>OX940949.1:45512357-50512357 GCA_954870475.1 Euphrasia confusa | reverse complement strand
CGTTTTGTAGTGATAGGAGTACTGGCTAAATACAAATATCATTTTGGCAGCGCGATTGCTCAAACGACAAGCTTTCGTGCTCGTCATATGTAAAGTCAAATGAACATGTATATTGAAAAACTATGTAAAGTCAAATGAACATGTATAGTGTTTATACTTTAGTGGCTTATAAATGACTTGCTATAGTATTGCTTTGTCTCCTACATGTGCGCAGGGGATGCAAAACTTGGCCGAAATAGCCTACGAACCCCTGAACTTGTGTGCGAGCGCGACCTGCGTACTTGAATGTCGACGAGTTTGACTGATTTATTTATTTATTAAGTAAATAAAATAAAATCATTGCGGTGAAATATTTCAGGTATCTCTCGGTTCGACGTGCAACGTAGTTGCGTGAAACGTTGTATCCTGGGAAACAAACGATCGGTAGAGGTCGAACTTTATTATAAGAAGATTGTGTTGAACACGAGGCTCATTTCTTTTCTTTTCCTTGCCATCTCTCATAATCCTAATCTTACACCTAATTAAACCCATAACCACATCGTTCTTTATCTAATCGATATGGGATATCTAACACTCCCCTCACGAGTAGGTTATCCAATCGACGACGAGTAGGTTATCCAATCGACGTGGGATATCTAACACTCCCCCTAATGAGTAGGTTGGAAATTTCATCGGCTCCACTGATGGATTAATGTCATATTGTGGCGAGTCGAAAATTTCATCGACGATGGGATCACATCGTAAGTAGGTCGGAAATTCCCATCGGCTCTACTCGTGGATTAATGTCATCTTTGCGGCGAGTCGGAAATTTTATCGATTGGGGGATCCACATGACCACATCGTATTGAGCCCGTTCTGATACCAAATTAAAGTTAAACTAGTAACACCAATTTTTTTTATCAAATATCTAAAATGGCTCAAGATGTTTCATGCATGATACTGATAATAATTAGATTTTTATTAAAATTCCGTAGAATTCAGTAGATAATTAGTAGATTCCATGGAATCAAACAAGCAAAAGCAAAACATTGATTAATGCATGCGGGGGATGGTAAGGCGATGGACGTGTGAGTCGGTGTGGTCGCTTCGAACATTGATCCGTTTTTTGATGCTATGACGACGACGGCCGAACCTTCCGACAGTCGGTCTCCCGATCTTGGCTTTGTAATCCCCGTGGTGAAGCGACACCTCGACAAAACCATTGGCGTCCGTGCGCCTCCCTCGCAGCTGAGGGTCTTGATCGTGGGTCAACCCGTGTAGGAAATTGTCGACAACATCCCCCTGCGGAAGGTTCCGGAAGTTGTCGTCGGTTAGGCAGGTGACGTAGCATCCTCCGTTGGGGACCCAAGCCGACCAAAGAACAATCCCCTCGACGGCCTGGTGAGAAGCCAGCTCATGCAGCACACTGTCCAACCCCTGGGGCCCCCCGGACCCCACGTCCAGCTCCGTGATCCAGATGGGCCCGTCCACCGAGTTGGCCATCTGATCCAAAGCCGTCCGAATCGACACCAAATCGGGGTTGCCGAAGTGGCTCTCCAGCCCCACGCCTATTTTCGAAGTGAAGCCCTGCTGCTTCATTTCTCTCATCCTTCCGATGTACGATTGGGGCGAGGATCGGTAGTCGTTGGGCCACTCGATGGTGTTGTACTCGTTCATGAACATCACCGCGCTCGGGTCGAGGGTTTGAGCCTTCTGAAAGAACTTGGTCGAGGCGGCCGGGTCGTTCAGTTTGGTCTCGAAGAAATTGTTGTGCAGATTCTCGTTCATCACGTCCCAATGGATGACCCTCCCACGGTACCTGGTCATCACCGAGTTTATCCGCTTGTCGGCCGCCTCCTGCAGCTGCTCCTTGGAGAGCCCCTGGACCCACTGCGGAAGGCCTTGGGCAACGTCCCAGAATATGTTGTGCCCGCGGACTGTCATCCCGAGTGACTTGGTGAATTCGAAGAGGGCGTCCGCGGTGGAGTAGTCCTCCCTCCCGGGGGAGTATTCAGTCGAGTACCATTTCAGCTCGTTTTCGAACACCGTCACTCTGCCTCTGAATCGGTTCGAGTACCACTCTCGGTATTTTTCGTTGCGGAGGATGTTTGCATTGATCGCACACCCGAACGGGAAATATCCTCGTGTTTGGGTTAGGGAGACGGTGGCGTTGGGCACGGGAAGCCCGGCCTCGTCCAACACCTGAACCCTCACGTTGTTCTTGCGCACCTGCATGCATGCAATTATTATTATTACAAGAGTACAAACAAGTTGCTCTATTTCTCTAACAGTTTCGAGTTGAGTTCATGTTAATTACTTTTTGAATGCCATCAGATTGGTGAGTGTTCCACTGCTGTTTCGTAAATGGTTGCACTGATAAGCTGTCGGCCCAAACAAGATCGTCGTCGACTTCTGTGTCGTTGGCGGTAAAATACAATTCGGCCGGCCCAGAAGTCTTGGCGGTCAGCCCGCCCTTAAACATGGACCAACAACCGGTTCGGGCCGTGGCCCGACCAACGGTTATGTCTTCCGTTCCCGTCTTCAAAACCGCGGCTATGTTAGCTTCTCCATGGTCGATTTGCAACCAACCTGAACAAATTTTAAATTGAAAAAAGAACATTTAATTAGTACTAATTTTTTTAATTAAATTAAACCAACAAGAAGTTGTATACATAAATGTAGACTATGTAGTATTACCCGAGATTACGTAATGCGTGTCAACAACTAAACGGAACGACACTTTTGGTCGTCCCATGAAGCCGCCTTCATCGTTAACTTGATCATTCGCTACGATTAATCCTCCGTCGTAGTGAGGAGGCAGTGGCTTGTCCAAACATCGGGTTTCGAACGAGCTATCGTACTGCACCGCATGCGTTTCAAGACAAAAGACGAGGAGGCATTGGACGATGACCAAGAGTAGTACGTACTTAGCCATAGCCGGTAACTAGTTGTTCTATCTCGAGCTCTCTTTTTGTTTGTTTGTTTTGTTTTGTTTGTGGTGTTGTCTGTTTTGGTCGGGTCTATTTATAGTAATCACGTGAAATAAAATCAATAAAACGTGACAAAATAAGTACAGTGAGCAAATAATTTTTAACACATTGGATAGCATGCATTTGAATTTTAAAAAAAGGGAGAATATTTTTATATAGAGCGTGTTTTTGTAAAGAGTGTGCTCCTTAATTTAGAGAGAAAGTAATAGGTAATCAATCAAGATTGTAATTTGCGGCAAGAATGGTTGCTTCAATAACTGCATAATTAATTCATGGGACTAATTAATGATTCATTAAATGAAATGTATTTTTATTAATGCGAGGATTAATTAGAGATTTTTATTATAAAATCTGTTAAATACTCTTTATGTAATTTTTTTATTTTAATATATAATTTTTTTTTATTTAGATTTTAAATTTTACTCAAAATTATTATACTTTTAATTATAAATACATTTTTAATTATTACTTCTTTTAAAACAAAAGTTTGAAATATTAATTGATAACACCAAAAACAAATATTTTCATCTTAAGAATTTATATTATATAATAATATAATATAAATATATAATAAAAATATTTATTAATAATATAAATAAGAATAAACTTCACATTGTCATAAGTTATTTTCATCTTAAAAATTTTATATTATATAAAAATAAATAATTAATATATAATAAAAATATTTATTAATAATATTTTTATTTATCAAAATCAATAACATATTTAAAATTAAAATGACTTAAAATATTTATAAAAATCAATAACGTATAGTAATTGTCAAAGTTTATAATCCTTAAATTTATTAATATTATATTCAATACGTATGTGAAACACTCTATTTACACATATATGGTCAAATTTCATTATTTAAAACTATTAAATTGATTATGTATATTTAAAGATAGATAATATTCAATGTATACTTATTTTTATAGTTATAGTATTCTTTATAAAAAAAATTGTTTTTATTTTTAAAATTCAATATAAAAATAATTTTTTAATATTTTTTTCCCGTTCAACCACATAACTTTATGAAATTTCTAGAAATATATATGTGAGGCTTCCTATACGCATTAATGCGTAAGCACATCAAAAAGAATATTTTATTATTTTATTTATTTCTTAATCTTTTATGAAAATTTATTTGACTTCATATAAATTTAAAGATAGTATTTATTTTTGACCAATAAATTTAAGATTCATATATATATATATATATATGGGCTTCCTATACGCATTAATGCGTAAGCACATCAGAAAGAATATATTTTATTATTTTATATTTTATTTGTTAAATCTTTTATGAAAATTGGTTTCACTTCACTTTATTATCTTTTCTATAAAAATAAATTTATTAATAATGTACTAGTAGGAAATAATTAATCAATTTTTATGGAAGAGAGAAAAAAATTGAGTCAAATGACTCAAATCAACTAATATATTCAGATTAATAAAAGATTAAGAAATGTAATAAAATAGTAAAATATTCCGATTTTGTCTATTACAAAAAATTCGTAGATCTTGCAAGATTTTGTCTTCTACTGAGCAGCTTCCTTCAACACGACCCACAACATTAAGTGTTGTTTCAGAATTTTGTACATATCTTCACAAATTTCTATCTTGTTCAAATTTCTAATCTCACGTAAATTTTAAGTAGTGATCAAGTACTGCTCATTTCAAAGTAAGTCAGAATACTAGCAACTCCTTTGCAAAAACACCTTATTCATCATTCCATTATCAAGCCCTATCATCCGATAGACTCTAATTTCAGTATATATGATTTCCCAGGTCACAATGCTCCTCGTATGATCAAACCCGATCACACGTCTCATGATACTGAAATTAGACACACCCATCATGTTCAATACCACCACAGCACCTACTGCCGGCACTGCACATCAGATTCCTCTAAAGTCCTCACCGCCATGGGACTCCAACAATCTTAAATATGTATGACATATGGAACGCCATCCATGTAAGTCATAACATGAAAGTACATATCACTCCACCTTCCGGCATGTCCAGAAAAACATAGAGTATGATACCATCAAGTTAGCAACTCACATCACTTACTACCGTTCTTTACTTGTCCTCTAATTTGGCCCTCGTAGCAGTGCAACAGTGTATGCCGCCCTTACAACATCACAATAATGCTTACAGTAGCCCTTTCACAATTTTCAGAATTGTGAGATGTCCTCATGTGACTTGATGCTGACACGCATCTTCGATATTATATATATATATATATATATATATATATATATATATATATATATATATATATATGGAATGCTATTCATATAAATCCTATAAATAATATTCTCGAAATTAGATGTCGATCCAATTACTCCACCTCCAGATACCACCAGAGCGTGAATCCTTCAATTCATCACAACACCTACTACCGCAGTTTTAGTCTTGTTGATGCCCTTGTTTCATGTAGTAACACATTAGTGCCTTCTACAACCCCTTCACCTTGCTTGTAAGATTTTGAAACTATCTTCTTAGGACCAGATGTCGATGTACAGCCTTACAGTACTCTTTGCCGCAATCGCCATTACGGTAGTTTGCTACCGCATTCACTATCGTAGTCTTTGTCAGCAGTATCTACCATAGTTAATACCTCCACCTCGATAAGTATTCTTATGGCTGACATACCGTATCCTATTGTACCGTATCGAAATGATCATACAAATACTGTATTGAAATTTTGTATATCGAAAAAATCCAAATCGATACCATTATTTTTTAATTTTTTATCCTCTATAAAAAGAGTGTAAATTTGTATTGTTTGACAAAAAAAAAAAGGTGTTTTTATTGTTTAAGGTTCATTAATTATTATTATTATAACAAATGCTTATTATTTTAATCTTTATGTTGGAGTCGAAATTAATTAATTTAATTAATTTTGACTTTGACTAATTTTGACTTTCTTTGGTGGAATATTTATTTTGGGAATATTTATTATTGGGAGGAGAATCCAAGATAAGGAGAGAAAAGATATTCAAGATCTACAAGATAAGGTGCAAGATCTTCTAGTTATGGAAGGAGTCTTTTTACCATAGAAGACTTATTACTTGGAGGAGAAGACTTGTCTCTTATAAATAGAAGACTCACGTGGATTGAAGATTAAGAAGCTGGAGCGCCATATTTTAGAGAAAAATATTTTCAGCACACGTTTTATTTTTTACTTATTTATCCGAGTATTAACTATTCAATCTCGTGATTGTTTAGTCTTTATTTATTTTTCTCGGATTATTGTGTATTCACGATTATAGTGAAAGTTTATTGCTTTTGAAGCAGCTTGGTAGGTTGTATTGATTAATACAACTTACGAAGATTATATCCTTGTTCTTTACGATTTCCAGTTGCTGTACTTTTTACTATTTCCGCTGCATGACTGAATCTGCTGTTCTGTGACAGCAGTACTCAATCTGTTGTTCTCTGGACAGCAGAACTTAAACTCGTTACAGCGACTGACTTTTCTGTTTCAGCACGTGAACTGCGAGTCGACCTCTTTTTCAATTGGTATCAGAGCGGGTCACTTGACATACGAAGTGAGATCCGTGCAGTCGACTCAATATGGATTCAAGCTACCAGATTCGTACTATTGTACTTGACGGATCCAACTATTCCCAATGGAAGGTACGTACTCGTTTAAAAATTAAATCTATTAACTCACGTGCTTGGGATGCAGTTGAAGACGGATGGGAACATCCGATGCATGATAACCGAGGAGACCAAGTTCGCAAGCCTTCAAAACAATGGACGAGGGATGAACGAGAAGCTGCTTCCGCTAATGAAAGTGCGTTGACTGAACTCTTCAGTTCAGTTGACACACACATGTTCAGACTGATCAAGAACTTCAAATCAGCAAAGGAGGCTTGGGACACATTGCAGAACCACTGTGAAGGAAACAAATCCGTGAGACAGTCTCGACTGAAAGTTCTCACAACTAAGTTCGAGAACATCAGAATGGGAGAAGACGAAACTGCAACAAGTTACTTCAAGGCGATGTACGACATTGCCAATGAATGTGCTGAACTGGGAGAACCAATTTTGAACAAAACTCTTGTGTCCAAAGCTCTTCGGACATTGTCATCAAAGTTCCTTGACCAGGTAAAAACTATCGAAAGTACTAACGTTCCAGGTGACATCGAGTTTTCTGAGTTGGTGAGCAAGATCAAGTCATATGAAATGACAGTACTAGAACGAGATAGAGACTCGACAGTTTCAGGACTTCCCTTAAACGTTACAGTACTAAGACAGAATGTTAAATCCAAGGGTGTCTCAACACGTTCAGGAGGCTCCAAGTCATCAAGTCAGGAGACTGAAGATGAAGATGAAGATGATGATGCAGAGTTGCTGGAGTTAATGAACTCAAAAACTGATGACAAACTTGATCTGTTGACTAGACAGATGACTTATTTGTTTAAAAAGCAATTGCAGGACCGGCGAAATCAAAAGAGACAAATGCGAGAAGGAAGCCTACAACCAAGTTCATACCCTCAGCAAACGACTCCTAAAGGACCTAGACGTTCACTCAGCATCTCAGGTCAGAACAGTCACCTAACCATTAAGTGCAGAGCGTGTAAAGGCTCTGGTCACATTGCCAACGAGTGTCCCAACACATTGCGCAAGCATGGGAAACCTGTGAGTTTCATAACATTTAGTGATGGTGAAGCATCTTCTGATGAAGAACTGTTAAGTCCTACGACAGGAGAAAGTGCACTGATTGCTCATGTTGGTGAGAGAACACTGTCCGATGATGAATGGTCTGATGACTCAACAATATCAAAAACTTGTGTCAGGTATGATGATGATTACTCAAAACTATTTTGCTTAAATGCTGCTTGTGATGAATCAGGTGATGAAAAAGAAATTTCTCAAGAGAAGACGGTTCATATTCTTTTTGAACTTAAAGAATTGCATGATAGTCTTCGAGAAAGGTATAAAAAGCAATGTAAGGATTTTTTATTGCTTCGGTCTGAGAACACATCACAAAAAGAAACTCTATCAAGACTTGAAAGCATGCTGACAAAAAGGGATTTTGAGTTGACAAAGAAGGATCAAGAACTGAACAAGACTAAAAACAAGTTAGAGGAAGCAAATGCAACATTCAAGAAGATGAACAAAGGTAAAACCACTCTTGATGAATTGTTAATTATGGGACATGATGATAAATGTGGTTTAGGTTATCAAAAATATGATACTGAAGTACACAATCAAAACCTTTCAAATGTTGTTCTTTCAAAAGTTGTCTCAGCAAGTGGAAAACCTTTTGTAAAAGCTGGTACTAGTACTTTGTCTGACATAACTAGTCTCAGTACTTCTGAACTTGTTACTGAACATCAAGTTGTTACTGTTGTCTCAGCAAATGAAAAATCTTTTGAAAAGGCTGGTACTAGTACTTTGACTGACATAACTAGTCCCAATACTTCTGAACTTGTTACTAAACGTCAAGTTGTTACTGAAAAACAACAAGTTGTTACTAATCAAAACATAAAGAAAAAGAAGTATATTTGTCATTACTGCTTTGTACCAGGACATATTAAGCCATATTGCAGGATAAGAATGAGAGACAACATGCAAAGATTTGTGAACAAATCTGGTTCCGGTACCAAAACTGCAATGAGTACAGGACATGGCAACAAAGCCTTAAACCCTGTTCAGAGACCAGAAGTTGTTTGGGTACCAAAGTCCATTTTGTGTAATAGTGCACTAACAATTTCTAAATCAAAGTTTGCAGGTGCATGGTACTTTGACAGTGGTTGTTCCAGTCACATGACTGGTAACAAAAACTGTTTAGTGGACTACACTCCTTACAACGGAGGTTATGTGACTTACGGTAGTGGTGATAAGGGTAAGATTGTTGGTAAAGGAGTTCTTAATGTTGACGGTTTACCTAACTTGACTAATGTATTTCATGTCAAAGGACTAAAATCAAATCTTATTAGTGTTGGTCAACTTTTTCAAAATGGTTTAAATGTGAAGTTCAACAAAGAGTCTTGTGAAGTTTTTGATGAAGGTTCTAATTGTCTTATGAAAGGTGTTAGGTCACTGAATAATTGTTATTATGCTGGAAACACCATGTCTACTATTTTGCAGGTAGTTGATACTACAGTTGTAGAAACTGTTCCAGTACCAGTACCTGTTGCAAAACAAGTTCCAAAACCTGTTGTAGAACCAACTGATGACTCACCTAATGCAGTACATGACACTTCATATGATGACTCAACAGATGATGAACCAAAATCAACGTCTCAAGAACTCGATGCTACCAATGGTCACTCAAATGCAGATTTAGTGTGTGGAGATTGCCTGAAAGGAAAACAAGTACGAGTACCACACACTGTAAACTCAACAAGGAGGACAATGCTGATGTGTACCAGTGAAAATCTAACAAGACACGATGGTGGTACAAACACTGACAGAACACTATGCAGACAGAAGACTAGAACGGACACTGAATTCCTGAAGATCAAATCAAGTCCCAGGACAGAACATTTGAAAGATGTCAACCGAACAAACCACTATAGTACTTCAGAATTTAACAATCGACGTCACTTCAGCAGAGATAGTGTTGAGAAAAAGGTAATCAAATTAGAATATGTCAATACGGAAAAACAACTTGTTGATATTCTAACAAAGCCTTTAAGTTTTGAGAGGTTTTCGACACTAAGGAAATCTCTTTATCTTTGCACCGCATGAAGTGATCGAGGAGGTTGAGTCAACATGAGTACTGACTGGTATGTATTCTGGTCTAGTGACTAATCAATTTTTATGTTCAGTTCAGTTGAGAATTCGAGGTCTTAAAAATTTCGCAAAGAGATGAAAGTGTTATTATTTCACTCTTGATGTATAACTTGCTTGCATATCATACTTCTACACCGTTCGGTACCAGAGACAAAAAAAAAATCAAAAAAAAAAAATTAAAAAAAAAAATCAAAAAAAAAAAATGTCTCTGAAAAACCGAGTGTAGAATTAAATTTATGTATTGACAAGCATCGGAGTTGATTTTCTCGCTTATTGGACTATTCACCATTCAATATGCTGAACTCGACATAACTATTGTTTAGTTGCTGAACTAGCATCATTTGGTTTTCGGCCATTGTTGACTCGACTTAGAATGTGGTGGTTGTGTGTGCACTGATATCTGAGTTCTCTATAAGTGTTTAAAACTCTTGATCTTCTTGATTGCCACGTTAGTTGTCTTCAATTTTATTTCTGTTTGGTATATTTGATATTTGATTATTCGATTTCTCTTCATTATCTCCTAACCCATGTTTCGTGAAGTGTGTTTCTTGTACGTGTTCGACCAGTCTCACATCAAGGGGGAGTAAATTTTACATGAGTTTTGTGACTGGTTTTCCAGTTCCTGTTTTTCATGTGTTGTGCGACTGGTCTGCCACCAGTTCCTGTTCTGACTAACCTGATGAGAGCACTGTTTCTGTTTAGTACACTTTGTGTATATTTCCCGTTGAGTACAAAGACCGAAGTTCGTACAGAGTTCCCAGTTCCAGTACTCAGTTCCCAGTTCCATGTTCCCAGTTCAAGACCTGCTGCAAGAGTTCCCAGTTCCGAGTACCAGTACTTAGTACTATGCCAGCTTTGCAGGGGGAGTTTTACGACTTCATATGAAGTTTATTTTCGTAGGAGGAGCATTTGCCAAGAGAGTTCATATCTGTAGGGGGAGTCGTCTCAACAGTACTTCAAGAGGAGAATTGACATCGAAGAGTTGACGACACCTTCAGAAAGACAAAAAGGGGGAGTTTGTTGGAGTCGAAATTAATTAATTTAATTAATTTTGACTTTGACTAATTTTGACTTTCTTTGGTGGAATATTTATTTTGGGAATATTTATTATTGGGAGGAGAATCCAAGATAAGGAGAGAAAAGATATTCAAGATCTACAAGATAAGGTGCAAGATCTTGTAGTTATGGAAGGAGTCTTTTTACCATAGAAGACTTATTACTTGGAGGAGAAGACTTGTCTCTTATAAATAGAAGACTCACGTGGATTGAAGATTAAGAAGCTGGAGCGCCATATTTTAGAGAAAAATATTTTCAGCACACGTTTTATTTTTTACTTATTTATCCGAGTATTAACTATTCAATCTCGTGATTGTTTAGTCTTTATTTATTTTTCTCGGATTATTGTGTATTCACGATTATAGTGAAAGTTTATTGCTTTTGAAGCAGCTTGGTAGGTTGTATTGATTAATACAACTTACGAAGATTATATCCTTGTTCTTTACGATTTCCAGTTGCTGTACTTTTTACTATTTCCGCTGCATGACTGAATCTGCTGTTCTGTGACAGCAGTACTCAATCTGTTGTTCTCTGGACAGCAGAACTTAAACTCGTTACAGCGACTGACTTTTCTGTTTCAGCACGTGAACTGCGAGTCGACCTCTTTTTCACTTTATATTTCGGGGAATTAATTTAGAGGTATTTTTTAATAGGGGCAAAGCAAGTATATATATTACACGTGACTCCAAAATTTTTCATTCATCGTATTTACAGACTTACTACCAATATGACAATATTACCCTTATACTTGTATAATATACATTCATTACCAATTATTTATTAAAAATGTTTGGAGCGTGCGTTTTTACACTGGATAATAAGCATTGCAATCTTGCACCATACACATATACATTTAATAATTTGATCGGTGATTGTGCAATTATTTATTTGCGTAATAGTTTAATTGTTTTAATCGGTGTGGTTTTTACACTGGATAATAAGCATTGCAATCTTCCACCATACACGTATACATTTAATAATTGATCGGTGATTGTGCAATTATTTATTTGCGTAATAGTTTAATTGTTTTAATCGGTTACAAATACTTGATTAAAAATTAAAGAACTCTTAATACCCTAAACTAAACAAATATAAAAAATAACAAGCTCTTATATATTGGATGAAAAAGTTTGGGAGTTGATTTTAATTAGAAAAACTAAAGAGTACTTATCCTTAAAATTACCATTAATTTTTTGTATATTTTTTGTAAAGAGATTTTTAATATTTTATATTTATATAGTAGGGCAGCATTAAAAATTTAGGATGACTAAATTACCCTTTAATTAACATATTTATGTTGCTGATTAATTAATCTACTTCGATTTCACTTAATATTTAATTGACATAATTACAATAATTAATCCCAGTAACCAACCGTGTTTTTTTATTATTTATTAATAATAATAATTATTTACTATTTGCGTCAAGTTGTTTTGAAACTGCTAGAAATATGATATTTAATTAAATAAAAAAATTTAAAAAACTGAGCGTGTAATAAAGTGACATTTTTTTTTAATTATTTGTTCATTATTAGAATTAAAAATGTTATTTATATTAAGTTATTTATTATTTTTTACAATTATAAAAGGTTATTTTCGGTTGCCCTAATTTAGTATTAGACTAAACAATAGGAGGGAAATCTAATATAATACTTATGAATGCCCTCGTGTATATGTATACCCTCATTTTTCACTTTTTTTTTCCACTAATTTTCTTTTAATTGTTTTAAACTGTTACATGAATTCTTTACAAAATTAATTTTTTGATAAATTTACTTAATTTTCATGTTTTATGGATTAAGTATGTAGAAATAGATATATAAAGAGATAGAAAAAGTAGTATGATGGATATAAGAGCTTCTCGAATGGTGTGCTCATTTGGGCATCTTTAGCTATGTGAAATGGATTTGATTTACAAAAATTGAAAAAACTAGCATCGTAGCAAAAATGAAAAAAGTGAACATGCCCTATTGAAAATGATTATTTTTCCCAATTTACTTCACATACGACGACGTCGTCTCTATGACCTAATTTTGGTCCCTAATCGAGCACAATACGACAGCGTTTCAACGCCCTAATTCAGATTTTATTTAGAGCCCGTTTGGGCGAGATTATTTAAAAGAGCTTATAAGATGTTAAGTCTTATAAGTTGTTTTAAGAGTTGATAAGCTGTTATGTCTTATTTAATAAATAAGTTGTTAAACCGTTTGGATAAAATAAATATATAAACTTATAAGATGTTAATTTGTTTGGCAATTTAAGATCTTATATAAATAAAATTACTAAAAATAAATTGTAATATATGAAAAAAATAATTAAAAATATTTATATTAACTAAATAATAAATTTAGAATTTTTGTATATATATAAAATGTAATAATTTTAGGAGTATTTTGGTCTTTTATGGTTTAAGTTGCAAGAGAGCTTATAAGCTGCCTCCCCTCTTACTTTTTTTTAAACAGCTTATAAGCTGTTAAACACCTTTTTTTTAAAATTTTTAAGATCTTTTTTTAAAATGTTACCAAACAAATTGTAAGAGCTTATAAGCTCTTAAACAGCTTATAAGCTCTTTTAAAGAGCTTATAAGCTCTGCCAAACAGGCTCTTAAATGTCGTGCGACGTAGTTTTGTTTTCTTTTATTTAAAATATTTATGTAATTATTTTTGTCTCTTTTGTACGGACAATATTTGTTTAGCTAGGGTTTTATATGCGATATTTTTAAGTCCTATCCAAGGGAGCCGCAATCCCTATGCGATGTACACTGCAAAAAAAAGGTTTTTTGGGACAGATATTTTACAAAGAGTCTGTCATAATTGACCCATTTCTGACAGATTATATCTGTCAAAAATACCCTTGTCGCAAGTTCTTTTTTGCGGTCGCAAACAACTAGTCTGTCGCAAACAAACTAATGGGGCCCACACTTTTTCATTTTCTGAAATTAAACATTTTGCGACTGAAGATTTAACCAAACCTGTCGTTACTCTGGGTCGAAACCCAGAAATTGCGACCGATTTATTTACCGTTTCTGTCTCAAATCTGGGTTTTTTTGGAGCACTATTTACGACAGCCTCAGTTTATAATCTGTCATGAATTTATGCAACTTTCTGAAAAAGATTTAAATCTCAGTAGCATTATTTTTTTAATTTTTTTATTAATTCTCAAAACTAAACAATGGTAAACAATTATTTAATTTCAAGCATACTAGACAAAATAAAAACTTAACAAAACATAGTAGACATGATTGTTAAACGATCTTAGGAACTTTACAAATAACAAAAGCAAGCCTCAAGTTCATACAATCGATCGATGTACCGATTTTCCCTACAAAAGTAAGTCCCTAGTTAATAAAATCGATCGTTGTACCGATCTGCCCTGCAAAAGTACATGTCAAGTTAAAAGTACATGTCAAGTTCATAAAATCGATTAGTGAACCGATTTACCCTACAAAAGTATGTCCACGATTTACATCTGCATTAACAAAAGACCGTTTCCTATCTTGATGGTTTCTATGAAACTTGTTCAACGGATTTGCCCTGCAATTTTGTGAAGTACACATTAGATTTAATTTTAAAAAAAAAATACAAGTTGTACAATATATAAAAACTTTATCTACCTTGTGACGTCGATGAATGTCATCAAGTGTCTGCACCATCACATGCACCAGCTCTTGCATTGTTGTTTGGCTTAGGGGGTGATCATCCGGAAGATCAAAAACTCCTTGTGCCACAGCTCGCCAACGTGCTAATTTGCTCGGTGCTCAGTCCAAATACGCACGGGTTTGCTCGAGCATATGACAAGGTACGATCTACAGCTCGCAAGACAATATCATCAGTCATGGCCTGAACGATAGTACGACCGAAAGACCCTTCTCCGTCTCGTCTACGAGTCCTAGAAGCTTTATTTTGAGAGGCTCCAAATGAATTAATAATTAACTTCAAAGAAAATAAAAAATCTATTAACAGAACACATGAGAACAAAACATTTCAAAACACATGAGAACAACAACATTTCAGAACACAAAAAAGTCCAATTTCCTATTGAAACTAAGATTCAATGTACAGACATTCTTGCAAAAGCTGGTCAGTAGAATAAATAACTAAAAACATAATTCCAGTAATTAAAACTATCGTAATAAAGAGCAAAATTGAACAAAAAAATAGCTTTATATATACCATCAAACAAACAAATTAATGAAGAAAGTATACAAAAATTGATAAACTTACGTATTATGTCAGAAGCTCTAGTGCGTGGAACACCAATGATTGTGTTTTTTTGCACACCAACAGTCTGGACCCAAGTATCTATGGGGGTCGAGCTCGGCTCCATATTTTGATTCCTACACATATCTAGATACAGCTCCTACAAAAAATAAAAATATATAGTAATAACTTTAAAGATACTAAAACAAAACAAATATTAAATAACTAACCACAATCTCTTGAACCCTTGCTGAAGTGTAATCACCAATTCCTTTCTTGGTGTGAGTGTGGATGAAGAGGTCGTAATTTCCCGGCTCATGACCAAGAACCTCTGCCAGCTCCTGTGAAGTGTAATAGAAATTACGTTTCAACTTATCATAAATAATGTAATTAAGTTAATTGTGATTGAGTTAAAGACGTACTCGAGCACAGCGCAGAAATGACTTAGCACCGGTTATGTGTTTGATGGAAACCTTTTTGCGCGAACTTCGAGCTGCAGTCTGCTTCTTTTTGAACTTCTCTGAAGCCCAACAATCACAAAATCCCCTCCACAAATCGGTGCTGAGGTAATCAGGCTTGTAGTCATAGAAGGTCCCTCCTTCCTTCTCTATCTTAGCCAGGACACGGCGACGCTCGTTGTTTAAAATCTTGCGCATGTTGTTGCGCATATGGAACATGATGGCCTCTCGAGCTTGCTCAGCCGTCCCACATTTCGGATCTAATACGTTTTTTTCCGTGTGCATGACATCAATACAATGACGAAGACGCAAAGAGTCCCAATATGGGAGGTCAAAGAAGATAGCAAAATGTGTCCAGTCGTGAGTAACACCAAACTCATCAGCTCTGGACTTCACCGATAATTTACCTGGTTGTGGAAAAACTATCCGCTCACATTTTTTACGGACTTGCATCCCTAGTTGTCGGCCCCGTCGTGGTTTTCGGAATTGATGAGAAGTGCTCCAGTAACTGCTCTTCCGACTATGTTTCAGATGTAATGCTTTAACATACCCCATACAGACTGAACACGATAATTTGCCTTTGGTAGACCACCCAATCACCATAGCTAATCTCGGGAAGTCGTTTATTGTCCAAAATAAGGCTGCCCTCAATGTGAAATTACTCCTCTTAAACGCATCATATGTCTGCACTCCAACGTCCCACAAGTAACATAACTCGTCAATAAGAGGTCTGAGATATATATCAATATCTCGTGTGGGGCTTTTCTCCCCAGGTATGAGTTATGTCATGAACATATACGGATCTTTCATGCACATAGAAGGCGGGAGATTGTAAACGACGATTATAATTGGCCAGACTGAGTAAATTCTAGAGGATTTGTCATTGTATGGTGAGAATCAGTCAGTTGCGAGGCCAAGTCAGACATTGCGAACTTCTTTAGCAAAATCTGAAAAATTTATATCGAATTGCTTCCATTCTTCACCATCCGCCGGATGCGTCAAAATCTCTTCCTGCATCTCTCTAGTCTTATGCCACCTCATACTTTTGGCAGTACGAGACGACATATACAATTTCTGTAGTCTCGGGGTAAGTGGAAAATATCTCAGAACTTTTCTAGGAATGCTCTGGTTACCGCTCTCTGTCGCCTCTCTATACCGGCTCGTGCCACAAATTTTGCACTCTTGACAGTTAACGTCATCACCGTAGAACAACATGCAATCATTCTCACAAGCGTTGATTTTTTGATATCCCAAATTCAACTCTTTCACCATTTTTTTTTATCTCGTAGTAACTTGACGGTAGTTTATGCTCTTCAGGCAAGACGTCTCCAATATTGAGGCTCAACAACTCATTAAATCCCCCTTCACTACAACCGTGAGTACTCTTAAAGTGCAACAATTTAGTAACAAATGACAACTTTGTATACTTGGTATTCCCCAGATATACCGGAACTCCTGCATCGTTTACTAGATCGTAAAACTTAGATGCCTCGTCGTTTGACTCCGATTCATCCAAATCGATATCCTCATTGTTCCCCATATTGTATCC
Source organism: Euphrasia confusa (assembly GCA_954870475.1). Taxonomy (NCBI): domain Eukaryota; kingdom Viridiplantae; phylum Streptophyta; class Magnoliopsida; order Lamiales; family Orobanchaceae; genus Euphrasia; species Euphrasia confusa. The sequence goes on along the minus strand of OX940949.1, from coordinate 50,495,368 downwards.
TCCTGCATCCCGCAACATTTCATACGGATCAAAAACATTCTCACGATCATCTATCATATTTATATTTCTTGAAAAAGTAGCATACGAACTCTCTTGCAACTTCTCCATGCAAATTCCAAACAATATTACTCGGATTAAAGCCATTCGCTACTATTTGAAATCGAACATCATCCACACTCTTGAAAAACAGTATTACGGCAATGACGACAAGGACATCTAATCATTTTATTTGGCTCCGTACAATGACGCTCGGCAAAACTAATAAATTTATCAATGCCATTCAAAAATTCACGGTTAAAGACTATTTCACCGGCTATGAAACGACGATTTATCCAACTACGATCACTTGACATCTACAAATATAAAAATATACATAATATAATAAATCTCATACACAAGTTAAGATATTTGAATATTTTTGCAATAAAAATTGATTCAATATGAACAATAACAATGCTAAAATTAACTTACATTGACAAAATGTATTGTAACGTGTTGTAATCGGGTTTTCGTTTGACATCTTGTAGTTTTTTAAGAGAGGAAAATAAGGCAAATGAATGAAATAGAAGAAAACAAGAGAAATCGAGGAGAACATTGTAATTTGCGTAAATTTATTCACAAAATGCGACAGATATGAAAACAATTCAGTCGTAAATAGTGCACATTAAATATGGGTGAGTGACCATTTATTTTGGCAGGTCAACTTAAGACAGACTGTATAAAAGCTGTTGCAACTATGATTTTTAAATATCTTGCGACAAAAATAATAAATCTATAGAAAAAATTCAAATTAAAAGACTTGCGACAGATATTCATTAATGGATCAGTCCCAAAGAGTGAAATTCTTATTTTTTATTTATTTTAAACAAGAGGAACCAAAGTTTAATAAAAAAAAAAATATATATTTTAGTATTCTTGTGACTGACTGTGTATAAATATCTATCACAAAAAGCCTTTTTTTTTTTTAGTGGTATATGAAAATTTTGTCTTCTCCATTTTTCTCTCCCGTAAAAACCAAGAAACTCAATATGCCTTCTATGGCATTGATAGTCATGGTCATTTTCATTATTCATGTCAATTTTTTATTTTTTTATTTACTTATTAATATTTAATTAAAGTTATTGTTAATATAATAATAAAAAAAAAATTGTATTTAAATGAAGTCCACGAAAATAAAAAGTGTGCTTATCATTATACCATGTTTATGGAGATGGCGGGACGCTCTCCCTTGCAATAAAGACAAAATAGGACAATAAATAACAAGTAAAAAAAAGGGAAAATTTAGACGCTCTCCCTTTCAATAAAGACAAAATAGGACAATAAATAACAAGTAAAAAAAAGGGAAAATTTAGAGAATAGATAAATATTTAAGTTTGTTTATAATTATATAATTCAATTTTTCTAAATTATAAAAATGAGTCATTTGCTTATTTTAATCTTTTAAGTTCATTGAGTAGTTATTTTATAACAAAAGTAAAATAGTAATTAATTGTACACTTGATTATAATTATACGGTAGTTAATACCTTAAAAACTAAATAAAGTAAACACTTAATTAAAAATTATATTTTATTAATATAAAAGTTAAATATATAAATCAAAGTACACATTTTTTTAAATATACAAAAAAAAAAAAAAATACGACCTGGCCTAACTAACGCCTTAATCCATTTGTCCTCTGTATCGTATGATTGGTTCAATAAATATTTTGTTTGAGATTTAAGTTAAGTATGTGAGTATATAATAAATACATAATATTTAGATAATGTATAATTATATAGTGTATATAATTATATCAAATGTTTTAATTTATTATTCTTTACAAATAAAAAATCAATATTCATATTATTTTACTCACAATTATATTTATATTAATTAAAATTTTAAATTCATTATAAATTTAAAAATATTAAATAATTATTTAATAATAAAAATAAATGAGAAATTAAATTGAGTTTTAAATTGTTCATAAAGTATGAAAAAAATGAAAAGTTATATGTTAATGATGTGTAGAACGGTAGGAGAGTGGGATAAATTTTTTATTGAAATATTGAGTTGCAGTAAGTTGGGATAAACATGGTAATTGCTTTTTTTTTTTTTTTTGGTAAAGGTCAATTACTTAGAAAAGAAAAAATGTATGATAGTCTAGCTCTCCAACCAACCAACCTAAACATAAAGCACTAAAAAATACATACACAATCACCAGGTTATATGTCAAACTCTCTTCAGAGCACGTGCCTGAAGAGAATCAGGAAGTCGTAACGAACGGATCCTCTCCTGTATGATAGAGATCGCCTGAGATGCTACCACTTCAGGCGATACCGAACGAGCCTCATGAATCATCGTGTTCCTCTCGAGCCATATAAAGTAGATCAGAGCAGCGAGAAGTCCACGATACGCGCAAGATATCAAGTGCTTCTCACGCCATCGACTAGAAGCCCGTAATACAGCACTGTGCCAACTACCCCGTGGCCATAGAAATCCAACCTCCACCTTCAATCTCCGCAAGCAATCCCGTGAGAAGGGGCACTCAAAGAAAAGGTGATAGTGTGTCTCTGCACTCTCCCCACCACATAGCACACACGAGTCATCCCCTCGACCAATCCAAGGCTTATCCCTAGTCGGCAACCGACCTCGGATAGTCATCCAAAGAATGAAGCAATGTCGTGGTATACGTCCTGGTCCAGTCAAAAGGGCAGCCCACGACACTCTGGGACCCTCTGGGCGGAAAAGGGTATATGCCGAATCGAAGGTGTAGGTCCCTGATCGATGCAATGTCCACCGCAATGTATCTGTCCTCACATCTATACTCGGCAAGTCATCCATAATATCAACAAACTCCGCCGCAAAGTCTGCTGGCCACCGCCATACCCCATCAACAATGACCATACTCAACGACGCAGCCCTAGGAAGTCTCCTAAGCCACGGTCCCAACTGACACACCTCCTCCAAACGACCTAGGGGATGCCACGGGTCCCTCCAAAGGTAAGACTGCGATCCATCTCCGACCCGCATCTGTATAGCAGGTAACACAGCTGGGCGTAGTTTAAGAAGCTGACGCCAACTCCAAGAGCATGCCTTTGGAACCTTAGCACTCCAAAAGGAATGTCTCCTCAGTCGATTCTCCTGAATCCAACTGACCCAAACAGATTACGGATCCTGACTCAGAATAGACCAGATGTGTCTGGTTATAAGGCCTCGATTATGAGCAGTGAGGTCACGGATACCCAGTCCACTTTCACTAGCAGGCCGACAAATATCAATCCATCTGACCTTGGCATACCCCTTGTTGTCAAACCCAAACCAAAGAAATCTCCTCAGCCTCTTCTCAATTTCCTCGATAATCCCCTGGGGGAGTATGAACACTCTAGCCCAATAGATATGTAACGTACCAAGAACTGAACGAATCAACTGTAAACGCCCGGAAGGGTCCCGACCGGGAAATCAAAGACAGGCTGGAGTATTGAAACATCATCTTGCGCCTGGAGGGAGAGATATATATTACTCTTATCTACATTCGCATGTAAACCCGAGTAAGTCGAGAAAAGCTGCACTCCTCGTCTGAGTGTAGCGATGGACACAAGATCGACGTGACAGGCAAGTAGTAGGTCATCAGCAAAACTCAACATATATGTCTGGGTTCTCGCATCTCCAATGAAACTGGAACTCCGGCTCAGCCTGAATATGCCACTGCGCTCTTTTTTTTTTCATTTACCTATTTTATGATGTGGTGGGGAAAAATGGAGTTAAAAAAAAATAATAAATAAAAAAAAATGAGAAAATGCTTCAAAACGCTAAGTCATGGCTTGGTCTTTCAATTAGGAATCTTGACATTATTTTGGGAAACGATGACATCATTGATTACGTGTCTAATTTCTTGAAAAAGCAAATTATGATCATGTTGACAGTTGACCATGTCTATTGAATTTCATCATCCACAGAATGTGAACAGCTGGGAAGTGTTCTTTGCAAATAAGTATCTCAATATAAAAATTCTAAAGCTAAAATATGAGTTGGATTATTTTAATACTTTAATAAAAAAAATTAAAGTGTTATTGATCCAACTTTAATTAACGGACACATCCAATATAAGTATACTCCTACATTGGAATTCGATACTCGATAAGGCAACATGCATCACTGGTTCATGGTAACAAGATGGACGCGCGACCCGGCGTGGTGTTATATTAATAAATTAACCCCTTTAATAATAATAATAATAATAATTTTATTAAAATTCCGTAGAATTCAGTAGATATAAGTAGATATTCCATGGAACAAAACAACGAAAAGCAAAAACTTTAGCCAAACACTCGAAAACCCGTCTACTGCATGCGGGGGATGGTAAGGCGATGAACGTGTGAGTCGGTGTGGTCGCGTCGAACATTGATCCGTTTTCTGATGCTACGACGACGAAGACGGGTGATTTTGAGTCTGTAATCTCCGTGGTGAAGCGAAAACTCGACGAAACCATTGGCATCGGTGCGCCTCCCTCGCAGCTGAGGGTCTTGCGCGTGGGTCAACTCGGCCAGGAACCTGTCGACAGCATCCCCTGTCGGAAGGTTCCGGAACATGTCGTCGGTTAGGCACATGGCGTAGCATCCTCCGTTGGGCTGCCAAGGGGCCCAAAGAAGCATCCCCTGGACTACCTTGTGAGAAGCCAGCTCATGCATCACACCCTCCAACCCCTCTCCCCCCTTGGCCACGTCCAGCTCCGTTACCCAAACGAGGTCCGATTCCGATACGGACTTGGCGATCTGATCCAACGCCGTCCGGACCGACACCAAATCGGGATTGGGCCCGAAGTGGCTCTCCAGGCCCATCCCTAATGTTGTTTTATTGAAGCCCTCTTCCTTCACTAATCTCATCCTCTCCACGTACGATTGGGGCGACGATTTGTAGTCGTTGTTGGGCCACTCTATCGTGTTGTACTCGTTCATGAACATCACCGCACTCGGGTCGAGCCCCTGCGCCCTAATCAGGAACTTTGTGGAGGCGGCCGGGTCGTTGAGTTTTGTCTCGAAGAAATTGTTGTGCAGATTCTCGTTCATCACGTCCCAATGGATCACATTCCCTCGATACCTCGTCATCACCGAGTTCATCCGCTTGATCGACGCCGCCAGCAGCTCATCCTTGGGGAGGTTCGAGACCCACCCCGGCAGCCCTTCGATAACGTCCCACAATACGTTGTGCCCACGGACCGTCATCCCGAGTGACTTGGTGAATTCGAAGAGAGCGTCGGGGACTGAGTAGTCCTCCCTCCCTGGGGAGGGTTCCGTCGAGTACCATTTCAGCTCGTTCTCAAACACCGTCACTCTGCCTCTGAATCGACTCGAGAACCACTCTCGGTATCCGTCGTTGTGGAGGATGTTTGCGTTTATCGCGCACCCGAACGGGAAATCTCCTCGTGTTTGTGTTAGGGAGACGCTGGCGTTGGCCACCGGACGCCCGCCCTCGTCCACCACCTGAACCCTCACGTTCTTCTTGCGCACCTGCATGCATGCATGCATGCAATTATTATTATTACGAGTACAAGTACAAACAAGTTGCTCTATTTCTCTAACAGTTAGTTTCGAGTTCATGTTATTATTACTTTTTGAATGCCATCGGATTGGTGAGTTTTCCACTCTTGTTTCGTAAATGGTTGCACCGATAAGCTATCAGCCCAAACAAGATCGTCGTCCACTTCTGTGTCGTTGGCCGTAAAATACAATTCGGCCGGCCCAGAAGTCTTGGCGGTCAGCCCGCCCTTAAACATGGACCAACAACCGGTTCGGGCCGTGGCCCGACCAACGGTTATGTATTCCGTGTCCGTCTTCAAAACCGCCGCTATGTTAGTTTCTCCTAATTGGTCGATTTGCAGCCAACCTAAGTACGTATGTACAACAAATTTAAAAAATGAAAACAAAACAAAACTTTTAATTAGTAGAATTTTTTTTAATTAAATTAAACCGACAAGCTAGAAGTTGTATGTATATATGTAGAATTACCCGTGACTACATAATGCGTGTCGACGGCTAAATCGAACAACACTTTTTGTCGTCCCATGAAGCCGCCTTCATCGTTAACTTGATCATTCGCTACGATTAATCCTCCGTCGTAGTGAGGAGCTAGTGGCTTCTCCAAACATCGGGTTTCGAAAGAGCTATCGTAGGGCACCGCATGCGTTTCAAGACAAAAGACAAGGAGGCATTGGAGGATGACGAAGAGCAAGTAGTTCGAGGGTAGCACCAACTTAGCCATACCCGGCCGGTAACTAGTTTGTTCTATATATCTCGAGCTAATTCTCTTTTTGTTTATTTGTTTTGTTTGTGTTATTGTCTGTTTTGTTGGGGTCTATTTATAGTAATCACATAAAACAATATGTGACGTAAGTACGTATATCAAATATTCGAGCATGCATTTGAATTTGAAATTTTAAAATATATATATATATATAACACGATACTGTTACTGTACATAATAGATATATACATGCATATGAGGTTAGGGAATAGTACTAGAGCGTGTTTTTCTTTTAGAGATTCTCGTAGCTAGCTAATAGGTAATTAAACAAACAGGATATATTCTAATTTGTAAGCAAGAATCAGTTGCTTGAATAACTGCATAATTATTTCATCGGACTAATGATTGATTTAATGAAATGTACATTTTTGTCAATGGGAGTGGACTAATGATTGATTTAATCAAATGTACATTTTTCTCAATGGGAGTATTAAACTATTAATAACAGATTTCTTTTTTAATTTTTTACTCCCTTCCTATTCTTTTTAAAGGCCGATTGAGCATTTTACACACAAAATAATGAAAAAAATTATGCTTAAATTAACCCCTACATTAAAACTAATAAATTAATATTAAAATATTTTTTTAGAGTTTTTTAATTGAAAATTCTTACTCTTCTTTTTTTACTAACGCTAAACACAGTAAAAAAAGTGATAATTATCATTAATTATAACATCATTAAAGGGTATTATAAGAAAAATATAACATCATTAAAGGGTATTATAAGAAAAATATTACAAAACGTCAAATAAAATACAAATAGTAAAAAAACTAGAACGGTAAATAAAAAGAATGGGAGGGAGTAATTAATTACGCTGGAAGGTGACTCAAAACCCGGTGTGGAGTTTATTGGAGAATATAAGCGGTCCACAAGTGTGGGGTTGGAGAATATATTCGGTCTACTATAAATGTTTAGTTGCCCAATTTCTCTAAAAGTTCGAGCTTTTAGATAAAGCGGTTTCTAACATGGCATCAGAGCCTAGCCTTGTGGCAGATCATGGGTTCGACTCCCGCCATGTGCGACTCCACCCGAATTAATTATTCACTTGTTGGGTCTTCCTCTGAGATATCGACCCACAAGTGAAGGGGAGTATTGAAGAATATATTTGGTTCACTATAAATGTCTAGTTGTCCAACTTATCTATAAGTTCGAGCTTTTAAATGAAGCGGTTTCTCACATGGTATCAGAGTCTCTCATCTTAAACCCTATTTTCTCTTTGTGAACGGTCCCCTTCGCTTCTTTTCTTCTTTTCCCAGAATTCCGACTTGAACTGGTCCTCTTCTTCTCGGATTTTCTGAGCCACTTCGATCCCATGCATGGCTACTACAGCACACCTCCCCCAACCCAAACCACTGCCATGATAAATCTTGTCCAAATCAAGCTTTCATCAGCAACTTTTCTGATGTGGAAGCGCCATTTTCTTTCTATGGCTACAACCTTCGATATGCTCGACATCATCCTAGGATCATCTATCGCCGCCTCTCCAATGCTCACGGCGGCCAACGGTGTTGAATCTCCAAATCCGGCTTATGCCAAATGGTATCTCCGTGACCAGAAACTACATGGGGTTCTTTTCGCCACCCTCGAACCCGAGGCTATGGCCGAGGTCCTCGATTGTACGTCGTCTCTGTTGGAAATCGATATCCCGGAATTAATAAATTTAATTAAATAAATTATCTAATTAATTCCGACCGAAATCCTTTGGAGATCGAATATCCGGGGTTGTCAAATTGCGGAACGACAACTCCAATCGAAATCCCGGTTGCTGGAAACCCGCCACGAACCACCACGAAGGCCGGACTCAACAAAAACCCTAACCGCGGGGATAGCCCGCGGCTGTCCGGTCGAGCCCCCGCGTGGGGCTCGCGGCTGTTCTTGGCAGCCGCCTAGGGCTGCCCTTGGCAGCCCCCTTGGCACGCCCAGCCATGCCCCGCTGATTGCCCTCAAGCCACGGTCGAACCGTGGGTAGCGATCAGTCCGCAGCCACCGCCGCGCGAGCGGCGGTCCAGCCGCGCGAGCGGTGATCGCTCCGCCGGAGCGGAGCTCGTGCCGCGCGAGCGGGGCTGCTCCAGCAGCCCGCTGGATGTGCACGGGCGATCGAGCTCGTGCTCGATCAAGTCTCGACGTCCATCCTAGGCTCACGCCCCTCGACCCCTCTCTAGTCGAGCCATTGAGCCGCCGGCGGTCCGGTGATCTTCGATCACCACCGCCCGGTTCAACCTCGACATGGGTCGCGTTCTCGGATCTTGGTTCAAGGTATTTTCACGATAAATAAACTATTAAATCATAAAGAGAGTTTTACGATTTACCTCGTTCTCGTTGTTCGGAAAAACGAAGAACTTTTGATGACCTTGAAGTCTTCCCACGTATTCCTTGCACTAGCTTGAACGTCGGTGTGGGCGACGATCTATCAAGCTTTCATGGATCACCTTCTCTCTCTACTTTCTCTCTCTAGAATTGTGATCTTCAAGTTATGAGAATAGAGAAGACCATGTAGTGCTTTTATAGGCTACGTAGGGACCTTAAGGAGGTGGAATATTGGGCTTCCAATATTAATGATTAAATTGAGTCCAAGCCCAAATCTATTAATCTATTAATATTAATTATATGATTACTTCCACTATATAAATATAATTGCACTCCCAATATTCACCATATTATATCAAAATAATATTCTCCGGTAGTATTATTTATTCCACATGTTTAAGATATAAATGTCCATGAATAAATTATATTTATTGCTAATATTATTTATTCATCTCTTATAATTTCGAGAATAGTACCACTCAACTTTATTATCATGCGAATTAAATCCACTTGCAAGGTTTACATGATAATCCTTATGATCTCATCTCGGGGACATTATCAACCCTTTCGAGGACATGCTTTCCCGTCAAAAATTCGCAGCATGTCATACATAAAATACAGTGACCCAACTTTACCGGTAATTGACCGGTTATTCTAATCAGTCAATTCCTTTGGAAAATCAAAGTCACTAATATTATATGCACACACCCGCATTAATATCAGGGATTAAGAATAGAATACTCAGAAATTTAAATCGATTATCAACGGCAATCCTAATCGATAAATCTCAAGCAGATCCGCTCAATACACCAAGTGTACAAGTATGATAAAATAATCAAGACCAATTATTTTCTCACTCATACAACGACTATACCGATGGATTGGTCCTTGTCCATCTAGGTCGTGAGCAACTGTTCGATTATATACGAGTAACCGATAGTATGATCTTCCGTGTGATGACGCACACCATACTAACTACAACGTGTATAATCTAGGACTATGGTTTGCATTAAATGCAAATGATTGTTTATTATTAAATAGGATAAATGCTTTAGACGGAGTTCAGATGTTACTTAAATCTAGACATTAAGTATACAACTCCATCAATCTCCCACTTATACTAAGGTCTAATCGCTTTCTCCCAAACATCTGACGCCCATACCATCCACGTGCCTACTGAACGCTTTCGCTCGCAGGGCCTTAGTGAACGAGTACTCTAGGGTGTCCCCCGATGCTATCTAGGTAACGACTATATCGCCTCGCTGACGATACCTCGAATCAGGTGGTACTTGCTCTATGTGTTATCTTCACACTATGGACTCGTGGTTCCTTTGTTTGTCACTGCACCGCTATTGTCACAATAGCATTGGGCAAGCAAGGTACCACATCTAAGTCCTGGAGGAATCTCCGGAGTCACACCGATCCTTTAGCTGCCTCAAAGGCTGCTACCTATTCGGTTTCCGTGGTAGAGTCCATAATGCACTGCATTACACTCTTCCATTCGAGATCTCCATTTCTTAGTATGAATACATAGCCTGACTTCGACTTTCAACTTTCCCTCTGTGATTAGAAATCCGAATTTGTGTAACCCACAGGAAATTGCTCGACTGATCACAGCAGTCCAATGTTCCTTTCCAGGGTTACTCTAATATCTCGCCACTATGCTCCCGGCATAGCAGATATCAGGTCTCGTACATAACATACATTAAGCTTCCATAGCCAAGGCGTAGGGAACTGCTTTCATTTCTTCTATCTCCTTTTGTGTTTGACACACATCCTTAGATAGATAGATTCCATGTCTAAAAGGTAAAACCTTTCTAGGAATCATTGTATGTTACATGAGTCAGAATCGTGTCTATGTATGAAGCTTGAGATAGGTACAATGTTCTTCTCTTGTGATCCATCACAACTTTGATCATAAGAACATGTCCAACCTTTCCTAAGTCCTTCATATCGAATTGTCTAGAATAACCATCCCTTTATGTCCAATAACATTTTCACATTGTTGCCAATTAGATAATATCGTCTACATAAAGCACGAGAAACCACTTTGTTTCCATCACGTTTCCAATACACACACGATTCGTCCATGCTTTGAATAAATCCACAACGGATTATCAAATCGCATGTTCCACGATCTTGTAGCTTGTTTCAATCCATAAATGGATCGACTGAGCTTGCACACTAAATGCTCTCGCCTCTTAGCAATGAATCCATCTGGTTAATTCATAAATGGTTCCGTCAAGATTTCCATATAGGAAAGCTGTCTCGACAACCATTTTACCACACCTCATAATCCACATGAGATGCTAAGAGAATCCGGATTGACTTTAGCATTGCTACCGGCGAAATGTCATCATTTCACAACAAGCTTTGCTTTGAAGGTTTCGACCTTCCCGTCATTTCCTCTCTTCGTCTTGTAGACCCATTCACCCGATTGGCTTCACGCCTTTCGGTGGTTCTACAAGATCCCAGACTTTATTAGAATCCTCAGATTCTATTTCGGATTTCATCGCCTTACCTAAGAAGGCGCATTTAGATCTTGTACTGTCTCATCATAGGTCCAGGGATCGATTTCATGTACTCCAGGTGCCGAGTCCGAAGACTCACCCAGTCCCACGAATCTTTCCGGTTGTCTCACAACCCTCCCACTACGACGGCGTTCCGGTGTATTAATTGTGATAACAGGGTGCAGGTTCTAGTGGTGTACTACTCGGTTCGGCTAGTTCTAAGTCTCGATCACTCTCTCTCATTCCATCAAGTATCACATCACTTTTGGGCTTGTGGTTCATCACATAGCCTTCCTCTAAGAACCGGGCGTTAGAACTTATAACGACCTTCTGGTCCTTATGAATATAGAACACACAACTTTAGTTCTTCTAGGATATCCTTCAAACAACCGCATTTCCTTACGAGGTTCCAAGAACCAAGTTTAGGATGTGCGCCGATGTTACCAAGGCATATCCATAGAACATAAGGTAAGTCCGAATAACTCATTATCGTTTTCACCATTCCCATAAGAGTCCTTTTCCTTCTTTCTGACATACCATTCCTTAGAGGAGTAAATGGTACAGTCGTTTGGGAGTTAATCCCATTCTCTGATTAGTATGCCTTGAATTCTCCAGACAGGTATATGCCTCCACGATCAGATCGTAGGCATTTAATGGATTTACCATGAAGGTTCTCCACAAGAGCTTTGTACTCCTTGAACTAGTCAAAGTACTTGCTTTCGCGGCGCATCAGGTATCTAAATCCATGTATCGAGTAATCATCGAAAGATGAAGTACTCGTACCCTCCTCTTGTCTGAGAAGACATATGTCCGCATACTTCAGAGTGAATCAAATCCAATACTTGTCTGGATCTATAGCTTTTAACCTTAAAAGGTTACTTGGTCATTTATTACCATCCAAAATCGATTCATAGATAGGAAGGTCCTCTCCTTCAACACCACTGATTAACCATCAGTTGTTCAACCTTTGAATCCCATTTGGATTAATATGACCTTGCTTAAGATGCCACAAGTATAATTGATTCATCCTAGAAAGTTCATTTCTCTTATTGGTGTTAGATAATGTGTTACTAGTTTCGGTTCGTTGCATCATGGTAGACTCGGGATTTAACATAATTTGTCAACCAATGTGCCAGAACAGATATTATCATCTATTCTTCTTAGAATCATCGAATGATCAGAAGAAATAGAATATCCATTTCTTTTAGAAACTGAAATCAAATTCTTTCTAAATTCAAGCACATAAAGACAATGTATAAAATCCTTTCATTACTTCAAAAGTAAATGATCTCTCCCACTGCAACAGCCGCCACCTTCGCAGCATTGCCCATGTAGATGGTGATCTTTTCCTTTCTAAGTCTCCGGGTTTCCTGGAACCCTTGCATTCAAATGCAAAACATTATCAATGGCCTCCGTATCTACACACCAGGTGCTGGTAGATATCACCATTGAAAATGTATCAATGACTAAGGAAAAATTCACTCCTCGTTTTTATGAGAGGACAATCAGACTTCCAGTGCCCAGACTGCTTGTAACGGAAGTACTTGCCTTGCGGCATACTTACCCCATCTCGTGGTCCAAAACTAGGATCACTGGGTTTCCGTATCTTGCTTCTTCTTTTCCATCTACCCGTTCATAGGTTCAAAACCATTTCTTGACACGGGAGGACAAAGAACACGAAGTACATACTTGTACTCTTAGCAGTTAGGACATTGTCCAGATTTCGATTCCAATCAACATTCTTAAGGGTCGTTGAGTATAATTGCCTTATCGTATATTCACATAGTCGGGAAAAGTCATTTCTAACCTATAAGCACATAATACAAACAATCGATTTAATCTCTGATATCATCTCCCTCAAATGATATCATTAAATCACAAACCGCATCTAAAATCCCATCAGATATGGCAAGCCACGTTGTGTGGACGTTTACCTACCCAAACGATTTCGCAATTAGATTTGCTTCGGTCGTACATCAATTATAGCGTAACTTCGTTGGGAAGGATACTATAAAGCGTACCTAAGTGTAAACCATTACTCAGTACTAAGGTGAGTCGTTTGGAACCGCAACATCACCGCAAGCCACGTTGTGTGGACGTTTACGATAACTCACAATCCTTCACAACTCCCTATAACTGTCTACATCAATTAATCCAAAATCCGTCGATATAGCAAGCCACGTTGTGTGGAAGTTTACTACACCAAGAGATTTTTATAATTGACTCTCAATTACTTGATCCATTTAATCTTGTAAATCAAGACGCGGAGAATCATAAGTGAAACTCGAAGTTTCTTACCAGTGATTCACCATGCGAACGACCCTATCTCTCATAAATGAGGGAGCCGAGCAGACAATCGATCCACCTTCAAAAGAATGGTACGAAAGTCTCTAATTTTTGTCCTCGACATGACCAAGTGGCTTTGGCTCCATTCCACTCCTCGGGGTGAGAATGAGTCGACTTGAAATCAGTTTTGGAAAGACAAATTAGGCATTGTTTGATAGACTTAATCAATGTTTCTCGTAAAAGGAATTACAAGAATTCTCCTCCAATGGCTTATCTATATGAACTTCAAAAGTTCATAAAAGTCACCAAGAAAACAGCAATGGAGACCATGGCATTGTTTACAATCCCTCTCCCACTTAGCTTTTTATAACAAAGGGATACGCTATCTAATGCATAAATAAATGCACATAAGCATGCATACATGAAATAAAGCACATAGTATTATCACATAATCAAAATAATAATAGAATATTATTTTCCGACTATTATGGCTTTATCGCATCCCCGTATGCTTCTTCTAGTCTTCAGTCTTCGTTCTTGAATGCTCCATGTGACGGGAATATTAATTCCAATATTTAAATCCATTTATTTTTAATAAATCCAAAATATACTTAATTCGAAAATTAAGTCAATCGAATAAATCAAAAATAAAATTAAATATTAATTAATATTTTTATTATTTTTATTTTCCTTTTCTAATTCCATTAAATCTCTAGAATCCTATCCAAGACCCACTTGGAATATTCTAGAAGATTTCCATGATGAAATAAAGAAATAAAATAATTTAGGACTCCTAGTCCTTCCAAATTAATTCCTTTCTTAATCCATTATAAATTCCATAAAGGAATATTTAAATAAGGAAAAATTAATTTAGGACTCCTAAACTTTCCAAATTAACTATTTTCCTAATCCATTAAAAATTCCATAAAGGAATAATTAAATAAGGAAAATAAATTAATTCCAAATTAATTTTTTTCCTAATCCATGAAAATTCTCAAAAATAGGAATAATCAAATTTGGAAAACCGAATTAATTAGGAAAAATAATTCTTTTCCTAGTCCATTAAAAATTCTTAAAAATAGGAATAATTAAATTAGGAAAACCGAATTAAATTAGGAATATGATCTTTTACCAGGAGAGCATGAGATCACAAAGGACCCCACGCCCCTCCCCCCCCCCCTTTCGACCGCCGGCTTGGAGGAGCCGCCCACCGTCGCCGGCGAGCCACCTCCCCGGGGTCGATCCATCATGGTTCGACCATGGGGATGGCCGAACCGAGTCCTCCCTCTCTTCGTCTCCTCCGTCACACTTTTCCGGTCGTCGTTTCGTCCTCGATCCAACGATAAAATAAATTACAAATTTATTACTACGCTATCCGATATCGATTCTCTACATGAAATCGACCTCATACAATTTCCGGAAAAATAAGAACAAGCATTCACCACACAAGAACGAATCTCGACATCACTGAGAGTTTAATAATCAAGAGCAATATTATGGACATTAATTAACAAAATTAAATCTAGCCATAATAATCGGAAAACCTGCAAGGTAGAACAATTTATCAAAAAATATCGTGAATTAAAACCATCTCTCTGATACCAATTGTTGGAAATCGATATCCCGGAATTAATAAATTTAATTAAATAAATTATCTAATTAATTCCGACCGAAATCCTTTGGAGATCGAATATCCGGGGTTGTCAAATTGCGGAACGACAACTCCAATCGAAATCCCGGTTGCCGGAAACCCGCCACGAACCACCACGAAGGCCGGACTCAACCAAAACCCTAACCGCGGGGATAGCCCGCGGCTGTCCGGTCGAGCCCCCGCGTGGGGCTCGCGGCTGTTCTTGGCAGCCGCCTAGGGCTGCCCTTGGCAGCCCCCTTGGCACGCCCAGCCATGCCCCGCTGATTGCTTTCAAGCCACGGTCGAACCGTGGCTAGCGATCAGCCCGCAGCCACCGCCGCGCGAGCGGCGGTCCAGCCGCGCGAGCGGCGGTCCAGCCGCGCGAGCGGTGATCGCTCCGCTGGAGCGGAGCTCGTGCCGCGCGAGCGGGGTTGCTCCAGCAGCCCGCTTGATGTGCACGGGCGATCGAGCTCGTGCTCGATCGAGTCTCGGTGTCCAGCCGAGGCTCACGGCCCTCGACCCCTCTCTAGTCGAGCCGTTGAGCCGCCGGCGGTCCGGTGATCTTCGATCACCACCGCCCGGTTCAACCTCGACATGGGTCGCGTTCTCGGATCTTGGTTCAAGGTATTTTCACGAGAAATAAACGATTAAATCATAAAGAGAGTTTTACGATTTACCTCGTTCTCGTTGTTCGGAAAAACGAAGAACTTTTGATGACCTTGAAGTCTTCCCACGTATTCCTTGCACTAGCTTGAACGTCGGGGTGGGCGACGATCTATCAAGCTTTCATGGATCACCTTCTCTCTCTACTTTCTCTCTCTAGAATTGTGATTTTCAAGTTATGAGAATAGAGAAGACCATGTAGTGCTTTTATAGGCTACGTAGGGGACCTTAAGGAGGTGGAATATTGGGATTCCAATATTAATGATTAAATTGAGCTCAAGCCCAAATCTATTAATCTATTAATATTAATTATATGATTACTTCCACTATATAAATATAATTGCACTCCCAATATTCACCATATTATATCAAAATAATATTCTACGGTAGTATTATTTATTCCACATGTTTAAGATATAAATGTCCATGAATAAATTATATTTATTGCTAATATTATTTATTCATCTCTTATAATTCCGAGAATAGTACCAGTCAACTTTATTATCATGCGGATTAAATCCACTTGCAAGGTTTACATGATAATCATTATGAGCTCATCTCGGGGACATTATCAACCCTTTCGAGGACATGCTTTCCCGTCAAGAATTCGCAGCATGTCATACATAAAATACAGTGACCCAACTTTACCGGTAATTGACCGGTTATTCTAATCAGTCAATTCCTTTGGAAAATCAAAGTCACTAATATTATATGCACACACCTGCAATAATATCAGGGATTAAGAATAGAATACTCAGAGATTTAAATCGATTATCAACGGCAATCCTAATCGATAAATCTCAAGCAGATCCGCTCAATACACCAAGTGTACAAGTATGATAAAATAATCAAGACCAATTATTTTCTCACTCATACAACGACTATACCGATGGATTGGTCCTTGTCCATCTAGGTCGTGAGCAACTGTTCGATTATATACGAGTAACCGATAGTATGATCTTCCGTGTGACGACGCACACAATACTAACTACAACGTGTATAATCTAGGACTATGGTTTGCATTAAATGCAAATGATTGTTTATTATTAAATAGGATAAATGCTTTAGACGGAGTTCAGATGTTACTTAAATCTAGACATTAAGTATACAACTCCACCAGTCTCGGCTCATATGACTTCTCAGACAGCTAACCTCGACTCTCATGTACCCTACTCTTGTAATAGTTCGGTCATTGTTGGTAATGGCAATGCACTTTCTATTTCACATATCGGCTCTCGTCATCTTGCGTCTGATCTAAAATTATTGGATGTCTTGGTAGTATCTCACATCACTAAAAATCTATTATGTTGACCTCTGATTATGTAGTCGATGTTGTGTTTTCTGACAAGTCCTTTGTAATTCAGAATCGAACGACAAAAGCACCTCTGGCTCAAGGCAGGTGTGAGAATGGGCTCTATATCTTGGAGCGAGGAAGCTCGGCTCTTGTTGTTGCTCTTTACTCCAAAGCTTTACAAGCTAGTTTTAATTTATGGCACTTGCGCCTTAGTCATGTTTCGTTTGATGTTCTTACTTTGCTTAATAAACAGGGGCATTTAAACAGGGGCATTTATCTGTCACGTCTTTACTACCGAACCCAACTCTTTGTTCGCCTTGCCAATTGGCTAAGAGTAAAAAAATGTTGTTTCCTTTAAATAATAAACGTGCCTTGTCTGTGCTTGATATGGTTCATTGTGATTTGTGGGGACTGTTGGAATAGGTGACCGGCGAGCCAACGGTTGGCCGAGCGGTTAACCGTATTCCGTTATATAATGGTTTATTTCGTTAATTAATGAAACCTATATTAATGGCATATACTATATCTGCTCCCAATGTTGAATCATAGATATAGTCCTGTACGGTTACACATGTTGTATGAATTCGGTTTTGTGGAAACCGAGAGATAATTCTGTTAACGCAACGTAACTGGTCAAACTCTGTTCCTAGTCGACGGGTTACGCCAATAACAAGGATACCCGGCCTTTCCCCCTTGAGACTAGCTGATGAGCCATTTTATTTGCTCATCTTTGAGCCTTTTTAGATTCATTGTTGAGTCACTTTGAGTCGTTTTGAGCAAAGTATGCAGGGATTCATGTCAGCAGGTGGGGATTGCGCGGAAAAGGCATTGGAATGGTCCACTTTGGGCAAACACGCGGATTCGAGGCAAAGTGACTTGAGCAGTTTGACCTATGGAGGCAAAGTCACCCCTATGGGCAAAGTATATATGTCGAGGAGTCAGAGGAATAGTCACCACCACCACCTGGGAAGAGAAGGAACTGAACTAAAGTCTTTGTACCAGGCAGAGAGTCGCTATCGGGCAAAGTCAAAGGCAGCAGAACTTAAATATGGAAAGCGGATTTCTTATGGAAATTGCGGCGCCTAATTCCAGGAGGCCCATGCAGGCCCATGCAGCTGCGATTTTTAACCCTAATCAGCACCTATAAAAGAGAGATAGATGGACGAAAATTATAACCTTCGACACACCAAGATACCACGAAGTAGAGAGAGCAAGGAGCGGCCGCCGGAGAGCGGAGAAGAGATCGGAGCCACCATGGCCGAGATCTTTTCTTCGTTTTAATATTTTTATGTTTTAATTTTTGTTTTGTTATTTCAGTTTGAACGATTCCAGATTTCTTAGTTATGCAATTTAGTTTTATTTTCCAATTTATTTCTTGTTTTATTTATTTGCGTATGAGTAGCTAAACTTGCAGGGCGACTGGGCAAAGGCGGATCGAAGGGGACTCTGGGCTAAGATAGAACCGTGAGGTTGATAGGGCTTAGTTAACTGCCTGGGGTTTGTTCCCGATACATAGTTGAGGTTTAACTACATTCTTGCAGGTTTGGGCAGACTAATTTGGTCGTTAGGAAACCCTTACACTTTGAGATACCAGCGATTGAATAACCTAGTATTCCGCGTTAGATGTACTACGGGCATAGCGCTAGAACGTGTTGGAGCTTAGCGGTCGTATGATTCGGATTTCCGGACATGCTATTGGACGAATTGGGTTCGTCGAGAGAGTAATGCGAGTTTGGGCAAACTAGATCCATGCGACCACATAGGTATCGAATTGTCTAGACTCAGGGGATTAGGCATAAGTATACCTTGCCTTTTCTTTACCCAGTAAGGACGGATTGGGGTTGGGTGACTGTAGGCGTGACTTAATAGGACTGCTTTCACTTTGTTCGACATCCTATAACCGATTGATAAACCATCAGTTAAAACCATAAGTGCCAGGGATCGGTAGTTTGCCCAGGGAACCCAGAGAGAAGCCAAAGCCCAGAAGCCTATTTTCCTTAATTTGATTTCAGTTTAATTAATTACTTTTCTGTTTACAGTTTGGTCAAAATATTTAGTTTATTATTTCTGCATGTTAGTTTGGGTTAATTAGATTTTATATTTCTGTTAGTTGGTAGTTTGATTAGACGTTGTGACTCAGCAACCAAACTTAAAACCTTTTTATTGTGACACTATTTGGGCAAAGCCGAGATTAACTAAATTGCAATTGCTTCCTCGTGGGATCGACCCTATACTTATCACTTGCTATCTTGTGTTGAGTTAGGAACTTTATAAATTTATTTTGGCCGCGTTAGCTTCCACGACAAAGTTTTCGCGTCGTCACTAGCACTTAGTGTATGTGAGCTAATCTCGAGCCTTGGTGTTGGGACATCGACATACTTGAGTGGGTGCTCACTGTTGATGAGTTCACTGATCCCCCTCTCCCTGGAATCTCTAAGTGGTTATCACTGATCGAGTAGAGAATTTCATAATATAGTTGTACACAATTAATCCTTAAGACCCAGACATCACCGTGACTTTATCAGAGGACTAGCTGTATCGTGACATGTCTCTGATTCCCTGGAAAGGGAGTAAGTCGAAAAAGGAGACAATGTTCGTGCAGTTCGAAATCTGATGTGAAGTCTGTGCATGGTAGTAGGGGATCTGATCGCTTGATATAGATCATGGATGTCCTGTGTGTTCTGATGGTTCGTAGTCCCGGAATCTCTGGCCAGAGTTGAATAGTGAGGTGATTAGAGAAATGTGTTTCTCTGAATCAATCACGACTGGATTTTACGAAACCTAGAACGTACGCAGAGTTATCAAACTCAACAAGAGATCTCGATTAACCAATATCTCTAATTTGATCGGGACATATGTATCGGAGGGATCGTACTGTACGCTAACTATATAACAAGGTTCTTGCAGGCACTTCATTTGTATCTAGGGAATTAGTGAAGCGTTGCTGCTAGACGCTCGTCACTGATTCGTTGGGCACCGACTTGTTCGGAGATTAAATAATATGATTATTAATCTAAAACTCTTGGGAGTAGTTGAAATAAGAACAATATGTTGTTCGAATCACAATATGTTGTGAGCCCACGACTAGTTATACACCTGAACCATTGAGGGTCACATTCTCGTGTAAACCGATCCTTGAATACGATCATGTATTAATTAACTGTTAATTAAGTACATATAGTCGGAGGTCAATATGATTGAATCCGAGATTCATAATTGTGATTATGAGTTGGAAATAATATTGAGTTAAAGAAAACGGACACGATGGTGTACACTTTCTATTTTGGGAAATTTCCCGATTTAGTAGTACCCCTGAAATGGGCTTTCCGGTTTTGTGAAATTGGAAATTTTTATTTTTATCTCATATTGATGAGAAAATTAAAACGAGAAAGAAAATATAATCGTTATATTTTTCGGAGATGAAATTGATTGTCAATTTTGGAGAAACGTAATGACGACTAATGTATTGGGTCGGCTAGGGTTAATGGAT
The DNA here is from genome assembly GCA_954870475.1 of Euphrasia confusa. Classification (NCBI taxonomy): domain Eukaryota; kingdom Viridiplantae; phylum Streptophyta; class Magnoliopsida; order Lamiales; family Orobanchaceae; genus Euphrasia; species Euphrasia confusa. The sequence goes on along the minus strand of OX940949.1, from coordinate 50,474,903 downwards.
CCGATCCATTAGGGTTTGAGCCCAACAAGCTCCTTTCTTCACCTATAAAAGCAGCTCCATAGGCATGAGAATAAACACACCAAAGTGAAGAGCTCAAAACCCTAGCCTCACTTTCTCTCCTCTCCTCTCTCCCTCTCGTCCGTCCCCTCGGCCCCTCCCTCGGAGGACCGCCGACCACCGGAGTCGCCGCCCGCCGCCGCCTAGTGCCGCCGCCGGCAGCCGCCTCCCCTCGCCGGAATCCGATTCCGGCACCGTTTTTCCGGCCCGTCTTTCCCGTCGTATTCTCCCTTACGTATTTCTAGTGCAATACGTAAGTTGAATTACTTATACGAGGTGAAACCTGATTAGACGAAAGACGCCGAAGGAACGCCCGAGCACAGCCTGAGCCGCGCCCGTGCGCTCTAGCCGTGACACACGAGTCCAGCCGAGAGCCCCGCCACTCGCTCGGCTCTTCCCGCACACGACCCATGCCGTCCCCGCGTCGCATCCGCGCGACTTCCGACAAACCTAGTTTCGTCCGATAAATCCCTCAGGTACTTACAATTAAATTTAGATTTAATTGTTTGCTTTAAATGTTTGCGCTATATACTGTTAATGTTTGCGCTATGTAATGGGATTTTTAATTGATAAAGAAAAATTAATTGTGATTAATTTAAATGTCAATTAAATTAAAATTGATTAGAATTAAATAATATGATTATCTTAATTGTCAATTTCACGCAAACTGATTATTTGCACATGATTATATATATGTAATTAATTAATTTGATTAATTTAATTGCACTTGATTAAAATTAAATAATATGATTATGTTAATTGTCAACTTTACGCAAACTGATTATTTGCATATGATTATATATGTGTAATTAATTAATTTGATTAATTTAATTGCACTTGATTAAAATTAAATAATATGATTATGTTAATTGTCAATTTGACGCAAATTAATTATGTGCGGATGTTTACATAAATTCAAGTTGATTAGAATTAAATAATAAGATTATGTTAATGCGCATTTTTTCATAATTAATTGTATAAGTGTAATTAATTAATGTGATTAATTTAATTACCCTAGAAGTAATTAATTTATTTGATAAATTTAATTGCGCCAAATTTAATTTGTGTAGTATGGGATGCATGAATTAAATATTTAATTATTTGATAATTAAATTAAATGTTGAATTATTTATTCTATTATTAATATGCATGTAATATTGAAAATATGATTTTCAATAAAATAAAATAAATATAATGTAAAATGTTTACATTAATAAAAAACGGTTTTTCATAAATTTTTTGTTTTTTCGTGCGTATACATGCACGATCCCAACATCGCCCCGGTTGCGTCTTATGCAGGGTATCGCTATTATATATGCAGTGTTTGTGGACGATTTTTCTCGCTTCTCTTGAACTTTTTCCTATGATTGCGAAATTTGATTTTTACGATGTATTGGTACAATTTCACACATTTGTCTGTACTCTGTTCTCTAAGAAAGTCAAAATATTTTAATCAAATGGAGGTACTGAATTTGTGAACAAACAAGTACAAGCTTTTATCACGGGATTTTGCATCGCCTTTCTTGCCAGTATACTTCGCAACAAAATGGACGGACTGAACGCAAATATCGTCACATTTTTGAAATGGGCCTCTCTCTGTTATTCCAAGCATCTGCACCACTGTCATATTGGTTCGATGCATTCGCCACGGCCGTCTTTATTTTTAATCGACTTCCCTCGGCTGTCTTTTCCAAAATAACTCTTTAATAAATAAATAAATTTAAATACATAAATTCAAATACCATTTTTCCAAAATAATTCTTTAATAAATGAATCATGGTGGGTGGAACTGTCGTTGACTAGTTTTTTAATCGTGGGGTGATTGGTCCGTTTTTGGTGCGTATTTCGGGTCGGTTCGTGGTCCTTTCCGCTTCCTTTCATTACTCTTTCCTCCGTTTTAGGTAGCCTTTGGTCATTATTGGTTGGAATAGTGTGATCGAGACATATTCCGTGTTTTGTAGGCGAAACGGGAAGAAAACGAGTAAAAGTTGACTTTTCAGGAGACCGTTGACCGCCTGTCGGACGACATGGAGTTTCAATTATAGACCTGTCGGACGACATATTCTTGGAAGACGACATCCGACTGAACGCCCGGCGTGGAGGACGACATGCCTGTCGGACGACACCTGATGCTGTCGGACGAAAAGATCACCGCGTGCGACGTGATTTGAGCTGCAGCGACGCACCGGTCCAGCGCACCCCGACGTCGTGCGGTGTGGTTTACTGCGTGCGACGCAAAGATGTCGTACGACATTCACCAGCTGTCGTGCGACAGAGCACTTGTCGGACGACAGGAATCTCCTGTCGGACGACAAGACGAGATGAAGAAACCGGATTTGAGATTTCACCCTTTGACTTTGTTTGACCCTCGTTTTTAAGGGTATAAATAGCATTTTGGCTTAGATTTTTGTAACTAACTTTCATTCCCCACTTTACACATTACATTTCTAGCTTTCTCCTCAAGCAATCCAATTTCCATTTTCATGTTCTTCAATTCCTCAACACAAATTCACGATCTAAATTCCGTACGTCGAGAATCCGATTGAATCTCATTTACAAACGATATTCCTCGCATCGAGCCCGACGTTTTGATCGGAGCGGTTTCTCCGGGTGACAAGTTGAAGTCCGACCTCGATTTCGGAAGCTCGGCTCGATCGTCTTCTTCATCCATCGATTCCATCATTCTCGTGGTGAGATTCTCTTCGTTTACCTCTCGATTATGGCTTTTACGATTGTGGATTGTGAATTTGAGTGCTTGATCATGACTAGCTAAATCTTTTGTAAGGGTGTTTGATGAAATTCCTCAATGAATTAGAGTTGATTTCCTAAGTAACTCGATTGCTAGTAATTGGACAATTACACCTCTCGATTTGTGGTTTCGTGTCGAACAACCTCGGGTATATCGCTAGTGGACCATACGATCGATGTGTGAGTGATCGTTGGTGAGGGAGAACGTGACAACACTGTGATCATAGTCCGATTATTAGTTAATTGAGAGTTTTATAAATATCGTCAACTCGAGTTCGTTAGGAAGAGTAATTAAGACACCCTTGCTTCCAAAACACATTTGTTACATCTCGATCTTTCAATTACTCGTTTTTCAATACTCGTTTTTAGTTGTTAATCAAACACTCAATTGCGACCCCCCCCCCCCCCCCCCCCCCCCCTTAGTTATAATGATTTCTTCTCCTTTTTCGAGACTCGTACTTAGCATACACAAAGTAAAGTTCACGTGCCGATAGTATTGTTCCTTGAGATCGACTCGGGGGATTTACTTTAGTAAATCTTTCGGAATTATAAAATAGTTTTTGAGCAATCATGGGGTTCAACTCGCTTTATTTCGTGCGAGGTTCAAATCGTATTATCTAAGCGTGTCGAAAATGACAAGCCTAGGTAACCATTCAACGGTGAAAATATTATTTTATTTTATTTTTTAAAATGTTTTAACTATTATGAAATGAGAAAAATAAGTAATTTATTCTTAAGAATATGCATAATTTATTTGGACATTGAAAAAAAGATAAAAAAAAAAAAAAAAATGTACACAATCAAACAATTAACTCCTGGATCTCTAATTTTCGACGTTGATAGTAAATCGGTGAATCCTTGTCTTCGTCGTCGTCCCCTCCTTGTTCGGCACGACGCTAATGCGTCGTGTTTCGGAAACTAGTCGTCCATCGGCTCTCATTTCGACATCGTACTCCCCATGCGCGAGCGAGCCCTCGTAAAATCCATCAGCATCCGTTACTCGACTCCTCTTCGAATTACACTTGAGTCCACTCAAGAAATCGTCGACGACATCCCCCGTGTCCAAGTTGTTGAAGTTATCGTCCGTTAGACACATCCGATAGCACTTTCCATTCTTGCTCCACGCGGACCAAATCAAGATACCCTCGACCGCCGGGTGCGAGTAGAGCTCGGCGAGGATTTTTCTCAAGTACTCGCTCCGGTGCTTGCCCTTATGCACGTCGAGCTCGGTGATCCAGACCTTGTGGTTGGCATGGTGGAACTGATCGAGGACGGACTTTATGTACGCGAGATTCGGCTTCTTGTACGGAAAATGACCTTCCAACCCTATCCCTAAAGGACCATGATACCCTCCTTCCCTCATCGTCTTGATTTTGTTCAAGTACACCCCCGGGGTGGCGTTTCGGTCGCTGCAATCCTCGATGGTGTTGAAGTCGTTAAGAAACGGAGTCGTTAACTTGTCGACCCGGTGAGCCAGCTTGTAGAACTTGGTCGATGCGTTCTTCAGCCGGTCCTCGAAGAAACTAAAGTGTAAGTTCTCGTTGACTACGTCCCATTGGAATAATTTCCCTTTGTATCGATGCATCACCGATTTGACCCTCTTTCTCGCGGCCTTCAACAGCTCGTTCCGCGGGAGTCCCTTGACCCAATAGGGTTGGTAATTCGGGTCGTCCCACAATGCGTTGTGGCCTCGGATCGAGATCCCGTTTGACTTTGAGAAGTTGACCATGGCGTCGGCGGTGGAGTAGTCCACGTTGCCCCGGGTGCGCTCGGTCGAGTACCACTTGAGCTCGTTCTCGAATACGGTGACTCGGTTTGTGAATCTATCGAGGAACCATTTTTGGTATTTGGTGTTTTGGAGGATGTTGGCGTTGATCGCGCACCCGAACTGGAAGTGGGCCCGGGTTTGTGTCAGAGAGACGGTGACGTTGGCTAGGGGTGAGCCGTTATCGTTCAAAGCTTGGATCTTCACCTTTGATTCGCGATACTGCATTTCATGAACGACTTTTGTGACTATAAGTACGAGACAGAACATAAAAAATAAAATATATATACTCTCGAAACTGTTTGTCAGCTTCTTTGTAAATTTCCAAAACTGTTAATCAGGTTCTTTGTAAATTTTACAAATAGTATCATATTTTTCGTCGTTGGCCTTTTGATTGGTTGATTCGTTTATTATTATTATAAGTAGGGCGCGCGAACCTTTTCGATGTTAAGTTGTTGGTGAAATTTCCACTCTTCCTCGTTGTGCGGCTGCACCGAGACGCTATCTACGGAAATATTACACGTGCTGTTCGTCTGGAAGTAGAGCGTTGCGTTGCCGGAAGTTGGCACGGAAAATCCACCCTTCACCATGGACCAACACCCCGATACAGCCTCGCCCGAAGCAGCGGTTATGTTTCTTGTATTGGTCATGAAAACTACAGACACCCTGCTAGCCTCTTCATCACTGACTTGTAACCAAGCTACAACACAAAATATGAAAAATAATTTTTTTTTTGTTTTACAAAGAAATGTGCCTATTAATTGTGGACATATATAGAGAGTCGAATGTGTTATTACCGGAAACGGTGTATTGATAACCGGCTGTGAGATACAGTGTTTGCTGGATACTGTCGTCCGGTTGCTTTCTGTTGTAGGCGACGACGTAGTTGTTGTTGCCTTTGTCGGATGTCATCCGGTTTAACTTGGCATTTCCGAGCGGTTTCCAATAAAATCCTTTCTGTTCCAGCGCTTGGTCGAAATTTGGATTCACTACGATTCCTCCACGGTTTAAAGTGGTCCGAGGGTCTTCTAGACACTCGTTTATGAACGAACCATCATAATTCACCGCCGCGTACGATTCGAAAACAAAGAGAAGGAGGAGGCATTGAAAGACAACGAAGAGCAACAACATTGCCATTTCATGAAGGATCTCTGAATCACTAATTTCTCTCTAGGAGAGAGGTAGTGGTTATTAGTATAACCGATTTTCGATTGCCCTTTCGGTCAAAAAAGACTTGGGGTCAACGCGGTCGATGAACATAATACCGTGCCCAAATTCTAGAAATTGGACTGAAAATGATTGAGGGAGTGCTTGCAAACAGTTGACAAAATTAACAAGATCATCATGATCTCACGATCCTGTTCTTCTTTCTTGATTTGATTAACATTATTTCTATGAATATTAAGTTCAACAATCGACAATATAATTCAAAAAGTATCATACCTACAATCAACAATGGTAAAAGGTATTGTCAATATATTTATATAACAATATTATTAAAAAAAAAAAATATATATATATATATATATATATATATATATATATATATATAGTGAAACCTCAATAATTTAATACTGTATTGATTAATAACATCTCTAAATTAATAGAATATTTCGGTCTCGATATGGCCTTTTAAATGGAAAAAAAATACTCAATAAATCCTCTTTAAATTAATAAAATTTCACGGTAGTCCTGAGGCTGGCTATTAATTTATAGAGATTTTACTGTATATATTATATACAATCTTATCACCTAACAGGCTGGAACTTGCAATTGTACATAGTTGACGATAAATTTGCAAAGTAATATTTTTTCTTTGCTTGAAAATTCAAATTCAAATTCAAATTAAAAATCAAGTAAAAAGACTTTCTTGCATTTGACGTACAAAGTAAATAACTAAATTTTCCTCCAATAATCTATTTAACTTTAAACAAAATTTCTAGCTAAATAACAACAAAACATTCAACCTAATCAAAACATGCCTAAATGTAACAATCGTCAAAAGAGCATTCCAATTATTATTAACATTAATTATATTATATTATTATAATATATCATGAAGTACGAGTTTGAGACTTGAATGTCTCATGATTTCATGATAGTGATCGACATTCCAAATTTTCTTTGAAATCATTTTTTATCATCTTCATTTCATTATTAATTGAGTTGAAATGAATTAAACAAAATCATTTTTTTTTTCAAAATTGTGATATTTGTACTTTTTTATAATTATTTGACACTAAATTAAGAAAAACTCAATCAATATATGATAAATGAAGTAACTCTCCAACTTTATAAGATGATGATATTTTTCACACAAATTCAATATGTAACACGTCACAAGTAAAAATGAATGTCATGTTCGATTAAGTGCAATTCACTTCGATTAAATTCATTTCAAAATAAAATTAAAAAAAATTAAAAAAAAAAATTAATGATTTCAATCCTATAACATAGTTCATGTTAGAATAATAATTAATAATATATATAAAATATTATTAATTTTATAGAATTTGTTTTACATTTAATTAAATTTAGTTAAGTTCAATTGAATCCAAGTTTATTTATTTATTCAGATTATTTCATCTCTTCTCTGTCTTCCTGCCCGTCCGGGTATTTTCTGACGTGCCACAAATTAAACCATCCAAAGCCCAAGTGGCATTTCCATTGGGCAAAAGACGAGCGGTGTGATTGGTTGGGTCAGGATTGTGCGGGTCCCACCCACCTCTCCGGTGTGTTTTCTTCGCGTCCACAGACCACACACCACTCAGGGTCAGGGGGTTAGGTTGTGTGTTTTGTTTTGCAGAAAGAATTTCTGGGGAAAAAGAAAAAAAAAACAAATGCAAGAAAGATAATGAATGATGTGTTGTGCAGTCCATGGCCGCCACTAAAGCTTCTGCGTTTTCACCTTCTTCTTACATTCACAACTGCAATTTCAGGCCTTCGCCTCCCGCTGTCCTCTTGCCGCAATCGCTCTCCGACCGAAGACCCTCGTCTTACAATTCCCTCGTCTTTCAGGTCTTCTTTTTCTTCTAATTCTACGTCTGATGTTTCGAACGAAAGCTTGGATCTTTGTCATTGTATTTGGAATGCGTTGTAGTTTCAAGAAACATGCTGTGTGATTAGGGTCAGTTATCGGAACTAGGGGTGTCGATGAATCGAACATATTGAACCGTTCTATTTGTCGATGAATCGAAAAAATTTAGGGCCTTTTTTGAAGTGTTTTCCATATAAACTCTTTTGTAATTAAGCTAAACTTCAGGGGTTCAGGTCAAATTCTGTAAATATCCATGTGCCAATTTCCTCCGGTCGGGTAAATTGAACTCGACAAGTTGTTGTTATTTGAGCTTATGTAGTGATACTGCATATGCGTCTGTACTTTCTTTTCATGACAGGCTGCCCGGCTTTTGGGTCCTCCGGCGAAATTTGAAGCTTCAAAGCTAAAGGTCTTTTTCGTGGGAGAGGAAATCAGAGGCACGCCCACGAGAGTTGTGCCAAGAACTTACACTCTTTCCCATTGTGACTTCACTGCTGATTTAACACTAACCATTTCAAACATTATCGTGCGTGATCAGGTCAAAACAGTTTACCTTTACTCAATTTATTTCCGATTCTGCTACTATAAAACAGTTCCGTTGGAACTTTATCATGTGTTTGAATATTGTTGCAGTTGAAGGGATGGTATAATAAAGATGATGTTGTTGCTGAGTGGACACAAGTGAAGGGTGATTTGTTCCTAAACGTGCATTGTTACGTGAGCGGACCCAATGCTTTATCAGACGTGGCTGCAGAATTTAGATACCACATTTTCTCTAAGGAATTGCCACTGGTAAGTTCTTGGTGTAAAATTCCCATGATAAACGTGCTCGACTCAAAATTGTTGGTGTTAATCGAACTTCCTTCTTAAAACGCTTGACATTATCACACGTCGATTTTATGTCAGATGTATTTTGTTTTATGACATCAAATATTTCCAGGTTCTTAAGGCTGTGCTACATGGCGATTTGGACCTTTTCAGAGAGCACAAAGAACTAATGGATGCTCTAGTGAGAGTGTACTTTCATTCTAGCATCAAGAAATATAACCGCACAGAGTGTTGGGGGCCATTGAAGGATGCTGCTCTGGTAAAAAACCAAATTACCTGTTGAACATTTTATCTTATTGCAAAAATACCCTGCAAACTTCAACATTTACAAACATCACTGGCTATTGTTCTATTTTACAAATGTCATCCTCAATAGAGTGTACTTGTTACATAAATACTTACCTCAGACGAGACGAAGCTCTTTTAACACTATGGATTATTTGTAATTTTGAAAGATAACTGAAGTTTTTAGTCATTGCCATTTTTTATTTTGTTTCACAGGGCAAGGGAGTTGACAAGATTAATGGATATATGTCTGCAAGCATGGAAGATTCTGGTTCTCCCAAATTATGGGAAACCCCAAAATCAATTTTCCAAGCATTTGCTACTTTCTTTCTGTGGTTTTTATGAATTCAGTTGGAGTATTTTTTAGGCCATTTTATTTTTTTGTATGTAATAATACTTGGATAAATTACTTGGATAAATTCGTGTCAAAAATCATCCTATTGCTTTATTGCAAAGCCAAATTGTTGATAGCTCTTCAAAAAATAAAACTAGCAATGAGCTTTTAAGGGTACATACACGGCAATGAGATTCGTACAGTCAAACACAAAAAATATATATATATCGACAAATTCAAATCCAGAAGCTTGTCTCAGTTTACATCAGTTTACTCGGATATTCAGAAAGCCTCGAGGGCTCAAGTCTTTTAACATAGCACATAGCCAGAGGTCCACAAACATTTATACTATATATTATTTAAGTCCTAATGATGTAAGCAAAGCAATGTATCCTCAATGATCACCCCAAGAGAATATCTCCAGCCAAATATTAATTCACTTAAAAGGACCTATTCGGTTTGGGCGATGACGACTTGGATTTCGCGAAATCAACCAGGTCCCTAAAAAGTGCGTCCTCAGGTTTCTCTTGCCTGGCTGGTGATTTGATTGACAGATTCTGCGTCGGACCAACCAAGCTATCGGAAGATGAACCCGAATCGCTACCCGAACGGGAGGGCCCACCATGGTGCTGCTCGAAAAACTGTTGCCTCTGGTTGTACCTTGAAGGTGGAGGCGGAAGATTGAGTGCAGATGAGGGAGCATCCAAGGGAGCAGAAAGCAACTGGTCGGCCGATTTGCTCGTAGGAGCAGTGTCATCATTTTTTGGTGTTGGAGCAAACATCGATGCCGTCGGATTCACAAAATCGTCTGGGGGGGCGGAGGAAAGCGCCGGGCTTTTTGGATGGATGGGCTTTTGTTTGCTTGAATTGATGGGGACAGCAGTGCTTGTGGGTCCAGATGTTTGTTCTTTCTCGTAGGTGTCGCCACTGAGGTAATCGACCATGTAAGGATCTGAGATGGCTGGTTTCTTGGAGGATGGTGGATGAGGGAGGATAGGGCTGATGTGGACAGGCTCTGTCTTGACGTCAGCTGACTTGCCGCTCGATCCTTGCATTGTGTCCCTTGTTGATCTGGAATTATGTCGAATTTTGTTAATACTAGCAAGATATACATAAGGGATGATTGCGAAAAATACAACCAGGGTTTGAAGTGCTTGGTTCCATTTAGATTTTGTCCCAACGATTTTGTTGTCGTCGTCAGATATTTTACTTTTTACACATACTCAACATTTTAAAATTTTATAAATAGCCTATACTTGATATATAGAAAATGACGGGATATATGTAACGTGAAAGGCAAGACAAGGTTGGGGTTATTTGTAAGATTTAGAGAAGTCCAAGGGTGCAGTTGGAAAAATATTTGATGACATAAGCAGTTCCATTAGCTGCACAAATGCAAATATAAACCTCAAGGGTGGTTTCTGCAATTATCAAAGTGAGCTGAGATCTTGGCCAAACCTCAAGGCAACAAGTAGTTCTTGTGATTATCCCTAAGCAACAACATATATAAAGAATGGCAGGCAAAAATAATTTAAAGCACATTATTAAATACTTTATGGCAGAATAATTGCAACAAAAAAAAGTGCACTTGAAGTTCAGCCCATGTATAAAAAACTACAGTTATCTTTAAAAATTAAAATATCTTTAGTTATCTTCCAGACTCCAGTCTACAAATATTATGGGTCTTTTGTAATTATGCTATAGCCTGATTTTTCAGGGGAAGATTTTCTAATTGAACCCATCGGTATTGCTTTATTTTCTTTTAATGCGAACACCACTAAATAGAAACAAGCACATTGTCACATCACATGCAATATGATACTACTAATCTTAGTAATCTATAAGAGCATGTTTCAGATATATATATCCTTTTTGCATAGTAGTACAGTAGTAATATTTTTAAGAAAATGTGTACCTGCGTGCTAGCTGAGAGAAATCATCTTCAGACTCGTCATCCTCATGATTCACATTCATAAGCGGTGCAACTGCAGTTTCCCTGCTAACCCCAGAAACAGGTGGTGTTCCCTTAGCAATGTCATCATGCTTAAGTAGAACTCGCTGCAAGTTGTCATTCAATGCCAATCCCCTGCATAAGAGATCCTCATCTCTGCAAAAGCCAAACACGGTGTAACTATTACTACCCAAGTGGAGGATTTACATTACGATGAAAAAGACATGATACATTTTCATGTACTCTTACACAGTATTATTCACTAGAACTGTGACACGCGTTTGGTACGAACGGCACTGGTCAACCAAGTCAACAATGATCTCATCCTTCACACCCTATACAGTGAGATCCAAACAAAAACGGTGAGTTGAAGCACCTACAAATTATAACATGTGGGAATGTGGCATTTGTTTACAAATAATGCTGGGTTATGCATTTGTACAAATCAAGAATTAAAGTTGATTACAAATAATTAAATAACATCAATGGAACTTTTTGTAAGCAGAACTTAATAATTAATATTAATGACATCAAACTGAATACCCAATCCCAATTTCCAGCAAAACACTAATAACCGGTCAATCATCAGAAGTCTATACATAGCTATCGTAAAATTACTGGAATAGTTTGATTGGAGTATTATATTTGCATATATTTTTTAAAAAAAGTTCAACACAAGAATAAAGAATCTCAACCTGAGGATTATCTGGATCCAAGGCAGCAAGCATTTCCATGAGAACATCTGCAATTCCATCTGCATTTTGAATCTCCGGCAAGCTGTATCATAAGCAAGGGGATAGGCATATTCAGCGTGTACAATTTCTGAAAATTATAGAAGGAATGGAACAATGTGACAAGTAGTAAAGCCTCTACTTGTTTTCTGAAAATGGCATGTAATTTTTTAGAAAAGGAATAACAAATACTACTACCACTGCAGTTTGGGGTAATTTCAGCAGCAAACCAAAAAAACATAAGGTTCCAAAACACCAAAAAGAAAAGGGAAAAAAAACTGTTTCATTATGTGCTGAATAAAAATCTACGGAGGGTAACTGGAGTACTTTTTTAAATGTAAAAGGGGTATTTAAAAATTTAATGCTTATTAAGGGTGTAAATGCTTATGGCCACTTTGAGCTAAATACGTTAACCACTATTTCAAAAACATAATGCGTGCTCGCTAGTGGTAAAACACAGAAGAAAATTAAATAGCCAACAAGATGCAAGTCAAAAAGATAAATTAATAGGAATCGCCTAACGATATATTTATCATGATTCCATACAAAAGAAGTATACATACTTATGAGATTAGATATAATTTTATCCATTGAGCACTAACACAAAATAGCACAACATACCTCAATCCAGAAACATCAGACTCAAGAGAGGCTTGAACAGCAGCTTCTTCATACGGAGAAACGGCATGAACTATGGGATGCGTTTGAGGTGGAGTAAATAACGGAACACTGTTTTCCTCCCGTGGTGGAAACTCTACCCCAGCTGACTATAAAATGCAAACAAACAGACACAAAAACGTTTAGATAATCTAGATTACTTCAGGCCAGCTTTTTAAATACAGCTGCAAAAAAGTTGTGCTTCGGTGGTAGAAAAAATGATTGTTACGGACATACGTGGAATTATACTACTCCCTCCGTTCCTCATTAGAATATGTTTGGAATATTTAGCACATAATTTAAGAAATATGGTATATTTACTTTATCAGTCGGCGAAGTGGGGCAAATTTGGTAAATTAACTTTATGATAATCAGAGATCATGAATATTATTGAAAAAGGTGATGGAAATTGGAATGAGGTGTAAATAAGCATATACAACAATGATGAAAATTGTGAGATTTATTTCCATTTAGGGTTGCGCAGATCTATGAGGGACGGATCAAAAAGGAAAGTATCCAAACTTTTCTGGACGGAAGGAGTACATCATACTCAATTATTTCAAGGTAATCAAGAATCCAAATTAGACAGGTTCCAGAAATCTAGCACATGGGTACCAAGGATAAATGTTTTCTTAATTAAAAAATGCAGAAACATTTTATGCCAAACTAAAAACATAATTTTACATCTCTCCTCAGTTAAAAATCAGGTACAGCAAGTGTAACAAGGTACAATAGCAATACAATGGAAATGAACTTACACAGCATAGTCTGAGAAACTAGTATTAAATGGAGTATATATTAATCTTTAGTCTTAACTAAATTTATAGTGTCCTGTAGATTTGATCTATTAAACTTGTGCAAACAAAGGAAGAAAGACAAAAAAGAAATATAAATGTTACTCTCACCTTCAATTCATTGTAAGCAGCATAATATTGGGGAAACCTACCCCTAGCTCCCCCTAAAGCTTCTTGCCAACTATCTATCAATACTAGAATCTTCTCCCTCACATTTAGATCAGGCTGCAAACATATGTATAAATTAAGATGCATTGGAATAGCAATAAACAATTGAGACATTGTCAGCAAAAATGGTTACAGTACACCCACCACCTTCTTCTTTACAGCTTTGACCATATCATGTAAAATATCCCTTTCAACTATCAGTTGAAACACATTTTCCCCACAATTTTTGCTAAGAGTCTCCAACACCTGCAAATATATTATAAAAAAATATAATCGTAAATACACCTGAATACGTAGCCTCGCTGACAAACACAAAAACACATTATAATAGATTGAAGACCACCAATCTCATCCATGAATGAATCGTTTCATGCCATGTCATCAAATTGCAGTTGGACCGTACAAAATTATAGAATTCGTAAATATAATAAAATAAAAATTCATACTGAACACACAAGCAAAGATAATAGGAGCAACCGAATCCCTAATACTAGAAAAAACTTACAAATAGCGCAAGGAGCTGTATTTTAGGGTTTTTATTCCCCAGTCGTTTCTTCAGCATCTTCAATGCATCCTTGGCTTGCCTGCAATTCAAACCCGGCGTAAGAGACTAAATCAACAAATTAGTAAGAAAAATAAAAGGCTGAGCCAAGTAAATGGGAAAAAAAATACCCAGGTTCCATGTTTATTAAATCACAAAGCTCGATGTTTATAGCCCAGTCTGGACCAACAAGCAAATCACTGGTAGCCCTCTCAGCAATAGCAGCCGCATTTGCCATTTTTGCTTGGTTTATACGAGCACGTCGTCCGAATTCCTAAAATTAGATTATCGAACCATATATCATATCATCATCAAGGCAGAAAAAGCAGATCGCAAACATTTGTTATGCGCAGTGCTATCCCTTGAAGCCGAAAATTTAACAAAAGTCGTGATAAACAGAGAACCAGCAAAATACGAAAACATGAAGCTAGTAAAATGGGGGAAATTAGTACAAAATGCAAAATCGCGATAACCTTTCAGTACGAAAACCCTAACTCGGAGAAAATGGAATTCCCAAAGTTCAAAAAAATCATGTGGCGAGAACACCTCGGAGATCATGCTTTTTTTTCTCGAACGAAAATTGAAATCATAAAAACAGATGGACGAATTGCGAGCTGAAGATGATGGAAAATCCAAAGTAAAATCAAAAGGACGAAGTTCAGAAAAGTACCTCTGCCGAAACCCTTGAAGTCTCGTGGAGTCCACAGCGAGAGAAGGAGAGCAAATTGCACTGGCGAATTTTTTATTTACTTCGGAGAGAAGAAACCAAATATAGATTTAGTTGTGCGGAAGAAAAATAAAAAAAGATGGATGATTATCTGTTACGCGTCTCGTGAAATTTCAACTTTTGAATTGACTACTTTTTGCACGTAATTCATTAGTTCATAAATAAAATTGTGGGTATTATAATTAAAAAAAAAATACAGTACATAAATTAAAAAATGTTTAAAAAATTAATTTGTATTTTAAGCACATAATTTAATCCAAACGTCTTTTAACAATTTTAATAATCTTTTTGAATTATGGTAAAATTTCAAAGTTAGTCTGAAATTAAATTAGTAAGGTTATATATTTTTAGACTGAAAATTAATGAACTTGAATTAAATTGGTTTTATTATAAAAATATTAATAATTCTTATAAATTGTTAAATATTTTTTAAAATTATTAATAATTATTAATATTAGGGTATAAGGTCGATTTTTTTTAATATTATTTTGAACACCTATTCTTTTTCACTTCATATTTAGATTTATTAAGGTATTTGTGTTTTTTAAATACTAAGTAGGAGCATTTTTTAAAATGTATAAAGTTGTAAATATCCCTACAATAATATTAAACAATCTTTAAATAATATTATGGCATATATTAATTTATTTAATATATATAAATATATTTGTGCAAGAATCAGTAAATATATTTGCATTACCTAATTTGCGCAAGCATTAGTACATATATATTTATAATTATAGTTTCAGGTAAATTATATTGATCATTTTCAAACTAATTAAAGGTTCTAACAAATACAACAACATTATCAAAACTAAAAACATATACAGATAGATATTCATTAACAATAATGTCAACAGTCATATCTTTAGTTTATCTGTAATTGATATCTGAATGTTTGCTTTACAATTTTTAAACTAATTTAAACTAAAGATAAATAAATACCTCTGCTTTGCTGGTGTATTCATTTGCTGATGTATTACAAGTTGTTGTTCTACTTGTATTAGAGCATGTATTGCTATATTGTTGTCGTCCTCATTATTTTCAATAGGTCATGATAAATACACAAGAAAAGGTATTCTGTTCAGGACCGTTTGAGGCTTCTGTTCTTTGCGGTTTTCGTTTTTCCTCAAGAACACGCGATTTTCTTGTGGGAGAGGGCTTCCGAGATACTTGGTTACGTGCTCGTTTCTAGGGAGTTTTCGGCTTTTGTGTTGACCCTAAACGTGATACTTGGTTACATGCTCGTTTTTATCGGCCTTGGCTTTATGCTCGGCGCAATTATCATGGATGTCAAACAGCTATAGGCTTCTGATCAACATTCAATATGGAGATGGGGAAAAGGTTTCAACTTTGATTGGTTGCTCGACCAGGGAGGAGACAAGGTCGTGTGTAGGGATTTCGATACGTGTGTAGGGATTTCGATAATTTTGATTTACGGAATTGTTACTTGACTATATTTATTGAGGCAGCTTTACTTTGATGTCGCTATACTTATAGTTATTTTTTAGTTACAAACTTTTTACTAGTTATTCAATATGTATGTTAGATATTTGAGTATACAAGGATATCTATGATAGATAATTATGAGGTAAAAAAATTTAAAAGAGCATATAATGAATATATGACTTATGAGTATAGGAAGATATCTATGATAGATAAATACGAGTAAATGAGAATTGTTACATTAGACTATTAAAGTAAACGGGAATTTTTTTTTTGTAAAGGTCAATCACATAAAATATAAAAAGATAATACACAATGCGCGTATGAGATGAAAACCCCCACCGTAACATACTAGCTCTCCAATCGGCCCAACTACACATAAAATACTAAACAAAATACACAACCACAATCACCAGGCTATATGTCATACCCTCTTCAGTGCACGGGCCTGAAGAGAGTTTGGAAGACGTAACGATCGAATCCTCTCCTGGATAATAGTAATCGTCTGAGAAACCACTACTCCAGACGACACTGAACGGGCCTCAAAGATCCTCGTGTTCCTCTCGATCCAAATTAAGTATATCAGAGTCGTGAGAAGTCCACGATAAGCGCAGGATATCAAATGCTTCCCACGCCATCGGCTAGAAGCTCGTAACACAGCACTGTGCCAAATAGCACGTGGCCATAGAAATCCCATCTCCACCTCAAGTCTCTCTAAGCAATCCTGTGAGAATTGATATTAGTATCTATGTTAGATACATAGATATGTGAGTAAATGAGAATTGATAATATATGCATAAATGAATTCAAATGTACTTTAGATACACTTATACATTATACATGAGACGTTACGATTCATTTTGTTCAAAAAATTGATTCATTTTGTTCAAAAAATTTATAGTACATGATCTATGTCTTATACAATTATCTACCATATATAATACTTAATACTAATAAAAAAAATTGAATTATATTAATAATGAGTGACGGTGATAAATTTTGAGAATTGTAGTTGAGTAGATGAGTGTTACGAGAAAACATAAATTTGGGATAGTATTTTGGTTTTTTTGTAATTTTATACTACATAAATTAATTCATTAATTTTTGTAATTAAAAAGAGTAGTATAGGAGTGCTCTCTATAATAATGAGTGAAAAGATTAAGTATTATCTATATAGTAATCTTAGAGGTGTCCATGATTTCCCTTAATAATATTCTAGCATTAACTAGATTATATAACTAAAATTATAAATTTAAAATATTTTTTATTTATTTTATTTTAATTTATTTTAAAACGAATTTAATTTAAACTAAACTGAAACAATTATTTATTTTATTTTAATTTATTTTGAAGCAAACTTAATCAAGTTGAACTGAGCAAAAATGAATTGAACTGAACTAAAACCGGAATGAACTTAACTAAAATTAAGTTCTAAAGAACAGAGACTAATTTAATTTCTCTATCAAATGGATTTCGAGTTCAAAATTAAGTATGTATAAAAATAAATATTTACAATTGTAATTCTATTTCAATTTATGTTTACATCATCAGAATAATTATAATTTAATACAGTATTAATCATTCAGTTTTTAAAGAATAAATGTTAAATTAATATTTACTAGGGGTGCACAATCATTCAGATTTTAAAGAAAAAATGTTAAATTAATATTTAATTACATGTTCTTTTGGATTAAACTGAACTGAACTTAATGATTTGAACTAAACTGAACTTAAGCTATCTCAAGAATTGATTTTTTATAAACATAATAATAATTTGTATAAATTATTTAAAAAAAAATTAAATATTAATAATATTACGACGGTAACTAGATTTTATATTTAAAATTATAAATTCAAATTATTTTTTATTTTATTTTATTTTAATTTATTTTGAAACGATCTGAGCGATCTGAACTGAACTAAAGCGATCTGAACTGAATTGGACTGAAATTAAGTCCAAAAGAACAGGTCCTAATAGGGGCGGACATAAGGGTGTAAAATTGAATCAAGTTGAATATTATGACTATTCGATTTGTTTTCGTACGCATATTTAAGTTGTCATATTCGTATTTTTTTAAATTATAATAGACAAAAGATAATTAGTTAAAAAAACAAAATATAAAAAATAATGTATATCATTATATTATCTTGCATTAAAAAAATAAAAAAATTATTAAAAATTATATATATATATATATATTCGAATTGAATACTACATTATTCATATTTGTATTCTTAAATATTTGAATACAAAAAAATATTTGTATTTGTATTCATATTCATATTGGTTTTTTCGAATACGAATTATCAAATGTCGAATCGAATCACGAATAGAGTCAAAAAAGTTTGATTCGTTTACGTATACGTGAACATGCGAAGAGACTGAAATAGAAGAATTCCCATAATTTATTTTAGGTTAGGGACGCGAGTAGTACGGGATTTTCGTTTACACATCCCCAAATCGTTTGAGTAGGGAGAAGTTGTTGAGAAATTATAATGTAACAGTTGACCAACGTTTGACTTTTGTTGTTTGATTATTTCCCTTTGATTTGTAAGCGAGGTCGGCATATAGTCCTCATGGAAAGCGCATTTGTTTTTAACTCACCACCACCCGAATGGGTCTACTACTAAAAATTTGATAACGTGCACGACTTTTTTCTTTGGAGTCAACTTTTTATAATTTATGTTTTATAAAAACAAATAAATTTACTAAAATGCGTTCAACAAAATAGTATACTACTAATTTAAATCAATTTCAAATCATTTGTAAACATTTAAAATTATGACAAAATTATTTTTAAAATATTTTTTACTTCTTAAAAATAATTTTTGAATGATTTGAAATACATTTTAAGGTTTTCTTAAATAATTTTTAAATAATTTAAAACATTTTAAGAGTCTTTAAATTATCTTACTTTAAGTTACATATTACATTTCTCTTAATGTAGTTTTTAGAAATTTGACAATATTTTTAACATTTAATTTTTTTAGTGATTTGAAATATATTTTAAAAGTTTTAAAGTATATTTAAATAAAGTGATTTGAAACTATCTTTTCAAATTTTAAAAATGAATTAAAATAATTTTAAATAATTTTAAAAGGTCTTTAAATAATTGTTTAAAATACTTTTTAAAATGTTACATTGTATTAAAATAATTTTTAAATAATTTGAAATAACTTTTAAATATTTTTAATTGTCAAAAATAATTCTTATATGATTTTGAATTATATTTATAAACCTTATAAAGCGTTTTAAAATAATTTTTAAACTGTTTAAAATATTTGTTTTCATTTTAAAGTGATTGAAAATAAATTTTATCTAATATTAAATACATTTTAAACATTTTTTTAAATCGTATAAATCAAAATTATTTTACGTTGTGACTTGTGAGTTGTGAGGACTCCTCACTAGAAAAAGATTAGTAGTTGGGCCTATTGGTCCATTTAGTTTCCTGCGGTACCTCAAATTCAAAAACATTATTTTTTATTTATTTTTTGAGTTTACGAGATGTAGTTTGTTAGCTCGCTGATGCGGTAGAATATTTCTATGTGTTGTACGATATTTTCAATATTTTTTATATTTTCTTTACATGATATTGACCGTTAACCCAAAAAATAAATAAATTAGGGAATAATTACAATATAAAATCAATGTTCATATTCAACCAAAGAAATCGAATTTCCAGGCACAGTATGTTCGCTAGTAATAACAATTAACAACCTTTTATTGAGGGAATCGGAAAAATTCATACCCCAAATTAAAGGACCCTAACAGGCTGTTAATTGTTATACCTACCAATGGATTGCTATATAGTAGTAATTTTTTAATTATGTACTGTAACATATATCAAATCAATCTGAAAATGCATATAAATTATTCGTTCATTTGCGTTTACTGTGATGTTTGGAGATTGTTTTTTAAGAAACATTTGAATACAAATAAAAATCATAGAAATAGAAAAATAATAATTCATTGTCTAATTATTTTTGTTTTGGATCTTCTAATATAATTTTGGTTTCATCTTTTAATTCCTCTGAATGCGTCTTGGATTTATTATCCTCGAGTGAAGCCATTAACGACTCTGCCTTTTCCTCCTCTTCTTGAACCTGTTCATTTAATAGTCAACGATTAGATTCTGAATTCTTTTCTACTTGTTGACCCTCTTTTGATTTCAAATTTAACTTTTTTGTGTACTTAGATCAAAACAAATCAAAAATATTTGACATATTTTCTTTTTTAATTATTTCAAAATATAATGAAGTAATTGCATGTATAAAATAAATATTTTAAATTTAATTTTGGTATAAAAGTAGTATTTTGATTAGGTAAAAATGAAAAAGACCTTGTCAATAAAGTCATCAACTGTTCCGGCATCCTTTCTTGTTCTTTCGGCCAGCTTCTCAACATACTCCACCGCCTCTCTCACTCTCCCGCCTTCCGGCGACATATCGTCGAGTATGTCCTCCGCCACTTCCTCCACCTTCTCCGCCACTTTCTCCACCGCCTCCACCACATCTTCCGTCCTCTTAATCACGCTCTCGACTTTGTCTACATAATTAAGTACATGATTAATTTACACACACATATTAATTAATTGATCGTCTCTTTGAAGATATATATAAAGTAGTCGATCGACGATCCTACTTACTCTTGATCGTAGGTCCCCATTTGTAACCGATGAAAGGTATCACTACTCCTATAGCCACCGCGACAACCCAACTCCTGCCGTTCGTGTTAATTTGTTTCTCGACTTAATTTAAACTATAATAAGCAGTAACAAATTAATTAACAATTAATATACTCACAATGCATTCGGAGGTGGTCCGGAAGGAGGAATTCCTCCTGCTGGTTCCACGCCATTGTAGACCACGACGTGTGTCCTGAAACCAACGATCGTTTAGATCTTCAAAAAAAATTAATGTCGAATAATTAATTAATTACGTACCTTCGATTTTTGTCACGCCTACTGAGATTCAATGATCCATTGTTTCCTTTGAGGCTTGGAATCATGAGCAACTTGGAAGAAGGGTTATTTTGGGAAAGGGTAACATATTGTTGGTGGCCATTTCCAAACCTAGTAGAATCAGAAACTACATGTCTGATCTTGATCAACATTTCCAAATATATATATTAGGATATGAATAAGTTTTTAATTTTTGAGAGAAGAAATTGAGAGTTTGATCTTGAAGGAGAATTGAGTTAAGGTACACTATTCCCTATTGGTGGGGCTATGGATGTAGTGAATAAGTTAAAAAAGAAGGGACTTTTCAAAGGTTGCGCGCAAATGGATGCTCTATTATTCAATAGAAAAAGTTAAAACTTTGAATATTCCACCTCCCCTCATGGTGTTTGGATTCTTATCATTTTTTGTTTTCTTTCTTTTCAAAGTTTTCTAGTTGCTCGGCATGTTCTTTAAAATTTAATTTCAAGCATATTCAGTTCAACTAAACACTTAAATTGATCATTTCAACTCGATTCAATTCAATTCAGTTATGATTCAGTTCATTTAAAATATAAAATAATTAAATGAATGATTTTATATAAATAATTAAGTTCATTTTTAAAATATTTTCCATAATTTTTAATAATTTATAAAATTATTATTATTATTATTACTATTATTTAATAGTGTGAGTAGGACTGAGATACTACAACTAATGGAATCCAAAATAAACATATTGATATCTTATGGAAACTTTCAATATTCAAAAAATTGTACTGTACTAATATAATTAGGGTAAAATAGTTGAAGGGTAAAATAGTTGAGGGGTAAAAAAATTAAAAATTCACACATTTTCAAAAGTAAAATAGTTGAGGGGTAAAAAAATTAAAAATTCACATATTTTCATAGTACTTAAATTGATATAAACTTTATTTACAATTATTTTATTTTTTAATTTAAATATATATTTTTCTGAAAAAGTACTTTTTTGAGATAAAAGACGTATATATACCATTAATAGGTTTATACAAATGTGAAAAATACATTATTAACATTTTGACGAATTCAATACTTGGCCTTGGATCCAGTCTCCAATTTTTATCCACCTCTCTCTCCATATATATATCGATCATCCTTTTGCGTCTTTTGTATGTTGATTGCCATTGGATTTATGAACCATAATATCAACAATGTTTCCCACCTTTTCTTCCACTTCCTGAAACTGAAACACAAATAGATAACATGGCATCTATTATTTTTCAAAATACATCCACACACAGGGGCGGATACACTCATTAGCATGGAGGGGCTTCCTAGAATGTACTCCCTCTGTCCCAGAGCTATAGTCACAGGTGGTCAACGCTGACTTTTTTTGACCGTCCAATACGTATGATAAACGGTATACAAAAATTATGAAAAAATAACTAAAATAAAATTCAATAGTTGAATTTTATTTTAGTTATTTTTTCATAATTTTTGTATACCGTTTATCATACGTATTGGACGGTCAAAAAAAGTCAGCGTTGACCACCTGTGACTATAGCTCTGGGACAGAGGGAGTATATTTTTTTTATTTTTATTAAAAATATTTATACAATATTACCTAATCTTAATGACCAGCCCCTTGAGCCGAGTGAAGGAAATGTTAATGAATGAGCATGTGGGGGGCTAATCATTACACTCAATAAATTTTACTACATAAATATAAATAACAAATAAATTAAAAAGAAATTACTTCTTTTTCTTTTCAAATCATTTTTTTCTCTTTACCCAGACACATTACAAAGTACAATAAATTACAATCTGTTTTTATTGTTCTTATTTTATTTACCGTTTTTAATTTTTTTTATATATATATAATTAGTAAAGCCCCTCCAAGAAAATTTTTTTGACTCCGACACTGTCCACACATTCTTTTTTTCTTTCCCTGAACAGAATCCATTGTCGTATTTATTGACTCTTCGAGCTAGCTTAATAAATTTAATTTCGATTTTTTTTTTACATATTTAATTAGTTATGTACACATTAGTAACATACGTACAAATGGTCTACGGAAAACATGGGAAAAGGCTACAGTTACACAAGGTGTACCGGGCCTCCGGTACACCGCCAATCAAAATATGACACATGTCATTAATTAATTAATTAATTAGATAATATTATTTTAATTATTATAAAATTGAATTATTAATTAGGAAAATAAATCATTAGAATCTTGTAAAAAATTCAAAAAATAAAATCAATATAATCTTTCCAAATATTAAATATACTAAAAAATCTATTAGATTTTTTCTCTTTATAATATAATAATATTTAACAAATAAAATAAAATAAAATAATATATATACTAAATTGAAAAAAAAACGTACGATTTTATAAAAAAATGACGATTTAAAAAAAAAACGTAACTTTTTTAAAAAATATATTTATATTTCATTTTTTTAAGTAAAATTAATTTATACAATATTAAATTTTATATACACTAATTTAATTATTAATTTATAAATAAATATATTTAAAAAAATATGAATAATATATGTGTACGTAATAATTATTATTTTAAAATGATTGATTCATTCAATCTATATTATATATGTAAATATGAAATAAAAATAAATTCATAATTAGTATTTATTTTTTTAATAACCATGAAAATTTGAATCAAATATCTAATTGAGTCAAATAATTTTATTAATTTTTCATTCTTATTTATGTACAAATAACAATAATTAATTTTATTTTTTAGGATTAAATTGTAAGAAAAACTATTTTGCATATAAGCATGTCAAAATATTTTAATATTATTACTAATCTGTAATGTGATATTATGTTTTGTATTTATTAAAAATAAAAATAATATACTTTAAATAAAAATAATATTTTGATTTAAATATTACATTTGATAGCTCAATTTTCAATATTATCTCACTTTTAATTATATTTTTCAATAAAATAAGAATATCATAGTATAATATTATGTTCAATTTTGCAACTTATCTTTATAGTCTATCTTGTATGACTACATCAATGTTAAGTAGATAGAGTATGGTTTTAAAATTTTATTTCATGTCAAACAAAAATAAAATTAAATAACGAATTGACGTTAAATTTATTCATTTTTTACAATGTTAAGTAGATAGAGTATGGTTTTAAAAGTTTATTTCATGTCAAACAAAAATAACATTAAATAACGAATTGACGTTAAATTTATTCATTTTTTAGTAATAACTCAAAATTAAATTAAACAACATAGTAAAATGTCGTTTAATTTTCAAATATATATTATCAACGTGTGAAATTAAATAAATATATTAAATAAAATAAATATTGATTTTTCACAAAATTAAAGAATTCATGATATATTCACAGTAAATTTAGAAAATTACATATATTATTATAATTTTAATACCTAATTATAAATTTTAAAACATTAAAACATTATTTTTCTTAGAAAAAATTCAAATTTTCTATGTAAATGTAGATAGTACAAAAATAAAATAAAATAGAATTATATTTATTCAATGAATAAATTATCTGTTTTTTATTTTATAATCAAGTGTTAGCGGAAAATTACATATAATTTTCAAATATCACAATAATTTTTTAAGAAAATTTAATTTAATCAATGAAAGTGACATTTTTTAAAGATAATACAAAAATAAACTTATAAAATCATTTTTACTTAACATTGATACAAGATAAAATGATAGAGATAATTTGATAGAGATAATTTGCAGTAAATCTCTATTATGATAATATTTTAAAATTAAACATAGTATTTGAATTAAATATTATTTTTTTATTTTTTTTAAATAGAAAAAATAATTTAAATAAAAATCATATAATATTTGATTTAAATATTACAATGATAGTTCAATTTTCAATATATATATATATATATATATATATATATATATATATATATATATATATATATTGAATATTTTATTTATTTTAATTTATCTTGATTATTGATTATTTAATGTTTTAAAATTAATTTAAAAAAATAATGAATTTTTATACTAATTTAATTAATTATTTTTTACTTTATTTTTAATCTATTTTGATTATTAATTATATAATATTTTCAAATTAATAATAAAAAATTGTGAAATTCTATTAATTTAATTAATTATTTTTAATTTATTTTTTATTTGTAATTTTTATAATTAAATTAAATGATGTATAAATTAATTTTTTTTATCAAAATACTTTAGAAAAATAAAATATTTTCTTTTAATCTCTTACTTACATTTTTTTTAATGTTTTTTACGATTTAATATATATTTTATTTATTTATTTGTTATCTATATTTTAAGGAAAACAATCTTATAGATTTTGAAGAATATTCAATATTTGGTATGATTATATTAATTTTATTTACTTAACATTTTAGAAGATTTGGTAATATATTTTCCTAATCAATAATTCAATTTAATAATAATTAAAATACTAATTATTTAATTAATTAATTTTAAAATGACACGTGTCGCATTTTGATTGGTGGTGTACCGGAAGCCCGGTACACCTTGTGTAACTGTATCATCTTCCGAAAACATGCCTAACTATTCAATATTGTATCTAACAAAGGACATCATGATCTTAATTATATAGATTAGGCAAGTCTTGGTCTTACCTAATCCCAAATGTTTGTTAATATCTAAATGCAATTAATTAATTAAAGTACGAAATTAGTAAGATACTATAACACGGTTAATTAAAATAACAAATACTAACAATTAATGACCTTGTCAATAGCGTTCCCAACCGTCTGAGCATCTTTAACTGTTTTTTCAGCCACCTCCTCCACAACATCCACCAATTTCTTGAGTCTCCGGCCATCATCTTCCGGCATGCCGCCGGAGATGTTCTCCGCCACCTTGTCCACCACCTCCGCCGCCTTCTCAACTACCTCGACTATTTCTTCTATAGTCTCCACCACCGTATCAACGTTCTCTATAAATTAAAAAAAAAAAAAAAAAATATATATATATATATATATATATATATATATATATATATATATATATATATATATATATATATATATATATATATATATATATATAGTATATATTAGTACACGCGCGTGCTTTTGAATTTTGGCAAATTTTTTAAAGTTGGTTACGTTTGAATTGGAGCAACGGTCCCCATTTGTTGCCCGCGAAGGGTAAAAAAATCGCAAAGGTTGTACCTAAAATCCATCTCCTGCGTTTATTAGATTAATTTCAGCATTATAATATAAGTCAATTTTTTTCATATGAAGAATTTAAGAATACTTGCAAGGAAGAAGTCGGGGGAGGTTGAGAAGGCGATGGAGGATCCGATCCAACATTATTGTAGGCGGAGAATTTTCTGAAAATTTAAAAATATTATCATGTCACAATAAGGAGTAATTGACGACGATAGAAATGGTTAAATTTATAATTGTAATCAATCGTATTAATTAATTAATTAACTCACCTCCTTTGTTCGAACACCCGAGTATTCGAAGCATGGAATTTTGAGATCGTCTTGATGAGTTTTGACATCGACGACGACATAATTCGAAATTATAGTTACGATAAATGTGTATTAGAGAAATATATAGGGTAGGTATTTGTAAGAAAGAATTGTAGCAAGTAGCAATTAATTTGAATAAATCTCAACTTTTCAAACAAGGAAAATATGTGTTAATGAATATTGACATGGAATACTAACCAACATTTCTAAATAAAATATACACAACTTTCGTTAGTACATAATTGAAAAATTCTTTGATATTGATAATTAATAAATAAATACAGACACGTTTATAAAAAAAAACTGAGAATATAATCTACAGCAGCCACAGAACATTCAAGCCATATTTGGATTTAAATATTTTATACAAGTAGTAGTAAAACTATACTTCTCGGCAAACCTCCTTTCCCAACGACGAACGGGGTTTGCAAAGAGGTATATACTACTTGTCCTTGTTCGAGTCTCCGGGGTGTTATATGTAAATACACTAAATCTCAAAGACTGTTTTGTAATATATTTACTGTTTAATGCCAACAAAACACAAGCCAACTTCAGCTTGGGCTTGAAGCTCTTCCAGCACTTTGACTATCTTCTCTCGGCTGAGCGCGGTTTCGTTTTTCTCTGAAAGCATTTTCCTAATCCTTCAACAAACAAAACAGTCGACAGCCATTAGCATTGAAGTTGTAAAAAAAACATAAAGAATCTGTGAACTTACTTCTGTACAATCGCAGTGTCTCCATGGCCCGTACATATAATGATCATGGCATTGCGTGGTAGACACGAGTGCAGGCTTTTGAGTCTCGAATCGATCCGACCAAGAATGTCCTTCAGTTCTGAGTTGACTTTGTAACTAATCTTTTTTCCGACGGTAGAATTACTACATGTAAGCAATGAAATCATCTCTGCTAGCTTTGTATTTAGACTCCCCTCGTCGCTCGCTTGCTTCTTGAAATAAAGGAACAATTCTCTGAACTGGGTCCAAATAAAATGCACCCTCCCGTTTTTTACCTGAATATCACCAGAACAAACATAGAAAGTGCAAAAGATAAACAACCGGAAAAAACTCCACCATCAGCATTTCCCTTAAATCGACTGACTAGACGACTAGAGGGTCTAATAGTTTTTTAATTTTTTAAAAGCAGTTCTCTTCCTAAATTAGATTTCGGCCTAGAGCATCTAGCAGGTAGCAAATAAAGGTATTTTTGTAACATTTCAAGGGGGGTATTTCCGTATTTGTGATTTAGAAAGTTAATTGAAAGTACAGTATTCTGGTAATTAGGTTAAACCTCGGGGGAAGAATGTGTGTTATCTGTACCTCTTTTCTGGCTTTTAAAAGAGCTTCATCATCCGAGGTAATTGGAATTGCATTGGACGTCTCAGAGGCATATCTCTTCACTACAGCGACATTATCAATCAGAGATGAGGTCTTGCCAGATTCGCTTAATAACATTGTAAGATTCTTCCTCGTAAATTTTGAGAAGGTCACGCCAAAACTAGGCCCTGGTTCAAGACAATATGCAGTCACTTCAGTATAGAAATAACTTAAGAAGATAATTATTAAAAAAAAAAAAGGGTCTTTCAAAATTATAAATTAGATTTCATATTAGATACATTGAGAAATATCTAAGAAATACTCAATTTAGATTTCAGATTAGATAGCATCGAGAATAAATTACAGACCGTTTTTTATTTTTAGCAACGCAAGCTCCATTGTAGCTCTTGCATCTTCAATACTATCATGCCCATTTCCGGAACCCTGTATCTCTCGGGATAGAAATCGACTTGTCAATATGCGTAATGCCGTCTTATAAGACCTACCACCAGGGTTCTTATACAAGACGGCAGTGTCAATCACCAAATTGTGATTCATTTTCAATGCCAGCAAATCATTTTCTAATGAATGCCCAACAAGGATGGTCTCTTTGTGAACCAGCCGAAGAAAATCGTCCTGACCACAGAAGTAACCAACACAATATAAAAATATAAATATACAAACCCTGATTTTATTCTTATTATAAAAAACTCTAACTAAGTCTTTCAAAATTTACATGTGTCCCCTTGAGAGTGCAATTTATAAAATAGAAACATAAGTTAATGGGTATTCGTAATTTTAAAACTTTTAACTGTGTGGATTTTGTAATTAAGTAAAGACGGTGTAGTATTGTAAAATATAAATATCCCCAAGAATTTAACAATAAGAAAGAGGAACACTGCACTAACGAAACCTGCACATCTTCAAGCGTTGTGGTGACCGGTTCCAACATCTCATATGTAATCCCACTGTACCTGCATCATCACAAGCTACATAAGCATTCAAGCTATACTTCTATTTTCCATTAACCCTGATACCTTAATAAAAAATAGGATAATAGGATATAAGTGATTTTATTGGTGAAAAAGGTCTTCAAGAAGAGTCTAGCATCACAACAGTAAACGTTTTGCCTCCTTTCAATTTCCCCAACCCAACAAATGATTTGGAAATTAATCAAAAAAAAAAAAAAAATACTCCTTGTTCAGGTTTGACTTGGATTCTCTCAAAATATTTAGCGTGCTTACAAGGTAGGAAATACCTTGTGTTATAGTCGGTGATAGCATTGGCTGGTTTCACGAGTTTATCCAACAATACCTGCACATCTCCTAAAATTAGCCAATCACAGTACCCCAACACAGAAAATCATAAAGCCATATTCAAAAGTCAAAACAACAAACAAATGAAACAGCTGCATGTAAATACTTAAATTCCTAGATATTGAGGCTATGGGCCTAATGATATTTCAGACCCCGTGAAAAAATGATGTTTGGACAGTTCGTATCAATTTTCAAAACATGGCACAGAAAAATGTTCTTAGATGACGAGGCACTAAAATTTCAGGATTTAACTAGATAACTCTATTTCATTTAGCAGCACCTAAGGATGGCATAGGCACAAGCAGTCTAATAAGAGCCTGTGGACTCCTTAAAATATTTTTTTTCTCGAATTTCTCATTGAGAGGTGAAGGATTGAATTTAGAAACAAAAAAATTGATAACTTTTGGCTTGCTACAAACTGGGCTCAGGGACTGCAGTCAGTCGCGTCAACACATACCTGGCCAGTAGCATCCACCATTGTAATTCTTGTGAGCTCAAACCCCTTTCCTGTAATGCACTGATAAAAAATAAACTAGTAAATTAAATACTTAAAAGGCATAAAAGTACAAAACACTTTATTATTATCACAACCATCAAATTGAATACTTTAAAAATCATTAAAAGTATTACTAAAAAAAACACTATAATATTAGCATAGCCATCTGCAATTTACCATCTCACAGTCTAGTGCCAATATGTCATGAGCTGGAGTTCCAGATGGAGCAGGAAGTGTTGAAACAAACTCTGCAAGAGCCAAATATTTGAATAACTATATAAAATAAATTGTTTCCAAAAATAATAAGGACACAAATTTTCCTTTCTGTGTGTTCGTTATTAGGGCAAGTAATACCTGGATTATTACAACAATATCCATTATCTTCCAATTCCTTCAAAGAAAGGGCGTAGTAGCTCATAGGGAATGGCGGGTCTTTAGTTAGGTCAACAGCAGATGCATTACCTGACACGGGATCAACACTTTCCTATTATAAGTATTATAAGCATGAGAAAAGCAAAATCTTAGTTCTGGATTTAAAAACAAACATTGGTGAGACGTCTGAACAGCTTTCTTTTGATCGAATTCTGCTTTTTCCCTTTTTCTTTTTATTCTGCAAGTAAGAAGTGCATCTACTGTCTGCATTCCATCTGTTATGCAGCTAGCCCATAAAAAAAAACGGAAAATCCATTCAGGTGGCGGATGGGAGAATTAAAATTCGAGGAGAGGGTTTGGAGGGGAAGGGTTTCAAATATCTTAAATGCCCATTATATCATAAAGGGGAATCGGTATACTAATTAGCTCCAGTTTTACGGAAATGGTATGCAAATTACCTGAGAGCTAAAACTGCCCTAGGAATTCCACAGCATTCTTTAAAACTTTTTAACACTTTAGACTGTGACATATACAATGCTGCATCGAGACCAGGGACATGAAGCATTACGACTTTGGGAATTAAGGGCTTGTTCTGCAAATAACATGCACATGGCACTTGGGTGAAACAACAATAACGGTAAGCTCGTTACTTAACTAACGAAGACAAACTAAGCTCACTTTAATGAAAACCCATGATGGCATAAAGCCTTCAGCAAGAACCCAAGTGGCAAGTCCTTGGACATCCTGTAACAAGATTCGAAACCAATCAGTAATCCCAGAGGTGAATTTAACTAGAAATGTGAACGTGGGTAGGAGATTCAACACATACATGCATGTTCAAGGTTGAATTTGCATCTGGCTGCTTAAAAGAAACCTCTGCTTTCGCCTGCAAGTACAGATATATCGAATTTAAACTGATTTTCCTCACTTCATTCCACCAATACAGCTAAAGCGCAGCTAAGAAGACATCTAGTGGCTTAGAAGAACCTCATATTTCTATAATATATATATATATATATATATAACTCATATGTAATTATATTACAATACACACCACAGAATCATTGCAAAGTTATCAGCTTTATGACAAAACCTTATAATACACGCTCAAAAGTCAAAACCCAGGTGACCAAATTTGAGTTTGAGAACGAAGAAAACACACACACACACATTGCAGAAATGAATGAGAGCTAAACCTCTGGACCGTAGACATCAAAGAAGGCTTTGGCATTGCTGTCGGCATCGGACTTTCCTACATCTTGCGTTTCAACTTCATCGTCTGAAGAACTCATGTTGTCCTCAGTAAGACGAAGACAAATTAGGGTTCTACACGGTTTGATTGATTTATCGGCAAAAGCCCTAATTTTCTTCCGCTCGCACAATAATTAGGGTTAATTACAATTATTTGCTAATATCCCCTCCGACTCCAGTATAATTCCTCACGTAGTCCATATTTTTATTTTTTTACTTATGAAATTTCATTTGGCCAAATATTTTTCATCTCCCAAAATTCTCAAATTTTATTTATTTTTAAAGTGTGTGACTACATTCACTTAAAATATACTGTAATTTGTTGCTTTTATTTTATATGAGATTTTAGTTACTAATCTTTATAAGCTAAATAACTTATTTTAAAATTTTCTAAAAGTATTAAATAAAATTGCTAAACATTTTTTTAATTTATAAAATTTAAAATCACTTTTAATTTTAAAAAAAAAAAACAAAGTTTGGTCAATCAATCACCATAAAGTGTAGACAAATTCAAATACTCCATAAAAAATGTCAAAATGACAAAAGAGTACTTTTCTACTATTATTATTAAATCCGGAAAAATAGTGTATTTTTTAAACAACTTTAGAGTTGAGAGAACATGAACTAAAAAAAGATAGATGACTAAAAGCAAATCATAATCGCAATATCCAAACAAAACAAGTTCACGACGTTAGTCCAATCAAACCATTCATCCGACCTCACAAAACGAGAGAGAATCCTCGATCAGTAGCTGAAAATCAAACATTATAAAAGACAAGTTTTGAAGCATGAATGTTCTTGATATTGCAACTTCAAACCGGAACATCTTGAGAATGAAAGCCGTTTGGTGGCTTCTCTAGCTGGATTTTGCCATTGCTCGATTTCTCCAAGTCATCGGCTGTGGCTTTGGTGTTGTTTCGATACATGACGTAAAGTATAAGCTGCACCATTCCCAGTCCACAGCCAAAGCCATTGGGAACCTGTCAAGTATTTTTGCACACATAGGATTAGTGAGAGGAAAAAAACACAAATGGAGTTTGTTTGTTTTTATATATATTTTACTCGCGTATCACAAGTAAATACTTACAGCAACAAAAGGGTCTTTCCCAAGTAGGCCAAAGACAAACCAGGACGTGCCACACAAGAACACGAACAACGACAAAAAGAAGGGCATGAACTCGACGCTTTTTGTTTTGATCACCAGCCTCTGCCAATAAGAACAATATCAGAAATCATTGAAGGCCTTATTCAGAAGTTCTCAACTCTTTTTCCCAATACAAAATTTGTGAACATATGGGAAAACAAGAATCTTCTTCTGGCTATAGAGGTGAAATAAGTGAATACTATAAAGTTGAAGGACCATGAGAGAGAATAACAATTAAAGTTTGCAATGCCTAATCTCCATGGTTCTAACTTCTAACTACAAACACAACATTCCAGACACGGGCAGATACGAGAGAAAAGATTAATTACAAAACGGTGCTGAAGTTTAGCCTAATTACAAAAAAAGCCCAAATTACCATTAGACTAAACACGGTGATTGTCAACATAAAACAAAGAGAGTAGAGACATACTATGATTGTCAATGGTGATGCATACATAACGATGGAGAACACTGTGGCTGCAACCCCACAGAAAAGCTTCCTGCCATTGCCATGCAGAACTAACAAGGAAACTCCAGCAACCCCTCCGAAAACCAAGAGCACGACCGAGACCAGCCACACGATTTTCACTTTCTCCTTCTTCGGAGCGTATATCAGAAATATCAGCACGTAAATGGACTCAATGATGGCTCCAGTCCCGTTTATAGTCGACACAAGCAGGTTGTTTGGGGACACGAATGGCAAACCATACCTTGTTTTACAAATCAGCAAAGGAAGAAACACTAAAAACAGTAGCCATATAATGAATAACAGGTACCATGAACAAGATAAACTGAAGTCGAGGAAAATCAGTAAGGACAATATCATCACAAAATCGATTTTAATCTACATATCTAAAGAAAAATTACCAGGCAGAAAGCAAGCAGTTGAGCAGAGTCATGACATATGGGATTCCAGAAAACTGCTCGGTAGACCTTTTCTGCACAATCCTTTTGAAGGTAACCCTATATCACAGTAAAAAAACAAAGCATAAGAAATAAAACGTGGTAAAAAAAAGTTGGAGCAATTAATTCTTGAATCTCGAGCTAATAATGGCATTAGAACAAGTCATTTTTGGGGTACTGAAAAAGCAATTACAGAACAGAGCAGGAACGCCATTATTAGCCCAACACATGAACCTGCAATTTCTCCATGACAACGAAGAGAAAATGAAGAAGGAAACTCACAGTGGGGCCAAGAAAAGAAACAGGGCAAAAGCATTTCCTGAATAATCATCAAAAATAGAAAATCAGAAACCAAGAAAAAAAACAGGGGAAAATGAAATGCGAAAGAAAACTCACCAAAGATTCCAACCACGAAGTGCAAGAGGTTCTTCATTTTTTCAGCTTCTTATCTAGAACACACGAGCTCAAAGTTCTCGATGCAAAAGCCCAGGTTTTGATGGGGGAAAACACAAAAAATCGATTTTTTTTCCTACTTGAAAACGATTTTCGTGTGAGCTGTGTACTGTGTAGGGCTAATGGCGATACGCACACACAAACATATATATAGATACAAGAAAATGGGTAAGCAACAAAGCCTGAAATAAGTTTGGTAGTACAAGTAAACGTAGCGTACAAAAGGTGACTTTTTTTTACCGCTTGGCAGTAATTATTTTTGAAATATATACTCTATATGATGGGGCAGGAACTTATGGTGTACCCCAATGTCACGTTCATTTACCAAAATATATTTCAAAATTCAAACAATATCTTTATATAAATTTGTTTTTTGTATGAAATTGTATCGATTGCAGTGTATATTTATCGATTTGGGAAGAAATCGGATATTAGAGGTTTTTTTTTTTTTTTTAAATTTGCTCCATTTATATATATTGGTGAATAGTAGAATTGGGTTTACATGTTTGCACCTGGGGTCACATCATGTTTGCATGATTGGGTACGGCAGGTGGTAAAACAAGAAATTGTGAAGGTTCATTGTTCCACGGTTTTGATAAATTAGTTTGCAGTTGCATGATTTGTTTGATAAATTAGTTTGCAGTTGCATGATTTGTTATTAGTTTGGAAGTTTGTTATGTAAACGGTTACATGGTTTATTTTTAGTCTATGGTATATTAGTAAAGAGCTGCTAATGAAGGGTTGTACCTTGCTAACGAAGCGTTGTTTGTACCTTGATTGAGTGTGAACTTTATTTCTTTTTTGAGACGTGAAAAGATTCGTTGTATGCATCGAAAAGAATGCGTCGATGAAATATACTTTGAATGAATGCAAGACGACCATTGGTCCGATTATAAACGTTGATTTATTGGCTATCTTCGTTACGCGTAAGACATATACAGTACATGTAATGGCAATCAAAGATATGTGATTTGATCAAGAATTTTGGGAAGGATAACATTGAATGTTAGAACTGCCCTGAGGACAAGGGCTCTTCTTCACTTGGTTTCGGGCTTGTACAAAAATACAAAAAATGCAGATTTGATGGGTGATTGCACATTTATTGTGTGTGTGTGTGTGAGAGAGAGAAATTCATCCACGTGTCGTGTAACGAACAACGATGATTGAATGACGTTGTTTTCCCAGCGAGGAAGTGTTGGCACAACCACTCTTCATCTAAAGAACACTCACTCATGTGATGCATCTTTGTGAATGAAGGACAAAACAGAGTATTTATAAACATGTGCAGTAAACTAATATAGTTTCGAGTAACAAATACATTCGACGAAGCCAAAACCAACAAAATCTCCATACCATGTTTTTAGGGCAATGGCATGGGTGGTTTCCATTTGGTGAACTCTACTAGATCTCTGTTGACTATCGACCCATTATGCAACCAAAATGTCTCCGTCGACTGATGGAATTGCCTCGTTTTCTTCTGAAGTTCCCATAAGATCCCGGTGAAAGCCGAGCAGGGTTCTGACTCAGGAGCGTATACCCACAAGCACCGCACTCGTCTACCCTTGGCTATCATTTCCTCTATGTTTTTATCTGTAATAAAGTCCACGTTGTTAGACTTTAGGCTGGGGGTAATATTGGTAACCTGGAGGTGCCGTGAGTAAGGCAGAATCACCTGGAATTGATTCCAAGTAATCCAAGAGTTCTGTTCCGATTCGAGTGGATGGCCATTTGATCGATATTTGAGAGTAATCAACCACATTCTGAAAAGGCAATTCCACTTGATCGGATAAGATAACCGGGACGCACTCCTGTTTCAGCACAAAACCAAAAGCAGCACGAGTTCAACATATTGTCCTCATGTTTTGTTCAAATATTTGACAAAAAACAGAAGGAAAAAAAAAGAGATAAAAATAAGTGTACGGACCACAAAGAATGACTCGTAAAACCGAAGTGTCCATGAGGACTCTCCACGTGGGGCCAGGCAAAATTTCGCATTGCGTAGATGCTGAAAGTAATCCGTCCTCCCAAGCTTTTCGGATCCACTAAACTTCAACTCTGGAGATTCCAACTGTTCACAGAATCAAAATGTGTATCTTTTGGAAAATAATTATTACATGGATTATGACCACAGACTAAAGAAATGAGAGATATACCTTATCAGGATACTGTTTCGCGAGATCTATCAGTTTCAGTCGACCAGCCTTTCCTTGTGCTCGGCCTAAATAATTAGCCAAATGTTTCCTCCTTGACAGGGGCAAAGGATCAACCAGCCTAGGCCCATGTGATGTCATTCCGTCATCAACATTGCCTGGTATAATTATATCTTTCCATGTATTGAAGGCGCTTGTATCTCGTTTATCTGTGCGGTCTCCCTGTATTAATGAGAAAGAAAAAAAAGGCTTTCATCTCAATATGCATTGATTCAAGGAAATGATTATTGTATTTTTCAAGCTGATTCGAGAAGTTCATCAATGGGGGTCTACAATTACAAGAAATGTGAATACTAAAATACCAAATGTATGCGAAAGTAAAATGCTAGAAGATTTCCATGGGATTCAAAAATATAACGACACATTGTTGCCAGAAATAAACCACAGGGGGAACCACTGGCAATTTATGTTAATATTTAAAGCCTGAAAAGTGGTACATACCTCTGGAGTCAAAATTATTGAACGATTTAAATATGATGCCCAAGCCTTGAACAAGTGAGCTCCAGCACCACTACAATCAAGTGAAACATCAAAATAATATAACTTCCCAAAATTAACACTTTTTCCCAGCTTCTTCTCTTTTAGAGCTTTTCAATATAAGTAATATATATACACATAAATGCATGCATATATAAACACATACATACATATTACAGTATAGAGTATTATATATGTGTGTGCATTATTTTCCCTTTTTTACTTTTAATCAATTTTGTTTTTGTTATCATGCTTTAGGATATAGAGAGAAACGTTACTGTCGCGCATGGTCAGTAAGTTGCTGGTAATATTAATGAAGAGCATACCTAGGATTTGCAAATTAGAATGATAAAAGGTAATCAGGTGCCCATTAAGCCTCAACCCTCAACACAATAATAACAATTAACTGTTATATATCAAACATTATCTCTATTTTCAAATTCTTAGGAGGAAATGTAAAAACAAAAACTAAATGAATTTCGTAGTATAAACTCGTCAATGACAATCCTCATCTAAGCAACATAAGAAACCAGAGAGTACCATACCTTGGGAAAACAAAAATATGGTTGCGGCCACCAGATAACCTGAAATATGGCATTTGGCTTAAAACCTGAAACCAAAAAATTCTAATTTAAACAACAATTGTATCAGCACAATTTATACAAACTGTCCATGTTTACATAAAGAATTGCTTTACCTTAACATATGTTTGGTTGATCTCTTTATCACTCAGTCCGCCCATCATTCGGACACATTTAACGTAAGACGGCACAAAGAACAGATCTGCTTCTGCTTTCTTCCTAGTCCGATATGTTGATTGTAAAAGCAACCTATGTATTTTAACCTAAACATAATTATATGATTGGATTAAAAAAATAAAATGAATGTGGGACTTCTAAACAAGATCCTAAGAACTTCATTCCTTATTAGGTGTTACCAACTCTGCACAATATCCAATTCAGTAATTCATTTTTACTTTAAACTATGAATCAGCACATAAGTTGAGGGGGGTTCAAAGTTTTATGTTCAAGGATCTGAAGCACGGGAGCTGTTAAAAAAAATCGATGTAATGAGAACGGAGAACCTCCTAAACTTGACGACTTGAAATGGGTTTTACAAAAGAGAGAATCACTATGCTTCAACGAGGAAATTTTCTATAACTAAACAACGAGAGCAAATCTGACATGTCATATAAAATCTAAACACACATCGAAATTCAGGCATGTTCTACGGTTTAAAATCAATTTGTATCAGTATGATCCCTTTGGTTCCATGATACCTAAACTCAATAAAACTAGAAAACCATTAATTTCACTATGGTCGTATTGCATCGCCTACTAATGGATTACAACTATGTGTATTTGAATCCCATAGCTTCTTATGTCAAAGAAAAAGCCCCAGCTATCTACCCTCTCATTCCCAATTGATGTCTCATAATTGGGCATTGTATATGATAGCTATTTTTTTCTAACATTTTAGCAGTTTTTCATCAGATTGAAACTTTACTTCGATCACTCTCTCATTTCCACAGCACCCTTTCCTTTTAAACTCACATCAAACATATATACAAACAAATATAAAAATACACCCTTCAAATTGGAATAATTACCTGCGTGCCCCATTGCCCTTTAACGCAAGCATCGGTAGAAATTTTCCCCTCTCGTCCGTACATCAGCAGCTTCAAGCCCTCGATCTCGTCCTCTTCGTACACGTAGATCTTCAAATTCAAGTGGGCCCCATACCGATCGAACCGAACGACGTCTCCCAGCGAGCCGTGTTGAGTCGCATCGGAGAAGGAATCGAGGTAGGACGATGAGCAGGGTCCGATGGAGTGTTCGAATAACCTGGTGAGGAAGAAAGTGGCGACGACCAAGGTTAGGGCGGCGATCTGGTGGGCGCGGGTGCAGGTGGCGTGGTGGTGGGAGTGCGTCGAGAATAGTCTGGAGGTTTTGCTGGTGGAGTTTATGTTCGCCATTGATGGAAGGGACAAAGCAGAGAGTGGAGGTCGACTGTATTTAAGATTTTATTTTGGATTTTTGGGTGATATTCCCACTCTTCAACTAAATAAACTAAAGGTATATTTAAAAGTTTATAGAATAATAGTAGTAGGGCTGGATTATCGGGTTTCGGTTTTCGGGTTACCCGAAACCCGAACCGAATTCTCGCTTATATGGGTACCCGAACACCGAATTATTGGGTTTCAGTTCGGTCTTCGGACAATGATTTATTCTTAATCGGGTTTTGGGTTACCCGAAACCGAATAACAAAGAACCGAAAAAACCGAATTACCAATAGTTAATTTAAAAAATTATTATTATTATTAATATATGTATAATATATATTTTTATATTTTTTAATTTTATCTCAATCTCACCTCCGTTTCAGTTCTTTCTATTCTGCAAATTAAAGTTCAAAACCTAGATCTAAAATTGTGTGGACTAGTGACCTCGTCGAAGGCTTCTAAAATCGCCGCTCACAGCTACCCTCGACGGTAGGGTAGCTTCTCCAGCCGGACTCTCTACTCCTCTCGAGCTCGTAGGTCGTAGCATTAGACTTCACTTGATCGAAATTAAAAGGTAATTGAATTGTTTTTTTTTTTTTACCAATTGTCCATGTGATGATTCAAATTTTTAACACCCATACAAATATACAATGCTCCGCAAAATTTTGTTTTGATTTTGGTTTTTTGATTTTCCCTAATTTCCTAATTATTACAAAGCATGAATGTAATTTATACATTAATTGGGTTCCTAGGTTTTGTTGTTGCCGATTTTTTGTGATGTGATACTGATTCATATAAATGTAATTTATACACCAAAAGTTTTTAGTAATCCACACAAAGCATGAAAATATGGACAAAAAATATGTTTCCCTTTTAATTTTCCAATCAATAATTGTTGTTTTTTTTTACCTTTTTAGCTACTGTTCTAAAGTGTTATTATTTTTAATGGTGGATTTAGTCTTGATTAGCCATAAATGTTTGTTTATAAAGTACAGTATATGATTTGTGAGATAAAATTTAATCAATGTTATGCTGTGTTGTGTTTAAATTTTATGTTTTCATTTGGATCATTTCTGCACAACCGGTTTTGATTCTTTTGAATGTATTTTAATTTTTAGATGGAAATATCTCAAGAAGTAGCAAGCAATGTACCTGTTTTACCTGAAGATGTTGAGAACGAGGTGACAGAATCTGAAGAAGAAACGGATGTCGAGTCTTCAAATCCGAAGAAGCGTAAAAAAATCAAGAAAAGGTCTGAATATTGGGATTACTATGATGAGGTGAAGGTTAAAGAAGGAGATCCTCCTGTTAAAATTCTCAAAGGCAAGTGCAAAGAATGTAAAACTTTGATAAAAGCCGACACATCTCGAAATGGTACGAGTGCTTTAAAAAAGCACTATATTGTTTGTTGTCGCCGTCTAGCAGAAAAGAAAAAGCAAGGGGTTTTGAATTTGCAACCTAGTGCAAGTACAGATGGTACAGGAACACTAACTAATTGGAAGTTTGATCAGAAGGAAATTAGAAAGCTATTGTGCGAGTTGGTCGTTCTTCTAGAGCTTCCATTCCGATTTGTGGATCATAAAGCGTTGAAAAGGTTATTTGCACAAGCATGTCCTCAATTCGTTGTTCCCGGTAGAAAAGCAATTAAATCAGATTGTGTTCGGTTATTCAGGGACGGCAAAGAGGAATTGAAGTCTCTTTTTTCCAAAGGCGGCATGGGCAAAGTGTCGATCACAACTGATTGTTGGACTTCAATCAACACAAGCTTCATTTGTGTCACTGCACATTTTATCGGAGGCGGCTGGAATTTGCACAAAAAGATTATTAGTTTTCAGAAGATTTCCGGCCACAGGGGAGATGACATTGCTAATTCAATCATTGAATCGTTGAACGAGTGGGAGCTAAAGACATTAGTTTGTTGTACGATGGATAATGCATCTGCTAATCATAAAGCGGTTGACTATCTACGTGGTTTTCTAAGTACTCGAAAGATGACTATTTTGGATGGTAAGTATCTCCACATGCGTTGTGTTGCGCATATCATTAATTTAGTAGTTTCAAGTGGCTTAGAAGAGATGGGAATGTCAGTGAGAAGAGTTAGAGAGGTTGTAAAATGGATTAAGGGCTCGACCATAAGAATTGATCAATTTAATAATTGCGTGAAGGTGTGCTCGGTTGATTCAAAGAGATTTCTATGTCTGGATGTGGCAACAAGGTGGAATTCAACATATTTGATGTTAGAGGCGGCCGAGCCGTATGCAGAAGCTATAAAAATGTGTGTATCAATGAGTAATCCTTCGGCAGTGGCAGAATTATCTCAAAAGACACACAATGGTCTTCCTATTGGGCTGCCCGGAGAAGAAGATTGGAATAATGTCCGAAAAATGATCAAGTACTTGAAAAAGTTCTATGACATGACTTGTCTTGTATCGGGCCACACATATGCCACATCTCATTTGTTCTTATTGAAACTATGCAACTTAATCAACATTATATCCGAGTTGGAGGCAAGTACAGATATAGAAGTTTCACTAATGGCAACCAAGATGAGGAAAAAAGTTGGAAAGTATTGGTTGGAAGAAGATGCCCTAAATCCAAAAATGAACAAACTTTTGTATATAGTGTCTGTTCTTGATCCACGGCAAAAGATCAAGGTGGTTGAAAAATGTTTCAAGAAGTTGTATGGTGATGTTCGGGCAAACGAATTGGTGAAACTTGTGAAAGAATTGGTGTTTGAGATGTTTGAACATTACAAGGCTATGTCGATGGCGACTCCATCTATGTCTTCAACTACTTCTCGGTCTTCGATTGAAAGCTCACATCCTCGAGATTCATATAGCGACTTGTTGGAAAATAGTGATGATGATGACGATGCTTCGGATTCTTCAGAATTACATATGTACCTCGCTGAAAAGTACAAGAAGGAAGGTCCATTTGAATTTGACATTCTCGTTTGGTGGTCGAAGCATGATTTGCGCTACCCTATTTTGTCGAGGATGGCAAAAGATTTTTTGGCTATTCCTATATCTACAGTTCCTTCGGAGTCGGCATTTAGCACGGGAGGTCGTGTTTTGGATAAATTTAGAAGCTCGTTGAGCCCTAGTACGGTTGAGGCGTTGATTTGCGTAGAAGATTGGTTGGGATCGAGCTACAATTTGAAAATGAAAGAAGATGAAGAAGATGAGCCCGAGGAAATACAAGAAGAAGAATTTCGAAATAGTAAGTGTTCTTAAATTTACAATTTTAATTTCTTGATTTATAATTTTTTTTTTTATGTTTATACTTTGTAGTGTGGAGTTCGGGAAAAGATTGACGATCGTAGCTTTTTGTCGTTTGAGCAATGAGATGGTAGGTTTTTTTTTTTTATGATTTGAACTTCATTATTTTTTAATATTGTAAGCAACTAACTGACATTGTTATATTTGCTGTTTTGGTAATTTATTTAGATGTGAGTGACAGAATAAGTTGGAGAAAGGGGAGAAAATTACGATCAACGAGTTGACATGCTCAAAACCTCAATGAGGATCATATTTGCTTGATTTGTTTTTGAGGATTTATTTTTCTTGTTATGATGGTTTGGTACATTTGTTTCGTTGGCTTCGGTTTGGATATTAGTTTGGTTTGATTTTGAAACTCGTTTTTGCTTGATTTTTTTATTTCAATATTTGTAGTTTGGACATTTGAATTTGATAATTGGTATGAACTAGGGAGATTCAAGTATGTTGGCTGTATTATATTCTATCAACAGAACAGGAGAAAAAAAAACTTTGAACAGTGCACATCAACCATTTTCGGTTCTTACTTCGGTTTTTCGGAACCGAACCGGAAATTTCGGTTCGGTTCTTGCAAACCCGAAAACCCGA
This sequence comes from Euphrasia confusa, assembly GCA_954870475.1. NCBI lineage: Eukaryota > Viridiplantae > Streptophyta > Magnoliopsida > Lamiales > Orobanchaceae > Euphrasia > Euphrasia confusa. The sequence continues at coordinate 50,432,590 of OX940949.1, read as the reverse complement.
ACATCCCGGTTTTCGGTTCTTGAAAAGGCGGAAGTTTGGGTTCGGGTACCCGAAAATTCGGTCCGGGTTACCCGAACCCGGACCGATATCCAGCCCTAAATAGTAGTAATACTCACTCCATTTTCTTAAATTTTAAGAAAATGTAGTTTTTTAATTGACAACCAAAACATAAACAGAATTTTGAACTATATTAATGTCATGCATATCACAAAAAATCAGAGACACTATAAATTTTAAAATAATACAAATCATACTCGCAAAAGTAGTCCAATGTTAGAGTATAGAGCGTGGGATTCAAAAATCACAAGTTTGAACTCCTTAACAAAATTTTCTCAATTGAACCTATCACACAGATTTCAGCCGATAGTTTAAACTCATTTTTTCGAAATGCGCAATTGCATTCTTTTAAATGGTTTAAACTCATTTTTTCGAATGTGATATTTTTACAATATTATTATTATTAGTTTTTAAATATATTATTAAAAATTAAAAGACGATAAACTAGATTATTTAAAAGATTTTTTTTTTACACCTTGTAAAAAATACATAGTTTAAAATAAATTTCTCTCACTGTAATTTTGCTGTTTAAAAAGCACAAGTCATAACTTAAGCCCAACTAAAAAGCCCATCCCATCATAATAAGTTCTCAAGCCCAAGTATCACCCATCAATAAAAACCTCTCTGTTGTGTCGTCTCTCTATCTCATTCTCAATCTCCCCAATTTCTCACAGTCCCCGAATCACTCTCTAACTCTAATCGTTAATTGCAATGCCGCGTGGCAGAGATGAATACGAAGTCGACGACGACGAAGAGGAGTACGAAGCCGTTGAAGATGAGGAAGAATACTCCGATGACGACGGCGGAAAGACGAAGCGAAAGAGAGGCAGCGGCGGCGGTAGATCGAATTTTATAGATGATTACGCGGACGAGGAGGACGATGAAGACGAGGAAGAGGAAGATGACGACGACGACGATGAGGAATACCGAGGCGGCGGCGGAGGCGGCAAAAACCGCGGAGGGAAGCGGCAGAAGAAAGGCCCATCGAGTTTCTTTGAGCTGGAGGCGCAGGTGGATAGCGATGACGAAGAAGAGGAAGAAGAAGGGGATGACGGTTAGGGTTCTTTTCCTTTTCCTCCATTTTTACATGATTTAAATGTGGAAAATATTGCGTTAAAAATCTATGAATAGAGAAATAAGAAATAAATATAGAGATACAAAATGTGTAGGCCCAATCAATCATGCCTTAAAAAGCCCACCGAAGCCCATCTACCATCGTCCCGCATCGCGATTCCTCTCCCCTCAGAAATCTCTCTCCGATCTCTCCCAAAGCTCGCTAGGGCTTTTTTCAGTTTTCCCTCTGAATCTCTCCCCGGAACACGCCCGATTTTCCTATAAATTACCACACCCTTCTCTCAATTAGAAACTCTCTCAAACCAATTCATTCAAGCCTTCAGCTTTATTGTGAGTTGAGATGCCGCGGGGGAAAGACGAGTACGAGGAGGATGAGGACGAAGAGGAGGAGTACGACGCCGTTGATGAGGAGGATGAGGAAGACTCTGAAGACGAAGGCGGGAAAACGAAGCGCAAGAGAGGCGGTAGATCCAATTTTATAGATGATTACGCCGATGAGGAAGATGAAGAAGATGACGATGACGATGAGGAATATCGTGGTAAAGGCGGTGGCGGTGGGGGTAGCCGTGGAGGGAAGCGTCAAAGGAAGGTGTCGTTCTTTGATGATGAGGCTATTGTGGATAGCGATGGGGAAGAGGAGGAGGAGGAAGGGGAAGACGGTTAGGGCCTTATTCATTTTTTTTAACCCTTATTCTCTTTTCATTTTTCTTCTTTCTATGTTTCATTTTTGCCTTCTAAATATATTGGTTTAGGATTCGTAATTTCTATATTCTTGAATTGAATTTCTGAGTTAATTTTCTGTTATTGTCAATTGGAAAACTGGAAAATAGAGTGGTCGTTCATAGTCAATATAAAGTAATTCTAGCTGAGGGCCTCGTTGCATCATAATCGCAATAAAATTTACTTTGGAGTGTAGTGAATGATCTACCTTGTTTTCACATGGTTGGGGAAAGTTTGTGAAGCCTTATGTAGAGAGTTTATGATTTTATTAGTGAAAAATTATATTTAATTTTAAAGTAATTGAACGCCAGTAGAGAAATGAGATGATTGCAAATATGAATGGAGTTCATTCCATTTAATGCAATTTATGCTGTGTTCATGATCCTATTGCCTCACACATACCAATATACCATATGTCAACTGATGCTTTGATTATCTTGGTCTGTGTACATAGATTTCATTGATACTGAAGCCGTTCTACCTGATGAGGATGATAGAAGAGCCCATCGTCGTCCACTCCTTCCACGTGAGGATGAGCAAGAAGAGGATGTTGAGGAAATTGAGAGAAGAATTCAGGAGAGATATGCTAGGAGCCTTAATGTTGAGTATGATGAGGAGGCAACAGATGTGGAACAGCAAGCTCTATTGCCGTCGATTAGAGATCCAAAATTATGGATGGTGAAATGTGCGGTATGAGAATGAGATATTTTCATTTTATTATTGAGTTAAGTATACTATAAATTGAAAAGACAGTTAAATTTCCTTATATGTAAGCCTACAATGTGTGTTTTTCTTACATAGATTGGCCGTGAAAGGGAGGTTGCTGTCTGTCTTATGCAAAAGTGCATTGACAAAGGATCTGAAATACAAATAAGATCTGTTGTGGCACTTGATCATCTAAAAAATTTCATATATATTGAGGCTGATAAAGAAGCCCACGTGAGGGAGGTGTGTATCAACTGATTCCCCCTTTTAACTTTTTGGCTTCATGGTTTTGTTTCTGTACATAATTCATGTTTTGTTTATTCTACTCTGGGTTGTATGTGAAGTTCTCTGTTTCATTTCACTACAGGTTGTTAAGGGTATGCGGAATATATATCCAAGTAAGATAATGCTTGTGCCTATCAAGGAGATGACCGATGTTCTTTCAGTTGAAAGCAAAGCAGTTGATATTTCTAGAGATACCTGGGTTAGAATGAAGATTGGAATATATAAGGGAGATCTTGCTAAGGTAATTTCCACTTAGTAAGTTTGATTCCTCTTTTTCTTTTATGTTCTGTTTTCTTAAGAATTCACTTTGTAAATTTTCTTGTAAATGCCAGGTTGTGGATGTCGACAATGTGAGGCAGAGGGCAACTGTGAAGCTAATACCAAGGATTGACTTGCAGGCCCTGGCTAATAAATTGGTTTGTATTTGGAATTTTTTGTCACCTTTAAAATTCTGGCCATTGTGCATATGAACTATGTTTCCTCTTCTATTCTATTCTATTTTATATTGTATAATATAATTTTTGCATTATATCCTGAAATTTCTCATGGATAACAGAGTATCTATGATTTATTTTCTGGTAATGGTATTCAGTGATGGCATTCCATTATTGATTATATGAACTCTTTGATGAAGAGGACATGCCTTTAACTTGTGCGTATGATCTTTCCAGTAATACTCTTTGTTGGACTTGTTTTAGGAAGGGAGGGAAGTTCAAAAGAAAAAGGCATTTACCCCACCTGCACGATTTATGAATATTGATGAAGCTAGGTAAATTTGTTATGTACATCTGTGTTTTCTTACTCGTACAATATCATCCTGAATTTAATATTTTTTATCATTTTTATCCAGAGAGCTGCATATTCGTGTGGAGCGTAAACGAGATCCATCTACTGGTGATTATTATGAAAAAATTGAGGGGATGATGTTCAAGGATGGTTTCCTCTACAAAAATGTGTCGCTGAAATCGCTAAGTACTCAAAATGTGCAACCAACTTTTGATGAACTTGAAAAATTTAGGCAGCCTACAGAGTCTGGGGATGGTGATATGTCAAGTTTGACAATGCTCTTTGCAAACAGAAAGAAAGGTCATTTCATGAAGGGTGACCGAGTTATTATTATCAAGGGAGATCTTAGAAACTTGAAAGGATGGGTGGAAAAAGTTGAGGAAGATACTGTTCATATTAAACCAAATGAAAAGGGCCTTCCTGTAAGCATCAGTGGACTAGAACTACAATTATGCCATATTTCACATTTGCGTTTGAAGATTATGTTAATGATTAAACTTGAATTTTCCACCTGTTAATTTGTAGAAAACTCTGGCTATCAGTGACAAAGAGCTTTGCAAGTACTTTGAACTTGGAAATCATGTAAAGGTTGTATCTGGTTCTACCGAAGGTGCAACTGGCATGGTGGTCTCTGTTGAAGGTCATGTGGTGAACATAGTGTCGGACACAACCAAAGAACTTGTATGTCTTTATTTAATTTTAGAAGGTTGTTTTTGTCTCAGCCACTATTGATTTTGTTCGTATATGTGCTTTACTTTTAGCTCCGCGTCTTTGCTGACAATGTTGTTGAGAGTTCTGAAGTAACCTCTGGTGTTACTCGAATCGGTGATTATGAGCTTCACGACCTCGTGCACCTTGAGTAAGTTCCTTACCTTAACTTTTTCTTTATCGTTCTTGCAAAAAATATTGTTCACCTTTTTTTTGTCTGGGTTTATTTAACATTAACATATTATTGTGCAGTGATAATAGTTTTGGTGTCATTATACGTGTGGAGAGTGAAGCATTTCAGGTTAGTGGTATAAATTTGTGGTTAGTAGAGATTTGTGTTTGGTATTCTGAACTTGTTTTATGGTATGCTCAGGTCCTTAAAGGTGTCCCTGAGAGACCTGTTGTCGCACTAGTGAGGTTGAGGGAGATTAAGTACAAGGTTGAGAAGAAGGGTGTTGCAAAAGATCGTTCCAATAACGCATTATCTGTGAAAGATGTCGTAAAAGTTCTTGATGGTCCTTGTAGGGTGCGGATCCCTAAACTCAACCATTTTTTTATCTTCTGGGGCTTTGGTTCCATTGTAGAATATGAGATAGACGACGTTCTGTCTTTGTCTGAAAACTGCATTATTCTATTACACAGGGGAAACAAGGTCCGGTTGAGCATATATACAAAGGAGTTCTATTTATTTATGATAGGCATCACCTTGAGCATGCCGGTTTCATTTGTGTTAAAGCAGTGTCTTGCTTGATGGTTGGTGGATCGCGTGAAGGTGATAGGAATGTATGTATCTAAATCTCAATTGCCCACAAGGTCACATGGAACTATTTCTTTGCGGTATATGCTTGGTTGCACCATTTAAATTGCTTTTCTTTCAGGGTAACTCAATGACTTCAAGATTTGCCAATCTTAGAACTCCTCCGCGTGTACCCCAATCTCCCATGAGACCACCTAGAGGTGGTTCTATGAATTGTAAGTCACTTTTCCTGGCAAATATAATTTAAATTATTTTGCTTTCGTGTGGTGTAAAATCTCTTATCTTGTGGTGTGGCTTTCCCTAAATCCTTTGATTTGTCATTTTTTATATTTTTCTGTGGATCTTTTATCACTTATTGAATGATAGTTCTGTTGTAACTTGTGATTGTGTTTGCTCTATTTTATAAGAATCTATGTTTTCATTATTACGTTTCTTGCTTTGCATAGTTGGAGGAAGGAATCGAGGTGGAAGAGGAGGTCATGACGCCTTAGTTGGAGCTGCTGTTAAAATTCGCCTCGGCCATTACAAGGGATGCAAGGGACGTGTTATAGATGTCAAAGGGTCCACTGTCCGGGTTGAATTAGAGTCACAAATGAAAGTTGTTGCAGGCAAGTTCTTTTATTGTGGCAAAAATATTTTTCTGCCTTAGATTTTTGCCCAAATAATAGTTTGGCTGCTTCCCATATGTGCAGTTGATCGCAGTCATATTTCTGATAATGTCAATGTTTCTGCTTCATTAAGGTATGGTTTTATGACTTTATCTTTTAATTGGAACTATTAGAGCTCTTGATTTTAAGTTTTTGTCCCTATAATTTCAGGCAGTCATCCAGATATGGTGTGGGAAGCGAGACTCCAATGCACCCTTCTCGGACTCCACTGCATCCCTATATGACGCCGATGAGAGATTCATATGGTATGTTATTGTACATGTTTCTATCTTGCAGCTTGATTTTAGAATGGTTATTAGAGTGTCAGTAATTTTTTTTATCCTTGTTAATTGTTTTGCAGCAACTCCTCATCACGATGGTATGAGAACGCCTATGCGCGATCGCGCATGGAATCCATACACACCAATGAGTCCACCTAGGTAGTAATCTATTTATACATTGATCTTATCATGTGTACATTATAGAAAGCTAAGACACAATGCTATATATTTATTCTTTAATGTTAATAAAAGGGTTATTATTAAATTTCAGGGACAACTGGGAAGATGCAAATCCTGGTTCTTGGGGAACTAGTCCACAATATCAGGTGACTTTAACTAGTTAGTTTTGCTCACATTTGCTTGCCTTTTTTTTTTTTGTGTGTGTGTATTGATTAATCTATGTTACTTTTCAGCCTGGAAGTCCTCCTTCACGAGCTTATGAAGCCCCTACTCCCGGTTCTGGTTGGACAAATACATCTAACAACAGTTACAATGATGCTGGCACGCCTAGGGACAGTGGTTCTGCCTATGGTGATTGGACATTAATTAAATCACATTTATTGCAATTACACTATATTTTTTAATATTAGACTTGAACTTAAATTTTTTGTTAAATTTCTTCAGCGAATGCTCCAAGCCCATACTTGCCTTCCACTCCTGGTGGGCATCCACCGATGACACCAAGTTCAGCATATTTGCCTGGTACTCCTGGTGGGCAACCAATGACCCCTGGAAGTGGTGGTTTGGATATGATGTCACCTGTTGTAGGCATGTCATTCTATCTTGCTCCCGTAATTTTTATATCTCCCAATCTCTGTTCATGACATGGTGCTAAAAAATTTAAATTCTAAAATTGCGTCAGGTGGGGACAGTGATGGCCCTTGGTTTCTGCCAGATATATTGGTTAGTGTACGTAGGTCTGGTGATGACACTTCCATGGGAGTTATAAAAGATATGCTCCAGGTAATTTCTTCACACTTGGTCACATACACTGAAATATTAATTTTTATAACTATTTAAATTCATGAGTTGTTGACTTTGAGTTGATAGGTAATTATTCTCTTCATTTGGGCATAAAAATAATGAATGAGAACGTTTTTGCAATTAACATAATATGAACACCAGAGTACCTTCTAATTAACTTGATGGACCGTGTTCATTCTTACTAGTTTGGTTCTTCTACTTTGTTGTTCTTCCAATGAATAAAAACATTTTAAAACGATTTTCCACATGTTTCTGTTTGTGTCTGAATCTATATTGAAATTCATTCATAGAAATAAGTAATATTGCATCATTATATAAACTCTCTGGTTTTACTTTATTTCAGGATGGCTCCTGTAAGATAGCCCTTGGATCAAGCGGGAATGGTGAATTACTCACAGCGCTCCCTAGCGAAATAGAGGTAGTGGCTCCGAGGAAGGCAGACAAGATCAAGATCATGGGTGGCGCACACCGTGGGTCCACAGGGAAGCTTATTGGGATAGACGGCACCGACGGAATCGTCAAAGTTGATGACACGCTTGACGTGAAAATCCTTGACATGGTTTTATTGGCAAAACTGGTGCAGAACTGATTACTGAACCCAAGTGTAGGAAAGAAAAGCTTTTGGCAGATATAGATCAATATGTTTGTTTGTGGGTGAATCAATGATTGTTGGACGGTGTGTAGTTTATTCGCAGTAACGACTTCCACTTTTAGTATCTCTTACTAATCGGGTCACATTGCGAAGTTTTTCCTTTTGCTCCATTTACAAACTTGATAGAAGATCTAGTTTGTGTTGAAGTCAAAATGTGGTTAATTGTAAAATAATGTGTTTTAGATTCAAATATTATAACATTCACTTATCTTTTACAAGCCATGATTATTATTAAGATCGCACCAGGGGGGGTATGAAACGAAGCTTTAATGATTTCCTTGTGAGGGTCGTTTGTAAACTTTGTGGGTCTTCAAACAAAGTTTTACTACGATTACCTTGGAGGCTCGTTTGAAAATATCATCCGTCAGACCTCACTTGATTGATTTAAACATTTATCATGCTTCCTTGTTCAAAAGTTTTTCTTCCTTACCTTGAACATGTTTGAGAAGTAATTTAATTGTTTATTTCATTGAATAATTGTGTTATACATTTATACAGTACTATCAATTATGTTTATGTCATGTAATGATGTGAATATATGATAAAAGGGAAAAATATTTAGTTGAAACCACAATATTTATAGTTTTGAATTTGGATTATTTGGTTAATTCTGATAATCTCAAGAAAGCACATTAATTTGAACGAAGTGATAACATTAATTTATAAACATCACCAAAAAACATAATTTAAACTTACACAACATGTTAATAATTGAAGGGAAAACATCACAAAGATAACATAACTTCTGGTTGGGAAAACACAGTGATAATCTCAAGAAAGCACATTAAGTTGAGCATACAAAACATGTTAATAATTGAAACTGGAATCATTGTTTCGATCTTCATCACTCCATTCGGATGATGCAACGGAGACCTTCCCCTTTCAGCATCAGCTCAAAGGCCTTGTTGATCTCAGCAAACGGCACTTCATGAGTTATGAACTTCTCCACTTCAAGTTCCTAATGCCACAACGCAACAAACAAGTAAATATCTACCCCTCGACGAAAATGCATTCTATGGCATGTCAACAGAATCGAAGAGCTAACCTTTTTCATGTACATTTCCACCACAGCCGGAAGATCAGAGCGCGGTTTATAGTTTCCGAAGAAAGTGCCCTTCAACGTCCTTTCGTTCAACAGCATCATCGGGTGAGTCTTGAAAACCGCATCCTTGTGCGGCACACCAACAAGAACAGCAACACCCCATCCCTATCACACAAGCATATTTCATGGTAATTAAAAAACCACCCCCTGATCTTTCAGAATTTTTAAAAAAAGCCCACAAATACTTTTTGTAATTAGGCCTAAATCAATATTTTGGCAAGATAAGAAATTACATACATCATGAACACATTCAAATGCAGAGATCATAGCATTGATGTTTCCGGTGCACTCGATACTCCGATCCACTCCTCCATCGGTCATCTCAGCTATCACCTACACAAATAAAATTCACCCAAAAGTTAAATATAATTTGAAGATGGATCTAAAGTTAAGGAGGATATATAATGATATCAACCAACCTCTTGAATCGGCTTGTCATGGTCTTTCGGGTTCAAGAACTCGGTCACACCAAATTTCTTGGCTGCGTAAACGAAATAAGACAATGTTAATCGGGCTCGATTATTCACACAAATGCTTCTTCAATGCGAATGTGAACTATTATTCAATACCATCTTCGAATCGGGCAGGGTTCAAATCCACACCAATGATCCTTGTAGCACCAGCCAATCTCGCTCCTTCTGCAGCCTGAAAAAAAAGACACAAATAAACGACACAAAGAAACTTCTTTTCATAGTCAACATTGTAAGGAAGGAGACATACAGCAAGCCCAACTGCCCCAAGCCCAAAAACAGCAACCGAAGAACCCTTTGTCGGTTTAGCAACATTCAACGCAGCGCCAAGGCCTAAAACCAATGACACAATCGAATTAATTTTCAAGAATCGAACCGATGATGATCAAGGGGTCGAAGCACTACCTGTTGAGATCCCGCAGCTGAGCACGCAGACTTTATCGAGAGGAGCGAGAGGGTTGATTTTGGCAACGCAGCCAACGTGAACCACAGTGTACTCGCTGAAGGTGGAAGTGCCTACAAAGTGGAAAATCGGCTTCCCATTGATTGAAAACCTCGACTTCTGATCGTGTATCATCACTCCCCTGTCACAGTTGATTCTGAGGAGGGAGCACATGTTGCTCTCCTCGGACTTGCAGTGGGCGCAGTCGCCGCATTCGCCGGTGAACACGGGGAGCACGTGGTCGCCGGGGGCCACTTCCGTCACGCCCTCTCCCACGCTCTCCACAATCCCAGCTGCTTCATGTCCGAAGATCCGAGGAAAAACAGAATCTTGAGCCTGAAATTTTGAAGAAAATTAAAATTAATGTTGAAAATCTCGAATGAATCAAACATGGGTTGCAAGGGTATTTTTGTAATTGTGCAATACCTTGGCTTCCCAGAAGTAGATATCAGTGTGGCAGAGGGAGGTGAAGAGGATCCTCAGCCGGACCTCCATTTTCTGCGGCGGCGCCACCTCCACCTCCTCAATCACCAGCGGCTTCCCGGCCTCCCATGCAACAGCAGCTGGAAAAAAGAGGAAAAAATAAAAACGAAAACTTTGCATTTAAATATAAAAATGAAAACTTTTGCATTTAGAAATAAAGAATAAAAAATAAAAATGGTACCTTTGCATTTGATTACTTGACCGGTGGTGGTCGACATCTTTGTAGTATTGAAAAATTCTTGATCGATTTGATTTGAAAGAAAGGGTTTTGAATTGTTGATGAAGAAGATGAGGGGAAGGTGCCACCATTTTATAGTACAGTACAAGAAATGAAGTGGCGATACGGTGACACGTGGCGTAGATCAATTGGAGCTGATTAATTGCAATTATTAACAACAAACCTCAACCCAAAACCCATCCCATGTTTTGGTTTCGGCTACCTGTTTTAATATTCTGGAAACCACTTTTTGGATCGAATCCTTTGTGTGCTTTTTTTCCTTTGATGGTTTTCTCTAGCTTTTTCCTACTGCTCCACTAATTATTTACTGTTTTTATTTATTTATTTACTTAATCAATTATTTATCCCTTTCAAGAAATAAATCATTGAGGTAGATTATTTATTATGATTAATTTATTATTTATTTCTTTTTCGTAGAAATTATTATACTTTTATTTTTATTAAAAAAAAAAGTGTGATAATTTTTTAGACAAAAGTACACGATAAATTTAAAATCGATACAGGATAATACTAATCAAAATTTTGGTTCAATATTTCAAAATCTTACTAGCCATAGTTTGGAAGAGTCAACTCTATTTTATTAATGTTTTCAGATTCTTTTTGTAAATGTTCTTTTAAATGACAATTTATATTGTGCACGTTAGTTATGAACTAATAGTCTTATCTTATGAATGAAAAATACAATTATATAAAAAAAAGAATATAATCTGTCCTATAAAACTTTATAGATGAAAACGGTTAAATATTTCATTTGGAAATAGACCGTAAACTTCAAATATAATCATAAAGTTCAAATATAAGTTGAATTACTTTATCATTTTAACAGGATATTGTAAATTGTTAATGGTCCTAACGTAGTATTAAAGCAGGTCCAACACGATTATAGGTGTCCCACGATGAAATTTTCGACTTGTTCGTACAATTTCCACGAATAAAGTCGACAAAACCGAGCATACACGTGTAGGAGAATGTTAAATATTCCACATTGATTTAAAACAGATCATAAAACTCAAATATAAGTTGGATTACATTATCACCTTAATAACTCACCTTAAAAGTTGTTATTGATCAAACTTTAACAAAAACTTATCATAATAATAGATAACACTTTTTTTTATAAATTACAAAAATTACAATGTAATATTACATAATAGATAACACTTTTTTTTTTATAAATTACAAAAATTACAATTTTTTTTATAAATTACAAAAATTACAAATTTTTTTATAAATTACAAAAATTACATTGAAGTGCTTAATATTGCATAATAGATAACACTTTTTTTTATATATAAATTAAAATAATTTTGTTTATATAAATTACAAATTAAGTGCATAAATAACACTTTTTTTATAAATTACTTTTTTTTATATAAGTTACAAAAATTACAAATAAAGTGCGTAATAGTAGGCTTGTCAATTTGGACACGACCCGATAACACGACTCGAAACCCGCACGAAATAAAGCGGATTGAACCCGCACGATTAAAAAGCGGGTCAACGGCGGGTCAACCCGCCATGACCCATTTATTAAATAAGTCAACCGCGAGTCGACCTGCGAACTCGAAATTAACCCGTTCAACCCATTTATTAAATTTATTTTTAATTATTATATTACAATAATAAATTATTTATTTAATAAATAATAATAATATTATGTTTGTTTAATAAATAACAATAATATCATTATTTTTCTTTTTCTTACAATTAGAGTCATTATAATTTATAACACTTTAAATTATTTAGTTTATATGATTTGTAATCATGTGTAGTTTAATGTATTTAATCGAGAAACTATTCACATAGTATTATTATATAATACGTAAAACAACAAGCATACAAAGTTTTATAAGGCAACTACATTATATATGTTAGCTTTTTAAAAATCAAATTATTTTATTATATTTTTATTTATAAAAAAAAAATTAATTTAATGATTCAAATAATTATTTTTTTTCTTTCTTTTCTGGTTAAATTAATTTGTTAATATTTTTTTCTATATTATTAAATATTATATAATTTAATTATTAATTAAATAAGTTAAATGGGTTGTAAATGGGTAACCCGTTTATAAATAGGTTGAGTTTGGGTTTAATTTTTCGATACGATTATTAAATAGATTGAGTTTGAGTTTATGATCTGTGACCCGCGAATAGTCTTGACACAACACGAATCCGACCCAACACGACCCGACACCCCTACGTAATAGCATACTAATAAATAACTTTTTTTATAAATTAAAAATGAAGTGAGTAAATGCACTTTTTTTTTATAGATTACAAAAATTACAAATGAAGTTTGTAATATTACATAATAGATAACACTCTTTTTATAAATTACAAATGAAGTGTAATAAAATTACAAATGAAGTGGTAATATTGCATAATAGATAGCACATTTTTTTTATAAATTACAAATGAAGTGCATAATAGATAACACTTTTTTTTTTATAAAATTTTTTTTAGACAAAAAAAGTAATATAAAGAAAAAGGCATTTTAATTTAGAAAAAAAAAGTGCAATCAATTTTGACAGTGTTGTGTTTAATTAGTACTCCCACATCGAAATAGTATATCCTTATTCACAAATACAAGCGTATACTGTATATAAAAAATATTCCATGTCTCCTTGGAATGGTCACATTTTTTTTTTGTTTACTTTACTAAGGAGATGTGACCATATTTATCCGGATAACAAGCTCTATACTTTGTGATGAATAAAAGTATGATGATTTGAAGAAGATTCTGCTTCTGCAGACTCAATATCAGTACTTCCTTTCACCTTCTCCTTCTGGATGATCTCTTCATGAGTATGCTTATCTTCTTCCACCGATAAGATCACGGCCTTCGGTCCATCGGCCCCTTGCACGATGGCCTCCTTCACCCTCCGATGTCTATCCGTCTTTATCACATCCGTCTCCTCGATCGTCTTCTTCTTTTTCCTCGTCTTGATCAAGCAGCACCACAGAGCAAACAGGCAGAACACGAAGAAGAAGATGCATCCGAAAGAGACGAACACCACTATTACTATGGTGGGGCCGTCGTCCGAAGATGATTGAGTTGGGGAAGATGCCATTACTTATTTATATGTTTGGAATGCTGTTTTGAGTTTGTTCTTGGGGTCCTTATATATATACATATATACACAATGCTTTGAAGAGGAAACTGTGAAAACTTGGCTCCTATGTTAAGGTATGTGTTTGGTTTTCTTGTAGTGGACAACACTCCTTTCATTTGAGTGTATCCACAATATATGGAGCTTTTGTACTAGGTTTCCCTCTGTATCTCCTATCGAAATTTTCGATAATTTCAGTAACTTATTTGTCTTGCTAAGTCAGTGAGTTGGGTGTTTTCATAAGATACTAAGACTTTACAGAGCAAGTATATATGTTCATCTCTGTATATTGAATAAAAACTATTTTCAAAAATTACACATTCACCCCATCAATGTTTTGAAATCACATAAACACTCTTCTCAGGTTTGAATTCAGTGTATATTAAGATGATGTCAAAATCACACCAATGTAAGAATGACCGTTTCAGCATTATATATATACCTCGTACAGTTTTGTCTCTGTACAGAGCTAGCTCGAATACAACATCTTATCATAGGGTTACCAAGAAACGAATACAGAAGGAAACAGAGGTTAAGATATGTCACAAAGTTGTTTCTTCAGTCACCAAGTTCCAGGACGAACTTCACAAAGAATAAAAGAACATTCGTGCAATTGCCTAAACCAGGTCGCCAATTCAACATGAAAAAAAAAACCTGTTAGTGTGGTTTCTAGTAACGAAAATATCGACAGAATTTGAGCTTGATTAGAAGAAAAAAATAAACTTGGAAAATTACAAAACTACCCCATACTAATTAGAAAATACAAAATCTACCCCTGATATTTTCTTTTTTCTCATATTTACCCATTTCACCTGAACCAAATCTCAAGAGGTAGTTTGGTAAGAAAACTATAACTTACATGTTAGTAGTAGTTCACGGAAGATTAGGCTTCGAATACAAAAACGACAAAAGGAGCTCATTCCAGGCATCGGGCACTCCGGGCAAGCACCAATGGCTGCAATCGGGAACCGATGGGTTATCACTCCAAGAACCGACATGTGCATCACTTCGAAAAGCACCCATCGGAGTAACATGGAGCAGCTTTACAGGAGTCGAGGCCTTTTTCACAGCACTGGTTATTGAATCAGATATTGAGCTCCTCTCTCTCCCATTAGTTCTCAACGAGGGCTGCCTCGTTACTTTACAATTCTGACGGGTGCCACTACTGATCAAATTGATAAGGTTAAAAAAAAACACCTTAATTACAGAAAAGACCCAAAATCGCACTTCAGTTTTTGTTTCTCATACAAAAATGACAGCCTCAACGGAAAGGATATCGATTAGGTAATTGCAAATCACAAGGAAGCGTAAGTGCCTAACACATTCAAAGCATTTTTGTGTAATTAGAGAGTGCGAATAACAAAATTAACATACCTCCAATGAGTGGACTCGAAAGTTCGGAAGAAAACACGTGTCATGTTGGGATTGACTGCACTGTCAATCCACGATTTCCAGGTGGATAGTGCAACCTTAAAGGCGGTACTTATTGGCATTCCCAGCTTCATACGCCCACCGATCTGAAAATACCAACCCCTGTCTGAAAATGCTCGTTAGAAATTATGAAACAACTAACTCGAATTCAAGATAAAAACTAACTGTATATACAACAGGCAAACATTTGCATACACATTATACAACAAAAAAGACCATAAAGATCCTTTTTTTTTTACCCAAAATCGAACATTATAAAATCAACAGAGACGAACCGAAATCAAAACCACTTACATATCAAAGAGCTTCGTCTGCGTCCACCAGTGCCCCGAATTGAAAACAAGAACATCCGAATCGACCCATTCTCCGCTGACATCATCCATCTGGTCCAATTTCAGAGCAGTCTTCACTCTCTTGGGCGAATGCTTGGGAACGGGCCCGGGCTGCACCAGAAACACAGAACGATAAAACTCAACCGACAAACCGTAAGTCCCAAACCGAACACCCAAATGCCTCATCCGCTTTGTGATCTCGTTACCATTGAATTCATACACACTGCTCCTATCATCAACCCCACTCATCAGCATACAAACCATCGACTCCCACTGCGTCCTGCTCAGAGAGTCCCCAACGAAAACAACCCGTTTTCCGCGAAGCAACTCCAGAGCCGAACGGGCGTCGAACCTCGGGACCTCACAGCCGTTCGGCTTCCACCTCCACTTCAGATACTCATCGTCTCTCCTCCCATTCGCCAAGCAGTCGAAACCCCTCTCGGCAAAAGGGCAATTCGAGGAATTGTACAGAGGGTAGCTCCGGTCGGCCACCCACCTCCCGTCGAAGACGTCGCAATCCGAGGTGGAATTAGAACCCCTGTTCCGATTCAGCTCGACGGCCGGTTCGGGGGACGGGTACATGAAAAAAAAGCTGGAACCCATGACGACGAAGAAGCAGATAATCGAGCCGAACATGAGAAGCGCCGTGAAGGACTGGAAATTGGAGGCTTTGCTATAATGCGCCGCCAAGGACTTGCCGGATTTGTGAAGTTTCATGAACAAGGGTTTCAGATGGGCAATCGGTTCCCAGTACGATCTGCTCGCCGCTTCGATCATTTTCATTGTTTCTTTCTTTCAGGGAAATGGAAGAAAAGATTCGGATTTCATCACCAAGAAACGAACTTGGATCTGTGGTTTAAGATGGGTGTGAGAACGAAGGGTGAACTGAAATGGGTTTTGTGACAGGATTAGCTTAAGCTCTGTGGTGACGTCGGTCGTGGTTTTTTTTCTTGACGACAAATTAAAGGGCAATTAGATTTAGTCAATCTCCTTCCTTGGGTTTTGAGGTAGAGATTAAGATTTTCTTGTAGTAATTGTTTAATCTTAAAAAGGATGAGTCTTTATAACAACTAATGAGTAATGGCATTCAATTTGCTTTCTTTCTACTTCTTGAATGTGTCTTGGAAAGGTGGCAAGTTAGATGTTTTAGAGACTTTCATCACATTAATTATTATTAGTAGAGTATGAATTTTCTTTTACTAGTCTCATTTTTAATAAGTTGGGGTGAATGTGTGGACAGTGGTTTCAATTTTCATATTGTGTTTTTTGTATTTTACAAAAATACAATAAAAATTATACTATTCAATAAGTTTTTTATTAAAATATTCCTTTCATCCTCATTGAGCAATTTTTTTAGATAGTAAATAAATGTATAGTAACGAGCAATTTTTTTAGATAGTAAATAAATGTATAGTAAATTCTAAGTCACCTGAGGAGAGTTGGGCTTTAAACTAACTTTTGACTTTTATAATTAATTTTTATATGAAACTTTTATGATTAATTTTTATAAGAAAAGAGAGTATTTTATTAGAACAAAGTTCATGTTCAAGCCTTAAACTAACTTTTGTTTTTTTAATTAATTTTTATATGAAATTAGTCAAAATTCAATAATAAGGCCTAGAAACAAACAAAAAATTGTAATAAAACTAGTATCAAATAAAATAAATCAACCAATCCATAGAATTCTAGTGATCCATTCTAGAAATTATTCATTTCCCCTACAGACTAAAAACTTCATAGGAGTGAAAATAATAATGGAAAAGCTAGCTAGCTAGCACAGAATTTTAGTGATACCTTCTAGAAATTATTCATTTCCCCTAAAAAATAATCATATATAACAGACTAAAGACTCTACATGATAAAATAAAGAGTGTTTTTCATATAGCCAAGTAATCCAGTAATCGCCCTTCGGCTGAAGGGAATTTTCAAAACAAAAAAAAAAACTCTTAAATCGATTCAAATCAATCTCGGAGATTTGGCTCATCAACCGTCAATGGAGTGGCGTGTTGCGTTTGGCAGTTTACGGCCCCGAAGGAACGAAGTGAAGAGGTGAAGTGCCCTTGAAGGCTGGGCATAAGGTACCATATGAGCAGCACCTCTGACCGTCGCAAAAGTTAACAGATTTCCATACTCAGTAGCCCAACCAGCCACCTATGAGTAGACCCCAATATAACAGAAAAGTTATACTCCTACTACTTTTAAAATTTACAAATACCCCCCTGTAACTTTGTTCCTTTTACAAGTTGGTCCTCAAGAAATATGTTACTTTGAAGATAATTGGTGTATTTTGCAATACAGGGAAATCTTAGGGAAGCTTGGTAATTAAGTACCCTTCAGGCTTCAGGTCTGAGCTAATATTTTATACAAAACACACCCCTGTGGTTTTATTTTGTTTCAAAATCACCCCTTCAAAAGCGAAAAAAAAAATTCAAACCCCACACTTTTCGTAATTCGAAACCCAAATTGAAGAGAGGGAAAATAAGCACCTGGTTTTTATGGAACCAAGCTCCGTACGGGACTGTGACCTTGAAATGCAGATCGTGAGCAAGCTCGCGTACAAGTGTTCGTGAACCGAGCAACGGCACAACCGAATCCTGATCGCCACTGGAAATTGCGTGATAGTTTAATTAATACTTTATCGTTGCTTGGCAGTAGAGTGTAATTTATTGATTTTGAATTTACCTGAAGACCCAAACCGGAATACGATGCTGAATGATCCTCTTGAGCAACGGAAGAATATCAATATCTCCATCCGCCTCGTGATAATTCAGAATGCTGCCCAAGAAATTCAGGGAAACGAAAACATCAGTTTACATCATATTATAACTTTACGTTTATTTTTATTCACTTACTCACTGCACATAGACCAGCTGTACGGTAAATTGGTTCGATTAGCGTGTAAAGCCTTCTGCACCTCAGGAAGGTTAAAGTAGAAGCGTCGTTCTAAGCTCATGCACACGTCTACCCCATAACTGATCTTCGTAGCCTGCGTCATATTACCCAAACGAATAAAAGATTGATAACTAGAATAGATATTAGTAAAAATTAATGGACTACCATCTTTCTGAGTCTCAGCTCTTGCTCGACTATTGACGGATAGCACACGTCAAGAATGACATCGTAATCGTTTACGTAATCGCCAACAATCTTGTTTGCCTCGGACACGGCTTCGTTGCAAGAAGAAGACACGTTGTGCGGGACGTCGAACGTGTAATCGTCAAAGTCGCAGTCGTTCATAATCGTGAGTCCGACTTCGTCGGAAATCATTCCGTGGGACCAGAAGTACTCGTAAGTTGCCGGTACGTCACGATCCAGCCGGAGAAGTGGGTTCCCAATCTGTACACGCAGAAAGGAAAAAAATGTCTAGTGATTTTTCAATGAAACAACTAGTGCAAAAGACCACAACTTTGAAAATCGAAAAGTACAGATAGCATATATAGACGATAAATAATTACAAAAATGATAGATTGAGTATTGAGTAATGTTTATCTTACAGCAACCCCTTTAATGTTGAACTTGAAACCTTTGGAGTGTTCGTTGTGGTCGAGAAGGGCAATAGCCAACTGCGGGATGTAATGTCCTGTCCAAAACAAAATCATTCTCACGATCAGCTCGATTCAAAATTACGATAAAGCCACCACGATGACAATGTTCTTACCTGCATAACTTTCTCCGGTTAGAAACAAGTCTCTGGTTTCGAAAGTAGGAAACTTTTTGTACCACTCCATCATGAATGTGTGCATATCCTTTGCTGCCATTAAAAAAAATCGAGCTTCGATTACCCGAGCCTACTCTAATCCACACACACACACACACATTCATCAAAAAGAAGTCTTCTTTACCTGTGGATGCATCACCGCAGGTGTAGTCCGAGCTTGTATTCGAATACGACCACCCCACCCCTGCCGGAGACTCGACAAATAGAAGATTCGACGCTACACAAAGAAGAAAAGTGAATAAATTAAATTTGTCACATTAGAAAATCAATGAACTAATCGACTTTTTACCTTTATTCCATGATTTTGAATTTATCCGGAGACCTCGGCCGTTCCCGGTGGGGAAGAAGGGGCCTAGTTCCGTGAAGGCGCCTCCCCCGATCGACGAGCACCCCGGACCTGAATACGAACGAAAACAGATGACGTGGCGAAAAAATACAAAACTAGAAAAAATAAAAAAGTTTTACAAGTGAGAAATTGACCTCCATTGAGCCATAGGGTGAGGGGCTTGCGGGCAGCATCCTCGGCAGCCTCGACAAAGTAGTAAAACAAGCTCCTCCCGTTTTTCGAGTCCACATCCACGTACCCTGCATACTGCCTGAACTTCACCGGAGGCTGACCTGGCAACTTGACCACTAGGTCCTCCTCCGGGAAGCCGCTACCACCGCCCACCAGCAGCAGAGCCACCATCAACGCCGCCCCCAAATTCCACATCATCATTCTCATTTCTTTTGTGTGTGTGTGTGATGGTGATACGGTGGTTTATATATATATAAGATATATACACACAGTTTGTTTGTGTTTGTGTGTGGCTGAATCATGAGAAACGTGAGCAGATGAAGCTTCCTTTTTTTTTTTTTTTTTTCTATCTTTATCCTTTTTTTAGTTTTTAATATATTAATAGACAAAAGTTTGTTACAGAAATGATGAGAGAGACGTTGGAAAAAGCAGGAGTGGGTTACTAGTTTTGGGGGGACTGATGTAATTTTGAGATATTAGTGGGGTCCTTTTGAAATTTCAAAAAATGTATAGGAAAGAGAGGGATGTGTCATGTCATGTGTGTTTATGATAATGACTGCACGATCGAGGAAAGGAAGGCATCTTCTTCACTTCCCGCTAATTTTTTTTTTTTATTTTTTTTAAGATTTTAAAATACTAAAACTTTTTCTGGGGTACTTTGGTTCAGTTGAAGAATCTGGATTTTCACTGGTTAATTGTACTGATAAATCCAGAAATGTCTTAAACACTTGTATGCTTCTCATGATACAAACAAATATACGAAAGAATCAAAAGACAAAAATCAGGAATCTTTCTTTAGTGAACGCTCCACATACGATACGACTGCAGGAAAGAAAACGAGTTTCAGAAAAAACACGGTTGAACAAGCAAGAGGAATCAGAGAAGATTCCTGCAGCTAGTTCGATTACTATATGCAAACGAGACAGACCGCTTTCTAATGCAATAATAATTCGCAGGGATATTAGTAAAAGGAGTGTAGCTAGCTAACACAAGGTACCTGTAAGAGTTCGGTAATTTTGGGTTTGGAACATGACAAATACTAGTCGATTTTTTCCTGAGTCTTCGTAGTATGATCTGCATGAACAGTACTCGAAACTTTGTCGACCACCTTTCTCACAACAGTTTTGTGAACATCTCCTCTACTCATCTCTATTAACACCATACCCCTCTTCGACTTTCTCATGACCATTCTGAGTCTTGGAATGCTTGTACGCTTCAACACCCTTGCTTTCTTAGGCAAAGACTGCATCGCCCCTTGTGACTTCTGAATTTGCAACTACACACCCTTGACTTACATTGATACTATCGAACTCTGGCGGACCCACTGCATATAGCGAAGTAATGTTGTTTATGTTCTGTTCCTCGAGGTAAGTTAAGATTAGCATACAGCATACTCAGCATTTTCTCTGCCATCTCACGTGGATTGCAGATTGAGAGTATTGGTGTCCAGATTGGGCTGAACAGTCGACGTGCTCTCAAGTGGGGCCCAAGGCTCGAGTTAGTTGCTTGATCAGAGAGCTTCTTGGCTAACGAATTGGCTAATAGTTGTGGGTTTTGGCCCCATGTTGGATTGTCTAACCAGTTAACCTTGTCGCGTGCATATGCCTATTGCTAACTTCCCCTCGCCTATCATTATTCCCATCGTCATGCAAAAACCAATAATTTTCCATATTACACTTTCCGGCGCTGAAAAACTTGCAGAAGGGTCTCCAGTGTCTTGCCCAAAATCATCATCGGGGTGGGAATATCTGCAAACATCCCCCAATTCAAAAAAGTCATTGCAAGGTAATATCTTTCTATCTTCATGATAAGTATCGAGAAAATCATTTCGTGATTCAAAACCAGCAGAAGCTCTAATGTAGAATGTCTGGTAACGTGCTTTCAATTGGTTAGTCTTCCGGTAGATCTCGAACAAATGACATCACGAAAAAAAATATCCATTACATTAGGGGGGAAAATGCATTAATGAACAAACATCAGCTACACTAAACCCTCAAGGGTCTAAGCAAAATCGTTCCTCTTTTCAATTCTTTCGTCTCCAATCGAGATACCAAGCCCATCACCTCTCTTTCTCAGACAATCAAATATGTTTTCACTAAAACAGTAAAACGCACACACAAGCATCCTAACTCGAAACACATATAGTATCTACGATACTGAAATCGTGCTTCCGGCAACTCACTGATAAATAAAACATCATTGAGTAACAGCTACCGTTGAATCCCAACTAAATTGATGTGCAACTTCAACAATAAAAAACTAAAACGCAATTCAACAAAATTCGGACATTCAATTCACTCCATTCAATCAAAACCACACTCTGTCTCACTGTCTGGTTCAAGATTTAAGAGAATTCAAGAATATTAACTTCAAATTAACGGAAGTGTAATAAAAAGGAGAATAAAAGGTCTCACCTTTGGAACGGTGAGAACAGCCCGCGAGAATTGAATTGAGAAAGAAGGAAAGAGGTAGCTAGGTTTTCTAAGTATTTTAAAAAAAGTGAATAAATAAAGAAAAATTATTTTTAAAATGCAAATTTAATAGTGGCAAGACTCACAACTAGTACTCTTCTCTAATTGAATCTCGATTGTGTCGTCACAACACCATCTTCACTATTATCATCACTATCATTGTGGTTTTTCTATTGTGTTATTACTTACACTTTTGCAAACTCAAAATTAATTATTGTTAGAATTGTGAGACTTCTCATTTGACTTGTAAGTAAAAGAAGACATTTCAAAGACGGTTTAATTTGGTTAGAAATTGCACTCTTTCGTGATTAGTTGTTCGTTTGTTTTAAGAACAAGATAATTCATGTATGACCGTCACTTTTGAATTTTTGTTTTTGAAATAATTTAAATTGATTCAAACTTTTTTTAGTTGTTAACTATTCATGCAATTAAGTTGAATGAATAAAAAGCATATATATTTTTTTCTATATAAAATTACATACACAATACTTGTAGTTAGTGACCAAATGAATCAATCATGAATCATCCAAACACATTTTAGTACTATAAATTTGTTAAACTTCAAAATCAAAACTTGCAAGTGTTTAAAATTTGCACTTGTAAGAACACGAGACATTCAACACATTTAACTCTATGATAATAACCAAAATTTTCATTTTCGATTAGAGAGAATATGGAAGATTGATTATTAGTGAAACAATGTGGATCAAATCACAACTTTTCGGGTTAAATATGTAATTTATGAATTTTTTTAGATGTTAAACGTAAACTTATAATTTTTCTTAAAAACTATTTCCATTTCGAAATATGGGCTCATCTACCAGGCTTTTCAAGGTTGGGCCTTTCTTCTAATCGCCCAAATGAAATTAGGGTTTTTCTGTCGTCTTCTTTATAAGCCGCATATTATCCCCTGTATCAGAATCAGGGTTTCCGATCTCTCTTCCTCAATTAATAATTTTCGACCTGTTTTTTTAACAGCTAAGGGCGATGAAGATACTCAGAACGTCATGCACCACTCTGACGATTTTAGCGTGATGAAATTTTCTCATACCCATACATTTTTCTGAGCCCTAATTTCAATTTATTTTCATCGTTTCCATTTCTGTTCACAGAGGAACCAAATCCTAATTTCAATTTATTTTCATCGTTTTCATTTCTGTTCACAGAGGAACCAAATGATGCGAACTTTCTCTTTAGAGAAAGTTCAAACCATGATGCGGACCGTACAACAGCTTCGCGCTGCTGAGGATAAAATTTTGGTATCTGATGGTTTATCTTTTTTTGTTATTATTTTAATTTAGTAATTTAGGTCGCGACGATTAATTCCGAATCGGGGCGAGATCTAATCGGTGCTCGCACAACCCGCTGTGAAAATCGTCGCAACAGCAAGCCTCCTTCGTCGAGATCTCTTTCGAGAAGTTTCCGAAGAGGGTCGTTCTCATATCCTATTGCCTTGTGTAGCGGAGTTTCTGCAATTATCATTTGGGATTTGCCATGAGAAATATATTTATTTAGTTATTTATATTTATATTTGCCGTTGAAGAAAAATACTGAATTAAAACACCATCTTTCGGGACATATTGGCCGGAAGGCCTTGATGACAATATTCTGCAATTCTGAGGCATCAATAATATTGATTTTTTTTTCTTGGTGCTTAATGACGGTCTAGTGCTGTGATTTGATTAATTTGCAGTACTTAACATAATCATAAGCTATATTTAGAAAGCCATATTTTATTTTTAAATTCTATTTGTAATTGTTCTGTGACTAGATTTGTAATTTGTGGCTTATATTATTTTTATTTAATTGTTATGCATTGATTAATTTAAAAATGGGATAAACTCTTCATGTTTGTAAAACCCAGAATGAATATCTTTGCTAAATTGAGCCCTTTTTCGTTGAGTTCTCTTTCGGGAGATTTCCGAAATAACAAGGGTCGTTCTCATATCCTATTGCCTTGCGTAGCAGAGTTTCTGCCATTATCGTTTGGGATTTGCCATGAGAAATACATTTACTTTTAAACTTTTATGTGCCTATGATGAAAACACTGAATAATCATACCATCTTTCGGGACTTAGTCTTTTGACGATGCTGACAATATTCTGCAATTCTGAGGCTTCATTTTCTGTTCTTAATTTATTTTCGTTTTCTGTTGGATACTCAGTATTTGTTAAATTAGATTTCGGAACAATTGTAATTTTTTTATCTACTTTATTAATCAATGTTTCAATGTCTTATTGTTGGTTTTGGGAGCTCTCTTTGTAATTGAAGTTATATTTAGTTTTCATACATATAATTGTCTCATGTTGAGTACTATTCAACTCTAATGGTCTCCTGTCGAGTTTTCTTGAACTCCTTTTAGCTCGTTTGAATTGTATGTTAACGTTTTTGTGGATTACTCGTGAACTCTTTTTAATACGTTTTAGTTGTATGTTTGTGATTTTGTTGTTAAATTTCTAACAATGTTATGTTTATATTATAATATTGATTATTAGTAGTATTGGTTTTGGTTGTGAATAATTGTAATAATTTATGTGTAAACAATGTTTCAAATTAAATTATTCAATAAAAATCAAGTTTCTCTCTGTTTCAATTGATTTTTATTTTATTTTATTAGTATTGTACAAACCAAGTTTCTGTATTTCCCTTTAGTTATTAATGATTGATTACACAATTAAATTTTCAAATTTCAAGAAGATATGTGACTAATAATAACTTATTTTAACACCTATTTGATTTGTTAATTGAGTTAAACAAAATGAAGTTTTTTTCAATTTTAAAATTTATTTGGGTTAATATCAATTTGAGATAAATTATTTACGAAAATGATAAATTATATATTTTTCATTTTTGGTTTAGATACTTATTTTGAAAGCTTGCAATTTTAAAAGCTTGTTACATTGAGGTGGAAAGTATTTTAAAAGCTTGCAATTTTTTTAACTATCCAATTGTACAGTGACTGTGAAATTGTTTTGTTAAAAATAAGCGAGTGTTAAGTTAGAAAGAAAACTGATTGTTCCCATATGTTTATACAGTTACACAGTACAATTGAGCTGATACATACATCTCTACATTACCTATAGTTTAGTAGAACACATTAGTGAAATTGCGTCAGGTACACTTCAACATATCCAATCCATAAGCTTTCTGCAAGATTCGAGTGTGGCAAAACAGAGATTTAAACTTGTATGTTTTGTTAAATGCTACTACTAGTATTTGTAAAATTATTCTACTCCATTGTCAACTGACCATGATACTCTTGTTATGCTCCACAACTGGCACGAGCATTGAGATTAGTCGTCCCATGTCTTCCTTGAGTGTATCATAGTCTCCGTCTCTGCATTTCAGAATCTGAACAAAAGCCTCGATGTCGGGCACAAGTTTCAGCGCCACCTGTGAAAATGAAAACGTACGCGATTAAATACGGTGTACGCCTTATAAAGGACATTACATATATAGTTACTTATTCAAGTTTTACTTTATATGCAGCCGATGAAATCCATCCGTGCCACGGTTTCAATGTAATGTTGTATGCCTCTTCCACTGCATGCTCCAAACTTCTCCCGAAATCTATCGCGAGAAGTTGCAGCAGAGCGAGAGTGAAATCTAGCGACCTACATACACGTTCGAAAAAAACTTTAAAAATCTTCGAATACAATCAAACAATCGCATCCTTACTTGGCATACTTTTCTATATGCAAATTAATTTGTAGTACCTAGTAAGCCAAACAAAGGCTTTACTACAAGAGTGACTTTTTTTCCCCTTCCCTTCTTTGGCTTCTTTCTTCAGAATCTCGACCAAATCCCCATATGTTGAAGGATCAGAGTCATGGAAGTTCTCTAACCTCTGAACATGAGATACAAAACATTGTTTTTGACTTTTGAGTTTTGAGACTTGTATTAGTTACAATATACTGTCCCTGTACATTGCCCTAATTGAATTAAAAATGCAGGATGTCTTGGTCAATTATATGCACAGGGGCAAATATGTCCATACACATTGAGGTGAGATATATGCACAAAAGTCAGACCTTATTAAGTGAACGTGTGTGCTCTCCACGCGCTTGGAAAATGACAAATAACACTGAATAATTTTACCTGGATGTTTTGATGAATGTCTTGTCTCAACACAACCATTGTTGGCCCTATCTTATCTGCGCAAGGAAATAGTCACAAAATTAAATTTCATTATTAATAGGGGCAGAACTGAAAATATTTAAAGTTAAATAGGGAGTTTTTGTAATATAGACTAAAGCGGAGGATATGTTTTGTAATAAGCGTATAGTTTTGAGGGAGAGAGTAATTACCAAGAACTTGAAGGAGCAGGTGATTGCAGAGAGCGAGGAAAGGTTTGATGGGAACATGATGGCGTCTGGGGCTTGTCTGATCGTCGTCGGTTTTAAGGATTACCGACAGCTCATTAATGGCGGACCTAATCTCCGACGAAGGCACGGCCTCCTCCTCCTGTTGGTCTCTCTTCCGTTTCATTTGTTACGACGTAATTAAGTTGACTATATATCATACATGATCATATATATATATATCATATATGGATCTAAGTTTCGGAGCTTATTCTTTGGTTTTTGAATAATATTAGAATATATTTAACACAGTTTTAAACGCCTTGCAATTATCAGGACGTACATGTTCTGATTGTGACCTTTAATTTTGACCCTCCAATTATTTTATATATTTATCCAAATCAGATATTTATTTAGTTTTAATTATTACTTACTCGATCAGCAAGTAGGAGTACGTTTTTATTTTAATACGGAGTAGTATCGAAGTACACAACCATTTTTTGATCAAATCTATAATATCACAAATAATCATATCGGGTAATCGAATCTCTAATATTTTCAAATTTAGTCATTACTCTATATGACAAAGATAATATCACAAATAATCATGTGTGTTGTGTTTTGACACAAAACCGAGAAGAAGAGGAAATGGCGCCCGCCGTTTTGAAAACGGCGCCCGCCAAAGATGTTCAGCGCCCGCCGAAGGGGTGCCGGCGACCGCCGGAGAAACATCGTACGCTCGGATCGGGACTGCCAAGAATCGGGGGTTTTGGCGACCGCCGAAATGGATTCGGCGACCGCCGAATCTGTCCTGCGACCGCCAGTTGGAAACGGCGGTCGCCGTTTTGTCCAGTCGCGAAATTAGGAAGGTTTTCCTAATTTGGTCCGTTTTTGGTTTCCTTCTCCTACATGGCATAGCATGGGCGTGAATTATTGTTTCCATACAATAATTAGGACTCCCTCCTATATAAAGAGAGCTTCTCCATGGACACAAACAACACGAGTTAACACAAGTTAATACCATCATAGAGAGAGATAATATTGTGTGAGATTAGAGGGTTTTAGAGTGGATATCAATCCTTGTAATCATCGGCAATATTATAGTGAAAGTTCTCGTCGTTCCTCCCGTGGTTTTTCCCGATTTGGGTTTCCACGTAAATTCCTTGTCTTCTTTTTTTGTCTCCTTCTTTATTTATTGTTGAGTTATATTCGGAGTTCCGCATATTGTTCGTACTATACATCGTCGATCTACAACAAGTGGTATCAGAGCAAAAGTTTCGATGGCGAGCGTGAGGTACGATCTACCGAATTTAAGTCTCAACACGAGGTTTCCTATTTGGCAACACAAGATGAGGTTAGTCCTTAGATCTCTTAAACAAGAGGTTTGTCTACTTGGTGTTGACAACAAGCCGAAAGACATGAAGCATGACGAGTGGGTGGAGCTCGATCAGATGGCTATGGCGACCATAGGGCTTCATGTTTCAGATTCGTTGACTGAGGAAACGACGGAGGCGAAGACCGCAAAGGAATTATGGGAGTTGTTGGAATCAATGTGCGTTGAGAAAACGGTGTCCAGCAAGCATCACTTGAAGAGAAGTCTCTACTTCCTCAAGATGGCGGAGGGGTCGTCGATTCAAGACCATGTAGCGAGATTCAAGGAGCGTGTAGCTGACCTTGGGAAAATTGGCGTGAAGATCGAAGATGATGATCTTGCGTTTTGGATGTTATGCTCGCTACCCCCCTCCATGGCGGCTTTTCGGGACACGCTTCTCTATGGACGAGATAGTCTCACGTTTAAAGACGTAACTTCGACTCTCTCGTCAAGGGAAAACGTACAAAGGATGGAGTCCAACAAGGATGGTGTGCCCGATGTGGGTGAAGGACTTAGCGTCCAAAAGAAGTACCGTGATAAAGGGAGCGACTCGGGGAATTCGAAGTCGCGACACGGGAATAAGGTGTGTTTCTATTGCAAGAAGAAGAGACACATAAAGTCGGAGTGCTACGCGTTGAAGAATAGGGAGAGCAACAACAATAATTCCGGTAATCGGAATTCCGGTGACGTTGGATTAGTAGATGGGAATTTCTATGGAGAACTACTAATGGCTCTAGGCGAGAACTCCAACTTTTGTGGTGATTGGATCTTAGACTCGGGTTGCTCGTTTCATATGTGTCCGGACCGGTCGTTGTTCGCGACTTATGAATCTTTGGAGCATGGTGCGGTGTTCATGGCTAATGACACCTCGTGCAAGGTCGAAGGGATTGGGAATATCCGCTTGAAGATGTTCGATGACAAGGTGCGCACGTTAGGCGAGGTAAGACATGTCCCTGACTTGAAGAGGAATTTGATTTCCTTGAGTACCCTTGATATGAAGGGCTACAAACTCACTTGCAAAGCTGGAGTTTTAAGGGTTACCAAAGGTGGTTTGGTAATATTGCGGGAAAAGAGAAAGGCGAGTCGCCTTTATGTCCTCGATGGAAGCTAGGCGAAAGAAGTAACCGAGGTTGATACAAGCTACACCGGAGAAGGTGGAGTTTATGAGGCTACCGAAGAGACTTTGGTAGTGTTGGGAGGAGAAGAAAAGGCTAGACGACCTTATGTCCTCCAAGAAGGCACGGTGAAGGAAGTAATCGGGGCCGAAACCCGACTCTTGGAAGAAGAGTCTATCCGGCTTAGAGGCGCGCAACCAAGTAAGGCCGGAGTGACCAAGCTTAAAGAAGAAGATGAAACGGTGAATGAAGTAACCGTGGGAAAACCTAGGCTCTCGGATGTAGAGTCTACACGACTAGACCATGTGCGGCTTGGGCATATGAGGAAAGTCGACAAGAAGGATCGAGTGTTTCTCGATCTTTGGAGTGTTTCTAAACTTGGTGAGTCATGTGCGCTTGGAAAGCGGTCGAGAGGGTATATCTCGAATTGAGCTCACAATTCGAAGAAGACACTCGGGTATGTAAGTTCCAATTTATGGGGATCTTTGAAGGTCCAATCTTCTAGGAACTAGGCCCGTTGGGGAGTTTGGAGGAAGACGAGGGACGAGGCTTGGTGGTAGTGCGATGTGATTTCGCATGCGCGACGTGATTTCGCGGCTTGGTGGTATGTGATGGGATTTCACATGTGCGATGAGATTTCGCGGTTTGGTGTCAAGGTGGAGATTTGTTGTGTTTTGACACAAAACCGAGAAGAAGAGGAAATGGCGCCCGCCGTTTTGAAAACGGCACCCGCCAAAGATGTTCAGCGCCCGCCGAAGGGGTGCCGGCGACCGCCGGAGAAACATCGTACGCTCGGATCGGGACTGCCAAGAATCGGGGGTTTTGGCGACCGCCGAAATGGATTCGGCGACCGCCGAATCTGTCCTGCGACCGCCAGTTGGAAACGGCGGTCGCCGTTTTGTCCAGTCGCGAAATTAGGAAGGTTTTCCTAATTTGGTCCGTTTTTGGTTTCCTTCTCCTACATGGCATAGCATGGGCGTGAATTATTGTTTCCATACAATAATTAGGACTCCCTCCTATATAAAGAGAGCTTCTCCATGGACACAAACAACACGAGTTAACACAAGTTAATACCATCATAGAGAGAGATAATATTGTGTGAGATTAGAGGGTTTTAGAGTGGATATCAATCCTTGTAATCATCGGCAATATTATAGTGAAAGTTCTCGTCGTTCCTCCCGTGGTTTTTCCCGATTTGGGTTTCCACGTAAATTCCTTGTCTTCTTTTTTTGTCTCCTTCTTTATTTATTGTTGAGTTATATTCGGAGTTCCGCATATTGTTCGTACTATACATCGTCGATCTACAACAAGTGGTATCAGAGCAAAAGTTTCGATGGCGAGCGTGAGGTACGATCTACCGAATTTAAGTCTCAACACGAGGTTTCCTATTTGGCAACACAAGATGAGGTTAGTCCTTAGATCTCTTAAACAAGAGGTTTGTCTACTTGGTGTTGACAACAAGCCGAAAGACATGAAGCATGACGAGTGGGTGGAGCTCGATCAGATGGCTATGGCGACCATAGGGCTTCATGTTTCAGATTCGTTGACTGAGGAAACGACGGAGGCGAAGACCGCAAAGGAATTATGGGAGTTGTTGGAATCAATGTGCGTTGAGAAAACGGTGTCCAGCAAGCATCACTTGAAGAGAAGTCTCTACTTCCTCAAGATGGCGGAGGGGTCGTCGATTCAAGACCATGTAGCGAGATTCAAGGAGCGTGTAGCTGACCTTGGGAAAATTGGCGTGAAGATCGAAGATGATGATCTTGCGTTTTGGATGTTATGCTCGCTACCCCCCTCCATGGCGGCTTTTCGGGACACGCTTCTCTATGGACGAGATAGTCTCACGTTTAAAGACGTAACTTCGACTCTCTCGTCAAGGGAAAACGTACAAAGGATGGAGTCCAACAAGGATGGTGTGCCCGATGTGGGTGAAGGACTTAGCGTCCAAAAGAAGTACCGTGATAAAGGGAGCGACTCGGGGAATTCGAAGTCGCGACACGGGAATAAGGTGTGTTTCTATTGCAAGAAGAAGAGACACATAAAGTCGGAGTGCTACGCGTTGAAGAATAGGGAGAGCAACAACAATAATTCCGGTAATCGGTCTAAAGTAGAGTGGATATCGATCCTTGTAATCATCGGCAATATTATAATGAAAGTTCTCGTCGTTCCTCCTGTGGTTTTTCCTGATTTGGGTTTCCACGTAAATTCTTTGTCTTCTTTTTTTGTCTCCTTCTTTATTTATTGTTGAGTTATATTCGGAGTTCCGCATATTGTTCGTACTATACATCGTCGATCTACAACAATGTGGAAAGAAATAATTGAATATTTTTCTATTCAAACATAGTCATTTAATTAGCAATGTAAAATTTCCACCGAGCGTTTGATCCATCCGACCACTACACCACACTACTCCATAATTTTATTGGAATCTAATTTATTGAGGGCAACTTACTAATTTGTTTTTTCTTGTCGCTCATATAAATTTGGTAATTTATATTTTTTGATAACAATATGTTTGTAGTTTTATGATATACCAATTGATTGATTTGAGTTGCTAAACTAAGTTTGTCCGAGGATAGTCTAAAGTAGGGCGAGTTTTGACGAACATAGTCAAGTTTAGGCAGCCTAGAGCATAGGTGAAGCTAAAATCTAGGTGGTCAAGCACAACATAAGCGGAAACTTTTAGAATAAGTGAGTTTATGAACGACGACATTAGTGTGAGACAGATGAGTAAGGTATAACATCTATGAACGACGACATGTAAAAAACAAATATGAATCATGTATAATTTATAAATTATATACACATACCATAAACTAAAGGGCTTCCTCAATAACCATAGACCAAATTATGAACTTGACAATTATACCCTTCAATGAAAGAAACATATTTAAAACAAATTTAAAAGCCATTTTAAAAATGAAGAAACATACTCAGCAGTATTAAAGATATCTGGAAAACAATAAAATCAACATCACAAAATTATGATAGATAATCAGTTACGCCCTCTAGGCTCTAACAGTCTAACATAAAAGACTCTAGAGAAATAGGAATTTGTCGCATCAACAACCGAAGCTTATGCATCTCACACCCATCAGGGAATTGCCGCCAGTGGATATCCAAGAGTCGTTCAATCTCCAAACCTTTTTCATTGCTGAAATTCAACTCCGACCCGACATAATCAGGCATAATCGCTGCTGTCAGAGTTATCAGCGTCGGGTATCGAGAGCAGTCTACCAAATGCTGGTCTTCCACCGGAGCAAGGAACCTAAAGAAGGGAGGAAGTTTAAATTTCATGACCTTGTCTATCGCCTCACGTGCCGCCACAACTTCAGCTTCAAGCGCCGGATCATCAACGACAACAGAACCACGCACGAAAAGTTCATCGTGCATGCTTTTGAACATCTGCATCCCCGACCACTCTAAAATTTGCATCAGATAACGACCGCATGCGCCTATATTATCCTTCCGCCCGGACCAGCGGATGAATAATAAAACCATTAGTTTCTTCAACTTAGCATCAGAACCAAACACTCTTTGGAGATTTTCTGCCTGCTTCAGAGTAAAGGGATTAGGGATGTACCCTGCTACTCCTAGAGCGGACTTCAGACCGCTCAATCTAGAGGCAACGAATTTCTTAATTCTCGAAGCCTTCAAATGCTTCAAAAAAAGTAAAACTCCAGCCCCGAATAAGACCAGCATCGTATTCAAATCCCAACGACGGGAAGGAGTTGAGTTTACAGCAGCTTCAGATGGAAGGAAAACGTCAACCGCTTCGATTCCATGTCTCCTCATAGCCTCCTTCAAATCCTTTACGAAACCAGGAAGGATCATTCCTATTGCGCTTGCGTAGGCAGCACAACAGGCATCGGGGTCGGTGGTTGCTGCGGATATTCCTAATGCAGCCTCAAATGTTTTGGCTACCTTCCGATTACTTTTGTCCAAAATGAAGAAATCGACACGACGTAATTGCTTATCTTCTGTCGGACCGCCCGGTTCAGGGTGATTGTTGTGATCACCAAGAATGACTGTTTTGCCTTCAACAGATGACATTGCTATTTGGAGGGTGGGTGAATTAGGAGATACAGTTTCAATTTTCAAATGTCTGAATTTATAACCAGAAAATGTAATTTTATTTTTGTGGAAATAAATTCAAGAATTGAATAATCATTTCTTGAGGACATCAAACGCTATGTTTTATGCCCTTTGGGAGTTGTGGAATTTGCAAGGATAACATAAAACGACTCTTGGTTTGACCTTTTCATTTATGTTTTCTTGAAGAAATGAAAAGTCCATAGTTCCATGATTTCTTAGTCAAACACCACTCGATTAGCATCTATCCCATTAGCTTTTTCGAACCAACAACGGACCACTAGAGAAATCTCGACCACCGGCACAACATATTACTAACTCTGTCTATTAGCATAATTTTTGTATTTTTTTTTTAAAATGAATGTGTTTATTGCGCATTGATTGATATATTAAATTAAAAAAATAAAATAAAAAGAAATGTTAAATTTAGAAAATAAAATAAAATAAAAGGAAATGTGTACAAAGATTAATGTTTCGTTCAAACGGGCCATCTCATTAACGATGGGACTAAATTGTCACACTGGGAAATGACAATTATGCCATTGACATCAGATAATGCTACGAAAAAAAATTGCGAATTTTAGCAGGGGCGCAATTCGCAAAGTTTGCTTGGCCATGGCGGTTGTTTTACCGGTCGCCGCGTCATCAGTCCGCGTATGTGGGCGTTTGGTCTCCTTTCCGAGGCCTCTATCGTCGGTGAAACCTCATTTTTCTT
Organism: Euphrasia confusa; assembly: GCA_954870475.1. Classification (NCBI taxonomy): domain Eukaryota; kingdom Viridiplantae; phylum Streptophyta; class Magnoliopsida; order Lamiales; family Orobanchaceae; genus Euphrasia; species Euphrasia confusa. The sequence goes on along the minus strand of OX940949.1, from coordinate 50,399,023 downwards.
CGTCAAAACGGTACTCGAGCTTGGGCCGGGATCCCCTGCGGCGCAGGAGCAGGAGGACCACTGTGCTCCCCTCGGGAAAGCTAGCGATTCGAGCTGCCAGAACAGAGTCCGGGGGGCCCTCTCTCGGTTTCCGGGCTCCCGATTTCGAGGTCCGCGCCTGATTTCGTAACAGTTATTATTATAATTATCAATTTCGAATAATTGTGAAAATATGAAATCTGTAATTTAGTATCTCTAATTTGATTTCATGTGTGAGAGTTTAGCTTCAGGAACCTCTCACCGGAAAATTGTGGAAACTCGACGACTTTGAAGAACACCCAGCTTTGCTGGTAATCATTACTCCCTTTCTCGTATCAAATTTGACGTTTCTTTTGGGCACGACCTATTAAAATTTTATGTGATATAGGTAATGTTCATCTGCAACCATTGCCCTTTCGTTAAACACTTGAAGAAAGCTATCGTAAAGCTTTCGAACATCTACATGAAGGTATATGTTTAATCCGGTTAATTTTACGTCGTTTCGCAACAACAACAAAAATGGATTAAAGTGTGGAATATATGTTTATGGAGGCAGAAAGGGCTAGCGGTGATTGCGATTTCGTCGAACTCCATAGCTACTCATCCGCAGGTCCGGATGCCACTCATTGTTTCTATGTATTCTTCAAAATTTGAACTGTGTTGAAATAGTCGTCTGCAAATAATACTTAATTCCCCACAGGACGGACCTGATTTCATGGCTGAGGATGCTAAGATATTTAACTATCCTTTCCCATATCTCTTTGATGAGGTGCTTCATTAATTCGACTTACCTTTCTTGCATCCTGAGTTCTTTTCTCTCTTACTGCTTAATCTGGAAATTGGTAACGAGCCCAATATTAACTGTTTGTTGTGGTTTGCTTGATTGAATTCTGATTTTATTTTATCTGCAGTCCCAAGAGGTGGCAAGAAACTTCGGGGCTGTTTGCACGCCGGAGTTTTTCTTATTTAAAAAGGTACATAATTATTGCCTACGCAGATAAAAAAAACAATGACATATATACTTTGACTATAGATGAGTTGATTTGATCTTTTATTAATATTTTGATAGGATGGTCGTCGGCCATTTGAGTTAGTTTACCATGGTCAGTTTGACGATTCACGGCCAAGTAACAATATGTCAGTCGATGGAAGGTGAATAATTCTTCAATCATAGTCTAGAAAAATGCCAATAAAATAAATACATAGGCGATTCACGCTTGATGATTTTTATTTTCTTTTTCGGATACTTTGATTGTTTTAGGGACTTGAGCTTAGCAATAGACCGCGTTTTAAGTGGACAACCCGTGCCATCCACCCAGAAGCCAAGGTATTATAATTGTTATATTTTTACTGTTTGATGTTTATTAAGTTTTGGTTACTAAATAAGCTGAGGTTCTTTATCTCCAAACAGTGTTGGATGCAGTATAAAGTGGAATCCTGAAGTGAAGGTATAATAACCAAAGGCTGGTTGAACGTTTGATCACCTTCCAGGTGCATGAGATGAACTTTGCAATGACTCGCTATGATTTGAACATCGACCCGTTTGAGCTCTAGGGATTCTGCGCCCCGACTCTGGTGGATTTAAATCTTCTTGCATTCAAATGAAACAGTATTGAAACAATGGTTGATTTGCATATAGGTAAACTGCCACTGTAAGATTCTCTAAACTTAATCGGGATGATACCCGATCGAAAGCTATGAATATCGAACTATATATGACAACAAAATCGTCTCAATCCCATTGTGGGTGTTTCAGGTCATTTTCAACCACATGAAACGAGAGAGCAAAAGTGAACGCAATCCTCGTTAACTGACTCCGGTGATTATAATATGCAAAGACGAAAATGAATGTAATTCTAGTTAATCGGTGAATAAAGTTACTAAAGAAAAATAAATAAAAAGTTACAAGGGTGAAAAAGAATCACCATCCATGTAAGTATTTCTACAAGGCATATCCAACTCCTCAAAACACTAGCCGAGTCGGAAAAATTATAGTACAGAACAACAGGATCCAAACATGTCTATTAAATCTAACATACTATTTCAAGCGTCCGAACCATTACTAGCCGAGATACTCAGAGGACTTTTAGGGCTCAAAACATTACAACCCTTCAAACCCGTTGACGTTTTCTCTGCATGCTTTATCGGATGAGAATTTGAAGGTGTACTCTGCTTCTGCCTAAATACTCCCCACAGATAATATTTGCCCTGAAATTCTGCAGAATGATTGCAAGTTAGTTTTTTTTTAATGTGAAATATATGGCAGAGGAGTCGAACTTACTCCAATATAGCAGAGGCAGTTCGCTCGAGTCGAAAACCAGGAGCTCGGCATTATGAACGACGGCTTTCAGAGCGAGTTCTTTTTGCTTCATTTCTTCGACCAAGCGGTCAAAGTCCCGTTCACTTCCGTAGAAAAATATTAAAAATGAGTCGAGGACAGATCAGAAAAGTCTAATTACACTCATTTATTGTATACTACAAACTACACTCTCAAAACTGGAAACTAATAAAAACGCAAATGTGGAAAAAACCTGCTTTTGGATGGAAAGAAATAGAGTGCAATACTATCTCCACTAGGTTTCATCGTCTCAAAACTTTTGGGCCACACGTCAGATTTCGGGAGCATTTCAAAACGAAGCATCGGCTGGAACTGGCACGACTCGTCGAACACTTTCTGGCATGCGAGGATGGACAAATGAGCCAGAAGTCCATTAAGTATGTAATCTTTTCTATTCCAAATATCGAAGCTTCCCCTGTCATAATAATCAAGTGAATTTACCATCGCATAAAAGAATCAGTAATTTTCATTTCATATTATGAAAGTAGTTTTTTACCTCCAAATCGGCATCGCAACTGGCTCGGCACAAGAGACATGTAAATCTTTTCGAAAACCTCTGCATGGATCATTATTATAAACTTCTAATTCCAGGTTATTGCCGACTTGGACTTGGCTCGGGCTATCATTATCTTCACACGACACAATAATCTCTTTAGACGTAATAGCAGTTTTCTCCTTCTTATTCTTCTTCTTCTTCTTCTTATTCTTCTTCTTTGAACTTCTTATTATGCCTTCTTCACTGTCTTTCTTGGGTGGCACAATATTTTCTAGATCACGCTCGTCTTTTCTCGTGGAGGGCTGGATTATTACCTTAGTTTTCTTTTTCTTAATTTTCTCTGGACCGCCATTTAATAACCTCTTCCGCCCCGATACCTTGCCCTTCTTCTTTTTCGCCTCAAGCGGCAATATATTTTTTTCGTCCTCGAGCAAAAGAATAGGAAGATCAGCCTTATTTTTAACCCCTTCTTCTTGAATTATTACCTTAGTTTTCTTTTTCTTAGTTTTCTCTGGACCGCCATTTAATAGCCTCTTCCGCCCCGATACCTTGCCCTTCTTCTTTTTCGCCTCAAGCGGCAATATGTTCTTTTCGTCCTCGAGCAAAAAATTAGGAAGATCAGCGTTATTTTTAACCCCTTCTTCTTGAATTATTACCCCAGTTTTCTTTTTCTTAGTTTTCTCTAGACCGCCATTTAATAACCTCTTCCGCCCCGATACCTTGCCCTTCTTCTTTTTCGCCTCAGGCGGATATATGTTTTCTTCTTCCTCGGGCGACAGAATAGGAAGGTCTAGAATGGGGTCATGCTCGTTTGAATTTTTATCGGAATCAGACTCAGCATCATGTAATATCTTGGGGCTGTCCTTATGAAAGTTTGTCAGAACTACTTTGTTTCTAGTCCCTTTCACATTATTTGAAACTACGCAATCTCTTATGCGATCACGTTCAATGGATAGTTTTTGGGCTAAGCCTTCACAGTCATCACCACAAACCCAATGGACGATTTCATCCATGGTTTTAGGTATTACATCCAGACAGTAGCTGAAACAATTGGTGTAAACGAAATAAATAAATAAATAAATTAACTTGATCTTAAAATGCGTTGTTTAAGAAGAGAGATTACCGATGCACAACGAACTTGAGACATATGACACAGTATACAAAGGCATTAGCCGATCCTTTATCACCACACTGCAGACATATTTTCCCCTGCACCATTTTCACAAAATGAACATTATAAATTGTTGTCAATAATGTATGATGCCACGTCGTCTTCAGCTATCAAAAATGCGTATCCAAAAGGCATTAAAGTAACCCAAAAAGGAAATCATACTTATCACGTGATTATTCATCCGCCAAAAAATGTTTGCAATAAGTCCGTCGATAAATGATCATGGATACAACCAAAGCCAAAAGAGGGAAAAGCACAAGCAACCATACGTAACAAAAATGAATGTTCACATTCCCATTATGATTATCGTTTCCATAAGCACAAGTTTTGTCAAGTGACGCGTGGCCTTTTAAGATTTACCGAGGTAAAACATGTAACTCTAACACTATAAAAATCACACCTTTTTTTTATCATCACTACAAGAATTGGATGTTCAAGAAAAGCCTAATTCACTTTGGTAACCGAGTTTGTCAAACAACAAATGGAAAGAATTAACAGTGAAATTATTCTGATAAATGCATGCTTAACCGTAGCATCGCACGAGACGGAAAATGCTTCGCTACATTGTTATCCAGCTAACTTCAATTAATTTGGGGGCTTATAGACAAAAAAGGGTCGATTCAAACTCCACGTTTAATACTAGCAAACACACAATTACAGAATATTTACAGAAAATGAAAAGGAGATTATATAATTTAGGGAGAAAATAAAACAAAAAAAATCCCTAAAATGAACATAAGCTATACCAAACACCGCCACCCCCGCCCCCACAAAAAAAGCAAAAAAAACAAAGGCACCAACATATATAGAATCTCAATGCAGATATGAAACAGCAAATGCAGAGGAATCAAGAGGTTAAAAGTAAAAAAAATATTATTAAAAAGAAATAAACAAGAAAGAGGGGCGGTAAAAACAGAGAGGAGGAAGTCAGATTACCATTACTGGAGGAGATCAAAGAAACTCAGAATCGAGATATGATCATCAAAAAGAACTCAATTTTAAGTAAAAGATAACAAAAAACGAGTCTTTGGAATTGTTGAAGCGATAAATCTTTTTTTCTTTCAGTCTTCTATTTCTGCGTTCATTTTTTCCGAAAAACCAGTTTCATAAAATTACAACGAAAACAAAACAAAACAGATCATATAGTTAGGGTTTTGTTATAAGTTGTAAAAGAGTAATAATGGAAAAATATACTCCTCCTCTTTTTTTCTACAAATAGACACAATTTCTTTTTTATTTCTCTCTTTTACTTTATCTCGAATTAATACACATTTGTAATAAAAAAAATATATTATTGTAATTTTATTGCATATGCAAATTAAAATAATATTATTTTTTGAATTTTTGACTAAAACATAAAGATAAGATTTTTTTTAATTCAAAAATTAATTAATTTTGAATAAAAATTGAATGTATGTAAAATAAAAATTTGTATTTTAAAATAAAATACTAGTATAATAATTGTTTTTCTATAGTTATTAGTATAGTGAAACATTCTAAAAAAGAAAATATAAATACTATAATGAGACTAAGAAGTAAAATTAATTTTTTTTTAATTCTAGGAACAACTATTTAATTTATTAATTTTAAAATAATTTTTTAACAAAAAATAATATTTTACTCATAATTATTTAATTTAAAATATATTTTTAAAAATAAAGTATATTTTTGTTAATAAATAAAATAATTGTTAGTAAAATTAAAAAAAATAATTGGAAGATACAATTATTACTAGTAGGGGTGACTATTCGGTACGGACGGGTATCCGCACCCGAATTTTCCGAGTATCTGTACCTTAAAAAACAAAAATATTCATCCCATAACTCGACCCTCTTTAGATAATTGGGTATCAATACCCTGACCGGATAATCGGGTACTGTAATCGAGTACTCAAACTTACCCTAAAATTTTAATTAATATAAAATCAATAATAATACTTAAATTTAATAATTTATTTTCAAATAACCAAACCCAAATTATCAATAAAAATTTTAAATTAAAATAAAAAATCAAAACAAAAATAATTAAAAACAATAAAAATATCATTTATTATATACTATAATATTTAAGATTTTTAATTAATATATAAATATATTTATTATTTTAATTTAAATAATTTATCGAGTATTTCGGGTATAACCGAACGAGTAATCGGGTACCCTAATAATCAATATTTTTTTAAATGAATCTCATAACTTGACTCTTTACCCAAATTTATTGAGTAAGAGTACCTGCAAACGGGTGCGTGTATTTTAGTACAAATCAGAATATCCAAACCTGAATAGTCACCCCTAATTACGAGACCTATGAAGTATTATGCATTATTATAAAATTGTATACATCCACAAAATATACATATACTGTACATATAGTAGTTTTTTATAAAAATGGCATCCGAAAATTCTAGTTTTTTTATAATTAAAAAATATGTATTTTTAATACATAAAGATATTTTATTTATCTTGTAATGGTCAAATGCTTAAAAATAGAAGTAAAGTACAGGTCCACGCTTTACTCTAGTACTGTAATTGTTTATGATCTTTTGAATGACGAAACACACAGAAACAAATACTGTGGGAATCCAAAAATAAGATTACTGACTCATACCAAATCTCTGTTTGAATTTTGGCGTTTTAAACATCATGTTTTCATAAGGATATTATTCTTCACATAAATATTTCATGGAGAAGAAATCGAATGGGCCCCACAAACAAATCTTCGTAATTACTAGTACTACTAGTGTTAGTGAATATGACATTTTTGTTTTTGTTCAATGTTTGAGAGTAATTGTAAAAACTGCCCAACATTTATTCTATTTACAGAAAAGAAAAAATTGAATCTTTTAACAATCACAAACATCCCCTTGAAAGTTTAAATCATCTTTACCATTTTTAAAATTATTATGGAAATTTCAAAAAATAATATACATTGAAGAAGGGCTTCGTCTTCATGAACTGCGCTTTCCAGACGAAAACATTTAAAATTCCGGTTACAAAATATGTTACCCACAGTCATATGCACAAGGCAAACAATCAGCAGAACTTGGAAATGTGTTCATGTTTAATCAAACACCCTACTACAGTCCTTGGTCAAACTACGGAAATCTCGGGTCAACGCATCGAAGCTGATCGCGCGTTTCTTGGAGGATGTGATGATGTCGCCTCTCAAACAAATGGCCATCCGTTGTTGTAGTCGCTGAGGTCTCTACGAACCAAGTAACATGCAAAAATGTGGATCAGAATTCGCTTATCTTACAAGGATCAGAACTCGTTTTTTGCGTTTTCTTTTTCAGTAGAGTCGTACCTTGTGACAGTTTTCCAGCAGCCTCCAAATTCGCAGCCTTCAGTTTTTTCCTGTTTTTCTTAGTTTCTCCGGTCATCATCATCGAACTTCTGACATCCGGCGGCACATAAGGGCAACTTTCCACCCGAGTCGTGAGATCACCTCCGGCCAAGTGGGCCCTGATTCGTGCTATTCCCCCGCGTTCAGACACGAAGCCGCAATGCTTGCATTTGGTGGCCTGTCTAGCTTCGTCCAGGGGTACAGCATGTTCCCATGTATCGTCTAGTGGTCTTCCCCTCTTAAACGATTTCGCCAAAGGTGCTTTTTCTAAAGGCAAATAGAAAAGTTAAAACAAAGGGAATAAGATTTTCGTACAGCAGCATTTTTACCATGCGTTTCTGAAGGCAGCATACTATTTGACTTCCTGGTCCAAGTGGCAGTCGAGTATTTGACCCACTCGCTGAACCACTGTTCCATCACTCTTTTGACATCCAACGGCACCTGAGGGCAACCCTGCAGCTGCATTTCCGGGCAGCCTCCGCCCAAATGGGATTTCAGACGTGAAATCCCACCGTACATAGACACAAATCCACAGTAGTTGCACTGTGTCTTTTGCCTAACCCCGTCCAATGGCTTTGCGTGTTGCCAAGCGTTATCTAGTGGCCTTCCCCGTTTTTCAGATTGCTCACCGGCTGCTCAGTAGGGGTAAAAATGTAAAATAATACTCCTATTGTCCTAGTCTGATTTAGCCTAATCAAACGCAGAAGAAAAAGAAAAGAGAAAAGGCATTTATACCTTCACACTCTCTCATCTTAGATGTTGTCAAGCGTTTTTCCCTTTCGGGCCCAGCTACTTTCGTTTCGGGTGATCCAGACTCCATCGAGTTTTTCACTCTCTTCGTTTCGGGTGATGCTTTAGGCCAAGCTCCCATGTGTGAATTCGGATCTCCTCTGCCCAAAACCTTGTGGTGAGAAATTACATTTCGTGAAAAATCGAAGCTAAAACAGTTGAAATCCGTCTTCTGATCTTCCCAAGCAGCACCATCATGTGGCCTTTTGCTTTCATCGCATACTGCAGTTTCGGCTGATAACAAGCGCCACCCCCCCATTAACATACATCACACAAAAAAGACATTTTAAACCAAACATTTATGAGATAATAATAAAACGAAACACAGACGTGAGCCGATTTTTATTTTGCTTATTACAAAAATTACTCTAAATGGTTGGCTTAGTTGAAAAAAAGGCAATCTCACGAATATCAAATTACCATCTTCGGAGGGCTCGATTTATGAGATAATAATAAATGTTGATGGGGGTATTTGTAATTTAAAAAGGTAATTGGATCCTTAGGGGATAGTGTTTGAATTATACCTTTTTAAGGGAGTTAATTGCAAAAGGTGTCATTGAAGTTTGACCAAATTACAGAAACAAAGAAAGAAAGAACAGCCAACTTCCAAAATTACAAGAAACACCTTCATAAGCAAAAAAGGATTTCAAAAGGCAACACCTTTTGAAACTCGAGGGTACATTGTGTGATTAATCCAAACTTTAACGAATAGTCTTGCTTGAGGCTTACCTCTAATGTCTTTCGTCCAAAGAGCTTTTGTTTTCTTCACCCATTCGGTGAACCAATCTGCCATGACTTTTTTCACATCGGGCAACACCTTTTCGCAACCTGGCAAGCGGATTTTCGGGTGACCTCCCCCTAAATGTGCCTTAAGGCGCGAAATCCCACCGTGCAAAGAAATGAAACCACAGTAATAGCATTCCGCCTTCTGTCTTGACACATCCAATGGCTTTGCATGCTGCCAAGCATCGTCTAATCGTCTTCCCCTTCTATCGGCTTTTCTTGTGTGTGCTGCTAATAGAAATATAATAAGGAAGAAAGCCATATAAGGTATTAAAAGTCAATATACCCATCAAGTGCATTGGCTTAAACATCACATGTAATTTTTTAGTAATGCTAAATGTTAGTGTCTCAGTCCCAGGCAAATCTTCATATGTACTCGGGGTCAGATATTAAGAAAAAAAAATATAAGATTAAATTTGTCTTTTAAAGTGAAAAAGTAAAAGTAGTAGTGCGTAAAGTTAGGAAAGTATAATTATTTTCCTTTTTAGTGTATGAAGATATGTGTGACAATCCAAAAAGGACATACCGGGACTGTGCTCGCTAGAAACGGTTAATGGGCTCTCTATGCCATCGTAGCTCCTTTGACCATCAAAGCTCCTCTGAGCGCATGAGTTCGCAGACAAACTAAGCTTCACAATAGGGGTTTGAATGTGCAAATGATGCTCCGATTGATGAGTATCAGCAACTCGACCTTTGAAAACTCCCCACAAATAAGGTTTACCCTGGAACCCTGCACATTTGAAGTGATAAAATTTAAAATTAAAGAGTAAAATGATGTAAAAATTCTTCAGCGTATAAAATTATTTTTGGCGTACTGTGCATATTCCCCGGAAGTTGGAGAGAAGTGAATATTAAGAGTTCGACTTTTCCGATCATTGCCTTAAGGGCCAAATCGCTGCAGATTGCATACGTCACCAGTCTATGGAAAACTTCTTCATCTCTGTGAGCAGTCATGTGTCAGCAGTAAGAAGAATAAGCGCAAAATAAATATATAAATAACGCCAGGTGCGAGGATATAAGACAGATGCAACCTCAGGGAGCGGTCTTTTGTAATATTAGAATGTGAGTTGAGTTTTCAATTAGTAATTCACTATGTTGGCCAAACCTAAAGGGTAGTTTGGTAATTATCCCTATAATCAGTCTGCTTCACCCACCTTCCCTCCGGAAAGAAAAAGAGTGCGACGCTGTGTTCATTAGGCAGCGAGCTCTTAAAGGATTCCGGCCACAACTCAACGCGCTGGTCAATTTCCAAGCACAAGGACTCGGGCATTATACTCGCCACCTCCAAGCATGCTTTGTTAGAGACATGAGCAGCTACGTTGATATTTAAGTTCTGTCTGGGGATACTAAACCTCCCTCTGCTCGGAAGATTGATAATAAAAGTTATGTTAGATTTAAAAAAAGTTTGTATAGAGCAAAACCCTGTCGTTTCAACTACCACTGATGACTCGACAATCGACATAGAAGGAAAGAACGAGTTTATAATACCTCCATGCTGCAGTAACTGCTGGTTGATCAGATCTACTGAGCTCATTCGCCGACTCACTCATTTTTGCATCCTGAGATACCATGAGAAGAACACGTTTTTTTTACTACAATGAAAGAACGAAAACAAAGGCCAACGAGGAAACATATAACAAGCAATGAAGTACACAGTCCACAAACACAACCACATTGCTCACTTTTCTCTCGACCCTCCAGTATCAAATAGTAATCGCGAAACCCTGCTTTCGTATATAGAACAATCAAGATTCATGAACCACCATGAAACCCCATGCATGAATTATATCCCAGTAAATCATTCAACGAATATGAAACACGTGCTAAAACAACGAAATTTAAATTGTAAAACCCCTTTACAAAAATCTAATTCTGAGTCAAATATTTCAGCTGTCAAATGAGTCAGCGGAGAACTAAAACGAGCAGAGAGAAATATATATATATATACAGTATACAACAAAAATTGCAGTAGCCAAAAACCCTAATTCGCCACCCACAACATAAGCGGGAAAAAAAATGGGGATATCAATGAAGAAATGAAGAGAAAAAAAACATTTTTTTAATTTTCTCAAGGAATTAAACAAAATATCAAAAAATAAATAAATCAAAGACGGAAGAAAAAAAAATGATACATACCAATAGGAGAAATGCAGGAGCCGCGGTTAGGGATTAAAACCAGAAATGCGTTAAATGGGTTCTGTGTTGCAAGCAAAAAGTTTTGATCTTTTGGTGTACTGATCCTTTTTGCTTCGAGCAGTTGGAGTGTAATAATTGAGCTCGTCTTTCCCAACTGCGTAAAACTCTAAATTCCTCTGTGAATGATTTTTTTTTTATATATATAATTTACTAATAATTTGTGTGATCGTAATTATTTAATAAAAAAATTAGAACAGTAGTAATTTATAAATGAAATCAATTTTAAAAGAAGAAATAGTAAAAGGATGTATGTACAATTTTTTAAAAATTTTACAAATGAAATATATCAACTTTTTTGAGATAGAAAAAGTAATTATTAATAAAAATTAGTTTTACAGTTTTATTATCAAGAATTAAGGTTCAAAGGATTATAATTGAAATTATTTCACTTAAAAAATACATTATTTTTTAATTTAAATTTTCAAGCATTATCTTTTTAACCTAGTTTGAGGCGAGTGCCTATGTGGGTTAAAATCACTTCAAATACAATCATAATAAACCAAAGTTTAGGGCAAAACATAAAGGCCTCATTTTTATTCATAATAAATTTTATAAGAAATGCTAAATAAAAATAGTGTTGTTTATAGCAAGAAGAAGAGATAGTGTTTGCAAACATCTTAATAAGATAAATGATTGTTAATATTACCGTACAACAAAATAACATTACTACTACAACAACAACAGAATCAACTTCCTTCTTACATCTACCAACTAAAAAAGCAAAGTTCCATTACTCAACTCCACACCAAGAAAACAACATTACCACTTCACTCAAGTCTCACCTGCAAACTTCTCTATTCACAAGCCAGTTTCGTGTCGAAGCTGCTCAGACATATCGCGAAAGCCTGAAAAGCCGACAGCGGATAACGATAATCCATAGTGAACATATCCTTACCCACCTTCCCAAACTGCAGTATCACCTTCTCGTGATCAGAAGACGAAGAAGAAGAAGAAGAAGTCTGGTTCTGCTGCTGCCCCGCCCCAGGCCTACCAACAGCAGCAATCAGCTGGAAATTCTTCACAGAAGCAACCGTCACTCTCCCACGGAAATTCAGACACCAGCACTGCAGCTGCTCGTGCCACCTCGGAGCCTTGTTCTTCAAAACCAAAGGCCCGCTCTTATTCACCCCGTCCACATCACCTTCGTGCGGGCCCACCACCCCCATGTCCGAGAATCGGGCGCTGGGGAACTCCAGCGAGCTGTCAATCCTTTTTGAGAACGAAATGCCGCTCCGGAAGGAATCTTCCAGAATGGAGCGGTGGAGGATTTCGGGCTGGGCCGGGACGACCCCTCCGGGCTCGATTGCGGAGACAGGGATCGAGCGCATCGCGCAGTGCATTCTTCGCGGGCCCCGCGTGCCGAGAACGTTGAGCTCGTACGTGACCTGGGCGATGGGGTGGTTCCTGATGGGGACTTTTGGAGTGACCCTCTTCGAGTGGAACCTGCGGCTGGTGGGGTCCGGCTGGGAAGTGATGGAGGCGGTGGCCGTCGAGTGGAACCGGTTGCTGGTGGAGCCTGGCGGGGAAGTAGTGGAGACACTGCTGGCATCATACGGTGGCTGCGTGTCGTAAATTATAAACTTGGTTCCGAGGAAATTCGACCTGTTTTTTTAGCAAAGTAAAAAAAATCCTCTCTTTCATAAGTAATACACATTTCAAAAACAACTTCACGCGAATAAATAAAACCTACAGTAAGACCTGTTAAATCTAAAGGACAAAAATCACAAGATTTCTCCAGAGTTATTTACATAAAATAGAACCATGTTTTTATTGGTATAGGCCTCAGTCAATTCAAATCAAATATTTGCCAAGGAGATTTGTTTTGACTTAGAATCTGGTAAAATTAGAAATAGTATCATAATAGTCCAATCCCAATAAAACAAAAAGTCCTATTTCTTGAAAAACTACTCGCTTAAAAAGTCACTGCTATCATAACTTAAGATAGTGCTTTTCTTGCATTACTGACATCTAAATATATCTATATCATACAACAAGGAATATTTAGCGTATTAGATTTTTACAGATGCTCCAATGATAATATGAGAAACTAACAAAAGACCGGATTTTTCTGAAAGGCTAGAAACAATGGATTTCCATGAATGCTGAAAAGCTAAATATATCGACTAACCTCACTTTCCCAATATAAGTGCTCTTTGACCTTGAGATCTTATCAGCATCCATTGAGATGACATACTCTGTACAGGTGGTTCTGCGATTTCTTTTCGCAGAGAGAAGAAATTTACCATTCTCTACAAGTAAGACTGCAAGGAAATACATAATATAAACAAAACGTAAAAACATTGCGTAAAATACTTGTACCAAGAAGAAACAAGAACTCAGACCACTTAAATCTATCCATGAACCTCCAGGTACAGGCACCAAACTACACAAATTTTACACAAAAGAAAAAGAAAGCCCACTACATTGTTCGCTAAATTTCCTGATTTTTTTTTTATTTACAATTGATTAGTAATGAACAATTGAAGAAGTTTACGATGTGTAATGGATTTTGAAATCATTACGGCCTCTTTTGATTTATTCGCCGATAACATTTAGCCAATATGCATGTCAGATAGATTACACTGGGTATAATGCACCACCCCCACCCACCCACCCATACACACACACACACACACCACCACCACCACCACCACGAAAATGATACAAAGGAAATGTGCATAGAAACCCAATCCTCACACGATTACAATACCAATAACTCAAAAATGTTAGGAAACAAAACAATTAATAAGAAAAACTTGCCAGGGCTAAGGCAAAGAAACAGATGGTATGTCAAATTAGACTTGTTCCTCTTAATGAAACACTGCATGGTTCCGTCTCTAAACCCAGCCTGGAAAAAACAGAAGAAAAAAAGACCCAATATGAGCATAATTGAAGTTGAACGACAATCTACTAGAGGAAATAACCGAAAAAAGGAAAAGAAACAAAAATACCTGCTTCAGAGATATCGGGAATGTCAATTTTCCGGAATACTCGGGACACTGAACGATTTCTCTGCACATCTCCCTCCACGACCGGCAAACGGCCCCACATGCAACCACGTGCTTCCGTGCAGGCCATGTACTCTCACTCTCCTCCAGTCTCTGAATCACGTCCCTAAGCAACTCGAGCGGAAGATTAGCCCAGCAACTGCTCTGAATAACTACGGGCTCATCGTGCAGCTCGTAGACCGCTCCGTGGGACTTACCACGGAGATTGACATCAAAACCCCGCCTTGAAATGCTTCCGATACTGTCCCTTATATCACGAGCTAGGCCGCGAAAAGACATCTACTTCTTTAAGCAGTGGGTTAAACCCACTGATTCTTTGTGGATGGGTACTTGCAGGGTTTCTGCATTGATTATACACAAACAAGTTGGAGAAGTTGGGTTAGTACACAATGCCTTTTTTTTTTCATTTTTTTTTTTCATAACTTAATAGCAAAGGTAAAAAAGGAAGAATGAGGAAAAGCACAGATCAAGAAAAGAAGATTCTTCGCCTATGACATGGAATAAATTCACATAGTTTAGAGCAATAACAATGTTTGCAAACATAGTAATTTTGAAGAAAATGAAAGTAAAGAAAAATAGATTGAAGCCTCCAAAATAGCATTTGCATATTCTGTAACAAATCCTAAACAATCTACAACAAAAATGAAATACCCAAATCGAATCTCTTAAATTACAGTTTATTTAGTTTCAAGAACAAAAAAACATGAATTCTTTTTGCATTTCTCGATCACACTAAAAAAATTAAAAAAGGAACGGAGCACATAATCGGGCCGCAGGGAATAACCCATTTGCCCGAACCACAAATCGCAAGCAATTCCAGTTCAAACACACACACAGATAGAGAGAGAAATTACCACTTCACATTTTGACCTAATTCAAAATCAATTTGGGGAAAAGATAGAGAGATGCGACTTCGATTAAGAACGGCGAAAGAAAATAAAAAGATGGGGGTTCAAAACCTTGCAGTTTGCGTTCATGGAGGATAACGTTGACGGAGGTTGTTTGTATCTATCGGTGTATGTATATATCGTTGAATCGTTCCTTCGACTTAAAACACACGGTTTTCGGGCTGCTGTATTATTCTGTATATATTTTCGCCTCTCTCTCTCTCTCTCTCTCTCTCTCTCTCTCTCTGTTTCTCTCCCTAGAAATACATCACTTCTTGTCGGGTTCCAGCCCTTTGAAAATCCACTTCACGGGTTTCGCTTGATTTTGTTAAATTAAATTAAATTATATTTAATAATCTAAAATTAAATAAATAAATATAAATATGACCAAATTTTCAAAATATTCAAATTATAATTGTAATGTTTTTTCAACGTCTTTGCCTGAATAAAGCCTCGGTCAATGGATTAATTCACGGGTTTGCATAATTAAATTACAAAGACAAGCGTGCTATTAGTCCTTTTTGCACCCACTATAAATCATTTGTTGACTATGTGATTTGATCCTTTTTGAATTGTTGGGATTCTTAATTTATTTTACTATTTTGCTAAAATTGAAATGGATTTAACTCATATATTGTCATTCAATTGAAAACCGAACTGAAAATTAAAAATATCAACTGATTTTTCCAACCTTAATAATTTGAGTTTCAATTTATTTTTTCCTTTTGAATTGTAAAATAATTATTTAGAAAATGAATATATAACAATGAGGATATTTAAATTTCAATCCATAAAAACTATGATTACCAATTTCTTAAAGTAAAAGGATGTAGCTATCTCACCTAATGATAGGTACAATTATAGATCAGCACATTATCACACGTACACAATTGGTTTAATTAATTGCAATAAAAAAGGAAAAATATTAATGGTATTATTTCTGTCCCCACATTTTTTGTAACAATTGGTTGTTAAAAATGGAATCTGGTAGTGTTTGATTATGAACAAATTTAGTTATATTTACTCATTTTCTTTTTCTAATTTATGAGAGCATTGATCACTCTTACACGTGTCATTATTGTATACAGAAAATAAATGAAAATGTATTATTTTCATGAATTCACGAAAAGCTATCAAAATAAATTAAGCATAAAAAAATTTGCAAGTTGTGTGTGATATTTATTTAAAAAATTGAAAATTAAGACTGGGCGTAATGATGGACTACAAATGGGCTTCGCACTGGCCCATTGATGTTTGCATGCAGGCCAGAAACTAGATTGTAATAAGAAAAGTGTAAAAATAAATAAAATGTCTTACAAAATTCATCTTCCCAAAATAAATGTCATATTTTTCAAAATAGATGTCATATTTTTTTTTAGGGGCAATGAAGTTTTTAAATTTTTTTTTTTATTTTTCAACAAAAAAATTAAAAGTTAAAATATATTTTAAAGTAAAAAAGTAAAATAATAATAAATAAAATTTAAAAAATAAGTAAATAAAATATGTATTGACGTATGCATGCACATCAAGTTAATATCCATTAGTACCATTGTCCGTGCGATACGATGCACGTGATTTTATTTGTTTGAAATAATCTAAAAATTTATTTAATCTCGTATTTCACCGAAAATTTAATGGACTAAGAAAATATTTTATTTAAAATCTCATTATTAACGTTATCTCAATTATGAAAATTTTATTATTTTTAAAGATTACGCATGTTTGATGTAATTTATAGTACGTAAGCTTCTTGGGCATAGCCGAGTGGTAAGGTCTGTGGTGATGTTGGTGTAATTCTCCAGCGACGCAGAGTTCGAATTGATTTACATGTTTTTGTGCTACTTTTCCTATGATGTTTTGTGTCGTCTCATGCCATTTTGTGTCATTCTTGTGCATCATTCTCATGATTATCGGTAGGTACGATGTTTTGTGGAGTGTGTAGGTGTATGATCATGTTCAATGCGAGAACGAGCAAAAACGAGTTGAAAAACGGTAAAGTGATTTGACCGACCACCTATCGTGATTGCGCTGAAACCTTGGCCACTTTGGTTCTCCCAACTCCGACCACCTAAAAACACGATCCATACATTGTCGGAAAGATTTTGAAATCCTCTACATGGCCCTACCAGTTTGTTGTTATGGTTCCCCGTCATAAAGCCAGAATTCACGGGTTTCCAGCCCAGTATGCAGCTGCCCCGGGGTGTATGTGCAGCAAACTTGGAGAGCTTGGTTCTCCCAGCTCCGACCACATACATGCCTCCCTCCCGAGCGGTCGCTCGCGACCATCTCCAGGTGACCGCCTGGGCCTCTGGCGACCGCTCCCTTCTGGCATCAGCTTTGACGGACGTTTGACCTCGTTTTTGGCATGCTTTAAGTAGGGTTTTGGTCCAGAAACATAGCACACACTTTTTACTTTTATTTTTCAGCACTTTGAGAGAACGATTGGGGAATCGTAGACTTGATTTTCGTTCTTTGGTTTTGAATTCCTCTCTTGTACTCGAATTCGGTAAAAGTCGGAGTTAACCGCCAATAGATACTTTGGTTCCGTTATTAATCTTAGTAAGTTTTCTATTCGATTTGTGTTCGTTCTTGTCTTGCTTTATTTGTTTCGTGATCTTTTATTTTCTTTTTTTACTCATGATTTCGTATAATTCAACATTTTCGTTTTCGATTCAAAATATGAGTAGCTAAATTTTTCCGATTGGGGATAGAGAGTTTTAATTCTCTAAGAGAGTAGATGTTTGATTCTTGAGCGCTTGTAAGGTGTTTGATAAAACTACTCTTACAATATAATTTCAAATTATTCAAACCACAATCGAGCCAACCGGAGACAGACGTTTTCATGTGACTTTTGCAAACAACGTCAAACCTCGAAATTGAGAATTAAAGATCCCGACCTCAATCCTCTTCTCTTTTGATACAACTCTTTTAATTAAAATAGTTAATGATTTTAGTTTTTAACAAAAACCCAAAAACACTCAATGCATTATGCTATTTCTCTTCTCTTCCTAGTTGCAAACAAATAAACATTCATACACGCCGATAGTAGTGTTACTCGAGACTGACTCGGGCGAATTGCTTTAGCAATTAGTTCGATACTTTTATTTGATTTTCGACAAACCAAAAACGACTTAATCACGAATCTCGAATATGACAAATTTTCATTTAAATATTATAAAGTTAATACTGGGATGAGACCGCTCTCTCCCACATTTGTCTGTTACTCGAGCACATCCCTCGATTTACATCTTACCCGATTGAGGAGCCTCTGATCTGGTGGGAGAGGAGTTTCTCGTCTCTGTATTCCTCGAGTGTCAAACGCATCCAGCATATACCTAAAATCAGTGGAGGGAAAATAAAAATTAATTGAAAATAAAAAAAATAAAAATTATAAAGTTAGAAAATAAATAAAAATATTAAAAAAATTGAATTTACTTAGTGAACATGAAGGGGATGAGACGACACAAATGCAATTATATTAATATAGCGTATGTTAACCTGCAAAACAAATTTTACAAAATTGAATTAGGGATAAACTAAAAATTAAAAAAAAAAATCTAGTCGAACATAATTAATATCTCGACAATTTGATTCTGAAATCTACGAAAAAATCATAATTAATACATAAAATTAAAAAAACCGAGAAAGAAAAAAAAATGAATAGATGGATAAATCAATTTAATGTTCAGAAAAATAAAAAATTACATCAAGAGAAAATAATATACCTAAAATGTTTGATCATTTTTTTTTAACTACGGTGGATTAGAAAATAAGAAGAAATCGATTTTTAGAGATACAATTAATTGAAATTAAATTAATATTAATGGAATAATAAAAGAATTTTGAGAAAGAGAAATAAAAACATATTTAAGATGATGATTAATTATTATTACCAAAATATATAATTTTAAATTACTATTTAGAATTTATATTTAATTTAAATATGCTTAATAATATTATTATTTAGAATTTATAATTTTTTTATTTATAATTTATAGTGTAAACACAACATTATTATTGATTTTCTATTTGTAGTGTGGATCCTGAAATTATATATGTATAGACGTAAAATAATTGGTTCATATTCATACTTGAGTAACTTCACTTATTATCAAATATATGTATAATACTTTGATCCATAACAATAACATTAATGATAATTAATTAAAAAAATATAGTTTCACAATCATATCAAGTATATCAAAATTTATATAAATTAATAAAAAAAATAGTCAAATTTATAAATTTCGTGAATTCAAAAAATTTACATAAATCCACGAACTTTTAAAAGTAAAAAAAACCCAATAAAATCTTAATTGAATACAATGTGATATTTCACTATTTAGAAAATTATAGTAACATTTCACAAATTTATTTTGTTTTAAAAACTTTTTTTTATATGTTTCAACAAAATGAACTTTTAACTATTTTTCACAATTGTTTTTAAATTTTTTTTTAAATTTACCAAGGAACTCAAAAAGAGTTGTGAATGGAAGTAATACTCTCTCGTCTCAAAATAGAAGAATTTTATGTTAATTTTTGAGATTTTATTACAAAGTAAAAAATAAAAAGATATCATAATTGGAAGTAAAATTTAAAAAGTAATAAATAAAGTATAATAAAATTATATTTTAAAATAAAAAAATAAATTAATTATTATTTTATTTTGGAGTGTGTCAGTTATTTGGAACAAAAAAATACAGTAAAACTATAGCCAGTTTTACTCTCCCGATAAATTTAAAGGGTTTTAGAATCGATTATTTTTTTCCCTAAACCCTCAAAGTGAATCGGCAATGGGGAGCGAGGAAGAGAGTGCGGTGAAGGAGCCGCTAGATCTAATCGAGCGCATCTACGTCAAACTCCGCCATGACCGAGAGCTCCGCGGCAAGCTTCATGTTCTTTTTTTTTTTTTTTTTTTTTTTTTCATGTTTATATATACTAGACTTTACGTATGCGTTATTGCGTTTCTCTCTTTATCATATAATTGCGGTGGAAGTTGGGTAATTATGTAATTAGCTTTTTTTTTTATTGTGAACCCTAACTTAGGATTTTGGTTCTTTTGGGGTATTGTGATTAGTTGGAAACAAAATAAAATTAGGGTATTTCTTGTATCTTTTTTTGGGGAAAGTTAGTATTTGGGGTGATTCTTGTGAACCTAAAGTAATCTCTCTTGCAATGTATTTTTGAATGTTTTGAACGAGCTTGCGCTGAAATGGACGATCGATCGGTTGTGATGTACTTCGTAGAAGCTTGTTTGATGTATATCTCCCAAACTGGATTTAATTGCCCTAGTATTTACTACATGTTTTATCGTAAAAACTCAAATACTTCATTCTTCCGAATTTTTGAACTGGTTCCCTGGTATCACTAGTAAAGTAGGCATTCCACGTATATTCACTTTTCGTTATTTTTACAGGAATATGATCAGCATTTGAGTATGATTCTGGGCGATATCGAGGAAATAGTTACAACGGTGGAGATTGATGACGAGACGTACGAGGAGATTGTCAGGGTAAATTGCTTATGTTTTCAATCACATCCTTCAGATTTCCTAAATGTTACAAATAACCCGTCGTATTGCATTGTGTATTTCATATTTTTGGAAAGTTGAGTGTCTTTGTAGAGTAGTTGAATAACACCTCATTGATAGTTTGTCCTTTTCAAACTTGTTGTTGTTGTAAATATTGCATCACAAACCTCGGGTTATTTTGTTTTCGGTAGATTATCTGTAATATACGCACGTCAGTTTCTTGTTTCTGAGCTCGATTGTTGTCTTTTCAGGCTACAAAGTGGACGGTTCCGTTTCTATTTGTCAGAGGGGATGGTGTGATACTAGTTTCACCTCCGTTGAGAACAGCCTAATGCAAAATGGATCCAGTGCAACAAAAGCAACAACCACGTTTATGGCGTAATTCTGAATTCTCCTTATTTTCGTCGTACCCAATTAAAATAGAAACTACATTAGCATTCTGGGTGAAATTTGCAACTTCCATGAAAAATCGGAATTGTGGAATTGTAATATTATCAAGTGTTTGTTTGATAACCCTAATATCTTAAATAAAATATAACTTTTATTTTTATAATTAGTGATGTTTATAGTTATAGTATGTTATTTATATTTTCTTCTTTCAATCCTAAGCTAAATAATTTCTTTTAAAGTAGATGCAAAATACAGTATAATTTAAATAGAAAAAATAAATAAGAAGATTTACAATTAATGATTGAAAATTACAATTTGACTTTGAAGAAAAGGAATTGAAACACAAAGTGGAAATCCAAATAAAACAGTAGAATGTGCTTTTGTTGATTTAATTGATGAAATGGCAGTTGGTTCTGATCTCTCCCTGTGCCCCAGTGATGACACCAATGTCTCCCATCTTCACAGATGCTGCAGCATACTTCTTAGCCCAAAGCAACCCTAAGGCCGCGTTCTCGATCACCATCTTCCTCGTCAGCGTGCTATCGAACAAGGTCTGGTCCGAACCCAGAAGCCCCTTCCTTACCTTCAAGTTGGCATAGTACTTGTTGTCGAGGCGGTTCGGCGTCTGGAAATCATTATCCACTACAGTGCTCGGAGAGCTCGCCCTGGGCGGACACCTGGCTCTCAACAACGCTGCGAATCCTGGGTCCAACGAAGGGTCCTGATCGAACGTGGCATTGAAGCCCGAAAGCCTGTTTGCGAACGAAGAGCATCGCGAGACTCCGAGCGAATGTGCCCCCGAGAGGGTGACCATTTCGTCCAATGACAGCCCCTTGTTCAGGAAATTGTCTCTGAGCTGCGTGGCGTTGAAGAAGGGAGGGGGAAGATTTTGCAACACTTCAGAGCTGAGAGAAACGAGCCCGTCTCTTCTTCCGGATGGGACACTGTACGCGATGTTCCCTGATATTAGGGCGCTGTCCCGGGCGGAGAAGGCGAGGATGTCAGCGCAGGATACTGTCTTGGGGCAGAGTGATTCGATCTCGGCTTTGGCTTGGTCGATCACTTCGAAGCCTCGGAGGCTAGGGTTGTTCACGAAGCTGTCTTTCTCTGCTTCAGGCTTTCCGGGCACGGTGCCCAACAACACGGAAGCGTCGCAACCCTGAGAGAGAGGTAAAATATATATTATAATTCAAGTAAGTATATAGCTAGATGATGAATTGAATCATATTGTATAAAAAACAGATCATTAAGAGCTGAACGTATATTATGTACCCTGACAAAGCAGTCGTGGAAATGCATCCTGATGAGGCCAGCGGCTATTCCCGGGTTCTTTATCACAGCTTTGAAGACGGCTCTGCGGACAATGAACTCGGCTTGAGGGCACGACCTGCTGTAATATCCGACCTTCAGTTTTGGTGGTGATGATGATGTGCTCTTAGAATTAGCCATTGTGGTGCAACAAACTAAGGTGATCATGATCAGCAGCACCATAACTGCTGCAAACTTTGAAGTCTTGAAATCCATTTTTGTAAAGGAGGAATTAAATCAGATCAATGTAATTGAAAGTGGATGATGATAACCAAAGAATGAAGCTGTGTATTTATAGTCGTATTAGTAGTAGAGAAATGGTCATTATAAGGTGGTGGTTACATATGTACAATATGGATTAATTATTGTTTAATGATTGGAATTTTGTATTTCTTGAATAATGTTTTTGTCTGACTTGGTGTTAATACATTTGATCTTAATTTCTGTGAATAATTTTTTTAATTAATTGTGTTTAAATTAATGTATGCACGATCGAGTCTTTGAGACAAGGGGCTTACCAACTCACTGTTATGTCAACGGATACGTGGTCGTTGGAATGTTTTTGTTTGGACGTTTTTGTTTGGACATTGCATTTTTCCAGTTTAATTAAATTACAATATATATATTCTCAATGAGTTGACAATTAAAAAAAATATTGTACGTTTTGAACAAAAAGTAAGTATAAGAAATTAATTTTAAAAATTTCAAAAATGAAATAATTAAAATTAAAGTTTAAAAAGTAAGTTAAATTGTAATATTTAAAGTGAGAAAATTAAAACAATTATTTAAAATTTTAGACTATCAAATTGTATAACCAAATAAAAAAGTATTGTAACTTTATTGGCACAGAATTACTTACTGTCATTATTTGATAACCGAGTAATCTTTTTTCTTAATTATTAATATGACCTGATCATAACCGAGTAATATTCTTTCTTAATTGATGAAGTAGGTAGTGAGACGAAGTATGTTTTTTTTTTCCTATTGGTGGTGTTGTTGGGTATTTGAATATAGATCTTTCATACCGTCAACTTTCCTAATAATACTTGTAAGACTCGTAGTTTTAACTTTTAAAGTTGCTTTAGTATACTTTTGTAGTTTTGTAATATTACTTTTTTTTTTACATTTCAGTAATTGATTGGTACATCTAATAGGACAAAAGTTTTAAATTCTCAAAACTTTTTTATAAATGGCTCACAAAAGATTTATAAAATGAATTGAATATCTAAAACTTTGATTAAAAATGCACTTTATTCGAATTTTATTATTCAAATATTTAAAGTATTAATTTCAAGTTAGTAAAAAAAATGTATTTCACAAGAAAAAATTCATAAATAATTAAAAATCAATTTTCAAAAAATACAATTTTTTTTATTATGTTTAAATTTTTGAATCGATTTTATAAATAATTTAATTTATAAATTTTCTAAAAAATAATACAATTATAATTTTAAAAATAAAAATAATGATATGATATTATAAGTATGAATCTAAAATTTCAAATTAAGAGCCTGTTTGGATGAGCTTATTTAAAAAAGCTTATAAAATGTTACGTTTTATCAGTTGTTTTAAAAGCTGATAAGGTGTTATGTCTGTATTTAATAAATAAGTTGTTAAATATATGAACTTATATAAGTAAAATTACCAAAAATAATTTGTTATATATAAAAAAAATAATTAAGAATAATTATATTAACTAAATAATAAATTTGAAATTTTTGTATATATATAAAATATAATAATTTTTAAGGATATTTTGGTCTTTTATTGTTAGCTTTATAATCTGTTGTAAAAAAAGTAAGGCTCTTAAACAACTTATTTGTAACTGTTTTAAAATTTACCAAACAAAATTTAGGAACTTATAAGCTCTTAAACAACTTATAAGCTAACTTATAAGCTAAGCCAAACATGCTTTAAATATTATTTAAAAGAAAATTATATTTTTAAAATTTTAAATTTTAATTATATTTAATTTAAATTTTGAATTTGTATTAATAAAATGATATAGTCATTTTTATTTGATTTTTAATTTTTTTAAATATTATTTTAATTAATATTATTAGAATAAAGAAAAAAATTATAAGTTAAATTACTAATAAGAACAATTAAATTGTAATATAATAAAAAAATATTTTTAATTTTTAGTTTTAAAATAAAATTTAATTTATTTACAATTTTTTTTTTGTGGTGAAAGACATTTTTTACTTAAAAAATAATATTTTAATTATTAAAATAATAAAATTTAAGTAAATTATATTTTTTATCAAAATTTTTGAAAGTAAAATGCATTTATTTGCGAAAATTTTGAAGGTTTTAATGTTTTTTATTCCATCCAATTTTAGTTAGAAACTTTCATAATTATAAATGTTAGTACTATTACTCCTTATTTTTCAAAATATATTATTTTAAAATGTTTTCGTCTAATTAATTTGTAGATAAAAAATTAAACTATTTGACAAAATATTATTAAAAAAATCAATTTTGTTTGGACAAGTCTACCTGATTAGACTGTTTTTGTCAATTGTAGTTGACCCTGTATCAATCCAAAGAAACAAAAGAATTATATTTTAGTGTATGAAAAGTGATAGAAACGTAAATCATTGTACTAAATCCTAAATTCATTTTATTAGGCCTATAAAAATAAGTTTTGCAAATTTATTAATAGAGAAAAACACGCGGACGATAATAATTTAAACTTAGCTCTCGAATTGCTTAACTCGATATAATCAACACACGAAAGTCAAGTTCCCGGTCGGATTGCTTAACTCGTTTAAAAACGTTTAATTCACTTGAATTCTCGTTCCCGGTCGAGTTACGAGTTCAAGACTATGTCGTTATATACAGTCTTCCGAATCCTACAATTATTTGACTTCGTTCTTCATATTATCATCTGAGCCAAACGTTTAGTTCAACATCTTTAGCAAAGAAAGAATAATAAGAATAACAACAAATATGAAAACATAACTTTTAAGAAAAACACTAAAAAATAAACATGAAATTAAAGAGTAGAATTACACAAAGAAAAAGTCGGATTAAATCTCTAATTATCAAAGTAAGAATCATTGAAATAAAAGTTGAAAACATTCTGAAATTCTTACTTGGTTCAAAACAAACTCATACAAACTAGCATTCTACTAAGTTCAACTTGAAATTAAATAGAAATTGCGAGAATTTAAATGACTCTTGATCTTGAACGTGAATCTCGAAGTTGTACTCCGAATGGATCTCTCCGTTTTTTCCGACTCAATTCCCAAGCGAAAGTTATGAAAAACGCTTTGAATCCTCGCCTAAATACTTCAGCCAACCCCCGTAAAACCGCCATGAAACTGCTCCAAAACAGCGTCCGTCGACTACTTCCCGCACCCGACAGTGGCAATTCGGCGACCGCCGATTCGAAAACAGCGGTAGCCATTTCCTTGATTTTCCTGACTGGAAGTCTGCACACTTTTAACCCCTTTTAGCGCCCGTCGATGGTCGTTTGGCGCTCGCCATTCTCAATCGGCGACCGCTGAATCTCAGCCGCGATCGCTGACTGCTCTTTTACAGCTCGTTTTCTCGATACTTCGACTTTCTTTGGATAAATGACCTGAAATCTGACAAATAACACAACTCCAACCACCCGTGAACTCCGACGCATACAAAACATCAAACATAACAAAACGACACAACTCGACTCAAAAACATAAATGAAAAATATAACAAATACCACATAAATCACTAAACTCGTGAAAAATATAACAAATACGACATAAATCACTAACGTACGTAGGTTCCCCGATGGGTCAACTCAGCGATTTAAATCTGACTCGGCCCAGAACAAAACTCGGATTAGAACCAAACGAGATTCAGTTTCATAAAACAAAGTTAGCTCGAATATGACAATTCACTGTTATTTTGAAGGGAGGGTTTTAGATTTCATTTGTCATTGTATGAATTACATTCGTTGATTTACTGCCGAAAAATAATAATTAATTTTTAGTCATTAGTTTATATGCGTGTTAAGTGTTCGATAAAATGCTCCTGAAAATTTACTACACTAATTTAGTTGATTTGTTTTTCTTTCATTTTTCTGTAGCTTCAAGCTCCAACCTGAATTAAAGATTTGAGCTTCGGTGTGGTGAAAAAGATGATTCTCACCACTAGAAGTCGTGCCTTTGATCGACTTTTACGCCTCGATCAGAAACAGAACATTGCCTGGTTCAGTTCTACCGTGGAGATGGATACAAACGGAAAAATCGAAAGACTCATGCGAATCATCAACAACCACCCGTTTCCTGATCAACCACTGACTGCTTCCCACTCTTCACTCTCAAATGCCCCAATCCTCCTTATCTACCCCGTTTGTTGAGAAAATCCTTGGTAACTTATTCGGAGCCCATTCAAACGGTCTCAAAGCATATGAACTCTTCAAATACTGCCTTAACAGCAAACTCTACACTCCAAGTTCGGGCGCCTTTGAAAAAACGCTGCATATACTCACACGCATGCGCTAACTTCGACAAAGCATGGGAATTGATCCACAGAATAAAGAAGACACACCCTTCCTTGCTCATATGCTTTTGATGTCTTGTCAGTATAATGCTCCATAAATTTGATGATTTGTTCATATGCTTTTGATTAATGATTATTGTTTTTAAAGAAATTGTTGGTATTATTGGCCTTAACTTGGATAGTAGTTTAGTTGCCTGATTATGATCTGTGTACAGTACCAGCTGTAACCTAATTATAAGATATTGGAAATGAAAATTAAAAACTCCAGACCGATAAACCAAGTTACAAAATAAATCACATTCGAGAGAAATAATTGTTCCAACTGGGCCCGTCTTGCATCGCACAAGACGGATGGAAATCTAGTATATATATATACAAACATTCAAAGATTAGTAAATGATGCAAGACGGATGAAAATCTAGTATATATATATATATACAAACATTCAAAGATTAGTAAATACTCTATCAGTCCCTTAAAACTTTATCTACACTACAAAAAAAAAACTGATATTCTCTACGGCCTTCCCTACAAGTTCAAGCACAATCATATAACACAATACAATAACACAAAATCAAGTTTCATGATCCAAAATCATACAAAATCATCTGAAATATTCGAAAACTATCTGAAAGTAAATTTAACAATACAAGTAATCAAATAAATCAAGGAGCTGGTGGGGGAGGTTGTGGCCAACCATGTATCTCAGCCCCGTAGACGAGACTCTATCGCTGCGAGGATTGACTGAAATCTCTTCTCCATATCAGACTTATGGCGCTCCGCCTCATCCGGCGTTCCTGAGCATGACGGGTCTCGAGCTCTGCCTGTATATTAGGCTGTTGTAACGCCTCTTCAACATCACCCAAAAGAGGGCCTCATCCTCATCGTCAGTGTGGATAGCCGTGTCCCAAGTGCAGTTACACAATCCAACTGTTGTATAATAAAATTTAATATAAATGATTTAATGTTGAAAATTGAAAAACAAACGTACTTGAAAATCAGCCAAATATCGACGCAATACGACGATCCAAGAGGAGAAATCCTAGCCTCGATAATCTTGGACAATATAGAACTCACATTCGCTTCCGAGCGTGCAATCATACTGACAATATATGTATGTGTATATATATTGCAATTCAATGTAAAATATGTGCAATTTTAATTTCATATTTTTACTATCTTTAGTACCTATGAGCCACCAAGTATATCTCGATGCGTATCAACCATGTCAACATCAACATCCCCATCGCCTTCATCTCTCAAACCCGAACTGATTTGGTCATGTCCAAGTCGAGAACCTATACCACTTCTAGGTATCTATGCATATGTAAATATAACACACATTAATTCGACAAAATTCATACCTACAATTTTAGGAATTTTTCAGTGCTCAGGTGAGTTTGAGGGTTTTAAAGTATTTTCTTAATTTCTACCAATCAAATTCATATGTCTCTAAAAAAATATGGGGATCGGAGACTCGGAGTAAGCAGTGTTCGAATCGAAAAAAAACCTCGCCCCTCGTCTCGTCTCCGCCTAGCTCGCTGCCGCTGCGTCGATGAAGGGCGGAAATAAAATCAAACCCTAGCTAGCTAACACTAAAATGAATTGAAATAAAAATCGAAACAAATTAAATAAACCTTGGATGTTGATTTCCGTCGCCGGGCGGAGCTGATCTCGCCGCTGGTTTCAGTGTTGTCTTCCCTCACGGCCTCGCCTACGGCCCGTCGCCGTCGGGATTTAAGTCGGCATCAGCATTTCAATACGATTCTGGGCGATCGATGTCGAAGAAATATCAAGCTGATTTTCAAGTCGCAATTTCTTAAATAAATTAAATATAAATTGATGAATGATTTTAGCATTTTGTAATTCGCATCATTTTGTTATCAATGTTACATTTCACATTGATAACATTATAAATTTAAACCATCTAATTTGACTTCCAATAGATTTAATTACAAAAGGCAAATGTTTGATAATCCACGGCCAGCCGCCCAGCGGCGGTGGTCCTCCTCGGCCACAGTCGATCGGTTGGGGACATTTTCTTTGTCTTCGTATTTGAGGACCATGCTCAAATTACGTTTCCAATCAACAAAATTTGTGTCGTTCAATTTTTCATAACCCTTGTCGGCCGACACTGCCCTATCGAGCGATACCTTTGTGGTGTCAGGCAACAGACAGGGCAGAAGCCCTCGTTTTCGCGCGGTCGTGCCTCGGGCGCGATGGCTAGGCGTGATTTGGGTTTGGGGCTTCGTCGTGAGTTTTGGTGATGTTAGGGGTCGACTGGGCGTGTCCGGATGTTCGAGTTGTCGAACAGACGCGTCCCAGGTAGTCGATTTCCAACACACTGTGATGTCAGTATACGGATGTCATGTCGAAGGTATGGTGAGTAGCTTCAGCTCTACGCTCGGGAAAGGTGATTCCTATCACCATGCTTTGACTCTCAAGTCTCATCTACCTTCTCCAATTAGTAGTTTTCTTGCACGCAAAGTCTGTCAGGATCACTGTAGCGCCAGTGTACTTGCAGCAGATAAGTATGAGTTAGGGCCATGCTTAGTTGCTGAGTAATAATTGCACCTTTAATCACATCATCATACTTCTTGTCAGTTGCCCATAATTACTTCAAGTCTTCAAGCTGCAAGTTTCCTACAGTCCTCGCTCTCCTGAACCACATGCACAATGACCTGTTATTAGGGGTGTGCACCGGTCCAAGACCGGACCGGACCGGGACCGAAATCTTGATTTTTCAAGAACCGGAGAACGAACCGATATTAATCCGGTCCGGACCGGACCGGTAAATTCTAGTCCGATCCGGGTTTAGACCGGTTTGGACCGGTTTTCTTTATTTGATTAAATTTTATTTAGTTTTTAAAATTCTAATATTTAATATTAATTTAAAATCAAAATATGAGCTCAATATATTAATAAATATACATAAGAAATAAGAAAAAATTCAATTGATAAATAAAAATAATTAAATTAGCCAAATATTTCATATTAAAAAAATAAAATTTTAAATTTTTATATATTATTTTATATATAAACACATATATATATATATAATATATATAAATAATAATATATATATTAAAATTTCGAGTTTTTAGTCTGGATCGGAAAATTCCGGGTTTAGACCGGACCGGAACCCGGAATTTCAAAAATACTCGGACCGGAGACCGGACCAGATGCAACCGGTCTGGTCCGGACCGGTTCCGATCTTTTTTTCGGTCCGGTCTTATTTTGCACACTCCTACCTTTTATGTAAACCACCAATAATAGATAAGTTAGAAAAACTCAAGTTGGTGGTAAAACATAAGTCTGAACAGTTTTTTTTTTTTTTTTAAATTATAAACTTTTGGGTAAATTATTTTATAAGACTATTGTTTATATATTTTTTATTGCTGACCTGATGTCCAAAGAGGAGATTTATTGATATGATACTTTGTTATTTTTCTTATTAGCTTAGCTTTTTTGTATACCTTTGACCTGTCCAAAGAGGAGATTCACTAATGTGATACTTTGTTATTTTTCTTATTTGCTCAACTTTTTTGTATACCTTTGACCGATAATGTTTATTTAGGGTTTAGAGTTTTGATCCATCAATTTTTCTCAAGTTTTAGGGTTTGCTTTTTGATTTTCTATGTAATTATTACTATAATGAATTATAAGATTTTAATTTATTTTAATTTTTTTCCTTTTTTATATTCCCATTCAAATTTATCACACAGTCGCTTTTAATTATCGTGTATGGTACCACGGTGTCCATTTATCGTGTTTGGTTTCACGGCGTATGATTATCGTGTAGTCTTACGGTATTCATTTATCGTGGATGGTCTCACGGAGTCCACTTATCGTGTATGTATCACGTGTTGGGAGATGGAGTCGAAAATCGAGGACGAAGAGGACGAAATCGCCAAGGACAGAAACGGCGGTCGCCGGGAGGGAAACGGCGGTCGCCGGAGCATGGCCGACGGGCGCGGAAAGGTTTCGGCGGGCGCCGAAACCAAGGAAAGCGGACTGCCGAGTTTTGGGTCTTTTGGCGGGCGCCATTGGACCAACGGCGGTCGCAGGTGCATCGGCGGGCGCCGAAATGCTTTGGCGGGCGCCGTTTTTCGCGCTGGCAGCGCGGATGTTTTTTCTTGCTCTCCAAGTTTCGCGTTTTTGGTATCTTTTTCGGCGTGGACTCCTACCTAAATTAAGTTTAGGGTTTCTTATATGTCTAGTCTATATAAGAAAGCCCCCAACAATGTAATTATAATCATCGTGAAAATCCTAGAGTCATAGAATAGTCGAGAGCGTGAGTTTATTGTGATACGTGTACGTGCGTTTGTAAACTCCCCGGAGTCGTCTATTGAGTATTCTAGTGGAAAGATCTGCAGCGGCGAGTGGACGTAGCCTATTTTGGGTGAACCACTATAAATTTGTGTCTCGTTATTTCTTTCGTTTTTACTTCTCGTCTTGTGTTATTCGTCTCTTGCAGCGACGCGATTAGGCGAAAATCCTAACAACTGGTATCAGAGATTCAAGGAAGCGATTGAAGAGACGATGGGAGATCTTGCGAATTTCTCTGTGACGAAATTTGATGGGAAGAACTACAGGCACTGGAAGATGCAGATCGAGGATTACCTGTACGGGAGGAAGCTGTATCAACCATTGAGTCCGAAGCCGGAGAAGATGGAAGATGATAAATGGCTTGAGCTCGACAGACAGGTGCTAGGGATAATCCGGTTATCCCTGTCGATGAGGGTGGCGGATGATGTGGCCGATGAGAAGACCACTCAAGGCTTGATGCAGGCCCTTGCCAACAAGTATGAGAAGCCCACTGCCAACAACAAGATACACCTGATGAAGAGCCTGTTCAACTTGAGGATGAAAGACGGGTTCGACGCTGCGGCTCATATTCATGAGATGAGCTCGAACCTTAACAAGCTGAAGGCGGTCGGAATTGCGTTCGACGACGAGGTGTGTGCATTAATCTTGCTGGCGTCTTTGCCGGACAGCTGGGAGCCCATGAGGGCTGCGATTAGTAACTCCATGGGGAAGGAGAATCTCAAATTCTCTGATGTCAGAGATAGCGTCCTGGCCGAGGAGCTGAGAAAGAAGGATCTTCTGCCGGCAACGTCTGGTTCTGTCCTAAGTACTGAGATCCGAGGACGAGGTCGAGGGAGCAACACTAATCATGGAAGCGGAGGCAAGAAAGTGGTTTGTTGGAATTGCAAGGAGGGACATATCAAGCGGCATTGTAGGGAGCCTGCGAAGGCTCAAACTAATGCGGTAACTGACGAGGATGAAGGAGATGTTTTGCTAACATCCTCTGAGAATCCTGAAGACTCCTGGGTGTTGGATTCGGGAGCGTCGTTTCATACCACGACAAGGCGCGATTGCATGGATGGTTTTCTTGCTGGGAATCGTGGGAAAGTTCGCCTCGGGGATGGTCGAACTTTGAAGGTTGGTGGTATTGGAAACGTGACTTTGAAGACGTCTCGTAGACAGACGTTGGAGCTTTCGAAGGTGAGGTATGTGCCGAAGCTGAGGAGAAATATGATCTCGGTCAGTCAGCTTGCGAGAGACGGCCATAAGGTGACCTTCGATGATGGGTCTTGGAAAGTGACGAAGGGTGCGATGGTGATTGCTCGTGGTCGAAAGACGGGCACTCTTTACACTACGGCTAGAGGTCGTGTTGAGATTGGTGGAGCCGAAAACACCAATGCGCCTGAGCATTGTGAACTGGGCCGTGTGAGTGAGAATTCGGGGATGTCTCACATGGATCAGAGTTCGTTTCTCGAAGAGCAAAGCAGAGTTCGATTCTCGGTGTTCGAGGGAGAATCGAAGAGTGGAAAGCTGAGAAGTGATGTGGAAGATTTTCCGGTAAGAGGAGACCAACCGGATGAGATCTTGAAGACCAGTCACGAGCTTTCAAGTCGAGAAGATGGGGCAATGTTGGCTGGGAAATCGAGCAAGTGGGAGCTGGCAATGAGAAACGAGGCGACCTCGTTATTGTCACACGGTTCCTTGTCCGTAGAAAACAAGGAGATGCATCGGGTAAGCTTTCTTGCGTCTCTGCTGGAGGAAAGTTTATGAAAGAGTCGAAGTGCATGTTGATGAAGGCTTGGGAGAACCTGAGAAGTCGCGGTGCGTCGAAGTTGGTTGAAACTTCGACTGGGCGACGTTGGTAAGAACCGGGGATGCCGCTGCAGTGGGAGGTGATCGAGTTTCGCCTCCAAGTGGGAGATTGTTGGGAGATGGAGTCGAAAATCGAGGACGAAGAGGACGAAATCGCCAAGGACAGAAACGGCGGTCGCCGGGAGGGAAACGGCGGTCGCCGGAGCATGGCCGACGGGCGCGGAAAGGTTTCGGCGGGCGCCGAAACCAAGGAAAGCGGACTGCCGAGTTTTGGGTCTTTTGGCGGGCGCCATTGGACCAACGGCGGTCGCAGGTGCATTTCGGCGAGCGCCGAAATGCTTTGGCGGGCGCCGAAATGCTTTGGCGGGCGCCGAAATGCTTTGGCGGGCGCCGTTTTTCGCGCTGGCAGCGCGGATGTTTTTTCTTGCTCTCCAAGTTTCGCGTTTTTGGTATCTTTTTTGGCGTGGACTCCTACCTAAATTAAGTTTAGGGTTTCTTATATGTCTAGTCTATATGAGAAAGCCCCCAACAATGTAATTATAATCATCGTGAAAATCCTAGAGTCATAGAATAGTCGAGAGCGTGAGTTTATTGTGATACGTGTGCGTGCGTTTGTAAACTCCCCGGAGTCGTCTATTGAGTATTCTAGTGGAAAGATCTGCAGCGGCGAGTGGACGTAGCCTATTTTGGGTGAACCACTATAAATTTGTGTCTCGTTATTTCTTTCGTTTTTACTTCTCGTCTTGTGTTATTCGTCTCTTGCAGCGACGCGATTAGGCGAAAATCCTAACATCACGGTGTCCAATTATCGTGATTAGTCTCACGGTGTACGACTATCATGGATGCGCTCACGGTGTTCACTTATCGCGTATGGTCTCACGACGTGCGACTTTCGTGGATAAGCTCACGATGTCTACTTATCGTGTATGGTCTCACGGCGTATGATTATCGTGGATGTTCTTACGGTGTCCACTTATCGTAGATAGTCCCACGGTGTCCGTTAACTGTGGATGGTCACACGGTGACTATTTATCGTGGATGAACTAACAGCGTACAATTATCGTGAATGATCTCACGACGTCCTATTATCGTGTATGGGCTAAGAGTGCATTATCACCGTGGATTGTATAAAATTGTATTAGAGTTTTATTATTAATTTTTAAAAGCGCAATTCTTTTTTAAATTACTTTTTTCAATTTATATTTTATTTATTAAAAAGCAGAGTAGAATAGACTTTTTCCTAACAAGTGGCGTATAAAACATAGAATAGAAATAAATGTATATCCACCCACGTTATCTAAGTCCTTCCTATCCCACATTTCTTAGTTGGAGTGCATTCTCAGCATCTAAGACACCCGGTTCTCTCTACAAAACACCGTTGCACATGCTATGCTCTGTTATTACAATATCTTTCCTCAAAACTATTAAGATTCATATAAATGTATTTGTAGATAATTTGATTATAGAGAAACAATAGTCGCAGCATCAAGTGTTTTACACAAGGCTCAAGAATCTTTCATCAAAGCTGTACCGTACATGGAAATGAAGAATTAAAATTGACTACATCAAGAGAATAGATTAAAGCAAAGCAGTACAAGTAATCTGGTACTCTCACAAATCAAACCAAGTGTTCCATTGTTTGGTTCTTGATCTTGTGAGATCGATACTGACTGTAGGCATTCTTGATAAACTGCAGAGCAAGGCCCACAACAGTAACCACCATCAACGCAACAAGTCCGCGATGGCGACAACAAAGCAGGGCTGCCTGGATGAGTATGACGAGGCTGCAATCCAAGAAGCCAAAGTTGTCGAAACTCCACCAAAGATTCAAGCAGGGAATGGCGTCGAGGCATAAAAAAGGCCCGGTCATCGATAATCTAAGGATATCGTCGGTGGTGTAGTAAACCCAAGACGAAGAAAGGAGCACGAGGGCAGACTCGAACAACTGCTTGTGGGAACGCCGGAGAACGTAGTGCAAGGGGTGACGGATATTGTACAAGTAAAGCAAGAGTACAGGATAGCCCATATAAATCGATAAAAAATAGAGCAAGTGCAGCCAAAGATTCCCGCTAAGACGGATAAAATCCTTACCGAAAACTAAAGTGACACACCATGAGCACCCACCAAGTGCGGCCCAGACCTTTCTGCGACGTGGCTTCTCCTCAATTAGATCCAATTTAACTTCAAACACCCATTTTAAATAATTAGAGTACACCAAGAATGGTTTCTCAATCAGTACCAATAGCCGCGGCTTCACCCGGTTGTACTCTTCTTCTATTTTCCTCTGCTGTGCTTCATTCATCTTCTCCAACAAGTAGTCTTCTTCGATTTTCCTCCGCGCTACTTCTAGATCATACCTCATCTTCGCCCGGATGTAGTCTTCTTTCAATTTCATTCCATGTGCTTCTAGATCATCCAACGTCTCCAGTGCCGCCTCTGGGTTTAGCTCTGCTATTTCTATTTCTAGATCAACCTTCGTCTTCGCCCGGATGTACTCTTCTTCGAGTATCCTCAGCCGTGCTTCTAGATTAACCCTGGTCATCCTCGCCCGGATGTACTCTTTTTCCATTTTCCTCCGCCGTGCTTCTAGATCAACCCTCGTCTCCGCTGCCTCTGGGTTTAGCTCTGCAGCTATTTCTAGATCTATCGCATTTGCCATTTCTAAATCAGCCGTCCCCGTTGTACAAGCCCTATTTACCACCCAGCCAATATATATATATATATATATAATGGGCTTAAGTGGTTGATTATTGATTGGGCTAGGCTTTCGGGTTGGGATTCCTTGTTCTTATTCAATGGACATCCTCTTGAGTCATGTCCACTGATTTTGCCCATCCTGAATTTCATGACAATACTTCTCCTTGTTACTTTGTTACTTCAATTTAAAAACATACAGCCACATTTTCTTAGAATGCTTATCATCAGTTATAGGCAATAACCATGCACAATTTTCATCTTCACCGTTCATACAACCATAAAATCAGAAGGCAGCACATAGTCAATGTAATCAGGACGGATGCAGATGCAGTAAGGCACCTCGGGGGGCTTAAGAGTTAAGCCTCCACTGAATATTTTTTTTGTTTTTATATTTAATATTTTTGTATAATGAGTAATTCTTAATGCTCATCCTCTAGAGTGAAAAATAATGAATGTCTAGGGGCTGAAAAATAATGACTGCGTAGCTAATTATTAGTACAGCAAACTAAATAGTACGTAGGAAATAATTACAATTAATAAATTTTAAAATAATATAATATACTTATTTAGTGATTTTTATCTGTTTAAACATTATCTAAATAAAATTAATTCACACACCATTAATAAATCATGGAAAAAGTATTTTTTCAACATTTTTTGCCCAACAAGGACAAGTTTTAATTAATGTACCGATTAGGCCTCGATTAATAAATCATGGAAAAAGTATTTTTTCAACATTTTTTGCCTCGATTAGGCCTCGATTAATAAATCATGTACCGATTAGGCCTCCATTAATATTCACACACGATTAATAAATCATGGAACAAGTTTCCTTTACTTTTTGATTTTTTTTAGCGTGAAATATATAAATATTTGTGAAAAACTAGACAAATATAAATTTAATCAATATTATATATAAATATCAAATTAAAGGAAAAGAGAACGATAATTTTATTGACTTCATTAATAGATAAAATATCGCGTTAATAATTAATTAGTACTTATATTTTATAATAATTAATTAGTATTAATATTCTATTTTTTTTGTAAAGCGTGATAAATAAATATGTAGCTAAAATATCGCGTTTTAATTTATGTACCGATTAGGCCTCGATTAGGCCTTTTTGTTCCAATTAGGCCAAAAAATGTAGCTGGAAAGACGAAAATACCCTTCCACCGAATTGAATCTCTAATTTGGATTTCCAGAGGTTTTCGGAGCCGTTCGAATGGTTCGATCTCCAGCTCCGCAACGCGATCCAGGTGAATGTCGTAAACGTCGGCCGAGGGTTGGATTCGCTGGACAGATTCGGTCCGACAGCGAGCAGCAGGTTGCGACCTCGGTTTCGTAGGCAGTCGTCGATGGTGATGCAGCGACGGAGTGGAATCGGTGAGATGAACGGAATTGTATCGGAGCAGCTGGTCGCGGTGGCTGTGCGACGACGAAGGAGGGGGGCTGCTGTGACGTCTACCTCGTGCCCGATGCCCCGACCTCAAAGCTCCTCGCGTGCGTGTTCGTTGGGATCGGCCTCCTCGGGTGCTCCTGAGCAAGGCGGACGAAAACATCGTCGAGAATCAGGAGGTGCTCTTGGCTAGGGCGATCCACGTGGGAGACGAGTGCAGCCCCGACGAGTTACTAATCGCCAGAGAATCCGTCGTCTTCGCGATGAAGCGCAGAAGGTGTTTGATGAAATGTCCGTGAGAAATGTCGTGACGTTGAATGCCATCGTTTCGGGTTACTCCAAGAACGGCTTCGGGGAGGAAGCTTTGTGCTTGTTCAATGCGATGAGGAAAATCCTTCCCTCCCACGCGCTGGAGGAGACAGAGACGTCGACGAGGTCCTGGTGCAGATGAAGGAGCTCCTCGATTCATGTTCATGTTGATGGCTTCGTACAGGGATCGCTCGGTGGCTTCGAGAGCCAACGAGTCGTGGAAGACGAGAGGGCACGGAGTGGTGTGCGGGTGTAACACGGACACCAAGAAACTCTTGTTGTAGGTATGCACAACACATTTGTTGTCGAGCTTGGTCAGAAGTCGAGCATGTGATATATAGTTGCTCGCGGGGAGATCCTGATGGAAGCTTCTATCATTTAACCACCTATGAGTCGACTTGACGGAAGAGTGAGTACAAACACTACTATGTGTCGACTTCTACCTCCACAGATGTGTCGAGGTAAGCACGAGCTATTACCGACCTCAGTTTCATTCACATCTGAGCTGGTGGCTTACTGATGGAAAGAGGTCCGTCAGTGAACTTGAATATGCTGTTTGCTATGCTTCAGTAAGTCCATGAAAAATGTTTCTAACAATCGTGCAGTATAATGAGCAAATACATGATTTGTCTTGTCCAGATGTTATCGCTTCTTTTAAATGTGATGGGTGCAATGATGTCTAACAGAAATTAAATCCACATATATGTACTTGTAATATACTACTAAAAGCTAGTACATATATACTGCATGTATTTACTATTTATTCAGAAAATGAAAATGCATTTTATCTAGTTTGCACGATATGGATGGTTCATGAAGACGACTATATATATATATAGAATTATGTCCCGGCACGCTGTGTGATATGATTGCATATGTAGATGTTTTCGTTCTAAAAATGAGATTGAGATGGAGATGGAGGTGCTCCAAGTAATAATGTGATATACCTATAACTACTTATGTTGAATTTGAGTGCTATAGCATGTAATGGTATTATCTCACTGTGTTACACTACTACTATATATAGTATGTGGATTACTCTTAATTAATTTAATTGACTCGATCGATCTTGTAGGACACAAAGCACTGGCCTTTGATAGCACCATTGCCAGATTCAAGCTCCCATGTATGCATCGAGGACTCCCATTTAATTACAGTCTCTCTGTTTTGGATCAATATTTATTTTATTTCAGTGTATTTTTATGAGATTCAGTGGTTTTTAATGATATTCTTGTAAAAATCTAACATTCAGTGTTTTATAATAATATTCAGTGTTTTTATAATATTCTAGTGTAAAAATCCAACATTCACTGTTTTTAATGACATTCAGTGTTCTTATAATATTCAGTGTTAAAATCTGGCATTCAGTGTTTTTTGACATTCAGTGTTTTTCATTCATATTCAGTGTCTTTTAGTCGCACTCAGTGTATTTTTAATCAAACAGTGTATTAATGTGACATTCAGTGTTTTTAGTCCTATTCAGTGTCTTTCAATCGCACTCAGTGTATTTCAGTCATATTCAGAGTGTTTAAGTCATATTCAGTGCGTTTAAGTCCTATTCAGTGTGTTGACTCTCATTAACTTGTGTCATGTTGAATGACCAAAACACTGAATGTCATAAAAAAACA
The DNA here is from genome assembly GCA_954870475.1 of Euphrasia confusa. Classification (NCBI taxonomy): domain Eukaryota; kingdom Viridiplantae; phylum Streptophyta; class Magnoliopsida; order Lamiales; family Orobanchaceae; genus Euphrasia; species Euphrasia confusa. The sequence continues at coordinate 50,360,122 of OX940949.1, read as the reverse complement.
CTGAATGTCATTAAAAAACACTGAAAATATTATAAAAACACTGGATTTCATTAAAAAACACTGAAAATAAAAAATGAAAAATGAAGACTTTATTCATTACATAAAAGTTAAAACTACAAAAGTGGAGACTTTATTCATTACATAAAAGTTAAAATCAAAAAAAAGAAGAGAACGAAAAATGGATCTTCACGCTTCATCACCACCTTTGCTCCCTCGACTATGACCTTCTTGGCTCCCGCTGGCCAGCATCGCGCTCAGCCCCTGCACCCCCACTATCGCCTTCCCGTCCAGTCTGTATCAGGAAAATGTATAGAAGGTTTTGGTAAGTTTCCAACTAGTACAACAACACACCATCCGCAGAGCCAACATTCTCGATATCAAACACCACCGTGCTCAGCCCCTTCCCTATAAAAAAATCTTCTTCCCAACCGACACCATTCGGCAGGGCGGGTTCACAAGGTGCGTCGACAGCCTTCTCGCAGCCGTCCATTCCCCAACATCCATCTGCCACGTCATCAGCCTCACACCTGAAAGTTCACACGAACAAACGATTTCTCAGAATCTCAATAAAACGGAAAGTAGATGGCTAACATAAAATGATCATATTTGCCAATAGCATCTAACAGTTCCATTAAGTTAGAGAGGATAGTGTTTTAGTTAATAAGTTCCGACACTGGTTCTTTATTTGAACGTAAATGAAAAACCAAAAGTATAATGAAATATTGTAAATCTTAGGTGCTCCTGTCCTAACTTGTGATTAAATTACACACAAGCAAAATTTAAAAGTGATACGAACAGTTATATTGTAAATTGAATTTAAAAGTGATACAAAAGAATGAGATGCTTGACTGTTATATTGTAAATTGAATTTAAGAAATCAGTGTTTTTTTATGTCATTTAATTTAATGTTAACGAACCAAGCTCAAATGAGCTTTAACAAACAATCTCGAGTCAAGCATCGTGTAGCTCGGTTCGATTTTTCAGCCCTAAAAGCAACAACTCACAACACAACTCATGCCAACATCAATAGACAAGAACAGGTAAATCAGATTTGAACAAAAACACAACCAACAATAAACACAAATCAGAAATCGACTCAATTAGAACATATTGAAATGAGATGAATGGTCGAGCAACAAAGTTTTAATTTACCTCGAGACCAAGCTATTGATATCTCTCTGATGTTGCTCATCGTCCGGAAAGCGGACTTGACCTTCTTGACGACGTATCTCGAGCTCGACTTCAGCGCGCGGCGATGGACCACGTGGCCTGGTGCTGCCACTCCAGCTTGTGGCTACGGCTGAAAATCCGCGTCCCTTCGATCAAGAGGATCACGGTGATGAACCCGAAGTGGGTTTTTTCGAGAGTTATGGCGAACCCTCCGAGAAGCACGACGGTAGCCCATATGAGGCTGAGCGTGCCTATTCCCGAGGCGGCCTTCTCGAGCCGGTGGAGTAGAGATTTCCGTCGGGGAGTATATATTTGGTTGGGGCATTTGTGTTAGAAAAAACGTAAACGGGCTAGTCCACAAAACCGGAAAAACAAAGAAAGAACGGAAAGTAAACGACAGGTTGCTGGCCGAGGCGTTTGTACTTTCCGCAAATCAGTAAAGCCCCGTGTATGCTACGGTTTACAGGATTTTCTGACCCCAAAGATACAACGGCAGCGGGGCTCGAACGATTGCACACTGAATCGAACCCTCTCGGTGAATGGAAAAAGTGAGAACTGATCAACGAATGCAGATGATGATATGAAGGCTGCGTTTTTTTCTAGTGCGTGAAATGATGCATGTACTCGTCTATTTATAGACTTCACTGCAAGGGGAGTTACACACCACTATCAGTGTGATGATGGGCAGCAGTTACGACGAGTGGAGGAAAGCACCACTCCACCTCCAACTGCCCATGTTCAGCAATTAAAAAACAAATTAATTAATTATGAAATTAATTAATATCCAAAAGTCGAGCCCATTAACTATTGTTCACAGGCCTTATAGACGAGCCCAATTAATTAATATTTAAAGTGTTCAACTGGGCCAAATAAACGAGCTCAAACAATCATTCGGACCGTGTCCAAAAAATATATATACGCGCCAGTCCCAATAGTCCCAATTGGCTCAGTGGGCCCCTGGAAGCTCAGGTCCAACCCAGAGTCCAATTGACCAAATCACCAAGGAGTCAAGACCAGGCCCGAGCTCGAGCCCGTGTCGGGACGGGACAAGTCGGGTCGGGTCGAGGCGGGGCGTGCGCGTGTGGCCCTTGCTATGTTCCACTAAGGGTGCATAGGCTTAGTCAACTTGTTGAACACTCATACTCTCTTATCACATTTAAAGAGAAATGACTCTTGGTATTCTTTCTATGTGAGATAGCATATATCCCAATAAAATAATAATTGCTTTCATTTACCAAAGTAGTAACTGTAGTATTTATGGCAAACTTTACATAATTATTTCTCACTCACCGATTAACGGATTTTGACGAAATAAAGTCTCATAATTACCTCGTAACACGTAGATAATTATAGTAACGATTAAACTCGAAATCGAATACATTTTATTAGCCATTAAAATTACAAACTTTGGACAAAATACATGAATTATCAAATACAAACAATAATAATTCCAACAATTTGGTCGAACACCTGGTGGGCGTAGTGGAGGCTGGAGAATTCGGAGAGGGCGGTGGAGTGGATGAGTTTGCTGGCGGAGAAGGGGTCGAAAAAGAGGCCGGAGCGCAGCATCTTGACGTGGAAGAGATCATCATCGTCGTCGTCGTCGTCTCTTCCACAATTACTCCTCGGCCTCCTCTGAATTTCATCTTCGTCGTCATAAATCGCGGAGGTTCACTGCGCCTCCAGAATCCGACGCCTTTCCTCCGAGTGCTTCTCCAATCCCATGGTGGTGGTGGCTTGACGTCGGAGATCCGGTGCGGCGTTCGGTGAGGTAGGAGAGAAGATCGATCGCGATCTCCATCGTCGTTGAGTGGGGTGAGAAAGAAAAATGAATTTTAATTTGGGGACGAGGGGTAACGATGTCTACACACTACAAGAAAAAACGTTTATGGTGACGATAATATTTATCACTACATGTCTTAATATTGTCACAAACACATGCTAGTGACAATAATGAAAGTTATCACTAAGTTGTGACTATAAATATTGTGACTAAAACCTTTGTGACCACTGTTGTAGTCGCCACTAAAATTATGATTTTAGTCACATTGCATGTTGCCACTAAAGTACAACCATTTTGTCACATGCATTGTTCCTCACAATAATTTGAGTTTTATTGACGATGCTATTTATCACTAATGATTATGTGATTTAGTGATTAATTATTGTTGTGGCTAAATTAAGAACTATTATCGTAAACAAAATTTAATTTCAATTGTAGGCCATATTATTGTCCACGGGATAAAAAATAATTATGTGATATACTGTACAATTCAATTCAATGTTATAGGAAGGTTCAAGTATGATCATTTTTATAAAATGATACAGGAATAGAATTACGCCTAACAACAATTTTTTCTTTCTTCAAAATGTTGGATACACATAAACAAGCTAAAGAATCAATATATCATTCATTAAATACGTTTCAATGACATTAGTTTACTGATGAAAAGTAATTAAATTGAAGAAGTTTATACAGAACAACTAAAAACTAAGTAAAAAAAATCATCTAATTGTCTATCCCGCCCAAATTAGATCGCATGATGCTCCCCACATCTTTGACCGGCCATGGCTGTCGAGTTGAAGAGGCTGCAGTTGGACAGGAGCACCAACGTCCCGCCCTCTTTCTCATGGTGTTAGTGTTTTCCGACTATCCGATTGATTTGGGAATGTAGGTCTCTTCTTCGATGCTTGAGTTCTGAAGTATTCATCTCTGGAATTCGATCGAGTTTTGCTTCTTGAATCTGCATTATTATTTGTCTCGTACGGGATGAATATGAATAATATATGTATGTGTGAAATAATAAAGAGAATTATAAATAATAGACTAGAGAGTATATATAGGAGATCGTGAGAGAGTGGAACTGGAAACCAAAGAGAAAGATAGTTACTCCATTAAAGTATTGGCCCTAATTTTTCTCATCTTTTTCCATCAATCTCCTTTTATTTTATTGTTTTTTTTGAGCGAATTGTACAATTTAATTTGTTTAAAGAGCAAAAAATCATCTTATGAGTTATAATAAATAAATTATACTATCCATTAAATCATAAAAATTAGTTTATATACGTAATACTTTAATTAATAGTAGTATTTCTTAAATTATGATTTTAAGATTAACATTATGAGATGATGACTCAAAAAATTAATATTATGATTTTGTTATATATTATCATTTTTTAATTTTTTTTCTAAGGATTAAATATATTTCATACCGAGAGTATATAATAATTGTTAATTAATAAAAATAAACATTATAATATAAATAAAAATATTAATTTAATTAAAAAAAAATAGTTGTGTTTTATCAATAATCATATAAATTTATAGTGATAAAGATAAGTTGAAACTAAAATAATTTTTATTTAGTGTTAACTTGGAAAATTGTCACTAAAAAATATTATCTTAGTGACAACATTTATATTCCGTCGATTGAAAATTCAGATTTAGTGATGAAATATAGTAACAATAACATACTTATCACTAATAGTAATAGACTTGTTAACCTTGTGACATAAATAAATGTTGTTACTATATATGTATTTATATTAACAACATTAAATCGTCACCAAAAATATCGTCACAAAAAACAAGTTTTCTTGTAGTGACACATTTTAGTCGGTCTAATTGGTACGCTTAATTTATTGAAATCCTTATCGAGCAAAAAATGTTGAAAAAAGACCTAATCGGTACTTTTCCCATAAATCATTTTATTTTAGTATTCAATTAAAATAAATTACTCTGTTCATTTTAAGTTCTACACTTCTACGGTAATCTGTAAGTTTCTTTATACTCTACTCTCTAACGGCTTCAAGTCAAACAAACAACGGGTACTTGTTTAATTTTTTTATACAATTATTTTTCTCCTATTTAGCTAATTAGATAAGGTTTGTAAGCTTCTTTATACTCTACTCTCTACCGGCTTCAAGTCAAACAAACAACGGGTACTTGTTTAATTTTTTTATACAATTATTTTTCTCCTATTTAGCTAATTAAATAAGGTTGTAATATTTATTTTGATTGGGGTTGATTTGATTAAGTTTTATTATTTATTTTTTTAAGAATAGATTTATGATTTATCAAGTTATATATTTTCCAAATTTAAGAATTGATTTAGGATTAATCATGCTATTAGTTTTCTACAATTTTAAAATAAAAATTTTAGATTTAGGATTTATCTATTTATTTACACAAATTTAAAATTTATTATGTTATTTGAAATTTAAAATATCCAGTTCAAATTTAAAATTTATTTTTTATTTGAAATTTAATAATATATCTAGTTTTAATTTTTTTTTTATTGCATAGTTAAAATCTTTAGTTTTTAAATATTTAGTTTTTTGTTCTTTTTAATTTTTATGTATATAAATGTATGAAACTCGTTGCTTATCGTGCTCCTTTGACAAACTCGTTGGATGTGACTCGTTTTCTCTTGAAACAAGGGTTGCCTTTTCGTGGACATAATGAGTCAACCACTTCTTCTGATAACAGAAGTACAGCGGGGGTTTGATTGAAAAGATGGACAGTTATAAATTTGTATTCATGTTGCACTTGATGAAATATTTGCTAGGAATCACCAATGAGTTCTCCTGCATTGCAACAAAAAGAACAAAATATTGTTCAAGCGATGTCATTGATCCAAAGTGTGAAGTCTCGACTAGAAAACTTTAGAAATGAGGGACTAGAATGTTGGAATTCGCTATCCCGGGTTATCAAAATTTGCGGAACCGATAACCCGAACGAACCCTTCGCCGGAGATCATACGAACGCCGACTCATCCGCCGGAGTCCGGGCTTTGGAGACCATGCATCCGAAGACGCACAGCCCGCCCCCACCCGAACCCCCGCGAGCCGGGGTTCGCACGATCAAGCGATCGATCGCGCGCCGGCGATCGATCGGGGTGGGGCTGTTCCGACAGCCCCCGCGGCGGGTCCGGCGACCCGCCGCCATCAGGAAGCCCCCGCCTTCACGGCGGGGTAGGGCACGGCTCCAGCCCGTGCCCAGCGATCGACCTTCGTGGTCGATCGCACACCCTCGGCCCAGCCGAGGGTTCAGCCCCCATCGCCCCTCGCCGAAACCCTAGCGGGCGTACGCCGCGGTCCGGTGGCTTCGCCACCACCGCGCGTTCGTCCGTCTATTCCGGGCTTCGATTCTCGGATCTTCGTCCTACGGTATTCTCGATAAAAAAACAAATCGAACAATTAACAAGGGCGTTGAGAATTGTACCTACGATTCGTTGTTCGGAGAAACGAAATCGACGACCTCGTGACCTTCCCGCGTATTCCTTGCACTTGTTCGAACGTCGGGTGGGCGACGAGCTATCGAACTTGTGGATCCTCTTCACTCTCAGAACTTTATTGTTGGCGTAACGTAGGTAGGTAAAGTGAAGACCACGTAGTGCTTTTATAGGCTACGAAGGGGATCAAAAGGAGAATAAATATTGGGCTTCAATATTGAAAATTAAATTGGGTCCAACCCAAATCCATTAATTCTTATCAATATTAATTTTATTTATTTTCCACTATATAAATAAAATTGCACTCCCAATATTATTCATATTATATCAAATAATATTTCTCCAACTTAGTATTATTTATTCCGTGTATTTAAGATTTAAATATCTATGAATAAAATTTATTTATTGCTTAATAAATTTATTCATCTCTTATATCCGAGACTAGTACCACTCAACCTTATTTATTATGCGGAACAAGTCCACTCGCGAGGTTTACATAATAAATCCTTATGAGCTCATCTCGGGGATATTATCAACCCTTACGGGATACACTGCCCCTTCAAGAATTCACGGCATGCCATATATAAAACATAGTGACCCAACTTAACCGGTAATTAACCCAATTATCAAACCGGTTAATTCCTTTGGTAAATCAAAGTCACTTATATTAAATATACACACCCGCAATTGTTTCAGGGATTAAGAATAAAATACTCCGAGTCTCAAATCAATTATCGCCGAGCAATCCTAATTGATGAGTCTCAATAGATCCGCTCAATACACCAAGTGTACAAGTGTGATAAAATAATTAAGATAAATTATTTTCTCTCTCACACAACGACTATACCGATGGGTTGGTCCGTGTCCATCTAGGTCGTGAGCAACTGTTCGATTAAATACGAGTAACCGATAGTATGATCTTCTGTGTGCCCATGCAACACCATACTAACTACAACGTATAAAATCCAGGACTATAATTTGCATTTATTTAATTAACAATTATTAAAAGCAAATGAATGTCTGTAATTAATAGGTAAATGAAAGTGCATACAGAGTTCAGAATACTCAAATCTAGACATTAAGTATACTACTCCATCAATCTCCCACTTATACTAAGGTCTAGTCATATCTTCCAAACTCCCGACTCCCATACTCATCACGTGCTTAAACTGTACTTCCAAGAAGTACCAAGTGAATGAGCAATCTAGGTTGCCGCTCTGAAGCTATCTTGGTGACTACTGCATCGTCCCTCTGACGATGACTCGTATCAGGTGGTACTTGCACTATGTGTTATTATCACTTTTGACTTATGACTTCTTCCAGTTTACCGTGCACCGCTATCCAATAGCCTTTGGTAAACTAAGAGTCATATCCAAGTCCAGAGGTTATCCCGGAACCTAACCAAAACTTCCGCTGCCTCTGAGGCTGCTATTCGGTTATGAGAGAGTCTGATAAGCTTCCTACTTATCACTCTTTCATTTCAAGGTTCCACCTCTTTCTAAAAGTGAACACATAGCCTGATATCGACTTACACCGGTCCTTATCAGCTTGGAAATCCGAATCCGTATAACCCAAAGGAATCAGATTGTCTGCCCCGTAACTTAGAACATAATCCTTAGTATTTCGCAAATACTTGAAAATGCTCTTTACGGCAGTCCAATGAGCCTTTCCAGGGTTACTCTGATATCTCGCTACTACGCCAACTGCATAGCAGATATCAGGCCTCGTACATAACATTGCATACATTAAGCTTCCCACAGCCGAAGCGTAGGGAACTGCTTTCATTTCATCTTTCTCCTTTTGTGTCCGAGGACACATCTCCTTAGAAAGATAAGTTCCTTTACTGAAGGGTAGTTCACCCTTCTTGGAATCTTGCATGTTAAAACGAGCCAGAATCGTGTCTATGTAAGATTGCTGGGATAGGTACAATGTTCTATTCCGGCGATCCCTTATAACCTTGATCCCTAGAACATGTCCGACTTCTCCCAAATCTTTCATATCGAATTGTCTAGACAACCATCCCTTTATGTCTGATAACATTTTCACACTGTTGCCAATGAGAAGAATGTCGTCTACATAAAGCACGAGAAACACCACCTTCTTTCCATCACGTTTCCAATACACACACGATTCGTCCATGCTTTGACTGAATCCAAAAGATTGGACCACTTCGTCAAACCGCAGGTTCCACGATCTCGAGGCTTGTTTCAATCCATAAATGGATCGATTAAGCTTGCACACTAGATGATCTCGCCCCTTAGCAATGAATCCTTCTGGTTGTTTCATATAAATCGTCTCGTCAAGACTTCCATTAAGGAAAGCTGTCTTGACATCCATTTGCCACACCTCATAATCCATATGAGCTGCTATGGATAAGAGAATCCGGATCGACTTTATCTTGGCTACCGGCGAGAAGGTCTCCTCATAATCGATTCCCTCTTTCTGAGTATATCCTTTCGCAACAAGCCGAGCTTTAAAGGTTTCAACCTTTCCGTCAGATCCTCTCTTTCTCTTGTAGACCCATTTACACCCAATTGGCTTCACGCCGCTTGGTGGTTCTACAAGATCCCAGACTTTATTAGAATCCATAGATTCTATTTCGGATTTCATTGCTTTCTTCCAAGAAGACGCATCTATATCTTGTACCGCCTCATCATAGGTCCAGGGATCGATTTCATGAACTCCAGGTCCAGAGTCTGAAGACTCACCCAGTCCAATCCATCTATCTGGTCGTTTAACAACCCTCCCACTACGACGGCGTTCCGGTGTATTAACAGTGACAGTATTAGGTGCAGGTTCTAGTGGTGTATCTATACTCGGTTCGGCTGTATCCAGGTCTTCCTCGTTACCTCTCAACTCATCAAGTATTATGTCACTTTTGGGCTTGTGGTCCATGACATAGTCTTCCTCTAGGAACCGAGCGTTAGTACTTATAACGATCTTCTGGTCCGTAGGACTATAGAACATGCCACCCTTAGTTCCTTTCGGGTATCCTACAAACAGTCGTATTTCTGATCTAGGTTCTAACTTATCGGCGCCTTGTCGCAACACATGTGCTGGACATCCCCAGATCCGAATGTGTTTCAAGTTAGGCTTACGCCCACTCCACAATTCCATGGGTGTAGTTGGTACCGTTTTGGTCGGAACCCTATTCAGAATGTACGCCGCTGTTTCCAAGGCAAGTCCCCAGAACATAACAGGTAAATCCGAGTAACTCATCATTGATCGCACCATCTCCATAAGAGTCCTATTCCTTCTTTCTGACACACCATTCTGCTGAGGAGTATATGGTGAGGTCAGTTGGGATTCAATCCCATTCTCTGCCAAGTATGCCTTGAATTCTCCAGACAGGTACTCGCCTCCGCGATCAGATCGCAGGCATTTTATGGATTTACCACGAAGGTTCTCCACAAGAGCCTTGAATTCCTTGAACTTGTCAAAAGAATCACTCTTGTGGCGCATCAGGTATACATATCCATACCTTGAGTAATCATCAGTGAAAATGATGAAGTACTCGTACCCTCCCCTTGCCTGAGTAGACATAGGTCCGCATACATCAGAGTGAATCAAATCCAATACTTGTTCAGCTCTTCGTCCTTTACCAGAAAAAGGACGCTTAGTCATTTTTCCCTCTAAACAGGATTCGCAGGTTGGAAGGTCCTCTCCTTCAACGCCAGTGATTAAATCATCAGCTTTCAACCTTTGAAGCCTATTTGAGTTTATATGACCTAGCCTTAGATGCCACAAGTATAATTGATTCATCTTAGAAGGTTCCTTTCTCTTATTGGTGTTCGTAGATGTGTTATTACTCTCGGTTAGTTGCATCGTGTTAGACTCAGGATTTAGCACATACAAATCGTCTATCAATGTACCAGAACAGATAATTTCACCATTTCTTCTTATGATCACAGAGTGGTCAAAAGAAACAGAATATCCATTCATAATAAGTTTAGAAACTGAAATTAAATTCTTTCTAAAGTTGGGTACATAAAGACAATTACGTAAAACTAAAACCCTATCACTACTGAAACGTAAGTGAACGTCTCCCACTGCAACAGCCGCCACCTTTGCGGCATTGCCCATGTAGACCACGATTTCTCCCTCTCTAAGTCTCCGGGTTTCCTGGAACCCCTGCAATGAATTGCAGACATGGTCAGTGGCACCCGTATCTACACACCAGGTGCTGGTAGATATCACCGCTGACAATGTTTCAGTGACTAAGGAAAATTTCGTACCTTTGATGAGAGGACAATCAGACCTCCAGTGCCCAAACTGTTTGCATCGAAAGCATCTGCGAAACCGCTTGCTTATCCCAATCCGTGGTTTTAAACCACTGGGTCTCTTTGCACGCTTTTCTTTTAGCCTAGCCACAAGAGCTCGTGTTTCTCTTAACTTACGCACAAAAATCGCCTTCGCTGAGCCGGTTTTAAGGGACTCATTGAGGAACGATTCCGTGGGTATGTCAAACACCTCTTGCCTAGCTTCCACACCATGTCTCAACGTAGTTGGACCAACAGTGGATTCAGAAAGCTCAACAGTCTGGACAACGTCCAGATTTCTTTTCCAATCATCACCATATGGAACCGGTGAGTTTTCATCTTTAAGTATATCACAAAGTGGGGTCACAGTCATTCCTAACCTATAAGCACATAAAACAAACAAACAATTTAATATCCGATATTATCTCCCTTAAATAATATCATTAAATCACTAATCACATCTAAAATCCCATCAGGTAAGGCAAGCCACGTGGTGTGGACGTTTACCCACCCAAATGATTTAGCAATTAGATTTTCTTTGGTCATACATCGCTTATAGCGGAACCTCGTGGGGAGGAATACTATAAGGCGTATCTAAGTGTAAACCATTACTCAGTACCTAAAGTAAATTACTTGGAATCGCTACATCACCGCAAGCCACGTGGTGTGGACGTTTACGATAACTTCACAACTCTTCATAATTACTTATAACTGTCTACATCAATTAATCCAAAGTCCGTCAGCATAGCAAGCCACGTGGTGTGGACGTTTACTACACTAAGAGACTTTTATAATTGACTCCCAATTACTTGATCCATTTAATCTCGTAAATCAAGACGTGGAGAATCATAAGTGAAACTCGAAGTTTCTAACCAGTGATTCACCATGCGAACAACCCTATCTCTCATAAATGAGGGAGCCGAGCAGACAAACGACCCATCTATAAAAGTATGGCACGAAAGTCTCTAATTTGTGTCCTCTACATGACCAAGTGGCTCTGGCTCCATTCCACTCCCCGGGGTGAGAATGAGTCGACTTGAAATCAGCTTTGGAAAGACAAATTAGGCATTGTTTGATAAACTTAATCAATGTTTCTCGTAAGAGGAATTACAAGAACTCTCCTCCAATAACTTATCTATATAAACTTCAAAAGTTTATAAAAGTCACCAAGAGAGCAGCAATGGAGACCATGGGTATGTTTCCATACCCTCTCCCACTTAGCTTTTTATAATAAAGGGATACGCTATCTAGTGCATAAAAGTAAACACATATAGCATGCATACATGTAATAAAGCACATAGTATTATCACATAGTCAAAATAATACTAGAATATTATTTTCCGACTATTATGGCTTCATCACATCCCCGTACGCATCTTCTAGTCTTCAGTCTTCGTTTCTTGAACGCTCCATGTGACGAGGATATTAATATCCAATATTTAAATCTATTTATTTTTAATTAATCCAAAAGTTACTTAATTCGAAAATTAAGTCAATTGAATATATCAAAAATAAAATTAAATATTATTAATATTTTTATTTATTTTATTTTCTTTTTCCACTTCATTAAATCTCTAAAATAATCTATCCAAGATCCTCTTGGAATATTCTAGATGATATCCATAATGAAATAAAGAAATAAAATAATTTAGGACTCTTATACTTTTCCAAATTTATTTTATTCCTAATCCATGAATATTCCCATGAGTAGGAATAATCAAATAGGAAAAATAAATTTAGTACTAAATTAATTCTTTTTCTATTTTTCTAGAATATTCCATAAAGAAATAATCAAAATAGGAAACAACGAATTAATTAGGAAAGTATATTTCCGGTAGGAGTAGCCCGGGTTGGGGAACCCCGAACCACCCCCACCTTTGCCGACCGCCGCCTAGGGCACGCGCCACCGCCGCCCAGCCCACGCGCCACCACCACTGGTGGCCGGCGTGGCCGAGTCTCCCACGGACAGCCCGCCTAGGGCCGCGGGTCGATCGATCCCCTCGGGATCGATCATGGGGATTGATCGATCCCGGTCCTTCGTCTTCTCGTCACTTCGTCTTCTCCGGCGGTCTTTGATTCGATCCAATCGCAAAATAAATTTACAAAAATCTAAATTACAATTCCGGTATCGATTCTATACACGAAATCGACCCTATACATTTTCCGGAAAAACAACGAACATAATAATAAATCCTAAATTCGGTCAACCCCCGAATTTTTACTATTACAAGCATTCACCACCAAAAACGAATCTCGACATGTCCGAGAGTTTAATAAAACCAACAATCATATGACAAAACAATTAAACGAATAATCATCAAGCCATAATAGTCGGATCCCTGCAAGGTAGAACAATTTTATCGAAAATACCGCGAACGTAAACCACGCTCTGATACCAATTGTTGGAATTCGCTATCCCGGGTTATCAAAATTTGCGGAACCGATAACCCGAACGAACCCTTCGCCGGAGATCATACGAACGCCGACTCATCCGCCGGAGTCCGGGCTTTGGAGACCATGCATCCGAAGACGCACAGCCCGCCCCCACCCGAACCCCCGCGAGCCGGGGTTCGCACGATCAAGCGATCGATCGCGCGCCGGCGATCGATCGGGGTGGGGCTGTTCCGACAGCCCCCGCGGCGGGTCCGGCGACCCGCCGCCACCAGGAAGCCCCCGCCTTCACGGCGGGGTAGGGCACGGCTCAAGCCCGTGCCCAGCGATCGACCTTCGTGGTCGATCGCACACCCTCGGCCCAGCCGAGGGTTCGGCCCCCATCGCCCCTCGCCGAAACCCTAGCGGGCGTACGCCGCGGTCCGGTGGCTTCGCCACCACCGCGCGTTCGTCCGTCTATTCCGGGCTTCGATTCTCGGATCTTCGTCCTACGGTATTCTCGATAAAAAAACAAATCGAACAATTAACAAGGGCGTTGAGAATTGTACCTACGATTCGTTGTTCGGAGAAACGAAATCGACGACCTCGTGACCTTCCCGCGTATTCCTTGCACTTGTTCGAACGTCGGGTGGGCGACGAGCTATCGAACTTGTGGATCCTCTTCACTCTCAGAACTTTATTGTTGGCGTAACGTAGGTAGGTAAAGTGAAGACCACGTAGTGCTTTTATAGGCTACGAAGGGGATCAAAAGGAGAATAAATATTGGGCTTCAATATTGAAAATTAAATTGGGTCCAACCCAAATCCATTAATTCTTATCAATATTAATTTTATTTATTTTCCACTATATAAATAAAATTGCACTCCCAATATTATTCATATTATATCAAATAATATTTCTCCAACTTAGTATTATTTATTCCGTGTATTTAAGATTTAAATATCCATGAATAAAATTTATTTATTGCTTAATAAATTTATTCATCTCTTATATCCGAGACTAGTACCACTCAACCTTATTTATTATGCGGAACAAGTCCACTCGCGAGGTTTACATAATAAATCCTTATGAGCTCATCTCGGGGATATTATCAACCCTTACGGGATACACTGCCCCTTCAAGAATTCACGGCATGCCATATATAAAACATAGTGACCCAACTTAACCGGTAATTAACCCAATTATCAAACCGGTTAATTCCTTTGGTAAATCAAAGTCACTTATATTAAATATACACACCCGCAATTGTTTCAGGGATTAAGAATAAAATACTCCGAGTCTCAAATCAATTATCGCCGAGCAATCCTAATTGATGAGTCTCAATAGATCCGCTCAATACACCAAGTGTACAAGTGTGATAAAATAATTAAGATAAATTATTTTCTCTCTCACACAACGACTATACCGATGGGTTGGTCCGTGTCCATCTAGGTCGTGAGCAACTGTTCGATTAAATACGAGTAACCGATAGTATGATCTTCTGTGTGCCCATGCAACACCATACTAACTACAACGTATAAAATCCAGGACTATAATTTGCATTTATTTAATTAACAATTATTAAAAGCAAATGAATGTCTGTAATTAATAGGTAAATGAAAGTGCATACAGAGTTCAGAATACTCAAATCTAGACATTAAGTATACTACTCCATCATAGAAAACTTTAGAAATGAGGGATGGGAAATCATTTTTGATCAAGCAAATAAGTTTTGTGAGTTGCTGATAAGCCATATTTTTTGGCTCATTTTTAGGTTTTTTAGAGTTAAGTAAATCTAGTCCTTAGTTTGTTTTTACTTTATTTGTGTCTGGGAGGGCACGTTTGGGTACTTGGGCAAGTTTTGCAGGTGGGCAGGTAAAGGAGTGAAAAGAGGAGCGCACTGTGTGAAACAGGCAATGAATTCACCTTCCATGGTCAAGAGCACTCGTTGAGCAAGCCAGACTGACGAAAAGGGTCCAGGGAAGTTGAGCAAGCAACCAGGAGGTCAGCAGGTGGAGCAAGACTTGAGTCCGACCAAGTACCGCACATGGTCCGCTACCTCAATCAGTCAGAGAAGGAAGTACATGGGCAAGCACGAACATTGACGGAGACGGAACGTTGGGCATACGGTGTACCAGAAGTCCTGAATTCTGTGGAGTCTTTTAAAGAGGACCAAATTCACACTCCCGTCTGAGATGGACTCTCGTCCGGTCTTAGAGGTATTTCCCCCTCACGTCTCTTATCCATCCAAGCCCGTCTATATAAAGGAGCGACTGATGAAGAAAACGTACAACACATGAGCAGCGAAGATCCCGGATCGAAACCCTACCTGTCCAGCGAAGAAGAAAGCGGCCGCGTGAGCAACCAAACTCGCCGGCGTTTATTTTCTGTTAAGCCTTCGGGCCAAAAACAATCTTTATGTTTTATGCTTTTGATTCCCGTACTTAGTTTTATTTCTTTGTTGAACAATTTCCCGTTTTCAATGCATAATTTAGTTCGTCTTATTTCCTTTGTTTTATTTTCTGTTTTAATTATGTCAAGTAGCTAATCTGTTTGTATCTGGGCAAAGACAGAACCTGACCAACCTTGAACGTGATCATACCAGGAGGCTTAGTGAGGACAACAACTAGCTGAGTTTTGTTCCCGATTCAACAGGGTAGTATATTAAGCATGTTAGGGACTTGGGCAATCCTACAGTGACCAGTGGGAACCCCGACTTGCCTAACACAGGAGTACGTGGATCAACGCGACCGGGAGACTGGGCGTCCGCGAAGTACAACATGTTGCTGGAGATGTGGTCGTATGACTTGGGTATGTCCAGGCATGCTATTAGCCATTCCGGGTTTGCTTGGAGGATGAAGGTGACTTGATCAACTTAGACTCATGCGGTCACATAGTGTCAAATTGGTCAACGTCAGGAGACCTATTGAGAGAGATCTAATAGGACTTAAACATAAGAGCGAATGAAGGTTTGGGGTATTAATATGCGTGACATTATAGGGATGTTAATATTTGGGATCTATAACTGGAAGACAAAACTGTTAGCAAAATGATTTACGTACCAATGATCGGCAGCACATAGGTCAAGGGGGTAGTCAGGGGAGTCAATGCCTGGATACTTTATTCTTCATTTGTTTCTTCTTATTTGTCTAGTCAAGTCTATTAGTTGCTCAGTCTGTTAGTTAAGTTGCATGCTAGTTTATTTTCCTTTAAGTTAATTTGTTATTTTCAAGTCAAGTAAACACGGTGACCACGGTTCGGCAGTGCCCAACTGCTTTCCAAAACAAAACTTTTTCAAACGTGACAACCCCTATTGAGCAATCAAAGCCGGGAAAACTATAAGCTAAATCGCTGTTATAATATGACTCGAATCAAGAATTGGAGCGGAACAAGATCGAAAACGGAGTAAAAATGGGCTAGAAGAGAATCAGCGCGCCGCGCTGATTCTGAGCGCGGCGCGCTCCTGCTGTTCGACGAGAGCTAGCGCGGCGCGCTGAGTTTGAGCGCGCCGCGCTCCTGCATGTCGAAGGTTTATAGCGCGCCGCGCTGGGTTGTGCTGAAAACCCAGCGCGGCGCGCTCGTCGCGCCCATCGCGTCCGTTTTTGTTTGGGGTCGATTTTTCAGCCCGTTTATCGACCCGAGAGCTCTATTTATGGATTACTTGATTTAGGGAGAGTATATTCCTTATGGAATTAGGAGTCATATATTAGGAAAAGGATTTATTCCTAATTCTAATTGTTTCCAATTTTATAGGTTTGCTACACCTATAAATTGGGGTTCTCCGGTAGACGAAAATTAGACTAGACAAGACGAGTTATTGTAAGCCTCATCGATATAGTGAATTGTTTCTTCCTTCCCATGGTTTTTTCCCGTGTTTTGGGTTTCCACGTAAATTCTGTGTTCGTTCTTTTTCGCATATCTCTTTTCTTTGTGTCATCTCGTGTTTATATTCGCGAGCGCCGTGAGCGATTTGTGCTTTAAATCGCAACAAGTGGTATCAGAGCCTGAGGTCGCGACTTGGGTTTTCCGTGTTTTCGGTGGTGCTCGTGAATATTTGGAGAGATGTCGGCGAAATTTGATATTTCGTTGTTAGATCGGAGCATGCGGTTCTCTACATGGCAGTTCAAGGTGGAGTCGGTTCTCACCAACATGGACCTTGATGATGCGTTGCTGGGCATGGACAATATGGCAAGCACGATGAAGCCGGAAGAGAAGGCTCGGAAGGACAGAAAGGCAAGAGGTATAATTTCGGTCTACGTCTCTGGTCCTTTGCTCGAAGAGGTGATCAAGGAGAAGACGGCGGCAGAGATGTGGTCGAAGTTGGAGGATCTGTGTATGACGAAGACTTTGACCACAAAGTTGCATCTGAAGCAAAGGTTGTACGCGCATCGTATGGTGGAGGGTACAAGCCTGCAAGAGCATCTGTCTACCTTCATGGAGATCGTGTCCGATCTTGAGACCATGGAGTTAAAGTATGATACAGAGGATCTTGCTTTGATTTTGCTTTGTTCGTTGCCATCTTCATATGATTCGTTTAGGGATACTATTCTTTATAGTAGTAAGACCTTGAAGCTTGGAGACTTGGTCGATGCGTTGAGATCAAAGGAGACGATGAAGAAGGTTGTAAGTGGTGAAAATCCAGGTGAAGGTCTTAATGTCCAGGGCGGGGCAAAGAAGAAGAGATTCAGGGGGATTTGTCACTACTGCAAGAAAGAAGGCCACATGAAGAGGGACTGTCAGGCCCTGAAAAATCGGAGAGAGGAATCGAACGTGGTCGATTTCGGAGAAGGAGGTTTCATCGATGGTGAACTCCTGGCTGTATCCGATTTGGGAACGAGTGAGGGGTGGATCTTGGATTCGGGATGTTCATATCACATGTGTCACAACAAGGATGAGTTTGACACGTTTGATGAGAGTGTCGGTGGAACGGTGGTCATGGGTAATGACTCATTGTGTGAGATACGCGGCACGGGAACGGTGAGAATCAAGATGGTCGATGGGAATATTCGAACCCTCGGTGATGTAAGGTACGTTCCAGACCTGAGGAGGAATCTTATCTCTCTTAGCACCTTAGATCAGAAAGGATACCGGTATTTCTGTAAAGGTGGAGTGTTGAAAGTAAGTCGGGGTAGACGACTTATTTTGCGAGGCGAGAGAACGATTGGTGGATTGTATGAGCTGTGTGGCAACACAATTACCACGAGGGCAACTGCCTCTGCCCAAGGAAGTCATTCGCTGGAAAGTGAGTCGGGATCACTTTTGGTTGAAAATTCATGCATGTGTGATGGTGTCGGGGACACCGGGAATACTAACCCGAATAGTATTCAAAAATCGGAGATCAAGCCTAGGCGTACTATGGATAGCACTGAAGCAATGGCGAATGCATGTGGTGCTGATAGTAGTGGGAAGGCGAGACTTGAGAATGGAGATTGCGTGATGGTCACGGAGCTTGGCGGTATCCAAGGGGTGATCGGTGTAACCTCGGATTCTTGTACTAAGTTTGGATGTGGCTCAAACTTAGGTTGCTCATGCTTTGAGTGAGCCCCACGGGGCTGGGTGGAAGGAAGAAACATTGGTCTATGATCGTTGGAGGATGGTGCGGTTTAGAGTCGCGGGGATTCTCGTCAAGGTGGAGATTTGTTATAATATGACTCGAATCAAGAATTGGAGCGGAACAAGATCGAAAACGGAGTAAAAATGGGCTAGAAGAGAATCAGCGCGCCGCGCTGATTCTGAGCGCGGCGCGCTCCTGCTGTTCGACGAGAGCTAGCGCGGCGCGCTGAGTTTGAGCGCGCCGCGCTCCTGCATGTCGAAGGTTTATAGCGCGCCGCGCTGGGTTGTGCTGAAAACCCAGCGCGGCGCGCTCGTCGCGCCCATCGCGTCCGTTTTTGTTTGGGGTCGATTTTTCAGCCCGTTTATCGACCCGAGAGCTCTATTTATGGATTACTTGATTTAGGGAGAGTATATTCCTTATGGAATTAGGAGTCATATATTAGGAAAAAGATTTATTCCTAATTCTAATTGTTTCCAATTTTATAGGTTTGCTACACCTATAAATTGGGGTTCTCCGGTAGACGAAAATTAGACTAGACAAGACGAGTTATTGTAAGCCTCATCGATATAGTGAATTGTTTCTTCCTTCCCATGGTTTTTTCCCGTGTTTTGGGTTTCCACGTAAATTCTGTGTTCGTTCTTTTTCGCATATCTCTTTTCTTTGTGTCATCTCGTGTTTATATTCGCGAGCGCCGTGCGCGATTTGTGCTTTAAATCGCAACAATCGCCTCCTCGTGGGATCGACCTTATACTTGCTACTAGTACTTGTGCTAGTGAATAGTTTAGGCTTATAAATATTATTTTGCGCTACTCCACGACGGTAGCGTCAGTTGCACAAAATTTCTCTGCTAGATATGAATGACAATATGCCAAAGCGTGGTCATAAAAGACATGGAGCGCAATTGATCAAGAATTTACATCATTATCGGGTGGAGCTGTTTATGGAGGTATTATTTCAACTTTATTTTTATTAATGTTTTTTTACTAATTAATATACTTAAGAATTTTTTTTATTATGATTAAAAATAGGTTGTTAACTTAACAATTCAAGAGATGGATACTCGTTTTTCTGAAGGGAGCACTGATTTGTTTAAATGCATAACATGCCTTGATTCAAGAAATTCTTTCTCCCGATTCAATGTTGATGAAATCATGTGTCTTGCTATTACCTATCCCGAAGATTTCTCAACAAATGATTGTTTGTATCTTCCACAACATCTTAGTAGTTTCATTGCTAATGTTCGATGTGATCCTCAGTTTTTTTCCCTAAGCAATTGGGAAGTCTTGCGCAAAAAATGGTTGTTATATATATATATATATATATATATATATATATATATATATATATTAGCAAAGCCCCCCTGGATTTTTTTTTCTGGCTCCGCCACTGAATGTAATCGACCTTCCCATCCACATAAGATTTCTTACCTTCTTCTATCAAAAAATTTCCAGAGTGATGAAGGATGATTGTGAAGAAATCACTCCTGCAATCGTACTCAGGCACCCGCTTTCCTGCTGGAATCACCTCACTTGACCTCCTCAAATCCCACTGCATGTTTGTCATTGAGCTGAAATCGCGCAAAAATAGATAATATATAGAGGAGAAATCGGGCTGAAAAATTAGGGTTTCAAATCGAAAGGAAGAACTAGGTTTATCATGAGATTATTACTGCTTGAATTCGAGCTAGGATTTGAGATTGGGAATTTAGGGTTTTTGGTTAATTTATGATTTTGATTTTGTGTAAGTAAAAAAAAGAACTGAAAGGGAGGTAAATATCCCGCTCCTTCTGCTGAAAATGTGATTTTACTAAATTACCCTTCAAAAAGCGCGTGTATTGCGCGTGCGCCGGAAACCGCTCATCCCAGGTAGTTAAATGTAATTTCCCCAAAGCTCAGGTATTGGTCAGCGACATTTTAAAGGTCAGATATGAAAATAGAAAAGTGCTCAAAGCTCACATAGTAAATTGTAATTATCCCTAAATATAATTGCACTCCCAATATTAAACCATATTATATCAAATAATATTTT
Source organism: Euphrasia confusa (assembly GCA_954870475.1). Lineage (NCBI taxonomy): Eukaryota > Viridiplantae > Streptophyta > Magnoliopsida > Lamiales > Orobanchaceae > Euphrasia > Euphrasia confusa. Next base: position 50,339,507 of record OX940949.1, on the reverse strand, counting down.
CCGGAGTATTATTTATTCCGTGTGTTTAAGATAGAAATGTCCATGAATAAATTATATTTATTGCTAATTAATTTATTCATCTCTTGTATCCGAGACTAGTACCATTCAACTTTAATTATTATGCGAAACAAATCCACTCATGAGGTTTACAAAATAATTCCTTATGAACCCATCTCGGCGACATTATCAACCCTTATCGGGACACACTTTCCCGTCAAGAATTCACAGCATGCCATACATAAAATACCGTGACCCAATCTTTCCGGTAATTAACCGAATATATATATATAATTAGTCAATTCCTTTGGAAAGTCAAAGTGACTAATATTATATGCACACACCCGCAATAATATTAGGGATTAAGAATAAAATACACTGAGATTTAAATCGATTATCGAAGACAATCCTTATCGATAAATCTCAAGCAGTCCACTCAATACATCAAGTGTACAAGTATAATAAAATAATTAAGACAAATTATTTTCTCTTATTATACAACGACTATACCGAGTGACTGTCCATGTCCATCTAGGTAATGAGTGACTGTTCGATTAATATACGAGTAACCGATAGTATGATCTTCCGTGTGACGTCGCACACCATACTAACTACAACGTATATAATCTAGGACTATAATTTGCATTTATTTAATTAACAAAATTTAAACCAAATAATTGTTTATTTAATTAAATAGATTAATGGCAATGGATCGGGAGTTAATATCACTTAAATCTAGACATTAAGTATACAACTCCATCATCATGTGCAGACTCGACCCATGAATCAATTGAGGTACTTCTTGAATTCCAAAGTGGGTGAAACTTGAGAAAAAGTTAATCCAAACCTGGTTGAATAACCCGATTTGCTTGAATATTGGAATAGCCACATGAGTTCGAATCTCCATAAAAAACATTGTAATTTGATATTTCTAAAGTAATTTCAAAACAATTATTCTTAAATATCAATTAAAATGATTGTTCCTGAAGAACATATACTCCGATTAAAAATATTATATAGATCGTTCTGGAAGAAAATCATGATTTGATATTATTCGATAAATATCAAATTAAATTGTTTCCGTAGTAGCAATAAGTTTGGAAGTATCAAATTAAATTGCTCTCGTAGTAGCAATAAGTTTGAAATGTTCATGAAGAACATTATGATATGATATAAAAATTAAATTTTAAATGTTCTTGAAAAATATTTTTATTGATTGCTCCCGAAAAAACAAAGTTCAAACATTAAATATTTTTTGAATAAAGTTACATGCTCCCGAAGAAGCAAAGTTTAAACATTATTTTTATTTTTTAATAAAGTTATGATACTCATAGTGAAATGTCAAATTCGATTGTTCTCGTTGAAACAATTATCACTGAAGGATATCTTTTGGAAATCGAGAACAAATGTATCTTATTATGTGAGTACTTATGGGATATCGAGATATCGATTCCAATTAAATGTAACTTCTGAGAAAATTATATATTGTGATTTATTTTGATCCCCGAAGAATAGTTAGTAAAGTAAATATATCCCCGAAGGATCTTTGGTAAAAATATTGTTATGAAAATGATGACATATTAAGAGTGGGCTCCGAAAGAGCTTTACTAATTATTCCCACGAGTACTAAAAATGTACTTAAAAATGAAGATGATGCATATCATGATTATTATTAAGTGCGTGGAAATGAATCAAACATTTCCCATCTGCGAATTAATTTGAAATATGCAACTTATATTCATATCACCACTAAAGTGTATTTTTATGAACGGACATAATATCTCGAGCCCACGATCCAAAAGATCGGTTTATAGAAATTACGCTGATTTGCATATTTAAGAAAGATCATTTCTCGGCATTAGGGGAGATAAGAATATAAAAGATATAAATGCCGAGATATTTCATGGAATGAAAATGATCTTTAATTCTAGATCCACGCACCAATCAATTGAACCCGAAGTTCATTAAAATAAGTGACTTGCAATATTCAGCAAGTAATCTGACAAATTAATGAAGGTGTGACAAAATCACATATATTTGTGATAAATGAACTATAAGAGTTCAAATATCAAATAGATAAACTCAAATGTTTATTCTAATATACGCCTGAAGCGTAGTAGATCGATCTCAAGATATAAAATAAATCCGCGGAAAAACAAAGAAATGAAGTCACCCTTAAAATCTCCTGAAGAGAGTTAGATGAAAATCATATTGAAAAAAATATGTGCGCATGATAATAGAAAATTAATTGTGGGATTGCGCAACAACTAAATTAAATATTTTAGGAAATGATGAAAATTTTGGTTGATATATTGAATTGTCATCAACATGGAAAAAGTCGTCAACGACATATTTGCCTCAAGAGTTGCTCTAGAAATTTTGGATCTAAAACTTAAATCAATAATAGTGTGCGAGCAACACTTAAAAGAAAATATAAATAAGCAATTGAGGCTAAGCATTACTCGTTGGATAAAAATATTATCCCAGCAGGATATACATGGGTGTTCGTACGAAAAACGAATAATGATGTGGTGGGATATAAAAGCAAGATTAGTTGCTCAAGAGTTTTTTTCGCAGAAACTCGATGTTAATCAAATATTTTTAAGGATGACATTAAGTTCCGCTACTTAATATTTCTGGCAGCAACAAACGATAAATATATGCATCGAATGTATGATTTGACTATGTAGAAGTCATTAGAAAGATACATACATGAAAATCCAGGATAAATTTTAAGATTCCTGAAATGAAATGAAATGAAAATCAGAACATGTACAATATCATATTACATATGTCATTATGGACAAATTGATATTGAGACAAGGTCCCGAAAACCAGTGATTGCACTCTTTTTTCCTCTACTAAGTTTTTCCCACGGGGTTTTCTTAGTTAAAGGTTTTTAACGAGTCAATCACCACAATATAAATTTGAATGTCATGTACTCTTTTCCTCGACTATTTTTTTCTACAAGGTTTTATACCGAGGATTTTAACGAGGCATGTACATCACTCGATATGAGTTTGTTTTCGAAAAATAAACTAAGATATTAAACCTGAAGTTCAAAAGAAAAATATAATCTTCTAGATGATTGTACATCACTCGATATAAATATTTAACGAAGATCATTTCCCGACATTAGGGAGAGCAAGTTGTACTCTTTTTCCTTCGTCGAGGTACTATCCCACTGGGTTTTCCTTGCAAGGTTTTAACGAGACAGCAATCCTGTAAATAGTCATTCAAAGGGGAGTGTTATAAATATTGTAATTAGTGAATGACTAGTTTACCCTTTCTTGGTAAACAAGACATAAACCCTACTTTGTATCCTAGATAAAGAAGTCTCCCCGTATGAATGAAATAACAATTCTATTCTTCTCCTATATTGTCTCTCTTTCTACTTTATTATTCTCACTCAATTGCTTTGAGTTTATAACAATTAGCTAATACTTCCCTTTCATCTATAAAATTGCTCATATATTTGTACGTATAAAGTGATCCGGCCTCTCCTCATATTTTTTTTTTTTACTAATATCTCCTAACAAATGAATCATGACCTTTTAAAATATTAACGTCAAGATCTTTTCTAAGTAATTAAAACAAATATTCCATAATTCTTTTATTTACAATAAATATATCTCTCATTTTCGATCTTGATTTCTCTAATCTTTACAAAAATACGTATCAATTTCTTCCCCGTTCTCCTATACGGATTATAATTTTATCCCTTCTCTTCTTCCTCACGAGACCTTAATATTATTTTGAACCGATTGGAATTTGGGAGAGGTTATGGAAGAATGCAAAGACAATAATTTTAGTTTGGAGCAATAAAAAAATTTGAAATTGTGCTAGGCAAAGACAATAATTTTAGTTTGGAGCAATAAAAAAACTTGAAATTTGCTACAGAAAAGCAGACGAGGCGTGCAAGTTTCGCGATATCATGAGGAAGTTTAATTCTGGGATTAAACCAAACTTGACGAGTTTAGTAAATCGGGAAACGAAGGCGAAGCGAATGCGATTGTTGCGGAAAAGAAAAAGAGCCGTCCATCGTAACATGACTTTTACTTTTCTGATTCTTCATTCTTTGTCATTGCATGAAAGGGAGGATATTTGAATTTATAGTGACTTATAACAAGCTAGATGTTTTTGAGGGGTTATGGACCAGACGATGTTACGGTGAAATGTCTTTGAATTATATTCACGGGACGAAGGGGTGAGGATCACGACGGTAATTTCGTCGTTCCCCTGCGGGTGCGCGTACGATGTGAGGAGAGGTTTTCTTAGGTAGGGGAGGAGCGACTCTCTGTCCATGAGGAGAAATACAAAAAAATTAATTACGTTTAAGTCTGGGATGGGAGCTAGGAAATATAATATTTTTTTGTAAAATACAAAAAAAAAATTGCGTCTATAAGTCTAGGATCGAAGTTGGAAATATAATTTTTTTTTAAATACAAAGAATTTGCGTCTATAAGTATAAGGATTGAGGGAGAAAATAACAATAACAATCATGTACTGTTAAAAAAATATTCAATATAATAATGTAAAAAGTTCGTCTCCTTTTCAATTTGAGCAAAATCAAAATATAATATAACGATATACTCTTTCGGTTCAAAGACAGTTGTCATACTTTCCTTTTTAGGGTGTCCAACAATAGTCGACACACCCCAAAAAAGGAAATAATTATTCTAACTTTTTCATTTTAATATACAATTTTATTCTACTTTATCCCACCTACTTTTTAAACTTTACACACAACTACTTTACTTTTCACTTTTAAAATATATTTTTACATTTTACTTTTCAATTAAAAAATACAAAAATAACAATTTTCTTAAACTCCGTGTCCAGCAAAGTATGACATTTATTAATGCCGGAGGGAGTAAAAAGTTTGTTAATAGTGCCAATTAAACTTAAAAATAAAATTAAAAAAAGTATTCGATATAATAATGTAAAAAGTTCGTTTGAAGTATTGAAAATGTACCTCAAAAACACCGTTAAAGTATTAAACAAAAGTAGAATATGTAACAAAAATTCGAATTGAAAAGGAGAACACCCAGATTAAGATTGATTTTATTTTAGAGCAAAAATTAAATTAATAATTAGCGTAAAATTAAAAGATATAATATAATGATGTAAAACGTTTGTTAATAGCTCCAAAATAAACTTATATAAAATTAAAAATGTATATGATATAATTAAGTAAAATAATTTCGTTAAAGTATTGAAAAAGTACATCAGAAATATTGTAAAAGTATTAAAAAGTATAATACGTAACAAAAATTGATAACTCCAAGAAGTGTCATTCGATATTGCTCCTCTTAGCTCGTTACCTCCCAAATGGAAAAGAAAACGACCTTGTAATAAAATCAAATAAATGCATCATTCACAATGCGCAAAATTAAAAGATATAATTATGTAAAAATGTTTGTTAATAGGCCAAAATATTGTTAATATTGCAAAAATAAAAAATTTAAAATAAAATTAAGAAAGTAGAATACGTAACAAAATTGTTACATCAAAAACATTGTAAAAAGTATTTAAAAAGTACATCAAAAATACTATAAAAACGGTTAAAAAAATAGAATATGTAACAAAAATTGATACTACGTAATTTAATATTGCTCCTCTTAGCTCATTACCTCCAAAATTGAAAAAACAAACGACCTAGATCCGATGTAATAAAGACAAATAAGAATGCATCACCTTCCCAGCAAATAAAAGAAGCTATTAAAGGCAAATAAAAATACATCACTAGCACAACCAATAGAAAAAGCTATTGCTAAAACTTGTCCGAAAAAACAAAAATTGATTCTTCAAATAGAAGCATGGGAGATGGGTCTTTAGATTTCTATTGATAAAAAGCTAAAAGGTCAATTGCAGTGGATAGTAATAATACTTTCACCGAGATCAAAAATTCAGTAAAAATTTATTTAATAAATTAACAAAAAAATTAGTACAAAATCACAAGAGTAAAAAAGTTTTTAAAAAATATAATGATTTAAATGGTTCCCAAAAAATAAAAAGTATGTTAATAAATTAGATCAAAATTAAAAAATCTAATGATTTAAAAGGTTCCGCAAAATTAAAAGAGTAAAATTTTAGTTAATAAATTATCATAAAATTAAAAGAGTAAAAAGTTAGTTAGTAAAAGGTTGGATCTGGATCCTCTCCTCATATTTTTTTTCCTAATACTTTCTAATAAATTAATTTGAACAGTTAATTTTATAGACGGTCAAGATCTTTCCTAACTATTAAAATAAACATAATATCTTTCTTAAAAAAATACCTATTTCTCAAACACTCAAACCGCATACGTGAGAAAAACAAGTTTATATAAGATATTAAAACAAATACAAAGAAAAAAAGATTCAATATTGTAGGCTAATCACTCTAAGTATGATGAATATCAATAATCTGAAAGAAATAATTTAGCTCCAAAGCCCAGGAGGTCAAGATCATGTCCCTTCAAGAAAGGAAGCAGCGCCGTCCCCGTTGTCGAGCAGGTCAGAGGGGGCTCTATCAGCTCTATTCGTAAGGCCGTGTGGCCTTCCGGCATTGCCCAAGCCGCATCCTCTATTTCCATCTTTTCCAACTGTCTGTTGATTAGGGAAAGCTCATGGCCCTAAGTTTCAGAGCAAAAATATTTTAAGTATGTCCCAAAATCTTGCACACCAAAATCTGTGGGGAAGAACTGTAGAACGTAACAAAATATGACGAATCTATAGTTAATGTACTCCGCATCTTCAATTAAGGAGAATTCAATTCGACCTGATCCATGTCGAAGATAGCGGGCAATCGTTACACCAATCATGCGGGTCGCTACTTATGCAACGACCCGGGAGCGGATTCCCCACCTCACCGGCAAGGCACTAAATCAATCTCCAATCGATCTATCAATTTCAAGAATATCTATATGAGAAAGAAATAAAGTCAAGAAATAAATCATGTTTTTTTTAATTTAAACTAATTAATGAAACTTTTTTAACAATTAAATGTGAATAAATCTAGAAGAGTTAAATTGCGTATAATTCATCTGGGGTGTTTGAAGAAGATATATTTTTTAAGAAAAATATTATGTTTATTTTAGGGAAAAATGGCAATAAGGCCATTTTTCAACATTTTTTGACCAATAAGGCCAATCTCCAATTTTCGTGTCAATTAGGCCAAAATATTCCAATTAGGCCAAAAAAATGTATCTGCAAAGACGAAAATACCCTTCCACCGAATTGAATCTCTAATTTTGATTTCCAGAGGTTTTCGGAGCCGTTCGAATGGTTCGATCTCCAGCTCCGCGACGCGATCCAGGTGAATGTCGTAGACGTATGTCGAGGGTTCGATTCACTGGACAAATTCGGTCCGACGGCGAGCAGGGAGTTGCGACCTCGGTTTCATCGACGATCGTCGATGGTGATGCAACGGCTCCCGCTGCACTCCGCCTTCGCCGCCGTCTTCTCCGTCGTCGGCTCGATTCTCCCCGCACGGCAGAGGCTCCACCTCCGTCGTCCCCGTCGATTTTGTGCTTCATTCGATTCGGCTTCGATTCAAGGCGGCGGGCGTACTTGCCGTCGTCGATTCTGTGCGATTCATCCTCGTCCAAACCTCAGGTCCGCGATAGTTGATTTTTTTTCTTCCAATTTTTTATTATTTAAATCTTTATTATTAGTTGAGTATTATTTTGTGATGCGTAGATTTGAGCTTCAGATTCACCTGATTGAAATTGATGGTGCTGAGTAGCAGTATTAGACTCTGTTGATTACTTCTATCAGTTAATTCGAGACGTCGCAGACGATGGTATAAACGAACACTGATAATCAGGCTGTAAACGAATTGAATACTACGTATATAGTAATAAAACACGATTTTGCTTCTATGATGTAGCCTGTGCAAATCAACTCCAAGGGGATGTACTTACTATATGCAGTCGATTTGCTCTTTTGTATGCAGATGCCGGTGGTTCCATTTCAAAGACCCGATGAATCGATCAACCCCAGCCCTTCATGGGCCGATCACCGCGATTGGATCCTTCGATCTCCCTACCTACGGCATCGAGATCACCCCCTTTTTGGGTCTGATTTTGGACGGCGTAAACCACAACTTCACTTTCCGCGTGACGAACGCTCTGAACGTCTGGTACGTCGACGCGAACCTGCACCTCTGGGTAGACGAGAAGAGCGAGGACACACAAGGAACTGGTGCGACTGCATCGAGCTGGGGCCCATCGAGGATCTCTTGGTCACTTCGGAGTTCGTGTGGCGCAGAAGATGCCGTTGTAGGAGCATACGGCGGGGCCCGTCCAGCTGGCGGTGAAGTTGAGTGGGTCCGAGAAGATTGCGTGTTGTTTCCAGGATTTGAAGGCGATGTAGGCTTGGCTGAGGGTCGGGTTTTCGAAGGTGAAGGTGTTGGCGGTTCTTGTGATGATGTTGGTATCGGGTTTGTTATCTTGTGCGGAGGTGGTGGAGATTTGGGATGATGATAGTATTAGTAGGGTGAGAAGAAGGAGGGAGTTGGTGGTGAAGGAGGGAGTCATGACAGGCTATTTGCAAGAGTATATCAAGGGGGATTTGAGTAATAAATAGCAGATGCTGGTACTGGTACTGTTATGTTATTCCCTCCATGATTCAGAATGGAAAACTAAGTTAGAGGAGGCCATGAAGTGGAATTTGTGGAATTAATTTTATAAAGATATGATGAAAATAATATTTTCTTGCTTTCAATATTATGGAATTAGGGTGAAAGAATATTGGAAGTTGACATTGCAATGAGTTGTAGGCGGCACGTGGGTTAAGATGATTTTTTAATATAGTCATTTTACATATTTGAATGCGGAGGTAATTACTTGAATGCAGTGGAGATGGTTATTGAAAATGGTGGATTCATTGTTATTGAAAATGGTGGATTCATTCAGTTTCATTCAGTGTTATTCAGTGTCTTTTAATGGTATTCAGTGTTATTCAGTGTCTTTTAATGTTATTCAGTGTCCTTTAGTGTTATTTAGTGTTATTCAGTGTCTTTTAATGTTATTCAGTGTCTTTCAGTCGCACTCAGTGTGTTTTAGTCATATTCAGTGTGTTTAAGTCATATTCAGTGCGTTTAAGTCCTATAATATGACATTCAGTGTGTTTTTATGACATTCAGTGTTATAATATGACATTCAGTGTGTTCAGTGTTAAAATATGACATTCAGTGTGTTCAGTGTTAAAATATGACATTCAGTGTTAAAATATGTCATTCAGTGTTAAAATATGACATTCAGTATGTTCAGTGTTAAAATATGTCATTCAGTGTTAAAATATGACATTCAGTATGTTCAGTGTTAAAATATGTCATTCAGTGTTAAAATATGACATTCAGTGTGTTCAGTGTTAAAATATGTCATTCAGTGTTAAAATATGTCATTCAGTGTTAAAATATGACATTCAGTGTGTTCAGTGTTAAAATATGTCATTCAGTGTTAAAATATGTCATTCACTGTTAAAATATGACATTCAGTGTGTTCAGTGTTAAAATATGTGATTCAGTGTTAAAATATGTCATTCACTGTTAAAATATGACATTCAGTGTGTTCAGTGTTAAAATATGTGATTCAGTGTTAAAATATGACATTCAGTATGTTGTTACTCAGTGTAATTTTATAACATTCAGTGTGAAACTCTGGCATTCAGTGTTATTATGCTTCAGTGTAAAAATAGGGCATTCAGTGTTAAACTATGACATTCAACGTAGTTTATTTTTATGACATTCAGTGTTAAAATATGACATTCAGTGTTAATTAAAGAAAAGCCCCTATCTCTTTCCAAATTAGAAATAGCACAAAAAACTTCATTAGTAACTAAATCCAATTGCAGCAAGATTCTGAATTCAAAACACACAGTACATTACATTTGGAAGTCTAAAATTCATTTGCAGAAAGAATCACAATGCAAAACATGTGACACCAGACCACGGAAGCAAGTCCCCATCTCCACAAGGATCATCACCGACCCACGCGTACACCACTCTCCATCCCAGCAACGCCTTTATTTCATTTAATGCCTTGACTGTAATTAACAAACAAACAATAAAATCGTACACAGCGCAAAATGAATAAATAGGTGTACAGCATGCTTCGAGTCAGCATCGAGAATCGTCGGGTCGAGAAAATCTTGAATGTCAGATTTTTTCTTCTTTGTTATTGACCACAAAAACTTCATTATGAAATCTCACTGACAGTATAGAAAGCTGGAGAGTCAAGAGAGAATCCAATTTTCACCAATGCCTATAACCATTTAAAAGAAAATCAGACTCACATAATAGGTGAGATGAATAGTGTGGAAAGTGGAAACAATAAACATCTTAAACCTGTTGATATTACATGTCCAGAACTATCTACAGATTCAAATTTAAAAACAAAGGGATAAAGAAAAAAAAAAGGATATAGAGCTACAGATTCAAATCTAAAAACAAAGGGATAAAAAAAAAAAAAGGATATAGAGGTGATATACCTGGTATGCTTCATCATGAACAAGAAATCCCCTCGGACTGTGCGGGCAGCCTGAGCTATGGCGCTCTCCTTCCCCCCGACGAGCTCGATGGCCCGCTGCCCGTGTGGGACCGAGAAGTGTGACACAAGTAGATACAGTGTGTAAGTACACTTAGTTCAGTTCAGTGCACTCTGAATCAAGCAATTTAACACTGAATGAACGCATAATGAAACCAAGCGTATGGTGGATGCACACTGACTGAATCAATTAAACACTGAGTGGCAAGCTCAATGCACAACCACAGAAAAATAATGAGATAACATTTAGTAGCAAGCAAACCATTATTGACAATTCTTTTGGAAGCAAACCATTATTAACAAATCTTTTGAAAGTACCTGCAAGAGTTTTGAGAAACCGTGTAAATCTCTGAAGAGTTCGATTAGACGACAAGCAATCGGGATGAGAACTTGGGCCCCGTTCGGTTCGTGTAATCGCAACATAAATATACTAACTAAAATCAATATTTGATAAATTTTGACACACACACATAAATTATACAGTACATAGCATATACAGTATTTGATTACCACCACTACAACAAAGTACAAATAGATAGAGTTGCTTACCCAGAATACAATGGAGTGATTCACCTGCTTAGGACTCCTAATCCTTCCAAATTAATTCCTTTCCTAATCCATTAAAAAATCCATAAAGGAATAATTAAATAAGGAAAAATTAATTTAGGACTCATAAACTTTCCATATTAACTATTTTCCTAATCCATTAAGAATTCCATAAAGGAATAATTAAATGAAGAAAATAAATTAATTCCAAATTAATTCTTTTCCTATTCCATGAGAATTCCCAAAAAAAATAAGAATAATCAAAATAGGAAAAACCGAACTAATCTTAGGAAAAAATAATTCTTTTCCTAATCCATAAAAATTCCCAAAAAAATAGGAATAATTATATTAGGAAAACCGAATTATATTAGGAATAGGATCTTTACTGGGATTAATCACGTGCCTGATTCCAAGCTATTGATATCTCTCTGCTGGTGCTCATCGTTCAGATAGCGGACTTGACCTTCTTGACGACGTATCTCGAGCTCGACTTCAGTGCGCGGCGATGGACCACGTGGCCTGATGCTTCCACTCCAGCTCGTGGCTACGGCTGAAGATCCGCGTCCCTTCGATCAAGAGGATCACGGTGATGAACCCGAAGTCGGTTTTTTCGAGGGTTATGGCGAACCCTCCGAGAAGCACGACAGTAGCCCATATGAGGCTGAGCGTGCCTATTCCCGAGGCGGCCTTCTCGAGCCGGTGGAGTCGAGATTTCCGTCGGGGAACGCTTCGTTGTAGAAGTTCTTCGCGAGCATCAGGGCGGTGAGGCTACGGCAGCCGGCGAGAATTCGAATCTCCCGAGCTCGATCGTTTTCAATTGGGCGAAATTGGAGAAATCGAATCGGGAGATCTCGCCTTCGAGGTGTAGTTCGCGAGAGTCGCCGAAATCGGTAGACGCGACTGACGTACGATCGCGCGTTCGATCGGTGGGCCGCGGTGGTGAAGGAGGAGTCGAGGGGGGAGCCAGGGACGGCGGAGCCGAATCCGACCTTGCCGCCTTTGAGATCGGTGATGTTGACGGAGTCGAGATTTCCGTCGTCGTTGCCGTCGAGTTTGGTCTGTGAAGGTGTTGAAGTCTGTACTCCAAACGAGAGAACGGAGACGAGGAGAGAATGGAGAGTGCGTGCGGGAGGAGAGTTGGAATTTGGAGAAAGAGGGGTAATGCGGTCTTTACACATTTTAAGCGGCGTAATTGACACGCGTAATTTCTCGAAAGCCTTATTGGTCAAAAAATGTTGAAAAATGGCCTTATTGTCATTTTTCCCTTTATTTTAATAGTTAGGAAAAATTTTGACCGTCTATAAAATCAACGGTTTAAATTAATTTATTAGAAAGTAGTCTATAAAATCAACAGTTTAAATTAATTTATTAGAAAGTATTAGGGAAAAAAACTATGAGGAGAAGATCCGGATACCGTAAAATTAAAAGAGTAAAACTTATTAATATATTAGCGCAAAATTAAAAAAGTAAAAGTTCATTAATATACAAAGGAATGTGTGTTGCAAAATTAAAAAAGTAAAAAATTCTAAAACAAAATTAAAAGAGTAAAACTTATTAATATATTAGCGCAAAATTAAAAAAAGTAAAAGTTCATTAATATACAAAGGAATGTGTGTTGCAAAATTAAAAGAGTAAAAAATTCTAAAACTTATTAATATATTAGCGCAAAATTAAAAGAGTAAAAGTTGATTAATATACAAAGGAATGTGTGTTGCAAAATTAAAAGAGTAAAAAATTCGTTAATAAATTAGCTGTAAAATACAAATAAAATGTGACTATTGTGTTTGAATAGAGGTAGTATAATATTATTTAAAATAAATAAATTAAAAGGATAAATTAAAAAAAAGTGCAAGAATAAAAATTAATACGTAAACAAAATACGTATTAATATAAATTAATACGTAAACAAAATACTCAGTCATTATATCTAAATATAATTACCCATACAGAAATTAAATCCGACTCGGCCCGCAACTCGGATTATAACGAAATTGTAAGAACACTGAGTTTTAGTTTCATTAAACAAAGTTAGCTTAAAAATGAGAATTCACTGTTATTTCCGAAGGAGGGTTTTAGATTTTCTTTGCCGTTGAATGAATTACATATCGTTGGTTTACAGCCGCCGAAATTACAGATTTTAGCCATTAGTTTATCTGCATGTTAAGTGTTCGATAAAATGCTCATGAAATTTACATGTGTATTTAGGCTGTTCTATTCCAAAACCCTGATTCGTTTTTTTGTTTTTCTTTCATTTTCTGTAGCTCCAAGACTCCAACCTGAATACCACATGAGACAGTGGAATTAAAAAGATTTGAGCAAAGGTGTGGTGAAAACGATGATTTTCACCAGCAGAAGCCGTACATTTGATCGACTTTTACGTCTCGGTCAGAAACAGAACATTGCCTGGTTCAGTTCTACCGTGGAGATGGATACAGACGGAAAAATCGAAAGAATCATGCGAATCATCAACGACCATCCGTTTCCTGATAAGCCACTGCTTCCCACTCTTCACTCTCAAATGCCCCAATCCTCCTTATCTACCCCGTTTGTTGAGAAAATCCTTGGTAACTTATTCGGGGCCCATTCAAACGGTCTCAAAGCATACGAACTCTTCAAATACTGCCTCAACAGCAAACTATACACTCCAAGTTCGGGCGCCTTCGAAAAAACTCTGCATATACTCACACGCATGCGCTACTTCGACAAATCATGGGAATTGATCCACAGAATAAAGCAGACACACCCTTCTTTGCTCACTCTCAAGTCCATGAGCATCATGCTGTCAAGAATCGCAAAATCCCAATCGTACGAAGAAACCCTGGAAGCATTTGAGAAGATGCAGAAGGATATATTTTCTTGGAAAAAATTTGGGACGAACGAGTTCAACGTCCTTCTCCGGGCCTTTTGCACGCAGAGACAAATGAAAGAAGCCCGGTCCGTGTTCCACAAGATGCATTCTCAATTTTCTCCAGACACCAAGACTTTAAATATTCTACTTCTGGGGTTCAAAGAATCTGGTGATGTCACTGCAGTGGAGTTGTTCTATCACGAGATGATCAGGAGGGGTTTCAAGCCGAACTATGTGACGTATAACATCAGAATCGACGCTTATTGCAAGAGAGGGCACTTTGAGAACTCCCTGAGGCTTCTCGATGAGATGGAACGCGAGAACTGCCCTCCCACGTTGCAGACGATCACAACTCTGATTCATGGAGCGGGCCTGTGCCGGAATGTGGCAAAGGCCCAAAGCCTGTTCGATGAGATTCCCCGGAGAAACCTGGAGGCGGACACTGGCGCTTATAATGCACTCTTGAGTTCTCTGGTCAAGTCAAATGATTTGACCTCCGCATCGAAGCTGATGGACGAGATGGAGAAGAGAAATGTCGAGCAAGACAATGTTACATATCATACCGTGTTATCGGGTTTGATGAGATCAGACGGGTTTGATGGTGTTCATAAACTTTATACAAACATGTCTAGGAAGAATTTCGTGCCAAAGACGCAGACAGTGGTTTTGCTGATGAAGTTTTTCTGCGAGAATCGGAGGGTTGATTTGGGTTTGGAGTTGTGGGATTATTTGGCGAGGAAAGGGCACTGTCCACATAGTCATGCGTTGGATCTTTTGGTGACGGGGCTTTGCGCGTGTGGGAGAGTGGAAGAGTCGTTTTTTCGATGTAAGCAGATGCTGGAAAGGGGTAGGCTTGTGAGTGAGAGAGTGTTCTTGATGCTGGAGAGGTTTTTGGTGGAGATGGGTGAGTTGGATAAATTAGAGGAACTTAAGGGACTGATTAGGAAACTAAAGTTGGTGTTGCCTCCTTCCAAAGGGTATTATGTAGTGTGAGTTTTTCAGAAATATTTGTAGGCATTTAAATTTCTTCAATGTATAAGAAACTAAGAAAGGATAATTGATACAGTATCTGTAATGACTGAATTGTCCCCAAAGTCTCCTTATCAAATCATTCAAATGTATGTATGTCTGAGAGATGAAAATAGAAAGTCTAAAAATGCTTACAAGAAGAAAGTACACAAAGGTAAAATATAAGGACACAAAATTTCACAGACATTTTTGACCAAACATGGCAAGAAAATCCCGAAAAGAAGAATGAATCAGACGATGCTAGGCGCATCCCCTTCCCAATTGCACACAGCACGAGCCCAGCGCGTTCCAATGCAATCAACCAATGGCGCATGTTGAGCAGCTGGAAGCTGCGGCTTATCGAGCCGAATTGAGTTATCTATAATACTCAAGTCATCCATACCTGAGTCAGGCCTCGCCGTCGCCACCTCACCCATGAATTCCTCCGGCGTCGTCCAACTCGGAGGCACCACAACTCTCAGCCTAGTCAACCTTGGCCTCTGAACCGGACTCTCGTTCCCATTCGCAACCGATTTCGCAATCCCATTAAAATGGTAAAGCTCAAAAACCTTCTTCCCCATGGACGCACTTGAGTCCTTCATCCCTCCCAAGTCCCTGTCCAAATCTAAAAGCGCCTGCCAGAAGTCACTCCACACGACAAAATCTGATGAACAGAGATGCTCGATTTTCTCTGGCTGTAGATTGACGCCCGTCTCCTTCACGACTTGATGAAATCCCTCGACGCTTATGAAACCACCACCTCCGCTTTGATCTCGGCTGTCAAAGGCAGTCCGGATCAATGACTCTCGTTGTTCGAGCTCGTTCTCATCCTGGACTTTGTTGTCGGAGGCAAATAGGACTGTGTAGTGAGATTCGCTTCCGACAACCCATATGGGCCATTTGGGGCACTTCAGGTATTGGCCAACTTTGCAGTAGTTGAGGGACTCCAAAAGAGTTAGAAACCCGACTTCGACAGCGGTGGAGATTCCTTTTACAAACATGCCACCACCCAAGTCCATTTTACCATCAAACACGTTAGCGACGGCGCTCCCAGAAAGTAATAGGTTCACAATTTCCTAAATGGATAATTGCAATAATGTCAGATTACGTAAAGCGGTAGACCAGGAAAAATATGTTTTTAAGCCATGTTTAGAAGTAAAATAAAGTAGAGTAAATATTGCCCTTCTTTTAATAACTTGGGCCGGCATGTTTCTCTGTACCAAGAACTATAATTGACGAATTATTCAATGAGGGTTTGATTGTTAGTATTAGGTCAAAATGGCTAAAAATGTTTTTTATAGGAAAATTGAGGGCCGTTTTTCCATATAACACGAAAGAATGTGATTAAATCTGTTTAATACCTGTGATGCATGCCCAAATGGAGCAGTGACTAAAGACTGAGTTGGGTCGTCCCTGTCCTCTTGAACAGTGTCCTGAAGCCAATTAAGCTTTCTTATTAGTTTTACACTTGAGAGAACCTATGAAGGGCATCTATACACGAATATGAATGCATGTAAAGGAATTTTCATCAAATTTCTTGCTAAATGGGAATTTTTACTCATCGGTTTACAATGAACGACAAATTATTAGATATGATGTAATGAATACGCATTACTATGAGTGACATCGTATAGTAGAATGACATACCAGACCCCGAGACAAAAGCGCGGATATTAAGAAAAGAAAAGCTCCCATGCGGCTTCGGAAAATGGGAAGCAAGTCTTCAAGCTTTTGAATCGAACTTGAACGGGAGGTGCATCTGTGAATTCTCAGAACCTTCTGCAAGTCAGCCCCAGATTCAACAGAAATACCTTCAAGTAGCTTTGCAATGACCTGTGTAATGAGGTGTGCAAATACATTATGAAAGGAGGAAAAATATTAGAAAGTGCCAAAACAACAAAACTCACCTCATCTTTTGACCCATTTGTTAACTCCACAGAATCACCATCAGGAATATTCAAAGATGCTATCACTGCTGTCTCATTACTTCCACATAGAAAGAGTATCTCACTCATACTCCTCACCAAGGCTCTGTTTGAAAGAAAGCAAATTTTACCTTTCAGTAACAACAGAAAAGAAGCAATCAACCAGTGAACAAAATTGAGTTGAGTTTAACATAGGCATTATGAGATGTCAATTCACAATTTCTAAGAAATATGTAGTAGTTAATTCTTTTCAACAGAATTCCAGGGTTAAACAAATCCGAAGACACATGAAACATTGAGATGATATTTAGAAACCGGTAGCAGAATATAAAGTATATCAACTTTCCCAAGTTCATTTCATCAATGTTTCTACAGTCTTTAACATAAGTAACAATGAGATATATCTCCAAAAAAAAAAGTGCCTCAGCCAGAAAGGCCATTTTGCTAGGTACTAAATTAACAGCAGTAAGGTAATCTCATTGAAAAACAAGCAGAAATTATCAGATTTCACATGAACCAGGTTCACTAATATACGTAAATTATGACCAGTTATGACCACTGATCAGTGATTTCTCATAATGTTTATATTTATTTATCAGAAACTACCAAGAAGGACCATAATAACAACTAAAAGG
Organism: Euphrasia confusa; assembly: GCA_954870475.1. Taxonomy (NCBI): domain Eukaryota; kingdom Viridiplantae; phylum Streptophyta; class Magnoliopsida; order Lamiales; family Orobanchaceae; genus Euphrasia; species Euphrasia confusa. The sequence continues at coordinate 50,322,017 of OX940949.1, read as the reverse complement.
TGCCATCTAGAAAAAAGCATGACCTCGATTTTTTTTCCTCTGAAAGAGATGAGAAAATATCTGATCCCACAGATTCATTCTTCAACACTCCCGTCATAGCCGAATTTGATGAAGTGTTTGGAACAATGTTATTGGGTTCCTCTGGAGAAAATATTAGGTATTTGAGTACAAAAGCCTGCATTACCAAGAGATTAAGTCGTTAGAAGAAACAAATAAGGTAAATGTTTCAGATATGCACAGAACGGGAAAGTGAAAAGTGGGGCTCTCTTGCAACAAAATACATTAATGACAAGTTACGTGATTTCCAAGATATTGGCCAGCTGAATCTTAAAAATAGTAATGTCAAAGTCCCGTGTCAGATTTAACATGATATCAAATCTTAAGTTAAAAAGGATCTTGGATGTGACAATGCCAATTATGTTGAGAATATAAAGATTAAAGACTATGTCAAAGAAGGCAACATAATCTTGACGGTGGTAGGTGTGATATTATAACCCGTAACTCATTAAGTACAACAAAGTAGTAACATTAATTAATTTGCTATGGTAGGTCAAATGAGAATAAAACCATTACTTGTATAGCAGCTAATACACCACATGGCCCGGCCTCATGCTGTACAAGCCCCATAGATGTTTCAGGGTCATCACTAAACCTGCAAGGAAAGTTGAGCGTCTACACATTTAGAAACGACACACGAACAAGCCAATTAATTTGTGTGTTTTCCCGTTGAATCATATGTGTTTACGTAACCTGGTAAGATCAATTCCTAATCAGATGATTTGGAAATCACAATTTTTCAATGTGTATTCATTTGCTCAGATTGTGAGTTTTATGGCAGCACACAGGAAACTTCTTGAAAAGTAGGTCGTTTGCAGTTATTCATGTGTCATATGTGAACAACAAACATTAACCAAATTAATAATATTATTGATGATGAAATGATGCAAGCCATCAGCGACATAAAGTAGATGAAATCAGATTCGTGCAGAGGGAAGCTACATTGAACAAGTTCTGTCCGAAGAGTAAGCAAAGATTGGAAAATACAGTGCCTAAATCTTGGAAATTTGTGTGTTTTCCCGTTGAATCATATGTGTTTACGTAACCTGGTAAGATCAATTCCTAATCAGATGATTTGGAAATCACAATTTTTTAATGTGTATTCATTTGCTCAGATTGTGAGGTTTATGGCAGCCCACAGGAAACTTCTTGAAAAGTAGGTCGTTTGCAGTTATTCATGTGTCATATGTGAACAACAAACATTAACCAAATTAATAATATTATTGATGATGAAATGATGCAAGCCATCAGCGGCATAAAGTAGATGAAATCAGATTCGTGCAGAGGGAAGCTACATTGAACAAGTTCCGTCAGAAGAGTAAGCAAAGATTGGAAAATACAGTGCCTAAAATCTTGGAAACTAAGACTATAAGATTAACTACGATGAAATTACGATAACCGAAAAACGGATATATGCACAGATTATAAGAATTAGTGTACAATTCAGTTCTTTTGCTTTTCATCACCGATTACACTTCATTAAAATATCCGCTTATAATATATGAATTGAGAAAAACTTGAATGCTCAGAAAAACTTGTACACAGAAACAGATTTTACCTAATACCCTGGTTGGTCCACTGTGCAAGCACATTTTCACTAACTCCTTCTCCAAAAATCATCATGAAAAGCTTGTTAGCCTCCAGCGCCGATAACTCCATCTCGGAAATTCCACTTTGGTCAGCGCCTTTCGACACGGCCGTGCCTTTGCCTTTACCCCTTTCCTCTAAACCCTCGCTATCCACATCCATCGGGCTTTCCACACTCTTCGCCGCCGCCATCCGCTTCTCTGCCGCGGCAGCCAATAAGTCCCGTTGACTCAGCCGGTTCTTGACCTCGGCCGTCTCCTCCGGTGGCGTGAATTCTTCTCCGATGCCGGAATTCTCCCTCGACTTGCTTCTCTTCGGCTCCGGCGGCTCGTGATCCTGCATGCTCAGCCTCAACGCCATCTTCAGATCCTCGTCTTCTTGATCCGCCATTGACGATGATCGAACGAAAATGATTAAAAATGAAGATCGATTTCACCTATTTGAAAATGAGGAGAAAAAACCGAGACGGCGTTATTTGTATTGGGAAATTAGGGTTCTTATCGGATTCTAATTTGACCCTCTCTATACAGCCTGTATTGAAGTAAATACAGAAAATTTGATTGAAGATTTATTGAAATGGAAGAATATCGAGAGATACAGAATCGAAGAATTTACAAACCGTAATAATAACGGAAAAATGAATCAGGTGCTGGAAGAGAGAGGGCCATTATACGGTGACGTATCGGGTAAAAGTCTTGCAACTGACTGTGGTGAGTTTCTCGGTTAAATGACAATTCTACCCTTCCAAAGGAGATCATAACTCATAAGTTGTTAGTTTGATTCCTTTGATAATTAGTTACAACATGATCAGTAGATCATAACCTTTAAAATAGTGGGAAAAAATTGTATTGTGTTTAAATCTACAATTTGTTACTACTATACTTCTCTCTTCGTCGAAATTTTTGGTTTATACGAGATATAAGATGGCCATGACTCGAAACTGAAGACTTTATAATGAAGGTTTGTTATCGAATAATTAATATGGAGATAAGACGCGGTCTATTCCATGTATGGAAGCTATCGGTATACATTTTTCATTATGAAAACGAGAGGTTATATGCATACTCATAATCGTTTGTGTTGGTGTCCTTAACTACTACAGTCAGGGGCGGAGCCAGAAAAAAAAGAGTAGGAGGGGCTGAAATTATTTTACATATAATATGTATATATGTACACATATTTTAGGAGGAGCTAAGCATAAGATAAATACATTTTTTCAAAAAAAATTAGAAAAAATATAAAGGAATTTTTTTTAGGGGGGCTTAAAGCCCCCCTTACCCATAAGGTGTATCCGCCCCTGACTACAGTACGTAGTTTACACTATTGAGAAAAGGAATGAAAATCATATTATTCAAAAGGTTGATTTACGACTACAAAGGAGTCTCGTACTTATAGAACAACACAATTGGACCCCTAAACATAAGCAAACCTATCAACCAGGCCCAAGCCCAAATAGCAACTAATCTACTCTTTAATACTCCCCCTCAAGCTGGAGAAAATATCTTTAGCTCCAAGCTTGTGCATAAGAAACTTAAAAGCTCCTGCTGGTAATGCCTTGGTAAAAATATCAGCTACTTGATCTGAAGACTTGACATGAAACATTCTGAATAAACCTTTCAAAAGCCATTCTCTTACAAGATGACAATCGATCTCAATGTGTTTTGTGCGCTCATGAAAAACAGGATTCTTGGCAATGTGAATGGCGGCTGAACTATCACAAAAGAGCAAAGCTTCCTGATTGTGTTCAATATGCAAATCCTTGAAAAGACTCTTAAACCATATAAGCTCACAGACGCATGAAGCCATAGACCTATATTCTGCTTCTGCAGAACTTCTCGAAACTGTAGGCTGCTTCTTCGATCTCCAAGCCACCACGGAGTTCCCAATAAACACACAATATCCACTTATAGACCTCCTGGTGTCCTGACATGCAGCCCAGTCTGCATCACAATAGGCCTTCAAGTGAAGAGTGTTGTCTGCTGGGTAGAAAAGTCCTTGGCCAGGAGAGTTTTTAAGGTATCTCACAACTCGTAGTGCTGAAGTCCAATGAATCTGAGTAGGCTTGTCCAGAAACTGGCTTAACACCTGCACAACATAACTAATATCAGGCCTTGAGACAGTTAAATATAAAAGCTTACCTATGAGCCTTCTATATTGTGTAACATCCTGTAGTAGCTCCCCCTGACTTTTAGTAAACTGAACTCCTGATTCCATAGGTGTGTTGACAGACCTGCTACCTAGCAAGCCATACTCATGAATGATATTTAAAGCATATTGTCTTTGATTAATCACAATACCATCAGGATTTCTTGCAACCTCAATTCCTAAAAAATATCGCAAGACTCCCAAATCTTTGATCTTAAACTGATTATGCAAATATGTTTTAAAATCAGATATTAGAAAATTATCGTTGCCTCCCAATATAATATCATCAACATATATCAGCATGAACATAATAGAGGAATTTTTGTGGTATATGAACAAAGAATGGTCAGAAACTCCCTGTTTAAAACCATATTGCATGATGACACTAGTTAGCTTTTGATTCCACTGTCTACTGGCCTGCTTAAGTCCATATAACGACTTATTTAATCTGCAAACAACTCTTGAACTATTCTTAGAATTATAGCCCTGTGGCAGCTCCATATAAACTTCTTCATGTAAATCACCATAAAGAAAAGCATTATTAACATCCAATTGAAATAAAAACCAATTTTGAATGGAAGCAATGGCAAGGATACTTCTTATAGTGTTGATCTTTGCTACGGGGGCAAAAGTATCAAAAAAATCCAAACCTTCCACTTGAGTGTACCCTTTAGCCACCAACCTTGCTTTGAATCTTTCTATGGTGCCATCCGCATTCCTTTTCACCTTGTATACCCACTTACATCCAATAGCATGCTTGTCAGGTGGAAGTGAAGTCACAGTCCATGTGTGATTCTCCTCAAGAGCCTGTATTTCTGACTGCATAGCTTCTCTCCAATGGGCTACCTGCACAGCCTCATGAAAAGATCTTGGCTCTTGGCCAGTAATAGTAGAGTGTATATAAGAAACATAAGGTTTACACAACCGGTGAAAACTAAGAACATGTGATAAGGGATGGTTTGTACTAGAAGTCTCATGAAAATTCTCAACAGTTCTTTGAATAAGACCACATTGGTAATCTTTCAAATATGATGGCGTCTTAGTTTGTCTAAAGGTTTTTCTGACTCCAGTATTGGATTCTTGTGTACGATCAACAACTGTGGCAGGTGACTCATCAAGTGAATCAGAGTTAGTGTCAAAATCAGTGTGAGGCTCAATATTATTATTGTCACTAATATCAACATAATGAGGTTCATTGGAAATGTGGGTCATATAATTTGTATCGTCAACATGCCCTTTTCTTGAAATAATTGCAGACTCATCTATAACACCATCAATTTCATGCGAATCAGGAGTATTAACAATCCCCCCATCAAGATGGACACCATCTTGAGAAATATAAGAAAAAGGTAAGACAGTAGAGGGAAATATGTCATTAGCAATAGAATCATCATTAAGAGTCTTATAAGGCATGATATGCTCATAGAAAATAACATCTCTAGCAGTAAAAATTGTTTGATGTTCAATGTCCCACAATATATATCCTTTAATCCCTTTAGGATAGCCAAGAAAAATACACTTAGTAGACCTAGAGGAAAATTTATCTCCCCCTGGCTGAAGATTTTTAGCATAACAAAGACATCCAGAAGTTTTGAGTTGATCAAAATCAGGAACCTTATCAAATAAAATCTCAAAAGGGCTGTTATTTTGTAAAATAGTAGAAGGGGTTCTATTGATTAAATAACAAGCAGTGAGAACACAATAACCCCACATTTCTACTGGTACATGAGATTGAAATCTTAAAGCTCTGGCAACCTCCAAGAGATGCCTATGTTTTCGTTCAACTACCGAATTTTGTTGTGGTGTATAGGCACAAGATTGTTGATGATCTATGCCTTCAGCTTTATAGAAATTTGTCAGGAGAAACTCTTTACCTTGGTCACTTCTTATAGCCTTTATAGAGCATTGAAATTGTATTTTCACATGTTTAATGAAATTTTGAAGTTCGATTCTAGCTTGTCCCTTGTTTTGTAACATATATACCCAGGTGAATCTGCTTTTGTCCTCAACAATAGTAAGAAAATATTTAAAATTATCCAAAGTTGGCACAGCAAAAGGACCCCAAATGTCAACATGAATAAGATCAAATAAAGACGCACTTTTATTATTATGAGAAGGAAAAGGTAACCTTGTTCGTTTTGACTTGTGACAGACCTCACAAGGTGTGGTACAATCAGAATCAAGGACAGAAGGAAAAAATCTATATTTATTATGTAGTAACTTCATCCTAGTGATAGAAGGATGCCCCATTCTGCCATGCCAAAGGCTAAGAGAAGCATTATTACAACGAGAAAAACTTTTATCGCAGAAAGTAGTGTCTAAAAAATAGTAAAGTCCATCTATGTGCTTAGCTCTCCCAATCACATTGGAGTGTTGGTCCTGCAAGTAACAAGCGTTTGGAGTAATTTTCAAAATACACTTAGAATCGGTTAAAATCTTACTGACAGATATTAAGTTACACTGGAATTCAGGGGCATATAAAACATTTTTCAAAATGATCGACTTAGTCAATCTGACACTTCCCATAGTATTAACATGTACGCTGTTTCCATTGGGCATTTTTATAATGACATTGCAGTTTCTAACATCATCAAACAAAATATTGAAACAATTTGTAATATGATCACTAGCCCTTGAATCTAAAATCCATTTAGGTGATTCCTTTTCAGTTTGGCAGCATAAAGTCATACAAAGAGCAGTTTTAGGGGTACCTGAGGTCCTCTGAACATTTGAAACTCTTGATGGCTCTGTAGTGCTGTTGTTCATGGGAAATTTCTGGAAGATGTTCCAAAGGTGTTGGTACTCTTAATTAGTGATTTTGTGGTCCATCTCTGATTTTGCTTCTTGGGTTCCAGTGTGGTTAGCATTAGCTTTGTTGTTTGCGCTCCATCCCTTTGAATTGTTAGGTATATGTTTGTTGTGCCCTGGAGGGTATCCAATTAGCTCCCAACATCTCTCAACTGTATGATTTCCTCTTCCACAGTGATTACACTGTAAATCCCTTGAATTATTATTGTTCTTTGTTGATCCTGCTGGGTAGCCATAGAGCTCATAACATTTATCGACCGTATGATTGGTCTTCCCACAATGTGTACAGATCATATTTCCAGGTTTCCTTCCTCCAGGTCCTCCACTGTTTCCTATAGCTTTGTTCCAGGGTTTTGGATTCTTATCTTGCCTCACCATCATAGCAGTAGTTTGTTGTGGCTGAGAGATGTTCTCTTGCAGCTCATGATTTGATTCCTCTTGGGAGACCAGATTGAAAACTTCATCTAATGTGGGGAGAGGGTCTTTCAAAAGCACTTGATTCCTCAACTGTTTGTATTCCTCATTTAACCCCATTAAGAACTGCAGTATCTTTCTCCTTTCTTCTCTACCTTTCATCTCAATGAGAACAGGACAGACAGTAGCAGTGCATAAACAAATACTTTCACAAGCAGATATTTCATCCCACACAGTTTTTAATTGTGCAAAATACACATTAATAGGATTCCGATCTTGTTTCATACTCGTCAATTTCTGCTCAAGACTGTAAATCCTATTATTATTTGACCTACCAAATTTGATTTTAAGTTCTTTCCAAACCTGATACGCCGACGTCGCGTACTCCGTGTATCCGGCAATTTCCGGTGAAAGGCTTGCGGAGATCCACGCAAGGATCATGGAATTGCACCGACGCCAATCTTGATACTGTTCATCGTCAACACTCGGCTCTTGAATTGATCCATCGATGAAACCTTGCTTGTTCTTTGCAATAAGTGCCAGGAACATATTCCGACTCCATTTGTGGTAGTTCTTGGAATTGAGTTGTTCATTGACTAACTTCTGCCCTGGAGATTCTCCGTAATGCAAGAAAAACGGACTCGATGGGTTCGAAGAATCACTTATCGATCCACCCAAATGCTTCGAAGACCCGCTAGAATTGGATTTCTTCGATGAATCATCACCGAGTATAGACATGATGTAGTAAAATAAAATGATATGGTAAAATTGAATTGAGACTTGAAAAAATAAAAGAAGCTTAAGGAAAATTCAATGGTGGAAGTAATTTCCCTTCTCTCTCTAGCTCTGATACCATATTGAGAAAAGGAATGAAAATCATATTATTCAAAAGGTTGATTTACGACTACAAAGGAGTCTCGTACTTATAGAACAACACAATTGTCCAATTGGACCCCAAATAGCAACTAATCTACTCTTTAATATACACAGTTTGCGACGTCTCTTAAAGAAACCAACCGACTCATCCATATATAAAGGTTAGTTTCGAAGTGTATGCTTACTTACAAGCAAGTTAAAATCTGATTATTACAAAAGAGTGAAATTGCATATGCTATCAAACGTTTTTGCAATTACTATTGGAATTTGCATGAAAATTTATTGTTGTTAAATGAAAAAAAATATTCCTTCATCCCTTAAATGTTTGTCAAATATTTCTTTATTAATTTACAAAGAAAATTGCCTAGTGGGACTGAGGGAATACCAAGCAACTTTTTAATTGGAAGGAGAAAAAATATCTAGAAAGCCATTGAAGCCTCAACGGGGTCAAACTGTAATAAAAGAAAATTAAAGAACAATTGAGCATCCTCATCAGTACCTGCACCATGCACCATGTGCATCGGTGACTTCAGTTCAAACTCACCTACCAAATTTTAATTATTTTTTATTCAATTTTCAATTATTACAGACCTAACTGAACTCAAAATTTTAACACTCACATTCATTCTCTAGTTCGAACTCAACATATGTATCTTACCAATATTTTCTTTTACTTTTAAATATTTTTTCATTTTTAATAAAATACTCTATATTTTAATTTGTTACATTATTAATTATATATTTTAAAAAAAATAATTAGATATATTTTTCTTGTAAATTAAATAAAATATAATTTAAAAAAAAAATAATTAGATATATTTTTCTTGTAAATTAAATAAAATATAATTTAAAAAAATTGTATACGCAACGCAATAAATTAATTTGTTACATTATTAATTATATATTTTAAACAAAAATAATTAAATATGTTTTTTTGAAAATTAAATAAAATATAATTCAAAAAAGAGTAAATTAGAGAAAAAAATAGAATAGGTTTATAATTTAAAGAATAGTATCCTAGTTTACCTCCCTAATAAAAAAGGTAATCAATTTATTGTATATATATAATTTAATGTATTTATATTAATTGTATTCATAATGTAGGTAGATTTTTTATATTTGATTTGTCTATTTTAACCTTGATATTATAGTAATGTTATATTATTTTAATTACCTACGTTATATAATTTATTACATAGAAAATCTTAAACGTTTTAGCTAAAGATTTTTCATATCAATCGCCGAATCTTTTTTTCGTAAGTAGTTTAGGTTTGAGATTTGTTTTTTTTTTTTTTTTCAAATTTCTCAGTAACCCGCAGGTAGTGTTTCTCACTAGCCGTAGTATTTCTCTCAATCACGGAATCGTTCTTCTTCTTGATCCCGATAGTGTTTCGTCTTTAACCCCAGGTAATTCCAAATTTTCATTCTTTTTGCTTGAACCCGGTAGTGTTTCTAACTATTCGAACAATCAACTCAAAAAGTGATAAGAAATTAAAAATTGTGCATTGGCTTTGAAATTTCAATTCAAATTTATGAGCAGTGGTTTTTTTACAGTTGTTTTTTCCATTTCGATCATCATATGTCAACTGTCTTATATTTTTTAAGCTCGTCATAGTCTCACCAACACGATGACTTGTAATTTTCAATCTTGTAATTTTTTGGGTTCCTGTTTAGTACTAAACACAATGGGTATAAGTTTTCATATTTTTGTTGCTTGTTATTTGTTGGTTTCAGTTGTAGGTCGTTAGGATAAATTCTTCTTGGGGAATACATTTGTGTTTGCATAGTGTATTTGTTTGTTTAAGCTTCTAACCGTCAATGTTTTTTAGAATCACTGTAACATTTTCACATGGATGTGTATAACAAAGGAATGTTTTCCCAACCGGAGATATGGCCGCATATGTGGCTAAGATTATCTACTGTGGTGTGGGAGCTACAATATCATTTGGAGCCAACCTCTCTTAGACCGAACTATGCGACAATATTCGTTTCCAATTCTCGGTTTTGATTGACAAAGCTTTACAACTGAAATTCTCCGTGCTTCCTGATTCAACAATCTATCGTTTACGTAACGACGTCGACATGTCCATGTTGTTTATTGTACTTGCCCAGCTGAAGTCGTCTTGGGTTGATATTAATGTTTCAACACTGATCGAAGCCACGACTGGGAACAACCAAGCTCCTGCGTCAGGATCTACCCAGTCGAGCTTTTCAGTTTCATTTCTTAAGGAGTTTATAAAATCGATCAACATTTTTCAATCACATATGCATACATGATTTATTTTTCGTTTCAGAGTCTGTAACACACTATGATATAATTGTGTCTTGATTCTATATTATTGTGTAGGTCCCTAATTGTGGGAAGTAGAAATCTATTTCTTTTGGCCCATTTAGTTGTTCACTAATAATCTCTCGTCTGCAACGTTGATATCTTGGTTACAAATGTGTTTGTCATAGTGTAGTAAATTTCTTAGGCTTGCGACTTCTTCTTGTATATTGCCTTAGGGTTAGTTTAAAAAAGTAGTAAACACTTAGTCGATACTTGTTCCAGTAAACAATAATTCTGGAAAAATGTGCTAACTCCAAATTAATATCAGCTTAGGCTTAGTAAAATGATTATAACATAAGGCATGTGATGATAGTTTACTGGTGTTAAATACACGTCTATATCGTCCCTTGACATTCACAAGAACAACTCTTGCACTGTAGTTTTTTTTCACTGTCATTAAGAGACACTAGTGTATATGTAGAAAAATTTTAGTTTTCTTTCGTGATCGAAAAGTCTAAGTTATATACCTTCTGTGATTTACAAATATTACAACTCATGTTCCTATCAGTGTGTTACTATCTGAAAGCCATCTTTTTTTGCTTCTTGTATATTGCCTTAAGGTTAGTTTAAAAAAGTAGTAAACACTGAGTCCATACTTGTTCCAGTAAACAATAATTCTTTATGGAAGTCTTAACAAATCCAAATGCTTCGTAACAAAAAAAGTTGTATATTGCATTAAGGTTATTTTAAAAAAGTAGTAAACACTGAGTCCATACTTGTTTCAGTAAACAATAATTCTTTATGGAAGTCTTAACAAATTCAAATGCTTCGGTCACAAATTCTGACACTGGGGTATCTTTCTCGATTATGTATTCTGCGGCAACATTCGCCCAAGAATATCTCCTACATCTTTCATAGTAATTTCAAATTGACTACTTCCGAAGGAAAAGGAACAATTCTCGTGATTGTAACAGTTGAGAATCATCCCAAGCTGATTGTTGAACTTTGAAACAGTCAATTTCCCACTGAAGAAGTTCTCAAATATGGCTGCATATGGCGTCTGAGCAATAATAATCCTCACACCGTCTGTAATGGGGCTGTTTTTTAGGTCGTAAGAAGGAACGGTGATCCTAAACTGGACAGTCTGAGACAAAAAACAAGTAAATATTAGTGAATAAACTATTAAAACTTTAAATCAATATTGAATAAACTTTTTATTAATTCATATGACAATCAAGCAATAATTCACACTACGCACAAAATTACATATTATGAAGTACAACATATAAACACAATGCATTTAATCAGTTCTTGACAACCTGATTCTGAAGCACAAAGATTTATAATTTAGGACTAAAGATTTAAACTGCTTACCAAGTCACCCTTGAAATCAATGTTGAACTAAATATTAGTAATTACTAGTGTAATGTCATTGATAAAATATGTGTTATAAACTACTCGTATGTAAACTAGAGTGATATAATAATTTGAATAATATATACTATTAGTTATTCAATGTTTATCAAATTGTTAATTAATATAAACTACTCGTCAAAAACTAAAGTTATATATGTATAATTAGTGTATGCAATAGTGTATGCATATAAACTACATGTACCTAATGAGTGTTACATATATGAAATAACAGCTTTATTGGTTATCAACATCTACACATTAAACCTATTAATCATATATATTAACAATGTTTGCTAATAAATACACTAGACAACATAGTGTATGCAATTGAAACAGGCGTCAGTGTTTGTAAAAGATTCCTAGATATTACAATTGAAACAAGTGGACACTTGTTAATTAGCTAATGTCCGGATATTAGTTTGCAATTATAACTAAAATATACACTGCCAAATTAGGGTGGGGCAGTGTACACTTTATACATTCAGACCTGTACCTAGATTAACTGTACCTAATGAGTGTGATATATACGAAAAATACACGTAGCTTGTGTATTTTGAAGCTTTATTGATTATGACCATCTACACTACCAGGTAGACTATGTGTAACATCACACAAATTATGTTTAATCTAACCTATATACTATCCAACAGTGTTTACTATGTGTAACAGAAATAAAGATGTAATCTTACATATACACTACTCATACATGTAATCTAACATATACACTACCCAAGCATGTAAGCCTAGTGTTATAATCATGCGATTAAACAACTAAATAAAGCATAGGCAACAACAATATGAAACAACCCACAAGCCGATACTCGTGCTGTAAACCACTCACCTGCTGCCAGCCTCTGTAAAAGTAATTTCAAATAAATCCATATGCAACTAAACACGAGAAGTAGAAATTCTAAGGTCTACAATACCCAAATGAAGTATATAAAGAAAAAAACCAACGTACAACAATAAATTCACATACTAAAGTAGAAAGAGAAAAAAAACATAAATATAATCCATCAATATGTCCCAACTAGGTCAGCAGCTTTTACCTCAATAAATAATGAAGAAAACATCACATAAAATAGCATAGAGAACATGAATAAAAAAAACTCTGAGCATAAAGTGATAAAGATCATGTTTCATAGAGCACTCAATGTGAGCTTCACGCTGAATCAATTTGAGAAAATATACAAAGGAGATAAAATGATTCTACCTGCTTAAAACACAACAGTAAAATACAGAAATGTGCACGAAGAAAGGAAGCATTATATTACCTTCACAAGAGGAATAAACCACTCGACCAAATCATTTTCCCTCATCTGTGATCCAACTATGCACAAGGACTCGACAACTTTGTCCCTCACACAGGTCTCCTCCACTGTACAGAGAGTTTCCAGTGTAGCAACACATGAGCATGCTCGACACCTCCTACATTCGGAATGAACACACCCAATTCATCGGCCATAGCAAAGCAGCACCTCATCATCATCGTCATTGTTTTCGCTCAAAAATGGGATCAACTCCTTCTGAGTCCTCTCCTCCCCAAGTGCGCGTGCTATGGTGGATAGTCTTCTTATAGAGTTCAGCCTTAGTTGAATGTTGTCATTCTTTAATTCATTTATTAGTATATGTAATCTTACATATACACTGCCCATACATGTAATCTAACATTAACACTATCCAAGCATGTAAGCCTAGTTGTTAGAATCATGCGATTAAACAACTAAATAAAGCATATGCAACACACTAATATGAATACTAAACTATATGTAGCTATATTCTATGGACAAAATAATGGGGATTTTTGAAAAAGAAATATCAAATTCAATCAAATTAACTACACACTTTTGTTGATAAACCAAATATTTTGAGTAACAGGTTCACATATGATTATACTTTTCAACCTACAACAAGATGTTGAAAAAATGTGTCGAGATTATGCTTTGAATTTGAAAAATATATACAAGCTCAATCTACTGTGCCACACACCCACGAATTTGACTGATAGTTTTTATTAGGACAAGAAGAAGATTAAAGGAAATGGATTTATGAAACGAACGACATGAAAATATTTGTACTGGTACACAATATAAAATCCAACATAAAAATTACAACTTTTAGTCGATTAAAACAAAAATTTAAGAACCATTAATCAGACATGCAATCATTTCAACTAATACACTAGCTATGTCAATTCAAACCTAAAACTAATAATTTGGGTAGAATCAAACAAGAAATCCAAGAACCCTAAAATCTGATTCGGGCATGGCTAGATTTCCACCATTTCCCCCGAATTTATACCTCCTTCTACGTCTCTAACTGGAGCCTCGGTTCTGACCAGATTAATCTTCGGTTAATCTATATGGATCTATGGTTTGTTGATAAACCAAATATCAAAACCATACAAGTTAACTACAAGTCTTGTTCATAAAGAAATTATTTAGAGTAACAGTTTCCTATAAGATTTTATTTTTCAACAAAAAACAAAACAAGATGTTGCCCATATAATGCTCTGAATCAGGATGAAACATAGATACTGCCACTACAGTTCACCTACAAACTACCTTTTCTGATTGTGTTCTTGGGTTGACACTGAATTTCATGAAATTCTCTGTACTGGAACACAAAAAAAATCCAAACTAAAAACTGCAAATTCGAGTCAATTGTAAATTACTTTTAAAACATGTAATCGTTTCGACTAATACACTATGTCAATTCAAACCTTCAAATTAATCTTTTGTAGATTCAAAACAACATTCAAAAACCCTAAATCCGGTATGGAATCTATTCACCAATTAAATTCAAGAACAGTGATAATGATTTCGGAAAACTTGCCTTAACAATAAGAAGACGCTTCGAGGTTTGATCGTTGACACTATCACGTAGACGCCGGCGAGAGAATCACAGAAGTGTGTATTGAAGAATTGTGAAAACCGTTTCACGTATTGAAGAATATAGTGTATTACAGCTTTGTGTACGCAATCTATATTTAATCCGTTTTTTTTTTTTTTTTGTAGTGTATAACCTTTATATGGTAAGTGTATATTTAATAGGATTAATTAAGAGAAATCATATAATCGGTTAATAAAGACATATATTACATAGTGTACAACAATTCAAAGGGCTTTATAGGTAAATCTTGTTTTTTTATAAATAGTGTAAACATTGGTCTTAGAGTATAATTCACCTAAAGATATTTACCCTTTTTAAAAATCCCCTTTCAAAAAATTTGTATACGCAATAAATTAATTTGTTACATTATTGATTATATATTTTAAACAAAAATAATTAGATATGTTTTTCTTTTAAATTAAATAAAATATAATTTAAAAAATTTTTATACGCAACGAAATAAATTATTTTGTTACATTATTAATTATATATTTTAAACAAAAATTATTAAATATGTTTTTCTTTTAAATTAAAATAATTTGTTATATGTTTTTATAGTACAATTTTCAAATAGTTGTACACTTTTTTATTCAATTAATTAAAAAGATATTTAAATAAATAAATTATAGAAATATAAAAATAATATTAAAAGATTAATTAAAAAAAATTGCATTAAGTGCTGCCTCACTTCAGGCCCATGCAAAAGTGGGGTCACCTCCTTTCATGGCCAATTAGATTTGACATCCTGAAAAAAAAAAAAAAAAAAAAAAAAAAAGCTAGTTCAATACTTTGAACTGAGTTCATTTGATGGTGGGTGGGTTTGAGGGGTGGGTAAATGAACTAACTCCTACATTGATATGAGTTCAGTTAAGTGGGTTTGAACTCACATTTTTTCAAACCAATGTACATGCCCTAAAGTATCACCTGCACCTACTAGCTAGCTACATGGGTTTATTTTCCTCAACACACTTTTATCAATACATTATGACTCCCTTCCATTTCAATTTAGTACTATTCATTATGAGTTGAACACCTTAATTAAAAAAATATTATTATTTACACGGGACTATTTCGTCCCACAACATAGGTCATACTTTCTTTATATATTAAATAGAAAGTGTGACCATTCAAATAAGATTGAGAGAGTATTATTTATTTTTCAGTTACTCAATTTATTTTTCCTTTAAAATTTTCACACTCGTTTTAGAAAAAAAAAAAATAATAACTTTATATTTACAATATTTATTTATTTATTTATAGTTAATACTGTGTAAACTTTTCTCAAGATATTTTTTTGGACCAATGGAGCACTAAGTGTCTACTTAGTGATTACTAAATTATAGATATTTTTAAATTATGACAATGTATACTACTAATTACTTAATTAAAAGTAATTAAACATAATTACTATACTATCAAAGCCCCTTGGACCCAATTAACTTGGTCAACCCAAAAGTCACCCCCATCGCCAGCCACCCTCCGACCAGCACCCTCGCCACCGACCGCACCGCCGGCGCTCCTCCAAGAACCGCCCCCAACCACCCAAACACCACCAGCGCCACGCTGACCGCCGCCACCACCGCCCCGATCCTCACCCTGTACGCGCTGATGAACGACGCCGCCAGCAGCGGCACCATCGCCCCGACTGAGAACGCCAGAGCCGACGCCGCCGCCGCCTGCAGAGGATTCGGCAAGCTCCCGTCGCCGTCGCCGTCGTTCGTGATATTGTCGATACCGTTTCCCGCCCTTTTCCTCTCTCTCTCGATCTGCGCGCGCTCCGTGTCGAGCTGCGAGTGGACGGAGACGTACTCTCCGATGGCCATGGAGCAGGCTCCGGCGACGAGTCCGGCGAAGCCGGTGAGGATCATGACCTTCATGGCGTGCTTGACGGCGCCGACGCCCATCATGAGCGACGCCGTCGAGACCAGCCCGTCGTTGGCACCGAGGACGGCCGCGCGCAGCCACTGCGACCGCTTGGAGTAGTCGATCTCGAGTTTCGTTTGATCGTCGGCCGTCGCCATTAATTAATGAGAAAAATCGATTAATAAAAATTGATGAATATTAGTTTGTTAGAAGATGACCGTGGTTGCCACACGCCTTCTTAGTATTCTATTGTACGTATTTATAGTTAGTAGAATCGAAAAAAAATAAAATAATAGGAGGTGGGGCCCACAGACATTTCCAAGTATTAGTTTTTTTGTTTTTTAATCAATCCTTTTATAATAAATACTTTTTTTTTAATCAATCCTTTTATAATAAAGAGTAAAAGAATTCTTAAAACAACAATTAACAATAGTCTTCCTTAAAAAAAATACTATTATTGTTTCGTTTTAAAATACAAATTTACACCTACTTTATCAATCACTTTTTCAATTTTACTCAAAAATACCTTACTTTATAAATTAAAAATACATTTATAACATTTACTCTTTGATCAAATTGTCAAAAAGTAACATTTTTTTAATCTTAGTGATCGAAAAAAAGGATCGTATATTTATGAAACGAAAGTAGTAAAAAAACTCTAAAAAAACTCCAACTCAATCGAGTTGAGATATAAGTCAAGGGTCGTGTCCGAATTTTTAACGTGTGAGAAAATCAATAAAATATGATATTTAAATAAAAATTTGTCAAACTCCAAGATTTCTCGTGGACAGAAAATTGCATGTACATCACCTCATACCTTACCCAAAAAAATGGATGTACATGTGACCCTTGAATGGGAGTCTAGTTGGCACGCGCTTGGCCTAAAGAAACTTTAATTCAACACAATATATGCTTGGAGACAAGACATCATAAATGTTTATTTACAAAAATGAATTGCAGTAATTTAGCTAGCGATGGGGATGAAGGTACCTGAAGAGTTAATGAAGAGTCATTGTATAAAATTTCAGTACCTATTTATATTGATTACTCCTATAATATTTCAAATTCAAGAATCATTATTAGGTTTGACCATGAGATATGAAATAATTGGTAAAGTTTATCCCTAATCTCATGTCTACTGGCATTTCATTCAAGAATTCAACTGTATCTTCTTTAAACGCTTCATGCATCATTTGGTGTCCTCATGCATTCAGGTCTGCAAAAAATCGAGCAATCTAATAACATAGAGGTTCGACACTCGAACGAGTTATGATATCATGAATCACGTGCATTCCAATTAAAAACGGATGAAGGATGAAATGATCATTTGTATATACACAATATTTAGCGTGTTAGATTTCGCTAGTGATCTAATAGTTGAGTACGGGTGTGTACAACCTAAAGGTGCACTCTGAGGCCGTTAGCCCGTTACACTTGATCACATATGAATATGACTCTTTTAATTATATATAATCATTAATTGTTATTAATTTCGTACTTTATATTTACTTTTTAAAACAAACTTTGATTTGTTGTAACAATCAATCACAATCAATCACGTACATATACACAAGTGATCGACTTTTAACAAGGATAAAAAAGTTACTATAAAGAAGAATAAAGGAACAAATCTTTAAAGTTACCCCGTGTTCACATCCTCATTAATAGAAATTTTCTATTTTATATTTTCTATTAAAGTTGTTTTCTATTAATCTATAAATGTACTTAAATGTGGAATTTTAACAAACTTATAATGTTCTTATTTATTTTTATTTTTTTATAAGGAGGAGAGACGAGAAACTCCACCCCCACCCGATCGGAGGTCCCTCGATCGGGTAGGATGTAAATCGAGGGATGTGCCCGAGTAGCAGACACCTGTGCGAGAGAGCCAACAGGTCGAACCCCAGGACAAACCTTCATAATATTTCAATGAAAATTTGCCCCACCCGAGGTTCGAACCCTGCGTCGCCGGAGAATTTCACCCACATCATCACAGGTCTTACCACTCGGCTATGCCCCTAGGGACAATGTTCTTATTTATTACAAAGAAAATATGTAAAAACATGTACACTTATCAAATTCAAACAATCTTCACGGTTCTTGCACCATGACCGGTTTAACATATAAGCTCGAACCTAGTTCCGGTTCGAGCTAGAAGCGTTGGACTTGTCGCAAGAGGCTCACACCGTTCTCCTCGATCTCTTTTCGATATCTCCATGGTCATGAGATTTTTTTTTTTTTTTAATTTAATTTTTTTAATTAATTATGTATATTTATGGCCATGGCCGTATATGGGATACCTAATTTTATAATGTCGACATTGGGAATTAAAATGGATAGTGAAGAGGAAAGCACTAGCAACAATCGCTCTGTCGTATAAAAATATACTCGTATTATATAGTGGGAGCGGAGTGTGTTTTCCACACGAATACCACCGACTCTCTTATACTATTATACAATAATCTTTTTGTACATGTTATTTTATTTCAGTTTGTTCGCATAAACTAGGAGCAATTAACTTAAAGTTATTTTGGGCAATTCCCAATTATAGGAACAATTTATCATCCAATCACATGATAACCTTTGACAAATAAAAACATTAATTTCGATTTGTGACGCGCTCAGTGTTCACTGCAACCAAAATATGTTCAGTGACGATAAAACACATTAAAGTGACGTATTAGTCACTTTATACTCCCTCATCTACAGACTAATAGTCACAATTCATTCACAAAATTCAAAGGAAGTGTGACTATTAATCTGATTTGGAGAAAGTACAGTATATTGCAATTTTGCATAATAGTTATCAACAAATCAAACTACACTAGACAAAACTAGAGATAAAAATTATTAATAATTGGTCAATAACACCTTAAATAAATTAAGGTAATAATATTTTGCAACTTATATTTGAGTTTTAGGAACTATTTTTTGTTAAGGTGATTATGTTTTTCAACTTCTAATTGAGCTTTAAGATCTATTTCCAACAGATGTGTGATATGTAACATGCTCCCTCAATAGTCGCCTCAGTTTTGTGGACTCTACTGTACATCTGTACTCAATGTCATTTTTGTCTTAACTTATATTTGAGTTTTAGAATCTATTTTCAACCGAACAAGTATATTGTGATTTTGAGGTTTGGACGAACAAGCTAGCAGAAAATGACGATTAGACTAGCAAAACAGTAAATGACGAGTGTTGTACCCCATTTTTACCGAGGCCCAATAGACCGGCCCACGATATAAGCCCAACGTAAAATCGGGTCCTTCGGCCCACCTGAGCGATTCAAGCAATAAAGGTGAACAGACGAGGAAGGGATGAGCGACCAAGGACTTACTCCTTATCTTTTCATTCGCACTTTGGTTGATGACTATCAGTGACCAGACGGGCATGACGGACACGGGAAGGCTTGTTCTCCCTACTATAGAACGTCGCTCTCCTGATGGTCTGCTAGTCTGCCCGACCAGAGATAGTTGAGAAGCCCTCCTGGTAGTCAGATAGTCTGCCCGACCAGAGACAACTAAGAAGCCCTCCTGGTAGTCAGATAGTCTGCCCGACCAGAGATGACTAAGAAGCTCTCTTGATGGTCTACTAGTCTGCCCAACCAGAGACAGCTGAGAGGCTCTCCTGGTAGTCTGCTAGTCTGCCCGACCAGAGACGACTAAGAAGCTCTCTTGATGGTCTACTAGTCTGCCCAACCAGAGACAGCTGAGAAGCTCTCCTGGTAGTCTGCTAGTCTGCCCAACCAGAGACACTTGAGAAGCTCTCCTGGTAGTCTGCTAGTCTGTCCGACCAGAGATAGCTGAGAAGCTCTCCTGGTAGTCTGCTAGTCTGCCCGACCAGAGATAGCTGAGAAGCCCTCCTGGTAGTCTGCTAGTCTGCCCAAGCAGAGACACTTGAGAAGCTCTCCTGGTAGTCTGCTAGTCTACCTGACCAAAGACAACTGAGAAGCCCTCCTGATGGTCTAATGGTCTGCCCGACTGAAAACAGCTAAGGAGTCAGAACAAGAGGCTGGTTGTTCGAATCTCGAGGTCGGACAGACAAGCAGACATGGAAGATAGCAGATGACTACCCTTGTAAAATGACAAGGGTAAAAGCGACTTTATACATGATAAAGCCCAATAAAGAAAGGGCCCAATAACATCTTTAGAAACCTTAATCCCCCTACTATAAATAGTTGAGCCATTTGTATTTACTGGACACGACACAATTCCCGAAAAACGGAGATAATAATACAAACATTTATGCTCTCTACTTTCTACTCGTCATTTACTGTTTTGCTAGTCTAATCGTCATTTTCTGCTAGCTTGTTCGTCCAAACCTCAAAATCACAATATACTTGTTCGGTTGAAAGCTTATCCGATTTTTCGACCGTTAACAATTGGCGCTAGAAGGAGGGCTGACCCTCGAGCGTTGGACGAGTAGTTAAGCAGTTCAAGAGTTTAAACGACTAGCAGTTATGCAGTTCGGTAGTCTGGCTGTTCGGTAGTTTAGCAGTCCGACTTTTAAGTAGACGAGCAATTTAGCCGCTTGGTAGATTAGCAGCCTAACAGTCTAGCGGTTTAAGAGATTAGCATATTAGAAGCCCGAAATGGGTATAATCAAAATAGTTTGGCTGATCGCCGATGCCGCCGAGTATGGGAGCAGAGACGCCCGTGATAAAGGAAAATTCCCGATGGTCTCGGGAGGGCTAGAAACACGTCCGCCTGTCATGTATGGCGAAGAGCAAGACCAGTGGGCACTTATAGAGCCTACGAACCGAGCAACAAGATTCTGAAGAATGGTAGAGTTGTTCAAAAGGGAGGTGGGTAGTAATCCGCCTAACAGAAGCCAGAGTTCCAAGAGAATTGCAAGGAGCCGAACACCAACTGAATCGACTTTGGAAACGAAATGTTTCACCCGAAACGATCTCCACAAGTAAACACTGGGGCATTTGATGGGTGCGGCCATCAAATACCCCAACATGGTTGTTCACCTAGAAAGATCACCAATTTTGACGAACAAAGCTCATGAGAAGGTGGTCTGGCAGAAAGCTTATCGTCGACCAAGAAGCCATTGTTGGAAGTCCGATCAGATGGACAAGTAGAGACCAGAAGATGGTAAAGGCGGATTCGGTGTAAGACGAACCAAGGAGTCCATGTGATGGACATGATTTCCAATTACAAATCTCGATTGAAGAACTCGGGCATAACGAATAAAGATCTGCTAGACAGGATGACGACTTAGATCCCCGTTTGGATTTTGAGCCGAAAAAAAAGAAGAAGTTATTCATATATCTGGCTTCAACCGAATGCGCGATGAGTCAAGTGATGGTCCGAGCTGACGGGCAGGTACACAGACCAATCTACCGTTATAGCAAAGCACTCCACGATGTGGAGACCAAATATACTCCATTAGAAAAGTTTGCATGTGCATTAGTGATTAGCAATCAGGAGTTGAGTGAAACTCCTCCGAGAGC
This sequence comes from Euphrasia confusa, assembly GCA_954870475.1. Lineage (NCBI taxonomy): Eukaryota > Viridiplantae > Streptophyta > Magnoliopsida > Lamiales > Orobanchaceae > Euphrasia > Euphrasia confusa. The sequence continues at coordinate 50,300,232 of OX940949.1, read as the reverse complement.
CTGTCCGGGCGAGCTTATGCCTGCTCGTCACCCCGACAGCTCGAAAAATTATTAATCAGGAGTTGAGTGAAACTCCTCCGAGAGCCTGTCCGGGCGAGCTTATGCCTGCTCGTCACCCCGACAACTCGAAAAATTATTAATCAGGAGTTGAGTGAAACTCCTCCGAGAGCCTGTCCGGGCGAGCTTATGCCTGCTCGTCACCCCGACAGCTCGAAAAATTATTAATCAGGAGTTGAGTGAAACTCCTCCGAGAGTCTGTCCGGGCGAGCTTAAGCCTGCTCGTCACCCCGACAGCTCGAAAAATTATTAATCAGGAGTTGAGTGAAACTCCTCCGAGAGCCTGTCCGGGCGAGCTTATGCCTGCTCGTCATCCCGACAACTCGAACAATTATTATTCCGAGTTAAGTGAAACTTTTCCGTGTGCCTGACCGGGAGAGTGTATGCTAGGCGCTGCTCGTCATCCCGACAGCTCGAACAATTATTATTCCGAGTTAAGTGAAACTTTTCTGTGTGCCTGACCGGGAGAGTGTATGCTAGGCGCTGCTCGTCATCCCGACAGCTCGAACAATTATTATTCCGAGTTAAGTGAAACTTTTCCGTGTGCCTGACCGGGAGAGTGTATGCTAGGCGCTGCTCGTCATCCCGACAGCTCGAACAATTATTATTCCGAGTTAAGTGAAACTTTTCCGTGTGCCTGACCGGAAGAGTGTATGCTAGGCGCTGCTCGTCATCCCGACAGCTCGAACAATTATTATTCCGAGTTAAGTGAAACTTTTCCGAGTGCTTGACCGAGAGAGTGTATGCTAGGTGCTGCTCGTCATCCCGGCGGGAGAAACAATTATTAATCAGGAGTCGAGTGAAACTCTTCCGAGAGCTTGTCCGGGCGAGCGTATGCAGTGTGCTGCTCGTCATCCCGGCAGGAGAGCAAAAAAAAAAAAAAAAAAAAAGGGGAGTTGTAATAAGCTTCCTCCCTGGAGCCTCTGAGGAGTTGTAACGAGCTTCCTCCTCGGAGCCGCCGAGCCGAGCAGACAATGTACTGTTTGATAACTCGGGCGGGAAAGAAAAAAAAAAAAGATAACAACCAGGGAGTTGTAATAAGCTTCCTCTTTGGAGCAACCGAGGAGTTGTAACGAGCTTCCTCCTCGGATCCGCCGAGCCGAGCAGACAATGTACTGTTTGATAACTCGGGCGGGAAAGAAAAAAAAAAGATAACAACCAGGGAGTTGTAATAAGCTTCCTCCCTGGAGCAACCGAGGAGTTGTAACGAGCTTCCTCCTCGGATCCGCCGAGCCGAGCAAGCAATGTACTGCTCGACAACTCGGGTGAAAAAAAAAAAAAAAAAAAAATGATAACAACCAGGGAGTTGTAATAAGCTTCCTCCCTGGAGCAACCGGGGAGTTGTAACGAGCTTCCTCCTCGGATCCGCCGAGCCGAGCAAGCAATGTACTGCTCGACAACTCGGGCGGGAAAGAAAAAGATAACGACCAGGGAGTTGTAATAAGCTTCCTCCCTGGAGCCACCGAGGAGTTGTAACGAGCTTCCTCCTCGGGCCCGCCGAGCCGAGCAGACAATGTACTGCTCGATAACTTGGGCGGGATAAAAACAAAAACAAGGAGTCGGAATGAGCTTCCTCCCTTAGAATCGCCTAGCAGACAGGCAATGTACTGCCCGATAAGTTAGGCGAAAAAAAAAAAAAATGGAATGAGCTTCCTCCTTAGAATCGCCTAGCAGACATGCAATGTACTGCTCGATAACTTGGGCAGGATAAAGACAAAAACAAGGAGTCGGAATGAGCTTCATCCTTAGAATCGCCTAGCAGACATGCAATGTACTGCTCGATAACTTGGGCAGGATAAAGACAAAAACAAGGAGTCGGAATGAGCTTCATCCTTAGAATCGCCTAGTAGACAGGCAATGTACTGCCCGATACCATGGGCGGGATAAAAAAAAAAAAAAAAGTCGGAATGCGTTTCCTCCTTAGAATCGCCTAACAGACGAGCAATGTACTGACCGATAACTTAGGCGGGATTAAAACAAAAACAAGGAGTCGGAATGAGCTTCCTCCTTAGAATCGCCTAGCGGACAAGCTGACCGATAACTTGGGCGGGACAAAAACAAAAACAAGGAGTCGGAATGAGCTTGCTCCTTAGAATCGCCTAGCAGACGGGCAATGTATTGCCTAACAAATCGAGCGAGAGCAAATTTCCGGGAAGTTGTAATGAACTTCCTCGTCGGAGCCGCCGAGCCAGACAAACAATGTAGTGCCCGATAACTTGGGCATGATAAAATTCAATCTAAGGAGTTGTAATGAGCTTCATTCTGCCAGATGACCATTCATACTGCTATCCGTTTGCTAGACGACCATGCTAGGCAGTTGTCCGCCTGCCAGACAACCATCCTAGGCATCTGTCCGTCTGCCAAACGACCAATCTAGGCAGCTGCCCGCCTGCCAGACGACCATGCTAGGCATCTGTCCGTATGCCAGACGACCATCTAGGCAACTGTCCGTTTGCCAGACAACCATCTAGGCAGCTGTCCGCCTGCCAGGAACAGACAAAGTGGTTGGCGGACCTACCTACCACAACATTTAAGACGACCATACAAGGCATCTGTCCGCCTGCCAGAAAACCATGCTACGCATTTGTCCGTCTGCCAGACGACCAATCTAGGTAGGTGCCCGCCTGCCAGATGCAGACAAAGTGGTAGGCAGACCTGCCTACCACGAAATTCTAGGCGACCATCCTAGGGAGATATACACATGCCAAACAAACATGCTAGACATATGTCCGTATGCCAGACGACCAATCTAGGTAAGTGTCCGCCTACCAGATGCAGACAAAGTGGTAAGCAGACCTGCCTACCACGAAGTTCCAGGCGACCATGCTCGGCAGATACATGCCTAACAGACAACATAACTTCCGATCACTCGATCAAAATAAAAATTCAATTTAAGGAGTTGTAACGAGCTTCCTCCTTGAACCCCGCCGATCAGACAGGCAACATATCACCCGATCACTCGGGCAGGATAAAAATTCAATCTAAGGAGTTGTAACGAGCTTCCTCCTTAGACCCCGCCGATCAGACAGTTAACATACCGTCCGATCACTCAGGCAGAATAAAAATTCAAACCAAGGAGTAGTAATAAGCTTCCTCCCCAGAACCGCCAAGACGAGCAGACGATGGAATGCTCGACAGGCCGTGCGAAAAGAAAAAAAAAACAAAAAAAAACAACAAAGGCCTAGCAATCTTGCGCTGAGAAGAAACGTCGAACATGTGGAGTGATGCGTCACCCAAAAAGACGACCAAGCACACTAAGTAGGTAACCAAATGAAAAATAGAGAAATATTTCAGATCGGAAAGTCCGGACACACGACGAACACGGACAAGGTCCGAATAGGTACCGAACATTCCTGAGGCGCACAATGCAAGAATCAAAACAGGGAACTAACGACTAGCCCACCAAAAACAAAAAGAGCCTAACAGACGACCTCCGTACATCAAATAAGCGGACCGAATAAATAAAAAAAGAGGAAATCGAGAGTATTGTTACGCACCCAAAGTGCTGAACACCGTCCAAGAAGACGGTCAGATTTAAAATGCTACGAGCGAACTGAAGTAGATGGGACATTTTAACTTCACGCTTTAAATTATCATGTTAAATTTTCAATTGACGATCGACCGGGTCAGTCGTGAGCCGTTCAATTCAAGCCTCTATCCTTAAAAATTGAGTCCGTCTAGCCGAACCCAACCTGTCCGAAGTTTCGAAAAGGTCGAGTTCGGGGGGCATTTGTTGTACCCCATTTTTACCGAGGCCCAATAGACCGGCCCACGATATAAGCCCAACGTAAAATCGGGTCCTTCGGCCCACCTGAGCGATTCAAGCAATAAAGGTGAACAGACGAGGAAGGGATGAGCGACCAAGGACTTACTCCTTATCTTTTCATTCGCACTTTGGTTGATGACTATCAGTGACCAGACGGGCATGACGGACACGGGAAGGCTTGTTCTCCCTACTATAGAACGTCGCTCTCCTGATGGTCTGCTAGTCTTCCCGACCAGAGATAGTTGAGAAGCCCTCCTGGTAGTCAGATAGTCTGCCCGACCAGAGACAACTAAGAAGCCCTCCTGGTAGTCAGATAGTCTGCCCGACTAGAGATGACTAAGAAGCTCTCTTGATGGTCTACTAGTCTGCCCAACCAGAGACAGCTGAGAGGCTCTCCTGGTAGTCTGCTAGTCTACCCGACCAGAGACGACTAAGAAGCTCTCTTGATGGTCTACTAGTCTGCCCAACCAGAGACAGCTGAGAAGCTCTGCTGGTAGTCTGCTAGTCTGCCCAACCAGAGACACTTGAGAAGCTCTCCTGGTAGTCTGCTAGTCTGTCCAACCAGAGACAGCTGAAAAGCTCTCCTGGTAGTCTGCTAGTCTGCCCGACCAGAGATAGCTGAGAAGCCCTCCTGGTAGTCTGCTAGTCTGCCCAAGCAGAGACACTTGAGAAGCTCTCCTGGTAGTCTGCTAGTCTACCTGACCAAAGACAACTGAGAAGCCCTCCTGATGGTTTAATGTTCTGCCCGACTGAAAACAGCTAAGGAGTCAGAACAAGAGACTGGTTGTTCGAATCTCGAGGTCGGACAGACAAGCAGACATGGAAGATAGCAGATGACTACCCTTGTAAAATGACAAGGGTAAAAGCGACTTTGTACATGATAAAGCCCAATAAAGAAAGGGCCCAATAACATCTTTAGAAACCTTAATCCCCCTACTATAAATAGTTGAGCCATTTGTATTTACTGGACACGACACAATTCCCGAAAAACGGAGATAATAATACAAACATTTATGCTCTCTACTTTCTACTCGTCATTTACTGTTTTGCTAGTATAATCGTCATTTTCTGCTAGCTTGTTCGTCCAAACCTCAAAATCACAATATACTTGTTCGGTTGAAAGCTTATCCGATTTTTCGACCGTTAACAACGAGTAGAAAGTAGAGAGCATAAATGTTTGTATTATTATCTCCGTTTTTTGGGAATTGTTTCGTGTATCATAAATACAAATGACTCAACTATTTATAGTAGGGGGATTAGGGTTTCTAAATATGTTATTGGGTCATTTCCTTACTGGGCTTTATCATGTACAAAGTCGCTTTTACCCTTATTATTTTACAAGGATAGTCATCTGCTATCTTCCAGGTCTGCTTGTCTGTCCGGCCTCGAGATTCGAACAACCAGCCTCTTGTTCTGAATCCTCGTCTGTTTTCAGTCGGGCAGACCAACAGACTACCAGGAGAGCTTCTCAGTTGTCTCTAGTCGGGCAGACTAGTAGACCATCATGAGAGCTTCTTAGTTGCCTCTGGTCGGGTAGACTAGCGGACTACCATGAGAGCTTCTCAGTTGTCTTTGGTCGGGCAGACTAGCAGACTACCAGGAGAGCTTCTCAGTTGTCTCTGGTCGGGCAGACTAGCAGACTACCAGGAGGGCTTTTCAGCTGTCTTCGGTCGGGAAAACTAGCAGACTACCAGAAGGGCTTCTCAGGCAGACTAGCTGACTACCAGGAGGGCTTCTCAGGCAGACTAGCTGACTTCGGTCGGGCAGACCAGCAAACTACCGGAAAGGCTTCTCAGGCAGACTAGCAGACTACCGGAAGGGCTTTACAGGCAGACTAGCGGACCATAAGGAGAGCTAGCTGTCTTTGGTCAGGCAGACTAGCAGACTACCGGAAAGGCTTCTCAGGCAGACTAGCAGACCATTAGGAGAGCGTCTCAACTGTCTTTGGTCAGGCAGACTAGCAGACTACCGGAAAGGCTTCTCAGGCAGACTAGCAGACTACCGGAAGGGCTTTACAGGCAGACTAGCGGACCATCAGGAGAGCTTCTCAGCTGTCTTTGGTCAGGCAGACTAGCAGACTACCGGAAAGGCTTCTCAGGCAGACTAGCAGACCATTAGGAGAGCGTCTCAACTGTCTTTGGTCAGACAAACTAGCAGACTACCAGAAGGGCTTCTCAGGCAGACTAGCTGACTACCAGGAGGGCTTCTCAGGCAGACTAGCTGACTACCAGGAGGGCTTCTCAGGCAGACTAGCTGACTATCAGGAGAGCGACGTTCTATAGTTGGGAGAACATGCCTTTATGTGTCCTTCATGCCTGTCTGGTCACCAATAGTCATCAACCATAATGCGGATGAAAGGATAAGGAGTAAGTCCCTGGTCGCTCATCCGTTCCTCGACTGCTTACCTTTATTGCCTGAATTGCTCAGTGTTGGAATAGGTGACCGGCGAGCCAACGGTTGGCCGAGCGGTTAACCGTATTCCGTTATATAACGGTTTATTTCGTTAATTAATGAAACCTATATTAATGGCATATACTATATCTGCTCCCAATGTTGAATCATAGATATAGTCCTGTACAGTTACACATGTTGTATGAATTCGGTTTTGTGGAAACCGAGAGATAATTCTGTTAACGCAACGTAACTGGTCAAACTCAGTTCCTAGTCGATGGGTTACGCCAATAACAAGGATACCCGGCCTTTCCCCCTTGAGACTAGCACTTAGTGTATGTGGGCTAATCTCGAGCCTCGGTGTTGGGACATCGACATACTTGAGTGGGTGCTCACTGTTGATGAGTTCACTGAACCCCCTCTCCCTGGAATCTCTAAGTGGTTATCACTGATCGAGTAGAGAATTCCATAATATAGTTGTACACAATTAATCCTTAGGACCCAGACATCACCGTGACTTCATCAGAGGACTAGCTGTATCGTGACGTGTCTCTGATTCCCTGGAAAGGGAGTAAGTCGAAAAAGGAGACAATGTTCGTGCAGTTCGAAATCTGATGTGAAGTCTGTGCATGGTAGTAGGGGATCTGATCGCTTGATATAGATCATGGATGTCCTGTGTGTTCTGATGGTTCGTAGTCCCGGAATCTCTGGCCAGAGTTGAATAGTGAGGTGATTAGAGAAATGTGTTTCTCTGAATCAATCACGACTGGATTTTACGAAACCTAGAACGTACGCACAATTATCAAACTCAACAAGAGATCTCGATTAACCAATATCTCTAGTTTGATCGGGACATATGTATCGGAGGGATCGTACTGTACGCTAACTATATTACAAGGTTCTTGCAGGCACTTCATTTGTATCTAGGGAATTAGTGAAGCGTGGCTGCTAGACGCTCGTCACTGATTCGTTGGGCACCGACTTGTTCGGAGATTAAATAATATGATTATTAATCTAAAACTCTTGGGAGTAGTTGAAATAAGAACAATATGTTGTTCGAATCACAATATGTTGTGAGCCCACGGCTAGTTATACACCTGAACCATTGAGGGTCACATTCTCGTGTAAACCGATCCTTGAATACGATAATGTATTAATTAACTGTTAATTAAGTACATATAGTCGGAGGTCAATATGATTGAATCCGAGATTCATAATTGTGATTATGAGTTGGAAATAATAATGAGCTAAAGAAAACGGACACGATGGTGTACACTTTCTATTTTGGGAAATTTCCCGATTTAGCAGTACCCCTGAAATGGGCTTTCCGATTTTGTGAAAATTGGAAAATTTTATTTTTATCTCATATTGATGAGAAAATTAAAACGAGAAAGAAAATATAATCGTTATATTTTTCGGAGATGAAATTGATTGTCAATTTTGGAGAAACGTAATGACGGCTAATGTATTGGGCCGGCTAGGGTTAATGGATTCGATCCATTAGGGTTTGAGCCCAATAGGCTCCTTTCTTCACCTATAAAAGGAGATCTATAGGCATGAGAATAAACACACCAAAGTGAAGAGCTCAAAACCCTAGCCTCACTTTCTCTCCTCTCCTTCTCCCTCTCGTCCGCCCCCTCGGCTCCTCCCTCGGAGGACCGCCGACAACCGGAGCCGCCGCCCGCCGCCGCCTAGTGCCGCCGCCGGCAGCCGCCTCCCCTCGCCGGAATCCGATTCCGGCACCGTTTTTCCGGCCCGTTTTTCCCGTCGTATTCTCCCTTACGTGTTTCTAGTGCAATACGTAAGTTGGATTACCTATACGAGGTGAAACCTGATTAGACGAGAGACGCCGAAGGAACGCCCGAGCACAGCCCGAGTCGCGCCCGTGCGCTCCAGCCGTGACACACGAGTCCAGCCGAGAGCCCCGCCACTCGCCCGGCTCTCCCCGCACACGACCCGTGCCGTCCCCGCGTCGCATCCGCGCGACTTCCGACGAACCTCGTTTCGTCCGATGAATCCCTGAGGTACTTACGATTAAATTTAGATTTAATTGTTTGCGTTAAATGTTTGCGCTATGTACTGTTAATGTTTGCGCTATGGGATTTTTAATTGATAAAGAAAAATTAATTGTGATTAATTTAAATGTCAATTAAATTCAAATTGATTCGAATTAAATAATATGATTATCTTAATTGTCAATTTGAACTGATTATGTGCACATATTTACGTAATTAATTATATATGTTTAATTAATTAATTTGATTAATTTAATTGCACAATTCAAGTTGATTAGAATTAAATAATATGATTATGTTAATTGTCAATCTGATGCAAATTAATTATGTGCGGATGTTTACATAAAATCAAGTTGATTAGAATTAAATAATAAGATTATGTTAATTGTCAATTTGACGCAAATTAATTATGTCTGCGTAATTAATTGTAATATATTAATATGATTAATATAATTGCGCTACAAGTAATATATTAATATGATTAATATAGTTGCGCTAGAAGTAATTAATTTATATGATAAATATAATTGCGCTAGATTTAATTTGTGTAGTATGGGATGCATGAATTAAATATTTAATTATTTGATAATTAAATTAAATGGTGAATTATTGATTCTAATAGATTTGAATTAAATCAATTAATGCATGTAATATTGAAAATATGATTTTCAATAAAATAAAATAAATATAATGTAAAATGTTTACATTAATGAAAAACGGTTTTTCATAAAATTTTTGTTTTCCGCTGCGTATACATGCACGATCCCCAACAGTGGTATCAGAGCGTAGGTTCTGAAATTGATTAATTGTCTATGAATATAATCGCCTAAAGCGTGCTGTTTGTTGAATTGATTGATTTAATGTTGTTTAATTGGGACTTAGTTGTTTCTATTAAGATATTTATTTCTATCTAATAGATTGAAACAATGCCTGATTTGTTATCAAGTAACAATTCAATGTCGAACATGAATGCACCTCGGGGAGTGATTCATCTAGACTTGTTTTTGTTAAAACAAATTAGAGACATCGAGCCATATGATGGCATGATTCGATGGTCTGCTCGGCTCCCCCATTTATGGGAGATAGGGTCGCTCGCATGATGAATCGCTGGTTAGAAACCTCAAGTTTCACTTACGAGACATCACGTCTTGATTATTAAGATATTAATAAATTGAAATAGAAAGGAAGTATCAATATTTAATTTAGTGAAATTATTTATTGACCAATTAAATAATAGATTTAAATATTCGATCAACAAGGTGATAGATTAATTAATTGATTTAATTGTTAAATCAAGTTAATTAATAGAGCACCATTTAATTTGCATACCTCGTTTTAATTGTGATTAAATGCTATGTGAATTATGTGAGATATATATATTGTGATATATGTTATGATCGTATGTGCTCGTTAGGATGACCTATGAGGACATAGTTGTTAGGAATCAACAATCGATCACTCACTTCATTCTCTGTTGAGAATGTACAACGATTATTCTGATGAGATAACCAATCCTATACTCCTCCATTCTCTCCCGAGAATGTATATCAAGCCTTAAAGGAGAACCGATGTGTCGTTCTTTCTCCTTTCCTTCTACCGACAATAAATTATGTGAAAGCCACTTACAAGTAGTATGGTATGCCGTGTTAGCGGGAAGTACTGCTTGTGAGTTAAGCTGTAATTTATTGACATAAGATGGAGAGGTGTTAGCTACGATTCTTTTAAATGTGTGTGGTCGGATAGATTAACTATGGGCTTACACATGTTTACTAGAGTCCAACTTTCACTTCTCAGATCGGTAGGTCGGTCTTGACACATGGTTGACTTTGAAGGGTACGATTAACGTAGTTCATTGTCATGGTGAGGAAAAGTAATCTTTAGGGTCACATAGAGATGTGATTGAAAATGTTTCTACCTTTAGGTGAATGTAATCGGGCTAGATTAACTACGGGTTATATTCACGCTATTGGACCTAAAGCCCAACTAAGGAAAAATAAGTTTTCCCGTCTGTCTGCTAGAGGATAGCGGAATTCGAAAAATTTAGTGGGAGGCAATTAAATGATAAAGACCAAACATTTAATTGTAATCATTAATAACGAATTATCTCAATGTTAATCTTCTTAATATTTCTCAGTAATATTCTCTAAGATATCCCGTAACATCGATACTCGACCAATCCAAACTCACTGGCCCAAACCATTTGAATTGGAATCTCAATCTTGTGATTTAAAATGATGAGTACCTCTATGTACTTGAGAATAGATTATTTGATAATCTCACTCAACCTTTGACTGCTGAGGAATGCCACTTATGAGAAGTGGATTTCTAGTTCTTATGAATCGTTCATTATGAACTACAACATGAACAAAGCTCGATCCTTCAATGGATAAGTTGTTCAAGATGTTGATCAAAGAGTCAACCATCAATACGAGAAATTTGTTCTCATTATTGCTTCTTCATGAAAGAAGTGTTCTTCTTGTAGAAAATGACGGAAATGGTTTCCGGTCTAAGTGTAAAGATGGATAAAGGTGATACTAGAAGGGCGACTAAGAACAAGGTCAACAAATGAGTTGATGACGCTTGCCATCGTTGTGTGAATATAGGCCATAGGGCCATAACTGCTAAAATACCTTAGGCAGAAACGTTCTGACAAAGGTTCGTATTGGGTTATAGTTATTCTATTGTTTTGAACAATTGATTATTTGTTTCGTCTAAATTTAGAAACCTGCTGTTAATAGAAATTTTCTATTATTAGATCTTACTTCTATATTTGATATAGAAGGTAAAGGTTTTAATTTTGTTTTGGAAATCCGATTTCCTTTATACAAAAGAAAGCAAATATGATTTGCTAAAGACGATAAACAAATAAACAAGAATGAACTAAACCCAAATATCAGCAATTGATAGAAGTCAAATCCCCACAACTTTAGCACGCTAGTTGAGTGTGTTGAAGATCTATTGGATTTGATCCAAACGGAGATGTGTGATCCACTAATGTGTTACTGGTGGGGCTGGTTTTCAACTACCAAATGTACTTATGAAGTACACGTCTCTAATTTTGAAGTGTTCAATAATTTTAGACATCAAAGTAGGAAACCAACTTGGTTGCTATATTACGATATGATCGTGGTAATAAATATTTAAGCACCAAGCTTATTGACTATCTAAAAGAGAATACGATTCTCTGGCAATGGACTCCGTCTGGAACTCCTTAATTGTATTGAGTGTCCGAATGATGGAATCAAACTTTGTTGGACATGGTTCGATCCACAAAGGGGTTCACCAAATTGTCGACGAAACTGTAAAAATCCTGCACTTTTGACAGTCGTCCATTTGCTGAATAGTGTTACCACCAAAGCAGTTAAAACCACACCATATGAACTTGGGCACTCCCGTATCTTGCTTGCGTGAAGCGGCTAGTGGGAGATAAGTTGGATAGTAGATCCGGCTTATGCCATTTTGTGGGGTATCCTGAACATTCACAAGGATACCTGTTCTACTATATTTCTAAAACAAAATGTTTGTCTAAAGAAATGTTGCCTTCTTAGCGAAGAAGTTTCTATTCGATAGAAAAGGTAATATAGTAAATCTCGAAATAGTTCGAGAATATGAACCACATTATGAAGTTCAAACACAAGTACTTGGAGATGAACCAATTCAACAAACCACTAATATACCTCTTCATCTATCGGTTCGTAAATTCGAAAATGTTCGGAAGGTACCTGGTAGACGGTTCCAACTTGATAATGATCAAGATAAAGTTGACGATGGATATGATCCAATAAACTTCAACTGATTCGTATTGGATACGAATATGGGACATTGGCTTATTGCCATGAAATTCATAATGGACTGTATGTACTCCAACAAGGTTTGACCTTGGTAGATCCACCATAGGGAATCGTTCCCAAAGGCTGCATATTGATCTATTAATTATGATGTGAGAGTATATATATAGAAAGGTGTGACCTTTAAAGCAAGGATGATGGCGAAAGAAGTTACTCAAAGACAATGTGTTGTTTATGAGGTAATCTCTCCATCAGTCGCTATGCTTAAGTCTATTACAATTTTGCTGGCCATTTCTGCATAGTACGACTATGAGATATGGAAAATAGATATGAAGTCTACTTTCCTTGAATGTGATATTATGGAAGAGTTGTAGCGCAGCCGGAAGGCTTCATATTTTCTGGAAAGGAGCAAAAAGTTTGCATACTCCAGCGATCCATTTATGGATTGAAACGAGCATCCCTAAAATGGAACATGTGTTTTAAATACAATAGTCAAAGCGTTGACTTGGTATAAAACATAAAGGTACCTTGTATTCAAGAAGGTTAGTGGGAGCGCAGTGAAATTTAAGTGTTGTACGTTGATGACATACTAATCATAGGGATGATTGAGTGATGTTGCAGTCAACGAAAGCACGGTTATCCACACGTTTCTCGAATAAAGGATTTGAGGAGAGGCATCCTACGTATTGTGATACGTCACTATAGATATAGATCTAGAAGAATGCAAAATCTTCTCAATCCTTGTACATAGAAACTGTTTCTGAAATGGTTTAGCATGGAAGAATCCTGAAGAGATTCTTGCCAATGTCCCATGGGGTTCATCTCTCGAAATTCGTGTGACTGTAATGTTGATGGAATTCGAGGAGATGAAATGGACAACACATATATCTCCGCACTAGGGAGCATTATGTATGGCATGTTGTGTACTAGACGTGATATTATGAATGTTGTGAGTGTCACAAGTGAATATCAGTCGAACCCAAGACCGGCTTATTTGAAGTCGTGAAGGACGAAATCCTTGAGCACTAGCAATCAAAAGCATTAAGGAATTGTTCTTAGTCTATGGGAGGTCCGAGTTGAATTTAGAGGTACTTACGAACTCTAGTTTTCAATCGGATGTGGATGACTAAAATTCGATATCGGGATTCATATTCGAGCTTAGAGGTGGTGTCGTATGCTGGAATGGTTCCTGCAACGACTAATGATTCTACCACGAGAACCTGAATATGTTGCAGCATCTAAAGCTGTAAAAGAGACTGTTTTGGACACGGAACTTTATCCAAATATTGGTTATAGTTCCGGACGCAAATAATCAAGTAACTTGTACTGTGATTATACGGTGTCCTGTAGCAAATGTTAAGGAACCGAGATCTCATCAGAAGTCCAAACGTGTACTTGAGATAATATCATGTGATCTAAGAGATCAATGACAGAGGTGACGTCTGAGTCGAGAGTGTCACTTCGGAAGATAACTTTGTAGATCCCTGTACCAGGCCTTTATCTGAATATGTCCGCGAGAAACATCGAGAGTCGATGGGACTAAGATTCATGGATAGTTGGCTCTAGGTCAAGTGGGAGATTGTTGGAATAGGTGACCGGCGAGCCAACGGTTGGCCGAGCGGTTAACCGTATTCCGTTATATAACGGTTTATTTCGTTAATTAATGAAACCTATATTAATGGCATATACTATATCTGCTCCCAATGTTGAATCATAGATATAGTCCTGTACAGTTACACATGTTGTATGAATTCGGTTTTGTGGAAACCGAGAGATAATTCTGTTAACGCAACGTAACTGGTCAAACTCAGTTCCTAGTCGATGGGTTACGCCAATAACAAGGATACCCGGCCTTTCCCCCTTGAGACTAGCACTTAGTGTATGTGGGCTAATCTCGAGCCTCGGTGTTGGGACATCGACATACTTGAGTGGGTGCTCACTGTTGATGAGTTCACTGAACCCCCTCTCCCTGGAATCTCTAAGTGGTTATCACTGATCGAGTAGAGAATTCCATAATATAGTTGTACACAATTAATCCTTAGGACCCAGACATCACCGTGACTTCATCAGAGGACTAGCTGTATCGTGACGTGTCTCTGATTCCCTGGAAAGGGAGTAAGTCGAAAAAGGAGACAATGTTCGTGCAGTTCGAAATCTGATGTGAAGTCTGTGCATGGTAGTAGGGGATCTGATCGCTTGATATAGATCATGGATGTCCTGTGTGTTCTGATGGTTCGTAGTCCCGGAATCTCTGGCCAGAGTTGAATAGTGAGGTGATTAGAGAAATGTGTTTCTCTGAATCAATCACGACTGGATTTTACGAAACCTAGAACGTACGCACATTTATCAAACTCAACAAGAGATCTCGATTAACCAATATCTCTAGTTTGATCGGGACATATGTATCGGAGGGATCGTACTGTACGCTAACTATATTACAAGGTTCTTGCAGGCACTTCATTTGTATCTAGGGAATTAGTGAAGCGTGGCTGCTAGACGCTCGTCACTGATTCGTTGGGCACCGACTTGTTCGGAGATTAAATAATATGATTATTAATCTAAAACTCTTGGGAGTAGTTGAAATAAGAACAATATGTTGTTCGAATCACAATATGTTGTGAGCCCACGGCTAGTTATACACCTGAACCATTGAGGGTCACATTCTCGTGTAAACCGATCCTTGAATACGATAATGTATTAATTAACTGTTAATTAAGTACATATAGTCGGAGGTCAATATGATTGAATCCGAGATTCATAATTGTGATTATGAGTTGGAAATAATAATGAGCTAAAGAAAACGGACACGATGGTGTACACTTTCTATTTTGGGAAATTTCCCGATTTAGCAGTACCCCTGAAATGGGCTTTCCGATTTTGTGAAAATTGGAAAATTTTATTTTTATCTCATATTGATGAGAAAATTAAAACGAGAAAGAAAATATAATCGTTATATTTTTCGGAGATGAAATTGATTGTCAATTTTGGAGAAACGTAATGACGGCTAATGTATTGGGCCGGCTAGGGTTAATGGATTCGATCCATTAGGGTTTGAGCCCAATAGGCTCCTTTCTTCACCTATAAAAGGAGCTCTATAGGCATGAGAATAAACACACCAAAGTGAAGAGCTCAAAACCCTAGCCTCACTTTCTCTCCTCTCCTTCTCCCTCTCGTCCGCCCCCTCGGCTCCTCCCTCGGAGGACCGCCGACAACCGGAGCCGCCGCCCGCCGCCGCCTAGTGCCGCCGCCGGCAGCCGCCTCCCCTCGCCGGAATCCGATTCCGGCACCGTTTTTCCGGCCCGTTTTTCCCGTCGTATTCTCCCTTACGTGTTTCTAGTGCAATACGTAAGTTGGATTACCTATACGAGGTGAAACCTGATTAGACGAGAGACGCTGAAGGAACGCCCGAGCACAGCCCGAGTCGCGCCCGTGCGCTCCAGCCGTGACACACGAGTCCAGCCGAGAGCCCCGCCACTCGCCCGGCTCTCCCCGCACACGACCCGTGCCGTCCCCGCGTCGCATCCGCGCGACTTCCGACGAACCTCGTTTCGTCCGATGAATCCCTGAGGTACTTACGATTAAATTTAGATTTAATTGTTTGCGTTAAATGTTTGCGCTATGTACTGTTAATGTTTGCGCTATGGGATTTTTAATTGATAAAGAAAAATTAATTGTGATTAATTTAAATGTCAATTAAATTCAAATTGATTCGAATTAAATAATATGATTATCTTAATTGTCAATTTGACGCAAACTGATTATGTGCACATATTTACGTAATTAATTATATATGTGTAATTAATTAATTTGATTAATTTAATTGCACAATTCAAGTTGATTAGAATTAAATAATATGATTATGTTAATTGTCAATCTGATGCAAATTAATTATGTGCGGATGTTTACATAAACTCAAATTGATTAGAATTAAATAATAAGATTATGTTAATTGTCAATTTGACGCAAATTAATTATGTCTGCGTAATTAATTGTAATATATTAATATGATTAATATAATTGCGCTACAAGTAATATATTAATATGATTAATATAGTTGCGCTAGAAGTAATTAATTTATATGATAAATATAATTGCGCTAGATTTAATTTGTGTAGTATGGGATGCATGAATTAAATATTTAATTATTTGATAATTAAATTAAATGGTGAATTATTGATTCTAATAGATTTGAATTAAATCAATTAATGCATGTAATATTGAAAATATGATTTTCAATAAAATAAAATAAATATAATGTAAAATGTTTACATTAATGAAAAACGGTTTTTCATAAAATTTTTGTTTTCCGCTGCGTATACATGCACGATCCCCAACACTCAGGTGGGCCGAAAGACCCGATTTTATGTTGGACTTATATCGTGGGCCGGTCTATTGGGCCTCGGTAAAAATGGGGTACAACAAATGCCCCCCGAACTCGACCTTTTCGAAACTTCGGACAGGTTGGGTTTGGCTAAAATGGACTCAATTTTTAAGGATAGAGGCTTGAATTGCCCGGCTCACGACTAACCCGGTCGATCGTCAATTGAAAATTTAACATGATAATTTAAATTGTGAAGTTAAAATGTCTCATATTCATCATGTTCGCTCGTAGCGTTTTAAATATGACCGTCTTCTTGGACGGTGTTCAGCACTTTGGGTGCGTAACAATACTCTCGATTTTCTCTTTTATTTATTTATTCGGTCTGCTTATTTGATGTACGGAGGTCGTCTGTTAGGCTCTTTTTTGTTTTTGGTGGGCTAGTCGTTGGTTCCCTGTTTTGATTCTTGCATTGTCCGTGTTCGTCGTGTGTCTGGACTTTGCGATCTGATTTTTTTTCTTAAATTTCGTTTGCCGAAAGATTTCTCTATTTTTCATTTGGTTACCTACTTATTGTGCTTGGTCGGCTTTTTGGGTGACGCATCACTCGACATGTTCGACGTTTTTTCTCGGCGCAAGATTGCTAGGCCTTTTTTTTTTGTTCGCCCTGCCTGTCGAGCAGCAGTCCATCGTCTGCTCGGCTCAGCGGTTCTGGGGAAGAAGCTTATTGCTACTCCTTGGTTTGGATTTTTATTCTGCCTGAGTGATCGGACGGTATGTTGCCTGTTTGATCGGCGAAGTCCAAGGAGGAAGCTCGTTACAACTCTTTAGATAAAATTTTTATCCTGCCCGAGTGAGTGGGTGGTATGTTGACTGTCTGATCG
This sequence comes from Euphrasia confusa, assembly GCA_954870475.1. Classification (NCBI taxonomy): domain Eukaryota; kingdom Viridiplantae; phylum Streptophyta; class Magnoliopsida; order Lamiales; family Orobanchaceae; genus Euphrasia; species Euphrasia confusa. The sequence continues at coordinate 50,283,013 of OX940949.1, read as the reverse complement.
GCGGGGTCTAAGGAGGAAGCTCGTTACAACTCCTTAGATTGAATTTTTATCATGCCCAAGTGATCGGGTGGTATGTTGTATGTCTGATCGTCGGGGTCCAAGGAGGAAGCTCGTTACAACTCCTTAGATTATCCTGCCCGAGTGATGGGGTGGTATGTTGCATGTCTGATCGGCGGGTTCCAAGGAGGAAGCTCGTTAAAACTCTTTAGATTGAATTTTTTATCTTGCCCAAGTGATCGGGTGGTATGTTGCCTGTCTGGCCGGCGACTACGGGGAGAAAGTTCGTTCCGACTCCCCTGTTGTTTGTGGCAATATTTTTGCTTCAATCGATCTTATCATTTTGTGCTCGTTTTGTTGCGATTTTTTTTTTCATTAATACGACATCTAGGTGTCTTACGCACGAGGCTCGCCGAAATGCCCTAGTGTTCGGCGATTCGAAGACAAGCGCTTTGTTAACGGTCGAAAAATCGGATAAGCTTTCAACCGAACAAGTATATTGTGATTTTGAGGTTTGGACGAACAAGCTAGCAGAAAATGACGATTAGACTAGCAAAACAGTAAATGACGAGTAGATTGTAGAGAGCATAAATGTTTATATTATTTCTCCGTTTTTCGGGAATTGTGTCGTGAATCGTAAATACAAATGGCTCAACTATTTATAGTAGGGGATTAAGGTTTCTAAATATGTTATTGGGCCATTTCTTTATTGGGTTTTATCATGTACAAAGTCGCTTTTACCCTTATCATTTTACAAGGGTAGTCATCTGCTATCTTCCAGGTCTGCTTGTCTGTCCGGGCTCGAGATTCGAACAACCAGCCTCTTGTTCTGACTCCTCATCTGTTTTCAGTCGGGCAGACCAGCAGACTACCAGGAGAGCTTCTCAGCTGTCTCTGGTCGGGCAGACTAGCAGACTACCAGGAGAGCTTCTCAGTTGTCTCTGGTCGGGCAGACTAGCAGACTACCAGGAGGGCTTTTCAGCTGTCTTCGGTCGGGCAGACCAGCAGACTACCAGAAAGGCTTCTCAGGCAGACTAGCAGACTACCGGAAGGGCTTTACAGGCAGACTAGCGGACCATCAGGAGAGCGTCTCAGCTTTCTTTGGTCATGCAGACTAGCAGCCTATCGGAAAGGCTTCTCAGGCAGACTAGCAGACCATTAGGAGAGCGTCTCAACTGTCTTTGGTCAGGCAGACTAGCTGACTACCAGGAGGGCTTCTCAGCTGTCTCTGATCGGGCAGACCAACAGACTACCAGGAGAGTTTCTCAGCTGTCTCTGGTCGGGCAGACTAGCAGACTACCAGGAGAGCTTTTCAACTGTCTTCGGTCGGGCAGACCAGCAGACTACCAGAAAGGCTTCCTCCCTGGAGAGCAAAATAAAAAAAAAAAAAAAAAGGGGAGTTGTAATAAGCTTCCTCCCTGGAGCCTCCGAGAAGTTGTAACGAGCTTCCTCCTCGGACCCGCCGAGCCGAGCAGACAATGTACTGTTCGATAACTCGGGCGGGAAAGAAAAAAAAAAAAGATAACAACCAGGGAGTTGTAATAAGCTTCCTCCCTGGAGCAACCGAGGAGTTGTAACGAGCTTCCTCCTCGGATCCGCCGAGTCGAGCAAGCAATGTACTGCTCGACAACTCGGGCGAAAAAAAAAAAGATAACGACCAGGGAGTTGTAATAAGATTCCTCCCTGGAGCAACTAGGGAGTTGTAACGAGCTTCCTCCTCGGATCCGCCGAGCCGAGCAAGCAATGTACTGCTCGACAACTCGGGCGAAAAAATAAAAATAAAAAAATAAAAAAAATGATAACAACCAGGGAGTTGTAATAAGCTTCCTCCCTGGAGCAACCGGGGAGTTGTAACGAGCTTCCTCCTCGGATCCGCCGAGCCGAGCAAGCAATGTACTGCTCGACAACTCGGGCGAGAAAGAAAAAGATAACGACCAGGTAGTTGTAATAAGCTTCCTCCCTGGAGCCACCGAGGAGTTGTAACGAGCTTCCTCCTCGGGCCCGCCGAGCCGAGCAGACAATGTACTGCTCGATAACTTGGGCGGGATAAAAACAAAAATAAGGAGTCGGAATGAGCTTCCTCCCTTAGAATCGCCTAGCAGACAGGCAATGTACTGCCCGATAAGTTAGGCGAAAAAAATAAAATGGAATGAGCTTCCTCCTTAGAATCGCCTAGCAGACATGCAATGTACTGCTCGATAACTTGGGCACGATAAAGACAAAAACAAGGAGTCGGAATGAGTTTCATTCTTAGAATCGCCTAGCGGACAAGCTGACCGATAACTTGGGCGGGACAAAAACAAAAACAAGGAGTCGGAATGAGCTTGCTCCTTAGAATCGCCTAGCAGACGGGCAATGTATTGCCTAACAAATCGAGCGAGAGCAAAATTCCGGGAAGTTGTAATGAACTTCCTTGTCGGAGCCGCCGAGCCAGACAAACAATGTAGTGCCCGATAACTTGGGCATGATAAAATTCAATCTAAGGAGTTGTAATGAGCTTCATTCTGCCAGATGACCATTCATACTGCTATTCGTTTGCCAGACGACCATGCTAGGCAGTTGTCCGCCTGCCAGACAACCATCCTAGGCATCTGTCCGTCTGCCAGACGACCAATCTAGGCAGCTGCCCGCGTGCCAGAAAACCATGCTAGGCATCTGTCCGTATGCCAGACGACCATCTAGGCAGCTGTCCGTTTGCCAGACAACCATCTAGGCAGTTGTCCGCCTGCCAGGAACAGACAAAGTGGTTGGTAGACCTACCTACCACAACATTTAAGACGACCATACAAGGCATCTGTCCGCCTGCCAGAAAACCATGCTACGCATTTGTCCGTCTGCCAGACGACCAATCTAGGTAGGTGCCCGCCTGCCAGATGCAGACAAAGTGGTAGGCAGACCTGCCTACCACGAAATTCTAGGCGACCATCCTATGGAGATATACACCTGCCAGAAAAACATGCTAGACATATGTCCGTATGCCAGACGACCAATCTAGGTAAGTGTCCGCCTGCCAGATGCAGACAAAGTGGTAGGCAGACCTGCCTACCACGAAGTTCCAGGCGACCATGCTAGGCAGATACATGCCTAACAGACAACATAACTTCCGATCACTCGATCAAAAATAAAAATTCAATTTAAGGAGTTGTAACGAGCTTCCTCCTTGAACCCCGCCGATCAGACATGCAACATATCACCCGATCACTCGGGCAGGATAAAAATTCAATCTAAGGATTTGTAACGAGCTTCCTCCTTGGACCCCGCCGATTAGACAGACAACATATCACCCGATCACTCGGGCAGGATAAAAATTCAATCTAAGGATTTGTAACGAGCTTCCTCCTCGGATCCGCCGAGCCGAGCAAGCAATGTACTGCTCGACAACTCGGGCGAAAAAAAAATAAAAAAAATGATAACAACCAGGGAGTTGTAATAAGCTTCCTCCCTGGAGCAACCGAGGAGTTATAACGAGCTTCCTCCTCGGATCCGCCGAGCCGAGCAAGCAATGTACTGCTCGACAACTCGGGCGAGAAAGAAAAAGATAACGACCAGGTAGTTGTAATAAGCTTCCTCCCTGGAGCCACCGAGGAGTTGTAACGAGCTTCCTCCTCGGGCCCGCCGAGCCGAGCAGACAATGTACTGCTCGATAACTTGGGCGGGATAAAAACAAAAACAAGGAGTCGGAATGAGCTTCCTCCCTTAGAATCGCCTAGCAGACAGGCAATGTACTGACCGATAAGTTAGGCGAAAAAAATAAAATGGAATGAGCTTCCTCCTTAGAATCGCCTAGCAGACATGCAATGTACTGCTCGATAACTTGGGCACGATAAAGACAAAAACAAGGAGTCGGAATGAGTTTCATCCTTAGAATCGCCTAGCGGACAAGCTGACCGATAACTTGGGCGGGACAAAAACAAAAACAAGGAGTCGGAATGAGCTTGCTCCTTAGAATCGCCTAGCAGACGGGCAATGTATTGCCTAACAAATCGAGCGAGAGCAAAATTCCGGGAAGTTGTAATGAACTTCCTTGTCGGAGCCGCCGAGCCAGACAAACAATGTAGTGCCCGATAACTTGGGCATGATAAAATTCAATCTAAGGATTTGTAACGAGCTTCCTCCTTGGACCTCGCCAATCAGACAGGCAACATACCACCCGATCACTTGGGCAGAATAAAAAAAATTCAAACTAAGAAGTAGTAATAAGCTTCCTCCCTAGAACCGCCGAGCCGAGCAGACAGGCAACATAACAACCGATCACTCGGGTAGGATAAAAATTCAATCTAAGGAGTTGTAACAAGTTTCCTCCTTAGACCCCGCCGATCAGACAGTTAACATATCGTCCGATCACTCAAGCAGAATAAAAATTCAAACCAAGGAGTAGTAATAAGCTTCCTCCCCAGAACCGCCGAGTCGAGCAGACGATGGACTGCTCGACAGGCCGTGCGAAAAAAAAAACGAAAAAAAAAAACAAAGGCCTAGCAATCTTGCGCCGAGAAAAACGTCGAACAGGTCGAGTGATGCGTCACCCAAAAAGCCGACCAAGCACAATAAGTAGGTAACCAAATGAAAAATAGAGAAATCTTTCGGCAAACGTAAGTTAAGAAAAAAAAAATCAGATCGGAAAGTCACGACACAATTCCCGAAAAACGGAGAAATAATATAAACATTTATGCTCTCTACAATCTACTCGTCATTTACTGTTTTGCTAGTCTAATCGTCATTTTCTGCTAGCTTGTTCGTCCAAACCTCAAAATCACAATATACTTGTTCGGTTGAAAGCTTATCCGATTTTTCGACCGTTAACACGCTTTATTCGTTTTCCAAAGTTTCTTTCGCGTGTTGTTTCGCATCATCGTCTAGGGATGTTCGTTTTCTATCCATCGCCATGGGTCCGAGGAGGAAACTTATAACAACTCCTCGAATTTATGTTCTCGCCCGAGCGGTCGAACTGTTCATCGCTTGCTCGGCTTGGCGTCTCCGGAGAGGAAACTTGTTACGACTCCTTGGTTGTTTCCTTATTTTTTTTTTTCGCCCGAGTTGTCGAAAAGTTCATCGCCTGCTCGGCTCGATGGGTCTGAGGAGGAAGCTTCTTCGTTGTCTTCGACCGGGCTTCTCGGCAGACCGCCAGAGGAGCGGCATCTCGAATGTGTAAGAATCTCCATGGCGCTACCATGGCTGTCTGGCCGGCTGTTGGCTACCAAACAATGGTCTTAGGTAGGCAAGGAGGGCGAAATAGAAAAATGGGTTTCCGGCAGTTCGTGACTTCCCTGCTTGTTCATCACTAGGGTCCAGGAATTATCCTTGATGGGCTTTAGCGACCCAACTCATACCTTGGAGGGGTTTATTATTCCTAGATTGGTCGTCTGTCAGACGTACAAATGCGTAGCATGATTTTCTGGCAGGCGGACAGATGCCTTGTATGGTTGTCTTAAATGTTGTGGTCGGTAGGTCTGCTAACCACTTTGTCTGTTCCTGGCAGACGGACAACTGCCTAGATGGTCGTCTGGCAGACGGACAGATGCCTAGCATGGTTGTCTGGCAGGCGGGCAACTGCCTAGATTGGTCTTCTGGCAGACGAACAGATGCCTAGCATGGTTGTCTGGCAGGCGGACAGCTGCCTAGATTGGTCGTCTGGCAGACGGACAGATGTCTAGCATGGTTGTCTGGCAGGCGGGCAACTGCCTAGATTGGTTGTCTGGCAGACGGACAAATGCCTATAGCATGGTTGTCTGGCAGGCGGACAACTGCCTAGCATGGTCTTCTAGCAAACAGATAACATTATGAATGGTCATCTGGAAGGAGGAAGCTCATTACAACTCCTTAGATTGAATTTTATCCTGCCCAAGTTATCGGGCACTACAGTGTTTGTCTGGCTCGACGGCTCCGAAGAGGAAGTTCATTACAACTTCCCGGGATTTTGCTCTCGCTCGAGTTGTTAGGCAATACATTGCTCGTATGCTAGGCGATTCTAAGGAGGAAGCTCATTCCAACTCCTTGTTTTTGTTGTTGTTTTTTTCTTTTTTTTTTTGTCCCGCCCAAGTTATCGGTCAGTACATTGCTTGTCTGTTAGGCGATTCTGAAGAGGAAGCTCATTCTTGACTCCTTGTTTTTGTAATTTTTTTATCCGCCCAAGTTATCGGGCAGTACATTGCCTGTCTGCTAGGCGATTCTAAGGAGGAAGCTCATTCCAACTCCTTGTTTTTGTTTTTATCCTGCCCAAGTTATCGGACAGTAGACTGTCTGCTCGGCTCGGCGAGCCTGAGGAGGAAGCTCGTTACAACTCCTCGATGGCTCCAGGGAGGAAGCTTATTACAACTCCCTGGTCGTTATATTTTTCTTTCCCGCCTGAGTTGTCGAGCAGTTCATCGTCTGCTCGGCTCGGCGGATCCGAGGAGGAAGCTCGTTACAACTCCTCGGTTGCTCCAGGGAGGAAGCTTATTACAACTCCCTGGTTGTTTATCTTTTTCTTTCCCGCCCGAGTTGTCGAGTAGTTCATCGTCTGCTCGGCTCGGTGGATCCGAGGAGGAAGCTCGTTACAACTCCTCGGTTGCTCCAGGGAGGAAGCTTATTACAACTCCATGGTTTTTTTTTTTTTTTGTTTTTTGTTTTTTGTTTTTTGTTTTTTGTTTTTTTTTTTTTTATCCGAGTTGTCGAGCAGTACATTGCCTGCTCGGATCGACGGGTTCGAGGAGGAAGCTCGTTACAACTCCTCGGTGGGTACATGGAGGAAGCTTATTACAACTCCCTTTTTTTGTTCTCCTGCCGGGATGACGAGCAGCACACTGCATACGCTCGCCTGGACAAGCTCTCGGAGGAGTTTCACTCGACTCCTAAATAATAATTGTTTCTCCCGTCGGGATGACGAGCAGCGCCTAGCATACACTCTCCCGGTCAGGCACTCGGAAAAGTTTAACTTAACTCAGAATAATAATTGTTCGAGCTGTCGGGATGACGAGCAGCGCCTAGCATACACTCTCCCGGTCAGGCACACGGAAAAGTTTCACTTAACTCGGAATAATAATTGTTCGAGCTGTCGGGATGATGAGCAGCGCCTAGCATACACTCTCCCGGTCAGGCACACGGAAAAGTTTCACTTAACTCGGAATAATAATTGTTAGTGTCGGGATGATGAGCAGCGCATGGCATACGCTCACCCGGATAGGCTCTCGGGGGAGTTTCACTCGACTCTTGATTAATAGTTGTTCGACCTGCCTAGACGAAGAGCAGCGCCTGGCATACGCGGACGGGACCTTGGAGGAGTTTCACTCAGCTCCTTATTAATAATTGCTCAAGTTGTCGGGATGACGGGCAGCGCCTGGCATATGCTCGCCCGGACAAGCTCTCGGTGGAGTTTGACTCAACTCTTGATTAATAATTTTTCGGGCTGTCAGGGTGACGAGCAGGCATAAGCTCGCCCGGACAGGCTCTCGGAGGAGTATCACTCAACTCCTGATTAATAATTTTTAGAGCTATCGGGGTGACGACCATGCATAAGCTCGCCCGGACAGGCTCTCGGAGGAGTTTCACTCAACTCCTGATTAATAATTTTTCGAGTTGTCGGGGTGACGAGCAGGCATAAGCTCGCCCGGACAGGCTCTCGGAGGATTTTCACTCAACTCCTGATTAATAATTTTTCTAGCTGTCGGGGTGACGAGCAGGCATAAGCTCGCCCGGACAGGCTCTCGGAAGAGTTTCACTCAACTCCTGATTAATAATTTTTCGAGCTGTCAGGGTGACGAGCAGGCATAAGCTCGCCCGGACAGGCTCTCGGAGGAGTTTCACACAACTCCTGATTAATAATTTTTCGAGCTGTCGGGGTGACGAGCAGGCATAAGCTCGCCCGGACAGGCTCTCGGAGGAGTTTCACTCAACTCCTAATTAATAATTTTTTGAGCTGTCGGGGTGACGAGCGGGCATAAGCTCGCCCGGACAGGCTCTCGGAGGAGTTTCACTCAACTCCTGATTGCTAATCACTAATGCACATGCAAACTTTTCTAATGGAGTATATTTGGTATCCACACCGTGGAGTGCTTTGCTGTAATGGTAGATTGGTCTGTGAACCTGCCCGTCAGCTCGGACCATCACTTGACTCATCGCGCATTCGGTTGAAGCCAGATATATGAATAACTTCTTCTTTTTTCGGCTCAAAATCCAAACGGGGATCTAAGTCGTCATCCTGTCTAGCAGATCTTTATTCGTTATGCCCGAGTTCTTCAATCGAGATTTGTAATTGGAAATCATGTCCATCACATGGACTCCTTGGTTCGTCTTACACCGAATCCGCCTTTACCATCTTCTGGTCTGTACTTGTCCATCTGATCGGACTTCTAACAATGGCTTCTTGGTCGAGGATAAGCTTTCTGCCAGACCACCTTCTCGTGAGCTTTGTTCGTCAAAATTGGGGATCTTTCTAGGTGAACAACCATTTTGGGGTATTTGATGGCCGCACCCATCAAATGCCCCAGTGTTTACTTGTGGAGATCATTTTGGGTGTCATACGACTTGATTAAAAAGTTTGGACACAGAGTAATCGAAATATTTCATTTCCAAAGTCGATTCAGTTGGTGTTCGACACCTCGCGATTCTCTTGGAACTCTGGTTTTTGTTAGGCAGATTACTACCTACCTATCTTTTGAACAACTCTACCATTCTTCAGAATCTTTTTGCTCGGTTCGTAGGCTCTATAAGTGTCCACTAGGGGTGTTCATCGGTCCAAAACCGGACCGAACCGGACCGGAACCGGATTGGACCGGAACCGGAATCATGAAAAAGCATGACCCGGAAATCGGACCGGAATAATACCGGTCTGGACCGAACCGGACCGGTAAATTCGAGTCCGGTCCGGTTTTGGACCGGATAAAACCGGATTAATTTAAAATTTTAATAAATTAAATATAAAATAATAATTTAATTTAATTTTTATATTTATAAATTTTAAATTTTATTCAATAAAAATAAAATATCATTTTTAAATAATAATATATTATAAACATTTAAAAAATATATTTTTGTTTAATTATTTATAGATTATTTTGTTATATTAAGTATTAATAATTTAATATGTAGTGAAAATTTTAGTTAATAAAAAAATTATATTTAATAAGTAGAACAATTTTATATTAAAATATAAATAATTTATCAAGTTATTTAATTATTTTTATCAAATATATAAATATATATATTAATAAATTAAATCCGGTCCAATCCGGTCCGGACCGGATTTTACCGGTTTTTAACCGGAACCGGACCGGAAACCGGAATCTCACTTTTAGTCGAACCGGAAACCGGTCCGGACCGAACCGAACCAACCGGTCCGGTTTCCGGTCCGGGCCATTTTATGAACACCCCTAGTGCCCACTGGTCTTTCTCTTCGCCATACATGACAGGCGGACGTGTTTCTAGCCCTCCCGAGACCATCGGGAATTTCCCTTTATCACGGGCGTCTCTGCTCCCATACTCGGCGGCAACGGCGATCAGCCTAACTATTTTGATTATACCCATTTCGGGCTTCTAATATGCTAATCTCTTAAACTGCTTGACTGTTAGGCTGCTAATCTACCAAGCGGCTAAACTGCTCGTCAGCTTAACAGTCGGATTGCTAAACTACCGAACAACCAGACTACCGAACTGCATAACTGCTAGTCTTTTTAACTGTCGAACTGCTGAACTACTCGTCCAACGCTCGAGGGTCACCCCTCCTTCTAGCGCCAATTGTTAACGGTCAGAAAATCGGATAAGCTTTCAACCGAACAAGTATATTGTGATTTTGAGGTTTGGACGAACAAGCTAGCAGAAAATGACGATTAGACTAGCAAAACAGTAAATGACGAGTAGAAAGTTGAGAGCATAAATGTTTGTATTATTATCTCCGTTTTTTGGGAATTGTGTCGTGTATCGTAAATACAAATGGCTCAACTATTTATAGTAGGGGATTAGGGTTTCTAAATATGTTATTGGGTCATTTCCTTACTGGGCTTTATCATGTACAAAGTCGCTTTTACCCTTATTATTTTACAAGGATAGTCATCTGCTATCTTCCAGGTCTGCTTGTCTGTCCGACCTCGAGATTCGAACAACCAGTCTCTTGTTCTGACTCCTCATCTGTTTTCAGTCGGGCAGACCAACAGACTACCAGGAGAGCTTCTCAGTTGTCTCTAGTCGGGCAGACTAGTAGACCATCATGAGAGCTTCTTAGTTGCCTCTGGTCAGGTAGACTAGCGGACTACCATGAGAGCTTCTCAGTTGTCTTTGGTCGGGCAGACTAGCAGACTACCAGGAGAGCTTCTCAGTTGTCTCTGGTCGGGCAGACTAGCAGACTACCAGGAGGGCTTTTCAGCTGTCTTCGGTCGGGAAAACTAGCAGACTACCAGAAGGGCTTCTCAGGCAGACTAGCTGACTACCAGGAGGGCTTCTCAGGCAGACTAGCTGACTTCGGTCGGGCAGACCAGCAGACTACCGGAAAGGCTTCTCAGGCAGACTAGCAGACTACCGGAAGGGCTTTACAGGCAGACTAGCGGACCATCAGGAGAGCTTCTCAGCTGTCTTTGGTCAGGCAGACTAGCAGACTACCGGAAAGGCTTCTCAGGCAGACTAGCAGACCATTAGGAGAGCGTCTCAACTGTCTTTGGTCAGGCAGACTAGCAGACTACCAGAAGGGCTTCTCAGGCAGACTAGCTGACTACCAGGAGGGCTTCTCAGGCAGACTAGCTGACTACCAGGAGGGCTTCTCAGGCAGACTAGCTGACTATCAGGAGAGCGACGTTCTATAGTTGGGAGAACATGCCTTTCTGTGTCCTTCATGCCTGTCTGGTCACCAATAGTCATCAACCATAATGCGGATGAAAGGATAAGGAGTAAGTCCCTGGTCGCTCATCCGTTCCTCGACTGCTTACCTTTATTGCCTGAATTGCTCAGGTGGGCCGAAAAACCTGATTTTATGTTGGGCTTATATCGTGGGCCGGTCTATTGGGTCTCGGTAAAAATGGGGTACAACAGATTTTACTAATCTCGCACCTAGACTAGTTTATCTTTTTTGTTTTTACCCATTTGATAATTACACTCCTAATGTAATATCATTTTTACTCTTATTAATGAACATGCTTTCATCTTCTCACCACTAAGATAACAAAGTGGTTGACCGGAAAATCAAACGAATATCGGGCACCTCCTGTCGAACCAGTTCTTCGTCCCAACAATGTGGATCGAGTTCAATTTATTCTTATTCCGTTTTTTATTTTTCGGCGGAGCTGAAGAGGGGGTCAGGGGAGAGTTAATAATCATAATAATTTACATAAGGTAATTTAAATATTTTACATTTTGCTTAAAACTTAAAATTTTAAAGAAGAGTGTGATTAGTAAAATAAGAGCATCTCTAATGGTAGGTACAATTCACATGTGGCAAGAATTGTACATACGTATACCATTGGGAGATGAAGTACAAATAGGAGAGAGAAAAAAGAGAGTATCAAATATTAGATACTATGTACAATTTGTATTGTGTCTTGTTGTGTGAGTCCCACATGCCAAAAAGTGAACAATTTCATCTTACACCATTGGGACATTCAGGTACAAATTGATAGGTACAAAATATATGTGATATGTCAAGTGATGTGTCACTAAATTATACCTATGGTTGGGTATAACATTGAAGATGCTCTAAGAGTAAATAAACTCAAACCTAATCTAGACAACTAATTAACTAAATATATGGGATTTGAGTATTTTTTTTCTTCAATTCAATTTGATTGGGCAGTCTCAACAAGCATTAATTGATCAAATATTCTGGGCCGGCCCAATCAACTTTGCCACAGCCCATATGTTCCACAAATTTCGTCAGATAAATGCTAGAATCACTTTCACAAACTCACGAATGAAACAAGACAAAATGAACCCGAAGTTCACCACCCGTAAGCCCGACGCACCCACAAATCCAAACGCGCCGGGCCGAGCGGATTCGGGCCAGGCGCCCGACACCCCCACCAGCCGACGGGGGACCCACCATCGCCGGGCCCTCTCCGAGACCTTCTTCCGCTTCCCCGACATCGGCGACGACGACATCTTCTTCGACGGCGCTCTAGCTGACCTAAACCTCGATTTCTCCGAAACCGCACCTACCCTCTTCCCCGACAAGACCGTCGAGGCGAAGCCCCTGGCCCATTTGAGGAGCCTGTCGGTGGACTCCGAGTTCTTTGATGGGCTCGGATTGGACGGCGGCGGCGGCCCGCCGCCGGCTACCAGGCCGAGGCACAAGCGTAGCAGCTCGGTGGACGAGGACTCGAGCGGCACTTCGTGCGAGGCGGAATCGAGTGCGAAGAAAGCTATGACTGCTGATAGACTAAAGGAGCTCGCTTTGATTGACCCCAAGAGAGCCAAAAGGTTTGACCTTTTTCATCGCATTGTATTTATTTATTTATTTATTTTTATTGTGTGATAATCAACAATTTTGACTTTAGATTCTGAGTTTTTATGGTGGCTTTTTTCATGTTTTTCATCTCACAATTTGGTATTTTTGATTCAAGAAAAAATTCTTGAATGTTTTTGTGTGTGTTTATGAATAAGGTGTTAATATGGTGTTTACTTATAGGGTACTTGCGAATAGGCAATCCGCCGCACGGTCGAAAGAGAGAAAAACACATTACACGAGTGAGCTCGAGAGGAAAGTCCAAACTCTCCAGAACGAGGCAACCACACTATCAACTCGAATCACAGTGGTGCAGGTATGGGTCAGCATTTTAATAACCATGTTTGATTCAGAACTCCGTTTTATTAATGTGAAGGGTGACTGTGAAGTGTTTTATACTTGTGAAGAAATAGATGTTAACCCTCGACCACGGGGTCTATTTGTAATCTTAAAAGATACAAATGGTTTTTCTGCAATTGATTTATATGTGTACACTCCATAATCATCCACCTCGAGGAGTATGCTTTAATGGCTAGAATCAGTTTTGGGTCTTCATTACCCCATAATCCACCTTAAGGTGTACATGTAAAATTTCTTGTACGTTTAGATATTGAAAAACACACAACTCCAAAATGACAAAAAGATAAAAATGGATTTTGGTTTTATATGCACACAATCTCATGCGATGTGTTATAAAATGTGTTGCTTAAATTCGCACAATGCTCTGTCAAAAATTCCAAGAATGAACTTATTTTGAATTGTGTCGTAAATTGCAGAGAGATGCTAATGGATTATCATCTGAGAACAAGGAACTTAAACTCAAGTTACAGGCTCTGGAGCAACAAGCACACCTTCGGGATGGTACGCATGGCTTCATTCCTTTTTACTTCAATTGCAAATACAAATACTACCCTTGAAGTTCAACATAATTATTAAAAAACAATACTATGTGTTTCTATTTTACAAACTGCAACATTTAGGGGCATATCCGTAAATACATACACAAACCTTACAGGTGCATCTGATTATTGTGATAACTATATCTTAAGTGTTAGTTACTTCCATATATTTTGTGGTTGATAAGTCTTAATTCACTTTTAACATTTTTTAGCTTTAAACGACGCACTGAAGAACGAAGTTCAATGGCTCAAGCTTACAGCTGGACAAGCTCTCGGAAGAGGAACAAGTTTGCCTTCCCATTACTTTGCTAATCAATACCAACAACAGCCGTTTCAAATGACTCAGACCAGCCCGAGTAACCCTGGATCCAGTGGTCAGCCCCAGCCTAGTTTCGAGAATTTTAATCCGAGAAGTTGACATCATTGTCTCATAGAGACCATTTTGTATATGTAGAAATGGAACTAGCTTCTCTCCAGCTAGGATATTATTGTATAGGAAGAAATTTATACTTGTGATAACTTATTATTTTGGCCTGTATTTATCTATTTTCTCTCAATTATAATGAAAATGAAATAAATTTTATATATAACTGAAGTCTTACTCTTTGATTTACTTGGATTCTGATAAATGAGAGTACATTATACTGCAAATATTCGATATATTCTTGAAGGTACTATAGAAAGGTTCAACACGATTACGCCCGTTTTTATTGCAAGAGACAAAGGAGCTGCAAAAAGAAAAAAAAAATCAAGAATTTCCTTCAAACCAACTCTAAGACACATCACTTGTGAATAGGACAGCAGCAGTTCTCGCTCCCCACGTCTGCAGCAAGACAAGGCGGGCGATCATTTTCGTCCTTATACCAAACTGCCCTCCCTTCAATCATTTCACCCAAGAAATAATCAAGCTTCTCAACACTGACGCTCGGCATCACAACCACGTGGGCCATATTACCCTCACAAGCCAGCTGCCAACGTCGGACAAAGTCTTCGTCACGGGGCCGTTCGAACACAACCGTGCTACTAAGCTCATTGAGCATGGCACTGATCCCAGCTTCCCTGAGACGGTCTTTCAAGTAGTGGGCATTTCTGAGGCACTTCTGAACTTCCTTCTGGAATCCTTTGTACCCCTTCTTGTTGAGAGTGTACCACAGGAAGATCGGGGCGTGCCCGTTTCGGCTACCCATGATTGTCGCATCTCGGGAGGCTAGATATTCGACGTTGCTTGAAAGGGCGTTTATGTGTTTTAGCCTTGTTAGTTGAATGCCGCAAGGCATTGGGCAGCCCACGAACTTGTGGCCAGAGACACTGACACTTCCGATGGGCTTCTTGAACGAGACTTTGGGTGCCTGAATTCAGAAATCAGACCACTTAGCAAGAGACGATAGTGAATTACTACGATAATATCTCGAGAAAAGTTGAGAATTCACGTTAGACCTATTTTCTGTTATGAATTGAGGGCTAGAAAAACACGACTTTTTTGAATTTACAAAAGATAACTCAAAGGTTCCATTCGGTGTTTAGATTCAATGGATTCAACTCTAGAGCTTTTAAAAATGGTAGGGCGATTTCCAAATGCTTTATGTTTGTGAAGTGGGTAAATGTATGTATAGATCGGAAAAAATATTCAGAATACCTTCTTGACAAATGGCATCATGAGCCCGAACAATGCACCATCACAATGGATGTAGAATCTATCATGCGAATATCCACACTCTTCAAGGGTATGTATAACGAGATCAAGGTCATCAACAGCACCTTTCACAGTTGTTCCTGCAATTTTGATCATGAATAAATTGCACATTATCATAAAGTATTATCACAAACGTGTTTAAAGATTCTGTAATAGGTCCAGTAAAAAAAATACCGATGTTGACATTGAGGATAGCCGGTTTATCCTTGTTAGGAAGCAACTTTTCTTTTAAATCTTTGCAGTCTATCTCTCCAGTAATAAGGGTCCCAACTTTTTCGCACTCCATTCTGTACATTCGTGCTGCTTTGAACACAGAGTAATGGGATTCCTTGGAAGCGTATAGAATTCCATCAGGAAACACTTCTCTCCTGTTCAATTAATAAGAATTAACGTCATATTTAAAAAAAAAACAAGAAAATTATTGACTTCCAGAGACAAAGTAAATAATTTTACCCAAGAAGGATGCCGTGAAGATTTCCCTCAGTGCCACAGTTTGTTATGTATCCCCAGTAATCACTCTTCTCGATTTCCCAAAGGCGGGCAAACCAATCCAAAACACCCACTTCAAACTGCCTTGAGTGCACACCGTAGTTGCTTTCAATGAATGGGTCACCGAGGTTGTTAATAGAGAAATGCTGCAATTGGGAAAGTGCACCATAATCAAAATCCAGATTGTATGGGTATCCTGTTGGGAGAAAACAAAATTGGTCAGGGCAATGCAATTTTAAGAGTTTCTGCAAGTTCGGATAAGCAAGTTCAACTAGCAGAAAAAAATCAGAAGAAGAAGAAATGCGGAAGCTTTCAGTCGAAAAAAGTAGCAAACTGCCAGACAATCCAATAAGAACAGGACCCATTGTCATCATTATGTGCAAATCACACTTACTCAGGAGCAACAGGAACAGCTAAAAAAATCATACTTTGTACCAAATGTTATAAAGATTCGAAATGAAGAAATCCAGAAACAGAAAATCCCACGCAGTGTCAAACCTCCATAGAAACAACCATATATTTTGCATCTCAAAACATATAGAACAGCTAAGAAGAAGAAAACAGACCAATATAGTTTATACATCACCAATTTCCTAAATAGATCGTATTCGTAAATCAATCAATCAATTAAGCTCACACTAACAAATCCGCATGCACTGACATCCAAAATCAAACCCTAAATTTGATAAAACTGTAAATTAACCCTTGAATCGACGGCGAACAACAATCATACCTAAATGGTGCTGCGTACGTTCCAGGAGTGTCTTTCGGTACCTCGCCAACACACTGGCCATGTACGCGTCCTTATCTCCGGTGGACTCGTCGTCGGCCTCCGGCTCTGTCACCTCCAAGCACGTGGTGTGCACGTTCTTCCCCAAAATGATCTCTCTCACCACCGGCGGCACCGGCTCCGTCACCACCGCAGTCGGATCAAAAGATCCCTCATCCCTTAGGTCCGCAGATTTTCCGTAAACCAAAGATCCGTCGAACGACATCGTTGCGCTGCCCACCATCAGTTTCGGCTACTCCGAGTACGGACAAAATGAGCACAGCAAAACAAACACCATTTTTTCATTATTTTCCAGTGTTAAAAAAAATGGAGAAGGGTAAAAATGGAACGGTGAAAAAATACCTGCAAATGAAGTACTTGGAATAGAGGAAAAATCGGGTCGGAGATCGGAGGAGGTTTCGGCAGCTGCGCATATGCTATGTAGTGTGTATCGAAATCGCAATAGAAATAGAAATAGTGAAATGCTCGTATGTATATAAAATCGTGTTTTATTTTCTCTAGTAATAATTTTGGTCGCTCTAAAAACGTGTTTTATGTAAAGAATCTTTGAATGGAAGCCCACCACGTGTCTTTTGTCGTGTGGATATTGAATATTCATTCGATTCGATGATAAGGCTACGTGTGTGGATCAGCTCAGATTCAAGTCATTCAAAAGATTTTAGAATCATGAAACATTTTCTTTACCGGACGTTTGGCACCTATGGCGCACCGCACCGCCTTCCCCGTCGAGAGTTTGAGATAATTTCATAATCGAAACTCACACATTTCATAATTGGTGAGTTGACTCGTATTAAATTTGTATAAATACAAGTATTTTAGAGAGTCAAGAGTTTGAGATAATTTCATTTTTAATTTTTTCGAGCTAAATTTCACAAATAGTTATTTTCGACTTTCGATTATGAAAATGTGTTCATTTGAGTCGAAAAATAGGACTTGGCATGTCGAAAATCGTACGTGGCTTCTGGTCAAACTTAAAGGTTTATATTATGTCATCTCAAAAAATGTGTTCTATGTCAACTGAGTCTGTCACGTGTTGGCCATATCACTTTTTCCGACTCAAATGATCACATTTGAATATTTGATAATTGAAAGTAAAAAATAACTAAAATCCAATTTTTGAAAAAATTTAAAAATAAAATTATAAATCTATTCGTGAATAAAAATTAAAATATTATATATATATATATATATATATTTTCATTAGCAGAAACGTGATACATCAATAATAATAATTACTATTTGAGTAGAAATTTAAATATCAATTAATAGGATATAAAATCATCAAATTTACATTAATCATAATAGAGTGGAAACATGAGTTGCCTTTTCAAGTATATATGGAATAATTAAGCACTGTAAACTATAGCTTCATCTCCTAGATCCAATGATAATTAGCTTCCATTCAAGGACTTTCACTCCTTTGATAAGATAAGGAGAGTGTGACCCCAGGTTCTGTGCAAAGCCGAAAGCCTACCGGCGCCACATCGAAGACTAAGGCGCAAAGCTTCCGGGTACGGAAGGGAAATCAATTCCATCTATTCTTTTTTGGATTGAAGGGAGGGGAGCACACATAAAAATCATTCTTTTTTAACCCGGTTCAAAAAAAAAAAAAAAAACGGGTAAAAGTAAGGTTAACCGAACAGTAACCACCAACCCAAATCCGATCCGATCCGAGCCGTATCAAAGATAAACTAATCAAAACTACTCACACACACAGACACACACTTCTCCGACCAAACCAAAAACTTAGATTTTGAAAAAGAAGAAAATCTCTCACTGAGCACTGAGTCGCTTTTCTCTGAGCAGAAGCTTTCCGATCAGCCAAATGGACTCATCTCCGTTCAACAGCCTCCCCCAAGAAACCCTCCACCAGATCTTCAGCCACCTCCCCCTCCGCCACATCGCCGCCGCCAAGTGTGCCTGCAGGGCCCTCCGCTCCGCCCTCTCCTCCCCCTCCTTCATCCACCTCCTCCGATCCCAGTCCCCGAACCACCCCCTCCCCGTCCTCGCCCTCAAACCCTCCCACCGCCACGTGTCCGCCCATCCCACCCTCCACGCCTTCGATCCCCGATCCAGCCGATGGCTCAGATTTTCCCTCTCCTTCCTCCCCTTCTCCAACCTCCACCCCATCACCTCCGCCCGCGGCCTCCTCTACCTCTGGGCCTCCTCCCCCCAAACCTCCCCCGCCCAAAATTCCCAAAAAGCCCTCGTCGTCTGCAACCCCCTCACCGGCCACTTCAAAACCCTCCCCCAGCTCGGCTCGGCTTGGTCCCGCCACGGCTCCGTCCTTGCCGGATCCCTCGCCACAGTCCTCGTCCTCACCGAGCTCGCCATTCTCTATTACTCCGATCCCTCCAACAGCCCTAAAGACAACACCTTTAACCCTAATTGGCTCAAATTCTCTTCCAATTTGCCCTCCAAACCCAGAAGCCCCATCCTAATCTCGGACTCCATACTCACCCTCTGCGACGTGGGCTCCCCGTGGAGATCCCAATGGGCCCTGTTCAAGACCAAGATCGTCGACATGGAGAAATCAATGCAGTGGGTCCGGTTGGAAAGGCGCGAGTGGGGGGACATTTTCGACATTCTGAAGCGGCCGAGGCTGATTAAAGCGGGCAATGACAGCAAGGTGTATATGGTGGGAGGGTTGAAAAGCTCGTACGCATTGCAGAGCGCCTGCACAACTATCTTGATACTGAGACTGGATTTGGAGAGCATGGAGTGGGAAGAGGCGGACCGGATGCCTGTGGAGATGTATAGGTGCTTTGCCGAGAGCAGCAAGTTTAAGGTGTTTGGCGGAGGGAATAGGGTTTGTTTCTCGGCCAAAAGGGTCGGGAGATTGGCTCTGTGGGAAGCGGCGAATGGGGATGGGAAAGCGGATTGGAAGTGGGTGGAGGGTGTGCCGGGGAATGGAGATGGGCTTTGCCGAGGATTCACGTTTGAGGCGAGGCTCGATGCGGTTCTGTAGGTGAGGTCTTTGGTAATTAATGGTGTTTTTTTTCTCCTCTTCTTTTTTGGGAACACGACATGGATTGTTGATATATATTTTTGAATTGTGAGGTTGATTGGCATTGTTTCTTATGACGACGGATCTTGAGTGTATTGTTTGTGTTGTGATTGAGATACTTGTTTGTGTTTTATCAGATTTGTTGAGACGGTTGTGAGTTCTCTATTTTGAATGCTGCATTGTGAAGTTTGTGTTTAGAATACGAATATAAATCAATAGCGACGAGTTCGTATGGTAGGTTTAGTAGGGTGCCATTCTCCAGGTGGCGTGGATCGTGGATGTGTGACTTTAGGGTGGCAGTCGGTGTTTATCGATGTTGGATCGGAGCTGGGATTGGTATTAGTATATCACCTAAAGATCATCTAGGTTTCAAAATCAAATGAGAATAATATCCCAAGTTGTCAAGAGTTCCAAAACTAAGTCAATGTAGGATTGTGCATAGAAGGAAATCTGTGTGGAAGATTGATTGATGTTCAAACCGAGAGACTGGAAAACCCGATCACTCGGTCGTCGGTATTGAACTTCAACTTCCATTGCGTTAGTTTGAAATTCGTTATAGACGGTCCTTTTGTTTGGTTGTGTTATGGATTGCGATGATCTTTGTATGTGAATCCATTGAATCTTTCGAGTTGAACTTAAAATTTTGATCATCATTGTTCGGTTTGATCCGAGATCATTTTCACTGAGTGCTCTAGTTCATAATGAATCGTAAATTCAGTTCAATGTAACTGTGATTATTAACTTGAACTGAATTAGATAACAATCACAATTACTTATGTTTGCTAATTCCCCATATTTCGATTAAAAATTAAGAACATAAAATAAAGCACACATCAAGAACATGTTACCACATTCAATGCTTCAATTTACTGTTTGAGGAGCAAACTGTAAAAACACAAACATCGGGTAGCAAAAAGCAAAAACATATAAACTTCTAGTAATAATTACAGCAATATACCCGTATTTGAAGTCATTTTTTGGATTTATCAAACAAACCCCTGTAATTTCCAGTTATTACATATCCAGAACCCTATCCAGTCTTCACAAGTCCCACGCCCTTTCTCTCACAATATCACAGTCGCGCAAGTCGTACAAAATCTGAACAAATACCAAATTTTGACATTCTTCAAAACCAAAATTTCTACAATAATGGCGGTGGACCAAATTGCCCTTCGATTCTCACCAAATTACCGAAGCGCCTCCTCCTCCTCCTACCAACCGTAAACCGTTGGATATAACTACAGTACAAGATACCCGATGGAAGTTACTTGACCGGCTTCATCTTCCAGCTCCTTCTAACGCGTGACATCGATTTCTCTGTTGCATACAGACTGCACGAACACTTGCTACTGCGCGGGTATGGATTTTGCGGAGGAGGTTGCGGAGAGTTTGTCGCCGCCGCGGAGCTCCGGCAGCCTTGGAGGCGGCGGGACCGACGCGATCAGGAACGAAGTCTATAATCGACTCGTAGAGAATAGAAATGAAGAGGCGGTTAGTAATCCGGACTGTCTCGAGCAGTTGGAAGCTCACTTCAATCGCCTGCCTCCAAGGTGCGTTGTGACTTGAGTTGTTCGATTTTGTATTCAATTGTTTTTACTGATGCGATGTGTGCATGTGTTTGATAATGAAGTGTGTGAAAATTTCCTAAATCTTATGTGCATAAATGTATCTAATGTTCCGAGAGATTCCATCAGAATAGTTGTGTGATATATTTTCTTAAATGCCTTTTTTTTTATCAGTTATGGACTGGATATCAATATGGATAGAGTGGAAGATGTGTTGTTACATCTAAAGCTTCTTGCTGGGGCTAAGGATCCAGACAATCGACCCGTTTTCCATATCCGTTTACTAGAGGTACACTTGTTGTCATTTGATGCTCAATTGTGAACCCCTAATCATCCCTCCTTGTTTAATTGGACAATTATGCCCCCGATCAAGTTGAAATTAGCATGCTATGATGTCAGCCGTTAGAGCATAAACTTAACCCTTTTATGTTTTTTACTTGTTTGAATATGATTATCATATAGTGGCAAGTATGCAAAAATACAGAAGTAATTGAGTGTACATAATAGTTTATTCTGTATAGTGAAAACATGCATGGAAATGATGGATAAAATATCTAGTGACTTATGTAATTAATAAGTATTCAGGAAAAGGTCATTACCATTGGCTTTGGGTACATATAAATAGCTGCCTTTTTCTGTATATATTTGTTTTATTCCTAATATGACAATCTACTGCTCTATGAGATCTCATCGCCTTGAATTTGAAGCCATTTATTTGCTTGATTTAATTATTCCCGTTTTATATACTTTGGGTTTCTATATTAATCTCTATGCACATCACGCATGTTCTGTTGATTTGTCATTTTGTATCGTTTTTCAGAATGCTTGTACTGGAGATGATGATTCTGATGGAGAACAAGATTCAAGTGTTCCTCCTATCTCATCTCAACGTGATAGTGCTGCTAATGATGTCCAATCTTTAAATGACGGGTACTTGGTATTAAGTTGATATTTAAGAAATTGATACAGTTAAATTCTTGATTATTTGCTTAGCTTTTTATTCTCTTTTTGTGATTAGAAACAGGAATTGTGAGGGTGACTTTGAGAAGAGTTATAAGCTTGAGGACCTGAATTTGGGCATTGGGAAGAATTCTACCGAAGTTCTTATCAAAAGGTATTTCTCGGACTTACCACCATGGCATTAAGGATGAATCACCTTTTTTTATTTGAAAATAAAATAGAATTAAATAAAAAAAAATCCTCCATTTTAGTCCTCTCTCTTTTTTGGTTAATATCACTTTGAGGGTGTGATAAAGCTTGCACATAATAGTGATGAAAATAAAATTGTACAAGAATTGAAAACGTTGCTCGGAAGTTGGAGAGCTCAACTGCTTAAGAACTACAACTCGGAAGACATGATATTTGCTGATTTCTATGGTCTGTTGGATCTAAGCTTTGAAAACATGACTTGAAATCCAACAAAGACAGAGTTCTTTTGTAGATCTGATTTTCCCTGTCTTATGCATGTGATCCGCTGACTGCTTCGTTTTGCCATTATCATGAAAGCGTCACTGGGTTTAAATGTAATCAATTTATCTGGTAGATTATTTAGGTACATATTCAAAATGTAAGTTTAACTCCACGTGCTTATTGAAGGCAGGGAGCATTGAACACACCAATTCATGAAGTGATATTTTCAACACTTGACAAGCCAAAGCTTCTTAGTCAGGTAATAAAAAAGGCTATATCTGTCCGGGTACATTTTTTGATATCTTGTGTTTTTGAAATAAATCATTTAAATTAATTGTGTTCGTAATTTCTGAAATTAATCTTCAAACTGTTTTTCCTCTTTTGTAGCTTTCCACTTTGCTCTCTGATATTGGACTTAACATCCGTGAAGCTCATGTGTTTTCTACAACTGATGGCTACTCGTTAGATGTATTTGTAGTCGATGGATGGCATACAGAGGTATCTGGGCTTAGCCTATCAAAATTGTGACCATAGTTTAACCCTCCCCTTATCCAGAGGCAAAACCATTTAAAATATGATAGTATTGTAAATCTATTTTCTCCCAACATTATCTTCATTTAAAATTCACGTAATAGGATTTTTTATCCCCAAGATAAATTTTATTTGAGTGCCCATTTTTTGAGTGACAACCAATACATGAAAGGGTATAAAGATAATACAAATTTTATCTTGGGGATATTTAGGATATATTCTGTGTGAAATGTTTCTGACTTTTGAATATTGCATCTAGGATACTGAAGAATTATGTGAAGCAATGAAAAAGGCAATTTCTGGCAGCGAGGTAATTATTTGAACTTTTTTACTTCATTTATTGTGCCTTCATGCCATAAACCTCATCTCTCCCGTTCTTTCTGACTTTATTTTTAGGTCATTGTATTTATGTAATCATATTCATGGGTGATTGGTTGTATCTGACATCTCACTGTATATCATTTTTTTGTCCTGTTTAAAAAACAATAATTTGTAATAATTTTTTTTTCTTATTTCAAATACAATAATTTGGTAATCTAATTTACCAGCCGCTACTGACATAGACAATCATAACGGAAGATTGATTCTGATAGCATATCTGAAGGCATACTTATTCTTTTATGAGTCACCACCAATTATCAACAGAAGCGATCATTTTAGATTACTAACTATTTGCTTTATATTATATAGGTGTCATGGTCTGGTTCTTCTCACTCTCAATCGATTGTGGAGAAAGCTATTGCTGCACAAGCAAACCATGAAGATTGGGAAATTGAGTGGAGATTATTGAAGCTCAGGGAAAAGATTGCTGCTGGATCTTGTGGAGATCTGTAAGTTCATTGCAATATGTTTAGTTTGTCGATTTATTTGCGCCCTATCTTGCTATTTGTGCTTACATTCCCAATGAATCCATTGACAAGGTATTGTGGAGTATATCTTGGTCAGGATGTTGCAATTAAGATCCTTAGGTCAGAGCATTTGGAAAACTCCCTGGAGGTTGAGTTTGCACACGAGGTTGCTATTTTAAGGTATAGATGTTAGATTTTAACATCTAAGGTAAATTTCATAATTTACTGCTCTTTGATGAGTACTACTATGTCGACAGTAAGAAGCAACCTCCCACCTTAATGAAGATGAAGTAGAAAAGGAAGGATAAAACATCAATGTGCAATATTTTATTTTATTTTATTTATTTTCGTTTTTCTAAAATTCATGTACTTGCAAACTTGTCAAATTCATTTCTGATGTAAATTTTAGATGGCGTCTCATTATTTTTGGGTTTGTTTTGGTGCAGACAAGTTCAACATGAAAATGTTGTACGTTTCATAGGTGCTTGCACAAAGTTGCCACATTTATGCATAGTAACAGGTACTGCACTTTCTACAAGAAAAAACTGATGTATTAACGTGTATTGCTTTCAATTAATATTATAGTTTAATTACAGAAAGTATCCATAATGTTTCGTCTAATTAATTATATCATGGGCAATTGCAACAAATACCTCTAGGGTTTTACTTTTACCTAATTACAACTAAACTCAGTAGCTATTTTTATTTCCAAAATTACAAAAACTAACCCTCAGATTTTATCATGGAATTTATTACACATTCATATGCAATATTTATTTCAAAACCTCCCTTCACATTTATAAAAACATTGCCATTGAAGCCCTTTATTTTTATCAATGAATCACACCTTAGTTTTTTTTACACATTATTCATTATATCATTCATTATGCAATGTTCAGATTATATGACTTCCAAGGTAGCTAAGTTCTTGCTAACATGTCTTTTAACATTACATCTAAAACATTCCTCCCACCTCCTTTTAATGAAGTGATATACATATATTATACGAGATTTGGATCCTGATATTTGGTAACCCATGACTTCTAATTGTTGTTCTCATTTCTAGAGTACATGCCTGGAGGGAGCCTATATGAATATTTGCATAAGAATAGTCTTGTATTGAAGCTGCCTCTGTTGCTGAAATTCTCCATTGATGTCTGCAAAGGTATGGAGTACCTGCATCAAAAGAATGTTATCCACCGGGATCTAAAGACTGCGAACCTGCTTATGGATACTTGCAATGTAAGTTCATAAGAAATCATATTTTTGACATTCAATATTAAACTATTATTTACGCATGTTTTCGATCTGGCTAATGCATATTTTTTTTATCTTTTTGGATTTTTTAAGCTTGTCAAAATTGCGGATTTTGGAATTGCTCGGTTTCAGAACAAGGGTGGGGTTATGACAGCAGAGACTGGAACATATAGATGGATGGCACCTGAGGTACAATCAACCTTTTTCACTTTCCAAATGTAATTTTAATCTGTAATGAATGCTATTATAGCTCCTATTGTGTGCAATTGGGTGATTAACTTCCTTTCATAAAAGTTAAGTTGTGTAAATTATTAATAACCCATTTGAGCCAGCACCACCAATCATAAATGCCACAGCCATTTGGCAATCATATTCAACTACCCCATGGATTCTAACCATTTCTGATACATGCATTATTGGCTCAAGTTGAACCTGTTTACAAACTTGGATAGTACTTTACTATACAAATTAATAATATAAAAATGCGGATGAGATGCTATTAGCCTATTAGGGGTTGGTTAAGAATTCACGTCAAAATGTGCTTCAACTCAAGTATTGTTTATGTGCACACACATTCACACATTTTAATTATTACTAGGGAGTCCGAGTTCAATATTTTGTTAAGATCTTGACCTCGTGCTTGGGGTTTGAGTTTGTCGCTATTGATTCGCTCGATCAGCTCTTCCCCTCGTCTATTCTTTTTTTCGTTTTCATGTGAGATTTGACCAACAATTACTTTCCTCTGGTTTCACAGGTGATAAATCATCAGCCCTATGACCAAAAAGCAGATGTGTTCAGTTTTGCCATTGTGCTTTGGGAGCTCGTGACTGCCAAGGTGTTCTTCAAAATATGTGTGAATAATCGATAATTGAGGCTTGAAACCAGAAAACATTGAATTTTTGTAAATCCATATTAATGTTTTCCTTTTATCCATGCAGGTTCCTTACGATACCATGACTCCTCTGCAAGCTGCCCTGGGAGTTAGACAGGTTTGTAAACCTTTCTTTTCCTATTTTAGTTTCTACAGTACGTGTTAAGTCGTGATTTTTTAAATATACATCAAATCACTATTCTTTGAGGTAACACTGCAACACTGTAAAACTGTGTAGTCAAAGGGGTTATGACTTACGACAAAGTAAATATTGGATTTGATTGGAATTGCGAAATTTGATTTATCTTCTAATAATGGCTTTCTTATATGAAGCTGTAAATGGCTATAAATTTCATTTTCTCTGACAAGATGTTTTAATGTCCTGCAGGGTCTTCGACCGGAACTTCCAAAAAATGGACATTCCAAGTTGTTAGACCTGATGCAGAAATGCTGGGCCACAGTTCCTAATGACCGACCCTCCTTTAGCAATATCAGAATTGAACTTGAGGAATTGCTGCAAGAAGTAAAGGTATAAAACATAACTAGCATCTGACTCAGATGTTTGTATACTGAACTATAGATAAAAAATTAATTTTTAAACACCAATTATCTTCTGTAATTATAAATATCTTGGAGAGATTTGTGTTTTTGTTTTCGAAAAAAAAATACATTTTGAAGAGGTTAATTTTTATAAAAGAAAAAAAAAACTCTCCAGGTGTATAGGAATGTAGCATACCTTTTTCTTTGAATTGTGTGATTACTTGGCCTTTGATGTCCTTGCATCTCAAATTATTTTTGCAGGATAGTTGAGATGCAACTAATGGCTGCTGAGTACATAACCTGACTTCATTACACGAGTGCATCTTACGCACGTTTTTTATACTAACTGGTGGGAGGGTTTTTAGTCATCTTTTTTGAAATTTGGACTCCCCGCCCAGATGTAGAGATTATTTTTCTTTTTGGTTATATGGCTGCGAAACACACGACAAGTAGAAAAGAAACAGAAGTAAATCCGTATCATAGAACCATAGTTGGTAAATAGCAATTGTGGTTAGGGAAGTTTAAACTCAGATGCTTGTAGGCGTAGCCTTGTTGTACCTTCAAAGATGTTTGTGTTGTGATGAAACAAGTAATTCTCACCTTTTCAAGTTTTCACGTAAAAGTCTCTCGTCTTCTTTATTTTTTGCTTTCTTTTCGGTTCTCGATTAGCGTATTATTTGTCTTCATAATAACAACACTTTTGTTCCCAATTGAGGGGAAAATATCAAAATCAGGAACCTTGAGATTGGAAGTGCATGCATACTCCTCACACATCACAATTCACAAAAAGTAGTTTTGTGTTTGATTTCAGACAACCTGCATTTTGGGACCACCCAACTACTTTAGGATGCATACAAGTGCATTGAGATTTATGGGCCCAAGCAAGTTTGATGACGTTAGCGTCTTTGGGCCCACACGAACAAACTTCCAACACACATAATTTTCATTCCCTGGCCCGACAAAACCAATGGCCTATGGATATGGTCATAAGGAAAGCCCATACCACATTCTAATTTTTATCTACCGGGTTTCGAAATTTCGGGCTCAGGTGTTAATTTTAGGAATCACTCTGAAGCTTCCCGTTATATCCTGTATACAGGCATGTGGTCACACGTCAAGTTCAAGTATTTCACTTTTTTTAATTTATCAAAGATTATTGAGCTAAAAATTGTTACATTCAACCATATCAGGTTACTTAGCCCAATTATGCTACTCCAGTCCCAAAAAAATAACCAGGATTTTGATTTAGGAAGATAGTTGCATATTGTATATTTTAAGAGTTGTTGGTTGTATTCAACTGGTCCTTCGTTACTCCATCTAGAGCTGTGAATACTATTATACTAGTTTCAACTATTTGTGGATTAATTGATGGGACATATCGATTAAGAATGTATTTTTAAGTTAATAAGTAATAAAATAATTGTGAGTAAAATTTTAAAAGTAATTGAAAAAAATAAAGTTAAAATTGTACTCCAAAGTAAAAAATAAACTATTTTTTTAAGAGTAAATATATTAAGTTGAGATATCAAAAAAAAATTAAGCATAAATAATTGGGACGAATGCAAGACTTATATTAAAAGTAATTTTTTGATTTGAGTATATATATAATAATTGATTTTTCATCTTGAACCGATTATCATATGCGTATGAGCAAGAAGAGTAAAAAAATATTGACATTTTAAACGGAAAATTAGGGATAATTTTTTTTTAATTTTTGAATTAATAAAATAAATAATTGAAAGTGAAAAAATAAGTGAAAAGTGAAAAATTATTTTTTTAAATAAAAAATGAAGAGTAATTTTTTATAGACAATTGATTTGAGTCCGACAAAAATAAAAAGTAGAACACTAGAACCTCCTATGAGATGAAATATTAAGTATTTTTCCGTTTCATACAAATAAACATCTTTTTACTCTTTTTCATACTAATAAATTTCTTTAATTTTTCTTTCTTACAAATAGACATTTTGTAAGAGACAATTTTAATTAAATTTCAAAAAAAAAATCAAGAAATATTAAATTAAATGAATGATGCAAAAACACATAGTACTACTTTTTACTCTACTAAAATTGAATTTGAATATAGTAGTTGGATTGTTTTGCACTCAAATGTCAATTACTTAAAAAAGTCAATCAAATAAGCGGCTGAGATACACCAATAGCATTGACATCGGACGAATGTGATTTTCCAAGTCCAAATCTGGGTTAAATTTGTGGGCCCATATTTCATCATACGTAAACTATTTGGTCATCCCTACCAAATCACATAAACAAATAATCGCATTTTTAAAATAATAATAATAATAGTAAAATAAACGCAATCTATCTCGTAAGTCGTAAGTGACAACAGATTAGTTTAATTACTTTCTTCGTAAAGTCGTTGCTTTTACATAATAATAATTAATAATAGTAATTACTGTAACAAATTTAAGTTGTGAAACCCCTCGTCAATAAAAAGTACTAAATAAATAAATGAAATATTTTTTATTTAAATATTATAGGAATCTTAATTTTAATATATTTAATTAATTTTTGAGGGGAGAGAGAATTTCAGAGAAACAGAAGAGGGGAGGCAAAGGTACAACTCCCAACATATCTCGATTTGCTGCAACTTTATTCTTTGACTCCGACGACATTACTTTCTCTCTCTACTCTACCACCAACCATTTTACTACTACTATTTCTCTTTTGAATTTTTCGTTTATTGACTTGTCAACCACCGCCGTCGTCGGGGTTGCCGGTGAAAAAAGGCGGCGCTGCCAGACGCATAAAATTCTCCCCAATCGCCGGACGGATTGAGGACGACTCTGTTTTGACTGGGGAGCTTTCGCCTCAATTTCATAACCAATTTGCGTTTCTCGGTTAGGTTTTCTAGATCTGTTAGAGGGACAAAGCGTCACGTTTATAGTCGGATCTTTTGGTGTGGATGGTAGAGTGCGGCGGCGGAGTTTCGCTGGCATGATAATGAGTGGAGTTGGATGGTGGCGCCGCCGGCGGTGTTGGTGTGGAGGTGAGCGCTTCTCATTCAATGACAGATCTCGGCGATGCTGATTGTAAAATCGAGCAGGTGCACCTGCTCTTTGATTTGTCTATTTAGAACCAACAGTAAATTTCACACATACACACCATATATGTGCGTGATTTTTTTACTTTTATACAGTATTTACTAAAATTATTTTCCTATCTTTAGTAATGCTGGTCACTATTTCAGTCTCTGGTTCTGCATTGATAAATGAATAATTATCTTTATTTATTATTGTTGCAGTTCTAACTATAATGTCTCACATTTATTGATTGAGTAGTATTGCCTTTGTCGTTGTCGTCGTCGTCGCAATGATCTCTTTATAACTGTGAATGTTTCGTTTGCCAATTCACTTTGTGCAGGCCTTACTTGCCCTTAAGAAGGGAGCTCAGTTACTTAAATACGGCCGTAAGGGAAAGCCTAAATTTTATCCATTTAGGCTCTCCAACGTAAGACCAACAATCGTGTATGCAAAACGTATTACCTGCGTTATGTTTTTTTTACTGTCGTCGTTGATATTTGTGGAGTCTCTGTGTTTTTTTGGTCCAATTTGAACTAATTGCTATTAACTTTGCTGTTGCGAATCATACGATTTTTCTATTCTATATCATTTGCTTCTCCTTTAAATTGATTTGGTTGTGGAAGGGAGCGATAACTGATAATCAAGTTCGTTCTGTAGTAAATCATTTGCTACCATAAAAAGAGATAATAAACAATTCATAAATGGATAAAAAATGAACAATAGTTAATAAAACCCTCAGCTTACTACAGTAGTGTTCGCATTAGAAAGAGGGTATTTAAAAAATTATACAATGAAGATATATTAAAGTTTATTATCAGTCTTTTTTGCGTATCTTAAAATTTTATCTTAAAGTTTCATCTGGTTGAGTTAAAAATCCTGTACAACAGTTGAAGTATTGGCTTGCTCTCAGTTATGATTGCATGTTCCCTATTTAAATCTTCTAAATATGTTATGAAATGAGTTAGAAGTTGTATAAGTTTTAACTAATGGCGTCCACCAAAATTCTTCGTATTCTAAATATCGGTTCTCTGATTGCTAAATATAGGTTTTTTAATGTATTCAATTCTTACCGTGTTCCATATTTTTCTTACGTTTTTTACTTTAACCGTAGGACGAAACATCATTGATTTGGATTTCTAGTAGTGGTGAAAGAAGTTTGAAGTTAGCTTCAGTTTCAAGAATTATCCCTGGACAAAGAACAGTGAGATTTTGTACACTTCATTTCATTTCACGCTTGTGTACATCTACGATTTTCTGGCAATTTTACAGATGCCAGTCATATTTCCCCCTGAAGTTCCATTTTAATGATAGTTATGAACTTGTTGCTTAGGCCGTTTTTCATCGCTATTTGCGCCCTGAAAAGGACTACTTATCATTCTCTCTCATACATAACGGTGGGAAAAGATCCCTTGACCTGGTTAGTGAAGAGCACAAATCCCTTTTATAATTGCCTTTATCTCTTATACAAAAACATTTAAAGTTTGATTTATAGTTCAGACTTTACCCATTTCTTATATATTACTAGATCTGCAAGGACAAAGTTGAGGCAGAAATTTGGATAGTTGGACTTACGACACTGACATCTTCTGGACAAGCCAGGCGCTCCAAAATTGATGGATGGAGTGATGGAGGCTTCTATTTGGACGTGAGTTACTTGCACACACCATGTGAGATTCTGCCTGTTTGATTCTTCAACTCTTTATATCAATAAACTCAAAACTGAAATGTTAACAGGACAATTCCAATGTGACATCAAATACCCCAAGTAACAGTTCAGCGAGTGCTACACGAGAAATCATTAGCTCACCAACATCTTCCCCTAAGAGCAACCACCCTGAAAATTCAACCTATCTAGAAAAATTACATGTGCCTATTTACCAACCAAATATACAAATGAAAGGATCTGGTCCTGATGCCTATCGGGTTAGTGTTTCCAGTGCACCCAGTACATCCAGCCACAGCTCCGCAGCAGACGACTGTGACGCCTTAGGTGACGTGTATATATGGGGTGAGGTTATTTGCGAGACTGTCGTGAAAGTGGGACTCGAAAAGAATGCTAGTTCTATTACCAAGAGTTCCGACATTCTCATACCCAGGCTATTGGAATCCAATGTTGTCCTAGATGTGCAGCATATAGCGTGCGGGGTCAACCATGCCGCCCTGGTGACTCGGCAGGGCGAAGTCTTTAGTTGGGGCAAAGAGTCTGGCGGGCGCCTTGGACACGGGTGTGGAAAAGACGTGACCCAACCTCACCTGGTCGAATCTTTGACTTTTTCCACCGTTGACTCCGTCGCGTGCGGAGAGTTTCATACGTGCGCTGTCACGATGAGCGGCGAGCTCTACACGTGGGGTGACGGGACTCACTATGCCGGCCTTTTGGGTCACGGAACGCATGTCAGCCACTGGATACCGAAGAGGATTGCGGGCCCGCTCGAGGGGATTCAAGTCGCGATGGTCACTTGCGGGCCGTGGCATACCGCCTTGATAACTTCGACAGGCAGGCTTTTTACGTTTGGAGATGGGACTTTCGGTGTGTTGGGCCATGGAAGTAGGGAAAGTGCATTCTATCCGAGGGAGGTTGAGTCTTTGTCGGGCCTGAGGACAGTTGCAGTGGCGTGTGGGGTTTGGCATACGGCTGCAGTGATCGAGGTAATCGCGACACAATCAAATGCAAGTGTTTTTTCCGGGAAAATGTTCACCTGGGGTGATGGTGATAAAAACCGACTCGGGCATGGTGATAAGGAAAGCCGGTTAAATCCTACTTGTGTGCCTTCACTCATCGATTACAACTTTCATAAAATTGCGTGTGGCCATAGTTTGACCGCCGGAGTCACTACATCGGGCCAGGTC
This sequence comes from Euphrasia confusa, assembly GCA_954870475.1. Taxonomy (NCBI): domain Eukaryota; kingdom Viridiplantae; phylum Streptophyta; class Magnoliopsida; order Lamiales; family Orobanchaceae; genus Euphrasia; species Euphrasia confusa. The sequence continues at coordinate 50,250,826 of OX940949.1, read as the reverse complement.
TTCACAATGGGAAGTACAGTCTATGGTCAGCTCGGGAATCCCCAGTCAGATGGTAAACTTCCTTGCTTGGTCGGGGACAAACTCTCTGCCGAATGTGTTGAAGAAATATCCTGTGGCGCATATCACGTAGCCGTTTTAACATCAAAAAATGAGGTTTTCACATGGGGCAAGGGTGCCAACGGGAGATTGGGTCATGGGGACATAGAAGACCGGAAATTGCCCACTCCTGTTGTGACCTTGAAAGATAGACACGTCAAATTCATCGCGTGCGGCTCGAATTACACATCAGCAATTTGTCTTCACAAATGGGTTTCCAGTGCCCAGCAATCGCAGTGTTCTACTTGCAGGCAGTCTTTTGGGTTCACGAGAAAGAAGCACAATTGCTACAACTGCGGGCTTGTGCACTGCCATGCGTGCAGCTCCAGAAAATCGATGTGGGCAGTGCTGGCGCCAAACCTGAACAAACCGTATCGAGTGTGCGACTCTTGTTTCTCGAAGCTGGGTAAAATGGCTGAATCTGGGCCCCACAACAAGAGGAACTCCAGGCCGCGGTTTTCCGGTGAGAACAAGGACCGGATGGACAATGCAGATCTACAGCTAGCCAAGTCAGGCATGCCATCTAACTTGAATCTGATCACACAGTTGGATACAAAAGCGGGAAAACGAGGGAAGAAAGCAGATGTATTTTCTTTGGGTCAGACCTCGCAGATTTCTCTATTGCAGCTGAGAGAAACTGTGATGTCTACGGGTGCCGAGTTACGAAAGAATATCCCGAAGCCGATTCTTACGCACTCGACTGTTAACTCGAGGCCTGTCTCGCCCTTATGGAGTAAACATAGCTCTCCGAGATCAGCTACACCAGTACCCACAACTTCGGGTCTGTCTTTTGGAAAGAGCATTTCTGATGGTTTAAATAAGACGAATGATCTTCTGAATCGGGATGTGCATAAGTTCCGGATGCAGGTTTATATGTTGCCCTTGTCCTGTTGTTATTATTATTATTTTTTGTTCTGGATTGTTTGCTTTGGGATTCGGGATTGTTTGTGGTGTTTTCTGATATTTGTGATGGTGTACTGATATATATGTAGGTCAAAACCCTTGAGAGTATATGCGAACTGCAAGAATCGGAGCTCAAACAGACTGTTAAGAAAACTCAGGAAGCAATGGCGGTGGCTGCTAAGGAATCTGCTAAATGTGAAGCTGCAAAGGATGTGATTAAGTTGCTTACCGCACAGGTTATGTTCGGTTTCACATTTCTGTGTATATATAGCTTAAAAAAATGGAAGTTGAAAAAAAATTGTGGGGAGTAGTTTTCTAATCATTTGACATGATCATTTTACACTAAATTTGTTGTAATTATAAATTTATAATTGATTTCTTAATTATACTGATAAATCAGACCTTCCAAGAATATTTGTGTTTATAAAATATGTAGTGCTGACAAATGTGTTATTGACATCTGAAATCTCCTCACATTCCAGCTTAAAGATATGGCCGAGAGATTGTCACCTGGGGCTTACGACCCTGATATCCTGAAGCTAAGTTACTTGCCGAATGGGTCCGAACCAAACGGCACACCTCGCACGGGTGCAGATGGAGAGAACAATCCAAGATCGGAAACAATGAACAGCTCATACTCGGCTTCTCAATCCGGAACTCATTTAAGCGTGCAGAATAGAACTCTGGGAGCGTCAGAATTGCTTGAGGATGCTAACACCAAAATAATCCCTAATGGTGATGCAGACAGATATGAAAATCTTGGCAGTACAGAATCCGTATCTTCTCGGCAAAAAGAGGGTGGCTTAAAAGAAAGAAACTCTGTTGTCCCTGGGAGTGGTGGCCATATTGAAGCTGAATGGATCGAACAATATGAACCGGGGGTGTATATAACTCTTGTAGCCCTACGGGATGGAACCAGAGATCTCAAACGTGTACGATTCAGGTAATAACCTCTCCCTTCTAGATGAACAACTTGGTATATATGATCATTCAGTATCGATAATATCCTTGGGGTTTGTTTAGTCTAGTTACAGAAAACACCCATTTATTTTTCAACATTACAATTACAATCTATTTTATAAATTTGGTTTTGATAGATTATTGGGCTATTTGTAAGTAGAGGCTAAAAGTTTTAAGCATACGGTAATGTTGTCTTATGCAGCCGGAGAAGGTTTGGGGAATACCAAGCAGAGACTTGGTGGTCAGAGAATCGAGATAATGTTTTTGAGAAATACAATGTCGCGGGATCCGAGCAATCGTCTGATTATGGTCGGACTACCGGAAGATCCCAAGGAGCTCTTTCACCTTCATCACAATTTTAGGTAAACAAAGACGTCTAAGTGTTGGCAGTTGGAGTTGGAGTTGGAGGGAAATTTTAGGAGTACACATTTTTTCTGTTGCCATTTTTTTAGGAAGTACAATATTATTTATTTATTTATTTTTCTTAATTATATATTGGTTAGAATTGATGTAATACTTAATTGTTATTTTATATATAAAATGAATTAATAGTAGAGTAAAGGAAAGTGAATTTCATAAATATTAGCATAAAAAAATATTCATTTTATATTAAAGTGAATTTCATAAATATTAGTATAATATAAAAATCATTTTATATATTGCCATTTAAAGAAATTGCCCACCGGTAGTAGGATGTTTAAAAATAAAATATGTACTACTATTACTATCAGTGTGACTAACAAAATATATGTGATGATTTTTTATTATACATATATTAGTTGAAATGAGCCATCCAACAAATTAACGGTGTAAATGTAAACAAGTGTAAAAGTAAAAAAATGAATTTATATTTTTCTCTAACCAAATGTTTAATACTTTAAATAACAAATTTTAAATCATCTTATCATAGTTACTATAAAAAAATAACATGATTTAAATAATTAAAACTACACAAAAAAATGATTATGATTTAATATTAATATGCCAAATAAATTTAAGCAAAATTGGATTGAATTGAAAGATTTCGACAACTGGAGTGGGTTAATAGCTTGGAAAAACGTGAGTTAATTTAACTTCCTTAGGGCAACCCCAATGGTTGTGAAATGGCAAGGGCCATTGCCATTTTTTGGCAAAAATCCAAAAAAATAAACTCAATGGTTGAAATGGCCCTTGCCAAAAAATGGCTCTTGTCAAATATCCATGTATATTTGAGCAAATATACATGGAAAAATGGCCCTTGCCATTTGTGCTATGTCATCAACACCTCTCATCTCAACCACTCAAAATTCAAAAACATTTTTTTAATTATAAAGTTGATATTATCACTAGGGTGGGGCACTTCGTTCCGAAATCATGATCCCGTCCGATCTCATCCCGAAAACTAATAGGATGAGACGGGATGGATTTTAAAAATAACAATCCCGTCCCGTCCCGTTTCAAATTTTTTACAATAGGACGGGACGGGACCGGGACGATCCCGTTTAATTCCGTCTCATCTCATCCCGTTTATTTTTTAATATCAATAATATTTTTATTTTTTCACACATATTAATAAAAATATCAAAATATTAATTATAGTTTCAATTAAATTTATTATATCTTTACAATATAACAACATTTCAAAATAATTTAATTTTTATTTATATATTTTTATTGATTGAGTTGTTAAATTTAATATCAAGATAAAAGTAGGTTAGGCCAATGCTATGGAGGCAAAGTGGGAGGCAATGGCAAATTTTGCCACAAAATTTGCTTCCCAGCCCATTTTCACTCCAATGGCATCCATCAAATTTTGCTTCCAAAGGAATATTCTTTTAGAATTTTCTTAATTTAATGTTTATTTATATTAAAATAATATATAATTTTAATTTAAAATTATTTTTTTAAATAATATAAAAATTAAACAAAATAAAAATGTAAAATACATTAATAAAATAATTAATACATAAAAACTAAATTAATGTTCAATTTCTATTTTATTTGCTTATCTTATTTTGTATTGTAATATGAAATTTGTATTAAAATTAGTAGTATTAATGTAATTTGTATTATTGTATTTCAATTTGAATGTTGTATCAAAAATTATGTCAAATAATATTATTATATTATAAATATTATTTTTAATACATAAATTAATGTTCAATTTCTATTTTATTTGCTTATCTTATTTTGTATTGTAATATGAAATTTGTATTAAAATTAGTAGTATTAATGTAATTTGTATTATTGTATTTCAATTTAAATGTTGTATCAAAAATTATGAAAAATAATATTATTATATTATAAATATTATTTTTTTATATTTTTTATCAAAATATAAAAATTATAAATTAAAATCAACAAATACAATTATATTTACATTTATATTTATATAACTATTAATTGAAAAAAAAAATAATAATAATAAAATAACATTTGCCTCCATGAATAGTGTGAAGGCAAATTTGCCTCCTACTATTCATGGTGGCAAAATACCTCCTTGTTTGCCTCCACCATTGGAGAGTGAAAATGGAGTGGGGGAGGCAAATTTTGCCATTGCCTCCCCCATTGGGAATGGTCTTAGTAGTAGTAGGTGTGATCAATTCAATAAATTATTTTAGATTTTAATATTGTATATATAATTTATAGAAAATAATTATATTAAAAAATATCAAAAAGTCAATTTTTTTTTTTAATAAAAATGGCTCTAGTCATTTTTATACCATTAGGGTACATTTTACAAATGACAAATGACAAGAGCCATTTTTTGGCCAAAATGACAATTGGCAAGAGCCATTTTGGCCAAACCATTGAGGTTGCTCTTACAGATTATTCAAGTATTGAGACAAATGTTGTAGCTAAATACATAAATACTCCATATAGTACAAATTATTTTCAAGTATTGAAACATGTATTATAACTAACCACAAAAATATATAATATCATTTCAAAATTGATGGTATTCTTTTTTGTTTCTTCGTTTCCATTTTTTTAAAATTAAAAATAAAAATGAATGCTACATTTAAGATTTATGTTGTTTAATTTCACATTCAACAATCTTTGTTCATTGTTCATATTAACTTTTCCTTCTATTGTAGATTATTCTTAATTATTCATAGAAATTATGTCATGAATAGATATAAATTTTGCTTTCATTATGAAAAATCAGACTATAAAGCACGGCGGTTTACTTTGTATATAGAACATATATTTAAACAAAATCGGTGTATAAAGCACGCGATTTACTTAGATTATGTATATCGAGCGTAAAGCACATGAAAGTACGTACTCAAGCACACGATTTACTTAGATTATCTATATCGAGCGTAAAACACATGGAAGTATGTGTAAACATAAAAATGTAAAACACATAGAAGTATGTGCAAACATAAAAATGTTAGCTCAAAATTACATTTTTAATAATTTAAAATTTTATATTAATTCTAATTATAATTTATATGATTAAATATTTTAAGTTGTATGTATTTTAAAATTTATAGTAAATTTATAATTATTATTAGATATTACTTGTATATTTTTTATCTCATAAATATTTTAACATATTTTTAAATTAGAAAGAAAGTGTGAAAAATATTTATGAGATAGAGTAAGTAACGTTTTATTTAATTAATAAGTTATAAAGTATAAAATATTAAAATTTTAATTCAATTTTGTATTTATTGATTATAATAATATTAATTTTGATATCAATTTGTGAAGTGCCCAATAAGGCGATTCCTCTTGGAGAAAGAAACTTACATATATATACTCCATGTACAAGTATGTTAATAGTACAGTATTCTATTTCCCAGAAACACCAAATCGAAAAATTAATTCTCTCAACACACTCCTTTTTCCTCGGCGCTTTGGACCAGCCAAATAGGTACTCTTCTAGTTTTATTTTTCATTTTTCCTCGATTTTTGTAGTGCTCGTAGCTAAATTTGGATGTTTGCTTAGTTTCATATGGGATTAGTTTCTGATATTTTGATTTTGAATTTAGGGTTTTGAATTGGGGGTTTTCAATTTAAATTGTCTGTAATTTAGTGTTAAGATGTAGGGATCAAGGGCGAGACAATGTGTTAGAAAATAAACTGAAATAATTATGTGCAGAATTACTCCTTTAATTTTCTGTTTATTTCTGTGTGTGTGTTTGTTCACTCACCATTGTTCTGTATGTTTTATGAGAAAAGGGTATACTGTACTAGGGTAAGGCTCGTAAATGAGTTGTTTTTATCCGAACACTAAATTAGTTATACTGAAACTCGGAGTTATTTCTTTCCTATAGGATAAAGCTCTATCCCCATGAATCCCTTGACACAGGTGAAGCGTATCCAGGAGATTAACAAAAAAGAAGCAAGTCTCGGAATATCCGAAGAGGCGTCGTGGCATGCCAAGTATAAAGACTCGGCTTATGTTTATGTCGGTGGAATCCCCTTTGACCTAACCGAAGGTGATCTCCTTGCCGTCTTTGCTCAGTAAGTTTTTATATATTTTTTGTTTTCTTTCTATTTTATAAGGTGGTTTGTGCTTGTTTTGTTTGGGAAAATTCATTTGTTTCGTTTAAATTTTCCGCTTGTGTAAGGTATGGAGAGGTTGTTGATGTTAACTTGGTCAGAGACAAAGGTACTGGGAAATCCAAAGGGTTTGCTTTTCTTGCCTACGAGGATCAAAGAAGTACAATTCTTGCTGTAGGTCTGTTTCTCTCTATCTCTCCCATGAGTTTATTGTTTTTATATTTTTCATTCCCTTACTTTGCTTTCGGGTGAACGGTGCAGACAATTTAAATGGAGCTCAGATTTTGGGCCGAACAATTAGGGTTGATCATGTTGGCAAATATAAAAAACTAGAAGAAGAAGATGACGAGACTCGGCAGCAGAAGAGAGAGGAAAGAGGAGTTTGTCGTGCTTTTCAAAAAGGAGAGTGTAACCGTGGCGACGGCTGCAAATTCTCTCACAATAAGGAAGTAAGTTCTGAAAAATTGGGATGTTGTTATTTCAGTCAAATTTTAGCTATTTAATCGTGATTCGGGGATTTCTGTTTCTGGAATGATGTTGTCTACATAGCAAATTTCAACTCGCAAGTCGCGATTAAACTGTATAAAATATAGTCTTCAAATGTCCGAGTTTTGAAAAGGTATCTCTGTGGTTTGATTCAGTGTCAAACTGAAAGGGCTAATGCCATTCTCTTATACATTTGAAGGGAGACCTTAAAAATGATTTTTGCATCTGACGAGGTAGATGGAAGATGAAATAACTTGCCACGGATGCTTATTTAATTTTCCAGTTTTTCCTTACTGTGGTTAAAAACCTTGTTTCCTCAGCTACGAATTTGATCATATGCAGTTCTTCTCAAAGTTCAATTCATCTCTAACGAAATTAATATTTTCCTAATTCAGAGAGCTGCTAATACGGGATGGAAATAAGGGGACCGTCTTCCTTATGTTCAGTATGATTCAACTTGTGTCGTGTTTTATCGCAGAGGTTTGTTTGAGGAGACTTTACGTACGTATATGGTGTTTCAACGTATACAGCCCTTTGTTTTCTTCAATACTCTTTTTTGAGACCACAACTGTTCAGATATTTAGTAGTATAACATTTAATTACGAAAATCGTTTAAAAAATTGTGGTCGACACCGAAATTTGGTGGACTTCAATTTATTCGGCCCGTGGACCCCACTGACATTTTTCATTCTAACTTCTCAAACACTTCAACTTACTTAATTTCCAGAACATTATTCAAAACAAATTCAGACTCGTATCATCGTTGACTGAGGCCACGTCACGTGTCTAATTACTTTGACTGAGACGGCCTTTTACTATAAAACATCTCCATCTTCCTTCATTTTGAAGAAGCCGGAAGAAAAACAAAACAATGGCCAGAGAAAAAAGCAAAGACGAGTTCTACGTTACAGTGCCCAGCTTTTACCGGTGTCCGATTTCGATGGACGTCATGATGTCTCCGGTGAGTCTGTGCACCGGCATCACATACGATCGCGCCTCCATCGACAAGTGGCTGTCCCTCGGCCACAACACCTGCCCGGCCACCATGCAAACCCTCTCGTCCAACCACACCACCCCAAATCTCACCCTCCGCCGCCTCATCCACCTCTGGATCTCACACTCCGACGCCACCATCTCCAAGCAGCAAGCTGCTGACATCATCAACGGCGAATTCGACTCCGACAATCTTTCAAAGGTGATCGCGTTCGTCACCTCCTCGGATGAGAATCTGAAATTCGCGGCTGAATCTATCTCCAGATTCGTCGAGGCCTTCGCCGAGTCCGATGATATCCGAATCCTCGAGACGATTGTCGAGATTCTCGACCTGATCACACCGGTGGTCGGGGTCAAGGAGAAGCTGAATCAGCTAATTTTGAGAATCCAAGGTTTATCGTCCTTCTCCATGGTTTTGCAGAGAGGAAACACGGAATCGAAGGTGAAATCCGCAAAGCTTCTAGAACTAATCTCGATAAATTCTGAATCCCAGCGTAAAATCGCTGAAGCGCCGGGCTTACTGCACGAGCTCTACAGCTTAGCAACCAAGGAGTCGGAAAACTCGTCTGCAGTAGAAGCCGGCTTTTCCGCTCTGTTAGCCATTTCGAGCACAAGATCCGTGAAGAAGGAGCTCGTCCGATTCAGGATAGCCAGAACCGTGGGGAAGATCCTCTCCGGTTACGACTACTCCACCTCGGTTCGTGCAGTTATCGAGAAGGCTCTGGCGGTTTTAGCAGCTGTGGCCACGTGTACGGAAGGGAGGTGGTCGATAGCCGAGGACGGGGAGTGTGTGGAGGGAGTCGTGAAGAGGCTGATACGGTGTTCCGGTGTGGCTACGGAGCACGGTGTTACGGTGCTCTGGAGCGTGTGCTGCTTGGCGAGGGACAGCTCAGCACGAGAGAAAGTGTCGAGGGTCGATGGGTTGACTAAGGTACTACTCGTGATGCAGAGCGATTGTAGTCCGAAGGCGAGGCAGATGTGTCGGGAGCTGATCAAGGTTGTGCGGCCGAAATGTAGCAAGTCGAACTTGGCCAGGACCGATTTCATCGCGCCCTATTAAATTGACTAGATTCATTCAAACGAATTCCGATAGTAACGAGTAATAGAGAAGACGGTGATCAATCCATTCACCCAAAAAGGATGACGACAACACATACACTCGAAAATGCAAATATCCGGGAACATAATTCAACAAACTTGACTGATCGAGAAAACTATCTCATGTCAAAGGCTCAAGTAGCAAAATAGTACTTCAACTGTGGAGCGTAAACAATAAAGAAAGGACTGAGAGACTGATCGATTGCACGTCATCCACACTCATGCATCTGTATACGAATGGAGAGTTTGTCAGTATCTTCGATGATGGTTCAATCAAGAACAGAGAAGAATGTATCGAGAATATAAAATGTGTATGAAGTAATGCATCATAAAATGTGATAAATAAGAACATAATCCCGGTCTAAGCTTAATTGCAACAAAAAAATAGTCACGTACCATCATCATGAACGGAACCCGCCTGAGGGGCGCTCGTACGGACCTGAACGATCACGACTATATTTATCACCATCAGACCCACCACGACTACCTGAGTCCCTGCTCCGCCCGCCACCACCACCTCCACCACCACCACCACCATGCCTATCTCCATTGCGATCCGGCCCATATCGACTCCCACCACCATATCGATCATCCCTTCCACCATACCTACCTCCTCCTCCTCTTGCACCATCTCCCGATGGGCATTCCCTAGCAAAATGCCCAGGCTTCCCACACTTGAAACAGTCGCCACCAGAACCACGCCCTCCGCCACCCTCGCGACTCCTACTGCCCCTATCGCGATCACGGTCATGTCCCCTGTCACGGTCATGGTCTCTGTCTCTATCTCTGTCTCTATCTCCATCGCGGTCTCTGCCAGAGCCCTGGTTAGGTTGGGCTTTATCGACGGTGATGGCACGCCCGTCCAGATCAATGCCACTCATTGCCTTGATCGCTTCCTCCATATCTCGCTCGTCTTCAAAGGAGACAAATCCGAACCCACGAGAGCGGCCCGAGTATTTGTCCATTACAACCTGGGAAAATGGAAAATGTAAAGTGTAAAATGTGTATAATTAAAAAACAATAATGCACTATCACTAAACTTATTCGACAATAAGAGAAAATAGCCAATCCCATTTCTTGCAGCCAGCACTCATGAAAACAGCTTCACAAACTTTCAAAGTTGTACTAAGATTGAAACAAGAAGTAAAATCGGGAAATATTTCATTACATATGTGACAGCAGCTTAAAGGAAAAGCTTGCAAGTTCCAATATCAAATTATCTATTCTATGTTAACCCATTTTTCAGCTATTTAATAGAAACTCAACACCAACACCTCCTAAACAATTTTTTTTTTCTTCATAAGAAAAGGGGATTGAAAGACTAAGAAAGCAGCAATGAACTCTGTCATAACTAATAAGAGACTGAAACATACAACGGATGCAAGGTTAAATAATAAAAGTCAGACAATACTGATGGATTCAGAAAAACTCAAGTTTCCAAGGCAAAGAATAAAAGAATCATTGATTTACATAGTATTATACCTTTGCATCCACAACATGGCCAAACTTTTCGAATGCCTGCTTTAAACCTCTGTCCGATGTTGACCATGATAGATTTCCAATAAAGCAGCGGAACTCATCTTGATCCGCCATATCCAGCTGTACATAAGAAACATATCGCTTAGGAGGAAAATAGTGAAAAATATTAGACGCTTCCTCTCGCTAACAGTAAGCAACTTAGGGTCAGCCTATGAACAGAAAATTAATACACTTCCTCTTCTCATAGTCACCTTACTTTATAGTCTCATCCTCCCCTGTTAGGCAAAGTTAACAGTAGGAAGAAACTATGGATTCTGTTAATTAGCGGATGTATACTATTATATATAGAAAGCTATGCTATTCCTTTCTACAATACGATTTCCCTGCAAGGTCAACTATTGTTAGCTAAAACACACGAGACCCTTTATAGTTGTGGAGTTATAACTATGCGTATGGTAATGAATTTTGTATGAATGGCAAAGCAGGTAGGAAAAAATAATATGCAACCACGGTTGTGAACTTGTATTATATTCAAACAAACTGTTTCTACTAACACGTAACCAGACACACAACACCATAAAATGAAGATAACTCGATAATTTCAAACCCCTTACTTAATAGAAATTTCAAACTTTTAGAAACCAGAAAGTGTCAACAAAAAACTACGAATTGAAAAAAAATCGGTATCCGAGTTCACCAAATTCCAGCACATAGCCGGCTTGATTCCTGTTTCTAAATTTTAGATTTTACCAAAATCACATCCTTAAACAAAAACTCAACCATGAATCAGCCCACTGTTTTTCAGCCCAGAAGAACAATTATAAACACGAAAGATGAAAGAAAAAAGTCGAAATCTTTGCCGCTTTGAAATCTCGTAAATTCGGCAACAAAAACTAACAAGAAATAACAGAGGGAAAGAGCATAAACAAATTGGAATTACTTCATTCAGCGAAGCCGCGGCGCGGAACTAATTAGAAGCTTTGAAATTTAAATTACGAAACGAATCTGAGAAAAAAAACTTTTTTTCCGATTTAAGACTCGTATAAACACAATCAAACGGCGCCCAGGAATTAGATTGAAATAGTGATGTTATGATAACAAGATTGATGAAGAAAGAAAAACCGAACCTGGTATGATTTGAAATTTGATGTTTTCTTCGAGGTTTTGACGAGCCTGTGAATAGCAGCTTCTGCTTTGGGGCTTTAGCTCAAAAGAAAAACCCTAAATTTTATGTTGGCCGTTCGACTCTTCCTAAATTACGAAAAGGGTATAGTGTGTACCCTTACTTACGGCTACGGGGAGAAAGTGAAACAACGCAACATATTAATATTAAAGTGTTTTTCAATGTTTTCCGATTTAGGTACTCCATTATTTATTCATAAATAAATAATTACAATTACATAAATATACGAATCTCATCAAGTAAAGTTAGTTTAGGAATTGAAATTAAGAGCGGTTAAAAGAGCTTATAAGATATTATAAGATATTAGGTTTTATAAGTTGTTTTAAAAGTTTATAACATGTTATTTTTTATTTAATAAATAAGTTGCTAAGCTGTTTGGATAAAATAGATATATAAACTTATAAGATATTAATTTATTTGACAATTTAAAATCTTATATAAATAAATTTACCAAAAATAAATTGTTATATATGAAAAAAATAATTGATAATATTTATATTAATTAAATAATAAATTTATAATTTTTGTCTATATATAAAAGTTAATAATTTTAAGGATATTTTGGTTTTTTATTGTTTAAGTCAAAAGAGCTTTTGAAAAAAAAGTACATCTCTTTTACTTATTTTTTAAATATTATTTTTTAAATAGCGTATAAGCTGTTAAACAGCTTATTTTTAGTTTTTAAAAAAAAATCCAAAAGTTTTTAAACAAATTTTAAGATCTTATAAGCTCTTCAACATCTTATAAGCTGCTTTAAAGAGCTTATAAGCTCAGCCAAACAACCTAGATAATTTCACAAATAATGTTTAAATAAAGTGTTTTTAAACAAATTTTAAGAACTTATAAGCTCTTCAACATCTTATAAGCTGTTTTAAAGAGCTTATAAGCTCAGTCAAACAACCTAGATAATTTCACAAATAATGTTTAAATAAAGTGTTTTTTATATTTAATCTTTTATTAATTTAAAAACCAAATGTCGTTGCTTTTATCAATTTTTTGAATTGTCACATCACATTTTGTCATCTAATAATATGAACAAAATATGCGCAATTGCTGTAATTGTAAAAATCTAAAATTATAATAGTGTAATATCTTCTTCAGAGTAATAGTCACACTTTTTTCACAAAATACAAAGAAAATATGACTATTAGTCTGATTTGGAGAGAGTACATTAAAATTAAGATAGCACTTGCAAATTTTTTCATACGGACTTGGGCTGGATCAGTTACATACTCGACATATGGGCCTCTACAGGACGGGACTTTACTAAACTATATTGGGCCGTATATAATATAATATCCAATGGGCTCGCCGTTTATAAATACTAGATTTCAATCATCCCTACGATTAAACCCTAAATCTACAGCTGGATCATCCGCTCGTCCATATTCTACGCTCAGTAATTTGCAGTATAGTATCTCGCAAATCTATTTATTTTTGTGCTGATTTTTATCTCCCAAATTTCTTTATTTTTATGCTGATTTTTTTATCGATTTATTTGCCCAATGATGAAAAACTTAACACCTTGAAGTGGCATGATGGTATATTCATTTCTGGCTTTTTCTGCACTGCCTGAGCAGCTCTCCGACCCGCCATCTTCATCTCCGCCACCACCTCCTTCTCCTGCACCTCCACCGTCACACTCGCACCGGTAAGTTGGTTGGCTGTTCGTGGTGGTGTACAAAAACCCTTTCGATGAATATACCGTCATTGTTTTTCAGCCACATATGATTGTTAAAGCTATGAGATCTGAGGGCTTTTTGTTTGATTAATTAATTGTCTATTTTATTTCAAATTATCTCAATTTTTCAGTTAAGTTTTTTGCAATCACTGTAAAAATTGAATCTTTGGATGCCCAATGATGTTTCCATAAGGATATGATGGAAGCCTTTTAGTTTCCATTGATAACCTCCCTGGTCTTCTTCATCTTCATCATCATCTTCATCATATACTGTTTATTATTATTATTATTATTATTATTAGAGCATCTCCAATGGTTCGTACAATTCCGGTGGCTTGTTATTAGCCATTCTTGTTGACTGTGTGGGACTGGCTGTCTTGGAAACTAATAGCGATTACATACAATCCAAAGTGTTCTGAGGGCATTCTTGATTATTCATGTTTACTCTGTATCGTTTGTGACTGCAATTGTTTTGTGTTTTTGTTTAGCTATTGAGATAATGAGATCAATGATCCAAGTGTGTTTGTTTATTGTTTGATGATTGTTCTATTTCATTATGTGTCTTGAGGAGTTTTTATTTGTGTGAGTGCTAATGCATTTATGTCCATTGATGGAAAAATTAACACATTGAAGTGTAATGTTGGTTCTTTATTCGTTGCTGGCCTCTGTACATTGTCGGAGCTGCCTGCCTCCTCCATCATCACTGCCACCACCTACACATCTTCCATTGCTGCTTTATGAGTGCGTGAACCGGGAAAGTTGGTTAGTTGCTTCTGATGATTTATGAAAGGCCCTTTTGAGGAATCTACATACTTAGATTTGAGTGTTTTTGTGTACTGAAAATGAGTAGGGTTTTATTTTAAAGCATTGTGTTGAAGAATTGTTAGGAATGATCATTTGAAAAGTTTTAAATAATAAATGAATTATTAGGATTGATCATTTGAAAAGTTTTAAATAATGGTAAATGTTAGATTTGCCAGTAATTTTTTTGGTTCAAAATTTTAAAAACGTCTTGAGTTCAATGTGCTTTGATTATGTTAAAAGTATTCTTCAATTTTAGTTGTAATTAGTAATTGTGACATTACCTTTTACTCCATAGTTTCTTAAATTAAGTTAGGGGTAAGCTGTAATAGTGTCCAGGAGCTTTGTCACTGTAGTGTGAAGTAGTATTTGGTTCTGCGGTTCAAGTGTTGTTTACCGAGAGTGGAGTCAAGAGTAAGGGTTGCTGGGTTGTGTTGTTCAGTGGAGTCAGGAGTAAAGGTGGTTTAGGTCACCAAAGTCAATAGTAAAGGTGGTTTGGGTCACCAAGAGTCTAGAGTAATCATGGGTCTACAAGGAGTAAGCGATGTTTGGGTTTGCGATCCTGATAAAAGTTTTGGTTTGTGACCCAATGTTGGGGGTTGTCTGCCTGATTATCTTGATTCTTGAACCGACAATATGTATTATTTGCATCAATTACCAAATTGTAATGTTAGCCGTTTTTAAGTTCTTTTAAAGAAATTATTATATTAATTTTTTCTAACTATTAAACTGATTTTTTTTTTTAATATCCTTACAATTATTGTTTTAATTAAAAAATATTCTCTTTATTTTTTAAAAGCATAGTTATGAACTGTTTTAATTAAATTATAATATGATAGAAAATTATAATATGGTGTGTCATCTAAATTTTAAGTACACATAAATTGTATTTCAACATAAAGTACACAAATAAAGACTCTTTAAAAGAGTGTATTGTTATTTATTTTTTTGTCAAAAAATAATAAAAAAGTGCTAGTAAATATTGATTTACTTTATTAAAATCAATTAGATATTTTTTTATTTAAATTTTTTAATTCAAAATAATCATCTAATATTGATATGGAAAAACTATAAAAGTCAAATATGGTCACTATATAACATACAATTCCAAAAAAAGTCGTAGCCAAATCAAATTATAATTTCTTTTCACGTCTAATCATACATTTTAACTCGACAATATCTTTTCTATTACATTAAAAAAATCCCACATTATAGATAAGAGAATTACTTGAGACCATCTTCAACAAAAAGATTAGTCCAATAGTCATGAAAACTCATCACATGTAAAATAAAATAAAATTAGGAATACAAAGATTTACATATATACTACAAATACAAAGACTTGAATACTACAAATTTTTAAAAACACATTGACAAGGACACCAAAATTCAATTTGACAAATTTGATCGATTCAGTTTACCTACAGGCTACAAGTTCTAGCTAATTGAACTTAATCAGGGTTTGAAAATGTAGCATATGCATACGAATATTTAGACTTAATTACAAATACAAATACTTAAATACGACAAAAAATAAATAAATTGAAAACGACAGCAATTCCAATTTAACAAAATAAATAAATTGAAAACGACAGCAATTCCAATTTAACAAATTTGATCGGTTAAGTTCACCTACAAAAGCTTCTAACTAAATCAAACTTAATCCACATTTGAAAAAAGTAGTATACGCATAATTCTACGACTTAAAGGTAGTAAAACTCATCACCGAATCTTCAATATGGATAATTCGATTATAGCCTACAATAACGAACGATAATCAACGCGTCAACTCTTCATGAGAGTTCATTACACAAAAAATCAACCCTATCCGATCATACATTTTATTTAATGATTTTATCCACTTTAATCTAATGAGAATTTGACATTTAACCAAGAACAAGCATAACAAACACAAGATGAAAAGAAAAAAAAAAACTCTATATTCTGTAGAAATTGCTAAACAAATTACATATACAATTTTTATTGGATAGAGAGTTAAAAAAAATTATTTATTTGTTTTACATGTATTATCATATTTATATATATTGTGTAAATTAAAAAAAAAAATTAAAAATACCACAGCAAACACAAGGAAAACAAAAGTGAAGCGTGGCCATTGCGTGTATATTTTTATCTAATTCACTCCCTAGCCCTTTATCTTTCCGTAATTAAACATTGACCCCCCACAATTACACAACCTTTTCAAACTGGACCGAATCCTCCGAAGTTCGTTATTAATCCCCCGTGACGAGACGCGTCCCTTTTTCTAAATCGTGGGAATATTCTCTTCGCAACGAACAAAAATACCACGCGCTAACCATAATTCCACGCGCTAAGATTCACCCCCAATATAAAGCCTCCATTAGGGTTTCGACAAAAAAACATTCCCCCGAATTCTGCTCCTTCATTATCCCTCACTCACTCCACCTGCAACAATTCAAATCTCATTTCTCTGCTTCCACAATTTTCATGGCGTGAAATATTTGGTGGTGTATTTTGGGTTCTGGGTTTTCTTCGTAATCGAAATATTTCGTTGGATCGAAAAACATTTTTCTCGATAATTTAGACTACAATTTCGTTTTTTTTTTTTCGATCTCCTTTCCAAAGATCCCATTTTTCTTTTGTTCTTCCCCACCCTCAGAAAATGCCGGCAACAGATTTCCAAGAATCGTCGTCGTCTTCGTCTTCCCCTTCCGGCCGACGATTCTCCATCCTCAGCCGCCGCCGCGACCAGGTCCACTCCATGGACCCCTCCGCCGCCGCCGGCCACGAAACCGAGCTCGAAGCCTTCCAGCGCCAGGTCGCCGAGCGCTTCCACGCCCTCTCCGCCGCCGATTCCGGCGAAATCCTCTCCATCGGCTGGGTCCGCAAGCTCCTGGACACGTTCCTCTGCTGCCAGGAGCAGTTCCGAATCATCGCCATCAACAACCACTCCCAGCTGACCAAGCCCCCCATGGACAAACACTTCTCCGAGTTCTTCGAGCGCGGCCTGAAAGCCCTCGACGTCTGCAACGCCATCCGCGACGGGATCGAGCAGATCCGGCAGTGGACGAAATCCCTAGAAATCGTCCTGTGCGCTTTAGACAGCAACACCTCCAACGGGCAGCAGAGGAGCATCGGGGAAGGGCAGTTTCGTCGCGCCAAAAAAGCCCTCGTCGATTTAACCCTAGCAATGCTCGACGAGAAGGAGTCGAACCCGACCGTAGTTGCCCGAAGGAACCGATCTTTCGGGCGGCACCAAAACACCCAAAAGGAGTCTTTGAAGTCTTTGGTCAATTTCAGGTCCCTGTCTTGGTCAGTGTCGAGGTCTTGGTCAGCTGCCAAGCAGTTGCAGGCCATCGGGAGCAATCTAACCGCCCCCCGCCCGAACGAGACTGTCTCGACTCAGGGGCTGAATGTGGCTGTGTTCACGATGAACTACGTGCTCCTTTTCGTGATGTGGGCCCTGGTGGCGGCCATCCCCTGCCAGGACCGTGGGCTCCAGACGCACTTTTACGTGGCCAGGCAGTTTGTTTGGGCCGGGCCCATTCTGTCTCTCCACGAGAGGATACTGGAGGAGTCGAGGAGAAGGGACAGGAGGAATGCTTGTGGGCTGTTGAAGGAGATTGGGGACTTTGAGAAGTGTTTGAGGGCAATGAATGAGTTGATGGATTCGGTGAGTTTTCCTTTGACGGAGGAGAAGGAGAGGGAGGTTAGGTCGAGGGTGAAGGAGGTGGGGTGTATTCACGACGGGGTGAAGGAAGGGTTGGACCCTTTGGAGCGTTTGGTTAGGGAAGTGTTTCGTAGGATCGTAAGGATTAGGACCGACGGTCTCGATTCGATCGGGATTAATTAGTGTTGTTGTGTGTATGATATTGTTAAAAAAGTTATGTAAAGAGAATAGAGAAGGTGATAGTTTTGATACTGTCCATGGTGTTTGATGATTTGTAATACAGTTGAGGCAATATACAGGAGTACTATCTTTTTAATTTGGGTGAATTTGCATTTGGAGAAATGTTTGATTTTTTTTTTCAAAGTTTACAAATTACAATGTGGAGGGAATTTAGAAATTTAAATTAAGTAATACTCCAATAATAATAATAATATTCTTATTTCTTACATGCAACTTTTGGTCCTTCTGAAAGAAAAAGAAAAGAAGGAAAAACATGATGTGATAGTTAAGGCGTGATTTAGAAGCCACAAAACAGGGCTTTTGGTTTGTTGACCAGACACAAAGTTATGGTTATGATTTGAAATATGTGATTAACTAACCTAATCATTATTTTAATTTATAAACACAACCTAATTCATGATACTTTTTCTTGTTTGTCTGCACGTGAATTTGGCTTCACGGATACGCTCGAAATACTATATGGTTTTAAGACACGCTAGAAAGTCGAAATACTATATGGTTTTTAATTTCATAGAGTAATAATTAACACATCACAACCAAATTATTTATTTTTCTACTGGTTTTCCGTGTTGGAGTAGCTACTCTTGGATGCGTGTGTAAGAGTATGTGATTGTATGTGCAGATATATTAATTTATTTAATATCTACTGTGATTAAGTACTTAGAGTATTATTGTGACTGTAGCATAGAGTATTATTCTGACTGTAGCATAGATAAAACCTGATTTTCCCAACTTTTTTGGGATGGACAAAGCCCTTTCTTTACACAGCTAAAATTATGTAAAAAAATGTTTTTTTTCATTACAAAATAATATTCTACAATAACTAAATATTTATATTAAAATTATCATCCAACACCAAATATTTCTATACTAATATTTTATTTTAATTTAAATACTCAGACGTAGTACTATTACTTTGTAATCTTAAGTTAAATTGCGACTCGAGTTACTAACCACATTATATCAGGTACTTGTGTTGTTCACAGTTTAACAACTGTAACTGTAAGGGTATTTATACAATAATATTACTCTATAAACCGAAAAGCGCTATTCCGTTGGAGATCCCTAGGACTTACGTCATAAAGAGTGCATTTTAATTTGGAAGTCTCGTCTATATATCCTTTTGCTAGCAAGGATTACCACTACATTGATCGGAATCTTCGCAGTAGGGGAGGTCTTTTCTCCTCGATTACAGGTATCACATTCTCCAATAGCTGCAAAATGGAAAAATTAAGGTGGTGAATCAACTCATGCAAATCACTATCTCAATTACACTCTTGCACATTACCCGCCCTTCGAATTTCTACCGATACAGTGCAAGAAAGATATACGCGAACATTTCTTAGGGCAATTTGAAACTCTATCTCCCTCATTTCGGCCACATCAAAGAAATCCAAAAATATAATAGTAGGCCATCAAATGTCAATTTATACGAACACAATAAAATGTTATAGGGAGACCTATATGACACGCTCACTACAACATTAACCAAAAAGTTTACACATGAAAGTGAATACCTGCTTAAGCCTCTTTCTCGTCTGCTCTTCCTGTAATTGGACATGTTATAAAATTTTGAGTTAAAAACGATTAAAAATCATTTTTTAAATACTGAGGAGGTACATCAAGGTCTCAACTATGCATCATTGTAGGCTTCTAGATTAACAAATTTGCATATATAAAAAGCATATGTTGTTAGGACACCAGAGAGAACAAAATTAGCATAGTTACGAATTATGATTATAATCACCATTCAAGTTCAGAAATGACACAGGGTAGTGAAGATAACACAAAAAGTAATCAGGAAACATAAGTCTTTAGAGCATTACAAAACATTCATATTTTAACCTAACCCACAATATGAAATACATAATCAATGCATGATCAGAGCTAATTAAGTTGCAAATGATGCTTCAATTATAAGAAAAGTAAGACATTGTTGTTATCTTGTCTACCCATTAATCTAACTGTAAGGATAAATACCTACGACTTTCACTAACTGAACATAGTGAGCCACATAGCCAATGGATCCTGTGAATGACCACTGTATTTTATATTGATCAACAAAGAAAGAACAAAAATGATGTGGGGTTCAAAAGAATGTAAAATAAGTTATTCTCCATTGTTCACTGAAAAGTTAAAATAAAATGTTTCAAAGCCGTACAAATCACTATGAGTTATAAATAGAAGTTCCAACCAGAAACATAGATGAGTGGAACTCACGAGTTATCTTTAGAATAGTTCTATACTGTTTGAGATTTTAAAGCTGTTTATTTTGATTTTTAATGAGATGTTCACTGTTTGTGATAAGTCTATTTTATCCTATATGTATATAGGATTCAACGATGAAGACATTTTGAAATAATCTGGGGAAGGGTATTATCGTTTTGGAGATGTGTGTAGCAAAAGTTGAACGCAGTGCAAATGGGAGTTAAGAAACAAAATCAAAAATTCCCTAGGTTTTTAATCGGTTTTCAGAATCCACATATTGAACAGTAAAGGACTGAATTTAGCAATAACAATAGTATGCAAACCGGTTTAATGTTGGTGTAATATTTGAAACAATTTTGTTTTACCAAACCACCCGGCAAAAGAGCACAGGAAAAAAGATTCAATAATAAAAAAGTTAACAAGTACTATAAATTTATTAGGTTAGAGCATTTTAAAGAAAAAGTATGAAGAAACAAATGATACTCATCAGAAACCTCAATCGCTAACACACACACACACAAAGAGAAAAAAGTTTTTGATGATATATAACTTATGCATATGCATGTACTAAGGATATACACCTTGCACCTGTACTAGAATAGGAACTTGCCAGGCACAATACTTAAAAATAAACCCACACAAAATACCTACATAAATGCAACATAATGAAATGTAACTACATGGCACTATGGCAGTGATGGCAACATATCTGTACAAACTGTGTAAAAATGAATAATGTGTTATGACAGAATGATGTTGAAGAATTATATTTTCAAATTGAAGTCTAAAGTCAAACGCCACAGTTGAGAAATAACTGTTCACAAAGCAGTCCCTACTAGGGTTCACCAATAGCCTAAAAAGGTAAAAAAACAAAAAAAAAAAAAACAAAAAAAAAACATACCATACAAGCATAACTTGATACATATACAAAGCAAGTTTATTAGCAATGTTGGCGCTAAAGGTCAGGGATTATGCACAAGAAGACAGACAAGTTGTGGTTTATGAGTCTTTGCAGCTGATAAGTGATAACAAAGAAATCAAAGGTATTGAGAACATAATTCTAATTAAGTAGTTCTAGAAACCAACAGATGAGATAAAATACTACAATATAGTCAGACTCTCTTGTGGCGAAAGGGGCAATATATTATCAAAACGGGTCAACGTCTGATGGCGCAAGGTCAGACTTATAAGAATTTAACTAACAAATGTAAACAGAGAATTTACAATTGACTGATTCAAGATTTATACAAGCAAAATGAGAGAAATTTTACCTTCTCTTTTAATAATTGCTCATTTTCTTCTTCTAGCCTCGCCACCATCGACTCCAACTCAACTTGATATGCCTAATAAAACCACAAGAAAACACATCATCAGAAACACTGCAAACATACACCAAAGCACTCACACACTAATCCCACCTGCTTACGCTCTCTAGACCTGGCTGCCGACTCCCTGTTCTTGATCATCCTTCTCTGTCTTTGCTGTGCTGCCTTATCCAAAGGCTCCATCAGACTCAAACTCCTCTTCCCTCCCCATTTTCCTTTCCCCATACCCCCAACAACTCCCACTTCAGATTTATCATCACAGTTGTAAACGCCACCACTCGCTCGTTCCTCCTTCACCTCCAAAAGCCCTCCAGACACCGACGCCTCCACCGCACCAGTCTTCACCAAAAAATCCTCCAAAGTCATCATCTCCTCCTTAGGCTGCTGCTTTTCGATCTTCTTACCCGCTACAATCTCCCTCCAAACGTCTTCCACAGTTTTCCGAGCCACCCCCCTCCGCGGCTCGATTTCTCCCTTGTTGATCGGAGTGATGGCCCCAGCCGCATCCAAGAGCGCGATCTCCGTATGCAAAAGCGTGCTCGAACTACTCTCCGTCTCGAGGCCCGGCCGATGGCCCCGATCCGGACCGGAATCCCTATCCAGGTAATCGTTCCTCGACAATCCATCAACCACGGCGGAATCGGAGGCAAAATTATCTCCAGCGTGGCTGCTGCTGCTATCAAGTTTAAGAAAATCCGCAGAAGCACAAGACGAGAGCTTGCGGTTGAGATCGGAGGAAGAAGCCATCAGCTTAGACGACGCCATTAGAGTATATGCTGAAGGAGCTTAATCAATCATACCTACCTTCCGTCCAGCGTCTCATATGTGTGTGTGAGATTCGGTAGACCTACCTACCTTACCTAGGGTTCTGGAGTGATTTTTGGTGATTATATGCAGACTGGATATTCCGTTTTTCCCTTTTTCATTTTTTGGGTTTTGCAGCCGATTGAAGGAGACGGAGGTTACGTGTCGCGCGTGGGAATAATCAAACAATAAAAATTGTTTTTTTTTTCAATAAAAATTACGGTAAAAAAATTGAATCAGTTTATTTTGAAAAACTACGAGTTGAGGATTTTGATAAAAAAATAAAAAAATATAGTACTCTGACTAATGAGTATAGGTGGTACCGTTTAACTTTTTTTTTGTTTTTCCAGTAAATTTATCATATTATTTATAATTTGTCCCTCAAATACATATTTTTTTAATTTTTGTATACTATTTATCATATTTATTTGACAAACAAAAAAAATTAATGTTGACTAACTATGCTCATTAGTCCGGAAGACAGAGGGAGTATATTTTAAAAACATATCTAAATTGAGGTAGAAATCTCCTTGTATTTTTATTTTTCTTCAAAAAATATAAAAAATATAAGTAAAGCTCAAATTGATGTGTGACGTGTCACTTGTTGAGGGTAGAAGTATTTCTATATGGGTAAAAATAAAGTAGGGGACAATTTTAATAGTATTATTTTTAATTATTAATTAATTATTGTTAATAAAATATAATATAAAAAAAATGTAATAAATGGTAAAATGAATTTTTGAGTTATGAATATTATGATTTTCCAAATTTTGGAGGTAGGGATAAAAAAATTGACATGACATGACTTTATACTTCTAAATTTTTAACTTGTCTGGGAGGAGACCAGATCAAGTAAATCTCGTCCTATTTCGCCACATGTCCACCCTTAATTGTGATGTATCCTTATTAACAAGAATTTCATATCCATGACACATGTCCATATGATATATGTTTACTTCATTACTGAGTATCTATTAAACATTTTCAAGCTTTTTCGCTCCTAGGAGCACAATCGAGTGATAGGAGCACAATCGAGTGATAAGACTTGTGAAGATGTGTGTAATTACTTAGCGAAGCAGGGTTCGAAATTCGGGTAAAACAAATTTTCATTGAGATATTATAAAATTTGTCCTAGGGTGAGACTTCTCTCTCGCACATGTGTTTGTTACCCGCGCACATCCCTCGATTTACAGCATGTGATGATGTGTGTCAAATTCCCCGACGAAACAGAGTTCGAACTTCGGATGAAACAAATTTTCATTGAAATATTATAAAGTTTATCTTTGGGCGGGACTTATCTCTTGCACAGGTGTTTGCTACTCGGGCACATCCCTCGATTTGCATTGGTTCTCTCGCACATGTGTCTGCTACTGGGGTATATCCCTCGATTTATATTTTATCCGATTGAATGTGTGTGCTACTCGGTCACAATGTCACATCGCTCGATTTACATCCTATCCGATCAAGGGATCTCCAATCGGATGAGTGGAGTTTCTCGTCTTTGCTCCTTATAAAAATAAATAAAAAATTTCAAGCTTACTTTTTTGAATAATTCTATATATATTCTACATTTAAAAAAAATATTTACCCTTTCACTTTAAAATACAATTATATATATAATTTTGAGTAATTTAGAGAAAAAAATTAGAATGGGATTAGGAATTAAAGAAAAGTAACATAGTTTACATCATTAGTAAAAAAGGTAATTAATTTTTTGATTATATATAATTTAATGTATTTATATTAATTGTATTCATAAGGAAGGTAAGTTTTTCAAAATTGATTTGTCTATTTTAACCTTCTTATATTACTCTTGATATTATTCATTTATTACATACGTTTTATATTCTTAATAACTGAAATCTTAATCAATTTTATTCGTTTGGACAAAGATTCTTCAAATCAATCACAAATCTCCTTTTTTTGGAAATTATTTTTTGATTGCGATTCTGTTTTTTTCAAAATTTAAAAAATATCCGTAGCCGTTCTCGCTTTTCTCAAAATACTGTTTGAAACAAGCTTTTGAGCTCCACCCCAGGTAAACTATTTGTCAGCTTTTCAATTGATAATCTTGAATTTTAGTAAACAAATTCTTTTCTCGCCCGGTCGATTTTTGTTCGTTTATTTTCTGGAAACACACTACGACGTTCTTCTAGGTCATCAATCAATCTTTTTGAGATGAACTGTGCCTCTTGTTGCTACTGTATATCTCATTCTAGATCATCCAACGACACTACCACGTTATGCTTTTTAGTTTTATGTTTTTGTGAATATCACACGGCTCTCAAGTATAAACTGATTCATTGGTCGATCGTGGTTGGTTGTACTGGTGTTAATATTTCGGTCCATGACGTACATTATGCATCGAGGTTTGCTAGCGTAGTGTATGAAATTTCTTTATGTACCTGTATGATTTTTTCATAATTTTCGTCGAGGCTAACAAGAACCTTTTTGTTGCATGATCAATGGCTGCTTTTGTTGCTAAGATTGTTTATGAAGGTGAGGGTGCGGCTATATCGTTTGACTCCAACTTATCCTTCAACGAACTATGCGACAAAATTCGCGTCCAATTCCCTGTTTTGATTAACAAGAATTTACAAATAAAATTCTCGGTGGTTCCTGACTCGACAATCTATCGGTTACGTGACGACGTCGACATGTCCATGTTGTTTATTGTACTCTATCAACTGAAGTCGTCTTGGGTCGATATTAACGTTTCAATACAAAACGAGGCAGCTTCTGTGAACAATCAACCTCCTGCTGGAGCACAGACTGAGGATGTTTTTGCCGACTTAGACCCAAACCAATACCTTGGATGCTTTAGAAGGGAAGATGCGAAGTCATATATGACCGAGTCATGGAAGAGTTATATCACGCATAAAGGTCAAATTTTTGAACGTGGAGCTAAGGACTTTAGAGAGAAGCTGCGAATGTATGCCATCGAGGTAGGTTTTGAATACTCCTACGCAATAAACAAGCCCGATCGTGTTACAGCTGTTTGCAAGAAAAGGGACGATGAAGGCTGCAAATGGTGTGTAAAGGCCTCTCTGAATAGGTATGGTTCACTTGTTTATTACCTGAGTGTAGTTGTTGTATGGTTTTTATCGCTGAATAGATATGTTGCACTTCTTTATTTTCTTAATGTAATAAACAAGTGGTATGGTTCACTTGATATGCTTTGAAAGTGTATCTTTCCAGTAGTTAATAGTCAATGGGATTAAGAGCTTCAAGTAGTTTTTCTTATATTTTCCTTTGGATTTCTTACACTGTGAACTAATCAGTCTGTTGCCGAGTATACGTCATCATGGTGAATGTCATAAATAAAACAAGAAAATATTTTTCTACTAAGATACTAATCATCTTTTGGTGCACTGACATGCCTAATTAAGTAGTAGTGTTTCCTTATTTATTGTTGATATGTTATTTATACCGATTCCTGTTCATTAGTATATTATCCTTTTTTGGCATATTGATGGTCTGTCACAGCTTGTTCAACGTATTGATATTCTTAAATCCCAGGCACAATGGATTCTTCAACATATACCATTTGGAAAATGAACACAAGTGCAGATCACTTGTTCGTCTTTCCAAGAGCAAGATGCTCTCCAGTAATATTATTAAAGCAGTAATGGTCGACAAGATTCGTGATAACCCGAACTCGAAAGCAGTTGATATTGTGAAAGATATGAAGTTGAATTTCGGATTAGATATTCCATACCACAAGGCCTGGTACGGGAAGGAACGTGCTAGGGATGACGTGCTTGGTGTGGAGGCTGATTCATACCGCCAGCTAAGATGGTTCGGTCAGAACACGATACAAGCTAATCCCGGCTCAAGAATTGATGTCCAGTGTCTGCCATTAACAGAATCTCAGGACAATGAATACAGGTTTCAACGGATGTTCGTGTCATACGCCTCCGTATTTAGCGGATTTGAGCATTGCAGGCCAGTACTCCATATTGACGCTACATTCATTACAAACAAGTATAGAGGAATGCTCCTGGCGGCTACAGCTAAGGATGCTAATTGTGGTATGATCATTTACGTATTTTTATGATTTCAGTTTCACAATATTACTTTATAACGGTTCAAGTAACTATTACAGTTTTTGAAAATTAGTGTTGCAATAGTGTTCCTTTCCATTTGTGTAAACTAAGTTGAATTTGCTGTTAATGATAGTTAATTATCATAGATGACGTATAGAAAAGTATCCACTTTTTGCGACATACTAATGTGGATTCAGTACGTCATCAGGGTGAAACTACCTGGTCTCATTTAAAATTGTCGTCTTTTTAGTTTTTTGTTGCTATGTAGGATATTAAGTGAAACTCTTGTTATGCTTAATAGTTCTTGCTCAAAATATTTTTAAAAAGGGACAGTTAATTTCATCTACCAGTTTCTTCGGGTATTTTTTCGTTTTCGTTTGACACTTAGAATGACCATTTAAACTAATGTTTATTGGAGAGCATACACAATACTATTGAGTATACATGTCAGCCTATTGACTGCCTATGTTTCAATGGGTTTAAGATTTAAAGGTATTTAATGAACAGTGTTTACAATAGTGTTTACAATAGTGTAAGTCACACTTGACTGCCTACTTTTCTTGTTAAATAGGTCTATATCCAGTAGCTTACGCCATTGTGGATTCTGAAAATGAGAGCAACTGGACATACTTTCTCGAGAATATCAAAGCTTGTTTAGCCACGGGTTCCGGACGCACAATTACTTTTATATCGGACCGTAATCTTGGTTTGTTAGCTGCTGTTCGTAGTGTGTTTCCCAACAGCCCACTAGGATTTTGTTATCGACATTTGCATACTAACTTACTTAATAAGTATCCCTCAGGCTCAGTTCATGGCAAGAGGATCACTTACTTATTTATGGTAGCTGCATACTCACGTGACGAAGAGAGTTTTGAATTACATTTAAGTAAACTAAAACAAGAAGGTGGCCAAATAGTTGAAGACTTTTTAAAGGATCTGCCTCCTAAAACTTGGGCATCGTGTCGTTTCAATGGGGAGAGGTTTGGTGAAATGACGAACAATCTTGCGGAGTGTTTTAACAGTTGGGTTAAAGATTTAAAGGGTTTGCCAATCACAGATTTAAACAATGAGATCCGCGTTAGAATAATGAATCTTATTGCGACACGTAAAAAGTTGGCCACAGCTTGGGTATCAGAACTATGTCCCGTCATGGAGAAGAGATTGGCAGCTAATCTTGAACTAGGAAGACATTGGCGTGCTAGCATGTCTAACAAGTTTCTTTACGAAATTAATACGGGAAATCATACCGTTAGTGTTGACCTGCAAAAGAAGCTTTGCTCGTGTGGTGAGTGGCAAATTCATGGTTTCCCTTGTGCGCATGCTCTAGTTGCTGCTCAAAGTCAAAGTTCGGATATTTACGCTTATGTGGATCCTCTCTTTCAGGTCAGATATTAGTATCAACTAAATTCAGTTCCCCTGCTAGTTAGCATATTATTATAGCACTAAGGATTATTGCTTATTATGCAGGTGGATAAATATCGCTTGATGTACTCTTTTACAATCAATCCCGTCCCCACTATCGCAAAGCCAATTCAGATGGTTTCACAGACCGTCAACATCAAACCTCCAAAGACACGACGTCCAGCTGGGCGACCAAGACAAGTGAGGTTAAAGCCCAGGAGCGAGATCAAAAGGATAATCAAGTGTAGTCGTTGTAACAAATTTAAGAACCACAACAAGAAGACATGCAAAGAAGTTATATAGTATGGAGTTTATCCAATAAAAGAGTATGTATAGGATGTAGCTTTCAACCGAGGTTGATTATGAATAAATCTGACTCATGGTTTAAGATTCACATGAAACTATGTTGACTATTTCCCATACTTTGGAATACAGTGGCCTTATTTACATTTGTCATCTTTTTAGTTTTTGTTGCTGTGGAGTATTTTTCTAAGACAGTAGTGTTCTATTTACCAGTGCTTGTTTTCTGTTTTTCCCTACAAAAAAAAGTTATTCCCATCTACCACTTTGTGTTGGTAGATCATTTTGGAAGAACGGTCAACACTGAGAAATGAGTAGTTAAACTGTTATACAGTGTTTTTGGTACACATGAATATGTTGATACAATTCATGTGACGAAGAGAGTTTTGAAATTCATTTCCGGAAACTGAGAGAAGAAGGTGGCCAAGAGTGTCTTTGGAGGTTTGATGTTGACGGTCTGTGAAACCATCTGAATTGGCTTTGGAAGTACGTGTCACTTCAAATGCAATCTGTTGTTCTTGTTGGGAATCATTCACACTGCCGAAAACACTTTGAAAATGCATCAGATGTTAGTTCACCAACTTAAGTGATACAATCGAACAATTTAATAGTAACTTTTTCAACACTGCAATCTATTTTTTGGTAGTTTGACTTGTTGGAATAGGTGACCGGCGTGCCAACGGTTGGCCGAGCGGTTAACCGTATTCCGTTATATAACGGTTTATTTCGTTAATTAATGAAACCTATATTAATGGCATATACTATATCTTCTCCCAATGTTAAATCATAGATATAGTCCTGTACAGTTACACATGTTGTATGAATTCGGTTTTGTGGAAACCGAGAGATAATTCTGTTAACGCAACGTAACTGGTCAAACTCAGTTCCTAGTCGATGGGTTACGCCAATAACAAGGATACCCGGCCTTTCCCCCTTGAGACTAGCACTTAGTGTATGTGGGCTAATCTCGAGCCTCGGTGTTGGGACATCGACATACTTGAGTGGGTGCTCACTGTTGATGAGTTCACTGAACCCCCTCTCCCTGGAATCTCTAAGTGGTTATCACTGATCGAGTAGAGAATTCCATAATATAGTTGTACACAATTAATCCTTAAGACCCAGACATCACCGTGACTTCATCAGAGGACTAGCTGTATCGTGATGTGTCTCTGATTCCCTGGAAAGGGAGTAAGTCGAAAAAGGAGACAATGTTCGTGCAGTTCGAAATCTGATGTGAAGTCTGTGCATGGTAGTAGGGGATCTGATCGCTTGATATAGATCATGGATGTCCTGTGTGTTCTGATGGTTCGTAGTCCCGGAATCTCTGGCCAGAGTTGAATAGTGAGGTGATTAGAGAAATGTGTTTCTCTGAATCAATCACGACTGGATTTTACGAAACCTAGAACGTACGCACAGTTATCAAACTCAACAAGAGATCTCGATTAACCAATATCTCTAGTTTGATCGGGACATATGTATCGGAGGGATCGTACTGTACGCTAACTATATTACAATGTTCTTGCAGGCACTTCATTTGTATCTAGGGAATTAGTGAAGCGTGGCTGCTAGACGCTCGTCACTGATTCGTTGGGCACCGACTTGTTCGGAGATTAAATAATATGATTATTAATCTAAAACTCTTGGGAGTAGTTGAAATAAGAACAATATGTTGTTCGAATCACAATATGTTGTGAGCCCACGGCTAGTTATACACCTGAACCATTGAGGGTCACATTCTCGTGTAAACCGATCCTTGAATACGATCATGTATTAATTAACTGTTAATTAAGTACATATAGTCGGAGGTCAATATGATTGAATCCGAGATTCATAATTGTGATTATGAGTTGGAAATAATACTGAGCTAAAGAAAACGGACACGATGGTGTACACTTTCTATTTTGGGAAATTTCCCGATTTAGCAGTACCCCTGAAATGGGCATTCCGATTTTGTGAAATTGGAAATTTTTATTTTTATCTCATATTGATGAGAAAATTAAAACGAGAAAGAAAATATAATCGTTATATTTTTCGGAGATGAAATTGATTGTCAATTTTGGAGAAACGTAATGACGGCTAATGTATTGGGCCGGCTAGGGTTAATGGATCCGATCCATTAGGGTTTGAGCCCAACAAGCTCCTTTCTTCACCTATAAAAGGAGCTCCATAGGCATGAGAATAAACACACCAAAGTGAAGAGCTCAAAACCCTAGCCTCACTTTCTCTCCTCTCTCCCTCTCGCCGCCCCCTCGGCTCCTCCCTCGGAGGACCGCCGACAACCGGAGCCGCCGCCCGCCGCCGCCTAGTGCCGCCGCCGGCAACCGCCTCCCCTCGCCGGAATCCGATTCCGGCACCGTTTTTCCGGCCCGCTTTTCCCGTCGTATTCTCCCTTACGTGTTTCTAGTGCAATACGTAAGTTGGATTACCTATACGAGGTGAAACCTGATTAGACGAGAGACGCCGAAGGAACGCCCGAGCACAGCCCGAGTCGCGCCCGTGCGCTCCAGCCGTGACACACGAGTCCAGCCGAGAGCCCCGCCACTCGCTCGGCTCTCCCCACACACGACCCGTGCCGTCCCCGCGTCGCATCCGCGCGACTTCCGACGAACCTCGTTTCGTCCGATGAATCCCTGAGGTACTTACGATTAAATTTAGATTTAATTGTTTGCGTTAAATGTTTGCAATGTTTGCGCTATGGGATTTTTAATTGATAAAGAAAAATTAATTGTGATTAATTTAAATGTCAATTAAATTCAAATTGATTCGAATTAAATAATATGATTATCTTAATTGTCAATTTGACGCAAACTGATTATGTGCACATGTTTACGTAATTAATTATAAATGTGTAATTAATTAATTTGATTAATTTAATTGCACAATTCAAGTTGATTAGAATTAAATAATATGATTATGTTAATTGTCAATCTGATGCAAATTAATTATGTGCGGATGTTTACATAATCTCAAGTTGATTAGAATTAAATAATAAGATTATGTTAATTGTCAATTTGACAATTTGTCTGCATGTTTACGTAATTAATTGTAATATATTAATATGATTAATATAATATATTAATATGATTAATATAATTTCGCTAGAAGTAATTATTTTATATGATAATATAATTGCGCTAGAAATAATTAATTTATATGATAAATTTAATTGCGCTAGATTTAATTTATGTAGTATGGGATGCATGAATTAAATATTTAATTATTTGATAATTAAATTAAATGGTGGATTATTTATTCTAATTAGATTTGAATTAAGTCAATTAATGCATGTAATATTGAAAATATGATTTTCAATAAAATAAAATAAATATAATGTAAAATGTTTACATTAATGAAAAACGGTTTTTCATAAAATTTTTTTGTTTTCCGCTGCGTATACATGCACGATCCCCAACAGTGGTATCAGAGCGTAGGTTCTGAAATTGATTAATTGTCTATGAATATAATCGCCTAAAGCGTGCTGTTTGTTGAATTGATTGATTTAATGTTGTTTAATTGGGACTTAGTTGTTTCTATTAAGATATTTATTTCTATTTAACAGATTGAAACAATGCCTGATTTGTTATCAAGTAACAATTCAATGTCGAACATGAATGCACCTCGGGGAGTGATTCATCTAGACTTGTTTTTGTTAAAACAAATTAGAGACATCGAGCCATATGATGGCATGATTCGATGGTCTGCTCGGCTCCCCCATTTATGGGAGATAGGGTCGCTCGCATGATGAATCGCTGGTTAGAAACCTCGAGTTTCACTTACGAGACATCACGTTTTGATTATTAAGATATTAATAAATTGAAATAGAAAGGAAGTATCAATATTTAATTTAGTGAAATTATTTATTGACCAATTAAATAATTGATTTAAATATTCGATCAACAAGGTGATAGATTAATTATTTGATTTAATTGTTAAATCAAGTTAATTAATAGAACACCATTTAATTTGCATACCTCGTTTTAATTGTGATTAAATGCTATGTGAATTATGTGAGATATATATTGTGATATATGTTATGATCGTATATGCTCGTTAGGATGACCTATAGAGGACATAGTTGTTAAGAATCAACAATCGATCACTCACTTCATTCTCTCCTGAGAATGTACAACGATTATTCTGATGAGATAACCAATCCTATACTCCTCCATTCTCTCCCGAGAATGTATATCAAGCCTTAAAGGAGAACCGATGTGTCGTTCTTTCTCCTTTCCTTCTACCGACAATAAATTATGTGAAAGCCACTTACAAGTAGTATGGTATGCCGTGTTAGCGGGGAGTACTGCTTGTGAGTTAAGCTGTAATTTATTGACATAAGATGGAGAGGTGTTAGCTACGATTCTTTTGAATATGTGTGGTCGGATAGATTAACTATGGGCTTACACATGTTTATTGGAGTCCAACTTTCACTTCTCACATTGGTAGGTCGGTCTTGACACATGGTTGACTTTGAAGGGTACGATTAACGTAGTTCATTGTCATGGTGAGGAAAAGTAATCTTTAGGGTCACATAGAGATGTGATTGAAAATGTTTCTACCTTTAGGTGAATGTAATCGGGCTAGATTAACTACGGGTTATATTCACGCTATTGGACCTAAAGCCCAACTAAGGAAAAATAAGTTTTCCCGTCTGTCTGCTAGAGGATAGCGGAATTCGAAAAATTTAGTGGGAGGCAATTAAATGATAAAGACCAAACATTTAATTGTAATCATTAATAACGAATTATCTCAATGTTAATCTTCTTAATATTTCTCAGTAATATTCTCTAAGATATCCCGTAACATCGATACTCGACCAATCCAAACTCACTGGCCCAAACCATTTGTATTGGAATCTCAATCTTGTGATTTAAAATGATGAGTTCCTCTATGTACTTGAGAATAGATTATTTGATAATCTCACTCAACCTTTGACTGCTGAGGAATGCCACTTATGAGAAGTGGGTTTCTAGTTCTTATGAATCGTTCATTATGAACTACAACATGAACAAAGCTCGATCCTTCAATGGATAAGTTGTTCAAGATGTTGATCAAAGAGTCAACCATCAATACGAGAAATTTGTTCTCATTATTGCTTCTTCATGAAAGAAATGTTCTTCTTGAAGAAAATGACGAAAATGGTTTCCGGTCAAAGCATAAAGATGGATAAAGGTGATACTAGAAGGGCGACTAAGAACAAGGTCAACAAATGAGTTGATGACGCTTTCCATCGTTGTGTGAATAAAGGCCATAGGGCCATAACTGCTAAAATACCTTGGGCAGAAACGTTCTGACAAAGGTTCGTATTGGGTTATAGTTATTCCATTGTTTTGAACAATGGATTATTTGTTTCGTCTAAATTTAGAAACCTGCTATTAATAGAAATGTTCTATTATTAGATCTTACTTCTATATTTGATATAGAAGGTAAAGGTTTTAATTTTGTTTTGGAAATCCAATTTCCTTTATACAAAAGAAAGCAAATATGATTTGCTAAAGACGATTAACAAATATACAAGAATGAACTAAACCCAAATATCAGCAATAGATAAAAGTCAAAATCCCGCACAACTTTAGCACGCTAGTTGAGCATGTTGAAGGTCTATTGGAATTGATCCAAACGGAGATGTGTGATCCACTAATGTGTTAGTGTTGGGGGTGGGTTTCAACTACATAATGTACTTATGAAGTACACGTCTCTAATTTTGAAATGTTCAATAAATTTAGACATCAAAGTACGAAACCAACTTGGTTGCTATATTCAGATTTTAGTTAAACAACTTAAATGATTCAATCGAATAATTTAGTAGTAAATTTTTCAACAATGCAATCTGTTTTTTGTGGTGTGGAACATTCAAACTGCCAATAACACTATTGCTACAACGTAAGTAGCTTCATCAAATTTAGCAATTACTTTGGCAACAGATAACTGAAAATTGTCAGGTAAAGTGTATTTTTAACGGATAGTTATGGTACATATGTTAATATCAACTGATATTAACATATTTCATAGACAATGTATATATAGTTTGCTTTAACAACACTAATAGTAGAAAGTGTTTTACTTTATTTCCGTTATTTCTGAGATCCAAGTTTTAGGAGGCAGATCCTTTAAAAAGTCTTCAACTATTAGTGAGTAACATTAAGATTGGCTAAACAGTGTTGGTTAAGTTTAACATTGGTTAAAAGGGCAGTTTCATGTAAATCACTAATATGTATAATTTTAGCAGTCTGCATATTAAGCAGTATTCTGTTGTGAGGTTTCTTATTAGTGGGGCATCATATATTTGAACATAAGCTACTTAGGAAGAATCAACTGATATTAACATATTTCATAGACACTGTATATATAATTTGCTTTAACAACACTATTGTAGATAGTGTTTTATTTTATTTTTATTATTTCTGAGATCCAACTCCATCATTATTCTCATGTTCTTATAATAACATATTCAAAGTCTCCTTATTATAAGAACAATTCAACTACAATCTCCTAACAGTAATATCAAAATATGATGCTTATTATAAGAACAATTCAACTACAATCTCAACCGAGTAATATCAAAAGACAATCTTTAGAAACTTCAACACTATATTATCCAAAATCGAAACGTTAACATAAGCTTTCCAGCTTTTAGAACTAATCCAAAATCGAAACGACAATGTCTGATAAACCAGCTGACTACTTATTACTGTTTGGAAAAAAGAAAAGCATAACTGAAGTTTCTAAATCGCGGCCCTCCAACGCTTTGAACTTCTTGCAAATCTTTTGATAAGATCAGCTCTGAATACCATTGCTGCAGTCTCGTCAAACGTCTCACTCGGCAACCTTTCATATGCAAGATCATCCATATAGTGCATCACATAAACGCCGCAATCCAGGCTGTCATTGTAACAAAGTATTAGTATTATACACACATTCTACATGAATCTATTTAAATCAGTAGCAGATATCTTTTATACTTACGATCCATAAGCCTGCTTGGAGACAATACTTTTCTGATCAATCAATTTATAGTCAGTATTTCTTTCTCGGTCAAAGCTTCCCGATCCATTTGCAACGCGACATTCGAGCATGCACCCTTGTTCAGTTTTTTCCTCATACCTGAATTCAGCATGATGTCGGCTTGGAACGCTACGCCACGCATCCACATATTGATCATGTGGACCTAATACCATTACAGTTAAATACCAGGTTAATTACCTGTTTTTTTAAACACTACCCTAATAAATTTGCACTGTGTATTGGCAAGATATATGAAATACTAGCATTATAATAAAAAAATAACAATGAGATTATTATACCATAAAGTCTGCCTCCTTTATGCACTCTGTAGACCTTGAATCTCTTGACGACATGGAGTCGTAATGGAAAAAACACTTTGAAATAGGGTCTAAAGTTAATAGCGTGAAGTGGAATTTCTGCTTGTGGGTCAGCGGAATGAGGATTAAATGCGCGCTCCCCAAGTACTCATACAGTGGCTCAAATATAAATTCATGCATTGCCACTGCATCAATGTTCTCTATTGCGACCTGCATTCATTTCCAAACAAAACACCATTACGAGCTGATAGTTTGCATTCATAACCTAGACATACACTATCAGAATATAGGTAGTGTGCTGAATAGTGTTTACAACAGGAAGTATGAACTCATTGAAGTTTTTGATTTATGACATACAAATCTACGACTATATTGTAATTATGTTAAAACCAATAAATCAACATACACTACAAAATAAAACTATGCATACAGTGATATAATCACAACATAATTTAGGTGTTAGAAAGACTTTACCCATGCGTGTGTATAAAGCGACCTGGTGACCAAGGCAATATCGTCGCGTGACATCAGCTCTTCTGCAAGCAAGCACAAATACGCATCGATTATTGTGGTGGTCAAAGCTTTGGTTGACAACAAGATATCGATCTCGTGCCGTGTTATGTCAGTTATGCCAGATTCATCAGCCTTCCAGAAGCTTTCACTGGAAACAAATGTATCAATAAAGGTCAATTCAAAATAAACATATATTCACAATAAGTTCGAGATGGATATTACGACACATACCCTATAGGTGCTTTCTCAACATACACCTTCAGACTGTTCCTTGTGTATGCATCCAACAAGTTCTGGAAATTTTTATTCTTGTTCCACCGATTCTTCAGAATCTTCTCTTCCTTGGTGTCCTTCAGTGCGTCAACATCGATTATCGTAGGAGGTGACATGTTTTTAGCATTATTCCTTGCAATCCTCCTTTTCTTCACAATAGGAAAATAGTAGATGTCGTCATTTCGTGGCTTCAGTATTCGTTTATCCGGCAGATCTGCGTACGAATACAGGCCTATAGACGATCCTGTCTTCCCCGTATGCATATCATCCAGTGGCAAGATAGTCGATGAACACTGTGCAGGAAGCTGAGGTTCTGGGGTATGGATATCGTCGTCACTCAAGAGGGCAAAGCTTGGTCCATCGAAATTAGACCATCTGGAATTATCGCGTGCTTCACCAAAGACTGATTTCGTATTAGCTTCAGTTCGTGACGTTTCTCCACCTGTAGATTAGTGTTTAATGTGTATGGAAAAAACCCGTTCCCAACGTCAAACATAATTGTTTATGGATTGGAAATTGTTCACATTACCTTCTGGTTTATTATTCTTTGCAGAATCCACAGATTTCTCAACAGCCTCTACCGCCTCGATGCAAAGCATATCAAACTCCTCATCTTCTAAAGGTTTTAATGTAGAAAATCAACAGTTTGTATATATAAATACATTGTTTAAAACATAGGAAGTATGCGAAGTACCTGACATCTGCTTTCCAGCGGAGTGTATAGGTGATCCGGACCCCCCTTTAGGATCATCGCATCCGACCACCATAGCCCACTGTTGATTATCACCTAACAAAGTTTAAGACAATCACACAAGTTTAGCGAAAATAACATACAACACAATAAGAGATTAAAAATATTACAGATAAGAACTGATCCTAGAGTTAAGGACTACTTTTAACACTATTTAAACTGACTTTGTGCATCTCTTTCCTGAAACATAGGTTCATTATCTGGAGCCCTTCTTTCTTGCGCTTCATGCGAATGAACATCATCTGGTATTCAAATCAAGTATAATTAAGTAGTGTTAAACTTTGGGAATTCGATGTGCCATCATTTACTTGAACTAGTATATTTAAATACCATATTACCTTTCTGAACATCTGTCGAGTCAACCTCGTTCACCCTAGGTTCACCGTCTCCTTCCGTCCTCGGCGCACTTTTGGAGAATGAATCTTCGATAATCTGTTCGAGTCTTTTGATCTTCAACTCCTGCTCCTCGGACTTAGTCTTCAAAATCAAAATCTCTCTCCTTGAATCTTCAACTTCCTTTATGAGATCCGCCATTGACATTCCGTACGCATCGTTATCGGTTCCGTTAATTCTTGCGTGCCAGGTTCACAAACAACCAAATCAAAACAAAAGCTAACATAATAGATGAATATAGTGCACTAATATAAACTATCAGTAGTTTGAAGAGTCCAACTCACACATAATTCTGTAAAAGTCGTCTTCTTCAACATCTGTTCCAGAACGGTCAAATCGTAGCGTTTAATTAAAGGCAACGCATCCTCCATCCCAGCCATAGGTTTAAGAATGTTTGTTTTCAAACATAACCAGTACTGCCAAAAGTAATATGTCAGTAGTATGTAATAAAGTGTGACAGATCATCATAACATAATAGAAACTGTAAGTAAAATTCTTACAAGAATGATATAGCTACATCCTCCAGTGTTCTTTGAAGTAGAATTCTTGATCATGTACACTTTCAACTTCTCATTAAGGTATTTCAAAATTTCCTTCGCCCATGCATATTTACCTATCTCGTTCAAATTCTCGCACGCTCGGACATGCTTCATACTTAGACTACCCATTCCATTGGCGAACAGGAACTTGATGCAGATATCAATAAGAACTAGGCGTGCCAAGTTCTGATCTCTCTCTTGAACATCAATGACACTCACAGGCACTTTGAGCAGTTCTCGAGTTATTGCATCAGCAACGTCCGACTTCTTTATTGGTGACTTGCCCATTCCAAATGCTTCCACCACAAAATCAGAAGGTGGAGTACCTTTCTCTTCAATGTACTCTCCATCACCGCTCAACCCAAGTATGTTTTCGACATCTTTCACAGAGATTCGGCCGTGTGTACCTCCGAATGAAAAGGATTCATCTTTGTGGTTGTAACCAGTTAGAATCATGCTAAGCTGTTTGTTTGACTTAGAAATAGTCAATTTACCGGTGAAGAATAAATCGAACAAAGCTGCAAATGGTGTTTGGGAAATAATCCTTCTAACACCCTCCGTGATAGGGTTTCCTGTATCGTTAGTGTACTCAGGAACAGTGCTTCTAAACTGAGAATTCTGCGAATCATAACAAAGAACACATCAGTCGATAAATTTTTTAAAAGTATTATGTTATTAGTAGTGTGAATTGTAACTGGTAATATGCTTCAGAGTGTTATTGGTAGTGTGAATCACCACTTTTATCCAATTAGTATTGAACAGTACACTACCAATAAATGTACAGTGTTTACAATAGATTAGTTCCAAATAGTCATCCGAGAGTGTTACGGGTACCGTGAATTAACAATTTTATCCAATTATTCCTGGAAAGTACACTAACACTAACTGTGCAGTGTTTGCAAGAGATTAGTTCCATTAAGTAAGAAACATAGTACACAATCTTCTAACCAACTCGTAATCCAACACTGTTATAATGGGTTAATAAGGACTACGTATAGGTATTCTCATATGACAGAGTTTGGCTAAGTGGATCTATTATGATTTATTAAACTATTTCTTCACAAACGATGAAACAACTTATGCAACAACAACTATAAAACACAGTGAACATGGTTTGTAATAGATGATGAGGTTTGTTACATTAAACTAGTTGACAGGTCTTCATTAGCTAATTCTCTTGTATCAGGTTTACAGTTTATGGAGTCGTGTTGGTAATGTATTTGAGAGTGTTATTGGTAGTGTGACCAAAAAGATTTTATTCAATTACACATGAACAGTACAAAGTGGCAGTGTTCAATATTTTAATTACATTAACCCTGAAGCATTACACTGCCACTGTGATGTGTTTGAAACAGTTTACTAGATTTTGCTTTGAGAGTGTTTTTGGTAGTGTGAAAATAGAATATTATCTAATAAAAACTGAACTGTACACTGCCACTAAAGGCAAACTTATTGGCATAGGTTGGTTCCATTAACCCTTGGTACTAGAAGGAAGGTTGATATCAGATCATGTATAAAGCGATAGAAATTTTGGACATACCTTTTTATCAGCCAACTTTTCTCGTGCAAACTTGCCACGGCCGATTCCAACTTTTATTGCACTCTGGTACATAAAGAAATTTTGTCATACTCGTTTACACACTGTGTACATTGTTAATACATTCTCTGTCTTTTGTTGAAATTATTTGGGAAAGACAAATGAATTAAGTCAGTCACTTACGCGCTTTTTTTTCTTTAGAATAAACTCGTTAGATTGGAAATCGTCATCGCTTCCAATCACGTGTTCGGACTCCTAAAAGGATGTAGAATTCATACAGATTAGGTTTTATGAATACAAAACATAATCATATGGCATATACCTTTTGCTTCTTAGCTATTTTCGGAGTGTTTATTCCAACATGGAATCGTTTCCTCTTCTGCGACTTTGTCGGCACCGGCCTGTTAGTATTCTTGTCCGCACGTTTCGCCACCTACGATGTAATCAGTAGATAGTTTGGAAAACTACAGACATTCAATGACTTATTTTAAACATAGCTTCAAATACCTTTTTAGGCTCAGGTTGGGCCTCAGATGTAGTTGCCTCGAAGTCATTATTCAGACTACGTTTGGCCGATTTCAAATAGGCCTCTCTATTCTGAACCTTCTTTTTCAGCGAATCGGAACGAGTTGTCGGAGACATCTTCACAAGTCCTGTTTCAAAATAGAAAGTTTTAAGATACTAAATAACCAAATCAAGCATCGGCAACACATGGCAAAAGAACACTAAAACATAACCCAACTGTTTTTCAACATAAAACAACACAAGAAGTTGATTTTCTGATCCATTACAATGCTCTGACTGTGGAGAAAACGATCGAGATTGACACTACAGTTTCAACTACTCTCTAATTCGATTGATTGAAGTATTGTGTCCAAGCAGAAAAACATGAAATTATTTGTACAGGATCAAAACATAAAATACATCTTCAAATTTGCAGAATTAAGACAATTTAATATTAATCTTTCAACTTGCAATCGTTTATACTACTACACTATTTCAATTCAAACATAAAAAATAATCTTTCGTGTTTAATCAAAAACCAAATCAGAAAACCCCAAACTCACGACGCTTCGAGCTCCGAGATTAAACACTGCAACGACGACACCACTGCAACGATTAATATCAGAACCAACTTATGTAATTCTCTTAATCAGGATGAAATTGTCGCTACAGTTCACCAATCCACTACCTTTTCTGATTGAGTAATTGGGTCGACACTGATTTTTGTAAAAAACAGAGTGTAATGGAATTGAACATTCAACTCAATTGTAAATTAATTCTAAAACATGCAACCACAGTTTCGAGTAATACACTACGTAAATTCAACTCTTCAACTTAATCTTTTGGTAGATTCAGACACAACATTAAAGGAACCCTAAATCCGGAAT
Source organism: Euphrasia confusa (assembly GCA_954870475.1). Lineage (NCBI taxonomy): Eukaryota > Viridiplantae > Streptophyta > Magnoliopsida > Lamiales > Orobanchaceae > Euphrasia > Euphrasia confusa. Next base: position 50,209,960 of record OX940949.1, on the reverse strand, counting down.
GTAGAACAGTGATAATGATTTGGGGAAAAATACCTTAACAAAAAGAATACGCTTTGAGGTTTGATCGTTGACACTATCAAGACGTAGACCACGGCGACGGCCAGAGAATCACAGAAAATTGCAATGAAGAATTCTGAAACCGTTTCACGTATGTATTGATGAATGTAGTGTATTACGTTTGGTATGAAATATGTATTTAATTCGGAATCAGTTTTTTTGGTAGTAAATAACCTTTATATGGTAAGTGTATAATTAGTAGACTTAATTAAGAAAATCATATAATCCGTAAATAAATACATATATATCATAGTGTACAACCATTAGAAAGGGCTTTATAGGTAAATCTTATTTTTTTATAAATAGTGTAAACATTGGTCTTAGAGTATAATTCACTTAAAGATATTTACCCTTTTTGAAAATCCCCCTATAATTTTTCACTTAATTTTCTAATTTTTACACACAATTACTTAATTTTTTCACTTTAAATAAAAAAATACTCTTATTTCCTTTTACCAAATTAATATAAATAATATTTTTTTAATCTGCATAACTAGAATATTCATTTATACGGTAAAAATATAATTTTACTACTGTAAAAGTATTATTTTTTAGGGAAAAATGGCAATAAGGCCATTTTTCAGCATTTTTTCGGCAATAAGGCTTTCGAAAAATTACGCGTGCCAATTAGGCCGACTAAAATGTGCAAAGACATCGTTGCCCCCGCATATATACACGTTTGAACAAACGGTTTCAGCATTTATTTCATTTCCCCCGCACACGAAGCCCTCCACGAAACCCACACCTCCACATTTACTCTCTCTCGGCTCCCGCTAAAACAACAACACACAAAAATTCATCACCAACCATTACTCTCTCTCAGCAACTGAGCTTCGTGACCACCACAAACAACACACGAAAATCCTCTAATCTCAAGCTAGCTTTTCGATTATCATATGGCTCCGTCGAAGAAAACCGCCGCCGCGAAGAAAACCGCCGGGAAGAAATCGACCCCAACCGCTGCTGCTGCTTCCGAAAACACTGAACGGAGGCTTGTTCAGTACACTCCGTCGAGTGAAGAGCAGGCGAGCCCTATCCCTCAGCCTGCCGCCGGCGAGAAGAAGGAGAGGAAGTAAGTATTTCGAACCCTAGTTCGATTTTCAATTTTCAATCTGTTAATTTCCATTGCCTGAATGAATTTTATGTGTTTTGATGGAGGTTCGGTGTGATTATGTGTTCATCAGTGTTGATTGTGTGTGTTGGTGGCTGTTCAGTGTTAAAATGTACTGTTCAGTGTTAAATTTTCCTATTCAGTGTTTGTTTATGCCTGCTCAGTGTCTCTGCATGCCACCCAGTGCCTTGTGTGTGCCACTCAGTGTTGATTGTGTGTGTTGGTGGCTTTTCAGTGTTAAAATGTTCTGTTCAGTGTTAAATTGTCCTGTTCAGTGTTAAATTATGCCTGCTCAGTGTCTCTGCATGCCACCCAGTGCCTTGTGTGTGCCACTCAGTGTTGATTGTGTGTGTTGGTGTATGTTCAGTGTTAAAATGTTCTGTTCAGTGTTGTGTATGCCTGTTCAGTGCCTCATCATGCATGTACAGTGCCTCATCATGCCACTCAGTGCAATTACATGGCCACTCAGTGTTGGTTGTTCCTGTTCAGTGTTGTATATGCCTGTTCAGTGCTTTGTACTCACATCGGTGTTTTTTTTTTTTTTGGTGTTCCAGGTCCTATGAACAGATGAGGTCCAACTTGCTGACCATCATCCGGACTATTGATGATATCAAGGACAATCTGAAACCGAGGCACGACGAGTACTTGAAGATGACCCCCTTCTACCATCTCTTCAAAGCCATAAAGGATCAGAGGCTGACCATCCTCCACACCCGCAAGAGCGACGCTGCGATAGCTGCCGTGCTGGAGCAGATGGATGTCGGTGCTCGTACTATTAAGCTGGGCAACAAAGATGTCCTGATCACTCCCGAGGATGTCGATCTCATTTTTGGAATCGTAGGCGGCAGTAGGAAGCTCGACATCAGTTCGAGGTCCAAGAGTAATAATAAAAGATTCAGGGAGAGGATGTTCCCAGGAGAGAAGACGCTAAACCCGAAGGTGCTGAAGGAAAAGCTTGATAGTTTGGTGAAGCGTCGGAGTCGCACGCCTCAGGCTCTTGCTGATGTAGCTCGGCTCCTGTCGTTGATACTGATCGGCACTGTCTTCTTCTCCACTTCCTCCGTCACAATCCAATGGAAATGGTTGGATTATGTGGTGGATTTGGACTCAATGCAGACCTACAACTGGGGCGAGGCTATTCTGAAGGCCCTTTGCGACTCGGCAGCTCTGCACAGGGACAACCCGCAGAAAACACAAGGCTGCACGATACTGCTACTGGTATGTGCTTCTACTTGCTGTTCTTCACATTCGTCTTGCTGTTTACTTCTACTTGCCGTCTTTTTTTTATTTTTCATTCCTTGATATTTACCTTGGGTTTTTTTTTTTTTTGTGCAGTTCTGGCTTTGTGAGCACACGAAGCTGGCAAAGAGGCTGGAGAACGAGCACCTCCCCCGGGTCCTGAACTGGCATCTCCCTGATCTTTCGAACGTGACCAAGGGGACCCTAGCGGGCCTTGCGGACGAGGCGGTAAATATCTTCTCTCTTTCTTTTTCTTCTTCTCCTTTATTTATGCTGTTCAGTGTCAAAGTCTGTCTGTTCAGTGCTTATTTATGCCGTTCAGTGTCAAAGTAGGAAAACTGACTGTGATGTTCAGTGCTTATTAATGCCGTTCAGTGTCAATTAGGATAACTGACTGTGATGTTCAGTGCTTATTAATGCTGTTCAGTGTCACTCACTTGAGGCGGATGATGTTTTTTTTTGTTTGAGTTCTAACGCGTGATGTCCGTGTCTGACAGGTGGATGCTCGTCTTCTGAAACACGGCAAGACGGTGGCGGAGACCCAGGCGTACAGGGGCCACCTTTCTTATAAAGCAATCGTGAACACTCCGCGTGCGGCGGAGAGCGAGGACGAAGAGCAGTCTGAGGAGCTGCCTTCTGGAGAGGACAACAGTGACGATGACGAGCATCCGGGCTCTGATTCGTCGAGCGAGGAGGAAGAGGAACGACGAAAAGGAAAAGGCCCTGAGGGAGGGCCTTCTGGAAAAGACGAGCAGTCGTCCGATGGGGATGACGACGACAGTTCTTCTTCCGAGGGGCATCCGATGGAGATGACCTGCGTAGTCCAGGAGCCGGAGGAGGAGGGTGGGCGGCCTTCTGAACAGCAGCAGCCCGATGAGGAACGCCCTGCTGTTTCTGCTGCCGAAGCCGAGAAGTTGCTCAACAACCTTCTGTCGGAGAATCAAGATCTCTCCGCCACTGTGAGGGATCTCCAATCCAAGCTCGAGAGCACGACTTCTCAGCTGAACGATCTGACAAGTGCTAACGTCGAGCTGGAAGGTGATAACCAGCGACTGAAGAGCGAGCTTTCGGAGCAGCTTGCGAAGATCGACGCGGAGACGGAGGTGGCAGCAGGCGAGGCAGGTGGAAGCTCCGAGGAGGAGGAGGAATTGAAACTTCTGAGGACGCGAGTGAAAGAGCTCGAGGAAGAATTGATCAAGAAGGCGAATGATCAGACTCATCCAACAGTGACCGAGGACCCCGGGGCGGGCGAGGATCGAAGCTCTGGTGAGGAGGAAGTGCGACTTCTGAGGGCTAGAGTCAAAGAGCTCGAGGATGAAGTGACAAATTTGAAGGATGCGTTGGCTGACTTTCAGATGTCTTCGTACATGAACGACTACGACAAAGCCCGGCTCGAGAATCTGGAGGAGGACATGAAAGCGCAAGAAACCGTCCACAGAGTCCAGATCGAGGCTCTGCAGAAAATCATCAAGGAACGGGAAGAGGAAATCTCGAGTCTCCAGGCAGAGTTGTGCGTCTACGAGATTGAAGGCGACAAGGACGATGAAGAAGAAGGGAGCCCGTTGAGACCAGAAGCCGAAAAAATAGAGTCTTCGACCAAGGCGAAGACCAGGTCGATGGTGCGACTGGTCAAGGGCAGGAAAAGGAAGCCAGCCAACGGCGATGACGATGATTTTCAGTACGATCCCCCTGCCCCTGCTGCCAAGAAAAAGGCGATCAAGAAGGGTAAAAAGGTGGAAGCAAGCCAGAAACCGGTACGGGCTGATTTCAATGACGAACATGTCGAGTTCTTGGTCAACGTGAACAAGAACTTTTACATGAACTGCGGTTTCGAATTGGAGCCGGAAGTCCTCGACAAAATCATGGACCACAGCAGCAACAAAAACATGTAAGTGAAGTTTCTTTTATTTCACATTCTGTCTTTGTTTCTTTATTTCTTTTCTTTCTTTTTGATAAGAGTGTGCTTTTGACCAATCAGGCTCACAATGAGGTACTTTCCCAAGATATCCACGGTTGTGACGGTGTCTGACGTGACTGAGATAATGAGATGCACCTTCATCAGCAATCACGTGGTCGACGCCTTTGCTGAGTCGCTGAATCGAGCTTACAACAAGAAGTTGGAGGCTCTGATACTTCCTGGGCACTGTTGGGTGAGTTTATTTTTTTTTTTTTTTCCTTTTGAATTCAGTCAGTGCTTTTATGTGTTAGTCAGTGTTCATATGGGCTGTTCAGTGCTTTTATGTGTTAGTCAGTGTTTATATGGGCTGTTCAGTGCTTTTATGTGTTAGTCAGTGTTTATATGTGTTTAATTGATTCATTCAGTGCTTTTATGTGTTAGTCAGTGTTTATATGGGCTGTTCAGTGCCATTATATGTGCTGTTCAGTGTATATGTGTAATTGGTGGTTGATCAGTGTTGTTAGGGCTGTTCAGTGTTAATGATGGTTGATCAGTGCTTATCATATTCAGTCAGTGCTTTTATGTGTTAGTCAGTGTCTTTCATGTCATGTTCATTGTCTTATGCTATGTTTTTTTTTTTTTTTTTTTTTTCTCGCAGACCTCCATTGTCTTGGGAACTCTTGACCACGACAAGTTGTATGAAAAAATCACAGAAATGATTCCATGCGTGCGGGAAGGGATTATAATGTTCCCGATGTTGTCACCTGGGATGAGAAAGAATACAACTCCCAACCATTGGACGCTGCTCGTCTGCGACTTCGTCCAACGGAAATGGCGATTCTACAACTCGATTCAACCCAGGGGGTCGAAATTTAAGGACCATTACATGGCGAATGCAGCGGAATTGGTACGTGTACTGTTTTTTTAGTCGATAACTGATAAAATGTGGGTTCCCTTTTTAAATGATAACTGATAAAATGTTTGTTTCGTACGTTTCAGAAGGAAAAGGTAGAAACTAACGTCGACCAAAGGCTTGAGAAAGCGGGGAAGTCTGGTTTCCCGATACATGAAATCGAGGCCGTGAAGCCTCTCCCACAGCAAGCACCATCTCTGTAAGTATCTCAGTGCATAATTAAACTCATTCAGTGTTTCTGTGTTTCATTTTATGCACTCAGTGTTATATTTATGCATTCAGTGTCAGTGTTTCTTTTTAACTTTAACTACTCTGCGTCTGTATGTGTGTGCCCAGGAATGAATGTGCTTTGTACGTATGCTACTACATGGAGAAGATTCTGAAAAAAGAGGCAATTCCGGACAAGGTCAGGACGGAAGAGTTCCAAGTATTCAAGGCTCACGTGATACGAACCATCCTGACCATGAAGGAAAAGTAGTGATTGTGGACAAGAAGTGTTTTTTCTGCTGTAAATGTATGAACACGAATTATGATTGTGTTTGGATTTAGTTTCTGTAAAAAAAAAAAAAAAAAAAAAAAAAAGAACAAATGTTTTTACTTCATATTTCTGTGTAATTGGTGGGATTCAGTGTTAATATTGTCTGTTCAGTGTTAGCAGTGTTTTATTCTGTGTTTCATTTTATGCACTCAGTGTTAATCTTGTCCACTCAGTGTCAGCAGTGTTATATTGTCTGTTCAGTGTTAATATTGTCTGTTCAGTGTTATAAGTGTTTTATTCTGTATTTCATTGTTATCAGTGTTAATATTGTCTACTCAGTGTCAGCAGTTGAAATTTACTGAATTGCAACATTTAAAAACAACCAAATGCAAAAATTACAACACAAAGAACAATAAAAAACACTCCAGGACCATAATAAACTGAGCAAAAGCAAAATCACATAATGTTAAAATCCTGTGTTTTCTTAATAAATGACAGGCAGTCAGTCAGTGTGTTTATGAGCCAAACAGTGTCTGTCACTGACAGTCAGTGTTTTTTCACCCCATTCAGTGTCACTGATCACAGAAATCATGTCGAGAAAAAAACACAACAAAAATCCAATAAGAAAAAGCCTACTAACTACTGTATAGGCTCCGTGCACGTTTTCTTGTTGTGATTGCCGACACGTCCGCACCTCCCACACTTCATGGCTCTCGGGATGTGCTCACCCCTGGACGGAATCCTCTTCTTCTTAGGTCTTCCAGGAGGCCTCTTCGATGTTGGCGGCTCGATCATGACGTTCTCTGGTACGTTCGAAGGTTGATCCAACATGGAAACCGGCTGAAGGGGATCGGCATAAGACCTGACGTAGCTCTCTGCATGGTAAAACTTGTCCACGAACGAGGCCATCGGCTTCCCGGACCGCAGAATGCACGCAGCTGCGTGGGAACACGGAACCCCTGTAATCTGCCACTGACAGCAGGTGCACGTCTGATCCGCAATATTGACCACGACGGACGGAACGCACTGCACTTCGAAAACCGTTTCGGACGACCCCACAACCACCCATTTCCTGCCTTCGTTGACGGCTTTACTCAGCGTCTTCTCGACGGACGGGCAGAAATCCGAAGTCCATCCCCTGCTCCTGGCCCCCCTGTCTGGTTCAGTGTTAAACAAGGCCAGTCAGTGTTTGAACAAGGGCCAACAAACAGTTTTAAAAAAGGGCCATCAGTGTTTGAGATGTGTATTTTTTTTATTTTTTTTTCATACCGTGGAAAAAGGTCATCACCTTCAGCCTGATGTTGTTGACCAACGCTGTGATAGGAAGATGCCGGGCTTCCATGATCCATTTATTGAACGACTCCGCGGCGTTGGACGACATCTCCCCGTATCTCTTCCCTGAGAAGTACACGTTGGCCCAATTCTTTGGATCCATGTTCTGGAAAAACACTTTCGCTGTCTGGCCTCCCTCTTCCAACAGCTTGTCCATGCTCAGTTGGTAGGCTTCGACGGTGGTTGCGTACGCACATTTCAGGAAATTCCACACCACGCCGTCTCGTAACATTTTGGTTGCCCATCTGCCTCTGAACTTGTCTTTCAGGTTCAACTTCAAGTGATTGATACAGTAGCCGTGCGGGGACCCTGGGAACACCCTGCTCATCGCCTCGAGCAGCCCGAGATTCCTGTCCGACACGAACGTAACAGTGCGAGAAGGAGATAGGATGTGCTTCAGGTTGTCCAAAAACCACTTCCAGTTAGCATAGTTCTCGGAATCGACAACGGCGTAAGCCAATGGGTACAACCCTGCATCCACGAGGACACGAACAAGAAAAAAAAAAAAAAAATTAAAACACTTCAGTCAGTCAGTGTGAATAGCACTCATTCAGTGCTGAAAATACATATTCAGTGCTGCAAGCAACACGTGTCAGTTTCAGTGTGCATTTCAGATCAGTCAGTGTTAAAAAGAGGGATTCAGTGCTCAAAACTGTACTGCACATACCTCCGTCGCCGTCCTTGCCCGTAGCAGCGAGCAAATAGCCCTTGAACCTTCCCTTCAGAAATGTGCCGTCCAGAAACAGCAAAGGGCGACAATGGTTCATCCCGTCGATACAAGCCTTCATCGAGATGAAGACCCTGCGAAACTTCCTGGACGCCTCGTTGAATTCGAGCAGCAGGTGCGACCCAGGGTTGGAATCCGATATTGCCTGCAGGTGCTTAGTCAGCGCGCCGAAGGAATCTTTATCGTCGCCGTGAATCATCTTTCTGGCCTTCTCGAGCGCATCCAGAGCGAGGCCAGACGAGATCTCCAGGCCGTAGTGATGCTGGAAGTTTCTCACGATTTGGATCGGACGAGTCAGTGTGCTTTTCCGTACCTCCTCGACTATCAAGCTGGAAACCAAGTCCGAGCAGACGCGCCTGTGCTTCAGGGATCGAAAGCACGCACCGCAGCTGTGCTCGTTACTCAGTTTCTTGACGTAGAAGAAGCCGTTGCTTCGATCCATCACGGCGCATACAGACCAGTTGCATCCCGTGCTGCTTTTCTTCGAGCACACGGCAGAAACCTTTTCGGGTCTGTTCTTCACGTACTCGAAATCGAATCCCACTCCGACTGCCATCTTACAGAGTGCGTTTCGAAAGTCCGGGGCACCTCCTCTGAACATCTGACCGACACCCGAGATCTCTTTGTCCCAGCCATCGGTTAACAGCACTTTAGAACTCGACGGACCAAACAGGCGGAACATATCTTCTGCTGCTTCAAGGCCGCCCTCGTTGTTTTCTGTTCCGGTCGCACTAACACAGGTACTGTTGGACACCGTCGAGAACACAGAACTAGAGGTGTGGTCTTCATTCTCGACGGAAATGTCGATGCTCACCCGAGGCAGCTTGTGAAGCGCAGCTAGGGATACCATGTTCGACATGTCCGCATCGGTTGAGAGCACACAGTTTGGGAAATCTGGTACGGAGTAATGCATGCCGTATGCAACGTCTCGGAGTTCAGGCCACTGAAGCTCGACTGTTTCCTTCAGCTGGTGAAGGGCGGCCGCACGGGAGGAATCGATTCTGGACACCAAATTCTCGCCTCCGAATGCACAAAACGCGAAAACAGCGGTCCCTGCTGAATAACAAAAAAATAACGACTCACAGTCAGTCAAAAAATGAACAACTGAACTCAAACAGTGTGATTCAGTGTGTGTCTCTGTGTGTTCAGTGCTAATAAAGGGTGTTCAGTGCTATTAAAGTGTGCTCAATGCTGTTCAGTGCTATTGAAGTGTGTTCAGTGCTATAAAAGTGTGATCAGTGTTTGACTGTGTGATTCAATGTGTGTTGCCTCAAACAGTGTTTTTAAGACATGTTCAGTGTTAAATGCACAGTCAATCAGTCAGTGCTATTAAGGCCTGTTCAGTGTTAAAGTCAGACAAGACAGTGTGTTTTTTTTTTTTTAAACTCAAAGTCTTATTAAGCAAGCAGCAAGTCACGACGAGCAGTACAACGAAGACAAGTAGACAATCACAGGAAACACCAAAAAAAAAAAAAAAAACACAAAAAAAAGATTAACAACAATAATAATGAGATGGAGGAAGTCTTGGGTCACGACGAGGGGGGTCCCTGACCGGGCGCACCATCGACTGGCCATTTTGATCGAATACGCCAACCGAGAAACTTCTTCCTCCGGTCCAGGTAACCCGGATGTTCCAGCCTTCCTGCACTCCAAACTCTCGAACGAGGCGTTCCCAGTTGAATCCGTGGATGGCCGTTTGATTCCGATGAGTGGTGAGCGGCACGTGCCATTTCTGGTCCAGGGAGTCCGTCAGAACGATGAAATTCCCCACCATTTCGTCCTTGATCGGACGAACAAAGACAGCCGGGAGAGGAAACTTCTCTTTATGCCAACGGCCATTGAATCTTTGTTCGGTCCAGTGAGAACCATTCCAAGATTCAACCCCCCGACTTCTTGCCGTCTGTCCTGGCTCCCGATCCAGTGTCCCCGTTCGCCTCGGCATCGTTGCTGGCCCCCGACAGATTGGACCGCCAATTAATCTTTGTTCGGGCGAGGGAGGAGGACTGTTATTGAAAAATTCAGCCTCACTTGGTGTCTGCCCTGGCTCCCGATCGAGTGTCCCCGTTCGCCTCGGCATCGTTGCTGGCTGCCCCCCGATCGAATAGAAATGAGATGAGGAAACCACAGAAAAATGACGAGGTATTTATAACCGTCCTCACACTTATAACACTGGCAGTAAATGCCTCAACCCTCAACTAACATGGCAGGCATTTATTGAAAAGGGGACAGGTCAATGCATCAAAGAAAACAAAGTCAACACACACTGATTCCTGTAACACATTGCATTTCCAACAAGATAATAACAGGTACCATATTCATTCTGACACTGAATGAATCAAATAAACACTGAATCCATATTGCTAAATATGGATGGATTCAGTGTGCAACAAGGTGGGTACAGTGTGTAAGTGCAATTGGCCAAGCTAAATGCACACTGAACAAAGCCATTAAACACTGAATGAATCAAACAAACACTGAATCCACATGGTTGAATATGGATTCAGTGTGACAACAGGTGTCTACAGTGTGGAAGAGCAATTAGTCCGGCTCAATGCACACTGAATCAAGCATTTAGACACTGACTGAAAACAAGCTCAGTCAATCCACACAATGTGTTACAGGAATTAGACACTGACTGAACCAATTTAGCACTGAATGGCAAGCTCAGTGCAGGAACACTGAGTGCATGGTGAGTTAAACACTGACTGAACAAAATAAGCACTGAATGGCAAGCTCAGTGCAGGAACACTGAATGCATGCACACTGAACACTGAGTGCATGGTGAATTAGACACTGAATGCAACGAAAAAACACTGAACGTGCATAATAAAAAACAATCAACACTGAATGCATGAACAATGCACACTGAATCAATCCACACACACACTGTGCATGAACATGCTGAATGAAGCTTAATTTTAAGCACTGATCGGGTACGTGGATTCGAAATCGCGTACCTGGATTCGAAATCGACGGCAAGGAGGGCGGCGGCGCATCTGACATCTGAACTGAGACAGGAACGGCGGCGGCGGCGAGCAAATCGATCGATCGATGGATGCCAAGGGACACGGACTGCATGGAATCGATTATCGCGGCTGAGAATTGGAGCTGCTCACCGGCGGCGCATCTGACACGGACTGCTTGAACGCGGCGGCGACGGAGATGAATTCCCTCGGCTCGATTGTGAATAGCAGCAGCGGCGGCGGCGGCGGAGCTGAGGGAGAGAGAGAGAGAGAGAGAGAGAGAAGAATTGAATGTGCCCGATTTTTTTTTCCCCTCAGCTCGATTTGATTTGCGAAAGATAATATGGAAGGGTAATTTCGTCCTTCCAAATACATTTTTGTGGCCTGATTGGAACATTTTGGCCTAATTGACACCAAAATTACAAATTGGCCTTATTGATCAAAAAATGCTGAAAAATGGCCTTATTGCCATTTTTCCCTATTTTTTATTCAAGAAAAAATGATAAATTAAAATATATTAAACCCGAGTCAAATAGAGTTGCTAGCAAACCTCTACCAGCCCACCAACAAGCTAGTTTAAAAATATACGACACGTTTTATTTTATACAAATACTACATCAACTCAACTGACAACAACTGTTGTTAAAACAATTACTAAAAAAATTGAATTTAAAAATTATGCTATAAAAAAAAAAGAATTAATGTATAAAAAAAATAATTTTTTTATACAAAAATCAAGACAATTAAAATATTAAAAATTAAATTAAAAAATTATTTTTACACAAAATTAATTGTGTTTAAAAAAATAAATAGTTTAAAATTTAAAAAATTGAGAAATATTTAAATTTTTTCAAGTAGTAAATAATATGAAATAAATAAATAGTAAGAAAGGATTTTTCATTCTTACTATTTATACTAAAAATAGTAAAAATATTATATTTTGTCAATATTTTTTAGAGAAAAATTGAATAAAAGATAAATATTTAAATTTGTTTATAATTAAATAATTCAAATTTTCTTAATTATTAAAATAAGTTTTCCTATTTTACCCTTTTGAGTTAATTGGTAGTTATTTTTTAACAAAGGTAAAGTGGTAATTAATTGTACACTTGATTATAATTATATGATAGTTGCTATCCTAATAAATAAACTTAATTTTTTTTACCCTTAAATATAAAGTGTATTTTATATGGTTTAAATGGTAAATTAAAAAACCAAAATGCCCCTTTTTTCTCAAATGTACCTATTTTTTATCTTCTCATTTTTTACTATTTAAATAAATAGTAAGAAATAAATAATTGCAATATTTAGTTTTTTACTATTTATTTTTTACTACATCTGTCCCAACTATGATATGTAAATAAAAAAAAAAAATTACTTTTAGACTTTTTAATAAAAAAAATAAAGGGTAAAAATGTATTTTTATGTTAAAAAAGAAAAGTAATTATGAATAAAATTTGAAAAATAAGTAAAAAAAAGTAAAAATAAAATAGTATTTTAAAGTGAAAATGTGAAATAATTTTTTTTAATAATGTGCGTAATTAGTTGAAATGTCCAAAAAAGAAAAGTGTACTTAACTAGTTGGGATGGAGTATTACTATTTATTTATTTCTTAGTATTATGTACTTGAAAAAATTAAAAATTTCTCAATTTTTATATTTTAAACTATGTATTTCTTTAAACACAATTTTGTATAAAATGATTTTTTATTTAATTTGGAATATTTCAATTGACTTGATTTTTCATAAATAAAAAAATCTTTTTTTATACATTAATTCTTTTTTTATAACATAATTTTTAAATTCGATTTTTTTAGTAATTGTTTTAGCAATAGTTATGTATTTGTATAAAGTTTAAGAGTGTCATAATTTTTCTTTTGAACTTAATTTCAGTTTCAGTTCAGTTTAGATCGCTTAAGTTCAGTTTAGTTTAATTCAGTTAAGTTCGCTCCAAAATAAATCAAAATAAAATAAATAAAAAATAATTTCAATCTATAATTTTCAATATACAATCTAGTTATTGTCATAAATTATTAATATTTTTTAAAAAATATTTAATAATTTATAAAAGTTATTATTATTTTTATAAAAAAATCAATTCAGTTCAAATCGCTTAAGTTAAAAAAAAACATGTTCTAATTGTGATTTTATCTCTAGGTCCACTGTATATTTATTAATTTGCTACAAAAAAAGAACATTATCGAATATTTGGTATACTTTAAAGTCCATTGTAAAAATACTAGTAATTACTAAAGCGAGACTTATTTACTTGTATGATCGGATACACTTTTTACTTGGTGATGCTCAAAACTATTTTTCAAAACAGCCAAACCAATCGACACTAACATAAAACAAGTATCGAAATCAGTCGATTCGCAGGGAAAGGAGCTTCTTCTCCGAAAATTCCCCAAGGTTTTTTCGTTTTTTTTCCCTCTTATTCGGAAAGTTTGAAAAAGGGTTCTTAGTTCGAATCATTCCATTTTCTATCTCCTAATTTCATTGCGAATTTCAGTAGTATATTTTTTTCTTCATCACTGACGCGATTTCTTTTATGGCAATAAACATTAAACAGAGAGTTAACTGTTTTTTTAGTACTGTTGAAGTTTATTCTGGTCACGTGAGATCGTGCGGTAGGTGTTTGTGTTTGTGACTTGCCGTTTTCTGGATCGTGTGTATGTGTGTGTGAATGATTTTGTAAAATGAATGTGATTTTCTATGCAGAGGAATAATACACACAGCCACAGATGAAATGGGTAGTGATGTGAATGATGAGTTGCCAAAAGCTTTAGAAACTAGGGCAGAAGGTAATGATCAAATTCACACTCTCGATGGGCCCCGTGTAAACGAACAATCCGATTCCTACTCCACGCCTCCAAGGAACCATCATAGGCCGGTTTTATTGCAGTCATCGTCTGTTGTCGAGGTTTCCAAGACGGAATTTAGTCCTTCGCCTCGGGTGCAAAGAGGTCAGCCTTTAGAAAATTTTATTTTATTTTTCCATTTTATAGGTTGAATTTAAATTGCTCTTTCTCCTTTGAGGACTTTACATGTCGTTTTCAGGGTTGGATCATTGTATCACGACACCTGTGCATAGGAACCTCTTTCTCGAGAGCCAAGAAATTGAGTTTTCGAGGTCTATGACTGAGAAAAGAGGTAGCCCAATGCCAGCTAGGAAGTTGGATAGACTTTCGGAAAGTGAGAAGGTCAGATCATATTGTACAGTATAAGTTTGTTTTCCTGATTTGTGCTTATGTTTTAAGGTAAGCTTTATAGAACTTCTCGTATATGCATCTGTAGTTTCAAGGCATATCGTAGAAGTGCATTAGGATCAACGCAGAAGAGAACGTAAGGATCGTAATATATAAATTATTCTTCAAAATAAGAGAATGATTTTGGCTTCATTTGAATTGAAATCATTTACATTTCTTGTTTGGTTATTACGAATTTTATCATTATCACTAAATTGAGTGAATAACGTGTTGCTATGTGTGTGCTTATGTTTTTGGGATGTTTGAATTCTTGTGGGAATTTCCTACTATTTTTACCTTACAAACAAGAACTCGAGTTTCAAATGATACTGAACAATTTTCTTTTTATCAGAAAGAATTAATTGTCAATTTAGTGAAGATCCAAAAGGACGGGACAGTGGAGGTTGACCTTACTAATGATTCTCCAGGAGCTTCAGAGCTATTGGAGTTTCATCACATTGAGGACATTCCTTCTATGCTCGACTATAACACAACCACCAATCACAACAAGTCAATTCCAAAACTAAAAATTGCACTGCTTGTAGTTGGGACAAGAGGAGACGTGCAGCCTTTCCTAGCTATAGCCAGGAGGCTTCAGGTACAGTTTTTATCGAGTTTTTCATATTTGGTTGTTGAAAGTCGATAAAAAAGAATTATCTTAAGCTCTTGATAGCAAAATACACTAGGATTCCTCTGTTGTAGAAAAGACTGGGAGAATTTGAGATTATTATGTGGTCTGATTATATAGATAGATAGACGAGAACTGTTACTTCAACTCACCTTTCTCATAAAATCGGGAAAAAGCCCACAAATATATTACAATTATACCCCCTGAGCTTTCAAGTTAGTTGTGATGAATCTTATCATCGTATTTTGAGGTGAACTTTGGAAATTCAAATGCGTCCTTCCCAAAGCTTACTTTAAGTTTAGGTGTAAATAAGTAATGTATCCTGCAAGTGAAACATTTTTTTATATAATTTTAACTGCAATTTCTATGCTACCTCAGGAATATGGTCACCGTGTAAGATTGGCAACTCATTCCAACTTCCGTGGATTTGTAAACTCAGCTGGTGTTGATTTTTACCCTCTCGGCGGTGATCCTCGTGTCTTGGCTGGATGTAAGAGGTTCTCAACATGCGCATAAATTCTTGAATTTTTTTGATATTATTTTTTTTTCATTGCGAATAGTTTTCAATTGATACATCAAGTCTTATCCAAATCTTTTTAAATTGAGATTTCGAGTAATGTTTTGCCAAAAATCTTATTTTTGATTCAATAACTGATGATCTTGGTCATTTCTATTTTTATTGAATTTACTTTTAAACGATTGTAGATATGGCCAGAAATAAAGGTCTTATTCCGTCGGCACCTGGAGAGATTTCTATTCAACGTAAACAAATAAAGGCCATTATTGAATCCCTCCTTCCTGCATGCACAGAACCCGATCCAACCACTGGTGAACCTTTCCGGGCTCAAGCAATTATTGCAAATCCTCCTGCTTATGGTGAAAATACATCCCCAGCTGTTTTAACATCTTCACCGAGATTAAATATTGTACTAAAATTCCTCAAGTTACATTTTATTAGGAACCTACAACAAGTAGATAATCTTTTTTTTTTTGTGAACTTTTACTTAGTACCATTGAGAAACTCGTATCGATTTTATATTTACTAACATGTTATGCTATTCTATCTTACCAGGACATGCACATGTAGCTGAAGCTCTAGGTGTTCCCCTTCACATCTTTTTTACAATGCCTTGGACGTAAGCTTAAAATTTGTTCTATTTGTGTTTCTCTGGTCTGTAATGTTTTATCTTTCTTTGAGTTTCTTGTGTGGCAAATTGTTTTATAAACGAATTAGGGAGAATTACAAAAACTACCCCATAGAAGAGTGCAAAATATAAAAACACACCCTTGAGTTTTGGTTCGTCTTACACTCTAAAGTTTTTTTTTTACCAACCATAAGTTCGACCTGATGTCAGGAAGTGTCTTATAATCACAAATAGCCCTACTTTTTGTCTAACTATTTTTATTGTAATATTCAGAAAAAATCGAGGGATGTAAAAGTAGATTGCAAGAAGGAATGCTTGGCTTATTTGTAATATTTAAAGTAGTTGAGGGACTTAAATTACAAACTATGTGATGCCGTTAGCAATTTTCGTTAATGAAGCTAATGGAAGGTGCAATTTATAAGGCTGATGCAACATTTTTCTTGATTTTTTTTGTTTTCCCGTTTTCTTAAAATTTAGCCTAACCTCGTATGTAATTATCCCCAATGATTTGAGATCATATGTGCCCAGAACAAGCCATAACACGTGTTTGTGAATTTTCCTTATTTCCAGAGCTCTCAAGAGTATGAGAGATTTATTAATTAATTAATTTTGATGCGTAACTCTCTTTCTTAAATGCAAATGAATAAAAAATATAATTAGTAATTACTTACAGATGTGCTAAATAGACAGGCCTACATATGCATTTCCTCACCCGTTAGCGCGAGTACCTCAAAGTGCAGGATACTGGGTATGATTCTTATAACTCTGAGATGCTCTTGAGTCTTGACTCTAAAATTTAGATAACTCATTGGGAATGCTTAATTAATTAAGCTTCGGACATATATTCTTACTATGTCCAGCTTTCATACATTCTTGTGGATTTGCTGATTTGGTGGGGCATCAGAAGACATATTAATGACTTCCGGAAGAACAAGTTAAACCTTGCCCCCATTGCATACTTCACCACGTACCACGGATCAATATCTCATCTCCCAACGGGGTATATGTGGAGCCCACATCTTGTGCCCAAGCCAAACGGCAAGTGCATTTTAGGACGGTACATTTTTTTACCCTTCATATCACTATCAGGTCTAAGATACACTACTTATTTTCAGACTGGGGCCCACTGGTTGATGTTGTTGGTTACTCTTTTCTTAATCTGGGATCTAAGTACCAACCACGCGATGAATTTGTTCAATGGATACAAAAGGGACCTCAGCCGATTTATATTGGGTTTGGAAGCATGGTATGGGGATAGTAAATACTCTATTCTTGTCTTTTCAAAACTTTGTTCACTTATTTGGATAAGTATTGTTTTCCCCTGTATGTCTATATTGTTCTTGTGTTGTTATAGTTGAAGCATATCATATGCGCTGAGCCGTTTACCGACCTCCTTAGGATGATGCCGATTATTTTTCTACTCGTATTTTTTATTAATATTTTTTAAAATGAGTTTTAGATCTTATGTTTATTGACTGACAATATCTATTGATTTGCTGATAAGCCTCTGGAGGATTCATACAAAACTACAAATATCATTCTGGAAGCATTAAATAATACAGGGCAAAGAGGAATAATCGACCGAGGGTGGGGAGATCTCGGATCGCGTAAGTTCTTTCACCATTTCTATTACATTGGAATATTATTAGAAAAATAACATCTGCTTAACAATTATTTATTTATTTATTTTCGTTTTCCTTTGTAGATTCAAATATTCCGAACACGGTTTTTGTTCTCGTGGATTGCCCTCACGACTGGCTGTTTCCCAAGTGTTCGGCTGTGGTGAGTTTGAAGCTGACTTTGAGTTGATTTCTTTTTCTTGTAACTCTTCTCCAAAAATTATGTTTTTGTTTATGAAAGGTTCACCATGGTGGAGCTGGAACCACATCAACGGGACTAATAGCCGGGGTAAATATTCCTCTAAGCATTCTTAAAACTTCTTTTAGTTTAAATTGTTAATCCGCAGCAATGTAATGCAGTGCCCGACGACAGTTGTGCCCTTCTTTGGAGATCAGTTTTTCTGGGGAGAGATAATATATCAGAAGGGGCTCGGGCCAGCTCCGATCCCCATATCGCAGCTTAGTGTTGAATCCCTTTCGGAGGCTATAAGATTCATGCTCCAGCCAGAGGTAACTTTTGTCGGCAACAGTTTTATTTACGAGAGTTGTTTGTGAAAAAACATTTGCCTTTTATTTTGAAATTGTGTTGCAGGTAAAATCTCGAGCAATGGAATTAGCTGTATGCATAGCAAACGAAGATGGTGTCGGATCTGCGGTCGATGCGTTTCACCGGAACTTGCCGCCGGGAGTTCCGTTGCCAACTCCGGCATGTTTGGAGAAAGAGGATGGCCCGAGTCCTCTACAATGGCTTTTCACTCAGATTGGGAGAGTTTGCAGCTTACCTTGTGGATATGATTCTTAGCTTTCTTATTAGTTAGCTGCTCATCATACTATTATTCTACTACTGTACATAATTTATTTATTTATTTAATTAATCGGCGTTAATATATTACTAAATCAGAATCAACTCATCAAACAGACAAACAGATACTGTATGAGCCTAATTATAGGCTATAGCCATTGTTTATTATTTTGACATAATTACAAAAGGCACCCAATGAGGACCAAACTGCAATATTTACAAGGGTAAATTGTATTTTTAAATTAGTTTTTCTAATTATTTTGAATATAGATTTGATAAATTGTTAATTTGGACTTTGGACTACAATTTTGCTAATCAAAATCGCTATTTTCTAATTAATAAATCAAATTTGCATTTTCAAAAAAAAAAAAAATAATAAAGTACACCAGAATTACAAATATAAATTGAAAATAAATAACTCTGAAATAATTATTTGGAAGTATTTTATCTCCAAAATTCTCTCCGTTCGGTTTTGGCACCAGTCTCCTCATTCTCACCCCTCTGAAAACTCTGCAGAAAATGGCGATTTCCGGAACAGCGGCAGCTTCTATCGTTGCTAAAACGTCGTCGTTTTTGCCATCAACAAGTTCAACCCTCGCTCACTTTTCCTCTCTTCATTTCCCCGCAGAGCTCCGGATTTCCACCCTTCGAAGCTACAGCCTCAAGTCCAAGCTCCGTCCTCGAGCAATTACGGTGGTATAATTATCCATTTATTGTTAAAAAGTTTTTGCTGAAATTTTGTTTTATTAATTCGGAAACTTTTGCTCTGCATTTTCGTGATTATGGAATATTTTGTTCATGTTTTTGTTTGAGTTTAATCTGATATTTTTTGTATTTTATTTGTGTTTGCTGCATTTGTTTTTCGATATTTTAGTTTGCTTTGTAGAAGAATGAAGATGTTCAAGCAAATTATCCAAAATCGATTTTTAATTTGGTTTCTTTATGATTGTAATCGGATTTTCGAAAAAAAATAAAAATACAATTAAACGAATTGATGGAAACCTCCCCATCAATTGCAGGGCAAATAGCTTGGGGACGATATAAGGTTGTGGTTACTGTTGATTTGGTTAGGGCATGATTGATCGTAATGACTTTCTAAAATTTCCGATTTCTTGGAATTATTTGAGATGCTTTAGCAGCACTTGTACACAAACAACTCTATCTACATTTTTGTCGTTTGCTCGATTTCATTAAAACTATACGTCTATACCTTTACCCATATACTGTCAAAAGTTTTTTTTCCTAAATCTTAATACTTCGGATTTTCTACTCGCAGGTTGCATCAACGAAGCAGTCATTTTCTTCGTTTGATGAGTTGTTGGAAAAGACTGATAAACCAGTGTTGGTTGACTTTTATGCGACTTGGTAATGTCTTGTGTGTTTTACAGGTCTCTCGGTTTTTATCCAGAGTATTGTATTGATTCCCTATTGGAAGTATTTGCATTTCAGTGACTTTATTTATTTTGGTTTAAACATTTTGAAAACCTCCCGAGCACCCTTGCAGTTTTATACTGTACTAGTTTTTTAAAGCTCTGTACTTATTATACGCTCAGGTTTCATAGTTCAATGAAAATAGTTTTTTTTTTTTTTTTTAACATTTTTCTAGGTGTGGCCCCTGCCAGTTCATGGTTCCCATCCTGGAGACTGTCAGTGGTACTATGATTGATAAGATCCAGGTAGTGAAAATCGACACGGAGAAATATCCCGCTATTGCCAACAAGTACAAAATAGAAGCATTACCAACTTTCATTTTGTTTAAGGATGGGGAACCATTTGATCGCTTTGTAAGTAATGGAGTATTAGTTTGTTAGCAATGTGAGACCACTCGAGATTTAATTTATGTGCCTCTTTTGCCAGTTCTTGATGTTTTTCTTATTCTTATACTTCATAGTATTAAATAATAATTATACGTCAATTTTCAGGAGGGTGCAATGGGTGCAGAACAGCTGATCCAACACATTGAGGCTTCGCTACAAGCTAAGAAGTAGCCTAACGGTGAGTCCCATGTACCTACACTATACACAATTAAAGAAAATAGAGAACGTATTGCTGTATTAATGTACTTACCCTTTGTATCTCTTGTTGGGCAGGATTTGATGTGGTTTACCAATTTCAGAAGGCGTGACAGAGGACGACAGCCATCTCTTTTAATGCTGGATCAATTTGCGACCTCTAATGTGGTAAGAATGCTTATTCTATTTATTCTATCATTAATTTGTAGGAATTTGTTGTCAGATTTATGTTTAACAAAATGAATCTCATTGTTGGCAAAATTATTCAGGATGAATATTATGTCAATAAAAAAATTCCTGATAGCTACGTCTACTGATGGTTTTATATCTATAAAATTAAAAAAAAAAATCATTTTATTTTTTATTTTATTTATTTCTGTTGCAATTTTATTAGAATCTAACAAGACAATTAATTAGCAACAAGATTAGAAGCCTAAACCAACAATTATTTAGCATAAGAGGGACTAAATAGTTGACTACATGGACTTCTCAAACGACATATAGTTCTGCACTTCTTCTAGAATCCTCAATCATATATAGCACAATAATTCTCAGAACCCATCCGCCTTCTGCACCATACCTTTGTTCTTCTCACACCACCAATAAACGGGATCACGGTGTTTATTCATCCTTCAACCTATCCATATATGTTTGTCAACCAGCACCGTATCTCTATGAGCTTCCAGTTTCCAGTTTCCACTTCTCCCCGCAATTCCATGCAAATAAGTCTCCAAGCTATGCCAACTGCTGAAGTTCCCTATATTTAAGAAGCTTGACTTTGCAGTGTCAATGACTAACTCTTCACCAACGTCCGTGTACCCTATGCCCCTCGAGGGGCAATTTGGAACGACATCCCGGACATTGGTTACTCGAAGGATGTTAATATTCTGTAGATTTTCGAAAAGCACACGAAAGTTTTCGTCCCCGACTCGTGGACTTGCGAACAAGAAGGCTGTTACGGGAAAAGCCTTGTGAGGCATATCTCGGGGCTTGTTGTATCCATTAACAACTATATCAACTGCATTCAGTGTAGAAATTGCTGCCCCCAAGCTGTGACCTGTAATAGATATGCTGACTTCTTCGTTCTTGTACTGTTCCACTAATCTTCCCACCTCTTCAAGAACCTAAATGCCAGTAGAAGTCTTTATAGTTGTAGGATAAACTAATTATTTTTCTGTTTCTTTTTTGGGTTATTTACTTTCGAAAGAACTGATACTCTCTTAGGTGTTTTTTAAATAGTTAATGTACTTTACCTGGTGCCTAGCGGACGTCTTATTGAAAGGTGATCTCGGGTCATCCAAGGTGTAAATCGAGTGCCATCCAGAATGAACCCTAGGATACTCATTCCCCCCAAAGATATCTGGTGCAGGTACTAACAGAAATCTGAAATCATCACCCCATTCGAGATGCTGAACTGTCCCTCTCCATCCAATCAATATATCCCTTCGGCCCAACGCCTTTTTCCCCTCGTCTGTGGCCAAAGCCACAAACCCCATCCAGTTCGACTCTTTGTTCCACGCCTCCCTAGACCACGATTCAATGATGAACGTGTTGGGTACTTCGATCGATGAGGTGGCGTAGAAATACTTAGTAACTTTGTACTTGAAGGGGTGGTTCCCCTTTTCAATCCCGACGTTTGAGAAGAATTCGTTTTCCGTGTATTTGCAGCCTCCTGCGTGTTTGAACTCCTGCTTGTAGTTGAAAGCGTTGTAAGTTGCTCTGGCCATTGATCCGTAGTGGAGTAAGTATTGACGGAGCTCAGGGTCCAATGGTTTCAACATGCCTTCCCAATGGTTTTGGCCGCTCAGAAGCTTCCATCTTTGGGGTAAGCCGTTTTTCTTATCGTGGTCAGGATTTTGACCCTCCTCATCGTAGTTGTTTTTCTTGTCCGGGCAACTGCCTATCTGTGTCAATTTCCTCTTGAGGAAACACATCAAGTTGCCTTCACCAATGAAGGAGAGTGAACACAAATCACAATATTTTCAAATTTTGGTATTTTTGGAAACTTTGTTAAATCTTGTTTTGAAATAATAATAATAATAATAATAATAATAATAATAATAATAATAATAATAATAATAATAATTTAAAAAAATAAAAAACTTGAAGGTGTATATACCCATTTTCCGCGCCTCTGCAATGTTTAATATTGAAAATTGAAATTGTGGAACCTTTCCTGTTATAAAACAAATCAAAAAATTCTTAAAGAAAATTTGTTGATTCAAAAATAATTTAAGGTATCTGAATTTTTAATGCAAGAATCATTAACTTGCTAAAACTTTAATTTTTTTTTTTCACTCACTTTGCGTTAAATATATAAAATGATTTTGAATAACAACTGTAAATTCTAATGATTGAAAATTCTCTTAACGAATATTACACAAATGTGTAGCACTGCTTAAATGTTTCATCATAAAAATTGAAAGATAGCATCTACTGAAAGCACGAATTTGATTGAAGGTATGTAAAACTTTTTTTGTTCCGACTTAACCTAGCTCACCACAAGAACAAAAAATGTACAACAGATAACAGGAAATAGAACAAAAGTGTACAACAGATAACAGGAAATCGACTTTAGTTCAAGTAGTAGCTTTTTTTATAGGACAAACCGTGTTGTAGGATTGATTATCACGGTGTATCGGTGTGCATATTTATTTATTTTTTGTTTTTTTTAACTAAAATTAAAAATTATTACAGTATAATGAGAATTGTTGTAAATATCAATACTGTATATAGAATTTATGAAATACTATTATTACCAAATATATATAGTATCATTTCAAACATTGGAAAACCCATAAAAATAAAATAAAATAGAAAGTACCTCAATTGAAAATTGAAAGAGAGATATGTATCTGAGCAGCTTAATGCTATGGTACAAATAAATAAATAAATATTATATGTAGTGTGTATATATATAGTTATTGCAATAACTCAAAAGGGCAATCTCAGTTTAATATCATTTTCCAGTTTTACATCATTGGATATTGAATATTGGACGTAAAATATGTTGAGTGCACTCTTAAATCAGATAGTACATCTGTTATTTTGAAAAACATCTACGTGGTGATGCTAAAGTCATGCTCCATTAATTAAATAAACGCTCGAAGCAATACAAATTGTATACTACATAGGTTTTTTTTTATATATTGATTATGTCTATAAATTAATGTTCTAAAAAATTCTTGACACTCGATGAATGCATATTGATCGCGAACTAGACGAAAGTAGGGCAAAATTAATAGAATTAAGAAGGATCTGAGTTGGAAGGAATATGTAAGTGACTAGAGTCGAACAGTTCACTAAAGTTGAAACTACCATCGGGCTAGCTAATACAAAATCCGGGGTGGGTCGAGCTCATATTCACTGGGGTGACCATTCTGCTTTGTTTGAATTTTATGTATAAATCAAATATGTAAATATTGTTCAGTTCAGGTCCTCTCAGTCTCAGCAGAAGTAGGTTTGATAGGCATGTGGAATTGTTTTGATATATAAGAAAACCAAGTCTACAATCTTTGAGTAACATTAACATTATCTGTAAATGATCGAGAATACATTGCTTTGAAGTTAGCAAGCCGGTGTATATATGAAGAAAGTAGTAGGCCACAAGATACTCACAAAAGGACGAGAATGATGTATCCCCTCTATATATATGATGCATGTTAGGAATACTCAATACAGAATAAGGACATGTTCTCTTTTGGATTTAATTTCAGTTCAGATCGTTTCAGTTCAGTTCAGCTCGATTAATTTCGTTTCAAAATAAATTAAAATAAAATAAATAAAAAATAATTTGAATTAATAATTTTAACTATACAATCTAGTTAATATCACCATATTATTAATATTTTTAAAAAATATTAAATGATTTTTAAAAAATATTATTATTTTTATATTAAAATCAATTTAGTCCAGTTCAGATCGTTTCAGTTCAATTCAGCCAGTTTCCGTCCAAAAGAACATGTCAAATACTTCTTCCATTTCAGAAAAATCATTGTTTTTTTGTAATTATAGAAATGGTAGTGTCATTTCCCGGGGAGAATAGAGTAGCATTTTGTTTTATGCATTCTTTCTTTTGAATCTAATGGATTTAAAAATTTGTAGCATCCAGAATTAAATATTTCATCAAGTACTGAATATTGGAAAATATTGTAGCATTTTGTTTTATGCATTCTTTCTTTTGAATCTAATGGATTTAAAAAGAAATACGGAGTACCAGTATTGCAATTGTGTAAAAAGAAGAAGAAAGAGGGTCTCTTGTAAGTTGTCTTGTTCATTTTGAAAACAGAAAAAGGGTTAGGGCCAAGTGACGTTAAATGGGCTAGGCCTTAGGACTCCATCCATCAAAGCTTGTAAGTTAAGGGCTCAGGCCCAATTAGATATGATGGCTAATTAATTCATTAGATTCAATTGGCTTATAGTGGTGAAATTCGATTTCATCACTATATTTTCCGTTCTTGAGTGTTATTATTTACTCTTAATATAAATTTTTTTTTTCAATTTAAAATATATTTTCATCTCTGCATATCAAATTTATTAATAATTATTTTATTTTTTAATTTAAAAATAATTTTGTAATCTTTAAAATAACAGAGTATTCCATTTAAATCCTTTAGAAGTTTGCCGACAATTTTTAGATTTTTTGTTCAAACTGTCTTCATCAAAAGTGGACTGTATAATAAATTCATTTTGCATTATTTTTTAATATTATTAAAGTTTTGACAACTACTCCTACTTTATGATCTTTTTGTTTTATATAAATAAAATGAATAAAATAAAATGGGTTCGGTTGTAACTGATACAAATCTTGAAATATCATCTTCTTTTTTATTGAGATCCACATTTTCACCCTTGCACGCATAGAGATACTTCCTCTGTCCCAGAGCTATAGGCAATTGTGGTCAACGTTGATTTTTTTTGTTCGTCCAATACATATAATAAACAGTATACAAAAATTATGAAAAAATAACTAAAATATAATTTAACTATTAAATTTTATTTTAGTAATTTTTTCATAATTTTTGTATATTGTTTATCATATGTATTGGACGGAACAAAAAAGTTAACGTTGACCACCTGTACCTATAGCTCTGGGACAGAGGGAGTATCTTATTGGTAGTTGATCAATGAAAGTAGGGGAATCGGTTGGGCAATAAATAACTTTAAAAAAATAATGAAATCTTCAAAGTAAGGGAGGAGAAGATCTGAAAATTGTATTATCTCGTCTTCATTTCAATTGTATCATAATATATATAACATGCCATATAAAATTACATAATATACTTCATATATGTCTCGAACTAATAGTCGAATGTCTTTTATGATTTACAAATAATGTGATCATCAGGTTAGGTTGTGAGACTGGGCATAAGACCAACTCTAATAAAAGTTTTTTGAGGGATAATTTCTTCCAATATGAGTTAGTTGGAGAGGGTAAGTTTTTATCTATTTTTTAAAAAATCATTTAATAATCTTCTAGTTATTTTGACAAAATTAAGAAAAGTGGGGTCCTTATGTAGGGCATGGACAATATTTAATTTCATTTTACTTTTATAAATCATATTTTAATATATAATTAATAAAAAAATTATATTTTTTAGTCAATGTTTTTTATTTTTCAAAATTTATAAATAGATATTAAATTTGTTTGATTTTGATAACAATTTTTTTTTTTTTTTTGCAATTTCCTCAAATTTTGATATATTAATGATGTGAAAAGAAGAGAAAATGGAATAATTTTTAAAATATTTTTTATTGTCACACGGAGAGTGTGTGTAGCCTGTAGCTCCTATGAATGTGGCCTAATTCCATTACCAAGTTCGGATTATTTCAATTCTATTTCTTTCAAGCTAGCTAACAGATGGCAAAAACCAGGGTCCACAAATTCAAATTATTGAAAGTTTTGGGACCGGTTGGAAAAAATCCGTAAATATTTGAGAAATCCTATCCATGCAACTGTGCCTATAAATACCATATTCAACAACCGGAACACAATGTCACAAAGTATCATAACTACCTAAAATATATACTATAGTCTATAGTTGATCAATATTTTATTTGTGAGTAAATTTTTTACTACAATCTTTTCATTTTGATTATGGCCGAAGAGAATCGAAGCCGCGGCCTCTTCCACCACCGCAGAACGGATGAGGAGGTGGAAAAGCCAGTCGAGGCGGTTGACTCAGAGACCGCGTATCAAAACACGGAAAGTGTTGGTTATGGGGGTGTAGTTAAAAATGAGGGTTATGGTAGTAAATACGACAAATCAGAGGGTTTGGGTTATGAGGAAGAAAATAAAGATGGTGATGGTTATGGGAAATTGGAAAAAACAGAGGGGTTAAGTTATGGCGGTGAAAAGAAGAACGAGGATGAGGGTTACGGTGGATATGAAAAAAAAATAGAGGGGTCAAGTTACGGTGGTGAAAAAAAGAGTGATTATGGAGGGGATAGTAAATATGAAAAAACAGAGGGGTTCGGTGGTTACGGTGGTGAAAAGAAGAACGATGATGAGGGTTATGGTAAATATGAAAAAACGGAGGAGTTAAGTTACGGTGGTGAAAACAAGAATGAGTATGGAGGGGGTGAGAGTAAATATGGAAAAACGGAGGGGTTTAGTTACGGTGTTGGTGAAAAGAAGAACGATGATGATGGTGAGAGTAAATATGAAAAAGCCGAGGAGTTAAGTTATGGTGGTGAAAACAAGAATGAGTACGGAGGGGGTGAGAGTAAATATGAAAAAACAGAGGGGTTTAGTTATGGTGGTGGGAAGAAAAATGACGATGATGGTGAATATGAAAAAACAACCGAGGGGTTCGGTTATGGTGGTGAAAATAAGAAGGATGATTATGAGAACGAAGAACGTGTTGGGGAGAGGGGTAGTACTGCTTTTGCTCTGGTAAGTTCTCTATATATCTATTGTATTGTAGGTGATTTTGTGATTGATTTACAAACACTACCCTATGGAATAGTTTTATTACAATAGGCCTCGTTTATTTATCGATTATAGTTCTAATGTTTATTTATTTTTACTGCTTACTACTAGAAGCACAAGGAGGACCCGGAGAACAAGTTAGTTGAGGAGGCGGAGACAGGCGGTTACGCTTTCCGGGAGCGCCGTGGGAAGAAGGAAACGGAGGAAGAAGAAGAGAGAGATTATTGAGGGGAAGAAGAACCACCACCACCACTTTTATAAAATTTGTTAAAATAAATGAAAATGAATGTGTGAGTGTTAATTGTACTTATCCATCTATTAATTTTGTGGAGTGTGTTTTGTATTTTGTATTTTTGATTTTGTGTGTAATTTGATTTCCATGTGTGATGAATGATAAAACTAAAGTTTGTTATCACAATAGTCAATAAATATCCAACTCATCAATTTGTGTTAAACGATGGCCGAAAGTGCATTGGGCTTGGGTTTAAGAAAAATATTAGTACTTACTGTATTACTATTGTTATAACTATAGACCGATTAATTTAACAACTTGTGGCTGTAGTTTAGTGGTAAGAATTCCACGTTGTGGCCGTGGAGACCTGGGCTCGAATCCCAGCAGCCACACATCTTTTTTTATGGCACTTAAATTAGGATTTTTTTTATTGCACTTAAATTAGGAAAAAATAATTATTTATGTATTTCATAATAGTATAAATATGTAAGGCCATCTCCAACCGAACACAAAAACTCAAACTCAAAAATAAGTTTTATTTTAAGTTTACAGTAATTTGACTCCAACCGAACTCAAAATTAGTTTAAGTTTACGTTTACAGTAATTTGACTCCAACCGAGAAACTAATACTCTAACTTAAAATAATCTTTTTTAAATATTCTTCTTATATAATTATTTATACTCTTTATATAAATAATCAACATCTTTACAAATTTACAATTTTATCTCATAATTTTTTAAATTAAAAAATATAATTAATATTATTTTCAATTTAAATTTTCAAACATAATAAATATAAATAATACTAAATAAAATATTATTTTATTATTAAAAAAAATACATTAAAACACACAAAAAATTAATTATTAATTATTTTTGTTTTTATAATTGGTAGCATTTTTTTTAAATATCTTGTTTATTATTATTTTATTTTTAATGTTAATTATATAATTTAATTATTTAATTGTATTTTATATTGTGATATGTATTTTTATTTCATTATTAAAAATATTTTTATTAAAATTTATTTTAATTATTAATAATATGATTATTAAAAAAATTACATTACAAAATATATTAAATAAGATA
Organism: Euphrasia confusa; assembly: GCA_954870475.1. Classification (NCBI taxonomy): domain Eukaryota; kingdom Viridiplantae; phylum Streptophyta; class Magnoliopsida; order Lamiales; family Orobanchaceae; genus Euphrasia; species Euphrasia confusa. The sequence goes on along the minus strand of OX940949.1, from coordinate 50,181,538 downwards.
CTAAAAAATAATTGATAAGTTATTTTTATTAATTTATAAAAAAATAATCATTTTATAAATAAAAAGTTTTTGGTTTGAGTTTACGGTAAACGTAAATATAAGTATTTTTTGTGTGGGTCCCACCTATAAACTAATAATAGGTTTATGTTTTAGTATTGGTTGGAGCATCTCTCCTACTCCAAAATAAGTTTTTGGTATCGGTTGGAGATGCTCTAAGTAACCTGGCCCACCTAGGGAGACACGTGGCTCACATTGCCCCGTCGATCTGGACGATTAGTTTCTGTCGGTGGTGTAGGATGGCGGACCTGTCACGTACTGTATTCATTATTTGTCCGCAAATTAGTTTTTCATTTAATTTTTTGTTAAGAGGACAGACGAGAAACTTCACTCCATCTAAAATGACTTGAGCAGCAGATATTTGTGCAAAAGAACCAATAAATTTCACCCAAAAACAAATTTTCATAATATTTCAATAAAAAATTTTGTCACTCAAAAACCCAAATAATTAATTCTTATGTTACTGGTAAAAAATAATTAAATCTTACCTCAAACTTTTGTCTCATAAAATTTATCATACATATTCATACCTTTCCAAAATACGTTTTATAATCTCACTATTAAATTTTATATATTACTTCATAATATTTTATTAAAAATCAAATGATCAAATATTGGAATAATATAAAAAAATGTTTACTTTTGCATTTCTATCACAGTAGAAATACTGACGCAGGGAAGCAATAAACAAACAGATTAAGACTAGTTGATTCTAAGAATACCCGAGAATTAAAACATCAAAACTTTCGTTGATTCCTCAGAATACGAAATCTGATAAAACCTCAACTGAGGAACGAACTTTATTTCATCATAAACAACTACTTAATTGAATGAGAAAAACGACATATAAATAAGTACTCAAACCCTAATAAAATAAATTAAAATAATAAATAAAATAATATTAATAGTTTGAGTAAAAAGACACAATCTTTTCCTTATTTGTCTCTGCATCAAATACTCTCACCCAAAACTCCTACTTATGTCTGTCATCCAATCCATAATAATTTGTTTATTTTTTGAGTGAAAAGAATACACATTGATCTCTATCTTCTACAGTAGTGTATGTTTTTATTGTGTGCTCACTTCGCAAAGGGTATACTAAATTTCACGTGTCGCAAATTTACATAAGTACTCCTATTTTATATCATTAAATATAAAAATAAAAACTTAATTTACGTATTATTTTCTTTATGTACTATATTTGTCACGCCCCGTTTTATTTCATTTAGTAAGAAAAATACAACTATAAATTTTAAAAGAAATCAAGGTCGAAGAATTTAAAACTTGACTTCCACATCAACATTGAAATTTCAACGGTTAAAAACTTTAAGAAATAGTAAATACAGCGGAAATACTTATAGTTTTGAACACGTGAAACACGTACTAAAAATAATTGTACTTATTAATACTTGTACGAATTGTTAGAAACCGCTTCATCTAAAAGCTCGAACTGTTAGAGAAGTTGAGCTTCTTTACATTTATATTAATGGGTCGAATATATTCTCACTACAAGAAAATAGTAATTTAGAGACAAACTTGTTTTGTCTCTGAATCTACCAATTTTGTAGCTAAATAAAATTGGAGACGAAATAAGTTTGTCACCAAGTTTATCACTTATAGTGGGTTACAGATACTATTTAGTGACAATATTAATTCAGTCACTCAAAAATACACGAGACAAAATAATATTTGTTTCCTATGCATTTAAAGTTTGTCTCAAAAAATATTTCAACAATACAAAAAAAACTATAATTATTCAATTATAACTGTCATTTATATTTAATATTTACATATTATAAAATAAATTTATTTTTAAATCACTAAATCAAAGTCAATTATTTAAACAAAATAAAAAAATAAACTCTTTAAAAATAGTTCAATGTATTGAATAGCAAAAATAAAAATTCAAACCCAAATCACCATGTTTACAAAGCAAAGTATAAAACTGACTCTTAATACAACAAAATATAATCAAGCAAAATTTGAGAATTTGTGAACTACAACTATAACTCATCTACTGCTCAATCTAACTCCCATCCTTGTTGAAATTCCTTTACTTCCATTAATTGACGAGTCTAGACGGGTGGACATTTCCTGAAATTCCTTTACTTCCATTGATTGACGAGTCTAGACGGGTGGACATTTCTTGGTTGCACAACTGGATCATCGACTACAAATTCTCTGCTAAAGCACGAATAAATCCAAACAAGAACAATGAAAGTGAGTAAAAGAATAATGAGAACATGAGTAAGAAATTGACTTCAAGATATTTGAACATCCTCCGCAGTAAATGGCCTATTGAAACTGCAACAAGTACCGGATAATTTTATTTCATTTATCAAAAAGACAATCCGAGGGAGATGAAATCAATGGGACCCGAAGCGGCCAGGCAAACCTTTTGCACATGTATTCAGTCAAACCATAAAGCACAAAGTGACGGTGTACACCTGGAGTTTACAGAACAAAATGTAAAAACCGAAGTTAAAACAAACAAACCCATCGTAACCCCGTAAATAACATGAAAATCAGCATAGCTAATTCTAGTTTGTGAAAGACCACACACGTAATAAGCAATACCTAAAACATCTGTGTCTAAACAAATTTTAAATACTGAGGATTAAAAGATCAGAAAAAATATAAATCCATTTGTACAGATTTTCCACATTTATGTTCATCAAATAATTTCCACATGAAACGAAATGAGCAGCAGCACAAACCTCGTAGTTTGGAGGGAGGGTATATTTCGAGAGTTTGTCGAAATCTCAATTCTAATTCGACCTCCGATTTCTCCTACAATTCAACTCAATCGAACAACAAATTATTTAATCAAACAACAAATTATTTTATTAAACAACAAATTAAAAAATATATGTGTATATATATGTATGTATATACCTTGCGGAGTGAGGAAGAATTAATTTTGCAAGGTGAGTGCACAGAAATTCCATCTTGCTCCTGCTCATCTTCTTCTCCATCATTATTATTATTATCTTCTTTTTCAATCCTAATATAAAACATGATTAAATTATTGACCATGATTATCATGGCCTCTCAATGAATTGTATTTTCTTAGGAACCTTTTGCGCACTTTCTATCGACAGCCCCACAAGCCCATGATCAGATCTATGAAAAATCTGAGAGCGATATCAAATTGAATTAAATTCTAAATTAATTAAAACTTACCGACCAAAATTCAGATCCATGACGCCCTACATCTTGCCCCAATCAATTTCGTTGTTTTCTCCCACATCATGGCCGAGTTCAACAACTACAAAATATTCATCCTCGGAATTGACGATACAAGACCTCTCAATATCAGCAATTGACGATATTTATCGTGTGTAGATTTTCAATTTTGGTCGATAATCTTAGAAGGGGGCTAGGTTTTTGCAACTGAGAAGATGGAAGAGAGAAACACAACGCTAAAAAAAACTTAGAAATATCGTGAGGAGTGGGCCAAGTGGGAAAGTGTAAAATCTTTACATTTTATTTTATTTAAATTAATTTTATTTTTGTTACAAAATTAATTTGTCACCTTTTCAAAAATATGTTTCTCAAAAATTGGTTGGCCGATTTCAACCTCTTTGGGGAGGCCCAACAAGTGGATAATTAATTCGAGTGGAGTCGCTCATGGCGGGAGTTGAACCCAGGACCTCGGATAGCCGGAGGCTCTGATACCATGTTAGAAAACCGCTTCATCTAAAAGCTCGAACTGTTAGAGAAGTTGGGCTTCTTTACATTTATATTAATGGGTCGAATATATTCTCCAATATATTGTTGGGCCTCTCTATTGGAGAATATATTCGACCCATTAATATAAATGTAAAGAAGCCCAACTTCTCTAACAGTTCGAGCTTTTAGAGAAGTTGGGCTTCTTTACAAGTATATTAATGGGTCGAATATATTCTCCAATACGAATCACGGCGCAGAAGCATCCTCGACTACTCCGGTTAATCAAAAGTATCACCTGAAAACATTTATGTTAACAAGGGTCAGTTCACTGACTGGCAAGCAAGCATGCATCATATATGCTTTAATCTTTTCACTTGTCGTCTTAATCGTATTTTAGACGTTGAACTTTAATGCAATGCAGTTCCTGGACTTAACTTAACCCTAGATCATAAACTTAACTTGAAACCTTAAGTAACTTCCTTTCACGTTAACCTTCGAAACGTGACTTCAACATTTAGACATTTATCACGTTAACCTCCGAAAGGTGACTTGCGTTTTATACTCACGTTAACCTCCGAAACGTGACTTGCGTTTAGACTATCACGTTAACCTTCGAAACGTGACTTAACATTTAGACTATCACGTTAACCTTCGAAACGTGACATACGTTTTACACTATCACGTTAACCTCCGAAACGTGACTTACGTTTTAGACTATCACGTTAACTTGCGAAACGTAACTTAACATTTAGACTATCACGTTAACATCCGAAACGTGATTTAACATTTAGACTATCACGTTAACCTCCGAAACGTGACTTACGTTTTAAACTATCACGCTAACCTCCGAAACGTGATCTTACATTTTACTTTCGTTCTTTAATATTTTGACCGTGAAATGAACTACTAATGCATATGCATCCTTATATGTGTGCATGAACTAATATTATTTTACCTTATACACTTTTTAAATTTTACTCGCAATTACTTTTTTTAATCTTCGTGATAAAAAATTCTTTTAACTTTTGTGGGAATGAGAAAATATATACTCATACTAGAAAAAAAAAATGATACTCTTCCATCCATAGAAACAGTAAGAGTACTATTTTTTATACAAACGTGACACTCTGTCTGAACTTAATATGCATTGTTGTTTTTTTTAATTATAAGAATACAATACATATTAAATTGAAACAAAAATAATGTCCACAAAATTTTTTTTTTTTTTTACGAATATTAATATTAAGAAAAATATTTATTTTTTGACGTTTTTTACCAAAAAGTAAAGACAAAAAATATATTTTTATAAAATGTTTGTTTTTTGACTTTTTTTTTTACCAAAAAGTAAAAACAAAAAATATTTTTTTATGTTAAAAAATAAAGTAATTGTAAGTAGAGTTTATAAAGTATGTGAATAAAGTAAGAGTTAAATTGTATTTTAAAGTGAAAAAATAAAAATATTTATTTTCTTTTTTGAGATATATTCATTATTATTGGGACACTTCAAAAAAGGAAAATAGTGAATCTACCGTGAGAGGGAGAGAGTATAGAGTACTATTCTCTCTGTAACGTTGACTTTTTTTACCATCTAATACGTATGATAAATAATATACAAAAATTATGTTAAATTATTAAATTTTATTATATGTATTGGACCGTAAAAAAAAAAAGTTAACGTGACTATAGCATAGGAACAAAAAGAGTATTTATTTTGTGTAGTATTGGATCTTTGTTGCAAAATGAATAGTCACACTTTAAAAATAAATAAAAAATGAAATGTGACTATTTATCTTAAACGGAAGAAGTAAGTATATTTTTATATTTCCAATGTATCTTAAGAGGATAAACCAACTTTTTTTACGGGTCTCTCTATATCTCTCTCTACCTGGTTAGCTGATGTTTGAAGCAATTTACAGTACCTGGCTGCACACAATTTTTATTTTCTTTTAAATTTTTTATTTTCTAAATATAGAAATAGCTCCATATGACATTGTATTGTTTAAATAACCAATTCAACCACGTCAGTTTGGCTAAATTACAAAATTGACCCACGAAGTTTAGAAATCTAGTAAAAAGAGGACACTCTGTTGTGTGACCACTTTTGTAATTTTCACATGTCCTGACTCATAATGAGGGCTCACGTGCAATAAATTTACAAACCAAGGAAACCAAAAGTGCTGTTGTTCCATGCCTCAGTTTCTTCTCTTCTCACCCTCTTTTTACCAACGTGAGCGCTTTAGTAGAGGGGCAGTATCGCAATCTTAGAATCCAAATTTTCTATTACAATACGTTTGCACAATGTTGATGAATTTTGGCAGCTCGATCGCTCTATTACGCAATTAATGGAAAAATTATTCATTCTACCTGTTATTGAAATCCAACGTGTAACTTTGTTGAATCGGAGGTCTGTAAGTCTTTTCTCGACCAATCGAAATCGTTAGTTAAATGTTTCTCGGTAAATATTTATTGAGTGAAAATTATCGTCCGAAAAATTACTTAGTGTTCGTTTGATAGGTTGTCTATCATAAATTGATCAATAATTAGCAACAAATAAAAAAAAGTTACTTAGTATTTTTTTAAACAGTCAGTAAATTAGTTGGTGATTACAGATTCTCGAATGAAGTCCGTTTGTAAATCGAATAATATTCAACAATTTTTTTGGAGTGGATCCATTCCATCGCCTAGTTTTTTTTGAAACAACTAGCAAACCAGTATGTGAATACCAACTGTTAAAGTTTGTCGGTAAATTCCGTAGGTATTCGACAATTATTTTGTAGTTATATCATTGGTAAATAGAAAGAGTAGTAACTCAGAAATTCTGTAGGTATTGGACAATTATTTTGTAGTTACATCATTAGTAAATAGAAAGAGTAGTAACTCAGTCACTTATAAAATGAACTCTCTATTTCATACAAAAATACAATATGTAATAACTATCAAGTAAACATTATTATTTCTGTCTTAACTAAATATATTCTGATTGATCAACACATAAATTATAAAAAATGTTAATTTTGATTTAAAAAAAATAAAGATTAAAAATGTGATTTTAAGTTAAATAGTAAAATAATTATGAATAAAAATAATTGAAAAAAGTAAGAATAAAATATTATTTTAAAGTAGAAAAATAAAATAATTTTTTTAAGAGTTTCATAGTTAGTTGAAACATTCAAAAAGAAAAATGTGCATAAAGAGTTGAGAAAGATATAATGTAGTGTGATAATTATTAAATAGATGATTCAATTAAAATAAAAAGATAAAAATTTTAGATTATATTCTATATAATTTAGTAAATAAATTGTTATTAGGAGTATTATTATTAGTATTTCAATTGAATGAAATTGAATTCTGTTGACTGTATAATGAATGAGTCCAACCGTGATCAATGAACTGCTTCAGTCGTTAGTAACTAACGTAATTGCGAACAAGGGCGGGCGAGCGGGACAGTTGTTTTCCTTTGGTTTACTTTCTTTACTGTTCTCAACCCATGACCGATTGCTCAAATTCCGAAACTGCCCTTTCCGAAAGTTACTCCAAGCGCCACCGCTGTCGCCGCCCCCACCACCGTTCACTGGGACCCACACCCCCTTTGCATTTTCCCTTGTACAGTACGCGTTGAATCCTACTCCATTTATTATTATTTTAATTATTTAAATACACATAATTTGTTTTATTTTTTTCTGCCGATCAATTCTTCTTCTCACCCGGCCCCTAGTGGCATTTGATTCTCTGAACCACCACACACAGCTCATATATCAACAACACACACAAACACATAGACCGTTCCCTCGCCACACCATAAACAGGTGGGTTTCTCTCTCACAAAATTATCACAGAACTCTCTCTCTATCTCTAAAATTATAAACCGACATTTCATTTCAACGAATGCCATAAAAGTTTCGGTGCTTGTTAACGCGTCGTTTTCAGTCGAAGACTGAAGCGGATGTTCTATTTAACGAAGCTATAATCCACTCGATTTTCTCTCTCTGTCGGCGGCGCGTGCAGCGAATGGGCGCGTGTTTGTAGAGTGAGAGTGAGAGAATCAATTTCTGCGGAGATGGATACCAAAGGCAGGCTCGTCGCCGGTTCTCACAACAGGAATGAATTCGTCCTCATCAATGCCGATGAGATTGGCAGAGTAAGCTTCCAGTAACTTCCAATTTTTATTGTTTACTTTCCGATGAGATTCGGGCGATTGATTTCTCGATCTGATGAATTCGCGTCCGCAGGTGACTTCCGTGAAGGAGCTGACGAGTCAGATTTGCCAGATTTGCGGAGACGAAATCGAATTCACCGTCGATGGCGAACCGTTCATCGCTTGCAACGAGTGCGCGTTCCCGGTGTGCCGACCCTGCTACGAGTACGAGCGGAGAGAAGGCAATCAGGCTTGCCCCCAGTGCAAAACCAGGTTCAAGCGCATCAAAGGAAGCCCCCGAGTCGACGGAGACGAAGACGAGGATGAATTCGACGATTTGGAGAACGAATTCGACTACAACAATGGCTACGACAAGAGAGATCCTCACCACCATCAGTATTCCGAAGCAGGTTATTCTAATCGCCTCGGCCGCACGGCTTCCGGAATGACGAATCAATCCGAATTGGATCCTTCTGGTGTCAACTCTGAAATTCCCCTTCTTACTTATGGCCAAGAGGTAGTATATATGCTTAAAATAATTATGTTCCTAAATTAGCACTATTAGTTATTGATAATTTCTTTTTTTGTTTCATCAAGGACGATACCATCTCAGCAGATAAGCATGCTCTGATCGTCCCACCTTTCCCCGGACGTGGGAAACGAGTGCATCCTTCCCCGTTTACAGATTCGTCTATGACTTGTGAGTTTTGTTGGATTTTATTTTTTCGTGATTCGAATGATCAGTTGAATTAAATCGACATTGTATCGGCTGCAGTGCCGCCGAGGCCGATGGATCCGAAGAAAGATCTTGCTGTGTACGGGTACGGGACGGTTGCCTGGAAGGAGAGGATGGAGGAGTGGAAGAGAAAGCAAAATGAAAAACTTCAAGTTGTAAGGCATCAAGGAGATAAAGGAGGTGGAGGAGAGGAGTTGGATGATCCTGATTTACCCAAGTAAGTCAACTTTTTTGTTTTTTGTTTCTGTTACTCTATGATTTATTTCATCACTATTTTTTTTTAATTTTAAAAAAAAATCTCTTTTTCATGTGCTGTTATGGACTATAGTCTATAGAGTGTCGGTGGAGTGGAATTTCATGTTTTTGTGTATTTATTTATTCTAGTAATGTAAACATCTAATAATATAATATTAATCTCACTGATTGACCAGAGGTGGCTTTGGCAACTACTAGACTACTATGTAGCCGTTGTTAATTTGACAAAGATATTAATTAATTATATTAATTAATTAATTCACATATTTGTGCTTACATTATTAATTAGACATTGGCTGATTAATGTGTTGAAGTGTGTCTTTGCTGTACATAAAAACAATTGTTTGTTTCTTTTGTTGCACTGGAAAAGTAGAAAACAAAGAAGATGCTTTTTTTAGCAGTGCATCACCAAATCAATTTACTTATTATTCTCTTTACCCCTACTCATTAGCTGATAATTCTCTTTTCGCCCAAAAGACACGTGATTAGTTGTTAACATAAATGCTTTCCGATAAGTATTTTTATTAATTAATTTAATGGGATGAACTGTTTGCAAACTAAAAAAAAAAGATGTTAGATAAAACTTTTTGAATGAATTGTCTGGTAAAAAGATTTATTTTATTTGATCATTATTTACAGGATGGATGAAGGAAGACAGCCACTTTCAAGGAAGATACCAATTCCATCAAGCAAGATAAACCCATACAGAATGACCATTGTTCTCCGGATGGTCATTCTTGGACTGTTCTTTCACTATAGAATCCTTCATCCTGTGAATGATGCTTATGGGTTGTGGCTAACTTCGATTATATGCGAGATTTGGTTTGCTGTCTCGTGGATATTCGATCAATTTCCAAAGTGGTCCCCGATTGAGCGAGAAACATACCTGGACAGACTCTCTCTAAGGTATATACTTCTTTATATTTTCCCAACACTTGTGTGCATGAGTTGCTGAGCTTGCCCTTGTTGAACTTTACAAGGTATGAGAAAGAGGGAAAACCGTCTGAGCTATCACCCGTGGATGTATTTGTGAGTACAGTCGACCCATTAAAAGAGCCTCCGCTCATTACGGCCAACACGGTTCTCTCTATACTCGCTTGTGATTACCCAGTCGATAAAGTCGCATGCTATGTGTCGGATGATGGTGCTGCGATGCTTACTTTCGAAGCCCTGTCAGAGACGTCTGAGTTTGCCAGGAAGTGGGTCCCGTTCTGCAAGAAGTTCTGCATTGAACCTCGAGCTCCTGAATGGTACTTTGCTCAAAAGCTCGACTATTTGAGGGACAAGGTCGAACCAACATTCGTGAGGGAACGTCGGGCAATAAAGGTTTGTTCCTGTATTTATATATTTTATTTATATATCTTTAAAGAACCCGTCGAGTCATTCTTACAGTCAAATCTTGTTTGGATTTTAACTGAACATTTTCACTATTTGCTGTTATGGTGCAGAGAGAGTATGAAGAGTTTAAGGTTCGAATAAATGCACTGGTTGCCATGGCAGTGAAGGTTCCAGAAGAGGGTTGGACCATGCAAGATGGTACTCCGTGGCCCGGAAATAATGTCAGGGATCATCCTGGAATGATCCAGGTATATTTGAGCATTCTGTTTCAGGGTTTGTGTTTGTTTAGTCGGGGTGATTATTTATTAAAAAGAACCGATTCAGTGCTTAAACTGTGTGTTTGCTTGAAAGGTATTCTTGGGTCAGAATGGTGTTAGGGATATTGAAGGGAATGAGTTGCCTCGCCTTGTATACGTTTCTCGTGAAAAGAGACCTGGATTTGATCACCACAAAAAAGCTGGTGCTATGAATTCCTTGGTAAATGTTCTTCCTTGAACTTTCTCATTTTTACTAAATTTACACTCCAGCAGATGATTGATCCGCATTTTCTTTTCTCCTAATTACAGATACGGGTTTCTGCTGTCATCTCAAATGCGCCTTATCTACTCAATGTTGATTGTGATCACTATATAAATAACAGCAAAGCTCTTAGAGAATCCATGTGTTTCATGATGGACCCACAAGCTGGCAAGAAAATATGTTACGTGCAATTTCCTCAAAGATTCGATGGAATTGATAGGCACGATAGATATTCAAATCGGAATGTCGTCTTCTTCGATGTATGATTCTTTTCTCTTGTTCACAGTAACCTGTTGTTTAGATTACAGATATTTTCAAGAGCTAATAATTTCATTTTAAATTGTCATCAGATCAATATGAAAGGGCTTGATGGGATCCAAGGTCCGATTTACGTGGGGACCGGATGTGTCTTCAGGAGGCAAGCGCTTTATGGATACGATGCACCCAAGAAGACCAAACCACCTGGCAAAACATGCAACTGCTTGCCCAAATGGTGTTGCTTTTGTTTTGGATCTAAAAAGAAGAATAGGAAAGGAAGATCGAAGAAGGATGAGAAGAAAAAGACCAAAGCAAGGGAAGCTTCTCCGCAGATCCATGCTCTTGAAAACATTGAGGAAGGGGTTGAAGGTAAGAAACTTATTATTGCACTTTTGTTTCTTTTATTTCCCAACCATGCAGGGAAATATTGTATTTGCATTTTGTTACTCAAGTTTTCAATAGATTCACAATGTCAAGTTATCATCAGAATTGAGTTTCTTGCCCCTCCTTTTTTCGACAGGAATTGAGAGTGAGAAAACAGCCCTCATGCCACAGATAAAGTTCGAGAAAAAATTCGGGCAGTCACCAGTCTTCATTGCCTCAACACTTCTAGAACAAGGCGGTGTGCCACCTGGAGCAACGTCAGCGTCACTCTTGAAGGAAGCAATTCATGTGATCAGTTGCGGTTATGAAGATAAAACCGAATGGGGAAAAGAGGTAGATAAATACTCCTTGATTATAAATTAGGGTTTGACCTCGTTACACAAGAAAAAGAAAAACAACTAGAAGTCTAGAACCTTTCAAAATTCATAAATATTTTCAGATTTAATTAATTATTTAACCATATCAGTTATTTTATTAGTATTATTTTCCACTTAACACATCAGTGCTCACAAAATTCTATATTTGGCAGATTGGATGGATTTATGGATCAGTTACTGAAGATATCCTAACTGGGTTCAAAATGCACTGCCACGGCTGGCGATCGGTTTATTGTATACCCAAAAGGCCTGCCTTTAAAGGGTCGGCCCCGATTAATCTTTCAGATCGTTTGCACCAGGTTCTTCGATGGGCCTTGGGATCAGTTGAGATCTTCTTGAGCAGGCACTGTCCCATTTGGTACGGATACGGATGCGGTCTGAAACCACTTGAGAGATTCTCTTACATAAACTCTGTTATCTATCCATTGACTTCACTCCCTTTGATCGTTTACTGCACCTTACCAGCAGTCTGCCTACTTACCGGAAAATTCATCGTCCCATCGGTGAGCCCCGCAACCCCTACATTAGTTTATAGCCTAATTTAGAAACACAAATCTTACAGATCCTTTTTAAGTTTCATATATCCCTCAGACATTGGTTTATGATTTACAAATCACAATCTCTTGTGGGGTATTTATAATCTAAAACATAACTAGTTCTTAGAAAAAGCTACACCTGTGATATTTATAAAAGTATTCATTCCTCCATAGCCTTTATCTAGGTTTGAACTGACGAGATTTCTATTCCTTTTCATATAACAGATAAGTAACTACGCGAGTATCCTCTTTATGGGCCTCTTTATGTCCATTGCCCTCACCAGCATCCTTGAGATACAGTGGGGCGGGGTAGGAATTGACGACTTGTGGAGAAATGAGCAGTTTTGGGTGATAGGTGGCGTCTCTGCCCACTTCTTCGCTCTGATTCAAGGTCTCCTCAAGGTCTTGGGAGGTGTCAACACCAACTTCACTGTCACCTCTAAGGCGGCTGATGACGGAGCTTTCTCCGAGCTCTACCTCTTCAAGTGGACATCTCTATTGATCCCGCCAATGACCCTCATGATCATCAATGTCATTGGGGTTGCAGTCGGCATCTCTGATGCGATCAACAATGGGTACGAGTCGTGGGGCCCGCTGTTCGGCAGGCTCTTCTTTGCCATATGGGTGATTGTTCACTTGTACCCTTTCTTGAAAGGTTTCATGGGGAAGTCGAGCAGGCTACCCACGATCATTGTGGTGTGGTCAATCCTATTGGCGTCGATATTTTCGTTGTTGTGGGTTCGGATCAACCCGTTTGTTTCGAGAGACGGGCTTGTGTTGGAAGTGTGTGGATTGGATTGTAATTAGATAGAAGAGCCCAAGTGTAGGTGGTTTCTCAAGCAAATGAATGAGCAATAAGCAGCAAAAGAAGAGTTGGAAGCAGCAGCAGCTCTGTGGATGGCCTGTGTGTAGATAAAAGAAAAAGGCTGCAATTGCACACCATATAGTATATTATATATTGCTATGCATTTATTTATTTTTAAATTTATTCTTTGGGTAATCCGTGTTCTGTAATTCCAAAAGAACATTGAAGTCACTTTTTTGGGGTTGAAATTTATTTGTATTCCCTTCTGAATTCATACAAGAGTGTAATTTAAATATTTTCCAAGACTCCACTTTTTGTAACTTGAAGACTTTGATTTCTGTTTCTGCTCAAATTATATACTGTATTTCTATTTGAAGCTGGTTTGATGTATCATGTATGCAGTGTTACAGTTAGTTTATTGTGAAAGACATGTTATATCATTTCTATTTTTTTTGCAGTGAACACTTTCCTGATACTCAGAAAATGGAAGGGCGTTTTTGTAAAAGACACTAATAAAATTCTCAAATATTGCACGAGATATGCATAAATTAAGCACAGTACTTAAGTTTGATGTTCCTCAGATAAAAAAAAAACCAAATGAAGGTACACGCAACACACACTACTTACACACAAATCCTGAATTTATTTCCATTGAACATCCTGTAAAGCCTTCCTTTTGGCTGGTCTCACTGCAGTGAAATCGCCAAGATTTGCACGCTTAAAAGTTGGTGCATTCTCTTTCATATCCGGAATCGCCATAGCCTTACTGGGTGTTCCATGTATCAATATGGTTCTCGCGTTTTTCTTCGCAGTCATACATAACTCACCAGAAGTTGATATGACATGTCCGTCTTCTGCTGACTCAATATCTTCCTTATGTAGCAATAATGCATCGTTTCCTCCAGAATCTCCAACCAAATCAACATATGCAGGATCAGGTCCCCTTGGTGATTCCTTCAAAAGCATCTCTTCCGTCTGCTCTTCACCTGCAAAATGAAAACACCAAAAAGGAGAAAAGAGAAATGTAGATCATCACCAAACAACAGAAATTGAAACACAGTACGTTATAACAATAATATAATGTATACCTCCAACATGCACATCATCAACACATATTGCTTTTTCCCGTCGTTTACATTCCGTTTGACTCTCAACAGTCTGCAAACCGTCTTTACACGTAGCCATTTCATTCATGCGAGTCAATTCTGAATCAATATACTCTGTAATGGTATCACCCACATCACTTTCTTTTAAGACTTCAGTACCTCCAAAAGCAGCAGTAGGCACATCATTGTTAGACTCTAAGATTTCTTCTTCTAGATGAAGCTCTGAAATAGGAAATTGCACTATTGTAGTAGCTGGTTTTTCTTCAGCCTCTTTAACATCATTATCAGAATCTACAGCTTTTTGCTCCAAAGGTAGCTCTGGAATTGAAATTTCAACTTCTTTACTGTTGTTCTCATGATGACCTACCGAATTAGGGACAGGTGTCCCTGCCTCTGATATTCCAGTGTCTACATTTTCATTGTCTTCTTCGAATATGTGCATCGCCGAACTAGGAATAGAAATAGACACTTCTTTGCAGTTTCTTGGCAACGGAGCATTTTCATGTGTGGTTGCAGACTCACTTGCTATTTCTCCCTCCACTTTTTCCTTCATATTGGACAATCTATTGAGTCCAGTAACACCATTCGTTGTTGTTTCAAAGAGATTGTTGGGTTCAATTCCTGCAATAATTACAGAAAAATAGTTTACAATTTACATTGAATTTGTATCTAGTGAAGTTCAGTATCGTCCAAACCAACCTGTCAAACTTTGGCTGGGTTTCACATCATTAGGCTTTTCACCTATATGTGCCACTATATGTTTTTCATGCAGATTCTTGGGTTGATACTCAGTCTCCTCTGTATAATGAAACTCCAACTCACAAAACCGCTCATCCCGTAATTTGCTGATAGAAGAATTCATTGATATACCTGCATCTCTCATGAATTCATCTGCAAGTTCATATTTAATTTTTCATATTTAAAAATAAGGAGTTGCAATCAATCCCATTTCCGGCATATATGGAGTAGATGGTATCAATAATTAACACCACATATATTCTTCAAAAGAAAAATAGTTAACACTATGAAGATTGCAAATTGTAACAGAGAGTGAATATCAATATACTAACCATCATCTTCATCAGTGTTGGAATCGTCTAGAACCGGACTTGTTATTCCTTCACCAAAAGTCTGGGAAATGCACATTGCACTCCCTGTTGTTTCACTTGCATCATTCCAAGCTTTCTGGCCTTCAATAGCAGTAGGCATGACCGAGGGACTATTTGGTTGCTCGACTGCATCATAGGTCCATAATAAACATTGTGTATAGATTTAGTATATTAGATAAATGTTAAAATGAAATAAGTTTTATATGGCACCTTGTGAACGTGTATATTCAGTGGTATGCTCATCAATATACTCTGTAATGGTATCATCCACATCACTTTCTTTTAAGACTTTAGTACCTCCAAAAGCAGCAGTAGGCACATCATTGTTAGACTCTAAGATTTCTTCTTCCAGATGAAGCTCTGAAATGGGAAAGTGCACTATTGTAGCAGCTGGTTTTTCTTCAGTCTCTAAAACATTATTCTTCTCATGCTCTCCTTCCAGATTCAAAAGAGTTGTCCCCGAGGCTGATTTCTCAATACCACAATTTTCATAGTCTGTAGCATCATTATCAGAATCTACAACTTCTTGCTCCAAATGTAGCTTTGGAATGGAAATTTCAACTTCTTTACTGTTCTTCTCATGATCACCTACCGAATTAGGGACAGGTGTCCTTGGCTCTGATATTCCAGTGTCTACATTTTCATTATCTTCTTTGAATATGCGCATCACCGAATTGCTGAATACATCAAATTCAGTACAAGAGACAGAAAATCCCACTTCTGTCACAATTGAAACAAGATTCATTTAGTCACATTCATATTTCAAATAAGGAAAAACACGTTATCATTATTCGTGTCAACAGTATAAAATCTTTAAAACAATGGTGGTTGGTAAGAAAGTACAAAAGCAATTTCCACCTGCAGCAGGAAGCGCGTTGTCTACATTCTGGGCAATTGTGTATGTCACCTTGCATGTGCTCGGAGATTCAAGAGTGTCCCCAACTGAAGGACTTTTCAAATTTTCCACTTCAGAAGTGCAATTGGGTTCATCAGAAATATCGCGAACGGATCTGGAATTGTCATCTTTCTCATCCCATATCTTAGCTTCACACGCAACATCATCATCATCTTTCATCTCATTTTTCCTGTCTGTAACTTCAACACCATTATTAGAAATAGACACTTCTTTGTAGTTTCTTGGCAACGGAGCAATTTCATGTGTGGTTGCAGACTCACTTGCTATTTCTCCCTCCACTTCTTTTTCCTTCATATTGGTCAAGCTATTGAGTCCAGTAAAACCATTCATTGTTGTTTCAAAGAGATTGTTGGATTCAATTCCTGCTATAATTACAGAAAAATAGTTTACAATTTACATTGAATTTGTATCTAGTGAAGTTCAGTATCGGCCAAACCAACCTGTCAAACTTTGTCTGGGTTTCACATCATTAGGCTTTTCACCTATATCTGCAACTGCAACTATATGTTTTTCATGCAGATTATTGGGTTGATATTCAGTCTCCTCTGTATAATGAAACTCCAACTCACAAAACCGCCCATCTCGTAATTTGCTGATAGAAGAATCCATTGATATATCTGCATCTCTCATGAATTCATCTGCAAGTTCATATTTATTTTTTCCTATTTAAAAATAAGGAGTTGCAATTAATTCCCATTTCCGGCATATATGGAGTAGATGGTATCAATAGTTAAGACCGCATATATTCTTCAGTAGAAAAATAGTTAACACTATGACGATTGCGATTTGTAACAGAGTGAATATCCATATACTAACCATCATCTTCATCAGTGTTGGAATCATCTAGAACCGGACTGGTTATTCCTTTACCAAAAGTCTGGGAAATGCACATTGCACTCCCTGTTGTTTCACTTGCATCATTCCAAGATTTCGGGCCTTCAGTAGCAGTAGGAATGGCCAAGGGACGATTTGGCTCGACTGCACCATAGGTCCATAATAAACATTGCGTCTAGATTTAATATATTAGATAAATGTTAAAATGAAGTAGAAGTTTTATATGGCACCTTGTGAACGTGTATATTCAGTGGTATGCTCATCAGCTAGATTGAACATTCGGTGGACTTCATCACCAATTGCAACAGGAACAGCTTCATTATCAACGATAATAGATCCATCGCCTGAAACCATGAGAATAAAATTTTGCAATTCTAGTAAATACTACCAACGGAGCTCTATAATTAAATACTGGAATATGATAAATGACAGATTCGAGTATGAACCTTTAGAATACCAAACATACTAGGCAAAAAGTAAGTCAAATATTTACCTTGAGATTTGGGAGAAGTATTTGGTTCAGATGGAATTATTTTCTTTAAACTTGAGGCACCTGCACTGATCTTAACTTCGTTGTACGTGGTTGATACAGCATGGGAGTCATCAAACACTACTTGTTCATTAAAACACTTTCTTAGATCGTAACCCGAAAATTCTCTAACTTGTGGTGTAATCTTATCACTTTCCTCAGCATCAAATAAATTAATTATGCTGAATCCAAAGTTTTCATCTTCTGTGGCTTTGTGATTCTGTGAGAACCCACCTTCATTAGTATTGGCTGATTCCGACTGACTATCCTTACGAGCAGAGGCTCCATCTCCTTCAACTCTCTGATGCTTAATATAATTTTCACCGGAAAGGATTTCTCTATCTTGTGGTGTGATTTGATGAATAGGAGTATTAGACAAGGCAAATTTCATGTCACCTTGACAATCAGAGGATCCACCTTCATCAATTTCGGCAACATCATAATGTGTGTTCTTATCAATATAGCTCTCTTCTCCTTGACATGTATTCCGTGTCTCAATGTCAATTTCCAGAAAAATATTAGTAATGTTTGGAGAAGTGATTATAGGTGATACAGCTAGGGATTCTTTCTCCATCACTTGCTCATCAGAATTCGTAATCATATATCCAGCTGACATTAATCTTCTGTCTTGTGGGGTCATCCCAACTCTTCTTTCACCACCAAATAGATCAGGCATGCTGAACTCATCATCATCATTACATCCAGTTTTTCCAACCTTTAAGCAACCACCCTTTTCAATGTCTTCAAATTCTGGAAATATACCCTTTTCTTCTAACTCAATGCTTCTCGCCATGGCTATTGATGGATCCATCAGCTGTAATGCACTCTCATTATCTTTCTCTGATATACACCAATTAAAACATAAGAGCAACCATAAGTTAAACGTCGAAAAAAAAAAAGTGATCCAAACTATAACACAACTACATACCACATGACTCAGAAGCATCAACATCGTGAGCTTTTGAGGCTCTATCTTCTTTCTTGTCATCAGAAGTGCTATTAGATGCTTCCATGGGGTCTATATTGATTTGATCACATGCATTTGACAAACTTATCACATTAGCTTGTCCCGATTCAACTAAGTCCAGATTATCCTGAACAGAAATTCCATCAACTTCACCAACCACAATGGAACATGTTTGTGTGTGCTCCGTCACTTCCAAATCACCTGCAAATCAGTCGGAGAAAGCATATTAATGTCAGAGAAAGCATATTAATGCTTTCACTAGGTTGTGAACATCAAGCTCATAACATCATAAATACTGTATCAAGAAATGATTCTAAATATGATATCTGTTTGATTACCAAGTAAATAGTTGTTAACAATATTAATCAGAGACTAAGTCAGATTAGGCTGTGAACATCAAGCTAATAACACAATAAATCTCAAGAAACACTTCTACAGAATGATATCAGTTTGATTACCAAGTATATCACTGTTAACGGAAGAGATAGTCTCAGCAAAACCTTCAATTCCAGAAACATTTATGTCTTCACAAGATATTTGATTATCGTCCATGTTTACGCAGTTAGAACTCTTGTTTTGGCAACATAACTGAACTTCAAATTGATTCTTAACCACGTTTGTGATGCCTTGCTTAATTATGTCCTGGACAATGAACTCCACTGAATCAACCTTTTCTTCATCCTTGATATTGCTGCCAGAGATGTCTTTTCCCAAATTCACAGTGTTTTCTAGTACATTGCCACCAAATAAATCCATGTCAGTACTTTTTGAAGTATCTGCAATAGAGACAACTTGTTCTTCCCTTTGAATATTTCTTGTAATGCTTTTGCTTTTGCTTTTGGTGTCAGTGCTCAATCCTTGATTGCAACTACTTAATGCTCCATCTGACAAAGGCAACTGAACTTCAGCAATAGAGACAGATTTCTCATTTATACATTCTTCCACGGACTGTTTTAGAGACCCCAGGTCATCACCAGCCTTCACAGCAACTTCTTCTGAGATGGGCTCTATTTCTTGCTTCCTTTGATGAACAATAGAGTCCCCACCACGTTCATCTATAACTTTTACTGGTTTTCGCATGGAGGCAACTCTTCCTGATCTTCTCGTATTATTCAGAATGGCAGAAGGTCCCTTCACTGGAAATTCTTTACTTAAATGTTTATCTGCCTCACAATTCAGTGTAATTAAAGTTTTACGCCTTGATGGCCTCATAGTTTCAATTGGCGGCTGGGGCATCTTCTTCTGGTTCTTAGGAACTCTGCCAGAAATTATTGATTGTGGTCCTGAACTCCGCAACACACGAGTATTCTCAGATTCCTCTTTAAGCTCAACACTTCTCCCATTTTCGTGTACTTCAACCAGATCCTTGCTCCTATTACTTCTACGCACTTCCGGCTTATTAGGTGGAACTACACAACCATCACACTTGCCTTTAATTATACCATTTTCTGTATTCACATCCGTTGGCAACGACATTTCTGATTTTTGTGAGGCCTTTGAGAATATTTGAGAATGGCAAACTGTAGTAGCATTCCTTTTAGATCTCCTCACCAAAACCCCAGGTGCAATCGTCTGATTTTCTTCTTCAATTTTTTTGGTTTTCTCCAAGAGTCTAGTAACCACTCTCTTGGCATCAGCTTCACCCTCCAAAACTTCCTCTCTTTGTTTCCCATTAATTTCCACTCCTTTCCGAGACGAACGGCTAGCAGCCACGCTCTTGGCATTAGCTTCACCCTCCAAAATTTCCTCTCTCCGTTTCCCATTAATTTCCACTCTCTTCCGGGACGAACTTCGAGTAGCCACTCTCTTGGCATCAGCTTCACCCTCCAAATTTTCCTCTCTCCGTTTCCCATTAATTTCCACTCCCTTCCGGGACGAATGTCTAGTAGCCACTCTCTTGGCATTAGCTTCACCACTAACAAAAGCCACATCATCAACAATTTCCACAAGCTTTCTCACCCTTTTTGTCTCCGTCGAAGTACCTTCTGTCAATTTATGAGATCTGGACCTGGTAACTCTAACAGTCTTATCCACAATTTCCTCAGTTGATTTTTCATCATCAACACCTTCAAAAGCATTCTCATTTCCTTTTGCAATATCGATACCCTCAGCTATTTTTTTCCCTCTAGACCGTAACACCCTGACTGCCCCATCCACACAACCATCTCCCAACCCGCCATTATCAATGGTAGAATCAATTTTTCTTTGTTCAGAACATTTTACGCCTTTTCTTCCTCTTTTCTTCTCAAGTATTAGTTCCTCAGTCACTATACCTCTAGACCGCGTAAATCTACCCTGCCCGTCCGCATTACGGCCAGTGTCAGCATTTTCAAAAGACGAAATACTGGTTCTAATCGAAACCGAATTCCTCCTGATTCTCCCTTCTATTCCAGGAGATCTGGTGAACTCAATCAGTTCATGCTGTGGGCTAAACCTAACTTTCTTAACCTTCTTATTCACAACCATGTTCGCAGATTCAGTTTCGCACGCGCTCTCATCCTGCCCAGATACCAATTCCTGATTCGAGGAATTCTCGATTTCCTGATTTCAACAACGAAATGAATAACAAACATCTCTTCAATATTTCCTCCCAAATTAAAATTTTACAGCGCCCCCAAATATAATTATTACGAAGAAAAATACAACACACGAAACTAGTAAGAATACCTTGAAGCATTCGGCGAGCCTTTTCGCCATCTCCAGGTTCGATAAATTCGCGGGGATTTTGTGCGTCTTGCATAGCGCCTGCAGCTCTTTGCGATTCAAGCTATGGAAATCCATATCCACATTAACTCAAATGAAAGGCATTTAAGAAATCGTTGGGTTGAGTATGGTGGAAGATAATGATATTTTTGAAATTTGAATGAAACACAATTTTCCCGCTCAATGGAAGGAGCGGGTGAGACCGTGAGAGGACCACTTACATGGATAAAAGTGAAAGTATGAGACTTATTAATTTCTTTTTAAGTTCGATGTTATTTATTATTTAAATCTCATAAAGTTTGATTAAAAACATAATTAAAGGGTTATACACTTATACAGTTATACTACTGCTCTACAACTATTAATTATCAATTCTGGTGAAAAAAAATTATAGTAGTACTGTATCAATTTCTATAGGACCAAAAAATTAATTTATTCTAAGCTTTTATTAGTATATGTATACAATAAAATTCTCTATTGACTTTCAAATATTTTTAAATATGAAATTTTAAAAAATAATGGATTTTATGGGTATATTTTCAATTGGAACACTAAAATAGTAACATAATGGCAATGACCTGAAGAGTTGAAGTACAATTTTACAAAACTAAGTATGCTTGTGCGGCGATGCACGTGATTTATTTGTTTGAAATAATTTAAAATTTTATTTAATCTCCAACGTATTTCACCAAAAATTTATTAATGGACTAAGAAATTATTTTATTTAATAATCGAACTCCCACTTAAATTTGCTCGTATTAATCTCATTATTAACCGTTATCTCAATTATGAAATTTTTATTATTTTCAAAGATTACGTCTGTTTGATGTAATTTATAGTATGTAAGCTTCTTGGGCATAGTCGAGTGGTAATGTCTGTGGTGATGTTGGTGTAATTCTCCAGCGAAGCAGAGTTCGAATCTCTGGCTCTCTCCCACATTTGTCTGTTACTCGAGCACATCCCTCGATTTAAATCATACCCGAGTGAGGAGCCTCTAATCTGGTGGGAGAAGAGTTTCTCGTCTCTACATTCCGTTTCTCGGTCTCTGCATTCAGTTTCACGTCTCTGCATTCCTCGAGTGTCAAACGCATCCAGCATATACTTAAAACCGGTGGAGGGAAAATCAAAATTAATTGAAAAAAAAAATTATAACGTTACAAAATAAATAAAAATACAAAAAAAATGAATTTACTTAGTGAAAATGAAAAGGATGAGATTGCAGAAATGCAACTATATTAATATAACTACGTTAACTTGCAAAACAAATTTTACAGAACTAAATTAGAAATAAATTAAAAATTAAAAAAAAAACTAGTCGAACATAATTAATATCTCGACAATTTAATTTTGTAATCTGCGAAAAAAATCATATTTAATACATAAAATTAAAAAAAATGAATGAATATAAGAACGTATACGCGATTTAATGTTTAGAAAAATAAAAATTTACATCAAGAGAAAATAATATACCTGAAGTTTGATCATTTTTTTTAACTACTGTGAATTAGGAAATAAGAGGAAATCGATTTTTAGGAAATCGATTTTTACGATTAATTAGAATTAAATTAATATTAATGGAATAACAAAATAATTTTGAGAAAAAAAAATAAAAACGTATATATTTAAGATGATGATTAATTATTATTATCAAAAATATATAATTTTAAATTATTATTTAGAATTTATATATAATTTAAATATACTTAATAATATTATTATTTAGAATTTTTTTATTTTTTTATTTATAATTTACATTTTATTTATAATTTACAGTGTGAACACAACATTATTATTGTTTTTCTATTATATGTATAGATAGATAAGACATGCAATTTGTACATAGTACTCTCTCCCATAAAAATTGCAATATCCTTCAAAAAATAAAATAAATATTTTTATTTTTTCATTTTAAAATATAATTTATTCATAATTTATTTATTTTTAAACTCTAGTCACAACTACTTTATTTTTCAATTTAAAATATATTAAACTATTTACTTTTTGATTAAAAAATCAAAAAAAATAATTTTTTTTTTAATTTCCATCCAAAAAAGAGTATTGAATCTTAAGTTAGAGGGAAGTATAAAATATTTGATATTCATTTATTTATGATTAATTCTTAATTACCCTCCATTGGTAGTAGTCTCACCCATGAGAATCTAAACAATTATTTCACTTTGTTTTTAATTTATATTATTGTATTTTTTTATTTAACACATTAAAAAATTAAAGTGAAACACTTGTTTAGATCCCCATGGGTTCACCCCTAGGTAACTAAGAATTAACTTGTTTGTTTTGCAATTCTCATTTCGTTTTATTCTGAATTTGAACTCTATATTTTCCTATAATTATAAGGGTAAATTAAACTTTCCTACTTAAGGTTTACAATTTTTTACACTTTTCTACTTTATCGGAAAATCGTTGCAAATTACTACTTGGAGTTTAACATATTTACAAATACCTACCCACAACTCACCAAAATAAAATATTCGAGGAATATTCCGAGAAAGTGGTTACACGCTCCTGTAATGTGAGTGTATTTTATAATTGTTTGAAACTAAAAGAATATTACGGTAATAACACATTTTATTAATTAATATAACCAATAAAGTAAAAATAGAAATAAAAAACATATGAAACTTATCTATCTTCTTCCTCCTCCAAAATCACAAACACATGTTTAATGTGAGTGTGTTTTATAATTGTTTGAAACTAAAAGAATATTATGGTAATAACACATTTTATTAATTAATTAATATTAGTACCACTGTCCGTGCATGCACGTGGTATTTTTTTTTTTTAAATTAATTCGCATATTTTTTTTATTTTATTTAATAATCGAATTCTCACTCTAATTTGTAGGAGTGAGCATGAGACGGGATTAGGGAAAGCTCGTCTCGTCCCGATAATTTATATTTGGAACGGGACGGAACGGGATTGACGTTTAAATTTTTTGCCCCGCATGTCTCAATCCTTTATGAGTTCGGGTCAAGATCGAAAAATTTAAATAAAATTAACAATAAAATTAAAATTTTAAATTAAAAATTTAAATAAAATTAACAATAAAATTAAAAATTAAATTTAAAATAAATATTACCGATTTATAAAATAATTTAAATACAAATAAAATAAAAATTCTCAAGTTTTTAAGAGAAATAAGTTAAATTATTCAATATAAAAGACTTTTTACAATTTTTAAAATAGAAGTATTTATGTATTTTAAGAACAAATAATTAAAAAAATTATTATGAGATTTGTAAAATATACTAATTAAATAATAAATTTAATTGAAATTGTGATTAATATTTTGATATTTTCTTAATTTATGTAAAAAAAAATATTTATATGTATATTAATAAATTTGCGTGACGGAACGGGATAGAACTGGATCGTCCTGATCTCATCCCATCGCATGCATTATGAAAAAAATAAATCGGGACGGGACGAAACGGGATTGCTATTTTTAAAATTTATCACGTTCAATCACCCTAACTTTCGGGGGAGGATCGGGATTCCGAGATAAATTGTTCACCCCTACTAATTTGTAAATTTTTATTGAATCTCATTATCAATCGTTATCTCAAATATGAAATGTTTATTAAAGCTGAAAAATTATGCATGTTTTAAGTAATATTTAATATGTAAAGCAAATTATAAAACAAAAAGAGAATTATGAAATCAAATATTCTCATTGCAAATTGCGAAATATCTCCTAATAAACAACATTCTTGGTTTTATTAGTGAGTTACCATTCTCTACCATTCTCGCAACAACATAAGATTCTCAACAAGATTCGGTTTTATTAGTTAGTTACCATTCTCATAGCAATATAAAATTTGCAATCCAGTCCTGTTAGTGGCTTTTGAACCGGAACATAAAATTGTCCATGAGTAAAAACAGGTCTTCTAATGCCCCAAACTTGTATAGAAAAAACACGGTCATTTTAAAGTGAATTGCAGAATTTAGAATCTTTATCATCGGAACATGAACTTGTGAGGCTAGTTGTCCATAACGCTTAATTCTCGGGCTCCCGTATGTTAGAAGAAAAGAAGGAGTAGTTGATAAATTTTCATCTGTCTTTATTTGAAAACTGGAGCAAGTATATAAGTATACAATTGCCTCTAAGTATTGTCTGATACTTGAATGGGAAAATGATTATTATTTTTTATAGTTAAACTATATATCATTGTACACCATCATATTGATCTAACCTACAGTATAAAACAATTTAAATAATTTGTAGTTTCAAATTGATCAACGTGGGATTAAGAGATTAAGAAATTATTTTGTACAATCAAATATAAATAAATGTAAATTAACTAATTATTATGAATATTACTACCAAATATAAATAAATATAAATTAAATAATTATGAATTTTTTTTAGAATTATCGACAATAAAAACTTTTTAAAATTTATAATTTATAACTATTTTTATTGTTTTTATTTCTAATTTATAGTGTGAACACAATAATATTAAAGCTTTTCTATTGGTCCATGTGGAATTTAGAGATTCAAAAATTATATATTTATATAGATAACCAATAAAGTAAAAAATAGAAATAAAAAACATATGAAACTTATCTATCTTCTCCCTCCTCCAAAATCACAAACATCTTATAACCCTAAATTAAAATTATCTTCTTCACACCAAAAAAAAAAATTTGATTTCCAAAATTACATTAAAAAAAATAAAAAAAATTCAAATCTCTATTTTTCCTCATAATAACCCTAACTCAAAATTTAAGATCTATAAAGTTTTTGCAGATCCAAATCCAACGAGAAGAAATTCGAGAGAAGTCACTGTCGTCGTGTCTTCGAGCCTCAAACCACCAGAAGCCACCGTCTTTATCCAACTTCCGGACGATGAAGCACAACCACTGCGCCTCCCTCGTCGATCAAGGTCACCATAAATTTAATAGTTTATTTTTAAATAACCAACCAGACAAAATTATCAATAAAAATTTAAAATTGAAATAAAAAACAAAACAAAAATAATTAAAAACAGTAAAAATGTCATTTATCATATACTATAATGTTTTAGATTTTTAATTAATATATAAATAAATTCATTATTTTAATTTAAATAATTAATCGGGTATTCGGGTAATTGGATACCCTAATTTTCAATATTTTTTAAAATGAATTTCATAACCCGATCATTTACTTAAATTATTAAATATTTTTTTAAAAATATTAATAATATTACGACGGTAAGTAGATTTTATATTTAAAATTATAGATTCAAATTATTTTTCGTTTATTTTATTTTAATTTATTTTGAAACGAACTGAACTGAACTGAAGCGATCTGAACTGAACTGAACTGAAATGAACTGAAGCGATCTGAACTGAATTGAACTAGACTGAAATTAAGTCCAAAAAAACAGGTTCGTATTTATTAATGATTGAAATCAATTGAAAGTACATAAATATTATATATATATATATATATATATATATATATATATATATATATATATATATATATATATATATATATATATATATATATATATATATATATATATATATATATATAATTGCTACCAGCTTTGGCCAAGTATTATATACCTGTTGACATATCTTTGAGTTGGTAATCCCTTGTATCAAACACTCAGATTGTTGTATTATTTTAACACAATTAATTAAAATTATTAATAGAAATTCTGATCAAATATTAACACCAAGTCGGACAAAAGCTTTTTTAACTTTAATTTCGATCTATTCAATTTATTTCAAAAATAAAATTACAAAAAATTAAATAAAAAATAATTAAAATTAAAATTGAGTTATAATATTATAACTTACTGCATTAATTTTACAAATGTACTAATAACCGTGTATTTTTTAAAATTTTAATTGTAATTAAAAATACATTTTGTATCTTTATTTTTTGTTCAAAACGTACCACTTTGTTTTTAATTTCCTAGTATATGTCAACCCCTTGAGAATATATATATTGTAATTTAATTAAACTGGAAAAATGCAAATGTCCAAAAACATTCCAACGACCACGTATCCGTTGACATATCAGTGAGTTGGTAAGCACCTCGTCTCAGAGACTCGATCGTTGTTCATATATTAATTTAAACACAATTAATTAAAAAAATTATTCACAGAAATTAAGATCAAATGTATTAACACCAAGTCAGACAAAAACATTATTCAAGAAATACAAAATTCCAATCATTAAACAATAATTAATCCATATTGTACATATGTAACCACCACCTTATAATGACCATTTCTCTACTACTAATACGACTATAAATACACAGCTTCATTCTTTGGTTATCATCATCCACTTTCAATTACATTGATCTGATTTAATTCCTCCTTTACAAAAATGGATTTCAAGACTTCAAAGTTTGCAGCAGTTATGGTGCTGCTGATCATGATCACCTTAGTTTGTTGCACCACAATGGCTAATTCTAAGAGCACATCATCATCACCACCAAAACTGAAGGTCGGATATTACAGCAGGTCGTGCCCTCAAGCCGAGTTCATTGTCCGCAGAGCCGTCTTCAAAGCTGTGATAAAGAACCCGGGAATAGCCGCTGGCCTCATCAGGATGCATTTCCACGACTGCTTTGTCAGGGTACATAATATACGTTCAGCTCTTAATGATCTGTTTTTTATACAATATGATTCAATTCATCATCTAGCTATATACTTACTTGAATTATAATATATATTTTACCTCTCTCTCAGGGTTGCGACGCTTCCGTGTTGTTGGGCACCGTGCCCGGAAAGCCTGAAGCAGAGAAAGACAGCTTCGTGAACAACCCTAGCCTCCGAGGCTTCGAAGTGATCGACCAAGCCAAAGCCGAGATCGAATCACTCTGCCCCAAGACAGTATCCTGCGCTGACATCCTCGCCTTCTCCGCCCGGGACAGCGCCCTAATATCAGGGAACATCGCGTACAGTGTCCCATCCGGAAGAAGAGACGGGCTCGTTTCTCTCAGCTCCGAAGTATTGCAAAATCTTCCCCCTCCCTTCTTCAACGCCACGCAGCTCAGAGACAACTTCCTGAACAAGGGGCTGTCGTTGGATGAAATGGTCACTCTCTCGGGGGCGCATTCGCTCGGAGTCTCGCGATGCTCTTCGTTCGCAAACAGGCTTTCGGGCTTCAATGCCACGTTCGATCAGGACCCTTCGTTGGACCCAGGATTTGCGGCGTTGTTGAGAGCCAGGTGTCCGCCCGGGGCGAGCTCTCCGAGCACTGTAGTGGATAATGATTTCCAGACGCCCAACCGCCTCGACAACAAGTACTATGCCAACTTGAAGATAAAGAAGGGGCTTCTGGGTTCGGACCAGACCTTGTTCGATAGCACGCTGACGAGGAAGATGGTGATCGAGAACGCGGCCTTCGGGTTGCTTTGGGCTAAAAAGTATGCTGCAGCATCTGTGAAGATGGGAGACATTGGTGTCATCACTGGGGCACAGGGAGAGATCAGAACCAACTGCCATTTCATCAATTAAATCAACAAAAACACATACTCCTACTACTGTTTTATTTGGATTTCCACTTTGTGTTTCAATTCCTTTTCTTCAAAGTTCAAATTGTAATTTTCAATCATTAATTGTAAATCTTCTTTTTTTTTTCTACTTCAAATTATACTGTATTTTGCATCTACTTTAAATTAAAATATTTAGCTCAGGATTGAAATTGGGTACGACGAAAATAAGGAGAATACAGAATTACACCATAAACGTGGTTGCTGCTTTCGTTGCACTGGATCCATTTTGCATTAGGCTGTTCTCAACGGAGGTGAAACTAATATCACACCATCCCCTCTGACAAATAGAAACGGAACCGTCCGCTTTGTAGCCTGAAAAGACAACAATCGAGCTCAGACACAAGAAACTGACGTGCGTACGTGCGTATTGTTAAGTATCCCACATCGGTTGAATATCGATCCTAAAGCTCAAATATAAGTTGGACAACCTTAATACCTTAACAAGGCCTTTTAAAGTGTTATTGGTCCAACTTTGACATGGTATCAGAACAGGCTCAACACGAGTCGAGGGTACGCATCGAGGCGCGGCGCGCCTCGTACCACCTTGACATTTCCATGTTTTGAGGCGCACGAGTCAAGACCGTTTCAAAACGCCGCCTTGACATTTCCATGTTTTGAGGCGCACGAGTCAAGACCGTTTCAAAATATATACGCCTTAAGACGTGAGCAAAATATATACGCCTTAAGACGTGAGGCGCATTCGTCTGAGGCCTTAAGACGTGAGGCGCATTCGTCTGAGGCAAGACCGTTTCAAAATATATACGCCTTAAGACGTGAGGCGCATTCGTCTGAGGCGGTCTTCATATTTTTTTGTATTTTTTTAAACAAGTGACATTTTAATTTTATAATTAAGTTAATATTATTAATTATACTTGACTCAATTTATGATCAATTAATTTAACCTTACAATATTATTATTTTATATTTATTCAACCCTCTCAAATTTTAATTTTCTAATTGAATTTCTCGTTTTAAGAAACTCAACTTCTCCAAGTACGTTATTTTTACAAAAATTTTCTCTTTGGTAATTTTTTTTTCTCTTTCTCTTTCTCATTTTTGCATTTTTTTTTATTTTTAACAGCTTATATATATTGTTTTTCATAATCGTTGTTCTCTATTGTCTGTTTCTAACTTTATATATTGATTTTCAAAATAATAGTGTAAACGAAAATATTTAGATTTTAAAATTATTTATCAATGTATTCGGGTAATTTATTTAAATAATACTTAATTTATTAATAATAAATTAAATATCATTTTATAAATGTAATATAATAGATTTTTTCTAATAATTTTATAATTTTTTTTATTTTAATTTGAGGTGTACGCCTCGTTACGCCTCAAGGCGTACGCCTCATGCCTCAAGTGAAAAACGCCTCAAATACGAGTCACGTTTTTTTAAAACATTGGTTATAAATAATTATATCTATCAATTTTGACTTCAACATCCCAATAGGTTGAGTTACAATTTTTTTTTCTTTATGCATGTTATAAGACACATATCAAATTGTACATAGTATCTAAACTTTGATACTTCTTTTTATTTATCATTTCAATTGTACTCGCATCTCCAATGATTTATACTCCTTTTTATTTATCCTCTCAATTGTATTCACATCTCCAATGATTTAACAATTCCATGTTACATAGAAATTGTACCTAATGCTTTAACTCAAAATTATCTTCGTCACGCTAAAAAAAATTGATATTCAAAATTACAAAAAAAATCCAAATCTGTCTTCTTCTCGTATCTCAAAATTTAAGATCTATGAAGTTCTTGCAGATCCAAATCCAACGAAAAGAAATTCGAGAGAGGCTACGTCTTCGTGTCTTCGAGCCTCAAACCACCAGGAGCCACCGTCTCTATCCAATTTCCGGATGATGAAGCACCACCATCGCGCCTCCCCCGTTGACCAAGCTCGCCATAGCAATCGGGCCGGAAAATCCAATTGGGCCTGGAAAATCCAATTCGGCGAACTCGACTACGAATCGGATGAGTCCGTCAAGCCAGACGCCACCAAAACGACGGAGAAGCACGGAGTGTTCGGCCTCCTGATAATTGAATTGGGTCCGTCGTTCTGGTGGCGTCTGGCTTGGCGCCAGCACGGCCGAGAGTGCTTCTCCGTCGTTGACTTTGGAGTCGAGATCATTGAAGTCTGATTAGTCGTTCTGGTGGCGTCTGGCTTGGCGCCAGCACGGCCGAGAGTGCTTCTCCGTTGTTGACTTTGGAGTCGAGATCATTGAAATCTGAATCAGACGAGGTGTGTGACCGCCTGTGTGTTCCCCTTTTTCCCTTAAAAAAGGTTTGAAGAACAGTTGATTAATCTACTGTTGAGAGAGAAAGAGATTTACATTGCTCGGTTCTTGTAAAAAAGGAGAGAAGGGGTGTATGGAGTAAATTAATTATTTTAATTAAAAAGGGTATTATTGGTAATTTAAAGATGATGTACTAATAAAAAAATGAATTAAAATGAAATTCAAAGTTGCACTTGTTGTCTGTTATAGACCAACAAAACCTCAAACACATGTTGATCCCTTTGTACATAAAGCTAAGGAATTTAGCAGGAGCCGTCCCAAAACCTCAAAAACATGCAGATCACATTGTACAAAAAGCTAAGGAATTTAGCAGGAGTCGGTCACAACGGTCAGTAATACCTTCTAATCTATCCCTAGGAATCTATCTACCACTACCAGTTGAGTAAATAACTCAGAATTTCTTTTAGCAAGAAAACCAAACCCAGCTAAGTAATCCGTTTCGGAACCCATGCAAGCCCACCAGCTGAGCAGAAACCTATTCTCTATCATCTGATTCAGATATGCAGAAAAAGACCGAGACCCACAATAATGCAAAACTGACAAACAAGAAAAATTGCATCTTCACATTTTCCGACTTTGCTAGATTAGTATCATATTCACAGGAATACGGTCATTAAGACGGGTGGTGCTCTCTATGGGAGAAATCGCCAGAGGCATCGACATCCCCACAGAAACAATGATCTCTGAAAAAAAAAAGCAACATAGAAGCAAGATTTTCAATTTTAGAGCGTAAGGCTGAAGTTCGGTAATTTTAGTATCAAGCAATTTACATAAGCAATGGATTTTAGTCTAAAATGGAACTGTGAGGCATAAAGAACAAAAGACCTACCTATGCCTTCTCGAATAGACAGATTAGGTCGAATAATCTCTTTAGAGTTAACTAGAAAGACGTCCCCAATGTACAAATGATTTGTTGGCACATAAACAGAGCATAATTCTTCATCCTCATTCTCTCTCTGAAATCATAGAAGATAAAAAGTCAACTAACAGTCTAACATGATGTGTGTGTGTGTGTTTTACATTCTTATAGAGAAATACTACAAGTGAAATACAGATGATACCTATGATGCCAATTATTTAGAATTGTGAATGATGGGCCATATACAGCAGTCATTTGTATGTCATAGCCGATTAAATAACCATTCGCTAATAGATAGAAAGTTAAGAAACAAACTTGGTATAATACAGGGCCCAATTCGAAATTGGGAAAACATTGAAGAAAAAGATATAGTTCAAGCACCTGAAGAACTAATGATGACGTAATAAATCCAAAAGCATATTCTCCAACACGAGGATGGCGGATAATAGCAACCTCCTTAAAAGCAGTTGTTTTCTGGTCTGTAACATAAACATTTTTTGTCAATATTCACACCCTTTTCTGAAGATAGACCCGATAACATGCAACTCAACAATGCTCTGGAAGAATTTCATCTCGGATGAAAAAAGATATATAGACATACGCATAGACTTACCCTTTTCAATTAAATAAAACAAAAAAAGCAATCTTAAAATTTGGATGGTTGAACTGGAGAAAAGCACGCATTATATAACTACTAGGGTACATGTTCAGATCCGTGCCCTAAAGGTTCCTAATAATGGACTGTACATAGGCTTTAGGCCAGTGTGAATCTATGAGAGATTCAGTGAAGCAACAAAACCACATCCTCCTTCATGTACACTATCCATTATCCAATATCATTAAGATGCCTTGTGATTTGTGTTTAGTGACTACTCAGTATAAGAAAAGAAATAGTGAATACTGATAGTAAAAATAACAGTGCACATTATGATAACAATTTATGAGAAAATTACAGCACTCACTATTTTTTCCAACATATAAACCCTAATAAATAATCATAGATTCGTAGAAAAATGTAATTTTCAAATTTCATCAAATGAGCACTTTTTTACAAAAAATAAAGATCGAAAGAAAAGAGAGAAACGCTATACAACATCACTCACCTGGAGAGATTGCAGAACTAATTTGCTTGGATGCTGAGTATATATGTTTCACAAAGGGCATTCTCTTTATAAACCATTCTCCTATCAAGAAAACTGTAGAGCCCAACCAGGAAGAAGCAAATATACCAACAAAGAAAATAAAGATTATGGATGTGATGAATCCAAGGCCTGCACAGATAAGAAGATAATATGAGAAACAAAAATAAAAATTTAATATAATTAATAGTAATGTTTGCGATCCATAAGTTATCCTCCAGTCTCCAGTCCTTGCGATAAATTGCAAATGGATAGTAATTAAATAAGAAAGAGCGTTTCGCAAACTCTACAAAAAGTGATTTTAGGGTTTTAGCTGAATATGCCTTTTTCAGTGTTTTCAAACACCAATCTCTGTGATGGTTTCTGCTATATTTCTAGGTGTGGTGTGCTTATATATTTTTTCAAAATAAAAATTACGTAGTATCTTTTATTTTAAATTTATTTCCTCAATTTTTTCTCCATTATATTAAATAGGTAAGTTTGTAGTACCTTTTTCTGTTAAATCACATTTATTTTACCTTCTATATACAAACACTACCTACTTGTCCAGGTGTCCTTGTGCTTCTATTGCACTGCTAGAAAAAAAGTACTAGAGTTTGCAAACTACCAGATAGTTTTAATGTGGGCATTTAGTAGTTAATAATAAGAGTAAGACAAGATTTACACTCCCAGAAAAGTAGCAGTAACTTACCAAATATTTCGATGCCAAGCCTTTCATATATAGGACTGAAGAAACCATCAAAAAACTGAATAAACCACCATGTGATGTAAAATGTAACAGCGACTGGAAAGAGAACCACACTACAATTTAAATTCAGCAGCAGAAAATTTTAACAATGGAATTATGGGAGAAAACTGTAAATTCGGAACATATTATATATTTGTGAAACATTACCATCCGGTCATAAACTTCTTCGAAAACCAGCTCTGAAGAACAGCATAGCAAGCCTGATGAAACACACTTGTTAAAACCGTGAGACAGTATATATTGCCCTTGAATTTCATAAAAGTAGCA
The DNA here is from genome assembly GCA_954870475.1 of Euphrasia confusa. Taxonomy (NCBI): domain Eukaryota; kingdom Viridiplantae; phylum Streptophyta; class Magnoliopsida; order Lamiales; family Orobanchaceae; genus Euphrasia; species Euphrasia confusa. The sequence continues at coordinate 50,147,450 of OX940949.1, read as the reverse complement.
TAAACAAAAAAAATGAAAAATAACAAATAAAAGAGGTTGTTCCTATTCAGAAATTATTTGTGAATAAATATACTGTGGAAGTAAATTCTTCTTTATTACCCTTACAGGCTTCAAAGTGTAGTTAATGACTTTGTTTCTTTTAAGAACAAGGACGCGAAAATCCCATAGTTTTAGAGTTTACTCAGTGAACTAGAATCTTCTTTAAACACAATGTTTCTGAATCTCACTCAGTTATTAGACCTGCTCTTTCCAACTCTATATATTTTATCAGTTGACATTTATAAATAGAAGTAACTTGTATAAATAATAAAAATAAAATATATGAATACAAATTTATAATGACCAATAACGTTTGTCTTTGAGAGATTATCATCTACCTAGTTTAGTAGTTAACTGCCATTATGATAACATCATAAACTCATAAGAAAATTCTAAGCATTCAACTTTTTAAGTAAAGTAAGATTCTATATAACCCAATGCTCATTAATAATATAGTAGACGAGGCGAGGTCATTCAATGATAGGCCAGTGAACTACATCACAGAAAACTAATACTAGTATGTAATACAGTAACTAATAAGCATCTCCCTCCCCTCCCCTTTTTTCCTCTTGATAAAAGAACACTTCTTTTTTCTAAACCATGTTCGAGCGTGGTATTCTTCAGATAATTTATACTATTTATTTAAGGATATCGTATAAACCCCGATAAACGAGATTGAACTTTCTAGTAATAAATATGTACTAAAAAAGCTTGGCTACAAAGACCTTAAACATCAGAGTTATAAAATAATCTACATCATCATTCACTCAACACACACACACATAATATTGAATTCTCCATAAATTCCTCGATACACACACATCCGTCCATAAATTTCATCGTATCTTAACTAGATAATCACCCAAATTCTCTCAACCGAGTAAAAAAAGAAAAATTCTAATACAAACGAATCACAAAAGCAATATATATATATACATATATATATATATATATGTGTGTGTATATATATATATGTATATATAATTGACAAAGAAAAAGACCTTGCGGGTGGAAGAATTGTTAGGTGAAAGAGGTGGGGATTTGACGGGATCCTCGACGTCGGCGTTTGGACGCGGAAAAGTCGATAATGCTGCCGTTGACTCCTTCTTCCCCCGAATATTACTAATCTCCTTCGCCATTAATTCCACTCTCATCTGAGCTAAATGAAGTGTGAATCAGGGAGATTTTGGGGAAAGAATTTTGCGAGTGATTTTCGTAGACAAATATTCTCGCTGTTTCTATAATATGCACAGAGCCCCAAATAAAGTTACGATTATTTGGAGTACCATTTTAGTTCTTATGGAGTACATAGTTTATACTGTAATAAAAATTAATTGTAATTATAAGTTCAATTACAAAAATTAAAATTAAATAAAAGGGTGACGCTGTCATAATTTTAAAAGTCAAATATAGCCTTAATATTATTTATATTCTTCAAATCTCTAATAAACTTTAAATTTTAAAATACTTAATAAATAATAAAAAAATATAACTTATTCATAATTTTTGGACCTTCTTTTGGACGGCAAATGGCTACTGAAATGAACTGAACTACAATGAAATTAATTCCAAAAGAAAATGTTTATCTTCTTCTTTAATTTAATTAATTTGTTATGAATATTATTAATTAGTGAATGACTAGTTTACCTTTTCTTGGTAAACAAGACAGAAACCCTAATAACAATTATATTCTCCTCTTATATTGTTTCTCTTTCTACTATATTATTCTCTCTCAATTACTTTTGAGTTTATAACACGTTATCAGCACGAAAGCTCAACCTCGTTTTTCGAAGTTCTACTCATCCAAGATCCGAACTCCAAAGCAAGAATTAATATGTTTGTTTATATTCATTAATAATTATAAATATATCTACTTCTCCTCCCTTCTTCTTAATATCATATGTTCCCGAAGAACATTATAATCTGATATTTATGAAGTAATATCAAATGTTCCCGAAGAACATCATAATCTGATATTCATGAACTTATTCATGAAGCAAGTAAATGTTAATGTTCCTGAAAAACATTATAATTTGATATTCCTGAAGTAATATCATATGTTCCCGAAGAACATTATAATCTGATATTCTTGAAGTAATATCAAATTAATTATGCTTAAGTTCTTGAAGAACATTATAATATGATATTCTTGAAGTAATATCAAAATTAATTATACCTAGTAAATCAATTAAAATTTTAATGTTCCTGAAGAATATTGTGATATGATATTATCAAATTAAATGTATCAAAACTAAATGTTCTGAAGAACATGATATGATATTCGATCCTGAAGAAATATCAAAATTAAATGTTCCTGAAGAATATCGTGCGAGTCTTTCGTGACCAAGTCATGTATGTGCGAACTCGGCCCATGAATCAATTGAGGGACTTCCTGAATTCTAAAGTGGGTGAAACTTTAGGAAAGGTTAATCAAAACCTTGTTGAATAGCCCGATGATTATTTGCTTGAATATTGGGATACCGCATGAGTTTCAATCCCATGAAAATTTGATATTCCTGAAGTATTATCAAATCTATTATTCTTAATAAATCAATTAAATTGAATGTTCCTGAAAAACATATACTCTGGTTTAAATATTATATTGATCTTTTAAGATCATCCTGATTTGATATTATTCGAGAAATAACAAATCAAATTGTCCTTTGAATATTCCTGAAGAAATATTACGATAATATCACCATTTGATATTATTAGATAAATATCAAATTAAATTGCTCCCGTAGTAGCAATAAGTTTGGAAATATCAAATTAAATTGTTCTCGTAGTAGCAATAAGTTTTAAATGTTCCCGAAGAACATTATGATATAAAAATTAAAATTTTAATGTTCTTGAAGAAAATTATGATAGGATATTCCCGCAGAAATATCAAATCAAATTGCTTGTAGCAATTAACTTTAAATATTTTAAATTGATATTTATAAGAAGTAATGCAAAATATTCTTGAAAGAATATTTTTATTAATTGCTCCCGAAGAAGCAAAGTTCAAACATTAGATATTTTTAATAAGTTACATCATGATACTCAAAGTGAAACGCCAAATTCGATTGTTCTCGTTGAAACAATGACTACATAAGAATTATCCCTGAAGGATGTCTTTTGAAAATCAAGAACAAATGTATCTTATTATGTGGGTACTCATGGAATATCGAAATTAAAAGTCGATTATTTTCTTAATGTTTGTTATATATAATCTATACGTGTTATTCCTGAAGAATACACAATTGATTTATGTGTATATTTCTCGAAGAATGATACACAATACAAAATATTTTTAAAAGAATATTTTATGAATAAAGTAGCAAAATATATATTGCTTTAAGAGCAATGTAAGAGATTATTAAATTTGATAAATATTCCTGAAGAATATTTGATTTTGATTATTCGTCAATAAAGTCTGAATGACACAAGTATTTTGATCCCCGGAGGATCATTGGTAAAGATATGGTATCCCCGAAGGATCATTGGTAAAAACCTAATATATCGATCCCCGAAGGATCATTGGTAAAAACCTAATATATCGATCCCCGAAGGATCATTGGTAAACATGAAAATGATGCATATCATGTTTCGTGGAAATTGTTATTTCTCATATCCGAATTAATTTGAAATATGCAACTTATATTCATATCACCACTAAAGTGTATTTTTATGAACGGACATAATATCTCGAGCCCACGATCCAGAAGATCGATTTATAGCATTACGGCATGCTGTAGATTTAAATGCCGAGAAATTTCATTGAATGAAAACGATCTTCAATTTTAGATCCACGCACCAATCGATTGAACCCGAAGTTCATTAAAATAAGTGACTTGTAATATTCAGCAAGTAATCTGCCAAATTAATGAAGGTGTGACAAAATCACATATATTTGTGATAAATGAACTATAAGAGTTCAAATACCAAAGAGATCAACTCAAATGTTGATTCTAATATACGCCTGAAGCGTAGTAGATCGATCTTAAGATATAAAATAAATCCGCGGAAAAACAAATAAATTAAGTCACCTTCAAAATCTCCTGAAGAGAGTTAGATGGAAATCTCATTGAAAAAGCATGTGCACATGATAATAGAAAATCATGGGATTGCGGAACAACCAAATTTAATATTTTGGGAAATGATGAAAGATTTGGTTGATAGAATAAATTGTTATCAACATGGAAAAAGTCGTCAACGACATATTTGCCTCGACAGTTGCTCTAGAAAATTTGGATCCAAAACTTAAATCAATAATAGTATGCCGGCAGCACTCAAAAATAGAAATGAGCAATTGAGGCTGAGCATGACTCGCTAAATAAAGATATTTTGACTCTATAATACACACCTCAAAATATTATCCCAGAAAGATATACGTGGGTGTTCGTAAGAAAAACGAGTAATCATATTGTGAGATATAAAAGCGAGATTAATTGCTCAAGAGTTTTTCGCAGAAACTCGATATTTTTAAGGATGACATTAAGTTCCGCTACTTACTATTTATGGCAGCAACAACGATAGATATATGCATCGAATTTATGATTTGACCATGTAGAGGTTATTAGAAAGATACATACATGAAAATCCTGAATGGATTTTAAGATTTCTGAAATGAAAGGAAATGAAAATCAGAAAATGTAAAATATCATATTACATATGTCATTATGGATAAAAATGATATTGAAGAAAAGGTCCCGAAGACCAGTGATTGCACTCTTTTTCCCTCTACTAAGTTATTCCCACGAGATTTTCTTAGTTAAAGGTTTTTAACGAGACAATCACCACAATATAAATGTGAATGTCATGTACTCTTTTCCTCGAGTATTTTTTTCTACAGGGTTTTATAACGAGGTTTTTAACGAGACATGTACATCACTCGATAATAATTAATGAGTACATCAGAATGTTCCATATGAGTTTGTTTTCGAGATAAACTGAGAAATAGAACCTGAAGTTCAAATGATTGTGAATTGAAGTTCACATTATTGTTCATTTGTGAAGAAATGTATATTGAACACTAGACGCATCTAAAATACTCTAGCAGAGTTACCGGCCGGTTATACCAATTGCGAATGCTCTAATCAATATAGATGTCTGGTAAAGGCATGTCCCTGAAGGACGAAAGATATAAAAAAATACAAATGAATGTGAAACTCAACAATTCGAAAGTTGTGTCCTGAAGACCAAAATTTATATTTGAATAACTAAGTTTTTCCTATATGATTTTATTAGTTACATGTTTTAATGAGATTGATTGATCACAAAGTCAAAGATCTTCGGTGATTGCAATCAGGGGGAGCAAGTTGTACTTTTTTTCCTTCGTCGAGGTTTTATCCCACTGGGTTTTCCTGACAAGGTTTTAACGAGGCAACAATCCTGTAAATAGTCATTCAAGTGGGAGTGTTATGAATATTATTAATTAGTAAATGACTAGTTTACCCTCTTTTGGTGAACAAGACAAAAACCCTACTTTGTATCCTATATAAAGGAGTCTCCCTATATGAATGAAATAACAATTCTATTCTCCTCTTATATTGTTTCTCTTTCTACTATATTATTATTTCTCAATTACTTTTGAGTTTATAACGTAATTAATTTATTTATTATTCTCTTTCCCGACTTATTATTATAAAAAACATAAATTTCATTAAAATAAAAATAATACTTTTATTAAGTTACGTGTGAAAACTGTTTCATCTACTCCACCATTTTTAATGAACAATTTTATTTTTTACTGTATTTTATTTTTAATAAATGCAACCCGAATTGAATTGAATCGATTAACTCGAGCATTGTGCTTTGTCATCAAAATCCCCCAAATCCCTGTGTGATTTCATAATTCCGAAAACCTAATCCTGTGATACTGCAATTGTATATATGTGTTGGATTCCCAGGTTATGGGGTTGTTTAAGAGACTCGCGGGATTGCTAGGGTTTGCTCGAGACGAAGAACAGCACCACCACGACGATGCAGCTGCTTCCGACGCCGCCGTTCCGCCTTCCTCGTCAGGGGCTGCATTCGCTTCAGCTCAGCGCCTTCCGAGGAGAGGCTTTAGTGTTCCCGTTCAAGTCCCCGTCGAGCGGGACACGCCTCCTCCTCTTCTCGTGTTCTGCCCTGCCGGTGACGGCGGAATTCAGGTCTGTTTAGTTACGGATATAACTGTAGTGTTTGTTGAATTACGGGGGGGTTTAGTTGAATGCGCAAAATTGTCATTTTTTTCATGCTGGTAGTGGTTGAATTTTGAGGGGTTTAATACTGGGCATCTGAATGTCAAGCAAAACTTTATTTTCTCAGATCTGTTAACGTATGTTTGGATTTTGCTGTACTGATTTTACTTTTTAAAGATACACATACGAAAATCATGCCCCGAGGAGTTTGTAATGTGATCTGTGATCATGAGCCATGGGGAGTCATTATCAATATCTGCTGCAGTTTCTGAAGTGAAATTGTTTTATGTTCACATTCAACAGTATCATTTTATTTATTTGGTGTTCTCACGGAAATGGTTGTCTGTGTCGCGATAATGTTTTATGCAATGCTTGAGATTAAATTGTTCGGGTTTCAATCTGAATGCTAAGTTATATATGGTCATCTATTTGAAACGCTTAAGGCTTTTGAGTTGTTGTGCCAATGTTGATTATCTGGGTCAGTAATTCCTTAACAATTATCAGACTAAACAATTTAGGATCCTGACATGTGACATTCCATTGAGGGATTTCTATACTAGGTAGTTTTCTTGAAGAAAGAAAGTGCTAGCAATTGCAAGATGAAACTATGTAGAGTATGTATTGGCGGGAGGGGTGGGGGGATCTGAAATTCCAATCTGCCTTCATTTACGATTTAGCAACTTTATAACTAGCTACTGTTATGCTGACCTGGATTTGCTTAAATCTTGTAATGAGTACACACAGGAATACCATGATAAGGAAGTGTATATGGTGCTTAAAAAAATACAGAACTAGCATGTAATTGTAGTTATCACTTTAGGGTTTAACAAGCATTTGCATCTGTTCTTGTTCTTGTGTGTGTGTGTTTTATGTATAAACGATTAAAAAAGTAGTTATAGTTAATGAGAATGCTAATTTCAGTGTCTTGTTTTCTCAAGTTTACCCTGAATATTTATCTTTTCTTAACATTGACTAGGTTTTCTTTTTTTTCTGTGACTGCATAAGTACCATTATTTCTTACTCTCAGAGTTACTTTTGGCATGTACCTCTATTTTTAATTTATGAATTTTCCTTTTGCTAAGGGTTTGGGATGGTATGCAAGACGCCTTAGGATAGATGAAGATGGAGATATTGCTGACGAGTTCCTTGATGAGGTCCCACCATGTGGCGTGGAAGAGAAGCACGGTAAGTCCTTGCCAAAATTTGAAGTGAAGTACAGCACTATACCTGCTAAAGTGAAGAATCTAGCTCTCTTGCCTGGTGGTAAAATTCAACATCTGGTGGATTACGAAGGCAAGCTAGAATGGGTATAAATGTCAATTCAGAAGTAAAATCGGTTACGATACCACAATGTTGTCCGACAATGTGTCATGATTCATTTTAGGAAAAATACGGTCTATTGTTTTTCCTCTTCGACATTTTGTCTTGATTAGTTATGTTGTTTTCATTGCTGAGCAGAATAGGAGGGGAAGAGATTGAAAAGGACATTGTGGAGTTCACTGTGTAATTGAAAACTGCTTTTGCCTTTAACCTTCCACACATTCAAGTGTGTACAGGCCATTAAAATGTCAATTTTTTTCTTTGTTTGGCTTGTAATGGTTTCTTGTTTCCTAGCTCCTGTTTTTTTAGATAAAAAATAAATGAATTCTCTTAAAGAAATTGGCCACACGGGTCGATTTGATGAATTCTCTTCTAAATCTTATTTAGTTTCACTACTGTTGAGATTATCGGCAATGTCTTGCAACAACTTTGCATAACTCTTGGCCTCGTTATTCCACTCGGCAATGTTGGTGTCCCTAGTCCTAGCCGAAGCCTTGATGCACCCATTAATGTATTCCTCGATCACCTCTCCATCTAAGCCGGCGATGGTTGATTCTTGAGAGGCGTCTGATAGCACGTTGGTTATGTACCAGGCCACATCCTCATAGGCCGTCAGGCAGCTGTCGATGGCTGGTATTAGAGCAGGCTTAGTTCTCAAGTCATCAAAGAGGTCCTGAAGTTGGTTCAGCGTTCGACATATGAAAGATGAGGTCGAGTTTATGGCAACTTGAAGAAGCGGGTTTAAATCATTTAGTTTCGCGCTTGCGGCTTTCGGGTTCTTCAAGACCCCTCATTATGGATTGTTCATGTTTGCGTTTGACTGTAATGGGTGCTTGAGGCAAAAGGGTTTGGGCAAAAGGGTTTGGGCACGTTTAGCCTTTTGTAGAGGCAAAAATTGTTCACCGTTTCATATGGATTGTTCATGTTTGCGTTTGACTGTAAAAGAATGAGTGAGAAAGAAAGGGTTATGGTTAAAGAGATCAATACTGTGTTTCTTGATGAACCCATTTTTGTTGAAGTTTGGTGCAAGAGTTGGAGTGTGTATATATAGTTTTTGCCCTAAAATTATTTTTTTGAAATAAATGGGTGATGTTACAAAGTTGAAGTTTGTAAATGCACCTTTGGCATTAATTGAAGAGTAAATGAACACGTAAACAATTAAAATCAATTATAATCTTTTTTTTTCCTGAATCCAACCTTAGGTTAATTACATAAACTACCCATGAGATTGTAGTAATTACTACTATATGAAATAATTTACAATGTCAAACACCTGCACTTATTTCAAAATAATGTGAAGTAATAATGAAATCAGAAATAAATAAGTACCTTTCAACATCTATGAAAACGTTAATTACACAAAGAATACCAATTTTCACAAAACCACATGCCTAAAAAATATACCAGTAAGGACCAGTTCAAGTTTTAGGGGGAATACAGAAGCAAGAAAAATAGACATTTTCCCCAGCATCATTACATAAAAAACTCACCCTTCACTGTTTTCAACTTTTCATACAATTTTTTTTTTTTCAAAATAGATCAATCCAAGAAGCAAGCGAAGAATGTTTTAACCTAAGAAAAGAAAGCAACCAAAACTAACCACATTTTCCTGGACTGATTGAATAAAACACAGCATATACCCATCCGAAAAGTTCTCCATTCCGCAGTTCACCTAAAAAGTCGTAACATCTGATAGCCTTTTCAACTACTGCTCACATTTCTTTACGAGTGGTATAATTTCCCTCGTTCGAAATATCCCAGCGTGAGTTCTCTATGTCCGATTGCACGGCCGGGGTCCGCCGATCCGAACCCAAGACACCACCATCATCGGCTTCATAGGTATTGTGATGGGCCCCATCACTGCCTCTACTCCGGATATCAGCCGCTTCAATGTCTTCTATATTATGACGCTGTGAGATTTTCAAAAGATCGCCACCAATGTCCATATCGTCCTCCACTTTCATGCGCCGGTTGTCTCCCATGTTATTATCCTCTGGTTCGGTGCTCCGTGGAGTATGCGTGGGCGGCCTCTGGGATTCATCCTGTACAATAGCTCGGAAGTGGTTCTTTGAAGGCTTCACCTTTGTGCAAAATACTTCGAGGAAGTTATTGAAACAACCACGGTCGTAAACGTTGATCCTGTTGTCGGATCTATACCGGAAATTTTCATATGTCGTCTGCAAAGGGAATAAATTTTAAAAAACGTCTTCGAATGCTAAAAACAGAAATATAATCAAAGGGACTCGACACTTACAATAAATCATTTAAGCTATTGTACAATCATACCACGAAGGGGAAATTTCAATAAGGAACCACCTAACTTTCAGAATTACAAAAACTACCCAAGTTTTTATTTTGTTTTACGTTCATCCCTTCATAAGCAAATAAAAACAAAACCGTCCTTGACATTTAGAAATTATTCCAGTTAGCCTTAATTTGAACACTGAAACAAACTTTGGCGTATTCTTGTAAATTCGTCAAACCTTAATGATACTATTTGTAATCATTCCTCAAAATAATTTGACAGTATCAAGATAAGGAGTTCCCGTCTGTTACCACGGCAGCTAACAAGGCGGACAAGTTAAAATAGTCACAAACTCTTTCTAAATATTTCAATATACGTATACTACACAATAATAAATCAACAGCACGACTTCCTGACAAAAATTAGGACACGGATCGGATTAAATAAGAAGCAGCTCACCTGATTCGTGCTTATTAGATAAAGGTGAAAGCCCGTGAGTCCACCAACAAACCATAAGGATATGAAGCAATAAACCATCAGAACCACAGAAGCAGGAGACTCTTTCATTGCCTTCCACACAGTACTTTGATAATCATCCATCAGGACCTTGATGTAGAAAGCGGATATTGCAAACACGTAGATGCAAAGAAGTGTAGCCGAAGAGACAAAGCAAAAGAAATAACGGTAATTTCGCTGCACAATCAGTATAAGACCAGTTAGGACATCAACAAAGAATTAAGAGACATAGATTAGTTACAAAAGTACACATGAGGCTTAACCTTTTTTTATTCAGATAAATTTCCAAAATTTCAAATTACAAAAATACCCCTGAGATTTTAGTTTTCTTGCACTATCCCTTTTCATATGTAAAAGGCATTTCCAAAGCCATCTTCGCATTTATAAAATATTTCAGTTGGGTCCTTAATTTTAACACTGATCAAACCGCAAGTGTACTTCAGCTAGGTATCTTGGCAATTAGGCCAAACCTCAGGGGTACTTCATTTAGTTATTCCTAAAAGACATCATATCTAAATCTAAAATATAATATTTGGAAAAAGTAGAATAAAATAAACGAAGATCATACCAAACCAATGCACTGGCCAACCCAAGGGCAATGGTGGTCAAAACGCTCGACGCAGTTGTTGCAGATCGAACAGTGTGAACATCGAGGAGGACGGTATAGCATACACGTATCACAGTATTTAATTCTCACAGGGAGCCCATTAACCATTACTTCTTTCGTTCGGGGGAATTGGAGGCTCGGTGTCTGACGTCCCCCGACCTCCACTGATGCTGATGAGTCATAACGGAATTCTTCTTCCGGTGGGTGTGAATTACGTGGTACAATTCCTGGATCTCGTGTTGAAGTCAGAAGCAGCAGCACTAACACCTAGCAAAAGAAATTGTAAGCAATAATCGTAAGAAAGTGCAATCATAGCATTTGATTAACATATAGTAATAGTGATTAAATATTAAGGCAACAGATAACCTGCCTACATCAAGCTACCAGAAACTCTCAGAGTCTATAGCATTTGATTAGCAACGTAAAGATTTTATATGTTTCTTACCTACGTGCCACAGTTCACATGTTGTAGTGATAAGACAATATGATAACTTGTGTGAGAAAACCCTAATTATTACTCAAAAAGTTTGTAGTGGCTCTTAGTTCAGGTCCTACCTTTAATTACAATATGTTCTTTGCTATATTTGATGCAATTACATTATAGGATCAAAATAGACAATTAGACATATTACACACGCAATTTATCCATTATATCTTCTGATGGCCAAAGTCGGGGAAAATACGTTGATTAATATATTAGGTATTTTCAACGGATATATTCATTCAATAACTAGTAGCAAAGACATCATCTGTCCGCTAGTAATATTTTTGCGGAAGCAATCTCAAAAATGAGCTGATCCAAATACATTAGCTATTACTTCAAAAGTTCAAATGGTCACAGATTGATCCTTATACCTGTACAAAATGATTGACACCTCTATAGACAGAATTTCAGGAGCATGCAGGACAAAAAACTTAAAGCATTATCGAAGTAATTAGATAAAAGAAATCAAGAGAGACAGGGAGTTTAGAACACTAACGTAAATTGTGAAGACAATAGCGACTATCAGGATTGCATATCCCGCGTTATCAGACGAAAACTGATGACGAAGATGCCTTGCAACAAAAACACAAAAGATAACGACAGGGGCAATGATTAACAATAAGGTGACTAGCAGTGACTTTGCATCGGGGCCAAAAATCAGCCTCCCACTTAAAAAAAAGATCTGCAAAAGGTGAATGTAGAATACAGTTAAAATATTTATAAGATAGCAGAACTATAACTAGAATAAGATAAAGATGAAAGAGTTCCAAGTGATTTACTCATCTTTCAAATTATGAATACGAATGATGGAAGAGTACTTGAAATTATAACGTCTAACTTTAACACTAGTGATTCTAGAGAGTTTACACATCAAAAAATCAGAGGCAAGCATGCAAAAGAACAAGCTGCCGGTGTACTACTAGGAAAATGCTGTTTCAATAATGATGAGTGCGCCACATAGCAAATATCTCGAACAACCAAGATGATGAAGTTTTTGAGAATTGCATTTATGATAATTGCAAAGTCTTGCTTAACTTGATTCCTATTTTATTTGTATTCATGATAGATTAGTAACTATATTTCGTTAATTAACTTGGAATTCAGATTTGCCAAAGAAAGAAAGAAAAAAGAAAAGGAAAGCATCCAGGATAGAGAAAGACACTGGTCTAGCAAACACCATCTATTATGACCTGAGAAGCACAAATTGTAGGAATACATATGTGACTATATTACATTGATATTACAGGATAAGATTACATTATAATGATATCATACAGGCACAAAACGCATACTCTACGTATTCCAAGAATTCAAAACGCGAACATCTATTTTGATGCAACAGCCTTCAGTAAAACAAGCAAACTTTCCTGGATTAGCCACTTAAGCTACAAAGAACAATAGCCATCCCGACTCAAAAGGAAAAACTAGAGAGAATCAGTTTCAAAGCGCATATCCATGTATACATGCACAAGGTCGTACTGAGCCGTAATACTCACAGAACTTGACCCTCCAAATGTGTCTAAATTCAAAATTTTGTAACTTGTAAGCTAACATCTCATTTCTTATGTTCATTTGAATTTATACGAAAGGGTAAGGCAATAACCCAGTGGCGCTACAATGTCAAATTAAGTTCAAGGTAACAGAAAATTTTGAAATGAAATATTGCAATCAAATAAACCTAGCTTTCAAAGATGCAGAGGAATAGCACAAGTATTCATTATACACTAACCCTACACTACAAGACTACAATGACAACTATCCGATATTAGTTTAAAAAAAGAGAGATTAAATCGGCACAACTTTAGGTTTTGCTAACCAATAATCACTTCCTTTAATCCCCCCACCTCCACCCGACCCAAATAATTTTTTTTAAAAGAGAGAGAACTGAATCAAGAACCAAATAAACATCAGAGAAGAAACACCATCAGCATATCCAGCTACAAAAACCCCAGATAAATATACACATAAAAAAAGTAAAAAAAAAAGTGAAAAGAAGAAGAATCTCACATTGTTACCCTTCCAAACTTCGTGCACGCGCTTAGCCATTCAGCAAACAGTTACCCGGCAGAAGTAAAACCCAGAAACAAAAATACGGTTTTTGCTACTCTGGAAACGAATCGAAGATTTCAAACTTGCTGAAACAGTTCATCTCGCAGCGGTGAGATTGGGGGATTTTTTTTTTACGAGATATTTTGGTTGTGAAAATGCTGCAATTGGAGAAGGGAAATTAGGGATTTTGAGGGTCTTCGTCGTCTTCGCTTTTGGGATCTGATTGACAGAGTGGAGGGAGGAGGTTTTTGGAGTTTTGAGAAGGAAAAGTAGGACGAGTAATTGAGATTGCTGAGGTTTTCATTATTTTATTTTGGGAATGTTTTTAGGGAAATTCAGACTACTTTATTCCCATTTTTATACTGCTCCATTTCACTTTTCAAAATATACAGCACTAATTCTGAATTTTAATTTTTAGTATTATTAGGGCTATAGTACAATTTTAATTGATTAATTATGTAAAAATTAAAAAACCAATTCAGTTGTAATTTAAAAAAACGTTTTGACTTTTGGAATTTGTTTTAATTTAAATATCATTTTAAGTTTTTAATAATTAAACGTGTTTTTTACAAATGATAAAATCTTAGATATTTTAAATTTTTAATAGTAGTAAAATGAAGTGTTAATTTTGAAATGTTATACTATTCTGTCCTAATAAATAAGATCATTTACTTTGTGCAATATTACAAAGAAAAAGGTCACATATATTTAAATATGTACCCAACTGAATTTAATTAAAAGTTAAATAACATCATAGAACATTGCAATAATTCAAACTGTAAACTTCAGACTTTTTCAAAAGGAAATATATTTCATACAAGACAATAAAATTCATCCCTAAGCTCTGCTCTCAGTGATGGACTTAAACTAGAATTTAAAAACAAAAATGAATAGAAAGAAAGGAAACATCGCACCAAAATTGGAATGCAAGCAAGAACATTGATATAAACAAAATTCTGCTGTTAGGAAAGCCAATTCGGGATCATGGTATTTCTGCCTGATTGTCTAGAAATTTTATTTTCTGTTCTTCCAACAATCAACACACCATTAGTTGCCTTCATGTCTAGGTCAAAGCTCCTCAAAGGGCCCACAATGAAGAGCTCAGACTGCATTACATTATCCTGCACGCACAAGCCTTTCCATTTGCATGATCAAATCCATTGTCCGATTCATCTTCACTGCGAACGCATAGAGAGTACAATGTCATGCAGTTAAAATCATATTTATCAAATCAATGCCTGAATTCACAAAATTTATACTCTGGCCACAAAAGAATCGGATCACCTCGGCATATGAAAATTATAACAAAATCAAAAGTTCATACATCTAAAATGATAATTTTCACAAACATTTGACTGATAATCAATAGCATTTCCACATAGCTGCTGACATATTCTCCAACTGACTCTTTAATGAAATACACAAGACCCTATGTCATAGCAACAGAATGGTTGGTACTTTTAATTCCAGGTGTGAATTAAAAATGAAAAACTCATTTGTTAAAAAATACAGTAAAATAGTATGCATCATAAGCTCTCATACCTCATCTCAAACTCCCGAATCTCAAAAAGCTCTCCCCCGGTTGCATCCGTCCACAGAACTTTCCTCTTTTCCATTAGACAGTTAACGCCATTTTCCCTTTCACCAGAAATATTTACCGATTTCTTCAAACTACTCTTAAGACTGTTATCTTCCTCGTCACCACCACCAGCATGATCAACCGAATTAGCTTGATCTTTACCCTCGTCAAAGTCCAAAGGCCCCGCCAAGACTTCTTGGTTTTGATCGGGCCCCACTTTGGGGGGACATGGGCTCTCAGGTCCATCGCCCGCGCTACCAAAGCACGAAAAGGAGGCACAACTGGGGACAAGTCGGTTCTTCCCAGAAGCCAGCTGGAGATCAGAAGTACTTTCTTGGTCCACTGACCGGTACTGATTCAACGGTGTTACTCTCATAGGGTTTTCCTCTTTTTTCTGACCCAGAAAGAGAAGGGTCAGGCCCTTGCTATATCCGGAAGCTGAAGAAGAGAAAAACCCTCCTCCTTCTACTGCCAATAACATCAGTTCTTCTTCTCATCTGAGCACCCACACACGATTGCCTTTTATTTTCAGCTACGCTGTTTATAAACAGCGTTTTTCGCCTCCTGCGTCAAGGCATTCGATTGAATTTCGCCACACCGAAATTATAATTCGACACAGATGAAAATATGAACAAATGATATCAAATCAAAACACTGCATCGAGAGTTCAATAGCAACTGAACAAAAGCAAATCCAAACACGAACAAACACCGCCACCAGAAATTGCAGTTAAATTTCTTCTAACAAATCACTAAAATAAAGTGTGAAATCGTTTACAATCACGATGGTCAACTAATTAGTCAAAGATCTTGCGAATATGGAGACTGGAGTAACCAACTACAGTTCAAATCAAAAAAAAAAAAAAAAAAAACGAACTCGAGGACTACGTCTAAAATAGTCGCGGTGGATTTGCAGTACGCCTAAAGTAAATAGATACAAATGAATATATGCGGAGATGGAGATACGTACGGATCTGAGATCGATCTCCGGCGAGAATTCACCGGATAGACGTCTGCATCTCGATGCCCGGAAAAAGATTGCGAACCGATATAAATAAGATGTGGAGATTTACGACACAAATTTACGGAGTTTCACAATATTATGATTCAAAATATACAAATAAGATTTATAGATATATATGCACACGGGACTCAAGGAAGAGAGAGGTGGTTGTGTAGATAACTATGAAAATATAGATGGTCCCAATTTTACAACATAACCAAAATCTTTTAATCACAAAAAAAATTGTATTTTAATTTTAATATTGTTATGATCTGCTAAAATATCAATGACTGGAAAAGAAGTGAAAAAAAAGGAGATTGCTCATCTTTTGATATAATTAGGAGTAAATATGTGAATCAACAAAGACCATCTTCAAATATTATATATACATGTTACCACATGAAACTGTGACAAAAGCTCAATAAGTGAGTGATTGAGAACAAAGTATTAGTATTGGAAGAGAATAATATAATACTCCATCCCGTAATTTTTTTTTTTACATTATTGAATAAAATAGAACATAAAATCACAAATTTAAATAGTAAATTTAACAAGTAATGAGTAACATATTCATTCGGTCAGAGGAATCTAAACATGACACTAACATATATGTAAAGCTAAAAATAAATCCAAAAATAAGTTTTTCAATAAACTTTTCAAGAAAACCTTCAAGATCTGAATAGTTTTTTTTTTTTTTTTTTTAATTTAATTACATTTATGTATCATTAGTGATTTAGTGTCAATATTATAACATGCCCGAGGCGATGAAAGAATTAACTAAAAGAATTAACTAAATAATGTTGAAATTGTAAACGTATGTGACTATGTGAGGTCCAACGTAGGCACAACAAGAGGAGAGAGAGAGTCTGAATTCACTTAGGGAGATTTTCTTAATCAATCTGTGACAATAAGACTTATAAGTTGGACTCCCTTTCTAATGAAACAATTCATAAGTCGACATGAATCTCCGTTGATGCCATGAGAATGAAAGAACGAGACTTATGACCTGTTTTTTCAGGTTTAATTTCATTTCATTTCAGTTCATTATAGATTACTTAACATAAAATTGAATTGAATTGAATTGAACTTAATAGGTTTGAACTGAAATTAAGTCAAATTGAATTTAAAAAAACTGAAATAATAATATTAAAAAAATGACTGAACTGAATTTAATAGATCTGAACTAAACTAAATGAGTCTGAATTGAAGAATAAGTACTAAAGAACATATCATTAGCTCTAATATCATGTTGAAATTAGAGGCGTATGTACGTATGCAAATTGAGCAAGAATTTGAAGAAATCTCATAATGAATTTTCATCCTTAAAACCAAATTGTGACAGGAAAAATAGATCTCTATACTCACAAGTTTATACAACCCCTATTCCTAGCATTGCTTATTTCATAACCATAAAAAAATACTTCCTCTTTCTCAATATATAATCTATTTTATCGTTCATTGGATTAAATTTTGACTTCGTTGCTATATGTAGAAATTAGTTTTTTTGAGAAAACGCTCGAAATACACATTACTACATTAGACAATGCGCATGGTAACCGGGTTTTCTCAGTATATATCGCAGACTCTTTACGACGTCGTTCTTGAGTACTTTCAAGTTTTGGCTCGAATAATTTCCACACGATGAGATGAAACTTCCGCCCAATTCCTCTAGTTTTTCCTCGTGTATTGAATCGCCGATTTCAAATGGGATTTCTCCGGCGCCTGAATCTCCTTTCGAATATCCCGATCTTCGCATCCGTCGTTTTGATTGCTTGTCGTTTTTCATTCGCCCATGGTGAATCCAGTGGCACCAAAACTCATGATATTACCCCTATCAATCATGATCTTTACCATACCAGGTCTTTTTTAATTATTCTTTTAAGGAAGTTTGATCTGTATTTAATGTGTTTCTCATGGTGTGATTCATCTGTTGACTTTCCCCCCAGTTTTTTAGCTTACTTTTCAATATTAAATCCTTTTTCTGTTGATGTTTTTTTTGTCATCAGAATTCAGAAGTGAAATCCCCTTTTTTTCGGATGTTCATGGATCCTGAGTATTTTAGTTGAAGCCCGTGATATAAAGAAACTATTTTTACAGAATAAACCATACATTTCCTTAAATCATTATATTTTTGCTTCATTATCAGTTCCAAAGTGTTTAACCATAAAGATATTTATTGTACTGTTTGAATTGTGTTCAGTGGAGCTTTACTGGAGGAAATCGAGTCATTGGTTCGTCGTCACCCAGAGAGACTCTCGGTGAGTACCATTTTCTTGATGTGTCTTTATTTTTTGTTTTTGTCCTTGGAATATAACTTTTCTCTTTAACCTCTTCGATATTCAAACAGATTGAGAAAATTTCTAGTAAGAATAAAGGTTACGAGGCAGAGATGACTGTAGTGACTTATTCCCGGAATACGAAAGAGATTGATGACAGAGCCAAGCTTAGGATTCTTCTTGTAAGTGTCAATCTTTTACTTTTTCCTTCCAATTTTGTGGAGTACAAACAATGGGGGCTGTGTATGTGAGTTAAACAACACACTTTGTTAAATGGAACAACGTTTTAAATTCTCAAGTTGGTTATTGGTGGTGTTTTTGACAGATGATTCCTTGTATTCCAGAGTTTTGGGCAGCATGCTAGGGAGCTTATTACAACTGAGCTTGCTTTGCGGATCCTTTCTATTTTATGCGAAAATGAATTTTTGCCTGATATGGACCGCCCTTCTCTAAATAGGACGCTTGATAGTCTCGTTATTAAGGTGACATTCTTTCTTGAATCCTTACATGTGATGATTTGTTTTATTTTAAATAAATATACTTAAACACTATATTTGAGAACTAATGGTCTTAAGAATTCATATATGACAGATTGTACCGTTGGAAAATATCAATGGTCGCAAACTTGTTGAAGATGGAGATCTTTGTGAGAGAAAAAACGGTCTAGTAAATTTGCGATTTGTAAAAGTACATTGCTTATCGACTTCTCGTGAAAAACGCCAAATGCTTAAAAATCTGAGTTTCTTTCAGGAAGGGGTGTTGATCTCAATCGGAATTGGAGTGTAGATTGGGGCAAGAAGGAGAAGGTTTGTTTCAAATAGCATAAAGAAAAAAACTTGGTGGTTTACACTAAGAATGCCATGGAACACTGTTTATTTGATTTAGAGAATGTTTTACTTGTTAATTTCATGGCAAAATGTTCTGAGATATTTCTATTTTATCTGTCTCAAGGATTATGATCCATATGAAGAATATCCTGGGACTGCCCCTTTCAGTGAGCCGGAGGCTCAAATAATGCGAAAATTGTCTATGTCGTTTGAACCACACATTTGGGTTAATGTGCACTCGGGGATGGAGGTAAGTTGATGTTTTTTTTTTGGTGTTATATTGGACTTTTAAGATAAATCAGACATCCATTATTGGCAGTTGACTACATATTAATTATATGGACTTATGGTGTTAAATTCAACCCATGTTTTATTTTATTCATTTTGTGCATCTCATATGAATATTTTATAGTATTATGATCAACTTCAATTTTTAGGCTTTGTTTATGCCATACGATCACAAAAATACCACCCCGGACGGAATACCCTCCCAGATTATGAAATCAGTGCTCGAAGATTTGAACCACTTTCACCTCAAGGATCAGTGTATAGTTGGATCTGGTGGAGGCTCTGTCGGGTTTGTGCTACTTCAAATACACACACAGCACACTAACTTTCTGTTTATATATCGTAACAAATTATCTACTGCTAAATGGAAACCGATTATATTCATGTATAGGTATTTGGCTCATGGGACAACGACTGATTATATGTTTGATGTTGCAAGGGTGCCCATGGCTTTTACTTTTGAGGTTTGTACAAAACTTGTCATTGAGTGCAAGTTATTCTACTGTTTGTTTTTGGATTTTATAACCCTTGCAAGCGAAATCTGCAGATTTATGGAGATGAAAAAGCCTCCTCGAGAGACTGTTTCAAAATGTTCAATCCGGTAGACATTAACTCATTCAATGTACGCCCATAATCAGTTTACATGACACACTTCTTATTCTTATATATATTACAAAAACAAAAAGTGTTTTTTTTTTCTAAATTTATTTCACACAATCTGCATTGAAATCTAAAACGTAAAAGAGCTGATCATTTGAATGGCAGGGGGTACTAAATGACTGGTCGGCTGCATTCTTTAAGATGTTCAGCCTAGGCGTGCAGCAAATGGATGGGCTTCGTACCAAGGCAGTTGCTTCCAGCTTTGACGATTGGGTGTCCATAGACGACTACCTTAATGGATACGTATTGCACAGGAAAAGTAGAAGCGGGAAGAAGATGGAGTTTCTTGACCTCGGGCTGCAGGATATCAGAACGTATTTCAGGTTGTTCTTGTTTTCCTCTGTGCTCTTGTTGTTCCTGTTTTGCTCTAGAATTTCCAGGAACACTAGGCCCATTGTTTCTTCCATGTCCCCAAGATAATTTTTGTATTGTTCTTATTTATAGTATCATTATCTTTTTTCTGGGGATGGGGGAGGATTTTTTTATTTTTTTTACAGAGGTGTTTGAGAATCTGTCTGTAAATACGATAGGAGGACGAGTAGCTTACTGTAAGTCTGTAACACAGCTTATGCAATAGTGCCAACCTTCTGCTATGTTTTTGCAAACACTGGAAAGGAAAAATGTTAATGTTCAATGCAAGTAATGACCAATTTATTTCATATTTCTGAGCAACTGTGGTCTGTGGAGAGAATAAGATTTGGCTTTAAATATATTGTTTTATTAAAACAAACTATATATATAAAATATAAAATAAATCATACAAAGCACGAAAAGTGGGTAACTTATAATTTCCGATGATGAGCTTGGTGTATATGTATCATGCTGCTTTTATCTTCTGACTCCCAAAAACACAAGCATCATTGAAGAACCCCGTAAATCAGTCTGCAGAGGAACTAACTACGGTGTAAGATAAATCGATAACTAGCTGGTAGAAATCTGTATTTTTCTTACGATTATAACGTAAACAGGAACGACTTATTTTTCAACAATTTGGGAAGGAGAAAAAAGTAATGGAATACTGACCTTGAGTATATTGTTTTAAAGTTAGCTGGCTATTGACTGCATCAGTTACTTTTTCCAGATGACAGACATGAACCAACTATAATTTAAGTGTGGACTTCATGTATTTTAGAGCAGATCTTAACATTGCTCTAGCTTTTCTGTCCGGGGAACATCCCGAGAGAAGCATTTCCTCGAAAACGGCAGGAACCTGAAATCAGACCATGCCAATATGGTGAATTTTCAAAAGTATGAAGCAACACGAAAACAAACTGTTCTTCGATTTCTTTGTCATAAAGTAAATTCATTACAAATTTACATTGATATGTATCTCTAGTTCAACTACACACAAATCACTTTACAAATGCAAGAGTTCATTCTTTTCTACAAGCACTAAACATAGTTATATTAAGAAGAGCACCGACGGTGATATATGTACCTTTTCATACTTCTCCGCGCGAATTAAGGCTTTCATGAGTGTTGTATAAGTAACAACATCAGGTTTCAAGTCCTGCATTTACATGACAATGCATGGCAATTTAGATTGTACTATAGTATATAAAAACACACTGCACCTAATTGAGGCACTTGGACACCTAACTGTAACCACTCACATTGTCCTTCATGTACTGTAGCACAGCAAACGCTTCAGAATCTCTTTTATCCTCCCCGAACGCATTGATCAATGAATTCAGAGCTAATAAACTGGGTTTAAAACCGTCACCTCTCATGACTCTAAATGCATTCACAGCTTGCTCCGATAATCCCTGTGAAAAAAGTGTTAAAATAAGGTTCTTAATACAAGGAGGACCCAAACCACATCTAGCCACTGGGCAATAAGACTCCTCCAGAAGAAACAAAACTCGATTTTGGCATATGAACAAATCAGGAGATCAGGAATCAATTTGATCCACCTCCACACCTACATCTGCCTAGGTCACCAAGTTAAGGGTTCATTAAGGGATCAGTAATTATTTATAAGTTAACAAAGAATTGATGTTGAACACCACCACAATTGAACTTTGGAACATACATAAAAAAAAAAAAAAAAAATCTGGTAAAAGGTCAGCTTTATAATTATCCATAATAATAAGAAACAATAGCAACATTACCCTCTGTGCATATGCATTGATCAGAGCATTATACATGGTCGATGAAGGTTTCAACCCGGAAGACTTCATCGCCTCCAGGCACTCGATCGCGTCACGAAACATCCCTGACTGCCCATATATATCAACAAGCGTGGTATAAGTCACCACATTCGGCAACAAGCCCTGGCCCCGCATCCTCCCCATCAACCCCTTCACGTCATCCCACCTCTCCTGCCTCCCAAACGAATTAATCATAATATTATACGTAGTCACACAAGGCAAGCACCCATTCCTCTTCATCTCCTCAAACAAATCCTCCGCCATATTATGTAACCCTTGCTTACAGTGGCAATCAATAAGTGTGTTCCAAGTCACCCTGTCTGGCTCAATCCCCTCCGCCTTCATCCTCTCAAAAGCCTTCATCATGTGGTCGAGAATATTATTCTTCCCGAACGTATCGATCATTACGTTGTAGAATTGACGGTCTGGATTGACCCCGCAGCTCCTCATCTCCTTGAGAACCTGAAATGATCTCTGCCACTCGCCTCTATCCCTGTAACTAGCTAATATCCGACTAAACACAAAGGAATTAGGCTTTACATCGTTCGCCTCCATCTCTTTCAAAACAATCCTAGCGCTCTCCCATCTCCCAGCATTCCCATAGGCGTCTATAAGCAAACTGTACGTATGCTCGTCGGGCAAAACCCCGTTTCTCTCCATTTCAGAAACGACGTACTCGGCGTCTTTCAAGGCTCCGATTTTGACGTACCCTTTCAGAAGAGCATTATAAGCTTTCGTCCTCGGTTTTAACCCGCCTTCCTTCAACTCCTCGAAAATGGCCTCGGCCTCGTCGACCCTACCCGAATTACCCAACTCGCTGACCACTGCAACAACGGTGCCTGTTTTCGGACTCAACCCATTACCCTGCATCAACCCTAGAAAGTGCAGGGACCTATCGATATCCCCAACTTTCGCAAACCCTAGAATGATGTCATTCAACAGCTGACCGTCCAATTCGATTCTGTCAGACTCCATTTCGCCGTACAGCTTATTCAGTATAGCTCCGTCGATGGTGCTGCTTCTCATTAGCGACTGGATAATTAAGCTGTAATTGACGAAATCGGACTGGTACCCATCTCGCCGCATCCTCTCCATCAGATTCAGGGCTTTCTCGAGGTCGCCGTTCCTCGCGCAGGCGCCGATGAGAGCGTTGTAGGTCAACGGAGTCAAACCCTGACGCTGGGACAAGAGGAAGGCCTCGTACAATTTCTCGTTTCGACCTAGGGCGTGGATCAAAATCGAGTAGAGGAGCTCGTAGGAGAAGCAGAGGTTGTGCTTCTGGAGCCACGTGACCAGGGAAAACGCGGCGGGGAACGAGGACGGCGAGGAGGAGAGACTTTTGATGAGGGAGTGCCAGAGGGGGGCCGGAACTGCGCCGTACGACTCGGCGAGGCGGAGCTCCGCCGGGTCGAGAGCGGCGGGAGGGTCGGGGCGGGAGGGGTGGTCCGGGTTGTGGTGCGCGGATAGGAAGCCGAGGAGCGGGGCGAAGTCGTACTGAGGGTTGGGGAGCTGAGCGACGTCGTACGGGTCGCGCTCGTGCCCGTTGAGGGCGGCGGTGAGGATGAGCTGTTGGTTTTTCGAAAAGGCGGGTGGTAGAAGTAATTGGTGGCGGCGGCGGAAGAAGGGCGGCGCGTGGGGAAAGTGGAGACGGATGTGGAGGTGTGGCGGAGGGAGTAGCAGCGTGTTCATTATTTGTTATTCCTGCTGTGGCGGACGAGCGAGCAAGAATACAGTTTTATCGGTTTCTTTTATTATTTTTTTATTTTTTTTAATTAGAAAAATAAATACCGGAGTACTGCCATAAATTAACCCCTTATTAATTAAAATCTTTGAAACTCAAAAACCCTACACCCGCAGCAGCGCCAATTAAAATTTGTAGGTCTCAATATAAATATATTCATAATATACGATATTACTGTATAGTTTTATTTGGAATATAATCTTATTTATCTCTCTATAAATATAGAGATTTACCCTATTTTTGTGTTCCGTTTTTTTCTATAGCAGAGAAACGAGATGGAGTCAGAACTGTCGATCGAACTGGAAAGGAAGAAGAAGAAAGAAGAGAAGGTTTGTTCCCTCAAAATTTCGAGTTTGGATTAATTAATTAGTACTCCAATTTGAGAGACAATCTACATATGCACTGTGAATGTAGGCTCGAGAGAAGGAGCTGAAGAAGCTTAAGGCTGCACAAAAAGCAGCAGCAGCAAAGCTTCAAGAGCAACAACCATCTTCTTCTTCAAACTCGGAGAAAAAGAAGAACTTCAAAAGAGAAGAAGCAGAAGCAGAAGAGGACGAAAATCCCGAGGATTTTATCGACCCGGAAACACCTCCCGGCGAGAAGAAAAGGCTATCCCTACAGATGGCAAAAACTTACAACCCCGGCTCCGTAGAAAAATCGTATGCTACAAAAACACCAAATCTAACTTACTAACCGACTAAATATATACGAACCTCTTTCAGTAACTTGTCAAAATTTCTTTACCAGGTGGTATGCATGGTGGGAAAAGTCTAACTTCTTCGAGGCCGACCCGAAAAGCTCCAAACCGCCTTTCGCCATTGTAAGCTTTCTAATTAAGATCGACTAGCTCGATAAGATATAAGCTATATGTATCGTCGTGTCCTCAACTCCCGATGCGTGTAGGTTCTTCCACCTCCCAATGTCACCGGGGCTCTTCACATTGGCCATGCCCTTACTGCTGCTATCCAGGTATGTATTCTATTGAATCGATAAAGGGGTAATATTTTATTTTATTTATTATCTCGTGTGTTTGCTTACAGGACACGATTATTCGATGGAGGCGAATGTCCGGTTACAACACATTGTGGGTGCCTGGTATGGATCACGCTGGAATCGCCACACAGGTCAGTCATTGGGAATTGGGATATACTATAATATCGATACACTGATTTTTGTAACTGCAAACAAGCTGACCCAATCGACTGATTTTTTTATTTTTTTTGTGTCAGGTTGTTGTGGAAAAGAAACTTATGAGGGAACGGAATTTGACGAGGCATGACCTCGGCCGGGAAAGATTTGTAGACGAAGTCAGTATCTAGTTTTCATTGTTTGTTGAATTTTCGCTACATTGTTGTAATGTTTTTTTATTTTTGTTTTTTACAATAGGTCTGGAAATGGAAGAATGAGTATGGGGGTGCAATTCTGAAGCAACTTCGATGCTTGGGAGCATCTCTCGATTGGTCGCGCGAGGTGATCATTTTTTTTCTATTTTTTGTTTTTTTACGACTTTGATTAGTTAATATCGACCACTTATGCTTTTGTTCACGATGAAACTTTATAGTGCTTTACCATGGATGAGAAGAGATCAAGGGCTGTAACCGAGGCTTTTGTGCGACTTCACAAGGAGGGTCTCGTATATAGGGACGTACGCCTCGTGAACTGGGATTGTGTTTTGAGAACAGCAATATCTGATATTGAGGTTAAATACAGAGTTCTTAAAGTTCATTCATTGTTACGTAGGAAAAAAAATTCACGCGTGTTGTTTGGAATTTTCAGGTGGACTACATAGATATTAAAGAGAGAACGCTATTACGGGTGCCTGGATACGAATCTCCCATCGAGTTTGGCGTGCTGACATCATTCGCTTATCCACTAGAAGACGGGTCGGGTGAGATTATTGTGGCAACTACTCGAGTGGAAACTATGCTCGGTGACACTGCAATCGCTGTTCATCCGAACGACCCAAGGTACAAACATCTTCACGGAAAATTCGCCGTTCATCCGTTTAACGGAAGAAAACTCAAGATAGTCTGCGATCCTGTACTTGTCGATATGAACTTTGGAACGGGTGCTGTTAAGGTAATCAGACAACACTTCCTCTTATTTATTTTTATTTTTTTTGGACACGACTATAAATATATTTTTGCAGATAACTCCATCCCATGATCCAAACGATTTCGAGGTTGGCAAGCGGCACTCGGGTATCCAGTTCATCAACATCTTCACAGACGACGGGAAAATAAACAGCAACGGTGGGTCGGGATTCGAAGGAATGCCGCGTTTCAAAGCGCGCGAGGCTGTGATTCAAGCGTTAAAAGAAAAGGTAACTCTTAATTTACTCTTTTACATAAAAGAATAAATGTCGTCTTACTGTGGTATATTTTTTGTAATGAAGGGACTTTATCGAGGTGATAAAACTAACGAGATGCGCCTAGGCATTTGTTCGAGAAGCAACGACGTAGTCGAGCCGATGGTCAAACCCCAGTGGTACGTGAAATGCGAAGCCATGGCAAACGAAGCTCTGAATGCCGTCACTGATAATACAAATACGAAAATCGAGATCATACCGAAACAATACGTATCCGAATGGAAGAGGTGGCTCGAGAACATTCGCGACTGGTGCGTCTCGAGGCAGCTCTGGTGGGGCCACCGCGTCCCCGCGTGGTACGTAGTGTCGGAAGACGACGAGCTGAAGGAGCTGGGCGCGTACGAACAGAATTGGGTGGTTGCCAGGACAGAGGACGAGGCTCGAACGGAAGCTTCCGGAAGATTCTCCGGGAAGAAGTTCCGGATTTTCCGAGATCCGGATGTTCTCGACACGTGGTTTTCGTCCGGCCTGTTTCCGCTGTCTGTGTTAGGGTGGCCGGATAATACCGAAGACTTTAACTCGTTTTATCCGACTTCTGTTCTTGAAACAGGTCACGATATTCTCTTCTTCTGGGTGGCGCGTATGGTGATGCTGGGGATGAAGTTAGGAGGGGAAGTGCCGTTTAAAAAGGTTTACTTGCATCCGATGATTCGAGATGCGCACGGGCGGAAGATGTCGAAGTCGTTGGGGAATGTGATCGACCCGTTAGAAGTGATTCGTGGAGTGACTCTAGAGAATCTTCATAGAAGGGTGGAGGAAGGGAACTTAGATCCTAATGAGGTGGAAATCGCGAAAGAGGGGCAAAAGAGGGATTTCCCCGACGGCATTCCTGAATGCGGGGCCGATGCTTTGCGTTTCGCTCTAGTTTCGTATACGGCTCAGTTCGGAAAAATAAATCTGGACATCGACAGGGTGGTTGGATGCGAGCGTTGGTGCAACAAGCTGTGGAACGTGACTAGGTTCGCCTTGGATAAACTCGGGGACGATTATACCCCTCCGGAGAGCGAGGTCGATCCGGGTGACTTCCCTTTCAGCTGCAAGTGGATACTTTCTGTTTTGAACAGAGCCGTTTCGAGAACGGTTTTGTCTTTAGATTCGTACGAGTTTTCCGATGCTGCTACAGCGGTGCACTCGTGGTGGCTGTATCAGATGTGTGATGTGTTCATCGAATTGATCAAGCCGTACTTTGGTGCTAAAAACGAGGATCGAGCAGCGAGAAAATGCGCGCAGGATACGCTGTGGCTGTGTTTGGATTTAGGGTTTCGCTTGCTTCATCCTTTCATGCCGTTTATTACCGAAGAACTTTGGCAGCGTCTTCCGAGGAAGATGGATTCTGTCGGAAAAGAGTCGATTGTCTTATCGGATTACCCGTCGCCTGTAAAGGTAATTAATTATATTCACATATGTTTTTATTGTTATTAATTAGTACTTGTAATCGAATCCTCGCGCGACTTGATTGTAGAGTTGGAGTAATGATGAGGTGGAGTCGGAGATGGATATAATCGGGGCTGTGGTGAAGTCGCTGAGGAATCTCCGGTTACAGTTGACGACTAATGAGAGGTATAATTAATTAAGATGTTATGTGAACTCTTAGTTTTTACTTAGTATAGTTTTATAACCAAGATGTGTGTATGTACTTGTTCAGGCTAGAAGCTATCGTTCGATCCCACACTAATAATGTGTGTTGTATCATCAAGAAACGCAAGCTGGAGATTTCTACTCTTGCCATGCTGTCAGCTCTGACTGTATGTATTTTGTTTTGTTTTGTTTATGTTTTGTGTTGTTTTATTCACATAGTGTCCTGCTTCTAATTCTAGGTATCAAGCGAGAACGATGATGATGTTCCGACGGGTTGTTTGGTAGGCGTGGTGAATGAATCCCTTTCGGTTTTCCTCAAACAGAAAGGAAACTTTGACATCGAAGCTCAAGTCGAGAAGCTGAGGAAGCAAGAGGAAGAGACTCAAAAGTAATTACAAATTAAACCCTAGCTCGATCCCTTGTTTATACGTGCTCTCTTGTATGGGATGGGTAAGTAAAATTGTTGGAATCTGTTTGTTGCAACAGGAAGTACGAGAGCTTGGTGAAGAAGACGAGTGGTGCTGGATACCAAGAGAAAGTTCCGGTCCATATCCGGGAGGGAGACGAGGCCAAGCTCGAACAATTTCGGCAAGAAATCTTGTCATTTAAGAAAGCTAGAGAGCATCTGGAGCGGAATTGATGCATGGAAATAATCATAAGTCTTCTTAGAAACGATTTTCATAAGTATTGTATTTAGGTGATTTTTGAAAAAAAGGTAAATTTAAATAATTGATTATAATTAAATATATTAGTTTTTCTTAATTATAAATTTAAGTAATATTTCAAAAATATTTTTTTTTTATTTAAACATATGGATGGTTATTAAATAGTAATTATTTTACTCTTTTTTATAATTATAAAATTAATAATACCCCAAATAATAAGAAAAATTAAAAAAAAAACTATTCTTATTTAGAAACTATATTTTACCAAGTTTAATATGTAAATTAATAAATTAATATATCCATTTTCATAAATATTTCTAGTACTTATTTTCTCATAAGTAGTTATTTTCTGTATTCAATTGTAAAATTTAATTTTTCAATTGGAAAAATGTGACGGTCAGAGTGTTCAAAACAGATTTCATAAGTAAGGGGTCAAAATCCAGGTGCATTTTGAGTGTTCAAAACAGTTTTCATAAGTAAAACAGATTTCATAAGTAAGGGGTCAAAATCCAGGTGCATTTTGAGTGTTCAAAACAGTTTTCATAAGTAAAGGCCTATTCTTTTGGACAGAAATCAGAAATAATAATAACTTTTATAAATTATTAAATATTTTTTTAAAATATTAATAATAGTTTGACAGTATTGTATATTTAAAATTAATGATTAAAATTATTTTTTGTTTATTTTATTTTAATTTATTTTGAACTGTAAGAGTGAAGCGATTTGAACTGGACTGAAGACTGAACTGAAGTGGACTGAAAATAAATCCAAACGAAATTTAATGAATGCTGACTGAAGGGAAAATAAGTCCAAAAGATGAAAACTGAGGGAAAAAAACTCCAAAAGAAATTGAACTGAACTGAGGATTGAACTGAAGTGGTCTGAACTAAACTAAAGTGACTGAAAATAAGTTCAAAATAACAGGTACTATAGCAATACAGTGACACCATTTTTATTTTTTTTTGTAATTAATAAAAAAATTGTGACTATTGTGCTAAAAAATGAGAGTCTATCTACCGTCAAATGTAGATATTGATGTTGCAATCGTAATTTATAAAAAATTGTTTTCTAGTGAGTGACGAATTTGTAACAAGACAATGATGCAGATGTGTCACATTGAATTACAGTAAAATCTCTATAAATTAATACTCTATAAATTAATAATTTCTCTAAAATAATAAAAATTTTCGGTCCCGACTTGGGCCTTTGTAAAAAATGAGCGAATTCGATAAGATAATATAATAATAATTTTTTGAAAAATCCTTTATAAGTATGAGGTCCCAACAAAATTTTAAATTAATAATTTGTCAATATTAAAATTATAAATATTAATTCTCATCAATACTCTCAAAGTTGGGTACTTACCTGATCTATTTAGAGTGTTTCATAATGTACCTTACTAATATTCAAAGAATATTTTTCATTACTCATTTTTGTAATATTTTTAGTGCATGATGATTCCTTTTATATTCACATAATATTTTATGCATTTTGATCATTTATTGATGATTTTGTGATTCATTTTAGATGACGAGAAAACATAATTAGGTATTATAAATTAGTTTATTTTTATAAATATAATATTTAACATTATACATTGAATATATAATAATATACATGAATATATTAATTAGTTGCAATAAAATTGACTTTATCCAATTATTTTAAATAAATATATTTAAATTTATTGAATTTGAAAATTCTTTCTTTTAATTAATAAAATATTAATTTATCGATATATTAATACCTCTTTAAATTGATAAAATTTTACGATCCCGACAGTATTAATTTATAGAGGTTTTACTGTAGTATATTTTAAGATCGAAGGTAAAAAAGATTAAAAGAAGGGTAGAACCGGTTTTGGAGACAACTATATGATGTTTTTCATAAAGTTAAGAGTAAGTTTTTAATTTCACACTATTTATGTTTTCTCATGAAATTAAATTTAATCAAATCGAAGTTGAGTAGTTTTTTTTAGAAAGAAAAAAATTGAAGGAAAAAGAAAAGGAGTGTCAATGAATTCCCATTACATACATCCATTTTTTCTAGTATCCAAATCCAGACAAAAAATGTTCACCCGCGAGGAAGATGATTCATAATTCCAATCAACCTTTTTCAATCAATCTTCAACATCAACTTACCCAAAAAGGAAAGAAACTTCTTCCTACACACCCTCAAATTCAATCACGATCTTCGACCCAGCAAATTTCATCTAATTTAGTATTTTTCAATTTCAATTTATCGACCTACGCACCCGCCATTGATTGCAGGATGAGGTTCAATCCCAATTGCAGAACTCCAGCTACGACCTCGAGAAAATGACATTCCCACTTTCCAATCAATTTTAATGGCCCATCCTCGGCGGCGCCACCAGTACCGGCACCGCCTCATCTCCGCTGTCTCCGCCATATCCGCTGTCATGCTCCTCCTCTTTGCTCTTATATCTTTCCTTGTGTCGCCCCCCATCGGCAGCGATCACCTCCACCTCCACCGTGGCAGGATGCCTTTCATTTCGAGCAGAAGGGTTTGTTCTTATTTAGTTATTGTTTATTTGGAAATGGAGGTGGTGAAGTGTTATTCATTAGGTTTTGCTATGATTTTGTTTGTAGATGAATAATGACGTTGGTGAAAGAAATGAAGCGCCATTGTTTCGTGTTCCGGTTAGTGTCTATGTTTTTTCTCTCTCAGTAATTCTGCCTGTGTTGTTTGCTATTGATCGACTGGATCCGAATTTCGTGCTAAATGCGATGTTTGTTTATTGATGAGATCTAGAACAGTGGAGGGCTGGGTCGTCATCGTGGTCTCTGGACTACGAAAAATGCAGAATTTTTCTATGGGTGCAGCAATGCCAGCAGTACTTTTCCAAGTGTGTAAAACTTATCTAGAGCTTTTACTTGAGTTGTTTGTTTTAACATTGTTTATTTTCTTTTTTATGACAGAAGCTGATGGTATAACACATCCTGATCGTTACTTGGCCATTGCTACCAGTGGAGGTTTAAACCAGCAAAGAACCGGGGTATGAGCTCTCTTTATTTACATTTTTCTCCATTTACTTTGTTGGAATGCATTTTAGTATTCTTAGTTTATTGACCTGCTCAAAAGAAATTTGTATGATTGACCAATAGTTTGTGGTAGGAACTATTTATGCAAAGTTTCCGATTTCTCAAAATCAGAAAGATAATTGCATACATATGCCATTGCCGTGAACTCTTAAACTGTGTGTGGGTGATGGCTATTCTATTTTGTATATAAGAGATTGAAGTAAACTGGAGTTCGGTTGAAGGTGCTGAAATTAGTAATTACAATTTTCTGTAGATTACTGATGCTGTTGTTGCGGCTCGCATCTTGAATGCCACCCTTGTTGTCCCGAAATTGGACCAGAAGTCTTTCTGGAAGGATGTTAGGTAAAGCATTGTTTTCATTTTCTATTTTGTTTTACCCATTTCTTGTAACTCAATAGTTGCTCTTCTGCAGCAACTTTTCAGAGATCTTCGATACCGATTGGTTTATATCATCTCTGGATAAAGATGTAAAAGTCATAAAAGAGCTCCCTCAAAGAAGAGGGCGTATATGGAGTCCGTATACTATGCGTGTTCCAAGAAAGTGCAACGAGCACTGCTATATTAGTCGTTTAGTACCCGTACTTTCAAAGAAGCATGTAAGTCGATGTTTTCATAACTTGTTCCTTTTTCCATGGTATCTTCTTTGGGTAGATAAGATCTTTTGATGTATTGAAAGAATAAAAAGTGATATTGTACGTGGACTAACCCCAGCTATGAATACTAGGAAGTATATATAGTATTTATCGGTAAATAAATATCTACGGTTTCTTGGCTGTTGTATAAGCTCATTAATGAATGGAGTAATGTGTGTCCAGGCTGTTCAGTTGACCAAATTCGACTATAGACTTTCAAATAGGTTGAGCGTGGATCTACAAAAGCTAAGGTGCAGAGTTAATTATCATGCATTGAGGTTCACTGAGCCCATCCTTGAAATGGGTGCGAGATTAGTGCAAAGAATGAGGGCGAGGACCAAGCATTACATAGCCCTCCACCTGAGGTGCCTACTTTTGGCTCTGTAATTATCTGGTTTCTTGTTCATCTCTCCACTTCTATCCATGTTTCACGATCCACATTAGCTTTCTGAGCCTAGATTAGGTTTTAATTTTTATTTTGTACATAAAGTTATTTAGCTGTGTGGTTTTTGGGTTCTTGAACTTTGTAGTAAATTGTAGATATGGTTCGTTTAGTTTTGCAGTTTTCATGATTTTAATTATTCTTTATGTGCCTGTGTTTATTTCTACAGGTTCGAACCTGATATGCTTGCATTCTCAAGATGTTATTATGGTGGAGGAGACAAAGAGAGGGCGGATTTGGCTAAAATACGGAGGAGATGGAAAACATTACATGTAATGCTTCACATGCTTTTTTCTTTGTTGTAGTGTATAAGTCTAACTGAGAACGTAATTATGATGCCCACTCATACAATTTTTTTTAAAGGAAATGTGGAGCAATAGTTGATACTACATATTTATTTTTAAATGAATCTTGCAGTCTCCTAATTCAGATAGGGAGAGGAGGCAAGGACGATGCCCGCTCACTCCTGAGGAAGTTGGTCTACTGCTAAGAGCACTCGGGTACGACAAAGAAACCCATATATTTGTGGCCTCTGGAGAAGTTTATGGAGGGGAAGCAACATTGGCCCCTCTAAAAGCTCTTTTTCCCAACTACTACTCAAAAGATATCTTAGCAAGCCAAGAGGAACTGAAACCTTTTTCTACTTTTTCTTCCCGAATGGCTGCACTAGACTTTATAGCGTGTGATGAAAGCGACGTATTTGTTACAAATAACAACGGGAACATGGCAAAGATTTTAGCAGGCCGGAGGTAAGTGTGTTTATTACTTTCCAATTTTCTTGGTTTTCCGATCTTTAACATTAAAAAAGATAGTACTAAGTATCCTAAAGATTTGACCTTGTTAAAGAAAAAGAAAAAACTCAATTTTAAAGTTAAGAAAAGTACCCGAGGTTTGATTCATCGCTAAAATGAAACCCCACTAATTGCAATTTTTATCAATGTGATGAAGTGGCGAATGTTTGATTTCTTTTATAATTTTAGGTCAAATCTCAAGGGTACTTTTTGTAACGCAAAGTAACCAACATCTGTCATTATCTGTGTGCAGGAGATATTTTGGGCACAAGCCTACAATCCGTCCGAATGCTAAGAAACTGTACAGAGTGTTTGAAAACCGACATAATATGACTTGGGACGAGTTTGCCTCACGGGTTCGTACATTTCAAAGAGGTTTTATGGGAAGCCCTCGAGAAGTGAGGCCAGGCAGGGGAGCCTTTCACGAAAACCCTGCTGCTTGCATTTGTGATACCTCAGAAGCACAAACAAAGATGGATTCGGTTATGATTAAAAAAGATGGAGATGGAACATTTGAAGGTAAAAACACGAGCGATGAATTGGAGTGGTCGGATCCTGACGAGGAAGATGATCTAACGAGTCAGCTGGGGAACACTACATATAACGAAACAAGCTCGGAAGACACCTTATCCTCCGACGAGCCTGGGTTGGAGGAGTTGCTTTCGGACTGAATGCTAATGTTTAGAGTCGTCTTAAGATTTTAACGGTCAGCTTTTTGTACATTGATGAGAAATCATGAGTTGATTTTCGATTTTCTTTAGTAAGTTATATAAATACTCTTGTAAGTAAATTGTTTGAAATGTTATACTAAAAACGTAATATAGAGTGACAAAAGCTTATGCTAAAACAGTTACTTTTGCAATAACTTCTTTATAGTGTATTGTAATTTTAACAAATAAAACTAAAAAAAGATTTATCATTGGGCCATAAAACAGCAGTCGTCATCATATTGGGCTTCTATATTCGGCCCAGATAATTTTATTTTATTTTATTTATAAAGAGCAAAATCTATTCCGGAGCTGCTTGATCAGCTGCGAAGATGCAAGGTGGATCGACAGGCATCGGCTATGGCCTCAAATATCAGGTCAATTTCTTTGAGTTTTCAGAGCTGATTTTAACGAGGATTTGAAAACTGGAAAACCTGAAAGTGGATTTGATTGCACCAGGCGAGATGTATTTCGGACGTGAAGGCGGATACAGATCACACAAGCTTTCTGACCGGTACTCTCAGCCTCAAAGAGGAAAACGAGGTCGGTCGTTTCGTAACTCAATCGAGGAGTGATTTTTAACAGAAAAAAAAAATCAGCTTGATCTTGATGTGGGTTTGCGTTTTCAGGTGCATTTGATAAGGCTTTCGGCTGCCGGCACCGAATTGATCTGCGAGGGTTTGTTTTCCCATCCGAATGAAATCTGGGATCTTGCTTCGTGTCCGTTCGATCAGCGGATTTTCTCCACAGTGTTCTCATCTGGTAATGTAGATATTTCCTGCTTCAGGGTTTTAGATGAACAAAGTCTATGACTTTTGGATCATGCCGATCTCGGACGCCATTTGTAGTTATAGTTTTTGAATTTGGTAGAACCCGACTCGATGTTAAGCTATGATGCATGTATTAAGCTACTTGAGCTGTCTGCTCAATTTAATTTCGCTTACTATCTGGATTGAAAATTCTTTTTCGTGTGCCCGGAGTATGATATTTTGTTGTCTGGTGCCTTGTTTTTTAAAGGGGAAACATACGGGGCAGCGGTATGGCAAATTCCAGAGTTGTATGGCCAGCTTAGTTCGCCGCAACTCGAGAGTGTTGCTACTTTAGATGCACACACCAGCAAGATTAGATGGTGAGCTTGTTTTGATGAATATATCTCAGATTGACCTGTAATAGACAGGAATTATGATAATTCTTTGTTAGAATTACTGGTTTATATGTACATATATGCATACGTTTAATTTTAAATTTCTCACACAAACTGATGAACTTCCAGGTGCTTGCCTATTTTTATTAACCCTATGCTTTCTATTTGTTGGCGTGGTTAGGGATTCTATATCATGGCTTTAATTTCACCAGATTCAGTAAAACCAAACTTTTTTCAATATGACTTACGTTTCATGGTATTTTACTTAGTGTCCTTGCCTTGATCTTGTAATTCACCCACAGGCAGTAGGTTGTGTTAAATATTACTATTTATTTTCATCCTTTGAGTAAGATCTGAATTAGATAATATTTTCAACAAACATTCTCTATTACATCCAATTTAAACACATTCTCACATATCAAAAAACTAAAATCAATCATTCCTTAAACATAACGTTGTGGTTTTTATGGTATCACCTTCAGTCTTGACTCGTAATTTAGATTCTGTGGTGCAGATAGTGACAAGATTTCCTTCCATGCAATTCCTTTGGAATCTTATTTTTTACCGCCTAAATAATTAGGAATCCTTAATCCTCAACCTCCTCCCATGATAAAATAAGTCAACAAAAAGAGGGAACTTATTATTGGAATTATTCAGTACTTCTTAGTTAGATTTGATAACTATGTATTTTAGGTTTTTTTCTTATGAAGCTTTTTGCTATTAGAGTATTACTTACATTAAATAAATTATGCACTTCCACTACGATCTTGGATTTATGCCGTTCTCCCAAAAAAAACTTAAATTCTGGCATTTTTTTTTCAAATTTGCAAGCAATAGTAATGTGTTTGTTGACTGAATGATACTGCATTCACTTCGAATTTAGTGTACTCTGGTGGCCTACGGGAAGACATGACAAGCTGATTAGCATTGATGAGCAGAACCTCTTCCTCTGGAGCTTGGATACTTCAAAGAAGATTGCTCAGGTATAGGTCACTTGCTAAGATCACTGAGTTATGACTATTACACATAAGACCTTCGCTGTTTGTATTTCACTATTTCTTTCTTTTACTCTTTTTCCCTTAAAAATGATCAGGTTCGTTATCTATTAGGTTTCACTTTATTTGGTGCTTTAATGACTGAGAGAATTTTGGAAGGATAAAGATAAGAAAATAATCCATTATTATAGTATGAATGTACTTGGAGAAATAGGAATTTTCAACTCGCTTTTATGCAAACGAACTACTCAAGTATGTAACACAACAACCTTTGCTCTATGAAGAAAAAGCTTCTTGTGAATTAAGAAACTTCCATAAGGGTTTGGTAAGCTGTGTGAATATTTCGAGTTGTTTGGACTTTGGATGGAAGGTTGAGTAGACTAACACGTCAAGAATTCTGCGCGGTAGCCTGGCCTTCTTACAGATTGGCATAAGCTAAGCCATTGTGCAGGATTTCTCATATGTCTAAATGTATGTTGACATATAACCTATACCATGAAAATTTTGGTTCTTAGCACTTACTATCATTTAATGTGGTTTGAAATGGAACATATTGGTTGAAGTCTTTTGTTTCCAGACTTATATCCTCCCATTGTTTTCTTATTTAGACATACGATAATTCACCAATTGCATGATCATATATGTCTTTATGTGTGTGTGTGTGTGTGTGGATATATGATATGGAGCGGAAACGGGCTTGAGTCCACTATTCGTGGGCTAGGGAGTTTAAATTAATTAATATTCTATTTCCTTTTATTATTTAGATTTTTATTTTGTTTCTATTTCTTTAGGGTTTTCTATTTTATCAGGACTCTATATAAGTCCTTACTTAGGGTTTAATTCAGGCATTGATTAATAATATTAAGAATAGCCTGTTGGCTTTGGGCAACGGAGTTTTCCGTTGATTTTAGGAATTCTGTTCCTAACAATTGGTCCGACCTGCCGGATCCCGTTTCCGCCGGAATGACGAATACGAGAGCGACCATCGAGCAGCGTATGGATAAGATGGAGGCCGATCAGGCCGAGGTGAAGGAGAAATTGAACACGCAGGGAGCACAATTGAGCACGCAGGGAGCACAATTGGCATAGATCGTGGCGTCCTTGGCAGCGTTATCAAAGGTAATTATGAAGTCGTCGGAGGAGGGGCACTCGACACCAAAGAAGCCCGCGGGCGATGACTCGACTAAGAGCGATCAAACGAGTAAGGGCGCTACCTTGGCGCTTCTACCATCGTTTGAGGGGGAAGATCCGATCGGGTGGATAGCGAGGGCGGAACAACAGTTTGAATTGCAGAACACTCCGCCTGAGAAGAAAGTGGCAGCGGCTGGAGTTGCCATGGATGGAGCAGCCTTGCACTGGTTGGCGTGGATGAGAGAGCGAAAGTCGGGCATGTCATGGGACGAGTTCACCCAAGCGCTGGTGGCGCGTTTTGACACACAATTTAAGAGCAGCAAATCTGAGACTGAGACGTTCGGAAGCAGATCGAAATTGCGGATAACTATATTTCGGTATCTGTTCAATCGGCATATCAAGTTCCGGGACTGGCTGAAACACACCATTTCAACTGTTATTTCATGAATGAATTGAAGAGTTCGATTCGAGGCTCATTACGCCTCCTTCGTCCTAATAATTTGGAGGCATCAATGGAACTAGCTAGGGATATTGAGGATAATATATCCTTTCAGGATGCTAGTCGAGGAAGCCAAATTTTTAGTGGTTCGGGGATGCGTCCGAGCAATTTTGCGAGGCTGTTCAGGGGAGGTAATGCGTCTGCAGGGAGCGGCAGAGGTAATGCGTCTGCAGGGAGCGGCAGTGTGCGGCAGTGTGGTAGGATATATCGGTGGACTTTCTAAAGGAGAGAGGCAGTCTCCGGGATCAAACTCGAGTATGTCTAGGCAGTTTTTGAGAACATATTCAAGGCTGTCGGGATCAAACTTCAACCTTGAGGACAAGGTTGTTTCGAAGGAGGTTGGAATTGATATGGAGCGGAAACGGGCTTGAGTCCACTATTCGTGGGCTAGGGAGTTTAAATTAATTAATATTCTATTTCCTTTTATTATTTAGATTTTTATTTTGTTTCTATTTCATTAGGGTTTTCTATTTTATCAGGACTCTATATAAGTCCTTACTTAGGGTTTAATTCAGGCATTGATTAATAATATTAAGAATAGCCTGTTGGCTTTGGGCAACGGAGTTTTCCGTTGATTTTAGGAATTCTGTTCCTAACAATATATTACCATATGTATGTGTGAACATATTTTTCATATTTCATTAATTCTTGATATTGTGATAGTGGTTTAGGATTAACAGTAGTTTACTTAGTTTCCCAAAACAAACTTACATATGTCTCCCTACTCCCGTCACCCGTGTATTCATAGAATCAGGTTGAATAAGAATCTTTTTTTGAAATCTCAAATGAGTGAATGACTGCTATTGGATAATAACTCTGACAAAATGAGAACTGCGAATTCAATTGGGCTAAAAGAAATTAAGGACTCAAGGGTTTGTGCCACTAGTTAAATTCTGGTCCTTTTCTATTTCCATAGTACAATCTTGTATGATTAACTATGAGAAAGTCCATTAACTTAACTGGAAATCAGTAAATATTTTGTTTATTAATTATCATTCTCATTCTGCCTTGCTTTGTTACTAAACTAAAATATCACTATCACTTGGGAAACGGGCTGTTTTTTTAACTTTCTATGTGTATTCAAATTGCACCTTGATTGATGTCTTTGATATGTGTTGAAATTTATGCCAGTAGAGTACTTAACCAATATAATTATCTTGTAGCTTCTGATTCCTTGGGTAAATTATTTTGTAATCTAGGTACAGTCACAAGAATCAGCTGGCATGCGTCATAATTTAAGTGGTGGAGCCTGGGATCCTCATGACTTCAATAATGTTTCTTTAACATGTGATTCATCAGTTCAACTTTGGGATTTGAGGACAATGAAGTATGTTAAATATATTCCTCGCATCTTCATATTATCTAGTAACAACACGTTACTTCAACCTATTTTATGATATCAGTCAAGAGACAGCTTTTATTGCTTTTCATGGTTGAACTTCACCACCATGATTTTGATACATAAATCAAATTTAAAAAATGACTTTTTGCCATTATTTCTTTTGATTGATGTGCATGACTTCTTACAGTTGAGCATTCATTGTCTTTACGGTTTTTATGCAATTTTATCTCGTCCATACTATTGCATACAAATTCTTTTGCCAAGACCTATATAGTGCAAATATGAAACATGTGGTCAAGTATTATGTGGTTCAGCTGTTTCTTCTTGATTTTTATATTTTACTAATCAAGTTTATTTACTTGCAGGAAGACTGGTTCAATTAAGCGTGCCCACGCCCGTAATGTAGACTATGACATGAAAAAGAGGTACATGCTTGTAAGTATGCTGCAACTTGATAAGTGTTTCTTTACAATAATATTTTTAATGTTAGTCTGTCAAGTGGTTTTTCATTTTACTTTTTTTTGTGTGTTTTTTAAGTCATTTCATTCTACCATTCGTGTTTATATACTTCATTACTTCGAGACCTGCTAATTTCTCAAACAACTGTGAGGTGTTTAAACATTCATATCTACCTACAATACTTTAAATCCCATTGTGAACCGGTACAACTTATTACTTATCCCACATACAGTTGTTCGACAAAACCTAGATATGCTTTTTACCAAGCAGCGCCAATGAAATTCTGTGGTCATTATATACAGAAAGGGATTCATCGTGTACAAGAACTTGTGTTCTTGCTTAGATTTTGTTCATGTGGCTTGAAGGGGGAAATAGGTAAGGGACTCAACTATTCCTTCTGGAGTTAAAGATATGCCCTTGGAGGAATGCGAGAATCAAAGGGACCATTCCCCACCTTGAAGCCTCTCAATACTTTACCTACCCATGATATATAAGATACATATGCTAAATTTATTCCTCGTGGAACCATTTTTCTTTTTTCTGTATGTTAAGTTTGTATGTGCTTCTAAATTCACCGTATCCATGAATGGTCCTCTTTCTTTTCCAAATCTGATCCCATGAGTGCTTGTTGACATTTCTCAGGTAACCGCTGAAGATGAGTCGGGCATTAACATATGGGACCTTAGAAATCTGAAGTTTCCAGTTGCAGATCTTCCTGGGCATTCACACTGGTATAGTTTTCACATCAATTCTTTGACCACCCTGGCTAAATCTCTTTTTCCATTCCATGACCGATGTAATATTTTTCATTTGGTTGAGTTTTTATTTTTGTTTGTTTCAATATGTTTGTTTGGATACCTTTGCCAACCGTCCCCTTAATTTTTGTTGGACTTGTGCTATTTTTTTGTGATTTTTGATTTTGGAAAGTGTTTTCTGAAACTGTTGGTTTGTCTACTCTTGTTGTTACTTGTTATATGTTTAAATTATGTTAGTAGTTCTATTATTTTCGAATTAAAGAGTGTTATTATTGATAGGACGTGGACTGTCAAATGTAATCCCACATACGAGGGCCTGATTCTGGTACCTTTTTTCCCTTTTCCTCTCTTTCTAAACTTGATCGTAACTTTACACCATTGAATTCCTTTATTATAGTCGTCATCATCATTATGCTTACTTTACCCTATAGCATGTTGAGAACAAATAAAAATCGTACTTTATTGCCATTGATATTTTGCTGAAGATGTCTACGCTTTTGTAGAGTGCTGGAACCGACTCAGCTGTTAATTTATGGCTGGCCTCTCATCCAAGCCATGATGATTCGAATAGGTCTGCATTTTTTATTTTTCATTTTTCTATTGTTTTACTTCACATTAATTTTTGGTTATTGATGTTGGTTACATCTTAAATTTTGCTAGTGTGCTGGGACCACCCACCGGGACTGTTGATCCGCTGCTCAACTCCTACAATGACTATGAAGACAGTGTTTATGGTATTTGATGGAACATCTGATTATTTTTAAAGCCGTAGTGAAGGAATCGACTTTGATTACTTTTACTTAATACAGGTCTTGCTTGGAGTTCTCGGGAACCATGGATATTTGCGTCAGTATCTTATGATGGAAGTGTAAGTTGCAAATATTCTATGAAATTTATACACTCGAATTCCTTTGCCTGTCTTGGTTTTTGGTTGAGGTTAATAGATTGAAGATAACTAATTTACAGAAATGACTCGTACCAAGTATATACGGAGTAATGAAGTAATCAAATCCGAATGCGAGCAATGTTGTTGCTTGCCATGACTTGTTTCTATATTTGTGCAGGTGGTTGTGGAATCGGTTAAACCGCATCTCACTAGAAAATGAAACCGAGCATTGGCAGTGAGATATAACTAAAGCTATATTGAATTTGTGCTGACCTCAGACTCGTGAAAATTCTTAGAAACATAATCCTATATTTTGATTGAAGATGTATTTTACCAATTTGTAAGACAAGATTTCTTTCTTTATTTCTTCGGGCTGTACTGTACCACTGAAATGAGTTGTGTGGTGATGGATCACAACATCATATTTTTATCCACCAAGTTTCATTTGTGGTCTGTATGTACGTACGAGTGGCTATATT
Source organism: Euphrasia confusa (assembly GCA_954870475.1). Classification (NCBI taxonomy): domain Eukaryota; kingdom Viridiplantae; phylum Streptophyta; class Magnoliopsida; order Lamiales; family Orobanchaceae; genus Euphrasia; species Euphrasia confusa. The sequence continues at coordinate 50,105,568 of OX940949.1, read as the reverse complement.
TGTATTTGATGGTCGTTTTCATGGAAAAGTGTTCGCAATTTTTACAACTTCCAAATGGATAAGATGGATTTCTTAAGGTTGTCGAGTCAGCTTAGCCGCCTTATCCTAATGCACAGTGAGTCATTATTTGTTGAAAATCCAGGTGGCGCTTCTTTTCACCAAGAACGCTGCCGCGTCATATATCCATTCCCACAACTTATCCACGTTTCTAGCCTGAGTCATCAGTTCATGATGTGCTGACACGTGGAATACAAATCCAAAGACATGGGAAAATCATTTCACACCCATACAAGAAGATCGAATTGAATTGAGTGACAATTTAAAATAAATTAAAATTTCAAGGGCCAAATTATGAAGCTACGAAGGATCAATTTAAAATTATAATTCAGTGAGTTATTATTTGTCGTGGAAGAGTTGATACATTTATCTGGGCATGAAATTCGAAAAAATAGAGTAGTAGTATTTTGTAATTTTTTTACAAAAATATAAAGAGCAAAAATGTATATTTAAATGTTAAAATTAAAAAAATTGTGTAACACTTAAAAAGATTGTGTCAATTATTAGTGATTAAATTCACTAATTTGCCATTGTTGTGTAAAAATATATTTGTTGTAAATTCACTAATTTGCCATTGTTGTGTAAAAATATATTTGTTGAAGTGATACAGTATATTGTAAAATATTAATTTGTTATATGAATTGTTGTACTTTTATTTTTTACTTGATAATTAAATACCGTATATGATTAAAAATTACAAAAGAGCTCAACAAACCCTAGCTGGAAAACCCCATGCTCAACCATTAAAGACGTTCCACGTGTCAACAACCCAGAATAGGAATACGGATTCAAATCAGGAAAATGTGGGGCTCACGTGTCCGATTTGATTCGACCCGGCTTACTTTCACATCGTAACTGTACTCCAAAACCTCTGCTGCATCTCTCCCTATAAATCTAAAACATTCATCATCCCCTCAGATTATACATCAGCTCTCTGCCTCCGTCTATACGTACACACATATATGTATATACACTCTCACTTGCCGGATTCCTGATCAGGAGAGACCGGAGCACGAGGCAACGCCGCCATTTGGTCCTCGGAGGTAGTGTGGGGTTAATTGAGAAATCAGTGATTATTGAAAACACGGCAGCTGCTAGGTTTTAATTAATTTTTTTCTGTTTTTTTTTTTTGGTTTTTTTTCCTTTAATTTCGAAATTTGATTTTTGCTGTGGACTGTGGGGCTACATTACTGTTGAATGTCATTTATGTGATTGAATCGTGGGAGATGGATATGTCTACTGTGAGGGGTTTTACGACGCCCTTCAGTGTGAGGTTGTTGAGGAGAACCGACTCGGATTTTCCGAGCGGGGTGGTTTTGGAGGTGGGGAGGAAGAAGAGGCGTCTGCTGGCGAAGGCGGCTGGTGAGCTCAAGTGTTGTTGTTCGGAGATTCGGGCGGTCGGAGGGTCGGGCAAGACTGCTGAAAAGTGCGATGACCGGCTATTTGAACCGAACAAGAGTCCCAGCTATCGGGACCCTGTAATGCCTTTCGCGTCTCCTCAGTAAGCTAGTTTGTTTCCTTCTCGTAATTGAGCTTTCCTCTGTTCTGTAATTTTGTGGTGAATGTAAAAAAAAACGCTTTTCGGTTTGTGATGTTTCTCTTGCATTGTCAAATGTTGTTTGTGTTATTTGATGCACTGCTTTTGCTTTAGGGGAAATTCATGATGGTATTGATACAAGAAAGCTCGACTTTGATAATGGAACTATCTGATAGCTTAGTGACAGTTTCTAAACTGAGCTTGTGAAGTAGGCTTCTGGCTTATGCTATCTATATGATAAATTAGTAAAAACATTTTTGTGGGAAATACAAGTAGCATGTTTTGATTATATATTATATGTGTAATTGTGACAAAGCTTCCATATGTTGCCTGGTGTTGTGTTGGGTTGGCCTCTGTTTTGTAGCAACCTAGTGGATTTCTATGATTTTAACTGGAACAGATTGTTTAGTTCTTAATGGCAACTCATGATATATAGTTAATACGAAAGTAGAAATTATTTTTCCAGCAATAAGTGCTGCCCACCTGTAATTATGTCAAAGTGGAACCTACTTATCAGTTCGAATGAAGTCTGTGACATATACAAGTACTTTTCATATTGCAGAATAGTTTCAAAACCAGAAAAATTCTTCCCGCGTTGCACCCCGAGAAATTCAGGCCCTCAGTCCCGCGATTCTCCCCCTAAACGAGGTTTTAATGCTCACTTTACATTATAAGAAAATTTATTCAGATAAAAGTATCATAGTTTTGTAAATATCTAATCCAGTTTATTGAGATTCGTATAGTCATGGTAGCTATTTGTTGTTTCTACATTGTCTGATGACTTATGTTACAGTTGATGTTTTATCTTTTGTAGATACGGGCATTGCAAATGAGAAAGACTGGGGCATCAGTTTGCTAAATGGTGTCAATGAATCTGGCACCAATGATGACGGCAGTACTTGGTTCAGTGAAAGTGGAGAAGATCTTGGAGATAATGGTTATAGATGTAGATGGACTAGAATGGGTGGTCAGAATGCTGATAGCACATCAGAATGGAAAGAAACGGTATAAACATATTGTGTAGTACATTTTCTTTGTGACCTAGAAAACTATTATCTAAACTGAAATTGTTCATTGTGTGTTAATTCCACGAAAGGAAGGCACTTTCGTGAGAATTAGAATTGTGATTTGAATGTGTAGCTAATATCTCAAGGATAAGTTGCAACTTTTAGTGAAAATGCTATCTTTTAAAATGTATTTAACAATCTTAAACTGAGTTATTAAATGATCATCAGACCTTGTCATTTTCGCTAGTCGATCATAATGAACATGTAAAATTATTTATTAAGGGTTTGGCCTATTATCTAAAATACTGAGTTTTAGCATTTGTAAAACTTTGTAATATTATATCTATTTTGTATTTATAACCTTATTAAGTACCATCCCAGGTGGATGCATTTAATTGGATTTGTTGATCTCCTTGACAGTGGTGGGAGAAAAGTGATTGGACGGGATACAAAGAGCTAGGTACTAACTTTTTTTCGTTCAATCCTTATTATGATAAGTTTTTTCTACCTCAAGTTCATTTGATAAATCTTTGCCATTTTTTTGTTGATACTTTTATCTCGTTGACGGTACTAGTTCTCTTATTTTTGCTTATTTTCAAGTGGTTTTCGTGGATTCAGGTGTTGAGAAATCCGGAAGAAATGCAGAAGGGGATTCTTGGTGGGAAACATGGCGAGAAGTTCTTCACCAAGATGAATGGAGGTGTTTGCTTTTCTCATCAATCACATTTTTCCCTTTTAATTGTTTAAGAAGTTTTGGAAATAAAGACAATATAGTTTGTTGTTTATCATCCTCACAATACTATTCCATTCTAAATGCAGTAATTTGGCTAGGATAGAAAGAAGTGCTCAAAAACAAGCAAAATCAGGAACGGAGAACGCTGGGTGGTATGAGAATTGGTAAGATTGGTGCAAAATATTTAACAGAAAATAAATAAATGTGTATCATGGGTTTTAATACCTTTTTCAATACAGGTGGGAAAAATATGATGCCAAAGGTGGTACTGAGAAAGGGGCACATAAGTATGGTAGATTGAATGAACAATCTTGGTGGGAGAAGTGGGGAGAACATTATGATGGTAGAGGATCAATCTTGAAATGGTACTTCGACATTTTTTTTATTCCTGAAGTGTTTAAACATTTTTTCTCAAATGTGTGTCTTTTCTAGCTTAGTTTTTGTAATAATTTATTTTGGTATGTACAGGACAGATAAATGGGCTGAGACTGAACTCGGAACAAAATGGGGAGATAAGTGGGAAGAAAAGTTTTTTGCTGCCATTGGATCAAGACAAGGGGAGACGTGGCACGTATCTCCCAGTAGTGAAAGTATGTACCAATTTTATTTGTATTAATGCTAGTATGAACCATTTATTTGACAAAATATGATCTGAAGTCTTTGTCCAATCATATTTTCTATGTGAAATTATAATGGAAGGTGATTTGTAGAATTTTGCTTTTATGTTAGTCTACGGTATGTAGGCTCAAAGTTATAGACTATTATCATATTATTCTGGAATGTTTTAGACTATTATCATGAACATTATGAGTTGTTAGTTATAGACTATTATCATCTTATTTTGAAATGTTATGAGTTTGGAATGTTATAGACTATTATCATGAACATTATGAGTTGTTAGTTATAGACTATTATCATTTTATTTTTAAATGTTATGAGTTGATAGATTTTTCTTGTATTTGGTGGTTATATGGTTGGTCTACTGAACAACTCATTTATATTCAAACACCATAAACAAATTAAAAAGATTATTGAACCCTTCTAAGGGTTTATTTACATACATGTTTATTGAATTAGTTTAATTGAGATGAGTATTGAAAACAACATGGCCCTATAATCTTGATTTGTATGTGTTTATTTTGTAATGTTTTCGTTATGCTTGGTTTTGTTTTGACTTCTAGTCGACAACTAATGTTTATTCCATATAACAAAAACAAAAAAACAGGATGGTCACGGACATGGGGAGAAGAGCACTTTGGAAATGGGTATGTCATGCACACATCTTTTAACTAATTTCCCCTTTTTTCTTTTTGTTGATAAAAATCCAATCTTACCGATTGTGATAAAGGATGTGAGGGTATTGAACTTTACGAGTCTTTTTTGTATGTCTTTTTTGTATGTGCAGCAAAGTGCACAAGTATGGAAAAAGCACTACTGGAGAAAGTTGGGATATTGTTGTGGATGAAGAAACATACTATGAGTAAGTGATTGTTTCTCAATTCAACCTCAAACCTTCCCGACAAATAAATGGACCAGTTTTGACTTTTGATTTGAATTGAAGGGCTGAACCACATTACGGATGGGCGGATGTTGTTGGTGATTCGACTCAGTTACTGTCGATTGAACCAAGAGAAAGACCTCCTGGTGTGTTCCCAAATCTGGACTTTGGGTCATCATCATCATCTACACCCCCTCCAGGCGAGCCACCTGAGTTACCATCTTCTTCAGAGTGACAAAATAACTGGTCGATTGATGGTTTGCGCTTCAGCCTAGGTGGTTTGGGAATTAAAGAGCTATTGTTTCTCTGTAATTGTTCAAAACTTCTTGCTTATGCTATTGCTCTAGCTCGTTTTATTCTTCATTTTATTCATTCTTTTAGATTTTTTCTTTCTGCGTTTTATGTAAGCTGGACGCTAAGCTATCTATGCCTGGAGATGTTTCAAGTTTTTTTCTTGCCGTTGGTGAATCGTTTCGTATTTTTTAGTTCCAACTAAACGTGTGCCCTTTTACATTACATGATGTGATGCAATATGTACATATATATATATATATATATATATATATATATATATATATATATATATATATATATATATATATATATATATATATATATATATACTAAAAGGATAGTTCATTTGGGGAGTGACAGAAGGATGTATAAGAATTTTGATCATATTTATGAGTACTCTCTACGAAAGTTTTGGAGATAAAAAAACATGTAAAAAAATCTTAATGATGTAGTAGTTTAAATTGTAGAAACCCTCTTTTTTCTTTTATGATTCAAACTCAACGTGATGAGCTGGTTTGCCATACTACGTACTCCCTCTGTCCCACAACAATAGTCACAGGTGGTCAACGTTGACTTTTTTCGTTCGTCCAATACATACGATAAATAGTGTACAAAAATTATGAAAAAATTACTAAAATAAAATATACCTATTAAATTTTATTTTAGTATTTTTTTCATAATTTTTGTACACTATTTATCATATGTATTGGACGGACGAAAAAAGTCAACGTTGACCACCTGTGACTATTGTTATGGGACGGAGGGAGTATTAGGCTTGTCTACCCTTGGTTACGACGTCTTACATACATATATATTCAGTATTTAAAATTTTATCTTTTGACGTGTACATTATTGTCTATTAACCATATTAACTCAGGTCTCCATTGTCGTCACTCCACAATCAGCATGAAGACGTAAGAAATATAATTTGATTACTGTCTCCACAATCAGCTTGAATACATAAGAAATATAATTTGATTAGTGTCAATCTCAACAACGACAAGTTACCATAATTAAAGATGAAGATTTAAGCATGAGTTTATACATTCAGTCCAAGATAATAGTAAACTGAATTGGAATTTTGAGTTGAAACTTCACATTGCACAATGTTGTATCCCATATTATTTACTTTTTTTTGTAAATAACAAATGAAGTGCGACAACTGCTCTAAAACAAATATAGTAATAAAAGGATTTTGGTAACCCCTACAAAATCCAAAAGAAATTAAATGTTACTTTTGAAACGAAATGATTTAGTAAATCCCTGGCCCCTTTTGGACCGAAGTCGATTCTCCTGGGTCAGGTTGGTTACCAATTCTGCTTTTAAAAATAATATATTGATTTTATTGTAATAATACGTACGTTTCTTTTTCATCATACAGTACTTTGTTTTCATTTATATGCACTCTATATATTTTACTTTAAAATTCTTATAATAAAATATCAATAAAATAAGATGTATCTTGTGTTAGGGACCCGATCAACCCGATCGTCCAAGTCCCGAACACAACAACGAGGATACGAACTCTACGACAAACGAATGGCGAAAAATCGATACTACTACTCCAAGCACAAGAAATACGGAACGAGCAACGAAACACAAAAGCAATGAGAAAATAAAGAACAAACAATGTATAGTGGTTCGCCCTTGAATGGGCTACGTCCACTTCTTGCCGCCACGAACTTTCCACTAGAAACGAGAAACAATACAAAGATTACAAGGATTTCCCACAAATCTCACAATCTCTCTATTTCTCTCTTTCTCTAGATCTAGATCTAAAATCTAATCTCTCAAAGTGTGGTAGGTTGGGTAGAAAGAAAGAGGATGAGAGGCTTATATAGGTGAGCCCAAAAAACACCTCAAAAAACCCTAAAAGAGGCCCAAAAACGAGTTGGCCCAAAAGAATCCTGGAAGTGGCACGAACGTGCCACTGCCTCTGAAGTTTTGGAAGAATGGCACATTCTGGCACGAACGTGCCAGTTCCTGAGTTTTGAGAAACTCTCCATTTGCGCTCGTTTTCGTCGTGGCTTCGTCGGTTTTGCTAGGTTTTGAGAAACTTGGAGACACAACCAACATCACCTCAACTCCTCCTCGTCCGTGGCGGCAAACACACTCCTCAACCGAAGAGCCCGATCGAGGTACCACACAACCTCATCTTATCATACGGCACAACTTTGGTAAACATATCCGCCGGGTTCTCACTCCCGAGAATCTTCTCAAGCACCAACTCTCCTTCCTCCAAGACCGACCGAATGAAATGATACCGGAGTTGAATGTGCTTCGTCCGTGCATGATATGTCGGGTTCTTCGCCAAATGAATAGAACTTTGACTATCACAATACAACACATTCCCTTTTCCTCCGTGTTGCAACTCCTCTAGAAAGGATTGCAACCAAATCATCTCCTTGGCGGCTTCGGTCATGGCTACATACTCCGCCTCACAACTCGAGAGTGCTACAATCTTTTGTAGCTTCGAAGCCCAAGAAATGGCCGTCTCTCCGAATGTGTAGACATAGCCCGTCGTGCTCTTCCGGCTATCGACATCTCCACCATTGTCCGCATCCACGTACCCTAATAACCCCGTCTCCGATTTTCGGAAACATAAGGCATAATTTGAGGTGCCCCTCAAATACCGGAGTATCCACTTCAAGGCTTCCCAATGCCTTCTCCCCGGGTTACTCATGAACCGACTCACAACTCCCACCGAGTGTGGTAAGTCCGGTCTCGTACAAACCATAGCATACATAAGACTCCCTATCGCCGACGCGTACGGGACCTTATCCATATGCCTTCTCTCCTTCTCCGTGACGGGCGAATCCTCCTTCGACAACCGAAAGTGCCCGGCCAACGGAGTGCTAACCGATTTAGCATTCTCCATACCAAACCTCGTCAAGACTTTCTTGACATAATCCTCTTGTGAGAGCTTTATGCCTTCCTTGCTCCTCACAATCTTCATGCCTAGGATTTGCTTAGCATCACCCAAATCCTTCATGGCAAACTCCGACGATAGTTTCTCCTTGAGCTTATCGACCTCCCGTCTACTAGCTCCCACTATCAACATATCGTCAACGTACAATAGCAAGATCAAGTAAGAGCCCTCAAGACTCTTGAAATAGCAACAATGGTCCGCCTCACATCTTAAGAAGCCGGTCTTCTTCATGAAACCGTCGAACTTCTTGTACCATTGTCTCGGCGCTTGCTTCAACCCGTAGAGGCTCTTCTTGAGCTTACACACAAGCTTCTCTTTGCCTTTAGCCTCATACCCTTCCGGTTGCTTCATGTAGATCTCCTCATCGAGCTCACCATGAAGGAACGCCGTCTTCACGTCCATTTTTTGAAGGTGAAGATCCTCTCTTGCTACTAACCCGAGCACTAACCGGATGGTCACCATCTTGACCACGGGAGCGAATATGTCGGTGTAGTCGATTCCCTCCTTTTGTTGAAATCCCTTCACAACCAACCTCGCCTTATACCGCTTGCTCCCATCGTGCTCCTCCTTCACACGGTATACCCATTTGTTATGCAAAGCCCTCTTCTTCTTAGGTAGCTCGGCTAGCTCCCAAGTGTGGTTCGTCACCAACGAGTCCATCTCGTCATCCATGGCCGACTCCCACTTGCTCGAGTCCCCGGCTTGCATAGCCTCTTCAAAGGTTTCCGGCTCACCCTTATCCGTGAGCAAGACATGATAGAGAGTAGTGATTTACTTTTGATTTGGTCTCCTCTCTCTAGTCGACCGACGCACAACCATTGGTGGTGTTTGTGATTGTACCGGTATACCGATCCAATCGATATACCGTGTGTGCGGAAGCGTGTAAAGCAATAGATCTACTATGCCATGATCTTAGTGCACACTTAATGTGTATAAGAACACATATAAACATATATATATACACATCCAATATATATATAAGGTTCAACGATTACTTACTTTTGTGACGAAGTGATTCGTTGATGTCGTTGAGGTGGTGTTGAGTCGATTGAACCACCTCAAATGGATCAGCCTCTCGAAGCTCTCCTTGTGAATGACCTCGTCACTCCTTTAGATCGTCCAGATGTGGAAGCCGCACAAATGGCCCGGCCTCTACGTGTTGCACACGAACCCGGATAATGAACACCTTTGCTTGCTTGAGAATGGATCTCCAAGATTACCTCTTTTCTCTCTATTTGTGTGGAATTTCGTGGCTGAATATTGTGTGTGATGAAAATCAAATTTTCATCTATATAATCACTTCATTATGCACACCATTACACCTCCTTGTAACCTCCATCATAATGTGCATAAAGATGCACCATTTAACACACAAAAGGGGTTACAAAGGAGGTGAAAGGTCATGCCACATACACATGCCACAATGCATTGTATGTGGTCCCACTTGCTTGTGTGGCATGCCATGTCACATTATGTGACATGCATCCATGCAAGTCATGCATCCCATGCATGTATATTAAATCCACGTAAATATTGATTCTAAATCAATATATATCAAGCATCGTACATTATCTTCGAGTCCATGTGTGACCCTGTAGGTATGATTTAATTGATCAATATTATATTGTTCCCAACAATTTAATATTATCGAATAATCATTTAACATCCATAGACGACCTTATGAATTTATCGATTGCACACGTAGGATCGAAGGACATATCCCAACAATCTCCCACTTGGCCTTCAGAGCCAGTGTGTTGCCAACTTCCTGTTGTCACTTTATGTCTAAGTTTGAACTTGAGGCAAGACTTGAGTCATCCTCAATCGGTTCAAACCTTTCTTGGACTTTGAGACAGACTGTAAAACCAGATTTATCACTATGATACGAATCTGGACGTGGCCACGTATTTTCCACAGTCTCGACTCTCCAAGTGGCCGGTAAGACATGTATCCCATTATAAAATGGAGGACAATCCCATCTTGTCAATTCAAGCTCTCCCACTTGCTTCCTGATATACCCAATAACAAGTTTTATAACCTCCTTTTACGAAAGGTGTTTACTTGTATCAAAGTACACCATTTCACAATGGAATTACTCTGGACTACTCAGGTCAGAGGAAATTGCTCGACAGTCAATGAAATAGTATTATGACTCGAAATCTTAAATACTATTCCAGTCGGGTCTGTTCGATCATTAGCTCCCAGCTAATATCTATGTAATTGTACTTGATGTCCCACATCACTAGCCCATGAAGCGGCGCTATAGCACACATCACAATCTAGTTCTTTGTATCGTCAGTTTGTCCGTACTCGATGATACGAACTAGGAACAATTTATGATTTAATTATACTAGTTCAACAATTGGGACTTCATTATGTGGTAAATCGACCTCATAACCCAATTAATATAATTTAATCATTTGGATAATTCATACAATTTAAACCACAATTATATGAAGAAATTATATCATAAAAGATACGTGAATGTTTACATAAACTCCAAAAGTAGACAATACAGTAATAGGAATCACAATCCATCTCTAAGATATCGTATCCCTATTGCAGTCGTATGAGCATCATGCTTTGACTGCTGGAGTGGTTTAGTTAACGGGTCTGCAACATTATCATCAGTTGCAACTTTATTTATCTCGATGTCTCCACGACTAACTATCTCCCTGAGAATGTGGAACTTCCTGAGCACATGTTTGGATTTGTGGTGCTCCCTAGGCTCCTTGGCTTGCGCGATAGCTCCACTATTATCACAATAGAGAGCTATCGGATGGGCCGAACTAGGTACGACACCGAGCTCATCTAAGAACTTTCTCATCCAAACGGCCTCCTTTGCTGCTTCTGATGCAGCAATGTACTCAGCCTCTGTAGTAGAATCAGCTACGGTGGGTTGCTTGGAACTCTTCCAGCTCACCGCACCTCCATTCAGACAAAAGACAAATCCGGAATATTCTTGGCTGCAGTCCAATGCGCCTCACCTGGGTTTCCTTGAAACCGACTCGTCATGCTCAAAGCATACGATACATCCGGTCGTGTACATATCATGGCGTACATAATAGACCCTATTGCCGAAGCATAAGGAATATTTGCCATCCTCATTTGCTCATCAGGTCCCGAAGGGCACTGCCTCTTGCTCAAAGATGTGCCATGAGTCATTGGAATGAGACTCTTCTTGGCGTCTTTCATTCTGAACCTGGCAAGCACCTTATCAATATAGGTTGCTTGACTAAGTCCAAGCATCCTTTGCGATCTGTTCCGACAGATCTTGATGCCCAATATGTACTGTGCTTCTCCAAGATCCTTCATTGAAAACCATCTTCATAGCCATTCTTTAACAAAATTAAGCATAGGAATATTGTTTCCAATAAGGAGTATGTCATCGACATACAACACAATGAATACAACGTAACTCCCACTGACCTTCTTGTAAACACAAGAGTCTTCCATGTTCTTTTGAAATCCAAACTCTTGTATGGATTCATCGAACCGAAGATTCCAGCTCTGAGATGCTTGCTTTAATCCATAAATGGATCTATTAAGCTTGCATACTCTCTCAGCCTGATTAGGATCGATAAAACCCTCTGGTTGTGTCATAAACACTTCCTCTACTAGAATCTCATTCAAGAAGGCGGTTTTAACGTCCATTTGCCATATCTCATAATCATAATGAGCAGCAATGGCTAAGAGAATCCGAATGGATTTAATCATAGCAACTGGTGAAAAGGTTTCATCATAATCCACCCCGTGAATTTGTTTATATCCTTTTGCCACCAACCTTGCTTTGAAAACACTAGGTTTTCCATTCATGTCTGTTTTTATTTTGTAAATCCATTTGCATCCAATGGGCCTAGCCCCTTTAGGCAAATCGACCAAGTTCCAAACTTGATTTTCAGACATTGATTCCATTTCGGATTTCATGGCACCCTGCCATTTCTCGGAATCTGGACTCGTCATAGCTTGGATATAGGTCGAAGGTTCATTGCTTTCTAAAAGCATGACTTCATAGCTCTCGTTTGTCAGAATACCTAAGTATCTGTCAGGTTGAGATCTAATCCTTCCTGACTTTCGAGGGTTAGGTGTGGTTTCCAAAACCACTGGAGCACTCTCGACTTGGTCTTGAGTGTCCATCTCAGTTTGATCTTCTTGAACCTCGTTCAAGACTTCTTGAACTTCGTTCAATTCAACTGAGCTCCCACTTACTTTCTTGGAAAGATATTCCTTTTCAAGAAATACACCATCTTGAGCAACAAAGATTTTGTTCTCAGATTGGTTGTAAAAGTGGTACCCTCGTGTTTCTTTTGGATAACCCACAAAGAAACACTTATCCGATTTGGGTTCAAGCTTTGTAGAGATATTTCTCTTCACATAAGCTTCACATCCCCAAACCTTGATATAAGACAAGTTAGGGACCTTCCCTTTCCATATCTCGTATGGTGTCTTATCAACAGCTTTTGACGGTGTCCTATTCAGTGTATAGGCCGCTGTTAAAAGTGCGTGTCCTCAAAAAGATTTTTCACTAAGGCTCATCATCGATCGAACCATATCCAATAAGGTTCTATTCCTCCTTTCGGAAACACCATTCATCTGGGGTGTTCCAGGTGGAGTGAGTTGATATAGAATACCACAACTCATAAGATGATCATCAAACTCTTGGCTAAGATATTCACCACCTCGATCCGATCGAATGGCTTTTATCTTCTTACCAAGTTGATTCTCAACTTCATTTTGGAATTCTTTGAACTTTTCAAAGGCTTCTGACTTATGCCTCATTAAGTAGACATAACCATATCTACTTAAGTCATCGGTAAAAGTTATGAAGTAGAAATAACCTCCATGTGCTTGTGAACTCATTGGGCCACATACATCAGTATGAATTAAACCCAATAGATCATTTGCACGTTCTCCTTTTCCTAGAAAAGGTGACTTTGTCATTTTGCCCATCAAACATCCTTCACATGTATCAAATGACTCCAAGTCAAAAGATTTGAGAATACCTTCTTTAAGAAGTTTCTCTACACGTTTAATGTTGACGTGACCTAATCGACAATGCCAAAGGTATGTTTCATTGAATTCATTCGATTTGGCCTTTTTGGTATCAATGTTATATATATGATTGTCAAGTTGAAGTATATATAAACCATGTTCTAATCGTGCCGAACCATAGAACACTCCACTTTTTGAAATAGTAAATAAACCATTTATTATAGTGAAGGAAAATCCTTCAGTATCCAATACTGAAATAGAAATGATGTTCTTGGTAATACTTGGTACGAAATAAACATTATTCAATACTAAAACAAGGCCCGAAGGCAAACACAAATCATAAGATCCTACGGCTAATGCAGCGACCCTCGCTCCATTTCCAACCCGCAGATCGACATCTCCCTTTACCAAAGTTCTACTTCTTTGCAGTCCCTGCACATGTGAAACAATGTGAGCACCGCATCCGGTATCCAATACCCAAGAAGAAGAGTTTGTAAAGTTTATGTCTATGACATAAATACCTGAAGATGAAGGAACGACACCGTTCTTCACATCTTCCTTGAACTTAGGGCAATCTCGCTTGTAGTGTCCAACACTCTTGCAGTAGAAAAACTCAGATTCCCCAGGAACCTTAGAAGCTTTCAAGAACCTTTTGGAAGGAGTTGCCACAACTTTTCCTTTCCCTTTGCCTTTCACTTCCGGCTTCTTAATCCCTTTGAACTTTTTGGTACCTCCTTCCCGAATCATAAGAACTTCCCTCCTAGGGTCCTTCTTAATCGCCGGCTCAACAGCTTTAAGCATCCCATGGAGCTCATGAAGCGATTTCTTCAGTCCATTCATGTGGAAATTCAGCCTAAAGGCATCATAACCATCATGAAGAGAATAGAGAATGAAATCGGTAGCCAACTCATCATCATATGCAAAACCGAGGCGAGCACTTGAAGCAAATAATCCAATCATTTGTTGTACATGTGGTCCCACAGGTTTACCCTTTTCCAGCCTAGCTGTTGCTATAGCCCGGGTGACACCGAAGCGCTCAATCCTAGTCTGTTCCCCGAACATGCTCTTGAGCTCTTCTATGATGTCATAGGCTTCCATGAACTCGAATTGTTTTTGCAACTCGGGTACCATGGACGCCAACATCAAACATGTCACCTCATTCGAGGCTTTCTTAGCAAGGGCATATGATGCCTTTTGGGCATCCGTGCCCCCATCAGCGGGAAGCACGGGAAGGGGTTTGTCCAACACACTTTCCTTTTCTTCGTATTTGAGGACTATCCTCAAGTTACGTTGTCAATCAAGGAAATTGGTGTTGTTCAACTTTTCTCTATCCAAGATAGAGCTGAACTTGAATTGAGTTGAGACAGACATATTATACTACAGAAGAAAGATAAATAACGTAAGTAAACATCCACAAAGCGGTAAACAAATAAGGTTGTCTAGCAAAGCTACTTTATTTGTTCCATTTTGTTCATTCGATATCCAATATCGTCGTTCCCAATTATTTTAATGACAAAAACGTAATAAATCGTAAGTGAAAACTCGAGGTTTTCTAACCAGCGATCTTATCATGCAATTGAAGCCCTATCTCTCATTAAAATGAGGGAGCCAACCAGACAATCGATTCACGCCATCCAATGGCTCGAAAGTCTCTAATTTGTGTCATTGATAAACTTAAGTGTTTTGGATTAAATCACTCCCCGAGGTGTAAATAATTCTAACCTTATAATTCATAAAATGAAAGACAAATTAGGCATTTGTTTTTGAAATTTTAATAAATTAGAACAAAACGATCCCAAGACCCTCATCTTGCGAATCCTTAAGCCGACTGAGTCCGCACTTAAGAACTACCAAGATAGGTAGACATTCCATGTCAATGACATCTAATGTCACTCTCGGTCGATGAGACTCTCATTCTCATCTCATGTCTCGATAGCCACGCCTGCAGTGGATTTATCGATGAGAAAACCAAACTCACGTGTAAGGGTCTAACCCTTACTCCCTCTTATCCCAAGATAACAAGTAGTACCCCGCTGAGGCGGACCTACCAACTTATGATCGAGGGCTTCATGAGTGTGACGTTTTGGACAAGACATTATACTCATTATTATTGAGAACTTGCATGCATAGGTTTGTTTATATGTAAGTTGAAAATTTATAACATAAAACAACCTATAACTAGCAAAGCATATAAATACGAAATCGAAAGGCCCCTAGAACCTCACAACTCTCAAAAGAAAAGAATTAAGTAATGACAAAAGCCTTGAACATCTTCTGGACTGGTCCTCGCCCTCCGTTTTAGTTTCGTGCCCTCCGATTTCGGTCAAATCTATTCCGTACCCATAAAACCACGAACGGCGCCCGCCGTTTCACAATCAGCGGTCGCCGAACACCACCGGCGGTCGCCGTTTCCAAAACGGCGCCCGCCGAAAGGTCCGGGAACAATCTGCCAAGAAAAAGGCCTTTCGGCGGTCGCCGTTTCCAAAACGGCGCCCGCCGAATCAAAACGGCGCCCTCCGGAGCTCAAACGGCGACCGCCGTTTGGCTCCAGGAGCCCGGTTTGCTTCGTTTTGCTTCGTTTCTTCTCGTTTTCGCCGAAGAGCCGAGATCCTCCATCGAACCATGGACCAAGTTCATCGCTTACAAGTAGTACAATACAAATATAATAGAAAAACCTATCTATTACAAATGATTCCAAGGGACGCAGCCCTCAAAAGACTATGGCCAATCGAAACGTAAAAAACGACGAAATCATTCACCCGACCACTAACGGTGGCCGGCCTTACATCTAATCACATAATCACAATTAAACATATAATCCAATTATGTTGATTTAACCTTCGTGTCCAACACAAAAGTGTGCACGAGCCTTAGGCTCTGATACCAATTGATTGTACCGGTATACCGATCCAATTGATATACCGTGTGTGCGGAAGCGTGTAAAGCAATAGATCTACTATGCCATGATCTTAGTGCACACTTAATGTGTATAAGAACACATATAAACATATATATATATATATATATACACATCTAATATATATATATAAGGTTCAACGATTACTTACTTTTGTGACGAAGTGATTCGTTGATGTCGTTGAAGTGGTGTTGAGTCGATTGAACCACCTCAAATGGATCAGCCTCTCGAAGCTCTCCTTGTGAATGACCTCGTCACTCCTTTAGATCGTCCGGATGTGGAAGCCGCACAAATGGCCCGGCCTCTACGTGTTGCACACGAACCCGGATAATGAACACCTTTGCTTGCTTGAGAATGGATCTCCAAGATCACCTCTTTTCTCTCTATTTGTGTGGAATTTCGTGGCTGAATATTGTGTGTGATGAAAATCAGATTTTCATCTATATAATCACTTCATTATGCACACCATTACACCTCCTTGTAACCTCCATCATAATGTGCATAAAGATGCACCATTTAACACACAAAAGGGGTTACAAAGGAGGTGAAAGGCCATGCCACATACACATGCCACAATGCATTGTATGTGGTCCCACTTGCTTGTGTGGCATGCCATCTCACACTATGTGACATGCATCCATGCAAGCCATGCATCTCATGCATGTATATTAAATCCACGTAAATATTGATTCTAAATCAATATATATCAAGCATCGTACATTATCTTTGAGTCCATGTGTGACCCTGTAGGTATGATTTAATTGATCAATATTATATTGTTCTCAACAATTTAATATTATCGAATAATCATTTAACATCCATAGACGACCTTATGACTTTATCGATTGCACACGTAGGATCGAAGGACATATCCCAACAGTTTTTGGGGTCGCCTCCGGCTCGGCATCAACTCCCACTTCATCATTAACCTCCACCTCATCACCCGAGTCCACCTCATCTCCGGTGCCCGGTTGGCCTTCCTCATGCGCCTTCTCGTCTCTCCGGACGGTAAAATCAAGATCGTCCCACACTTCACTCTCCGGTTGATCGACCTCCGAGGTCTCAACCTGTTGGGATATGTCCTTCGATCCTACGTGTGCAATCGATAAAGTCATAAGGTCGTCTATGGATGTTAAATGATTATTTGATAATATTAATTGTTGGGAACAATATAATATTGATCAATTAAATCATACCTACAGGGTCACACACGGACTCAAAGATGATGTACGATGCTTGATATATATATATTGATTTAGAATCAATATTACGTGGATTTAATTCACATGCATGGGATGCATGTCTTGCATGGATGCATGTCATATAGTGTGACATGGCATGCCACACAAGCAAGTGGGACCACATACAATGCATAGTGGCATGTGTATGTGGCATGACCTTTCACCTCCTTTGTAACTCCTTTTGCATGTTAATGGTGCATAATGATGCCCATTATGTAGGAGGTTACAATGGGGTGTTATGGCATGCATAATGAGGCTAATATATGGATGAAAATCAGATTTTCATTACATATCATCTTTACCCACGAAATTCACACCAAAGAGAGAGAGGAGAAAGTGTTCTTGGAGAACCGACTCGATCAAGCAAAGTGTTCGTCATCCGGGTTCGTGTGCAACACGTAGAGGCCGGGCCATTTGTGCGGCTTCAACATCCGGGCGATCTAGACAAGAGGAGTGACGAGGTCATTCACAAGGAGAGCTTCGAGAGGCTGATCCATTTGAGGTGGTTCAATCGACTCAACACCACCTCAACGACATCAACGAATCACTTCGTCACCATAAGTAAGTAATCGTTGAACCTTATATATATATATTGGATGTGTATATATATATGTATATATGTGTTCTTATACACATTAAGTGTGCACTAAGATCATGGCATAGTAGATCTATTGCTTTACACGCTTCCGCACACACGGTATATCGATTGGATCGGTATACCGGAACCTTCACAACCTTCTTATCCTTGTACAACACCGCTTCATTGAAGACCACGTCTCTACTTCGGATTATCTTCCGATTTTCTTCATCCCAAAACCGGTACCCGAACTCCGCATCTCCATAGCCGATGAAGTAGCACTTCTTCGATTTTGGGTCGAGCTTGCTCCTTGAAGAGGAGTCCACGTGGACATAGGTCAAGCACCTTAACACTCGAAAATAGGAAAGATCCACCTTCTTTCCACTCCATACCTCTTCGGGAATACGAAACCCCAAAGGAACCGATGGCCCTCGGTTTATCAAGTGAGACGCGGTATTGACGGCATCGGCCCAAAACATCTTCGGCAACCCGGAATGTAGCCTCATACTCCGTGCCCTCTCGTTCAAGGTCTGATTCATCCTCTCGGCAATACCTTTTTATGAGGTGTGTCGGGGATCGTCTTCTCCATTTTGATCCCATGCTCGGCACAATAGCTCTTGAAGCTCCCATCAATGTACTCACCTCCATTGTCGGACCTCAAGCACTTCACCCTCAAACCCGTCTCATTTTCCACCAAGGCCTTCCATTTCTTGAAGACATCGAACACCTCCGATTTCTCCTTCATGAAATACACCCACACCTTTCTTGTGGCATCATCAATGAAAGTCACATAGTATTGTGACCCTCCAAATGAAGAGACCGGGGAAGGACCCCACACGTCCGAGTGTACCAACTCCAACTTCCCTTCTTTCGGTTCTCTTCCACCTTTCAAGAAGCTCACCTTCCTTTGCTTTCCTAAGATGCAACTCTCACACGGATGAGGGGTGGTCGACTTCAATTCCGGCAAAAGCCCATTAGTCGACAACATCTTCAACCCCTTATCGCTAATATGCCCCAACCGGCAATGTCATAGCTCCGTGCTCTTAGCATCATTCACCACCCCGAAAGTCTCTTCACAATTCAAGACCTTATACAAGGTTCCGGCTAAGTCTCCCTTCGCCACTACTATAGCTCCCTTAGACACCTTCCATGAACCTCTATTGAAGGTTACTCTATGCCCGGATGTATCGAGTTGGCTCACCGATATCAAGTTGAGCCTAAGATTAGGCACATGCCTCACCTCCGTCAACTTCCATCTTTGTCCATTGGACATCCTCAAGGACACGTCACCCATGCCCACGATGTCCATAGTTTGCCCGTCGGCAACGGTTACCTTCCCAAGGTACCCCTCTCGATAGTTCTCCAACACATGTCGATGTCCGGTAGTATGGTAAGAGGCACCGGAATCGAGGATCCAAGAGTCGATGTGTGCATCCACCGACAACACCAAAGCATCCGCTATGTCCTCCGTTGCGGCATTAGCACCACCACCACCCTTCTTATCCTCTTTTGGCGGTGACCGACACCCATTCCTATAGTGACCCGTCTTGCCACAATTCCAACACTCAACCTTCCGTGGCTTCGATTTCCCTCTACTATTTTTCGACTTCGATTTCTCTTTGACTCCATTGTTGTTGGAGCGATTTTGGCCCCGACCACGGTTGTCAACACTCAAGGCCGAACTCGGCGTGCCCCCGGAATCATTCCTCCTAACCTCCTCGGCGAGGACCCTATCCCGTACACTTATGAACTTGAGTTTCTCCGTTCCAACCGAATTACTTAGAGCTGCCCTCATCGGCTCCCAACTATTAGGCAACGAAGCTAGTATAATCAAGGCACGGACCTCATCATCAAACTCGATCGCCACGGACGAGAGTTGATTCACTATCGTGTTGAAATCGTTCACATGCTTGGCTACGGACCCCCTTTCTTCCATCCTAAGGTTGAAAAGCTTCTTCATCAAATGGACCTTGTTGTCCGCCGAAGGAGTCTCATACATATCCGACAACACCTTCATCAATCCGGTCGTCGTCTTCTCCTTGGCTACGTTGGCGTGCACGTTCTTGGATAACCTCAACCGGATGACCCCAAGAACCTTTCTATCGAGCTTGTTCCATTCCTTCTCATCCATCTCTTCCGGTTTCTCACCCAACGGCTCACTCAAATCCTTGCCATACAAGTAGTCCTCGATTTGCGATTTCCAATGGGGAAAATCCAACCCATCGAACCTTGCGATACCGCCCAAAACCATGTCGTCACTCATTGTATCCTCCGACCGCTCCAACTTGGCTCTGATACCAATTGTTAGGGACCCGATCAACCCGATCGTCCAAGTCCCGAACACAACAACGAGGATACGAACTCTACGACAAACGAATGGCGAAAAATCGATACTACTACTCCAAGCACAAGAAATACGGAACGAGCAACGAAACACAAAAGCAACGAGAAAATAAAGAACAAACGATGTATAGTGGTTCACCCTTGAATGGGCTACGTCCACTTCTTGCCGCCACGAACTTTCCACTAGAAACGAGAAACAATACAAAGATTACAAGGATTTCCCACAAATCTCACAATCTCTCTATTTCTCTCTTTCTCTAGATCTAGATCTAAAATCTAATCTCTCAAAGTGTGATAGGTTGGGTAGAAGGAAAGAGGATGAGAGGCTTATATAGGTGAGCCCAAAAAACACCTCAAAAAACCCTAAAAGAGGCCCAAAAACGAGTTGACCCAAAAGAATCCTGGAAGTGGCACGAACGTGCCAGTTTTGGCACGAACGTGCCACTGCCTCTGAAGTTTTGAAAGAATGGCACATTCTGGCACGAACATGCCAGTTCCTGAGTTTTAAAAAACTCTCCATTCGCGCTCGTTTTCGTCGTGGCTTCGTCGATTTTGCTAAGTTTGGCTCCACCTCCAACATCTTGTTCATACGAGAATTCAATTTGCTTAAACACTTTTTTTTTTTTTGCTTTTCAAACCCACTTTACAGGTCATAGATTAATTGTCGCAACAAATAATAGTGATACTTATAGTCATTTGGTCTAATTACGGTTTTTATTTTAAAAGAAAAAAACATAAAAAAAACTATAGAATTAAATAAAATCATCGGGTCAAGTCTCAAATGTCTATTGTTGAGAACTTTTAAAAGTCCTCAACTTTGAATAAAAAATAAAAATACAATTATAACTCTATCAATATGGTATTCAATTACAGCTCTACATTAATTTAGCCTGTACTACTATTTAAACTAATAATATGATTCAAAGATTTTAAATTAAGTGTACTTAGACTTATAAATTGAGCAAGTTTTGATTTACTAATCCGTCACTTTTAAATAAATTTATATCCAAAAATATCGGGTCAAATCTCAAATGTGAACTTTTATAAGTTCTCAACTTTGAATAAAATATAAAAATACAATTATAACTCTATCAATATGGTATTCAATTACAGCTCTACGTATATTAATTTCGCCTGTACTACTATTTAAACTAATAATATGATTCAAAGATTTTAAATTCAGTGTACTTAGACTTATAAATTGAGCAAGTTTTGATTTACTAATCCGTCACTTTTAAATAAATTTATATCGAAAAAATTGATTCGTTGATCAGTTAATGACCCAATCTGTTTACACTCTTAATAAATGAAATGAATCAAGATTGATTCAATTCGTCTCTTTTATAAAAATATTAATACTACTAGAGAGAGAGAAAAAAAAATACGTGAGTCTTTAAAATTAAGTTATTTTATAAATAAATTATACTTAGATGATAAATTATATAAAAAAAAATTATTAATATTTATATTTGATTTAAGAAAATATTGTTATAGTTTCAAGAAATTATAAATACTTCATTTGTAAATTATAAAATAAGAGTGCATGATTTTTTGACTTGAGACAAAAATAGTAGTAATATTTTTAATTTTAAAATTCTTGTATAAATATGAAAATGTTAATTATTATTGTGAAATCTTTAATTAATTATAATGTAATAAGATAATTTTTAAAATTTTAATAATTATTGTTAAAATTTAAAAAAATATTATTATAACACCGTTAAATACTTGTTGATCCCCGTAAAATAGTTTTGGATCAATCTATCAATCAATCAATGGTCCGGCGCCACAAGATCCAGTACGAGTCATAAATTTTAATTTTTAAATAAATACGAATGAGATTGATCCGCTCCAATTCGTTCTATTTAAATGTCTATGTGTATTGCAATTAATAATTAAAAAATGTAGGGTGTAATTTAATTCCTAAAGATTATTATTACTATATTAGAAGTAGGTGCGATCTTCTAATGATTTGAATGTACTATGTATCTCCCGGTTAGTCTTGGAGGAGTTGGAGCATTTGCATGCGCCAGTTTTTTTGTTTTTTTTTCTTCTTCAAAAGATCATACAACAAGTCTTGGTCTTCAGCTAATTTAAGTTTTTTTAAGTTTAACATCACTCCCAATTTCATTTTCATAAAATACACATAAAATACTGGCGTGACGTTATTTTTGCTTTTTATTATTAATTAAAAATATTTTCTAAAAATATAATACAACTTCTATTTATTAAATAAAAATATAATCTAAAATTTTCTAAATTAAATATTTAAATATCCTAAATAAATGAATTGTAGTCTAATTAATATTCAAATATCATAATAATCTATACTCTAATTAATTAATATTACAAGAAAGTGATTAGATTTATTAAAATAAATAATTAATCATGTAATTAATTATAATTGATTAGATGCATTAAAATGTACTCGTAATAAGCAACCCCTATTAATTAATACATTAAAAGTTGAGGGCATCTCATTCTAAGGCTCAATTTCCATTTCATTTCATCATAAAATGGGCAAAGAAAATAATTAAACAATTTTGCTAAATCCATATTCACTTTTTAAAAGACCAATTAAAATATTAATTAAAATATTAGTGTAGTAGACTTAATTAAATACTCATAACAAATAAAAAAGTGATAAAATTGAATTAATAGTAAAAGTGGGCTTTACCACTATAATGGGATGCCCACTTTTTTTTTCTCCTCCAATTGTAATTTTTACATTTAAGAGTGTTCAATCCAACTTTCGTGGCTCAATGTGCTCAAATTGTGATTAATTATGTTTTAATAAGATAATTTTTAAATTTTTAAAAATTATATTTTATAATTTAAAAATAATATTAATTATAAACGGATCAAAAAAACTTTTAAATACTGTACTTGTTTATCGGCTGAGTATAGATTAGTATCGAGCTATCAATGATCCCCGTCAGTACGAGTCATAAACTTTAATTTTTAAACAAATAAGGATGAGTGTTGATTCTTTCCAAACTCGTTCTATTTAAAAGTCTAGTTGTATTGCAATTAATAATTAAAAAGTGTAGGGTGCAATTTAATTCCTAAATATTATAATTATAAAATGAAGTGGGTGCGATCTTCTAATGATTTGAATGTAACTATGTATCTCCCGGTTAGTCTTAGAGCATTCGCATGCGCGAGTTTTCTTTTTGTTTTTCTCCAAAAGACATACAATAAGTCCTAGGCTTGAGCTAATTTAATTTAATTTAATTTTGATGTCACTCCGATTGTCATATTATTCCTTTGTTATAATATTTTTCTTTAAACTTGCGATGAATCTTGCGGAAATCATGATTTTCTAATAATTATTTATGATATGTAAGAAAACGTGTTTGACGAATGAAATACTTTTATTTATATTCCACATGATAATTAAGAAATAAATAGTCATTAAACGTATCGACAAAGTACAAAAAGTTAGATTTTTTTTTTTGATAAGGAGGAGAGACGAGAAACTCCACCCCACCCGATCGGAGGTCCCTCGATCTTTTTTTTTTTGATAAGGAGGAGAGACGAGAAACTCCACCCCACCCGATCGGAGGTCCCTCGATCGGGATCGGGTAGGATGTAAATCGAGGAATGTGCTCGAGTAGCAGACACCTGAGCCAACAGGTCGAACCCCACCCGATCGGAGGTCCCTCGATCGGGATCGGGTAGGATGTAAATCGAGGAATGTGCCCGAGTAGCAGACACCTGAGCCAACAGGTCGAACCCCAGGACAAACCTTCATAATATTTCAATGAAAATTTGTCCCACCCGAGATTCGAACCCTGCGTCGCCGGGGAATTACACCCACATCACAGGCCTTACCACTCAGCTATGCTCCTGGGGACTGAATAACGATTTATTTAAATCGTATTTTATTAATTGTAACACACCGAACGTCTGTAAACCAACCATGCGCGAGTTTTTTTTCCTTCAAAGACCATACAAATGATACAATAAGTCTTGGGATTTAGCAAATTTAATTTAATATAATTTTGATATCATGCCGGATGTCATACTATTCTTGTTTTATACTGTAATATTTTTCTTTTAACTTGCGATGAATTTTGATGAAATTATGATTTTCTAATAATTATTTATGATAGGTAAGAAAACGTGTTTGACGAATGAAATATTATTATTTACATCCCACATGATAATTAAGAAATAATACTTATATTTTATAAATGTATTGAGTTTATGAATTATTTGATTACTTATGTATTTGTAATTATCTGACTTCTCTTAAATATCAAAAAAACCATTTTACTTGGAATACAATAAAAAAATAATTAAATATTACTGTTTTTGTTTTTAAATTTTATTTTAAAATAAAAAATTAATTATAAAACTATTTTATTTTTAAAAATATAAATATATATAAAATTAAAGACATCTACTTAAAGAATATAATAAATAAAAAAGAGAAATTAGAAAATATAATATAAAATTTGATATAAAATGTCCCAAAAAATACTTAAAAAAGTTATTAAGATTGAGCATTTGGTTCTTTTTTATTATCTCTAGTTGTATGTAAATTATAGGTACAATTTAATTGACACATTACAAGTTATTTGTTTTTATTAATTTGCACAATTGTATTTTATTGTTCAAATGACTTGAAGTACAATTATATTTATGTACACGGACTCACAATCTAAAACATATATCAAATTGTATATAATATATAAACATATAAAATTTTTATATCTTAAATTGTACTACTTATATTCTTATGAGTCAATAGTCACATTTCCTTTGTTATTTTTCCTTTGGTTTGATCATGGATTTGAGGACGGTTAACTTGAGATATATCTGTGTAAGTATTTAAATTTTAATTTTTCTTAGTGTCTCTTTGCTCAGAGCATATTCAACCGATACCAAAAACTGATTTTGAAGTAAGGGAGATGCTACAAGGATACCAAAACATAAACCTATTATAGATATTAAAATGGAACTACAGAAAAAATACTTAAATTTACGTTTACCTTAAACTCAAACAAAAAACTTTATTATTTATAAAATAATCCTTTTTATATAAATTAATAAAAATAATCTATCAACATTTTTTTAGTTTTTTATTTAATATTTTTTTTAATTTAATTTTCTAATAATCATATCATTAATAATTAAAATAAAAATATTTTAAATAATAAAATAAAAATAAACATAATAATACAAAATATAATTAAATATTAAATTATTTAATTGACGCTAAAATAAAATAATAGTACGAAATATTACAATATTTTTTTTATTATGTTTGAAATATTAAATTGAAAATAATAACTATTAAATTTTTTTAATGTCAAAAGTTATAGGATTATATTGTAAATTTGTAAAGATATTGGTTATTTATAAAAAAAATTGTATTAGAAGAATATTTTGAGAATATTTTTTTAAGTTTGAGTATTGGAATTTCGGTTGGTTGGAGTGAAATTAATAAAACTTATTTTTGAGTTTAAGTTATTGTGTTCGGTTGGAGATGGCCTAAAATTCATTTTTTATATTGTGTTTATCATCCTTAAATATTTTAATTTTATTTTAATTTCATGCAATTATGAAACTCAGTAACTCACCCACTCTTTCTCATTCACATCCCACACACACAAAATAATTTTATTTAAAAAAAAACATTCTCACACACAAGATATGCCATTGCCCACCACATGTACCCTCTCGTATCATCATATAAACCCCTCATCTTAACCTAATAAAAACTCCATAAACCATACAAATCAAAAACCAGAAATATTTTTAATTTCCATTAAAAAGGAAATTACTTTCGAAATCTCAAAACCCAATTCGTAAAGATCGTATTTTTATACACATCTTCTTATCTCTTTCTCTGTATAGGCTGTATTTTAATTTCGTTTTTTTGTGTGGCTTCTCTCTGTGTGTCTCGGGATGATGAACCAGAGCTACAAAGCCCAATAAATGGAATAAACACAGATTCGATAAAAATAGTATTTTAATGCAAGGATGAAAAACCCGGCAAAGATCCTTGCCCAATTCTCGAAGCGGGTCCTGGATCTAGACTTCAAACTCCTCTTATTCATCCTCTTCTCCGTCACCTTTCTCGCCTACGTTTCTCTCTCGCCCTCCGCCTTGTCCCTCTCCTTTTCCAATTTTGCCCCTCTCAGATTCATATTTGACGGCCGCGCCCCTTCTCCCCATCGCCGCCAGGAGCACCGACCCGTGAGCCCGCTGAACCGGTCCCGAATCGCGGTTTGTTTGGTGGGCGGGGCCCGGAGGTTCGAGCTCACCGGGCCGTCCATCCTCGAGAGGATCCTCCGCGTTTACGAGAACTCAGATCTTTTCCTCCACAGCCCGCTGGATTCGAACGCGTACAAGCTTTTGCTGTTGAACGACGCTCCGAGGATCGCTGCCGTCAGGATATTCAAGCCCGAACCCATACCCGAGACGCCGGCGGCGGCCCGAGTCCTAACGGCCAGCAACTCGCCCAACGGTATACAGGTTGGCTCACTTACTCCATCTGCCCCCTTGATTGAAATTAACTATGGTGTTCGATTTTTACGGAATTCGATTTGATTATAGTTGGTTGCATTTTGTTTGGATGTGTTTGCTGTAAAGTTGGTGACCTATATTGAATGGTTTTCCTTTTAGACATTAGACAGTATTGTTTAATGTTGTGGATTGGTGGGATAATATTGTTTTGTTGTTGTATCGATCAGAGCCTAACTTGGAATGTGTTGTGAGTTTGATTCATTCATAGATTTCTTGGAATGTGTTGTGAGTTTGATTCATTCATAGATTTGTTTTGAGCTCGTAGATGTGTTTTGAGTTTGGTTCATAGATGTAGTTGGATAACATTCTCCTTTAACAAATTAGCAAATCTCAAGTTTTGTTTGTAGATGTGGTTTGAGTTCGATTCATAGGGTTATTTTCGTCCCAAAAAATCAAGTGCCTCTTCTATGTTGTAGTTGATTGTGGTCCGTCCATACACGCGTTAATTCATTTGAATTTTGGTGGCTGTATCTATTGTCTAGTCGAATCATATGTGCTTTTATTCTAGTTGCATTGTTTAGAACTTGGTTTTGTCATATTATGATCAGATTATGTGTTGTAGTTCATTAAATGGTTGCTCATTTTGGCTTGTTATGTAACTCTATCTTGGAAGGTAATTAGTACAATAACTTTTTTTATTTACAAAACACGACACATGTCAAATTGTAATTAGTCTATTTATATTTGATTTGATTAGTTTTATATTGAAGTTTAATTATACATCTACACATTTTTGTAATGAGAACGGATATGAGAGTAGCGGGCGGGATTCTCTATTTCAAAATGGTATGCTTTATTTATGCTTACAAGTTCATATGCTGATTTTTATACACTTGCCGACATCTTTCTTTCCTTCATTCCGCCGTATTTATTCATCTCTTTGATGCAGTAGAAGATGAAACACGGTTTTCGTAGGGGTTAAAATGTTTGATACATGCACCATAATTTGTCGAAAATAGTCTTCAAATACATGCACCTTTGGTTTTGAAAATCTGCAAGCTGGGAGTAGGCTGGTCATGCTACTTTAGTTTATTGTGGTCATTTATTAAGCTACATTTATTTTCGTTTGGTCATTTGTTCACACTATTACCTTAATTATTTTACTATGATTTTTTGATTTGACTAAACTGCCCTTGATAATATTATACTCTCTACCTAATCCTAATGGTCAAAGTCACCTCAAGTGCATGCTTTTCAAATCTTCTTTGTTTACTTGAACTAATTGTACAGTATTTCTCTATATTCCTCACAGGGTTTGTTGCAATATTTCAATCTCGTCGAGGGGTGCCTGACTATGATCAAGGCATATCAAGAAGAAAACAACTTCACCTACGATTGGATCATCCGAACGAGGGTCGACGGGTACTGGTCCGACTCGTTGGGTCCTGAGAACTTCATCCGGGGTAAATACTTGGTGCCACCAGGTTCATCCTATGGTGGCCTAAACGATCGCTTTGGAATAGGGGACTACAACACCTCCGTCATTGCACTCTCGAGGCTTTCTTTGATTCCTAAACTGGACTCAGCCGGGCTGGCCCAACTCAATTCGGAGATGGCTTTCAAGGCCCAGCTCGCTACTCAGAAAGTCAAATTCACGACCAAACGTCTCCCATTTTGTGTAGTGTCGGATCGCAAATACGATTTTCCTCCGGCCCAATTTGGGGTGCCGGTGGCTGCACTGTCGAGCCCGGGCCCACTGAGTGGTGTGAAGTGCAGACCATGCAAGCCCGTTTGTAAGGGATCCTGCGTTGGGCCTATCATGAATGGGCTTAATAAAGGGTGGAGCTGGACCGAGTGGGCCAATAACTCGCTTGAGCTTTGTAATGCACACGCCGATTGGGAAAAAGGTTGGGAGAGATGGTTCGATTATGCTGCAGGGAAAACTCTGGCTTCGGCGAGGAAGAAGGTGTTGGATTTGAACATGGGCCGATGTGTTGATGGGTTTCAAAATATGAAGACGCGATTGGGCCCGGCCCACTGGTCTGGGCCTACAGCCGAGGAAATTTGTAGGATGGGCCTAAAGTCGAGGTGATTGGGTCATGAAATTGAGAATAGAGAAAATTTCACTGTCTAGTGACTAGTGTAGATTTGGATTTCACGGTGTTTTTTTACCCTTCCATAGAAAAAGCAGCAACTACTACTTCTAAAAAGAATAGAAAATGTACCACTTTACTTTCCTCAAATATACTCCAGTATTTCTCAAATATTTTATATTGTGAAAATAAAAAAAATTTACTTATTACTCAAAACTCTCTTTGCATTTTATGTACATGGAAATATTAACGTTTGGTGTGCCTTAATTATTGATTTTAATTTGTCGGTAAATTGATACTCCATAATGTCTGAAAGCTTCCGTATATGGCAGATCGTTTATCACTCTTTCATATACTCTACTTATATAGCTAGCCTGAATTATTATGTATATATTACATATATAATTAAATTATTATTGATGCAAGTTCCACTTATTGTGCAACATGGAAATATTATGGTTGTTGTGATGCCTAACCTTACTTCATTTGTATGCACATAATTATTCACTTAATTATTGTTAATGATTATTCACTTATAGTAGCTAGTTTGCTCTTTTATTTCTTATATAAAAAAAAAAGATAACACATTTAATGAAGCCAGATTGTCACCACCGAAATGTGGTGTCTATTGTCTAAGGCTCCACTCCAGCGTGAGATGTTTTTTTAATTATTAATTATTTGATAATCTCTTGTTTTATTTTTGTTCTTTACTTCTGATCACTCTATATATCCTAAAAAATGAAGACGCATAAAAAAATACTGAGTATAGTTATATTTACCTCTGAGACAGAGTAATATATTAAGTAATATATTTATAATTAGTAATTGAACGTGACAAACGCATGAATATTTGATCGATTTTCATTACAAACTATAGGTAATTAGTAATGTTAATCCAACAGCTTCATTTATTCGCGGATCCAGCACCCCACCCCTCGTGCGCCTCCTCCGTAATTACTCTACGCGTCACCGCACTATATATATAAACACACATATACATTTCAAAATTCAAATTAATAATCGCCGATAAAAAAATCCCCAAATAAAAAATGGCATCGAAAATGGTGAGCAGCTTTCGCAGATCAGTTTCCTTCCCGAACCCTCCCTCCTCCTCGCACGCCCCTTCCAGAAAGACGCTCCACGTCAGATCCGCCAGTCTCCCCTGCCGCACGCACCCGATTCTCTCCAACCTCCGCGACCAAATCTCCGAGCTCCACTCCTGGTCCGCCGCCTCCGACCGCACCTCCGCTTGGCTCTGCGATGGCCTACGCCGCCTCAAATCCGTCCACGAGTCGCTCGACGACCTCCTCCACCTCCCCCAGGCCCGCGAGTCCCTCCGCGGCGGCGCGAGCGCGGACCTCCTCGAGAAGTTTCTCGAAGACCTCCTACGCCACGTGGACGTTTACGGAACCTTCCAGACGCTGGCGATCCGGCTGAAGGAGGAGTGCTCGGCGGCGCAGACCGCCGTCCGGAGGAAGGACGACTCGAAGATCGCGTCGCGATCGAAGAATCTGAGGAGAATCGCGAAGGAGATCGGGAGGCTCGCCGCGTCGGTCGGATTCGTTTCCGTTTGGAAGTCGTCGGCGGCGAGAGCGCCGCACGACGACGTGGCCGAGATGATCGAGGCCGTAAACGACGTGCTGGAGGTGACGGTGATGGTGTCGGGTCAGCTGTTCGGGCGGCTGTCGAATTCGTCGGCGTTCAGGAAGCCGTCGGGGTGCATTTTGGGGATGGGGGGATTTGGGGTGAAATCGAGAATTGTGAGAGTTGAGGGCGGTATTAGGGAATTCGAGGAGATTGATTTGGGGAACATGAGGAGAAGGGGAGACGAAGAGGTGAAAACGGCGTCGAGGAAAATGCACGAGATGGAGGATCGTATCTCGGAGATTCAAGGGTGCGGAGAAAGGGCGTTCCGTAGTTTGATTAACACCAGGGTTTCTTTGCTCAACGTAGTTACACAATAACACACACTAAGAAATTAAACAAATAAAAAATCCTACATTTTTACTACATTACAGTTAAACCTCTATAAATTAATACTCGATTGGTTAATAACATCTCTAAATTAATAGAATAATTCGGTCCCGACTTGGTCTTTTAAATGAAAAAAAATACTCGGTAAATTAATAACTTCTCTAAATTTATAAAATTTCACGGTCCCGAGACTATTAACTTATAGAGGTTTTACTGTATTTTCTTTATACAATACACACTTTTCTTATACATTTATTGTGTACAGTACATTTTTTTTTTAAATAATCTTTTAAGATGTTTTTACAATTATGTGACCTTTTAGAAGAAAATGTGAGAAATTGACATTCTACAATCTACACTTTCATCTTTATTAAACCTTTTTTTTATAATTGTCCTATACTATTATTTACCTAATATAATAATTAAATAGAACTGCAAATTATTTTAATTAAGAGATATTTTAAAATTATTTTTGAATTTCATCTTTAAGATGAAATTAGTAATATTTCATAACTATTAAATTTTATCCAAACACTTTATCAACCTAATTAAACTTAACACTTGCCTCTTTTAAAAAAAGCTCAACTACAAAACATATAACCGGTAGGAAAAGTACCACTTAATCAAGTAATTATTGTTATCATCAAATTTAACTAACCAAAATCTATGCGGAATGGGAGATTTAAAATTTAATAGATTCAAAGATTAATATATATTGAGATATATTGAGGTAGCTAAAAACAGGTTTACTTGTATATATATACTTAATTATAACATCCATTTTAATTAATTATCTACTTTAATAAATTAAATATAAAGAAATTTCGTCTCATGTAATAAACAAATTAATGAAATTATAGGCGCGTAGTATCGGGGGCGGAGCTAGAAAAATATAGAAGGCTGAAATATGATATATAAAATTATATATAGGGGTGGGAATTTTGGTTTTGGATATCAGTTAAAATCGAAATCGAACCGAAAATTTCGGTTAACGGACCAAATATAAGAATTTCGGTTTTCGGTTCGGTTATATATATATATATATATATATATATATATATATATATATATATATATATATATATATATATATATATATATATATGGTTATCGGTTAACCCGATAACCGATTGTTAAAAACCGAATAACCGAAATATATATGATACGACTATTATTCTCTCTCAATTAATTTTTTTAATTTATAAGAGCTATGAGTTTGTTTCAGTACTTTTTATTAAATTTTCAATTTTCGGTTAACCAAATATAAGAATTTCAGTTTTCGGTTCGGTTATCGGTAAGAAAATATATATATATATATATATATATATATATATATATATATATATATATATATATATATATATATATATATATATATTTATATATATTTATATTTGGTTATCGGTTAACCCGATAACCGATTGTTAAAAACCGAATAACCGAAATATATATGATACGACTATTATTCTCTCTCAATTAATCTTTTTAATTTATAAGAGCTATGAGTTTGTTTCAGTACTTTTTATTAAATTTGTTGATAAGATAATATAGGAGTTCGTTTCAATTTGTTTTAAAATAAATTAAAAAAAATAAAAAAAAATAATTTGAATTAATAATTTTAGGTATAAAATTTAGTAAATGTTACAACATTATTAATATTTTTATAAAAATATTTAATAATTTATAAAAAATATTATTATTTTTATAAAAAAATTAATTTATTTCACCACATTTCATATTCATTCAATTTAGTTAGTTTCTTCAAATTAGATCCAAATAACATAATCTATTGAGTTTCACTCAATTTCAGTCCAAATCAGATACATTCAATTTAATTAAGTTCAATTTAGTTAACTTCAGTCAGTTTGAGTTTTGTTGTACCCTATTTTCTCAGCCCATAAATGTCCGGACTAAAGCCCAAAATCAATCCGGCCCATGGCGAACTCACCTCGCAGGTGGGCATACAAAATCCAATCAACGATCGCTCGCGATCACTACAACACCCGGTCCTATCATAATCGAATATCCCGGACACCCCGCGATGTGATCGTGGTCCCCGGCGTTCAAGCTACGTCGTCATAAGGTTGAGGAGAAGTTGATCGTATGAGTCGGTAGGTTGAAGCCGACTCAGATTGTGTCCGGATGATAGGCTACAGAGAGGGCGAGCCGTTGATGGACCACTCGGGGAGTCGTCTGCCTAGAGAAACCCGGTCGAGGGTAAAACAGGGAATACCGTCTAGAAGGGTGCATTGGGGATTTCCTCTTGCAAGAAAGATATTCCGTACAGTTTATTAGAGAAGAAAGCCCATGTAATTTAAGCCCAAGTCCATGATTGATAACCCTAATTCTTGTACTATAAATAGTGGAAACTTGCCATTTGTAAGGCAGGTGCACATTTCCCAAGAAATATACCAGGAATTTAGCACTAAAGTCTTTAAGATTTTTCCTTATTTGTTCTCTCAATCCCCTAAATATCAACGGGTTCGCGGGGAAACTCTTGTTAGGATTTTCTGCCCGTAAACAAGTTTAAAAGAATAGAATCTTAGTCTCGAGAAAAGTGTAGCGCTGTTTTTAACATTTTATATTTTAGAATTCATATGCAAAGAAAACTAGCACCTTTTACTTTTTTAATTCGGAATTGATATGATGGATAGGGGTGAGAATTCCGGTTTTGGTTATCGGTTAAAACCGAAACTGAACCGAAAATTTCGGTTTTTGGTTAACCAAATATTAAAAATTCGGTTTTCGGTAAGAAAAAATTTATATATTTGGTTACCGGTTAACCCGATAACCGATTGTTAAAAACCGAATAACCGAAATATATTATCTATTACATATTATATATATTTTTAAGGACGATTGTATGACAAAACTCTTTTACTTATTTCGGATTTTTGGTATTTTGTTGGATTTATGCATGTTAAGTTGAATAAGTTGGATTTTGGTTTAAATTTGTTTATATTTTAATTTTTTTTCCCACGATATTTGTTTTAAAATCAACTTACTTTTTTTTAATCGGTTTTTTTGGTTAACCGATAACCGAACCGAAAAAATCAGTTCGGTTATTGGTTATCCAATAAATTATTCGGTTCGGTTTTGTTTAGTCATTTTCGTCATTTTTTGGTTTGGTTAACCGGTCATTCGGTTCGGTTCGATTTTGGTTAACCGAACTTCCAGCCCCTAGTTAAAGATATATATTTGAAGGATTGCTTGTGAAATCTATCATCTACTTTTTTTTCTTAAAACTTTTATAATGAATATTTTTTATATTTTAACTAGAATTTGATGTACAATGTAACATACACATAGGTGTATGGTGGACGGATCGGTTGTTGAGAGCATATTCACTTTTATTTTTATGAGGTATACGTGTATTTTTAAACAAGAAAAAAACCTAATTTTAATTTTAAAAGATCTCAATGGGCGTAACCGTATATACACAATAACAATACTAGTAGGGGCTAAACATAAATAAAATAGTATTTTACTATATTTTTAATAAGAAAATGAAACAAAAAAAATTTCTAGTGGGGGCTTAGGCCCCAGAAGCTATAATGTGGATCCGCCACTGCGCAGTATTAATGAATTCAATTAATTAAATTGTAAATAAGGTCATGCAAGTGGCTTATAAACTTATCACAATAAGTTTGGTTTGGGCCACACTAAGTTAAAGCATGTATTTCCCCACATCCAGCCATGCATAGATTCACACGGCCTGAACAACCTGAACTGGCCGGATCGATATATCACCCAATTACTGTACTTAAGAAAAAAACAAACATATACATATATATATATATATATATATATATATATATATATATATATATATATATATAT
Organism: Euphrasia confusa; assembly: GCA_954870475.1. Classification (NCBI taxonomy): domain Eukaryota; kingdom Viridiplantae; phylum Streptophyta; class Magnoliopsida; order Lamiales; family Orobanchaceae; genus Euphrasia; species Euphrasia confusa. The sequence goes on along the minus strand of OX940949.1, from coordinate 50,071,059 downwards.
ATATTGGAGTACGATTAATTAAGGATAGCATAACGTGGGCATGATTAGATTAACATAATTGAAGTATTAAGAAAACCATTCCAGCAATACGCACCGTTCTCATGTCCTGACAATGCTTTCTTGATAGGGCTCATGAGGAGCTGGATCGATGCAGAGGAATATTATTAGTTGTCTAACTTAACGAGGATTCGCTCCTACTCATATTTTTAACGAAGGATTCATATATAGACCGAATGTCGACTCTTTTCTCAGCCCTCGCCAACTCGACATGGTCATCTCCTAATTCAAATTGATTTGCAGTAAATATGCTTTTGGATCGCAACAATTAATTAAGTATACTGCAAAGTGCAAACTATGTAGGGTTTAATTTGGATAATTTAGTTGTAAATTATAAATTAATGTATAATACCATAAGCTCATAAAGGGCATTGTGATACTTATATACATGTCACGACAATTTCTTTTATAAAGTGAGATTGTGGAGTCCAAAATTTGGATGATAAGTTGTTTTATACATTTTGGGTTAGGATATAATAATTGGGCTAATTTTTCAAACTCGGCCCTAATTGATTTTCGTTGTTAGTTGACCGGCCCAATTAAATTTCGTCAACTCACGTCGACGGGACGACCGCACGTGCGCGGCTTGACTAATCACGTTCACCACGTCACGATGACGCCCTTAATTATGCAGTAGTCAAAAAGTCAAAGCATAATAATTAAGTCCCAATTAAAATAACAATTAGTCAATTAGATTAAACGCAGCTAATGATTAATCACCTCCTATTTTGTGTGTGTATGATGAGTATATAAAAATCAACTCCACTACCGGGGCCACCACCAACATGGGCTGTTGCGGTTCGAAGGTGCATCTGCCGCCGCGCGCGGCGGAGAAAGATCAGTGGCTGCAGCAGCACCGGCGCTCCTCTTCCGTCAACGGCTCCTCCTCCGCCGGATTCGCGGAGTTCTCGCTCTCGGAGCTCAAGTCCGCCACCGGCAACTTCAGCTCCGACAACATCGTCTCCGAGAGCGGCGAAAAGGCTCCCAATGTCGTCTACGAGGGACGTTTGGAGAACCGCCGCTGGATCGCCGTCAAGAAATTCAGCAAGATGGCGTGGCCTAATCCTAAACAGTTCGCCGTAAGTATAAATTATAATGGAGTTTCTTGTGCAAATTAAATTGTGTGTTTGCTTCGTTTCTTTTACGTTCTCGTGAGTTCATATATTCGTGAGAGATTGTGCATATTTTGTTCGATTTTTAGTTGTGCACCGTGGTGGTTTAGGAAGTTCAATTTAATCAGATTTATTCTGTTAGATTGGATCTTGTTGTTCGATTTTTGAAGCTTTCCCCACTGTTGGATTTTAGATTATGGAGAAGTTTATGGTGTAATTTTTGATTGTGAAGGAGGAAGCGAAGGAAGTGGGGAAGCTGAGGCACAAGAGGGTGGCTAATCTGATTGGGTATTGTTGTGATGGGGACGAGAGACTGCTTGTTGCCGAGTTTATGCCTAATCAGACACTCGCTAAGCATTTGTTTCACTGTAAGTTTTCTTTCGAAAATTACTAATTTAGCTTTAAATTCCAGGAATCGATTTTTTGATCGAAATGTAAATATAAGACGAATGAGTTGTTGATGCTTATTATAGTATGCGACATATAACATTTATTTGTTATCCTAAAAAAGATATGGAGTTGGGCACAACGGCAGTTCAATGAAGAACTCTATGAGCGTATTTTTTTTATTGCGTGCAAGCGTGTATTAAAGTTACATGGTTCCATCAAGTCGTGTGAAAGTCTTTAGTCCCTTCGATGGAATTTTAATAGATGATTTTGGTTCTGCTCTGTGTTAAATGTGAAGAACTTTTTGGAACAGATGCATTAACTTTAGATGGAAATTTCATGGAGTGCTACAAAAGTATTTTTGTTTGTTTAGTTAATGCCATTGGGATTTTTTGGCTGTTACATTTTTCTTGAATTACAGTGGGGATTATTTATTTTTTTGTTCGTGAAAAGTAGGAGTTTGATAGATAAGCATTTTGTGCCGTGTTTTGTAGGACCTTCGTTGTGTTTGCTGATTTGTTTGTGGGGTTTAATCTTCACAGTAAACCTTTATGTTTTAGATTTATGATTTTCTCTATTTATCTTAAGTTTTTTTTTCTTGATATATATGTAGGGGATAATCAAACCCTCGTGTGGGCCATGCGTCTAAGAGTTGCACTATATATAGCTGAAGCATTGGATTATTGCAGCAGGGAAGGTCGTCCACTGTACCATGATTTGAATGCATATAGAGTTCTCTTTGACAAGGTTAAACATCAATTTTCGCAAAATACACTTTTGTCACATAGTGAGATTGAGACTCCCCATTTTTTAGATGCTGATGCGGTAGGCCTTTTGCAGAACGGAGATCCACGGCTTTCCTGTTTTGGATTGATGAAGAATAGCAGGGATGGTAAAAGTTATAGCACGAATCTTGCATACACACCTCCAGAGTACCTTAGAAATGGTAAATGACATATACATATATGATAAATCTTAACCTCTCATTATGATTTACGGCGAACTATCTGAATCTTATAGTGTAGATGTTTTGTTTGTATGGGAAGTTGTAATAGACATCAATCAATATCTTACTTTTCATCATGAAATTTAAAAGTGTGCCGTTGGCCTCGAAGGTGGGTCCCTCAATGATGGCTTATTCCTCTAATTCTTACAATTGCTGAATCAGCCCTAAAGTAAGTTAAGACGATGTGTAATAGTAACTTACACTTAAAATTGTTTTTCCACACGTGGATGTATCGCACTGGGATGAATCCAAGACTTGGTTCAGGGGATGCGTTGATTTAGCATCATGCATGCATACTAAAATAACAATGTATTAAAGGCAGTCTGTGTGGTCTAGATGCAGTAAAAGCGACGTGAATTTAACGCGTGGTTGACACTTGACATCTTTTGTAGGGAGGGTCACACAGGAAAGTGTTGTTTTCAGTTTCGGAACTGTTCTTTTGGATCTTCTTAGCGGAAAGCATATCCCTCCACTTCATGTACGTATTATCATCATCTAGCGAACTATTTTCCGCCTTCAATAGTTTATTTTTGTTTAATAGCCGGGACTCCATTTCTGAATCAGCTTCCGTGTCACTATACTTACCCTTTATACGATGATGTTACTCATTTTTGCAATTTTAAGCCGTTAATTACATTCTAAGCATCAAGTGATCTACATGTTTGTGACTTAAGTCCTTCCGTTGTTCCATAAGCATCAAGTGACGTTGTTTCATACTAAGCATCAAGTTATTACTGCAGTTCTTGTTTTTGTTTTTGTATACTAATAAGGTAATATCAGAAAAAAAAACTTTGGTTTCTGTTAAAAGTCCTTACTACTGCCTCGTAAAAGTTATTAGTGGCTTATCTTGCTCTATGTAACTTCCGCATTCTTGTTTCTTGTACTTATTCTTGTGTATTGTGTTTAGAGTTCATTGCTAAATGTACTTTGGGGTTCGACCTAATAAGGAAAAAAAAATACTTTCAAAATTACAAAAAATCCTCAGGGGTACCTTCTGTAATCATCTCTTGTGTTCAAGGCTATTGTGTCAACAACTAATTTTTGAGCATGATGTTTGTTTCATCTAGTTTTATTTTGAAGACAATGTCCTCTAATATAATTGGTGCATATCAGGCACTGGAGATGATAAAGGGCAAAAATATTAGTCTCCTGATGGATTCCCATTTAGAAGGGGATTTCTCAACTGAAGAGGCCACACTTGTTTTTGGTCTAGCTTCACGGTGTTTGCAGTATGAACCAAGGGAGCGGCCTACGACAAACGATCTTGTTTCTACTCTTGCCCCTCTGAAAAATACGAACGATGTAAGTCTGGTTCTTCTTCGTTTTCTGTTAACTACAAAAGCTAACTGACATTAGGATTATGTACATTAAATCCAGAGAAGTCTTGAGGATCAAGTTTAAACATACCCGGAAAAAAATGGTCTAGTTTTGCTTATGAAGGGTGGAAGCATATAGACAAAATCAAACCTCATATTTTTTTGGTTTGTAAACTCAGGTTTCATCTCATGTGATGTTGGGAATTTCAGACCATGAAGAAAAACAATCCACCCCACCTCACCGTCCTCTCTCTCCAATGGGTGATGCGTGTTCACGTATGGATCTCACTGCTATCCATCAATTTTTGGTGACGCAACATTACAAAGATGACGAGGGAAGCAATGAGGTAATCATCTAACACTGGCTAAAATATATTGACGTTGAGTTCTGTTTGAACTAAATTTGGTTGTGAATTTTAGTTATCTTTCCAAGAATGGACTCAACAAATGAGAGATATGCTGGAGGCGAGGAAACGAGGGGACTTCGCATTTCTCGACAAAGATTTCACAAATGCTATCGATTGCTATTCGCAGGTATTACTACCAAAATCGAGAATATCGTGGGATATTCTTATTTATTTACTATATTTTCCTAAAACAATTGTCACAAAACGTGCAGTTCATAGATGTTGGCACCATGATATCACCAACAGTCCACGCCCGACGAAGCCTTTGCTATCTCATGTCCGACCAGCCGGATGCCGCCCTTCGCGATGCCATGCAAGCTCAATGCATATCCTCAGATTGGCCCACGGCATTCTACATGCAGGCTGTGGCCCTTGCAAAGCTGGACATGGAGCAGGATGCAGCTGACATGTTGGAAGAGGCAGGCCTTCTAGAAGAAGCGAAGAACCGCAGTGGTAAGTGATCATGACGAACTATTTATCTAATCAATCATCATCATCTAACAAATGAACATATTGTTTTGTGTAATTGTATGCGTTGTTCACAAAATGTGACAATACAGAGTGTACGAGAAAAATGCAAAATACGATTGTTATAAAAAACGAACATATACATACTGTTCGTGTGTTATTGTCTGAGTTGGTCACAAAATGTACAATACAGAGGGGTAAGAAATATACTTGCATACATTCACTTCTACAACTGATATGAAGACCTAACAAAATAAAAAAATCGGGCAGAATTAGGCGATGTAGAGTTCAGCCTTTCCGTCTATGAAAAGGCTCATAAACTCTTCTCCATCAACTGTTTCTTTTTCGATCAGCAACTGAGCAAGTTTGTGTAGGATATCGAGGTGTGTTGTGAGTATATGCTTGGCCCTACCGTATGCTTTCTCCACCAGCTCTCTCACTTCCGAATCCACCACATCCGCTGTTGCCATGGAGTAGTCTTTCTGGGACGACATCTGACAAAAATAATAGGTGATGATGCATTACGAAATTTTCGATAAAATATAGGTTATGCAACAAGATTGCCAATATAGTTTACAGAAATTATATCCAACAAAAACAACATCATCCTGTTTTATTATACTCCTAGTAACTAACAAGTACCTGCTGGGCGAGAAATGGATTTCCACCACCTCCACCGATGGCCACTTGTCCGATCTTTTTACTGAACCCGAACCTCTCGACCATCTGTCTTGCCACCCTTGAAACTTGCAAGAAATCACTAGATGCCCCTGTCGTCACATTGTCCTGTCCGAAAATAACCTCTTCCGCAACCCTGTATTGTATGAATACATCAAGTAGTGATTGTAGAAACTAGATTTAACAGTTGGTAAAACTAATAACTACTAACCTTCCACCAAGTGCGACTGCCATCTGATTCTCCAGGTAATTCCTACTGTACAAACCCGACTCAAGTCTCTCTTCACTTGGAGCGAAAAACGTAAGCCCGCCCGCTTGGCCACGCGGAATAATGGAGATCTTGGCAACCGGATCATACTCCGGCATCAAGGCACCGACTAATGCATGACCAGCCTCTACAGTACAAAATTAAATTAGTCAAGAGGAAACTAAAAAAATGCATTGAAAAAAAAAAAACACCCACACATACCATGGTAAGCAACCAGTTTCTTCTTTTCTTCAGACACAACAGCATTTTTCTTCTCTGGGCCAGCAATTATTCTCTCAAGGGCATCGGATATCTCGTCTTTGCTAATTTGCTTCAAGTTACGTCTAGCTGCAACGATGGCTGCCTCGTTCATCAGGTTTTGCAAATCCGCACCGGTGAAGCCTGGTGTTCTCCTGGCAATCTTTTCGAAATCAACGTCCTTTGCAAGTGCCTTTCCTCTTGAATGGACCTGGCCTCAAAACAAAACCATTATCAGAAATCAGCTCATAAACTTTCTCGTATGTTTTGATATACCAATTCGACTTAACCTGAAGAATTTTAACTCTACCAGCAACATCCGGCCTGTCCACCGTAACCTGACGGTCGAACCTACCGGGCCTCAAGAGGGCCGAATCAAGAACATCGGGCCTGTTCGTCGCGGCCAGCACTATAACCCCGTTGTTACCCGAAAACCCATCCATTTCAGTCAGCAGTTGATTAATAGTCTGCTCTCTCTCATCATTCCCACCTCCCAGCCCAGCCCCTCTCTGCCTTCCAACGGCATCGATCTCATCGATGAACACAATGCAGGGGGCTTTCGACTTTGCCTTCTCGAACAAGTCCCTCACTCTAGAGGCCCCAACTCCAACAAACAGCTCAACAAATTCCGAGGCCGCACACGAGAAAAACGGGACCCCAGCCTCCCCAGCCACGGCTCGGGCCAAGAGTGTCTTCCCCGTGCCCGGTGGGCCCACCAGAAGGCAGCCCTTTGGGATTTTGGCGCCCAATGCAGTGTACTTATCAGGGTTCTTCAAGAAATCGACTACTTCCTGCAGCTCCAGTTTCGCCTGGTCGGCCCCTGCCACGTCAGCGAAGGTGATCCCGGTCTCGGGGACCTCCTGGAACTTGGATTTGTTCGTTGCGAAATCCATGGGCCCACCGAGTCCGGTGGGCCCTCCGGGCCCTCCTTGGGGCCGTCCGAATAGATAGAAGAGGCCGGCGACGGCCAGGACTGGAAATAGCAGGTTCCCTATGAAACTGAGCAGCCCATTCCCGGAATCGCCCTCGGCGACGGCGATATCGACGCCGTTAATGGCCAGGATGTCGATTAGGTCTGGGTCGTTGGGGACAGTGACGGTTGCCCTGCGGCCGTCGACGGCGGTCAGCTGAAGGGCAGTCCCGTCTCTACTGAATCTCACTCGATCGACCTTACCCTTGTTCACCGCGTTCAGGAACTCGCCGTAACGCCATTGGGAGCCCTCGGGGAGATCGGAATCGGGCTGGGCTTGTGGCTTCGGAGCGTTCAGGATAAGGTTTTGGCCGAAGAACGAAGATGGGCCGGGCTTTTGGGCCTCGATTTTGGCAACTAGAGGAGCGGGATCGGGTGGTGGGGGGACATTATCCAGCGCCAAAGCTTGCGGAGCGATCGAGGAGAAGAGTAAAGCAGCTAAAGCTGCTTGTTTTGGGATAGCGTTTGATTTATGAGGATTTATGAGGATTCTCGGAAGAATGATGAATCTTCTGGGCAGTCTACTTTTGGGCAAGGGAGGGGAATCGAATTGAGCGCCGAGGAAATTGGAGGAAAGTAAAGGGTTTGCGGAGGCCATTGAGTTCTTGGGATTTTGTTTTTTCTGGTTTTAGAATCTTTTGATGGAGAACAAGAATGCAGTTTTCATTTCATTTTTTGATTTGGGTTGAAAGCGCATTTGATTTATTTTCATTTTTCTTTTCTGGGTTCACTCTTCACACTACAAGTACTGTATATCAAAACATAGTGTCCCAAATATAATAAGGGAAACCCTAGTTACTGTAAACCCTCTTCAATTCTTGTAGCTCATTTCTTAGTTTTTCAAATGCTTCAAAATGCATGTGACTTGTGTATGTTGTTTTATGAATTCGAATCCTCGACAAATTTATCGACCCAACTCAAAACATCCTATCTTTGTTTTCCCCAGACAAGAGTATCAGTACGGACTCTAGGACCAATTAAGTGATAGTTTCGGAAGGAGGTGAATCTTGACAGACAATCTAATTCGATTAAACAAGCTGGTATCTATAACGAGGGAGAGCCCATGGCAAAATGATCGATGAATGTCATTAGCCTAGATTATTTTTATGCTAATCACTGAAGTTAGAAAATCAGACCCGTTTTGTTGATGTGGGGTTGGAGTTCCGATAAGATAATCGATTCTGATCGCACATTAGGCCATATAGCTGGAACAACTAGGCTTAGACGTCCAGATGAAGTATAAGTATGCTCGAGCAGTCTCGACCAATACCCCAACCGAGTGTTGTATTACTTTTGGTATGCCACGGAAATGCACATACAAATTTGAAAACTTGGTAATAGAAACACACACAAATCGGCATTGATTAATCATTAAAGAAGTTAGGTTGGGCAATGCCAAAAGGATGAATTGGACCATGCTACACAGTACAAGAGAAGGAATGATTCCAAATTCCAATTGAATGGGTTATCAACAACATCGGATAATGAAGTATGTAGCTTTCTAAACAAACCACAAACCAACAAATATTGTAATTAGTTCAAGTGAAAAAAGTTCACGGACACTTACTTTGGAGTTCGACCACTCTTGTTATATTTTTTTTTTGAAATTCCGATGGGCGTGGTGGCGATGATGTGGATGGCTTTTCTCTGCCTCCACGGCGCCGCCGTACTAGGGCAGCGGCGGAAGCAGCTGAGGTTCGACGGCAGAAGGGGAGAGTTCAGGATACTGCAAGTGGCTGACATGCACTTTGGTGACGGCAGAAAGACTCTCTGCGAGGATGTTTTCCCGCAGCAGATGAAGGCCTGCTCCGATCTCAACACCACCGCCTTCCTCCGCCGCCTCATTCTCGCCGAAAACCCCGACTTCATCGCTTTCACCGGTATCTCACTCGCTCTTGCCCTATTACTCTGATGAAATTACTACCTTACCCTTCACTTAATTATGTTGTTGATACAGGGGATAACATCTTCGGGGTTGATGCGCCCGACGCGGCAGCATCGATGAACGCCGCCTTCTCTCCGGCAGTTTCATCAGGCATACCGTGGGCCGCGGTTCTAGGGAACCACGACCAAGAGTCAACTCTGTCAAGGGAAGGCGTGATGAAACGAATATCCGCCATGAACAACACTCTTTCTCGGGTTAATCCTCCCGAGGCTCGCTCGATCGATGGATTCGGAAACTTCAATTTGGAGGTCCACGGCGTTGAAGGCTCCCGCTTGGCGAACAAATCTCTTCTCAATCTCTACTTTTTGGACAGCGGAGATTACTCGACCGTTCCCTTGATTCCGGGCTATGATTGGATCAAACCCTCTCAGCAGCTTTGGTTTCAGCGTACTTCCTTCAAGCTTCAGGTACTAGACGAACCCACCCGCTATATTTTGTGCTCCAAGTGTTTACAATTGGTTGTTTCGATGCAGCGGAGTTATGTGAACTCCCCGTACCCACAAAAGGGCTCGGCCCCTGGACTCGCGTACTTCCACATCCCGTTGCCTGAATACGCGAGCTTTGACTCGTCGAACTACACAGGCGTGAAGCAGGAAGGCATTGGCTCTGCTTCTGTGAACTCTGGATTCTTCACGACAATGGTGGAGGCAGGGGATGTGAAGGCTGTCTTCACGGGTCATGATCACCTCAATGACTTCTGTGGGGAGTTGAGTGGTATAAGTCTGTGCTATGCTGGAGGCTTTGGGTATCATGCTTATGGGAAAGCGGGATGGGCCAGGAGGGCTAGAATGGTAATAGCGTCGTTGGAGAAAACGAAGAGAGGATCGTGGGGAGCAGTGAAGTCTATCGAAACATGGAAACACCTTGATGATGGACATCTCACTGTTATTGACAGGCAGGTACTCTGGAGTAAGAGCTAAAACCTTTTTTTTTTTTGTGTTTCCTTCTAAATAAAGTTGTTTACGCTTTTGTTAAGTTAATAGTATTCGAAAGTCGAAACACGGGTTGGATTAGTTACCGGCAATCTTTAAGTTAATAGTGGGTTACCATGTTACCCAATATGAAGAAAAAGAAGAAAGAAAGCCTAAAATCACGAAAATGTCCAACAGATACTGTATTAAAGAACCTTGATTCTTAACACCTAATTTATTTACTTCTAAAAGAAGAAAAAGAACATGTGCATTTAACAGATGCAGATAGAGATACCTCATGATTGTACTGCGCCATAAACTAGAGCGTAAAGTGTTTTCAGACGGGAAAATCTGGTTTCTCAGCATTACCCTTGTTCTGATTCTTGCAATCAAAGTGCTTCAAATTGTTTGTGCACATTTTCTGTGGATCCGAGAATTCTAGTCTTCTGTGTGCTATTTGCCTAGATAAGGTAGCAGATTCTGCCTGAGAAATACAAGATCGGGTGGATTCTTAACACATCCAGCCTTTCTTGTGCTTTTCTACATGCAACTTAACCGCTGAATCCAACATCTTGGATTCATTCATTTTTCTAGCAACAAAATAATCTTCGACTTCAGCAGCTCTCGGTGGCATCCCTTTGAACAAAGTGATGTGTGTAAACTTAACCTTTGAACAAAGTTAATGCATCTGTATATATATATATATATATATATATATATGTATAAGATGTGGTGGTGGGAGGACAAGAGGAATCATGTTGGCATGGGTTTATGCTGTCCTGTTGGTTCTCAGGAGACATTTATATTTAAAAAAATCACAAAAAAGTTGATATTATAATACAACTTTTAATCTCAGAAATCAACTTTACAGACCAAGGTTAGAATAGTGTCTTATGATCATGTGAGATTTCTCAGTTTTCAAGCCACGAAATATGGCATCAGAGCACGTTGGCTGGGTTAATTAAATGCCACACGAACTGCGATTGATCCATCGTGTTTCGCTGTGTTCCAACTATTTAATCTCAAGCTGTTGAGAAAAGTAAGACAGATGAGTTGTTTAATAGAACAACTATGGAACAGAGTGGAAAATTGAAAACTAGGACTTCTTAATCAAACCACATGCAATTATGAGTTATGTCCATGTGTGTGCATTTGTTTATCGATCATTGTCTGAAGATGGAATAACACACAGCGGAACATTACCATTAATGTATCGTCTCCAGCTTCATGAATGATCGATTTGAATACTGATGGTCATCGCTGTCAAGATTCCTGATGCTTCAATACTATCAGTATAATAGATCAAGAGATCTGTATTATTGATTTTTTCTGTATTCTTTTTCTTCAATTATTCGTTGTCCGGTGGACACGGTGGTAGTCATGCACGCTCATTGTAGGTGGAACATATTCCCTTTTTTCGTTCTTTATACATCTCTGCCTCTATATATAGCTAATGCCAACATGAAACTTTCAAGCACTTCAAATAATTTCTCAATAAACATATATTGTACATCCAACCTCAGAGTTACCAAAAACCAAAACCAAAAATGACATCTTTCCATTCTCGATCAAACAGTTTCCCATCCCAATCTCACCCAACAATGAACGATGTCGAAGATCATTTGGAGAGGCTGAAGGCCTCACAAGCCACTTCAACATCTTCCGATATCTGTGCAAACTTGGCTAGCCTAAAAGAGTTGCACGATGGCATCAATAATATGATTCAAATGCCTTCCATCCAACAAGCCCTTGCTCAAGAGCAAGGACAAAATTGGATAAACGAGTTGCTCGAGGGATCTCTGAAGCTTGTGGACCTCTGCGGGTTTTCAAGAGATATTGCACAACTAACCAAGGAATCCGTTCAAGAACTTGAATCCTCCATCAGGAGAAAGGCCGAGGACGTAAGTGCTTACGTGGCCTCAAGAAAGAAGATCAATAAGATGGTTAACAAGTGTGTCAAGAACTTGAAGAGCTCTAACAAGAACTCTACACCACTTCCAACCATTGGAACAATGCTAAAAGAAGCAGAGTCGCTTGATTCATCGATCCTAAAGTCCGTGTTGATAATCTTGTCCGGGGTGAACAAAGAAAAGTACTCGAACCAGAAGAGTTTGTCTTTGCTTTCAAAGTTCACTAAATCCGGCCGCGTGCATTCCGAGGTGACGGAATCGGAAATGAGCATCGAAGAAATTGAAGAGGGCTTAGAAGCTTTATTTAGAAGTTTAGTAAAAACTAGAGTTTCTCTTCTTAATGTTCTCAGCCATTAGTTAGCTATACATACTGATACAGCTAGTGTAGTCTTCTGTAAATGATATCGAAAATCTTAAATACAATATTCCTATAGAGATCAATTTTCATGTCTATATATACTGTAGTAAATTAGTGATCTCTTATTACTGTCAAAAGTTGAGGTTTCAGGCCTGTGAACTGAAAAACAAAAATATGAACAAACCTTTGTGAACAGTATGATCACTACTAGTTGTATAGATCTGTCAAGATTCCTCTTGTTCTTAATCGTTGATTAATTTGTCAACGCACAAACTCCTTTGAACTTCAACTGCATCACATTACATTTGGGTGCTTGTTAGTCTGTTTCCACCTTTGTATATTTTCAGTAGCTTAAATCGAACTCAGAAGTTCATTCTGCATAAATTGCAGAATTGCCCCAGTTGGGCCAAAAGAGTAATAATCTAAAAAGTTGAAAAGCTAATAATGTAGGTACTGTTCCCACCTTTGAATTGTCATTATCATAACTGGGAATTCCTTCTCATAGTTTGATAGGGTCTTCCTCAGTAGCAAAGTCTTTGTCAGAAGTTCATTTTGCATAAATTGCAGAATTGCCCCTGTTGGGTCCAAAGAGTATTTATCCAAAAAATATAAAAGAGTTGCTTGATTTGAACTGCAATATTTCTCTTCATCGATTAATGATGGAAATTCTTCAATGATGGGAATAGGATAACTACATTTAGTCGACACACATTCTCCTTGAGGAATCCGTCTGCTTCACTAGGATAACTCGAGAAGCAAAAGGCAAAACTCCATATACAGTACTTGGTGATTGCCTTCATATTCCCGAGTAATTAAGTAGCATGCAGTGTTACAGTAATGGTCATCTTATCATAGTCCAGTTTCTACTAATCACCACCAACAATCAGATCACACCCTTCATTTTACGACAGGGCAGTAGGTATTGGCCTTTTGATCATGCACTCAATCTTCTGTTGATCAGTTCTGCTACTCCTTCCAACTTTCTCTGCTTTGCATAAAGTTGATTATTCCTTGATATCTTCCGAAAGTACCAATCTATATTTCCTCGGACATTCTCGAAAAAAAACATCTTTTGGTTACAATGCAAACGTGTAGCTCTCCGCTGCCTTTAGATTTCGACAAATTTCTAGCAGCAAAATGTTCATCTACTTCATCAGCTGTTGGAGGTATCCCTATCCAATATATAGTTCAGTGTGTGTGTGTATAATATATATGTGATGAAAGTGGTGGGAAGACAAGAGGAATCAAATCTCATGTTAGCTGCTAAGTTTGTGCTGTCATGTTTACTCTCATCAGACATTTTTTTTTAAAAATCATCTTTGTGCTAAGCAGAGAAATTAAGATGCATTTTGGTTGAATTAATTAAATGCCACACGAGGTGCGAGCTACATAAGATATTGAAAATCGACCGTCGTGAAACAAAATTTAATCAAACCATATGCAATAATGAGTTATGTGCATGTGTGTGCATTTGTTTATCGATCATTGTCTGGAGATGGACTAACACAACAGCAGAAACAGTGCCATTAATGAATCGTCTCCAGCTTCACGAATTATCGATTTGAATACTAATTCTCATTGCTGTCAAGATTCCTGATGCTTTGTAATACATATCATGAGATCTGTATTATTGATTTTTTCTGTATTTTTTTTTCTTTAATTGTTCGCGATACGGTGGACACGGTCGTAGTCATGCATGTTCATAATTATTTCAATTTACAGATGTGATGACACATTGTAGGTGGAACATATTCCCTTTTTCTTCTTTCCTGTGTATATATAGCTATGCCAACATGAAAGTTTTAATCACTTGAAATCATTTCTCAACAAACATACATTATACATTCACCCTCAAAGAATTACCAAAACCCAAAACCAAAAATGGCTTCTTTCCATTCTCGGTCAAATAGTTTCCCATCCCAATCTCACCCAACAATGAACAACGTTGAAGATCATTTGGAGAGGCTAAAGACCTCACAAGCCACTTCTACATCTTCTGATATCTGTGCAAACTTGGTTAGCCTAAAAGAGTTGCACGAAGGCATCAATACTATGATCCAAATGCCTTCTATCCAGCAAGCCCTTGCTCAAGAGCAAGGACAAAATTGGATAAACGAGTTGCTCGAAGGATCTCTGAACCTTGTGGATCTCTGCGGGTTTTCAAGAGACATTGCGCAACTAACAAGGGAATCAATTCAAGAACTTGAATCCTCCATCCGGAGAAAAGCAGAGGACGTCAGTGCTTACGTCGCCTCAAGAAAGAAGATCAATAAGATGGTTAACAAGTGTGTCAAGAACTTAAAGAGCTCTAACAAGAACTCTACACCACTTCCAACCATTGGAAAATTGCTAAAAGAAGCAGAGTCGCTTAATTTATCGATTCAAAAGTCCGTGTTGATAATCTTGTCCGGGGTGAACAAAGAAAAGCACTCGAACCAAAAGAGTTGGTCTTTGCTTTCAAAGCTCACTAAATCCGGCCGCGTGCATTCCGATGTGACGGAGCCGGAAATGAGCATCGAAGAAATTGAAGAGGGCTTAGAAGCTTTATTTAGAAGCTTAGTGAAAACAAGAGTATCTCTTCTTAATGTTCTCAGTCATTAGTTAGTTATACTTATACATACTGATACAACTAGTATACTCTTCTGTAAATGTTAGCGAAAATCTTAAATACAATTTTCCTGTTGAGATCAATTTTCCTGTCTACATAGTAAATTACTGATCTGTTATTACTGGCAAAAGTTGATTTTTCACCTGTGAAAATTGTGAACTAAAAAATTAAAATATAAACAAACCAATGTAATAATTGTACAGATCTGTCGAGATTCTTCTTGTTCTTAATCATTGATTAATTTGTCAATGCACAAAGCCCATTGATTTCAACCGCACCATGTTACATTTGGGTGCTTGTTAATCTGCTTCCAGTCTTCCACCTTAGTGTATTTTCATTAGCTTAACCTGGAAATGGTATGACTTATGAGTCCTTGGGCACAAAGTCTTACTCCTATACGCCATAAATCGAACTCAGAAGTACATTCTGCATAAATTGCAGAATTGTCCCAGTTGGGCCGAAAGAGTAATTATCTATAAAGTAGAAAAGCTAATAATGTAGGTAATATTTCCTCCTTTGAATTTCCATTAGCATTACTGGGAAATTCCATCTCATGGATAGATAGGTTCTTTCTCAGTAAGTCTTTCTCATGAATGGAATAAATCAACTCAGAAATTCAGTATGCATAAATTGCAGAGTAGATAAGGTCTGATTCTTGGGCACAGAGTCTTGCTCATGTATGCTGTAAATCGAACCCAAAAGTTCATTCTGCATAAATTGCAGAATTGCCCCAGTTGGGCCGAAAGAGTAATTATCTAAAACGTAGAAAAGCTAATGTAGGTATTGTTCTCACCTTTGAATTTTCATTATCATAAGTGGGAATTCCTTCTCATAGTTTGATAGGGTCTTCCACAGTAGCAAAGTGCCAAAGTCTTTCTCATGTATGCAATAAATCAAACATCAGAAATTCATTTTGCATAAATTGCAGAATGGCCCCATTTGGGTCCAAAATGTAATTATCCAAAAAAATATATAATAGAAATGCTTGATTTGAGCTGCGATATTTCACTTCATCGATTAACGGGTAAATTCCATGGTTCCTTATACATTATCAGTAGCAAACATTCACATAAATAGACCCTAAGCAAGCTAACTATGGAATACTCTAGAAATGGGTCTAATGATTCAGCAAACTGATCCAGATGTTCTTTCTCAATTTGTACGTACAGTATGTTATCGATCTGTGTTCTGCTGCTTCATGCTAGCTTTCCCAAAAAGTGTGTGATCTCTACTCGATGTATGATCTCGGACATGTTCGGTCCTTGCTGTGCACACATTTCGCCATGCAGTCTCGGTCCTCCTTGGTTTCATAAGAGACTGAAAGTATCCTGATCTCAAATCTATCTTCAATGATGGGAATAGGATAACTACATTTAGTCGACACACATTCTCCTTGCTTCACTTGGATAACTCGAGAGGCAAAAGGCAAAACTATATATACTTGGTGATGGCCTTCATATTCTCATAGTCTATTTTTTCTACTAATCACCACCAACAATCAGATCACACCTTTCATTTTACGATAGGGTAGTAGGTAGTAGCCACTTGACCTTGCACTCAATCTTCTGTGGATCAGTTTTCCTACTCCTTCCAACTTTCTCTTCTTAGCATGAAGTTAATTTTCCCTGGATATCTTCCGAAAATACCAATGTATATATTTCCTCAGACATTCTTGAAATACAAGATCGGGTGGAGTCTTAACACATGAGGAACATTCTTTTGGTAGCAATACATACACGTAGCTCTCTGTTGCCTTTCGATTTTCACAATTTTCTACCAATAAAATGTTCATCTACATCATCAGCTATTGGAGGCACACACACACACACACACACACATATATATATATATATATATATATATATATATATATATATACGTGTGTGTGTCTGTAAACTTCATGCATGTGTATTATATATATGCGATGAAGGTGGTGGGAAGACAAGAGGAATCAAATCCTCATGTTAGTTGCGCAGTTTGTGCTGTCCTGTTTACTCTCATCAGCCATTTATTTAAAATCATCTTTGTGCTAAGCAGAGAAAATTAAGTTGCACACTTGCACGTTGGATGAATTAGTTAAATGCCACACGAGGTGCAATTATGAGTTATGTGCATGTGTGTTCATTTGTTTATAGATCATTGTCTGGAGATGGAGTAACACACACCAGAATACTACTATTATTGTTTCGTCTCCAGCTTTCACTGTTTCATGAATGATCGATTCGAATACTCATCGTCAGTCATGGCTGTCAAGATTCCCGATGCTTCAAAATTATCAGTGTAGATCATGAGATCTATATTATTGATATTTTTACGCATTTTTTTTTCAGTTGTCTGTGATCCGGTGAACAAGGTCGTAGTCATGCATGTTCATTATTTCAATTTCCAGAGGTGATGAGACATAATTGTAGGTGGAACATATTCCTTTTTTTCCTTTATTTTTCTATGAATCCCCCTGTATATATAGCTAATGCCAACATGAAGCTTTCAATCACTTGAAATCATTTCTCAACAAACATACATTCTACATTCACCCTCTAAGAGTTACCAAAAACCAAAACCAAAAATGGCTTCTTTCCATTCTCGATCAAACAGTTTCCCATCCCAATCTCACCCAATAACAAACGATGTCGAAGGTCATTTGGAGAGGCTGAAGGCCTCACAGGCCACTTCAACATCTTCCGATATTTGCGCAAACTTGGCTAGCCTAAAAGAGTTGCACGATGGAATTAATAATATGATCCAAATGCCTTCTTTCCAACAAGAACTCGCTCATGAACAAGGTCAAAATTGGATGAACGAGTTGCTCGAGGGATCTCTAAAGCTTGTGGATCTTTGTGGGTTTTCAAGGGACATAGTGCAGTTAACCAAGGAATCAGTTCAAGAACTTGAGTCCTCCATCCGGAGAAAATCTGATGACGTCAGTGCTTATGCGTCCTCAAGAAAGAAGATCAATAAGATGATTAGCAAGTGTGTCAAGAACTTGAAGAGCTCTAACAAGAACTCTACAGCACTTCCAACCATTGGAAATATGCTAAAAGAAGCAGAGTCGCTTGATTCATCGATTCTAAAGTCCGTGTTGATAACCTTGTCCGGGGTGAACAAAGAAAAGTACTCGAACCAGAAGAGTTGGTCTTTGCTTTCAAAGTTCACTAAATCCGGCCGCGTGCATTCCGAAGTGACAGAACCAGAAATGAACATCGAAGAAATTGAAGAGAGCTTAGAAGCTTTGTTTAGAAGCTTAGTGAAAACAAGAGTATCTCTTCTCAATGTTTTTAGCCATTAGTTAGTTATACTTATACATAATGATACAACTAGTATACTCTTCTGTAAATGTTATCGAAAATCTTAAATACAATTTTCCTGTTGAGATCAATTTTCCTATCTACATAGTAAATTACTGATCTGTTATTACTGTCAAAAATTGAGGTTTCACCTGTAAAATTGTGAACTAAAAAAAAATATTAACAAACAAATGTATAATTGTACAGATCTGTCAAGATTCTTCTTATTCTTAATCGTTGATTAATTTGTCAGTGCACAAAGCCCATTGATTTCAACCGCACCATGTTACATTTGGGTGCTTGTTAATCTTCTTCCACCTTAGTATATTTTCATTAGCTTAACCTGGAAAGGGTATGACTTATGACTTATGAATCGAACTCAGAAGTACATTCTGCATAAATTGCAGAATTGCCCCAGTTGGGCCGAAAGAGTAATTATCTAAAAAGTAGAAAATCTAATGTAGGTAATGTGTTCCTCCTTTGAATTTCCATTATCATAACTAGGAATTTCCATCTCATTGATAGATATGTACTTTCTTAGTAAGTCTTTCTCATGTATGGAATAAATGAACTCAGAAATTCATTATGCATAAATTGCAGAATTGCCCCAGTTGGGTCCAAAGAGTAATTATCTAAAAAATATTAAGAAATGGGTCAAATGTAATTTTACGGACATACGAACAATCCAGAAACAGACATCTAATGATTCGGCAAACCTATATATCCAGATGCTCTCTCTCTTAATCTGTACTAATGATCGTTGCTTACGAATTTAGCTGCCATGCCTTTATAGCATGTTATGAGCTGTGTTCTGCTGCTTCACGCTAGCTTGATGGGAATAGGATAATTACATTTAGTCGACACTCGACACACATTCTCCTTGTGGAATCCGTCTGCTTCACAAGGATAACTCGAGAGGCAAAAGGAAAAGTCCATTTACTTAGCGTAAAGTTGATTTGCCTTGATATCGTACCAATATATATTTCCTCGGACATTCTCGAAAAACAACATCTGTAAAATGCAAACATGTAGCTCTCCGGTGCCCTTAGATTTCGACAATTTTCTAGCAACAAAATGTTCATCTACTTCATCAGCTGTTGGAGGCATCTCTATCCAATATATAGTTGTGCTGAGTCAGTCCCAATATATATATATATATATATATATATATATATATATATATATATATATATATATATATATATAGATGTGTGTGTGTAAACTTCATGCAGGTGTATTATATATATGTGATGAAGGTGGTGGGAAGACAAGAGGAATCAAATTTCATGTTAGCTGCTAAGTTTGTGCTGTCCTGTTTGCTCTCATCTGACATTTATTTAAAATCGTCTTTGTGCTAAGCAGAGAAAATTAATTTGCACGTTGGCTGAGTTAATTAAATGCCACACGAGCTAGGGAAAATTAAGATTTACGACAGGCATGAAACAAAATTTATATTTTGTTAATCAAAACACATGCAATTATGAGTTATGTGCATTTGTTTATGGCTCATTGTCTGGAGATGGACTAACACACACCAGAAATTTCATGTTAGCTCCATGAATGATCGATTTTATTACACATCGTCAGTCATGGCTGTCAAGATTCCTCATGCTTCAAAATTTGACCATGAGATCTGTATTTTGGATTTTTTCTGTATTTTTTATTTTCTTCAGTTGTTCGTGATCCGGTGGACACGGTTGTAGTCATGCATGTTCATAATTATTTCAATTTCCAGAGGTGATGAGACATAATTTTAGGTGGAACATATTCCTCTTTTATTTTTGTTTTTATCTTTCTGCATCTTTGCCTCTATATATAGCTGATGCCAACATGAAAGTTTTAACAACTTGAAATCATTTCTCAACAAAAATACATTCTACACTCACCCTCAAAGAATTACCAAAAACTAAAACCAAAAATGGCTTCTTACCATTCTCGATCAAACAGTTTCCCATCCCAATCTCACCCAACAATGAACGATGTTGAAGCTCATTTGGAGAGGCTAAAGACCTCACAAGCCACTTCAACATCTTCCGATATCTGTGCAAACTTGGCTAGCCTAAAAGAGTTGCACGATGGCATCAATAATATGATCCAAATGCCTTCTATCCAACAAGTCCTTGCTCAAGAACAAGGACAAAATTGGATAAACGAGTCGCTTGAGGGATCTCTAAAGCTTGTGGATCTATGCGGGTTTTCAAAAGATATTGTACAACTTACCAAGGAATCCATTCAAGAACTTGAATCCTCTATCAGAAGAAAAGCAGATGACGTCAGTGCTTATGTGGCCTCAAGAAAGAAGATCAATAAGATAGTTAACAAGTGTGTCAAGAATTTGAAGAGCTCAAACAAGAACTCTACAGCACTTCCAGCCATTGGAAAAATGCTAAAAGAAGCAGAGTCGCTCGATTTATCGATTCTAAAGTCCGTGTTGATAATCTTGTCTGGGGTGAACAAAGAAAAGTACTCGAATCAGAAGAGTTGGTCTTTGCTCTCAAAGTTCACTAAAACAGGCCGCGTGCATTCCGAGGTGCCAGAACCAGAAATGAGCATCGATGAAATCGAAGAGTGCTTAGAAGCTTTATTTAGAAGCTTAGTAAAAACCAGAGTTTCTCTTCTAAATGTTCTCAGTCATTAGTTAGCTATACTTATACATACTGATACAACTAGTATACTCTTCTGTAAATGATATCGAAAATCTTAAATACAAATTTTCTGTTGAGATCTATTTTCATGTCTATATAATAAAGTAGTGATCTTTTAATACTGTCAAAAGTTGAGGTTTTCACCTGTGAAGATTGAAAAGGGAAAATTAAAATTTTGAAAAACCAATGCAAACAGTATGATCAGTAATTATTTTTATAGATGTAAATATTCCTCTTGTTCTAATCATTATACTAATATAGTATTTTATAAATGTAACCCAGAAGTTCATTATGCATATATTGTATAATTGCCCCAGTTGGGCCAAAAGAGAAATTACAGTATCTGAAAAATATACAAAATCTCAAATTACAGTACAGATAGGTTCTTTCTTAAAGTCTTTGTCATGATCAGAAGTTCATGATGCATAAATTGCAAAATTGCCCCAGTTGGGTCCAAATAGTAATTATCTAAAAAACATAAAAAAAAAAAAAAAAACCTTGATTTAAGCTGCGCTCTTTTTCGTCTTGGATATAAGGGTAAAGGCTATGGTTCCTTAATGCATTGTCAATAACAAACACTCACATATATAGACCCCAAGCAAGCTAACAATGGAACACCCTAGAAACGAGTCAAATGTAATCCAGAAAAAAGGCATGTAATGATTCAACAAACTTATCCCGATGCTCTCTCTCAAGTCTCAACTCTACTAATGAACGTTGCTTGGAAATTCGGCTGGTGCATGCGCTTACAGTATGTTGTCGAGCTGTGTTATGCTGCTTCACGCTAGCTTACCCAAGAAGTGCGCGATCTGTACTCGATGTTGACTGTGAGATTCTTTAACTACTTTTAGTCAACACACATTCTCCAGTCCTCGTTGAATCCGTTTGCTTCACTATGATAACTCGAAAGGTAAAACGGCTATGCTTTTTTGTTATAATTCCATAATTCAAACGTTCACTCTATTTTCATTGCTTATAAGATACCGGTGCTTTGGCTAATTGGCTCGCCTCCCTATTTCAATGATTTGACGCTCAATTCTCATACTTGTTGTAGCTCTTCATATGTAACATCTAATACATATATGGCCCTAAAACTAGTTTGCATTGAGCATTAGTTTCACAGCAATCAGACCACACCGGCCATTTTACGATAGGCGTTTTGGCCACTTGACCATGCACTCAATCTTCTGTGGATCAGTTCTGCTACTCCTTCCAACTTTCTCATCTTAGCATAAAGTTGATTTTCCTTTGATATCTTCCGAAAGTACCAATCTATATTTCCTCAGACATTCTTGAAATACAAGATCGGGTGGGTTCTTAACACATGAAGGACAGTCTTCTGGTAGCAATACAATCACGTAGCTCTCCGTTGCCTTTAGATTTTCTAGTAACAAAATGTTCATCTACTTCATCAGCTGTTGGAGGCATCCCTATCCAATATATATTGTGTGAGTCAGTCCCAATAATATATATGTGTGTGTGTGTGTGTAAAAATTAATGCATTTGTATTATATGTATATGTGATGGAGGTGGTGGGAAGACAAGAGGAATCAAATTCTCATGTTAGCTGCCAAGTTTGTGCTGTCCTGATTACTATTATGAGACATTTACTTAAAATAAACTTTGTGCAAAGCAGAGAAAATTAAGTTGCACGTTGGATGAATTAATTATAGCCACACGGGGTGCGAGCTAGATAAGATTATGAAAAACAAAATTTGATCAAAACACATGCAATTATGAGTAATGTGCATGTGTGTTCATTTATTTATGGATCATTCACACCAGAACACTACCATTAATGGTTCGTCTCCAGCTTTCACTGTTCCATTGAGTGATCGATTTGAATACTCATCGTCAGTCATGGCTGTCAAGATTCCTAATGCTTCTAAATTTGATCATGAG
Source organism: Euphrasia confusa (assembly GCA_954870475.1). Classification (NCBI taxonomy): domain Eukaryota; kingdom Viridiplantae; phylum Streptophyta; class Magnoliopsida; order Lamiales; family Orobanchaceae; genus Euphrasia; species Euphrasia confusa. Next base: position 50,048,590 of record OX940949.1, on the reverse strand, counting down.
ATCTGTATTATTGATTTTTTGGGGTTTTTTTTTTTCAGTTGTCCGTGATCCGGTGGACACGGTCGTAGTCATGCATGTTCCAGAGGTGATGAGACATAATTGTAGCTGTAACATATTCCTTTTTTTCTTCTTTGTCCTTCTATGAATCCCCCTCTATATATAGCTCATTCCAGCATCAAAGTTTTAACCACTTGGAAATCATTTCTCAATAAACATATATTGTACATTCTCCCTCAAAGAATTACCAAAACCAAATCCAAAAATGGCTTCTTTCCATTCTCGATCAAACAGTTTCCCATCCCAATCTCACCCAATAATCAACGATGTCGAAGGTCATTTGGAGAGGCTAAAGGCCTCACAAGCCACTTCAACATCTTCCGATATCTGTGCAAACTTGGCTAGCCTAAAGGAGTTGCACGATGGCATCAATAATATGATCCAAATGCCTTCTATCCAACAAGTCCTTGCTCAAGAACAAGGACAAAATTGGATAAACGAGTCCCTCGAGGGATCTCTAAAGCTTGTGGATCTATGCGGGTTTTCAAGAGATATTGTACAACTTACAAAGGAATCCGTTCAAGAACTTGAATCCTCCATCAGGAGAAAATCGGATGACGTCAGTTCTTACTTGGCCTCAAGAAAGAAGATCAATAAGATGGTTAACAAGTGTGTCAAGAATTTGAAGAGCTCTAACAAAACTTCTACAGCACTTCCAGCCATTGGAAAAATGCTAAAAGAAGCAGAGTCACTCGATTTATCGATTCTAAAGTCCGTGTTGATAATCTTGTCTGGGGTGAACAAAGAAAAGTACTCGAACCAGAAGAGTTGGTCTTTGCTTTCAAAGTTCACTAAAACCGGTCCCGTGCATTCCGAGGCCACAGAACCAGAAACGAGCATCGAAGAAATTGAAGAGGGCTTAGAAGCTTTATTTAGAAGCTTAGTAAAAACAAGAGTTTCTCTTCTTAATGTTCTTAGCCATTAGTTAGCAATACATACTGATACAGCTAGTATACTCTTCTGTAAATGATATCGAAAATCTTAAATACAATTTTCCTGTTAGATCAATTTTCCTCTCTATATAGTAACTTAATGATCATTTATTTCTGTCAAGAGTTGATGTTTCACCTGTGAAGATTGTGAACCGAAAATGAATATGAAAATAAAGTGATCCTTTCTTAAACACTATTATAATAAATAGTAATGAAAATCATTACAATAAACTGATTCTTGTTAATGAAGTTTACTGAGGAGTTCTGAAATCTCAAGATCGAATGAAGATTAAAATGTCTCTAGAACATTTCAATTAGTATAATGTAGGTAATGTTTCCACCTTTGTATTGTCATTAGCATAACTAGGAACATTTCAATTACTATTTCTATCTGCATCTATTCAGTTACATTTAAGTGCTTGTTAATCTGTCTCCACAATGAGCCGATGATAATGCATGTTTCCACCTTTGTATTGTCATTAGCATAACTGGGAATTCCCTCTAATTGATATATATGGCCTGATTCTTTGGTCACAGAGTCTTGCACTCTTGCTCATGTATGCAGTAAATCGAACCCAGAAGTTCATTCTGCATAAATTGCAGAATTGCCCCAGTTGGGTCCAAGTAATTATCTGAAAAATATAGAAAAGCTCAAATGTAGGTATTGAAATTATGAACTAGGAATTCTTCACTCTCCTGTATAGATAGGGTCTGATTCCTTGGGCACACATTCCTTCTCATGTATGCAATTAATCGCCCCAGTTGGGTCCAAAGTGTAATTATCTAAAAATATAGAAAAGCTTGATTTGAGCAGCAATATGTTCCTTAATACATTATCAGTAGCTAACAATCACATGTAATGATTATAGACCCAAGCAAGCTGACAATGGAATAATCTAGAAAGTGGTCAAATGTAATTTTATGGAAATAAGAAGAGTCCAGAAAAGGTTATCTCAGCAAACTTATCCAGATGATTTCTCGCCCTCAATCCGTACTAATGAATTTTGCTTGAAAATTCGATCAGCTGGTGCATGCACTTACAAGTTACAGGATACTATCGAGCTGTGTCCACTGCTTCGCCCTGGGAAGTACTAGATCGATGACCCAAATACTCATCTTTTTCTGCCCAATTTTCTCTGCATAGCATAACGATTATCGTCCCTTGATAGTCGCAAGACTCTTTCCAAATGAATCAGATACTCCTCCCAAATCAACAAAATATACCAATGTGTATTTCCTAAGACATTCTTGATCGGGTTGATTCTTATGACGAGCGTGCTCATTCTTGCACTTTGCAAAATAACCAATGAAGGCAGCATCCGTGTTACAATAAACACATGTAGCTCTCCGTTGCATTTATTTCTGGCAACAAAATACTCTCCTACTTCTTGATCAGCTCTCGGAGGTAACTCTTTCCAATATATAGTTGTGCCAGTCAGTCTCAATATGCGCGTGTAAACACAGCCTTTGAACAGATTAAGTTAATGCATGTATATTATACGGGAAGACAAGAGGAATCACATCCTCATGTTAGCTGCTGAGTTTGTGCTGTACTGTTTGTTCTCATCAGACATTTACTTAAAATCAACTTTATTCTAAGAAGAGAAAGTTGCACGTTGGCCGAATTAATTAAACGCCAATCGAGGTGCGAGGAAAGGTTCAAATCTACGACAGACATGAAATAAAAAAAATATATAGTTTAATATCAAACCACATGCAATTATGAGCTATGTGCATGTGTGACATTTCTTTATGTAGCATTGTCTGGAGATGGAGTAACACGCACCAGAAACACCATTAATGTATCGTCTTCTCCAGCTTCATGAATGATCGATTTGAATACCTATTGTCATCGCTGTAAAGATTCCTGATGCTTCGGTAATATATATCATGAGATCTGTATTATTGATTTTTTCTGTATTGTTTTTCTTTAATTGTTCGTGATCCGGTGGACACGGTGGTAGTCATGCATGTTCATAATATTATTTCAATTTCCAGAGGTGATGAGACATAATTGTAGCTGGAACATATTCCTCTTTCATTTTTCTTTCTATATATAGCTGTTGCCAACATGAAGCTTTCAAGCACTTCAAATCATTTCCAAACAAACTTATATTCTACAATATTCACCCTCTCAAAGAGTTACCAAAAACAAAACTAAAAATGACTTCTTCTTTCCACTCTCGATCAAACAGTTTCCCATCGCAATCTCACCCAATAACGAACGATGTCGAAGGTCATTTGGAGAGGCTGAAGGCCTCTCAAGCCACTTCAACGTCTTCCGATATCTGTGCAAACTTGGCTAGCCTAAAAGAGTTGCACGATGGCATCAATAATATGATTCAAATGCCTTCTATCCAACAAGCCCTTGCTCAAGAGCAAGGACAAAATTGGATAAACGAGTTGCTCGAAGGATCTTTGAACCTTGTGGATCTCTGCGGGTTTTCAAGAGACATTGCGCAACTAACAAGGGAATCCATTCAAGAACTTGAATCCTCCATCCGGAGAAAATCTGACGACGTAAGTGCTTACGTGGCCTCAAGAAAGAAGATCAATAAGATGGTTAACAAGTGCGTCAAGAACTTGAAGAGCTCTAGCAAAAACTCTACAGCACTTCCAACCATTGGAAAAATGCTAAAAGAAGCAGAGTCGCTTGATTCATCGATCCTAAAGTCCGTGTTGATAATCTTGTCCGGGGTGAACAAAGAAAAGTACTCGAACCAGAAGAGTTGGTCTTTGCTTTCAAAGTTCACTAAAACCGGCCGTGTGCATTCCGAGGCGACGGAACCGGAAATGAACATCGAAGAAATCGAAGAGTGCTTAGAAGCTTTATTTAGAAGCTTAGTAAAAACCAGAGTTTCTCTTCTAAATGTTCTCAGTCATTAGTTAGCCATACATACAAATAGTATACTCTTTCTGTAAATTATACTAGTACTATATCAATCCAAAAAGGATAATCATACTTAATTTATCTATACATTTTTCCTATTTATGTCATACATCATAGATCTTTTAAATACACTGAACATATCATAAACTGGAAATTGAGAATATGATTAAATCATTTCACCAGCGTTAATCAGTTAATGATTTCTGGAGATCAAGATTCCTCTTGTTCATGATCATTAATTGGTTAATGGTTAGTAATATTATTTTAATGTGAAACCAGAAATTATTGATCATATGTTTATCATTGCACCATGTGCATTACATTTACTTCATTATTTCAGAGTTTGGAGTATATATATATATATATATATATATATATATATACTAACCATACTTCACATAATTAACAACAATGGACAAACTCAAAAATTTCCAGCTCGAATCGATAAATTCAAACTAAATCAATAATCAGTAGTTATGAAATGATAAATAAATATTTAACATGCCATTTTAATATAAGTTTTTCCTTATGTTTGAAGCCAATATTACCGTTTTATTAAAGTTACGCGAACCCGAATATACTTTTTTTGCACACGTTTATTATAATTTCCTAATAAAAATGATTATTCCGAATTATGAATCCCTGGTAATTCAAATCCTGTGTCCCATACAAGGAAAAAAATTGTGAAAATGTTGTCTAGTATATATAATATGAACTTTGTATTGTTAAAAATTGTGATATAAAATTTAAAAATATATAGTAATAAGTATGATTATCCTTTTTCTGATGTAATTAATTTACAGAAGTATAATTGTTGTATGTATGGCTAACTAATGGCTAAGAACATTAAGAAGAGAAACTCTTGTTTTTACTAAACTTCTGAACAAAGCTTCTAAGCACTCTTCAATTTCTTCGATGCTCACTTCTGATTCTTTCACCTCGGAATGTACGTGGCTAGTTTTAGTGAGCCTTGAAATCAAAGACGAACTCTTCTTTTCTTTATTTGCCTCGGACAAATGTATCAACACCGACTTTAAAATCGATAAATCAAGTGACTCCGCATCTTTCAGCAATTTTCCAGTGGTTGGAAGTGCTGTAGAGTTTTTGTTAGTGCTTTTCAAACTCTTGATGCGTTTGCTAACCATTTTATTGATCGTCTTTCTCGAGGCCACACAAGCACTGACGTCATTTGCTTTTCTCCTGATAGAGGACTCAAGCTCTTGAACTGATTCCTTGGTTAGTTGCACAATATCTCTTGAGAACCCGCATAGGTCCACAAGTGTTAGAGATCCCTCGAGCAACTCTTTCATCCAATTTTGACCTTGTCCATGAACGAGTTTTTGTTGGAAAGAAGGCATTTGGATCATATTATTGATGCCATCGTGCAACTCCTTTAGGCTAGCCAAGTTTGAACAGATATCGGAAGATGTTGAAGTGGCTTGTGAGGCCTTTAGCCTCTCCAAATGACCTTCGACATCATTCGTTATTGGGTGAGATTGGGATGGGAAACTGTTTGATCGAGAATGGAAAGAAGTCATTTTTGGTTTTGGTTGAGAATGAATGTAGAATGTATGTTTGTTGAGTGATTTCAAGTTGTTAAAACTTTCATGTTGGCATTAGCTATAAATACACAGAGGGAATCATAAAAAACAGAAAGGAAAAAAAATGGAATATGTTCCAGCTACAATTATGTCTCAACACCTCTGGAAATTGAAATAATTACGAACATGCATGACTACCACCGTGTCCACCGGATCGCGAACAATTGAAGAAAACAAATACAGATAAAATCAATAAGGCAGATCTCATGATCTATTATTATACTGATATTATTGAAGCATCAAGAATCTTGACAGCGATGAACATCAGTATTCAAATCGATCATTCGTGAAGCTGGAGACGATAAATTAATGGTAATGTTCTGCTGTGTGTTATTCCATCTCCAGACAACGATCCATAAACAAATGTACACGCATGCATGCACATATAACATAAATGTTGCATGTGTGTTTTGATTAATTAAGAAAACCATAATTTTTTGTTTCCTAATCTGTAGTCTCCTAGTTTTTAATCTTTCCTCATACGCCTCGAATGGGAATTTAATTAATTCAGCCATCGCCATGATCCAGCACTACTGATACACATAGCAGCTAACATGAGATTTAATTCCTCCCGCGGTCTTCTCACGACCTTCATCACATATACATATATACAAATATATACACATGCATAATTAACATTATATTGTTAAAAGGGCTAAGTACACTCTGTCTTCTCCCTTTTGAAAGTTCTTCGGATAGTTCAATTTTACACACATTTTTTGCACAGACAGATACGACTGCTGGAAAGGGATGCCTCCGCGAGCTGATGATGTTGAGGAGAATTTTGTTGATAGAAAAACGTGAGAATCTAAAGGCAACGAAGAGAAACTTGTGTATTATGTTGACACTCATTACTCATACCATTTAAACTATTTTAAATATTTTCTATGCAATTAAAAATAACATATAAACATTGTAAAGTATTTTAAAACAATTATTAAGTGAATTAAAAAATATCTTTTAAATATTTCAAAATGACTTAAGTATTTAAAATATTTACAAGATAATTTATATCACTTAAAATTTAATTTAAATACTTTAAAGTATTTCAAATCAAGTAAAAATCATTTTTATGATAATTTAGAAGGTTTAAAGCATATTTCAAATCATGTAGTATAAATTATTTTCACTTTGAAATGATTCAAATTATTAGTATCATTTTAAGACCTTTCATAATGTAATTTTGTACAATCACTTAAAAATTATTTTAAGATAATTATAAATATTAAGAAATTATTTAAATTTTATAATTTAAACCCACTTAAAATATATATATTAAGACATTTTATATTCCTTAAAAGATATTTCAAATCACTTAATTTTTTTTTAAACACTTTAAAATGTTTAAAAATGTATTTTAAATCAATCAAACATTATTTTAAATATTTTAAATCACTTAAAATAATTTTAAAACACTTTATATGTTTAAAATGTACTTTAAAACACTTAAATTTTATTCATAAGACAATTAAAAATTTTTAAGATTTATTTCAAATCACTTTAAAATTATTTTTTAAAACATTTTAAATTATTTCAAAGATATTTCAAATCACTATAGAATTATATTAAAATATTTTTAAAATGTTTAAAATATATTTTAAATCACTTAAAAATTATTTAGAAACAATTTTAAAATGTTTAAAAAGTATTCAAATTAAATTAAAAATGTTCAAAATATATTTCAAAGCACTTAAAAATTATTGTAATACACTTTGTTTTAAACTATACAATGAATTAAAAAATAGTTTATGAAAATTTTAAATATTTAACTAACAAGTATTTTTAATTATTTTAAGGCCATTAAAATATTTAAAAGATATGTCAAATTACTTAAAATTACTATTTAAGACACTTAGATATGTTTAAAAATTATTTAAAATCACTTTACCATATTTTAAAGGTATTTTAAAAAAAAAAATTATTTTGAATAACTTAAAAAAATATTTTAAAACACTTAAAAATTATTTTTAAAAACTTTAAATTGTTTGAAATATATGTTAAATCATTTAAAATTTGTTTAAATACACTTTAAAATAATTAATTTCAAATCATTTAAAAATTATTTTTAGACAACTTAAAATATTTAACAAAAAATCAAATCACTTGAAAATTATTTCAAAACATTTTAAATAGTTTAATAGATATTTTAAATCACCGAAAAATTATTTTAAAATACTTTAAAATGTTAAAAAGTTTTTAAATCACTTAAAAAATATTTTTAAAACTCATTAAAATATTTAAATTGTATTTCAAATTATTTACAAAGTATTGTAAGACATTTTCAAGGGGAATCATGGATCGGGGCATTTCTAAGAGTAGAATTATAAACACTACCTATATTTTTTCCTAATTTTGATATAGAGCATTGTTACATTATTAACCTTTTCAAAGTATATTAATAATTATATAACTACATATCTAAACCTGAAATACTTTAAAACTACGCTAGACATCTAGTATTATAACATATCTGAAATACTATCCCCAGATTTTAAACAAGTGTACAGTAGAATTCTAGTATTACTTTAGTATTATAACATATCTGAAATATTATCCCCAGATTTTAAACAAGTGTACAGTAGAATTCTAGTATTATAACACGTTAATTTTTTTTCACCAATTACAAATGAACAATCATAGTTGAGGGTTAGACACCATGCCCATTATATCACATTATATCACATTCTTAATCACTCCCACATCCCATAAAATCCCCTTCTTAATCACTTCCACATAACGACGACAATCCAAGTTCTTGCCTATCGGGTCTGATCTTCGTAGATCTAAACTTCTGCTTATATGAATTGAATGAAATCAGTTGTGCTACGGTCGATATTTGCATATTTGTTAGAATTAGGTTTGTTAAATTTCTAGGTTTTTTATTTCACTTTTTGCATATTAATCAATTTGGGAAAATTTTATTTCAATTTGGATTTAGCAAGACTATCTAAAAAAGTTGCCCATCTCCAATATGTCATATTGATTTATCACATAGCAATAGATATCTATTTATATGATATATCTATATCTATTATAGATATCTATATATCTATTAAAGATATCTATTCATATATATATATATATATATATATATATAATGTTGGCAAATATATTTTACTCGCAAATATATTTGTATTCTTACGCAAATATATTTATATTCTTACGCAAATATATTTATATATATAGTAAATAAATTAATATATGTTAGTAATGTTATTTTAAGGATATTTACGACTTTAAACATTTTAAAAAAATGTCCCTACTTAGTATTTAAAAAATACAAATTCCCTAATAAATAAACAAGTAAAAAATATACAACCCCTAAAAATAAGGTGAAAAAAATAGGTGTTCAAAATAATACTCCCTCTGTCCCATAACTATAGGCAAAGTTGGTTTTTCGTTCGTTCAATATATATGATAAACAGTATACAAAAAAATATGAAAAAAAATAAAATAAAATTTAATAGTTCAATTTTATTTTAGTTATTTTTTCGTAATTTTTGTATACTATTTATCATATGTATTTGACTGACAAAAAAAGTCAACGTTGACCACCTGTATTTATAGCTCTGAGACAGAGAAATTGAATGACAAAAAAAGTCAACGTTGACCACCTGTATTTATAGCTCTGTCAACGTTGACCACCTGTATTTATAGCTCTGAGACAGAGAAATTGAATGACAAAAAAAGTCAACGTTGACCACCTGTATTTATAGCTCTGAGACAGAGAGAGTATTAAAAAGCAATCTGCTTCGTACCTTACTATTACCCATTTTCAATTGTTTAAAAGATATTTTAAAACACATACTCCCCTTTGTATGGGACAAAGACATAGTCACTTGTCCCATACTTAATTACAAGTGGTCAAATTTATCTTTTTTTTCGAGTTACATAATAAATAATATATAAAAATTATGAAAAAATAATTAAAATAAAATTTATCTATTATCGTAACACACTTTAAAATATTAAAAAAAAATATTCTATGTCACTTAAAAAATTAATGGAATTTAGAATGTTTAAAAAGTTATTTTAAAATATTTAAAAAATATTTCAAATCACTTAAAAAATTAAAATGACTTTAAATATATATAAAGTATTTCAAATCACTTAAAAAAATTAAAACACTTTTAAATGTTTAAATGATATTTTTTAAGTTACTTTAAATATTTAAAAAGTATTTCAAATCACTTTAAAAATTAAAACAGTTTTAAATGTTTAATGATATTTTAAGTGACTTTAAATATTTAAAAAGTATTTTAAATCACTTAAAAAATTAAAACACTTTTAAATGTTTAAATGATATTTTAAGTGACTTTAAATATTTAAAAAGTATTTCAAATCACTTTAAAAAAATTAAAACACTTTTAAATGTTTAAACGATATTTTAAATCCTTTTTAAATTATTTTTAAAATAATTTGAAATCTTTAAAAGATATTTTAAATCAATATTTTTATAATAACCTTAATTGAAGAGTATACAAAATTATTCAAGAGTATATCAACACATAGTAACATTTAAACATGTCAAATAATTTTACTTCTACATTATACTTATAATTATTTTTTTACTAAATATTTAATTATATTTAAACATAAATATGGTCCTAATTGAAGATTATACATAATTCTTTAAGAGTATATTAAAATATTTGATTATATTTACTTTTTTATAGGAGTATTAAAACTATTGTTATGTTAATATTATATTTGGATTTATCAAAATGTAACATGGATGCACATGGTGCAGTTGACCAAGTTGCTTGGAGTTTGGTTGAAAATTGCAATGACATACAAATTTTACTAACCAATAATAAAAATTTACATGTTTCGTGTTTGTGTTTGTATTTGTATTCGTATTCGAAAACTTAGAACAATTCTTGTCTATTGATAATTTATAATTTTATACTGTATATAATAAAAAAATAAAAAAAAAAATTGGACACAAGTATTAGTAATAGATCACTTTCAGTATATATGATTTTCCTTTTTCTATCCATGTAATTTACACTATTTGTATGTATGGCTAACTAATGGCTGAGAACATTAAGAAGAGAAACTCTGGTTTTTACTAAGCTTCTAAATAAAGCATCTAAGCACTCTTCGATTTCTTCGATGCTCATTTCCGGTTCCGTCGCCTCGGAATGCACGCGGCCAGTTTTAGTGAACTTTGAAAGCAAAGACCAACTCTTCTGGCTCGAGTACTTTTCTTTGTTCACCCCGGACAAGGTTATCAACACGGACTTTAGGATCGATGAATCAAGCGACTCTGCTTCTTTTAGCATTTTTCCAATGGTTGGAAGTGCTGTAGAGTTTTTGCTAGAGCTCTTCAAGTTCTTGACGCACTTGTTAACCATCTTATTGATCTTCTTTCTTGAGGCCACGTAAGCACTGACGTCATCAGCTTTTCTCCGGATGGAGGACTCAAGTTCTTGAACTGATTCCTTGGTTAGTTGTGCAATATCTCTTGAGAACCCGCAGAGGTCCACAAGCTTTAGAGATCCCTCGAGCAACTCGTTTATCCAATTTTCTCCTTGTTGTTGAGCAAGGGATTGTTGGATAGAAGGCATTTGAATCATATTATTGATTCCATCGTGCAACTCCTTTAGGCTAACCAAGTTTGAACAGATATCGGAAGATGTTGAAGTGGCTTGTGAGGTCTTTAGCCTCTCCAAATGACCTTCGACATCGTTCACTATTGGGTGAGATTGAGATGGGAAGCTGTTTGATCGAGAGTGGAAAGAAGCCATTTTTGGTTTTGTGTTTTTGGTAACTCTTTGAGGCTGAATGTAGAATATGTGTTTGTTGAGAAATGATTTGAAGTGATTGAAAGCTTCATGTTGGCATCAGCTATATATAGAGACAGAGATGTAGAATAAGAATATGTTCTACTTGCAATTATGTCTCGTCACCTCTGGAAATCGAAACAATTATGAACATGCATGACTACGACCGTGTCCATCGGATCGCGAACAATTGAAGAAAAAGAATACAGAAAAAATCAATAGTACAGATATCATGAGCTATACACCCATAACTTTGAATCTTGACAGGCATGGCAATTAGTAACCAAATTCATCATTCAACGGAACAGTGAAAGCTGGAAACGATAAATTAATGGTAGTATTCTGCCGTTTGTTACTCCATCTCCAGACAATGATCCATAAACAAATGAACACATAATTGCATGTGTTTTAATCAATATCCACTCTGTTCCATATATAGTCGTATATATAATACTCTGCAGATGTACTATTTTACTCGACAGCTTGTGATTAACTAGTTGGGTTAACAGCGAAACACGATGGATCAATACGCAGCTCGTGTGGCATTTAATTAATTCAGCCATCGTGCTGTGATCAATAAGACTACTATTCTAAGCCCTGATGATCTGTGAAGTTGGTCTCATTAATGAAAAAAAGTTATGATATATAGTTTTTAAAAAATAAATATTGTCTCATAAGATCAAACATGACAGCATAAACTTAGCAGCTAGCATGAGATTTGATTCCTCTTGTCTTCCCACCACCTTCATCACATTCACATACACATATTTATAGACACGCATTTCGTATTCTTACCTGTGATGTACTGCAACTCTTAATTCAGTTTATTTCCACCTTTGTCTAAATGTTTCCCGGGTTACATTAAGTTTTAGATTCGAGTATTTGGGACACGCAACGCAATCTCAGTTGAAGGATTATCCACTCATCTACAGAGTAATTATAGAAGATTGAGTGAATAATCAAGTGTCCTATACCTGCTGCTACTCTAGGTGAAGCAACCTGTAATCTGGTATTTCAAGAATTAATTCGTAATCAAAGTTCAGGTTAGGGGAAATCACTACACCTCCGGTTAAGAAGTTCAAAGATGTGTTGCATGGTCTAATACTAGATGTTTGGGCTCAAGAATTTTTCAAGTTGCTCGTTGGAGATGGCTCATCATCTTGTAGTATTAAGTCAATTTATTTGAGAGTGAGTTGAAATAATTGAAATTTGGGGGGTCGTGGAGTAGGGCCGCAAACGAGTCGAGAATGCTTGATAAGAATTTCAATGAGCTCGACGAGTCAAGCATTTCGAGCTCGAGTTCGACTCGTGAAAAAATTAGGTTGCTCGTCGAGCGGCTTAATATGATGCTCGGCTCATTTGCAGCCCTAGTCGTGTTTGTGTTCTGCATGTAGTGCACCTCATGATGGAAGAGATTTATGTGCTCAACTAAGAAGTTTTATTTTACAATCAATTGGTGATATCTTGTAAATCATTTTTCATTGGTTTCAATATGGGACGGTGATAGAAACAAAGAAATCGAGAAAGAGAAAATCAAACACGAACACCAGTTCGGTTTGCCCAATAGCCTCCAGGCTCCAATTCAATTCAATAATTCGATATCCTTAATCAACCTACGTGACACTTTAAATAAGAAGAGCAGAAATAAGAAATAAACCTAACCCTAAAGCCCAAACCTAACAAAACTCTAAAGCCCATAAATAATTAAAAAGACATAATTAAAATACTCCTTCTCAATTAAATACTCCAGCTCTCGCTCTCTATCAATTCCATCCCTCTGCAAATCAACCTTGTCCCCAAGGTTGAAAAACGTCATCCTTATTCGTTACTTCCTCTTGGCTGGTGGGGTCGTAATATTCATGATTGTGTAGGTCTACTTCGTCATTCGGCTCCACGAGCAACACTCGTAGCTCCCGAAGAGGACAGACTTTTCCGTGGCCCGGTGTGTAAGTTTTGCGACACTTGAAGCACAATCCCTTAGCTCGCAAGTCTGCCAGCTCGTTCGATGTGAGACGAGAGAAACTCGAGCGCGTAGTAGACTCCTCCGAGACTGCTGAAGTAGCAGCCGTTGAGTGGTCGACTGGACGAGGCACGCGACTGGTAGAATCACCCCCCGCTGGACCAGTGAAGGTGCTAGCATGCACTCCGAACGGGCGCGAAAAACTGGGGAAGCGATGCCCTGAAGTATTCGATCCTTCGATCTTCTCATGACCCTCGGCCCGCAAATTTTCTTCAATATCCCGCGATAGTTCCATTGCCGTTTCCAAGTCCTCTGGCCGGAGCAAACGCAATGAGTTTCTGATCGGAGTTTTGAGTCCAGACATGAAGTAGCCCAAATAATGGGCATCCGTAAGCCCAGGAACCTGCCCGGCGTGTTGTACAAACATGTTCACATATTCCTCCACTGTCCCGGTTTGTCGGACTCGCGCCAATTTTTCGTACGGGCTCCCTTTGAACCGAGAATCGAATCTCGCCACCAGGGCTTGCGAGAACTCTTTCCACGTCACAGTGGGCTTCCGCCCTCGAAACCAGGTGATCCAATGCAGGGCCGAGCCGTCCATTGCTACCACAGCGGCGGTCAATTTCGAACCTTCTGACGTGCCATGGAGTTCGAACTGTTGGTTGGCTCGAGCCAACCAGGCGATCGGGTCCACGCCCTCGAACGTTGGTAATTGCACTATCGCCGGTGTACCTCGCGATGTATGGACATCGTGTGACATAGAACCCTCCTCCTCCGAATGTGGTGTCAGAATCGACTCTTTATCGGACTTCAAAATTGCGCGGGAGAGCGCAGCCAAGGTGGTCGACATCTCCGTCAAGCCCGATTGCATCTCGGTGAGTTGTGTGGAATGTTCAGCCAGCTTGTTCATCACATTAACCTGCTCGCGTTCAAGGTTCTCGAGTCTTTCGGCAGTAGTACGAGTCGGCATAACGCTGGTTCAAAAAGGGAAAAAAATTTGGGAAGAAGAAGGGGAGAAGTTGAGATCCGGCAGGTCGGACCAATTGATAGAAACAAAGAAATCGAGAAAGAGAAAATCAAACACGAACACCAGTTCGGTTTGCCCAATAGCCTCCAGGCTCCAATTCAATTCAATAATTCGATATCCTTAATCAACCTACGTGACACTTTAAATAAGAAGAGCAGAAATAAGAAATAAACCTAACCCTAAAGCCCAAACCTAACAAAACTCTAAAGCCCATAAATAATTAAAAAGACATAATTAAAATACTCCTTCTCAATTAAATACTCCAGCTCTCGCTCTCTATCAGACGGCTCACAAGTAGGTATTATAACTTATATGTATATTTCGATACATCTCCTCACTTGTGAGTCCATATGAATGGATGAACTTCGAATTTGCACTCGTACGTATTTTCACTAGTCGAATATATGGCCCCAATATTTGATGGAGCATGAACAAGAGGGATGCTTTCATGGCCAGATTCTTCTGTTCATTTTCCATCCATTAATGATTAATTAATCAATGACTTGGAAGCTCCAGAAAATGACTATTATTGATAACATTTGCCTTTCTCCATTTTCATTTTATAACTATATATCGAAACTGAATCTTCAACTCCCGACGGTAAATATAAGATCAGTAATTTACGATATAAACAGGAAACTTGTAGTAAACAATAGATAAATTAAGTATGATTATATATCCTTTTTGGATTGATAAGTATAATTTACATAAGACTATACTAGTTGTATGTATGGCTAACTAATGGCTAAAAACATTGAGAAGAGATACTCTTGTTTTCACTAAGCTTCTAAACAAAGCTTCTAAGCTCTCTTCAATTTCTTCGATGTTCATTTCTGATTCTGTCACATCGGAATGCACGCGGCCGGCTTTAGTGAACTTTGAAAGCAAAGACCAACTCTTCTGGTTTGAGTACTTTTCCTTGTTCATCCCGGACAAGGTTATCAACACGGACTTTAGAATCGATAAATCGAGCGATTCCGCTTCTTTTAGCAATTTTCCAATGGTTGGAAGTGGTGTAGAGTTCTTGTTAGAGCAATTCAAGTTCTTGACACACTTGTTTACCATCTTATTGATATTTTTTCTCGAGGCCGCATAAGCATTGACATCATCTGATTTTCTTCTGATGGAGGACTCAAGCTCTTGAACAGATTCCTTGGTTAATCGCACAATGTCTCTTGAAAACCCACAAAGATCCACAAGCTTTAGAGATCCCTCGAGCAACTCGTTCATACAATTTTGACCTTGTTCATGAGCGAGCTCTTGTTGGATAGAAGGCATTTGGATCATATTATTGATGTCATCGTGCAACTCCTTTAGGCTAGCAAAGTTTGAACAGATATCGGAAGATGTTGAAGTGGCTTGTGAGGCCTTAAGCCTCTCCAAATGACCTTCGACATCGTTTGTTATTGGGTGAGATTGGGATGGGAAACTGTTTGATCGAGAATGGAAAGAAGCCATTTTTGGTTTTGGTTTTTGGTAACTCTTTGAGGGTGAATTTACAATGTATGTGTTGAGAAATGTTTGTAAGTGCTTGAAAGCTTCATGTTGGCAACAGCTATATATAGAAAGAAAAATGAAAGAGGAATAATATGTTCCAGTTACAATTATGTCTCATCACCTCTGGAAATTGAAATAATATTATGAACATGCATGACTACCACCGTGTCCATCGGATCACGAACAATTAAAGAAAAATAATACAGAAAAAATCAATAATACAGATCTCATGATATATAGTATTGAAGCATCAGGAATCTTGACAGCCATGACAATTAGTATTCAAATCGATCATTCATGAAGCTGGAGATGATACATTAATGGCAGCGTTCTGCTGTGTGTTACTCCATCTCCAGACAATGATCGATAAACAAATGCACACACATGCCCATAACTCATAATTGCATGTGTTTTGATTAAATTTTGTTTCATGCCCCTGTGGATTTTCATAATCTTCCCTAGCTCGCACCTCGTGTGGCATTTAATTAACTCAGCCAACGTGCAACTTATAATTTTCTCTGCTTAGCACAAAGATGATTTAAAAGAAAAAAATGCCTGATGAGAGTAAACATGACAGCACAAACTTAGCAGCTAATATGAGATTTGATTCCTCGTCTTCCCACCACCTTCATCACATATATATTATACACACACACACACACTGAACTATATATTGGATAGGGATGCCTCCAACAGCTGATGAGGTATATAAAAATTTTGTCGCTAGAAAATTGTGAAAATCTAAAGGCAACAGAGAGCTACGTGTTTGTATTGCTACTAGAAGAGTGTCCTTCATGTGTTAATAATCCACCATATCTTGTATTTCAAGAATGTCTGAGGAAATATACATTGGTACTTTCGGAAAATATTAAGGGAAAATCAAATTATATGTTAAAACAGAGAAAGTTGGAAGGAGTAGCTAATACGTACCTACTGTCATGTCGTAAAATGAAGGTTGTGATCTGATTAGTAGAAAATGAACTATGATAAGATGACCCTTACTGTCACAACCAGTGCCTTTCGCCTCTCGAGTTATCCTAGTGAAGCAGATGGATTCCACAAGGAGAATGTCACAATGTGTGTTGACTACATGTAGTTATCCGTAAGATTACATTCGACTCATTTCTTAATATTTTTTAGATAACTACTCTTTGGAGTTTGGACCCGACGGGGGCAATTCTGCAATTTATGTATAATGAATTGCTGAGGTTGATTTATTGCGTACTTGAGAAATACTTACTGAGAAAGAACCTATCTATCCATGAGATGGAATTTCCCAGTAATGATAATGGAAATTCAAAGGAGGAAACATTACCTACATTATTAGCTTTTCTACTTTTTAGATAATTACTCTTTCGGCCCAACTGGGGCAATTCTGCAATTTATGCAGAATGAACTTCTGAGATCGATTTATAAGTCATAAGTCATACCCTTTCCAGGTTAAGCTAATGAATGGGCTTTGTACATTGACAAATTCATCAATGATTAAGAACAAAAGGAATCTTGACAGATCTGTACAATTATTACATTGGTTTGTTAATATTTTTATTTTTTAGTTCACAATCTTCACAGGTGAAACCTCAACTTTTGACATTAATAACAGATCAGTAATTTACTATGTAGACATGAAAATTGATCTCAACAGGAAAATTGTATATAAGATTTTCGATATCATTTACAGAAGAGTATACTAGTTGTATCAGTATGTATAAGTATAACTAACTAATGGCTGGGAACATTAAGAAGAGAAACTCTTGTTTTTACTAAGCTTCTAAATAAAGCTTCTAAGCCCTCTTCAATTTCTTCGATGCTCATTTCCGGTTCCGTCTCCTCGGAATGCAAGCGGCCTGTTTTAGTGAACTTTGAAAGCAAAGACCAACTCTTCTGGTTCGAGTACTTTTCTTTGTTCACCCCGGACAAGATTATCAACACGGACTTTAGGATCGATGAATCAAGCGACTCTGCTTCTTTTAGCATTTTTCCAATGGTTGGAAGTGGTGTAGAGTTCTTGTTAGAGCTCTTCAAGTTCTTGACACACTTGTTAACCATCTTATTGATCTTCTTTCTTGAGGCCACGTAAGCACTTACGTCCTCGGCCTTTCTCCTGATGGAGGATTCAAGTTCTTGAAGGGATTCCTTGGTTAGTTGTGCAATATCTCTTGAAAACCCGCAGAGGTCCACAAGCTTCAGAGATCCCTCGAGCAACTCGTTTATCCAATTTTGTCCTTGCTCTTGAGCAAGGGCTTGTTGGATGGAAGGCATTTGGATCATATTATTGATGCCATCGTGCAACTCTTTTAGGCTAGCCAAGTTTGCACAGATATCGGAAGATGTTGAAGTGGCTTGTGAGGCTTTCAGCCTCTCCAAATGAGCTTCGACATCGTTCATTGTTGGGTGAGATTGAGATGGGAAACTATTTGATCGAGAATGGAAAGAAGCCATTTTTTGTATTGGTATTTGGTAACTCTGAGGTTGGATGTAGATATATGTATGTTTATTGAGAAATGATTTCAAGTGCTTGAAAGTTTCATGTTGGCATTAGCTATATATAGAGGGGTAGATATTGAAAGAAAATAGAAAGGGAATATGCCCCACCTACAATTATGTCTCATCATTGAAATAATTATGAACATGCATGACTACAACCGTGTCCACCGGACAACGAACAACTGAAGAAAAAGAATACAGAAAAAATCAATAATACAGATCTCTACACCCATAACCTTGAAGCGTCGGCCGGGAATCTTGACAGGCGTGACAATTAGTAATCGATCAAATTGATCGATCGTTCAGTGGAACAGTGAGAGCTGGAAACGATAAATTAATGGTAGTATTCTGGTGTGTGTTACTCCATCTCCAGACAATGATCCATAAACAAATGAACACATTGCATGTGTAATTTTAATCAATATCCACTCTGTTTCTGTTCCATATATAGTCATATATTAATTTTGCTGCTTGAAAACTGCAAAATCCCACATGATCAATTAATACTACTATTCTCTAAGCCCTGCTGATCTGTAAAATTGGTTAATTTCTGAGATCGGAATTGGTAATTTAATACTCCATATAATATAAACTTTTTATGATTTTTTGTTTTTAAATAAATATTGAATCAGGACTCCCGGACTAGTATTTTAAAAGGTCGTTGTCGGAAAACAAACGACAACCAATAAGTTTAATTACTTAATTGTAATCGTGTGCGACTATTTATTTATTTTGTACGTGTCTCAAGATCATACACTCCCACCCAATCCAACTAATCTTGAAAACGAAATTAATTAACATTGAAAAATAAAAATAAAAACATTAAACTACACATAAATCACACCTAGTAATACAAATATGCAAATTCACTAGCTAAAAATATTACTACCTCTTTCCTTGATCATTATGGACAAGAATATTGAAAAATATTAGTATTTTTTTCACCAAGTAAAGTAAAATGTATTTTTAAAAAATAAAATAATTGTGAGTTAATTTTAAAAAATAATTAAATAAAGTAAAGTAAAATTGAAATGTATATTGTAAAAGAAGAATATTAGTATAATTTTCAATTTAAAAATCTGCATATTATGTTGTAGCATTAAAAAATGTGTGTATTACAAAACGACCTGGACACGATGAAAGTAAGTGATGAAATACCTACAAATACAATTTTATTTTTTGATGATGAAAAACAAAGAGGTGTGTTACTTTGTTTGCTTAACTTTCTATTGATCACGCACATGCGTGAAAAAGATTAGCTAGTGTTGAGAAAATTGTGGAAAACAATTGCGAGCTTTGACGAGTAACAAACTCAAACTCGAAAATCGATCGACAATGGTGAAATACACAAATCTCGACTGCTTTGACGAGTAACAAACTCAAACTCGAAAATCGATCGACAATGGTGAAATACACAAATCTCGACTGCGGCTTGTTGGCGGCGAAAAGATTTGACCGGATTAAATGCCGACTAACTATGAGATATTTTGAGGATTGAGTGGACAATAAAGCAATAAAATAAACAATCAAACTTCTTGTATTAGAATAGAGTTTTTTCTTGGGAATTGAATCAAACCTTAATGAATAGTTGATGTAGATATCGGAGGCCCAATATTTAACTAAGTTATTTACTTATCTTTTTAATAAAGCCCAACATGTTTAGGGTTTCGTTGTTATTTATATTTCGTTTCATTCATTTATTCAGTAGTCGTTTTTGAATATGAAATAAAAGAGTGTTTTCTCTTTGTTTATCAAATATCGGTATTCGAAAGAATCAACGATCTTTGATCGATTAGTTCTCGGTATTCTACGGAATCAACGAGTCTTAATCTTTGTTCTATTGCTTCCGCTACGTCAGTTGGTATCAGGTTCCAGGCACGATGCCTCCTCGTCGCCCCGTTATCCCTGACCCCGTCGCTGAGACCGAAGCCCATCGTGATGCTGAAGTCGCTGCCTTGAGCCACCAGGTCACGGCCCTTACGGCTGACCTTGAAGAGCTTCGCCTCACCCTTGCCAACAAACTATCGGATGCTCGACGTCGCCCCGTCCCCGCACACGTAGGCGACTTCGGCGCGGCAGATCCCTATCGCCAGCAGACTCCACCGCACCCGTCCCCGTCGATGCAAGTAGTCACCACCGACTCGTATCGTTCCCCCAAATCGCTTCACACCTCCACTGTGGATTCCCCCGAGCCCTTGACCGCGGTTGGCTATTCCACGTGTGATGCGACTAGCCACGATCGTGAGGTTTGCCCTTTCACACCCCCTCACAATTTATTTTTGGATGAAATCGAAACAACTCATTATGATGGACCACCTCGTTTTGATGGCGTTGATTATCCACTGCCCGAGGACACTATAACCCTCTTGGATCCATTGCCCGTCTCGGAGGCCCTTCATTGCGCTATCTTTCTTGAGCAGCAGACAACGCGGCGCACGTCGTTTGCGGGTTTTTTGTCCCATCGAAACGAATCAACCCCCGCGGCCTCAAAAATCAGTTTTGAGACTACAACGTCTTCGTCAGACGCATATTGCTTTGAATTTGACAAGGTCGGCTACCCTCGTGTAGCTTTCCCCTGTACTTTGAGCATGGATAATTGGGAGACCTCCATATATGATGGTTCGACTAGATTTGACGAGGAGCCACTCTCTCAACTTTTCGAAATACATGTGGTCGGCGATGTCAAGCAACTACCTGTGATAAGACGATCATGCTTGACGCCGACAACTACACTCGAGTCTGACTTCAAACGCAGCCACACTTTTGAGTCCACCTTCTTAACTAGTGCAGGCCTAGTCGAGTGTCGCTCTATGCCGGATCACTTGGCCTTACCACGTGCTCACTCGGAATTTTTTTCCTTGTCGTTCCCAACTTACAGCGACACACGTGTTACCTGGATGATTGAGGCTCTCGGTAACACCCACCATGCTACAGTTGCCATGCTGGTTGCCTTCCCCGTCGCGTCCAAGTCCGCTGAGGCTAACGATCGCCGACAGTTCGCGTTTGATCCCGGTGACTTTGTTTGGGTCGTGCTTACTAGTGACCGTTCTCAAGCACTTGCGTACATTACAATGGCCCTTAGTAAAGCACAAAATGGTGAAAAGCTTGTCAGACTCCGGCTTGCTTCAGTTGATCATCCTCAATATTTTGCATGGAAGCACCACTTCTTTACCTGCTGCTATGTCGTGCTCCCACATCCTTGGCCACATTATGCACTCCATGCACAGAATGACAGAAAATTACCTCCACTTGAAGTGCTTGTTGGGCTTACTCTTGTTAGTTACTAATCGGTTCCGCCTTCCTCTTCACTTGCGTCCTTATTTTGTCGTTCATGACGTCGGGGATTAAGACGAAGATGATGCGCAGGCTTCCGGTTCGCGGTCGAACCTTCTCCTAGAGGGGGAGAATGATGTAGATATCGGAGGCCCAATATTTAACTAAGTTATTTACTTATCTTTTTAATAAAGCCCAACATGTTTAGGGTTTCGTTGTTATTTATATTTCGTTTCATTCATTTATTCAGTAGTCGTTTTTGAATATGAAATAAAAGAGTGTTTTCTCTTTGTTTATCAAATATCGGTATTCGAAAGAATCAACGATCTTTGATCGATTAGTTCTCGGTATTCTACGGAATCAACGAGTCTTAATCTTTGTTCTATTGCTTCCGCTACGTCAATAGTAAAAAAGATCGACTATTTATAGCAGGTGAATTAGGGTTTCCCACTATGGAATTGGGTCTTCTTTTCATGGGCTTTTTGGTAGCTAAAAGTTTCTTCTGCACTCTTGGTTTTATCGTAATTCCTGGTCAACCCACCGGGTGAGGTCCTTCAAACTGAAAACCGAACAATGTGAGCTTCCCCTCCTCCAGTCAGCGCGATTTCTCGTTCGGACAGTCACCGCGCCCCCGCGAGCTAATCGCCTAAACTCCCTTCTTAGTGGGGACAAGTTGTTGTTCGGGTTCTGATGGGCGGACAGGTTCCTGAGGTCGTCCGAACAGAAATCTCCCGCGGTCTTGGTCGAACAGGTATGCTCGATCCCACCACCGCGAGTAGGCTCATCGCCCTTAAGTGATAGGGTACTGGTCTTCACAGCTTTCCGGGCTCCCTGTTAGAGTATCTCACATCGGTTGGAATAAAGTCCTAAAGCTCAAATATAAGTTGGACAACCTTAATACCTTAACAAGACTTTTTAAGGTGTTATTGGCCCAACTTTCACTACAAAAAATTCGCAGATTCCCTACGGCAATTCCCGTAGGGAAATCCACATAAATCCGTAGGGAACAGGGTTCCCTACGGCATCCCCTACGGAAATCACGCCGTAGGGGTTTGCCTCGTAGGGAACCAATCCCCTACGGGATTTTTGGAGCCGTAGGGGAAATCCCTACGGGCTGGCCGTAGGGGAGCCGTAGGGGACTGCTTTCCGCGCCCGTTCTTTCCCGTAGGGGATCCCTACGGGGCTGTCGTAGGTTCGCCCGTAGGGGATCCCTACGGCTTATTGCCCGTAGGGGATCCCTACGGGTTATCCCCGTAGGGAATAAGTTTTAATTAAAAATGGGAGCTCCAAGCGGCTCGGGCCACAAGCCCGGGAATAAGTTTTAATTAAAAATGGGAGCTCCAAGCGGCTCGGGCCACAAGCCCGACCCACGATCCGAGGCCCGACAACATCTCACCATTACAAGGCTCGAGACAAGCCCAGCCCTCAATTGAGGGCTTTGTAATAATTATTCATGTATATTGCATAGTCCAGGGTTTGAACCCTTGACCTTATGAATGAAGAAGAGGATGATAACCGCTAGGCTATCTGAGTTATATGTCCAATTCTTAAAAGATAATATATATGTACCATCAACTTATATATATATATATATATATATATATATATATATATATTGATTTAAAAAAAAGTAATTTTAAATAAAAGGGAATTTAAATATATTAAATTAAATAGAACTTTCAATATTTTTTTATTAATATTTAAGGTATTTTATTTTTTAACTTTTTTGCGTTTACAAGTTTTACGTATATTTAAATATTATTTAGTAGTAGTTTTTGAAATTTGTTTAGACTATAATACCTTTTTATTATTTTTCCGTAATTTTTGCGTAATTGCGATATTTTTTATAATTAACTATTTTTATAAAATTGTGTAATTGCGTAGTTGCATAATTGTTAAAAAAACTTTAATTGTAATTTTATTATCTAGTAAAATATTGATTTAAAAAAAACATTTAAAACAATTTGATATTTTTTATAATTAACTATTTTTATAAAATTGTGTAATTGCGTAGTTGCATAATTGTAATTGCGTAGTGCGTATGGTTAAAAAAACTTTAATTGTAATTTTATTATCTAGTAAAATATTGATTTAAAAAAAACATTTAAAACAATTTAACGTAATTTTATAATAACATTTAATGAATTTATTATTATATAAATTAATTGTATTATTAAAAAAAAAAACTCCCTACGGCATTTGCCGTAGGGGACCCCTACGGGAAAAATACCCGTAGGGAATTTCTTTAATTGAATATAATTTAAAAAAAAAAAATACTCCCCTACGGCATTTGCCGTAGGGGATCCCTACGGGAATAATTCCCGTAGGGGATTTATTATTCCCTACGGGGGACCCCGTAGGGCCTCTTGGAGGGAAGGTATGCGCGCGAATTCGCGCGCAGTCCCCTACGGGAATCCCCTACGGGAGTCACCCCTACGGCTGGAGCCGTAGGGAATGCCGTAGGGGATCTCAAAATATGCTCCCGTAGGGGATGCCGTAGGGAAATCCCTACGGGAAAAGGCCGTAGGGAATCCCCGTAGGGGATCCGCGGTTTTTTTGTAGTGTTTGACATGGTATCAGAGCAGACCCAATACGATGTGGGTGTCCCGGTCGACGTATTTCCGACCAGCCGATGTAAATCCGGCGATGTGGGCGCCCCAGCCGATGTATTTTCGGCCGCCGACGTATTTTCGGCGATGTGTGGGCTCCCCTGTCAATGTATTTCCGGCCACAAGTAATTCCGACGTATTTTCGGCTTACTCGTGAGTGGGAGTGTTAAAGTATCCCACCTTAATTAAAAGGCCTTGTTAAGGTGATAAGGTTGTCCAACTTATATTTGAGCTTTAAGATCGTTAACCAATCGATGTGGGATACTCTAACACTCCCTTTACTGGTCGACCAAGTGTTGGCCGGGTGAACATTATTTGGGCCTAGTTAATGTGCCTAGAGAAAATGGGGTACAACACGGCTCAAACACCAACACATATAGCTCACGAACACAAACACGAATAGAGAGAGAGAGAGAGAGAGAGAGAGAGAGAGAGAGAGAGAGAGAGAGAGAGAGAGAGAGAGAGAAAGAGAATTTACGTGTTTCACGCCGTAAAGCGATTTACGTGCACGATGGAGGGGATGGTTGTTTAGGGATTATACGAAGCTCAAAAGTGAGTACAATATATTCTATTTGGCTCAATGCTTGCATATCAATTACTAACAGACTGATTATATACAAAAATCAAAATGCACAAAATCGATGAACTAATCTGAGTCTTTGATCTGCAACTGAATCAATCTTTGCAACCGTGCGATCATATCTTGCAATTTCACGTGCAATCAAGAAGTGAGCTGTCAATGATCACAACGCAATAAGAACCATGTGATTTGGCTCATTCTATGCTAGCTCATGGTTAGTACCCTAACACTATAGATCTAATGCCATGTGTAACTTATTTTTTTTCTCCACCACAAGTTTTATTTCTAATATTTTTACAAATACACATGGTAAAATATCAATGGGTAAGGGTAGTACCCCATTAGGGTAGTATGGAAAAAACCATATTTGGTGTACATACGAGTGAGAAATCGCCCACCCTAGCACGATGCTCATGCGTGTTGAGTACAAACCAATCTCACGTCGAAAAATGAAGGAAAGTTTGCCAAGTTGATAAAGAGATCCACCACTCCATTAGTATGAGGCCTTCAAAGTGAAAACCGTGAAGGCTTTGCTCGAAACGGACAATATCATATTAATGATTTTTGTGTACATTTTTAATAGTTAAATTAATTAATATAAATAGTGTTTATATATGACGGTGAAAAAGGTTGATTAATTAATTGTAAATTAAATAGTGAATCAAAATGGTTTTTGTGTACATTTTTAATAGTTAAATTAATCAATATAAATAGTGTTTATGACGGTGAAAAAGGTTGATTAATTGTAAATTAAATAGTGAATCTAAGTAAGCTAGACTTGGGGAAGAACCTGATTTTGGTCCGAATCTGATGGTGACCTTTTTCAATAAAGCATTGACTTGATCTGTCTCCCGATTGGCTGCATTTTTTCCATGTTGAAATTAAGCTTAAATTAATCGTTAATAGCTGTGCTTGTGCGTGCGTGCATGCATGGAAATTTCCCAAAAGCACGTCCCAACAAGTAACGATGCTTCCTCTATTTTTCCTACACCCTTTTTTTTTAATCATTTTAATCAATCATATTGAGCAACTATATATATATACTCCTATATATTCCATAATATCACATCTAGGTGTGTTTTATATCTCGATCAAATCGGTCATACCATGTCGCAACCCGATTTCGACTTCGACTCGCTCACCCGGTTCCACGACCTGGTCAACGAGTTGCTCCACTCCCCTCACACGAAGCACGAGATCATCCGCGCCGGCCACCGCGAGTGGGCCCACCACGTCTCCGAGGCGTCCCTGAAGATGGCCGACTCGTGCGCCTCCGCCAAGGACCTCCTCCTCCTCGCCAGGGACCACCTCCGGAGCCTCCAGTCCGCCTCCCGCCACGTGTTCTCCTCCGGCGACCTCACCTCCTTCGCCCCCCACCGCCTCCCCCGGAAGCAGCTGAAGAAGGCCATCCTCAAGAGGCTGCACTCGCTCGAGGGGATGGGGCCCGCCGCCGCCTTCTCCGCCGCGTCTCCGCCGCCGGAGGAGGGCCGGAGCCTGGCGGCGGTGGCGGACTTGCTGGAAGAGGCGAGGGCCACCACTTTGTCGATCGTGCGTTCGCTGATGTCGCTGATCGCGATCCCAAACCCGGAGTCGTCAGGGTCGGGGCGGAAGGATCCGGTTTTCGTGCGGATCAAGCTGACCCGGGTCGATAGCTTGAGGTTTTGGGAGAAATGCGACGTGGCGGAAGTTCGGGCGGTTGGGAAAAAGCTGGAGGGAGTGGAAATGGTGGTGGAGGAAATGGAGGGGGAGTTAGAGGACATGTTTAGAAGGTTGATCAGGACAAGGGCTTCACTTCTCAATATTCTCACCAACTAGCTACCTAGGATTAATTAGGAATATACTTATATACAGTACTATATAATCTAATAATTAGCAGCCTAAATATAATTTTTGGGTTCAAAGGCTTGCTAATTTTAATTACTTTTTCTATTAGCTAGAATTAATTGTGAGTTAGATTGACATGTGAAATTACGTCTTCGACGTATGATACCAACTTTTCGCGAAGTTGGCCTTAAACTCAAAGTCAGCAGCTTCAGTCGACGAACTCACAGTCAGCAGCTTCAGTCGACGAACTCACAGTCAGCAGCTTCAGTCGACGAACTCACAGTCAGCAGCTTCAGTCGACGAACTCACAGTCAGCAGCTTCAGTCGACGAACTCACAGTCAGCAGCTTCAGTCGACGAACTCACAGTCACTCTCTCAACTATCGCTTGCTTGTGTGTATAGTTCAAACTCAATGTAAGTAAAGTAAAGTAAAGTGCTGAAGACAAAGTTATGTAATAGTTTTCATTTCATTGATCGACGAAACTAAACTATTACACGGGTAGAGAAAGGTAGACGGAATGATCAAAGGTCGTATCCCAAGTGACGCAGCACTCCAACGAACCAGAGACCTAGTACTACTACACCTAGAGCTAAATCACATAACCCTACTAGTGGTGCACAGCACAAAACAACTACCAAAACTCTAAGGCTCAGCGCCAACAAACAACGACATCGTTACTCGAATATCAGATTTCGTTCTCTCAAAATCGTCAAGTGATGAAATCGAAATCCATGGGTTTATATAGGCAGCCCGCACATGTGAGATGATGACGTGGCATATTCTCATTCGTCACATGCTTGGCTGATGTCACTTCTCCATGGATGACATCACTATTGTTGAACTTGGATTCTTGAATCTTGGAATCTTGAATCTTTGATTCTTGAATCTTCGAATCTTGAATCTTCAATTTCAAAATCAGAACTTCAATTCAATCTTGACTCCATCGATCTCAATTCTTCATCTTCAATTTCTCGTGAAAATCTCTAAGTGTTGAAGCCTCAGAATTTCATCGTCTTCATGGTCGTCGATATCATTGAAGTAGTAAACACAAAGTCTCTGAATCCAATACATGAAGACAGTCGCCAGTTGCTGGGTTGGACAGTCGACAGTCGCTGGGTTGGACAGTCGACAGTCGCTGGGTTGGACAGTCGACAGTCGCTGGGTTGGACAGTCGACAGTCGCAGGGTTGGACAGTTGGAGTCTCCGGTTTTTGAGTCTCCGGATTTTGAGTCTCCGTTTTTGGAGTCTCCACTTTTGTGTAGTCTCCACTTTTGTGTAGTTTCCACTTTTGTGAAGTCTCCACTTTTGCGTAGTCTCCACTTTTGCGTAGTCTCCACTTTTGTGAAGTCTCCACTTTTGCGTAGTCTCCGGAAAAGTTGACATGAGTCTCCGTTTTTGGCGTTCTCTGGAAAAGTTGACAGGAGTCTCCGTTTTTGGCGTTCTCTGGAAAAGTTGACAGGAGTCTCCGTTTTTGGCATTCTCTGGAAAAGTTGACAGGAGTCTCCGTTTTTTGGCGTTCTCTGGAAAAGTTGACAGGAGTCTCCGTTTTTGGCATTCTCTGGAAAAGTTGACAGGAGTCTCCGTTTTTGGCGAAAAATGAGTCTCCGGTTTTGGAGACGTGAGTCTCCGCTTTTTCAGCGACTCCAGTCGCTGGTTCCAAAAGCGGCGACTCCAGTCTCTGGATCCATGTTGTAGCTCTTGAAGTTTAGATTCCAAGGAATTTTGAATCAAGTCAATCGGAGCTCGCACGAAGAAGATATGACCAAAATCGACGGACTGCTCATGGTGAAGCCTTGTAGTCGCCGGATCCAAATGTGGCGACTCCAGTCGCCGGATCCAAATGCGGAGACTCCAGTCTCCGAATCCATGTTTTAGCTCTTGAAGTTTAGATTCCAAAGAATTTTGAATCAAGTCAATCGGATCTCGCACCAAGGAGATATGCCCAAAATCGACGGACTGCGCATGGTGAAGTCTTGTAGTCGCCGAAACCAAATTGTGGCGACTCCAGTCGCCGGATCCAAATTCGGCGCCTCTAGTCGCCAAATCCATTTTGTAGCTCTTGAAGTGTGTATTCCATAGAATTTTGAATCACCGCAATCGGAGCTCTCACGAAGAAGATATGACAATAGTCGACGGACAGCGCACACCTACCCAACCACTCCTTATAGTAGTTCTTACTAATATATGGGTAGTGACAGCAGTAGACATCAGCCACCCTGATTTTTACACACACCCTGCAAGAGTTCTAGTTCCAGTTGGCACTCATGTTGACGTGATGCATTGGACATCACTGATTCCATATCACCATGTTATATGCTATTCATCAATTCATTCAACACCTGAAACAAAACACAAACACCCAAAACATATGTTGTCGCCAAAACCAACATTTACAATCTCCCCCTTTTTGGCACAACTCATATGATCAAGAGTTAGCATAAGGAGATATACAAAATCTCAAAAACCAAGCAACCAAAACATATGTTGTTGCCAAAACCAACATCTACAATCTCCCCCTTTTTGGCACAACTCATATGACGAAGAGTTAGCACAAGGAGATACAAAACAATCTCCCCCTCAAGAGATACACATCAAAAATATGACTAAGTTAAAACAAAGACAATCAATTAATCAACAATGAAGAACTAGCATTGATAAGATATGAAAAACCAAACACACTTAGTCAAAACATCAATATATCAAGACATATGCATGCAAACGGAATAGTTCAAGAGTTTCAAGAGTTATTCAAAATAGAGAAACCATGCATTACGCAGTCCTTTGCCAGATGAACCAGCATCATCACCTAAACCTCCCCCTTGATGGGTCATCTGGTGAAGATAGGCAAACGTAGAACTGAGTGACACCGGATGCTGCTGCACTCATCTTACGCCATAAAGATTGAACTCCACGAGATGCTGAATATGAACTACAAGAGTACCAAATCAAAACAACACATCCCGAGTTAGTATTCAAGCGTTCAACACACTGCAAACATTCAAACACATTTTAGTGGAGATTCGAGGGGTGATATTAGGCAATGAAGAGCAAATATTTTCCCAGAAAAGAGTCCACTTTTCATCATTTTCCAAAACAAAAAATTTCACACAAGGTGATAGAAACTTTGAGGTAATGAAAATCTCTCATATTAAAAACCGGTGAAAGGGACCGAAGTATGTTGATAGAAGTTTTACTTGTCCTTCGTCACAATCACAAGGATGCTGTCGTGTTTCGTCGAAACATATTTGATGATTTAGCACCGCACAAGAGATTTTAATTCATAAGTGCAAGGTGAACACTTAAGGCACTCCAGTCAGGAACTAGCATTACTTCAATCAGAGGGGAGTCGGGGGAACCGACGTCCTCCAGACGAGTTTTTAGCTTTAAATGAAATGCAACAGACATTCCTCCCATATTACATCAGTCAAAGGGGAGCAAGGTTCACTTGCGTCCTCCGAAGTGTTTTTGGAGATCGTCTTAAAGTTCAGCGTCCATGTACGACCTTTCGAAGAGGGGAGCCGGGGGTACCGGCGTCCTCCGTTACTTGGCTTTATGGATCTATGCAAGATGAAGCGAGGAGTTATGAGCCATGTTCACATGTTTGCACTCAGAGGAATAAATACTCTTGGGTCCGAAGACTAAAGCGGCCTCGAATCCATGTTCAACTGATTAGACTAATCCACGACGAAGCCAAGTGCATATTCAGAAGTAAAGAAAATAATCTTTCAGACTACAAAATTTTCGTGAACTCTTAGAGAGAACACATGCAGAGAGAATTTCTTAGAGTTTTAAATCTCTCAAAGTCAAGAGGTTTGGTAAAGATGTCAGCAAGCTGTTTTTCTGTTGAAATATGCTGTAGACTGACTATATCACGATCAACCAAATCTCTAATGAAATGATGTCGAATATCGATGTGTTTAGTGCGAGAATGCTGTACAGGATTTTCGCTGATTTTGATAGCACTTTGGTTATCACAATACAACACCAAGGGAGCACTCTCAATAAGATAGTCACCCAACATCTGCTTTAACCAAAGCAATTGAGTGCAACAACTCCCGGCTGCAACATACTCAGATTCATTGGTAAAGTGGATAAAGTTTCCAATCATGGAACTGAAAGGTGTTCGAACAACTCCTTGATTCTTAGTGAATTCAGAAAATCGCTCAGTTGTGGTAATGTGGGTCGTTGTCGATTCAACTTCATGCTTGTCAAACTTCTCTTCCATATTTTCCGCGGCCTTTTGAGATACAAAGATAGAAGAACTTTCATAAGTACGAATCTCAAGAGTTAGCTTAGGAGAAGAAGTCTTCGAAGTAAATGTCAAGTCTTGAGGCAAGTCAGATGTAACTTCAGAGATTTTGGGCGTTAGAGCCTTAGGTAGTACTGCCTGCGCAGGAGTGTCCGTGATGGAATCCAAAGCTTCTCTCTCAGTTGAGTCCTCTGATTCTTGATTGACATTTTGACAGTTGCCATAGACGTAGCAATTGTTCTTAGCACGTGGACACTTCAAAATGCACTTCCCTTCACTATCAAAAACATTGCAAGAGTCTTTGTCAAAACTGACATTCAGCTGGTCATCACAAAGTTGGCTTATACTTATCAGATTGGCCACTAGTCCTTCAACATGGACAACATTCTTGAGTGGTGGCAATCCTTTGAGATGGAGAGTTCCTTTTCCCAACACGATACCTTTTTCTCCCCCTCCAAACATGACGGGGGTGTCAGTCACAAGTTCGTAATCTTTCAGAAATTTCTTCGTTCCAGTCATGTGTTGGGAACAGCCACTATCAAGGTACCACACTCCTTGCGAGTCTTTCTCATAAGCGTTTAGCACAACATTGCAGAGAATCACTTGTCTCGGTAGCCAAATTTTTCTTGGAGTGGAGTCGGGAATAACTTCACTCTTTTTCACTTTTGGCACCCATTGAGTAGTGCTCTTAATTTTTGGTTTCCAGATTTTTTGATTTTTCACTTTAGGCAACCATTGCTTCTTTACTTGCTTCGCAGAGCCATTCTTCTTTTTCACAGTCACCAAGCCACGATTCACATCATCCTTCATTTTGTAACAATATGGCCTAATATGCCCAGGCTTGTTGCAATAGTGGCAAACATTCTTTTTCTTGTGCTTTACTTCCTTTTGTTTGATGTTTTCAACATTAGTAGAGATAGGAGCAAGAATTTTGGGTGTCGACCTTGAAGATGAGGACTCCGTCAAATTTTTCATCGAAGCATCTTCATGAAACGGAGTTTGAAGTCGGACTCTCTTGGAATATACGTTCATTTTCTCAGTCACTATCCCTCGGTTCACATCATCTCTCAACTTGTAGCAATAAGGTTTGATGTGTCCGGGTTTGTTACAGTAGTGACAAACATACTTCTTCTTGAGCTTAGCTTCCTTTAGCTTTGGCTTTTCAATCTTAGTAGAAGAAGAAGTGGACCTTTCTTTCATAGAGACACTTGGAGCCAATTTCTTTAGCTTATTCATGAAGGCGTCCTCATAAGATAGAGTGTTTCTAGGTTTCTTCATGATAGTCTTTGGAGGCTGATATAACTTGGCATTGAAACATTTTGAGGAGCTAGCTTCAGGAATCTCAACCTTGGACTCTGAAGTCATAATTTTCTTTCCCTCTGCAATCTCCTTTCGCTTAGATGTTTCATTTTCGATTTTTCCATCAGTCTCAACTTTGGAATGTTCATCAGAGGAAGCCTTGACAAACTTCATTTGCTTATTCTCAGGAGTTGAGTATATGGAGTTGAATACTTTTTGGAATCCTAGACCATATCGATTTGGATTCACTAAGGAGGTAGCATTATCAAAAACTGAAGAATTTGTGTTCATCTTCTTCAAAAGCTCATCTGTCATGTGCAATTTAGCTTTCAGGTTGAAGCAATCTTTGACACTCATAGCAAGATCTGCCTGAGTCTGTGTCAAAGTCGTTTTTAATTCATCATTCTCATCATCGGAAGTTTTGAACAAATTTTGAAGCATTTTGACTTCAGCAATTTCCTTTTTCAAGGATGCTTTCAACTTGGAATTTTCAGTATTAGACTTTTCAAATAGTGATCTCAACTCAACTGCTTCCTTGAAGAATTTGTGCTTCTCTTCAAAGAGATCATCAAACTTTTGTTCCAGATTTTTACGAGAAGCTTTCAACTTTAAATTTTCAGAGTTAGACTCTCCAACCAAGTTTCTCAACTCAATAGCTTCTTCGGAGAGTTTTTGTTTTGCTTTAGAGAAGTCATCAACGCACTCCTTCAAACATTTTAGAGACACTTCAAGTGTTCCTTTCTCAGTGATTGCTGCTTCATAAAGTTTTTGCAATTCAAAGAGATTCACCTTCACTGCAAGCACTTCATCAGACACTACTTCATTCTGAGACACTATTGGAGTTTGAGACACAACTTCATTTTGCTTCATAACGTTGACAGTCGTCGTGTCCTTCATACTTTCATCAATTTTGTGATCATCATCAAATGATCCTTCCAATATATTGTGATACACATGAAGTGCTCCTTTTTCAGTATTAGCTGTTTCAAGCTCCCTTTGGAGTGCTATGATGCTTTCTTTCAAGTCCAACATTTTCGTAGACTCAACTTCAGCTTGAGGTGTTTTAGGAGCATTCTCTGTTGATTCTGATTCACACTCAGAATCGGTGTTTGAAGTAGATTCATCATTATAAAGATTTTGAAGCTTTGGAAAAAATTCCTTTAGATTCACAATTTCTTTTGAGTCGACTTTTGCATGAGACGTTATAGGAGTAGCCTCTGTCGATTCCGACTCATACTCAGATTCACGATCTGAAGAATTTCTTCCAGAATATGTTTCACTATTTTTGTCGTCTTCATGCTCTCCCATCTGAGGTTTATGAACTAGAGTAGTGAGAGTGCAACTCTTAGATTGGTTGACATGTTTGTGTCCTCCACAAGTTCTCTGGAGAGTATCCCAAGCTTCTTTGGCTGAGGTACAATTTTTGACAAGTCGATACATGTTGAGCTCCAGCCATTCACAGATGAAATGTAAAGCTTTGTTGTTGGCAGTAGAAGCTTCAAGCTCTTCATTAGACCAATGTCGTTCAAGTTTGAGAATTTTGTTGCCTTTAGAATCAATAGTAAATGGGCGTTCCCAACCTTCTAACACTGATCTCCATGCACGAGAGTCATGTCCTTTAATTCTAGCTGATACTTTGGCTTTCCAATTCGAATAGTTTTGATGAGTAAGCATGATCGGTTGATGTGCGAACATAGGAGACTCCATTGTAGCGGAAAATATGAAGTCAAGATTCGGATCACGTCTTATACGTATGACGTCCCGCTCTGATACCAATTGAAATTACGTCTTCGACGTATGATACCAACTTTTCGCGAAGTTGGCCTTAAACTCAAAGTCAGCAGCTTCAGTCGACGAACTCATAGTCAGCAGCTTCAGTCGACGAACTCACAGTCAGCAGCTTCAGTCGACGAACTCACAGTCAGCAGCTTCAGTCGACGAACTCACAGTCAGCAGCTTCAGTCGACGAACTCACAGTCAGCAGCTTCAGTCGACGAACTCACAGTCACTCTCTCAACTATCGCTTGCTTGTGTGTATAGTTCAAAATCAATGTAAGTAAAGTAAAGTAAAGTGCTGAAGACAAAGTTATGTAATAGTTTTCATTTCATTGATCGACGAAACTAAACTATTACACGGGTAGAGAAAGGTAGACGGAATGATCAAAGGTCGTATCCCAAGTGACGCAGCACTCCAACGAACCAGAGACCTAGTACTACTACACCTAGAGCTAAATCACATAACCCTACTAGTGGTGCACAGCACAAAACAACTACCAAAACTCTAAGGCTCAGCGCCAACAAACAACGACATCGTTACTCGAATATCAGATTTCGTTCTCTCAAAATCGTCAAGTGATGAAATCGAAATCCATGGGTTTATATAGGCAGCCCGCACATGTGAGATGATGACGTGGCATATTCTCATTCGTCACATGCTTGGCTGATGTCACTTCTCCATGGATGACATCACTATTGTTGAACTTGGATTCTTGAATCTTGGAATCTTGAATCTTTGATTCTTGAATCTTCGAATCTTGAATCTTCAATTTCAAAATCAGAACTTCAATTCAATCTTGACTCCATCGATCTCAATTCTTCATCTTCAATTTCTCGTGAAAATCTCTAAGTGTTGAAGCCTCAGAATTTCATCGTCTTCATGGTCGTCGATATCATTGAAGTAGTAAACACAAAGTCTCTGAATCCAATACATGAAGACAATCGCCAGTTGCTGGGTTGGACAGTCGACAGTCGCTGGGTTGGACAGTCGACAGTCGCTGGGTTGGACAGTCGACAGTCGCTGGGTTGGACAGTCGACAGTCGCTGGGTTGGACAGTCGACAGTCGCAGGGTTGGACAGTTGGAGTCTCCGGTTTTTGAGTCTCCGGATTTTGAGTCTCCGTTTTTGGCGAAAAATGAGTCTCCGGTTTTGGAGACGTGAGTCTCCGCTTTTTTCAGCGACTCCAGTCGCTGGTTCCAAAAGCGGCGACTCCAGTCTCTGGATCCATGTTGTAGCTCTTGAAGTGTAGATTCCAAGGAATTTTGAATCAAGTCAATCGGAGCTCGCACGAAGAAGATATGACCAAAATCGACGGACTGCTCATGGTGAAGCCTTGTAGTCGCCGGATCCAAATGTGGCGACTCCAGTCGCCGGATCCAAATGCGGAGACTCCAGTCTCCGAATCCATGTTGTAGCTCTTGAATTTTAGATTCCAAAGAATTTTGAATCAAGTCAATCGGATCTCGCACCAAGGAGATATGCCCAAAATCGACGGACTGCGCATGGTGAAGTCTTGTAGTCGCCGAAACCAAATTGTGGCGACTCCAGTCGCCGGATCCAAATTCGGCGCCTCTAGTCGCCAAATCCATT
The DNA here is from genome assembly GCA_954870475.1 of Euphrasia confusa. Classification (NCBI taxonomy): domain Eukaryota; kingdom Viridiplantae; phylum Streptophyta; class Magnoliopsida; order Lamiales; family Orobanchaceae; genus Euphrasia; species Euphrasia confusa. Next base: position 50,013,152 of record OX940949.1, on the reverse strand, counting down.
TTGTAGCTCTTGAAGTGTGTATTCCATAGAATTTTGAATCACCGCAATCGGAGCTCTCACGAAGAAGATATGACAATAGTCGACGGACAGCGCACACCTACCCAACCACTCCTTATAGTAGTCCTTACTAATATATGGGTAGTGACAGCAGTAGACATCAGCCACCCTGATTTTTACACACACCCTGCAAGAGTTCTAGTTCCAGTTGGCACTCATGTTGACGTGATGCATTGGACATCACTGATTCCATATCACCATGTTATATGCTATTCATCAATTCATTCAACACCTGAAACAAAACACAAACACCCAAAACATATGTTGTCGCCAAAACCAACATTTACAACATGTAAGGTACTGTGCTTGAAATTAATTTTATTTATATTATTAATTGTTCAAATAACAAGGTTATGGATGATTTTTTTTTACTTTCAATTAAACTAACATCATTAATCTTGTTGTTTGGTGAAAACTTCAATCTCATTTCCAGAAATATTCGCCGAAATTTATTATTTACTGTTAGTTAGCAAATATTTTGAATATATTATTTCCTTAGTTAGCTCCTACGATCCCTTGTAATTAGCGATCCGTATCTCTTAATTATAGCATAGATAGTTGTATGTGTAATATATATAGGGATGATAATTAATAATAGAGGTCAAGGGTTTTACAGTATTTGACATGGTATCAGAGCTTCGATCTGTATGACCTGTGCCGCCACCCCTGTGCTATTTTTCGAAATACACACGGCTTTTGCCTGCCTAAGCCTCACGCACATATCGTCATGACCAACGATGCTGAATCCTCTTCCTCCTCCAGATCCGGCTTGCATCCCGTGTTTACCGTCTCCAACATTCAACACAAAGTTCGTGTCCTTGATGGAACGAAAGTCTCATATGCATCGTGGGTTCGCCTTTTTAAACTACATGCTCGTGGTCACGATGTTTCGTCTCACATCGATGGCACCCGTGCCCCTGGCAAAACCGATGCGTCCTACGATGCGTGGTATAAAATTGATGCTCATGTGTTACAATGGATCTACGGAACACTTAGCGATGACCTCCTCCCTCGTGTCCTTGAAGATGAATCCACTGCCCGTGACGCATGGGTCCGTGTCGAAAACATTTTCAATAATAACAAGGGAGCCCGTGCTGCTGCTCTCGAGCAGGAATTCAATGCCCTTCGTCTCGCTAATATGCCCTCGCTTGAGGCCTACTGTCAACGCCTCCGCGAAATTGCCGGAATGCTAAAGGATGTTGACGCCGCTGTTACCGACCGTCGTCTTGTTATTCAATTGGTCCGTGGTCTGCCAAAAGAATACGACACCGTCGCATCCTACATCAATCAGACTTCTCCTAATTTTGAAACCGCTCGTAGTATGCTCGAGCTTGAACTTCATCGACAATCTTCCAATGACGACTCTGCCACTGCTTTGGCGGCCCCAGCCGCACCAGCCGCACCTGTGAATGATGTGTGGCCTGACACCACCAAGGTCCCTTCTTCTGGTCCCTCTCGTCAGTCAAATAATCGCAATCCTCGTCGCAACAACAACCAATACCGAAATAACAATTCTAGTCGTAATACGAATAACAACCAACAGCCTGGTACTCAACCTTCATTTCACCCAACACCTCAGAGAGGCCCTCCATCAGCCTGGTCCTCCCCGTGGACACCACCTCCTTGTCCTTATCCCACTTATCCAGGATGGGTTCAACCATGGCCCTCTCATGCCTTGCCTCAACGTCCTACGTATCGTGGTCAGCAGCCCCGTGCTCAAGGACAAGCCTATGTAATGGATAATGAAGTGCCTCAACCAACTGATTTGAGTCAATCCTTCCAAGCTCTCTCAGTTCAGAATCCTGTCGTCGAACCATGGTACATGGATACGGGTGCCTCGTCTCACCTGACTGCCGATCCAGGTATGATTACTGCCCCGTTCAATACGAGTAATATTCGGTCTATTTATGTCGGCAACGGCAATAGCATTCCTGTTTCGGGTTCGGGCACATCCATAATCCCCACAAATTCTCGATCCTTACACCTCCGCCATGTCCTTCACACTCCTCACATAATTAAGAATCTTATTTCTGTTCGTCAATTTACAAAAGACAATAACGTTAGTGTTGAGTTTGACCCATTTGGTTTCTCTGTGAAGGATATTCCGACTGGGACAATGATTTTACGGAGTGACAGTAATGGCGAGCTCTATCCCGTGTCCCCATCTCCCGAGTCCAGTTCGTCCAGCCCTTCCCCGCTATCGTCTCACGCTCTTCTTGTTCACGACCAAGACGTTTGGCACTCTCGTCTCGGTCATCCAAGCTCATCAATCTTATCTCTATTAAAGTCGCAAAAACATATATCTTGTAATTCCAACTTTGATTTTCCATCTTGTGCTTCCTGTCACATTAGTAAAAATAAAAGATTGTCTTTTCATGATTCATCATCTCAGACAATTGCACCATTTGATATTATTCATAGTGACTTGTGGACGTCGCCTATAAAAAGCAAAAATGGTCACAAATACTACATGGTCTTAATTGACAATTTCACTCAATATGTCTGGGTATATCCATTGCAATATAAATCTCAAGTCTTCGAAAAATTCCGTCAATTTAATACTCTCATTAACACCCAATTCAATCGTCCTATTAAATCTTTTCAATGTGACATGGGTCGGGAGTTTGATAATAATGCCTTCAAAAATTTTGCCCAACAAAATGGTCTTGTGTTTCGTTTCTCTTGCCCTCACACGTCACCACAAAACGGAAAATCCGAACGCATGATATGTCGGCTTAATGATATCACTCGTGCCCTCCTTCAACATGGGTCAATTCCTTCTATCTACTGGGTTGACGCCCTTCATGCTGCAACTCATCTACATAATATTTTACCTACATCCACCCTTAACTTTCTCACTCCGACTTCCGCTCTCTACCTCAAATACCCATCTTACAATCATCTACGTGTCTTCGGTTGTGCTTGTTATCCAAATATATCTGCCACTCAACCTCACAAACTTGCTCCTCGTTCCGTCAAATGTATTTTCTTAGGCTATCCTCCTAATCAACGGGGTTATCGGTGCCTCAATCTCAGTACCGGTAAAATTATAGTGTCTCGCCATGTCATTTTCGACGAGACTTGTTTCCCCTTCATAGAGCAACAAAATAAAAACTCTTTCACATATGATTTTCTTAAATCCACATCCGACACCCTCCATCCTCTCATCCTCGACTCTATCACACATACCCAACAAAACTCCAAACCCACCTACACACCTCCTGCATCATCGCCCCAAAATACACCACCAGTATCACCTACGCATGCATCTCACATTTTACCCACAAATACCTCACCAAACTCCTCCCCAATAATACCCTCTGCTGACGTAAATAATGCCCCTTCTCCAGCACCACCACCCCCGCCCCCACTCCCACCCCCATCTTCTACTTTGCATCATATGACCACACGATCTAAGAACGGAATTTTTAAACCCAAAGCCATGGTTGCCTCCACTACCATATCTCCTCTACCTAAATCACCAAACCTTGCCCTTCGAGACCGAAATTGGAATACAGCTATGCAAGACGAATTTACCGCATTGCGGGATAATCATACTTGGGATTTGGTACCACGGCCTCATGATGCATCTATTATTCGTTGTATATGGTTGTTTCGTCATAAATTTCATGCAGATGGCTCCCTTCAACGATACAAGGCTCGACTCGTTGTCAATGGTAAAACGCAACAAGTTGGTATTGATTGTGACGAGACTTTTAGCCCGGTCGTCAAGCCGACGACGATTCGTACGGTTCTCACTCTCGCTATCTCCAGGTCGTGGCCTCTCCATCAATTAGATGTTAAAAATGCTTTCTTACATGGTGACTTGGAAGAGACCGTATATATGCACCAACCACCGGGCTTCGTCGACTCCTCCGCTCCTAATCACGTATGCAAGCTTCGAAAATCTCTATATGGCCTTAAGCAAGCACCACGTGCATGGTATCAAAGGTTTGCTACATTTATTCTCGCACAAGGTTTCACTAGCAGTGTGTGTGATCCTTCTCTATTCATCTACAAAACACCTACTGCCACTGCTTATTTGTTATTATATGTCGACGATATTGTTCTCACTGCCTCTAGTGATGTTCTACTTCGGTCCATAATTACTCGACTCTCTACAGAATTTGCCATGAGTGACCTCGGGAACCTTCATCATTTTTTGGGCATCACAGTAAGTCGATCGTCTCATGGATTATTTTTATCTCAACACCAATACGCACAAGATATTGTCAATCGCGCTAAAATGAGCTCTTGTAAACCAAGTGCCACGCCAGTTGACCCAGGTTCCAAATTAAGTGCTACTTCTGGTCCTCCCGTCGATGATCCGTCTCTCTATCGTAGCCTCGCAGGAGCTTTACAATACCTTACTATCACAAGGCCCGACATTGCGTATGCCGTTCAACAAGTATGCTTATTTATGCATGATCCACGAGCACCACATTTCCAATTTTTGAAGCGGATTATTCGCTATATACAGGGCACACTGCATCATGGTCTCTATATTCGTCCATCTCGCTCTCTACAGCTCACGGCCTACTCTGACGCCGACTGGGCCGGCTGTCCAGATTCGCGTCGCTCCACCTCTGGGTATTGTGTCTTCTTAGGTGATAACCTTGTCTCCTGGTCGTCAAAACGACAACCTACCATCTCTCGTTCTAGTGCTGAAGCTGAATATCGCGGTGTCGCTAATGCTGTGGCCGAAACAAGCTGGTTACGCAATTTACTTCTCGAACTACATGTGCCATTGCAGCGTTCCACTATTGTTTTTTGTGACAACATTTCGGCTGTCTACCTTTCGGGAAACCCGGTTCAACATCAGCGCACTAAACATGTCGAACTTGATATACATTTTGTTCGAGATAAAGTCCGACGTGGTGAAGTTCGTGTCCTTCATGTGCCATCTGAATATCAATATGCTGATATATTTACCAAAGGACTTCCTCGTCATCTCTTCACTCGTTTTCGAGCCAGTTTAAGCGTTCAATCTCTTACCGCTTCAACTGCGGGGGCGTGTTAGTTAGCAAATATTTTGAATATATTATTTCCTTAGTTAGCTCCTACGATCCCTTGTAATTAGCGATCCGTATCTCTTAATTATAGCATAGATAGTTGTATGTGTAATATATATAGGGATGATAATTAATAATAGAGGTCAAGGGTTTTACAGTATTTGACATTTACAATTATTTTAGGAGGATGATAATTTTTGCGTGGAAATTCAGATTGAGGTAGGTTCAGCACGGGTTGGGCCGAGCTGACCAAAACGGCCTAAGTTCATAGAAATGATGGTGTGTGTATAGTGGGCTAGCTGCTCCAAAATGATGGGCTGGGCTGCTGGATTAAGTAAAATGGGTTTGGGCCCAATCCGGCGTCTAGGGATCGGTGGATCAGAAATGATATTATGCACTAATAGCAGCAAAGTTTAGGTGTAATTGTGTAATTAAATCATTGTTTGCAAACACTCTCATTCACTCACCAAAGTCATGTGCTGTATAATGCAAAAAACAAAAACAAAATGTAATTTTATTGTCTTCCCGAAAGAGGTAACAAATAATAGCTCGAGTAGTGGTGGTTCTGCATTTTTACTAACCATAAGAGAAGGGTGTTTTGGCAATTAACTATCAAACCATAAGAGTTGTCTGGGCCATTTTTCCCAAATTAATGTTAATTGGGTTATTTTGTAAATACCCCAAACAACAGGGGGAAGTTTTTAATTCTTCCTTCATTGAAATTCTTGTGCTTCATGGTTGTATACCATGTAAGAAAACCAAGAAAGAAAAAAAGAAGTTACCATTCGAGTTTACGAGCTTGATTGTACTGATTTCGGTGAACGATTCTAAATAAACACCAATCGGAAACTCAACTCAATCATTGTTAGTCTCTTTCATTTCCAATAATAATAAATTATTAATGCATCTGCGCCTCTGCAGCTCTGCCTGTTTGTTACCCTTACATATGATATGGATTCTGAACCTCAAACACATGCTAGTGTTGGATGCAATGTTCTTGCCCTCATCGATCGACAATATGTATCAAGATTTATATATATACAACTTATGTTTCCTAACTGTTTTCTATGCTGCATATGGCACAACCATCCGCCGCCCAAATCCCATTCCGAATCTACCGAGTAATAATTTGCAATATATACGTGAGATAAATATAAAATGGACGAAGATATAACATGAATTTTTTTGTCTGCAAAAATAAAGCATGAATACAGGGACCTTTTTGTAAATAACCCAAACTAATTAATTGGTTGATTAAATGATTAGGGGAGGCCGAGAGACAAAGAAATCCTGTACCTATAGTCTGTGGTCGTTGGTCAGTATTCAGTGCATATGCATCACTGCCAAAAACTCTTATTAAAATCTAAATCTTGTCCCCTTCTCATATGTAATTTTATTTAAATTAACAATTAAAAATAAATAAACACAATTTTATTTATATAAAATGTAACATCCATAACTTTTGGTTTGATGTTGAGTAGCAACAAAGTTGAGGGCCATCACATGCAAAACAATTCCCTTACCAAACTCTTGTCTCACTATAAATACACAACACCCCTCAAACAATTAATCTCACAACCAAAAACCAACATCAAAAACAAGAAACAACAAAACAAAACAAAACAAATAAAAATGTCTTCTTCTTCTTCTTCTTCTTCACAAATTCACTTCAGATCCATTAGCCTTCCTTCAAGGCTACACCCCGTAAACCCCGACCTACAAAAGCTCGATTCTTGCCCCGTCACCTCCGAATCCATTCGATCCAACCTCCTCTGCTTAGCCGAGCTCTACGGCTCACGAAACCATCGCCAAGACCGGAACTCGATCGAGGACTCCCTTGAAATCTCGACCCAACTTCTCGACTCTTGCAGCGCCCTAACAGAGCTCGTCCGGACAATCGGAGAGAGCGCTCGAGCCCTTCAGTCCGCGTTTCGACGAAAGGGCCCCACCGCAACAGACGACGTGAACTCGTACTTTTCCATCAGAAAGAAAATGAACAAGAGCATATCCAAGAGCCTCAAGGCACTCAAGTCCCTCGAAAGCAAGACCAAGAACGAGTCGTCCCAAGTCGACCGTGAAGTGACGATGGCGACGATCGAGGTTTTCAGGAGTAGTTTGGTGTTCTTGTCCTGTCCAGCTGGCAGATCCAGCGGCTGGAACTTGATCTCGAGGATGACGAAATTAACGGAGATCGGTGGTGTTGTGAGCGAGGTGGGGTCCGCGGATTCTGCGTTGAACGGACTTAGACACGGAGATCGTTCGTCGTCTGAGGTTGCTTTCGACGTGCAGAGGAGTTTACGGAGCCTCGACGCTTGCGTCGAAGGGATCGAGGCCGCGTTGCAAAGATTGTTTAGGCAATTGTTGTGTAGTAGAGTTACACTTCTTAACCTTCTTACGGATCATTCATGAGTTTGTAATGGGAAACAAAATTTTGTATTATATATATATGATACATAAGTTATTCAGAGATAACTAATTTATATTTACATGGATGCCATATATACTTTCATTCTAAGATTAGCTTTGATATCATCTTGAAATCAGAAGTAAATGAAAACTTACTGATAAAGTTGAGTCAATATTATCACCTAATTAACGAGATTATCCAATTTATATTTGATCTCAAAATGATATTTCCAGGAGAGATGATCGAGATATATACTTAACACTGCAATATATTATTCTTGAACAACTAACAATGTTGTTAAGTATCCCACATCGGTTGGATATAGATCCTAAAGCTCACATATAAGTTGGACAACCTTAATACCTTAACAAGGCCTTTTAAGGTGTTACTGGCCCAACTTTGACATGGTATCAGAGCAGGTCCAACACGATGATGGAGCCCCAGCCGATGAAATTTCCGGCTTGCTCAAAGATGGCACTATGTCCACGAGTAGAGCCGACAAAACCGAGCCTACTCGTGAGGGGCCTACTCGTGAGGGGGCGTGTTAAGTATCCCACATCGGTTGGATATGATTCTAAAGAACCTTAATACCTTAACAAGGCCTTTTAAGGTGTTACTGGCCCAACTTTGACAAATGTTTATATGTATATCGACATAATTGGACATATTCTCTACTAATTAAGCAACTTATAGCCTTGTGCATAAAGCATTTGAAATACACACACAAAAATCGAATAACTTAGATCAACAACGAAATCAAATCGTGCAACCGAGCCTACTCGTGAGGGGCCTACTCGTGAGGGGGCGTGTTAAGTATCCCACATCGGTTGGATATGATCCTAAAGAACCTTAATACCTTAACAAGGCCTTTTAAGGTGTTACTGGCCCAACTTTGACAAATGTTTATATGTATATCGACATAATTGGACATATTCTCTACTAATTAAGCAACTTATAGCCTTGTGCATAAAGCATTTGAAATACACACACAAAAATCGAATAACTTAGATCAACAACGAAATCAAATCGTGCAGATTGTAAGGTCGTTCTTGTCGATATTTTGATTAGCAACAATATTGAATGAATTCGTATAGTATAAGTTAGGATAGTAATATTGACATTACTATTGTCATTGCTAGCTAGCTAGTTAACATTAATGTTCGGTAAGCTTTATAAGTAATCATTTTTCTTACAACGAACATTAATTATAATTAAAGGAAATTAATTATTGTGTTAACTTGTGCTGCATATATACTCCCTCCTATTTTTTTTATAAGACTTCCTAAGCTTTAACGCAACTATTAAGAAATTATTTAATTTCAATTAATATTTATTGAAAAAAATGAAATGGTAAAAACAATGAAATTTGATTGGTGGAAACAAAAAAATGAGCATGAAAAATTGAAAAAATTATGAATTAATGTTATTACATCATTTAATAAAGCTAAAACGTCTTATAAAATGAAAATAATTAAAATTATAAAACGTCCTATAAAAAAAAGAGGAAGGAGTATTTGGTGTCGATGCAACGAATGATGGCTCAATAATTTCAAGTAGTAGTATTTCGACGACAATTTGGTAATAGTACAGATCATAAATTCGGGTTAAGGACAATAATGTACGGCTTAATTGTTAATGATCATTTTTCCTAGGTTTATGGCGCGTATTTAGGCATGTAAACGGGTCGAGCAATGATTAACGGGTCATGGAAGACAAATAAACAAGATTCTCTACAAAAATGAAGGGCGGGCCCAGTGATACTATAAAAACGGATCTTGTGCACAATACTATGGAGTATAGATACATTCAATTGAATGTGAAATCTGATTAATTTTTAAAAATATGTAGTATATATAGTGTATATATATATATATTTTAGCTTTATTTCAAAATTGATTTATAATTATAAATCAAAATGAATTGTTTTGATAATCTTCTAATTCTATTTACATACTATTTAATTTTACATTAATTCATCAATTCTCTTTTTAATAAATTAAACTTCAATTTTATTCTCTTCAAACATAAATAAATAAAGAAATTTAAAAAATACGTTTATATATATCAAACGTACGTACGTGATCCCACAATTATTGCATATCGATCCAAAACTCTCACAACCTCTAACTTTACTACTTACGTGTTCCATTTTATCACACTCTTATACTATATTAATAAATGGAGAGTGTACACTGTCACCAATAATTTAATTCGACGTTATATATAATTAAAAGAAAAACCTTTTTTTTGTCATTAGTTGCGTAAATGTCGCACATATGATTAAGGAGGCAGTGAGACTGTGAGACAAGTAGCAGTCCCTAAAATATATAAGATCCTATATATATTTGCATGACAGCCACGTTGTATACCTACATTGAATTTTGTTTTGGTTGATATTAAAAATAAATCATCCATAGCCAAATTAATTATTGGGAACAAACGCCACGTACTCATATAAAACCCATGATCGGGCTTATTATGATTTATTTATTTTAATAAAAACAATGACGCAAACAAATTGGATTTTAATAAATATATCTGTAACTATATATATAAGAAGTTTATAGATAAATTGAACGAACGAGTTCCGTGTGTCTAGCTAGGGAGTGCGATCGCACCCATACGGCCGGGCGACGGAGGAAAATGTGATCGATGATTAGGTGCTTAAAGTAGGTGATTAGGGTGGTAAGAGTGACAACTAAGCTAGCAGCTCTATTATTATCAATTGTAGCCAATTCCTATGCTGTGCACTCTGCATGACAGCCACGTCGCACTACAATGGACCATCGCTCCTGCTGTTGCCACGTGTCCCTCTATTTTATTCAATTTTAATATTTTATGCGTAACAAACAACATGGGCCTGTTTTGAACCAACAAACACAATTTAAAATTTGGGCTACCCACATGCGACATCACACCCGGCCCAAAATATAAATGGCCCGCAACCAATTATCACTTTCTTCATCTCATTTCAATGGCGTCTTACAGGTCCATGAATAGCTTCCCTCCTCCGAGATCACACCCCTCTAACTTTGCAGCCCATCTGCAGAAGCTCAAATCTTCTGAAATTCCCAATTTAGCCCTACTGGACCTCGTGGAATTGTACGGTTCCGTACAACACCAACAAATTAATCGATCTCCGACCGCCGCCGTTGAAGAATCCCTTTCGCGGTCGGTTGACTTGCTGGACGCCTGCATCGCGATCGGAGACATTCTTCGGATGCTCAAGGAGAAGATCCAGGCCCTCCAATCGGCGCTGCGGAGGAAGGGTTCGGATTATTCCGGGCTCCGAAACGACGTCGCTTTGTACCTCGGCTTCAGAAAGAGGACGAAAAAGCTCGCCGCCAAAACCCTCAGAAATTTAGGGAAGATTGGGACCGGGACGTCGTCGAGCACCGCCTTCGGAGAACTGACGGGAGTCACCGTTACGATTCTCAAGGGTATTTTAGTAGTTTTGCTGTCCGGGCCGGTTTCCAGGCCCGGTGGCGGTTGGGCTTTTGTTTCGAAGGTGATAATGAACTTGAAGCCCGCGGGTTATAATAATAGTAATAATAATATTAAAATCCATGGTGACGTGATAAATGAATTCGGGAGCGTGGATTTTGCTCTGAGATTTATTATGGGTGAAATTAAAAAAAGTAATTATGACGTCACGGCGTTTGATGTGAAAAGTGTCCAGAGGGAGTTGCGGAATCTTGAGACGATGGTGGAAGGGTTGGAGGAAGGGACGGAAAGATTGTTCAGGCAATTGCTTCGATTTAGGGTTACACTTCTTAACATTCTTACTCCTAATTAATTACATATTTTTACCTTACATAGATTAATTAATTATACTTGTTCTCATTGCTACGATTAATTATACTTGTTCATGTTGCGAACTTGCGTCTCATTTGTAAATTTTATGTTTGATGGTACTACAAAAATTAGAAGTTGTTTTTGACACATATTTCCCCATGAATTGGAGAACTCCCGTAGAAGTTGGTTGTTACAGCTACATGTTTGTTGACCGGAAACATGTGATCTGTTGTGTTGACTGTATATTACTCCTTATTTGTAGAAATTTGAAAATTTGTTAATGGAATAAAATAGTTATTGTATTTAATTTGTATTCCTAATTTGCTTGATTACTCCATTTAGTTTTTATTTTATTTTCATAAACTACAATTTTTTTAAATAACAACAATAACATAATGTACTATATAATTTCCATTCCATTCCATTATTAAAAGTTAAGAAAAACACAATCCACATGAAATACAATTAATAAAAAAAAAAAAAAAGGTCTTATCCCAAACTCCTCACGCTTTCAACGTATTTCCAACGTCAATCACGAAGCGGTACTTGACGTCACCTTTGGCGAGCCTCACCATCGCCGTATTGACGTAATCCATGGATATGATCTCGACGTCCGGCAATATATCGTGCTTGGCCGCGAAATCGATCATCTCCTGCGTCTCCTTGATCCCTCCGATCATGCTCCCCCCAATCATCTTCCGCTGCGTGGCCAGCGCAAACATCGGCAGCTCCAGCGGCTTCTCCGGCAGGCCCACCACCACCAGCTTCCCGTGCGGCTTGAGCAGGTCCAGGTACGCCTGGATCGAGTGGAACACCGACACCGCATCGAGAATCCCGTCGAGTGTCCCGGCGGCCCCTGCCAGCTCGTGCGGCAGCAGGAACTGATCGGCGCCGAGGGTCTCCAGGGCGTACGATTTCTTCTCCGGGGAGATGTCGATCACCGTCACCTTCGCTCCGAAGGCTTTTAAAAACTTGACCGCCAGGTGGCCCAGCCCGCCCAGCCCGGCGACGCCGACGGAGAGCCCGGGCTTGTCGAGGCCGTAGTAGCGGATGGGGCTGTAGGTGGTGATCCCGGCGCAGACGAGCGGGGCGCCGCGGTCCATGGGGAAGTTGTCCGGCCAGCGGATGACGAAGTCCTCCTCGGCGACCATGATGTCGGAGAAGCCGCCGTGGGTGAGGGAGCCGTCGGGGAGGAGGCCGTTGTAGGTGTCGAGCTTGTCAGGGCAGTAGTTCTCGAGGTGGTTGGCGCACTGGTCGCAGTTGCGGCAGGACCCGACCATCACACCGACTGCCACGTGGTCGCCGACCTTGAAGTTGGAGACGCCGGAGCCGGTCTCGGTGACGACGCCGACGATTTCATGGCCGGGGATCATGGGGTAGTGGGAGAAGCCCCAGTGGTTCTTGATCTGGTGGAGGTCGGAGTGGCACACGCCGCTGTAGAGGACCTTGAACTGGACGTCGCGCTCGCCGGTGGTGCGGCGGGTGAACTCGACGGGAGAGAGAGTTCCCGACGTGTCCTTCGCGCCCCAACCGAATGCCTTGATTGTCTTCGCCATTGGATTAGTTTTTTTTGTTTTTTTTTTTATAGGGAATTAGAGAAGGGTTTGTGCTTGTGATTGAATGAAATACTGTAATAATATAGGGCGAAGTAGGGGGGTTTATATACACACACAGGGTGCGTGACGCGTGAGTCACGAGAGAGTCAGGAGAGGATGGGATGGGGGGTGTAGCGTCAGGTGTGACTCAGATTGTCAACCGTAATTAATTAAGGGCAGGCTGACCTTTTTTTGGATAGGGATTGGATTCTTACACACGTAAGACTATGTACAACAGCGGTGTCAAATTTGACACTTCTCTCCTGCCACATCAGCTTAACACCCTCAATTAACACCCTCTTTTCAACAGCAGCCCCAACAGATTGTTATTCAAGGTGTCAATTGTTTAAAGTGTCAAATATTTAAAGTGTCAAATATTTTCTTTTTATTCTATAAAATTATCATATTCTATCAAATTATCATATTTTTTATTTTTCTTTATTTATTTTAAATTTAATAATTAATAAATTTTAAAAAAATGAAATAAAAATAAAAAACTTGAATTTTTTTTGTCCAAATAACACAAACTTACACTCTATTTGTAGAGGACGAAAAATAAAAAATAATTATATTTATATTTTTATTTTCAATAATTATTATGTATAAATTGATTTAAAAATGTGGGGAGAAATAATGTAAATGACACATGTTATTATTTTATTGGTTCAAGATTATTTTTGTATTTAAATAAAATGATTAGTGGGGGAGGGTGGGTGTCAAATTTATTTTGGTTTGGGATCAAATTTTAGTCCCGGTCCCACATGGTGTCAAATTTGACACCTTAAAAACTCTCTACTGGATGTATTGACACACATTTGACACTCAATTTGATCCCCTGTTGTACATAGTCTAAGATTTGGGTGCTTTTTCGTTCCACGTGGTGGTATTTATCACGGGTGGCAACGGGTCGGTGCATGCAACCTCTCGTTCGTTCGAGGTCATTCCACCGGTATTTCCTAATGAATGGACTATAATGGAAATTCAAATTCACTGTATTTTTAATACTCCCTCCTTTTTTTTTTATAAGGCGTTTTAGGCTTTTACACACAAATTAAGAAAACATAATTATATTTTATTTATCAATACTTATACTTCACTCAAAGCTGTAAATTAATGTTAAATAATTTTTTGAAGACATTTTTTTATATAAAACTCCTAAACTTCTCTAATCTTTTGTTAAGATTATTATTAATAAAATAATTAATAAATGCATTAAGAATTAATACATATTAAAACGATCAAATAAAAAAAATTGTAGAACGCCTTATAAAAAAAGAGGAGGGAGTAATAAAATTTAGATTTTTTTATTACTTTTATGATTTACTAATATTTTATATATTATGCATTTAAATTTTATAACTTCTTTACTAATACTTAGTGTTAACGATCTAAAAATCCTACTAGATCCTACTAGGACTTTACCGAACAAATATAGAGATTTTGGGAATTGAGTAAAGTGGGCAGCGAGCCCTGCTCGGTCTATCGAGCCAAAGATTCCCCCCACTGATCGGAGTACGCCGATTACCCCCGAACCGTACAAGATAGTTACCACATATCATACGGCTTTCTAACTTCACTTCTTTTTTTGGTCGTTCCGCTCTGTCGATCGATGGTAGTATAAGAGATCTGTAACCCCCTAAATTATTTACATAAAGGTTCCTGCTTCCTACCCATAGTTAGCATGTATCTCCCCGGGTCATACTTGAGTATCACATCGTAGACCCCACCCCAACTCTATCTTCCTTATCAGTGAATCGGAACATAGTGCATAGGTACTCTTCGATGAAGCGGGGACGAGACGACGTGACACACTACGATCACGTACAAATTTATCGGGAATTGTGTCGTGTTTTATACATTGTACAATACCTGCTATTTATAGTGGTACAAATTAGGGTTTACAAAAATAGGTATTGGGCCAATTATATTATGGGCCTATGATCTATGCTGATACGATCCATCTGGAGCCCATCGCGGACCTCGTCCGCTTCCGTGCTCTTCAGGTGGTATGCTTTCTTGGTCGGATTGGGTTCTGCTCGTCGTCATCCCACCGAGCAGGGCAGGAGTTCCTGGTTGGCCTGATTCCTTCCTTGGTAGCATGTAGCATTTTGTCCCTTCGAGCTGGTTCTTATCACCGAGCTCATCCAAAGCGGGTGTGCTCGGATTATACTCTTCTCTTCGCCACCGAGCTGGGTCTGCTTCTCTAGCTGGTTCGACGCGATCCTTGGTGGGTATAGGAATATAAACCTGCACAAATCATTCAATAGCTAACATGTCTCATGATCAACTCGTCTTTAGCCCACCGAGCAGGCCTCCTTGCTTGAAGGGCTCCGAGCTGGTCTTTATTTACAAGGCCGCGGGATCATCTCGGTAAGATGGATTGGAGAACCATTATACTTCGGTCCTGCTCAGTCATCTCGCCCTGCTGGGCATATGGTTATGCTAAGTGGCCTGCCCTGCTCAGTCACCCTGCCCTGTTCAGCCATCTTGCCCTGCTTAGTCGTCCTGCCTTGCAGGGCATATTCTAGGCATTCTGATGGATGTTGGGTTTTCTTACTCTGCTTGACATTTCGATGTCGAGCAAGTACCGCCTTCCATAGCATTAATAGTTGGTCGAATCTCTTTAATGGACCTTCCTTGACCACTTAAGTAGCTTGTTGGGCATGTGTGCCTCGTTATGGGCATGGGGGTCCCTATTTTGGGCCTTATGTAAAATGCCTATCAACACTAAGATAAAAAAAAAAACCAAACTTATTACGTATAAATGATTTTAGATACTAAGATTCGTCTTAATTGCTCTAACTTTGAGACATACTTATACTTGGTTCATTTTTTTTAATTTGTCTGAAATATATATGTTTAATTGGGTGCCGTTATCATCATAAAATCATTTCATGAGAGGCGGATCAGAGTAGTTCCTTACATTTATAATTTGATTTCATTACACAAATTTAATTTGTAACAACTCAGAAATAGATATCTCAAACACACAACTTTAACACATCTCATCACTTCTGACACCTAAAACAATGGTCAACCCCTGGCCGAGCTGTTGGAATAGGTGACCGGCGAGCCAACGGTTGGCCGAGCGGTTAACCGTATTCCGTTATATAACGGTTTATTTCGTTAATTAATGAAACCTATATTAATGGCATATACTATATCTGCTCCCAATGTTGAATCATAGATATAGTCCTGTACAGTTACACATGTTGTATGAATTCGGTTTTGTGGAAACCGAGAGATAATTCTGTTAACGCAACGTAACTGGTCAAACTCAGTTCCTAGTCGATGGGTTACGCCAATAACAAGGATACCCGGCCTTTCCCCCGTGAGACTAGCACTTAGTGTATGTGGGCTAATCTCGAGCCTCGGTGTTGGGACATCGACATACTTGAGTGGGTGCTCACTGTTGATGAGTTCACTGAACCCCCTCTCCCTGGAATCTCTAAGTGGTTATCACTGATCGAGTAGAGAATTCCATAATATAGTTGTACACAATTTATCCTTAAGACCCAGACATCACCGTGACTTCATCAGAGGAATAGCTGTATCGTGACATGTCTCTGATTCCCTGGAAAGGGAGTAAGTCGAAAAAGGAGACAATGTTCGTGCAGTTCGAAATCTGATGTGAAGTCTGTGCATGGTAGTAGGGGATCTGATCGCTTGATATAGATCATGGATGTCCTGTGTGTTCTGATGGTTCGTAGTCCCGGAATCTCTGGCCAGAGTTGAATAGTGAGGTGATTAGAGAAATGTGTTTCTCTGAATCAATCACGACTGGATTTTACGAAACCTAGAACGTACGCACAGTTATTAAACTCAACAAGAGATCTCGATTAACCAATATCTCTAGTTTGATCGGGACATATGTATCGGAGGGATCGTACTGTACGCTAACTATATTACAAGGTTCTTGCAGGCACTTCATTTGTATCTAGGGAATTAGTGAAGTGTGGCTGCTAGACGCTCGTCACTGATTCGTTGGGCACCGACTTGTTCGGAGATTAAATAATATGATTATTAATCTAAAACTCTTGGGAGTAGTTGAAATAAGAACAATATGTTGTTCGAATCACAATATGTTGTGAGCCCACGACTAGTTATACACTTGAACCATTGAGGGTCACATTCTCGTGTAAACCGATCATTGAATACGATCATGTATTAATTAACTGTTAATTAAGTACATATAGTCGGAGGTCAATATGATTGAATCCGAGATTCATAATTGTGATTATGAGTTGGAAATAATACTGAGCTAAAGAAAACGGACACGGTGGTGTACACTTTCTATTTTGGGAAATTTCCCGATTTAGTAGTACCCCTGAAATGGGCTTTCCGATTTTGTGAAATTGGAAATTTTTATTATTATCTCATATTGATGAGAAAATTAAAACGAGAAACAAAATATAATCGTTATATTTTTCGGAGAAACGTAATGACGGCTAATATATTGGGCCGGCTAGGGTTAATGGATCCGATCCATTAGGGTTTGAGCCCAACAAGCTCCTTTCATCACCTATAAAAGGATCTCCATAGGCACGAGAATAAACACACCAAAGTGAAGAGCTCAAAACCCTAGCCTCACTTTCTCTCCTCTCCTTCTCCCTTTCGTCCGCCCTCGGCTCCTCCCTCGGAGGACCGCCGACAACCGGAGCCGCCGCCCGCCGCCGCCTAGTGCCGCCGCCGGCAGCCACCTCCCCTCGTCGGAATCCGATTCCGGCACCGTTTTTCCGGCTCGTTTTTCCCGTCGTATTCTCCCTTACGTGTTTCTAGTGCAATACGTAAGTTGGATTACCTATACGAGGTGAAACCTGATTAGACGAGAGACGCCGAAGGAACGCCCGAGCACAACCCGAGTCGCGCCCGTGCGCTCCATCCGTGACACACGAGTCCAGCCGAGAGCACCGCCACTCGCCCGACTCTCCCCGCACAAGACCCGTGCCGTCCCCGCGTCGCATCCGCGCGACTTCCGACGAACCTAGTTTCGTCCGATGAATCCCTGAGGTACTTACGATTAAATTCAGATTTAATTGTTTGCGTTAAATGTTTGCGATATGTGCTGTTAATGTTTGCGCTATGTAATGGGATTTTTAATTGATAAAAAAATTAATTCTGATTAATTTAAATGTCAATTAAATTCAAATTGATTCGAATTAAATAATATGATTATCTTAATTGTCAATTTGACGCAAACTGATTATGTGCACATGTAATTAATTATATATTTGTAATTAATTAATTTGATTAATTTAATTGCACAGTTCAAGTTGATTGAAATTAAATAATATGATTATGTTAATTGTCAATTTGACTAATTATGTGCGGTTGTTTACATAAACTCTAAGTTGATTAGTTGTCAATTTGACTAATTATGTGCGGATGTTTACATAAACTCTCAAGTTGATTAGAATTAAATAATAAGATTATGTTAATTGTCAATTTAATGCAAATTAATTATGTGCGCATGTTTTCATAATCAAATGTATAAGTGTAATTAATTTATATGATAAATATAATTGCGCTAGAAGTAATTAATTTATTTGATAAATTTAATTGCGATAGATTTAATTTGCTAGAAGTAATTAATTTATTTGATAAATTTAATTGCGATAGATTTAATATTTATGTAGTATGGGATGCATGAATTAAATGTTTAATTATTTGATAATTAAATTAAATGGTGAATTATTCTAATAGATTTGAATTAAATCAATTAATGCATGTAATATTGAAAATATGATTTTCAATAAATAAAATACAAAATAATGTAAAATGTTTACAGAAAAACGGTTTTTCATAAAAAATTTGTGCGTAGTATACATGCACGATCCCCAACACGAGCAACTTCACGCGCTCTAACGTCAAAACAATGAGTGATCGAACCGACTGACCGCGCAGAAGAGACATGACTCTAATACCATGTCGAAATCAAAAGTGTGTAAGTGCGGTCTCATGGCTAAAGCACGAAAACGAAAGATGGAGACCCGTGATATATATGAAGAGGTTATATCCTAAAATCAATTTATAAGTAGACTAGTTCTCTAAACTTATAAGATGACCCCCTCCATTTCCACACAAATTAATTTTAGGATATAGCCTCTCCAATTGTGGATTTATTGAAATTATGTTTAGGTAAATTTAAATAATTTTTAAGTTTTATAAATTAATTAGTAAAATTAATTATGTAATAATTTTAAATTTCATAATTTTATATATATATATATAATAAGTAAAGAGAAATGATAAATATTGTGGGTACAGGATATGGTGATGCAGGCTAAAGAGAAAATAATTAACACCTTGAATAACACTCTGTTGGAGCTGATGAGCCGACGTGCAAAAAAAATGTCAAATTTGACATCCGCTGTACATATAGAGCCCGTTTGGGCGAACTTATTTAAAAGAGTTTATAAGATATTACGTCTTATAAGTTGTTTTAAAAACGGATAAGCTGTTATTTCTTATTTATTAATAAATAAGTTGTTAAATCGTTTGGATTAAATAAATATATAAACTTATAAGATATTAATTTGTTTGGTAATTTAAAATTTTATATAAATAAAAGTACAAAAAATAAAATTTTTTACATGAAAAAATAATTAAAAATAATTATATTAAGTAAATAATAATTTTGGATTTTTTGTATATATATAAAAGGTAATATTTTAGAGGTATTTTGGTCTTTTATTGTTTAGATTACAAGAGGTTATAAGTTATTAAGCTTATTTTAAAATTTATAAGCTTATCCAAACAGGCTCATAAGCCTTATGACAAAAGTATTATTTTTATTAAAGTGCTACTGTTTATTGGGCTTAACTTAGTTGTGCTTGGAATAGTTGGTTGCGCTAATAAGTACTAATGATTATTGAGTTGTTGGCAATAAGTAATGGGCTAGGTAATGGATCGAATTATGTTAGCTTGTACAAAATAAAATTAAAACAAACTAATAATTTAAAATTTAAAGGAAAAATGGCAATTAGATTTTTTTTTAATATTTTTTT
Source organism: Euphrasia confusa (assembly GCA_954870475.1). Lineage (NCBI taxonomy): Eukaryota > Viridiplantae > Streptophyta > Magnoliopsida > Lamiales > Orobanchaceae > Euphrasia > Euphrasia confusa. Next base: position 49,993,279 of record OX940949.1, on the reverse strand, counting down.
GGCAATTAGGTCAAGTTCCAAATAATGTTTCAATTAGTCCTTTTTGTGACATTTAAGGATAAAAACATACATAAATTGACAAGAAGATGGTGGTGTCGGACGAGTGCCTTGAGCTCATTTCGAAGTCGTTTAAGAACTTCAAGGTCCTCGTCGTCGAGTTTTGGCCTTTCGTCGTCGTGGCCAAAACTCTGTTTGAGTCCTCGAGCACTCGTCTCGGAGTCGATGCCGCCGCCGATCCTCCGCCGTGCCGGACCTGCTGCGCGTCGGATCCCCATTGGATCGCCGAGGGATCGCTCTCGAAATTTGGGGATTGATTATGCGTAGTTATCTGCCTCTTTTTCCTCCTCGATCGATCGGGATTTACGGAGTCGATGCTGGCCATTCATTTTTTTTCTTTTCAATACCCAAATTCAAATTTCAGTTACGTTTCACAAAACGACCTTCATCGCGTACATGAGCCGCCCATCGTCCGCGCCGCTGGCCGGCGGCAGAGGGAGATTCTTCCGATGTCTCCGCTCCCAATTTACCGCACAAGGCTGAAATCGCGGAAGCTAGGGTTCCGGTCAGAGCGCACGCCTCGGAACAAGCGGTGCGTCCGCATCGCCGCCGTGTTCCCCGACGAATCAGATCGGTGAAGGTTTTGGCGGAGTGCGGACATTTAGAATCGGAGTTGGCGTTCAACATATTTTGGGACGATGACATCAACCACAACACAAAAGGAAGGTTAATATGGTCTTTACATATTTTAGTTGGCTTAAATAAAAACACGTAATTTCTCAAAATTCTTATTAACGAAAAAATGTTGAAAAAAGAACTAATTGCCATTTTTCTCAAAATTTAATTGAAATAAATTTAACTTAATTTTTGTAGTAAAATGAATAATAATTTCTATTTATTATTATTATTTAAATAATTTGTATTTTTTAAATTATGAATAAAATTCTAACATGAATTGTGTTATGGCCTATGGGCATTACTATTTGCACCCCCAAACTCTCTATCTACACCGATCTATTAAATACACCATTTTATATTATATTTATTTTTCTAATTTTACTTAATACACCACTATACAATATACTATTATACCCTTCTTTATAAAATAAGAACACACCCCTTGTAATACATATCTACTAACATTACACCCTTGTAAGGATAAATATGTTTGGGCATTACAATGCCTTAAATGTACCTAGGCAGAAGTTGTCTTGCTAACATATTTATTTGTTTTATTTCTTTCTTCACAATTTAAACTGTTGTAATCACTTGTCATATTGGTGATTTGATTTAGCATAGTTCATTAGTTGGAACGTGCTTGAAAAACAATCAACATAGAAGCTTTCTGCCGCAGCACAGCCAGGCAGAGTCATGCCGCAAGCAGTGCAAGGCTTGGACAAGAGGTTGAGTTAAGAGAATCGAGCGAAGCATGAGCGTAGGGCAATGGAATGCTGAAGTCCAGATAGTATGGAAGGCAGTGCGGTGTGGCAGAGCATTCCAGAAGAACTTCAGAAGGCATTCCTGCGGCAGCGGTCAAAGCAGCCTGCCCTAGAATATCTCAACCGATTATTGACCTAGCAAATCAAGGAATTCAGTTGGGAATCTCCTCCTATAAATAGAGGACGACCCCAACACTATTCAACAACTTTCATACAACACAATTACACCTTATACACTTCAATTTCCACTCTAGTTCGATCGATCAGCTTTAGAGCCGAAGACTTGTTCTTCGTGCCGTGTACCTCTCATCTCTGGGAGTGTTCTTTGTTCATGCTGATGATCGTAGGCTTAGAATAGGTGTGATACAGTAATTGCTAGGTTTTGTTGTTGATTGTTCATACTCGTTGGATACGGTTTATACGAAGGCATACATGTGTATAGCCTTTGGTAATATCTTTGTAAATCCAAGAGTATCATTTTGTAAAGACTCGTTCTTTAATAAAGTTTCTGGCGGTAAGGCCGTTTCGTATGTGTATAATTTAAATACACATACAAAGATTTAAATTTGTGTTCTTTACTTTTTCGTACGTGTGTGTGTGTTCGTTCGAAGTGATTTATTTTTATTAATTCCGCTGCAATTCTTATACATATATCACATATAATTTTAACAAGTAAACAACTTGGTTAATCTGGATAAAATATTTAAACTTAATTAAATCACGTAAAACGAACGTTTTCTGTACAAGGCATCGTGCTGCGGCATACGCTGTTCTGCCGCAGAACACTGCCTTGTCTAGGCAGCGCATTTTACTGCGTTTTATTTACTGCCTACGACTTTCAAGTGGTATCAGAGCGGGCACTAGACTTACATAGTGTTTAAGGTCCGTCTGATCACGCACACTTACAATGGCAGATCCATCTTACATCGTACGAACACCGGTTGTTCTTGACGGTAGTAATTATGGATTTTGGAAAACCCGCATTGAAGCAAGGATCAAATCAATTGATCGCAGTGCGTGGCTATCCGTACTTCGAGGATGGAAACCACCTCAGGAGGAAATCCCTGAAGGCGGCACGATTGAAAAATCACCGGAGAAGTGGTCTATCGATGAAACTGCCGCAGCTACTGCCAACGATAGGGCAAGGTGTGCCATCCTTGAATCCATCGATTGCAATATGTACAGAATTGTCAAACAATGTACTACTGCCAAACAAGTATGGGATTAGCTGGCTCTTCATTGTGAAGGTAACAACGCAGTGAAGAAAACCAAGGTCCGTATGCTTATGTCTCGTTTCGAGAACTTGCGTATGAACGAGGACGAGACTTGCCTTCAGTACTTTGGAGAATTAATGTCCATTGTTACTGAATGTGCTGACCTTGGTTCACCCATTAGCAACCCGGCAGTGTGTAGTAAGATTATGCGATCGATGAGCAAAAAGTTCCTGCTGAAGGTCACTGCCATAAAAGACAGCGAAATGTCTGAAGAAGATTTTGTTTCATTAATGGCGATCTTCAAGAACTATGAACTGAACCATGAAGATCGTGAAACTCACGGGAAGTCACGTCCACGAAGCGACGAGAGGAACATTGCCTACACCGTGGCAGAGCCCGACGGCAGAGAACAAGGCAATAGTTCTCAAGGCAGCAGCCCCACCTCTACCAATGACTTGACCGATGAAGAGATCTACGAGCTACTTGGATCTGATGGTGGAGATGACCAGTTTGCATTCCTCGCCCGGAAAATGGATGCTGTACTTGTTCGCTCGCTGAAGAAGCCGTACGATCCCCGACGAAGGAAGTTTCCGGCAAGGTCACCACAAACTCAAGATCGACGACTTGTGATCCGCCAACCAAGCACGGGATCCACCTCAAGTTCAAGTCCAAATTCAAAGGACTGGTCGAGGATCAAGTGCCACGTATGTCAAGGGATTGGACACTTTTCAACCGAATGCCCTTCAAAAGATCGAGGCATTGGAATTTTGAATTCCATGGTTGCGCAAGAAGATATGGAACAATATTGCCTTGAAGACTCAACCACTGCGCTTACTGCTCAACTCGAAGGCACAACCCTATCTGACGCTGAAGATGACAGTCCATCCAATGTGAATGCACGACGGCATGTTGCATTCTTTGCCTCTGCCGCAGAAACGACAGAAAGCCCTGCCGCAGAGAACTGCCTGTGCCTCACTGCCTCAGTCAATGGCTATGAATCTGAAGAGAAGACCATTCCCATTGATATTTTCATCGAGCTCAAAGAAAGTTTCGATGAGCTACGCATGAAATTTGCTCGGCAGACCAAGATGATGAAGATGCTTACATCAACCAAAGCCGGATATGAAGAAAAAGTGAAGAAGCAGGCCATGGCAATTGAACAAATGCTCGTAGAGAAGAACACCTTTGAAGAACGATTAAAGAAACTTGATGTCCAACTCACCAGAAAGGATATGGAGGCCGAGAAACTGAAAATTGACTTTAATCGTGTAAATGGAAAACTCGAAGTTGCTAACAATACTTTTGTAAAACTTAACACGGCAACAACAAAATTAGATGCCGTAATAAGTATTTCACATGTTGAAAGGCAAGGCCTCGGACATCAAAAGGTTGTAGATGTCGTTTTTCCAAAGAAAAACCCAACGGACATGGCATTTGTGAAGGCATCAAATGACGATTCAACAACTGCCGCACAATCCTCAACTCCAAAAAGGGATGAACAAACCGAAGGCAAGGCCACTGCTCCAGCAAGAGACTGCCGCAGAAGGCCGAAGCAAAGGCAGGCACCATCAGGCAGGATGAAGACAAGGAAGTCCCTGCCTAAGCAACATTTTAAATCTAAGAGACGATATGTTTGCCACTACTGCCTAGTACCTGGTCACATTCGACCCTTTTGTTGGAGACGCGAAGAGGATCAAGCAAGAAGACATTACCTTCACTCCAACACTGGACCACGGCATCCCAAATACTTCTCGCATTCTCTGTCTTCACGACACTTTATCAAAAAGAAGGCAACAATCATACGCAAATGGGTGCCCAAAACTAAATCCTCCACTAATCATTGTTTTACAGATCCCTCAAATGAGTCTTCTGCCGCATCCAATGCCATCCAAAATGCTGAAACATGCAATGTCATTTTCACTGCCCTCAAAGCTACCAAGGATGATAAATGGTACTTCGATAGTGGATGCTCGCGGCACATGACCGGAAATAGTGATCACCTCATCGACTACAAAGCTTTTCACGGAGGAGAGGTCACGTTTGGAGGAGGGTCCAGTGGTTCAATTGTTGGCCGAGGCACTTTAAATGTGAAAGGGCTGCCAAAGCTACAACAAGTGCTTCATGTTGAAGGCCTCATCACAAACCTCATAAGCATAAGTCAACTATGCGATGAAGGCATGAATGTAAACTTTACTCACCAAATGTGTGAAGTGTTTGATAGTGCAGGGAACCCACTTATTCAGGGGGAGCGTTCCAAGGCAAACAACTGCTACTCCATTGGAGAAACATGCCTCTCTGCACAAGTCAAAGATGACATAGACCTATGGCATCAAAAACTTGGACACACAAGTCTTGGGAATTTAGAGCGTCTAATCAAGCTCAATGTTGTTCGTGGACTTCCAGCTCTCCCAAAAATCCAGAAGACAACATGTGGACATTGCAAACAAGGAAAAATGACTCGTACAAGTCATCCAGCAATACCTGCCGCAGGACTGTTGGAATTCGATATCCCGGGTTATTTAAATTTGCGGAAACCAATAACCCGATCAAACCCTTCGCCGGAGATCACATGAACGCCGACTCATCCGCCGGAGTCCGGCCTTTGGAGACCACGCACCCGAAGGCACGCAGCCCGCCCCCAACCGAACCCCCGCGAGACGGGGTTCACGAGATCGAAGGTGTCGATCGCTCAAGGCGATCAACGGGCTGGGGCTGCCCAGCAGCCCCCGCGGTGAGTCCGGCGACTCACCGCCGCCTGGAGGCCCCCACCGTCGCGGTGGGGAGGAGCGCGGCACCAGCCCGCGCTCCGGCGATCGATCCTTGTGATCGATCGCACGCCCTCGGCCCAGCCGAGGGTCGAGCCTCCTCGCGCCTCGAAACCCTAGGGGCGATCGCCGTGGTCCGGCGATCCTAGATCGCCACCACGCGTTCGTCCTCTAATCCGGGGTTCGATCCTTGGATCTTGTTTTTCGATAATTGATCAATAAACTAGAATTAAATTGCGGAAATTTAATTCACCTTTCGATTCGTTGTGCGGAGAAACGAGATCTTATGATGACCTTGAGATCTTCCCACGTATTCCTTGCACTTGTTCGAACGTCGAGTGGGCGACGATCCTCCGAACACTATGGATCTCCTTCTCTACTTTCTCTCTCTAGAATTGTGATCTTCAAGTTATGAGAATAGAGAAGACCATGTAGTGCTTTTATAGGCTACGTAGGGGATCTTAAGGAGGTGGAATATTGGGCTTCCAATAATAGTGATTAAATTGAGCCCAAGCCCAAATCTATTAATCCTTACTATTATTAATTAATTTATTTTCCACTATATAAATTAATTGCACTCCCAATATTAAACCATATTATATCAAATAATATTTCTCCGGTAGTATTATTTATTCCGTGTATTTAAGATATAAATATCCATGAATAAAATTAATTTATTGCTAATTAATTTATTCATCTCTTGTATCCGAGACTAGTACCATTCAACCTTAATTATTATGTGGAACGAATCCACCTGCAGGGTTTACATAATATTTCCTTATGAACTCATCTCGGGGATATTATCAACCCTTCCGGGATACACTGTCCGGTCAATTATTCACGGCATGTCATATATGAAATATAGTGACCCAACTTAACCGGTAATCAACCCAATAATTAAATCGGTTAATTCCTTTGGTAAATCAAAGTCACTTATATTAAATATACACACCCGCAATAATATCGGGGATTAAGAATAAAATACACTGAGACTCGAATCGATTATCGCCGGCAATCCTAATCGATGAATCTCAACGATCCGCTCAATACACCAAGTGTACAAGTGTGATAAAATAATTAAGATAAATTATTTTCTCTCTCACACAACGACTATACCGATGGATTGGTCCGTGTCCATCTAGGTCGTGAGCTACTGTTCGATTAAATACGAGTAACCGATAGTATGATCTTCTGTGCGCCCATGCTTGCACCATACTAACTACAACGTATGAAATCCAGGACTATGATTTGCATATATTTAATTATAAATAATTAAATGCAAATAATTGTTTATTTAATTAAATAGATTAATGGCAATGGATCGTGAGTTTGCGTTACTTAAATCTAGACATTAAGTACACAACTCCAACAATCTCCCACTTGTACTAAGGTCTAGCCATTTCCTCCAAAACTCCCGACTCCCATACTCATCACGTGCTTAAGTTGTACTTCCAAGAAGTACTATGTGAATGAGCACTCTAGGTTGCCGCTCTGAAGTTGTCTTGGTGACTACAGCATCGTCTCCCTCGACGATGATTCGTATCAGGTGGTACTTGCACTATGTGTTATCTTACACTTATGGACTTGTGATTTCTTACCATTTGCCATTGCACCGCTACATACATAGCCTTTTGGCAAATTAAGAATCACCTCTAAGTCCCAGAGATTATCCCGGAGTTATACCAAAACTTCCGCTGCCTCTGAGGCCGCTATTTGGTTACCCATGGCAGAGTCCGAAAAGCATCGTGCTTATCACTCTTCCATGTTAAAACTCCTTCTCCTTCAACAGTGAAACACATAGCCTGATATCGACTTACACCGGTCCTCATTTGATTAGAAATCTAAGAGAATGTAATCCAAAGGAAAAACTCGTCTGCTTCGTAGTCTAGAACAGTACTTCGAAAGTACTTTTACAGCAGTCGAATATTCCTTTCCAGGATTACCTTGATATCCTCCCACTATGCTCACTGCATAGCCGATATCAGGTTCTCGTTTTCAACATTGCATTTATCAAGCTTTCCACACTCCAAGTGTAGGAAACCGCTCTCATTGCTTCTATCTCCTTTTGTGTTCCAAAACACATATCCTTAGATAGATGCATTCCGTCTCTGAAAGGTAACGAACCTTTCTCGGAATCTTGCATGTTAAAACGAACCATAATCATATATATGTAAGATGTCCAGTAGAAGTACAATGTTCTTTTATTGAGATCCCAGATCTTAAGAACATGCTCTAACTTCTTCTTTATCTCATATATCGATTTTTCTAGACAACCATCATTTTATGTCTGACAACATCTTTACATTGTTACCAATGATAAAATATTATCTACATAAAACCTCCGAGAAACACCACTTTGTTTCCATCACGTTTCCCATACACATGATTCGTCAATGCCTTTTGATGAATCCATCAAATGGACTATCTCATCAATTCGCAAGTACCACGAACTCAATGCTTTGTTTCAATCCATAAATGGATCAACTAAGCTTGTACTCTAAATGATCTCGCCTCTTAGCAATAATCCTTATTGCTCTCCAAGAAGGCACATTTAGATCTAGTACTGCCTTCATGTAGATCTAGGGATCGATTTCACGTATACTAGGTCCAGAGTCCGAAGACTCACCTAGTTTTATGAATATCTCCGGTTGTTATACAACCTCCCACTACAATGGCGTTTCGGTGTATAAACAGTAATAACAGTAGGTGCAGTTAGTGGTGTACCGCTACTCGGTTCGGCTGGTTCTAAGTCTTAATCGTTTTCTCTCTTTTCAGAAGTATCACGTCATTTTGGGCTTGTGGTTCATCTAATAGTCTTCCTCTAAGAACCGGGCGTTAGAACTTATAACGTCCCTCTGGTTCATAGTACTATTGAACACACATCTTTTGTTCTTCTAGGATATTCTACAACCGCATTTGAATGCGCCGTTGTTTCCAAGACATATTCATAGAACATAGGTAGTTCCGTTTAACTCGCGCTTTTACTATTTCTATAAGAGTTCCATTTCTTATTTCCGACACACCAATCTTACAGAGGACTGTATGGTGTAGTCACTTGGGATCCAATCCCAAGCTCTGATCATAAATCAGAGTCAATCAATTCTAATACTTGTCCGGATCTTATATCTTATATCCAAAAGGATTGCTTAGTCGTATTATCTTCCAAATTAGATTCTTAGGTCGGAAGGTCCACTCCTTCAACTTAATTGATCTTACAATCAATTTTCGACCTTTGAACTTCTTATTTGAATAAATATGACTTAGCATAAGAATCCACAAGTATAAATGATTTAATAAAGAAATCTCTTATTAGTAAAACGAGTTATGTAAAACGGTTCGTTGCATCGTGGTGGACTCAGGATTCATCATTTATATATTGCTAGCTAATGTACCAGAATAGATAATATCATTATTTCTTCTTATAACCATCAAATGATTAAAAGAAATAAAATATCCATTCATTAAAATTTAGAAATCCAGAACAAAGTTCTTTCTAAAATGAAAGGTACATAAAAGCAATAACTCAAAATGAAATCCTATAATAATGTCCTCCACTGCAACAGCTGCCTCCTCCACAGCATTGCCCATGTAGACTACGATCTTTTTCCTTTCCAAGTCGTTAGGTTTCCTGGAACCCAGCATTTAAAATGCACATACCGTCAGTGGTTCCATATCTACGCACCAGGTTCCGGTAGATAATACCACTGACTATGTTTCACGACTAAAGAAAAATTTCGTACTTCTTTTGAGAGGATAATCAGACTTCCAGTACCCAGACTGTTAGCATCGAGAACACTTGCCTATTGGCTTTCTCGTCCCATCTCGTGGTCCAAAAGGAACCACTGGGTTTCTTTGCTCTCTTGTCCTTTCCCCCGATTCATGCCTTTAGGTTCGAAACCTTTGGCATTGGCTACAAGAGCTCGCGATTTCCGTCTCAACTCGTCTAAAAGGTCAATCATCTCAAAAACGTTTTTAAGCGTTTCCTCGAAGTGACTGGCCTTTATGAGTATCCTCATCGCTTCTTGTCTAGCCGCCTATGTCAATAGGCTCGGGAGGACAAAGCTTACTGAGTACTAACTAGTACTCTTTAACAGTTTGGGTAATGTCTAGATCTCTATTCCAATCATTACATTTAGGGACCAGTGAGTTAAAATCCTTACGTATCACATAAAGTGGGTTCAAAGCCATATCCTAATCTATGAGCACATATAACAACAAACAATCGATTTAATCTCCGATATTATCTCCCTCAAATAATATCATTAAACCACTAATTGCATCTAAAATCCCATCAGATATGGCAAGCCACGATAGTGTGGACGTTTACCTATCCAAATGATTTAGCAATTAGATTTCCTTCGGTCGTACATCATCATTAGCGTTACTTCGATGGGAAGAATACTAAGAAGCGTACCTAAGTGTAAACCATTACTCAGTATCTAAGAAGATTGTTTGGGACACGCATATTCACCGCAAGCCACGATAGTGTGGACGTTTACGTTAACATACGCTCCTTTACTCCCTTCTATAACTGTCTACATCAATCGTTCCAAAATCCCATTCAATGCAGCAAGCCACGATAGTGTGGACGTTTACTACACCAAAAGACTTTTACAATTGACTCCCAATTACATGAATCATTCAATCTTGTAAATCAAGACGCGGAGAATCATAAGTGAAACTCGAAGTTTCTAACCAGTGATTCACCATGCGAACGACCCTATCTCTCATAAATGAGGGAGCCGAGCAGACAATCGATCCACCTTCAAAAGGATGGTACGAAGGTCTCTAATTTGTGTCCTTGACATGACCAAGTGGCTTTGGCTCCATTCCACTCCCCGGGGTGAGAATGAGTCGACTTGAAATCAGTTTCAGAAAGACAAATTAGGCATTGTTTGATAAACTTAATCAATGTTTCTTGTAAAAGGAATTACAAGAATTCTCCTCCAATGACTTGTCTATACGAACTTCAAAAGTCCATAAAAGTCACCAAGAGAACAGCAATGGAGACCATGGATATGTTTCCATACCCTCTCCCACTTAGCTTTTTATAACAAAGGGATACGCTATCTAATGCATAATTAAATACACATAAGCATGATAACAAACATACATTTCATGCAAGTACGTTCACAAATAATCAAATAATTGCTCAAGTAAAATTATTTCTCGACTATTCGTACCTTGATGAATTCCAGCATGCTTTCCTTGAGTCTTCATTCTACGTCTTGAATACTTTGTCGAGTGACGGAAAAATTCTTTGATTCTCATGTTTAATTTATTTTAAATAAAATCCAAGATTTCAATTCAAAAAAAAAAATTTGAATCAATCTAATGATTTTAAATAAAATACTCCAATTAAATAAAATCAATTCCATTGATTTCCATATTTAATTCTATTCTAAATAAAATCCAAGATTATCCAATCCAAAATAAATTTTGAATTAATCTAATGATTTTAAATAAAATACTTAAATTAAATAAAATCAATATTATTAAAATCCATTGATCTCCATATTTAATTCTATTCTAAATAAAATCCAAGATTTTCCAATCCAAATTTTTTTTTGAATTAATCTAATGATTTTAAATAAAATACTTAAATTAAATAAAATCAATATTTTAATAATTTCTCAATCCTATTTAAATTAGATCTCAAGAATCCTAATCAAAATCGAATTTTGATTCTTCTTAAGACTTCTAATCCAAGTAGGTATATGATATCTAGAGAAATAGGATTTTCTTTCCTAATTTAACTCTCCATCTAATTCCATTATTTAATTCCATAATTAAGAAATCTAATCCAAATAGAATTTGAATTAATTCCAAAATTAAATTAAATAAAATTAGAAAGATTAAATTATTTCCGGAAAAATCGGATTTACCGGGACGAACCGAAACTACGATTCCGGCCGACCCAATCCCAATCGAACCAAACATGCATTAGTTGGTTCTATGCATGTAAAAACATGCACACCAACGTGCATGTAGGACCCAGTTGACCATGCATCCAAGAATTAATTCACACATGCATAATTCAATTCAATTCAATTGACTATGCAAAAGAGAAAAAAAACTTACAGCAAGTTTGATACGTACAGCAGCGGTGCACAATCGCCCGATCCATCCGCGAGCCTTTGCCGGACCTATCGACTTCTGGCACGTTTACCACCACTGGCAACACATACCGTCGACTCCAGCAGCAGCCCGCATGAACCCATGGACGTGCAGCAGCACGTCAACCAAGGACGTGCAGCAGCGCCATCCCGATCGTCCGTGTGCGAAGCCTTCCGCGATGCCGTCGACGTGACCGTCGAACGCAGCAGCCGGCTGCCGGCGAACCAGCACCACTGGTGGCATACGCCGACACGCCCAGCTGCGTTCAGCTCGCTTCCAGCAGCCCGCACTAAGCTACTGCCGCACAGCCCGCTCAAGGCGTACCAGCAGCCCGCTCAAAGCTCTAGCTCGTCGGCGATCGACATCCGGCGATCATGCCGTCGATCCTTGCCAACAGCCCAGCCCGTGCCGCCTCACCGCTGCTCCGAGAGCAGCTGAAACAGCCCGGCCCTTGCTCGTGCTTCCAGCCCCCTCCCCGGCAGCCCGCACCGAGCGCACGTTCGATCCGGTTCGATTTCCGAAAACCCTCGATTTTTAATATTTAATTTTTCCGACAAACACGATTCATACAAGAGAGAAAACATAGACGTAGAACAATATAGCACAATAATTTAACAATTTAAATTAATCTATGGCTATAAACAACGACAATCGATTATCGAAACAATTAACGAAAAACGTAACCGTACGCTCTGATACCAATTGTTGGAATTCGATATCCCGGGTTATTTAAATTTGCGGAAACCAATAACCCGATCAAACCCTTCGCCGGAGATCACATGAACGCCGACTCATCCGCCGGAGTCCGGCCTTTGGAGACCACGCACCCGAAGGCACGCAGCCCGCCCCCAGCCGAACCCCCGCGAGACGGGGTTCACGAGATCGAAGGTGTCGATCGCTCAAGGCGATCAACGGGCTGGGGCTGCCCAGCAGCCCCCGCGGTGAGTCCGGCGACTCACCGCCGCCTGGAGGCCCCCACCGTCGCGGTGGGGAGGAGCGCGGCACCAGCCCGCGCTCCGGCGATCGATCCTTGTGATCGATCGCACGCCCTCGGCCCAGCCGAGGGTCGAGCCTCCTCGCGCCTCGAAACCCTAGGGGCGATCGCCGTGGTCCGGCGATCCTAGATCGCCACCACGCGTTCGTCCTCTAATCCGGGGTTCGATCCTTGGATCTTGTTTTTCGATAATTGATCAATAAACTAGAATTAAATTGCGGAAATTTAATTCACCTTTCGATTCGTTGTGCGGAGAAACGAGATCTTATGATGACCTTGAGATCTTCCCACGTATTCCTTGCACTTGTTCGAACGTCGAGTGGGCGACGATCCTCCGAACACTATGGATCTCCTTCTCTACTTTCTCTCTCTAGAATTGTGATCTTCAAGTTATGAGAATAGAGAAGACCATGTAGTGCTTTTATAGGCTACGTAGGGGATCTTAAGGAGGTGGAATATTGGGCTTCCAATAATAGTGATTAAATTGAGCCCAAGCCCAAATCTATTAATCCTTACTATTATTAATTAATTTATTTTCCACTATATAAATTAATTGCACTCCCAATATTAAACCATATTATATCAAATAATATTTCTCCGGTAGTATTATTTATTCCGTGTATTTAAGATATAAATATCCATGAATAAAATTAATTTATTGCTAATTAATTTATTCATCTCTTGTATCCGAGACTAGTACCATTCAACCTTAATTATTATGCGGAACGAATCCACCTGCAGGGTTTACATAATATTTCCTTATGAACTCATCTCGGGGATATTATCAACCCTTCCGGGATACACTGTCCGGTCAATTATTCAAGGCATGTCATATATGAAATATAGTGACCCAACTTAACCGGTAATCAACCCAATAATTAAATCGGTTAATTCCTTTGGTAAATCAAAGTCACTTATATTAAATATACACACCCGCAATAATATCGGGGATTAAGAATAAAATGCACTGAGACTCGAATCGATTATCGCCGGCAATCCTAATCGATGAATCTCAACGATCCGCTCAATACACCAAGTGTACAAGTGTGATAAAATAATTAAGATAAATTATTTTCTCTCTCACACAACGACTATACCGATGGATTGGTCCGTGTCCATCTAGGTCGTGAGCTACTGTTCGATTAAATACGAGTAACCGATAGTATGATCTTCTGTGCGCCCATGCTTGCACCATACTAACTACAACGTATGAAATCCAGGACTATGATTTGCATATATTTAATTATAAATAATTAAATGCAAATAATTGTTTATTTAATTAAATAGATTAATGGCAATGGATCGTGAGTTTGCGTTACTTAAATCTAGACATTAAGTACACAACTCCAACAAGGACAGACTGATGCCTCTGCCGCAGGACCTGCCAACTCCAAGGCAGAACTGTATCAAAAGCAAACCAAATGCTTTGATCTCCTCCACATGGATTTAATGGGACCAATCGAGACGAGGAGCCACTCTGTAAAACGCTACGTACTTGTCGTAGTAGATGATTTCTCAAGATATACTTGGGTGCGTTTTCTCCAAGACAAGAGTGAGACATTTGATGAGGTGTCCAAGCTAATCAGGTGGATAAAGACCAAACATGAAGCCACAGTAAAGAGAATAAGAAGTGACCATGACACCGAGTTTGAAAATCAACGACTTTCTCGTTTTTGTGACACGCATGGCATTGCCCAAGAATTTTCTGCCCCCATAACACCGCAACAAAATGGAGTGGCTGAAAGGAAGAACCGAACCCTCAAGGAAATGGCGTGTACCATGCTGATCGCCAAGGGCCTAAGCAAGCAATTTTGGGCAGAAGCATTCAATGCCGCATGCCACATCCTGAACCGCATCAGCATACGTTCAGGAACAACAAAAACGGCTTATGAAATTTTGAACAATAGAAAGCCTAATTTGAAATACTTTCATGTGTTTGGCTCTGTTTGTTATGTTCTGAATGATAGGGAACCTAGATCTAAACTTGATCCAAAGTCACTTAACGGATTATTTGTTGGATACTCTAGGAATAGTCATGCCTATCGTATTTTTATCATACAAACTAGAACCATCAATGAATCTGTTAATGTTGATTTTGATGATCTTAGTCGTCTCAGGAAACCCAAAGAAGAGAATGTAGAAGGCCTGCTCGAGCCTGCCGCAGTAGCAGAAATTGAAGGCAGTTTCACTCCTACGCAGCCTACTGCCGCACCCACTGGCTCGAATAATGATGATCAGCCCTCTACAGCGTCTCCCGAGCACTCAAATGATGATAGCTCGCCTCAACAAACAGATTCATCAGATGTTGAAGAAACACCGACCCGACGACGAAGGGATCCCCCAAGACATGTTATCTGAAACCACCCTTCGAGTCAACTGTTGGCCACACGCATGAGAGCCCGTCCATACATCAACTACCGCAAGATGACCAAGAATGTAAGCATGTCTGTCACATGTATTGAAATTGGCATTACCTCGTACCTCTCAACGATCGAACCAAAGAATGCCAAAGAAGCGTTGGCCGATGAATTTTGGTTTATGGCAATGCAAGAAGAGATGAACGAGTTTGAAAGAAACAAAGTTTGGAAGCTCATTCCTCGTCCCAAAAACAAGAATGTCATCGGGACAAAGTGGATTTTCAAGAACAAATCGAATGAGCATGGGCAGGTTGTGCGCAACAAGGCAAGACTAGTGGCGCAAGGCTATACGCAAGTTGAAGGCATCGACTTCGATGAAACTTTTGCTCCCGTTGCACGCATGGAGTCCATACGTTTACTTATTGCCATTGCATGCCACCTCAACATCACCTTATATCAAATGGACGTGAAAGCAGCCTTTCTCAACGACATACTTGAAGAGGAGGCATATGTTGCACAACCCAAAGGCTTCGAAGATCCGAAATATCCTGACCATGTGTATCAACTACACAAGGCATTGTACGGCCTAAAACAAGCTCCTAGAGCTTGGTATGGCTGCCTAACTGATTTTCTACTCAGTTTCGGATTCACTCGAGGCACTGCCGACAAAACACTGTTTGTGAAATTTAATTCTTCCAATATTTTAATTGCACAAATTTATGTTGATGATATTGTTTTTGGATCCACATGTGAGAATATGCTTAAGGCATTTACCTCTGCCATGACATCAAAATTTGAGATGAGCATGGTAGGAGAACTAACTCATTTTTTAGGACTCCATATCAAGCAATCATCAACTGGGACGTTTATCTCACAAGCTTCATACGCTAAGAATCTCATCAAAAGATTCCAACTTGAAGGATCCAAGCCCATGAAAACACCTATGGGCTCAACGGACAAAATCTCCCGAGGCACTGATACTGCCGCAGTAGATCAGACACTCTACCGATCCATGATAGGGAGTTTACTTTACCTTACGGCAACAAGACCAGATATCATGTATAGCGTTTGTTTGTGTGCCAGGTTTCAAGCTGATCCAAGGGAAGAACACTTGAAGGCAGTCAAACGCATCATACGCTATGTTGCCGCATCAGTCGAGTTAGGCATATGGTATACCAAAGATACCACCACCGATTTGGTTGGATTTTCAGATGCCGACTGGGCAGGAGACACGGATGAGCGCAGGAGTACAAGCGGAGGATGTTGCTTTCTTGGAAACAACATCATTTCATGGCAAAGCCGCAAGCAAAACTGCATTTCTCTATCCACTGCCGAATCAGAATACATTGCCGCAGGGAGTTGCTGTACCCAATTGATTTGGTTGAAGCACATGCTTGATGACTACCACCTGGATAGCAATGTTCTTACACTCTACTGCGACAATACGAGTGCTATAAATATCAGTCATAATTCAGTGCAACACTCAAGAACCAAACACATCAGCATAAGGCATCATTTCATCCGAGATTTGGTGGAGAAACGACTCTTGAGGATTGATCACATCCCAACAGAAAATCAAATAGCAGATATCTTCACCAAGCCACTGAACTCAGATCGATTTATTGCTTTGAGAAAGTCTTTGTGCATGTGCACCATGCCTTAGATGCTGATCTGCATCATGCTGCCGCATTGTCATGCCTACTGAACCTCTGCCACAGCATTTTGCCTTAGTCAATTTATGAGATTAAAATTTTCCGAAGGAAGAGAGAATACCCAAACCACTTTAGGCAACATGGTCAAACCCATATACATGTAATTAATACTCAATGGGTTTAGATACTATGTACTAGGTGACCGAAGTATTTAATAATCTCATTTTTGACATGGCATTATACCTAAGTAGAGTATAAGTACCTATGATGCAGCATGATGTTTCATTAGGATTAGATGTTTTTATTCTTTTCCTAATTTTGCTTTGTAAGCCTCGATTTTTCACACCACAAAAATATTTTACTTATTTTATTCAAAAAAAAAAAATTTGAAAAATGAAAAATAGAAAAAGAAAATATATATGAAAAACAGAAAAAGAGAATATCAAAAATAGAAAAAGAAAATATATTAAAAACAGAAAAATCAAATATTGAGAAAAAAAAAAAGGACTTTGATTTTGATTTTTGGCAACGACCTGCCGCAGAGCAATGTCCCACTTGACCGTTGGGCAGCACTCGAGTGTGCGGCAGGCGACGGTTCAGGTCACAAAAAGTAACCGTTGCCTGATGTTTACGTCCCATCATACTACCACCCGTTTTTCTCTCCTATTTTCTTTATCCATTATTCAAACTCCTAATCCTACTACACTTCTCATACAAATCAGATTCAAAGAGTTTGAATTTTCTTGAATTCTCAAAACCCTAATTCCTCTATCGAACATAAAGTATAAATTCCTCATCTTCTTACGTTCGATTGTTTGTGCTCTGTTTTTTTTTCTAAACCCTAATTTCTCCTCACGGAATTGAAATCAATGGCTGGCTCATATCCGATTCCTAATCCATTCACCCGCTACTTCGAGGACCCTCGATTTTTGGAGCTGGTCAAGGAGATTCGCCCCAACGCAACGATGGACGATCTTCAAGACGTTGAATCGATGCAAGTCATCACCCGACTCAAAGCTCTCGATGCCGCTGCCGCCGCGAAGCAACAGCCTTCGTTCTCTCCAGACTCGCCGCACGTCGAGGCCGGAGAAGGATCAGGTAAGGCTTCTCCCATGAACATCTCTCCGGACCATGATGCAGGGGGAGAAGCTGCCGCAGAAGACGAACCCGCCGAAGAAGAACGAGTCTATCCCGAACCAACTCCACTGTCCATCATCCGCCCTGAAGATGATGACATCTCCGGCGACACTGAGCCATCTCAAACTCCACGGCCGCCGGTGGTCATCCCGGGCGTCGGAAACGTCATCGATTATGAGGCTGCCCAGAACGAACGATCCCTGAACACCTCTGATTTTAAGGGCCTTTTCACTCCTGAGCCATCTGTCACTGCCGCATCATCTGCCTTTCCACAGGCAGACCCTGAAGTGCAGCAGCAAAGCAAGCAGATGCCCTACAACAGGAGGGACGATGACAATGATTTCGACTACAGCGAGCTCTACGACAACTACCCGGCTCAGAAGAAGACCAAGGATCGCAAACCGACTCCTTATCCATCTGCAACTCCACTCTCAGAGAATGAAGACTCTGAGCATTCTAGTCAGAAGCATCATGATGCCGCAGGATCTGAGACGGAGTCTGATCCACCACTGAGTGAACTTATTTCGAGGAAGCGTAAGACAGAGCAAGTGCCCATTCCTTCTCGCCGACCATCCACCAGATCAGCCACCGCCTATGCAAAAGGCAAAGGTCCAGCCATGCCGCCAACCTCGAGGGAGAATCCAATTGACTTGGAAACTGCCACTGCAAAGAAATCCCGTAAAGGGAAGGAGAAAGCTGCCGCAGTCAAACCCGACAGCTCTCAGAGTGGTGATGCCGCAGCACAACCTGCTGCGAAGAAGGGCAGGGCACCAAAAATCGATGCCCCCAAGGAGGATTCAGATTCTGATATGAAACCCGGCAAGGGTTACTCGAGGCGATTCTGGTCAGAACGCCGTTCAGTGATTGGGCCCCAATTCTACTCCAACAAGCCCATTCAAACGGATCGCTGTGTGGACATGCCGACTTGTGCCAGACACAAAGTTGATAAGTTCCTGAAGAGGATGAAGTTGGTCAAGGCAGTCACCTACGCAGGACCCTACTGCGAGGACTTGGTGCGCGATTTCTATGCCAACTTGCGTCCCTGCTTTGGTGATGATGGATACAGAGGCTATGGCAAGGTGTATCTACGTGAAAAGATCTTTAACTTCACTCCTGCTGCCATTAATGCCTTCTTGGAGCGCTCAGACATCGAGTATCCTGCCGCACTTGCTGATCCTACTGTTGCCGCAGTCTCTCACCGTCTGACCAAATCCCCACCTGATGCCGCAAACAACATTCCTTGCTCAAAACTCTCATCTTTTTACTATGTTTTGTTCACTGTTGCCAGGCACAACAGGATTCCCACAACCAATGTGCACTTTGTGCATACCCAAATGGGGGAAATCCTGTTTCATCTTGGTGCAGGTAGGCAGGTGAATTTAGGAGAGCTCATCTTTGAGAAGATCGCATCACAGGCAGAGAACATCACCCAGACGCAGAGCCTTGCGTTCCCTTCACTGATCTGGGAGATGTTGAAGATCCAAGGGCTCTCGATCAACAGTGCTGATCAACTAACTGCTGTGCCACATCCCTACAAGTTGTCTGTTCGTGAGTTCAATGACTTGCCGTGGAATGGTTTTCATGCTACTGCTGCAGTGCCTCCCACTCCACCTCCGAAGAAGGCTCCCAAGCTGCCGCAGACTGATGCCCCTAGCTCATCTGCTCCACATCCAGGTGTTTCTGCTCGTGTCCAGGCATTTGCAGACCAAGTTGCTGCAAACCACATGGTAATCATGCAGGACTACATGTCAAAGGCTCTCGTGGATGCCATTACCTTCTTTCTTGAAGAAGAGGGCTTTCCTCCACAAAAAGGGGGAGTACCAGCAGCCGAGGCCAAAATGGCAAAGAGCACTGTCTTGAAAATGTTGAAGAAGCGCATTGATGCAGACCTCAAAGAAGTTGAAGCTGAAGAAGCTGCAGAGAAGGATGCTGCCGCAGCAGAGAAGGCTGCCGCAGACACTGCAGCAGATGATGAAGAGCGTGGATCGTCTCCTGAGCACGATGATTGAAGACTTGAAGGACTGCAGTTCTGAAGACCCGAAGAAAAATTATTTCTTCTTTTTGCTTTAAGTTTTTATTCACTCTGAACAATTTATTTAATTTCTGTCTATTTGTTTTTTGAATAATTTGTTTTTAAGTTGTTATTTGTTTGAACAATTTTAGTTATTTTCCTTTTGAAAAATTTGGTGTGTTATTTTTTAAGGCTTACTTAGTTACTTGTTTTTGTTCTATTAGTTAGTTAGTTGTTTAAATAAATTTTTGTTCTACTTAGGAAGTATTAACTAAGGGGGAGTTTTATGCCTTAGTTGTTTTGTCAAGATAAATTCCATAAACTTCCAAGTAAGATGTATTTCATTGAGGGGGAGTGCTCATTGCGCTGCTGCCTCATGGTTTTGTGAAGAAAGATAAAAAGGGGGAGTTTGTAAGGATAAATATGTTTGGGCATTACAATGCCTTAAATGTACCTAGGCAGAAGTTGTCTTGCTAACATATTTATTTGTTTTATTTCTTTCTTCACAATTTAAACTGTTGTAATCACTTGTCATATTGGTGATTTGATTTAGCATAGTTCATTAGTTGGAACGTGCTTGAAAAACAATCAACATAGAAGCTTTCTGCCGCAGCACAGCCAGGCAGAGTCATGCCGCAAGCAGTGCAAGGCTTGGACAAGAGGTTGAGTTAAGAGAATCGAGCGAAGCATGAGCGTAGGGCAAGGGAATGCTGAAGTCCAGATAGTATGGAAGGCAGTGCGGTGTGGCAGAGCATTCCAGAAGAACTTCAGAAGGCATTCCTGCGGCAGCGGTCAAAGCAGCCTGCCCTAGAATATCTCAACCGATTGTTGACCTAGCAAATCAAGGAATTCAGTTGGGAATTTCCTCCTATAAATAGAGGACGACCCCAACACTATTCAGCAACTTTCATACAACACAATTACACTTTATACACTTCAATTTCCACTCTAGTTCGATCGATCAGCTTTAGAGTCGAAGACTTGTTCTTCGTGCCGTGTACCTCTCATCTCTGGGAGTGTTCTTTGTTCATGCTGATGATCGTAGGCTTAGAATAGGTGTGATACAGTAGTTGCTAGGTTTTGTTGTTGATTGTTCATACTCGTTGGATACGGTTTATACGAAGGCATACATGTGTAGAGCCTTTGGTAATATCTTTGTAAATCCAAGAGTATCATTTAATAAAGTTTCTGGCCGTAAGGCCGTTTCGTATGTGTATAATTTAAATACACATACAAAGATTTAAATTTGTGTTCTTTACTTTTTCGTACGTGTGTGTGTTCGTTCGAAGTGATTTATTTTTATTAATTCCGCTGCAATTCTTATACATATATCACATATAATTTTAACAAGTAAACAACTTGGTTAATCTGGATAAAATACTTAAACTTAATTAAATCACGTAAAACGAACGTTTTCTGTACAAGGCATCGTGCTGCGGCATACGCTGTTCTGCCGCAGAACACTGCCTTGTCTAGGCAGCGCATTTTACTGCGTTTTATTTACTGCCTACGACTTTCAACCCTTATAATGCATCCTTATAATGGAGTGAAAACTGCAGTAGAGGAGTATTCACGTTCCTTTTACTATGTGCAAACTTGAAGTAGATCAGCTCTGTTGCCTGAATTAATCACCCTTTGAAAGTATGAAGAGTATGAGTTTGCCTTAAATTGTATACTACATTACTACATTACTACGTAGTACTTTCTATTACATTAATTTGTTGAGAAACGTGATCATAGTTTGCACTCAAGACTCAACTACATGTACACACATATGTATAGACACGCACGCACATTTTGTATATGCATACAGATTGTGTATGCATACACATTTTTATTAATCTCTGTAGAATTTTTTTGGTCCATATTCGCGTTGAATTCTATTTAAATTTATAAAACAAGATGAAAAAAATAAAATTAGTATACGAAAAAATATGAAATATTGAAGAAGCCGTAGAAATTAAAGATTGAGTGTATTAGGGTTAAATATTTATTTAGTTAATAAAGGATATTTTAGACTTTTCAATTAATGGCATAATTATAAATATTAAAAGAGTGGTGTACTTATAGCTTTTAGGGGTGCAAATAGCAATTCTCTTATGTTATAGTAAGTGAAATTATTTTATTTATTTATTAATTTTATTTTAAACAGAATTTATCAAAAGCTTACATGTCTTCTTCAACCGTACGGTCCAATATCCGGTCTTCTTGGGCAGGGGTCTCACTTCTCAGACTCTCAATCAAATTTACTTTTCATGGACTCATGGTATACTGCATGGAGTATAAAATAATCGTAAATACTTTGGCACTGACAATATTCATATATAGCACAGTAAATAAATACTAGTAAGAGTAGTACTGTAATAACTGAAACTTAAATTATTTGATGATATTAGAATTTAGTCCCAAACAAATGCAGCAATTAATATAATACTAAAATTATATATTCTCTTAGTTAGAATTCGAATTCCCAGCAGCATCGACTTTGAGCGTATTCCCGACATCAATCACAAATCTGTACTTGACATCCCCCCTGGCCAGCCTCTCCATCGCCGTGTTCACGTAATCCATCGGAATCACCTCAACCTCCGGCAGTATATTATGCTTGGCCGCGAAATCAATCATCTCCTGCGTCTCCTTGATCCCTCCGATCATGCTCCCTCCGATCATCTTCCGCTCCGTCGCCAGCGCGAACATCGGCAGCTGCAGCGGCTTCTCCGGCAGGCCCACCACCACCAGCTTCCCGTGCGGCTTCAGCAGGTCCAGGTACGCCTGGATCGAGTGGAACGCCGACACCGCGTCCAGAATCCCGTCCAGGCTCCCGGCCGCCCCTTCCAGCTCGTGCGGCAGCAGGAAACGATCGGCACCGAGTGTCTCCAGGGCGTAGGCCCTCTTCTCCGGGGAGATGTCGATGACGGTGACCTTCGCCCCGAAGGCTTTCAAGAACTTGACCGCCACGTGGCCCAGCCCGCCCAGCCCGGCGACGCCGACGGAGAGCCCGGGTTTGTCGAGGCCGTAGTAGCGGATGGGGCTGTAGGTGGTGATCCCGGCGCAGACTAGCGGGGCGCCGCGGTCCATGGGGAAGTTTTCCGGCCAGCGGATGATGAAGCCCTCGTCGGCGACCATGAGGTCGGAGTAGCCGCCGTGGGTGAGGGAGCCGTCGGGGAGGAGGCCGTTGTAGGTGTCGAGCTTGTCAGGGCAGTAGTTCTCGAGGTGGTTGGCGCACTGGTCGCAGGAGCGGCAGGAGTCGACCATGACGCCGACGGCCACGTGGTCGCCGGGGTTGAAGTTGGAGACGCCGGAGCCGACCTCGGTGACGACGCCGACGATCTCGTGGCCGGGGATCATGGGGTAGTGGGCGAAGCCCCAGTCGTTCTTGATGAGGTGGAGGTCGGAGTGGCAGACGCCGCAGTAGAGGACTTTGAACTGGACGTCGCGGTCGCCGGTGGCCCGGCGGGTGAACTCGAGGGGAGACAGGAAACCGGATTCGTCCTTCGTGCCCCATCCGATGGCCTTTACGCGGGTATTCTCCATTTTATATTTTATTATTATTATTATTAATATAATTATTATAATAAAGAATGATATATAGTGTGTTGTAATTAATGTAAGAAATGAAGGTGAGGTATTTATAGGGCATGCAGCAGAAGACTGAGAGACAGCTGTAAGCGTACGGAATGGTTAGGTATTATTTAGGTGGGGACCACGGGTGAGTCGGAAGTGAGTCAGAAGAGGCTGGATATGAGTCGGATTACGATGTCGGACAGCGACCGATGGAGCAAGTATGAGCGGACTCTCTTGGATCTACGTGCCTGTGTTGGTGAGGAGAGGTCCCAAAGTTCTTGGGTTGGCAATCATTATGTTCACGCATACCTAACCTAATACTGTAGTACCAAGGAAACAAAATTGTAATTTTACTGTGCCAATATATATTTGTAGTATGCCCCTTTTAATTTATAACTTCATGCATGTATATAAGAATTCAAAATTATACTAATATAAATATATATCTTCAGGATATATTCAACCTATACTAATATAAATATTCAACCTATTCAAGAAGATCAAGCTCGAAGGAGCCCAATCACGTCACTTCGACACTTTCGACTATCTCACATCTCACTTCCATAACATTTACAACCTTAATGAGAGTGTTAGAGTCAACACACTTGAAGTATATGGTCTATGTAAAGACAAAAAAGGCACATTATTCATTCTCCCATAAAATACTATATATTGCGGTATAATACTATTGAGTATTGACCAGGTAACAAAGTAAAGATCATCTTCAAATTGTGTTACAATTCACGACATGATAATTACAACGTAATCAACGGTTGATATTTACTTAAATGCCAGCAAAGACTAAAAGAATAAGTAAAAAATAATTATTTTTAGTAGCTTCATATCATCATCTGAATATACATTCTTCGTCCTAAATGTATTTGTCCCAAGTGTATTTTCACTTTATTAATTTAATTAATTAAACATGCACGGAGCTAAGTAAAAATAATTATATTTATTACTGATAAATTTTTTTTACCAGTCGAGCATTTTGAAATAAAAATATCAAATAAATGATGTTGATCATGCATCCATTATTAACTTAGAATAATTCTCATTAAGCAAAAAGATGAGAAAATTACAATTTCCGCCGGGCGTTATTTCCTTACAACTATTGCATCATATAGTAAAAACTAACCAGTACAATAGTACTATATTATATATATATGCCTATATAACTCCATCTAAAATTAAACAAGATTACGAAAAACTTAATTTATTGAAGCTTCGAGGAACCCTAATTGCAACAACAATTATTAAAAAAAAAAACACAAAAATCCGCCAAACGAAAAACAATACTAATTAAACTCATCAACGAAGCTCCTCCCCAAATCACTCACCGACGATCGATCGACCAATCACTTGTCGCTCTTCAAGGTTTTCCCAACATCGATCACGAACCTGTACTTGACGTCACCTTTCGCCAGCCTCACCATCGCCGTATTAATATAATCCATCGCAATGATCTCGACATCGGGCAGTATATTATGCTTGGCGGCAAAATCAATCATCTCCTGCGTCTCCTTAATCCCTCCGATCATGCTCCCTCCGATCATCTTCCTATGCGTAGCGAGCGCAAACATGGGCAGCTCCATGGGCTTCTCCGGCAGCGCCACCACGACCAGCTTCCCGTTGGGCTTGAGCAGGTCCAGGTACGCCTGGATCGAGTGGTGCACCGCCACCGCGTCGAGTATTCCGTCGAGGGTCCCGGCGGCCGCCGCCAGCTCGTTGGGCAGGAGGAACTTGTCCGCCCCGAGCGTCTCGAGGGCGTACGACTTCTTCTCCGGGGAGATGTCGATCACCGTCACCTTCGCCCCGAAGGCTTTCAAGAACTTGACCGCCAGGTGGCCCAGCCCGCCCAGGCCCGCCACGCCGACGGAGAGGCCCGGCTTGTCCAGCCCGTAGTAGCGGAGCGGGCTGTAGGTGGTGATGCCGGCGCAGACGAGGGGGGCGCCGCGGTCCATGGGGAGGGTGTCCGGCCAGCGGAGGACGAAGTCCTCGGTGGCGACCATGAGGTCGGAGAAGCCGCCGTAGGTGACGGAGCCGTCGGGGCGGACGCCGTTGTAGGTGTCCATTTTTTGCGGGCAGTGGTTCTCGAGGTCGTTGGAGCAGTGGGAGCAGTTCCGGCAGGAGCCGGCCATCACGCCGACGGCGACCTTGTCGTTCGGCTTGTACTTGGTGACCTTGGGGCCCACGGCGGTGACGACGCCGACGATCTCGTGGCCGGGGATCATGGGGTACTGGGAGAACCCCCAGTCGTTCTTGATCTGGTGGAGGTCGGAGTGGCAGACGCCGCAGAAGAGGACCTTGAACTGGACGTCCTTGTCGGAGGGGGCCGGCCGGGAGAACTCCAGGGGGGCGAGCTTGCCGGAGTTGTCGTTGGCGCCCCAACCGAAGGACTTGATGGTGTTGGCCATTGTTTAATTTATTTGAGAGCTAATTAAGAATGAATAATATTGAATGTGATATATAATCGGAAACTCCAAAAGGGTTTGTATTTATAGGGATTGAGTTTGGATCTGTCAACGGGTCTAGGATTCCGTGGGGCGTTACATTTGTCCGGTAAAGAAGGTGGCTTGCTTGCTGGCTTCCGAGATAATGTTATTTCAATCTCAAGATAAAACCTATTACCAAGTCACTAACTACGTACTTTTAGATATATAATTAACTTTGACTATAAGATTTAGATCGTACGTTAATGTACGTGTTGCACTTGCACACATTCAGATTTGTAGTAATTAATGCATGCACATTAAGAAATACTAGTAACAATTACTGCATCACCGCTTAAAAACGTAACGTGCATAAAATATAGGATTGAGGGGGGCGTCCAGTGCACTTTTGCACCGGACAATAGCAAGTGCAATCTTACACCATACACGTGTACAATAAATAATCTAACGGTAAATAAATGATATGTTTTTGTGTTTTAATTTGTTTTATTTACGCTATTGTTTTATTTATTTTTAATATTTATATAAAATATGAAATAATACAAGATATATATTACCAAATAATAATATAATTAAATTCAAATACTCAATCTGAATAATATAATTAAATATATTATAATAATTATAAATAATATTTTAAATTTGGAGGTTCAACCTATAAAAAATTATATATAATTTTAAATTTAATTTAGATTTAGTGTTTGAATTTAATTATATAATTATTTTGTATATATTTTGTATGATTTTAGATTTTTTATAAATATTATAAAAATAAATAAGACAATACAAATTGCGTAAACAAAACAAATTAAAACAATAAGATACTATTATTATAAATTAAGTAAAAAAACAAATTAAAACAACAAAACAAAACAAATTAAAACAATAAGATACTATTATTATAAATTAAGTAAAAAAACAAATTAAAACAACAAAACAAAACAAATTAAAACAATAAGATACTATTATTATAAATTAAGTAAAAAAAACAAATTAAAACAACAAAACTTATCATTTATTTACCGTTAGATTATTTATTGTACACGTGTATGGTGCAAGATTGCACTTGCTATTGTCCAGTGCAAAAGTGCACTGGACGCCCCCTCAATCCTAAAATATAAGGTTAAAAAGTTTTAAATTCTAGCTAGAAATTTTTGTAAAAGTTTCATTTTACTCGTACAAGTAAAATTTGAGTTTAAAATTTATTATTTTAATGTTTAAAATGTATTATTATTTATCTTACCTAAATTTTATAAAATTGTAAACATTTTACTCGTATTATTATTTATCTTACCTAAACATTTTAAAATTCATTTTACTCGTACAGTTTTAAAATGTATTGAATTTTTAATTTCACCTTACATATAAAATAATTGAATTTCACCTAAAACAATCATAAATAAATTATAAATAAATAAAAATCAAATTTTAATGTATTCTTGTAATAATTTTTATTTAATTTACTATATTTAAATTTATAAATCAATTTTATAATTTTTCACAATACTTTTTAATTTTAATTAGGGGTGGATGACACAACACTTATTTAACCACGATCACGTGTCAATTTTTTTTTTAAAGAAAATGAGACATGATCACTCTTTTTAAGAATGTATCACGTCGTGAGAATTAGGAATTTCGTATGAAATTGAGTTGGGATAATAAGTACTTCTCTTTTTAAGAATGGATGACGTCGTGAGTTAGGAATTTCATATGAAATTGAGTTGGGATACGTATTCCAACGAGATCTTGATTTAAAATAATTTAAAATACTGTATTTGTATAATTTTAAAATACTTTAAAATATATCAAATTGTTTTAAAAATATTTTTAAAATACATTTCAAGCATTTTAAGATATATTAATATAATTGATATTCTCCATCCGTCATAACAAAAGATACAATATTTCATTTGTAAATTACAATGGAAGTATAAAATCTTTTATATATTGTGATGGAAGGAAGGAGTATCTAGTAAGTGATTTGAAATACAAGGTAAACATTTAAAGTTATTTTCAATAATTTAAAATACTTTTAAAACATATATAATGTGTTTAAATTTCAAATGATTCATAGTATTTTTTAAACATTTTAAAATATACTAATACTCGTGTGGTGCAGTGATTTATTTGTTTAAAATAATCTAAAATTTTATTTAATCTTGCCAAAAATTTATTAATAAATTAATAAATTATTTTATTTAATAATCGAACTATCACTTAAATTTGTAAATTCATATTAATCTCATTATTAACCGTTATCTTAATTGTGAAAATTTTATTATTTTCAAAAACTACGCCTGTTTGATTTAATTTATAGTATGTAAGCTTCTTGGGCATAGACGAGTGGTAAGGTCTGTGGTGATGTTGGTGTAATTCCCCGACGACGCAGAGTTCGAATCTCGGATATGACAAATTTTCATTGAAATATTATGAAGTTAGTCTTTGGATGAGACCTATTGGCTCTCTCCCACAATTGTGTCTGATATTCGGACACGTCCCTCGATTTACATCCTACCCGATTGAGGAACCTCTAATCTGATGGAAGAGGAGTTTCTCGTCTATGCATTTCTCGAGTGTCAAGCGCATCCAACAAATACCTAAAATCGCTGGGGGAAAATCAAAATAAATGGGAAATAAAAATTATAAAACTGGAAAATAAATAGAAATATAAAAAAATTGAATTTACGAACATGAAAGAGATGAGATGAGAGAAATGCAATTATATTAATATAAGTAGGTTAACCTGCAACAAAATTTAACATAATTGAATTAGGGATAAACTAAAAAAAAAAAAATTGATCAATTTTTTTTAACTCAAATGGATTAATTAAAATAAATGGGAAATAAAAATTATAAAACTGGAAAATAAATAAAAATATAAAAAAAAATGAATTTACTTGGTGAACATGAAAGAGATGAGATGAGAGAAATGCAATTATATTAATATAAGTAGGTTAACCTGCAATTGATCAATTTTTTTTAACTCAAATGGATTAAGGAATAGGAGAACGATTTTTATGAGATACGATTAATTGAAATTAAATTAATATTAATGGAATAAAAAAGAATTTTGAGAAAAGAAATAAAATTATATATATTTAAGATGATAATTAATTATTATTACCAAAAATATATAATTTCAAATTACTATTTAAAATTTATATATAATAATTTAAATATACTTAATAATATTATTATTTAAAATTTATAATTTTTTTTTATTTATAATTTACAGTGTGAACACAATATTATTATTATTTTTCTATTAGTGTATTTTAAAATTATATATATATATATATATATATATATATATAATTTTTAAGTAATTTTAAATACTTTTTAAATATTATAAAATATTTAAAAATAACCTTTAAGTTATTTCAAGTACTTTTTAAATATTTGTAGGGGTCTCAAAATAATTTCAATTAATTTTATATATTATTTAAATAATTTAAAGTGTTTTAAAATAATTTTTAACTTATTTGAAAATACTTGTTAAACATTTTAAAGTTTATTAAAATATATTTTACCGTATTTATATAATTTTTAAAATTTTTTTGAAATACTATAACTAATATTTTAAAGCGTTTTACAATTATTATTATTTTTAAAATGATTTATTTGAGTGATTTTAAAAATAATTTAAACATTAAAAGTATATAAAAATAAAATTTTATTTGATTTGAAATAATTTTTGACTATTTTAAAATGTTTTTAAAAAAAAAAAAATTAAAATTAATTTTGCAATAGTATAATGTGGTTGTGCACTTGTGCTTATTTGTGGTGAGAATAACCTTCCTTCTGATTTTATCTCCAAATTAATTTCCGAAAAAATAAAAATCGTTCCTTCTTTGCAAGCAAGGAGCGTCTCGGTCAGATATATGACCTCCTCCGCGCCCGGCCGCGTCCAAAACCCTAGTGGAAACCAGAAGCCTCTCGGTTTCATCGAGATCGCAAAGAAAAGAAAACACAGCTTCATACAGTTCTTCGCGATGACCGGAATCTTTCTGCTTAGTTGCCGATCGCTCGGGCAGAAGTACCGCATTCACAGCCTTACCGAAGACACCGCCGCGCTGAAAGAAGACGAGGAAGCCATCTCCGCTCGCATGAGTCAAATCAAGCGAAGCCTTCTGTCCGAAGCTGCTCTCGAACCGACTGGGGCTTTCGCGGCTCGACTTCGGCTCCTCTTCGGAGATGAAAGCGATTGAGTGGTAATCAGGTGAACAAATTGTGCCTATCTTACTTGAGAGATTGTGGGTTACTGAATGCCTGGAAATTAAATAGGGGAAAAATTAGGGTTTTAAGAAACACCATTTTGCTGTTTCATTGATGATTTTGAACTGTGATTTTGTGCATATTGGTTTCATTCTTATTGTGGTAATCAGAGATTATTTCCTGAAGATGAGATTTTGAGTAATCTGAATTTGGGTAATAATGTATCTCCAATGTATTGGAATGTTGATGCTTGAATCCATGAATAAATAGTTTGAAATTGTCTAACTTGATATCTTTACACCGAGCTTCCTCTATTCGATCGAAAAAACAAGAACTCTAGAAGGCGAAAAAACAGAGTGTTTTTCAGTTTTCTTCTAGAAATTTGTTTCATCTTTTACGAGTTAGTGATTGGTCTGATTAGTGCTTCCTGCCTCTCTGTGTTTTCGGTATGATGATTATGTAATCACTTCTCATGTGTGCATGAAGCTTACTGCTTTGAAATTGTCCTGTTGGTCCGATATCGGATTAGGAATGAAAATGAGTTGATTCCTGGAATTCGTACTTGAAGAAAGCGCTTATGATGAAAGAAGCGTTTTTCAACTCGTTTATCTCTATCTACAAATACTAGCATGCATGGTTTCTCAGCAAACTAAGGTGATGATCTTTCTTCTCTCGTGTTGCCATTCTTTCCTCAGTGAAGCATGCTCAGTTAGTCAATAATCCCTGTGCACTATGAAAAATAAGTAGACGGTTAAATCAGATAACAAGTGAGGCCTATAACAGCGTAAACTGTACCCCCAATCACTCACTCTTTCTTTTCTCAATTAGGATTGATTCGATATTTTTTGAAGATTTGATTTATTAAAAAAAACATACGGTGTACTATATTTGATTTAGTTAGAACAGTGTTGTTTAGAATTCGCAAATGACTCTAATTTGATGGTGTGAATAAGAAATGAAACAATTTAGTAGTATTAGAACAGTGCTGTTGAGAATTTGCAAATTGCCACGACATTAGCTATCAACCATTTAACCTCGGGTTCAAGCTATTAGCAATGAGGTATAGGTGAGGGTTGTAGAGCAAGATAACGACCAACACTTGATCAGTAGTGATAAGTCCTTAGAGGGGAGAGCTATCACATCTTTGGGTTATGACTCACTAGGTCTTCATATATGATATATGAAATCCATTACGATCACTTGTGTGTATCGGATAAGATTTAAGTGTTTAATTTATACAGTAAGTTGTATAGGTGTGAGATGGAGTATTACAAACGCTACATATGTGATGTGTGTGTTTATACAACCCGTGACATACTCACATACATAAGCCGAAGCTGCTTTATTGCTGATTGATTCCTTCAATTCAGAATAAGGTGAAGAAGAGGACTAACAAGAAAGCTAGACCTTCCATCGGGACGTCAATTATCAAAATGCGGTGGTGATCAACAAACATAAAACTCAATTACAAATAATATTCTCTTGGTGATAAACAAACATAAAACTCAATTACAAATAATATTCTCTTCGTTCCACCGAAATTGATATGTATTTCATTTTGAGACGTCCCATTACAAATGACAAAAAACAACATTAAAATTTTAATAGTCCTACTATAAAATACTACTATAATTTTAATTTTACTCCACTGTACCCACCGAAATTGATATGTATTTCATTTTGAGACGTCCCATTACAAATGACAAAAAACAACATTAAATTTTCAATAGTCCTACTATAAAATACTACTATAATTTTAATTTTACTCCACTACACATTAAATACGAATATTTTTGTTACTCCAATATAGACTTTAAATACGATTTTTTTGTTAAGTTTTGCGTAAAAAAAAAAAACTCAAAAATATTCAACAGGATGGGAGTAAGATTTTATTTATGTTACATTAGGTGGAATACTCTATGCATATAAGTAAATTTAATATTATTATATATAAGTGCATACACAATTACACATACGTGACGCGTATGGTCTGGTGTTTGGTCTAATGATTTAAGAGTAGCATCTACGGATAGACCTGTAAATAGGGCGGATCTGGAGCGGATCGGCATTGATCCGTACCCGTTTAATATTTTAAATTTTCGATTTGTACCCGTTCCGCGACCCGCCGGATCATCGAAAGTTCGATCCAAATCCGTATCCGCAGGATCAACAGGTATTCAATGAGTTTTTCCGATCCGTTTATAATAATAATTTTTTATAACTTTTTAACAATAATTTTTAACATTTAAAAATTATAAAATAAAATATTAAAATTTATTAAACTAAATTAAAGATTAAAGTGCCAACAATAATAATCAATATTTTTATATTACACAAAATGAAAAATTAAATATTTTTTATTAATTAATTATAAATTATTTAATTATTATATAGTAACTAAATACTATGTATAGCTATATATATAATATTTGGTAAGTGTCGGGTCATTTACGGATCGAATCGATATTGATCCGTATTCGACCCGTTTATTAAACGGGTAAATGGGTCGGGTCATTAAACGGGTCAACGGGTCAATTTTTACGATCCAAATCCGTTTAAATGTGACGGATCAGGAGCGGATCTGGATAAAACCCGCTTCATTTACAGGTCTATCTACAGATCTACCTGCCCATGAGACTAGCTAGTACTCTTTAAGTTATTGAACTGTTTGTCAAGTTCTGTATAAATACTGTACAAAGAATTTGGCAAACGGTTTTGAAACTAAGTAAAAAGGAACATAAAAGGAGAAAAAGGTTTGTTATCATATTGTAATCTTAGACTAGGAGAATACATATAAAAAAATGGTTTTGGTATTTTGACTTCATGAGCTCATGCTATGATTAAGAAGGATTCAATAACGTGTGGGTCCCAAAGTTTGAGATGAGAGAATGTCGTACAAAGAAAGTGAAAAGAAAAAAAAATAAAACACTTGAGAAGTCAATATGTTTGGACAGAATGATTTGTGGAGTGATTTTTGGGGAATAAATTAATTTGAATTCATGGCAAATCCACCTAACATATAATTGGCTAAAATAATAATAAAAGTTAAAAAAAAAAAAATTGTAGTGTTACTCGAAGCAAGAAAATTCAAATCCAAAGTCTTTGAAATGCATGCATTTTGGATTTTCTAGGATTTTTTTTTTTCGGTGCGAACGAATGAAAGATGATGCATATATGTTGAAGTTTGTAGGAGACTCTGAAGTGTAAATTAAACATAAGCTGAGGCGTGTGAGCACACAGTAGGTGCAACAAAGTCTGTAACATGAGGAAAAAAATAAAATAATGAAAACGTTGAAATCCGTTAGCTAACTGCAATCACGGCACATGCGTTTGCACCGCAATGTGTCGATCGAATAAACCTAATTTCTCAGGCTACATCAGTAGCTCGGGCGAATTTAGTCAAGTGTAAACTCAAGGTTTCTGTTATGTTGACGTGTCGACGAGATGTGAATATTTTACCTTTCCCTGTATACGCGCAGTCCGAACAACAACCTAAACTTTAAATATACCTTCTCCCATCACTATTTTCTCACCTCATAACATAACTCTTACCACGCTCATTGAATTTTATTTCACTCTTCTTCTTCTTCTTCTTCTTATTATTATTATTATTATTATTATTATTATTATTATTATTATTATTATTATTATTATTATTATTATTATTATTGTTATTGTTACATCCTCAAAACATGCCGCTAAGACTAGCGGTTCTGTTCGTTTGTTTCGCCATTGCTGCTGCTGAGAATCCGTACAAGTACTTTGATTGGAGGGTCACTTATGGAATCATTCATCCTTTCGGTGTCCCACAACAGGTTCGTTCGTGTGTGTTTGGTTTTTGACTGAGTGAATTCGAGTAGATACTCGGAAAAAAACTTGTTTATGAAGTTTTTTTTGTTGAATGTTGTTTTTTCGTTTTTTCGTTTGCAGGGTATATTGATTAATGGGCAATTTCCAGGACCTCTTCTTAACGCTACCACCAATGATAACATCATTGTGAATGTGCACAACAGACTAGACGAGCCGTTTCTCATCCACTGGTAAGTGCTTGCGCATAAGAATCGAACTCATATATATATATATATATATATATATATATATATATATATATATATATATATATATATATATATATATATATATATATATATATATATATTAGTTGTCTGTTGTGATTTGAGATGATATATATACATTCATTCCCTTTGATTGTACTATAGGCACGGGATCCAAAACAGGAGAAACTCGTATGTGGATGGTTCATTGGGCACCACATGCCCGATTCCTCCGGGACATAACTACACGTATGTTCTTCAAATGAAGGATCAGATCGGGAGCTACTTCTATTTCCCGACAACTGCTTTCCACAAGGCTGCTGGTGGCTTCGGAGGTATTACCCTACTCAGCAGGGCCCAAATCCCAGTCCCGTTCGATAGACACGTCGACGAATTCACCCTCTTGATCGGAGATTGGTACAAGAAAGATCACAAAGTGAGTATATATCTTGTTCTTGCATATGTTGTCAAGTCGATCATTTAATTTGGTGTGGATAACGTTTAATTAATCATCTCTTACGCGTAACACACAGTTCTTGAAGAGCATTCTCGACAAAGGCAGGAAATTGCCTCAGCCTTACGGGGTTCTCATAAACGGCACCTCAAATAACTCCACTATCATTGTTGAACAAGGTACGTACGTTACGTACACACGATGAGTTCTCTCTCGACCGTCGACATTAAAAAAACACATTCTTAACTCGACTCATCTTATTGTATCTATCGGTAACAGGAAAAACGTACCGGTTGAGGATATGCAACGTGGGGTTGCAAAACTCGCTCAACTTCCGCATCCAGGACCACGATATGACCTTGGTCGAGGTCGAAGGGACCCACGTTGTGCAGAACAACTACACTTCTCTCGACTTCCATGTCGGGCAGTGCATGTCAGTCCTCATTACAGCCAATCAGAAAGTAAAAAAGGGTTATTACATTGTGGTGTCGACACGATTCAGTAAGAAGATCCTCACGACCACTGCTGTTCTTCGTTACAATAACTCGCAGGGTCCCCCTTCCGGTACTCTACCAGCTGAGCCGCCCACTGGAATCAATTGGTCTCTTCAACAGGCCCGTTCCATAAGGTACGTAACCTCCTTTTTTTTTTTTTTTTAATGTCTATAGAATAAGGACTTGTTCTTGTTCTTTTGGACTGAAACGGCCGGGTTGAACTGAATGACTCTGAAATTAAGTCCAAAAGAAGTAGAACAGGTCCCTTTGTTTGATTTTGTGTTGTGTTATACAACGATATAATTAATCTTGAGTTTGGGTTTTCAGGACGAACCTCACAGCAAGCGGACCAAGACCGAACCCGCAAGGCTCGTATCACTACGGGCAGATTACACCAATTAGAAGCATCAAGATCTCGAGCTCTGCTGGCCAGGTCAAGGGCAAGCAAAGATACGCACTAAACGGTGTTTCCTTTGTGAACGGCCGCACCCCTTTAAAGCTTGCAGATTATTTCAACATAAGTGGGGTTTTCCGCGTTGGGAGCTTTCCCGATGCTCCTCCACCTGGCAAGGGAATTCACCTCCGCAAGTCCGTGTTGGGCCTCGATTACAGGACCTTCATCGAGATTGTTTTCGAGAACAAGGAAAATATCATGCAGAGCTATCATCTGAGTGGCTACGTTGCCTGGGTTGTAGGGTGAGTGAGACCAGCTTAAAACATAAGACAAAATATTTTTATGTTTTATTTACTTTCTTATAATGTGACATGTTTAAACTCAGAATGGATAAAGGGAACTGGACTACAGCTAGTAGGAAGCAGTACAATCTCTGTGATGCAGTCACTCGATCCACCTTTCAGGTAAAAGGGAAATACGTTTTTATCCCATTTAAGGCGATACACTAGGGATATATATATATATATATTATATTGTTCTGAGTCTCGTGTTTAATTACTGAAGGTGTATCCAAAGTCGTGGACTGCTATTCATATCGCGCTGGACAATGTTGGAGTGTGGAACTTGAGATCGGGGTTCTGGGCTCGACAGTACTTGGGACAGCAAACCTACCTTAGAGTTTACACGACATCAAAGTCGTGGAGGGACGAGAATCCTATCCCTAAGAATGTACTTCTCTGTGGCAAGGCCAAAGGCAAACAAATTAGCCCATAGCCTGCTGATCGACCCAACAATTGAGATTTGTTTTTCCAGCATTTGGAGGATGAGATAGAGAGTTTCTCTGCCTACTATGTTTGTTGTTTCTTTAAATCATCACATGATAATTTTAATAAATGAAAGCGTGTTCCTGTTATTTGTAATATTATTGAATGTTACATGTAATCTAAGTAGTATAAACACAATATTATTGATTTATTTTTTATGCCACATGATACAAATCCATAACACATACAAGCAGCATGATCTTAATTTTACTTGTGTTTCAACTATTTACTCTAATTTATTTATTTTATTTTTATTTGTCCTACTTTTTTACTCTAATTTATTTATTTAATCTTTATTTGTCCTACTTTAAACTTTTCTACTTACAAAAATAAAGGTCGTGGGAATTTTGAAATTCTTGTTTCAATAATGGTGTTCGATTTCAATAAATGGAAGGATCAAAATTTTTATATTTGTGTCTCTCTTTTGATTTATTAATATCACATATAGACTTTTCTCCAAAGTGGATTTCACAATCATTTCTATATTTATTAGTCGTTAAAGAACTTTGATTATTAGTTTAGTTTACTGGGAAAAAGTGACCATGCCATAGATGGAGTATGGTTTTGCACAGTACACTTCCTCAATAAAATTTAAACTAAAAAAATTAGCTCAAACAAAAATATCTACTACTCTTCATTTGTATTATAAATACTTTTCTCTTTATTTCAAAAAAGTTTTTATTTATATTTTTGGAAAAAAAATTAAGAAAAATATAATGATGGTAAAAAATGTATTTAAATTCAAAAATAAAATTAATTATTTATAAGAGTAAAATAAATAATATATGGTAATTTTAAGGAAAAGGGTTTATTAACTTTTATTATTAGATTGAACACCAATACTTTTTTTACTTGTAAATTAGGATTTTATATTTTTAATTTCTTTTAGCGAAGGATTTTAATAGTTTTTTATTTATGAACTAGGGCACTTAATTATATTTTTGTTGACTATATTACCCTTTTATAATATTATAAATTTTATATTAATTAAAAATAAAAATTAATAAATATTAACGAACGTGTTTGAATATTTTAATATTTAATTAATATAATTACAAAAATTAATTTCATAAAAGCTGTTTTTTATTTATTAATTAATAATAGTTATTATTTATTATTTCTTTCATGTTATTTTGAAACTGCTGAAATAATAAAACAAATCATAAAAAACAAATTTGATAAAGATAAATAATAAAACAAATCATAAAAAATAAATTTGATAAAAATGAGCTTACATAAAATGAGTTTTTTTATTTAATTATTAGAACAATTAAACATTTATTTATATTAATTTAATTATTATTATTCTTTAAATGAACGGGACATAAAGTAAGTTTTTTTATTTAATTACGTTATTAGAACAATTAAATATTTATTTATATTAATTTAGTTATTATTATTCTTTTTAATTAAAAAGGGTATTTTTGGTATAGTGCTCTAAAATACCATTAGCCTAAACAATGAAAGAAGAATATAATATAACATTTATATATACCCCTAATTATATTTACATTTTAAATTGTACTTATTTTTTACTCTTATTTATCTCCGGTGATTCTTGAATGCTCTACAGGGTTTCTAGATTTCTATACTGTTAATTTTTCACCCTATCTTCTTCCAGGAAGCATAGGTCATTCTAGGATTTTTGTTCAGTTACTTCATTATTACAATTATATTATTTTTGTAAAAAATTCCAAATTATGCAATATTGCCAAATAACGTGTTATTCATCAACAAATTCAAAATTTGTAATTTATTAATCCATTTTTTTTTCTGAATTCTTGAATTTTCGACAAATCATGGTGTGTTCTGTTTTTTTCTTCTTCTCAGAGAATCAATCATTTACCTTGAGCTTGTACACTCCAATCATCTTTGGGCTTTCGCTCACATGGTGGAGATGGTATGCAAAAAATACTTGCTTTATTTCTGCTTGTTGGGCCCCATTTTTATTTACTATTTTTATTTGTTATTTTTATATATATATATATTTAAATCAGTTGAAGCAATGGGCCCCATCCTCACGGGTCCCACGCTGAAAGCCGCCCGCGATAGTTGGAAGGAGATCGACCAGAGAGTTGCGCCGATCAGGCAAGAGCCAGCCGAGCAGATGATAGGGCGCCGGGCAGGGAGCACGCATTCCCTAGAACAAACCCGCTCGCCCGGATGTTGTCAAAATCAAGATACTGTAAAAAGGAAGGCCAGAGGACGGTCTCCCCGGCTCAACAAAGGCGGCGCAAGAAAGGGTTCAATAGTCTTTTTGCCATTTTTATGTTTATGAGAAATCCTATGTCAAGGCCCAATAAGGAAATGCCCAATTCCTTTTTGTAAACCCTAATGATAGCTCTATAAATAGGGAAAGCTGTAAAAGGAAATTCATTCACAATCTTCAAGAAAGATCCCACTCTAAAAATACTCTCTCCTTTCCCTTTTTGAGCAAAAAAGTTCTCACCAAACTAGTCCTCAAAATCCCAGAAAATAATTAGTAAAAAACGACTGTTAACAATTGGCGCTAGGAGGAGGGGGATACCTCGAGCGCTAGTTTCGGTGTCGAAACTTTCACTTCTTTGATTTCCGGCAATGAAAACTGCAGGTACTTCCAGTAGTGTCGCCGTCGCTCTCGCCGGCGAGGCCGATGAGCACGAAGGCGACGCAGGGAGGGCGCTTTTGACGGAAGACGGCGCCAGGACAACATCCCCGGAGTTTCCGAACGAAATCGCGCGTCAGCTGGCGATGATAGAAGCGCTACGTGCCGAAGAGGCCGAGATCAGGGAGCGACAGAGAGTCCTCCGTGAAGAAGTAGCGGAAGCCGAGAAGCTGTTGCCCCCCGTCCTAGAAGAAGAGCCAGATTTGGACTTAGGGCGAATCAACACCCCGGAGGAGATTAAACGCACCATACAGAAGTTAGAGGCTCGGTCCCGATTCTTAGAGAAGAGGCCTGCCACCGGAAATCCAAACCCTAATCGCCGCTGCCTCGAGAAGGAATTTGAAGAGGAGGCGCGCGAAGAAAACGCCCGGACTGCGTTTCAGCAGACACAGGCAGTGAGGTCCGACCACTTCATAATGAATCCGGGGACTGCCGTGGTGGACGATCACGGTCTCGCGAAACGTTTGGAGGATGTGGAGAAAAGATTGGCCGAACAAGATTGCGACCCAAAAAGAAGATCGGCCCTCGCGGAACCTCTCAGTCTGAAGATCGAACAAGCCCGGCCCCAACCTGACATCGTCCCGCTGCTGACTTTCGTCTACGACGGAGCCTCCGACCCCGACGTTCACCTAAACAAGTATAACACATACATGGTCGGCTGAGGAGCCACGGAAGCCACGAAGTGTCGTCTTTTCCCCCTCACCCTCGGCGACATGGCCCATCGTTGGTACACAAGTCTGCCACCCAGGTCGGTTAACAGTTTCGGAGAGTTGGGGGACGAGTTCGTTTCTTATTTTGCATCCAAAGTGAAATATTCAGAAGGTCGCCAACGTCTGATGGGGGTCAAGCAGGGAAGAGAAGAGACCGATGAGGGCTACATAGATCGAGTGGAGCAGATAGCCAAGCAGGGGGACCGGGTGAGCGACGAGATCCTCGTCCATGCCGTAGTGGGCGGTTTGCGGCCGACATCTAGTCTTTTCAAGCCAATGATGAAAGAATACCCAAAATCATACACCGAGTTTCGCCGGAGGGCAGGCGAGGAGATCGCCCAGCAGCGCATTTATGATCAGCGGATGAAGGAGTTGGAGCCCGAAAGCGAACGAAAACTTTCCGCCATGAAAGGAACTGTCAACCCGGCAACCGTTGATTACTGGACGGAGCCACCCCCAACGGCGAAGTACCACGAAAGTGGAAAGAAGAAACCTAATTATAAACCCTACCAGGGAGCTGTCCACGCGCCTAAGAAGATCGAAGTCATAGAGGAGTACCCCGGGGAGGGGACGTTCCTGGGACAAACTCCCACCCGGATTCTCCAGATTTTTTACGAACGAGACATCAATGTCCTCACTCCTCCCCAGGCCATGAGAAGCCGCCCTGACGAGAGAAATCCGCGCAAATGGTGCTCCTTTCATCAGGAGTATGGGCACAGGACTGACGAGTGTCGCGACCTGATTGCCCAGCTCCGACAACTGTATGAGGACGGGAGCCTGACCGAACTCCTCCGGGCACCAAAGCGGGGTCGCCCAATGGCCGGTCGCGGAGCCACCGGGCGTGGAGGCGCCGGTCGTGGAAGAGGAGGTCGAGGCCGAGGCCGAGGGCATCAAGACGACCAGAATCACCGACCCCATCAGCAGCAAAGGCTCGAGCCAGGTCCGGTCGGCCAAAACCCTTTAGCCCTACCTCCTCCCCCGGCCGTTGGGCCCGAAGACCCAGATCCGCCCGTCCGAGGTGGAGCTCGAGTAAATATGATCGGGGGTTTGACGCCGATCATCCATAAATCCAAAAGACAGAGGAAGGGGGAGCTTCGCGAGTTCGAGGGAGTGAATGTCGTAGTTCCCCATGCAGAATCAACCATCTCCCGAGGAATCGTCATTTCTTTTTCGGAAAAGGACAGAGAGGGGATAAAATACCCCAAAGAAGACGCCTTGGTGGTGACCGCTCGGATTCTCGGTATCGAAGTGGCCAGGGTTCTGGTAGATAACGGAGCCCATTGCAACCTGATTTTCAAATCGGCGTTGGACCAGCTCGGCGATCTCACGAGATATGTCCGACCGCACGAGGGGGTCCTGAAAGGTTTCGGGGACGTAGTGGTTCGCCCCAGAGGACGGATCAGGATGGTCGTGGAGTTGAAAGATTGGCAGGACCCTGCCATCAATATGACTAGATTGATTGAGTTTGTTATTGTGGATGCGGAAAACATTTATAATGCTTTTTTCGGGAGGCCGTTCCTCGATGCCTTCGAGGCCGTGGCGTCCTCCCATTAATATTGTATTAAGTTTCCCACCTTGAGCGGTGCGGTCGGCACCCTTCGGGGTGACCAGTATATGGCCAGGAAGTGTTTTAATTATCTTTTGTGTTCTAATACAAATAACCGCATAAACGATGACGATATCGCCGACACTGGGGCATTTGGGGGAGGTGACCCCCAAATGGCCGGCCATAAATTGTTCCCGGAGGGGGATGGCCCCCAAGACAAGATGACCCAGAATGACGCGGTTGAAATAAGGGAAATCGACCCCGCGAGGGGAATGGAACCAGAAGATGAGGAATACCTGACCGCTCTATGGGAAGAGGGCGAGCCCAGGCAGTCGGGGTTCCGCGACACCGAGATTCATGAAGCGCAAGAATCAGAGGCCGTTCTGCCCGAACTCGAAGCACAATTTTTGCACATACTCATTGATGAACTACCGACCGACCAAGATAACGATCCAATACAAAATATACAACGTGCGAGCATTGAAGACCTTGACCCCCGAATTGGTTTCGAACCAAACGAGATTCCCGACCCCCGAGGACCTTCAGCATGTTCGGCAGTAGATGAGGTCAAGAAAATAGGCTTGGATCCAGACAGGCCAGAATTGGAAGTTTTCATTGGGGAGAAAGTCCCCGAACGACTGAGGGAGGAGCTGATCGATTTCTTAAAGCAGAATACGGACGCGTTCGCCTGGTCGCATAAGGATATGGTTGGAATCGATCCTAAGCATGCCTGCCACCATCTGAAGATTAACCCGGAGAAAAAGCCCATCGCTCAGAAGAGAAGAAAGATGGGGCCCGAGAAGTACGCTGCCTTGGCGGTAGAAGTTAAGAAATTAGTTGATAACGACCTCGTGCGAGAAGCCGAGGAAGAACCCCAGTGGATCGCAAATGTGGTGCTCGTGAAAAAATCAAATGATGCCTGGCGTTTGTGCATTGATTTCACCGATCTCAACAAGGCTTGCCCAAAAGACCATTTCCCCCTACCCCACATCGACCACCTGGTTGACAGTGTCGCTGGGTACGCAATTTTCTCTAAATGTGATGGCTTCGCGGGTTATCACCAAATACCTATGGCCGAGGAGGATGTCGAGCATACCTCTTTCTATTCGGACAAGGGGGTGCTGTGCTGGAAGAGGATGCCTTTCGGTCTGAAGAACGCTGGGGCCACCTACCAACGATTAGTGAACAAAATGTTCGCCGACCAGATTGGAGACACCATGGAGGTTTACGTAGACGACATAATCATAAAGAGTAGATCCGAGAAGGACCACGTGAAGGATTTGAAAGTCGCGTTCGAGATTTTGAAATTTTACAACATGAAACTCAACCCCAAGAAATGTCATTTCGGAGTATACAGAACCAGGTTTCTCGGCCACATCGTCAGTCTTAGGGGCATTGAGGTGAACCCGGAAAAAGTCAAAGCCATCCGAGAATTGAGAGAGCCCCGAAGCCTGAAGGATGTGCAAAAGCTGACCGGTTGCCTAGCTGCCCTCAGTCGCTTCATTCCCCGTTTAGGGGATAAGAGCCGCCCTTTCTTCAAAGCGATTAAGGATCAAAAATTCAAATGGGGGAAGGAGAGCCAAGAGGCTTTCCTGCGTTTAAAGGAGCATCTCGGTAATCCCGCTATTCTGTCAAAACCGGTCGCCGGGGAGAAGCTATTCCTCTACTTGGCCGCATCCGAACATGCCATGAGCTCAGTTCTCGTCCGGGCAGAGGGACAACTGCACAAGCCTATCTATTTCGTCAGCCAGGTCCTCCACGACGCCGAAACACGATACACGCCCCTGGAAAAGCTAGCATACGCCTTGGTGATGAGCGTGCGGAAGTTGAGGTCTTATTTTTTCGATCACCCGGTAGAAGTTCTGACTACCATGCCATTACGACAGGTCTTGCAAAGACCG
This sequence comes from Euphrasia confusa, assembly GCA_954870475.1. Lineage (NCBI taxonomy): Eukaryota > Viridiplantae > Streptophyta > Magnoliopsida > Lamiales > Orobanchaceae > Euphrasia > Euphrasia confusa. The sequence goes on along the minus strand of OX940949.1, from coordinate 49,950,339 downwards.
GACACGAACGGCCGATTATTGAAATGGAGTCTAGAGGTGGGTCAGTACGATATCACTTATGCTCCCAGAACAGCGATTAAGGGGCAGGCTCTTGCGGATTTCATAGTAGAACTGACATTCCCTGAATCCACCCCATCGACCAGGATCCCGGCATGGAAGCTATACGTCGACGGATCGTCCAATTCCTCCCACGCCGGGGCTGGAATAGTGTTGGTCGGACCGGGCGGACAATCTTTCACACACGCTGTAAAGTTCGAATTTGCCGCGACAAATAACGAGGCAGAATACGAAGCGCTGATCGCCGGACTGAATCTGGCTTTGGCAGTGGGTGCCGAGCATTTGCAGATCTTCATGGACTCGTTACTAGTAGTCAACCAAATCAAAGGAGACTATGAAACCCGATGTGACCGAATGGCGAAATATTATGAACACGTGATGGCGCTGTGCGGAAAGATACCGAAAATCTTCATCGAGCAAATCCCCAGAGAGATGAACTCCCATGCTGATGCACTATCCAAGCTGGCTTCCTCCGAGGGAAGCGCAGATATGGCTAATGTAATTTTAACCAGCCAGGCAAAGTCAGTAATATCACGAGAAGAAAGCCTGATCACGATCATCGATCGTGGCGAGACTTGGATGGACCCTATTCGCTCCTACCTCCTAGAAGGGACGCAACCCAGAGATAAGACAGAGGCCAGGCAACTTCGCATACGAGCGGCCAGATACACCCTGATCGGAGATGTTCTGTACAGGAGAAGCTTATACCTTCCTCTCTTGAAATGCATAACCCCGCTCGAAGGCCACAGGGTTTTTAGCGAAATTCACGATGGCGTCTGCGGAAACCATGCAGGAGGGCAATCGATGGCCCACAAGACGGTTCGCCAAGGATTTTATTGGCCTACTTTGAGACGAGATGCGATAAATTATGCTCGGAAATGTCATAGATGCCAGGTGACCGCCCCTATTATCCGGACAGCGCCAGAATATCTCAACTCGATATACAGTCCCTGGCCTTTCGCGTCATAGGGAATTGATCTGATCGGACCTCTGCCGACCGGACCAGGCGGAGTTAAGTATGCGGTGGTGGCCGTGGATTACTTTACGAAGTGGGCCGAAGCCGAGCCGCTAAAAGTTATTGACCAAAAGGCGATCATAAAGTTCATCTGGAAAAATATCATATGCCGTTTCGGGATCCCGTACATCATTACCTCGGATAATGGGAAACAGTTTGACGGTCAAGAAGTCATGAACTTTTTTGACAAATGGAAGATTAAGAAAGCTTTCTCCACCCCATATCATCCTCAAACGAACGGGCAGGTGGAGGAAGTGAACAAAATTTTGAAACATACCATCAAGGCCAAACTTGAAGAGAGACAGGGAAGGTGGGCAGCCGAACTGCCGGATGTGTTGTGGTCTTATAGGACGACTAGCAAGGCAGCCACTGGGGAAACCCCTTTTGCCCTAGCTTTTGGTGCCGAAGCGGTGATACCCTCCGAGATCGAGGTCACCAGCCACAGAACCTCTCAAGAGCTGAATGAAAACAATGACAAGGCTTTACGCTTGGAACTAGACTTCTTGGAGGAGAGAAGGTTGAACTCAGTTTTCCTGAATGCCACGGCTAAGCAGAGGGCAGAACGCTTCTATAACTCTAAGGCCAAGATCAGGAAATTTAAGGCCGGGGATTTAGTCCTCAAGCGCATGCTCGGACCCAGCACTGGGGCATTAGGCCCAAACTGGGAGGGCCCAATGCGAGTAAGGAGGTACGTGGAGAAAGGGTCATATGAATTGGAGCACCTAAACGGAGTAGCCGACCAGTATCTTTGGAACGCACTCCATTTGAAAAAGTACCATCAGTAATCTTTTGTATCTCGAAACTCTTTATGTTTGGAATAAAAATTTTTGTTGGGCAGAAACTGCGCGTTTTATTAAGACCGAGGACCGGACAAGTCCCATCCTCGGCCATGTCACTCTGATCCGTCGGGGGACATGAATATTTAACCGGGGATAGAGTCCACTCTCCCCGAGCCTGAGATGAGTCGGGCGATCCGTCGCACGACCGATCTTACAGGAAAGTTTTATTAAGAACGAGGACCGGACAAGTCCCATCCTCGGCCATGTCACTCTGATCCGTCGGGAGACATGAATATTTAACCGGGGATAGAGTCCGCTCTCCCCGAGCCTGAGATGAGTCGGGCGATCCGTCGCACGACCGATCTTACAGGAAAGTTTTATTAAGACCGAGGACCGGACAAGTCCCATCCTCGGCCATGTCACTCTGATCCGTCGGGGGACATGAATATTTAACCGGGGATAGAGTCCGCTCTCCCCGAGCCTGAGATGAGTCGGGCGATCCGTCGCACGACCGATCTTACAGGAAAGTTTTATTAAGACCGAGGACCGGACAAGTCCCATCCTCGGCCATGTCACTCTGATCCGTCGGGGGACATGAATATTTAACCGGGGATAGAGTCCGCTCTCCCCGAGCCTAAGATGAGTCGGGCGATCCGTCGCACGACCGATCTTACAGGAAAGTTTTATTAAGACCGAGGACCGGACAAGTCCCATCCTCGGCCATGTCACTCTGATCCGTCGGGGGACATGAATATTTAACCAACGTTTCACCACAAACATAAAAGTTGTCAAAAACATAAAATTTCACTAAGCGTTTAAGAAAAAAGGCAACATAAAAATCGTAAACTAAGGAACACCGCGTTGAAAGGAACATCAAAAAAGAGGGCGGCCCCTACGATCGTGAGTAGGCCGGGGAGGCCAGGGACTGACCCTAGACCCTCGGGTCCCACGTTGATAAGACAAAGGTCGATTCCCAACCAGACGCACCGTCGAACGATAATCCCGATCAAAAACGTCAATCGAAAAGCCCGTCCCGTCGGACCAAGCAATCCGCACGGACCAACCTTCTTGTATCTCAAAACCGCTCACGAGTCGCTCCCACTCCGGTCCGTAAATTGCAGTCTGGTTGCGAAAGCGAGTAAAAGAAACACACCATTCTTGACCCAAGGGATCCACCATCTGCAATCCATCTGTCGTCCCGCCCTCGATCGGGCGGAGGAACGCCACGGGGACCGGAAAAATCTCTCTATGCCAGGCGCCATTGAACGCGCGCTCGAAAAAACGCGAACCCTCCAAAAATTCGACTCTGGTCGACATATTCAGAGAAGTAGTAACTTATATTCCCTAATTCTACTTTTTGGCAATACGCAAGCATAGGAACAACCCATTTATAGGGATTTTCATTTCCGAAAATCGAAGAATAATTAAAGCAATAAGTTGACTGCATTAAAGGCAAATGACAGTTTCGAGGATGTCGCATTAATTGAAAAAGACCGAAACGATAGAGCATAATTGTTCACGACCGAACAATTTAAATAAAAGACACACTAATCCACATAAGGATGACCAAGGGAGTCAGCTTCCTCACGTGCCCGGACCTGTTTAGGAAAGGAAATGTTGAGGCCCCCTAGATCGAAAAAGCTGACGCGGAACCCGAACCCGGGTTTCCAGATCACCCAGACCTCCCATCCTGCTTGGATACCCGCGTGCTGGACGAAATCTGCCCAGCCCGGGCCCCCGAATGCCACCTGCCGTCTGAGTCTAGTTTTCCTAGCTACCCAGGCCTGCTCGTTAGAGTCGTGAAAAGGAATCTCCTCACCCAAAAATTTCTCCAATGGTTGCACGAACGCGTGGGGTAACGGGAAGTTTTTGCGGTGCCATTTGCCGTCAAACCTTTGGGCTAGCTTGCGCCACCCATCAGAATGAATGGAGATGGCGTGGTAACTCCCCGTGGCCGCAGACGCGCCATGGAAGACCTGCTTCCCCTTGTTCGGACGCATTTTCCTGCCTCGGCTCATCTCTCCCTCTATCCTTTGCTGCTATTCTTTTCTTTTTCCTTGGAATGAAACCGCAAAAATGGAAAGACCTAATAGGGACACATTTATACACAGAGGTGTATTCATGTGGACCCCACCAGGAACCGTTTTGGAGGGAATTTCCCCCGCCAAAAGTCTTTTAGGGATGAGAGAACCTGTGTGAATTCCGTGCGTTACATGCGTTAAATGTAAGGGAATAAAAGTAACGGAAATAAAATAATAAAGACAAAAGCTCTTTTTACCCCAAAAGCAATAGAAAGTTAAGACAACAAAAAGTAGCAGATAATGTCGGGAATGCTGTTTAAGCCCGCACGGGCAGAATCCAAAAGTAGAGAAGGAAGAAAACTAAAAACAAAACATAAACTGTTATCATAGCCGGGCGAGATAAATGCGAAACACCATCATTCCTGATCATTAGGAATCGACCCTTCACCACCATCGTCTTTAAGCACCGAGTCCGCGAACTTGACAGCCGGGTCGACTTCACTGGTAATGGCCAGCTCCGCCAAGCCCTGGTCAACCACTTCTGCCGGTTTAGGCATCCGAAGCTGCGATTTCAAAGGCCACCAAGAGAGGTCCAGATTGAATTTCTGCTCCAGATCGAGCACATACAAATGGAAGTGGGCATGAAGAGGGCTTTGCTCGGCGTACTGGCGAAGGAAATCCATCATAGCGGTCACCGGTTGACCGGCCTCCAGAAGCGCCCGGATACCATCGAAATAAGCGCAGTAGTAAGAATAGTTACTATACAGATCGACATCTTCTTCCGGATCGGCCCGACGTGCGGCCTCGGCGGCCTGCATACCCTCCAGCTCTTTAAATATCCGTCGGTTCAACTCCTCCAGTTCCTTCATGCGTTTCTCGGCACAACCATAGGATTTGACGAGCTCTTCCACTCGAGCTTTGAACCCCTCTAACTCTTTCCCCTGCTCGGTCAGTTTGAGGATCACGACCATCTTATCTTTCTTCTCCTCATCCAGCTCACTGCTCAGGGAAGCTTTTATCCCGGATTCAAGGTTGAAATCTTCTTGCAGTTTGTTGAACCGGGACCGCAACTCCAGATAGACGTCCGGCAGGTTGGGCGGACACTTAGCAGCTTTGTCCTCTTGCTCGGCACGAATCTGAGCCAAACGATTTACCATGATCAGATTGCGGGCAGCAGTGACTCGTAGTAATTTCTCCAGGAAGTCCGGTCGGGACGCTGCAGTTTCCATCTCTTGGGACCAAGAGTGGTTAAGGTCCTCGAGGGACTGAGCAATATGGGCCGGAAGGGAATTTTCGTCATAGGGGTCATGCTCGGCCGACAGGTGAGCTACGGCTAAAGGGAGCCCGGGGTCCTCCTTGAAAGCCCTACAGTTTCACGTTCCGTTTAGTAAGAATCTGGGTAACGAAATACAACCAAGGAAGCCAAGGAGACAGTACCCTGAGAAATCCTCGTCGCCGGCACCAAAAATAGACCCCAACTCGACCGAACGATCGTCACCCCCCGATCCGGCCGACCGCGGTTTTTTCTTCTGAGGAATCTTCTCTTTCCTCGGAACCGTCGGAGGTTTCCCAGTAGGGTTAAGGGGCCCGCCCTTTTTCGTCCCAGACACGCTAGAGCCGTCTGCCCGGGACCTCTTGACCGGCCGGTAAAGTGGCTCCTCATCAGAGGAGGAATTCTCGGCGAGGATCTGGCTGATCGGCTGAGGCATGGGAAAGGTGTTCGGAGAAGAAGCAGCAACTGTCACCGTGGCCGCCAAAGTCCGGCGTTCCGCTTCCGCTTTTTCCTCGGCGATCTCTCTTTTCCTCCGCTCACGAGGAGTCTCTGGTTTAGGCATTTCGGCCGGCCTAAGGATCCGAAAATACCTGCGGGCTGGAAATAAGAGAAACGTTAGAAACCAGGGGAGGACGAGAGTCCAAACAAAATATAACAACTACTCACGCGGAAATATATCCTCGGCGTCCCGGGGAGTAACTATAAACCGAGCACGAAGACGTCTCTCCCTGCTTTTCCAATTCTCGTGTTTCCTTTGGTTATACGAGAGTGATTTTATTCTTTCCAGGATCACCAGGAAGTCCCATCCTAATAGCCCGGCATCTGGAGCTTTGGGGCCTAAAAAAGGGGGGACAAGAGGGGGAGAATCCCCGAAAGGCAAGTTAGGGACGGAAAAAAGGATATCTAAGATAAATAGTGCTAAGGTCAGAGAAACTAACGTTCTGAGGTTGCCCGGTATTCGGCACTCAAAGGAAAATCTTTGGAGTTCCACTCTCCGGCCACGAAAAACCATTTCTCGGTCCATTTGGCTTGCTTGCTCGTCAGATCGGTGATTATGGTGTCTCGCTGTTTAAGATAATAATCGCCTTTACCGGCGTCACAAATACCCAACAAGAACAATAATTCAAGCCCGGTCAGGCCCCGATACAAGCCATAGTAGCCGAATATGACATTCAAATCATACATGGTCGCCCAGGCATTCGGCACCAACTGCATGGGGGCCACGCCCAAGATCTGCACTAGGTGGGCGAAAGAATTCGGGATGGGAAAACGAAGGCCGCTCGACATCATCGAGTAATTCACTGCGACCATACCCGTGGGTGGACAGTCTGCCCGCTCACCTTCAATAGGAGCATATATATGAACGTCCGAAGGAATCTCCCACTCCCCCCTCTTTCCCTGAAGAGCGGACTCCGTGATTGTGCTCGGTCTCTGGCTAGCCTCAAATATCCCTGGTCGATCCCCGACTACCCGAAAAACATCACGAGGGACATAGCGATATGGCCGCTCAAGGAGATAGGCCTCATATGTATACGGGGAGGGAGGACCCCGACTGTCAGCGATAACCTTACAAAGGTGGCGGTAGGCATCGCTGACGACGCCTCCCAGCATTTCGCGGCTCTCGTCGGCCGAGAGAGGAAATTTCAGTGAACGCCCGGATGGCAACAAGGCGTCGGAGGATGAACCCTCGCGAGGAGAAGAAGTAGAGGGTAATTCAGATGGGACTACAGGAGTTCGGGCGGGCGAAGTGCCCGACGATTCGCGACGAGGGGATCCCTCTTCACTCATCACCAATTACTGGTTTCTAACGAGGAGGTACACCCACAGCCGGAAATTAAAATTAAGCGGTGTAAGTGCCAGCGAAATCGCCGGAAAAAATGGCAATTCGCCGGAAAGTCCTTTGAACTCTAAAAAAGAAGACAAGAATATTTTGACCTATGAAAACCCCGGAAAAAGAAACTCGCACAACACCGAGGAAGAGAAGAACGCGTACCTGAAGAAAAGAAAGCGCTCGCCGGAAATAGTCGCCGGATTTCAAAGAAAAACCAGCCGCCGGAAAGTTGTAAAAGAAAAGGAGTCGAAAAGTGAAAAAAGGTCTCGTTTGGAGGATACTTATGGAATTTGAAAAAGGCGGCGATCCTTTCTTTTCTAATTTCGAAATTCAAAATCGAAAGGACAACTGAAAGGACAGGTGTAGGCGGGAGATGAAAGGGTTTTCGCGACACGTGTCGTCCAGGTGTCAGAAGGGCTCAAACCCCACTTTTTAATGGGAAAAATGGAGCGACTACAGCCACGAAGAACCCGGCCGGCCTCCCCCGACCAGATCCTTCGCAGGGGGCATTTGTTGGGCCCCATTTTTATTTACTATTTTTATTTGTTATTTTTATATATATATATATTTAAATCAGTTGAAGCAATGGGCCCCATCCTCACGGGTCCCACGCTGAAAGCCGCCCGCGATAGTTGGAAGGAGATCGACCAGAGGGTTGCGCCGATCAGGCAAGAGCCAGTCGAGCAGATGATAGGGCGCCGGACAGGGAGCACGCATTCCCTAGAACAAACCCGCTCGCCCGGATGTTGTCAAAATCAAGATACTGTAAAAAGGAAGGCCAGAGGACGGTCTCCCCGGCTCAACAAAGGCGGCGCAAGAAAGGGTTCAATAGTCTTTTTGCCATTTTTAGGTTTATGAGAAATCCTATGTCAAGGCCCAATAAGGAAAGGCCCAATTCCTTTTTGTAAACCCTAATGATAGCTCTATAAATAGGGAAAGCTGTAAAAGGAAATTCATTCACAATCTTCAAGAAAGATCCCACTCTAAAAATACTCTCTCCTTTCCCTTTTTGAGCAAAAAGTTTTCTCACCAAACTAGTCCTCAAAATCCCAGAAAATAATTAGTAAAAAACGACTGTTAACACTGCTATCCTTACTTCTTTGAGTTATAAGTCTCTCAGTTTTCTGAACGTTGATTTATTTCCTTTTGAGTTTAAAGGTCGGGCAGCTACTCAAAGATGAGGCTACTGAAGAAAAGGGCGAGCGCGCAAGAATGGTAGATCCTCTATACTATACTGCATATCACTTTGTGTGTTTATTTTTTTCACGATAAATACGATTTTCTCGATTTCTTGTTGTCTGTTACCTTTATCTTTTAGTAGCATTGTATTAGTATTATGCCTATCATTTAAGCATTTAAGCTGACGAGCTACGTCTCTTCACTTCCTTGTTAGGCCTCTTTTGTGGGAGGAATGGCTATTGCTGACTGTGTTAAGACAACCTTGGGACCTAAAGGGATGGTAATAGAGCATGTCATCTTCATGTAAATTTGAAGCTCGTTCAGATTTTTTTTCTTTCTTTTTGACACTTGCATTTTATATCATTGTATAATTACCTTTTGTAGGATAAGATTTTGCAGTCTACTGGCATAGAACATAGTGTTACTGTTACAAATGACGGAGCAACCATCTTAAAGTCGCTTCACATTGACAATGCTGCTGCCAAAGTCCTTGTTGGTATCCTTGGTGTGAAGTCATTAAGATCTGTAGATAGCATATAGTTCTCATATTGAAATCAAAACTAGCTGTTGATGCAGTCATGAGACTAAAGGTATAATCATTTTGGATTTGGCGCTTGGAAGCTTGTGAATTTCTAGCTTATGTATTTTGGTTTCGACAATCTTTTAATTCATACCATCCATAAATTAATCACAAACTGTGATTTCCATGCAGCTGTTTTTGTTGCTCAATGTTTTTTATAAGTACTTTGAATAAATTGTTTTTCATTGTTGTTGAAGTATTTCCGTCTAATCTAACCAATTGGCTGGATTCAGGGAAGTACAAATTTGGAATCCATTCAAATCATTAAGAAACCTGGTGGTGCCCTGAAAGATTCAATTTTAGATGAGGGGTGAGCCTACTAAACAAATTTGATATTTAAACGTCTCATTTGTGTGCTAAAACACTGACGACGCGAAAACTTTGTCGTGGAAGCTAACGCGCGCAAAATAAATTTATAAAGTTCCTAAACTCAACACAAGATAGCAAGTGATAAGTATAGGGTCGATCCCACGAGGAAGCAATTGCACTTTAGTTAATCTCGGCTTTGCCCAAATAGTGTCACAATAAAAAGGTTTTGAATTTGGTTGCTGAGTCACAGCGTTTAATCAAACTACCAACTAACAGAAATAAATAAACTAATTTACCCAAACTAACATGCAGAAATAATAACTAAACACTTTGACCAAACTGAAACAGAAAACAATTAATCACACAGAAATCAAATAAAGGAAAGTAGGCTTCTGGGCTTTGGCTTCTCTCTACTTCGTGGTATCTTGGTGTGTCGTGCTGTTCTTTTTCGTGAGGTCTTCCTCTCTTTTATAGGCTTTAATTAGGGTTAAGAATCGCAGCTGCATGGGCCTGCATGGGCCTCCTGGAATTAGGCGCCGCTATTTCCATAAGAAATCCGCTTTCCATATTTAAGTTCTGCTGTCTTTGACTTTGCCCGATAGCGACTCTCTGCCCGGTACAAAGACTTCAGTTCAGTTCCTTCTCTTCCCAGGTGGTGGTGGTGACTATTCCTCGGACTCCTCGACATCTTCACTTTGCCCATAGTGGTGACTTTGCCTTCTTAGGTCAAACTGCTCAATTCACTTTGCCTTGAATCCGCGCGTTTGCCCAAAGTGGTGACTTTGCCTCCTTAGGTCAAACTGCTCTAGTCACTTTGCCTCGAATTCGCGCGTTTGCCCAAAGTGGACCATTTCTTTGCCTTTTCCGCACAATCTCCACCTGCTGACATGAATCCCTGCATACTTTGCCCAAACACTCCATTGTGCCCTCCCAGACACATAAACGACTCAAACTGACTCAATAACGACTCTAAAATGGCTCAAAGATGAGCAAATAAAATGGCTCATCAAACCGCACACACTTGAAGTACGCTTGTCCTCAAGCGTAGGGTATGACTTACCAGACTCAAGACCAAAGTAAAAAAAAGAAATCAAGGCTGGGGAGAAACAAAGTAAACAGAGACTCAAAGGACTAGCATGAGTGATATAATAGAAATGGGCATAGCATATACAGACAAATCAAAATTCGAGTTAAGAGACATAAAAAATGGTCAAGATTCTGTACTAGGGCTTTAGGTCACTCCCTCGCAAGTGTATCTCTCTTTTCAGTGTATGGGTATAATGTCACTCATTTTCTGCTGTGAATCTACTTTGCCCAAATTTGACAGTTTGTTGATCACGTTATTCTGACTAAGTTGGGGTCTCATCATAGGGGCTTTTATTGGGTTGTAATGTAGGCTCTTTGGGTGGATTTTGAGGAGTAGGCTCTGTTTGGGCAGAGGGCTATATATTTTGGGTTTAGCCTTTCTCTACCACTTTGCCCCTTTCTTACGGGCCTTAGCACACAACCAACTTATTACTTCTTTTTTTTTCTCTTTTCTTTCGTTTTTTTTTTTTTTTTTTTTTTTTTTTTTTTTTTTTTTTGCTGAACATCAATCTCTCCACCCTCATATATTTCTAGGTGCCTATGGGTATAGCACCATATTGGTATAAAAGAAAATCAATCAGGCTCAAAGGGCTAGCAAGGGATTAATGTTATTTATTTGGTCAAACTGAAAAGAAATGCCCTAATCATCTAATAACCCAACTTAACAAAACTACTTATCACAGCAAATAGGCAAAGTCAGGCATCATAAATATCACAACAGACTCTCAAGAAAGAAACTTCAATTCAATGTATGGCTCAAATCTCACAGTTTGCCTAGTACAGTTCCATCGTCCCTATTTTCATGCCTTTAACTATTAAGTTTGAGTTGCTGTAAAAATAAAATGCTCTAAGTTTGCCCACAGGTATTCATATAATCATGCTTGACAACGACCAGACACAGAGGTTTGCCCTTTCCCTTTCCCCCCTCACACACTTTGCCTTGGCAAAGTGGGTGAAAGTAACAAGATCAGTAGGGGCTTCCCTCGACCAAACTCCAAACAACAACGAACATACTGAGTATGGTGAACCTCCTCGCTCACACACTTTGCCTTGGCAAAGTGTGTCAACGAAAAGATCAACCCTTGACTCGAAGTGACTCAAAGAAAAGAAAAGAAAATAAAAGAAAAGAAAAGAAAAGAGACTATAGGGAGGACAACTTAGGAGGAGGTAGATGCAAGGTAAAACCTGAATTAGGCATTGGGCAAAGTGGGACATTAATGTTCAGCAGCTATACGAGGCCTTTGTCTTGTCGCCTCAGGACTTTGCCCGGAATCAGTAGCGTGAGCACGATTGCCCAGACCTTGACTTCGTTCCAGGGGTCATCCTTGCAACTTTAGGGAGCTCATTCATCTTCTAGTGTAATCTGTAGTTTGACCAAGTAGCCGGTATGCCCACACCGCTGCCCTTTCGCCCTCCTTTTATCCTGCACATCAAGAACGAACAAACCCTTCCTCTCTCTTGGGTTGAGACAAGTCAAAGTGCTCTATCCGCGAAGAAGTTTTATTCCTAAATAAAATAAAAATAAAAATAAAAGAAAAACATACCAGGTTGCCTCCTGGTCAGCGCCCTAGTTATCGTCATAGGCATGACGTGATGTATGCTTACCATTATTCATGGTGCGAGGTTTAAGCTTCTCCTCGTTATGCCCATATGAGGCCTTCAGGCACTTGAGTAAGTCTGTGCAGTTGCTCATCATCCATCCATGTAGAGTGCCTGGTAGTTTGCCCAAACCAATTGGTAGCACATTGGTCAGGGGAGACTTGCTCTCTTTCTTCGCACTAAGGTACTTCAAAGCATAGTGGTCAGTTGTGGTCTTACTGCCCAATAGAAATGACCTGAAATTTTGGGAGGCAAAGACCACTGCCAGAAGTTCCTTCACCAAATTCTTGAATGCCCCAGTATGCCCAAAGAATCTTCTCACTTGCTTCACATTGCTTGGGTATGGAAACTTCGATATCATTTCTTCTGTTTTTGGGTTAAGCTTCCTTTGGGGGTCTTGTATGGGCACAATTTCTTCCTCAAACAAGATGTGACGCCTGCATATGGTTGGGCTAATACTTCTTATGACTGCTACTGGCAATCTTATGCCCTTCTTGTGTTGCCCACACATTTCCGCGAGCTTTTCTTCCTTTGGGCACGTCACAAATTCATCGACGCTTACGGGCAAAGTGCCAGTTTGCCCTAGAAACATGTCCTTTAAATGCTCTGGAGGTATATTTGGTTCCATAGTTGTTGGTTTATCAAGAGACGATGTCATGAAAATCTCCTCTGGTGTTGACAGTTTGCCCAAACCGTCAATGTAATTTTCCAGCGACCCAAACTCTTCGGTTGTCCATTGTACATCCTCTGTTTGAGCTTTGATTTTATCATTCATCATTCCTTGCTGGACGACAATGTCAGTTTGGTCATACACCCCACTTTCAACGTCCTTCTTGATTTGGTCAATGTAGTGGACTTGTTCAATTTGTATGGATTGCTTGGGATTGTATAGATCAAAGGTGACCGTCTCTTCCTCAAATTTACATGTCAGCCTCCCAGTTTGACAATCAACATCAATCTTGGTCGATTTCAAGAACGGTTTGCCCAGAATCATCACTGGCTCTATATTCAATTTGCCCATATCCACCACATAGAAATCGGCAGGGAAAATGAAGTCCTCCACCTTGACCAAAATGTCTTCCAGTAAGCCCTCGGGGTAGACATTTGATTCGTCGGCTAACTGAATCACAGCCCTTGTGGATTTCAGTTGTCGTATGCCCAAATCCTCATACATCGTCTTGGGCATGATGTTGATCGATGTGCCCAGATCCAACATGGTTTTTTCAATATTCTTCGTACCAATGATGCAAGGAACGTGAAACATCCCTGGGTCTCCACACTCGGTCAGTCCATTATTCTTTATGATCGAGGACACACTCTCTCTGGCTTCAAATATTTCATCCCTTCGGTATTGGACTTTCTTTGTAGATAACTCCTTCAAGAACTTGGCACACCTGGGCATAGTGTTCAAAATTGTAAGAAGAGGCATATTGATTTCTACCTTCTTATAAAGTTTGATCATCTCATTTGCATCCTTCCTTTCATTACTTCTAATCAATCTGCCCGGGAAGGGTATCCTGATCTTCGGTGGTGGAGATTTATCCCTCTTTGCCCTAAGTGCCGTTTCTTTCATCCTTTGGTCATTCTCGGTGTGTCCCTGAGGCTCTTCTTTATGTTCTTCTCCAGATTCTTGATCCTTCTCTACTGGTCTAAGTACCTCAGGTGGACGTTTCTCGCTCTTAGCCTGAATCGCACACACTTGGGCCTTGTTCACTTCAGTTTGGGCAGGCAGCTCCTCCACTTTCTTTTCTACTTTAGCCACTGTTTGGGCAAGGTACGCCAACTGTGAATTAATGCTTTGGAGTTGCCCACATGTATCTACCTTGAACTTCTCACTCTCTTGCTGGGACTTCAAATTCTTTTTGACCAAAGTCTGAACCATCTCGGACAGTGAATTAATGTTCTGAAATTGCCCACGTGCCTCAGCCTTGAACCTCTCATTCTCTTGTTGAGCCTTCAAATTCTCCCTAGCCATGGTGATGACCAGTTCCGCAAGTGAGGGTTCATAGCTTTGGTTTTGCTGAGGGTATTGCCCTTGGAATTGATGTTGATGGTAGTGCTGTGGGTATTGGTTCGCATACTGACCCTCCACTGGTTTGTTCCCGTACCTAAAATCTTCATGGTACCTCCATTCGGTGTTGTATACGTCTGAGTGGGGGTCAAACTGATGTGTTCCCCAGCTTTGCCCATATCTGTTCATATGACCCATTGGATTTACTTCCTTAACGACGAGTCTGGGGCATTGATCCGTAGTGTGATCTTCATCCTTGCATATTTTACATGCCTTGACCACTTTCTTTGACCTCATTACCATGTTTTCCATGAATTGCTCCATGGTACTACACAACCTGTCAATTTTGGAGTCTTCTGTTGTGGGCAAAGGCATATTCTGTTTGGGCAGATCACTTTCGTCTTCTCTCAAAGCCTCTGCAAACTCATTGAACAATCTGAATGCGTCATTTGCGCTCTTATTTAACACTGATCCTCCACATGCAACGTTGAGGAGTTTCCTCTCCGTTGGGCAAAGTCCAGTCATGAAATATTGGATAAGATCATGGTCTGGGATTTGATGTTGTGGGCATTTGACCAATATATGTTTGAACCTATCCCAGTAGTCATGGAAGTTTTCATTATTCCCCATCTTTATGTTGTAGATCTTCTTCCTCACCTCCTGAATCTTTGATAATGGGAAATACTTCTCAAAAAACTTATGCTGGAGTTGTGCCCAGGTGGTCACCTCTCCTTCGGGCAAACTATAGAGCCACTCTCTTGCTCCATCGGCCAAAGAGAATGGGAAAGCCAGAAGTCTGATGTATTCGCCCAAAGGTGCTGCTCCTTGGATCGTTCCACAGGCTAATTCAAAGTCTTGGATATGTCTTTGGGGATCCTCCCACGGCATGTCACTGAAATTGGGCAGAATTTGTAGGAAGTCGTGCTTCATCTCCCAGTTCTGGTTAATCGTGGGCAAAGTGATGCCTGAAGGTCTCAGATTCAGATTCGAAGGGAACATCATGTCCCTTAGAGTCTTGTTCGCCTCTCCCATCGTAGATTTTGAGGTTAGTACGGGGCAAACTCTTCTTGTCTCCTCTGCCCTGGCTCTTGTTTGGGCAGGCTAGTTACTTTGGGCTGCACGTGCTGTTTGCCCTGGTTTCTTCGTTCTGCTCTCCTTTGCCCTGTACGGTCAACCTGAGCAAGAACAAAAATAACAAGTCAAATAGCACAGAAAACTAATTGCTGGAATATTGCCTCCCCGGCAACGGCGCCAATTTTGACGACGCGAAAACTTTGTCGTGGAAGCTAACGCGCGCAAAATAAATTTATAAAGTTCCTAAACTCAACACAAGATAGCAAGTGATAAGTATAGGGTCGATCCCACGAGGAAGCAATTGCACTTTAGTTAATCTCGGCTTTGCCCAAATAGTGTCACAATAAAAAGGTTTTGAATTTGGTTGCTGAGTCACAGCGTTTAATCAAACTACCAACTAACAGAAATAAATAAACTAATTTACCCAAACTAACATGCAGAAATAATAACTAAACACTTTGACCAAACTGAAACAGAAAACAATTAATCACACAGAAATCAAATAAAGGAAAGTAGGCTTCTGGGCTTTGGCTTCTCTCTACTTCGTGGTATCTTGGTGTGTCGTGCTGTTCTTTTTCGTGAGGTCTTCCTCTCTTTTATAGGCTTTAATTAGGGTTAAGAATCGCAGCTGCATGGGCCTGCATGGGCCTCCTGGAATTAGGCGCCGCTATTTCCATAAGAAATCCGCTTTCCATATTTAAGTTCTGCTGTCTTTGACTTTGCCCGATAGCGACTCTCTGCCCGGTACAAAGACTTCAGTTCAGTTCCTTCTCTTCCCAGGTGGTGGTGGTGACTATTCCTCGGACTCCTCGACATCTTCACTTTGCCCATAGTGGTGACTTTGCCTTCTTAGGTCAAACTGCTCAATTCACTTTGCCTTGAATCCGCGCGTTTGCCCAAAGTGGTGACTTTGCCTCCTTAGGTCAAACTGCTCTAGTCACTTTGCCTCGAATTCGCGCGTTTGCCCAAAGTGGACCATTTCTTTGCCTTTTCCGCACAATCTCCACCTGCTGACATGAATCCCTGCATACTTTGCCCAAACACTCCATTGTGCCCTCCCAGACACATAAACGACTCAAACTGACTCAATAACGACTCTAAAATGGCTCAAAGATGAGCAAATAAAATGGCTCATCAAACACCTTTACCATTTTTTCATTTCCTTGAATAACTTGATATCTCCCTTTGGCACAGTTTTATTTTGGACAAGAAAATCGGCGTTGGCCAACCAAAACGAACTGAGAATGCTAAAATCCTGGTTGCAAACACTGCCATGGACATAGATAAAGTGAAAATTTATGGGTTGATTCCATGGCTAAGGTTGCTGAGATTGAAGTCGCTGAGAAGGTGCAAAAAATTTATGGGGCCCGTGTCTGTCTATTTTAAGTTTGATCTATTGACAAAAAATGGTACTTTATAAATTACAAAAAATGCCCTTGAAGTTTGATTCATTCTAAACTTAAGGGGTAGTTTTTGGTTTAAATTTTTTATTTAAACTTTGGAAGTTAGCTGTTTTATTCACTAAATTTGTCAAGAAGAAAGATCCCATTTTTCTAAAACTCCGTCTATTGACTCAAAACACCTTTTTCTAATTCACATAATGAATTAAATCTATGCTTCACGTTCCTTTTTCAGCCCTCATATGCTGGACAAAGGTGAAAGATCTCTGCATGATGCCTTGTGCGTGCTGTCACAGACGGTGAATGATAGACGGGTTATATATGGAGGCGGGTGGCCGGAGATGTTGATGGCAAAGGCAGTTGATGAGCTTGCCAGAAAGACTCCGGGGAAAAGATCACATGCCATTGAAGGCACATAGCACGAACATGTAATAAATTCGTGTTTATAGGAGCACGAAATTGTCATTTCATTTGTGCTCTATAATTTGTTCGTGAAATATGACATTTTCATGATTTCGTGCTAGTTAACAGATTTGATTTCGTACTAATTAACATATTTATCACCATGAACACGAATTAGATAAATGATTTAAAACTGAATAATTCATAATTATAATTCAAAATCAGGTTTGAGGTATGAATATAAGAAGAAAAAATCTAATTTGAATCCAAATCGCCATTGTCTATTCCACGCACCGAAGGCGCTGGCTGAGCAATCCTCCTGCGAAAGTTTACAACTTCGCAGGCGCTGGGGTCAAACACGATGACTTCAAATTTGTTCACTCAATTTTGTTAATTCATCGGGGAAGTAGTGAAACATGAGGAACTAACCTGTTTGAAGGCGGTGATCCCTATAAAAACGAGGTCATCCCCGATGAAAGCATAAGTCGCCGTCTACTGAAGTTACTGTCACGTCATAATGATCGTTGATCAATAGATCGATGGATATATAAGTCTTATATTCACAAGCAAAGGTTTCCCGTCAACTGCAATTTGATGTGGGGTGGTTTAATTTTACTTGTACAGTATGATGAGATCTTCTTGCAAATTGTATATTTGTTCTAACAATACATTTACATAACTAATATTTTTTTTTTAGTTTTTGATAGTAATTTTTCATATGTTTTGACCATTTGTGATTATTATTCTGCAAATAATCTTAATGATAATAATTTAGGATTAATTTTTTTCGACTCGTGCACGAAATATATATATTGACGTAGAATAAGATTGTAATATTGATCCCATGTCATTCCTTATAATGTTTCGTGTAGACTTGGGATCACTTTGGTTGCAAAGTTAGATAGTTGCTTAAGAGATTTTGTATTTCAATTTTGGCATGAAGTTTATGGACGTTGATGTGTGATGAAAGAGTGTAGAAGAAAATGTAATTATGATTAGGAGCTTTATTACTTGGTTTCATTATTATTTAATGAATGAAAAAAATTATTGAAATTTATGGACTTATAACAATTGGAATTTTTGTAATTTTTTTGCTCTCGGAGTTCTATAAAAGTTAAGAAACTTTTAGGCCATTAACAAAATGTTACTATATTTATTTATTTTTTATTGCAAAAATATATTTGAAGTAAAAAATAAATAATTGTGATTAATTTTTTTTAAGTAATTGAGTAAAGTAATAATAAAATTGTAAATTGAATATTTTAAAACGAAAAAAATTATAATATTTTTGTTGGTGTGTTAATGGAATTAAAAAAATATATTTATATATAGTGTTGCAATTATTATATAACAGGGTACCCAATTAGTTGACTATTTTTATTTTATCACATGTAGTGACATTATTGGTTTCTTTCAATTTCAATTTTCTAATATGGAGATAGGCTGTTTGGTTTGATTTATCATATCTTTATGCTTTAACTTATATATCCATATATATATATTTATTATGCCTTGATATAAATTACAGTAATATTCATGAATTCTAATTTTCTTTAATGTTTTTTGAACATTTTATACTTTTTTTTTTAATTTTATGTTTTGAAATAGTTTACACACTTTTTCGAGCACCAAAATTAGGAAAGTACATTTTTTTAAAAAACTAAATAAAATATATATATTAAAATTAAAATGTTAAAGTAATTTTAATTAAAATTTAAAAATAGTTAAATAAAGTAAATATATAAAATTGTATTTTAAAGTAAAAATATTAAAATAATTATTTATTTATTTTAAGTGAAAAAAGTTGTAATTTTCTATAGACACAAGAGTATTTACTCCATCTCAAGTTGCTGATGGAGTTGATTTCCAACAGTTGCACTAATTCATTTGTTAATTAAAAAGAAAGTAAGAACGTGTTCTTTTGGATTAAACTTGATTGAAATTAAATTGAATAAGTTTGAACTGAACTAAATTAAATAAGTCTGAACTGAAGTTAATAAATTTGAACTTGAACTGAATTTAATGGGTCTGAAATTAAGTTCAATTGAATTAAATTTTAAAATATTGAAATATTAATCAAATATTTTTATTAAAAAAACTAAAAATTGATCTTAACAGTCTGAATTGAACTTAATGAGTTTGAACTCAACTAAACTGAATGAGTCCAAACTTAAAGTAAATTAAAAATAAGTCAATAAAAACATATCCTAATGTATCTATCTTGGAACTGAGGGAGTATTATATTGATTATTTCAATTCATATAAAATTTTAGTATAATATCCATGAAGTAGGTTCATGGAGTCAACTTGCATCAATTATAATTTAATAATATAATAATGTATATGTGCATAAGTTTTTGTGAAGAATATTAACCACCATATTATTGCTTATGCTTGTTTAAAATAAGAAGCATAATTTTTAGAAGGACAAATATGTCTACTAATTTTAGTAAGAAGAGATCTTTAGTTGCCTAAATATGGAAAATAAACATGCATTATTGTTAGAAAAAAGAAACTAATCTTTTGTAATGATAGCAAACAGCATAAACCAAAGCATGAAAGTTGGAAAAATCCAAGTATTCTCTCCTCCGTCAAACAATTATATAAAAAAAACTTAAGTAAGATGAAAGAGTAATTAGTTAGGCTACGGGGGCCACGACTACGAGGGCCTCTCCTACTCTTCCACAGTCCCCTTCCTCATAATCGACCTGAAAAGGCTCGGGAAAATCAGCATCGACGAGAAAAACAGCGTCGCGTGGGTCCAGGGAGGGGTGCTATTAGGAAATCTCTCTTACCAGATCGCGAAAGCCAGTAAAAACCTCGCCTTTCCAAACGGGCTCTGCCCTACTGTCGGAGTCGGGGGGCACTTCAGTGGAGGAGGCTACGGAGTGTTACTGAGGAAGTACGGCCTAGCAGCTGATAACGTGCTCGACGCGAGGATCGTCGACTCTAATGGAAAGATCCTCGACAGAAAATCGATGGGGGAGGATCTGTTCTGGGCTATAAGGGGTGGAGGGGCGGCTAGTTTCGGAGTTGTCACGGCTTGGAAACTGAGATTGGTTCGAGTTCCGGATGTTGTTACTGTCTTTACAGTCAACAGAACATTGGAACAGAACGCGACGGATTTAGTCCATCGATGGCAGTTCGTAGCGGATAAATTCAGCCGAGATTTGTTCGTTAGGGTGCTCGTGAGACGAGGGGCTGACTCGAAGGTGCAGGCCTCGTTCAACTCGATCTTCCTTGGGAAGAAGGATGATCTGGTTCGGTTGATGCGGACGAGCTTTCCCGAGCTGGGGTTGGTGAGGGAAGACTGCGTGGAGAGGAAATGGATCGAGGCGGTGCTGTATTTCTCTGACCTTCCGTACGGGTCGAAGCTCGGTGATTTAACAAGCAGGAACCCTAACCCGAAAACGTACTACAAGGCAAAGTCGGATTTCGTGCAGACTCCTATCCCCAAACACGGCCTAGAAGGGCTCTGGCGGTTTTTTGAGGAAGACGAGGCTGAAGATGCTGAGCTGATATTCGCCCCGTTTGGCGGGAGAATGAGCGAGATCCTGGAATCGGAAATCGCATACCCACATAGGGCTGGGAACATATATGAAATCCAGCACTTGAATTACTGGGATAAGGAGGGTAATGAGGAGGCTGAAAGGTATATAAATTGGCTTAGGAGGCTTTACAATTATATGACTCCATTTGTTTCCAAGAACCCTCGAGCTGCTTATGTCAACTACAGGGACTTGGATTTGGGAGTCAATAATGAAAGCAACACTAGCTATGGACAAGCAAGTGCTTGGGGCATTAGCTATTTCAAGAACAATTTTCACAGGTTGGCTCGTGTCAAAACCAAGGTCGACCCGACTAATTTCTTCAGAAACGAGCAGAGCATCCCTACGCTTTTGACATAAAAGTTGCTATTCTGCAGAGATGTAGATATTAAGGGGTCATCGTGTCTATAAATAGTAGGCTACGAAATAAACGAGGGACCAAACCTCGACTTGTATCAGAACTCAAGAAGAGTATTGTTTTACTCCTAGAAAATCAATAGTTTCATGAATATTTCATAATAATATCCAATTCAAAACAACAGATACTGTCTTCTCTCCATACGGAGCAATGGACCAAAGATCTGGATTTTACGTTCTTCAAACAGGGCATCGGTATCGCCTAGTCGATCCAGGTTGCCTTCACCACCTTCGCCATAAATGCATATCTATCTGCAGCTTCATCAATCTAGAAAAAAAGGAAAAAACAAAAAGTTGCCCCGAGTCAATTTCTTGGTCACTAAAACACAACTGGATTTGATTGTAGGGAAAGCGTGTTCGTGTGCCTACTATTTCACAATACTTACAATTTTCTGTGTTGGCCTTCCAGCTCCATGTCCTGCTTTCTGTTCTATGCGCCCGATAATAGGGTTGGTTTGAGGGCTTTTCTCCGTGCATAACACATGTTGCAGGGTCTATAAGACAAATGAATGGATAGTCATATAAGTAAAATAACGTTTCCAAGGGTAAGAACACAATTTACACAATTTATTAGTTATAATTTATAAACTGCGCCACTGAAAAACGAATCAATTGTATTGCAAAAAATATTACGATAAAAGAAAAAATTACCGCCAATAACTTCAGTGAGTGGAGTGGGACAACACGGTCATCATGATCAGCTGTTAACAGCATAGTGGATGGATACTGAGTAATTTTATCAGAAGTCTTTTCCCAAGGTCTCCTAACATTATGGACAGGTGAATACCTAACAAAATGAAACCGACACCAAGTCAAAATTAGAGCAAGAGAAAACAAAATTCACAACAAAACACACATAATTTAGTTTCTTTATCAAAATAATGTTGAACACGTACTAATTTAAAAGAAAAAGGAAATATGCTAAAAAGAAATGAGAATGTTGAACACCTTCCTATGCATACGTGATTAAGATTCAAGCCTTCCACATACATAATTTATTGTTCTTAATATTGGTTTCGCGTTATACCTTCCAGACCCAAACTAATACAAAAACAAAAAAACATAATCTAGTTCATGCTGATTTTTTTTAACCAAATAAAAATGCCAAAAAGGAAAATAGCTCACTTGATTAGCCAATGAAACTCTTCCTCCTTATCTGAACATCCATAGTCCGAGGTCCATGCATGGCCTAGTTTCAAAGAGTATACGACAAAAGTATTAACTACTAAAAAAACATCTAATACATAAAAGATCTTTCTCACAAAAAAGTAACTCACCAATGGTAAACTTATGAAACCTTAGCATGTCCATAACACCAACATGTGCAAGGGCACAGCCAAATAGATCAGGC
This sequence comes from Euphrasia confusa, assembly GCA_954870475.1. Classification (NCBI taxonomy): domain Eukaryota; kingdom Viridiplantae; phylum Streptophyta; class Magnoliopsida; order Lamiales; family Orobanchaceae; genus Euphrasia; species Euphrasia confusa. The sequence continues at coordinate 49,928,407 of OX940949.1, read as the reverse complement.
CTCTACAATCACAAAATTTCAAAGTATTTTATTTTGAAAGAAAAAATTCTGTCAGATTAGATACAAGTAATAAATAGAGGGCAGGATTGTGCTACCTGATTGATACAAGCCCCAACCAGAAGCCCACCATTGCTTCCACCTTCAATACACAACTTCTCAGGCTCGGTGTAACCAGAAGAGATGAGATACTCGGCAGCTGATATGAAGTCATCAAAGCAATTCTGCTTCTTTGAAAGGGCCCCAGCTTTATGCCATTCTTCCCCATACTCTCCACCTCCCCGTATGTTTGCAATGCAGAAGACAGCATCCAGATGTTTTGCAATCAATATTCGGCTAGCGGAAAAATACGGTGTAATACTGATATTAAATCCACCGTATCCGTATAATAAACAGGGATGTGACCCATCCAATTTAAGTCCCTTTCTAGCCACTATAAAGGTTGGGATTTTAGTGCCATCTTTACTGGTGACAAACACCTGAAGGAATATATCAATCAAGGAAGGGATACAGATAATAGATAGAATTGTCTAACAGAAAAACAACTACAAAATCAGGTTATTTCAACAAGAAAATTACAAAACCAACAATAGTAGTGACTTCTTAATTCTTATTATTACCCAGGTAATTAAGGTACCATAATAAGAAATACACCAACTCTCAAAACACTAGATCATTTACTCGTAAAACCATTTTCAAGCTACCTCTATCGATTTCATATGCTACTATTCAAGGAAATCAAATGTTAATCAACATTCTCATCTAGTCCGGTTGTAATCAACTCACACTATTACGAACAAATTGAGATTAATAAACCCCATAATTTACACGTTACCAGTCAAAAAGACATTTCTCATTCTAACATTATTCAACTCTCCATCTTTTCATGTCCACCAATTAGACTATGATGACAGTAACAGGAATTGGTCAGAGATGTATTGCTGAACAATATATAAACAAAATGATCTTCTTTTGATATGCATCCCTTAACTGCAAGGTTTTAATAAATTAATACTTGCCTGATTGGATTCAAATTCAGTCCTGTCAAACCCAGGAACCACAGTTTCACGGAAGATTCTCATGTCCGGTACATCACCTTCTAGATTGCACATATATATAATGCCTGGGATAAGGAAGCTTGTAAACTCAAAAAAGATTATGCTGTCTTTCCGTCTAGTAGATATATCAGATACTGCTCCGATATCAAGTGGCAATTGGTGCAAAAGGTTACCCGTTCTCAAGTCCCTTATTTGCAACACATTTTTCACGTCACTCAAGTAATTCACTACAATTCGATTTCCATTTACGGCAGTAGCAGATTCAAGCACGTCCTTCTTATCTTCTTGAAGAACATCAGTCCAAGAACTGGGTTCATTCAAGTCGACTCGGACTAGTTTGTTTCTTGGAGCATCCTTATTAGAGAGGAAGGTAAAAATTGTGTCATCATTTGCAACGTAGGTATAGGAGGCATCAAAGTTATCAACAAGCTTGACAAAGGGGAGCAGTTCTTTTGACCCTTTATAAGTTTTGAGTCCTTGAGGGAGCAATGCAAGGTCACAGTAGTAAACCTTATTGACAGGGTCACAATTTTCTCCGATATATAGAAGAACATACTGCAAATTCAAAAAAAAAAAAGGTAGGATAACAGTTATTTGTAATGAGCGAATATTATCATGGGCTAAAATATAAGGAATATGTTACGTAGAATAAGACTTCGTATGTGCTTAACATGTAGAAAATTGTAACTGAAGAAAAAACATAAGTCTTCACGAATATTTTATCATATCAAATGAACATTTTAAGCACAATAAATTATCCCAGATAAAAAAAGCAATAACAACCAATACTCAGACTTCTCAAATATTCTGCAGCCAAACTTTTCGTACCTTTCCATCTTCTGTGACTGAAGATGAACGGGTATGTTTAGGATTCTCGGGATCACTATAGCATAAGATATCTTCAGACTGATCAGTACCCAAAAAATGATAATAAATCTCATGGTTTAGATTGGCATGAGTCTCTGTGCCTGCATCCATCTTCTCTCCATCCCTTTAAAACAAATCATCCAACATTAGAATCACAATATCAGAATGATGCAAACAAATAACTATAACTATAACACATGATTTATCCACAACCTTACAGAATCGATAGCTCTGAATATGTAAATAACCCAAAAGTCAAAATTATTCGTAAACCAAGATAAAAGTTTCATCTGAAAATGATAGAGAGCGAGAGTTTAAGTATTTAATTATTATGTGTTTTTAATTATGTCCTTTTAATTATTTATGGGCTTTAGAGTTTTGTTAGGTTTGGGCTTTAGGGTTAGGTTTATTTCTGCTATTAAGATTCTTATTTAAAGAATCAGCGTAGGTAAATTAAGATCATCGAATTATTGAATTGAATTGGAGCCTGGAGGCTATTGGGCAAACCGAACTGGTGTTCGTGTTTGATTGTTTTTCTCTTTCTGTTCTTATTGCTTTTCTCTTTGTTCTTGTTTCTATGAGAAAACTACATAATTTTTATAAGACATGGAATGCATTCGGGGAAATTCAGATAGGGCCTTATCGCGGAAATATCGCTTACTCGGGGGCTGGATAACGGCTGTAAAAAAAACCCTTGCTGTCATGTGTCCAGCTAATATCCGAAAACTTAACCTGTCATTACGAATATATTTTGTACCTCTTAGACCAAGTGAAACTTGTGGATTTAAAATAATAGTACTATATAAAGAAAATATAGCATGATTCATAAACCTTACCCAAGAAATGGTATCAGGGTCAGTGCTCATATCATCCACCCGCATAACTTTAACTGTAACCCAATCACTTCCACTTGAACTAGTACCATAGGCCAAGTACTTTGCATCGTCACTAACCGCATATAAACTCAATGCCACAGTTCCGTCTTCACTGAGGGTGTTTGGATCAAGCAAAACCTCAGGTTTCCCATCCAAGCCATCCTACAACGTCAAATTACTAAGATTTCAATATTCATCGCAATCAACAAAAATCACTTCAGAGAAAAAAATTAAGATTCGACCGAATACCTGAACATAAAGGACCGTCTGCGGTTGCAGACCGGTGTTGTGGAAGTAAAAGTACTTTTCAGCTTCCCTAAATGGAGCATCGTACTTCGGGAAGTCATATAACTTAGTAAGCTTTTCGCGAAGCTTTTCCCTTGTTTCGCAGGTTTTAAGCACGGAGTCGGTCAAATTCATCTGCTTTTCGACAAACTCTTTCGTCTCTTCGGAATCAGGATCCTCAAGCCTAACCACATGAAATCAACTCAAAAATCACTTCCACATTTTTTTTGCCATGAGAGTAAGTAAAACAAAAAGGAACCCACAGAAAAATAATCGATTCGACGACAACCAGTAAAAGTATAAGATATTATCATATATGACCAAACAAAAGCACAGTAGTAATTACCATCTGTAAGGGTCGGGGACCATAACGCCGTGATAATCGTCGACAACGGACTCATCTCTGCGGGCGATGGGATAGTGCAGAAGTTCGTCGAAGGCGGAGATCGATCCCATGCTCGGAGATGTAGACAAAGAACGCGGCAGAGATTGGAAATTTAAGGCGGATTTTTTTATTGGGGGAACGTGTTTGATAAAATGCCTCTGGGAGGGAAGAGATTTTAGCGGCCGGGTAATTAGTAGGCGTCGCGTAACAGGATACTTATTAGGATTTAGGTGAAGTGACGACAGACGAGCAACGCGTTAATCGGCGTGATGCTCGATATGAATTGAAATCGTATCTGTACTCGGCGAAAAAGGATTGATTTTCTTTAATGTATTTTATTAAGTCACATTTAACAATCAGTCAATCACCCAAACTTAAAATTCATACTTTATTCACGCTTTACAATTTACGTTAAAATTTATTTGACGTTTTATGTCACGCCCCGTTTTATTTTAATAAATAAAAGAAATACAAGTAATAATTTTTAAAGATCTAAAGGGCGCGAGATGCAATTTTTCAAACTCCACGTCGGTATAATAAATTTTCAACGGTAAAAAGGTTTAAACAATAGTAAATGCAGCGGAAATAATTAAAGTTGTAAAACACGTGCGTTAAATACTAAACTAATTTTACTCATTAAACATTGTACGAATCACGACGCAGCATCCTCGACTACTCCAGTTTATCAAATAGTATCACCTGAAAACGTTTATAACAGCAAGGGTCAGTCCACTGACTGGCAAGTAGGCATGCAATCTATATGCTTTAATGTTATCACTTGTCGTCTTAGTTCGTATTTTCAACGTTGATCTTTAATGCAATGCACGACGTACTTAACTTAGACGTAGGACATAAACTTTAACTTTAACTTGAAACGTTTACGTAACTTTCTTTTAACATTAACGTTCATATCATTTCTTTCACGTTTAGACGCGAGCTCACTTGACATCGTAAGGGCTACCCCAGTCCATTGAGGCCATTCATTCGTTAGTTGCACACCCTGTCTAGAGGCCCTTTCGCACTCTAGCCATTGAGGCCATTAAAGTTAGTTGCACACCCTGGTCTAGATGCCCTTTCGACGCTCTAGCCATTGAGGCCATTAAAGTTAGTGCCACCCTGCTTAAGGTAGGTCCTTACGATGCCCAACATTTCGTTTACTTTAACATTTAACTTTCACTCTTTAGTATTTTGACCGTGAACTGGACCTCTGATGCAAAAGCATTCTTACGTGTATGCATGAATTAATGATATGAATGAATTCACATTATAAATAAATACGTATCTCAATGAATGTAAATAAACATAAGAAATACGATTGGCACCGAACAAACATAAATCGATCATACAATATACTCCAAACTCTCAAACAATAAATACAAGTAACACTCAGAACATACAACTAAACTTGCAAGATTATACAATTTGATACCTCGACTACAAGCACATCTATAAGGCTGTACCTCTTCATACCTATACTCAGACTTATACATAACATTGCAAACATATAAGTCTTATCAATATGCATTTACCTTATAAATGATCAACATAAACATTACAATATAACTACACATATTAAAATACAATCAACAGATAGAAAAAGTATAGTTTACCCCATCACCAAGATTAATGAATTACCATCAAATTACTACACAATTCAAGCCAACCGCTTTATTATACATATGAAACATTAAACTTTTGCTGCTGCTATAAAAGCAGCAGCCCGTACACACATATACAAACACACCCACCACACATTACTTAATATATTTTACTACAACATCTACGTACATACAGTTTACAATTATATATACATATATGCCTTCACACACACAACTCACACTACACCACGTATTACTTTTCTGCACACACATCACACATATAGATTAGTTGTATATTTATATTCACTTCATGTACAGTATGTATGTACATATTTTAGTAAGACCAACAAGTATATATATCACAACACGCATAAGGAAAATCTATCATACAACAAATCCACCTTGAACAATTAACATTTGAGCAAGAATCACATAATTTCAACTAACATGATAAGAACCCTAAAATTGTATACTAATCTAACTACGTGAACTTAAAACCTACTTGCCTGTTTAATTTACGAGATCGAGATTGAGAGACTAAGTTCCTCGTGAGATTCGCCAAGTTCTTCTCTGCTCATCCTATCGAACCGATTGTCCCATTCTTCTTCTCCTTTTCTCTCGTCCATAGCCGCCCCCTTTTCTTCTCCTTCCCGTAAGTCCCTTTTTTTCTTTTTCCTTCTTTATTATTTGTTTTGATATATAAATAATTAGGTTAATTAATTACTTAGCCCATAAAGATTAAAACTTGTATAGCCCATTTAAAGAAACTCAATTATTATTTTAGCCCAATAAAGCCAATTAAATTAAAAGCCTATTTAGTAAATTTAAGCTCAACTCATTTATAATTTTATTAGCCCATTAATACAAGTTAAGCCCATTAAAAGTAATTATATTTTATAAGAGTTTGTTAAGTTAAAAAGCCCAAATTATAAAATACTGAAATCCAATTAACACGTGTACAAACGAGCTATTTTAATTACTTAATTTTTATTGTAAAAATCGGGTTATTACATTCTACCCAACTTCTAAAAAGTTTCGTCCTCGAAACTTAATTCATTTTATAAAATGTTAAAGCCCAAACAAAAAAAATTAATATGTTTTATCAAATTAGTAACCGAACACATAATATTATAAAGTCCATTAAAAAATGTAAATATATTTTATAAAAGCCCATTAAATTAAAAGTCCGATTCATCATATATTGAAGTCCACATAAAATATTAAACACGTAAGCAAACGAGCTATTTAAATTAACTAATTTTTATCATAAAACTTCGAGTCTTTACATTCTACTTACCATATAAAAAGTTTCGTACTCGAAACTTAGTTCAATTCATAAGGATATGTTATCTCAAATTTTAAATGCACATTGCACGGTATCAGCAAGAATAAAACCATTCGTAGAATCAAAATTAACTTATCATAAATAGCGACATATACTCATAACAACAAGATAACAATTAAAATCATTAAGCATTCATATATACATACAAACATAACATATAGACAATTATATAGACCTACAGATTACATATGTATTCATCTGCTCATATAGGTTAAATATATATATACTACACAATCATACAAGGATCATACTAGATGTTGTTGCTAGAAAAGGCAGGTAACTATTGTTAATATTTATAATAAACATTATATACATATAGGTAAGTTATACATATACTACACCCACCTCTTAAAAAGTTTCGTCCGCGAAACTTAGTTTAATTTTATAGAGCATGTATCAAAAAATTAAAATCATCACGCAATATCAGCAAGAATGTAACTATTACCAAAAATTTAAAGTCGACTTACCAAATATAACTACAAATGTTCACATCATTAAAACAATGATAATGAGCATAAAGCATTCAAATATTCATAAGTAACATCGATATAATCATCACATAACAAGTAACTGCGAAAAGAACTCACTTACCGGAGCAACGAAGATGTCTGGCGTGATTCATACTCATAACTTAATTTTAAAAATTTTTAAATTACGATTTTTTTTTTGTTTAACACAGGTCGAGAGAATCGATTTTAAAACTCTGCGCTCTGATACCATTTGTCACGCCCCGTTTTATTTTAATAAATAAAAGAAATACAAGTAATAATTTTTAAAGATCTCAAGGGCGCGAGATGCAATTTTTCAAACTCCACGTCGGTATAATAAATTTTCAACGGTAAAAAGGTTTAAACAATAGTAAATGCAGCGGAAATAATTAAAGTTGTAAAACACGTGCGTTAAATACTAAACTAATTTTACTCATTAAACATTGTACGAATCACGACGCAGCATCCTCGACTACTCCAGTTTATCAAATAGTATCACCTGAAAACGTTTATAACAGCAAGGGTCAGTCCACTGACTGGCAAGTAGGCATGCAATCTATATGCTTTAATGTTATCACTTGTCGTCTTAGTTCGTATTTTCAACGTTGATCTTTAATGCAATGCACGACGTACTTAACTTAGACGTAGGACATAAACATTAACTTTAACTTGAAACGTTTACGTAACTTTCTTTTAACATTAACGTTCATATCATTTCTTTCACGTTTAGACGCGAGCTCACTTGACATCGTAAGGGCTACCCCAGTCCATTGAGGCCATTCATTCGTTAGTTGCACACCCTGTCTAGAGGCCCTTTCGCACTCTAGCCATTGAGGCCATTAAAGTTAGTTGCACACCCTGGTCTAGATGCCCTTTCGACGCTCTAGCCATTGAGGCCATTAAAGTTAGTGCCACCCTGCTTAAGGTAGGTCCTTACGATGCCCAACATTTCGTTTACTTTAACATTTAACTTTCACTCTTTAGTATTTTGACCGTGAACTGGACCTCTGATGCAAAAGCATTCTTACGTGTATGCATGAATTAATGATATGAATGAATTCACATTATAAATAAATACGTATCTCAATGAATGTAAATAAACATAAGAAATACGATTGGCACCGAACAAATATAAATCGATCATACAATATACTCCAAACTCTCAAACAATAAATACAAGTAACACTCAGAACATACAACTAAACTTGCAAGATTATACAATTTGATACCTCGACTACAAGCACATCTATAAGGCTGTACCTCTTCATACCTATACTCAGACTTATACATAACATTGCAAACATATAAGTCTTATCTATATGCATTTACCTTATAAATGATCAACATAAACATTACAATATAACTACACATATTAAAATACAATCAACAGATAGAAAAAGTATAGTTTACCCCATCACCAAGATTAATGAATTACCATCAAATTACTACACAATTCAAGCCAACCGCTTTATTATACATATGAAACATTAAACTTTTGCTGCTGCTATAAAAGCAGCAGCCCGTACACACATATACAAACACACCCACCACACATTACTTAATATATTTTACTACAACATCTACGTACATACAGTTTACAATTATATATACATATATGCCTTCACACACACAACTCACACTACAATCACCCCACCTTTTTCTGGGGCGTTACAATCACCCCACCTTTTTCTTCGCAACTTTGAATTTTCTGGGGCGTTACAATCACCCCACCTCCCCACCTTTTTCTTCGCAACGTCCTCGTTGCGTGCCTTACTTTTCTGGGGCGTTACAATCACCCCACCTTTTTCTTCGCAACTTTGAATTTTCTGGGGCGTTACAATCACCCCACTTTTTTCTTCGCAACGTCCTCGTTGCGTGCCTTACTTGCCTTACTTGCCCAGGACCAACCATCCGTGCAGGAATTGTTGGAGTTGTGTACTTAATGTCTAGATTTAAGTATCGATAAACTCCCAGTCATAGCATTTAACCTATTTAATTAATAAACAATTATTTGCATTTAATTATTATTAATTAATTATGCAAAATTATAGTCCTGGATTTCATACGTTGTAGTTAGTATGGTGTGCATGGGCACACAGAAGATCATACTATCGGTTACTCGTATTTAATCAAACAGATGCTCACGACCTAGATGGACCCGGACCAATCCATCGGTATAGTCGTTGTGTGAGAGAGAAAATAATTTATCTTAATTATTTTATCACACTTGTACACTTGGTGTATTGGGCGGATCGCTTGAGATTTATTGATTAGGATTGCCTTGGATAATCAATTTAAATCTCAGAGTATTTTATTTTTAATCCCCGATATTATTGCGGGTGTGTATATTTAATATTAGAAGCTTTGATTTTCCAAAGGAATTAACCGATTTAATTATTGGGTTAATAACCGGTAAAATTGGGTCACTATATTTTATATATGACATGCCGTGAATATTTGACAGGAAAGTGTATCCCGGAAGGGTTGATAATATCCCCGAGATGAGTTCATAAGGAATTATTGTGTAAACCTCATGAGTGGATTTGTTCCGCACAATAATTAAGGTTGAATGGTACTAGTCTCGGATACAAGAGATGAATATAATTTATTGAGCAATAAATAAATTTATTCATGAATATTTAAATCTTAAATACACGGAATAAATAATACTACCGGAGAAATATTATTTGATATAATATGGTTTAATATTGGGAGTGCAATTAATTTATATAGCGGAAAATAAATTAATTAATATTGATAAGGATTAATGGATGATTAAGTCGTTGTAGTGCGTCAAAAATCAAATAAAAATATCCGAACTTATTGCCGAAGCAATTCGCCCGAGTCGATCTCACGAGGAACACTACTATCGGCACGTATTCTTGTTAATTTATTTGCAACGAGAAGAAAGAAAAGAGATATAGCATAATGCATTTTGATTAGTTTTGTTTTAAACTAAAATTAACTAAGAATTAATAAACTAAAAATAATCAAGAAGCAATTAACGAAAATTAACAAGGTGTAATTAATAAAAAGAAAGACTAGGGCTTCGGGTTCATCAAGCATAAACTTCGGGTTGTCAATTTACGAGGTACGAATCAAAACTAAAACGTCCGTCGCCGGTAGATTTTAGGGTGTTCGATAATCCTATGTTTTGTAATTGCTCCTAAGCCTCATACAAAAGTTTTAAAATCATGTTGGCATTTTATCGAGCACCTTTGAAGCGTTTGTAAATTTCAAGCCCTAGTTCATGTTTGAATCCTCCTAACCCTAGCGAACAAATTAGCTACTCATATTAATAATCGAGAACAAACAAATAGAGATAGATGAATTCATGATGAAAGAACTAGAATAAGAACACAAGCAAATAATTAAGAACGAAATTGAAAAGAAATAAAGCTTACTAGATTACTTGTTCGAAGTAAACAATGATCGGTGCTAACCACGTTTAATATCCACGAATCAATGAAAGAAAAAACGATGATGAAAATCGAGGATGTCGAGTCTCAAGTCTTCTCCAAAGCTCGAAAAAAAATGAATGCAAGGTGTCTTTGTTTATGAACGAAACCCTACTTATAGTGCATAAAAAACGAGGGTCAATCGTCGGTCAAAGCTGTACAAAGAGGCAGGCGAGCGCCTGGGTGCCAGGCGGGCGCCTGGTAGACGTCGCGGGCGGGCGCCAGGTGAGAGAGCGAGCGCTTCCGGAATTGGGCAGATTCTGGACAAAGGGAGCAGGCGGGCGCCTGGTCATAGAGCGCTCGCCTGGTGGTGGTCGCGAGCGAGCGCTTGGACGGCTGGGCCATGTAGAGCACTCCAAGGGCTTTCCGTAGAGATATAGATCATCGGTATAGGTGGTCTGAGTTGGGAGACCCAAGCTCTCCAAGTTTGCTGCGCATACTCTCCGGGCAGCTGCGTACTGGTCTGGAAACTCAAGTACTGTGACTATATCACGGGGATATATGATAATAATAGTGCAGGGCCTCGTACAACTCTTCGAGAGCTTTCCGACAAGGTATGGACCATGCATGTATGTGGTCGGATCTGGGAGAACCAAGCTCTCCAAGTTTGCTGCACATACACCCCGGGGCAGCTGCATACTGGGCTGGAAACCCGTGAATTCCGGCTTTATGATGGGGAACCATGACAACAAACTGGTAGGACCATGTAGAGGATTTCAATAGCTTTCCGACCATGTATGGATGGTGTTTTTAGGTTGTCGTAGTTGGGAGAACCAAAGTGGCCAAGTTTGCAGCGCAATCACGATAGGTGGTCAGTCAAATCACTTTACTGTTTTTCAACTCGTTTTTGCTCGTTTTCGCATTGAACATGATCATACACCTACACACTCCACAAAAACGTCAAACCTACCGATAATCATGAGAATGATGCACAAGAATGACACAAAATGGCATGAGACGACACAAAACATCATAGGAAAAGTAGCACAAAAACATGTAAATCAACTCCCCCACACTTAGCTCTTTGCTTGTCCTCAAGCAAACAATCACGGTATACTATACGAACAAAGCATCCACTGAGCTCAAGACAAACAATCAACCATAAGAGAATTCAAGACATTCACAATTGAGAAATCAAAATCAACTAATGAGTGTCCCTCAAGTATTCAAATTCCCACAGTTCGAACCATGATTCCACTCCACCAATATCAACAACGAGCACAAGTAAACAAAGCCACCGAAATGTCTAGCCAAGTTAATCAAGTAAGGCAATATTCACTAGGTGTAAACAGTCGAGGGTCACTCGAGTATCCTAGCGTGGTTTCCCATACTAATCGTTCTCGTAGAAGCAGTGTGGCTGCTTTACTAATACTAATATAATACTACTTCTTTTTTTTCTCTTTTTTTTAATTTTTTTTATTTTTTATTTTTTTTATCTCGACAACGGTATTTTTCGAACCATTTTTTTTTTAGTTCGGCTGCCGGCCCTTTTTTCACATACGCAACTAGCTTATTCGAACGTCTTCTGTTTTTGCGTTCGGTTGCGAATAATACCTATATATAGCTAAGCCACACTATTAATAAGAGAGACGATCAAAGTAGAATCCTCGTGTATAACCCGGCCAAACAATCAATGAACTCGATCTACTTAATACTCGTGCCTAACCGATGTCATGAAAACACAACTCTCCCTATGTAGCAAATCCTAAGTGTAGGACCCACGATTAATTAACTCGTCATTATCATCCTGATGAAGCCCTGAATTCAAGTACGTGTAAACCGAAGCCTATATTGCCTAGAACATGCTTCTAACAACTATACCGCAATTGTGCCAAATGGGGAGGGTGATCAGCAAGACAAAACATAGCAAAAGACACAAAATAAACGACGTTTGAAGACTACTATAACTCCAACAAACCTCGCGAAACAACGGGTTACCCTAAGAACATGCAAAGCTACCCCCACACTTGAAAGACACATTGTCCTCAATGTAAACACATAATCACGTAAATCTTAGGCAAGGAAGTACAAAACATGTTCAATCGAAAAAGAACAAACTAAAGAAATATAATATACAGAACAAGCATAAAAAGAGGAAGGGTAAGAAGGTGCAAACAGTGATGTTGGCTCCTTTGGTCTTCTCGATCCAGCCCGTATGAAATCGTGGGAAGGCCCCCACGTGGCGCTCATTTTGGGAACCGAAAGAGCAGCACGGTCCGTGGACTAGTCTCCACGCGACGCTCACTTATAGTCGAGAGCTTGACTTTTTCCTTCTTCATCCAAGGTGCATTTAATCCATGTAGACATACTTCCATTGTTTCGATAATCCCTTGATCTCTAATTTTGGTGGAGGTAGTTCTTTTTCTTCATCGCTCTCGAGTATCTCAACCCCCCCAATAATATCTTTTACATGAATGTCTTGCTTGGCTTCAATGTTGGGATATAAAAATATCGAGCTCATTTTCTCAAATACCATATCATCCGCTCTTCTTACATTAACCCCCAAAACACAATTAAATCTTAAAAAACCTGGATCATGCGGCTTGGGTGGGTGATGATCACATATCATATTTGACTCCTCAACAACCATAAGATAATTCATGTCAAGTGAGGGAGGAGGGTGTCCGGAATTCTTATCCACCAAATCACTCGGAGAGGAATGAGGTGATTCGGTCATACATTCATGCTCAGGAAACATATCTTCAACCTCCTTGCCCCCGTCTCTCGTTTCATCGATATTTGAGCTTTGAGACTCAAGAGCGATATCTAGCATCAATGACTCCTCTTGCAAATTCACCCCCTCGTGATTGTCGACTACTGTATTGATACTCAATATCTCTTCCTCTAGTTCTATAGGGGGTGAAAAGGACAACTTGTATGGGTTTTCATCTCGATGCGACACTTTTGGTGTAATCACCTCCAACACCATACTCTCAATCGTCTCTTCCTCATCATCTTCCTCCAAATTCAGGTCATTGTCGTACATATGCTCCACTTTGGTCTCGACCTCATTCGGTGCAACTTCATCATAGTCGTAGTCACTTTGGAGATTCTATTCCTCGTGTACCCACTCGCTTTGATTGCACATCTTATCGATCATATCTCCTATGACCTTAGACCTCGCTTCCGCTTCGATACTCTCTGCCAATCTAACTTCACTCGCCTTTATTGATGCTTCGTTTGCTTTCATGACTCGTTCGGCCATCTGCATGAAATCCTGGAAAGTGTCCTCCAAAGATGGCTTATATGACGGCTTTGGTTGCATCGAATACGGTGGAGGGTATGCCAAATTCGCTTGAGCATTACTGGTCATCGTCACTTCATTCGCTTTGATCGACGCTTCATTTGATTTCATTATCTGGTTGGCCGTTTGCATGAAATCTTGAAAAACGTCATCCAGCGACGGCTTGTATGGAGGCTTAGGTTGCATAGAATAATGTGGAGGGTACTCCATGTTCTGAGGAGGCCATTGTTGTGGATCCCATTGTTGTTGAGGTGGATCAGCATAATAACTCTGATGAGAATGCCACTCCGGATTGTATGCTTGAGACTGAGAGCCAAAATGTGTTGTCGTGTCATATTGGGAAGGCTCGTAGTAAGTGCTCGTCTGAGGCCATGTGTTCTCCCACGTATAGTTATTAAATGTATTCATCAATGCTAACAAAAACACTTGACAAAAACATTAAACGCACCGGTGGGAGAAATAATAATCATAAATAAAAAGAAAAAAAAAATTGCAAACACTCAAACACTAATACTTGTGCCTAAAGTGTTCCCCGGCAACGGCGCCAATTTGATTAAGTCGTTGTAGTGCGTCAAAAATTAAATAAAAATATCCGAACTTATTGCCGAAGCAATTCGCCCGAGTCAATCTCACGAGGAACACTACTATCGGCACGTATTCTTGTTAATTTGTTTGCAACGAGAAGAAAGAAAAGAGATATAGCATAATGCATTTTGATTGGTTTTGTTTTAAACTAAAATTAACTAAGAATTAATAAACTAAAAATAATCAAGAAGCAATTAACGAAAATTAACAAGGTGTAATTAATAAAAAGAAAGACTAGGGCTTCGGGTTCATCAAGCATAAACTTCGGGTTGTCAATTTACGAGGTACGAATCAAAACTAAAACGTCCGTCGCCGGTAGATTTTAGGGTGTTCGATAATCCTATGTTTTGTAATTGCTCCTAAGCCTCATACAAAAGTTTTAAAATCATGTTGGCATTTTATCGAGCACCTTTGAAGCGTTTGTAAATTTCAAGCCCTAGTTCATGTTTGAATCCTCCTAACCCTAGCGAACAAATTAGCTACTCATATTAATAATCGAGAACAAACAAATAGAGATAGATGAATTCATGATGAAAGAACTAGAATAAGAACACAAGCAAATAATTAAGAACGAAATTGAAAAGAAATAAAGCTTACTAGATTACTTGTTCGAAGTAAACAATGATCGGTGCTAACCACGTTTAATATCCACGAATCAATGAAAGAAAAAACGATGATGAAAATCGAGGATGTCGAGTCTCAAGTCTTCTCCAAAGCTCGAAAAAAAATGAATGCAAGGTGTCTTTGTTTATGAACGAAACCCTACTTATAGTGCATAAAAAACGAGGGTCAATCGTCGGTCAAAGCTGTACAAAGAGGCAGGCGAGCGCCTGGGTGCCAGGCGGGCGCCTGGTAGACGTCGCGGGCGGGCGCCAGGTGAGAGAGCGAGCGCTTCCGGAATTGGGCAGATTCTGGACAAAGGGAGCAGGCGGGCGCCTGGTCATAGAGCGCTCGCCTGGTGGTGGTCGCGAGCGAGCGCTTGGACGGCTGGGCCATGTAGAGCACTCCAAGGGCTTTCCGTAGATATATAGATCATCGGTATAGGTGGTCTGAGTTGGGAGACCCAAGCTCTCCAAGTTTGCTGCGCATACTCTCCGGGCAGCTGCGTACTGGTCTGGAAACTCAAGTACTGTGACTATATCACGGGGATATATGATAATAATAGTGCAGGGCCTCGTACAACTCTTCGAGAGCTTTCCGACAAGGTATGGACCATGCATGTATGTGGTCGGATCTGGGAGAACCAAGCTCTCCAAGTTTGCTGCACATACACCCCGGGGCAGCTGCATACTGGGCTGGAAACCCGTGAATTCCGGCTTTATGATGGGGAACCATGACAACAAACTGGTAGGACCATGTAGAGGATTTCAATAGCTTTCCGACCATGTATGGATGGTGTTTTTAGGTTGTCGTAGTTGGGAGAACCAAAGTGGCCAAGTTTGCAGCGCAATCACGATAGGTGGTCAGTCAAATCACTTTACTGTTTTTCAACTCGTTTTTGCTCGTTTTCGCATTGAACATGATCATACACCTACACACTCCACAAAAACGTCAAACCTACCGATAATCATGAGAATGATGCACAAGAATGACACAAAATGGCATGAGACGACACAAAACATCATAGGAAAAGTAGCACAAAAACATGTAAATCAATGGACTTGAGCATTGGGCTCAATTTAATCTTCAATATTAGAAGCTCAATATTCCACCTCCTTATGATCCCCTACGTAGCCTATAAAAGCACTACATGGCCTTCATAAATCATAAGACAAGAATATCAATATTTTGATAGTTCTAGAGAGTTGAAGGAGATCCATAGGAGTTCGATAGATCGTCGCCCACACGACGTTCGGACGAGGTGCAAGGAATACGTAGGAAGATCGCAAGGTCATCAACACGTTAATTCGTTTCTCCGTACAACGAATTGAGGTAACATAATCTAAAAACCCCTCTTCGATTATGTGTTCGTTAATCGTGATATATACATGAACAAGACGATCCGGGAAGACGTCGAAATCGGGATACGGGGATCACGCGATCCCCGTCGGGATCGAGAGGGGCGGCCGAACCCTAGGGTTCGACCGCCGGTACCGCGCGACGAAGGGGAGCCCCGGCTGGACGCCGGGGCACGCGATCGACTTCGGTCGATCGCCGGGATGCCGCGGGCTGGTGCCGCGGCGGATCCCAGCCGCCCCTTCGACGGCGGCGTGCGCACGGGGATCCCCGGCTGAAGCCGGGGCGGGCGATCGAGCTGGGCTCGATCGCGAGGGCAGCCGAGGGCTGGAGCCTCGGCTGGGCGCCCTCCTCCTCGTGGTGGCGGTGGCGGTGAGTCGCCGGACTCACCGCCGGCGGGTGCTGGTCCGACAGCCCCGCGGGGATGCACCCGCATCCCCGGCGATCGCCATGCACGGCGATCGCGAACCCTAACGGGGTTCGGCTAGGGTTTCTAGCCGCGGGTTTATCCCGCGGCGATGATACTCTTGTCGAGCCCGGTTCGTTGGCGTTCGTGATCGGTTTCCGGCGACGGGGTTTTCGGTCGGGTTATCGGTTCCGCAATTTTTTTGATAGCCCGGGACATCGAATCCCAGCAATTGGTATCATAGCGTTTGGTTTCGTGTTCATGTATATGTTCGATTATTGTTCTACCTTGCAGAGATTTCCGGCTATCATGGTTGGATTTAATTATTGTGTTAATTAATTATCATGATTATTCGTTTATTAAACTCTCGGACATGTCGAGATTCGTTTTGTGTGGTTGAATGTTTGTAATAGTAAAAATTCGGGGGTTGACCGAATTTAGGATTTATTATTACGTTCTATGTTTTCCGGAAAATGTATAGGGTCGATTTCATGTATAGAATCGATACCGGAATTGTAAATTTATTTCTTGTAATTTATTTACGTTGGATCGATGCCGAGACGACCGCCGGAGAACTCGTGTGACGAAGAAGACGAAGAGGACGAAGAACCGGGGGGTCGATCATCCCCATGATCGATCCCCATGAGGATCGATTGACCCCACCATGGGGCTGCCCGCTAAGGCTTCCGGCCACGCCGGCCACCGGTGGTGGTGGCGCGTGGCTAGGGGGCGGCGATGGTGGTGCCCGGTGATGGTAGTGGTCGGCGGTGGGGGTGGTGTGGGGATCCCCAACCCATGCTACTCCTACCAAAGATTCACTTTCCTAATTAATTCGGTTTTTCTAATTGAGTTTTCCTATTTTTGGGAATTCTCATGGATTAGGAAAAGGATTAATTGGAATTAATTTTATTTCCTTATTCTATTATGGAAGTCTTCTAGAGTATTCCGAGTTCTACTTGGAATAGGATCCTAGAGATTTGATAGAATTGGAAAGGAATAAAAGTTAATTTAGGATTGATTTATTTCCTAATTGATTATTCCTATTTTATGGGAATTTTCATAGTAATGGAAATTAATTAATTTTGGAAAGTAGAAGAGTCCTAATTTATTTTATTTCCTTATTCTATTATAGAAATCTTCTAGAATATTCCAAGTTTTACTTGGATAGATTATTCTAGAGATTTAATAGAATTAGATAGGAAAATAAATAAATAGAAATATTAATAATATTTAATTTTATTTTTGATTTATTCGATTGACTTAATTTTCGAATTAAGTAACTTTTGGATTAATTGAAAATAAATAGATTTAAATATTGGGATTAATATTCTCGTCACATGGAGCATTCAAGAACGAAGACTGAAGACTAGAAGATGCATATGAAGATGGAATAAAGCCATGATAGTCGGGAAAATAATTTTCTAGCATTATTTTGACTATGTGATATGTGCTTTATTACTTGTATGCATGCTTATGTGTTTAATTATGCATTAGATAGCGTATCCCTTTGTTACAAAAAGCTAAATGGGAGAGGGGATGGAAACATTCCCGTGGTCTCCATTACTGTTCTCTTGGTGACATTTATGAGCTTTCGAAGTTCATATAAATATGTCATTGGAGGAGAATTCTTGTAATTCATTTTACAAGAAACATTGATCAAGTTTATCAAACAATGCCTAATTTGTCTTTCTGAAACTGACTTCAAGTCGACTCATTCTCACCCCGGGGAGTGGAATGTAGCCAAAGCCACTTGGTCATGTGGATGACACAAATTAGAGACCTTCGTACCATTCTTTGATAGATGGATCGATTGTCTGCTCGACTCCCTCATCTAATGAGAGATAGGGTTGTTCGCATGGTGAATCACTGGTTAGAAACTTCGAGTTTCACTTATGATTCTCCGCGTCTTGATCTACGAAAATCGAATGGATCTTGTAACTGGGAGTCAATTATAAAAGTCTCTTAGTGTAGTAAACGTCCACACCACGTGGCTTGCTATACTGACGGATTTTGGATTAATTGATGTAGACAGTTGTAAGTAATTGTGAAGAGTTGTGAAATTATCGTAAACGTCCACACCACGTGGCTTGCGGTGATGTAGCAATTCCAAACGATGTACTTTGGTGCTGAGTAATGGTTTACACTTAGATACGCGTTATAGTATTCTTCCCCACGAAGTTCCGCTATAAGTGATGTATGACCAAAGAAAATCTAATTGCTAAATCATTTAGGTGGGTAAACGTCCACACCACGTGGCTTGCCTTACCTGATGGGATTTTAGATGTAATTAGTAATTTAATGATATTATTTGAGGGAGATAATATCGGACATTAAATTAATTGTTTGTTTATATGTGCTTATAGGTTTAGAGAGTAGCTATGAATCCACTTTCTGTGATACTCAAGGAACATAAACTCACTGGTCCCAATTACATTGATTGGAAGAGAAATTTAGACATTGTCCTGACTTCTGAGGAGTACAAGTTTGTACTCCATGAAGTGTGCCCTGCCGAGCCCACGGCTGCCTCAACTGATGAGGAAAAACTGGCATATCGGAAGTGGAAAAAGGCTGATGAAATGGCTAGGTGTTATATTTTGGCTTCCATGTCAAATGTACTCCAAACCCAACATGAGCCGATGAACACTGCCTATGATATGATGTTTAACCTCAAGGAGATGTTTGGGGAGCAAGATCGTGCGGCTAGGCAAGAAGCCATGAGAGTCCTCATGTCGACTACTCAGTCTGAAGGAACGCCCGTTGGGGAGCACGTTCTTAAGATGATGAGTTTGTTGAATGAACTTGAAGTCCTAGGAGCTTCTATTGATGGTGAGACGCAAGTCGACATCATACTCCAGTCTCTGACCCCTAGTTTTGAGCAGTTTCGTATGAGCTATAATATGGGTAAACTATCTTATACTCTTGCGCAACTCCTGACTGAACTAAAGGCGGCAGAGGGGATCTACAAGAAGGGCAAGTCTCAAGCGCTTGTAGCTACCAAGTCCAAGGGCTCGAAGCCTGTTGGAGGTAGGGGCAAGAAAAGGAAGCAAGCCTGGAAACCCAGTGGTGCCAAGAGGAATGGACCACGAGTGGGGGCTGCAAAGCCAAGAGGCAAGTGCTTTCGATGCAACAAGTCTGGGCACTGGAAGTCTGAATGTCCTCTCAAAGGTACGAATTTTTCTTTAGTCGTAAAAACATAGTCAGCGGTATTATCTACCAGAATTCTGGTGTGTAGATATGGAACCACTGACGGTATGTGCATTTTAAATGCAGGGGTTCCAGAAAACCCGGCGACTTAGAGAAGAAGAGTTCAAGTCTACACGGGCGAAGCTGTTGGGGTAGCAGCAGTTGCAGTGGAAGACATTTATCTGCTTTCAGTAGTTTTAGGATTTCATTTTAAGTTTATTGCATTATGTACCCCTTTATTTTATAAAGAACTTCTGTTCTGGATTTCTATTATTTATGAATGGATATTTTATTTCTTTAATCATTTCATGATTTGGATAAGAAATAATGGTGTTATCTATTCTGGTACATTAGATAGCAATATGTGAATGATGAATCCTTAGTCTACCACGATGCAACAATCCGTTATATATAACTTGTTTTACTTATTAGATGTATTTCTTTATTAATCATTATACTTGTGGATTCTTATACTTAGTAGTATTTATTCAAATAAAGATTCAAAAGGTCGAAATTGATTTAATCAATTATAGTTGAAGGAATGGACCTTCCGACCTAAGAATTGAATTTGGAAGATAATACAACTAAGCATACCTTTTGGTAAATGATAGAATTCGGACAAGTATTGAGGATGATCAATGATATGTGTAAGGTGCGAGTAGTTCTTTTTAGAATACTCGAAGATGGATTAGAATGCTTGATGTGCCATAAAAGCGAAGTGTTTTAGTCACAAAGCAATTATGGGGAACCTTCAAAGTATATCCATTGGAAGCCTGCGACTTAGTCGCGGAGGCTACCACATAACACAATCAAAGATTGAGATTAAGTCTCAAATGACTACACTGTTGGGATATGTCCTTCGATCCTACGTGTGCAATCGATAAAGTCATAAGGTCGTCTATGGATGTTAAATGATTATTTGATAATATTAATTGTTGGGAACAATATAATATTGATCAATTAAATCATACCTACAGGGTCACACACGGACTCAAAGATGATGTACGCTGCTTGATAAATATATTGATTTAGAATCAATATTTACGTGGAATTAATTAACATGCATGAGATGCATGGCTTGCATGGATGCATGTCACATAGTGTGACATGGCATGCCACACAAGCAAGTGGGACCACATACAATGCATAGTGGCATGTGTATGTGGCATGACCTTTCACCTCCTTTGTAACCCCTTTGCATGATTATGGTGCATTATGATGCCCATTATGTTGTAGGTTATAAAGGGGTGTAATGGGATGCGTAATGATGCACTTATATGGATGAAAATCAGATTTTCATCACACAATAGGATCTGCCACGAAATTTCACTCAAATAGAGAGAAAAGAGGTGATCTTGGAGATTCATTCTCAAGCAAGCAAGGTGTTCATTATCCGGGTTCGTGTGCAACACGTAGAGGCCGGGCCATTTGTGCGGCTTCCACATCCGGACGATCTAAAGGAGTGACGAGGTCATTCACAAGGAGAGCTTCGAGAGGCTGATCCATTTGAGGTGGTTCAATCGACTCAACACCACCTCAACGACATTAACCAAAGTCAACGATCACCAAAAGTAAGTAATCGTTGAACCTTATATATATATATTGAATGTATATATATATATGTTTATATGTGTTCTTATACACATTAAGTGTGCACTAAGATCATGGCATAGTAAATCTATCGCTTTACACGCTTCCGCACACACGGTATATCGATTGGATCGGTATACCGGTACCTTCAATTGGTATCAGAGCCTAGGGCTCGTGCACACTTTTGTGTTGGACACAATATGTTTAAATCAACATAATTGGTTTAATTGTTTTATGTGATTATGTGATTATGTGTTTAGATATAAGGCCGGCCACCGTTAGTGGTCGGGTGAATGGAATTGTCGTTTTTTTCGTACGATTGGCCATAGTTTTGGAGGGCTGCGTCCCTTGGAATCTTTTGTAATAGATAGGTTTTTTCTATTCAAAAATGTATTGTTCAATGTGTAAGCAATGGATTGAATCCATGGATCGACATTGGATATCGGCTCTCCGACGAAAACGAGAAGAAACGAAGCAAAACGAAGCGAAACGGGCGAAAACCGGGCTGCTGGAGCAAACCGGCGGGCGCCGTTTGTGCTCCGGCGGGCGCCGAATGGATTCGGCGGGCGCCGTTTTGGAAACGGCGACCGCCGAAATGCTCTTTTCAGGTCAGCCCCGATTCTGTACCCTTTTGGCGGGCGCCGTTTTGGAAACGGCGACCGCCGGTGGTGTTCGGCGACCGCCGTTTGTGAAACGGCGGGCACCGTTCGTGGTTTTTGGGGTACGAACTAAGGTTGACCTAAATCGGCGGGCGCGTAACTGAAACGGCGGGCGTGGACAAGTCCAAAAGATGTTCAAGGCCTATTTTGTTGCTTTTAATCTTTTCGTTTGAGAGTTGTGAGGTTCTAGGGGCCTTTCGATTACGTATTTAATTGCTTTGCTAGTTATAGGTTGTTTTATGTTATAAATGTTCAACTTACATATAAACAAACTTATGCATGCAAGTTCCCAAAATAATGAGTATAATGTCTTGTCCAAAACATCACACCCCTAAAGCCCTCGATCATAAGTTGGTAGGTCCGCCTCAGCGGGGTACTACTTGTTATCTTGGGATAAGTGGGAGTAAGGGTTAGACCTTTACACGTGAGTTTGGTTTTCTCATCGATAGATCCACTGCAGGCGTGGCTATCGAGACATGAGATGAGAATGGGACTCTCATCGACCGAGAGTAACATTAGATGTTATTGACATGGGATGTCTACCTATCTTGGACTTCTTAAGTGCGGACTCAGTCGGCTTAAGAATTTGCAAGATGAGGGTCTTGGGATTGTTTTGTTCAAGGGAACAAAGATATTAGATATCGATTGAACAAAATGGAATAAATAAGTAGCTTGTTAGACAACCTTATTTGTTTACCGATTTGTGGATGTTTACATACTTTATTTATCTTTCTTTTGTAGTTTATCATGTCTAATATCAACTCAATTCAAGTTTCGTTCAATTCTTGATTGTGAAAAATTGAACAACATAAATTTTCTTGATTAACAACGTAATTTGAGGATGGTCCTCAAATACGAAGACAAGGAAAATGTGTTAAATAACCACAT
Organism: Euphrasia confusa; assembly: GCA_954870475.1. Classification (NCBI taxonomy): domain Eukaryota; kingdom Viridiplantae; phylum Streptophyta; class Magnoliopsida; order Lamiales; family Orobanchaceae; genus Euphrasia; species Euphrasia confusa. Next base: position 49,905,540 of record OX940949.1, on the reverse strand, counting down.
CCTAAGATATCATTGAACAACTCAATAGCATGTTCGGGGAATATGCTAAGATTGAAAAGTTCTGAATAACCAGGGTCATCGCTTCAGCTAGGCTGGAAAAGAGAAACGTATAGGGACCACATGTACAACAAATAATTGGATTATTTGTTTTAAGTGATCTCCTAAATTTTTCTAAGATGATGAGTCGTCAATTAAAAAGGACCCTGAGAGGGATATTCTTATGATAAGAGATGAGGTATTCAAAAGAGCATGGGCAAAAATGCTACTAGGGTTCCTAGGGAATCTCAATGCGTCTACTGCAAAAGTGTTGGACAATACTTGCAAACATGTAGAAGTTCATATTTATTCAATTTCAAAACAAATGCCTAATTTGTTTTTCAATGATGGATTCTAAAGTTAGGATTATTTTCACCTCGGGGAGTGAATTAATCCACAACACTTAGTTCATCAATGACACAAATTAGAGACTTTCGAGCCATGGGATGGCGTTAGTCGATTGTCTGGTTGGCTCCCTCATATTTTATGAGAGATAGGGCTTCAATTGCATGATAATATCGCTGGTTAGAAAAGTTCGACTTTTCACTTACGATTTATCACGTTTTGACATTGAGATAATTTTGAATGAGAAATTTGAATGAGACTCAATTATTGGGAATAATTGAATTTGCCCAAAGTTCAAAGAAGATGTGAAGAACGGGGTTGCTTCATCTTCAAGTATTAATGATATAGACATTAAACTTCACAAATTTTACTTCTTGGGTATTGGATGCCAAATGTGGTTCTCACATTTGTATGTGGAGGAACTAGATAGAAGTGTAAGTTTGGTGAGTAGAGATGTCGATCTACGGGCAAGAAATAGAGCGAAGGTCGCTGCATTAGCCGTATGATCATATGATGTTGTTTTGCCTTAGGGCCTTGTTTTAGTATTATAACTATGTAATTTCGTACCTTCAATAAACAATGAATATTGGTTCAGTATTGGATACTGATGGATTAGTTTTTCACTATTAAATAGTTTGGTAACTATTTTAATTGTGAATTATTCTTTGTTTTGGTACGATTATTATATTGTTTATGTATACTTTAAACTTGACAAATCATATATATCATTAAGACCAAAGGCCAAATCGAATAAGTATCGATGAGACATAACGGAAACATTGTTGATTAGATCAAATCAAAATCTAAACATGTAACGAAGCTTCTTTTAGAAGGAATTTTAGAATCATTTGACTTTGAGTCATTTGATACATGTGAATGATGTGTGATTGAAAAGATAACAATGTCATCTTTCTTGGAGAAAGGAGAACATGTGAGTAATTAGGGATGATCCATACTGATGTATGTGGAACCTATTAGTTCACAAGCACATGAAGGTTATGTTTCGGAAAAGAGAAAACAAACTATATTAGATATAGTTCGACCATTCGATGAGAGGTCTAAATGAACTACTGGTCTCTTTTGGGAACACACAATTCTAGACTTCAACTTATACACTGAATAGGAAGCTGTCAAAAGCTGTTGATAAGACTACTAGGTATGGAAAGGGAGGGTCCCTAAATTGTTTTCATCAAAATTTGAGGTTCTAAAAGCTTCTCTGACGAGATTTATCTCTATAGAGCTTGAACTCAAATGGGATAAAAGTTTTTTTATGGTATCCATAAGAAACTCGAGGGTACAACTTCTACGATCTATCTGAGAACAATATTTTGTTGCTCGAGATAGTGATTTTCTTGAAAAGAGTTATCTTTCCTAGAAATTCAGTGGGAGCTCGGTTGTCTTGAACGAGGTTCAAGTGAAACAACCAACGATGAATACTCAAGACTGGGTTGAGAGTATTCTTATGGTTTTGGAAGCCATAACAGCCCTCGTAGGTCCGAAAGGCATAAATCTATCTCTATTATTCAAATACTTAGATATTGTGACCAATGAGAGATATGAATTCATGCTTTTGGAAAGCGGTGAACCTTCGACCTAATTCCAAGCTATAACGAGTCCAGCTACTGAAAATTGGCATGGTGCCATGAAATCTGAGATGATATCAATATCTGATAATCAAGTTTGGAACTTGATATATTTGCATCACAGGGTTAGACCCAATGAATGCTAGTAGATCTTTAAGATCTAAACAGACATATGGAAAACCTAGGGTTTTCAAAGCAAGGTTGATGGTAAAAGTTTTATTCACGAGGTGGATTATGGAAAAACTTTCACCAATTGCTTTGATTAAATCATTCAGATTATCTTAGCCATTACTACTCATCTTGATAATGAGTTATGGTAATATTGGATGTTAAAATTAACTTCTTGAATTGGATTCTAGAAGAGGTTGTGTTTTAACACAGCCAAAGAGTTTTATCGATCTTAATAAGGCTGAGAAATTATGCAAACTTATAGTTGTATTTATGGAATAAAGAATGCATATCGGAGTAGCAATCTTCAGTTCAATGAATCCATACTGGGATTTGGATTTCAGAGGAACTCGGAAGAGTCTTGTTTTACAAGAAGATCAGTGGGAGTTACGTTGTATTAATTGTGTTGTATGTCGGTGACATACTCCTTATTGGAAACAATGTTTCTATGCTTAATTCTATTAAAGAATGGCTTGGGAATTGTTTTTCAATGAAGGATCTTGGAGAAGCACAATACATATTGGGCATCAAGATCGGTCGGAATAGATCGAAAATGATGTTTGGACTTAGTCAAGTGACCTATTTTGATAAGGTACTTGATAAGTTCAGAATGAAAGACGCCAAAAAGGGTCTCATTCCAATGAGTCATGGCACATCTCTTAGCAAGATGCAAGGCCCTACGGGACTTGATGAGCAAAAGAGGATGGAAAACATTCCTTATGCTTTGGCAATAGGGTCTATAATGTATGTCATGATATGTACACGACCGGACGTATCGTATGCTTTGAGCATGACGAGTCAGTTTCAAGGAAATCCAGGTGAGGCGCGTTAGACTGCGACCAAGAATATTCTTATGTACCTTAGATGGACAAAAGAATTTTGTTGTCTTTGGAAGACAAAAAGAGTTGATATTAACAAGCTGTTTGAATGCTAACTTCAAAACAAACTAAGATAATTTCCGATTTTAATCTGGTTATATCTTTTGTCTGGTTAGAGGTGATATTTGCTGGAATAGTTCCATGCAATGCAATATAGCTGATTAAACTACAAAAGCTGAGCACATTATTGCATTGGATGCAGTAATGTTGGCAGTTAGGATTTGAAAGTTCTTGAATGAACTAGGTGGCGTAACTAGCTCAGCCCATCCGATAGTTCTCTATTTATAGTAGAGTTATCGCGCAAGCCAATGAGCTAGGAAGCACCACAAGTCTAAAACTGGTGCTCAGGAAGTTCCACATTATCTAGGAGATAGTTTTGTGGAGACATCGAGATAATAAAGTTGCAACTTTTGGTAAGGTTGCAAACCCGCTTTCTAAACCTCTCCAGCAGTTTAAGCTTGAGGCTTTCACGACTGCAATAGAGATCAGACATCTTAGAGATGGGTTGTGATTTCTATTATTGTATTAGATACTTTTGGAGAATTGGTAAACATTCACTCATATGTATAATACATAATTCTTCATATAAATATGGTTTAATTTATATGAATTGTCCAAATGATTAAGTTATATCAATTGGGTTATGAGGTCGACTTACCGCATAATGAAGTCCCAATGGTTGAACTGATATACTTGAATCATATAGTTGTTCCTGGTTCGTATAATCGAGTGCGGACAAACCGATAATACAAAGAACTAGATTGTAATGTGTACTATAGCGCCGCTTCATGGGCTAGTGATGTGGGACATCAAGTACAATTACATAGATATTAGCTGGGAGCTAATGATCGAACAGACCCGACTGGAATAGTATTTAAGATTTCGAGTCATAATACTATTTCATTGACTGTCGAGCAATTTCCTCTGACCTGAGTAGTCCAGAGTGATTCCATTGTGAAATAGTGTACTTTGATACAAGTAAACGCCTTTCGTAAAAGGAGGTTATAAAACTTGTTATTGGGTATATCAGGAAGCAAGTGGGAGAGCTTGGATTGACAAGATGGGATTGTCCTCCATTTTATAATGGGATACATGTCTTACCGGCCACTTGGAGAGTCGAGACTGTGGAAAATACGTGGCCACGTCCAGATTCGTATCATAGTGATAAATCTGGTTTTACAGTCTGTCTCAAAGTCCAAGAAAGGTTTGAACCGATTGAGGATGACTCGAGTCTTGCCTCAAGTTCAAACTTAGACATAAAGTGACAACAGGAAATTGGCAGCACACTGGCTCTGAAGGCCAAGTGGGAGATTGTTGGGATATGTCCTTCGATCCTACGTGTGCAATCGATAAAGTCATAAGGTCGTCTATGGATGTTAAATGATTATTTGATAATATTAATTGTTGGGAACAATATAATATTGATCAATTAAATCATACCTACAGGGTCACACACGGACTCAAAGATGATGTACGCTGCTTGATAAATATATTGATTTAGAATCAATATTTACGTGGAATTAATTAACATGCATGGGATGCATGGCTTGCATGGATGCATGTCACATAGTGTGACATGGCATGCCACACAAGCAAGTGGGACCACATACAATGCATAGTGGCATGTGTATGTGGCATGACCTTTCACCTCCTTTGTAACCCCTTTGCATGATTATGGTGCATTATGATGCCCATTATGTTGTAGGTTACAAAGGGGTGTAATGGGATGCGTAATGATGCACTTATATAGATGAAAATCAGATTTTCATCACACAATAGGATCAGCCACGAAATTTCACTCAAATAGAGAGAAAAGAGGTGATCTTGGAGATTCATTCTCAAGCAAGCAAGGTGTTCATTATCCGGGTTCGTGTGCAACACGTAGAGGCCGAGCCATTTGTGCGGCTTCCACATCCGGACGATCTAAAGGAGTGACGAGGTCATTCACAAGGAGAGCTTCGAGAGGCTGATCCATTTGAGGTGGTTCAATCGACTCAACACCACCTCAACGACATTAACCAAAGTCAACGATCACCAAAAGTAAGTAATCGTTGAACCTTATATATATATATATATTGGATGTATATATATATATGTTTATATGTGTTCTTATACACATTAAGTGTGCACTAAGATCATGGCATAGTAAATCTATCGCTTTACACGCTTCCGCACACACGGTATATCGATTGGATCGGTATACCGGTACCTTCATACACCATACACTTACGTGTAGAGATGGTGAGTCAGTAAGAAATAGAATTCAAAAAGTAAAAGAACAAGTAGTTCGGAACTACCTATGTTCTATGGATATTCCTGGAGACAACGGCATATTCAATATGGTTGTAGGATATCCTAGATGAACAAAGTATTCTGTGTTCTATAGTACTATGAACCAGAAGGACGTGTAACGCCCGGTTCTTAGAGAAAGACTATTAGAAGAACCACAAAGCCCGAACTGACGCAGTACCTTGGAATGAGAAAAAGGACAAAGACTAGGAACCAGTCAAACCGAGTAGAGGTACACCACATACTGCACCTACTGTTATTACTGTTATACACCGGGACGCCATTGCAGTGGGAGGTTGTTAAGACAACCAGAGATGTTCATAAGACTAGAAGAGTTTTGAACTCTGGATCTGGTAAAGATGAAATCGATCCCTAGCTCTGCATAAGTGCGATACTAGATCTAAATGTGCCTGCTTAGAGAACAATAAAGATTATTGTTAAGAGGCAAGATCATTTAGAGTACAAGCTTAGTAAATCCATTTATGGATTGAAACAAAGCTATAAATCGTGGAACTTGCGAATTGATGGGATAGTCCATTTGATGGATTCATCAAAAGGCATAGACGAAAGGTGTATTAGAGACGTAATGGAAACAAGGTGGTGTTTCTCGGAGATTTTATGTAGATAACATTTTATCATTGGCAACAATGTAAAGATGTTGTCAGACATAAAATAATGGTTGTCTAAATAAATCGAGATATAAGATTGAGTAGAAGTTAGAGCATGTTCTTGAGATCTTTCGATCTAACGAAAAGAACATTGTACTTCTCCTAGATATCTTATACGATTATGGTTTGTTTTAAACATGCATACTTCTGAGAAAGGTTATTGCCTTTCAGAGACAGAATACACATCTATCTAAAGGATATGTGTTTCGAACACATGAAGGAGATAGATGAGGACAAAGCAGTTTCCTATACTTCAAGTATGGAAAGCTTTATAGATGCAATGTTGTAAAACGAGAACCTGATATCAACTATGCGATTTGCGTAGTGGGAGGATATCAAGGTAATCTAGACAAGAGATTTTCGGATGCTGTAATAGTACCTGCGTAGTACTGAATTACTAAGCAAGACGAAATCTTCTTGGATTACATGTTCTCAGATCTCAAATCAGAGAAGGACCAGTGTAAGTCGATATCAGGCTATGTGTTCACTTTTAGGAGGAGGAGGAACCATGAAATGAAAGAGTGATAAGCAGGACGCTTCTCAGACTCTCTCATAACCGAATAGCGGCCTCAGAGGCAGCGGAAGTTTTGGTTGGGTTCCGGGATAACCTCGAAGACTTGGATATGACTCTTGGTTTACCAAAGGCTATTGTATAGCGGTGCATGGTAAACTGGAAGAAGTCATAAGTTCAAAAAGTGATGATAACACATAGAGCAAGTACCACCTGATACGAGTCATCGTCTAGGGAGACGACGCAGTAGTCACCAAGATAACTTCAGAGCGGCAACCTAGATTGCTCATTCACATAATACTTCTGAGAAGTATAACTTAAGCACGTGATGAGTATGGGAGTCGGGAGTTTGGAGGAAATGACTAGACCTTAGTACAAGTGGGAGATTGTTGGAGTTGTGTACTTAATGTCTAGATTTAAGTATCGATAAATTCTCAGTCATAGCATTTAACCTATTTAATTAATAAACAATTATTTGCATTTAATTATTATTAATTAATTATGCAAAATTATAGTCCTGGATTTCATACGTTGTAGTTAGTATGGTGTGCATGGGCACACAGAAGATCATACTATCGGTTACTCGTATTTAATCAAACAGATGCTCACGACCTAGATGGACCCGGACCAATCCATCGGTATAGTCGTTGTGTGAGAGAGAAAATAATTTATCTTAATTATTTTATCACACTTGTACACTTGGTGTATTGGGCGGATCGCTTGAGATTTATTGATTAGGATGCCTTGGATAATCAATTTAAATCTCAGAGTATTTTATTCTTAATCCCCGATATTATTGCGGGTGTGTATATTTAATATTAGAGGCTTTGATTTTCCAAAGGAATTAACCGATTTAATTATTGGGTTAATTACCGGTAAAATTGGGTCACTATATTTTATATATGACATGCCGTGAATACTTGACGGGAAAGTGTATCCCGGAAGGGTTGATAATATCCCCGAGATGAGTTCATAAGGAATTATTGTGTAAACCTCATGAGTGGATTTGTTCCGCACAATAATTAAGGTTGAATGGTACTAGTCTCGGATACAAGAGATGAATATAATTTATTGAGCAATAAATAAATTTATTCATGAATATTTAAATCTTAAATACACGGAATAAATAATACTACCGGAGAAATATTATTTGATATAATATGGTTTAATATTGGGAGTGCAATTAATTTATATAGTGGAAAATAAATTAATTAATATTGATAAGGATTAATGGACTTGAGCATTGGACTCAATTTAATCTTCAATATTAGAAGCTCAATATTCCACCTCCTTATGATCCCCTACGTAGCCTATAAAAGCACTACATGGCCTTCATAAATCATAAGACAAGAATATCAATATTTTGATAGTTCTAGAGAGTTGAAGGAGATCCATAGGAGTTCGATAGATCGTCGCCCACACGACGTTCGGACGAGGTGCAAGGAATACGTAGGAAGATCGCAAGGTCATCAACACGTTAATTCGTTTCTCCGTACAACGAATTGAGGTAACATAATCTAAAAACCCCTCTTCGATTATGTGTTCGTTAATCGTGATATATACATGAACAAGACGATCATGGAAGACGTCGAAACCGGGATACGGGGATCACGCGATCCCCGTCGGGATGGAGAGGGGCGGCCGAACCCTAGGGTTCGACCGCCGGTACCGCGCGACGAAGGGGGAGCCCCGGCTGGACGCCGGGGCACGCGATCGACTTCGGTCGATCGCCGGGATGCCGCGGGCTGGTGCCGCGGCGGATCCCAGCCGCCCCTTCGACGGCGGCGTGCGCACGGGGAGCCCCGGCTGAAGCCGGGGCGGGCGATCGAGCTGGGCTCGATCGCGAGGGCAGCCGAGGGCTGGAGCCTCGGCTGGGCGCCCTCCTCCTCGTGGTGGCGGTGGCGGTGAGTCGCCGGACTCACCGCCGGCGGGTGCTGGTCCGACAGCCCCGCGGGGATGCACCCGCATCCCCGGCGATCGCCATGCACGGCGATCGCGAACCCTAACGGGGTTCGGCTAGGGTTTCTAGCCGCGGGTTTATCCCGCGGCGATGATACTCTTGTCGAGCCCGGTTCGTTGGCGTTCGTGATCGGTTTCCGGCGACGGGGTTTTCGGTCGGGTTATCGGTTCCGCAATTTTTTTGATAGCCCGGGACATCGAATCCCAGCAGGAATGCCCCTTACGGGTACTCTCACCAACTTCTGGGTGGAGCACTTGGCCCCGCAAGACACTTAGTTCCCACCATCCGTGCAGGAATGCCCCTTACGGTTACTCTCACCAACTTCTAGGTGGAGCACTTGGTCCCGCAAGACACTTAGTTCCCACAATTCCGGTCGGCACCTGCTCTGATACCATTTGTAACGCCCCGGCCCGTTGAGGGGTCGAAGCCCGACCCTAATGGGTCGGCTCGGTTACCAATGACTGCCTTCGGGAGTGATATCCTGGCCCCACTGTACCAACACTTGTCTTTTCCAGCGCACTTTGTCCTCACTCGTGCGCACCCGAGAGACTTCCCAGGGGGTCACCCATCCTAAAACTACTCCAAAGTCAGCACGCTTAACTTTGGAGTTCTTATAGGAGGATGCCCAGAAAAGTAGATGCATCTGTTGGTAGGTATGAGTAGCATATTCAATTCCTTTGTTGGTAGGTATGAGTAGCATATTCAATTCCTTTAAGCCTTTGAATTTTCTGGGGCGTTACAGATTAACTTATTAAATTATAATTTTAAAATTAATAAACTGTAATTTTTTTTATATTTATAAATCTTATTAATTTAAAAGTGTATTATTTGAATATTACTTAAAAATCCGTAAATAACTAATTCTTTTATTTGTTTTGATTATTTTAAAAGTTTTTTAATATTTTTCTTTTACTTATTTCTCAGCTTTTTTTGAGTTTTCTTTGTTTTTAAATTTTTAATTTTTTTCTTCAAGATGTTATTTTTAAATTTATTTTTATTTTTTTAACCTTTTTATGGTTTTATTTTTATTTTTAATTGATTAAAATATTTATTTAAAAAGTAATTTTATGCTTTTTTAAAAAAATATTGAAGATGTTGTTTTTCTTTCATAAAATGAGGTATTTGTTTGATTTTTGAATTATTATTTTCATTTTAATTTTTTTATTTTAATTTTTAATTAATAATTACAAAAAAAAACAATATGTAAGGTTACGGTTTTTTTGTTTTTTTTTTTTATTATGTAGATTTATTTTTAAGTGAAGTGGTGTATGGGTTTTTTAATAATTATTTTAGAAAATGGACATTATGGTTTCTTAAATTACATCTAATATTTCATAAAATATATTTTAAAATTTAGTGTTCATTAATTTTTCATTTTTTATTAATTAAAGTATTAATATGTTTATAATTATAAACAAAGGAATTAACTGTATTTATTTAATTATAAACAAATATAAAATTTTACCTTTTATTCAAAATCACACTTTTTTTAATACATTAGTATATGAATAAAGAGTGTTGTTTGATTTTATTTTCTAGAAAGTAATGAATATTAACAAAAAAAAAATTTAAGTATACCGAATGCTTGGTGCAAAAACTATTTACTTTTTTTATAAGCCAAATATGTAGTGTGATCAATGCTCCACTCTGTGTTTTAAGCCAAAATCAAGATTGAGTCTTATGAGTTGATTTCTGGTTTAATTTTGTTAGGCCATTGAATTCTCTCTAATTAAACATGACTCAATTTTCCATCAAATTGAATTTTAGGGAAAAAAAACTAAATTAAAATAAATTTTGATATATTTGAGACAAAATCATAAAAATGCGTTTATATAAATCATAAAAATGTGTTTATATGAGACTAAAAACTCCAAAGTCTATTGAAATTGATTTTTGGTTTAATTATTTTTATCATAAAAATATTTGTTAAGAATAATTATTTTATTTGTTTAAATAGTTGACCAATCAAACTTAGGTCACTGATTTCTCTTTAATTAAACATCGACTCAATTTTCCATCAAATTGAATTTTAGGAAAAAAAACTAAATTAAAATTATTTTTGATGACTCAATTTTCCATCAAATTGAATTTTAGGGAAAAAAATAAATTAAAATTAATTTTAATATATTTGAGACTAAATTATAAAAATGTTTTTATACGAGACTAAAACTCCAAAAACATATAAATTTAATGGATCATATAAATTTTCTCTTAATTAATATTTAATTTTTAATAATTTATTAATTATTAATAATACAGTCAATGATATATAAACGTTCTCAACTGCAACAAACTCCATACAAACATGGCAAAAATATTATTTTTTGTTTATTCAAAATTCATTTTGTTTTTCACTCAAACAGTGTAAAACAAATAAAGCACAACGTACAATCACTTTAGGCATAGCTGACAATCATCCTCCTAGGGTTTTATCTTCCCCTGAAATTCAAACTCCACTCCCCACACATGGCTGAAAACGCATCGTTTCAACCCAAAGAAGAACAGCCGGATTCCAAAAGGCAAAAAATGTCATCCACCACCACCTCCGACGACGAACAAAGTCGCGAAAATCCCGAAACGATCCCCAGAAAGCCCAAATACAAGCGCCGAAAAATCGCCATTTTCCTCGCCTACTGCGGCGTCGGCTATCAGGGAATGCAGAAAAATCCGGGCGCCAAAACCATCGAGGGCGACCTCGAGGAGGCCCTTTTCTTATCCGGAGCAGTCCCCGAATCGGAAAAGGGACAGCCGAGACTGTACGATTGGGCCCGGTCCGCACGCACAGATAAGGGCGTCAGCGCCGTCGGCCAAGTGATCTCCGGACGGTTCTACGTCGACCCGCCGGGATTCATCGAGCGATTGAACTCGAATCTGGTGCCGCAGATTCGGGTGTTCGGGTATAAGCGAGCGACGCCGGCGTTTAGTTCGAAGAAGTTCTGCGATCGTCGGAGGTACGTTTACTTGATCCCGATTTTCGCGCTTGATCCGTCTTGTCATCGTGACAGGGAGAGTGTTTTGGCTAGCTTGGGGTCTGGGAGTGAGCTCGTTAAGTGTCTGGAGTGCTCGGAGAGAGGAAGGAAGGTTTTAGGGGTTATGGGTAAACGTAATTATGAGTCGAAAACTGTTGAGTCTGGTTCAGTCATTTCATTGAACAATTTGATGGCTTTAACTGAAAATAAGACTGAGAACAATGTATCTGAAAGTATCACATCTATTGGAGATGCACAGAATGAGAAAATAGACGATGATAAAGATGCTTTAGCAGATATTAATATGTTGGTAAATTCTTCAGAAAAAGGGAATGATGATGCTGGGAATGACAGTGCAAATGGAGCTGAGAATGCTGAGAAAATGAATGAAGTTCAAACGGAGTACGGCAAATCTGTTTCAGTTGAAAATAATATTGTGGCAAATAATTCTTTAGAGAAAGGTAATGGTAATGTCGACACTGAGAATGGTGACACAAGTGTTGTGGAAACAAAGGGAGATAACTTCGACTGTGAAAATGCAAATGAGCATGTTGTATTAGAAAAGACGAGTGAGTTCAAGTATGGAGAGGAAGAGAAGGAGAGGTTTAATAGAATACTGAAGTACTATGAAGGGACACACAACTTTCATAATTTCACTACAAGAACAAAGGCCGAGGACCCTGCTGCAAAGCGGTACATTCTGTCGTTCAATGCGAACACGGTAATTAGTATCGGTGGAATCGACTTTGTCAAGTGTGAGGTTGTGGGGCAAAGCTTCATGCTTCATCAAATACGGAAAATGATAGGTCTTGCCGTTGCCATCATGAGGAATTGCGCACCCGAGTCACTAATCGAATCCGCTTTTAAGCAGTAAGTATTTGATATTTCTATCTTTTTAAGACTTTAAAATGCTAATACTATCGTCTATGATATTCTTTTTTTTGTAAAGGTTAATTTCATAAATAAAAAATGTAACTGTACAATAGATGCGCGTAAGGGAAACCTTACCGCCCCACACGAGCTAACAAACTAGCTTTCCAAAACAACCAAACGGTCTATGATATTCTTGAGACTTTGAAAATGAATTTTAAAAATGGAAATAACTCTTTGTAAATGAAACCTTACAAACTGTTTGATTGAGTTCAGGAAGGTGAATATAAACGTACCGATGGCGCCCGAGGTCGGATTGTATCTAGACGAGTGCTTCCCGTCGTACAATCAGAAGTGGCAAGGCACCCACGAAGAGCTGTCGATGAAAGATTATTCAGAAGATGCTGAGGAATTCAAAATGAAGTACATTTATTCTCATATTGCTTCAACTGAACACAAGGAAGGATCTATGGCAATTTGGTTGCATTCTTTGAACTATCGCAACTATCCCGATCTGCGTTTTGCGAGCGATGGTCTGAGCAGCGACGGACAGGGAAATGATGCTGCGGTTTCCGATGTGAAGCAGGATGAGACTAACAACATAGTTGAATGAGCTGAGTTTAACTTGCCATGTGATATTTTTGAAGTTATTTTTGTTTGCCTTTCAAGATTGCTTTTGAGATTTTAAGGATTATCTGATGACACTTTTTTTCCTTTTTTTTGTTTTAACTTACAATTTATTCTTTACTTTCTGTTTATTTGTGAAAATAAAAACGCATAAAAACTTTTATTAGTAAAAAAGTATATCGATGATAAAAATTCCAAAGAAAAAGAGAGGTGGGTAAGCGAACAACCAGAGCACTATCTAATTTAATTCATAACTGATTGGTCCGCACGCCCAATCCCAGATCAAATCCAAATGTCCGTCGTCGCCGCCGTTGAATGGTCGGACCTCCCCCCGGAGATCCTCCTCACAATCGCCACAAAACTCCAAGCCCTAGCCGATTACATTCGTTTCCGCGCCGTATGTCAAAACTGGAGCACCGCCGCTCCGGTAATCCCTCGCTACCTCCCGCGTGAATTTCCATGGCTCATGCTCCCCTTGAGCCGCACCTCAAATCGGCGCGGCTTCTACAGCCCCCTGACAAACGATCTCCACCGCATCATACTCCCGGAAGCCTCCCTGAGCCGCCGCCGCGCCGGATCCTCCTTCGGCTGGATGATACTCATCGACGAATCGCCTTCTATTTTCCTAATCAACCCGCTCACCCGCCGCAGAATCGACCTTCCGCCATTGACGTCCTTCCCGAACGTATCGAGCTTCGATTTCTACAGCATAGGAAGGGAATACACCGTCCGATCTCCGGAAAACGATCTGTACTATTGCAGCTTGAAGGAAATGCGCGATTGCTTTATTAAAAAGGTTATTCTCTCTCACAGCCCCCACAGTAAATCTGATTTCGTCGCCTTCGCAGTTCTCAATCGCCACGAGAATCTCGCTTACTGTAAAAACGGTGACGCCTCGTGGAAAATTCTAGACGCAGCACGATCCTATAGCGAGGACGTGATTTATTTTAACGATTCGTTTTACGCTGTCAACAAATTTGGGTCAATTGCAATCTGCGACCTGAAGGATGATGATTCTCCGACGGTGAAGCTCATAAACGTGAGACAACAAATCGATGGGGATATGCAGTATTTGGTGTATTCAATGGGCGATCTATTGTTGGTTTCGAGGTACTTAGAATTCGAGATCGACTTGGAGCATTACTTAGAAGTGTGCAACACGGTGAAGTTTCGTGTGTTTAGGTTTGATTGGAACGCCCAGATATGGGTGAGCATTGCGAGTTTGGACGATAAAGTTTTGTTCTTGGGGGCGAATTCGTCTTTGGCGATGCTGGCGAGTGATTACCCAGGCTGTAAGGGGAATAGGATTTATTTTACGGATGATTATTCGGGTGCAAATTATGATAGCATAGGTGGTGATCATGATGTTGGTGTTTATAATCTGGACGACGGGACTGTTGAATCGTACCCTTGTTACCCTCACAACTCTCACTGGCCGATTTGGATCACTCCTAATTTATGCTGAACATGTAAGCTTACTGTCTTTCTTGATCTTATGAGTGTTCTAACTTCATTTGTGTGTTATTTATTGAATTTTGATTGCTTTGCGGGTTTGTTGCTGGGAATTCTTTCCTATTGATTTTGATATGCACCGGTGGAATTTCTGCAATATGTTTGGTTATGGTACATCACAGATAAAATAAAACAAATGCATCCTTTATTAGGTAGAGAATGGCATCAATGCTATATTGTTGTTTTTGTGTTGCTGATGATAAATCGACAATGCTCTGTAAGCATGGAAATCACCTTCTCAATATTGTTACTCTCGTTCCTAAGTAGTTGTGGTTTTGAAATTGAAAAGTTGGAGGTATTTTATATAGAAATCAATATTTTGGGTTAATTACATTTACAAAAGGTTCCCTTAAGTTTGGCCTAATTACCAAAAAGAAAAATAGAGGCCAGAATGACTAAACACCTCTGAGATTTATCCTAAATTATCAACCCTTTCACAAGCAGAAAAACATTGCATTTAACCCCTCAATTTTAACATTGATACAAACATCAAGGGTTTTTTTTCTTGTAATTTTGGACATTATCCGTTGTCTTATATTTGTAATTAGATGAACTCATGAAACATCAAGAGTACTTTTCGAGTTTTCTAATTCATCCTAACCATGTTGTCGGCCATATTAAGGAGCAGGAGGATCATTTGAGTGTTACTCGGATACTTGACTAGTTCCTGATGCATCTCTGTCACTCCAGGCAATAGACGGTTTTTGAGAGTGATCAATTCTGCCCATCTGCGGGAGATTGCGAGTCGATTTTATGAAATGAGTAAATAGCAAAATAATGAGTAAAACTTCAGTTGCCATGTAAATTTATCATAGTAATCCAATGTGCTACATTTTCTCGACAACTCTGTAAATAAAAGTTACCTTATTATTAGTAATGGTAATTAATTTATTTGATTTTGTGTTTCCATTCCATAAAGCCACGCCAAATACAAATAATCAAAAGCAGGGCAAGGAAGATCAAGAACAAGTGAAGTGAAAAATCCTCCTAAGCAATACATCTCATTGAATAAGTAGAAACTGCAGAATCAAAACTGGAAGAATCGTCCCCGTGCATAATCCCGGGATGGTCGCTCTCCAGCCCGTAATCCATGGTGGTCGACCTGCACTCAATCTCCTCTTCGAACTCGTACACAAACTCAGGCATATCAATCCCTTTCCTCCTAATGTTATCCCACAAGAACTCTAGTCTCTTGACGTATTTCAACTTCCCGTACATCCCGGAGTCAAAGACGACTCGGCCGAAGGTGGCCAGGAAGAGGCGGGACTGGAATCCAGGGTGGAGGAAATAAAACGTCTCCAGATTGTCTCTGACTTTGGGCGGGACGGATTCGTACACAGATCTGAGAGCCGATATTCCGGGGAAGTTGTCAGACTTGTCGACGGCGGTGTTGACGTAGACGACGGAGAAGGGGCGGCCGTCTAAGGTCGGGTAAATCTCTTCCTCCAGGTACTTGGTCAGCGTGGAGACACTCACAAGCTTGGCTATTGAGACAAGAACACATATATAATTAGTTTCGAAGAAACGTCTTTGAATTAAATTAAAAATATATATATACGAGGTTTGAATTTACCAGGGAAGAGTTTTCCGATGATGTGAAGAAGCGGTCGGCCGCGTTTGTCAGTGCCTTGAATCTTGAAGATTCCGAGTTTTTTGATGAGCTTCTCTTGTTCGGGTTGAGAGAGTAAGGTAGAAATCATTTTGATTTGTTTTTTTCTAGTTTTCGATTTTGTTGATGTGAGTTTTGAGAGGTAGGGTTGGTTTCAGTTTTATATCAAGAGTTTGTAGGGTAGTAGGGGTAGGGGTAGGAGGCCAGGACTAGGAGGGTGTAGGATAATCTTGAATTGAGGGGATTATTAAGCACAAATGCTATTTGCACATCGATGCGACTGCATCGATGTGACAAATAGCATACCTTAATATTTTTTTTTTTAATTTTTTATATTTTAATTATTTAATATAAATATATTAATTTTATAATAAAAACACGTTTTTCGAAAATATTAATTAAAATTCATTTTTACCAAAAGTAAATATTTTTACATTTTTGAAATCTACAAAATACGCAGATAATATAAATATCAATTTTAAATATCAATTAATTTATGCGTTTCTACTTAATTGTACACGCAATTAAATTCATTCGATTGTCAAAACATATTAATTTTTTAATTTCTGAAAATTGCGCAATAAATATAAAAAAATACAACGATACTTCTAAAGTATAAAATTGTCATAAAAACTTTCAAACACCTTAATATAAATAAATTATACTATAAAATACTTATTATACTTTAAAATATTCAATAAATAATTAAAATACTAAAATAAGTTTAGCGCAATTACATGTGTAACACGCTAAACTTATTTTAGTATTTTAATTATTTATTGAATATTTTAAAGTATAATAAGTATTTTATAGTATAATTTATTTATATTAAGGTGTTTGAAAGTTTTTATGACAATTTTATATTTAGAAGTCTCGTTGTATTTTTTTATATTTATTCCGCAATTTTCAGAAATTAAAAAATTAATATGTTTTGACAATCGGATGAATTTAATTGTGTGTACAATTAAGTAGAAACGCATAAATTAATTGATATTTAAAATTGATGTTTATATTACCTGCGCATTTTGTAGATTTCAAAAATGTAAAAATATTTAATTTTGGTAAAAATGAATTTTAATTAATATTTTCGAAAAACGTGTTTTTATTATAAAATTAATATATTTATATTAAATAATTAAAATATAAAAAATTTAAAAAAAAAAAATTAAGGTATGCTATTTGTCACATCGATGCAGTCGCGTAGTATGGTTATAGTGTGTGTATTCGTTTCCTAGTCTGTGACAATGTATTAATGTCGGAATTTAAATTCTAACGGAATCGATTTAACTAAAATAATTGTGTTATTTTGGATGGTTTTATTTAGAAGAAAAGTATATGGATTAATTATATATGGAAATAAAGAAAAGGGTTGGACTGGGGAGGAGTTTATCCGGATTGGGGTTGGAGGGTATATTCTAAGAATCTCCGTTTTGGTATGAGGACAAAAAATGAGAGATTAGATATAGACAGAAGAAGATGCAGTTAATGCCACGTTTTGGGGTGAGCTCCTCGGGTCCTACATGGCTCGTGGTCGTCGTTGTGGTGAGGACATACCCATCCACAAATTAAATACACTCCCATATCGTAATGTCTCGTTTCTGATTTAAAATAAAAATGTGTGGTTCTATTTTAAGTTTGTTATAGTAACTAGGACTCGACAAGAGAATCAAATAAAGAATCAAATAATAAATAAAAATTGATAATATTATTATAAGGAAATTTAATTTATAATAAAATCAATTAAATTTAGGATAATGTATTCAATTGACATTTTTATTAATTTATGTGAATTTTTATTTTGTAAATAATTTTGATTTTTTTTATTAATTTACATAAATTTTTATAAATTTCACATATATTCAAAATTCAAATCGTATTTGAAAATAAATCGGTTAAATTTTAAATTTGTCTTAAGTTCAAAAAAAAAATAAAAAAAATTTCGATTTGATTCCAATTTTGAACTAATAAATTCAGATGTAAACGAAATTCATATATATAATATGATATATATTTATTTATTTTTACAAAGATTATACAAATATAAGTTTTTACTAAATAAAAATTTATTAATATATTCAATAATTTTTTAATATTACTTTTATATTATCAAGCATTTATTAATATATTATTTTTTGAAAATTTTATTTATTTTTTATTTTTATCTTTTCATGTCTATTACTTTTATTTATATATTTTTATGTTTTATTGCATTATTTTTTAATAATAAATTATTCAATTAAAATAAAAATTCATATAAATTTTACATATCTAGGAGAAATTTTACAAAATGAATTTATTTTGTATTTTGAAGATGAAATCATTAAAAATTCATAGATTTTTAAAAATTTTGTAAAATCTGCATTAAAATCTAGAATTTTTATTGAATATACCCTCCTTTTGTTGAATTTTGTCAAAAATAACGGAGTCTATTTTATTTGTGAAGAGGTCTACACCATCTCATTATATTAATTTTTCCATTGAATCTTTTTCTTCTAACTTATATATACAATTGTTTTTTACATTAAACTCGGTTAATGTTGGCTTTATAATATGGCTAAATTAATGGAATTCAGTTTGTTCGCTCAAAAGGGGGTGTAAAAAGTCTTGATTCCATGCTCTCTCGTGTAAAATTACTTGCCATTGTTGCATCTTACAGGAGTTCAAACTTTGTACACAGTCACCTCAAAGAGGAAAGAAAGAGCTAACTGAGCTATAATATTTGAGTATAAATCTAGCTTTAGTTTCATCATTTGCTACATCTAATCGTATACGGAAACAAGCTCATGGAGGAGCACAAGCCGTCCAATTAGAAGGCAGCCTACTCGAACTAATAGGCGGCATGTTGCGCACATTCACGTCAAGTGGCAGCATGCGATATTCAATATCGAGATCCCTAAAAGTCTTGATCATTTCCTCCACAAGAAGTGCTCTTCTAACCCATCTCTCTCCCATATCCTGAAAATTAATCCTGTGCGTAAGCCATATCGAGAACTTGATCCTGTTCATGTCCTCCACGTCTCTCATCACAATCATCGGCACCGGTTGCCAGTGCTCACTCTTGTTATCAATGTACCTGCAAAAATCATTTTAACAATATCACTTAGTGTTAGATTTCAAATACCTTCTTAAACTAAGCATTTTCTCAAAGGGCAATTTTGTAATTATATTCATAAACCAACACAACTTTAGCTTTATCTTTATTCAGCTTTTAACTTGTGTTTGCTTTCACTTTTCTGCAATAAAACCATCTAAGTGTTGGCAAACACCCTTTTTTCCCAGGGGTATTTTTGTAATCAACCCAAATTGAGAAGGCATGACCAAATCCGAGAAGTCGATAGAAACAATAAGTATAACGACAAAGAGGAAGACAATATATGCCCACATACCTCGTGATCCTTTCTTTCATGAGTGCGATCTTCTCGACGGGAGTAGAAATGTGGATACAGAAATCGATGGCGTCTCCCATTTCCGGGCTGCGGTAATAGTTATGGATCGGCTTCGTGGAAAGGACACTGTTCGGGTAGTAGATCTTGTGGTTATCGAATTTCAGGAAAACTGTCGTCAGTATGTTCATCTCTTCAACAACCATCTGAAGTCCAGAGCACAAAAACAAACTCAGCAAAAAACGAGCACATATGCTTTTAATTACCCAAACATGAATTAAACACACGATCGAAGATGTAATTACTTGAACTGCGTCGATTTCAACACGGTCCCCCACGTCGAAAGGGTGCATCACGAATAAAAAGATGATGGCCTCGAACGTCGTCTTGCACGTGTTTCCGAACATGAAGACCACCAGAAGAAGCTGTGAGCTCAAGAAGATGAAGAAGTGCGTGGTCGCGACTTTGAGAATGAGGAGCCAGATGGCGAATATGAGAACCACAACGAGGGCATTCAGCATCTGGTGGAGTTTGTTTACAGCAGTTTTCGTGTCGTTTAAGGACAAGGCCAGAGCTCTCCGTTCCCTGAATACATTCACCTGTGGTTGAGAGATTCGAAACACATTCAAATGTTTTATGTGGCATTAGTCATTAAACTTACGTATCTCGAACGGAAAAGTTAACCCAACCAACTAAAATTGGCAAAACATATGTTCATTGTTAAGCTCTGGTTTTTTGGACTTAATATCAGTTCAGACCCATTAGTTCAACTCTATATACGTATATGTTTACATAATTAAACAAAAAATATTTCAAAATCACAATATAGTAAGTTTTTAAAATTATTTGAAAAAACTAGTTCAGGTCCAATAAGTTCAGTTAAAAAGAACAAAACTTTAATCAATCTGAATTCTGAGGTACTTACCACCCAATTCTTAAGAGCTTTCCTGCATATCCTCGTATTCTCCCTCCCGCCTTCAAACAGACCCATAGTCTTCAAAACCTCGTCTTCCCGCATGAAACGCAATAAATCTTCTTCGTATATATACCTATTACAGAAGGCATGCTATTATAACCGTCTAATATAGTACTGTGTTAAACGTCTATTCCAACAGCTCGACTAAATAGGAAGAAACTCACTTAGATCCCGGCTTAGCCACATTATTAAATATCTTCTTTGCAGCCATTTTCGCCTGGTTCTCGGTGGTGATATGCACCATGGCCTCGTCCCCCTGTATCTTCTCATCCAGAGTCGAAAGCATCCCATTCCTAACGATATTCATCAGCCTCTTCATATTCCAAGCCGATATATTCTTCTTGCTGAACCTATGCAAGTGATCAATCGTGATCCCGTCTTGCGGCTTCAGCTCCTTTGAAAACACGGAAGGGCTCTTCCCACCCGCCTTCGGAGTCCCGATCAGCCTCCCGCTCTTCTTCGGAAAAATGTTGGCTTTCAAATCGGGGGGTATCGTGGCCCCCGCGCTCTGAAGCTTCCTTACCTCGACCATCACCTTATCCTCCTCCTCCTCCTCCATCTCGATCTCGACCAGAGGCGGGCCCGAGAGCGTCTCGATCACGTACTGATCGAACAACGCCTCTTGAATCCGGTCGAAGAAAGTGCTGACGTGGAACGAGGAGGCTAGCACCTTCACGAGCAGAGTCTTGAAGAGCCAGATGAAGGTCCCGACCAATAGGCACACCCAGACTTTGGTGACGTACGGAAGTATTTTCGACGAAATGGGCTTCTCGTCGAAAATGCAGTGCCAGGCGATTAGAACGAGGGAGAGCCAGAGGCAGTTCTGGACGGAGTTTCGGAGCCCGTAGACGAAGTAGAGGACGCGCTTGCGGAGGAGGAAGTTGCGCTCGATGGAGAAGACGGCGGCTCGGATGGCCCAGCCGGAGAGGAGACGGCCGGAGATGAGGACGAGAACCATCAGCTCCCATTTCCAGAGGTCCAGTTGGACGATTTTCTTGGAACGGAGGGGGGAGATGGTTAAGGTGCAGAGGAGTGCGGCGAGGGCGAGGATGAGGCTGAGGAGCTGGAGGATGGAGAGGGCGTTGAATTTCATCTTCTTGTAGTCGTCCGGCAGGTCGTCGTCGAGGAATGGGTCTTCGTCGTCGGCGGTGCCTTTTCCGAGGAACTGAGATTTGGGGGTTCGCTGGGTTTGGGTTTCCGGCGGGTCGAGCAGCCGGGAATTTTTGGTTTTGGTTCGCATCAGGCTGGATTTTCGCCGGAAGGAGTTGTTAGAGCTGCAGACGAGGATCTCCGCCGGCGGGCTCTCGGGGATTCTGGACAGCGGCGGGGACTCCGAGACGAAATCGAAGTCGGTGGAGTTGGCGGCGGCTTTCAAGACGGCGTCTTTTGTGAAGTCGTAGCTGGAGTCCTTCCATATGCCGGCTTCGGTCGGAGAATCGTGGCCGTTGATTTTGACGGCGGTGTCTCTGGGAGGGGAGTGTGAAGACGACGTCGCCATGGCGGCGGAGATGGGTTTTCGGTTGGGAGAGAGAATCTGGCCGGAATTTGAACGATTTACAGAGGGTTTTCACTTTTCGAGATGCTGTAAAAGGATATGGCCGGAATTAATTAATTTATTTATTAAGTTTTTTTTTTTTTTTTTATCATAATTAAAGTACCATCACGAGCCCATGGTTCAAAACTGTTTTTGTTTGATACTGTACTACTTAATAATATAATATTACGGAGCGGAGTTGATGAGCTGTCCAACAAGAAAACAGAGGGCGGCGGCGGCGCGCGGTGGTGGTTTTTTTGAAATTATGATTAAACAAAACGAAAACGGACGCGTGGGGGTTTTTGCTGCCGCCTACGTGGCAAGTAAATTTGCATCGCATCCGAACCATGGTTCTAAAAATTTCCGCCTAGGCTCTAGGTTGTACTCGACCGCCTCGATTTTAGGCTCTAAGCCCCTAACCCGCCTAAGCGCCGCCTAGACCCGCCCAGACCCGCCTAAACCCGATTTGGACCGCCTAAGTTCAATTAATTTCGTCTTTACTTAAAAAATTCTCGAGATTTAACTGAACAATTAAATTAGATGCAAATCTTGATAAATCAAATAAAATAGATAATGTTATGATAAATTTTGAGGTACGACATTAAAATTTGAAAAAAAATATATTAAATATATAATGAAAATAATTTTAAATTATAAATTTACAAACTATTTTGATTATTTTACTATATTAAACTTGTGATTAATACTATGTTTAGATTATTTATTGATTATTTTGTTCAAAATATTGATTTATTATGCATAAAAATATTATATTAATTAATTAATTATAAAAAAGTAAAACGATTAATCTCCGCCTAATCCCCGATTAATCCCTCTAGGCGCTATGCCCCTAATCACCGTCCGACTAGCGCCTTTTAGAACCTTGATCCGAACAATCAAACGACTTGATGGGTCCACGTGTCATGGCATAAACGCGCCTCCGCGTTTTTTTAATTTATATAATCACACTCCGACTTACTTAATTTCTGGTGAGAATTACGGCTGCGATTTTAGTTCTTACAGCATCTCCCGTAAAACTAAACCTCAAAGACCAATTTTACCGGTTAGATGTTTCATATATAATAAACTCAGTTTCGACAACAGACTTTTACGAGATATAGTCCAATAATCGCCTTTTTGTTATAAATTAAATACGTTCACTATATACGAGCGTTTAAGCAGAACTTGAGTTGTAACTAAATGAAACAACCATTTTGTCGGACAAAAACGGGTGGGATCTTTGATACTGGGTTTCCAAGGGGAACTACACAATCTTCTGTATATTGAAGGAAATAAATTTGTTAGTCATATATACCTGAGAAGTAGGTATATCTTTGTGAGCTCAAACAAACACATTGACGAATCACGGCTTCATGTTTTCTTGACCACAAACAAATTAGGCCGCATAATTTCATTTTCTTGCTTGACACGACTCGCCCAAATTTCTTCTTTTGGCACCCTTCTCTTCTTCAAAAATCTAATTACAAGAAATAAACTTGATTAAAAGATTCAAAAGAGTAAAGATTGAGTGCGAAATGGAGTACCGTTTTAGCCATACACCGCAAGATGCCAATAATTTCGGAAAAATCGGGCCTTGAAGATGGTTCTTGCTGCCAACACCTTTCGAGCAATTCGGATACCAAAGGATGAGTGTGCCTTGGTATATTTGGCCTTAGACCCTGCAGTGCATATTGAATGTAATCGTTTTTTATTATTTATTTTTTTATAAACAAAATTTTGCATACCTCCTGGACAACACCAACTGCTGTCTGTAAGGGGCTCAATTGTGCATATGGAACCTGGAATTCGGGAATAAATGAAAATGAATCTTTGATTTATCAAGAATCAAAATAGTTCACTTAATGTAGGGTTGTTATAAACCAAACCTTTCCAGTAAGAAGCTCCCACAGCACAATCCCGAAGCTGAAAACATCAGCTTTATGATTATACGGCTTGTGCTAAATAACCTACCAACCAATAAAGCAGAATAAGCGTTCGTGGTCTTGAGGAAGTACTCAGAACTTAGAGTAGGAGGTAAAACATACCTCGGGAGCCATCCAACGGTAAGTTCCAGTTTCAGCTGTCATAACTCCTGACTGAAGTTGCACTCGGGCAATACCAAAATCAGCAATTTTAACAACCTGCATGCAATCCCCATAGCTCTCGTTAAGAGGCAATGGAGTCATGTCCGTACCCCGATTATCGTTTTAGAGAAAGGGTCGTAACCTTTTAAAGATTTCTCGTAATTTCTTACTTCATTCTCATCCATCAAGAGGTTGGCAGCCTTTAAGTCCCTGTGAATTATATTATTTTGATGCAAGTAGCTCATCCCTTTAGATACATCAATCGCCAGCTTAAATATGGTTGGAAGCTTGAAAACACCCTTCCGTTTATGGAGGAAGTCGTACACACTTCCACCGCACATAAATTCTGAAAAAAGAGAATCGATAAAAAGAAAGTGAACGGACCAACATGGGGTACGATAAAAATGCATTTTTTTGTTTAAATTACCAGTAACAATGCACAAGAGTGGAGGCCGTGTACAAGCGCCAATAAATTGTACCACATTTTTGTGCCGATTTTTCCTGAATAGTTGCAGAATTAAATTTTTAAATAAAATCCTTGAGAGAATTAAACAAAAAAAAACGAGGAGTGTGACTTATAATTTAACCTCAATATGTACACTTCTTGGGCAAACTCCCGCTGCATGTCTTCACTAACACACTCGGTTTTAAGAATCTTGATGGCCACATCTTGACTTTGAAAAAGGCCTTTGTGTCTGTAATGGATTTATTTGTACATTTTATAACTTTAAAAAAAGAAACTCACAAATCCCCGATTGATCCTGCAGCAATCTTGTATTCAAACCTCAACAAATTTGCATCGATTTCCCAAACATCACTCCCATCGAAAGGAATTTCTACATGGTTTGGCGGTAGAATAAAACTGCTCTGACCTTGACTTAGCAGCTCTTGCTTAGATGTTGCCTGCATCTGAGGCAAATAAAACCGCTGGTTTAAACTGCAAATAAAAAACGGAAACTCTTGAGGCATGGTTATGTTCTTGGTACCTCAATCTTTGGAATTTCCTTCACCAGTGTATTTCTAAGATGATCAATCCCCTAAAAGTTCCAAAAGGGTAAACTATGTATATAAATGATATGCAATCCATGTTACATATCATCGCGATCCCTTTATTTAAGAAAAAAATTAAGTACCTTTTCCCAACTATCAATTACGAAGACATACAGGGAGAAACCATCGATCGTGCAAAAAGCATGAGCTTCTTGAATGTTCAATCCAATCTCAGACATCAGGCAAGTCAACTGGAAGTAAAAAATTGAAGACCTTCTTTATCAACCGCGTACAACAAAACCGGCCAACTATAACGGGAAAGTAAATCCCACTTTGAACTAGTGAATAAATATTTTGATGATGAAACATTGAGCGGGAAAGATGATCAAGTACTATAATAGTTTCCTTGCTTCCTAAGAATGATAAATAACAGCGATTCTCATTAGAAAATAAATTATGAAATAACTCAGAGAGGCATATATTTTAAGTACGGATTTGGTTTCATTGTCAGCTGTAAAAAAAAAATGCAAATACCAAGGTAACCCTTTAATCTCTATAACCCTATGGATGGATAATGCAATATTCACAAACATTTTCATGCTGGTCAATAATCGAATAATAGAAAACGGGGATTCAAGAACCAAATCAATATATTGATATCTTAAAAATAAGGATGTGACATTAACCTTGCTAAGGAGCTTGGGTTTGTCCTTTATCGAAATTGTTACTTCATGCAGTGGCCTGAAAAATGCCACAAGCGATAGCAATGGATAAAATCCTATTTCAGTTTATAGAGACACTTGTACATGAATAACAAACTACGAGATCAACTACAAAGTAAGAAAAGGAAAGC
Organism: Euphrasia confusa; assembly: GCA_954870475.1. Classification (NCBI taxonomy): domain Eukaryota; kingdom Viridiplantae; phylum Streptophyta; class Magnoliopsida; order Lamiales; family Orobanchaceae; genus Euphrasia; species Euphrasia confusa. The sequence goes on along the minus strand of OX940949.1, from coordinate 49,879,695 downwards.
TCAAACCTTTCAGAATATTACCGGGAAAAGTGTGGTCGAGGATCAGAACTATTTCCCTCAAAGGCAAGTTGATAATTCGATGACAGTCCAAATGCAGGTGGGGGATGAAGGCTGCAAGCAAATTATAACAAATATATCGGCTTAATATAAAATTTCCACACTCATGAATGACTTTCTTTGAGAGAGAAAAATAACTTCTCGAATGCACCTATCTTGCTGAAGAGTATCCCCTTCTTCGGAGTAAACAGAACTAATTTGATTTCCATCAGATGTCGGACGAATCTGAGTCAAAGAAATTCATAATATTCGATTTCAACAGAATTTTTTCAGGGAATATAAGAAGTGGTAATCAAAATACTAAGAGCGTCTCCATTTCCACATACTTTATTGTCCTTATAACAAAGAACTTCTCCAAATCCCACCTCAATTTTTTCTTTATCTTCTCATGATCACCATATATCATAGTACTTGTCAACTTCGATATCATAATCATAATCAATTAAACATAACTGCCAACGACATATCGATTAAGGATGGATTCCTATCACAACTCACAAACAACACAACAAATCATGATAACATATTTCAAGACCTTATCTGCACAAGATGAACATCGACGGCAGGTGTAGTGAGTGGGTCCCGGGCCAAGTTGAGCAATTTCTTGTGCATCAAGACATCCTCCACCCGTTCAGTATTAACGTCCAATGCGTAACTACAGTCACAATGAAGGATACTTAATCGCCATTTGAATCAGTCTATACCATCACAACCCTGCAGGGCCTGCACTCTTATCATCATTTCATCCTTAAATCATATCAAAGTTCAAGAATTCATTCAACAGACAACATAAACGTTTCATCAACCGATTAGTCGATTTCTTGAGGCAGAAACACAAATACACAAATTTAATGATGAATAAAGTAGAAAAAAAAAAAATCAAAGATACCATCTTTTGACCGAACGAATCTGTTAATCAAAAGGGCCAACAATAAAAAACACAGACCCATGTCATTAATTTAAAAAATATACACTTTAATTACCGAAGAGGAAGCATGGTAAAATGAGCCCACAACTCATCTTCGAAACCGGGTTCATTAGCCTCTTCAACGTCTAATTCTCTCAATCTACAGAAAACTTCATTAAAGAGTTCAACTTTGAGGCTTGTTCGCCGGCTTTGCACCGGCGAACATTCGGATCTCCGGCTGCTGGTACTGCTCTCGCTATCTCCCATCAAATTATCTTAATTGAAAAACCCACAAAAAAGAATATACACACTATGATTCAGATTCCATTGATTCTATTTTGTACACCCCCACCCCACCCCCACCCACCCAAAAGAAAATGAACCAGAAGAACCCCCAAAATAAGAAAGAGTTGGTGCGGGGGTGTTTAAGTGAAAAAATACAAACGAGGAGTGTGTGCATAATTTTTGTGGCCGTTTGTAATGTGTGTCGACGTGGATTCAAACGAGCTTGAGTCACCGATTTGTTGTCTGTTTATGTAAAAAAAAAAATCATTATTTATCAATTAATCCATTTCAAAAATTGAATCTTGTTTTACTAGTAATGTTTTTCGGACGTGAAATTTAGAGATGCGTTGTCCCATCTTTGAGATTATAGGAGTATAGCGGAGTATAAATTATATATATATATATATATATATATATATATATATATATATATATATATATATATAAGAGAAACAAATTGATACAAAAGAATTCACCTTCCATTTTGGAATGCTTCACTTTTTTGATTGGACGCAGGTGACAATATTTCTTTACATAGTCAATTTTTTTTCCGAACATAGATGCATAGAATGATTGACCAAGCGACGAGGCCATTTGAGAAACTCTTAGGCATTACTCTACATTTTATAGAATTTCCTATGGTCGGGCGTCTCATTATTGATACTTATATCGTTAGTTGTTACTTGAGTACTTGATATTTGATTCCTATGGTGAACATGGTTGCAATCGATTTGACCTTGGAAGCGTTCACTCTTAATTCTCCCTCAAGGAATTAAAACAAGCCCTAAATTGTTTTAGGTTTTTTTTGGAAAACTGAGGGCTTTTCATTTGAACGTGTAGTGAGTCGTGACTGTATTGAATTATGACAAAATTATAGTATAAAAAAAGGGAGTACATAAACAATAATCAATCAACATCTGAATTAATTTTATTTTCTGCAATGTTCCGAGTATCCGATACTTAAAATGCAAAACAAAAACAAAAACAACAAAAATAACAACAACAACAACAACAACATAATAATAATAATAATAATAATAATAATATGTTTAGTTGAAGAAATCTATGGAAACCTGGTACAGTTTGCAGGAATCCATCCAACCTTTTGCTTGTTATTATCGTACACCACTAATGTATCTTGCATCGAAATGTCTGCGGATCGATCGACTAATCATTAATTCATTCATTTTAATTCAATTGTACCTACAAATAATTCGTAAGAACGTACGTACCTCCAATCAAAGTCACATCTTCTCCTAATCCAACTTCCATGCCGTTCAAGATTCCTAAGCAAACATTCCCTAAACTCTGAATCAAGCAACGTAGGTACGATTAGATTAATAATAAGCTAGCTAGAGACATATATATATATATATATATATATATATATATATATATATATATATATATATATATATATATATATATATCAATCCAGCCTGATTGGTGCACTTACGGAGACAATAAGATAAGACTCTGGGCGCAACTCGAAATCAACAATTTCTGGTCCTTGCGTAAAAGTCAGAGCCAGATTCTTGAAGTGGGTGGCGGCATCACCAACGGAGGCGAAGCGGCCACCATTATCATCATCAGCTTCCCAACACACCGGAAGGGTTTTATCCTCGGTTGTAATGTTAAGATTCGTGGTTTTATTAATCTAAAAACAATTTTAATATACAGTATAAGTAATGTATCAGAAAATGATCTTCCATTTGTTAATTAATTACCAGATCAAGAAGAGCATCGTATTGTGGAGAGGGTAAGTAAGTGTAAGTACTTCCGCTGTCGAAAATTACTTGAAGGCCCCTCACATCAGTAGGTTTACCATCAAATATGACGTCCGCCGCTGCTCCCAAATAGTAGTGATCTCTGCATATATAATATTTTTGAGATAAATTTAAAATTTAAAATTTCAAAAAGAGATATATCGTCGATGATCGAAACTTACGCTCCCTCCAGTATCGATTTCCATTTAAGAAGAACAGCTGGTCCAGTAGATCCAATGATAAGATACCCTCCCCCTGCTGAGCTTAAACAGTGACCGACAATATTTCGCGTCACACCCGTGTTGCTTAGCTGCGCTAAAATACCCGATCCGCCCTTGCCAAGCCCGAGGATTCCGTCAACCAAAGCTACCTTCTGTGGATCATATACTTGATCGTAACCACATCTACATTGTATATGCTTTTCGTTATTTTGAATTAAACGCGCATTATAGTTTAATTTTAATTTATAAACCATGAGACGGACCCATTCAATGGCCTATAGGATAGCCCACCCTGATTTTTCAAATTCTAAGTAAATATATTTATATATCATCTATATTTTTACAAGTAAATTTGTAGCCGGATTGGTAATGTTTAAAAAAATTCTGGATCCGCCATTGCTCACCCGAATGCTATTTGTGGAGATATATGCGTGCCGTTATTTAAAGTAACATCAATAATGTCCTTGACCAATACACCAAAAGATGAACCACCGTCGGCATAGTCGGCAAGATAGTAACATTGGACGCCGGCTATTCCCGTACTACCCGGGTGGAGGGACATACAAATAGGATCATTTCTTAGGACAAAATCAAAATGATTCTTCTTGTATAAAGAGTTAGGACCCTTGAGATGGAAAAAACAGTAATCAATGATAAGTTACTGCCAAACCAATTTATCAACGATAATTTAGTATATATATATAAGTATATATAGTCTATATATAATACGTACTTGATAGCATTTCGTGCAAGGTGCATCACACTGAACCCAAGTAACATCACTACCAGTATCGATGTCAAGAGTATACGGAGCAGGTGGATTGCCGATCAGGATTGTCACATTATATTGTCTGTAATCATCGATCGACAATGAATATATAATAATATAATTATGTAGCAAAAACAAAGGTCATGAATTAATTACATATATAACAATTTAATTAAAATAAATAAATTTAATTACCCATCCGGATAAACATTTCCTTTGATGGGGAAAGAGATGTAGATATCATCATCAGCAGCAGCACATGATATCCATGTCGAAAGGTATAACGCCAATATTGCTAGAAAGTACAATATCGTTGTCATTATTGTTTGATCCATATTATGTAGTATATTTGAACTTATTGTTGAGCGTATTCACTTACTTATACATACAATTAGGAGCGAGGACAGCGGGGTTACTGCCCCTTCTCCCAATTTTTTCAAAAAGTTGTGTACACAAGTCGCGAGTAAGAATTTTAAAAAAAAAAATCACGCTTTTATGATGGTCTTACAAAAATATTACTGTATTTAAAATTTTCATTTAAAAAAAATATTCTACATTTTCAATTTGTACGTTGTAGTCCTCTCTCATAAAAAATGCAATACTTTCTTTTTGGTACGTCTCATAATAGTTGATACACCAAAAAAAAAAAATTAAATATTCTTACTTTTTCATTTTAAATTTATATTTCTTTTTTTTTTGTAAAAGTCAATTAAATGGAAAAGAAAAAATTTTAAATTCATACTTTTATTTTTTGGTAAAAGTCAATTACATAGAAAAAAAAAGTATATGATACTGTGCATAGGAAAAAAAACTCAACGCATGATCGAGCTAACAGACTAGCTCTTCAACCCACCAAACTAACCATATATCACTAAATAATACAAACCCAATCACCAGGCTATATGTCATACCCTCTTCAGTGCACGTGCCTGAGAATTTGAAAGTCGTAACGAGCGAATCCTCTCCTGAATGATAGAAATCGAATCAGAAGCCACCACTTTAGACGACACCGAACGAGCCTCATGAATCATCGTGTTCCTCTAAAGCCAAATAAAGTAGAACAGAGCAGCGAGAAATCCACGATACGCGCAAGATATCAAGTGCTTCCCACGCAATCGATTAGAAGCCCGTAATACAACACTATGCCAACTACCACGTGGCCATATAAATCTCACCTCCACCTTTAGTATCCGCAAGCAACCTCGTGAGAAGGGGCAATCAAAGAATAGGTGAAAGTGTGTCTCCGCGCTCTCCCCACCACATAGCACACACGAGTCATCCCCCGACCAATCCATCGCTTATCCATAATCGGCAGCCGACCACAGATCATAGTCATCCAAAGAATGAAGCAATGTCGTGGGATACGTCCAGACCCAGTCAAAAGGGCAGCCCACGGCACCCTAGGACCCTCTGGACGGAAAAGAGTATATGTCGAGGCAGAGGTATAGGTCTCTGAACGATGCATAATGTCCACCGCACTGTATCAGTCCGCACATCTATACTCGGCAAGCCATCCATAATATCAAAGAACTCCGCCTATTTTATGAACCTATTATTTAAACTTTACTCACAACTAATTTACTTAATTTACACTTAAAAAATATATTAAATCTTTACTTTTTGGTCAAAATATATAAAAAAAACAATTTTTTTTTTTTTAATTTATGTGCAAAACAAAATATTGCATGTATCAAGAGTTAGAGAAAATACTTTTTAATAAAAAAGTCTCTCTCTCAACGGCCCCTCCACGCAATTCTTCCGAGCGGACGTAATCATAAGCACTAATCAAGTTTTTAAATGTATCAAGAGTTAGAGAAAATACTTTTTAATAAAAAAGTCTCTCTCTCAACGGCGGTTTATTCTATGCTACCCTAATAGGGGTAGTACCCAATCCATATAAAATATTACATGTGGCCACTATAAAAAATTTAACCAATGAAAAAAGTAAAAAAATAAATATAAATACACATGTAAATGGGTGTATGGCAATGGGGTAGTACCCGTATGCTAGCATAGAACTAACCCTCAACGGCCCCTCCACGCAATTCTTCCGAGCGGACGTAATCATAAGCACTAATCAAGTTTTTAAGAATCCTACGCACCAATCAAGTTTTTGAATATTATAATAGTTTTTATTTATATCATTAATTACTTTCTATCTATATGTATAAATATTCAAACTCTTGATTGGTGTCCGTATAGGAAGCCCACCTTATATATATTGTTGGAAAAATTGGAATAAAATATTTGGTTTGACCAATATTTGACTGATTTTTTATGGCTAAATATTAATTCAAGTTGGAATTAATTTGTTGATAATTTTCTACGATGTTGCGTAGTTAATTATATTATTTTATTTCATCAAAATCCGATTTTTCGGTGAGTGAGAAATAAATAATGAATTAGCCAAGTGAAAAGGCATTATTGAATGAGAATCGTAAGGTCTCATTCCACATCGAAATGTGGTAGATAATGGGTTTGTGAGAACCATTATAAAAGGTCTTGTGTATTAATTATTGAGAATATGAAAAGTCTCAAATCCCATATTGAATATGGCGAGAAAGTTAATACTTTTGTGATGTTATATGAGGAGTTAGAAAATGTTTCAACTTTGAGTAAGCCCATTGACTTTGAATTATTATTCTTGGTCAATTGGGAATTGACGATTTGGACTTGGGCCTCCGAGATTTTTCTTGGGCCTAGTAGAGTCTAATAAGTACAAATTTTATTTGTATTGAGTCTGTTAAATAATAACAAGTTGGTTATTATGGCTTGGACTTACCGGCCTTTGGGCTGAGTAAATTAGTTGAAATATTTAATTGGGTTAAGCTGTTGGGATAGCCTAAATGGGTTGTACGAAATTTAAATAGTCATCCAAATATGGGTTGTACGGAATTTGAATAGTCGGCCCAAAGACTTGAAAAGTCATCAGAATTTTATTTATATATTTAATAAAATATATAAATTAATCCTCATAATTGTGTGACTTTTGAGTTACAAGTGACCTTTGGATTGCCTTTGATGTCTTTTGGTACTCCCCCTAATGAGTATAAATAGGAGTATTTGTTGAGAAGATAATTCATCCCATTGAACATATCCCACATCAGAATCTCTTCTCTCTAAACTCATAAGCATTCTAGTGTTAGAATATTGTGTTAACAATATTATTAGTTCCTTGCATTTGCATATGCTCGGTTCTCTCTCTTTCTCGTTCGACGGAGCTTCTAGCTGGTGTGCCTCAGACTAGAAGATGATTGAAAGTCGTTGTATCTTTGGGGACTAACGTCGCAAAACCGTAGCATACACGGGGCGTTTTAGTCTTGCGGATAGCGAAAGCGCCTCGACTACCCGCAACAAGTTTCTGTTCGAAGCCCGATTCAAGGTTAATTTATTTATTTATTTTATTTTATTTTATTCTGGAATTGTAAAGATCAGTAGTACTGTTCTAGTCCAGATATTATTTTATTTTATGTTTCGGATTTAGACATTTTGTACAAAAATAACCAACATATATATATATGGAAAAATGGCAATAAAGCCAATTTTCAACATTTTTTCGGCAATAAGGCTTTCGAGAAATTAAGCGTGTCAATTAGGCCGCCTAAAATGTATAAATACCACGTTACCCTTCCATATATACAAATTTAAACACACGCTTTCCTCATTTCTCTCGCACGGCGGGATTCTCACTCACCTCTCTCCTCGCCCTCGTCATTCTCGCTCTCGTCATTATTACTCTCTGCACAAATCTCGCGACCGAACAGAAGGTGAGGCCGATCGAGGCGGGTGAATCCCGATCCGGATCGCCGCCGTGAGGGAGAATTTCAATCTGAGTTACGGGTTCTGAGTCGCGGCGGAGATGCGACGGGGCTGGAGCTCGCGGTTTGGTCATGAGAGGATCGATGCAGCAACATTTATTGAATACAATGCGCAGCTTGAAGATGATCGACGGATGCAAAGGCGCCCAGGTCTACGCCCTAAATCCGGCGTCCAGCGGCGCGGGAGCCTCTGCCGCCGGAGAGAAATTCTTGCAGCAATTGCAGGACCACACCTTAGGGTTAATTCGGTCTTGTCGAAGCCTCATCGGCGCCACCAAATTGGGGTGCGTAAGTAGCGCGCGGAAGGTGTTTGATGAAATGTCCGTGAGAAATGTCGTGACATGGTGGAATGCCATCATTTCGGGTTACTCGAGAACGGCTTCGGGGAGGAAGCTTTGTGCTTGTTCAATGCGATGAGGAAAGTCCTTCCCTCCCACGCGCTGGAGGAGACATAGACGTCGACGAGGTCCAGGTGCAGATGAAGGAGCTCCTCGATTCATGTTCATGTTGATGTCTTCGTACAGGGATCGCTCGGTGGCTTCTAGAGCCAACGAGTCGTGGAAGACGGGAGGGCACGGAGTGGTGTGCGGGTGTGACACGGAGTCCAGAAACATGGACACCAAAAAACTCTTGTTGTAGTAGGTATGTTGTAGTTTCAATTCAGTGTTTTTTTATGTTCTTCAGTGTGTTTTTATGTCATTCAGTGTATTTTTATGATTGTTGTTTTTTATAAGCTCCATGTCATTTGAAGAAGTGATCCACTATTTTATCTGATTTTTCGGTTTTGTGTAATTACTTTTATGTTGACGTATAGTGGTTGACGTCTTAGTTTCTACGAGAACAAAGTGTATTTATTAGTGCATGTAAATGTATAAAAAATAATGCGACAAGTATTGTTTCTTGTCACGATATTTTTGGTTATTCTAGTATAATCACGTTCGTATTATTTTTCATATAGTTTTGTTTTTCCTCTTTTCATTTGCCACCAAATTATGAACTGACTTTCTTTCATTTTTAATTCTCATCACACTTTGTGCATCCATGTTTTCCAGTGAAACTACCTCCCGAAGCTTACTGGTTGGAAACACACATGTCCTCTTTAACCCCAATCGTGGAGATATCAAATTGGTATCAAATTGGGTCAGGTGACTACATTGATAGTTCCTTTCACTTTTAGATATTGGTCACGAAGACGATCGATGGTGTTTTGGTTGTATAAAATTTTGTAATTGATAAATGAGATATTATAGAGAAAATATGTCTTCGAAATTTATGGATCGATAAACTGGTGTTGTTTCTGGTTTGCTGTCCAAACTGTGACTGATTTGGCCTCCAAGTCGAACCTTCTTTTGAGAATCAGTTAGATTTTCTAGAAATGTCATTTCTGGAAACAAGTATGCTTTCATATTGTACTGTGCTATTTTAGATTTAAAATGAAAATCTGAGATACAAACATAATCTAATATTTTTAATTTTTTTAGACCAAACGTAAGATCCAAGAAGCTCAGACCAACGACTCTCACCAGCTGAAATCTTTCTGTGAATTTACTCTATCGAAAGGTTAGTTAGTTTTTTTACGCTATAATTTTGTTCAATTGTGTTTCTGTGTGGTTCTTAGTCTGTATTGAGCTAAATTTTATTCAATTCGTGTAATAAAATTTCATAATTTTATCGACAAATCTGAACTCCTTACCCCTAATTTGTAGAATCGAAAACTGTTTGCGAATCGGAGCTAAGAGTCGAATGAATCGAGAATTTTATAAGAATGAAGTGTTTTGAGAGTGTTGATGTATATGTCATGATGGAAATGTAGTTACCTAACTTTCCCTAAAGTTTCTAATGATCGTTTCATTATGCCGAGTGTGCAGGTATATTCTCAGCAGCCGATTTCAATGGGTGAAAGGAGAAAACGTAAATCAATGTGGGATGTGGGAGAGGAGGAGACGAAACAGTTTCCCAGAATAAGTGAACATAATTCTAGTCACGAGTTTTCGTCATCCCGAACCTCTACAGGGCCAAACCCCGGAGATCATTCTGGAAAGCCACCTCGAGAATCAAATGAAGAAAAACGCTCAGTTAGCCTACTAAATACCGGCTTCGACAAAGCTAGACTAAATTCTCCCGAAGGAAAGGAAATAAGTGGAGGAGGGAATAGATATTACCAAAACATGTAACTAATTTTGAATTGTGGCCTCGTGTACGTAGCATATTACTGATCAACAAGAAATAGAATAATTTGATTGATGTAATAACATTTGTTTGTTGTTCAGTGAATTACTACTACATAAATATTTGTTAAAATTTTATGACGTTCAGTGTTTTTTTATGACATTCAGTGTTTTGGTCATGAAACAAGTTAATGAGAGTCAACACAATAAATATGATTTAAACACACTGAATATGACTTAAACACACTGAGTAGGATTAAAATACATTGAATAGCACTTAAACACACTGAATAGCACTTAAACACACTGCGTAGGGTTGAGACACACCGAGCAGGACCGCAGCACTTAAAGACACTTACTAACAGAAACACACTGAATAGGACTGAATGTCATATTTTAACACTGAATGACATATTTTAACACTGAACATACTGAACGTCATATTTTAACAGTGAATGACATATTTTAACACTGAACACACTGAATGTCATATTTTAGAACTGAATGACATATTTTAACACTGAACATACTGAATGTCATATTTCACCACTGAATGACATATTTTAATACTGAATGACATATTTTAACACTGAATGTCATATTTTAACACTGAACATACTGAATGTCATATTTTAACACACTGAATGTCATATTTTAACACTGAATGTCATATTATAACACTGAATGTCATAAAAACACACTGAATGTCATATTTTAACACTGAATGTCATAAAAACACACTGAATGTAAAAAAAAATACATAAAACTCGAATGAAAAAAATACACAAAACTCGTGATAAAAACATCGATTCAACATTCCACATCAAATATATCATAAAACTGATCACTGTAGAAATAAATAAAAATTCTAAGAAACTCATATTGAGATTTAAAATTCACACAACAAAAAGAAGCATGAAATTAATTAATACTGTAGTACCTTTCAATTCATCACCCCAAATGCGATTAACTTGCAAAATCGGAACAACCAAAATGGCTTCGAGAATTCTAGCAATGACAATCATATCAACAATTTGATTCCTCTACTGGTTCAATCCTCCAGAAACCACCACCACCAAGAACTTCTCCTTCTCCTTGGAAATCTTAGCCGACCCCTTTCGATAGTCGAGAGAGAAGCCCAAGCAAGGCACATACCCTTGTCCATCCGGCTCCTCCAGAAATCCATCATTGCTGCGGAAATATTAGAAGTCGCACGCACCTCCACTATACGGAATGAACGCATCAACCGCACAACAAATTCCGGCAAGTCTACATCGACTACGGCGCCTCCACTTCGATGCCGCCGCCGCCGCTGTTCACGGCGGATCTCACCCCGATGAACAACTCGCCCATGCCGTCGGTCGTCATCGTTGATCCGCGCATCCTCACGAAGACGACGGATTCTTTGGCGATTAGTATCTCGTCGGGGCTGCACTCGTCTCCCACGTGGATCGCCCTAGCCAAGAGCACCTCCTGATTCTCGACGATGTTGTCGGTCGCCTTGCTCAGGAGCACCCGAGGAGGCCGATCCCGACGAACAAGCACGCGAGGAGCTTCGAGGTCGGGGCGTCAGGCACGAGGTAGACGTCATAGCAGCCCGCCTCCTTCGTCGTCGCATATGTTGGAAATCGACTACCCGAGATGCGTTCGTTCGATCACTCGAACATCCGAACGATCCCAGTCGACCTCCAGGTCCGTTACTCCGTTCACGTGCCAGCCCGTGTCCCGATTCACGCCCAGCCATTGCCCCGAAGGACAACCGCGCGAACCAGAGCTGGCTGCCCGAAAAACAGCGAAACGGCGACCGCCGTTTGCCCTCTGGCGACCGCCGTTTGTCCGCGAACAGCAGCGCGACCTGCTGTTCCGAGCGCGTTTCCGGGTCGATTTTCCTCTTCAGACTACCGATCCGGAGGTCCTTGACCCCCAGTAGTCGAGGAACATGATCCACGACGCCCGGAACCCGATCTTAGATCCGATGTATTTTTAACGAAATAGAAAACGAAACGTATGCGGAATAAGGGTTTCGATTTCTTATACCTTTGTCGCGTGATTCGGAGAAGCCGAATTGTTGAGACCACGAAGCCTTCCGGTGTATGTCTCTATCCCCGACGTTCAGCCGTTGAGTGGGCAACGATCCGCTGAACCTTCCTCTTCTACTTTCTCTCTTGAACCCAACTTAGCAAAATTATTTCTACAGAATTATTACTGCGCTAATCTGAAATTATTTCTACAGAATTATTACTGCGCTAATCTGAATTAATTAAGAAGAGGAAAAATAATTGCGCAAGCTTTTACAGAATTAATTATAGCGGCGTAAGTAAGGTTTTGATCTTCTGTCTCATAAATATAATTGCGCTATCAATCAATTTCTGCTGAAAATAATAACAGCGTTAATCTATTTATTTTTACAGAAAAATAATTGCGCAACAATTTATTTTTCTCCGCAAAAATAAAATAGCGGCGTTTCTTATGTTTAGAGAAAGAGAGGGTGAGGTATTTATAGAGCTACACCAGGGACCTTATGGAAATTAATTATTAGGCTAAATTGCAATTTAATTAACTCGGCGTCCTAAAAGGCAAACTTTAATTAAATTCCACAATTTTAATTATAATTAATTCCACTATAAAATTATAATTGAATTCCCAATAATTAATTTATATTATTTCAACAATAATAATTCCGCCGAATTACATATACGACTTTCCCCGTATTTAAGATATCGTATGTCCACGAATTAACTTTAATTACTAATAATTAAATTAACTCGTTTCTTGTTATCCGAGACTAGTACCACTCATCCTTATTATCATGTGGAACGAATCCACCTGCAGGGTTTACATGATAAACTTTATGAGCTCATCTCGGGGACATCATCAACCCAATAAATGGGACACAGTTTCCTGTCTATAATCTATAGCATGCCGTGTGTACAATTCCGATTCCCAATTTACCGAGAATATTGACTAATCAATTAGTCTCACTCACTAGTAAGTCAAAGAACCGAGAACTGGACACACGCACCTATAATTATATAGGGATTAGGAATTCGTATATCCGTAATATCTGAGGTCTAGTTCGATTACTGCGATTAGTATAAATCGAATGCCCTCCCGTGGTCCTGCTCAATACACCAAGTGTACGAGTGTAACATGATAGTCAAGACCGACTATCTACCAGTCACACTACGACGTACCGATGGATTGTCCCTGTCCATCTAAGTCGTGAGCTACTGTTCGATAGTATACGAGTAACCGACAGTATGATCTTCCGCGTGTCTCCTCACGCCATACTGTCTACAACGTATACATCAAGGACTATTGCATTAAATGCAATCATGCTTGAATCATATCTCGAATTAAGGTATAGATAAGGAGTTCCGTATTTGCACTAAACTAGACATTTAGAATACAACTCCATCAATCTCCCACTTATACTAAAAGTCTAGTCGCCCTCTCCCAAACATCAGATTCCCATAACCTCATCACGCCTACCCAACGCTTTCGCTGGAAGTGCATCTGTGAACGGGTTTACCAGGCAATCCTCTCGATGCTATCTAGGTGACAACTGCATCGTCTTACTAGACGATCTCTCGAATCAGGTGGTACTTGCGCTCTACGTGTTATCTCCCACTGTGGACTCGTGGCATTTCAAGTTTGCCAATACCGCTATTCAAAATAGCTTTGGGTAAACTAGAAACCACATCTAAGTCCCTTAGGAAGTTCTGGAGCCACACTGACCTTTTAACTGCCTCAGAGGCCGTTATCCTTTCAGTTTCCATGGTAGAGTCCGTAATGCATCGCTGCTTTACATTCTTCCATGTGACTGCTCCACTTCACAGTAAGAACACATAGCCTGACTTCGACTTTCGACTGTCCCTGTTTGATTTGGAAATCCAATTCTATGTAATCCAAAAGAAACAACTTGACTGCTTTGTAACTCAGAACATAATTCCTGGTCCTCTGCAGGAACCTAAACATGTTCTTTACATCAGTCGAGTGATCCTTTCCAGGATTACTATGATATCTCACCACCATGCCAACGGCATAGTAGATATCAGTCTCGTGCATAGCATTACATACATTAAGCTTCCCACCATTAAGGTGCAGGGAACTGCTTACTCTTCATCTATCTCCTTTATTGTGTCGGACACAAAACTTTAGATAGACGAATTCCACATTTAAAAGGTGAAGACCTTTCTTGGAATTCTGTATGCTGCAACGAGTAAGAATTGTATTTATGTATGAGGCTCGAGATAAGTTCTATGTTCTTTTCTGGCGATCATTTATTACTTTGATCCCAAGAACATTCCCGACTTCTCCTAAGTCTCTTACATTGAATTACTCGGACAACCATCCCTTTATGTCCGATAACATCTTTCATATTGTTGCCAATTTAGAAGGATGTCGTCTACATAAAGAATGAGAAAACACCACATCTTTTCTGTCACTTCTTTATTACACTCAGGACCTAAAGATGCCTTGAATGAATCCATGAAATGGATTTTCTCATAGGTCCGCATGTGTCCAAGATCTTGAAGCTTCCTTCAATCCTAAGATTGATTAAGCTTGCTTACCGAATGCTCTTGGCTCTTTTCGATGAATCTCTCTGGCTGTCCCACACAGATGGCCCCGTCAAGACTTCGATTTAGGAAATCTGTCTTGACTTCCATCTTCCATGTGAAGACAAAAGAATCCTGATCGACTTTTGCCAAGACTGAGCATCTTGATCTTTCAGCGTCTCGTCATAGATCCAGGGTTCGGCTTCATGTTCTCCAGGTAACAAGTCCGAAGACTCACCTATAAACATGAACCTGTTGGGTTGTCTTGCTGGAATTCGATATCCCGGGGTATCAAAATTGCGGAACCGATAACCCCGACCGAAATCCCGTCGCCGGAAACCGATCACGAACGCCACGAAGAACCGGGCTCGACAAGAGCATCGCCGCGGGATGAACCCGCGGCTAAACCCTAGCCGAGCCCCACCGTGGGGCTCGCGATCGCGCACGAGGCGATCGCTGGGGCTGCTCCGGCAGCCCCGGGCGGCGGTGAGTCCGGCGACTTCACCGCCGTCGCCGCCGGGAGGGGCGGTCAGCCCAGCTGACCACCGCGGCACAGCCGCGGCTCGCCCAGCGATCGAGCCAAGCTCGATCGCTCGCCCCGGCTCCAGCCGGGGCCTCCCCTTGCGCACACGATCGAACCCTCGGGTTCGATCGACTCCCTCGGCTCCCAGCCGAGGGTTTGTCTTGAGCTTCGCCGGGGATCTCGAATCCCCGTCCCCGAAGTTCATCGTTTTTCCCGGATCGTGTGTTCATGTATATGTCACAATTAAATTGAACATAAAATCACACAAGGAGTTTTATGATCATACCTTTGATTCGTTGTGCGGAGAAACGAAATCAATCGAAGACCTTTGAATCTTCCCACGTATTCCTTGCACTCCGTTCGAACGTCGGGTGGGCGACGATCTATCGAACTCCTATGGATCTCCTTCAACTCTCTAGAATATCAAGTATGATAATCTTGTCTTATTCAAGTTATTAATTATGAAGGCCATGTAGTGCTTTTATAGGCTACGTAGGGGATCTAAAGGAGGTGGAATATTGGGCTTCCAATATTGAAGATTAAATTGAGCCCACTGCCCAAGTCCATTAATCCTTATCAATATTAATTAATTTATTTTCCACTATATAAATTAATTGCATTCCCAATATTAAATCATATTATATCAAATAATATTTCTCCGGTAGTATTATTTATTCCGTGTATTTAAGATTTAAATATCCATGAATAAAATTAATTTATTGCTAATTAATTTATTCATCTCTTTAATCCGAGACTAGTACCATTCAACCTTAATTATTGTGCGGAACGAATCCACTCATGAGGTTTACACAATAATTCCTTATGAACTCATCTCGGGGATATTATCAACCCTTCCGGGATACACTGTCCGGTCAATTATTCACGGCATGCCATATATGAAATATAGTGACCCAACTTAACCGGTAATTAACCCAATAATTAAATCGGTTAATTCATTTGGTAAATCAAAGTCACTTATATTAAATATACACACCCGCAATAATATCGGGGATTAAGAATAAAATACACTGAGACTCGAATCGATTATCGCCGGCAATCCTAATCGATGAATCTCAACGATCCGCTCTGAAGGTACCGATATACCGATCCGATCGATATACCGTGTGTGCGGAAGCGTGTAAAGCAATAGATCTACTATGCCATGATCTTAGTGCACACTTAATGTGTATAAGAACACATATAAACATATATATATACACATCCAATATATATATATATAAGGTTCAACGATTACTTACTTTTGTGACGAAGTGATTCGTTGAAGTCGTTGAGGTGGTGTTGAGTCGATTGAACCACCTCAAATGGATCAGCCTCTCGAAGCTCTCCTTGTGAATGACCTCGTCACTCCTTTAGATCGTCCGGATGTTGAAGCCGCACAAAAGGCCCGGCCTCTACGTGTTGCACACGAACCCGGATGATAAACACCTTTGATTGCTTGAGAATGGATCTCCAAGATCACCTCTTTTCTCTCTATTTGTGTGGATTTTCGTGGCTGATGCTTGTGTATGATGAAAAATCTGATTTTCATCTATATAAGTGCATCATTATGCATCCCATTACACCCCTTTGTAACCTACAACATAATGGGCATCATAATGCACCATAATCATGCAAAGGGGTTACAAAGGAGGTGAAAGGTCATGCCACATACACATGCCACTATGCATTGTATGTGGTCCCACTTGCTTGTGTGGCATGCCATGTCACACTATGTGACATGCATCCATGCAAGCCATGCATCCCATGCATGTTAATTAATTCCACGTAAATATTGATTCTAAATCAATATATTTATCAAGCAACGTACATCATCTTTGAGTCCGTGTGTGACCCTGTAGGTATGATTTAATTGATCAATATTATATTGTTCCCAACAATTAATATTATCAAATAATCATTTAACATCCATAGACGACCTTATGACTTTATCGATTGCACACGTAGGATCGAAGGACATATCCCAACACGCTCAATACACCAAGTGTACAAGTGTGATAAAATAATTAAGATAAATTATTTTCTCTCTCACACAACGACTATACCGATGGATTGGTCCGGGTCCATCTAGGTCGTGAGCCACTGTTTGATTAAATACGAGTAACCGATAGTATGATCTTCTGTGTGCCCATGCAACACCATACTAACTACAACGTATAAAATCTAGGACTATGATTTTCATATATTTAATTAATAATAATTAAAAGCAAACAATTGTTTATTAATTTAATAGATTAAATGCTATGACAAGGAGTTTACCGTTACTTAAATCTAGACATTAAGTACACAACTCCAACAATCTCCCACTTGTACTAAGGTCTAGTCATTTCCTCCAAACTCCCGGTTCTCATACTCATCACGTGCTTTAAAGTGTACTTCCGTGAAGTATTATGTAAGTGAGCAATCTAGGTTGCCGCTCTGAAGTTATCTTGGTGACTAATACGTCGTCTCCCTCGACGATGACTCGTATCAGGTGGTACTTGCACTATGTGTTATCATCACTTTTAGACTTATGACTTTTTCCGGTTTACCATGCACCGCTATGTAATAGCCTTTGATAAACCAAGAGTCATATCCAAGTCTTAGAGGTTATCCCGGAACCTAACCAAAACTTCCGCTGCCTCTGAGGCTGCTATTCGGTTATGAGAGAGTCTGAGAAGCGTCCTGCTTATCACTCTTTCATATTAAAAGTTCCACCTCCCCAAAAAGTGAACACATAGCCTGATATCGACTTACACTGGTCCTTCTTTGATTCTTTGGATCTGAGAATCTGTAATCTAAAAAAATTTCGTCTTGCTCCGTAAGCCAGTACTATGAAAGTACTCTTACAACATTCGAACATCCCTTATCCAGATTACCTTGATATCCTCCCACTACGCAAACCGCATAGTTGATATCAGGTTCTTGTTTTCCAACAATGCATTTAAGCTTACCACACAAAGTGTAGGAAACTGCTTTGTCTTCATTTTTCTCCTTTATATGTTCAAAACACATATCCTTTAGATAGATGAATGTTCTGTCTCTGAAAGGCAATAACCTTTCTCAGAAGTATCAAGTATGCATGTTTAAAACAAACCATAATCGTATAAGATGTCTAGGAAAAGTAAAATGTTCTTATCTCTAGATCATAAGATCTTAAGAACATGCTCTAACTTCTTCTCAATCTTATATCTTGATTTATTTAGACAACCATCATTTTATGTCTGACAATATTTTTACATTGTTGCCAATGACAAAATGTTATCTACATAAAATCTCCGAGAAACACCACCTTGTTTCTATTATGTCTCTAATACACCTTTCGTCTTTGCCTTTTGATGAATCCATCAAATGGACTTTCTCATCAATTCGCAAGTTCCACGATTTATAGCTTTGTTACCATCCATAAATGGATTTACTAAGCTTGTACTCTAAATGATCTAGCCTCTTAACAATAAACCTTATTGTTATCCAAGAAAGCTCATTTAGATCTAGTACCACCCTTATGCAGAGCTAGGGATCGATTTCATGTCTACTAGATCCAGAGTCCGAACTCCTCTAGTCTTATGAATATCTCTGGTTGTCCAACAACCTCCCACTGCAATGGCGTTCCGGTGTATAACAATAATAACAGTAGGTGCAGTATGTGGTGTACTTCTACTCGGTTTGGCTGGTTCCCAGTCTTTTGTCCTTTTTCTCATTTCAAGGTATTACGTCAGTTCAGGCTTTGTGGTTCATCTAATAGTCTTCCTCTATAAACCGGACGAGACGTCCCTCTGGCTCATAGTACTATAGAACACACAACATTTTGTTCATCTAGGATATCCCACAACCATATTGAATATGCCGTTGTATCCAGGAATATCCATAGAACATAGGTGGTTCCGAACAACTTGTTCTTTTACTATTAGATCTCCATTTCTTATTTACAACGCACCATCTCTACACGTAAGTGTATGGCGCGGCCCTTTGGAATTGAATCCCAATCTTTGATTATGCCATGTGTTACTTAGATAAGTGATGGCCTCCGCGACCGAGTCGCAGGCTCCTAATGGATATACTTTGATGGTTCCCCATAATAGCTTTGTGTCCATTGACTAGTCAAAACACTTTGCTTTTATGGCACATTAAGTATTCTAATCCATTACCGAGTATTCTTTGAGAGAATTACTCGTACCTTTCTAATTCACACATATGTCTGCATATCTAATCATTTCCAATACTTGTCTGAAATTTATCCTTTATCCAGAAAGGTTTGCTTAGACGTATTATCCTCCAAATTCAATCCTTAGGTCGGAAGGTCCATTCCTTCAACTTTAATTGATCAAATCAATTTCGACCATTTGAATCTTATTTGAAAATACTACTAAGTATAAGAATTTCACAAGTATAATGATTAATAAAGAAATATCTAATAAGTAAAACAAGTTATAGAACGGTTCGTTGCATCGTGGTGGACTTAGGATCTATCATTCATATATTGCTATCTAATGTACCAGAATAGATAACGCCATTATTTCTTATCAAAATCATCCAATGATTAAAGAAATAAAATATCCATTCATAAGTAATAGAAATCCAGAACAAAACGTTCTTTCTAAAATAAAGGGTACATAATGCAATAATCTTGAAATGAACTCCTATTTGACTACTAAAGCAGATAAATGTCTTCCACCGCAACAGCTGCCTCCTCCACAGCTTTTGCCCGTGTAGACTCGAACTTTTCTTCTCTAAGTCACCGGGTTTTCTGGAACCCCTGCATTCAAAATGCACATACCGTCAGTGGTTCCATATCTACACACCAGAATTTTTGGTAGATAATACCGCTGACTATGTTTTTACGACTAAAGAAAAATTCGTACCTCTGAGAGGACATTCAGACTTCCAGTGTCCAGACTTGTTGCATCGGAAGCACTTGCCCTTTGGCTTTGCAGCCCCCACTCGTGGTATAGTCTTCTTGACACCACTGGGTTTCCAGGCTTGCTTCCTCCTCTTGCCCCTACCTCCACCAGGCTTAAAGCCTTTGGACTTGGTAGCTACAAGCGCCAGAGACTTGCCCTTCTTGTAGATCCCCTCTGCCGCCTTCAGTTCAGTCAGGAGTTGCGCAAGAGAATAAGATAGTTTACCCATATTATAACTCATGCGAAACTGCTCAAAACTAGGGGTCAGAGACTGGAGTATGATGTCGACTTGCGTCTCAGCATCAATTTGAGCTCCTAGGATCTCAAGCTCATTCAACAAACCCATCATCTTAAGAACGTGCTCCCCTACGGGCGTTCCTTCAGACTGAGTAGTTGTCATGAGGACTCTCATGGCTTTTTGCCTTGCCGCACGATCTTGCTCCCCAAACATCTCCTTGAGGTTAAACATCATATCATAGGCAGTGTCTATCGACTCATGTTGGGTTTGGAGTACATTTGACATGGAAGCCAAAATATAACACCTAGCCATTTCATCAGCCTTTTTCCACTTCCGATATGTCAGTTTTTCCTCATCAGTCGAGGCAGCCGTGGGCTCAGCAGGGCAGACTTCATGGAGTACAAACTTGTACTCCTCCGAACTCAGGACAATGTCTAAATTTCTCTTCCAATCAATATAGTTGGGGCCAGTGAGCTTATGCTCCTTGAGTATCATAGAAAGTGGGTTCATAGCTATTCTCTAAACCTATAAGCACATTTAAACAAACAATCAATTTAATGTCCGATATTATCTCCCTCAAATAATATCATTAAATTACTAATCACATCTAAAATCCCATCAGGTAAGGCAAGCCACGGTGTGTGGACGTTTACCCACCCAAATGATTTAGCAATTAGATTTTCTTTGGCCATACATCACTTATAGCGGAACCTCGTTGGGAGGAATACTATAAAGCGTATCTAAGTGTAAACCATTACTCAGCACCAAAGTAAATCGTTTGGAATTGCTATATCACCGCAAGCCACGTTGTGTGGACGTTTACGACAACTTCACGACTCTTCACAATTCCTTACAACTGTCTACATCAATTAATCCAAAATCCGTCAGTATAGCAAGCCACGTTGTGTGGACGTTTACTACACTAAGAGACTTTTATAATTGACTCCCAGTTACAAGATCCATTCGATTTTCGTAAATCAAGACGCGGAGAATCATAAGTGAAACTCGAAGTTTCTAACCAGTGATTCACCATTCGAACAACCCTATCTCTCATTAGATGAGGGAGCCGAGCAGACAAACGATCCATCTTCAAAAGAATGGTACGAATGTCTCTAATTTGTGTCATCCACATGACCAAGTGGCTTTGGCTCCATTCCACTCCCCGGGGTGAGAATGAGTCGACTTGAAATCAGTTTCAGAAAGACAAATTAGGCATTGTTTGATAAACTTAATCAATGTTTCTTGTAAAAGGAATTACAAGAATTCTCCTCCAATGACATATCCATATGAACTTCAAAAGTCCATAAGAGTCACCAAGAGAACAGTAATGGAGACCATGGGAATGTTTCCATCCCCTCTCCCACTTAGCTTTTTATAACAAAGGGATACACTATCTAATGCATAATTAAACACATAAGCATGCATACAAGCAATAAAGCACATAGCACATAGTCAAAATAAGCTAGAAAATTATTTTCCGACTATCATGGCTTTATTCCATCTCCGTATGCGTCTTCTAGTCTTCAGTCTTCGTTCTTGAATGCTCCATGTGACGAGAATATTAATTCCAATATTTAAATCTATTTATTTTTAATAAATCCAAAAGATACTCGATTCGAAAATTAAGTCAATCGAATAAATCAAAAATAAAATTAAATATTATTAATATTTTTATTTATTTATTTTCCTATCTAATTCTATTAAATTTCTAGAATAATCTATCCAAGTAAACTTGGAATATTCTAGAAGACTTCTATAATAGAATAAGGAAATAAAATAAATTAGGACTCTTCTACTTTCCAAGATTAATTAATTTCCATTACTATGAAAATTCCCATAAAATAGGAATAATCAATTAGGAAATAAATCAATCCTAAATTAACTTTTATTCCTTTCCAATTCTATTAAATCTCTAGGATCCTATTCCAAGTAGAACTCGGAATACTCTAGAAGACTTCCATAATAGAATAAGGAATAAAATTAATTCCAATTAATTCTTTTCCTAATCCATGAGAATTCCCAAAAATAGGAAAAGTCAATTAGGAAAACCGAATCAATTAGGTAAGTAGAATCTTGGTAGGAGTAGGAGTAGCATGGGTTGGGAATCCCCGCACCACCCCCACCTTCGACCACCACCAACGCCGGGCACCACCGCCCCCGCCCCCTAGCCACGCGCCACCACCACCGGTGGCCGGCGTGGCCGGAAACCCTAGCAGGCAGCCCCTTGGCGTGGGGTCGATCGATCCTCATGGGGATCGATCATGGGGATGATCGACCCCCCGTTTTTTCGTCCTCTTCGTCTTCTTCGTCACACGAGTTCTCCGGCGGTCGTCTCGGCATCGATCCAACGTAAATAAATTAAGAAATAAATTTACAATTCCGGTATCGATTCTATACATGAAATCGACCCTATACACTTTCCGGAAAACATAGAACAATAATAATAAATCTAAATTCGGTCAACCCCCGAATTTTTACTATTACAAGCATTCATCCACACAAAACGAATCTCGACATGTCCGAGAGTTTAATAAACGAACAATCATGGTAAATTAAATAGCAATTAATTAAACGAATAATTAACAATTTAATTAAACCATGATAGTCGGAATCCCTGCAAGGTAGAACACAATTGAACACATACATGAACACGAAACCAAACGCTCTGATACCAATTGCTGGAATTCGATATCCAGGGGTATCAAAATTGCGGAACCGATAACCCCGACCGAAATCCCGTCGCCGGAAACCGATCACGAACGCCACGAAGAACCGGGCTCGACAAGAGCATCGCCGCGGGATGAACCCGCGGCTAAACCCTAGCCGAGCCCCACCGTGGGGCTCGCGATCGCGCACGAGGCGATCGCTGGGGTTGCTCCGGCAGCCCCGGGCGGCGGTGAGTCCGGCGACTTCACCGCCGTCGCCGCCGGGAGGGGCGGTCAGCCCAGCTGACCACCGCGGCACAGCCGCGGCTCGCCCAGCGATCGAGCCAAGCTCGATCGCTCGCCCCGGCTCCAGCCGGGGCCTCCCCTTGCGCACACGATCGAACCCTCGGGTTCGATCGACTCCCTCGGCTCCCAGCCGAGGGTTTGTCTTGAGCTTCGCCGGGGATCTCGAATCCCCGTCCCCGAAGTTCATCGTTTTTCCCGGATCATGTGTTCATGTATATGTCACAATTAAATTGAACATAAAATCACACAAGGAGTTTTATGATCATACCTTTGATTCGTTGTGCGGAGAAACGAAATCAATCGAAGACCTTTGAATCTTCCCACGTATTCCTTGCACTCCGTTCGAACGTCGGGTGGGCGACGATCTATCGAACTCCTATGGATCTCCTTCAACTCTCTAGAATATCAAGTATGATAATCTTGTCTTATTCAAGTTATTAATTATGAAGGTCATGTAGTGCTTTTATAGGCTACGTAGGGGATCTAAAGGAGGTGGAATATTGGGCTTCCAATATTGAAGATTAAATTGAGCCCACTGCCCAAGTCCATTAATCCTTATCAATATTAATTAATTTATTTTCCACTATATAAATTAATTGCATTCCCAATATTAAACCATATTATATCAAATAATATTTCTCCGGTAGTATTATTTATTCCGTGTATTTAAGATTTAAATATCCATGAATAAAATTAATTTATTGCTAATTAATTTATTCATCTCTTTAATCCGAGACTAGTACCATTCAACCTTAATTATTGTGCGGAACGAATCCACTCATGAGGTTTACACAATAATTCCTTATGAACTCATCTCGGGGATATTATCAACCCTTCCGGGATACACTGTTCGGTCAATTATTCACGACATGCCATATATGAAATATAGTGACCCAACTTAACCGGTAATTAACCCAATAATTAAATCGGTTAATTCCTTTGGTAAATCAAAGTCACTTATATTAAATATACACACCCGCAATAATATCGGGGATTAAGAATAAAATACACTGAGACTCGAATCGATTATCGCCGGCAATCCTAATCGATGAATCTCAACGATCCGCTCAATACACCAAGTGTACAAGTGTGATAAAATAATTAAGATAAATTATTTTCTCTCTCACACAACGACTATACCGATGGATTGGTCCGGGTCCATCTAGGTCGTGAGCCACTGTTTGATTAAATACGAGTAACCGATAGTATGATCTTCTGTGTGCCCATGCAACACCATACTAACTACAACGTATAAAATCTAGGACTATGATTTGCATATATTTAATTAATAATAATTAAAAGCAAACAATTGTTTATTAATTTAATAGATTAAATGCTATGACAGGGAGTTTACCGTTACTTAAATCTAGACATTAAGTACACAACTCCAACATGTCTAACAACCCTCCCACTACGACGACGCTCCGGTGTATCTTTAGTGACTAAAGATTATAGTAGTGAACTACTCGGTTAGGCTGGTTCTAAGTCTTGATCAGTCCCTCTAAGCACATTAAGTATTACTCTACTCTTGGCTTGTGATCTTGCATATATATAGTCCATGTATAAGAACCGAACATTGATGCAATCAATGAACATCTGGTCCTTTGGACTATATTACATATCTCAATTCGTTTTCTTAGGGTATCCTATAAACAGCCGAATATCAGTACAAGTTTCCAAAGGAATCAAGTTCAGGATAAACGCCGCTGTTTCCAAGCCATATCCCAAAAACGATTTAGGTAACTCCGAATGTCTACTTTCCCATATCTATAAGAGTCTTATTCCTTCTTTACAACACATTATTTTGCCGAGGCATAAATGGTGTAGTCTGTTGGGAGTTAATCCCATTTTCTGATAAGTATGCCTTACTCCTCAAAGAGGTCTGCATATATCAGAGCGAATCAACTCTAGTACTTTCTTGGATCTTTTCCCTTTAACCGTAAAGGGTTGCTCGGTCATTAAAACTTCCAAGTATGATTCGAAGGTTGGAAGGTCCTTTCCTTCAACCTGGCTGAGTGGTCCATCAGCTTTCACCCTTTGAATCGTACTCAAGTTAAAATGATCTAGCCTAAGATTCCATAAGTACATTTGATTTATCCTAGAATGATCTTTACTCTTATTGGGGTTCGACATTGTGTTATTAGCTCCGTCTGTTACATCGTGGAAGAATACGGATTTAGTATTAAATTGTCTATCAATATACTAGAATAGATAATATCCCCATTTCCTAAAGAAACGGAATATCTATTCTAAGCCAACTTAGAAATCCGAAATGAAATTTCTTTCTAAATGCCGGCACATAACACAATTTATTAGAACTAAAATCCTACCGTTAAAACATTTAACATCTCCCACTGCAACGGCTGTTACCTTAACATTATTGCCCATGTAGGTTACTACTTCTTCCTTTCTAAGTCTCCGGGTTTCCTGGAACCCCCGCATTTAAATGCAGACATGATTAGTGGTTTCCGTATCCACACACCAGGTACTGGTAGATAACACCACTAAACATGTTTCGGTGACTAAGGAGAAGTTAACTTCTAGTTGCTTTGAGAGGACAATCAAACTCCCAGTATCCAAACTGCTTACAACGGAAGCACTTGCCCCTTGGGCTTGCTTGTCCCATTCCGTGGTCCAGATATATTTGGCCCACTGGGTTTCCGTATTTGCTTCTTCTTCCTTTTGCCGCCCGAAAGTCTAGGAAGATTCAATTTCTCAGCCAAAAGTGCTTTGAGAGCCCTTAAAGATTCCCTCAGCCGCTTGAAGTTCAACCAGCAGCTCCGCCAATGAATAAGACCTCTTATCCATGTTATAGTTTATGCGGAACTGCTCAAAACTTCTCGGCAGAGACTGGAGCATAATATCAACTTGGGTTACCCCATTGATAATTTCTCCCAGAATCTCTATCTCATTAAGATATCCCATCATTCTAAGAACGTGATCCCTTACAGGCATTCTTTCTGACATGATGGATGTCCTGTCCTGATAACCAAAACTTCTTGAGGTTAAGCATCATATCATAGGTAATGGTCATGGTATGATCCCGATGTCGCAGCACATTTGTCATGAAAACCATAATGTTGCTCCGCGTCATCTCATAGCCTTGATCCATTTCCAATGAGCTTCCTTTCCTCAGTAGTGGAAGCATCATTTGGTTCAGCAGTTCAATTGACTTGGAGTACATATTTGTACTCCTCTGCAGTTAAGATAATGTCCAAGTTTCTTTTTCAATCCATACAAACAGTTTCGGTGAGTTTGTTGACTTTTAATGGGAATAATACCATATAAAACAAACAATGAGTTTAATTCGATATCATTTCCCTCAAGTGATATCATTAAACTACCAATCATTTCCAAAATCCCATCAGACATAGCAAGCCACGTTCTTGTGGACGTTTACCAGTCCAAATGATTTTATGATTGGATTTTTACTTCGGTCGTACATCATCATAGCAGTGACTCCGATGGGGAGGATACTATAAAGCGTACCTAAGTGTGTACCATTTCTCAGTACTAAGTCCACCGCTCGGGAACCACATGTCCACCGCAAGCCACGTTCTTGTGGACGTTTACGTTGACATGCGGTCCTCCACGACTTTCTATAACTGTCGAGCCTCAATTAATCCCCAAGTTCCGTTTCCATTTAGCAAGCCACGTTCTTGTGGACGTTTACTAAAACAAACAACTTTATTAATTGAATCTCACTTATTTAAATGTCATAGAATCTTAATTAACCCAAAGTACCGTTTCCATTTAGCAAGCCACGATAGTGTGGACGTTTACTAAAACAAACAACTTTGTTAATTGATTCTTACATTTATTAAATTTCACAATTTATTAATCAAAGCTTGATATCTCGTAAGTGAAACTCGAAGTTTCTAACCAGCGATCAATCATGCAATTGAGCCCTATCTCTCACAAAGTGAGGGAGCCAACCAGACAATCGATCTAGTCATCGAATGACTCGAAAGTCTCTAATCTGTGTCATCGACATAACCAAGCGCTTTGGCTCCATTCCACTCCTCGGGGTGAGAATGAGTCGAGTTGAAATTAGTCTTTGAATGACAGATTAGGCATTGCTTTTGAGAAATACAATTGTTCAATTTTATAAGCGGATTTTAAATTCGAATTTTGATCTAGTGATATCCGTGTGTCGACTTTATCCGATAGGGAGGATGACACTAAAGCTAACTCGTAAGTCAATACACATCACATTCAAAACAGAGAATGGAGACCGCGGGATTGTTTCCAATCCCTCTCCCACTTAGTATTTTACGATAAGGGATAACATGCATAAAGAATTTAAGCATAATAATAAACACGTAAATCACATAAAAAGCAATTAACGTGGCCCCGATTATTATGGCCTTAAATATTTTCCAATGCACGTCTCTTGGAACTTCATCTCGTTGCTCGTCTCGATCTCGGTCCACCACCGACTCGCTCGAGGGTCAAGAGACGAACTCCTCCCACTGGAGCCTCGTCTCGAGCCTCGTTGAGTCGTCCATGGGGTCGAACGAACCCCAGCCCCGCTGCTGCCCGTCGCGAACACGGGGTGTGTTCGATGGCTGCCCGTTGCCGGTTCGCTCTCCTCGATCCTCGTTTCTCCGGGTTTTGATCTCGTCTCGATCCACCAAAATTAGTAAGAAAAATTACAAGAATAAACTTACTAAATCCGGCATCGATCCTATACAAGGTGATCGACCCTATACATGTCTCGGATACAACGAAAAATAAATAAACCTAACGACTCAACCCGTCGTTTTTATCTATTACAAACAAGCATCGTTTTTCCAAAACAAAAACAATCTCGACAAGCCCGAGAGTTTAATCAAAACCACAAATTAAAGCACAACATACAATCACAACGTTGGCCATAATAACCGGGTTCGAACCTGCAAAACAAATCTCGCAAAAATACAACGAATCGACAAAACCGGCTCTGATACCAATTGTTGGAAATCGACTAGCCGGGATGCGTTCGTTCGATCACTCGAACATCCGAACGATCCCACTCGACCTCCAGGTCCGTTACTCCGTTCACGTGCCAGCCCGTGTCCCGATTCACGCCCAGCCATTGCCCCGAAGGACAACCGCGCGAACCAGAGCTGGCTGCCCGAAAAACAGCGAAACGGCGACCGTCGTTTGCCCTCCGGCGACCGCCGTTTGTCCGCGAACAGCAGCGCGACCTGCTGTTCCGAGCGCGTTTCCGGGTCGATTTTCCTCTTCCGACTACCGATCCGGAGGTCCTTGACCCCCAGTAGTCGAGGAACATGATCCACAACGCCCAGAACCCGATCTTAGATCCGATGTATTTTTAACGAAATAGAAAACGAAACGTATGCGGAATAAGGGTTTCGATTTCTTATACCTTTGTCGCGTGATTCGGAGAAGCCGAATTGTTGAGACCACGAAGCCTTCCGGTGTATGTCTCTATCCCCGACGTTCAGCCGTTGAGTGGGCAACGATCCGCTGAACCTTCCTCTTCTCCTTTCTCTCTTGAACCCAACTTAGGAATAATATCCTCTGTCTCAGAAATATATTTGCGCAAGGAAAATTATTTGTACAGAATTATTACTGCGCTAATCTGAATTAATTAAGCAGAGGAAAAATAATTGCGCAAGCTTTTATTTTCTCTGCAAATTAATTATAGCGGTAATTAAGGTTTTGATCTTCTGTCTCATAAATATAATTGCGCTAGCAATCAATTTCTGCACAAAATAATAACAGCACTAATCTATTTATTTTTACAGAAAAATAATTGCGCAACAATTTATTTTTCTCCGCAAAAATAAAATAGCGGCGTTTAGGGTGATGTATTTATAGAGCTACACCATGACCTTATGTAAATTAATTATTAGGCTAAATTGCAATTTAATTAACTCGGCGTCCTAAGCAAACCTTAATTAAATTCCACAATTTTAATTATAATTAGTTCCACTATAAAATTATAATTGAATTCTCAATAATTAATTTATATTATTTCAACAATAATAATTCCGCCGAATTACATATACTACTTTCCCCGTGTTTAAGATATCGTATGTACACGAATTAACTTTAATTACTAATAATTAAATTAACTCGTTATCCGAGACTAGTACCACTCATCCTTATTATCATGTGGAACGAATCCAGGGTTTACATGATAAACTTTATGAGCTCATCTCGGGGACATCATCAACCCAATAAATGGGACACAGTTTCCTGTCTATAATCTATAGCATGCCGTGTGTACAATTCCGATTCCCAATTTACCGAGAATATTGACTAATCAATTAGTCTCACTCACTAGTAAGTCAAAGAACCGAGAACTGGACACACGCACCTATAATTATATAGGGATTAGGAATTCGTATATCCGTAATATCTGAGGTCTAGTTCGATTACTGCGATTAGTATAAATCGAATGCCCTCCCGTGGTCCTGCTCAATACACCAAGTGTACGAGTGTAACATGATAGTCAAGACCGACTATCTACCAGTCACACTACGACGTACCGATGGATTGTCCCTGTCCATCTAAGTCGTGAGCTACTGTTCGATAGTATACGAGTAACCGACAGTATGATCTTCCGCGTGTCTCCTCACGCCATACTGTCTACAACGTATACATCAAGGACTATTGCATTAAATGCAATCATGCTTGAATCATATCTCGAATTAAGGTATAGATAAGGAGTTCCGTATTTGCACTAAACTAGACATTTAGAATACAACTCCATCACTATAGCCACCGCGACCCAGCTGCTCCGATACAATTCCGTCCATCTCACCGATTCCACTCCGCCGCTGCATCACCATCGACGATCGCCGATGAAACCGAGGTCGCAACTCGCTGCTCGCCGTCGGACCGAATTTGTCCAGCGAATCGAACCCTCGGCCTACGTCTACGACATTCACCTGGATCGCGTCGCGGAGCTGGAGATTGAACCATTCGAACGGCTCCAAAAACCTCTAGAAATCGATCGGCGATTCGAGCTTCTCTTCGGCGACGATCGACTTCCGAAATCCAAATTAGAGATTCAATTCGGTAGAAGGGTATTTTCGTCCTTCAAGATACATTTTTTTTGCCCAATTGGAACAAAAAAGCCCAATTGACACATAAATTAGAACTTGGCCTTATTGACCAAAAAATGTTAAATTGGCCTTATTGCCATTTTTCCCATATATATATATATATATATATATATATATATATATATATATATATATATATATATATATATATATATATATATATTGGTCAAGTTAGAATTCATATAACCTACTTTAATCGAGTTCTTTGAATCATTAGAATTCATTGAACGACTTGAATCGAGTTCATAATAACTTGTATTCATTTCTATTATACATTGAAAATAAATAGTGTAATTATTATTCTTTCATAATTAGTTACAGTACTGTAATTATACAACAAAACTGTATTCAAATCAAGTGACCCAACACAGGACCTAAAGTTACAATACATAAACTCATCTATTCACAAAGCTCCTTCATTCTCTCGACCGGTATATATATAACTTATAACGGTCGTCTGTACAGAACTATAAACTGCCGATTCTCGCCTATCATCATGAGCTATCTATATTATGTAGTCAAAGCATCGGGTAAATTGGTAGGAGCCCCTAAGACCTTCCCACCAACATCCGGAAAGTTCTCATGTCCCGTTAGGTGACTTACCTTCCCGTCGCCAGATACCTCAACCGGATATTTCAAAATATGACCTTGCAACGGAATGAACCGTGGGGCCGTGTATCGGTTCCAGTTATGCTCCGCGAGACGGTTCACGTATTTAACACAGTCTAAGACCTCAGGATTTTTGAAGCAATCGTCGAGAGTTCCAATGTGCTCTGCCCAGAGCGACATTCTATACCCGTATACTTGTCCATGAGGATGATCCTTTTTCTTTGCCCAAGTTTGATGGGGTTGATAAGCGCCCATGGCGATTTCTGTGTCTCTTGAACCGGCCATAGAGCGCTGATTGATATTGGCCGAACCGATTATCACATACTCGTCATCCACTATCATTCCCTTTGCATGCACGTAAATCATGAACCGTCCGGCCTTTTGTGATGCCGAATCCTGATGACAAGAGTTTTCGTCTCGAGTTAGGACTTGTTCTTTTGGACTTCATTTCAGTTCAGTTCATATTGTTTCAGTTCAGTTAAGCAAGTTTCAGTTTAAATAAACATGTCTTTAGTGTTAGAAAAAACAGTAATGCCATTACAAGGCGTCAAAGTGATAAATAATTACCGCGTTTCCATTAGACGGGGATGGGTGTTTTCCGCTCGATTCCCCTCCGAGCTCTTCTCGATTGCCGAGGCAGTAAAAGTTCAAATAATCGGTTGGATGCGCGTCCTTAAGCTGAGCAGACTTAATTTCTTGAGCGATTATTTCGTACATCATTTGCATTGTTTGTCCCTACAAAAGCAATTAAGTCTTTGTTCAAACACAAGGGGACTCGATGAGTATAATTAAAAAAGGAACGAGAGATCGATCAACCTGCCAATAAAGGATTTCTTGTACAGAGGCAGAGCTGGGAGCACCCTCTGGCCACATTGGAATAACAACGTAAACGGCGAACCTCTCGTTTGCTCGTATTTTACTGACAATCTTCAGTGTCAGTTCCATCGGGATTAGATTATCAGCGCCTAAGGAAAACAATGTTTCGACATCAGTACATGAATGCAAGAGAACGATCGTTACATATATACTAACAGTATATATTAACATACCTGCATTTCTGTAGGAGGGCCAAGCATACGACGACCCGAGAAAATATTGATTCTCGATGTAAATGAAATGCTGAGCAGATCTAATCGCTTCGATATAAGCCATCTGAATGCTTTTATCTATCACCAGATTTTTCGCGCAAACTAGATTCTGCAAAAATCATGAAATAAGCTAGCAGGATTTGGAAATCGCTTACGAAAAAAGATTGATCATTACTTGTTTCTCAGCCTCTTGAACATGCTTAGGAAACCCTTTCACCGATCCCGAATCAATGGATCGAAATACCTTTTCGAGAAAGAAAGAAAAGATTATGTTTTTGTCATGACCTAAAAGATTTTACAGTATTTATGGATACTATATATATATAGTAACCTGGACATGCCACTTTTCCGGATCATTTTCTTCCGTGACCCACAACGAAGGATGATCGTTCGGAAGATTCGACGAAGGGCTCTTTATCCACGAAATTCGATCAACCTTCAACAAGGAATCATCGTTCCAATGCGACATTTTCTTGAACCGCTTGCCAAACTCCGACCATTTAGTGGCCTTCTTCCACCTCTGCTCGAAGTTTGTGAGCACGTCGTAAGCAGCCGGGCCTTCGATTTTGCAGTGCAAGTCGTGCCACGGCTGTCTTGGCCCCTTACTTCCTGGCTATTTTAACAAATTCCATTAAATATTTATTGAGTCGGGACAACTAGGATATATATTTTCTTACGGAAATCGTCGGGTTATGAAAATCGTCTTCAAAAATAGTATCGATGTCACGAAACAACCGATGCTGAGGCGTGTCGTAACGTCCGTCGCATAGGTCCAATCCTCCGATAAACGAAGTGATCTTTCGGTTATTGCCTTCGCCTTGGGTGTCCACGATCACGCATTTCTGGTGGTGAGTGTAGAGAGTTCCGACTACCTGAATTAGTGATTGATTACACGAGTATATATATAACCAGACGAAAAATAGAATCGAATAAAAAAAAAACGTGCATGTTGCTTGAAAATGCTGAGCTTATTGCTCGCGTAGCGCGGGGAAAGCACACACGTCACGGACGAGTGCTTGAAGAACTTCTTGGTTTCCTCGTCGTGAGTTTGCATCACTCCTGTCTGCACCCAAAATAAAAAAAAAGTGATTGATTATTATTACGTCGCATTTTGTCGTATATAACTAATTAATTAATTAATTAATACCGTGTTGATGAAGAACTTGTTGTGGGAGGTTTTATCGTCCCAAACCAACAGCAGGACTCTGACTCCTTCTTCGGACTTGTACTTGAGCAAATCCCCCAAGTTCAAATTCTCGCCTCTCGGCAACGGGCGGGTCGGCTCTCTCACGAGGCGGACCCGGTGGAAGATGGACCACCCGGTTATGTACACCAAGTGGTGGGCCTCGAGGATTGCGTGGCAAATATCCTCCCAGCATTTTTCGTGCTGGAAGGAGGATGACGTGTCATTTTCCAGCGGGATTTCCGGAAGCATCCCGTCGGGCACGTGGGCGTCCTGGTAGAGCGTGACCCTGCCCCCGTGGCGGAGGGGGAAGTAGCTCTCCCGGAGGGCGTAGTGCTCGGAGATGCCGTGGAGGTAATTGGGGTTGGTGGCGCAGGGGGTGAATTTCATCTGAAGGTGGATCGCCGAGTCGGGCTTGTGGGGCTTCCCGCACGGCCCGACCACCGTCACCCACTCGTCGATCGGATCGCCGGAGGAGATCTTTTTCGCCGACACGGAGGCGACGCCGATCAGATCTGCGCCGAAGACGTCGTTGTCTTTCACCTGGAACTCTACCTGTAATTAATTAATTAATTAATTAATTAGACATTAATTAAACATTAATTGATTAATTAATACCTGAGAAACAGGGTGAGCTAAGGGGATCTGGAAATGCTCGTTCCAGACGGGGTTCTGGGAATTGGTGATGACGCGGGTGCGGGCGACGCGGGCGTCGGAGAGGCAGACGGTGACGTAGGGGTCGCTGGTGATTATGTTGTTGCGGCGCTTTTTGCGGCGGCGCTTGGAGGCGAAGGGCTGGTGGCAGGTGGTGAAGAGGCGGCGGAGGCGTTCGGAAAGGATGTCCATGTTGGGCAGGCTGCGGGCTTCGATGATCTTCAGGTCGAGGTCCCCATGGAGGTATACGACATCTTCGGCGGCCATTTTGAACCGATGGGGACGTGGCGGAGATTGGTGGCTGCGTCGTGTCTCCGCCGAGGCGGGTTGTTATTGGAAACTGTTTTTTTGGTGTTTTTTTCGTGGCGGAATTTTCAATGGAGGATGGTACGCAGGAGCTGTTTCATTGAAGATGGACACGTGTAAGTAAATATTTGAATATTTAATGTGGGCCCATTCCCTGAAAAGATTCCTTCACTTTCACCCCATTTGCCTTACAAAAATAGCTTCTTCACGTTGACATTTTTGGTACCCTTTAGCTTTCAAGTTTCAACTTCCACTCCTAAATTGTGATCGTACAAAGGAATATAGGAAAGGATGACCCAATTTTATTTTAGTCTTTCTTGTGGGTGTTCCACGTGGACATCTTCGAATCCTCGGTTCTCCGTTTCGATCAATTGAAAACGATTCAATCTGAACCAAACTACTCACATCAAACTGAATCGATTTAAATCGATTCAGATTTTGATCAATAAGCATTGATATTATATTTTCGTTTCCCATTTAGATACTGTTCTTTTGGATGGAGCTTAATTAAACTGCTAATTTAAAAGATTGAGAGAAAGATACTTATACAATTTACAACTGCTAATTTGTAACAGAACACATATTCTTGTATACAAATACCCTTTGCCCCCAAAAACTACACCTATAGGTTGTGCATCATCATTCATCAACTACATGAATACATTAACACTGCTATTTTAAACAGGCCTTCAATCAACTCGTATTCTTCTGGCGATGATCACAGCCGATCTATCGATCTTTCGTATGTATAAATATATTGCAGCCTTTAATAATTGCCACAATATGAAAATACTACTACTATATTTTACTATAACTTAGTCGACGATGCGAGTTTCACAAGAACCGAAAGGCCTTCATCAAACTAAGGCCTCGGTCCGGTTGCTATTCTCTGCAGGGGATGGAGAAGGCTTTATCATTACACTTTGAACGAACGCTATCATCTGAAAACGATCAAGACAAACAAAAATCATTAGAGAAAATAATTATACAATGTTCTTGGCTTTTTTTTTTTTAATGAGTGAGGCACTTACAGCAACTAAGCCAGATACCATAATGCTGAATCCAGGGAAAGGGAAAGGCGCATTGTCTGATAGAAACAAAGCTGAACAAAAATCGAGGGTTAGTTTTCGCTTTTCGTCACATTCAAAGTTGGAATGCAACGGAGGGATTCGTATTTAATTTTACCAGTTAAAGGGGTGAAGGCAATAGGCGAGACGATGCTGGCAAATGAACATATGCCTGTAATGCAGCCTTGAGCCTTTCCCTGTTCGCATCCAATAGACGACTGTGAGAATGATTCTTGCAAGCAATTCGATATCAGCTATTCTATTTATATAACATATTAATCACTCACTTGTTCGCTCGGTCCTGTTTGTTTGGACGCAATACTTCGTAACTGAAAATACAAGAAAATACTGTCATACATTCCAATGCATAAAAAGAACTAAACGGAATTCGAAAGAACGGAAAAAAAAACAGCATACACATGGAAGGGAAAAGGTAGCAACGACGGTTGTCATTGCAGCTACATACGGAACCTGCCCAAGTATCGTGATAATATCATTATCAAAACACGATCATAATTCATAATGAAGAGAGCTTTCCACATGTTGACAAGTGAAGAAACATACCCAAGAAGCCCAGGCAATGCTGTAGAGTACCATCTGCATGGAAGAAACATGTACACAGTTAACAAAAAATAAGGTAGAAATAACTCGTATGATTAATGCGTTTATTTTTTTTCCTTACATAAGCACAGCTGAAAAAGAGGCCGAGAGAAAGCATCTTCTCTTCTCCCATAAGAGGAGATAATATAGGCATCAGGATCAACTGAAAGATTAAAAAACCGAAAGCCCATCACACGAAATGGATAATGTAACAGAAAGAGAAAGTACAACCAACGAACCGCGTAACGACAATGCATGGTAGAACTACTGTTACCCACTTACCTGAGATATCGATCCTGAAATTCCAGAAATTATCATCACGTCCGCGATTTGATCTTTCTTGAAATGAAATTGAGACTTCAAGTAATACTGCATTAGAAAAAAGAAAATAAAAGGTCATTGACAAAAGCCCTTTCGACAGAGTACTTAAAACATACGATTTGAAATGTTTTTTTTTTTTTACCATCAAAGAAGCATTGAGTCCAGTATCTGCCACATTCATGAAGAATGCAACGAGAGCTGCTTTCGTAAACGTGGGGCTCGTCCTCAGCAAGCAGATGGTATCATTCACAGAAGGCAGAGTCTTGAAAAGACTCCATTTTTTCGATTGACCTTTTTCAAGAAGACAATCGCTTTCCCCGCCCTTTGCACGAATACTAATCATCATTGTCGACTCCGGTAGAAACACTCTCATGTATAACAACGCGATCACAGACATTGTAGCAGCTACCTATATTAGTTACATCAAAAGATATACAGTACTTATAAAACCACATAACTGAAATTAACCACTTATATGGAGCAAATTAGTAAGGATGAGAGACTAACTTGAAATGTGGCCGAGGTGGATAGGAAACGAGTGGAGAGATTCCCGAATACGAAAGAAGATGATGCAATCCCTGACATGATCCCAAACACTGCTGCCCTTCTGCTCTCCGGAACACTATCCGCCTGAAACCATAAATCATACGACTGTCATTAGTTATTTGTTTGGTTTGAAATACATGTATATATATAAGTTGTAATACGAAGCGTTTAAAATTACCACGTATGCGAGAGCAAGGAACTGGACACTCCCTTCACTTGCCATGGCTATCAGAGTTTTGAGCACATAGTAAGCGTAAAAGTAATTTCTTGTCCTGCCGTACGCGAGTATTACTGTCATAGCACATCGCATTTAGTTAGGCTCTGATAAAACAGAATTTGAAATTTGGAAATTCTGAAATCGAATAAATGAAGTTATTACCTAGAGGGAATATCGAAAGAATCATGGGAACAGTGAGCATGACTTTCCTACCATACGTGTCGGAGAGATTCCCAACCAAAGGCATAACCATCAGAGATCCCAACCCAATTATCTGCACCCATTCAGCACCAATCAATCTGAGTTCGTTCGTTAGTCAAAGGGACGAGTCAGCGAAGGAACATGTCAAGGGATAAGATATTTGGTTTTGTCAAGGAACATGGAATATGTAAAAGATTGAAATACACATTTTCAACAACAATACACTTTTACATTTGAAGAAAAACCTATAATCATAATTTTATATATCCAAATACATACTTAATAAATATAATAAATAATACAGTTATTGTTAGGTGACACGTCATGTAACTGAAACTTAAAGTAAGAAAAAGATCGAATATAATGGTGATGTTAACACTAACACCGTCCCAAATTGATAGGAGGACTACACATGTTGATTGGTCGGCTTATCAATGGAGGCCGGCCAACATTTGATCGGTTGACAGCTGTCGATCGAGCTTATGTATGGTGGCGATAAAATTTCTTGCACTTTAATTTGAAATAAGTCATTATGATGAGGTGGATGGAGAGAAGAAAAACATATATATTTACCGCTTGCTGAGCTCCGGAGAGATATATAGCTAGCGAGCATTCATCTTTTCCGGGACAGAGGGCACCGAGAGTGACGTCGGTGATGGCCGGAATCACCATGAAGTTGGCGAAGCAGTACAAGAACACCGTCATCAACAAGTGCCCCAACCCATAAGCCTTCTCCATTTTTTATTTTTTTTGTGTGTGTGAATATAAAGAGAAAACTAAAGAGAGACGAATGCTTCTAAATGAAAAAAAAGGATGGTACTTAATTAAATGTAAACACTTACTCGATTCTTTTAAAGCAAACGAAAGCAACTAAAAATAAGACAAAGAGTGTTAAATTAAAACGAAAAAGTAGTGAATGGAATAATGTAATATCTAATCACGGGGTGGGCATTTTAGTCAAAATTTTCACCTTTGTTGAAATGATGCGTAGCTTGTAAGTTGGTGCAGGGGCATTCAAATGAAAACACCCAAAATCAAACAAAGAAAAAGGCTAAGGGAACAAGACAACAATCTCTTGCGCTTCATACGCACAAGCTAATTTCCCAACATGATTTTGATATGCTTTTGAACACCAATACTTCACATGTTGGGATATATACTTAGATAATCGATTAGTACTCTGTTTAGATCAACGTATATTTCGTTCTTAGAGCTTATGAAATGTCTATTACCTAGTCTTACTCGAGATACTTGACTCTCACATTCATGTTAGTTCAATGGCAACACAAAGGTTGAGAATCTTCTGATGAGAATCAGTCGATGATCAATGTCTTGCACCGTATTTTGATTTTGAATTTGAATTTGGTCGCTTCTTAATGATTATGTAATTGAAAAATCAAAAAATTATTCAAAAATCATGCATAATTATACTAGACGGGTAATATCTACTAGTAGTATTTATCCTAAATTTGTGGATAATACAAGTTCTCCACCCCACCACACATTATCCAGTGGATAAAACTATGTATTGCCAATTGCCATCCCCAATTCATCGAGTATTTCCTGAATCATCTTCCCCAAATCAAAATCGAATTCAGAATCCATTGCATTTTTTTGGCATGGCCGCCGTCACAAATTTTCTATCCAAACAGACCTTATCCCTAACCCCAATCACTAAAGTGTTCACCCCGATTTACCCCCAATTCCCAATCCCACCCAATCACCTCCCCTTCTCATCCAAACCCAAATTCAATCTAGAATACCCTAATCGCCGCCGCCGCCTCATCACTCTCGCGGCCGCCTCCGCCGGCGCAGAAGCGACCAAAAAGGACGAACGGGTGCAGAAGGTCCACAGCATCGACGAGTTCGACGCCGCCCTCCGCGCCGCGAAAAACCGGCTCGTCGTCGTCGAGTACGCCGCCAGCGACAGCGACGACAGCAGCAAGATCTACCCGTTCATGGTGGAGCTGAGCCGCAACTGCGGCGACGTCGATTTCCTTCTCGTGATGGGCGACGAGTCCGAGGAGACGAAGAAGCTCTGCGCGCGCGAGAAGATCGAGCAGGTCCCCCACTTCACCTTCTACAAGGGGATGGAGAAGGTCCACGAGGAGGAGGCGATCGGGCCCGACCAGCTCGCCGGAGACGTCCTGTACTACGGCGACAGCCACTCCGCCGTGGTGCAGCTCCACTGCCGGGAGGACGTGGAGAAGCTGATCGGGGACCACAAGGCGGACAACAAGCTGGTGGTCCTGGATGTGGGGCTGAAGCACTGTGGGCCCTGCGTGAAGGTGTATCCGACGGTGCTGAAGCTGTCGCGGTCGATGGTGGACACGGCGGTGTTCGCCAGGATGAACGGAGACGAGAACGAGAGCTGTATGCAGTTTTTGAGGGATATGAATGTGATCGAGGTGCCCACGTTTTTGTTCATCAGGGATGGCGAGATCTGCGGCCGCTACGTCGGCTCCGGTAAAGGGGAACTCGTCGGCGAGATTCTTAGATACCAAGGAGTTCGGGTTACTTATTAGTAGTCAAATTTATACTCTACTGTATCAATTCATTAATGATGATGATTTTGGGCCATAAGAACAATTTAAATAAGATTAAATTAGATTAAAATTTAAATTATAAAGATAATAATTAATTTTATTTTAAATCAAAAAATAAATATGATTTAAAAAAAAAATACTATGTGTCAAATTGTCAATAACAAAAAATATAAAAATACAATTAGAATACAGATGCTACTTTATACAATTAGAATACAGATGCTACTATGTGTTAAAAAAATACTTTATTACAGTATAATAAAAAATATTAATACAGCTTTTGGTAAATATTATGTCCAAATTCACTTATATATTCTGATTTTAATTAAGGAAGTATTTAAAATACTATACTACGTATATATTAAGGTAGAGGAGAGGGTAGGTAATTTAGGAGTTTGGTGAACAAAAGGATGTAAAAGTTGATTTCTTATATCTATATATAAGTATATAAATAACTATTAACCCTAATTCTTGTGTTGTAATTAATAAAGGGGCGGAGGCATTTAAAGGCCAAAGCATAAGAGTATACAAGTTCTGAAGCCCCGTCCATAAAAATGTAAGTTAAGTAGGCAAATTTGAATGAAAAGACTTAAGTGCCCTCAAAAGTTATCTTTTCTCACAAAAAACAAATCGAATATTACAAAATAACAAAAAGAATATCAGAAAAATAAAGTTGCCCCACAAAATCAATTTTCGACGTTTGAAATTCACACGCACGACGAGCGCCGCCACGGTGAAACACCAGCCCCGACCGTTATCGTATCAACTATTCAACTCCGTCTCCGACGATCATCATTATGGCAAGCAGTGACAACATGGACAACCCAGACAATCGCGCTCAACCTCCGGTAAGTCCATAACCCTAGCTTTCGAACTTTCGATTATTCGAGCTTTGATGTTTGTAAATCATTCGATTGTAATTTGATATTGGTATATCCTTTCAAGATAGGGTTTTTGTTTCCGACATTTTAAAATGGTTAATGGTTTATTGCTCTCTGCAATTTTTTCGCATGCGTTTGTGTGTCAGTTCTAGTAGACGACGGTTCAACCGTGAGTTTTATCACCGTGTATTATCACGGTAGAGTTTAAGACGGTGATATATCTCACGGGTAACATACACCGTGTCTACTTACGGTCTTGTCGATTTACGACTATGATTCATCTAACGGTGTACATTTACCGTGTGTACTTACGGTCTTGTACGAGCACGATCCACGACAGTGTTTTATTTCACGGTGTATGTGTACTTACGGTCTTGTACGTGCACGATCCACGACAGTGTTTTATTTCACGGTGTATGTGTACTTACGGTCTTGTACGAGCACGATCCACGACTGTGATTCATCTCACGGTGTAAATTTACCGTGTGTACTTACGGTCTTGTACGAGCACGATCCACGACAGTATTTTATTTCACGGTATATGTGTACTTACGGTCTTGTACGAGCACGATCCACGTGGAAAAACATATTCACCATATGTTCAAGGTCGTGTGTAATGTACACCGTGGAAGAACACCGTTTTGTATGTTCACGGTGAATTTACACCGTGATATTCTATATTTTTTTCTTACGGTGTAATTTCACCGTGTCGTTATATTTCACATCTTTTATCCTTTAATTCTTATTTATTTATTTCATATTTCAGTCTGGATTTGAATGGAAGAGACCAACCAATCTGCAGTCGGTCACTTTAAGTCTCAATTTGTATACTCGCTACGAAGTTCCGAAACTGATCACGGACACGATAAAAGATATCGGGGGTGATGCTGTCGCAGTTCGCGATTTTTTTGCGCTGCCTTACATGAAAAGTGTTCTGGGAATAAGATTTACTGCCAAATCAAGCACTAATTTTTTGCACCACCTCGTATGTCGAGAGTTGTCAGGTCCGTCAATACCGGAGAAGGAGCATTGGTTCTACGTCGGTGGTAAGACTGTGGGCATGTGTGTTGTAGGCCTGTGTGCTGTTGGCGTACACTTTGTTGCCCGCATGAAGATGCTTCTGAGTTGGACAGACGACTGACTGGGCTTTTGAGGGCCAAATTGAGAGCCGAGCATGAACGGATTTTGTCTGATGAGGGATTGATTGCAGATTTTGCTGGATATATCTTTGAGCGGATTAAAGGCATCACTCCACAACAACTTCATGAGAGCGCGTCTCAGCATGATTCGCCGGGAGATCTGTGCCGACCTGTATCGCCGATCATATCAGACAATAATACAACAAGTGAGGCTGCCGGAGAAGCCGACGTCCAAAATCAGACAGTTGCTGCCGGAGAAGTCGAAGTCGGCCAAATATTCACAGTCCCTGTTTCTGATACCGTCGAAGTCGGCCAAACCACTGATCCCAACGACTTAGTGATGTCTATTGTTGGACAACTTTCAGCAGATGAAGCCAGTGTCCTAGAACCGACACTCCCTGCCGGAGAAGTCGAAGAAAACATTGAGCTATCGCCAACAGTTGATAACGGGATGGTTGCTGATGTGGCCAGTGTCGTAGCCTCGACAACCGCTGTGGCTGATCACTTGGCGGCGGTTGATCTCGACAGTTCATCAAACGCAGCTGATCCCACCGATCAGCTCACAGTGAATCCCACAGATGCGTGCGAAAATGTTGGTAGGCCAATTGTTTCTCCCCGTAGGCTGAGAACTCGTAAGCCTGAAGCGGCGAAAAATGCTCCCCAAACTCACGGTAAGACACCACTTTCTCCCAGTGAAGGACTTGAAGCCGTTGTAAAAGCATATCGGTCGTTTCTGAGACAATCCAAACGGACCAAATCTTCTGTCGATTGTGTACATTTCCGTGGCACGCAAATTACCGTGAAACGGAAAACGTTTCTTGACATTGAAAACGTGGACTGGGACTTCGACGAAGAGGTAACCATTGCAAATTTAAGGTATATAGTAGTATAATTCAGAAATAAATTTTATATACTTACCAACTAGTATTTTTATATCAGGTGATAACTATCTTCTGCAGTTACATGGAGTTAAAAATGGAAAAGGAAAAGTGGCCTAGGGAATCCTTCGTAATTTTACCCCCAAACTATTTTGTAAGTTTTCATAAACTCCGTGGTATGAACTCAATAAAATCTAGCTCACTTATGACCTTATATATTTTCGTTGCACGTCTTCAGATGACCTTCAAACATGCTTACAACTCATTGAACATTCCAAATGGGGAACTCCCAGGCAGTTTAAGAGACGATTTCGAATGGTTCAGATATTCCCACGTAAGTACTACAATCATATACCCTAAATCACAAACTCTGAACACTAATTAAGCACTCATGATATCGTTTACTTATTTTATGTGAAGGCCGTCATGGTTTGTCATCTTCCGGGACATTGGGTCGTAGTTCGAATTTGTTTTGATGATTGGACTGTCGAGCTGTATGACTCGTTAGCTCATAACTATGAGCCTGGTGTGAACCCTCGCGCCCCTGAGTTCGAGTGTTTGTTGAAGGTCTTACCTCGAATGTTGGAGGAAACAGGTTACTGGGAAAGAAAAAGATTACCTGTGAAAACGGAAGACTTCAAGCTCAAGGTCATGCCAGCCGAAGACCAATTTGCCCAAGATGACAACCACTCTTGCGGTCCTTTCTGCACAATGTATTTGGAACGATTGCTCACCGACCCATCATTGTATCGTAACGCGGACGACATCGATATCAAAGCTGTCAGAAAAAACATAGCACTGAAGATATTTTGGATGTCCTGCAAAGACATTGAACTCCCTTTTTGATTAAGGGATGGATAACAGTTGGTTTCGTTTTGGTTTGCAAGAGAGTAAACTTTTCATATACTGTATGCCGTTGTATGTATAACCGTGTGTTTATCACCGTGTGGTGGATCAGCGCCGTGTGCAAAACTATCAATGACTGTATCTAAAAAAAA
The DNA here is from genome assembly GCA_954870475.1 of Euphrasia confusa. Lineage (NCBI taxonomy): Eukaryota > Viridiplantae > Streptophyta > Magnoliopsida > Lamiales > Orobanchaceae > Euphrasia > Euphrasia confusa. The sequence continues at coordinate 49,836,222 of OX940949.1, read as the reverse complement.
TTGTTGATCACCGTGTGCACTTACAGTCTTGTATCAGCACGAACCACGACTGTGATATATCTCACGGTGTAAATTTACCGTGTGTACTTTCGGTCGTGTATGTTCACGATTCACGACACTGTTTTAATAATGTCATCTATAAACATTTCACGGTATACCAATGCCCCGTGGCACGGTTTTACAATATACCGTGATATACCAACGGCGACGGTTATTGTATTTGAATTTTAAGACGTCTTCACTCTCACACGGTGATCTCACGAGACGTCACCGTGATACAACACCGTGTGGTTATCAAATCCATTCTAAAAATATTTGAAATTAAATATTAGTGGTGTCAGTTATCGGGACAGCTTTTGCAGGCGGGTATTCATCTTTTATTCTTTTATTTAAAATTAAAATTAAAACATCGGAAAATAAATGAGAGGGGGAAGCCGTTTTACGCACGGCTCAGTAAAACGTATATTGTGCACGGTCATTTAGTTTCACGGTTGTATACGCACGGTGATACATGGTCATCAATACATCTTCACCGTGGCTTGTTCAACCCGAAAAAAACGATTGACAATCGTTTGTATACACTTTTAAGGCGTCGTTAGCATCTACGGGTTCATATTTCAGGCATTGAGACGTACGGTATTTGAAATTAAAGACGTACGATGTGATCTGTATTAATGCATGTCTCAAATTCAAGAGATGTTTAGTTAAAACTTAAAATTGGTAACAATCTAGAGTAGTCTCAAGTGTGATCATATTGCACATGGTATGTCAAATTTAATCGTTTGATGGACTATTGTGGATTTTTTAGGTTAAATATAATCATTTCCATAGGAAATTAACATTGCTTAGGCATTTAGCCAAAAAGATTATTGCGATTGTGCAAGAATCACACGAAAACGTGAGTGTTCATGCTCATACGGTGACCTCACGAGACGTCACCGTGATACAACACCGTGTGGTTATCAAATCAATTTTAAACATTTTTGAAATTGAACGAGTTCTTTTTTTAGATGGCGTATTTTCGTATTGGAGCGGGATAACCGATGCACGCGAAATATTAGTGGTGTCAGTTATCAGGACAGCTTTTGCAGGCGGGTATAGTCATCCTTTATTCTTTTATTTAAAATTCGAGTTAAAACACCGGAAAATAAATGAGAGGATGGAAGCCGTTTCGCACGGTCATTTAGTTTCACGGTTGTATCTGCACGGCGTTACGTTGGTCATCAATACATCTACACCGTGGCTTGTTCAACCCGCAAAAAAACGATCGTCAATCGTTTGTATACACTTTTAAGGCGTCGTTACCATCAACGGGGTCATGTTTCAGGCTAGGAGACGTATGGTATTTGAAATTGAAGACGTACGATGCGATTTGCAGTAGTGCATGTCTCAAATTCAAGAGATGTGTAGTTCATTGGTAACAATTTACTCTCAAGTGTGATCATATTGCACATGGTATGTCAAATTTAATCGTTTGATGGATTATTGTGGAATTTTTTAGGTTCAATATAATCAATTCCATAGGAAAGTAACTTTGCTTAAGCATTTTGCCAAAAAGATTATCGCGATTGTGCAAGAATCACGTGAAAACGTCATTGTTCATACTTACACGGTAATGTCGTGAGACCTCACCGTGAGTAAGTACCGTGCGACGGTCAAATCAATGTACGTGGCAGGGTTTTGTCAGTGAACAGAACAGCTTTTGAAGCCGCAGGTTTATTCAACCTTTTTATTCATCTTTTAATATTTAATAAATTAAATTACCGGGATTCCCAAAAACCAAAAAAAAAAAAAAGAGGACGGTTTCCTTTTGCCACAGTTCAATCACACGACCCTTGCCGCACGGTAATATCTTCAAACGCTAAAGTCACACGGTTACTCGTGTACGGTGGGAGAAGGTCGAAATATATTAACAAAGAAAAACAAGCACTAGTACAGTATTATAACGTAGACTACGTAGTGTAGTAGCTACGAAACCAGAAAAACATACTGTAAAAGCAAAAATAAAAACATACGGTTCATAAACAAAACGCAGAAAGAAACATTCTTTGCATTCATGGTTCATCATCCTCGCCATCTGCGTCATCGCCAAAATCAGTCGTTTCGTCCTTATCGTCTGCTTCATCGTCCATATCGTCCTCATCGTCCGAGAGCTCCACCACTTCCACCACCTTCTCAAACAGGATCTCTTCTACAACCTTAGATATGGTCGGCAGAAGGGGGTCTCCAGGTGCTTTAGGATCGGAAAAGTTCCGAATCTCGAGACCATCTTTATTGTAGACATTGACAAAGAAAGGACCCAATTTCTTGGCGTAGTGAAAAACCAAAAAATAACCGAATTTAAGATGATGAGCCGTGCAGAAATCGGTCCAGCCACGACGAAAGCACACGTAACCGTTGACCCAAGAGATTTCCACGGACCACGGGGCACGAGCGGTGGCAAATGAGGCGAGTGTCTCACAATCTCCAAGCAAAGTAGCCCTGCCTGCCAGATACTCATGTTCATGAGCAAAATCAGAAGGTAAACGACAAACTTCACGGAAATCAATGGTGTCCAGAACTTTGAAGAATCTACAAATCGGGATTGGGGTGGCCATTGAATATGAAATTTGATTTTATAAAAATTAGGGTTTTCAGCGTGTTACGGTGCTTATGTATACACGCCAAAAGTGGGTAGTTGAGGGGTTAATAAACTAATAAAGGTTTCACAATACACCGTGAGATACCAACGGCAACGGTGGGTAAGGGTTTTTATCAAGGGTTATCAGTGTCACATAGACCGTCACAGTAACCGTTACACGGTGAGGAAATCCATTGTAATAAACCCACGGCGCAATGTGTTTAATGGGGGTGGTTGGGAATTGAGTGATTTCGTGAAACGATTTAAATCCGGCGATGACGTGAGAACAGATACTCATCAATTCCCTGAATTGAATGGTCATATCATATCATATCTGGACCATCAATGAGCGTAGTTGGAAGTTGGGTTGGGTCGTGGGAGGAGGATCAGAACAGACACACATCATAAATTCTTTGAATTTCACGGTCATATCTAATTAATGGATATCGTGGTGGATGGGGGGTTAAGTTTTCTATGTCATATATGAAAATACCATGCTTACGCACCGTGGGATACCAACGATGACGGAGGATTAGGTTTTTTTATGTCACCTATAACATGTACGTACACGGTGTTAGAATGCACCGTGCTAACATCACGACGACCCATTCAGAGGTGTAGTCACGTTACCAAAGTCACAGTGACCGCGACACGGTGATTTAATCAACCGTGAAATACCCACGGAGGCACAGTTCTAGGTTTTTAATGGGCGTAGTTTAAAGGTCAGTCGTTTCGTGAGTCGATTGAAAGCCGGCGGCGGGATCACTTTATTAGGTCAGAAAATTGAGCCTATAAATACGAACGAAAAAACCATTTTTTTTTCTATACCCAATTTTTTCTCCATGTTTTTTGCGTTGTTTTTTTTTCTTATGGAGCGGTTTTCACCACGCATCTTTCAAATTCATAGTTGCAGTCCGGTAACGAGATACTCGAGTTTCCAAAAGAAAACCTAACGAGGTACTCGAGTTTCCAAAACATCTCGAGTATCTTTGTTAGATACGGATCTTAGCAATGCCACTTTCTCCGTAGCGGTGAATCTGGCCATATGTTGAGATCATAACAGGCTATGATTGAGGCCAAAGAAAAAAAAGGTCTTCGAATTGCTTCCCATCCAGAGAGTAGATTCTGAGGCGGGTTGGATTTCTTTTTTTTTCTTTGTTCAACCAAGCATGGTTCTGGGTTTAGGGTTTTGATCCATCAATTGTAATTCCCAATAGGGTTTTGATCAATCAATTGTAATTCTCAATAGGGTTTTGATCCATCAATTGTAATTCTCAATAGTGTTTTGATCCATCAATTGTAATAAAACTACTTTTGTTAAGTTTAAATTGTTTAATAATTTTTCTTTTTGGTTTCCCATTATTAATATTGTAATGAACACACTTCGACTGTATTTTCATTTATTTCACGGTGTATTCTAAAACGAGGAACTCACGTCGACACTGTTCTGTGTTTTATATCTCATTTATGAGCCTTCCACGGTGTTATAATCCTCCGTGCTCAAACCACAGCGACACATTATGTTAAGGGTTTTACACCTAATACCGTAGCACGGTGTCACAATCCAACGAGGGAACCCCGCGGCGACGCTGTTCTATTGGTTTAATTTCTCATTTATGAGCCTTCCACGATGTTACAATCCACCGTGTTCCAACCACGGCGATACATTAGGTTTTAGGGTTTTCTACATACCTAATACCGTTGCACGGTGTTACAATCCACCGAGGGAACCCACGGCGACGCTGTTCTATGGGTTTTTTATTTCTCATTTATGAGCCTTCCACGGTGTTACAATCCACCGTGTTACAACCACGGCTATACATTAGGTTTTAGGGTTTTCTACCTACCTCATACCGTTGCACGGTGTTACAATCCACCGAGGGAATCCACGGCGACACAGTTCTAGGGTTTTATTTATTTTCTTAATTAATTAATCGCAATGTGTTTAATGGGCGTGGTTGGGAGTTGAGTCGTTTAGTGCAACGATTGAAATCCGGCGGTGGGATGACTCAGAACAGAGACGCATCGATTCCCTGAATTGAATGGTCATATCATATTAATGGATTTGGAGCGTTGGATGGGGTGATTTACTATTAATTTTATTAATACGAGTAATTAATAAGCGTAGTTGGCAGTTTAATCGTTTCGTGGAACGATTGAAATCCGGGTGCTGGGATGACTTAAATTAGATCAGAATATTAAGCTTATAAATACAAACGGAAAAACTCCATTTTTTTTCACCCATTGATACTCCTTTTTGTTTGTTTTATAATGAAGTATCAGTTATCATCTCACAATTTTGAATTTCACAGATGCATTACTGTATCGAGATACTCGAGTTTCCAAAAGAAAACCATCATTAACCATCTTCTTATCTGCCAGCGGAAGAAATCCCTTTTCGATATAGCCTGCCCAGACCCTCCTTTTTTGGCAGACACTCTTCTTCCTAGGCAGCTCGATATGGGGATTGGTCGGGATCTCTTTCCGTTATGTCGTCCGACTTCGAATGGATTCCTAACGATTCCTGGTCCAGGCTCAAGCGGCTCAAGTACTGATCTTCCAATTGTATTGAGGGGAGATTTTCATGTTGTGAAGCTTTAATTTTATTTTCTTTTCACCGCCCAGTAGAGTTTCCTCAAGATGTTGCTACTTTTCGATTGATAGTGTTCAGGGTTTTGATCCATCAATTTTTCACAATAGGTTTTAGGGTTAGGGTTTATGGTTTTGAACCATCGATCTTTACTGTACTTTTTCCTTAATTTATCATTAAAATATTATAATATCACCGTCATTTATTAATCATGCTCACACGTTTCTCATTCGTATTGAAACCCAAATTCGATCGGGATCAACCAAATTCGTATTGAATACGGGTGTGTGTAACCGTGCATTGATATAAGGTGATATAGCTCCGTGATTTATTGCACGATTTAATAATATTTCACGGTGTATTTATTCTGTCGTCGTGAAATATCCACGGTGACACAATACACCGTGATTTATCCACGACTACCCATTAGGTTTAAAGGTTTTCTACCTAATACAGTTGCACGGTGTTACAATCCACGGAGGGAACCCCACGGCGACACAGTTCTAGGGTTTTATTTATTTTCTTAATTTAATAATCGCAATGTGTTTAATGGAAGTGGTTGGGAGTTTATCTGTTTATGAGACGTTTCGTGCAACGATTGAAGTCCAGCGGTGGTATGACTCAGAACAGAGATGCATCAATTCCCTGAATTGAATGGTCATATCATATTAATGGATATGGAGCGTTGGATGGGGTGATTTACTATTAATTTTATTATTAATACGAGTAATTAATAAGCGTAGTTGGCAGTTGAATCGTTTCGTAGAACGATTGAAAACCGGGTGGTTGGATGACTTAAATTAGATCCCAATATTAAGCCTATAAATACGATTAGTTGCATTACTGTATCGAGATACACGAGCCTCAAAATAAAACCATCATTTGCCTGAATCATTTTCCCCAAGATACTCGAGTTTCCAAAACCTACGTAGTATTTGTCTGTTACCTTCTTCACATATGATTCGGAGTGCATGTAGCCTAAGCTCCTTAGGCTACAGCCTACATGGATCAGTTATCACCTCACTTTTTCGAATTTCACAGTTGCATTACTGTATCGAGTGGTATTGGTCAGTAACCTTCTTTGCATTCCTGTTGAAAACCTGACGAGATACACGAGTTTCCAAAACCTCCGTATATATATCGGTCACCTTCTTCACATTCGATTCGGAGTGTGCATGTAGCCTAATCTCCTTGTCTCCGTTGAAATCACCAGTCTGGTCGAGTCTCAAAAACCTTTGTTGCTGACCAGATGTCCAAAGAGGAGATTCACTGATGTGATGTTATTTTTTTTTTCATTCAGCTTTTTTGTATACCGCTGACCGATAGTGTTTAGGGTTTAGAGTTTTGATCCGTCAATTTTTCTCAAGTTTTAGGGTTTATCTTTTTGAGATTCTCGTTCAAATTTATCACACAGTCGCTTTTAATTATCGTGTATGGTACTACGGTGTCCATTTATTGTGTCTGGTCTCACGGCGTATGATTATCATTTGTCTTACGGTATTCATGGATGGTCACACGGCGTGCGATTATCGTGGATTAGCTCACGATGTCCACTTATCGTATATGGTTTCACGGTGTAAATTTATTGTGGGTGTTCACACGGTGTCTATTTATCGTTAATAAACTCACGGCGTAGGATTATCATGGTTGGGATCACGGTGTCCAGTTATCGTGTATTTTTCACGGTGTCTATTTATCGTTATTGAACTCACTGCGTACGATTATCGTGAATGGTGTCACGTTGTCTTAGTATCGTATATTGTATCACGGTGTCCATTTATCGAGATTTGTCTCATGGCGTGCGACTATTGTGGATGAGCACACGGTGTCCAGTTATCATGTACTGTCTCACGGCGTGCGATTATCGTGGATTTTCTCACGGTGTCCAGTTATGATGTACTTCTCACGGCTTTGGATTATCGTGGATGGTCTCACGGTGTCCATTTATCGTGGATGGTCTCATGGTGTCCATTTATCGTGGATGGTATCACGGTGTCTATTCATCGTGGATGAACTCACGGCGTACGATAATCGTGAATGAAGTCACGGTGTCTTATTATCGTGCATAGTCTAACGGCGTACTTTAACCGTGGATGGTCTGAAATTGTATTGGAGTTTTATTATTAATTTTTAAAACAGAAATTCTATTTAAATTACATATTCAATTTATATTCATTTCTTAAACAGCGAGGGCAGTGTAGACTTTTCCAACCCAATTGCCTAATAAACTTCTACTTTTATGGACAGGACCTCAGAACTTATTTATTTTATGAGGTGGTCCTGAATCCGGTATTCCCACATTAATAAAAGTAGAACGTAACAAAGACGTACGACTTCGACCGAATACACGCATAATTGATCTTCATAATTTCTATGGATTCAGGTAATTAGATGATACAGTATATTTTTTCATGTGAAGTTATAATAATTTTGATATATAGTGAAAATCGCACGAAGCGAAGGACTGGGGAGAAGAGGACATGAGTCGATTGAGGTGCTTTCCTCCGAGCCCAGACTCTGCCTCTATCACAATTTCTTGGTAATTAATTAACTGCTTTTATAGTAATATTTTTAATTTACTTGTTCATATTTAATGATGGTACCTGTAAAGTCCATGGAAGAATGTGAGCATTTGATAAATCTTGGCAAACCTCACATGAAAAGATCTCTTCTTTACGACCCAGAAAACCCGGGAAGTGATGTCGGTAAAATTAGCAGGTTTGTTCCGCGAGGATATGAATTTATTTATATATATATATATATATATATATATATTTTGTAATTAAATTTCGCATATATCGATGGATCGGCCAGTGGTCGAACTAGTACAGGAGCGTTCTTGAAGACTAAAGCAGAAGATGAAGTCACCAGAGATATTGAAAAGAGAATATCAGATTGCACATCTATACCTTTAGGTATATATATTTCATGATATGTACGTCGTAGCTATGTTAATTTGAATTTGAATTTGAATTGGATATATATCTCAGAAAATGGAGAAGGCCTTCAGATCCTTCACTACGAGGTGGGACAAGAGGTCATTATTCACCAGGATTACCATTCAGACGAGCGAAAGAACAGGATTGGGAGTCAACGGAATATAACCGTCCTTATGTACTTGTAATGAAGCTCGATCTCTCCTTTAATTAATTTCATCTATTTATTTATAATAATGGTATTTTTAGGGAGAAGGAGTAGATATAGCATATGATAATATTGATATGATATGAAGGTCGAACGTTGAAGAAGGCGGTGAGACCTTTTTCCCCAGGGCCAAGATGGCTAACCTCGACATTATTAGCAGCAACGTGCTATCCACGGACAAGGGCATTTACGTAAAACCCAAAATGTGTGATGCTTTGATGTTTTGGAATTTAAAGCCGGACGGAAAAGTGGATCCCTTAACCATGCACGGATCTGCCCCCGTTATCAAGGGGGATAAGTGGGCATGTACGATGTGGATGCATGATGCTCGATATCAACGTGTTGCAACGTCATCCACATCGTCACCTAGGCCTCTAATTAGTAGGAAGCGTATAAGGAATTCATCGAATAATTTGTCTTTGGTCCAGCTGTCTGATAAGTCCAACCCTCTCATGCCACGTCGATCGCCAAGAACACCAAAACCAAACATGAAATATGTTCAAAACTGATTCTTAGACACCAAGGAGTTCGAGTTACTTATTAAAATATCTTACTGCGCAGTATGTTAATTTAGTTAAAAAAAATTAAATTAATGACATTGGTTTGTGAATTGATCGAATGGTGATTTTGGGCCATAATAACTATTTACATAAGATGCTTTATTATTTTAAATCAAAAAATAAATGTAATTTAAAATAATACTTGTGTCAACAACAACAAAAAAAATATAAGTAGAATATAAATGCTACTTTATACTCCTATGTCTCAAATCTATATATAGTCAGACTTCCTTTGTATTTATAAAAATGCGACTATAGGTTTGGTTGAAGAAACTAGTTTATAACACTAGTTTTTAAGAGTATCTCTAACCGATACCAAAAACTTATTTTGAAGTAGTTCGTCGGAAAACGAATGTCAAAAAACAGAGAAGGCCTTCGGGTCCTTCAGTACGAGGTGGGACAAAAGTTTGATGTTCACCTTTACTACTTTGTTCCTGGAGAAAATATTTACAAGAACGTCCAACGGGAAATTTGTGTACTTGTAATGAATTTTGAAGCTCTCCTTTCCCAAATTAATTATTGTTAATATTTTGTAATTAATTAACATTGTTTGTGCGGGATCGTTTATATATATATGATATGAAGGTCGGATGTTGAAGAAGGGGGTGTGTAAGGATAAATATCCTACGACTTTCAGGGTGAGACATTTTTTCCATATGCCAAGGAGAGGAGAGTATGATCAGCTTCAACCTGCGTCAGCGAGGTTCGAAGAAGGGCATTTATGTAAAACCCAAAATGGGCGATGCTTTGATCTTTTGGAATATGACGCCCGAGGGCAGTGTGGATCCGTTGAGCAAGCACGGTAAATATGTACTCCCTTGGTCCAAAGACGGTTGTCATACTTTCCTTTTTGGGGTGTCCAACAATAATTGACACACCCCAAAAAAGGAAGTAATTATTCTAACTTTTTCATTTTAATATACAATTTTATTCTACTTTACCCCAACTACTTTTTAAACTTTACTCACAACTACTTTACTTTTCATTTTTAAAATATATTTTTACCTTTTACTTTTCAATTAAAAAATACAAAAATAACAAATTTCTTAAACTCCGTGTCCAGGAAAGTATGACATCTATTAATGGCCGGAGGGAATAGTAATTATACGTGTCGATTGTCTTCAAATTAATATTTTTTTCTTATCTTAATATTGTACATATAATATTCATGCATTTTGATTTTTTCGTTCAAATTAATATTTTCTTCATACATTTTGATTGTTTGTAGGATCCCTCCCAATGATGAGGGAATAAGTGGGCATGTACGCAGTGGATACACGATCGATGCTGAATAATAAACTTGGCCTTTTTTTTTTGCACAAGGTTAATTAACAAATTGAATTTAATTTGTGTGGGGTATAGATTAGTAGAGGTGTATCTCATGTTGGAAAATTCGCGTCCAAATTTCCCTCTGAAAAGCAATACGAACAAACAAGAACGAAAATTACGGAAATAAATGACACGAAGAATTTATAGTGGTTCACCCGTTAACGAGGGCTACGTCCACTCTTGCCGCTCCAATAATTCACTAGAACAATTATAGAACTTGATTACAAGGCTTTGTAATGATATAATTAAGTTCTAGACTTTCTGGAGGTGTTAACCCTATTTTACACGCATAGGGTTTATTTATAGGGGAGGGAAACTTGGAGCCGTTTTGTCTTTGGCGACCGCCGAAAACATTCGGCGACCGCCGGAGCCCGTTTGGCGCCCGCCAAATGTCCTGATCCTTGGCAGATTCTATCTCCGTTTTCACCCGGTTTCGGCGCCCGCAGAAACCCAAATGGCGCCCGCCATTTTCAGCCCGCGGTCGCCGATTCTCCTCCGGCGACCGCCGTTTCCTCCTTCGACCTTACTCGTCGTTCCGGCATGAATTTGACCTTCATACTCAACAATCTCCCACTTGAAGCTAATTCACGACCCCTATCTTCTCTTCCCATTGCAGCGGCGTCCTCGGTCCTCATCCCAGAAGACCAACCGAGGTTGAACACAACCTCAACTTCTCGCACGGCACCACCTTCGTAAACATGTCGGCCGGATTCTTACTCCCAAGAAGCTTCTCCAACACCAAGACGCCTTCCTCCAAGGCTGATCGAATGAAGTGATATCCACTACAAAAAAACTTTCGTATACCGACTAAAATTACCGACTGTACAAAACAGTCGGTGATCACCGACTGTTACCCCGACTGTTGAGAAATACCGATTGTTTTACCGACAGTAAATACAGTCAGTTCTAAAACAGTCGGTCCAGCAGTCAGTGTGGGTGCGGGAAAACATCTTGCCTTTATACCGAAGAAATCACTGACTATTTGAACATTCGGTATTCATAAAAAACCTACACCGACTACATGTGACAGTCGGTATTCTTAAAAAACCCATGCCGACTGCATGTGACAGTCGGTATTTCATATAAACCCACAAAGTGATATATTAGGTCTTAGAACAATTTATTAAAATTTGAAATATTTTTAAAAAATATTTATTGATTAAATTTTCTTATGTATCGACTATTGGTCAACAGCCGGTCATTCCCCTTATAATTTTGACTTCGGCCTTTCATTTCATTTCTCTAAATTATTCAATGGTCCCCTCCTTCTAACCCTAAATTTCATTTCCCTAAATTACTTCAATCGATCCGCCTCCCTTCTACCGATCTACTCTTCTCCGCCACCACCACCACCACATACGAAGACCCCCGAGCCACGCCGTCGACGAGCCACCCCCCTCGTCGAACCACACCGAGCCCTGCGGCCGTCGACTAATCACCTCACTCCCGCCGTCGTCGAACCACCCCGGAGCCACGCCGTAGAGCCACGAGCAGCAGCATCACCCATAAACCACCGCTCCTCTGCCGCCGTCGAAGAGCCACTGCTGTCGACGAACCACCGCGACTAGGAGCACGAGCCACAGCCGCGACTAGGAGCACGAGCCACAGCATGTCCGACGAGACCCCGCCTCCTCCGTTCACCTCCGGCAGTCGGCAAGGTAATTCCAGCAGCCCTATTACTTTTACATTTTTGATTAGTTTGTTTTTATTTATTTTTTATGTTTGAAATTAGGGTTTGATGATTTGGGATTTTGTTGTGAAAGTTGTTTTAACCATAAACATACAAGTTTCAAACTATTGAAATGCTTTGTGGGTATGAGTTTGTGATTTTGTTATTTACTTAACTAGTTAAGGTATTGAACGTGAGTTATTTCTAAGGATTTGTTTCTGTGTTGGAACATCTTACAAACTGATGAAAATTTCGATGATGAGGAAAATGTGGTCTAAAAAATGTATATAAATATATATATTTTGCGGCTCTCAGTCTACGATTGAGCACGCAATGGATATTGTAAGTATAATAAATATATAAATGTTTCATAACCTTGAGGTTTAAATGTTTTATAGAAAAAGAGTACTCATCGAGAGACGACTAAGTATGAAATCTTCAACCGCCTGCACCACAAGCCGGATGGGAGCTACACAATGAAAAAAGCTGAGAAGACAGCGGTATGTTTCAAATTATTAAATTTCATACTTGATAATTAATAAAAGTTTGGATCGTAACAATTTCTGCAAGGTCGAGGTTGACAAGACGATTGAGGAAATACGCTTGTCTACGTAGAGCGAGGTTGACATCGACGATATCTATATGACCGTTGCTAGCCGTTCCGGGAGTTTGTCTACGCAGCGGGGTAGCTCGTCTTCGTCTCAAGAGGTTGTTCGTGAGTGGCAGGAAGTCAAGCAGATGGAGACTAAGATTGAGAGCTTAGAGAAGTCTCAAACCGTCATAAAGTAACAGTTGGCAGCATCTTGGATCTACTCCAGCAGCAGGCACAACAGCCCCGTCCCCTTCCCCATGATTTGAGGCAGATTGATTGTTGTGACTTCCTCATGATTTGGGGCAGATTGATTGCTGTGATGTTAGGATTGTAATTAAATTTGGATTTCTATACTTTTGTAAATTGTTGAATTTGAAATTATTGTGTATGTTTGTTTGGTTGGTGTAATGAAATGGAATTGAATTTGCAGGTTTGGGAATTTAAAATTAAAATTTTTTTTAAAATTTTTTTTAGTTTACCGACTGTAAGAACAGTTGGTAATCTTGGCGTACATCACCGTATATTAGCAGTCAGTAACACCGACTGCTATAACAGTCACTCGCACTCGGTATTCTCCGACTGTTTGAGAATCAGTTCGGTCCTACTGACTGCACATGTGGTCGGTCTACAGTCGGCTGTGATACCGTCTGTACATCAAAACAGTCGGTGTTCTATTTACCGACAAAGCTTTTTTTGACTGCTTAAAACAGTCGATATTACAGTCGGTATTGGTATACCAACTGTAATACCGACTGTTTTTGCAGTGGGTGTTCTCCTGTTTTTTTGTAGTGATCTCAGCTGGATATGCTTCGTTCGAGCATGGTACACCGAATTCTTCGCCAAATGAATGGCGCTCTGACTGTCGGAATACAAGATACTCCCCGAGTGATCTTGCCTCAGCTCTAGCAGAAATGCCTGTAGCCACATCATTTCCTTCGCGGCTTCCGTCACAGCGACGTACTCCGCCTCGCAACTCGACAATGCTACGATCTTCTGCAACCTCGACATCCAGCTTATCGCGGTACCCCCGAAAGTGTACACGTACCCAGTAGTGCTCTTCCTACTATCCACGTCACCCCCGTTATCTGCGTCCACGAACCCGAGTAACCCATATCTGATTTTCGGAACCTCAAAACAAAACCGGAAGTCCCTCTCAAGTATCGAAAGATCCACTTGACGGCTTCCCAATGTTGCTTCCCCGGATTACTCATAAATCGGCTAACTACTCCCACTGCATGGGCAATGTCAGGCCTCGTGCACACCATAGCAGGCTCCCAATCGCAGAGGCGTAAGGGACCTTATCCATATGCTCCATCTCCTTCTCGCTCGTCGGCGAGTCCTCCTTTGACAAACGGAAGTGGCTAGCCAAAGGAGTGCCCACGGGTTTCGCATCCTCCATGCTAAACCGTGCTAGTACCTTCTTCAGGTACTCCTCTTGAGACAACTCAAGAACATCCTAGCTCCTCGTGATTCTCATCCCCAGGATTTGTTTGGCAGAACCCAAATCCTTCATAGAGAACTCCCTCGATAGACTTTTCTTGAGCTTGTCGATTTCCGCCAAGCTCGCACCGACTATCAGTATGTCATCTACATAAAGGAGTAAGATTATGTAGGTGCCTCTTCCAAGACTCTTGAAATAGCAGCAGTGGTCCGCCTCGCACCGCGTGAACTCGACTTGCTTCATGAACATGTCGAACTTCTTGTACCACTGCCTCGGAGCTTGCTTCAACCCATACAAGCTCTTTTTAAGCTTACACACTAGCTTCTCCTTGCCTCGGACTTCAAAACCCTCCGGTTGCTTCATGTACATTTCTTCATCTAGATCCCCGTGAAGAAATGCGGTCTTTACATCCATTTGCTGAAGATGTAAGTTCTCCTTTGCCACCAAGCTAAGCACCACCCGGATGGTTACCATCTTGACTACCGGAGCAAAGATCTCCGTGTAGTCGATCCCTTCCTTCTGCTGGAAGCCTTTCACCACTAATCTCGCCTTGTACCGAACGCTTCCATCATGTTCTTCCTTTGCCCGGAAGACCCATTTATTGTGCAAGGCCTTCTTCTCCTTCGGAAGCTCGGCTAGTTCCCAAGTCTGATTCGACATCAATGAGCTCATCTCCTCTTTCATGGCAGACTCCCACTTGATTGAATCCCTCGCTTGTATAGCCTCGGTGTAGCTCTCCGGCTCACCCCTATCAGTCAGCAAGATATAGTTAAGGGAAGGTGAAAATTTATGGGGAGGTCTTCTTACCCTAGTCGACCTCCACGGCTTCGGTGTGACTGGATCGATGTTGGGATGAGCATTCTCATCTTGCTCATCCTCGCTGCTCGTGTTTCCCTCTTCGATCTCCTCGGTCTCATTGACCTTCACCGGAACCTCCTTCGTGTCTCCCACTGGATCAATGTTTTCTTCAACAACCTCGTCTTTACCCTTGTACAAGACCGCCTCGTTGAAGATCACATTTCTGCTTCGGATCACCTTATGATTTTCGGCATCCCAAAATCGGTACCCGAACTCCGTGCCGCCATATCCAAGGAAGAAGCACTTCTTGGATTTAGGATCAAGTTTGCTACGAGCAGCTTCGTCGATATGGACATACGCCAGACACCCGAACACCCTCAAGTAGGACAGATTCAGCTTCTTCCCACTCCAAACCTCCTCAGGAATCCGATATTCCAAAGGAACCGACGGTGCTCTGTTGATTAAATGAGCTACCATGTCGATGGCATATGCCCAAAACATCTTAGGCATCCCCGAATGTAACCGCATACTCCGGGCCTTCTCATTTAGCGTCCTGTTCATTCGCTCCGCTATTCCGTTCTGTTGTGGGGTCCCCGGAATAGTCTTCACCATCTTGATCCCACTCTCGACACAAAACTGTTTGAAGTCGGTGCAACGTACTCACCACCGTTGTCGGACCTCAAACACTTCACCTTGAGATTTGTTTCATTCTCAACCTTGGCTTTCCATTTCTTGAAAACAGAGAACACGTCACTCTTATTTTTCATGAAGTACACCCATACCTTCCTTGTGGAGTCATCGATGAAGGTAACATAGTAGAGTGATCCTCCGAGTGAGGCGACGGGAGCTGGTCCCCAAACATCCGTGTGTACTAGCTCCAGCTTCTCCGCCTTGGGCTCCCTTCCATCTTTGGAAAAACTCACTCGTTTCTGCTTTCCAAGAATGCAGCTCTCGCACACGTGAGACTCAATCGCCTTGAGTTCGGGCAGCAGCCCGTTCTTTGCCATGATCTTCATTCCCTTTTCACTCATGTGCCCCAGCCTGCAATGCCACAATTCGGTCTTCTTGGTGTTATCAACAACACCAGCCGAGTCCCTCACGCTCGTCGTCATGTAAAGTGTGCCCGTCTTATGACCTCGAGCTATGGTCATGGCGTTCCTTGAAACTTTCCACGACCCATCTCCAAATGACACCCGGTGACCATCACTGTCAAGCTGGCCCACCGAAATCAAGTTCCTCTTCAACCCCGACACATGTCTGACCTTGGAAATCTTCCAAGTTTGCCCATTTGACATCTTTAGGTTGATATCTCCCATCCCGACTACATCGAGTGGCTCGTCTTCTGCAAGAAAAACCTTTCCATAGTCACCCGAGACATAATTAAGCATTACCTCCCGCTGTGCAGTAGTATGGAAAGAAGCCCCTGAGTCCAGCACCCAGGAATCGATCGGTGAGTCGACCGATAAGAGAAGGACGTCCCCATCGTCGTCATCCTCTTGTGTCACCGCATTGGCGGTTCCCTTCTTCTTGTTTTCGTTCTTCCCCCGAGAGCGACAATCCCTCTTAAAGTGCCCCGTCTTCCCACAATTCCAACACTCATTATCCTCGGACCTCGAGCTTTCTCTCCCATTCTTAGACTTGGATCTCCCTCTGTTCCTGTTAGCGTTCCTGCCCGAGTTTCTCCCCCGGTTCTCCACACTCAAGGCCGTACTAGGAGACTTTCCCTTGAAATCCTTTCTTCGGATTTCCTCGGCTAGGATTTTATCTCTAACTTCGGAGAACTGCAGATTCTCTTTCCCCATAGAGTTGCTAACAACTGCCCGCGTGGGCTCCCAACTATCCGGTAGAGACGCCAGTAGGATCAAAGCGTAAATTTCATCATCGAAATTTACCCCGACTCCCTTCAACTTGTCCAAGATGGAATTCAGCTCGTTTATGTGGTTGGCTGCGTTTGCATTGTCCGACATCTTCAGATTGAACAACTGCTTCATGAGATACACCTTGTTGTTCGCTGAAGGTTGCTCGTACATGTTTGATAGGGCAGCCATCAAATCCTTGGTAGTGGTAATCGAGCGCACGTTGAATGATACGTTTGAAGCTAGAGACAAACGTATCAATCCCAACACCTGTCTGTCGAGGCTTTCCCATTCCTCGTCATCCTTAATCTTCTCCGGTCTACCCTTCAAAGGAATTCCGAGCTTTTTCCCATAAAGGTAGTCCTCGATCTGCATCTTCCAGTGTCCATAGTTGTTTCCGTCAAACTTCGTAACCCCGAACGAAGTGGTGGTGTCCGTCATCGCTTTTCCCCGATCGCTATAACCCTAGCGCTCTGATACCAGTTGTTGGGAAATTCGCGTCCAAATTTTCCTCCTGAAAAGCAATACGAACAAACAAGAACGAAAATTACGGAAATAAATGACACGAAGAATTTATAGTGGTTCACCCGTTAACGAGGGCTACGTCCACTCTTGCCGCTGCAATAATTCACTAGAACAATTATAGAACTTGATTACAAGGCTTTGTAATGGTATAATTCGGTTCTAGGCTTTCTGGAGGTGTTAACCCTATTTTACACGCATAGGGTTTATTTATAGGGGAGGGAAACTTGGAGGAGAAGAAAAATCCCGCTGGCAGTACACCGCAAAACGGCGACCACCGTTTTGTCTTTGGCGAACGCCGAAAACATTCGGCGACCGCCGGAGCCCGTTTGGCGCCCGCCGAAACCCAAATGGCGCCCGCCATTTTCAGCCCGCGGTCGCCGATTCTCCTCCGGCGACCGCCGTTTCCTCCTTCGACCTTACTCGTCGTTCCGGCATGAATTTGACCTTAATACTCAACATGTCATTGGTTAATTTGTTATACTTGTTGGGAATTCTTAGAGCTAGCTTGATAGCTCGTTGATGCTGTATCTCCACACTTTTTATTTTTCCTTTTATATGATGTTGACCATTAACTAAAAATATTGAATTTAATTAATATAATTAATTAGTGGTTTAATTAAACTTGGTAAAGAGTCCTATATGCCTTACAATTATATATGGTATAGATGATATATGAGATATATACTTAGGGAATCACTAGCTAGTATATATATAAACGCCACATAATAACTCACACATAGCATATGTTAATTTTGCTATGGGCTCATCAGGTTTATATTTATTTCATTAAAATCTTTGATAAGAATATACAAGTATAGTGTAACTTTTTTTATATAAAAATTATATGAATTGAAGTTTTAATGGTATTGCAAAATTCGCAACAGCTACCGGAGATCAGTGGTCGACGGAGGTGCTTTCCTCCGAACCCAGAATTACCATCTGTCACAATTTCTTGGTTAGTTCAATTTTTGTATACAATTTTAATTGTTTGGTTTAATTAATTAATTAATTACTACTTGTTTGAGATTAATATCCTAAATATATAGTTATAATAACTAACTAGCTAGGTTTCATTTTTGTTATTCAATTCTGTTAAATTCATGACTTTAAACGGATTCAATTCAAAATAAGAGTGTATTATAATACAAGATATATTTATTTATTTACTGAGGAATTGAGTCATATCTTAATTTACACGTCGACTTGCAACAGACAAAGGAAGAATGCGAGTATTTGATAAATTTTGGGAGACCTCGCATGAATAGATCTCTTGTTTTCGACCCGGAAAACCCAAAGGGTACGGCGGTAAGATTAGCAGGTTTGTTTCCAATCCCTTTTGTATTTTCGAGTCATGTATATATTAATTTTCGCTTGATCGATCGATCTTTTACCTTATTTTGAACACAACCGGTCAGTGGTCGAACCAGTACAAGAATGTTCTTGACGACAGCGCAAAAAGATAATGTCGGCCTAGATATCAGAATAAGAATATCGGATTACACAAGCACGCCGAAGGCCTTCAGATTCTTCACTACGAGGTGGGACAAAATTTTGTTACTCACCACGACTACTTTTCGGATGAAAGAAAGGTTGTGATCGGGAGTCAACGTGAAGTCACCGTGTCATGTACTTGTAATAATGAACCTAGTAATTTTATTTTATTTTTTATTCAATTCCATCTTAATTAATTAATTAATTAATATATATATATATATATATATATATATATATATATATATATATATATATATATATATATATTCAGGTCGGACGTTGAAGAAGGCGGTGAGACGTTTTTCCTCAAGGCCAAGATCTCTAATGACGTAATTAATTATCAGCAGCAGCAACGTGCGATCCACGGACAAGGGCATTTACGTAAAACCGAGAATGTGCGATGCTTTGCTGTTGGATTCATATGTGTTGGTCCAGTTCCTTAATTCAGTAGCAGTCGGCCCAGGTGAAGTGTCAGCCCATTTAGACTTCAGCCCATCAGCCCCTTTGCTTTTCTTGATTGCAGCCCAGCCCACTTAATTGTTTTCTGATACAATTAAATCCCTTGACCATTCTTGACCGTAGATGTTAGGTTTGTTGTGTGAGGTGCAATCTGGATCGTTGATTGGGTATGATATATTGAACCCTCCCCGTCGCGCTTACTCACTTCGCCCCTTTCGCAAACCCTATCTGAGTGTGTGCGATTTACACATAGTGTGTGTGCGATCTCCTTCTCCGTTCACCGGCGCTGTAACTTCCCCCCGGATCTCGGCGATCTCCTTGTGAGCTCGTATGCCTGAGAACCACGGTGAAGTTTCGGGCGGCGCGTGATTTACCTCTCTGTGAGGCGGAGTCGACGGTGAGGCTTGAGTGGTCCCTGTTCCGGCGAGGCTACTGTGACTTTTCTGCTGTTACCACTACCACCAGTCATACTACGAGGATGGATCTACAGTCCTGAGCCTAATACTTATTTTATCTCTGTATTTTTCATAGATCTATATATATACTTTAGATCTGTTCTTGTTCAGCCGCTCACTATACTTTGGTGTCCATACAAGCCCAAATCATTTCCATGCGGACCGGATCTTTATAGATCTGCTGACCGCTGTGATTTGGGGTCTTGCTCTAGTCCAAGGTGAATTACAGTTCTGACTTTGTTCTTGTTTGGTATTTTGCAGGTGCCTCGAAGCGACGACCGCCGACGTGGAGCCCTAACATTTGCTGTTCTGGGATTTAAAACCCGACGGAAGCGTAGATCCCTTAACCTTGCACGGATCTGCCCCTGTGATCAAGGGTGTTAAGTGGGAAATAAGGCCGACACCTTTAAATTTAGCAGCTTCGTCTACTATTATTCCGGGGACGGCTAAAACGTCGTCGTCGAAAAGACTTGATGATAGTCAACATCAACGCGGTCATGTTGCAACGCGGAAGTCAACTCTAAGTAAGAACTCATTGAAAGATGAATTGAATAATATTTCTTTAGTCACAAGTCTGATAAGTCGAGCCCTCCCATGCCACGAATGCATGGCTGAATAATATGTAATAGATTTTGACCTGTCAAATTCATTTCCCATTTTTCAGACAAATTCATTCTCATTTGTCAGATTTTTCACTTAACCAAGAAGAAAAGTGAATTATAAATGGCATACCCAAGCAACATAAGTTTCAAGAACTGATTTGAGAGTCCAGAAAGCCGAAAACACAACCATCCATGTGCCTCTCTCGGGAGCAGGGATAAATTCCAACTAATGAGAATGAATTTGTCTGACAAATGGGAAATGAATTTGACAGGTCAAAATCTATTACAAACACTATACCTTTGAGCAGTGTATTTTGTAGTTCTAGATGCATAAAGTAGTTTAATCGTTTACGCACAATTAGATTACTATATTAATAGTTACATTAACTAAAACTTGTTAATGGTTATAACACCTATTAGTGCCTATAGATTAACCTTGATAACAGAGATGGCTTGAGTGTTAATCCATTAAAATTTTAACTCCATATCATAATCTCTTACATACACTGTACTCAGTTGGACAGTGTAGTTAGTAGTTTAAAATTCATAAGTTGTATCATTAGTTTACGAACAAGTATTTAGTAGTTTATTGGATAAATTTAAGAATCTATTACAAACACTGTACTTTTTGCGCAGTGTATTTTGTAGTTCTAGATACATAAAGTGGTTTAATGGTTTACTACATTAACTAATACTTGTTAATGGACAACACCTATTTTGCCAATAGTTTAAACATGATTACAGTGTTGCCTTTGGTTATGATAAATAATGATTTAACTGCATGTCATAATCTATTACATACACAGTGGCAAAGGTTTTTTTAATTATAAATTGTATTCTAAATTTCGGGTCTGTAAATCTTGTATAGTCTAAAAGGAAAAAGTTGACTAATAGTGTACAAACAAGTGTTATAATACATCCAGTTATTATATATATCCTTGATTATTCTAATAGTGTACGAATAGTTTGTAGGTTGATTAAAGGATATGTTAACACTAGAGGTCCCACTATATTCCCCACTTGAATGAGGTCCCACTATATTTCCCATCTTTTTGTGTTGATATTTGTATTAGAAGAGTGACTGAATGAGGTAATACTCTAGAAAGGAATTCAGAAATTTATTTATGATATGTGTAGGTTATCATGAAAAGCTCTGCTCAGCTTGAAGCTACACCTGTTACAACATGGTGGCCCCATATTTCTCGAGTGTTTCCCTTCCCTATTTCAAGATTCAGCAGAGCGCTTTCCCCAGAGGTGTCCCCAATATATACAGGGTCTGCATGCCTGTTAATCCCGCCGCAAGAAGCTTCCAGTTCCAGTGGAAGCGTGGAGCCGAAGCATCCAACAGTTTTCCAACCACTACCCGTGGTCTCACTTATGTTCGGACAGAAGCAAATAAGACTGCTTAGTGCGTCGATAAATAAATACTGAATGGAGAATAATATTGAATATGCTTGATGAACGAATACTGAATGGAGAATAATAATTAATATGCTTGATGAACGAATACAAAATGGGGAATATTGAATATCGTCAGATCAGTCGTGTAATTATGTTTAGCCACTTTGTCTGATTTTGTTTTTCTTGGCCGATGATGGATGTGCATAGAATCCGATGCATAATTAATTAAGTGGTTATAGGTTTTAAGGTTTGCTAAGTGCCCGCAGGATATTTGTAGTTTTCTTGTGGGATTTCACGAGCTACACTCAATAGTTTTGCTATTTGTGAATATATCATTAGACAATGTTTCTCGACGTATTTTTCTGTTCATATGAATGCGAAGTTTATGTATGATGAGACATCAATTATTGTAGTAGATTTAACTCGCTAATGTCAACTATCGGGGTGAGTATTTGCTGTTTTGATAGATGAAAAAACAATGGTTGCATGAATGAACCTTGTTTACAAAGGTCTCAATAGAAAGATATGCATAACTCATTTCCTCCCTAACAAAAATCATGAAATCTCTCAATCTTTGGATAATATTATATCAAACCGACCAACAATTAAACAAGAAATCAATCCATCCAATTCATATAAGATTGTTAAGATTTCACAGCTCTTATTCTTGGCAACAGATAGTGTTCATCTAGATAACACAACTACTAGCAATCCAACCGATGCACCTGCAACGCACAAATACGAAACCCCACGATGGAACTTGAGTCGATCACTATCTTAGCAATTTTCCATAGGATTTATATATGGTTGGCTGAGTGGTTATGAAACTCAATATATATAGTACACTATATGATAATGTGTTATACTACTGTGTCATTTTATAGAAAAAATTTATGTTTGTCATTGTTTCAACATACTTGTCGAAAGATTTCACATTGCCGTGAGGGATCCTCGAGGAAGTGTACTCTTTGTACTCTTTATGCCAGGTTAATGGAAAGTTTCACCTTGTTCTATTAGGCCAATTTGCTTATTGTTAACAAACAAAAAACTAACAAAGTTGGATGCTGAAAAAAAAATCAACTTGAAAAAAACATAAAAATGCATTTGAAACACACTCCCGTGTAGACTGGAGAGTGATGTCAAAGTTCTAGAATACATATATACACCGTGATAACTGGGTAGTATTTTGCATTATGAATCAAAAATGGAGACTTGAGGGTGGCATCAAAGTTCTAGAATACATATATACAACGCGATAACTGGGTAGTATTTTGCATTATGAATCAAAAATGCGTAAAAGAAAAATACAAAGAGCACTCATGGCCATTATATACACAAATATAGTTCTTCCATACACCTCACTTGTTTCCGTTTTTTTCCCATTAATATAACCAACATTGCACATATTAATACACAAGTATTATGATAACTAATACTTAAGTTCATGAAAAAAGTTTAATCTCGAACATGATATATTCTTTTGTTTCTGTGTTCTACGATCACTACAAAAAAAATGACCTTTTTCGACAGACGTTTAGAGCTCTTTTGTCACAAGGATACTTAATCCTTTGTTTGGGACTGATTACAATATATTCGGTCGCAAGTTTCATTACGACATAAAAGTCCGCCGCAAATAATATATTTTATTATTAAAACCGGCCCAATTTTGTTTTAAATAATTAAAAAAAATAGATTTTGCGTATTTTACGACAGATAAATATCTAGCGCCCGTCGCATCCAACTTTAGATTACAGCTGGCGACGGATATCAGAATATTTCTGTCGCAAAATATCTTTTATGAATTTTTGCGACAATATTTTTATTTTCTGACGCAAAATATTCAAATGTAACTTTTCGACAGAATTAATAAGATCTGTCAAAAGCCTAGCGCCCAAATTAATTCACTACCTACCGGTATTTAATGTTCTCTATTTGGGACAGAGTATATTACAATCTGTCGCAATATATGAATAAAATCGGGAACCCACCTCTTTTTCTCCTCTGTTCTCCCGTTTTCTTCCATTTTTTTACATTTACCTTTTTCATTCTTCTCTTACAAAACTACAAAATGTGAAACGGAAGCACAATTACAAGAAGGAAGTTTGTCTAATTAATGTAAGTTTAATTTTAGTATTTTAATAATTTATATTGATTCAATTTTTATTGTAAAATATTTAATTATTTTTACTTGTGTATGAGATTTATATTATGTTTATTTGTATATATTTGTAGATGTCAAGTAATCGTAGTTGGATAAATCGCCGTTTCGTAGACGGTCAAGTAAGCTTTACCCGTGAGTTTTTGAATGGCATTGAAGAATTTATTAGATTTGCCGAGGGTCATTGTACAGAGCCGAATAAAATGATTAGATGTCCGTGTTGTCATTGTCGTAATACTATTTTCAAGAGTGTCGATGATGTTCGATATGATATCGTGGCGAATGGATTTAATCCGAGTTATGTTGTGTGGAATTTGCATGGAGAAGTTGTAAGAGACTCGTATCCTACTTGTTCAAGAAATGAAAATATGATAGAGGATCGTGAAGATGTTTTTGATCCGTATGAAATGTTGCGGGATGCAGGAGGATACAATATGGAGAACAATGAGGATACCGATTTGGATGATTCAGAGCCAAACGATGAGGCATCTAGGTTTTACAATCTAGTAAACGATGCGGGAGTCCCGATATATCCGGGGAATACCAAGTACACAAAGTTGTCATTTGTTACTAAATTGTTGCACTTTAAGAGTACACACGGTTGTAGTGAAAGGGGATTTAATGAGTTGTTGAGCCTCATTGGAGACGTGTTGCCTGAAGAGCATAAACTACCGTCAAGTTACTACGAGATCAAAAAAATGGTGAAAGAGTTGAATTTGGGATATCAAAAAATCCACGCTTGCGAGAATGATTGTATGTTGTTCTACGGTGACGACGTTAACCGTCAAGAGTGCAAAGTTTGTGGCACGAGCCGATATAGAGAGGCGACAGAGAACGGTAACCAGAGCATTCCTAGAAAAGTTCTGAGATATTTTCCACTCACCCCGAGACTACAGAGATTGTATATGTCGTCTCGTACTGCAGAAAGTATGAGGTGGCATAAGACTAGAGTGATGCAAGAAGGGATTTTGACGCACCCGGCGGACGGTGAAGAGTGGAAGCAATTCGATATAAAATTTCCAGATTTTGCAAAAGAAGTTCGCAATGTCAGACTTGGTCTAGCAACTGACGGATTCTCACCATACAATGACAAATCCTCAAGAATTTACTCAGTTTGGCCAGTTATAATCGTCGTTTATAATCTTCCGCCTTCTATGTGCATGAAAGATCCATATATGTTCAAGACATTACTTATACCTGGGGAAAAAAGCCCCACACGAGATATTAATATATATCTTAGACCTCTTATTGACGAGTTATGTCACTTGTGGGATGTTGGAGTGCAGACATATGATGCGTTTAAGAGGAGTAATTTCACATTGAGGGCAGCCCTATTTTGGACAATTAACGACTTCCCGAGATTAGCTATGGTGAGTGGGTGGTCCACCAAAGGCAAATTATCTTGTTCAGTGTGCATGAGGTATGTTAAAGCTTTACATTTGAAACATAGTCGAAAGAGCAGTTTTTGGGGCACTTCTCATCAATTCAGGAAACTAGATCGATTTAGTTCCATCTTTTGTTGAGAAAACAATCGATGAAACACAAGACAAAAAGAAACGACCTTACAACCATACAAACAACGGGGGTCTCGCCTGCCCCGAAAATCGATTAAAAATTTAATACACTATGATACAAAACATGCGTGAATTCACGATTTCAGTGCGGGAATTTTAGAGACGATCGTTTTGAGTTTCATAACTAAGATATATACCCAAGAATCTCTGATTCAAGATGCGGGATTCGCATCGAACGTCGCTCTCGGATCTCAGCGTGTGGATCCATTACATGGCGCGAGATTACAAATTCGAGATGGTCGGGAACGCCGGCATAGCAACCGTGTCGGTAGCTGGGACGGCGGTGCTGGAGCAGGTGACGTTCTGGTGCAACAACTATAAGCACAACCTGTTGGAGGCCGCGTGCAAAGATGTGATCGTCGGACGTTTTTAATGCAGAGATTATCCTTTATCTGCAACATCATATATAATCCATCCAATTAGTACGGTAAACATTTGATTAATTACGCTAATTAATTACCTGAGGGTTGACGAGATTCATGGAACGCAATTCCAGAGCAGTGATTACGAATCTGTGCCCATAGCGCTCTCCGAAAAGCTTCTTGATAGGAGTAAGCTTCGGTAGCTCCCCGAATCTGGGGGACGAGAAAATCAGAGTCGAGGCCGCTTCGTTAATATCAACTAGACAGTCCCTAAATATTAGTTATAATTACAACAACACTACACATAGAAAATATCAAATTAGCTAGCTAATAGCTGGATGCCTAGATAGGTACCTGTGTCTTCGGATGTAGGGGAGATGAAATATTATAAATTGACATTATTGTTCCAACAGATCATGCCATTCAATCGTACGCTCGTCCACGATAATCTGCTCAACCTGAGCAACAAAAACAAATATCAATAAATCAGAAATCAGAATCGAGTCAATCGACTACTATTTACCGAAAAGATAATTCGTGATTGATATGAAAATCTTGTCTTAAAACTATTAAGATTTAATATCAATCGAGAATTTAAAGGCATCGCACTATTCTATTTTTCATGTCGATTTGGGCTTGATTGATAGACCTATCAGAGGGTTAAGAGGAAACACTACGCGGATGAAGAACAAGATCAAATACCGAGATTGAGAAAAATACTACGGTTATTGAGAAACACTACCTGCGAAATACAGTAGAAAAACCACGACTAGTTAGTGAGAAAATTTGAAAAAAAAATCAAATCTCATACTAAACTACTTACTGAAAAAAGATTCGTGATTACTATGAAAAATCTTCAGCTCAAATAGGTCAAACGTTGTATGTAATAAAAATCAAATAAAATTTATTTAATACAAAAGTTAAAAATGACTATTCAAATTTCAATACACTACCTTAATTTGTGATTGTCTTAAAGTTTATGGTATTAAATTGGACTTGGATCCTCTCCTAACGAGATGATTTTCTAATATTTCCTCATAAAACAAATTAACATCTCATTTGTTATATCTTTCTTAATTTCACCGTACTTGTAAATGAATAAAATTATTTTTTAATTTAATTTAATTAAAAATTGTAAATGAATAAAATTATTTTTTAATTTAATTTAATTAAAAATCATTACTTTTATAAGATAAAATTATAATTTTAATTTAATTATAAATTAAATTTTAAAAATATAAAAAATAGATAAAAAATTATAAATTATAAAATTGTAAATAACAAAAAATTAAATTTCTTAAAAATATAAATAATAGATAACAAATTATCAATTATAATTTTTTTAAATTATTCTTATAAAAAATATAAGTTTTTATTTTTATTTTTTAAAGTTAATTTCTTAAGTAATATTAATAAAATTATAAACAATGAGATTTTACACATTTATTTTAATATTGTAATTTTATTTTATTTTAAATATTCATTGATTATATCTTTTTAATATTTATTATGAAATTATATTTTTTTAATATTTCTTTTTCAGTTTTTTATTAAATTTTTATTTATAAGAATAGCATATTTTTTTAATTATCCGTATGTTTAAAGAAATTAACTTTTAACTAAATTGATGTCTTACATTATAAAATAAAAATAATTTTAGTTATCATAAGAAATAAAAAATGGACCGTTCATTCATGTAGATCAAAGGTTAAGATTTTATGAGGAAATATTAGGAAACCCTCTCATTAGGAGAGGATCTTGTCTCTATTAAATTATATAAATACCATAAATTATTTACTTTTTTAATAAAAAGCTAAAATATGTATTTTTTTTAAAAATCTAAAACTCATTCTAATTTTTTCTCTAATTTATCCTAAAAAAATAAAAATTTATAGAAATCTCATATATTTAAAAAAGATTTTAATAACGAAATTCTTTTATATTTGGAGAGATTAAATTAATAGCAATCTTTAGACTTGTAAAACCACTTTTACTACTAATAGAAATTCATAATTAAAATTCACTTTTAAATCCATATAGATTTTTTAAAACATTTTAAAATCTATATTCAGATTTTGATAGACTTCTAAAAATTCAATTTGAATACTCTTAAACTTTAAAAATAAAAATAAATAAAAAATAAATAATCTAAAGAGTTTTAATTGAATACACTAAGTTTTATATAGGTATATAAATAACTATTAACCCTAAACAAAGACGACTTCGACCGAATACAGACATAATTGATCTTCATAATTTCTATGGAATCAGGTATTTTTTTATGTGACGTTATAATAATTTTGAATATGTTTTTCATAAATATTCTTTACTGTATTTATACGAATTAAATTATTGATATGACAGTGAAAATCGCAAAGGCCAAAGGATTGGGGAGAAGAGGACATCAGTGGATTGAGGTGCTTTCCTTCGAGCCCAGACTCTGCCTCTATCATAATTTCCTGGTAATTAATTAATTGCTTTTTATATAATCAAGCTATATATATACACTTCTACTTGATCATATTTAATGATCGTACATGTACAGTCTATGGAAGAATGTGAGCATTTGATAAATCTTGGCAAACCTCACATGAAAAGATCTGTTCTTTACGACGAGAAAAACCCAGAAAGTGACGGTAAAATTAGCAGGTTTGTTAATTCCGCACGGATATGAATTTATTTATATATATATATATATATATATATATTTTTTGTAATTAAATTTTGCATATATCGATGGATCGGCCAGTGATCGGACTAGTACAGGAGCGTTCTTGAATAGAGCAGAGGATGAAGTCACCAGAAATATTGAAAAGAGAATTGCAGATTGCACATCAATACCCGTAGGTATATATATATATACACATATATATACACACACACACGAACGGGTATGTATATATATATATATATATATATATATATATATATTTCATGATATGTATGTGTTTGAATTTAATTTTGATTTGAATTGAATATCTCAGAAAACGGAGAAGGCCTTCAGGTCCTTCACTACAAAGTGGGACAAAAGGTCGTTATTCACAGTGACTACAACGTAGACTCTGAAGATATATTCAGGAGCCAACGGAATATTACCGTCCTTATGTACTTGTAATGAAGCTCGATCTCTCATTTTCCTAAATTTATTTAATATTGTAGCAGTAGTAAATTAGTAATTAATATTATATATATATGAAGGTCAAACGTTGAAGAAGGCGGTGAGACATATTTCCCATATGCGAAGCTTAGTTATAACCTTCGACCAAGAGGTTCAAACAAAGGCGGCATCAATGTAAAACCTAGTATGTGTGATGCTTTGATCTTCTGGAATATGAAACTCGATGGCCGTGTGGATCCGTTGAGCATACATGGTAAATAAATAAATGTATTACTATTTATATATATAACTAAATTTAAAATTATTATTTTTTCTTAGTTATTATGTGTTTGTTTTTTTGCATTTCAGGATCTGCTCCACTTATCAGAGGGAATAAGTGGGCGTGTACACAGTGGATGCACGATGCTGAATATAAACAACCGACACGAACTCAAACACTAATACCAACACCCACTCGAATTCGAACATCAACAACAAAATCACCTACACCCGGAGAATGGTGTTGCCTATCATTATTAGCTCTACTTAATTGTATTCTTTTATTATATCTATGTGAAATTCTAGCCAACGGTAAATACCATTTCTAGTAAAGGCGGGCTGAACTGAGTATGCCATAGCACTATGTCTTGCTATTAATTCGTTCGTTTATTGTGATTTAATTAATGTATATATTTTTTAACTTATGTCTTAATGAATCACATCAATATAAATATATTTGATATATGGAATTAATTTCTCACACATGCATGCTAAAGGTAAAGAAAATCAACATAAGAAATAATCATTTATTGGTATATAAAATATCTCCAGTCTTACGGCTGAAGTTAATATCAAAAAACTGAGTATTTACAAATGATAATCTTGGATTTACATTACAATATTATAATATTATAATATTTTTTGCGGTAAAGTGAATTTATTATAGTAAAGAGTTATTATAATATTTTTTGCATAAGGTAAAGTGAATTTAATTAATTAGTGGTTTAATTTAAGTTGGTAAAAGAGTCCTACATGCCTTACAATTATATATGGTATATCTTTATTACCCAGGGAATCACTATATATATAAACGGCACATAATAACTCACACCATAGAAAAAAATAAATTGAAGGCCGAATATAATTTTTACTATGGGCTCATCAGGTTTATATTTATTTCATTAATACTATTTAATTTTGTTGACTTTTTGTACATGAAAATTATATGAAGTTTTAATGGAATTGGAAAATTCGCAACAGCTACCGGAGATCAGTGGTCGACGGAGGTGCTTTCCTCCGAGCCCAGAATTTCCATCTGTCACAATTTCTTGGTTAGTTCAAATTTTCTATATATACAATTATGTTCAATTCAGTCTAGACTTGAATCCAAGTTTTGTTATTTTATTTATTGAGGAATTGATCTATATATATATTTTTTAATTTACATGACAGTCTAAAGAAGAATGTGAGTATTTGATAAATTTTGGGAGACCTCACATGAATAGATCTCTTGTTGCCGACCCGGAAAACCCGGGAGGTGTTGGTAAGATTAGCAGGTTTGTTTCCAACCTCTTTCGTATTTTACGAGTTTATTTCGCTCTTGATCGAAATCTCATAAATTATTTTGAACATTGCATGCATATACAGTTCTCGAACAAGTACAGGAATGTTTTTGACAACAACACACAATAAAGTCGCCCTAGATATCAGAAAAAGAATATCGGATTACACAACCATGCCTATAGGTATGTATATATATCGAACTAATTGGTTCGTAGCTAGGGTTTGAAGTTTTATAATATTATTGTTTTCTGTCTCAGAAAACGGAGAAGGCCTTCAGATTCTTCACTACGAGGTTGGTCAAAAGATTGACCCTCACCACGACTACTTCAAGGAAGAAAAAAAGACGGAGGTCGAGAGTCAACGGACCGTGACCGTCATTATGTACTTGTAATGAATCTGTCCTCTAATTTTATTATTATTCTAATCAATTGAGATTAATTAATATTATATATATTAATCCTTCATATATGAAAAAGGTCGGATGTTGAAGAAGGAGGTGAGACGTATTTCCCCAAGGCCAAGAGCGGTAACCTCGACATTATTAGCAGCAACGTGCGATCCACGGACAAGGGCATTTACGTAAAACCCAAAATGTGCGATGCTTTGCTGTTTTGGAATATAAAGCCCGACGGAAAAGTGGATCCCTTAACCATGCACGGATCTGCCCCAGTTATCAAGGGGGATAAGTGGGCATGTACTCTGTGGCTTCACGATGCTCGATATCAACCTAGGTCATTACCGGCTCTAAATAATTTCGCTTCTAATATTATTCCGAACCAACTTGATGATAGTCGATATCAACGTGTAATTGCAAAGCCGTCGACTCTAACTAAGACTGCAGTAAGTCGGAGTATTTACAATTCGTTGCCGTGGGGCCCGGCCTCATCAGTTTCGGTGAGTAAGTCGTCTCTAGTCAAGCCGTTGCCTCCAGTTCCGGTGAATAAGTCGTCTTTAGTCCAGTCGTCTGATAAGTCCAGCCCTCTCACGCCACCACGTCGATCGGCAAGGATACCCAGACCAAACATGAAATATGTTAATTAATGCTATGTGATTTTTTTTCTATTTTTTTTACTATCTACTATATTTTATTTTTGTATTTTGTTAGATAAGCATAGTAGTACGTACATATATATATACATATATATATATATATATATATTATTGTTGTGCCTTGTTGCGATATTGAAAACTAAATCCCTCACTGCTCTTGAAATATATATAAATCCCTCACTGTTCTCGAAATGAAATCTGATAATACACATGTTAGCATGGAAATGACATGTTAGCATGGAAATGAAATCTGATTTACCTGCTTTTTCTTTTTTTCATTTATAGACTCCATTGCAGTTGGAATGGCCAACCCTGGCTCCTTCACATTTCTGCCCTTATTCAGTGGAAGTGTACTTGCATTATATGGCCTGTTTCTTTGCAAAGCCTACAACTCATCTCCACTCCTCTCTTTGTCAGCCTGCCATTGTTTTGAGATCCAATGATTTCTCCAGCCTCAAGCTTCCTTTTGTGCTTCTTGGGTTTTCCAGGCATCTGTGACACAATGAGGAGTACAATAGGAGGCAGGTTATCTTGAGCAACAGCAGACCACTCATCCCTTCCATACAAAGGTACCATGTAGTGGATGTAGACCTTCAGGTATGTCTCTTTATGAAAACAGCTAGCCACATAGTCTTTTGGTTTGTATCTCATGTGATTCAGACATGATATCAAATGAAGGCAAGGGATACCTGACAACTGCCATCTTCTGCAGCTACAAATTTTGTCACAAAGATGAACATAGAATGTTTTTTCATAAGGACCTGTGACTTCAAATTTCAGATGGCCATTCCATGCAGCTGCCCAGCCATAAGATTTCACTTTGTTTTTGTCCAACTTTTTTTGAATGTTAGGGCAAAGCAAGCCTGTGTGAGACAACATTTCTTTCCTTTTAACTCCTATCCTTTTCATAAGCTTTTTCTTGATTTCCTCCAACATGGTCAGAATGCCCTTTCTCCTGGCCTGCAATATCATGGAGTTCAATGATTATGACATATTGTTACCTATCATGTTTGTGTTGTTCAAAGTGTTGAAATGAGACATAGACCAGTGTTTAGGGTTCCTCTTTGTTAGCCAATCAAAAGCAGCAGCATCATGATCTTGCAGTTCACTCATGACAGCCTCATAGTCAACCAACCTACTAGCTCTTGCAGCTCTCCAAATAATTTTTTCTAAAGATAAACCCTTGTGCACCAGCTTCATGTTTGCAATGAGATGTCTCACACAAAATCTGTGATCACAGTAAGGGAGCATCTTTGTCACTGCATCCACTAGCCCTTTTTGCTTGTCACTCATCACTGTCCACAGGTATGCATTACTCTCAGTGATCCCCAAGTCTGTTGTCAGTAACTCCAAAAACCAAAGCCATGACATGTACTTTTCTTTCTCAACAACAGCATATGCAATAGGATAGATGTCATTGTTCCCATCTACACCTACTGCTGTCAATAGCACTCCCCCATGCACTGATTTCAAATGGCAGCCATCTAGACATATAAGCCTCCTGTATCCATCCAACATCCCAAGCTTTAAGGCATTCCAGCAAATATACAACCTGTGAAACACTTGCTCATTTGCCATAGCCTTAGACTTTATTCTGAAGGTGCTGTGTGGATTGCGTCAAAACACCTCAGCAGCATATCTGTACAAATCCCCGAACTGTGCCATTAGATCACCATCTCCAATCTTACCAACCTTCTTCTTCACACTGTACATCTGCCATTTGGAAAATATGCACCCACTTCAGATTGCATTATTTCAACCATTGAGTTCACTGGCCAAGTAGGATCAGACTTCACCTTCATTTCATATCTCTGAGAAGGATACCTGGAAGTGGCTTGAATCACTCTTTCTTTCCTAACACATGTGTGTTCATCATTCAAAGTCTTCACAATTACAGTGTTGTCTCTTGGTACTCTAGAGCCATAAATTACCCATGGGCAGTCCTTCTGATAACATCTTGCTTGCACTTTAATCAAGGTGTTGGATGGAAATCTCAATGACCTACCCTTCTCAATAGCATACTGCTTCAAAGATGCCCTAAAGGTAGGTATATCTTTGAAAGATAAACCAACATAAAACTTCACATTCATCATATCAGTTTTTTCATTGAAAACCCTATACCTCTTCTGCTTCTTTTGTACTGGATTGCTAGGGTTTTTTTCACTACCACAGTCTTCACCTGAGTCAACAAACCTACAGAAATCCTCATTATCCACATCATACTCAGCCTCACTATCAAGTAAGTAATATGACAGTTCTGAATCATCACCTACTGATATGTCTGGATCACT
Source organism: Euphrasia confusa (assembly GCA_954870475.1). Taxonomy (NCBI): domain Eukaryota; kingdom Viridiplantae; phylum Streptophyta; class Magnoliopsida; order Lamiales; family Orobanchaceae; genus Euphrasia; species Euphrasia confusa. Next base: position 49,802,592 of record OX940949.1, on the reverse strand, counting down.
ATCCATTTCCTCAACCTCATCATCAACCAAGCTTTCTAATCCTGCTCTCACAACATTTGTTGGATCTGCCTCTCTCACATCTTCCTCATGAACATCTTCCTGCTCCTTAGCATCTCCAACATCTTCCTGCTCCTTAGCATCTCCAACATCTTCCTGCTCCTTAGCATCTCCAACATCTTCCCTTGTCAGCTTGTATCTCCTCCTTACCATCCTGCTCAGTAGCTTCTCCCACTGCTATCTCCTCCTCCTCACTGCTATCTTCATCATCAACAGCATCTAAATCCTTTACCTTAAATATACTTTCAAGAACTAAATCTTCATGGTCAACATACACATAAACAGTTTTATCAATACTAAAACACGCACCAATCATAGTGGATTTGTAGTCATCAGATGCAGACTCAATATGAGTATGTTATACCCAAGAAAACAGTCACCGACACGTGTCACGAATCAAAGGGCCACGTCATCAAGAGAGAAATTCAGCCAAGTCAATCATGAAAGACCTTCAAAGGCATATCTAAAAAGAAGATGAGGAGCTTGGACAGTAGAGAGCGCACGGTAGAATCAGACTCCTTTCACAGGGGAATCGCCTGGGGAGACTCCTGGGACGCCAGTCAATGAACTGGGACTTCACGGGGAAAGAGGCAGATTAAGCACTAAGGGAAATTAGTGGATATTTAATGCTTCATATTAGTGGACTAGAAGTCCAATGAGAAGCCGATATGTGGGCATTAGGTGGCATAATTAAGCCATGCATAGAGTATTATAAATAGAGGGTATGAGAGAGAGGAAAAGGGACATGCAACCTTGTATTTTAATTATGAATTCTAAGTATGAATATATGAATAAAGAGGTGCCTTGAGCATCCATGTTCTTACTTATGATTTCTGCTATAACTTAATCCTCTTGCTTTCTTACCTATAACAAATTTACCATTTTGTGTTGTTTACCAAAACCCTCTATTACCAGCAAATACTACCGACAAGTACAAAAACAACCAAAACAGTTGGCGCTAGAAGGAGCGAGCATCAGGTATTTAAGTTGCAGAAAAGCTCGATTAAAATCAGAAATGGTGAACGAAGGCGAAGGCACTACAGTGTCAGGTGCATCCGGCACAAGCGGCAGGTGGCGGGCTGTGATGGGTAAGGCCGTGATGGTGGAACCCGAGGTTCCATCTCCGCCTAAAAACCCAGAACCTGAAAATAAGGAACAGCCGCCGCCCACCCAAATCAGCTCCGATGAGCACAATAGCAAACGTACAGAGGCCGATGAGCCCACTGACAGTCAGGCAGATCAACGACAACGTCGACTTCGGTCACGACGTCGGAATCGCCGTCTTCATCCTTACGAGATCGGAGGGCCGTCGACGCCCATGGCTCCACCTCCGATTAGATTCGCGAGTCTTGATACTCCACAGAAAATTGATGAAGCAATGGCTGAGTTGATGTCTTTAAAATATGTGATGACAACCCCTGTGATCCCGGTGAGGGGCATGCATGCACCCGCCGGGGAAAATCCAGGGAAGGGCCCTGAGCGAACTGCCCGAACTCCCCGGGGGAACCGCAGGACACGCCGGGCTTTAGATCTAAATAAAAGGGCCGAATCAGTAGCTACTTCTACGGATCCTCATCGACAGGCAAGTGACATGCACGGTCAACGTGTTAATTTCCCACCGACGAGGGCCCGCAGAGCCCCCGGTGCGGATCTTGAACTGGCCGATTTGAGGCAGAAGTACTCTGAACTGGAAAGGCGATTGAACGAAAATCAAATTCTCGCCGCCCCGACAGGTCGTCATAATGATCCCTTGGCTCCCGAGGTTGAACAAGCTCCAATGCAACTGGAAATTCAGCCCATGCAAACTACTTTGTACAGCGGCAAGACTGACCCAGAAGTGCACTTGAGCAGATTCAGGACGTACATGTCCGGCCGAGGAGCCACTGATGCTACTCGGTGCAAACTATTCCCACTCACCCTGGGCGATATTCCTCACCAATGGTACGTCAGCTTACCTACACATTCTGTTAAGTGTTTTGACGACTTGGTGCATAGGTTTGTGTCGTATTTTGCATCCAAAGCTTCCTATATGGAGTATAGTCAGAAGCTGCTGGGGGTCAAACAGGGTGAGAACGAAACAGACGAGTCTTATGTGGATCGCGTGGAGGAACTACTAATGGCGGGCGGAGAAGAGATTGGCGATAACCTCAAACTTCACACAGTGTAGGCAGGTTTGAGAAGAAACTCTAAGTTGTTTAAATCTGCAATGTTGAACTATCCCCGATCGTATGAGGATTTTAGGAGGAAAGCTGGGGCCCAAGTGGCCTACCAGCGTCTTGTTGCTGGCGGGGGACACTCCCCCGAGCAAAAGAAAAAACCTCCTTTTTCCTCCGATCGAAGGCCAAACTATATTGGCAGAAAACCAGGCCCTAGGCCAAATGACCCACGAGTGGATGAGATCCGTGAGTGGGAAGGAAAACTCACTGCTCAGACTGGTCATACACCAACAGATATCCTGAATATCATGGTGGTACAAAAATCCGATCTGTTGGAAAAACCACCACCAATTCTAACTTCCCCGGACAAGTTGAATCCCAACAAATGGTGTGCCTTTCATGAAAAGATTGGTCACAACACCAGCCAGTGCAGACAACTGGTACAACTGTTGTGGAAACTTTTCAAGGATGGGAAACTATGGCAATTCTTGCCCAGGCCAGGTGCCGGGGGAAATCCGCAGGGGCCTCCTCCCCGAGAAGTACCCGCACCAGTTCCACCACCGCTTCCTCCGGCTCAGGATCCCCCAAGAGTGGGTCAGATCATGATGATCGGTGGTTTAAAGCCGGTGAACGAGGAGAGCCGCCGCAAAAGGAAAAGAGACTTTCAGATGTGGGAAGTTTGGTATGAAACTGCCCCATCAAAGGAAGCAGCAATTAATGAAACGGCGGTGATAACTTTCACCCCGGAAGATCGAGCCGAGACAAAGTTCCCGAAGGATGCGCCTTTAGTGATAAAGGCAAGAATCCTCGGTCTGGACGTGTCTCGCACGCTGGTAGACAATGGCGCGCATCTTAATGTTCTTTACAAAAAGACCCTGGATCTGATGGGGAAGCTGGCGCGCTATGTCAACCCGTGCGATATGGTGCTGAAAGGTTTTGGTAACGACGTAGTCATCCCCTACGGAGAAATAATCCTCCCAGTGGAAATGATGGACGCGAAGAATCTCGAAGTCGTGATGGTTAGGAATCTTAAGTTTGTAATAGTTGATAAGGTTAGTGGCTATAATGCTTTGTTAGGCAGGCCCTTTCTGGACGCTTTTGAAGCAGTCGCCTCGTCCTATTACTACTGTATCAAGTTTCCAACACCCTCCGGTGCAGTTGGTACCGTCAGAGGGGACCTAGTAATGGCTAAGAAGACTTTGATGTATTTTCGCGATCTTGATAAAACCAAAAACAAAGTAAAAGCTAACATTCCCCAAATCAATTTGGAGGAAAGCAACATAAAACAAATTGATCACATAAAAGATATCATTAAAATAACCGAGGGAGGAATGAGCTCCCCCGGGAAAAACCCACGCGGAGAAGTTCTTCAGATCCCCTCGGATGACATGAATAATCCCCCCGAAAAAGAACCCAGTGAAGACTTAGCATCTCCTGGGGAAAAACAGCCTAAACTCAAAACAAACTTAGAGGATTGGGGCTCACGGGGAGGATATCAATGCAAAAAAGCACCCGGTGTAGAGATGGTTGAAACTCTGGACTCTATAATTATAGATCCAGAGCAAACCGAAAAACAAATACTTGTGGGGTCTCATATGGAATCCACTGTCAGAAGCGACTTGATAAAATTCCTAAAGGAGAACATCTCCACTTTCTCATGGTCCAGTGCGGATTTAGGAAAGATAGATCCTAAACATGCCTGCCATAGATTGAAAATTGATCCCTGCAAAAGGCCAATTGCGCAGAAGCGCAGGAAAATGGGCCCCGAGAAGTGCCAGGCACTCGCCGGGGAAGTAGATAAACTAATTGAAAGTAAACTGGTCAGGAAAGCTTCGAGTGATGTCACTTGGCTTTCCAATGCGGTAATGGTGACAAAAACGGCCGGAGCATGGCGTTTGTGTATAGATTTTACAGATCTAAACAATGCTTGCCCGAAAGACCTTTTTCCCATGCCACACATCGACCATGTGGTTGATAATTTGACAGGTCACGCGATATTCTCGACATTGGACGCTAAGGCCGGATACCATCAAATTCCCATGCATCCAGATGACGTTGAACACACGGCTTTCTACTCAGAGAAAGGGATCTATTGCTGGGAAAGAATGCCCTTTGGCCTAAAGAATGCTGGGGCCACCTATCAAAGGTTGGTAAATCTAATGTTTTCTGAATTAATTGGCAAAACCATGGAAGTGTACATTGATGATATTATTGTAAAAAGTAAAAACGAATCAGACCATATCAAAGACCTCGAAGAAGTTTTCAAAATTCTGGGGCATTATAATATGAAACTGAACCCCAAGAAATGTAACTTCGGAATCAAAAAAGGGATGATCCTGGGGCATGTGGTTAGCGAGAAAGGCATTGAGCCCAACCCTACCAAAGTCCAAGCTATCTTGGACATGCGAGAGCCCCGAGACGTAAAAGGCGTACAACGACTCACGGGTCGCCTAGCCGCCCTGAACAGATACATTTCTTGCCTGGGAGATAAAACTCGACCGTTCTTTGCCTCCATTAAAGGACAGGAATTTCACTGGAAGAAGGAGGCCCAGCAAGCTTTTGTACGGATAAAAGAATATTTATCCAATCCGAAAATAGTTGTGGCACCTAAACCAGAAGAAAAGTTGTATTTATACCTGGCCGCCTCAGAACATGCCATCAGTGCAGTCTTGACGAGAGCGGAAGGAATACAACACTTCCCGATCTATTTTGTGAGCCAAGTATTACATGAGGCCGAAATTAAATACACTCCACTGGAAAAATTAACATATGCTTTAATAGTGTCAATTAGAAAACTCCGGGCGTACTTATTCGAACACCCCGTCGAAGTCTTGACTACTATGCCTTTAAGGCAAGTATTGCACCGGTCAGATATCTCCGGGAGACTCCTGCGTTGGGCGTTAGAAATTAGTCAGTATGACATAACTTTCGCCCCGAGGACAGCAATCAAAGCACAAGCCCTGGCCGATTTCATTGTGGAATTAACTTTCCCTGAGAAATCCCAGAATCAACCACGCGCCTGGCAGCTGTTCGTAGATGGATCATCTACCACCGCGTGCTCGGGGGCAGGAGTGGTATTACTCAGTCCCGATGGAGACTCAGTAACCCACGGTAAAGTTTGAATTCCCCACATCTAACAATGAAGCAGAGTACGAAGCTCTCATTTCTGGGTTGGAATTGGCTATAGCCGTCGGGGCAAGAAAACTCCATGTGTTTATGGACTCCCAGCTAGTAGTAAACCATGTAAGTGGGGACTACGAAGCCAGAGGGGAACAAATGATAAGATACCTGAAACTGGTATGGGAAGTTTGTGAAAAAATCCCTGAAGTTCTAATCGAACAAATCCCACGGGAACACAATTCACAAGCTGACGCCCTGTCAAAATTAGCATCAGCTGAGGGCTCAGCAGACTTCTCAAATATTGTTCTGACAAAATTAATGTCTCCATCAATAGAACAAAGAGAGATACAAATGCAAATACTTGCCGGGGCCGGAGAAGACTGGCGAATTCCCATTCAACGGTACATAGATACCGGGGAAGTACCAGCAGATAAAACCGAAGCAAAACAACTCCGATCCCGAGCAGCAAAGTATACTTTAATAAACACACAACTTTATCGAAGAAGTTATTCCCTTCCACTACTAAAATGTGTGTCGAAGGAAGAAGGATTTAAAATCCTGGAGGAAATACATGATGGTGTATGTGGAAATCATGCGGGGGGAAGATCCCTGGCACACAAAACCATGGGGCAAGGATTTTACTGGCCAAGCCTGAGAAAGGACGCAGTCGGATATGCACGCAAATGTGTTAAATGCCAGACGCATGGGCCTAACATCCGCATTTCCCCAGAAGCCTTGAAATCCATTTACAGCCCGTGGCCATTTGCTCGGTGGGGTATCGATTTGATCGGACCACTAGCAACCGCACGGGGTGGAGTGAAATATGCGATTGTAGCAGTCGACTATTTTACCAAGTGGGCTGAAGCGGAGCCATTGAACAAAATTGATCAACCACAGGTTATCAAGTTCATATGGAAAAACATTATATGTCGATTCGGTTTGCCCGAGTCAATCATTTCTGACAACGGAAAACAATTCGATGGGGCTGAGGTGGAAGAATTCTGTGAAAAATGGAAAATCAGAAGGTTATTCTCTACTCCTTACCACCCCCAGACGAATGGTCAGGTTGAAGCAGTGAATAAAATACTAAAGCACACCATCAAATCAAAATTAGAAAGTCGCAAAGGAAAGTGGGCGGATGAACTTCCAGAGGTCCTGTGGTCGTACCGTACCACAGCCAGAAATGCCACTGGAGAAACCCCCTACTCTTTAGCTTTTGGAACAGAGGCGGTAATTCCAGCGGAAATAACGGTGTTATCACATCGGACCGCTCAGGAAATCTCCCCGGAGAATGAAGTAACTATCCGGAAAGAGTTGGACCTTCTTGAAGAAAGAAGGTTAGCCTCGGATTCTCTAAATGCCATGAACAAACAAAGAATTGCAAAACTATTTAACTCTAAAGTAAAAGCACGAGAATTCCAAGTAGGAGACTTGGTGTTGAAGAAAATCTTGGGGACGCACCAGGGAGCACTGGGGCCGAACTGGGAGGGACCGTTTAGAGTGAGCCACTGCCTCCAAAACGGAGCGTACGAGTTAGAGCTTCTCGACGGGACCAAGGATCAGTATCGGTGGAATGCGTTGCACCTAAAGAAATTCTATCACTAAACCGAAAGGTTAATTTTGGTTTTTTTGTAAGAGTATTATTTTATAAAAACCTTTTTGCTATCTTATAAATCTTCTCGGTATTTAAAAATGCTTGTATGATTTCAAAGTTATATTTTCTCTGTAATAAAGAAAAACATTTTCCCGGGAAAAGGAATAAATTTCCCGGTCAAAATAAAGAATGTTGAGTATTCCTAAAAGAATACTAAGGTTCGGTAAAGACCCAAAAGATCTGCGGATTAGGGGCCGAACACTTCTTTCTGCGTACGGATTCAACAGAGTAAAAGAAACTCAAGAATCGCGCGGGAAGAAGATATTGGTCCGAGGACTATCCTAAGAGGTATTCATCATGGACTGAACCTCAAAAGGGTATTCATGATGGACAAACCACAGGATCAGACAGTCTTTGTAAAAGGAGAGATGGAGGAGAAAAATGTTACTCAGAATCAAAGAATTCCAAGAGGTAACTTAATTCGAAAATCACTTTTGCAGGACAAAGAGCTCACGAAGAAGTCCCAACAAAGTTTTAAAATAAAACGTGGGTGTGAGCCAAGAATTATCTGTTCACAAGAATTACGATTCACCAAACAAGCTAGAATAGACTTGTCAAGTGACAGATAATTACGGTAGAAAAAAGCCCAAACAAACGGTGGACGGGCTATGTGTAAGACCCAAAGGATGATATCCAAAAGTAACTTACTAAGTTATTACACACCAGCAAAATATAAAAACTTGTCCAGGCAAAAAACTGCCTCTGAAATTCAAACAGAAATAGCAAATATTGTCTTATGGCCTTGGGCCCAAATAAGAAATAAAACATAAAAACCCCTGAGCTTTTCACACTCAGGGTAGGGTTCATCTTAGCAGACCCCTGAGTTGTTAAACTCAGGAGGTGGAATTACCATCACCAGGGGGGTTACCAGAGGATCTTTTGGCTTGCCATCAGGCCCAACACCAAGTAGATCCACACCCTCATCATCAAATTCATCCTCATCAGCAGGAGCATCATCAGCTAACTTTGCAGGTTCACCAGGCATAGAGAGGAGACTGTATGATGGCCACCATGTCATGTCAATCCCATGGACAACTTCCAGATCCATGAAAGGTTGAGGAACTCTGGAATCCAGAGTGCATCCCTTCATGTGATCCTTGAGGAGTTTGAGTCCATACTCTTTGGCCACATCATTCTCCTCCTTTGCTGCAGACCTAATGAGATCAGCATATGCAGTCACATAAAGGAGGTCAGTCAATACCCTGGGATTGTGAGCAGGAGAATCCAGTAGAGTCTCAAGCTCCACCACTCTTTCCATGGACTGTGCAAAGTTATCCTGGACCTGCTTCAGCTCTTGGGTGACCTTGACCACCTCATCCTTTAGCTCTTTCTTTTCCCTGACAAAGCTGTCCTGGGCATCCTCAATCTGTTCTTCTTTTTCCTTGATAGTTTTCAAAGCTTCCTGCATCTCGGACTTCAACTTCCCTATCTCTGCCCGTGCAGTATCTGCAACCTTCTTCCACCTATCCCTGTCCCCTGCTGCGGCTATGTAGGCTGCATTGAGCTCCTTCACTTGTGTTTCTTGACCAGTGCTGGTGATGCGTAGCTTGGTAACCTCAGCTCTGAGTTTCTCAGCCATGGTATGAGCACCAGAGATGGCAACTGCACTTTGACTGGCCAGTTTAAGGGCCAGGGAAAAGGCATGTTCCTCATGGTCCATCAGGTCATTGAGCTCTGAGGTCCAGCACCTCCCAACTGCATCAATTGAATCACCAACAGGATTGCCCAGGGTAGTGACAGGGTCAATGGGGCCTTTGCCAGAGAAGAAGGGAAGGAGCACAGATGGAAGTTTTTCCTGGGAAAACCTAGCCGAGAAATAAAACATAAGGATAAGATTGAATATTTTGTAAAGATAAAGAGAGTATAAAATTAATAAAAACTTACTTGTCAGAGAGAACTTTCTCAACTCCAAAAACAGACTGACTCATGTCAGCACGGGGAGGGGATTCAGTCACATCGATTATTCCCCCATCAACTTTCTTCCTTTTCTTGTCTCCTTCGAGCTTGACTTGTAGAAGAGTGGATGACCCAGAAGGAGGCAAACCCTGGCTAGGAACAACATCAGTCATCACAGCATCAGCGGGGGCCGGGGAATCTTTGTAGGAGTCCACCACCTCCATGATCCCTAGAGAATCTGTCTCACCGCCCTGGGCGGAGACAGTTCGGGATCTGGTCCGGGAAGCCGGGGCACCTACTGTTCCACCCCGAGTCTTCACAGATCCTCGGCCACCTATGCTGGTTGAACTGGTTTTTGCTTTACGGGCTTTTCCCACCTGGGATGGATCCACAAGTCCAAGTCTCTCGAACAATCTGTTATCCGCCATCTCTGGGGGTTTCACGTCAAACACTGTAGAGAAAAATTCTGCACCGGGAAAAGTAAAGATATTACACCCGACAAAATTGACAATATTTCCCCGAGGGATATGTCCCCAGGGAATAAGACAAAACAAAAACTGTAGAAAATACAGGACTTTACCAAAACAAGGTTTATCTTCAACGAATGGAGGACAGAACAAGCCTGCTGCGTCACGAATACTGTCGTCGTTAAGGTACGTCGAATCCCTCTCGGTAGTAGGAATGCACTGGGCCAAAAGATTCGCTGTAGCCAAATCCCACGGGATGCTATAGTCAGTTTTGGAGATCCGGGCACCTACAAACATAAGAACAATTTTAGATCAGTCAAAACTGTAAAAAACTTAAAAGTATAACTTACTTTCATCTTTAACGCCATAAGTTAGAGGAATTTCAATTTCTCCCTCTCGGGTCTGAGTTCTCCATCTCCCTGAGACATAAAATCATCGATCCCAACAGGTAGGATCTTTAACATCTGGTTCCTTTATCTTCACCATGTTTTTCCTGCATCGAACTGTGTAATCACCCAACAACCCTTTCTGGAAATTGACCGGACTAAAGAACAAATGGAATTCATCCCCCGTGAGGGGTCGAGAAAATCCCACTTGTCCTAGAACCGTCAAAACCCCATACAACTGAGCCCACCCGTTCGGATGAATCTGATGAGGAGCCACACCCCACCGGTTCAACAGGCCTGAAATCGAAGGATGCAGAGGAAACCGCAGGCCTTGATCCATCGCGTCGACGCCGATGGCCACCATGCCTGGAGGTGGACAACAGGCGGATTCTCCCTCTTCTGGCGCATGCAAATGCACGTTGAAGGGAATCCGCCAGTCATCCCTCCAGTCGGTGAGTTCGTCCGCCGTCACCGTGCTATCTCGGCCGTGCGCACCCCACTCCTGGTGGTTTGGATCTGGTTGAACCGAAGTGATGGTCCTCTCAGCGGGAACGTAGGGATGGGTCGCGTCTAGTTCGTCCAGTCGGAATTCTGGCAAGGCCGGCTCCGCCTTGTCCATGAATTCCTTGTACTGACGAGCGAGCAGGACGTGAGGCTCTTCGACCACCTTGGGGCGAATGACTCTCGTGTATTTTGGCATGATGGTGAGGGTTGTAGGAAGAAATTTACACTACAAACTAAATGAATTTACACAGTAAAATTGCAGGGGGAAGGAGATTCTTACCGATTTTCAGATTTGGGAATCGAAGAGAGATGTGAATTTTCAAAATTTGAAATGGGTTAACTTGTTTTAAAAATATAAACCTGCAACATGAATAGATCAACGGTTGAGATCGAGGAAGGGGAAGAGAGGGCGGTTACCGATGAAAAACGTACTCAAGTATCCCCCCACTACCCCGTAAAACCTAAAATACTTGGTCAGGATAATGCCACGTGGCAAATATTTGCTGACAAAATCCAGGTTAAAAAGAAACCTCTCTTTTTACATTCTTTTATTATTTATTTGTGAATCAGGTTATTGATTTATTAAGAAGATAAGTTTTCTAATACTTATCATGATTTACGAATATAAAGAATCCTTCAAAGACAATAACTCTTGTTTATTTCAGCGGGAAAGAAACCTGGGAAACAAAACCTGGGGAGTTAAACCCCGAAAATATTATTTTACAAAGAAAAGACTAATTTTCTATATTTTGGATAAATCTCACGGGGAAATACATCCCCAGTTATCTTTTACAGGACAATCTTCAGGTTCGGAATCAACCGAGCTGTCTTCAGAATCAGTTCCCAGATCAATGATCTCCTCTCCATCTCTCCCAAATACTCCGATATTGAAAGACTTTTGCCCACGCAACTCCAGAAAGATGGTCACATCCACCGAGACAAAACGGCGTTCACAGAATTTGTCCCAACCGTCACTCAGAGCGAGACGTCGACCATCCTTCTCTACCTTAACTGTCCAGACCCGTTCAAAAGCATCTACCAAAGCAACATCCTGTCCATCGAGCTCCGGAAACTTCTGAGAAAAAGACAAAGAAAGAGGCAACTTAGTTTTCATCGACCGATTCCTGATCCGAGAAGAAAAGCTAGTTATTTGATTCGGGTACACATCTCGGTTCCAAATAAAAGCCATGATATGAAGACATAATCCAGAGTCGAAGAGCCTTTAAAGGCGTAAAACTCAGTATTAAATGAAGTCTCAACCACCAACAGAAAGTCAGAATGCAATTTCCGAGACAAGTCAACCGAGGAAGACGACCATAAACTTCAGGGAAATCAGAGTTGAAAGCTCTAATTTTCCTGGGGGCCTATGTTATACCCAAGAAAACAGTCACCGACACGTGTCACGAATCAAAGGGCCACGTCATCAAGAGAGAAATTCAGCCAAGTCAATCATGAAAGACCTTCAAAGGCATATCTAAAAAGAAGATGAGGAGCTTGGACAGTAGAGAGCGCACGGTAGAATCAGACTCCTTTCACAGGGGAATCGCCTGGGGAGACTCCTGGGACGCCAGTCAATGAACTGGGACTTCACGGGGAAAGAGGCAGATTAAGCACTAAGGGAAATTAGTGGATATTTAATGCTTCATATTAGTGGACTAGAAGTCCAATGAGAAGCCGATATGTGGGCATTAGGTGGCATAATTAAGCCATACATAGAGTATTATAAATAGAGGGTATGAGAGAGAGGAAAAGGGACATGCAACCTTGTATTTTAATTATGAATTCTAAGTATGAATATATGAATAAAGAGGTGCCTTGAGCATCCATGTTCTTACTTATGATTTCTGCTATAACTTAATCCTCTTGCTTTCTTACCTATAACAAATTTACCATTTTGTGTTGTTTACCAAAACCCTCTATTACCAGCAAATACTACCGACAAGTACAAAAACAACCAAAACAGAGTACACTCATCATAGCCTTCCATGCTAAAATAAAATGCAATACAACCCTCTATTCCAATAGAAGCCATAGACTCCAAATCTGAGACTTTGAGTGTTTCTCCTTCCACAAAATCTATAACACACTCTCCCACCTACGTAACACCTCTTACCGTATATTTGCATGAAGGTGCCTGAGTGGTGAAAAATCAGTGTGCACGCATCTTCACGACCTCTATAGTCAAGAACGAGCTTGCCGTCAGGTATGACATCACTTCCCCTTCTCAATTTCCACGACATTGTTGAAGAATGGAGTTCAACACTGGAGTACAAGAATGGAGCTTGTTGTCGGGTTTTCTTGGGAATTGATGAAATCGAACAAGAAATAGGTGTTGGGCGCAAGGATTTTGGGGTGAATCAAGATTCAATTTGGGGACAATTTCAGATTTCGGGACGATTTGAGATTTGGGGACGAACGAAAATTTCTAGGGTTCTTTTTTGATTTGGGATCGGTTTGAGGTGGGGGGCGCGTTTCTTAGGTTTTTCAGGTTTTATTACATGTATTAATGTTATAATTAATATCGAATATAGTTGAGATTGCAAATGTCGAATATACCCTCATGAACCCAGAGCTTCTATTAAAATATGCACGTGCAAGTCACGTGTGTCCGGGATCCGCCATTTTATACACTTAAGTGTAATTACGCTGTAGTTCAGCCAATAAGCCACAAAAAAAAAAAGATGAGCTACCAAAGTATCAAAGTGCTAATAGTTCAAGCACTAAACTATAATTATCCCTACTATATATAACTACATTGAAAAATTATTTTTTCTTAGTTATTATGTGTTTGTTTTTTTGCATTTCAGGATCTGCTCCCGTTATGAGAGGGAATAAATGTGCGTGTACGCATTGGATGCACGAATATAAACCACAAACACGAAGTCAAGCACTAATAACAACACTGACACGAATTCGAACATCAACAACGAAATCACCTACACCTAGAGAATGGTGTTGCCTATCATTATTAGCTCTACTTAATTGTATTCTTTTATTATATCTATATGAAATTCTAGCCAACGGTAAATACCATTTCTAGTCAAGGCAGGCTGAACTGCGTATGTCATAGCACTATGTCTTGCTATTAATTCGTTCGTTTATTGTGATTTGCTTAATGTATATTTTTTAACTTATGTCTTAATGAATCACATCAATATAAATATATTTGATATATATGTATATTGTTGCAGCAGAATTAATTTCTCACACACACATCATGGTAAAGGTAAGAAAATGAACATAAGAAATAATATGTATTGGTATTTAAATTATCTCCATATGAACTTGTCTTACGGCTGAAATTAACACTACAAAAAAAACTGACATTCCCAGCCTACCACCCTAAAGCCCGACCAAGCCCTTGTTTTTCGTCCCATCCTTCCCCGTAGGGGACGCCTACGGCATTGTCGTAGGTTCTGCCGCCCTACGGCTCTAAGCCGTAGGGAATATATTTTCATTCAAAATTATGAGTCGGGTGGCTCGAGCCACCATCCCAACCCACCAGCCCGAACCACTAACCCGAGCCTACCACCCTAAAGCCCGACCAAGCCCTACTCTCAATTGAGGGCTTCGTAATAATTATTTATGTATATTGCATGACCCAAGGTTTGAACTCTGGACCTCATGAATGAAGAGGAGAGAGATAACCGCTGAGCTATCTGAGTTATATGTACAATTTTTAAAAGATAATATATATGTATTCATTAACTTATATTTATTAGGTAAAAATGTAATAATAAGATAATATATATATATATATATAAATATTGGTTTTAAAAAAGATAATTTAAAATAAAAGGGCATTTAAATATATTAAATTAAATAGAACTCACAATCTTTTTTTATTATTTTTTTGTGTTTACATGTTTTACTTAAATTTAAATATTATTTAGTAGTAGTTTTTTAAATGTGTTTAGACTATAAAACTTTTTTTATTATTTTTGCGTAATTGCGATATTGTTTGTAATTAATTATTTTTATAAAATTGGTAATTTTTTAGTAATTTTTCTAATTACTTATCTTTATAAAATTGTACAAAAATTATTTTTATAAATTTGTAATTAGTTGCATAATTGCGTAAACATTTAAAAAAAACTTTAATTGGAATTTTATTATTTAGTAAAATAGTGGTTTAAAAAATACATTTAAAACAATTTAGCTTTTCTAATTACTTATCTTTATAAAATTGTACAAAAATTATTTTTATAAATTTGTAATTGCGTAGTTGCATAATTGTGTAAACATTTAAAAAAACTTTAATTGGAATTTTATTATTTAGTAAAATAGTGGTTTAAAAAATACATTTAAAACAATTTAGCGTAATTTTATAATAACATTTAATTAATTTATTATTATATAAATTAATAGTTAAAAAAAAAAAAACAATTCCCCTACTGCAAATGAGACGTAGGGAATAAATTTCTCTACTCTCATACGGGGAAATTACCGGTAGGAGATTTATGCCCGTAGGGAGTATTTCCCTATGCCTAGCTGTAGGGGACCCCGTAGGGCCTCTTGGAGGGCGCGAATGCGCGCGCAAACCCCTACGGGGATCCCCTACGGGAGTCACCCCTACGGCTGGGCCGTAGGGAATGCCGTAGGGAAACTCAAAAAATGATTCACGTAGGGAATGCCGTAGTGAAACCCCTACGGAAAAAAGGCCGTAGGGAATCCCGTAGGGGTTCCTTGGTTTTTTTGTAGTGTAATATCAAAAAACCGAATATTTACAAATGATACTCTTGGATTTACAATCGATGATAAAAACATAAGGCAATACACATGTATGAACATCATCACGTAGCAAGCAATCACTCTCAGGATAAAGTCTCGAAGAGCTTCAAAAGGAAGTCTCGAAGAGCTTCAAAAGAAAGTACTCGACAATGCCATTATATATAGTAAAGAGTATATTATAATATTTTTTGCAAGGTAAAGTGAATTTAATTAATTAATATAAGTGGTTTAATTAAAGTTGGTAAAAGATTCCTACATGCCTTACAATTATATATGGTATAGACTATAGATATATGAGTTATTACTCAGGGAATCACTATATATATAAACGGCACATAATAACTCCCACCATAGAAAAAAATAAATTGAAGGCAGAGTATAACTTTTACTATGGGCTCATCAGGTTTATATTTATTTCATTAATACTATTTAATTTTGTGACTTTTTTTATATAAAAATTATATGAAGTTTTAATGGTATCGGAAAATTCGCAACAGCTACCGGAGATCAGTGGTCGACGGAGGTGCTTTCCTCCGAGCCCAGAATTTCCATCTGTCACAATTTCTTGGTTAGTTCAAATTTTGTATATATATATATATATATATATAATTATGTTCAATTCAGTCTAGACTTGAATCCAAGTTTTGTTATTTTATTTATTGTGGAATTGATTGATATATATATCTTAATTTACATGACAGTCTAAAGAAGAATGTGAGTATTTGATAAATTTTGGGAGACCTCACATGAATAGATCTCTTGTTGCCGACCTGGAAAACCCGGGAGGTGTCGGTAAGATTAGCAGGTTTGTTTCCAACCTCTTTCTTATTTTACGAGTTTATTTTCGCTCTTGATCGAAATCTCATAAATTATTTTGAACATTGCATGCATATACAGTTCTCGAACAAGTACAGGAATGTTTTTGACGACAGCACAAAACGATAAAGTCGCCCTAGATATCAGAAAAAGAATATCGGATTACACAACCATGCCTATAGGTATGTATATATATCGAACTAATTGGTTCGTAGCTAGGGTTTGAAGTTTTATAATATTATTGTTTTCTGTGTCAGAAAACGGAGAAGGCCTTCAGGTCCTTCACTACGAGGTTGGTCAAAAGTTTGACCCTCACCTCGACTACTTCAAGGAAGAAAAAAAGACGGCGTTCGGGAGTCAACGGACCGTGACCGTCATTATGTACTTGTAATGAATCCGTCCTTTAATTTTATTATTATTCTAATCAATTGAGATTAATTATATATATTAATCCTCCATATATGAAAAAGGTCGGATGTTGAAGAAGGAGGTGAGACGTATTTCCCCAAGGCCAAGAGCGGTAACCTCGACATTATTAGTAGCAACGTGCGATCCACGTACAAGGGCATTTACGTAAAACCCAAAATGTGTGATGCTTTGCTGTTTTGGAATTTAAAGCCGGACGGAAAAGTCGATCCCTTAACTATGCACGGATCTGCCCCCGTTATCAAGGGGGATAAGTGGGCATGTACTCTGTGGCTTCACGATGCTCGATATCAACCTAGGTCATCAACGGCTCTAAATAATTCCGCTTCTAATATTATTCCGAACCAACTTGATGATAGTCGATATCAACGTGTAATTGTAAAGCCGTCGACTCTAACTAAGACTGCAGTATGTCGGAGTATTTACAATTCGTTGCCGTGGGGCCCGGCCTCATCAGTTCCGGTGAGTAAGTCGTCTCTAGTCAAGCCGTTGCCACCACGTCGATCGCCAAGGACACCGAGACCATGAAATATGTTAATTAATCCTACTACATTTTATTTTCAATTTTAGTTTTTACTATATACTACATTTTATTTTCATGTTTTGTTAGATAAACACACGCAGTAGTAGCACTTATATGATATTTGAGAGAGATTAATTATTGATTGTGTTTTTAAGTACTCCATCTAGGGGTGTCAAAAGTTTGGTTAAACCGACCGAACCAAACCAAACTGACACTGTTCGGTTAAACCAAACAGAACCAAACTAATTCGGTTTGATTTTCGGTTTGAATTTTTTGAACTTGTCGATTTTCGGTTTGGTTTGGTTTTTTAACCGATAAAAACCGAACCAAACCGCATAACAAATAAATAAATAATTAATTATATAAATATATACAAAATATAATTATTTGTATATAAAATAATATACTAATAATTATAGTAATTTTTATGATTTTATTTCATTTTTTTTATAATTTGAAATTTATTTTTATATAAATTTTTAATTAAAATTAATAATAATTATTTTAAATTTAATTTTTTTCTATTTTTTTATTTTTTTAATTAATATTTGGTTAAAACCGAACCAAACTAAACTAAATCGAAATAATTCGGTTAAAATTGAACCAAACCATTTATAAAAACGATTTGGTTTTTGTTTATAAAAATATAGCTTAAATGGTTCGGTTAACCGAATTTTCGGTTCGGTTTAGTTTGGTTAAACCGAATTAACACCCTTAAGGACCTATTTTTTTGGACTTAATTTCAGTCCATTTCAGTTCAGTTCAGATCGCTTCAGTTCAGTTCAGATCCCTTCAGTTCAGCTTCGATTAAGTTCGTTTCCAAATAAATTAAATAAAAAATAATTTGAATCAATAATTTTAAGTATACATTCTAGTTAATTTCACAATATTATTTCATATTTTTAAAAAAATATTTAATAATTTATAATAATTATTATTATTTTTATAAAAAAAAATCAGTTTAGTTCAGTTCAAATCCCTTAAGTTCAGTTCAGTCAATTGAGTTCAATTCAGTTCAGCCGATTTCAGTCCAAGAAAATAAGTCCTCACTCCCTCAATCCAAATAATTGTTTGCACACCTATTTTTTTTTGTTGTTTAACAAGTGTCTGCACACTTTAAAATAGGCTCTAACTAGCTAGGACTGCAATATGTCGGAGTATTAATTATTGGTCGTTGACACAGATGATCAACTAATTTGTCTTTAGGCCCGCCGGCCTCATCAACGGTGAATATGTCGTCTTTAGTCCAGCTGTTGCCTCCGACTCCGGCCTCTTTGTTCCAGTCCAATAAGTTCAGCTCTCTCACGCCAATGTCGATCGGCAAGGACACCAAGACCAAACATGAAATATGTTAATTGGTCGTAAGTTTTTTATTTTCTATTTCTACTATCGTACTGTATATGTTGAGAATCAAGTCGGAAACAAGTTCGAGCTCTTGTTCGTGTATAGTTTGGTCGGTTCAACGTAGAGTACTAACTCTTTGGTGAACCTAAATATACACTTTGTTTTGAGTAACTTCATAATGGAGGGAAAAACAACGATGAAACATTACTTATGAAGTTGAATAAAAAAACAGGATAATTATAGTTTAGTGACTGAACTATAAGTACTTTTAAACTTTAGTAGCTCATTTTTTTTTTTGGTGATTTAGTACCTGAACTAAGGTTTAATTAGACTTTCTGTTGGGATATGTCCTTCGATCCTACGTGTGCAATCGATAAAGTCATAAGGTCGTCTATGGATGTTAAATGATTATTCGATAATATTAATTGCTGGGAGCAATATAATATTGATCGATAATTATACCTACAGGGTCACACACGGACTCGAAGATGATGTACGATGCTTAATATATATATATTGATTTAGAATCAATATTTACGTGGATTTAATTCACATGCATGGGATGCATGGCTTGCATGGATGCATGTCACATAGTGTGACATGGCATGCCACACAAACAAGTAGGACCACATACAATGCATAGTGGCATGTGTATGTGGCATGACCTTTCACCTCCTTTGTAACTCCTTTTGCATGTTAATGGTGCATAATTGATGCCCATTATGTTGGAGGTTACAATGGGGTGTTATGACATGCATAATGATGCTAATATATGGATGAAAAATTAGATTTTCATAATACATAACATCAGCCACGAAATTCACAACTAAAGGAGAGAAAGGAGAGAGTGTTCTTGGAGAACCGACTCAATCAAGCAAAGTGTTCGTCATCCGGGTTCGTGTGCAACACGTAGAGGCCGGGCCATTTGTGCGGTTTCAACATCCGGGCGATCTAGACAAGAAGAGTGACGAGGTCATTCTCAAGGCTGATCCATGAAGGTGGTTCAATCGACTCAACACCACCTTCATCAACATCAACGAGGCACGCTACACCGGTTGTAAGTGTTCTTGTTAATCTCTCTATATATATATATTGGATATATATATATATATATATATATAAATATGTGTCTATACATATATATGTGTGCACTAAGATCATGGCATAGTAGATCTATTGCTTTACACGCTTCCGCACACACGATATATCGATTGGATCGGTATACCGGTACCTTCAATTGGTATCAGAGCCTAGGGCTCGTGCACACTTTTGTGTTGGACACGAAGGTTAAATCAACATAATTGGATTATTTGTTTAATTGTGATTATGTTTTTAGATGTAAGGCCGGCCACCGTTAGTGGTCGGGTGAATGAAATTGTCGTTTTTTACGTTTCGATTGGCCATAGTCTTTTGAGGGCTGCGTCCCTTGGAATCATTTGTAATAGATAGGTTTTTCTATTATATTTGTATTGTACTACTTGTAAGCGATGGACTTGGTCCATGGTTCGATGGAGGATCTCGGCTCTCCGGCGAAAACGAGAAGAAACGAAGCAAAACGAAGCCAAACGAAGCAAAACGAAGCAAACCGGGCTGCTGGAGCCAAACGGCGGTCGCCGTTTGAGCTCCGGCGGGCGCCGTTTTGATTCGGCGGGCGCCGTTTTGGAAACGGCGATCGCCGAAAGGCCTTTTTTTGGGCAGATGGGCCGAAAGGCCTTTTTTTGGAAACCCGGGATCCGCCGATTCATCCACTAAAATGTAATTAAGCTTTAGTTCAGGTACTAAACCACCAAAAAACAAAGATGAGCCACCAAAGTCAAAAAGTGCCTATAGTTCAGCCACTAAACTATAATTATCCCTAAAAAAAGGGGGAGATTGTTGGTGTATAGTTTCGATCAAGTTTGTCGAAAAGTTAACTTAAACTATACACCTTGTTTTTGACTCACTTCATAGTGTGGAAGAGTTAGCTCTTGTTGTAGGTAGAGTGAGCTGGGAGTATATCCCTGCTGGAGGTAGAGTGAGCTCTTGCTGAAGGTAGAGTTAGCTCTTACTGGAGGTAGAGTGAGTTGGAAGTATATCCCTGTTGGAGGTAGAGTGAGCTCCTGCTGAAGGTAGATAGAGGTCTTGCTGGAGGTAGAGTGAGCTCTTGCTGAAGGTAGACTTAGGTCCTGCTGAAGGTAGACTTAGGTCCTGCTGAAGGTAGAGTGAGCTCCTGCTGAAGGTAGAGAGAGGTTTTGCTGGAGTTAGAATTACCTACGCATGGAGTGAAAATGCACTTTGGCCAACGTAGAGCTGGAATGACTTCGAAGGCATGCCAAAGCTATAATACAACTATGTTGGTAGGAGCTATGCTTTGTAGGCTAATTTAACTAAGTCTTCTAGGACTTGGTAGAGTTAGCTAAGCGCATGTGAGAATACAAGTGCGCCAACGTGGAGGTAGCACTTGCGTCAACGTGTGACCGCGTGTTACAATGTGCGTCAACGTGGAGATGTCACTTGCTCCAACGTGGGACCAAGTTATGAAGGGTTGGCTCAACGTGGAGTTAGCGGAGTTGGTCTCTGCGTCAACATAGAGTTTGTCGGTTGCGCCAACGTTGGACAAGCACTCGCGCCAACGTGGAGCTACGTTATCATGCTCTTGCGCCAACGTGCAATCGGGTTGACTTGGATGGCACATCAAGTCAACGTCACATTGTTAGTGTGTAGTTCTTCCTAGTTCAACATAGAACCACGTTGTTCTTGTTTGAACTAAGTTGAACTATACATTTTGTTTTGTAGTATCTTCATGTTGAATGATTGTATGGTAGAGCTAGCTGAGTGGACCGGGAAAATACAAGTGGTCCAACGTGGGACCACATCATGAAGAGTTCCCTCAGCGTCGAGCAAGCAGACTTGGTCTCTACAATCAACATTAAGTCTGCTAGGTATTGGTAGAGCTAGCTGAGTGGACCGGGAAAATACAAGTGGTCCAACGTGGGACCACAGCATGAAGAGTTCCCTCAGCGTCGAGCAAGCAGACTTGGCCTCTACAAGCAACATGAAGTCTGCTAGGTATTGGTAGAGCTAACTGAGTGGACCGGGAAAATACAAGTGGTCCAACGTGGGACCACATCATGAAGAGTTCCCTTAGCGTCGAGCAAGCAGACTTGGTCTCTACAAACAACATGAAGTCTGCTAGGTATTGGTAGAGCTAGCTGAGTGAACCGAGAAAATACAAGTGGTCCAACGTGGTACCACAACATGAAGAGTTCCCTCAGCGTCGAGCAAGCAGACTTGGTCTCTACAAACAACATGGAGTCCTCACAGTGCTTCAACATAGTGTTACTAATTGCATTCACATGGATCAACGTATTATACAGTTGGTCGAACGCACAGTCAACAAGAGAGTTCAAGGCTTACCGTGAAGACCTTGAATCAGAGCTAACACATTGACAAACGCAGAGCAAGCATAGCTAGACATAGAGCTGGACGATTGACTGCTAAGGAATGAAGCCAGCTATGTGTATGACTAGAGGACTTCGCTAGAAGGATTCTATTTCAAGAGAAAAATACTAAGTATACCTGTTATGCCTGCTACAGGCTTGAAGAACGAAGACATGCTAGTGTGGGAGTGCGCAGAGCTGAGTTCGTCAAGTTCGGACACATTGACGAACGCGGGGCAAGCATAGCTAGACATAGAGCTGGATGATTGACTGCTAAGGAATGAAGCCAGCTATGGGTATGACTAGAAGACTTCGCTAGAAGGATTCTAGTTCAAGAGAAAAATACTAAGTATACCTGCTATGCCTGCTACAAGCTTGAAGCACGAAGACATGCTAGTGTGGGAGTGCGTAGAGCTGGGTTCGTCAAGTACGAAAAAATGGAATCTAGAATATTCCATGAAGATGCTTTGGGCTTGGCTCATTAAGCGTGAATTCCGGAAACCCTAATTTACGAAGCCTATAAATAGTCGGTAGTTGGAATTCACTATTCACGCATTCATTTATAAATTCCTAGAGAGAGAAATATTGTTAGACCGAGAGACTTCGCTAGAAAGCTCCGGTTATACCCTCTGTTTTAGTCTTCGTAGGACGCTTCGCTAGAGTAGTTCTACGTAAACTTAGTTTTTTGTCGTGTTGATCTTTCTACAATATTCGCTAGAATCGAGTGAGAAATCGCCCATGCAATTCAGCTGTACCCGGCTCCAATTCGAATCAAAACGCCGTCGTTTTGATATGCAGGAAATTCAAATTTCCTGCTGAAATTACCAGGATACTCCTGAGCTCGTTTCTTGTATATTTTGCACTCGGGGTTTGATTTTTTGTGTACTTTTCAACAGTATATTTTATTTTCGTATTTTGTTAGATAAACACAGTAGTACTTATATGTTATTTGAGAGAGATGGGATTATATATGAACTGTTCTTTTAGACTTAATTTCAGTCCATTCCAGTTAAGATCGAGCTCGATAAATTTAATTTCAAAATAAATTTAAAAAAAAATTGAATCAATAATTTTAAATATACAATCTAGTTAATATCACAATATTATTAATATTTTTTAAATTTTATAAATAATTTATAAAAAATATTATTATTTTTAAAAACAAATTCTCCCTTCTTTCTGCAATAATTAATAGACTTAAATAAAAAATGTTGGTTTTTTACTTTTTAATTAATAAAATATTAATTTATCAAATTATATAGTTAATATTATAACTAAAATAATATTATTTCTAATTTATAGACTTAAAACTTGTTTTTTTTAAACTTAAAACGGACTAAACTAAATCGATTTGAACTTACTGGATCAGAACTTGAGTGACCTAGATTGATTATTTATTTATAAATTGTAAAATAGATTTAAGGAAATGCTAATAATATTCACTAGCTTGTTCTGAAATTATAGATTTGAATTATTTGTTATTTACTTTATTTTAATTTATTTTGAAATCAATTTAAAATTTTTAAATTGAATGGATATGAATTGAAATGTAATAGATTGAAATTAAATTTAAAATAAGAAATTTTTACTTTTGCAACTATTCTGCTCACAAAATAATATTACTCTCCAAAAATAGTGAGCACGAAATTTAAGAAAATTGTTAATTTTATTTTTTTTAAGTGAAAAATAAAAAACTTGTGAATAGATTTAAAAGTAAGTATATACAATAAAATAAAATTATATTCTAAAATAAAAAAGTTCGAATTTTTTTTAGGGTGTTTGGGGATAAAAAAAAAGTATATCAACAATCTGTAGATTGGATTGAGAAAGTACAAAATAATTTCTAAGGCTCATAATATTTCTAGAATGGGCTTCACTGTCGGCCCATCAGATCAAATCTTAATACGCCACTCTCATACAAATAATTCACTTTCTTAAAATAGAAATCAATCGGGACTCGGGAGAGAGAGAAGAGATGGGTGTGATTCTGGATTTTCAGGCTTTCCTTCTCCGAGCTAGGGTTTTGAAGCTCTACAGACAGTCTCTCAGGATTTCACGCAGAGCCCCCGCCGACACTAAAGGTCTTTTTTTTTTCATCCTCAATTTCCTCAATTTTTAGCATTTCTTTTCATTTCACAAATTCCAATCATACACATGTTCTTACTAGTACCTGTGTGTGTTTTGTGTTTTTTTTTTTTCAGATGAAGTGAGGCGGTTGATCAGACAAGAGTTGGAGAACAACAAGAGTTGCGACGACAAGCAGAGGATTAGGTTTTTGCTTAGCGATGGACTCGAGAGGTTGAAGCGATTGGACGAGACCCTTGATATGCAAGGACGATGATTCGAGTTCTTGATTATATTCATTCATTCCGTTTCTAGTGCTACTAAACATATTCTGGTTAGGTCGACTTGATTCAGGTCAATTGAGAAATACAAATGTATGAGATTTATGAGAATTTGTTTCCAACAATCAATTATCTTGAAAAAGGGTACACAATATGATCCAACAAATAACCAAAACACACACCATTCAAATGATGTTCACAACTCAAAATCCCCTGTCAAACTTGCTAGACAGCAGCTACAGAGGCCGAGTTATAAACTCCCTGTCCACCATTTTATCCATCAACTCCTCGTGCTTCTTCAACTGCCCGGCTTTCCTCAGCTGCTGCATAACCATTTCATACAGCCGAGGACTCGGCCTCAAACACTTCTCCTCAACCATCTCCTTAAAATACTTGTAGCAGTTATTCCAGTGCCCCATCAAACAATACATCGTTATAAATATCTTATAACTATTCACATTCGGCTCCACCTCGTTCATCCCCATCTCCTTCCACAGCTTGATAACCATATCAGTCGACTTCGACAGTGAAAACATCTGCATCAGTACATTGTACGTCACCGTGTTGGGCTTACAATTCGCCTCCTTCATCCTCACAAACAACCTGTGGGCCCCGTTCACATCCTGGGCATCCGCCATTAACCTGAAAACCGGATTAAAACTCGAAGCATTCGGCTCGCACCCTTTCTTGATCATGGAATTCAGAACCTTGATCGCCTCCTCCTGGTTCTTGTCCTTGCAGTGAGCATCGATCAAGAAGTTATAAGTAATCACATCCTGCTCACAATCGAGCCTCCTCATCTGGTTGTACACTTGGAGAGCCTTCTCAGTCCTACCCGCCTTCACGTGCACCCGCATCAGGTTGTTAAAAGTGACAGCATTCGGCATACACCCCACATCGAGCATTTCAGCAAACACATCGTGTGCGCGAGTGATTTGCCCGCATCTACACAAGGCGTCTATCACGATCGTGTAGGTGTAAACAGTGGGCTTTATCCCGTCGGCCTTCATTCTCTGAAACACCGCCTCGGCCTCGTTGATGTTTCCAGCTCGACACCACCCGTGAACTAAGCTCGTGTAGACGACCACGTCGAGCTCGAATTTGTCCTTGAGGCTGTCGAAGAAGGCTTGAGCTTCGGGGGCCCTCCGTTTCCGGCAAAGCATTCCGATGACGATGGAGAAGGCTTTTCTGTCGGGTTCGCACCCGTATTCCTGCATCCGGTTGAAAGTGTGCACGGCTTCGGCGGCTTTTCCGGCGCGGACGTAGCGCCGGATGAGGATGGAGAAGGTGTCCAGGGGTATTTTCGTATTTTGGGATTTCATCAGATCGATCAGGTGCCAGGCGATGTCGAATTGGCGAACCTTGCCGGAGAGATCGATCATCTCGTTGAAGAGGTCGAGATGGAGAGGAGGATCTGGTTCGAGCCTCGACGAGGCCCAGTTGAAGAAGGCCAGGGTCTGGGAGAAGGGGATTCCGTGGCGGGGGGCGGCGCATTTCTCTATCACGTGACGGACGACGGCGGGGGAGAGAGATTGGGCGGCGGCGGCGGCGATGCTGGAGAAGTCGGTGGAGAGGGAGGAGAATGCGACGTTAGGGTTTAAGGGGGTTTTAGGGTTTAGGAGGAGGTTGGGGTTATTGCGGTGGTGGTCCTTAATCAGCGAGTAGAATTGGTCGGAGACGAGAGCGTCGGCAGGGGAGAGCTGGGCGGCGGGGGGTGTGACGGGGGGTTGTGTGCCGTCGAGATCTTCGACTGAAACGTCGTCGTTCTGAAGGTATATAACGGCGGAGGAAGAGGAGCAAAACTTGAGGTGGTTCCGGCGTATGGGTGAGAGAATAAGTAAGCGTCTGAGTGAGAGATGTAGCGCCATTGGAGGCAGTTTGAGCTTTTCTGTGAGAAGAAGAAAGGGACCTAATTTGTGAATCCATTTTCTTGTAGTGTCACTGAACTGATAGATAGCATTTGGGCTTCGGGGAATTACTTTCTTAGCACATAAAGCCCAACCTACTTAAGTGCTAACTTTCAAAGTATCAAAGCCCATTTCCATTGACCGATAGAATTTGGGCTGAAACTTTTAATTTCGTATTATATAATCATTTTTATTAAATTCAATTTAAATCAAAATCTTGAAAAAAAATGTAGTATTAGTACTATAAAAACAAACTACATGATGAATTAATTCAGGTAAAACAAAAATTTTAACTTATTTTATAATTGTATAAAATTATTATTATTATTATTACTATTATTACTCTAAAAAAGTCAATTTAATATTAATTTCAACCGAATTCCGCGATTAAAATCCCAAAAATTGAGGGTAAATGTAGTCTGTCCAATTAAATTTATGGAGTAATTTTATAGTATTTAGATTTGATTATTTCCGTAATTACATGCCCTTTATAGAGTCCCAATATATGTAGAGATCAAATCTATCAAGGAATCAACACAACAATATATATATACTACTCCCTATTCTTGTATATATTCTAATTAGTGGAATAAGTAACCACATCAACAATTAAAAAAAAAAAAAAAAGCCCTCGACAGAATACAATCGATCTTGTTAGTTGCTATGGATTCAAGTAATTTATACTGTATTTATGAATTACATAATTGTTTAAGTTGATCCTTGTTTTTTTTTTAACGTAAAATAAAATTTGCATATTTATTTCATAATTAATGGTGAAAATCTCAGGAGCCAGAGAAGTGACAAAAAGAAGAGATGAGTGGATTGAGGAGCTTTCCACCGAGCCCAGAATCTGCCTCTATCATAATTTCTTGGTACATATATGATTGCTTTTTATAGTTATTTATAATATAAATCTATATCAATAATCTAATTTAATTTAAGTCTAGTGAAGAATGTGAGCATTTGATAAATCTTGCCAAACCTCACATGAAAAGATCTCTTGCTCACGACCCGAAAAACCCGGGAAGAATGTGAGCATTTGATAAATCTTGCCAAACCTCACATGAAAAGATCTCTTGCTCACGACCCGAAAAACCCGGAAAGTATCGGAAGAATTAGCAGGTTTGTTCCGGCCCGCAAATCCATTTATTTATAGATATAGATTTTTGTATATTTTGTATTTAGATTTTGCATGCTGCATGCAGAAGTCGAACTAGTACGGGAATGTCCTTGTGGAGAGGACAAGATGAAGTCGTCAGAGATATCGAAAAGAGAATAGCAAATCGCACATCTATACCTGTAGGTACGTACACATTTTGCGTAATACTCCGTATTAATTAATTATAAATATTATATATGTTTGGTCTTGAATTGTGAATTGGATCTCAGAAAACGGACAAGCCTTTCATGTCCTTCACTACGAGGTGGGACAAAAGATCGATGTTCACCGTGACTATTTCTTACCCGGTGAAAAAGGGACAAAGGAGATCGGGAGCCAGCCGACAGTTACTGTAGTTATTTACTTGTAATGGTTTTTTGAAGCTCATAATTTTGTCGTCATTTCCTAAATTTTGTTTTATTATTTCATTTTAGTAAATAAATTAAACACTATCGATCTATGTATATATATATGTATGTAATGATGGAAGGTCGGACGTTGAAGAAGGCGGTGAGACGTTTTTCCCATATGCGAAGGTGGAGAGTATGATCAGCTGCAACCATGTTAGAGGTTCAAGCAAGGGCATTTACGTCAAACCAAGTATGGGTGATGCTTTGCTCTTCTGGAATAAGAAGCTCGATGGCAGTGTGGATCCGTTAAGCAAGCACGGTAAATAATTAGTATAACCTTAATTAACCTTAAATCCTTAATTAATTTTTGTTAATTGTGTTTTTGCATGCATGCATGGATTACGTACCAGGATCTGCACCTGTGATCAGAGGGGATAAGTGGGCATGCACCAAGTGGCTGCACGATGCTAAATTTACAACCCCGTCTCCCCCCACTGACACGTGGACAATTAATTGCATTTTTTGGTTTTTGCATTTTACTTGTTATAGTTCTTAGAGTCCTGTGGATTTTTGGGAAGAAACATAACAAACATGAGTATTTTGTACAACTCTAAACACATATGAGTATTTTGTACACTTTGTATAGGAAAAACCCACTTTGCCCTTAACTTTTCAAAAAATAAACAAAAACAATTAAAAAACACAAAAAAACAAAAAAGGAATTAAAAAAATTGGTCCCCACTCCCTTTTCTCTCTCTCTCACATTCGGTCCCCCCAAACACCCAAAACCGCCGCCGCCTTAGAGAATCAAAGAAGTGAAATTCCGGTCGCTGAACTTCCGGCGACTCAATGGCTGACAACAACGACATACAGGACGAGCCACAATGGGCGATTCAAGCCCCGGTAAGTGGCCGAACCCTAGTTTTTTGAATTTCGAAAATTTGAATTTTTTTCAATAATGTGTTCAATTTGATGTGTTATTTGCTAGCCATTGAGTGTATTTGAGTTCCTTATTGCGTTTTAGTTGATTTAGAATCGAAATTCAGTGTTAAATTGGTCTTTGAATCGCCTGAAATTTCTGGTTTTGGGTCGGTGTTTATGGCTACACGGTAGCGTTTATAGAGCTGACCGTGTAGCGATACCACCGTGTTACCGGGCAGTGACCGAGAAAATCTCGGTAACATGGTCAGATTTCTCGGTCACCGTGCTATCGGTTATCCGGTTACACGGTGACCGTGTTACCGGTAACACGGTACACGGTGACCGTGTTATGACCGTGTTACAGAATAAAATTTTTTTTTTTTTTTTTTTTTTGAATTTTGAGTTTTGTTATTTAATTGAATGTCATATTTATTTTTTTTAACTTCATTTTTGCAGGAGGGCTTCGATTGGAAGAGGCCAGAGTTCATAAAGTTGTCGAAGAACCTCAATTTGTACGATCGGTTCGAATTACTAAAGGAAATCAGAGACACGCTGACGTCCGTCGACCCTACCCTAGCAGCTTTACGGACATTTAAGGAAAGTTGTTTCGGGTATTTGCTCTGGCTGAAGAGGGACGGAAGGTCCAATATGGCGATGCACCACCTTCTAGCTCGGGAGATCGTGAGTCCGACGATACCTCCATTCGAGCATTGGTTTTTCGTCGGGGGCCAGACTATTCGCTTTCGAGCACAGGAGTATGCCCTGATTACCGGATTTCGATTTGGTGGTCACGCATTTGATCCTTCGGCCACCACGCACACGATTTCTGAGGACTCTGTTTACTGGAGACACTTCAGACAGACGACGAGCCTTAAGGATCTTCGTACGAGATTCACCTCTCTGAGTATGGGTCAGGACCCGGCCGACTACTTGAAGGTGGCCAACTTGTTGATCTACTACTTTTTCTTGTTGGGCCGAGACGATGCCAAGATCGACACTTGGGCTTGGGCTTTTGTGGAGGACGTTGCCGGATGGGATTCGTTTCCCTGGGGATCCTACTCCTGGCAGATCATGTCGCACTACATCTCCATAGCTGCGACGATGCCCGGTCAGGTTCACTCGAGGGGATACCACGTTTACGGCCCAATTTGGGCCTTTCAGCTATGGTCGTACGAGGCGATACCGAGCCTGGGCCGTGTCTGCGGAGTGCAGATGGAGAAAACTGTGAGGCCTCGGTTTTTGAACTGGAAATCGGTTGGATGCACCCTCAATTTCACTGATTTCTTCGAGGACGATGAGGTAAATTTTGTGAAATTAATGTTTTAAATTATTTATTTCCTTTAATTAATGCTTAATAAATTAATTTTCATTTTTTTTCAGCTTGTGGTCCTCTCGACTCTAGAGCCGACACGCAAGGAGGCGAGGACTGAGTACTACACTTCGTTCCTCAACAGAGGAGCAGACGAAGTGAGGTACGTTCCTCCTGCTAGGATTGGACATGCTCCGAGAGGAGCACCGGCTGCAGTACCGGTGAAGAAGAAGAAGCCGAGCTTGATGGAACGCGTGGCCGGACGCGTGTCCAAGATGACGGGCGCTGACCCTCAGACTAGTCGACGCACGCGTGATGACAGGACACCCGATTCATCTGCCGAGCGGCATGCAGCTGAGCGTGCGTCTCACCGTGCCCGACGAGAGTCCTCTCCTGCAGCTGAGGCACATGAGGCACCTGAGGCCCTGACCTATTGATTTCAACCCGCATATTCAAATGGGTCACACCAGTTGGACTAGAACTCTACACTGTTTTAATTTAGCAAATTATTATATATTTACCTTACGAATATCTTTTAAAATCGACCCGCCCTTCCCCCGAGAACCTATTTCCAACCTGTTTTTTCACACATTTCACATTCAAGAGATAAACAAACTCCAAAAACACGTACAATAATCTAAAAAAAGCACAAACACCTAAAACACACCAAATATCCAAAATCCAACGAGAGTAGACGAAAATAAAACAACCCAGGTCTCAAATAATTCTAAAACTCCGATAAATCAACCAAACCCAATTTAGATCTCTGCCTCCGTGCTCATTGGACATTTTGTTCTCGTGTGTCCCTCGTTTCTGCAGATGCTGCACTTCTTCTTCTGTCTTCTTTGGCTCGACTCTTCTGCAGGGACATTTAAATCAACAGCCCCCCCAGGTGGGATAAAGACCGTGCACTTCCGTCTGTTGTGACCCACGCCCTGACATCTCGAACACACCTGCACACGACGACACAATATTAGAGGTTTAAGCCACGACATACATACGATGTTCCTTCTGGATGAACAAACCTGATCACGTCGTGCAGAGCTCTCAACTGCGGAACGAGCACGTCTCATCCTCGGACGTCCAGCCTGGCTAACCGCTACTGGAGGATAAACTACGTACGATGCTACATCCGGCGGGACCACCCAATCATCATAATGTGGCACCGGCACAATAGGCGTCGCATACATCTCGACATGGCTGCTCGTCTTGAACCAGGGGCTCACGAAATCGTACGCTGAAAATCTGGCTCGTCTACATAATAACAACAAACAAGTTAGTGGAATGAGCACTTTAAAATTAATTTTAAAGGCAAAATGATATCATACCTTAAAGCAGCGCAAGCATGACGACACGGTATTAGGTCCAAGTCGAACTCCCGACAATCACACGTGCGATTCGCGATATCCACAAGATAAGATCTGTCATCTTCCTCAACTCTGTAAAGGGTATCCGCACTGACCTCCCGAATGGTAAAATAACGGCTCAACATATCTTGATTAGACAACTTGAGGACTGCCTCCTCGGTCAGCTCATGGTCATTCTGTCTCTCGTTAGCTTTCCTTCGTTTCTCGTCAAACCATCTCTCAATC
Source organism: Euphrasia confusa (assembly GCA_954870475.1). Lineage (NCBI taxonomy): Eukaryota > Viridiplantae > Streptophyta > Magnoliopsida > Lamiales > Orobanchaceae > Euphrasia > Euphrasia confusa. Next base: position 49,771,510 of record OX940949.1, on the reverse strand, counting down.
ATCGCACGAATGGCCTCGAGCATCGCACAGACAGGTAATCGCCGTGGCCATTTGATAGCAGCGTTGAAGACTTCGGCCGCATTCGATGTCATGAAACCGTATCGTCGTGCAGCACACTTTGACCTCGCCCAATGCTCAACCCCGATATCAGTAAGGCGCCTATAAGCACCCTCTCTACTAAGAGTCTCCACATTCGAAAAATGCCTTTCAAACTCATCCACCCGATAACTATAGGCAGCACAGTATACAGCTTCGACCACCTTATGGCCGTACCGTGCTAGATTCTTCGAGAGGTGGTGATAGCACAACGCACGGGTCGCGTGGGGATAAACACTCCGAATAGCATTTGCTATGCTCTTATGCTGGTCGGACACAATGAGGAGATCATCGTCGTCTATATCGTAGCATTGCCTGAGGTGCTGTAGAAACCACAACCACTCCTCGTCATTCTCTATCGGACCGATACCAATGGCAAGCGGGAAAATATTTTCATTCCCGTCTTTTGTGACTGCGACAAACATCACACCAGTGTTTTTCCCTTTCAAATGGGTGGCGTCGACTACTATCACAGGCCTCAGAGTGCGATGCTGAAATGCACTAATGCACTGCCCAAGTGCAACAAACATGTGGCAAAACACGCCCTCGCTGGTCGTCTGAATATCATACCGAGTCCCGGGATTATGTTCTCTCAGCATGTACAGATATGACGGGAGCCTCTGATACGATTCATGGTAGTTGCCGTATGCTATCTCAAGCGCCAAGTTCCTCGTCCGTAGGGCGAAGCTGTAGTCGATGTGAACTCCGTACAATCTCCTCAAATCCTCAACCATATCTTTCGGCTTCAGTTCCCGATTGCCGACTAACTGGCGTGCAAAGAAAGTAGCTGCAACCTTGCTAGACACCTGTCGATCAGTAGTCCGCCCCAAATTGTTATGACACTCGTGATTCAAGTTCAGCTTCGTAATCCTCCAAAAGGTGTCATCGGAACCCGTGGAACACAATTTGAACGGGCAATTTTCACTCCCCTGCTTGCACTCGTACGTCACCCGACCAGAGCTAGACCGAGTAGTTTTGCACTCCACTCTATTCTCCATGTGATACATCCCCACCGACACCTTCAAATCAGATTTCTTTCGGAACGTGGCCCCGACTACCATCTGACCATAAATCGGTTGGGGTTCGATGGAACGCAACGGAACAGCGGGATCAAAGCTCGGCAGTGGAATGATCCAATTGCGCAGCGGATGATTCTGTGCATTCTGAGCGCCTTCGGTTTGCTCGCCTCCGCCCGCATTAGAACTCGAGGACATATTACGGCGTGACATAATATTTCTAACCACGCCCGGCTGTCTAATCCATTCGGTCCACTCCGTGGTCAGCGAAGCCAAGAGATCGGTGTGACGGGCTTCTTCTTCGTCCTCGGAAGTCTCGACTGCCTCGCGGTCTGACGGTACACCTTGATCCCGATTCTCTGCTCCAATATTCACCTCCGGCGCAGCTTGTTGTGCCTCTGTTTCGACGACAAACACAAAGCACTCATGTATTTGCTCGTCTAACATACGGGATACATCTTCGTCTCGAAGCAAAGGAGCACGCACGCTTCTCGCGTCAATGCCTCGTGTGAAGAAAGACAACATGTACTCGATATTGGGCGGAGGGCGCAAAGCAGTACGAATCCGGCTCACAAGAGTGTCGAGCGTAATTTCATCCCTATTAAAGAAGAGGCACATATCTACTCCGTCAACGTAGCCCGCTCGATCCCAACGACCGCCGTAACGTACCGTGATTCGTCGATCCGACATCTACGATAAATAAACACGATTGAATTAAGTTAGGGAACCCAAAATATCCATCCAAACGTGTAAAAACAATCCATAATTCGAAAATTAAAAAAAAAAAAAAAATGCTCACTGTACACGGTCACTACACGGTCACCTGACCGTGTAGTGTGTCACCGTGTTACCGAGAGACACTTCTCGGAACACGGTGACCGGGATTACCGTGTAGTGCCCTGCTGTGTTACCGGGCAGTGACCGGATAACCTTCATAGCTACACGGTGGCTACACGGTCGAAGCTGCCCACCGTGTAGCCACCGTGTAGCTATGAACTCGAACAGAAAATCGAAAAAAAAAAAAAAAAACGGCGATTTTCGACGTACCTTTCGGCCGGCGAACCCAGCTCTTCCAACGTAGATTCGGACGGAGCCTTCTTCTAGAGTTGTTTTTGTAGAGAGAATAAGAGAGATTGGGTGGTTTTTTGTGTTTTGAAAAAAATTGTGGGTGTGAGAGTTTTAGGGTTTGATAGGTTTGATATGCATGATAAATGCATGGATTTACACCTTCAACAACCAAATTTCCGATTTTGGTATTTATGTGGGGCCCACGATTTTCTTATTTATGTTTTGAAATTGATTTTGAGTATTTAATTGAATTGTTTGGTTGAAAATAAAAAGTAAGGGTGTTTTTGAGATTTCAAATGAAGTTTGTACAAAATACTCATGTTTTTTTGGGAGGGGTCAAAATTCTCATCCTTTTTATTTTTTGCATGAAAAGTCATATTCCCACTAGTTCTTATAATATGTCTTCTATGGGGTAAAGTTGACACACTTTGCCTGACATTAAGAAAAATATTACTATTCTCTATGTTTCACTTTCTTTTTGAAAAATATTACTAGATCTCTTGTTTCAAATGATTTAGTGCTCCTTAATCAATCACTATTTTTGACATATGTTTAAATAATAAAAAAATAGAAACTCGTAATTAATATTTTAACTCTTAAATGTATAAGATAAAATAAAAATAAATTAAAAACGGAAAAAAACTCATGAAGTCTCCGTTCAGCGAGCAGAATCGACGATGATTCTAAACCGGCCGACGAGGTGGTGCATGCCGCTCAGACAAAATCATCTCTCACTCATGTCGATCGCGCCTTGATCTTCGACCTCGCACGCTCGTACTCGGTGTAAATTCCTTCGTGTTCTTCACCAGAAGTCGATTCCGCCCGCAATCTAAATCAGGGCTGGGCTGATCAACAGAGAAGTAAAAGTCGCCAGAGATAAAGCTCTGGCGCTCTCGTAAGCCCGCACTTCAGTCTCGTTAGAACTGGCGCCCGCTTCCTATAATTTTCAAGCGCACGATTTCCTCGGCGGCTGGCCTTGAATCTTTTAATCCTTTAACCTAAATTACTCTTAATTTATTTTTATTTTATGTTATTTATTTTTTAAGGGAAGTAAAGGAGTGAAATTTTCATTTATTTTTCAATTTTTATTTTTTATTATTTATAAATGTCAAATAGTTATTGATTGATCATCAATCTAATCTAAGTGGTATACCAATAAGAAACTGTTCTTTTGGATGAAGGACGTGTTTTTTAGACTGAAACCGGCTGAACTGAACTGAACTTAAGCGAACTGAATTGAATTAAACTTAAGCCATCTAAACGGATTGATTTTTTTATAAAATTAATAATAATTTTTATAAATTATTAAATATTTTTTTAAAAATATTAATAATAGTATAACAGTAACTAAATTTTATATTTAAAATTATAAATTGAAAATTTATTTTGAAACTGAACTGAACTGAACTGAAGCGACTGAAGCAATCTGAACTGAACTGAAATTAAGTCCAAAATAACAGGTCCTAAAATCGGTTGAACTGAACTTAGGCAATCTGAACTGAACTTAACTTAAGCGATCTGAACTGAATTGAATTGATTTTTTTATAAAAATAATAATAATTTTATAAATTATTAATTTTTTTTAATATTAATAATATTATGACAATAACTAATGTATATTGAAAATTATAGATTGAAATTGTTTTTTATTTATTTTATTTTAATTTATTTTGAAGCGAATTGAATTGAACTGAAGCGATCTCATCTGAACTGAACTGAACTGAATTGAACTGAAATTAATTCCAAAAGAACAAGTCATAATTCCTCAGTGTATATATATATATTCATACCCACGAGAAAGAAAAAAAATATATTTACACACCTATAAATATAATTATATCTTACTCTTTTCTTTCCATAAAAGTTGCATTACTTTCCTTTTCGGATTGTCCCATAATATTTGATACAACCCAAAAAAGAAATAAATATTCTTATTTTTTCATTTTAAAATACAATTTATTTCTATTTTATATATCTACTATTTAAATTTCACTTAGAACTACCTTACTTTTCAATTGTATTACATCTTTTGTGAACTAAAGCGAGTAACTTTTGCTTACTTTTTACTTTTATACACTTACTTTTTTTGAATTAAAATACTAAAAATTACATTTACTTTTTTCACTAAAATAATATAAATAATATTTTTTTCTTAATCTACTAATCTAAGAAAGTATAAAGATTTTGCTGGGAATATTTTTTTGGGAATGTAGTTGAATATAAAGATTTTTATTAACTTTTCGACCCAAAATAGTTGTGTAAAGTTTTTGAAAATTAGGATAATGTATGATTAGTAAAATTGTATTTTGAATTAGATTTTTTTTTAAATTATTTATTTTTTTGGAGTATACGTCAACTATATTGTGGAACAAAAAGCAACTATCTTGAAACAAATGAAGTACTATTTCCGCGCCCATAACAATGGTCACACCCTCTTTTGTATTTTGTAAATATTTTGTGAAAGAAATGTGACCATCGCTGTACACAAAGATAATATAAAGTATTTTTTTTATGAATTTTGTTTTTAATTTAGAAGTGAATTTGTGTTATGGAAATTATAAAAATAGAAGTTTATAAAAACATTAGTGAAGTAAAAAAAAAAATTATTATAATAATTAAAATAATTTATTTTTTTAGTTATGACTAATATTCTAGAATGATAACGACATTGTTAAAATGAAATCATTCATTCTAATTTTATTGTAATTTGAATTGTGTATCGAATATGAGTTTAATCGAGTATTCTACCAAGCTTGGGGATGAGATAACTCTCGCTACGATCAATCAGCGCTGGATTGGAGTTGCAAATCCGATCGTGCCCTCCAGTGTCCAAGTTTACCGCCGTTTACTAGTTGTTGACTGTTGTGCACCATTACCCGTGCACAGGGGCGGACCCAGGAATCGAAGTCAGTGGGGGTCTAATTTTTATAGTTCAATACTTTCTCAAAATACTTTCTCTTTTTTTCGAATTCATATCTAAGTGAGACATTTTTTTAAAATATTTTAACAAGAAAGTGTGATATTTTCAAAATTATTTTATTAACTATAATGGTTGATCGTTACATAAGTTAAGAGAAATATTACCTTTTGATTTAATGTTAAAAAATTAAGGTGTAAAATTGTATTTTAAAGTTAAAAAAATCAAATAATTGTAAATAAAATTAAAAAAAATATATATGGAAAGTAAAAGTAAAATTATATTTAAAGTAAAAAAATAATTATTTTATTTTTAAGAATTTCCATAATTAGTTGGAAAATCTAAAAAAAAAATATATAGACGTTGAGACATAAATAGTGCTATAACATTTTGAATATAATAAATACTACATATAATCTAAACAAGACAAATTTAAAACATATCTAAGATACTATTTAATTAAGACTTATTCCTATTTAATAATTTAGTTACTAAGTAAATAATAGTGGTAGTAATATTTATAAATGAATTTTTCACACACAAAATTTAATATTGGTATTGGGTTTGGGTCTCTATGCAACAAAACAAAAGGACAAAAATTTCTCAAAAACTCAATAATATTAAAATGTTAATTTTTAAATATATAATTTATACTAATATAATAGTCTATTACCTATTTTCTTTAAAAATTCAATGGGGCCTCCGCTCAATTAAATTCGAATTTCCCTTAATATAATGCAATATATATATAGTACTTGTGTTTTCTTAAAATTCCAGTGGGGGCGGAGGGAGGCCCACACTCGGCTATGTGTGGGTTCGCCACTGCCCGTGCAAATTGGACCCCTACATTCAATATGCACTTTGTGTACACTACAATGGCAGAAGTCCTCTACAATCTATGGAGGAATGCAATTAGATTTGGGGCAATTAAATGGCAAGTAGAAATTAATATTGTGTTTTTTCAAGATATTAATTATATTTAGATCGATTTACCTATTTATTAATTGTTATGGAATTAATTATTTTATTTCTGAATATAATTAATTTAGAATTGTTTTGAATTTGGTAAGATCGTCTGATATATATGACTGGGATATATATAAATATGGTATATATTATTTTCGATCTAATTATTAAAATTTAAAAGTGGCTTCAAATTAACCATAACCCTAGAACAAAGAAAAGCATTGGACGTCGGAACACGTACACTTGATCTTGTTAATGGCTATGGATTCAGGTAATGTAATATGCGTATTTTATTTCATAACTCTTTAATTAATTAACTAACTTGGTACTGCATGTTACTTGTCTGAATGGAGTTTATACTTTTACATGATTTATTTCATATGTAGTAGTATAATTCTTTGATAATATTAAAGAATTAATTGATGTATATAGTGAAAATCGCACAGCCCGAAAGACTGAGAAAAAGAGGACACGGTCGGTCGGTGGTTTTGCTTTCCTCCGAGCCCAGAGTCTACCTCTATCGTAATTTCTTGGTAATTAATAAAGTGTTTTTTTATACGTACAAAGAACAGTTTATTATTATAAGTTAATGTTTTTAATTTACTTGATGTCTTGATCATATGATTGATAATCAGTCCAGTGAAGAATGTGAGCATTTGATAAATCTTGGCACGCCTCACATGAAAAGATCTCTAGTGTACGACCCGGAAAACACCCGGGAAGTGATGGCGGTAAAATTAGCAGGTTTAATTTGTTATTTATTTATTTATTTATAGAGACACATATATTTTGTATATATTTACATTTTGCATCGATCGGCTTGATTGCAGTGCTCGAACTAGTACAGGAACGTTCTTGACGACTACAGCTGAAGATGAAGTCACCAGAAATATTGAAAAGAGAATCGCAGATTGCACATCAATACCCATAGGTATGTGTATATATATATATATACACACGCACGAACGGGTATTTATATTTCATGATATGTGACGTTAATTTGAATTTGAATTGGATATCTCAGAAAACGGAGAAGGCCTTCAGGTCCTTCATTACGAGGTGGGACAAAAGTCGGATATTCACTCGGACTACTTTACGGATGAGCTATTGATCAGGGTTGGGAGTCAACGGGCAGTTACTATCGTTATGTACTTGTAATGAAGCTAGCTAGACCGATATCGATTTCTCCTTTTCCTATATTTATTTATTTATTTATTTATTCAAGTACTTGGATATGAAGGTCGAACGTTGAAAATGGCGGTGAGACATATTTCCCATATGCGAAGCTGCCGGAGACTAGTATGAGCTGCTGCAGCACTAACCTCGGACCGCGAGCTGGCATTTATGTAAAACCGAGTATGGGTGATGCTTTGATCTTCTGGAATAAGAGGCCCGATGGCAGTGTCGATCCGTTAAGCCAACACGGTAAATAAATTAATACTTGCATATATTAATTATATATGGAGTAACATTTTAAATTTAAATTTCGTTAATTTAATTTTGTGTTTTTTTTTTGCATTTTGTTTTGTTGTCAGGATCTGCTCCCATAATCAGAGGGGATAAGTGGGCGTGTACGCAGTGGATGCACGATGCTGAATATAAACCACCAATACAAACACCAACACCGGCACAAGCACGAAAATCAGCAGCAGCAGCACCAGCACCTACAGATGATGGAAATGTTTTTGCAGCATTATTTATTATGGTTGTAATTGTTTTTGCAGCATTATTTATTATGGTTGTAATTGTTGTGATTGTTTTGTCACCTTTCTACCTTATTATCACTCATTATACTTAGATTATAAGTATAAAAGTTGTCCTATATAAAAGACTTATTACATTTATTTTCCATCCACCCCAGAATTTGCCTCAATTATATAATTTCTTGATTTCTAATTAACCTACTTGAATACCGACTAATTAAATTTATCAACCATTCAATACGTTGGTAATTAATTACCCACCGATTTACCCATGTACTGACGGTTAAACAACTTACCGACTGATTTTACCTAATTAATGATTTGATAGTGGATATTCAACATTTTTTTATAGTGACAATAAGGTTATCAACAATTTTAATTTAGGGAAAATTATAGTTTACTACTTGACATTTAGACCTTTTTTTAATTTCTTGCCTGACCTTCAAAAGGTCGCCGATTAGTAACCGACATTTGATAAATTTGCACTATACTTACCCAAAACAGAATATTCGGCAAATATCTTAAGCATGTGCGTGATATGTGATTTTTTAAGGTTATTTTTGTCTTTTCATTTATATTAATAATTATATATATATATATATATAAAATTATTAGAAAAATTATTTCATATTATATTGTGTTCTCTCATACAATACTCTCAACATTTAACCCTTTCGCTATCAACAAACATCACTACGCACGACGCATAGCTCCCTCCGTACGCAACCTCTCACTGGTATCAGAGCCAAACCCCCCATACAAGGTACTATTTCGATATCCATTAAATTAATGGAATTACAGAGCTAAATTTTTGTTGTGGGTGGTAAGATGTTAGATGAGTAAGTAAAATTTGAACATGTAAAAAAAAAAAAAAAAAAAAAAAAAAAAAAAAAAAAAAAAAAAAAAATGTCGAAAATTTTTAGTGTTTTCTTTTCTTGCCACAATGTTTCGATTGCATATTCAAGGCTAGATAAAAAGAAAATTTTGCTAAAATTTTCGTTAACCCTGATTTTTGGAGTTTTCTCCGTCTATCCCTTTTTGGTTGATAGTTAAACGACTTTTGTCGTTTGTAAGGGTTACAAAAAGAATGTTTATTTAAGTAATTTTGTTTTAAAATAAACATGTTTAAAGTTGAGCTTACAATTCTAATGTCTTGCTAACCACAACAAATTTACAAGCATTTAATATCCATGTCTAATTGGGATAACGATGAACATGAAATTGAATCTGTTAAAAACGCAGAACTAATAGAATATCCAAAAAATTTGGATAAATTAAATAAATGGGTTATACCTTCAGTATCCCCACATAAAATTTATGAAATTGGATTTCTTGACTTAAAAGCAAGATTTGCAATTAAAACGCTAGAACAAACAATCAGAATATCCGATAATACACAAACAATTAGGTTATTGTCAAAAAGAGACTTAGCCCCTTTTAAAAATTATAAATTTATCCATATTGGGTTAATTCAAGTAGCATTTAAACCCTTAACCTTGTTAGGTGTAAATTCAAGTATAATGGCATACGTAAGAGATGGTAGATGTAGAGATTTTAAACCTTCTTTAGCCGCCTTAATTGAAACTAGTTTATGTCATGGACCAGTTTATTTCGACGTGTCCCCAAATTTAACTCTCTCAATGACAGATAGTAATTTACAAGATGCAATGCAATTAACAATTCATACAAATGGTTATAATTTTAAACCTGGAAGTGAAATAATAGCAATTTGCTATAGAGTTTATTATAAAGTTTTACAAACTTTAAATCCAAACATTAATAAAAGAAGATTATCTTCCCCAGGAACTACAACTGTGGTTCAAACAAATTTATTAACCTCAAACATTGCCACCAACAGATTAATTAAGTGGAATGAAATAAATTTCCCAGAATCTTGGACCCTTCCGCAAGAGTTGGAACCAAAACCAAAAATAAACAATGAAATAGATCAAATAATAGAAACCTCCGAAGGAGACGTAGAGATAAAATTTGGTTCTGATAGAACAATAAGGTTACCCCGAACAACATCATCAAGATGTTCGACCATAAACGATTATTTTTGTACCCCTCACGAATCAGCTAGGGCAAGCACTTCTCAATTAAGAGAAGAGATTGACACAGTTGAAACAATAAGAATAAGTCAAAATAAAATTCCAGAAGGAATTTATACCCAAAGTAGAAAATCACCTACTCAATCAGAAATGAGTTTTCACGTTTAAATGATTGATTTATCCCCAGGAAGTAAGATGAGAGAAATTCTTAATGCAGAATTTCAGCAAGACAAGCATGAATTGTTTAGAAAATGGTATTTCAATAAATATTCTTCAAACAAGTTAAAAACATTTAAAGAAGAATATTACAATTATATTGAGAAAACTCAAGATTACCTTTCTTTCGTTACTTGGTTTATTAAGAATTATATAAATAATACCAATAATCAAATTTCAGTTTTACAAAAAACATGGAAAACTAATCAAGGTGAAATAACTGCACCTTTTCCTCCTGAACAAACAATTTGCTTAAATTCTAGTACAGAAGCCACTGCTTACTTAAATTTACAGAAAGTAGAAAGTGCTCAAATTACGATAAAAGAATTAAATGCAATAATTAAATCTCAAAATTATACAAATACCTACTTGATTTGTTTAGGAGATCAATTTCTTTCCCTTGAGAAAGATTTAAAAACCCTTCAACAATCTATTGAGAAACAGATTAGCCAACAAGAATTAATAATACAAAAATTTTGTAAAAGCGAGAGTAATACTGAAAATTTTCCTTCATTAATTAATACACCAATGATTCAACCTCCAATTAACATAAATGGCTTCAGAATGGAAACCAATAGTGAAAATTTTATTCAAATCCTTGAAAAGAAATTAAAAGATTTACACTTAAGGGTTTTATCCGAAGCAGATGATTCCGAACCAAATGATATTAAAAGTCAAACAGATGAGGTAGATCAATTAACTGAAATGTTTAAAGGTCATAATATGAATGAAATAAATCCTATTTATATGCCAAAACCTCTTGAAAAATATTATTACAAAAGACCATCCCCTCAGGATCTTCTTTTCGAAGAACCTGAACCTTTTCAAAATTCATACTCAGGAAAGGCTATATACGAATGGAATATAGACGGATTAAATGATAAACAAATAATTGATGTTATACATAGAATCATTATGTACTCAACTGTCTGTAAGCAACATGGAAATAGTGACAGTTCTATAGCATCTTTTATAACTACTGGTTTTGTTGGACAATTAAGAGGATGGTGGGATCATTATTTAACAGAAACACAAAAAATAGAAATTCTAAACCACAAAAAATTAATTAAGCCAGAACCAAATAATCCAAGTACTAGTATGGCTACAACAGGCGAAGAAGACGCAGTTTATACACTGTGTTTATCGATCCTACAACATTTTGTAGGAACTTCAACTCCCTTAGGAGAAAAAATTCAAACTCTTCTTCAAAATCTAAGATGTCCTTCCTTAACTCATTTTAGATGGTACAAAGATACATTTTTGTCAAGAGTTTATCAACTCACAAACCCCAATTCAATTCATTGGAAATCTAAGTTTATAGACGGCCTCCCTCATCTTTTTGCTGAAAAAGTTCGGCAATCATTACGAGTTAAAAATGATGGAATCAATATTAATTACTCAGAATTGACTTATGGTCAACTAATAAATACCTGCATAAATGAAGGATTGAACCTTTGTAATGATATTAAATTAAAAAATCAACTAAAAAATACAACATACAAACCTCTCCTTATATAGAGAGTACAAAGGTTCTAAAACAGAACAAATTCAAACACTACGGACAATACACATGACTTTTTCAGACCACTATTACAAAGCTACCATTATAGATGTCGGGTACTCTTTGGGCCCCATCGTCACATCATATAATGCACTATGTAAAGAAACAAATATAAAATTACAAATTATTAAGAACCACGTATAGTGGTTGAGTGCATCTGACAAAGGTGACACTAATTCCTTGAGTGCTTCTGCGAAGATAGCACTTGTAATGAGTGCTGCTGCTGAGAAAGCATCATTGCTTTTAGCTTAATTAAACTGGATTAGGGCATTCTTATCCCAACTTGGCTTTGCCTCGTTTAGAGTCTTTAGCTTGCTGTGTTAATGTCACTATTAGGGCATCCCAGACGTCGGCTGGTGTAGGTTCGTCTTCTTGTCCTTCACCCGCAAAATAATTAAGGGAACTGTTGGAATCAATAGATCCTCTTGGCGAAGCTGACTTCATTGATTCATCTCCGTCTTTTGCTATCTCGGTTGAGAAGGTGTCAAAGAATTGATTTTTCATGTGATCTAAAACTTTCTTCATTATTTCTTCCTCCGATTCCCTTGGATATTTTTTCTGAAAGAAATTTTTCAAGCTAGACAGTGAAAGTTGTTGAGAGCATTGTTCTTTTTCTCCTTTTCTTTTATCTTCAACAATTGTTGACTGGATAGTTGAGGCCATTTTCTCTATATTTTCTTCTCCCATATTAGTCCACCATTTGTAGAAAAATTTTCTTTTTAGCATGGGTATATTTAGTTTATTCGAAGAGACTGAAATCGTCCATCTCCAAATCCAAGGAATTTGGAATTTTGTAAAAAACAGGAAAGGACATTGTCCAACAATCAATCTGTCTGAGTTTAATTTGGTGACTAATGAACTATTGTCACACCAAGGATTATATAAATCCATAATTTCCTTTGGCAGTATTTCCAAAGAAGGGCCAAATTTTGACCACCACTCATAAAACCAATTTGGAATATGCTTATTAAGGATTTCTGGGTTTATTGTGAAAAACCAAGAATGCTTATTCTTAGGGTTCTGGTAGTAGAACGCTTTTGAAAAAGCCTGGATATAATCCCAATAATTGAAGTAGATATATTTACCTTCTGCCATTCGGATGGCTTTGTCTCCATTAGGGTTTATTCCCCACTCTCTTGGCAGTAAAACTTTATTAATATGACACTTGCTGAAGTTTATAAAACTTTCAGGGTTATTATTTTGATAGTGATGAGTAATGGTTACCGATTCGGTAATTTTTAGGAGGACTTCATAATTTGGCCTTGTTTTTCCATGTAGACCGGCATACCCTCTTGATTCAAGATATCTTGTTCTGATTGACCATCCATCATTTGGCGTCATTTGAATATCTTCATCTTCTATGTACAGAACATCTTCTGTGATTGGACTTTCAAAGTACTCTTTTTCTTGTTGTACTTCATTGGTAACGTCTTTATAAGACGTTTTATTAGAAGAGGAGGAAGGTATATCTTCCTTTTTTGGAGGAGGCAATTGTGGCACAATTTTGCCTCTGCTATGGTATACTGTCCAATCCCCTATTAGGGGAATCGTCGATTCTGTCTGGGATAACATATTGCTAATCCCATATCCGCGGCCTCGGGAATATCCACGACCTCTTCCCCTATTAGGGGTTGTCATTTCCCTGTAAAAATTCACGGGTTAAGAAATCAGCAAGAGAATTATTTTCTCCTTTTATGTATTCAATATCAAATTCAAAGGCCGATAACTGAGCTTGCCAACCTGCAAATATTTGCTTAGAGACAAGATTTTTAACATCTTTTTCAACTATTGATTTTGCAGAACTACAATCAATTCTCAGTAAGAATTTTTGATTTAATAAGTCATCTTGAAATTTTGAAATACACTTTATAATAGAAAGCATCTCTTTTTTAATGGTTGAATACTTTGACTGCGTGGGATTCCATTTTCCTGAGGTAAACCTAACAAGATGTTCTTTTTTGCTGTCAGGATTTAATTGTTTTAAGATTCCGCCATAACCAATATTTGAGGCATCAGTTTCAACAATTTTAAAGTATTTAGGATTAGCAAGAGATAAACATGGCAAACATCTTACTTTGGACTTAATTTTTCTAACAGCTTGTGAATGCTCTTCTGTCCATGGTGAGACGTTTTTTCTTAATCTAGAGTACAAAATTTTTGTGTCTTGGGCTAAATTCTTATAATAATCTGAAATATAATTTAGACTTCCAAGAAATCTTTGAAGCTGTTTTGTATCGGTGATATTATCTGGGAATTTTGAAGCAAATTCTATACTTCTTTCAATTGGGATTATCTTTCCTTGCGAAATCGTATGTCCTAAAAACCTAACTTGGACTTGAAATAATTTCATCTTAGGGGCGGAAATGACTAACCCATTATTTTTTATTAAATTTTTAAATATTTTTAAATGTTTTATATGTTTTTCTATCGTTTTAGAAAATACTAAAACATCATCTATATAAACAATTATAAATATTTCATTCATGATATTCTGAAATTCAGAAGGAGCATTTTTTAAACCAAATGGTAAAACATTCCATTCATAATGACCAAATGGAACTGTAAAAGCTGTTTTATACCTATCAGACTCATTAATTTGAATCTGCCAATATCCTGACTTCATATCAAATTTTGAATAGATTAGAGCATCGTTTAGTCTATCTAATAAATCCTTTTTATTGGGAATTGGATATCTAATCCATTTCAATACCTTATTAAGGGGTTTATAGTTTATGACTAACCTTGGAACTCCTCTTTCCTTTTCAGCAGCATTATTTACATAGAATGCTGTACAACTCCAAGGAGATTTAGATTTACGAATTAAACCTTTCTTTTCGAGTGAGCTTATTTCTTTTTTGCATAATTCTAAGTATTCATGGTTCATTTGAGCTGGCCTAGCTTTAGTAGGAATTTGATTTTCTTTGAATTCCTCTTCATAAGGTAGAGAAATAACATGTTTCTTTCTGTTCCAAAATGCATTAGGTAGTTCATTGCATACTTCTTCTATAAACTGTTTTTCAATTAAATTAATTTTTTCTTGTATTTCTTTTTTCTTTAGCTGATCATTTATATTAAGAATTTCTATTTCATCTTTTAAGAAACATATTTGTTTTTCTTTATTGAGAAGAATATCTCTTACTTCATTTAACATTCTTGTGTGCGGATCAGTTATGAATTTGAATAATACATTTTTTCCATTTATTATTGAAGAAATACCATTTTGGTCAATATTATTGATTGGCATAATTTTGTGGAGGAAAGGAGTTCCTAAAATAATTCTGTGAGTAAGATTTTTTACCAAGATAAAAGATGTTGGCAAACATATTTCTCGATTGCAAATATTGACGTTTGAAAGTTTATATTTAACTCTAAGTTTATCACCACCTGCTTGGGTTAGTGATTGTGTTGTTTTGGAAAAATATTTTGTAGGAATTATACCTTCTTGGATGCAATTTAAATCAGCACCGCTGTCAATAAGCGCTACCTCATTTTCTAATATAAAATCCCTATTAATAATTAGAGTAATCTTTACAAACCATTTTTGTGATGTTACTTGATCTAAAAGATTTAGATACTCCAAATTATTTGTTTTTTGAGGAATTTCCTCTATTTCTTCACTTTTGAAAGGTTGACTTTCTAATGTTGTAAGTCTTTGTGATAGTACAGCTTGATTTTGTTTTAGCTGTCCTATTTCTCCTTTCAGAGAACTAATTTCTCTTTTTAAATCACCAATTGAGACTGGAGTCTCTTTAATTTTTGTCTGTTGGAATCTGTGTAGTACTTCACTTAATTGATAAGGTGCCTCAATTAGTAAGGGAGTTTCTGGTTTGTCTTTTATTAGAGTTTCAATTATTTTCTTTTTTAGACCGGAGTCTGTAATTGATTCTAGTACTTTTAATATTTTATCTTGATCATCAGTCAGGACATTTAACCCATTCATGTCAACAATGGATTTCCAGTAATTATCTTCATTACATTGACAATCCTCATTGTCAGTATTTGAAGATTCAGAGGATGTTCCATATATAACTCCTAATTCTTCTTCATTTGAAGATTCAGTATCAGTTTCAGAGTTTATTAATACTTTTTCTAACTGCAATCTTAGGTTTTCATCTTTTAAGAAACACCTTCTCAACCGAGATAGCAAAAGACGGAGATGAATCAATGAAGTCAGCTTCGCCAAGAGGATCTATTGATTCCAACAGTTCCCTTAATTATTTTGCGGGTGAAGGACAAGAAGACGAACCTACACCAGCCGACGTCTGGGATGCCCTAATAGTGACATTAACACAGCAAGCTAAAGACTCTAAACGAGGCAAAGCCAAGTTGGGATAAGAATGCCCTAATCCAGTTTAATTAAGCTAAAAGCAATGATGCTTTCTCAGCAGCAGCACTCATTACAAGTGCTATCTTCGCAGAAGCACTCAAGGAATTAGTGTCACCTTTGTCAGATGCACTCAACCACTATACGTGGTTCTTAATAATTTGTAATTTTATATTTGTTTCTTTACATAGTGCATTATATGATGTGACGATGGGGCCCAAAGAGTACCCGACATCTATAATGGTAGCTTTGTAATAGTGGTCTGAAAAAGTCATGTGTATTGTCCGTAGTGTTTGAATTTGTTCTGTTTTAGAACCTTTGTACTCTCTATATAAGGAGAGGTTTGTATGTTGTATTTTTCAGACTTGATTTGGAATAGAAAAATTATTTCATATTATATTGTGTTCTCTCATACAATACTCTCAACATTTAACCCTTTCGCTATCAACAAACATCACTACGCACGACGCATAGCTCCCTCCGTACGCAACCTCTCACTAATTATATTGTGTTCTCTCATACAATACTCTCAACATTTAACCCTTTCGCTATCAACAAACATCACTACGCACGACGCATAGCTCCCTCCGTACGCAACCTCTCACTGGTATCAGAGCCAAACCCCCCATACAAGGTACTATTTCGATATCCATTAAATTAATGGAATTACAGAGCTAAATTTTTGTTGTGGGTGGTAAGATGTTAGATGAGTAAGTAAAATTTGAACATGTAAAAAAAAAAAAAAAAAAAAAAAAAAAAAAAAAAAAAAAAAAAAAAATGTCGAAAATTTTTAGTGTTTTCTTTTCTTGCCACAATTTTTCGATTGCATATTCAAGGCTAGATAAAAAGAAAATTTTGCTAAAATTTTCGTTAACCCTGATTTTTGGAGTTTTCTCCGTCTATCCCTTTTTGGTTGATAGTTAAACGACTTTTGTCGTTTGTAAGGGTTACAAAAAGAATGTTTATTTAAGTAATTTTGTTTTAAAATAAACATGTTTAAAGTTGAGCTTACAATTCTAATGTCTTGCTAACCACAACAAATTTACAAGCATTTAATATCCATGTCTAATTGGGATAACGATGAACATGAAATTGAATCTGTTAAAAACGCAGAACTAATAGAATATCCAAAAAATTTGGATAAATTAAATAAATGGGTTATACCTTCAGTATCCCCACATAAAATTTATGAAATTGGATTTCTTGACTTAAAAGCAAGATTTGCAATTAAAACGCTAGAACAAACAATCAGAATATCCGATAATACACAAACAATTAGGTTATTGTCAAAAAGAGACTTAGCCCCTTTTAAAAATTATAAATTTATCCATATTGGGTTAATTCAAGTAGCATTTAAACCCTTAACCTTGTTAGGTGTAAATTCAAGTATAATGGCATACGTAAGAGATGGTAGATGTAGAGATTTTAAACCTTCTTTAGCCGCCTTAATTGAAACTAGTTTATGTCATGGACCAGTTTATTTCGACGTGTCCCCAAATTTAACTCTCTCAATGACAGATAGTAATTTACAAGATGCAATGCAATTAACAATTCATACAAATGGTTATAATTTTAAACCTGGAAGTGAAATAATAGCAATTTGCTATAGAGTTTATTATAAAGTTTTACAAACTTTAAATCCAAACATTAATAAAAGAAGATTATCTTCCCCAGGAACTACAACTGTGGTTCAAACAAATTTATTAACCTCAAACATTGCCACCAACAGATTAATTAAGTGGAATGAAATAAATTTCCCAGAATCTTGGACCCTTCCGCAAGAGTTGGAACCAAAACCAAAAATAAACAATGAAATAGATCAAATAATAGAAACCTCCGAAGGAGACGTAGAGATAAAATTTGGTTCTGATAGAACAATAAGGTTACCCCGAACAACATCATCAAGATGTTCGACCATAAACGATTATTTTTGTACCCCTCACGAATCAGCTAGGGCAAGCACTTCTCAATTAAGAGAAGAGATTGACACAGTTGAAACAATAAGAATAAGTCAAAATAAAATTCCAGAAGGAATTTATACCCAAAGTAGAAAATCACCTACTCAATCAGAAATGAGTTTTCACGTTTAAATGATTGATTTATCCCCAGGAAGTAAGATGAGAGAAATTCTTAATGCAGAATTTCAGCAAGACAAGCATGAATTGTTTAGAAAATGGTATTTCAATAAATATTCTTCAAACAAGTTAAAAACATTTAAAGAAGAATATTACAATTATATTGAGAAAACTCAAGATTACCTTTCTTTCGTTACTTGGTTTATTAAGAATTATATAAATAATACCAATAATCAAATTTCAGTTTTACAAAAAACATGGAAAACTAATCAAGGTGAAATAACTGCACCTTTTCCTCCTGAACAAACAATTTGCTTAAATTCTAGTACAGAAGCCACTGCTTACTTAAATTTACAGAAAGTAGAAAGTGCTCAAATTACGATAAAAGAATTAAATGCAATAATTAAATCTCAAAATTATACAAATACCTACTTGATTTGTTTAGGAGATCAATTTCTTTCCCTTGAGAAAGATTTAAAAACCCTTCAACAATCTATTGAGAAACAGATTAGCCAACAAGAATTAATAATACAAAAATTTTGTAAAAGCGAGAGTAATACTGAAAATTTTCCTTCATTAATTAATACACCAATGATTCAACCTCCAATTAACATAAATGGCTTCAGAATGGAAACCAATAGTGAAAATTTTATTCAAATCCTTGAAAAGAAATTAAAAGATTTACACTTAAGGGTTTTATCCGAAGCAGATGATTCCGAACCAAATGATATTAAAAGTCAAACAGATGAGGTAGATCAATTAACTGAAATGTTTAAAGGTCATAATATGAATGAAATAAATCCTATTTATATGCCAAAACCTCTTGAAAAATATTATTACAAAAGACCATCCCCTCAGGATCTTCTTTTCGAAGAACCTGAACCTTTTCAAAATTCATACTCAGGAAAGGCTATATACGAATGGAATATAGACGGATTAAATGATAAACAAATAATTGATGTTATACATAGAATCATTATGTACTCAACTGTCTGTAAGCAACATGGAAATAGTGACAGTTCTATAGCATCTTTTATAACTACTGGTTTTGTTGGACAATTAAGAGGATGGTGGGATCATTATTTAACAGAAACACAAAAAATAGAAATTCTAAACCACAAAAAATTAATTAAGCCAGAACCAAATAATCCAAGTACTAGTATGGCTACAACAGGCGAAGAAGACGCAGTTTATACACTGTGTTTATCGATCCTACAACATTTTGTAGGAACTTCAACTCCCTTAGGAGAAAAAATTCAAACTCTTCTTCAAAATCTAAGATGTCCTTCCTTAACTCATTTTAGATGGTACAAAGATACATTTTTGTCAAGAGTTTATCAACTCACAAACCCCAATTCAATTCATTGGAAATCTAAGTTTATAGACGGCCTCCCTCATCTTTTTGCTGAAAAAGTTCGGCAATCATTACGAGTTAAAAATGATGGAATCAATATTAATTACTCAGAATTGACTTATGGTCAACTAATAAATACCTGCATAAATGAAGGATTGAACCTTTGTAATGATATTAAATTAAAAAATCAACTAAAAAAGCAACAAAAATCGGAAAAACACCAGCTTGGTGAATTCTGCGAGCAATTTGCTTTTGACCTAGGAAAGCCTCTCAGGCCGCCAGATATTAAAAATAATAAATTCGATAAGATTAGAAGAAAGAATTATATCAAAGAAAATTCTTATAAAAAGAATTACAAAAGAAATTACTATAATAAAAAATTCTTAAGAAAAGATAAACCACATATGCCTAATAAAGGAAAAAGGAAAGCTAAAAAACTAGATATAAGCTGTCATAAATGTGGCAAAATTGGTCATTATGCAAATCGATGCTGGACAAAGAAAGCTCTTAATGAAATACAAGATGAAAACCTAAGATTGCAGTTAGAAAAAGTATTAATAAACTCTGAAACTGATACTGAATCTTCAAATGAAGAAGAATTAGGAGTTATATATGGAACATCCTCTGAATCTTCAAATACTGACAATGAGGATTGTCAATGTAATGAAGATAATTACTGGAAATCCATTGTTGACATGAATGGGTTAAATGTCCTGACTGATGATCAAGATAAAATATTAAAAGTACTAGAATCAATTACAGACTCCGGTCTAAAAAAGAAAATAATTGAAACTCTAATAAAAGACAAACCAGAAACTCCCTTACTAATTGAGGCACCTTATCAATTAAGTGAAGTACTACACAGATTCCAACAGACAAAAATTAAAGAGACTCCAGTCTCAATTGGTGATTTAAAAAGAGAAATTAGTTCTCTGAAAGGAGAAATAGGACAGCTAAAACAAAATCAAGCTGTACTATCACAAAGACTTACAACATTAGAAAGTCAACCTTTCAAAAGTGAAGAAATAGAGGAAATTCCTCAAAAAAAAAATAATTTGGAGTATCTAAATCTTTTAGATCAAGTAACATCACAAAAATGGTTTGTAAAGATTACTCTAATTATTAATAGGGATTTTATATTAGAAAATGAGGTAGCGCTTATTGACAGCGGTGCTGATTTAAATTGCATCCAAGAAGGTATAATTCCTACAAAATATTTTTCCAAAACAACACAATCACTAACCCAAGCAGGTGGTGATAAACTTAGAGTTAAATATAAACTTTCAAACGTCAATATTTGCAATCGAGAAATATGTTTGCCAACATCTTTTATCTTGGTAAAAAATCTTACTCACAGAATTATTTTAGGAACTCCTTTCCTCCACAAAATTATGCCAATCAATAATATTGACCAAAATGGTATTTCTTCAATAATAAATGGAAAAAATGTATTATTCAAATTCATAACTGATCCGCACACAAGAATGTTAAATGAAGTAAGAGATATTCTTCTCAATAAAGAAAAACAAATATGTTTCTTAAAAGATGAAATAGAAATTCTTAATATAAATGATCAGCTAAAGAAAAAAGAAATACAAGAAAAAATTAATTTAATTGAAAAACAGTTTATAGAAGAAGTATGCAATGAACTACCTAATGCATTTTGGAACAGAAAGAAACATGTTATTTCTCTACCTTATGAAGAGGAATTCAAAGAAAATCAAATTCCTACTAAAGCTAGGCCAGCTCAAATGAACCATGAATACTTAGAATTATGCAAAAAAGAAATAAGCTCACTCGAAAAGAAAGGTTTAATTCGTAAATCTAAATCTCCTTGGAGTTGTACAGCATTCTATGTAAATAATGCTGCTGAAAAGGAAAGAGGAGTTCCAAGGTTAGTCATAAACTATAAACCCCTTAATAAGGTATTGAAATGGATTAGATATCCAATTCCCAATAAAAAGGATTTATTAGATAGACTAAACGATGCTCTAATCTATTCAAAATTTGATATGAAGTCAGGATATTGGCAGATTCAAATTAATGAGTCTGATAGGTATAAAACAGCTTTTACAGTTCCATTTGGTCATTATGAATGGAATGTTTTACCATTTGGTTTAAAAAATGCTCCTTCTGAATTTCAGAATATCATGAATGAAATATTTAACCCATATACAGAATTTATAATTGTTTATATAGATGATGTTTTAGTATTTTCTAAAACGATAGAAAAACATATAAAACATTTAAAAATATTTAAAAATTTAATAAAAAATAATGGGTTAGTCATTTCCGCCCCTAAGATGAAATTATTTCAAGTCCAAGTTAGGTTTTTAGGACATACGATTTCGCAAGGAAAGATAATCCCAATTGAAAGAAGTATAGAATTTGCTTCAAAATTCCCAGATAATATCACCGATACAAAACAGCTTCAAAGATTTCTTGGAAGTCTAAATTATATTTCAGATTATTATAAGAATTTAGCCCAAGACACAAAAATTTTGTACTCTAGATTAAGAAAAAACGTCTCACCATGGACAGAAGAGCATTCACAAGCTGTTAGAAAAATTAAGTCCAAAGTAAGATGTTTGCCATGTTTATCTCTTGCTAATCCTAAATACTTTAAAATTGTTGAAACTGATGCCTCAAATATTGGTTATGGCGGAATCTTAAAACAATTAAATCCTGACAGCAAAAAAGAACATCTTGTTAGGTTTACCTCAGGAAAATGGAATCCCACGCAGTCAAAGTATTCAACCATTAAAAAAGAGATGCTTTCTATTATAAAGTGTATTTCAAAATTTCAAGATGACTTATTAAATCAAAAATTCTTACTGAGAATTGATTGTAGTTCTGCAAAATCAATAGTTGAAAAAGATGTTAAAAATCTTGTCTCTAAGCAAATAATTTTATATATATATATATATATATATATATATATATATATATATATATATATTTCAGCCTTTTTTGTTTCACAAAAAAATGAAACACCTCTCATCTTCAACAATAAAAATAATTAGATTCATAAAAATTAATTAATTAAGCCCAATTAACAAAATAGAAATAAAAATCAAATCTTTTTCTTTTCTTAAAAACAATCGGTTTCCAAACCAAACTCATAGATCTCTCTCACATCAAGAACTTCCAATTTCTTGAACATCAAACTCATAGATCTCTCTCACATCAAGAACTTCCAATTTCTTGAACATCTCCAGACTCCAATGGACGCTACACAGATCGTGAAAAAAACTGAAGACGGCCATGACCCGAGTCCGAACCCGAAACGAGAAAATACCTCAGCAGCAACACCCAACTGCTGCTTCAGCAGATCATACGTTTTGGTTTAAGGTTTCCTAAATATGGTTTTGTTATATTTATCCCTACCGAGGTCGAAACCGCAAACCCTTCCGAGCGAGACGGCCTACTGCCTGACCCGTGCCCTGATGTCGAGCAATTTTGACCCGTTAGAAAAGATCCCCATCTATTTCAGGCTCTCGAACAAGGCGGAGAAGACGTTGATCTTCGGATCTCAATCACAGATTGATTTGGCGTAGGAGTTCGGTGTTGTCAGAGGATTAACCAAGCCGGATCTTGAGTTTTTAATTTGCGGGAAATTGAAAGTTATATATTGTGGAGAGAGAGAGTAAGAAGGAAGTATTTTGAATAACATGTGTTTTGATGAGAGAATTGGGAGGGGTGACCCTATGAAAACACCATTTCAGAAAAATGCCCTTCCCCTTTATTTTTTATTTATTTTTTAATTAAAATACAATAAAAATAAATCAAAATTCAGAAAATAAATTTATAAATTACAAATCAACCTACAATTGTTTAATAATTGCAATTCAACCCCTGAGAAATTTTAAACCCTAACCCACCCACCCCCACCCCCACCCCCTCTTTCTCTCCTTTCTCTCTTACCAGAAACACACGAACGCGAACGGGACGGCGAAAAAAACTAACTCCGACCGGTGAAGAAACGAACTCCGGCATCACACCCCTCTACTCAATTCAGGTAAATACTCATCCCTCTCATTCCGTCCCTCTCTCTCTCTCAGTTCGATTTCTAGGTTAAAAAAAAACAAATCGAAATGCAGTTCGATTCCGGCGAGCCTCCTCAACTGACGATGTCTCACGCCGCCTCCTCATCAACTGGAAGGGGCTCCAAAAGGCCTCGTCGGCCGTCCCAGTCCCCGGCCCAGTTCCCGGCCCACTCCGGCAGCGGCCGCACTGAATCGAGAATGAAGGCGGAGCATGACCCCCGTGAATCGCTCCTTGGATTGTCGCCATCACAGGCTCAGAGGAATTATCAGGTAATTCCTCAATTTAAGTAATTTCGTAGCATGAATTGGCGAAAATGAGATTTTGAAAATTCTGGGTTGCTGTTCTTGGGCGTAGGGCGTAGGCTGAAGCCTGCGTCAAATGTTATGTAGGGCGTAGGGCGTAGGCTGAAGCCTACGTCAATTTTTTTTTATTCAGTGTTCTTGTGCGTAGGGCGTAGGCTGAAGCCTACGTCAATTTTTTTTATTCTGTGTTCTTGTGCGTAGGGCGTAGGCTGAAGCCTACGTCAATTTTTTTTTATTCTGTGTTCTTGTGCGTAGGAAGTAGGCTTCAGCCTACGTCAATTTTTTTTTATTTTGTGTTCTTAAGCGTAGGGCGTAGGGCGTAGGCTGAAGCCTACGCCCAAGGCAGTCCAGTTTTGAGGTTTTTTAACTGGTTTTTTTGTAATGTGTTTTTCAGGATAAGTATCGCCCTGTGCCGGCATCGGACATCGGTGAGCTACCCCAGCGCAAATACGGCGACGTGGTGATGAGGGGGAAGTTAACGACGCGCCACAGCTACACGAAAATCCCCAATATAGCGGGACCTCTGCTGGCCGCCTTCCCGAACGTCGTGACCGATTACCCTCAGCTGGGTAATTTCTTACTGTTGGACGGGAAAGGGGTAGTGCCCAATGCGGCCATCCATCAGTTGATGGCTCGAGTCTGCGTTTGGCCTGACCCGAAGAAGAAGCGATTCAAGTTGTTCGTGACGAACAACATGGTAGCTCGTCTGAGCCCACTGGAGTTCAGCTTGATTACAGGGTTGCACTTTTCTGACTCCCGCTCCCAAGATGACGTGGATGGATATGATGCGGACTTGAAAGAAAGAGCATTTCCGGCTCATGACCTGGCCAAGAAACATGTGCCGACGGACGAGCTGCTTCTGAAAATCGAATCACTTTTGGCCAAAAAGCATCCCGAGAGGTACCCAGATGTAGTCAACCTAACATTTGTTTGGTTGATTACGACTCTGTTAGACATACCTAACAGACAATCACATGTCCCTGATGAGTACTTCGAGGTAATACGCGAATTAATTTTTTTTTTTTTATTGTGTATTGAAATTTATTTATAATTTTTTAATTTTTGTATTTATTACAGCTTTGCAGTAACCTCGAAATATGCCAGAAGTATCCATGGGGACGGAGGGTGTGGAAGGCTATCGTCGATGATTGCTTCGAGCAAATCGGTGCAATCGACGGGCCAGGGACGCGCGCATGGAATGCTTATGGATTCATCCATTTTTTTGCGGTATGTTTAAAACTAGTTTGTTGATAATTGAATAGTTTTTGTAGTGTTTAATAATATATTTTTGTTTTGGTTTAGTTTTATATGATGGAGACTTTCGAGGGTGCGGTTGTAAAGCTGAACGCATCCCCCAGGAGAGACTACATTCATTCGTACCCCAGGATGCTCCGCTGGTCTCTGAGTAACAACGCACCGCAGGGCGATGATATCAAGAACTTCTTGGTTAGCGGTGTGCAGGTAAATGTTTGAACAAGTTTATTGCGTGAATTAAATTTATTTAAATTATCCAGACTTATAAAATTTCAAAAACAAACATGCAGGTTGTGTATCCGCGCTTGAAGCCGGACGTTGACGAGTTGATGTCTCCAGCTTTTTACGGGACCCTGTGCTGGTTCCAGCGGAACTTCGAAGCAGACGCTCTACGACTCAACGACGACGACATCTTTTGCACTGACTACGTGAAGTTCATTGCCCCAGCTCGAGCTCCACGACAGAGGACACCCCCACCTCCACCCCAGACGACATACTCAGCTTTTCCTAAGACAGTCTTTGACCATGTCGGTCCGTCGTCTTCTCAGGCTCAGCCATCTGGAGGTCCCCCGTATTGGTTTGCTGATTTTCTGCAGATGCATAAGGACGAGAGGACAGCCGACAGGCGGCGAGACGAGGAGATGAGGGAGCGTGAGAGGCTGCGAGACGAGCGTGAGACGCAGCGAGACGAGGCTCAGAGGCTACATAACGAGGCTATGCTAGCACAGCTGACGGAGCAGAAGAAGCTGGTTGCAGAGTTACTTTCACGGGTGGACAAGTACGGGGTGGAGCAGGGAAAGCAGGGAGAGATGATTGTTGAGGTTTGCAGTCGGATCGACGCTCTTCAAGCGGCCCTTAAGCGTTGCAACCTAGGAGATAGGGCAGATGAGGAGGTTCAGTAGCTGTCTTGTTGTTTATATTTTTTTTTTTGTTTGTATTTTTCAAAAACATGATTTTAAAAATTATATTACGTTTAATATATTTTGAAAAAATTTGATTAGTTCTTTCTTTGTTTGTTCTTTTTTCTGTGTCGACCTAAATTATTTTTTTGTTCAGTTTCCTCCAATGGAGTATTACTCTGCTCCAACTTGGGATAGTCCACAACCACAACCGCAAGCGATGATCGAGTATTATCCTACTCCTGTGCCACTCTCGTGCCATTTCGAGCAGCCTCAGGTCGAGCAGCCTCAGGTCGAGCAGCCCCATTTCGAGCAGACGACCGTTGGCGATAGCTATCGCACACCGGCACAGACTCAGGCTGTCTGGGGAGATAGCGGTCATTCTTCGCCACCGAGGGCGCTGCGTGATTTTCAGGGTGTCATCGGTCCCTTCCCTGCGATTCCCACCCACGGCATCTTCCCTCCGAATACTGCTGATCGGCCAGAGTATGATCCTGGTTTTACTGTACCGATTGGGGCTGATATACCGCAGGAGATTGTTGATGTAGAGACTTTTTTTCCGACTGGGACGCAAGTCCAGTTGTTCAAGCTGACATCTCCCGTGGAGGATGAACACGAAAAGGAGATTGCATTGTCGGAAGAGGAGAAAGAACTTGGGGCTGATGAGGAGGAGGAGGGTGATGTCGCCGAGAGTAGTCTCGGACCCCGTGTGAGGAGGCCCTCGGCAGCTCTTCGGAGCCCGTACGTCCAGCAGTTCGCACGGAGAGGCAGCAAGAAGGTTAGGGGGGCTCTATTCGATGTTCCGTCGTGACGGGCATGGAATGAGTGTCTATATCCCTTTCAACGGACTTACTCTGGACCAGCCCTACTTCGAGCGGATTGAGTCACTACATTATTGGTACTCAGACATGGTAAGTTAATTTGTAGTTAAACTTTGAAATTTATAATGTTTATTAAATTGTGCTTAACTGTGATATGTATATTTTTCAGGAGATTGACATGTACATTACGTACCTGCGGGACAAGATAAAGGAGAACAATGCCGTAAAAAATGATGAAGTCACTCCAAAGAAGACTATACTCTTGTGTACCGAGTTCTTCGTAAGACCCAATCATCCTATCAAATACAAGTTTTTTTTATCATTTTTCTAATACTAATCGTTTAAATTTATTTTTAATTAACAGAACGCTATGAGGACCCAGTACGCTGGGGTTGAGATCCCGAATGCACATGCAAGGAGAACGAACTTGGAGAGGAAATATGAAACCTGGGCACCGCCGGACTTCATGTTGAAATACATCACGGGGGACGATAGGCACGAGAGTTGGGAACACGCACGAGAGGTAATTTAAAGAACCGTACATTTTTATTTTTTTAATTCAATTTAATATTTTAATTTAATTGTAAATAACGTTTTATTTTATTTTTTATTTTTTTAGGTGATAACGGTCTGTAATACCGGGCAACATTGGGTCGTGATACGGATTGACCTGAACCTCTGGACTATACAGTTGTACGACTCGTTGTGGTGGCGTTGTCCGGAAATAACTGCCAAGTCTCGTGTACTAACTCCGGTGTTGGAGTTGTTGCCTCGTCTGTTGGTAGCTGCAGGTTTTTGGGAGGGTACAAACTTGTTTCATCGAACCCACAAGAAGACTCCTATGCAGGTCGAAGCCCCGACGGAGCAGTTTGTCCAAGTCGACAACAACAACTGCGGTCCGTACGTGTGCATGTATCTGGATCGTCTAGTCAACAAGTACCTCAATCACCGGGGTAAAGAAATCGACGACGCGTACTTGATGAAGTATCGCCGATATGTAGCTCGAAAAATCTTCAGTATGAGTCATCGAGTCGATTGATTTGTATTGTATTGAATTGTAAATATTAGAATTGCTTGAATGTGGTGTAAATGTGTTTTGGACAGGTTGGAATCACAAAAAACGGGGAAATCCATGAAAAATTCTGTTCTGTGTTGGGCGTAGGGCGTAGGCCACTGCCTACGCCCTACGCCCACTATGTCGCAGGCCAAAGCCTGCTTCTTGATAGGCGTAGGGCGTAGGCAGTGGCCTACGCCATACGCTCAACCTGCCGCAACCAACTAGACTGACGTAGGGCGTAGGCCACTACGCTACGCCCTGCGCTCAATCTGACGCACCTCCACCTGCGCCCTACGCCTTCACAGTTTGGATTTTACGCGGTTTTGGCAATTTATCGACTTACCCGTGGATAATTAATGTAATTTGTATCGTTGGATGATCTTAAAATGTAGATTTGCGTGTCCCAACCAATTTTCGTGGAAAAATAATGTCGGGAAGTGCTCGATCGGCTAATGTCGAGAATTTGTCGATTTTTGCGACATTATCGGATCGAGCACTTCCTGACATTATTTTTCCACGAAAATTGGTCGGGACACGTAAAACTACAATTTAAGATCATCCAACGGTTCAAATCACCTTAATTATCCACGAGTAGAAGTATTTAGTGTTTTCATCACATATTACTTCTAAGTTACTTCTAAGTTTAACTTTAAATGTTATAGTTTGAGTTGAAGTTAAGTAGCTTCAAGGTATGACCAAACAATAAAATGTAATTTCGTTATTTTGAACCGTTTGATGATCTTAAAATGTAGTTTTACGTGTCCCTTCCAATTTTCGTGAAAAAATAATGTCGGGAAGTGCTCGATCCGCTAATGTCGCAAAAATCGATGAATTCTCGACATTAGCCGATCGAGCACTTCCCGACATTATTTTTCCACGAAAATTGGTCGGGACACGCAAATCTACATTTTAAGATCATCCAACGGTACAAATTACATTAATTATCCACAGGTAAGTCGATAAATTTCCAAAACCGCGTGAAATCCAAACTGTGAAGGCGTAGGGCGCAGGTGGGGGTGCGTCAGATTGAGCGCAGGGCGTAGCGTAGTGGCCTACGCCCTACGTCAGTCTAGTTGGCTGCGGCAGGTTGAGCGTAGGGCGTAGGCCACTGCCTACGCCCTACGCCTATCAAGAAGCATGCTTTGGCCTGCGACAGAGTGGGCGTAGGGCGTAGGCAGTGGCCTACGCCCTACGCCCAACACAGAACAGAATTTTTCATGGATTTCCCCGTTTTTTGTGATTCCAACCTATCCAAAACACATTTACACCACATTCAAGCAATTCTAACATTGGATGATTAAGGACAAATACAAAGTCTAAAATTAAAACACTTCTAACATGAAAGATTCATTACAACACAGTTTGTTGCACAATTGTCTCAAAACACAAAATAATTGTAAAAAATCAAAGAGTTCTAGTCATGCCCTCTTCTTCGCTACACCCGGGCATCTACAACTTCCTTCTCTTGACATCACAACCTGCATAGTAAATATTTCACAAGTCAAATTACACAAAAATATATGAAAAAACAAACACAACTACATAAAAGTTCAACAGTGTTTACTCTGGTGGAATCGGACAAGTCTGTGCATTGTGACCCTCTCCCTGACATTTCCCACATCGATATGTTTTCTTCGAAAACCTCTCAATTCGACTCGTGAAGCGGTCCATTCTCGGCCGTCCTGGAGTTCGTTTCACCGGTGGGGGCAACACTATCATGTTTTGGACATATTCGGGAATCTCCGTCCATTGATCTTCTGAAGGAACAGGTATAATGTTCTCCTTATATGCTTGCATCATATACTCATGGGTGAAATAAAGAGACGTCATATCATAGGCATATTGTCCTGCCCGACTCGGGTCCTTGGCACACACTGCGGCAATGGCATGCTCACACGGCATCATGTCAATTTGAAACACACCATATTCACACGTCATTGCCTCCAAATCCACAACCCCACACCATCTAGTCGACTCCACAGTGTACATCCAAGTACTTATTTTTTTGGTAACCCATTTAGGAGCACGGTCATAACGCTCACGCAACGTTGTTTCCCTTATCGGTGTCAATACACCGGTGAACGCACGAGCTTCTTCACGATGTCTGCAAAACCATTCAACCATCTTATCCAGAATAAACTTGATCAAGGAACATATGGGAAAGTCTTTAGCGTCTTTCATCACGGCATTTATCACTTCCACTGCGTTAGACGTCATCACCTCGTATCTATTCACACGGTGGTGGACTCTTGACCATTTCTCAAACGTGATATCTTCTAGCCACTTTGCACATTTCTCGCTCGCTGCTCTAAGCTCTGAAAAATGTCGATTGAACTCGGGTACAGTGTACGAGCACGCAGCCTTCTTAAAATGACCAACCAAGTCGTTTCTCCTGTTGTACTTTGACTTGATGTTTTGCATGATGTGCCAATAGCAGTGTCCATGTTCTGCCTTAGGGTAAACAGCAGCTACAGCATTTATAATTGGCTGACCTCTGTCAGACACGATTACCAGATCAGATCTATCTGCAATCAAAAACTGCAAGCACTGAAGGAACCAAATCCAGCAACTGGTGTCCTCTGCATCACCCACACCCCAAGCAAGTGGGTAACTGTGATGCTCACTGTCAGTAGCAGAAGCAATAAGAAGCGTTCCCTTGTATCTATTGGTCATGAACGATGCATCAATGACGATAACGTCCTTCATGTACTGAAATCCCCGAATACACGCTCCGATAGCCATGAAGAAGTACTGAAATTCATTGTTGGCGTTTGTCTGAATACGGGTGAACGTACCTGGATTCCTTTGTTCAAGCATGTAACAATACGAAGGAAGCTTCGAGAAATTATCTTCATAGGATCCGCGAACATTTTCCAGGGCTTTCTGCCGCCCTCTCCATGCTTTGTCGTAACTGACAGTAATATTTTCCTCAGTACGCATGAACTGCTAAATTCCAGCTGGTGTCATAGGTTTCTTTGCGTTCAAGAACTGGTCCTGGAGTCGATTGCCGATAAGACTGCTAGAGGCCTGCCTGTGCACACCGCTTCTATCAATCAAAGAACAAGTGTGGATGTTGGTGTAGGTTTTAATCACAAACTCATCGGTCGTCTTCTTCCTCGTTGCACGAATTTTCCATTTGCAATTTCTTTCAACACATTTCACCACCTTTCGATTGTGATCAGATTTGGCCACAACAAATTCAAACTTGCCCTGCAATGCTATCCGATCGACAACGTAGCTGAACTCGTCTTTGTTCTTGAAAGTCTGACCAACTACCAAATCGGAACCATCATACCGACCACCCCCGTCTCGATCACAAAGTCTGAAAGCAAGAGCAACAACATCGTCCACAATAGGAT
Source organism: Euphrasia confusa (assembly GCA_954870475.1). Lineage (NCBI taxonomy): Eukaryota > Viridiplantae > Streptophyta > Magnoliopsida > Lamiales > Orobanchaceae > Euphrasia > Euphrasia confusa. The sequence continues at coordinate 49,740,424 of OX940949.1, read as the reverse complement.
TATTATAATAAGAACTACCGCCCTCATTATTACCGTCGTCACCACCTCCACCATTGTTATTATCATCGTCATCAACAACATCATCGTCGTTAGCATCGACCTCGACACCATCAAAACCATCATAATAATCACCACCCACACCACCATCATAATCACCAGAAACACCACCTTCATAATCACCAGAAACACCACCATACGAAGTATTGCATAAATCAATGCTATCCCAAATAGATACAGACTGATCATAAGTAGATGGCACTATTAATTGACTGTAATATTGTGATGTTTCACCTGAAGTTCTTCGAGTTGGAAGTTTTTCTGGCCGAATTGGACTTTGACGTGCAGGACTTTGACTTTGACGGGCAGGACTTTCACGGGCAGGACTTTCACGGGCAGGACTTCTCGGTACAGAAGGACTGTAGGTCACAAACAACTCCATTTCATCTTGGTTTCTATGAATCCATACAGTCGTGGCCCAATCTTCTTCATCATTAAGATATATCGGAGGAGACTTTTCCTTTGGGAATCGAGAGATCGCAACTTCATTACATGATGGATCGATACCGATTTTTCCACACACTTTCTCAATAAGTGCATTAAACGAAATGCTCCTATCAATCAATATTGTTTTCGAGTGCTTCAAATCGCTCATTATCCATCTCCAATATCCCTCCAAGAGCTGCCACTCTCCACTAAAATGTATTATGATTGATATCTTATCCATGCCTGCAGTTACAATAAAACGGGAAGAATCAGAATTCAAAACTGCACTGATAAGGGCGTAGGGCGCAGGCCACTGCCTACGCCCTACGCCAATCTGAAAGTAGCTCACTGCCTACTTCCAGATGGGCGTAGGGCGTAGGCCACTGCCTACGCCCTACGCCCAACTTGTTGCAGCCTTCAGCATACTTCACACTGGGCGTAGGGCGTAGGCAGTGGCCTGCGCCCTACGCCCGCCTGCGATTCAAGAGCGATTTTCCAGAATTTTTTGGTTTCGAAAAGCACTCAAATCGCAAAATTCAAGCTCGATATTGACAACAACACACCCACAAGTCATGTAGAACTGAATGCTAACCTTTTTACGTCGAATTGTTGGTGGAAAATCGTCGATTTCGGAGCCGTTTTTTTTTTTTGGGCGATTTAGGGTTACGGGAGAGCAAAAATGGGGAAGAAGAAGAAATGAAAAGAGGGGTTATTGTGTAAATATTTTTAGGGGTTATTGTGTAAATATTTTCATTTACATTTCTTTTACATTTAATTTTATAAGGGGAGGGGTAGAGATCCAATTTTATTTTTGTAAGGGTTATTTAACCCTTACTTAATATTCATAGGGGCACTTATCCAAAGCTCTCTGTTTTGATTTTGATTTTTGAGTTTGTAATTTGGATGTATTGATTTTTTTTGGAAGATGTTTGATTGATTAAAAATTTGGAATGAGAAGCAAAGGGAAGAAGATGACGTTTTTTTTTTTTTTGTATTTTTTTATATATTTTTTTATTGTTTGTTGTAAAAAATAGTAGTATTAAATATATGAAAAGACGAAATTAGCCTTCAAGAAATCACATTACTTGGAAGTGTTCGGAATATTCACGGGAATATTCTATTTCGGCCTTCCAGAGATAGTATTTTGCAAATTTCTCAAAGTTGAGTCACTAATCGGTGACTTTTTGAAGGTCGGGTAGGAAAATAAAAAAAGGTCCAAAGGTCAAGTAGTAAAATATAATTAACCCTTTAATTTAATTGCTTCGTCAATATTGCAGTCCAGAGAAGAATGCAAGCATTTGATAAATCGTGGCAGACCTCACATAATGAAAAGGAAGCTCGGTAGGGATTCATAAAACCCGGTAAAGTATATGATCATAGAAGGTTTGTTCCGAATACAAACGTATCATGTTTGTAAATATAATTTTGTACCTATTTTTTCCAAACGTAGTTTTATATTTTTCATTCAAATTAATATTTATTTAAATTTTGTATAATTGCAGCGCTGGAATTATGCTGAGGAAAGGACAAGATGAAGTCATGAGAGATATCGAAATTAAAGAGAATACTAGATTGCACATGATCAATACCAGTAGGTACTTGTGTATTGGAGAATGTTGGGTTTGGCGGAGCCAAACCAAACCAAGAGGAAGTCGACGAACCGACGAAGACGAGCGCGGACGGAGGAGGAGCCGAAGTTGGTTCAGGAACTGGCACGTTCGTGGCAAGTCTTCCAAATCTTCAGAGGGTATGGCACGTTCGTGCCACTTTCTAGGAGTTTTTGGGCTAACTTGTTATTTGGGTCTTTTTGGGGTTTTGACTATATATACTACTTCCCTTTCACATATACCTTATCCAAAACAATGTGCTAGCCACCGTAGAGAAAAAAATTGTGAAGAGAGGTTTGTTTACGGGCAAAAAATCCTAACAAGAGTTTTCCCGCGAACACGTTGATATTTAGGGGATTGAGAGAACAAATAAGGAAAGATCTTAAAGATTTTAGTGCTAAATTCCTGGTATCTTTCTTGGGAAATGTGCACCTACTTTACAAATGGAAAGTTTCCACTATTTATAGTACAAGAATTAGGGTTACCAATCATGGACTTGGGCTTAAATTACATGGGCTTTCTTCTCTAATAAACTGTACGGACTACCTTTCTTACAAGAGGAAATCCCCAATACACCCTTCTAGACGGTATTCCCTATTTTACCCTTGACCGGGCTTCTCTGGGCGGACGGCTCCCCGAGTGGTTCGTCAACGGCTCGCCTTCTCTGCAGCCTATCATCCGGATTTAATCTGAGTCGGCTTCAATCCGCCGATTCATACGACCAACTTCTCTTCAACCTTGTGACGACATAACTTGAACGCCGGAGGCCACGATCACACTGCGGGGTGTCCGGGATGTTCGATTATGTTAGGACTGGGTGTGGTAGTGATCGCGAGTGATCGCGGACTGGGTTTTGTCTGCCTACCTGCGGGGTGAGTTCGCCATGGGCCGGATTGATTTTGGGCTTTAGTCCGGACATTTATGGGCTGAGAGAATAGGGTACAACAAGGTTAGAGATAGATTTTGTGAGAAAAATCTTGTAAATCTCTCGACTGTGTATCTCGTTTTGTAGACTAGAGTGTGAGAGTCCTAGAGAGAGTCGTGAGAGTTAGAATTCGAGAGAGAATTCTTAGAATCTCGGTGTAACGATTCGGTTTATCTAGTGAAAGAAAACGTGGCGGCAAAGTGGACGTAGCCCTTTGGGTAAACCGCTATATTTCTCGGTGTCGTTTTCTTGTTTGCTTTGTCGTTTTGTTTGTGTTGATTGCTTCGATTGTTAACTTTATTATTGCTTGAATATATATATATATATATATATATATATATATATATATATGTGTGTGTGTATGTATGCTTGAGGTGCATTGTGTTGGGATGTGTCCTTCAAATCCTACGTGTGCAATCGATTAAGTCATATGGTCATCTCCGGATGTTAAATGATGCATCAATAATATTTATATTACATAGAGTAATATTATATTGATTGATAATCATACCTACAGGGTCACACACGAATGAGAAGCTGAATGAGATAATTGCTGAATATTTATATTGATTTTAGAAATCAATAAATATATAAACTTGGTTTATATATATATGTGTAATTAAAGAAATTGACATGTCACATGGTGTGACATGTCATGCCACATGGAATAATGACTTGGAGTCATTAGTGCACATTTGGCAATGATGTGGCATGGAGTTAGTGGGTGGGAGTTACATTTTGACCATTAACTCTCACCATAATCACACCTTAGTGGGGAGGTTATTTTGACATAATGATGGTGCATTATTGTGAAGATAAAGGAGTGAAAATCTGATTTTCTCTCATTCCAACACTTGAATTTCAAGATTACACCAAGAGAGAAAGAGAGAACATAGTGTTCTTCCCATTTTTCTAAAGAACAATCAGCAATTTTCAGCACTCGTCTTCCGTTCGTGTGCAACACGTAGAGGCCGGGCCATTTGTGCGGCTACACATCCGGGAAGACCAGAAGCAAGACAAGAGGCTTGGGAAGATTTTCTCTTCAAGGTTCGCTGCGAGAAAATCGGATCTTCATCAACGAACAGCCATCGACATCAACGAGGCACGCGTCAACCAATGTAAGATTCGTTGACCTTTATATATATATATATATATATATATTGGATATGTGTATATATATAAATATAAATGTGTTTATACACTCTTGTGTGCACTAAGATCATGGCATAGTAGATCTATCGCTTTACACGCTTCCGCACACACGGTATATCGATTGGATCGGTATACCGGTACCTTCAATTGATATCAGAGCCTAGGGCTCGTGCACACTTTTGTGTTGGACACAAGAAGTTTAATCAACATAATTGGATTATTTGTTTAATTGTGATTATGTGGTTAGATGTAAGGCCGGCCACCGTTAGTGGTCGGGTGAATGAAATTGTCGTTTTTTTCGTTTCGATTGGCCGTAGTCTTTTGAGGGCTGCGTCCCTTGGAATCATTTGTAATAGATAGGTTTTTCTATTATATTTGTATTGTACTACTTGTAAGCGATGGACTTGGTCCATGGTTCGATGGAGGATCTCGGCTCTCCGGCGAAAACGAGAAGAAACGAATCAAAACGAAGCGAAACGGGCGACAACCGGGCTGCTGGAGCAAAACGGCGGGCGCCGTTTGTGCTCCGGCGAGCGCCGAATGTATTCGGCGGGCGCCGTTTTGGAAACGGCGACCGCCGAAAGGCTGTTTTTAGGTCAGCCCTGTTCTATACCCTTTTGGCGACCGCCGTTTTGGAAACGGCGACCGCCAGTGGTGTTCGGCGACCGCCGTTTGTAACACGGCGGGCGCCGTTCGTGGTTTTTGGGGTACGGACTAAGGTTGACCTAAATCGGCGAGCACGGAACTGATACGGCGGGCGAGGACCAGTCCAGAAGATGTTCAAGGCCTATTTTGTTGCTTTTAATCTTTTCGTTTGAGAGTTGTGAGGTTCTAGGGGCCTTTCGATTTCGTATTTATTTGCTTTGCTAGTTATAGGTTGTTTTATGTTATAAATGTTCAACTTACATATAAACAAACCCATGCATGCAAGTTCCCAAAATAATGAGTATAATGTCTTGTCCAAAACATCACACCCATAAAGCCCTCGATCATAAGTTGGTAGGTCCGCCTCAGCGGGGTACTACTTGTTATCTTGGGATAAGTGGGAGTAAGGGTTAGACCCTTACACGCGAGTTTGGTTTTCTCATCGATAGATCCACTGCAGGCGTGGCTATCGAGACATGAGATGAGAATAGGACTCTCATCGACCGAGAGTGACATTAGATGTCATTGACATGGAATGTCTACCTATCTTGGAGTTCTTAAGTGCGGACTCAGTCGGCTTAAGGATTCGCAAGATGAGGGTCTTGGGATCGTTTTGTTCAAGGGAACAACGATATTAGATATCGATTGAACAAAATGGAATAAATAAGTAGCTTGTTAGACAACCTTATTTGTTTACCGCTTTGTGGATGTTTACATACTTTAGTTATCTTTCTTTTGTAGTTTATCATGTCAAATATCAACTCAATTCAAGTTTGGTTCAATTCTTGATTGTGAAAAATTGAACAAAACAAATTTTCTTGATTGACAACGTAATTTGAGGATGGTCCTCAAATACGAATACAAAGAGAATGTGTTAGACTACCAATTCCTATGATATCATTGAACAACTCAATAGCATGTTCGGGGAACAGACTATGATTGAGCGGTTCGGTATGACCAGGGTCATCGCTTCAGCTAGGCTGGAAAAATGGAAATCTATGGGATCACATGTGCAACAAATGATTGGATTATTTGCTTCAAGTGACCGCCTAGATTTTTCCTATGATGATTAGTTGGCAACCGATTTCATACTTCAATCTCATGATGGTTATAATGCCTTTAGGCTAAATTTTCCATATGAATGGTTTGAAGAAATCGCTTCGTGAGCTCCACGGGATGCTCAAGGCTGCTGAGCCGGCGATAGAGAAGGACCCTAAGAGGGAAATTCTTATGATATGGGATAGGGTATTCAAAAGAGCATGGGCAAGAAGGCTACTAGGGTTCCTAGGGAATCTCAATGCGTCTACTGCAAAAGTGTTGGACACTACTTGCAAACATATAAAATTTCATATTTTATTCAATTTCAAAACAAATGCCTGATTTGTCTTTCATGTGATGAATTCTAAAGTTAAGATTATTTACACCTCGGGGAGTGATTTAATCCAAAACACTTAGTTCATCAATGACACAAATTAGAGAATTTCGAGCCATGGGATGGCGTGAATCGATTGTCTGGTTGGCTCCCTCATATTTTATGAGAGATAGGGCTTCAATTGCATGATAATATCGCTGGTTAGAAAACTTCGATTTTTCACTTACGATTTATCACGTTTTGACATTGAGATAATTTTGAATGGGAAATTTGAATGAAACTCAATTATTGGGAATAATTGAATTTGCCCAAAGTTCAATGAAGATGTGAAGAACGGGGTTGCTTCATCTTCAGGTATTAATGTTATAGACATTAAACTTCACAAATTCTACTTCTTGGGTATTGGATGCCAAATGTGGTTCTCACATTTGAATGTGAAGGAACTACATAGAAGTATAAGTTTGGTGAATAGAGATGTCGGTCTATGGCGATAAATGGAGCGAATGTCGCTGCATTAGCCGTATGATCATATGATATTGTTTTGCCTTAGGGCTTTGTTTTAGTATTATAACTATGTAATTGCGTACCTTCAATAAACAATGAATATTGGTTCAGTATTGGATACTGATGGATTCGTTTTTCACTATTAAATAGTTTGGTAACTATTTTAATTGTGAATTATTCTTTGTTTTGGCACGATTATTATATGGTTTATGTATACTTTAACTTGACAAAATCACATATATCATTAAGACCAAAGGCCAAATCGAATAAGTCTCAATGAGACATAACTGAAACATTGTTGATTAAATCAAATAAAAATCTAAACATGTAACGAAGCTTCTTTTAGAAGGAATTTTAAAATCATTTGCCTTTGAGTCATTTGATACATGTGAATGATGTGTGATTGAAAAGATAACAATGTCATCTTTCTTGGAGAAAGGAGAACATGTGAGTAATTAATTAGGGATGATCCATACTGATGTATGTGGAACCTATTAGTTCACAAGCACATGAAGGTTATGTTTCGGAAAAGAGAAAACTAACTCTATTACATAGAGTTCGATCTATCGATGATGAGTCTAATTGAACTACTGAACTCTTTTGGGAACACACTATTCTTAACTTCAACCTATACACTGAATAGGACACTGTCAAAAGCTGTTGATAAAGACACCATACTAGGTATGGAAAGGGAGGGTCCCTAAATTGTCTTACATCAAGATTTGAGGTTATATAGCTTCTATGAAGAGATTTATCTCTACAGGGCTTGAACTCAAATGGGATAAAAGTTTCCTTATGGTATGTCCATATGAAACTCGAGGGTACAAATTCTACGATCTATCTGAGAACAATATTTTGTTGCTCGAGATAGTGATTTTCTTGAAAAGAGTAATATTTCCTAGAAAGTCAGTGGGAGCTCGGTTATCTTGAACGAGGTTCAAGTGGAACAACCAATGATGAATACTCAAGACTGGGTTGAGAGTATTCCTATGGTTTTGGAAACCATACAAGCCCTTATAGGTCCAGAAGGCATATATCTCTTTTAGTCAGATACTTAGGTATTGTAATCAATGAGAGATATGAAGTCATGCTTTTGAAAAGCGATGAACCTTCGAACTATATCCAAGCTATGACGAGTGCAGCTACTAAAAATTGGCATGGTGCCATATAATCCGAGATGATTTCAATGTCTGGTAATCAAGTTTAGAACTTGATAGATTTGCATCAAGAGGCTAGACCTTTTGAGTGCAAATAGTTCTTCAGGATCAATATAGACATGAATGGAAAACCTAGGGTTTTCAAAGCAATTTTGGTGGTAAAAGTTTTATATTCACGAGGTGGATTATGATCAATCTTTTTCACCAGTTGTTGTGATTTATTCATTCGGATTAACTTAGCCATTGTGACTCATCTTGATAATGAGTTATGATAATATTGGATGTTAAAACTAACTTCTTGAATTGGATTCTAGAAGAGAATGTGTTTTAACACAGCCAAAGAGTTTTATCGATCTTAATAAGGCTGAGAAATTATGCAAGCTTATAGTTCTATTTATGGAATAAAGAATGCATATAGGAGTAGCAATCTTCAGTTCAATGAATCCATACTGGGATTTGGATTTCAGAGGAACTCGGAAGAGTCTTGTTTTACAAGAAGATCAGTGGGAGTTACGTTGTATTAATTGTGTTGTATGTCACTAACATACTCCTTATTGGAAACAATGTTTCTATGCTTAATTCTATTAAAGAATGGCTTGGGAATTGTTTTTCAATGAAGGATCTTGGAGAAGCACAGTACATATTGGGCATCAAGATCTGTCGGAACAGATCGAAAATGATGTTTGGACTTAGTCAAGTGACCTCTATTGATAAGGTACTTGATAAGTTCAGAATGAAAGACGCCAAAAAGGGTCTCATTCCAATGAGTCATGGCACATCTATTAGCAAGATGCAAGGCCCTACGGGACTTGATGAGCAAAAGAGGATGGAAAACATTCCTTATGCTTCGGCAATAGGGTCTATAATGTACGCCATGATATGTACACGACCGGACGTATCGTATGCTTTGAGCATGACGAGTCAGTTTCAAGGAAATCCAGGTGAGGCGCGTTAGACTGCGACCAAGAATATTCTTATGTACCTTAGATGGACAAAAGAATTTTGTTGTCTTTGGAAGACAAAAAGAGTTGATATTAACAAGCTGTTTGAATGTTAACTTCAAAACAGACTAAGATAATTTCCGATTTTAATCTGGTTATATCTTTTGTCTGGTTAGAGGTGATATTTGCTGGAATAGTTCCATGCAATGCAATATAGCTGATTAAACTACAAAAGCTGAGCACAGTATTGCATTGGATGCAGTAATGTTGGCAGTTAGGATTTGAAAGTTCTTGAATGAATTAGGTGGCGTAACTAGCTCAGCCCATCCGATAGTTCTCTATTTATAGTAGAGTTATCGCGCAAGCCAATGAGCTAGGAAGCACCACAAGTCTAAAACTGGTTCTCAGGAAGTTCCACATTATTTGGGAGATAGTTTTGTGGAGAAATAGAGATAATAAAGTTGCAATTGTTGGTAAGGTTGCAAACCCGCTTTCTAAACCTCTCCAGCAGTTTAAGCTTGAGGCTTTCACGACTGCAATAGATATCAGACATCTTAGAGATGGGTTGTGATTTCTATTACTGTATTAGATACTATTGGAGATTTGGTAAACATTCACTCATATGTATAATACATAATTCTTCATATAAATATGGTATAATTTATATGAATTGTCCAAATGATTAAGTTATATCAATTGGGTTATGAGGTCGACTTACCGCATAATGAAGTCCCAATGGTTGAACTGATATACTTGAATCATATAGCTGTTCCTAGTTCGTATAATCGAGTACGGACAAACCGATAATACAAAGAACTAGATTGTAATGTGTACTATAGCGCCGCTTCATGGGCTAGTGATGTGGGACATCAAGTACAATTACATAGATATTAGCTGGGAGCTAATGATCGAACAGACCCGACTGGAATAGTATTTAAGATTTCGAGTCATAATACTATATTATTGACTGTCGAGCAATTTCCTCTGACCTGAGTAGTCCAGAGTGATTCCATTGTGAAATGGTGTACTTTGATATAAGTAAACGCCTTTCGTAAAAGGAGGTTATAAAACTTGTTATTGGGTATATCAGGAAGCAAGTGGGAGAGCTTGGATTGACAAGATGGGATTTTCCTCCATTTTTAATGGGATATATGTCTTATCGGCCACTTGGAGAGTCGAGACTGTGGAAAATACGTGGCCACGTCCAGATTCGTATCATATTGATAAATCTGGTTTTACAGTCTGTCTCAAAGTCCAAGAAAGGTTTGAACCGATTGAGGATGACTCGAGTCTTGCCTCAAGTTCAAACTTAGACATAAAGTGACAACAGGAAGTTGGCAGCACACTGGCTCTGAAGGCCAAGTGGGAGATTGTTGGGATGTGTCCTTCAAATCCTACGTGTGCAATCGATTAAGTCATATGGTCATCTCCGGATGTTAAATGATGCATCAATAATATTTATATTACATAGAGTAATATTATATTGATTGATAATCATACCTACAGGGTCACACACGAATGAGAAGCTGAATGAGATAATTGCTGAATATTTATATTGATTTTAGAAATCAATAAATATATAAACTTGGTTTATATATATATATGTGTAATTAAAGAAATTGACATGTCACATGGTGTGACATGTCATGCCACATGGAATAATGACTTGGAGTCATTAGTGCACATTTGGCAATGATGTGGCATGGAGTTAGTGGGTGGGAGTTACATTTTGACCATTAACTCTCACCATAATCACACCTTAGTGGGGAGGTTATTTTGACATAATGATGGTGCATTATTGTGAAGATAAAGGAGTGAAAATCTGATTTTCTCTCATTCCAACACTTGAATTTCAAGATTACACCAAGAGAGAAAGAGAGAACATAGTGTTCTTCCCATTTTTCTAAAGAACAATCAGCAATTTTCAGCACTCGTCTTTCGTTCGTGTGCAACACGTAGAGGTCGGGCCATTTGTGCGGCTACACATCCGGGAAGACCAGAAGCAAGACAAGAGGCTTGGGAAGATTTTCTCTTCAAGGTTCGCTGCGAGAAGATCGGATCTTCATCAACGAACAGCCATCGACATCAACGAGGCACGCGTCAACCAATGTAAGATTCGTTGACCTTTATATATATATATATATATATATATATATATATATATATATATTGGATATGTGTATATATATATAAATATAAATGTGTTTATACACTCTTGTGTGCACTAAGATCATGGCATAGTAGATCTATCGCTTTACACGCTTCCGCACACACGGTATATCGATTGGATCGGTATACCGGTACCTTCACATTGTAGATGTACGTATAGCTTGCGATAGGTTGTCGTCGTTGTAGGTTGGTCGGGAATTCGGTACACTCGGTGATGTGGGTATTAGAAGTATTATAATGAGGCCCAATATTTAATTATCTTATTTATTTTATAGTCCAATATGTTTAGGGTTTCATTAGTATTTATATTTTATTTTGTTCATTGAATAAGACAGTTGTTTTTGACATTGAATAAAATAATTTTTCTTTGTTTTATCAATTATCGGTATTCATATGAATCAACGATCTTTGATCGATTAATTATCGGGTATTCTTAGAATCAACGAGTCTAAATATTTGTGTTTACGCTTCCGCCTGCACTCGCGGGTTGAATGGATTCTTAACAACGGTTGGACGTCGGTTGTTCTAGAGAGATTGGTAATAGAGTACGGGTGGATTCATTTGGAGATTGATCGGAGTTTTCCTCACGCATTGGGCGTGTTCGGTCAACCGGGTATCGACTAGTCAAGGAAAAAGTCCCCGTGATCTCTCTCTAAGAGCGAGTCGGTCCGTTTAGATCCCATTAGAGAATATATTCGATACACTAAATAAATGAAAAGTTAGTCTTAACTTATCTATCAATTTGAGCTTTTATAAATCAATAAAATTTCTTGGTCCAATGCTATTAATTTATAGAAGTTTTACTATAATAAATAATATATACAGTAGTAAAATCTCATAATACTCATTAATTAATAATTTTTTAAAATTAATAAAATTTTATGGTCCAATTATTAATTTATAAAAGTTTTAGTATAGCTCGAATATATTGATTTATATATTAGAAATTGATGCTTATATTTGTATTTGTAGATATCCCGGAAAATTTTGTAGATATCCGGAAAATACACACCTTAGTTTTGAGATCATTAAATTAATGTAGTACGGAGTCCCAATATAATAAGAGATCTAATCTATCAAGGAATCAACACAACACTATTCTTGTATTCTAATTATTGGAATAACCTTGTACAAAATACATTTGATCCTGATCCTGCTAATTTTGCTATGGATTCAAGTAATTTATATTTATACCATAATTGTTTTAGTTGATACTGTTAATTACTGTATGTTAGTTTTTCTTTTGTTTTGTTTTTTTTAATGTAAAATAATTAAAATTTGCTTTAAATTCATTATTCCTGGATAATTATTAGTGAAAAATCTCAGGTGCCGAACTGAGAAAAAGAAGACGACACGAGTGGATTGAGGATCTTTCCACCAAGCCCAGAGTCTGCCTATATCATAATTTCTTGGTACAGCAATTGCTTAATTTGTATGTATAGTAATTTAGTAATCTAATTTCGTTTATTCCATCGATATTGTAATATACACACACAGACTATGAAAGAATGTGAGCATTTGATAAATCTTGCCACACCTCACATGAAAAGATCTCTTTCTCACGACGTGAAAAACCCGGATGGTCCCGGAAAAATTAGCAGGTTGTGTTCCTACGCGCAAATCCCTTTATAGATATAGATTACGTATATTAATTTGTATTTAAATTTAATTTGCATCGATTCTGGCATGCAGTTCTCGAACTAGTACGGCAATGTCCTTGTGGAGAGGACAAGATAAAGTCGTTACAGCTATAGAAAAGAGAATTGCAGATTGCACATCTATACCTGTAGGTACGGTATAGTATGCATGGGGCATTTTGATTTGCATAGTTAATATAGTACTATATATATTAATTATGTTTGGTCTTGAATTTGGATCTCAGAAAACGGACAAGGCTTTCAGGTCCTTCACTACGAGGTGGGACAAAAGGTCGATATTCACCGTGACTACTTTTTACCCGGTGAGAAAGGGACAAAGGAGATCGGGAGCCAGCCGACAATTACTGTTGTTATTTACTTGTAATGATTTGTGTCATACTATTTCCTAATTTTGTTTAATTAACGGTTGTTGTTATTTTAGTAATTAAATAAACAGTACATAATATGAATTTATGATGGAAGGTCGGACGTTGAAGAAGGCGGTGAGACGTTTTTCCCATATGCGAAGGCGAAGGGCCTTTATGTAAAACCGAGTATGGGTGATGCTTTGCTCTTCTGGAATAAGAGGCTCGACGGCAGTGTGGATCCGTTAAGTATCCACGGTACGTACATAAATAAATAGTTAACCTTTTATTATAACCTTAAATATAATTAGTAATTTTTGTAATTAATTGTATTTTTGCATGGATTTGGCAGGATCTGCACCTGTGATCAGAGGGAATAAGTGGGCATGTACGAAGTGGCTACACGATGCTAAATTTACACAACCAACAACGACGCCAACCTCGGCATTGACACCGACACCGTTTTCTACACTTGGACAATTTCGTTTAATCCTCTTATTTTATGTTTTTTCTTTTTTTTGCATTTTCATTTTTTATAGTTTAGGATAAAATTTGAAAAATATGAGTAAAATTGTATTTTAATAAGAAAATTTTAAATTTTTTTATTTAAATTTAAATTTCAATTTAATCCGGTTGAACTTAACTCGATTATTCTAAACCGAAAATGAACTAAAGTTTTTATTATAATAATTTTATATATTATTAATTACTGTTTTTTACAATGTTGACTAATATTCAACAATATTTTTAAACTGAAATCATTCATATAAAATTTATTTTATTTTAAATTGTGAATTAAACTTAATTGATATGAGTTATATTTAACTAGAATCACTCTCCCGTATAATTTTTCTGAAAATTAATCGTATAAAATAATTTAAATAATTAAATTTTATTTTTTAAATTTTATTTTTTCGAAAATTAATCGTATTTAATAATTTAAATAATTAATTTTTATTTTGTATTTTTTTCTAAAATGAATCAAATGAAATTATTTAAATAATTAATTTATATTTTTTAGATAATTAAATAATTAATTTTAATTTTATTTTTATTTTTATTAATTATTCATAGTATGTAATAATTTAAATAATTAATTTGTGTTTTTGTAAATTTTCTAAAATTAATCGTATGAAATTATTTAAATAATTAATTTATATTTTGTAGATAATTAAATAAAATTGATTTTAATTTTCTTTTTATTAAATAATTAATACTACTACCAACTGTAATTATTTATTTAAAAATTTAAATTGTAGACGATAATGATAATAATAATAATAATAATAATAATAATAATAATAATAATAATAATAATAATATTATTATTATTATTATTATTATTATTATTATTATTATTATTATTATTGTATTTTTATTTGTCAATATTAATTGACAATTTTAAAAAGTATTACCAAAATTGACAATGTAAAAAATATTACTAAAATTTGATTAATACAATAAATTTGACATTAATGTATTACCAAAATTAAATTAAACTATTATCTTTTTATAATATTAATAATTAAAATAATTAATTATGTTTTTATTTATAATTTTGTAGTGTAAACACAATAATATTTAACCTTTTCTATTGGTTCACGTGAAATTTAGAGATCCAGAAATTATATATGTATAGATTAAATTGTGAATTAAACTTAATTGATATGAGTTATATTTAATTAATTGAATAAAACTGAACTTATTCATGATATACTAGTTTAATAGAACTGGACTTTATTATTGAACTGAAAGTTTTCTTTATTCATAAATCCATTATTTATTCATAAATCCATTTAGATATGTTTTATATCTATACATATATAAATTATAAATAAAAATAATAATATTAACTATAAATTTTAAATAAAAATAGTAATTTTTAGGTAGGTTTTTATTTTCAGTAAATTTCCACGCTTTAAGAATATGTAATTCTAATTAATCATATGTTTTCCCAAGAAAAAACCAGTCTCGTTTCTGCGTATATATATTCGTCGAATTTTTTTTTTATCTTTTCCATAATTTCATGTACGCTTTAATTATTTCATTATGCATTTATTTTTTCATTTTTCTTTTACCTGTTCTTTTGGACTGAAATCGGCTGAACTGAACTGAAAACTGAACTGAATTGAAATGAACTTAAGTGATCTGAACTGAAAAGAATCGTTTTTTTTATAAAAATAATAATAATTTTTTATAAATTATTAAATATTTTTTTAAAAATATTAATAATATTATGAAATTAATTAGATTTTATATTTATAATTATAGATTGAAATTATTTTTTATAAAAATAAT
Source organism: Euphrasia confusa (assembly GCA_954870475.1). Classification (NCBI taxonomy): domain Eukaryota; kingdom Viridiplantae; phylum Streptophyta; class Magnoliopsida; order Lamiales; family Orobanchaceae; genus Euphrasia; species Euphrasia confusa. The sequence goes on along the minus strand of OX940949.1, from coordinate 49,725,169 downwards.
AATAATTTTTATAAATTATTAAATATTTTTCTAAAAATATTAATAATATTATGAAATTAATTAGATTTTATATTTATAATTATAGATTGAAATTATTTTTTGTTTATTTTATTTTAATTTATTTTGAAACTAACTGAACTGAACTGAATCGATCTGAACTGAACTGAATCGATCTGAATTGAACTAAAGCGATCTGAACTGAACTTAACTGAAATTATGTTCAAAAGAACAAGTCCTAATTTAAATTTGGATTTTTTTCCATAATCAAATTCAGGTATAATTTAATAATAGATTTTTTTTTTCAATATCTTATAAATTAAATTGGAATTGTAGCCTATAATCCGTTTGGAATGTGATTCTTTTCAGTAGGTGTAGAATTGATACAAGATTTGATAAACGACAACTATGGAAAGGTTTGCATATTTATTTGCTAATTACAATGTTAATCGATTGAAAGAGAAATAAATTAATTTTCTATTTTACAGTTCTATTTTGGATAAGGTAATTACGTACGGGCCGCAGACGCGGTGGTTCTCGACCTTGACCTGCCTCCATAACAGCTTAATCATGATTCTCGACTCTTGCTCTCTGTGAACTATATTTTTTTCACTATAGGTGAGATCAATATGATGGTGTCGAATTTTTAAATATTTAAAATAATCAAATAAATAAAATATCTTCTATAATAAGATTTTATACTTTATTTTCATAATTTTATTATTATTTCGTTGGGAATGAGATATAATATAACCACAAATAATAATAATAATTATTTATTGGCTATATAATCTTTTACTCTAAGTATTGACAAAGTTATAAGGAGTATGATTTAAGTGAACTGTGAAAATATTGAAAATTATTATTGAAAAATAATTTTAAAACATATTTTTGAATTTTGTATTAGTATTAATACTAATATAACTTAATTAAAAATATATATATTGTTCAATGAAAAGATATATGTAATTAAATTTTAATAATATTTTTTATACGATCATTATACATTATTAATTATTTTTAAATTTTTTATGTTGTAATTAAAATGAAACACTCACCAACAAAGTCATAAATGTTGTTTATTACTTTAAACATGCATAACCTTTAAATTTAAATAAAATATTTCATATTTGAGAGAACGATTGATAATGAGATTCAAGCCGAGTTTACAAATTAGTAGGGGTGAACAATATATCTCGGAATTTCGATCCCGTCACGATCTCATCCCGAAAGTTAGCGAGATAGGACGGGATCAATTTTAAAAATAGCAATCGCGTTCCGTCCCAAGCCGATTTATTTTTTCTTAATGGGACGGGATAGGACCGGGACGATCCCGTTCTATAACGTCCCGTCCCGTAAATTTATTAATATACATAAAAAATATTATTATTCACATAAATTAATAAAAATATAAAAAATATTAATCACATTCAATTAAATTTATTTATTAATTAATACATTTTCACAAATTTCATAATAATTTATTTTTTATATAATTTGTTTTGAATATACTTAAATATTAATATTTTAAAATTTGTAAAATGTCTTTTAAATTGAATAATTGAACTTATTTTTTTCGAAAACTTAAATTTCTTTTTATTTGTATTTTGATTATTTTATAAGTCGATAATAATTAATTTAATTTTTAATTTAATTTTATAATTTTATTTAAAATTTTAGGAGGTCTCGATTCCGTCTCGATCTCGACCCGAATATAAATTATCAGGACGAGACGAGATTTCTCTAACACGTGCATCGCACGGGCAGTGCTACTAGTTTAAAAGAATTTAATTTCAGTTCAAAAATAAAGTTGATTTGCCAAGGAAAATAGTTCTTGGAGATAAAACATATATTTGTTGAAATTTTTGTGATCAAGTTGATGAAATCTTGTTCTCTCCACAAGGACATTGCCGTACTAGTTCGAGAACTGCCAGAATCGATACAAATTAATATACAAAATTTATATCTATAAATGGATTCGCGCGCGCATCGGAACAAAACCTGCTAATTTGCATATTTTCTTAAATTATATTTGTTAATGACATATTTTCTTAAAATATCCTCAGAATAATTAATTTTTACATTAATATTCAATTTAAAGTATTAAAATAATTAATAAAGGATAAAATTAAAAAAAATCTTAATATGTGTGTATGAACTTTTATAATGACATATATTTTGAATTGTAAGAATATATATTAGCGTGTAGTTCGCTCTCGTACGATGTAGAGTGCTAACTCTGTGAAACTAGTTTGAACTAACACTATATTTTGCTTAAACTTCATTTTTAAGTTTTTGGTTGTATTATTTAATTATGATTAATCACACCAAGTCTCTTTATGACTGTGAAGAGTTTCCTGCACAAATTGAAGCAAAATATATTGGAACTTCGAAGATATTGGGCATGACTTCGAAGTTGAACTGAACTCAAAGTCCTATAGAGTTTAAAGTCTTCTGAGAGAACTTCGAACCAGATTCTACTGCTCATTAAGGGACAAGCAGCGATCAAGTTGTCAGAGATTAGAAGAGACACTGCTAAGACTATCTACAATCGTTTCAACATTCAACACCTATTTTATTACTCCACATCATCTTCTCTCTCTTCCACCTAATCATTCAACACCCACTCAATTTTTATACCCTACAATAGTATTATTTAATAATATTCAACACCCTACCCCACTACTTTTATTTTATCTTTTTATTTTTTTTATAATTTTATTTTTATTACAATTTAATAAAAAAAATATCAATTAATAATAAAATAATATATAAGTTTTTAATTTTGAATTTTTTAAATTAAAATAGTGAATAGTAAAATAAAGTATATTTTTTTGTAAAGACGAAAAAATAGAAATAGTCATTATTAAACCAAATTACAAAATATTAACTTCTATTTTTAGATAAAAGATGATGAATTTTTGAATAAAAAAATATTATGAAATAATTAATTAAAAAAGTTAAAGATAATATAAGATAAAAATTTGAAAATTAAAACGAACAAATGAAAAAACATGTGGCAAAAGTGATAGATAAAGAGTGGGTAAAATAATTCAATCTGTATAATTTATAGGAGGTGAGTTCATTAATTTGCTTTTCACGCTGTTGAAAGAATTCAACACACAATTATTCCACTTGGCTTCAACCGGTGAGATAACTGCCATTGCATCAATTCAACAGTTGAATTTTTGTTTTCAACATGACCATTGTAGATGGTCTAAGGTGTTGAATCCAACTGCTTGAAGAGTTCGAAGGCTTTCCCCTCGTTGTTAGCAGTGACGTAGCTTCGTTATATATTAATTATTTATTAGGTATAAATCTTTAAGACAGCACTTTCAAAATGTATGATTTATGAAAATATGGAATTTATTTCTATTTATAAAAAAACAATTATTTTATTTTTACAATATAAAATACTATTTTATCCCTACTTTTCAAACTTTATTCAGAACTATTTACTTTTATCCTTAAAAATACATTTTTATCACTTACGTTTTTGTCAACAACTGAAAGTAACAAATTTCACATATTTCGTAATCTACTTACCGATCTCAATTAAAAAATAATAAATAAATAATTAAAATAATAAATAAATAAATAATAATCAATAAATAAATAATAATTAATAAATAAATAATATATAATAAAAATAATTAATAAATAATAAGAATAATTAATAAATATTTACTAAATAATAAAAATAATAAAAATAATTAATAAATACTTAAAATAATTCAAAAAATCACAAAAAATCCTTGTTCAACTTATATTTGACCTAATTATCAAAGTTGGGTCAATAAAATTTTAAAGTGAGCAGATTCTACTGCTCATTAAGGGACAATAGCAGCGATCAAGTTGTCAGAAATTAGAAGAGACACTGCTAAGGTGTTGAATCCAACTGCTTGAAGAGTTCGAAGGCTTTGCTAGAAGACTTCGGACCAAATGTCAAAAGACAACGAATTGATCGATGCTGAAGTTCTCATATATATTGAAGCCTCGTTAGCAGTGACGTACCTTCGTTATATATTAATTATTTATTAGGTATAAATCTTTAAGACGATAGTTTCAAAATGTATGACTTATAAAAATGTGGATTTTATTCCTATTTATAATTAATCCCAAATTGAACTTGAATTTTTTATTATTATAAGGAATTTATTTCTGCATAGTACATTTTATAATATATTGAGTTTCTACTATAGTAGAAATAGAACATGTTTTGTTATTTAAGTAATCAATTATTTAAGTGAATAATTAATAGTGTTTATGTAAATAGATAAATATTGGAAAATAAAAATATAAGAAAAATTTTCATTTGTGGATAAAAAAAATTTTAAAAATCAACTAAAAAATGAATTATTTAGAATTGAAGGGAGTATTATTTTGTGTAGATTTTTCTGATCCGAAGAGTAAGACACTCTCACTCTGAGTTTGTTACACGGGCCGAAATAAGGCTTCATAAGCCCGTGATTCAGCCAACCCGAATATAGACCCGAACCGCTCAACCCGGCCTGTGGCACCTTCAAATTGAGATAAGGAAAACAACAGTGTAGTTGTATAAGTTCCAGAGCCCAAGGAACAATCATCTTTCTTATAATAATCCGAGCTCCGATTTCTATACAACAAACAATCTCTGCATCATTATTTCTTCACTCATCTCCCTCTCTCTATATCTCCGATTACATGTTTTTCTGAACTCACTTCTTCTTCACTGAACACTTTTTTTCTTTTTGAACTTCCCGGTAGCTGGATCTATTATTATTCAGCGAAAATATAATGGAGGGTTGTAACGTTTATGATGATTCTTCTTCTCAAGTTCTTGATTCCATCTGGGTTCCAGATTCTTCCCCTTCTTTTCACGGTAAGTCTCAATTTTTTCTATTTTTTTTTTGTTTGTTTTTTTCAATGCCCACCACCTGTTTGATTTAATGCCGGTGATCGAAATCTTCTTTGTTTTTTTAATCCGTCAAAGTAAATTCTGGGCTTTATTTTCTGATCACGTTTCAGCTTCTGCATCCATGGTCAACTTCGAAGGTGCCCAAGGCGATCACGCTTCTCAGAGGCAATTCGTCGAACACCTCGACGGCAAATTGGAAACCCACGGCGACGAGTTCTTCCCCCACCAGCCCGACAAAAAGAGGCGACTCATGCCGAACCAAGTCCGCTTCCTCGAGAAGAGTTTCGAGGTGGAGAACAAGCTCGAGCCGGACAGGAAATTCCAGCTGGCTAAAGAGCTCGGCTTGCAGCCCAGGCAAGTCGCCATCTGGTTCCAGAACCGCCGCGCCCGGTGCAAGACCAAGGTCCTCGAGAAGGAATACGATTCCCTGAAAGCAAGCTTCGACAAGCTCAAGGAGGATTACGACTCTCTTTTTGCAGATAATGAGAAGCTGAAAACCGAGGTATGAATGGAGATGATCCACAGAGCAAATTCTAGTTTTTGTGAATTTACAATGTTAGTCCCTAAGTTTTAATGATATTTTCAATTCAGTCCTTTTTCTCTGCACACCGACATTAACATCAACCCGAAAACTGTTGTTAGTCTGTAAAACCATGAAATTTTACTATTATAATTGTAGTTAATTGCAATTTAACACAGGTTCATCAGCTGGCCCGGAAATTGGTACCGGGTGAAAACGGAAAGAAGGCCAAGCTGGAGCCGTGTGATCCCGTGGTATCGAACGATGGAGTAGAGGCGAGTGGGTACAAGCAGGACGATGCAGCAAGCTCTGCGAAAAGCGATGTTTTCGACTCGGACAGCCCACTGCACGATCCTTCTGATTTATCTCAAGACGAAGAAGACGAGAGTCTAATGAGGAGAACCCTTTTGCACTTTCCTAAAATCGAAGTCGAAAGCTATGAAGATCTGCAGCCGAACTCGAGTAACTTGGGTTTTCCGGTTCAAGATCAGGGCACCTGGTTCTGGCAATATTGATGAGTTCGAAAAAGTCGAGGTGGTTCTGAAAATCGTTCGATGTTGTGGTCTAGCCCTAATCATTGGGGACTCAAATACTTGCGTTTATATCGTCTTGGTATGCATAACCTTTGTAAGTTGATGAATAATACAGTAGTAATAAGTGTAATAAATCTTTGAGGTAAAATATTGTCTTTTCACTTTCGATCTGTTGTTTTTCCATCTTTTTAAAGTTAAGTGTCAATTAAAAATTTCAAAGTAACAAAAAGAAAAGGGAAGCAAAGATTGAAGAAATAGAAAGGAAAAAACTGAATAAGAAATGGCCATAAAAGTCAAAAAAAATACAAGTGTTTTTACTGTAACGTTCGCCCTATAGGCAATGACTTTTTAGCTTACTTTCTGGCTGTAGATGTTGACATTTTTGTCCCTTCGCAATGTGAGCTGTATTAAATATAAATATTATTAAAATTTTAAAATTACTTTTAAAAGAATAAAAGTGCTGACAAGACTGGCTTGCTGATCAAAAGGGTTGTTACATGTGATGAATTTCCTGTGCTTTCATACTGTGTAGTAGACTAGTTACTACAAACTTAATTGATTCACTCTTTACCAATACACATTTTTTAATAATAAAAAAAAATTATGTAATACTGCAAATTATTAGAAAAAAAAAAAAAAGGAGTATTCAATTTTTCGATGGTTGTGAAATGGAGCTATTGCCATTTTTTTGAAAAAAACCAAAAAAATCAATCCCAGATTCCCAATTGTTGAAATGGCTCTTGCCAAAAAATTGTCAAATTTCCACGTATATTAAGGCAAATATACATGGCAAAATAGTCTTTGCCATTTGTGACATGTCATCACAATCACCCCTCAATATACTATTATTTAATTTAATAAAATGACTCTTACTATATTTAAACCAATAGGGTAAGATTTAGCAAATGGCAATTGCCCTTGTCATTTTAGCAAAACCATTTGAGTTGCTCTATGTGTTAAAAAAAAATCTTAAACTTCCTTATTTCCTAGTAGGGTATTATTGAGCATCAATATTAATAAAATATTGTGTTATTGACTTTTTGATTAACATGTTTTAAGTAATTTTTTTTAAATAATAAAATAAATAGTTTAAAGTAATTTTTAAAAAAATAATATAAAAAAAAAAGTATTTGTATGTTTTTTAAATAAAAAAATAAAAAAAATTATTTTTTAAATAAAGTATAACCAATGATCATTAATATTAGATATCTCGAAAATCAAAATACAATCATAACTATATCATACATCAGTAATTATCATAAATTTAATACATAGAGTATTGTATAAGTACAAATATAAATACGCATTCAACGTAAGATGTGGTCTATGAGATGCTACTCCTGGAGCATTACTCCTGGTTGCATCTTAACCGTAGATGCATACACCATACACGTCGGGTATGGATGATTGCGTGTGTATTTAATATAATAATATTAAATCTACGGTTAAGATTTACATGGTGTACTCCACCTAGAGTAGCATATATAAAACCCGTAAGATGTATACATTTAGGTTAATATACTATTTAAAGTAATGATTTTTACTATTTAAAGTAATGATTTTTCCTTGACCCTTTGTAATTATTATAACTGTTTTAGTTTAACATGTAATTAAAATTAATTAATTACACTTGCGTGTGAGGAAACATTCAACGGATAAACATGTATGTTGTGATCAAGGTTGTAAAAGACTCGTGGATATTTTTCTTAATCTTTTAGTAATAAATTTGTTTAAATAATTTAATTAAATAATTTAATTTTCTGATTGATGTGACAATCCGTGAACCCCACCAACACGTAATTTTCAGAGGCACTGTTCTAATATTCGAGTTCTATGAACAAAACCCAACAAGTGGACGTATAACTGCTATTTTCTTTTCAATTATTTAATTATATTACAGAAATAATATTATTTAATTTTTAAATCAAAAATAAGTTTAAAATTATATTTTTAAAAATAAAAAAATAAAAATATAATTTTTTTAAATACGCTTGCTAAGAGCAACCCAATGGTTTGTGAAATAGCAAGGTTGTTGCTATTTTTTGTCAAAAATCAAAAAAATCAACTCCAATGATTGAATTAGTCATTGCCAAATTTTCATGTATATTGGAGTAAATATACATGATAAAATAGCCTTTGTCATTTGTGCTATGTCATCACAACCACCACCTCAATCAATCAAAATTCAATAATATTTAAAAAAAAAATAAAGGTTGATATGATGACTTACCAAAAAGCTATATATTATTATTTAATTTAATAAAATGGCTCTTGCTATATTTAAATTATTGGGGTAAAATTTAACAAATGGCAATTGTCACTTGCCATTTTTTGACAAAATAGATTATGGTCCTTGTCATTTTAGTAGAACCATTGAGGTTGCCTTGGAGCAACCCCAATGGTTTTGCCAAAATGGCTCTTGCCATTTGCTATTTTGGCCAAAAAATAGTCTTTGTCATTTGGCATTTTTAAAATATACCCCAATGGTATAAAAATAGCTAGGGCCATTTTTTATTAAAAAAATAATATTTTTAGCTTTTTGACATTTTTTTAATATAATTTTTTTCATAAATTATATATACAATATTAGAATTTAAAATAATTTATTAAATTGATCACCTACCAAGTATCAACTACCAACCTACACCCTCAACAACTCAACCAACCCTACAACAATCAAATTAAATTGTCTATCATATTCATATTTTTAAATTATATAGAATAGTAAAATCTAAAATAATTTATTAAATAAATATAGTTTTTTTTACGTAAATTTTGTGTGATTTTTTCTTTGTGTGTGAAATTATTGAATTTATTGAAAAGTAATCATTTTTTATTATTAATAATAATTAAATAAACAAAAAATGTACAATTTTATTAATTAATTTATGTGTAGTGTGGGGTGGCAAGAATAGCCCTAGCAATTTTTCCACCCAAATAATAGGATAAATGGCTAGAATTTTGGCCATGACTATTTTTTGGCCCTTGCCATTTTCATCATTGGGGTAGGTTTTTTTTTGTTTTTGTCAAATTTTGGAAATGGCAAGGGTCATTTCATGACCATTGGGTTGCCCTTAAGTACTCTATTAGTTCAAAATAGTTGGCATATCTTCTTTATAATTTACAAAAGAAGTAATAAATGTCTTTAGACAAGGAGTATTTTATTTATATATTTATTATATTTGCCAAAAATATTGAAGTGATTAGTCACATTGGAGTAGTTTTCAAGTTATAAATGCTAAAAATATATATTGTATTCTCCCTATTTCATTTTATTTTATTTTTAATTTAAAAAAGAAGTGAGTTATCTCTTACAAAAAATAATAATTCTTGTGTTTTTTAGAATTATGTCCATTTTTTATATTTCAACTAATTATTCATATTTTAAAAAATAAAATAATTATTTCACTTTTTTAGTTTAAAATTTTATAATCTTTCTTTTTATTTTATTTATTTTTTAAACTTGGTGATTAATTTAATTCTTAATTTAAAATTATATTTTATCTTTGATTTTTTGGTTAAAAATTCAAATAATAACATTTTTTTTTTCGGGTAAGATGGAGAAACAAAAAGTTTATTTCCATCCAATTGTTGATTATTTGATAAAATGAGATGAAAATTGATGGATGTATTCTTGAAAAAATATATGTAATTTATTTTAACCAAAACTGCGTTGCCTAAGAATATATGTGCTCGTGTCTCAAAACATAATTTTCTGACATGCAAATTGAATAGAAATTGATACTATGTCTGAATTGAGCTGAATAAAATTAATCTTAATTAAATTTAAACAAGTTTTACCAAAAACAAAAAAAAAAGTGAAAGCGTTCAAACATAGGAGTATTTTTTATTGGTTTAATATTTTTAAACAAGGTGTGAATGTGAGAAATGGTACCGGCCCGGGCCATGGGTCCCACAGAGGGAAGGTGATCGAGACGGGGCCTGCAACGTGGCGTGCATCCTACGGTGTTGGCAAATAGGGTGAGCCCTACCTGAACCGCTCGCTTTCAATCTTTCATTCACTTTTTTTTTTTTTTTTTTTTTTTTATAAGGAGGAGAGACGAGAAACTCCACCCCACTCGATCGGAGGTCCCTCGATCGGGTATGATGTAAATCGAGGGCTGTGCCCGAGTAGCAGACACCTGTGCCGCTGTGCGAGAGAGCCAACAGGTCGAACCCCAGGACAAACCTTCATAATATTTCAATGAAAATTTGCCCCACTCGAGGTTCGAACCTTGCGTCGCCGGGGAATTTCACCCACATCATCACAGGTCTTACCACTCGGCTATGCCCCGGGGGACTTTCATTCACTTTTTTATTTGCAAAGAAAGTAGTATTACCATTAGTTTGGATCGAAATAACCTCGATTTGTATCCGTTTAGAAATTTAAATTTGAGATTTGTACACGATCCGTGATCGGCCAGATCTCTATCCAAATCAATATTCAGTCAACAGTATTTATCAAGTTTTTTCGATTTGTTTATAATAATTATGTATTTTTAAATTTAAAAACAATAAATTTTAAGTTTTTATAAATTTCAAAATAACATATTTATATTTTAAACAAAAACCTTAAAATTTAAAATATTATTTTACATATAAAACAATATTTTTTTTAAATAAATTTTTTTATATTTAAAACTAATTACTCTATGTATATTTATTTATGTATATAGGTATATAGTTAAAAAGAGTTGAATCGTTAAGGGATCGGATATTCACATACGCCCACGTTTATTAATCAACAAATTAATTTGTTTCGTTTAAAAATAATGAATTAAGAACGGTTACGGGATCAAAAGACACTTAAATATCAAGGACACATGAAAGCAATAATCTAGAGAAAGATGTAGATAGGAATTAAAAATATATGGAAGAAGAATTAAAAATATATGGAAGAAGTCCCCGTAGCTTAGTAAGGTTTTTGATGATTTTAATGTAATTTTTTAGCCATACAAAGTTCGAACTTCGAATGTGATAAAAAAAAATTGGTTAAATTTTTTGATTTACATTTTACTAAAAACCTCCAATACAAATTTTCTTTGGTCACCTCACTCTATTTACATTTTACCAGAATCTTCCGATCAAGTACCTCCAGATACAAATTTTCTTTGGTCACATCACTCTATTTACATTTTATCAGAATCTTCCGATAAAGTGAAATTGAGTTTCTTGTCTCTTCTCTTTTAAAAAAAAATAATAATAAAAAATGAAGGTGATGTACTCAATTTGTTGTCCATTTCAATTATCAATTCAACGAGGACTAGTAGTGGGGTTTAAAAGTCATACACAATGTCATTTTGCAGATCACAACTAATCAATTAAGAAATAATTTCAATTACATTAGCCAAAGATATCAAAGTAATATGCAAAAAGAGAGAGCTGAGATAATACTCCAGTTTATACTATGGAATGAAATGTAGTGCTTGAGAGAGTTCTTGGTCTTTATCGTCTTTCAAGTCAATCGACCTCGTATTTAGGTTTAAATATTGGCCTTCAAAGAAGAGCATTGATCACTATATGCTAATCGTTTTAATTATTTAGTGAAGCTGTTAGAAATCGTATCATCTAAAAATTTGAAATTTTAAAGACGTTGTGCAACTAGACTTTTATATTAGTGAGTCGAATATAATCTTTAATACTTTTCATCACTTGTGGACCGATTTGAACTTATTTTGAGAGACCCAATAAGTAAATAATTAATTCGGGAATAAATCATTTTTGGTGGAAGTCAAACCCTAAAACTTCGACGTTAGCATAACATTTTGATATAACGTTTGAAGTCACATTATCTATAAGCTCGAAAAAAAAAATTGGCAATTTAAAATTTATATTAGTGAATCGAATATATTATCCAATATACTTGAAACGGTAGTGAATTCACTTGCGGGTCGACCAATCTCGATTCCTAGTTTTTGGACTATAAATGTAATAAAAGAACATTGAGAAGAAAAATCTCATTCTTAGTGGTCAATCAATTTAATTCACAATTAGTCTAACTCCGATCACCAATAGTTGAATCAATCATAGCTCCAAAATATCACAATTTGATCGATTAATTTCTCTGAAAACATTTCATTAAACACCTTGTCATACTAACTTAAATTTCATCTTAAACAACAATCTTCATAGTAATCATCAAATAAAGTATAGTAAAATCAAATAGAAATCATCATCATCATCATCTACAAGTCAAAATCTAAAATCATACACAACTTCAATACAAATTCTATGTCCAAATAAAGAAAATTACAACCAAAAAGTTGCCCATGACGCCTAAAGCATTGATTCCAGTTGTCGGAATAGTGAAGTTAATAGTCTGATGAGTGGAAGGGATTGGGACCCACTGTCCACGTGCGGACCTTGCCAATATGTCCCAACTCCCAATCCCATCAGGCATCATCAACACACTTAAAATACATTTTTGGGTTTCATATTTTTCATGCATGAATTAAACTGGATATGCGTTTACAAAACAATACTATTCCAACTCGAAACTGTGCTTTGATTTGAACCGGCACAGGAAAAAAATGTACTTCTCGTTCCAAAATAGTTGACATAATGTTCTTTTTGAAGTGTTACACACATTCCCCAAAATATAAAAATAATTATTATAATTTTTTTATTTTAAAATATAATTTTAACAGAATTTTATTAACAGAATTTTATTAACTTACTTTTTTAACTTTTTTTTATAAATAAGAGAGTGATGAGCCATTTTATTTGCTCATCTTAGAGCGTTTTTACACCTTTTATTGAGTCTGTTTGAGTCAATAGTGTGTCTGGGAGGGCACAATTAGGTGTTTTAGCAAAGTATGCAGGTATTCATGTCAGCAGGTATTCATGTTAGCAGGTGGAGATTGTGCGGAAAATTCAAATAAATGGTTTACTTTGGGCAAACGCGGGATTCTGAAGCAGAGGTGACTCAAGCGCGCAGTTGGGCTTAATAAGGCAAAATCGCCACCGTGAGGCAAAGTCATCACTATGGGCAAAGTCACTATGCGCAAGAGTTACCCGCGTAACAAGCATCGCGCATAGTCCACCTACTTGGAAGGAAAAGTCCAAGATCAAAGAGTTATGAAGAAAGCAGCAACATCACTTTGGGCAAAGGGCGCAAGGCGCCCAGTTTGGGCAAACGGCGAGTATCAAGCATATCAGAGTAACATATTCCGAAAGTTTGGGGATTCTGCCTTATTATTGAACTTACATGCACGTCCATGCATGTATATTTGCATGCCTAATAGTCGACTCCTTCCTTTTATATTATTAGGGTTCGTATGTAATTTGTTGAGAGATTATTACTCTTTTTTATTTGCGTTTTGGTCCTTGTCTATTAGGGTTAGGATTAATGCATGTGTATATATAAACACATGCATAACCAGTTCAAGTTGTACGTCGAATACACAATTTTAATCGCAAACCCTACTTTGTTTTCTGTCAATAAACGGGAGAGTAACTCCCTTCACTTCCAAATTATATTTCTACACTTATCTCCCCCATCTTTATCCGGTCAGCTGATAAGGAAAGAATCCCTAAAGACCAGGACTTTCCGTGACCAGCAAGAGTCCCAGCAGGAACAAACTCTGGACGGACTACGCCCAAACGACTCAGGCCCATCAGCCCATCAAACTCCTATATAATCCTGATGCCCTAGAGACCGCAAAAAGAATCGGAAGAAGAAGAGTCGCTGATCATCAAAAACACACGGAGACCGCACACAACATAGTTTCTCAAAGAAATAAATTTATGAGAGTTTTAATATTTTTATTTTGAGAGTCGAGAGGTGAAACACTGCCCTTTGGGGCAGCTCGTTTGGGCGAAATTGTATATTATGTTTTTCTTTATTTAATTTAAAGCTTTTCTTTTTAGTATTTGGTTTCGTTTTTGCTTTCTTTATTTGTTTTAATTATTTGTTGATGGATTATTAGCGTCTGGGCAAAGACAGATCGATGGAGAGTTTGGGCAAAGTGAGACCGAGAGGTTGACCTGCGATCCCGTAGAAAGACATGACGATCCATGAGGCTAGAGTAGCCGGTTGGGGGTTTGTTCCCGAAGCAAAGTTGGTTGAGGACTATTTCCGGGGAGTTTGGGCAAACTAGAACGACCACTAGTGAACCTTTACAAACTGGTATACCTGTGATTGGGCAAACCGCATAGATGAGTATTGTTGCGGCTATAACACTAGAACTTGTTGGTGATTGCGGTCGTATGACTCGAAGTTCCGGGCATGCTATTTGTCGAGCGGGTCTGTCTAGATAGTAATGCGGGTTTGGACAAACTAGATCCATGTTTGGTCGCATATGTTATCGAATTGTTCAGATCTAGGGGTTTAAGCATAACGTTAGCTTGTCTTCTCTTTACACTGAAAGGATAGATAAGGGGTGGGGCAATTTTGGGCGTGACGCAATAGGACCACTGTTGTCTTTTTAAAGCACCCTATAACTGCTGACAAACCGCTGGTAGAAATCCTTAGTGCCTATGATCGGTAGTATGCCCAGATGACCCTGAGAGATGTTGTATGCCCATATACTAATTTTCCTCAACTTAGTTTAATTTAGTCGTAGTTAGTTGTTCATGAGAGAACGTTGTGCCCACAACAAACAAACAAAACTCAAAATCTTTTTAAATCGTAACAACCCTTTGGGCAAGCCGAGATCACTATTGCAATTGCCTCCTCGTGAGACCGACCCCACATACTTACCACTATATACTTTGTAGTGATAGGTTATTGACTAAATATAAATATCATTTTGACGGCGCGTATGCTCCGCGACAAGCATTCGTGCTCGTCATAGAGACAGAAAACTCCACCAACAATCAAGTAAGATGTAAATCGAGTGATATAAAACACTTCTTAATATTTCAATAATTTTTTTATTTAAAACTATTTTTTTAATTGTTTATATTTTAAAATAAAATATTACTCTTACTTTTTACAACTAGGTAAATATTATTTTTTAATTTAACCCGTTTAACTAAAGAAATTAATTACATTAGTTTATTTAAAAAGTTCTTTTCATTAATATTATTTAAAAAATTATCAACGTAAAAACTCAATTGTTTTTTGAATTCAAGACATATTAGAACCATTGTGAATTTTGATATAACCACACCCAAATTACTATCCAAGAAGAAGAAAAATCATATGGAATTGCAATATTTGAACTTTGAATGCTTACTTGAGTAGCTGCACTAAACCCGGCCAATCTGAGAATCACTTGTTTATTAGCTTGTGATCTAAGATTCAGAATTTCAGCTTGCGATCACTCCCATTGCACAAAGGGAAAGATAAAACCGTTAAATATTAAAACCAAAAAAACGAACAGCCGGATAAACAAGAACTATGGTCACAAGCTTTTACTCTAACTACCCATATATAAACCTGCTCAGCCTTCTTGTGGTATGGTCAACGACCTTTTCAAACTACGAACAATACTCCACATGAAGGTGGAGATGATGAACAGAATCACACCAACTAAAATAGCGTATTTGAGACCAAGGTTAACCAACAGGTTCACCAGAAGCCCAGCTAACACGACCCCAATAAAATTTGCCGAGACACCTGCCCAGAATGGCATGTCTAATATAGACGCGATAATAGCTCCGGTCCAAGCGCCCGTCCCAGGGAATGGCACTGCCACGAATAGCATCAGTCCAAGCCACTGGAATTCTTCTACCGGCCCAGCCTTCTCTTTTGCCCTCTTGAATAGCATATCAAGAATTCGGGAGGCACTTTCGTTTTTCCCAGCTAGAAAATTCGCAAGTTTCTTCAGGTATAGTATGATAAAGGGTACAGGAACCATGTTCCTGCGACAAGTATTAGATGATTTAAGTAACATCAGACAGAGATTGTTAGTTTTACTCTGTTTGATTTGTAAAATGAAAAGTTGAATATATTTGCCGTCTAAGATGAGACACAGTTTTATCTCATATTTAAGCAGACAGAAGCCTAAGAAAAACGCACTGTATCAATATACAAATCACATTCACACACTTTCATCTCACAATCCAGTTTCCTACAAGTGTATTTGTAACTAGTTAACTACCAATCAGTCTTCAATACTACTACTACTACTATTTAACTATAAGTATATCACATCTCAACAGATGACATTCCCATAATCCGTTCTTGATTGTTTTTTAAAATTAGATTTTCGACATCATTCTCTACATAGAAACAGAGAAATAGGCCAAAATGAAAGCTCATCCGATAACTACATTTTCTCCGTGCAGTCGTCTAAACCAATAATTGAAATTAGCAAGTCGTTATCTAATCTAATGGTATTTGTTCAAGAAAATAATACAGTTTATAACACAATGCCAATGCCCAGAATGCACCATATGTTGATCACCGTACAAAAATAAAAATAAAAACAAAATCAATAACAAGAGGAAACTAACCCAAGAATGGATAAAATAGTTAGGTTGAGGGGTTTCAATTGCAACCAATAGCCCACTGGAATGGCCCCACGCAGCTCAATCACAGGGAGTGTGGCCAAAGAAAAAACAACGGCCTCATCGGGCCAACTCGAAGCCCGCAGAGCATTAGCAACCTTCACGCCAAAGCCCGAAGCCCTAATGGAATCAGCAGCAGCAACGGCCGCGGCGTTTGCGTCCTTGGAAAACGCGTGCAGCCCAATAGACACAGACGCCCACAGCAAAACCCACAACAGAAATTTCACCGGTTGCTTCTCATCTGGGCCCGGTAAAGATTCCTCCTTTTCAAGATTTTCGAGAAACCCATCCGACGTGGCTCTTGTTGCAGAGATTTGGGGACGGCCCAGATGAAAGAGAGAGTGTAGTGAGAGGAAGGGTTTTGAATTTGTGGGGATCGGTGTGTGTTGAAGTGAAGGGTGAAAAAAGGATCTTGGAGACGGGAGTTTGAAGTGAGACCTCGGGTGAAAGGAGAATGGGGATGATAAAATGGCAGCCATTGATGCAGATTACAGAGCTTCAACTGGAGATTTTCGTTTCAGCTGTTTTTCCATTTCAATTTTTTTTTTTTTTTTGCCAATTTTGGGGTTTTGAGATATTTTGCTGGAAAGCCTGAACTTTTCGTGAAGATATTACGATTGGCAATTGAGGAAATTAGTCAAAGAGTGTAAAAAAAACAATTACAATTATATTTTACTTTATTAATTTTTAAAATAATATATTTTTACTGCTAAAAAAAAGTGCATAAATTCATTAGTTGATCGAGTCCAAACACGCGCTTCACTTCAAAAGGCAACAAGAAAACCTAATCTGAAAAAAAGAACAAAAAAATAAATTCAATCGTTCAGGAAAAATTAAAATCATGAACAGCAGGAAGAGAGAGAAGCCATACCACTCCCGCCACGGCCCTTACCCTCTACCCAAACGCCGCCGTCCTCTCCCCCTCGACGCGGCAACTGGCGAGGATTCCATCGACGCCGCCCCAGCCGCGAAGGCGCCGACGTCGGTGGTGGTGGTCGGCGTGCCGGTCGAGTGCTCCGTGCTGGACCTCAAATCTAGGTTCGAGATGTACGGGCCCATTTCTCGAACCCGAATGGAGCCCGATGGAGTTGCTTACATCAATTTCAGATCCAACGACGCGGCCAGATCTGCCGTCGATGCGGCCCGAGATTCTAGCTTTCCCGTTACCCTGCACTCCGTTCGAGTATGCTCCCTCTCCCTTTGCTCACACCTCCTCTGTCTGTTTAGGTGTATCTCTGTTTGTCTTTGAATTGGGTTCGGGCCTGGCTTTGAGGTCTAGGGTTTCGGCCCGATCCCTGATTTTCATGTTTAAGCTATAAGCATTGGCCTGTAGAACTAGGGTAAAAGAATCAAAACATTTTACTTGACTACTTACCAACCTAGTGTTCGAATAATTACTGAGCTTGAATATCGTGTTTAACATAATCTAATTTGAGCATCCGAATGACTTGTGTTATTGCTCAAACGAACTGATGAGATGAAACGGAATAGTTCTATACGTGTATTGCAAAGGTGAAGAATCCAGCTTGATTGTTACACCTTAATGGAATTTACTATGTCATTATATATGGATGAAAAAATGTATGCACTAATTAGATGGAACAAAAGAAGTTACTAAATATTTGGTCTCGATTTGTTGTATATATGAAGGTACAAGTAATGTGGGCGAGTAGTGATTCGATTTCGCAATGGAAGGGGGGAGTTGTTCGTAGGGATGGCTTAGTGTCTAAGCTAGTGCGGCCTGAAGTGCCACTAAGCAGACACGGGAGAGGTATTAAGCTGGGGTCTGCAATCGTGAACCCTAGAGACGAGAATAATAGCAATGTTGGTGCAGGCGAGGAGCCTTTTAAGGGCAGGGAAATTGTTGCTTATGATGATATCTTGTAATTGTTGGTTTAGGGTTTTTGTTCAAGTGTAATATTATTCCAGATCTCATGGTCAAATTAGGTACAATACTATTTGATAGTAGTATAATCACTTTTCTATCCCAACTTAGCTCCTCTACTTTCTCTATCACTATGCAGATTTTATAAAACAGGCTAGGTCTCTTTTTTTTAAAAGGAGGAGAGACGAGAAACTTCTTCCTCACTCAAGCGTTGGCCTTCGATCGGGTAGGATGTAAATCGAGAAACTTTTCCTCACCCTTAATAAGATAAGATGTAAATCGAGAAATGTGCTACACTTGTGGGAGAAAGTTAACATGTTTCACCTCAAGACAAACTTGTAATATCACAATAATAATTTATTTCACTCGAAGTTCGCCTACGTCGGAGAATTACACATACATGGTCACATTTGACTTTTTTTACACTTACATGGTCACATTTGACTTTTTTTTTTCGTTCAATATATATGATAACATTATAAAAAAACACCTTATCCCTCACAACACTTTATTCCATTAGTCTCGTACTTATAAGGCAAATTGATTTTTTTTGTAAAGAAACTGATAATGTAACAGTGATGATAAACTTGTATGAAAAACAAGAACAAGAATTATATTTTAAGATACTATTTTCATTGATTAAAAATAGATCTCTCTGGTTTTCATATTAGCTTGAAGAAGAAGCTATGATTCTTGCATCTGGAATGTACTACCTTATTCTTACTTATAAAGCAACCCCTTTAGCTAAAATACAAAATACTAAAGGGATTAAAAAGCAAATAAATAACAACTATCTTGGACCACATGGATGACATGTAGAAGAAGCCAAAATAGGTTGTTGCTGAAGTTTATAATGTGCGCATGTATCATACACCAATATTGCATCTCCAATATGCTCTGCCATGCACACCTCCATCATCATATAACTGTATTTTTATATTCCCCCTCAAGCTTGGAGTGTAGATTCCTAACTCCAAGCTTGTTCAGAATCATCATCAATTGATCTCTGCACAGCCCTTTGGTAAAAGCATCAGCAAGTTGCATTTTGCTCCCAATTTGAAAAAGTTTAATATCTCCTGACTGTAGTTTTTCCCTTGTGACATGACAGTCTATTTCAATATGTTTTGTCCTTTCATGATACACTGGGTTCTCTGCTATATGGACAGCAGCCTGATTATCACAATACATAAATGCTGGACCTTTGTGATTAACTCCCATATCCATTAACAACCTCTTCAGCCAGATCACTTCACATACAGTGGTTGCCATGCTCCTGTATTCAGCCTCTGCACTTGACCTTGATATGGTTGTTTGCTTCTTTGATTTCCAGGAAATCAGTGATTCTCCTATAAATATGCAAAATCCTGTTGTTGATCTCCTTGTATCAACACAAGAGCCCCAATCAGCATCACAAAATGCTTGAATCTGTAGTGAATTGTTTCTGGGATAAAATAACCCTTGAGCAGGAGCCATTTTCAGATAATGAACTGTTCTCAAAGCAGCTTTCATGTGAAGGTCTGTTGGATTTTCCATATATTGAGCTAAGGTATTGACTGTATAACTTATGTCAGGTCTTGTTAATGTGAGATATAACAGTTTACCAATGAGCCTTCTATATGAAGTAGGATCAGAAAGTGTATTCCCCCTGTCCTTGGATAATTTTTGACTGGGATCATAAGGAGTGGTATAAGGTTTGCATCCAAGTAGTCCACACTCAGAAATTATCTGCAAGGCATACTGTTTCTGATTGATAAAGAGACCAGTTGGTTGATGAATGAGTTCAATGCCAAGAAAATAGTTCAATAATCCCAGATCCTTGAGCTTGAAACAAGTATGAAGATGAGTCTTAATGGACTTGATGTGAGCCTCACTATTTCCAGTGATGATAATATCATCCACATAGACCAATAGCAATGTAATGGATGAACCTGATTTTCTGACATATAGAGAATAGTCAGCCTTGGATTGTGTGAATCCTTGTTGCAGCAATACTGAGGTGAGTTTTGAATTCCATTGCCTAGAAGCTTGTTTCAGGCCATATAAGGATTTATGGAGTTTACAAACCATCTGAGAAGATGTAGCAAGGCCTTGAGGTGGTACCATATACACTTCTTCCTCCAGTTCTCCATATAAAAAAGCATTGTTTACATCTAATTGATGTAACTGCCAATTAGAAGCAATTGCAACACTCAACAAGCATCTGACTGTGGTTATCTTTGCCACTGGAGAAAAGGTATGGAAGAAATCAAGCCCTTCTCTTTGATTATATCCTTTGGCCACTAGCCTAGCCTTAAACCTCTCAACACCACCATCTGCATTATGTTTGATCTTATACACCCATCTTGAACCAATAGGAGTTTTGTTTGGAGGCAGTGGAACTAAAGTCCATGTGTTGTTTACCTCTAAGGCTGCCAATTCTGCTTCCATGGCTTCTTTCCATTTAGGATTAGAAGCAGCCTCCTCAAAAGTCTTAGGCTCACCAGTAATGGAAGCATTACATATAATCTTTGATGGAGAATATGGAATATACTGATTAATGTCATATGGCTTACCAGGTGTCTTCACTGCAGAGGAAGAGTGAGAAGCAGCAGAGACATTGCAAAGCTCATATTGGTAGTCTTGGAGGTAAGATGGTGGTTTTCTATTTCTTTGTGGTCTTATATTCTCAGAAACAGGTGGAGTTATTTGTGGAGGAGAATTATGTGGTGATAAATTTGGTTCAATATCAGATTCTGGTGATGGAATATGTATAGGTTCATCAGAAGTGTTTGGAGGGAAAGAAGATGATTGTGGTACATCAAAATGATATGGAGATGTTTGATATGGATATGAGGATGACAGTATGGGTTGAGTTTTAGAATAATCAGATTCAACAAAGGGAAAAATGTTTTCATGAAAGCTGACATTTCTGGAAATGATGATTTGTTCAGTTTCAAGATTGAAAAGTTTGTATCCTTTAATGCCATCAGGATATCCTATGAAAATGGATTTATATGCTCTTTCTGAGAATTTATGTTGGTTAACAGGAAATGCAGACACATATGCTAAGCATCCAAAAACCTTGAGGTGAGAAAAATGTGGTGGTTTTTTGAACAATTTGTGAAAAGGGGTCAGATTATGAAGGTTAGGTGTAGGTGTTCTGTTTATCAAGTAGGTGGCAGTAAGAAGACATTCTCCCCAGAATTTAAGTGGTAAATGGGATTGGAATCTGAGTGATCTAGCAACATTTAGGAGATGCCTGTGTTTCCTCTCAACAACACTGTTTTGTTGAGGGGTATAAGCACAACTGGTTTGGTGTATAATACCATGTTTGGTAAAGAAATCATGCAGGTAAAACTCTTTTCCCTGATCAGATCTAATGGTTTTGATTTTCTTGTCAAACTGAGTTAGGATTTTCTGATAGAAATTTTCAAGGTGATGGTGAGTTTGATTTTTGTGTTTCATGAGAAAAGTCCATGTGAATCTGGAATGGTCATCAACAATAGTTAAGAAATAATGGCAGCCACTCAAGGATGATTCATGAAAAGGTCCCCATACATCTACATGAATAAGATCAAAAACATTTGCTGCAAAATCTTTATTCAAAATTTTAAAAGGCAAATGTGTCTGTTTTGCCATTGGGCAAACATCACACTCTAAACATTTAACATGAGCAGGAATAAAAGCATGAAATTTATGGAAAAGGCTAAATCTAGACAAGGATGGATGCCCTAGTCTATGATGCCACAAAACTGCAGAATTAAAGGTCTTAGCTTGAGAGACATGAACTGGGGAAATAGAAGGTGTGGAGGTGAAGTAATACAAGCCTTGAATGACCTCAGCTGTCCCAATCCTCCTGCTGCTGAGAAGATCCTGTATAATGCACACATGAGGATTAAACATCAAACTGCAGTGATTAACAGTACATAACTTATGAACAGATAATAAGTTGAACTGAAATTCAGGTGCATAGAGAACTCCTTCTATGCTAAGTTGATCTGTGAGATTCACTGTCCCAATGTGTGTGGCCTGAATGGATTCTCCATTTGGTAAGTTGATGTGTATATTCCTTATAGGTTTACAATCAGCATAAAGACCCTTATCAGAGATGATGTGATCAGTGGCTCCTGAGTCTATGATCCATCCTTTATTGATGAGGGCAGAACAAGTAAATATGGTATGTACCATTGCATTACCTGTGTTGAAACCAAACTCAGATCCCACTGACTTTGAGGTAACACTCCCTTGATTGTTCATCATCATTCCCTGAAGATAAGTCATCATCTGTTGTAGCTGTTCCTGATTCATGGCAGTGTTCTTCCCAGACTCACCACTATTCACTTGATTTGCTGAATGTGTAGAAGAATTCCTCTGTTGCCCTTGTTGAGGTTTATCCTTAGCATATTTATGCCCTGCAGGATACCCATATATCTCATAGCAATTCTCCACTGTGTGATTTGTTTTCCCACATTTGGTACAGACTTTGTTTTTGCTTTGATAATTCTTGTTCCAATTCTTTGATTTCTGTCCTTGTTGTTGTTGTGTGCCTTGATTCTGATATCCCTTTTGATTGTCATATCTGTTGTTATACAAGGCAGCAGCTGTATTATCTCCTTTGTTGGCATTCATTGCAGCTGCATCAGATTGGATAGGTTTGGCAGACATTTCTTGGTTTTCCTCTTCCTGCACCAGTAATCCAAAAACCATATCCAAATCTGGCAATGGCCTTCTCAACAGAATCTGATTTCTCAAGGTATGATAGCACTCATCAACTCCCATCAAAAACTGCATGACCTTCCTAGATTCCATCTTCTTATTTAAAGCATTCAACACACCACATGGATTTGCACTACAAATTGCAGGTTCCTCATACACAGCAATTTCATCCCAAATAGCTTTCAGTTTAGCAAAGTATAAGGTAATAGGGCTACCTTCTTGTTTTGTGGTTGTTAACTTCTGCTCCAACATGAACACTCTGTGTCCACTGGTTTTTGAGAACTTCTTCTTTAACTCTGCCCAAACTTGAGCTGCAGAATCAGAGAAGAGAGTAAAGGTGGAGATCTCAGGTGACAAGCAATTGGAGATCCATGATAACACCATGTGATTGCATCTTATCCAGCTGGAATGATTTGGATCTGTGACTGGTGGTTGAGGCAGTGCTCCAGTGATGAACCCCAGTTTGTTCTTTGCAGATAAAGCTACAAACATAGCTCTGCTCCATGTATGATAGTTGCTGGTGGTAAGTGGTTTAGGAACCAGCATCAGCCCTGGATTCTCTCCATGACTGAGATAGAATGGATTTGATTGATCATCACTTGGGACTATAGCCATGTTAACAGATCTAGAAAAAAGGGGGGGTTGCGGAAGACTTCAATCTATTTCTCTGATACCATAAAGAAACTGATAATGTAACAGTGATGATAAACTTGTATGAAAAACAAGAACAAGAATTATATTTTAAGATACTATTTTCATTGATTAAAAATAGATCTCTCTGGTTTTCATATTAGCTTGAAGAAGAAGCTATGATTCTTGCATCTGGAATGTACTACCTTATTCTTACTTATAAAGCAACCCCTTTAGCTAAAATACAAAATACTAAAGGGATTAAAAAGCAAATAAATAACAACTATCTTGGACCACATGGATGACATGTAGAAGAAGCCAAAATAGGTTGTTGCTGAAGTTTATAATGTGCGCATGTATCATACACCAATATTGCATCTCCAATATGCTCTGCCATGCACACCTCCATCATCATATAACTGTATTTTTATATTTTGTCCGTTCAATATATATGATAAACATTATAAAAAAAAGGAAGTATTTAGGAAAAGAGTTAGATTAATAGACGATTCGGAAGACGCGATATTCACATTTTAAAATTATTTTTTAATTAATTATGAGTAATTACTTAAATGTCCCTCACCTCATCTAATAAATTTACTATCAATCGCGAAACTAGAGCGTGACTTTCAAACTCACGGAATATTCCTTAGAATATTCCTTGGAATATTCCGATCCGGCAGCCGGCAGGTTGCAAATTGTAATATGGCTTATACTGTGGTACTGTACTGATAGGTTTTCCGACTAAATTGCAAAGCGTAAAAACCTCCATTTTCTGAGGTGGCAAAGTGTATTTAGCCCTTAAAATATCAACAAAGGAAGAAGCCGCAATTAAATTAAATCAATACAGGAGTTATAAAAATCACGGCTCCGTACAATTAATTGACTCTGTTCATTGACCTCTCTCTCTCCAAAACCCTCTTTCTCCCTCGTTCCTTAAAACCTAATTTACATCCCCTATTGTTTCATCTCAATCTGAAATGGCGACAGTGACGGCGGCATCGTCTCGCACCGAAAATACCAACGACGGTCCCGTACTAAATCTGATCAACAAGCGCCTCCGCGCGATGAGGAAAAAGCTCACTCGCATAGCCCAGATGGAGGAGTCTCGCTCACAGGGAAAAGTTCTCAACAAGGAGCAAGAAGAAACCCTGCGGTCCAAATCCTCCGTCCTCGCCGGCATCGACGAGCTGGAAAAGCTCCGACAGCCCCTCCTGCAGGCCGTCGATCAGGAAATCGAACTCGCGCTGGAGAAAATCAGGCAGAACCCGGACAGCGAGACTGTGGAAACATCGAAAGAGGCGGTGGATGCCGAAGCCAAGCCCCCGACTGTTGCCGATGACGGGGTGGCTATTTCTGATCTGCTTAATCTGCTGTACTTCGGTAGCGTTTTTGATGTGAGTACTCTAACGAGGGCACACGATGGCCTGCTGACTAGGACACACGAGAGGAACTGCTGCTTGACGTATGATTACGTCACGGATGACGAAGCTGATCCTCTGAGAGAATCGGATTTGGACCTGATTGCCCAATTTAGGGGTTTGCTGATTTCTCGGCCGTTTAATTCGAGCTTGTCCCATAAGAACTCTTTGCAACAGTGTGTCAATCATGCAAAGTTATGGCTTGCGAATGCTGACCAGCCGATCGAGCCGAACTCGGATATAACTTGTATGATAATTTATTCAATTGATATGTCAATATGCACTTTTGGATTTACTTGAATTATTCGATGCTATGGTTAACTGTTTATTGTTTGGCGGTCGCATATATACTAAGTACTAGTAGTTATGTCATTTCTGTGAGTCAAATCATTGGTATTAAGTTTAGTTGTAGCTTGTGTATATCATCTTTTTAGTGTTTATGTATGTGTAGATGATTTAGGATGATTATGTAGTTTTGTTGGTTATACTTTTCAAGGAATTTGTATAATTCTTACTTTGTGTCATTGTGTGGATTGCTTTTAGATGCTGCCTTGAGGGAAAAGCTGAACAAAATTATGGCTTCGGATTACTTTACAACTACTCCTGAGATAAATGTTCCGGTTGAAGTAGCAGCTGCTGGTGGGAATTATACCTCTTTTCAGGTGCCGGTGCAAGGTTCTGCGATTCCTCTTGCGGAAGGCTCGGGTGTGGAGTATCACCACAAGGTAAATTAGAATTTTAGCCACTACATAAGTTCCCAGTTCTACTTCCCACGTCTTCGACTTTGAATAAGTTATCTGAATTTTGAATGCATATTACTCTCTCTTAGGTGATGCTTAGTTCTGTTTGCTTTGCTACTCAATTGCAAACCTAACTGTTTTTCCAATGCCAAGTTATTATGTTTAGTGTTTTAGACCGTGCTGTCTTGTATTGTCAAGTTTTACATCCGTATTCTTATTTAACAAGTCGTTCCAGTTGGTCTGTCACTTGGTAAAGGGTATTAATTGCAATGAAGGGTTAAATGAGAATCCAGAAACGCAGCCATCTTTGGTGAGGTCTTATTAAAGTTCACAATGATATGTATGTAATATGAATTCGGTTAATCATTTAGTTGTATCTACTAATAGTTCATTGCTTGTACTACCAGTTGTCTCTCGATTGTTCCCGAGAAATGATCCAATCTCTAACAGATGAACTTCTGGCCTTGCAGGAAGAACAATCACACAATTCCCACCAGGATGAAGCCTATGTTGATGAAACTGGCCACATTAAAGACCATAAACAAGTACTCCTTCCCTTTAAGAAAATTATTCAAACTTTTTTGTGGATGTCCCAATATAATATTTAAAAATAATTTCTTTACTTTTTCACATTAAAAATCATGAAAACAATGTGGGAGAACAAACTGTACTTGAATACGTTCTTACTATTGTATTTTGAATGATGAAACTTGTTTTTGGGTGGTTTTAATTAGATCAACCTTGAGGGTAGTTTTTATAATTATCAACACGTGTATTTTTTCCCTATGTACTTGAGAGTTGACACATATTGGCTCCTTTGGATTCTTAGGGAGAACGAGAGTTAGAAAGCCCTTCGGAAATCCCGGCTCAGACAGAGCTAGGCACACCTGATGCCCAAGCCGATCAGAGCTCGAGAGATGTTAACTCAAAAGAACAAAATTCATCTCGTAAGTCCTATCAGAACAACAGAAGTGGCCGCAACGGCGGTGGTAGCCGCCGTGGAAGTAATGGCCGTGGTGGGCGAGGTGGTAATAAGAGCGGCTATCAAAACGGGCGTGGTGAAACTTACGACCAACCTGGTGGCGGTTATTACGCGAGGAACAATTACAGAGGCAGAGGTGGCAGGGGTATGGGTGGAAACTATAATAACTACCCTGGTCCAGCTGGCCAAGCTCAAGAAGCATCCTGATATGAGAGGGGTTTTGTGGGGTTTTCTTTCTTGAGGGTTAGGGCTAGTTTGAAATTGTTTTCTTGTTATGTGATGACTTTTGCACCTTAGTTTTTGTTTTTTTTTTTGGGTTTTGGTGTTAAAATGAATCTGAAGGTACACTATTGAGTATTGACTGTTGAGGTAGAAATAAAATTTTTTTTCTCTTACTGCAGCACTTGTGCCTTTTCTCTTTTGTGTATTTGTGTGTGGTGCCTACTGATCCTTTTTAGTCTGAGTCATCGTGAGGGGTTCGGAGTGAAATAGTTTGATCCCTCCTTTAGAAAAAGGAAAATAAAAGTTCTGAATGTAGTCGGTATCATACTGATGTTTACCCTTATATGTAATATTGAAGTTCATCAGGTTCTTTCTTCTAATTAATTTTCGATTTCTCCAAGTATTTAAGGCACTTCCTAGCATTCCCAGCATTCATGTCTGTGTGTATCTTAATTAGAAATTGTCATTTATCACTAAAACATGAGGACTTTTTTTTTTGTTTTCTTTTCCATTTTGTCTCTTGTACAACCATGTCCTGTGAAGATGCTCTGGAAAATTTGATGCCATAGCTGGTTTTTGGCAGGATGAATAAAACTATATCAAAATCAGTATGATGAAGAATATTAGTAGAATAAAGTGGCAGAAACTCTACAAATTTAGGCTTTATCTTTACTATATATTTCTCCTGCAATGGCACTAGTTTATTAGCTTCAAATATTTCCAAATATAACATCAGCGGTTAATACGGCACAGGGGTCCCCTAAAGAACATATTCTTCACCCATGATGTTAAAAAAAATGCACGAAACCCCCTATATAAAGAGCATTGCCACAAGGAATTGAGCGCAAGCCAATAACACAATTGTAAAAAAAGGTTGTGAATCGGATAGGAAGAAAGAAGGCGTGATGGGTGCAGCTGTTTCTAGTGCTTATGAGACTTCTGCATCAAGGGGTGGCCAGGTTATTGCATTTCACTCCTCGGCAAAGTGGAAATTTCATTTTGAAGCCTCGAAACAGACTTCAAAACTGGTAAATTTTAAGTTTCTTATGGAATAATTTTTTTGGTTAATTACAAATTGCACCCTCGATACTTTGGGATTTGCATTTTTGGTGTGTGATTTGGCAAAATATTTCTAACAAGTTCCCTACAGATTGTCATCGACTTCACAGCTACCTGGTGCGGCCCTTGTCAATTTATTCAACCTGCAATCGAAGAATTCGCTGAAATGTTTACAGACGTTGACTTTGTGAAGATTGATGTTGATGAATTGGAGGTATGCATGCTACTGAATTATGTTTACTGGATAATTAGTAACTAAGTTATGCATAAACAGGGAGTGGCGAATGAATTCGGAGTCCATACAATGCCAACTTTCATACTGGTAAAGAGAGGGAAAGAAGTTGATAAGATTGTGGGGGCAAAAAAGGAAGAACTCAGGAAGAAGATTGAGCAACACAGGTTCTAATATCGATCCAACACTTTGGTGACTTGGCAAAACATGATTTTTGCAGCAAGGAATCAGATTAAATTAATAATCATGTAATTCATATGACTATATGAGTATGTAATAAAATACAATTGATGATTGGAGATTTATATGAAAATATATATAGATATGATTGATAATAAGAAAACTCTCAATCTATCTCTCCTACCATATGCAGAAACCACTTGTCTAAGCATGTATATATACAGTTGATTTTCACATGCACAAGTAACTAACCATAACCATACCCATACCCATGCACCCGTTCGTTACTCAGTCGACCTCCCTAGAACCCTCCTCAGGTCCAACTTCTGCTCGGGGCTAAGCCTCGAAGGGAACTTCACACCAAACTTAATCCTCAAGTCCCCGTTTTTTCCAGGTTCTTTTGAAATAGGCATGCCCTCGTTTCTTATCACTATTTCATGGCCAGGCTTGATAATGTCCGATACCTGGACAGATAAATCCCTGCCGTCTAGGGTTGTTATGTTAAGAGTCTTTCCCGTGAGAGCATCGAGCAGGGAGATCTTTTGACTGGTTATTAGATCATTTCCGTCCCTTTTGAAAGCGGGGTGGGCCTTTTCGTCCACGACAAAGATTAGGTCTCCGGGGGCCGAACTGGGTTCGTGGTTTCCTTTCCCGGGGAAGGTGATCTTCGTGCCCTTTTTCCAGCCGGGTTTTATGTGTATAGCCAATATCTCTGGGACGATGATCGGCTTGCTGCAAAATTAGTTTTAAAAAAAATTAGAAAAATTGTATTATACTAGTATGTTCCATGAGTAAACTTTAAGCCATGAAATGAATGGGTAAACTTTGCCCTCTTTTCCTGTATGTTTTTACAAGTCATCTTTGCTGTCTATATTCATCTCCTTTATCTATATTATAAATCACCCCTACATCATGAAGAATTGAATTACCAGAGATTCTGTGATTGCTGTTCAATTCAACAAAAGTGGATTCATAAATTAATATGCAAATCTCACACACAACCATAATCAATTAAGATCGGATCTACAGTAATAAATAAATGAATCAAACGAAAGGTACCTACCCTGAAGCGTCGAGTACAACTCTCGAAATCTTCATCTTCCTCTTCGACCCCTTGTACAGCTCCTCCAAGGTACACGGCAAATTAGTCTCCATGACCGCGGCCTTCTCCAACCTCACTCCGCCGCCGCCGCCGTCACTACTCTTCTCTTTCCCGTCGAAAAAATCATCGAAAATATCCCGACGGCTAAACCTAAATCCCGCCCCTCCCCCGCGACCTCCGTAATCAAAGTGTCTGTCCTCCTTGAGGGGTTCGCCGCCGTGCAAATCGTAGATCTGCCTCTTCTCCGGGTGGCTCAAAACATCGTAGGCCTCGGTTATCTGCTTGAATTTGGCCTCCGCCTCCTCCTTGGTGTTGACGGCGTTCTTATCGGGGTGCCATTTCATAGCCAGCCTCTTGTACGATTTCTTGATGTCCTCCTCGCTCGCATTTCTCGATACTCTCAGTGTGTTATAGTAATCCACGCACATATCGTTAAAATAAGAGGCGGTTACAGAGTTTCAGAGAAACGAGAAAGCAGAAAAATGAAGAAAAAACCTTCTTGACTTTAGGCTCTTATTTATAAAGATAGAAAACTCTAAATTAGGAAAGTAAATAGAAATAGAAAATAAATTATAAACCTAACATAATTCTAAAATAACAATACATAAATAATATAATTATGTTAAATAATAGTATAATTATATTACTAATATAATTTTAAAAAAATTAAATAAACTACTTGGGTGTACATATTATGGATGACAAATTATTTCCATTAAAACTACTACAAGGATAAACATAGAACTATTTTTGTACATTATGTTAAGGATAGTGATCTGGAAAGTTAGCTTGTTAGCTCGTTTATGTGGTGGGACTTTTATTCATATGTGTTGTCCTATACTCCATATTTTTTTTTCTATATGAGCTTGACCTTACTAAAAAAACATAAAACTATTTCTATCGAGCTTGTGTATGCTATTTAAAAACAATAATGACTTCGAATTATCTAGTTTCGAATTACGAGTTTCTTCAAAAAAACATTTACATCTACAAACATTCTAGTGAGTATTTATTGACTTTTTTGAGATATATTGATGGGTCGAGCCTACATGCCTTTGTCCGAAACATTCCATACTTGGAAGCTTTTCATACCGACTCATTTGTTCAAGTATGCTTTGGTTCGACGCCTCCTAGCGATGCTTCGAACTCGTCTCGGAGTTGGTCTCAACATCTTAGCAGAGTTTCTTTTAATGTTGTGAGGAAATGAACTCGGTGGTTTTTACTTTTTAAAACTATATCAGCAGTAGCTCGACTTCGTCTCTTACTCAAGAACATAGTTCCTGTTGGTCTTCCTTAGAGTCAAATTAAAGCAGCCTTCCCCTTACTCAGTCTAGTCGAAGAGCCTCCTCTTATTCAGTCTGGTCAAATGGACTAGACCGTGAAGTTAGTCAAAACACTAAAATACTAAATAGTGACTCGAACTCAACCAAATCATACACTTATAACACAAATAATTAAGTGTATAATAAATGAGTAAATTATACTCTACTTTTTTTGTTAAGAAACATTTTGTTAAATAATTAATATTTCATAAATTAATTACACACAAAATACTTCTTTTCTTCGTTTATTATTAATAGATACATTTTTTTTAAAAATATATAAAAAGGAATTGTTTATATTAATAGTGGAGTACTAATCCTTCTATCCCTTGTGTAGTTATTGTGTAGTTGTGTGTTGAGAGAGTAAAATTGTGAAAATATATTTTATTCACTGTTTTAAAGTAGAAAAAAAATACACGCATTGTAAGGATGAAAGGTATGAAGCTAATAAAATTTACTTATGTAATCCGGTATAAATAGAAAGATATTTTGGGAAGAGATTGGGATGTGACAGGGGCATGTACGAATTGGAAAAGGTATAAGAAGAACGTGCAAGCGCGTAACCAAGCGACCCCACGTAGTAAGTATAAGTATCTCTCGTGTGTGTGATATTTTGCTCAATCTTTAGTCGACACATTTTTTCTATTTAAAATTTTAATTTAATTTAATTGATATAAATTTAAATATTCAATTTGTCAATATTCAACAAATGTTTCTCTTTTGTATTGAAATTAATTGAATTAATTTTTTCAAATAATTAAAAATAATTATTATAATGCAATTTTAAAATATTTTTTGTTTATTAATGTAAAAATACACGTATATTTTATGAAAAAACATATAAAAATAAAATATTGATAGTGATTGTGTGGTGATAGCGATGAAAGTAATCGAGAATAAACAAAAAGTTTGAATTGAATTCACAACCTAATACTACTTTATATATTATTTATATTAATTAATTATTTAATTATATTTTATTCTTTTAGTATATTGTGTGTGGTGTATCAGATGTTTTGTACATTTAAATTCTAAATAATTATACATGAAACGTCAAGATTATTTTTATTTATAATTATGTGGTTTTCTTAGTTCATAATGTGGAGTATCAGATAATGCAAAGAGTGAGGATGGTGGGCTTAAAAATGGAGAGGACATGATGGGCCTTGACGCATTAATATCATTTCAATAAGTGGGCCAACTTTCCAATGGGCCCAGTAATAATAATGTTTAGTCTGAGATAAAAGGGGGGCCTTTTCTTCAAATTTGAGATGGGTGGCGTGGCGTGGCTCTCATCGTAACCATGTATTTTTAATGTAAAATCACCCTATAAGATATTTTACAATCTTTATTTATTTTATTTTCAAACTTTGTTTGTAGCAATTAGGTCATGTCATATCATGTCGTTTATTTAATTCACATTCAAGAAATTGATATTTTTTTGAATTAGAAATTGGAAAAAATGGAAAATATTGAAAAATCAAAGTACTAAAAAATAACAAAAACATCAAATTTTAGAATATTGAAAATTACAAAACCATAATATATTTAAATATAAAAATTACTAGTATAATTTTCAGTATTTCAATATAAATATATAACGAATTTATAAATTTTCAATATTTCAATATACATAAGTAACAAAAATATGCGGTATATTTCGATATATTGTTGAGGATGCACTCAACAACAATCTAGAGCTCACCGTAATCATTTTTTCGATTTTTTTATACTTGATTAACCGGACACATCTAATGCGTAATAAAAACTCCAATCAATTCCAAACGAATGCACCCGACTCAACACTAATCTCTTAGAGAGCCAAATGACATCCAACCGTTGTCGGGAATCGACTCAACTTGAATGTACCGAATTTCCAACCAAGAATTACAATCGTAACACTTATATATACTTCAAGCACTCAAGCCACAATATATAACAAGTAATAATCAAGCACATCCCAATCAAAGCAATCAAGGCAAACACGAAAATGAGAAAACAGACAAACGACACCGAGAATTGTTGTGGTTTACTTTTAAATAGGCTACATCAACTTTTGCCATCACGAGTGTTCACTAGATAAATCAACAATCGAGATTACAAGAAATTCCAATAATTTTTCTCCCGACTCTCTCTCTCTCTCTCTCTCTATATATATATATATATATATAGTTTAAATGATTGAATTAAAATGAACTCCTTTTAATGAACTAAATCGAGACTTGATCACTTTTTAGGGACCAATCAAATTTTCTCTCTAATGTTTAGGTGAAGTTTGAGTAGTTCTAACATATGGAGTAATTAACTCCACAATGACCAATAAAAAATTTCTCTCTAATGTTTATAAGAAGTTTGAGTAGTGCTAACATGTGGAGTAATTAACTCCCCAATACCATCAATACACACGTAAATTTTCTTTTATTATCTGTCTGAAACAATCATTTCAACTACTCCCCTGAACCACTAATCACGATTAATGAAAGGAAAAAAATGAACACAAACGAATACTGCAATTACAATTCATCATTGGGCTTGGTCTTGAACCTGGCGGCCACGACCACATCCCCATTAGCTGCCGTACATGTGTCTGGAGTGGGTTTTAAACTACAGCGGATTTTTTTTTTGGTATTTTTCTCGGCGTTGTACATGATGGCTTGTTGCTTGAAATTGTTATACATTTTTCTCCAATCATAAATTTATGGATCTCTTGCTGCTTGAGAATAAATTTATTGTCTTTATACTGGATTTACTATGGGTTGCTTCTTGAAATTGTTATACAAAGAAAAGGAATTTAAGGGTTATGTATTTCGAGTCTAAAATCTAAATTTCTCGAGCCCAGCCTAGCTTTTGGTGGACTTCCAGACACATTGGTCCAATAATTTTAAATCAAAAAATAATGAAAATCATATTTTTCCTTTTTTTTTTTGCAAAGGATAAATGAAAAAAAACTACAAATTGCTGATACTCGATTTTTGGAATTTCAAAGTAAACCTTGGTTAGCTTAAAATTACTAGGGCGCATCACAACATATACTATTACATTATGAGCAAGTGCTCCAGGCATTTTTATTTATCTAATGTTTAAACTCACTTTCAAGATCAATCGATAATGTACAAGAATATACTATGTACCCGAAAGAAACGTTCAAACTTCTGGATCAGAATTCGATGACTGCGTTTCTGATTTTTCGGATTCTTGACTAGCTGAAAACAAAAAACATGCATGTCAGTTGCCGCTTGTGAGAAGTACTGGTGAAGAGAAATATTAACATAATAGCTGAAAACAAAGATCACCTTTTGATAGAGATGGTGGTACCACGACAACATGCATCATCGAATTATTCGGAGGCAGCTGTAACCGGAGAGGATACAGCTTTCCATTCAACGGGCTTCGGGTACAAACGGTGAGACCATCAATTCCTAATTCGCCCTCAAGCCTATTTGTCAATTCATTCACATTATTGCCCTTGAATGTTAAGCAAAGCTCCTCAAAACCCTCATCGATTTCACCAAACTCATCGGCTATATGGTAATAAATCGACCGGCCATCGCTTCCCTTTGGAGGTGAACTAACTAAAGAATCAGTCGACTGAGATCGGAAAACAAACAAACTCAATTTCAAGATTCTTCAATAATATATACTAGTATACGTTTACTCTGTAATTAAATTTATCATATAGAATCAATTATCAAACCACACAAAATTAAATATAATTAATTACCTCTTGTCTAGAAAAGGCAGCTGATTTCGAAGAATAACTGGAGGTCGGCGAGCTTGATTCCGAATCGAACGGCTCCTCCTTCGCGGTGGCCGCCACCGCCGGCATCAGGGCCGCCGCCGCCGCTATCCCGACAACGTGCACCTCCCAGTAGACCCAGTCCCTCGTCGCCGTCCGATGTGGGATATCGTGGGTCACGGAGTTCCTCCACGGCGGCAAACCCCCGTTCGCCCTCAGGAACTGGCCGTACCTCGTCTTCAGCTTGACGGCGCCGTTTTCCCTGATGGGCTCCCACTCGACGGAGCTGTCGAGGCGGTTGGGCAGCGTCTGAAGCACCTTCCGCCCCGTCATCCCGAGGAGGAACGGCTGGTTCGACGCCGTCAGGTACTTGCCGTAGCAGCTCTTGAGCCGGACGTACGTGTCGGAGCTCTCGACGAATTCGACGGTCCACTTGGCGGATTAGGAGGATCCGGACCGGTCCTGGGTCACCGACTCCTCGTCGTCGCCGGCGGTCAGGTACTTATCGTGGGAGCTTTTCAGGCGGACGGTCTTCGCGTTTCGGAATGATTCCATGGCCGATGAAATTGATCTGGAGATCGAAACCGATGGGATCTGTAGGAAAAGGAAATCCGGAAATTAACACTGAGGAATGAGGATTTATCAATTGGGATTAATCGAGAGCGGTCGGTGAAGGAAGAAAATGATAGTCAACGTTTGACTTGTGCTGCAATTACTTGGGCCGGTTTATATCATATTAAGGCCCATGATAGTAATACAAGAATCGGCCCAACATGATATTCAAGCCCAATTAACATCAAA
This sequence comes from Euphrasia confusa, assembly GCA_954870475.1. NCBI lineage: Eukaryota > Viridiplantae > Streptophyta > Magnoliopsida > Lamiales > Orobanchaceae > Euphrasia > Euphrasia confusa. The sequence continues at coordinate 49,689,760 of OX940949.1, read as the reverse complement.
TATAAAGACTTGAGAACAATTCATAATAGTTTTCATTAGTGAATCTCTAAAGAATTTAGAACAAATTCATAAGTATATAATTGCATTTTCTTTTTCAATGTATTTGAGATCGAACATTGAGTTGAATATTTAGTAATTGCACAAACTTTTAACATTATTATTAATATTTTGAATCATATTTTGATGAATTTGAGCACTATTAGATTACCCAGTTTTCACTCATTTACAACATACTAGTAACAAGTATTTTATTCACAATCGAACACAGAAGAAATTAAGTTGGCAGTAATCAAAATATATTAAAACGGAGATGAATATATACTGTATATATGTACTACTACTACCTTTCTATTGGATTACATCATATATGATGTCATTATAAACATTAGAAATTGTGTGCCGAAATAATATAAACATTAAATAGAAAGTTCTTATTTGGAAGATGACGAAATGTGAATTATATATTGATTTTCAATTTCAACACGTAAATGGAATTGCACTAACCACTATTAATAATTCATTAATATAATTTTTTTATTTTCTTTATTTTTATTAGTATTACTGTTCATATCAAATATTACAGCTTAATACAATCAATCTAATTTAACTTTTATCTCTAATAAATAAGTTTATATTGGCTTTGTTTATATTTAAAAAAAAAAATCGGACTTTAAATTAATCAAACTAATTATTTGAAAATTTAGCATTTCTATTTGGAACTATTTAAAATATCAAGTTCAACAATTAAATTTAGGGTGATTTAAATGTGGTAATTCAAACTAATTTTATATTGATAAAGGGTTATAATTTTTCCTAATTATAATGGTAGAAGTTATAATTTCATAAATAGTATTTATATTTTTTCTAAAAATTCTTTAAATTTATATGAACACACTAATGAGTAAGTACACACATGTTATATTGTTATTACAATATTTTATTTTATATTTTGAAAAATGTAAAATTTAAACCACTTTTTTTATTTACCAAACAAGTCATCAGATTTTTCACAAAATAACATTTCACATATTTTTTTGGTAAAAGAAAAATCGATTAAAATGAGTAGGAATTTTTTTGTGCATTAAAAAAGGTCGAGCTAGATTTTAAAGTCTACGAAATTAATTAAAATTAAATCCTAAAAGATACTTTAATTCCATAAGTTGACTTGCAAACATACCTTCTTCTTCTTCGTCGACAACCACCTCCACCTGGGCGACGGCGACCCGAAACTCGACCGGGCTGACACCGGCGACTCGAACCCGGATCCGAGCTCCAGACTCGATATCTCACCCGACACCGAAGACAAACTCGACACCATCAACCAATAGTCCGCCGCCGCCTCATCCTCCGGCACCTCCACCGCCTCCACGTCCCAAACGACCCAATCGTGCGTGGCGGCGGCGTTCGGGCTGTCGTGCGTCACCGAATTCCTCCACGGCGGCGTCCCTCCGTTAGCCCTCAAACACCTCCCCCCGAAAGACTTCAGCCGGACCTGAAATCCGTCCCTGATCGGCTGCCACTCGATCGTCAAATAATCCGCTTGATTTTCCGGTAGAGTTTGGGTTACCTTGTGCCCGGTCATGCCCAGCAGGAAGGGCTCGTCGGAGGCCGTGAGGTATCGGCCGTGACAGCTTTTCAGGCGGACGACGTGGGGGTTTGTGTCGACGAGCTCCACAAGCCACCGCGCTCTCCGGGCGTCGGCGGCCCTGCTCTGCCGCGTGGAGACTCGATCGTCGTCGGCGACTAGGTACTTGTTTAAGTGACTTCGGAGCTTGACCGCTCTGGTTTTTGTGAAGAACTCCATGTAATTTTTTGTGTTTGCTGAAGGTGTTTGTTGAAATGACTCTGAGAAAAGAGTGTATTTGTGTGATTTTTTTTTTTCTTGGGATAGATAAAAGCCAAAAATAAATGGTTTCTTCTAATGAAAGGTTTTGTTGAAATTTAGGGGAAAGGGAGAGAGAGAGTTCTAAATATTGAATCTGAAATTTCGAGGTGAGATCGTTCATATAGAATAATTATTTAATTAAATTTCATTTTGTTTTTTTTATTGCATATTGAAGCCCCAAAACAAATTTTCCTATACTATTGGTAATGGAAATAATCGAATGGCCAATATTTGTCTCCCCGTAAAACTCGTTCTATGCAAAATGAATCAATTGGAAAACATATTTAAAAAAACATAAACTACACTAACCAAATATAAAAAGCATTTGTACACTGAGTTTGTAATATTTTTGAACGAAAAAACATTAATAATAAAAAGATAAAAATAAAATAAAAGATCTCTAGAAGCTCGTATTAGCAAACGTGATTGATCACGCGTCATTTGTTTTGTCCACTCGGTGAGTTGGTGTTCACAACTTCACATTTGATATAGACTACTTCCATTAATAATAACAAAGTGTTTAACCTGTTTACTTATTGGTCTTAATTAAACTTCTAATTCTAAACATATATGCCATCTCCTGATATATGTCAAGTCTTACAATTTATACTCGAATTGTTTGTTTTACTGATATATGTCAAGTCTTTCAATTTCTACTCGAATTGTTTGTGTTTACATGTAAAATTAGTAGCGTGTGTTTTCAAGTGGCAAACAGAGTTGTTAACTCAATAAGAGTAAATTATGATGACAGATACCAATAACTAATGAGTACAGTCGATGTTGAATATCACTATATTCCCATTGAAAAAACTGATACTTCAAAGCATAATGCTCTCTAAAATGTACAACTCCAGTATCTAATATACTAAGTATCAATTTGATATTGTGTTGACCAAAAAAATAATACCATTCTTATAGTCGAGAAGTATCATCGACTTAGCGAGACAACGTTACACTGACTAGTTTTATTTTGTACTAAATAATATACACGCTCCTTTCCTTTTTCTTTCTTTTTCTTTCTTCTCTCGAGAGAGTTCAAAATGTAGAACCGGCACTACTCAAGGGTTTCATCGCAAAACCCAAGTTGGTGATAATTCGAATAATCGATTTCATTTAATCTAATACAACACAAAATATTCTCTGGCAACTCTTCAGATTTGTTACCCTGTCACAAAAACAAATCATATTAAAATGTATGTTAACAAGTCATGCCATGAGAAAACAAAGATGTGTAAATAACTTTTGTTAGAAAATACTTATATACTTGCCTGAATAGTTAATCCAAAATCCAGGACACACAGCTTCAGCCTATCTAGGAATGTCTCGAACCCCTTTCTCGAAATGTATCCGAATCGGTGCATATCCAAATCGATTTCGAAATAATTTTCACCCTGCAATGAAAAATCGATAAGCATAATTATAAGATGCTTTTAGACTCTGCCTCAGTTATGCACTTAACTTAAACTTTATTTACTTGTTCTGGGGAAAAACAAGCGCTAATACTTACCGAGTAAAATTCGTGCTGAGGACGTGAGAGGACAGGTTTCTCATTATAAGCGTGCATGAGCTTTCTCTCGGCAGAACTCATAGGTAGGTCATCAACATTTACAACCCGGCCTAATATTTTTAGCCTTTCTCTGAAGGGCACTGTATCCGCACGAAAACCTTTGGCTTTCTCCACATCATCTTCAATTAATCTCTATAATGTGAATACAGAATAACATATATGAAAAGACATGTAGTAGTAGATTTATTGCCCGAAAAAAGATAGGGTCTCCAAAAACGATTTACCATAGTGCTGAATTTTTTCAACAAGAAGTGCCCAAATACAATAAACTTATCAATTCACTCACCCTAATACTTTCTTGAAAATGGGCCGGAAGATCCTCGGCAAACCTTTCAGAAAGCTTGAAGTACAAAACAAAACTTATTCCTTCGCCATCCGTCTCCCCCTGAAAAATTGCTGTAGGATAAATAGGTATCTGCAAAAAAAAAAAAAAAAAAAGGATTATTAGTTATGACCAAATAAGAATATAATTTGGTTGAAAAAAAGAACCAATTTGCACTTTATTTCATCCAAACGTTTATATTGCACTATTTGGTTAATTCGTATATAAAGTACCTGGACATTTACAACGAGAATGGGTGGAAGCTTCCCGGAAGAATTCATGCAAGGAAGTTCCACGAGCCGAGCAATGTGATTAATTTTTCTAGGAGATAAAAACACATCAAGGCCAAAGGGATAATACGCCGCACAATTTGGAGAGAGCTCCTTCTTTTTATCCCTGCGAGAACAAGGGAAAAGCCCAGTTATTTTAACCACGAGTTTTAACTGATATATAAACGTTTCTGTCCACACGTGTGAAGAAACAAGTACTATATATTTAATTATCTACCTGAAATAATTTACTCCACGAACCCTGAAGGTCCCGGGCTCAATTTCCGACCAACTATCGGGGACTCTTTTGCCCATGGGACAGAAGGGCACTTGGGAACCAGCTATTGGCCTTTGTAGCAATGCCTTTGAAGAAACTGCATTACATGAAAGAAGAGATATCCAAAGCCTCAGTTATACAGAATTCCTTTCAATCTTTAACAATTAAGTAAGTAATGGTTACAAACACAACTCTTCAGGGTTGATTAAAAAAGTAAATAAACAAAAATGTTTATATCCATCTTAAGGTTTTCTAAATAACACAAATATCATATTCCCATCATTTTTTACTAACATTTACATGTGCATCCATCATTTTTCTGAATTTACATACAAAATATGTGATGCTGATACGAAAATTTCCGTCAGCATGTGACTTTTTTAAGCGATATGTAAGATAGAATCGAATATGAAGTCAGTTTTTGATTGATACCCAAAACCTTGATTTTTTTGTTATTATCTCAACAATAAAACCAGAGCCAATGCATGATTTCCCAATCCCCTTCCATCTATTAATCGAAATTCTTTTGTCTTTTGGGAATATATATAACATCAATTGCACATGCTGGTTTCAACAAGTTGGTCCACAAAACAAACAATCACTATGATGGAAAACAAATATGTACTTACGTAAACCAGCCACAGGATGTCCCTCTTTCGATTTAAACGACAACCTCGAGGCAGTCTTTTTCCGTGCGCTCGTAGGGCTAGAGCTCAATGACCTTCTCTTTTCAACAGTGTTAGTAACGGGCGAGGCCAGACAAGGTAAACAGTTGTTTGGAATTATTCCACAATTGTCCAGTAAACTGTCATCCCCATGTGAAGAGGTTTCTCCAGGGGCGCATGAGATGCCATCCGCATATACGAGATTCGTGCCTTCTTGGGATTTGGATTTCAAATCGTAACTGTTATTACGAGGAGGTAATTGGTTCTTATTAGGTGTTCCGTTGATAGAATTGCGTGCAGAGGTTCCAGCACTCGACGCCTCTGGATGTTCTTCAAAAGCAATGTTTGATGCAGAAGTTCCATCAGACCCGTTCAGAGAGTGCACGTCTGTTCACACACACATAAAAAATGATGAATCAGAAGTTGAATCACTGCTTTTAGATTATGATTATTTTAAGCAGAATCAATGAATATGAAACTTTTAAACCAACATTATTTTTTCAAGGGATAAGTTGAAAAAATTGTTTTTCTGTTGGAAAAACTCAAATCAAAAACCGAATTCCTCGTCAACACTGTAACAATTTAATCTAGCAAATTGCTATTAATCACTTCTTTTACAGGCGAATTAATTAAAATTAGTGACATCTTGTTTGTCAAAGTCAAACCAGTCACCCTGCTACAAGATTTCGATGAAATTAAGCCGAATCAGAAGAGACGAATTTGACATCCGAAGACATTTCTATAGTTTCTTATTAATTTTCAGCCAAAGCTATAACAATGACATTATTTTTACTGTGTGTTTTTTCCTTCATTCATAATCGATGGAAACCAACTATGAACATAATCGGGAGCTGAAGTTGGCATAAGAAAATCAATCAAAAACATACCATCAGGAATACTTTGGAAATCTTCGTCACTCCAGTCCGATTCGAGGTGAGCTGCAGAATCATACCAGGCCTCCTCGACACTGCCTGTTAAGACGACGGATTAACAATTAAATCACATTCTGAAATTCACAAATCACACCTTCAAATTCACACACAAAAACATGATTAATCTAACACCAGAAATTCACAGGTTCCAACAGAGGCATCATTAATTAAAAAATTAAAATCGACCATATCGAAACCCATAATCCCATTCATCAATTTCACAGCAGATCCAGAAAACAATATAATTAAAAAATTACCATGGACGGTGGGGTTGTTGAAGGCCCGATCCTCCGGGAGAGAAGATAGATCAGACAAATGAGAATGAGTCCTTTTTCTGGAGGACTTATTATTCCTCCTCTTATTCCGATTCTTCTTCCTTCTCGAACCTCCCAATTTGCCTCCGACGCAGTTATCCGGACGGGAAACGCATGTCCCCATCTCTGAATCCAGATACAGGGCGAGAGAGAATTGTTTTTTGTTTTCTTAATTTATTTATATTTATTTATATAAAATAAAAATAAAAAAATCTAATATAGTAGTTGCTTTTAGATTGCGATTGCGGAAACAGAGTCCAAAATATTCGCGCACGCCCAAAAAGTTGATCGTGAAATCATGCATCTAGTCCTAGAGAGAGAAATAGAGAGAGAGAATCGGATGAGGAGAAAACTTCATCTTCGCCGGGCGTTCATTTCCCCCCTTTTTGTAATCTCTGTAATAAATGAGAAATCTGACATTGCCGGCAATGAATCATTTAATCTCCTTCAACTCCATGGAGATTCACAATCGATGAATATAATATTACAGGACATTTATATATATATGTGTGTGCGTGATTTTCAGAGCTCCGGCGAAAGCTGGAAATGAGAAAAGTCAAATTATAATAAATGTGGAAATCTGCAATTCTATAATTTCTGAAAATTGATGTTATGGGGAATGGAAGGTGTAAAAAATCAGAGACGGCAGAGAGGACTTTGACACGTGCCGGGGACTGGCGCGTGTGCGAACGTGAGGTTTTCAGTTTTGTAATCGTACGTGTGCTTATTTTTTGTGGGGATGGTGGGATTTTAACGTGCCCTTCTTTTCCTTCTTTGTTTACGGATTTATTATTTTAAACGGAAAACTAAATACTCTTTTTACGGTAAATTTGATTGGAAATCGGTAAATTTGATTGGAATGTAAGAAAATAAGAAATTGTTTAAAAAAATAAAAAATAATCTCTCCAAATGACTCGATATTTTTCTTTAAATTATCTAACTTTTTATTTCAATTATATAAATAATATTAAAAGTTGTTAATAACATAAATTTACTTTACTCGTAAAATATTTTTCATATGTCTCAAACTAATTTAATATGTACATTCTTGAAAATAAAATGAATTATTTAATTTTTTATTTTAAAATACAATTTTTTTTTTACTTTTTAAACATTACTTATAATTATTTAATTTTAATTTTAAAATACATCTATCAAAGTTGATGAAGATTGGAGTGAAATCGCAAGAGATATTGGAGTTGCGCGCTTTTATTTTCATAATAAAAGTGTTTCTTTCTTTTCAGTCCTATATCTTTCTTTTATTACTTTTAGGTCCTCCAGCACTTTTGTTAAAGTTGCTGTTTGTATAAATACCCTCTTTTGGACTTTTTGTATTTTTCAAGTGTGGAAAATAAAAAGTGTTTTTGCTTTCTTCCTTTTCCCGCTTCGTCTGCAAGTTTTTCCCCAAATCTGAAGCTCATGTTTATGGTGTTTTTGAGCTGAAATTCAATATGGTATCAGAGAGCTAATCCGCTAGCGATCTTCGTTTTATTTCTCTTCATCTCTTCTGTTTGTCTGGTTGCTGTTTGAGCTGTGCTAGCTCGTTTATCTCCTTCGTTTGATAATGGTGAGAGGTGTACAAAATCAAGCTGTGATGATAGCAGATGATTACTCGAGTCCTTATCATCTTCCTTCGAGTGATAATCCTGGAACAATCATGGTGATACAGCCTCTGAATGGATCTAATTACATTCCGTGGAGTCGATCGATGATTACTGCATTAAAGGCGAAGAACAAGCTAGGGTTCATTGATGGTACGATTCCGAAACCTGAGCCTTCTGATTTATTGTATGTTGCTTGGGAACGTTGTAATTCCATGGTAGTATCATGGCTTAGAAACGCAGCAACACCTGCAATCAGTTCTACCTTATTGTTCTTCGAAGATGCTCTAGATATTTGGATAGACCTTAGAGATCGTTTCTCTGAGGGAAATATTGCTCGCTTTTATCAGTTAAGGCAGCAATTCATGAGTGTTTCTCAAGGTGCTTTGGATGTGAATGCTTATTATACCAAATTGCGTGCTATTTGGGATGAGTTTAAGAATTTACAGCCTATAAGTTGGTGCTCCTGTAATGGCAGTGGTAAGAAATGGAATGAGTACCAACAACAAGAGTGTGCTATGCAATTTCTTTTAGGCTTGAATTCTAGTTACTCTCAGATGAGGTCTCAAATTATGGCAATGGTACCATTCCCTCCTATGTTCAAAATCTTCTCTATGGTTATTCAAGAGGAAAGGCAAAGGAATATTGGAGGGAGTCTGCAGCAGTCTTTTGGTCAAAATGTGAGTGAACAGCCCGGTGGTTTGGTTAATGCTGCTGGTTATAACAGAGGTCAAAGCAGATTTCATTGCACACATTGTGGAAAAACAGGACACACCATTGACAGGTGTTTTGAAATTCATGGTTGGCCACCTAGTTTTGGAAGAGGCAGAGGCAGAGGTGAAGCTCCAAAAACACCTAGTACAGGGCAACCTGGATCAGTGCAAGCTGTACAAGGTTCAATGAATCATGGTGGTGAGCAATCACAGAATTCTACTGCTAATGGCTCTACAAGTGGCTCTACTCTATCTGGTGATCAGTTAACAATGCAACTTATACAACTTCTACAAAGTCAGCTGCAAATGAGTGCTTCCACTTCTTCAAATCAGAATGCTGCAACTCCCAATCCCACTGAAAATGTTTCTGCAAATTTTAGTGGTACAGTGTCTCTTACACTAGTTCCTTTTGCTGGATCTTTAGTACATTCTTCTACACAGTGGTTGATGGACACTGGTGCTACACACCATGTGTGTTGTTTGGACACTATGTTTCTGGATTCACATCCTGTTTCTAACACTCATGTTAGTCTTCCTAATGGATCCAAAGTTGAAGTGATCAAAATAGGAACAATCCAACTTAATGAACATATAGTTCTGCAGTCTGTTCTTTTTGTCCCAAGTTTCACTTATAACCTTCTATCCATAAGTGCATTAACCATAAATTCCCATTGCTCAGTTTCCTTCACTCATGATTCTTGTGCTATCCAGGAAACTTCAAAGGGGATTCAGATTGGGATGGGTAGAAGACTTGGTAATCTTTATGTTTTCACAAGTTCAGGTTCTATTCCTAGTCCTTCTTTTGTTGCTCCTGTTGTTGCTTTTGACCTTTGGCATTCAAGATTAGGGCATTTATCTTCTGGTAAACTTGCCTTGTTATCTGATGTTTTACATACTTCATGTAATAAACATTTTATTTGTGAAATTTGTCCCCTTGCCAAACAAAAGAAACTGCCATTCCCTGTGTCTCAATCTCATTCTAAAAACTGTTTTGATATCATCCATTGTGATGTTTGGGGACCTTTTCACACTCCCACTGTTGATGGTTATTCATACTTCCTCACCATTGTTGATGACCACACTAGGTTTGTGTGGACTTTTCTGATGAAACATAAGTCTGATGTAGCATCTGTTCTTACTCAGTTCTTTACCACAGTTCACACTCAGTTTGGCAAAAATATCAAGTGCATTAGAAGTGATAATGCACCTGAATTTAACCTTACCACTTTATTTGCTCAAACTGGTACCCTTGTTCAAAAATCCTGTGTGGGAACACCTCAACAGAATGCTAGAGTGGAAAGAAAACACCAACACTTATTAAATGTTGCTAGAAGCCTCATGTTTCAGTCACATTTACCAAATGAATACTGGGGGGATTGTATTCTCACTGCCTCTTATCTCATCAATAGAACTCCCTCCTCTGTTCTTCCCAACAACATTACCCCTTTCACTGCCCTTTTTCATAAACAACCTTCATACATTCATCTAAAAGTATTTGGTTGTCTGTGTTTTGCCTCTACTTTGGACAGACATAGAGATAAATTTTCTCCCAGGGCTTCTAAGTGTGTCTTTTTGGGATATCCTTCTGGTTACAAGGGCTATAAGCTTCTTGATCTTTCCACTAATAACACTTTTATTTCCAGAGATGTTATTTTCCATGAAACCATATTTCCTTTCTCTCATTTACCTACACATGATTGTTTTTCACCCTTTTCTCCCCCTATACCTCAAACACCATCTGTTCCCACCTCTCCCATATCACCTGTATATTCTGATACTTCCATCCCTCTTCACACTTCCTCTTCACATGGAAGACTCATTAAGAAACCTCTCCATCTTAATGATTATGTCTGTAATTTCATTCCTGGTACCTGTCCTCATCCCATATCCAATTTTCTTAGCCACTCTCACCTCAGTGCCTCCTACTCTCACTATATTTCCTCCATTACTTCTATTCCTGAACCCTCTACTTATTCCCAAGCAGTTCAACATCCTGAATGGTGTAATGCCATGGTGGATGAATTAAATGCTCTTGAAAATAACAGAACTTGGGAGATCACTTCACTGCCTCCAGGAAAACAGGCAATTGGCTGCAAATGGGTATATAGAGTAAAGTTCTTGGCTGATGGTACTGTGGACAAGTACAAAGCTAGATTGGTAGCTAAAGGCTACACTCAACAGGCTGGTTTGGACTTCCTTGATACATTCTCTCCTGTTGCTAAGCTGGCCTCTGTGAAAATGCTTCTTGCTCTTGCAGCTGCACAACAGTGGACTATTGGCCACCTAGATATTAACAACGCTTTTCTCTATGGCTCACTTGATGAGGAAATCTACATGTCTTTGCCTCCTGGTTTGCTCAATCAGGGGGTGCCTTATCCAGCTGGCTCTGTGTGCAAACTATTAAAATCTCTCTATGGTCTCAAACAGGCTTCAAGGCAGTGGTACATTACCTTTTCCAAAGCTTTGTCTCATTTTGGTTTGAAGCAGTCATCCCATGATCATTCTTTTTTCTTCAAAAAGTCCACAAGTTCTTTCTTGGGGTTGGTTGTTTATGTGGATGACATATTGGTTGCTGGAAATTGTGATACACTAATCCATGAGTTCAAACTCTTTCTTGGGAAACATTTCAAATACAAGGATCTTGGAGCATCAAAATACTTCTTGGGATTAGAAATTGCAAGAAATGACACTGGTATTTTTGTTTGTCAAAGAAAATACATTTTGGATCTTCTTACTGATATTGGGTTTCTTGGCTGCAAACCTGCCAACACTCCAATGGATTCTGTACATCTTTTGAACTCTACTGATGGAGTTGTTTTGGCTGATATAACTGCATATAGAAGGCTGATTGGTAGATTGCTATACCTTTGCATTACCAGAATTGATATCACATATGCAGTTCATTATCTCAGTCAATTCTTGTCAAATCCCACTGACATTCATATGAAGGCTGCAGAGAGAGTTGTGAAATATTTAAAAGGAACTCCAGGACATGGTCTTTTCTTCCCTGTATCCAACACACTTGAAATGAGTCTCTTTGCAGATGCAGATTGGGGAGGTTGTCCAGATTCAAGAAGGTCTGTAACTGGTTTCTGTGTGTTCATAGGGACAGCTTTGGTTTCTTGGAAGTCGAAGAAACAACATACCATTTCCAGATCCTCTGCTGAGTCTGAATATAGGGCCATGGCACAGGCTACTTGTGAAGCTATTTGGACTAAAGGACTGTTATCTGAATTTGGGATTGAGCAAAAGAGGCCAATACCTTTGTACTGTGATAATCAAGCTGCCATTTACATCTCTTCAAATCCAGTTTTTCATGAGAGAACCAAACATATTGAGATAGACTGTCATACAGTGAGGGAGAAGTACATTGAAGGAGTCATTAAGCCACTGCACATCAAGAACTCACTACAGTTGGCTGATATTTTGACCAAGCCTCTTGGAGCTGCAGAGATGAAGGAGATCTTAATCAAGATGGCTTTTGGAAGCATCCATAATCCATCTTGAGGGGGTGTATCAAAGTTGATGAAGATTGGAGTGAAATCGCAAGAGATATTGGAGTTGCGCGCTTTTATTTTCATAATAAAAGTGTTTCTTTCTTTTCAGTCCTATATCTTTCTTTTATTACTTTTAGGTCCTCCAGCACTTTTGTTAAAGTTGCTGTTTGTATAAATACCCTCTTTTGGACTTTTTGTATTTTTCAAGTGTGGAAAATAAAAAGTGTTTTTGCTTTCTTCCTTTTCCCGCTTCGTCTGCAAGTTTTTCCCCAAATCTGAAGCTCATGTTTATGGTGTTTTTGAGCTGAAATTCAATAACATCTTTAATTCTTACTTTTTTTAGTCAAAAAATAGCAATTGTTTTTAATATATATCCCATAATAATCTGGAAAAAAGGTATCATTTTATTTATTTTTCAACAAAATAATTTTGAGTAAAAAATATTTAAATTAATAAAAAATATAATATTTAAATTAATCAATTGTGATTATTTTTAACGGATAGAGAGAGTATATATTATTAATAGTATGTATTGGAAAAAAATAACTTTGACCATATGTTATTATAAGTATGAAACAAATAGAGTACAATATATAATATATAATATGCATATAAAAAAGTTGAATGTTTATACATATTTGAATATTGATGAACATTTTAATGGGTTTCTTAAATTAAATGCAATTTCTCAAGTTTGATGAACAATAATAATGTCGTCTTTAGAAATAAATTGAATGCGTGTGTATAAAATATTTCTGCTTAAGAAGTTTTAAAATAATGATAATTTTTTATTTTTTTTATCAAAAAATAAAAAGAAATAAAATTGTAATTTAAATTAAAATATTTATATCTTTTTTTAATATGTAAATTATCTAAGACATTATTATTGTTTTATTATTTTGATTCAGTTCACAAACAGCAAATTACATGGGAAGTGTCTGCTTTCTTTGTGTTTGTGATAGTAATTGTTTTTTAGATATTTTTTAAGTTATTTAATTGGTACTTTAAAATTTTTAAACAAATTAATTTACTGAAAAAAAAATTATAATAAATTCGTGTAAAACTTGTCATGTGTTGGGGTTCAATGATTGGGCAAAGCAACTGATCCAGGTGTACCTTGCTGAACTTTAAAATACACACTTTTGTGGGGCGATTGGGTCCAACACTCCAACCCCACTTTTGGTTAGTGACCCACTTCTTTCTATTTTTATTTTATAATATCACATATCTTATGAAGATTCACAATAAAATTAAGAAAACATTAATTTTTTTTATTGAAAAATAAGGATAAATTTAATTTAAATTAAAGGAAACGTTATTTAGTAGTACTCGTATTTTTACTAAAAAGTTTACAATACATTTAAAGTGGAGTATCATGTTAAATAATTCATGAATGTTAAATCTAAGTTAATAATTTAAACACTGGGATGATGTGTGAACTTATTGAATGTAAATGTATAGATATGAGTATAAAGTGTGAATCATATGATACGATAAATTAGACACGTTAATGAGTTGGTGGACTAATTCAAATTTAGGCCCTCTGCCCACAACAATTAACAATAATACAAATCTTTTTTTTTTTTGGATTTAAATGAAGGCATCTTACAGGTATACCTACTTATATAATTATATTCAAACAAATGAAATACTAGTATTAAATTGAAGTTATGCTCACACATAGTGAACCATTGATGTCCAAACTTTTGAAGTTGTACCAAATTTAAATTTTTCGGGTCTTGCTAACTGAGCAGATGCTCATGACAAGAATCTTTTAAAAAAAAATTAATTTAATTTTTTTATTATATTTTATTTATTGTTAATTAATTATCCTAATATGTTACATTATATTTAATATATAGACGGTGTGAAAAAAATATAAAATATTTTTCTTTTACTTAAAATTATGCATATTTATATATTCTAGTTAAAAATATATATTAAGTAAAAAAATACTTTAAAAATACAAGACTAAAAATTAAAATTAATATTTTTACATAAATATTTTATTTAACACTTTATTTTATCATTAAAAAAATTACTTCAGAATCTGCATTGGGAAAAGTCCCACTTTTCTTGAAATAAATGCTAGTAGTACTTACAAACTTGATATGTTACAATTAAAAAACATTTAACCTGCCTAATTTTGTACAATTACAGACACTAATTAAACCACTAAACATTTCATTTTTTTTTATATTTTTTAATCACAAGTTAAAAATTATGCATGTTTCATTTTGAATAATCCAATAGCAAAATGAAATATAAACTACCCTACCCTACTACACACATTAAGGCTCTGTTCTTTTGGACTGAAAGTAACTGAACTTTACTGAACTGAACTGAACTGAACTGAATAGATCTGAACTGAACTGAATGAGCCTGAACTGAACTGAACTGAAATTAAGTTCAAAATAAGAAATTTGAACTGAACTGAAATTAAGTTCAAAATAAATAATAATATAAGATTATTTTTTAATAATATTAATTGTTATATTTTTTTTAAAAAATAAATAAATAAATTCATAAATGGTGTTTTTTATTTAAAAATTTTCTATTTATCAAATATAATTTTTTTATTAACTAAAATTTCACTATATATTAATTATTAATATGTAATTTAATTACAATATAACAAAATAATCTAAAATTAATAAAAAAATTATATATTTTTTAATTTATAAAATATTTATTTACTTAAAAATAATAATTTTTCATATTTACTTAATAAATTTAAAATTTATAAATATAAAAATTAAATTAAATTATTATTTTATATTTAATTTATTTAACTTTTAAATTAATCCGGTTTTATCCGGTCCAAAATCGGACCAGACCCGAATTTACCGGTCCGGTTTGGTCCGAATCGGTATTATTTCGGTCCAGTTTCCGAGTCATGCTTTTTCATGATTCCGGTTCTGGTCCTATCCGGTTTCGGTCCGGTTTTGGACCGATGAACACCCCTACATGGACCACCTAGAGTTATTTCATAACATTTCAATTACCGACATTCTTCATTAAGAATGAAAGTTGAATGTGCTTTTGGTCAGTTGAAAAAAAGGTGGAAGGTGTTGAAAATTATGCCTCAAATAACACAAAAGTATCAAATGTCAATTATTGTTTCTTGTTTCACACTTCATAATTTCATACGAATGCACGAGAGTGGTATTCCAATTGTACATCATGATGTTGCCAGTGGGAGAACAAATTCAAACTTGGATGACAAAAATCGAATGAAGTTCATGTCTAAGGTAAGGATGGATATAGCTGAAGCTATTTGGAAAGATAACAACACCGAAGAGCATGACAATAGAGTACAACAAAATGATAAGGAGTTAGATCATATGGAAGTAGATTGATCGATTATTTTAATTTTGTAATTTTTGTGATTTTTTTCAATATTACAAACATTTAATATTTATTGACATTAATTTTTATTGTTTTATTATTATTATTAGTATTATTATTATTATTATTATAATAATAATAATTATTATTATAATAATAATCATTATTATTATAATAATAATAATAATAATTATTGTTGTTGTTATTATTATTATTATTAAAAACTGAACTGAACTGAACTGAAACTGAATTGAACTGAACTGAACGGACCTGAACTGAACTGAACTGAACTGAACTGAATAAAACTGAACTGAATTGAACTGAACTGAAATTAAGTCCAAAAGAACAGGGCCTAAATCCAACAAAATATATTTACAATTAAACTTTTATAAATTAATACTCTATTACTTAATAATCTCTTTAAATTAATAGAATTTTTCGATTCCAACTTGATTTTTTAAATAAAAAAAATTCTTGTTAAATTAATAATCATTTTAAATTAATAAAATTTCACGATTCTTATTAATTTATAGAGGTTTTACTGTATTAGTATTAGTAGTCAAGTATAATATACATATAATTACTTTTTATTTTTAAATTATTATCTAGATTATAATAATAAATTTTAATTTTTAAATGATATATAATATATTCAAATATGTGACTAATTATAATAAGGAGTGAAATTTAATATTCGAAAATTACAAATATAAATATTTAAATACGACTAGTAAAATATTCAAATAGATTTTTTTACACATCTAAACGCTTATATTAAGAAAATTAACATTTTTTTGGATTGAAATCGAATAAAAATGAATTGAACTGAATTTAATGATTTTGAACTGAACTACATGATATATATAAAAAGAACTAAATTATTTTTTTATAAAAATAATACTCCCTGAATCGTAATAACATGACTAATTTCTTTAAATAAATGGTTCACAATAATAGGACTCTTCCACAAAATTACTTTTACTCTTTCACTTTAAAATGCAATTGTACTCCTACTTTATCCAATTACTTTTTAACTCCACTCACAATAATTTTATATTTTAACTAAAAAATATATTTATACCCTTCAATTTTTTTATTAAAAAGTCAAAAAAGTAATTTTTTTTAATCTCCGTGCCCGGAGAAAGAGTCCTGTTATTACGAATTGTTTGGAGTAATTTTTTTTAAATATTAATAATATTTTAGTATTAACGATTGAAAATTTGAAATAAACTTAATTGAGTTGAACTGTATGAATCAAAAATTATTGATTCATATTGAAATAAACTTAATTTAGTTGAACTGAATGAATCTGAATTGAAACTGTTAGCTTTTAGGACAAAGCTCTGAACGCCACACGATCAAGACCGGTGTCACTAGATACTACTTGTTGCAGATCGACGATTTATAGTACGAATAATAATGCGGAACCCCGAAAATAACTCAACAATAAAAGAGAAAGAGACAAGTAAAGAAGACAAGGAATTTACGTGGAAACCCAAATCGGGAAAAACTACGGGAGGAACGACGAGAACTTTCACTATAATATTGACGACTATTACAAGGATTGATATCCACTCTAAAACCCTCTAATCTCACACAATATTATCTCTCTAATTGATGGTATTAACTCGTGTTGTTTGTGTCCATGGAGAAACTCTCTTTATATAGGAGGGGGTCCTAATTATTGTATGGAAACAATAATTCACGCCCATAAGAATCCTTGAAGAAAAAGGAAACCAAAACGGACCAAAATAGGAAAACTTTTCTATTTTCGCGACTGGACAAAACGGCGACCGCCATTTCCAAATGGCGGTCGCGGGACCCAATTCGACGGGCGCCGATTGGCCTTCGGCGGGTGCCAAAACGCCCAAAATCCCGATCGAACCTACGATGTTTCTCCGGCGGTCGCCCGCACCCCTTCTGATACGTACCTCGTTGAAGGATTGAGCGGAAGAAAGAAGAACGATAGAATTGGATACCTGGCGGATGATCCCAAACCTCTGAATCTGAAATCGAGAAATCAATTAAGGACGGAACCCTAACCCCCAACTCGAGATCGACGCAGCAACTCGGTAATCGATGTATGACACACGAACGAAGTATGTATGCTTCGTTGATTCGTCGAGTTGAACTCTTTTGGCACAACCGAAAGAGAACGAAAAGAAGGGAGAATAATCTCACGAATTTAATTAATTAATATCAAAGTTGTGTTCTAAACAATAGGGTTCACGGCCTTTAAATAGGCTGACCTAAAAAGTCATAAAAGAAAAGGAAAATACGGAACAAAGTCTCAAAATCGCGAAAACGCGATTTCCATAAAAATCTGGTAACATGTCGTCCGACACAAAAGTGTGTCGTCCGACATCCTCTTGTCGTCCGACAAGAATTACTTGATGGGATTCGATGTCCCGGGCTATCAAAATTGCGGAACCGATAACCCGACCGAAAACCCGTCGCCGGAGATCGCACGAACACCGACTCATCCGCAGGAGTCCGACCTTTGGAGACTACGCGCCCGAAGACACGCAGCCCGCCCCCAGTCGATTTTCTCCCACGAGTCGGATCTACGAACGCGAACACCACGCGAAGAACCGGGCTCGACAAGAGCGTCGCCGCGGGATGAACCCGCGGCTAAACCCTAGCCGAACCCCATCCGCGGGGTTCGCGATCGCCGCGCATGGCGATCGCTGGGGCTACTCCGGCAGCCCCCGGGTGGCGGTGAGTCTGGAGACTTCACCGCCGTCGCCATCGAGGGGAGGGCGGTCAGCCCAGCTGACCCGCCGCGGCCTAGCCGCGGCTGCCCTAGCGATCGACTTCCGAGTCGATCGCTCGCCCCGGCTTCAGCCGGGGCCCCCTTCGAGCGCACGCCGCCGTCGAGGGCGGCTGGGGTCCGCCACGGCACCAGCCCGTGGCACCCCAGCGATCGACCGGAGTCGATCGCGTGCCCCGGCGTCCAGCCGGGGCTTCGCTCCTCGTCGCGCGCGCCGGGCGGTCAAACCCTAGGGTTTCGACCGCCCCCTTCGAACTTCGCCGGGGATCTCGAATCCCCGTCCGCGATGATCGTCGTTTTCCCGGATCGCGTATTCATGTATACATCACAATTATTCAACGCACAAATAATCATAGAAGGGGGTTCTCGATTATTACCTCGATTCGTTGTACGGAGAAACGAATCTAATTGACGACCTTGTGATCTTCCCGCGTATTCCTTGCACCTCGTCCGAACGTCGTGTGGGCGACGATCTATCGGATTCCTATGGATCTTCCTCACTCTCAGAACTTTATGATTGGCGTAACTTAGGTTAATGAAAAGTGAAGACCATGTAGTGCTTATATAGGCTACGAAGGGGATCATAAGGAGAATAAATATTGGGCTTCAATATTGAAAATTAAATTGGGTCCAACCCAAATCTATTAATTCTTATCAATATTAATTTTATTTATTTTCCACTATATAAATAAAATTGCACTCCCAATATTATTCCATATTATATCAAATAATATTTCTCCATCTTAGTATTATTTATTCCGTGTATTTAAGATTTAAATATCCATGAATAAATTTATTTATTGCCCAATAAATTATATTCATCTCTTGAATCCGAGACTAGTACCATTCAACCTTAATTATTGTGCGGAACGAATCCACTCATGA
Source organism: Euphrasia confusa (assembly GCA_954870475.1). Lineage (NCBI taxonomy): Eukaryota > Viridiplantae > Streptophyta > Magnoliopsida > Lamiales > Orobanchaceae > Euphrasia > Euphrasia confusa. The sequence goes on along the minus strand of OX940949.1, from coordinate 49,670,715 downwards.
GGTTTACACAATAATTCCTTATGAACTCATCTCGGGGATATTATCAACCCTTCCGGGATACACTGCTCCTTCAAGAATTCACGGCATGCCATATATAAAATATAGTGACCCAACTTAACCGGTAATTAACCCAATAATTAAATCGGTTAATTCCTTTGGTAAATCAAAGTCACTTATATTAAATATACACACCCGCAATTGTTTCAGGGATTGAGAATAAAATACTCCGAGTCTCAAATCAATTATCGCCGAGCAATCCTAATTGATGAGTCTCGATCGATCCGCCCAATACACCAAGTGTACAAGTGTGATAAAATAATTAAGATAAATTATTTTCTCTCTCACACAACGACTATACCGATGGATTAGTTCGTATCCATCTAGGTCGTGAGCAACTGTTCGATTAAATACGAGTAACCGATAGTATGATCTTCTGTGCGCCCATGCAGCACCATACTAACTACAACGTATAAAATCCAGAACCATGATTTGCATATAATCAAATGCAAATAATTGTTTATTAATTAAATAGATTAAATGCTATGATCGGGAGTTTACCGTTACTTAAATCTAGACATTAAGTACACAACTCCAACATTACTGTCGTCCGACAAACTCCCTTCGTTCGCAGGCTCAACCTGCGAGTATTCTGACGACTCCCTGTTCCTGACGTCCTTTACACTGCATGTCGTCCGACAGGTTAGAGGTGTCGTCCGACAAGTCACTTGTCGGCCGACAGCTTTTCATGTCGTCCGACGCCACGCCATTTTCGTGGCTACGCTCTTCGGCATGTTCTCTATTCTCGTTTGACCTCCGTTCCGGCGTCTTCTTCGCCGTTCCAGCTGGAAAACGAACTTCGTGTCTCTTGGACTGAACTCGGGCCGCATCATTCCCCTCCTCTTGAAGAGGATTTGTCCTCAAATCCAGGACTCCACCAGGCTCGAACTCCACTGGCCCGAGCAAGGTCGGCACATCCTCTAACCCTCCCATGTGTGGTGATCCAGGCGGGGTAACAACAGGCGTGATGTCATCAAAATCCTGCAAAACAGACTGAAAAGAAGGTAGTAGAGGAGAGATGTTGTTAGTGAGAAACGGGTCTTTCTCGCACAACATCGCCAACGTATTTGCCCCCACTCCGTGCGTCATGTCACTAGCCTCACTTGGGAAGGCCTGCTCCTTATACTTGCCCCTTTCGGCCTCTCGTTGCAACTGCATCTGATCCTCGTAAACCTGTGTAGGAGTGAGAGGAACAAGGGATACCTTCTTCTGCTTATACTCGAAAGAGTACTTGTTGGCGAAACCGTCATAGATAGCTCGCCGATCATACTGCCACGGACGCCCCAATAGAATATGGCTCGCGTGCATTGGAATGACATCACATAGTACCTTATCTTCATATTTCCCAATGCGGAAAGGAACCTCCGCTTGCTTGGTCACCTTGATAACGCCAGTCGCATTCAACCACCGTAGATGGTATGGCCTAGGATGTTGCACCACAACCAAACCCAAACGCTGAACCATGGTTGCACTAGCCACGTTCGTGCAACTACCTCCATCAATGATGACACTGCACACCTTATCCTGCACATGACACCTTGTGTGGAAAAGGTTCTCTCGCTGCTCCTGAACATCGGGCTGAATTTGTGCACTCAAGACTCTTCGCGCTACAAAAAGTTTCCCGTCAGGTGCGAGAATCTCCTCCTCCTCCTCAGATTCTTCCTTAGCCTTCGTTTCCGGCTTGTCACCCTCGTCATCAGTCACAACTTCCCCATCATCTCTTAAGAGCATAAGTCTCCGGTTGGGACACTCACTCATGATATGTCCGAATCCCTGACACTTGAAGCACCTCTTATCCCGATTGCGACTATCAGGAACCACGGGACTGGCCTGAGTAGTCGGACCTACACTCTCCAGACGATCTTTGTAGAAGATCTTCTTCTCATCCCGTGTTGTTGTTTCCTCCTTCCATTGGTTCCCCTTGTATGATGAACCACTAGGGCCCTGGGATTGTCTCCATGTAGACTGAACTGGCTTCGAGTTGCTCAAGCTACCCCTCCTCTTAAGCTGGTTCTCAATCTTGATTGCCACATGAACCATGTCCTCTAACTCGACGTACGGTTGCAACTCCACGGCATTACGAATCTCCCAATTCAGACCAGCCAAGAACCGAGCCATGGTAGCTTCCCGATCCTCCTCAACGTTGGCCCGAATCATTGCCACCTCCATCTCCTGAAAGTACTCATCTACGCTCTTCGTTCCTTGGCGTAAATTCTGTAGCTTGATGTACAACTCCCGGTAGTAGTGGGAAGGTACAAATCTCTTACGCATCACAGACTTCATCGCGGCCCATGTTTCAATAGGCTGCTCATAGTTCCTCCTCCTACTGGCAACCAGCTGATCCCACCAAACCAAGGCATAGTCAGAAAATTCGATTGCCGCCAATTTCACCTTCTTGAGCTCTGAGTAGTTGTGGCAATCAAACATCATCTCGACCTTTCTCTCCCATTCGATGTACAACTCTGGATCGTTCTTCCCCATGAATGTAGGAACAGTCATCTTGATGGTGCTCAAATTATTATCTTCTTCAGCCTCATCATCTTCGGGGTTGGCATCTCGATTTCGCCCATTACGACGATTCTGGTTATCCCGACCGACGTTGCGTATTGCTATTCTCCGATTCTCTGGATTCTCTCGACGAGATTTGTCCTCCAGTGCAAGTAATCGGTCATGTACCACATTCATCTCAGTGTGTAAGAGCCTCTCCATTCGCCCATAAACCTCATCTAACATGGACTGGATTTGGGCGTTGTTATTAGATCCCTCAGCTGTCCCCTTATTTTTCGTATCTTCAGACATACCTGCACAGAAAACGTTAGTAATAAAAGCAATAAAATAAAAGAAACCTCACCACCTCACAAACGCTCGTGTATCACACTCAAGATGAGATTCACTCAGCACTCGTGTTTCACTCAGGTATGGCTTTTTTTTCACTCTAATGGCTTTTTTTTTTTTTTTTTTTTTTTTTTTGCTGAGTATTCGACTCACGACCAGGAACGAGACTCTAAAAAAAACTTTCGCGAAAATCGGACTAGAAATAATTTTTATAGAATTTTTTTTTTTTTTTTTTTTTTTTGTGCTTACGGATGAAAGAGATCCGATTCAGCAAGAAGAAAAGAAATACGGAAAGAAAAGAAGAATCGAGGTCACGTAATCAGAAATTAGAAACCCTAGCCTGGGCTCTGATACCAGATGATACGTACCTCGTTGAAGGATTGAGCGGAAGAAAGAAGAACGATAGAATTGGATACCTGGCGGATGATCCCAAACCTCTGAATCTGAAATCGAGAAATCAATTAAGGACGGAACCCTAACCCCCAACTCGAGATCGACGCAGCAACTCGGTAATCGATGTATGACACACGAACGAAGTATGTATGCTTCGTTGATTCGTCGGGTTGAACTCTTTTGGCACAACCGAAAGAGAACGAAAAGAAGGGAGAATAATCTCACGAATTTAATTAATTAATATCAAAGTTGTGTTCTAAACAATAGGGTTCACGGCCTTTAAATAGGCTGACCTAAAAAGTCATAAAAGAAAAGGAAAATACGGAACAAAGTCTCAAAATCGCGAAAACGCGATTTCCATAAAAATCTGGTAACATGTCGTCCGACACAAAAGTGTGTCGTCCGACATCCTCTTGTCGTCCGACAAGAATTACTGTCGTCCGACAAACTCCCTTCGTTCGCAGGCTCAACCTGCGAGTATTCTGACGACTCCCTGTTCCTGACGTCCTTTACACTGCATGTCGTCCGACAGGTTAGGGTTCAATTTTTCGATTACGTAACCTCGTTCTGATGCCTTCTTCGTCGTCCCGGGTCTAGGATTGCATCATTCCCCTTCTCTTCAAGAGGATTTGTCCTCATATACACGTCGATGCCAGGCTCGAACACCACTCTCACCAACATACTTGGAACCACGTCAGTCTGATGCTCAATCCCTCGAGTCGATGATAAAACATGTAATGTATACTCAGAGAAAACATCATCAAGCGCATCTTCTTCATACTCCTAAACGCGGCAAGAAATCCTCATTTGCTTGGTCACCTTGAAGACACCGGTTTCAGTCAGCCACTCCCGTCGACACGGCTCAAGGTGGTGCACCATGGGTATCTCCAACTGCTGAAGGTCCTCGGACTCCACCAAATCCTCCTCGATGTCGGATTCCACCGAATCCTCCTCGATGTCGGAAGCCACCAAATCCTCCTCGATGTCGGAAGCCACCAAAGCTGACGGTGTCGGCTCGTCGTCCGCTTCAACAGTCTTCACGTGTTCGTCATTACGCATCACATGAATCAAATCCTGTAACAGACATCCCACCCTGGTCCACATCTCGTCAACCTCAGACATCCTGCAAAGGTGTTAGAAACAATAAAAGAGTCCTCACCACTCTCGTGTATCACTCAATTTTTTTTTTTGAATTCTCTCAGCTCTCGTGTTTTTTTTTCACTTTCTCTCTCAAAGAATCGAACTTCCCAATCTACCGGTCGAATTCAACTCCAACAAAATCCACGAAAACGTCGGAAAGTGCTGAAAACGGAAAGTCCAAAAGGTACACAAAAAAGCAGAAAGATGACTCTATAAGATGTCCAGGACCCTAGAAAAACAATCGCACAATTTTGCGTTGAAGATTTTTTTTTTTCACGCCAATTTTTTTTTTTTTTTTTTGCGGCTGTTCGGTGAACAGTAACGAATTTTTTTTTTAATCCCAAAGGAAAAGAAACGAAAAAAAAATAAGAAGACGGGAAAAAGAACCTCGTCTGGTACGTCTTCGCCAAAGGTGGATGGCACGGTGGCCAACGTCCAAACTACGTTCATAATGGAGGCCTTACGCTCTGAGTTGAAAAAGTATGTTACATCGGAGATGGAATCACTGCATGACCGAATGACAGAAGAGATGCCTCGTCAGGATAATACAGGGCATCGGAACGGTGGAGGTTACAACGGAAGGCAGCATGGCAATCATAGTTACCATGACCGAGATAGGATGGGAGGAGGCACGGAGGTAGGGACCGAGAAGATAACAACTTGGGCAACATCAAGATGAACATTCCCTCATTCATAGGGAAGAACGATCCAGAGTTGTATATCGAGTGGGAACGAAAAGTGGAGATGATGTTCGAGTGCCACAACTTTTCTGAACTCAAGAAGGTGAAGATGGCAGCGATAGAGTTCTCTGACTATGCACTTGTTTGGTGGGATCAGCTGGTAGCCAGTCGGAGGCGGAACCGTGAGCAGCCTATCGCGACATGGGCCGAGATGAAGTCTGTTATGCGAAAAAGGTTTGTACCTTCCCATTACTACCGGGAGTTGTACATAAAACTGCAGAATCTACGGCAAGGATCGAAGAGTGTAGATGAATATTTTAAGGAGATGGAAGTGGCAATGATTCGGGCCAACGTTGAAGAGGACCGGGAAGCTACCATGGCTCGGTTCTTAGCTGGACTGAATTGGGAGATTCGTAATGCTGTCGAGTTGCAACCGTATGTCGAATTGGAGGACATGGTTCATATGGCGATAAAGATTGAGAATCAGCACAAGAGGAGAGGTAGCTTTAGTGCAAAGCCGACTCAGTCTACTTGGAGATCACCCCAAGGACTGAGTGGTTCACTCCTAAAGGGAACCAATGGAAGAGAGAGGTTCCACCTCGAGAGGAGAAGAAGACTTTCTTTAAGGGTCGTTCGGAGGGAACAAGTCCAGCGACTCAGGGCAGTTCATCAAATCCTGATAACCGCAACCGCGACAAGAAGTGTTTCAAGTGTCAAGGATTCGGGCACATTATGAGTGAGTGTCGCAACAGACGAATCATGATCTTGAGAGACGACGGGGAAGTCGTGACTGATGACGAGGGCGAGGAACCGGCACCTACAACTACGGTGGATTCCGAAGAGGAGGAGGAGATCCTACCGATTGATGGACAACTGTTTGTAGCTAGGAGAGTCTTGAGTGCCCAGACACAGCCCAATGAGAGGGAGCAGCGGGAGAACCTTTTCCACACGAGATGCCATGTGAAGGATAAGGTGTGTAGTGTTATCATTGATGGAGGGAGTTGCACGAACGTGTTCAGTGCAACCATGGTTCAGAGATTGGGTTTACCGGTGGTGAAGCACCCAAAGCCGTATCGTTTGCAGTGGATGAATGAGTGCGGCGTCATCAAGGTAACCAAAGAAGTGAAGGTACCTTTCCGCATTGGAAAGTATGAGGATGAGGTGATGTGTGACGTCATCCCTATGCAAGCGAGTCACATATTATTGGGACGACCGTGGCAGTTCGATAGGAGAGCCATCCACGACGGTTTCACCAACAAGTACTCGTTTGAGTATCAGAATAAGAAGGTATCACTTGTTCCTCTCACTCCTAAACAAGTTTACGAGGATCAAGTGCAGATGCAAAAGGAGGCAGAAAGGGCGACTTCCAAAGAGCAGCTCTTACACACAAAGGAGAATGCTTTAATTCACAAAGCCTACCTTGCAAGAGCTAGTGACGTAAAGGAAGCAGTGAATGAGAAGAGGGAATTGTTCGTGTTGTTGTGGAAGGGGAACATGGTTATTACTAACGATCTACCCCCTTCTATTCAGTTTGTTTTGCAGGAGTTCGATGATGTTTTCCCGGAGGACACACCGCCTGGTTTACCACCCATCCGAGGGATGAGCATCAGATCGACTTTGTGCCTGGGGCAGTACTACCAAACCGCCCGGCTTACCGCACCAACCCGGAGGAAACAAAGGAGTTGGAGAAGCAGATTGGCGAGTTGCTAGTCAAAGGGCACGTGAAGGAGAGCCTGAGTCCTTGCGCGATACCAGTATTTCTAGTACCCAAGACGGATGGCACGATGAGGATGTGTTGCGATTGCCGAGCTATTAATAATATCACGGTAAAGTATCGACATCCTATCCCTCGACTTGATGATATGCTTGATGAGTTGTATGGTTCATGCGTATTTTCTAAAATAGATTTGCGTAGTGAGTACCATCAGATTAGGATTAAGGAGGGAGATGAATGGAAAACTGCTTTCAAAACAAATATTGGACTATATGAGTGGTTAGTTATGCCTTTTGGACTTACTAATGCTCCTAGTACTTTTATGCGATTAATGAATCATGTCTTGCGTGCGTTTATTGGAAAAATTGTTGTTGTGTACTTTGATGATATCTTGGTATATAGCAAAAATCAGGACGAGCATGTGTTTCATTTGAGACAAGTTTTGATTGCACTTAGGCAGGAGAAATTGTACGCTAACCGTAAGAAGTGTGTCTTTAGCACAGATAGGGTCGTTTTCCTTGGTTTTGTTGTTAGTGTACAGGGTGTACAGGTTGACGAGGAAAAGATACGAGCTATCCAAGAGTGGCCAACGCCAAAGAACATTGGAGACGTGCGGAGTTTCCATGGTCTGGCCAGCTTCTATCGACGGTTTGTGCCTAACTTCAGCAGCATGGCGGCACCTTTAACCGCAGTGATCAAGAAGAACGTGGAGTTCAAGTGGGGAAAGGCGCAAGATGAAGCGTTTCAGAGATTAAAGGACAAGCTGACACACGTCCCGGTATTATCTCTTCCTAACTTTTCTAAATCTTTTGAGATTGAATGTGATGCTTCTGGAATTGGTATTGGTGCAGTGTTGATGCAAGAACGTCGTCCGATAGCTTACTTCAGCGAGAAGCTACATGGAGCTACGTTGAACTATCCGACGTATGACAAGGAGTTGTATGCCCTGGTGAGAGCTCTTCAGACGTGGCAGCAATATCTATGGCCTCGGGAGTTCATCATTCACACCGACCATGAGTCATTGAAGCACCTCAAAGGGCAGCACAAGCTGGATAGGCGTCATGCGAGATGGATGGAGTTCATTGAGACGTTTCCATACGTCATCAAATACAAGCAAGGTAAGGAGAATGTGGTGGCTGATGCCCTTTCTCGGAGGTATGCTCTAATTTCGACCTTAGATGCTAAGTTACTTGGTTTTGAGCATATTAAGGGTCTATATGAGCATGATGATGATTTTGGTGAGATTTATAAAGCATGTGGACATACTGCTAGGGGGGATTATTTTAGGCATGATGATTTTCTCTTTAGGAAAAATAAACTGTGTGTGCCTAAATGCTCTTTACGTGATTTATTGTTGCTTGAATCTCATGGTGGGGGATTAATGGGACATTTTGGTATTGCTAAGACTTTATCTGTTCTGCATGAGCATTTCTTTTGGCCTCATATGAAACGTGATGTTGAGAGAGTTTGTGGACGTTGTCTTATATGCAAACAGGCTAAGTCTAGAGTTAATTCCCATGGATTATACACACCTTTGCCTATTCCTGCATCACCTTGGATTGATATTTCTATGGATTTTGTGATGGGTTTACCTAGGACTAAGCGAGGTAGTGATTCCATTTTTGTGGTAGTTGATCGTTTCTCTAAAATGGCACATTTTATTCCATGTCATAAAACTGATGATGCATCTCATGTGGATGGATTATTCTTTAGAGAAATTGTTAGATTTCATGGCATGCTTAGGACTATTGTGTCTGACAGGGATTCCAAGTTTCTGGGTTATTTTTGGAAGACATTGTGGTGTAAGCTAGGTACGAAATTATTGTTTTCTACTACTTTCATCCCCAGACCGATGGTCAAACTGAGGTAGTAAATAGGACTTTGTCTACTTTACTACGTGCTATTATTAAGAAAAACATTAAGTCTTGGGAGGAGTGTTTGCCTCATGTAGAATTTGCGTATAATCGTTGTGTTCATTCTGCTACTAAGTATTCACCATTTGAGATTCTGTATGGTTTTAATCCTTTGACTCCTTTGGATTTATCACCTTTACCTGAGCATGAGCATACTGATCTTGATGGCCAGAAAAGGGCTGATTTTGTGAAACAGATACACGAGACGGCAAGGATGAACATCGAGAGGCGAACCAAGCAATATGCGGAGCAAGCGAACAAGGGACGTCGCAAAGTAGTGTTTGAGCCTGGTGATTGGGTGTGGTTGCATATGCGCAAGGAGAGGTTCCCATTGCAGCGCCGATCGAAGTTACTTCCTCGTAGCGATGGACCATTTCAAGTCTTGGAGCGTATCAACGATAATGCTTACAAACTGGATCTCCCAGGTGAGTATAATGTTAGTGCTACTTTCAATGTTTCTGACTTGAGTTTGTTTGATGTAGGTGACAACTTGGATTTGAGGACAAATCCTCTTCAAGAGGAGGGGAATGATGTAGCCCAAGAGTCGTCAATGATACAAGATCCGGTGCATGTCCCAGTTGGACCAATGACGCGATCAAGGGCTAAGAAGTTCAAAGAAAGCTTGATGGTGATGGTTCAAGAGGTGTGGGCTCAAGAGCTATTGAAGAAGCCTATTGGTGAGATGGATAGTCCGAGCCTTGTTAATCTCATTACATGCGGAGGGGACGCTTCAAAAGAAGACGTTAATCAGGCCGGAACGATGAAGAAAGGCACGGAAAAGAGAGTCGGGAGAGTGCCGGGAACGCACCGAGAATGTGGCCAAAATTATGTGGAACCCGCGTTTAAGCCCGAGGTTGGTCTCCAAGAACCCGCGGATGGCTTCCTAGAACCGCGGCCACAATGAGGAGAAATTCTGGGAAAACCGAGGATCAACCCGAGGATCGATCCATACCCTCTGCACTAACCTCGGGTTGAACCGCGGAATAGGCAGCAACTTCCAATTTCGCGGCCGGGCTTTTTGTGTGCGGAATTTTTATTCCTTTTCCTTTTTTGGCGTGACTTTTGGTCCAAGATACTCCTTTTCCTTCACTTTTTAGGTTTGCCTATATAAAGGCTTTGTGAGACTTTATTTTAAACACAATTTTTAAGCATCAATTAATTACGTGAGTTTATTCTCTCTTCAATTTTCGTTCTCTTTTCGATTTTGCTAAAAGAGATCAACTTGACGAATCAACGAAGCATACATACTTCGTCGTGTGTCCATCATCTTCTCCAAATTACTAAGTCGATTACGTATTGGGGTTTAGAATTCCATCTAAATCATTCTACGAGTTAGACCTAGGGGTTTCGGGATTCTCCATCAAGGTATCCTAATTTCGTGATCTTCGTATCAATTCCTCCTTCAATCAAACGAGGTACGTATCATCTTTCCCCGCAATATTACCTAACCACCTTTGGTAACTCTTAAAACTCCACCTTTACAAGTGAGTTTATAGCCCTTCGTATCAAAGGTACTCAAGGAAATCAAATTCCTCTTCAAGTCAGGGACATGTCTTACCTCGCCTAACGTGCGCACCGTGCCATCAAACTTCTTCAAGCGGATATTCCCAATCCCTTCGAGCTTGCACGAGGTGTCATTAGCCATGAACACCGCACCATACTCCAAAGATTCATAAGTCTCGAACAACGTTCGGTTCGAACACATATGAAACGAGCAACCCGAGTCTAAGATACAATCATCACAAAAGTTGGAGTTCTCGCCTAGAGCCATTAATAGTTCCCCATAGAATTGGCCATCTACTAATGCAACGTGACCGGAATTCCGATTACCTGAATTATTGTTGTTGCTCTCCCTGTTCTTTAACGCGTAGCACTCCGACTTTATGTGTCCCTTCTTCTTGCAATAGAAACACATTCTATTCCCGTGTCGCGACTTCGAATTCCCCGAATCGCTCCTTTTATCACGGTACTTCTTTTGGACATTAAGTCCTTCACTCACATCGGGCACACCATCCTTGTTGGACTCCATCCTTTGTAAGTTTTCTCTTGACGAGAGAGTCGAAGTTACGTCTTTAAACGTGAGTCTATCTCGCGAATATAGAAGTGTGTCCCAAAAAACCGCCATAGAAGGGGGTAACGAGCATAGCAACCAAAACGCAAGATCATCATCTTCGATCTTCACGCCAATTTTTCCAAGGTCAGCTACACGCTCCTTGAATCTCGCTACATGGTCTTGAATCGCCGACCCCTCCGCCATCTTGAGAAAGTAGAGACTTCTCTTCAAGTGATGCTTGCTGGACACCGTTTTCTCCACGCACATCAATTCCAACAACTCCCATAATTCCTTTGCGGTCTTCGCCTCCGTCGTTTCCTCAGTCAAAGCATCCGAAACATGAAGCCCTATGGTTGCCATGGCCATATGATCGAGCTCTTCCCACTCGTCATGCTTCATGTCTTTCGGCATGTTGTCAACACCAAGAAGAACAATGTCTTACTTAAGAGATCTGAGGAATAACCTCATCTTGTGTTGCCAGATAGGAAACCTTGTGTTGAGACCCAAATTCGGTAGATTGTACCTCGCGCTCGTCATCGAAACCTTGCTCCGGAAGGTAGTAGAATCGTAGTCTGGATCTGAAAGGTCACGGGATCGATGCCTGGCTCTGATACCACTTTTTAGCTTTTAGGACAAAGCTCTGAACGCCACACGATCAAGACCGGTGCCACTAAATACTACTTGTTGCAGATCGACGATATATAGTACGAATAATAATGCGGAACCTCGAAAATAACTCAACAATAAAAGAGAAAGAGACAAGTAAATAAGACAAGAAATTTACGTGGAAACCCAAATCGGGAAAACCACGGGAGGAACGACGAGAACTTTCACTATAATATTGCCGACGATTACAAGGATTGATATCCACTCTAAAACCCTCTAATCTCACACAATATTATCTCTCTAATTGATGGTATTAACTCGTGTTGTTTGTGTTCATGGAGAATCTCTCTTTATATAGGAGAGAGTCCTAATTATTGTATGGAAACAATAATTCACGCCCATAAGAAGCCTTGGATAAAAAGGAAACTAAAACGGACCAAAATAGGAAAACTTTCCTATTTTCGCGACTAGACAAAACGGCGACCGTCATTTCCAAATGGCGGTCGTGGGACCCAATTCGGCGGGTGCCAAAATGCCCAATATTCCGATCGAACCTACGATGTTTTTCCGGCGGTCGCCGGCACTCCTTCGGCGGGCGCTGAACATCTTCGGCGGACGCCGAACCAAAACGGCGGGCGCCGTTTTCCTCGGCTTCACCTTCCTTCTCGGTTTTATGTCAAAAACACAACATAAACGATTTGAATTGAAATAAAATATACCGAAATTAAATTGAAATTAACCGATCACATAATCCGGTGGTATACATTCAACCAACTTTGTAATATGTGTTCTAGTCAACATTGGTTGGTTCAATAAGGTCCATTCAATCAAACCTACCTTGCAGAAGAGTCAGTCTTTGTTTTGACTATCTACCTTCCTTTTTTACTCAATTTTTTTGTCTATGCAATATTGTACTCATGTTATCTATTTCAATTTTTTTTTAAGTCAGACTATTTTTTTACTCAATTTTTATTTTTATATGATGCAATATTTTACTCATATTATTTATTTCAATTTTTAAAAATCACACCACATCTGTTTTAAATAAATTATTTTATTTTTTGAATGTTCTAATTTAATATACACCTATAAAAATAATATACATTAATAAAATAATAATTAAGTATATATTTTTATATTGAAAAGTAAAATTAATGAAGTAATGTTTTAAATATGTTATAAAGTATTATATTGTATTTAAAATGAATAAATAAAATAATTTATTTATTTTTTAGGTGCTTATAAATTACTCATCTGTTTCATTATCATTGTCACACTTTCTTTGTAAATTACAATGGAAGTATGATCATTTTGACGAGTTTCATCATCATTGTCACACTTTCTTTGTAAATTACAAGGAAATATGATCATTTTGACGAGACTGGAGTAGTAGTATTATGGTGGGAGCTCACTTTTAAAAAATATATTTTATTATGGTAAATTATATTCTTTGTGTATTTTATAGTGAAACCAGATTAAAATACTTATATATATATATATTTTTAAAAAAAGTATGATTATTAATTTGAAAGAGAAAGAGTATATTTTTACATTTTTTTTAGTTATTTCACATCTATGTTCACACTTCAAATAAAAAAACAATTTTACTTATTTTTCATTATAAAATATAAATATTTTTAATTTTTCAATTATTTTTTTACTTTTACACAAAACTATGGTTACTTTTATATTTTAAATACCAAATAAGTAGTATATTTTTTCATCAAAAATAATGTAAATAATACGTTTTATTAATTTAGGTGGCCAGAAAATAATAAAAATATTCATGAGACGGGAAGAGAGTACTTGTTTTAGTATACTTGACCGATCAATTATGATTTTAAAAATTATTATTCATATTGTCCCACTACAAGTTTAACCTTATTTTACAAAAGTTAAAAATTTATAGTTGAGTGTAGCGAAAGTTGTTATATTATTAAATTGTTAATGTATAAATAAAGTGAGATAATAAATGAATTAATGTATAATAAATAATACTATAATGAGAAATTTTAGAAAAAAAGTACATTTAAATAATTATTTATAATTTAATATATTATTTTTTCTTAATTATAAATTAATGTAACATGCTGAAATTACCCTTTATTATTATACCTGAGTAGGTGGTTATTTTTTAAATTAAAAGTTATATAGTAAGTAGTAGTACTTTATTTTATAATTATAAAATTCAAAATATCTCAATTAATAAAAACAATTACAAAAAATTACTCTTAATTAAAAATTATACTACTCTATCCCTTAAAACAGTGCACAGTTTCATTGTAAATTACAAAGAAACTGTGCACTGTTTTAAGGGATGGAGGGAGTATTTTATAAGTATAACATATAATTTTATAAATTGTATTTACCTTTTTCTTAAATATTCCTACTATAATTATCAAATGTTATTTTCAGTTATTTAATAAACATACTATTTAGAGCATCTGATAGTTATAAATTTATAATTATGCAATTTTTACATGACATCAAATTATGTTTGAATAGACTAGTGAGATTAGGTATTATTGATGAGAAAATTTGTATATCAAAGTTTTGATAATTTGTACTATTATCGTGGGTCTAATTTATATATATATATATATATATATATATATATATATATATATATATATATATATATTAGTATATTATTATTATTTATTAATATATGTTATAAATAAATAAAAAGTGTATAGTGGTGAAACGTATAAAAGTAAAAATTGTACTTTGCAAGAATATGTGTGTAATTTGATATGTATCTTTTTTTACATGTGATACAAATTTTTATCTTATAGTAAGTGCACGGATGAAGATGGTTTATAGTCAAAATAAATTAATTTAGATATTCATCAAAGTTTTATTTATTCAATGATCAGAATTAAATGGCTGAAGATGGTTTATAGTCAAAATAAATCAATTTAGGTATTCATTAAAGTTTTATTTATTTAATGACAAGAATTAAACGCGGTTACATGGCTAGGAGACGTAGAATAAAAATTCGTTTATTTGCATCACGCGTTCGAGACTCATTCAAGAATTTCTATAACTACTAGTATTACTCAACAAAAAATAATGGAAACATCTAAAAAAAAAAGAACGTAAAAACTAGTAAAAACTTTTTTCCAATTGGGCCTTCAGTCTTGTTGTTGTCGGGCCGATGTTGTATGGAGGCCATTTATCACTGGAATAGAAGAGCGAGATTTTTACAGCCCAAAGCGGCAAAGCCTATTACTGTACCAGAATAAATGAAAAAGTTTAATACTTATAAATGTTTGCAATCTTATTTTCTTTTCTAGAACACTGAACACCCCAGTGCCCCACTATAAACTTTCCCCAATGACAAAAGGGTGTTTTTGTCCTAACACTAACCAATGGTTACAATCTTCTAATTCATGGCTAGTTGATTGCATTGTTTGCTAGTTGTAACAAGTTTAAATGATATATGAAAGCAGATTAATGTAATTAAAATTTGAGCTTCAGAGACCACAAACGAATGTTTCGAGCAAGCACTAGCAGTGTAGAACTGTACTGTTAACTCATATACAACGTTTTAACCTCGACAAAAAAAAAATGATTATTCGAATCTCATCATCTAACCTAAGACCGAGTAACCTACACATATATATTCATATACACTAACAATTAATTATGTAGCTAGTGTACGTATAATAATTTGAATATATAAATGGTTAAACATCAACATAATATTGTAAGGGAATTAGGCAGGCTTCTTTATAGTGATGGTGAATGTCTTTGCTAAATCGTATAAGGTTGTGGGGAAAGTTGGGCAGTATGACAGCTTCTTCGAGCTTCCACCTTATTATGGCATCCTCACTTTAAGCACCACATATACATATATATATACGTGTATACGTTTATATATACTTTTATATCTTATAATAGTTGCAACATTTTTCTGTATAAAGTTTAGATGTTTACAAAAAAGGTAAATGTAATTTTTTTTCTTTTATGTAAAAATTACTTAATATTGTGTCCAAAAATGTTTTCGAATTTTTTGAAATGGAGACAATATAAAATATAGATTAAATAATTTAAATTGGTGACCACTGAAATGTGGGCAAAAATCAAACAATTTTGACCAAACATTATCCTAAGTTCAAAAAGGTGGTTTATAAAAATAATAAGAGTAAGATGATTTTATCTTTGGTTTCTCAGAAGAATATGGCATGACATTTTTTTTTTCAATCTAAATTAATTATATTCATTGAATTATATAAAAAAATGTTGTTGGGGTCAAAATGGTAATTCGCTAGGTTCTGGATCAAATCAGCGGTCTAAAAAAGGGAGCCAATAAATAATGATAACGGAGTGAGTGAGTGAGTACCGATTATCCACATGACCTAATTACTCGAACTATCATTATCAGATTATTAGTAGTACAATCCTTTCTTATAATTGCAGTTAATTCTTGCACTAATTATCACGTTTTTATTTCAGCGGTCTTCAATTTTTATTAATGAATTTCCCCAAAAATCTTAGAAATTAAATTAATAATAATAAAAAAAAAGGATGAGGGTACAGGTGCAGGTGAGCCAATATAAAATGATACGAAACCGTTTGACGCTCCGAGAAAAGCTCACTCAAAGTCACTCCATTTCAACTCCCGAGATCTCTCTCTCTCTCTCTCGATTGAAGAGCCCGTGCTGGTGGTAGCCGCTGTACGCCGGTGGGTACACTGCGCACCCAACTCAACACCTCTCTGTATCCAATACGAAATGACATATTGCTAATTTGACGCGATTGGGCAGGGTCGGGTTGCTGAATCCGGGTCGAATATGGATCCTCAGGGCGCCGCGACGATGAACGACGGAGGCGGCGTTTACAACTACGACGAGATCTGGCCGGGCTTTCACGCCAATGCGACGTCGTACAGCCTGGGCTTGGATCCGGTGTTGACGGATCAGAGATCGAATCGAAGCTCGCCCAATCACAGGAAGCGCCGCGAGGAAGACGACGACCTCTGCGCCAAAGGAGGAGCTTCCACCAGCAGCAGCAATGGCGGCGCCAGTTACAGCAACAAGAATAACGCTTTGGTAATTTCATTTCTGTTCAATTGAATTTCTAGAATATTACTGTACCATTTTTTTTATGTTGTGCAATATTTGTAACGTACGGTTCCTATAATTAGTATGTCAATCCACAGCCCGAAAGCCATTTCGGCCTGTTGATAATAGGTCAAGAAAAATGTAATTAGGGCTGGCCCGGATCAAATCAAAAGGGCTAATGATTTGAACCAGAATCAATAGGGCTAATGATTTTCAAACGGCCCGAACGGGCTTGCCCGACTTACATTTATACATATAGTAGCCAGTAGGAAGCATCATCTGTATTTCTATAATATGTACTTAATCAAGATTTTGGACTTTTTGACAAAAAGGCTTTCTCTATAACATTAACAATTGCCAACTTTATATATAAAGTTAGAGGACTAATATTGCACTTAGGCTACAATGTTATTATGGCGTTGGCCCTTTTCTTTTCCGATTTTCATCGGTCTTAGACTGGACTTTAGTATTTATCATATTGTTTTTGGCTGAGTATGGTAATTATCTTTGGCTTTGTATAGAATGGTAAAAGGCTGAAGGCTGTGGGATCCAACAAAAATAAAGTAGACAAAAAGGAAGAAAAATCAGCTGAGCAGCCAAAGCAAGACTATATCCATGTTCGAGCCAGAAGAGGTCAAGCTACGGATAGCCACAGTTTAGCTGAAAGAGTAATTGCAAGACTTTGGTTCTCTTTAATAACTAACTCTTTGTGATATCTCCAGTGTTTATCATTATATTAAATTCTCCTTTCTGCAGGCTCGGAGAGAAAAGATAGGCGAGCGGATGAAGATTCTTCAAGATATAGTTCCTGGTTGCAATAAAGTGAGTATACATATTTTTTTGTACTTCAGTTTCTTGATAGAGTGATGCTGTTTCATTCTATAGTATCATTGTTATAATTCAAAATCAATCTACTTCAGAATTGGACTTGATGGACAAGAGGATTTGATTATAATTGAGAATCTATTTTCAGTTCTTCTTTTTCTTCTTCTTCCTTTTTTTTTAATAGGTTATTGGGAAAGCTCTAGTGCTCGATGAGATTATAAATTATGTTCAATCTTTACAACGTCAAGTCGAGGTAGATCTCCCTCTCTCTCTCTCTGAATGTGTGTTTAATGCGTTCATGTCTCTATTTACCACTTAGAAAATGCACTGATTTACATTGGAGCCTTGTAACAGTTTTTATCGATGAAGCTTGAAGCAGTAAACGCAAGAGACGGATATCCTTCAAAAGATGTATGTGCTTTTTTGTCAAAATCATATTTTTGTTATTTCAAATACACAGTGAAAATGTAATTTCGGCATCTCTTTTTCCGGCAGTTTGCTCAGCAAAGTTTTGAAGCCCCGGGGATTGTGTTTGGTTCTACTCAGAGCACACGTGAGGAATACAGCAGGGGTTCATCTCCAGAATGGCTGCACATGCAAATTGGTGGCGGATTTGAACGGACGCAGTAAAAAAAAAACCTTAAACGTCTTATTATAAAACCTAAAATCTTTGATCTTGTTGTTGTGGCAGTCTTGTTTCAAACTTATATATAGTCTGAATTGTATTGTGTTGTATTTGTCATTGCTGTTTTTTCATATTGAGGTGTTTGTAACAAAGTTGATGGTGCAGTGAAAAAGGCTGCTACCTATTGTTTGCATCAATAAACTACAAGAACAGAAAAAAAATGATTTTTTTCTATATGTTGGAATAGTTTTTTTTTTTGGGTCATAATCAGAAGTTCTTTAATTTCTTTGGGTTGATATTTCGGCAGTATTAAACTTTTGATTCTCTTGTTCATGATGTCATGTGTGATGTGTTCATGTTCCTGTAGAATGTGATGCTATATTATGGTATGTCTGGTTGACACCAACACCTTGTGTTCCGAAAAATCTGACATCACCGTGTTCTCGTTGTAAGGGTGAAGCATGAAGTGACGAAGGCTGCATGCCCCATGAAGATGAAGTTGTGGTCGTCCGAGTTGATCACATTGAACTCGGACTCTACATGTTGGGGTAGTGTTATTATATGTAAATGTACCTTAATTTCCCTATAATCAAATTATCATTATTATTATTATTAAAAATTATGATTTAAATCAAATTATTAGTAAACTTAACTTCTATTTATTTGGTGGGTAAAGTGTTAGGTACGAAGTTTTATCAGAATTTAATTTTGATTGAATAATAAATGTTCAATTCAATTATTCAATAGGAGTATATAGCATTAAATCCATTAATACGTGTGGCTACATAATTAAAATAAGCGTTTTTATTGTTTTTGTAATGTGTAGTAATACAAAAGGGAAGTCAAAAATAAAATCTACTAGTACTAATATTCCGCCAAGGCGCCAATACGTGAAAACCTCTGAATAGTCAAACCTTCTTTCATTGAGCATTTCGTTTTCCATTTTAACAAACCAACAACACATTTTCACTAACGCCGCCGCGTCGTCCTCGGCGACCCGCCACCTATTTTCTTCACGCGCCGACGAACGCGTGGAATGCATTCAAATCTTCACGCGGATTAAAATTGACGTATTAAACTCGGGCCCTATTTGTTGACCTCCCCCTCCCACCCTCCCTCCACCCCCAACCCACCTCCCCTCCATTTCCCAAAACAATTTCTATCAACTGCATTGTCAGTATTTTCTTCCATCTCTCTATCTACGTAATTTCACCTTTTGGTATCAAGCTGCGGAATTTTATAGGTTTTTATTTTCTCTTCGAATATTGGTCCGGTGTGAATCCGAGGAATTTCGGGAAGATTTAAAATGGCCGGATGGAGGGGATCGAGAGGCGGCGCCGGCGGAGGCGGTGGCGATAGGTCGCCGCAGTTAGAGCGCGTCACGAGTTCTCAAACGGTTCATCTCGGGAAGGTTCAGCCGCAGGCGCCGGGTCATAGGACCGTGTTTTGTAACGATCGTGATGCCAACGCCATCGCGAAATTCAAGGTCTCCAGTCGCATTGCTTTTCTCGATTGTGATTTCTAGACATTTTGTGTTTTGGGGAAAGGTGTAGCTGGGTTTATCGCATTGCACGATCGAATTGGGAGATATTGATTTAGTATCTGTCGTAAGGTTTATTCAGCTTCCTAACTATTGGGACTTTGATGAGTGGTCTTGCAATATTGAAGGAATATATTTTGTGGTTTCAAGAACTTTGATGATATCCTGTTAGTAGTTGTCGACTTTAGTGATGAAATTTTGCCAGAAAGAGGAAGGTTTTGATATAGATATTTTTCGTTTATAATAGATTTGTGACCTGTGTTATACTATGATTGATGCTTAGACTGGTTAGGTATCATAACTAAGTTTATTGCAGTCACAGAGCTCTGTATGTTCTCATATTCATCATGCAATGTTTGAAGTTTGAGCTTTGTTCATTTCATGACGAAGATCTTTTCCATTGGTAGTCTGATTACCCGTGTTGGTTTCTTAGGGTAATTCCGTATCAACAACAAAGTATGACATTTTCACTTTTCTACCGAAGGGGCTTTTTGAGCAGGTAAGTCTTTGTTATTTTATTTATTGCGATTCCATGTTCACATTTCTTTTCAACTTTGAAACTTTATTTACCCTTTTAGTATTTGTTAATTTCCGTGGTACCCCGAGAAAAATGATTGTACAGAATATCCTGTGGAAGTATTTAGTTTGTTTAAGTAAGATCATTCATCAATTTCTTGTAAGACACAAAACAAAAAACCAAGGTCATTCATATACACCAGAAAATGGATGACAATACTACCAGGACCAGAAACATGTTCTCCTATTTTGATTGCGAGCAACATCCCCCACCCCCACCCCTCTTACGATCTGATATATCCTTTTTAATTTATGCTGACAGTTCAGGCGGGTGGCTAACCTCTATTTTCTGATGATCTCAATCTTGTCATGCACCCCTGTGAGGTATGTTATTATGATATAGTTGCTGCAAGATGGCCCTTAGAAGAAAAAAGTTCAGATTTAAAATTAAATTGAAAGGGGAAGAGTTTAGAGGATTATTTTTTTAGAAGACTTTTGTAGTTCCCCAGTGTTGTGAAGTTTAATTCTCTCGGATGCTGTCTTGAAGAAGTTACCGTGTCTCATTGTTACCATAACCGTGTTTAAGTTATGAGACTTGAGTTAATTCATTTTGTGTAAGCCTTTTTGGCTGTGTGCACAAGTTTGTGTGTTTGTTGACTAGTTTAAAAAATAGCCACAGTAATTCTTTTGGAGTAAGTTGGCTAGAAAAGTGGGATTTAATCAACTCTGCGTCCCTCATTTTGCTTTTTCATGATGAATTTTTGTTATCTTGCAGCCCTGTAAGTCCAATTACAAATGTACTTCCTTTGACAATGGTGCTTCTTGTGTCTCTTATAAAGGAAGCATGGGAGGATTGGGTGAGTATTATATCATTCTCTCTCTACATTCATTTGCATGTGAACATTTAATTGTGTATGTTGCTTACATCTTTTGTTCTTTGTCACTTTCTTCCTTCCGCATGGAAGAAACGTCTTCAAAATGACAACGCTATAAATAATACCTCAATAGAAGTCTTGCAAGGTGAGACGTGGAAAGATATTCCTTGGAAGAAGTTGCAGGTTGGTGATATTGTCAAAGTAAGTCGTCTGCTCTTTCTCTTTATTTTACTTTCCCTGCCAAATACATTATGAATTTATGATCACCTGTTAAGGCTAGGCTGTTGATTTTCAAGTCTTATGTTGTTTATTTTGATATGTTGGTGGAAATTTATCTGGTATCTAATTCCTATTAAATTTGTATAAGCATGACATAAGTTACTGCAGTGACACTGTTGAATTTATTTCTATGAATACCTGTCAATCATGATTGCATGATTTTAATTGATTTCGGAATCAACGGTGAACGGAATTACTATGAGATTCAAAACATTGTGAAAAATTCGATTTGATGATAAATCTTTTGTTATATACTATACCTAGGCCCAATTCACATACCTCAGTCCCCTTGAATTGGGCCTAGGTATTTTTGGCGCGGAGATTAAGAAATATGTTATTTTATTGTAGTGGGTTTGTGTTGTTGTAATTATAAAGTGTATTGATTTGTGTGCTTGTAATTATTTGATGAATATTTTATATGAGTAAAAAAAAGGAAAGAAGACTAACTCAGAGGGACGCCCAAAATGGTAAGTGAGACCAATTCAAAGGAACGGAGGTATTAGGATTATCTGAACAATTAACGAAATTATTGTACGAAATTATTGTACAATATTTTTGAAATTATTGTATGAAATACTCATTATATTCTTCTGGAACTAATTTACAATAACACCAGCTTTTTTTTAATGAATGTTATCTGAAACATGGATGATTGTCTGTTCTGTTCCAGGTGAAACAGGACGGATTCTTTCCGGCTGATATATTATTTCTTGCCACCACAAACGCTGATGGTGTCTGTTACACTGAGGTTAGGATCTTTGCCGTTTGATAATATATACTATTATCTACAAGAAAATGTGGTGAATGGCCCATTAATAAAAACCAACCCTTTTCCTTTCTTCATCATGTTTCTCTTGTTTTATGTAAGCCTTTAGGTTATTTATCCCATTTTTTTAATTTATATTCTTAGTATTATTTAATGTTGTATGTGGTGGTTTTGCAGACTGCAAATTTGGATGGTGAAACTAACTTGAAGATAAGGAAGGCATTGGAAAAGACTTGGGATTATGTGAACCCTGAAAAAGCTTGTGAATTTAAAGGTTCTATATTTTCTTTTTACTGTCTCACAAGTAGTAGTCTGTTGTTTAGAGTCTACCAATGCTATCTATTGTTGAATATGTATTCAAGTAAGAGTAAAACATGGCTTATAGGTATTGTTTACGAATTCTTCAATATATCCTTCTTGAACTGAGTGATGTCTGCAAACGGACTGAAACCTAGAGAACTAAAATGCAAACAAGAATCTGTTTTATTTCAGCAACAAATACAATTATGTGATTGGTCCGGATTAAATTTGTCTATGCATTTTTTGTAAACATGTTCCATGAACTAATAATAATTCACTATACCTTTCTATCATTTTGATAATAGAAAATCACTTGCTGTGCCTCATTTATATATGATGTAAATTTACTTGTTTTATTCAGGCGAGGTTCAATGTGAGCAACCGAACAATTCATTGTACACATTTACCGGCAATTTGATTGTTGATAAACAAACCTTGCCTCTCAGTCCAAATCAACTTCTATTACGGGTATAGAAACACAATCTCCAACTCCCTGTTTACTATTATCTGTTGTTGTCGTGTTGAAGTAAGTACAGGTTTGGTGCCATTTTTGTCTCATATGTAGTTTCTATTGTTCAACTTGTACTTAGTTGCTTGCGTCGACTTATTTCTTTAATGTCTTATGTCTGCAAGAATCTTGGTCGGGATGTTTATGACCTGTTAGTTATAAATTTATTATCTTGTCATTGTTTCACGGTCTATCTCTCTTTGTATATATATTTTAATGACTTCTGATTACATTTCTCAGGGATGTAGTCTAAAAAATACGGAATATATAGTTGGTGCTGTCATTTTTACTGGGCATGAGACAAAGGTATATCCCGTTACCTGCTAGTTAATTTGTTGGTATTTATTTGTTCCTCATTTGCTACTTAAGTTGTTGCAAACTTGTGGGTTGTTGCTGCTGGATATTTTGGTATTTATATCACTTTATCTGTACACCGATGCTTGTTTTGAATTTTTTTTCCTTCTTTTCACATGACAGTGGTATACTTGCAGGTTATGATGAACTCCATGAAAATACCTTCGAAAAGAAGCACATTGGAGAAGAAACTCGACAAACTTATACTTGCACTGTTTACCGCTCTTTTCTGTATGTGTCTTTTGGGTGCCATTGGCAGGTTTGACCTATTGCCTTACATTTTTCAGTTGCTGAGATTTCTTACCTGGTTCATGTAAATTGAAGATAAATCATAAATCATACCATCCCTTTTTACTTGCAGTGGTATATTCATAGATGAGAAATACTACTATTTGCGGTTTGACAATTCAGAGCAACAGTTTGATCCTAACAACAGATTAGTGGTGAGGAGAAAAATCACCTGTTAACACTGCACATGGTGCTCATACCTTTTTTAACAGTTTATTTGTCTAATTATATTTTTTAAATGGTTTTTAGGTTGCTGTCTTGACATTTTTCACCCTTATAACTCTCTATTCACCAATCATACCCATTTCTCTATATGTCTCTGTTGAGGTAGAATTCGATTCATGGGCTTCCTTTCTTGATTTGGAGGTTGTGTTTGCTATATATTAGCAGCTTGCTTTGTTTATTTTCAGATGATAAAATTTATTCAGTCCACTCAATTCATCAACAATGATTTGCACATGTACCATACTGAGAGCAATACCCCGGCTTCGGCACGCACATCTAACTTAAATGAAGAACTTGGCCAGGTAAAGGTTTCCCTTCTGTATATTGGTCTGTGAGATTGAAATCATGTGAACTTCATAATATCTATCTCTTTGATACATGTCTACTGGTGCTCGTTGATAACTTTTTGTGACATGTGAATTGCTTTCGATAGGTGGAGTATATTTTCTCTGACAAAACTGGGACTCTGACTAGAAACTTAATGGAATTTTTCAAATGTTCCATCGGGGGAGAAATATATGGTACAGGTGTGAGTGAAATAGAGATAGGAGTAGCTGAACAGATGACTGGAGTAAAAGTAGATGTATGTTTTTTTTCTTCCCATTAAAGATTCAGTAAGCGATCTGAGGTGTTCAGTGTCTTGATTTGATGCCTTTGATTTTCAGCTTGGGAAGCAGCCAAATGCAGCACGCGAAAAGGGTTTCAACTTTGACGACACACGTCTAATGAGAGGCGCTTGGAAGAATGAACCAAATCCCGACTCTTGCAAGGTGGGTTATTTAATTGAGAAGTACAAATCTAAAGTATCAGAAGTATACTAAAAGCTATCCATGCTCTTTAGTATTTTCATGTTCCTGTGATCACTTTTTCCATTAGAGTAATGTGCTTCGGTTTTTATGTACTGTTCATTTTTCTTACATGAATCAGACTTTGCAATTCATCCTATCATGTTTTCTTTCCTTTTATATGGTCTGTCTTTGAGCATATGTCATTTAATTCATTTGGCTATCAATGCAGCATTTCCTGCTAAAATAGAAATTTACTGCACTTTTGATGATTGCTTTGCATTTGGATTTATTTGTCTTTGTGTTTAATCTTGTGAAACTAATATTTCAATAGTGGGCTTAATCTTTGAATCCTAGATGTTTCCATTAATTGATTATCATCTTCAATCATTGATACTCCTTCTCGATGGAAATTAATCCGTAAAAGATATTTTATTTTATTTAGGAATTCTTCAGGTGCCTTGCTATATGTCATACTGTACTTCCTGAAGGTGACGAGTCTCCTGAAAAAATTCGATATCAAGCCGCATCTCCTGATGAGTCTGCTTTGGTCGTTGCAGCAAAGAATTTTGGCTTTTTTTTCTACAAGTATGTAATTCTTAATTGTTCTTTTACTGATTCAAAAGTATCATTGCTTTGAGGAGACTCACAACGTCATAACTATAGACGATCGCCCACAACTATATATGTCCGTGAGTCGCATGTTGAGAATATGGGGAAGGTTCAGGATGTTGCATATGAAATTTTAAATGTTCTCGAGTTTAACAGGTACTTACTCTGATCCTTTTTTTCTTCTTCTTAAGACTGGGTTACTATAATATCATAATTGTTGTTTTGTTGTGATTAGTACGAGGAAGCGTCAGTCGGTTGTATGTCGCTACCCAGATGGTAGACTTGTACTCTACTGCAAGGTTTCCTTATGAAACTATATTATATATGCATCTTTTGGTTGAAAGTAAGTTGCATGAGCTAATCAGACAAATTTCTGTATAACCAATTTACAGGGTGCGGATACAGTGATATACGAGAGATTGGTTGATGGAAACAATGACTTGAAGAGTACATCTAGGGAGCACTTGGAGCAATTTGGAGCTTCTGGACTGCGTACTCTTTGCCTGGCGTATAGAGATTTGAGTCCTGATGTGTATGAAAATTGGAATGAGAAATATATCCAGGCAAAATCTTCACTGCGTGATAGGGAGAAGAAATTGGATGAGGTGTGTTCTGTTTTGTACAATTATTTTTAGTGTTTTTATTACTCACTCAGCAAATACTTAAGTGTATGTAATTTGTTTTCTCTAATCTTTTTCGTATTGTTTGCTTCACTTTCTCATTATTCAGTACACCGATTGTTAACCCTTTACCAGTGATGTTTATATTAGCCGCACATGTATACTGTTACAGGTTGCAGAACTAATTGAGAAGGAACTTATTTTGATTGGATGCACTGCTATTGAAGACAAGCTTCAGGAGGGAGTACCTGCATGTATAGAGACTCTCTCTCGAGCTGGAATCAAGATTTGGGTTCTAACTGGTGACAAGATGGAGACAGCAATTAATATAGCCTATGGTATTGATGATTTTTTTTACGTGTTTCTACTTTCTACCTGATACCTGCCTGCTTATTTTGTTTTATTTATGTTACTGTTTAATGAATGCAGCATGCAAGTTGATAAATAATAGCATGAAGCAATTCATAATCAGTTCCGAAACTGATGCTATTAGAGAAGTTGAAGAAAGGGTAACAGACGAAAACTGCTGATTTTCTAGTTTCTTTCCTCCTTAACCTAACCTATTGTTGCCTGAATACTATTAGGGTGATCAAGTAGAGTTAGCTCGCTTTATGAAGGAGACTGTTAAAAACGAGCTGAAAAGATGTTTTGAGGAAGCTCAAGAGCATCTCCGTACTGCATCTAGTCCTAAACTGGCACTAGTAATTGACGGGAAGTGTTTGATGTTTGCACTGGACCCGAGCTTACGAGTAACCCTCTTGAGTTTGAGCTTGAATTGCAGTGCAGTAGTTTGCTGCCGAGTTTCTCCATTACAGAAGGCCCAGGTAAGTTCCCTAGTGTGCCCTCTTGATGTTTTACTTTTTTGTGTGCACAATAAATTTGTAACAACTTCTCTTATTTCAGGTTACCAGCCTGGTTAGGAAGGGCGCAAACAGGATTACCCTTAGCATTGGAGACGGTGCTAATGATGTCAGCATGATCCAGGCTGCTCATGTTGGAGTTGGGATAAGTGGGCAGGAAGGTATGCAAGCAGTGATGGCCAGCGACTTTGCAATCGCACAATTTCGGTTTTTGACGGAGTTATTACTTGTACATGGACGGTGGTCTTATCATAGAATATGCAAGGTTTGATTGAATCATTCTACAGTTTTTTTTTTATCTGCTCAGCTTTCCAAGCTCTATCCACATAATTAGCTATATAATATTTGTTTACGCAGGTTGTGACATACTTCTTCTACAAAAACTTGACATTTACCCTCACTCAGTTTTGGTTCACCTTCCAAACTGGGTTTTCTGGTCAAAGGTTCTATGATGATTGGTTTCAGTCTCTTTATAACGTTATCTTTACAGCATTACCTGTGATCATTATTGGACTTTTTGACAAGGTATTTATGTTTCATTTTTTTTTAGTTTTGTAATCGTTTGAACTTCTGTTTTTATAAAAAGATATTCTGTAAAGCTTTTTGGTATTTTTTTTTTCTTTAATCTAGTTTTAGATTGATCCAGCAGTTAGGCGAACTAGCAGGACTGTTCGTTCCTCATCATTTTAACTAGACCACATATGTTGGAAATTGGCCAACTTTATATTGTTCCATGCCTTTTTTTGTAGGATGTTAATGCCACCCTTTCCAAAAAATACCCTGAGCTGTACAAAGAAGGAATAAGGAATGCGTTTTTCAAGTGGAGAGTGGTGGCAACATGGGCATTTTTTGCGATTTATCAATCACTTGTTCTGTACTACTTTGTTGTTGCTTCAAGCGATAGGGCCATGAATTCAGCCGGCAAGATGTTTGGTCTGTGGGATGTTAGTACAATGGCCTTCACTAGTGTTGTTGTGACTGTCAACTTGCGGCTCCTTATGATGTGTAACACGATTACAAGATGGCATTACATCAGCGTTGGAGGGAGCATATCAACGTGGTTCATATTCGTCTTCATTTACTCTGGCATTGTGTTACCTAAAGAGCAGGTATTTTTGAATAAATAAATAAATATATCTACTCTGTTCTGAATTATCTGTATAACCTTTCATCTTTTGCAGGAGAATATTTATTTTGTCATTTATGTCCTGATGAGTACCATCTATTTCTACTTCACACTTCTTCTTGTCCCTGTGGCGGCACTCTTTTGCGACTTCGTATATTTGGGGTATGCTTTTTTGTTTTGTACAATATTAATATCTTTCATGCCCCAAATCGATTGTTGTATTAATTTGAGGCCCTGAATTGTGATAGTAAGCACATATAAAATTCTCCTAAAAACAGAGAAATATAAGTTGTTGCTTTTTCAGGGTCCAGCGGTGGTTCTTCCCGTACGATTATCAGATTGTGCAGGAGCTCCACCGGCACGAGATTGATAACAGCAGAATCGGGTTACTCGAAATTGGTAGTAACGAGCTGTCCCCAGACGAGGCACGGAGCTATGCTTTAATGCAACTTCCAGGACAGAAATCGAAGCACACAGGTTTTGCTTTCGACTCTCCTGGTTACGAGTCCTTTTTTGCATCGCAAGCAGGTGTTTTTGTACCCCAGAAAGCGTGGGATGTGGCCCGGAGGGCCAGTATGAAGACCAGGACCCGGACATCGAAAAAGAATTGATCATCTATATATTACTATATATACAGTCTATACTCATGTACATTTTGTCATCTCTTTCTTATTTAGGCATTATATCTATATTCTGTATTAGTTTATATGTAGAAATTAGGATCCAACACAGTGTATTTTATACTGTATATCCCTACAATATATAGTGATGATTCTTTTTACATTTCTTGTTTCGTTCACGATGTAGAAGTTGTACATTTTTTGTCTTCTTGCAGTGAATCATTATAATTAACACATTAACATGCATGAATGCATGTTTAAATTAATAATCAATTTGCAGTACGTTAATTACGTGCATGAAAATACACTAAAAAAAAACAAAGCATAAATAAGAGGCCTTTGAGCAGTTGTGAAAAGCAACGTGTCTTATCTTTTACTTTCACGTTCTAATCTCTCCCTTTCTTTCAATCTCGAGAAAGTAGACAAAATAATCACTCAAACCCATAAAGAAAGAAAACCCATGCAGTAGTAAGTTGTAAAGAAAACAATATGACATATATATATGTCCTCCTATATATGTATATACTATTGCATCTAGTTTTCTTTCATCTTGTTTTGTAACCCTAGCTAGCTAGGGTTCATAATTGGAGGTATGATCATGAGAAGCTCTACTTGGAGACGACCACTCGTAGTCGTGTTGTTGGGAGTACTAATCGTGTTATCGATTAGCGTCGGGATTACAGAAGGCGGAACAAGAAAAATTAAGAATTTCGAAGGTGCTGATTATATGGCAAGGAAGAAGATGCTGCAAGTTGCAAAAAAATTTGATCTCAATTACACGACCAAAAGGAAGATTCCCAATGGATCCGACCCAATCCATAACAGGTCTCATTCTCATGACTTTTTTTCTATTTTAATTTGTATTCCATATTTGAGAACAAAATCGACTATACTACACTGTTTCCTTTATCGTCTCTCTATATATGTATGTATTAACAACGTGCGTAATTATTTGAAACAGAAGAGCTGGCAATTCTGGTCGATCGCCAGGCCAAGCTTAGGCGCCCATGCACGTAAGTTTGCGTTATGGGAAACGAATAATTTATTTCTTGAGACTCGATAG
Source organism: Euphrasia confusa (assembly GCA_954870475.1). Lineage (NCBI taxonomy): Eukaryota > Viridiplantae > Streptophyta > Magnoliopsida > Lamiales > Orobanchaceae > Euphrasia > Euphrasia confusa. Next base: position 49,641,471 of record OX940949.1, on the reverse strand, counting down.
TCATGTATATGTAATTTATTTTTCCATCATTAATCTAGCTCTCAGTTTCACTATAGTTCTTCATGTGCTTGTGTACGGAATTAATCCATCAATTATTTCATTATTTCTTTGGATTATATTTTAAATGGGCGATTAATTTATTATATATTCATGAAAAAGAAAAAAAAGTGAATCCCACTCCCACCATTTAAAGGGAGTTAAAGCTAAGAAAAACAAAGTTTTTGTACAGCATCTTTAATGGAGGGTTGGTTAGTCCTTTTCATCAGATTCTTCTTTAATTTGTTGATGTATATACATACATATATACTATATGCTTTGGTCTTTGGTCTTTGGTCCATTCAAACCTTGCAAAAGCTATTTCAGATTCTCGTGTGTTTATATGATTCTTTCTTGTATAATCTTGATTCTATTTGGGCTCAACTTTTTAAAAATATCCCATTGAAACATTTGCCAAGTGCTAAGCAAATAGATGGCATAAGCTTTGTTTTGGGCATAAGTAATCATTAATGAAGTTACTCTATAGTCTATACATCATATACATAATTATTTTCTCTCTTTCATAAATAATAACAGACACAATTTCTTTTGTAATAAATTACAAAAAAAAATTGTTTCAGACATTAAATTTAAGAGATATTTATTCGAGTTCTTGAAGTTTTAAATGTAAATTAAAACTAATTATTCAGTGAGAGACTAAATAATTTTTTTAAATTAATATCACTAAAAATTATTAACTCAAAACTATAAACCGATTAAAATAACTAAAATAATAAAACTAAAAACTAGTTAAAACAACTCACTAATATATAAAATCCACTTCAAACCCCGTTTTGTCTGCTTAGAACTCTCACTGTCCACCAAGCCGATATTGTAAATAGTTACCTAAGTATTGTGTATAAAAGATTCTAAATTCAATATTTTTCAAAACGATATATCGATTACTTTGCAATATTTTCAATACCTCATACTCATACCTGCACTACACTCTCTCTTGTTCCATAATTCTTTTTTAAATACTACAAATGAGATGTAATACAAAAAGATGTAGTACCATACTTGACCCATCTAATGATCTATTAGCTGGGGTTTGACCCATCCACCGAATTGCAGAATTCAGCCCATGTGAGGTTGGCCCAAATGCTGTGCATTTAATTTAAGAGCCCAATTAGTTATAGAAAATTGGGTCCAGATGTGGGCCCATCCGCCATCAGCTCATTTCCACTATTTTACGCGCTTATTCTTAGCTGGCGGCGTGCCACGTGTTCCCCACCCAGATTTCACACAATTACTTCGTCCCAATTTCATTTCGCATTTCCTCCGGTTTCTTCCCTGTTTTCCTTCTTCACCATATCCATCGCTACCTCCGCCTATAGATAATTATGAAGAGAAAATACACGCAATTGTTTCCTAAGACTCTCCGATAACCAGATCTCAGGTGATCCTCCGGTCGGCCTTTTTGGGTTTTGCTTCTTCAATTTTCGAGATTCCAGATCGGAATAAATTAAAACAGTTTTGAAGGAGCTTTTTTGATTGAGCTCAAAATGACGGGGCACGTGGATCTGGATAGGCAAATAGAGCAACTGATGGAGTGCAAGCCGCTGTCGGAGGCGGATGTGAAGATTCTCTGCGATCAAGCGCGGGCGGTTCTGGTGGAGGAGTGGAATGTTCAGCCGGTGAAATGCCCCGTCACTGTGTGTGGTGATATCCATGGACAGTTTTACGATCTCATCGAGCTTTTCAGAATTGGCGGCAGTTGTCCTGATACGAACTATCTTTTCATGGGGGATTATGTTGGTGAGTTTTTTTTTTTCTTTTGTTTTCCCCTACTGTTTCTCATTTGATTTTGTTGAATTTATTGGGTGATTTTGTGTTTTCCTGATCTGATTTGAGGTTTTGGATTATCTTCTACTTGATTCCTTGTTTAGTTTTAAAGATGTTCATGTGGATGAATAAAGTACATTATTTTCATGACTAACATTCATTTGTTTGTCAAAGAACTGTTGTTGTTTATTGTACGAATAAATAACTAAGGCCAATGAGAGTTGTCTTTCAGCTTTTTTATTCTTTCTGTATTGCTTTCTTGTTTGGTGGTGAGACGGGTATGTCTTGGATACTGACTATTAAGTGTTTAAGGATTCATACAGTTTTGATTTGTCCACGTACGAAGCATGCCACGAGCTGTCTGACGTCATTCGATTTGCATTGCTTAGATATTGGCATGGATTATCTTTTAAGCGGCAAACATTTAAGTGGAAATTTTGGTTATGACACGTAACATTAGTTGTGTTACCAATGATATTATACTTATCTTTATGTTCCTGGATTATGCATCTTTTGGGATTTGGCTGGCTTTACTTGAAAAAGTATGAAATAGGTGAGTCTTTCATATGTGTCTCTATCTATAATCTTTATGGTACAAGAACTATAATTTCTGAGTTTGACTCGATTTATTGCCTTATGTGACATGCATCTTAATGAATCCGACTATGTGCATTAACCTTGTTTAAGCGTTCTTTTCGTTTTATGAGCGGATTGGTTTACATGATTTATTTTCCAAACAAAGCTGCAAGTATTAATTTTGTTCTTTTAATGAATATTACATTAACAATATAATCATTTAATGCAGACCGGGGTTACTACTCGGTGGAGACAGTCACGCTCTTAGTGGCCCTGAAAGTTCGTTATAGGGATAGAATCACAATCCTTAGAGGAAACCATGAAAGTCGGCAAATCACTCAAGTGTATGACCTTACATTCTCTAGTGGTCTTGTATTTGGCAAAATTGTTTCATATTAATTCATTGTACTGGATTAGTTGACGCGTTTTGATTTCATAATTTGTAAGACTGCACACCCAATTCAATTATTGCCTGATAGAATTGTCAATTCTGAACCCAAACATGTGATGATATTCGGTAATCAATGACTCAACTGATGAATTTCATTGCTGGATTAAAAGTTAATTTATAGTCTTTCAATAGAAATTTATCTGAATGCTCGTGTTTCATACATTATAAATATCTTTGGATTTGATTGTCTCCAGGATAATTTATTCACCTTATCTTAAGCCAGGTATGGGTTCTATGACGAATGCCTGAGGAAGTACGGCAATGCCAATGTATGGAAGTATTTTACTGACCTTTTCGATTATTTACCCTTGACGGCACTTATCGAGAGTCAGGTTTGGATGATTAAAACACATTCCTTTTTATTGAAAATTACATGTCTACTGTATCTGATGCTTTACATTGTTTTTTGCCTAGGTCTTTTGTTTACATGGAGGTCTTTCACCATCACTTGATACCTTAGACAATATCAGAGCTTTAGACCGTATACAGGAGGTATAAACTAAATTTCTTGAGTGCAATATCTCGATAATTCCTCAAATCTTACACCTATTAATTTAATGCTAGAGGTATACGATATGCGTGTCTATACTTTAATATGGACGCTCACACTACAATAGCCAGACCGTGCGCATGTGTGTGCGTGTATATACACACACATTGCAAAATGCAAGCCTTATCGTTGATTAATAAAGATGGTAGAAAATTTTGAGTGTAACTGTTTTTATCAATGTTTGTTGGACTACTGGTAGGTTCCACATGAAGGACCAATGTGTGACCTTTTATGGTCGGACCCGGATGATCGGTGTGGATGGGGCATCTCCCCACGTGGGGCTGGATACACCTTTGGACAGGATATAGCTTCTCAGTTCAACCACACCAATGGCCTCACTCTCATTTCTAGGGCTCACCAGCTTATCATGGAGGGTTACAATTGGTGTCAGGTTGGTGTATTTAGTCTGTGTGTTCGGTCCAAAAAATAGTGGGTTAACTACAAAAACACCTTAGGCGTTTAGTGTAATTATAAATTACTATTAAATATAAAGATAACACTCTTTTAGTTTTGTTCTATGTGTCATTTGAGGTCTTGCACAAATTTAGAACTTCATTAAATAATACTCCCTCCATCTGGTCATGTAGCCATATATGTCCAGGCGCGAAGATTAAGTAAATTGTGTTTCATTGTCTTTTTGACCAAAAATTAAGGGGTAAAAATATAATATAGTAGAAAGGTTAGTGGTAAATTGTGACTATAAGTATGAGATGGAGGGAGTATATAAATTGATACAAAAAAAACTATTCTACCGTTTTTAGATTTGAGTCAAGATATGAAATTTATCGCTTTCTTAGTCTCAATAAAGAATGGGGGTAAAATAGCAACACTATTTGGTTATGTAAAAGTTATATATAGAACCTGACAATAGTTGTGTGGTTATTTATTATTTTATTTATGAATTTGCAGGAAAAGAATGTTGTGACTGTGTTTAGTGCCCCAAACTATTGCTACCGGTGTGGGAACATGGCTGCAATACTCGAGATTGGCGAGAACATGGAACAGAATTTCCTTCAGTTTGACCCGGCTCCTAGGCAGATTGAGCCCGACACAACCCGCAAGACGCCAGATTATTTCCTGTGAATTGCAGTTATTATGTCTTAGAAATGGGTTGTAATGTTATTCGAGAGGATCTGATTGTCGACACCATTCTTTTTTGTTTCGAGTTTGCTCTGCAGTTAGGGACTTAGTTTGTGGTTTTGTATATTTTTTCTTTCAAGTAGGAAACAACAATGACATTTATTTATATAGCAGTACTTCTTGCAATTTACAAGGATTTTCAGTAGGGTTTGATTTTTTCAACTTCAGAGTAGAGTTCAAATAATTATCATTGATAGAACCCAAACAATGTCACATTACACAATCTCCACAGTTTCCAGTATGTATCGAAACCTATGTGCACGTTATAACCTAGTTACCACCAAAAAAGGCATTGTGAAACAATGAACAAATGAATGTGAAGAAATGAGTATATTGTGATTTTTAAGCAGTTAACCCAAAACCCGTTTCCCATGGCAAGAAAGCGCTCGACTCATCGGCCATATTAGCCAAGACGAAGTCCCTAAGGCCTGTGTCCCACACCTGGCAGAACTTGTTGGGCCAATCAGGCGGCTCGATAGCCTCTGTCCCCAACCCAGGGGCCCTGTCCCTAGAACCTTCATTCTGGTTCTCTTGCCAGTCAGCAACGTAAGTAGCCACCCTTCTATAGAACTTTGCCCTAAAAACCTCCCACACTTGATATTTATAGTGGTTAATCACAGCCGCACTTTGCGGCAAATTCAAGTATCGAAACCCTTCCCTCAATCGAAAATGGTGCACCACATTAAGCAACGTGGGGTCCAGTGCATCCGGCCTAACAATCGACTTGTGCCTCTCGGGACTTTGAAGTCGGCACGTGTAGCCCACAGTGACCCCTTGTTTGGGCCGATAGGTCAGGCCCGACGGCCCAAAACTATGGCAAGACGTCCTAATCTCCCCTAGTGAAGATGAAAAGTTCGCCACTAAGCCCCGGAGCGAATTTCGAGATGCATAGCCCATTGGCCTGAGTAGCTGGTGAACAGGAGTGGCGTACGGGAGATAGAAATATTCGTCGACGTCCATAAACGAGACCCAATTGCATTCATCTTTTGCTCTCAGAGCGCAGTGCGAGAATCCGGCTTCTTGAGTCTTGATCCACGGCCAAACGTGCCTAGTTACGTTGTAATAGCTTCCGAGATCTTGAATCGCCTCTTCAATTCCATCGTCACTATTATTATCGTAGATAAACCACTTCTCGACTCCGAGCCAAGAATGGTACACTATCCATTCCCTTATGGCCGAGGCCTGATTCCACACCATCGTACACACGCAAAGTTCGTGTTTTTCCTTCCCACTGTCGGACCTTAAATCCGAAATCTTGGCCACGGATGGGATGAGCGCTCGACCACGGGATCTAGGATGCTTCGATCCAACGGTCACGCGGACTCCCTTTCCTTTATCGAGATAGTTAGCGATTCTTCTCGGCAACGGACATCTCACGACCTCTTGAGCAGCAGATAAAGCTTTCGTGGAGATGGTGTAGTTATTACCGTTTTGCCCCCGTTTTCCGAACCCGAAATGGCAACTAAACGGGCTTGGATCGGATTCCCTTCCGGGCCTCAAGTTCAGCCCCTTCACAAACACAAACACACTGTCACCACCATCCAAAACAGCTTCGTAAGCAAGATTCTCCCATGATGAATGGATAAATGTCTGATTCTTCTTCACCAAGAACACTTTCCTCTGCCCCAAGATTCGATTTTTACCCGATTCCAAATCGACAAAATTGGAATAGTTTACAGAGGGAAGTGGGCACCTCACAATCGTCCTGAACCTATCATATGAATCCAAAGAAATCACCTTTTTCTTCTCAAGAAGATCACCGAATTTACCGTGGTAAACGCACTCCGAAACCCTAACTTTTCCCCCACCGCTCACTAGCAACAAGACGTGGTCCGGGAAAAAAACCCGGTTCTCTATTTTCGACGGGGAGAAAAAACTGCCGAAATCCCGGACCGATTTGACGGTTCTTGAAGTGGAGGATGAGAGTGAGGATGAGTTTTTTGAAACAGGGGTGAAAGTGGAAGAAGAAGTGAAGTGGAATTTGTAGGATAAGAGATGGAGAAAAGCTAGTAAGCCGAAGCATATGGCCAGAGATCTTACAGACAGCAAGTGACGGAGAGAGAAATAATACGATGACGACGATGGATAATACTGTCGGAGAATGCGTTTTCGCTTGCGCCGTTGATCCGGAGAATCCATTTTTTATTATTTTTTTCAAAAAATAAAGAATGTGAGAATGAAGAAACTTCTTTTGGCAGAGAGATCTGTAGAATTTGTAAGGATTATTGCTTCTGGAAAAGCGAGGAGTTTAGGGTAGTGGGCGCGTTATATGATTTGCTACCAATTTTATTTTTTTCCATTATTACTATAATTATTAGTTTATTACTACTACTATAGTACTCCATTTATACAGTATTTAGCAACTCAACTCTTTTCTTCTGAATTTAATATCATTTTGATTTACATTTATCTTCAATTCAATTCATATAAAATCAAATAAGTTCAACTTTAGTTTCATTCAATTCAATTTATTTCAAAAAAAATTAAAAATAAATATAATATAAAAAATTAGAATTAATAATTTCATATAAATAATTTAGTTCATTCTAAGAATAATATTCATAATTTTTTAAATCACTCTAGAATTATCATTATTCTTAAAATTTATTTCATAGTTACAAAACGTTGCCGAGTATAAAATTATAAAATTTTAACTCTCACAACTTTCAAATTCAATTTGGGCATGTCTTTAAATTTTGTACATAGCCTTCAATTTATACTGTACTAATTTTCTCTCAAAAAAATATACACTCATTCATTTATAAATTATAAAAAATAAATACATAATTATTTGAGATATAAATAGTATTTATTAATGAATCCACAAGTTTAATCATTGCAAAAATTGCGTGAAATGATTTTTTTTAAAAGTGGTGTTTACAATAGTTACAAATATTATTTATAAATGTTTGCGAGTTTGATTTTAAATGAATTGAATCCAAATTTTGAAGAGGAAAAAAGTGTTTGTATTACAAGTTTTCTACTCTATTGAATAATAAAAAATGAAAAAAGAAAAGTAAGAGAACAAAAAAGGTTGGTTGTTGTCGTGGTGTCGTGGTGTAGCAGCTAAGTTAATGTGATAATCACAGGCTGGTATTTATTTTATTATTAACATAATTAAGCATCTTCCAAAATCCCTTTATTTATTTTTATTACAATCCAAAATTAGTTTTGCTTTTAAGCTGGAAATCGACAAAATATATTTAACATGCAATAATCAAAATAAACAAGTTCAACAACCGATTAGACAACTTTTTTCATTAATTTTTCTTTATCGTCATGGGTAAGGTTCTGTTCTTTTGTGTAGCTCTAATTATTTACTTTAAATATATATATATATATATATATATATATATATATATATATATATATATATATAAATAAAAATATAAATTTACTCAGCAATTTCTTTTTAAATGAAAAATATAATCATGCCACCTGTTCTTTTGGACTTAATTTCAGTCCAGTTCAGTTCAGTTCAGATCGCTTCAGTTCAGTTCAGTTCAGATCGCTTCAGTTCAGTTCAGTTCAGTTCAGTTCAGTTCGTTTCAAAATAAATTAAAATAAAATAAACGAAAAATAATTTAAATCTATAATTTTAAATATAAAATCTAGTTACCGTCGTAATATTATTAATATTTTTAAAAAAATATTTAATAATTTATACAAATTATTATTATTTTTATAAAAAACCAGTTCAGTTCAGTTCAGATCGCTTAAGTTCAGTTCAGTTCAGTTCAGATCAGATCGCTTCAGTTCAGTTCAGTTCAGCCGGTTTTAGTCCAAAATAACAGGTCCTAACAGTATTTCATAAATATTGTGAGAATTTATTTTCAAATACAATATTACTTCGCACAACCTATATTTTAGTTCATCATTATCATTAGTAAATTACACAATTCCAATCTCCGTATTTCCAAGTCAAAACTTGTGTCCCTAATCATTACACCATTCCAATCTCCATATTTCCAAGTCAAAACTTATGCGTTTAAACTCTAAAGTTAAGATGTACGGTATAATGCAGTAAATTTTTTATAAATTAATAAGTTAAATTTTACTATTATTTATTTTACTTAAATAGCCAAAACTTTATAATTCACTATAATATTTTCAAATTAACTTTATATTTTCAAATTAACATTGGGACCGAAAGCCCGAATCAACCCGTTTTTAAGTTTTTATATTATTTTGTTAATAAACATTATATAATTTTTAATATTTTAATTAATAATTCAACTTAAAAAACTTAAATTATAATTATTCTCTATAATAATATTATTTAAATTTTAAAATTTTACTTTTTTATAAAAAAATAATAATAAATCATTTTTAATAATGAAAAATAATTTTTTTTAAATTAAAAAAATTAGACCCGAAAAACCCGAAAACATAGCTCGGACTGCCAAGCTCGGTCCCAAGTCGGACTTTCATTTCAAAAAACTCAACCTTACTCGAACCGAAAAAATCGAGTTTTGGACTGCCTTAAAATTTTTGGAACCGATCCGACCCGCACCCAGCCCTAGAGCAAACTACTGTAAAAAAATCGGAGGAGTATTATTTATCCGGCCACTTTTGAAAATTAATGGGGCAACAAAAATTTGAATTATTTAGGATAAAGTTTGGAGTTTATGATATGTAAAATAATTCATTTAAGAGAGAATATTCAATTTAAAATAAGAGAGATATAAAATTGGTGATAAAGTTTTATTCAATATTATTGGAATGAGTATTTAGTAATAAGAGTAATAGTACAGTATTTTACAAAAAGATACTAATATATATTTTAAAAAAAATGTAAAACAAAATATGGCTATTGCAAGTAGTTTGAACATTTTTTTCTAGAATTTGAATAAAGCCCATATGCAAGTAACAACCACTTCATCGACCCAATATCCTAATATTGGGCCATACATCATACTTAAGCTTAAGCGTCTCATATTTTTTGATAATTTTAGTTTTCAGATTTACAATTTTTTCGGGTCGAATTCGGGTTTGGGCCCGAACGAACCGTTTACACAGGAGTATATGTTCTTCCATCAGAACTCAGAAGTATAAGACTTTTATTTACCTAACCTCCCCCACCCCCAAATTCCCTCTTCCAATCACGCAACACACCTCCTGCAATGGCTCACCAGCTGACCCGCCGTTCCGCCGCCACACTCTTCAAACCAATCTCCGCCTCTGTATCCGGTACTCGCCACCTCACCTCCTCCGACACCACCCCGATCACCATCGAGACCTCTCTCCCCTTCACTGGCCACAACATCGATCCGCCCTCCCGCTCCGTTGAGACCTCCCCCAAGGAGCTCCTCACCTTCTTCCACGACATGGCCCTGATGCGCCGCATGGAGATCGCCGCCGATTCGCTCTACAAGGCGAAACTGATCCGCGGATTCTGCCATCTGTACGACGGCCAGGAGGCCGTCGCCGTCGGTATGGAGGCGGCGATCAATAAGAAGGACTGCATAATCACCGCCTATCGCGACCACTGCATCTTCCTAGGGCGCGGGGGCACGCTCCTGGAGACTTTCGCCGAGCTCATGGGGAGGAAGGACGGGTGTTCCAAGGGGAAAGGGGGATCTATGCATTTTTACAAAAAGGACGCCGGGTTCTACGGCGGCCATGGGATTGTTGGTGCTCAGGTCCCGCTGGGGTGTGGATTGGCCTTCGCGCAGAAGTATAGCAAGGATGAGAATGTTTCCTTCGCCATGTATGGTGACGGTGCTGCGAACCAGGGGCAGTTGTTCGAAGCCCTAAACATGGCCGCTCTTTGGGATCTTCCTGCCATTTTCGTTTGCGAGAACAATCACTGTAAGCAGTTTACCTGATTCCACACTCTGTTTATGTATGTTCATATGAGAGTTACCCTATGTTTCATCATTAAGACGAATACATATTCATTCACAAGTAGTTTTGAAAGCTTTAAATTCAATCCGTTAGGGGCCTGTTTGTTCTATAACTCATTGCGGTTTTGAATTCTACTAAAGTAATATTTAGAGTTACAGTGATTGGGAAACTTCATTTTCTCAATTTTGATTCGTGTAGAAAGTGAATAGTAAGAATCCTTGTTTGATGTAGGTATCAAAATCATTTTTTTAAACTCCATATCCATATGTCTATCTCTTAAAAATGAACATGGAAAGGTTCAAATCTTTGAAAGTCGACTATATTCAAATGGGTATTGATATTGTGATAATATAGTCCTACTTTCAGTATTTCGGAGTATTTGTTTTTAGAGTCAAATTTTAGTATTCATTTTCAGTGGTAACAAACTGATCCTAAACTCCTAGTACAGTAATTTCAATGCAACTTTGCCCGCCAACCTTTTACTTTTCGTTTTTTATACTGTACTTTCTTTGGATAATTAGGCTAACTGCTAAAAAATACTCAAATCCCAAAACCTAATCAGACTCTGATCAACTTATGTCATCTATAATTAAATTTTTCTGTTTTTCATTTTTGCATTATAGATGGAATGGGCACAGCAGAATGGAGGTCGGCTAAAAGCCCAGCTTATTACAAGAGAGGAGATTATGCACCAGGGTTGAAGGTCAGTCGGTTCGTTTATTTTTATTGTCATTTACTGTGATAAACTTTGTCACGCTGTCTTAACAGTAGACTTGGAAGATAGATATTTAAGATACAAATAAGTCCCTCACGTTTGGATTTTTGGTGCACATGGAAATTTATATTGCAGTATGGGTCTTAATATTTTTAATGCAATGAAATTATATAAAGAAAGCCCATGTTGGACTCACCCTTTGGGGCATTCCCTCCATGTTAAGTGAGTTCATTTGTCTTAAAAATAGATATATTACCATCTCTTATGGATTCTGTATTTTTTCTCTGTTCACTGTTAATTTAGGTTTAAATGGGTATGGAGTGTACATTTTAATTTTTTTTCCCTATTCTTTTAAATGACTTTTTTCGTTCCATATAATTCTATTCACCACGAGTTTCAATTTAAGCGTCACCTTGAAATATAATTTTCAGTTTTAAAAATTGCTTATTTTATAGGCACATATTATTCTTTACCATTTTAAAATATTCACCACTTAAATTCACCATCCAAATGAGACACCCTCTTTTAAGTGGGAGAACTACATTGCTCTTTAGACTCAGTTAACTTAAAAACACACAAATTCTGCATTGGATTAGAAGAATGCTCTGCAATTGCACATTCTACTATTTCAAAACAGTTTTTTTGAGCTATTTGGTTTCTGTAATTATTTGTGTTTAGGAGACACATGTGTGTTTGTGTGTGTGTAGTGACTGTAGTGATTGCTTATTTTGTACTTACAACACAGCTCGATGGTATGGATGCCCTTGCGGTGAAACAAGCATGCAAGTTTGCAAAAGAGCACGCCTTAAAGAATGGACCTATTGTAAGTACCTTTTTTAACTGCCGGCTGTGTATATTTCTCTGTTATGTGTAGTCTCTTGAGTTCTGTAGTTATGTTTCACCTTAACTACTCAAATAGTGTTGAGGTGCGTGTTGATTGCTGACTAATGTAATGTCAGTAAATTCATGCACTTGTAAGATTCTTCTGATGCTAGGAGAACTAGAGACTGTTCTGTAAATTTACTGTATGTTGATAATATTATTTAATACTCCTATTATTTGATATCTGCGTATTTCATTTATCTGATTTTTAACGCACTTTTTTTGTTATTTTTTTTCTCCTGGTTTGCCATATACTGCTTGATTCTGACCTTGTAACAATACGAGTGATCAAGAATGGAATCTAAACATCTTTTAAGTAATTTAATCGTAGAAAGATTGACACACTTGTTTGAAGACTGATTTGAAAGAAGATTACTAAACAATAAACATCAATTTATCCAGCTCTCCCAAAACTCTAATTTCCTACTTCATTCGATGAATTATCTCCTATATATGATTTGTCTTTCAACTACAGTGGTTGAAAACAAGTATATATGCAGAGTAACATGGTTTTCTTCTTTAGGAAGTGGCATTTTTCAGTGACACCTGTTTTGTGCTAGAAGCTTGGTCAGAATCAGTGTGTGGGAGGGAATTGTTGAAAGGAAAAAAATTGCTTTAGTAATTTCACTATATACAGTAGTTGGAAAATTGCCGCAATAATGGTTATGCAAGTAGTAGTTGTTTCCTTGGAGTATATTTATTTCAAAATGATTTTTATTGATTTTCAATTTAATTTAAAGTTGATGTGCTAATATTTTTTGTACTCCGTATATTGTAATTTAAATCTATAAATTTTAGGAGAATTTGGGAGGGAGAGTTTGTTAGAAGTATGATATGTTGAGGGCGAACCGTAGAGGGGGGAAGTTGAAAGAGGGTTAATTTTGTTAATTTATTTCTCAATACTCTAGAGATCTATTTATAGTTACATCAGTTACAATAAAATTCTTAAGTCTTAATTGACTCACTATAATTAAACTAAGGACCAAACCCATAGCCTACTATATTGAAATACTAGCTAGAATATAAAAGAACAATTAATTAAGACGGCTAATTGTTAGGAATAGAAATTCCAATCAAACGGCAGAACCGTTTGCCCACAAAGCACCAGCTTTTCCAATAAATAATTTCAATAATGAATAACCTTAAACCCTAATTAACAACTTATATAATAGTCTAAGACTCTAAGTAATACCAAAAATAAATAACTCCAAAAACTAAAAAGATACTAATAATCTAGAATAATAATAATACTAATAAAATATTGCCCAAGTATCCGGTAGGCCTATTAATAGGCCTCAGCCCGTTCCCGACTCTTAGTCTGCTCTCTAACACTAATTCAACTCCAAATCCAATAGGCAATAGACTATAATCACTGTATATAAGTCCGTGTGTTCATGACAGTTTTTCTTGGCCAAATGTGAACATGTGCTGGATTTTCATATGTTAGTTTCTTAAGATTTGTTATAGGGCAATTATAAACGGTCTCAGTTATTATTTCTTCTTTCAAAAATAGCTTCTGACAACATCTCCTCTTTTCTTTCCGAAATTCTTACTTGGTTGGTCCGTTTTTGGCTAGATGACTATGTCTATACAATCATTATATTCTAGAACTCTTTTTATCGGTTTCCACCCCATTTTATGATGCAGTAATAACATTGATTTGTCTCCCGTTGAATCTGTTCAGATCCTTGAAATGGACACATACAGGTACCATGGACACTCCATGTCCGATCCTGGAAGCACATACCGTACACGTGATGAGATTAGTGGTATTAGACAGGTGAGTACATATAATTAGATCAACTGTAACTAATACTCGGTGTTTCTAAGTTTGTATATTCACTTTATTTATTTATTTCTGTACAGGAACGTGATCCAATTGAAAGAGTTAGAAAACTTATACTATCTCACGATCTAGCCACTGAAAAGGAATTAAAGGTAAATAAATATAATGTTGTAGTCATATCTTGGTATTAAAGGACCAAGATCATCTTTGTACTAGGTGTTTATAAAATCTGAGGAGCGTAATAGTAAAAAAAGTATTTGGCCAACAAATTCCTTGTAGTGCCTCAGGCATAGTTTCTTAATCATCTCTATCTTCTTTATAACTAGTTTCTAATGACAATTTTATTGACATAATATGCATTTTTTGTAAAAATCTCAGGACACTGAGAAAGAACTAAGAAAAGAGGTGGACGAAGCCATCGCAAAAGCTAAGGTTAGAACTGATTTAACGTTCGAGATGTTTTTGCATTGATTTTTTTTTTTTTTTTTACCTTTGATTGAATTTATAATTGTCTGAAAATAAAATGTAATCGGCTTTTCAGGAGATCCCCTTGCCCGATCCGTCTGAGCTCTTTACAAATGTATATAAGAAAGGCATGGGAGTTGAGGTACTCCTTGCTCGATAGTTTCTCTTCTCTTTTTCGATTACTAAGCTTAGTTCTGGTTACTCAATTTGATTGATTTTTGTGGCGTTTGTTTGTTCAGTCTTACGGAGCTGATAGAAAAGAATTGAGATCTGTGCTTCCATGAGCAGCACCAACCGTTGCAATATTGCCATTTTTTCGCCCTCGGATTAACAGCGTGCAATAAAACAGATAAAAGCGTCCGATAATAAATAAAAACCATGTCTGCTACAGTTAGAATTTTCATGTTCTGTTGCGACCATCCTTATTTTCTGCTCTCTTTTTGGTGTGCGCCATCCTTTGTTAAGTATCTTTCCGGTGTATAAAAAACTTTGTTGGCTCACCTGAAGATTCGGACGCATTGTCCAGAGCTCCTGGTATACCCTTCTGTGATATACTTGTATATCATAACACGATTTGGGAAATGGGGTTTGCTCGTTTTATTTTTTTAATTATTGTTCGTGTTTACAATGCTCGGTATGCAATGACGTACCTTTGCTTTAGAGTTATGCCATGACAATTTTCTGCGTGTAATAGGCTCTATGTTTCATAGAAGAGGTTTTTTCTATCTTAACCTCCTAATGGGGTAGTACTCTATTTCATTGATGTTAGTTCATGTGTAAAATGTTCAAAATAAAAAATTGTTTGAAAATAAAAGTAGCTTATAATAAGTACTTTTGCATAAATTATAAATATTTTTTTTTACAATTTTATCCTTTTAATACTCACTTAATTACACTCAAATTTATCTTCATTTGGAGAAATTATTTAAAAGAACTTATTTAATACATAAATTATTAAATCTTTTAGATAAAATAAATATATAAAATATATAAAATGTTAATTTATTGGTAATATTAAGAAATTATTTAAAAGAACTTATTTAATACATAAATTATTAAATCTTTTAGATAAAATAAATATATAAAATATATAAAATGTTAATTTATTGGTAATATTAAGGTGTGGGGCATTTATTAGGGAATTTGTATTTTTTAAATACTAAGTAGGGTCATTTTTTAAAATGTATAAAATCGTAAATATCCTTACAATAACATTATGGAACATATATTAATTTATTTATTATATATATATATATAAATATATTTGCGTAAAAATATAAATATATTTGCGCAAAAATCATTAAATTATATATTTGCGTAAAATATATTTGCGCAACATTATATATATATATATGTGAATAGATATTAATTTACCACCTAGCAATAGATATCTATATATGTCATAAATATGTCATATGAATAGATATTTATAATAGATATATATATGTATATGAATAGATATCTATAATAGATATAGATATGTATATGAATAGATATCTATAATAGATATAGATATGTTATATAAATAGATATGTGGTAAATCAATATGACATATTGGAGATGAACAACTTTTTTAGATAGTCTTGATAAATCTAAATTCAACTAAAAATTTTCCAAATTGATTAACATGCAAAAAAGTAAAATAAAAAACCTGCAAATATTTTTCCAAATTGATTAACATGCAAAAAGTAAAATAAAAAACCTAGAAATTTAACAAACCTAATTCTAACAAACATGCAAATATCGACCGTAGCACAACTGATTTCATTCAATTCATATAAGCAGAAGTTTAGATCTACGAAGAACAGACCCGATAGTCAAGAACTTGGATTGTCGTCGTTCTGTGAGAGTGATTAAGAAGGGGATTTTATGGGATGTGGGAGTGATTAAGAATGGGATATAATGGACATGGTGTCTAACCCTCAACTATGATTGTTCATTTGTAATTGGTTAAAAAAAACTGACGTGTTATAATACTAGAATTTTACTGTACGTAGTTGTTTAAAATCTGGGGATAGTATTTCAGGTTTAGATATGTAGTTATATAATTACTAATATACTTTTGAAAAGGTTAATAATGGAACAATGCCCTATATCAAAATTAGGAAAAATAGAATTTTACTGTACGTAGTTGTTTAAAATCTGGGGATAGTATTTCAGGTTTAGATATGTAGTTATATAATTACTAATATACTTTGAAAAGGTTAATAATGGAACAATGCCCTATATCAAAATTAGGAAAAATTATAGGTAGTGTTTATAATTTTACTCTTAGAGATGCCCCGATCCATGATTCCCCCATTTGATAGTTTAAGATTTTATATAAATAAAATTATAAAAAAACTGAAAAAGAGGTCGACTCGCAGTTCACGCATTGAAACAGAAAAGTCAGTCACTGTAGCGAGTTTAAGTTCTACTGTTCAGAGAACAACAGATTGAGTACTGCTGTCACAGAACAAGAACAACAGAAAAGTCAGTAGCGAGTTTAAGTTCTACTGTCCAGAGAACAACAGATTGAATACTGCTGTCACAAAACAACAGATTCAGTTATGTGTAAAAAGTACAGCAACTGGAAACCTAAAGAACAAAGATATAATCTTCGTAAGTTGTATTAATCAATACAACCTACCAAGCTGCTTGAAAAGCAATAAACTTTCATTATAATCGTGAATACAAAATAATACGAGAAAAATAAATAAATACTAAACAATCACGAGATTGAATAGTTAGTACTCCGATAAATAAGTAAAAAATAAAAACGTGTGATGAAAAAATATTCTCTCTAAAATATGGCGCTTCAGGTTCTTAATCTTCTATTTAAAAGAGACAAATCTTCTCCTCCAAGTAAAGACTCCTTCCATAACTAGAAGATTTTGTATATCTTGAATATTTTTTCCTCTATTTATCTTAAATTCTCCTCCAAATAATAATTATTACCAAAATAAATATTTCACCAAAGAAAGTCAAAATTAATTAAATTAATTAATTCCGACTCCAACAAAAACAACATATTATACAGAAAAAAAATAATTGAATAAACAAAATAATAAATTTAGAAATTAAAAAATAATTGAATAAACAAAATAATAAATTAAAATTTTTTTATATATATAAAAGATAATAATTTTAGAAGTATTTTGATCTTTTATTTTTTTAAGTTACATTACATTATAAACTATTAAAAAAATGGATACTTTTTTGTAAACAGTTTCTAAGCTGTTAATTTTAAGTTTTATAAATATTCTCTTATAAAAATTACTAAACAATTACGGCTATTTAAAAGAGCTTTAAAGTTCTACTCATCTGTTCCACAAAAATAATTATACGTAGTCAACATTAACTTTTTTTTGTATTCCAATAAATATGATAAACACTGTTAAAAAATTATTAAAAAATAACTAAAATAAAATTTAATTATATATTAAACTCTTGATGTTTTGATAAAAAAATCAAAAAATAATATTTTATTAAATCTCTATGTTCAGTTATGAAGGGGAAATCCTAGGCAATGCACCAAAAATATCACAAAATATGTATACTTTGATGTTTCCAAATTCTCACTCCCAACCCAAGATTCTCCTTTTATTCAATTTATTTTCAAACAAAAACAAAAAAAGAGAGCACGTGATCCAGTGGGTAACAGCGTAGTGCGCCAGGCTTACTGATAGCAGCTGTCAACATCAAACACCATTCACACCTCATCATCAATAGCTTCAGACTAAAACATGTAATGAGCTGGCAACAGAGCACATTATTATATTCAGTAGCCAGCTGTCCTTACTGCAAGCAATCAATATTTCTCTTTATTTTTTGGCTATTTCTAAACTTTGACCCAACAAATTCTCTACATTTTAGTGAATGTTTTTTCCAAAACCACAAAAATAAAATCTTCACATTTCCCTTCATCATACTACTACGTAAAAAATTTCTATGCGTTGTATAGAGGGATGGAGGGAGTACTATGCATTAACTAATCGGCATGTAAATTAAATAAAATATTACTTTTGACGTTTATAGTAAAAGATTAAAAATAAAAATGTAATTTTAAATTAAAAATAAAATATTCTAAAGTTTAAAAAGTATGTGAAAAATTATGAGTAAAATACTATTTTAAAATAGAAAAATAAAATAATTATTTTTGTTAGAAGGATGTGCATAGTGTGCATAATTAATTAAAATATCCAAAAAAATAAAAATGTTATCATAAATAATTTTTCAAAACTTTTAAAGTTTAATTCAATCCAGCTTTTTAAGTCTATTAAAATTTGGATATATTCAATACAAAATTTAAAAAGTCTTAAAAAAAATAAAATAAATTAAGCACACAAAAATTAATACAGTATATTTTAAAAGTCTATGTATTTTTTTTATTCCAAAAATATATATATAAAATATTTTTTGAAATTTCTTGTAATTATATTAATTTTTTACGAATTTTTATTTTAATAAATTTATTATTATTAAAAAAATAATAAAACTGAAAAAATATATAAATAAACGTAATAAAAAAATGAAAAAAACAAAAAGAAGAAGATTTTTTTATTTTATTTACATATATATAATGTTATATGTATGATATATGAGTAATATAACTTTTATTGAATATATAAATAAATTTATATTTAGTGGAAAAAATATACTCTATAACAATTGTAAAAATATTGAAGTTTACTATTGAAAATTTGAGTTTTTTTCAAAAATTACAATTTTATTCGATTTTATTTTTTTCTTGAATCTAAAACAAGTCTGATCGATTTGATAAATTTTATTTTTCTTTAATTATAAATACTTGTCTATTTTATAAACTTCCATATAAAAAAAATGCATTTCAATTTTTTTAATCTATAAAAATTAATTAATTTAAAAAATAGTCAAACTTTATTTTTAAATTTATAAAATTTTATAAACTTTTTAAAGTTTAAAAAATTAAATAAAATTTCAATTGATTACACATTTTTTAATACATGTAGTTGAGTATGAATAAATTTAATATAAAAATTAACTGTTCTTTTATAAGAATGGTTAATTACTCTCACAAATATTATAATAAAATTTTAATAAAATTTTAATATTACTTTTTCTTATTTAAGAAAATGCATCAAATACAATGACATAGTCAAAAATAAAATATGCAATATTTTCAAGGAGGACAAAATATTATATACTATTGAGATATGTTATAAAAATCATATTAAGTGAAATATTTATCATGGAATTAAAAAAATAGCTTCATGTGAAATATCACTATCTCACATTAAATATTTTATATAAATGATTATACTTTATAATTTTATATATTTTATATCAGCTATCATATTTTATATAAAAAAAATAAAATTTCAAATAAATTATAATTAATTTTTTACTTTACAATTAATTGATATTTTACATAATATTTTAATAAATTTAAATAAAAAATATATTGTAAGAAGTGTGAAGAGAAAGTGTAGGTGTAAAAACACACGGAGTACTATTTAATTCACATCTTCTTGTTGAAGAGAATGTCCACAAAACCCAATATTTTATTCACAAATATCATACTCAACAACCGCTACAAACTAATAATAAATAAACATGAGATCTCACTATCTAGTAGTGAATCGCGTGATTGATGGTTTCACCTTCAAAACAAATAAAGTATTTTTGATCATATCACAAAACTCTAAACAAACTCAATCGTGCAACTTTTCTAATTTGCAATACCATCCAAATCACATGAAATTCCGAGTTCAAATGTTGAGTATTTCGAACTTACTTTATCTTGCAAATCGAAAAATTTAAAATAAAAAAAGTTAAAAATGACGAGCGCTATCTTATTTCACATACTCGAATTCTTAGATCACGAATTTGGTGTACCCATGTTACAAATTTTGATCAGTTGCGCATATTATGGAATTTTATATGATGTAAAATATTGAAAATTAGGGTTATATTATTAAAATTGCATATAAAAGAAAAGAAAGAGAGACACGCACACAAGGTAGTCAAAGTAAATTGAAAAAAGTCAGCAATCGATAATTTCGTTATTGAAAGCCATCGATTTCCTAATCATACCGAAATTTGTGGATAGAAATAATATTTAATTAAATTAACAGAAACTTGAAGTGTAAGTGATTTAAATATTAATGATTTCTTTTGAAAAGTGTATAATTTTTTAATTTAATTTTTTAAGAGAGAAAAAAAATTACAAAAAATATAAGCAATTGTGTGTTTTATTCACTTTATTTTGAAATGGTGTATTATAATAAATACTCCATATGTCTCATAATATTTTTTATGAGAAATGTTTCACATTAGTTAAATAATTTTTTTTTTCAATTTAATATACTTTTTTTTTGTTTTAAATTTATATTTAGATATTTTTTTTGTATTTACAAATATAAATACAAAGAAAAAGTTATAAGTTTGGGACAAATAAAATACTTATTCTAATTTTATTTTTTCAAATGCTTTTCAAAAAAGTTACCTCAAATCATTTTTACTTGTACATTTGTACTGTATACTTACTATTTTAAAATTATTTTTACTTGTACATTGTAATGTATACTTACTATTGAAATAGTTACATTTCATTAAAGGCATACTCGTATATATCTACGTAACCCTTACAAAGAAAGTGAGATAATAAAATCGTGTTTTGGGGACGTTGTAAAAATGGATTTGAAAATCGCGTTTTATATAGTAATTGTCTTACTGTATACAGCAGTACTATTCCAGTTTTAACAAACCGCGTTATATATATATATACATACATTTCCTTTATATGTATATATCCGTGTCTCTCTCATTATTAGGTACAGATTTTGCCTTCTTCCCCACCGCTCTCTCTCGAATGACAGCGAGATAAATTCAGAGAGAGAGAGAGAGAGAAGAGTCCAATTCAAGAAAAACCCATTCCCAAGATCGACCCACATTTTCGATTTAATTCGTTTTCAAGAATCATCAATCAAGATGGTTCTTTCGCCGGCGCTGGCCGGAATCTTACTCCTCTTCATCATCATCCACGCGACGCCGACCACCATCGCAATCCGCTACTTCCCCCAAAACGGCGCCGTCTCGACCCCCGACCTCAACGCCATCTTCGGATTCTCCGAGGCCCCGGACTACCGAAACGGCGCCGAGTGCCCGGCGACGACACCGACCATGGGAGATCCGGTGACGTCGTGCGACCCGTCGCTCGTCCACGTGGCGATGACTCTCGACTCAGAGTACCTCCGCGGCACGATGGCGGCGGTCCACTCCGTCCTCCGCCACGCCTCCTGCCCGGAGCAGGCGTTCTTCCACTTCATCGCCGCCGAATTCGACCCGGTGACCCCCCGGGTCCTGACCCGGCTCGTCCGGTCCATTTTCCCCTCCCTCAATTTCAAGGTATACATCTTCCGCGAGGATACGGTGATTAACCTAATCTCCGCGTCGATCCGGTCGGCGTTGGAGAACCCGCTGAACTACGCCCGGAACTACCTGGGCGACATACTCGACCCGTGCGTGAAACGGGTCATATACCTCGACTCGGATCTGGTCCTGGTCGACGACGTCGTTAAGCTCTGGGAGGTGAAAATGTCGGGCGGGCGGATAATCGGGGCCCCGGAGTACTGCCACGCGAATTTCACCAAGTACTTCACGGACGGGTTCTGGGCCGACCCGGTTCTGAGCCGGGTGTTCGGGTCGCGGACCCCTTGCTATTTCAACACGGGCGTGATGGTGATGGATTTGGAGGGGTGGAGGGAGGGGCATTTTCGGAAGAAGATTGAGAACTGGATGGAATTGCAGAGGAAGAAGAGGATATACGACTTGGGTTCTCTGCCGCCGTTCTTGCTGGTGTTCGGCGGCAATGTGGAGCCGATCGACCACCGGTGGAACCAGCACGGGCTGGGCGGCGATAACGTGGCCGGATCTTGTAGGGCGCTGCACCCTGGTCCAGTGAGCCTGCTGCACTGGAGTGGGAAAGGGAAGCCGTGGGTGAGGCTCGATGAGAGGAGGCCGTGTCCGTTGGATCATCTCTGGGAGCCGTATGATCTGCACAAGAAGAATGTGGATGGGAAGGGGCAAATTCGTCAGATTGGGATTTCTAGTAGTTTGATGGAGTATTCAAGTTTTATCTTTTGATTCTTTGATTAGGGTTAGGGTTTTTTTTGTACAAAAATTTGTTCCAAACTTTTGATTAGATTGGTGGATTCTTTTGAGTGAAGAGAACCAATTTTGGGTATTTTTTTCTTCTACATTCTTAGTTTGAGTACTGTGTATTATCAATAACATTTTGTGCTCTCTTCATAAACTATAGCTATTTTCTTTAAACTTTGGCAACAAACAATTCATAACTTGAAAGCATTGGTTTTTATATTGTTTTATGAGATAAATTTCATTGGTAAAATTTAAATATTCGACCAAAAAAAAGATGTGAACATCTTCCAGACGGATTTTGCTGATCCGACGCTCGTGGACCGATCCGATTACCAATATTATAAAATTCATTTCTTAAAAAAACATAATGATTTGACGATTATAAAAGAAGTTATGGGCTTTGTAATTTATTTTTGCCTAACATATTGGGCTTGTAATTATTTTTCTCCAGTGGGCTTAGATACCCAAATCCCAAACCAAACATTTTATTTTGGGTTTTCACTTTTGTCACTTAAATATTCGTTCGATTAATTCATACTCCATAATAATAATATACCGCAATTAAAAAAAATCATATTAATTTACCTTTAAACACATACAAATGAACCAAATGACAGCACTTCTATTTCTATACATGCCTACCATGAAATGTAGTAATATTCAAATAACCAAAACAAAAAAAGAAACCATTAATTTTTATACATACTAACTACACATATACTAATAAACATGTACAACAGGTAAAATAATAATCTAAAACATTATTTTCTCGATCTCATTCAACTCACCACGACGACTCGATAATGATGATGCTAATTAATGTTTGTTTGTTGTGTTTTGATACTTTTGTTTGATCCACTGGATTCCGGCGGTGGCCCCAGCCCTGATCTTCTTGATGCCGGTGGAGGCCACCACCTTAGTCTTGTCGAGCTTGTCGGAGAATTTTGAAGGTGTGTTATAGTTTGAATTTGTATTGCGGGGATAAGTGTGGACTGGCTCGGGGTCCCATTGATCAGCCCACGATGTCTCTGAAGAATTTTTCGATGCCATAACCGATAGGATAGGTCGGAAATAACCTTGAGGTGTTGTTTGTATGTAGAGGAGAGGGGATAGAGAGATGAGAGTAATTATTATGAGATTATGAAATGCTCTTTTTATAGATCAAAGTCCCTTTTGCTTATGTATTCTTCCTAAGTTGTTCTTGGTCAAATAGAAGTTTCTCTAATGAATTATGTACCCAACTAATTGAACGAAAAAATATAAATAATTGTTTATTGTATATATTATCTTGGTTGACCAAGAAATATGAGTCTAATTCTAAAAGAAGAAGCGTTAGATGTCTAATTCAAATTGTGCACGTTTATTGAGTAATTTTCTGCTTTAATTTTATACTACAGTAGTATGAATATGAGAGAGAGGTGTTTCTTTACCATAGGAATATACACTTACATACGAATACATGATCACTTTTATGCATAAAAAATAAAAATGATGGAAAATTGTTTTGTTTTTTCTTGTAAATTTCAAACTCAAAATATTGGCCAAGTCCATTTTCTTAGTTGTTCAGCCCAAACAAAGGCCATTTGGGCCGCAGCCTAATTAACTTTCTTTGTCTGGATAAGTTGGGCTGAACCACCCATCCACATGGCCACATGAAACAAACAGGCGAGGCGATTGATTGGGAAATATATGTACCACTATGAAACAATCACCTTTAAAACATTTTTTATTGATAAAGATGTTAAGAAACAGTGATTAATTAAAACTGAATTAAATTTATTAATTAAATATTATTTAATGTGATATAGAGTAATACCTATACTCGGCTAGGGCTCAAGCTTCAAGTTTTACAACGATTGTGGCGCGAATCTACTTGATGCCTCACTCTTGTCCCCAGGATTAATATAGGTTGTGTTTAAGAGATAGGCACAATTTAAGCAGACATATCACACATTATTTGTATTCATCAATTTGTACTTCAACATTTCAATGATTTTGAACTATAATTTTAAGATACAAGACAAACATCAAATTTGATACTCCTCTCTCTCTATATACAAAATTTTGACATAAAAATTGTACCTACCATTGAGGATCCCTTCAAGTGATATATCAATTATTTTAATTTTTTTTAATATAATAATGAAATATTTGATATATTTTAATTAAAAAATTGTTTTAAATTAATATATATATATATATATATATATATATATATATATATAAGAATATATCTAATACAAATTTTTATAATATAATAAATTTATATATAAATAATTATTTATAAATAAAACTTTTATTTTTTTGGGTTTTCTGCCATGGCAGATTCTACACATTTAACAGCTCCCTACTGAGAAATATTTGTATTTGATTGGGGTCTTGCTAAATGGGCAAATTATGCTCATGGCAAGAATGAGTTAAAAAAATTAATTTAAAATTTTATATTATATTTTATTTAATTTTAATTAATTATTTTGATAAGTTACATTATATTTAATATATATTGTGTGAAAAAAATTGAAATATAATTTATTTTAGTTAAAATTATGAATATTTATATATTTAAGTTTAAAAAATCTATTAAGTAGAAAAATATATTTTAAAAATATAAGAATAAAAAGTAAAATTGATATTTTTACATAAATATTTTATTTAATACTTTTTTTTATTATAAAAAAAAATTATATAAAATTACCCTTGAATTTGTACATATTGAGTCAAAATAATTTTAAAGGATTTCGTGAGATACAAATTGTGCATTTGTGTGGCGTAGATCCAAATGACTAACTAAGTATAGATGTGAAACCTCACAGAGTGGGCCGTCACTATAAATGTGAGCAACGGTCAGTTTCGTTTTTCTCTTCTATTTCTTTAATTGTTTGACCATCCCAATTCTTAACTACTCCACATTATACGAGTAATACTAATTCTTCTTCATATTATAGAGACTAAAATTTCCGATTTCAAGTGGACATAATTTAAGCTAATTGTATCGCATCGTGTGGTGCAGTGTATTTTAAAACCTGACCAAGTTGAGTTTGAGAAATAGCAAGCGGATATAATCGAGTGGTAGACGTGCCCAGCGGTTCGAACCCGCCGGTTTTTGGCCCGGCGGGCCGAGGCCCGATGGTCCCCGGTACTGAGAATGCCGAAACCGGGACCGGACCGGCCAAAGCCGGTCTCAGTTTCAAAAACCGACGGGCCCGGTCCGGTTAAACCAGCGGTTTTTTTTTTTAATATTTTTAAAAAATATTTTTAGAAAAATAATAATTAAATTTTAAATACAACTTTAAGTAGTATAGTAAGAAAAAACTTAAAGAAAAAACTTTTAAGTTTTTTTAAATAGTAAAAAAAATTAAGAAAATATAAAAGTAAATTTAAATTAGATAATTTGAGAATAAAAATTCAATAAAAAACTTCAACTTTTATTTCAATTTGAGAATTACAAAGATCAAATAGAGAAATTATAAATTTTAATTTTAAAATTAGAAGTAGAAAATAGTTAACAAATTACAAGTTTTTAAGAAATAGTCCAAGCATGTTCCCTCCAATGCTAAAAGCCGATTCCACTGCTACGGTAGACGCTGGAACAAAGAAGAGGTCTCGAGCTATCTTCGAGAGTACTGGGCAAACTTCCGATTTCTTTGACCAAAAGAGCAAATAATCTACTTTAGTAGTATAATATTTATTATTTGTAGTATATTTTTAGTAGTATATTTTTTATAAATTATAAATAGAGAGATTATTAGAGATTTAGTATTTAAAGTAGAAGATAAGAGATTGAGATAGATTGAGGTGTGAGGTTTAAATAAAAGAAATGAAGAAGAAGAATGAAACACGAACAGGTCTTCAACTTCGATCGAGCGTCAGAACTGGATTGCGGGTAGTCGAGGCGCTTTCGCTATCCGCAAGACAAATACGTCCCGTGTATTATACGGTTTTCAGACGTAATGCCCTCAAAGATACAACGACTGTCTTGTTCGTCTCTGAAGCAACCAGAGCCGAACCACTTTCGAACAAGAAAGAGCAGGGAGTATAAACTATGAAATGCTGGGAATTATTTTGCTTTATTTGCTGTGTATGAAATGCAGCCTAGGACTCGGACTCACTATTTATAGTGATCCACCTGCATGTGAGGGGTCAAAGGCATTCAGTATGGGCATTGATACCTGGGCAATAAACACCCATTATCAGCCCCATCAAAACTATGTAACGGTTCAGGAGTGATGACCTGACCGTTGAGGATTTAATTTCAGAAAATAATAATATTAATATAATTATTATTATTATTTATTCAGGCTTGACTTTTCATCTTCAGCCCACATATGTTCAACTCTAGCCCACCCTACGTAGGCCCAATCAAAACCATAGTTCAGCCCATCAGCAAAACTATTACGCTGCACAGGCCCAGGAGCCCCAAGAAGCCCAAAGTCCAAGTCCAAGTACAAGGACGAGTCGGGTCGGGACGGGACGGGCCGAGCACGGGCACGGGCCGAGCCGAGCCGAGCGGACGGACGCGCGTGTGGTGATTGCCATGTACCTTAACGGTCCATGGTCTTACTCACTTGTTGAACACATTAATCCTCCAATCACTTATTAAGTGTAATAACTTTATTACATCTTTCAATGTGGGATGTAATAACTATTACACATTTCAATGCAATAAAGACTTATACTCTATTACATATTCAATTAAATGCCTTTTTAATTGGCTATCTTTAACAATTTATTTCTCACTCACCGAAAATCGGATATTGACGAAATAAAATTCTATAATTATCTACGAACGACGTAGAAAATTATCGTACCAATTAATTCCCAATCCGAATTAATTATATAGCTAGTCAACTCAGTCAAACGTTGGAAAAAACCAACTTTGACTTTGAGATTTTCCAACATGATATACAAGCATTGAGTTAGAAAGAGCTTTGTACAATCGTTTGTGAGCTTCGAATAATACCATAAACCACCTCCCTTCAACCGTGCACGTAGATCACTTTTCTGGTGATCGAAGCACGTAAAATCGTCTTGTTGTGTGTGTGTTCTCTTCGTGTTTGTGTTCGTAGTGTTCAATACAAGCTCGCGGTAAGGTGTGTGTTGAGTGTTTATGAATTGAGTGCGATTTTATTTTTTGCTCTGGATATTCGTATTATTGTGTGAGGCCGAGTGTCGCCGGAGCTCACGTTTGTTTCCAACCTCATTTCTCAACAGAGTGTAATTTTTTTGCAATACAAATTTGAAGTTCAATTTTTGAGTAAACAGAAAATTTCATCTTGTGTTGCCAAATAAAAAACCTCGTGTTGAGATTTAAGTTCGGCAAGTGGTATCAGTGTAAAACTACGATCCTACGACCATTCAGAGCAAAGTTTGATGACGAGAATGAAGTACGATTTACTAAACTTTTTGTTAGTTTTTCCCAAAACTCTGATGTCAGTTGTTGTCAATCGACGATAATCGAAAAATAACTCACTAAAGTAAAAAAAGATAAAAAAAAAAAAATTTAATGAAATTTCTAACTAGAAAAAATCTTAAAAATAACTACGAAAAATTTATTATAATATCATAATAATTACACATAAATATTCACTTTCAATATTTGATATATTTTCTGTATAACCTAAGGACATGTTCTTTTGGACTGAAACTTGAGCGATCTGAATTAAGCGATCTGAACTGAATTGAATTTTTAATAAAAATAATAATAATTTTTATAAATTATTAATTTTTTTTAAAATATTAATAATATTTTGACAATAACTAGATTTTATATTTAAAATTATAGATTGAAATTATGTTTTGTTTATTTTATTTTAATTTATTTTGAAACGAATTTAACTGAACTGAAGCGATTTGAACTGTCCTAAAATTAAGTCCAAAGAACAATTCGCATGAAAATTCAAGAAAATAAAATTATATTTCTACGTAATTTTAATATCTGTAAACAAGAAAAAAATCAATAAAAAATGTTAGTCACCAACACGGTTTTTTCCATACACACCTATCATACATATGACATACATACATACATACAAACATTTTCTTCTGCAACTGCCACAGCCACAGACTCCAGATCTGCATAACATAATCATTATATCATTAATTTCTCTCTAAAACAAAAATGAAGAAGAAGTTGATCCTCTCATACCCATTTCTCATTGTTTCCTTAATAATCTCCATTTACTATCCGATTCCGACTTGTGCTAATTTCTTCCCAAACATCTCCTCCATCCCACCCTCCCTCATCCCCAACCCCAACGCCTCCGTCTGGTCCGCCTTCACCAAGCTCGCCGGCTGCAAAAAGGGCACCACGGCCGCCGGCTTGACCGCCCTCAAGCACTACTTCCAGAAATTCGGGTACCTCAACGCCTCCTACTCCGACTTCACCGACGACTTCGACGACGCCCTCGACTCCGCCGTCAGAACCTACCAGCTCAATTTCAACCTCAATTCCACCGGACAACTAGATCTGCAGACCCTCAGCCGCATCATCCAGCCGCGCTGCGGCAACCCCGACCTCGTCAACGGCTCCTCCGCGATGCACTCCGGAAAACCCCTCTCCCCCGCCCCCAATTCTACCGTCGCGCACTACTCCTTCTTCCCCAACCGCCCCCGCTGGCCGCCGTCCAGGACCCAGCTCACGTACGCCTTCGCGCCGGAGAATCGGCTCCCCGACAACGTCCGAGCCGTTTTCGCGCGCGCGTTCGACCGGTGGTCGGAGGCGACGACGCTGGCGTTCGCCGAGACGGCGAACTTCGGCGGAGCGGACATCAGGATAGGGTTTTTCAGCGGGGCCCACGGCGACGGGGATCCGTTCGACGGCGAGCTGGGGACGCTGGCCCACGCGTACGCGCCGACGGCGGGGAGGTGCCACCTGGACGCGGACGAGAACTGGGTCATCGACGGGAATTTCCTGGGCGGATCGCCGTTTTCGGCGGTGGATCTGGAATCGGTCGCGGTTCACGAGATCGGGCATTTGCTCGGGTTGGGTCACAGCTCGGTGGAGGAGGCGATTATGTACCCGAGTATCGCGTCGGGCGTCCGGAAGGTGGAGCTCGCGAACGACGACGTATTGGGGATCCAGGAGCTTTACGGATCTAACCCGAATTATAACGGGTCGGGGCCGGTTCTGACACCGAGGGGAGAGAGGGATACCAGCGGGGCCGAGAGATTTGACTTCATTGGATTGTTATTTTTGGCTTATGTAATTTTATTATTCTTTCGTTAGATTTTTATTCAACAAATTTAATTTTGCAAGGAATATAAAATTCTCTTTACATTAATTTTTTTTCTACTTTGAGATGAATATACAGTATATAGTATATACTAATGTTTCGTCTATGGAGGCTCTTTTATTTATTTCTCTTTCTCACCCAAGGAGTCACACTTCCTTCTAAATTATAAAAAATGTGCGACGACAGTAACTTTTTAAATCAATTTTTCTCATTTACTTAATCATCCAAAAGTATTTTATTTTAACTTTTTAAATTTTTTTATAATTTTATTTTTTTTACAATTTAATAAGTAAACAAATAGAGATATCAATGAATAGTAAAATAAAGTATATATTTTTTAAATTTTGAATTTTTTAAATTAAATCATTAATAGTAAAATAAAATATATAATTTTTTAAATTTTTTTTACAATTAGTAAAGACGAAAAAATTGAAATAGTCATTATTAAAATAAATTACAAAATACTTTTGATAAAATACAATACACTAAGCACAAGACACAATTATAATGAAACACAAGTCTATTTATAGATAAAAATGATGAATTTTCGTATAAGATTAAAAATAAAAAATATTTTTGTATGAAATAATAACTTAAAAAGAAAGATAAGATAAAATTTTGAAATTCAAAATGAACAAATGAAAAAATAATAATTGACAACAATAATAAATAAGGAAAGAACTACAATAATTCAATCTGCTTCACGTGTGAGAAACTCATATAATTCATGCTACTATCATGTGTTTGACGTGGTCCTCAGCTCCTCGCACCATTAATAATTTCAACAAGAATAGCTATATGTATTACACAAAAAATTCAACTGTCTGTCCACCTTAAGGGTTGATTTTTTTCAACACCTTCAGTCTAAGTAATTTTTAATTGTATTCGAAAATGTATGAATAGAAAAAATATTTTTTATATTCATATCTAAATTTGTATTCATTTTTAAAATCATTAAAAGTGAATCACGAATCGTTTCAAAAAAAAATACTACTACTCATGTCTCGTACTAATGATCATAGTTCATTTGTAAATTATAAGAGATATGCTTGAGACAAAGGTGTTATGATTCATTTACTCATGTCCAATAGAAACCAAATAGTCGCCCGCCAAACTTTTCGAAGCCCAAGCCTAAGGGCTGTTCTGATACGTACCTCGTTGATTGATTGAACAAAAAGAAAGAAGGAATGTCAAATTTGGATACTTGGCGGAAGATCCCAAACCTCTGAGTCTAATTCGTGAAATAATTTAGGATTGATGTCCTAAATCCCAACACATGATTGACGAAACAACTCGGAAATCGATGAACGACACACGACGAGATTGGACGATCTCGTAGATTCGTCAAGGTGAACTCTTTTGGTACAATCGAAAAGAGAACGAAAAGCGAGAGATAATTAAACTCAAGAAATTATTTAACTGCATAAAAGTTGTGTTCTAAAAACAATGTAACAAGCCTTTTAAATAGGCAAACTTAAAAGTCACGAAAAAGAAAAACAAAAAGAAAGAAACTTGGAAATAAAGTCTTTCGTCGCGTTTTGGATTTCTGAAGCTATTGTCGGCCGACAGGTATAGGGTGTCAGCCGACACACATCCCGAAGTGCGGATTCAAACGCAGGTTCAAACTTCGGTTCACCAGAATGTGGGTTTTCGACCCTCTGTCGGCCGACAAGTCTTAGTTTCGGCCGACACCAAGCCAAAAACTCCTCCGAAGTCCTCGGCACGTCCTCGGCTCACATCTGACCTCCAATCACTACTACAAAAAAGGCTTTTAGCGACCACGTTTTTTGCGACCACAGGGCGTGGTCGCTATTACCCTTATTTCGCGACCACACGCGGTCGCAAAAACATGCGCTCGCTATTTGTTCAGGAAAAAAAATGCCGCCAGCTTCCCGCGTACATATTAGCGACCAAAGACGTGGTCGCTATTAACAGGAGCGGTCGCTACAGGTATTAGCGACCACATGCGTGGTCGCGAAAAAGTATTTCAGAAAATCTGATTTTCCACGGTGGAAAATAGATTTAATTGAGTGCCACGTGGATGGCTGTTGCGACCACGCGTGGTCGCTAATAGATTACAGATAACAGCGGGCAGAGGGTCTTTTTTTCTTCACATTTTTGTTTCGCGTTTTGAGAGCTTCTGCGATTTCCGGCAAAGGCGAATTCCGGCAAGGAGATTCACGGAGGCGACGACGACGTGAACTGGTCCAGATATGCTTCTCCTCTTCCCTTCTTCGTTATTTCTTCGATTTCTTTCTTAGATTAGGGTTCTTATTGTATCAATCGATTTAGGGTTTTAATTTAATTTTGGGTTTTTTCGATTTAGGCTTTGGGTTTTTCGATTTCTTTCTTTGATTAGGGTTGAAGTTTTAGTTTAGAGCATGTTGTGAAAGTTGACCTTTACGAAACCCAATTAATTCCATTTAGAATTAAGAAGCTAAAAATTTCAAGCTTCTGTTCGTACCTTTGTATTTTTCGCTTTAAATGAATAAACCCAATTAGGATGCCTTACGTTGCAACTTGGGTAGCTACAGTTTTAATTTTAGGATGCTTTTGTAGATTTTTATAAAAGTGTGATTTATGCTATTTTTTTCATGAGCTATCAAGTTACTCAGTAGCTAATAGTATCAGAGTTAACAACCACAAGGAAACTTGGAATGATGATATGTTGCAGCGAAGTTGGGTTTTCAAAATCTATACCTCCATCTTATTCATTTGGAATACTTGTACAGTAATTAATTTTGCATTCTATGCCTCCATCTCGTTTTCAAGTACATCTCAACCTTCTGCTGCAGTATCCTGGGCTGAGTTCGACAAGATAAAAGCTGTCATGCTCTTCTGGAACGAGCAGATGCAAAGAATGTTTCCTAATCTTCGACCTCCCTCCGTGTCAGGTGCAGGTGGTTCGACTACTCCTCCTGATTTGACTTCTCCAGCTCGTGATTTGAACCGTGACTCACCGTAGCTTGTTTTTAGGTTGATTACGGATTGTACTATTTGTGTATTCTATTAGGATGGTGTGATGAACTTGAATAATTGTTTTAATGATTTTAGATTGTATTTGTATTTGAACTGTATTATGGATTCGGTTTGTATTGTGTTTTGGATTGATTTGCAGGTCGGAAATTACAATTTTAAAATATTTTTTTTCCAGAAAAATAGGTATTTAAAAATATAGGTATTTGCATCCACGCGTGGTCGCTAATACTTTTAGATCGAAGTTTTGACCGCCATTAATTGCGACCACGCGTGGTCTCTATTAATGTACCACATCACCGCTTAATGTCACATCAACACGGAACATTAGCGACCACATATAGTGGTCGCGAATAACTAACGCGGTCGCAAAATATATTCGCGATCGCGCTGTTTTCGCCAAAAAAGCATTTGAGACCAACTATTAGCGACCACGCATTCGCGACCACGCGTGGTCGCACATACTGTTTTTGCGACCACATTCTGTGGTCGCAAAAACCCCTTTTTTTGTAGTGAATTCGGCGTCTTCTTCATCGTTCCAGCCTGAAACTCATAGTCTTCTGTTGGATTGGCCTCCTCATACGTAATTAGGTTGATAATGCTCGGCTTCTCCAAATCACCAATGTGTTTCTTTAACAACTCTTGTGCCCATACTTCTTGGATCATCACCATCAGACTTTTCTTGAACTTCTTAGCTCTCGAACGCGTAACGGGTTCAGCTGGAACATGCACCGAGTCTTGTATCATCGACGACTTTGGGGCTGCATCATGTTCAAAAAACCCGTCAAACCCGATCCGCCCGCCAACCCGACCGAAAGTCGCCCGAACCTGTCGGTTTTATTTTGAACAAATTACCAAACAGTTAGAATTTTTAAAACCCGCCAAAATTCAGGTGGGTAACGATTACGTTAGTGACTACCCGCAAATAAACCGACCCGTCCGCACATATTATATATATATATATATATATATATATATATATATATATATATATATATATATATATATATATATATATATATATATATATATATATATATATATATATATGTATATATATATAGTAAAACCTCTATAAATTAATACTCGATAAATTAATAACCTCTCTAAAATAATAAAATTATCCGGTCCCGACTTGGGCCTTTGTAAAAAATGAGCGAATTCGATAAAATACTATAATAATAATTTTTTGAAAAAGCCCTTTATAAGTATGAGTTCCCATCAAAATTTTAAATTAATAATTTGTAAATATTAAAATTATAAATATTAGTTCTCATCAATACTCTCAAAGTTGGGTACTTACCTGATCTATTTAGAGTGTTTCATAATGTACCTTACTAATATTCAAAGAATATTTTTCATTACTCATTTTTGTAATATTTTTAGTGCATGATGATTCCTTTTATATTCACATAATATTTTATGCATTTGATCATTTATTGATGATTTTGTGATTAATTTTAGATGACGAGAAAACATAATTAGGTATTATAAATTAGTTTATTTTTATGAATATAATAGTTAACATTATACATTGAATATATAATAATATACATGAATATATTAATTAGTTGTAATAAAATTGATTTTATCCTATTATTTTAAATAAATATATTTAAATTTATTAAATTTGAAAATTCTCTCTTTTAATTAATAAAATATTAATTTATCGATATATTAATACCTCTTTAAATTGATAAAATTTTACGGTCCCGACAATATTAATTTATAGAGGTTTTACTATATATATATATATATATATATATATATATATATATATATATATATATATATATATATATATATATATATATATTTATATATATATATATATATATATATATATATATATATATATATATATAATACAATTGAGGTTTGACTTTGTGTTAGATTTTTTCTATTTTTCACTATATTTTTTTATTTTTATTAATATTATTACTAGTATAGTATTATTAATTTATAAGGTAATTTTTAAATTTATTTAACTAGTTTTTGTTAGCTTTTAGGACAAAGCTCTAAACGCCACACGATCAAGACCAGTGCCACTATATACTACTTGTTGCAGATCGACAATGTATAGTACGATAATAATGCGAAACCCCGAAAATAACTCAACAATAAACAAAGAAGGAAATAAAAGTAAAGAAGACAAGGAATTTACGTGGAAACCCAAATCAGGAAATAATACGGGAGGAACGACGAGAACTTTCACTATAATATTGCCAACAATTACAAGGATTGATATGCACTCTAAAACCCTCTAATCTCACACAATATTATCTCTCTAATTGATAGTGTTAACTCGTGTTATTTGTGTCCATGGAGAAACTCTCTTTATATAGGAGGGAGTCCTAATTATTGTATGTAAACAATAATTCACGCCCGTAAGAAGCCTTAGAGAAGAAGGAATCAAAAATCGGATTGAAAAAGAAAAACTTTCCAAATTCGCGCCTGGACGGAAACGGCGGTCGCCGTTTCCTCACCCGCGGTCGCGGGACACTTTCCGCAGGCGCCGAATCACCAAAAAAACCCGATCGAACCTTCGATGTCTCTCCGGCGGTCGCTGCTACCCCTTCCGCGGTCGCGGGAGGCCCTTCAACGGGCGGTGGTGGCCATCGGCGGGCGCTGAATGATTCAGCGCTCTCCAACTTCGGTGTTTTGTAAAAACAACAACAGTTTTTTATGTTCGTTTTTTTTTTCTTTTTCAATCCGTCACAACTCACAAGTTCATGTTCTTACTTTTAAGGTCTTGCTTACATTAGCAGCATCTTTAATTGCTTGTATAACTATAGGTTATTATTTTGTAATATGTTACTATAACTTTGAATGATTTTTTTTTTTAATTTGTGTTAATTTTATTTTTCGTTTTCTTAATTTTTGTTTATTATTTTTTTTCAATTTTACAATTTACATATTTATTTAAACATCTCATTTAACCCGCAAAACCGCCCGCAAAACCGCCCGCACCGGACCACACCTGTCTACACCCGCACTATACGGTTGGAATTAAAAAAATGGGCGGGTATGGTTAATAAAATTGAAACCTGTCATCAATGGGTCAGGTGGTTTTTTATGGATGTACCCGCCCGTAAACACCCTTACCTAAAAACATCTCCAATGGTGTACCTCTCATTAGTTACAATTTTTTGTCACATCACATGCTAAATCATAAATAAATTATATTTATCAATGTATACATACACTCTCTAACAAGAGGTTACAATTTTTATTTTTGTAGACCACACCACTATACATCATATTACACATATATGTTAAAAAAATATGATAACAAATGAAATTATAACAAGTTGGGTCCACATTTTCCACTTTTTTTGAATTGTACCTAGTATCAAAGAATTGGTTTTTTCAATGCTACTCTTATGGTGTAATACCCCAATCCGTCTATCGTAGTGTACAATACATTGTACACCAAAATCTAAGTTAAATATAAAAGATATTCATTTTAAAAATGAATAATCATCATTCTTAAAATCATCATTCTTAAAATCATCATTGAGTAAAAATATAAAATATCATTTACTAAGATATTCATTATATATCAAAGTAATCTTCATTAAGAATACACTATAATAAATATTATGTGTACAATACTCCGTACACTATGTTGCACGATAGAAATTGCCGTAATACCCTACTCCATTATTTTTTGACATGTGTATTTTATAAAAACTTAAAAATAAAAGATGTGGTGGAGAAAAAAAGCAACCTCCACATGTCTGAATATTTATAGTGTTAGGGTAGTAACCATGAGCTAACATAGAATGAACCCAAAGAATTGATACTCCCATTTCTCTTTCATAATTTATACGTTGTTCCCCAATGGTGTACCTATGTACAATTTCATGTCATGTACCGACCATTGAGATGCTCTAATGAGAGAAAAAAAAATTAACCCACAAATGTAGTTTTTTTCGATTTAGTCACACACACATCTACTTTCTCAATTTAGTCTCAAATAACCCGAATTTGGTTTCAATTTAATCATTTTTAGATGAAAATCTCAAATTGACCAGAATCTGCCCACGTGCGTATCACGTGATCTCAACCCCGGCAACCACTGCTGACTTTGCGTCACGTGTCAGCACGCAATTGATCAATAATTTTTTTCAAAAAAAAAACGAAATATTGCCACGTCATATATAAAATAATTAAAAGAAATTCAAAAACACAGAAATATGCAGCATTAAAAACATGAAAAAGACAAATCAAACTTGGTCTTCTCCTCCTTCTTCTCCCCTTTCGCCGCACGTCCTCTGACTTTCCCCTTCGCCGGCAAGAAACCCATTCCGGGAATCATGACCGCCATCATCGGCGCTCCTCGATCTCCATTTTCTTCCTCATAACTTCGGTCAGGTCCGAGGTCTCGAGCAACGTGAGACCGGAAATCTCATCGGAGATGCCGAAAACCACTGCAGACGGGGCGAGTTTGGGTTTGGACTCCTGAACTGAAGCCGAGAATCACCGGATCGAATTGGGATTTATCGTCGACGCTTCAATTTAGGGATTAGGTCCGCAGAGGCG
Organism: Euphrasia confusa; assembly: GCA_954870475.1. Lineage (NCBI taxonomy): Eukaryota > Viridiplantae > Streptophyta > Magnoliopsida > Lamiales > Orobanchaceae > Euphrasia > Euphrasia confusa. The sequence goes on along the minus strand of OX940949.1, from coordinate 49,604,364 downwards.
GGTGAGCGCTTGTGAAACGAAGCGAGTGTAGTTGTGTGTCATAGTGAAATACAAAATTACTCCTTTTAGGGTTTATGATATTTGTATTCGAAGAGACGAAGAAGATGATGTTGAATTGGGGGTTTAACTGCTTAAGTCGAGCCGGGCAAATTACTCTTTTAAGGGTTTATGGTATTTGTATTCGAAGAGACGAAGAAGGTGATGCTGAATTGGGGGTTTAACTACTTAAGTCGAGTCGGGCAGGTCGAATCGAATATGGTTCTTCGACTTTCTGGAATTTTGCGAGATATGTGTTTTTGGAGATTTGTGGAATTAGGGATTTGTTGATTTGGGAAAGAAATGCATAAAATGGAGGTGAGGTAAAAGAGATGAATGTAAATCCCATTATCCACCTTCATTTAAGTTGTTTTTTTCATTTTTTTAACGTTGCGTATTTAAATGCGTATTTCTGTATTTTTGATTTTCTTTTAATTGTTGTATATACGACGTGGCAAGTATTTTGGATATATTTATTTTTTATTTTTGAAAAAAATTATTGACCAATTGTGTGCTGACACGTGGCGATGAGTCAGCAGTGGTCGCCGGGGTTGATATCACGTAATACGCACGTGGGCAGATTCCGGTCAATTTTGAGTTTTCCGTCCAACAAAAACTAAATTGAAATTAAATTCTAGTTATTTGAGACTAAATTGAGAAAATATATGTGAGTGAGATTAAATCGAAAAAAGACTACATTTGTGGAAAAAAAAATTCCCCTCCAAGCCTAATTGATGTTAATAAATGAGTGGGTTGAACCCTGCACTGCACTTCCTCTACATTTTGGTTTTGGTAGTAGCACTACAGACAGTAAATATCAACATATATGTCGATTGTCAATTTGTAAATTTTACTATATTTAAGGAGTAAAATAAATTTAATTATGTAATAGGGATAAACTATTATAAAATTTTGTTTTATTTGATTTATAATTCATCTCATTTATTGTTTTATTTGGTGGAATTTGTACGCGTATTCTTGATGGCCCGCATGTATGATGAAGAAAGTTTGTTGAGTAATTGGCCTAAAACAACACTACTAGTCATCTATCAAAATCTCTAAGCTCAAAAACTTTAACGGATCGATTCGGTTACCAATTATTGTAAGAGTAATATTATAGTTTCAGTGTATCAATAGATCTCTCTTTCCAACACGTTTTGTTAACACTTTTCAAAGGTTTTTACAAAATATTTGAAATTTTCATGTTGCTCAAATCAATCAAAATACCTTCCAAAATTATTTTTTGTGTACATTTTAAATTATAATTATTAATGAATCCAACAATAGATCGAGATATCGAGTTTTATATATACTCCATTAAATATCATTACAAGTTTAGAATAGTCAAAACCAAGTTTGTAATTTACACTCAATTGTTATACAATCAAGTAATCGTAATGGTTGTGTTATGGGGCCGATCGAATGGGTGATCAAGTCGAAGTTTGCTTGCTCCCATGGTGCACTTTGCCTTTAGATTTGGCGGTGATGAATTGTAGCGATCAAACAATCACACACACACACAATTGTGATCGAGTACTACCCAGCTTGCACGCACAATGTATTCTCCATTTTCATATATGTTTCAAGATTTCTCACTAGTAAAACTTCTATAAATTAATACTCGATAAATTAATAACCTCTCTAAAATAATAAAATTCTTCAGTCCCGATTTAGGCCTTTGTAAAAAATGAGCGAATTCGATAAGATAATATAATAATAATTTTTTGAAAAAATCCTTTATTAGTATGAAGTCCCATCAAAATTTTAAATTAATAATTTGTAAATATTACAATTATAAATATTAGTTCTCATCAATACTCTCAAAGTTGAGTATCTATTTAGAGTGTTTGATAAATTACTTTCACTAACATTCAAAGAATATTTTTCATCAACTGATTTTTGTAATATTTTTAGTGCAGTCCCTTTTATATTCACATAATATTTAATACATTTGATCATTTATTGATGATTTTGTGATAATAATGAGAAAACATAATTTGGTATTATAAATTAGTTTATTTTTATGAATATAATAATTAACATTATACATTGAATTATAATAATATACATGAATATATTAATTAGTTGCAATAAAATTAAAACATGAATCTTAATCCAATTATTTTAAATAAATATATTTAAATTTATTGAATTTGAAATTTTTTCTTTTAATTAATAAAATATTAATTTATTGATATATTAATACCTCTTTAAATTGATAAAATTTTACGGTCCCGAGAGTATTAATTTATAAAGGTTTTACTGTATATAAATTAATTTTCAAGCTTTAATTTTTTGGGTACGTAGTGTCAATAATGGATGATTGAAATAACGATTGAGTAGTTGACATACATACATACATACATATATATATATATATATATACACGCTTCTTTTGTCTCATAAAAGATGATTTATTTTTGTAAATTACAAAGTGAGTAATCTTTCTTAAGATGAGTAATATGTATAAATTATTTGCAACTTGATTATTTCACATAATAATATTTATTTTATTTGAATGTTCTTCATATATGGTATTGTGCGGCCTAATTCCACTGTTCTAAAAATCCCCGCCTAGCTCCGATTAATCCCCGCCTAGGCCCTAGGCTGTACTCGACCGCCTCGATTTTAGGCTCTAGGCCCCTAACCCGCCTAAGCCCCGCCTAAACCCGCCCAGACCCGCCTAAATCCGCTTTGGACCGCCTAAGTTCAATTAATTTCGTCTTTACTTACTTAGACGGTTCTCGAGCATATTTAACTGAATAATCAATTAGATGCAAATTTTGATAAATTAAATAAAATAAATGATGTTATGATAAATTTTGAGGTACGAGACCAAAATTTGAAAAAAAATATTAAATATATAATGAAAATGATCTAAAATTTTAAATTTACAAATTATTTTTATTATTTTACTATGTTAAACTTGTGATTAATACTATATTTAAATTATTTATTGATTATTTTGTTCAAAATATTGATTTATTATGCATAAAAATATTTTTAAAATATAATATTAATTAATTAAATATAAAAATGTAAAACGATTAATCCCCGCCTAGTCCCCGATTAATCCCTCTAGGCGCTAGGCCCCTAGTCACCGCCCGACTAGCGCCTAGCGCTTTTTAGAATCTTGCCTAATTCACACTTCATGATAATTTTGAGTAAAAAATCATATTGACCACAGTATAGTTTGTTTATTATACCATGTACAACGGCTAGTTGAAAAAAAAAATTCAACTGTTGAAATGGTGGAACGTGGAGTTGAAATCGATTGTTGAATTATAAATTTATAAATTTATACATATTGAATTATTTTAATCTTTTCATATTTTTGACTTTTGCTCATGTTATTTTATTATTTTTTAATTTTAATTTTCAAAATTTTATATTATCTTATGCTTTAACTTAATTATTTTATAATAAATTATTTTTTTATATTTATACAAAAATCATCATTTTTTATTTATAAATAGAAGTTAATTCATTTGATTTTTACACACAAAAAAAACATTTTTTCAATTTGAAAAATAAATCCCAACAATTACTCATTTCAATATCAATCTTCCGACCAACAATATTCTCAAAATACACCAAAAGGGTGTAATAATAGTTTTATTATAGTTTTGTCGTTTGCTTAATGTATTGTATTGCATTATAAGTATTTTGTAATTTGTTTTAATAATGACTATCCCTATTTTTCCGTTTTTACTACTTGAAAAAGAAATATACTTTATTTTACTATTAACTATTTTAATTTAAAAAATTCAAAATTCAAAATATATATTTCCTAGCTCCCCTGAAGACTAATAGTCACACTTCCTTCACAAAATACAAAGGAGGTGTGACTGTTAGTCTAGTTGGAATGGAGTATATTTTATTTTATTATTAATTGATATTTAAAAATTATAAAAGAAAATAAAAAGATGAAATAAAAGTTGTGGGGTAGAGTGTTGAATTTTATTATATAAAATTATTGTAAGAGCATCTCCAACGGGGTGAGGAGTCTTGCGTGGATTACTACTCTCACAAAAAAAATATTGTAGAAATCATTGAAGGTGCAATGACGTGTAGTGAGTAGAGTCTTACTTGAATTACTACTCCTCACCAAAAAATGTGGTTGAAATCATTGAAGGTGCAATGAGTGAGTAGAACATCAGAGATGTTCTGGGTAGAAAATTTTCTATCATTATATTATTATTTTATTATTATTATTTACTATTATTAATTAATAAAATCAATATTTTTGTTGTAATATTTGAAATTGTTAAAAGTTTTAACGTTATAAATTATTTTATATTTTAACAAATTTTTATGTATTTTATATAAAAATTAATTAAAAATAAGAATTTTGAAATAGTTAAATTTTTAATGGATTATTTATATTTTATATAAATAATGACGTGTAGTGAGTAGAGTCTTACTTGAATTACTACTCTCACCAAAAAATGTAGTTGAAATCATTGAAAGTGCAATGACGTGTAGTGAGTAGAACATCCGAGAAGTTCTGGGTAGAAAATCTTCTATCATTATATTATTATTTTATTATTATTATTTAATATTATTAATTAATAAAATCAATATTTTTGTTGTAATATTTGAAATTATTAAAAAATTTATATTTTAACAAATTATTATGTATTTTATATAAAAATTAATTAAAAATAAGAATTTTGAAATAGTTAAATTTTTAATGGATTATTTATATTTTATATGAAAATTAATTAAAATTAAAATTTTTGAAATAGTTAAAATTTTAATATTAACCAATTATTTTGTATTTTATATAAAAATTAATTAAAAATAATAATTTTGTATATAAAAATTAATTAAAAATAATAATTTTGAAATAATTAAATTTTAAGCGTATTTTATATAAAAAGTAATTAAAAATAATAATTTTGAAATAGTTAAATTTTAAAAATAAATTTATTTTTTGTAATATTTTTATTTTAATCATGAATTATATGATATAATTAATTATTTACAAAGTATATTTTCTATCTAAAAATTATTTTTTTAATTTTTATTATTATTATTACTATTTAAATATAAATAATAAATAATAAATAAAAAATATAAAATAAGTAAATGGTGAGACCTATAAAATTTAATTTTTTGGTAGAATTGTTGAATGTATTATAAGTTTGTTTTAGGTATAAATAGAAAAAATATGAGTTGAAGCACACGTAACTTATTTTACACTAAAAAATTATACATTTATACCTACTACTGGAGATGCTCTTTAAGTATAAAAGTTAAATGTGTAAATGAGGTGAAAGAGAAAAAAAATATTAGGCAAAAGAGGTGCTCTAAAGTCTAAAGTAAAGAGTTGATTGTTCAAAACAATTGTAGATATTGTCTTACCGTACTAAAATAACAAAAATAAAAGAACTAGTAACCTTATTGGTATTTTTTTTTTGGAAAAAGAAGATGGGCCCGACTTTCCACGAAAAAGGCCCAATAAGAATAAGTCAGCGCGTGGATATTATGATATTTTTCACATACGGATCCGTGCAAATGCACAATAGTACAATGCATCTCAATATAAATTGTCCGAATTCCGAAAACGAAAGAAAGCCGTCTTTTTGTTTTTGTTTTTCTAAGATTCTAAATTTCATTCAACTAAAAACAAAATATGCAATCATAACAAAAACACGAATTGAAAGAAAAATAGAGATTTTATAAAACTAATTGTCCACGCAACATCAATGGCAAAATTGTCGAATATTTATAAAATTATAATCAATGTTGTCGATCGAATCATCCTTTCACTCCATTTCAGTTCAATTTATTGAAATTATCAAGCTAATTTTTAAGTTATAAATTGTGCACAAACAAACGGAGTATCTGTATAGCTAGTGAAATAAATCGTGAGATATAAATTGGAGTAGTGTTGAATGCAAGTGGTGCGACCCGGCCCGGCCCGATAACCGAGAAAATCGTAACAAAACACAACATGCATGGCGTGTTATGTGTATATAATATCTAATCCTATCCTCTTATCACGTACACCATCAATTTGCACGACCCATACTTTATTCAATAATTAAGGAGTACTTAAATAATTAAACCTTACATTCTTTATTAATCTCTTCTTTATATATATATATATATATATATATATATATATATATATATATATATATATATATATTCCAGTTCGTGAGTGTGTAATTGACACTATAATATATCACAAAATGTATTAAAATGTGTAAAATTTACAAAATTTATTCTCTAATAGGAGTAGAATTTTAAAACTCATTCGACGCGAATAAACAACATAAAAAACGACGACAGAGATTGATAAAATTAAACATTGTCATTAACAAATCATTACTTGATTATATATGTTGGATCACTAATGTTTCTAGAATCGCCACCAAATGTCTCAAACATTCAGTAATTAATTCCCCAAAATATTTAATTTGAACCCTAATTATGGGCAGATAGATAATAATTAAGAACATGTAGTAGTGAGTGGTAGGGTCTGTAAATATGGACAAGTAACTATTAAGAAACAAAATAGAATAATTTGATGTGAACATGTGTCACAACTCAAAATTAAGTTAAATCACAATATAGGAGTATATAAAAGTTGAATCCAGCAAATTGAATTATGGAAGTATCTGGATTTATCTCAAAGTGCAAGTGGCCCGATTAATATTTAAAGAATTGATTTTTAATTAATTTAAAGGGCTTTATCATCATAATTATTATAGTGACTTGGGCAATATTGTTTGAAAGTCCATGCCCATGCAAAGTGATGCAACAATTCATATCACATAGAGAACAGGTTTGTTTTTCTTGGTCCCATGCACCATACACAACTCCACTTTTTGCCAATTACAAAACAATTATATATACACACAACACACGTTACAAATCATAATACATCCATTCCCATGTCGACACAAGTCATCGATATTTAATTAGTTTTATTATAATATTGTGACTCGAATACAAATAAACAATCGAAGAAGCCAACAAACGATTAGAGAAAGACGCGAAGAAACGAAGAGTAAGATATGTTGTTAGCCAGTCCATTGTTTGGTGCATCATAATGATGTGCCATGGTAGCATGTCTTGCTAATGGCCGCGCGACCTGATGTGTATTATCGGCATGTTTTTTATGTTTTTTTATGTACGGGCTTCGGTCAGCGGAGCTCGTTCATGGATTTTTTGATTTAAAAATCAACGAATTTCTTTGTTTGTTCTATTTTTGAATTATATTAAGAAAATAATTTTATTTTGTACCTATTAATTAAAAGTACTTTTACAACTTTTTTTTTGTGTCAAGTAAATTGTAGAAATATAAATACTTACACTTATTACATAAATGTTCTATACATATTTAATTTAGATGATCTCGAGATTATTGTATATTTATGGATACCGTGGTGAATTTATATTTATAGACGTGATTTTTTTTATTTGAAAGTTTTTGTTGAAAAAGGGGTGCCCCAAACCCAAGAAAGGAAAAAGAGGGGGCATGTCGGCCGACATATTTGAATGTCGATCGACACCATGTTTTTTCTCTAGCCAATTCGCGTTAGGCTTCAAAGAGTTTGACGCGTTCTCGTCAGGGACTGTCGGTCGACACCGACATACTGTCGGGCGACATCAACGCCTGGAAAGTGCGGTTTTTAGGAATTGTTTCCTAAATTGACGGGGATTAATTCCAGCTATTCTTAGACTTTTATGGGCGAGATTTATTGTTTTCATACAATAATTAGGACATCCTCCTATATAAAGAGAGCTTCTCCATGGACACAAACAACATGAGTTAACAACATCAATTAGAGATATAATATTGTGTGAGATTAGAGGGTTTTAAAGTGGATATCAATCCTTGTAATCGTGAGCAATATTATAGTGAAAGTTCTCGCCGTTCCTCCCGTGGGTTTTCCTGATTTGAGTTTCCACGTAAATATCTTGTCTTCTTTACTTGTCTCCTTCTCTTTTATTGTTGAGTTAAATTCGAGGATCCGCATAATTATCGTACTATACATCGTCGATCTGCAACAAGTAGTATCTAGTGGCACCGGTCTTGATCGTGTGGCGGCCAGAGCTTTGTCCTAAAAGCTAACAAGTGGTATCAGAGCCAGACAACGATCACGTGACCTTTCAGAGCCAGACTATGATCTTACTACCTTCCAGAGCAAAGTTTCGATGGCGAGCGTGAAGTACGATCTACCGATGTAAGATCTCAACGGGGTGGTTTCCTCTTTACCATCACGACATGGAGGAGTCTGTGAGGATTGAGCTCGATCGGAAGGTAATTAATATTGACCTTCATCTATCGAACTCCATGACCGAGGAAACCATGAAGACAAGGTCCGCAAAGGAGTTGTGGGAATTATCTGAAGAGTTGTGGCAACTTTTCGAGACAATATCTTATGTAGCCGTGTTATTGGCGCTATTTGCGGGGGAGAACGTGAAGAGAATTGGTGTGGGTGTCTTCGATGTGGCATCGCGTGATGGACTTTACGTCCAAAATAAGTACCGTGATAAAGGGAGCGGCTCGGGGAATTCGAAGTCGCGACACGAGAATAAGGTATGTCACTATAGCTCGGTGAAAGGAGAAGTAACCGGAGTTATGTTTAGCTACACCTGTGAAGGTGGAGTTTTTGAGGCTACCAAAGCGGCTTTGGTGGTGTTGGAAGGAGACGACAAGGAAAAACGACCTTATGTCCTCCAAGAAGGCGCGGTGAAGGAAGTAACCGGGGCCGAACCTCGACTCTTGGTAGAAGAGTCTATCTGGCTTAGAGGCATGCAAACGAAGGTCGGAGTGACCAAGCTTAAAGATAAAGAAGAAACGTTGAACGAAGTAACCGTGGGAAATACTAGGATCTCGGATGAAGAGTCTACTCGACTAGACCATGTGCGGCTTGGGCATGTGAGGAAAATCGACAAGAAGGATCGAGTGTATATATATCGATCGATGGAGTGTTTCTAAACCTGGTGAGCCATGTGCGCTTGGAAAGCGGTCGAGAGGGTATATCTCGAATTGGGCTCACAACTTGAAGAAGACACTCGGGTATGTACGTTCCGATTCATGGGGACCTTTGAAGGTCCAAACTTCTAGGAACTAGGTCCGTTGGGGCATTTGGAGGAAGACGAGGGACGAGACTATGGAGTGCGATGTGATTTCGCATGAGCGATGTGATTTCGCTTTATGGTTTGATGTGCGATGGGATTTCGCGGCTTGGTGTTATATGTGATGGGATTTCACATGTGCGATAAATTTTCGCGGTTTGGTGTCAAGGTGGTGATTGTTGAAAAAGGGGTGCCCCCAAACCGAAGAAAGGAAAAAGAGGGGGCATGTCAGCCGACACCATGTTTTTTCTCCAGCCCATTAGCGTCAGAGCCCGTTGGCCGACACCGACATACTATCGGCCGGCATCGACGCCTGGGCGCACGGGATTTTTGGAATTGTTTTCAAATTGATGGGGATTGTTTCCTACTCCTTCTAGGACTCTTATAGGGAGAATTATTATTTCCATACAATAATTAGGACCTCCTTCTATATAAAGAGAACAACTTAATGGACACAAACAACACGAGTTAACACCATCAATTAGAGATATAATATTGTGCGAGATTAGAGGGTTTTAGAGTGGATATCAATCATTGTAATCGTGAACAATATTGTAGTAAAAGTTCTCGTCGTTTCTCCCGTGGTTTTTCTCGATTTGAGTTATTTTCCACGTAAATTCTTTGTCTTCTTTACTTGTCTCCTTCTCTTTTATTGTTGAGTTAAATTCGGAGTTCCGCATTATTATCGTACTATAAATCGTTGATTTGTAAAAAAAAGTATCTAGTGACACCGATCTTGATCGTGTGACGGTCAGAGCGTTGTCCTAAAAGCTAACATTTTTCACCTTATATTTGACATTTTTATGGATCTCTAATTATTTCTCAGTCTCCCAACATCCATCGTAAGTTACTAAGAGAATTGTGTGGAACCATAATAACAAACACTTGAAATTGATTCAAATTTGTGAAGTGTGATATTTTTAACACAAAGTTTGGACACGTAAGTTAGATTACGAGGATGCAATGGTAATTTACAGTTGTAAAGTAAGATAGGAGTATTAAAAAACTAAAAAATGAGAATGCGGTGTTGTCTAAAATGCGCCTTCTGAAAACATGAAATTGTTCCCTTTATAAAGACGGCCCCCATTCATATTCCATGTCTCGTAACCAATCTTCGAAATAGTATTCTTTTAAATTAAGTAAGCATATATCCTTGGAAATTACTGAATTACCCCCGCAGCAATGGGCAAACTCCTCCGCTGTCCCCTCCCCTGCCACCCGGACAGCCACCATCACGATTCCGACCACCCATCTTCACAGCCCACCACCAGCGATTCATCGTCGAACTCATCCCTTTGTTCCCAGCCCAGCCTCCCCTGCGTCCCCTCCCTCACCCCGCCGGATTCCCAAATCCCCTCCGACGCCGCCCGCTGCCTGGCCACCCTCAACGCCCACTCCTCCTACATCTTCGCCCTCGCCGTCTCCGTCAGCCGCCTCTTCTCCGCCGCCTCCAACGGCGAAATCCGGGTCTGGGACCGCAGCTCCCTGAAACCCATCGCCGTCCTCAACGGCCGCAGCGCCGTCAAATCCATCGTCGCCGTCGGCCGGAGCACGCTCCTCACCGCCGTTCAAGCTGGCGGCGACGCTGCCGACGGCTCTGGACCGGTGCCTGAAGCTGTTCTCCCCCAAGAACTACGTCCGGGTGCGGCGGCACAAGAGGTGCACGTGGGTCCACCACGCGGACGCGGTCTCGGGGCTGGCCCTGTCCGCGGACGGGGCCCACCTGTACTCGGTGTCGTGGGACCGGTCGATGAAGGTGTGGCGGGCCCGCGACGACGACGCCATCAACGCCGTCTTCGTGTCGCCCTCCGGGCTCGTATTCACGGGGTCGGCCGACAAGCTGATTAAGGTTTGGAAAAGGAATAATAATAAGCACTCGCTGGTGGGTGTATTGGAGAAGCATAAGTCGGCTATCAATGCGCTGGCGATGAGCGAGGACGGGAGGGTTTTGTATTCTGGGGCTTGCGACAGGTCGATTATAGTGTGGGGCCAGGGCGGAGGAGGTTGGGGGGTGGCGGGGGCGCTGAGAGGGCACAGGAAGGCTATACTGTGTTTGGGTGTGGTGAGGGATTTGTTGTGCAGTGGATCCGCTGATAAGACGGTTAGGATTTGGAGGACTGGGAATACATATTCTTGCCTCGCCGTTTTCCAAGGGCATAAGAGTCCGGTCAAGTGTTTGACGGCAATTACCGATGATACAAGAATCAACCAAGAGGCTGGTTTGGGTGATTCGTATTTACTTTATACTGGAGGTTTGGATTTTGACATTAAAGTTTGGCACATACGAGTTCCCTCTTGATTATAATTTTTTGTTATAAGAAATTATATAGCAAAATTGTTATGAGAAATAATTTATTAATAAATTGTTGAGGATAGTATATTATCAATATTAAATTTTAAATTAATTACAACGTATTACATTTCTTCAATATTCAAATTTATTTTATAAATTTTTATATTTTAAAAAAGTACTGTACTAAATAAATTTTGAGAATTTATAAATTTATTTAAAAAAGTTATAAGCTATATCATGCGGAGTAAAACAACTACATACAGTATTTTGTCTTCAGTTCTAGTTATTTCTAGTTGTTTGTCCTTTTTTCCCTATTAAGCTTTTGAAATGTGATCAACAATAATACTACTCGTATATGATTAGCAATAATTAGTTTAACTATCAATTTTCTTGACCCCTTTCACTATAATGATGATAATGATAAAAAGATTGTTTTTTTCAAAATTGATGAATACGATTGCATACCAAACATAGGCTTTAGGTTACAAGACACAACTTGCTAATTTTGTTTATGATCGAAGGGACTTTGTGAGTCAAAACCTATAAGTCACGTGGATATAACAACTACTTATTATATTATTTTTTGATGTCTTAAAGAATTATTTATTGAACTCCAAATATATGTGTGTGAGCATTTAAAATATTTAATATTTAAATTTTAGTTATAAATATTTTAGTTCCTATGTTATAATAAGAATAACTATGAGTGTCAAAAGTTTGGTTAAACCGATCAAATTAAACCAAATCGACGTAATTCGGTTAAATCAAATCGAACCAATCTAATTTGATTTGGTTTTGGTTTTGATTTTTTTGATTTAATTTTTAACCGATTAACCTAAAAAAAACTAAATCAAATTGAATAAAAATAAAATAAAAAATAATATATATATATATATATATATATATATATATATTATTTTAAATGTAAATAATAATAATTTATATATTTCTTTTATATTTTTTAATAATAAAATTATGTTTTTAATTAAAATTATTTTTTATATTTTGTTTTAATTAATTTAATAATAATAAAAATAATTTTTTATCTTAATTTTGTAAATAAAATTTAAAAAAAATTATTTTTTCAATTAAAAATTGGTTAAAATAAAAAAAAATCGAAATTATTTGGTTAAAACCAAATTAAACCATTTCTTAAACAATTTGATTTTCGGTTTTAAAAAATAACTCTTATTTGATTCTTTTTAATCGAATTAATACTAATAGGAATAACTACCAGAGAAATCTAATGAAGGGACAGAACAAACTATCAAAGTTGACAGATGAAACTGTCAAAGTTGAATCAATAACACTTTAAAAAGTTTTGCTAAAGTGATAAGATTGTCAAACTTATATTGGAGCTTTATGATCGATTTCCAATCGATGTGAGATATTTAACACCCTCTTTCACGAGTAAGCTCAGTTTTGTCGGCCGACTCTACTCGTGGACACAGTGTCATCTTTGGGCAAATCGAAAATTTTACTGGCCTAGCACCAATAATCGTGTTGGGTCTGCTCTGATACCATGTTAAAGTTGGGCGATAAAATTTTCCAACTTATATTTGAAATTTAGGATCGATTTTCAACCGATGTGGAATATTAAACACAAACTACACGATGCAAGTAAGACTTTTTTTCTAGGGTGAGGCAGAGAAGAGACATAGCATGTCAATAAATGACACACTACAAAAAAAAAACTGTGAATCCCTACGGGAATCGGCCGTAGGGGCTAGCCTCGTAGGGAACACTTTTCCCTACGGGGTTTTGATAGACGTAAGGGGGCTGCCTACGGGGATGCCGTAGGAATGTGGCTCATATGCGACTCGGGCCACCAATCCAACCCATAATCTCAGGCACGACAATATCATAACAACCCAAGGCCCAACCCAAGCCCTTCGTAATAATTTTTTATGTGTATTGCATGGCCCAGGATATGGCCTTTTTTATGTGTATTGCATGGCCTAGGATTTGAACCCTGGACCTTATGAGTGAAGAGGAGGAAGATAACCGCTGGACTATCACAACAATATCACAATCCCAGGCACGACAATATCACAACAACCCAAGGCCCAACCCAAGCCCTTCGTAATAATTTTTTATGTGTATTGCATGGCCCAGGATATGGCCTTTTTTATGTGTATTGCATGGCCTTATGAGTGAAGATGAGGAAACCCTGGACCTTATGGTAGGGCTTGAAACGAGCCGAGCAGCTCGCGAGCTTCTCGAGTCAACGCTCGATTCGAGTTCGGTCAAACTCGAGCTCGATCCAGCCGAACTCGTGCTGCTCGATCGAGTCGAGCTCGAGCATGAAAAAAAATTCGCGAGCCGAGCTCGAGCACCCTCCCGAGCAGCTCGTCGAGCTCGAGCCTGCTAATTTTTTTTCCGAGCCGGCTCGATAAGCTCAAAGCTCGACTCGACTCGGCTCGCTTCCAGCCCTACTTATGAGTGAAGAGGAGGAAGATAACTGATGGGCTATCTGAGTTATATGTAAAAAATTTAAAAGATATTTATTATGTAGTATAATGTAATAATAATATAAAATACAATATATATATATATATATATATATATATATATATATTGGTTTACAAAAGGTAATTTTAAATAAAAAGACATTTAAATATATTAAATTGCGAATTTTTTTGTAATTAATTATTTTTATAATATTGTTGCGTAATTACATAATTTTTGTAATTAATTATTTTTATAAAATTATAATTGTTTAGTTGTATATAAAATTATAATTGCTTAGTTGTATAATTGGTAGTGCGTAAACAGTTAATAAAAACTTTAATTATAATTTTATTATTTAGTAAAATAGTGGTTTAAAAAAACATTTAAAACAATTTAGCGTAATTTTATAATAACATTTAATTAATTTATTATTATATAAATTAATACTTAAAAAAAAAACAATTCTCCTACAACATTTGCCATAGGGAATAATTTTCAATACACCTCGACAAAATAGCCGTAGGGGTCCCCTACGAGAATAATCGCAGTAGGGGATTTATTATCCCCTACGGCCGTTTGTCCGTTAGGACAATTTCCTTACGGCTAGCCGTAGGGGATCGGAATCTTAGAGGGAAGTTATGCGCGCGAATGCGCGCGCAGTCCCCTACGGAAGTCACTCCTACGGCTGGGTGGGGAGTAGGGGATGCTGTAGGGGAACTCTGAATACGATTCCCGTAGGAAATGCCGTAGGGAAATCTCAACGGGAAAAAGGCAGTAGGTATCCCCATTGGGATTCCCTACTTTTTTTGTAGTGACATGAATTGTGGATGCATGTATCAATATGAAGGGAGAGGAAATGAGGGAGTTATGAGCCGGTTTGGACGATTTTATTTAAAATAGCTTATAAGATATTAAGTCTTATAAGCTGTTTCAAGAGCTGATAAACTGTTATATTTTATTTAATAAATAATTTGTTAAACGGGTTGGATAAAATAGATATATAAATGGTTAATTTGTTTGGCAATTTAAGATCTTATATAAATAAAATTATCAAAAATAAATTGTTATATATGAAAAAAAAAATAAAAAAATTATATTAACTAAATAATAAATTTTGAATTTTTGTATATATATAAAAGGTAATAATTTTAAGGGTGATTTGGTTTTTTATTATTTAAGTTGGAAGAGCTTACAAGCTGTTTACAAAAAAAAATATCTCCCCTTACTTTTTTTTAAACAGTTTAAAATTTTTTAAGATTTTTTTTTTAACTTTACCAAACAAATTTAGGAGTTTATAAGCTCTTAAACAGCTTATAAACTGTTTTAAAGAGTTTATAATCTCAGCCAAATAGGCTCATAATAAAAATGAAAATGAAAGGGAAGAGTTTGAAGCTCATAACCTATAAACTCAAAAATGTACGGCTCGACCTATTATCCCTAATCATTCAATAAATTAGATGTTTGTGTCGTAGCTTGAAACATTCAATTCCAGCAAGATTTCATATGAAATCTAATATAAATTCATCATTCCATTATTGGGATCAGATTTATTCATCCATCATTCCATTGTATCTATGCGAAATTCTATATGGACTAAATTCAGATGGACATACGCTGTGCGGCCCAACCTTTGTTGTGAAAGAAATGGGCCCAAGCAATTTATTTGTGCAATCGGCCCAATTGATTTATCATGTTCTATACTTCTATTCATAAAATTATGTGCAATTTTTTAGAATCGAAATTTCATAAAATTCAAATTAAATTAGTTTGAATTGAATGGACTTGCATTCTTCTTCTTTTTTATAATATTAATTTTAATAATAATTATAATTTTTATACATTAATATATAATTATTATTCAAATTATAAACAATATCTCAGCATTATATTTGAGCTATGTTCTTTTTCCAAGAAATGTGAGTTATTTATCTTAAGCTTTTATGATATCATATTAAAATTAGACTAATAACACTGGTGGCGAAGCCACAATATAGTCGGACTTAAGCCACAACTGGAAAAAAATACACCGTATTGATCATTTTTTATTAAAAAAATGATAAAATATTATTATATATATATTCAGCCCTTACTAATATTTGTGTATATACATATATAATCGTATATATTATATTTCAGCCACTCCTATTATATTTTTTTTTGCTCCACCATTGAATAATACTTTAATAGCTCAATTATAAAGTTATAAAAAATTTAACCTATATTTGTGTTTAATTTTTTTTTTTAAATAAAAGTGAGATATTTGGGCCAGTTGGATTCAGGAGAATCGACTGAGGAGACATTCTTTTTGGAGTGCTAAGGTGTCGAGGGCTTGCTCGTGGACTTGGTGTCAGCTTCTTAAGCTACGCCCTGCTGTGTTACCAGCTATACAGATGCGGGTCGGAGATGGTCTGCAGTTTTACCTCTGGCGAGACCCGTGGCATCCATTAGGTCGATTGGAGGAGGTGTGTCAGTTGGCACCTTGGCTTAGGAGGCTTCCTAGGGCTGCGGCGTTGAGTATGGTTATAGTTAATGGGGTGTGGCGGTGGCCATCAGACTTTGCGGCGGAGTTCGTTGATATTATGGATTGCTTGCCGTGTATAAATGTGAGGACAGATACAGTGAGGTGGATATTGCATCGATCAGGGACCTACACCTCTGACTCGGCATATACTCTTTTCCGCCCGGAGGGTCCAAAGGTGTCGTGGGCCGCACTTTTGACTGGACCAAGACGTATCCCACGACATTGTTTTATTCTTTGGATGGTTATCCGTGGTCGGTTGCCGACTAGGGATAAGTGTTGGATTGGCCGGGGGCATGACTCGTGTGTGCTATGTGGAGGGGACAGTGCGGAGACACACTCTCACCTTTTCTTCGATTGCCCCTTCTCACATGATTGTTTGCGGAGACTAGAGGAGGAGGTGGGATTTCTATGGCCAAGTGGTAGTTGGCATAGTGCTGTATTGCGGGCTTCTAGTCGTTGGCGTGGGAAGCACTTGATATCTTGCGGGTATCGTGGACTTCTCGTTGCTCTGATCTACTTTATTTGGCTCGAGAGGAACACGAGGATTCATGCAGCTCATTCGGTGTCATCTGGAGTGGTGGCTTCTCAGGCGATTTCTATCATACAGGAGAGAATCCGCTCGTTACGACTTCCCGATTCTCTTCAGGTACGTGCGTTGAAGAGGGTTTGACATATAGCTTGGTGATTGTGTTTGTATTTTTTGTGCTATATGTTTAGTTGGTTGGGAGGAGAGCTAGTCTGTTAGCTCGGTGATGCGGTAGATCTTTCATTCTCTATGCGCAGTTTTGTATCGTACACTTTTTCATTTATATGTGATTGACCTTTACCAAAAAAAAAAAATATAATCAAACCATATTAATTTGATTATAAGAATAAAATATATCTTTGTATTTAGGATAATATATTATTTAATTTGCGCTTATTTTTACTTTAATTATGAGATTATATTGTAACATTATAAATAAGAGTATTGGCATACTCACCATCGGTGATTTCATAATTATTCTCTCATGCTGACCAACCATGATAGCGACAACCAATTTTTGCCCACTTTCGACAGATTTCGTCTTTCATCGTAAATATTGTTACTCCGTAAAAAGAAGATGAAAATCAATTTTTGCTCACTTTCGACAAATTTCGTCTTTCATCGTAAATATTGTTACTCCGTAAAAAAAAGATGACGATTTGGTTCGCCGGTAAACTCGTTTATATATAAGTTAACATAAAGAACCTTGTAAGAAAAAAATGTAATATAAAATATTACAACTATAGAAATGAGAAATCAATCAATAATTAGGATATCAATCACAAATATTTTTAGTGGCCATAAGATGGAAAAGTGGCAACGGGAGTTAAACTGTTGCTTCAAATGCCTATTGCATAAATAACTTTTAATCGGATTGAGCATAGAATCTCAACAAAAATATCGTTATACACATAAATTTTTAATTTTTTATATATTTAATTTTTTAGTCAAAAGACTCCAAACCATCCTAGGTCAGATCAAGTCGATTGCCAGAGATTTTAAAAACTTTTTAAAGAATTTGACTGCAAAAAAATCAGTTCAACTTGATTAGCTACGGCTTACGAAATGCTAAATGATTTAATTCAAATAAATTAAAAATAATAATTATGAAAGTTATTTGAGTGGATCAACACATTTTGATCCACTTCTTAAAAAATTAATCAAATTTTATTTGTGTTGGTGTTGACACATAATAAATTAATTTTGCTTATATATTTCAAATTAAGTTTGAATTGTTTTTTATATTGTCCAAAAACAAAAGCATGATCGTCCAAAGTGTAAAATGTACGTGTCCTACTCGTCTTATAATTCATTCAAGATTCTCCACAAAATCAACTATATATTTTATTAGTAATTGGTATTTTCTTCGGATATGGAGTATATAGTTTAGAAGTCAAAAGTATTTGGTTTACTTTTAAAAGTGTTGCTTATTTACAATCTATTTTTTTTGTCATTGGGCACAATATGGAATATGCTTCAATTTTACATATTGTCAAAGTGATGTTAATGTGATAGTATTAACTTTATTTTGTTCAAGATTTGATCATGAATTTGTCGAAGCTAATCGAGAACTTACTGGTTTGAACGAGTTCATGCTATCGGGATTCATACGATTGGATAGATTATTTCTTTTATCAAACAATAAAATTAAATAAAAATGGAGCAAATTTTCTTTAATTTATCCACGTCAACCATCAAATGCATTATATATATTTAGTATTAGTCTTCAATTAATTAATTATTAAGTAAGTTAATTGTATGATTATGACCTAGAGCGGTAACGTACAAAGGAAGTGGATACGAATGGATATGACGACCCACTGTTGATCCTCTTTATCTACCTAATTAAGATTAACACATACACACAAACTCACACTCATTATAAATATATTATTAAAAATGCTTAATTATTATTATCCTTATACGTTTTCTAAATAAATTTAATTTAAATTATAAAAATTATTTTACATGCGCAATAACTGATCATTAACTTCTATACGTAATCTTAATCTTAATTTTATATGCGATTAACTGTTTTATATAAATCTTAATTAAAATCTATTAATCTTAATTTTAAATCTTACTTAAAATAAATTTTAATTTTATTCGTAATTTTAATTTTCAAAATAAATTTTAATTTTATAAATTTTAATTTAAATGGTCAAAACTAATTTATAATGGTTAATATAAATTAATTTATTAATTATAATTATTAACTTTTTATCATAAGGGTATTATAGTTTTTTTATAATTAAAAAATTACCCTTCAATATAATTAAAAATATTTTAAAACCCTATTCTTTAACAAAATTAAAAATATAAAACACTTTTTGGTAGACTCTCTGGATATCTTAATACTTTGGATATTTGTCTCCTATTTGCGATCCCAACATCAGATATCATATTCCGGAATATAAGCATGGATTACTTAGAGAAATTTCAGAACATTTCAATTACCAACATTTTTCATTAAAAATGAAAGTTGAATGTGCTTTTGGTCATTTGAAAAAAGGTGGTTTGTGTTGAAAATTATGCCTCAAATATCACAAAAGTATCAAATGTCAATTATTGTTTCTTGTTTCACACTTCATAATTTCATAGGAATGCACGAGAGTGGTATTCCAATTGTACATCATGATGTTGCCAGTGGAAGAACATATACAAACTTGGATGACAAAAATCGAATGAAGCTCATGTCTAAGGTAATGATTGATATAGCCGAAGCTATTTGAAAAGATAACAACACCGAAGAGTATGAAGATGGAGTACAACAAAATGATAATGAGGTAGATCATATGAAAGTAGATTGACCGATTATTTAAATTTTGTATTTTTCGAGATTTTTTTCAATATTACAAACATTTAATATTTATTGACATTAATTTTTATTATTATTATTATCATTATTATTATTATTATTATTATTGTTGTTGTTGTTGTTGTTATTATTATTATTTTTAAAAACCGAACTGAAACTAAACTGAACTGAACTGAACTAAAATGAACTGAAATTAAGTCCAAAAGAACAGGGCCTTGGTGATAATACATAAAACCAATATACCCTTTTTTTCCTAAATATCTCTTATTATTAATAATACGAGACATACGGTTATTAATAATACGAGACATACGCTTATTACACCTAACAATAATTATACGGTTATTACACCTAACAATAATTATATTCTTAAAATACATTAATTAATAAAAAACAAAAAAAAAATTAAATTGTAAGCGAAATTTATGAAGTACTGTATAAATTAAAATAATATAAACTATTTTACCATTATTCCTAAATTATTAAAAAAATAATTTCCTTAAAATAATATAAACTATTCTACCATTATTCCTAAATTATTAAAAAACAATTTCCGCTAATTAAAAAAAAATGATAGGGGGGGTCAAACCGAAACCTCTCAAGAAAATCTATCGGCCTAACAAAACTAGAAAAAAAAACTAGAAAAAAAAAAGGAAATCGAATGAGATCAATAACAAATGTGATAAACTAAAAGAGGAGGTTCATCCCACCAAACTAGTTGAATCAGAAGTCCTTATATACATATTCTATATATAGACAGAGACTTTTACTATTTTTCTGTCATAGGAATATTTTCATATTTTTTTGGACAGTTATATTAAAAAATATTATTTATATTAATTTAATAAAAAAGTAGGAGTAATTTGATATTTATAATGAGAAAGTAAAAATAATTTGATGTAAACAAAAAAATAAATAGTTTAAAAGTTAAGAGTGAAATTATATTTTAAAATAAAAAAAAAAACCAGTTTTTTTTTTTTTTTTGAAATGTGAAAATATTGAGACAACTCCAAAAAGAAATTGTGATATATTGTAGAAGTATTTAAGAGCAATCCTAGTGGTCATGAAATGGTCATTGGCTCATTGCCATTCTCAAAATTTGCCAAAAAAAAAAAAAACTACACAGTGGTAAAAATGGCAAGGGCTAAAAAACAGTTATGGCCAAAATTCTAGTCATTTATCGTATTATATAAGTGGAAAAATAGCTAGGGCTGTTCTTGCCACCTCACACTTAAACATAAATTAATTAATAAAATAGTACCTTTTTTGTTTATTATGTTATTATTAATAATAAAAAAATGATTAATTTTCAATAAATTCAATAATTTCACAAAAAAAAAAAAAAAACGAAATTTATTTTTAAAAAAATTTATATTAATTTAATAAATTATTTTAAATTTTACTATTGTATATATAATTTAAAATAATAATTAAAAATTATATTTAATTTAAAATTTATGAAAAAAATTATATTAAAAAAATGTTAAAATGTCAAAAATAACATTTTTTTAAATGGCACTAGCTATTTTTTATACCATTGTGTTACATTTTAAAAATGATAAATGACAATAGCTACTTTTGGCTAAAATAGCAAATTACAAAGGTTATTTTGGCCAAATCGTTGGGGTTGTTTTAAGAAATGGTTCTTATTTCCTCTGAGTATCGAACTCTCGAATATATTTTCATATTTTTTTTGTGAATTGTGAAGACAGGTAAAACAAGAAGAAAAAAAAGATATTACATAGAAAAACCATAATCAATGGAATATTTCAAATGGAATATAATAACTATAATTCATTATGATATATCCTCAAAACATAAAATAAAATCAATGGGGTACATAATTTCAACATCTAATCAAAACAGTACAAATATTGCGTGATGACTGGATTCGTAAAATCTTTAATGATATGCTTTAGTACTTTGCAACTCAGAAGATTGGGCGCGCGCACACATACATACTTGATTGGCAAACCCCTTCTCTTGAGAATATCATTCTAACGGCATCTCTAATTTTTATTTAATTTTGTGTAATTAATTAGACTAAATTAGTAATATTACTACTAATTATCTTAAGTGCTAATTAATACCCGTTTCAGGACCATTTTATAAATTGTACTACTATCAAACAATTAGTAGTACATGTACATAAATTTTTTTTTTATAAAGAGGAGAGACGAGAAACTTCACCCCTACTCGATCGAGAGATGTGCCTGAGTAGCAGACACATGTGCGAGAGAGCCAACACATCTCACCTCAGGACACACTTTCATAATATTTCAATGAAAATTTGTTTCATTCGAACCCTGCGTCGTCGGAAAATTAAACTCACTCACAGACTTATCACTCGACTATGCACCTGGGAACCGTACATGTATATAATTACTCACTATGTCCCGTACATATAATTACATATTTTTTACAAAAGACATGTGATCATACTAAAGTGTCGATTTTACGCTGGTTTCTAGTGTTGATTATAGATTCGTTTTAGTGTATTTTGTATATATTTGTTTTTTATTTTTGAGGAATTGATTATTATTGTTATGACGGAGCTTACGATCGGTATGATCGAGTTTTCATGTGAAAATGAAGGAGAAACCACAAAGACTCTTTTCTTTCCACATATCGTCTACTAAAACTTAGATACCACAAAGAGTCGACTCTAGAGACGAGACTCTTTGAGATCTTTTTTGGGTATTAAATCATTCATTTTATGGTATGACTTTGGTTTCATTTCTGTTTTCTTCACTTTGATGCATACCTTGTTTAATTGCTTTTGATTGATTATGGGAAAATGTCTTATAGATACCGGGCATTGACCGATGTTAAAAAAAATTGTCTGATGTCTTTGTGCGTGGTGTTAAAGATCAGCTATGTTTTAACACCGGTCATCGACCGGTGTTAAAAATAATATATAACACCGAGTTTTGTGTTCTGGACCGGTGTCTATATTATTAAAGACACCGGTCAGTTTCATGAAAAATAGCAAAATCAAACGGTGTGAAAAGTAATAACACCGGTCTTCGTTTTCATATATGACCGGTGTCGTTGATAATAATTAAAAAATATATATATAATTTTATAAATTGTCAATTATTAAAATTATATTAAATTCTTGGAATCAAAACAAAATATTCAAATAGCCAAATTTTCAAATCCTTACAATTGTCAAGCAACAATATATCATAAACTTGTCAATACAAAACATTGAGTACAAAACATGAATCAAACAAATACAATGACTTCAATACAAAATATTACTAATCTAATAAGAAACACAGTTGATTCTAGCTCCTCCCTTTTCTCATTCCATTCCTGCAAATTCAAGAACTTCTACAAAAACAAATACTAAACATTGAATCAAATAATCGTGTTCATTTCAATATATATCAAAGTTCAAAGTAATATTACTTTGAACTTTGATATATATTGAAATGAACATGATTATGAAAACCCTCTCACTTTAGCTTTCCATCTGATTGATATTCAAGTGGTCGTGTACAATGAATTCTCAATTTTTGAAGCGAGATAAAAATACTTTGCTCTCTTTCTTGAACGAAAAATGCTTCTTCACATACGTACCGGACATAAGTAGTATTTGGTAAGAGAAATCACGAGAGGAGATCCAGCAAATATACACAATTACTACTCAAAAGATTTTATAGAATTCATAGGCAATGAGTATTTAATTTTTTTAGTTTTTGTCATGAGTTCCGAGTGTTGGTAAAGTATTGATATTAGTAGATATACATGAAACCACTAATCATTAATTAATTAATTTGGTCATTAATTAATCATATAATTAGAATAACCATTTTTTAAAAAAATTAATTGAGCATGTATATATATGTTGTGAGTTCTTGCAAAGTTAGCTAGATCTCCTTCTCTCCCTATAATTGATTCCATGCCCCATTTGTATTGACTTTTAATAATTAAAATCATTATTATAATAATATCTCTCCAACAAATATCCTCCTCGGACCTTACAACGGAATATTTATACTATAAAATTGACAAATTACAATAATTGCACAATCTTAAAAATTCACACTGAATCTCCATGAAAGGCAGAGTTTATATTATAGTACTCCGTATTACAAAAGAATATATTGCGTACTTATTTTTGTTTTCCATTCTTTAATTTAAAATTTAGTAAACATGCATTAGGTGAACATCAAATTTACATATAATAATACAATTACAATTACATCAATCTAAATAAATCAAATTCGATTATATAGTTTAATAGTTAGGATTCGAAAATGACGTTAAGATATGCAAATCACATTCCACACACACATATATATATATATATATATATATAGTCGAATTAATTAATTTTAGATAGTTAAGAATCGAATTAGAGATTTTGAGTTCAACAAACAATATCGTACGTGGCCTACCACTCCAATTCTTTAATCATCCTTTTAATATTGACCAGTATTTGTGCTATTTAATTCATCATTATAAAATCTATTAAAATAATCCGATGCATGCATCATTCTCCTCTATATATATATAAACGAATTGACCCAAACCTAAATACTCACTCACTCACTCAAATTATTACCAATGGAAAATTACCCTAGTTCTATGTCATACACCAAATCCAAAAACAAACTCAAACTATTCGGAGCCGACATCGGCTTCTCCCAAGCCCGTGAGCCGGAGAACGAATATTACGCAGTAGAAGACGACGGGGCGAGCCTCAACTCGTCGTCTTCCACCATGAGCGGGTCGAGCCCGAGCCCGAGTCCGAGCCCGCCCGAGAAGAAGAAAAAAAAGAAGTACGAGTGCAAGTGGTGCTTCAAGGTGCTCGCGAACTCGCAGGCGTTAGGCGGCCATCAAAACGCCCACAAGAAAGAGAGGATGATGAGGAAGATCCAGCTTCAAGCCAGCCGAGCCGCCGGCTTCGGCTACTACGTGGACCAGTCGTTGTCGGCTCAGGACTATTGCTACTCGTACGGGTCGAACGAGGCGTGGGCCCCCGATCATCGGCAGATCAGTTTCGGGAGCGGCGGTGATCATGATGACGGGTATTTTTGTGGGAGTGATGTCACGTTTCAAGGGGAGGATCATGGGCAAGGGTTTAGCCTTACGCATGCCGCCGCGGACAACGCTTCGAACTATCATGGTCATTTGGATCTTCAGCTAGGGTTAGGGTTATGATTGATCACATTCTTGATCAATTAAGTTTTATATAATTATGATAATTAATAGAGATTATTGTAATTACACATGGTGTACGTGTTCCTCTCAACGGTGGAGAAGTGATCATGATCAAGTGCTCAAGAGATATGTAGATATATGAACGAATAATAAAATCAATTTTTTTTTAATAATTTAGAATGTTCAAGTTTGATTTTTCTTCTTCATTATTATTATTATTCAAATTAACATATAATGGATATAAAATCTGTTAAGATTTTGGCTTTTGAAAAAAAAAACAAAAAAAAAAACTCAAAACTAACCAAAATGGAATAAGGACGGACTTTTTTGTCAACAAATTTGAAGAAAATTACATTTTTGCCCACCATTGATGTCAAAACATTGATGTCAAAAGACTCAAAACTCCAAAATGTCATTTACCCTCTCACCCACTTATATACGCACTCCTTAAAAATAGTTATACTTTTTTTTTTTTAATTACAAAAGAAATATGACATTTTTTTATAGAATAGAAGAAGTATATATATAAGTATACTTACTCTTTCCGTTTCAATATAAATATATATATATATATATATATATATATATATTTCCTCTGTTCTACAATTGCTTTTCAGTTTTTTTGTAAATTTAGAAAGAAAGGAAAAAATAACTATTATACAGAAGTAGTAATATACTACTATAGTCAAACTCTTGATAAATAATTATTTTATGCGAAGCAGTAACATATTTTTTTTCCAAAGAAAACGAAGGAAACTTCTATTATATTCTACGTTCATGACCTGGACCTTTGATGAAAAAGTGATGTTTTATAATTTATAAAAAAATTGTGATAATTCTTAATTTGAATAAAAACGAAAATAAATGAACCTGCAAGAGTAACGAGAGAGGTCAAGAGTTTCATTTCTACTATTTTTTTTTATTTTCTTAAAAATAATTTTATTAATTTCTTAAACTAAATTTTCTTCTATATATTAAATAATTTTAATATTTAATATTACTAATATAAAAAATAATCTATAAAAAATAAAAAAATATACTTTTCTTAAGTTTTTAAAATATGTTGTTACTATCTACTAAAAAGTGGGTCCAAAATCAAAACGAAATTGGATTCAATCTGATTCTGTGTTTGGTATGATTCTATCCGACGACTCGTGTTTAATAAATTGATTTTTTTTCCCCTTATTGAAGGGAAATCAAGACGACGAGCTTTCAAAGTCCCCTATTGGGCTCAAAAGAAATTCGACCTCAAAGTCCAACCCACTAGAACTGAAATGGGTTGGGCCTATATTAAACTTGTTTAAGCCCAAATAGGAATACAGACTTCTACAATAACACACGAGCTCCCCTCTCCCCTGTCTCTCCCTGTTTTCTGCCCCCAATTTTACTTCGTGATTATCTCTGCAGAAACTTCAGGTCGGCTACCTCCAAACCCTTCTGCTAACAGTAATATTTATTGTTTATAATTTTGTTACTTTGAATTATTTATTATCAATTCTTGATCCGAATTGAATAATTGAGATCACTTGATTTATGCATAAAATTGTTAAGATGAGACTCAGGCTCGTTTCGATTGGGGAAAGATCTAATTTTTGTTAGAGGGCCTCCATTAATTTCTCCGTATCTGTTTTTTTTTTAATTATTAATTTAATTTTTGGTATCAATTTGAACTGTTCTAATGACTGATTCTCCGATTCAAACTGAATAAAAATGTTAATTGAATGAATTATGAATCTGGGTTCTCAAGTATTAATTTAAATAGTTTTTTTATTTTTGAATCTAAAAGTTGTTTAAATCTAAGCGGAGTAAATCTAAATTCAGTCTATACGATTAACCGGGAGCTTTGATTAATTATAGTCAGCTTTAGATCTAGTATCCGGTAGTGTATTGATCGTATTTCTTATTGAAAAGGGCAACAGAGCGAATAGGAAATGGCTGACCAGAAGAAGCAATCGACCAAAGTCAACCAGCTCCGCCCGTTGGATGGTGGCCTCAATTTGACCTTAAAGGTTGTCAATGCCAAGACAGTAGCCCAGAGAGGTCGGTCCCAAGGGCGGTTTTCCGAATGCTTGGTGGGGGACGAGACGGGAATTATTATTTTCTCTGCGAGAAATGATCAAGGTTAGCATTCCTTTTATGAAAATCAGTAGTCGCACTTACTATTTACAAGGGAAATACATCTTTAATTTTGCATCTCGACATGTTTTTTTAGGTTATTCTTTTCTAAATATAATCATTTGCAACGTGATTTTCAAAATTGTAGAGTTCATTTGTATTGAGCAATATGTGAAACCATTGTAGTGACATTTTCTTCCACTTTTTTTAACCAAGAACTTTGACTTAATTACAAAAAAAGAAAAAAAAAACTCATATTTGTATATATATAACAGTGAGACCTCAACATTTAACATGATTCAAGAATTAAATTAGAGATGCTATCCTCACTATATATCGAGCATTGAAATCATTGTTATCACGTGTACCCTTTGATAATTCTGTATACTATTATAGTAAAATAAATAATCCCGGCGATATGTAAATTTTCCTTGCCATGAGTTTATAGGGTGTATTGTGCATATACTGTATGTGTATAGGGATTTTTAATTTTATGTAAGATGGTACTTAACATTAATTAGTTTGATTAATGATAGTTGATCTGGCGAAAGATGGGAACACTATTGTCTTGACAAATGCGAGAGTCGACATGTTCAAGGGATCAATGAGGCTGGCTGTGGATCGGTCTGGCCGGGTTGAAGTCGGCGAGCCCGCTAATTTCTCTGTGGATGAAAGTAACAATTTATCTTTGATCGAGTTTGAGCGTGTTGATGTTGTCGTTTGAGCACTTTTGAGGATGTACTCTTTTGGATTTTGAAGCTTTTCTTCATGTTAGACATCGTTTTACCCACCTTTTGTCTGAAGCTATATTTATTGTTTACCAGTATCTCTTTATGATTTTTGCTTTCTATCTACTCCAGAATCATTTCACTATAGTAAAAAATAAATTAAAATTGTGCTACTTAATCTGTGTTACGTGGATTGAACATCAACTGCTACTCTTGTTAAGTACACTACCAGGTATTACAGAGTAAAAATATTAAATAAATAAATTCATAGTACAAGCTCATTATTTTTAAATGTTTTACATATTTTTAAGTAAAGAATTGATTGATAACAAATTAAAAATTAACACCACACAAAATAAGCACACCTAGAAATACATAATTTATTCATGTTCATTCACATATAACACAAATATGCAAATATATAGAGAAAACAAAATCAGAATAACCAATACAAGGAAAATATTCAATTAAAAGAACAAATTTCCAAGTTGATATCATTCTCAAATCCATTTTTCGATTACTCCAAAGAAACTAACCACGAGCGCCAATAGTCCAACTACCATCAATGGAGAAGAGCCAAGGGCAGCAGAGTGTGACGTTGGGTGAGATACAGGCGACGGCCCAGGTGCCATCTGGGTGTGATCGTGACCTTCATGCGCTGCCACGACTGAAGCAAGAAAAACAATGAAAGCTATATTTGCAATAATCCGAAACACCATTTCCATTGTTGAAAAAATAACCTTTTTTGGATTTTAAATTCCAGTACTTTAATTTTGGGTTAAACAAGTTCTAATCACGGTCATCTATTTATATGCGAAATCTAAACGTGTACAGTCCACCTTATCAAGTTGCACTATCATTCTGATCATCTCATTGAATTTAAGTTATTTTTTAGTTAGTATAAACAAAGACTTAAACATAAATGTCAACGACTAATAATTTCTGAAAATAATACTATATTGGCATGTCAAAACAGAGGGTATACGACTTTTGTGTTGTTGGAGTTGGTCTAAGGATGAAGTTTTTTTTTTTCATTTTTAAGTTTGCTGTTGATAATAATCCACCAACCATCACATGGAGAGATGCCGAATTGGTGAGGATTAATTATTATAATCAATATATAAATTTGATTACAATAGGTTAATGGTGAGTAAATGTATTTTTTTCTTAAAAACCAGTCACTCAAAATTATTATCGAAATACAAACTGTTGTTAATCCACCTAACTATTAGACGGACTTAATTTTTGAATAAACAAGCATAGTTAAAAAAAATTACTACACACAAGCATAAATTTTGAAATATACTTACCGTCTCATTTTCACATTGACCTCCCCCACACAATCGAGCTATTTATCAATATCCTCCTGAACCTGTCCCTCTGCAGTAATTCCATATAAAAATTAATCCTTTATAATAACAGAATTTTAAGAACATAACAAGGTTCGACATAGTAAGGAGAAGCCCCTAACCAGCGAGTTTGACAGCCAAATTCGCCTGAGCATCCGCCTCAGAGTTTAAGTCCTTCAAGAAGACAACAGAACATTTATTGTACCAAACCCCAAGTGATGTAAACGAAATACGGATAATATATTTTGCTACCAAGCGCTTACCCTTAGAATGTGCATGATTTGAAACGAAGCAAATTTATCCTTCAATTCCTTTGCTTCTTCAACCAACTTGGAGATATTTTCATTTTTAACCTTCCATAGACCCTGAATCTGTCATGGGAAAATAATATATAATTAAATAATACGCTACACAACATCATAAAAATTAAAAACAGTAATAAAAGAGAAGCTATAAGTCGGTAAATGCAAAGGATGCTAAAATGGGTCTCCGATTAAAAGTTAAGGAACTTAGCATCAATAAAATCGTATCCAGACAATTGTTATTACAAACATACATCGATTATTGCAAGACCTTTCTTGAAAGAATTTTTTATAGCATCATTAAGAAAACCATAGGTGATAGGTGTAAGAATGAAAAAGATTTAGCAATAATGATCTTTTGGGGATAACTGCTAAAATTTAGCATAGTCAATAATACCCTCAACCCCCAACAAAAGATATTTACCTGGTACAAGATAATTTTCCACACCTAATCACAAATCATAAATATCTTTCTATAAGACCCCTTAATTTTCAACTGATTATGCTCAATTCGTATCTGATTGTTTAATTCTCACCTGATTATGGAAGGGAATTTTGACTTTTCTCTTTGATTTGGATAACATGACAATAAAAGGCCTCACTAATTGATTGCCCTACAAATTTCGCAATTTGTACCAAGAACCCCTATTTTTTTTAATATTATTAAAAACCATATACCTGCATGCATACAAGTTTGGAGTCACCTCGAACTCTAACACTTGTAAAACCTCTTTCAATTGCACATCTCAATCCCAATATAAAGGCACGGTATTCAGCAACATTGTTGGTTGCAACGCCTAGGCCTTCCCGCAACCTAAGAATCTACCATGCAGAAAAAATAATAAGAGATACATTCAATCATAACCAGGTCAACGAATATAAACTCGCATGAATAAAAAATGCTTACCAAACTTCCATCATCTGATCGTAATATAGCTCCTGCGCCAGCTTGCCCGGGATTCCCTTTTGAAGCGCCGTCAAACTCAAGAGTACAGGACTGCTGCTCAAGTTAGGGTTAGTTACAAAAATATCCTTGAGATTTGTTTTATATACAAATATTTCATTGACATTGTTTCTATTTAAAATTGTACCCACAAGAGGGGATCTCACCTAAGGGCTAAGGGGTAATTTGTAATTCTAGCAAGAAACTTCACTCTAAACTATCTTCAGACTATGTAGTGGGAAAAATCTATTGAAATTGAACTCAAAGAGACTCGACAGTATTCTATTACCCCATAATCTGACCAAATAGCTTCGTGTGGCCTCTTCTTTGTCAGGGTCTCAGTTGACGTTTCACCTACTGAAGGAGAAACCTGATGTGGGAAAAGGCAGATGCTTGTAAGAAGTGAAATAATTTGGTAGACACCAAAATATACGTGATCAAAAAAGGGATATCATTGACATGTCCCGATGCAAAAACCAAATAATGGTAATTGAATATAAGAAGATTAAGTATGTAAATATCATCTGACCTGTATAGGAAACGACGCAAGTGGACCGAAAATTCCTTCAGTCAGATCAGAAGCTCTGATGGTGTGTAAAGCATTTTTAAGCCCACAAGAAACGAGATACTTCTCGGTGTCCTTGGGCATGTTGCAACCTTTGAACACACTCACGGGAGGATCGGAAATCTGTAAGGAAAAAAGGGAAAGAATTCCTTAACTCGACTACCAATTTCAGTTTTCCATTGGGAAAAATGATATCAAAAATCAACATATGACGAAGTAACAAAATGTTTCTTTACTAACATCATGAAAACATGATGAATAAGATTTTTTACATACTCCTCCTGTCCAAAAGGTAGTCACATTTCTCCTTTGGCAGAGATTAAGAAATTTATTTGCTATACTTTGTCGGAAAAAAAAAATAGTCAATGTTCATTATATACTCAAAAAATCATAGGCGGAATAATTACCTTGAAAGATGGGTAATTGCCTCGTTGAATTAGGATATAACAAGGAAACAAAATTTACAAAAGGTTCACATGTTAAAATAAGACGATGAGAAATTACCGAGGTTCCAACTTGAGCTTGACAATCACTTAAGCTTTTGTAGACACCGACAAGATCTCCTTTGCGAACTACGAAGAATTCTTCCTTGTCCTTCATTATTACTGGCTTAGTCTCAGCTTTCCTTTTACGGGAACTAACGCCACTAGATTTTTTCGTAGAATAGCACTGAGCCTGAATTCTGGTGAGCAACAAACCCAAATTGACTGTCCTAACCACCCCTGAATTTGGGAAGCTAGCACGGGATGGGCTCTTGGTAAACAAACAACCGGTTCTCGATAATATAGTTGAACAACATGCATGAAATAAACCGATCATTAGGGTTTCCTCGCTTTCGTTCCCAGATTTCCTGAAACTACATTTTTGTTCCTTCACTAAAAAAAGCATACAAATGAACCAAAAAACCCTATCAAATTACAGAGTTGAATAAGTGAAAATATCTACATTGCAAGCCTCGATTTAAAATAAAAATAAATAAATGAGGATAATTGATAAAAATAACAATAAAAAAAGGTTCAGCAGAAAATACGAAACAGGAAATTGAAAGAAAAATAATACTAACACATGATTCAATTAAAAAAATGATGATAAAAAATACCTGAAAGATATGAAGAGATTAATAATCGCAAAACCCTTGCTCTGCGTGTAAGCAGGTTTTCTGGGTTGATTAGGGGTTAAGGGGCGGGTGAGGTAAGGTTCAGCTCAGGTGCGGTTGGCCGGTTCAACTCGGAGTCATCCCAAACCCGTTTCCGAATAAGGGCCGATCTAATTTCTAAATTGGGGGCCCGTTCAATCCGGGGCATTCTTTATTGGGCTGGGCCAATTGATGAAAAAGTTCAAAAACTATGGATGAAAATGATGCACTCTTGATTAATTTAGGGTTAATTTATTTACACTTTTTTTTCTTATAATTTTTGCTATTTTATAAAAAAAAATTATATATTTATCTTAAATTTATGTGTGTATATATATAATAATCTCAGCAAATATATTATTTGTTTGTTCGCGCTCGACCTTTACATCTAACATTACTAAACTCATCTAAGCCACGACTTAAATTAACTCACCCCTTCATTTTATTAATCAAATTAGTTCACTCCTCTCTCGATATCGATTTTACCCTTATTCGATAAATAAAAAAATGCCGACGAGTCTCTCTCCTTCCCCATATCTCTCTAGTCTCTATTTAAGAAATTTTTACTTAAAAAGTTATTAAAATCCGCGTTACTTCATGTTTAGCTCCTGATTCAGCTTCTACAACTCAGTTTTTCTCTGTATTGTAACTTTGTAAGTGATTTGGAAGAGCTTGACCTTCATCTTGTTATTGAATAAATTAGGTTACATTACAAATTTTACCAACTATTTATAACTATTAACCACTGAACTCTATCATGAAATCCTAGCATGCAAGAGACTCTCGATCAACACAAAAACTTCAATAATAATATTATGAACCATATTGTATGCTTGAAATTATTTATTATTTTTTTTTATTTTTTTATAATTTTGAATTAAATTGAAAGACCAGACCTTAATCGAGTTTAGCTAACTAACTAAATTTAATTGAGAAAGTAAGTAGAAAAGAATACACTCGTTCTTATTTATTTCTGCTGGGTTAGATTATGGGATTAGAGCCCAATAGTTATACATCATGCTTAATGGGCCTTAAATAACAGCATGAGGCCTTCTCTCAATCAATATTGAGCCCAAAATCAGCCCAGCAAAACGAGCAGACGAAAGGTCCAATAAAAAAAAATCCCAGCAGGCCCCGGCAGTCGGCACTACGGCGTAGCTTAGCCACACAAATGGCGTCGACATTGTTGCACCACCACCCTCACCTCCTCCGCCTACCCGCCGCGGATATTCCCGCCAAATTCCCAATCTCCGGCGTTGCTATCCTGCGCGCCACCTCCTCCCTCGTCATCCACGCAAGAACTCTTCTTTCTGGAACCCCGAAAGCAGTCCCATCTCAGAAGCACGTCTATCCCGACCCCATACCCGAATTCGCAGCAGCTGTAAGTAAAAATTCCATCTTTTTTTTTCTTTATTTCTTAAAGATGTTTTTTTAATTGATTGTTTTTTTAAAGGAGACCCAAAAATTTAAACTTGAATTACTGAAGAAATTATCAAAAGAAAAAGAGACATTTGGGGATGAACTTCAAACGGTTGTCAATGTGTGCGTTGAGGTATGAGATTTTCAGTTGAATTTATTTGATGAAATTTATGTACCGAATGCTAATGTTGTTTCAATTAGTTAGACCAAGAGCAAAAAAAAAAAAAAGTAGATTTGATATCATCAACTTCTATATGGACAAAAAACAAATCCCGGCTAGAGCTATCGATTTATGGCCTCGCCCGATTCGACTTGCCTAGGCCAGAATTTCTTATTCCAAAATAAAAATAAATATCATAGTTTCTTGGCTGGTTGGCACGATAGAGCCAGCACATTTTTCTTGTATTTTTCACATTTCGAACCACTTTCTGTTGTGATATTATCAGATATTCGGTGAATTTCTGAGTAAAGAATATGGAGGAGAGGGAACGTTATTGATCGAGCCTTTTACGGATATGATGGTGGCCCTCAAGGAGAAAAATCTTCCCGGTGCACCAATGGCCGCTCGAGCTTCTTTATTGTGGGCACAAAAACACGTTGATCGGGATTGGGACACTTGGGTCTCTAAATCGCACACATGATGTTAATTGAGGTATATTTTACAAATTGCGCCCTATTGAAGAGGGTATTTTAAATTTGGTATATGTCATCTGAGATGAATAGTTACGAAAAGTAGGCAAGAGGTTTGGTTTAATTACAAACAAACCCAGCTAGCTTTCAAATTTTCATGAAACACCCCTGAGAATTTTGTTTCATCTTTAGTTTACCACCCCAAACCAAATAACTCTTTTGAAAAGATCAAAAAAGCTCCGTCCACATTGAAATAATATCACGGTTAGCCTCACTTTTGTCACTGAATCAAACTTGGGGTTATATTTGTATTTATGGACGTTAGCTGGGTTATTAAGAAGTTATGTCAACCTCAAGGGTACATTTTGTAATACCACTCGTTTCAAGACAATTTTTGAAACATTGAAATTTTCACTTGAAGCTGGGATCGTCACAAAACTCTTCGTTTTGAGCCTTTTTCTGTTATATATACAATGGAAATATTACTCGACGTTTTTCGAGGCTCAACTCGTAGGTTTGTAGCATTTGATAGCCTTGGATAAATGTTGGGTTCCTTTTGAAACGCAATATTAGCTTCCAGACTCAGAAATACTCTTTAGGGATGGCTGCCACGATTTCGGCCTTCCTGGTATCAAATTTGTGTGTCGTCTTGTGGCCTGCAAAATTTTCAAAACAGTGTGATTTGAAGACGATGATCATGAAATTACTGTACGCATCAATTCTGGGTATGATCTTTGTTCTTAAAAATTGAGAATTTCTTGAAAAGGATTTTAGATTGTACAAAACATGTTTATTTAGTTACTGCCAAAATAAATTACTCCTACTTATTTATACCTGAGAACTGGTGCTCTGATTTTCCGAGTTTGTCTGCAAATTTTCGCCTGATCCAGACTGTTTTTTTGTCATTTTCGCGTGCCTCTTTGCTTTAACCACCTTCATAACCTCTGGGTTAAAAGACAACAACTTTCAAAACTCATAGTATCTCAATGCAAACCCACTCACAAATCATTCCAGAGACATTCCACAATCTTGAAAATTCATCCCACTTTTACAAAATAGATTAATTCATCCTAGCTATAAGCTATGTTTTGAAATTACAAGATACCCCCTCAATATATTTCATTTTCACAAATTGTACCCTGTAAAACACCTCAAGGGGGTATTTGTAAACTTCAAGAACACATTTTTTTTTTTGTTGCTGCAAAGAATTTCAACATACCTGTAGTCGTGACGAGCCGATAAGCCCGGCCAAGAACAAGAGTATCACCTGGTCGGAGAAGCTTGACACGAGAGTATCGAACAATACTCTTGTTCTCGCCTGAATTCTCACCGGAAACCGGCAACGGGATTATGAGAGATACGTAGTGACCGGGGTTCGTTTTCATGACCTCGCTAGCCATGACCGGCCAATACATTCTCTCTTGCTTTCCACTCGGATGTTGGATCACTAACGCCGCAGCATCCACCGCCTGGCAGTTCCCCATCGCCTCTCTCTCTCTCGTCTCCCTCTTCTCTCCCTATCTCCCTCCTTTGCCTTTGCCCACAGACTTATATGGTTTAAATTGCTTCACTTTTTTTCATACTAGAAAAATGGCTCCACTTTTTTTGTACTTTATTGGAATTCTTGATTCTGCATTATTGTTATTATGCCCTGGTATAACATGTACTGTTGATGTAATGATATGTATCAATCTTTTTTAATGTATACTCTGACATTACATGGTCTGAAATGCTTAATATTTTTTGCATGATTTTTTTTTTTTTTTGAAAAAATTAAATAAAAATACTTTATTTTGTGGTCTTTGCTGACATGGGCCCAGCATATCAGGTTTTAGCCAAAATAGGTTGTGGTATAATGCAGCCAAGATTTTAGATTAAGGGTGTGATCTAATGATGGTTTTTTCATAATTAGCTATTTATTTTTTTAATATTGGGTTGGCCGGTTGGGGAAGAAGCACTATGAGTGTATTATATTTTGTCAAAACTATTTATTACGACACCTTGTATAATTTTTTACATTTTGTTTATAAACTCATATATTATTGTGGAATCTATATATATAACATAGACTAAAAAGTGAGGTATATTTTAAAAGTAGATTTAATTATTTAAATAAAATAATAAGATGCATGATTAAGAAGCTTCACTTTAGTAACATGATCCACCAAAAAAAATCCTTTTGTTATGGGGAGTGTGTGGAAAGTGTTATGGAATAATGATTAAACCAATTAGTATATTCAAAATTACTACTAAATATTTAATAATTAATGTTAATTAAATTTTAAGTGTATAATTATTTGGTTGAACATCTAGCAAATTACATGCCAGTGTGTGTAAGCCATGTGAGATGTTGGGTATCTTAGTTCCAAAAACAATAAATGAGAATTGGACTATGTTATGTTCAAATATTAATTCGCCTAATTTTGGGGACAAGAAAAAAATAAAACAATTTTTTTATAATTAATTAATTGAGAAAAATCCTCAACTTATAAATTCTCAAGATATGGGAATGTTTGGATGCATATTAATTAATTGAACTTTGAAATTTAATGCAAAATAATTGGAAATTCAGTATATTTACTTGTTAGATGATGCCATCATAATTTTTAAATAATAAACATGTTGTGTATAAATATGTGTATATATATAAAAAATATAAATATGTGTATATATATAAAAAATTGAAATACACATATTCTTATGTTGTAGTTTTGGAAGTTAGGCAATAGTTCCTTACACAATTCATTCAAGTCAAGAGCTCTCATAAGAGGAAAACAGTATGTAGTTTTTTTTGTAATTTACAAAGAAATTATCCATTGTTTTAAAAGATAGATATAGTAGTATATGCGAACTCATCAAACATTCACTCGAGTCGCGTAGAAAAGTTAAAAAGCACAGGTCGACAATTCGACATTCCTTTTCGAACACTTTCACACACCAAATTAAACACGAACTCGAAGCCCCCTTGACGACATAGATCAATTTACACTTGGGATTTCCACTCTCTCTTTTGCAAAAGAAGGAGAAATGAAAACATGCACGACGCAAATAGCCCCCACTTCTTGTTCACTTTTCACCGTACGATAGCGAAATCACAACTGCGTGCAAAAGCGTTTTAATGGTTAGGCGGGAAACAACGACTATGAAACCGACCAATCGTGAGCCGACACGCATTTCGAGTCGGGCTTGTTGCCTCCTTCAAAAATGGGAAGTGATGCAATGGCAATTTGGATGGTTGCCCAAGTATTCACAGACACTAAAGTGTAATAATTGAGACATGAGTTTTACCTTCTTCTTTTGTTTTGTTTTGTTCATGTATGTATTCATCTTCTTGTCCAATGCATGTTAGGTTTGTTAATCCTTTTTGCACAATCACAAACCATCCATGAGACCAAGGAAGGAGAGGCCCATAAGTGATAAGCCCATCTTATTAAAGAGAGGCCCATACATGATAAGCCCATCTACTAGTCTTGGTTACAATCAATGAAACAATAAGCTATACACATACACAAGAAGCTAGTATAGTACTATATTTTAAGGGTGGAATGTGCTAAAAAAAAAAAAGAGGAAAACCCTTCTTGTGAACACACTTATTCACAAAAGAAAACCCAATGTTTTTCATTTTTTGAAATAAAATAAAATAATGGTTTGATCTCATACTTGAGATTCTTCTTGCAGCAGGGGAACCTTGTGATCGTCCACGGAATAATTTTGTGTGTCATGTTCGACGTCCTTCATTTGGCCCCACAGCACGGTGTAGTAGCCCACGCCACACACGAACGCTCCCATCATGCTTCCATAATGGAATGTGTCGGAAAAGAACAAGCAACCGAAGGTGCTAGCGTAAGGAATTCCAAAGGGCTTGAACGCCGGCACGAAATGTGGGCCCTTCGATCGGGTGCACCATATCTGAACACTAGTACGGACCAAAGAGCTAAAAATTGCCTGATTTTTTTTTTGAAGGAAAAACAAAGAAGATTCATAATGAAATTAATTGCTTATGATTGTATTAAGTACTTTTAAACAATTATATTGTTGTACTTACCGTTGCGACGATAATGAATAGTTCAAAATTAATGTCCAATCTCCAAGCAACTGGGTCTCTTTCCAGGAACACGGCGAGCACACACGATTGTATGGCTCCGAATAAGCTATAAAACGACACTACTTTCATAATCTGCGGGCATATTTTCGCAGTTCCCACCTGAAAAATCGAGATTAATTAAAATGACTAAAACACCCCTATCTCGATCCACATGTCGTATTTACACTCTACCTGGACAATGTTCCAAATGGCTAGAGTGAGGGAAGAAGCCGCGTAGAAAAGGCAGCCAAGAACCCAATTTTCGCGCGCCGACGTAAAAACTAGCAATCGAGGAGAAGGAGACGAGTGGTTATAACTACTGATTGTCGGGCCTTTGTATAGAGTGAGCGAAATTGCTCCCGTGAAAGATATGAAGGTCCCGATCAACCTTGCTCGGCTACCCTCGCTTTTCCAATCAAATCTCGTTGTCCTGAAAACCAAAACCAATTGTGTTAATTAATGTTACAATCAAGAATTATAGTACAAAATTAAATTTTTGCATTTGCTTGCAAATATACATTTACATTAAGAATAATACTAACACATCTTATAAACTACTCTATAAAAACTGTTGATCAAAGTCGAACCTGAGAATGACACCGAGAACGAAAGTGAAAGCAGGGAGCTGATTGGCCATGCCACATGCGACAATCGGGGAGCTGTAGCTTAGACCAACAAATGCAAGGTTTTGTGCTATGGTCACCCTGTAATTTAATCAATTAATTAAATAACCTTTAATATATAATTAACTAACCACTAATTAAATAAGTAATTACCCTATCAAACCCAGCAAGAAAACACGCACAAGAAAAGCCATGCTCAACAGTGGCCCTTCTGATCTGAAAAATTATTTAAAAAAAAAAACATTAATTATAATAATTCATCTTTTTTTTTTTGTCAAGTAAATTTGAATATATGTATATATATGTACCTATCGCCCCTATGATAAACGAATGAAATTGGAATAAGAATAATTGATCCAAGAACATTTGTATAGACAACGAACACGAAAGGGCTCATCCCATTAGTCATGGCGATGCTCGTTAATATGGTTAACCCTATTACACAACCCTCCACCACCACCATGGCCGCACACGGCAGAACCTCCTTCCCACCCGTGTTCTCTCTCATCTTTCTCTATGATCTTTTTCAGAGCAATGTTAATTAATTAATTAAGAGTATATATATAGAGAGAAGAAAATAATACTAGCAATAATAATGGAGGGTAACCTTTCACGGGAGTGTGAAGCTACTTAAAGAGGGAATGAGCAACTCGGTTGGCGTCCCATGCATACCAAAAAAAGACAAAAACAAAATATAAATATATATATCATTAAAATTTTATAATAAAATTTATGAAGATATCGTCATTAATTCAGGAGTAATTTAATTTGAATCGTTTTCTTATCAAACAACTCCATTTATAAAATTTGATTGGTCAACACATAATTTATATCTAAAACCCGTGTATATACCATATGAATTGATGATCGGAATTCGTTTAAATGAATTGAGCTGAATTAAAAAAAATTGCAAATTCAATATTGACTGTGTTCATTTATAGTATATTTTTGGAATGATATTACACGAGGTGAAGTCAAATTGAATTTAAAATAACAAAGATTAACTTGTGCGTGTAATTGTTAGTATCTTATTCCTTGTCGTTAGCGGTTTAATTATTTAATTAGGTGTTATTAAAGAGAAATCAGACTTTTTGTTTTCTTTCTTAAATTCTTGTGATTAAGGGCCTACCGGACAGGCCAATAATTTTTACTTACAAAAACTAATAGGCCTCACCAAATGATTCTAGTATATTAAAAAAAATAGCACGAATTGTGAATTTGTGATTAAATAACGCAATTAATTGTCAACGTTAAAAGTGATTAACTTGTTGATTCTTAATTTATTCGTATGTTGTCGTTTTGTTTTGCATCAGCAGATCTGGCTAATCACGGAATCGGCCGGATTACGAGGATTCTTTGTCAGCTTGTTTAATTTTATGATCTAAGCCAGTTTGTTTTTTAACACCAAAATATATATTGTGAATATTATTGATCACTTATGGATTTCTAAGTGCATAATTAAGCATGCGAGTATGATTATCAATTTTAAATCTATGTATGTAGTTAGGCCATCACAAAGAGTCAAACCCTGTTATTTTAGACAAATATATATTGTGAATATTATTGATCACTTATGGATTTCTAAGTGCATATATAATTAAGCATGCGGAGTATGATTATCAATTTTAAATCGTAATGAAGTTAGAACCTGTTCTTTTGAACTTGTTGGATTTAATGTGTGTTGGCCTTTGGGCTTGGATCACTCAGAGAAGTTATTTTATGTACCCGGTACACCATGTCATTTGATGATTTGTTGTACCCAACCTATAAGCACACGACATGTGGGCATAAAAAAAAGGTGAGACTTCTTAATATTTTTAACGGTTCTTTCTTCTTCCGTTAAACAATTAACAAAAAAATAAATCACTTCTTTTTTCATCTGTTTAACCAAAAGAACTCAAAAACCCCTTTTTTCATACAAAACGAAGAGAAGAGAGCAGAAGGTAAACAAGCCCAGCAAACCGAAGAAAATCGGCAATATTGACAGATAAGTCATCGGAAATTTCTGATTTCTGGGCACAATTTGTTTCGGAAATTTCATAAGGTAAATTGGAGATTTATTCATTGGAGACCACGCAATTGATGCCCATCACTAGATTCAATATATATCTCACTTTCTCTTTGATTTGGTTGCGGCTTCTTTTTGGGGGAATTTAATGTACTAAATTTTAATTTATATTGAAAGTATGATGTTAGGAGAAAAGAAAAATCTGAGTTTCTTAAAGTTAAACATAAGGGGCAACATCAACTTTGATTATTGGTTATTAAGAATCTAAGAAAAGAGAGAACTAACTTTCAGAATTCAAATTATTGTTGTAAAATTCATTTCCTCAATAATAGTTTTTCTACAGGTACTCTTGGGATGAATTTGAAGTGAGCAAAAACAAGAGGAAATATTGTCAATAATAATTTTTGTACAGGTACTTTGGGATGAATTTGAAGTGAGAAAAAACAAGAGGAATTGTTGTCAGTAATGCTTTTTGCTACATGTACTCTTGGGATGGCTTTGAAGTGAGCAAAAATAAGAGGAAAAATTGTCAACAATAATGTTTGCTACTGGTACTTTTGGGATGGATTTGAAGTGATAAAAAACAAGAGGAAATGTTGTCAAGAATAATTTTTGCTACATGTACTCTTGGGATGGATTTGAAGTGAGCAAAAACAAGAGGAAAAGTTGTCAATAATAATTTTTGCTACTGTTACTTTTGGGATGGATTTGAAGTGAGCAAAAAAAAGAGAAAATATTGTGTTATTTGTGACGACGTACAACATGAATTTGGTGTTCTTGTTGGTGTTTTGATATCAATCATTTATTTTGGCTTTGACATTTATTTACGAAAAACGCTATGGAAAAACGCTACGCTGAGTAATTTTCATTTGTAAGTATGTAAATGTGGAGGTTGAAAATGAATAACAGTTCTGAGTTGTGACATCCTAATTATTTGAGTCGAGATTCCTGAATTATGTATGATTCTTAAAAATCACTCAAAAAATGAGTTGTTTACATTCATCATAGTTTTCATTCATAAATTTGCAAAACTTAAGTTCTATTGCTGGTTTGCTGCATCTTTTGAACTCTGCTGCAGCTCATCAATCATAGAATGCAACTCTGGCCTTGCTTGAGGATACAATTTGAATGGATGAATTGGTTCGTAGGTGCTTGTAGACATATGATTCTGTGAATAATTGCTTGCAGGTGAATTGTCCAGTGTGTCTGTGCTTCCAGATATATGCTGTCATCATATACAATTGAGAATTTGAAATTGTAAAATTTTTTAAAAAAGAAATAGATTCAAAAGTGAGATAAATACTTACTTGATTTATAAGCATGCTTGTAAAAGAAAATTTTGGTTGATATATGTTAAATGAACTTTGATCACATTGTAAGGGAAGAGAAACCTGTAAATTAAAAAAAATATAAGATATGCAGGCTAGACAATGAAACAAAGAAAATATCAAAATAATACATAAAATAAAATACCTGATTACTAATGTTTGTATTCTTTGAAAAAGGGAATACATGTGAAGAACTTGAATTATGCTGTGCATAAAACGAGGAATGCGAGTTCAAGACCTAAGAATACATTAATAAAACAATTATATTACTGACCAACTAAAAATAGTGAAAAAAACAACGATAATATAAACTAACCTTTTTACTCGATGAGATCGGATCGTTTAACGCTTTCTCCTTTTGTTTTTTCTCACTATTATATTTGCGTTTACCAGATGAGACCAAATCTTTTGTAACCTTCAGTTTTTGTTTTCCCGCATTGGATGTATTTTTTCTTAATTTTTCCACTGAAAATTTATACCTTTCAGTACTCATTCCTTTTGTTCTTGCACACGGGGGATCCAAAATTGGTGTCTCGTTAATCGAGGGACCACTTTCATCTTCACCATCGTCTGAAACAACAACTTTATTCAAATCCTCTTCGTCTTCTTTGAGATCATCTCCCTTTTTATCTTTGTCATCATTTTCAATAAATTCTACGATCTCTTTCAATTTTTGCATTGCCATGCTGCTACCTTTCTCTGTCATTGCAGCCATACTCAATATATCATAAGCTTTTCGGACCATATTATTTCGACGCAACATAATTGACGATCTATCTGTTTGTTGCAATAATGTTTCATGTTCTTGTGTCCCGATTTCTGATTTCGCATCCTTCTTCCAGCGGTTAAGTATATATTTTGGTGGTATCTTTGTAACATTCCTCATATTTAATATCCTTAGAGCATGTCGACACAATAAGCCCATGGATTCAAACATCTTGCAGCTACATGAGATAGTGTCATCTAGAGTGTTCAACATCACAACATAAATCATATTGCGATCCTCTTGGCTCAGTTCATATTTATGAATCGGATCATTAGTTTCAACTTCATCCATCTTGAATGCCATGCTAAAGCTAAGCTCACAAGCAAATAAATTGTAAATTTTTCTTGAATAAATTGTACCTGCACGATACATTATTTTAGCAATTTCATAAAATAAAAAAAAAATGCAAGAATAATAAACGAAATTATCTCTCCATACAAGGTGAAAATATTAATTAATTTTAGATAGTCAGTGGTCATAAAGGGAAAGAAATGGAAGATAAATGCATGAGCATACAACAAAAATAAAAATAAAAATTACCTGCATGATACAGTAGTTTAGTACTCTTCTTTGCAGAAGAAGGTACACCATTTTTGCAACGAAATGTCTCTTCTACTTCACTTGATCTTGTCGCTTCTACTTGCTTATCATAGTGATGCACAAATTCAATAAGTCTCATTCTTGTAGCAGACATATGAGTGAATACACTATTGGTGCTCTCACTTCTTTGTGACGATTGAATTCTAGCCGAAAAACTATCTAAGTTGAAAGCTGCACACCATTTTTCCCGTAACGTATAAAGTTTCTTCAACCAAGAATTCTCCGTAGCATTAAATGTTACAAGTAACTTATTCCATGTAGACTGAAATTCCTCAATTGTCTCACAACCATAAAGACACTTATTGAACATTTTCTTAAATTCGGGGATTCCCAAGTAGCTAGCTATATTTTTCGTGGCATTCAAAGATATATGCCACAAGCATAAACGATGACAAGTCTCAGGAAAAACGTCTCTAATGCCATTTGCCATTGCTTGACATTGATCAGTAAAAATGGTCTTTGGGAGTTGATTGTTCATTGATTCTAAAAATGTTTCAAATAACCACTTAAATGAAGCAGTCGTCTCGTCTAACAAAAATGCACATCCAAATAATACATTTTTCCAATGGTTATTAACTCCCACAAGAGGTGCACAAATCATATTGTACCTGTTGGTCCTATATGTAGTATCAAAGACGAGTACATCTCCGAAACACTCATAATCAAGTCTTGATCGTCCATCTCTCCAGAAAAAATTTGTCATTCGATTTTCTTGATCCACTTGTACTGCATAAAAGAACATATGATCTTCACTTTGCTTACGTTTGAAAAGATTAATTAAGCTTTGAGCATCTCCAGCTTCAAATGTAGCCATTTTATCCCTGTTCACAAAATTATAACAATCTCTTTTTGTAAACCCAACATTATGAGACCCACCAACTTCTTCAGCCAAAAACGAATATACCTTTGTGGTCCCGATACGAGCTTCACGCATAGTTCGTATTACATCTTTATGAGCTTCACACATAGTTCTATTTGATCTTAAGCATACTCTCTCTTCTGGCTTAGCAAACTCGTGATTGTGCTCGGCATGAAAGTCGGAAACTTTCCACTTGTCAGCTATTAATTTAAACCGAATCATAGCCTTGCAACCTGTTCTCGTATCTAGCTTATCGGCCTTCTTTGTTTCTGAAGGATCTCCATTATTTTGAAAACCTTCCTTTGAACACAAAAAGTTAATCGTAGTCACAATATTCTTGGCATTTGTTCTCCTTTTCCCCTTTCGAACACTAAATCCTTTGTTTACAGCGTAGTTGTTGTACAAATCATAAGC
Organism: Euphrasia confusa; assembly: GCA_954870475.1. Lineage (NCBI taxonomy): Eukaryota > Viridiplantae > Streptophyta > Magnoliopsida > Lamiales > Orobanchaceae > Euphrasia > Euphrasia confusa. Next base: position 49,559,580 of record OX940949.1, on the reverse strand, counting down.
TTCGCCTTCACTGGACACTATTTTGTCAAACAAATCGTCTTCATTTGAAGTTTCTTGACGATTCAAAATTATTGGTTCTTCTTGATTATTAGAATTGTTATTCTGATAACCACTCTCCAAATTTGGGTCCGTCATCATATATCGAAATAAAAAATAAAGCTTCAATTCTTGTTCTGACCAAACCTCGCTCGCCGCCTTACAGGAACTCACGCTTCAAACTTTAGGGTATTGATTATAGATTTTAGTTTATTTTATTTTATGTTAATTTTTTATTAAAAGAATTTTCAACGTAATTTTTTATTTTAATGAATTTGTATTATTTTATTTGTTTTCTTATTAACGGAGCAGACGGAGAGGTTAGAAAGAAGAGGAATTTGCATCTCATTTTATTATCGCCACATGTCGCGTGCTTATAGGTTGGGTACAACAAATCATCAAATGACATGGTGTACCGGGTACATATAATAATTTCTCGATCACTTAATTCAATCTGCAAAGGCAGCCAGGAGCCCAGTTTGAGAGTGCAGCCCACTTACCAGTTTTTTGGCCCATGTTCATTGTCCAGCCCATTGTTGATTCAGTCCACTAATTAATTGTTTCTGAAACAATTAATATTGACCCTTTACCTTTGACCCTTTGTGGATCATCGATCTTTAGGGTTTGGCTGAGATCAAATCCTGGCCCCTCGTGTCCTATGATATAATGAACCCCTGTCAGTGCATTCACTCACTTCGCCCCCTTCACTGAACCCTAATCTCTGTGTGCGATTACCCGTTCGAGTGTGTGCGATTTCCTGCTCCTCCGACCACCCTCCACCGCCGCCTTCCCTGGTCGTCTTTGGTCTGGATCTTTAGATCTCGGTGACTAGAGACGAGTTGTGAAGCTTCGGGTGTGTTGTGTGCCTTGTGAGGTGGAGCTGTACCCGAGAGGTGTGAGTGTACTTCTGTGTGTGCTCCTGGGCTTCTCCGGCGAGGTCTCTGTGCTCTCTTTTTTCGGTGCCGGTCCGGTCATCCTACTGCTACTGTATACTACGGCATGAAACCGCTGAGCCGTAGTATTTGAGATCTGTATTTTAATTATATATATATATGCATCTCCTTCTCTTTTCTGTTTTTCCGCTGCCTTTGCTCTTAACCTTCATCAAGCCCAGATCCTCTCGCGGGCCGGATCTCTGTAGATCCGTTGACTGCTGTGGTCTGGGGCCTTGCTCTGAACTAAGGGCTGTATTACGGATCTGACTTGTTTCGTGTTTTATTTTTCATGTACCTCGGAGCATTTATCGCCGGCGTTTGAACCTTACAGTGGTATCAGAGCGCGTTCACGGCGGAGATCGGCAACCGGATCTGCAGATCTGACCCCGTAGGGCTCCAGATCTGCAACCGCGAAGGTCGTTCGTTGCTCGGTACCTGCGTGGGAGGAGGCCCAGGTAGCAGATCCGAATTAGGTGTCCCCAGCCATTGTAAATCCGGGATTTCATCACCCCCTTAGCTGTAAGGTTGGCACCCGGGTCGCCTGTGAAACGAGAAACGTGAACTGCTACAAGGGGTCCCTTGCGAATAACCCTGCAAGGTAAGTTTCTGGAAAACCCCCTCTCTTTCTTGTCAACGTGATGGTCAGCCCGCCTGGAGGCATATGTGATGGTCAGCCCGCCTGGAGGCACTCTGTGATGGTGTGGCCCGCCTGGTGGTCGTATTAGTGTTGAAAATTTGTTTTTCAAAAGTGTTGTTCAAAATATTTTCTGGAAAAATCTTTCTGAAACTGAGTGTTTGAAAATTTAAGTGAAAATAGCATGAACAATATGTTTTCTGTGACTTGAGTTGTTTGTTGGGTCTGCTGTGAACTTGGTGTTCTTGTTTTGTCTCTGATCTGCATAAACTGTGAACTTGCTGTGTGTGTTAGTTCTAGGGTTTTGTGTGTAGTGTGAGACTGATAGTAACTGACCCTATTGGAGTTAGTTAAGTGCGAGTGTAGGGCTCAAAGTGGTGACCCCCGGCACACCAAACTCCCCTTGCTGCATACCCTTGAGGTGTGTTGGTATATTGTGGAGGCTGGGGTAGTCATTTGTCTGAGGGCTTTACCTGCTTAACATAGGCTCTCAGTTACTCACTCAGCAGTAACACTTAAAAATTTGTTGCTGTGTAGTGAGTCCCCACTGCTGTAGGGACTCTGATAGGTGTAGCTTGTGTGCTCACTCTCTTTGACTTGATCTGTGGATTTGGTCAACTGTCAGTTGTTACTTTGTGTTAATTACTTCTGCAAATTTGAAAGTTGTGTGCTTCCTGATTTCTGCTTTGTTTTCAAAAACTGAGTCATCAAAATCTTTTAAAAATGTCTGGTTTTAACTTGGCACCCTTTGATGGGAAAAATGATTTTGCAATTTGGAAACAAAAGATGAAAGGTATTTTGGTTCAGCAAAAAGTTTATAAGGCCATTTCTGGTGCCTATTCTGCTACTGACACTGCTGAAATAAAAGCTGAGACTAATGAACTTGCTCATTCTGCTATAATCCTATGCTTATCTGAATCTGTGCTTAGGAAAGTTGGTGTATTGGAGTCTGCTAAAGAAGTTTGGGAAAAACTGCATGATTTATACACTGAAACCTCCTTGAACTCAAAACTGTTTTTGTTGGAAAAGTTTTTCAGATTCAAACTTGATATGAGTAAAGATATTTCTGATAATATTGATGCCTTTACTAAATTGATTCAAGATATTAAGTTAACTGGTGATAAGCATATTGATGATTATACTCCCATTGTTCTGTTGAATGCTATTCCTGATTCATATGCTGATGTGAAATCTGCTATTAAGTATGGTAGAGACTCTATTACCCTGGATACTGTGATTAATGGCTTGAAGAGTAAGGAACTTGATTTAAAATCAAATAGACATCCTAGGTCTTCTGAAGTTAATTATGTTAGGGGGAGAACTAAGTCCAGGAATAATGGCAACCAAGCCCAGAAAGGGTCTGGTGGTCAAAACAATGGTAAAAAGAGCAGAAGCAAGTCTAGGTCTAAGTCCAAACCTAAGAATAGGAAGTGCTATAACTGTGGTGAGTCTGGACACTTCATGAAGCAGTGTACCAGACCCAGAAAGGTCAATGGTGACCAGGCTAATGCTGCTAAAACTGATGATGATCTGGGAATGTGTTTATGGTATCTGATATGTCCTTACTTTCAAATGTGAATTCTGCTAAGTCTGATTTTATGTGTGAAACTGATTGGATTCTGGATTCTGGTTGTACTTACCACATGTCACCCTATCTGCATTTATTTACTTCATATGATAAACTTGAGAACTCCTCTGTGTCTATGGCAAATGATAAAAAATGCATGGTAGCTGGAATAGGTGATGTATGTGTAAAATTTGAAACTGGTCATGTGCATACTTTGAAAAATGTGAGGCATGTCCCTGACTTATCACAAAACTTGATTTCATGTGCTGCATTAGAGTATGATGGGTTGACTGGGAAATGGGGAAAGGGTTAAATGACTATTGCTAGAGGGTCTATGATTCTGTGCAAGGCTGCTAGGCAGCATAATCTGTATATCTGCAAAGTTGTACCCTGTTTGTATGCATATGCTAATTCTGTGCATGATAGTACTTCTGATTTATGGCATAGAAGATTAGGGCATATGAGTAAAAAGGGCATGGAATTTCTAAAGAAAGATGGCTGTTTTGGTAAAACTGATATGACTTGCATTCCTTTCTGTGAAACATGCATACTTGGTAAACAAACTAGGGTTAGCTTTCCTGTGAACCCTCCCCCCAATGTTCCCAAATCTGTTTCCATACTTGAATATATGCATGCTGATGTGTGGGGCCCTGCCCCTGAGCCTACCCAAGGTGGTAGTAGATATTTTCTGTCTGTGATTGATGATTTCTCTAGGAAAGTGTGGGTTTTTCTGCTTAAAAACAAATCTGATGTGTTTCAAAAATTCAGTGACTTTAAAACACTTATTGAGAATCAAACTGATAAGAAAATTAAAACCTAAGAACTGATAATGGACTTGAATTCTGTAATTCTGAAATGGACACTTTGTGTGCTAATTCTGGTATTGGGAGACATAGGAGTGTGCCTTATACCCCTCAGCAAAATGGAGTTGCAGAGAGGATGAATAGGACCCTTCTAGAGAAGGTTAGGTGTATGCTTGCCTCCTCAGGCCTCAGCAAGAGGTTCTGGGGTGAATCTGTGTTAACTGCTGTTTACCTGATTAATAGATCACCTTCTGTGCCCTTAAAAGGGAAGTGTCCAGAGTCTGTTTTTACTGGTAAACCTTTGAATTTGGATAATCTGAGAGTATTTGGTTGTGCTGCTTATGTTCATCAAATTGTTGATAAATTGGAACCTAGGTCTAGGAAGTGTGTCTTCCTTGGATATCCTGAGGGGACTAAAGGCTACAGGCTGTGGCTTAGGAGTGAACCAGGATTTAGAACTATAGTAAGTAGGGATGTGGTGTTTAATGAAGATGATATGCCCTGTAAAATTGTTAGAAACCCTAAGGATGGTAATACCTCTGGTGAGGTGGAGTCTTCTCCCTCTGTAGGTCCCTTAGGTGAACAATTTGATGCCCCTACTACTACTGTTCCTTTGAATGACCTGCATGATGATTCTGATGATGATCCTGTTGTTGATGATAACTTGCATGCTGATAATTTGCCTGTTGATAATACTGCTCCTGATAATCCAAATCCTGATAATCCAAATGAAACTTTGCCTGCAAATCTGAATCCCCCTGAACATGCTGTATATGAACAAGATGAAACCATTGTTGATAATGATCCTGACTTATCTAGTTATTTGTTAACTAGGGATAGGACTAGAAGGAACCCTAGGTTTCCTGCTAGATTAGGGGATTTTCACCTTGGAAATTTTGTGTTTAACATGCATGAGTTAATTGAACATTGTGAACCCAAGTCTTTCTCTGAAGCTGTTGAATCTGATAATGCCTCTATGTGGTTAAGTGCTATGAGTGAAGAAATGCATAGTCTGTTGAAAAATGATACTTGGAAACTTGTTTCAAAACCACTTAAGTGCTCTTTAGTTGACTGTAAATGGATTTACAAAGTTAAAAATGAGGGCTGTGAGGTCAGATACAAAGCTAAACTTGTAGCAAAGGGGTTTTCACAAAAAGAAGGGGTTGATTATAATGAGATTTTTGTTGGAGTAGTATACTTAATGTCTAGATTTGAGTATTCTGAACTCCTTGTACACTTTCATTTACCTATTAATAACGAACATTCATTTGCTTTTAATTATTGTTAATTAATGTATGCAAATTATAGTCCTGGATTTTATACGTTGTAGTTAGTATGGTGTTGCATGGGCACACAGAAGATCATACTATCGGTTACTGGTATTTAATCAAACACTTGCTCACGACCTAGATGGACACGGACCAATCCATCGGTATAGTCGTTGTGTGAGAGAGAAAATAATTTATCTTAATTATTTTATCACACTTGTACACTTGGTGTATTGAGCGGATCGCTTGAGACTTATCAATTAGGATTGCTCTGTGATAATTGATTTAAGTCTCGGAGTATTTTATTCTTAATCCTTGAAACAATTGCGGGTGTGTATATTTAATATTAGTGACTTTGATTTTCCAAAGGAATTAACCGATTTAATTATTGGGTTAATTACCGGTTAAGTTGGGTCACTATATTTTATATATGGCATTCCGTGAATTCTTGAAGGGACAGTTTATCCCGGAAGGGTTGATAATATCCCCGAGATGAGCTCATAAGGATTTATTATGTAAACCTCGCGAGTGGATTTGTTCCGCATAATAAATAAGGTTGAGTGGTACTATTCTCGGATATAAGAGATGAATAAATTTATTAAGCAATAAATAAATTTTATTCATGGATATTTAAATCTTAAATACACGGAATAAATAATACTAACCGGAGAAATATTATTCGATATAATATGGGTAAATATTGGGAGTGCAATTTTATTTATATAGTGGAAAATAAATAAAATTAATATTGATAAGGATTAATGGACTTGAGCATTGGGCTCAATTTAATCTTCAATATTAGAAGCCCAATATTCGACCTCCTTTAGATCCCCTACGTAGCCTATAAAAGCACTACATGGCCTTCATAAAGAACAAGACAAGAATATCATTAATTGATAGTTCTAGAGAGTTGAAGGAGATCCATAGGAGTTCGATAGATCGTCGCCCACCCGACGTTCGAACGGAGTGCAAGGAATACGTGGGAAGATTCAAAGGTGTTTGATTTCGTTTCTCCGAACAACGAATCGAAGGTATAATATCTAAACCCTCTCGATATTATTTCGGTTTTGATTTATTGAAAATACCGTAGAACGAAGATCCGGAAAAGTCGAACCCGGATTAGACGAACGATCACGCGGTGGTGGCGAAGCCACCGGACCGCGGGATCGCCCGCTAGGGTTTGGCGGGGCGCGGAGGAGGCGACCCTCGGCTGGGCCGAGGGCGCGCGATCGATCACAAGGATCGATCGCTGGGACGGGCTGGTGCCGTCCCATCCCCACCTCGACGGTGGGGGAACCTCCAGGCGGCGGCGAGTCGCCGGACTGACTCGCCGCGGGGGCTGCCGGTGCAGCCCCACCCGATCGCGTGGGACGCGATCCTTCGATCGCGTGAACCCCGGCTCGTGGGGGTTCGGCTGGGGGCGGGCTGCGTGCCTTCGGGTGCGTGGTCTCCAAAGGTCGGACTCCGGCGGATGAGTCGGCGTTCATGTGATCTCCGGCGATGGGTTTTTGATCGGGCTATGAATTCCGCAAATTTTAATAGCCCGGGATATCGAATTCCAACAATTGGTATCAGAGCGAGGTTTACGTTCGCGGTATTTTCGATAAAATTGTTCTACCTTGCAGGGTTCCGACTATTATGACTTGATGATTATTGGTTTAATTATTTTGTCATGTGATTTTTGGTTTGATTAAACTCTCGGACATGTCGAGATTCGTTTTTGGTGGTGAATGCTTGTAATAGTAAAAATTCGGGGGTTGACCGAATTTAGGTTTATTATTATTGTTTTATTTTTCCGGAAAATGTATAGGGTCGATTTCATGTATAGAATCGATACCGGATAGTGTAAAATTAAATTGTAATTTATTTTGCGTTGGATCTATGCCGAAACGACCGCCGGAGAAGACGTGTGACGAAGGAGATGATCGAGAGGGTGAACGGGACAAGGATCGATCAATCCCCATGATCGATCCATGAGGATCGATCGATCGCATGGGAGGGCGCCGAATTCGCGCCTCTCGGCGGCGATGTCACCGGCGGTGGTGGCTCGCCGGCTGGGCGGTGGCGGCGGTGGTCCTCGGCCGGCGATGGCGGTCCGGTGGGGGGGCGCGGGGGTCCTTGTGATCTTCGTGCTCTCCCGGTGATTCTACTTTCCTAATTAATTCGTTTTTCCTATTTGAGTTTTCCTATTTTTGGGAATTCTCATGGATTAGGAAAAGAATTAATTGGAATTAATTTTATTTCCTTATTCTATTATGGAAGTCTTCTAGAGTATTCCGAGTTCTACTTGGAATAGGATCCTAGAGATTTAATAGAATTGGAAAGGAATAAAAGTTAATTTAGGATTGATTTATTTCCTAATTGATTATTCCTATTTTATGGGAATTTTCATAGTAATGGAAATTAATTAATCTTGGAATGTAGAAGAGTCACAAATTATTTTATTTACTTATTTCATTATGGAAATCATCTAGAATATTCCAAGTGGGTCTTGGATAGATTATTCTAAGAGATTTAATGAAGTAGAAAGGGAAAATAAAATAAATAAAAATATTAATAATATTTAATTTTATTTTTGATTTATTCGATTGACTTAATTATTATTAATTAAGTATCTTTTGGATTTATTAAAAATAAATAGATTTAAATATTGGAAATTAATATTCTCGTCACATGGAGCATTCAAGAACGAAGACTGAAGACTAGAAGATGCGTACGGAGATGGAGTAAAGCCATAATAGTCGGAAAATAATATTCTAGTATTATTTTGACTATGTGATAATACTATGTGCTTTATTACATGTATGCATGCTATATGTGTTTATTTTATGCACTAGATAGCGTATCCCTTTATATTGTAAAAAGCTAAGTGGGAGAGGGTATGGAAACATACCCATGGTCTCCATTGCTGCTCTCTTGGTGACTTTTATAAACTTTTGAAGTTTATATAGATAAGTTATTGGAGGAGAGTTCTTGTAATTCCTCTTACGAGAAACATTGATTAAGTTTATCAAACAATGCCTAATTTGTCTTTCCAAAGCTGATTTCAAGTCGACTCATTCTCACCCCGGGGAGTGGAATGGAGCCAGAGCCACTTGGTCATGTCGAGGACACAAATTAGAGGCAGTCGTACCATTCTTTGATAGATGGATCGATTGTCTGCTCGGCTCCCTCATTTATGAGAGATAGGGTTGTTCGCATGGTGAATCACTGGTTAGAAACTTCGAGTTTCACTTATGATTCTCCACGTCTTGATTTACAAGATTGAATGGATCAAGTAATTGGGAGTCAATTATAAAAGTCTCTTGGTGTAGTAAACGTCCACACCACGTGACTTGCTATGCCGACGGATTTTGGATTAATTGATGTAGACAGTTGTAAGTAATTGTGAAGAATTGTGAAGTTATCGTAAACGTCCACACCACGTGGCTTGCGGTAATATAGCAATTCCAAGCGATTTGCTTTGGTGCTGAGTAATGGTTTACACTTAGATACGCCTTATAGTATTCCTCCCCACGAGGTTCCGCTATAAGTGATGTATGACCAAAGAAAATCTAATTTCTAAGTCGTTTGGGTAGGTAAACGTCCACACCACGTGGCTTGCCTTACCTGATGGGATTTTAGAGGCGATTAGTGATTTAATGATATTATTTAAGGGAGATAATATCGGATATTAAATTATTTGTTTGTTTTATGTGCTTATAGGTTAAGAATGACTGTGACCCCACTTTGTGATATACTTAAGGATGAAAACTCACTGGTTCCATATAGTACTGATTGGAAAAGAAATCTGGACATTGTCCAGACTGTTGAGCCTTCCGAATCCACTGCTGTCCCAACTCATGAGGACATTTGGAGTGACCTCAGGATGATGTTGAGACATAGTGTGGAAGCCGGACAAGAAGTGATTGACATACTCTATAAATTCAGTCCTCTTGAGGAATCGCTTAAAAACGATTTCAAAAGAGCGGAACTTATAAGTATGGTCAGAGAATCACAAGCTCTTGTGGCTAAGATGGAAGTGCAAGCAAAGAAGCCCAGTGGTTGTGAACCACGGATTGGGAAAAGCAAGCCGCGAGGCAAGTGCTATCGATGCAGGCAGTCTGGGCACTGGAAGTCTGATTGTCCTCTCATCAAAGGTACGAAATTTTCCTTAGTCACCGAAACATTATCAGTGGTGTTATCTACCAGCACCTGGTGTGTAGATACGGGGGCCACTGATCATGTCTGCAATTCATTGCAGGGGTTCCAGGAAACCCGGAGACTTAGAGAGGGAGAGATCGTGGTCTACATGGGCAATGCCGCGAAGGTGGCGGCTGTTGCAGTGGGAGACGTTCACTTACGCTTTAGTAGTGATAGGGTTTTAGTTTTACATAATTGTCTTTATGTACCCAACTTTAGAAAGAATTTAATTTCGGTTTCTAAACTTATTATGAATGGATATTCTGTTTCTTTTGACCACTCTGTGATCATAAGAAGAAACAGTGAGATTATCTGTTCTGGTACATTGGTGGACGATTTGTATGTGCTAAATCCTGAGTCTAACACGATGCAACTAACCGAGAGTAATAACACATCTACGAACACCAATAAGAGAAAGGAACCTTCTAGGATGAATCAATTATACTTGTGGCATCTAAGGCTAGGTCATATAAACTCAAATAGGCTTCAAAGGTTGAAAGCTGATGGTCTAATCAACAATGTTGAAGGAGAGGACCTTCCAACCTGCGAATCCTGTTTAGAGGGTAAAATGACCAAGCGTCCTTTTTCTGGTAAAGGACGGAGAGCTGAACAAGTATTGGATTTGATTCACTCTGATGTATGCGGACCTATGTCTACTCAGGCAAGGGGAGGGTACGAGTATTTCATCACCTTTACTGATGATTACTCAAGGTATGGATATGTATACCTGATGCGCCACAAGAGTGATTCTTTTGACAAGTTCAAGGAATTCAAGGCTCTTGTGGAGAACCTTCGTGGTAAATCCATAAAATGCCTGCGATCTGATCGCGGAGGCGAGTACCTGTCTGGAGAATTCAAGGCATACTTGGCAGAGAATGGGATTGAATCCCAACTGACCTCACCATATACTCCTCAGCAGAATGGTGTGTCAGAAAGAAGGAATAGGACTCTTATGGAGATGGTGCGATCAATGATGAGTTACTCGGATTTACCTGTTATGTTCTGGGGACTTGCCTTGGAAACAGCGGCGTACATTCTGAATAGGGTTCCGACCAAAACAGTACCAACAACACCCATGGAATTGTGGAGTGGGCGTAAGCCTAACTTGGGACATATTCGGATCTGGGGTTGTCCAGCACATGTGTTGCGACAAGGTGCTGATAAGTTAGAACCTAGATCGGAGTTACGGCTGTTTGTAGGTTACCCGAAAGGAACTAAAGGTGGCATGTTCTATAGTCCTACGGACCAGAAGATCGTTATAAGTACTAACGCTCGGTTCTTAGAGGAAGACTATATCATGGACCACAAGCCCAAAAGTGACATAATACTCGATGAGTTGAGAGGAGACAAGGAAGACTTAGATACAGCCGAACCGAGTGTAGATACACCACTAGAACCTGCACCTAATACTGTCACTGTTAATACACCGGAACGCCGTCGTAGTGGGAGGGTTGTTAAACAACCAGATAGATGGATTGGACTGGGTGAGTCTTCGGACTCTGGACCTGGAGTTCATGAAATCGATCCCTGGACCTATGATGAGGCGGTACAAGATATAGATGCGTCTTCTTGGAAGAAAGCAATGAAATCCGAAATAGAATCTATGGATTCTAATAAAGTCTGGGATCTTGTAGAACCACCAAGCGGCGTAAAGCCAATTGGGTGTAAATGGGTCTACAAGAGGAAGAGAGGATCTGACGGAAAGGTTGAAACCTTTAAAGCTCGGCTTGTTGCGAAAGGCTATACTCAGAAAGAAGGAATCGATTATGAGGAGACCTTTTCGCCGGTAGCCAAGATAAAGTCGATCCGGATTCTCTTATCCATAGCAGCTCATATGGATTATGAGGTGTGGCAAATGGATGTCAAGACAGCTTTCCTAAATGGAAGTCTTGACGAGACGATTTATATGAAACAACCAGAAGGATTCATTGCTAAGGGGCGAGATCATCTAGTGTGCAAGATTAATCGATCCATTTATGGATTGAAACAAGCCTCGAGATCGTGGAACCTGCGGTTTGACGAGGTAGTCCAATCTTGTGGATTCAGTCAAAGCATGGACGAATCGTGTGTATTGGAAACGTGATGGAAAGAAGGTGGTGTTCCTCATGCTTTATGTAGATGACATTCTTCTCATTGGCAACAGTGTGAAAATGTTGACAGACATAAAGGGATGGTTGTCTAGACAATTCGATATGAAAGATTTGGGAGAAGTCGGGCATGTTCTAGGGATCAAGGTTATAAGGGATCGCCGGAGTAGAACATTGTACCTATCCCAGCAATCTTACATAGACACGATTCTGGCTCGTTTTAACATGCAAGATTCCAAGAAGGGTGAACTGCCCTTCAGTAAAGGAACTTATCTTTCTAAGGAGATGTGTCCTCGGACACAGAAGGAGAAAGATGAAATGAAAGCAGTTCCCTACGCTTCAGCTGTGGGAAGCTTAATGTATGCAATGTTATGCACGAGGCCTGATATCTGTTATGCGGTTGGCATAGTAGCGAGATATCAAAGTAACCCTGGAAAGGCTCATTGGACTGACGTAAAGAGCATTTTCAAGTATTTGCGAAATACTAAGGATTATGTTCTGAGTTACGGGGCAGACAATCTGATTCCTTTGGGTTACACAGATTCGGATTTCCAAGCTGATAAGGACCGGCGTAAGTCGACATCAGGCTATGTGTACACTATGGGAGGTGGAGCCGTATCATGGAAGAGTGTTAAGCAAAAGTGCATTTCGGACTCTACCATGGAAGCTGAATATGTTGCAGCCTCAGAGGCAGCGAAAGAGTCAGTTTGGTTCCTTAATTTCCTCCAGGACTTAGATGTGATTCCGAGTTTGCCCAAGGCTATGACAATTTATTGTGATAATAGCGGTGCAGTGGCAAACAGTAAGGAACCACGGTCCCATAGTGCTACGAAACACATAGAGCGCAAGTACCACCTGATTCGAGACATCGTCAAGAGGGGCGATGCAGTAGTCACCAAGATAGCTTCAGAGGACAACCTAGCGGACCCTTTCACCAAGATACTTCCTAAGGAAGTATATTTCAAGCACTTGGAGGGTTTGGGAGTCAGAAGTTTGGAAGATAAGACTAGACCTTAGTATAAGTGGGAGATTGTTGGAGTAGTATACTTAATGTCTAGATTTGAGTATTCTGAACTCCTTGTACACTTTCATTTACCTATTAATAACGAACATTCATTTGCTTTTAATTATTGTTAATTAATGTATGCAAATTATAGTCCTGAATTTTATACGTTGTAGTTAGTATGGTGTTGCATGGGCACACAGAAGATCATACTATCGGTTACTCGTATTTAATCAAACAGTTGCTCACGACCTAGATGGACACGGACCAATCCATTGGTATAGTCGTTGTGTGAGAGAGAAAATAATTTATCTTAATTATTTTATTACACTTGTACACTTGGTGTATTGAGCGGATCGCTTGAGAATTATCAATTAGGATTGCTCTGTGATAATTGATTTAAGTCTCGGAGTATTTTATTCTTAATCCCTGAAACAATTGCGGGTGTGTATATTTAATATTAGTGACTTTGATTTTCCAAAGGAATTAACCGATTTAATTATTGGGTTAATTACCGGTTAAGTTGGGTCACTATATTTTATATATGGCATTCCGTGAATTCTTGAAGGGACAGTTTATCCCGGAAGGGTTGATAATATCCCCGAGATGAGCTCATAAAGATTTATTATGTAAACCTCGCGAGTGGATTTGTTCCGCATAATAAATAAGGTTGAGTGGTACTATTCTCGGATATAAGAGATGAATAAATTTATTAAGCAATAAATAAATTTTATTCATGGATATTTAAATCTTAAATACACGGAATAAATAATACTTACCGGAGAAATATTATTCGATATAATATGGGTAAATATTGGGAGTGCAATTTTATTTATATAGTGGAAAATAAATAAAATTAATATTGATAAGGATTAATGGACTTGAGCATTGGGCTCAATTTAATCTTCAATATTAGAAGCCCAATATTCCACCTCCTTTAGATCCCCTACGTAGCCTATAAAAGCACTACATGGCCTTCATAAAGAACAAGACAAGAATATCATTAATTGATAGTTCTAGAGAGTTGAAGGAGATCCATAGGAGTTCGATAGATCGTCGCCCACCCGACGTTCGAACGGAGTGCAAGGAACGTGGGAAGATTCAAAGGTGTTTGATTTCGTTTCTCCGAACAACGAATCGAAGGTATAATATCTAAACCCTCTCGATATTATTTCGGTTTTGATTTATTGAAAATACCGTAGAACGAAGATCCGGAAAAGTCGAACCCGGATTAGACGAACGATCACGCGGTGGTGGCGAAGCCACCGGACCGCGGGATCGCCCGCTAGGGTTTGGCGGGGCGCGGAGGAGGCGACCCTCGGCTGGGCCGAGGGCGCGCGATCGATCACAAGGATCGATCGCTGGGACGGGCTGGTGCCGTCCCATCCCCACCTCGACGGTGGGGGAACCTCCAGGCGGCGGCGAGTCGCCGGACTCGCCGCGGGGGCTGCCGGTGCAGCCCCACCCGATCGCGTGGGACGCGATCCTTCGATCGCGTGAACCCCGGCTCGCGGGGGTTCGGCTGGGGGCGGGCTGCGTGCCTTCGGGTGCGTGGTCTCCAAAGGTCGGACTCCGGCGGATGAGTCGGCGTTCATGTGATCTCCGGCGATGGGTTTTTGATCGGGCTATGAATTCCGCAAATTTTAATAGCCCGGGATATCGAATTCCAACAATTTTTGCACCTGTTGTTAAATTCACCACTGTTAGAATAATGTTGGCTTTGTGTGCACATTTTGACTGGGAATTAAAACAGATGGATGTAAAAACTGCTTTTTTGCATGGTGAACTTGAGGAAAGAATTTACATGAAACAACCTGAGGGCTTTGAGGATAAAACCAAACCTGACTTTGTGTGTCTTCTGAAAAAATCTCTCTATGGTTTAAAACAATCACCTAGGCAGTGGAATAAGAATTTTGATGAATTTATGTTGTCTTTAAAATTCTGTAGAAGCTCTTATGATCCTTGCCTGTATTACATGATTGATGTTGCTGCTCCTGTTTTCTTGGTATTATATGTTGATGATATGCTGATTATGAGTCCATGCCTGAAAGCTATAAAGTCTGTTCAAGATGATCTTTGTGGTAAATTTGAAATGAAAGACTTAGGTGATGCTAGGAAGATTCTAGGCATGAACATTGTTAGAGATAGGGCTGCATGCAACATACATTAAAACCAAACTGACTATGTGTCTAAACTGCTTGAGAGATTTAATATGGTTGGTTGTAAATCTGTGAATGTACCTCTTGCTGGTCACTTTGTGTTGTCCAAGGACCAATGTCCTAAAACTGAACTTGATATTTCTGCCATGAACAATGTGCCTTATGCTTGTGTTGTAGGGTCAGTGATGTATTTGATGGTTACTACTAGGCCTGATATTGCATATTCTGTTAGTTGCCTGAGTAGGTATATGTCTAACCCTGGTAAGCCACATTGGGAAGCTATGAAATGGTTACTTAGGTACTTGTCTAGTACTAATTCTTATGGCCTGAAATTTTCTAAGTGTAAAACTGGAGTTGTGTTGAATGGTTTTGTTGATGCCAATTATGCTAATGATAGAGACACTAGGAAATCTTCAACTTCTTATGTGTTTACTGCGTGTGGATCTTGTGTTAGCTGGAAGTCCCAATTACAACATGTTGTTGCATTGTCTACCACTGAGTCTGAATACATAGCTATAACTGATGCATTTAAAGAGGCTATTTGGTTGAAGGGATTGTTAACTGAAGTCAAGATGTTGTGTGATTCTGTGATTGTGTTCTCTGATAGCATGTCTGGCATTCAACTTTGTAAGAACCCTGTTTTCCATGATAGAACCAAACACATAGATGTTAGGTTCCATTTTATCAGGGACCTTGTTGAGAAAGGTGAGATTCTGTTGGAAAAGATCTCTACTCACCACAACCCCAGTGATATGGGGACCAAGTCCCTGCCCCTTGACAAATTCAAGATCTGTTTACAGTTCTTGAATTTTGATTTTCTGGAATGAGTTGTGCCAGTGTGCTGACCCCACCTGACCACTAGGTGTGACCAGTCCTGGGGCTGTTTTGCCAGCTGTACCTGTCCAGTTGGTGTTTCTGGAAGAAACTTGTTGCCTTATCTGTTGGTGGGGAACTCTTTTGCCACTGTCCCCTGAGGGCAGTGGTGTTTCAGTAGAAACCAGTTAGTCATCCCACTGGGTGGTTTGATTGTCACTGAGGTGGCGGCTGCTCAGGGCAGCCACCCTGTAGTTTAGGCTACAGGGACCAGTCCTGCTGCTTGACAGCAGGACTGGGGCTATGATGAAGGTTGTATGTGTGTTTGCTTGTTTTCTTACTTGCTTACTAAAATGTTTTGTTCATTTTCCGTAGTATATTAGTAGCAGTTTTGTGATTGTGTGATTGGCCAACAAGGTGGAGAATGTTGGATTTAATGTGTGTTGGCCTTTGGGCTTGGATCACTTAATTCAATCTGCAAAGGCAGCCGGGAGCCCAGTTTGAGAGTGCAGCCCACTTACCTGTTTTTTGGCCCATGTTCATTGTCCAGCCCATTGTTGATTCAGCCCACTAATTAATTGTTTCTGAAACAATTAATATTGACCCTTTACCTTTGACCCTTTGTGGATCGTCGATCTTTAGGGTTTGGTTGAGATCAAATCCTGGCCCCTCGTGTCCTATGATATAATGAACCCCTGTCAGTGCATTCACTCACTTCGCCCCCTTCACTGAACCCTAATCTCTGTGTGCGATTACCCGTTCGAGTGTGTGCGATTTCCTGCTCCTCCGACCACCCTCCACCGCCGCCTTCCCTGGTCGTCTTTGGTCTGGATCTTTAGATCCCGGTGACTAGAGACGAGTTGTGAAGCTTCGGGTGTGTTGTGTGCCTTGTGAGGTGGAGTTGTACCCGAGAGGTGTGAGTGTACTTCTGTGTGTGCTCCTGGGCTTCTCCGGCGAGGTCTCTGTGCTCTCTTTTTTCGGTGCCGGTCCGGTCATCCTACTGCTACTGTATACTACGGCATGCAACCGCTGAGCCGTAGTATTTGAGATCTGTATTTTAATTATATATATATACGCATCTCCTTCTCTTTTCTGTTTTTCCGCTGCCTTTGCTCTTAACCTTCATCAAGCCCAGATCCTCTCGCGGGCCGGATCTCTGTAGATCCGTTGACTGCTGTGGTCTGGGGCCTTGCTCTGAACTAAGGGCTGTATTACGGATCTGACTTGTTTCGTGTTTTATTTTTCAGGTACCTCGGAGCATTTATCGCCGGCGTTTGAACTTTACGGAACTTAATTTCAATTCATTTCAGTTTAGTTCAGATCGATTCAGTTCAGAGCGCTTTTAATTTCGTTTCAAAATAAAATAAAATAGAAAATAATTTAAGTCAATAATTTTAAATATATAATCAAATTAATTTCACAATATTATTAATATTTTTTTTAAAATACTTAATAATTTATAAAAATTATTATTATTTTTATAAAAAAAATCAATTTAGTTCAGTTAACTAAATTATTTTTCTTATAAAAATAATAAAATATTAATTTTTATAAATTATTAAATATTCTTAAAATTTTAATAATATAATAACATTAACTAAATTATATTATTGATTCAAATTATTTTTTATTTATTTTATTTTATTTTGAAACGAATTTTATTTATTTTATTTTGAAACGAATTTAATCGACCTAAAATTTATTTTATTTTGAAACGAATTTAATCGACCTAAAGTCTTCTTCAACAATTATACTGAAATTAAGTTCAAAAGTTCTTCAACAATTGTTTTTTTCCGTTGGATGTTCAGTAAATACTGATTTCGACCCTAGTACAAATAGGGTGTAAATTAATGAAATGGACAGTCTATAAAATTGCCAAATTTGAAAATATAACAAAATAAAAATATACTAGTATATACAGTAGTACTTAGTACACAAGAAAACTAGAAAAGGGTTATTTCCATTTTCCACCACCAACAATCCTTGCACATTTTACAGTGAGAGTAAATAAAATCTACTGTATATACAAATGGTATAGCTGCCTTGTGCATTTTAAATCCAACCACAGGATCAAGAAATATTCAAAAGGGTCATCATGCCTCCCACTCTGCATAAATATTCATAACAATAAGTCATTAAATATGAAATTCAATGTATGTTGTTCTTGTTCTTGTGCGAGCGTGATTAATTGCCTAAGAGAGAAAGAGAGAGAGAGAGAGAGAGAGAGAGAGAGAGAGAGAGAGAGAGAGAGAGAGAGAGAGAGAGAATAATGTGATGACATAATTATTATATAGCGAACGGACGGCTAAGCAAAGACACCGTCAAAAGTGTCTCCTCTTGCAAGGAGACGTCGGGTAGAGAACGGGGGTTGACCTAATTCTCAAGAAAGGCCAGAGATAAAATTGGTGGTGAACACAACAAGGACAATGCGGATAATGCATACTAGTATTACTTTAGAAAGCATAAATTAAAAGAGTCTAGACCAAGATATAATTGCTAAACCATGGCAACGAGGCGTATATGCAATTAAAACACGCTAGAGTCGCTTTATGGATGTAAGAGTTACCTCATGATGATCCGTTTATTTCAAGGTGACAAATTACGTCAGAACCTAAACTATTTATCCAAAAAAGGATTCAGGAAATACTACAGCAAAAATGGTTTAAAAAATGACTCAGTTCCGTTTTCAGAAACTCTCTGATCCTAAGAGAAGGACAAACCTGTTTAATTTCAATGATCATGCAAAGGACATTCATGATCCGCCTTTCGCCACTAAACTTGAACTGTCTCAGTATCGTCCAAAAGAGGGTCTTTTTCACTGGTTGACTCGGAACTGCTGTTCCCGCTCTTCTTAATCACCTTTGCTTCTTTTGCTTTACCCCACATCACCGAGTAAAACCCAATGACGATGATAGTGGACCCCACCAAACTGTGCAAAAAGAAAAAAAACATAGAAAATGAATGGAATCAAGGAAGTGCTAATATCATTATCGTTTTTTTTTGTTTTCTTATCAGGTTCATGCTTCTCCGTACCTCCCAAGATAAAGACTATCGCCCAAAAAGATGATACCGAGTGAAGCTGATATGACTATGCTCAATGGATGAAACATGGCCACAAAAAGTGGACCCTTTCTATGCAGACACCAAGAGGTTACACTCACTTGGAATGCCGACCCAAAAACTCCCTAAGAAACAAAAAAAGGTCAACTTAAAATTCTTCTCTCAAACGACATCTTAAAATTGAAGTAGGGTTTGAGTTGAATTACACCAAATTGATATTAAATTTATTTCAACCCACCGAATAAAGAACAGCAATCAATCTAACATTAGGTTGCAATGCCCACGCACTTGTGTCCCTGTCGACAATCAGAGACATAACCGCCGAAAGAATGGCAGCAAAGAAGCAGTAAAAGAAGACTATAATCAGCTCGGCTGGGAACTTCTTGAGAATTGATGCCTGTAAAAAGAAAGGTTAGAGTGGTCATATACTCCCAATTCACTTAATTACAAAAACAAATAACCTTGATTTAATGTTTTTGTAGATGTATTTTTTTGCGTACGAAGGGGTGAATGTAACCAAAATAAATCGGAAAGGTGCATTTGAAATATTAAAAATTATCTTTTGATGTTTTTTGATAATTAGACATGAAAGGTTATTATACAAGATTCAATTTTCATTATTTATTAAGGTGGCACCTGTACGATTATGAATCCAGAAGATAAAACACAGTCTGTCGCTAGGAATAATCCTCCGATAATCAAGTTTGATTGTGGCACGTGAATAATATACTCATTGAGAAACTCGGAAGATGATTGTAGAGTCCAGATTTGAGGGCCTGTGTACAGAGTTACAACAAATGCACCAGCAATCGACACTACGGTTCCGACTGCTTTTGCAAGAAAGCTCGAGGTTCTACATGCTAGCTTTTCCATCCTAACAACCATCCAATGAAAACTTAAGCAATCAACACCTTCCTTTGGGAATTTGTTAATTTCACCTCTTCAACTCTAAACAACTTTAACAACTTTTGACAGAAATACCTGAATATGATGGCAAGTATAAAGGTGAATCCAGGGATGAGATTAAGCATTGCTGAAGCAAATGCAGCGGACGTGTAACGGATTCCAGTATACCCAGTGAGCTGAGCCAAGCACCTACAAACAGGTAATGCAATCATCTAGTCCAATCCACTAATGGAATCATCACTATCCGACAATTGACAAACAGGGCCTAAGTCTATCATATCATTTTACCAGTGAATTTATTGAAAAAACATCTCAATACATGATACAGAATACCTCAAAATTCCGAATTTTTTTTGTTAATAGAAATTCATCAGAGTGAAGAGAGAAACATACCCAAGAACGCCCAACGAGAAAAACCCACAAACCAGTAAGAAAGTGAGTGGCGGCCTGCTCGGTGACCTGCGATAATTAATCACAATTTATAACCCACAAAACAAAATTAAAAAAAATTAAAAAAAAAACAAAAAAAAAACCTGTGAAGTAGGAGAGAGAAAGGGAGGAGAATAATGGCGGCAAGAGCGTTGGAATAGGCGACGAAGGTGTAATTAGTCATTCCAGACGCCATTGCGCTCTTGCTGATAACAATTAGACCTACCTGGGCAGTGGTGGCCAGTACCATCCCCAAATACGGCGTCGTTTCACTCTCCATCACTCCCAAATATTTTCCTACTTGGGATGGAATCTACCGACTGGTGATGCCAGCGGTCTTCATCTTTTTCCCTCCCGATCGACTGGACCAGGTTTCTTGGATGTCAAACTGTCCAATCGCCAATGGCCGCCAGTAGATATAAAACGAGGACTCTATTTTTTTTCTTTGTACTTGCATTTTAGTTTCTATAATTATAAAAGAAGAGAAAGTCCCCTATGGCCATAGTCGAATGTGGTAAGGAATGAGGTGGGTTAGATATTTCCCGACGACCCAGGGTTCGAACCTCGGATGAAACAAATTTTCATTCTGCTATTCGGGGACATCCCTCGATTTACATCTATTCGATCGAGGGACTTCCGATCGATTTACATCTACCCGATCGAGGGACCTCCAATCGAATAAAGTGGAGTTTATCGTCTCTCCTCTTTATAAAAAAAAATTATAAAAGAAGATATTCATATTACTAATTTTAAAATGAAGTAATTTCATTTTTTTTATAAAATAAAGTTTTAATTCTAAAAGCACTACAAGAGTCCTCTCGATTTTCAAACACATTTGTAAGAAATGTGTTTATTTTGACCTACTTCATAACAATACATTTATTTTAGTCAAATTGTAAAGGAATAGACTACAATACCCTTACTTTTTCAAAACAAAACAAAAAACAATTAAACCTAATTAAAAATCCAAAAAATCGGTCCCCACATATTTTTTCCTCTCTCACGATTTTCGGTCCCCCCCTCTCAACAAAACCGCCGCCGAAATCTTGGGTAATCAAGGACGATCGGCCACTGAACTTCCGGCGAATCGCAATGGCACACAACAACGAACAACAAGAAGAGCAACAATGGCCGATTCAAGCTCCGGTTAGTGCCTAAACCTAGTTTTTCAATTTCGAAAAATTAATTTTTTTTCAATAATGTGTTGAATTTGATGCGTTAATTGCTAGTATTTGAGTGTATTATAGTTCCTTATTGTGTTTTAGTTGATCTAGAATCGAAATTCAGTGTTAAATTGCTATGTAAAATTCTGAAAAATCTGGGTTTTTGCTGCTGTTCCAAGCTACACGGTGGCGCTACAAGGTGGCAATTTTCTCGGTCACCGTGTAGCTTGGTCACCGTGTACCGGTAACGTGACCGAAAAAATCTCGCTTCACGGTGAGATTTTCTCGGTCACCGTGTACCGGATAACACCGTGTACCGGATAACACCGTGTACCGGATAACATTCTACACGGTGACCGAGAAAATCACGCTTCACGGTGGGATTTTCTCGGTCACCGTGTACCGGTTATCCGGTACACGGTCACCGTGTAGCAAAATCAATTTTTTTTTTTTTTGAATTTTCGGTTTTATTATTTAATTTAATGTAATATTAATTTATTTAACTTCATTTTTGCAGGAGGGCTACAATTGGAGGAGGCCAGAGTTCATACACCAGACGAGGAACATGAATTTGTACGATCGGTACGAATTACTAGACGAAATTAGAAAAACGCTGTTGGACGTCGACCCTACCAAGGCAACTTTCCGGACATTTAGGGAGAGTTGTTTCGGATATTTGCTCTGGATCAAGAGAACCGGAAGGTCCATTGTGGCGATGCAGCACCTGCTAGCTCGGGAGATCGTGGGTCCGACGATACCTCCATTCGAGCATTGGTTTTTCGTCGGTGGCCGGACTATTCGCTTTCGAGCACAGGAGTATGCCCTGATTACCGAACTTCGATTCGGTGGTCACGCTTTTGATCCTTCGGCCACCACCCACACTATTTCTGAGGACTCTATTTACTATAGACACTTCAGCAGACGACGGTTATTAGAGATTTCCGTAAGGTATTCTCGTCTCTGAGTATGGGTCAGGATCCTGCCGACTACCTGAAGGCGGCGAACTTGCTGATTTACTATTATTTCTTGTTGGGCCGAGACGATGCCAAGATCGACACTTGGGCTTGGGCTTTTGTGGAGGACGTTGCCGGTTGGGATTCGTTTCCCTGGGGATCCTACTCCTGGCAGATCATGTCGCACTACATCTCCATAGCTGCGACGATGCCCGGTCAGGTTAACTCGAGGGCATTCCACTTTTACGGCCCAGTTTGGGCCTTTCAGCTATGGTCGTACGAGGCTATACCGAGCCTGGGCAATGTCTGTGGAGCCCGAAACGAAAAAATTACCAGGCCTCGGTTTTTCAACTGGACTTCGGTTGCATGCAACCTCGATTTCACTCATTTCTTCGAGGACGATAAGGTAAATTTTGTGAAATTAATGTTTTAAATTATTTATTTCCTTTAATTAATGCTTAATAAATTAATTTTTCATTTGTTTTCAGCTTGTGGTCCTCTCGACTCTGGAGTCGACACGCAAGGAGGCGAAGACTGAGTACTACACTTCGTTCCTTACCAGAGGAGCAGACGAAGTGAGGTACGTTCCTCCTCTTAGGATTGGAGCATCGAGAGGAGCATCGAGAGGAGCACCGGCTGCAGTACCGGTGAAGAATAAGAAGAACTTGATTGAGCGCGTGGCCGGACGCGTGTCCAAGATGATGGGCGATGACCCTCAGACTAGCCGACGCACGCGTGATGACATCACACCCGATTCATCTGCCGAGCGGCGTGCATCTCAGCGTGGATCTCACCGAGCCCGACGAGAGTCCTCTCCTGTAGCTGAGGCACCTGAGGCTTCAGACGACAGTACTGATCGGCGCATTGATCGACGGCTCCACAAGATCCTCAACGATGAGTCTGAGACGAGATTTATGGGCCGATTGACTGCCCGGATGAGGAGGGTACAGAAGGAGGGCAACGATAGTCTGATGGAGCAGATTCGGGGCTTCTTCGGTCGCAGGCGATACTCCCGGAGTCGCCCCTGTCCTTCTGATGCATCTCAGGGCGGTTTTCCGGCTGCTCGGCATTCTATCAGCGCGCCTCCTCGCTTTCAGGACTCGGAGCCCGAGTTAGTGGACGTTGATGTCAGGGTTTCGTGTGGGGATTGGCCACATGATTATCACTTTCAGGATGGTTATCGCAGGTCGCCACTTGTCGAGCCGACCCATGCCGAGTCTTTCCATGCCGAGTCGACCCACGTCGAGCAGCAGCCTCAGGTCGAGCAGCAGCAGCCCCTGTACGAGCATGTGCCCCAGTACGAGCATGTGCCCAGTACGAGCAGCAGGTCGTTGGCGATAGCTATCGCACACCGACCCAGATATTCTCGACCGTTGGAGATAGCGGTCAGTTTTCGCCACCGAGGGGGCTGCGTGATTTCCAGGCTGTCTTCGCTCCCTTCCCACCGATTCACACCTACAGCATCTTCGGTCCGACTCCTGTTTATCGGCCAGAGTATGTTCGGCCAGAGGATGATCCTGGTTTTATTGTACCGAAGGGGGCTGATGAACCGCAGATTATCGTTGATGAAGAGACTTTTTTTTCCTCCTGAGTCGCAGGTCGAGTTGTTCAGGCTGACATCTCCCGTGGAGAATGAACACGAAAAGGAGATTGCATTGTCGGAAGAGAAGAAAGAACTTGGGGCTGATGAGGAGGAGGATGATGTCGCCGAGAGTAGTAGTCTCGGACCCCGTGTGAGGAGGCCCTCGGCAGCTCTTCGGAGCCCGTACGTCCAACAGTTCCGACGCACTGGCAGCAAGAAGGTTAGGGGGCTCTATTCGATGTTCCGTCGTGACGGGCATGGATTGAGTGTCAAAATCCCTTACAACGAACTCACTCTGGACCAGGCCTACTTCGATCGGATTGAGTCACTACATCATTGGTACTCGAACATGGTAAGTTAATTTGTAGTTAAACTTTGAAATTTATAATGTTTATTAAATTGTGTTTAACTGTGATATGTATATTTTTCAGGAGATTGACATGTACATTTTGTACCTGCAAGACAAGGTAAAGCATAACAGGGCTTTAAAAGATGGAGTCTCTCCAAAGAAGACTATACTCTTGTGTACCGAGTTCTTCGTAAGATCCAATCATCCTATCAAATACACGTTTTTTTTTTTTGATTTTTCTAATACTAATCGTTTAAATTTATTTTTAATTAACAGAACGCTTTGAGGACCCAGTACGCTAGGATTAAGATTCCGGCACAACACGTAAAGAGAAAGAACTTGGAGAGGAAATATGAGACCTGGGCACCGCCGGACTACATGCTGAAGTACGTCACGGGAGACGAGAGACACGAGAGTTGGGAACTCGCACGAGAGGTAATTTAAAGAACCCTACATTTCTATTCGATTTTAATTCAACTTAATATTTTAATTTAATTGTAAATAACGTTTTTTTTTTTTAGGTGATAACGGTGTGTAATTCCGGGCAACATTGGATCGTGATACAGATTGACCTGGACCACTGGACTGTACAGTTGTACGACTCGTTGTGGTGGCGTTCTCCGGATCTATCTGCCAAGTCTCTTGTACTGTCTCCGTTGTTGGAGTTGTTGCCTCGTCTCTTGGTGGCTGCAGGATTTTGGGACGGTATAAACCTTTTCCATCGAACCCACAAGAAGACTCCTATCCAAGTCGAAGCCCCGGTAGAGCAGTTTGTCCAAGTCGACAACAACAACTGCGGCCCTTACGTGTGCATGTACCTGGATCGTCTCGTCAACAAGTACCTCAATCACCGGGATAGAGACATCGACGACGGGTACTTGGTGAAGTATCGCCGATATGTCGCTCGGAAAATCTTCAGTTTGAGTCATCGAGTCGATTGATTTGTATTTTGGATGATTTTAGACTTTTTCGTGTGCATGTGTTTGGACTGATTATTATGTGTATTGAGATTGATTTGCAGGTTTAGCTTTGATATTAACTAAATAAATCCCGTCAATTTTTTTTAAAATTATTTATAATATATTAACTTATTAATTTAATATAATTTGTAAAACAATTAAACTATCTTAGGTGTGTTTTGGTGAAATAGGTGTTTGTTTTGATCGATTTGGGTGGAAAAAATGTGAAAAACAGGCTGTCTGCCTCTGCTACACGGTGACATCCGGTTACACGGTGGCCACCGTGTAGCATCCCGAGATCACCGTGTAGCCAATAACTGCTCGGTGGATTTTCTGGGCAGTACTAGGTTACACGGTGGCTACCGGTACACGGTGTCCTACACGGTGTCTACCGTGTAGTTTAGATCATTTATTCATTTTAATTGATTTTAAGGCATTTTTCGATTGTTAACTTGTTATTGTAGTATAAAACATCATTTTAATAATCAAAATGATTCAAAAAACACGATCAACTATTGAATTTGACGAATTAAGTGATTACGCATGAACAATGTATTACCTATGTAGTTAAGATTGTCACAATATTAGTAGAAAGTTCGAAAAACGGTCAACATTCCAAGCATCTCCTATTTGTATTCCTAAATTGGATTTGTTATGTTGTTTATTGGATGTTTCTAGTCTTTAAAATAATGTTTCATGCTTAACAAAACAACAAAAAAACTGTAGAAATGCTTCAAAATAAAAAAAAACTACTTCAGTTCTAAGTTACACGGTAGCTACACGGTGGGCTACACGGTGGCCGATGTTACACGGTGGCAAAACTAAGCATTTTTTTTTCCGGTACACGGTGCTTTGCTTACCGGTACACGGTGTGTTTCTTACCGGTACACGGTGCTACCCGGTACCGTGTAAAAAATTAAAATAAAATGGGGCTCCTAGGATTCGAGCCCATGACCTCCTGGTTTTATTCAATTTCAAATATCGGCTGACCAGTTGAGCTAGTAGTATTCCATGTACGTATTTAGCAAAATTAATATATGTACCTTCTAAAAAACAGATAAGTATTTTTTTTTTATCGGTACACGGTGCTACCCGGTACCGTGTAAAAAATTTCTTACCGGTACACGGTGTTACCCGGTACCGTGTAAAAAAAAGAATTAAAATGGGGCTCTTAGGATTCGAGCCACTGACCTCTGGATTTCCATTCAATTTCTAAATTTCAGCTAACCAGTTGGGCTAGTAGTATTCCATGAATGTAATTAGCAAAATTAATATATGTACCTTCTAAAAAACAGATAAGTAAATCCCCCCTTGCCCCCAAAGCCTAATTCTTAACCTGTTTTTTCACATATTTCACACTTACAAGATAAACAATCTCCAAAAACAAGCACAATAACCTAAAACAAACACAATAACCTAAAACTCACCAAATGTCCAAAATCCAACGAGAATAGACGATAATAAAACAATATTAGTCTCAAATAGTTTAAAAACACCGATAAAACAACCAAACCAAATCTCGAACTCTGTCACTCCGTGTTCATTGGACATTTTGTTCTTGTGTGTCCCTCGTTTTTGCAGATGCTGCACTTCTTCTTCTGTCTTCTTCGGCTCGACTCTTGCGTTCCCGTCTCCTCTGCAGGGACATTTAAATCAACAGCCTCGGGTGGGATAAAAACCGTGCACTTCCGCATGTTGTGACCTACGCCCTTACATCTCGAACACACCTGCACACGAAGACACGATATTAGGTCCAAGCCTGCACACGAGGAAATGATATTAATTGTACAAACCTTCAAACGTCGTGTAGAGCTCTCAACTCCGGAACGAACACGAGTCACCCTCGGACGTCCAGCCTGTCTACCCGCTATCGGAGGAAGAACTACACACGAAGCTAAATCCGGCGGGACCACCCAGTCATCATAATGTGGCAACGGCACAATAGGCGTCGCGTACATCTCGACATGGCTGCTCATCTTGAAATAAGGGCTCACGAAATCGTACGGTGAAAATCCGGCTCGTCTACATAATAATAACAAACAAATTAGTGGAATCAACTGTTTAAAATTAAATTTAAAGGTAAAATGATATCATACCTCATAGCGGCACAAGCATGACGACACGGTATTAGGTCTAAGTCGAACTCCCGACATTCACAAGTGCGATTCGCGATATCCACAAGATAAGACCTGTCCTCCTCCTGAACTCTGTATCGGGCATTCGCACTGACCTCCCGAACGGTAAAATAACGGCTCAACTCATCCTGACCAGACAACTTGAGGAATGCCAGTTCGGTCAGCTCATGTCCACCATTCTGTCTCTCGTTATCTTTCCTTCGTTTCTCGTCAAACCATCTCTCAATCATCGCACGAATGGCCTCGAGCATCGCACAGACAGGTAATCGCCGTGGCCATTTGATAGCAGCGTTGAAGACTTCGGCCGCATTCAATGTCATGAAACCGTATCGTCGTGCAGCACACTTTGACCTCGCCCAGTGCTCAACCCCAATATCAGTAAGGCGCCTATAAGCACTGTCACTGATTTTCTCCACATCCGAAAGGTATTTGTCAAAATCATCCACCCGATAAGAATAAGCAGCATTGCATAGAGCCTTGATCAGCTGCTGGCCGTACCGTGCTAGATTCTTCGAGAGGTGGTGATAGCACAACGCACGGGTAGCGTAGGGATAGACACTCCGAATAGCATTCGCGATGCTCTTATGCTGGTCGGACACAATGAGCAGATCATCGTCGTCTGTATCGTAGCAAACTCTGAAGTGCTGGAGAAACCACGTCCACTCCTCGTCATTCCCTATCGGACCGATACCAAACGCAAGCGGGAAAATAGTCTCGTTCCCGTCTTTTGTGCAGGCGACAAACATCACACCAGTGTTTTTCCCTTTCAAATGGGTGGCGTCGACTACTATCACAGGCCTCAGAGTGCCCTGCTCAAATGCACGAATGCACTGCCCGAGCGCAACAAACATGCGGCAAAACACGCCCTGGTCGGTCGTTTGAATATCGTACTGTGTCCCGGGATTATGTTCTCTCAGCATGTACAGATATGACGGGAGCCTCTGATACGATCCCTCATAGTCGCCGTACGCTATTTCAAGCGCAAGGTTCCTCGTCCGCAGGGCGAAGTTGTAGCTAATGTGAACTCCGTACAATCTCCTCAAATCCTCAACCATATCTTTCGGAACCAGTTCCCGACTACCGACTAACATACGTGCAAAGAAAGTAGCCGCAACCCTGCTCGACACCTGTCGATCCGCAAGTCGCCCCAAATTGTTTCGACACGTATGATTCAAGTTCAGCTTCGTGATCCTCCAAAGGGTGTCATCGGAACCCGTGGAACACAATTTGAACGTGCATTTTTCACGCCCCGTCTTGCAAACGAACGTCACCCGATTAGTGTTCGAGCGATCAGTTTTGCACTCTACGTTATTCTCCATGTGATACAGCCCCACCATCACCTTCAGATCCAGTTTCTTTAGGAACGTGGCTCCGACTGCCATCTGACCATAAATCGGTTGGTGTTCGATAGACTACAACGGAACAGCGGGGTCAAACCCCGGCAGTGGAATGATCCAATTGCGTTGTGGATTATTCTGTGCATTCTGAGAAGCTTCGGCTTGCTCGGCGCCTCCCGCATAAGAACTCGAGGACATATTACGGCGCGACATTATCTTTTTAACCACGCCCGGCTGTCTAATCCATTCGGTCCACTCCGTGGTCAAAGATTCCAAGAGATCGGACTGACAGGCTTCTTCCTCGTCCTCGGAAGTATGTACCGCCTCGTTCTCGTTCTCTTCCTCTGACGGTACGCCCGAATCCCGAGCTTCTTCTCCGATATTCACCTCCGGCGCAGCTGGTTGTGCCTCTATTTGGACGACGAACACAAAGCACTCATCCCCTTGCTCGTCTAACATGCGGGAGACATCCTCGTCGCAAAGCATAGGAGCTCGCACGCTTCTCGCGTCATAGCCTCGGGTAAAATAGTACAACATGTACTCGGCATTGGGCGGAGGGCGCAAAACCAAACGAATCCGGCTCGTAAGGGCGTCGAGTGTAAGTTCTTCCCTCCGAAAGAAGAGGCACATATCTACTCCGTCAACATAGGCCGCTCGATCCCAACGACCACCGTACCGTATCGTGATTCGTTGATTCGACATCTACAATTACAAAACACAGTTGAATTCAGTGGGGGAACCCAAAATATCCATCCAAAAGCATAAACAAAGCCTTAATTAGACAATTTAAAAAAAAAAAAAAATGAAAAAACGGACTCTGTACACGGTGACCGAGAGACTATCCGGTACACGGTGTTTTCCGGTCACCGTGTACCGGATAGTCTCTCGGTCACCGTGTACCGAGAGACTATCCGGTACACGGTGACCGGAAAACACCGTGTACCGGATAGTCTCTCGGTCACCGTGTACCGAGACACTATCCGGTACACGGTGACCGGAAAACACCGTGTAGTGCGAACCGTGTAACGGAGACATCGGATAATCTTCATAACTACACGGTGACTACACGGTCTGGGAAACCCACCGTGTAGCCACCGTGTAGTTATGATTTTTTGCAGAAAATCGAAAAAAAAAAAAACAGAATCGACGCGTTTCGACGTACCTTTCGGCCGGCGAACTCGTCTGCCCTTCCTACGTATATTCAGGCGACGATTTTTGTAGAGAGGATATTTGTGAGAGAGAGAATGAAGTTTTTTTGTTTAAATGGGTTTAGGGTTGGATGGTTTGAGTAGGGGGAGATGGATGCATGAATGCATGCAATAAACACCTCCACCAACCTCAAATCTGATTTTCGTGGGCCCCACTTTTTTTTTGTTTTGATATTTTGAGTTTTTAAAATGTTTTTAAATCTTTTTTGTATTATTATTTGAGAGAAAATAAAAGTAAGGATAAAGAGGACTTTTTCAATTGATTTTGTCTAAAATAAATGTACTCTTATGAGTGAGGACAAAATAAATAGGTGTTTTGTAAATGTGTTCAAAATGTTGTATTCCCACAATTGTCAATAGTGAAAAGAGAGATATATCACACACATGTAACACGTACTTATAATTCATAAATATGAGTCGTGGTCAGTTAGTTGGCAAATCACATGCAACGATATGCCCGGGTGCAATCAGCTATAACTGGTCAAGAAATTGATGTAGCTTGATGAGAAGTGACTCACTATGTCTATAATTCGATGAATGCTATATCCACATCAAACCGTTTTGACTTTTATTTTTTTAATTTTTTTTATTATTTAATTAAAAATACGTTTTTCGAAAATATTAATTAAAATTCATTTTCACCAAACGTAAATATTTTTACATTTTTTAAATCTACAAAATACGCATGTAATATAAAAATCAATTTTAAATATTAAATAAGTCATGCGTTTCTATTACCCGTACAGACAATTAAATTCGTCCCGAATTTCAAAAGATACTTCATTTTTTTGTTTCCGAAAATTGCAAAATAAATTTAAACAAATACTACGAAACTTCTAAAGTATAAAATTGCGATAAAAAATTATAAAAACATTGAAACAAGAAACAGAGTATTTTTAAATTCGAGACAAGTTTAATTGCGTCTACAAGTAAGTATAAACGTATGAATATTTGAAATTGATATTTATATTAAATGCAAATTTTGTAAGTTTTTTCGTAAAAATGAATTTTAATTAATGTTTTCGAATTTTTTATTTATTATAATTATTTATAGAATATTTTTAAGTATCATAATAAGTATTTTATAGAATGATTCATTTATATTTTAATGTTTTTATGATTTTCGATCGGAATTTTATATTTTAGAAGTGTCGTGTATTTGTTTATATTTATTGCGCAATTTTTAAAAACTAAAAAATAAAGTATATTTTCAAATTCGGGACGAATTCATTTGCGTGTACGAGTAAGTAGAAACGCACGACTTAATTGATATTTAAAATTGATTTTTATATTACGTGCGTATTTTGTAGATTTCAAAAATGTAAAAATATTTACGTTCGGAAAAAATAATTTTTAATTAATATTTTCGAAAAACGTGTTTTTAATTAAATAATAAGAAAAATAAAAATAAAATTAAAAATCAAACGGTCACGTCAAGACGTTTGACGTGCATATAGCATTACTCCTATAATTCTCTTGCATTTTTTAGATTTTTCCGATTTTTCCTTGTCATTGATTGACGAATAATGACAATCTCAATTAATATTGAGTAATTTAGAGAAAAAATAAAAATGAGTTTATGATTTAAAAATAAGTATCCTAGTTTACCTTTTTAATAAAAAAGGTAATTAATTTATTGCATATATATAATTTAATGTATTTATATTAATTGTATTCATAGTTTAGGTAACCTTTTCAAATTTGATTTGTCTATTTTAACCTTTGTATTATATTAATTATATTTTCTAATTATTTTTTACGTTTTTATGTAGTGTAGTTATCTTAATTACAAATAAAATACTATTCTTTATTCTTTACTCTTTAAATCATAAATCAAATACTCTGGATGAAAGAGTTCACAAACAACAACCCTAGCTAGCGCCAACTTTCACAACTCGAGAAACACCACAGACAATCCAGACCTTCCCTCGAACCAACACCCGACCAGATTCATGACCAACGCTAATCGATACAGAAGTGGCTGATAACTCGGTGCCGGGAAACAGGTCGCCAGAGAGCCTACAAACCGTGATGACGGAGTTCAGAACGGTCTGGGGATTTGTGGGACCGCGCCGCGTAAGAATTCGATCTTGAAGTCTTTTCAGGTAAAATTTCAACACTAGACTTCAAGATCGGATCTTGATCGCCAAATTTAATGTCGTTGCAAATGGAAGGGTCACGGACGAAACACCAGACTACACCGAGCAGAAAGAGGACTAAAAGGTGTCGTGTGACTGAGAGGTTCAGGCCAGAGAGATTCTTGGAGGAGGACGTGGACATGAAGGGGCAAGATTATCGCCTTCTGCCATTTGGGGTTGGGAGGAGAGTTTGCCCAGGAGCACAACTGAGAATTAATTTGGTGACGTCGATGATAGGACACCTTCCTTACCACTTCGATTGGGCTGCTCCGAGTGGGCAAGAGGAGATCGACATGGGAGAGAATCCAGGTATGGTTACCTACACGATGACTCTGTTGGAGGTGATACTTATGCCAAGGTTAAGCGACGCGAAGCTCTACAAGCGTGTGGCTGTTGATGACGTGTAACTTGTGTTTGTTTCGTTATCAATATCGAGTACAAACTTTTCACATGCAAATGAGCATTAGGGAACTCGGATGAGCATATTACTTGTGTTGTTTAAATGTGCATTGTTTTGTAATTCAACTACTGTAAGTTGTCAAATGAAACAATCTGATATTTAGGAGTTTTGATTTAAATCAGTTGGGCATCATATGTTTAGGACAAGCTACTATTTGTCGTTCCCAACTTTTATACTATGTTACATGTTTCTAATTATATGTACACTAACCTGTGACGTTTATTTTTCACATTAACTAACACGATAGTTTATACTGTATAATTCGTTTAGAAATGGTGTTTGTTGTTTTCATTAACTGTTACAAATATTTTTTTAGCCTGCTTATGAACTCTTTAACTATGAAAACTGAAATCACAAAGATTCAAGGTCAAATACCAATGCCACAGAGTAATTTAGATACCAAATACCAAATCCAAATTTTTTTTGACATTGAAATGTCAACAGGTCATAGAATGATTATTACTTTCAATCTCCAGAAGTAATCTAATCTACTACTGAACTGATAACCCAAAGCTTAAAGGAACAACTCAAATACCAAACTATCAAAATGTTGTGACAATCATTCAAATGACAAAGTATCACTTTCAAATTCTAGTGATCAAATACTGGAACTCAAAACTAATGTACAAAAATATAAGGTTCTTGTTTGGAGCTCCAACAGCCTGCTTATTATTTTTTTTTATAAAACAAAATCAGTTTCAACGATCTTCCTAACGGGCTGCCTTCCAGCACTTCAAACTCCTTGCAAATCTGTTGACAAGGTCAGCTCTGAAACGTATAGCCGCTGTCTCGTCAAAATCACAACCCACGTACTTTTCATGTGCAAGGAAGTCCATGTAGTGCATCAAGTACACACCGCAATCCATGCTGTGGTTGAAATAAAATGTTAGTATATAAACAATCTACTCTATATGGTACAATTAAATATAATATTATGTTACTTAATCAACTTACGATCCGAAAGCCTGCTTAGGGACAAGTTTTTTCTTATCAAACAGTTTGAAATTCGACTTGTAATTTTCCTGCACCCACTTTATAGTAAGGATATCTTTATCAGTCAAAGCATCCCTATCCATATTCAACGCATTTTTCATGCTTTCGCACTTGTTAAATCTTTTTCTATGACCTTTTTTCAGCATTTCTTCGGCTTGATACTCTACACCTCGCATTCACAAATTTATCATGTTGACCTGTGTCAATCAGGGAAATACACAAAACAAGTCAAATCTTTACTATTATAGTAAGTAAGAGCACATAATGTTTAAAACACTACATAAATAACACTTGTTCCTAAACTAATATTACAAATATACATCGTGTAGTACAAATTACACTTACACATGTAGGTATATTGTACTTAATAGACAATGACAACTATGTAAGACCATTGTTATACGACACTACTAGACACCCCTGTAATTAAGTATTCTTATTTTGAATACTGGTTAATGAAATTTCAAATCAATTTATGTAACTTGAACTACTAACTACACTGCTTAGAAGCATACAGTGTATCTTTTAGATTCATACAAGAAGCCGTAAAATAAGTGATCATCCCCCAAGGCAACCCGAAAAACAAGGTTTAATTTTTGGGACTAAAAGGTGTTGTGTGACTGACAAAATTTTAAATATCAAATACTTTAAACTACTTGTTTGTAAACAATTGTAACTTCTTTATATATTTAAATCTACCAACTACAGTGTACCTATCTGTATAAGTGTATATAATAGTTTACAAACCCAAAGGGTGTATAACATCGTGTCTGAAACGTGTTATGTCTACGAACAAGACTTGTTGGTTTTTGACAAATCATATACATCAGAGATTTAATAGATATTGACAACTATTGTAAACCATTGTTACTCATCACCCCTAGACATCCTTGTAATTCATGATTACCTATTAGGACTACCAACTACACTTCTCAGATGCATACAATGTATGTAGTAAATTCATACAATCAGTTGTTCCATTATTGAGCATTCCACAAGGCACCCTTGAAATCAAGGTTTAAATATTGGTAATAGAACTTGTTAATGTCACTACTAAAGTTTTAGTTATTCTACATGTTTGTAAAAATATTAAACTACTTTATCATATTTATATCTACCAAATACACTTTGCCCTAGTAGTATCACTGTATATAATAGTTCACGAGATAATAGATGTATAACCTGTGGCTAAAACGTGTTATGGCTACAAAATTGTCATATATTTTGTATTTTACAGCTTTAAAATTTTACAGTGTATATATTAGATTCATACAAGCAGAAACTACTAACTACACTTCTCAAAAACATATAGTGTATCTGTTAGACTCCTACAATCAGCCGTAAAATAAGTTAGATCCCAAAAGGCAACCCGAAAATTAAGGTTTAACTTTTGGGACTAAAAGGTGTTGTGTGACTGACATATTTTTAGTTATTTTAAATATTAAATACTTTTAAACTACCTCTTTGTAAATAATTTTAACTTCTTTATACATTTATATCTACCAAATACACTGTACCTAGCTGTATAAGTGTATATAATAGTTTACCAACCTAAAAGGTGTATAGGATCGTGTTTGTAACGTGTTTTGACTACGAACAAGCCATACATGGTGTATCTTATAGCTTTAAAAGCACATATTGGTTTTTGACAAATTATATACATCATATATTTAATAAAAATTGAAAACTATGAAAAACCATTGTTAGTCATCACCCCTTGACATCAATGTAATTCATGATTACCTATTTAGACTACCAACTACACTGCTCAAATGCATAAGATGTATGTATTAGATTCATACAAGCAGCTGTTCAATATGAGCATTCCACAAGGCACCCTTGAAATCAAAGTTTAAAAATTGGTACTAAAACGTGGTATGTCACTGACAAAGTTTTAGTTATTCTATTTGTTTGTAAAATATTCAACTACTTTATCATAGTTATATCTACCAAATACACTGTTACCTAGTAGTATCAGTGTATATAATAGGTTACGAGAAAATCGATATATGATCTGTGGCTAAAACGTGTTATGACCACGAAAATGTTATATATTTTGTGTCTTATAGCTTTAAAAACAATTGATGGATTTTGAACTATCATATACATCGTAAATTTTTGTAGTCTTTGTTGAGGATTATACAAGCAACAACAAGATTCATAGTGTATTATATTTTATAAGTTTTGAAACATCATAAACCCTAGAAGTGGACATCACTAAAATAACAACAACAATCACATTAACGACACACTCTTGTTAATAAACCAATTGTTTAAACTTACAGTTTCTTATAAGATTATATGATTCAACTGATAACAACACAAGATTTTGGAAGAGATGGAAAACTATTTACAAATAATGCTTGAATGTGAAAAATAGATACAAGTTCTACAATCCCACAGACCAACAAATTATTGTGATCGTGTTATTGGTACAAGAAGTAGATTAAATTTAGGAACTACTGCCACAATTAAATTCTCGTCTAACTCCCCCTAAAGAATGCACGCACTCCGCAAAATGGTTTATAAAAATTAGAACATCAGAAGTGCATAGAAAGTAAGCTACACACAACTCTTGGAATAACTATAGGCTCTACCTGGTTTGAGGGTTTTTAAATCCAAAGATTGTAGAATTCATGTTTTGAAATATTCTCAATCGATGATTTATTGATTTATGAGAATATTCGAACTTTTACTTCTCTTATGAGACCGATGACAATGATGTTTTTCGTAGATGTTTTTGGGCTGATTGTGCTTCTAGAAGATCATATGCACTTTTTGGTGATGTAGTGGTGTTTGACACAACCTACAACACAAATAAATATGGTATGATCTTTGCTCCGTTCGTTGGAGTTAATCATCATCGCCAAACTACTTTTTTTGGGTGTGGATTGTTAAGTGACGAGAAGGCAGAGTCTTTTATGTGGTTATTTAATGAATTCCTCGAAGCAATGCCAAATCATGTTCATCCAAAAGTGATCATTACTGATCAAGATGCAGCAATTGCACGAGCAGTCCCACAGGTATTTCCAGACATATTGCATCGCTTTTGTTTATGGCATATACTCAACAAGTTTTCTGAGAAGTTGGGTGTTCTATTATACAAAGAACAATATCACAATTTATCAAATATTATTAAGGAGTCGGAGTCAGTTGAGGAGTTTGAGGAACGATGGTTAGAGATGATGAGTACTACAGAGTTGGGGAATAACGAGTGGTTAAGCAACATGTATGAAATACGTCATCGTTGGGTACCGACGTATGTTAGACACGTGTTTGCTGCAGGAATGTCTAGTAGCCAAAGAGTAGAGAGTAATCATTCATTTTTTAAGAGGTATGTGAACCACAAAAATTCTTTAAAAGATTTCATTACACGCTTCAACAGGGCACTTGTCCACCAGAGACATCTTGAGTTACAGGCGAATCATATCGATCTTAGTCAAGAACCACGGATGTTCACATGTTGTTTGATGGAAAAACAAATGGCTAAAATTTATACAAAGGCGATATTTCTTTTATTTCAGAAGGAGTTGAAGGAGAGTATGTCTTATGTATGCAATATGATTTCACAAACTGATGACACTTCAATATATGCGGTGAAGCGATTTGACGAAACAGGGAAGCTCTTTCCTCGACAACGAAAGCTAACATATCACACTTCTTCTGATTTACTATATTGTAGTTGTCGCATGTTTGAATTTGAGGGATATTTGTGTCGTCATATGTTATGTTGGATGAAGCTCCGACAAGTTATGTTGCTTCCACAAAAATACATCAACCAAAGATGGAGTAAGAATGCAAGAGTTGGTATGAATTATGAGCCTATGGGAAATTCTGTCGAAGGTGAATCTTTCATTTCAAGGCGGGGAATATTAGCTCATGTGGCAATGGAATTGGTTGACGATTGTTCGTTAACAGAGGCACGTAGCAAGT
Source organism: Euphrasia confusa (assembly GCA_954870475.1). NCBI lineage: Eukaryota > Viridiplantae > Streptophyta > Magnoliopsida > Lamiales > Orobanchaceae > Euphrasia > Euphrasia confusa. Next base: position 49,522,488 of record OX940949.1, on the reverse strand, counting down.
TTTTAATGGATGAATTAATTAAGTTGAAGATAGCAGCACATGATATTGATGATGGTGGCAACATCGGCACACAAGTGAATAAGATTATAAATCACAACTCTACTGAGAATGTTCAAGATCCATGCCAAATAAATTCTAAGGGAAAACGACTGAATACTTCAAAGGAAAAGGCGACTAATAGAACTTGTGGTGTGTGTGGTAAAAGGGGGCATGATAGACGAACGTGTCCGGATGTACATTTTATGTACGGTAACTTGTGCAATTATTTTTAATATATTTTATTTTTAGTTTTTTTTTTTTTTTTTTTACAGGTCACAACCGATGGATGAATCGAATTATAATGGACTTTTCCACAACACGCAGTAGCCTGAATTCATTTCATTTTTTCTATACACATTTGATAGAATTATCTCTGCTTGTGAGCCTTTGTTCAGCTAGACTTTTTATTATGAATTTGTTGGAATTTTTAGTTCATTATGTTACAACTTTTTTTATCATTAGTTAGTACAGGTTCAACTCTTTGAAGCATTTTTTATACCTTATGCGTTCATTGCGTTAATTATATATAGATGTAAATATGCTATTTATCCCAGAAAGTCATACACGACACGCCACTGTTGTTGAAAATTATGACGATAAAATGCAACTGATATATATCGAACAAGTGCATAAACTTCATGTATTAAACTGTTTTCTCTCTCTCGAATTTTATATTCGTGCTATACATGGATAGAAAGATATGGAAGTCTAGTTTCCGGTAGATTTTGAATCGAGAGAATCGAAAGTCGTATGAATAAAATATGACGAAAATCGAAAAACTGCGCACGAGAGAGTGTAGTGCGCGGACCGGGTCGCGGAATGGCGATCCGCGCACCAGGGCGCACGGATGGGTTCGAGTTTGGATGCTGGATCAGAGGAAGGCGAGGATCGACCCGTAGCTCGCTCGCAGATCCCTTGCACCAATTCACATATCGACTTCGCAGCTCTTTCCACGGCAACGCGCCTAATCCTTCGCATTTTGTCGACAAAATATCACATTTTGTCAACTATTTCGGAGAGTCGATTTAAAAGAAATACAACTCAGAAATAAAATTAACGCTCACCAGATCCATATACTATCGAAAGCCGCACCAAACCTAGCGCAATAATTTGTTTCGACTCTTCTTTGTTACGATTCCATCGGAGAAATCGTCGTCGATCTCGCTATTGACGGAGAGCGAAATGTCGTCGTGCAATTTAAAATCACCTGCACTACGTTTGTTGAAGACGTGCTATGGTTGAGGAGATGTATTTTGATTCTCGCCATTAATTTTCTTTTGCTGATGTAATTCTTGTAAAGAGAAATAATAAGTACGTAAAACTAAAAAAAGGAGAGAGTTGATGATTAATTAATTATATTATTTGTAGTCTAAATAATTAATTGCGTGCATATACATGGGACCGATTAATATGGCCACGTAGGCGGTGGGGGCATATTAAAAATCCCCACCGTGGGTAGGGGAGCACTCCTGCATTCAAGAGATGGACGCAGCTTGAATACTTGTTGTCCCATTTTGGGATTTCTAAACTTACAGTTTGGGCCTTGTCTAATTACTTACAGCCCATTTAGAATCCATCATTTTTTTTCTTCTACTAAAATTATATCAGAAGTCCCAAAAGGGGTATCTTACTATCTTCTTCTCCATTGCCACTTTCTCTTCATGTTTTGAATCCTCAATTTATTTTTTCCTTTCACCCTCACCCAAATCCCTAAATCACCCAAATCCCTTCTCCCAGTTTGAATCAATCTGATAAAGTTAGTTATTTTGTCCTCATTGCTGACCACTGAAATTCAGATCCGATTACTCATATTTCCAAGCTCTATTTTTTCTTGAAATTCAAAAAAAAAAAACAAAAAACAACGCAGTTCTTGAAATTCCCACCACTTGTTTGATGATTTGATTCACAGAAAACAAAAAAAAAAATGAGCTGGATAAGCAAACTCAGCCCAGTCATCATCTTCGTCATAGTGCTACTAGCTGTTGTACTCTTCGTTGCTTCTCTTGTACACTTGCTCCTACTGCACTTGTCCAAGCGCCGGGGATCCTCGAATTCCCACAATTACCCCCTGCCGGCCTCGGCCGCGTCCGGCGGCGCCTTCCAGAGGCAACTCCAGCAGCTCTTCAACCTGCACGACTCCGGTATGGACCAATCCCAAATCGACGCCCTCCCTGTTTTCCTGTACAGGGACATAATAATCACGGGGCTCCGGGAGCCCTTCGACTGCGCCGTGTGCCTGTGCGAGTTCTCCGGTCAGGACAGGCTGAGGCTGCTGCCCTCTTGCAGCCACGCTTTCCACATCGGGTGCATAGACACGTGGCTGCTCTCGAACTCCACGTGTCCGCTTTGCCGAGGGGTCATTTTGTCATCCGGCTATTCTTTCGAGGACCCGTTTTTCTACTTCGAGGCCGCCTCCAAGGAGGATGTCGAGGGCGGCGGCCTCCCTTGTGCTGCGAGTAGTAGTGGCAGTGCTGTAATTAGTGAGAAAAGGGTATTTTCAGTGAGGCTTGGGAAATTCAGGAGCTGCACAAATAATAATAATAATGATAATGATCAAGAAAGTGAGGTTGGAGGAGAGAGTAGTAATTTGGATGGTAGGAGGTGTTTCTCTATGGGTTCATGTCAGTATGTGGTTGATGATTTGGAGCTGCAAGTTGCAATGTGCCCAAGTGGGAGGAGGGGAGGGCAAAATGGGAATTTCACAGTTGGTGGTGGTGGTGAGGTTGAAGGGAAGAAGATCAACAGTAGGGTTAAAGGTGAAAGCTTTTCTGTTTCAAAGATCTGGTTGTGGTCCAAGAAAGGTAAATTACCTAGTTTACCATGAAAATCATCAACTTTAATTACTACAGTAACCATTTTTTGTTGTGGGGTCTTTGAGAGTAATTAATGAGTACTAATTTATTCAATTGTTACACCTTTTTTTTGTTCTTACTGTCTCCTTGTGTTATTATATGCTTTTGATTTTACTTTATTTTTCTTGTTCATTTCTTTTTTTATGCAGCTTATATTGAATGATGGCTTCTTTTTCACATTATACTAAATGTGGATTGACAATTTTGCAACTTTTTTTTTTTAATCTTGAATTCAAATTATGTCATCCTCTTTGCTTTTGGGAAGAAAAGTGATTCCAACAAATCTTGGCAGTTGAAACTTTTGTATGGCTTAAGGCTTATGCTTGCTTTTTTTTTTTCAAAATTGCAAATATGCCCTTAAGGTATTACTGAGTTACAAAACAGCACATGAAGTTTGTACTTTACAAGTATTATGAAATAGAAAATAAATATTTGTAATTTTTGAATGTATTGCCTTTTGGAAACTTTGGGTTCCTTAGAAATGGAATATGGGCACTTTGTTCTCTGCCTAATTGTGGGAATTTGATAGTGGTGGGATCAGTAAAAAGTGGTAGGAAGGCACTCTTGTTATGATTATGATTTATGAGGAAGACAAACATTATTACTATGGGGTCAATTTTTGAGTGTGAAAAAATAAGGGAGAGTAGTGCAATAAGTTTGCTCTCTGTGGATTAGGCCGCCCTCTCGGCGTGTCACAAGCGTGTCCGCTAGGACCAAAATCCTATATTCGTTTGTTTTAGTCGAACGAACGAGCGTGTAGTATATAGTAGGGCCAACATCCTACGCCGGTGACATACCAAATTGTAGCAGTGAAAGTAATCTGGTGAAATTATTTTTATGCTAAGTAAGAATAATTTTTTCCAGGTTAAAATATTCCTTATGGTAGGTGTGGTTGTAGTTCTTCCAAAATGATATCAAGACATTGACCTCTCCATAATCCAACAATATAGTAATTATTTATTCCTTAATTTCAGGGATAATTACAATAATACCCCTCGAATTGGAGTATTTATTTATTTATTCCTTGCTTCTTTTTTGGCATTTACTTGCATCCACCTTTTCTTCTATGATATGCTTTTCATTGAACACGTATTGTCTATATTTATTTGTTTGTTTTTTCTTTTGGTGGAAACCCTAAAAATGGTAGGAGAGCAATGCTTATGCTCGTGTACTAAAAGATGCATGTAATGTAATGTGGCCTACATAAAATGGTTGGACAAATCAAAATGTTTAATTGCAATTAAGAAAATATAATGTACACAAAGTCAAAATCAAAATGTTTAATTGCATTAAAAATATATAATGTACAAAAAGTCAAAGATTCGAGATATCCGGGTAGGTTCCAAAATCTATTTTACACTATCGCAAATGTCTAATTATTACTATTGCTACCAAAATGCTCCCTTCTATTTGTAAAATGCATACAATAATTTGTCGTATAACAATGTACAATAAACAATCCTTTGAGGGGAGTTAATTTGTAGAGAGAGAAAATAAAATCAAGAGAGACATAAGAGAGTACCTGCTGAAGCCACTCTAAACCCCAATTTCCGAAAACTAATTAAGGCAATGCCACTCGAGTCGTGTGCACACATGAACTAAACGAGGGGGCATTGCATCACAAATCGCTGGGGAAGCTGTTAATTTGTCCTTCCTCCAAAACATCTTTGCCATTTACATTGTAAGTTATTCTTACACGCATGAGCAGGGATTTCTGAATGCAAGAAGAAAAGTATAATAATTTCATGCGAGTACACGATCAAAAAAAGGTTCAACGACGAGAATATTTAGCACTCTTGAGAATATTTCGCCATGCATACCTTGCCATGCTGGTTGTTTGTAACTCTTAACTTCTGTGTGATATTACTGCTTGCATAAAGTGTATTCGCGCTAGCCGGATTCAAGTGCAATTGAAGAAACTGCAGATAATACCACCAAATTATAAATAATTATTTGGATGATTCGGATTTCGGAATCATCTCCTACCTTGGGGACCGCAGCCTGGAATACAAAATCCGAGTAGACATCGGTCGACTTGTTCATAAATTGAGCCTCGATTAGTGTGGTCTGTGGGCTTCCAGGTTCCTTTGAAAAGTTAAAAACCACTTTCAACGAGCTGCTTTCGAATGCAACAATTTCCGGATAAGTCGGGCAGTTGGGCTCTTCTGCAACTAAGAAAATCGAGGCAGTAAATATAAAAATACTTCTGTAATATATAAACCTATGAGACGTACCAGGTACTGATTGATTGGTTACAAAATCCAACAAATCCATCATCGAAGAACTTCCAACAGTTTTGCTATTGTATTGACCGGATGATAAAATGTCGGGTGTGGATGAGTTACTACTCTGATCAGGAATCCCGATTGAGAGGAGGTCCAGCAATGCATCAGTACCGCTTTTTTGGGTGTGATTGGTTCCTGAAATTTAGTACTACCATAAACATTGGCTAAAGTTAAAAAAAATTAAAATTATGAAATTTTAAAAACCAACCTTGTGAAGGTGTGGAGACATCATCTCCGAGAAGATCATGAAGGAAGTCTCCTCCGGAGGAACCAGGTGGTGGGAGGTCATCAGAACTGAGGTCGAGCAAGTCAATGAGAGGAGGAGCGGGTTTGGGATCTTCATTAGGGATTTTCGAAAGAGTTCCTTGTGAAGAAGTAGATAGAGCATCTGGAAGAGAGCCAGCTCTCCTCTTTTTAAAGGTTGCCTCGTCGAGTACTGGCATCCTTTCAACCAGGGCTGACCTGAAGACATGATAATAAATGAGAGAAGAATGTAAAGATTTACCAACCAAAGTCAGGTTAACTGTACCTGATTTTGCTATGCTTGTCAATAATGGAATTGAACTCGATGGCCCTCTGTTGGAGTTCAAGCACAAGGCTTCCTTTTTGATGACGGACAATTTCATTTATTCTCCTGCAACAGATTTTGAGATATGTTCTAGGATTGATAAAGAAGTTAAAGCGGGAAATGAAGAACTTTATATCATTTGCATGTGATATGGGGAAATGAGCATGCATCTATATGTTAGTATTTTTTTTCCTACAGTAAGAGCAATACTTGGAACATGAGGTAAAACGACTTGATAGCTTTAACAAAGCAATCAAGCACATGGATCGAGTTGTTAGATCTGAAGAATGGCGTACGATTGCAGTTTCTACAACATTCACAGCTTCGGACTCCGTTACCTACTCCAGACCCAAAACAAAATAAAATTGTCAAATTTGTCCTCTAAATGGAGATTGAAGCACACCAACAATATTAATATTTAATGGTATTGTTGATGATAACAAGACTGAAGAGATGAAATAGCTCTCTGTGAACAAATAATTACTATTAATGTGTAAATTAATTAATTGTGAAATTATTAGTCTTGGTCATAATATCTGCAATGAGGTATGCAAGACACACACCCAAAATAAATAAATACTCACAGTTATTGGGTCCTCTATATCAAGCACTCCCACATTATTAACCAACAGCTCACCATATTCTCCAATGCACCAAACAGCAACTCGGACAAGAGTTTCCTGGTAAATACATTAGCACGGTCTCAATAAACAAGCTGAACAAATACAATAAATAATATTAACCAAAATTTAATAGAAAAACTTAATCATACAGCAGAAACAGATTACCTGTTCTTCAGCTATTTGCACAGCCTTGTACAGAGACCTTACAGAATATCCTTGGAGGTTCGGGGCATTAGTAATTGCAACAATAAGGGAATGACATACGTTGTCCTTAACATAATTTCCGGCCTGCATTACATATAGAAAAATAATCTTATGAAAAACAAGCCAGCTGACTTTCCATTGACAATACAGGTTAGACAGCATTATGTAACGCCCTGCCCGAAAGGCAGCATTACTAGTGGAGGTTCCACAGAGAATCAAGTAAAGGAAGTTACTGGGGCTTCTCACAGCAATGCTGGGGAAACCCGTAGCGAACCCTGAAGAGCCCGTAGCAGCCCGTAGCAGTCAGTTGGGTCAAGCAGCCCACAAGCCCACGAACAGGCCCAAGCACGTATATGATGGGGACCGCGGATTTTGTTTCCTTTTTGGAGTAGGATCCTTCTAGAATCCTTCTCCTATTTTTGTTTCCTTTTTCTATTAGGATTTTTCTTTTTCCTTTTTCGATTAGGACTAGTATTGGAGTACTATATAAAGGGCTTCACCCTTATGATATGTATTCAGCTTTTCTTTGAGAATTTTCGTGAGTAATAAAAGTTTTCTCCCAAAAATACCTTTCCCTTTATTCTCGCATAATTCTCAACTCTTTTTCCTCCCAGAAATTCGAGTTGCTCTTAGGCACGTTTTATTGGTTTTGGCTGAAGACACTCGAAACCAACAAGGGTATTTCGTGTGTTTGCCGCGCGTTCAAGGTTCCTCGAGACCCAAGGAAATTAGGGCGTGACAAGTGGTATCAGAGCCGAGATTTCTTTTCTTTCCTTAATTCTGCAACTCAACGATGGGCAAAGGAACAGCAGAGGAGATTATCGACGATAAGGAAGGCGACGATCACTCAAAGGAAACGGACAGGAGTCGCGCTCAGGAGATCGAGATCAAGAAGAAGACCAAACGAGGCTCGAGTAAAGATCCAAGGATGGACCTGGTTCTTGGTCAGATTCTCGAGCGTCTAGAAAAGCTGGAGACCGCGTTTACCGATTTGGAGGGTTACGCGAAAGACGAAGCTGCTGCAACTAAGCAACTCGTCAAGGAGTCTTTCTCTGATCCAGGGCTGATCGAAGAAAGATTGTTTCAGCTTGAGGAACGATCTGGAGACGCAGGGCTTGTCTCTAGACGTACCGACATGCTGGAGAAACAAGTGCGCACCCTACGGGAGGACGTAGCACTGCTGAAGAAGGCGAATCTCGACATGGAGACTATGTCACGAATTTTTCTAATATATTATTGATGATTCCCGAGCTTCCAGCGGAGTACATCCTCTTTACTTTTATAGATGGACTACAGAGGTGGCCACAACAGGAAGTAAAACGACACAACGTCAAGACGCTGGACGAGGCCATAGCCATTGTCGAATCACTAATTGAGTATCAACCAAAGTCAGACAACACAAAGAAGACGACTCCGAACAAAACAACCCAGGCGAAACCGCAGCCATCTACTAACGATAAGACGTCGACACTACATAAGTCTTCTGGGGTGAAGACTTATCAAGAGAGACAAGCCACCCGCACTGGACCTCCTCGTGATGGCTGTCATCTGTGCAAAGGACCTCATTGGATGCGCGATTGTCCTAAGTTCGGGAAACTAACGGCAATGCTGAACGACGAGGAAGAGGATTCCTCGGAGCAACGCAACGTAGGGACGATGCAATTGCTCAACGCCCTTAAAGTGGTTCCCAAACCAACGACACCTAGCAAGGGACTGATGTTTGTCGAAGCTCTCATACATGGAGGTCCGACACTGGCGCTAGTCGATACGGGGGCAACCCATAACTTCATCACAGTAGACGAAGGTACTAGGCTCGGTTTAAAGTGGACTCAAGGAGGAGGCACTATTAAAACCGTAAATTCCAAGGCGCAGTCCCTAACCGGGGTAGCTCGAGGGGTTCAAGTTACTCTAGGGACGTGGACAGGCCTAGTGGATTTCTCCGTAGCTCCCATGGATGACTTCAAGGTGGTACTAGGCATGGACTTTCTAAAACTCGTGTCCGCAGTAGTTTTACCCGCAAACAATGCGGTGTGCATCATGGAAAAGGGGTCCCCATGCGTAGTTACTGGAGTCGGGCAAACCGAGGGCAACATCAAGGCTAACCAACTTTCGGCTATTCAGATTGCCAAAGGCGCGAGAAGAGGAGACGAGACATACATCGCCGTTCTAAAAGACGATAGTCACATCGACTCGACTCCAATAATTCCCAAGGTAATCGTGAATGTCCTTAACATGAATCGAGACATGATGCCGGCCCAGCTACCCTTAGAACTACCGCCCCGGAGGGAGGTAGATCACGTTATCGAGTTGGAACCTGGGGCAAAGCCACCAGCCAAAGCGCCGTATCGTATGGCCCCCCCCAGAGTTAGAAGAGTTACGTAAACAACTCACCGAGTTGTTGGAGACTGGACGTATTCAGCCATCCAAATCGCCTTTTGGGGCACCAGTCTTGTTCCAGAAGAAGAGCGACGGGACGCTGCGGATGTGCGTGGACTATCGAGCCCTTAACAAGATCACTATCAAGAATCGATACCCGATACCTTTGATAGCTGACTTGTTTGACCGGTTGGGCGAGGCGAGGATATACACCAAGATGGACTTACAAAAAGGCTACTATCAAGTGCGAGTCGCAGAGGGCGACGAAGTCAAGACAACGTGCATCACTAGGTACGGGTCCTATGATTGGTTAGTTATGCCTTTCGGGTTAACCAACGCACCAGCAACTTTCTGCACCCTGATAAACCGAGTATTACAGCCTTTCCTCGACCAATTTGTGGTAGTATACCTCGACGACATAGTAATTTACAGTAAAACGTTGGAAGAACACGCCGTTCATCTCAACATGGTGTTCTCAGCCTTACGAGAGGCTAAGCTGTACGTCAAAGAGTCAAAGTGCGAGTTTGCCCGAAACTCAGTGCATTTTCTGGGACATGTCATTGGTCAAGGAAAGATCATGATGGACGACTCGAAGATTCGTGCCATCAAAGAGTGGGCAACTCCCAAAAAAGTAGGTGACGTTCGTTCTTTTCTTGGATTAGTAAACTACTATCGAAGGTTCATTGAAGGTTATTCGAAGATAGCCGCACCCCTAACAGATACATTGAAGAAAGGACGCCCCTGGGACTGGTCTGAAAGGTGCGAGCTTGCTTTCCAAGGGTTGAAAGACGCAATTTGTCGAGAACCAGTGTTGGCGTTACCCAACTTTGCTGAGCCCTTCGAAGTACAAACAGATGCTTCGGACTTTGCCATTGGTGGAGTACTGATTCAAGGGCGTCATCCCGTGGCCTTTGAGTCACGGAAATTGAACGATGCCGAACGACGATATATTGTCCAAGAGAAAGAGATGACAGCGGTGATTCATTGTCTTCGTACTTGGAGACACTACTTATTAGGTTCTCACTTCGTGATCAAGACGGATAACATCGCGACAACCTACTTCCAAACTCAACCAAAATTATCAGCGAAGCAAGCACGATGGCAGGATTTTTTAGCAGAGTTCAACTACGACTTGGAGTACAAACCGGGCAAAGTCAACGTGGTCGCAGATGCCTTAAGCCGTCAAAGTGAGTTGGCTGCAATCAGCGAGGCCCAAGGAGCTCTTATGGGTCGAGTTCGGGATAGTTTAACATCTGATCCCTTCGCCATAACTATGATGAACCTAGTGTCCCAAGGGAAAACAAGACGTTTCTGGTTAGAAGACGGCCTGTTGTTCATGAAGGGAAGACGAGTATACGTGCCAAAGGTAGTGGACTTACGACGCGATTTTATCAAGGAATGCCACGACACGGTGTGGGCCGGGCATCCTGGTCAGCGTCGTACTCTAGCACTTCTCGAACGCTCATGTTTTTGGCCAGGGATGCGCGACGAGGTTGAGGCGTACGTGAGGACGTGCCTTGTGTGTCAACAGGACAAACACTTAAACCAACTTCCTGCCGGGTTATTAGAACCCTTACCAGTTCCCTCAAAGCCGTGGGAATTAGTTTCTTTGGACTTTATCAGCGCTCTCCCAAAGTCCGCCGGATTCGGCTCGATCCTTGTGGTTGTGGATCGATTTTCGAAGTATGGCACATTTATACCTTGTTCAAAGGACTGTACGGCAGAAGAGACGGCACAGGCCTTTTTCAAAGGTGTCGTCAAATATTGGGGTCTACCTCGGAGTATAGTTAGTGATCGAGACCCGCGATTTACCGGAAAGTTGTGGACTGGATTATTTAAGTTGTTAGGAACTCAACTTAACTTTTCTACAAGTTTCCATCCACAAACTAATGGGCAGACGGAGCGCGCTAATGCACTGGTCGAGTGCTATTTACGGCACTTCGTAAGTGCTAACCAAAGAAATTGGGCGAAATTGTTAGATGGGGCACAATTTTCGTACAATCTCCAACGCAACGAGTCTACCGGCAAGAGTGCCTTTGAATTAGCTACAGGGCAGCAACCCGAATCACCAATCGCAGCCTCAATTCCGATGGAGAAGAGCCCAGGTGCGGTCAACATGGCTAAGGCACTGCGAGAAGGGGCTAATGTTGCTAAGGCATGTTTAGCAAAGGCGCAATCGAGGATGCGAAAATGGGCAGATACAAAGAGGCGTGAGTTAGAGTTCGCCGTAGGAGACCAAGTACTTGTAAAGTTGTTACCACAACAATACAAGGCTTTTCGGCAGTTACATAAGGGCTTGATACGTAGATACGAAGGGCCATTTCACGTCGAGGCGAAGGTTGGTAAGGTTGCTTACCGCGTTACTCTGCCTCCAACTATGAAGATTCATCCAGTATTCCATGTAAGTATGCTTAAACCATATCACGGAGACACGGAATACTTAGAGCGCGGTGAGTCTAGTAGAGCACCCCCTATTGCAGTAACGTCTTTTGAGAGGGAAGTCGAAGAGGTGCTCGATACTAAAGTGGACAAACGTCGTGGTGTTCCCAGACGCACGATGTTTCTTGTTCGATGGAAAGGGTTCCCCACTTCAGAATCATCATGGGAATATGAGGATGATCTCTGGCAGTTCTACAAGACACTTCAAGAGTAAACGGCGACGAGGGCGTCTCCGATTCAAGTGGGGGAGAATGTAACGCCCTGCCCGAAAGGCAGCATTACTAGTGGAGGTTCCACAGAGAATCAAGTAAAGGAAGTTACTGGGGCTTCTCACAGCAATGCTGGGGAAACCCGTAGCGAACCCTGAAGAGCCCGTAGCAGCCCGTAGCAGTCAGTTGGGTCAAGCAGCCCACAAGCCCACGAACAGGCCCAAGCACGTATATGATGGGGACCGCGGATTTTGTTTCCTTTTTGGAGTAGGATCCTTCTAGAATCCTTCTCCTATTTTTGTTTCCTTTTTCTATTAGGATTTTCCTTTTTCCTTTTTCGATTAGGACTAGTATTGGAGTACTATATAAAGGGCTTCACCCTTATGATTTGTATTCAGCTTTTCTTTGAGAATTTTCGTGAGTAATAAAAGTTCTCTCCCAAAAATACCTTTCCCTTTATTCTCGCATAATTCTCAACTCTTTTTCCTCCCAGAAATTCGAGTTGCTCTTAGGCACGTTTTATTGGTTTTGGCTGAAGACACTCGAAACCAACAAGGGTATTTCGTGTGTTTGCCGCGCGTTCAAGGTTCCTCGAGACCCAAGGAAATTAGGGCGTGACAATTAGCTTACTTTTACAGGAATTCATGAAGAACAGGAGACACGACAAAAACCATGTATCTTTATTAGTAATCAGATAATATGGCATACGACTGAAATGCCAAATAAAGTTGCTATTTTTTGTTGTTTTTAACTTGAGAAGATAGTCATTATCGTATGCATGAATTGAGAAGAGTGTCATATTCGGCAGACAAATTATAAGCATGACACTTTTCCTTTGTCAATTAACAAGAAGGGTCTCAATGTGAAGCCAAGTGCATCCAAAATACAAAGTGTGATATGCATACCTCCAACAGAACCTTGAGCATCTGATCAATGTACCATATCTTCTCCGGGGAGTACCTAGAACGCCAAAACGACAATGATGTTAAGCCAAAAACTGCATAGAGCTAAAAGATATTTAATTGTTCAAGTTCAACCAAGTGAAACTTATTGTCAACTTATGAATTGTTTTCAATACTTCTAAGGGTTGCGAGAGCATCCCACAGAACCTCGAAGGATAAATTGGCTGAACAGTTCATAATAGAACTTTTAAAATTTAGAGATGAAAGGAAAAAAGGGATAGGTCACACGCATAATATTATATTTTCTTAAACATTGTCATAAAAAAAACGTAAAACTTAGAGCAGGACAGATGGATAATTATTTTTGTTGAGAGAAAATGTTAGTATTATTTGCTTACTAGTATCTACAATTACTTATATCATGATAATTATTCTCCGTAAATCAAATTATAAAATATATTCTAGTCTCATTTAATATTATTCTTCTTCACTATCCCTCAGTTCCAATAAATTCATTAAAAGAATGTTGTGGATTAACCTATATCAAAAAAATATTTACAATCAATTGTTCTTAGTGAAGGAAGTAATCTATATTATGTAACATGGTTTCTAATCACCAAGACGAAAAGCTAACAAGGAATTAATGTTTTTTTCTCATAAAAACGGCAGCTAGAAAATAATCATATAAGAAGGGTTCATGCATCAGGAGAGGAAAATAATAAGTATTTTGAATCGTTGTACTTACTTCTCCACTATAGAGCAGATTTTCTCCGTGAGGTCTTCTTTAAATTCCGGGTCACTAACTTCAAGATAGTCAACAAGCTCTTCTGTCAAAGCCTTTATATTGTTTTCATTTACCAGAAGATATACAAGCTCAAGGGCCCTTTTACGAATAGAAGCATCTGAATCCTAGCTTCAAAGAAGCATCCATGAGTCGATAAGGTAGTAACGGATAGCCGAAATGTTCTCCCATCAAAATAAACTTTTGTAAGCAGGAAAAAACTAAAGACATAAACAGTAACACATATAATTATGTGGTTAACCAGAGACCCTCAACAGAACAGAAACAATGGAACTTGAAAAATATTAATTGATCCAATCATCCAAACAGTTTATTTTGTAATTTAGAGCTGGCGAAATGGTCAGGACAGGCACACTGGGCCAAAAAGATAAAAACAAGGCGGGCTGAGTTTTTTCGGGTAATGATTCCCATGGCTGAAAATACAAAGATATGCCCCATGACGTCAGGTCTTAAGTTTTCTGCCTAAGAAACTATGGTTGAAGTACGATAAAAATCGGACTAGGTTGGTCCAGATCAGATTTTGCAAGCTTTAGTTGTTTAAGCATTTGAAGGGGAAATATATCTAAAAGAAACAAAATAGTAAATAAAGATGATGAAATAGTCAATGAAAATCTCACAACTTGGTGTCATATTTTTCAAAAATCAAACCAACAAAGCAAACTACCAAAGAGAACTTATTGAGTGAAAGGGAAGATAAAACAGGGTGGTTTCATTATACCTTTACACATTCCAGAATTGTTACTCGATGCCTCTGCACTGCTTGACCATCTAAGTCAATTGCTCTCATCAGCATATTCAATGCGACATATCTGAAACAATATAAAGACAACTCTGAATACAGAAAAAGGGTAATCTAATTAGCTTTAGAAAATATATTTCATAGCTAAAAGGTAGAACTGAGAATTAGTCTTAGAACATCAGCTTACACAGAATAATATTTTTGAATATATTTGTTAAAATTTTGGATTTAGCTTAAGAATGAACCAAATTAATACCTAGTTTTAGGAAATGCAAAGAAAGCAAACAGATGGAATCCCAAAAAAAAAAAAAATCATATAAATTGGGTCAAACGAAACGAATTACTACCTGATATTGTTATCACGGCTGGACAAAAATCTACCCAGAATATTGACAGCAAGTACCCTTAACCCTCCATTATCTTCAATGCTCATGATGATGCCAACACATTCATAGAGGATGGCATTACCAGCATTCCTATTTGACACAGTTTTGGTTGCCACCTACAGTAAGGGTAACAGAACTAATCAGACTTTATCAAACAAAACAGACTCTATCTGGTAGGGGGCACCATAGGAATCCGAGTGACAATAACAAGGTGTGGTTAAATCAAGCATATAAGAGAGATTCTGGGATTCAGAATGATTAAAAAACAACATATTAATTTATTCTCTTGTCTTACCAAGAAATCAAATTCAAGTAAGTGCATGGAAAAATGCCAAAGTTAGATACCTGCGCAAGTATATCATTCATAGCATCACTAGAATCAGCATCTCCTTGACCCAACACGCGCAAAAACCTGAGCAATCTAATTTGAAGAAAAGGATCCGTAGTCCCGAAAACGTCATACTCGGGTGTATAGGGACTGTTTGCAAGATCCTTTAGAACTTTGACTAAGCCATCTATGGATTTCTGATCAGTCAGAGGGGAAAATGAAATTTCGCCAGCCTCTCAGGAAGACTTAACTTGAGGACATACACAGATCTGACATTGGGAAAATTTACCTTTTTGAAATATTCAAGTGCCTCTGTGCTGACTTTGGAAATATCTGTACAAAGCTGGAGTCCGGTTAATAAAACCCCATGATGCTTTTCTTTTAATAGAGCAGCCGATGAATTTATAAAGTTTTCTGCCAAGTCTGGAACTTTCTTTATTATCCTTACTGTGCATAAGGCTGCCTACATTATATGCATAGAACGATTATTAGAGAACAATGAGTTGTTCCAGGTGCTTGTTTTAGAGCTATTAAGAATTATTCAATAAAAATAAACAGTTCTTTTTTAGATAAAAATGCATGAACAAGAGTCTCTCATATAAAATGCCTTTGGAGCTTCTAAATACCATCATCTATAAGTATAGATGAAATATTGAAATGTACTGGTATACTTATACTAGGTCAATAGAGAAAGCCATACTTTCTTGCGTATATTAGGATCTCTAAATTGAAGCAATTTCTCAACTTCAGGAGCAAGATCACGTGCCATTTCTGCAGTACAAATATTTCCCAACGCGCAAAGAGCAAGTCCAACAATATACTGGTTGGTGTGATTCAGATCCCTGTGCATAAGTCAAGGCTTCTGAATGCAATTGATTTTGATCGAAAATAAACATCAACAATGATTTCAGGCTCCTTAGGATTGGAGATTTTGAAATCCTTCCTAAAACATATCATTCAAAATCCATCATTTTATTTGTACATATAAAAACAAACAAAGCACACATTCCCAAAATTTTACAAAATTCCTAAATTATTAAGTAACAATCGAGAAAAAAAATTAGAAGGGATTTGAAATCTTCTCATTAAACCAAATAAGAATTGTAAATGAATGGATTTCAAGCCTCTCAATCCAAATGAAACCTCACTAAAATACAAAATGACAGAATGGATAGAGTCAGGCGTGTGCTATTTACAAAGATATATGCAAGGAAAATTAAGTTTAGAATGGATACTGTTTTATCGAGTTTGTAACAAGCATCAGGACTTCCTGTCTCTCGTCAAGAAGCAACATTAAACCAAGATATCCTATCCTCTTCTCTGGGAATCCTGGCAAGGCAATTAACTTGAGGCATTCCATCTGACCAAAATGTGTTGGGTAACCAAGCATGTGAATGAACATGAGCTTTGCCAAGTTGCGGTGCTTATAAAATTGATCATTTTCACTAATGGATGCCCGAATCGATGCACATTCTTTTCTTACGACACCACGTTCTTCAGCTGCAGTTTTGCAAGCACGTATGGCCTGAATCATGTCCCTGGGAACCAAATAGTTAGCAATACCAATACTCCAAAAATAAAAAGTTTAACAACATAACATATGAAAGTTTATCCCCTATTTAAAAACAACTGGGCACATCCACTGATATCTTCCCATAAGTTAGAAATGAAATAATCTCTCTACTTCCCTGTTCCATATCCAACATTACCAAAAATGCACGTGACATAGACATTTTGATGCACCGACATTGACATTCGTAATACAACCAAAACAATTAAGTCGCTTTGATAATGAATAAAGACCATATTCCATAGAGCCAAACCATCTTTAGTCCACTGCCGTCCTGCACAAACCATTTTATACCAAAGTCGAATTCCTTCTCGCCATATCCCATATTTCGTATACGTCGTGTTTATTATTACTATATCAGTCCTTCAATCAGGTTATTATACATTCATTGTCCTAGAAATCACATAATTTCTGAAGCAACTGTATGAAATAAAAAATACAGATCAATATATAAAAAATTAAAAGCCAAAAAATTATGAGTGGGCAACAGCATTTTCGAGAGCGAAATTCATCGTGAAAATGATCGAGTAACAAGGACGATGTCCGAGCACTAACCTCAGCCGGGTGCGGGATGAAAACGGATTCATGATTGGGTTCGAATAGCCCCCACTGAGTTGTAGCTGTTATTTCACGTCACTTGTAACCGATGTCTCAACAACTTGAGAAGATGAGAGTTAATGGCCGGCTTTGATTGGGAGCAACATCTACAAAATTTTGATTCAGGAATTTCTGCACCTAATTTTTCTTCTTCTTCAGGGACGGTGTGATCGTGTGTGTTGCGGTGTATATGCAGATGTGTGATTGGACTCATCATTCTCCTCTCTTTTTTTTTTGGCGAATACCCTTCTTTTTATACTCTCTATCATCGGTGATTTTAATATTTTAATATTTTAAATTTTGTTTCGATAATCTTTTACTTCAATTGAAATTGAAATGAATTGAGCTGACTTCATTTTATTTAGAGCATCTCCAATTCCAACGGGGTGAGAGTTGTACACATTTACCACATCAAAAATTATTTAACTCTTACTTGAAAAACTCCTAATATATATTTTTGGATAGTTTTAATATATATTTTTTTATCATTAATGAATTATGGGTAAATATTTTTAGCATATCAATGATCATACTTTTTCTTTTTATTTATAAAAGAAGTTTGAATTTTTTATTTATAAAAGAAGTTTGAGTATTGATGGTGAATTGGTGATAAAGTTAGTATTATTTTAAGGAGAGATTTTGACACACTTCATTTCTAAACATATTGTATTTGTGATTCGGTACCGCCCTTTATTTCAATGAAAAGAGGTAGTAGTATAATTCATTGGAACATCAAACATATGAAATAAAATTATTTCATTAAGAAGAAGTAGTATAATAATTCATTTCATTGAAGTAACATAATAAAAATATTTGGCATTATGTATACAAATCCAACCAAAGAAGCCATATGATTAACATCATCGCCTATATAAAATCCCCCCCAAATACTGTATGTATTTTGTTTTTCCTACACTTAGCTTACATTTGAGTTGTAAGAGTATATATTATAGTCACACTCCACCAACAAAACACTCCAAATCCAACCCCCCTTCCATCTCCATCTCCTGTAAAACTTAATACTGTATATGTAGTCAAATATATTTGGACTACGTCACCTTTAGTCAGCAAAATAGATACTATAATTCCCGGTGGCCAATGAGCCTCCATCCATCCATCGATTCAGTAATTTCAATACTCACCATCAAACCCAACCTGAAAATCATCACCCCGCCAAGGCCTCGGGTTACTCGAGTCGACAAGAGTTTGAAGCAGTTTCAGGACATCATCAGTGTCGTCCAGATAATACTTAGCCTTGCTCGGTTTCTGCCCAACTGTGCAAGCAAAGATCTCGGCTGAACCAGAGACGCTACTCAATATGCTTTCAAACATATCTTCGTCCGACCTGTCATCTCCTATACACATCACGAAATCTGGTGCATTGCCGTCCTTCACCATCTTCGAGACCACCTTCTTCGCCACCAACCCTTTCGTCACTCCCTGCACCAGGTAATATTCATCAGTACATACGATATATATATGTAAATTTGTAGAGAGAAAGAGAACATACATGTGGTTTGACTTCTACTATATGCTGTCCCTTCCAAACAAACGCAGGTTCGTTCATAAGAACATTTTCCAAATGAAGCAGCAACTCCTTAGCCTGGCATTTGCCGAACTCGGGGTCCGCATCCTGATGATGCCACACCAACGCACTGTCTTTCACCTCGATCGAGGATCCATCCGTTGCTTCTGTGTACTGTTTCATTATGGGCTCCACAATCTCCTTCCAATCAAGATCCGAAGCCATAGATTCCCATTCTAAATTTTTCTTCCACCTGAATTAACCGAAATCAGTGGGGTGATGTTTGCAACCTGTAAAAATACGAAAAACAGAAAGAAAAACAAATATTCAATACCTTATATAATACCCATGTTCCGCTGCCAGTCCCAGATTCTCACATAGCGCGAGCCAACCACTAAGCGAAGACCTTCCTCGCCCGCTGACAATAAAAATGGTGTTGTTCGGATCATTACTCAAATCACAAAGCACATCCACCACGTCATCACTAGGACACCTAAGCATCGAAGTCTGAGGCACAACAGTCCCATCATAATCCAAAAATATCACCCTTCTGCTAGTCTTCCTATACACCGGCACCACACGATCAGCACCCAGCCTCCTAAAACTCGGGGAAAGTGAGATGACTCTAAACCCCAGACCCAGCCCCATGCCCCAACACCGCTTCTCATAGTGTTCCTTACATGCCCTCGCCAGATCAATCACGAAGCTACGGGCCCAATAAGCCACGTCATGAGAGCTCACAAACCGATAATGCTTCTCGTGCCGCATCTCCTTCTCTGAATCCCTCATCTTGATCGCCGTATTCATTGCCTCAGCAACTGACTCAATATCCCATGGGTTAACCCTAATGGCCCCACTTAGAGACGGGGAGCATCCGATGAACTCTGACACCACAAGCATGCTAGTCCGATCGCAATCTTGTTTTGCATCAGGCAAGCCCTGCCGACAGACTATGTACTTATACGGGACCAAGTTCATCCCATCTCTGACCGCGTTCACTATGCAGCACTCCGCGAGGGAATAGTATGCGGTCTTCTCGTCACGGGCCACGTGGCGGTCGATCAAAACCACCGGGCTGTAATCGGGCCCGCTGTAAGTCTCGTTGATTCTCTCCGCAGCTGCATATGTTTCCAGTTTCGCCTCCTTCACGTCTTTCCCGGAGCTCCTGGCGGGATTCACGATCTGGACCAGGACCAGCTTCCCTTGAAGCTCCCTGTGCTGACTCAGCAGCCGCTCGAAAGCCAGAAGCTTCAAGCTGATGCCTTTGAATATGTCCATGTCATCGATCCCGAGGATTATTATCTTGTCCTTGAATTTTTCACGGATCTCCTCAATTTTTTCGTGGGTGGAAGGGAGATTCAAGACAGATTCCAGCCTGCCCATGTGGATCCCGACCGGCAGTATTTTAATGTAGACTGTGCGCCCAAAATAATCGAGCCCAATGTGCCCCCTCTTGGACTTATAGTTCAGGCCCAGCATGCGACCACAGCACGACAAAAAATGCCGGGCGTAGTCGAAAGTGTGGAAACCGATTAGATCGGAGTTTAATAATCCTTTGAGAATCTCGTCCCTGACAGGCATTGTCCTGTATATCTCGGAAGAAGGAAAAGGGCTGTGGAGAAAAAACCCAACTCTTGAACGGTTGTAACGTTTACGAAGAAAGGTCGGGAGCAACATCAGATGGTAATCATGGATCCATATGAAGTCTTCTTCCGGGTTGATCACCTCCATTATTTTGTCGGCGAATATTTTATTCGCTGACACATAGGCTTTCCAAAGGTGCCGTTCAAAGCGGTCCCCGTGGTCGAGGCACATGGGGAGCATGTAATGAAAGAGAGGCCATAAGTATTGCTTGCAGAAACCGTAATAGAATTTTTGTTGGATATCGTGAGGGAGAAAAGTGGGTACGCAGTTGAAGTCATCTAGGAGAATTTGTGCCACCTCTTCCTGCTCATTGGGTTCGATTTCAGCTTTGAGCGATCCCACATATAAGACCTCAGTGTCGGTCGGGAACCCATCCTTGAGTTGTAACAAGAGCGAATCCTCATCCAAAGTAAAGCACCATTTACCGGATATGTCGTCCCTTGTAGCATGCAAAGGTAACATGTTTGCAACTATGATTTTCCGGTCAAGGAGAGAGGATGGTGCAGAGTACGGGCCCACATCACTGATCACATTACCATCAGGAGTTTGAGGGACATGCGGTGACTCTCCAGAAGCCAAATCCAAAAACAAGCCGCTTGATTTTGAAGCCATTGTAGTATAAATGCACGTAACCTAAAACATATAAAAAAAAAATATAAGTCAAAAATTTTTGGAGCCATTGAAGTTAAATGCACGTAACCTAAAACTTAACGACGGATATGTATCCGTCGTAATACTATGACCGCAAGTATACCCGCGGTCTTTGTTTACCAACATGTTTTATGTTTAACGACATACATATGCTACGTTATAAGCATATGGATGTGGCAATTATATGAAATCCACCGACGTATATATTAATATAATGTTTGAAATAGAGATGGAAAGCATGAAAAATAACAAATATAGAAAATAGCGTTAAATCAAGAGAAACTTCACGACGGATACATATCCGTCGCAAAACCAATAAAATAAATCGGCCTTCTATCTTTACCAACATGTTTAATGTTTAACGACGGACTGTTCCACATCCCTTTAAAACCAACGGATATTTTACGATTAACATTCGTCGCTAAATAAACATAAAGCATAAATCAGAGAAGCGTTTGTTAATTGTCTATCATTATTTCACCATTTTGTACTGACATATCGTTAAAATCATTTCCATAAATCACTTTCATAAACAAATGTTGGGCAAACTCGAAAACAGAGTGAATGATCAAGTAGGTCATAGAAACAATACACGGCAATTAAACCTTCTAGCAGCACAATCCATCAACCACGGTGACAAAA
Source organism: Euphrasia confusa (assembly GCA_954870475.1). Classification (NCBI taxonomy): domain Eukaryota; kingdom Viridiplantae; phylum Streptophyta; class Magnoliopsida; order Lamiales; family Orobanchaceae; genus Euphrasia; species Euphrasia confusa. The sequence continues at coordinate 49,501,107 of OX940949.1, read as the reverse complement.
CAAACGTGTAATGTTTACGAAGTCGGAATTTAAGAAGAGTAACAAACCCGATGAATGACATTCCAAAACAATTTTTTTTTATCAATTGGGACCAAATGAAATGACTTTGGTATACAGAGTTTGACAAAACAACAAAATCCACTACTAAATATAGATGAATACATACAACAAAAAAAGCCATACACATAATTGTGTGTTTATAAACCAGTGAATCTGCAAACAATTCATCGAGAGGAATCAAGAAAACGATACAGCAATCATAACCGGGGTTGTTTAATAACAGATCAAACACATTGATGTTTTCCTATAATATTTTCAAAAGTGAGAAAAGGGGAATTGTGATTTACCTCGTCAAGAACACGGATAAATTACGAATTAACCCTCAAGCGTTTTTCCAGAAGCTCAATCCGCCAAGCACCTGCAAACAAAGCAGAGGAAAATACTAAAAAAAGACATTTTTTTAAAATTTTTTATTTCAAAATAAAAAAATATAATTAACGCCAGCATAAATAAAATGCCCAAACAAATTAAGCTTCGATTCTACATTTTAGTTGTTACCAACGCATTCTAATTCGCAAAAAATATTCATAGGGCAGAAGCAATCACCGGCGATCGGAATATTCTTTCCGCGGCGGTGTGAGGAATTCGGTTGAGCGAATGGGAGAGAGTGACAAGTAGAATTATATACAGAGAGGAATTTTATAATGGATGTGGCTTTCTAGAGAGAGAAAGTTGCTGCGTAGGGGAGAGGGGCAGATTTTAGAGAGAGAAAATAGATAGAGGTAATTTAATGCTGTGTAATGTACAAGGCGTGGAGCGTGGGGTACAACTAATTTTATATTTTAATTAAAAAGGGTAATGACGTGGAAAATATAGGGAGGAGAAAGGGATTGAGACGGGGTGGACTTTACTATAGTCAGAGATTAGGCTAACCCTGGTTCGGAATCTCGTTTTTCGTTTGACCCTGTGGTGTGGTTTATTTCCGAAACTGCCATTGCTTTTCCATTAATACGGATTGTTTTTATATCGTAATTCATGTAATAGAATTTCATTGACTTGTCATTTTATTATGACTTTTTTTAAAATTCATGTAATTTCGAATTTAATTCACATTCTTTGCTTTATTATGTAATTATATTTGACTTTTTTTACAAAGAAATAAGATTTAAGTAATTCAGAAAAATAGAAATTTTCTTTAAAAAGCAATTTTGATATATTTGTTCACTTTAATTATCTAATAATTATGTACTTATTTCATCCTTATCCTCAATATAAATATTTTTTTCTTTCATTTGATAAAGTAATTCATTTATACTTAAAACAATATATTTTTTTTTATGATTCATCCTTAAAACAGTGCACACTAACATTTTTTTTCACAATTTTATCTTCTCAATACACATTTATTTACTCTTTCAATTAATTACTTTATTATTTACCATCAATACTTATTATAGCCTAACTTTATATTATTAAATACGCAAAAAAATTATTTTTAAAAATCATTTTTTTTAATCTACGTACAAATTTCTCAAACATCATTTATTCTTAATTTACTTATCCATTTCTCTATACTATGGAGAGTGTATTGGTTAGAGAGTCTATTGGATTTTGTAAAGTCTAGCTGTATTCAATCAGGATTTTGAAAAGTCCAAAAAAATCTGAAGGTATTCAATGCGGATTTTAAAAAAGTCTTTCAAAATCTATAGGTATTCAAAAGTATATAAATTTCAATAAATTTTAAAACTATATGAATTTTGTTGCATTCTGTTCTAAAAACGTGAATACGTTTCACTCTTTAAAATCTCTCCTAATAAGAAGAGATTTTCGTGGATTTCACTTGTAACAAGTTAAATTATTATTAAAAATAATAAAACTTTAAAAATTAAATAAAAAATTATATTAAAATTTATTTCTATTTTAATTAAATAAATTAATATTTAAAATAATAATACTTGAAAAATTATATTAAAAAATTATATTTATTTTTCTTTTAATAAATTAAATTATTGTTAAAAAAATAATAAATTTAAAAATTATATATTAAAAAGGAAATATAAATAATATTGTTTAATATTTATTATTTGCATAAATAATTATAGCGCAACAATCAATAAAACTCATAAAAAAATATATTACCAAATACAATAAAGTCTATGAAAATCCATACAAATCACAAAAGAAATCAGTCAAACTCACAAAAGAAATCAGTCAAACTCTGTATAAAGTCTATGAATTTCTTAAATCTATCCATACAAATCACAAAAGAAATCAGTCAAACTCACAAAAGAAAATAAATTCTATGGATTTCTTAAATCTATAGACTTCTTCAAGTCCAAAAAAATTTATTAAAATCTGAATTGAATACACTCTCCTGTAGATGGATGGAGGGAATATCATTTAGAGAAGTGTATTAAATCAAGACTTAATAGGATTTTTTTTTTTTACTTTTATATTCAATTTTTTAAAATTTTAAAAATTTATTAAAATTTTAAAAATTTATTAAAATTTTTAAAGAATTCCATACGAATTTTAAAAAAATTAAAAAAAACTAGAGATATTTAAAAGTTAATAAAATTTTAAAGTCTATATATTTCTATTGATTTTATCTTCAAATGTAAAAGAATTCCATAATTTGAAATCTTTTGTAAGTACTTAATAGATTTCTATTTTAATTTACTAATTTATTATTAAAAAATATAAAATTTAAAAAATATATAAATAAATATAATAGAGATAGTAAACAAAAAAAAAGTACAAATAAAATTAATGAAAAATTTTCAAAAAATAATATATATCATTATATGTTTTATATATATATATATATATATATATATATATATATATATATATATATATATATATATATATATATATATATATATATATAATATTAAAATTACTGAATATATTGATAAATTTTGATGTAATGAAAAAATTATACTTGTATAAGAATTGTAAAAATAAATTTATTTTATCAAGTTATTAAAAAAAGTAATTAATTTTTCTAATTTAAAAATATTATATATATATATATATATATATATATATATATATATTAATTTATTTGATTTATTTTTAGTTAAAAAAATCAATCAAACTCTATATAAATTATATGTGTTTTCTAAATTAATAGACTTTTTAAAATTCCAAAAAATTTAATGAAATGTCAATTCAATACATCATTCTTAATATGAACATTTGTATTTTTAAAACATATTTCAATAATATTTACACTTATAAATAAAAAAAATACTTCATTCTCTCCCTACAAAGTAAAGTAAAACCTTTATAAATTAATATCTTCAGAATTTTTTATTAATTTAGAGAGGTTATTAATTTATCGAGGATTTTTATACTAAAGTAAAACATTTATAAATTAATACCTTCAGGAAATTTTATTAATTTAGAGAGGTAATTAATTTATCGAGTATTTTTTTTTCATTTAAAAGATCAAGTTGGGACCGGAAGATTCTATTAACTTGGATATGTTATTAATGTATGAAATATTAATTTATAGAGGTTTTACTGTATTTGCTTTCTGTATTACAATTAAAAGTAATATTTTTTTTAATTTATTATAAAATATTATTGAATAATTATAATCATGTTCTACTGTACATAAAATTTATTATTTTTTAAATAATGTATTTTTTGGTGGGCCTTACTCACGTACGTGTTTTGATTCGAACATTAAATTTTACCGTCCTCAATTCAAGTGATCAACCAACTGAGCAAACAACTCTTAAATAATGTACCAATAATAATTCGAGTGCACTTTCTCACAGGACTGCGTGCGGAGATTAGGGAAGGTTGGATTCCTTTGGCCACGTGGTGATTGGGATAGTGTTGTCCCCCGTGTTGCTAGTCGATGGAGTTGGAAGCATTGGATTTCTTGCGCCTATCGTGCACTTCTCGCTGCACTGATTTACTATATATGGCAGGAGAGGAACACGCGCATATGGGAGGCTCGTTCGTTGTCGTCTGCGCTGGTGGCTACTTTGGCTATTTCCATAGTGAGCGATAAGATCATCTCGTTACGACTCCCGAACTCACTGCAGGTACGGACTCTGAAGCGAGTGTGGCATATTGCTTGGTAGCTGTTCGTTTTGTACTTTATGTTACAATTGGTGGTTCAAAGAGCTAGTTTGTTAACTCGTTGATGCGATAAGGCTTTTTTCTTATGCGCGATATTGTACCTCTTTACGTTTTTTTTTATTTTCTTTATATGCGATTGACCTTTAAAAAAATGTAACCAATAATAATTTTGCACTTTTCCATGAGACAAATTAGTAATTATAATTTGTTTTTTCACTTTAAAATTAAATATTTATTTTTTATATAATTTTAAATTGTATTAAATTCGTCCAAACTAAATTATGCACTTTAATTGAGACATAAGTAGTACTACGCTACTGTACTTATTTTTGTCTCATATTTAAATTTAAAATATATTTTTTATGGGAAAAATGGCAATAAGGCCATTTTTCAACATTTGTTGACCAATAAGGCCAATCTATAATTTTTGTGTCAATTAGGCCTTTTTGTTCCAATTAGGCCAAAAAAATGTACCTGGAAAGACGAAACTACCCTCGACATATCCCCCTTTCTCCGGACTTCGTCATCAACACATTCAACACATGGGAACTCATGGAAGACCTCGATGATGAGTAGTTGTAATTCTAATTCCACATGGTAGAAAAAATCGGCAGGGGAAAGGAGATCGACGAAATCGAGATGCTGAAGTCGTAAGAGCTCGTCGAGCGCCCCGGATCGAAGCCGCTGTGGATGCATTTGTCAGAGGAGTCGTTGCTGGCGAAGATGGACTCCAAAGTCGTGGAAGGCATTGATGTGAAGACAAACTGTTTGTGAAAATGCCTCAAACAGTTCGAAACCCGGAAAACACACGACCAATAGCGACGAATCTTGCTTTCTACTCGGAGGCGAGGATAGGATCGTATTGAACGGATTTAGAGTGTGCGTGGATAAATCGAGGCGATTGTGTGAACAATGGAGTTGATCGTTTCTTTTTCTAGAACTAACAGAATATTGTTATTTGTTGTTTAGCAGCGTAAGAACGCAATTCATAGAAAGCGTGTAAAATTGGCAGAAAATAAACGTCCTGAAGAGGTACGACTTTTTAGCATTCGAGATTTTTTATGTTGTTTTTTGCATTTGTTGGTATAAACAGATTCGCTTACAGGGGATGTTCTCCAAAAGTTTCACATGGCGTTGAGCTTACTGATATAAGTCATATAGCCAAAATGAACGAGGAAGCTGAATGTGCACGCGCCGCCGTGAATGAGGCACTGTAAGCAATAGATAGGCACTGTTAGCCTTGATTCACATTTGTTAACATTTTTAGTTTTTTGCATTTTATCATATGCTATCATTTTGGACCAAGTATCTCAACTATAGTAGAAGAGTCATTGAGAACTCTTTTGTATAAGTCATATACAGTGTGTTTTACTACATTTTTGGTTATTTTCATTGAATATTATGTTATAGTTATATACATCTTGCATACAAAAAATCATTGAACTCTAATGTAAAATATGTACACTGGTGTCTTTAGGCGCTATAAATAAAAAAGAAACTATCAGAACTGATGGAGCCGATACAGCTGACGGGAGTCAAGGCAAATAGAGTTCGGGTGAAGAGGAAAACCTTGGAGGAGGTGCTCCAGTAGTGCCAGCTGGCCCTACAACAACTTACCTCTGGCTGTGATGATGATGACGACGTCGATGGCGAACTTAAAGGTCCCCAAACCTCTGGAGAAACCTCATCTCCCCAGTAAGTGTTCAGTAGATATTGAGAGCAGTTTGCTCTCAACTCGGGCTTATTTATTTTGATATGTGCCTTCTACTGGCATCTAATGGCATCCCTAGTAAGTGTTCAGTAGATGTTGAATTTGAGTGCTATAGCATGTAATGGTATTATATCACTTTGTTACACTACTACTATATACAGTATGTGGATTCCTCTTAATTAATTTAATTGACTCGATCGATCTTGTAGGACACAAGGCACTAGCCTCATTTAATCATTTTGAAGAGATTGAAGCATTAAGTTAGAAACAATAAATAACAAGAAATTTTGGCAGGTACATTAAACTAACAGTTCTTGTCCATAGACGAGTTCTAGGTAATCATATTGTTTTTTTGAAGTATTTCATCATGCACTTTGTTTTTGAAAATGTTATGCAGGAATCCAATACCGAAAAGATCTTTTATGGACTGGATGATATAAAGGAAGGGAGTGATATCATCATTGTAAGAGTCACTGCTCTTCTGACTTCTGCTGGTTACATTTAATTTATAATAATATGACTCAAAACTATTTTTTCGTTTCGAAAATGGTGTATTTTACCGTACCGAAAACGAGGTTTGAGCTTTAGAACTGATGAATTTGGGGTTCTGGTTATAGAGGTTGTGAATACGCATATTCATGGAAATTGAATTCGTGTTTTGTTTCAAGTGATTATGTTTTTGTTTCATGTATCAGAAATGTAATGTGTTTTGTCTGTGTTTTCTTAGCTTAGGGATTTAAAGCAAGGCCTTCGGTGATGCTCGAGGATTGTCGAGAGAAAGTGTACACGGTGGTGCACGTGGTCTACCCCGATCGGCCGAAACTTCTGTTCGACATGGTGTGCACTCAGTGTGTTTTTTAATCGAATAGTGTTTTTTATTCCTATTCAGTGTGTTTTATTCCTATTCAGTGTGTTTCAGTCGCACTCAGTGTGTTTTTTAATCGAACAGTGTTTTTTATTCCTATTCAGTGTGTTTTAGTCCTATTCAGTGTATTTTTTTAATCAAACAGTGTATTCATATGACATTCAGTGTTTTTCATTCTTATTCAGTGTGTTTCATCCTTATTCAGTGTTTCATTCTTATTCAGTGTTAAAATATGACATTCAGTGTGTTTTTATGACATTCAGTGTTAAAATATAACATTTAGTGTGTTTTTATGACATTCAGTGTTAAAATATGACATTCAGTGTTAAAATATGACATTCAGTGTGTTAAAATATGATATTCAGTATGTTCAGTGTTAAAATATGACATTCAGTGTTAAAATATGTCATTCAGTGTTAAAATATGACATTCAGTATGTTCAGTGTTAAAATATGACATTCAGTGTGTTAAAATATGACATTCAGTATGTTCAGTGTTAAAATATGTCACTCAGTGTTAAAATATGACATTCACTATTAAAATATGACATTCACTGTTAAAATATGACATTCAGTATGTTCAGTGTTAAAATATGTCATTCAGTGTTAAAATATGACATTCAGTATGTTGTTATTCAGTGTAATTTTATAACATTCAGTGTGAAACTCTGGCATTCAGTGTTATTATGCTTCAGTGTAAAAATGGGGCATTCAGTGCTACTCACTGTATTTTAATCCTACTCAGTGTGTTTAAGTCATATTCAGTGTGTTTAAGTCCTATTCAGTGTCTTGACTCTCATTAACTTGTTTCATGACCAAAACACTGAATGTCATAAAAAAACATTGAACGTCATAAAAGTTTGACAAATATTTATGTAGTAGTAATTCACTGAACAACAAACAAATGTTATTACATCAATCAAATTATTCTATTTCTTGTTGATCAGTAATAGAAGGTGAAGTGGGGGGCCTGCTCGATCTTCTCCCGCGCGCAGAGCTTTCGCGTCTCCTCGGACTCGTCACCCATGACCAGCAGGAAATCGACGTCCTGTTATCAACTCCTTATCAACCCCCTTGGGACTATTATTCCTGGAGAACAGCAACAACACAAGTCTAAACTAAGCAAAACAACAACAAAAAAAAATCATATTAATACTACTACTACTAAAAACCTCTAAATCAACAACACAAGTCGAAATGATATTATATAAGGTTAGTTAACATGAATGAACAATACAATATATGAGATTTATGTATATAGGAGAAAACACTTACACCATCCGTGAGTGCCAGTGAACTTCTTTCAAATCCTTGTGACAATGTACAAAAAAAAATGAATATTTAAAAAAAACCTACAATTGTCGGAGACGACCAAGACGATGTCGTGTTCCTATTCCCTACACCAGGAGGGTGAAATCCCTGTGGACAGCGACTTTATACAAGCAACGGGCGTTGTCAGTCGATCGAATGCATCAAGAATTGATACCCGAACACCAAGCACGCCCCGCCCTCGATTCTCTTCAAGCATTTTGACCTCCCTCCCATCCTCCTACTGCATTTACTAAAGCACCTGCAAGTGTACAAAATAAGGAATATCTTAGGATCTATATTATAAAGAGTATTTTAATATCACAGAATGAGAGTATTATACATTTGAAGATCATATGTTCTGTGAATATACTAATTTTCTACATTAATAACAAATATGTGAAGCAACACATGAAATTAGATAACCCATAGTTGCTTCTGGCTTAATCAAGCATTTTATAAACGGGTTAAAATGTAAGAAACACTAATTCAAGTACATCAATAACTCTTCTATTATTCTTCACCAGAAGAACCCAATCCTTAATTGAATACATACTCTATATATTTGGCAGCAAGTTCATAGATCACTTGGTCACTTTTCATCTGTTCTCATGAACAAAATTATATATTGTGTAAAATGTGTAAAAAACACTGAACACAATAAATTCGTATAAGCAACTTCCAAATTGAGAATTTAAATAGAAAAAAGACCTTTTCTATCATCAGTGGCATCGTGAAACTCGTCATCAAGTTCTCATAGTAATATCATCAAACACCTTCCGTGCTCTCTTCGATCGTCAACGCACTCGATCCCGATCGTCAACGTACTCGATCCAGTCGTTCCTTCTCGTCTCCCGTTCATCGTCGTCCCTCTGGGTACCGGTTTCCTCGGAGTGCGACCAATATGAAATTGACAGTAGGTGCGGAGGAGGATGGTGGTGGCGTCGTTCGAGCAGCCGACCCATATGAAACCGTTTTCTTCGATTTCAATTCCTTCAAAGCGAGCAGCGCTGTGTCGATCGCCCCCAGATCAACGTTGTCATCGTCGAGAACCTCCTTCATCAATCTCTGCAACGTCGTCTTCGCCGTCCTGGGGAAGCTGGTCCGTCGATTTAGGTTCCGGTTTGCGTCGTGCATCGACGGGAGGGAGCGGGTATCGATCTTGACGTCGGATTGGAGGTCGTCGAAATTGACCGCTGGAGGAGGAGGTGGTCGATTGCGGAGGGGAGAGAGGAGAGGAAGGTGGTCTCGGCGGCGGAGAGGGGGCCGTCGACGGCGCGGGGGAGGAGGAGAGGGGATTGGGACGACGGCGGAGTCGGTCGCGAAGCCGGCTTAAGGTTCTGATCAAATGAGAGGATTGGGGCTGGATCGATCGGTGTCGAAGAATGAGCTTCGTGCTGGAGAGGTGTGGAATTTAGGGAGGGGTACCGATGTCTTTACACATTTTAGGCGGCTTAATTGACACGCGTAATTTCTCGAAAGCCTTATTGCCGAAAAAATGTTGAAAATTGGCCTTATTGCCATTTTTCCCATTTTTTATTCGTAATTAATTTTTATAAAAATATTAAAATATTTTTTTTTAGTTTTGTGTCAAATAAAACATGTATACTACATATTATCCCTATTGGTACTAGCTAGTACATTAATATTGTTATGAATATTATTACTTAGTGAACGACTAGTTTACCCTTTCTTGGTGAACAAGACAGAAACAATTCATAACAATTCATAACAATTCTACTCTCCTCTATATATTGTCTCTCTTTCTGCTATATTATTCTCCCAATTCTCTTGAGTTTATAACACGTTATCAGCACGAAAGCTCAACTGCGTTCTTCATCGAAGTTCTACTCGTCCAAGATCCGAACTCAAAGGTAAGAATTTTTATTTATATTTATATTTATTAATAATTATAAATATATCTACTTCTCCTCCATTCTTCTTAAATTCATATGTTCCCGAAGAACATTATAATCTGATATTCCTGAAGTAATATCATATGTTCCCGAAGAACATTATAATCTGATATTCCTGAAGTAATATCATATGTTCCCGAAGAACATTATAATATGATATTCTTGAAGTAATATCAAATTAATTATGCCTAGTAAAATCAAAATTAAAATTTTAATGTTCCTGAAGAACATTGTGTATGATATTCCTGAAAAAATATCAAAACTAAATTAAAGTAAATGTTCATGAATAACATGATATGATATTCCGAATAAATATCAAAATTAAATGTTGCTGAAGAACATAATATGATATCCTGAAGAAATATTAAAACTAAATGTTCTTGGAGAACATGATATGATATATTTTTGAAGAAATATCAAAAATAAAATGTTCCTGAAGAACATCGTGCGAGTTTTTCGTGGTCAAGTCATGTATGTGCGAACTCGACTCATGAATCAATTGAGTTACTTCCTGAATTCTAAAGAGGGGTGAAACTTTATGAAAAGTTAATCCAAACATTGTTGAATAGAACGATGATTATTTTCTTGAATATTGGGGATAGCCACATATGTTCGAATAAGTTCGAATCCCATGAATAACATTATAATTTGATATTCCTGAAGTAATATCAAATCAGTTATTTTTAATATATCAATTAAAATAAATGTTCCTGAAGAACATATACTCTGATTTAAAATATTATATTGATGGTTCGGAAAGAAAATCATGATTTGATATTATTTGATAAATATCAAATTAAATTGTTCCCGTAGTAGCAATAAGTTTGGAAATATCAAATTAAATTGTTCATGTAGTAGCAATTAAGTTTTAAATGTTCCCGAAGAACATTATGATATGATATTCCCGCAGAAATATCAAATCAATGGCTTTTGATGTAACAATTATTTTTATTAATTGCTCCCGAAAAATAAAAGTTCAAACATTAAATGTTTTTTAATAAGGTTACATGCTCCCGAAGAAGCAAAGTTCAAAATATTATATGTTTTTGAATAAAGTTACATCTCATAGTGAAACTCCAAAATCGATAGTTCTCGTTAAAACAATGATTACATATGAATTATCCCTGAAGAATATCTTTTGAAAATCGAGAATAAATGTACTATGTGGGTACTCGTGGAATATCGAAAAAGTCGATTCCAATTTATTAATGTGATTGCTGAGAAAATTATATATTGAGATTTATTGTGATCCCCGAAGGATCAATTTTAAATCTAATATTTTGATCTCGAATGATCATTGGTAAAGATATATAATGTTATGCAAATGATGGCATGTTAAGAGTGGTTCCCGAAGAGCTTTACTAATTATCTCCGGAAGAGCTTTACTAATTATCCCCACGAGTACTACAAATGTACTTAAACATGAAAATGATGCATATCATGATGCGTGGAAATTGTTATTTCCCATCAGTGAATTAATATGCAACTTATATTCATATCACCACTAGAACGTATTTTCATGAACGGACATATTAGAAAATAAGGTATATTAAATATCTCGAGCCCACGATCCAGAACATCACGATCCAGAAGATCGGTTTATAGCAATTACGCTGATTTGCATATTAAAGGAAGATCATTTCTCGGCATTAGGGGGAGATAAGAATATAAAAGATATAAATACCGAGAAATTTCATTGAATGAAAAAGAACTTCAATTCTTGATCCACGCATCAATCAATTGAACCCGAAGTTCATGAAAATAAGTGACTTGCTATATTCAAGAAGTAATCTGCCAAATTAATGAAGGTGTGACAAAATCACATATATTTGTGATAAATGAACTATAAGAGTTCATATACCAAAGAGATCAACTCAAATGTTGATTCTAATATACGTCTGAAGCGTAGTAGATCGATCTTAAGATATAAAATAAATCCGCGGAAAAACAAAGAAATTAAGTCACCCTCAAAATCTCCTGAAGAGAGTTAGATGGAAATCATATTGAAAAAGCATGTGCACATGATAATAGAAAATCGTGGGATTGCGGAACAACCAAATTAAATATTTTGGGAAATGATTAAAGATTTGGTTGATAGAATGAATTGTCATCAACATGGAAAAAGTCGTCAACGACATATTTGCCTCAAGAGTTGATCTTGAAAAACTGGATCCAAAACTTATCAATAATAGTGTGCCGACAGCACTAAAAAATAGAAACGAGCAATTGAGGTTGAGCATGACTCGCTAAATAAAGATATATATTTTGACTCTATAGTACACACCTCAAAATATTATCCCAGAAGGATATACGTGGGTGTTCGTAAGAAAAACGAGTAATGATGTGGTGAAATATAAAAGCGAGATTAATTGCTCAATATTTTTTTGCAGAAACTCGATATTTTTAAGGATGACATTAAGTTCCGCTACCTTATATTTCTGGCAGAAACAACGATAAATATATATATATATATATATATATATATATATATATATATATATATATATATATATATATATATATATATGCATGAATGTATGATTTGACCATGTAGAAGTCATTAGAAAGGTACATACATGAAAATCCTGGATGGATTTTAAGATTCCTGGAATGGAATGAAATGAAAATCAGAACATGTATAGTATCATATTACATATGTCATTATGGACAAAAATGATATTGAAGACAAGGTCCCGAAGACCAGTGATTGCACTCTTTTTCCCTCTCTACTAAGTTTTTCCCACGTGGTTTTCTTAGTTAAAGGTTTTTAACGAGACAATCACCACAATATAAATAAGAATGTCATGTACTCTTTTCCTCGAGTATTTTTTCGTACAGGGTTTTATAATGAGGTTTTTAACGAGGCATGTAAATCACTAGATAATAATTAATGAGGACATCAGAATGTTCCATATGAGTTTGTTTTCGAGATAAACTGAGATATTGAACCTGAAGTTCAAATGATTGCGAATTGAAGTTCACATTATTGTTCATTTGTGAAGAAATGTATATTGAACACTAGACGCATCTAAAATACTCCAGCAGAGTTACCGGCCGGTTATAGCAATTGCGAATGCTCTAGTCAATAGATGTCTGGTAAATGCATGTCCCAGAAGGACGAAAAATATATAATAATACAAATGAATGTGAAACTCGACAATTCGAAGGTTGTGTCCTGAAGACCAAAATGTGTATTTGAATAACTAAGTTTTTCCTATATGGTTTTATTATTTACAGGTTTTAATGAGATTGATTGATCACAAAGTCAAAGATCTTCGGTGATTACAATCAGGGGGAGCAAGTTGTACTCTTTTTCCTTCGTCGAGGTTTTATCCCACTAGGTTTTCCTGACAAGGTTTTAACGAGGCAACAATCTTGTAAATAGTCATTCAAGAGGGAGTGTTATGAATATTATTAATTAGTGAATGACTAGTTTACCCTTTCTTGGTGAACAAGACATAAACCCTACTTTGTATCCTATATAAAGGGGTGTCCCTATATGAATGAAATAACAATTCATAACAATTCTATTCTTCTCTATATTGTCTCTCTTTCTACTATATTATTCTCTCTCAATTCTCTTGAGTTTATAACATGTAATTATAACAGATTAATTTAGAATGTAATGCCTAAGATTTATAATAGGACGTAATTGATGGAATATTATTTGCGAGATTATTGTTTTTACTAATTTTTCATTTAACTTGGTTAAATTATGAAAATATAAGCTGTAATTTAAAAAAATGTGTTTTTTTTAAGGCAATTTATTGTCAACCGATTAAATTGTTGTGACTTATTCCATTCACAATGTAAATGTATAATTTAATATATTTAATTATAATTCTGGATTTTATTATATTTCATTTAAATTAATTGACACTTTTTTAATGATGTCTCACAATAATTGATACGTAAAAAAAATAAAAATAAAAATGTTCACTTTAAAATACAATATGTTTTCTTTATCCATATCCTTTTTAAATTTACTCAAATCAATTTACTGTTTTACCATATAAATGTATTTTATGCTTTACTTTTTATTAAAAAAATCAAAAGGTTACATTTTCCTATTAAAATGTGTCAACTTAATTAGAACAGATAAAACACTAAACAATTAATTAATAATTATAAATTATTAAATTCTTCTTTTTCGATTCAAAAATTACACATTTTATTTTTTACCATATAAAATAGTTTATTTTATTAGAGATTTGTCTTTTTAAATATCATTATATGGTTACACTTTCTTTACAAATAACAAAAAAATATGAGCATTAAAATGGGATAGAGCCATAGAGGTAGTATAAAAATGACAAAAGTTAGTGGAAGAAAATTAAGAAATAGTCACTAATATATTTTATTATATAAATTGAGTGTTGTATATGTTGCAATTATTTATGTCTAATCCTAAATGTAAATTTCATATATCATTCCATTGAAAAATTTAATATTCAGTACTTCTTTTACTTCATAATAATATGATTACTTTTTTTTTTTTAACTCTTTTTAACATTAATAGAACTCTCTTAAAAAATAAAATAAATAATTTTTTAACTTTTTCATTTTAAAATATTTTATAATTTTACTTTTATTTTTTAACTTATTTTTTTCAATTGTACTTACAATTATTTTACTTTTTAACTTAATTATTTTTTCTTAATCTCATACTAAAAAATGGTCCAATTATTTCAACACGGATTGAGTATATCAATTAATTTTTCATAAGTCTCGTAATAATAAAAAAAATATAGTATTTTTTTATTAGTTTGATTTTGAATTTGTGATGTTCTACTATTCTTTTTTTTATTGGAGCAATTGGGGTAGCTATTTTGAAAAAAAAAAAAAAATATTGCCACAACGCCTTGAGACAAAGATAATACGAGTATAATTTATCAAAAAAAAATCATAAACAACCAATTTTATCCTGACTTTTTTGTGTATACCGAAATTATTGTTGATTTATTTAGAAAATTTCATCTAAAATCTTTTAAAGATGCCCCGTCATTTCTGTGGTAAAATGGTAAATAAGAGGGCAAGGAGTGGTAAAATGGTAAATAAGTTGTTTTTTATGGGCCCCATTAGGCAATATACAAAAGTGCTCAATCTGGATTAGCATAATAACTTGTCTTTTTGCGACAAGGATATTTGACTCGCAATCTCTATTTTCCACGTCCACCCCACCGCTCATCGTACGACCCTTGCACACGTGTAATAATTATGTCGACCGATTTCGGTGGGGACCACTACCGAACGTTCGCCAATAATACACTGCCACGTCAATGAGATAAAAACTCATCCAATACTGAAACTCCACGTGGCGAAGCAGATACCACGTGAGGATCACATGACGGGACATGAATTCGCAGTGTGGACCCCACTTTATCCAGAAAAAGGCTACATAAAATGGGAAAAAGTTGGCGTGTGGGCTGATGGTTTCTGTTTTCCGTGTTTGTTTTGATTTGAGTGGTTTTCGGGCATCATCCCTATCCACAAAATTAAATCCAGGCCCACCGTATTATAATTATGGAATAAATAATTAAATACTCGTGTCCCTCTCAATTATATTTAAAATATGTCCCTAGGGACTAGGGGTGAGCGTTTGAGCCCAAAAATCCGAAAGCACGGATCGAAAACTCGAAAAAAACTCGAAAAAAACTCGTTGCGGACCGAATTTAAACTTTTTGGGACCAGCCTGCCAGGGCCCGGACCGAAAAATAAAAGGACGAGCCCGGCCCGGGCCCAAAAAATTTTGAGACCGAAAGCTCGGGATCGGCCCGATTTTTAGTTTTTATATAATTTTTTAATAAATATTATATATATTTTTATATAATTTTTAATATTTTAATTAATAATTTAACTTTAAAAACTTAAATTATAAATATAAGTATACAATAATATTATTTAAAATTTAAAAATTTATTAATAAATAAATAATTAATTTTAAAAATTAAAAATAATTTTTTAAAATTAAAAAAATTAAGCCCTAAAAGCCCGAAAACCCGGCTCGAATCGTCGAGCTCGGTCTCAAGCCGGGCCTTAATTTCAAAAAGCCCGAATCGGCCCGGACCGACAAAAACGAGTTTTGGACCGGGCCTTAGAAATTTTGAGACCGGCCCGCGCCCAGCCCTACCAGGGGCATAGCCGAGTGGTAAGATCTGTGATGATGTGGGTTAGATATTCCCCGGTTTTCATTGAAATATTATGAAGGTTTGTCCTGGGGTTCAACTTGTTGGCTCTTTCGCACAGGTGTTTGCTACTCGGGCACATCCCTCGATTTACATCCTACTCGATCGAGGGACCTCCGATCGGGTGGGGTGGAGTTTCTCGTCTCTCCTCCTTGTCAAAAAAAAATTATATTTTAAATATAATAAAAATAATATTTTTATTCAATTTTTTATATAAAAAGAAAGATATAATTGTATTTAAAAAAATTATATATACATATGAAAAATTAATAAAAAGTAAAAAGTTTTTAAATATAATCAGAGGACGTATGCAACTTTCGACTACTTGCGGGCCGAACTTGGACCTGTGTAAGCCAGCTTGATTACCATTTACCACTGAGTGTTTTCGAGATTGACATTATAGCATAATTGTACGAACACTTGCTCTTTCAATACATCTTGTTTACACAGTTACACTCAGTCTACATTTGAGACATCCGTGGAGTACTTCATCTCAAAATTGGCTTAAAACAAAAACACTTGACTTTAAAATTCTTATACAGTAAGATGATGTCAAAACAGAAATGAGACATTTTAAAATAAAAGCACGTGATAGTTCTTTACAAAATAAAAGAGTAAAAACTTATCTATATACCTCGTACCTTTTCTACAATTTCAAAAATCAAATTGTCATTATTTTAATAACTAAAAAAAAATGATTTTTTTGGTATGAGAATTGTAGTAGTATTTGTTTAATAATAATTGAGCATATTGGTTTCATATATGAGACACCATTCCCACTTGTAATGTGGAAGCATTATGCACACACAAAGCATAGCTGGGAATAGCATCCCTACAATTCCTGACCAAGAACCCATACCCAAAATCTATAACCATCTTCTTCACCCAGCCCGACCCCTTCTTCGCCCTAATATACGACTTCCCCATGATGTAAGCCATCCCCGCCTCCCTCGCCTCCATCAGCTCCCTCAACTCCTCCCTCTCCATCTCCGCCCCTTCCGGCACCACAAATCGAACCCGTTTCCTCGGCCGAATCTCATCGTCACCATTCGCCACGTCATCGCCCATCACCCTAATCCCGTTCGGACCCTCGGATTGTGTCCCCACAACAAACATTTCTTCGGACGATTCTACCCCCGCCCTTACGAACTCTGCTACACTACAAACGAGGTCGTTTTCGAACTTCACGTCGTCCATGTGGGCGTCTCGGTACCCGTACCTCACTACGCATCGGTACATGCGATGCTCTTTCGGGCCGATCCTCCCGACGAGGAACCTCTCCCCGGGCTCGACGTGCGGGACCGGGATCGACTTCACGCAAAGGAAAACGAGGACTCGGTGGAAGGCGGGAAGATTCGTGACGAAGTGGGTGAAGATCGACGGGATTCCCGAGACGAGCTCCGTGTGTATGAGCCCGATTCCGTTGACCCGCACGATTCCCAGCCCGGGTCCGAGCCCGAGTAGCCACTCGACGGAGACCTTGTTCTGAAGCTCGAACTCGTAGGCCTTCAAAGTCCCGTAGTGCCAAACGGACATCACCGCCATGAAGAAGAGCGAGATGGCCACCGGGACCCACGCACCCTCGAGGAACTTGATTAAAGAGGCCGAGAAGTAGAGGGCCTCGATCGTCCCGAAGAAGAAGACGAAGAGGATCGATGTTATTACGGATTGGTGCCAGCAGAGCACGATGACGACGGACATCAGACAAGTCGTCACCAGCATCACTGTAATGACTGCCAGGCCCGAAGCGTTGCCCATTCGACGAGTGTCTTTGAATCCGAAAGTGACGGCTAGGCAGAGGAGCATTAGGATCCAGTTGATTTCGGGGATGTAAATCTGCCCGTGGAATTTCGAGGAGGTGTGGACGATTTTGACCCTGGGGAAGCAACCTAAGGACGAGCATTGCTTTATGATGGAGAAGGTTCCGGTGATTATGGCTTGGCTTCCGACTACTGCTGCGAGGACCGCAATCACCGAAACGGGCCATCTCAGTTTCTCTGAGCAACAGAAAAAAACATTCTTCTTGAGTAATAAAGTCTGAAAATTTACTTGAATAAATAGATTCAATTCATACCAGGGACAGAGATGTAAAATCCGACACCGTAATTCTTTTGAAACTCGTGGTGCTGGGAAAGATAAGCGGCTTGACCCATATACGCCAGGACCAGTGATGGGTATACGAAAAATGTGAAGGCTAACTACAAAAAAAAAAAAATGATACATGTAAAATAGTAAAATCAATAAAGATCATAAACAAATTTTCGAGGCAAAAAACCTTCATCGACTTTTGGGAAAAGTGTCCGAGATCAGCAAACATTGCTTCTGAACCTGGAATTATCATCAAGTCACACGTTTGATCATCGTGTAAATAAAACAAAAACAAGAAAAAATCGTCTTCAAGTGTTTGACTCGCCTGTTATACAGAGCAGGATTCCCCCCAATGACATCAAACCTTGTTTTTCGTTTTTCTTGAGAAATATGTAAATGTAATGTGGCGATAGAGCTTTGTAGACATGAGGGTTCCAGTGGAGAATATTGTAAAGCCCGATAGCAGATATGCACAATAGCCATGCTACAACCACGGGCGCAAACAAGAATCCGACCCTGTGGGTCCCGTAGTGTTGAAGGGCAAACAAGCCTATCAGTATCAAACAAGCAACCGGCACTTCTATATCTGAAAAAATATAATTCCATTTCATACAAATCAAGAACGTGCCAACAAGTATAATTTTCACAGAAACGAGATTCATTTAATTTTCTATCACTTGCCATAAGTCATATGTGATAACATCAGAGCTTTCAAAAATGAATTAAGAAAACACCAAAAAATCTTACATTGGCGATGCTCTTTTCCCGCGGCAAGTTCCACACCCGAAACCGCAGAAAATACTTCAAAACCAAAAAACGACAAAAGTAATGAAATTCTCGACACTCGAAAATCGAAATAACATGAAAACAAGAGGAGGCGCGGGCGTATACCCGATAAAGCCGGGGTCAAAACACCATCTCCAATCACCATACAAGCCCCAATCAGAGCCAACAGAAGCAGAAACCTCTGCAGAACCTTGTATTTCTCCAGAAGAGATTTCAACCTCGCCCCGAAAGTCGACGGCCCGTCACTATTAGGGCTCGCGACACCCTTCTTGTAATTCGACAAATCCTCGTCCGCCACGTGGCTACTGGGCAACAAATTGACATTGGCGTGCCTACACAGAAGCGAGTACAGAGCAAATGTGCCCCCCTCGCCATTATCATTAGCTCTCAGCACAATGAATGTGTATTTCAAAAGAGGGAGCAAGGTCAGAGTCCAGAAGACGAGGGACAAGACTCCGTAGATTTCCTCGTTGGTTTCGGAGTGTACGATGTCCTCTGAGAATGTAACCTGGTACACGTACAAAGGGGATGTGCTCAAATCCCCATACACCACGCCCAGACTCTGGTAGGCCAATGTGAGTATCGTCCGCCAAGATTCTTTCTGCTAAAACCCAAATCGATTAAAACAAAAAACCCAACAACAAAATTACTGCCGATCCGAACGAAACAAGAAAAAAAAAAAGGTGTAAAGAACCCACCTTTAATTGATTCCGGCGAGACCCAGTTTCAAGATCCATCGGAAAAGCTCTCAGAAATTGAGGAAAACCATCTTTAGCCGAGGAAACACGAACTGACGCGGGGACCGAATTGTAAATACCTAGAAAATAAAAAACTGTATTTTTAGAGAGAGAAAGAGAAACGTGCGAACGTGTTGGTGTGACGAAACCAAACTGAATGATAGTGAGGGCAATGGCATTACTGTGTTTTTTGCGTGGTTGACTCTTTGGAACGCTGAGGGCGATGATAAAAATGTGTAACTGCTAAAAGACTATTTTTATTTTCTTTTCATTTATTATATATTTATTAAAAGGAATTTTCGTTTCGCTATCCTTGCTTTTGTAAATGGGAATTTTTTATACGGGTTGATCGGTTTTCCGTAGACGTCAGGTATATTAATTTCATTTACCAAATAGGAGTATATAGTAATATATAATTGGTATTAAAAAAATAGTTATAGTCATTTATATCAACCAATTGATACATGTTGATGGCAATTTATATGATATTAATAATTTACAAATTTTAATAATAAAAATAATTATAGTACGTTTTACTTATTTATAAAAAATTATGAATATTTTATATTATAAGAATTTATTTATAAAAATAGACGTACAAATAATTAACAATCAAATTATCATATATTTGTATAAATTTAAACTAATATTTTAATTTTTGAGTATTTATTAATTTCTTATTTCATTTATTTTCTTTAATATTATTAAATTTAATGGAAATGACATAGATAAAAAATAAATGTATAATTATTTTGGTATAAGTTTGTACTGTATACCATAATATAAGAAAAATATAATATATACAACATGTCAATTATATTTAAAAATTGGTATGGTATACCATACTAATATAATGTGTATTAATTTTAATTTGATGGTATATGAATATAATTGGTTCTGTTGATACATGAATTAGTTTGAATGAAATTTTATTAAGGTTGTCACCCTTTGTTTTTTTATAATTCTATTTTGAATTGAATTCAATTGAAATAATTTTAGGAAATTAGATGTTTAAATTTAGTATTCAATAATTAGGTATATTCCTTATTCCTAATAAGTAGTATATATTCAATAATTAGTTCATTTACGTTAAAATAAGTAAAAACAAAATATATAATGGAGTACTAAAATAAGAAATAAATAATATCTTGAATTTTAAAATTGAAATTAATATATAAATATTTTAAATTTAATCTGTTGACTCAAATTTTTCTTATTCTAAATTAGGTATTATTCATCGTTCCTAATAAAGCCATTAGCTGCACGCCTAACTTTGCAACTCATAAATACATCTACAAATTGTAATCTTAGAACATCTCCAACGTAGGGTTTGGAAATCATTGGACATGTTAAGATTAGTTCCTAAAAATTCTGAGGTAGAAGAACTTTTACCGGGTAGAAATAAAAAATATTATTATTTTATTATTATTATTATTATTATTATTTTAGCGTTAAAAATTATTTTATATTTTAATGTTATTCTATATTTATATAAAAAATAATAAAAAATAAAAATTTTAAATTAATTAAATTTTTAATTCGGATTATTTGTATTTTTATTTTATATAAAAATTAATTAAAATTAAAAAATTTGAAATAGTTAAAATTTTAATGTTAACGGATTATTTGTATTTTTATTTTATATAAAAATTAATTAAAAAATAGTTTTTATTTTATATAAAAATTAATTAAATATAAAATTTTTGAAATAATTAAAATTTTAACGATTTATTTTATATGAAAATTAATTAAAAATAAGAATTTTGAAATAGTTAAATTTTAATGTTATGAATTATTTTGTATTTTTGATTTATTTTATATAAAAATTAATTAAAATAAGAATTTTGAAACAGTTAAGTTATGAATTATTTTGTACTTTTGATTTATTTTATATAAAAATTAGGGAAAAATGGCAATAAGGCCAATTTTCAACATTTTTTCGCCAATAAGGCCAATCTCCAATTTTCGTGTTAATTAGGCCATTTTGTGTCAATTGGGCCAAAAAAATATACCTGGAAGGACGAAAATAACCCTCAGTCTATCCTACCCATCCCACCCACCCCCACCTAACACATCGTTCAGCAACAAAAAAAAATGAAGAAGTGTCAGATCCCACCTCCTTCTCCTTCCTCTGCTTCCACATCTACCCAGCATCTCCTCCTGGACGACGGCGGCGGCGGCGCGGAGGAGATCCGAGCACCTCTGCAACCAGAAAGGGGTCGGGGTTGTCGCTGTCCAGATCTTAGAGCCCCGATTTTCGCTATCTGAGATCGCCGAGGCGGCCGAATCGAGAAGACAACGACGACGAGCTCTTCTTCCCCCGTCGGGAAGCTCGTATCGAAGGAGAAATCAAAATCCAACGCCTCTTTCCGAGTGTACTACGACTACGTTCCGAGGAGGGTCTCGCGATATCGGAACCATCACCGTCGACGACGTCGACGTCCCCAGGAGGGTCTCGCCGGACAGCCTGCTCTTTCCCGAATGGTACCGATTGGAGAGCTCTCGAGGCGACGACGATGCCACCTGCTCCCGGTTCGACTCCCGCTCGACGAAGAAATCCTGTTCGGAGTAGCAACGTAAGTGAATTCGTTCGTCTGTATTAGAATAATACGATTCCTAAAAAAAATAATCATATGAAATTATTCGATCTTGTGCGATTCTCCAGAAAATGAGGAAGATCGATATAGTCTGCATACACCTCGCCAGGATTTTGATGACAAAATGTGGACGTACATCGAGAACATTGTTGTTTCCGTCTTGATGAAGCACTCCGACAACTACCCCCAGCTCCTTTCGTCGACCAGTCGTGCTGCGTAGAATCTGATGGCGATGATGAAAAAGCAGTCGAAGAATTGGGTTCTCGACATGGTCGAGGTGGAGAAGCTCGCAGTTACACTTGCGATCCTGAGTATGCTGACCTGTGGAACAAACTAATGTCGCATCAGAATGGAAAATCTGACAGACATTGTGTTCAGTGTATTTTTTAATCAAACAGTGTATTCATTTGACATTCAGTGTTTTCATTCTTATACAGTGTGTTTCATCCTTATTCAGTGTTTCATTCTTATTCAGTGTTAAAATATGACATTCAGTGTGTTTTTATGACATTCAGTGTTAAAATATGACATTCAGTGTTAAAATATGTCATTCAGTGTATTAAAATATGACATTCAGTATGTTCAGTGTTAAAATATGACATTCAGTGTTAAAATATGTCATTCAGTGTTAAAATATGACATTCAGTATGTTCAGTGTTAAAATATGACATTCAGTGTGTTAAAATATTACATTCAGTATGTTCAGTGTTAAAATATGTCATTCAGTGTTAAAATATGACATTCAGTATGTTCAGTGTTAAAATATGTCATTCAGTGTTAAAATATGACATTCAGTGTGTTCAGTGTTAAAATATGACATACAGTGTGTTAAAATATGACATTCAGTGTGTTCAGTGTTAAAATATGACATACAGTGTGTTAAAATATGACATTCAGTGTTAAAATATGTCATTCAGTGTTAAAATATGACATTCACAGTTAAAATATGATATTCAGTATGTTCAGTGTTAAAATATGTCATTCAGTGTTAAAATCTGACATTAAGTGTTTTGATAACAAATGTCATAAAAATACACTGAAAATAAAATAAAAAACCATAAAACACTGTATCTCATAAAAATACACTGAACCATAAATCTGAAAATAAAATAAAAATTCAAAAAACAAAAATACACTTAATGTTATATATTTAAAACAAAAATTGAAAATACACTCAATTTTCGCTCATGTACTCGTAAAGGTCCTGCATCCACGCCCTGTTCCTGGCTTTCGACTCCGCGATCGACAAATTAAACTCACTCTTTCTTCAACTGCCAATCACATGATCAGCTAGCTTGTTCTTTTTCATTCACTCCTTTTAATTTCCCAACCAGAACGAAGCGGAATCTGTGACACGAGTTAGGAAAGAGATGGATAGTAGACCACATAAGCGAATACACATCATCGTGAATCATGTACTTCCTGGAACACGAACATAAAAGCGCCCCCGTTATAGCAAATAATTACATTCCATGTATTAACAGAATAACACAGGTATCCATAACATACATTCCATGTATTCTGAAATGACAGCCTCCCTAACTTCAGCCACCTCGCACGTCAAATCCTCGCCCAATCACCATCTAATCTAGTCTTCTTACGCCTAGAAATCAGTCAAAAGGTTCGCTTGGTTTATTACTCTGTTTATTTCTTTTCATATCCACGAAGATGGCAAACAACATGATCATAACTCTTCACGAGGACTGGAATCAGAAAATAGACAACAACCTCTGACCAAATAGGCGGATCGAAAGTCCCTAAACTATCTTCATTTCCTTCCACTTCTCCATTCACGTCTCCATCATGAGTAGCTACATTACGAAATTCCATTTCAGGAGGAATTACCTAAAAACACATTGTTGAAAATATAACACATTGTAGTAACTATCTTATTGCTATGAAGATAAGTAGAAGTAATTAATGACTTACAACCATGCGTGGCATGAACCTTCCACGACAGCTGACATTGTGCCTGATACGAGCTCGAAGTAAAGGATTCAAATCGCCCAATTTAGAGGTAAAGGATTCTAGTGCTCCATAAGCACAAGCTTCCCGAAGGGGATCCATAAGGTCTGCTATCAACTTAAGTTGAGTATTGTTTATTACTTTGTCAGCAAGAATCTCTATGAATCTTTCCTGCATATACAAATTTACCGAGTTGAAATAAACGCCTATAGCTAGCACAACACAATCAAATTCGACAATGCAAACAGAAACGAAATACAATACATTGTTGAAGAATTCATCAAGGCGATTGCGATCATCCTCAGGCGCACAAAAACAAGTCTTCGTTATTCATACACTCAGAGGCTTGTATTCTTTTGGTATCCGGGGTATTGTCGAGCGCATAATTAGGGTCAGTCTTTCTCTTACAAATTCCATGGTCTGCCGGATGAAGAACCTGCAAATACAAGCATTCATTTTTATTTTTTTCTAAATAAATCAAAATTCACGCATTCAAAAAATTAAGAAAAAAAAAAATTGCAAACCATCATCAAAGTAAGTTATCAACCAGGTATAAGACAAGTAAATTTATACCAAATTCGATAGGGCACGCTCGATCGAAGCGAGGGGCACTCGAGCGACGTCGCCGCCGACGGCTTGCTCCTTGGGAGACCGATTCTCGACGAGGGAGGTGAACGTCTTCGCGGCCATGAAAATCAGATCTTCGTTCCAGGACGGGAGGTCCTCATCGTCGGCGGTCGGCTCGGGGGTGTTGGTTCGGAGGATCTCGGCACCGGAGATCCAGACGCCGACGATCCGACCGCGCTGCGAGCCGTTGGAGGTGACTGAGAGATGGATGGCGGCGTGCGTCCAGGTGCAGTTCTTCGGGGCGGAGTAAGTGACGTTGGTCGGCGAGAGATCGATGGTGTTGGCGAAGGTGTGGGAGAGGAAGGGGAACTGCCCTTCTTCCGTGGAAAGGTTTATCCAGAATAAATCGGGCGTTGGCGTTGGCTGAATTTGGGGAAAAAAGGGTAGTTTTGTCTTTACACATTTTAGTCGGCTTAATTGACACGCGTAATTTCTTGAAAGCTTTATTGCCGAAAAAATGTTGAAAATTGGCCTTATTGCTATTTTTCCCTAAAAATTAATTAAAAATAAGAATTTTGAAATAGTTAAATTTTTAGCTTTATGAATTATTTTGTATTTGTAACGTTAGCGAATATTATTGATTTATTAAATATAATATTTATTTTTATTTTAAATTTATTTTTTGTGATATTTTTATTTTAATCATAAATCATATAAAATATTAAATATTTATTTTATTTTATCTAAAAAACATTTTTTTAACGTTTACTATTATTATTATTATTATTATTATTATTTAAATATAAATATTAAATAAAAAGTATAAAATAAGTAAGTGGTGGAACCTATCAAGATTATTTTTTTGAGTAGAACGGTTGGATGTGTTAGAAGTTTTTTGGGTAGAAGTAGAAAAAATATGAGTTGACGCACATGTGACCTACTTATCACCCAAAACTTGAACCCGGTAGATGCTCTTAATCATCTCATTTCGTTTTGATTTATAATTTGTCAATTTTTTTTTTTATTATTATTATAATACAAGACCAAAGAGAGAGACCACTTCATTTTATTCTACGTAATCAAATACTTCAATTATTTTTCAAATATCTCATATTCTACAATAAAAAATATTTCAAAAAATATTTCATTTTCTCTTTCTTTCACATCATTATTTCACTACACCCCACTATATATTATTTTTTTACTTTTTTATTACATGTTTTATAAAATTTAAATTAATAATAATATTTGTTATTTAAAAATTGATATAAAAATAATTAAATTATTTATTTATTATTTAATAAAAATAATATAATTAGAAAAATATCAAAACAAATTATATTATTAAAAAAATAAAAAGAAAAAAACATACCCGTTTTGTGAAAACAAATCAAAAACACAAATTATAAAAACAAAAGTGGGGAAAATTGTTTAAAAAATTGTTATCCAAATCAAACAAACTTGAGCTCTATTTATATATCATGAAAAATAAAAAATATTTATGTAAAAAAACAAAACATTATTTTTAATTAAATTTAAAAATCTCATTCTAAAGATAAGATAAACGAAATATATATTTCTAATAAAAAAATTGACACGTATTATTTAATTATCCAAAAATTATACCTCCACTCACTCCACCCATGTGGGCACCCACCATGCGTGTCAGAATTATTTCAAGAATTATTCAATAATTCTTTGGAAAATAGAAACAAAGATACACACCTCAATTACTCCCTATTGGACACAAATACCTCCTCAATTACGAGCTACTGGAGATGGTCTAAGCATAAGTAACTTGTTTAAATCAAACCTTGAATTGAATAGAAAACAGGAATTGCTTGAAATGTTTTATGTATAATTCTCTCTGAACTTAATTTACTAGTATAATTTTGTCCCTTGTCCATTAGGAGGTTCGGGTTGTTTATACCCAATGTTTGTGTGGTTCATCATTCCAAACTCGATCCTGGAAAGTTAGAAAAGCTAAGATGAAAAGGAAAAAAGAAAAAGAAAATATTTAATTACAAAATTGAATGAATGAATAAGCAAATAAAAAAGCTAGAGAAGAAATGAATTAATCAAAACAACAAAATATGTTTGTAGATTGGAATCTCTAAAGAATAAAGTAGAATTGATTGAATTATGTTTGTAAATTTGAAAATCATTGATCATCGATTAATAATAGACTTAAATGATTTCAAACTGAGCATCTCAAAATTATGGGATTATATCAATCAATATTCTAAAAATGCTGCAATTCATCAAGACAATACATCAAAACTTTTATAAATTAATATTCTATACATTAATAATCTCTCTAAATTAATAGAATCTTTCGATCTGCTTGGTCTTTTAATAAAAAAAATACTCGATAAATTAATAATCTCTCTAAATTAATAAAGTTTCACGATCCCGACTCTCGAAGCTATTAATTTATAGAAGTTTTATAGTATTTTGGTGATATTGAATCAAGTTCTCAAAATTGTCTAAATGAATAGTGTAGTATAGTAATTCTTATTAAATGTTGGAGTAGTATTTAGGTTCCTTTTTGTAAGTTGTGTTTTTTGCATTGTTATGTATAGTATTTTACTATATTTTTATGTTGTGGACATTTATGTTTTTTTACTTACACATTTAAAATAAATTGAAAAAAATTAAAATTACTCAAAAATAAAATTTTCTATAGTTTTTAACAAATATTAAAATGTTACAACAATTAAAACGAGTAAGTAAAAAAGTTTAATTACTCACGATGTTTGAGTAAAAAATTATTAGTAACATTATTTAAATTTTAATAAAATTTTCTCTATAGTTTTTAATTAATAATGTTGAGTAAAAAATTAAGTTATTGACGGATTTAAATTTTACTAATATTCATAATGACGCAAGAAGCAAATTGAGTTGAAACTTCAGTCAAAAATTCCAACCATTCAAATTTACAACTTCTTCCAAATTTCTCATCATTGGAGATACTCTAAACAATTACAGTTAATATTGATTTTTTTTATACTATAAGTACGAATGAACAATGATTTTGTTGATTGATATTTTATTATAGATTTCATTGAGAAATAATTAATAATGGACCGACTTTTGTATTTGATCGAGATCAAAAAAGCTTGGATGGTCGGTTGCTCGAAGATTGTCATTAAAGGAAATTGTGTTGGTGTAATAGAAGATTTGTCAAAGCGGAAGCATGGAAGCATGGGAGAAGCAATATTTTTTTAGTTTATGATGAAATTCTATCTTATTTTAATAATTTTGAGTCAGTTAGATTTTCATATGTTAGCAGAAAGTTTAATAGAGTGGCGCACGAGCTAGCTCATGTTCGCCCTTGGTCGTACTAGACGATTTAGGTCTAGTTTGTTTCCTCAAAATATTGCCGATGTAGCAGAAGATTTAATTTAATGCAATAACCCTCGTAGTTCTTTCAAAAAAAAAAAAAGTGCTCTATAATATTATAATGATCAAAATCTTATATATTTTTTTTAATTAATCAGTAAAAATATATACCGCACTAATATCAAAATCTTACGTAGGTATTTTATTAACTTTCAACGTTACATTTTCTATGTTTTTATTGACATTTCTATTAATTTTTTTTTAATAACGAAGTACTATTCTAAACTCATATTTTTTTTTGGTCTATGTCAATTGCAGTGTCTTGGGATTCAAACCAAGGACCTCAAATCCCCAATTCAAGTGCTCAACCAACTGAGCTAACAACCCTCGACTCTCATATTTCTTTCGTGTCAGACTTCTTTTGTATTTTGTAAAATAAATGTGACTATTGCTAAATTTCCAATTGATAACATATGATTAATATAATACTTCATTTTAATTTCAAATTCTTAAATTAATATTTTTTTTTGTAATTTTATGAATAATTAAGAAGATTAAATGTGTAATAAAATCTCAAATTTTTAGTTGGACCAAGTTAATCATATAAAGGAGTACAACCGTATGAATACTCATCCAAGAAGTCAAAAAATGAGGGAGTACTATAGACTATAGTTTTAGTTTAGGTAAAGCTACACTACTCCATTTATTGTTAATTTTATGTATTCTATTTTAACCGCAAATTTAACATTTTTTAAAAATGATTAAATGTAATAGGTACTGTACTATTTTGTTTCAAAATTTATGCACTAGTTTTATTTAAATTACATGCATAATTATTCGAGAGAAAAAAAATATTAACTTTTTTATTATACTCTTTTTGTTTTTTATTTGTATTTTTTTAGCTAATTTGTAAACTAGAAAAGAATTAGACAAATATACTGTATGATTCGTCCGTAAAGCCGAGTGGTAATGTTTGTGGTAATATGAGTGTAATACGTAGAGTGGTAATGTTTGTGATGATACGGGTGTAATAAGCAAATTTCATTTTCGAATGAGAAAAAATTACATTGAAATTTTATGAATTATGTCATTAGGTGAGACTGTTGGTTATCTCCCATTAATATATGACACATTTTTTGATTTACACTCTAATCTTATTACTCCAAAGAAAGCCAGTTCCTCATTTTCAACAAGAAATAAAAGATTGTTTGTATTCTTATATAATTCTCATGTAAGTGAATACAAAATCAGTTTCGTCTTTTTACGCAATCTTTGCATTTAGGATCAACCTTTTGGTGTTCTTCTGGAACGAATTTATTTCTATGGAAAAATAGAACGATTAAAGGGTCAAAATTGTAATAATAATAATAATAATAATAATAATAATAATAATAATCCTTTCAAACTTCATTTCAAAGACCCAACCATATAATCCTTTTTGACTTATGACTCTATGAGTGCCTTATTTTTATTTGGTTTGTAAAATAAGAACAAAGTACAAAATTGTACACAACTCAAAAAAAGTGTACGTTAGGAAACACACTCATTAAGTACCAATGAAATCAATTAATCACAAGATTAGTCCACTAATAATAATAATAGCATTGACCATTTTTGTAACATTGCTTTCAATTTTCATTACATGATTTTCTCGTTGCTTACTTGCTTTTCCCCTAAACCATTTAATTACAGAATCACCCACACATGCCTTTCACAGTTTAAACAACAAGCATATACAGGAGACCTGAAAAAATGACAGAAATATTTTCCACACGGCACGACATCTTTAAGCAAACAAACACGCATTCAAACAACGAGTAAGCTATCTCGTCCGTGAACTGTGAACGAGTAATAAACTATCTCGAACGTGAACTGTAAACGATCTATATTCTATACTAAGAGTAAGAGTGTCTCAAGTTCACTATAACAAGAACTCTGCTTAACAAAACCATAATAGCACAACAAGATTTCCATAATTACCCCTAATCAACATCATATTTTTTTCCAACTTACAAATACAGTACACTTCAGCCCCGTTTTCCTAACTCTGTTTCCGTTTCTTTTCCAGATACGCATAACTCCTCTGGAAATCCAAAACCGCCCGCACCAAATGCCTGAACCCAATCTCCGGCCAAAGCACTCCGGGGGAGTACAGCATCGCACACGCACTCTGCCACAGCAGAAAATTACTCAACCGGGTCTCCCCTGAAGTCCTGATTATCACATTCGGATCCGGCACATCAGCACACCCCACACGCACCCGCCTATCAACATCCGCCACGTCAATGACACAAATACCCTCATCTCCACCATCCCTTTTCTCAGCACAACATCCCTCCACAGCTCGCACGATCTCGTCCGTCGAAGTGTAGGCGATGCAGATCGAGAGGACAGCTCTCCCGTTTCGAGCAGTGGCCCTCGTGGCCCGTTCAGCAGCTGACCGGACTGTCTCGGGCAGGAGCTTGAGGTTCCCGACGAAGTTGACCCTCACCCCGTAACGGTTGACCACGCTCTCTTTCTCGATCAGCCCTTCGATTTTTTCCTCGATCAATCGCATGGTGGATTGGACTTCTTCGGGCCGCCTCTTGAAGTTGTCGATGCTGAAGGCGTAGATGGTGACGTGATGTATTCCCAACTCGTAGCAGTATTTGAGCATTCTTGTGAGGCCCGAGAAGCCCGACTTGTGGCCCGCCCCTTCTTCGAGGCTATTCCGCTTGGCGTATCTTCTGTTTCCGTCCATGATGAATGCGACGTGATTTGGGAGCGGGCCCACGGAGAGAATCGAACACACGAATCTGCGGAGGATGCTGCAGAGGTTGTCGATTAGTTGGGTCGGAAGATTGGTGTTTTGTGTCTCCATATGGATTGACCTGGTAATGACATACATATACAAATCAAAATTATCAGGTGAAGTAATTGAACTTGGAAATGCTTATCCATCGAAAATGAATAACAGAGCCCCTATCAATAAATTAAATTACAGTAATAAATAATCCTAATTAAGCTCCGTCAATAAATCACAAATATCCAGTCTGGTAAAACCCTAAAAACAAAGTTTAAATCCGATGAGTTCCATCTATAAGCCCTAAACAATACAATACATAATTTGAATAAAGGAAAAAAAAATACAAATAATCTGGATTATTTGGATTACAAAAATACACAATTACAATAATCCCTAAAATACACAGATGGAAATTAATGTTTTTTTTTACCTGATTTTTTTATTCGAATCGGCGATGAAAATGGGGAGAGAAACTGAAGTGATCAACGCCGAAGCTCTGTAATTTTCAGTCCCCGTAAAAAATCGGCACGATTATTTTTAGAAATTATTCGATTGATTAAATTGTGTTCAACAAAAATTCAAATACTAAAACCTAAGAGAGAGGACTTTACAAGGTTGCAAAAGAGAATACAGTATTTTATGAAGCCCATACATAATACACGTACAAAACCATAACCCCTGAGCCCAAATGAAGATAATTATGTGCATAAAATAGGCCCGTTATATATATGGTCTATAAATATACACTTTCGTTATTTCTGTTTTTTAAATGATTGAGTACTCTCGTCTCTTAAGGAGGGTGTTTGACCTAATTTATAAATTTTTTAAAACAGTTTATAAGTTGTTTAACAGCTTATAAGCTCTTAAAATTTGTTTAATAAAGTTTAAAAAAAGATCTTAGAAACTTAAAAATAAGTTGTTTAAAAAAGTAAGTAAAGTACTTTTTTTTAAACAGCTTATAAAATTTCGTAGCTTAAATAATAAAAGATCAAAATAACCCTAAAATTATTGTCTTTTATATATATATACAAAATTCCAAATTTTATTATTCAGTTAATATTATTATTTTTAATTATTTTTTCATATATAACAATTTATTTTTTGTAATTTTATGTATATAAGATCTTAAATTACCAAACAAATAAATATCTTATAAATTTATATATCTATTTTATCCAAGCTGTATAATAACTTATTTACTAAATAAGACATAACAGCTTATCAGCTTTTAAAACAACTTATAAAACGTAAGCTATTTTAAATAAGCTAGTCCAATTATTTAGAAAAAATTTCACGAAACATTATTTTTTATGTATTAAATAATTTAAAGTAATGTATAATTAGTATTATTGATAAATAATGAATTAATTAAGTAAAAAATAATGATATTAATATAAATAATTGAGTATACGAAAAGATAAAATTAGGTAAAAAATAATAATAATATAAATAATTAAGTATTTGAAAAGATAAAATTGTGAAAAATTGATTGCAAACTTTTAAATTAAAACTAAATAATCATTATTTTTTTATGTTAAAAATGTTGATCCAACCTCAGGTTCATATTAAAGTGTGAATCCATGTATGAGATGAGTTTGTATTAATGGATCGCAATTCATGGCTTAAATCATCCTCCAAGGTTCTAAAAACGGTTGTGATAAATCATCCTTCAAGGTTCTAGAAATGGTTTTATTGACCACAACATCGATTTTTTTAGTTAGAGCAGGATTGTATGACACTTTAAGTAAAGTCTTTTCGTGCTTTGTCTAAGTAGTTGAAGACACTTTTGTCAAAGTTGAGTCAATAACACTTTAAATATTTTAAGTAATGTTTTCTCGCGCTTTGTCTAAGTAGTTGCAACAATCATTATATAAAAATAAAATGAGATAGTTAATTAATCAAGTAATAAAATACTTACAATAATCCTCCTGGTTCACTGCGACTGTTCACTGCGACGTAGGCGTACCGTTTTTCCTAACGTGATGACGTCTGGCCAAGTCTAGATATGTAGCCTCTCGATCTAACTCCTGAGTCTGTAACATAAAAAATTAAGAAGCTGAACTTATATGTTGTATCTAATGCAAAATATAACCATACTCGGTATAGTCCATTAGATATCACTGCATAATAACCATAAAAAAGAACAAATTGAAAAAATAAATAAAAAATCCATAGTATTCATGCACACTGTAGCATCAACTAACTAGAGTAGAGCGCGAGATAGAGATGGACAATCATTCAGTTTCAACCAATTCTAGAAAATCAATTAGTCCATTGAATTTGTTCTGAAAATGTAGATACACTAACAACAATTTTTCATTCCTGCGAGTTGAAAAATCCACTTTTGAAATAAAAATACGTAGCAAATCATCAAGAGGAACGCGGGGTCCGACACTACAAAACAAACATTGAAATTGAACGAAGCCTAAAGACATAGCCTATGAACTCCTTTCAAATTTGACACTAACTCAGCTGGATCCTCCAAACACATGAGGATATACAGGGACATGTCCATCTCAAGTCCCTGTATAAAATCCTTGCTGACATCCATTTCCCTTAAAATAGTTTTATCCCTGGAGCCATGTATACTTTTATAGCGACCTCCGAACCTAACTCAAACTAGGGCACACAGAGAAAAATGATAAGAAATCTATTTCAATCTCAAGCCCAACCCAAAAAACGCGAAACATGCTTAACATGGAGTCGAAATCGATTTATCAAGTCTAAAAACTGTGGTCAATCGAAAACTCATCTACACAGATTTCGTACCAATTTCCTTCCTATTTTAAGCCGTATTTTTCTCAACTGGAGATCTCTTCTAGTGAAATTGGGAGCTGATATTCTCAGGGGAGTCAAGAAGGAGGAGCTACTTGTTGCTAATCGAAATCCAAACCCTAACTCAAAAGGGGGAAATCGAATACTCACCTTAAACAAACCGCTGTCGCCTTGCCTCGCCATCTCTCGCCCTCGCCTCGACGTCTCTCGCCATCGCCTCGCCGCCTCTCGCTGGAGCTCGCCGCCGATTGCCCTCGCTGTTCGCTCTCGTTCTCTCTCTCAAACTCTCGGCAAAAAATAAAATGATAATGGTGAGCTGAACAATTTCTAAATATAATTATATAATTTCTTTACAAAAAATAAAATGATAATGGTGAGCTGAACAATTTCTAAATATAATTATATAATTTCTTTACAAAAAATAAAATGATAATGGTGAGCTGTTGGTATTGAAGTATTTCAAAATTTAATTATCATCGATCCTAAGAAAGAAAAAACAAAATTTATACTTATAATAGATTGTTATATAATATATATTTGTATATTTGGATTTTTTTATATATTGTTATTATATTTATATTTTATATTTATATTTACTTTTTATTATTATTATAAAATTATATTTTTATATTAATATATATATTATTTTTAATTAATTATGTAATTAAGTATTTTGATAACAGATATTTTAAAAAATTATTTATGTACTAGTATCTTTCTACCCGTGCAATGCCCGGGAATATCTTTCTTCAGTTTCTCCGGCTACTATTTTAATTTATGTTAAAATATTATAGTGATTTTGGAGAAATTGATAAAAGTTATAGTGATTTTGTATAAAATGATGACTACCATCGGCAAAAAATCTTAGTTAATAATACATAAAAAAAACCTGAAAGGATAAAAGGCCAATTCACATTTCGGAACACTTACTTATAAACGACATTGGTAGCTTTATTCGTGACGTTACAATTCGAATCACAAATTAAGAATTTCAAACCCGCTCGATTAGTGACTCTTGAAACTGCAACATATAACTGTCCATGTGCGAACACCGGCCTTCTCAACAGAACCCCCACCTTTGACAACGATTGACCTTGACCTTTTTTAATTGACATAGCATAAGATATCATATTTCAGAATTACCGACGTTGGAATCGAAAGGGCAAAAGAAAGTGTAAGTGGAACTTTTGAATCAGAAAGCGTAAGTGGCACTTTTGAATAAGAAGGCGTAAATGACAATTTTGTTAATATGAAAGGCTAATATTTTTTTTAAATAAAAGAAATGTGAATCAACATAAGATCTAGTAGTATAAGATTTAGTATTATGATATTATAAATAAATTACTTAAATATTGTAAATAAATAAATCGGACAAAAAAATAATAGCGTATGTAAAGATGAATAACTACTTATATAAGGAGTTTTGAAAAACCAAAAGTTTAATTTTTATTTTCGAAAATACATATTAAAAAGTCAATGATGCGAATTTCTAATCTAAATATTTAGTCAATCAATCGATTCAAAACACTTGGTATAAAAAACTAATTGATTATCAATATATTTAAAAATATTTGTTTTGAGAAAATGTTAATTTTTTTCACTTTTATAAATAAGAAATATTTGATAAAAGATAATATTGAAATTAAGAAATATTTGATTAAAGATAATATATTTAAAAATAATTTAGAATGTTTATTATAATTAAGGAATATTTGATTAGAAATAATATTGATTTTATTAATGTACTAAAATTAAGTATAAGGTTTTATAAAATAATTCTTGAATGCTACTATAACTGTGGTATAATTAATATTATACAAAATTTGAAATTGCTATTTTTTATTTATATATTCGACTATCTTCCATCGCACTTAGTTTTAATTTATTTTTATTTTTAAAAATAAAAAAAATTAAAAATATGAATTGGAAGTTTTTTTGAATAATAATTTACAATAGTTTCATTAGTATTCTCAGTATTCTTAAGCATATAACATTGTAAATAATTTTTGATAATTTTTAAATTTTATTATTATTTTTATAAAAAAATCAATTCAGTCCAATTCAAATTTCTTCAATTCAGTTCAATTTAAGGATTCAGTTTAGCCCCTTTCAATCTAAAAGAACATGACCTAAGAATTTTATCTTTTGAACTTATTATTCTCAGTTTCTCAGTTCAGACCTATTAAGTTTCAAATTAATTAAGTTAACTTCAGATTCATTAAGTTTGGTTTAGTCATTTAGCTTTTTTTTTAATTTTTTTAATTCATATTTCAATATTTTAAAATTAAATTAAATTGAAGTAAATTTCAGTTCAGTTCAGCTGGTTCCAGCCAAAAAGTACCCGTCCTAAGAGGCAACCTCGAAATAATAACAATGTCATCTTTATTTTCGTCTCCTAAAACCTTTGTCTGAATAAGATAAGTTATGAGATTTGTTATTATCAATCGAGTGATTGATATTTCGTATTAACACAATTAGACTCAATTGAATGTTATAAGTTCATTAGAAATCGAAAGAAGGTGATCATTAAAATATGTTGTTGAAGAGTATTGTGATTTAATTCATTAATGATGTAATTAGTTACAGTGCAAGTTGGAGAATATCTTAATTATAGCCATGAAAAGATATATAGTTGAGTGGGTATCGATAACAGGGGGACGACATTTTCAGTTTGTTGAGTTTTGCGTCTCTTTTTATTGAGACGAATGATTTCAAAACCTGATTCTGCAAAATAAATCTGTAAAAATGTAAATTATGGACAAATGTTCAATAAAAATGAAATATAGGAAATTTACTTTTCAGAAATCGAATAAGTTAACCACATAATCAAGATCGAGTTAAAAAAAACTCAACTGGTGGAATCAGAAAGACAATTAAAAGACATTTATGGTCAATATGATTGGAAAGAACACACGGTTTAGGGAAAGTGATAAACAATAAAAGTAAGTGTAATCCTTAAAATTATTAATATTTGTGTGGGAAAGATCTACAAAAACATATTTAAAAGAACGTTAGATCAAGGAGCATACAAAAAATACAATAACTTAAATTTAATTGAACTTGATCAAAATAATATTCCTGCCATCCACAAAAATAATTAACACGATGGAAATTTAATAAACTAATTTTTGTAACGCATATTATTTTATTCTATCAATAGATATGATAATTAATAGTTAATGAATTTAAATTATTGAATAATTAATTTGTTTTTATTTTAATTATTTCAATTCTCAATAGTTATTTATATTAATTTATTTGAATTTATAATTTGATATAGGGAAAAAAATGTTGAAGTGTTTTAAATAATTTATAACGCTTTCATTGGTCACTTAAATCATATAATCCGTGCTTTATGAATAGTATAATAAATATTATACAAAATTTTAATAGTTGCTATTTTTTATTTAAGAATTCGACTATCTTCCATCTCAATGTGTTTATTAATTTATTTCTATTTTTAAAAATAAAATAAATAAATTAAATAGATGAATTGGAAGTTTTTTTTAATAATAATTTACCCTAGTTTCATTATTATTTTTAAGCATATAACATTGTAAATAATTTGTAAAACTTATTATTATTTTTATAAAAAAAAATCAATTCAATCATGTTCAGATGTCTTCAGTTCAGAATGGTTCAGTTCAGTTCAGTTCAGCTCTCCAAAAGAACATGTCCTAAGAATCTGTTCTTTGAGACTTATTAT
Source organism: Euphrasia confusa (assembly GCA_954870475.1). Taxonomy (NCBI): domain Eukaryota; kingdom Viridiplantae; phylum Streptophyta; class Magnoliopsida; order Lamiales; family Orobanchaceae; genus Euphrasia; species Euphrasia confusa. Next base: position 49,463,677 of record OX940949.1, on the reverse strand, counting down.
TCTCAATTTCAGTTTAGTTCAGACATATTAAGTTTCAAATTAATTAAGTTAAGTTCAGATTCATTAAGTTTAGTTTAGTCATTTAGGTTTTTTTTATTTTTTATTTATATTTCAATATTTTAAAATTAAATTAAATGGAAGTTAATTTCAGTTTAGTTCAGCCGATTGCAGTTCAAAAGTAAAGGCAACCTCAAAATGTTAACAATGTTATCTTTATTTTTCGTCTCCTAAAACCTTCGTCTGAATAAAATAAGTTCTGAGATTTGTTATTATCAATCGAGTAACATTACATAATTTGACGGTATGATCGATATTTCGTATTAAGAAAATTAGACATTTTCTTGAATGTTGTAAGCTCATTGGAAACCGGAAGAATGTGATCATTAAAATATGTTATTGAAGAATATTGTGATTTAATTAATTAGTGTTGTAATTAGTTACCGTGCAAGTTGGAGCATATCTAAATTATAGCCATGAAAAGATATATGGTTGAGTGGGTATCGATGGCAGGGGAGACGACATTTTGAGATTGTTGAGTTTTGCATCTCTTTTTATTGAGACGAAATGATTTCAAAACCCGATTCTGCAAAACACATCTGTACAAATGTAAATAGCGGACAAAGGTTCAATAAAAACGAAAGATATGAAATTTGTTTTTTAGAAATCGAATAAATTAACTACATAATTTGTTTTTCATAAGATATATATTAACCCATCCTATATTTTTTAATCGTCGATTTAAATACCAAAACAACTATTGTCAACATTGAAAAACATAAGTCATATAAACAAAATCAATGACATGCTTCAAGTGGGGTGTTTGCTATAAAAATCCGAATTATTGGAAACAAATCTTTGATATAAGCATCAACACACACACACATAGTGATTAACGACGGGGAAATCCACGCTGAAATCGATAACTTTTTTTGATCCGGAAATGTATATACGCATTCTTCTAATATTTTTTAATCCTCATCTTAAATATATATACGCATTTTTGTAATATTTTTTAAAGTTAATGTTACAATTTTATAATAAGCCTTAATAATGATGAGAAAACATATTCTTAATGTTAAAATATTTATAAAAATGTCAAATACAATCTAATATTTAAAAGTTATCAAAATAATTGGAAAAAATAATCGTACCTGATAATATCTATCAGAATGAATGGTTATATAGAGAATATAATTAATTTGCTGAATAATTGTTTTTTTATTGTGTTTCCAGTATTTCATAAAAAATGTTCCATGGTTTGTTATTTATATTAATCTTATAATTTAAAAATCAAGATATATATTGACAGATATATAATTATTTTCATGAAAATAGGTTCATGCGTATTTTTAAATTTACCCAATTACTTAATGTATCCTTAAAAAATAAATCAGTAAAAAAATGGGTAAAATGCTTTAAAGTCATAATTTTTTTGTAAAAGTTAAGTTTTACTTGAAAGCTTTAATTATATATATATATATATATATATAAAAGTTGCTAATTCATAAATTGAAGATTAGAAATAATTTACTATATGACATTGAATTTTGTTAATCGTCATAGCATACGATATCATAATTGAAAATTGGCGACGTTGAAAGCGAAATGGGAATTTTGAATCTGAAGGCGTAAATGGCAACCTTGGAATGTAAATAATTTCATCTTTGTTTTCGCCTCCTAAGACTTTCGCTTCAATAACGTAAGTTCCCAATTTGTCACAATCAACCAATCGAGTTCCATTACATAATTTGGTCGTGTAATCGAGTTCTATTACATAATCTCGTCGTTTAATTTTTATGCAAGGACTCGTTATTTAATTTAAAACGACTCAATATCTATTGACTGAAAAGCATAAAACTTAAAAAGGAAAACAAAAAAATAAATAAAATGTCATATGATTTTATTGTAAATTTCTAAATACCTCATTGTAAATTATATTAGTGGTTATATTCTTGACGTTCTTATTCTCATAACAATATAAAAATCTCAATCTCGAGAAATGAACCGGGTTATTTTCTGAAAAGTTATCTGTTACCTATAATTTATTAAACTAATCTTTTAACGCATATTATTTTATTTTATCAAAAAATGTGATAATTAATATTATATCACAATCGAATTTTGAATATTATTTGATTTATGAATTTAAATCTTATTATTATTTAATATATATAATATAGGTTTTTTTTCATTTAAAGTAGAATATAAGCATACACTAAACAATTAACTAATAAAGTTAAATTGTGAGTATTGAATGGTTATTGGTTACTTAAAGTGCGAGTAAATAATAAAAAATGAATGATTGTATAATTAATAAAATTAAATGAAAGAATAATTATATTTGTTTTTATTTAAATTATTTCACTTTTCAATTTTTTTTTATTAAGTTATTTGTGTTGATAATTATAAAGAAAATAAAATAATATATTGAAAGTGTATGTAAACTGCGAATTATATAATATTTAGTAATTGTATATTTAATAAAATAAAATTGTTGAATAATTATCTTGTTTTGTACTATCTCAAATAAAAGTTTAAATAGTTATATATTTATAATAGTTATATATTTTATAAGTTATATTATTTGTTATATTGATCATTAATATAAATTGAAATAAACAAATATAAGATAAAATTATACATTCACAACAAATTAGTAGTTAATATTTTTTTCTTTTTTTAATGAAAAGAATGTGAATCAACATAAAATCTATAAGATTTAGTATTATGATTTTTTAAATAAATTAACTTTAATATTGTTTTAATAATTTTTATAAAGATACAAAACATAATTTCTCAACTGTTCTGGTTTTTCTTACTTATAAGGCATAATAATTCACTGGACATTGGCAAATAGAATGGAGCGCCTCAATATTCATCTATTTCCGCTTACTAATTTTCTCCTATTCATCTGCCTTTGCTGAAGTTGTTCAGCAGGACTTCTCCAGTTACTACCATTGGCAGCATCAGGAAAACGTTTATCAATGTACATTGGTTATATATAGCTTCATCATCCATTGCCTCATTTTCATTCACTGTAGTTAATGTTCTACAATCAAGTGGCTTGCAAAGACCAAAGTCCGAGAGCTTCATGTGGCCATTCTTATCAAGGAGGATGTTGTCTGGTTTGATGTCCCTAAAGGAAAATGCTGGGAAATCAGTATGATACACAACATCTTCATAAATGAAAATCTGGTAAAAAATGCAATAAGAAAAAAGAAAGAAAAAAAGGCCCATCACACACCTGTGAATATAATTATGATTGTGAATTGATTCAATGGCAACACATTTAGAGCTATGTAGAATTTGGCAACATTTTCAGAAAGTGTCTTCTCTCATCAGCAGAGTCAACATGTCATCACCAGGAAGATATTCCATGATAAGATATAAATACTAATTAGTTGAAAAGAGTAATACAGTTTAACTATGCAGTGATTGGCCACTTTCGCCAATAGGTTCCTCTCAGCTCTTACATGTTCTACCTATGGAAAGGACATTTTATCAGATGGAAACATAAGCACTTCCCAAAACATTATTAGTGGATTACTACAACTTGCTTTGATAGGAAGATTGGAAAATAGCCTTCCAACTTATGTTGAGATAAATGATAAAACAACTTTCCCCAATTGTAAGGAATCGGTTAAACTCTCCAGCTAAAGAGTAGCCGAAGCAAACGGGTACAAAGATCAGATATCAATAATTCCATGGTAAGCTAAATTTATGTAATTGCTTAAGAGAATCAAGTTCATTCATTGCCTATGTGTCTTTGGATCATGCTTAGACTATGTACATTAGGATCTTAACTTCAAGGTTTTGATAGGCTTGTAATTCTTTTAGTCATTAGTGATATATGGATCATTCTCAGTTTTCTTATAATTTTGGACAATATGTCGTGTATATTGCTGTCTTTTACTTATTATTAAGGTTTTAAAACAACTCCCAAGGACCAAGAAACACGATTAACTTTAAGAAAAAATTGCAGTTCTTGAGAAAGTTCCAGTCGTTTACCTGTCCTCTTGAAAGCATTTCAGATTTCTTCAATTTCTTCATGGCATAAATATTTACTGATTTCTTATCTCGACACAATCGGACCTGTGGGACATTCAATTAGAAGCATATACAATCAACACATATCTTGTTCCTTCTCAGTCTCATGAACTGTCTCCTTTCGTTCTAAAAAACAAATTAAAAATTCTGACACGTCTATATATATAAAACTAAACGAATTCTGCAAAAAAGAGATATAAATAGATAAATAAAAAAGACAAAATAATATAATAGTCGTAATACCTAGAAAAACATAAAATAAAGAAGAACTTACATTCTATGCTGCAAAAAAGAAAACAAAAATAAATAATAACATTATATTAAAGAAAAATCAAACTGAATTAACCAATAATAATGCAAAAAAAAAAAAAATTAACCAATAATAGAATTAGGGATCCTATTAAATATAGCATACCTGAATCTGAAAAATTACTTTTCAAATTGAATTAGAAAATAACAAAATAAAAATTATCAGTTGGAAAAATTAGGACATATAATTAATTCAAAAATTAAAAAAAAATCAAACAAATATATAAAGCAAAAATAAAGCATGAGAATATAGGATACCTCGGCAAGAAATACTCAGTTGATTATGATACCTAACCGAGATGCCATTGGAACCTTGAGAACATTCATACCATGAGCTCTCATCACTGAGCAAACAAATACAAAGGCAGAGAGACATGCAATTGGGGAAATTGAATGCATATCGAACCAGATAATTTACAGATCCAAAAAAGAACACAAAAAATTAGGGGAAATAAATTACCTAAGAATGAGGTGTTGTTAGGTTTCCATGGGAATTGAGCAAAATTAAATCAGGAATCAAAATTTGAATTGAATTCTTTGAAAAAAACTCTAAAAACATGTAAATAAAAAAATTATGTAAAACAAACTCACAATGACATCCGCATAAGAAGTGTTTCGAACTCAAAAGGGATTGCCTTAACAGTTATGATGAAAATTTGCGATCCATTAGAGTAGGTGCCTGAAACATTCCCAGACAAACCAACCATGTTTCAATAAAAAAAAAGAATTTGGCTACTTGGCAACACCGATGGATGTAGTAAGAGCTTCCAGCCACGAATACATGACATTTGCTACATGAAATGGGTAATTGAAACACGAAAAAAAGGAGAATGTGGGTTTAGATGGCCTTATAAGAGGTACGCGGTTCTCTGCTGAAGAAGATGAGACTGTCAAAGCAGCTGTTTCACACTACATAGAGAAAAATAATTTAGGCGAGCATTTCCAAATTCCAATTGACATCACTTTCAGGAGATGATGCATGTCAGTGAAAAAAAGTTGTTGAACTTGCAACGGGAAAAAGTTCTTCTGAATCTAAAGTTCATTAAAAGAATAAAGAAGATAAATTAACATCATAAAAAGGATAAGTTGTATAGTATTTATTTTTTAATATTGGTCTCTTCAAAGCTTACCACTTTCACTCGCATAAACACGTACTACACCGTCCTCCATTCTGAGGACATGCTGCTTGGACACCATAGAAACAATAGCAGATTAGCTGGCATAAAGCAAATGATACAACATGAAATTTTCTATAAGCAGTCGGGGAAGGAGAAACTCACAGAAGAGGGTACAACAGGGACAAAATCAAACGGGTCTTTCTTCACCTCTGCTGATCCAGATACTTTCGAATTCCACGGAGCAACATTTTCCCTAAAAACGTACTTATCCCTGAATAGTAAAGATTCATGAAGCATCTTGAAGACTTCTTGTTCTTCAACATTCACTGCGTCTGATTTCATATTTTCAAGAACATCAGCAATAGAACTTGGTTATCGACACTACCACAGGAGGAGCGGACTGATCACATGAAAAAAGGTATTAAAAAAAAAAGACAAAAAAAAAACCGAATCAGTCCGGTAGTAGTTACCTGGAGTATTGACGACACGGTTTGCATACCTTAAGCGAAGCAATCCTATACGCGTGAAATCTTTCCAGTTCAGAATTCTGAACCGAACAAACGACACGACACGTATAAGAAACACACACACACAAATTGAGATCCATCTTCCATTTAAATCCATCAAATCATCCAAATCTACTTCCTGGTTAACCGAGCAAGACAATTGCGCGTTCTCATAAGCTAACACTTCCTGTATAAATTTACTGTAATTTGTAAGTTCATACTCTGCAAAAAAAAAAATCTTTTTGATAGTCGAGTCATCTGATATCTTTCGTAGCTAAAACAACCGCCATACAAACCACTCGAATCAAAAAATGGTTGTAATCGAAACCACTACCACTGAGAATTTTGCAGCCTTTGCATTGCCAGGTCCAAGTTCATTGGTGACTCTCACACTGGACGCGTAACATAAAATATTTTGTCATGTCTCCTACTAAAACAAACGTTAGAGTATGATGAAGTGGTACTAAACATGAAAAATTAACCAGCAAAGTTTTCTTCCTCTTCTTCTTATTTGTGTATGGTGTGTTCAGACGGCGCATGCTTTAACGATATCGAAGCTCATTTCGCTTGGATCGGTTGCTTGGAGTTCAACTTGAATACCATCAAGCTCCCTCTTAAATCTATCCTTCGAGCTGGCGTAGACTATCTTCATTCTCACTGCCGATGATTCTGGTGACCTACAAAAAAAATGAAATTTGGGGCGATTCGTAATATTCAAAAAAGTTGAAAGGCGTAATTGTAATTTTCAAAGAAACTATTTTACTACATGTATAATTATGATCACAAACAAACCTATTTTATGTAATTCTGAAAGTTAATTGGGCTTTTGTTGCAAATTGTAATGATGTCAAACCATGAGTCAGGATACATTTTGTCCTATTAGCATTTGCAATATCTAAAAAAACGAAACAGAATAGGGAGTAGAGAGTTACCATGCGATAAAAATGATCTTGCTCTTCTGGCAGTTCTCCGCAGTGGTGAAGTCGAAATCAAAGACAGCGTATCGACACTCATCCGAAGGGAAAGAGGCGGTGAAATCATTATAGCTCTCTTGTGGGCTTCCCAGCTTCTCGACCACCACCTTCTGATCCGTTATCTTGAAGATGATGAAACGATAGTTCCTTTTGGCTTTTAGTTCCAAGAACTTCAGCTTAAATTCATCATCTACTGCCATTCCAGATGCCGCGTTTGCCTGTATCAACGTTTTTCATATGCGTAAACAGAAACATTCAGAACGGCTATTTCTAAAAAAGTCGCATCTTTTATATAAAAAAAAAACATGCTGAAAAGAATTCCCTAATACAACAAAATCTGATCCCTCTTTCCGAGCTCATTGGCATTTTCTAATCATTCTCCACAAATTTCTTTATCTCAATATTTGGCATGAAACTAATATCCCAAATACGCTCGCCCCTTCATCCCAAAAATGCCCTGTCGTGATCTAAGAACTAAAATGCCATTGATAATCATCTAAGAGATCAATCTACGGGCCATAATCGTATTCATGCAAATTTCAGTAATCAATGTACATAGCAGCAGGAACAAAAAAAGAAAAGATCAAATGAGAAAACGAAACACAAATAAATTTGATTCGGGTATTTCATCAAACATGTAGTGTGCGGGAGGGAATGATTAATTTACCATGTTTGCTACGAATCTGGATAACTGAACCTGAAGAAAAATAAAATTTAATAAAGAGGAATGAGAAATCGAAGAAAAAGGTAATAAAAAGGAATAAAATTTTCAGCGTCGTTTGGAAAATCTTACTCATTCCAAGCTTCAGGGTTTTCCACAGGACGGGCACCACAGGGTTTTCCAAGTGACCCGCTATTACCACTATTATCATCAAGTACCAAAACTCCAAGCTGCAACTCAACACAAAACACGTTAACTTCAAAAAGAAATCACAGTAAAAATAGTAAAAATATTTACCATAGCATTACAGCAGAGGCCTACGACAGTTTGATGAAATCAGATCGAAAAGCAGCCTGAATCTGCTTGATCGAAACCTGAAATCTGGAAGTGGCGGATGCCGGTCGAAGGAGATGAGAACCTCTGCATAATTAACAATCAAATTCAAAGGAAAAAAACCAAAAAAATTGAATGGTGGCTTTCAAAAGATGAGGGTTAAGCAATTAGGGTTAAGCAAAGATGGAACGAAAATAAGATCTGTGATAATAAAATAAGATGGAACGAAAATACCATCTCACAACCTCTTACCGGCTCGGGATTTATGCGCGCACTGTTTCCACCACGCGCATTATATCCTCTCACAGGCATCGACTTCTGAGCGAAAATTCGACAACAACTTCTTCTGGCTCTAGTCCCGTGCGCTAATTTTGATAGAGCAGGAAGGGGAAAAAAACTTGATCGAAACCCTAAATCTAAGCCCAATTATCGATCGAAACCCTGTTGGTTCACGATAAATGACCACTGCGATGAATTGAATAAATGATTTTTTTCGAGAGGAGATTGAGAGCAAGAGAAATACACCTTCGGAAGATGGAATGTGAATAATGAGGAGAAGACGAAGAAGCAGAATAAAAGCTGTATAATTGGAAAAGTTCACCGAAATTAAGATTTCAATTAGTGATATTGATTTTATTAAGATTTAATGAGAAAATATAAATTGACGTGACAAAATTGAGAGTTTTTATTGGACAATAGAATTTGAAATTGAAGTAGAGAAGTTTCTCAATATGTGAAATTGAACATTCTGATTGGTCAATAGATTTTAATTTCATCTAGGTGGCAAAATTGAAGCTTCTCATTGGTTTGCTGCTTGATTGATAAAGGTTCTGGATTTATATATGTATAGATTTCGATTCTTTATCAAATATTAACATATTTGGGTACAAAAATATTTGATTGGGAGTTGAAATATTTCGACTATTAACATGTTCATCAAAATGACCACGTTTTGATGTCTTGCCAACGACAAATGTTGTTGGCATTTGCCAACGGAACCCAGTCCTTGGTAAATGCCATCGAATGTGGTCGTTGGTGTTACATTAAGACCCTCCCCGTTGGTGATTCTGTTGGTAAACATGGAAGAAAATCTTCCTGCAAACAAATTCCAACGGATGACTTCGTTGGTAATTTACCAACGGGATCCCGTTGGTATTACCGACACTATTTTTGGAGGTAATTTTCCGCTCCAAATTGCCAACGACAACACCAACCGAGTAACTCCAACGGGTCAAGCCGTTGGTGATGCGGTTGGTACAATCGTATCATTGCAAACCGTCAATGAACCCGTTGGGAATTACCAACGGTTATCGGGCGATTGGTGTTTGCCGTTGGTGTTTCCGGTTTTTTTTGTAGTGTTGAAGACACTTTTGTCAATAACACCTTAAAATGTCTTGTCAGGGGTGCTCACAGTCGGAAATTTCATCGAGTGAGGTCTCATCGTGTTGGATCTGCTCTGTAACCATGTCAAAGTTGGGTCTATATACACTTTAAAAAGTCTTGTTAAGATGATAAGGTAATTCAACTTATATATGAGTCTAAGATTTTTTAATTAATCGATGTGGAATATATCTAACAATTTTACTCTTTTTTTCACCTTTGGGCTTTGATAAGGTAGTATATATTGACTTCAAGTCCCAGAATGGTCCTCGTGACCTCTTACCGTGACTTAATTGACACCTTAGCGAAACCTTTCGGCATCCATCACTTCGGCCTCTATGAATAATGGCACTTGAACCAAAACACGTGTGATCTCGTCGATGATGACCCACGTGACATGAGCATGAACAGACGATATCTCATCGTAAGTCTTTTTTAGATTTTAGCCTTTCTCATTTTTTTATTCTAGATCCGCCTTTTCGCATGAGCATGAACAGACGATATCTCATCGTAGTCGTAGGTTGTTTGAGTCACTTAGAAAATGAGTTGATCTATATAAATTAATACTCTCGAGTCCTTAAAATTTTATTAATTTAAAAAAGTTATTAATTTATCGAGTATTTTTTTTTAATTTAATATACTAAATTGTGACAAAAGAATTCTATTAATTTAAAAAAGTTATTAATGTCCCGAGTATTAATTTATAGAAGTTTTACCGTCGTTATATTATGTTAAGCAAATCAATGTGTTATATTACTGTAGATAATCAAGTTGTTTCCATGTAGAGTGCCGGTTGAAATAGAGTTTGTTTTCAACTATGATCTAATGATCTATAAATAGAGAAATTTTTTGGCACACCAAAAAAACACATTATGGGAAGTCGGTTCATGAAAACGTTTGAAAGAAGTCAATGTTTTTTTTTTTCGCCAAACATTTGAATATTTTGATAAATTCAATTAAATTAAATACATTTTTATGGTTAAAATGACTGAATTAATTGAAATGGAATTTTTTTAATTGACCAAATCGAAACTTGATCAATTTTGAGGGATCTCACCAAAAACATTCTCTCAATATAATATTATTGCATAACAAATACGATGATGAGTGTTTAATTCGATGAAAAAATTGGTTTTGTTCAAAGATGGCGCATAGTCCACAAGTATACCAGTTATAAGAAAACCTGTTAAATATCCACGGCCAAAGAACCGCAACTTATTTTATCACTCGAACAAGGCAAGTAGTACGTAGTATTAATGTTATACACTTATACTACATATAAATGGTGCATGTTGGATGCACGTCAACCTATACAGTATATATATGCGCCTAAATGTGGGAAATTATTTAATCGGGGATTATCATGTAAACCAATTTTATATCGTACTGTACTAGTGTACTTGCCTACAAAACGTATGATTTTAATTTTAGTATATGCTTTATTTTTTAGTATTTTCATATAATCATCAACAATATTAATTATAAAATGGAATTCTTGATTATTTTACATTGCATGAACACCGTATGTGTTGGAATGTACACAAAATTTGGATTCTAGATGTGTTTCTACTTTCTACACATTATGGAAGTTTGGGCAGAGTGACCATCTCATCGCGTTTGGAGTTTGGGCACAGTGGCAATTTCAGCATCTCATTTGAATCTGCCGCCAAAGGACAAAACGACACTGTTCGGGCAAAGAGACGTCGTTTCACCTGGGTTCACAGAATAGCCGCGGCGCAGTGGATCGACCCTCTCTCACGTGTTAGTTGATGTCAATCCGAGATTCCAAGTGCCACAAGTTCCTCGCCAACTCACGCACAACATGACGATCACAATTTCTGTTAGAAATGTGTGGTGTGGATTCACCCAATTCGATTTGATCGTAGGGTTTGTTCGGACCCTTTTTCTCTAAATTAAACTAATACTGGAACGGGGGGTGATTAAAGAAGGGTACCAACAAGATATTTATTTGATTTGGGACAGGTTATAGACCGAAAAATGTATGGCCGGAAATCTGGAAATGAACATGATGTTCTTGAGCTTAAAGCTCTTTCTTTTCCTTTACTTAATGTATTTGGAAAAGTAGACAAAATGTGAAGTCCTTTTTTCCTCTCTCTCCCCTCTCTTTTATACTATCATTTGCATGAGCATGCAAGCTTTCATAATGCCACATATTAGCCTCCTATCACATCTAATCCCACTAATGAAGACTTTTAAGTCATTACATTAAATACCCACTAATCTTGTCTTCCACTTGCTGCATGTCACCAGAGGCGCACCGCCTCTTGCCTGGAGCCTACTCTGATTGATCCTTCAATCTGGTACGGGGCTGTCCGCCCGGGGCTACGGTTGAGCTCGCCTGGTTTCTTCTTCACTCTTGGTTTCAAAATATGATTTGGTCTTCGGTTGACTCTCGATCTGATGACGTGGCTTCGGTCGTCTGGACACGTGTCGGTGTTGGATTTTTATGGTGTATCATTGCCCCCCAGGAAAATTGATGGATTATAACATCTTTTTTTCTGAAGTTTGGTCTTGGATCTCCTGGTAATCGACTCTTGATACTCTTCGGAGTTGGTATTTGGCTTGTGGATCTTGTCAGCAGTGGCTTTTGACGTGGGATCTAGTTGGTTATCCAATGCTGTGATGGTATCGAAGACAGTGGGCGCCTGGAGACTGTGCATAGATTTTACAGATCTGAATAATGCATGTCCCAAGGACCACTTTCCGATGCCACACATAGATCACCTTGTTGATAACTTGACATGTCATGCTATATTTTCAACGATCGATGCTAAAGCAGGATATCATCAGATCCCGATGCACCCAGACGACATAGAGCACACGGCGTTCTACACGGAGAAAGGGGTGTTTTGCTGGGAAAGAATGCCCTTCGGGTTGAAGAACGCCGGGGCCACGTATCAAAGGTTAGTAAACATGATGTTTACAGATTTAATCGGTAAAACTGTTGAAGTATATATCGATGATATCATTGTGAAAAGCAAGAATGAAGCAGATCACATAAAAGACCTTGCAGAAGTCTTTAAGATTCTGGGGCACTACAATATGAAACTGAATCCCAAAAAATGCAATTTCGGTATCAAGAAAGGTATGATCCTAGGCCATGTAGTCGGGGAACATGGGATTGAACCCAACCCGGCCAAGATCAGAGCCATAATGGACATGCGGGAACCCCGAGATATCAAGGGTGTGCAGCGCCTAACGGGTTGCTTGGCCGCCCTGAGCCGGTATGTCTCCTGTTTAGGGGATAAAACCCGTCCTTTCTTTGCCTCCATCAAAGGAAATAAATTCCACTGGAAAAAAGATGCTCAAGAAGCTTTCAAGCAAATCAAAGAGTATCTATCCAGTCCCAAAGTGGTTGTGGCTCCGAAGCCCGGGGAAAAATTGTTTCTGTACCTAGCCGCGTCGGAACATGCCATCAGCGCAGTTCTGACGAGAGCCGATGGAATAAAACACCTCCCCGTGTACTTCGTGAGCCAAGTCCTGCGTGAAGCAGAAGTACGGTACACACCGTTAGAAAAATTAACCTATGCACTGATTGTGGCGGTGAGAAAACTCCGGGCGTATCTTTTTGAGCACCCCGTAGAGGTTTTAACAACCATGCCGCTAAGGCAAGTATTGCACCGGTCCGATGTTACCGGGAGACTCCTGAAGTGGGCTCTGGAGATAAGTCAATATGACATAACCTTCAGCCCCAGGACAACAATCAAGGCCCAAGTGTTGGCCGATTTTATTGTGGAACTGACGTTCCCGGAAAAGTCCAATAATCAATCACGCGCGTGGAAACTGTACGTGGACGGTTCAGCAACCACAGCTAGCTCGGGGGCCGGTATAGTATTACTTGGACCCGAGGGAGATTCTATCACCCATGCGGTTAAATTCGAATTCCCTGCGTCGAATAATGAGGCTGAGTATGAAGCTCTCGTCGCGGGATTAGAATTAGCCATAGCCGTTGGTGTGAAAAAATTAATCATATTCATGGACTCCCAACTGGTTGTAAACCACGTGACTGGTGAGTATGAAGCCAAGGGAGAACAAATGATCAAATACCTGGAGTTGGTAGGATCACTTTGTAAAAGGATCCCGGAGGTAATAATTGAACAGATCCCGAGGGAACATAACTCACAGGCAGACGCCTTGTCAAAACTAGCCTCTTCGGAAGGCTCGGCAGATTTTTCAAAAATCATGTTGACTAAGTTATTGAATCCCTCGGTAGATCGAAGAGCAGAACAACTGCCAATTCTGCCCGTATCCGGTGAGGACTGGCGAGCACCAATCCTAAAGTACCTTGATACTGGGGAATTGCCACCAGACAAAACCGAAGGCAAGCAATTGCGAATTCGAGCAGCAAAATATACAATCTTAAATTCGGATCTCTACCGGAAGAGTTATTCCCTTCCACTGCTGAAATGCGTGTCGAAGGAGGAAGGACTGAGAATCCTGGAAGAGATCCATGACGGCGTCTGTGGGAACCATGTCGGGGGAAGATCCCTGGCACATAAGACAATGGGTCAAGGCTATTACTGGCCAAGCCTTCGGAAGGATGCCATTGGCTATGCCCGTAAGTGCGTAAAGTGCCAAGTAATAGGACCTACCATTAGAACTTCCCCAGAGATGCTGAAATCCCTATACAGTCCCTGGCCATTTGCTCGTTGGGGGATCGACCTGATCGGACCACTGGCGACGGCCCGGGGAGGGGTAAAATTCGCCATAGTGGCAGTTGATTATTTCACCAAATGGGTGGAAGCAGAATCACTGAACAAGATTGACCAAGCACAGGTCATCAAATTCCTATGGAAGAATATTATATGTCGCTTCGGTTTACCGGAGACGATAATTTCCGATAACGGAAAACAATTCGATGGGGTAGAGGTGGCGGAGTTCTGTGAGAGATGGAAAATCAGAAGATTATTCTCCACTCCGTACCACCCCCTAACGAATGGACAGGTTGAAGCTGTCAATAAGATTTTGAAACACACCATTAAAGCCAAGCTCGAAGAGCGAAAAGGCAAATGGGCAGATGAACTCCCAGAAGTTCTATGGTCCTACAGGACAACAGCCAGATCGGCTACAGGAGAAACCCCATATTCATTAGCGTTCGGCACCGAAGCCGTGATCCCGGCGGAAATTACGGTGTTGTCACATCGAACCGCCCAGGGAGCCGGCGGTGAAAACGAGGAAGCGCTCCGTAGAGAGCTAGACCTTTTGGAAGAAAAAAGGTTAGCTTCTGACTCGTTGAATGAAATGAACAAGCAAAGAATTGCAAAGTGGTATAACTCCAAAGTCAGAGCCAGAGACTTCCAAGTGGGAGACCTGGTACTGAAAAAGATCCTGGGAGCACATCCTGGGGCCCTGGGTCAATCCTGGGAAGGTCCGTTTAGAGTAAGCCAGTGCCTCCAGAACGGAGTGTATGAACTAGAGCTACTCGACGGCACAAAAGATCAGTATCGCTGGAATGCGTTACATTTGAAAAAATTCTATCATTAGCCTGGGAGCTAAAAAAATGTTGTAGAGCCTTTTGGCGGAAACACAATGTAATGCGTATTGGCAAACTCTATCTATAAAGAAGGTTTTGAAGTCTAAATTTGAGGTAATGTACCACTATCAATTTCTTCTTACCTCTTTCATTTTTATTTTCATTATAAATATATAATCACTCCGGGAGAAGGCTTAAAGCCAAACCCATGTGATAAATATGAATAAGCCGAAAAGAAGTCAGAACTTCACTAAGGCAAACCCCATACATGGGATGATTATAAATACTATAAAGTATATCTTTTACCGGGAAGAGGCTTAAAGTTGTACCCAGGTAATAAACATATCTATGCCGGAAAAAGATATACTTCATAGTATTTATAATCATCCCATGTATGGGGTTTGCCTTAGTGAAGTTCTGACTTCTTTTCGGCTTATTCATATCTATCACATGGGTTTGGCTTTAAGCCTTCTCCCGGAGTGATTATATATTTATAATGAAAATCATATTTTCGGGTAAGAAAAATTCTCTTTCGATTCCTCTTTTTTCCCTTACGAAATCTTTTGTTTGTGTTTTTATTTTTCTCGATCTGTAAATCGAATCATGCCGCGACTACGACGAGGCCCTCGAGGGAGGTATCAACCACCCGAAGCTCCTCATGTCGTCTTCGGCAGAGAGTATAAACCGTTCATGGAGGGCGTCGTGCCTGATTCGATTTACAGATCGAGGAAAATAAAAACACTAACAAAAGATTTCGTAAGGGAAAAAAGAGGAATCGAAAGAGAATTTTTCTTACCCGAAAATATGATTTTCATTATAAATATATAATCACTCCGGGAGAAGGCTTAAAGCTAAACCCATGTGATAAATATGAATAATGAAAATCATATTTTCGAGTAAGAAAAATTCTCTTTCGATTCCTCTTTTTTCCCTTACGAAATCTTTTGTTTGTGTTTTTATTTTCCTTGATCTGTAAATCGAATCATGCCGCGACTACGACGAGGCCCTCGAGGGAGGTATCAACCACCCGAAGCTCCTCATGTCGTCTTCGGCAGAGAGTATAAATCGTTCATGGAGGGCGTCGTGCCTGATCTTCCGTCGCCGGAGGCGCCAGATCCGGTTACCGAGGGGCCTTACCAACCGGTTACGAGAAAATCGATACCGGTGGGGCCCGATCCGGATCACCAAGATTGGGGCGCTCACGGCCGGAAAAGTACAGTAGACCCTTCAAAACTACTAGAGAAGCGAAAGAAATGGAGGATTCCCAATAATGTTCATCTTTATGTGCCATTACCTGGAGAATCGGCGTGCTGCCCGCCGGCGGGAATGGTGGCCGTCGGAGAAGACGCACTGAACGTGGGGTTGCGGTTTCCGCTACACCCCTCCATCTCCGGACTCCTCAACCTCTGGGGATTAGCCCCCCACCAACTGCATCAAAACGGATGGGGCCAACTATACGGGGTACTCACCGTGTTGGGCCAGGTGGGGCTTTCTCGATACATTACCGGTGAGGAGTTCCATCAATTCTTCAGCCCCGTTATCTCCAACTCCTCCTCCCGCGGGGATTACACGGTTCCTCTCAGGCCGAACAAAGTGAAGATCAAGGAACCCAAACTCAAAGACATTCGCTGGTGGGATCGGTGGTTGTTTGTTTCTGGTCACTGGAAAACTCAGACCCGGAATGGGGAGATTGACATTCCTGTCACATACTCTGAAAAAACTGACTGTAAGCCTCGCAAACTCGTCATCGTACAATTTTGAGTGATCTAAACTTTTTTCAATGATGCAGGTGGTCGATTGCCGAAAGCAATAAATCTCCCGTGGGATTTAGAGACGGCGAATCTCCTAGCACTGTGTATAACATCAGAAAAAAGAGATTGCAATTTGTACAACGACGACGTTCGGGATGAAGCCGGTCTATATTACCCACCATACATCGAAGGTCGAGAATATCCAGGTACCTTTCCTCAAAGTGTTTAAGTTTTCCCTGTAAGACTTTTTCAAATCCCCTGGTATTCTGCTTAAAAACCGAGTATTGGTTTCCCTGGGAATTTTTCAACTCCCTGGTACTTAGTTATATTTTTGTTTTTTTTAAATGGTCTTCCCTGGGATATCTAAAAAGACTTCCCGGTACTCCATTATGTACTTTAAACTAAAACTGCCCTGGGATATCTTTACAGACCTCCCGGTATAATAGTTTAAGTGTTTCCTGTGCAGAGTATTTCAACATTGTCTTTACTGAGAAACCTGAAGGCATGGCTGACAACAGAGATATATTTGGCTCCCTTGGCATCGTGGACGCTGCAGTTTTCACCAAAGGGCGAAAAGCTAAAGCCAGCACATCAGCTGGTCGAGGAAAGAGTGCCGTAAAAACCCGGGGTGGTTCATCAAACACTCCCGCGGGCCGAACCAGATCCCACACTCTGTCCAACCCGGGAACGGAAACCGATCGACACGGGCTGATGAATGTGGTGGATTCTTATCAGGAAACTCCTCTGACCTTTGACACAGTGATGTCTGAAGCTGCCCCGAGCACTGGATTGCCACCTTCTGGAGCTACGTCACTGCTCAAGGTCAAACAGGAAGAAGGGAAAAAACGCAAGGGGGCCCAGGGGGCCATAATTGATGTTACAGACTCTCCACCACGTTCCTCCAATACTAGCGAAAACGCTATGTATGGGTTACATGCTGAGCTGTTCTCCAAGTAAGTATTTTTACTTGTTTTGTTTATACTCTAAAAATATATTTATTTTGAGTCTTCTACTCTACACTCATTCTTCTCACTGTATCCTCCTTCAGACTGTCCCTGCACGATCCTCCAATTCCTCCAGTGCTCGTGTCATTCTATTCCGGGCTCGGTCCCATCCCTCCGGTGTCTACTCAAAACAGTCCTGTGGGCGAGGCAATTAATGCAGTTGGCCGGTGCTGGACTACCGAGTTCAATGACTTGATGGACCACGACAACCATGCGCTTTCCCTGGCGCTCAAGCTAACCAGTCAAGCTACAATGGCCATTGCCGGTGCTCATACTCGTACAGAGAAAATGCTCGTGTAATACCCGTATTCTCGTATCCACTTAATCTATTCCGGGATATAATTTTCATTTAACTTTATCCCCTTAATCAATTAAAATTTCTATTAATACTATCTAAATATTAATATTACTATTAATTTTATATTTTAAGGGTTGATCTTAACAAATAAAATAAAAATAAAACCAGAAGAAATGCTATATATTTACCATTTATACTTTTTATTGATTTGGGTTAATAATATCACCTCCCACAACTACTCATTATGTTTGACCTTCTTACACATCCTGGAACTACCCTCACCCTCCTCTCTGCAGCAACAAAACAAATCCCACACAATCTTTCTAAACAATCAAACAAATCCATAGGTAGAAGGTATCTCCCTCTAGCCATCTGCACTTCTTACACCAAAGATGGACTTTCCTCACCTTTTACTTTTAGAAACAAGGTCAATATTTGAATGTGTACCAAAAATAGGAGTAGAACCATTTTCAAATCCAACTCCGTTGTACAGACACACAACACATTTCACAAAAACGCAAAGGTAAAAATCTCTAGCTTCTTCCTTTCCTTTTAACACACACATACGTGCATATGCATACATACACCTTGAATTCCAACCCCAAATATCCAAAATCAGCCCCAAAACCTCAACCCCCGTACCAAGCCCGTTCACCCTTTTCAGGCCCGTTTCATAGCTTCAAAGCCGACCCGAACGAAGCCCTCTTCAGGCCTTCACCGAAACACCATGCCGACGCCGACGCCGGAAACTCCAGACCAACCAAGCCACCGGAGCTCCGACGCCAAGCCACGACCCACGGTTGCCGGATCCGTTCGATCCAAGCCGAGCCGAGCCTTGAACGCTCCGATCCACGCCGCAGCACCGGAAATCAACCCCGATGGACGCCGTTCGTCGCAGAGGCCGGAGACGGAAACCCTATCGCCGACGAGACGCCGACCCGCTGTGTAGATGCCGAAATCGAGCCTCATCCCTGCCGGAGACGAAGGCCGCTGCGCCTCGCCGTTTGTCCTCGACCGTGCTCCTATATTTGTCGAAGCTGATGAATCCACGCCCTCAATCGACCGATCTCTCTGTTTCTGTCTCTCGTGGCGTCTCAAAGAAGAGAGAAGAGAATGATTCTCTATCTCACGGTTCTTTTGTTAAGAACGGGCCAATTTCCAAGTCCAATCTCTTCACAAGCCCAAATCCATTTTTTTTCACTTGTTTAAAACCCACAACTCAAGCATATTACTTTCCAGAAACCTAAGCCCACGTCCCTTCAATGTCAAGCCCACACCATACCATTAATTTTTAGCCCACTCCTTACTTATATTTCTACCTCAAATTCATTGAACCCATTAATTATATAAATACTACACAAATTATAATTAGTACTTATATTTACCACATACTAGTATATATTAATATATTTATTTCCACAATATTTATACACTAAGAAAAAAATATTCATGAACTGCATATACTAATTTAGTAGATGTGTCTTGCTAGGGGCCGAGCTTTTGGGGAATAGGAAGAGCATAGGAGCTTAGGAAAGATTTTAGGAGTCGGGTTGAGCTAGGATTGCCCACGCTTCAAGAGGTAGGGGTTTCTTACCTTTTTCTCATGAACTATGTTATTTGTACATACGTATGTGTATTTATGTGAATGATTGTTATGTTGTTAATATATGCATGTTATATGTGTTAGTTGAGATGTCGAGCCTTGTATGATATAATTTCGTGTAATAAATTATATGATATTGTTTTGTGTACTATGCTCGAATGACATGCTATGAACGTAAGGTTCACCCGTAGGCAGGGGTGACAGTAAGGTTCGTCCGTAGGCAGGGACGACAGTATGGTACAAATAAGGTTCACCCGTAGGCAGGGGTGACAGTAAGGTCCGCCCGTAGGCAGGGGCGGCAGTATGTGAAATGTATATGTAACTACATGTTCAATATGTGAAAATTTATATGTTTTACATGATATGAAAGCATGATGAATTTGTCTATGTGATTTATTTGTATACATTCATGTGATTATACATGCCATGTACCTATGATATGATTCATGATTTTAAGATAAGTTATTTCTACTGAGCACGTTGAGCTCACCCCAAATCAACAACAATATTTTTAGGTACGCACTAAGGGGGTTCGAGGGGCATGACGAGGATGGCAGTGTGACACATTGTATTTACGTTACCTTTATGACTAAAACTTTAATTTTTATTATGTTTATTTTGACCATTGAGCTTTACTTTTTTGAAATATTTGAAATCATGAATGTCTTTTGTCATTTTTTGAGAAATGCTATTATTTTAAAAATCATGATTTATTGTACGTAACCCCCGCACTTGATTAACTACTTTTAAATAAATTATTATATTTGAACGACTTCTGCTTGATTTTACAAATTGAAAAACGGGGCGTTACAAGGTGGTATCAGAGCAGGCTTTAGATTCTGTAGACTTTAAAACTTTAAAAAAAAAAAAAAATGTTTTCATGTTTTAAAATAAAAGAAAATAAAATGTCACTACTGCTGCCTTCGCCATTCCTCTTCGAGACCTCCGAAGGTACGATTTATGTTTTATGTACTCACGGGCATAGTAGTAATTAGAACTTAGAAATGACCTTTATGTTTATGTTTAGTTATTTGATGTTACTAATTGTAACGGCAAGTACTATTTACGGAGTATGGTCGAACTTCTATATAAGAGACTCTTCATGGCAATCCAAAGATTAAATACTTCTATGCCAGACAGAAATGGCAACACGAAGGAACGGTAACGCAGCTAACAATGCTTGCCCTAACGGAGCAGACCAACCGCCTCTTGCTCAGGCTACTGCTGATGCAATGGGAATGGCTTTCACGCAATTCCTCCAGAACTTTCAGGCCAACGGAGGAGGAAATGCTAATAACAGTGTGGAGAAGTTCCGCAGCTTTGGACCGCCGACCTTCAATGGCAAAGATGGTCCCGCAGTCGTTGAAGAATGGTTCCGCTCACTGGACCGCATTTTCCGCACGATCAACTGTGGAGATGCCCAAAAGATAGCGTGTGCCACGTTTCAGCTGGTGGAGGATGCTGATCATTGGTGGGAAGGGTTTTATCGCAGTCAGACGGATGCAGAGCGTAATGCTATGACCTGGGTTGACTTCAAGACTGAGGTCATGAATCAGTACTTTCCACAGTCGTTCCGTAACCAGAAAGAGACAGAGTTCCTGAACCTCAAGCAGGGAAGCACGACCGTCACCGAGTACGAGAGGAGATTCAACGAGCTGAGCAGGTTTGCCCCACATCTGGTGGAAACTGATGCGAAGAGGTCTTCTAGATTTGAACGAGGACTGAGGCCCCAACTAGCTGGTATCCTAGCAGCACAGGGTGATCTGGGGTATTATGAGCTGGTCAAAAGGGCTCACAAAGTCGAGGCTGGACTGAGAGGAGATGACCAAGGAAGACTAAAGACTGACATGGTCACAGAGAAGAGGAAATGGGACGAGGAAGGAAATGATGGGAACAAACATCCAAGGATTGAAGGAGATAATCGCCAAGCTGCAACAATTCAGAAGCCTTTGTGTAGGGAATGCGGAAAGCATCACCATGGGATATGCCTGAAAGGAAAGAATGAATGCTTCTGGTGCCACAAGGAAGGACACAATGCCAGTAACTGTCCCAACAAGAATCGTGGAAACAATGGACCAGCAAGGAACGGGCGTGGAACTGGAAGTAGGGCATGAGGATTGATATGCCATAAGTAGACCACTACGCTAGTATCGATATGAATTTCGAGGACAAAATTTTCTTTAAGGAGTGTAGTATTGTAATACCCGTATTCTCGTATCCACTTAATCTATTCCGGGATATAATTTTCATTTAACTTTATCCCCTTAATCAATTAAAATTTCTATTAATACTATCTAAATATTAATATTACTATTAATTTTATATTTTAAGGGTTGATCTTAACAAATAAAATAAAAATAAAACCAGAAGAAATGCTATATATTTACCATTTATACTTTTTATTGATTTGGGTTAATAATATCACCTCCCACAACCACTCATTATGTTTGACCTTCTTACACATCCTGGAACTACCCTCACCCTCCTCTCTGCAGCAACAAAACAAATCCCACACAATCTTTCTAAACAATCAAACAAATCCATAGGTAGAAGGTATCTCCCTCTAGCCATCTGCACTTCTTACACCAAAGATGGACTTTCCTCACCTTTTACTTTTAGAAACAAGGTCAATATTTGAATGTGTACCAAAAATAGGAGTAGAACCATTTTCAAATCCAACTCCGTTGTACAGACACACAACACATTTCACAAAAACGCAAAGGTAAAAATCTCTAGCTTCTTCCTTTCCTTTCAACACACACATACGTGCATATGCATACATACACCTTGAATTCCAACCCCAAATATCCAAAATCAGCCCCAAAACCTCAACCCCCGTACCAAGCCCGTTCACCCTTTTCAGGCCCGTTTCATAGCTTCAAAGCCGACCCGAACGAAGCCCTCTTCAGGCCTTCACCGAAACACCATGCCGACGCCGACGCCGGAAACTCCAGACCAACCAAGCCACCGGAGCTCCGACGCCAAGCCACGACCCACGGTTGCCGGATCCGTTCGATCCAAGCCGAGCCGAGCCTTGAACGCTCCGATCCACGCCGCAGCACCGGAAACCAACCCCGATGGACGCCGTTCGTCGCAGAGGCCGGAGACGGAAACCCTATCGCCGACGAGACGCCGACCCGCTGTGTAGATGCCGAAATCGAGCCTCATCCCTGCCGGAGACGAAGGCCGCTGCGCCTCGCCGTTTGTCCTCGACCGTGCTCCTATATTTGTCGAAGCTGATGAATCCACGCCCTCAATCGACCGATCTCTCTGTTTCTGTCTCTCGTGGCGTCTCAAAGAAGAGAGAAGAGAATGATTCTCTATCTCACGGTTCTTTTGTTAAGAACGGGCCAATTTCCAAGTCCAATCTCTTCACAAGCCCAAATCCATTTTTTTTCACTTGTTTAAAACCCACAACTCAAGCATATTACTTTCCAGAAACCTAAGCCCACGTCCCTTCAATGTCAAGCCCACACCATACCATTAATTTTTAGCCCACTCCTTACTTATATTTCTACCTCAAATTCATTGAACCCATTAATTATATAAATACTACACAAATTATAATTAGTACTTATATTTACCACATACTAGTATATATTAATATATTTATTTCCACAATATTTATACACTAAGAAAATTTTTAGCCCACTCCTTACTTATATTTCTACCTCAAATTCATTGAACCCATTAATTATATAAATACTACACAAATTATAATTAGTACTTATATTTACCACATACTAGTATATATTAATATATTTATTTCCACAATATTTATACACTAAGAAAAAAATATTCATGAACTGCATATACTAATTTAGTAGATGTGTCTTGCTAGGGGCCGAGCTTTTGGGGAATAGGAAGAGCATAGGAGCTTAGGAAAGATTTTAGGAGTCGGGTTGAGCTAGGATTGCCCACGCTTCAAGAGGTAGGGGTTTCTTACCTTTTTCTCATGAACTATGTTATTTGTACATACGTATGTGTATTTATGTGAATGATTGTTATGTTGTTAATATATGCATGTTATATGTGTTAGTTGAGATGTCGAGCCTTGTATGATATAATTTCGTGTAATAAATTATATGATATTGTTTTGTGTACTATGCTCGAATGACATGCTATGAACGTAAGGTTCACCCGTAGGCAGGGGTGACAGTAAGGTTCGTCCGTAGGCAGGGACGACAGTATGGTACAAATAAGGTTCACCCGTAGGCAGGGGTGACAGTAAGGTCCGCCCGTAGGCAGGGGCGGCAGTATGTGAAATGTATGTGTAACTACATGTTCAATATGTGAAAATTTATATGTTTTACATGATATGAAAGCATGATGAATTTGTCTATGTGATTTATTTGTATACATTCATGTGATTATACATGCCATGTACCTATGATATGATTCATGATTTTAAGATAAGTTATTTCTACTGAGCACGTTGAGCTCACCCCAAATCAACAACAATATTTTTAGGTACGCACTAAGGGGGTTCGAGGGGCATGACGAGGATGGCAGTGTGACACATTGTATTTACGTTACCTTTATGACTAAAACTTTAATTTTTATTATGTTTATTTTTATTATTACGTTACTTTTTTGAAATATTTGAAATCATGAATGTCTTTTGTCATTTTTTGAGAAATGCTATTATTTTAAAAATCATGATTTATTGTACGTAACCCCCGCACTTGATTAACTACTTTTAAATAAATTATTATATTTGAACGACTTCCGCTTGATTTTACAAATTGAAAAACGGGGCGTTACAGCTCGAGACAATCGTAGCACACGAAACCAATGCAAAAAAGCTCGAGCAACACATCAAGGAGCTCAATGAGGCATATAAATCTGCAGCCGGGGATCGGGACACTTGCCGGAAAGTCATTGACACTGAGCGGACTCAAAAGGCGAAAATAAAATCTGAGTTGAAGGAGGCCCTGAAGACAGTCAAGGAGAGTGAGAAGATGATGGAGCAGGTGAAGGTGCCGGTATACCGATCCAATCGATATACCGTGTGTGCGGAAGCGTGTAAAGCGATAGATTTACCATGCCATGATCTTAGTGCACACTTAATGTGTATAAGAACACATATAAACATATATATATATACACATCCAATATATATATATATATATATATATATATATATATATATATATATATATATATATATATATAAGGTTCAACGATTACTTACTTTTGGTGATCGTTGACTTTGGTTAATGTCGTTGAGGTGGTGTTGAGTCGATTGAACCACCTCAAATGGATCAGCCTCTCGAAGCTCTCCTTGTGAATGACCTCGTCACTCCTTTAGATCGTCCGGATGTGGAAGCCGCACAAATGGCCCGGCCTCTACGTGTTGCACACGAACCCGGATAATGAACACCTTTGATTGCTTGAGAATGGATCTCCAAGATCACCTCTTTTCTCTCTATTTGTGTGGATTTTCGTGGCTGATGCTTGTGTGTGATGAAAATCAGATTTTCATCTATATAAACACACCATTATTCACACCATTACACCTCTTTGTAACCTCCATCTTAATGTGCATAAAGATGCACCATTAACATGCAAAAGAGGTTACAAAGGAGGTGAAAGGTCATGCCACATACACATGCCACTATGCATTGT
This sequence comes from Euphrasia confusa, assembly GCA_954870475.1. Classification (NCBI taxonomy): domain Eukaryota; kingdom Viridiplantae; phylum Streptophyta; class Magnoliopsida; order Lamiales; family Orobanchaceae; genus Euphrasia; species Euphrasia confusa. Next base: position 49,438,571 of record OX940949.1, on the reverse strand, counting down.
ATGTGGTCCCACTTGCTTGTGTGGCATGCCATGTCACACTATGTGACATGCATCCATGCAAGCCATGCATCACATGCATGGGAATTAAATCCACGTAAATATTGATTCTAAATCAATATATATATCAATCATCGTACATTATCTTCGAGTCCGTGTGTGACCCTGTAGGTATGATTTAATTGATCAATATTATATTGTTCCCAACAATTAATATTATCAAATAATCATTTAACATCCATAGACGACCTTATGACTTTATCGATTGCACACGTAGGATCGAAGGACATATCCCAACAATCTCCCACTTGGCCTTCAGAGCCAGTGTGCTGCCAACTTCCTGTTGTCACTTTATGTCTAAGTTTGAACTTGAGGCAAGACTCGAGTCATCCTCAATCGGTTCAAACCTTTCTTGGACTTTGAGACAGACTGTAAAACCAGATTTATCACTATGATACGAATCTGGACGTGGCCACGTATTTTCCACAGTCTCGACTCTCCAAGTGGCCGGTAAGACATGTATCCCATTATAAAATGGAGGACAATCCCATCTTGTCAATCCAAGCTCTCCCACTTGCTTCCTGATATACCCAATGACAAGTTTTATAACCTCCTTTTACGAAAGGCGTTTACTTGTATCAAAGTATACCATTTCACAATGGAATTACTCTGGACTACTCAGGTCAGAGGAAATTGCTCGACAGTCAATGAAATAGTATTATGACTCGAAATCTTAAATACTATTCCAGTCGGGTCTGTTCGATCATTAGCTCCCAGCTAATATCTATGTAATTGTACTTGATGTCCCACATCACTAGCCCATGAAGCGGCGCTATAGTACACATTACAAACTAGTTCATTGTATTATCGGTTTGTCCGTACTCGATTATACGAACCAGGAACAACAATATGATTTAAGTATATCAGTTCAACCATTAGGACTTCATTATGCGGTAAGTCGACCTCATAACCCAATTGATATAACTTAATCATTTGGACAATTCATATAAATTAAACCATATTTATATGAAGAAATATGTATTATACATATGAGTGAATGTCTACCAAATCTCCAAAAGTATCTAATACAGTAATAGAAATCACAACTCATCTCTAAGATGTCTGATCTCTATTGCAGTCGTGAAAGCCTCAAGCTTAAACTGCTGGAGAGGTTAAGAAAGCGGGTTTGCAACCTTACCAAAAGTTGCAACTTTATTATCTCGATGTCTCCACAAAACTATCTCCTAGATAATGTAGAACTTCCTGAGCACCAGTTTAGACTTGTGGTGCTCCCTTGGCTCATTGGCTTGCGCGATAGCCCTACTATAAATAGAGAACTATCGGATGGGCCGAGCTAATTACGCCACCTAGTTCATTCAAGAACTTTCAAATCCTAACTGCCAACATTACTGCATCCAATGCAATACTGTGCTCAGCTTCTGTAGTTTAATCAGCTATATTGCATGGAACTATTCCAGCAAATATCACCTCTAACCAGACAAACGATATAACCAGATTAAAATCGGAAATTATCTTAGTCTGTTTTGAAGTTAGCATTCAAACAGCTTGTTAATATCAACTCTTTTTGTCTTCTAAAGACAACAAAATTCTTTTGTCCATCTAAGGTACATAAGAATATTCTTGGTCGCAGTCTAACGCGCCTCACCTGGATTTCCTTGAAACTGACTCGTCATGCTCAAAGCATACGATACGTCCGGTCGTGTACATATCATGGCATACATTATAGACCATATTGCCAAAGCATAAGGAATGTTTTCCATCCTCTTTTGCTCATCAAGTCCCGTAGGGCCTTGCATCTTGCTAAGAGATGTGCCATGACTCATTGGAATGAGACCCTTTTTGGCGTCTTTCATTCTGAACTTATCAAGTACCTTATCAATATAGGTCACTTGACTAAGTCCAAACATCATTTTCGATCTGTTCCGACAGATCTTGATGCCCAATATGTACTGTGCTTCTCCAAGATCCTTTACTGAAAAACAATATCCAAGCCATTCTTTAATAGAATTAAGCATAGAAACATTGTTTCCAATAAGGAGTATGTCATCGACATACAACACAATGAATACAACGTAACTCCCACTGATCTTCTTGTAAAATAAGACTCTTTCGAGTTCCTCTGAAATCCAAAACCCAGTATGGATTCATTGAACTGAAGATTGCTACTCTGATATGCTTTGCTTTATTCCATAAATGGAATTATAAGATTGCATAATTTCTCAGCCTTATTAGGATCGATAAAACTCTTTGGCTGTGTCAAAACACATTCTCTTCTAGAATCCAATTCAAGAAGTTAGTTTTAACATCCAATATTACCATAACTCATTATCAAGATGAGTAGCAATGGCTAAGATGATCTGAATAATTTAATCAAAGCAACAGGTGAAAGTTTTTCCATAATCCACCTCATGAATAAAACTTTTACCATCAACCTTACTTTGAAAACCCTAGGTTTTCCATCTGTCTGTTTAGATCTTAAAGATCTATTAGCATTCATTGGGTCTAACCCCGTGATGCAAATATATCAAGTTCCAAACTTGATTATCAGATATTGATATCATCTCAGATTTCATGGCACCATGCCAATTTTCAGTAGTTGGACTCGTCATAGCTTGGAATTAGGTCGAAGGTTCACCGCTTTCCAAAAGCATGAATTCATATCTCTCATTGGTCACAATATCTAAGTATTTGAATAATAGAGATAGATTTATGCCTTTCGGACCTACGAGGGTTGGTATGGCTTTCAAAACCATAAGAATACTCTCAACCCAGTCTTGAGTATTCATCATTGGTTGTTTCACTTGAACCTCGTTCAAAACAACCGAGCTCCCACTGAATTTCTAGGAAAGATAACTCTTTTCAAGAAAATCACTATCTCGAGCAACAAAATATTGTTCTCAGATAGATCGTAGAAGTTGTACCCTCGAGTTTCTTATGGATACCATAAAGAAACTTTTATCCCATTTGAGTTCAAGCTCTATAGAGATAAATCTCGTCAGAGAAGCTTTTAGAACCTCAAATTTTGATGAAAACAATTTAGGGACCCTCCCTTTCCATACCTAGTATGTGTTCTTATCAACAGCTTTTGACGGTGTCCTATTCAGTGTATAAGTTGAAGTCTAGAATTATGTGTTCCCAAAAGAGACCAGTAGTTCATTTAGACCTCTCATCGAATGGTCGAACTATATCTAATATAGTTTGTTTTCTCGAAACATAACCTTCATGTGCTTGTGAACTGATAGGTTCCACATACATCAGTATGGATCATCCCTAATAAATCACTTACATGTTCTCCTTTCTCCAAGAAAGATGACATTGTTATCTTGTCCATCACACATCATCCACATGTATCAAATGACTCCAAGTCAAATGAATCTAGAATGCATTCTAAAAGAAGATTCGTTACATATTTAGATGTTGATTTGACCTAATCAACAATGTTATAGTTATGTCTCATTGAGACTTATTCGATTCGGCCTTTAGTGTTAATGTTATATATGATTTTTTAAGTTTAAAGTATACATAAACAATATAATAAACGTACCAAAACAAAGAATAATTCACAATTAAAATAGTTACCAAACTATTTAATAGTGAAAAACTAATCCATCAGTATCCAATACTGAACCAATATTCATTGTTTATTGAAGGTACGAAATTACATAGTTATAATACTAAAACAAGGCCCTAAGGCAAAACAACATCATATGATCATGCGGCTAATGCAGCGACATTCGCTTCATTTCTCGCCCGTAGATCGACATCTCTACTCACCAAACTTACACTTCTATGTAGTTCCTCCACATACAAATTTGAGAACCACATTTGGCATCCAATACCCAAGAAGTAGAATTTGTGAAGTTTAATGTCTATAACATTAATACCTGAAGATGAAGCAACCCCGTTCTTCACATCTTCATTGAACTTTGGGCAAATTCAATTATTCCCAATAATTGAGTTTCATTCAAATTTCCCATTCAAAATTATCTCAATGTCAAAACGTGATAAATCGTAAGTGAAAAATCGAAGTTTTCTAACCAGCGATATTATCATGCAATTGAAGCCCTATCTCTCATAAAATATGAGGGAGCCAACCAGACAATCGATTCACGCCATCCAATGGCTCGAAAGTCTCTAATTTGTGTCATTGATGAACTTAAGTGTTTTGGATTAAATCACTCCCCGAGGTGAAAATAATCATAACCTTATAATCCATCAAATGAAAGACAAATTAGGCATTTGTTTTGAAATTGAATAAAATATGAACTTTTATATGTTTGCAAGTAGTGTCCAACACTTTTGCAGTAGACGCATTGAGATTCCCTAGGAACCCTAGTAGCCTTCTTGCCCATGCTCTTTTCACTACCCTATCCCATATCATAAGAATTTCCCTCTTAGGGTCCTTTTCTATCGCCGGCTCAACAGCCTTGAGCATCCCGTGGAGCTCACGAAGCGATTTCTTCAAACCATTCATATGGAAAATTTAGCCTAAAGGCATTATAACCATAATGAGATTGAAGTATGAAATCGGTTGCCAAATAATCATCATAGGAAAAATCTAGGCGGTCACTTGAAACAAATAATCCAATCATTTGTTGTACATGTGATTCCATAGATTTCCATTTTTCCAGCCTAGCTGAAGCGATGACCCTGGTCATACCGAACCGCTCAATCTTAGCATATTCCCCGAACATGCTATTGAGTTGTTCAATGATATCTTAGGATGTGGTTATCTAACACATTTTCATTGTCTTCGTATTTGAGGACCATCCTCAAATTACGTTGTGAATCAAGAAAATTTATGTTGTTCAATTTTTCATAATCAAGAATTGAACCAAACTTGAATCGAGTTGAAATTAACATGATAAACTACAAAAGAAAGATAAATAAAGTATGTAAACATTCACAAAGCGGTAAACAAATAAGGTTGTCTAACAAGCTACTTATTTATTTCATTTTGTTCAATCGATATCTAATATCTTTGTTCCCTTGAACAAAACAATCCCAAGACCCTCATCTTGCAAATTCTTAAACCGACTGAGTCCGCACTTAAGAAGTCTAAGATAGGTAGACATCCCATGTCAATGACATCTAATGTCACTCTCGGTCGATGAGAGTCCCATTCTCATCTCATGTCTCGATAGCCACGCCTGCAGTGGATCTATTGATGAGAAAACCAAACTCATGTGTAAGGGTCTAACCCTTACTCCCACTTATCCCAAGATAACAAGTAGTACCCCGCTGAGGCGGACCTACCAACTTATGATCGAGGGCTTCATGAGTGTGATGTTTTTGGACAAGACATTATACTCATTATTTTGGGAACTTGCATGCATAGGTGTTTATATGTAAGTTGAACATTTATAACATAAAACATCCTATAACTAGCAAAGCAATTAAATACGTAATCGAAAGGCCCCTAGAACCTCACAACTCTCAAACGAAAAGATTAAAAGCAACAAAATAGGCCTTGAACATCTTCTGGACTGGCCCGCGCCCGCCGTTTCAGTTCCGCACCCGCCGATTTAGGTCAACCTAGTCCATACCCCAAAAACCACGAACGGCGCCCGCCGTTTCACAAACGGCGGTCGCCGGACACCACTGGCGGTCGCCGTTTCCAAAAGGCGCCCGCCAAAAGGGTACAAAACAGGCTGACCAAAAAACAGCCTTTCGGCGGTCGCCGTTTCCAAAACGGCGCCCGCCGAATCCATTCGGCGCCCGCCGGAGCACAAACGGCGCCCGCCGTTTTGCTCCAGCAGCCCGGTTTTCGCCCGTTTCGCTTCATTTTGCTTCGTTTCTTCTCGTTTTCGCCGGAGAGCCGAGATCCACCATCGAACCATGGACCAAGTCCATCGCTTACAAGTTTGAACAATACATATTGAAATAGAAAACCTATCTATTACAAATGATTCCAAGGGACGCAGCCCTCCAAAACTATGGCCAATCGTACGTAAAAAACGACAATTTCATTCACCCGACCACTAACGGTGGCCGGCCTTACATCTAATCACATAATCACAATTAAACATATAATCCAATTATGTTGATTTAACCTTCGTGTCCAACACAAAAGTGTGCACGAGCCCTAGGCTCTGATACCAATTGAAGGTGCCGGTATACCGATCCAATCGATATACCGTGTGTGCGGAAGCGTGTAAAGCGATAGATTTACCATGCCATGATCTTAGTGCACACTTAATGTGTATAAGAACACATATAAACATATATATATACACATCCAATATATATATATATATATATAAGGTTCAACGATTACTTACTTTTGGTGATCGTTGACTTTGGTTAATGTCGTTGAGGTGGTGTTGAGTCGATTGAACCACCTCAAATGGATCAGCCTCTCGAAGCTCTCCTTTTGAATGACCTCGTCACTCCTTTAGATCGTCCGGATGTGGAAGCCGCACAAATGGTCCGGCCTCTACGTGTTGCACACGAACCCGGATAATGAACACCTTTGATTGCTTGAGAATGGATCTCCAAGATCACCTCTTTTCTCTCTATTTGTGTGGATTTTCGTGGCTGATGCTTGTGTGTGATGAAAATCAGATTTTCATCTATATAAACACACCATTATTCACACCATTACACCTCTTTGTAACCTCCATCTTAATGTGCATAAAGATGCACCATTAACATGCAAAAGAGGTTACAAAGGAGGTGAAAGGTCATGCCACATACACATGCCACTATGCATTGTATGTGGTCCCACTTGCTTGTGTGGCATGCCATGTCACACTATGTGACATGCATCCATGCAAGCCATGCATCACATGCATGGGAATTAAATCCACGTAAATATTGATTCTAAATCAATATATATATCAATCATCGTACATTATCTTCGATTCCGTGTGTGACCCTGTAGGTATGATTTAATTGATCAATATTATATTGTTCCCAACAATTAATATTATCAAATAATCATTTAACATCCATAGACGACCTTATGACTTTATCGATTGCACACGTAGGATCGAAGGACATATCCCAACAGCAGGCCCTGGACGAGACGTCCCGGGAAATAAAAGAATTGAAGGCCAAGCTGGCCCAGACCGAAACTGATCTAAAGGAGACCACGGATAATTTCGATAATGCTTGCGAGATGCTAGAGTCTCCAGCGCATAACCCTCGAATTTTATCTAACCTTCTTTATGTGACTGCTTATGTTGGAATGGTCAGGTCAGCGGCTAAGGAGCAGAATGAAATTGTCAAAGACTTCGCCCTCAAGACACTCAAAGACTATATGAAGGAGGACACACTCGATGACCGGGTGCCGCAGCCATTCAAAGATCTTGAGGTCGAGTTTGGCATAGACATGAAGTGGTGGCCCACTTATGACAAGCTCTGCATCCCTGGTGAACTGCCCATTGCTACAACAGAAGAAGAAGATGCAGCAAGTGGAAGACAAGATTAGTGGGTATTTAATGTAATGGCTTAAAAGTCTTCATTGGTGGGATTAGATGTGATAGGAGGCTAATAGGTGGCATTATGAGAGCTTGCATGCTCATGCAAATGATAGTATAAAAGAGAGGGGAGAGAGAGGAAAAAAGGACTTCACATTTTTTCTACTTTTCCAAATACATTAAGTACAGGAAAAGAAAGAGCTTTAAGCTCAAGAACATCATGTTCATTTCCAGATTTCCGGCCATACATTTTTCGGTCTATAACCTGTCCCAAATCAAATAAATATCTTGTTGGTACCCTTCTTTAATCACCCCCCCCGGTTCCAGTATTAGTTTAATTTAGAGAAAAAGGGTTCGAACAGGGTTCATACGAGTCGCGGATTTGGGAATATTCGTGTGCGTGAGTATAAATGTAATTCACGTGGTAGAGCTGTATCTAAACTCATTTTCATAGCCTTGAGAGCTTGAATAATACCATAGAACTGTTGGAGTAGTATACTTAATGTCTAGATTTGAGTATTCTGAACTCCTTGTACACTTTCATTTACCTATTAAATACGAACATTCATTTGCTTTTAATTATTGTTAATTAAATATATGCAAATCATAGTCCTGGATTTTATACGTTGTAGTTAGTATGGTGTGTCGGGCCCCACACAGAAGATCATACTATCGGTTACTCGTATTTAATCAAACAGTGGCTCACGACCTAGATGGATCCGGACCAATCCATCGGTATAGTCGTTGTGTGAGAGAGAAAATAATTTGTCTTAATTATTTTATCACACTTGTACACTTGGTGTATTGAGCGGATCGATTGAGACTCATCAATTAGGATTGCTCGGCGATAATTGATTTGAGACTCAGTGTATTTTATTCTTAATCCCCGATATTGTTGCGGGTGTGTATATTCAATATAAGTGACTTTGATTTACCAAAGGAATTAACCGATTTAATTATTGGGTTAATTACCGGTTAAGTTGGGTCACTATATTTTATATATGGCATGCCGTGAATGATTGACCGGACAGTGTATCCCGGAAGGGTTGATAATATCCCCGAGATGAGCTCATAAGGATTTATTATGTAAACCTCGCGAGTGGATTTAATTCCGCATAATGAATAAGGTTGAGTGGTACTAGTCTCGGATAAAAGAGATCAATAAATTTATTAAGCAATAAATAAATTTTATTCATGGATATTTATATCTTAAATACACGGAATAAATAAATACTACCGGAGAAATATTATTTGGATATAATATGGTTTAATATTGGGAGTGCAATTAATTTATATAGTGGAAAATAAATTAATTAATATTAATGGGAGATTAATAGATTTGGGCTTGGGCTCAATTTAATCATTAATATTGGAAGCCCAATATTCCACCTCCTTTAGATCCCCTACGTAGCCTATAAAAGCACTACATGGTCTTCACTTTTTCATAAGACAAGAATATCAATACTTGATAGTTCTAGAGAGTTGAAGAGGATCCATAAGCTTGGAAGATCGTCGCCCACCCGACGTTCAAGCTAGTGCAAGGAATACGTGGGAAGATTCAAAAGGTCGTCTTGAATTCGTTTCTCCGAACAACGAATCGAAAGGTAAAAATCTAAACACCCTTGATTGTTTGATTTTGGTTTATCGAGAATACCGTAGAACAAGATCCGAGGTACGAAACCATGAACGGGGGACGATCGAGTGGTGGTGGCGTAGCCACCGGACCACAAGCGATCGCCCGGGCTAGGGTTTCGCGCGGGCGTGGAAGGGCGAACCCCGGCTGGACGCCGGGGGTGCGATCGATCGTCATGATCGATCGCTGGCCGCGGGCTGTGACCCGCGGCGGCCCTGCTGGAGGCGGTCCAGCCTTCCAGGCGGCGGCGAGTCGCCGGACTCGCCGCGGGGGCTGCTGGGCAGCCCCTCCCCGATCGATCGCTCCATGCGATCGATCCTTCGATCGCGTGAACACCCCGGCTCGCGGGGGTTCGGCCGGGGGCGGGCTGTGCGTCTTCGGGCGCACGGTCTCCGATGGTCGGACTCCGGCGGATGAGTCGATGTTCGCGTGATCTCCGGCGGATGGTTTTTCGTTCGGGTTATTGTTTCCGCAAATTTTAATAGCCCGGGATATCGAATTCCAATAAGAACCACCTCCCTCTCCGAGCACGTAGATCGGTTTTCAATCGATCGAGGCTCGTAAAATCGTGTGTCATTTCGTGTGATTTCTTTTGTGTTGTGTTCCTTGAAGTTCAGAGATACTTTTAGGATCCTTAGATCGAGCGTTCGTCATCGTATCCCGATTTCACCATTTTTGAGCTTGGAGCTCCGGTTCGAGCTTTTGAGCACTCGCAGCTCGATTGTTGTTTGGTCTTGTTCGAATCCTCAACAGTATGCAAAATATAATACTACGTTATGTTGTTTAATGACAACAACAACACACGACACGACATGAAAAAAAAACGATTACAACATGAATTCGATCGATCTGTTTCCGTTTCTTTTCCAGATACGCGAAACTCCTCTGGTAATCCAAAACCGCGACCACCAAATGCCGGGACTGTTGGGATTTGTATGGATCTCATCCATACCCCAATAGATGGAGTTTACGTATTTTACAAGCATGAAAAGGTGCGGAATAATAAATCATGCATAACACGTAAAATCCTAAACATGGATCTAGTGCGCACGTAGTAGTAAGAACAATTATTGAGTTAGTATAAGAATCGTGTACCTTGTGATTCTTTGTATGTAATCGATGCCCGGACGTAGATAGATCAGCCGCGAAATTACCCGGCCTCAATTTGTTGCACGAACCCTCTTTGATCAACGAACGTTAGAAGCCCTCTTTAATATCGAGTCCCACTCGATTCTCTCGTCTCGCCGCGAATATGAAGCTTGTAGAAAGTGAATTCTATTGTATTGTAGCAACATAATTCGTGGGTAGAGGTCCCTTTATATAGGAGGAGGTATGAAAGAGTTTAGGGTTAAATATGATTAAAAAAAGGAAAGAAAAGAAAAAGAGTAAGGAAAAATAGTCGGCCGCGACTTCTTTTCCTTTCGCACACGTGAATTCGGCCCGGCCCACTTAATGCATGCAACAATTAATTGATTTGATGATGTCATCGTGACATCATCATCATGATTAATTCTTTGTGCGCATCTATTGTCAATATCTATATCATGCTCCTAGGAGTACGATATAAATAGTACTCTCAGCCTTTAAAATATAAAAATCATCATTTAATAATAAGAAATCTTCATTTCAAAAAATAATTATTATAAACATTAAATTAACATAACAATGAATATATTAGCATACTTAATGAATATTTATCAAAAAATAAATGAAGATATAATCATGGGTGTACAATTAGAATCGTGCTCCTAAGAACACGGTATAAATTGCCATCTATTGTGAGTCGACGTATGCAAATCAATTTTTCTCTCCATTTCTTCCGTCGTTCAACCTCGATTCCTAACCAATGTTTATATACTCCAAGTATATTTGATCAATAGAGTCCGTGTGACTCATTTGGCTTGATTGTCGACAATTAAGTTCAAGTTCACAACTCGACACTTAACATCGCACAATCGATCCATCTACACAAGATGCACAACATAGCTTGCTTCGGTACAACACACGTGGAATGAAGGACACTATTCCAACAGGGACCCTATCTCCGGCCAGAGCACCCCGGCGGGGCACAGCAGCGTGACGGTCGAGTAAGCCGTCGTCTTCGCTCAGCCATTCGATCTGCCTCGTCATCAAGCGCATGGTGGATCGGACTTCCTCCTCTGAGCGTCTCTTGAAATTGTCGATGTTGAAAGCGTATACGGTCACGTGAATCACTCCCATCTCGCAGCAGTATTTTATCATCCGCAAGAGGGCCGCGAAGCCGCACCGGATGCCGGCGCCGCCTTCTCCGAGGTTGTGCCGCCTGGCGTATCGGCGGTTGTCGTCCATGATGAAGGCGACGTGGTTGGGGATGGGGCCCATCGAAAAAACGGAGCATATGAACCTGCGGAAGATGGTAAAGAGATTCTCCACAACGAGCGAAATGAAATTAAAACCTATGAAAGAACACATAGCTAGTATTCCAAGGCGAGAATATAGTATAATGATAATATTACAACATATTTACATTTATATGTTTAGTTTGGCAGGTTGAAGAGCTAGTCTGTTAGCTCGTGATGCGTTAGATTTTTCTTTATGCGCTATACTGTATTATACCCCTTTTTTCTTTTATATGTGATTGACTTTTACCAAAAAAAAACATATTTACATTTTATACTCTCTCTCTCTCTCCCGATGGTCATATATTTTTGTAATTAAAAAAAAACATATATCAAAACCCTAATGGGTTTCCGATATTTTTGCTTAGTGGATCGAGCCCACATCATCTTCCAATGAAATATTTAAAATTCCATCAAAACATCTTGTATCTTGACTCAAACGAGACGCCAATTCGAGCTTTTAGCTAGCACCGAACAATTCTTTGTCTTTTAATTAACTGGAGTTTGAAGTCTTCTAGCGAAAGCTTTCCAACTCGACGTGTTGTTGAATTCAACACCATAGCGGGTTTCTATTAGAATATGTTCTTTTGAGTTTAATTTCAGTTCATTTCAGATCGTTTCATTTCATTTCAGTTCAAATCATATCGTTTAAGTTCAGTTCAGGTCGCTTCAGTTCAGGTCAAAAAGACATGTTCTTTTGGACTGAAATCGGCTAAACTAAACTGAACTGAATTGAAGCGATCTGATCTGAACTGGAATGAATTGAACTAAATTGAATTTTTTTATAAAAATAATAATAATTTTTATAAATTATTTATTTATTTTTAAAAAATATTAATATTATAACATTATTAACTAGATTTTATTGTTAAAATTATTAATTTAAATTATTATTTATTTTATTTTATTTTAATTTATTTTAAAATTAATTTAATCGAGCTGAAGTGAACTGAACTGAATCTATCTAAACTGAACTAAAATTAAGTCCAAAAGAACGGCCTTTGTCTACGTTAGCATCCACGAACAACTATCATCCGATAAGCCTTGTTTTGTTGGGTCTTTTGGTTTGACAATTAGTCATCTCTGCCTCGCTGCGGGTCAGCACCTCCGAAAGAAACGGAGGACTTCATTCAGTGATCCCGCGATCGCCCTCTGAACGATCAGAATAAGGTAAATTAAAGCTTGAAGATAAGTTTTGTACTCTATTAATTTCTCAGCCCCCTTAGTCGGGTGGGCGTCGGCCGGTCTTTCGACAAAATCCCCCTAAAAACCGTACGTGCGGGTCTCCCCGCATGCGGCTCACGCCATTTGAGGTGGCCCAGCCCGACATTCATTCGCAAATTCTGTAGTGAAATTGAGAACAGACGAACAGTGTCTTGACAAACTGTTAGCTGCTTGCCATTTGGTGAAGCATAAGCACCAGTTCAAAGTCTTGTATGGAGACTTCGAACTCTCAAGAACTTTCGAGTTCAAACATTGCGTGTAAGTCATCACCAATGTTTTCGAAGGCCTAGATGAGTGTTATCTTCATATTATGCAAGGAAACTCTTATGTGTCCTAGCACACTTAGAATAATTTAACTTGCACATTACAAAAAACACTTAACTAGCTAGATACGAAGTTTATACAAACATAGTGTATAGTTCAAGCTACCTAGTTCGACATAGTAAGAAATTTGACATCGAACAAGAGTATTGAACTACACATCAACATTATACGATCGATCTTAACATAATTTTATCACGCGAGTAATAAACAATCCAAGGATTTGGGTAAATTTTGATAAGACGCTTGAAACCAAATCGTATAAACAAAATAACACCATTTTTTATTTTTATTTTACGCTATATATTCTAATATAAGTAAAATGACATTTTCACTCATAAAACTCAAAAAATCCAAAAAACGTAGTACACTCTTAAACTTCATTTTTTTTTATAATATTATTTAATTTTCAATAGTAGCCAGTACCCCCAGTACCCACTGTAATTAATTTACGAATATAAATACCCAACTAATGCAAGCAGATTAACCTTCGTATGATTCAAAAGCAAAAGAAATAAAAATAAAATAAAAATTTATCACTCATCGTGATGAGAAGAGAGAAGTTGACCTTCAATAAACAACTCCTAATTTATTTCGTTCAATTATTATTTCAAAGTTGCAAATGTAAACGTTAAATAATGCATGTCGGCAGCACGCCCATACTCTCGCCACGTGTCCGCAACTCATTTAGCTCAGCAAAATTTCCGTGAAACCCCATTTCGAAAATGCCACGTGTCACCTTCACACTCGTAACTTAGTCAATCCACAAAATGCCACCACGTGTCCCTGTCTCCTTCTGATCGGCCGACCTTTGTATCAATGATTTAATTAAATTTTATTGATTTGTTAACGTAATTAAATTTAGTAAGAATTTTTGAATTACCATACATAAATTTTACTATTTTACAAAGAGAAACGAGAAACTTTACTCCACTGAGGTAGGTAGGAATGTGCCCGAGTAGCAGACTGTTGTGCGAGAGAGCCAACAGATCGAACCTCAGGTCAAACCTTCATAATATTTTGATGAAAATTTGTCTCACTCGAGATTCGAACTCTGCGTCGTCGGGAATTACACCTACATAAATTTATAAATATAAAAGTAAAATATTCAAATAAATTATCTTATAAATTAATAAATAAATTTATTAAAAAATACTCTAATAATTTTCAAAATTTGGTACCTACGTATTAATATTAATTAATGATAATTTGATAATTTTGAGAACTTAATTGGCCCAAATCGAAAATTATATATGTGATTTGTATTTGTATGATTGAGTTTTGAATATGAAAATATATAATATTCATATTAGTATTCTTATTAAAATTTTATGAATCATACAAATTTAAATCGAATAATTTAAATAATTAGTGAATTGAAAAAAAAAATACAATTTTTATTTTTAATTTATTAAATCTTATATGAAAATTTTGTAATTAAACAATTTTTAATCAATTCATTTTAATTAATTAATTTAATTAATTTTACTAGAAAATTTTGCAATTTACTACTAATTTTTAAATGAAATTTTGTTAATTAATAAATTTATTACTTAAGTACATACAAAATTTTATTAATTATTTAACACTTAATTAATTAATTAATCTAATTCATTCATTAAATTATAGAATAATTTCATTTAATTATTTTATTCTTATCTATTGATAAATTTAATTAAATTAAATAAAATACTCACTTATAATTTTATTTTTAGATAATTAAAATTTTCTTACCATAATTAAGTATGCTAAAAAAATCATTAAAATCTAATTAACTGGCTCATACCAAATTTTTCTTACTTTTTCCTAATATTAGATGGCGTAATATGATTAGAGAAGCTTCTATCCACCTGGTTATCTGGATAACATTAGCCTTATATATACCCCAAATCGCAATCACCAGAAACAACAAACACAGATCTCAAAATTCAAATTCTTTGTTTTGCCTATTCTTTTTCCTTTTCACAAACCCATATTTTGTTTTGCTCAATGATAAACAAGCCCGATTATGAAAGCCGCCGGATTTTGAATTTTCCGGCCGTTCGCCCCTGCCGATCGGTGTCTTTCTCCACCCTCGTATCTTCTCTAATCGAGCTAACCCACTCGATCTGCGATTTCAAATCGAAACCCCTCTTCACGAACAAGGAAAACGCCAAAACCTCCATCCGATTGATCCAAGCCCTCGCCTTTCTCCTCGAAGAAATCAAAGATTCCAGAACCTTCGCCACTCGCGCGATTATTTCGTCCCTCTCCGACCTCCACCTCGTCTTCCAGAAACTCAATTTCCTCCTGCAAGACTGCGCCAGGGAAGATTCTAGGGTTTGGCTGCTCGCGAAATCCAAGACCGTATCTTCCCATTTTCGCGACTTGGCCAGAGAAATTGCTGCGGCATTAGATGCCTTTCCGCTCTCCGGGCTCGGGCTTTCCGACGACGCCGCGGAATTGGCGGGGTTCGTAAAAAACCAGGCCCTGAAATTAAAGTTCGATTTCGAAGCCGACGACAGAACGGCCGCGAGGAGGGTTTTCGGCGCAATCGACCAGTTCGAAATCGGATCCGCTCCGAGACCCTGTGATTTGAAAAGGGTTCTCGAGTATTTGGGGATTAAAACCTGGAGCGAGTGCAACAGCCAAATCGGGCTCCTGGAAACCCTGTCGGGCCAAGAAATCGGGCCCGCCGATATCAGCAGTTTGATTGCCGTCTTGGTTTACTGCAGGTGCACTCTTTTCGAAAGCGTCAACGCCGTGAAGAAAGATGGAATCAACGCCGTTGATTCTGAGTTCATCAGGTTTCTGAACGTCGATGATTTCAGGTGCCCGATTTCGCTCGAGATCATGACGGATCCAGTCACGATATCCACCGGCCACACGTACGATATGTCGTCGATCACGAAATGGTTCGCCTCCGGAAATCATACCTGTCCCGTAACGGGCCAGTTGCTATCCTCGATCGATCTCGTCCCCAATCTCGCCCTGAAGCGGATCATCAAGAAATACTGCTGCAAAAACGGAATCCCGTTTCCTGAATCGACAAAATCATCATCCCGACGTCACCCGATTTCCGCCGCGGCTGAGCATTCCATGTCGATTCTCGCGAGTTTTCTGGTCGGGAAACTCGTTGCTGGAGAAAGCGAAGAACAGAAGAAAGCGGCTCACGAGATTCAACTTCTCACCAAAGCAAGCAGTTTTAACAGCTCTTGTTTGGTTGAAGCCGGCTCGATCCCGCCTCTCTTGAATATGCTCCGTTCGGAAAACCCTGAAACGCAGGAGAATTCGATGGCGGGGTTGTTGAATATCGCAAAGCACGCAAAAGGCAAGAAAATCGAGTTTGAAAGAAATCGAGGATTGGACTCTGTAGTGCACGTTTTGAACGAAGGAGTCAAACTGGAATCTCGCAGGTACGCGGCTGGAACGTTGTTCTACCTAGCTTCGGTCGAAGAGTATCGAAAAGCCATAGGTGGAACTCCGGGCTCCATCACGGGTCTAATTAGTTTGATCTGGTCGAGCTCCGGCCGTGCGAAGAGGAATTCGCTGGCGGCGATTTTGGGTCTGCTTAACTACCCCGAGAATCACCGGAGGTTCCTATCAGCCGGGTTAGTCCCCACGCTAGTTAACACGTTGACAACATTGTCCGACAGGGAAGAGATCGTAATCGGCGCTCTAGCTATTTTAGCAACTCTGGCAGAAAATCCGGAAGGTTCTATGGCGGTTATCGGTGCAGGGGGTATACCCGTAATTATGGGGACTTTGGGGGATAGTTGTTCTTCGGTAGATGTGAAGGAGTACTGTGTGTCGCTGTTGCTGGCTATGTGCATCCACGACGGTGCGGGTGTTGTCCCTGTTTTAGTGAAGGACGAATCGCTGATGGTGGGGTTGTATTCGGTGCTGGCGGCTAGGTCGAGCAAGAAAGCTAGTTCGTTGATAAGGATTTTGCACGAGTTCGGCGAGAAGATGAGCTCGTCGTCTCGTCTTAGGATGGGTGATTTGGGCTATGCCCGGGAACATTCTGTTCATGTGTGGTGATGAAATTTTAGCAATTGCCACTCTTTTTTTTTTTCTGTTTTTTTAGTTAGTGTAAGTATTGATTCTTTGTCACTTGTGCTTCTAGATTTTTGGTTGAGGCAGTACACACAAATGAGTGTTGTATTTAGTGTCATTTTTTTCCTTGTTGTTAATAAGATACATCAGAGAAATAGTTCAATCAAAATTCATATTCTGTTTGTATATGGATTGACAGTTATCTACATAAGAGTCACAAAGAAGTTATCATCATATACACAAGAAGTAGGGGCCATACACACATCACTTTGTTATCCTAATCCATATACCAATACCAATCCTATAACAGAACATTCTCTTATCATTGTCCCCATATACTATATATTTGGTATAGTATTTTCTTGGCAGGAGCAGAGCAAAGTTTTACAGATGGCCGGAAAATTCAAGAAATGCATGACGCTATGCTGCACCCGAAAGCATGTGGTAAAGTTATAATCTTTATTATAAGCTCGTGCGGCCCGGATGACTATCTTTCTGTACAGACAATCGACTGACATATTCGATTTTCGAATCTATGCAGGCAGAGGAAATCGGAAAGGACACGCTCGAGGAAGCCGTTGCAGGCCTCCAGAGGCTTCTTAGGTGTTACTACTATATTTAATATTGTTGTTTATGAGAATGATTTTAATCTTGGGACGTACGTAATGTAGTGAGAAAGTTGAGCTGAAGGCTGTCGCAGCCTCAAAGCTGAGGCAGTTGGCGGCCGAATTGGGCGGTGGGAGTATGGGGAAGGCGGTCACTGACGACCCGATTGAAAGGATCAAAATCGGGTTCAATCACTTCAAGAAAGAGAAATACGAGTACGCAATATCATTTATATCGTATACAAGTACTATGAAGTAATTTGAGTTTTGATTATAGGAAGGATAGTGCATTGTATGCAAAGCTTGCGGAAGGCCAAAGCCCAAAGTTCATGGTGTTTGCATGCTCAGATTCTCGAGTTTGCCCTTCCCATATCCTCAATTTCCAACCCGGTGAGGCGTTTATGGTCAGAAACATCGCCAACATGGTCCCACCATTTCACAAGGTACAATAATAATAATAATAATAACAACAACAGAGCATTGCGTAATTCTCTGGGATATAACGAGTAATCGATTATCGTTTTCTATAGACGAAATATCCAGGGGTGGGAGCTGCCATTGAATATGCAGTACTGCATCTCAAGGTTGAGAATATATTGGTTATTGGTCACAGCTTTTGTGGAGGCATAAGGGCACTCATGTCAATTCCTCATGATGATGACGTCACTCCTCAGAGGTATATATACAATTATACCATACATATACTCTATTAGTTGCTATTATAGTTTTTATTAATTGAAATATGATTATTTGAAAGTTGAAACAGTGATTTTATACAAGACTGGGTAAAAATCTGCAAAACTGCAAAGGCCAAGGTTGGGACCGAATGCGGCAAACTAGGATTCGACGAGCAGTGCAGGCAGCTCGAGAAGGTAACTTCCCAAAATACCCTTGAGGTTCGATTTTCGTTTAATAAGGAATCAAGATTGTGTTTTTTTTTTTTTGCCAAAAACAGGAGGCTGTGAATGCATCACTAGGGAACTTGTTGAGCTATCCATTTGTGAGGGAAGCCGTGGTCAATAATACCCTTCTCTTGAAGGGGGCTCACTATGATTTCGTCAATTGTACTTTCGAGACTTGGGGCTTAGATTCCAAGATATCGCCTCCTGTCATAAGCCTTCGTTAAAGCCATCGCACGATCCTTGATACTTTCGCAATGTAACAAGTTCTTGAAATTTACTGTAAAGAAACAAGACTGTCACATAAAAACAAATACTTCCCAATATTTATTTTACTCCCAATATTTATTTTTCAGAATCATAATGATGGCAAACCAAACACAATAGTTTTTCAAGCACTTCACAAACTTCAAAAGAACAAACAAACACCAAACACTCATGCTTTATAACACTTATCCCCATCACAAACAAACCCCTCCCCTGATTTCTCCTCTTCCTCAGCCACTTCTTCTCCTCCACTGCCACCACCATCCTCCAAAGCACACTTGGGATGAAGATCGAAGTCGCAATCCCCACAGTAGTACGACCAACCACGCCCCTGTTCCTCACACCCATCGCACACAAAAGACGAGCGCTCTGTAAGAACAAGCTCGTGGTCATGAAGCTTTTCACTCTCGACTTTCCCCGGCCACCCCTCTGCCATCTTCTTGTACTCCCTTTCAATCTCCTCGACTCGCTCTGCAGTGAATGGATAAGCATCAGCACCGTGAAACATTATCAGCTCGCAGGCTTCGGTCGACACGGTCTTGCCATCTGGACCAATGGCGACAGCCTTTGGGATGCCCCGCACCTTGAATAACCGGCTCAGGGATTCTTCCCGTTTGTCCCCGAAAGGGACTGCGAGCCACGGCATTGCAGAGAAGTATTCGTCGAAGGACTTTTGGTCTCTGTCGCTGGAGATGAATACGATTTCGAGGGCATTCTTGTCTTTGTTGATTTCTTGATATGCTTTCACAAGCTTCGGGAGGAATGCACGGCACGGGGGGCACCAGTGGGCCGAGAAGTAGAGAAGTATGTTTTTCCCAACGAGATCAGACACCGGGACCTGAAAGTCGAATCAAAGTAACGGATGATTACGAAAATACCCTTTTACCACAACAGTCAAAAAACGACCCGAAATAAGCTTACCTTGAGACCATCTTTTCCGATCACAAAGTCGCGATCCCCCATCACCAAAACGGACTCGAGTGTTTGAGCTTCACGTTTCGCCTTCTCCACCTCTTCAAACTCAGCGAATCTATCGGGCGTGAAGGGGTATGCCCTCACGCCATGCTCCCCGATGGCATCAGCAACATTTGGATGAAGAGTTTTCCCGTCCGGCCCGATAATGACGACAGTAGGAAGCTCTTCAAGCTCAAAGTACTTAATTAGCTTTACACAACACTTGTCATCAACGGGCAATGAAAACCAAGGTAAGCCTTGGAACACTTGTCCGAACGAAGATTCATCTGGGTCAAGGGGTACCATCACAATCTCAAAGTCGTTCACTCCATTTTCTCTCAAGCTGTTGTACACTTGGACTAGTTTTGGATTAAAATCGAGGCATCTTTGGTAGTCAGCCAGAATGAAATACAAACCCACGGTCTTGCCTTCCAGCTCGGAGATGGGTTTCTGTAAGGCAACAATATTTGGAATAATTAAAAAAAGAGACTCATTTCTAAAACAAAACTAGCACCAACAAATACAAACCTTTTTACCATCAGCTGCAATCACATAGTCCCTGGAATCGGACGTGAGCACAGATTTCAGCGACTGGTTCCTCTTTGCTTCGATTTCCAGTTCCTTGAGATTTTCGAGTCGTTCAGGGGTAAAGGGATACCCTTCCACTCCGTACTCAATGATAACCATCACACCCTCGGCAGTGGATACTTCTCCATTCTCTTCCAGGAATACAAGGTGAGGTATCCCATTGACACTGAACAACTTATTCAGTTCCTTGCGTGTTTCAGAATCAGAAAACGGAACAGCAAGCCAAGGCATCTTAGAGAAATAGCCATCGAAAGCCTCGTTGTCTTTGTCCCCAGAGACAAAAACAACCTCGATTCCGTTGGCTTGTTCGAGGAGTTTGTTATAAACCTCCACAAGCTTCGGGGTGAAACTCTGGCACGGGCCGCACCAAGATGCCGAGAAATATAGCCCGACCCTCTTTCCCTTTAAAGTATCAATTTTAACCTACAAATATATTCATAAAATATTAACATAGTTGCATAATGAATCCCAAATCAACCAGTTAGTTCTACACACAAAAAAAAAAAAAAAAAAAAAGACCTTGGCTTCCAAGTGAAAAAACAAATGAATGTTTTAAGAGCAAAGGGCAATTGATATTTTCCACCAACAATCAGAAGCAGAGATTTCATATCCCTAATTTAGTGTATCTGCATTATAAAAATTTGATCTTTTTTGCAATTTGGTCAAAACACAGAATACACTACCTCTACCTCTACCAAAGAACAGCAAAGCCAACAACAACAACAAAAAATAAAAAAATGATCTTTATGAAATTTGGTGAAAACCCAGAATACCATACATCTACCACCTCCCAAACACACACTGAAATACCAAAGAACAGCAAAACCATGAAAAAAATATTTGATCTTTATGAAATTAGGTGAAAACCCAGAAAGACCCAAGAAACAAAAAGAAGAAAAGCATATGAATGTATGAAGTTGAATGAAGAACAAAAGAATGAAGTCTCCAAACCTGATCTCCATTGTTGCGAATTAGGTAATCCCTGTTTGGATGGCATAAAATAGAATTGAGATCATACATTGCTTTCTCGCTCGCCATTACGGAGTATCTGAGAAATAAAAAGTAAAACACAGGCGCACAAGAATGATTGACTGAAGGGAGGAGGACGGAGACTCTGAATGGTTTATGGCACTATTTAAACAAGTGGAAATATTGCTACTGTATTTGCCTTTTCAACAAATAGAAAATATGGAGACTACGAGAAATAGTACTCTTATTTATGAAGCTTCGTATCAATTTACTTTTGAAATTGAGTCAATATGATTTTAAAAGAAGTAAATATGATTTTAAAATAAAATATACTCCGTATATGAAGTGTGGTAAAAATTAATATTTTAATATTTAATTATTATTATTTTACAAACAATAACCGCTAAATTTATACAATTGTATAAATTTAAATAAATTATACTTATTTTTAATTAAAAAAATAAATTATTTAATTCTAGTGAAACTTTAAAAAATCCAACTTATCTAAAATCTCTCATTTTAAAATACCTGTTAAAAGAATAATATCAAAACAATTTATATTTGAGTTGAATTACTATTTTTCAAGCACATAAAATAATCATAACTTTTCAATGATTTAAAAATAAAATATATATGAAGTGTGGTAAAAATTAATATTTAAATATTTAATTATTATTATTTTACAAATAAAATTAATTTGCGTGATTTTAATTATTATTCTTTTATAAAAACTCTAAAAGAGAAAATTTGCGTGATTTTAATTATTATTCTTTTATATATGAGGATGCTAGAATTTTATAAAATTCAGAAAATTTAAATTGAGAGGCCTGTAATTTCATATAAATTTGTCCCATACTAATGTCACTATCAAATTTTAAAATATATGCATAATTGTATAAGCGGGAGTGTTTTAAACTTACACACTAAGTACCAAAGTTTATTTAAAATTTAAATTAATACAAAGTGTTGCAAAAGAAAGGGACTTGCTTAATCTTGAGGTGTGAATGGGTAGAATAAATCAATATCTAAGGTCAATTTATTTTGTCCTTTTTAATCTTGCTAAATTAATTTGTTTACAAAGTAGAAAATTAATTAAATGGTATTTGGATTTTGGAATCTGCCTTTTAAATCCTAACTAGACGCGTATTTCTATTTTGACCCCTAAAATTTCTATTTCGACCCCTAAATTTACACAATGTTCGAAACAGACCCTGACTTTATTTGTTTAATGCCTTCTAATATTGGAAAAGAAGTGTTGAACACGTAATAAATAAAAGAAAAAAGGGAAAGGGGAGAAAAAAAAACATGGTTAATATTTGTTTTGGTTTAGGTCAATTGCAGATATTTAAATACTCACACACATTTTCGGGTTCGAACCTTGGACCTTACGGTTCTCAAGTCGAATGCTCAACCAACTGAGCTAATAACCTTTAACATGGTTAATATTAGGGGTTGTAAAAAATACCGAAATATCGAAATTATAGTATCGAAAAATGCCGAAAAATACTAAATTTTTGGTATATTGAAATTTTCGGTACGGTATAATACCGTATCGATAATTTTCAGTACGGGTATCGGTATTAAATTTTTAATATTTCGGTATATACCGATATATCGATAATAGTCGGTATAGTTCGATATTTCGGTACATATTTATTTCGGTATGCAAAAAAATGTCGATATGATTCGGTATATCGATATTTTCGGTATAATTCGATAATAAAAATTTCGATGTGGTTCGGTATATCGATATTTTCGGTATATCGAAAGTTCGGTACGATATCGGTATGAACTTTTCCGATACTGAAAATTCGATATATCGATAATCGGTATACCGAAATTTTCGGTACAATATCGGTATGGATTTTTTTGATACTGAAATTTTCGATACGGTATCGATATAAGCATTTCAGTACGGTACGATATTTCAGTAATATCAGTAAATTTTACTTAGAACAAAAAATGTTAAAATTTATTTAATATTTACAATTAATTAACGCACAAAGTATAGTGTAAATTAAAAGCATACAAAAGTAAAAGAATGTGGAGAATTATTGTTACAACATAAACAATTTAAGTATTGAAATAAGTTGACGTTCGATATAAAATGTGAAAAAGTGTCATTACTATGAGATGATTGACACTTTGACAGTACATTTACACTTTTAAAAGAAAAAGAATTGTGTAGGGAATTTAGCTGCTCTTATGTAAATTATTAATTATATTTTTCAATTTTGTTTTTATTAAGAACACCCCTCTCTCTCGTAATAATAATTACTCCCTCCGTCCCAGAACTGTTTGCCAACCTGGTCAACCGTTCTCTTGTTTGACCGTCGATTACTTATGATAAAAAATATATAAAAATTATAAAAAAATACTAAAATAAAATTTATAATATGAATTTTATTTTAGTATTTTTTTTATATTTTTTATATATTTTTTATCATAAGTAATCGACGATCAAACAAGACAACGGTTGACCAGGTTGTCAAACAATTATGGGACGGAGGGAGTATATATTTTATGACTCTAATAATATTAATATGTATTATCATATTAATAAGTGCTAATATTAATATTAAAATTGATTATCAAATCGTACAAGTTCAAGAACAATCTAACTATTTAAACGACATTTTCCATTTCTACTATTCTTCTTTTTCTTGAGGTTCTTTCTAGTGTAGTAGATTCAAAACCATCATTCTCTTCTTGTGATGTCGTACTTTGGCAGCAAGTGAAGCTGCCTCCATTGGGTTGAGAACATACAGTTATATCCATTTGGGACGCGCACGTAACTTTGTTTATGTAGTGTCTTTAGTGCTCCTACTATGCATTTAGATCTCGTGAGGCATGGCCTTGCCATCTGCATAAATAGACGAAGAGGTCAGCACTCAAATATGATGCAAACAAAGTTTGAATCATTTCGTACAGTTTGTTTCAAACAACCTTGAGAGCAAGAATCTTGCCAGTGGGCTCATATTAGAGTTCGAATTATACTCCTTACCCTGCTGTTTTTTCTTACTATCAGCTTCTGGAATCGTAGGTGGTACTTCCATTTTCCCCTTTCCAAATATCTGAGCTGCCAGTAGGTCTTTCAGAGACCTTTCATTCGACCTACAAAAGGTTGTTAGTTGAGAAAAGATGTAATATACTTGGTGACAAATAGTTCCGAACTAATTAGGTCACTAGAAGAATGAGGTACAAGATATGTTACATTTCAAATTATGTACATCACGTTTGGACCAGAGTTCAATTGAAAGATGGACCTTAGTACACACTACCTCTCTCACATGTCGTGTATAGGAAACGGAGCCCCATATTGGTCGACAAAGTTCGGAAGGTTAACCGGAGCTTGGTTAGCATTAGAAGCTTCAAAACATCTTCTCTTTGTTTCCTCTTTTAACTTCCGTCTTGTGAACATGTTGAAAGTATAACTTTCTTTGAAAATTTTCACTAAGGAATTTTGTCGAACACCTTGTGTGCACTCAACAACTTGACGAATTTCTTGAAAATTTATTTTTGAATCACCTCAAACCTGCAAACATCATGTTCCCAAGGTAAATCTATTCGATTTAGTATATGATTTTATCAACAATTTCAAAATTATGGATAGAGTAAGTTTTTCTCGAATTGCAGTAGGCTAAATTGGAGAACTCGGTGAAGGTAAAATTGACCTGGAGTTGCTCGATTATGGAAGGTCTGTGTTGAACGTCTTATGTGTCTTCGTGTTGTTGCTCTTTCTTTGCTGCTCCATCAATGGCGCGTTTCGTAGGTGAGTAGTTTGTGTTACGGGAGGGAGGGATGCATGAGAAAAAGTGATTTGGTGGGGTGTAATTAGTAAAGTATTCTTTTGTGTAAAAGACTAAAAGGATAACATAGGTAATATTAGGGCTGGAAGTTCGGTTAACCAAAACCGAACCGAACCGAATGACCGGTTAACCGAACCGAAAAACGACGAAAATGACTAACCAAAACCGAACCGAATAATTTATTGGATAACCAATAACCGAACCGATTTTTTCGGTTTGGTTATCGGTTAACCAAAAAAACCGATTAGAAAAAAATAAACTGATTTTAAAAGAAATATCGTGGGAAAAAAAGAAGAAAAAAATAAAATATAAATAAATTTAAACCAAAATCCAACTTATTCAACCTAACATGCATAAATCCAACAAAATACCAAAAATCCGAAATAAGTAAGGGAGTGTTGTCATACAATCGTCCTTAAGGATATATATAATATGTAATATATATAATATATTTCGGTTATTCGGTTTTTAACAATCGGTTATCGGGTTAACCGATAACCAAATATATAAATTTTTTCTTACCGAAAACCGAACCGAAAACCGAATTTCTTAAAATTGGTTAACCAAAAACCGAAATTTTCGGTTTGGTTTCGGTTTTAACCGATAACTAAAACCGGAATTCCCACCCCTAGGTAATATATAGGGGGTGTGTTAATCTTATACTTAAAAGTTTGGGGTATATAAATCATGAGGGTGTGGAAAGTAAAAAGAGAGGTGTAAATAATCTAGGCCTTAAAAAGAAATGCATAACAAATTAACAATGTTCATATGGTGCCCAAAAAAATGTAAAAGAGCCCAAATTGTTCAAGACAAGAGCCCAAAAACATTTAGGATCGGCCCGCCAAAAAAGATTTTGGGCTGGTGCCCACTCGGAGCATCCCTAATGCCAATTGTTCATATCGCTAAAGCAATACGCGATGGAAGATGTTTGGTCGAGCGATGGAGCTTATAAATGGACGGAATTTTGACCGTTAAAAATCCAAAGGTTGCTAGTTAGTGAATTTTGACCTTTAAATCTAAAATAAAATAAAATATAAAAGATTGATCGATACATTTTTTGTAAGGAAAAGATGAATCACGAACCGGACGATGACTTTTCCTTTTCATTTAATTGCGGTGAAATAGACCAATCCCCGATCGCCGCTGACGACGCCTTCGCCAACGGTCAGATCAGGCCGTTCTTCCCGCTCTCTGACCGCCCCGATTTGTTGATTTCCAAAGACGATAACATAATATTTGTCGAAGCAAACGACGATGATGACGTGGCGGAGGAGGGAGGCGGCGGCGAAGAGGAGATCGTGGGCCCGTGCTGCTCTTGGTCCAGCCGCAACAAAAAACCGGTGGAGGCAGAGCCCCCTGTATGCAAGAAGAGCTACTCGACCGGATTTTCCCGGATCTGGCGCTTCAAGGACCAAAACGTCCCCAGGTGCAATAGCGACAGGAGGGACGCCGCCGCCGCCTTTGTGTTCCTCGGCAATGATGACGTGGCAGACGACGTGGCAGAGGAGAACCCTGTGAAATCGAAGAAGAAGTCGAAGAAGAAGAAGAAGAAGATCATCAAGAAATTTAAGCTGAAAAAGAGCCTCAAACCGGTGTCATCATCAAACGAGACCACGCATTTCAGGTGTAAGGCTTACGAAGAGGATGATCGACTTCGTTCGTATTTGCCCAACCGTCCGGAGCTCCTCGGTTACTTCACCACCGTCAACGGTGGAGGCCTCACAAAAAATGTTCATCCTTACTGACATATATATTACAAATGTACATGGTCACATTTCTTTTGTATTATTATAATACTGTATTTTGTAGTGTTTATTTTATGTGTTCATTCATTAATGAATTAGTAGTGTAAATTATCATAGGCAAATAGTGCAGTTTCGGAGTTGATTTTTGTGTACATTTTTACGCATTCTGACATAGTAAAATATCATAACATTTATCATTGATTATACAATCGGCATTGAACACGACCAAACTCGTTCATATTAATTTTTTGTAAGTTGATCGCACGAAGAACTTAATTATAATAATATTAGAATATAATCTGCTCCATTGATCAACGATGATATACGTTGCGTGTTTTGATCAGGCTGCGGAAGGTGCTGGAATGTACGAAACCTCTGGCTCTGGCATGGAAGCCAGTATCGAGTAGGCAGCCTCGTGATCGTCCTCGCCTCCGTTGAAATCGAGGGAATCGTCATCGTACACTTCCCACCATTTCTTAACCAGCATTTTTATGTCCTCCCTTTCCATGTTAGCTTCCTGCCCTGTGTACCTCCATGGCTTCGATCCCTATCATCAGATTAAACGACTAATTAGTATTAATCGAGGACGGTCCCAAATACGTACAGTATGTAATTACTTACAGCAGCACAGTAGTGAACAACTTTGACTTTGGCGAGGTCAACATTCTCCGGGTGGCGCCACAGCATAGCCAGAACGAGGTTGTAATCGAGAGGGATCGGTTTGTAGACGTGGTTGAAGAACATGTTCAGGAAATCCTGTTTAATTATGTTATAAATCAGACTAAATTAATCATCTAACATTTCGAACTGATAGAGAAGCTGGGCAACTTAATATTAATATTTAGTGAATCGAATATATAATTCTCCAATATAATCGATTCTTGTTTTTTTATGTTTTGATTACCTGCTCGGCAAACGGTGTAGGCGGGGTGATGCGAAGAGTGTCGAGAAGGTTGTTGTAGGTTGTCTTGTTGGGCTCAAACACAAACATGCCTGCATTGAAATACAGGGGAGGCGTTGGGCCCGCGTTTTCCGGCCAGACAACCTTGTCCGGGCACTGCTGACAGTAACCGACGGAATACTGCGGGGAATGGCTCCACGTCTTCTCGCAGAAGCAATCCATCACCGCGTAAAAGTAGCCGTCGGGCGTGTCGAGGAGGTGGTCGATGTTGTCGTAAACTTGGATGTCCGCATCGAGGTACACCATCTTACTATACTCCTCAAACTAAGACGAAAATACGTAACATTATTTATCGACTAATTCTGCGCTGCTACTTTGTAAAATTACAAACGAGCAGTGCAGAATTAGTTGAGACTGATGCAGTATAAAAGAACTGTGCGCAGAATTAGTTGAGACTGATGCAGTATAAAAGAACTTACGTTCCAAATACGAAGCTTGGAGTAGTTGATGACGTAGTAAGCCATGGCAAACTCGATCCGGTTCTCGGGAGGGTGTATGGGCACGATCTCCTTCACGATGCAACCTTGTGACTCGAGCATCTCACGATGTTCTTCCGGAACATCGGGAAGAACTGCGACGACGAGTGGATAAGCACTTTTGACCTTCCTCAAGCCTTTGACCAACCCGATGACTCCCTTCACGTAATCGCCGTTGCCGGCCAAGAATGTGACGTAACCCTTTGTCGGGGTGGGGTTAGAGTCGAGGGACGTTGGGAATTTCCCGGCGAAAACATCGGATGGAACTTGAGGAGCCATTTGTGTTTGAAATTGTGTTTGTGTTTGTTGGCTCTTTAGTTCGTGAGCTCTCCAATGGCTGTGTTTGGGGAGGTTATATAGAGGTGAAATGAAGTGTTGATGCGTGTGAAATGTAGTCCAAATGAAATTCAGATGAACATTTTAAATATTCCATGAAATGGTGAACTTTTTTGTTTTTTTGAATTATAGTAATATATTTATTGCAAGGAAAATAATAAAAATGTGTTGAAGTGTGTGGAGAGAATGAATGTGCATTATTTGATCTTCTTCTATCATCGAATCTCTCACCGTCCATGGGTTCTTATCACCTGCAGGATCAACGGCTTAGATTGGATCGTTGAACTTGAATATTACAATTACAATATTATTCCTTATGATTTTGTCTGTCTTTGTGGGGTGTCTCTGAAATTTTCTGATGAATGAATTAAAGACGAAAGAAAGTGTGTGCAATTGCAAGACACGTGAAATGAGCATTGCTCGTAAGTGGGGACTTGGATATTCTCTTGCCCAATTTTATCTATCTTTTTATATTTCGATTCGAGTCTAGCATTAACCATCTAAACACAATTTGTATTTAATTCCACGATACTTCAAACTCGAATTAATAAATTTAAAATTGAGATTTAAAAAATTGAGATTGTAGTCAATTGAGATTTTATCAATTTTTTTTAGATTTTTAAAATTCCGTAAATTTAAAAAATTCACCAACTTTGTGCATGGTTGATTAATTTCTTTATTAATTTATAGGTACAATTTAGATACGGGTAATTATTATTATTGGTTTATAATTCAATAATCTAGTTTATTTTAATTATAATTTAAGGAATGCATACTCAAAATCACCCTTTTTTTTTTAAGGTTTTCTTAATGTTTTAAGCACTTTAATTATTATTATTAGAACGAAAGTTCATTCTTTTTATCTTTATATGTTAGAATTTTAAATTTTGCATTTCTTTAGTATGGAGGTTTTTATATTTTTATATTTATATAGTAGGGCAGCATTGAAAATATAGAAGAACTAAACTACCCCGAAACTCAACTAGTATTAATTATTCAATTAATATTTAATTAATTATTTTTACAAAAATATGGTGAATGTAACCGTGTTTCAATTTATTCGAACAATATTTATGGTTACGCTTATTCGAACAATATTTATGGTTACGCAAGCAAATAATGTGAGTTAATAATGTGATCAAATATGTTTATAAAATACATAAAATTTATAGTTAATTTGAGTTAATAATGTGATAAAATCATAGTTTTTAAACCCGACCCAACCACTGACTCGGATTAGCTTTCGGGTCACCGGGCCACCGGGTCAACCCGCGGGTCATCGGGTTGATTGCATATTCAAAATATTATATATATATATATATATATATATATATATATATATATATATATAATTATATTCATATATAATTTATATTATAAACTCTAAATAATATTAAAAATTAATAGATCAACGAACTATCTAAACAAAAATATCAAAATCTCAAATGTTTATAAAAAATTAATAAGTTTAATCGAGTTAAAAACCCCAAGCTTCAGGATTGTTCGTTTCTCCGGTAAGAGGTATACCCCATGTATCAACCAATCTTCTATTGTGATTAACATTAGAAGGTTCTTCAGTTTCATCATGATCACAAATAGCATCACCAGCAGAAGCACCGACACCAGCATCCTCGCCATTATCATCATCTCCATCATTATCAATCTCATCCAAATTTAGTTCTACAAAAAAAAAATACAGTCATATAATTATGTTGAAATAAATAATAAGTGTCATTTGAATTATCATGCACAAACCACAATCAACATCATCATTTTGATTGGTACGAGATGCGAATTCACGATTAAGAACATCTACTTCTTCAAGTGTCAATGTTGATGGTTCATCTTCCAATATCCAATCCCCAGATTCTTCAAATGATTCAAAATTTATTGGATCGTAGTTTTTCTTCGGCCCTTTCCTATAAAACACTCATCATTGAATTAGTATTAAAATTATAACAAAAACAAATCATTTTTATAAATCATGAAAACAATACCTTTTTTGTAACTTCAAGTTGTGATGAACATAAACAAGATCGTTAAGCCTTTGATGCTCTAGTCTATTTCTCTTCTTAGTATGTATATGTTCAAATATACTCCAATTTCTCTCACACCCAGAGGAACTACAAGTTTGGCTTAAAACTCGAATCGCAAGTTTTTGTAAATTTGGAGCACTTGAGCCATAACATTGCCACCATTCATCTAATAATAAATTTGAAAAAATTAAAAAAATAATAATAAATATGTAATTTAAAATTAAATGACGTAATTTTGAAATGTTATATTACCTGGCATCATCGTGTTACGAGTGTTGATGGCAAGTTTTCTTCCAAAATCTCCTTCAGCATGCCTAAATAATTTCATTTCGCTTGATAATTTATTCTCAAGCTCTCCATCATTATAAGCATATTTTTCAATCACATCAAGAACTCCTGAGATAGTGAGCCTATATTTTCCCATTACTTCGAGATTGTATCGATAACTTGGATTAAACCAAAAACCAGCAGCATGAAGATTTTTGCGCAATTGATTATCCCACCGCTTATCAAGAATTCTCAAAAAAGGCTCAACAAATAACTTTCTTCTTTGAAATCTTTTTATGGTTTCGTCTCTAGCTGCATGAAAAGCTGCAAACAAATAACCCATTGCAGGTTTATTTTCACTATCCACAAGCCGTAAAACGCGAATCAATGGTTCGGTAATCTTAACAATGTGGCCACATGATTTCCAAAACCTTGAATCCAATATAAGATCCACACATTTTTTTGCTTTACTGTCTCTAGCATATGTTGAGCTCCCCCAATCTTTGGATGTCACCATGGCCTGCAAAGCAACTTTTTGAGACAATATACTTTGCAAAGCAATAAAATTTGTAGCGAAACGAGTTGGAGTCGGGCGGATGATTTCTTTCCCATTAGTATGCCGCCTCATCAAATGTAAAGCAAAACAATGATTATAAATGAATTTTGTAATTTTGGCAGCATGTCCTACTACTTCTACCACCTCACTCAATTTACCAATATCTTGCAGCATCAAATTGATACAATGAGCAGCACATGGAGACCAATAAAGAGTTGAAAATTCTTGTTCTAATAGTCTACCGGCAGCTTGATAATTTGCAGCATTATCAGTCACAATTTGGACAACATTTTACCTCTTTGAAAAGAAGGAACAACATTTCACTGGTCTTTGAAGCATCAGAAGCGTCAACTGATTTTAAAAACACTGTTCCTTTAGGACAATAAACCAAGAAGTTTATTAAAGTCCTCCTACGCTGATCAGTCCATCCATCCGCCATAATTGTACACCCAGTTTCATTCCAAATCTTTCGATAACTTTCAACATAATCATTGAGTTCGTCCACATTTTTCCTTAATAAAAAACCTCGAATGTCCGAAACTTCAGGGCCTTTATAACCAGCTCCCATACTAGCAATAGCATCAATCATTGGTTGATAATAAGGCGAGTTTGTAGCATTAAATGGTAATCCAGCATCAAACATCCATTTCGAAATAGCAATATCGCACTGTTCTTTAGCTTCTTTGCTTTGCAGAACACTTTTAATGGTTGGTTGTGCTCCATGAGTTGTTCTAGGCATGAAATATGATTGTATAGGCTTCTTTCCATTTTCTTTAACTTTTCCTCTATTAACAAAAGTTTGACCAAAAGAACCATGAATCTCCACAATATCATCGACGTATAAGTTCTCATCAGGATATGAATTATTTTCTTCGTACTCTTCTTGAATCTTTCTTTTCTTTAAAGAGAATTCTTCAATACTTTTTTCCATTTGAAAACGAATATCACCTGGAACCTTTCGGCATGGTTCTACATCTCCTTTCATTCCAGCTAAGTGTAGTTTGACCCTATTAATCCCACCTCCTTTGAAAGTTTTATTACAATGTAAGCATATCAGGTGTCGCTTCCCATTAGTACCTTCAACAGCTCTACAATGATTTCATGCTATATCTGTTTTTCCTCTTGAAGCACCCTTTTGAACAGACTCATGCGATTCCTGTATAGGATCGTTAGACGACATAAAAGATAATCCACCTAAAGACAAAACACAACATATTAATAAATACATAATATAGTGATGATGTTAAACAAATAGTTTCTAATGATCTGAGTATACATATCAGTATCTATTGAACATTCTTAATCATTGATATTATATTTTAATAATAAATGAAAGGATTAGTCAATCAAACATTGCTATAAAAATGAAGAATACTAATACGATGACAATAAAAAAAATTTGAACATATTACCTTGGTCTCTCTACCTATCTAATTGAACTACTATACCGACCAGTAGCCTAACCACTCAAAACTTATAAGACAAGACTTCCTTTGTTGGGATTCATCTTCCCATTACACAGATAGTGGCATGCGAAAGAAAGAGAAGAACAAAAAAACTTAATCAATAAACTCCTTTCCATGAAATCTTACCAAATTTTGAATTGCACGTGACCTGCGATTTCACAATCGAAACGGAAGCACTTCAGAGATTTGTAGTTAGGGTTTTTGATAGAGAACGTCGTGTATCGAGTAATTAAAGAGAAACTCAAAAAAAAAGTTAATAAAAAACGGGTGTTTTGGTTTTTACGGGTCCCGGGTCGCTACAACCCGCCCGGGTTCGACGGGCTATAATCGGGTTAGTTGCGCAACGGTCTGTTTGACTGACTCAGCCCGCATTTACATTTGGGTCGCCGAGTTCCGGGTCAACCCACCGGGCCGGTCAGGTTTTTAAAACTATGATATTTACACAATTACTAAAAATATATAAAAGTTTATTCAAACAAATTTTTAAATAATGTGATAAAATATTTTTACACAATTATTATAAAATACATAAAATTTATAGTGTGATTTAATATATATATTTACGCAATTATTAATATTCTTTGTAATTGAAAAGGGTATTTCGGTGCCCTAAAATACTAAAAACCTAAACAATGGGATATAAATATAATATAAGAATTGTCGTTGCCCTTATATATGTATACCCCTTGTTTTAAATTATAAAATTAAAAAAACAAAAATTATGCAACTCCTTTTTGCGAGTTGGTATATCTTACACCCAAGGAGTAAGATGCACATCTTACTCCAGGCCCAATACATAAAAATACTTGATCCAGCCCACTTACTAAGCTGACGTCATCACAACACACATTCACGCCCAATATGGATACCAATTCCCGTATCTTCTCTCTTACTCTTTCCTTCACCGATTTTCGCCGATTCGCCCTCCTCCACCGCCGTCGATTTTCGCCGTTGAAGAAGCCTCGATTTTCGCCGCCTGCAAGCCTCGTTTATCTCCGTCAATTCTCGCGGTCAATTCTCGCCGTCTCCAATTCACTACCGTCTATCCTTCAACCCTAGGTTCTCGGCGCCTCCAAATCGAACGGAATTCGATTACACAAACCCTACGTTCTTCCTCCTCGCCTCGCCGACTTCAAGCGTTGGTACTGCATATCATCTAACCCGAGGTAATTTCTAATTTCTGATTTCACAATATGTTGTTTCATGTTTCCTGTATTTTTTATGCACTTGCATATTCATCCTTCAAAATTAATTTGATTCAGTGATTAAGGGTTTAGAGTTTTCCACTACCTTCTTATATGTTCAGCCATAGTATCTGTTCCCTTCTTACAGTGTGTGTGTGTATGTGTGTGTGTGTGTGATTTTGTGAATTTCCCCTTCTTATGTGTGTATCTGTTCATCCATGTTACAGTTTGAAACATTGCTCGTTATGTTCATCTAGTTTTGTTTATGTGTTTTGTTGTGGATGATGATTTGCTATACATGTGATAGGTGTAATCTCGATACACGAACACCATTGTAAATGACTGCATTATTTGTTTCATGTCTAGCAGTTCAGATTGATAACTGTATTTTCCCCATCCTTCAAGCAAGTTTGAGTTTGAGTTTTGCATGATTAGGATTGGTGTTTACTGGATTCTGCAGTTATATGGTGTCCTCCAATCCTATAAACCTAGGTGTTTCCTGGATATGGTGTTTTATGTTTCCTGCATATGGTGTCTTCTGTTTCCTGACTTGTTTTTGTTTTTAATTCATTCATTAAGGGTTTAGAGTTTAGAATAGGTTGAGATTGGGATTTTCCCCTTACTACTGTATTGTGTGTGTGATATGTCGATTCAGATTGGGATTTTCCCCATCCTTTCATCTTGTTTCAGTTTCATGTATTTGACTGAAATATATTACTTGATCAATCACAGGAATTTTGTACAATGAATCCATCAGAAGATACAGAGAGACATAATAGAAATCAAAAAGTAAGTTTCTATTAAAAAATATTACGAGTTTTATTGATTGATTCTTATATTTCTGAAAATTTATTACTTATTCTATAGGAATTGATTCATATGCTAGCCAAAGGAACCATAGGACAGCGTGGTTCTCCACAAAAACAGGTAAAGTTCTTAAAATGTCTAACACTTCATATACATACTACTCATCTTTCATTTAAAAAACAGCTCATACTTCAGTTTAATATTGCATACTTCAGTTGACTACATGTTTTGTCATAACATGTAGTCAACTGATTATATATCATACTTCATCTGTATATTGCATCATCTTTCAAAATAATTAGACTTCAGCCTACAATTTAAACTATTATTATTATTGTTATTATTTTCAGCAGGGAGAAAAAGATTTACACAAAGAGGTGGAAGGAGAAAAGGCCTCAAAAACTTCTATCCCTGGACAACAGACTATTCCTCAGGTTAGTTCCTCTTACTTCAGTTTAATATTACAATATATCTGATACTTTGTCATAAATATGTACTTAACTGACCATAACTCATACATCATATGGATATTGCATCAGCTTTCAATATAAATAGACATCATCCTTCATTCTAAATTGTCATGCTATTTTTTTCCAGCAAGTAAAATATGCTACAAAGGAAAGCATAAAACAAAACATGTACAAGTTAGGGCAAGGACAAAAGACTATTCCTCATACACCACAGGATGTGGAAAAGATGACTTCTGATCCTAAAGAAAAATCAACAGATGTAAGTATGACTGAACTTATTTAATATAGCAATATCTTCTTTAGGTAATATTGTAAGTATGACTGAACTTAGTTTAATATTTAAATACATTTTACATCCTTTAGATAATAATTTACTTCATATTTATGTAATTAATATTTCATTTTATTGGTGTGAAATCAGAAAGAAAGTGTTACTCCATCTGAAGTTGTCATAATAAATAATCAAAAAATGAAGATAGGACTTGGGCAAAGTCGTCTAAAGGTTAAAATTTCAATAAAAAATAAGTTTCATTCATTATAATTTCAATACATAGGTTTCATCCATTTTCATTTACATTTTTTTAGAAAATTGAAATTCTGAAGAGAGCACAAGGAGAGAAACCAACAACAACATCAAAGATTTCGGACACTGTTGTTCCTAACACACCGGAGGTAACTTCCTTTATTTTATTTTTATTTGTTTCATTTTGAAGTATTCTCAGCATTAATCCATTTTTCGTGTGAAATGACAGGAAATCCAAGGGAAGAAAAACAACAGTCAGACGATAAAAAATGTTGTCGACACAAGGAAGACCCGATCAAAGAAAACTGAACTTGCTGCTCAAGGAATTGAGGTACAGCAGAAGCAGGATGCAATGGGGACGTTGACAAAGTCGATTGATGTTCAAAGAGAGAAAAAAAGAAATGTAAGTTGTTACTAATTAAGAATTTTGTTTATAGTAGTTTTTTTTCATGAAGTTTAATTAACAATATTAATTTTATGAAGTCTGAAACAATACTCAAGGCTCTCAAACCTCCTGTTGCTGCTGTTCTTCCCAAGGGAAAAAGAAAGGTACAATTATAGTTTTCATTTGTTTCTCTAAAATAAAATTTTCCAAATATGCTTAAACAAAAAAGGTTTAATAATTTACTAAATTCACTTTGCAGGGAATGGATTCAGGGGATGATGATTTTGAATCATCAAAGAAGATGAAGCCAGCTGCAATTGAACCTACTCAGAAGGATGATGATATTGTACCTACAAAAAAGCAGAAGATAGCTGCAATTGGAGATGAAAATAAGAAGAAGAAGAAGAAGAAGATGAAGGTACATCAATACTTTATCGTAGTAAATGTAGTACATGTTGATGAACAAAAGTGTTTAACAAAATTTAATAAATACTTTGCAGGGGTCAACTTCTGAAGTTGAGGATGTTGTAGCTCCAAAGAAGCAGAAGACCGACGCAAACCCATCGACTCAGAAAATCCAAAAAGGCAGTGAGAATGAAAAGAAGAAGAAAATCAAGGTATAATTACTATTATTACCTTATACACCGTAATAAGTACATACGCTTAAATCAACATCAATAAGGCAGTGACAATGATTTTCAGGGGGTAGTTTCTGAAAATCAAGATGATGATTTTGTAACTTCAGAGAAACAGAAGATTACTGAAATTCGTACTTCTGAAAAGGTAAAATCTATATACTTTTTTAATTTTATACACTGTATATTATATTTCATTTATAGACACTTACATATATTAACATATGTGAAGGCTGAATCTCTAAAGAAGAAGAAGACAAAATCAGAAGCCCCAAAGAAGAAGAAGAAGACAAAGTCGGAAGCCCCGGAGGACAAGGACACAGAGGTATATTTTCCTACATTACTAATAAATGATTTTGTTCTATTTGCATTTTTGTTGTAATTAGTAATTCAAAATTTTATTAATTGTGGGCTGATTTTAAGGTAAAGAATGACGACAGCACCAACACACGTCGCTTCCAAACACGCATGAGTCCATTGCCTGTTGTAAAGCTGTGCGAGTCACTGTCTGATGAGCAACGAGATGCTGTCAGAGAAATAGGATTTGGTGGGATCTTAGAACTGCAAATGAGATCCAACAATATGGAGCTCCTTCGATACATTATCGATAACTTCGACTATGCTCGGGCTTCAATAAAGCTGGTTGAAGATGAAATTCTCATAGATGAAGATGATGTAGAAGCTGTGTTTGGCCTACCGAGGGGCTCAGATGACGTCGTTGAGGAAGTTGGTAAGTTTAACATCAATTGATTTTATTTAGAAAATCCAATGTTTGTTACAGTGCATAATAATTTGAATTGATGCAGGGAGGTACAGCAGAAATGAACAATCGGGCTATGTTTCATTTCTAAAGGCATGGAGGGATAGATGGAATGTGAAGAAGGGAGGACCAAGTGCCAGTGATATGTCGTCCGTCCTCTCTGGAAGAAAAGATTTTGGAAGAAATTTCAAAATTGATTTTGCTGCACTTGTTGTTGGGTCCTTGTTATCAGGGATCCAAGAATATTTTATAAATTTCAAAATTCTGTATTCACTTAGAAATGTAGATAACATTGTAAACATGAATTGGTGTGGGTACACCTTCAAAAAACTTATTTCTTCCATTACTGAATGGAAGAATTCAAGTAAAGCTTGGTTTACAGGATCTTCAACTCTCTTAACTGTAAGCATAAGCATTTAAATTTCCTTATGAATCCTGTGTAATGTTTTAAAATTTGATTTTGATTTCATTTTTTTGCAGTTAATCTACCTGGACAGGATGGTATACGAGTTTCGCAGTGTGGAAAGGCGATTTCCCATCTGCTCGAACTGGACACAGGCGGCAATAACAAAGAGAGTCGAAGAAGAGGAGTCAGAATTCGGAAGAGGAAAAGTAGAGCCAGCATTTTCCTCTTTCAAAAGAACAAATCAGTTGGACAACGAAAAGGTATAAAATTTATCTATACTTCAATATTTGTACACAAATACATTATAATACATTAATTGTATGATCAATTGCATGGTATAGGATAAAAATGAAGAGTATGAAGAACAAAAGGTGGACTGCCCTGCTGCACCAAATTGTGAGAAGAAAAAGGTATAAACATAATCATACTTCATTACCATAACTGTCATACTTCATTACCATAACTGTCATACTTCATTTACATAATTGTCATACTTCATATATCTGAGTTTAATGTGTTTTGGTTTTTTTAATTTCACAGCCTATCCATGACAATGATTTTGCCATGAGAATGACTATGGGGTTGAAAAACATCACAACCGCCATAGAAAACTTTGGCAAAATCATGTTCGAGGGAGGGAAGGAGGATGCCACGGCTGTTGGGATATGTCCTTCGATCCTACGTGTGCAATCGATAAAGTCATAAGGTCGTCTATGGATGTTAAATGATTATTCGATAATATTAATTGTTGGGAACAATATAATATTGATCGATAAAATCATACCTACAGGGTCACACACGAGCTGGAATTAAGTTGCTTGCTATATTGATTTAGAATCAATATATATGGAATTTCACATGCATGGGATGCATGGCTTGCATGGATGCATGTCATATGGTATGACATGGCATGCCACACAAGCAAGGGGACCACATCCATGCCAATTGGCATGGTGATGTGGAAATGACCCTTTACCTCCCCATTAACCACCATTATTGGTGCATTATGATGCACATAATGGGGGGTTACAAGGAGAGGTTAATTGTGGTGAATAAAGTGATGAAAACATGGTTTTCATATCACTTAATCATCAGCCACGAAATTCCACCCAACTAGAGAGAAAAGAGTGAGAGAATCACTCAAGAACAAGCAAGCAAGTTCAATTCCGGGTTCGTGTGCAACACGTAGAGGCCGGGCCATTTGTGCGGCTTCAACATCCGGGTGATCTAGACAAGAGGAGTGACGAGGTCATTTACAAGGAGAGCTTCGAGAGGCTGATCCATTTGAGGTGGTTCAATCGACTCAACACCACCTCAACGACATCAACGAATCACTTCATCACAAAAGTAAGTAATCGTTGAACCTTATATATATATATATTAGATGTGTATATATATATGTTTATATGTGTTCTTATACACATTTAGTGTGCACTAAGATCATGGCATAGTAGATCTATTGCTTTACACGCTTCCGCACACACGGTATATCGATCGGATCGGTATATCGGTACCATCAATTGGTATCAGAGCCTAGGGCTCGTGCACACTTTTGTGTTGGACACAAAAATTTTAATCAACATAATTGACTTATTTGTTTAATTGTGATTATGTGATTAGATGTAAGGCCGGCCACCGTTAGTGGTCGGGTGAATGAAATTGTCGTTTTTTACGTTTCGATTGGCCATAGTTTTGGAGGGCTGCGTCCCTTGGAATCATTTGTAATAGATAGGTTTTCTATTTCAATTTGTATTGTTCAAACTTGTAAGCGATGGACTTGGTCCATGGTTCGATGGAGGATCTCAGCTCTCCGGCGAAAACGAGAAGAAACGAAGCAAAACGAAGCCAAACGAAGCAAAACGAAGCAAACCGGGCTGCTGGAGACAAACGGCGGTCGCCGTTTGAGCTCCGGCGGGCGCCGTTTTGATTCGGCGGGCGCCGTTTCGGAAACGGCGACCGCCGAAAGGCCTTTTATGGGGCAGATGGGTTTTTTGCCTTTTCGGCGGGCGCCGTTTTGGAAACGGCGACCGCCGGTGGTGTTCAGCGACCGCTGGTTGTAAAACGGCGGGCGCTGTTCGTGGTTTTTGAGGTAATGACTTGTTTTGACCAAAATCGGCGAGCACGGAACTAAAACGGAGGGCGAGGACCAGTCCAGAAGATGTTCAAGGCTTTTGTTATTACTTTAATTCTTTTCGTTTGAGAGTTGTGAGGTTCTAGGGGCCTTTCGATTTCGTATTTATATGCTTTGCTAGTTATAGGTTGTTTTATGTTATAAATGTTCAACTTACATATAAACAAACCTATGCATGCATGTTCTCAATAATAATGAGTATAATGTCTTGTCCAAAACGTCACACTCATGAAGCCCTCGATC
Source organism: Euphrasia confusa (assembly GCA_954870475.1). Lineage (NCBI taxonomy): Eukaryota > Viridiplantae > Streptophyta > Magnoliopsida > Lamiales > Orobanchaceae > Euphrasia > Euphrasia confusa. The sequence goes on along the minus strand of OX940949.1, from coordinate 49,398,063 downwards.
ATAAGTTGGTAGGTCCGCCTCAGCGGGGTACTACTTGTTATCTTGGGATAGTGGGAGTAAGGGTTAGACCCTTACACGTGAGTTTGGTTTTCTCATCGATAGATCCACTGCAGGCGTGGCTATCGAGACATGAGATAAGAATGTGATTCTTATCGACCGAGAATGACATTAGATGTCATTGACATGGGATGTCTACCTATCTTGGTTTTCTTAAGTGCGGACTCAGTCGGCTTAAGGATTCACAAGATGAGGGTCTTGGGATCGCTTTGTTCAAGGGAACAACGATATTAGATATCGATTGAACAAAATGGAATAAATAAGTAACTTGTTAGACAACCTTATTTGTTTACCGCTTTGTGGATGTTTACATACTTTATTTATCTTTCTTTTGTAGTTTATCATGTTAATTTCAACTCGATTCAAGTTTGGTTCAATTCTTGATTATGAAAAATTGAACAACATAAATTTTCTTGATTCACAACGTAATTCGAGGATGGTCCTCAAATACGAAGACAATGAAAATGTGTTAGATAACCACATCCTAAGATATCATTGAACAACTCAATAGCATGTTCGGGGAATATGCTAAGATTGAGCGGTTCGGTATGACCAGGGTCATTGCTTCAGCTAGGCTTGAAAAATGGAAATCTATGGAATCACATGTGCAACAAATGATTGGATTATTTGCTTCAAGTGACCGCCTAGATTTTTCCTATGATGATTATTTGGCAACCGATTTCATACTTCAATTTCATGATGGTTATAATGCCTTTAGGCTAAAATTTCCATATGAATGGTTTGAAGAAATCTCTTCGTGAGCTCCACGGGATGCTCAAGGATCCTGAGCCGGCGATAGAGAAGGACCCTAAGAGGTAAATTCTTATGATATGGGATAGGGTATTCAAAAGAGCATGGGCAAGAAGGCTACTAGGGTTCCTAGGGAATCTCAATGCGTCTACTGCAAAAGTGTTGGACACTACTTGCAAACATATAAAAGTTCATATTTTATTCAATTTCAAAACAAATGCCTAATTTGTCTTTCATTTGATGGATTATAAGGTTAGGATTATTTACACCTCGGGGAGTGATTTAATCCAAAACACTTAAGTTCATCAATGACACAAATTAGAGACTTTTGAGCCATTGGATGGCGTGAATCGATTGTCTGGTTGGCTCCCTCATATTTTATGAGAGATAGGGCTTCAATTGCATGATAATATCGCTGGTTAGAAAACTTCAATTTTTCACTTACGATTTATCACGTTTTGACATTGAGATAATTTTGAATGGAAATTTGAATGAGATTCAATTATTGGGAATAATTGAATTTGCCCAAAGTTCAAAGAAGATGTGAATAACGGGGTTGCTTCATCTTCAAGTATTAATGATATAGACATTAAACTTCACAAATTCTACTTCTTGGGTATTGGATGCCAAATATGGTTCTCACATTTTATGTGGAGGAACTACATAGAAGTATAAGTTCGGTGAATAGAGATGTCAATCTACAGGCAAGAAATGGAGCGAAGGTCGCTGCATTAGCCGTATGATCATATGATGTTGTTTTGCCTTAGGGCCTTGTTTTAGTATTATAACTATGTAATTTCGTACCTTCAATAAACAATGAATATTGGTTCAGTATTAGATACTGATGGATTAGTTTTTCACTATTAAATAGTTTGGTAACTATTTTAATTGTGAATTATTCTTTGTTTTGGTACGATTATTATATTGTTTATGTATACTTTAAACTTGACAAATCATATATATCATTAAGACCAAAGGCCAAATCGAATAAGTATCGATGAGACATAACTGAAACATTGTTGATTAGATCAAATCAAAATCTAAACATGTAACGAAGCTTCTTTTAGAAGGAATTTTAGAATCATTTGACTTGGAGTCATTTGATACATGTAAATGATGTGTGATTGAAAAGATAACAATGTCATCTTTCTTGGAGAAAGGAGAACATGTGAGTAATTAGGGATGATCCATACTGATGTATGTGGAACCTATTAGTTCACAAGCACATGAAGGTTATGTTTCGGAAAAGAGAAAACAAACTATATTAGATATAGTTCGACCATTCGATGAGAGGTCTAAATGAACTACTGGTCTCTTTTGGGAACACACAATTCTAGACTTCAACTTATACACTGAATAGGAAGCCGTCAAAAGCTGTTGATAAGACACCATACTAGGTATGGAAAGGGAGGGTCCCTAAATTGTTTTCATCAAAATTTGAGGTTCTAAAAGCGTCTCTGACGAGATTTATCTCTATAGAGCTTGAACTCAAATGGGATAAAAGTTCCTTTATGGTATCCATAAGAAACTCGAGGGTACAACTTCTACGATCTATCTGAGAACAATATTTTGTTGCTCGAGATAGTGATTTTCTTGAAAAGAGTTATCTTTCCTAGAAATTCAGTGGGAGCTCGGTTGTTTTGAATGAGGTTCAAGTGAAACAACCAACGATGAATACTCAAGACTGGGTTGAGAGTATTCATATGATTTTGGAAGCCATATCAGCCCTCGTAGGTCCGAAAGGCATAAATCTATCTCTATTATTCAAATACTTAGATATTGTGACCAATGAGAGATATGAATTCATGCTTTTGGAAAGCGGTGAACCTTCGACCTAATTCCAAGCTATGACGAGTCCAGCTACTGAAAATTGGCATGGTGCCATGAAATCTGAGATGATATCAATATCTGATAATCAAGTTTGGAACTTGATATATTTGCATCACAGGGTTAGACCCAATGAATGCTAATAGATCTTTAAGATCTAAACAGACAGATGGAAAACCTAGGGTTTTCAAAGCAAGGTTGATGGTAAAAGTTTTATTCACGAGGTGGATTATGGAAAAACTTTCACCAATTGCTTTGATTAAATCATTCAGATTATCTTAGCCATTACTACTCATCTTGATAATGAGTTATGGTAATATTGGATGTTAAAACTAACTTCTTGAATTGGATTCTAGAAGAGGCTGTGTTTTAACACAGCCAAAGAGTTTTATCGATCTTAATAAGGCTGAGAAATTATGCAAGCTTATAGTTCTATTTATGGAATAAAGAATGCATATCGGAGTAACAATCTTTAGTTCAATGAATCCATACTGGGATTTGGATTTCAGAGGAACTCGGAAGAGTCTTGTTTTACAAGAAGATCAGTGGGAGTTACGTTGTATTAATTTTGTTGTATGTCGGTGACATACTCCTTATTGGAAACAATGTTTCTATGCTTAATTCTATTAAAGAATGGCTTGGGAATTGTTTTTCAATGAAGGATCTTGGAGAAGCACAGTACATATTGGGCATCAAGATCTGTCGGAACAGATCGAAAATGATGTTTGGACTTAGTCAAGTGACCTATTTTGATAAGGTACTTGATAAGTTCAGGATGAAAAACGCCAAAAAGGGTCTCATTCCAATGAGTCATGGCACATCTCTTAGCAAGATGCAAGGCCCTACGGGACTTGATGAGCAAAAGAGGATGGAAAACATTCCTTATGCTTTGGCAATAGGGTCTATAATGTATGCCATGATATGTACACGACCGGACGTATCATATGCTTTGAGCATGACGAGTCAGTTTCAAGGAAATCCAGGTGAGGCGCGTTAGACTGCGACCAAGAATATTCTTATGTACCTTAGATGGACAAAAGAATTTTGTTGTCTTTGGAAGACAAAAAGAGTTGATATTAACAAGCTGTTTGAATGCTAACTTCAAAACAAACTAAGATAATTTCCGATTTTAATCTGGTTATATCTTTTGTCTGGTTAGAGGTGATATTTGCTGGAATAGTTCCATGCAATGCAATATAGCTGATTAAACTACAAAAGCTGAGCACAGTATTGCATTAGATGCAGTAATGTTGGCAGTTAGGATTTGAAAGTTCTTGAATGAACTAGGTGGCGTAACTAGCTCAGCCCATCCGATAGTTCTCTATTTATAGTAGAGTTATCGCGCAAGCCAATGAGCTAGGAAGCACCACAAGTCTAAAACTGGTGCTTAGGAAGCTCCACATTATCTGGGAGATAGTTTTGTGGAGACATCGAGATAATAAATTTGCAACTTTTGGTAAGGTTGCAAACCCGCTTTCTAAACCTCTCCAGCAGTTTAAGCTTAAGGCTTTCACGACTGCAATAGAGATAAGACATCTTAGAGATGGGTTGTGATTTCTATTACTGTATTAGATATTTTTGGAGATTTGGTAAACATTCACTCATATGTATAATACATAATTCTTCATATAAATATGGTTTAATCTATATGAATTGTCCAAATGATTAAGTTATATCAATTGGGTTATGAGGTCGACTTACCGCATAATGAAGTCCCAATGGTTGAACTGATATACTTGAATCATATAGTTGTTCCTGGTTCGTATAATCGAGTACGGACAAACCGATAATACAATGAACTAGATTGTAATGTATACTATAGCTCCGCTTCATGGGCTAGTGATGTGGGACATCAAGTACAATTACATAGATATTAGCTGGGAGCTAATGATCGAACAGACCCGACTGGAATAGTATTTAAGATTTCGAGTCATAATACTATTTCATTGACTTTCGAGCAATTTCCTCTGGCCTGAGTAGTCCATAGTGACTCCATTGTGAAATGGTATACTTTGATACAAGTAAACGCCTTTCGTAAAAGGAGGTTATAAAACTTGTTATTGGGTATATCAGGAAGCAAGTGGGAGAGCTTGGATTGACAAGATGGGATTGTCCTCCATTTTATAAATGGGATAAATGTCTTACCGGCCTCTTGGAGAGTCGAGACTGTGGAAAAGCGTGGCCACGTACAGATTCGTATCATAGTGATAAATCTGGTTTTACAGTCTGTCTCATAGTCCAATAAAGGTTTGAACCGATTGAGGATGACTCGAGTCTTGCCTCAAGTTCAAACTTAGACATAAAGTGACAACAGGAATTTGGCAGCACACTGGCTCTGAAGGCCAAGTGGGAGATTGTTGGGATATGTCCTTCGATCCTACGTGTGCAATCGATAAAGTCATAAGGTCGTCTATGGATGTTAAATGATTATTCGATAATATTAATTGTTGGGAACAATATAATATTGATCGATAAAATCATACCTACAGGGTCACACACGAGCTGGAATTAAGTTGCTTGCTATATTGATTTAGAATCAATATATATGGAATTTCACATGCATGGGATGCATGGCTTGCATGGATGCATGTCATATGGTATGACATGGCATGCCACACAAGCAAGGGGACCACATCCATGCCAATTGGCATGGTGATGTGGAAATGACCCTTTACCTCCCCATTAACCACCATTATTGGTGCATTATGATGCACATAATGGGGGGTTACAAGGAGAGGTTAATTGTGGTGAATAAAGTGATGAAAACATGGTTTTCATATCACTTAATCATCAGCCACGAAATTCCACCCAACTAGAGAGAAAAGAGTGAGAGAATCACTCAAGAACAAGCAAGCAAGTTCAATTCCGGGTTCGTGTGCAACACGTAGAGGCCGGGCCATTTGTGCGGCTTCAACATCCGGGTGATCTAGACAAGAGGAGTGACGAGGTCATTCACAAGGAGAGCTTCGAGAGGCTGATCCATTTGAGGTGGTTCAATCGACTCAACACCACCTCAACGACATCAACGAATCACTTCATCACAAAAGTAAGTAATCGTTGAACCTTATATATATATATATATTAGATGTGTATATATATATGTTTATATGTGTTCTTATACACATTTAGTGTGCACTAAGATCATGGCATAGTAGATCTATTGCTTTACACGCTTCCGCACACACGGTATATCGATCGGATCGGTATATCGGTACCATCAACGGCAAGCATCCTAAAACAAACCTTCCGTGAACCAGAAATGGTAGAAGCAATGGTGGAACCCTCTGCCAAACCCTCTCAGTCTATCAAAGAACTATGGTACGGCTTAGAAGACGAGGTGTTCGATGAACCATCTTTCTTGGCTGCCTTGGAAGAACTAGAGCGGACTTATCAAATAAATGCAAAGATCAAGAATGCAGAAGGCTTAACTCCAAGCTTCGATCTTGGAGTTTCCAGCCCATCTGATAATGAAGCAGCTAAAAATGAGGTGGCTCAAGAAGAGGTCGGAACCCCAATACAAGAGAAAGATTTCTATGAGTAAGTAGAGTTCAGTTAAATTAATGTTATCTTTACTTTATTGTTTCATTATTCTGTACCATTCACTTAGTAAAATGTTTTTTTTTTAAACAGAATCATATATGAGCCTGATGATGTTGAAGAATACAAAATTGAGAAAAGACAACCACGGATGGTGAGTAACCTGCCTCTGAATTTGAGGTCTCCATTTTGGGTCTCGAATAAGAACAAGATGATGAGAGTCTCGAGAACAGAACAATTGATCTCTGATTATGCACTCATTCAGCATGATGAATCAAACAAGTGGTACTACTCATACTCATACTCATACTTTTCAATCTCATGTTGCCTTTTTAATATTCATTATTAAATTTTTTTAATATTTACTCAGGGAAAAGTTGTTCCAATATAGAGACTTGTTCGCATCCAGATATGATTTTGCAACTTTAAATGATGAACAGTGGTTGACGAATAATTTCATAGATGTTTTCTGTCTTAAACTGAACATGGAGAACCTAAGAAGGGCAGTCGGGCAACCTAAAAGGATCTTCATCTCAACACTTTTATATGTAAGTATTTATACTCACTTGGTGAATTCTCAAATATTTTTTATTCTGCATGACTACGATACTTAGTTTTAATATTGTTTTCTGTAAAATATTCAGCTACAATTGAAGCACAAGACTGATGAAGAATCCAAAAAGACATGTTTTGAGAATTTTATTGAAAATGAGCTCTCACGAGCAAACAACTTGAGTCTCAAAGATGTCGATTTGGTAAGTTAGGTCAACAAATATTGATTTGGTAATTCAGAGATTGAATCAATAACAAACAGTGTGTGCATAATGATTGTTAAAATGCAGGTCTTCTTTGCTATCCTTGAAGATTCCCATTTCTGGTTGATGTGTGTGAACTTCAAAGCACAAACGGTTGATATAATCGACAACAAACACGTGGATCCACACAAAATGAAGACTACAGGCCTATACTCAAAAATTGCTTTAACCATGGTAAGAATTGTGTTATATCACTGTATAATTTTCAGAATATTAACACATGTGTATTTTCTTAAATATTTTTTATTAGGGACGATTGCTAGGAGAATATATGTCAGAGAAGAACATAACCACGAAGCACTCTGCTAAAGATTTTGGAAGAAGACAGTTGAAGATGCCGTGGAGATGCCCAGCAAATTATAACGACTGTGGAGTCTATGCTATTAGGCATATGGAGACTTACAAATGGGAAGGGGATGATTGGGAAAGTGGATTCGAGAAAGACAAGGTATTGTTACTTAATTTCAGTAACTAATAATAGTTCGATTAACTAATTTCAGGAATTTATAACTATGGTTTATGTTTTTTTTTTTTTGCAGGATGCTACTTTATTAAGAGAGCTTAGAGCCAGATATGCAGCTTCGGTGATACTGATGGACATAAATGAAATCAAGACCGAAGTACTTGATAAAGCGAAAAAATTCACAACTGTTTTGAAGAACGACTGCTGGTAGACATGACTGATTGTAGAGATGACCGATTGTAGATGACAGTGGATGACTGATGGTATATGACGCATTTTTTGATGAATTGGAGATGAGTAAATGGTAGACAAGAGTTTTGTATCTTAAATCATATTTGATATCATTTGATAGTTACTGATGTGTATCTTGCATTATTTCTGATTCAGTATTGTAAAAATACTTAAGTATCACGTTTGTTCTAATCGAAATTGAAGGTTGATAATCTGCAATTTGAAGTATCAGATTTTTAAAAATGAAGTATTGTAATAAATTACTTAATTAGTTACATATTTCTAAAAATGAAGTATCTGGAAATTAAGATGCAAGATTATTCGAAATGAAAATGAAGGTTCATATTATGCAATTTGAAGTATGCGGAACATCAAAAATGAAGTATTGTAAAAATTTGTAAAAACCTCAAATCCAAAACCCAAAACACACACTAACCCTAAACCCTAAATACTAAAAACCCAAAACACTAAAAACCCTAAACCCTAAACCCTAAACCCTAAACCCTAAACCCTAAACTCTAACCCTAAACCCTAAACCCTAAATACTAAAAATCCAAAACACTAAAAACCCTAAACCCTAAACCCTAAACCCTAAACACTAAACCCTAAACCCTAACCCTAAACCCTAAACCCTAAACCCTAACCCTAAACTCTAACCCTAAACCCTAACCCTAAACCCTAAACCCTAAACCCTAAACCCTAAACCCTAACCCTAAACCCTAAATACTAAAAACCCAAAACACTAAAAACCCAAAACACTAAACCCTAAACCCTAAACCCTAAACCCTAAACCCTAAACCTAAACCCTAACCCTAAACCCTAAACCCTAAACCCTAACCCTAAACCCTAAATACTAAAAACCCTAAACACTAAAAACCCTAAACCCTAAACCCTAAACACTAAACCCTAAACCCTAACCCTAAACCCTAAACCCTAAACCCTAAACCCTAACCCTAAACCATAAACCCTAAAACCTAAACCCTAAAACCTAACCCTAAACCCTAAACCCAAAACACTAAAACCCCAAAACACTAAAAACCCTAAACCCTAAACCCTAAACCCTAAACCCTAATCCCTAAACCCCTAAACAATAATACAAAAATAAATTTTTATAATCACTTAAAAGTGAAGCATTATCATTTACAAAATGAAGGATCATCACTTAACAACTGAAGTATCACACCTTTAAAAATAAATCATGACCATATCCGAGAACAACAAACAATCTGATGGTCAAATGACTAAATTAAAAACAGGAAATCCAACGTACTGTAATTCAAATTTCTTACAATAATCAAAATCCAACAAATTTCTTACAATAATCAAAATCCAACGTACTGTAATTCAAATTTTTTACAATAATCAAAATCTCAACAAACCAATATTATTTCAAATGACTAAAGTAGAAACCAACAAATCTAAAGTCTTGTAGTCTTCAATCATCAAAGTCTCCATCTCAACTACAAGGCCTATTTATTTTCCAGAAAACAACACAAAAAAATGAAAGTTAATTAGTAATAAATAACTTAAAAATAACAAACATAATGTGGTTACCTAAATACTTACCTAGTAGAATCTCTTAACGGAACAAACAACGAACTTGTTTCTTCATGAACAACATGTAAAGAACCACTCCCTGAACTTGGGTGAACAATATATGCATCCTTCTGAACCTACAAAACATTAGCAATTTTAATGCAGCCTTGTCTCCCATATTAATAGTATATTGAAATATGCAGACCTATCACAATAGAAATACCTGCATATTTTGAACATCTTTTTTACTTTGAGCCTTTGCACTCTCAGCTCGTTTCCTCTTCCCCTGAGCTTTATTATTTACTTTCTCAATTGTGGTTTTTGGCCTCTTCTCGCGTCGACCTTGAGAGCTCTTGCTTGGAGGATTTTGAATGACATTACTCGACACAGAAACTTCATCGTTATCACCAAAGAAAATAGGTCCAACCTCTGCATTCAGCCTATTCATAGCATATTCAAAAGCTTCTTCACAAATCTGCCGAGCAGAGGCATTATCTTCACTAGAAGAAATTAGTCTATAAAATTTCCTAGAAATCTGCATGGTCCAGAGAGAAGCCGCCATGGAATTTGAAGAAACACGAGTACTGTCAACCAACTCATTACCCACAATGCGATTAGCAACAACATCCTTGCGCCACCTCCTCGAAATAAATGATTCCGAGATGGCAGAAACACAGTTAATGTCATATATACGAAGACAATGACAACACAATATACCCACCTCTTCAAACAGTTTGCAAGTACAAGTAATGTAATTTTGCTTTTCATCAAAACAAACCTCATGCCTTATCTGGTGACCTCCCTGAACCCACACGTAATATTTCAACATTCCATCATCACTCGGGACAAAGGACTGATGGCATTGGTTCCCTTTCAAGTACTGCTTCTCAAATATAGAATACACCAAAGGAGTGTACACATTTCTAGCATGTATAAGAAGTCCAGCCTCAGTCAAAGCCATAGAAGGTTTACCTTCAATACTGCGAACATCTTCACTAAACTCCTTGCTTCTCCACTCAGAAATCACAGACACAAAGCAATGGTAGAAATCACAAAGACCGGCTGTCTTAGATAACCTCCTGGAAATTGAGTGGTTCGTGCTCTCGCTCCTTTGAGACGACAATATACCTCCAGAAAACCACATTTTGTTATATGAAGGACACCACTTCTCCCTCAACTCATACAACTTCAAAAGCCATTTGTCATTTTGACACTGAAACTTATTAGTCATCCTGCATGGAGAAAATGATGTATCAAGCAGGCATAAAATGAAGCATGACATTGAATTAAATGAAGCATGAAACACAAGTATAATGTAGGACAATGAAACAGAATAAAACAACACATAATTTAAACATGAAAATAGAATGATACTTACTCTCCCCAATATAGCTCGAATTCAGCAATTGTATCAGCATCCTTGAGCACATGATTGAACAAAGACAGGAACTCGCTTTTTTCTCTCAAAGCCCTGATATGCTTCTTAGAATTTTGTATAATGTGCCAAATACAGAGACGATGTCGTGATGTAGGAAAGATCACAGAAATGGCAGCAGACATGGATGGACATTGATCAGTCATAATAGTCACAGGATGCTTATTATTCATCGACCTCAGAAAAGTAGAAAATAGCCACTCAAAGGACTCAACCTTCTCATTCACCATAAAGCCACAACCAAACATAATATTGTTGCCATGATGATTCATGCCGACAAAAGGGGCGCAAATCATACCGTATTTGTTTGTCCGATACGTAGTGTCGTGCACCAGCAAATCACCAAAAGTCAGGTAATCCTCCTTCATACGACCATCCCTCCAAAAAAAACTAGTCAATCTTCCTTCATTGTCAACTTCAAAATCAAAGAAGAAGTCCTTCTCATTAGATTGTCGATTTCTAAAAATCTGAATCAAAGTGTTACAGTCGGTACCATCAACAGCCTTTGACTTGCCTAAGGCATTATACGCATCTCGAGGGCCAAAACCGAGAAGAGGTGACCCCCCAGATTGGGTTTTCAAAACCCTAACAGCATCAGCCACACCGACACCACTTTTCTGAAGCTCTCTCAAATAGGCAAGTTGGTTTTTAGAAACTCTCCTATGAGACCGAAGAAGATAACTACCCGACGGTGGACATAGGTCATGGTTGTGGCCTTTTACATGTTTACTAACAACCCACACCCCATTAATATCAACATCATATTGAACTAGGGCTGGACATTCACAACGCACAACCATTTTTGTATACAAAGGATCACCATGCGCTTTTTTCGGTTTAAGTCCAGCATGAGAACATACATATCGTTTCATAGAAATACTTTTATCAACACGGAGCCTCTGTTTGCACTTTCGAACACTAAACCCGACATTAAATGCATAGGTGTTGTAAATATCATATGCCTCAATCTCAGAATTCACAACAACTCCTACCAAGTCACTATCAGGACCATAAACAATATCATCTACAAGCCAAAATGAACAACAATCATCAACTATAAACTTAAAAATGGTAAAAAAAAATGAAAGTAAGCATTAATATGAGAATAACCTGAAGTATGAACATCTAGATTTCCATCATCAAGATCAATAACATGATTCAACTCCATGGCATCTAACAGAAATGAAATATTTATTAAACTGAAGTACAGACAAAATGCAGGTTCACATGTAACTTAAATGAAAGTTGAAATAATACTAAATGAAGGTCAGATCAGAATCAATTTCACAAATCTAGGGTTTGATCATCTCCAGCAACAACATGATTCAACATCTAAAAACATGATTCAAAAACTCAAAACACATGAACTCATAACAGAACATGTAATTCGACCAGAAGATGTATAGAATCGACATACCTTGGACCATAATCGATGACAAATCCAATACATCATCCATGGTTATAATTCAAGTCAGATTTGGAAGAGGATAATGCCGCTGAAGACAGAAAAACGCCCAATTGAAGACGCGCAGATGAATCGGCGGCGAACGGCGACGACGATGTCAGGAATACACGGAAATGGAGATGAAAGGTAGGCGGTTAACAGAGAAGATGAATCGTGTCGGTGTAGGCACTCGTGGATGTTATTCACCGGAGGCAGTCGCTGAATTCTAGACAGTCGGCTGATGGAGATGATGATGACGACGAGTGGAGCTGACGATGACGGAGGTGAGTGGAGCTGATGATGACGGCGGCGAACGGCGCGGACGATGACGGCGGCGAACGGCGCAGATGATGATAGCGGCGAACGGAGAAGAAGATTCAGCCGAGTTCGATAATTCGTTAGCGTGAGAAGAGAGAGAGAGAGAGAGAGTGCGAGCTGAGGGGAAAAAATTGGGGAAAGAAATGTTGTTAATTTTGACTGAGTCTTTTATTAAGTTGACCGGGAGCAAGATGCTCATCTTACACAAGGGAGTAAGATATAATTTGCCCCTTTTTGCAACTCTTTTTTGGTTTAAAAAAATTGAATATTAAAATTTTAAATTAAAAAATAAAATTACTCAAATTAAAAATGATGCAATCCTTAATTTTTTTACAATAAATCTTATTTTAAATTATCAAATTAAAAAAACAAAATTAATTATCAAAATTATACAATCTTTTTGTTTTCAAAACAAATATGAATTTTAAATTATTAAATTAAAAAAACAAAAATAAATTATGTAACTGATGTTCACGTGTTTAACTGATGGTCTAACTCTCAAATTATTATATTTTGTAAAAATAATATAGTAATTAGACATTTTAAAAATGACGCAATCCTTAAAAAAACAAGAATTATGCAACTCCTTTTTGCAACTCTTTTTTGGTTTAAAAAAATAGAATATTAAAATTTTAAATTAAAAAATAAAATTACTCAAATTAAAAATGACGCAATCCTTAATTTTTTTACAATAAATTTTATTTTAAATTATCAAATTAAAAAAAACAAAATTAATTATCAAAATTATACAATCTTTTTGTTTTCAAAACAAATATGAATTTTAAATTATTAAATTAAAAAAATAAAAATAAATTATGTAACTGATGTTCACGTGTTTAACTGATGGTCTAACGCTCAAATTATTATATTTTTGTAAATATAATATAGTAATTAGACATTTTAAAATGTATATTTTATTATAATTATTTAAATTATAATACCCTAATAAATAAATAACATAAAAATTTGTTTCCCTTAAATATGAAGTATATTTTATGAAGGTTAAATAGTAAATTTAAAAATCAAAAGTCCCATCTCCCTAAGAGCATCTCCAACCGATACCAAAAACCTATTTTGAATTAGGATGGATGCTTCAACCGATACCAAAACATAATCCTATTATAGGTTTTATGGTGGGACCCACCAAAAAAATACTTAAATTTACGTCTACTGTAAACACAAACCAAAAATTATTCATTATTTATAAAATGATCCTTTTTTTATAAATTAATAAAAATGACTCATTAATCTTTTTTGTTTCTTATTTAATATTTTTTGTAACGTAATGTTTTTAAATAATCATATCATTAATAATTAAAAAAATATTATTTTATAAAAAAATAAATATCACAATATGAAATATAATTAAATATTAAATATTTAATTGATAATAAAAATAAAATAAAATAAGATACTTAAAATAAAATGTTACGAATTACAAAAATAAATAAACTATGAATCACAACAACAAAATTGATCGATAAGCAGGTAAATTGAAAATAATATTTATTAAATTTTTTTAATGTCAAAAGTTATGTGGTTAAATAGTAAATTTATAAAGATATTGGTTATTTATAAAAATAGTATAAATAATTGTATAAAAAGAATATTTAAAGAATATTCTTTTAAGTTTGAATATTGGTTTTTCGGTTGGAGTCAAATTACTGTAAACTTAAACTTAAACTTATTTTAAGTTTAAGTTTTGGTTTATCGGTTGGAAATGGCCTAAATACTTTTAATTTATATGTATTTTAGATAATGTAAACATAAGCTTCTTCAATCAATTTAATTAATTAATAATATTTATCAAAATTTTGGAAATATATTATTAATTAATTAACATAATAACATTAACAATTATTAATTTTAAACGAAATAAATACATCTATTAACATATATATTGAAATTGACAAATAAAAATCTCATGTTCAAAGATTAATACTATATTACACTCCTTAGGGCATGTTTGGTAGCCCTTATAAGTCCTAGATAGTTAAGTTATCAGTATATATCTTACGTTTGGTTAATGCAGGCCCGCTACTAATTACTGTTCCCCTTCTGCATATGTAACAACTCATTTTGGTATGATACATATCTTGTCTGAGCAGTATATTACTTTTTATTTTTATTACATATTTACCCTTCATACATATAAAGGCAAAAAAATACTTTCATTTGTTTTTCATTCTTCATTTGACGACGGAGAGGCGAAAATTAGGTATATTTTTCGATTAATCATCTCTTCTATTTTTTTATTCTTTTTGAGTTTTCCAATTGGTGAAAAAGGTTCAATACCTATATCATGCTTCTGGAAGTATAATATAAATGGTGCTTCCATCCTTTAAAATATAAAAATCATCATTTAATAATTAAGAAATCTACATTTCAAAAAACAATTACTATAAACATTGAATTAACATAACAATGAATATATTAGCATACGTAATGAATATTTATCCAAAAATACATGAAGATATACTCATGGGTGTACAATTAGAATCGTACTCCTAGGAACACGGTATAAATTGCCAAAAAGGTTGGTGCTTTACTTTTTTTTTTCCTTTTTTGTTTGAATGGATCTAAAACTAATGAAAGGAAAATAATGTATTTTTTTACTCGTTTTGTATAGATCTGTTCTTCACTTCTTAACCAAACACATTTAATTAATGATTTTCTTAAATTATGTTGCTAATGTCTAATTCGTGATTTTTTTTTTTTTTGTTCCTTCTTCTATCAGAATTCAGAAGAAAGAAGATGGGAGAAGAAAATCATGGTGAAGGAGATGAAAGGACCCACCTAAAATATGATGAAATTATAATTTTTTAGAAAGGCCAATTTGGTCATTATTAGTTCAACAATAATTTCTCTTTGACTATCTGAAATATCAGAAGTAATAACCAAACACTAGAAAAAAAAATTCATCCGATAAATAATATCAAGATAAACTATTTAAGTTAACAAAAAATAAGTACTTGTCATGTTTACCAAACATGCACTTAGATGATTAAAGTATGATTGCGATTACTCGTGTGAAATCTTTGAAAATATTACCATTCTCCATTCTCCATCTCGTCCCATTTTTCTCGTTCATCAAACCTTTTCTTTTATATATATATTTTCTTAAATATTATTATTTTAATAATAATTTAATTCATAAAAAAGAAATATGCAAAAAAATTGTATTGAAAGGGATTCCGGAATAGTCAATTTTTTTATAATTTAAGAGAGAAAAATAAATAATTCATTGAAAGAGAAATGTGTCGAAATTTATGTCTTTTCAAAAAATTTGGAGAAGTCAATTTTTTTCAATTTTGGAAAAAAATCTTAATATTAAAATATAAACTTTTTAATATATCTATTTTTTTTTAATTCGTATGAAATAACTCAAGATTTTTATAGACTTTTAAAAATTCAAATTAAATATATCCATATTTTAATAGTAAAAAAATTAAAAACTCTTAATTGAATACACATTCTTCTTTAATTTTGATTAAATTTAAGAATATTTCATAGGGTCAATTTTTAATTAAAAAATTAATAATAAAAACAATTATTTAATTTCCACATTTATAAGTATAAATTTGAAAATTAAATTGTCACACAAACGTGATTTTGATAATGATATTCTCTCTGTTTTATCTAAAAGATAAATTCACTTTGTTTTTAAATTATAAAAGAAGTAGATTATCTTTCTTTAAATAATATTATAATTAGTCAATGTTTTTATAATATTATAGTCAACGTGGATAATATTTCGTTTCATTGTGTGTCAATTTCATCACTAATTTATTTATTTATTCCCATGTCATTAACTAGAACATTGAGGTCGACATAAGGGAAGCTCTCTATGTCCCCATGCAACTTCTCAACTAGTCTAAAGAGTAAATTATACGGTGTAGAAAAATATTTCAATAAATAATGTCAATTTCTATGGAATGAACATTTCATTTAAAAAAAATGATTGAAAAATGATTTATTGCATATATAAGCTATTTTTAATATAATTTTTAATATAATTTTCATCCGAAAATGAGTAACTTTCTCCTTTAAATACTTGCTTATAGAAAATACACAAAATAGAAATTGTCACTCTGTTTGAGTATAAGGCAATTTATATCTTGTTCCTAGGAGCACGATTCTAATTGTACACCCATGATTATATCTTCATTTATTTTTGGATAAATATTCATTAGGTATGCTAATATATTCATTGTTATGTTAATTCAATGTTTATAATAATTATTTTTTGAAATGAAGATTTCTTATTATTAAATGATGATTTTTATATTTTAAAAGCTGAGAGCACTATTTATATCGTACTCCTAGGAGCATGATATAGGTATTGTGAGTATAATAATATAATATAAAATGTCACATAATGATTACGGAGTATTACATAATATTTTCTACTCATTAATATAAATCTAAAATTGTTCAACTTTTTTAATGGTTTGAACTTTTAGATGAAATGACTTCTAACAACTTAAAGAGAATATTGAAGAATATATATATATATTCGACTCGCTAATATAAATGTTAAGTTGTTCAACTTCTCTAACAGTCGACCGATTTAGATGTCATCTAACATGATTATATATAGACCTTTGGGATAACATGAAGTCGTCTAACACGATCATAGAGCTTTGGGATTACCCGAAGTTACCCACAAATGAAGGGGAATATTGAAAAATATATTTGACTCACTAATATAAATATGAAGTTATTCAACTTATCTATTAATTCGAGATTTTAGATGAAACGAATTGTCATTTTGTACGAGTTGAAATATTGAATATTATAATTTAAAAGTATAATAATTATTCTTCCTGTTTGGCTAATCCGTTTTGTTTGTTCAATTTTTCTATCGCTTTTAGATGAAGCGAATTGTTACTTTGTATTAATTGAAATACTGAATATTGTGATAGAAAATGCAAGTTTTTTACGACTTTTTACGATATTTTAATATCAATTATTGTGATATTTAAGTAAAAAAATCTCAAACAAGTCTATGATATCACTTGTTTATCCGTTTTGTTTTTTTTTGTTCAATTTTTCTATCGCTTTTAGATGAAGCGAATTGTTACTTTTTATTAATTGAAATACTGAATACTGTGATAGAAAATGCAAGCTTTTTACGACTTTTTACGACATTTTAATACTAATTATTGTGATATTTAAGCAAAAAAACCTCAAACAAGTCTCTGATACCATTTGTTGCGATTATTGAAACTAATTTTTTCGCGACTTTCGAAATATGTATGAGATGCGAAAAAACAAAAATAAACGAAAAACACGAACGCGCGAATTTACATGGAAACTCAAAATACGAAAAAAATCACATAATAAAAAAAAAACTCACTACATCGTTGAAATTACATTAATTCACTCTAAATTTTTTATTATCAAAATATAGAAAATCTATATTAAATTGAAAATATTTAATATATTATAAATAATTCTTTTTTTTTAATATAACAAAGAATAAAATTTTATATTTCTAATATAATTATTATTTCTCCTAAACAAAACAAATAACCAAGAATACCAAGTAAAATCCCTTTACTTCCTTCCGCCAAAAGTCGGTCACGGCGCGACTCCTTCTTCAGCGTACTGCGTACCTATCACATACTTTACTCCATATAAACCCACTTGCTATAATATTGCATGTCAATTAATTCTTCCGTGATGTCATCATAATTACGCGAACTCTCCATTCTTGATTTTTCGTCCCGTTTCCATTTAAATTCAAGCCATACATTTTTGTACTTTATGATGGTTACTTTTTTCGTTTCACTAATGTTTGTGAACTTTTTTTATAATTACAATATAAAACTATAAAATATTAAGTTTCCTTTATAATTACAATATAAAACTAGCAAATATTATTGAAACTGAAAGAAATATTAGTTTGTAAGTAAATGAATAAATTAGTTGAAAATTATTACTAGTATAAAAGGAAAAAAATATTTTAATGTGCAAAAATAATTGTGAGATAACCACGATGAAACTGTGGAAATAATGAATGAAGGCACATGTCGGTTACTGTTAGAAACTCGTACTCAAAACCATTTCCTTTAGAATAATTTCCATTTGGAATATTGATCCGTGGAACACTCTTCGGGACCCCATAACTTTGGGTGGGACTAAACGGCAAAGAAAAGAATTATGGGGCCCTCCAATGCAATTATGTAATAGTATGATATGATATGTGCAGGGTGTCCTTTTGCAAACGATAATAATTGTGGTGGGTGAGGTGTGTATGAGTTGCAAATTGCAATATAGGAGTACAATAAAACGAAAACACGAATAAATAAATTTTATATTTAATTTATATATTTACATTTCTTACGGAACAAGAATAGAATATACTACTACTATATGAAAATGATGGATCAAAGGCAAATACCTAACAATAATTTTTGGATGTTTGTAACTGAATTGAATGTATTTAAGAAATACAAATACAGCCAAAACTGAATTGATTTTTTCAACACATCTATGAAACGTTAATTTTTGTCATTATATTTTTCCATAATCTTTCGGAAGTGCAAATTTCAGTATCTTCAGCATTTGATCGAACAATCAACTCAATAAGTTAACAGGAAATGACAGATGTGCATAAGCAAAGTTAGCAAACAAAAATATCCAAAATAAATCTATACTATTAGTCGGAAATTATTAGTATTACATCAAAAAGAAAAGCAAATATTGCATATTGCAAATATAAGAAACAACATGCCATTATGGAAGTCATAAACGTAAAACCGCAACACCTTAAATCGTGCATATATAGCCAGAAACCTAGTATGAATCTCGCCTGCATTGATTATCTCATCTTAAACAGCACCATAAAGCTTTAAGCCTGTAATAATTATTTTCCAAAGTAAAAAAATGATTAAACAAGTAACCAAGATAATAGAGTCCAATTGTTAATGATCTATCTGAATTACTTGCCTTGTTAGCAATGTTGTTGGAAAGCCAATCCAGTCCCTCGTAAAGCCCCTCACCAGAGGTAGCACAGGTGCTCTGGATGTACCTGTAAATCGGGCAAACAGAAAAATATTATCAGATCGGGGAAACAGAAAAATATTATCAGAACGGGCAAACAACAGAGTTGAGATATTGATCACTGATAGAAAAACTAAGGTCAAAGATTTATGTACCAGTGGCGCTGCCTGAGCGAGTGTAGGCCAAGCTTGTCGGTTATTTCAGCAGCATTCATCGCATTCGGAAGATCTTGTTTGTTTGCAAACACGAGTAATACTGCATCTCTCAGCTCATCCTGAAACCACCAAAATTGTAATTATAGTCAAACAAGTGGAAACTTATTGTTTTATTTTAATATAAAAAAAAATCAACAGAGTGAGGATATATGGGTTTGCACCTCATTCAACATCCTATGTAATTCATCCCTAGCTTCCACTACACGGTCCCTGTCGTTGCTATCCACCACAAATATCAGGCCTTGGGTGTTCTGGAAGTAGTGCCTCCACAATGGACGAATCTACAAAAAGGAAGTGACTAACATAATTTAAAAATAACATGGGACATGCATACAAAGTATATGAATTGATAATTAAATAACAGATTAATTAACTATGAAAAAAAATCTACCTTGTCCTGACCTCCGACATCCCAGACAGTGAAGCTGATGTTCTTGTACTCCACAGTCTCCACGTTGAAACCTGCAGCCCAATAAAGTAATTAAACTATGTGAGGCACTTAAATTGATACCAATAGTAGGAAGTAATTAAACAATTTCACTAAGTCAAGCTGACAGAATTTTAAATTATACCAATGGTAGGAATGGTGGTGACAATCTCTCCGAGCTTGAGCTTGTACAATATTGTGGTCTTACCAGCCGCATCAAGACCAACCATGAGAATGCGCATCTCCTTCTTGGCAAAAAGCCGACTGAAGAGCTTTGTAAAAGTCAACCCCATTGCTCAAACTTGATTGTGACCCTATAATTTATCAGGGCACCAGTTAGACCCTGAGCATATCTCTGTTGAAGCTCAAATTCATAAACACATGTTCTATTCCAAAATGTCTAAAATCATTATTCCCAATAGCAAATTGATTGTATCTCATTTCTAGTACATTGATCACAACATGTTATGCATAAGAAAATGTATACATATAAACCCATCAAAATAATTACTACATAATCCCTACAAACGAACTGAAACAACATCACGAGCAGTGGATTTGCAACCAAGGCTAACTAAACAATCTAATCACAAAGGATATACGTAACTGTCCACATCATACTTCAGATCTATACATTAGAATGTGTGCATCATACACAGCCATATATATGCACATGTTTCTAAAATGCCGGCGCCAATTTACGACATACATCGGGCTAATTGAAAATCGGTAGTGTCGTGATCCGAATCAAACTTTTCCACTACATCAAAAGGATCCACCGAGAGAAGAAACAAAAAACACAATTCTGAATACAAATACAAAACAACATTTCACGAATTTCAGGTTTTAAAATCATAAGTACGAATATCACATTACAAATCAATAAGATCGAAATGACCCAATACCAAAATTCCAGATCAGATCACACTAACAAACAGAGATCGAAATGCTCATTTCCTACACAATCAATTCAATATTTTATCGCGACGAAATTAACCCCAAAATCAACTCAATCCAAATGAATCGCAACTTCCAGCCATGGCAAACCTTCTGAACAATCAACCATCACCGAGAAAAAATAGAAAACTAAATATAATTTCATGACCATATCCACGATCGATAATCGAATCCTCGATCATAACAAAAAAACTGAAGAAAATCAAAACAATCGAAATCAGAAACCTAATTTCATGATACCTGAGTACGATCGATCTCTTTGATGAAATGTTAGAGAGAGAGAGTATGGTTTCTTCGCGTTTTGCAAAAGATAGAAGAAACTATTTTTCGGCCGGGGAACGATTGGGAATCGACGTCAACCGGTGGTTATTTATATCGAATACCCTCTGTAATGTCCATATCGCCCCTATCCATTTGCAAAACTACGGGTTCGCCCCTTACAATTAAATGAATAAAAACAATTACATAAATTTGATCACTATATATACAATAAATTAATCAGCACGAATCACTATCCCTCTGAATCTGGCTACTCGACGGCGGCTTTCCGACTAGCAAACACGGAACCGTCGGCGAATAAATCTGCCCGAAAGTCTTCCAGCAGAACGGTTCGTACATACGGAACCGTTCCCGTCTCGGAATCAGCCGAATGTCGGTTAGTCTCACGTCCGTGCACGGGAAGTCATCGCTGCACGCCAGGTGGACCGGCTTCACCGTGTAGGACCCACGTATGTCCGCGTAGTCGATCCCCGACAGGGCCACAGCCGACGTCCGGTTCGCACACGTGGCGGCCTTGTCGCAGTAGTACTGGTCGATCACGATCGGGGTTTGGACCTCCGAGACTCGGATGTTCGAGAACCGGACCCCTCGAACCGAACCGGACCCGCCCTGCCAGGTTTTGATCCTGACCCCGTTTGTCGTGTTGTGGATCGAGACGTCTCGAACGGTGATGTTGGAGACGCAGGCTTTGGTGTTGTCCTTCCCGAGTCCTCCGATGCTGATGCCGTGCCCGGGCCCGCAGCTGACGTCATGTATGTATACGTTTGTGCATCCTGTTTGTATCGATATGCAGTCGTCCCCTGCATCCGAACAAAAAAGAAAATATTAATTTTTGAGACTTGTGTAATTTTTAAGTTTTTGTGGGGCGGTTTTGTAATTATAGCTAAGTTTACCACAAGCGAGATTGGAAGTTCGAATGAGCACGTCTTTGGAGTTCTGCAGATGTATTCCGTCGGTGTTGGGGCTGTTGCCTGGTGACGAGACGCTGATGTTATAGACGGATACTCCGATGCAATTATCGAACTTCAGATGGCACTGCGGGCTGTTTTGGATTGTGATTCCGGTTACAGTCACATTGAAACTTCCGTAGAATCGAAGTGCCTGATTTCCCCCACAACAATTATTACACTTCTTAAATCAAAAGAAATTCTACGGCATGGTAAAGAAATATACACTTGAAGTTTTAGTCTAATTACATGAGAGAAAAATGAGTTGTTTTTCAGAAGGATTAATTACAAAAACTACCCCTCGGGTTTTGAGGTATTGCAGAAAAATGAGCAACTTTCAATATTTTTTTCACTTGGAGTAATTGCAAATATGCCCTTGAAGTATAGTCTAATTGCATGAAAATCGATAATTTCAAAAACTGCCTTTAATTTTGGAGTAATTACAAAAAAAATCTAACAAGTAAGTGTAAAATTTGGTAAAGGTGTGGTTTTTATGTTTCTTCAATTGATTTTTCATGATTTAAAAAAAAAATCTTCTATTATTGTAATAACATCAAATCTCGGGGTGGTATTTGCAATTATTCTTTTTTGAGTTACCGTTGGTTTTATGTTTGGCATTTTTCCACCACGTGAGCTGCTTACCTGCCACGTGGAAGTCAAAATTAGAACCCGCACTTAAAGATTTAGTCAACAACACAAAATTATTGTGAAGTTAATTAATTTACAGGAATTGGTACAAGGTCTTGTGACAATGTGACATTTGATTGATCTTCGTAGTATTGATCACTCCGCCACCAAATTTGGCCGCTTCCATCGACGGTCCCCCGACCTCGGATCGTAAGCCCGACTAATTTCGTGAATTCAAGCCATTGCAAGAGGCCTGTCGAGCCCCAATGGGCAGTACTGCCCGTTGGGGCGACAATTGTGCCATCCAACTGCACATAATTATTGTACCATAAATAAAATACGAAAGAAATTTGTTGCAACAAAACTTAATTTTACCTGGAAAACAATGTTGTGCTGGCAATGTAGGCCCGAAAACGAAATGGGCCCGATGAGGAATACGTATTTTGCTGGGACGTCGACGACCGAGGACTCGACCTTGCAAGCCGCGGCCCAAGCAGCTTGGAATGCCTGCAAATCAATACGAAACAGAGGATTTTAATTTTAATTTTTATTAAGAAAAAAAAAAATCAGCTTGTTATTAGTATATATGTTTGTTTAATTACCCAATACCCACCTTAGTGTCGTCCTTAATTCCATCGCCTTTGGCGCCAAAATCCAGCACGTCGAAGACGGTTGGGGAATTCGCGGGTTTTCCGGCGGCACTGCCCCTGTGGCGGCGGCGGTGGTGGTGGTGGTGGTGGCTATTGTTGGAGGCGTGGCTTTTTGGGTTTCTTGGAGTGGAATTACAACTCTGAATATGTGAGAGAAACCCAAGCACGATCATAATGTATGTAATGTACTTGAAGCAAATGCCGCTACCCATGTTGCCGGCGGTGGCGCACGGCCGGCGGTGGGAGTGAGGGAGCAAATGAAAAGTGAGTTTGGTGTGGGTGACCTTTTGGTTTATATATGTAGTACTGTATATCATATCATGAGAGCGTTATTCCCTTTTCAAGTAAATAAATAAATTCTTTTACAATTCCTTTGGTGAATAATGTAATATATGTACGGACTGAGTTTATAATATTATTTAATAAACAACACTTTTTTTTTTTTAATTATACTCTTTTTGTTTATGACCGATCATATTTTTTTTTTTGTTTTTATATACAAAACAAATTGTATTTACTCTTTAACAAATAGAGTAGATACAATTTATTTTTATTCTCGAATCGATGTGGAATATATTTAATAAAAATCTCAAATTACCAACGTGAATCTTAGTTCTCAAATCTCAAGTTTCTGATTTTCGTACGTTTGATTGTTCTTTAAAATGTAATTTATCGATCCTGAGTTGTTTGATTCTTTCCACGGTCTTCATCATGTCTACAATTCAAACAAATGTGATGGTTTTAGTCACCCTAGCCACCTTAACTATATATGAAGATAAAATTTTCCATTTTTTTCTTTTTTTTTCAAATTCATATTGTTTTGTCATGAGCTTCAATTTTGCATAGCTATTTTACTTCTGTAATAAACATAGGTTTCAGTCGTGATGCCACTCTACAAATGAGTAATAGGTTCACTAAAATCTGATTGATTGTACGACTTTAGATTATAGATATAAAATTGATGAAAGAATTGAAAATTAATCTTCGGAGTTGCAATGTGAATTTTGCAATGGTGCTGAAAGTCGTTAATGTGTTTACGAATATCAATGATTCTTGGAATCATATTATTGTCACGAAATCACTCAGTCGGAAAATCCCGCAACGTATACAACATGTGACTAAATTACACGTGGTGCTTTTTTCGATCTGAATTGACCTAAAAATATACCTAAGTTTGATTTTAGAAAAAAAGATCAAATTTGCAATATGCATGGATTACGTCACCAAATGTGAAATATTTATAATTAGATTAAATTTGAACATTTTTTTTGAATAAATTAGAGATCCGGTTTAAACAAAAATTGTAATGACAAAAACTTAGTTCTCACATTTCAGTATAGTCTAATTAGAAAAACATCTAATGACTTGTCAATATGTGCATTTTATTGTTGATTTATCAATTATAAATAACAAATACATGCTCTTTTTTACCATTCATATGCACGTATAGTACAGTAGTACTCTTTAGTGTCTGCCTCGATATATACATACATATACATATATATACTACTCCCTATAAAAGAAAAAGAGGAAAAAAGAAGAAGCAAGCAAACACGTGAGTTGGTCTATATGGCACTGATTATATCATCGATCTCTCTTTCTTTTTGGTGTCACATGCAACCTACCTAGCTTCTTCACGGGCTTCATTTTTCTGATTGTGTCTTCTAAATTAAACCACCAAAAATTACCCAAATTTACTCTTACAATTTGGACTATAAACTCAAATTTATTGAAAAAAATTAGTTACCGATTATAATATCTCCTTAAATGAATTTTATTTATTTAAATAAACCAATTATCTTATAAAGTTAAAAAAGGATACTCACTGTCTTGAAAAAATGCATTTTTTTGTAATTTTCAAAATAAGTGTTTATGTTATTATATGGTTATATTTATTTCATTGAATTATTTAGGCACTTAAGAATTGACACTTTAATTTCTAATTTTAATTTACTCTTCAGGAGAAATTATTTGTTGGGAAACTAAATTATAAAAGCAGAAGTCAGGAAAACAAGAATTTGGGCGCCCATGGTTTTCATGCACAAAATATCACTTTATACTAGTATATATATATAATGAAAATTTCTACTACAAGAATCCAACTGTGTATCTAATAGTAACAATAACTTCGTACTCGACACAGAATCAACGAGTCAGAAAGATCACGAGTGTGTAGTGTGTGTGCACACCAATATGTCATATATTTTTACAAATTTTGTTTACTATAAAAAATTACTAGTTTACATTTGAAGGTTAATTGATTTTTTTTTACAATTTGATTTAATTAATTTTGCTTTACAACATGTGTGTTTTTGACTTTGGTGACAAAAAGTCATATTTTTATTATTGAGGGTCTCAGTTTACCATGTCATCTAACAATAGCTAAAGTCAAATATTTTCACCAATACTAATCTAGCTAGTTTAATTTGACTCGAATTTACCTTAATAAATTGGCTCGATGAAGTTGATTTTAACTATTTATGCACTATTTTTTGTAATTTACCAAAAAAAAAAAAGTGTATAAATAGTTGAGAAATATAGTGGTACTGCTAGTAGATATTATGTGTATTGTATGTGTGAGCAATATTACAAGAATCACGGATTGCATAATTCCCATTGGGGCCAAAAAGGATTTATTCCTTGTTTTCTTCTTCGTGGATTTGTCTAACTACTATTGGGGCTGAAACCATTTTACACCCGGAGCACATGCACCAATTCTATTTTTGGCCTTGTAAATATTCAATATTGCATTATTCGTCCCTACATTATTGTATTGATTTAATTCAACTCAATTCAATTTTTTTTATATATATAATCACAATTCACAACACGTGTAAATTTGTTACACATTCTAACCCATAATTTACGTAAAATTTTATTTACCGCCTCACTCGAATATTTAATTTAATTAATTTCTGGTCCACCAATAACTAATGTATGGTTTTGTGATTACCTTAACTGTTGTTTACGGTTTGCATAATTCTCATTCTCATTTCTTATTATATATTTTTTCTTTTCAATTTGATTTACCTTCAACAAAAAAAAAAGGGTAAAAAGCTTTAAACCCGCTTTAGTGAAAGTTGCGTTTCATCTCTAAACATTTAATAAAATATTTTTAAACACTCAAAGCTTGATAAAAGTTGCAAATTACTCGATTTTTATTATTTTTAACGTTTAAAATACTAATATTTTTAGTAAAAAAATTATTTTACCTAAAATAATCATATAAAATAAAAATAATTAAAAATACAACATTTTTTTACATTTTTTATTTTATTATATTTAAATTTTAAAATTAATAAATATTTAATTTATAATTTTTACAACCATTTTTTTATTTTAATAATACGAATTAAAATAAAAAATAAAATTATAATTTTATAAAATAAAAAATAATAATATGATATTTGAAGTATTCATTTTAAATTTCAATTTAAATATTATTTAAAAAATATAATTTAAATTTGAAAATTTGAAAAATAGAAAATATTTAATTTAAATTTAAATTTCTATTA
The DNA here is from genome assembly GCA_954870475.1 of Euphrasia confusa. Taxonomy (NCBI): domain Eukaryota; kingdom Viridiplantae; phylum Streptophyta; class Magnoliopsida; order Lamiales; family Orobanchaceae; genus Euphrasia; species Euphrasia confusa. The sequence continues at coordinate 49,371,025 of OX940949.1, read as the reverse complement.
ATAAATGATATTTTCATGTTTATTTGGTATTTTAATTTTTTGAAATATTATAATTTATATTATTAAAATAAATTATTTTAAATAGATTTTTATTTATTTGTGACTTATTTGGAAGTAAAATAATATTTTTACTAAAGAATTTAACATTTTACATATTAAAATAATAAAATTTGTGTAAAGTGCAACTTTTATTAAAGATTTGAGTGTAATGTATTTTAAAAAAACTTTGGAAATAATAAAATTTGTGTAAAGTGCAACTTTTATTAAAGATTTGAGTGTAATGTATTTTAAAAAAACTTTGGAGGTTAAGTGTAATTTTTACAAAACCTTTTGGGGTTTAATGTTTTTTACCAAAAAAATAAGCTGATCCATGTGCAAATGTTTCATCATCATAGATTTTACATACATCCCTCCACTTTTTAAGATTTCACAAATCGCCCCAACATTTTTTATGTTGTTGCATTTTATACATGAGTTCGGATTCAGGTTTTGGCCGACTCAGAACCGGCCCGGTGAAATCGGCAACCGGCTCGGATACTCACCTCTACTCCAAAAACGTCTAAAATATATCTTTTCAAAATTGATTTTTGTGTACAATTTTTTTTTTACACATTTGATACAAAGAATATCTATGTACACCCCCAAACTTGTACAACTTCAACATCTATATCTCATGCCACGTCAGCATCAACCACCGCGAACCTCGATCGAACTCCGGCCTATTTCCCGATGCGCACTTCTTGCAACCGTCGCAATCTCCCGACATTTCTTCATGCTCTCAAAGTCCCCAACACTCGAATAAAAGCTCGAAGCTTGCAACCAACCGGAAGCATTTTCCGGGTCGATCTCCATCAGCATTCTCGCAGCTCTCTTTCCCACTCCTTCATCACTATAAAGCCTGCAACTCCTCAACACGGAGCTCCAAATTACATAATCGCCCCTCCAAGGACTACCTCTAACCAAACGTTCGGCTTCGTCTAGTAAACCCGCCCGCCCCAAGAGATCCACCATGCACGAATAATGTCGCCTATCCGGATACAGCCCGTAACGCGTCTCCATCGACTGGAATATTAATTTCCCTTCTTCCACTAACCCCGAATGACTGCAGCCCATTAACACGCTCAAAAACGTCACCTTGTCTGGCATCAGACCACTTCGAAGCAACTCGTCGAAGACATGCAGAGACTCCTTCCCCTTTCCATTTCGAGCAAGTGCCCCGATTACTGACGTGAAGCAAACGACGCTTGGAGAGGGAAATTGGTGAAAGAGCCGGAGGGAGGACTCGAGCTGGCCGGATTTCGAATATGCGTCGATTAACGAAGAAACGACTGCAGAGTCGGAATCGAATCCTGACTTCACTGCGCATCCATGCAGCAACGAGAAACAAGCTGAGCTCGCAGGGAGCGAGATCAACAGCGCTTTTACAGTCGAAGAGAGGGTAGTTTCGTCATATCTGACTGTTTCATCGACCATCAGATTGAATAGATTAATCACGTCGTCAGTGAAACCGGCCCTCAGCAGAGATGTCATGAGAGGATTGCAACACTCTGTAGTTATATCGTCAGCACTATAAAACACGCCAACCGAGCTCTCGATGTCTCCGCATTTACCGTACATGTCGATCAATGCGGATCGAACAAGGACAGCATCGAGAAACCCTGATTTCAGAAGGCAGCAGTGGATTTTCTTCCCGAGTGAAATGTTTTCGGTTGCGGATGATAATTTCAAGAACCCCAAGAACGAACAAGTCGACGGCTTCTTCCCCCAGAACTGCATTCTCCAGAAGATTTCGAGAGCATCGGATAAGCAACCGTTAGACGCGCAAACGGAAACCATGGAATTCCAAGAAATGACATCCTCTGCAGGGATAACCTCGAATGATTTACGGGTTGCAGTCAAATCCCCGCATGCAGAGTAGAAGTCAACCAAAGCATTGGCTACGAACAAATTCGAATCAACCCATCCATTCTTGATCACGCAACAATGCAACTGAGTGCCTTCGTCGAGAAACTTCTTGTAACCGCACCCTTGAATCAAATAACAAAAGGTGAGCCCGTTGGGCTCCAAGCCATCCGATTTCATTCCGTTGTACAGTCGCAACAAGTCCTTCGATCGGCCCACTTCACAAAGCCCGCGCAGAACGACGTTCCATGTAGCCAAGTTTCTTTCTTGCAACGCACTAAACAGTCTTAGAGCAATATCAGTAAGTCCCATTCGCAAATAAAGCTCGACAAGGGCAGACCCAATATATACATTTGTGCTAAGCCCGAGAACAAGCGCTCTACAATGAACTATGAGCCCTGGTTCGAAGAATCCTGAACAGCTGCACATGCTCAAAACAGTCGAAAAGGTCGATGGATTCTCAGATATGTTTTGAGAAACCATTTGGCTGTATAATCTCAGAGATTGTTTCGTCGACCCACAGCGATAAATCCCCGAGATCATGATGTTCCAAGTGACGACATCTCGTTGGGGCATTTCATCGAACACCTGGACGGCAGCGTCCACGGACCCAGATTTCAATAAGCCGGCGATGGTTCTGTTGTGTTGGTAGATTTTATCCGCGTTGGCGATACGGCGAACGTCACAGAGTGTGTGTAGCCGCGATAAGAATGCGCCTCTGCGATTCAAAGAAAATGTTGCTCTGCCCCAGAGAAGCACAAGGATCTGGTTTTTCATCAGTGGTAAAATTGGAAGAATATTTGAATATTTGGAGCGGCAATTTATACAGCATCTAGATTACGATGAGCATTGTACATCTATGATCAACTACTGTATATAAAAAATGAAAAAATAAATAATCCATTGTTTTCCTTTTTTCTCTTTTCTCTCATCTCTTTCTCTATTAACAATCCGTGTGGATTTTTATAAAAATGACCCATTCCCATATCTATTTTTTGTATTTACGTATTCATTTCTCCCTTTTTTTTTTTAATTTGATCTTTTATTTAGTTTGTAATGTTAGTAATTGGTTGTAACATTGATTTGCAATCTATATATAACAGTGATAGAACATTGGTTGTAACATTGATTTGCAATCTATATCTAAGATGATTGCTTTGTTATGCGGTGAAGATGTGAATTTATTCGGTCGTTGGTTGTGATATACTTCTCCGTGCCAGATTATAGTCTTAGTCCTATTTTAGAAGACATTTTCAACAAATCATAATCGCTTTATCCAATACATCATTTGTAAGTATGTCTCAAGTTAGAGCAATTAAGACGAATCTTATACAGTATATATAATGTAAGTTTGGTTTTTTATTGTAGTATTAGTAATGAAATTATTAAATTTAAATGCATAATACATAAACTATTATATCGTAAAAGTAATAAAATAATTAAATTCAAAAATTTATTATTGAAAATACAATGAATTTGAATTTACATTGTAATACTCCGTAGTACTCCGTATATATACATATATAATTTTTGAATCTCTAAATCCTACGTGGACCAATAGAAGAGCTTTAATATTATTGTGTTCACACTATACATTATAAATAAAAATAATAAAAATACTTATAAATTCTGAATTTTTTTTTTTTTTTTAGTAATTATAAAAGATTCCTAATTAATTAATTTATTTTTATTTATATTTCGTAGTAGTATTCATAATAATAAATTAATTTACATTTATTTATATTTAATAGTAGTAAATAATTAATCGTAGTATTAATTAATAAAATAATTATCAAAATAAATTATTAAACTATCTTCAAAATATAAATTAATTATTTAAATTATTTTATACTGAAAGTTAGATCAATATGATCGATGGTGTCGAATGAGATATAGTTTAACCACAAATAATAATCATTCATTAAGTCTCAGTCAAGACTTAAAGACAATTGTATACTTATATATATGCGTACTTGCTCCATTTTTTTAATAAAGACGGATGAAAATTTTCAAACTACTCATTTCCTTCTAACATACAGAAGCCCGAGCATTAAGCGCTATGGGCAGCTAGACTCACAAGTCACTGTTCCGATGGTCAGTGACGGAGCCACACTAGGCCCAGGGGGGTCACTGGGCCCCCCTGAGTTTTTTTTTTTTTTTTTACTATTATACCTTTATATATATTTGTATATACTAATGTGTGTTGTTTGTGTGTCTTAGAAGTGGGCAAGTGACCCCCCCTAGTTAAAAAAACAAACAAACTAAATGTGTACCTAATCATATACGGTTATACACCACTTATTTTAAGTACAAATTTTAATGCATGTGGTGTTATTTAAATACAAAATTTACACTTACTTTTATAAATTAAAAAAGTATTTTTTTTATTAATTGAGGGTAAAATTTAAAAATTATGATTAAAATTGTAATTTAAAAAAAAATTAAGTAGTATTTTTTAGAACATACGTACGAGTTGAAATGAAAAAAAATTAAAATGTGCGCATTAAATTCGAATATAGAGAGTATTTTATTATATTGATGTTAAAAATAAATCTATTAGTTAATCGAATTTTCGATATTTTTTACTATAATAAAAAAAATTAAAATTTATTTTTTTTAATTAATTTTTTTGATTTTTCTTCATAAATGAGCTATAATTTTTTTACCATAAATATATGTTCTCTCTTACCTCATTCATATATTTACTTATTATTTAAACTTTAATTGAGAGAATTTTAATTTTTTAATTTAAATATATAGAAAAATATTGTCGAAATGAGTTAAAAATGGGCCCCCCTAAGCAAAATTTCTATATCCGTCACTGCCGATGGTGATGATTCTATATCAATTCACTTTAAAATGTCTGTGTGTTTTCTATATAACTTTGAGGCCTCAATTTATAATGGCTTTGAAGCTTGCTACAGTGTGCGTCTTACCACTTCTACAGAAAATACTGAAAATTATTATTGAAAAACAATTTTAAAACATATTTTTGAGTTTTGTATTAGTTTTAATACTAATATAATGGATAAAACTCTAAATGTTGTTGAAAATCTTATGTTGTTTACGAGAATGGTAGAGAATGATAACTCAGTAATAAAACACTAAATGTTGTTTATTAGGAGATACTTATCAATTTGCAATGAGAATATTTGATTTTATAATTCTCCTTTTGTTTTATAATTTGCTTTATATACTTAAAATATTACTTCAAACATGCATAACCTTTTAGCTTTAATAAACATTTTATATTTGAGATAACGATTGATAATGAGATTCAATAAGAGCTTACAAATGAGTAGGGGTGGACAATTTGTCTCGAAATCTCGATCTCATCTCGAAAGTTAGCGTGATGGAACATGATTAATTTTAAAAATGGCAATCCCGTTCCGTTCCGTCCCGATTTATAATTTTCATTATGCATGTGACGGGATGGGATCGGGACGATCCCGTTCTATCCCGTTCCGTCACTCAAATTTATTAATATACATATAAAAATTATTTTTTCACATAAATTAATAAAATATCAAAATATTAATCAAAATTTCAATTAAATTTATTATTTAATTAGTTTATTTTCACAAATCTCATAATACTTTTTTTAAATAATTTGTTTTGAAAATACTTATATTTTAAAAATTGTAAAAAGTTTTTTAAATTGAATAATTTAACTTATTTCTCTTAAAAACTTAAATTTTTTTATTTTATTTGTATTTTGCTTATTTTATAAATCGATAATATTTAATTTAATTTTAATTTTATTGTTAATGTTATTTCAAATTTGGGGATATCCCGATACCGTCTCGATGTCGACCCGAACTGATCATACGGGATTGAGACATGCGAGAAGAAAATTTTAAATGTCAATCCCATCTTATCCCGTTCCGTCCCGAATATAAATTATCGGGACGAGACGAGACGAGATTCCCCTAATATCGTTTCATGTCCATCCCTACAAATTAGAATGAGAGTTCGATTATTAAATAAAATAAAAATTTTATCCGCATCAATTTCAAAAAAATACCACGTGCATCGCACGGGCAGTGGTATTAGTTAATTCAATAGAATACCATTGGAACGAGAGGTAGCTACCTGTAATAAATAATGCGGTGACTCACAACCACGTAGTTACAAAAAAAAAAAAAACACTAAAATCTTACGTGGAAAATACCTGTACAAAATCCCAAAAAAGGTAAACATTAATTACCGTTGACAATCCGAGTCACAGCTGACGCTGCTACACCCCATCCCAATATCCCATGGCATCCTCTGGGGTGTGTATATAAACCCCCTACTTCGCCAAAATATTATATTATTATTTTATTCAATCACGAGTAGAAACCCTCTCTCCCGTGGAGTTCAGCCGCCGCACCACCGGCGAGCACGACATCCAGTTCAAGGTCCTCTACAGCGGCGTGTGCCACTCCGACCTCCACCAGATCAAGAACCACTGGGGCTTCTCCCACTACCCCATGATCCCCGGCCACGAGATCGTCGGCCTCGAAATCGTGGCCGCGAAATCATTGCGATGGATTATGTGAATACGGCGATGGCGAGGCTCGCCAAAGGTGACATCAAGTACCGCTTCGTCATCGACGTCGGGAACACCTTGAAACCGTGAGCGAGCTTGAAATAAGCGACTTTTTAAACTTTTTATTAATCCTATTTCTTGTATATTGCTGTTATATATCAAACAAATTATGAATTTGGTATTAATACAATTAATAGTAAGAAATATGAACAATTGTAGTACTATTTTTTCTCAAACAGATTTTCAAAAGTCAACATTAGATAATATACACTCACAAAATCATTTATGGTCAACAAACATGTACCTTTAACAATAACATATTATTATATAGTATAACCAGTACTCCGGACCTGGAAAACGAATCGAGTCGAGTCGATCTTTGAGCTTATCGAGTCGGCTCGGTAAAAATAATTACAGGCTCGAGCTCGAGCTCGAGCTCGGCTCGCGAATTTTTGTGCTTGAGCTGCTCGGGAGGGTGCTCGAGCTCGGCTCGCGAATTTTTTTTCATGCTCGAGAGCAATTCGATCGAGCAGCTCGATTAGTTCAACTTCATCTTGTTTGAGTGACTCGACTCGTATTGCTCGAGTTCGGCTCGACTTCGAATCGCTCGAAAAACTCGATTGTTTAGGATTGATGCTCGAGCTCGGCTCGTTTAAGATAATGCTCGGCTCGAGCTCGATTTGAGCTCGAGTTTGACCGAACTTAAGTCGAGCGTTGACTCGAGCAGCTCCCGAGCCCTCGCGAACTGCTTGGTTAGTTTTCAGCCCTCAGTCCTCCGAATACTCGTTTTTCTAATCGACTACGATGCTTCGCATTAATCACCCCTATACGGCTCGACTTGTTTTTTATTTGGGCCTATAAGATTTAGAAGGCCGAATGCACAAATTATTGTGCGTATATGCACGATATAGATATAGGCACTCATTTCAGTCATAAGTTGTACTAAAAATGAAAGACGACGTCGTTTCAGATACTGAAAAATATCTGCAAAATTATCCCCTTCCTCACTTCATCTACCTCCCAAAAAAAACCCAGCAAAATAACACCACCTTTCATGGCGATTCTCGCAGCACTACAAAATCCGAACCTCTTCTCAACCCTACCCACCACCCCACCCCACTCCACCACCCCCATCCCCTCCCCGCAACCCAAACCCCCCATCCCAATCCCCAAATACCCTCCTCCCCTGAAATCCCGACGAAGCCCTAACCCTCCCCCGTCGACCGCCCCCGCCTTAAAAACCCTCCACCGAAACCCCAAGTACTACAAGCCCGTCAGGCCCGGCCAGAAAATCCCCCTGCCCGACGACCCCGATGACCGGGCGGTCGTCATCGGAAGCTCTGGGATCTCCTACCAGCTCCCCGGCGCCCCTTTCGAGTTCATGTACAGCTACTCGGAGACGCCGAAGGCGGAGCCGCTGGCCATGCGCGAGCCGGCTTTCCTGCCCTTCGCCCCGCCGACAATGCCGCGGCCGTGGACGGGGAAGGCCCCCATGAAGAAGAGCAAGAGGAACATAAAGCTCTTTGAGCCGTTGGGTCCTGCCGAAGACGACGACAGCGCCCGCGGGAAAAGGTACGAGATGTTGAGGAGTTACGAGCTGGGTAATTTTACCGTCCGGCCGAGGGAGGAGGTGTTGGGTAAACCTCTGTCGAGGTCGGAGGTCAATGAGATGGTGAAGAAGTATTCGTCTGGCAATAAACAGGTCAATTTAGGTGATTTTTTAATTCCCATTTTTTAAATTAATTTCAATTTCGGATGATTTCGTTGATATTCATATGTGTATAAGTTTCTTGATTGTGGGAGATTAAATTCTGTAGGTAGAGATGGATTAACTCATAACATGTTGGAATTGATACATACACATTGGAAAAGACAGCCGCTATGTAAAGTTCGTTGCTTGGGTGTCCCAACTGTTGACATGGACAATATATGCCGATGCCTTGAGGTTCTCTCATTTCCTGTCGCGTTAATTTCTTATCGTTGTGATTGTGAACTATGCCAATGATCTTTATATCTGTTGCATCATGACAGGAAAAATCCGGTGGGAAGATTATTCATAGGGTAGGCGGTGTTTTATTTCTGTTCCGAGGTAGAAACTACGATCACCGAAAACGCCCTCAATTGCCAGTCATGCTTTGGAAACCGGCCGCCCCCGTTTATCCAAAGCTCATACAAGTTGCTCCGGAAGGGTTGACTAAAGAGGAAGCCAATCAATTGAAAATGAAAGGGGAAAACCTGCTGCCAATATGTAAATTAGGTATAAAAAGGTTTGACACGTGATGTTTTTTTTTTCCGAAGTTTTTGATTTTGTTTTCGTGACCTGATAATGTTCTTTTATATCGTATAATACAGCAAAAAATGGAGTTTATCTTAGCCTTGTGAGGGACGTGAGGACAGCTTTCGAAGGGTCCATATTGGTGAAGATAGATTGCAGAGGGATGCATCCTAGTGACTACAAGAAGATAGGAGCCAAGCTTAAGGTCCGTGTTACTTATTTATCAACTTAAAAAAGATAAATGATAATCCAATAATAAAAATAAATACTAGTAATAATAATTCCATTAGTTAATTTGTGTTTCTTAATCTATAGGAATTGGTACCATGCGTGTTGCTATCTTTCGATGATGAACAAATACTAATGTGGAGAGGAAGAGAGTGGAAATCTATGTACGAGAATGAAACTCCTCCTAAAGAAAACTTGTCGTACGCTGATGACTCAAGAGTTGCCAAAATATCAGGTACTACTTAAACATTGCTTAGCATGTACATACGATTGCTCAAGAATGGAGTATAATCAGTTGAAGAAAATCATAACTCATCTAGAAGTTTCTTTTGTGGATTTTGTGCCAAATAGTTTTATCATTTTAAGGGAGAGTGTGGATATGTTTTTTTCTCTAATTAATCTATTATGCATTAATGCTCTCAATTCGACTGTTTCTTTACCAGAAAAAACAGACAGGAAATCAGTGAGGTCAAGCCCTAAGATGATGTCCATGTGGCAACGCGCGATTGAATCGGGAAAGGCATCGGTCCTTGAGGAGTTGGACCTAAGTCCCGATGAGCTTTTGTCGAAAGTGGAGGAATTCGATAGCGCATGTCAGGCAACCGAGCACTCTTATCCAGTCACGATTTATTCGAATAGAGATGGTGATGATTCAGATGACGAGAATGATAGATATTACATTAATGACTCGTTCGAAGCAGTAGACGATTCTCCTTCGGTCCCAGTTGGATCACTGCCCATCGATTTCATAGCTAAACAAATATCCGACGGTCAGAACCAAGAGCAGAAATTGTAATTTAATTTTGGTCATTTTTTGAGAAGTGTATCATGTATGTATATATCTTATAAGTACATTGTGAATTTGTCAAATTATTAATGTAATACAGTATATTATGTTGCTCTGAATTTGGTTACGACAAAAACTTCCATTGAGGTTCGGAGTGATGGCAAGAACCAAGAAACACCTAAAAGAATTTCAAATTTGCTGAACTTCCATTGAGGGGGTTTTCTGATAATTTTGAATTTTGCTTGGGTCTTTTTGTAAATATCCTAAAAAAGAGGGCTGCTTTTTGTAATATCTAAACATTGATGGCCAGTAGTAATTGTGAAGTGGCGGTTTAGTTGGGCGGCTCCAATAGGATTTTGGTGTCTGTGAATTCTAGGTTCTTCTTCATCGTCTCTCGCTGAAATCTTTGAATCAAGAAAGAGGGTCGGTGTCGAAACACATACTAAACTTAGGATGTTTTTCTGAGAAAAACCCGTCGATTTCGAGCAAATTCAGGTACAATATTCCCGCTTCGAATATTCATTTCTGTTGCTCGATTTAAACCCTTATTTGCATACAAATTTATTTATGTATATTTTAGTATAAAATGATATGACCAATTGTGTGTGTAAGCCTTTCTAATCTTATATTTTCCTCTGTTAGACCGACTGACAATGGCTTTTGTGTTGTTATGAAAAGATCAAGCTTTTGATCTACCGTTCTTTCTTCGTTTTATGCTTTAAGGAATAATGTGAAATGACAAAATGATGTCTCTTTCAGGCCCGTTTGTCATACTTGGAGGGCCCGTCATGACAGTAGACACGACGGCCCCAAGCTATTGGTTGAACTGGAGATTCTTACTCTGCGCAATATGGGTCTTAGTAGCTATGGTGTGTGCATCACTTATGATATGGAGAAACGAAGGGCGTAGCAGCAAAACAAAGAACGGGAATCCACGGGAGACATCGAGGTGCTTCGATAAAGGCCAGGCTTGGGGGACTTGTTCGGTTACAATAAGCCCCGTTTGGCTGCTTGCTTATCGGATTTTTTCTTTCTGTGCCATGCTGGCATTGATTCTTGCTGATACGATCTTCCATAGTTTCGGCATATTTTATTACTACACGCAGTAAGGCCTTTGCATTTTCTTCCAAGTTTATGATCCGTTGAATCAAACTTGTTTCGTGTAGTCGAGTTTTTCTCACTATTGTCAGTTGTTAATGAACAGATGGACCTTTACACTCGTGACCATATTTTTCGGAGTAAGTTACTCATCTGTTTATGTTGTATCATGATTAGAAAACAGATACTTACTCGATCGCTCGTATACTTGTAGCTAGGGTCTTCACTTTCCATTTACGGGTGTCTTCGTTCCTGCAATAAAGCGGATTTAGAAAGTGAAGGTATGCCCAGCATCGATAGAAGAAGCTTGAATCCCGATGAAGATGATGACGTTAATTGCGAAGCTTCATCTGTTTGGGAGTACGCCTTCCAAATCATTTTTCAGGTTTACTGATTTCTGCGGTATTTAATCAAAGAGTATTTATCGTAGTTCGATGGGTATGAATTTTGTTTCACTTGTATCAATATAGATGTGTGCTGGGGCTGTTGTGCTAACTGATGCTGTGTTTTGGCTCATAATATACGCATTTCTCACCGACAAAGACTACAAATTAACATTCGTAAGTACAAACATTTTTTTCCGACTATGCTTGTCATCGTTTCCCCCACCATTTACATAATTTTCTTTCGTCTGCAGCTGGTTGTATGCATGCATTCTGTCAACGCTGTTTTTCTCCTTGGTGAAACTTTTCTAAACCGCCTGGTACTCTCTCAGAACTATATTTAGGTTTTCGTATAACAATAATTCATGATGTCCAAATCGATTGTCTATTCGTTGCAGCGGTTTCCGTTCTTTCGGGTGGCGTATTTTGTTTTGTGGACGTGCATCTTCGTTGTTTTCCAGTGGATCATCCATACTTGTGTTTCAATGAGGTATATATATATTTCACTTCACAACAAACCTAGTTTTTTTTCTTCATTCTCTGTGGTAAAAAAATTATAATTTCAACAGGTGGCCTTATCCTTTTCTAGACTTGTCATCTCCATATGCTCCTGTATGGTAAGCAAGTTACTTCAACTTTCATGATATATTCATAGTACTTTTCAGAAGGATAACTCGAGGTTAAGTAACCGGCTACGATGAAATCTTGCAGGTACTTGGCTGTGGGACTTTTACATTTACCGTGTTTTGGGATCTTTACCCTAATATTCAAGATTAAACAATGTTGTTTATCCAAGATGGCTTCTCATTAACACAGGAAACTAAGTACTCTGATGATCGAATGAAACAATCTTGTCTCATAAGTCAGATGAAATGTATCTGAATTCTAATGTGATATTACTCAACGTTAGTCGATGAAAATTGTTTGATGACATGAAAATGGACGATGTAATAAAAGAGGATTGTGCATTGACTATGCTTTCACTTGCTCTCTAATGAATTGCTCCAGCTGAGATATGTCGCCGGTTAAACCAGATGCCTCTGCCACCGTAATTCTGTTGTTGCACTGATGAAATGCAAAGGCTTCTCCAGGAACCCCGAGTGTATATTCGTTAGTAACATCTGCTGAAGAAAGTGCTGTTCTCGACGTCCTAAGCTTGTCACTATACCCAACACACGAAGGAAAAAACAGAGTATATTTGAGCAAAAATAATACTAGTATTTGTCTAAAATGATAGCAAACGAGAAAGAGGGATTTGTTGGGGGCTTTTGTAACCAGTGACTTACATTTCCTTCTCGAGCTGTTTTCTGATGAAATCCTTTGTATGTGCCGTCACTTTATCAACCTTGTTACACAAGACTAGTAAAGGAGTCTTCTTCTTCACAACACTCGCCTTTGTCAATATATCATATAGGTATCTATACAGAAAAAAAAAATGACATCTAACATCTTAGGCACAATCATTTCTCATGTACTAGAATTTATGGTTAACAACTTAACATCAAAGGAGAGGCATACTCTGAAACAGCCCGGACATTCGGCAAGAACTCCACAGCATCCACCACAAAAACTACGCCAGCTGCTTGAGGCAAGAACTCGTCTAGCTTGGGCCTAAGACGTGAATGCCCCGGGACATCAACAATGTGTACAGGCTTCACTTTTCCTTTCTGCAAAGTGACCAAAATAAAGTTTAGGTTAAACAAACCTATCACTACTGAAAATTCTAATAAACTCCAATGTCATTCTCTGAACATGAAACAAAAGAAAATATTGTCATTTAGAAGTTCTTTAGTGAATGATCATTTTCCTCTACTGATTAAAACTAAATCCCACATTTCTGACTAAAATACCCCTCAATCTGCATCCGAATATGCAACGGAAAAACTAATATAATCACCCCAAATGACCATTGTGAGTCGTACTCAAGAAATAAACTGTCACCTTAGCAGTCTCGGAATGTAGTATAAAAGTTTCTTCATTTGGTTCCATAGAAGTGACAGTACCCTGATGGGAGGATCCATCTCGAAGCTGGAAAATAATAATGTATAAAATAAGTCCAAATCATCCAAAAAAACTTGTCGCTTTAAACACTTTGTTCGGGCACTTGCTCACCTGGTAAAAAAGAATAGTTTTGCCACTCCCACTCAGGCCGGTTAGCACAACCACGTTAGACTTGGTACGCTTGAAAAGACGAACTGTATCCGGAAAAATTCATATAAATATACAGGGGAAGTTAAATCACATAAAAATTAAGAACATCAAAAACCATTGAAAGTCGAGCCAAACACAGTGATGTTCAGTCTGTCTGAGAGAGATTCGTATCCTAATGACCGGGAAAACGTGTTTTAGCTTTGTTCATCATAATGTGAAGTTCGCCTCAAACGAGTTTTCAAATAATCGATCTCAAGTCGGGAATCGAGTAGCTTGGTTCGATTTCCAGCCCTAACTTACGTTTACGATATACACACACATTAATCGAACTACATTGCCAATTTCATAAGATGAAAAATATAAAAAAATAAAATGTAAAATCCCACAGTAATTCATCATCGGCATCGTTGCAGGTAAAACGAAACAATTTAAAACTCAAAATTAACTGTGAATTCGGAACGAAGGTGAGATTTTTTTTTAGAAAACTTACAGATTAAGAAGAAAAAGAGAGTGGATAATACAACTGCAATCGCCGCAGTGAGTTGATTTGGGGGAATTTTCTGAACGTGGTCGTGGGCCTCCTTCAACAGCTGCTGAAATTGGATCTTCAATTCTTCAATCTTCTCAGCATCCATGGCTTCCGAGATATCGTGAAACATAAAGATGGAAGATTTTGCAGCAGCAGCCCTGCCCCAATTAACAGAGAATGTTTTGGGTGTGATGAGTTCCAGATCCAAGTCTACCGACCCGGTTAAGAATATACGGACCATTCGGGAACGGGTCTAGTAAGTAATAATGGCTTGAATCTTTTATTTGGAGCTTATTTGGAGCTGAATACAGTAAAATTTCTATAAATTAATAGTGTCGGGATCGTGAAATTTTATTAATTTAAAAAGATTATTAATGTAAAATTTTATTAATTTAAAGAGGTTATTAATTTATCAAATATTTTTTTCTATTTAAAAGACCAAGTTGAGACCAAAAAATTCTATTAATTTCTTATTCATGATTATTGATTACACTATCAATAAAAAAGTGGAGTATAATATTCTAATTCATTTGTCTCGAGATAAATAACACAATTTTTTTTTTTACTAAATTCAGTTGAACAGAATTGTATTGTTCTAAACCAAAGGGTTTAATAATCATAGTAGAATTTGTAAGATTTTTAAATTATAAGTGGTATTCAATTCAAATTTTTAATCCAGTTGGAACTATAAAAAACGATGAGTTAAAGATTATGTATCAATTTGAAACTGAAAAAACTTTTGTGGGGTATGAAAAAAAATTAAGAAAGTTGATAACATTGGGTAAAGATGAAGTTGATAAACATGTAGTATATGTATAACCTTGACGACTTGAAGTTTTCTTTTCAAGCTAAAGTATGGATTTGCATAAATCGAGAATTCGATTACAAAAATGTCTTTAACTAAATCCTAGATGGACTAATTACATTTAAAATTATAAAAATAAAACTGACAACTTTTGAGGGTGTATTCATTTCAGATTTCATTAGATTTTTTTGAACTTTAAAAAGTTTATAGATTTTCAAAATCCATTAACTCTACATAGAGTTTGACTGATTTTTTTTATTAATTTATATAGATTTTTCATTGTATTGCGTAATATATTTTTTTAATTATTTTTATAGATTTTATTAATTCTTCTGCTATAAAAATTTACATGAACACGCTAATAAAATAAAATTAAACAATATTATTTATTTTTATTTTTTCTAAATAATTTTCAAATTTTATTATTTTTTAATAATAATGTTAATAACTTTTCTACAAATAATTTTCAATTTTTATTTTTATTTTTAATAATAATTTAATTTATTAAAAGATAAATGAGATTACTTTTTAATATAATTGTTTAAGTATTATTATTTTTTATAATAATTTAATTTATTAAAAAAGAAATAAATATAAATATAATTTTTTATTTATTTTTTAAAATTTTATTATGTTTAATAATGATTTATGTTATTAAAAGTGAAATCCAGGGAAATCTCTTCTCATGAAGGGAGATTTCTGTGAGTGTCGAGGGGTGCAGCGGTATTATGAAGAAATACGCAGCACTCCCTACGCAGCGCTGCAGCAGCAGCAACAACTGGGGTGTTGCAGCAGCGCTTTGCAGAAAATAAATTCGTTTGTTTATTATGTGATTTACTTTGTTTGAGTAGATTATTTATAGTATCAGAAATATATAAATGTATATTCTGATACGATATTAAAGAGTGCAGCGAAATAATGAAAAACGTGAAAAACAAACAAACGAACACACACACACACACACTAAACGAAAAGCAAGAGAAGACAACGAAATAATCTTGTATGGGTATTTAAATTATACCCATACGAATGTGCCTTACGGCAAAAATCACTAAAGAACGAACAATCGTCTTTACAAAGTTTGATCCCGAATAAATATTCGACTACCTTTCGGACATACACATGTATTCCTTAGGTATCGTATTCGGAGATCACGACCCAACCAACACTAAACAAACTACAGCAGAATATGATCTGTTATAATGCTCGTAGTTGAAAGGTTCGATCACTCTCCAAGGAATGAGACCAATCGAATTACAAAATCTCACAAGAGACTTTTTACAAAAAGAAAATGTGTTATAGAAGTGGTGAGGAATGTGCTGAAGACTCTTTCAATTTATAGGCCCAGCCTTGTAACCAACTCCCTTGAAAAGCGAGAGTCAAGGCGGTTTCTATAATTTAGGAAATCTGTTTTGACCGTTGCTGCAACACCTGCGTTAGTCAGCGACAATGCAGCCACGCCTTGCGTCAGTGTCTTCAATGTCTTGCTGCAACGATGCGTGTTCAGTCTTAACTAAATCCCTTGAAAACCGAGTCATTAGGCAGTTGCTAGAAAATAGGGATTCTGGTTTGACCACTGCTGCAACGTCTTGCACAGGGCCAACTTCAGCTACTGCTGCAACACCTTGCTTCAATATCCTCAGGAGGTCTTGCAGCAACGGTTGCGTCTTCAGTCTTCAGCAAACATTCTCATGAGTGTCATCTTGCTGCAGCATGAGTAGGACTCACTACAGCACCAAGGTCTTCAATGCTCGACGAGTGTTGGTTGAATATATACGCATGAATCAACAAGATCACATGCTAAATAGATCACACATAATGTATGTGATGCACAACTGTACACAATGTGAAGAAAGAGAAAATTATCTAAGTATGCTGCTGCATCGCATTGCCTAGCGACTCGTTGCGGCAGTGCACTGCGTAGCATATTACACTAACAAACTCCCCCTTTTTATCTTTCTTCACAAAACATGAGGAAGAGCATAAGAACAACTCACCCTCAATGAAAACTCTCTTAACCTAGAAGTTTAAGATAATATCTTAGCATATCACTAAGGAAGAACACACACTCCCCCTTAGTGAATTACCTCTAAGTTAAAATATTTCATAAAAAAACGTACATGAAGCTTATCTATAAAAGACAGTCACACCAATTTTTAACTTAAATAAAAATAATTAAAGAATAATTAAATTTATGAAATTTCTTTTGCAATGGCTCTCCTTTGCTGATGCATCATCTGCAGTGGCTCCCCCTTGCTGATGCATCATCTGCAATGGCTTCATTTGCTCATCCACTTGTGCATAACCTTCTTCTGCAATGGCTCTCCCTTGCTGATACATCATCTGCAGTGGCTCCCCCTTGCTGATGCATCATCTGCAATGGCTTCCTTTGCTCATCCACTTGCTCTTCCTGAACTTCACTCCCCCTTTTTGTGATGAAAGGAACAGGACATACATCTTGTTCTTGAGAACAACTGTAGGGCACACATCTTGCGGCAACGCAGACGTAAATATTGAAGTACTAGGGCCTAATGCGGCAGCACGCTGTGGCATCGTCGAAGCTTCTTGAGGCAATGTTTTTTTTTTTTTTCCCGATGTGGTGATTTCTAAGATAAACAATTCAATGAAGAACTAACAAAAAATACAGGAGATGTGAAAAGTCTCCTGATGCGGCAACACGCTGCATCTAAACAAGCTACATACTTCCGAATGAAATTACCGTGACCCAGAAAGTGAATGTATTGAATATCCTAGACACTGAGTACATTGAATCTAAACCCTTTGTATATGTCCTTTTTTTTTTTTTTTTTTTTTTTTTTGTAAATGGGTTCGTCTATGTTACCTCGGAGCTTTGGATATCCTCTCTGCCTTCGGAAGATTTTTTACATTCTTTATTTTGACATTCTGATGCGGCAGTGTCGAAAGAAAAGTTGAAGCTTACATTTCAATGCGGCAGCGTGTTACGATCGTGCGTTCAAGGAATGCTTTGAGGTACTGCAGCAGTGTCCGAAAGTCCTACGTCAGAGATAGAGTGTACTGCGGCAGTAGCTGAAATTCCATCGATAGTGTCTGAAAGTCCTGCGGCAGTGGCTGCAGGTGTTGCAGAAGCATCGAACGCGACATTATCAATTTTTGGAACCCATACTTGAGTCACTTTCTTCTTTATTTGACGCGAAGGAGGTCGGGCTATGTTGAATCGCTTGTTGGGATTCCAGGGACCGACATTTGATACGAGGAAACGTCCATTTTTAATATCTTCCTCACGCTTCCAGCAATATGGTCGAATATGACCAGGAACAAGGCAATAGTGACACACATATCGTCTTCGTGGTTTGTTTCTGGGCTTGGGAAGATGTTGAGGATTGTTCACCTTACCAGTTGCTGCATGACCCTTCTTTGCATTTCTGCTCTTGCGTGTGGCAGCAGCGGCTGACTTGCTTCCTGTTGCAGCAACGGCTTCCGAGCTTGCTCTTGCAGTGGATTCTTTTGCCGTTGGGAACTCAGGGACATCTTCCATGGCCTTTACAAATGTGATTCCACAAGATAGCTTCTTTGGAGGGAACACGGCATCGACGGTCTTTTGATACCCGAGGCCTTGCCTTTCAACATTTGATATGCTCATCACCGCATCCAACTTTGAGGTGCCGGTGTTAAGTTTCTCAAACGTGTTGTTGGCAACCTCCAGTTTCCCGTTAGCCCTATTCAAATCGATCTTTAGCCTATCAATCTCTAGATCCTTCCTTGTGAGTTCCACATCAAATTTCTTTAATCGTTCTTCGTATGCGCCTTTGTCGTTGATTAATCTCTCTGTCAACTTTGATTCCTTCTTGAATCTTTCTTCGGATGAGACTTTATCAGATTTAAATCTCTCCACCATCATTGATTGCTTCTTGGATTCCATTCGGAGAATGTCCAATTGGTCCTTTAGTTCCATGAAAAGATCGATGGGGATTGAAACTTCTTCAGGTTCATAGTCATCAATGGAAGCAGTGAGACACATGAAATCCCTTGCCATGGCTGCAGGAGTTTTAGGGCTGGCATGTTGTAGCTGGTAGGCAGGGGTTGCAGCCAATGTTTTAAATTACGAAAATCGTATTCGAGGCGTTTTTTTCTTGAGGCGTGAGGCATACGCCTCGAGGCGGAACGAGGCGCACGCCTCAAAAAAAAAAATGAAAAGCGCCAATAATGTTTAAATTAATTACGAATAAATCAAGTAATTCTTAAAATAAAGTTTCACTTGTTCAAAAACTCATTAAAACATAAAATTATTCATATTCGACGGTACATAATTAGAATTTAGGATCAAATGTTTCATCGGCCCTCGAATCATCAAAATCGAAACAACCGTCTATGTATCTCATATTCGTATCATCATCTTCATCTTCTGTAGAAACATCTTCCCACTCACTTTCCTCGTCCAATAATTCCAATCCCTTTCCTGTAAATATAAAACAAAAATAATTAAAAAGAAGAATCACAAGTTAATAATTTATAATAATTTAGTTACAAAATAACCTTTATTTATATTGTCTTGTGATTCACCCATTTTTCTTTTTCGAAAATTTTCACCACCTTGAGCAAATCCATCTCCGCCAATATCATCATCCTCGTTAACCCATTCAGAGTCCGATTCTATTTGATCAATAACCAAGGAGTCTTCTTCTTCATTGAGCGCTTTTCTCTTCAAGTGTCTATCTTTCAACTTTTTGTTATATGCGATGTAGACCAATGTATTCAACTTTGCCGCACTTAATCGATTTCTTTTCTTTGTATGTATCTAATATGAATTATATGATATTTTAAATTTATACAAGTGAAGTAACAACATATTAGCTATTAATTAATAGTAAATTGTTAGGTAAATATAAAAATCAAGTATTTAAATTACCTGATTGAAAGTACTCCAATTACGTTCACACGCGGAAGAAGAAGAACAAGTAAGACTTAAAATTTTCACAGCAAAACTTGTTAGCTCTGGTGTTTCATCTCCAAATCGAATCCACCAATCGTCTTCATTAAAACAAATCAATGTTAGTTCAAAAGTAATAGAAATAAATTAAGTACATGTTTGCTTACCAGGGCTTCGCTTCTTGCAAGATGATTTTGCTAACGAACTCCCAAATAAACCTTCCCTTTTTCGAAAAAGGTCAAGTTGTAGATCAGCTTTTTCTCTATCATTATCATTCGGAATTAATTTCTCCAAACACGCATATAAACCCACCTTCACCTCTACATTGGTAGAGAAGCCTTCGTCATATTGAAAATGTGGATTTAGAAAGTATGCAGCTGCATGCAAATGGCGATGCATTTGAAACTCCCATTTTGCATCAATGATACTCCACACTTCTTTGTAAGCCTCTTCGTCCCCGCCCAAATTTTTTGCTATGTCCTCTTTTGCCTTTTCCATTGCACCGTACAAGAACCCCATTGCGGGGGTTTTCTCTGAATCTGTCATCCTCAACACTTCTACGATCGGTTTTGTAGTTTTGATTGCGTGTGTCAAACTTGACCAAAAACCACCATCAAAAACAATTTTCTTCACATTCTTGCCCTCGGCCTTTTTTGCCCAAGTACACTTAGACCATTCAAGCGAAGCAAACATAGCCTCCAATGGCTGTCTCAAGTTTTGCATACTTTGCAATGTCAAGAAAGAGGTGGCGAATCTAGTGGCGGCCGGACGAAGAAGCTCTCTCCCCGTATGTTTCCTCATTAGTGCCAAAACCCATCCATGGTTATAAATAAAATTACTCACCTGCAATTTAATATATATATTAACAAAAGCAACTGATAACATACTAACAGTGCCTATTTCTGGATTTTTATAACAAAAAGTAAGTCATGAAAATTTAAAAGCCATACCCTTTTTGACTTTAGCAATGCATTTTTGTGTTGAGGCAAATCACCAATTTTCTCCAACATCAAGTCGAGGCAATGAGCAGCGCATGGTGTCCACCACAAATGAGGTCGTTTCTCCATTAACTTTTTACCCGCCGACTTGTAATTAGATGCGTTGTCCGTCACCACTTGGATTACAATAGCTTCTCCCACCTCCTCAACAACTCCATCAAGAAGGTTAAATAACAAATTTGCATCTTTAATTGCATCGGAGGCATCTACGGATCTCAAGAACACGGTCCCATGAGGATTATTTACAAGAAAATTTATCAAACTTCTTCCTCGAATATCTTTCCAACCGTCGGATAAAATAGAAACTCCGGTTTGTGTCCATGTCTTCTTCACATCTTCTACAATGACATTAGTAGTCTCCACCTCTTTATCCGTGATCCATGTGCTAAGTTCATGAGGTGTAGGAGGTTTGAAGCCATGACCATATCCTCCAAGCGATCTACACATATTCAGAAATGATGGGCTGCTAGCAACATTGAAGGGAATGCCATTTTCAATAAAAAACCTTCCAACATCTAATGCACATAGATTTCGAGCTTCTTTTGGATTTGTTGGAAGTTTTTTAATTGAATTTCCCTCGTCTTCCATATCATCTCCATCAAGATTACTGACAAAATGATCCATAGGTCCTCTAACCCCTCTCGTACTCGTACCAATACTTCCCGCACTTGAATGATGATTAAAATATGATCCGCTAATAACTTGTTCATCAAGTTTTTTTTCCTTGGCTATCTTTGCTAGTTGACCAATCTTTAAATATTCCAACATTTCATTTTTCACATCTAAAGGTACTTGATCACACGGTTTTGAATCTTTGTGTGTGCAAGCAAGGTGCATTTTCAATCTTGAAACTCCTCCAGTAATTTGCTTACCACAAAAATTGCATTTCACATACTTGTATCCAACCTTGCCTTCGGGCAACGGAACTTCCGTGCAATACTTCCAAGCCGGGTCAGTTCTACTTCTATTTCCAGTTGATCCCTTGACCATTTTTTCACTAGTTTTCCTATATAAAAAGTTACAATGTACAGTATCTTAAAGTCCATCCATTATATTAGAAAAAAAATTAAATATCATGATTTCATAAACAAATAATGTTGGAGAACTTTACTAAAAAATGGGTTTGTAAAAAAATTGAAAAAAAAAAATATATCACTAACACAAGAAAGGGAAAAGAAGAAGAGAAGAAATAAAATATTAACCGAAACAAGGGAAAAGAAGAGAAGAGAAGTGAAGCCTACCTCTTGGAGAAGATCAAAATTTTGAGAATAAATTCTGATTTTATCGCCGTTTAGAGAAGAGGAGAAGAATATGGAAAGATAATAATTGTAGGGTTAAACAATGAAGACCGAGAGGTAAACGATTGAGGGCTAAAAAGTTAATAAAAAAAATTAATAAATTAACATTTATTTGGAAAAACCGAGGCGGTCGCCTCATGCGCCTCAACTCGGTAACGCCTCGGTGCGTACGCCTCTCGTGAAAAGGCGCATAAAACTTAAAATGCTATCGACTCGTACGCCTCAGCTCAGGAAACATCCGAGGCGGAACGAGGCGCGCCTCGAGGCGTACGCCTCGTCCGTTCATCATCTGATAAGCATCGACCTTTGAAGCGAGCTGCAAGGGCTGTTTCAGTGTAAAATTCTTCAACCTTAGGGTCCTGCAATGCCATCATATTAACAAGATTTTCAATTTTTCTATTTTTAGATGGGCATTCGGTAGCATAATGCCCAACTCCATGGCAGGCGTGACACTCAATTTTGGACCAGTCCTTCTCTTGGCCCGAATTGAAAATTGAGTTTGGTCGTTGATGCACAAGTCTTCTTTCTTGGCCTATTGCAGCATTGGATAGATTCCTCCTTCGTCGTGGATCGAAATTTCCTTTGAGAGATCGTACAAGAATAAGATCCAACTTCTTTGAGAGTCGATCAAACTTGTCATCACCATCATCGTATCCAAGTAGTTCATAGATCTCATCGTCGGTGAGAGGATCTGGACTTTGCTCACGAGGTGTTGCTGCAGTGCCTGACTTTGTGAATGAATTGCCCCTTGGTTCAGTTGCGGAGAATGCAATAGACTTCTCACGGGCTTGTCCATGACTTTCACGATCTTGTATGTTCAGCTCATATGTTTTAAAAACAGCCATGAGTGTGACATAATCCTCCGAAGAGCCCGACGGTCCGTCTTCGATTGCGGTGACTTTAGCTTGAAACTTTGAATTCAAAGACCGCATCACCTTGCTGCATACAGCGTTATTGGAGATAGGTCCACCAAGATCAGCACACTCATTGACAATAGCCATGATATCGCCAAAGTACTGACTAGCGGACTCATCCTCATGCATTCGCAAATTCTCAAAACGAGACATAAGCATGCGCAACTTCGTTTTCTTCATTGCGGTATCACCCTCACAGTGAAGTTGAAGTTGGTCCCAAATATCCTTGGCTGAACCACATTGTTTAACAATTTTATACATTTCACAATCAATGGATTCAAGGATCGCGCATCTAGCCCTATCATTGGCTGTTGCAGCATCGATCTCATTTTTTGACCATTTTTCAGGTGCTTTTTCAAGCGTAGTGCCTTCTGGAATTGATTCAAGAGGTGGTTTCCATCCTCTGAGAACTGACAGCCATGAGTTACGATCAATGGACTTGATTCTCGCTTCAATACGAGTTTTCCAAAAACCATAATTTGTGCCATCGAGAACAACCGGTGTTCTAACGATGTACGAGGCGTCCGACATAATGTGTGTGAGTATTCAGAAGGACCGTAACACTAAGTGAGTCTAGTGTTGGCTCTGATACCACTTGTGAGTGTCGGGGGGCGCAGCGGTATTATGAAGAAATACGCAGCACTCCCTACGCAGCACTCCCTACGCAGCGCTGCAGCAGCAGCAACAACTGGGGTGTTGCAGCAGCGCTTTGCAGAAAATAAATTCGTTTGTTTATTATGTGATTTACTTTGTTTGAGTAGATTATTTATAGTATCAGAAATATATAAATGCATATTCTGATACGATATTAAAGAGTGCAGCGGAATAATGAAAAACGTGAAAAACAAACAAACGAACACACACACACACACTAAACGAAAAGCAAGAGAAGACAACGAAATAATCTTGTATGGGTATTTAAATTATACCCATACGAATGTGCCTTACGGCAAAAATCACTAAAGAACGAACAATCGTCTTTACAAAGTTTGATCCCGAATAAATATTCGACTACCTTTCGGACATACACATGTATTCCTTAGGTATCGTATTCGGAGATCACGACCCAACCAACACTAAACAAACTACAGCTGAATATGATCTGTTATAATGCTCGTAGTTGAAAGGTTCGATCACTCTCCAAGGAATGAGACCAATCTAATTACAAAATCTCACAAGAGACTTTTTACAAAAAGAAAATGTGTTATAGAAGTGGTGAGGAATGTGCTGAAGACTCCTTCAATTTATAGGCCCAGCCTTGTAACCAACTCCCTTGAAAAGCGAGAGTCAAGGCGGTTTCTATAATTTAGGAAATCTGTTTTGACCGTTGCTGCAACACCTGCGTTAGTCAGCGACAATGCAGCCACGCCTTGCGTCAGTGTCTTCAATGTCTTGCTGCAACGATGCGTGTTCAGTCTTAACTAAATCCCTTGAAAACCGAGTCATTAGGCAGTTGCTAGAAAATAGGGATTCTGGTTTGACCACTGCTGCAACGTCTTGCACAGGGCCAACTTCAGCTACTGCTGCAACACCTTGCTTCAATATCCTCAGGAGGTCTTGCAGCAACGGTTGCGTCTTCAGTCTTCAACAAACATTCTCATGAGTGTCATCTTGCTGCAGCATGAGTATGACTCACTACAGCACCAAGGTCTTCAATGCTCGACGAGTGTTGGTTGAATATATACGCATGAATCAACAAGATCACATGCTAAATAGATCACACATAATGTATGTGATGCACAACAGTACACAATGTGAAGAAAGAGAAAATCATGTAAGTATGCTGCTGCATCGCATTGCCTAGCGACTCGCTGCGGCAGTGCACTGCGTAGCATAATACACTAACAATTTCAAATAGTGAGAAGTATTCATGTTTTTAAGAGAGAATCCAACAAAATCAATAGAGTTTTAAAATCCATAGACTTTTCAATACCGGTAAATTTTTAAACACTTTTTAAAATCCGTATTGAATACCTTAAGATTTTTTTGTATTTTTCAAAATCCTGATTGAATACCGCTAGACTTTAAAAGTCTTAAAAAATTCAATAGACTCTATAACCAATACACCTTCCTAAATTTGGGTGAATAGAACTTAGTTAACAAAATATATATACGGTCAAAATTTACACGTGTATTCGGGAGGCTAACGATTGTATTGGTGCAGCCGTGCAGCTGCATAATACTGAAATTCTTGTTTGTGTTTTTCCTTGGTCCATGGTTGTCCTAGTATAGTAGTATTATTACCCAAGCATTTGACTGATACTAAAGAAGAAGATAGGATAAGATCAAACTAAGATTTCACGTAATCCGTTCATCTTCAATTGTTGCTTTCATGGTCCAATTTCTTTTATTGGACTTTGACAACACTTACCTACATTTCAGAAATATGCAACCATAAATTAGTTGTTTTAGCCGTGCATATACATCTCTCATACGTGAATTTAAAACGTGTCATTGAGTGTGATAACTCATGTTGTTGTATGATTGTTGATACATGAAATAAGTTCATTTTATTTTAAATGATGGAGAATTTTCGGTGGCCACTCATCGAATGTGCTTTGAGTAAACTCTCGAGATGAACGTACTATCCTTTTTTTTATGTGAAGATCACATAATGCTCATCAAGTGTATTCTAGGTAAACTCTGGAACTAAACATATTCAATCGAAAAAGTGTTAACAGATGATTGGGTTAACCTTTTAACTGAATTGATTAAGCAGAGGATTGAATTAACCTTTTAATTGAATTGATTAAGCAAACTCTATATGACATACTAACTGAAAAAAGTGACTGCTCTCTTATTTCACGAACTCTGACTACTTTGTAGTTTGCAGTTAGATGGAACAATTTCTACTTTCTCGCTCTCCCTTATCCATAATCCCCCTTTCTTTAATTCTTTTTCAGATAATTTCTTAGTCAATAAATTGGACCTATCATTAGGCTGTTATAAATAAACCAAAAAATCAGCACACTTTGAACAGCAAAACAAATACACTCCAAAAATGTCGACGGATGCCCTCACCGAAGACCAGGAAGTCGAAATCCGCGGCGACTTGTTAGAAACGGTCCTCTCCCACGTGCCGGCCGTTGACCTCGTGGCCGCCTCTCAGGTGTCCATCGCCTGGAGCGACGCCGTCTCGTCCTCCCTCCGCCACCACAACCCGCCGATGCCGTGGCTGATCCTCCACGTCCAATCCACTCGCTGCCCGCGCCACATCACCGCGCGGGCGTACGATCCGCGATCCGACGTCTGGATCAGGATGACATCCAAACCGTCGATCCCGCACGCGGGGTGCGCGCTGCGATCGTCCCACTCCAATTTCCTCTACATGCTCTCGCCGTCCGAGTTCTCCTTCTCGCTGGACCCGCTCGGCTGCGACTGGCGCGCCGTGGACCCCCCGCTCGTCTGCCGAACCGACCCAATCGTCGCGCGCGTGGGGGACTGCGTGGTGGTCGCCGGCGGCGCGTGCGATTTCGAGGACGATCCGTTCGCCGTCGAAATATACTGCCTCGATACAGGAGCCTGGCGAAGGGGCGATTCCATGCCGCGCTCTACGGCGAGGACGTCTTCTTCGCTCTCGTTCGCGACCGTAGCCAGGAAACTCGTCGTCGCCGATAAACAATCTGGAGAAACTCGCTCGTTTGATCCGGATTCAGGGACGTGGTCCGGACCCGCGGTTTTGGATCCGGGCGAATCCGTCACCAGCTACCACATCGGATCCGTGGACGGCCGATTGATCCTGATCGGTGTGTGTAAGATCGAAAATGTGGAGCGATTGAAGATTTGGGGATTTGGGGGAAATGATGATTTTAGGGTTCGTGAAGAAATTGGGGAAATGGGGGAGGAATTCGTGAGCAGGTTGAAGGGGGAGAGTTTCGGAGGGGATCTGAGCGTGGATGTTCGAGTGGCGGGGAATGTAATCTACGTGTACAGCGCTTGGGCGGCGGAAGAGGTGGTGGCTTGCGAGGTGATTCGCGGCGGCGCGTGCCGGTGGTGGAGCGTGAGGAGCGTCGTGACGCGCGATGAGATGATTGGGAAGAGGTTGGTGGTTTCGTGCGCGGAGGTTGGGGTTGAGGAGTTGCGGAGAGCTATGGTGGCCAAAGGTTGGAGATTTGAGCGTTGACTCCGATCATTCACTGGAAATGAAATGTTGACTTTGACCGTTGATTAATTATGATGGGCTTTGGTTGAAACTATATGGCCCATTATTCTCATTTGTTCCAATAAGCCCACAAAAGCTTTGTGGGAAACAGCCCAATAAGTGTGCAAAAAAAAAAGATGAGTTTATTATGTAACTTTAAAATTTTATTTTGTGCACTCCTTTTATTATAGATTAAATGTTGATTGTTGTGACTTGTGAGATTATTTGTTAGAGACATAGTAATTTATATTGTGTAAACTCATCTTATTGATAGATTTTTCGTATTGTCATTTTATTTATCAATTTGTTTAGGATGTCAAATTAATATATCAAATATTTTGTGCTTCAAGAAATAATAGTTGCCAAAAACCTAACATGAAATAATAAAACGACCTTCAAATGGCCAGTTATATGTATCAAGTATGATTAGATAAATTGTCACGTGCAATAAATATTGATATCATAAATATACTCTTATAAAACAAGCGTAACGTAGAGAGTTGTTGGTCACCGTACATTAGTGGGATTCCCCAAAGAAAAAAGGCGAAATAAAGTAGTCAACAGATGATAATAATAATTAAAATGATAATTACTCGATAATATATAAATATATAGTTTCGTAATATAAAAAAAAACAATTAATGCGCCACTAATACTAATAATAGCATATCAAATAATGTCGGCCAAGACTAGTGTATATAAATGTACGGAGTATGTCATGTTTTCAATTGGAATCAAGTTGAGTTTTATAGTTTCTTCCAAAAGACAGGAGGGAGGGAAGGAAGAAAGAAGTACAGTAGAAATTATTGGGTAAGTAGTGGGGATTGAGGGACCAGTGCACTTTTGCACTGCACAATAACAAGTGCAATCTTATACCGTTAATTTATTAATTTAAGATCTTCACCGTTAATTTTTTAACTTTATATTTGGATACTTATATAAACATAATTGCTAATACTATAATTTAAATAACAACTAATATATTTGCACTATAATTTAAATAACAACTAATATATTTGCACTATAATTTAAATAACATACCGAAATATATAAGTATAAATATTTAAATATAATTTTTACAATTAAAAATTATATAAAAATATATTAAATTAAAAAAAAAAATTATTCACATTAACGCAAGTTTTTATTGATTATAAAAAGTTATAGTAGTACTAATTTTATTTTAGTTTTAATTCATAATTTTTATATTTACAAAATAATTTTTTATAAATAAATATTTATAATCATTATTTTTTATTTTAAAAAGAAGAGATAAATCTAACAAATATTTATATAAGTGTGCAAAAATAAAATTAATAAATTAACGGTATAAGATTTTACTTGTTATTGTCAGTGCAAAATGCACGGCTCCTCAATCCAAGTAGTGGCGTGTTTCTGTGTAAACGTTTTTACTTAGAACTAGTAGAGAGAGAAAGTGGAAAAACGTGTTGATGGACCATACATTTACATTACATTTATTTTTACATATACTCTTATTAATTATTATCAACAGCTTTAAACTGCCAACACATCAAATCAAAATCAAATCAATCAAAACTTGTTTCCCCAACTTGTTTTGCTTTGCACTCCACAATTTACTTTTCAGACCCATCCCATTTTTTATTTTTTAAAATATATGCTCGCCCATCATTTATTATACGTGTATATATATATATATATATATAGTATATTTATATTAATTCACCGAATATATTTTCAATATTCTTGTTTACTTACGGGTGATTTCAACCAAAGAATAATTTTGTTGATCCTTCAAAAATGGTAAAATCTTAAAAAATCTTACATTAAAAAATTTAGTAAAATTGATCGAAAACTTCAAATTTTTGCTAAAAAAAACTTGGACTTACTTTCAGTAAATTTTGTTAACTAAGCATCACGTAAATCTGCTTTGTGAGCAACAGCTTGATCTATATTTGATTCACTAAAAAAAGATTGGATTCAGTTTAGTCCAATAAATAAAAAAAAAATATAATTAATTTGGTCCAATTGAACCGTAAAATTCAAATTTTTATTGTGAAAAAATATATTGTATGAAAAAAAGATCGAAATTGTTCTTTTTTCTCAAATTAGATTAATTATTTTTAAAATTTATTAGAAAATTTATGTATTTAGAATCTATAACATAAAAACACTTTTTTCAATTAACTATTTTTTTATTTTTTTTTAATTTTTTTAAATTTTTTATTAATAAATTGAAATTAATTTATTAATAATTATAATTACTAATTCTTTATTAATAACTCGTTCCTTATTAATTATAATTAATAATTCTATATTAATTTATAATTAAGAATAATTACTTAATAATAATTGATTTCGATTTATTAAAAATAAAAAATAAAAATATATCAAAATTAATTAAAAATGATAATAAAACACTTAAATTGGAAAATTTGTTTAAATTCAAAATGTTATTTTAAAAAAATTATATTTAAATGTAAGTAAAATAAATACTACATAATGACAATATTGTTTCGATTGTAGTGAGTGACCACTTGGTTGAATTCCTCTATTTGAAAAAAAAATAGAACTAGTTAAATCCTCCATATATAAAATATCTTTTTTTAAGTGAAAATTTTGAATTTTATAATCAAATTTGATTAAATTGATTATATTTTTGTGATTTAATTGAGTAAATTGAAATGATTTTTTTTTTTAATTTAAGAGATTAAATTGAATTTAACTTTTTTTAGTGGATCAAATCAGTTAAGGTGAAAATTGGAATTTTCTGAACAAATTTGATTAAATTTACTATGCTTTTGTGATTTAAGGAAATAAATTGAAATCGACTCTTTTAATGGATCAAATTGAAACTTGATTTCTTTTAAAAGATCAACAAATTTCTCTCACGGATTTCAACCTATTTAGGGAGGCCCAACAAATGAATAATTAACTCGGGTGGAGTCGCCACTGGCGGAAGGCTAACCCAGAAACTCGGCATAACCTAAGACTCTGATACCATATACTCCCTCTGTCCTAGAGCTATAAGCACAGGTGGTCAACGTTGACTTTTTTTGTCCGTCAAATACATATGATAAACAATATACAAAAATTATGAAAAATAACTAAAATAAAATTCAATAGTTAAATTATATTTTAGTTATTTTTTCATAATTTTTTTATACCGTTTATCATATGTATTGGACGGATAAAAAAAGTCAATGTTGACCAATTTATCCTATTGCTCTGGGACAGAAGGAGTATTAATTAGAAATCGCTTCATTTAAAAGCTCAAACTAATAAAGAAATTAGACAATTTCACATTTATATTGATATGTCGAACATATTCTTCAATACACACCGTCTCTCTCTCAATTATGAGTTCTAAACAAATCGATTTTCACCTCAAATAATTGTCGATCGACCTCCTGATCGAGCAACTACACGCGCTCTAAAATCACAAATAAATGGACAAACTAATGATCCGCGGCACAAGAGGCATATCTTTAATATCATGTCGAAATCAGAGATGTATGATTGCATAACACGCTTATTTCTCGAAAACAAAATTGATGTCCGAGATACATTCCATCTTAAAACTAAAATGTATCTGTATTTTTTATATTTTCCATGTAAATAATACAATTACTCTTTAAATTATTCAAGTAATTACTAATAATTACACTTATTAAATTCAATTTTCAAAATTGAATACATTTTTTTCTTTAATTTTTTGGTAGAAAAAAATTCTCTCAATAATAATTCAAATATTATCTTGTTTGTCTATTTATTTCTTTTTTGAATCAAAATAAATTTATATTTAAAAAAAAATAGATATAATATTTTAAAATTAAAAATATTGATAAATAAAATATAGGAACTAAATTAAAATATATACTTAAAATACATCTAAGTATATATTACTCTTTTTGTCTTCAAAAAATTGACACCTTTACAAATAGATTTTTATTATTAATAGTACTACTACTTTTGGATTTTTTGAAAAATAAATTAATTGATAAAAATATATTATAATTTAAAAAATAAAAATTTAAACAAATATATGAATAAATTAAGATTATTTGTTATTTTACAGTAATAAAAATTTAAATAATTTACTATATTCTTTTTAAATGTATAAATTATTGTGAGTCATACAAGTAAATGTTGCAGTTTTCGTAACTAAATGTACAATACCGAAGTAGTATTACTATATTTAATAGGTTGGTCGATACATACGTGAGAATGTCAATGGGTTGGGTAGATTAACTGACATAACCATGTTTTGGGATATGAATTGACTGATTAATTGACCAAACATTAGGTCCATTTTATTCCATCTATCAAGTTATATGTACCTAATATATGTTCTCTTGAATTTATGAGTTTTTATTTGATGAAAAATACTGTTAGTATAACTATCGATTAAAATTTACTATTACACATTATTGTTTATCATTAAAAAAACACGTGGGAACTCAAATAAAAAAAGATTCCATATAAGAAGTTTCGAGAGAATAGATTTTGGTAACTACAATTGCTGCATTCGCTACATCAAGCCTTTTTATTTCATGCATTCACACACAATTTGACAAGTTTCATTTTCACTAGCATTAAAATTTCCTGAAGTTGTAATTTTCGCTCAGTTTTGTCTCTATTAAAACCACTAATATATACACAAAATTTATAACAGTTCACTTGATAATTAAAGTTACATCAACTTTTTTCTCTACAAATCCCACAAATATATTAAAAATTATAGTTTTTAGAGAATAATGCAATTTGATTTACATATTTATAAATTACATTTTACATTTTAAAGTAGTTTAAGATATGTAATTATAAAACAAGATATCATTTGAAAATTGTAATTACTCTTTTACCCTTATTTACATTAAATAAAATTATGTAAAATTATTTAATTTTGATTTTATTTTCTAATACTAAAATACCTGAAATTCAGGTCCTTTATTTTCTCCACGCTTACGATCAAAATATTTTAGTGATAACAATTTTATTTTTTATAACTAAAAATAATTTTGATATCCATAACAATTTTAAAAGAAGATTATTTTTGAAGACACAAAATAGTTGATTTTCATAGTACAACAGTGACCTAAATATTACTATGAGTTGACATTCATTATGAAAATGTTTATTTTAAGAAAATAAATAAGAAAAAGATAGGCAACACGTACACTGTTAATTAATATATCAATGTAAAACATATATTTTCATATATTTATTTTAACAAATTACACCATCTGATTAAAACACAAAATAATTAATAAAAAAAACCAGGAGCAATCTATTTGATCTTTTCAGTGTATTTAACTACTTTTCCTAAATAATATTCTCAGCGAAGCTAGGACTAGGACCTAATAAGACCTATCCACAGGGACCCATTTACAATTATTCATTCATATGCACTCTCTCATCCAGTCGACTTTCTTTACGAAATTTACAAACGGCGGTTTATTTACATATTTATACATATATAATAAAATACTATAATAGTAACCCCAAAATCTTGTAGAAAAAAATAATACTCCGTAATAAAATAATATAAAAAAAATAAAAAATAATAATAATAAACTAGCTCCCCCACACCTCACTCTGCACCTGAGCATAATAATCTCCATTCTCCCTTTGCTATCCAAAACATCGAGAGATTTTTTATTTATTTTTATTTTTTCCTTTCCAAAAATAATATAAATTTATTATCTTAATTGATTATTTAATTTAATTTAATTCACAACTTTATGGAGGAAATATATGGTATCAACAACAACTCGGCTGGAGGAGGAGGTGGTGATGATTATTCAGACAAGGCTAATTTACTTATAATGAATAATAATAATAATAATAATATGATGGCGGCGGCGGCGGCGGCGGCGGACTACAACTATAACTACGGCGAGTCCCCTCCGATGATGATTCCCGATCACCACCGACGGATTCATCCGACGACGCCCGTGTTCGATGGATTAATGATCCCGCCGCCCGAATCCGCTTCCAGCGCTCACCGGACGACGACTAATTATGACGTCATCAAGGCTAAGATTGCTTCTCACCCTTTCTACCCCAAGCTCCTCAACGCTTACATCGACTGCCAAAAGGTCCGGGTTTTTTTTCTTAATTAAATCGAAGAAACCCTAATTAATTAATTTAGAATTTTGTGTTATTTCAGGTGGGTGCACCGCCGGAGATAGCGATCATACTGGATGAAATCCGGCGAGAAGAGGACGTGTTTTGTAAGCACGGCGGCGGCGGCGAGGTGGTCTTAGGAGTCGATCCCGAACTCGACGATTTCATGGTCTTTCGATTTCTCAATTTCTCTCTCACACACTCAAACACACACACAATTAATCGTTAATCGTTAATTATTATTTTAATTAATAATTAATTGTGATTTGGAAATGAAAGGAAACATACTATGACGTATTGGTGAAGTACAAGACGGATTTGTCGAGGCCCATCGACGAAGCCACATCCTTCCTCACCAACATCCAAACCCAACTCGCTAATCTTTGCAAAGGTAATCAATTAATTAATTACTCCTTAATCATATTCATGTTCATGATGCACGTGTGTCAGATAATCAAACAAATTATTAGTGATAATTTTCATTATAATTAGAAACAAAACCCTAAATACTGGATTAAAGAGTAGTAATTGAATTGAATTAAATAAGACAATTTTGAATTTATAGAGATTCTGATTTTGACGTGTCAGAGTCCAGATGACGTGCCTTCTCCTAGCTACCTCTCTTATTATTATTAATTATTTTAAAAATCAAAATTTCTTGCATGTTATAATTATGACATTGATTATAGTAAAACCAAATAAAAATTAATTATTGAGCTACATTATGTATGTATATTTGGAATAATAAATTCCTAGAAAATGTTTATTTCTAGAGAGGTAGGTACTCAAAATAATATAGACACGATATAGGGGGCCTTGTAACCTTTTTTTATTTTGGTCCATTAATATTCCGGGTTTTAAGGATACGTTGAGTTCCATCAAATGGTAAAAAGGTGAAATTCGAAATGTGTAACAACATGCACTCTTAGGTGTTCTTTCTAAATAGAGAAATATAACTCGAAATTTCATTTCTTATATTTTCTCGAAATGAAAAAGCATATCCATGTTCACCCCTGTCCTTATTTGTCACATCGTCGTGCAACACATTTTGCAGTATCCAATCTTGTCTCAAACACAACTCTTTTTAATTAGTTCATATTCTCATTTTATATGTTGTAATATTGATTCTTCAAAACTTGATTAACTTTAGTTTTTCTGTGTGATTAAGAATGATTTTCAATATATAAAACTCAATTCTCTAATATATTCATAAGGTATAAAATCTTGTGACTAGCTTAAAGTTTAATTTTTCGACCTAATCTTACTTGTCATTGATATATTTTAAGAGGCTTATCTTCACTTTTAAGAAATTTACCCGATGATTAAAATGACTATTGTTATTTTAAAATTAGTTCTCAAAAATTTAGTTTAATTAATATGTACATTCTTATACGCACAGATGATTTTTAAAAACATTTTGAATTGATATTTGATGAAAAAAATAATTTTCATAAATAGTACACTGGAATGTGTTTTATTGTCTGTTGTCAGTAGAATAAAAGCTTCTATATTTTATTTTATTTTACATACATATGGCTGCAATAATTCTAATTAACAATTCCTAATACTAATTTAACACTACTGTTTTTTAATGCAAGAAGTACAATAGGGATCTGAATAAATTCCATTGCATGCACAAATATTTATTTTATACTGTATTACTTAATTTACAAATGTATGGAAGGAAAAGTGATCATCATTTATAAATGCTCGTGACAGCCTTAGATGTTCAGAGAACATTAGCAAGTACTGTATGTGCTCTTCTTTTCTAGGATCATTCTGTCGAAATCCCATGTCGATAATATATCGATTGTGATAATATATTTGTGTGAAATCGTAGATTACTTCTAGTATTTTATAAAAATGTGCTTCCTAGCTGTGACAAAAAAAAAAACCTATCTAGAAGGGTATTTGGAAACAATTAATTTGTTTCTTCTAGCTAATTATTAAGGTGATACTATAAAACCTAGTCAATAAAATTATGGATAGATCATGTGATGGGGATTGGAGGAAAAAAGAAGAAGCCCGAATACAGCGGGCGACCGAATATCACATGGGCGCCCGGGTTTTGTGCTGAAACCCGGCCCACCTTCTCTGCCATCCAATAATCAACACATGCAACATTACATATATCTTATTGGATTTTGTGCAAGATCATGATACAATTCATTTTATTATATTAATTATATTGGCCTACAATTATTTATCAACTATTATTAGTCCACACTTTTTTTTTTTTTTAATTTTATTTAAGTATAACATAAATATATGTCATATATATTGAAGTTGGATTGCCAATGTCAATTATTGTCTTAGTTGAATTTGTATAAAAAGAGTTCGTATTATTAAGCTTAATTTTTATTACCTTATAAAAGGTAATTACTAGTGGGCTCAGCCACATGGAGGCCCATATTTCATTTAATCTCTTTGCACAGACAATATCTCATCAGTCTTTATTATAGAAACAAAGTGATATTTTTCTATCATTTTTCTGGCAGATGATGGTGCATTGTCGTCGGACGAGGAGCTTAGTGGAGGCGAGACGGAAATGTTGGACCCACAGGCAAAGACTGAGGATCGGGAGCTCAAGGATCGGCTCTTGCGAAGGTATGGGGGCAGCCACATCAATAGCCTAAAGCTCGAGTTTTCAAAGAAGAAAAAGAAAGGTAAGCTTCCAAAGGAGGCCCGACAAACGCTACTCGAATGGTGGAATGTTCACTACAAATGGCCATATCCAACGGTACGTACGTTAGTGATCTCGATCCGGACATATTTATTTCGTACCTTGGTATTAAAAATAAACCTAGCTAGCTACTAGTAATGAATTAATTGCACGTTAAATATTTATTACATGCAGGAGGCAGATAAGATATCGTTAGCTGAGACGACGGGGTTGGATCAGAAACAGATCAACAACTGGTTCATAAACCAGAGGAAGAGGCATTGGAAACCGTCGGAGAACATGCACATAGCTATGATGGATAATCTCTCTGGAAATTTCTACTTGGAAGATTGAACATATCATATTATAATATGTACGTACTATGTTTCAGTAGTTACTATGGTCTATGTTGGATCATTTTTCAGACATATATATGTATTGCTCAATGAATTAAAGATGCTCTTAGTCTTAGCTACATAATATAAATTCACTCCATCATAAGAAATTGTTGACTTGTTACATTCTAGTATCATATAATTATTATTGCGATTGCCTCATATAAACAGGTTCATTTCTTTCAAAAAATACAATTGACAAGTACTTGTTTTTTTGGGACGAAAAGGTATTATTCGTATATACCGAAGGAGTATATATTATTCAACTTAAAAATATATTAGTATTTTTTGATTAAAAAATAAGAAAAAATACAAATATTTTTCTTAATCTCAAAAAAAAAATTATGAAACAGAGTAAGTATTTGTTTTACTAATTATTTGAGAGGAAAATTAAGAAAATATTTAAATTTTTGGACACATACTCCGTATAATTCTTGCATATGGACTAATGGATTGGTGAGATGAAAAGATAGGATTTTAAAGGAAAGCCCAATGGGCCGTTTCCTAATAGCTGCCTCCAATGCGTGGGCCGCCCAAACGAATCATAAACAAGTTTTTATCGCATAAGATCTGGATGAAAATAATTCCCTCTTTCCCCTACCGAGAGCTGAATAGATAGTAGTACATGGCTACACTTCAATTCACTGTCTCCTCCGTAACCGGCGGGCGACAGTCACCAGGATCCCAGTCCATTGTTAGACCGGTCCGCTGCGCAGCTGACCGGCAGGCGCTTTTCAACCGCATTGCCCCTGTATACGATAACGTGAGCCATCTCCTCCTCTCCCAGCTTATCTTAAAAAAATGTCTTCTTTTAGCTCGCACCTTCGATTTTCATCATTCTGTCAAATGGGTTTTGTTTTCTGATATTATTTCTGCATTTTTTTTTATATTTTCTGTGAGTCGTTTTGCAGTTGAATGATTTGCTTAGCTTAGGGGGTCATAGAGTATGGAAGAGAATGGCTGTTTCTTGGAGCGGGTAAACTATAGTAAAATTTTCAATTGTTTACGTTTTTTTATTGTATTTTCCAAGATTTATATATGTATTTATTGAATAAGGTTTCTATGTTTCTTAGGTTTTACTTTTATCTTTTTATAATTTGGTGAAAGATTGAATTTTTGTAGGAGTTTAGTTAATGGCAAAACGACTTTTTCTCTGGAAATTAATCAATAGTTTCTTGTTCAGTTTAAATTCAAATGGTCATGATGTCTGATCGATCCGAACACTATCTCTCATTTAGTGTGATTCTTGAAATTAAGAGTTTTGGCTGGTGGAATTGATTTGACCCAACAGAGCCAAAGAAGGAGAAACCGTGTTGGATGTGTGTTGTGGAAGTGGGGATTTGGCCTTTTTACTGTCCGAAAAAGTCGGAATCAATGGCAAGGTCTGGTTGCCTTCCTCCCCACCTTTCTTTAAAGAACAATAAATTTAATTTGTTACATATTTCTTGGTTGTCAATTACATAGGTGGTTGCTCTAGATTTTTCAAAGGAACAGTTAACTGTCGCCGCATACCGACAGCTCAAACGTACAAATGCGTGCTTCAAGAATATCGAGTAAGCCCTTTATCCCATTTTGTTTTATAGACTCAGACTTTTAATATATAAACATTTTATACGACATAGGTGGATCGAAGGAGATGCAGTTGACTTGCCCTTTCCCGATTTCTCTTTTGATGCCGCCACCATTGGCTACGGATTAAGAAACGTGTTGGACAAGAAAAGAGCTCTAAAGGAGATTTGTCGGGTTCTAAAACCTGGATCGAAAGTATCTGTTCTGGACTTCAACAAAAGCACGAGCCCATTCGCCTCCTCAATTCAGGTATTTAATTAAGCTCTACGAATTTCTATAAATCAAAATTTCACAATATATAATATCTATATTGTTTTGGCAGGGTTGGATGATTGACTATGTAGTGGTTCCTGTTGCCAGTGGGTATGGCTTAGCAAGTGATTACCAGTACTTGAAGAACTCAATCCAGGAATATCTCACGGGTCCGTTTTTTTTTATTCACCCCCCATCCCAAGGAATTTGACCATCGGTTGACATGGTTTGCTCTCGTGCAGGGAACGAGTTGGAGAAGCTAGCTTTGGAAGCAGGCTTTTCTAAGGCCAAGCATTATGAAATTGCTGGAGGGCTAATGGGAAATTTGGTAGCCACCCTTTAGGAATGCGGTTCTTCTCAAGACAGGTGCATTTTCATGGGCTTGCTTTCCACAACATTTCGAAAGTTCTTATTAGAAATTCTGAACACTTAATTACTTTAACTGATTTCATTATTGTTGTTTTGGATTAGACAAGAAAAATGTGTAAAAAATACTACAGTATCTAATTAAAAGAAAAATCTTTCTAAATTTGCTTTCTTTATTGAATATAAATAAATTAATACCAGATGTATACTCACATCTTCGGAAGAAAACTCTTATCTGTATCCGTCTAAGCATTATTAATTTCATTAATATGTTTGCATTAATTACAAAAATAATATTGGATGTATTTTCTTGCGAAAGTCTCTCTAGACTCTAGGATCTATTGCTTTGGAGATACTCTGATATCACCTGGGGTAGAAAATACTATGAGAAATGCTGCCAACCGAATTAGCAATTTCATAATCGGGGGCCGATAACGTAATTCCACTCATGTCGTTGAGTTCCATTGTCTCATCCATGAAAGGGGGTTTGGTGGGTAACGGTAGGTCCTCATCGCTAGCGAGCATTAGTAGGACCTTAGACATGGATGGTCTTAGTGAAGGGATTTCTTGGGTGCACAATAGTCCCACGTGGACTACCCGTAGCATCTCGTGTTTGACGTGGGCGGCATTGTGGTAATTGTGCGCCATTAGGTTTGGGTCGAAGACCTCGTAGGCTGATCTTTGCTGGAAATGCCTCCACACCTGATTCACACAAATTTTAATTTTGTGGGAATTACAAAGAGTACACCCTGAAGGTTTCACCGAATCACTAAAAAATACTAGCGAGTGTTGAAGGGATAAATGTAAGCCAATAATTTGAGAAGAACTTTTTGTATTTTTGTATTTTTGAACGTTAGATGGGTTGTCTCATAGCTATATGAGCTAGCGTTTTTTTTTTTTTTTTTTTTCCTGATTAGTTTGCATGGTAGAAAATACGCTTTAGTATCAGAATAGATTGAAATAATTTTCGGGAAACTTACCGTGTATATGAGACCGTCTGTGTCCTCTGGGATTTTACTTCTGTTATTCTGCCTGCCTGTGATGATTTCTAACAAAAGCACACCATAGCTATACACATCTGCTTTTTCCGTCAACTGCCCGTGGGCTAGGTACTCGGGGGCCATATATCCTCTGCATATCGTAAAATTCAAGACTATGCTGTTAGGTAATTGTTTTCTTTAGTTATTAGAAAAACATTCTTTAACAAAATACTCACAAAGTCCCGGCTATGGCTGTGCTGATATGGCTTTTGTCTTCTTGGAAAGATCTGGCCAATCCAAAGTCGGCAATTTTAGCACGTAGCCGCGAGTCCAAGAGGATATTGCTCGATTTTATGTCTCTGTGAATAATTCTTGTATTCGTGTTCTCGTGAAGGTACACTAAACCCTCTGTTGTCCCTATGATTATCTCAAATCTCTTCCCCCAGTCTAATTCTTTTCCTCTTCCTGAATCTGTCAGCCAAATTACTTATAATTCACAAAATCTAGCCATGAGATTTCGAGACCTAGTACTCACCGAATATATATTGGTCGAGGCTCTTGTTGGGCAAGAACTCGTAAACGAGAAGGCTTTCGGGTCCTGAGCAACTGCATCCCAACAACCTGACTAGGTTCTTATGCTCGACACTACTTATAATGTTCACTTCGTTGTAGAAATCCTCTGCTCGGTGTTTGTTGTTGAAGTAAAGCCTCTTCACGGCAATTTCTCTTCCATCTTGTAGAACACCCTGCACCAGGATTCACTTTCCGGTCTTATAGCCTGAACTTGCAAGATTTTTTTTCTTTGTAATAAATCGAGAAACATCAGTAAGGACCTTATAGACGGTGCCGAACCCGCCTTGCCCGAGCTTGTTGGCTTCATCAAAAGAACCAGTGGCTTTCTCAAGGGTGGAATATTTGAAGTTTAAGCTACTGTCATGTAGGGTTTTCACTGATTTGGATGCATTCCCTGAGCCAGAAATTAAATTAGAGCCAAAATTATTATTAGTAAAATCCAATTTAAATGTCACCTCTCCTCTTATTTTGAATCACTTTGTTCTTCCATATATAAAACCCAATGTAGGTCCCAGTGATCAAAACAACTGCTGCACTAATAGATGCAACTACAATGGCCATAACTCTCCCTGCACAACCATATAATACTAAAGATTAAAAACAAAAAAAAAAAAAACAAAAAAAACAAGAAAGAGTCTAATTTTTTTACCTCTTGAATTACTTCCATTTCCAAGTATAGGATTAAGAAAATCCCTATCTGAGTACCTCATGAAACAGCCTGTGTGAAGGGCCCGGCCCTCAGACGAAGGCATGCATCCCATTATAGCCGAGCTCGCTTTCTCCAAGCAAGCCCGGCAATCCTCCGCCCCTATCGACCTCCAGCAGTTTGCCAGAACGAAAACCGAGTCATTTGCTGTCTTGGATACCTCCACCCGGGCCCGCGCAAACCCGCTATTATTCGGGGCGGCCGAAGCCGCTCCCCACACGGCCCGTCTCGTCGATGCCTGGAAAGCTCGATCCTTTCGGGTTATATTCCCGCAAACAGCCCCGTCGCCGGGCCCGTTTTTCTCGTGGAAGAAAGAGTAGTTCTCGGACCGCATAAAGCAGCCGTCGAGATAAATTCTCGCTCCGCTCGAGGGATAGCACTGAGGCAGATGGGTTCGGGCCTCGGCGTAGCACAACACACAATCGACCAATGAGAGGTCGCCATAGCACTGAAATAGAGCAAAGTCAGCGTCCGGGCTGAAGCCCGTTTGCGCCTGGCCGAAGCCCGAAGCCCGCACCTGCGCTCCTATGCTCTCCATGGTGGCGACAAAGTTGGGCAGGAAAAGCGTGGTGTTGTGCTCGGGCTGGGACCCGCATACGAACCTGACAATTCGGGTTCTTGGCTCTGCCAAATGTGTGTCTGGTAACAATATCAGAATCACCAGATAAATCATGATCATCATGTGTGGAACGAGGATTGCTTTCTTCGCCATGTGTGATCAGTTTTTCTCTTGTTGTAGAAAGAGATCAACTGGGAAAAAAAGCATACAACAGAACTCCACAGCAGTCAAAAAGTTCTGGAACTCTTATTATTTACTTACTAGTCCTTTGTTTTATTAATAATTAGGGAGCATGACTTATTTTACTCATGTTGAATTCCTTGCACAAGTGAAAACAAGTACTTGGGACTTTGTTCACAACTTTTTATTTGTTTAAATACACACCTAATACTTTTTGATAATCTGATACATGTTTACAATGTATGCGACTAGACTATCGTATGACTTAGAGACACAAGATATAGAATCTATGTGTCCTTTTTTTCAGCAACTCCCCTTGCAAAGTCAGATATTTACAGCTGTTCTTAATTGTGTTTGGGCTCGATTGAAACATTGTTCAAAAGTGAAAGAGTAGATGTATAATAGTTTGGGGTCTGACCTGTTAATGTGCTTTCGTTCGAGCTCTAGTGACTGTTTGTTCCTCTCGGATACGAACTCTCGATAAATGAATCTAGTATGCTATGCATGTACCTTTGATTGTAAGAAACCAGTATCTACAACACTTATGATCATGTAATCAATCCTTGAGGAAGCTAAGTGTGAATACTTAATGAAGTCCAAACACTAGAGTCTAAAGCTTAATTTTGTTGACCACTATTTAAGGTAGTTTGAAACTGCAGTTATACTTTTGTGGAATTGCTTAATTGACAATTAACTGGAAACCTCAACATTAATTAGTGACCCTTAATCAAGCCCATAATTATTTTTATTGATTTACTTAATTAAAATTCAGTAAATCAAATTTACAGGAGAACCTTTTTTTTTCCCTCAAGGGCACTCTTGTAATTTGAATCCTGTATACACTCTTATATTTTCCCTCAAGAACCAACTACATAAACTGTCAATAACCACCATATCCCCTGTCTCAATACAGAGTGCATCACCTGAAACATAAACATGAAAACTTCAAACTGTATTGCATCTCTCTTACTCCTCCTTTTGCTTTTCC
Source organism: Euphrasia confusa (assembly GCA_954870475.1). Taxonomy (NCBI): domain Eukaryota; kingdom Viridiplantae; phylum Streptophyta; class Magnoliopsida; order Lamiales; family Orobanchaceae; genus Euphrasia; species Euphrasia confusa. Next base: position 49,328,738 of record OX940949.1, on the reverse strand, counting down.
TGTTTTCGACTGAGGCCAGGAAAACCGTAAGGCATAACATGTATGGTTATAATTATGTTCATAACAATCTGCCAGATGGCGCCTTTCTGACCGTGCCACTTGTATTCAACATCTTGGGGTTCGGCGCCAAGGCTGACGGAGTTTCCGACGACTCTCAGGCACTCTTTGCCGCCTGGACAGCTGCCTGCTTTGTTTATGGAGGTGTTGTGATGATACCGTCGGGGTTTAGTTTCATGATGAAACCTGTAACACTTCATGGGCCATGCATGCCAAATCTTGTTTTGCAGGTTAATTAGTCGGTATTGTTAGTTACTTTATTTTTGAAGTAAAATGCTGAAGAAATTATGAACAGATAGATGGGACGATTTTAGCCCCTCCGATCAGCGGGTGGCCGAGAAACAGTTTATACCAGTGGATGAATTTCAAATGGCTACATAACTTTAGCATTCAAGGCACAGGCACAGTTGATGGCCGAGGTGCAAATTGGTGGCCTCCTTCATTAATTAATAAGGTGATTATTCTAATAACTGTACTAATTTTATTTTTATTTTTTACATAATTATAATGCCTGCATTTTGCAGAGAAAGAGAGGCCGGAAAATCCCAGGGAAGAAACCGACTGTAAGAGTTTCGGCTCAATTCTGATTTCGATAGTTCTCTATATAGGCTAAGAACTTGTTCTTTTGGACTGGAACTGGTTTAACTGAATGGAACCAAAATGAACTAATTATTTTTTATAAACATAATAACAATTTGTAAAAATTGTTAAATATATTTTTAAAAATATTAATAATATTCTAACATTAACTAGATTCTAATTATTGATTAAATTATTTTTTATTTAATTTTATTTTGAAATGAATTTAATCGAGCTTAAATGAATAAATCTGAACTGAACTGAAATGAAGCTGTATGAACTAAACTGAATTGCAGCGGTCTGAACTGAAATTAAATTCAAAAGAACAGGACCTAATTGTTTGTAGCTTTGAGAGTCGATTGATTTTGTCGCAGGCATTGAGGTTCTACGCGAGCTGTAATGTGACGGTTAGTGGTATTAGGATCGTCAATAGCCCATGGTGCCACCTGAAATTCGACAACTCTAAAGGGGTAATAGTCGAAAACGTGACGATTTCTTCACCGGAAAACAGCCCAAACACCGATGGAATTCATCTTCAGAACTCCCAAGATGTCCAAATCATGCACTCCGACATCGGAACAGGTAATAAAAACATTGGCGCCTCGAGTCATTCAAACAGGAACATAAATTCTTGAATTGTTCCGATTTTAATTTGTTTCTTGAACAGGAGACGACTGTGTGTCGATTCAGACAGGTTGTTCGAACGTCCACGTCCACAACATAAATTGTGGCCCAGGTCATGGAATAAGGTAACGACGACGCATATAATTTGAGCAACACATTTCGATGCGGGATGAGTAAAACATTATTTTTCCTGTTACTTACCCACAGTTTAGGAGGGCTCGGTAAAGACCATAGCACCGCATGCGTTTCGAATATTGTGGTCGAGAATATCACGATGCAGAACACTATGTACGGCGCAAGGATCAAGACTTGGCAGGTAAAAAATAAAAATAAAAATCACATAATTCTCTTGAACATAAACTTGCTGAAGTAATGAATTTTCTTATAAAAATAATAATAATTTATATAAATGGTTAAATATTGTTTTAAAAATATTAATAATATTCTAACATTAACTAAATTGTATACCTAAAAAGATATATTCGAATTATTTTTATTTTATTTTGAAAGGAACTTAATGGAGCTGAACTAAAACGATCTGAACTAAACTGAAACTGACTGAAATTAAGTCCAAAAGAACAGAGCCGAAAACTGTTGTTATGTATTTCCATATTTAAACTCGCTCCTCGTTTCTAGGGAGGCCTCGGGTCGGTGAGGAACGTGACGTTCGTCAACATTCAAGTGTCGGAGGTGAATGTGCCGATAATTATCGACCAATTCTATTGCGACAAAAAGTCGTGCAAGAATCAGACGGGGGCGGTCGCTATCTCGGGGGTCACGTTCGGTCGGATAATCGGGACGTATTCTTCGCAGCCGATACGATTGGCATGCAGCGACTCGATTCCATGCACGGACGTCAATTTGACCTCGATCGAGTTAGTACCATCTTCGCTGAACTGCAGCAGGATCCAGCAGGGGATGTGCACGAATACTTACGGGAAATCGTCGGAGCCGCTGGTTCCGGAAAGCATGGGGGATTGCTTGAGGAGCAGCAATGGAAGTGAGTTTGTGGAGAGGAGGATGATGGAGATATCAAGCAGTGTTGGTTGTTGGTAAAAATAATTATGAAAATTAATTAATGTGTTAGTAATTTTATTTTATTTTAACTTTAATTTGCTTCCCTTCTTTGAAATATTTTAAAGTGGGAGAAGGTGAAGGATATGGTTCACTAGTTTAATTTGTTTTTGTGTTGCGATCCCTATTTAATTAACATTTTTTTAATACATTAAATTAATTGATGAAAAATGAAAATTGTAGTACAGTAAAAATTCCATATAATAATACTCTATATAAGAATAAACTTTATATAGTAATAAAAAATTCAAGTCCCGACGCGGGATCAGTTATAAATAGGAATAAACTCTACATTGTCATAAGTCATACATTTTCCAAGTCCCACCTTAAGGATTTATACTCTATATAAGAATAAATGATTAATATATAATAAAAATATATATTAATAATATTTTTATTTATCAAAATCAATTACATGTTTAAAAAAACTTAAAATGTTTATCAAAATCAATGACATAAAGAATATTATCAAATTTATAGTCATTAGATTCATTAGTATTTTATTTAATATATATGTTATTATTTTTATATTTATATTATTTTTTATACGAAAAAAATAGTTTTATTTTGTAAAACTCTATATAAGAATAACTCTATATAGTAATAATTTTTCGCGATTCCAACGATATGACTGTACGGAGTTTCTATGTACTACTATAAGATAAAAGAAGTACTAAACTACTAGTTATAAGATAAAAGAAGTACTAAACTACTAGTTAGTAGTTACTACAACTAATTTTTAGGAGAGCCCCACGTAAGTCAAAATTGAATATTACCAAGGAGAAATAACATTCATTTTTCAATAAAAAAGAAGAAATAAGTCAAATTGATTATTAATTAATTAGGTCCCTATCCTAAATCCTAATTATGAGTAGAGGATCCAGATTCGTTACTAACCCTCCCAGTCGCGGTTTCGATCATGATTATGATGATGAGTACAAGTGTGTGACTGGAAGTGATGAATGAAACGGAAAAATATGGTATGGAAGATTTAGCAATCCGGCATTGAAGACATACCAGGAATATTTTGCAAGTGATGATTTTTTATTTTATTTTTATAATCGATCTCACATAATTAGTGAAATTGTGTACTTTGTACTTGGTTCTACCTAAAACTAGAATGTAAAGGGTAGAGTACAAATACTTAACACAATTTGAAGATTCTAAAAGAAACACTCTTTTATATATCTTGTAAAGGGTGGAACCACTTACAAACACATCTACAAAATTCTAGCGAATCTTGTAGAAAGGTCAACACGACAAAAAACTAAGTCTATGTAGAACTAATCTAGCGACGCGTACTACCAAGACTAAACTGAGGGTAGAACCGGAGCTTTCTAGCGAAGTCTCTCGGTCTACAAATTTTCTCTCTCTAGAAAATGTCAAATCAATGCGTGAATAGTGAATTCCAACAACCCGGTATTTATAGGAATCGAGAATTAGGGTTTCCGGAATTCACGCTTAATGGGCCGAGCCCAAAGCATCTCCATGGAATATTCGCGATTCCATTTTTTTCCCGCACTTGACGAACCCAGCTCTACGCACCGCCACACTAGCGTGTTCTTCGTGCTTCGAGCTAGTGGTGGGCATAGCTGGAATACTTAGTATTTTCCGTTTGACTATAATGCTTCTAGCGAAGTCTTCTAGTCGCACCCGCAGCTGGCTTCATTCCTTAGCAGTCAATCGTCCAGCCCTTATGTGTAGCTATGCTTGCACCGCGTCCGTCAAGGTGTTAGCTCTGATTCAAGGTCTTCACGGTAAGCCTTGAACTCTTTGAATGGTAGTGCGTTGGTGAACTCGCATTTCACTCTGATCCACGTTGAGCTACGTTGATGAAATGGCTTGTTCAACGCTGACACACTGATGCAACTCCATGATGCTTGTAGAGCCCAAGTCTGCTTGTACCACGCTGAGGAACCACGGTCACGCGTTGAGCCACTTGTTAATTCCACAGTTCATACAGCTCGTTTTACGTTGACCTAGCAGACTTGTATGAATTAATGAATATAAAACATACAAACATAAAACATGAAGTTACTACAAAACAAAGTGTATAGTTCAACGTAGTTCAAACAAGAACAACGTGGTTCTATGTTGAACTAGGAGGAACTACACACTAACAATCTCCCCCTTTTTGAGTCAACTTCATAAGTGGGGGTTCGTAGAGAAACTCCCCCTCAAATTAGTATCATACTCAAAAAGTTCAACGTTGAGCACAGAAACACAGTAAATAGTCATACGTACTACAAAGCATAGGATATAAACATGCGTACGTTGAACAAGAAAAGATAGCATAAAGTTAACAGCTCAAACCGAGCAAAAACAACATTGTACCAAAAGTGTCATGCGTAGAACAGAGTTATAAGAAAAACAATTATGAAAAGTATTAAAAGAAGATAGTTCAACGAGGAGCAGGGATAGAAAACACTTGAATTGAAAAATCATTCACTGGCTTCAGCGTCAGACTGTTCAGGTGTAGTATGGTGGCGCAAATCTTCCTCGTCAGACGCTTCATCAAGCACTTTGAGGTTAGATTGGTATGGCTTCCGTCTGGGTTTGTTTGCAAACTGCTTTCTACGTTTACCCATGGCCACTTCACTTTTGGCTAGTCCAGCGCGGTGCGCTTTCACCTTCGCCAGTGCCTGCGGGATACCTAAAGCATTTAAACCTTTACCTGCAGTGGTTGGACGTTGGGCAGGCTCCTTTGCTCCAGTGTTTTTGAAAGTGATCTTGGGGAGCTTGGGCGACACGTGCGTGCCATCACTTGATTTTGGTTTCTCAACTGCCCTGCTGCCCGATGAGCCCGCGCCCTTGGCTGTTTCCGCCTTTTTCACCACATCCACTTCGTTCACCGTACCATCAGCGTTCTTCACCAAACCGCTGCGCGCATCAGCCGCATCCTTTCTGCTCTTCTTAAGCGTCGCACGCAAAACTTGAGTTTCATCTTCTTCTTCCTCATCCTCATCCTCTACGTCCAACTCTTCGGCTTTTCTTTTACCACTTTTCTTTGTGGACTTCTCTGTAGGACGGTCAGCCGCGTTCCTTGACGCCTCCATCTGTTCAACCACTAGGTTTACCATGCCAGATAGCCGCGCGTGGACCAACTTCAACGGGCCCAAGTCTGCGTAGGACGACCCATCTCCCCCTAGACGAGCCGCTCGACGTGCCTTCCTGTGCATATACGCTGCGTAGGTCGACGCAGCATCAAGTTGAAAACGCAGATATGAGAAGTCACTTAAGAGCGTGGTCGGCTCACATAAGTACAGGTCGTCCGACGAGTCATCCCCGGACTCCTCCGACGTAGAGTCCAGTGCAGTGGAGGGCGTGCGGCGCGATGACCTGGAAGACTTGGTCCTTTTTCTCTTTGGGCCACCTTCAATGCGTAGTGGTTCAACGATTGGCCCTTCTGCGAATCGCCGCCTGTCCTCCTCTTCGTTGCCCAAACACCGCCACGGTAGATCAGCAACCTTGTGCGGCGCAATATATTTAGAGTCAAATCTAAACTGGATGATTGACTCCATTTCATCGTCCTTGTCGTACGTGAAGCCCTGACTGACGAGTATAGCACTGATCAAATGGGGGCACGGCAGTTTGGCCTGAGTGAGTTCGGAGTCAGTCATTAGACCGTAGGACGCGATCTTGTTGAACACCACTTGACCCAGATCTACCTGGATTCCACGACTCAGTTTATACATTAAGTGTAGTGCATCCGCGTGCACCACTGATGAGTTCGACGTCGGGATCCAATTGTTGGCAATGATTTTGTTGAGATGAGTGAAAAATTGGGTCAACGAAGTGCAGGCAGGGGCCTCAGCCGGAGAAATGCCGCCTGTAACGATGAACCCCATCATCTTGCCATCTGGGTGATGTTTGGGTGGCACGTCCCACGAGGCTTGAATGCGGGAGCGTTTGAACATGGTGTTGATCGTGCCAGGAGAAAGATCATATTCATGTTCTCTGATGATGACTTTCCCGTAGGACGCTGAGCTGGGCTGGATGAACGCAACATCAATGTGGCCAAAGACAAGTTTGTGGACGTACGGGCTGTAGTCCACGTCGAAGTTTACGGCATCGGAGAGATGCATCTCATGCATAAAGGCTTGGAGGCCACGTTGAACCCACTTCTTGGTCCCGTACCACCGTTCGGCATTGATCTTCTGATCTACCAGGGTGTCAAACCGATCACTGGCCCACTCGTAGAAGAAATCAGCAGAGTGTCCTTCCCCGACGTGACGCGCGGCCACAATCCTATGTTCAGGCACCTTGGCCTCCTCTGCTATGGGCTCATCGTTGAGCGGGGGCGGTGGAGCAGGAGCAACAACAGTGTTAGGCGTGCCACCGACGTCCTTAGGCTGTTCGATGGGAACAGCAGTAGTGGCAACAACAGAATTGGTGGAACGATCCACCATGGTGGCAGTACTGATGGCTCTACGGTCAGCCATTTCCTTCCGTGCCACTTCTGCAACGCGATCGGCCTCCGCCTTTTCCTTTTTCTTCTTTTCTATGGCAGCTAAACGATCAGCTGCCTCCTTGTCCTTCTTTTTCTTCTCTGCCGCGGCCAAACGTGCCGCCTCTTCATTTTTCTTCTTCTCAAGTTCGGCCAAACGTGTAGCCTCTTCCTTTGCTTTCCTCTTTCTTTCCTCTTCGGCTAAACGTGCAGCCTCATCAGCAATACGTTTGCGTTCTAACTCCGCCAAACGTTCATCCTCCTCCTTTTTCTTTCTTTCTTCTTCGGCCCTACGTGCCGCTTCTTCTTCGTCCTTCTTTTTCTTTTCTTCAGCTTCCTTGATCGCTTTTTCAGCGAAGTGTTTAAGGCGACGTTGTTCAATGATGGCTGAACGAATAACTCCAATCCTTGCTTCCAGGGCAGTGATTTTGTCAAAGTCCTCTTCGACGGCTTGTTCGGCTTCAAGAGCAGTCTGTTGAGCGTTGAGTTCGGTAATTTTGTCAGCGTAGACGACGGGAGCTTCAAAAGAAGTCATTTTGTTGAGCGTCGAGTGAGGTAGCACTGCGTAAAGCAAAGAACAAAACTTGCAGGTAGATGATATGAGATAGCACGTAGAAGATATGAACAAAAAATTTGCAAGAGTTTCTCTCTCTAAAACACGCAGTGTAAGGTGCACTATGTGTTTGACCCGAGGGGGTATTTATAGTGGAGCTGTAGCGATTCAAATTCTGTGGCGTAGAGTGAGCCACGTGTCCAGTGGCCGGTTATGCGTTGAGGTAGGCTAGCAGGTGTAAGTAGTACAGCGTTGGATAGGGACGTAGAGTAGCTCATGCGCAATGATCACATCAATTGTATTTCAACGTATCTGCAAAAACACAAACCAAACAGACCAACGCACCATAGGCATAGATAAGCGTGAAAACAAAATACTTAGAGAGAGATATAATAAAATAAACCAAATAGTATGGCAGGCAGATCAACGGTGGAGAGAGTGACAAAAGCACTTGGTCAAACGCATCGGTGGAGTGTGATGAGCTGCCGGAGTGTGTCCACGAGCCAGGTAGCACAACGTATTAGCAGCAACCTAGACCAAAGAGTAACACGCACTGCAAAAGAGGTTATGGGTAGGACAACCATACTTATAATGTAAAATCAGCAAACAGCACAACAATCAAAGAGTAACACGTTAGACAGGAACGACTATCATGAGAACTCAAAGTAGCACACGTAGAGCAGGAGTAAAAACACACAAGCACACTTAGAATTACCCAGATTTCAAATTCACTTAAAATTTTGTCTTGTCCAACGAAGCCTAAAGAAGCACTTCAAGGGTAGAACATCTATGCTTCGTCGAACAGGAGTCCTCTGCAAAATTTAATAACACGAAATACAGTTAAAGGCATAACAAGCACACACAAAGTGAACGTACGTACCACCACACAGTGAATCAAAATCGCTGGAAAGAACATTAAGTAGAGGTATTGGAGGTAGAGTGACAGTGCTTTATGGACGGTATTGCTATCTTGGCCAGTTCAGCGTGTAATCACAACCATATATCTTGCTTTCTCAAGCGTAGAACAGGCTTATTAGTACCCAGAGGGGTGTTATAAATGATGTTTCCTGATATATATATATATATATATATATATATATATATATATATATATTTTTTGTTTTCATCATTATATGTATAAGGCCATGTCTTTTGCATTTGCCCGAAGACCAAGTCAATCAAGACCCGATCCATCGAGGAAATCTTTTAGGCCGACTTTTCCTGCTAGACATAGGGCAAACAAGTTCACCCCAATGAATTGCTTATATAAATATTTAAAGAACAGTATGTCCAAGTACTACGTCACTTTGCAACTGTCAACAACTAACCTCACCTTGCTCTACCTCATGGTTCCATTGAGAAAATAAACAGCTGTGGGTGGAGGTAGCCAATTGCGGCCTACTACCCTTCAAGATGTGGTCATGCAGAGAGACTTCCGTAGGCTCAAAAATCTTTCCGAAGCAAGTGGTTTTGTGAAGAAGTCTGAGAGTTGTTTCTCCGTAGGCACATGTTCCATTACAACCTTACCCCGTTCTACCAAGTCTCGAATGAAGTGATGCCGTATGTCAATATGCTTGGTCTTTGAGTGTTGTACCGGATTCTGACTTATCTTTATAGCACTTTGGTTGTCACATTTTAAAGTGAGTGGCGTGCTCTCAATTTGATAGTCGGCGAGCATTTGTTGAAGCCATAGCATTTGGGTACAACAACTCCCAGCAGCCACATACTCGGATTCGGCGGTAGATAGAGCAATGCAATTTTGTTTCTTACTATGCCATGAAACAAGATTGTTTCCTAAGAAGCAGCACCCACCACTAGTACTTTTTCGTTCATCATTGTCACCGGCCCAATCTGCATCTGCAAAACCAACAAGATAAGAAGAAGTATCTTTAGTGTACCATAGACCAAGGTTGGTAGACCCGGCCACATATCGAAGGATACGTTTCACGGCAGCTAGATGTTCTTCCTTTGGTTTGGCTTGGTAGCGGGCGCAAAGGCACACACTATACATGATGTCCGGGCGAGTGGCAGTGAGGTAGAGCAAGCTTCCTATAAGAGATCTGTAGGTAGAAATATCAGCATCTTTGCCCTGTTCTGCCTTGCTCAATTTGTCCGTGGTAGCCATAGGTGTCTTCATGTGCTTAGCATCCGCCATATCAAACTTCTTCAGCATATTGAGGGCATACTTGGTCTGAGATACAAACATACCATTGTGACGTTGCGAGATTTGAAGACCAAGAAAATGACTTAACTCCCCCTCCAAGCTCATTTGAAAAGAGGAAGCCATAGCGTCCGTGAATTCTTTTACCAAGTGGGCATGGGTAGCACCAAACACAATGTCGTCAACATAAATTTGTGCAATGAGCATTTCGTGTGCAACAATTTTGATGAAGAGGGTAGTATCGGCATTCCCACGAGTGAACCCAAACTTCAAGAGAAAATCCGTAAGGCAGCTATACCATGCACGAGGTGCTTGCTTCAAGCCGTAGAGGGCCTTATGGAGGAGGTAGACATGATCCGGCTTGTGAGGGTCTACAAAGCCCTTGGGTTGTTCAACATAAGCCTCTTCGTCCAACACTCCATTAAGGAAAGCCGCCTTCACATCCATTTGTCTCAACGGAATATTTTTGTGACATGCCACCGCAATGAGCAAGCGAATGGACTCTATGCGTGCTACTGGGGCAAAAGTCTCCTCAAAATCTATTCCCTCTACCTGGGTATACCCTTGAGCAACCAGTCGTGCCTTGTTACGCACTATTTGATTGAACTCGTTGGTTTTATTCTTGTAGATCCACTTGGTGCCAATGACATTCACTCCTCTTGGTCTAGGAACCAAAGACCACACCTTATTCCGTTCGAACTCATGTAGCTCTTCCTGCATTGCTGCAATCCAAAACTCATCTAGAATGGCTTCCTTTATATTTTTGGGCTCAATGTCGGATACGAAGCTCATTATGCCCACATCCGGAGAAAGGAGAGCCAAATTTGAGAGAGTGGAAGGATCGCTTGCGAGCAAGGTGTCCATAGGACGGGTAGAGCGGGTAACCCTTTGATTTAGAGCACCAATCATTTGTTGATCTGGATGCCTCTTACGGATGTAGGCGGGAGGTCCTGAGTTCGGCACTCCGGTAGAGGTAGAGACGTCCGTGGAGCCCACAGCAGGGTTAGAGTTACCGTGATTTAGACCCTCATCATCACTCTCTGAGGGGGTAGAGTCACCAGAGTTGTGAAATGTGGAAGCTCCATTGAGTTGGACACATGGTCCTTTTCCTTGATCTACCTCCCCCTAAACCAACACTTCCGTTGTGGGTAGAGCGGAATCCAAATCGTTTCGTTGCAGAGTAGGCTTAGATGGATTTTCATGAAAATGATGCTCGTCAAACCTAATATTTGTGGATTCTTGTACCGTCTTAGTCCGTAGGTTGAACACTCTGTAGGCATGACTGTTAAGGGCATAGCCGACAAAAATAGCCCTGTCCGACCTAGAATCAAACTTCTTCAATGGATCTCTGTCATTCAAGATATAGCAAAGGCACCCATACACACGAAGATGTGCCACGTTTGGTTTCTTGGAAGTTAATAGTTCATATGCCGTACATTGTGTACCGGCCCGAATGCTGATCCGGTTGACCACATAACAAGCCGCACTCAAGGCCTCTGCCCAAAATCCCTTTGCCATGCCCGCAGCCACCAACATAACTCTTGCCATTTCCTGTAGAGTCCGGTTCTTCCTCTCTACAATTCCGTTTTGTTGTGGTGTCTTTGGAGCAGAGAACTCATGGTGAATCCCTTTGCGAGTGCAATATTCAACGAACACCCCGTTTTGAAATTCACCACCATGATCACTTCTTATACGTTGAACCCTTTTGGCATAGGTGGTGCGAATTCTGCGGGCTAGAGATCGAAAGGCTTCAAACGCCTCATCCTTTGTGCCAAGAAAGTTGACCCAGGTATACCTCGAAAAATCATCAACAATTACCAGGGTATACCACTTATGTCCCAAACTTTGCACTTCCATGGGTCCCATGAGGTCCATGTGTAGAAGTTCAAAGCACTCAGTTGTGCGGTTGTGGGTAGAAATAGCTGGGTGAGGAGATCTAGTTTGTTTTCCCATTTGACAATCTCCACACACTCTCTTGTCAATCTTGGGTAGACTATCTATGCCTCTTACTGCTTGAATTTGAACCAACTTCTCAAGATTTCGAAGGCTGGTATGGCCAAGCCTTTGATGCCAAATATCAATCTCGTCATGGGTAGAGGCACTTAGACAAGACTCAGTGATGGCGTAGCAGTTGTTCTTTGCACGAGCGGCGGTGAGAATGCACTCTCCTTTGGTATTGTACACTTCGCAACTTTCTTTGTTGAACTTAACGTTTAGTTCATCATCACATAGTTGACTAATGCTTATGAGATTAGCACACAACCCATCGACCAAGAGAACGTTTTTGAGAGCGGGTAGACCCTTCACATTCAAAGTTCCACTTCCAACTATGCTTCCCTTTGCTCCACCACCATAAGTAATCGGGCCACCGGAATGAGGAACGAAGTCGATCAAGGAGTCTTTGGTGCCGGTCATATGTCGAGAACACCCACTATCAAAGTACCACGTCTCCTTTGTCGTACCCTTAGCCACTGTGAAAGCAACATTGCATATCACCTCTTCCTTTTTCCTCCAAACTTGTTTTGGTTTACTGAACTTGGCTGCGGGTAGAGCAGCTTTAATTCTCCAGCTCTGTTTCATCCTGTCGTGCGTATACTTAGCCATGGGTCTCCATACTTGCCTCACAGCAGCTCTGTGAGAGTTCAAGTCATCGATACGCTTATAGCAAAACGGTTTGATGTGCCCCTTCTTCCCGCAGTAATGACACACATAAGTACGCTTGTAATGGGTAGAAGGAGTCCTCTTTTTCTGAGTGGTCATGCTCGCAGCAGGATTTACCAAGGGAGTAGATCCGGACAATCGATCCTGTTGAGTGAATTTAGTAGTAGAGTTGTATGCCTTGGATCGATTCGAGACGTTTCGTGTAAAAATTTTCTTGTCATGGGTAGACTCGAGTTTAGTCACGGGTGGAGCAGCGTTTGAGATCGGTGTCACTAAGGACAATGAAGCAATTTTTGGTTGAGGAACAGTATTTGCACGTTTGAGAATTTTAACTTTTGAGGTAGAAGTCACACTGCCTTTGGATGCACGAACATCCTCCGGCTTGACCCCATTCGTTTCAATAATAGTTTTGTCTTTAGCATGCACAAACTTAGAAAGCGTATAAGGAGAGTCAGAGTAAACGGAATCAAAAGTTTCCTTAAACCCAAGCCCAAAATGCTTGGTGTTAACACAACCCAACATATTATCAAGCTTAGAAGTGCCAGTATTTAGTTTCTTGAAAAGACAATCAGCAACATCAAGTTTATCTTTCACTTGGTAGAGTTCCTTGGTGCGCATAGCATAGCCTTCCTCCATCTTGGCAAGGGAATCCCTCAGAAAATCTTTCTCCGCATCATCCTTCTTCACAATAGCCTCCAGCTCACTTGCCTTCTTCAACGCTCTCTCCAACTCCAACTTCACAATTTCAAACTCTCTCTTGCTCACCCTCTCAGCATCAAGGGTAGAGTCAGCTTTCTTCTTGGTCATGCCCTCAGCCAGATATTTGGGGGTAGAACTAGCACCCTTCTCAGTTATGCCTGCAACCACAAAGATATTTTCATGAGTAGCCAAGTCAGCTTGATCTACCTCGAACTCTTCATCACTCTCATCATCAATAGCACTTAAGAGTGCGTTAACTTCATTGGGCTCTACCATCTTTCCCTTGTCGTCTTCAGAGGAGTACAAGGCATCATCACCATCAAACACCAAGTAACTCACATCCATGTTGTTCTTCCGATGCAAGTTAGGACATTCATTCTTCACGTGCCCCATCCCCTTGCACTCAAAGCATTTAATTCGAGACATGTCCTTGCTGGGGGCGCCACTAACAAATTTCCGACTTGGGGAATACCCACTGCGGTTGGTGGCGGGTGGAGTGGAGAAGGAATTTCCAGAGTTCCTCTGATTCCGGAATTGCTTGAACCTCCTCTTCCTCTTGATGTCTTGACGAACAAGGTAGCTCGCGGCATCTTGAATGGCGACAAACTTGTCTGGATTTGGAGAGTCAAGAAGAGAGAGGGCCTCACTTTCATCATCGGAGTCTTCGGCAAGAAAAGCATTACTCTCAGTAGAGTGAGGAGAGTGGGTAGAGCTGGCCTTGTTGGAGGTAGAGCTAGATGCATTCTGAGAGATTGCAAGGGCCTTCATGGAATTTTCAAATGGAGCCATAGAGTAAGACTTGTCCTTCAACTTCAAGTTCAACTCGTAGTTCTTCAAGTGGCTCATGATTTCATTGTAGTCTCCTGATTGACCAAGCTTCGTGTCTTCCATTGTAGTAACCTTGACGCTAAACTTCTCTGTTACACCTCGTAGAACCTTGGTGCAAATAAGTGGTGGAGGTATAGGATCTCCAAGTTCCTGACATTCACTTGCAATAGCCATGATTTTGTTGAAGAAGGAGTCAAGGTCTTCATCTTCCCTCATTTCAAGCCTGTGGAAGGTAGTGTTGAGACCTCTAATCTTGGACCTCTTAATACTTTCACTTCCTTCACACATGCGTTCCAACGTGTCCCACACATGTTTAGCCGAAGTGAGATGTCTGACGACAGAGAACATGTGGACATCGATGAGATCAGTGATAAGGTGAATGGCCTTTGAGTTGAAGGTAGCAGCTTCATGTTCGGCCGTGGTCCAAGTAGATTCATCTTTCGGAACCGTGTCATTATCCTTGTCGACATAAGTTGGTGCAGTCCAACCATTTAACACAGCTCCCCACACTCGTGAGTCCACATTCTTCAGCTTTAGTCTAGTCTTGCTCTTCCAGTAAGAATAGTTGGAGGAATTGCGAATGACGGGCTTGACAACGGTGAATGACTCCATTGTAGAATCTCTTCCTAGGATCACACCAAAGGTGGTGAACTTGCTCTGATACCAATTGAAATTGTGTACTTTGTACTTGGTTCTACCTAGAACTAGAATGTAAAGGGTAGAGTACAAATACTTAACACAATTTGGAGATTCTAAAAGAAACACTCTTTTATATATCTTGTAAAGGGTGGAACCACTTACAAACACATCTACAAAATTCTAGCGAATCTTGTAGAAAGGTCAACACGACCAAAAACTAAGTCTATGTAGAACTAATCTAGCGACGCGTACTACCAAGACTAAACTGAGGGTAGAACCGGAGCTTTCTAGCGAAGTCTCTCGGTCTACAAATTTTCTCTCTCTAGAAAATGTCAAATCAATGCGTGAATAGTGAATTCCAACAACTCGGTATTTATAGGAGTCGAGAATTAGGGTTTCCGGAATTCACGCTTAATGGGCCGAGCCCAAAGCATCTCCATGGAATATTCGAGATTCCATTTTTTTTCCGCACTTGACGAACCCAGCTCTACGCACCGCCACACTAGCGTGTTCTTCGTGCTTCGAGCTAGTGGTGGGCATAGCTGGAATACTTAGTATTTTCCGTTTGACTATAATGCTTCTAGCGAAGTCTTCTAGTCGCACCCGCAGCTGGCTTCATTCCTTAGCAGTCAATCGTCCAGCCCTTATGTGTAGCTATGCTTGCACCGCGTCCGTCAAGGTGTTAGCTCTGATTCAAGGTCTTCACGGTAAGCCTTGAACTCTTTGAATGGTAGTGCGTTGGTGAACTCGCATTTCACTCTGATCCACGTTGAGCCACGTTGATGAAATGGCTTGTTCAACGCTGACACACTGATGCAACTCCATGATGCTTGTAAGGCCCAAGTCTGCTTGTACCACGCTGAGGAACCGCGGTCACGCGTTGAGCCACTTGTTAATTCCACAGTTCATACAGCTCGTTTTACGTTGACCTAGCAGACTTGTATGAATTAATGAATATAAAACATACAAACATAAAACATGAACTTACTACAAAACTGTTAAATTCCAAATGGGGGTGCTCAAGTGCGGTCCCACGCCTAGCGCACACAAACGAGAGCGGGAGCCGGAATATGCACTAGAGAGTATCTTTCTAACTTAAAACCATATGGTACTAAGTAGGAGAACTCCCTAGGCTTATATTATAGACTCCCCTCTCACAATTATTCGATGTGGGACAACTCACAAGTGGACTTCAACACACCCCCTCCACTTGTGAGTCCTAGTCAAAGTGTGGTCAAACCACTCACAAACAGGATCGAGCTCCCGCTCTGATACCATGTTAAATTCCAAATGGGGGTGCTCAAGTGCGGTCCCACGCCTAGCGCACACAAACGAGAGCGGGAGCCGGAATATGCACTAGAGAGTATCTTTCTAACTTAAAACCATATGGTACTAAGTAGGAGAACTCCCTAGGCTTATATTATAGACTCTCCTCTCACAATTATTCGATGTGGGACAACTCACAAGTGGACTTCAACAAAAACAAAGTGTATAGTTCAACGTAGTTCAAACAAGAACAACGTGGTTCTATGTTGAACTAGGAGGAACTACACACTAACAATTAGTTCATAATTATAATAATATTTATATGTTTATTATTTGACGTTTGTTGATTAATATTAGGATGAAGGTGAATATTCCTTCGATTCTGTTAAGAAGGTAGTTGTTTGCGGATTGGCGGAGGTAATCATTATATCCTATATGTCAAGATCATCCGGTCCAGCCCGTAGAGCTAGCTGCGGTATAGTTCTATCTTATGAATTTGGCTAATATGTATGTATGTATGTATGTATGTATGTATGTATGTTGGGCTTTTTCAGTAGCTCTTGTTCGCTTTCAATTCACATGTGCATGTCAGATGTGATGTTTTCAAGGTTAACTTTGTTTTTTCATATATTTTAATAATTTTCACAATAAAAATTATACATATATAATAATAAATAAAATAATAAATGAAAAAATAATTTCTACTTTATTCCATTGATCTTCAAAAAAATTCAGATTTATACAAAAAAAAAATGGCAGATCAAATCAGTTCGAATCTTCATATTGTTCGAAATTAAAAAATCAAAATCAAATCTAATTTTTCCTAAAAACAATCTCTGGATACTACGAATTTAATTAAAATCAAATCATATTTTTCATATTGTTCGAAATTAAAAAATCAAAATCAAATCTAATTTTTCCTAAAAACAATCTCTGGATACTACGAATTTCTAAAGATACTATCGGATCTCATCGTGTGCAGTCTCATCGATCTCCCCAACGAAAATCCACAGGTACAACGCGTGATTGAACGAACCCGTTCAAGAACTCAAAGTTGAAGAAGGTACCATCATCAAACGGCTGCTGGTGGAAGTCGTTCTTGATGACGAGCGGAGAGCCGGAGAGCACGTCACCAGATATATTCCCACCGAGTTCGAAACCCCGATCTGTCTGAGCCCGTCGACCTACTGCCCGACCCTTGCCCTGATGCAGGGCGATTTTGACCCATTGGACAGGACCCCTCTGCTTCATCATGCTCTCGAAGATACCGGTGACTTTCCGACTGTAATCACGGGTTGATTTGGCGCTGGAGTTAGGCGTTTCTAATTTGGGGGAAATTGAAAGATTGAAGACAATGTTGAAAAACTTTGATTAAGTTTTGAGTTTCTGATTTGGATACATTTTGATGGGAAGATTTTATTTCTGGGAAGATCGGTAAAAACAATTAATGAGATATTCGATGATATTAAGAATCTGGAAATACAAGAAGATTAATTTTGGAGAAGATAGATTTTTTTTAATATTTAATTATTGTTGTTTATTTAAAATATTATTAAAATATTTGAAAAGACAAAATTAGCCTTTAAAAATATCACACAAACGCATATGCTTGGAATATTCGCTGGAATATTCTCTTTCGGCTTTCAACAGGTAGCATATTACAAATTTTTAAAAGGTCAGTCACTAATCGGCGATCTTTTAAAGGTCGAGTATGAAATTAAAAATGGCCTAAAGTTCAGATAGTAAACTATAATTATCCAAAAAAAAAAAATTAAGAATTGAAAGACAATCGAATTGAGGTCTATTCAGATCTGTCTTT
This sequence comes from Euphrasia confusa, assembly GCA_954870475.1. Taxonomy (NCBI): domain Eukaryota; kingdom Viridiplantae; phylum Streptophyta; class Magnoliopsida; order Lamiales; family Orobanchaceae; genus Euphrasia; species Euphrasia confusa. Next base: position 49,311,331 of record OX940949.1, on the reverse strand, counting down.
TGCCACTAGCGGTGACGGTGGAACAACATTTTCACCGTTGAGGAACTCCGAACAGAGTATTGGGGAACAAATTTATCTTTTCTCACTTGATAGCGGTAACGGTGGCAACAGTTTTGCCGTTGAGGAACTCCAAGCAGAGTATTAGGGATAATCAATTTTATTTTATTTCTTGTTATATTTTGTTCGTATAAAATGAATTGGGGATGAAAGAGAAATGACATCTCTATTTTATTTATCAAAACCAACCCAATACCATTTTAAAATGTCAGGATGTAGTGTTAATTTTATTAGGTTAACTTAACTAATCTCTGAGCAATAGTCAACGTTGACTTTTTTGTCCGTCCAATATAAGATAAATAGTATATGAAAATTATAAAAAAATAACTAAAATAAAATTTAACTATTAAATTTGACTATCACTCCAATCCTCATAGTTTGAATAAGTTAAAATTTGAATAAGTTAAAGAAATGCTTGAGATTTTAATACTGGATATCATTAGACCCAAGATAAAAGGGGAATAAAGAATCAATGTGAAACTCCGTATTTGTCTGAGTATGAGAACTCGTCATTACCATAAAAAAGAAGAATTTTTTTAATGTTTTAGGAACGGATTTGACTCTGATACCATGTTAGATTAGTAAACTAACAAGCCGATAGAATAGAAAGGTTTTTGTGTCTTTATTAATCATAGAAGCAAACATTATAGTATAATGAAATAACTAAATAAGAAATTAAATTTATGACAATAAGGAATGTATATTGACTAAATGTAAACTCTATCAATTAGACAATATTATTATTGCCTAATTATATGACAAAATATCATATAACATTATATATATGTATTGATTCCATCTCCCTCAATCATTATGAGTTAGTTTCTTCAATTTATTTTGATTTATTGAGAAAAAACATTTTATACATATAAAATAAATTTTTGCTTATAAAATCAAAACCATATAAAAATTGATAGCAATATTTATATGTATTATATAAATCTTGAAGTCTCTCCCGCGGATAACAATGCAATTATCAAATATATAATATTTTAAATTTAAATTTAAACTTATAATTGATAAAAAAAATAAGTTAGAATTATTTTTAAGGTAAATTTGAATAAGGGATAAATATTTAAGTTTATTTATAATTAAATAATTCAGTTTTTATTAATTATAAAAATGATTAATGTGCTTATTTTAACTTTTTAAATTCACTAGTTAATTATTTTTTAACAATGTTAAAATAGTAATTAATTATACACTTGATTATAATTATATGGTAGTTAATACCTAAAAACTAAATAAAATAAAACACTAAAACACTTAAATAAAAAGTATATTTTATAGGGTATAAAAGTTAAATACATAAATCAAATTACTACAAAATATTATAAAATAAAAATATAAAATAATAAATAATAAATATAAAAAATCAATTAAATTAAAATTATCGGGTTTATCAAGACGAACCCTAACTATCTATAATATTATAAAATAAAAATATAAAATAATAAATAATAAATATAAAAAATCAATTAAATTAAAATTATCGGGTTTATCAAGACGAACCCTAACTATCTATAGCGTCCAACATCTCTTGCACGGATAATAAAACTAATGATTCTTAAGCTAAAATCGCACTCGATAATCAAACTAATGATTCCTAAAAGTCTCACTAGTATACATGAATCTAAAAAAAAATCCAATCCAATTTGTTAAAATAAAATAAATAATTTATATTAAGTTAAATTAAAATGAAAACTAACTCAATCGGATCAAAAACTCTCTTTCAGAGATTTGGTTAAATTAAAATGAAAACTAACTCAATCGGATCAAAAATAAGATTTGTAGAGCGCCAGTAATCATTCATTGCTATAAAAAATAAGATAAAATTTGTTAAATATAATTGACCCTATTTTCATCTATCATATAATTTTTCACCTATTTTTCTTAAATTTAATTCACCCCATTATATAATTTTTTTTAATAAATATCAACTATAATTTCTTCTCCACACATAATTATTGTATAATTGCCCCATTATATAATTTTCTTTTAATAAATATCAACTATAATTTCTTCTCCACACATAATTATATATCAATTATAATTTCTTCTCCACACACATAATTATGTATAATTGTATTGTTGTGATCCATATATAATTTAGTTTTTATATAAATTTTGAATATTATTTCTTCTATTATTAACTTATTTTAGTGCTTCATATATAATTTCATTTTATATAAATATTAATTTTTATTTTTTTTCAAAAATAATTATTAAATTAGTGCTCCATATATAATTTAGTTTTATATAAATATTAATTATTATTTTTTCTTCCTATATAAATATTAATTTAGTGTTCCATATATAATTTAGTTTTATAGAAATATTGAATATAGATATTAATGTAAATGATTATTACATTTATTTTTTACACATAATTATTATTGTTGTGCTCCACACATGCTTAGACGAGAATCATTTCTTTATATATAAGAAATTTAAGATTTTTTCAAAGATTAAAATAATTAAATTTTCAAAATTTTGATATATATACAAACAGTATTGTATTATAATTATTGATATATATAAGAAATTTTATTTAGTGAAAAAACAATTATATTTGATATACATTGAATAATATTTTTTTCAAAATATATTTTATATGAAAATCAAACCAATTATATATTTTTCAACATATTATTTGATATATTTATTTATAATTATAATATATATAGTTTTTTAATATAATTTTTTTTATTTGGTGTAAATATAGGTACTATTTTTTTGCGCAATAAAATTTTATTTAATATATAGGTATAATTATTGATATATATAAGAAATTTTATTTAGTGAAAAAACAATTATATTTGATATATTTATCAAGTCGATAAAACAATTATATTTAATATATTTATCAAGTCGATATATATAAGAAATTTTTATTTTGTGATAAATCGGAAAAATATTACAAATAATATTGTTTGATAAAGTCTTGCTATAATTGGTCGATCTTATAACTACTTAAAACTCAAAATTATGATAATAAATTTGAAACATTAAATGCTAACATACGGTAAAGGTTCAAAACTATGATAATAAATTTGGAACATTAAATGCTAGTATATGTAAATGTTTCATTGATAAATAAATAAAATAACTTAAATTAAAGTAATCAATTATAAAAATAATTCTTTCAATAATAAAAATCATTAAAAAATAACTTAAATTTATGTAATCATCAAAGTTATAACTTTAAAATTATAGAAAATGTACAAATTAATTTAAATTGGATAATAAATTAATAAAAAATTGAATAATCATGAAAAATATAAAAAAATTTAATAAATTGTAAATAAATTTAAATTTAATAATATCTTAGTTTACATTTATTACTTAATTAATCGTAAAAAATATATTAATCAAAAATCTTAATAAACAAAATTATATTTAAAAAATTAATTAAATACAAAATAATTCAAATTTAATAATTCAATATTTTGTATTTATTAATTAATTAATCATCAATTTTTTTTAATTTTCAAAATTAATAAGGCCTGAAAATAATTAATTATTTACTAAATAATTTATATTTTTTAAACTTTATTTGCTAATTATTTTTTATTTTTAATGAAATATTATATTAATTTGTAATTTTATTTAGTGTTTAATTTACTTGTAAAATGATTGCTATATTTAATTTATGATTTTATTTTTTTGTATTATATATATAACATTTTTTATTTAACTATTTTTTTTCACTTTTACTTTTTTTTTTTAATATTATAGTAGTAATTGTTAAATACGTATTAGTATAAATACATTAATTGTTCATAAATTTCAGTTCAGTGTTAATGGTATAGGGGGTTTTACTTTGATTTACTTTTACAGAGGACAAAGGTTCTAGCGACATCATTTTTTTTACTATTTTTTTTACTTGTAATAGCCAGCTCAGAATGACTAATTGTGATAATAGCCTGGTCAAAAAGCTCAAAAAGACTAATTGTGAGAAATCGAAATTTAATGGTTCCAATCTAGAATCAGATTGAATTCAATTGTGAATAAATAAAACCATTAAGACTTAACTCTTATAATCAGTTACATTTTGAGTGGTTAACATCAGTTGCTTGTCTGAATAAAAGGAACACCACAAATACGAATAGCCAAACGCATTCATTTTATAGAGGAAAAAAAAAACTTATAAATAACCAACAAAAAAGTAATTCAAATATATTTCATTCATAAACTAGCTCCCCCTTACCCTCTTCCTTTTCTTCCCCTTATACGTGACAAAATAAATCAAAATAAATCACGGAGGGGAAAATAATAGAGATTTTAATAAATTCAAATAATAATAATAATATATAATAATATGGCTCCAATTAACTCCAATTACATATATCTAGCCACGGCCTCCCTCCTCCTCCTCCTCCTCGCCGGAGCTCAGGCCAAGTTCCTGGACGTGAACCCCTTCTGCCGGACATCCAACTACCGCCGCATCTGCACGAAGATGGTGAGCGGCGCCTCCAGCCGAGGAGATGCGTCGACGAGCGCCATGGCCTCGACTCGCGAGCTGGCGGCCAACCTCAAGGGGCTGGTTCCCATCCTCGTGAGGCCGGCCATCAAGCACCTCGATCCGATCACGCAAGAATCGATCATGAAGACGTGCGTCGAGAACTATGATGGGATTGTTGATGACATGGAGGTGAGCATCAAGGCCGTGCAAGACGGGGACATCGGGTCCGCCCGGTCCCACCTCAGCGCCGCCTTCAGGACCGACTGCAAGGACGCTATGAAAGAGTCGGGGGCGGTTTTCCCGGAGAAGCTCGGGGATTATTCGAGATACTTGACTATCAGCGTCGACAATTCATTGGCTGTTTTGATGCAGAATTAATCAATCGTTCAAATTGTGTTTTTAAGTAATTTTGTTGTTGAGATGAATTTGATAATATAGTTTTAGTTATATAGCTTTGTACTACCTCTCATATACACTACTTTATTTTTTACCAAAGCAAAATAGATCTAATGTAGGATTTTTATAGTGTAAATAAGTTTCTCATAAAACTTTTATCGAAAATGAACTAAGTTAATCCATTTTCGAACTAAGTTAATCCATCCCAATCAATCTATGCTATTGGTACTAAAAGACTAATTTATAACAAATTTAATGCGTATATATATAGGCTCATATATTATGACGAGGGCAATTTATATCTTGCTCTCTTGTGCAAGATGCACATTTTACACCCAGTCAATATTATAAAATTATAGTTAAAATGGGTCAACCTTTTTTTTCCCCCTCAGCTCGCTCTCATCTCTCTTCTCTCAACTCAGCTCGCTCTCATCTCTCTATCTCTCAGCTTCGATCGAGCGAATTATCCATCCAGCTTCGTTCTCCGTCGCCATCCGCCGCCGTCATAACCAGCTCCGCTATCCGCTTCCGTCATCATCAGCAACATCTTCAATTCGGCATCTCCGTCATCAGGTGAACAACATCCTGCCGGTTTTGGTTCTGTGATTCATCATCTCCGTTCACCGCCGCGATTCATCATCTCCATTCACCGCTGCGCTTCTTCATCTCCGTTCACCGTCGCGATTCATCGTCGTTGGTCACTATCCACAATTTCGTGTATGCGTGTCATCGTCGCCGCCGTTCACATGTTGATTAATCTGCGAGTCTTCAATTAGGCGTTTGCCTGTCTTCATCACTGTCGTTCGCCACCGTCCTCTTCGATAGCTGAAATTGAATCATCTCCATGGATGATTTGTTAGATTTGTCATCGATTATGGTGCAAGGTATGTCGATTTATCCTTCTTCTGTTCGAATTGCATGTTCTGTTACGAGTTCATGTGTTTTTAGATGTTGAATCATGTTGTTGATGGTAATGATTAAACCCTAGATTTATGAAATTGATTCTGAACTAACCTTCATTTAGTATTATGTCAACCTTCATTTAAGTTAAATGTCAACCTGCATTTTGTCTGTACTTCAGTTTAATTAATATTTCATTTATGTTAGATGCCATGGAGTTGAATCATGTTATTGATCTTGATGATGGAAATCTAGATGTTCATACTTCAGGTTATTCTCATATTAATGCCTACTTTCATTTTGCTACCATTTTTAAGTTTATAGTTGATGATTGTGGTTCATTTTGGCTTGTAGATGATATTGTTTATGGTCCTGATAGTGACTTGGTAGGAGTTGTTGTGAATTCTGAGAGTGAGGCATATGATATCTACAACACCTATGCATTTAATGTCGGGTTTAGTGTTCGAAAGTGCAAACAGAGGCTCCGTGTTGATAAAAGTATTTCTATGAAACGATATGTATGTTCTCATGCTGGACTTAAACCGAAAAAAGCGCATGGTGATCCTTTGTATACAAAAATGGTTGTGCGTTGTGAATGTCCAGCCCTAGTTCAATATGATGTTGATATTAATGGAGTGTGGGTTGTTAGTAAACATGTAAAAGGCCACAACCATGACCTATGTCCACCGTCGGGTAGTTATCTTCTTCGGTCTCATAGGAGAGTTTCTAAAAACCAACTTGCCTATTTGAGAGAGCTTCAGAAAAGTGGTGTTGGTGTGGCTGATGCTGTTAGGGTTTTGAAAACCCAATCCGGGGGGTCACCTCTTCTCGGTTTTGGCCCTCGAGATGCGTATAATGCCTTAGGCAAGTCAAAGTCTGTTGATGGTACCGACTGTAACACTTTGATTCAGATTTTCAGAAATCGACAATCTAATGAGGACTTCTTCTTTGATTTTGAAGTTGACAATGAAGGAAGATTGACTAGTTTTTTTTTTAGGGATGGTCGTATGAAGGAGGATTACCTGACTTTTGGTGATTTGGTGGTGCACGACACTACGTATCGGACAAACAAATACGACATTATTTGCGCCCCTTTTGTCGGCATGAATCATCATGGCAACAATATTATGTTTGGTTGTGGCTTTATGGTGAATGAGAAGGTTGAGTCCTTTGAGTGGCTATTTTCTACTTTTCTGTGGTCGATGAATAATAAGCATCCTGTGACTATTATGACTGATCAAATGTCCTTCCATGTCTGCTGCCATTTCTGTGATCTTTCCTACATCACGACATCGTCTCTGTATTTGGCACATTATACAAAATTCTAAGAAGCATATCAGGGCTTTGAGAGAAAAAAGCGAGTTCCTGTCTTTGTTCAATCATGTGCTCAAGGATGCTGATACAATTGCTGAATTCGAGCTATATTGGGGAGAGTAAGTATCATTCTATTTTCATGTTTAATTTATGTGTTGTTTTATTCTGTTTCATTGTCCTACATTATACTTGTGTTTCATGCTTCATTTAATTCAATTTCATGCTTCATTTTATGCTTGCTTCATACATCATTTTCTCCATGCAGGATGACTACTAAGTTTCAGTGTCAAAATGACAAATGGCTTTTGAAGTTGTATGAGTTGAGGGAGAAGTGGTGTCCTGCATATAACAAAATGTGGTTTTCTGGAGGTATATTGTCGTCTCAAAGGAGCGAGAGCACGAACCACTCAATTTCCAGGAGGTTATCTAAGACAGCTGGTCTTTGTGATTTCTACCATTGCTTTGTGTCTGTGATTTCTGAGTGGAGAAGCAAGGAGTTTAGTGAAGATTTTCGTAGTATTGAAGGTAAACCTTCTATGGCTTTGACTGAGGCTGGACTTCTTATACATGCTAGAAATGTGTACACTCCTTTGGTGTATTCTATGTTTGAGAAGCAGTACTTGAAAGGAAACCAATGCCATCAGTCCTTTGTCCCGAGTGATGATGGAATGTTGAAATATTACGTGTGGGTTCAGGGCGGTCACCAGATAAGGCATGAGGTTTGTTTTGATGAAAAGCAAAATTACATTACTTGTACTTGCAAACTGTTTGAAGAGGTGGGTATATTGTGCTGTCATTGTCTTCGTATATATGACATTAACTGTGTTTCTGCCATCCCGGAATCATTTATTTTGAGGAGGTGGCGAAAGGATGTTGTTGCTAATCGCATTGTGGGGAATGAGTTGGTTGACAGTACTTGTGTTTCTTCAAATTCCATGGCGGCTTCTCTCTGGACCATGCAGATTTCTAGGAAATTTTATAGACTGATTTCTTCTAGTGAAGATAATGCCTCTGCTCGGAAGATATGTGAAGAAGCTTTTGAATATGCTATGAATAGGCTGAATGCAGAGGTTAGACCTATTTTCTTTGGTGATAACGATGAAGTTTCTGTGTCGATTAATGTCATTCAAAATCCTCCAAGCAAGAGCTCTCAAGGTCGACGTGAGAAGAGGCCAAAAACCACGATTGAGAAAGTAAATAATAAAGCTCAGGGGAAGAGGAAACGAGCTGAGAGTGCAAAGGCTCAAAGTAAGAAAGCTGTTCAAAATATGCAGGTATTTCTATTGGGACAGGGCTGCATATTTCAATATACATTAATTTAATATGGGAGACAAGGCTTCATTCAAATTGCTAATATTTCTTATATTTTTATTATTTTGTAGGTTCAGAAGGACTCATATATTGTTTACCCAAGTTCAGGGAGTGGTTCTTTAAATGTTGTTCATGAAGAAACAAGTTCGTTGTTTGTTCCCTTGAGAGATTCTACTAGGTAAGTATTTAGGTAACCACATTATGTTTGTTATTTTTAAGTTATTGATTACTAATTAACTTTCATTTTTTTGTGTTGTTTTCTGGAAAATTAATAGGCCTTGTAGTTGAGATGGAGATTTCGATGATTGAAGACTACAAGACTTTAGATTTGTTGGTTTCTACTTTAGTCATTTGAAATAATATTGGTTTGTTGAGATTTTGGATTTTGATTATTGTAAGAAATTTGAATTACAGTACTTTGGATTTCCTGCTTTATAATTTAGTCATTTGACCATCAGATTGTTTGTTGTCCTCGGACATGTTCATGATTTATTTTTAAAGGTGTGATACTTCAGTTGTTAAGTGATGATCCTTCAATTTTAAAATACTAATGCTTCATTTTTAAGTGATTATAAACCTTTATTTTTGTATTATTGTTTAGGGGTTTAGGGTTTAGGGTTTAGGGTTAGGGTTTTTAGTGTTTATGGTTTAGGGTTTTAGGTTTAGGGTTTAGGGTTTAAGGTTTAGGGTTTAGTGTTTTTAGTGTTTTGGGTTTAGGGTTTAGGGTTTAGGGTTTAGGGTTTTGTGTTTTGGGTTTAGGGTTTAGGGTTTAGGGTTTTAGGCATAGGGTTTAGGGTTTAGTGTTTAGGGTTTATGGTTTAGGGTTTAGGGTTTAGGGTTTAGTGTTTTGGGTTTTGGATTTAGGGTTTAGGGTTTAGGGTTTTTAGGGTTTTGGGTTTTGGATTTAGGGTTTAGGGTTTAGGGTTTAGGGTTTAGGGTTTAGGATTTATGGTTTAGGGTTTAGGGTTTAGGGTTTAGTGTTTAGGTTTTAGGGTTTAGGGTGTAGGGTTTAGGGTTTAGGGTTTAGGGTTTAGGGTTAGGGTTTTTAGTGTTTTGGGTTTTGGATTTAGGGTTTTAGGTTTAGGGTTTAGGGTTAGGGTTTAGGGTTTAGTGTTTAGTGTTTAGGGTTTAGGTTTTTTAGGGTTTAGGGTTTTTAGTGTTTTGGGTTTAGGGTTTAGGGTTTAGGGTTGGGGGTTTAGGGGTGGGGGTTTAGGGTTTTAGGGTTTTGGGTTTTGGGTTTTTAGTGTTTTGGGTTTTTAGTGTTTAGGGTTTAGGGTTTAGGGTTTTAGGTTTAGGGTTTAGGGTTTTTACTAATTTTTACAATACTTCATTTTTTAGGTTCCTCATACTTCAAATTGCATATTATGAACCTTCAATTTCGATTAGAACAAACATGATACTTAAGTATTTTTACAAGACTGAATCAGAAATAATGCAAGATACACACATCAGTATCTATCAAATGATATCAAATATGTTTTAACATACAAAACTCTTGCCTATGACTAAGTAACCATTTACTCATCTCCAATTCATCAAAAAATGCGCCATCTACCATTAGTCATCCACTGTCATCTACAATCAGTCATGTCTACCATTAGTCATTCTTCAAAACAGTTGTGAAGATTTTGGATTTATCAAGTACTTCGGTCTTGATTTCATTTATGTCCATCAATATCACCGAAGCTGCATATCTGGCTCTAAGCTCTCTTAAGAAAGTAGCATCCTGCAAAAAAAAAAAACATAAACCATATTTATAAATTCCTGAAATTAAGTATTGAGTTAATCGAACTATTATTAGTTACTATTATTCTCATGCTGTTTTTCACTTCCTTGAGCAGCAAGTTCTGATTTCTTTGTGAAGGTACCGGTATACCAATCCGATCGATATACCGTGTGTGCGGAAGCGTGTAAAGCAATAGATCTACTATGCCATGATCTTAGTGCACACTTAATGTGTATAAGAACACATATAAACATATATATATACACATCCAATATATATATATACAAGGTTCAACGATTACTTACTTATGGTGACGAAGTGATTCGTTGATGTCGTTGAGGTGGTGTTGAGTCGATTGAACCACCTCAAATGGATCAGCCTCTCGAAGCTCTCCTTGTGAATGACCTCGTCACTCCTCTTGTATAGATCGCCCGGATGTTGAAGCCACACAAATGGCCCGGACTCTACGTGTTGCACACGAACCCGGAATTGAACTTGCTTGCTTGTTCTTGAGTGATTCTCTCACTCTTTTCTCTCTTGTTGTGTGGAATTTCGTGGCTGATCAAAAGTGATGTGAAAACACATGTTTTCATCACTATATTGATCACCATTAACCTCCCTTGTAACCCCCACCATAATGTGCATCATAATGCACAAGTAATGGTGGATAATGGGGAGGTGAAGGGTCATTTCCACATCACCATGCCAAATGGCATTAGATGTGGTCCCCTTGCTTGTTTGGCATGCCATGTCACACCATGTGACATGCATCCATGCAAGCCATGCATCTCATGCATGCCATGCATCCATGCATGTGAAAATCCATACGTATTGATTCTAAATCAATATAACAAGCAACGTAATTCCGACTCGTGTGTGACCATGTAGGTATGATTTATCGATCAATATTATATTGTTCCCAACAATTAATATTATCAAATAATCATTTAACATCCTTAGACGACCTTATGACTTTATTGATTGCACACGTAGGATCGAATGACATATCCCAACAATCTCCCACTTGGCCTTCAGAGCCAGTGTGCTGCCAACTTCCTGTTGTCACTTTATGTCTAAGTTTGAACTTGAGGCAAGACTCGAGTCATCCTCAATCGGTTCAAACCTTTCTTGGACTTTGAGACAGACTGTAAAACCAGATTTATCACTATGATACGAATCTGGACGTGGCCACGTATTTTCCACAGTCTCGACTATCCCATTATAAAATGGAGGACAATCCCATCTTGTCAATCCAAGATCTCCCACTTGCTTCCTGATATACCCAATAACAAGTTTTATAACATTCTTTTACGAAAGGCGTTTACTTGTATCAAAGTACACCATGTCACAATGGAATCACTCTGGACTACTCAGGTCAGAGGAAATTGCTCGACAGTCAATGAAATAGTATTATGACTCGAAATCTTAAATACTATTCCAGTCGGGTCTGTTCGATCATTAGCTCCCAGCTAATATCTATGTAATTGTACTTGATGTCCCACATCACTAGCCCATGAAGCGGCGCTATAGTACACATTACAATCTAGTTCATTGTATTATCGGTTCGTCCGTACTCGATTATACGAACCAGGAACAACTATATGATTTAAGTATATCAGTTCAACCATTGGGACTTCATTATGCGGTAAGTCGACCTCATAACCCAATTGATATCACTTAATCATTTGGACAATTCATATAAATTAAATCATATTTCTATGAAGAAATATGTATTATACATATGAGTGAATGTTTACCAAATCTCCAAAAGTATCTAATACATTAATAGAAATCACAACCCATCTCTAAGATGTTTGATCTCTATTGCAGTCGTGATAGGCTCAAGCTTAAACTACTGGAGAGGTTTAGAAAGCGGGTTTGCAACCTTACCAAAAGTTGCAACATTATTATCTCGATGTCTCCACAAAACTATCTCCCAGATAATGTGGAACTTCCTGAGCACCAGTTTTAGACTTGTGGTGCTTCCTAGCTCATTTGCTTGCGCGATAACTCTACTATAAATAGAGAACTATCGGATGGGCTGAGCTAGTTACGCCACCTAGTTCATTCAAGAACTTTCAAATCCTAACTGCCAACATTACTGCATCCAATGCAATACTGTGCTCAGCTTCTGTAGTTTAATCAGCTATATTGCATTGCATGGAACTATTCCAGCAAATATCACCTCTAACCAGACAAAAAGATATAACCAGATTAAAATCGGAAATTATCTTAGTCTGTTTTGAAGTTAGCATTCAAACAGCTTGTTAATATCAACTCTTTTTGTCTTCCAAAGACAACAAAATATTCTTTTGTCCATCTAAGGTACATAAGAATATTCTTGGTCGCAGTCTAACGCGCCTCACCTGGATTTCCTTGAAACTGACTCGTCATGCTCAAAGCATACGATACGTCCGATCGTGTACATATCATGGCGTACATTATAGACCCTATTGCCGAAGCATAAGGAATGTTTTCCATCCTCTTTTGCTCATCAAGTCCCGTAGGGCCTTGCATCTTGCTAAGAGATGTGTCATGACTCATTGGAATGAGACCCTTTTTTGTGTCTTTCATTCTGAACTTATCAAGTACCTTATCAATATAGGTCACTTGACTAAGTCCAAACATCATTTTCGATCTGTTCCGACAGATCTTGATGCCCAATATGTACTGTGCTTCTCCAAGATCCTTCATTGAAAAACAATTCCCAAGACATTCTTTAATAGAATTAAGCATAGAAACATTGTTTCCAATAAGGAGTATTTCACCGACATACAACAGAATTAATACAACGTAACTCCCACTGATCTTCTTGTAAAAACAAGACTCTTCCGAGTTCCTCTGAAATCCAAATCCCAGTATGGATTCATTGAACTGAAGATTGCTACTCCGATATGCATTCTTTATTCCATAAACAGAACTATAAGCTTGCATAATTTCTCAGCCTTATTAAGATCGATAAAACTCTTTGGTTGTGTTAAAACACATTCTCTTCTAGAATCCAATTCAAGAAGTTAGTTTTAACATCCAATATTACCATAACTCATTATCAAGATGAGTCACAATGGCTAAGTTAATCCGAATGAATAAATCACAACAACTGGTGAAAAAGATTGATCATAATCCACCTCGTGAATATAAAACTTTTACCACCAAAATTGCTTTGAAAACCCTAGGTTTTCCATTCATGTCTATATTGATCTTGAAGAACTATTTGCACTCAATAGGTCTAGCCTCTTGATGCAAATCTATCAAGTTCCAAACTTGATTACCAGACATTGAAATCATCTCGGATTATATGGCACCATGCCAATTTTTTAGTAGCTGCACTCGTCATAGCTTGGATATAGTTCGAAGGTTCATCGCTTTTCAAAAGCATGACTTCATATCTCTCATTGATCACAATACCTAAGTATCTGACTAAAAGAGATATATGCCTTCTGGACCTACAAGGGCTGGTATGGTTTCCAAAACCATAGGAATACTCTCAACCCAGTCTTGAGTATTCATCATTGGTTGTTCCACTTGAATCTCGTTCAAGAAAACCGAGCTCCCACTGACTTTCTAGGAAAGATATCTCTTTTCAAGAAAATCACCATCTCGAGCAACAAAATATTGTTCTCAGATAGATCGTAGAATTTGTATCCTCGAGTTTCATATGGACATACCATAAGGAAACTTTTATCCCATTTGAGTTCAAGCCCTGTAGAGATAAATCTCTTCATATAAGCTATAGATACTCAAATCTTGATGAAAACAATTTAGGGACCCTCCCTTTCCATACCTAGTATGGTGTCTTTATCAACAGCTTTTGACAGTGTCCTATTCATTGTATAGGTTGAAGTCAAGAATAGTGTGTTCCCAAAAGAGTTCAGTAGTTCAATTAGACTCATCATCGATAGATCGAACTCTATCTAATAGAGTTAATTTTCTCTTTTCCGAAACATAACCTTCATGTGCTTGTGAACTAATAGGTTCCACATACATCAGTATGGATCATCCCTAATTAATTACTCACATGTTCTCCTTTCTCCAAGAAAGATGACATTGTTATCTTTTCAATCACACATCATTCACATGTATCAAATGACTCCAAGTCAAATGATTCTAAAATTCCTTCTAAAAGAAGCTTCGTTACATGTTTAGATTTTGATTTGATCTAATCAACAATGTTTCAGTTATGTCTCATTGAGACTTATTCGATTTGGCCTTTGGTCTTAATGATATATGTGATTTTGTCAAGTTAAAGTATACATAAACCATATAATAATCGTGCCAAAACAAAGAATAATTCACAATTAAAATAGTTACCAAACTATTTAATAGTGAAAAACGAATCCATCAGTATCCAATACTGAACCAATATTCATTGTTTATTGAAGGTACGAAATTACATAGTTATAATACTAAAACAAAGCCCTAAGGCAAAACAATATCATATGATCATACGGCTAATGCAGCGACATTCGCTCCATTTATCGCCATAGATCGACATCTCTATTCACCAAACTTATACTTCTATGTAGTTCCTTCACATGCAAATGTGAGAACCACATTTGGCATCCAATACCCAAGAAGTAGAATTTGTGAAGTTTAATGTCTATAACATTAATACCTGAAGATGAAGGAATGACACCGTTCTTCACATCTTCCTTGAACTTAGGGCAATCTCGCTTGTAGTGTCCAACACTCTTGCAGTAGAAACACTCAGATTCCCCAGGAACCTTAGAAGCTTTCAAGAACCTTTTGGAAGGAGCTGCCACAGCTTTCCCTTTCCCTTTGCCTTTCACTTCTGGTTTCTTAATCCCCTTGAACTTTTTGGTACCTCCTTCCTGAATCATAAGAACTTCCCTCCTAGGGTCCTTCTTAATCGCCGGCTCAGCAGCCTTAAGCATCCCATGGAGCTCATGAAGCGATTTCTTCAGTCCATTCATGTGGAAATTCAGCCTAAAGGCGTCATAACCATCATGAAGAGAATGGAGAATGAAATCGGTAGCCAACTCGTCATCATATGCAAAACCAAGGCGAGCACTTGAAGCAAATAATCCAATCATTTGCTGTACATGTGGTCCCACGGGTTTACCCTTTTCCAGCCTAGTTGTTGCTATAGCCCGGGTGACACCGAAGCGCTCAATCCTAGCCTGTTCCCCGAACATGCTCTTGAGCTCTTCTATGATGTCATAGGCTTCCATGAACTCGAATTGTTTTTGCAATTCGGGTACCATGGATGCTAACATCAAACATGTCACCTCATTCGAGGCTTTCTTAGCAAGGGCATATGATGCCTTTTGGGTATCCGTGCCCCCATCAGCGGGAAGCACGGGAAGGGGTTTGTCCAACACACTTTCCTTTTCCTCGTATTTGAGGACTATCCTCAAGTTACGTTGCCAATCAAGGAAATTGGTGTTGTTCAACTTTTCTCTATCCAAGATAGAGCTGAACTTGAATTGAGTTGAGACAGACATATTATACTACAGAAGAAAGATAAATAAAGTAAGTAAACATTCACAAAGCGGTAACCAAATAAGGTTGTCTAGCAAAACTACTTTATTTCTTCCATTTTGTTCATTCGATATCCAATATCGTCGTTCCCAATTATTTTAATGACAAAAACGTGATAAATCGTAAGTGAAAACTCGAGGTTTTCTAACCAGCGATCTTATCATGCAATTGAAGCCCTATCTCTCATTTAAATGAGGGAGCCAACCAGACAATCGATTCACGCCATCCAATGGCTCGAAAGTCTCTAATTTGTGTCATTGATGAACTTAAATGTTTTGGATTAAATCACTCCCCGAGGTGTAAATAATCCTAACCTTATAATCCGTCAAATGAAAGACAAATTAGGCATTTGTTTTTGAAATTTTAATAAATTAGAACAAAATGATCCCAAGACCCTTATCTTGCGAATCCTTAAGCCGACTGAGTCCGCACTTAAGTACTCCAAGATAGGTAGACATCCCATGTCAATGACATCTAATGTCACTCTCGGTCGATGAGAGTCCCATTCTCATCTCATGTCTCGATAGCCACGCCTGCAGTGGATCTATCGATGAGAAAACCAAACTCACGTGTAAGGGTCTAACCCTTACTCCCACTTATCCCAAGATAACAAGTAGTATCCCGCTGAGGCGGACCTACCAACTTATGATCGAGGGCTTTATGGGTGTGATGTTTTGGACAAGACATTATACTCATTATTTTGGGAACTTGCATGCACAGGTTTGTTTATATGTAAGTTGAACATTTATAACATAAAACAACCTATAACTAGCAAAGCAAATAAATACGTAATCGAAAGGCCCCTAGAACCTCACAACTCTCAAAAGAAAACAACAAAAGCAACAAAAAAGGCCTTGAACATCTTCTGGACTGGTCCGCGCCCGCTGTTTCAGTTCCGCGCTCGCCGATTTAGGTCAACCTTAGTCCGTACCCCAAAAACCACGAACGGCGCCCGCCGTTTCACAATCAGCGGTCACCGAACACCACCGGCGGTCGCCGTTTCCAAAACGGCGCCCGCCGAAAGGTCCGGGAACAATCTGCCAAGAAAAAGGCTTTTCGGCGGTCGCCGTTTCCAAAACGGCGCCCGCCGAATCAAAACGGCGCCCGCCGGAGCTCAAACGGCGACCGCCGTTTGGCTCCAGCAGCCCGGTTTGCTTCGTTTTGCTTCGTTTCTTCTCGTTTTCGCCGGAGATCCGAGATCCTCCATCGAACCATGGACCAAGTCCATCGCTTACAAGTAGTACAATACAAATATAATAGAAAAACCTATATATTACAAATGATTCCAAGGGACGCAGCCCTCAAATACTACGGCCAATCGAAACGTAAAAAACGACGAATTCATTCACCCGACCACTAACGGTGGCCGGCCTTACATCTAATCACATAATCACAATTAACCAATTAATCCAATTATGTTGATTTAACCTTCGTGTCCAACACAAAAGTGTGCACGAGCCCTAAGCTCTGATACCAATTGAAGGTACCAGTATACCAATCCGATCGATATACCGTGTGTGCGAAAGCGTGTAAAGCAATAGATCTACTATGCCATGATCTTAGTGCACACTTAATGTGTATAAGAACACATATAAACATATATATATACACATCCAATATATATATATATATACAAGGTTCAACGATTACTTACTTATGGTGACGAAGTGATTCGTTGATGTCGTTGAGGTGGTGTTGAGTCGATTGAACCACCTCAAATGGATCAGCCTCTCGAAGCTCTCCTTGTGAATGACCTCGTCAATCCTCTTGTATAGATCGCCCGGATGTTGAAGCCGCACAAATGGCCCGGCCTCTACGTGTTGCACACGAACCCGGAATTGAACTTGCTTGCTTGTTCTTGAGTGATTCTCTCACTCTTTTCTCTCTTATTGTGTGGAATTTCGTGGCTGATCAAAAGTGATGTGAAAACACATGTTTTCATCACTATATTGATCACCATTAACCTCCCTTGTAACCCCCACCATAATGTACATCATAATGCACAAGTAATGGTGGATAATGGGGAGGTGAAGGGTCATTTCCACATCACCATGCCAAATGGCATTAGATGTGGTCCCCTTGCTTGTTTGGCATGCCATGTCACACCATGTGACATGCATCCATGCAAGCCATGCATCTCATGCATGCCATGCATCCCATGCATGTGAAAATCCATACGTATTGATTCTAAATCAATATAACAAGCAACGTAATTCCGACTCGTGTGTGACCCTGTAGGTATGATTTATCGATCAATATTATATTGTTCCCAACAATTAATATAATCAAATAATCATTTAACATCCTTAGACGACCTTATGACTTTATTGATTGCACACGTAGGATCGAAGGACATATCCCAACACTTTGATCGTGTCTTCCGTTTGTCGACAACATCTTTTATCGTCTGACGGTTGTTTTTCTTCCCTTGGATTTCCTTTCATTTCACACAAAAAAGGGATTAATGCTGAGAATACTTCAAAATGAAACAAATAAAAATAAAATAAAGGAAGTTACCTCCGGTGTGTTAGGAACAACAGTGTCCGAAGTCTTTGATGTTGTTGTTGGTTTCTCTCCTTGTGTTCTCTTCAGAATTTCAATTTTCTAAAAAGATTGAAATCAAAACAACAACTTTTTATTATTGAAAATAAAATTGATTAAACTTGATTTTATTAAAATTTAAACCTTCAGACGACTTTGCCCAAGTCCTATCTTCATTTTTTGATTATTAATAATAACAACTTCAGATGGAGTAACACTTGTTTTCTGATTTCACGCAAATAAAAAAAATGTGAATTACATAAATATTTAAGTAAATATTTTATTATTACCTAAACGATGTAAAATGTAGTAAAGTATTAAACTAAATAATGAAATAAGTTCAGTCATACTTACATCAGTTGTTTTGTCCTTAGGTTCAGAAGTCATCTTTTCCAGTGTTTCCATATCAGAAGTCCTATCTTTGTTCATCTTTTGTATTATGCTTTGCTTTGTACTATATTGTACCTGCTGGAAAAATTTATAATAACAATTTAAAATGAAGGATGAAGTCTATTTATACTGAAAGATGATGCAATATACAGATGAAGTATGAGATATGATCAGTTAAGCACATTTTTTATGTCAAATGATCAGATATATTGTAATATTAAACTGAAGTAAGAGGAATTAACCTGTGGGTCATCAGGAATAGAAGTTTCTGAGGCCTTTTGTCCTCCCACCTCTTTCTCTCCCTGATGAAAAAATATTAATAATAGTTTAAATTGAAGGCTGGATTCTAATTACTCTGAAGGTTGATGCAATATACATATGAAGTATGAGATGTATTTACCTGTTTTTGTGGAGATTGCTTGTTTTCAAAGTTCTTTTTTGCCATATGTTGTAGAATTCCCTAAAGAAGAAACAATACATTTTTAGAACTATAGCAATCAATTAAGAAAACTCATAATATTGTTTTAATAAAAACTTTACTTGTCGATGTTTTGGTGGTAGATCCATTTCACACAAATTGATGTGATTGAGTCAGTTGCAACACCCTGCAAGTATTTTCATATATATCAGTCCAACAAATACTACCCGAATATCAGTCCAGAAGATACTACTCTAATAAAACAGTGAATTCAAGATGAACACAATCATAGATAACTCCTAATTATTAAACATGAAACATTTTTCTTGTTATTGGTGTTCTACTGCAAAACATATCACACACACAATACAGTAGGAAGGGGAAAATCCATGTATCAATCTGAACAGGTAGACATGAAACAAATAATGTAGTCATATACAATGGTGTTCGTGTATCGAGATTATAACTATCACATGTCCAGGAAATCATTATCCACAACAAAACACACAAACTGAAACAGTTACTCATAAGTTGTATAAGAATACTCGTGTATCGAAATCACAACTATAACATGTCCAACAAACATCATCCATAACTATATACACAAACAGAAATCAGAAATTACTAGGGTTGGAAGCTTGGATGATAATGAAGTATAACTTCAGAAATTGAATAAAGGACAGAGAACAGAAATTGATGGATGAACATGCAAGTGCATATAAGAAGGAAAATCAAATTGATGGATGAACATGCAAGTGCATAAACAATACAGAAAACATGAAAGACAATATCTAATGTATGAAACACCATAATGTGAAAGCAAAAATCAGAAATTACCTAGGGTTAGAGGATATGAAGTATGAAAAATTGGAGAGGATCCAGTACCAAAGCTTGAAATCCACGAGGCGTGGAGGAAGAAGCCCTAACTGTAAACCTATAAACCCTAACTCACTGAACCAAAATCTGATTGACGGAGAATTGAAGGATAAGAAGGAGAATTGACGGAGAAGATACTATGATTTTAAGAATTGTGATTTTTACCTAGGGTTTGTATAATCTGATTTCGATCGATTTGTGATCCACCGAGATGCTTGAAGGATAGACGATAGTGATTTGTAGACGAACCGATGGCGTAGCTTGGAGGAGGCGAGGCGTGGAGGATGAAGACGAAGAGAACTGACGGCGAGAAACGACGGCGGTAATGGCGAAAATCGGGTTGAAAGAGGGAAGGTCGATGAATAGAGAGAGTGAATGGCATGTTGGCGGATTGATGTATCTGATGACGTCAGCAAAAAAATTGGGCTGGATCAAATTGTTTTATGTATTGGGCCTTGAGTAAGATGGACATCTTACTCCTTGGGTGTAAGATATACCAACTCCTATGATGAGTGTTTACATTCCTTCAATTTCTAGAGTATTCTTGACACATAAAAAAATGTGTGTATAGTTATTTATTACATTGAGTACATAGTAAATTAAATTAATTTTTTTTTTATTCTAATCAATAGAAATAATTTATTAAGTGAATGTTATCTATTATTATTTATTTATTATTTTTAATATAAATAATTATTTTTATTTATATAATAATTGTTAATTAATTATGTAATACATAATTTATATTACAATTTATGATGTATATATATAAAAACATTACGATTATCTCAATTTAGTTATCGTAGCCCAATGGTTTGGGCTTTGATGTTTCCCTGAAAGACCCAAGTTCAAATCCTACCTTCCCGCATTCCTGAGGTGTCAATGATGACTAGGTTTTCCGAGGTGAGGTAACATTCCTGAGGTGTCAATAATGACTAGGTTTTTCGAGGTGAGGTAACGTGCGCGAATCCCCAATAAATATTTTGCATTCCTGAGGTGTCAATGATGACTAGGCTTTTCGGCGTTGAGGTCACGTGCGAATACGTGACTTTTTGGTCGGAAACAGTAGTCAAAGAACGATATCTGAGAAAAAAAACCCGTGACTTTTTGGTCGGAAACAGTAGTCAAAGGTCGATATCTGAGAAAAAAAAATTGATGCCCATTTATGAAAATGACAAATCTCGGCGGGACGAAATATGATTCTAACCTGTTGTGCGTAGAAAATCTCGATTAAACCCCGAGCATAAGGAGCCCCTTTTTCATGAAGTAAGGAGAGAGACGGCCTCATGCTCGTCCTCGAAGAGAAGGGCGAACCAGAAAAAGGCCCTCGCAAGTGGACTCCGTTAACGAGGAAGAAAGGACCGGACAAGACGAGCATTGGGTGTATCTGATAAACGACTTGAAGAGATGCATGGACAGAGCAGAGGACGGGTTGGACGACCACTCATGGCATGCTCGGCCTTTTGGGAAACGGATTGCCCCTTTCTGGGCCATGAAAAGGAGGATGGGCTTAATGATGGGTTTATTAGTGGGCTTGGCCCATTAACCAACTTTAGAAACCCTAGTTTGTATTCTCTATAAATAGAAAGTGTAATATTTTATTAAAGGCATCTACACATTTCCCCAAAAATTCCTAGAGAGCATAATCATCTTGTCCACTACTCAATCCCCAAAATACTTATATTTAGTTGGTCATTGGAGAATACGATTTTCCCACCATCAACATAACCCACGGTCACACCTACGCCCTACGCCGCAGAGAACGCTCCGTAGGCGCGATAGTGGACATTTACCCGTTAAATGTTTCCTCCAAAATTACTTACGTCAGCAGTAGGTAAAAGATATCTGCGGGTCGCAGACGTAGATAACTGGGCGGCAATCCTTTTCTCCAAATAATTGAAGAGCACCTACTACCACAATCGTATGTAATTAATTACCTACTGATTACAACTAAGTAGGGAATTTCTTACGGACTACGGACGTGTCAATAGATATTTTTTTAAACCAAATAATAATTAATATTTAATATATTTTAATAAAATAAAATTATTTTTATTAATCTTAATTATTATAAATTTAATTTTTTTCTACTAATTTATATAATAATAAAAAAAAATTAAATTTTATTATAAAAGTACATTTTCAAATTTATAACTTAGACCAATAAAATAAAGTACATAATACAATTAGGGTTAATTTTTTTTTTTTACTTTTTATAAATTAGAATAGTATATTATTTGTAATGAATTTATATTGAAAATGTTAAAATAGTACTTCATTATTAATTATAATTATAATAGATTGTTTAAGTGTTATTATTTAAAAAAAAAGCTTTAAAATGTTAAAGCTTATTTTCGGTCACGAGTAATTTTAACGTATTTTTAGTTTAATCGTGAGCGGGAGTGATATATATATATATATATATATATATATATATATATATATATATATTTCAGAAATAGAACAATGATCTCACGTATAAATTAGATAACTTTATCATCTTAAAAAGACATTTTAAAGTGTTATTGCCCAACTTTAACACGACGTCGTCGACCTCCGCGAAACCGGCCTGTGATCGAGGGCCGACCCATTGACTTGCCACTTTGCCAGCGCCCCGCATGCACCAAAACCACCATCGATACGCTGCCGTGGTCGGGTTGGTAGTATACCCAAGCATCCACATGAAACATATTCCATAGTCGTGAGAATTGAGAAAGACATGTGAAGATAAATTCCTAAATGCAATTTATACAATTATTCTTACAATTTTTATCCCTCAATTATTCGCCCTAATAAACACCATTATTTAAAAAAGTTTAATGGTTTTTTTATTAGATATATATGTTGCAAACTTGCAATATAAAGAGTGTAGTAAAATAGACTTTTTGATTTTGAAAATTATTTCTAAAATATAATTAAAAAACATATATTTACAGTAATTTTATTTTTGTAATACAACAAATCTTGGTAGTTTTTTATAATAACAAAAACTAATTTTTTTTCTTATAAAATGTGCTTAAATTTTGATGTGTAATAATATTAATTATTGAATTTGATCAATAAATAAATATTAAAATTATATATTTTTAAATTAATATTAATTAATTAATTGTACTAGTACACTGACCGTGCGATGCACGTGATTTATTTGTTTGAAATAATCTAAAATTTTACTTAATCTCCGAGGCCAAAAATTTATTAATAGACCAATAAATTATTTTATTTAATAATCGAACTCTCACTTAAATTTATAAATTCATATTAATCTTATTATTAACCGTTATCTCAATTATGAAAATTTTATTATTTTCAAACACTACGCATGTTTGATGTAATTTATAGTTTGTAAGCTTTTTGGGGCATAGCCGAGTGGTAATGTCTGTGGTGATGTTGGTGTAATTCCCCGACGACGCAGAGTTCGAATCTCGGATATGACAAATTTTCATTGAAATATTATGAAGTTAGTCCTTGGATGAGACCTATTGGCTCTCTCCCACATGTGTCTGCTACTCGGGCGCATCCCTCGATTTACATACTACCCGATCGAGAAGCCTCTGATCTGGTGGAAGAGGAGTTTCTCGTCTCATCCTACTCGACCGATGAGCCTCTGATCTGGTGGAAGTGGAGTTTCTCGTCTTCGCATTTCTCAAGTGTCAAACGCATCCAACAAATACCTAAAATTGCTGGGGAAAATCCAAAAAATTGGAAAATAAAAATTATAAATTTGGAAAATAAATAGAAATAGAAATATAAAAAAATTGAATTTACTTGGTGAACATGAAGGAGATGAGATGGCAGAAATGGAGCCTCTGATCAGGTGGAAGAAGAGTTTCTCGTCTCTGCATTTCTCGAGTGTCAAACGCATCCAACAAATACCTCTGATCTGGTGGAAGAAGAGTTTCTCGTCTCTGCATTTCTCGAGTGTCAAACGCATCCAACAAATACCTAAAACCGCTAGAGGAAAATCCAAATAAATGGAAAATAAACACTATAAAGCTGAAAAATAAATAAAAATATAAAAAAAATTGAATTTACTTGGTGAACATGAATGAGATGAGATGGTGCAATCATATTAATATAACCTGCAAAACAAATTTAACATAACTGAATTAGGAATAAACTAAAAATTAAAAAAAAAATTAGTCGAACATAATTAATAACTCGACAATTTGATTATGGAATCTGCGAAAAAATCATAATTAATACATAAATTTAAAAAAATCGAGAAAAAAAAAATGAATGAATAGAAGAACGTATACATGTAAATCGATTCAATGTTCAGAAATAAAGAAAGACATACGAAACCAGATTATATCACTACAAAAAAAACCAGGGAATCCCTACGGGGATTCCCTACGGCAATTTTCCCGTAGGAATTCCCTACGGCATTCCCTACGGGAATCATATTCAGAGTTCCCCTACGGCCTCAGCCGTAGGGGTGACTCCCGTAGGGGATTCCCGTAAGGAACTGCGCGCGAATGCGCGCGCATAGCTTCCCTCCATTGTCCCTACGGCCTCAGCCGTAGGGGAATAATAAATTCCCTACGGGAATTTTTCCCGTAGGGGTCCCCTACGGCTATTTCCCGTAGGGGAGAATTTAAAAATATTCCCTACGGCAAATGCCGTAGGGGAATTGTTTTTTTTTTTTTTTTTTTTTTTTTTTTTTTAATATCCATTTATATAATAATAAATAAATTAAATATTATTATAAAATTATGCTAAATTATTTGAAATGTTTTTTTAAACCAATATTTCACTAAATAATAAATTACAACTAATCAATTATAATTTTATAAAAATAATTAATTACAAAAATTATACAATTACGCAAAAAATTACGCAATTTTATAAAAATAATTAATAACAAAAATTATACAATGTTGGTTCAACATTTTGACAAGTTTTTTTTAAGCACTACGCAATTATACAACTAAACAATTATAATTTTATAAAAATAATTAATTACAAAAATTATACGGAAAAAATTACGCAATTTTATAAAAATAATTAATAAAAAAAAATATACAATTACCCAAAAAATTACGCAATTTTATAAAAATAAACAATTACAAAAATTTCGGAATTTAATATATTTAAATGGTGTTTTATTTAAAATTAACTTTTGTTAAACCACTATTTATATTTATAATTTGATATATATATATATATATATATATATATATATATATATATATATATATATATATTGTATTTTATCTTATTATTACATTATACTACATAACTAATATAGATTAATGAATACATATATATTATCTTTTAAAAATTGTACATATAACTTAGATAGCCCAGCGGTTATCTTCCTCCTCTTCACCCTTGAGGTCCAAGGTTCAAACCCTGGGCTATGCAATACACATTATTAATTAATATAATTGGGTCGGGCCTTGGGTGGTATAGACATTGTCCCTGGGCTATACAATACACATTATTAATTAATATAATTGGGTCGGGCCTTGGGTGGTATAGACATTGTCGGGCCATGGGTTGTGGTATAGACATTGTCCCTGGGCTATGCAATACACATTATTAATTAATATAATTGGGTCACACATTATTAATTAATATAATTGGGTCGGGCCTTGGGTGGTATAGACATTGTCGGGCCATGGGTTGCAACGGGAATAATTGGGTCGGGCCTTGGGTGGTATAGACATTGTCCCTGGGCTATGCAATACACATTATTAATTAATATAATTGGGTCACACATTATTAATTAATATAATTGGGTCGGGCCACCGCGAATTTTTTGTAGTGTATTCTGAGAAAATAATATACTTAAAAAATTTGATCAATTTTTTTTTTAATTTTTTTTTAACTGAAATGTATTAAGGAATAGGAAGAGATTGATTTTTATGAGATACAATTAATTAGAATTAAATTAATATTAATGGAATAAAAAAATTGAAAAAAAAATGTATATATTTAAGATGATGATTAATTATTATTACCAAAAATATATAATTTCAAATTACTATTTAAAATTTATATATAATAATTTAAATATATTTAATAATATTACTATTTATAATTTATAATTTTTTTATTTATTATTTATGGTGTGAACACAATATTATTATTGCTTTTCTATTGGTCCACGTGTCATTAGTGTATCCTGAAATTATATATGTATAGATTATAAATTGAATTTAATGTTAAAATAATTGTATTTATTACTACAATATTAAGTTTTTTTTTTTAATTTCTTAAATTTATAGATATTATTTAATTAAGATTTTTGAATTCATGTTAATTTTATTCTGTGCAGGATGTTCCATTTTATTCTATGCAGGTCACATTTATATTGTGAATCAATTTGCCGACTTATAATCCAATCATTTTGAACCTACATAAATTTTGGCTCTAAATCGAAATCAAAATTAATGTGATATATATAGGCTCATATACTTAGGGTCATATTACCTTCATTCAATTTATAGAGAACTCTTCATTAATTAGGCTATTGATCTAGAGAATTCTATTGGAAATTATAATATCTAAAGAATTTTCAAATATTCAGCAATAATTTGATCAAAATAATTATGTGCCACCTTCATATGGAGCTACATCAGCGTGTCTATCAAGCTGGCGTTAGACTTTATTAAAAAAGATGGTTTCAAGGTGGTTCAAGATGGTTTCAAGTCCTACAGGACACGATTGAAAACCACACAAAAAAGGGGTTAGTGGTTAACTCGTCATGACCTATTTATGAATTAAAATCCTAAGTATAAAATCCTAGCAATATATTTGTAAGGTTTTAATTATTATTTGTGATATTGATATGTAGAACATGATGATGCATCGAAGGTGTGCATTCATGTATGATCCACAGCCATGATGCGTTGTTCCACCACCAACAAGAGTGGGCAGACATATATAATTAATTAAACATATGATTCTAAATTCTTACTTTCCAACAATTAATTTATTAATTCACTTTCAACCTGCTTCAATCATGGTTTATGAAAACTCCACTTGTGACAATTTAAATTTTAAAGTTACATTTATAATATACTAGTACTACAATATACTTTTCTATGTTATTAATCTTTATTTGGGGTAACTATAAGAAACTTGATTTTGCAGACAAAATCATTGTGCAACACTTCTCTTTAGGGGTTTAAAAGTCCTTTTCATTAATTAATTATTTTCTTTATTTCCCCCACCACCAGAGAACGAAGAACTAGCCTAAAGAGGTGTGCATTCTTGTAAAATTTTAAATTAATTTCTCTTTAAATCCATTCATATTATTGCATTAATTTAACTCGATCTGTTTTATTTTTATCGGGCTATTCATCTGCGAATAACTTGATCAATTCCAGGTCACGATGAATTACATTGAATGCAATAGTGAAGTGGCGCGCGATGATATCCCAAATTCCATTGTTGTGATGATATTGATCGATGTCTTCGGTCCATAATCCCAAACTATCTAAGCCATTCTTCTTTTTATAATGATTCTAATATGTTCTCTCGATCTCTTTTTCTTCGTGTGTGTACATATATATGTATGTGATTCTTATTTAACGTATGCGGAATTTGAATGCTATTGTCGTTGAAACGCTAGTGAGGTGAATGATGTTTGAAATTCAAAATTATTGAGTTTTTAAGAAAACACAAAGTGAGCTATAAGAATTTGTTGCTAAAGCACGTACACAACGAATGTAATGATTATTTATTAATATTATACGTTTATTATAATGAGAGAGTGTTAATTATACTATATACTTATAATAATAAGTTAGCTTTAAATTAATTAATCATACCATCATGTGATTTTGTGAATGGCCCTCCCTATATATGAATATATGATTATCATTTTAAAGCTCCTTATATGTGTCGAGGTCGTTGCCAGCCAAATTATTACTCTTACCACTGATCGATTGATATATTCATTTCTCAAAACACCTAATTCAATCAATTGAAACTTGTAAGTTGTAATGAACAAACTTATATGTTCCATTGTTTTGTGATAACTAAGGATGAAATATTTTGTAACGTGACTTCGATGGATCTGGAGGAAAACAAGTTAGGCTTTCAGGCAATGTGAAATATGTGGTGGAGCAAGATGTTTTGTTTGAAATGTTTTACTTGTTTTGGTAAATCCTTTATCCATATTAGGTTTTTTGGATAAGTTTTTTTACTTAATTGAGTTGGATATTTACCCATTTATTAAAACATCCTTTTTATTCTACTTTTTGTTTTATAACATGAATAAAAATAATTATAATTAAGGGAGAATGACATAATTAAGAAGATCTAGGAAAAAAGTGAGAGAGAAACCGCTAAAGCAATAAATTTAGGAAAGATTAAATTGATAACAACATGAACAAAAATGTTAGTTTCAATATTCAAGTTTCATGTCCAAAAACATTATACTCTCGTCTATTTTTTTTCTTCTTTTTAACCAAAAAAATAAAAGATAAAAATGTATTTTTAAGGTGAAAATTAAATTAATTGTAAGTAAATTTTAAAAAATAACGGTGAAATAATTCTTAAGTTTTTTGTGAAACAATGAGTATTACACTTCACATTTTAACTATAAAAAGTGTAAAAAGTTTGACTCTTTACTCTTTAGCCCCACACATGCATATCCCTCTTTCAATTCCCTTCAATTCTCATTCCATTAAAATAAAATTATTATAATTGCATGTCTTGATCACAACCCCATATTTTAAACAAGAAAATGCCCCCCACCCCACATGCTCAAACCAAAACTCAAAAAAAAAATTATTGTTGTATGTTCTTTATTACAAGTCAAATTGTGAGAATATATATAAAACTGGACAGCAGCATACATTTAAAGCTATTGAAATGGATGATGAATACATATGTGGATTTAGAATCCTGATGAGCAGATAGAATTTTGTAGTTTTTGGATCTGAGAAAAAGACAACACAAAATATTTAACACTAGCTACTTATTTGTAGTCTTGTAGTAAGTGTGTTTCCTCAAAAATGGACTCATCTTCCTCCTCACCAATCATTCCAGCTTTTGTTTTTTGCCTATTCTTTGTATTAGCCTCCGTTTGTCCGACCCAATCGCTCGACCTCAACCGCACTCAACACGATCTACGGCCAGGAGATGAGTCGAGGAAGTTGAAGTACATCAGAGCCCATTTGAAGAGAATCAACAAGCCAGCCCTCAAAACAATCCAGGCATATTAAACTAGCTTTATCTATTGCATATTCATTCATTTTTTCTATAAATAGAAAAATGCTTATAATAATGTTGGGTAATTTGCACAGAGTCCTGATGGCGATCTCATTGACTGCGTGTTGTCCCATCAACAACCGGCTTTCGACCATCCTAGATTAAAAGGCCAGAAGCCAATGGTACGTTTACGCACTCGTGTGAATGAAACACCGATATCGATGACCTCATCATATATATATATATGTTCATCATGAACTGCAGGATCCACCTGAAAGGCCAAAAGGCCAGTACTCATCGAAACCCGAGGAGAAAGTCCTGCAGGTTTGGAGCAGCTCCGACGAAACTTGCCCGGAAAACACAATCCCGATCAGACGAACGAGCGAGGAAGACGTCCTAAGAGCCAAGACTATCAAACGATTCGGCCGGAAAATAAGAAAAATGATCAGAAGGGATTCTAGCAGCAACGGCGGCCACGAGCATGCCGTGGGGTACGTGACTGGAAACGAATACTACGGAGCGAAAGCGAGCGTGAACGTGTGGGCCCCACACGTCGCAAACCCTTACGAGTTCAGCTTGTCCCAAATTTGGGTCATTGCGGGCTCCTTCTCCCTCGACCTCAACACCATTGAAGCCGGTTGGCAGGTTAATTATAAATGTGCATAATTAGTTGGAACAGATATTATATATAGTAATAATCAATGTGTAATAATATTTAAAAATATTCGAATATTTGATTGAACAGGTTAGTCCGGAGCTTTACGGGGACAACCATCCCAGGTTCTTTACGTACTGGACCGTAAGTCGTATATATATTGCATCGTTTTGTTATATATATACACTCGACGATATATACATAACTAAGTTAAATTAAAATCGCGCGAGCAGAGTGACGCGTATCAAGCGACAGGCTGTTACAATCTGTTGTGCTCCGGATTCATTCAGACAAACAATCGAATAGCGATTGGAGCGGCGATTTCCCCGACTTCGTCGTACAACGGGGGTCAATTCGACATAAGTTTACTAGTGTGGAAGGTGACACATTTTTTTTTACGTTAAATATATTGTAAAAACTTAGTATAATTTAAATAATTATCACGCATTGATGTATGAAACTGCGCGCAGGATCCAAAGCACGGGAATTGGTGGCTGGAATTCGGGAATGGGATTTTGGTCGGTTATTGGCCATCGATTTTATTCACGCATCTCAAGGAGCGGGCGAGCATGGTACAATTCGGTGGTGAGGTTGTAAATAGCAAGAGCTCGTCTGGGGCCCACACGTCGACCCAAATGGGGAGCGGGCATTTTGCGGACCAAGGGTTCGGAAAAGCGTCTTATTTTCGGAATTTGCAAGTCGTTGATTGGGACAATAACTTGTTGCCCGTGTCGAATCTTCGGGTTTTGGCGGATCATCCGAGCTGCTATGATGTAAGAGGAGGGAGTAATAGAGTTTGGGGTAACTATTTCTATTATGGAGGACCCGGGAGAAATCAGAGGTGTCCTTGAAGCAAACACTTTAACAACTTTTTATTATTATTATTTTTTGATGGGGAGGAATGAATGATTTTGTAAATTCTCAAATGGAAATAGTTGAAAGATTGTACTATGTTTCTTTATTGAATTTGTAAGTTATTCTTTTAGTAAATAAATTTATTTTGTTAAAATTTTTATGTTATCAATGTGAGATGATGGTTAAATTGTGTATTTAATTTACCATAATTCTTTTCAAATGGTGATCATAAGATTTTTTTTTATAGGTAAATTGCAATGTCTTGGGTTCGAACCTAGGACATTTGATTCTCAATTTGAGTGCTCAATCA
Organism: Euphrasia confusa; assembly: GCA_954870475.1. Lineage (NCBI taxonomy): Eukaryota > Viridiplantae > Streptophyta > Magnoliopsida > Lamiales > Orobanchaceae > Euphrasia > Euphrasia confusa. The sequence continues at coordinate 49,280,447 of OX940949.1, read as the reverse complement.
ACTGAACTAACAACCTTGACTGATCATAAAATTTTGATTATAGTTATATTGATATAAAACCGTATCACAAAATATTATCGCAAATGATGAATAATTAAAATTCTATAAATTATTAGTCAAATAAAATAAAATTGAATGTTAAAGAATAAATTTGCCCATTAGGTCGTAGCTCATCAGAATAAATACATATTCATTTTTCTAAAATACAAATATTTCGAGCAAAAATTTAACTGTAACTCTTTTTTTGATTAGATTGAATATTTGATAATTTTTTTGTTATATTGTGTTCAATTTTTAATTTAATTAAATTTAACGGATAATTCTGAAAAAGTAAAATAAAATATTTTATTTTAAAAAAAATTGTTGTAATTAGAGAGTAGCACACAAGTGCAGGCCTGACAAGGCCCAGCCCGCCCACCTCGTCCAACTGACGGGCCGAGCTCGAATCTATATTTACTGGGCCATCAACCCCGTTTGGCCCGGCCTGACACTCGATCCGCCCGGCCCAACCCAAATTTAAGCCTAGACCAATCCTAATTCATATAAATTCTATCACAAATAATATAAATTTAAATCTAAACTTTTTTGGAAATGAGCCTCGATCGTCAAACCTTAAGCTATCCGTTATGATAATAATTTTTTTAAATAAAAAAATATTTCTTTATGTAAAATACGGAAGTAAATAAAAAATTAAGAATTAATACAAGTAAAAGTGACAAATCAATTTGTCTCAACATGATCGAGCCCAGTGATTAGAGGTCATTAAATGTACATTCGTAGGTCTGGAGCGCGTCATCTTCATCATGCATGGTGGGGCCACCGGCCACGCATGGATAATTGCGGGTCCCACACACAATAATTACACCAGCAGCTACTAGAGTATGCATCGGTTGATCGGGTCGGATTGACCGATCGACCGACAGAGCCGACAAGGAGCATTCTAATTACTCTTGTTAATCATATATGCATTGCTCGATTAGTTACCAAAATCTCAACTTCTAACAAATTCGATAATGACCACCTTAAACCTTTTAGGGAACATGCAATAAACATTAATCAAGACTTTTTTTATTTTCAAGATTTAAAAATGTACTGCGCTATACTATTAAGTGTTAGAAATAGCAAGAGTAACTTTTCGGTCACAAAAAATGGACATATTTTTTTGGGTTTGGGCGCAGTAAATTAACAAAAATATTATTTATATTATTATATTTTAAATTAAAAATAAGTAGAAAATTAAGAATATAATTATATTTATTTTCCCAATAGTATAAATATATTTAAGTTAATTAAAAAAAAAGTTTTTGTACATGAAAAAAAAGTGGATTTTTAGCTGGCCCCACAGGCCACAACCCCCATACTTATATGGGGCCCATCAAAAATGAAAAAAATAAAAAAAATCAACCTCGTACACAAAGAAGTAATGGATTGTAATTGCTTCAAGATTTCACTCTCACAGTTTGTATTCTTCATCATCTTCACCTCTTCTGTCTGTTCAGCACAAACGCATCATTCTAATCGCGCCACCGAAGAGGGTTTCAGGCCTCGGGCAGAGTCGGAAAAGCTGAAACATGTCAAAGCTTATCTGGAGAAAATCAATAAACGCGCTGTCAAGACAATCAAGGCCAGCTAGCATTTTTCTTGATATTAAGTTTTTCATAAAGCTTGAAATTATATCTATCATCGTTGTCGTGTTTTGAACTGTGTATTATATGCGATACTTGCAGAGTTCTACCAGCCGCGATATCATAGATTGCGTACCAAGGCAACAACAACCGGCTTTTGATAATCCTCTATTAAAAGGTCAAAAGATTATGGTAATTACAAATTTTATTTTTTGAATATATATATATATATTTTTGTATAAAATAATTATTGTAAACTTATAATTAAGGTACAAGATATATATAGTGTGATTTAGTTTTAATTTGCAGCAACCGCCTAGTGACTTGATATCGCCTGAAAAGTTCGAAGATTTTCAACTTTGGAGAATGAACGGCGAAAGCTGCCCAGCAAACACGATCCCGATCCTAAGAATAACCATAGAAGATGTAATGAGAGCAAGTTCTGTCGAAACATTCGGGCGCAAAACAATTAGGACTACTTCCAACAACATTAATCGAGGACATGAGGTCAGTACTTCATCGCTTTTGTTTAAAATTATTTAAATACATATTTTGATATTCTTGCTACTTTTTTTTTTTATATTTCCAGTATGCCATAGCATATGTGAACGGAAGTGCATATTCCGGAGCTAGAGCGACTATAAACGTGTGGGCCCCGAAAGTTGAAGCCTCCGGCGAATTCAGTGTCTCACAGATATGGTTAATCGGTGGTGAATTCGGCAGTGACGAACTAAACACCATTGAAGTTGGTTGGGAGGCATGTTTCGATCACATATTTTAATTATTTTTCGTTCTTCTAATAAAATAGTACTACTTCTATCGGGTTTTTTCCATTTTTTTTTAATTTACAAAAAAACTGAAAAACACTTGTGGGACAGAATGAATACTAATTAATAACAAGTGCGTTGAACTATAAAATGCATAATTCCAACAGGTTAACCCGGGGTTTTATGTCGACACAGGCCGTCCTAGGTTATTCATTTATTGGACGGTAAGTTTTTGATCGTCGGGGGGCTGCAGTTACAATTTCGTGTTTCGCCTTAATTATTTACACCATGACTAATATTTTTGTGTGTGCAGAAAGATAACTATAACAAGACAGGTTGTTACAATTTGTTGTGCTCGGGGTTTGTTCAGACTCACGACAGGATAGCATTTGGAGCCGAAATCGCTCCAGTTTCATCGTACAATGTCTTTGATAAACAGTTTGACATTCGGATTAAAGTATATAAGGTATATATATCATGCATGTATTGCAAGTACTTCTTCTCTGTATTTTGTGAAGAAAGTGAACTTGTTTATCTGTCACAGACTAATAATATATATTTACATCCCTTGTTTATATATTTGTTTTTAAAGCATCGGACACCGGCGGGTGATAATTGGTGGCTCAAAGTAAATGACATTTTTGTCGGTTATTGGCCGTCAAATTTGTTCACACATCTTGGAGAAGCTGCGAATATGGTTGAATTCGGGGGTGAAATCGCTAATAACGGAAGCAATCGGTGGAAATGGGCAGTGGCCATTTTGCGGAAGAAGGATTCGGAAGAGCATCTTTTTTCAAGAACATAAGTGTGTTTGGTTCGGAGCGTCGGCCGATATCGCTCGGTCCAACTGACCTCAATTTTGAGACCACGAGAAACGAATGTTATACCATAGCACAGAACCTGACTATTACAAATTTTGGTGTTAATTTCTTTTACGGTGGGCCAGGGTGTAAATAAAATAAGATTATTAAATATTTTACTTCAATTTCATCGATGAAAATAATTATTGAAATTCAATAAATTTGGAGACTGTACACAACACGATACGCCATTACTAATTAATTAATCCTTGCTTGAATACTGGATGTCAGAGAGCGCGTGAAGCCTCACGCACCAATCAATTTTATGATTCGGATAAGGGGGTGGGGCCCTGGGGTATTCGTGTGGTGGATGGACAGTACAGTTGGGAAGTTGGTTTGAACACAGAACCTTCCAGCTCTCATCCACCGCATTCCTTGTCAATAGAAACGACTAGAATCCCAATTTTATTAATTCAATTAAAAAACCAACAAAATATAATACGTAATATTATTAATATATCAATTATTTTAACTTTATAAGTTTATTCTTAATTATTATACTTTTTTAAATTAAAAACATATTTTTATTCTTTTTATCTTTAAAAAAAAGATGACTCACAGAAATTAATCGTCTGAAATAGAAAAAGTACTTTTTAATAAAAATAAATAAAATTCAACATTTTTGTGCTATTTTCACATGGGTTTTAAATATTAATTTTTCAACATTTTTCATAGAAGGAAGATGATACAGTTACACGAGGTGTACCGGGCCTCCGGTACACCACCAATCAAAATACGACACGTGTCATTTTTAAATTAATTAATTAAATAATTACTATTTTAATTATTATTAAATTGAATTATTAATTAGGAAAATATATTACCAAATCTTCTAAAATGTTAAATAAATAAAATCAATATAATCATACCAAATATTGAATATTCTCCAAAATCTATTAAATTGTTTTCCTTAAAATATAGATAACAAATAAATAAATAAAATATATATTAAATCGTAAAAAAACATAAATAAAAATTAAAAAATGTAAGAAATAAAAAGAAAATATTTTACTTTTGTAAAAATATTTTGCTAAAAAAATTAATTTATACATAATTATAAAAATTACGAATATAAAATAAATTAAAAATAATTAATTAGATTAGTAGAATTTTACAATTTTTTATTATTAATTTAAAAATATTATATAATCAATAATCAAAATAGATTAAAAGTAAATTTAAAAAAATAATTAATTAAATTAGTATGAAAATTCATTATTTTTTAAATTAATTTAAAAATATTAAATAACTAATAATCAAGATAAATTAAAATAAATAAATAAAATATTCAAAATATGTATTAAAAGAAAATAATTTTATTATGTCAAGTTTTTAAAGAAAAAAAACCTAAATCGTCTAAACCAATCATTTTCATTCCATTATTAAAATTCTTAATTTGTTAAATTTTAACAATTTTTTTGTAATTAGACAATTTTTAATACAGTTTATTTTAATTAATTAATAAAATTAATTTTACTGTGACAATTTTTAAATTTATTAATTGTTTAATGTAATTTATTTAATTAATAATTTCTTAATAAGTACAAACTTTTTAAATTAAGTAAATTTTAATTTAATTAATTCTTTAATTCTTATAAATGATTGATTTAATTATTATTTTTATTTAATTGATATATTAATTATTTCTTATCTATTATTATAAATTTTATTAATTTTACAAAAATATTTTACTTCCATATTAGTTTTGCCACAATATCTATTCATTAGGAAATATTATTTTATTGTATTTTTCAAATTTTTGTAAAGATTCTTAAGATTTATTTTCTTAATTAATAATTTATTTTAATAATAATTAAAATATTATTTGTTTAATTAATTAATTTAGGGAAAAATGGCAATAAGGCCATTTTTCAGCATTTTTTCGGCAATAAGGCTTTCGAGAAATTACGCGTGTCAATTAGGCCGCCTAAAATGTGCAAAGACGTCGTTGCCCTCGCATATATACACATTTGAACAAACGGGTTCCTCATTTATTTCTTTTCCCCGCACCGAAGTCACGAAACCCACACCTCTTCTCCCTTTCTCTCGCTCCCGCTACAACACACAGAATACCAAGCTTTCGAAACCACCACCAACAACACGAAATCCTCTATCACTTTTCCTTCTCATCTCAAGCTAGCTTTTCGATTTTCATATGGCTCCGTCGAAGAAAACCGCCGCCGCGAAGAAAACTGTCGGGAAGAAATCGACTCCAACCGCCGCTGCTGCTTCCGACAACACTGAACGGAGGCTTGTTCAGTACACTCCGTCGAGTGAAGAGCAGGAGAGCCCTCAGCCTGCCGCCGGCGAGAAGAAGGAGAGGAAGTAAGTGTTTTCGAACCCTAATTCGATTTTCACTTTCAATCTGTTAATTTCCATTTGCATGAATGAATGTCTAGTGTTTTTTTTATGTGTTTTGATGGAGGTTCGGTGTGATTATGTGTTGAACAGCTTGATTGTGTGTGTTGGTGGCTGTTCAGTGTCTTTATGTCCTGTTCAGTGTTGTATATGCCTGTTCAGTGTCTCTGCATGCCACCCAGTGCCATTGCATGGCCACTCAGCGTTGATTGTGTGTTTTTGGTGGCTGTTCAGTGTTAATATGTTCTGTTCAGTGTTGTACATGTCACTTAAGTGCCTCTGCATGCCACTCAGTGCCATTGCATGGCCACTCAGTTTTGATTGTGTGTTGTTGGTGTATGTTCAGTGTTAAAATGTTCTGTTCAGTGTTGTATATGCCTGTTCAGTGCCTCTTCATGCCATTCCAGTGCCTCTGCATGCCACAGTGTAATCAGTCCTTTTATGTGCCATTCAGTGCTTTGTGTGTGCATTCAGTGTACTCACATCAGTGTGTGTTTTGGTTTTCCAGGTATTATGAGCAGATGAGGTCTAACTTGCTCACCATCATCAGGACTTTTGATGATATCAAGGGCAGTATGAAAGTGAGCCACGATAACTATTTGGCGAAGACCCCGTTCTACCATCTGTTCAAGAGCATCAAGGATGAGAGGTTGAACATCTTCAACACCCGAAAAGAGCGACCTAAGAAGAAGAGGATTCCGTCCAGGGGTGAGCACATCCCGAGAGCCATGAAGTGTGGGAGGTGCGAACGTGTCGGCAATCACAACAAGAAAACGTGCACGGAGCCTATACAGTAGTTAGTTAGTAGGAGATGCACCCTCCTAGTAGGCCTTTTCTTATTGGGTTTTTTTGTTGTTTTTGACATGTTTCTGTGATCAGTGACACTGAGTGGGGTGAAAAGACACTGACTGTCAGTGACAGACACTGGTTGGCTCATAAACACCCTGACTGTCATTTATTAAAAAAAAACACAGAATTTTAACATTATGTGATTTTGCTTTTGCTCAGTTTATGCTATTATAGTGTTTTTAATTGTTCTTTTGTTGTAATTTTTGCATTTGGTTGTTTTTTATTGTTGCAATTCAAGAAGTTTTCAACTGCTGACACTGAGTGGGCAAGATTAACACTGATGACAATGAAATACAGAATAAACACTGCTAACACTGAGTAGGCAATATTAACACTGAGTAGATGACAATTACATAGAAATATGAACAAAAAACATTTTTTTTTTACAGAAACTAAACCCAAAACACAATCACAATCATGTTCATACATTTACAGAGAAAAAAAAAATACTTCTTGTTTTTTTCAACCAGAACTAAACAAACAACCCACAGGCCAAGAAGCGCACTACTTTTCCTTCATGGTCAGGATGGTTCGTATCACGCGAGCCTTGAATAATTGGAACTCTTCCGTCCGGAATGGACTCTTTCTTAAGAATTTTCTCCATGTGTAGTAGCATACGTACAAAGCACATTCATTCCTGGACACACACATAGGCGCAGAGGAGTTAAAGGGAAAAGAAAAAAAAAAACTCTGACACTGAATGCATAAATATAACACTGAGTGCATAAAATGAAACACAGAAACACTGAATGAGTTAATTATGCACTCAACTACTTACAGAGATGGGGCTTGCTGTGGGAGAGGCTTCACGGCTTCGATTTCATGTATCGGGAAACCAGACTTCCCCGCTTTCTCAAGCCTTTTGTCCACGTTGGTTTCTACCTTTTCCTTCCGAAACGTACGAAACAAACAGTTTATCAGTTATCATTAAAAAGGGAACATTTTTAAATATCGACTAAAAAACAGTACACGTACCAATTTCGCTGCATTCGCCATGTAATGGTCCTTCGATTTCGACCCCCTGGGTTGAATCGAGTTGTAGAATCGCCATTTCCGTTGGACGAAGTCGCAGACGAGCAGCGTCCAATGGTTTGGAGCTGCATTCTTTCTCAACCCAGGTGACACCATCGGGACATTATAATCCCTTCTCGCACGCACGGAATCATTTCTGTGATTTTTTCATACAATTTCTCGTGGTCAAGAGTTCCCAAGACAATGGAGGGTCTGCGAGAAAAAAAAAACAGAGTATAAGACAATGAACATGACACGAAAGACATTGACTAACACATAAAAACACTAACTGAACATGATAAGCACTGATCAACCATCATTAACACTGAACAGCCCTAACAGCACTGATCAACCATCATTAACACAAATACACTGAACATATACACACTGAGTAGCACATTAAAACACTGAACAACACACACAAACACTGAATCAACCATCAATAACACTGAACAACACATACAAACACTGAGTAGCACATTAAAACACTGAACAGAAGATATAAACACTGATCAACCATGAATAACACTGAACAGCACATACAAACACTGACAACCCCTAACACACTGTATAACCACTAAAAACACTGAGTAGCACTGAATGCAACGAAAAAACACTAACATGTATATTAAAATCCGCACACAGTGCGTGCATGCTGAATCACACATTTAAGCACTGATTGGGTACGTGGATTCGAAATCACGTACCTGGATTCGAAATCGCCGGCAAGGAAGGCGGCGGCGTATCTAACATTTGAACTGTGCCAGAAACGGCGGCGGCGGCGATGAAATCGATCGATCGATCGTTGCCGATGGAGACGGACTGCATGAAATCGATTCTCCTTAGCGGCGGAGAATTCAAGGTGCTCACCGGTGGCGACCTTCCCCCTCTCCTTAGCTTGAACGCGGCGGCGACGGCGATGAATTCCCTCGGCTCGGAATTGAATTTCAGCGGCATCGGAGGTGTGAGAGAGAGAGAGAGAGAGAGAGAGCAGAATGTTTTGGGAATTGAATGTGTCGTGAATGAATTTCCCCTCGGCTCGATTGTGAAGTTAATATGGAAGGGTAATTTCGTCTTTCCGGATACATTTTTTTGGCCTAATCGGAACATTTTGGCCTAATTGACACGAAAATTGGAGATTGGCCTTATTGCCGAAAAAATGCTGAAAATTGGCCTTATTGCCATTTTTCCCATTAATTTAATAATAACACATATCGCATTTTAATTGGTGGTGTACCGGAAGCTCTCCGGTACACCTTGTGTAACTGTAGCCTTTTCCAGATTAATTACATGAGGGTGGAAAATATTATCTTACATATTAAAGGCACAATTCAACTTTAGACTCTTTGAGCCGACTATTAAATGCTTACTACAATAGTTTAAGATTGAAATCTGAGATTTTGGTTATTTATTGTATTTGTTTTTTGACTTTTTTTCATTCAATTGTTGGAAAAAATATACTCTATATTTTTTTCTTAAAAGAGAAAAACATTTAAAAAGAGCACCTCCTAATAATACACGAAATCTTTATAACTTAGATAGAAAAGTGCATAATTATTTAAGAAAAAAATACTAATACTTATTTCGTCTGATCGCAACGCAACAGTTCATTTTTTGTTTTTATAAAGTTACATTTCTCTTGCAACAATACTTGTTTCAAATCTATGGAGTAGTATTTTTTAAATTTTCATTCAACATTTTTTTAAAACTTTTAAAATTAGACGAGTGGTTTGTAAAGAAGGGAGTAAATAGTAATATTTCATTTTGAATGGGTGAAAGGTAGAGAATGAAAAAATCATGGAAACACCCCATTTCGAAATTCCATTTTGTTTTGTTGTCTCTCTTTTAAATTGCTTAAATAAGAACCCCATTCATCATCTTTCAACACAACAAGAAAAAAGGGTCCTCGAAAATTCAACATTTTTTCATTACCCTTTTGTCACCCCTCTTCTAATTATTTATTTATTGCTTTAATTTTCTTTGATTTCACGCATAAAGATTTGATTTTTACTTTGCGGAAAAGAGCCTTCTTTGAAAAAAGAAGGCTCGAAATCAATACGTAGTTAGATTTTTGGGAGAGGATAAAAATTCAAGGAGATTAGAAGAGGTAAAAAAATAATGATGAGGTGGTGCGTGTTGCTCCTTCAATTGTTAGAGCTTTTCGTGAGTTCTATGGTGCATTTGGCATATGGGTTCTACATATTCAGCTCAGCCGTCGCCGGCGATCTCTCGCAGGCATTGACCGATTGGATTTTCAAACCCGTCGATTTGCAGACCGAGGATCCGAAAAAGTCAACCGGCGTTGACGATTTGCCTCCGATTGTCTTGGTTCACGGGATATTCGGCTTCGGGAAAGGGGTATGTAACTGTGTGTGAATGATCATTGGTTTGATTTCTGAGATTTGTGTTTTTTGTTCTGTGAGGCATTTTATCGAACACCTTACATGTACGATTATTTTACAGAGGTTAGGAGGGTTGTCTTATTTTGGGGGAGCTGAGAAGAAGGATGACAGAGTCCTTGTGCCTGATTTAGGTTCATTAACTAGCATATATGATAGGTGGGTCATTTTTTTATTTTTATTTTTTAAAATTATTTTGTTAGTGTTTTTTAATTTATGAAAAATAAAAAAAATTGGTTCTTGTTTCAGGGCTAGAGAATTGTTTTACTACCTTAAAGGAGGGCAAGTTGATTATGGTGAAGAACATAGCAAGGCTTGTGGGCACTCTCAATTTGGCAGAATTTATGAAAAAGGTTTTATTTTTTTATTTTTTCTTGTAATCATTTTTATCGCTATTGTTTCGTATTTGTGTGGGTGTGGTTTCTGATCGATAAGTGTAAATTACAGGACACTACCCTGAATGGGACGAGGACCACCCAATTCACTTTGTGGGGCATTCAGCAGGAGCACAGGTTGTTCGAGTCTTGCAACAAATGCTAGCCGATAAGGTACAATAATAATTTCGGAAAATAGTGTAAAAGAGACACTCTCGTTGTCATAAAACCAAGTACTAGTTTTTAATTTTTATGCATTGATAATAATTTTGTTCAGGCATTTAGCGGATTCGAGAACACTTCACCGAACTGGGTGATTAGCATAACCTCATTGTCCGGTGCATTCAACGGCACCACAAGAACCTATTTAGATGGAATGCAGTGAGTATATTTCTTTTGCGAAAATTCGTTTAAGTTTGAGAATTCGATTCTTGGTTGGAAGTGAATTTATGTTTATTTTGTTTTGAAGATAATATTTTTATTGTGTTTTAATATTGACCTCAGCCCAGAAGATGGGAAATCAGTAAAACCCATCTCTCTGCTCCAACTGTGCCGCGTTGGAGTTATTCTTTACGACTGGTTTGACATTCCATGGCTCAAGGACTACTACAATTTCGGGTTCGACCATTTCGACATGTCTCGAAAGAAAATCGGGATTTGGGGTCTCGTTAGTTGCCTAATGGGGAAGACTGGCCCGTTTGCATCCGGAGATTGGATCCTCCCGGACCTCACGATCCAAGGGTCCTTGAGATTGAACAGTCACATACAGACATTTCCCGATACGTACTACTTTAGCTATGCCACAAAGCGCACGAGAAAAGTAATGGGCCACACTGTTCCATCGGGCATTCTCGGGATTCACCCTTTGTTATTTATCCGGGTTCTGCAGATGAGCCAATGGAGTCATCCTCCCGATGTTAGTCCTCCTTTTAAAGGCTATTGGTGAGTTTTTTTTTTGTTTTTTTTTTAATCTTTTGTATTTGTATGCTCTTAAGATATTTGAAAATGATCATGTTTTTGTTCGTTACAGTGATGAAGATTGGTTGGATAATGATGGAGCGCTGAACACCATATCTATGACGCACCCTCGTTTCCCGACAGAACACCCTAATCATTTTGTTGTTAATGATTCAGAATGTCAACCTTTACAGCCAGGCATCTGGTTTGTGCCCTTTTTTTACTTTAACTACTATTCTCGTTTTATGCATCTTCTAACGTTGAGGAGCGATGCATCAGGTATTACAAGGTAGTGGAAGGTGATCACATTCTTTTCATAGTGAACCGAGAGAGAGCTGGCGTTCAATTTGATTTGATATACGATAGCATCTTCGAGCGGTGTAGAAAGCATGCATTTAGGAAAAACCCAACACTGCCAAACCACGCCCACTGATAGTTCATTCGTTTTGTGTATATGTAGAATATGTTACATGCTAATCTCCTTGATTAATCTTTAATGTAGTCTATCTTCTTCTTCTTCTCTTCTGTTTTCGTTTTTTCTTTGGACGATGCGAATGCGAGTGTTAGCTTCCTGCTGTGTTCGCCTTCTGTATACAATAGAAAAAAGTTTGTTGAAAAAGGAATAGTTACAGCATTTGATGTTGAAATTCATCTGGCATCAGTTTTGATTTGTAAAATTCAGGTAGCATAAGACAGGGTAAATAATTCTGATATGTTTTTATTGAAAAAAAAAACATCATCCTCTCTAGTAGATTATAAAAAGAGCTTTAAGATCATAAAGTTAAATACTACCGCTGTCTATCCCAGAAAAACACTTCACTTCTTTTAAAAAATGTAAAGGAGAGGTCTATGTTCCTCTGCAATTGCGGTTTAAAATTGATACAGATCATACCGTATGTAGATAAATACAAAGGAGAGCTCTCTGTATGTCTGATATTGTGCAAAATTGATTGATAATGAAAATTTCAATGTACCGAAAAATTGATAATTTTCAATAAGATGTCGATATTTTGACATTTCAATATTTTTTCCGAGTATAATTTTTAATTTTTAAATTTTGTTTAATTCTTTTTAATAATAATTTATAAGTTTAAAATATGAATTAAAAAAACTTTTAAACAACTTTTTTTTAATAAAATGCAGAAATTTCCGTAACTAATAATCACTCAACATAAAATTTAAAATCAAAATTTGTATTTTTTTTAATAAGTTTAGCTTATGATTTTATTGTTTTAGTTTAAAAATAAAAATATTTTTATGAAATATTAATTTTTAAAAATCATAAATATTTAATAAACTTATACTTATACCATATAACTATAATACTATAATGTTAGGCTAAAATTATTAAAAAAAATCATGATTTAATTTTAATATTGAATTAGACTAGTTGTTTAAACTTATTTCACTTTTTTTTAAATTCATACTTATACTAAACTTAATTAAGGCGAGCTTATTGAGCTTAAAAGTAAAAAAAAAAGTTTTACTTTGAATTGTTTATCAAACAAGTCAAATTTAGGCTTGACTTTATTTAACAAAAATGTTAAATATTTTTGGTCACAATTCTCATTATATACATACAGTATGTTATACTGTAGTATTTACTTTTGAAATTTATGAAAATATATTGCAATAATCTAATTGTAATTAAAATTTTAATGTAATATAATTTAGTTTGAAAAATTTATAAAGCTTTTTTTAAAGAAGATATACTTTCGTGTATACCAATTTAATTTATTATTTAATTTTAACAACATTGATCAATTCATCACATCGTAAATATATTGTTTTGAAATACTTTTTAAAAATTTTCAAGTGTTTTAAAAATAATTTATAAGCAAATACCTTTAAAAAAATTAAAGTGTCTTAAATAAATTTCAAATGAAATGAACATTTAAACATCTTCATGTTTCTTAAAAATAGTTATTAAATGATTTAAAATTATTTTTAAACATTTTGAATTAGAATAAAATAATTTTTAAGTGATTTAAAATAACCTTTAAACTATTTAAATTGTCTAAAAATAATTCTTAATTAGTTAAAGATACCTTTTAAATGTTTTTCAACTTCCGTAAAATACATTTTAAGTGATTTAAAAATACTTTTTAAATATTTTAAAGTATATCAAAATAATTTTAAATTATTTAAAATATTTTAAAAACATTTTAAAGTGTCTTAAAATAAATTTTAAATAATATTAGATATTTATTAAATAAATTAAATTATCTAAATATAATTTTTATATGATTTGAAATACCTTTTAAATATTTAAGAGTATCTGAAAATAAAATTTAAACATTTTAAACAATCTTAAAATAATATTTAGTTATTTGAAAACCATTTAAATATTTTAAAATTTATTGAAATAATTTTTAGATAATTTTTAAAAATACTTTTTAAATATTTTTAAATTGTCTTACAATAATTTTTAAATAATATAAAGTACTTCTTAAAAGGGAAAAATGGCATTAAGGCCAATTTTCAGCATTTTTTCACCAATAAGGCCAATCTTCAATTTTGGTGTCAATTAGACCAAAATGTTCCAATTAGGCCAAAAAAATGTACCCGGAAAGACCAAAATACCCTTCCATATTAACTTCACAAATCGAGCTGAGGGGAAATCATTCTCGACGACACACATTCAATTCTGCTCTTTGTCTCTCACCTCCGCCGCCGCTATTCATATCCACAATCGAGCCGAGGGAATTCATCTCCGTCGCCGCCGCGTTCAATCTAAGGAGAGGGGGAAGGTCGCCACCGGTGAGCAGCTTCAATTCTCCACCGAAGGAGAATCGGTTTCATGCAGTCCGTCTCTCTCGGCATCGATCGATCGATCGATTTCATCTCCTCCGCCGCCGCCGTTCCTGTCTCAGTTCAAATGTCAGATGCGCCGCCGCCCTCCTTGCCGTCGATTTCGAATCCAGGTACGCGATTTCGAATCCACGTACCCGATCAGTGCTTAAAAGGTTGATTCAGCATGCATGCACAGTGTGTGGATTGATTCAGTGTGCATTGAGCATGCATTCAGTGTTCATTGTTTTTTATTATGCATGTTCAGTGTTTTTTCGTTGCATTCAGTGTGCATTGAGCATGCATTCAGTGTTCATTGTTTTTTATTATGCATGTTCAGTGTTTTTTCGTTGCATTCAGTGTTAATTGAGCATGCATTCAGTGTTCCTGCACTGTGCTTGCCCTTCAGTGCTTATTTGGTTCAGTCAGTGTCTAATTCACCATGCGCTTTTTTCAGTCAGTGTTTAATTGATTGATTCAGTGTGCATTGAGCTTGGCTAATTGCACTTACACACTGTACCCACCTGTTGCACACTGAATCCATACTTAACAATATGGATTCAGTGCTGATTTGCTTCATTCAGTGTCTGAATGAATACCAGTTTGTTTCCCCTAGGATACCTGTTATTTTGTTGGAAATGAAATGTGTTACAGGAATCAGTGTGTGTTGACTTTGTTTTCTTTGATGCATTGACTTGTCCCCTTTTCAATAAATGCCTGCCATGTTAGTTGAGGGTTGAGGCATTTACTGCCAGTGTTATAAGTGTGAGGACGGTTATAAATACCTCGTCATTTTTCTCTGGTTTCCTCATCTCATTTCTATTCGATCGGGGGGCAGCCACCAATGATGCGTAGGCGACCGGGCACACTCGATCGGGAGCCAGGACCGACGCCAAGTCGGGGGGTTGAATCTTGGAATGGTTCTCACTGGACCGAACAAAGATTCAATGGTCGTTGGCATAAAGAGAAGTTTCCTCTCCCGGCTGTCTTTGTTCGTCCGATCAAGGATGAAATGGGGAATTTCATCGTTCTGACGGACTCCCTGGACCAGAAATGGCACGTGCCGCTCACCACTCATCGGAATCAAACGGCCATCCACGGATTTCACTGGGAACGCCTCGTTCGAGAGTTTGGAGTGCAGGAAGGCTGGAACATCCGGGTTACCTGGACCGGAGGACGTAGTTTCTCGGTTGGCGTATTCGATCAAAATGGCGAGTCGATGGTGCGCCCGGTCAGGGACCCCCCTCGTCGTGACCCAAGACTTCCTCCATCTCATTATTATTGTTGTTAATCTTTTTTTGTGTTTTTTTTTTTTTGGTGTTTCCTGTGATTGTCGACTTGTCTTCATTGTACTGCTCGTCGTGACTTGCTGCTTGCTTAATAAGACTTTGAGTTTTAAAAAAAAAACAAAAAAACACTGTCTTGTCTGACTTTAACACTGAACAGGCGTTAAAAACACTGACTGATTGACTGTGCATTTAACACTGAACATGTCTTAAAAACACTGTTTGAGGCAACACACATTGAATCACACAGTCAAACACTGAGCACACTTTTATAGCACTGAACACACTTCAATAGCACTGAACAGCATTGAGCACACTTTAATAGCACTGAACACCCTTTATTAGCACTGAACACACAGAGACACACACTGAATCACACTGTTTGAGTTCAGT
The DNA here is from genome assembly GCA_954870475.1 of Euphrasia confusa. Taxonomy (NCBI): domain Eukaryota; kingdom Viridiplantae; phylum Streptophyta; class Magnoliopsida; order Lamiales; family Orobanchaceae; genus Euphrasia; species Euphrasia confusa. The sequence continues at coordinate 49,264,778 of OX940949.1, read as the reverse complement.
TGTTCATTTTTTGACTGACTGCGAGTCGTTATTTTTTGTTATTCATCAGGGACCGCTGTTTTCGCGTTTTGTGCATTCGGCGGCGAGAATTTGGTGTCCAGAATCGATTCCTCCCGTGCGGCGGCCGCCCTTCACCAGCTGAAGGAAACAGTCGAGCTTCAGTGGCCTGAACTCCGAGACGTTGCATACGACATGCATTACTCCGTACCAGATTTCCCAAACTGTGTGCTCTCAACCGATGCGGACATGTCGAACATGGTATCCCTAGCTGCGCTTCACAAGCTGCCTCGGGTGAGCATCGACATTTCCGTCGCGAATGAAGACCACACCTCTAGTTCTGTGTTCTCGACGGTGTCCAACAGTACCTGTGTTAGTGCGACCGGAACAGAAAACAACGAGGGCGGCCTTGAAGCAGCAGAAGATATGTTCCGCCTGTTTGGTCCGTCGAGTTCTAAAGTGCTGTTAACCGATGGCTGGGACAAAGAGATCTCGGGTGTCGGTCAGATGTTCAGAGGAGGTGCCCCGGACTTTCGAAACGCACTCTGTAAGATGGCAGTCGGAGTGGGATTCGATTTCGAGTACGTGAAGAACAGACCAGAAAAGGTTTCTGCCGTGTGCTCGAAGAAAAGCAGCACGGGATGCAACTGGTCTGTATGCGCCGTGATGGATCGAAGCAACGGCTTCTTCTACGTCAAGCAACTGAGTAACGAGCACAGCTGCGGTGCGTGATTTCGATCCCTGAAGCACAGGCGCGTTTGCTCGGACTTGGTTTCCAGTTTGATAGTCGAGGAGGTACGGAAAAGCACACTGACTCGTCCGATCCAAATCGTGAGAAACTTCCAGCATCACTACGGCCTGGAGATCTCGTCTGGCCTCGCTCTGGATGCGCTCGAGAAGGCCAGGAAGATGATTCACGGCGACGATAAAGATTCCTTCGGCGTGCTGACTAAGCACCTGCAGGCAATATCGGATTCCAACCCTGGGTCGCACCTGCTGCTCGAATTCAACGAGGCGTCGAGGAAGTTTCGCAGAGTCTTCATCTCGATGAAGGCTTGTATCGACGGGATGAACCATTGTCGCCCTTTGCTGTTTTTGGACGACACATTTCTGAAGGGAAGGTTCAAGGGCCATTTGCTCGCTGCTACGGGCAAGGACGGCGACGGAGGTATTGTGCAGTACAGTTTTGAGCACGCACTGAATCCATCTTTTTAACACTGACTGGTCTGAAATGCACACTGAAACTGACCCTTGTTGCTTGCAGCACTGAATATGTATTTTCAACACTGAATGAGTGATATTCACACTGACTGAAGTGTTTCTCACCTTTTTTTTTTTTCGTGTCCCTCGCGAATGCAGGTTTGTACCCACTGGCTTACGCAGTTGTCGATTCCGAGAACTATGCTAACTGGAAGTGGTTTTTGGACAACCTGAAGCACATCCTATCTCCTTCTCGCACTGTTACGTTCGTGTCGGACAGGAATCTCGGGCTGCTCGAGGCGATGAGCAGGGTGTTCCCAGGGTCCCCGCACGGCTACTGTATCCTTCACTTAAAGATGAACCTGAAAGACAAATTCAGAGGCAGATGGGCGACCAAGGTTTTACGAGACGGCTTGGTGTGGAATTTCCTGAAATGTGCCTACGCAACCACCGTCGAAGCCTACCAACTGAGCATGGACAAGCTGTTGGAAGAGGGAGGCCAGACAGCGAAAGTGTTTTTCGAGAACATGGATCCAAAGCATTGGGCCAACGTCTACTTCTCGGGGAAGAGATACGGGGAGATGTCGTCCAACGCCGCGGAGTCGTTCAATAAATGGATCTTGGAAGCCCGGCATCTTCCGATCACGGCGTTGGTCAACAACATCAGGCTGAAGATGATGACCTTTTTCCACGGTATGAAAAAAAAAAAAAAAAAAAATACACATCTCAAACACTGATGTCTCTTTTTTAACACTGTTGGCCCTTGCTCAAACACTGACTGGACTTGTTTAACACTGTTGGCCCTTTTTTAACACTGTCGGCCCTTGCTCAAACACTGACTGGCCTTGTTTAACACTGAATCAGACAGGGGGGCCAGGAGCAGGGGATGGACTACGGAATTTTGCCCGTCCGTTGAGAAGAAGCTGAGTGAAGCCGTCAACGAAGGCAGGAAATGGGTGGTTGTGGGGTCGTCCGAAACTGTTTTCGAAGTGCAGTGCGTTCCGTCTGTCGTGGTCAACATTGCCGATCAGACGTGCACCTGCTGTCAGTGGCAGATTACGGGGGTTCCGTGCTCCCACGCAGCTGCGTGCATTCTGCGGTCCGGGAAGCCGATGGCCTCGTTCGTGGACAAGTTTTACCGTGCAGAGAGCTACGTCGGGTCTTATGCCGATCCCCTTCAGCCGGTTTCCATGTTTGATCAACCTTCGAACGTACCAGAGAAAGTCCTGATCGAGCCGCCGACAACGAAGAGGCCTCCTGGAAGACCTAAGAAGAAGAGGATTCCGTCCAGGGGTGAGCACATCCCGAGAGCCATGAAGTGTGGGAGGTGCGGACGTGTCGGCAATCACAACAAGAAAACGTGCACGGAGCCTATACAGTAGTTAGTTAGTACCAGATGCACCCTAGTTAGTAGGCTTTTTCTTATCGGCTTTTTCTTATCGGTTTTTTTTTTTTTTTTTTTCGACATGATTTCTGTATTCAGTGACACTGAATGGGGTGAAAAAACACTGACTGTCAGTGACAGACACTGTTTGGCTCATAAATACACTGACTGACTGTCATTTATTAAAAAAACACAGGATTTTAACATTATGTGATTTGTTTCTTGATCAGTTATGCTCTTAGAGTGTTTTTAATTGTTCTTGTATTGTAATTTTTGCATTTTGCTTGTTTTTTAATGTTTCAATTCAACAAGTCTTAATTGTTGACACTGAGTGGACAAGATTAACACTGATGGCACTGAATTGGAAGAATAAACACTACCAACACTGAACAGACAGAATTAACACTGAATAATAGACAATATCAAACACTGAATAATAGACAATATCAAGACTGCCCAGAAATATGAACAAAAAACATGTTTTGTTTTTTACAGAAACTAAAATCCAAAAGACAATCACAATCATGTTCATACATTTACAGAAAAACACTTCTTGTTTTTTTTTTTCAAACAGAACTAAACAAAAAACGTACAACCCTCAATCACTACTTTTCCTTCATGGTCAGGATGGTTCGTATCACGTGAGCCTTGAATACTTGGAACTCTTCTGTCCTGACCTTCTCCGGAATGGCCTCTTTCTTCATAATCCTCTCCATGTAGTAGCATACGTACAAAGCACATTCATTCCTGGACACACACAGACGTGGAGGAGTCAAAGAAAAAAAAGAAAAAAAAACACTGACACTGAATGCACAAATATAACACTGAACATGCATAAAATGAACACAGAAACACAACACTAAAATGGGTTAATTAATAAGCACTGATACTTACATAGTTGGGGCTTGCTGTGGGAGAGGCTTCACGGCCTCGATTTCATGTATCGGGAAACCACACTTCCCCGCTTTCTCCAGCATTTGGCTCACGTTGGTTTCCACCTTTTCCTTCTGAAAACGTATGAAACAAAACAGTTTGTCAGTTATCGTTAGAAAGGGAACATTTTTTAAAAAATCGACTAAAATACAGTAGACGTACCAATTCCACTTCATTCGCCATGTAATGGTCCTTCGATTTCGCCCCCCTGGGTTGAATAGAGTTGTAGAATCGCCATTTCTGTTGGACGAAGTCGCAGACGAGCAGCGTCCAATGGTTCGGTTCTGTATTCTTTCTCGACCCAGGCGACACAATCGGGAAAATTATAATCCCTTTCCGCAAGCACGGGATCATATCTGTGATTGTTTTGTACAGTTTCTGGTTGTCATGACGTTCCATGACAATGGAGGTCTGCGAGAGGAGAAAAAAAAAAACAGAGTTTTTATTATTAAGGAAGAATGAATTCAATGAGCACTGAACAAGACATTATAACACTGAATGTTACATAAAAGCACTGACTGTTGATGACAAACACTGATCAACCATCAATAACACTGAACAGAGCATACAAACACTGAGTAGCACATTAAAACACTGAACAGCATGTACAAACACTGAGTAGCACATTAAAACACTGAACAGCATGTACAAACACTGATCAACCATCAATAACACTGAACAGCACACACAAACACTGAGTAGCACATTAAAACACTGAACAGCATGTACAAACACTGATCAACCATCAATAACACTGAACAGCACACACACACACTGACAACCCCCCTAACACACTGTATAACCACAAAAAACACTGAATACAAAGGCAGAAAGACTCACCCAACAGTGCCCGGGGAGTATCAGAGCCTCCAACATCTTGTTGTGGTCTCGATGCAGCGACTCACCAAAGGCGTCGACCACATGGTTGCTGATGAAGGTGCACTTCATCATGTCGGTCATGTCAGACACCGAAACAACTGTGGATATAGGGGAAAGTACTTCATTGTCCACCTGATTGTGAAAAAAAGGAAAAAAAAAAAGAATAAAAAACACATTCTTAGCTAGCACAAAAAAAAAAAAAAAAAAGAAAGAAAGAAAGAAAGAAAGACAGAAAGAAATAAACGAAACTTCACTTACATTTTTTGTTCGCTGCTGTGCAGGATGATTTTGTCGAGGACTTCCGGTTCCAATTCGAATCCGCAGTTCTGGTCAAAATTCTTATTCACGTCGATCAAGAAATTGACATGTTCGTCATTGAAATCACTGCGGATCGGTTTCTGGCTTGCCGCCACCTTTTTACCCTTCTTGATCGCCTTTTTCTTGGCAGCAGGGGCAGGGGGATTGTACTGAAAATCATCGTCATCGCCGTTGGCTGGCTTCCTTTTCCTGCCCTTGACAAGTCGCACCATCGACCTGGTCTTCGCCTTGGTCGAAGACTCTGTTTTCTCGGCTTCTGGTCTCAACGGGCTTCCTTCTTCTTCTTCATCATCCTTGTTGCCGTCAATCTCGTAGACGCACAACTCAGCCTGGAGACTCAAGATTTCATCTTCCCGTGCCTTGACGCTGTTCTGCAGAGCCTCGATCTGGGCTCTGTGAACGGTTTCTTGTGCTTTCATGTCCGCCTCCAGATTCTCGAGCCGGACTTTTTGTTAGTCGTTCATGACCGAAGACATCTGAAGGTCAGCCAACGCATCCTTCAAATTTGTCACTTCGTCCTCGAGCTCTTTGACTCTAGCCCTCAGAAGTCGCACTTCCTCCTCACCGGAGCTTCGATCCTCGCCCGCCCCGGGGTCCTCGGTCACTGTTGGATGAATCTGATCATTCGCCTTCTTGATCAATTCTTCCTCGAGCTCTTTCACTCGCGTCCTCAAAAGTTTTAACTCCTCCTCCTCCTCGGAGCTTCCACCTGCCTCGCCTGCTGCCACCTCCGTCTCCGCGTCGATCTTCGCAAGCTGCTCCGAAAGCTCGCTCTTCAGTCGCTGGTTATCACCTTCCAGCTCGACGTTAGCACTTGTCAGATCGTTCAGCTGAGAAGTCGTGCTCTCAAGCTTGGATTGGAGATCCCTCACAGTGGCGGAGAGATCTTGATTCTCCGACAGGAGGTTGTTGAGCAACTTCTCGGCTTCGGCAGCAGAAACAGCAGGGCGTTCCTCATCGGGCTGCTGTTCGGAAGGCCGCCCACCCTCCTCCTCCGGCTCCTGGACTACGCAGGTCATCTCCATCGGATGCCCCCCGGAAGAACTGTCGTCGTCATCCCCATCGGACGACTGCTCGTCTTTTCCAGAAGGCCCGTCCTCCGGGCCTTTTCCTTTTCGTTCCTCTTCCTCGCTCGACGAATCAGAGCGCGGATGCTCGTCATCGTCACTGCTGTCCTCTCCAGAAGGCAGCTCCTCAGACTGCTCTTCGTCCTCGCTCTCCGCCGCACGCGGAGTGTTCACGATTGCTTTATAAGAAAGGTGGCCCCTGTACGCCTGGGTCTCCGCCACCGTCTTGCCGTGTTTCAGAAGACGAGCATCCACCTGTCAGAAACGGACAGCACGCGTTAGAACTCAAAAAAACATCATCCTCCTCAAGTGAGTGACACTGAACAGCATTAATAAGCACTGAACATCACAGTTTTCCTACTTTGACACTGAATGGCATAAATAAGCACTGAACAGAACATGATTCACACTGAATGCAAGCAATAAACACTGAACCTCAATATTTCACACACTGTTCACTCAGAATTAGTTGACGGACAGTGAATCATAAAACAAACAGACTTAAAAAGAAGCAGAAGAAAGATAGAAGATATTTACCGCCTCGTCCGCGAGACCCGCTAGAGTCTCCTTGGTCACATTCGAAAGATCATTGAGATGCCAGTTCAGTACCCGGGGGAGGTGCTCGTTCTCCAGCCTGTTTGCCAGCTTTGTGTGCTCACAAAGCCAGAACTGCACAAAAAATATAAAAAATAAAAAAAACCCAAGGTAAATATCAAGGAATGAAAAATAAAAAAGACGGCAAGTAGAAGTAAACAGCAAGACGAATGTGAAAAGAAACAGCAAGTAGAAGCACATACCAGTAGCAGTATCGTGCAGCCTTGTGTATTCTGCGGGTTGTCCCTGTTCCCAGCTGCCGAGTCGCAAAGGGCCTTGAGAATCGCCTCGCCCCAGTTGTAGCTCTGCATCGAGTCCAGATCCACCACATAATCCAACCATTTCCATTGGATTGTGACGGAGGAAGTGGAGAAGAAGACAGTGCCGATCAGTAACAACGACAGGAGCCGAGCTACATCAGCAAGAGCCTGAGGCTTGCGACTCCGACGCTTCACCAAAATATCAAGCTTTTCCTTCAGCATCTTCGGGTTCAGCGTCTTCTCCCCCGGGAACATCCTCTCCCTGAATCTTTTATTATTACACTTGGACCTGGAACTGATATCGAGCTTCCTGCTGCCGCCTACGATTCCAAAAATAAGATCGACATCCTCGGGAGTGATCCGGACATCTTTGCTGCCCAGCTTAATAGTACGAGCACCGACATCCATCTGCTCCAGCACGGCAGCTATCGCAGCGTCGCTCTTTCGGGTGTGGAGGATGGTCAGCCTCTGATCCTTTATGCTCTTGAAGAGATGGTAGAAGGGGGTCATCTTCAAATACTCGTCGTGCCCCGGTTTCAGCTTGTCCTTGATATCATCAATAGTCCGGATGATGGTCAGCAAGTTGGACCTCATTTGTTTATAGGACCTGGAACACCAAAAAAAAAAAAAAACACACCGATGTGAGTACAAAGCACTGAACAGGCATATACAACACTGAACAGGCATATACAACACTGAACAGGAACAATCAACACTGAGTGGCCATGTAATTGCACTGAGTGGCATGAAGAGGCACTGGAATGGCATGATGAGGCACTGAACAGGCATACACAACACTGAACAGAACATATTAACTCTGAACATACACCAACACACAATATCAACACTGAGTGGCCATGCAGAGGGACTTAAATGGCATGTACAACACTGAACGGGACAATTTAACACTGAACAGGACAATTTAACACTGAACAGAACATATTAACACTGAACAGGCACCAACACACACAATCAACACTGAGTGGCACACACAAGGCACTGGGTGGCATACAAAGACACTGAGCAGGCATAATTTAACACTGAACAGGACATAAAAACACTGAACAACCACCAACACACACAATCAACACTGATCAACACATAATCACACCGAACCTCCATCAAAACACTACACATTCAGGCGCGCAATGGAAATAAACCGATTGAAAGTGAAAATCGGTTGAATTAGGGTTCGAAATACTTACTTCCTCTCCTTCTTCTCGCCGGCGGCAGGCTGAGGGATAGGGCTCGCCTGCTCTTCACTCGACGGAGTGTACTGAACAAGCCTCCGTTCAGTGTTTTCGGAAGCAGCAGCAGCGGCGGTTGGAGTCGATTTCTGACCGGCGGTTTTCTTCGCGGCGGCGGTTTTCTTCGACGGAGCCATTGATAATCGAACAGGTAGCTGAGAGATGAGAGAATTTCGTGTGTTGGTTGTGGTGGTTACGAAGCTTGATGAAATCGATTTCTGTGTGTTCTGTTCTTTTAGCGGGAGGAGCCGAGAGAGAAAGTAATGGAGGCGTGGGTTTCGTGTGTGTGGGAGTTCGTGTGTGCGGGAAATAATGAAATTAATGCTGAAACGGTTTGTTCAAATGTGTATATATGCGAGGGCAACGATGTCTTTGCACATTTTAGGCGCCCTAATTGGCACGCGTAATTTCTCGAAAGCCTTATTGCCGAAAAAATGCTGAAAAATAGCCTTATTGCCATTTTTCCCTTCTTAAAATTACTTTCTTAATTATATTAATTTTATAAATATCAATTTATCTATTAATTATTAATATTTGTAATTATTAATTATTTTCTAAATTATATTATTTGTCTGCTTGTGCATATATAATTAACTTTACTTATATTGTGCATATACATTAATTTATAATTGTACTTTTTCCATTCCAGAAAAAAAAATTAAGAAAAAAATTAATTTTTTACTTTTTGAAATAGTATTAATAAAGTTACAAAAATAATATATTAATTAAATAAATATTACTTAATTACTTGAATAAAACTATTAATTTATTTTATAAACATTGAATATTGATTATGTAAATATTAATTGTCTAATTCAATATCAAATATTTTAATTATTTTCATAGTGTTAATACAATTAAAATAGAGAAATTTATTTGATCGACTAAAATAATTTATTTCTCGTTTTATATTTTAATAAAAATATATTTATTTTAATTTAAGTCATCAACATATTTATACTAAAATCGAGATTTTGCTATTGACATCTTCTTTATCTCATGATTTTGATTAATCAAAGAAATTTGATATTGTACAATTGCAAGGTGAGCATCACAACTTATATGTTTCGTATACAAGCTAGACATTTACAAACGCGCCATTGAGCCAACTCATTACAGTTTATGATCAATGAGAACAACAACATGATCATCTGAAAGCATCAATCAGATTTATGGACTTGCAGGGTTCATCGATGTTTAGAAAAATGTTCCATCGATCCATTTAGGTCTAAGTACTGAACCAATAAATTTTATTGCAAATGAAGAAGATATTATTAACCATACATATTGTTTTCATTAATCCGATGAACATACAAGACTTGATATAAAGCAACATTCACTCACTTTGGTATATCCAGAGTTTTCACATATGAATCCCTCCAACACTTTCCTCTTAAAAAAACCTTCTTGATCTTCATTGTCACTCAAAAAACATGATCAATGAGTCTCCCAATAATATAGAAAAATTTGTATAATTTGATTTTTTACTCTTGATTTAGTTTTGTGAAGAACTAACAAGCAATTCACACAGTTCTTCAAGGGAAAATCAATGACGATATTTCTACGCATTCACATAAACTATCTTCTCTTCGAAAAATTCCCCTGTATATAGAAAAATGCATATTGTGTTATCTTTTACTCTAGACTTCAATCACTAGGCAATATAAAATAAATAATTTTGTGTCATGTACATATTGTTAATGCATTAATCTTCGCATATATTAAACGAGTGACATTTGAGATCACTTAAATTTGACGATTTTCGAATCTAGTTTATGTTAAATACGACATTCGTAACAAAAATACTATAGAGTACGGAAAATTAATATTTGTTAAATTCCTATTTGTTATTAATCCAACTTACGTACGTGTTGATCGTGTGCAATATTTATAACAATGTTATCGCGTGATAACTTTTGTCGGTTTTAAATTCGACAAATTTTGAATCTAACTGCGTACAAAAGATTAACGACATTAACTTAAATTCGATAAATTTTAAATCTAACGGTAACTTCTAACATATTTATATACAATAACTTCTAAAATGCAATTCAATCGAAATAATCGTCGTTTTATAAGTTCTATATGTTCCAATTGAAATAATTACACGTGCATAAATTCCACTGATTAATGAAACAACACAACAATTTTACAAACATTTTCATTCAAAACATTTCAATTCATAACAAAAACCATCAATTAACATAACTTACTTACTACACATGCTACTGGTTACTTTGTATATGTATGGGCACTTAATTAATTACTAAATATTTTTTTTTTTAATTTAATGACGATGCAACATTATTCATATTCTATTTTTGTAACCCGGCCTATTGGTAGGTAAAAGTAATAAGTAATTTCAAGAAGTTAATTATAATAATTTCCAAACAAAATTTGATTAATTTTTGCATATTATCTCGATCTCCTTGAGTTTTCTCTAGCTATATATACCCCTTGTAACAAATAAGAAAAAACACACACAATTGAACAAGAAGAAATTAAGAAAGCCAAAAAACGAAGATGAGCACTTCAACGATTTCATCATCATCTATTCATGGCTCCAATGGAAATCATGAAGATATCATCAATCTCGATCAGTATGGCTTTTTGCTACTTTTTATGAATTCATCTATTAATCATTTTAATTTTATTTCATATCGTCTAATATTTCTCTTCGATTATAATTTACCATGTCGACTCACTTAGAGTCAGATGTGATTCGATCGATCGTTCGGCTCAAGTTATAAAAGTTGCATCAAACCTTCTGATCATGTGAATTTGTATATTTTTTTTCTCTTTTTTTTTTAGTTACACGTCCGATCAAACATTTTGTCTTGAAACCTTCGGATCAAGTAATACATGGATCGGATATGATTTATTTTCTTATCGTTTTTATTTTTTAATAAAATTGCCATGAACTTATAATTCACTTGGATGGCGATGTAAGATGTTCCATGTTGAAAAATACATCGGATTTCTACGTACGATCGATGTGTGTTTTTCCAACTTTCCCCACTCAACAAAATTATCAATATTTCCTTTTTAAAATCGTATTTTTTGGGCGATTCCCTTCCACTTTTTTAATGTACTTTTTCCAAAAATTATGTCTTTTTTTTCTAAAAATAAAAATAGTTAGTAAAATTTCGTGGTATAATCTAAAAGCAGATTTTCGTTATTTAATTCATGTAATTAATTTTCAACTACTCATTATAAATAGATTTTTTTTAATTAATATTATTATTAGAGATTTATTTTTGTTATTATAACATCACACATTGCATTAATTTTACACACCGTATTTGGAACTATTTGACATAAATCTTAAATATTTGTATACTATATGTGTGTTTAATTAATTAATTTTTTTTCTTTTTTTGATCGATGTATCAGTGGCGATCCAAGGATGTACTACACTTACTGGGTCGATCAAGACTCGAGCTTGACCATCTCCGGGCACCAACACCTCAGCTACTTTTCCAGCAAGGCTAATCTGTGCTGGTTCATGGAGCCGAAACTCGAGGAAGAAATCAAGAACCTACACAACTTGGTGGGCAATGCAGTCGTGAAGGATCGTCACATTGTGATTGGAACCGGCTCAAGTCAACTCATCCAGGCTGCATGGTACGCTCTCGCCGATCAGATGAACGAGCCCATCCCAGTCACCATTGTATCGGAAGCTCCTTACTACTCGGTACATGATCGATCAACCCTAATAATATCTATCATATACAGTCAAATCTCTATAAATTAATAATTTTGAGAAAATTAAAATTTTATTAATTTGATCAAAGAGTTATTAATTTATAAAAGTTGTACTGTATATTGTTTTGCAGTGCTATGAAGATATGGTTGCATTTCTTCGGTCGCGCGTCTTCAAATGGGGAGGCGATGCCCGCAGCTTCAGCGGCGGAGTCGACACCCCCTACATAGAGATGGTTACGTCGCCAAACAATCCAGATGGCGCCATAAGGGGACCCACGGTCAAAATCGAAGGTGGGGCCCACAAGGGGAAGCTTGTTCATGACCTGGCTTACTACTGGCCGCAGTTCACTGCCATTACTTCTCCGGCTGATCACGACATCATGCTGTTCACCGCTTCAAAATCTACTGGACATGCCGGATCAAGAATCGGGTACGTACGTTACAATATTATTGTTATAAGCCGCATGCATGCATCATCTAACATTAGTCAAACTATTAGATTTTTAGTATTTAGTTCAACTTTACGATGCACGATAAATATAGAGGATTCGTTTCGACATGTATATATGTATCTTATTTATTTTTTTCGATTATGAATATTAAATGCGAAGATGGGCGATTGTGAGAGATGAGGAAATAGCTAAGAGGATGGTGAAATTCATGGAGATAAGCACCATTGGAGTGTCGAAAGAAGCTCAGCTGAGGGCTGCTTCCCTACTGCACACTATCTCGGCTAGCTGTAATCCCGATGGCTCGGCTAATTTCTTTCTTCACAACAAGCGTGTGATGGCCGAGAGGTGGGGACGACTGAGGGAGGCTTTGGAAAAGAGCGGCCTATTTTCCGTCCCTAAGTATCCGGCCGAGCACTGCAACTTCACCGGAGACTGCACCGAGCCACGCCCAGGTAATTAATTAATTTTTAACAATTTAATTATATATAATTAAGAAGTCGACAATTGATTGCGATTGTTATCTAACGTCTCGATCACATACGGTCTCGACAGCTTATGCATGGATAAAATGCAAAGAGGGTTTGGATTGTGAGGAGCTATTCATGGAGCAGATCAAGATGAAGACGAGGGGCGGAAGCCGATTCGGGAGTGACAAAGAGTATGCAAGGATTAACATGATGACCGGCGATCAAGACTTTGATCGCTTCTTGGAGAGGCTCCCAAATATTACTTACATATAATTCATTTATATATTTATATATATATGCATATGGATCCATCAACTTACTTAGGGTTTCGTACAATTATATATAATTTGCACCGGCCTGAATGATGTATGTAATTCAGGCATTTATTGGTGAAAAATATTGTATTTCATGTACTATTTATTAATAATGAACCCCAACATATTTCTCTATTATGATTAATGTACTATCATTTGGGATATTGATATATTTGGAGGTTTTTTCTTTTCTAAGAGTGTGTTATGATTAGAAATTAGAAAAATATACTACTGTATAAATGTTGCTATGATTTCATAGTTAATACTCTTTTGGCCCTGAAGATTTTGCAAACTTTTTCTTTTAAATTCCAAAAGAATATTAATGTGCAACATTTTCAAGAACATAAATATAAGTATTGATATACTACTTTCATTACAAGAAAGTATGCACACTTTTGTTTTTTACTTACAAAGAAAATATAAATAATTTTTTCAAAGGGAAGAAGTAGTATGATACAATGGGATTTGATTTTAAAAAAAATGATCTGTTTATTTTTATTTTTTATTTTAAATGTAAATAGTAATAGTCTCGTTTTCTTCTCAAAATACCAAAATAAAAATAAAAATGAAGAGTAATTATAATGAAATGAAGACTTTTATGGTATATGATCCTAAAATGTCAATTGAAAAAAAAATAAAAAAAAATTATGAATAAGAGGGAGTATCTTTTAAGCCTATTCCATTTTTCACACCAAAGCACCGACTTCACAAGTATTACTTTTCCCGCTAGACACCGAAAAATGGAATGAAATAATTTCATACATCACCTACCCTGAGTTTATTTTTCTACGAAAATAAAGTCGATATCACAAAAAAAAGCTGAAACACGTACATATACCAACTGACTTAGAGCAAACAACACTCCCATGATACAAACAGCAACACCATGAAGAATAGAACAACAAAACAAACCACAACAAAGCAAACAAATCAGCCCCTCAAACAAGTCTCAGCTCATATTCTCCAGCCATTGTAATATATCTCACCCATGGAAGAGCCTGATAGCCACTTTTTTCGATCACCTTCAAGTAACGAACCTACGAAAGCCCAAGTTCCAATAATAATATAAGATTATGCTACAATATGATATGATTTAAATTGTAGATAGTCTCATATGTCAAGAAGAGCCAGTTTCTATAAAGAATTAAGATCACAATTCATATTTTAAAACAAAAATCATACTGGACAAAAGGGGCGAAGGTTTTTTGTTTTTCTTTTTAAAGCCTATAAACCCACTATTTTGCTTATTTATAAAATTAATTAACAAAGCTTGAAGGGAAATGGGGGTCGACCGAGGCCTGGCTGCCCCCCTAGCCTCGCCATTGCTCTCAAAAGTCAAAACCGATCCCTCAGCAGCAAATTTACATTGCTGGTTATGATAACTCGTTGACCTATTGGCAAGATCTAGAGACCGAAAACCTCTTTTACCCTCACAGCTGTTATGAACTAGGAACCCTTGTATATAGAGATGCCCAAATACATAAACCCAGTAGAAGCTAACCTGTATGCCCGAAACAGTGAAATAGGGTATTTCAAACTTCACACGTATAGGAGCCTTTCTCTCTGGAACTGATTCCTCTGAGATTACACTAGGAAGACGAAACTCTGCTCTCAACATATATTCCTAAAAAACAAAAGCAAAGCCAAAACAAAATCCATTCAAACCAACAACTTAAACAAAATAAAATTTAGTGAGATATGAAAATAACTAATTTTACCTTGCCACCTGGAAAAGACTTTATTTTCCAAACCAATGAATCCTTTTCCGGAGCATAAGAGGCTGAACCCATGGATGTACGGACACTTGGATTGGTAGCATCAGGTGTCACAGGAAACTCGATTTCAACATTAGTTGCGGTGCTGAAAATCAAATAAACCGGACAATAAAAATTGAAGATCTACAAGGAACTGACTCTAGATAGATAGTTAGATACTATATAAATTAAAATATAGAACCAAAAAACATGTATAAATAAATAAAAACAGAAAACTACCTACGCTCCTTGAATTGGCTCCTGGCTTTAACCATAATCTCTATGCGGCTCCTAGAGTGCCTTTCTACCTGGGCTTCTACCCATATTAAAGGCTTTACCTGAAAGAAACAATAACTGAATGTTTTGAAGCAACCTGTTTAGCAAGTTGATAAGATCACAAAAGCTAAATGTTAGATAACGTTTTTTTTTCTCTTTTCGATTACGTAAGTTTTTATTATTTTTATTCTCTTTTTATTATTTATAAATTAAAAATCCACTTTCTTTTCTTTCTTTATTTTTTATTCTGCATTTAGAGCTTTCCATGTTTTTTTTTGTTTTGGATTTGGTTTCAGTGACTTGATCTAATGGATGACCGTGGTAAATTTTGCTGTTGAAAAGATTATTGTATATTCGTGCACAGTGGGTCAAATAACTTGTCCATGTTCTACTCTGATTTAGAAGTTTTTCAAAGCAGCAATGATAAGAGGGCATATCTGGAATTCTACAAGCAAACCTGAGTGCTGAGCCTGTAAGTCATGAGATCAAAAGATCCATCAGGAGGAATGAAGGATATTGTCCTGTCGTTTTCAAATCGAGCCAAGCGCACACACCTGCACACGCACACATCTTTAAGTTAAAAGAAATTTTCTCAGACACATACAACACTTTACTCTCGTTTTGTCCCTTACAACACAAACATTTTTACACATGGACATGGCTTTTTGGCACACATACTAGCGAATATTACATTTTTTTTTAATTACTTAACAATAAAGCATGATACAATCAGGTGGATAAAATG
Organism: Euphrasia confusa; assembly: GCA_954870475.1. Classification (NCBI taxonomy): domain Eukaryota; kingdom Viridiplantae; phylum Streptophyta; class Magnoliopsida; order Lamiales; family Orobanchaceae; genus Euphrasia; species Euphrasia confusa. Next base: position 49,249,186 of record OX940949.1, on the reverse strand, counting down.
ATAGATTACATACTGATGAAACTTGATGTCATCCAGATCAATAGATTTTCCCTTAGTAGTTCGCCCTTGTGCCTCCAGCAAAACCCTATCATTAAGCCCAAGCTTACACTCAGGCATACCACTGCAATAGATGAAACAATTATTACTCAATTTGATGGAAATCTAACAATATATAGCATCTAATTGAAGTTCTCGTGTGATTTTTCAAGATAACTCCCTTTAGATAAGATTTGACTTCTGAATTTGATTGCAATCAGATATCAAATAAGGGAAGTCAAAAAGTAGATGAACATGTAAAACAAATGACAATAAAGACATCCGTAAGTTCATTAAGTCACTTATGCCCATGTTATGATAACGTTATGATAAGTGATAACAGAGCAAAATAATCTGTCCGATTTTTGTGAACATTTAAAATGTTTATACAAAACTTTTATTCAAATTTTCTTGCTTATTTCTTTACAAGAGACACATTCTATATGACACATTTTTCATATCCACAAGATCACAACTAAAATGGAAAAATTCATTCACAGTACACAAAAATTTAAAAGCACGAATAAAGATAACAAAACAAACCTCAAATACGTCCGCATCTTTAGTGCCCCAACAACGTCTGACCTAATTATTTGCCCATTACTATTAACCAGTATATTGACACTTTCCACAACGTCTAGAAACACCTGGAAAAGTATAACCAAAAACTGCCCATCATAAATACCAGTTGTCCAGAAACGCATTGATTAGCATACAAAAAAGAAACTTACTTCATTGTTTTTGTAGCGTATCCCTTCACTACGCCATGACACTGCATTTGTAACAGCCATTGGAGGCCTCTGTGTCACTTCCATTCTATAGGCATCAGTCTTTATGAACTCACTAAGAATCTTTGCTTCGGTATATTGTGGGTACCCAAAGTCCATAATCTCGTCGAGTAATTCATACTAAGGATACACCAGATATAATCATTTTGTTAAATACCCTAACAAATATTCAAATATGAAAAAAAGGATGCAACGTAATTCCATACCACTACAACAAAATTGTCTCTAAGGGATTCCTCTTCTAACTCTTCAAAGTAGTGTTTAAATACCTGTCGGAAATATTCAAGTAAAAAACACTCTTAGAGAAACTCATGGATGTGGTGCAGTGGAGTGTAACTTTATATCCTGAAAAACTTGTGTCTCTGATTACCAAAAGCGCTTACATCGACTACTCTGTGTAGGAATAGGAGGAGGCTAGCAGCATTGCAATTCTGCCTGGAGGCTGTCATGAGATAAACATTGTTGTGTTGTATGAACATGTATGTGATTCCATTGTCATATACGACAGGATCATTAGATTCCGGACCACCCTATATCATTAAAGATAACAGATGATTTAAAATTATGGAAGAAGTAATTGCTATAAATTGATGTAATTAAAAGCGGTAGAAAGAAATTGAAGTTTAGGAAAAGAAAAGTATCTTGCTAAAAAGTTATGATGCCAATTATAGTATACATGCTCATTCTATAGCTGGCAAGAACAAGTTCCAAGGATTTAATAACATGTTCCTCTTATTCAATGGATCAAATTGCTTCTTGCAAGGGCAAATAAATTGCGGAAAAGCAACATGGAATATTAAACTACTAGAACTTTAACGATGGCAACCCGGAATTCAGGTTTTCATCGAGTTCAACTCAACTGATCACTTCTGCACCTAACTATAATCATTCAAATTCTATATTAAACAACAAAGATAATCTCCATATGGATGAAATGAACAAGAACAAACATCAAGCTAAAATCAATTGCGTGATATCAGATCAAGCTTGAAATTCGCACAAAATTAGAAACCACAAATCGTTATCAAAGATTCAAATCATTTTCAAAGTGAGCAATTCCGCTCAGACAAAATGTTGCAGCACAAAAGGAACAACACATAAACAACAATATACAATATCCAATATCCAAGTACGAAAAACCAAAAAAAAAAAAACAAGGAGAGATTCACCTCTTTGTCGATGAGCTTGGTGAAAAAACGTTCGGCTTGTACGGCGGACACGTCCCCACGGTAGTCGCGCCACACCAGAACCCTACCCTTAATGTCCAGTAGGAACAGCGCCGACGCTGCTCCCGCCATTTCCCCCGCTGAACGATTTAATCGACTTTTTTCAGATTTTTGTTCTTCTTTCGATTCAATTGCAGCGTACGAGAGTCATGGATAGATCACGAGCGGATTGAGACGATAGCGATGAGATCCAGTGCAGATTCGTTATTTGTGTGGAGATGCGAGGGGCAAAATCGGTATCATCATCTTCAATCACACAGCCGTGAGAGATCGGAAAAAAAAAATTGTTTCTTACTGTGCGCTTTTCTTCAGCTAAAATTGAACAGCGTTGAAAAAACTTCCGGGTTTGTCGACTCTACTACTCGGATCGGATCGGACCCATTTTTCTTTTTCATTTTCTTTTTTAATATTTTATTCAAACTAATAAATTAATAATCGAGATAATTAAATTTGCAATTTTTTTTTTTATGAAAACAAATATTTTACTTTACGAATTAAATTTAGACCGTTATTAATATGTGGATGTTTGGCTTGTGAGTAGAGGTTGGTTTAATCAAATCATAAAATTTGGTTAACTATGTATTTTTATAAATCGAAAATCAAATCATTTTAGAAATGATTTAGTTTGGTTTTAATAAAATTATTTTGGTTTGGTTTGGTTCGGTTTGGTTTTAACAAAATATTAATTAAAAAATTAAAAAAATCAAAAATTAAAAATAAATTAAATTTAAAATAATAATTTCTATTTTTTATTAAAAAATAAATATAAAAATAAAATTCAAACTCAAATTATTAAGAAAAAGTAAAAATATAAAATCACAAAAATTAAAAATTATTAATACATTATTTCTTATTCGATTTGGTTCGATTTTTATTAATTTATTGATTAAAAAATCAAATCAAATAGAAAATTGTAAAAATTCAAATCGAATTAATTTGGTTCAATTTAATTTAATCGAATAATTTCAATTTAATTTGATTCAGTCCATTTTTGGAACCAACTGACATCCCTACTTGGGAGATTGAGCCTTAGTTTGACCATAAGCATTTCATGAAAACTTTGTTTCACACGAAGATGAATTACTCCAGTATTTTACTTTCTGAGATTGAATTTCAATTCATAAAAAAATACACTCAAATCACCTCAAACTAATTTTTATGAGGGCAACAACATCATTATTTTCACTTGTATGAGTTGATTCGCTTATCAATCTCAAACTAAGTGAATATATAATGAAAAATACATCATCCTTTTCACTTTTATGAGTTGATTCGCTTATCAAAGATTGTGTTTGTACCCTTTTTCTTTAAATTATTATAATATGGAACGGGGTGAATTAAGAGGGCAACAACAGATATTTATTTGTTTGGACGGGTTATAGATCGGAGTTTGAATAAGGCCGTGTTACACCATAAAAATCCGACACCGACACGTGTCCAGACGTCCGGAGCCACGTCATCAACGAGGTGGTCAACGGGAGATAAACGTCGATTTTGAAGCCAAGTATGAAGAAGGTACCAGACGAGCTCAACATTAGCCCCGAGCACACAGCCTTGTATCAGAATGAAGGATCGGTCAGATAAAGCTCCAGGCAAGAGGCGGTGCCTTCCCGGGGAAGCAGCAGCAAGTGGGTCACTATAGTTAGTGGAATATTTGGTCCAATGCATGTTTAGCACATGTCTAGTGCATGTGAAATACTTGTCATGTAGGGGTGCTAGGTGGCTAAATAGGTGTCAAATGGAGAGATAGAGTAGGCACATGCATACTTGCCTATAAATAGGTGCTCTGACATGTAAAAATGGAGGGAGAAACCCTTGTAAAAATGGGAGAAATCACTCCAAAAAATGGCTATTGCCAAAATACTCCAAAGAGAGAAATAAAAACCTGAATAAGGGGGCTTTGAGGCCTAGTCTTTGTGTCCTTTCTATTTTGATTCTATTACCCCTTCTCAACAAAAATAAATGAGCTTTGTGTCGTTTTATGTACCCCCGATCCGATTCCAGCAAGTAATGTTCAAACGAGATAAAATTGGCACGAACAATGGCGCTAGAAGGAAAGGGTATAAAGAAATCAGATCGAGGAAAGTTTCAAAGGCAACAATGGTCGATGAAGGAGCAGCAGATCGCATCGGGACTAGTTGCCAGCAGATCCAGGAAGATCCTGATCCAGAAATAAAGATCCAGAAGGCAACAGCTCCCCCGGAGGATCCATATTCGGATTCCAGGAAGATCTAGGATCTAGCAAGCAACATCGTCCCGGGAAGCTCAAATCTAGCCACAAGAAAGGGGGAAGGCTACCATGCACCCACAGATCGAAGAAACGACATTGAGGTAAGACATGCAACCTTTCGTCCCCAGTATTTTTTTATAAAATATAATGATTTTATCTCCTTCATAGAGAATATATGTTTAATACTCTAGTTAGACATGCAAATAGCATGCATGCACTCCCAGATGACTGCCCAGGCGAGCCTCTGAAAGAGGCCCCGGGAAAGTCCAAGGAGTTGCCCGGGGCAGTATAGTCGGGGCCCAGGAAAGTCCAGCCGCACTCCTAGATCGAATCGCCGGCAAAAACTTATTTTCATCTAAATGAATAGTTGAATCTCTTGCCACTTCGTCGGAGAGACGAAGGCTGGGTGATCAAAACGACATGCACGGGTGCCCAGGAGGCCTTTCACCGGGAAGAGCTTCAACAGCCCTAGGTGATAACCCGGTGATAGCAGATCTGTTCCACCAATTCTCATTGAATGAGAGTCAGATCTTGCCTACACCGTCTGGTTATCTAAGAGAGCCCCTGGCCCCAGAGTTCGAGCATGCGTCCATGCAACTAGAAATTCAACTCATTCAAACCGAGATGTGGACGGGGTCAGAATCTATAAGATCAAACCCTCGAAAAGACTGGACATAGTCCAACAACTATTTGGCAGATGGCCAGGGAGACTTTTGTAGTTGGCCGGGAAATCTACGGATGAAGCCCGAGCCATTCTTAACGTCACCGGCCAAAACAAATGCTAGAATTGAAGCGTTATAACGCTCCTGTGGGCAGACCATTTATAAAAGCCATTGAGGCAGTGGTCTTGCCTTAATTTTGTTGTCTCAAATTCGTGACCCCCACCAGAGCAGATTGCACGGTGAAGGGCGGTCTTTTAGTCATTGAGCTATGTTTGTTGTATTTATCTCATGTTTATACATCGAAATTAATACAAACTAAACAAACTTAAAGCTAGAATGCAATTTAACACCGGACGAACACGGTGAGATTGGGAACAAGATTTCCGAAGTAAAATACAAATCAACCCCGAGCCCCGTAATATCGGTGAGCACCCGAAGCCCAGAGCAAGTACCCAGAGCGGCCGGGGTAATTAAACCTGAACGTCCGGGGCAAATATCTCAGAAAGGCCTGTAGCTGGAATAATCGAGCAAGAGCAAATTCCGTTGACGAGAGATAATCTCACGGACATAAGACTCTTGTGTAGGTGTAGCCACTATAAATCGATCGAGAAAAGGCTGGGGCCGATGCCCTGGTGAAAAATAAACTCAAAGCAAACATGCAAATATAACAAAGGCCCTGGAGCCTCTATAGATGGGCCAAACATGGTCTGCCTGGAACCTAGAAGAGATGATCCCGTTGGGGCGTGAGGAATCCTCCCCCGAGGCCTCTCTGGACAGGCAAGACATGTTCAGCCCGAAACCTTCCAGAAATGATTTCACCAGGGCATGAGTTATACTCCCCTGGTGACTCTACATACGAGATGACATGATTTTCCTTGTATCTTGAACAGATGATTCCTCCGGGGTTTGAGTTATACTCCCCCGGTGCTTCTCGGGATGAGATGACATGTTCTGCCTGGAACCTTGAAGAGTTGATTTTTCTGGGGCTTGAGGTATACTCCCCCAGTACCTCTCAGGACCGGCACAACATTCTACTCGATACCTTGAAGAGATAATTTTACCGGAGAGTGATTTATCCTCCTCCGAAGCTTCTTGGAACCGGAACAACATGCACTACTCAATACCTTGAAAATACGACTATATAGGAGTCCGATTTATCCTCCTCTGAAGCCTCTCGTGACCAGCGAGTCGTGTTCTGCCCGGTAACTAAAAGACATGATCGCCCCGAGGCTTGAGTTTAACTCACCCGGCGTCTCTCACTATCGGCACAACAACCTCTGTTTGGTACCTCGAAGAGATGACTACATCGGAGTAAGATTGATCCTCCTCTAAAGTCTCTCGGGACGGGCATGAATTTTTCTGCCCGATACCTTGACAAGTTACTAATCTCCAAAACTTCATGTGCGCTGACCTCTAGAACTCTCAGTGCATGAGACATGACGCCGCTAGTACCTTCTGCTCGGAGTCATAGGCTAAATGCCCGGGGCCCTCTCTGTGTGAGGGCCCAGACCTCTCTGAGTAAGGTCTCAGGCTATCTCTGTGCGAGTTTTTAGGTTTCCCCTGTGCGAGGTCTCAGACCTTCCCTGCGTGAAGCCTGAGGTATCCAGAGCTCTCAGTGCACAAGTAATGGAAATTTACAAATAAAACCCGAAGAAGTATTATCCCGGTACCTGGCAACCTCTGAATATACATTCAATGCAGTTTTGACCTGGGGCCAGAGTGGTAATACTAGAACCGGAAGAATATTCATTTACCCAGAACGTGTAGCTCGAATGGGCGAACGAAGATCCCGGAATAATCCCAGCTGAAGTCACGGTGCCTTCGCACTAGACTGCTCAGACCTTCACCAAAGAAAATGACGGAGTGCCCAGGGGAGATTTGGATCCCTTGGAAGATAAAAAGGTTAGAATCCTACTTTTTATAGTCTAATATGACAAAATTCTAATGTTATAATAAACAAAATGTTTGAGCCTCTTATGGCAAATCTCTTATGTTTTTGTAAACAAAATCATTGATCCTTTCATGGCACATATTATGTTTGGAAAACAAATCTGAAGCCTTTTAGGGCGAATTCATGCTTATATGCAGAAATCTTAAAAGTCTAAAATGATAACTTCTTCTTCCTACTCTTTCTATTATTGTAGCCTTTTTGGCCAAATATCATTTATGCAAAAAGCTTTTGAAGTCAAATATAATATATTTCTTCTTACTCCTATTTGCCTTATATGCGCTATATTATAATTTTCTGATATTTGACTGAGAAATAAATAATATGATCCTGGGAGAGATCTAATATCCTCACGAATGAACCCTTTATGTGGGATGATTCCTTTAAAAAGGAAATATTACATATATAATTATTCCTGGAAGAGGCTTAAAGCCGTACCCATGTGATAAATATAAATAAGCCGAAAAGAAGTTAGAACTTCACTCAGGCAAACCCTCTATATGGGATGATTACAAATACTATAAAGTATATGTTTAACCGGGATGAGGCTTAAAGCTGTACCCAGGTAATAAATATATCTTTGCCGGGAAAAACTTAGAGTTTCACTCAGGTAACCCTTCATGAGGGATGATGATATAATAAATAAATATACTATCCCGGTGAGAGCTTTTAAGCTTCTCCCGGACGAACCCCTTACAAGGGAAGATTCCTGTAAAGGAAATTTAAATCTAGAATCCCCAAAAGAGTCTTGAAGACCCGGGGCCGATGAATTCTCTTCTCGGGGAATAGAATTCTGATGATTCAGAATCCTTCGGGAAGAGAATTACGAAATTGTTTGGTAGATCCAGGAGGCTTATAAAAAGTCCAATGGTGCCAAACTAAACTTTGTAGGAAATCGATTGAGGTAAACAAATGGGACCAGGGCCGAAAGCGAGTACCATAAGGAAGAGAACATTTACCTTTAATCGACCTATGAAGTTAAGAGCTCAAAGTACCTAGAACGAAGGGTTGAGCCACATTATTCGGACTTGAAAGGTTAACATATTATGAAAAGAGCAATACAGCTCAGAACCATGCCGGGTAATAAGAGGTGTGAAAACATCCAAAGTGTTCAGAGATCCTTAAAGGATCCTAACACAAAAACAACGAAAACGAAAGAGTTTTAAGCTATTACAAACCATAGATTAATAATAGATTGTCTGGGGCCAAAGGCCTATAGATAATACTTATAATAAAAAGAGGTTAAAACCCCTGAGTTTTTCACAACCAGGGAAGGCTTCATAAACTTTGCAGACTCTTGAGTTTTTACACTTAAGAGGTGGAATTACCATCTCGGGGAGGTGTCACGGTAGAATCTTTTGGTATGCCCCCGGGCCAGTCACCAACAAGATCCTGTCCTTCCCCATCCTTCATCTCTTCATCTTCTTTATCAGCTTCTTCTGTTGTAGCAGTGGGTAGTTCACCATGCATGCAGAGTTTGTCAAAAGTGGGCCACCACTTCATGTCTATGCCATACTCGACCTCTAAATCCTTGAACGGCTGCGGCACCCGGTCATCGAGTGTGTCCGCCTTCATGTATTTTTCGAGAGCTTCGAGGGCAAAGTTTTTGACAACTTCATTCTGCTCCTTTGCCGTTGATCTGACCATTCCAACATAAGAAGTGACATAAAGAAGGTTAGAAAGGATTCGTGGATTGTGATCCGGAGATTCTAACATCTCCAGAGCTTCGTCAAAACGGTCCTGTGCCTCCTTCAAGTCATTCTCAGTTTGACCTTGCTTGGCCTTCAATTCTTTTATCTCACGGGACATCTCGTTCAGTGCCTGCTCCATCGTCTTTTCACCCTCTTTGACAGTCTTCCGAGCCTCCTCCAACTCCGACTTCAGTTTTGCCTTTTCAGTGCGCTCGGTGTCAATAACTTTCCGGCAAGTGTCCCTATCCCCAGCTGCAGATTTATATGCCTCAGTGAGCTCCTTGATGTGTTGGTCTTGCTTTTTTGCGTTGGCCTGATGTGATATGATTGCTTCGAGCATTCTCTCTGTACGGGTATGTGCCCCGGTGACAGCCACTGTAGCTTGACTGGTTAGCTTGAGCGCCAGGGAAAGCGCATAGTTGTCGTGGGCCATCAAGTCATTGAACTCAGTAGTCCAACACCGGCCAACTGCATTTATAGCTTCACCAACAGGACAATCCTGAGTAGACAATGGGGGAATGGGACTTTGTCCAGAATAAAATGACACGAGCACTGGAGGGATTGGAGGATCGGACAGGGACAGTCTAAAGATGGTTACAGTGAAAGAATGAGTGTAGAAGTAGAAGACTCAGAGTAAAATATTTTTATTCTTGGAGTATAAACAAAATAAAGTAAGTAAACTTACTTGGTGAACAACTCATCATGGAGCCCGAACATAGCGTTTTCACTGGTGTTTGAGGACCGTGGGGGAGAGTCTGTCACGTAAATTATAGCTCCCTGGGGCCCTTTGCGTTTTTTCCCTTCTTCTTGTTTAACTTTGAGCAGCGAGGTAGCTCCAGAGGGTGGTAGTCTAGTGCTCGGGGCAGCTTCAGACATCACTGTGTCATAGGTGAAGGGAGTTTCCTGGTAAGAGTCCACCGCATTCATCAACCCGAGAGGATCGGTTTCCGTTCCCGGGTTAGAGAGTGTGTGTGTGCCAGACTTGGCTTTTCGCCCCTTAGCGAATACTGCAGCGTCCACGATGCCTAGTGCGCCGAATATCTCTTGGTTTTCAGCCATGCCGTCAGGTTTTTCAATGAAGACAGTGTTGAAATACGCTACACAGGAAATACATAAACTGTATTACCGGGAGGTCTGTTTAGATATCCCAGGGAAGGTTTAGTGTATATAATGAGGTACCGGGAAGTCTTTTTAGATATCCCAGGGAAAACCCATTTAAAATAAAATATGTCTAAAGTACCAGGGAGTTGAAAAAACTCCCAGGAAAGCTTATTCTCAATTTTAAGCAGAATACCAGGGGATTTGTATAAATCTCACAGGGAAAACTTAAATACTTTGAGAAAAATTACCTAGATAATTGCAATACTCGACGTACGAAGGGCAAAATAGTTCAATTGTGTCTCTAACGCTATCTTTGTTATGGAAACACAAAAAGTTTTATACAAAGACACCGTCTATCCGGTGCTAACTTTGATACAAAGAAACCGTCTATCCGATGCTAACTTTAATACAAAGACACAGTCTTTCCGGTGCAAACTTTAATATAAAGACACCGTCTATCCGGTGCAAACTTTCTTAAACTAAAGACACCGTCTATCCGGTGCTAACTTTGATACAAAGACACCGTCTGTCCGGTGCAGATTTTATACAAAGACACCGTCTATCCGGTGCTAACTTTAATCCAAAGACACCGTCTTTCCGGTGCTGACTTTGATACAAAGACACCGTCTATCCGGTGCAGATTTTATACAAAGACACCGTCTATCTGGTGCTAACTTTAATAAAAAGACACCGTCTTTCCGGTGCTGACTTTGATACAAAGACACCGTCTATCCGGTGCATATTTTATACAAAGACACCGTCTATCCGGTGCTAACTTTAATCCAAAGACACCGTCTTTCCGGTGCTAACATTAATCCAAAGACACCGTCTTTCCGGTGCTGACTTTGATACAAAGACACCGTCTATCCGGTGCAGATTTTATACAAAGACACCGTCTATCCAGTGCTAACTTTAATCCAAAGACACCGTCTTTCCGGTGCTGACTTTGATACAAAGACACCGTCTATCCGGTGCAAACTTTGATACAAAGACACCGTCTATCCGATGCAAAATTTAATACAAAGACACCATATATTCGGTTCAGATTTTAAACAAAATACACCGTGTAACGGTGAAATTCTAAGTGACAAGACACCAAATATTGGTGCGACACTATACGAAAGAGGCCCAAGATATTTGAAATATCAAGAGGGGCCTAAACCATTATTCCAAAATTGGCAAAGGCCAAGAGCTAGCCAAGCATCCCAAAAGTAAGGGACACTCCCCGTTGAGGAGTTACATACACTGGGGCCATCCAAAGAGTCCTTAAGAGACCGATGCCCAGTATAAATCTGAGCGGGAATGATTCGAGAACAAGTATCGAACTTGTCCGAGGTCAGGACGCGAAAAAATGAAATAACTTATTTTTCATGAGTGAGAAAATAAGCCCAAAAAAGACCTTATAAAAGGCATTAAATAAACATAGTCCTAGAGACTTGATATATTGATGAAACTCCCGTAGGAGATTACATTTATTCCCGGGACATCCTAATTAAAGGACGGGGAAAATTGAAAATCCCTCACAGGGAAAAAATGGGAACAAACTGGAAAAGTCGATCTTTATTCACCAGGGAAAATGCAAGGTGAAATTACATCTATGCAAACCCAAAAAAGTTGGGTAGAGTAAATCTACTAGTCACGGGGGATCTTTCAAGACTCCCTGGATCTAACACCAGAAAAGTTGATTCCCTAAATTCGGAATTAGATGAGCAATCTTCCGAATAAGTTCCAATATTATAATTATTCAGATAAGACAAATTTAATTGGCACCGATTAATTAGTTCTGTGTGACAGAGCTTGATACATCAATGTCTCAGGAGACTGAAAATGAAGTCCTCGGGCGAATCCTTATGGAAGGCCCCGAGAAATATGAAATCAAAAACAGAAATTACAAAAAATTCCAGAAAACCAAGAAGGACTAAGTAAGTCCAATGGTACCTAACAGGAAAAATATTCCAAGATTATTATCTTATGCAGGTAAAAGACTCGATTCAGATCTAATCGAGCAAACAAAGAAGATCGTAACCTCCTCTCCATCTACCCTGATGCCACCCGATAGCCACTCACGTGTTGATCCATCCCGGGAAGACCCCCTGCCAAAAGCCACTACTGACGAAATCCACAAGTAAAACATCCAACCCCGAAGAGTATCAAGATTCATTACCAGAAGATTCAAGACCAAACTTCAGGAAAAAAGATGTTATAATCCATCAATTTTTCTGGGGGCCAATGTTACACCATAAAAATCCGACACCGACACGTGTCCAGACGTCCGGAGCCACGTCATCAACGAGGTGGTCAACGGGAGATAAACGTCGATTTTGAAGCCAAGTATGAAGAAGGTACCGGGCGAGCTCAACAGTAGCCCCGGGCAGACAGCCCCGTACGGCCGTACCAGAATGAAGGATCGGTCAGATAAGGCTTCAGGCAAGAGGCGGTGCCTTCCCGGGGAAGCAGCAACAAGTGGGTCACTATAGTTAGTGGAATATTTGGTCCAATGCATGTTTAGCACATGTCTAGTGCATGTGAAATACTTGTCATGTGGGGTGCTAGGTGGCTAAATAGGTGTCAAATTGAGAGAGAGTGGGCACATGCATACTTGCCTATAAATAGGTGCTCTTACATGTAAAAATGGAGGGAGAAACCCTTGTAAAAATGGGAGAAATCACTCCAAAAAATGGCTATTGCCAAAATACTCCAAAGAGAGAAATAAAAACCTGAATAAGGGGGCATTGAGGCCTAGTCTTTGTGTCCTTTCTATTTTGATTCTATTACCCCTTCTCAACAAAAATAAATGAGCTTTGTGTCGTTTTATGTACCCCCGATCCGATTCCAGCAAGTAATGTTCAAACGAGATAAAATTGGCACGAACAGGCCGGAAAACTGGAAATGAACATGGTTTTCTTGAGCTTAAAGCTCTCTTTTACTTATAGTATTTGGAAAATGAAAAAGATGAAGTCCCTTCTCCTCCTCTCTTTTTTACTACTTTTTGCATGAGTATGCAAGCTCTCCTAATGCCACCTATTAGCCACCTATTACTTTCTAATTCCACTAAAAAAGGCTTTAAGCTTTACATTAAAAACCCACTAATTTTGTTTCCCACTTGTTGCATGTCACCAGGGGAGCACCGCCTCTTGCCTGAAGCCTTATCTGACTGATTCTTCTTTCTGCACGGGGCTATCTGCCCGGGGCAACTGATGAGCTCGTCTGGTTCCTTCTTCATACTTGGCTTTAAAACTGATTTGGTCTTCGGTTGACTCTTCATCTGATGACGTGGCTCCGGTCGTCTGGACACGTGTCGGTGTTGGATTTTTATGGTGTAACATTGGCCCCCAGGAAAATTGATGGATTATATTATCTTTTTTCCTGAAGTTTGATCTTGAATCTTCTGGTAGCGACTTTTGATACTCTTCGGGGTTGGATTATTCACTTGTGGATTTCGTCAGTAGTGGCTTTTGGCTTGGGGTCTTCTTGGGATGGATCTTTTTTCAGGTGGCTCTATTGTGGTCTTCAAAGACATTTCAGAGAGAGAGAGGGAGAGGAGGTTGCGACGTCGTCGCTCCGGACATATGTACCTCCATTGATCAAAAATCTCTTTTGGGACTTTTCCCTATTAGTATTTTTGTAATGGACACATATAGTCACTGGATAAGAAAATTTTGAAAATTAATTATTTTCCTCGGGGATATGTCTTGAGACTCCCCTGTTAAAATATTTATTGAGGTACTGAGACCGGATAATTTCTTTTCCGGTGGAGGTGTGAAGACTTTTTGTATGCCGATTTTATTTCGGTCTTAAAATGATTTCAAAGAATCAATAAATAAAATAAAAATATTTGAAAAATCAGAAGTTACCTTTTACAGGTTTTTCGGGCCACGTGGCCTGACGGTTAGTTACAGGCTGAATTAATTAGGGTTGTGAGTGGGGCGGTACTTGAGTGTTAATTTCTCGGTAACCGCCCGCTCTCTCTCACCACACGTAACTGTTGCGTCAAATTCTTCATCATATTTTGGATTTCAAATTTTGAAATCACTTTTCTCAATTCACAGAAACCACATTTTTGGGTAAGTGTAAAATTTCTCTCGATTCTTCTTCTAGTTTTCTTTGTGAAATTTTTGTTTTTATTTTCTTTGACTGTAAATCGAATCATGCCGCAACTTAGACGAGGTCCTCGAGGGAGGCACCAACCTCCCGAAGCTCCCCACGTCGTCTTCGGCAGAGAATACAAATCGTTCATGGAGGGCGTCGTACCAGATCTACCGTCGCCGGATGCGCCAGATACGTCCACCGAAGGGCCCTATCAACCGGTTACGAGAAAATCGATTCCGGTGAGGCCCGACAAGGATCACCAAGACTGGGGTGCTCACGGCCGGAAAAGTACAATAGACCCCTCAACATTACTAGAAAAACGTAAAAAATGGCGGATCCCTAATAATGTCCACTTGTACGTGCCGCTGCCGGGGAATCGGCGTGTTGTCCTCCGGCGGGGATGGTGGTTGTCGGCGAAGATGCGCTGGATGTGGGGTTGCGGTTTCCGCTGCACCCCTCAATTTCTGGACTCCTAAACCGTTGGGGGATAGCCCCTCACCAACTCCATCATAACGGATGAGGCCAACTATACGGTGTACTCACCGCGTTGGGCCAGGTGGGGCTTTCTCGACCCATAACCGGCGATGAGTTCCATCAATTCTTCAGCCCAGTCATCTCCAACGCTGCCTCCCGCGGGAACTACACGGTTTACCTGAGGCTCAACAAAGTGAAAATTAAGGAACCCAAGCTCAAGGATATCAGATGGTGGGACCGATGGTAGTTCGTCTCATGCCGGTGGAAAACCCAGACCCGAGAAGGGGAAATTGACATCCCTGTCACCTACTCTGATAAACCTGACTGTAAACCTTCGTACTTACCTTTGTACATTTTTTACTGATCCAAACTTTTTTCAATGATGCAGGTGGTCGATTACCGAAAACATTAGATCTCCCGTGGGATCTAGAGACGGCGAATCTCCTAGCACTGTGTATTCCATAAAAAAAAAGAGATTGCAATTTGTACAACGACAACGTTTGCGATGAAGCAGGCTTATACTACCCACCGTACATCGAAGGTCGTGACTATCCAGGTAATTTTTCTCAAAGTATTTAAGTTTTCCTTGTGAGATTTATGCATATCCCCTGGTATTCTGCTTAAAACTGAGTATTACGTTTCCCTGGGAATTTTTCCAACTCCCTGGTACTTGAATAAATTTTTGTTTCAAATGAGTCTCCCTGGGATATCTAAATAGACTTCCCGGTACTCCATTGTATACCATAAACTAAAACTTCCCTGGGATATCTAAACAGAACTCCCGGTGTAATAGTTTAAGTGTTTCCTGTGCAGAGTATTTCAACACTGTCTTCACTGAGAAACCTGACGGCATGGCAGACAACCAAGAGATATTTGGCGCACTTGGCATCGTGGACACTACAGTTTTCGCAAAGGGGCGAAAAGCCAAGTCTGGCACATCTTCTGGCAGAGGGAGGATCTCTGTGAAAACCCGGGGAGGCTCATCGAACACTCCCGCAGGTCGAACCCGATCCCACACTCTCTCTAACCCGGGAACGGAGACCGATCCTCTCGGGTTGATGAATGTGGTGGACTCTTACCAGGAAACTCCCCTCACCTCTGACACAGTGATGTCTGAAGCTGCCCCGAGCACTGAACTACCACCCTCTGGAGCTACCTCGCTGCTTGAAGAAGCACTTTCTCTCAAAGGAAAGAATAAGCGTGTTTAGTCTCACTTCAAAAATCGAGAGTTCGTTGTAAACGACCACTCAGAATATCAATCCGAGGGAGGACTAGAGTGAGAGGTTTTCGTAGAAAATTCCATTTCAATTTATGTCAAATAAAAAGTTCGTTCAAGTAATCAATTAAAGCAAGTAACGTGTATCAAATAGGAAAGAAACGAAGATGAAATCAAGGTAGCACCGCAATATGAATGATCTAATGCTCAAGAATATCAATTGTTCGGTTAAATGTAATAACCGAACCTCGAGAAGACAAGTCTCGCACCACGGCGACTAATCGATTTAATCTCAAATTGACCTTAAACCCGCCCCACGGTGATTATGATCGATTTCGGTTCAAGAAATTACACTTAAAACTAAGTTAAGTTCATTTGAGCATTTTATCAAACACGTTGTGGACAAAACCTATGTTTCATCTCCAACTCAAAATTTAGCCAACAAAAGCCATAGAAATCATCGTAAACAACATGCAAATCATAAATCCAAGCTCAATCAACGTCATTCAATACAATCCAAGTCTCAATTTTCACAAATCAAGCAAAGTATAAAAAGTCTACAAAAGCAATAAAGAGAAAAAAGAGTAGAAATAGCCAAAGTGATGAGATAGCCAAGTCCGTCGTCTTCAATTGATCTCGATTCTGTCGTCAATGGATCGTCTCAATTTGGGGAAGATGAACTTTCTCTCAATAGATTCTCTAACTCTCCATCTAAGTGTTCTCAATTGTGTGTAGATGAAAGTGGTGAAAAGTCCTTCGTAGAAGCTTTCCTCTCCCTTTTTTATAGCTCCCAAGTTGAAAATCGGTCCTCTCTGTTTCCCTCCAAAGATGAAGATCAATTTGGATGTGAAATGACGCTCTTACCCTTGGTCAAAGCTTTAATCGGACGGTCAACGTGGTCAACACTCTCATAATAAGCCTTGCCGCGGGAAAATTTAGCCATTCCGCGGGAAAATTCTTCATTCCGCGGATTCCGCCGCGGATCGTACCGTGGAAAAACACCTAAACACTCTGAGATTCTCCGCGACAGCTCACCTCTTTTTGCCATTCCGCGGACTTTTTCCGCGATAGCGGGCTGCCGTCTCATTCGTTCCCTCCTTCTGTGCAGCTTTACGATTCTCGTCATAACTTTGCCGTCCGAACTCCGATTGACACGATTCAAAATTCCCCGGATTCCCGACTTCAAGATATTCGCGTCCATGTATGTTACAGCCTATAGTTCTCGACGAGCGATAGCAGTTCTCGTCATGAAGTTGCTGCAATTCCGGGTTTGGATCTTCTCCTCATTTCTCTTGTTTTAGCCTCGTTTTTCCTACAATTTGACAAGAAAAACACACTACACCACAAGTGAAATCCGTCGAGACAATAATATGCTTTACCTTCCAAAATCGTACAAATATATACAAAATATAAACAAACACACTCCCGAAACAATACTATAGACGAGCGAAATATCGGCACTTCACCGCGTGAGCAACCAAACTCGCTGGCGTTTATTTCTTGTTAAGCCCTCGGGCCAAAAACAATCTTTATGATTTCATGCTTTTAATTTCGTACTTTGTTTTGTTATTTCCCTTTGAACAATTTCCCGTTTTAATGCATAATATAGTTCGTCGTAATTCTCTTGTTTTATTTTCGGTTTTAATTATGTCAACTAGCTAATCTGTTTGTATCTCGGCAAGACAGAACCTGACCAACCCTAAAACGTGATCATGCCGGGAGGCTTAGTGAAGACAACAACTAGCTGAGTTTTGTTCCCGATTCAACAATGTAGTAACTTAAGCATGTTAGGGACTTGGGCAATCCTACAGTGACCAGTTGGAACCCCGACTTGCCTAACACAAGAGTACGTGGATCAACGCGACCGGGAGACTGGGCGTCCGTGAAGTACAACATGTTGTTGGAGATGTGGTCGTATGACTTGGGTCTGTCCAGGCATGCTATTGGCCATTCTGGGTTTGCTTGGAGGATGAAGGCGACTTGATCAACTTAGACTCATGCGGTCACATAGTGTCGAATTGGTCAACGTCAGGAGACCTATTGAGAGAGATCTAATAGGACTTAAACATAAGAGCGAATGAGGGTTCGGGGTATTAATATGCGTGACATTATAGGGATGTTAATACTTGGGATCTATAACTAGAAGACAAAACTGTTAGCAAAATGATATACGCACCAATGATCGGCAGCACATAGGTCAAGGGGGTAGTCAGGGGAGTCAATGCCTGGATACTTCATTTCTTATTTGTTTATCTTATCTGTTTAGTCAAGTCTGTTAATTGCTCAGTCTGTTAGTTAAGTTGCATGCTAGTTAATTTTCCTTTAAGATATTTGCTATTTTTCAGTCAAGTAAACACGGTGACCACGGTTCGGCAGTGCCCAACTGCTTTCCAAAATAAAACCTTTTCAAACGTGACAACCCAATTGAGCAATAAAAGCCGGGGCTCGCAATCGCTCTCGTAGCGATTGCTGGGGATGCATCGAGCATCCCCGAGGCTGCTCGTAGCAGCCCCGCAGCGGGTACACGGACCCGCTGCCCAGCGCACGGGATCACCTCGTGCGAGCCGCTACGGGTTCATGTTGGAAATCGATATCCCGGATTCCATCAGTTCACCCGTAGCACGCACGGGTCGCTGCGGGACTTCCCGCAGCTGCCAGCGATCGATCCTCGTGATCGATCGCACCCCTCGGCTCCGGCCGAGGGTTCCTCCCGTAGCCACGCCGCGATCCCGGCGGGGATCCCTAGACCGCCGGCGGTCCGGTGGTCTTCGACCACCACCGCCCGGTCTATCCCCGTTCCCGATCTCGTTTGTTTTCCCGGATCTTGGTTCATGTGTATATCACGATTAATTACGTAAAATCATACAAGGGGGTTTACGATTTTACCTTCGTCTCGTTGTGCGGAGAAACGAGATTAGTTTGAAGACCTTCGGATCTTCCTACGTATTCCTTGCACTTCGTTCGAACGTCGTGTGGGCGACGATCCTCCGAACTCTTATGGATCTCCTTCACGAACTCTCTAGAATATCAAGTATGATATTCTTGTCTTATTAATGTTATGAATTGTGAAGACCATCTAGTGCTTTTATAGGCTACGTAGGGGATCTAAAGGAGGTGGAATATTGAGCTTCCAATATTAATGATTAAATTGAGCCCAAACTCAAATCTATTAATCCATTAATATTAATTATATATTAACTCCACTATATAATATAATTGCACTCCCAATATTTACCATATTATATCAAATAATATTATCTCCGGTAGTATTATTTATTCCATGTGTTTAAGATATAAATATCAATGAATAAAATTAATTTATTGCTAATTAATTTATTCAGCTATTATATCCGAGAATAGTACCATTCAACTTTAATTATTATGCGGAACAAATCCACTCATGAGGTTTACATAATAATTCCTTATGAACTCATCTCGGGGATACTATCAACTCTTTCGAGGACACATTTTCCCGTCAAGAATTCACGGCATGCCATACATAAAATACCGTGACCCACCTTTGCCGATAATTGATCGGTTATTCTAATTGGTCAATTCATTTGGAAAATCAAAGTCAATAATATTAAATGCACACACCCGCAATAATATTAAGGATTAAGAATTAAATGCTCTGAGATTTAAATTGATTATCTAAGGCAATCCTAATCGATAAATCTCAAGCGATCCGCTCAATACACCAAGTGTACAAGTATGATAAAATAATTAAGACCAATTATTTTCTCTCTCGTACAACGACTATACCGATGGATTGGTCCCTGTCCATCTAGGTCGTGAGCCACTGTTTGATTGATATACGAGTAATCGATAGTATGATCTTCCGTGTGACGTCGCACACCATACTAACTACAACGTATATAATCCAGGACTATAATTTACATTTATTTAATTATAAATAATTAAAAACAAATAATTATTTATTTATTTAAATAGATTAAATGCTATGACCGGGAGTTTACGTTACTTAAATCTAGACATTAAGTATACAACTACATCAATACGCACCAATGATCGGCCGCACATAGGTCAAGGGGGTAGTCAGGGGAGTCAATGCCTGGATACTTTATTTCTTATTTGTTTATCTTATCTGTTTAGTCAAGTCTGTTAATTGCTCAGTCTGTTAGTTAAGTTGCATGCTAGTTAATTATTTGTTATTTTCAGTCAAGTAAACACGGTGACCACGGTTCGGCAGTGCCCAACTGCTTTCCAAAATAAAACCTTTTCAAACCTGACAACCCAATTAAGCAATAAAAGCCGGGAAAACTATAAGCTAAATCGCCTCCTCGTGGGATCGACCATATACTTGCTACTAGTACTCGTGCTAGTGAATTGTTTAGGCTTTATAAATATTATTTTGCGCTACTCCACGACGGTAGCGTCACATACCCAGAACCCTCTCATTACAGAATGCTTATTGAGAGCCTACAATACCTAACCATTACCTGGCCAGACATCAACTTTGCTGTGAATAAACTTAGTCAGTTTATGCAATCGCCTACTTTCAAACATTACACAACTGTCAAACGCTTATTAAGATATCTTTCAGGAATTTCCACCAAAGGGCTACAGCTAATTAAGTCACCTCATCTCAATCTTACCGGATATTCAGATGCGGATTGGGCTTCAGACCAGGATGACCAGCGTTCCACCTCCGGCTACTGCGTATTTCTTGGCCCCAGCCTCATTTCCTGGAGTTCAAGGAAACAACATACTGATTGCTCAAAAACTAATTTATAAAACCGAAAGGTTTACGAACATAAAACCCCCGAGTCGATCTCAAGGAGCAATGCTATCGGCACGTGAATGTCACTTTATATATGCTAAGTACGAGTCTCAAAAAGGGAATTAAAATCATTATAACTAAGGGGGGTTTTGCAAAGAGTATTTGTTTAACAACTAGAACGAGTATTTAAAACAAGTAATTAAAGAGTGATTTGTAACAAAAGTGTTTGGGAAGCAAGGGTGTTCCGATTACTCTTCCTAACGAACTAGAGTTGAATATGATTTACAAAACACTCAATTAACTATTAATCGGATTAGCAATCAAGGTGTTGTCACGTTACCCCTCACCATTGATCGTCTACACTCAATCACGACACACACGAGAGTTTCACCCCTCGAGGTCCTCTACTCGGCGTTCCGATATTTCGAGTTTCGACATTACACATCAACCGTATGGTCCACTAGTGATATACTCGGGAGTTGTTCAACACGAGACCACAAATCGAGATGTGTAATTATCCAATTAATAGAAATCAAGCTACTCAAGAAATCAACTCTAACTCAATGAGAAATTTCATCAAACACCCTTACAACGGTTTAGCTAGCCATCAACAAGCACTCAAAATCACAATCCACAATCGAGTAAGCCATAATCGAGAAGAAACGAAGAGAATCTCACCACGGGGATAAATGATTCGATGGATGAAGAAGACGATCGAGCCGAGCTTCCGAAATCGAGGTCGGACTTTAACTTGTCACCTGGAAAAACCGCTCCAATGAAAACGTCGGGCTCGAGGAGAGGAAGATCGTTCGTGAATGAGATTTAATCGAATTCTCGACGTACGGAATTTAGATCGTGAATTTGTGTTGAGAAATTGAAGAACATGAAAATGGAAATTGGATTGCTTGAGAAGAAAGCTAAGAATGGAATGTGTAAAGTGAGGAATGAAAAGTTATGAAAAATTCTCAAGCCAAAATCCTATTTATACCCTTCAAAAGAGGGGTCAAACAAAGTCAAACAAATGATTCTTCTCAATTTTGCTCCAAGGAAAGTGCTGGTCTGTTCGTCGATCCGTATCTTCTAGCTCGAACATCAAAACACAATCTTGACCGTTGATATTGTAGAGGCTGAAGTTAGGAACCCACAGTTAAATTTTCAGGTTGATCCGACGGTAAACGAATCCGCAAAGACATTTTTTCCGAAGTCTCGCAGTGCTGGTCGTCGGTCAACACGTTTAAATGCTTGTTGTCGCCCGACGGCGTTTTTCTGTCGCCCGACAAGCTCCATGTTGGCCGACGTCTTTGAGATGTCGTCCGACATCTTCACGTCGCTCGCGGAAAGTCAACGTCGCTCGTAGTCTAGGTGCACTGACCCACACGTCGCTGCAGCTCATTTACATCGCTCGCTTGACATGTTGTCGGCCGACGTCTTCACGATTTCACTCCTTTAAAAATCTGGGTTCTCTGGCTCCTATCTTCGTCCTCGGATCAAATCTCATCAAAGTGACCGTTGAAAGTGTAGATATAGAAGTCTTCTACGTGCTGTAGAAATTTGGGGACGATCCAACGGCTGAATTGTCGGGGATGACCATTCCTTTACGACTGCGCAAAGCTGGAATCGGCATGAACCCTTTTGTGTATTTCTTCTTGTTTTCGCTCGATTCTCGTCCAAACTCTACCAAACCAAAACCATGACAACATAAACACATAATCACATTAATAAGATGAATATAAGCACAAAAACAATACAAGAAAGTCACACAAAACAATAGAAAATATCGCACAAAAACGTGCGAAACACATACTGTCTCCCGGTCAAGCGCAGAAGCTGAATACCGAAGCCTTGGCAATGCCATGGTTGAATTGCTTTGGGTTCGCTCTCTCCTTCAGGAACTTCGCCTGCAATCACGCACAACTCCGGTCATCTGGGTTGATAATATCAACACTGTGTATATGTCTACACACGCCGTGGTTCAGGCTCGAACGAAGCATGTAGAAATCGATCTACATTTCATTCGCGACAAGGTCGAAAACAAAGAAATCTTTGTCAATCACATACCAGCTCAAGATCAGCTCGTCGATATCTTCACCAAGGCTCTGCCGTTCCAATCTTTCTCGCGGCTCAGTTCAAATCTTCACCTTGTCGACGCTCGAGATTGCGGGGGGATATTAGCGGTATCCCCAAATTCAAACAGAAACGACGTCGCATCCACGCCCTAATTGTGTTCAGCTGGAATTCTCATACGACGCCGTTTTATCACCTTTCCCTTTCCTGATTACTAAAAGGGCTTTTACCCTTTTGCCCTCAATTAAGTTTCCTTTTAGGGTTTTTGTTTTTGCTCTATATATAGGAGACAAACACCTGTATAGCCGCAATCCCAAGAACAGAAAATTAATGGAATGAATATTATTCTCTCAATCTTTATTTCATGAATATCCATATTACATAAATTCCATTATCTACTGAAACATTACCAGCGTGTAGTCGAATTCGGATCAAGAAACACTGAATTGAGATCTTCTCGGACATTGACATGAAAAAAATAATCACAAAAGCGGTCCCTCCCAGAAAGGTTCACTCCCTTAATCCTAATCGAACTTCTAATTCTTGGCCCCACAGTTGAGGCTCTTGGCGATCCGCAAAATTGTGCCATTCCCGAGGCCACTGCTGAAGTAGTTGGATCTGTTATCGAAATCAAGGATTTTGATCGCTAGAATTTCTGGGTCCCCATGGCCCCTCATGTGGGAAGCACAAACAGGTCGTCCCATCTTTCTTGAAAAGGATTTTTATCGCCCGATCGATTTAATCTCGCTCATTGTCGAGGGAGATTCATCTCGACTGGAGGGAGTAGACTAGGATTCCGGTGAAGAGGAGCTCGAAGTTGAATATGTGGTCCTCGGGGATGCAGAGAAAGATTTGCGAACCAGGTAGAGATCGAGGGACGCGGGTGTTGTTGTAGATGTTCTGTGTATCATCAGAGAGGGGGAAGTAGCAGCCTTCTTAAGGATGGGAGAGGTAAGTAGCAGATAGTTGTGTTAGCACGACTCACGAGTAGGGTTTTCTAACTTGATGGTGGGATTTATGAGCGGTTACGGATAAGTGATAGTGGAATAACAAGACATCAGTTATTTTCTAAGATAAATTGATTGTTAAAATAAATTTTACATCAGTAATTATAAAACCGACGTCTGAAAAATATTATTCACGCCAGTTATATATAAACTGATGTAGTCTAAATATATTAACTTCAATTTCTTTAAAACCGATGTAAAGTAACTATTATTCATATCGGTCAGTTTCATAACGGATTTTCTTTTACTTTCCAACAACGGGTAAAACAAAAAGGCGATATGAATAACCACATTAACATCGGTTATACATAAACCGATGTAAATAGACAGATGTTAAAAGTGTTTTTTATAGTAGAGTGCATACAAAAATTTATTCTTGTATTAAATAATATAAAACACAAACTAAAAGTAAAAATAAGATGAAATTATGTTATGGCATATTGGTACGTAACTCAATTCCTTATTTGACCAAGATCTGGAGAATGAGCCGGGCTTGAAGAAGGACTCGGGCCTCTGGAGGCCTGCGGTGGTGACGGTGCAGACAGTTTAGTTCTCAATTTTCTATTGGCAATTGAACAACTAGGGATGAATCAATTTCTTCCTTACCTAGTTAATGAGCACACACAGCTTAAATATTTATAATGTGAAATAATATATATATATATATAATTTACCGTAGAAATAGAGACTAAGCTTGAAATATTTACCTTGATGAGGTGAGGATAGAGTAAATATGAAAAACGAAATCAATATTATTGCTGCTAATAAAACCCCAGGGATATGCATTCTTGTATTCCTTGTATACTTAATGAGTGTGTATTTTGTGCATACAATAATAACTATTAAGGCTAATATATACTCTAGATATTAATTTATTTTATTTTGTAATTATGGTACAAAATTGTTTGAGTTTGGACCGGAATAGTATTTGTGCTATTAAACAATTCGTTTTTATTTATACCTTTTTATCTTTGACAAAACAAATTTCTAAATTTGATCATTTTTTTTTTCTCACGATATATAGAAAAGTTTCTAAATCTTTATTATTTTTCTCTTGCCTTGGTCGTATTGCAATTATTAAAACTATGCGACATAACTAAATATTTTAAATATTAAGAGGGTGTATGGTAAATGTTTTAAAAGAATTTTAAAAGATGTAAAAAAAACTTTTCAACAGCTTATAAATTACTAAAAAAAGTAGGAAGTGTTTTATTTTTAGCTTGTAAGCTTTTTAAATTTTCGATAAAAATAAAATATTCCTTGTTGAAAAATAAAGTTAAAATTAGTTTTAAATTTTTCAACTATAAAATTAATTCAGATTAAAAATTAATTGATATTATAATTTTTATATAAAATAAAATTTTATTTATTCACAATCCGATTTTAGATAAATTAAAATAAATTATTGAAGTTAAACATATTAAAAGAGCATTAATATAAAATAATTGAAATGTGTAACAAAATGATTATGCATAGAATTATTATGTTCATTAACGAATTGAATAAGATCATACACCTTTGACAGTACATAACAACGACCACATGCACACGTTGCCAGTTCGTTTGTCACAGCTCGTGATGCAGCTTGACCTGACTTCGACTTGAAATTGGTTCTTGGTCAATTTGTGCAGCTTGACCTCGACTTTGACTTAAAATTGAAATTGAAATTGAAATTGGTTCTTTGTCAATTTGTGCAGCTTGACCTTGACTTCAACTTGAAATTGAAATTGGTTCTTGGTCAATTTGGACTCTTGCTAGTATTGTGTTGTCGGGCTAAATTATTTTGAGTGGGCTATATATGTTGTTGAGTACTTGAGTGGGTTATGTTGTTGAAGAATATCAAAGTTTCGGGCTTCTGGAAAGTATAAATGTTGAGGATTCGACAAGAATAAACAAACAATCGAGCCGAGCGAGATCAAAAGCTTTAAAACCGAGTTTCGAGTCAACAATGGTGAAATCGTGATCCTACGTCAAATATGCGATTTAAGAGTCCTAAAAGTATCTACGAACTCACAGGAACATAACGCAATTGAAATCACACGAAATGACAAAGTATTTTACGAGCTTCGATCGATAGAAAATCGATCTACGTGCTCGGGGAGGGAGGTGGTGCTCTGGTATTATTCAAGCTCTCAAGGCTATCGAAATGAGTTCAGTTACAATTCTAGGTCACACACAACTCGTGAATTGCATTTACATATACACACGCGATTAATATGATTTAGGCAAGGACACTGAGGTGTGTGTTTCTTGGTTATCCCCGTTGCATATGAACCCTACGATCAATATGATTTAGGCGAATCCACACCACAGATTTCTAACAGAAATTGTGGACGTCATGTTGTGCGTGAGCTGGCGAGGAGTGCGGGGCACTTGGAATATCTGATTTCCATCCACAAACACGTGCGGGATCGATCGAACAAGTTAGCACGCTAACATGAGCTGCCCAGGAGGAACGACGTCGTTTAAGCCGAAACGGCGTCGTTTTGGTACTTGGCGGCAGATTCAAACGGCTGAAAAGATCATTTTGCCCCTGCGTCCGTTTTGAATAAAAACACTTCTAGAATCCAAATTTTGTGTACATTTCAACAAATCTCCACCTTACACAACATTTGCAACTCCAGCAAGCATCAAACACCAATAGATCAACACCTGATCACCTCCATAAGCAAGAATAAAAAACTGACCTTTTGTTCTTGAACTCAGAAACTGAAATGCCAACTTTGAACTCAAAACTTGGAAGCTCAACCAAGATTCAGAACCATACAGTGATCAATCCAGATTCCTCTCACTCTCCTCTTTCTAACAAGCTATAGACCATGGATTTTCATCAACCATAGCCTCTACAAACCAGTAGAAACCACAGCAAGCCAGAAACTGGTTTTCAGAAAAATACCCCCAAGTACTCAAAATGGGATTTTCTGAACCAAAACCTCTGATACCAGAGCCTACACACTCCATACATGTAATGTGACTTCACAACACACCACCATGCCTCAAACTCCCACAGCAACTCAGAAACACCAAGTCACTATAAAACCAGAAAATGAATTCCAAGAACTTCATGCCTCAAATTCAATTTCTCTGAAGTAACTATGCAAACCACAGTTCACACAAGTAACAATACACCACATGAACCTCTGGCCATATGCTCAATCCACTCAGAAAACCACTGAGTCAAAAAATCACCAAGTCACCAAAAATAAAAGCTCACAACTGACCAGTATGAGTATTTTCTTGGATAACTTGATAACCACAGCAGAACTATCATGTCTGCTGCAACTTCCACACTCCCAACTTCACTGAGATTGTGGAATGTCAACCAACTAGACCAGTTGTTGACACAACTGGAATTTATCACCAGAAATACACTTGGTGAAACTGTCTGCATGATTGATTTCAGTTGCAATTTTCTCCACCTTGACAACACCTTGATCCACAACATCTCTCACAAAATGCAACCTCACATCAATATGCTTGGATCTGTCATGATACACCTGATGCTTAGCCAAATGCACAGCACTTTGACTATCACAATGCACATATACCCTATCCTGCAGAACTCCAAGTTCTTCAATCAAACCTCTCAACCATATAGACTCTTTAATAGCCTCAGTCAATGCAATATACTCAGATTCAGTGGTACTCAAAGCAACTACAGAATGCTGAGAAGCTTTCCAGACCACAACACTTCCAAACAAAGTAAAAACATACCCTGTAAGTGACTTTCTGGTATCAACATTGCTAGCATAATCAGAGTCCACATATCCAATTAGAGCATCCCCAGAGCTCTTCACCTTTCTAAACATCAAACCATGACCAGAACTGCCTCTCAAATACCTCAATACCCATTTAACTCCTTCCCAGTGTGATTTTCCAGGATTTGCCATGTATCTAGAAATACAACCCAATGCATATGCAAGATCAGGTCTGCTACAAACCATAGCATACATCACACTCCCCACAGCTGAAGCATATGGAACCTTACTCATAGCTACTTCCTCTGGCTGATTTTTTGGAGATTGATCCATAGAGAATTTAAAGTGAGCTCCAAGAGGTGTAGTGACTGATTTGGCCTCATGCATATAAAATCTCTTGAGAACATTTTCAATATAAGAGGTTTGGGACAAAAACAAGGTA
Organism: Euphrasia confusa; assembly: GCA_954870475.1. Taxonomy (NCBI): domain Eukaryota; kingdom Viridiplantae; phylum Streptophyta; class Magnoliopsida; order Lamiales; family Orobanchaceae; genus Euphrasia; species Euphrasia confusa. The sequence goes on along the minus strand of OX940949.1, from coordinate 49,221,773 downwards.
CCAATGATCCTGTTTCTGGAAATATCCATTCCCAAAATCTTTTTGGCATCTCCAAGATCTTTCATCTCAAATTCAGCACTCAACAACCTCTTCAAAGACTCCACCTCAACCTTAAAACAACTAGCAATCAACATATCATCCACATAGAGTAGTAGATAGGTGACAACCCTTCCAGTCTTCATTTTCATATACACACAACAGTCAAACTTGCTTCTCACAAAGCCAATAACTAACATGTAGCTATCAAACCTCTTATACCACTGTCTTGGACTTTGTTTGAGACCATACAAGGATTTCTTCAGCAGACACGCCTTGTTCATATCATAACTTCCTTCCAAACCATCAGGTATCCTCATATAGATCTTTTCCTCCAACTCTCCATGAAGAAAAGTTGTTTTAACATCCATCTGTTGAAGCTCAAGGTCAAACTGAGCAACAATGGCCAAAAGAATCCTGATTGTACAATGCTTCACCACTGGAGAAAATATTTCATTGAAATCAACTCCCTCCTTTTGAGTGAAACCCTTAGCAACCAACCTTGCTTTGTACCTGATACCAGCATCCTCTAGTTTCTTTTTAAAGATCCATTTGCAGCCAACCACCCTCTGATTCTTTGGCCTCTGAACAATGTTCCATGTATGATTCTTGTCCAATGATTGTAGATCTTCATGCATAGCTAAAATCCACTGATTCCTTTCAGAGAAACTCACAGCTTCAGAATAGGAATTAGGTTCATTACTAACTATGTCTTCAGCCACCAACAGTGCATAAGACACTGTATCAACTTGTGCATATCTTTTTGGAACCTGGATCACCCTTCTCTCCCTGTCTCTAGCAAGTTGATAACCATCAGTTTCCACAGGCTCCTCATCAACTTCAGATTCTTCATCATCTTCAACTTGGGCTTCTTTCTGAGATTGGAACATGTCTCTACCATGTAACTCCACCTCAAACTGATCCATCACAGTTGAATCCTTCTCAGAAAACATAGGCATTGTATTTTCATCAAAGGTAACATCCCTACTGATGACACACTTTTTATTTCCAGGTTCAATGCACCAAAGTTTATAACCTTTCACTCCTTTGGGATAACCAAGAAACACACACCTCAGTGTCCTTGCTTCAAGCTTGTCACCCCTCACATGAGCAAAAGCCAGACTCCCAAATACCCTCAGATTATCAAAATTTGGAACTTCCCCAGTCTAGATTTCTTGAGGAGTCTTCATACTCAGAGCTGCAGCTGGACTTCTATTTATCAAATAGGCTGCAGTAGACACTGCTTCTCCCAAAAATGACTTGTTGAGTCCAGAGCTCAAAAGCATACACCTCACTCTCTCCAGCAAGGTTCTATTCATTCTCTCAGCAACACCATTTTGCTGAGGTGTAGCAGCAACAGTTCTGTGTCTTGAAATCCCATTTTCAACACAGAATGAGTTAAACTCATCAGAGAGAAATTCAAGTCCATTATCTGTTCTCTAGTGTTTAACCTTCTTCTCTGACTGCCTTTGAACCTTAGTGACCCAATCTCTGAACTTCTCAAAAGCATCACTCTTATTTTTCAGAATGAATACTCACACTTTTCTTGAGAAATCATCAATGATGGATAAGAAGTACCTGCCTCCATTCTTTGTATTTGTTCTAGCTGGACCCCACAAGTCAGAGTGCACATAATCCAACACACCCTTGGTTGTATGCCTTCCCACTCCAAAATTGGCCCTAATAGCTTTTCCCAGAACACAATACTCGCATACTTTGAGCCTGTCAAGTTGACCATTCTTGAATGTACCTTGCTTAGACAACTCATGAAGTCCCTTCTCACTGAGATGTCCAAGTCTCCTACGCCATAACTCCACCTTCTCAGAAGCACTGATTAGTGAATTCTCACCAACCACAGTTTTACCCTTCAAGAAATACAAGTCATTTTTCTTGACTCCCTCAAGTACCACAGTGTTGCCCTTCTTAACTTGAAGACAACCACCAATAGAACTGAAACTCATGCCCAAACTGTCAAGCATCCCAAGTGAAATCAAATTTCTCCTCAGTGATGGAATATACCTAACTTTAGTCAACTTCTTGATTGATCCATTAGAGAGTTTCAACCTCACAGAACCAATACCCTCAACTTGACATGTTAAGTTATTTCCAAGAACAACAAATCCACCATCTATAAACTCAAAGTCCTCAAACCAATGCTTCACAGGACATATATGAAATGTACAACCAGAATCAAGCACCCATTCTTCATTTCTAGAGCTAGAAGTAACAGCTAGTACCTCTGCACCCTCAAGGTCAGAAGTAGACTCAACAACATCTGCAGATTGAGTTGGCTACTTTCCTTTACTCTGTTGATTCTTCAATTGGTAGCAATTCTTCTTCAAGTGTCCTGGTTTGTTGCAGTGGTAGCACTTCCTTGTTTCTAAGGTTGATGCAGCTGCATCACCACCTCCATTTGGCTTCTTCTTGTTGTCCTTTTTACCCCATGACTTCTACTTTGTGACAGTTAAACCCTCTGGATTATGATGATGCTCTTTGGCTTTGGGATCCTTCTTGTTCAACTCCTTTGACCTCAAGGCAACATGCACTTCCTCCAGAGTCAACTCATGAACCCTACCATATAGCAAAGCATCCTTGAACTGATCATATGATGATGGCAGAGAACTCAACAACAACAGTGCTTGATACTCTTCCTTCATTTGACCATCTACATTCTCCAGATCATCTAATAACCTCACAAAATCATCCATCTGATCTACAACAGATCTATCAAAAGACATCCTAAAGGTGTATAACCTTTGCTTCAAATATAACCTGTTGGCCAAGGATTTTTTCATGCACAAGCTCTCCAGTTTCTTCCACAGACCATAAGCAGTAGATTCCTTGCATACTTCCCTCAACACCTTGTCTCCCAAGCTCAAGATGATCACACTGTGAGCTCTCATGGAAATCTCAACTGGATCAAGTGTTGATTCTGCAGAACCTGACCCCTCTTTTTCCTTCCCTTTGGCCTCCGATTTAGGTGTCTGCAACGGAGCATCTAACGCAGAGATCAGCCCCTGTTGAACCAGTACAACCTTCACTTTGATCCGCCAAAGGTTGAAGTCATTTTTCCCCGTGAATTTCTCTAGATCGAACTTCGCGGATCCACCCTTCATCATCTTCGCAACAGCTGGATTTGATTCCCACAGACGGCGCCACTTGTTGAGGAATCGACAAGAACAAACAAACAATCGAGCCGAGCGAGATCAAAAGCTTCAAAACCGAGCTTCGAGTCAACAATGGTGAAATCGTGATCCTACGTCGAATATGAGATTTAAGAGTCCTAAAAGTATCTACGAACTCACAGGAACACAACGCAATTGAAATCACACGAAATGACAAAGTATTTTACGAGCTTCGATCGATAGAAAATCGATCTACGTGCTCGGGGAGGGAGGTGGTGCTCTGGTATTATTCAAGCTCTCAAGGCTATCGAAATGAGTTCAGTTACAGTTCTAGATCACACACAAGTCGTGAATTGCATTTACATATACACACGCGATTAACCCCAAATCCCCGTGGCATATGAACCCTACGATCAATATGATTTAGGCGAATCCACACCACAAATTTTTAACAGAAATTGTGGACGTCATGTTGTGCGTGAGCTGGCGAGGAGTGCGGGGCACTTGGAATCTCTGATTTCCATCCACAAACACGTGCGGGATCGATCGAACAAGTTAGCACGCTAACATGAGCTGCCCAGGAGGAACGACGTCGTTTAAGCCGAAGCGGCGTCGATTTGGTACTTGGCGGCAGATTCAAACGGATGAAAAGACCAATTTGCCCATGCGTCCGTTTTGAATAAAAACACTTCTAGAATCCAAATTTTGTGTACATTTTAACAATAAAATTATATTTTTTATTAAATATTTTATTTATTATATAATATACTACTTACAATTCCGACCCAATAAATGATTCATTTCTCTTTTATAATTTAAAAAATCGGTGCATAATTTGTTGAGACAATCCGACAAGGTAGTATATGATTTTAAAGTTACAGCAAAATATAAATTTATTGTCGCAAATGTGATAGTACTCGCCCTTATATTTTCATTTTCGTTATTCGATCAAAATTTATATTTCGAGTTGCTTTTTTCTCACATTCTTGTCTCGAACATATTAAGTCATATATTCACTCGATCTTTCACCGGAGCTACGCATCAATAGCCAACACCACCACATCTTTAAGTGTGAAGTATCACGACTATAGAGTAGGATTTCCCTAAACATATAGCGAGCAAAACACCTATAGGGGCAAGGCTTTATCTTCATACTTTTTTTTTCTTAATGTAAGGAGATCCACAATCATTTTCTTTTAGCGTAATATGTAATATGTGATGATTCAATCTTAAAAGAAACCTAAAAAATGTGAACGGGTCGGGCCTTTTGGACCTAAGATAACTCTAATTTAGCTTTAGCTGAAAATGAAAATGGTTGGGCCAAGTCGGGCCAACCCAAACTAAATCAAAGCCACAGTTGTGGTGGCTCATAATTTCGTTGGGATCTTTCCACGTTTTCTTGTTTGCTAAAAAAAAAAAAAAAAAGATTCCTATTTTTTAACCTTAAGATTGAGTACTAGGGGCTGGCATGGAACGGGATTTAAGGAATCCCGTTCCGTCCCGATAATTTATATTCGGGACATGACGTGATTGACGTTTAAAAACTTCATCTCGCATGTTTCAATTTCGTTTGAGTTCGGGTCTGGATTAGGACGGAATCGAGATTTCCAAATTTTTTAAATAAAATTATAAAATTAACAATAAAATTAAATATTATCTACTTACAAAATAATCAAAATACAAATAAAAGAATTTTTACAAATTTTAAAATATAAGTATTTAAATATTTTCAAAATAAATTATATAAAAAAGAAATTATTCCGAGATTTGTGAAAATATATTAACTAATTAATAAATTTAATTGAAAGTGTGATTAATATTTTGATATTTTATTAATTTATGTGAAAAAATAATATTTATATGTATATTAATAAATTTGTGGGACAGGATAGAACGGGATCGTTCCGATCTCGTCCCGTCCCATTATGAAAAAAATAAATCGTGACGGGACAGGACGAGATTGTCATTTTCAAAATTGATCTCGTCCCATCCCGTTAACTTTCGGGATGAGATCAGGACCTACACATGTTGAGGGGTTTGAGTGATCACAAAGACTGCCATGACTCCACCGGGGAGCTGGACGGTAATAGCAGGGAACGAGTAGTTGGGGATGTCTACCGTACACCGGGATGTAACCGACCTACACATGGGCAGATTCAAAAATCGGGTATGGAGGTGATGGTGCCGGTTACCGAACCGGGAGGAGGCGGGGTATCTTGTGGAGTAGGAACTATGGTCATTTTCGATGAGGGCCGAGCAGCCTTTTCCACCGGTTCTAATGGGTAGTACACTTTGTTGGAACGTACGGGGCTTCAATAAACCGAATCATCAGAGGGCGGTCCGTGACTTTATTCAGGACGACTGTTACATGGGCAGTGAAGAGAGTATGACATATTAGATTTGTTGATAGTATCTTTAGTGCTATATGTTTCATTTGACTGTTGGGAGAGCTAGTTTATGTTGGGTTTTGTGTGGATCTCATCCATACCCCAATAGATGGATTTACGTATTTTACAAGCATGAAAAAGTGCGGAAGAAGAAATCATGCATAAACACGTAAAACCCTAATCATGGATCTAGTGCGCACGTATGTAGTAAGAACAATTAATTGAGTTAGTAAAGAATTATGTACCTTGTAATTCTTGTATGTAGAAAGCTTACGCGTAGATGGATAGCCGCGAACGTACCCGGCCTCAATTCGTTGCACGAACCCTCCTTGATCAACGAACGTGGAAACCCTTCAACAATATCGAGTCCACTCGATTCTCTCGTCTCCCTCGTATTTTGGTGCTTGTGAAATAATATATTTCGTGTAGAATAGCAGCCAAAACCGTGGGTATAATGTCCTCTTTATATAGGAGGAGGTATGAGAGAGTTTAGGGTTGAATAGGAGAAAGAAACCCGCGGCCGAAAAATTCCCAAAATACAGCCTCTGTCGGCCGACACCAACTTAGGCAAAATTGGGTGTCGGCCGACACCCTTTGAAAAGTCAACCGCCTTAATATTTACACTTGTGTCGGCCGACATGCATATACACTATGCATGGTGTCGGCCGACACCTAAATATAAAAAGGAGTCGATTTTTCGTTTTCTCTCCGTTTCTTCCGTCGTTCAATCTCGATTCTCAACCAAGGTTTATATACACCAAGTATACACGATCGATAGGGCTGTGTGACTCATTTGGCTTGATCGTCGACTATTAAGTTCAAGTTTACGACTCGACACTTAACGTCGCACAATCGATCCATCTACACAGGACGCACTACATAGCTTGTTTCGGTACAACACACGTGGGATGAAGGACACCATTCCAACAATCTCCCACTTGGACTTTATATCCAGTGTGTATCCACGTTTCCCTTATCACTTGATGTCTAAGTCCGAACTAGAGGTAAGACCAGTGTCACCCTCGTTCCGTTCGAACCTTTCTCGGATCTCATGAGCGGATTGCGAACCGGATGATCACCATGATACATATCCGGGCATGGCCATGCAGTTTTGCAATCCCAACTCTCCGAGTGGCCTTTAAGACATTTAATCCTACCTCGTAGGAGGATAATCTCATCTTGTCAATCTAAGTGCTCCCACTTGCTTCTTGAGGTATCCAACGACTATCTTTATAGCTCCGTTTTACCGAAAGCGTTTGACAGCGTCAAAACACAACATTCCACAATGTAGCTACTCTAGACTACTCAGGTCTAAGGAGACGTTCGAAAGCTATAAGAATTGGTATTATGACACACTGCCTTATATACCATTCTTAGGCGAGTCACGTCCGACACCCAGCTCACAGCCGTTGTCTATACAATTGTACTCGACGTCCCACGTCTAGCCCATGAGGTGGCGCTATAGTATAACTTGCAATCTAATCTTTATATTGATCAATTGTGTTTGTTCGTACACGATGATCTAGATTAGGGACTTAAGTTGATTTTAATTTTAGTTCAATCACTGAGCCTCATTATGTGACATTATCACATAACTCTAATAAAATTTAAAATCTACTTTTGAACAGTTCATATAATCCAAACCAAGAGAATATGAATAAAATTGATTTATTAATCAAAAATGAATGTTTACATTGTAATCTCCGAAGTAAAATAAATTACAACTTGATAATTAGTCCTCAAGACGTTTAATTCCTATCGCATCAAATAAGGTATTATGCCTTAAATGCGGGAGAGGTTTAGTAAATGGATCAGCAACGTTCTTCTCGGTTGCTATCTTGCGTATTTCTATATCACCTCTTCCCACGAAGTCGCGGATGACGTGATATTTCCTGAGTATGTGTTTGACTTTGTGGTGATCCCTTGGCTCTTTTGCTTGAGCTATGGCTCCACTATTATCGCAATAGAGAACCATAGGTTTGGCAGCACTGGGGACGACACCAAGTTCCTCAAGGAACTTTTTCATCCATACACCTTCCTTTCCAGCCTCCGAGGCTGCAATGTACTCAGACTCTGTAGTTGAGTCGGCGACAGAGGTTTGCTTGGAACTCTTCCAACTAATCGCGCCTCCGTTTAGACAGAAGACGTAACCAGACTGAGATTGCTGATCGTCATCATCAGTCTGAAAACTCGCGTCCGTATAGCCCGTCATTTCTAACTCATTTTGTCCCCCATAGACAAGATAATTCTCCTTAGTCCGATTAAGGTATCTGAGAATGTTTTTGGCCGCAGTCCAATGCGCCTCACCCGGGTTCGATTGAAAACGACTCGTCATGCTCAAAGCATACGATACGTCTGGCCTCGTACATATCATGGCATACATAATCGATCCTATTGCCGAAGCATAAGGAACATTATCCATCCTCTTTTGCTCAACAGGTCCTTGCGGACACTGTTTAAGACTAAGTTTTGAGCCATGTGTCATGGGTAGAAGACCCTTCTTAGAGTCCTTCATCTTGAACCTTTCAAGTATCTTGTCAATATAAGACTCTTGACTTAGTCCAAGCATCCTTTTAGATCTATTCCGATAGATCTTGATGCCCAATATGTATTGTGCTTCTCCCAGATCCTTCATTGAGAAACACTTTCCTAGCCACTCTTTTACAGAGTTCAACATCGGAATGTCATTTCCAATAAGGAGTATGTCATCGACATACAGCACAAGAAAAAACGATTGCGCTCCCACTAACCTTCTTGTATACACAAGATTCCTCTGGGTTACGTTCAAAGCCGAATTCCTTTACGGCTTCGTCGAAACGCAGATTCCAACTCCGAGATGCTTGCTTGAGTCCATAGATGACTCTCTTAAGCTTGCATACCTTCTTAGCCCCTTTTGGATCGATAAAACCCTCAGGTTGTGTCATATACACATCCTCTTCAAGAATTCCATTCAAGAAGGCGGTTTTAACATCCATTTGCCATATCTCATAATCATAATGAGCGGCAATGGCAAGAAGTATCCTGATGGACTTAAGCATTACGACTGGTGAATAGGTCTCGTCATAATCCACCCCGTGGATTTGGCGAAATCCTTTTGCTACCAATATAGCTTTGAAAACCTCGGGTTTTCCATTCATGTCGGTCTTAATATTATAGACCCACTTACACTCAATAGGCCTAGCCTCTTGAGGTAAATCGATCAAGTCCCAGACTTGATTCTCAGACATGGAGTCCATTTCGGATTTCATGGCTCTCAGCCATTTCTCGGAATCCGGACTTGTCACGGCTTGACTATAGGTGGATGGTTCCTCATTCCTTAAGATATTAATATATCTAGCGGGACGAGTTATTGTCCTTCCCGACCTACGAGGATCAGCTACCACCTGCGAGGGTTCAGGAATCACTACGACCTCGTCGTTTGTTTCCTCGGCAACTGGTTGTTCATCATGGACCTCGTCCAGAACAACTTTACTCCCACTATCTTTCTTAGAAAGGAATTCCTTTTCCAGAAAGACACCATCACGAGCAACAAAAACTTTGTTCTCTGATTGGTTGTAGAAATGATATCCTCGGGTTTCTTTTGGGTATCCCACAAAGAAAACCTTGTCAGATTTGGGTTCAAGCTTGCCAGAGATATTTCTCTTGACATAGGCTTCGCAACCCCAAATCTTGAGATAAGACAAATTCGGGACCCTCCCATTCCATATCTCATATGGTGTCTTACTCACAGCCTTTGACGGCGTCCTGTTCAGTATTAGAGCAGCAGTAGAGAGTGCATGTCCCCAAAAGGATATAGGAAGTTTTGCTGAGCTCATCATAGATCGAACCATGTCCAACAGAGTTCGATTCCTTCTTTCAGACACTCCATTTAACTGAGGAGTTCCAGGAGGGGTGAGTTGAGATCTAATCCCACACTTCACTAGATGATCATCAAACTCATGACTCAGATATTCGCCTCCTCGATCCGATCGAAGAACTTTTATCGTCTTGCCAAGTTGATTTTCTACTTCATTTTGGAATTCTTTGAATCGCTCAAAAGATTCCGACTTATGCTTCATTAAATAGACATAACCATATCTACTTAAATCATCAGTAAAAGTTATGAAGTATATATAACCACCTCGTGCCGGTGAACTCATTGGTCCACACACATCAGTGTGTATAAGGCCCAATAAATCACTAGCTCGCTCACCAGTTCCCAGAAATGGTGATTTCGTCATTTTGCCTAATAGACACCCATCGCATGTATCAAATGATTTGAGAACACCCTCCTTGAGGAGTCTCTCAACACGCTTAGTGTTTATATGGCCTAAACGACAGTGCCAGAGGTATGTTTCGTTAGTCTCGTTTGATTTAGCTCGTTTGGTATTTATATTGTAGATTTGTTTATCTAAATCAAGCACGTATAAGCCACGCTCAAGACGTGCTAAACCATAAAATACATCACGATTAAACAACGAAAAAACTCCATTAATAATCGTAAAATTAAATCCTTCAGCATCCAATGCAGAAATAGAAATAATATTCATGGTTATACTAGGAACAAAATAAACATTATTGAGTTCTAGTACGAGCCCAGAGGGCAAAGATAAACTATAAGTCCCTACGGCTAATGCAGCGACCCTCGCTCCATTCCCCACGCGCAGATGGACTTCACCTTTCTCTAACTTCTTACTTCTTTGCAGTCCCTGCACATTTCGAACAATGTGAGTTCCACAACCGGTATCCAATACCCATGAAGTAGTGTCAGAAAAATGTATATCTACAACGAAAATACCTGAAGACGATGGGGCGACCCCATTCTTCACATCTTCCTTGTATTTAGAACAATCCCTCTTGTAATGGCCCTCGCCATTGCAGTAGAAGCATATCGGTCCCACCGCATTCTTCTTCTTGTCTTTGGCCTTGGGTGCAGCAACAGCTTTTCCCTTGCCTTTGACTTTGGACTTGTTCTTCCTTTTGGAAATTCCTCCTTCCTTTATCATAAGAACATCTCTCCCAGAGTTGCTCTTAATCGAGGGTTCTACAGTCTTCAAAAGACCATGTAGATCCATCAACGATTTCTGAACTCCGTTCACATGATAGTTCGTCCTAAAGGAGTCATAACCATCATGCAACGAGTGCAGAACGATATCTACTGCCAATGCCTCTTCATATGGGAATCCTAGGCGCTCACTCGTCGCAAAAAGACCCATCATCTTTTGCACGTGTGGCCCAACAGGTTTCCATTTTTGAAGCTTTGTATCCATTATGTCACGAAGGACATTGAACCTCTCAATCCTCGCTTGTTCCCCGAACATGCTCTTGAGTTGTTCAATGATGCTATAGGCATCCATGTGTTCGAACTGCCTTTGAAAGGCGGGTTCCATGGCCCCTAGCATAATGCAGGTTACCTCTCGCGAGGCTTCCTCAATCCTCTTGACATTGTTCTTTTCAGAACCAGTGGAGTTTGGAGTAATTACAGGAATAGGAGTTTCCAGCACAGTCTCTCGTTTCTCGTATTTGAGAGCAATTCTCAAATTTTGATGCCAATCGAGAAAATTAGTATCGTTCAATTTTTCCTTCTCAAGGATTGAACGTATGGTACTTGGGTTGATTGAGTTAGTTGACGACATATTAACTACAGAATGAAATAAAACAAGTATTTAGTAAACATTCAAAATTTGACAACAAGTCGTTCCTAGAACACTTATATAGTTGTCTATTTCATCCTCCAATGTCCAACATTGGTGTCTCTAGAACAAAATAATTCCAAGATCCTCATCTCGCAATTTCTCGAGCCAAGGAGAGCTTGACACTCGAAAAATCCAAGATAGGTAGACAATCTCATTGTCAATGTTATTTCAATAGTCTCACTATTGACAATAACACTCTTGGTCGATAAGAATCTCGTTCTTATCTCCTCGCCTCGACTACCACGCCTCCAGTGGATTTATATATATATATATATATATATATATATATATATATATATATATATATATATATAAAAGTATAATATTTGTTTAAAAACATTATTATTATTATAAATAAAAAGACAAAATTAACTTTGAAAAATCAGTGACACGCACATTCTTGAAATATTCCCCGGAATATACTGTTTTGCCTTGTCACAAGTAAGATATTGCAAATTTCTCAAAGATGAGTCACTAATCGGAGAATTTTTTAAAATCGGTAGTAAACTAAAAAAAGTCTAAAGGTTATGTATTAAATTATAATTATTCTTAATTATTAATCATAAATCGTTCCATTCTTAAAATCGGTATCACCAGGTCTATGCGGTCAACTCGATTTATTATTCGTGATGTACACTCTATTTTAAATTGATTGTACCAAAATTTTCGTTTACAAAAAAGCATGACAACGTACTCCAATAGTAGTATTGATTTAGAATCCACAGCTAGTTGACAAAGCATGATTTAGTCCACAGCCAGATTTAGACACAATGCAATGCAATGCAGCCTCCCTCCATCCATTTTCTGTTGTGCCTACAATCCCTGCCAGCCTCATAAACCATCCACTGCATCCACACCCTCCATTTTCACCTGCCTCAACACAACATAAAACCCAGGCCTGAGTTATTGATCACAGTAGCCCAAAAACAAATAAGAGAGAGAGAGAGGAATGGCGACTAGAGGAAGCGTCCTATTCCTTTCTTGCGCAATCCTCCCTCTGCTCGTTTCCTCCAACTTTGATTTCCTGGGCCACCATGCTGTCAAGTCTCCGTTAGAAATCGCTCAGGACAACATTGCCAGAATGAGGGGCATCAATGGAGCTGGCCTGCAGGCACATCCCGGTTTCGGACTCTTTCACCCCATGCTTCAGACCCCTGGATGGGCAGATAATGCCGATGTCAATAAGCTTCAGGAACAACCAGCTCAGCCAATCCAAGACCCTCAACAACCACCTCAGCCAATCCAAGACCCTCAACAACCTAATCAGCCCATACCAGTGGCTCAAGAGCCTCAGCCAACACAAGAACCTAATCAGCCCATGCCAGCAGCTGATCAAGAACCTAATCAACCTGCGCCAGCACCACTAGTAGAAGGATTCTACCAGCAGACTTGCCCGCAGGCCGAGAAAATCGTATACGAAGTCATCAACGCTATTTTCAAAAAGGACCGCACTCTCGCACCCTCCATCATTCGCCTCTTTTTCCACGATTGTTTCGTCACGGTAACTAAAGGGGTCAGAGGTTATTAACATATCCAGTATTAATTTATGGAGGTTTTACTGTGTATATTGATCATCAACAGGGCTGCGACGCTTCGATCCTGCTCGACGGAACCCCGACGGGCGATCTCGTCGAGAAGACGGCGCCCCAGAACGGAATCTTCGTCCGGGGGTTCGAAGCCATCGACGCGATCAAAGCCCGGCTGGAGGCCGAGTGCCCGGGGGTGGTGTCCTGCGCGGACGCCCTCGCCTTCGCCAACCGCGAGGCCCTCGTCTTCACGGGGGTCCCGCCTTTCCCCGTGGCCGCCGGCCGCCGCGACAGCCTGGCGTCTCTGGCCGTGAACGCCGAGTCCACCCTCCCGTTCCCGGACAGCACGACCCAGCAGATGGTGGACCTGTTTAAGGGGAAAGGGTTTTCGGTGGAGGAGATGGTGGTGCTGACCGGGGCCCACTCGGTGGGGTCCGCGCACTGCACGGTGGTCAGCAGGAGGTTCAGGGACCCGAAGAAGACGGCGGAGATGGACCCAGGATACGTCATGAAGATGCAGGTCATGACGGCCTGCCTCAACGAGACGCAGGACCTGGCGTTCGACCCGTCCTCGCAGCACAGGATGGACTCCAGGTTTTACAAGGAGCTGCTCAGGAAGAGGGCGCTCATGGAGTCGGATCAGAACCTGGCCAAGGATCCGGAAACGAGCGCGGTCATGAGGAAGTACGTTGGGGATCAGGTCGGCTGGCTGGCTCAGTTTACGGCGGCTGCCGTGAAGCTTGGCGGCGTGGAGGTGCTCACGGGGAATCAGGGGGAAGTTAGGAAACAATGCAGGGCTGTCAACTGAAAATACGGGTTTCAGTTTGATTTTTTTTTTCCGATAGGGTACAACTTAATTTCGAATGTTATGTAGTCATATGAGACTTGAAAATATAATGAAGTTCTTACCCTGAAATATATACTACATTTATATACCAATTCTGAGAATCCTTAGCTGTAAATTAATTTGTTAAGGTTTTACTGGTTTTGCATAAGATAACTGGACACGACTCTTCGTTTACTCCGTCCCGATTACACATTGTCGGCCGATGGCTTGCTTGGATCAAGTCCGATGCTATGTCTCTTGCTCAATCCCCTGTCCCGTCACATGCTCGTTTATCTGTTCGGTCGTTTCTCGATTATTTATCCGGCATTTATATTTTCTTTGATAGAATTAAATATTTTTAATCATGGGTGTTTTAGGTATTTTACAGTGACAACCCCTTTCTGAGTGCGAGTGAGCATAAAATCGAAACAGCGAAAGCACATTTCATCTTGAAGAAATGGAAGCTCTGTTGAACCCAGAACGAATCGTATCTCCGATTCCATCGCTCGGAATCAAAACTTCAGTAACCCCGCTCCGAAGGGGCTTCTTACGGTTCACCCCCTCGCATCCGAAACGATGTCGTTTCATCAGGGCTGTTCTGGGTTCAGCTGCCGTCGACGAGCTCTCCGATACGGCGGTGTCGACGTCGCACCGGAACCCGAGTATCTCGAGGCCCAATCAAACCGTTTTGGATGCCCAGACGAAGGTCTGCACCGGACCCACTCAAACCAAGCCGCTCGATGCGGAGCAAGCTTTCAGGGTTCTCGACACCATTTTGAAGTCAGGTAGGTATTTTCTAAGTTGAAGCTTCGATTGAATTTGGATTATTGGTGCGAATCGACCGGAAAAAAGTAATTTGGGATTATCAGCTGTGTAAAACAGAATCAATTGATTTATGAACAATTAGTGGAAAAATTTGTGTTTAATAATTTCTGTTTGAATGGGTCGGTTGAATGTAATTTAAACCTGTTCAAATCAGTTAAGGGGGACCTAAAAAACGAAGAGCCGGTATCGAATGCGCAGCTGGGGGCATTTTTCGCGGCCATGACTATCCGTGCAAACGCGTTCCCGGAGGCCACCCAATGGAGCGAGGGAGAAAGGAGGGGCATGGCTTATTTCTGGCCCCACTTGGTGCGAGTACTGCCTCCAGACATCATCTTCTTGGCCGATCCTGAACAGTCCATCATGGGAGTCAGCTGCTCGGTGGGCCCCCTCTTTGTGGGAAATGGGACGTCCGAGATGAGGCTAGTCGGCGCTCTCAGGGAAGTCCTTGCCGGAGGGCATCTGGGGTACGAAGAGGTGCAGGGTGTACTCAGAGATGTTCTTCCATTAGACGGAAAGAAATCGACGACGGCCGTGAGCGAGTCTCTGCTTTCGGCGTTTCTGATTGGTCAGCGGATGAACAGGGAGACGGATCGGGAGCTGAAGGCTTATTGCCTTGCATTTGATGATGAACATGGTAGTCTTTTATAATAATAATAATAATAATATGAATGCGCCTATTTAATTTTATTTAAATGTTCTTAATTTTCTTGAATAGGTCCGGCACCAGTTGCTGATGTTAGGTCTTTGACCCATTACGGGGAGCCTTATGACGGTAATACACGCTACTTCAGGAGTACACTCTTTGTTGCGGCCGTTAGATCATGTTATGGAGAATCTTGCTTGCTTCATGGTGTGGATTGGATGCCTCCCAAGGTCTTGTTCCGGTTTCCTTCTATTCATGGACCAAAGCCTTAGTATGGTATTACAAAAACAAAATCCAATATCACAAAACACCTCTTAGAATTCATTGTCTTATAAAATCTCCCTTTAGACTTATAAAAATATTACATTTAGCTCGACTATTACACTGAATCGAACAAAAAACGGCTATTTCAAAAGTTCTAAATTTATGACAATATCAAACGTCTTTTAAATCGAAACATTGAAATTGGATTTTTCAGGGAGGCATTACTGAAGAGCAAATGCTGAAGTTCATGGGTGCAAATACACACTTAACCCCCATACAGGGGAAGAAGCTTCTTGAGGTAATATTTCCTGTTTGATCACAATGACCACAAGGTCCACAACATACCATATTCCTTTTTTTCTCTTTTTTTGTTCAGGATGAAGATGTTGGTTTTGCTTACATAAGTCAACGGGACACCCAACCATCTCTGTAAGGCAATCTGACCAAACTACCCTTGGACCAATTCCAATTGCAAAAGAAACTGAGAATTATTTTTCATCACATTCATAGTAGAAAATTTGATCATCGTAAAAAAAATATGACAGCCGGGTTAGATTAGCTATATCTTATGCGCTTTTTTATTCAAAATCATCATCACACAGACATGACAGTGACACACACCTTCTTACAGATACTCGTTGATTGAGTTGAGGGAGCATATAAAGAAACGTCCTCCTCTTGCAACTACAGAAAAAGTTCAGCAATTTGTGCGAGTAAGCCTCTTATGAGAAACCAGATGTTTGACTTTATTCTTACGTGTTACCCCTTCTAAATAAAATAAATCTTTTTTCGCTACCCCCTTCATCTTCTTAAGGAACTACAACTAGTTCTTAGTTTAATACTGCATCAACTTCAGGGTTATTTTTTATTTTGAAAGTTAGCTGTTTTTGTTGGTAATCATCCTTGCTTTTATCCATTGGCATAACTTACTCTCTCATTTGAACTTATTATTCTTATCTATAGGCTAAGGGTAAGGAAGCTCTTGTCGCTGGATTTTATCATGAAGGTTATGAGGAGTCGCTTCTGATGCTAATGAGAAGAAGAGGCGTTCACTCGGGCTTGGTGGTGAAAGTACTAAATTTGTCAAGTCAAAATTCAATTTCTTAATTAGTTCTACTATTTTAAAGGGATAATTGATCCAGATCTATGTTCATTCAATTGATTTACGAATTCAGGGCGAGGAAGGTGCTCTTTCAATGACTACAAGATTGAGATCACCAAATGCATCAAAGGGTCTACCCGTTAACTACTGTTCGGGTTTTCGCTCGTTGAATGTGACCCCTCCTGCAGCAGCCGACGGTGTGTCTCTATTTTTTATTTGCATATATTATTTTTTAAAGAAAATATGACTTGAGTGGCTGCATTAGTTAAGGGTGTGAATGTATACAACTCGTTTTTGGGAATTTTTCTCTAGTTGAGATGTTTTTGAGATTTAAATAATACGGAGTAAATAAAAAACGCTTTCGTCCGTTTTCAAAATTTTCTCCCACCAATTACTTCAACTCATTTTTTCCAGAAAAAAACAAACAAAAAAAATCAATCCCTAATGATTATTGGCTTATTGCATATTATTGATATATATTTCCAAATTCCGAAATTGAATGTCATCCATTTGCACCCTTAGTTGTCATCCAAAATTAACAAAGAGTGTGTTATTATTTGACTTAAATGTGTATAGGTGTATCACGGGAGAGTTTCAATATCATCGTAAACGCCAGCGACTATGGATTTGAACCATCTGATACTCCACGAACGGATAGATCTGTAAGTACCTTTTTTATTAGTAGTATATAATTGTACAAGTAATGTGTTAATAATGCCAGTTTAGATCATCGGTTATGCCACAACCTATTTGGATCCTTTGATCACTGTACGGTGTGCTAATGATGTGATGGTCCTGTGTTCTGCTATATATATATAATTGCTAATATAATTAAGTAATTACAATTTATTACCTTATTTAACGTAGGTGGCGAGGAATATAGAGTTGGGTTTAGCTGCCTTACGTGGCGAGAAGGGTCCCGCATATGATCGAATTGTGTTAAATTCTGGAATGGTTGATCACTTGCTGGGGTGTGATGGTGCCGATGATATTTCTTCGGCATTGGATAGAGCCAGAGAGGCTATAGACAGTGGCAGGGCCCTTAAAAGACTTTCAAGTTACATAGAGAAATCTAAAAGGATTACATGAAGTCCTAAAGTGTTAGTTTAATTAGATTACTTGTTATAGTAATGTTGTTTTTCTTCACACTTGACAAAGGTGAAAAATGTTGGAACAACTTGTCTTGTAAACAATTTTCCGCTTCATGGTGCAAAAGAATTAAATTTTGATAATTATTTTCTGAAATGCAAAATTTTGACAATTTTCTTCACAGTTGATAATTTTGTTTTCATGCAAGAATTATAAATGAAATTATATATTGAAAAAAATATCAAAAAAATATCAAGAAATTGAACATTGTAATTAACAAAACATTAAAAAAAAAAACTATGTTTCCTGTTCTCAAAATGTGATGTGAAACCTCACAAAAAAAAGCACAAAAATAACCCGATTTTTTCGAAAATAAAACTAATCAAGTAAACCCCATTATTATAAGAACCTGCATTCTTTGATTATTCATTTTCAAGAAATTGATTTAGGACGAACATCCCCAAACTATACTACAATTACATCAAAAACTTGTCTGCCGATACTTTTCTGCACTCGGTTTTACCCCATGAAGTTTCTGTCACCTTAGCTTTCTAGATAGAAACTCTCTCTATAAGCTTTCCAACTCTACAGACTACAATAGAAAATCAAGGTAAATACATATAGATACGCACACGAAAAAGAAATGAAAAGGGTCTGATAACAAAAATATCTAAACATACTCTTAAATCTGCAGTGCAGATGCTATGGCAGCAGCCAGACTTATAACTTCGAACGGTCGTTTGTGTTTCACTTGCTTCACCGTCTCTGGGCACGAGTCAGTTATCCAGAAATAAGTCATCCCAGTCCCAGGGTTCCCTAACATAAACCATTTGCAATTATGTATTAGTAATGAAAAATCGTGATCAACAACTTTATAGCCAAACAAACCCAAATCAATGATTTTTCTGAGCAATTAACAAAAGGGAAAATCGCTCAAAGTCCACTCGCAATTTGGGTCAAATGAAATGAAAATAATTGGTTGGCCTTGGAACATTTTCCCTACGAAAGCAATCAATTGGACATTTTACCAAAAATACCCGAAAAAAAAACCAGCCCCCCCAACCCACCTATTCAAGTATTAGTTTGTATATATTGATAATCATTTTAAGAGACAAGCCATAATGTTTCAACAGCAGTCAAGTGAGATCAAAGTACAAAAACTTGCTCTGTGCATCAGTGCATGTGCTCATGTGTTGCGCCATGGTTTAGACTCATGTCTAGGCAAACACTCTATGTACGTCAAATAAACTGTGTTTTCTAATAAATAAAATGACATTGTTGAGATTTGAATACCTCCTTCGTCATGCTTAAACCGTTCCCACGACTTATTTGGAAAAATTCCGTGTGTCACGTAAGCGCTTATTTTTGTAGCTCCATGATTCGCCAACACTTTCTAGAAAACCCACAGAGAGAATGGTATATGCAACAAGTAAAATACAGAGTGAAGATTACAAACAGAATCTTTATGCATAGGGATAGTACAGTACTCTTATATGAGCTTTTTATAACACTTCTAAAACAATGATTTTCCAGCCGGACAGTCCAACATAAATAACTAAGCTAAATCAAAATAAAATGAGAAGTACAGATTTAGAATAGTATGTAATAGAACAAATATGAAGTATGGTCACAACAATATAAAGCATCCACAGAATTCACAGATTGTCTGCTATAAGATAATAACCATCTGTGGAGTCTATAGGGATCACCTACCTCAGGTTGCTAAGAAGTAAAAACCGTGTAGTTCAGTGTATACAAAAAAACTCTGCTTTCTTACCTGACACTCAGCCAGTGTGCCTCCTGACTGCACAAGGTCGTCCACTATCACAATATGACGTCCCTTTGGGTCACCTTCCTTAAGTCTTACAATTCTTTTATCACCTTCCCTAACTTTGGCACAAACAATCTGCCCACAAAAGTCAGAAGATAAGTATGCAAAATTCAAGTTCATCATAGTTGCATATAACTAAAGTGGCACTTGGTCAGAAAAAAATCTGCATGAAAATATTTAAGAGCATTGATTCGGCTAAAACATACAGTATTTAGAAAACACATGTAGCGGTATGCAATAACGTAGAAGTATTTACAGAATGGTCAGAAATAGATAAAATTGAAATGCCTAATGAGTATTTTTCGGCTTATGGATAATCAAGGATGATAGAGTCTTGACGTTGAGAAATCTATAAGAGTATTACCATTGGAAAGTGCTGAAGTTGCTTGTGAAATCGTTTCCATGCACCATCATCTGGGAAAGCTATTGTTATCTGCACATAGGAAGATTTATTTTTAACAAATAAATAGTACACCAAAAAATCATTTCATTGGCCATCTATGTAGAATTATAAAAAAAGTGAAAAACGGCAACGAATCATGCAATTCTGAGGAAGTGATGAGATTTATTGTTTCAACACAGAATTTCCTCGGAGTCGTTGAACAAGTGGCAAAAATTGAATAACTCATAGTTGCATTAAAAAAATTTAAAAACATTACATTGTCAGAATCAGGAAGCTTCTGTAGCCTATTCATGAGGAGGGGTATACCACTTTCAAAACACGGTAGAACATTATCACCAAAGTAAAATCTCTCCTGCATGGTGAAGAAATAAGCAGAACAGTTGAAATAAACTCAAATACAATATTAAAAAAAAACTGAAGCAAGAATTGTTTGACTACAAAAAGTTTACGTACCCACCTGTAAGGCATGAATATCGAAGATCACTAAACTGGTGGGCCCACCCCTACTTATTGGAATATTAGACAAGATCCTAGCGAGCGTGAATGCGGTGGCAACGTCTCCTTCATCTTCCATGCGCTCAGACGTCCCAGTTGGGAAAAATGGCAGGACGAGTGTAAAGGATGCGACAAATAATTTAGTTAAGGCATATATAACTGACAGTTGTTCAAATATAACTCCGGGACAGCTGAATGAAGCAAGGAAAGCCACATGCAGTCCACGAACTCCTTGAGCATTGGGTATAAACAAATTCGGAAACCCATCTTCGAATGTCCTGATCGATTATGATTTATCAAATAATCATTGTATGCTAAATCAATCAAGTATAAACTGATTCAATTATCATCACAAAATTGATAATACAACACATGAGCATCATCCATTTCAGTTATTTCAAAACTTATGTAAAAATTACTAAATCGGAGGTGTGTAAGTGTGGTATCACGCCTAAGTGCACGAAAATCGAAAAAGGAGACCCGAGGTTTCATCCTAAATCATATACTAGTATTTAAAATCGAACACGATAAAATCCATTATTCTTTTTCTCGAAATTGAGCCAAAATAAAGGTACCTCCAATCGACGCTACGTAGCTCAACGGCGTCGGATTCAGAAGCGATTCTCTGAGCGAGGTCCTTCATTTCGGAGCAGTAAAAAAGACAGATCCTCTTGGAATTTCTGAGCGACGAATCGAGAGAAGATGCCATTGGCGTCGAATTTGGGGGTTTTAGAATGATGTGAATTGGGTCGGTGGACGATACGCAGTCAATGGTCCACTTTTGAGGAGGAGAAGAAGTGTTCTTGAGCTCGCATTGAATTGTCTTCTTCAATCGGAAGGAAATTAGATTTAGGTTTCGACTGGGCGCTTTTGAGGAGGATGAATGGAAGGGGTGGGGAGCTGAAATGGCCGACATTGGTAGACTCACGGTGCCGTTTGCCGCGACAAATAGGGGAGTCAGTTGGAGATTGTTTTTAGATTTATTAAGAATTTATTTTTATTTTTTATATTTATTAATAAACAAAACCAAATCTTGTTGTATGTGGTGAACGCATTTTTTTTTTTTTCAATGAGAGAATTACAAGCTAATTACAATTATATTACTCCATATTACATTTTATCCAATTTTTTTTATTTTACTAATATATTTTTTTTTTACTTTTTATGTTGGGAAGAAATTACGTGAGAGGTGTATAAAGTTTCGAATAATTATGATGCTATACGTGACTCGAATCAAGATTAATAGTATTTAATTAAAAATTAGAATTATATTAGAATACAATTTTATTCTTTATTAATTTTAGGATTTATATATTAAAAAAAATTATTTTAATTTTAATTGTTTTTAATTTAATAAGTTTGCCCTATAAATTGATAAAAGTGAGATTTTTCGGTAGACGAAAATCATAAGTGCATAAAGTGAATTATTGTAAGCCTCAAACGATTCCGTGGTTTTTTTCCGTGTTTTGAGTTTCCATGTAAATTGTGTGTTTGTTCTTTTTCCGTTTGTTTTTTTCTCCACTGTTATCTCGTATTTATATTCTCGAGCGGTGTTCGATTTGTGTCTTAAATCACAACATATCAAAGCATCGTACAAAAGCTAACATAGGATGTTTAAACCAAAATCTTTCAAAATTTATTCATTGTTTTCATTTAAGAGCAAATTGAATAATAAAATTCATTTTCGGTTTTGTCTCACAATACAAATTTAAAGTTTCATGTTCTGAACCAAAAATACCAGAGTCAATTAATTGAACAAATTTTTCAAGTTATATTGTACTAACAATAAAATTTCAATTAAGTAGCAGCATCAAACATTAAATATTCAGTCATGGAGTAGTGTAATTTATTGTAAGCTTTGAAAAGAAAACAAATGTTTCATTTAGGAAAGAATATGACAAACAATTATGAGATTGAGATAATATAAAAATATGGAATGATAATTCTCTCAATGATGAGATTTAAATTTAGGCAACTTCAATCTTCGAGTCCTCATATTCTGAAAATGTTGGATAATAACTTCATTATAAATATTTCTGAAAACGTCTTTCTCGATATAACAAATCAAACAATTGGTAAGAAAGTAATCACCCATTTTGTTACGCAAGTCAGTCTTGATAATATTCTTCATCAAATTAATTTTTCAGGGTTTCATTAAATAAAACAACAATTGAATCGAACCAAAATCGAACTTCGTAAGTGAGAAATTAGGGTTCCATTGAAGTAAATTGAGTATATTATTTTACTTAGTGTAAATAATTGTATTTTATATTTACTAATTTATTTTTTCATTTTATTCTAATTAAAATAATTTTTTTTAATTTAATTTTAAAAAATATTATTTGGAAAGGGGGTCCACTGACCCCCTTACCCCCCTTTCCCTCCGCCTTTGTTCGGTGGTGATCTTTAAATCCCATTCACCCTTATATTTGCATTGTTAAATGGCGATTTTGTGTGAAGAGATTGAAAAGTCTATTGATTTTAAAAGATTCACTTACAAAATATAAAAGAATTTTATAATCTAAAATCTCTAATAATTATGAGAGATTTTTAAGAATCTTTATTTAATTAACTAAATTATTTTTAAAAAATAATTAAAAATTAAAAAAATTAAATAAAAAGGAAAAATTAAGAAAAATATGTTTTTAAGAAGAAAAAAAAATATTACTCTCTCCTTCTCACAAATCATAATAAATGCATTACTTTCCTTTTTGAGGTGTCACATAATAGTTGATACATCCTAAAAAATGAAATAAACATTTCTATTTTTTCATTTTAAAATATAATTTTACTCATAGTTTATCCACCTACTCACAACTACTTTATTTTCTATCTTAAAAATAAATTTTTACACTTTATTTTTTTGTTAAAAAATCAAAAAACAATATTTTTTTAAACTTGGTGCCCAAAAAAGTCCATAAAATATTGTGGGAGGAAGGAAGTACTTTGAAGAAAAAAAATTAAATAACATTCGTACTTTTACCATCAATAAAATTTCAAAAAATAAAAATAAAAATAAATTTTTTGATGAAAAAAATAATTAAAGATATTTAAAAGAAAAATAGTGATGTAAATAAAAGATTGAATAATTATATTTTTATTTGAAAAAATTTGATAAGAAAATTATAAGGAAATGTGTTTGGTATACTCGTTTGTATCAATAATTCATGTCCGTAAGTTTATGGAAATTCATGTAAATCAATAAAAATGTATATTTCACTATCTTTTAAAGTTTATGAAAAGGGAAAATAGGTCTATATACCTATTTAAAGATAAGAAAACTCTTATATACACTTCTATATTAAAAACCATATTTCTTACCTAAGACTAAAATATCCTCATATTAAAAAATAAAAAATTAATCTCAATCTCAATTGGAGTATTTAACATTAATATTGTCTCTCGTCAAAAAAAGGGGATCGTCTAACTGATTCAAAATCAATTCCGGCTATACTTACGAGATCGCACCATTTGACGGTTGTGTGTTAAGTCTTCGACTCTGGATTCTGAAGCTTGGACAGGTCCATCAGAAGGAGCGGCGGCTGGGCTTGGTCAGGCGGACCCAGCGGCGGCGGAGGGAGGGTCGACATCAATGGGGGAGACCCATTATTTGGGAAGAAAACGGCATGCGTTGACAATTTTAGTGCACTATTGATATGCAGAAGAGCCAAGATCTTTTATTGTTGTTTATGAACTTTGATTTTGATGTGAGTTAGAAATTCAATAATTTAGGGTTGTAGAGAAAATTAGACAAGAATGATTCTCTGGTATGTAATTCGTCTGAGTAGAGGAATCATGTTATTCGTCTAAGAAGGACAATCGAAACGTCGTTCATCACTTCATCCAGGACTATGTCGTTTAGAGGTTACTTGATAATCGTCAAAAATTCAATGGAGACGTTTAAGTAAGGGTAATTTGGACAGATATACATTTTTTAGTGTAAAAAAGACCAATTTTTATATTGAAGTGTAGAAAAGAGTTTTATTATGTCTATATGTGTATTTTAAATCCATATAAATCAATAAGAAAATCAGTCAAATTCTGCGTAAACTCCATGAATTTTCAAAATCCACCTACTTTTTAAAATTTATAAAAATATAATAAAATTTGAATTGAATACACGTTTCTAAAGAACAAAAATGAGGTACTAGAGAACTCACCACCATTTTTTGGGTGCTTCTCTAAGGAAGTTTAAACAATTTACTCTTTGAAAATGCCAAAGCTCCTTTCCGAATTTAGATACATGATTGTGTGACTTGAAAAACGACACATCCGGAAATCTCTCTAGCACAAAATCATTCATTTTGTATCTTTTCGTATATCTTGTCTCCGCTTGCTTTTACTTGCTATTTTCATCTTCTTTTCCTTGCTTTGCTTGTTTCCATTTATGATTTGTTTTGATTGAATGAAATATGACGCGATAACCTCTCACTCTAACCCTCCCTCTATATTGATAATTCGAGTGATCGAATACAACATTACCCTCAATTTTGAAGCGAGGTAAAACGCTTTCCTTTCTACGGGAGAGAAAAGTGCTTCTTAAGAGTGTTGAGGATTACATATTTTTACAAAGAGCAAATTGAATAATAAATTCCCTTTTTTGTTTTGTCTCCCAATACAAATTTCAGGATTCGTGTTCTCAACCAAAAATAGCACATAGTCAAATAATTGATCGAATCAACGGTTCAAGTTATAACAATAAATTTCAAATAAGTAGCAGCATCAAACATTAAAACTTCAGTCATGGCTTGAGTTATAATGGAGTAATTTATTTTAAGCCTTCGAAAGAAAATCAAATACAAAGATATGGAATGGCCTGTTAGTGTGTAGTTCTTCCTAGTTCAACATAGAACCATGTTGTTCTTGTTTGAACTACGTTGAACTATACACTATTGTTTTGTAGTAACTTCATGTGTA
Source organism: Euphrasia confusa (assembly GCA_954870475.1). NCBI lineage: Eukaryota > Viridiplantae > Streptophyta > Magnoliopsida > Lamiales > Orobanchaceae > Euphrasia > Euphrasia confusa. The sequence continues at coordinate 49,196,629 of OX940949.1, read as the reverse complement.
TTGTTTGTGTGTTTAATTGTTTAAATTCATACAAGTCTGCTAGGTGTGAGTAGAGCTAACTGGGTGATACAAGTGGATCTTCCTGGAGCCACGATATGCCAAGCGTACTCAGTGTTGGACTAGCGGACTTGATGGTACAAACAACATGGAGTTCTCCCTGTGCATGATTATGAATAAGCCACGTGGTTCTATGCACACCAGTGTGGGTCACGAATTCATCATTGCACCACCAACAAGAGAGTTCAAGTTCTACCGTATGAAGAACTTGAATCAGTGCTAACACACTGATGGACACGGAGCAAGCACAGATAGACATGGGGCTGGGGGAATGACTGCTAAGGAATAAATCCAGCCACGGGTGCGACTAGAGGACTTCGCTAGAAGAATCCTAGTCCAAGAAGAAAAACACAAGTATACTAGCTGTGCATGCAACAAGCTCGAAGCGCGAACACATGCTAGTGTGGGAGCGGGTAGAGCTGCGTTTCATCAAATACGGATCAATGGAATATTCGTTGAAGATGCCTTGGGGTCGTACATTCCATTGGGCCGTCATGGGCTTGGCCCATTAAGCGTGAATTCCGGAAACCCTAATTTACGATGCCTATAAATAGAGGGTTGTTGGAATTCATTGATTACACCTTTGATTTGACATTTTCTAGAGAGAGAAATATTGTAGACCGTGAGACTTCGCTAGAAAGCTCCGGTCATACCCTCTGTTTAGTCTTGGTAGTACTCTTCGCTAGATTAGTTCTACCTAGGCTTAGTTTTTGGTCGTGTGACCTTTCTACAAGATTCGCTAGAATTTTGTAGATGTTTTTGTAAAGTGATTCCACCCTTTATAAGATCAATACAAGTTTACTTTATAGAATCTCTAAATTGTGTTAAGTAATTGTACTCTACCTTACACCACTTCTCTGTAGGTAGATCTAAGTACAATATACACAATTTCAATTGGTATCAGAGCAAGTTCACCACCTTCGGTGTGATCCTAGGAAGAGATTCTACATGGAGTCATTTACCGTCCTCAAACCCGTCATCCTTAACTCTTCAAATTACTCCTATTGGAAGAGCAAAACTCGGTTGAAGCTGAAGAATGTAGACTCACGGGTGTGGGCTGCTGTTCTACATGGTTGGAGTCCCCCTACCTACACTGATGCAGACAATGATGTGCGTGTCAAAGAAGAATCTACGTGGACCAATGCCGAACATGAAGCAGCTACATTCAATTCCAAGGCTATCCATATTATAACCGATCTTATTGATGTCCACATGTTCCAAATCGTGAAGCACCTCACTTCGGCCAAACACGTCTGGGATACCTTGGAAAGAATGTGCGAAGGAAGTGAGAGCATCAAGAGGTCCAAGCTAAGAGGACTCACTACCACCTTTCAAAAACTCGAAATGAGGGAAGACGAGGACCTTGACTCTTTCTTTAACAAGGTTATGGCTATTGTCAGCGAATGCCAAGAACTTGGAGATCCCATACCTCCACCGCTCATTTCCACTAAGGTGCTTCGAGGTGTAACAGAGAAGTTCTCCGTCAAAGTGACGACTATGGAAGATACTAAGCTAGGCCTCTCTGGGGACTACAACGAGATCATGAGTCACCTGAAGAATTACGAGTTGAATCAAAAATTGAAGGACAAGTCCTACTCCATGACCCCTTTTGAAAATTCTATGAAGGCACTTGCAATCACTCAGAGTGGCTCCAGCTCCACCTCTAACAACGAAGGAGTAACACATCTATCTCAGTCCACCGATCAGAGTGCTTTTCTTGCCGAAGACTCCGATGATGAGAGTGAAGCTCTTTCTCTCCTCAACTCTCCCAATCCCGATAAGTTTGCTGCCCTCCAAGATTCGGTAAGCTACTTGGTTCGCCAAGACATCAAGAGGAAGAGGAGGTTCAAACAATTTCGTAACCAAAGGAGCCCTGGAAATTCCTACTCTACTCCACCTGCTGCTGGCCCTAAAGGGTATAGCCCCAATCGTAGGTTTGTTGCCAGCACCCCCGGCAAGGACATGTCTAAAATCAAGTGCTTTGAGTGCAAAGGGATGGGGCATGTGAAGAATGAGTGTCCAAACCTACACCGTAAAAACAATATGGATGTTAGCTATTTGGTGTTTGATGGAGATGACTCTTTGTATTCATCTGAGGAAGAGCAGGGAAAGATGGTGGAGCCAAATAATGTCAATGCACTCTTAAGTGCTATTGACAGTGAGAGTGATGAAGAGTATGAGGTAGACCAAGCTGACTTGGCCACTCATGAAAATATTTTTTGCTATACCTCTGTGATTGCAGGCATGACTGGGAAGGATGTCACCTCTACCACCTCTGCTGAGAAGGTGAACAAGAAGGACTTTGATGTGGTGATGTTGGAACTGGAGAGAGCCTTGAAGAAGATAAAGGAGCTAGAGGAAATTGTCAACAAAGAAGACTCGGAGAAGGACTTTCTCAGAGATTCCTTGGCCAAAATGGAGGAAGGCTATGCTATGCGCACCAAGGAGCTCTATCAAGCAAAGGACAAATTGGATGTTGCAAATTGCCTTTTTAAGAAGCTTAACACTGGCACGTCTAAACTTGACTCTATGTTGAACTGTGTTAACACCAAGCACTTTGGTCTTGGCTTTAAGGAAACCTTTGATTCCGTTTACTCCGATTCTCTTAATGCTTGTCCTAAATTTGTGCATAGTAATGACAAAACTATCATTGAATCTAATATGGCTAAGCCGGAGGATGCTCGAACATCCAAAGGAAACTTGGCCTCTACCTCGAATGTGAAAATTCTCAAACGCATTACCACAAATTCTCAAACCCAAAATGCTTCTATGTCCATGTTGACACCTACAACTAGCTCAGGGTCTACCTACAACAAGAAAAATTTCACACGAAATGTATCGAATCGGTCCAATACATCGAACCCTATCTCTACTTCTTCCATTAATGATGGATTGCCCGGTTCTACCTCTGCTCCTAAACCTGATGTGAGCATAATCACTCAAAGTAAGAAAATTACCCCTGCCCACTATAAGAAAGTCTACGTGTGTGACTATTGTGGGAAGAAGGGACATATCAAACCTTTTTGCTACAAGCGTATTGATGACTTGAACATGCACGGTGTGAGGTTGAGACAAGTTTGGAGATCCATTTTAAAACCTATCCAAAGTCAAGCTAAACAAGTATGGAAGGTCAAAGCAGCTCTTCCCACACCTGTGATAATGAAGAATAAACAAGTTTGGAGAAGGAAGGACGAAGAAGTAAGATGCAATGTTGCATTCACTGTGGCTAAGGGCACTACAAAAGAGACTTGGTATTTTGATAGTGGGTGCTCCCGGCACATGACCGGCACCAAAGACTCTCTTATTGATTTTGTTCCACACTCTGGTGGTCCCGTTACCTATGGAGGGGGAGCAAAGGGAAGTATAGTGGGTAGTGGTACCCTGAATGTCAAAGGTCTACCCGCATTAAAGAACGTTTTACTTGTTGATGGTCTTTGTGCTAACCTTATCAGCATAAGCCAATTGTGTGATGATGAACTAAATGTGAAGTTCAACAAGGAAAGTTGTGAAGTGTACAACACAAAGGGGGAGTGTATTCTCACAGCTGCTCGTGCAAAGAACAATTGCTATGCCATTAGTGAATCTTGCCTAAGTACTTCTACCCCTGATGAGATAGATATTTGGCACCAAAGACTTGGTCATACCAGCCTTCGAAATCTTGAGAAGTTAGTTCAAATAAAGGCTGTCAGAGGTATAGATAGCATACCCAAGATTGACAAGAGAGTTTGTGGAGATTGTCAGATGGGCAAACAAACTCGATCCCCCCATCCAGCTATCTCTACCCACAACAGAACTACTGAGTGTTTTGAACTACTCCACATGGATCTAATGGGACCCATGGAAGTACAAAGTTTGGGAAACAAGTGGTACACTCTTGTTATTGTGGATGATTTTTCAAGGTATACCTGGGTGAATTTCCTTGGAACGAAGGATGAAGCTTTTGAAGCCTTTCGATCCTTAGCTCGTAGGATCCGCACCACCTACGCCAAAAGAGTCCAAAGAATCCGTAGTGACCATGGTGGTGAATTTCAAAATAGGGTGTTTGTTGAATATTGCACTCGTAAAGGGATTCATCATGAATTCTCGGCGCCCAAGACGCCACAACAAAATGGCATTGTGGAGAGGAAGAACAGGACTCTACAAGAAATGGCAAGAGTTATGTTAGTGGCTGCAGGTATGGCAAAGGGTTTTTGGGCAGAAGCACTGAGTGCAGCTTGCTATGTGGTGAACCGGATAAGTATTCGTGCCGGAACTCAATGTACGGCATATGAGCTCCTAACGTCCAAGAAGCCGAACGTCGCACATCTTCGTGTTTATGGGTGCCTTTGCTACATCTTAAATGATAGAGATCCGTTGAAGAAATTTGATCCTAAGTCTGACAAGGCTATATTTGTTGGGTATGCCCTTAACAGCCATGCTTATCGAGTGTTCAACCTCCGGACTAAGACGGTACAAGAGTCCACAAATATTAAATTTGATGAGTATCATTTTCATGAGAATCCGTCTAAGTCTACTATGCTCCGAGATGATTCTCATCTTGTTCAACCCACAACGGAAGTATTGGTTGAGGGGGAGGTAGATCAAGGAAATGGACCTTGCATTCCACTCGGTGAAAATTCCATATCTCACAACTCTGGTGACTCTACCCCCTCAGAGAATGATGATGATAGTCTACATCAGGGTAACTCTAATCCTGATATGGGCAACACGGGAGAGTCTACCTCTACCGGAGTTCCGAACTCTGGTCCACCTGCTTATATACGAAAGAGACATCCAAATCAACAAATGATTGGAGATCTCAATCAACGGATCACTCGCTCTACCCGCTCTACCGTCACTCTACCTACCAATTACCCCAATACACTCTCTAACTTGGCCTTTCTATCACCTGATGTGGGCATACTGAGCTTTGTCTCCGAAATTGAGCCAAGGAATATCAAGGAAGCCATTCATGATGAGTTTTGGATTGCGGCAATGCAGGAAGAGCTACATGAGTTTGAACGGAACAAGGTGTGGTCATTGGTCCCAAGACCAAAGAATGTTAATGTCATTGGCACCAAGTGGATTTACAAGAACAAAACCAATGAATTTAATCAAATTGTGCGGAACAAGGCACGACTGGTTGCTCAAGGGTACACCCAAGTGGAAGGAATCGACTTTGAAGAAACTTTTGCCCCGGTGGCACGTATAGAGTCTATTCGATTACTTATTGCGGTGGCTTGTTACAAAAATATTCCGTTGAGGCAAATGGATGTGAAAGCGGCCTTCCTCAATGGAGTGTTGGATGAGGAAGCTTATGTTGAACAACCTAAAGGTTTTGTGGATCCTCACAAACCAGACCATGTCTACCTTCTTCATAAGGCTCTCTATGGGTTGAAGCAAGCACCTCGTGCATGGTATAGTTGTCTTACGGACTTTCTCTTGAATTTTGGTTTTACTCGTGGTCATGCCGACACTACTCTCTTCATAAAACTTGTCAAGAATGAAATGCTCATTGCCCAAATCTATGTTGATGATATTGTTTTCGGTGCCACCCATGAACGCTTGGTAAAAGAATTCACTGAAGCCATGGCTTCCTCCTTTCAAATGAGCTTAGAGGGGGAGCTAAGTCATTTTCTTGGTCTTCAAATCTCGCAACGCCCGGATGGAATCTTTGTTTCACAGACTAAGTACGCCATCAACATGCTTAAGAAATTTGATATGGCGGATGCTAAGCCCATGAAGACTCCTATGGCCACCACTGATAAGTTAAGCAAAGCTGAGAAAAGCAAGGACATTGACATCTCTACCTATAGATCTCTCATTGGAAGTTTGCTCTACCTCACTGCCACGCGGCCTGATATTATGTTTAGTGTGTGTCTCTGTGCGCGCTACCAAGCAAAGCCTAAGGAAGAACACCTTGCTGCTGTGAAGCGTATCCTTCGATATGTTGCCGGGTCTACCGACCTTGGTCTATGGTACACTAAAGATACTTCTTCTTATCTTGTTGGTTTTGCAGATGCTGATTGGGCCGGTGATGCGGATGAAAGAAAAAGTACCAGTGGTGGGTGTTGTTTCTTAGGAAACAATCTTGTCTCATGGCATAGCAAGAAGCAAAATTGCATTGCTCTCTCTACTGCGGAATCGGAGTATGTGGCTGCTGGGAGTTGTTGCACCCAGCTACTGTGGCTACAACAAATGCTTGCGGATTATCAAATTACAAGCACACCACTAACCCTGTTATGTGACAACGAAAGTGCTATAAAGATAAGTCAGAATCCAGTACAACATTCAAAGACCAAGCATATTGACATCCGACATCATTTCATTCGAGACTTGGTTGAACGGGGTACGGTTGTAATGGAACATGTTCCTACCGAGAAACAACTCTCAGATTTCTTCACAAAACCTCTTGCTTCGGAAAGATTTTTGACTTTACGGAGTTCACTCTGCATGTGTTCGCTTTGAAGGGTAATAGACCGCAAATGGCTGCCTCCACCCACAACCGTTTATTTTCTCAATGGAACCATCAGGTAGAGTAAGGTGAGGTTTGTTGTTGACGGTGCAAAGTGACGTAGTATTTGGACATACTGTTCTCTAAATATTTATATAAGCAATTCGTTGGAGTGGACCTTGTCTATTCTACGTCTAGCAGGAAAAGTCTGCCAAAATGAGTTCCTCGATGGATTGGGTCTTGGTTGACCTGGTCTTCGGGCAATTGTAAAAGACATGGTCTTATACATATAATGATGGAAAAAAAAAAAAAAAAAAAAAAAAGGGAACATCATCTTATAACACCTATCACTGATTGGGTCCTGATAGGCCTGATCTACGCCCTGACAGCAAGTGAAATGGTCGTGATTACACGTTGAACTGGCCAAAATAGCAATACCGTCCATAAAGCACTGTCACTCTACCTCCAATAACTCTACTCCATGTTCTTTCCAACGATTTTGATTCACTGTGTGGTGGTACGCATGTCTATGTTGTGTGCGCTTGTTATGCCTTAAACTGTTTCCTGTTTTCTTTTAAATTTTTGCAGAACACTCCTGGTCTACGAAGCATGCTTGTCCTACCTTGAAGTGCTTCTTTAGGCTTCGCTGGTCACGACACATTTTTTTTTCCTTGTGAATTTTGAACTCTGGGTATTTCTTTGTAGGTCTATGTGTAATTACACCTGCTCTACGTTTATGACTTTGAGTTCTCATGATAACCTGTCTGTCTCACGTGCTACTCTTTGTATTTTGTACTTTTTGCTGTTTTCGCACTGAGTTGTATTGTTCTATGCCTAAGGTTTCGTGGTGTGCGTGCTCCTGCTTGTTGTTTTTACCCGTGCAGACGCTCTGATCTTGCTTTGTACACTACGTTTGGTGCACGCCCTGCCGTACCTTAAACAGCACTCTACTCCACGCCTGACTTTTTACTCTCCCTCGGTTTCTTTTCTTTTACGTATATCTAAATATTTATATAATTATTTCTACTAAGTTCTCTTGTTATACCCTGATCTACCCCTACTATTCGCGTTCTGGGTTGTTTTTCATGCTGCAGGTACCCGCTGACTCTTTCTTGATCTGCCCATCACTAAACTCGCAACCCCACGTGGTTCTCTGTTCGGGTCTACGTTCCACTGTTTGGTTTGTTCTTCTTCACCAACGTCTCACCGGATAATACACACGTGGATAGATCTGGGCCGTAGAAGTTGAACCGCTACAGTTTTCCTATAAATACCCTCACGGGTCAAACACACAGTACACCTTTCACTACGTGTTTTTGAGAGCAAAACCCTATCTTCAAGCTGTTCATATTCTCTGCGCACGGTCTCATACACTCTACCCAGACTTTAACTCTTTACTCTACGCCCACTTTACCCACTTCACGCTTCCTCGCAATGACAAATTTCGAGACTCCCGAGTTCTACGCTGGAAAGATCGTTGAGCTCAACGCCCAGGTGGCTGTACTTGAAAAATTGTTTGATGAAGAGGAAGATTTCTCCAAGGCAGAACCACTTGGGGTTCAAATCTCTGATCTACGCAAGGTTATCACAGAACACAAGCGCAACAAGTTCCTTGCTGAAAAAGAACTTGCACGTATCGCTAAAGAGAAAAAGGAAGAGGAGGATCGTCTTGAGGCTCTACGTTTAGAAAAATTAAGGCAGGAAGAGGAGGAACGTAGAGCCCGGGAAGAACAAAGGAAGAAGGATGAGGAGGCACGCATAGCAGAGGAAGAGAGGAAGAAGAAGGAAAATGAAGAGGCTGACCGTCTAGCCGAGATTCAAAGGCAGAAAGATGAAGAGGAGGCACGTCTTGCGGAAGAACGAAAACGTGCAGAGGATGAGGCAGCACGTACCACTGCAATTTCTATTGAGAAAACTGACAAGGCAGAGGCTGCACGCAGAGCCCGTATGGCACAAAAGCGGCTTGATGAGGCCAATGCCTTGATTGCTGAGACTCTATCTCCGCAGAACCAGGTGATTACTCATTCGGACGCACGCACACTCCCATCTGAACCGTCTTCTATCGATGTTTCCCCCGACGTGTCTCCAAATACAGACACCACAGTCATTGTGCGTGACACTACGCCACCGTTCGTGGTACAGGAACGAAAAGTTACCTCGAATTTAATTGTCAGAGCCTCGCCAACACGGGTTGTTGGACCTGGATTCTCTGATGATTTCCACACAGAGCTAGCTTCCATACGCTTTGAATTTTTGAATTTCAAAGAGGTCAACGCTGAACGCTACTCTGGGCACAGCAAGTGGGTCAACCGTGGACTGGAGGCTTTCATGCGGACTATGCATCTTTCTGATGCCATCAATTTCGACGTCGACTTTAGTCTCCACGTCCATCGTATGTTCTTCGCCCACGTAGACCGGGCTTTTGGGACTCCTGGCTCTGGGTCTTATGGGAAAGTTATTCTTCGGGGGACTGAGTATGACTTTAGCCCCCGCACGATCAACCAGATTTTCCGTCGCTCCAGACTTCAGGCTACGTGGGATGAGCCCTCTACGAATCACCCAGATAGCAAGCTCATGGGTTTCATTGTCACCGGTGGCCTTGTCTCTACGGACCAGCCGCCTGTTTCTAAGCTCACTCATTTCTTCTCTCACTTGAACAGGGTGATTGCCAACAACTGGATCCCCACGTCCAACACGGGGGTGCTCCACGCGGACGCCCTTCACTTGATGTATAAGCTAAGTAGGGGCATCCAGGTGGACTTGGGCCAAGTAATTTTCAACAAAATCAAGTCATACGGAGAGATGACTGATACTCAGATCCAGGCTGCCAAGTTACCGTGCCCACACCTAATTAGCACAATTCTACTACGTCAGGGCTTTACGTACAGAAAGACTGATGGGCCGTTGATCAAGATCACTCCTTTTCGGTTTGATTCTGCTTATGTTCACGAGAGCAAGGTGAAGGACATTCCTTGGCGTAGACTGGGAAATGTTGAAGACGATCGTGCGCTGTTCACTGCTGGGCCTGCCTCTTCTCTTCCCGAGCACCAGGGCCAACGACAGAAAAAGCCTAAGTCTTTGAGGTACGCGCAGAGTTTGGTGAAGGATGAAGCTGACTCTGCCTCGGACGAGTCTGGTTCTTCGGAGGACGAGCTGTATCTGTGTAAGCCGAGCTCACTTCTACGTGACTTTAAACGCCTGAACTACATTATTGATTTAAGTTCGGGGCTGTGTGGGCACATGCACAACAAGGCACGTAGAGCGGCCCGTCTAGGGGGAGATGGGTCGTCCTACGAAGATCTAGGACCTTTGAAGGTGATACGTGAACGTCTAGCCGCGGTGAATGAATTTATTGAGGAGCAGATGGAGGCCTCAAGGAATGCCCCTGACCGTCCATCCAACAAGATAGAGAAGAAAACTTTAAAAAGAAAAGTTGAAGTGGTGGACGTTGATCAAGATGTTGATGATCCTATGAATGAGGATGATGTGTTACGCGCGGAGCGTAAGAGAAGAAGGACTGAAGCTGCTCTTGGGCACAGTGACTTAGTAAAAGAAAGTGATGGCACGGTGAGAGGGGTTGATGAGGTGAAGAAAAGGGAAAAGGCTAAGGGAGCCGGCTCTTCGGGCTCTGGGACTACTGCGAAGGGAAAAACGACTGGGTCTACGGGGATTCTGAAAGGTGGTGTTACAAAATCCAAAGTAACTGGCTCTACGGGTCCTAGAGTCAAGTTTGTCAATTCTGGTGCCCCCAAACCTGGCTCGGTGCGTGGACCTGGTGCGGGCAAAAATGGAAATGTGTTTGACATCACTTTATACGACAAAGAGAATATAGAGTATTGTGACAGGCCTCTACGGCTCTCGCCGCTCAGGAAAAAGGGTACAGGTCTGCGCAGAAAACAAATTGCTACCAAGCCGCCAGCCAAATCCAAGAGACAGCTAGCTGATGAACCAACGGACGATGAGGGAGATCAGGAGTCCGAAGAGGAAGAGCTCTCTGATCCTGATGATACCCGTGATCTACGTCAACACACACCCACGTTGGACTCGGACGAGGAAGGAGCTAATGAAGATTAAATTCTTCATTCCAAGTGTTTGCTTTCCCTACTCTACCCATAAACAATATTTACTTTCCTGTTGTTTTTCATAACTCTGATCTACCATGTCTTGATACTCTTGCCATTCTGTTTTGCTCAGTTTGAGTTATTTTATTTTATTTTGCTATCTCTGCCTCTTATTCGTATGAATGTTTACTTTCTATGTTTTGCTGCTCGCATGATTAATTATATGCATGTTGTCATACGTTTACTTTTTGAGTATGATACTAGTTTGAGGGGGAGTTGCTCTACGAACCTCCACTTACGAAGTTGACTCAAAAAGGGGGAGATTGTTAGTGTGTAGTTCTTCCTAGTTCAACATAGAACCATGTTGTTCTTGTTTGAACTACGTTGAACTATACACTATTGTTTTGTAGTAACTTCATGTGTATTGTTTGTGTGTTTAATTGTTTAAATTCATACAAGTCTGCTAGGTGTGAGTAGAGCTAACTGGGTGATACAAGTGGATCTTCCTGGAGCCACGATATGCCAAGCGTACTCAGTGTTGGACTAGCGGACTTGATGGTACAAACAACATGGAGTTCTCCCTGTGCATGATTATGAATAAGCCACGTGGTTCTATGCACACCAGTGTGGGTCACGAATTCATCATTGCACCACCAACAAGAGAGTTCAAGTTCTACCGTATGAAGAACTTGAATCAGTGCTAACACACTGATGGACACGGAGCAAGCACAGATAGACATGGGGCTGGGGGAATGACTGCTAAGGAATAAATCCAGCCACGGGTGCGACTAGAGGACTTCGCTAGAAGAATCCTAGTCCAAGAAGAAAAACACAAGTATACTAGCTGTGCATGCAACAAGCTCGAAGCGCGAACACATGCTAGTGTGGGAGCGGGTAGAGCTGCGTTTCATCAAATACGGATCAATGGAATATTCGTTGAAGATGCCTTGGGGTCGTACATTCCATTGGGCCGTCATGGGCTTGGCCCATTAAGCGTGAATTCCGGAAACCCTAATTTACGATGCCTGTAAATAGAGGGTTGTTGGAATTCATTGATTACACCTTTGATTTGACATTTTCTAGAGAGAGAAATATTGTAGACCGTGAGACTTCGCTAGAAAGCTCCGGTCATACCCTCTGTTTAGTCTTGGTAGTACTCTTCGCTAGATTAGTTCTACCTAGGCTTAGTTTTTGGTCGTGTGACCTTTCTACAAGATTCGCTAGAATTTTGTAGATGTTTTTGTAAAGTGATTCCACCCTTTATAAGATCAATACAAGTTTACTTTATAAAATCTCTAAATTGTGTTAAGTAATTGTACTCTACCTTACACCACTTCTCTGTAGGTAGATCTAAGTACAATATACACAATTTCATGGCCACCTCTCAAATTCTCAATATAAAGCCTTATGGAGATTTTTCCTCTGCGGGATTTGGATCGATCAGACTTCCATACGCCGACTGGCCATTGTGAGGTGTCGATGACTGTCCTTATTATGTAGGTGACGGCGGCGGTGACATGTTCGTTTTCTTTATACTATTGACAACCATTGGTGACGGCAACCCAACATATAGTTTTCTCGATTCTCCACCCCGGTATAAAGATGAATCAATTGCATCTTTACCTGAAAAAATGAAAAAAAAAGTTAAATATATATGAAATAAAAATAGATATATTTAATTATCTTAAAATATAATACTTGAAATACAATATTACCTAAAGGATTAGGAACTTCGACGGAAGTAACATGAGAAATTTCAAATATGAAAAAAGAAATCAATATTGCTACTAATAAAAGCTTGGTGTTAGGCATTATAGCTCTTGCAATTTTGTGCATACAATACTAAAATGTTCAATCTAATAAATAGAGATTTTCATGGTACTACTATAAATTAATTGAGCGTGAATTGTAATAGTAGTATTTTGTGATATTGAAAAAACGTTTTGACTTTTTGAACATATTTTCTTGAATTCACATGCGCTTGATAGGTGATGTTATTTTCTGCGTCATTGTATTTTTTCTTTTTTTTAATGTCATATGTATTAACTAAGGCTCAGACTATTTACACCTCCTTCTTTACTTTACACACTTCCCTTATTATTTTTATTATTATTATATAGTGTGAAATATCTCTTTTATCCCTTGCTTAAAATTAATAAAATTAATATACAGTGTAACCTTCTTTTATTAAAATAAATAAATATTACTGCACAATTCTGCTACTGTCTACGAACAATCCGAGACAACAATTCAACCTCGCCGCCGCACAACGGCTATGTCAGTGACTCACTGTCCTCTCCGTCCTCCAGCCACAACCTTCCTCGACCAGCCCCTCAACTACGCCAGCATCTACCTCGCTAACCTTCAACTCGCCGTCGGTCATCTTATCTACTTCGACTCTAATATCATCGTCTTCGATGACATCGCCACTCTCTGTGACATCAACCTCAGGTCCCACGTCCTCCGAGCCCCCAATACTCCCATTCAAAATCAAATTCACGCGCTATTTAACTTCCAATAATTAGGCTATATCCAAGGCTTTATAGTTCTCTGTTTATAGTGTTTATAGCGAAATAGAGCAACTAAAGGGATAAAATTAAAGACGATAAGATTGAACTTGATCGGAAGAGAAAAAGAAGGATTTTATTTATTTTTCTATTTGCAGTCTTAGAGTTGTAAACAAGGACAAAATGGACATTTTACATAATATAAAAATAATAAAAATAAAAAGAGGGGTGGGTAAAGTAAAGAAAGAGGTGTAAATAGTTTGAGCCATTAACTAATGAGATATTTTAAAGCCCACGCTCACGGTTGATTAGATCCAGTCATCACTTAAAACATATGGCCCATTAGACGTGGACCATCCAAGTCTGGCCCAAGGCCCATCGCAAAATAGCGAAGACCTACTATAGTGCATGTTTGGTTCCATACTTCCATAGTTCATTTTTTGGGTCGACAAGTTAACTTAGTTAACTAATCACAACTAGGGGTAGACGTTTGGACTCGAAAACCCGAACCAAAAACTCGAAAACTCGGTATGAGCCCAAACCCAAATAAAATTGGGAGGGAAAGTCTGGACTGACCCGCTTTTTAACTTTTATATTGTTTTTTTGATAAATATTATATATTTTTATATAATTTTTGATATTCTAATTAGTAATAATTCAACTTTAAGAACTTAAATTATAAATATAGTATACAATACTATTATTTAAAATTTAAATTTTTTTTTTTTTAAATAATAAAAATTATTTTTAATAATTAAAAAAAAAAATTTAAAATAAAGAAACTCTGTCCGGCTCGAATCGAAAAAATTGAGTTTTGGGCCGTGCCTTAAAAATTGAGAGAATGTGACTTTTTGATCATTTTTTATAAGCTCATATGTTATTTAACCCCCTTATAAAAGTATGAGTTATTTACACCAATTGCACATGAATTGTCTCTTATACCTTTACTATTTCAATAAATCATAAAAAAAAATCAAATGAAATAAAAATAAAACCAAAATAGGTGTAGGACTCACAAAATCAGATTTTTATTTGGTTTGAAGGTTTAGTGTGGGTTTAATGGTGCATTCATACACCATATTCATTCAAACCAATCAAAACAAAAAAAAAATCAAAAAAAAAAAATCTTCTTAAATCCACACAAAACATCATCCATGTTTTTTTTTTTTTTTTTTGGTTAACGGTCAATATCATATAAAGAAAAAGTAAAAGAGTTTGGAGATACAGTACAGCGCATGGAAAAAAATTCTACCGCATCAGCGAGCTAAAAAGCTAGCTCTCAGAATCTCCAAAAATAAAAACACACCATCAACAACAATCACCCTACCACGCGATGTGCCACACTCGCCTCAAAGCCCGCGCCTGAAGTGAGTCTGGTAGCCGTAGAGAAGCGATCCGATCCTTCATAATAGATATAGCCCTAATAGCCACCCCCTCTGCCGACTCCGAACATCATCCATGTTGCCGCGTTAGATTTTGAAAATTCTCGATCGAATATCACGTGGATTAACGAGCGAAAACGAGAGTTACGTGTTCCATTTTCGCTTTTTTTTTTCTGCGACTGTTACTCGATGGAGCAGACGATCGAGTAGTGAAGAACAATTGAAGATCCTCATTACTTGACGGTACATTACTTGATTTCGATAACTCGAAATCTCGAATTCGAGTAGCAATTTTACGAATTAAATAGATTTTGCTCATTCGTAATATTGATTCGTCCCATGCATGGATGTAAAGATATTGAAGTTTAGATTCCGTAAAAATTTTAATCGAGACAATCGGAGTTCGGGCGAAAAAGATACGACAAGAATCGAGAAACTGCTCAAAGAGGAGAATTTCGAGTAACTCGAAATCTGGAATTCGAGTATCAACTTCACGGATTAAACTGATTTTGCTCATTCCGAATTTTGGTTCGTGTCATACATGGATGATGCAAATATCTTTAAGTCTATATTCCGAGAATTTTCAATCGAGACAATTGGAGTTCGTACGAAAAAGATATGACAAGAATCGAGAAATTGCGCAAAGATAGTAGAATTTCAAGTAACTCGAATTCGAGTAGCCACTTAACGGATTAAACTGATTTTGATCATTCGGAATCTTGGTTCGTTCCGTATACGTATGCAAAGATATTGAAGTCTATATTCCGGGGAATTTTGAATCAAGACGATTGGAGTTCGTACGAAAAAGATATGACAAGAATCGAAAAGTTGCGCAAAGAGAATAATTTCGAGTAACTCGGATTCGAGTAGCAACTTCACGGATTAACTGATTTTGCTCATTCGGAATATTGATTTTTTCCATACATAGGTGGAAAGATCTTAAAGTCTAGATTTTGAGGAATTTTGAATCGAGGCGATTGGAGTTCGTATGAAAAAGATATGACAAAAATCGAGAAGTTACGCACAGAGAAGAATTTCGAGTAACTCAAATTCGAGTAGCAACTCCACGGTTTAAACTGATTTTTCCCATTCGAAATCTTGGTTCTTACCATACATGGATGCAAAGATCTTAAAGTCCATATTCCGGAGAATTTTGAATCGAGACGATTGAAGTTTGTACGAAAAAAATATGACAAGAATCGAGAAATTGCGCAGAGAGAAGAATTTCGATTGTTGGCTTTTCCAAACGAATTTGAACGACCGACAAACTACGCATGGAGTAGTCGATTGTTTAGACTTTTGTGTTATCGGTTTTACGAAGAAAGCGGAATTTTGAAATTCGATCTATTGTATATTTAAAAATGCTGGAGTTTGAAAATGGAGCTTGGAAAAAATTAAACACAACTCAGAACAATTCTAATTAAGTCTAAAAAAATGTACTTTACAATATATTTGTATACGTGTGAAGTACAAAATAAACATTATCAAATACAAAAATTTAAGAGTTGAGGTTCTTTAAATATGGATGTGTGGATTACAATTATACTATAATTTATATTTGTATTAAAAATATAAAACACAAACTAAAGATGAAATTATGTTATATGAGTGTATATGGCATATTGGTACGTATCTCAATTCTTTATTTGACCAAGATCCGGATGAGTCGGGCTTGAAGAAGGAGTCGGGCCTTTGTTTTGGTGGCGGCGGTCCGGACACTTCAGTTCTCAATTTTCTATGGACGGCCATTGGCAATTGAACAACTAAAGATACACCCCCACAACACAAGGATGAATCAATTTCTTCCTTACCTAAGTTAATGAGCACACAAAAAAATGGTTAATTAATGTGGAATATAATGATATTAATTTACCTTAGAAACATAGACTTAGCTTGAAATATATGCAGTACCTAGATCATGAGGTGAGGATAGAGTAAATATGAAAAATGAAATCAATATTATTGCTGCTAAAAAAACCTTGGGATATGCATTCTTGTATTCATTCCACTTTACTAGGAGTGTTTATTTTGTGCGTACAATAATAACTATTAAATTTTAAAAGGCTAATATATAGAGATTTTAATTTAATTTTATTTATTTTAAAATTGTTTGAGTGTGGATTGGAATAGTATTTGTGCTATTAATCAATTCGTTTTTATTGATCGCTTTTTTTATCTTTGACTGTTGAAGTATATAAGACTCGAATCAAAATGAAAATGAAACGAAATAGGAAACACGGGCGGCAATTAAATGGTGTTCGGACATCCATCGAGTGAATGATGATGACATCATTGATAATATAAGTGGGCGTATGCGTATGCGAACGCTAGTGATTTCGCTAGTGATTTTACGTGTTGTGCGGTCCTAATGTTTTTATTTACGGTACAAATTGATTTCATTTTATTTAAAAAGATTATAATTATATTATTTATGAAATTTTAAAAAATATTAAGAGAATAATTTTATTAATAATTTTAATTATTTCTAATTTGATAAGTATTCTACACATATAAATTGAGATTCTCTGTATAAGAAAAATTATAAAGTAAATTATTGTAAATTTGTGTGTTCATCTTTCGTACTATATATTTTTTTTCGTAGTCTTATATGTCAGCAATATGCAATTATTATTAAAAAATTTAAATATTAAGATGGTATTTGGCAAATATTTTAAAAAGAAATTAAAAAAAATATAAAAATAAAATTTTAAAATCTTATAAATTATTTGAAAAAATAAGTGTACTTTATTTTTAGCTGTAAGCTTTTTAAACTATAATGATAAAAAAAAATTAAATTATGAACTTTGTCAAAAAGCTAATAATTGAGAAGATTATCATTCCATATTTTTATATACTGAATATTTAATGTTTGATGCTGCTACTTAATTGAAATTTTATTGTTATAGGAGTACAATATAACTTAAACATTGGTTCAATTAATTGACTCTGCTATTTTTTGTTGAGAACATGAAACTTGAAATATATATATATATATATATATATATATATATATATATATATATATATATATATATATATATATATATATATATATATGTGTGTGTGTGTGTGTGAAGTACAAAATAAACATTCTTAAATACAAAAATTGAAGAGTTGATGTTCTTTAATTATGGATGTGTGGATTACAATCATACAAAAATTTATTTATAAAACACAGACTAGAAATAAAAATAAGATGAAATTATGTTATGGCATATTGGTACGTATCTTAATTCCTTACATTTTACCAGGAACAGGAGAATGAGTCGGGCTTGAAGAAGGTATTGGGCCTTTGGCGGCCTGCGGTGGCGGCGGTGGCTCGGACAGTCTAGTTTTCAATTTTCTATGGACTACCACTGGCAATTGAACAACTATGGATATCCCCAACAAGGATGAATCAATTTCTTCCTTACCTAGATAATGAGCACACAAAAAAAGGTTAATTACTAATGTGGAATATAATGATATTAATTTACCTTAGACATAGACTTGGCTTGAAATATTTACCTAGATCATGAGGCGAGGATAGAGTAAATATGAAAAATGAAATCAATATTATTGGTGCTAATAAAGCCTTGGGGATATGCATTCTTGTATTTCTTGTGCTGAATGAATGTGTGTATTTTGTGCATACAATAATAACCGTAATATATAGAGATTCTAATTAAAAAAATTTATGGTATAATATTGTTGAGTGTGGAGTGTAATAGTATTTGTGCTATTAAACAATTCATTTTTATTGATCACTTTTTTATCTTTGACAATTGGAAATTTTAAATTTGATCACTTTTTTTTTCAAAATAAATATAGAAGTTTCTAAATCTTTATTATTTTTTATCTTGGACAATAGAAAATTTAAAATTTAATCACTTTTTTTTTCAAAATATATATAGAAGTTTCTAAATATTTATTATTTTTTTTTCTTTGACAATAGAAAATTTTAAATTTGATCACTTTTTTTTTCAAAATATATAGAAGTTTCTAAATTTTTATTATTTTTCTCTTGCCTTTGTCGTATTGCAATTATAACTACCCTTTGACATACATAAAATATTTAAATGTTAAGAGGGTGTATTGTAAATGTTTTAAAAGAATTTTTCAAGACGTAAAAAATAAACTTTTTAACATCTTATAAATTAATTAAGTATTACAAAAGTAGGAAGTGTATTTTTTTTAGCTTGTAAGCTTTTTAAATTTTAACAATAAAAATAAAAATATCCCTAGTTGAAAAGTAAATGTTTTAAAAGAATTTTACAAGCTAGATGTAAAAAATAAACTTTTTAACATCTTATAAATTAATTAAGTATTAAAAAAGTAGGAAGTATTTTAGTTTGCTTAGTTTTTCAGAATATTTATAAATAATTGTGAATTAATGATAATTTTTACGTTTTTTTTAAAATAATTATAGTATTTTATTTATTCACAGAATGATTTTTGACGAGTTAAAATAAATTATTGGCGAATAAATTATTGAAATTAAACATATTAAATGAGCATTGATATACAAGGTTCTAAAAAGCTCTACGCGTTGTGACTAGAAGCCTAACAGCTAGAGGGATTAATCGTGAATTAGGTAGGAATTAATTGTTTTACATTTTTATATTTAATTAATTAATATTATATTTTAAAAATATTTTTTATACATAATAATTCAATATTTTGATTAAAACAATCCTTAAATAATTTAAGCTTAGTATTAAGTATTAATAACAAGTCTTAAATATAGTAAAATACTCAAAATAGCTTTTAAATTTAAAATTTTAGATCATTTTTTTAAAGTTTTAATATTTTTAGCAAATTTTGGTCTCATACTCAAATTTTATCATAACACCATTTATTTTATTTGATTTATTAAATTTTGAATCAAATTTGATTGGTCGGTTAAATATGCTCAGAAACTATGTAAGAAGGTAAAGACGAAACTTTATTTTATTTGATTTATTAAGTTTTGAATCAAATTTGATTGTTCAATTAAACCTGTTCGAAAACTATGTAGGAAGATAAAGACGAAACTAATCGAATTTAGACGGGTCTGCGCGAATTTAGGCGGCGCTTAGGCGGCTTGGGGGTCTAGAGTCTAAAATCGAAGCGGTTGGGTACAAATTAGAGTCTAAGCGGGGCCTAGGCAAAGCTAAGCGGGGATTTTTAGAACGATGTTGATATATAATAATTAAAAAATATATATTTTTAATTTAATTAGATTTATTACATTTCGTTCAAATGTGTAATAAGTGATTGAAGAATTATTATATTTGTTGGGATATGTCCTTCGATCCTACGTGGTCGTCTATGGATGTTTAAATAATTATTAGATAATATTAATTGCTGGGAGCAATATAATATTGATCGATAATTATACCTACAGTGTCACACACGAGCCGAAAATACGAGCTATAAGTGTTTGCTAAAATGAGTCGATTTGGAATCGATAAATATAAACTAAGTTTATATTCGATGTGATTTACGTACATGCATGTGATGCATGGCTTGCATGGAATGCATGCACATGACATGTCACATGGCATATCACGCAAGCGAATGAGACCACATCCAATGCAATGTGGCATGAGGATGTGAACATGACCATTCAAATTCACCATTAACACACCTTAATGTGTGATAATAATTCTACATCAATATCACTATTATGGGGGTTACTTGGTGTTATTTCATGGTTTAATAGGTGAGAAAATGCTGATTTTCTCACCACAATATTCAGCTACGAAAATCACACAAAAGAGAGAGAAAAGAGTTCTTGGAGAACCACTTTAATCAATCAAGCAAGTTCATTTTCCGGGTTCGTGTGCAACACGTAGAGGCCGAGCCATTTGTGCGGCTTCAACATCCGGACGATCCAAAGGCGTGACGAGGTCATTCCAAAGGTGAACATTTCGAGGCTGATCCATTGAGGTGGTTCAATCGACTCAACACCACCTCATCGACATCAACGAATCACTTCATCATCAAAAGTAATAACTCGTTGATCCCTATATATATATATATATATATATATATATATATATATATATATATATATATATATATATATATATATATATATATATATATATATATATATATATTAGATGTGTATATATATATGTTTATATGTGTTCTTCTACACATTATGTGTGCACTAAGATCCAAGCATGCACGATAGATTTATATGCTTTACATGCTTCCGCACACACGGTATATCGATCGAATCGGTATACCGGTACCTTCAATTGGTATCAGAGCTTATGGCTCGTGCACACTTTTGTGTTGGACACAATGGTTTAAATCACATACAGTATTTAGAAAACACATGTAGCGGTATGCAATAAGAAATAGATAAAATTGAAATGCCTAATGAGTATTTTTCGGCTTATGGATAATCAAGGATGATAGAGTCTTGACGTTGAGAAATCTATAAGAGTATTACCATTGGAAAGTGCTGAAATTGCTTGTGAAATCGTTTCCATGCACCATCATCTGGGAAAGCTATTGTTATCTGCACATAGGAAGATTTATTTTTAACAAATAAATAGTACACCAAAAAATCATTTCATTGGCCATCTATGTAGAATTATAAAAAAGTGAAAAACGGCAACGAATCATGCAATTCAGGAAGTGATGAGATTTATTGTTTCAACACAGAATTACTTTTCCTCGGAGTCGTTGGACAAGTGGCAAAAATTGAATAACTCATAGTTGCATAAAAACATTACATTGTCAGAATCAGGAAGCTTTTGTAGCCTATTCATGAGGAGGGGAATACCACTTTCAAAACACGGTAGAACATTATCACCAAAGTAAAATCTCTCCTGCATGGTGAAGAAATAAGCAGAACAGTTGAAATAAACTCAAATACAATATTAAAAAAAAACTGAAGCAAGAATTGTTTGACTACAAAAAGTTTACGTACCCACCTGTAAGGCATGAATATCGAAGATCACTAAACTGGTGGGCCCACCCCTACTTATTGGAATATTAGACAAGATCCTAGCGAGCGTGAATGCGGTGGCAACGTCTCCTTCATCTTCCATGCGCTCAGACGTCCCAGTTGGGAAAAATGGCAGGACGAGTGTAAAGGATGCGACAAATAATTTAGTTAAGGCATATATAACTGACAGTTGTTCAAATATAACTCCGGGACAGCTGAATGAAGCAAGGAAAGCCACATGCAGTCCACGAACTCCTTGAGCATTGGGTATAAACAAATTCGGAAACCCATCTTCGAATGTCCTGATCGATTATGATTTATCAAATAATCATTGTATGCTAAATCAATCAAGTATAAACTGATTCAATTATCATCACAAAATTGATAATACAACACATGAGCATCATCCATTTCAGTTATTTCAAAACTTATGTAAAAATTACTAAATCGGAGGTGTGTAAGTGTGGTATCACGCCTAAGTGCACGAAAATCGAAAAAGGAGACCCGAGGTTTCATCCTAAATCATATACTAGTATTTAAAATCGAACACGATAAAATCCATTATTCTTTTTCTCGAAATTGAGCCAAAATAAAGGTACCTCCAATCGACGCTACGTAGCTCAACGGCGTCGGATTCAGAAGCGATTCTCTGAGCGAGGTCCTTCATTTCGGAGCAGTAAAAAAGACAGATCCTCTTGGAATTTCTGAGCGACGAATCGAGAGAAGATGCCATTGGCGTCGAATTTGGGGGTTTTAGAATGATGTGAATTGGGTCGGTGGACGATACGCAGTCAATGGTCCACTTTTGAGGAGGAGAAGAAGTGTTCTTGAGCTCGCATTGAATTGTCTTCTTCAATCGGAAGGAAATTAGATTTAGGTTTCGACTGGGCGCTTTTGAGGAGGATGAATGGAAGGGGTGGGGAGCTGAAATGGCCGACATTGGTAGACTCACGGTGGCGTTCGCCGCGACAAATAGGGGAGTCAGTTGGAGACTGGTTTTTTGGATTGCCCTCCTCAATTTATTTTTTCATTTATTTATTAAGAATTTATGAGGGCCTATACCATGGTTAATGGTATCATACTGTTCATATGGTACCGGCCCATAAACAAAACCAAATTAGGCCAAAACCATCATTCAGCCGCCCGCGACCCATACACACTCTCTCTCTCCTGTCAACTCCCATACGCACAGCTCTCAATCGAAAAACGCACGCAAAACGTTTTCTCACCGGAGCAGCGACGACCACCAGCGACGACGCCACCGTTCACCAGCGACCACCGTTCACCAAAGCACTCGCAGAACCCGCGACCGCGATTTCCCGCCGCAAAACTTCACGCCGCAAGCACCTTCCACCACTTCCGCCGAGAACCACTCTCCGCCGAGAAAACTACACATCCACAGAAGCATAATCAAAGTTGCGAACCCTAAAATCGAACAAAACTCGAACAAGGTATGTAGAAACCCTATTTTCTACGATTTCAATTTTAGAAGTAATTGCATGATCGAATAGAAACAATATTTGGGGAAATTGTAACCCTAAAATCCAAAAAAGAGGAGTAGAAACCCTATTTTATACTATTTAAAGTTCTCCTCAAATTGCATGATGAATCTGAAACACTATTTGGTATAGTTGTTTGATTAAACAACAATTTACTGTTTATCCTGTATGTTTGATTCATCTAATTACAGTTTTCTCATCATGGTTCACAATCCAGTGATTTGTGTGTAATTGTTCTCTGTTAGAACTTTTTTTTTTCAAATTACTAAATCATAGTTTGATTCATCCCAGTAATATGATATATTCTACTTTCTTTTGTAACCAATTCTGCTAAATTGTGTCTGTTGTATTGGAATTTGATCATTAGTATGCATGTCAGTCATATGCATTTACTATATAAATGTAATATCAACTAAGTTCTATGCAAAAATCTACCCTGAAATGTGAACAATTCTCCTCTAATTTGCATGTTGTTGTATTGGAATTTGATCATTAGTATGCATCTCAGTCATATGCATTTGCTATATAAATGTAATATCAACTAAGTTCTATGCAAATATCTACTCTGAAATGTGAACAATTCTCCTCTAATTTGCATGTTGTTGTATTGGAATTTGATCATTGGAATGCATCTCAGTCATATGCATTTGCTATATAAATGTAATATCAACTAAGTTCTATGCAAATATCTACTCTGAAATGTGAACAATTCTCCTCTAATTTGCATGTTTTTTTGGTACATTTTGACTGTCATGAAATCAAAATTTGATTCAACTAAGTTATATGTAAGATTCTAATGTGAATTCTGCAGAATTCTACTAACATAATAGAAAACAACTATTAACAAAATTTACTTATTAAAGACAGAATATGGGAAAAACACCATCACTACGTGCAATAATCAATGGTCAACGTGTGAAGTTGGGTATTGGAAGAAAGACACATCGGAAGGTCAACCCTTAATTGAAATTAATAGGGGGGGGGGGGGGGGGGGGAGGATTAATTATGTACAAAAACTCACTATATTTTTATAATGCTTTTTAGGAAATGGCAATAAAAAAACAGACCAAGAAACAAGAAGTGAATTCTGCGGATATACTCACAAGAAGGGTGAGTCCAAGGAGGGGGAGTCCAGCAATCCCAGAAGCTGAACCAGTTGTCTGCCAAACTCCTGTGGTTGAACAAAGTCAGCAAACACCAACACAGGATGAACAACATGTCTTCCAGACTCCAGTGAAACCTGCTGTAAGTTTGTTCTACTCTCTTTATTAGTATATTCTACTGAATTGATTAATGAATCCTACTCCATTTTTCTAAATACTAAAATCCTAAAACACTAATACATAATCCTTTTTCCAATCATAATGAACAGAAGAAGAAAAAGAAACAATCTAAAAATGTTCAGATAATAAGAAGGAGTCCCAGAAGGGAGCCTCTCATTCCAGAGAATGATGAATCTGTCTTCCAGACTCCAGTGGTTGAACCAATTCAACCAACTGCTGCTGCTGTAAGTTTCTACTTACTATAATAATTATTCTTGAATTCTTCTTACTAAATTCATCTACTATTTATGATAATAATAAACTATAATATTCTCGCACTAATACATAATCCTTTTTCCAATCATAATGAACAGAAGAAGCAAAAAAAAGAAAATCAACAGAGGCCCCAGATAGTGAGAAGGAGCCTCAGAAGGGAGGCTGCAATCCCAGATAATGAACCTGCAGTAGTTATCCCAGAGAACCCGAGAAGGGAGACTGAAAAACCTATTAAAACGGTATACTCATCCTTACTTATTTCATTGCTCTATCTTCTATATATTTCTTAATTAAAAACAAAAGATTAAACTAAAAATTGTATTATAAAGCCTGATGCAATTCTACAAGCTGTGAAGGCTCCAGGGAAGAGAAAGGCTGACTCAAAAGAATTGGAGCCTACTCATAAAAAGGTAACTGAACATCTTCTACACTGACTAGTACTAGAAATCACTTTCCTCTGATTCATCTGAATATAATCCACAATGAATTGACATTAATACTATAATATCTCTTGATAGCAGAAAAAGAAGGACGATAAGAATAAGGAGCTGGAGAAAGAAGCCGAGAATCAAAAAGAAAAGATGGAGAAAGAAACTGCTTTGAAGCAGAAGGTATGAAGAAAAAGAATGTTTGTTTCTGCTATGTTTGATAATCCACTGTTTTGATTGATAATCCACTGTTTTGATTTATAATCTAATGTTTTGATTGATAACTTTTGTTTATTTTTCTTACAGGAGAATGAGAAGGAGAAAGAAAAGGAGAAGGAGAAAGCTCCTAAGCCAAAAGCTGCGAAGAAACAGGCTGAGAAGGAGAAGCAGACAGAATTAGAGAAGGAAGTTCCGAAGAAACCGACTCCTAAAAGAACTTCGGAGAATGATGACAAAGAAATGAAGAAAGACAAGAAAAAACAGAAGAATGAAGGGGAAAAGAAGAAGAAGATGACTAATGTTGCGACTCGCATGGCACCGATCCATGTCTCGAATGTTGTTGATTCTCTGAATGAACAACAAAGACAAGCTGTCCGAGACATAGGTTTCGGAGGATTGCTGACTCTGAACATAAAATTGAATAAGAATGAGTTAACAACATTCCTTATTCAACATTTTGATATTCCTACATGCTCGATCATTCTCCAAAGTGGAGATATAGACATTAATGAAGATGACGTTGTGGCGGTCTTCGATCTGCCAAAGGGCCGTCTGCCTGTGGTAGAATCAACAGGTAAACAAATGAAATTTGATTTTAATTTCTATAATTTTTTCTATATGAATCTATAGTAAAAATACACTGATTTTGTAACGATGTTTATTGATGAAGGATGGAAAAAAACTGATGATGAAGATGGATTTGCACAATTCCTAGAGGATTGGAGAGACAGATGGGGTGGAAGAGCAGGTATGTAAACTATTAAACTCACGAGTTTGATTCATAAAGCATGTGCATAATGAATTTTACATCTTTTTTCATTAAACAGGGGGGCCCTCTACACAAACAATGGCAAATGAACTGAGAGGGAGAGATGATAGTGGAGACCTGTTCAAACAAGACTTTGTAGTATTAGTTGTCAGCACCTTGTTGAAAGGTAAGCAAGACAACTATGCATACTACAACGTCTTGTACTCTCTGAGAAATGTAAATGAAATAAGAGAAATGGACTGGTGCAACTTCACAATCAAGTCACTGGTCAAGGGAGCAGAGTTATGGAGATCAGGTGCACGTTCAACATTCACCGGACCCGTTGTTAACACTGGTTTTTTTACTAACTATTTTCTGGGATTTTGAGGACTAGTTTGGTGAGAAATCTTTAGGTCTTTTTCACAAAAAAGGAAAGATAGAGTATTTCTAGGGTGGGATCTTTCTTGAATGTTGTGAATGAATTTTCCTTTTACAGCTTTCCCTATTTATAGAACTACCATTAGGGTTTACAAAAAGGAATTGGGCCTTTCCTTATTGGGCCTTGACATAGGATTTTTCATAGACCTAAAAATGGCAAAAAGACTATTAAACCCTTTCTGGCGCCGCCTTTATTGAGCTGGGGAGACCGACCTCCGGCCTTCCTTCTTACTGCATCCTGATTTTGACAGCGTCCGGGCGAGCGGGTTTGTTCTAAGGAATGCGTGCCCCTTTCCCGGCGCCCTATCGTCTGCTCGGCTGGCTCTCGCTTGGTCGGTGCAACCCTCTGGTCGATCTCTTTCGAACTATCGCGGGCGGCTTTCCGTGTGGGACCCGTGAGAATGGGGCCCATAACTTCAACTGACCTACTAAGGAATATACGTATATGAAAATAATAAATAATAAATAAAAAATGGTAAAATGAAAATGGGGCCCAACAAATGCCCCCCGCGAAGGATCCGGTCGGTGGAGACCGGCCGGGTTCTTCGTGGCTGTAGTCGCTCCATTTTTCACATCAAAAAGTGGGGTCTGAGCTTTTTTGACACCTGGACGACACGTGTCACGTAAACCCTTTTATCCCCTGCCTACACCTGTCCTTTCAGTTGTCCTTTCGATTTTGAAATTCGAAATTAGAAAAGAAAAAAAATCGCCGCCTCTTTTAAAATCCATAAGTATCATCCACAAGAGACCTTTTTCACTTTTCGACTCCTTTTCTTCTCTAACTTTCCGGCGACTGGCTTTTCTTTGAAATCCGGCGACTATTTCCGGCGAGCGCTTTCTTTCCTTCAGGTACGCGTTCTTCTCTTACTCGGTGTTGTGCGGGTTTCTATTTCTGGGGCTTTCATAGGTCAAAATACTCTCGTCTTCTTTTTAGAGTTCAAAAGGCTCTCCGGCGAATCGCCATTTTTTCCGGCGGTTTTGTTGATACTTACATTACTTAATTTTAATTTTCGACCGTGGGTGTACCTCCTCGTTAGAAACCAGAAATTGGTGATGAGTGAAGAGGGATCCCCTCGTCGCGAATCGTCGGGCACTTCGCCCGCCCGAACTCCTGTAGATTCATCTAAATTACCCTCTACTTCTTCTCCTCGTGAGGGCTCACCCTCCGATGCCTTGTTGCCATCCGGGCGTTCGTTGAAATTTCCTTTCTCGGCCGACGAGAGCCGTGAGATGCTGGGAGGCGATGTCAGTGATGCCTACCGCCACCTTTGTAAGGTCATTGCTGACAGTCGGGGTCCTCCCTCCCTGTACACATATGAGGCCTATCTCCTTGAGCGTCCATATCGCTACGTCCCTCGTGACGTGTTTCGGGTAGTCGGGGACCGGCCAGGGATATTCGAGGCTAGCCGGAGACCGAGTAAAATTACGGAATCCGCTCTTCAGGGAAAAAGGAGTGAGTGGGAGATTCCTTCGGACGTTCATATATACGCTCCTATTGAGGGTGAGCGGGCGGATTGCCCCCCCACGGGTATGGTCGCGGTGAATTACTCGATGATGTCGAGCGGTCTTCGCTTTCCCATCCCGGATTCTTTCGCCCACCTAGTACAGATCTTGGGCGTGGCCCCCATGCAGTTGGTGCCAAATGCCTGGGCGACCATGTATGATTTGAACGTCATATTTGGTTACTATGGCTTGTATCGGGGTTTGACCGGGCTTGAATTGCTGTTCTTGCTGGGCATATGTGATGCCGGTAAAGGTGATTATTATCTCAAACAGCGAGAGACCATAATCACCGATCTGACGAGCAAACAAGCCAAATGGACCGAGAGATGGTTCTTCGTGGCGGGAGAATGGAACTCCAAAGATTTTCCTTTGAGTGCCGAGTATCGGGCAACCTCAGAACGTTAGTTTCTCTGACCTTAGCAGTTATTTGTCCTAGATATCCTTTTTTCCGTCCTTAACCTTCCTTTTGGGGATCCCCCCTCTCTTGTTCTCCCTTTTTTAGGCCCCAAAGCTCCAGATGCCGGGCTATTAGGATGGGACTTCCTGGTGATCCTGGAAAGAATAAAATTACTCTCGTATAACCAAAGGAAACACGAGAATTGGAAAAGCAAGGAGAGACGTCTTCGTGCTCGGTTTATAATTACTCCCCGGGACGCCGAGGATATATTTCCGCGTGAGTAGTTGTTATTTTCTGTTCGGACTCTCGTCCTCCCCTGGTTTCTAACGGTTCTCTTATTTCCAGCCCGCAGGTATTTTCGAATCCTCAGACCGACCGAAATGCCTAAACCAGAGACTCCTCGTGAGCGGAGGAAAAGGGAGATCGCCGAGGAAAAGGCGGAAGCGGAACGCCGGACTTTGGCGACCACGGTGACCGTTGCCACTTCTCCTCCGAACAACTTTCCTATGCCCCAGCCGATCAGTCAGATCCTTGCCGAGAATTCCTCCTCTGATGAGGAGCCACTTTACCGGCCGGCCAAACGATCCCGGGCAGACGGCTCTGGCGCGTCTGGGACAAAAAAAGGTGGGTCCCATGGCCCTGCTGGGAAACCTCCGACGGTTCCGAGGAAAGAGAGGATTCCCCCGAAGAAGAAAACAGTGTTGGCCGGATCGGGAGGTGACGATCGTTCGGTCGAGTTAGGGTCCATTTTTGGTGCCGGCGACGAGGATTTCTCAAGGTACTATCTCCCTGGCATCCCTGATTGTGTTTTGTTGCTTAAAATTCTTTCTAAACGGAACGTTAAAACTGTAGGGCTTTCAAGGAGGATCCCGGGCTCCCTTTAGCCGTAGCTCACCTGTCGGCCGAGCAGGATCCTTATGACGAAAAATCCCTATCAGCCCATATTGCTCAGTCCCTCGAGGACCTTAACCACTCTTGGTCCCAGGAGATGGAAGCTGCAGCATCCCGACCGGACTTTCTGGAGAAATTATTACGAGTCACTGCTGCTCGCAACCTGATCATGGTGAATCGCTTGGCCCAGATCCGTGCCGAGCATGAGGACAATGCCGCTAAGTGCCCGCCCAACCTGCCGGACGTCTATCTGGAGCTGCGGTCCCGGTTTAACAAACTGCAAGAAGATTTCAACCTTGAATCCGGGTTAAAAGCTTCTCTGAGCAGTGAGTTGGATGAGGAGAAGAAAGATAAGATGGCCGTGGTTCTCAAATTGACCGAGCAGGGGAAAGAGTTGGAGGGGTTCAAAACTCGAGTGGAGGAGCTCGTCAAATCCTATGGCTATGCCGAGAAGCGCATGAAGGAGCTGGAGGAGTTGAACCGACGGATATTTAAAGAACTGGAGGGTATGCAGGCCGCCGAGGCCGCACGTCGGGTCGATCCGGAAGAAGATATTGATCTGTATAGTAATTACTCCTACTACTGCGCTTATTTTGATGGTATCCGAGCACTCCTGGAGGCCGGTCAACCGGTGACCGCTATGATGGACTTCCTTCGCCAGTATGCCGAGCAAAGCCCTCTTCATGCCCACTTCCATCTGTACGTGCTCGATCTGGAGCAGAAGTTCAAACTGGACCTCTCTTGGTGGCCTTTGAAATCGCAGCTTCGGATGCCTAAACCGGCAGAAGCGGTCGACCAGGGCGTGGCGGAGCCGGCCACTACCAGCGAAATTGACCCGGCTGTCAAGTTCGCGGACTCGGTGCTTAAAGACGACGGTGGTGAAGGGTCGGTTCCTGGCGATCAAGAATGACGGTGTTTCGTATTTTCCTTGCTCGGCTATGATAACAACTTATGTTTATTTTTAATTTTCTTCCTCCTTCTCTTTTGGATTCTGCCCGTGTGGGCTTAAACAGCATTTCTGACATTATATGCTACTTTTTGCTGTCTTAACTCCTTATTGCTTTTGGGGTGAAAAAGGGCTTTTGTCATTATTATTTTATTCCTGTTACTTTTAACGTTTATAACGTACGGAATCTGTACAGATTCTCTCACCCCTAAACGACTTTTGGCGGGGGAAATTCCCTCCAAAAACGGTTCCTGGTGGGGCCCACATGGATGCACCTTTGTGTATAAATGTGTCCCTATTAGGTTTTTCCACTTTTGCGGTTTCATTCCAAGGAAGAAAGAAAAAAAGAAAAGAGATAGCAGCAAAAGGTAGAGGGAGAGATGAGCCAAGGCAAGAAAATGCGTCCGAACAAGGGGAAGAAAGTCTTCCATGGCGCGTCCGCGGCCACGGGAAGCTATCACGCCATCTCTATTCATTCTGACGGGTGGCGCAAGCTGACCCAAAGGTTTGACGGCAAATGGCACCGCAATAACTTCCCGTTACCCCACGCGTTTGTGCAACCATTGGCAAAATTTTTGGGTGAGGAGATTCCTTTTCACGACTCTAACGAGCAGGCTTGGGTAGCTACGAAAACCAAACTCAGACGGCAGGTGGCGTTCGGGGGCCCGGGCTGGGCAGATTTTGTTCAACACGCGGGTATCCAAGCAGGATGGGAAGTCTGGGTGATCTGGAAACCCGGGTTCGGATTCCGCGTCAGCCTCTTCGATCTAGGGGGCCTTAATACTTCTTTTCCTAAGCAGATCCGGGCGCGTGAGGAAACCGACTCCCTTGGCCATGCTTACGTGGATTAGGATGTCTTTTATTTAAGCTGTCCGGTCGTGAATAACTATGCTTTATCGCTTTCGGTCTTTTTTACTTTTCATTTAATGCGATATTTTCGAAATTCTCATCTGTCTTTAATGTGGTCAACTTATTGCTTTAATTATCCTTCGATTTTCGAAAACGGAAAAAACCCCTATAAATGGGTCGTTCCTATGCCTGCTTATTGTCAGAGGGTAGAGTCAGGGAGTGTAAGTTAATAATTCTCGGAATATGTCGACCAGAGTCGAATTTTTGGAGGGTTCGCATTTTTTCGAGCGCGCGTTCAATGGCACTTGGCATAGAGAGATTTTTCCGGTCCCCGCGGCGTTCCTCCGCCCGATCGAAAGCGGGACGACAGATGGGTTGCAGATGGTGGACCCCTTGGATCGAGAATGGTGCGTTTCTTTTACTCGCTTCCGCAACCAGACTGCACTTTACGGGCCGGAGTGGGAGCGACTCGTGAGCGGTTTCGAGATACAAGAAGGTTGGTCCGTGCGGATTACTTGGACCGACGGGACGGGCTTCTCGATTGACGTTTTTGATCGGGATTATCGTTCGGCGGTGCGTCTGGTTGGAAATCGACCTTGGTCCTATCAACGTGGGACCCGAGGGTCTAGGGTCAGTCGCTGGCCTCCGCGGCCTACCCACGATCGCAGGGGCCGCCCTCTTTTTTGATGTTCCTTTCAACGCGGCGCTCCTTAGTTTACGATTTTTATGTTTGCCTTTTTTCCTCAACTGCTTAGTGAGACTTTATATTTTTGACAACTTTTATGTTTTTGACAACTGGTTAAATGTTCATGTCCCCTGACGGATCAGAGTGACATGGCCGAGGATGGGACTTGTCCGGTCCTCGGTCTCAATAAAACTTTTCCTGTAAGATCGGTCGTGCGACGGATCGCCCGACTCATCTCAGGCTCGGGGAGAGCGGACTCTATCCCCGGTTAAAATGTTCATGTCCCCTGACGGATCAGAGTGACATGGCCGAGGATGGGACTTGTCCGGTCCTCGGTCTTAATAAAACTCTTCCTGTAAGATCGGTCGTGCGACGGATCGCCCGACTCATCTCAGGCTCGGGGAGAGCGGACTCTATCCCCGGTTAAAATTTTCATGTCCCCTGACGGATCAGAGTGACATGGCCGAGGATGGGACTTGTCCGGTCCTCGGTCTTAATAAAACTCTTCCTGTAAGATCGGTCGTGCGACGGATCGCCCGACTCATCTCAGGCTCGGGGAGAGCGGACTCTATCCCCGGTTAAAATGTTCATGTCCCCTGACAGATCAGAGTGACATGGCCGAGGATGGGACTTGTCCGGTCCTCGGTCTTAATAAAACTCTTCCTGTAAGATCGGTCGTGCGACGGATCGCCCGACTCATCTCAGGCTCGGGGAGAGCGGACTCTATCCCCGGTTAAAATGTTCATGTCCCCTGACGGATCAGAGTGACATGGCCGAGGATGGGACTTGTCCGGTCCTCGGTCTTAATAAAACTCTTAGCTTTTTCCCAACAATAATTTTTATTCCAAGCATAAAAGTTTTGAGATACAAAAGATTACTGATGGTACTTTTTCAAATGGAGTGCGTTCCAAAGATACTGGTCGGCTACGCCGTTTAGGTGCTCCAATTCATATGACCCTTTCTCCACGTGTTTCCTCACTCGCATTGGGCCCTCCCAGTTCGGGCCCAATGCCCCAGTGCTCGGCCCGAGTATGCGCTTAAGGACTAGATCTCCGGCCTTGAATTTCCTGATCTTAGCTTTAGAGTTGTAAAAGCGTTCTGCTCTCTGCTTAGCCGTGGCATTCTGAAAAACTGAGTTCAACCTTCTCTCCTCCAGGAAGTCTAGTTCCAAGCGTAAAGCCTTGTCATTGTTTTCATTCAGCTCTTGAGAGGTCCTGTGGCTGGTAACCTCGATCTCGGAAGGTATCACCGCCTCAGCACCAAAAGCTAGGGCAAAAGGGGTTTCCCCGGTGGCGGCCTTGCTAGTTGTCCTATAAGACCACAACACATCCGGCAGTTCGGCTGCCCACCTTCCCTGTCTCTCTTCAAGTTTGGCCTTGATGGTATGCTTCAAAATTTTGTTCACTGCCTCCACCTGCCCGTTCGTTTGAGGATGATATGGGGTGGAGAAAGCTTTCTTAATCTTCCATTTGTCAAAAAAGTTCATGACCTCTTGACCGTCAAACTGTTTCCCGTTATCTGAGGTAATGATGTACGGGATCCCGAAACGGCATATGATATTCTTCCAGATGAACTTTATGATCGCCTTTTGGTCAATGACTTTTAGCGGCTCGGCCTCGGCCCACTTCGTAAAGTAGTCCACGGCCACCACCGCATATTTAACTCCACCTGGTCCGGTCGGCAGAGGTCCGATCAGATCAATTCCCCATGACGCGAAGGGCCAAGGACTGTATATCGAGTTGAGATATTCTGGCGCTATCCGGATGATGGGGGCGGTCACCTGGCATCTATGACATTTCCGAGCATAATTTATCGCATCTCGTCTCAAAGTAGGCCAATAGAATCCTTGGCGAACCGTCTTGTGGGCCAGCGATTGCCCTCCTGCATGGTTTCCGCAGACGCCATCGTGAATTTCGCTAAAAACCATGTGGCCTTCGAGCGGGGTTATGCATTTCAAGAGAGGAAGGTATAGGCTTCTCCTGTACAACACATCTCCAATCAGGGTATATCTAGCTGCCCGTATGCGAAGTTGCCTGGCTTCTGTCTTATCTCTGGGTTGCGTCCCGTCTAGGAGGTAGGAGCGAATAGGGTCCATCCAAGTCTCGCCACGATCGATGATCGTGATTAGGCTTTCTTCCCGTGATATTGCTGACTTTGCCTGACTGGTTAAAATTACGTTAGCCATATCTGCGCTTCCCTCGGAGGAAGCCAGCTTGGATAGCGCATCAGCCTGGGAGTTCATCTCTCTGGGGATTTGCTCGATGAAGGCTTTCGGTATCTTTCCACACAGCGCCATCACGTGTTCATAATATTTCGCCATCCGGTCACATCGGGTCTCGTAGTCTCCTTTGATTTGGTTGACTACCAATAACGAGTCCATGAAGATCTGTAAATGTTCGGCACCCACTGCCAAAGCCAGATTCAGTCCGGCGATCAGCGCTTCGTATTCTGCTTCGTTGTTTGTCGCGGCAAATTCGAACTTTACAGCGTGTGTGAAAGATTGTCCACCCGGTCCGACCAACACTATTCCAGCCCCGGCGTGGGAGGAATTGGACGATCCGTCGACGTATAGCTTCCATGCCGGGGTCCTGGTCGATGGGGTGGACTCGGGGAACGTCAGTTCCACTATGAAATCTGCAAGAGCCTGCCCCTTAATCGCTGTTCTGGGAGCATAAGTGATATCGTACTGACCCACCTCTAGACTCCATTTCAATAATCGGCCGTTCGCGTCCGGTCTCTGCAAGACCTGTCGTAATGGCATGGTAGTCAGAACTTCTACCGGGTGATCGAAAAAATAAGACCTCAACTTCCGTACGCTCATCACCAAGGCATATGCTAGCTTTTCCAGGGGCGTATATCGTGTCTCAGCGTCATGGAGGACCTGGCTGACGAAATAGATAGGCCTGTGGAGTTGTCCCTCTGCCCGAACGAGAACTGAGCTCATGGCATGTTCGGACGCGGCCAGGTAGAGGAAAAGCTTTTCCCCGGCGACCGGTTTTGACAGAATAGCGGGATTACCGAGATGCTCCTTTAAACGCAGGAAGGCCTCCTGGCTCTCCTTCCCCCATTTGAATTTTTGATCCTTAATCGCTTTGAAGAAAGGTCGGCTCTTATCCCCTAACCGGGGAATGAAGCGGCTTAGGGCAGCCAGGCAACCGGTCAGCTTCTGCACATCCTTCAGGCTCCGGGGCTCTTTTAAGTCTCGGATGGCTTTGAATTTTTCCGGGTTCACCTCAATGCCTCTCAGACTGACGATGTGACCGAGGAACCTGGTTCTGTGTACCCCGAAATGACATTTCCTGGGGTTGAGCTTCATGTTGTAAAATTTCAAAATCTCGAACGCGACTTTTAAATCCTTTACGTGGTCCTCCTCGGATCTACTCTTTATGATTATGTCATCTACGTAAACCTCCACGGTGTCTCCAATCTGGTCGGCGAACATTTTGTTCACTAATCGTTGGTAGGTGGCCCCAGCGTTCTTCAGACCGAAAGGCATCCTTTTCCAGCACAGCACCCCTTTGTCCGAATAAAAAGACGTATGCTCGACATCCTCCTCGGCCATAGGTATTTGGTGATAACCCGCGAAGCCATCACAATTGGAGAAAATTGCGTGCCCGGCGACGCTGTCAACCAGGTGGTCGATGTGGGGTAGGGGGAAATGGTCTTTTGGGCAAGCCTTGTTGAGGTCGGTGAAATCGATGCACAAACGCCAGGCATCATTTGATTTTTTCACGAGCACAACATTTGCGATCCACTGGGGTTCTGCCTCGGCTTCTCGCACGAGGTCGTTATCAACTAATTTCTTAACTTCTACTGCCAAAGCAGCGTACTTTTCGGGCCCCATCTTCCTTCTCTTCTGTGCGATGGGTTTTTTCTCCGGGTTAATCTTCAGATGGTGGCAGGCATGCTTAGGATCGATTCCAACCATGTCCTTATGTGACCAGGCGAACGCGTCTGTATTCTGCTTTAAGAACTCGATCAGCTCCTCCCTCAGTCGCTCGGGGACTTCCTTCCCAATGAAAACTTCCAATTCTGGCCTGTCTGGATCCAAACCTACTTTCTCGACCTCATCTACTACCGAACATGCTGAAGGTCCTCGGGGGTCGGGGATCTCGTTTGGTTCGAAGCCAATTCGGGGGTCAAGGTCTTCAATGCCCGTATGCTGTATATTTTGTATTGGATCGTTATCTTGGTCGGCCGGTAGTTCATCAATGAGTATGTGCAAAAATTGTGCTTCGAGATCGGGCAGAAAGGCCTCTGATTCTTGCGGTTCATGAATCTCGACGTCGTGGAATCCCAACTGCCCGGGCTCGCCCTCTTCCCATAGAGCGGTCAGATATTCCTCATCGTCTGGATCTATTCTCCTTGCGGGGTCGATTTCCCTTAATTCAATTGTGTCATTCCGACTTACCTTACCTCGGGGGCCATCCCCATCCGGGAACAATTTAGGGCCGGGCATTTGGGGGTCACCTCCCCCTAATGCCCCAGAGTCGGTGGTACCATCATCGTTTATACGGTTGTTTGTATTAGAACACAAAAGATAATTAAAACACTTCCTGGCCATATATTGGTCACCGCGAAGGGTGCCGACCGCACCGCTCAAGGTGGGAAACTTAATACAATAGTAATGGGAGGACTCCACGGCCTCGAAGGCATCGAGGAACGGCCTCCCGAAAAAAGCATTATAAATGTTTTCCGCGTCCACAATAACAAACTCAATCAATCTAGTCATATTGATGGCAGGGTCCTGCCAATCTTTCAACTCCACAGCCATCCTGATCTGTCCTCTGGGGCGAACCACCACGTCCCCGAAACCTTTCAGGACCCCCTCATATGGTCGGACGTATCTTGTGAGGTCGCCGAGCTGGTCCAACGCCGATTTGAAAATCAGGTTGCAATGGGCCCCGTTATCTACCAAAATCCTGGCCACTTCGATGCCGAGAATCCGAGCGGTCACCACCAAGGCATCTTCTTTGGGGTATTTTATCCCCTCCCGGTCCTTCTCCGAAAAAGAAATGACGATTCCTCGGGAAATGGTTGATTCTGTGTGGGGGACTACGACATTTACTCCGTCGAACTCGCGGAGCTCCCCCTTCTTTTGTCTTTTGGATTTATGGATGACCGGCGTCAGACCCCCGATCATATTTACTCGGGCTCCACCTCGGACGGGCGGATCTGGATCCTCGGGCCCAACGACCGGGGGAGGTGGCAGGGCTAAAGGGTTTTGACCAACCGGTCCTGGCTCGAGCCTTTGCTGCTGATGGGGTCGGCGATTCTGGTCGTCTGGATACCCTCGGCCTCGGCCTCGAACTCCTCTTCCCCGACCGGCACCTCCACGCCCGGCGGTTCCGCGGCCGGCATTTGGGCGACCCCTCTTTGGTGCCCGGAGGAGTTCGGTCAGGCTCCCATCCTCATACAGTTGTCGGAGCTGGGCGATCAGGTCACGACACTCGTCAGTCCTGTGCCCGTTTTCCTGGTGAAAAGAGCACCATTTGCGCGGATTTCTCTCGTCAGGACGACTTCTCATGGCCTGGGGAGGAGTGAGGACGTTGATGTCTCGTTCGTAGAAAATTTGGAGAATCCGGGTGGGAGTTTGTCCCAGGAACGTCCCGTCCCCGGGGTACTCCTCTATGACTTCGATCTTCTTAGGCGCGTGGACAGCTCCCTGGTAGGGTTTATAATTAGGTTTTTTCTTTCCACTTTCGTGATATTTCGCCGCTGAGTGTGCCTCCGTCCAGTAATCAACGGTTGCCGGGTTGACAGTTCCTTTCACGACGGAAAGTTTTCGTTCGCTCTCGGGCTCCAACTCCTTCATCCGCTGATCAAATATGCGCTGCTGTGCGATCTCCTCGCCTGCCCTCCGGCGGAACTCGGTGTATGATTTTGGGTATTCTTTCATCATTGGCTTGAAAAGGCTAGATGTCGGCCGCAAACCGCCCACTACGGCATGGACGAGAATCTCGTCGCTCACCCGATCCCCCTGCTTGGCTATCTGCTCGACTCGATCTATGTAGCCCTCATCGGTCTCTTCTCTTCCCTGCTTGACCCCCATCAATCGTTGACGACCTTCTGAATATTTCACTTTGGATGCAAAATAGGAAACGAACTCGTCCCCCAACTCTCCGAAACTGTTGACCGACCTGGGTGGAAGGCTCGTGTACCAACGATGGGCCATGTCGCCGAGGGTGAGTGGGAAAAGACGACACTTCGTGGCCTCTGTGGCTCCTCGGCCGACCATGTATGTGTTATACTTGTTTAGGTGGACGTCGGGGTCGGTGGCTCCATCGTAGATGAAAGTCAGTAGCGGGACGATGTCAGGTTGGGGCCGGGCTTGCTCGATCTTCAGACTGAGAGGTTCGGCGAGGGCCGATCTTCTTTTTGGGTCACAATCTTGTTCGGCCAACCTTTTCTCTACCTCCTCCAACCGTTTCGCGAGACCGTGATCGTCCACCACGACAATCCCCGGGTTCATTATAACGTGGTCGGGCCTCACTGCCTGTGTCTGCTGAAAAGCAGTCCGGACATCTTCTTCGCGCGCCTCCTCTTCAAATTCCTTCTCGAGGCAGCGGCGGTTAGGGTTTGGATTTCCTGTGGCAGGTCTCTTCTCCAAGAATCGGGATCGAGCCTCTAACTTCTGTATGGTGCGTTTAATCTCCTCCGGGGTGTTGATTCGCCCCAAGTTCAAATCAGGCTCTTCTTCCAGGACGGGGGGTAACAGCCTCTCGGCTTCCGCTACTTCTTCACGGAGGACTCTCTGTCGCTCCCTGATCTCGGCTTCTTCGGCACGTAGCGCTTCTATCATCGCCAGCTGACGCGCGATTTCGTTCGGACCCTCTGGGGATGTTTTCTTGGCGCTGCCTTCGGTCAAAATCGCCCTCCGTGTGTCGTCTTCGTGTCCATCGGCCTCGCCGGCGAGAGCGACGGCGACGTTACTGGAAGTACCTGCAGTTTTCATTGCCAGAAATCAAGAAAGTGAAAATTTCGACACCGAAACTAGCGCTCGAGGTATCCCCCTCCTTCTAGCGCCAATTGTTAACACTGGTTTTTTTACTAACTATTTTCTGGGATTTTGAGGACTAGTTTGGTGAGAAATCTTTAGGTCTTTTTCACAAAAAAGGAAAGATAGAGTATTTCTAGGGTGGGATCTTTCTTGAATGTTGTGAATGAATTTTCCTTTTACAGCTTTCCCTATTTATAGAACTACCATTAGGGTTTACAAAAAGGAATTGGGCCTTTCCTTATTGGGCCTTGACATAGGATTTTTCATAGACCTAAAAATGGCAAAAAGACTATTAAACCCTTTCTGGCGCCGCCTTTATTGAGCTGGGGAGACCGACCTCCGGCCTTCCTTCTTACTGCATCCTGATTTTGACAGCGTCCGGGCGAGCGGGTTTGTTCTAAGGAATGCGTGCCCCTTTCCCGGCGCCCTATCGTCTGCTCGGCTGGCTCTCGCTTGGTCGGTGCAACCCTCTGGTCGATCTCTTTCGAACTATCGCGGGCGGCTTTCCGTGTGGGACCCGTGAGAATGGGGCCCATAACTTCAACTGACCTACTAAGGAATATACGTATATGAAAATAATAAATAATAAATAAAAAATGGTAAAATGAAAACGGGGCCCAACACCCGTGACCCTCCTCTTGGTAAGAAATCTGTAATATTCTTATAGCATTATCACTAAATTGTACTAACTGTAACAATAAAATCTTCTTGGTTTGACAATGATATATTGTTTTCTGTTTATTACTTTCTAGCTATGCTA
Organism: Euphrasia confusa; assembly: GCA_954870475.1. NCBI lineage: Eukaryota > Viridiplantae > Streptophyta > Magnoliopsida > Lamiales > Orobanchaceae > Euphrasia > Euphrasia confusa. The sequence goes on along the minus strand of OX940949.1, from coordinate 49,157,363 downwards.
CTTGGACAGGCTTGTCTTCAAGGCAAGAACAGTTTCAAGGGTATTCCCAATTTGCTCCAATTGGGATTTTGACAAAATCAAAGAGAGAGTAAAAGTTGAGAAAGATAATACCGAGGGCTGTGAAACTAGGTTTGGTATTGGGAAGATTTGGCCAAGGTTACCTAGGCCGGCTGATCGTCCACAAGATGCCCCACATGAAGCTCCCCAGAACATAGACCCTGTCGTTGAAGAACAAGCTGATGGACACCAAGAAAATCCTGCTGATGGCCCCGAAGAAAATACTGCTAATGCTGCTGCTTGCCCCCAAGAGAAACCTGCTGATGCTGCTGATGAAGCAAAGAAAGAATTTACAGCTGATCTGACATTGGGTCTTGGTCGGATTGCTGATGGAGTTCTTGAATGCCTAACAGCACTAAAAAAGATGGGGAAAGAAGAGCTGATGGTTGGCATTCTTAAGAATGCTCTAGTGAAGATTCTGATGGATGAGAATCCACAAAAAGAAGAAGAAAAGGAGGAAGGAAAAAATCTGCCGGAGAAGTCTAGTGCAGCCAACGAGCCAATAAGTCCAGTGCAGCCTACGCCACTCAAGACATACACAGTGGCTGTAGCGCTGGATCCACTGGATGATGATTTTTTCACTACTGAGGCGTTGGAGGCTATGGACAAAATGGTGTTGGATGTCCTAAATGCCAAAAAGAAGAAAAAGGATCCTGACTTCCCAAGCTTCTCCCTTGGGATTTCTGATGTCGATTCAGAAGAATCTCCAGATGAAGATTCACAAGCTGCTAGAAAGGCTGAACAATTTTTCGCAATGAAAACGCGAAAAATTGATGAGTTTGAATTCAAAGAGTAAGTTAAAAATAAAATTTCGAAAAATTAATATAATATAATAACACATGAAATATAATATAATTTGTTATTGAAACAGGTTGTTGAATGAGTCGGAGGACGACTCGGAGGATGTCATGACTCGGAAAACAAGAACCAGAAAATTCAAAAATCTTCCGATCAATCTCCGGTCACCCTTCTGGAAACAAATGAAAACAGATGTGGATGTTGTCAGCAAGAAGGAACAACTCATTGCTGATTATGCATTCCTCCCGACAACTGCCGACAACAAAGAGTAAAATTTCTGTATATGTTTCTTTGTGTATTTCATCTCTGAGTTTTATTCTTTTTACTATAAAATCAAATTCTAGAGTATGTTTTAGTGATTTCAACTATGTTTTTTTATTGAATTATACACAGTTTATTTGATTTAACTGAAATTTCATGTTTATTTGACTGAATTCTACAGGGAGTGCCTATTTAAAGAGAATGAATTGTATGGTTTCAAATCTGATTTTGAATCACTCCTTCCAAAAAATTGGGTTGTTAGCAATGTAATTGACATATGGTGCCGAAAGCTCAACTATGAAAACATGAGAAGATCGCCTGGCAAACCTAAAGGGATATTCTTTTCGGTTTTGTTAACAGTAAGTACTATACTTTATATCATTAAGTAATAAATGCATCAAAAAACTAATAGTATTTAAAAATTACAAAGAGTGATTATCAATGCAAAAGAAGAAAAGGAGTTTGCTGCAGGAATAGATTCTGAGCTTCTGAATGTCGACATTGAAGATGCTAATCTGGTAACAAAAAGAAGAACCTTATCTAATTATTTTGAGGTATTACAGCCTTTAACCTAAAAATTGTTAACTGTTTTGAATTATAGGTTTTCTTCCCAGTTTTTAATCAAGCACATTATTGGGTGATTTGCTTCAACTTCTTGAATGATACAATGGAGCTGATGGACAACAAACCTCTGGTACCTGGATTCACAGCAACTGACAAATATGGAGAAATTGCAGATGATGTGGTATGCTTCAAAACTAATTATTGAATTACTATTGTTATGAAGCAGTAATATAATGCACTTTCCTTTGATTCTACAGAATTAGATAGCTAATTCTACTCTCTTTAGTACTATATTCTACTACATTAATAACTTCAAATTATAGTTTGTTCATAGCAATTTCTCATACACAGTATTGTTATGATATTTCAGAAGTTGAAGTTTGTTGGGTATCTAAATACAAAGAACCTGAAAAGGAAGGATGATGTAGCCAGTTTCAAGCTCCGAATGCTGAAAATGAAATGGCGCAGCAGTAAGAACAATACTGACTGCGGCATTTATTGCATGAGGCACATGGAAACTTATCAGGGTGAGGGAGATGACTGGAGTAGTGGATTTTCGAAGGAGAAGGTAATTATGTTGAATATTTTTTACAAAGACAGTGGATTCAATAAAAATACTACATAATTATTACTAAAAATACTGTTTTGTGTTTTACTTTTGAACAGGATGATGACTTCATGAGGGTGCTTCGTATAAAGTATTGTTCAGCAATAATCATGATGAGGGAGAATGAAGTCAAGAAAGAAGTAGAAAGAAAGGCAAGAGAAAATGCAGTAGTGAATTGTTAAAAGTAGGTGTTGTTGATTGGAATTTGTGAATTGTGGATTGTAAAATGTATTGTGTGAATTGTAAATTGTGAATTGTGAATTCTAAAATGTAGTGTGAATTGTGAATTGTATTGAAGTTATGTTTAAAATTTGTTCTGAATATGAATTTGTTGTAGTGGGATTGAAGATAGATTTGTTCTTTGTACTATCTTTATGCATTCTACACCATTTAGTAATGTATTCTACACTATTTATAAACACAGTCTCCTCAATTTTGATTAGTACTCTAAAAATAAACCCTAAACCCTAATCCATCTACATGGTCTCCAGCCCAAATATAAAAGAAATCAGGCCCAAAAAATTCCCGCGCGTTACGTGACTTCAGCCCAAAACACCCAACCCAAACAATTGAATTCACTCTCTCTTTCTCTTCTGAAACTAACAAACCGATCGAACACACCGAAAACACCACCGCACACCACCCACAAAACCGCACCTCTGCACCGACGTCCGCCGCACTTGCCTCCGCCGCACCTGCGACCGCCGACGACAGAAGCTTTTCATACCCCACACCGCGAACCACTGCATCAGCAGAAAAGCCGTCTTCCTCAACCCTGCACCACGAACACAGTATCAACAGAAAAAGCGCTCAACTACATCGGCACACCACAAACAGCGTCGAATCGATAATCGTCCGCCTAACTACAGTAAGTATAAACCCTAATTTTTTCGATTTCATCTTTTATTGAAATTGCATGTTGAGATGGAAACACAAAATTGCATGTTTAATACTGTCAATTTTAGGGTAATTATTCAACCCTAATTTTTCAAATGTCAATTTCATAGTAGAACCTAGATTGTACTGTGAATTATAGTGTAGAGTAAAACACAAAATTCTGAGTAAAACATGGAATTATTCATCTGAATTTGGTACGTATAAGTCATCATATTGCATGTTACAAGTCCTTTTTACACTTTTTACAAATCCTTTTTACACTTTTTAGGAAATAAGTCATCTGAATTTGGTACGTATAAGTCATCAAATAATTATTCTGTTTTTTACACTATTTAGGAAATGAAGAAGCAGTTGGTTCATAAAACAAGGGGAAAGAAGAAAACAACAGTTGGTTCTAGTACAACAAGCCCGAGGAGGAAACTTAATTTCACTCCTGAACAAGAAAAGGTTTGTACTACTACAACTACTCCAGAAGTTTTCTCCTCTATTATTTCATTATTACATACTAATGCTTGTTTGATGCGATATGAATTAAAAAGAAAGCACAAGCCCCAGAGGATGTGCGACAAACTAGAGAGGAGTCGACTATGGTTCTTTTTGTCCCTCAAGAAGCCCCACAGAAAGAGAAAGAAACTGAACCAGTTCAACCTGAAGCTCAACCTGAAGCTTTGAAGATCAGATGGAGCCCAAGGAGGGAAGCTGTAAATGAGGTTGCAGCAGCTGAACCTAAAAGGAAAAAGGTAAAATCCTAGACATAGTGCATGCATTCTCCTCTGTTGTGATGTACTCTGCCCAGAATCTTATATTATTTTGTGGCTAGTAATTAATACACTGAATTGTGATGCCCTCTCCTCTGATTCTTATCTTATTTTGTGGCATGTAATTAGTATGTATTGAGTTGAGATTATTTTTTCTATGTTTTCAATAACCAATGCTAAAATATCTCTGGCTTATAATTGCAGCAAAAGAAGAGAGGAGATGATAAAGAAGCTACTACGAAGGAGAAGGAGAAAGTTGTTGATAAAGAAAACAGGAAGAAGGACAAAGAAGAATCAGAGAAACAGAAAAAAGAAAAAAAGGAGAAGGAAAAAGAAGCTGCTGAGAAGCAGAAAGAAAAGAGAGAGAAGGTAATATTCCACTTTGACTGATATGTTAAACTTTCAATTTATAATTCAAATGTGTTGATTCTTCTATTTTTGCATAAAATACTAAAATATCTCCTGTTTAAAATACTTAGCAGGAAGCTGAGAAAGATGAAAAAGAGAAGAAGAAGAAGAAGAAGGAGAAAGAAGAAGGAGAAGCTGTGAAACAAGCAGCTCTCAAAAAACTGGTATGTGCATTCTACTTTAACTGATATGTTATTTTGTGGCTAGTAATTAGTATGTATTGAGTGCATTGTAATGTCAAAATTTTATTCATATGTTACTCAATTGAAATTATAATAGAATGAATTGAGTGACATTTAAAATTAGAATCTGTTTGACATGTTAAACTGTCGATTGATATGAATTGAGTGAGGATTTATAAATCAAATGTGTTGTTTCACAGGAAGCTGAGAAAGTTGAAAAAGAAAAGAAGAAGAAGGATAGAGAAGAAGCACTGAAAGTGGTAAAGGAAAGCATGGAGAAGAAGAGAAAAGCTGCTGAGAAGCAGGAGAATGAAAAGAAAGAGAAGGAGATGGAAAAAGAAGCTACTGAGAAGGAAGAGAAGGAAAAGAGGAAGAAAGACAAGGTAAAAGAAGCTTCTCAGAAGAAAGAATCTGCTCAGATTCAAAAGAAGGAGAAATTAAAAAGAGAAGCTGCTGAGAAAGATGATCCACAGACTGAAGAGAGAAATAAAAAAAAGGCAAAACACGACAAGGATGATGAAGAAACTGCAGCAAGGAAGAAATTCCCATGTCGGATGTCGCCTAGCCACGTATCAAGTGTGGTTAGTGGATTGTCGGAGAATCAGAAACAAGCCGTAAGAGAGATTGGGTTCGGGGGTTTGTTGAGCTTAAACATAACTCAGAACAAGTTCAACTTGTTGAGTTTTGTGATGGAGAGTTTCGACTATCTCACATGTCGAATCATTCTCCAGAATGGGGAAATAGATATCACGGAAGATGACGTTGTATCCATCTTCGATCTTCCAAAAGGGAAGAAGATTGTAGAAGAATCCACAGGTAAAAAACTACTCTACTATAATTATATTATTGATATAATTTCTGTAAATGACCTAATTTAAACTATGCAGGCCTGAAATGTGATGATATGGATGATAGATTCACCACATTCTTAGAGGAATGGAGGAGTAGATGGGGAGTCCCTACTGGTATGTGCATTCTACTTTAACTGATATGCTACATTGATTTTGAATGCATTCTCCTCTGTTTGACATGTTATTGTATGCACTGTATACTGTAAAAATGTGAATCTACACAGTATTTGAACATATTCTACACTGAATTGTGATGTACTCTGCTCTGATTCTTATGTTAAATTCAACACTGATTTGAAATGAATTCTACACTGATTTGAAATGTGAATCTACACTGATTTGAAATGAATTCTCCTCTGTTTTAGATGTAATTTTTTTGTCAAAGTTTAATTAGTATGCATTGAGTGAATTATAATGTTAAAATGTGAATCTACACTGTAATTGAACAGATTCTACACTGAATTGTGATGTACTCTGCTCTGATTCTTATATTATTTTGTGGCTATTAATTAATATGCATTGACTGAACTATAATACAAAAATAAGACCCTAACTGATTGTGATTTATGTCTATAACACAGGTGGTCCATCACCAGCAAAGATGTGCGAAAGATTGAAAGCAACTGTTGAGTATGATGATAATTTTAAGAGAGACTTTGTTGTTTTAGTAGTTAGCACTTTGCTGAAAGGCAAGCAAGACAACTACTCAAACTTCAATGTCTTGAGGGCTTTGAGAGATGTTTCAGAAATCAGAAATTTGGATTGGTGTAGCTACACCATTGAATCCCTTGTCACATCTGCAAGATTGTTCAAAGAGGGTAGAAATTACAACTTCACCGGGCCAGTGACATTTCTGATGGTAAACAAATATGAACACTATAAATTTACTTTCTTTTACATATAATCCTACTTACTTTGTTAATGCAATCTACATTCTTTTTCCAGCTCTGCTATTTGGACCGAATGGTGTTTATGTCGAGGACTATCCAAAGACAGTTCCCGGTCTGCAGAAGCTGGAATGCCAAAAATATAGCTGCCAGGATCAAGCGGGAAACTGAGACTGAACCAAAGAGGTTTGGAGTTGGCAAAGTAGTGGAGAGGCTGACAAGGCCACTTGAGGTACAAGAAGTTGTTGAACCAGCAGTTGCCCCACAAGAACTCCCTGCAAATGCTGCTGCTGAAAATAGACAAAATGATCCACAAGATGATGCTGCTGCTGCTCCATTGGATGCTCCTGATGACCCTCAACAAGCTGCCTCACAGGAAAATGCTGCTGCTGTTGAAGAAATCCCTGTAGATGTTGTTGCAGCTCAACCGAAACAACAGAAAACTCCTACAGCAGACTTGACTGGGGGTCTTAGGAAGATTGCAGAAGGAGTGACCCAATGCTTAACTGTCTTAACAGAGATGGGCAAAGCAGAATTGATGGCAACCATCCTTCAAAATGCCCTGGTCAAGAGCATGATGAATAATGATGAAAATGCAGAAGAGCAGCAGGCAGTGGTTGATAAGGATGATGATGGTAAGGAGAAGGTGGTTGAACAGGAGAAGGAAGTTGAAAAAGAGAAGGGGATTGAGAAAGAACAGGAGAAGGAAGTTGAAAAGGAAAAGGAGAAGGATCCAATCAAGTCATCTCAAAACAAGACATTCAGTGTGTCCATAGAGCCAACAACTGATGAAGTCTACTTTGACGATGAATTCATCGCAGCTGTTGATGAAATTGAGAAGGCTTTCATATTGATGAAAGCAAAGAAGATGAAGGAAAAGGATCCAGGTTGCCCTTCATTCAACCTCGGAATTCCAGGAGTTGATTCTGAAAGCCAAGATGGCTGCAAAATTGTGGGGGATGAAGACAACACTTATATGGTCGTCACAGCAAGAGAAATAAAGGAAGTTGAATTCATGGAGTAAGTTTTAATAATATTTTAGAAAAGTTACTTGAATATAATCATTATATACATTAAATAACTGATTTATTGGTTTTAATCTTGGAAACAGATGCTTGTATGAATCGGAGGATGACTCCCCGGATGTTTTGGTGCGAAAAACAGAAAAAAGAATGCACAAAAACCTTCCTCTCAACTTAAGGTCTCCGTTCTGGAGAGAAACGATGACTGATGTCAATCGTATAAGCAAGAAGGAGCAGCTCATAGCTGATTATGCATTTCTGCCAATGAAGGACCGAACCAAGGGGTATACATCTCATTCATACTGTGTTTGTTGTGTTACTGTTTGTTGTGTATGTGTGTGTTCGGTATTTGTGTTTGTGAATGCATTGAGATATAAGAAGGAAAGTCAGAATATCTGAATGTGTGTTAACTGTATTTGTGTTTGTGAATGCATTGAGATATAAGAAGGAAAGTCAGAATATCTGAATGTGTGTGTTCTGTATTTGTGTTTGTGAATGCATTGAGATATAAGAAGGAAAGTCAGAATATCTGAATGTGTGTGTTCTGTATTTGTGTTTGTGAATGCATTGAGATATAAGAAGGAAAGTCAGAATATCTTCACCTCATTCACCTCTTTTTGCTCTTTTGAAAAACTTATACTGTGAAAAATCTGAAAATCATCACCTAAGTCTATTTGATCTTCAACTGAGTTTGTATTTGAAATTAGAAAGCATGACTTGTATGAATATTTTCTACTCTGATTTCTGAATGATATGCGTATACAAACAAATAATCACAAGCTGTGTTTTTTACTGTGTTCAAGTCTGAGCTGGCATGTTGAAAATACAATCACAAATATTGTTTGCTTTGTTCAAAACTGATTCAACACAGTAGACTCTGCTGTGATTTCTCAACTCTGTTTGTAACTGATTTAATTATTTTGTAACTGATTTATATTCTGATTTATAAATAGGGAGCTCCTATTTAGAGGGAGGGGTCGGTATGCATATAGAAATGATTTTGAAACCCTTCTTCCTAAGGCTTGGGTGGTGAGCAACATCATCGACATCTGGTGCTTCAAGCTTAACCATCAAAATTTCAGAAGAGCACCAGGGGAAAAGAAAAGAGTTTTCTTCACTACGGGTGTATCGGTAAGTAAAAATAATATGTATTTTAAAACAAAGAATTCAGTGGAGACGCATATCTAATTATATTCAAAAAACAGCAACTGATTCAACATCCAAAGGACAATGATGACGATACCCTAAAGTGTTTTGGAAACATTATAGATGATGAGCTCAAATACAATGGAAACATAGACATTGAGGATGCAGACTTGGTAAGTAGACCTTAATAGCTTTGTACTCAAATTTAAAACAACATACTAATGTTTTTGAATATTTGAGTGTACAGATATTCTTTGCCGTAATAGACAATGCACATTTCTGGACTTTGTGCTTCAATTTCCAGAACGAGATGGTGGAAAAAAATGACAACAAGCCACTCCCAGGCAATATCAAATGCTTAGATCGTTATGGAGAAATCAGTGCTGATTTGGTAAATAATCGACAACCACTGATTTGAAATGAATTCTCCTCTGTTTCAGATGTTATTTCATTGATTATAATCAATAGAATTCGGTCAAGTTTTAATTAGTATGCATTGAGTGAATTATAATGTAAAAATGTGAATCTACACAGTATTTGAACATATTCTACACTGAATTGTGATGTACTCTGCTCTAATTCTTATGTTAAATAGTGGTTTGTTATTAATAAGAATTGAATGAATGCTCTAATTCTACAGCAATTCAAGTTTGCTGCCTACCTGAAAAGGAAGAATAAGAAGCTGAACAAGAATGTTGTCAACTTCAAGACAACCAATCTCAAAATGGCATGGCGCTACAAGGACAACTTCAATGACTGTGGTGTTTACTGCATGAGACACATGGAAACCTACAAGGGTGAGCAGAAGTGGGAATGTGGTTTCAGAAAAAACAAGGTAATTTCAATCTCATTCACCTCTATTTGCTGTTTGAATTGTAAATTGTGAATTCTACTGTGAATTGTCAACTTGTATGTCGCTACTGTGATGATTGTATCAAAACGTAATCTGCAGTGTTTATCTTGTGTGAATTTCCATCTGTGTCTATCTTTTTGTGAATTTTGTACCGTGAATTATAGAAGAGTAAAACACATAATTCTCAGTAAAACATGGGAATGATTTGGTAAGTATAAATAATGGAATTCTCAGTAAATCATGGAATTATCAGTGAAATAATGGAATCTATGTTAGGGAACTTTACTAGGAATAACAGTTATTTGATAATTAGTCACTTTGAAAGATTTTGCTAATGTGATGCTTGTATCTACATGTAATTTGCAGTGTTTGCTTTGTTCATCATTAAGTTGAGTTACAAAAAATGCAGATTCAAGAAATGTAACGAGAAAGAGTAATTAAACAATAAATATGATTGATTATGGTCAATACTATTTCTGAAATATTTATTTTATTTTTCAAACAGGATGATGATTTGTTGAAGATCCTTAGAGTGAAATATTGTTATGCTATCATTATGACAGAGCTGAACGAGGTGAGAAAAGAAGTTGCAAGAAGGGCAAGAGAGAATGCATCTATTGAGTTTGAAGTTATAAAACAAGGATAGAATATTGTAGTGGGATTGGAATCTGAAAAATGGATTATTTCTTTGTACTATCTTTATGATTTCTACACCAGTTAGTAATGTATTCTGCACTAGTTATAAACATAGTCTCCTCAATTTTTACTAGTACTCTATTTATAAATTACATTGTACTCTGTTTAATAATCGATTATACTATAGTGAATAATATAATCCACCATAAACCCGAAAAATAAACCCATGAAGCCTAATCGAGGGAGGCGAACAATAATCGAGGGACACAGTGGAGGGGGGTCTTGTATCTAAGTGGCAACAATAATTGAGGGAGGCAAACAATAATCGAGGTCATTATGTTGTTGTAATGAGGTCTGCTGCATTTAGTAGTCTATTCTACTCTATTCTGTATGATATTCTACTCCATATATTGATGCATTCTACAACAATAATCGAGGGAGGCAACAATAATCGAGGGAGGCAACAATAATCGAAGGAGGCAAACAATGATTACGGCCACCTTCGGCGGCTTCAGAATTTTAATAAAGGGCTAAAGGGGGGGTCTTGTATCGAAAGGTCTTGCATCGAAGTGGCAACAATAATCGAGGGAGGTAACAATAATCGAGGGAGGCAAACAATGATTACGGCCACCTTCGGCGGCTTCAGAATTTTAATAAAGGGATAAAGGGGGGGTCTTGTATCGAAAGGTCTTGTATCGAAAGGTCTTGTATCGAAGTGGCAACAATAATCGAGGGAGGCAACAATAATTGAGAGAGGCAACAATAATCGAGGGAGGCAAACAAAAATTACGGCCACCTTCGGCGGCTTCAGAATTTTAATAAAGGGATAAAGGGGGGGTCTTGTATCGAAAGGTCTTGTATCGAAGTGGCAACAATAATCGAGGGAGGCAACAATAATTGAGAGAGGCAACAATAATCGAGGGAGGCAAACAAAGATTACGGCCACCTTCGGCGGCTTCAGAATTTTAATAAAGGGATAAAGAGGGGGTCTTGTATCGAAAGGTCTTGTATCGAAAGGTCTTGTATCGAAAGGTCTTGTATCGAAAGGTCTTGTATTGAAGTGGCAACAATAATCGAGGGAGGCAACAATAATTGAGAGAGGCAACAATAATCGAGGGAGGCAAACAAAGATTACGGCCACCTTCGGCGGCTTCAGAATTTTAATAAAGGGATAAAGGGGGGGGGGGTCTTGTATCGAAAGGTCTTGTATCGAAAGGTCTTGTATCGAAGTGGCAACAATAATCGAGGGAGGCAACAATAATTGAGAGAGGCAGCAATAATCGAGGGAGGCAAACAAAGATTACGGCCACCTTTGGCGGCTTCAGAATTTTAATAAAGGGATAAAGGGGGGGTCTTGTATCGAAAGGTCTTGTATCGAAAGGTCTTGTATCTAAAGGTCTTGTATCGAAGTGGCAACAATAATCGAGGGAGGCAACAATAATTGAGAGAGGCAACAATAATCGAGGGAGGCAAACAAAGATTACGGCCACCTTCGGCGGCTTCAGAATTTTAATAAAGGGATAAAGGGGGGGTCTTGTATCGAAAGGTCTCGTATCGAAAGGTCTTGTATCGAAAGGTCTTGTATCGAAAGGTCTTGTATCGAAGTGGCAACAATAATCGAGGGAGACAACAATAATTGAGAGAGGCAACAATAATCGAGGGAGGCAAACAAACATGTATTCAACACAATAATAATACACAGTAGACCATGATTTGTTTTATCAAGGAATGCAGTAGGGTGGAAGACGGATCGAAATAAATGAAAATACAGTCGAAGTGTGTTCATTACAATATTAATAATAGGAAACCAAAAAGAAAAATTATTAAACAATTTAAACTTAACAAAAGTAGTCTTATTACAATTGATGGATCAAAACCCTATTGAGAATTACAATTGATTGATCAAAACCCTATTGGGAATTACAATTGATGGATCAAAACCCTAAACCCAGAACCATACTGGGATGAACAAAAAAAAAAAAAAAATCCAACCCGCCTTAGAATCTACTCTCTGGATGGGAAGCAATTCGAAGACCTTCTTTTTCTTTTTCCTCAATCATAGCCTGTTATGATCTCAACATATGTCCTGGTTCACCGCTACGGAGAAAGTGACACTTTCTAAGATCCGTATCTAACAAAGATACTCGAGATGTTTTGGAAACTCGAGTACCTCGTCATTGATGATCTAGGAAAAAGAAGTTTTTCTTTTGGAAACTCGAGTATCTCGTTACCGGACTGCAGCTTTGAATTTGAAAGATGTGTGGTGACTGGTGAATTGAAAACCGCTCCATAAGGAGAAAAAACGCAAAAAACATGAGAAAAAATTGGGTATAGAAAAAAAAAGGTTTTTTCGTTCGTATTTATAGGCTCAATTTTCTGACCTAATAAAGTGATCCCGCCGCCGGCTTTCAATCGAATCACGAAACGACTGACCTCTAAACTACGCCCATTAAACACATTGCGATTAATTAATTTATTATTTAAATAAAAACCTAGAACTGTGCCTCCGTGGGTATTTCACGGTTGATTAAATCACCGTGTCGCGGTCACTGTGACTTTGGTAACGTGACTACAACTCTGAATGGGTCGTCGTGATGTTAGCACGGTGCATTCTAACACCGTGTACGTACATGTTATAGGTGACATAAAAACAAACCTAATCCTCCGTCATCGTTGGTATCCCACGGTGCGTAAGCCGTGGTATGTTCATATATGACAAAGAAAACTTAACCCCCATCCACCACGATATCCATTAATTAGATATGACCGTGAAATTCAAAGAATTTATGATGTGTGTCTGTTCTGATCCTCCTCCCACGAACCAACCCAACTTCCAACTACGCTCATTGATGGTCCAGATATGATATGATATGACCATTCAATTCAGGGAATTGATGAGTATCTGTTCTGAGTCACATCGTCGCCGGATTTAAATCGTTTCACGAAATCACTCAATTCCCAACCACCCCCATTAAACACATTGCGCCGTGGGTTTATTACAGTGGATTTCCTCACCGTGTAACGGTTACCGTTACGGTCTATGTGACACTGATAACCCTTGATAAAAACCCTTACCCACCGTCGCCGTTGGTATCTCACGGTGTATTGTGAAACCTTTATTAGTTTATTAACCCCTCAACTACCCACTTTTGGCGTGTATACATAAGCACCGTACCACGCTGAAAACCCTAATTTTTATAAAATCAAATTTCATATTCAATGGCCACCCCAATCCCGATTTGTAGATTCTTCAAAGTTCTGAACACCGTTGATTTCCGTGAAGTTTGTCGTTTACCTTCTGATTTTGCTCATGAACATGAGTATCTGGCAGGAAGGGCTACTTTGCTTGGAGATTGTGAGACACTCGCCTCATTTGTCACTGCTCGTGCCCCGTGGTCCGTGGAAATCTCTTGGGTCAACGGTTACGTGTGCTTTCGTCGTGGCTGGACCGATTTCTGCACGGCTCATCATCTTAAATTCGGTTATTTATTGGTTTTTCACTACGCCAAGAAATTGGGTCCTTTCTTTGTCAATGTCTACAATAAAGATGGTCTCGAGATTCAGAACTTTTCCGATCCTAATGCCCCTGGAGACCCCCTTCTGCCGACCATATCTAAGGTTGTAGAAGAGATCCTGTTTGAGAAGGTGGTGGAAGTGGTGGAGCTCTCGGACGATGAGGACGATATGGACGATGAAGCAGACAATAAGGACGAAACGAGTGATGAAGGTGATGACGCAGATGGCGAGGATGATGAACCATGAATGCAAAGAATGTTTCTTTCTGCATTTTGTTTATGAATAGTATGTTTTTATTTTTGCTTTTACAGTATATTATTCTGGTTTCGTAGCTACTACACTACGTAGTCTACGTTAAAATACTGTACTAGTGCTTGTTTTTCTTTGTTAATATATATTTCGACCTTCTCCCACCGTGCACGAGTAACCGTGTGACTTTAGAGTTTGAAGATATTACCGTGCGCTAAGGGTCGTGTGATTGAACCGTGGCAAAAGGCAACCGTCCTCTCTTTTTTGTTTTTTTTTTGTTGGTTTTTGGGAATCCCGGTAATTTAATTTATTAAATATTAAAAGATGAATAAAAAGGTTGAATAAACTTGCGGCTTCAAAAGCTGTTCTGTTCACTGACAAAACCCTGCCACGTAAGTATCTGTTTACATACATACATTAATTTGACCTTCGCACGGTACTGACTCACGGTGAGGTCTCACGACATTACCGTGTAAGTATGAACAATGACGTTTTCACGTGATTCTTGCACAATCGCGATAATCTTTTTGGCAAAATGCTTAAGCAAAGTTACTTTCCTATGGAATTGATTATATTGAACCTAAAAAATTCCACAATAATCCATCAAACGATTAAATTTGACATACCATGTGTTGGAAATCGATATCCCGGAATTAATAAATTTAAATAAATAAATTATCTAATTAATTCCGACCGAAATCCTTCGGAGATCGAATATCCGGAGTTGTCTAATTGCGGAATAACAACTCCAATCGAAATCCCGGTTGCCGGAAATCCGCCACGAACCTCCACGGGGATAGCCCAACCAAACAAACCCTAACCGCAAACGAAGACGGGCTGTTCGGTCGAGCCTCCACGTGAGGCTCGCGGCTGTCCTTGGCAGCCGCCTAGGGCTGCCCTTGGCAGCCCCTTATGCACGCCCAGCCGCCCCCGGTGATCGCACGACCAGCCACGGCGAACCGTGGCTTGCGATCACCACCAGCCACCGCCGCTCGAGCGGCGGTCCAGCCGCGTGAGCGGGGCTGCTCCAGCAGCCCGCTGGAGGTGCGTGGGTGATCGAGCTCGCCCTCGATCAAGTCTCGGCGTCCAGCCGAGGCTCGCCCCTCTCGACCCTCTCTTGTTCGAGCCGTTGAGCCGCCGGCGGTCCGGTGATCTTCGATCACCACCGCCCGGTTCAACCTCGACAAAGGTCGCGTTCTCGGATCTTGGTTCACGATATTTTTACGATAATTAAACGATAAAATCATAAAGAGGGTTTTACGATTTACCTCGTTCTCGTTGTTCGGAAAAACGTAGAACTCAATATGATGACCTTGAGATCTTCCCACGTATTCCTTGCACTAGCCCGGACGTCGTGTGGGCGACGATCTACCGAACTCCATGGATCTCCTTCACGAACTCTCTAGACTAATCAAGTATGATTATCTTGTCTTGTCTAATTGTGAAGACCATGTAGTGCTTTTATAGGCTACGTAGGGGATCTTAAGGAGGTGGAATATTGGGCTTCCAATAATAGTGATTAAATTGAGCCCAAGCCCAAATCTATTAATCCTTACTATTATTAATTATATATTATCTCCACTATATAAATATAATTGCACTCCCAATATTAAACCATATTATATCAAATAATATTTCTCCGGTAGTATTATTTATTCCGTGTATTTAAGATATAAATATCCATGAATAAAATTAATTTATTGCTAATTAATTTATTCATCTCTTTTATCCGAGACTAGTACCATTCAACCTTAATTATTATGCGGAACGAATCCACCTGCAGGGTTTACATAATAATTCCTTATGAACTCATCTCGGGGATATTATCAACCCTTCCGGGATACACTTTCCCGTCAAGTATTCACGGCATGTCATATATAAAATATAGTGACCCAACTTAACCGGTAATTAACCCAATAATTAAATCGGTTAATTCCTTTGGTAAATCAAAGTCACTTATATTGAATATACACACCCGCAATAGTTTCGGGGATTAAGAATAAAATACACTGAGACTCGAATCGATTATCGCCGGCAATCCTAATCGATGAATCTCAACGATCCGCTCAATACACCAAGTGTACAAGTGTGATAAAATAATTAAGACAAATTATTTTCTCTCTCACACAACGACTATACCGATGGATTGGTCCGTGTCCATCTAGGTCGTGAGCAACTGTTCGATTAAATACGAGTAACCGATAGTATGATCTTCTGTGTGGGCCCGACACACCATACTAACTACAACGTATAGAATCCAGGACTATAATTTGCATATATTTAATTATAAATAATTAAACGCAAATAATTGTTTATTTAATTAAATAGATTAGTGGCAATGGATCGTGAGTTTACGTTACTTAAATCTAGACATTAAGTACACAACTCCAACAATCTCCCACTTGTACTAAGGTCTAGTCATTTCCTCCAAACTCCCGACTCCCATACTCATCACGTGCTTAAGTTGTACTTCCAAGAAGTACTATGTGAATGAGCACTCTAGGTTGCCGCTCTGAAGTTATCTTGGTGACTACAGCGTCGTCTCCCTCGACGATGACTCGTATCAGGTGGTACTTGCACTATGTGTTATCTTACACTTATGGACTTGTGATTTCTTACCATTTGCCATCGCACCGCTATACACATAGCCTTTTGGCAAATTAAGAATCACCTCTAAGTCCCAGAGATTATCCCGGAGTTATACCAAAACTTCCGCTGCCTCTGAGGCCGCTATTTGGTTACCCATGGCAGAGTCCGAAAAGCATCGTGCTTATCACTCTTCCATGTTAAAACTCCTTCTCCTTCAATAGTGAAACACATAGCCTGATATCGACTTACACCGGTCCTCATTTGATTAGAAATCTAAGAGAATGTAATCCAAAGGAAATGTTCGTCTGCTTCGTAGTCTAGAACAGTACTTCGAAAGTACTTTTACGGCAGTCGAATATTCCTTTCCAGGATTACCTTGATATCTTCCCACTATGCTAACCGCATAGCCGATATCAGGTTCTTGTTTTCAACAATGCATTTATTAAGCTTTCCACACTAAAAGTGTAGGAAACTGCTTTCATTGCTTCTATCTCCTTTTGTGTTCCAAAACACATATCCTTAGATAGATGCATTCCGTCTCCGGAAGGTAACGAACCTTTCTCGGAATCTTGCATGTTAAAACGAACCATAATCATATATGTAAGATGTCCAAGAGAAGTACAATGTTCATTCCTAGAGATCCAAGATCTCAAGAACATGTCCAACTTCTTCCGATATCTTTCATAATGATTTATCTAGACAACCACCATTTTATGTCTGACAACATCTTTACATTGTTACCAATGATAAAATGTTATCTACATAAAACCTCCGAGAAACACCACCTTGTTTTCCATCACGTTTCCAATACACACGATTCGTCTATGCTTTTGATGAATCCATAAAATGGACTATCTCATCAATTTGCAAGTACCACGAACTCAATGCTTTGTTTCAATCCATAAATGGATCAACTAAGCTTGTACTCTAAATGACCTTGCCTCTTAGCAATAATTATTGCTCTCCAAGAAGGCACATTTAGATCTAGTACGGCCTTTATGTAGATCCAGGGATCGATTTCATGTATACTAGGTCCAGAGTCCGAAGACTCTCCTAGTCTTATGAATATCTTCGGTTGTCCCACAACCTCCCACTACAATGGCGTTCCGGTGTATAAACAGTGATAACAGTAGGTGCAGTTAGTGGTGTACCGCTACTCGGTTCGGCTGGTTCTAAGTCTTAATCTTTCTCTCTCATTTCAAAGTATAAATCATGTCACCTTGGGCTTGTGGTTCATCGTATAGTCTTTCTCTAAGAACCGGGCGTTAGAACTTATAACGTCCTTCTGGTTCATAGTACTATTGAACACACATCTTTTGTTCTTCTAGGATATTCTACAACCGCATTTGGATGCGCCGTTGTTTCCAGACATATCCATAAAACATAGGTAGTTCCGTATAACTCATAATTTTACTATTTCTATAAGAGTTCCATTTCTTGTTTACGACACACCATTTCTACACAACAGTGTATGGTGTAGTCATTTGGGATCAAATCCCAATTTCTGATCAGTATGCCATGCATTCCTCAGATAGGTACTTGCCTCCGCGATCAAATCGCAGGCTAGAAATGGATATACCTTGATGGTTCTCCACAATTGCTTAGTGTCCATTGACTTGTCAAAACACTTGCTTTTGTGGCACATCAGGTATTCTAATCCATTTTTCGAGTAATCATAAAATGAAGTACTCGTACCTTATTGTCTGAGTAGGCATAGGTCTGCATACATCAGAGTCAATCAATTCTTATACTTGTCCGGATCTTACATCTTATATCCATAAAGGATTGCTTAGTCATATTATCTTCCAAATTAGATTCTTAGGTCGGAAGGTCCATTCCTTCAACTTAATTGATCAAATATCAATTTTCGACCTTTGAACTTCTTATTTGAATAAATATGATTCAGCATAAGAATCCACAAGTATAATTGATAAATAAATCTCTTATTTGTAAAACGAGTTTTACTACGGTTCGTTGCATTGTGGTGGACTCAGGATTCATCATTTATATATTGCTAGCCAATGTACCAGAATAGATAATATCATTATTTCTTCTTATAACCATCAAATGATTAAAAGAAATAAAATATCCATTTATTAGAAATCCAGAACAAAGTTCTTTCTAATATGAAAGGTACATAAAAGCAATAACCCAAAATGAAATCCTATAAAATGTCCTCCACTGCAACTGCTGTCTCCTCTACAGCATTGCCCATGTAGACTACGATCTTTTCTTTTTCAAGTCGTTAGGTTTCCTGGAACCTCTCGCATTTAAAATGCACATACCGTCAGTGGTTCCATATCTACACACCAGGTTCCGGTAGATAATACCACTGACTATGTTTTTCGACTAAAGAAAATTTCGTACTTTCTTTGAGAGGATAATCAGACTTCCAGTACCCAGACTGTTTGCATCGAGAACACTTGCCTATTGGCTTTCTCATCCCATCTCGTGGTCCAAGACACTTAGGAACACTGGGTTTCTTTGCTTGCTTTTCCTTTCCCCCGATTTTGCCCTTAGGTTCAAAACCTTTGGCATTGGCTACAAGAGCTTGCGATTTCCGACTCAACTCGTCTAAAAGGTCAATCATCTCAAAAACGTGTTTAAGCGTTTCCTCGAAGCGACTGGCCTTTATGAGTATCCTCATCGCTTCTTGTCTAGCCGCCTATGTCAATAGGCTCGGGAGGACAAAGCTTACTGAGTACTAACCAGTACTCTTCAACAGTCTGGACAATGTCTAGATCTCTATTCCAATCATTACATTTAGGGACCAATGAGTTTAAAATCCTTACGTATCACAGAAAGTGGGTTCAAAGCCATATCCTAATCTATGAGCACATATAACAACAAACAATCGATTTAATCTCCGATATTATCTCCCTCAAATAATATCATTAAACCACTAATCGCATCTAAAATCCCATCAGATATGGCAAGCCACGATAGTGTGGACGTTTACCTATCCAAATGATTTAGCAATTAGATTTCCTTCGGTCGTACATCATCATTAGCGTTACTTCGATGGGAAGAATACTAAGAAGCGTACCTAAGTGTAAACCATTACTAAGTATCTAAGAAGATTGTTTGGGACACGCATATTCACCGCAAGCCACGATAGTGTGGACGTTTACGTTAACATACGCTCCTTTACTCCCTTCTATAACTGTCTACATCAATCGTTCCAAAATCCCATTCAATGTAGCAAGCCACGATAGTGTGGACGTTTACTACACCAAAAGACTTTTACAATTGACTCCCAATTACTTGATTCATTTAATCTTGTAAATCAAGACGCGGAGAATCATAAGTGAAACTCGAAGTTTCTAACCAGTGATTCACCATGCGAACAACCCTATCTCTCATAAATGAGGGAGCCGAGCAGACAATCGATCTAGTCATCAAATGACACGAAAGTCTCTAATTTGTGTCCTCGACATGACCAAGTGGCTTTGGCTCCATTCCACTCCCCGGGGTGAGAATGAGTCGACTTGAAATCAGTTTTGGAAAGACAAATTAGGCATTGTTTGATAAACTTAATCAATGTTTCTCGTAAAAGGAATTACAAGAATTCTCCTCCAATGACTTGTCTATACGAACTTCAAAAGTCCATAAAAGTCACCAAGAGAACAGCAATGGAGACCATGGATATGTTTCCATACCCTCTCCCACTTAGCTTTTTACAATAAAGGGATACGCTATCTAATGCATAATTAAATACACATAAGCATGCATACATGAAATAAAGCACATAGAATATTATCACATAATCAAAATAATACTAGAATATTATTTTCCGACTATTATGGCTTTATCGCATCCCCGTATGCGTCTTCTAGTCTTTAGTCTTCGTTCTTTGAATGCTCCATGTGACGGGAATATTAATTCCAATATTTAAATCTATTTATTTTTAATAAATCCAAAAGTTACTTAATTCGAAAATTAAGTCAATCGAATAAATCAAAAATAAAATTAAATATTATTAATATTTTTATTTATTTTATTTTCCCTTTCTACTTCATTAAATCTCTAGAATAACCTATCCAAGACCCACTTGGAATATTCTAGAAGACTTCTATAATGAAATAAGGAAATAAAATAATTTATTTTATTTTCCCTTTCTACTTCATTAAATCTCTAGAATAATCTATCCAAGACCCACTTGGAATATTCTAGATGATTTCCATAATGAAATAAGGAAATAAAATAATTTAGGACTCCTAGTCCTTCCAAATTAATTCCTTTCCTAATCCATTAAAAATTCCATAAAGGAATAATTAAATAAGGAAAAATTAATTTAGGACTCCTAAACTTTCCAAATTAATTATTTTCCTAATCCAGTAAAAATTCCATAAAGGAATAATTAAATAGGAAAAATAAATTAATTATAAATTTATTCCTTTTCCTAATCTATGAAAATTCCCAAGAATAGGAATAATCAATAAGGAAAAATAAATTTATTCTAAATTTATTCTTTTCCTATTCCATGAGAATTCCCAAAAATAGGAATATTCAAAATAGGAAAACCGAATAATTTAGGAAAGTAAATCTCGGTTAGGAGTAGCACGGAGTGGGGATCTCCGCACCACCCCCAACCGATCGACCACCACCGAGGAGGAGCACCGCCGCCGCCCCCAGCCGGCGCGCCACCACCACCGGTGGCTAGGCGTGGCCGAGAGCCTCCCGCGGCTGCCCCCTCTCTCTCGGGTCGATCCTCCATGGACCGATCATGGGATGATCGATCCGAGTCCTCCCTCTCGTTCGTCTCCTCCGTCACAATTTTCCGGTCGTCGTTTCGGAATCGATCCAACGTAAATAAATTACAAATTTATTACTACGTTATCCGGTATCGATTCTCTACATGAAAACAACCTCAAATAATTTTCCGGAAAAATAAGAACAAGCATTCACCACACAAGAACAAATATTGACATCACCGAGAGTTTAATAATCAAGAACATTATTATGACATTAATTAATAAAATTAAATCTAGCCATAATAATCGGAAACCCTGCAAGGTAGAACAATTTATCGAAAAATACCATGAACTAAAACCAACGCTCTGATACCAATTGTTGGAAATCGATATCCCGGAATTAATAAATTTAAATAAATAAATTATCTAATTAATTCCAACCGAAATACTTCGGAGATCGAATATCCGGAGTTGTCTAATTGCGGAATAACAACTCCAATCGAAATCCCGGTTGCCGGAAATCCGCCACGAACCTCCACGGGGATAGCCCAACCAAACAAACCCTAACCGCAAACGAAGACGGGCTGTTCGGTCGAGCCTCCACGTGAGGCTCGCGGCTGTCCTTGGCAGCCGCCTAGGGCTGCCCTTGGCAGCCCCTTATGCACGCCCAGCCGCCCCCGGTGATCGCACGACCAGCCACGGCGAACCGTGGCTTGCGATCACCACCAGCCACCGCCGCTCGAGCGGCGGTCCAGCCGCGTGAGCGGGGCTGCTCCAGCAGCCCGCTGGAGGTGCGTGGGTGATCGAGCTCGCCCTCGATCAAGTCTCGGCGTCCAGCCGAGGCTCGCCCCTCTCGACCCTCTCTTGTTCGAGCCGTTGAGCCGCCGGCGGTCCGGTGATCTTCGATCACCACCGCCCGGTTCAACCTCGACAAAGGTCGCGTTCTCGGATCTTGGTTCACGATATTTTTACGATAATTAAACGATAAAATCATAAAGAGGGTTTTACGATTTACCTCGTTCTCGTTGTTCGGAAAAACGTAGAACTCAATATGATGACCTTGAGATCTTCCCACGTATTCCTTGCACTAGCCCGGACGTCGTGTGGGCGACGATCTACCGAACTCCATGGATCTCCTTCACGAACTCTCTAGACTAATCAAGTATGATTATCTTGTCTTGTCTAATTGTGAAGACCATGTAGTGCTTTTATAGGCTACGTAGGGGATCTTAAGGAGGTGGAATATTGGGCTTCCAATAATAGTGATTAAATTGAGCCCAAGCCCAAATCTATTAATCCTTACTATTATTAATTATATATTATCTCCACTATATAAATATAATTGCACTCCCAATATTAAACCATATTATATCAAATAATATTTCTCCGGTAGTATTATTTATTCCGTGTATTTAAGATATAAATATCCATGAATAAAATTAATTTATTGCTAATTAATTTATTCATCTCTTTTATCCGAGACTAGTACCATTCAACCTTAATTATTATGCGGAACGAATCCACCTGCAGGGTTTACATAATAATTCCTTATGAACTCATCTCGGGGATATTATCAACCCTTCCGGGATACACTTTCCCGTCAAGTATTCACGGCATGTCATATATAAAATATAGTGACCCAACTTAACCGGTAATTAACCCAATAATTAAATCGGTTAATTCCTTTGGTAAATCAAAGTCACTTATATTGAATATACACACCCGCAATAGTTTCGGGGATTAAGAATAAAATACACTGAGACTCGAATCGATTATCGCCGGCAATCCTAATCGATGAATCTCAACGATCCGCTCAATACACCAAGTGTACAAGTGTGATAAAATAATTAAGACAAATTATTTTCTCTCTCACACAACGACTATACCGATGGATTGGTCCGTGTCCATCTAGGTCGTGAGCAACTGTTCGATTAAATACGAGTAACCGATAGTATGATCTTCTGTGTGGGCCCGACACACCATACTAACTACAACGTATAGAATCCAGGACTATAATTTGCATATATTTAATTATAAATAATTAAACGCAAATAATTGTTTATTTAATTAAATAGATTAGTGGCAATGGATCGTGAGTTTACGTTACTTAAATCTAGACATTAAGTACACAACTCCAACACCATGTGCAATATGATCACTCTTGAGAGTAAATTGTTACCAATGAACTACACATCTCTTGAATTTGAGACATGCACTACTGCAAATCGCATCGTACGTCATTAGCTTCAAATACCATACGTCTCACAGCCTGAAACATGACCCCGTTGATGGTAACGATGCCTTAAAAGTGTATACAAACGATTGACGATCGTTTTTTTGCGGGTTGAACAAGCCACGGTGTAGATGTATTGATGACCATGTAACGCCGTGCAGATACAACCGTGAAACTAAATGACCGTGCGAAACGGCTTCCATCCTCTCATTTATTTTCCGGTGTTTTAACTCGAATTTTAAATAAAAGACTAAAGGATGACTATACCCGCCTGCAAAAGCTGTCCTGATAACTGACACCACTAATATTTCGCGTGCATCGGTTATCCCGCTCCAATACGAAAATACGCCATCTAAAAAAAGAACTCGTTCAATTTCAAAAATGTTTAAAATTGATTTGATAACCACACGGTGTTGTATCACGGTGACGTCTCGTGTGGTCACCGTATGAGTATGAACACTCACGTTTTCGTGTGATTCTTGCACAATCGAAATAATCCTTTTGGCTAAATGCCTAAGCAAAGTTAATTTTCTATGGAAATGATTATATTTAACCGAAAAAATCCACAATAATCCATCAAACGATTAAATTTGACATACCATGTGCAATATGATCACACTTGAGAGTACTCCAAATTGTTACCAATTTTAAGTTTTAACTAAACATCTCTTGAATTTGAGACATGCATTAATACAAATCACATCGTACGTCTTTAATTTCAGATACCGTACGTCTCAATGCCTGAAATATGAACTCGTAGATGGTAACGACGCCTTAAAAGTGTATACAAACGATTGTCAATCATTTTTTTCGGGTTGAACAAGCCACGGTGAAGATGTATTGATGACCATGTATCACCGTGCGTATACAACCGTGAAACTAAATGACCGTGCACAATATACGTTTTACTGAGCCGTGCATAAAACGGCTTCCCCCTCTCATTTATTTTCCGATGTTTTAATTTTAATTTTAAATAAAAGAATAAAAGATGAATACTCGCCTGCAAAAGCTGTCCTGATAACTGACACCACTAATATTTAAGTACACGTGCATCGGCTAACCCGCCCCAATCCTTACAGAAACGAAAATACGCCATCTAAAAACAGAACTCGTTCAATTTCAAATATTTTTAGAATGGATTTGATAACCACACAGTGTTGTATCACGGTGACGTCTCGTGAGATCACCGTGTGAGAGTGAAGACGTCTTTAAATTCAAATACAATAACCGTCGCCGTTGGTATATCACGGTATATTGTAAAACCGTGCCACGGGGCATTGGTATATCGTGAAATGTTTATAGATGACATTATTAAAACAGTGTCGTGAATCGTGAACATACACGACCGAAAGTACACACGGTAAATTTACACCGTGAGATATATCACAGTCGTGGTTCGTGCTGATACAAGACCGTAAGTGCACACGGTGATCAACAATTTTTTTTTTAGATACAGTCATTGATAGTTTTGCACACGGCGCTGATAAACCACACGGTTATACATACAACGGCATACAATATATGAAAATTTTACTCTCTTGCAAACCAAAACGAAACCAACTGTTATCCACCCCTTAATCAAAAAGGGAGTTCAATGTCTTTGTAGGACATCCAAAATATCTTCAGTGCTATGTTTTTTCTAACAGCTTTAATATCGATGTCGTCCGCGTTACGATACAATGATGGGTCGGTGAGCAATCGTTCCAAATACATTGTGCAGAAAGGACCGCAAGAGTGGTTGTCATCTTGGGCAAATTGTTCTTCGGCTGGCATGACCTTGAGCTTGAAGTCTTCCGTTTTCACAGGTAATCCTTTTCTTTCCCAGTAACCTGTTTTCTCCAACATTCGAGGTAAGACCTTCAACAAACACTTGAACTCAAGGGCGCGAGGGTTCACACCAGGCTCATATTTATGAGCTAACGAGTCATACAGCTCGACAGTCCAATCATCAAAACAAATTCGAACTACGACCCAATGTCCCGGAAGATGACAAACCATGACGGCCTTCACATAAAATAAGTAAACGATATCATGAGTGCTTAATTAGTGTTCAGAGTTTGAGATTTAGGGTATATGATTGTAGTACTTACGTGGGAAAATCTGAACCATTCCACATCGTCATATAAACTGACTGGGAATTCCCAATTTGGATTGTTCAATGAGCTGTAAGCATGTTTGAAGCAAAACTGAAAAAGTGCAACGAAAATATATAAGGTCATAAGTGAGCTAGATTTTATTGAGTTCATACCAAGGAGTTTGTGAAAACTTACAAAATAGTTTGGGGCTAAAATTACGAAGGATTCATGAGGCCACTTTTCCTTTTCCATTTTTAACTCCACGTAACTGCAGAAGGTAGTCATCACCTGATATAAAAATACTAGTTGGTAAGTATATAAACTTTATTTCTGAATTATACTACTATATACCTTAAATTTACAATGGTTACCTCCCCGTTGAAGTCCCAATTCACGTTTTCAATGTCAAGAAATGTTTTCCGTTTCACGGTAATTTGCGTGCCACGGAAATTTACACAATCGACAGAAGATTTGGTCCGTTTGGATTGTCTCAGAAACGACCGATATGCTTTTACAACGGCTTCAAGTCCTTCACTGGGAGAAAGTGGTGTCTTACCGTGAGTTTGGGGAGCATTTTTCGCCGCTTCAGGCTTACGAGTTCTCAGCCTACGAGGAGAAACAATTGGCCTACCAACATTTTCGCACGCATCTGTGATTGCAGTTGATTGAACACTTTCTACGTGATCAATCGCCGCCAAGTGATCAACTGCAGCGGTTGTCGAGGCGACGACACTGGCCACATCAGCTACCATCCCGGTATCAACTGTTGGCGATAGGTCAATGTTTTCTTCGACTTCTCTGGCAGGGATTGTCGGTTCTAGGACACTGGCTTCATCTGCTGAAATTTGTCCAACAATAGACATCACTAAGTCGTTGGGATCAGTGGTTTGACCGACTTCAACGGTATCAGAAACAGGGACTGTGAATGTTTGGTCGTTGGCTTCATCAGTAACAATGTTTGGTCTAGTGGGTTGGACGACTTCCACGTAATCAGAAACAGGATCTTGCTCCGGTTGAACGTGGTTGTTTTCGACTTCTCCGGCAGCAACTGTCTGATTTTGGACGTCGGCTTCTCCGGCAGCCTCACTCGCTGTATTATTGTCTGATGTGATCAGCGATACAGGTCGACGCAGATCTCTCGGCGACTCATGCAGAGACGCGCTCTCATGAAGTTGTTGTGGAGTGATGCCTTTAATCCGCTCAAAGATATATCCAGCAAAATCTGCAATCAATCCTTCATCAGACAAAATTCGTTCATGATCGGCTCTCAATTTGGCCCTCAAAAGCCCAGTCAGTCGTCTGTCCAACTCAGAAGCACGTCGTCTGCGTGATCTAGAAACGGGCATTTCAATATCCGTGGCTGCAGCACGCTTTTTCGAAGAAGGCTTCTTGGTTTGTGTAATTTGCTTCTCCGGATTTTGTTTGGCTTTGGTTGCATTACCGCCATTGCGTACTGGACGATTGTACTCAACATGAAATGGTCTGTCATGTACAGAAAGGTAACACTGCTCATTTTTCTCCTCATCAGTAGGAATCAAGGTTTCATGAACAACTTCAATCTGAAACTTATCAACACAGAGTATTAATATTCCACCACGTGAAACAAATACTATTACTAGCAAAATATAAGTAGGAGTAGATGGTTACGTACCTCTCCTTGGAAGAAAAGATCATCGCAATCAGTCTTTTTTGTAGATGTACTCCACATCAAACAACGTGGCACTTTCATATTCGGATCACGTTGACCACATAACTGACCGATATCCGGAACGGACTCGAACATCCAAATTATAAAAGCCCAACTGGGGCCATAGACGTGGTACGAAGTTTTTTCTGCTAATTCAGGGTCCATCGCTGTTGTTTCTGTTGGAGTTGTGTACTTAATGTCTAGATTTAAGTAACGGTAAACTCCCGATCATAGCATTTAATCTATTTAATTAATAAACAATTATTTGCATTTAATTATATGCAAATCATGGTTCTGGATTTTATACGTTGTAGTTAGTATGGTGCTGCATGGGCGCACAAAAGATCATACTATCGGTTACTCGTATTTAATCGAACAGTTGCTCACGACCTAGATGGACACGAACTAATCCATCGGTATAGTCGTTGTGTGAGAGAGAAAATAATTTATCTTAATTATTTTATCACACTTGTACACTTGGTGTATTGGGCGGATCAATTGAGACTCATCAATTAGGATTGCTCGGCGATAATTGATTTGAGACTCGGAGTATTTTATTCTTAATCCCTGAAACAATTGCGGGTGTGTATATTTAATATAAGTGACTTTGATTTACCAAAGGAATTAACCGATTTAATTATTGGGTTAATTACCGGTTAAGTTGGGTCACTATATTTTGTATATGGCATGCCGTGAATTCTTGAAGGGGCAGTGTATCCCGGAAGGGTTGATAATATCCCCGAGATGAGTTCATAAGGAATTATTGTGTAAACCTCATGAGTGGATTCGTTCCGCACAATAATTAAGGTTGAATGGTACTAGTCTCGGATTCAAGAGATGAATATAATTTATTGGGCAATAAATAAATTTATTCATGGATATTTAAATCTTAAATACACGGAATAAATAATACTAAGATGGAGAAATATTATTTGATATAATATGGAATAATATTGGGAGTGCAATTTTATTTATATAGTGGAAAATAAATAAAATTAATATTGATAAGAATTAATAGATTTGGGTTGGACCCAATTTAATTTTCAATATTGAAGCCCAATATTTATTCTCCTTATGATCCCCTACGTAGCCTATATAAGCACTACATGGTCTTCACTTTTCAAAACAACAAAACTTAAGAAAACCTACGGAATTCATAAAGTCTTGAGAGTGAGGAAGATCCATAAAGTTCGATAGCTCGTCGCCCACCCGACGTTCGAACGGAGTGCTAGGAATACGCGGGAAGATCACAAGGTCGTCAATTAGATTCGTTTCTCCGTACAACGAATCAAGGTAATAATCGAGAAACCCCCTTCTTTGATTATGTGCGTTGAATAATTGTGATATATACATGAACGACGCGATCCGGGAAAAACGACGAACCTCGGGGACGGGGATTCGAGATCCCCGGCGAGGATCGAAGGGGCGGCCGAACCCTAGGGTTCGGACCGCCGCGACGCGCGACAAGGGGACGAGCCCCGGCTGGACGTCGGGGCATGGGATCGACTTCGGTCGATCCCCGGGGTGCCACGGGCTGGTGCCGTGGCGGACCCCAGCCCCCTCGTCGGAGGCGCGTGGCGCGAAGCCCTCGGCTGGAGCCGAGGGGCGATCGAGCCCGTGAGCTCGATCGCGGGTCGCTGCGGGGATGACCCGCAGCTGCCTCGTGCGCGCTACGGGTGTTCCCGTAGCGGATGCGCACGGGGCTGACCCCATGCGAGCAGCGAGTCCTCGACTCGCTGCGGGGCTGCTGCGAGCAGCCCCGGGGATCGCTGGTAGCGATCCCAGCGATCGTCCGTAGACGATCGCGAACCCCTCGTGGGGGTTCGGCTGGGCACACGGGGCCTTCGGGTCTCGATGGCGTTCGGTTGGACCCCGGCTCGTGAGGTGGTTCGCGTTCGTGGATCCGACTCGTAGGAGAAAATCGGCTGGGGGCGGGCTGCGTGTCTTCGGGCATGTAGTCTCTAAAGGTCGGACTCCTGCGGATGAGTCGGGGATCCAATCTTCGGTGATCGAGGGTTTTGATCGGGTTATCGTTTCCGCAATTTTGATAGCCCGGGACATCGAATCCCAGCAAATGGTATCAGAGCGTTTGGTTTCGTGTTCATGTATATATTCGATTATTGTTCTACCTTGCAGGATTTCCGACTATCATGGTTGGATTTAATTAATTGTTTTTAATTAATTATCATGATTATTAAACTCTCGGACATGTCGAGATTCGTTTTGTGTGGTTGAATGTTTGTAATAGTAAAAATTCGGGGGTTGACCGAATTTAGGATTTATTATTACGCACTTTTTTTTCCGGAAAATGTATAGGGTCGATTTCATGTATAGAATCGATACCGGAATTGTAATTTAAATTTTGTAATTTTAATTATGTTGGTTCGATGATGAGACGATCGCCGGAAGACGAAGAAGTGACGAGAAGACAAGGGCTTGGGATCGATCACATGATGGTGATCGACCCATAGCCTAGCCGGCGATGGCTAGGCGGCGGCGGCGCTCCTCCCGAGTGGCCGGCCGATCCATCAAGGTGGGGATGGTGTGGGATCTCCTAATCCCATGCTATTCCTACAAAAATCTACTTTCCCAATTAATTCGGATTTTTCCTATTTGAGTACTTTCCTTTTGGAAACTCTCATGGATTAGGAAAAGAATTAATTTAAATTAATTTTATTTTCTATTGATTTATTTCCTTCATGGAAATATTCATAGATTAGAAATTTAATTAATTTAGTACTAAATTTATTTTTCCTATTTGATTATTCCTACTCATGGGAATATTCATGGATTAGGAATAAAAATAAATTTAAAAAGTAGTAGTCCTAATTTATTTTATTTCCTTGTTCTATTATAGATATCTTCTAGAATATTCCAAGTTTTACTTGGATAGATTATTCTAAAGATTTAATAAAGAACTAGATAGGAAAATAAATAAATAAAAATATTAATGATATTTAATTTTATTTTTGATATATTCGATTGACTTAATTTTCGAATTAAGTAACTTTTGGATTAATTGAAAATAAATAGATTTAAATATTAGAGATTAATATTCTCGTCACATGGAGCATTCAAGAAACGAAGACTGAAGACTAGAAGATGCATATGAAGATAAAGCCATGATAGTCGGGGAAAAATAATTTCTCTAGCATTATTTTTGACTATGTGCTATGTGCTTTATTGCTTTCATGCATGCTTATGTGTTTAATTATGCATTAGATAGCGTATCCCTTTGTTATAAAAAGCTAAGTGGGAGAGGGGATGGAAACATTCCCATGGTCTCCATTACTGTTCTCTTGGTGACTCTTATGGACTTTTGAAGTTCGTATAGATGTGTCATTGGAGGAGAATTCTTGTAATTCCTCTTACAAGAAACATTGATCAAGTTTATCAAACAATGCCTAATTTGTCTTTCTGAAACTGACTTCAAGTCGACTCATTCTCACCCTGGGGAGTGGAATGGAGCCAGAGCCACTTGGTCATGTAGAGGACACAAATTAGAGACTTCCGTGCCATTCTTTGATAGATGGGTCGCTTGTCTGCTCGGCTCCCTCATTTATGAGAGATAGGGTCGTTCGCATGGCGAATCACTGGTTAGAAACTTCGAGTTTCACTTATGATTCTCCGCGTCTTGATTTACGAAAATCGAATGGATCTGGAAATTGGGAGTCAATTATAAAAGTTTCTTAGTGAAGTAAACGTCCACACCACGTGGCTTGCTGCACTGACGGATTTTGGATTAATTGATGTAGACAGTTGTAAGGAATTGTGAAGAGTTGTGAAGTTGTCGTAAACGTCCACACCACGTGGCTTGCGGTAATGTAGCAATTCCAAACGATTCACTTTGGTGCTGAGTAATGGTTTACACTTAGATACGCCTTGTAGTATTCCTCCCCACGAGGTTCCGCTATAAGCGATGTATGACCAAAGAAAATCTAATTGCTAAATCATTTGGGTGGGTAAACGTCCACACCACGTGGCTTGCCTTACCTGATGGGATTTTAGATGTGATTAGTAATTTAATGATATTATTTAAGGGAGATAATATCGGATATTAAATTAATTGTTTGTTTAAATGTGCTTATAGGTTTAGAGAATAGCTATGAACCCACTTTCTATGATACTCAAGGAGCATAAGCTCACTGGCACCAACTATATTGATTGGAAGAGAAATTTAGACATTGTCCTAACTTCGGAAGAGTACAAGTATGTACTCCATGAAGTGTGCCCTGCCGAGCCCACGGCTGCCTCAACTGATGAGGAAAAACTGGCATATCGGAAGTGGAAAAAGGCTGATGAAATGGCTAGGTGTTATATTTTGGCTTCCATGTCAAATGTACTCCAAACCCAACATGAGCCAATGGACACTGCCTATGATATGATGTTTAACCTCAAGGAGATGTTTGGGGAGCAAGATCGTGCGGCTAGGCAAGAAGCCATGAGAGTCCTCATGTCGACTACTCAATCTGAAGGAACGCCCGTAGGGGAGCACGTTCTTAAGATGATGAGTTTGTTGAATGAACTTGAGGTCCTAGGAGCTTCTATCGATGCTGAGACGCAAGTCGACATCATACTCCAGTCTCTGACCCCTAGTTTTGAGCAGTTTCGTATGAGCTATAATATGGGTAAACTATCTTATACTCTTGCGCAACTCCTGACTGAACTAAAGGCGGCAGAGGGGATCTACAAGAAGGGCAAGTCTCAAGCGCTTGTAGCTACCAAGTCCAAAGGCTTTAAGCCTGGTGGAGGTAGGGGCAAGAAAAGGAAGCAAGCCTGGAAACCCAGTGGTGTCAAGAGGACTGCACCACAAGTGGGGGCTGCAAAGCCAAAGGGTAAGTGCTTCCGATGCAACAAGATGGGACACTAGAAGTCTGAATGTCCTCTCAGAGGTACGAATTTTTCTTTAGTCGTAAAAACATAGTCAGCGGTATTATCTACCAGAATTCTGGTGTGTAGATATGGAACCACTGACGGTATGTGCATTTCTTTAAATGCAGGGGTTCCAGAAAACCCGGCGACTTAGAGAAGAAGAATTCGAGTCTACATGGGCGAAGCTGTTGGGGTAGCAGCGGTTGCAGTGGAAGACATTTATCTGTTTTTTAAGTTTTCATTTCAGTTATTGCTTATGTACCCCTTTATTTTGAAAAAGAACTTTGTTCTGTTTTTCTTTATTAATGGATATTTTATTTCTTTAATCATTGGATGGTTTGGATAAGAAATAATGGTGATATCCATTATGGTACATTAGATAGCAATATGTGAATGATGAATCCTTAGTCTACCACGATGCAACAAACCGTTATGTATAACTTGTTTACTTATTAGATGTATTTCTCTTATCAATCATTATACTTGTGAATTCTTGAACTTGGTAGTATCTATTCAAAAGGGATTCAAAAGGTCGAAATTGATTTGATCAATTATAGTTGGAGGAATGGACCTCCCGACCTAAGAATCGATCTTGAAAGATGATACGACTAAGTTAACCTTTCTGGATAAAGGATGGAATTCGGACAAGTATAGAAAATGATTGATGATTAATGCGGTATGTGTAATTAGAGAAGGTACGAGTTATTCCTTCAAGAATACTCGAAGATGGATTAGACTACTTGTTGTGCCATAAAAGCGGAGTGTTTTCAACACAAAGCCATTATGGGGAACCTTCAAAGTATATCCATTAGAAGCCTGCGACTTGTTCGCGGAGGCTATCACCTATCTAAATAACACATAGCATAGATCAAATATTGAGATTAAATCTCAAAAAACTACACAATACACTGAAGTGTAGACATGATGTGTCAGGAATGAGAAATGGGATTCTAATAGAAAAAGAACAAGTTTGTTCGGAACTACCTATGTACTATGGATATTTCTGGACACAACGGCACATTCTATGTGGTTGTAGAATATCCTAGAAGAACAAGTAATTGTATGTTCAATAGTACTACGAACCAGAAGGTTGTTCTCGCCCGGTTCATAGAGGAAAAACTATTAGATGAACTACAATGCCCTAACTGACAAAGTACTTTAAAATTGAGGAAAGGGAAAGACTGAGAACCAGCCTGACCGAGTAGTAGTACACCACTAACTGCACCTAATGTTGTTACTGTTATACACCGGAACGCTATTGCAGTGGGAGGTTGTTAAGCAACCAGAGATGTTCATAAGACTGGAGGAGTTTTGAACTCTGGATCCAGTATACATGAAATCGATCCCTAGGTCTGCATAGGATTTAGCAAAGAAGGTGTATTAAAGACGTAATGGAAACAAGGTGGTGTTTCTCGGAGATTTTATGTAGATAACATTTTACCATTGGCAACAATGTAAAAGTGTTGTCAGACATAAAATAGAGGTTGTCTAAATAAATCGAGATATAAGATTGAGAAGAAGTTAGAGCATGTTCTTAAGATCTTATGATCTAGAGATAAGAACATTGTACTTCTCCTAGACATCTTATATGATTAAGGTTTGTTTTAAACATGCATACTTCTGAGAAAGGTTATTGCCTTTCGGGAACAGAATACATCTATCTAAAGATATGTGTTTCGAACACATGAAGGAGATAGATGAAGACAAAGCAGTTTCCTATACTTCAAGTATGGAAAGCTTTATAGATGCAATGTTGTAAAACAAGAACCTGATATCAACTATGCGGTTTGCGTAGTGGGAGGATATCAAAGTAATCTGGATAAGGGATGTTCGAATGCTGCAAGAGTACTTTTATAGTACTGGCTTGAGCAAGACGAAATCTTCTTAGATTACAGATTCTCAGATCCAAAAATCAGAGAAGGACCAGTGAAAGTCGATATCAGGCTATGTGTTCACTTTTAGGAAGAGGTGGAACCATGAAGTGAAAGAGTGATAAGCGGGACGCTTCTCAGACTCTCTCATAACCGAATAGCAGCCTCAGAGGCAGCGGAAGTTTTGGTTAGGTTCCGGGATAACCTCTTGACTTGGATATGACTCTTAGTTTACCAAAGGCTATTAGATAGCGGTGCACGGTGAACTAGAAGAGGTCATAAGTCAAAAGTGATGTTAACACATAGAGCAAGTACCACCTGATACGAGTCATCGTCAGGGAGACGACATAGTAGTCACCAAGATAACTTCAGAGCGGCAACCTAGATTGCTCACTCACATAGTACTTCTCGGAAGTACACCTTAAAGCACGTGATGAGTATGGGAACCGGGAGTTTGGAGGAAATGACTAGACCTTAGTACAAGTGGGAGATTGTTGGAGTTGTGTACTTAATGTCTAGATTTAAGTAACGGTAAACTCCCGATCATAGCATTTAATCTATTTAATTAATAAACAATTATTTGCATTTAATTATATGCAAATCATGGTTCTGGATTTTATACGTTGTAGTTAGTATGGTGCTGCATGGGCGCACAGAAGATCATACTATCGGTTACTCGTATTTAATCGAACAGTTGCTCACGACCTAGATGGACACGAACTAATCCATCGGTATAGTCGTTGTGTGAGAGAGAAAATAATTTATCTTAATTATTTTATCACACTTGTACACTTGGTGTATTGGGCGGATCAATTGAGACTCATCAATTAGGATTGCTCGGCGATAATTGATTTGAGACTCGGAGTATTTTATTCTTAATCCCTGAAACAATTGCGGGTGTGTATATTTAATATAAGTGACTTTGATTTACCAAAGGAATTAACCGATTTAATTATTGGGTTAATTACCGGTTAAGTTGGGTCACTATATTTTGTATATGGCATGCCGTGAATTCTTGAAGGGGCAGTGTATCCCGGAAGGGTTGATAATATCCCCGAGATGAGTTCATAAGGAATTATTGTGTAAACCTCATGAGTGGATTCGTTCCGCACAATAATTAAGGTTGAATGGTACTAGTCTCGGATTCAAGAGATGAATATAATTTATTGGGCAATAAATAAATTTATTCATGGATATTTAAATCTTAAATACACGGAATAAATAATACTAAGATGGAGAAATATTATTTGATATAATATGGAATAATATTGGGAGTGCAATTTTATTTATATAGTGGAAAATAAATAAAATTAATATTGATAAGAATTAATAGATTTGGGTTGGACCCAATTTAATTTTCAATATTGAAGCCCAATATTTATTCTCCTTATGATCCCCTACGTAGCCTATATAAGCACTACATGGTCTTCACTTTTCAAAACAACAAAACTTAAGAAAACCTACGGAATTCATAAAGTCTTGAGAGTGAGGAAGATCCATAAAGTTCGATAGCTCGTCGCCCACCCGACGTTCGAACGGAGTGCTAGGAATACGCGGGAAGATCACAAGGTCGTCAATTAGATTCGTTTCTCCGTACAACGAATCAAGGTAATAATCGAGAAACCCCCTTCTTTGATTATGTGCGTTGAATAATTGTGATATATACATGAACGACGCGATCCGGGAAAAACGACGAACCTCGGGGACGGGGATTCGAGATCCCCGGCGAGGATCGAAGGGGCGGCCGAACCCTAGGGTTCGGACCGCCGCGACGCGCGACAAGGGGACGAGCCCCGGCTGGACGTCGGGGCATGGGATCGACTTCGGTCGATCCCCGGGGTGCCACGGGCTGGTGCCGTGGCGGACCCCAGCCCCCTCGTCGGAGGCGCGTGGCGCGAAGCCCTCGGCTGGAGCCGAGGGGCGATCGAGCCCGTGAGCTCGATCGCGGGTCGCTGCGGGGATGACCCGCAGCTGCCTCGTGCGCGCTACGGGTGTTCCCGTAGCGGATGCGCACGGGGCTGACCCCATGCGAGCAGCGAGTCCTCGACTCGCTGCGGGGCTGCTGCGAGCAGCCCCGGGGA
Source organism: Euphrasia confusa (assembly GCA_954870475.1). Taxonomy (NCBI): domain Eukaryota; kingdom Viridiplantae; phylum Streptophyta; class Magnoliopsida; order Lamiales; family Orobanchaceae; genus Euphrasia; species Euphrasia confusa. The sequence continues at coordinate 49,121,569 of OX940949.1, read as the reverse complement.
TCGCTGGTAGCGATCCCAGCGATCGTCCGTAGACGATCGCGAACCCCTCGTGGGGGTTCGGCTGGGCACACGGGGCCTTCGGGTCTCGATGGCGTTCGGTTGGACCCCGGCTCGTGAGGTGGTTCGCGTTCGTGGATCCGACTCGTAGGAGAAAATCGGCTGGGGGCGGGCTGCGTGTCTTCGGGCATGTAGTCTCCAAAGGTCGGACTCCTGCGGATGAGTCGGGGATCCAATCTTCGGTGATCGAGGGTTTTGATCGGGTTATCGTTTCCGCAATTTTGATAGCCCGGGACATCGAATCCCAGCAGTTTCGAGGTAGTAGCTCAGAGCCTGGTAGGAATAAGCGCCCCATGGAAAACTCTGCCACTTTTCCGGCTCATCCACTAATGCCCATGCCCAGTCCTCGACATACATTTCAGCGGATCGACAAAGAAAGAAGGAATAGTAGACGATGAGATTGGCGACTTTAATGTAATCCTCCAACGAGGCAGGTTGTTCCCCATCGTAGAGTTGTTTGGCCGCAAATAACTTGCGTAGATCATTGCTTCTTACACGCTTCCCACCGAATAGTCGCTTATTTAAGCTACCTGGAGCAGACTGGGGTGTGGCATGAATGTCAAATTCATCGTAGATGCCGAAATTCAGTCCCGTTACAATGGCATAAGCGGCGGGTGTGAGTTTCGCAGTCTTACCACCGACGTAGAACCAATGCTCCTTCTCCGGTATTGACGGACCTGACAACTCTCGACATACGAGGTGGTGCAAAAAATTAGTGCTTGATTTGGCAGTAAATCTTATTCCCAGAACACTTTTCATGTAAGGCAGCGCAAAAAAATCGCGAACTGCGACGGCATCACCCCCGATATCTTTTATTGTCTCCGTGATCAGTTCCGGAATTTCGTAGCGAGTATACAAATTGAGGCTTAAAGTGACCAACTGCAGATTGGTTGGTCTCTTCCATTCAAATCCAGACTGAAATATGAAATAAATAAATAAGAATTAAAGGATAAAAAATGAGAAATATAACGACACGGTGAAATTACACCGTAAGAAAAAAAACCATAGAATATCATGGTGTAAATTCACCGTAAACATACAAAACGGTGTTTTACCACGGTGTACATTACACACGACCTTGAACATACGGTGAATATGTTTTTCCACGGTTTACATTACACACGGTGTTTGTACACCGTGAAATAAAACACTGTCGTGGATCGTGCTCGTAAAAGACCGTAAGTACACATACACCGTGAAATAAAACACTGTCGTGGACCGTGCTCGTACAAGACCGTAAGTACACATACACCGTGAAATAAAACACTGTCGTGGATCGTGCTCGTACAAGACCGTAAGTACACACGGTAAATTTACACCGTGAGATGAATCACAGTCGTGGATCGTGCTCGTACAAGACCGTAAGTACACATACACCGTGAAATAAAACACTGTCGTGGATCGTGCTCGTACAAGACCGTAAGTACATACGGTAAATTTACACCGTGAGATGAATCACAGTCGTGGATCGTGCTCGTTCAAGACCATAAGTACACATACACCGTGAAATAAAACACTGTCGTGGATCGTGCACGTACAAGACCGTAAGTACACATACACCGTGAAATAAAACACTGTCGTGGATCGTGCTCGTACAAGACCGTAAGTACACACGGTAAATAAACACCGTGAGATGAATCACAGTCGTGGATCGTGCTCGTACAAGACCGTAAGTACACATACACCGTGAAATAAAACATTGTCGTGGATCGTGCACGTACAAGACCGTAAGTACACATACACCGTGAAATAAAACACTGTCGTGGATCGTGCTCGTACAAGACCGTAAGTAAACACGGTAAATGTACACCGTGAGATGAATCATAGTCGTAAATCGACAAGACCGTAAGTACACACGGTGTATGTCACCCGTGAGATATATCACCGTCTTAAACTCTACCGTGATAATACACGGTGATAAAACTACGGTTGAACCGTCGTCTACTAGAACTGACACACAACCGCATGCGAAAAAATTGCAGAGAGCAATAAACCATTAACCATTTTAAAATGTCGGAAACAAAAACCCTATCTTGAAAGGATATACCGATATCAAATTACAATCGAATGATTTACAAACATCAAAGCTCGAATAATCGAAAGTTCGAAAGCTAGGGTTATGGACTTACCGGAGGTTGAGCGCGATTGTCTGGGTTGTCCATGTTGTCACTGCTTGCCATAATGATGATCGTCGGAGACGGAGTTGAATAGTTGATACGATAACGGTCGGGGCTGGTGTTTCACCGTGGCGGCGCTCGTCGTGCGTGTGAATTTCAAACGTCGAAAATTGATTTTGTGGGGCAACTTTATTTTTCTGATATTCTTTTTGTTATTTTGTAATATTCGATTTGTTTTTTGTGAGAAAAGATAACTTTTAAGGGCAGTTAAGTCTTTTCATTCAAATTGGCTTACTTAACTTACATTTTTATGGACGGGGCTTCAGAACTTGTATACTCTTATGCTTTGGCCTTTAAATGCCTCCGCCCCTTTTGTTTATGTTCAGTAACACGTGGGAAGAAAAGAAATTACTGGAGTGGTTTATTCTTGACTACCCACGGGTACTACCCTCATCCATGGAGATTATGCCATGTGTAAAACACTACACGTGATCAATGGTGTTTGTTTAAATCCTGTGTTAATGTTTTACACATGGCATAATCCCCATGGTTTTGACAATTTTTTTTATGTTTTGAAAATGTTGACTACTTATTCTAATAATTACAACGTTTGAACCAAAATCTTTTAAAATTTATTCATTATTTTCATTTAAGAGCAAATTGAATAATAAGATCCCTTTTTGGGTTTGTCTCACAATACATATCAGTGTTTCAAGTATAGGTTTGTCTCACAATACATATCAGTGTTTCAAGTTATACTGTATAACAGTCCCCAGGAGCATATCCGAGTGGTAAGGCCTGTGATGATGTAGGTGTAATTCTCCAGCGACGCAGGGTTCGAATCTCGGGTGGGACAAATTTTCATTGAAATATTATGAAGGTTTGTCCTGGAGTTCGACCTGTTGGCTCTCTCGCACAGGTGTCTGTTTTGACGATCGGGTGGGGGTGGAGTTTCTCATCTCTCCTCCTTATAAAAAAAAAATTTATACCAATAAAATTTCAATTAAGTAGCAGCATCAAACATTAACTATTCAGTCATGGAGTATTGTAATTTATCGCCAGCCTTCGAAAGAACACAAATACTTAGTAAGTACTAGTACTATTTTTGTGTCTGACCACTGTTGTCAGTTTCTTTTGTGGGATGAAGTTACAGTAGTACAAAACTATGGAATGGTATTTTTTGGTTGGTTTGGATTTTTTGCTCATTTTTAGATTTGTTTTATCTGGTTTAATTGAGTATTTTAATTTGTTTTTACTTTTGTGTATAAGATGACACACTTGGAGTCTATGATTATGCAGGAACAAAGTGAAAAGACGCACATTGTGTGAAAGAGATAAGGAAACCACTGCATTGGACAAGATAAGAAAATCACTGCATTGGACAAGTATACTGGTTAAGCAAGTGATGCAGATATATATTTAAATAAAACAAAGATTGTTTCTTATTGTCCAAATTATTTTATTTTATTTTATTAGAGTTTTAGTACTATTTATAAGTCATTCTTGTTATTGAATTGAGTAGTTGTTTATTGATATGAAATAAAAGTTCTTCTAAGATTTCATTAATTCTCGGGTATTCTCAGAATCAATGAGTATTAATCGTGTGTTTTATCCCTTCCCTACGGCAGTTGGTATCAGAGCCGAAACGATGCCTCCCCGTCGTAGTATGCTCGCGAAACCGCCGTGGAGGCCGCAACCCGTCGCGATGCCGACGTCGCCGCCTTAAGCTGCCAAATCGCAACCCTTGTTGTCGAACTTGAGGAGCTCCGCTTAGCTATCACCACTGGTCTAACGAAATCTATCCCCGTGACGCTCCGATCCATCCCCGTGGTGCCGTGGGCACGTGAACCACGATCTCTCAGCGAAGAGAGCTTTTCTCGCGTGTGTTCCACATCGATGGATGTGAATTTCGGGAAGTCGGGTTTTTTCGATTTGGATCTTGACGATCCATTAGTCTTTTGTGATGATGAACCGTACTCGGACGACAAGCCGATCTGGGATGACGAGCCAATCTGGAATGCCGAACCCACCGAGCCGATTTGGGACGCCGAGCCCGCAAGGCCGTTATGAGATGACGTGCTGATTAGAGACGACGAACCGATCTGGGAAGATGAACCGATCTGGGACGACGAACCAATCTGGGACAAGCCGCTTCATCACGTCGCTGCCCCGACGCCGCATCCTCATGACGTTGCCTCTACCCATCCTTCTACTGCCATTGCGGCGTTGCCTCCAGTCGCTACCCTGGCGTTGATTTCTGATGTCGTTGCTCGTGCACCACATCACCATGTTGTTGCCTGTACTCCACTTTCTGAAGTTGTTGCACCTGCGTCGGTTCTTTCAGCCACTACCCTTGTGCCACGTCAACGTGTTTCTGCGCTTGCGTCGTGCCCTCTGGTTTGCCGACGGTTGGTATTTGATCCCGGCATCTTCGTGCTCGATCTTTCAGGTTCGCGGTCGAACCTTCTCCTAGAGGGAAAGAATGATGCAGATATATATTTAAATAAAACAAAGATTGTTTCTTATTGTGCAAGTTATTTTATTTTATTTATTTTATTTTATTAGGGTTTTAAACCTATTTATAAGTCATTCTTGTTATTGAATTGAGTAGTTGTTTTTTGATATTAAAATAAAAGTTCCTCTATTGAGGTTTTTATCAGGTTTCGGTATTCTTCGGAATCAACGATACTTCGATTTCATTAATTCTCGGGTATTCTCAAAATCAACGAGTATTAATTGTTTGTTTATAGCTTCCCTGCGTCAGCAAGTAGTCTAACTCAAACACTCGGGCTCAATTGGCCAAATTAATCATGTTCGGCAAAGTCAGAAACTGACCGAAATCGAATCATGATCAAGTACCGCACAAGATCTTTGACCTGAAGTAAATAAAAAATTTCGGAAATTGAAGTGATTGAAGTTGGGCAGAGATTTGAGTTGACCAACGGATGAATATTGGGCAAACAAAATGTCTAGAGTCCTGATAATCCAGGAGACTTCAAAGTCATCTTTATTCGGACGCGCGATCAAGTATGGAGTTATCCAATCAAAGAGACATTCTCCCACATGTCTCTCAACCCTAAATCGAGGTTCTATATACTATAAAGATTTGGTCAAAGCTTCACTATTAGCAAGCAGATGTTGAGAATAATGAAATTCCAAGACTCTTCAAACTACAAAAAAACTGGAAAATGTTTACAGTCAAATCCGTAAGCAAACTATTTGCTTACGAATTTGCTTATGGATTGAGCCCGCAAACAAACCTTTCGTCAATAAATATATGCTTACAAATTTTAGAGCGCCGTAAGCATTTCCTTACATCTTTCTTTACGACCAGTCCGTAAGGAGTTTCGAACCAAAGCGTTGGCGTAAGCATTTCCTTATTGAAAAAGGCCATAAATAAATTCCCAACATTTTTATTAAAATAATTTGTGGCACACTCGGCCCGCCCGCCATTTTGTACGAGGGTCGGTCACCCCGCCTGCCACCAACTTCCGACCCCAACATTTTTATTAAAATAATTTGTGGCACACTTGGCTCGCCCGCCACCAACCTCCGAGCCCGCCCTCCATTGTGACGAGGGTCGATCACCTCGCCCGCCACCAACCTCCGACCCGGCCCGCCACTGCCCGCAATTGTGCATGGGGGTCGATCACTCACACTTAGGATGTGTGGGATTCGAACCCAGCACTTCAAGTTTTCTGAAGGTGGAAGAAACCGTTAGCCTACAACATTTATATTTAATAAATTGAATACTTTTGATACATATATGTATATATCATAAAATAATAGTTTGATAAATTAAATAATTAAGTTAAATTAAATATTTAAATTAAATAAAATAATAAATAAATTAATAAATTATATATATTATATTACATTATATATAATATAAAATAAATTCAGTTAAATATTATATTTTATTAATATTAATTTTATTATATTTACAATTAAATTTTTATATTAGTTTTGAACATTTAATTGAATTTATTTAATTCTCATTTTAATTTGACATTTTATTATTTACTTACAACATTAAAAGCATTTGCTGACGACGTCTATAAGTCGTAAGCAAATCTGTAAGCAAAATTAGAGGCAAATTTTTGCGCTGAGTCTCCTTACGACTTAAGGGTCGTGGGTCGTAAGCAAATGCTTATATCGCATCCGTAAGTAAATTCGTAAGCAAAATTGGAGGGAAAGATTGGCGCCGAATTTCCTTATGACTTAAGGGTCGTAACTAAATCTGTAAGCATTTCCTTACGTACGGACATGGTCCGTAAGTAAATCCGTCAGAATGAAAAATCCGTCAGCAAATCCGTAAGCATTTTCTTACGGAAACGGTCCGTCAGCAAAATTCCGTGAGCATTTTTTAGTTTTATTGTAGTGTCAAGATTTATCATTATCTTAAGTATTTTCTTTGTCTCGTACAGTCGTACGTATAATCATAATTACAAAAAAAGTATGACGATGTAGTATCACTTAAAGCTTATGGTCTGTCAGAGGTGGACCACCGTAAGGTAGGCACGAAAGCGTAGAAGGCTCATACGCAAAATAGCAATGACCTGGTAAACCAATAAGTTGAACTAGATGCGCACACCGGTCCAAACCCGCTGGTTTCCGGCACCGGCAGTCCCGGTCGCCCTAATGCCGGAACCGGGATCGAACCGGCCAAAGCCGGCCCCAGTTACAAAAACCGGCGGGTCCGGTCCGATCCGGTTAAACTGGCGGGTAACCCTTGAACAAACTCTCAAAAACTTGGAGGCGAGGATCCGGCGATTTCTAGGGTTTATAAGGCAAAGTCGAACGTGCGAAAAGAGAAACCGATGCGCGATTGGGGGTTTTTATAGAAGGAAACTGCTCCAATAAGGGGACAAACGGGAACGGTTATTGATAAATGTACTCAAGTACTATCGAGGCCCAACACGCATAAAAAGGGGCCCAAACGAATATGAACCGTCCATAGAGCACAAGGGGCCGCGTACCGGGACGCGTACCGGAACCCGTGTCACGGGACAAGTACCTATACCGGGTGTCTGTGGCCTTGCGAATATGGCACCTCGCCGGCAACGGAATACCGGGTCCCGGGGTGACACGACTTCCAAAGATCTGGGGCCCGAAAGATTCTGCCACGGATCACGAGTTTGTCCGACAAGGCGACCCACAATCCCTATATTTCCGCGCGCCGCGTTCCCGGCGGCGGAAGGGAAAGACCGAGCAGGAGGGCATGGCGTCTTATGCCGCGAACATATTAGAGCAAACAGAGAAAAATCAAGAACAAAATGGTTTCATTAACGAACCTCCAACTGGGGGGAGAACCCTTTACATCAAAATCAAAACCCATAATTATAAAGGAAAAACAAGGGTTTTGCAAAAAACTACACAAAAACCGGCCTACCCGCCGTCCTAAAAAATCCTATCGGTGTCGGGTCTGGGCGACGCCGTGTTCGTCGGTCGCATGGATCCGGGAAACCCCATCCGGCGACCATTTGACCCAGACGCACCACCCTCTCCGGGCTCCCAGGTGGCGGTAGTAGGAGCGCCATCCTTTCCCCCGTAGCCGGAGCCGGTCACGGAGTCGAGTCATCTTCATGGGCCAATTCTGGCCCAAGGTATCCTGGAGCGTGATCCGGCGATCCTCCACGCTGGCGAAGGGAACGGAGAGAGGCGGCGGCAAAGGCAGGCCCATGCGTCGCCACAACGCTGGTCGGGTCCGCGAATGCCAGAATTGGGTGGCCTCCACCGTGCGCTCGATGAAGAGAAATCTGTCTCCGGCGTCCGGGTCGGAATCCGAAGAAATCTCAACCACCTCCAGCGGGGCTCGTGCGGGCTCGACATTGGGCTCCACGTCCGATTCAGAGGGGATGTAGATAATCTCCGGCGGGACGTAATCGTTGCTGCCGACGGACGAACTCACCATGATTTTAGCTTCTGTATAAACGAAAGAAGAATTTTTGGAGATCCGGGGAAGAAGACGAGGGCGAAAATAACTTTTAAAGATCCCCAGGAGACGTGACGTGCATAAAGCATCATCATTACCCTGGGGAATCGGTGTGGCCTTTCGACTCCCGAGGAACCCAAACAGTTTCGCGCGGTAAAAAATCGAGACCCGGACTCGTAACCCGGGTCCGCAACCCGGCACGCGGGAAACTTACCGTTTTCTCTTTTTCTTTTCTTTTTCATTTATTATTTGTTTAAGAAAGTCAAAGATCGTTACAGGCACGATAGAGACAAAGCGAATTTGCGACTTATTGGTTACATAAACAGAGAAAAGATGAGAACGGGCCAGCCCCGTCGTCTTACAGGGGCCATTGGGCCGCGACGGGCACCGGGACCAGAGAGCCATCTTCACGGATGGCGGCGATGTTTATATCTTCCACCTCCGACCAACGCAGCTCCACTCTCCACCCTTCCTGCGGTTGCATGTGCTTGACAAAGACGGCCCATCCGATACCTCCGATCCCCAAGCGATTCCCGCCGGGGATCAAGTCGAAGACCCATAGGCAGCTGGATGAGTCAGTAACCGCGAGAAAAGCGGGCCACACGTGCCCATACATCTGCGAAAAAGGAGACGGCACCAGGAGCACCTCGCGGTGGTATCGAGGGTGGAATTTCCGAGACACAATGAAGCGCTTAACCTCGGATTCCAGCGTAGCCACCAGTGATTCTTCCCAGGGTTCACGTTCTCGGGGGTGAGTGATGGGCCCCACGCCGGAGTTAGCGGTACTCGAAGGATGATTCGACATGATTTATTTCCTGGCGATGGCCAAATCCTAACTCAGCGGCTTTTTAAAGACCACGGATAGCGAGACCCGAGGCCACCGCCTTAGCACGATTCCCAGGCGCATTTATGGCCCCCTCAGTGTTGCAGTCACGGGCCATAAACACCCAGTTTGTCACGATTGCCCGAGACGGGAGGCGACGTACAGAGGAGGGCCACCTACCAACCACCACAATTAAAGCAAGACGGTCGACAGGGTACAACAGACCAAGGGTCCCCAACGGACGGAGACATCTCCGAAAATTACAAAACCTCCAGCGATCTCTCCAGGGGCCAATGTTGGGGGTGGAAAAATCAAATAAGAAAAAGTATATTCGAGGTTGGGACACGTGGGCAAAGACCCGCCGGAAACAGCCATGCGAGGATATGACGCGGGACGCGTACTCAGCCCGAGGCCCGGGTCACGGGTTCGTCATGCGAGCCATGCGAGGATATGACGCGGGACGCGTACTCAGCCCGAGGCCCGGGTCACGGGTTCGTCATGCGAGCCATGCGAGGATATGACGCGGGACGCGTACTCAGCCCGAGGCCCGGGTCACAAGTTCGTCATGCGAGCCATGCGAGGATATGACGCGGGACGCGTACTCAGCCCGAGGCTCGGGTCTCGGATTCGTCATGCGAGCCATGCAGGGGTATAGGACCCGGGTCACGCTCTTGATTCGCTACACGAGCCCGCCATGCAGCCCATACATAGAGACGACGAGAGGCTCAAATTCGGCCCGCAGCCCAAGCCACGCGATCGGTACCAAAGGAGGATTCATCCTAGGAAAAGCGGAGACATCTCCCACGTGAGCCCACATGCCTCATCTACATGCCGGATCACGGACCCCGGGTCATTGCTAGCCCCATTTAATGCTAGACTTAGTGCGTGGTCTGAATGTAATCATTCCATAATACCCTATAAATAGGGGGCTTATCCCTTCAGATTTAAGGGGCGGCACTAATTAGTGAATAAACTCGATATTAAAAGGCTGGATAATAGAAATCCTTCAGAAGAAGCTTCGAGCTCAAAACCTCTGTTCTTTTCCAGATCTAGCTCAACCCCTACTCCAAAATATAAATTTACATGTATTAGTATCGTTTCAAACCCTCTATACACAGTCCAGCCCCGTATAATACTACCCGACTAAAACGTGCTAAAACACTCATTATGTGAACTGTAGTGCTTATTCTACTCCACATCATATTTTTCTTGCTGCCATCTCTCGTAACATTGAACCAAGGTCTTATAGAGAGGCCTTGCGTCATCCTCGTTGGCGTCAGACCATGGCTGAAAAAATTACTGCTTTGGAATCTAATAACACGTGGACTATTGAAGATTTGCCTTCTGGTAAGTCCGCCATTGGGTGCATGTGGGTGCAATTTTGAGAATTGATTAACTAAAAACGAGAATGAAAGCAATTAAACATGTAAACTAGGTGTGATAACAAATTAGAAAGGGTTATGGGTTAGAGACCTTCGCTTTCGAGAATCGAGTCGAACCTTTTAAAAACCGAGATTTTGACAAAGACGAGGTCGTTTAGGTACGACTGCGTCGTCCACTAGTGATACGCCTCGGAGAGGCCCTCAACACGGGACGACTTTGAGTCGCACCTAAACATCGCTCGACTCGAGTGTGTGGCCCACTAGTGATATTCCTCGGAGAGGATATTCAACACGAGGCCCCACGTCTCGAGTCGAAAGACCCCTCGTTTATTTGAAAACCTTTACAACATCATCGACTCTAATCTCAAAGATAAGGGCTCTAACACCCTAACGAAATGTCTAGCTACTCATGCTCTCACAAACAAACAAGCATATAATATCCAAAATATCCATATTGAAATAAAGGCTCGCAAAGGGTGTCGTGGAGGCGAAACGAGAGCTATTCGTGGTTCCGAAATCGAGCCAAGAATTCTCCGTGTCACCCGGGGAAATGGCTCCGATGGAAACGATGGGCTCTTCGAGGAGGTCGATGTTTAAGGAGGGTGATTTTTGAGACAATAAATCTGTTGGAAATCGACATCCCGGAATTAATAAATTTAAATAAAATTAATTAAATAAATTATCTAATTAATTCCGACCGATATCCTTTGGAGATCGAATATCCGGAGTTGTCAAAGTTGCGGAACAACAACTCCAAACAAAATCCCGGTCGACGGAAACCCGCCACGAACCACCACGGGGATAGCCCAACCAAACAAACCCGCCACGGGGATAGCCCGCGGCTGTTCGGTCGAGCCCCCGCGTGGGGCTCGCGGCTGTACACGGCACCCGCCTAGGGCTTCCCATGGCAGCCCGTCGGGCATGCTCGAACTCCTCGCGGACAGCCCCATCGTCTTCGCGGGGATGCGTCTTGACCGAACACCCGCCGCCACCGAAGTCGCGGCTGCCCGATCACGAACCCTCTGCGTCAATCGAAGGGCTGCCCAGCAGCCACGGGCTGACCTAGCCACGCCCCGATGATCGCATGCCCAGCCACGGTCGAACCGTGGCTAGCGATCACCGCCAGCACCGCCGAGCGGGCGGCTGGTGCACCGCGCGAGCGGCGATCGCACCGCCTAAGCGGAGATCGCGCAGCGCGGGCGGGTTGCGTCCAGCTAGGGCACGATCGAGTCTCGGCGTCCATCTGAGGCTCTCGCCCTCTCGACCCATCCCGTCGAGCCGTTGAGCCGCCGGTGGTCCGGTGGTCTTCGATCACCACCGCTCAGTTCAACCTCGACATGGATCGCGTTCTCGGATCTTGGTTCAAAGTATTTTCACGATAATAAACGATTAAAATCATAAAGAGGGTTTTACGATTTACCTCGTTCTCGTTGTTCGGAAAAACGAAGAACTTAATTTGATGACCTTGAGATCTTCCCACGTATTCCTTGCACTAGCTCGAACGTCGTGTGGGCGACGATCCTCTGAACTCCATGGATCTCCTTCTCTTTCTTTCTCTCTCTAGAATTGTGATCTTCAAGTTATGAGAATAGAGAAGACCATGTAGTGCTTTTATAGGCTACGTAGGGGATCTTAAGGAGGTGGAATATTGGGCTTCCAATAATAGTGATTAAATTGAGCCCAAGCCCAAATCTATTAATCCTTACTATTATTAATTATATATTATCTCCACTATATAAATATAATTGCACTCCCAATATTATACCATATTATATCAAATAATATTCTCCGGTAGTATTATTTATTACGCATGTTTAAGATATAAATGTCTATGAATAAATTATATTTATTGCTAATATTATTTATTCATCTCTTATAATTCCGAGAATAGTACCACTCAACTTTATTATCATGCGAATCATAATCCACTTGCAAGGTTTACATGATAATCCTTATGAGCTCATCTCGGGGACATTATCAACCCTTATCGGGACATGCTTTCTCGTCAAGAAATCACAGGATGTCATACATAAAATACAGTGACCCAACTTTACCGGTAATTGACCAGATATTCTAATCGGTCAATTCCTTTGAAAAATCAAAGTCACTAATATTATATGCACACACCCGCAATAATGTCAGGGATTAAGAATAAAATACTCTGAGATTTAAATCGATTATCTAAGGCAATCCTAATCGACAAATCTCAAGCGATCCGCCCAATACACCAAGTGTACAAGTATGATAAAATAATCAAGACCAATTATTTTCTCACTCATACAACGACTATACCGATGGATTAGTCCTTTTCCATCTAGGTCGTGAGCAACTGTTCAATTATATACGAGTAACCGGTAGTATGATCTTCCGTGTGACGACGCACACCATACTAACTACAACGTATATAATCTAGGACTATAATTTGCATATATTTAATTATAAATAATTAAACGCAAATGATTGTTTATTATTAAATAGGATAAATGCTTTAGACGGAGTTCAGATGTTACTTAAATCTAGACATTAAGTATACAACTCCATCAATCTCCCACTTATACTAAGGTCTAGTCGCTGTCTCCCAAACATCTGACTCCCATACCATCCACGTGCCTACTGAACGCTTTAGTTTGCAGGGCCTTAGTGAACGAGTACTCTAGGGTGTCCCCTGAAGTTATCTAGGTAACGACTATATCGCCTGACGATATCTCGAATCAGGTGGTACATGCTCTATGTGTTATCTCACACTATGGACTCGTGGTTCCTTTATGTTTGCCACAGCACCGCTATTGTCACAATAGCATTTGGCAAACTAAGGCACCACATCTAAGTCCTGGAGGTATCTCCGGAGTCACACCGATCCTTTAGCTGCCTCAAAGGCCGCTACCTATTCGGTTTCCATGGTAGAGTCTGTAATGCATTGCTTTACACTCTTCCATATGATATCTCCATTTCTTAGTGTGAACACATAGCCTGACTTCGACTTTCAACTTTCCCTCTGCGATTAGAAATACGAATCTGTGTAACCCACAGGAAATTGCTCGACTGATCACATCAGTCCAATGTTCCTTTCCAGGTTTACTCTGATATCTCACCACTATGCTCCCGGCATAGCAGATATCAGGTCTCGTGTATAACATACATTAAGCTTCCCAAAGCCAAGGCGTAGGGAACTGCTTTCATTTCTTCTATCTCCTTTTGTGTCTCAAGACACATCTTTAGATAGATAGATTCCATGTCTGAAAGGTAAAACCTTTCTAGGAATCTTGTATGTTAAACGAGTCAGAATCGTGTCTATGTATGAAGCTTGGGACAGGTACAATGTTCCTCTCTTGTGATCCCTTATATCTTTGATCACATGAACATGTCCAACCTCTCCTAAGTCCTTCATATCAAATTGTCTAGAACAACCATCCCTTCATGTCCGATAACATTTTCACATTGTTGCCAATTAGAAAATATCGTCTACATAAAGCACGAGAAACCACTTTGTTTCCATCACGTTTCCAATACACACACGATTCGTCAATGCTTTGAATGAATCCATACCAATGGACTTATCAAATCGCATGTTCCACGATCTTGTAGCTTGCTTCAATCCATAATTGGATCGACTGAGCTTGCACACTAAATGCTCTCGCCCCTTAGCAATAAATCCTTCTGGTTATTTCATAAATGGTTCCGTCAAGACTTCCATATAGAAATGCTGTCTCGACAACCATTTTTCCACACCTCATAACCATATGAGATGCTAAGAGAATTCGGATTGACTTTAGCATTGCTACCGGCGAAAGGTCTCCTCATACTCGATCCATATCTTTCTGAGTATATCCTTTCACAACAAGCTTTGCTTTGAAGGTTCCGACCTTTCCGTCATATCCTCTCTTTGTCTTGTAGACCCATTCAGACCCGATTGGTTTCACGCCTTTTGGTGGTTCTACATGATCCCAGACTTTATTAGAATCCTCAGATTCCATTTCGGATTTCATTGCCTTTCACCAAGAAGACGCATCTAGATCTTGTGCTGCCTCATCATAGGTCCAGGGATCGATTTCATGTACTTTAGGTGCTGAGTCCGAAGACTCACTTAGTGACACGAATTTCTGGTTGTCAAACAACCATCCCACTACGACGGCGTTCCGGTGTATTAACAGTGATAACAAGTGCAGGTTCTAGTGGTGCACTACTCGGTTGGGCTGGCTATAAGTCTCGATCATTCTCTCTCATTCTCATCAAGCATCACATCACTTGTGGGCTTGTGGTTCATCCCATAGCCTTCCCCTAAGAACCGGGCGTTAGAAATTATAACAACCTTCTGGTCCTTAGGACTATAGAACACACAACTTTTGTTCTTCTAGGATATCCTATAAACAATCGCATTTCCGTACGAGGTTCTAAGCAACCAAGTTTAGGATGTGCGCCGATTTTTCCGAGGCATATCCATAGAACATAAAGGTAAGTCCGAATAACTCATTATCGTTTTCACCATTCCTATAAGAGTCCTTTTTCCTTCTTTCTGACACACCATTCCTTAGAGGAGTAAATGGTACAGTCAGTTGGAAATTAATCCCATTCTCTGATCAGTATGCCTTGAATTCTCCAGACAGGTATATGCCTCCACGATCAGATCGTAGGCATTCAATGGATTTATCGTGAAGGTTCTCCACAAGAGCTTTGTACTCCTTGAACTAGTCAAAGTACTTGCTTTTGCGGCGCATCAGGTATCTAAATCCATGTATCGAGTAATCATCAAAGATGAAATACTCGTACCCTCCTCTTGTCTGAGAATACATAGGTCCGCATACTTCAGAGTGAATCATATCCAATACTTGTCCGGATCTATAGCTTTTAACCTTAAAAGGTTACTTGGTCATTTATTACCATCCAAAATCGATTCACAGGTAGGAAGGTCCTCTCCTTCAACACCACTGATTTGACCATCAATTGTTCAACCTTTGAATCCCATTTGGATTAAAAATGACCTAGCTTAAGATGCCACAAATATAATTGATTCATACTAGAAGGTTCCTTTCTCTTATTGGTATTAGATAATGTGTTACTGGTTTCGGTTTGTTGCATCGTGGTAGACTCGGGATTTATCATATACAAATTGTCAACCAATGTGCTAGAACAGATATTATCATCTATTCTTCTTATAATCATCGAATGATCAGAAGAACTAGAATATCTATTTGTTTAGAAACTAAAATCAAATTCTTTCTAAATCCATGCACATAAAGACAATGTATAAAATCCTTTCATTACTCAAAAGTAAATGAATCTCTCCCACTGCAACAGCCGCCACCTTCGCAGCATTGCCCATGTTGATGGTGATCTTTTCCTTTCTATGTCGCCGGGTTTCCTGGAACCCTTGCATACAAATGAAAAACATGATCAATGGCCTCCGTATCTACACACCAGGTGCCAGTAGATATCACCATTGAAAATGTATCAATGACTAAGGAAAAGTTCACTCCTTGTTTTTATGAGAGGACAATCAGACTACTAGTGCCCAGACTGCTTGCAACGGAAGTACTTGCCTTGCGACATACTTTGCCCATCTCGTGGTCCAAAACTAGGATCACTGGGTTTCCGTATCTTGCTTCTTATTTTCCATCTACCCGTCCATAGGTTCAAAAACCTTTGCTTGGAACGAGAGGACAAAGATATTGAAGTACACACTTGTACTTCTCAGCAGTTAGGACATTGTCCAGATTTCGATTCCATTCAACATTCTTAAGGGTCATTGAGTATAAAATGCCTTATCGTATATCACATAGTAGGGCAAAGACATTTCTAACCTATAAGCACATAATACAAACAATCGATTTAATTCTGATACTATCTCCCTTTAATAATATCATTAAATCACTAATCACATCTAAAATCCCATCAGATATGGCAAGCCACGATAGTGTGGACGTTTACCTACCCAAATGATTTAGCAATTAGATTTGCTTCGGTCGTACATCATCAATAGCGTTACTTCGATGGGAAGGATACTATGAAGCGTACCTAAGTGTAAACCATTACTCAGTACCAAGAAGTTTGTTTGGGACTCACATATCACCGCAAGCCACGATAGTGTGGACGTTTACGCTAACACACGGTTCCTTCACTCCCTTCTAAAACTGTCTACATCAATTGTTCCAAAATCCCATTCAGTGCAGCAAGCCACGATAGTGTGGACGTTTACTACACCAGAAGATTTTTACAATTGACATCCAAATACTTGATTCATTTAATCTTGTAGATCAAGACGTGGAGAATCATAAGTGAAACTCGAAGTTTCTTACCAGTGATTCACCATGCGAACAACCCTATCTCTCATAGAATGAGGGAACCGAGTAGACAATCGATCCACCTTCAAAAGAATGGTACGAAAGTCTCTAATTTGTGTCCTCGACATGACCAAGTGGTTTTGGCTCCATTCCAGTCCCCGGGGTGAGAATGAGTCGACTTGAAATCAGTTTTGGAAAGACAAATTAGGCATTGTTTGATAAACTTAATCAATATTTCTTGTAAGAGGAATTACAAGAACTCTCCTCCAATAACTTGTCTATATAAACTTCAAAAGTTTATAAAAGTCACCAAGAGAGCAGCAATGGAGACCATGGGATTGTTTCCAATCCCTCTCCCACTTAGCTTTTTATAACAAAGGGATACGCTATCTAATGCATATATAAATACACATAAGCATGCATACATGAAATAAAGCACATAGGATATTATCACATAATCAAAATAATAATAGAATATTATTTTCCGACTATTATGGCTTTATCGCATCTCCGTACGCATCTTCTAGTCTTCAGTCTTCGTTCTTGAATGCTCCATGTGACGGGAATATTAATTCCAATATTTAAATCTATTTATTTTCAATTAATCCAAAAGTTACTCAATTCGAAAATTAAGTCAATCGAATATATCAAAAATAAAATTAAATATTATTAATATTTTTATTATTTTTATTTTCCTTTTCTACTCCATTAAATCTCTAGAATCCTATTCAAGACCCACTTGGAATATTCTAGAAGATTTCTGTTGATGGTGGAAAAATTGTGTTCTCCAATTACCAATTAAAATAGATATTTTGGGGATTGAGTAGTGAACAAGGCTATTATGCTCTCTAGGAATTTTTGGGGAAATGTGTAGATAGATCAATAAAATATTACACCTACTATTTATAGAGAATACAAACTAGGGTTTCTAAAATGAGTTAATGGGCTGAGCCCACCAACGTCCGTCCTTTAGGCCCATCCCTTGCGCTCAAGGCCCAATAGCAATAACATGAATTCCGATGGATCGAGCACGTCACTCCTGTTCGCCCGCGCTCATGCTTGTTCCGACTGAGTCTGTCCATATGCTTCGGCCGAACATCTCTCCTGTTCACCTTATTGTATCTTATGGAGTTAATCTTCGATATCCCCCCCCCCCTTTTATTCAGCTCGCTCTTCTCTAAAGGGCGAACAAGGGGAGGAGCCCTATGCTCGGGTTCTAGTCGGAAATTCGTCGCGTAACAAATGCCCCCCGAGACCGTTCTGTTCGGAAGAAGAGGTCGGTCTCGGCATGCGGACGGTCGTTAGATGGCCCGAGCATAGACCTTGGTTTTGGCGGTTACGGCAGGCCATTAAATGCAGTACGACGGTTACTGCCACATGTCGCCTGCTGATTGGTCTCTACCCGAAGTGACGCTTCGATTTCTGTCAACTGTCCTTTCAAATTCGAATTTCGAATTTTGCCGCCCTTCAGCCTTATAAATAGTTCTCGAGGCCCATCATTTTGCACTTTCCGCTCCCAAGCTACTGATTTCCGAACATCCAGGCTCTCTTGCTCGGCTTATTACTAACGGTGCTCGGCCTCACCTTCGACTAAACACGTAGGTTTCTCTTGCTACTCTTTTTATAGTTGTCTGAGGGTGCTTAGCGGTAGGATTTTTAGTTCTTTATAAATTTTCGCTTTATCATCTTTCGAACGAGTGAGGATGAGCGACCACGATAGTTCTGCTACCCTCTCTGATACCTCCGTAGAAGACGATTCCTCGCGCTCTGATACTTCGGCTTCTTCTCCGTCGGAGGGCGAGCAAGCTCCAATAGTCGGGTTTTCCGAAGAGGAGAAACTAGAGCTGTTCGCTGGGGAAGTCTCCGACTGCTACCGTCGGTTTATTGACATGATGGGCGAGATTCGGGGCCCTCTCCCCCCGTTCATCTTTACCCATTATCTCCACGAGAATCCCTACGTCTTTGTGGAGCGTACGCGATATGGTGCTCGCCCTGGTCCCGATCAGGCGGGATTCTATGCCAGCAATCGGAATTCGACCATTCTGACTGAGGAGGAACTGCAATCCATGAGGTCGGCCTGGGGGATTCCTTCCGACGTGCACATTTATTGTCCGACTCCCGACGAGCGGGCGAACTGTCCTCCCCCAGGTATGGTCGCCGTTACCGGCACGATGATGGAGGCGGGACTTAGGTTCCCCATCCACGACTCTCTCGCCGCCGTGTTGCAAATGTGGGGCATCGCTCCTATGCAACTGCATGCGAACTCTTGGTCTTTGCTTATCAATCTGAATATTCTGTTCGGCCATTATGGCCTCTATCGCCATCTTTCTGTTCCCGAGATTTCTTTCCTTCTTATCATCAATCATTTCAGAGGCGGAGATCACTACTTGCGAGCTCCGAGCAAATTACTCGGAAAGCTGCCCAACAAGCTAACGGGCTGGTGGGCTGATTGGTTCTTCGTGGACGGTGCTTGGGGTTCTGAGGCGTTCCATATCCCGACCTCGTTTGCTCACCAATATCACCGTTAAGTCTTTTCCTTCGTGCATTTCTCCTTTTCCCTGGGCTTCTCTTTATTTTATTTTTGACCCCTTCTTGTTCGGGCATTTGTTGTTCGGCAGGTCCTCCGACCCCGTCTATTCCCAACCTTAGTTGGGACTTTGCCACGGTCTATGAACGTGTTCGTTCTCTCCCCGACGCTCAATTGTTGATAGAGAACGTGTTTACTAGAGCTCATGTTCGATCTTCCCGCTTTATTACCATTTCTCGCCACGTTCGGGACCAACATCCTCGTGAGTGTGGTGGCCCGTATTTCGCCCCTATACTCGATTAAAATGTTTTTAACTGTTTCCATTTTCCTTTTTCCAGTTGTCAGATTTCCCACTTTCCCTGAATCTCCGCCCGAGATGGCCGGTAACAATGCTCGCGCTCGTTTGGCCGCCATTGCTGACCGCGCTCGCCGGGCCGCCGAGGTGGCTGCCGTCGCGGCCGCAGCTGATCCGCCGGTGGTGCCTTCAAACCAACTTGCTCGGCCCGCTTGATCGGGTAATTCCGAAGCTTCCTCGGTCCCTCTTGTGGGAGGAGTCGGCTCGGCTCCCCCCGCTTCGGCCCCCACTTCGGAGCCCGTGGGTCCTTCGAACCCCCGGGCCTCCAAGCGACGTCGGGGCAAGGAGCCAATGCCGGAGGTCCCCGAAAGTCATCCCTATAGCAACGTGGCCACCGCTTTCTTCCTTTGACTCTTCTTTTCGTTTACTAGCCTGGGCGGCCCTCGCGCGAACTTATCTACCAGCCTTGCTCAATTTCTGGCCGCTCGCCCCAACGACTTTTCGACCTTGCCCCCCGTGATGCGTGAGGCGATGGAGTGCATCCCTCGTGCCTGGACCATCCCGGCTGAGCTCGCCGCTCAACAGCCCGAGCACGCCGAGCAGATGGCCATCATAATGGCCTCGAGGGTACTCATGCTCCTGGTTACCCTGAGCAAGACTCGGAGTCACCCTGCTCCTGCTCCTAGCGCTGCGGCGGACAAGTTGGCCGAGCTGGAGCTTGAGTTTGTTAGTCTCCGGTCCTTAGTGGATCAGTATCAGGAGGCCGAAGTGGCTCTGCGGTCCAAGGTGAATGAGGCGGAGTCGAGCGCCGCGGGGGCGAGTAGGGAGAGAGATACGTGTCGAGAGGAGCTTGATAAGCTGAAGTCTGAAATGGCGTCCGAGCAAGATCGACTACTGGAGATGACGGGAAGGGTGCGGTTGGCCGAGGAGAATCGCAAGACCCTGGATCTCTTGGTCGGGGAGCTAAACCGCCGGACTGAGGCCATGGAGAAAGCAAAAAGAGATCGGGAGGCGGACCCTCAGCAGGACCTCGACCAGCACAGCGACTATTCTTACTTTCTGAGCCATTTCGATTGCATCCGTCGCCATGCTCGTGCCGGTCTACCTTATAACTTGCTCCTTGATGATCTTCGAGCTCGTCGCCTCCAATCCAACCTGGGGGATTCCAGCTTCCTTCTGCCCGTTATGGACCTAGTGGAGGTGCATGGGATTGACCTGTCGTGGTGGCCCGACCAGGGTCAACTCGTGGCGGCCGAGGAAGAGGAGGTGGTCGAAAACCCAATTAACGTCGATAACGAATGAACTCTCGCTGGATCATAACTTTTTCTTTTTTTTATTCCTTTTGGTTTGTATGTGGTTGAACAATGTGATTTCCGATCAAACGTTCTTCTGTTTTGGAATTATGCCGATTGGCTGTTTTGTTTTTTAACTTCAATCTGATCGTGGAATGTATGCATTTTTAGGGTATATTTGTGATGGCTCAAGTTGTTCGACCCTTTGGGGATTTGTCACTATTTTGTACGACTCATCTTATTTTCGTCGCCCGATTTGCTCGTTAGCACATCGACTTCGTTAATTCTTATCGTCAGTACGTTCTTTTTTCTTTATCAGGTAACCATGATTCGCCTTGTCGTCCGAGACGACTACAGATATGTTGATCAGAGATTCAACGGGAGGTGGCATGTTCGCCGATTCCCTTTACCCACTGCGTTTCGGCGGGCCGCCCGCTCACCTTTGGTTCATTTTGTGGCTGTTCGGGATTCCCTCGGCAATCCCTGGTCGTTTGGGCTCTTACGTCACCGGCGGCAGCTCGCCCTAGGAGGTCCCGCGTGGAGGCGTTTCGTTCGCGAGAAGGGGCTTCGTCCTGGGCTGGTCGTCCGGTTTATGTGGATCGATGACGAAGGTTTTTCCATTCGCGTCTATGACGAGGGGGGCTTTCTCTTGGTTGCCTGACTACTTTATTAGTTCGTTATTTCACTGGTTGTTTTAAAACTGATGACTGTTCTGTTTTGATGTCGGCGAATGTTTGCCCTTTTAGTTTGTATCCATCTTCGGGGTTGTTCCCTATTATATTTGAGGCCGCCGTCATGCTTTGGTTTTAATGTGCTTGTGGTATGAGGCTGTGTTCGAAATATTCTTTATTTTATCTTGGTTCTGTATGTTCGGATTAACTTGCCGTTGGTGAGATTTCGACGGTCTCCGACTCGTTTCTCCCCCGAGGATTTGGGACATTTCGTGTTGCTCGGGAATTCGACTTCTGGCTTCCGCCCATCATTTCGTCTCCCAAATTTTATTGACCGAACATTATCTACTGACCATATTTGCTCGGGGTCTCCTTCTGTTCGCACCTCTTGCTCAGAGGGGAGTTATTTGGCTTTCCTGGGTTCCTTTATAGTCAGTCTGGTATCTGGACTTGTCGTTTTGTCAGACCGTCACGTGGTGACGTGACTCAGCGGGGACAGCTTGCATGACCTGTTCCCTGCGGTGCGCGCCTTTTTATGCGGGAATCTGTCAGCAGGCTTCCGTACCCATGTTTAGCTCGATATACATATAGCCCCTCATTCAGGGCACTTATTCTTGATATCCCCAGCGTCTTGCCCTGATTCTTTATCCGTCCACCAAGCTGTGGCGAGCGATCTATTTAATGGTGCGCATCCATGTCGATCCGAGTGGATCTAAATGGTTCGAGTTCCCTTTTGACGACCTTCGCTATACGATCAGGCTGCCTTTGCCCGTTGAGTTTACCGTTGACCTGAATCAGGAGTCCGCGCTCCCCCGATTCCTCCCGTTGGCGGATGTGAACGGTGATCGGTGGATTATGTGTGTTTCTCGTCGTCGGGGACAGTATCTGTTTGAAGGTCCGTGGTGGAGAGGTTTCGTCCGCCAGTTCGGACTTCAGGCTAACAACACCGTTCGCGTTCGGTACAATGCCAGCAGCGGGTGGGCCATCGCGGTGTTCGATGCCGACGACCAACTTGTGAGGCTCCCGGTCCAGTTCAGGCCCCCGCGGCCCTGATGTGTTTGTTTTCCTTATATTGTCCGGGTTTTTCGCCGAAGGTGCTCATCCTTCGCCGAAAATGCCCCAGTCCTTATTCGGAATGACTGTTATTTCATGTAATAAATCGCTATTGTTTCCTTTTTAGAGAATTATTCATCTCATTTTTGGGCGGGACGTTATTCGCCCAAAAATGCCCCAGTGTGTTTGGTGGCTCGATAGGCTCTAAATCTCCCGGACTCGAGGGGCGCCTGGCCCATGCTCGGTCATCTCGGGCACCGGGGGAGCTTAGCTCTACCCCTTTTTGTTTAAATATAAAATCTCTCGGACTCGAGGGGCGCCTGGCCCATGCTCGGTCATCTCGGGCACCGGGGGAGCTTAGCTCTACCCCTTTTTGTTTAAATATAAAATCTCCCGGACTCGAGGGCGCCTGGCCCATGCTCGGTCATTTCGGGCACCGGGGGAGCTTAGCTCTACCCCTTTTTGTTTAAATATAAAATCTCCCGGACTCGAGGGGCGCCTGGCCCATGCTCGGTCATCTCGGGCACCGGGGGAGCTTAGCTCTACCCCTTTTTCTTTAAATATAAAATCTCCCGGACTCGAGGGGCGCCTGGCCCATGCTCGGTCATCTCGGGCACCGGGGGAGCTTAGCTCTACCCCTTTTTCTTTAAATATAAAATCTCCCGGACTCGAGGGGCGCCTGGCCCATGCTCGGTCATTTCGGGCACCGGGGGAGCTTAGCTCTACCCCTTTTTGTTTAAATATAAAATCTCCCGGACTCGAGGGGCGCCTGGCCCATGCTCGGTCATTTCGGGCACCGGGGGAGCTTAGCTCTACCCCTTTTTCTTGAGATGCGAGGTTGCGCGAGACTTCTGGAATTTTCATTTTATTAAATGCAAAAACGATCACGATACAATCTTCAAGACTTACTGGTGGTATTTTCTGAGGTGCGTGGAATTCCAGAAATACTGGTCGGCCACTCCATTCAGATGCTCCAGTTCATATGATCCATTCTGCAAGACCTTTCTCACGCGAAATGGTCCTTCCCATGTCGGACCCAGAGCCCCCGTGTTAGCCCCCAGGATTTCTTTAAGTACCAGGTCGCCTTGTTTGAACTTTCTCACCTTTACTTTCGAATTGAAGTATTTCTCGGCCCTTTGCTTAGCTGCTGCATTCCGATAGACCGAGTTGATCCTCCGTTCTTCTAATAGGTCTAGTTCCACTCGCATCGCTAGGTCGTTCTGATTGGTCAGATCTTGCGTCGTCCGATGGGTAGGCACCTCTACTTCGGAAGGCACTACGGCCTCGCACCCGAAAGCAAGGGCAAAAGGTGTTTCCCCTGTGGCTATTTTGCTCGTCGTCCGGTACGCCCACAGCACATCGGGCAGTTCGGCGGCCCATCTCCCCTGCCTTTCCTCGATCCTGGCCTTCAGGGTATGTTTCAGGATCTTGTTTACGGCCTCCACCTGCCCGTTCGTTTGGGGGTGATAGGGAGTGGAGAACACCTTCCTTATCTTCCATTTGTCGAAAAACTTCATAATCTCCAGTCCGTCGAACTGTTTCCCGTTGTCCGAGGAGATGGTGTGTGGTAGCCCGAACCGACATATGATATTTTTCCAAATGAACCGGATGATTTGAGGCTGATCGATTTTGTTTAATGGTTCGGCTTCCGCCCACTTGGAAAAATAATCCACGGCAACCACTGCGTACTTGACCCCTCCTGGCCCTGTTGGGAGAGGTCCGATCAAATCGATTCCCCAAGTTGCGAACGGCCAAGGGCTATAGATGGAGCTCAAGTACTCCGGTTGTGCCCTCACAATCGGCGCCGTTACTTGGCACCGATGGCACTTTCTTGCATATTCTATCGCGTCTCGTCGCAGAGTCGGCCAATAATAACCTTGCCTAATGGTCTTGTGTGCCAGGGATTGTCCTCCGGCGTGGTTTCCGCACACGCCGTCATGGATTTCTCCGAACACCCTCCTCCCTTCGGCAGGAGTTATGCATCGCAACAATGGCATGGCTAAACTCCTCCTATACAGTGCTTCTCCGATCAACGTATATCGAGATGCGCGGATCCGGAGTTGTCGAGCTTCGACCTTGTCGCCGGGCACTTCGCCTGTTCGTAAATAATTCGAGATGGGTCCCATCCAACTCTCCCCCCGATCGATCAGCTCGACCCTATTCACCTCGTCCCTATCCAATGCTGATCGGCCCTGACTTAACAGA
Source organism: Euphrasia confusa (assembly GCA_954870475.1). NCBI lineage: Eukaryota > Viridiplantae > Streptophyta > Magnoliopsida > Lamiales > Orobanchaceae > Euphrasia > Euphrasia confusa. Next base: position 49,096,934 of record OX940949.1, on the reverse strand, counting down.
ACCACGTTAGATAAGTCGGCCGTTCCCTCTGAAGAGGCCAGCTTGGATAGAGCATCCGCCTGAGTGTTCAGTTCCCGAGGGATTTGTTCGATTTCGACCCGAGGGAATTTGCTTATCATCTTCATCACATGTTCGTAATATTGCTCCATTCTCGTGCTTCTGGTCTCGTATTTTCCCTTTATTTGGTTTACCACCAATAGGGAGTCTGTAAAGATTTTTAACTGTTCGGCGCCGACGGCCAAAGAGAGCTCTAAACCCGCTACTAACGCCTCATACTCGGCTTCATTGTTGGTGGCATCGAACTCGAAGTTTATCGCATGCGCGAATGATTGACCTCCTGGTCCGACCAAGACTATTCTAGCCCCAGCGCGGGAACTCGTGGATGACCCGTCAACATAGAGTTTCCATGGTGGGATCGGAAGCGAGGAGTCAATTCGCGGAAAGGTGAGTTCTACAATGAAGTCGGCCAATGCCTGGCCCTTGATTGCCGTTCTTGGCGCGTAAGTGATGTCGTACTGGCCCACTTCCAGACTCCATTTTAACAGACGGCCCGTGGTGTCTGGCCGCTTCAACACTTGCCTTAAAGGCATGGTTGTTAACACTTCGACGGGATGATCGAAGAAATATGACCTTAACTTTCGGACGCTCATTACCAAGGCATATGCCAGCTTCTCCAAGGGTGTGTATCTTGACTCGGCATCTTGCAAGGTCTGACTAACATAATAAACGGGCTTGTGGAGTTTGTCCTCTGCTCGCGCCAAGACCGAGCTAATGGCGTGTTCGGATGCTGCTAAGTAAAGGAACAGTTTTTCTCCTCGGACCGGCTTCGACAGTATCTGCGGATCCTGCAGGTGGAGCTTTAACCTGTCGAAAGCTTCCTGGCTCTCTTTTTTCCACTTGAATTTCTGGTTCTTTATGGCCTGAAAGAAAGGACGGCTCTTATCCCCTAATCGGGGTATGAATCGGCTAAGTGCGGCCAGGCAACCGGTCAGACGTTGAACGTCCTTCATACATCGGGGCTCCCTTAGGTCGATTATCGCCTGTATCTTACTCGGGTTCGCCTCGATCCCCCGGGTGCTCACAATGTGCCCCAGGAACTTCGTCTCGAAAACCCCAAAATGGCACTTCTTCGGGTTTAGCTTCATGTTGTACTTCCTCAAGATCTCACATGTAGTCTCCACGTCTTTTACGTGATCTTCCAGTATCCTGCTTTTGATAATGAGGTCGTCTACGTACACTTCCATGGTTTCCCCAATCTGTTCGGCAAACATCTTATTTACCAACCGCTGATACGTGGCCCCTGCGTTCCTTAACCCGAATGGCATTCGCTTCCAGCTTAGCACTGTTTTTTCCGTGTAAAAAGAGGTGTGCTCGATGTCCTCGGGCGCCATTGGGATCTGATGGTAGCCTGCATAACAATCACACTTGGAGAGTACTGCATAGCCCGATGTGTTGTCAACGAGGTGGTCGATGTGGGGCATGGGGAAATGATCTTTTGGGCATGCTCGGTTTAGGTCGGTGAAATCCACGCACAATCTCCATGCGTTCCCCGTCTTTTTTACGAGCACCGAATTGGATAACCACTGAGGCTCTCCTTGAGCTTCTATCACCAGGTCGTTATCTACTAACTTTTTTACTTCCACGGCCAAAGCTTCGTATTTTTCGGGCCCCATCCTGCGTCGTTTTTGTGCCACGGGCTTCCTCGTAGGATCAATCTTGAGGTGATGACACGCGTGCTTCGGGTCGATTCCTGTCATGTCTTTGTGTGACCAGGCGAACACGTCCATGTTTCTCCGTAAACATGCGATTAGCTCTTGCTTCACCTCCTCGGGCAATTTAGCCCCGATCAACACCATTGTTTCCGGTCGACTGGGATCGAGACAGATACTTTCTAACTCGTCTATCGCCGAGCATTGAGAAGGGCCCCGGGGATCGGTTATCTCTTCGTTTTCCTCGCCAAAACGGGGTTCCAAATCGTCCTCCATCTCCCGGACTTTCCCTACTTCCGAGATAACAGAACTCGCTCGCTCGATCTCTCCTTCCTCCCATAGAGTGGCTAGGTATTCGCTCTCTTCGACCTCCATCTCCTCTGTGGGATCGATCTCTATGACTTCGATCTGGCCGTCTTCGGTCATTACTCTAGTGACTTTAGTTTGGGGGTCATTGTTAACTACCTGTGCGGTTTTTGCCATGCCTTCGCCCGAACATAAGTCATAATCAAAACACTTATTTTCCATATACTGATCTCCCCTCACGGTCCCAAAAGATCCGTTAAGGGTGGGAAACTTAATACAATAATAATGGGACGAGGCCACTGCCTCGAATGCCTCCAGAAACGGCCTACCTAAGAAAGCATTATAAATATTCTCAATATCGACCACGACGAACTCAGTAGTTCGCGTGATTCGAACAGCAACATCTCGGTAGTCGACGAGCTCCACAGCTAACTTGATCTTTCCATAGGGCTTTACCTCCACGTCGCCAAAACCCCTTAGCGATCCCTCGTATGACTTCAGATATTCAGCCATGCCCCCTAGCTGATCGAATGTCCTTTTGAACAAAATGTTGCAATGGGCGCCGTTATCGATCAGGATGCGGGCCACTTCGACTCCTTGAATCCGGGTCATCACTACTAGAGACTCCATCTTTGGGTATCTGACCCCTACCCGATCCTGATCGGTAAACTGGATGACCACTCCCTTAGCAATGCTCGGTTCCTTCAACGGGATTACAGCATTAACTCCTTCCCATGTCCGCAGCTCAGCCTTCTTCTGCCTCTTCGATTTCTGAGTCCTGGGGGCTATGCCGCCGACCATATTAATTCTTCCGCCCTCTCTCATGGGTGGCACCTCTCTGTTTCCCCGCGCATCGACCGGTGGAGGTGGTGGGGGCTGTTCGATCTGTAATCTCTGTGGTTCCGGCAACCTCTGATTGTGAGGTATGAATGGCCGATTAAGATGACCATTTCCTCGTCTGCCCCTTCCCCTCCCCGGTCTCCTCAACAGTTGTTCCAGTCTCCCCTCTCTGAACAACTGCCTTAGCTGGTCGAGCAATTGCCTGCATTCATCTGTGGGGTGCCCAGTGTCTTCATGAAACTCACACCATTTATTCGGATTCCTTCTCTCGGGTGGCCCGACGAGAGGCGGGGGTGGCATCAAGGCGAACACATTGTTATCTCGGAAAATCTCTAGAATTTTTCCCGCCGTTCTTCCGTGGAACGTTCCATTCTCTCCTGGCTCATTATGCTGCTCTCTTCTCGGGCCGTTGAAAATTTTGGGACCCGTGCCCTTTTTCATCCAATCCTTCTTCTCGAAAAAGGGTTTCTCCTTCTTGGCTTGCCCTTCAACCTCCTTCAGCCTCTGCTCGTAGATTCGCTGTTGGACGATCTCTTCTCCGGCGCGTCGGCGGAATTCCGCATAAGTTTTTGGGTATTCGCGCATCATGGGTTTGAACAATTCCGAATAGGGCTTTAAACCCCCGACCACGGCGTGTACCAACACGTCGTCTATAATAGGCTCTCCGTGAGAGATTATCTTTTCTACTCGGTCCAGATACTGCTCGTCAGTCTCTTCGTTTCCTTGCTTGATTCCCATGAGCCTCTGCCTGCCTTCTGGGCGCTGGATCTTGGCAGCGAAATAGGTAACGAACAGATCTCCCAATTCTTCGAAACCGTCCACAGAACGACTCGGAAGACTTGTGTACCACTTGTGCGCTGTATCCCCCAAGGTGAGAGGAAAAAGCCTGCATTTAGTTGCGTCGCTGGCTCCTCGTCCGACCATATAAATATTATATCTGCTCAAATGGACCTCAGGGTCCGCCTTCCCATCGTATATCATGTTTATCATCGGGGCGATCTCCGCCTGAGTCCTCGCGTTCGATATACGGCGGTATAGAGGATCCGCCAAAGCCGTTCTCCGAGGCCCTTCGCCCTTTTGCAAGGCGATTTGCCTCTCCATCTCTTCCAGCCTTTTGACAATATCCTCGTCGAGGCGGCCTTCCGGTCTCCTCCTTGGTTGCCGACCACGTCTCCTGGGTTGAGGGGGTGTCCTGATTTCTCTCTGGTCATCCCGTTCTTCACAACTTTCATCTGACCCTTGCGATCCACTGGAGTCGCCGTCGTATTCTTCCTGCCGAACTAAACCCAAAACTCGACCCTTCTTGCGTGGTCGCATCGGGGAATCTTTACGCGTTTCTTGCTCCTCAATTCCTTCGTCTTGGAATTCTCCGTCTAGATTCCTCGCTAAGGGTTCTCGGTCCGAATTTCTACTTGCCCTCTCCATCCGGGCTGACTTTTCCTGCAGCAACCGTATGGTTCTCTTGATATCCTCTGGGGTCTGGAGACATTCGAGGTTCAGATCGGGCAGGCCTCCGACAGGTCGTCGGTTTCGGATGGCTTCCCTTTTCTTCTCCTGGAGGACTCTCTCCTCGGCCCTTATCTCCCTTTGTTCAGCCCTTAACATTTCAATATGGTCGAGCTGCTCCATCTCTATCTGGGACATCTCTCTTTCCCTTATCCTGACATCGTTTGGTTCTTCGGGTCCCTTCCCCTTATCCGCCGAGGTGAAGCCCGATGCTCCGGCTGTTACTTGAAGGCCCGTGATGCTGCTCGGATGACTCATGAGTCTACTCGTTCAATATCTACCCAACGCCCGAGGATCCCCCCTCCTTCTAGCGCCAATTGTTGATGGTGGAAAAATTGTGTTCTCCAATTACCAATTAAAATAGATATTTTGGGGATTGAGTAGTGAACAAGGCTATTATGCTCTCTAGGAATTTTTGGGGAAATGTGTAGATAGATCAATAAAATATTACACCTACTATTTATAGAGAATACAAACTAGGGTTTCTAAAATGAGTTAATGGGCTGAGCCCACCAACGTCCGTCCTTTAGGCCCATCCCTTGCGCTCAAGGCCCAATAGCAATAACATGAATTCCGATGGATCGAGCACGTCACTCCTGTTCGCCCGCGCTCATGCTTGTTCCGACTGAGTCTGTCCATATGCTTCGGCCGAACATCTCTCCTGTTCACCTTATTGTATCTTATGGAGTTAATCTTCGATATCCCCCCCCCCCCTTTTATTCAGCTCGCTCTTCTCTAAAGGGCGAACAAGGGGAGGAGCCCTATGCTCGGGTTCTAGTCGGAAATTCGTCGCGTAACAATTTCCATAATGAAATAAGGAAATAAAATAATTTAGGACTCTTAAACTTTCCAAATTTATTTATTCTTAATCCATGAATATTTCCAACAATAGGAATAATCAATTTAGGAAAATAAATTTAATACCAAATTAATTCTTTTCCTATTCCATGAATATTCCCAAATATAGGAATAATCAAAATAGAAAAACCGATTTAATTATGGAAAGTCGGATCTCGGTAGGAGAAGCACGAGGTAGGGATCCCCGCGCCCCCCCACCATCGACCCAAGCCCTAGGAGGTGGCCGGCCACAGTTGCCGGCGGCCCCTCCATGCTAGGGTCGATCGATCCTCATGGATCAACCATGGGGTTGGTCGATCCTAGCCCTAACCCCTCTCTTTCGTCTCCTCCGTCACATGTCTTCTCCGACGGTCGTTTCGGAATCGATCCAACGTAAATAATTACAAAATAAATTTACAATTATCCGGTATCGATTCTATACATGAAATCGACCCTATACAATTTCCGGAAAAATAGAACGATAATAATAAATCTAAATTCGATCAACCCCCGAATTTTTACTATTACAAGCATTCACCACACAAAAACGAATCTCGACATGTCCGAGAGTTTAATAATAAAGAACAATATTATGAAATTAATTAATTAAAATTAAATCTAGCCATAATAGTCGGAAACCCTGCAAAGTAGAACAATTTATCGAAAAATACCGTGAACTAAAACCAACGCTCTGATACCAATTGTTGGAAATCGACATCCCGGAATTAATAAATTTAAATAAAATTAATTAAATAAATTATTTAATTAATTCCGACCGATATCCTTTGAAGATCGAATATCCGGAGTTGTCAAAGTTGCGGAACAACAACTCCAAACGAAATCCTGGTCGCCGGAAACCCGCCACGAACCACCACGGGGATAGCCCAACCAAACAAACCCGCCACGTGGATAGCCCGCGGCTGTTCGGTCGAGCCCCCGCGTGGGGCTCGCGGCTGTACACGGCAGACGCCTAGGGCTGCCCATGGCAGCCCGCCGGGCATGCTCGAACTCCTCGCGGACAGCCCCATCGTCTTCGCGGGGATGCGTCTTGACCGAACACCCTCCGCCACCGAAGTCGCGGCTGCCCGATCACGAACCCGCTGCGTCGATCGAAGGGCTGCCCAGCAGCCACGGGCTGACCTAGCCACGCCCCGGTGATCGCATGCCCAGCCACGGTCGAACCGTGGCTAGCGATCACCGCCAGCACCGCCGCGCGGGCGGCTGGTGCACCGCGCGAGCGGCGATCGCACCGCCTAAGCGGAGGTCGCGCCGCGCGGGCGGGTTGCATCCAGCTAGGGCACGATCGAGTCTCGACGTCCAGCCGAGGCTCTCGCCCTCTCGACCCATCCCGTCGAGCCGTTGAGCCGCCAGCGGTTCGGTGGTCTTCGATCACCACCGCCCGGTTCAACCTCGACATGGATCACATTCTCGGATCTTGGTTCAAGATATTTTCACGATAATAAACGATTAAAATCATAAAGAGAGTTTCACGATTTACCTCGTTCTCGTTGTTCGGAAAAACGAAGAACTCAATTTGATGACCTTGAGATCTTCCCACGTATTCCTTGCACTAGCTCGAACGTCGTGTGGGCGACGATCCTCCGAACTCCATGGATCTCCTTCTCTTTCTTTCTCTCTCTAGAATTGTGATCTTCAAGTTATGAGAATAGAGAAGACCATGTAGTGCTTTTATAGGCTACGTAGGGGATCTTAAGGAGGTGGAATATTGGGCTTCCAATAATAGTGATTAAATTGAGCCCAAGCCCAAATCTATTAATCCTTACTATTATTAATTATATATTATCTCCACTATATAAATATAATTGCACTCCCAATATTATACCATATTATATCAAATAATATTCTCCGGTAGTATTATTTATTACGCATGTTTAAGATATAAATGTCCATGAATAAATTATATTTATTGCTAATATTATTTATTCATCTCTTATAATTCCGAGAATAGTACCACTCAACTTTATTGTCATGCGGATCATAATCCACTTGCAAGGTTTACATGATAATCCTTATGAGCTCATCTCGGGGACATTATCAACCCTTATCGGGACATGCTTTCCCGTCAAGAATTCACAGCATGTCATACATAAAATACAGTGACCCAACTTTACCGGTAATTGACCAGATATTCTAATCGGTCAATTCCTTTGGAAAATCAAAGTCACTAATATTATATGCACACACCCGCAATAATGTCAGGGATTAAGAATAAAATACTCTGAGATTTAAATCGATTATCTAAGGCAATCCTAATCGACAAATCTCAAGCGATCTGCCCAATACACCAAGTGTACAAGTATGATAAAATAATCAAGACCAATTATTTTCTCACTCATACAACGACTATACCGATGGATTGATCCTTGTTCATCTAGGTCGTGAGCAACTGTTCGATTATATATGAGTAACCGATAGTATGATCTTCCGTGTGACGACGCACATCATACTAACTACAACGTATATAATCTATGACTATAATTTGCATATATTTAATTATAAATAATTAAACGCAAATGATTGTTTATTATTAAATAGGATAAATGCTTTAGACGGAGTTCAGATGTTACTTAAATATACACATTAAGTATACAACTCCATCAAAATCGATTGAAAGTAATTTAAATATTAAAGCTTGGAAATCAAGAACAAGAAAATCTCTCAAAAACAATTTTTGAAAACAAAAACAAGAGAATGAAAATGTGGTAGTACAATCCTCACACCTAACATATTGTCTTATAGTGCATACATGCACTTTGTCTTGCCAAAAACCTACTAGAAAAGACTAAAACGCCCATCAAAATCACTCCCAAACGGTCGGTCAAAGTTGGCCCAGAAAGTCAACAAAAATCGCGCGCTGTCGGCCGCCGGCATATTTCTGTCGCCCGCCAATGTAATGTCGGCCGACTTCTCTTCAGTGTATTCTCATTGTCGGCCGACATTTTGTCTTCGCTCGCAGGAATAGGCTTCGTGAGAAGGATCAAATCTCTGCCCAAATCCAAATTGACGTCCAATTCTTCACAAATGTCGGCCGCCATCTTCCTTCAACTGAAAGTCATAATCTTGCTCAGGCAGCCGATTCTTTGTTGGACGATGCCTTTCGATATAGGCGGCTAGTCGGTAAGCTCATTTATCTTACTCTCACCCATCCGGAACTAAATTATTCAGTCCATATTTTGACGCAATTTATGCAAAGTCCACGAATTTCTCATTGGGAGGCTGCACTCCGTGTTGTTTGTTATTTGAAGTCTCGGCCCGGTCAAGGACTTCTATTTCGGTCGGATAGACCAATTGAGCTTCACGCTTATTGTGATTCGGATTACGCTGCATGTCCACTTACTCGGCGTTCGATGTCCGCCTACATTATTTGTCTCGCTGGTTCTCCATTTTCGTGGAAGACGAAGAAACAACCCACTGTTTCTCTTTCGTCTACTGAGGCTGAATATCGGGCTATGAATTATGTTACTTGCGAAATCTTGTGACTGAAAAGTTTGCTCCAAACTCATACGTGCTCCTATTCAAATTTACTGTGACAACGTTTCTGCTATTCATCTTACAAGGAATTCGGTCATTCACGAGCGCACGAAACATATTGAGGTTGATTGTCACTTTATTCGTGACGAAATAAAACGTGGCGTTATTTCTCCTCGCTATATTCATACTCATTCCCAGCTCGCTGATCTTCTAACAAAGGCACTTGGCAAACGACGTTTTGATGATTTGATGGACAAGTTGGGCATTTTTTATGATGCTCCAACTTGAGGGAGGGTATAACAAAATATGAGATTTATCGTATCTGATCCATATTATTTTCTATGTAAATATTGGTCTTTTCTTGTTTGTAGGAGTTGGTTTAGGAATAGATTTCGTTAAATATTTTAGCCTTGTACTATATATTCTGGTTAGTGAAATCAATACAAGGACGTCAACTTTACAAATATGGTTAGTGAAATCAATACACGGAAGTCAACTTTACAAATAAATTCTCGTTATTGCAATTTACCTCACTGACCGACAAACTACGCATGGAGTAAGTTGATTATTGTCAAGACTTTTGTGTTGTGGGTTTTAAGGTAAAGAAATCAAAATTTTGAAATTCGATCTATTAAATATTTAAAAATGCTGAAGTTTGAAAATGGAGCTCTTAATAAATTAAATGGAACTCACAGCAATTCTAAGTTAAAAAAAATGGTATACCTATATATATATATATATATATGTGTGTGTGTGTGAAGTACATAATAAACATTCTCTAATACAAAATTTTAAAAGTTGATGGTCAAATATGGATGTGTGGATTACAATTATACAAAAAATTATTTTTGAATTAAAAATATAAAAGACAAACTAAAAATAAAAATAAGATGAAATTATGTTATGGCATATTGGTACATATCTCAATTCCTTATTTGACAAGGATCCGGAGAATGAGTCGGGCATGAAGGATGCCGGCCTTCGGCGGCCTGCGGTGGCGACGGTGGCTCATACCCTTTAGTTCTCAATTTTCTATGGACGGCTATTGGCAATTGACCAACTATGGATGAATCAATTTCTTCCTTACCTAATGAGCACACAGCTTAAATATTAGTAATGTGAAATAATATATATATATATATATATATATATATATATATATATATATATATTAATTACCATAGAAATATAGACTAAGCTTGAAATATTTACCTAGATGAGGTGAGGATAGAGTAAATATGAAAAATGAAATCAATATTATCGCTGCTAATAAAACCTTGGGGATATGCATTCTTGTATTCCTTGTATACTTAATGAGAGTGTGTATTTTGTGCATACAATAATAACTCTAATATATACAGATTTGAATTTAATTTATTTTTTATGGTATAAAATTGTTTGAGTGGACCGTAATAGTATTTGTGCTATTAAACAATTTGCTTTTTTTTTTTTTTTTATTATTGATCAGCTTCTTATCTTTTGACAATAGAACTTTTTTTATCTTTGACTTGAATTTTTTTAATTTGATCACTTTTTTTAATTCTCAATATATATAGAAGTTTCTAAAACATTATGGAGTATTATTTTTCTCTATTGCAATTATTACTCTTTGACATGAATAAAATATTTAAATATTAAGAGAGTGTATTGTAAATGTTTTAAAAGACGTAAAAAATAAACTTTTTAACATCTTATAAATTATTTAAAAAATTTATTTTTAGCTTGTAAGCTTTTTAAATTTTAACGACAAAACAAAAATATTCCTAGTTAAAAAATATAAAATATCTGTAAATAATTGAGAATTAATGATAAATTTTACTTTAAATAATTATAGAATTTTATTTAGTCACAAATTAATTTTTGATGAGTTAAAATAAATTATTGAAGTTAAACCGAGCATTGATATAAAATAATTGATATATATATATATTTTAATTAATTAGATTTTATTATTTTTCATGTTGAAATAAGTAATAAAGTTATTATACATAAGTGATTGGAGAATTATTTGTTCAATAATTAATAAGATCATGCAGATCATGCACCGTTGACAGTACATGACAACAACCACATGCACGCGTTGCTCGTTCGTTCGTCTCGGCTCGTGATGCAGCTTGAGTCTTCGCCTCGACTTCAGCTTGAAATTGGTTATTGGTCAATTTGGAGTTTGAACTCTTGGCGCCCTATATGACCAGACCTCTTAAATCTTAATAGTATTGTTGCAGGCAGGGGCGGACCCAGCCGGTGAGTTGAGGGGGGCCAAATTTCTTTAGTTAAATTTGATTTTTTTTTTTTTTTTTTTTTGTTATTAGGATAATGACTACTATTCTCAAAATTATAAAAATAGCATAAATTTGTAGATATTGCCATACTTATTAACTTATGTAGATAACTTAATAGGAGTAGTAGTAAAATAGTGGGGTAATTATATGCCATTTTTGTAAAATGCCTTTTTTTTAATAAATTATTAATTCAACATAAACACAAAATATTCATAATTCAAATTACATATTAATCAAAATATTATTTTATATTAAACAATACTACTTGATAGCAATAAAGAAAAAAAATGTGCAGAAAAAATATTTTTAGTGTTGTTCTAAATTAATCAAAATATTATAATTGATTTAAATATACAAAATAAATTGATCAAAAAAATATAAAATTTTAGATTTTTTTGTTTAAGGTGTGATTTTTCATTTAATTTATGGCATTTAAAATAAATTATACAGTAAGATTTTGTTAACATAAATTGTAAATAAACTTAACAATTCCACTCACATTATTATTTAATTAATTATTTTTATATGTTGAATATTACAGCACTAATATTTAATGGGCGGTTCTAACAGTTTTTTTTTTTAATTCAGGGTGGGCCTACGTTGGCCTAAGGCGGGACACATGTAATATACATACATAGACTGAGTATATATATACATAATTATTTGAAATTTCAGAGGGGGCGAAGGCCCACTCTCGTCCTTGAGTGGGTCCGCCCCTGGTGGGTACGTAAACTTTTTGTAGTCAAACAATTCTTGCTTCAGTTTTTTTTTAATATTGTATTTGAGTTTATTTCAACTGTTCTGCTTATTTCTTCACCATGCAGGAGAGATTTTACTTTGGTGATAATGTTCTACCGTGTTTTGAAAGTGGTATTCCCCTCCTCATGAATAGGCTACAAAAGCTTCCTGATTCTGACAATGTAATGTTTTTATGCAACTATGAGTTATTCAATTTTTGCCACTTGTCCAACGACTCCGAGGAAAAGTAATTCTGTGTTGAAACAATAAATCTCATCACTTCCTCAGAATTGCATGATTCGTTGCCGTTTTTCACTTTTTTATAATTCTACATAGATGGCCAATGAAATGATTTTTTGGTGTACTATTTATTTGTTAAAAATAAATCTTCCTATGTAGGTGGGATTGGGATCGATCCGACTCTGGCTATTGTGAGGTAACGGTGACTGTCCTAATTATGTAGGTGGCGGCGGGGGCGACATTTTCTCGTACAGTTTTCTCGATTCTCCACCCCGATATAAAGATGAATCAATTGAATCTTTACCTAAAAAAAATGAAAAAGATTAAATATGAAATACGATATATATATATATATATAGAATTCTAGAAGCTAAAACTTCATGAATTTAGATCACAATTCACAGAGGAAGCTTGAGGAAGAAGACAGCAAAAGAGGGGGAAAATTGGAAGGAAAAGATATTTTCATTCAACTCAAAAAATAAAGGGTCTTGCTAAATGGGCAGAATTCCCTTAAAAAAATATATTTTAAATATGTTATGATATTTTAATGATTTTGTTTTTACATTTATTATAATTAGATATAATATATAAAACATATATTGCGCAACAAAAATAAAAAAATAATTTTTTAAATGAAAGATAATGTATATCTTTATATTTTTACTTATTTATATCAAAAAAATCTATTAAATAGAAAAAATATATTTTAATATATAATAATGAAATATAAAAATTGAATTTTAAGATATATATTAAATTAGTTGTATTTAACATTATATAAAAATAAAAAATAAATAATTAAATTAAATTTGGGCATTCTGCCCATGGGCAGAATCTGCCCATATACAATTACCGAAAAATAAAACTCGTCTAATTACATATATATACAAAAACCAGAAATTGCAGATAGGTCCCTCAACTCTATCAAAATAAATGCGCACTAATAAAACAGTAGTAAAAAACACATTATGCTCCTCTCTTCTTGGCTCATGTAGTGTGGTCTGATTTGTTGAAGTATCTCCACACTCCCCCTCAAGTTGGAATGTCCATCCTCTGCATTCCCAACTTGTCAACCATCCTATGAAACAAATCAGATCCCAATGGTTTAGTAAACATGTCAGCCACCTGCAAATGTGAAGGAATAAATAAGGCATGAACTGTGTTGTCTTGAATCTTCTCTCTGATAAAGTGACAGTCTACATCCACATGTTTGGTTCTACTGTGATGAACAGGGTTTGCTGCTAAGGCCAAAGCTGCTTTGCTATCACTGAAAATATTAATGATAGGCAAGCTCACTCCAAAATCTTTAAACACCTGTTTTAACCACATCAACTCACACACTGTTAGAGCCAAAGCTCTGTACTCTGCCTCTGCTGAACTTCTTGCAACCACAGTTTGTTTCTTGGATCTCCAACAAATCAAAGACTCTCCAAGAAAGATTGCAATACCAGTCACAGATCTTCTAGTATCAACACAGGTAGCCCAGTCTGCATCACAGAATGAATTGAGTCTTATTTCTGAGTTTCTTGAAAACAGAACTATATAATCCAGAGAACCCTTCAAGTATCTTAATATTCTGTGTGCTGCCCCTAAATGCCTTTGACTGGGATTGTTCATGAACTGTGTTAGTACATGTACTCCAAATGTAATATCAGGTCTGGTGATTGTCAAGTATAGCAGCTTCCCAACAAGTTTTCTGTATTCAGTTGGATCCTTTAGCTTTCCATCATCTTGGCAACTGAATCTGGCTTTAGTCTCCATGAGAAAATCAACCTGATTATAGTCCATATATCCATATTCTTTCAGGATTTCTTTAGTGTACTTCAACTGTCCAATTCTGATTCCATCAGAATTGTGTGTAACCTCAAGTCCAAGAAAGAAGCTCAACTGTCCTAGATCTTTAATGTGAAAGGTATTATCTACAAACAGTTTGATTTTTGCAACTTTTTGATCACTGTTACTGGCAATGATCAAATCATCAATATACACCAAAAGGATGACTACTTGCTGATCATCATTCAATGTGAATAAAGAAGTATCAGATTTTGACTGTACAAAACCATAATCAATGAGAGCTCCAGATAGCTTGCAAAACCATTGTCTGCTAGCTTGCTTAAGGCCATAGAGACTTTTCAACAACCTGCATACTTTGTTCTCCCCCTTTTTGGCAAGCCCATCTGGAATCACCATATAAACCTCCTCCAAAAGATCTCCATGTAGGAATGCATTATTGATATCAAGTTGTGTGAGAGACCACTGTTTTGTTACAGCCAAGGCTAGTAAAGCTCTCACAGTAGTCATTTTCACCACTGGAGCAAATGTTTCTTCATAATCCAACCCTTCCTGCTGATTATAGCCCTTGGCTACCAATCTGGCTTTAAACCTCTCAACACTGCCATCTGCTTTGAGTTTCACTTTAAATACCCATTTGCTACCAATGGGTACCTTTCCAGGTGGAAGATCAGTAATAATCCAAGTGTTATTAAGGGCAAGAGCCTTCAACTCAGATTGCATAGCATCCTCCCATTGAGGAATAGAAGCAGCTTCCTTATAAGAAGTAGGTTCATGGAAAATAGGAAGTTGCACAGTGGTATTATAACACAAAAAATCTGTAAGGTGAGAAGGTGGTAATCTGTGTCTGGAAGGCCTTATAGGAGGTGGTGAAGATGGAATAGGAGGTGTATGACTACCTGACTCATCAATGGGAGTATCAGAGGCCATATCTGTGGGTGATAAACTGGGCAAAAACTCATGAGGGTTAGAAGGATAAGGGTCAGAAGTATGTATTTGAAAAGGTTGAGAAGAGTCAGTGGGATTGAGAAAAGGAAATGTGGTTTCAACAAAATTAACATGCCTGGAAACATGGATAGAATGTGTAGTGAGATCATAAAGAATGTATCCTTTAGTAGCAACAGGATAACCAATAAACACACAGGCTGAAGCTCTGGGATCAAATTTCCTTTTATGAGGCAAAGGATTAGACATAAATGCTAGACAACCAAAAACTTTAAGATGATCAAAAGTTGGAGGTGACTTAAACAACTTTTCATATGGGGAGAGTTTGTCTAGGTGTGGAGAAGGAACCCTGTTCAGTAGATGCACAGCAGTGGTAACACAATAACCCCAGAATGATAAAGGTACATCTGATTGAAATTTCAGTGCCCTGGCTATAGTAAAAACAGTTTGCTGCCTCCTTTCAACCACTCCATTTTGTTGTGGTGTATAAGGACAAGAAGTTTGATGAATTATCCCATGTGAATTATAAAATTCAAAAAGAGAAAACTCTGTACCTTGATCAGTTCTAATGACCTTTATAGAGGTTTGAAACTGGTTAACAACTATGGCATAAAAATTGGCTAATTGTGTTCTGACATCAGATTTCATCTTGAGCAAACAGACCCATGTATATTTACTGAAGTCATCAACTATTGTTAAGAAATAGTTATAACCATCAAAGGTTGGTTCAGAAAGGGGACCACAGAGATCACAATGAATAAGATCAAACATGTAGGAAGAAACAGATACACTTTTATTGAAAGGCAACTTATGCTGTTTGGCCAAAGGGCACACAGTACAGATGTCATCAGAAACAGGTAAAACATCTGGAATAAAAGATTTCAAAAGAAGCATTCTAGATAGGGAACGGTGACCTAACCTGGAATGCCATAAACCTTGACAAGTGTGGGCAGCAGCAAAAGAAGTGGCAGATAGTAAGTAAAGTCCCTGATGGTATCTACCCATGCCAATTACTTGGTGAGTAAGTGAGTCCTGTATAGTACAACTAGACTCAGAAAAAATGACCTGATAAGATGTGGTTCTAAGAAGTGTACTTACAGAAAGTAAGTTAACATGAAACTGTGGGACACGCAAGACATTATGTAGGGTAAGTTGAGAGTTTATGGTTACTGATCCTTTATGTGTAGTAGTAGTGGTTTGGCCATTTGGTAGATTGATAGGAAAATGAAATGGAACTATATCATGAGTGTAAAGGGCCGCAGAGCTGACCATATGGTCAGTTGCTCCAGTATCAATGATCCATACTGGATCTGAAGTACCAGCAGTAAAAGCATGTGGTAGTGAACTGAAAGTATACTCACCCCCATAAGCCATGCAACTTGAAGAAGAGGATGTAGATGAGTGAGCTGGATTTGGAAGGATTCCAGCTGAACCCTGTCCACTAGAAGTATTCCCATCTTGAGAGGCACTCATAGATAAGTTTCCCAACAACTGCAGCAAATTGTACTGCTCCTTACTAACAACAAATGTTTCCTCTGTTCCACTTGAAGTAGCAGCCATTTGAGCAGATACATGAGGTGCATTGTGATTGATGTGAGAAGGTGTCTGTCCATTTCTAAACTTATATCCAGGTGGATAACCATGAAGTTTGTAACATTTATCCTTCACATGTCCTTCCAACTTACAGTGACCACAGATAGGCTTCCCTGAATTTCCCCATTTATATCCATTACCTTTGTTGGCATACTGAGCACTAGAATCAGAACCATTACCAGCTACATAATTTGCTGCAGCACCCTGAACAGCACCTTTACTAACATTCAAGGCAGTTATCTCTGAGCCAGCATGTGTTACTGATTTGTGCCTTTCTTCTTGGATAACATAGCTAAAAACCTCATGTAAAGCAGGTAATGGAGTCATAGCCAATATCTGTCCTCTAATACTTCCAAAATTCTCATTTAACCCCATCAAAAACTGAATAATCCTATTTTCACCACTCAAAAACTCAAAGCTAGGGCAAGAACAAGGAGAAATTCTGAAAAATTGATCCCACTCACTCCACAGTGCATCAAGAGTATTGTAATAATCAGTGACAGAGAGGCTACCTTGCTTCATATTAGTAATGGTGGTCTGCAGCTCATATGTGCGCGGAGCATTCCTCTGAGCATAGCGCCTGTGCAAAACTTTCCACATCTCAGCTGCATCCGAAGCATATATGACACACTGCGCCACTTTCTTAGTACAGGAGTTAATGATCCATGAGGAAATCATCAAATCACACTGGAGCCAATCTTCATACGTAGGGTCATCTTCAGTAGGTCGAGGTCGAGTGCCATTCACGAAGCTCATTTTTCTCTTAGATCCGAGAGCTATTTCCATCGATCGACGCCACGAGAAATAATTTGAACCATCCAATAACGGCGAAACCAACACGATGTTCGGATTGTCTCCACTGTGCAGGTAGTAGGGATTCGAAGCTTCACCAACACCAGATCTAGGGTTCAAGCTTGAAGAACTCATGGGAGATCTAAAGTAAAGCAGAGAAGGAAAATATCCAGTAGAATAAAACAGAATCAAGCGTGAATCAACCTCACTTGCGATGCTCTGATACCATGTAGAATTCTAGAAGCTAAAACTTCATGAATTTAGATCACAATTCACAGAGGAAGCTTGAGGAAGAAGACAGCAAAAGAGGGGGAAAATTGGAGGGAAAATATATTTTCATTCAACTCAAAAAATAAAACCCGTCTAATTACATATATATACAAAAACCAAAAATTGCAGATAGGTCCCTCAACTCTATTAAAATAAATGCGCACTAATAAAACAGTAGTAAAAAACACATTATGCTCCTCTCTTCTTGGCTCATGTAGTGTGGTCTGATTTGTTGAAGTATCTCCACAATATATATTCTTGAAATACAATTTTACCTAAAGGAACGTCGACCGAAGTAACATGAGAAATTTCAAATATGAAAAAGGAAATCACTATATATTGCTACTAATAATAGCTTGATGTTAGGCATTATAGCTCTTGCAAGTATTTTGTGCAGACAATACTAAAATGTCCAATCTAATTTATATAGAGATTTTTCATAGTATAAATTAATTGAGCGTGAATTGTATATTTGTGCTATTGAAAAAACTTTTGACTTTATTGAACATATTTTCTTGAACTCACATGCACTTGATAGGTGATGTTATCTTCTGCGTCACTGTATTTTTTTATTTTATTTATATTAACTAATGAGATTTTGTAAAGCCCACGCCCACGGTTGATTAGATCCGGGTCATAACTTAAAACATATGGCCCATTAGATGTGGACCACCCAAAGGCCGGCCCAAAAGAGTAGAAGGCCCATACGCAAAAAAGCAAAGACGTGGTTCACCTAGTGCATGTTTGGTTCCATACTTCCCTTTCCAATTTTCCATAATTAATTGTTTGGGCTGACAAGTTAACCTAGTTAACTAATCACAACTTTGCCAAAGGTAAAAAAAATGAGAATTTTGAAATTCGATCTAAAAGAATGTATACCGTATCAGTATGTGTGAAGTAGAGTACAAAATAAAAAAATTCAAATACAAAAATTTAAGAGTTGATGTTTCTTAAATACGGATGTGTGAATTACAATTATACTATATAATTTCTTTTTGGATTAAAAATATAAAATACAAACTATATATAAAATACATGTGAAGTGTGATTATTTTTATAGGAGAAAAGAGTATATGACATATTGGTATGTATCTCAATTCCTTATTTTAGTCGGGCTTTTAGCAGGAATAGGGATTTTGCCGTACTGTTGTTTTGGTGGTGGCGGCCTAGACTGTGTAGCTCTCAATTTTCTGTGGACGGCCACTGACAATTGAACAACTACGGATTTCCCCCCACGGCATAAGGATGAATCAATTTCTTCCTTGCCTAGTTAATGAACACACACAAAAAATGGTTAAATACCATGTGGAATATATAATGATATTAATTTACTTTAGAAACATAGACTTAATTAGCTTGAAATATTTACCTAGATCATGAGGTGAGGATAGAGTAAATATGAAAAATGAAATCAATATTATTGATGCTAATAAAACCTTGGGGATATGCATTCTTATATTCATTACACTTTATGAGTGTGTATATTTTGTGCCTACAATAATAACTATTAAAAGGCTATTATATATACATTTTAAATTGTTTGAATGTGGACCGGAACAGTATTTGTGCTATTAAACAATTTGTTTTTATTGATCCTTTTTTTACTTTTGACCGTCAGTAATACCCAAATCAAAATAAAAACGGGACAGGAGTTGTGCTATTAAACAATTTGTTTTTAAGGAGCTGCTAAATGGGCAGTCTGCCCATGACAGAAACTCCCAAAAAATTAATTTATAAATATATATAATTATTTTTATTAATTTATTTTATTGTTAAAATTGTGTATCATATATCTTTGATTCATATTTTATTTTATATAATTTTTTTATATTAAAATAAATTAAAATATAATTTTTTACTAAAAATACACCATTTATTTTATAATTTTATTAAAAAAATTAAAAAAAAAATGATATATAATAATAAAAAAATGAAAGAACAATACAATACTTATTTATAATCTATAATATGAAATTAAATAATATTTATAACATTAAAATAATAAAATATAAATTTAAAATTTATTTCTGCCCAGGCAGAATTACCGTTGTTTTTATTGATTCTTTTTTTACCTTTAATCGTTAAAGTATGACCCAAATTAAAATAAAAACGGGACGACATAAAAGAAATATGTGCGGCAATTTATTGATTTGTTCAAATTTTAAATTTCACGTAAATTTATGTTTTCATCTTTAATTTATCTTTTTCTTCTTTATCTTATATATATTCGAGAGCGGTAAACGATTTAGATCCAAACTTTAACATTGAAAATATAAATTTTTAAATTTGATCGCCTTTTTATATTTCACAATATATAGAAGTTTCTAAATCTTTATTATTTTTCTCACAATATATAGAAGTTTCTATATTGCAATTATTACTATTATTTGAGATAAATAAAATATATAAATATTAAGATGGTATTTGGTAAATGTTTTGAAAAGAATTTTAAAGATGTAAAAAAAAATCTTTTTTAACATCTTATAAATTATTTAAAATAATTGTATTTTATTTTTAACTTGTATTTTTTTTAAATTTTAACTATAAAAATAAAAAAAAAATCGTAAAATTATTATTTTTTATATATAAAGTGATTTCAACGTTATTATTATTTTTATATAGCAATTATCTTTTGGATTATTCTCTGGTCCATAATCTCTGGTCATAAGTTGTTATGTTTAGTCATATTATTTATACTCCCTCCTATTTTTAATAGATGACATCCTAGCTTGGACACATAATTTAAGAAAATATTTTATCACAATTAATATGCATTGAAAATTAAATATATAGAAAAACAATGAAAAATGATTGGTTGAAAAAAAAAACATCTACATAGATAATTGAAAAAGATTACTAGTATGAATTATCGTGATTTTATCATTTAATACACCAAAACGTAATCTAAATTGCAAATATTTTCAAAGGTCAAAACGTCATAAATAATTATTGTTATGAATATTATTAATTAGTGAATGACTAGTTTACTTTTTCTTGGTGAACAAGACAGAAACCCTACTTTGTATCGTGTCTCCCCATATGAATTCACAACAATTCTATTCTCCTCTTATATTTCTCTCTTTATACTCTATTATTCTCTGTCAATTCTCTTGAGTTTATAACACGTTATCAGCACGAAAGCTCAACCGCGTTCTTCATCGAAGTTCTACTCATCCAAGATCTGAACTCAAAGGCAAGAATTTATATATTTGTTTATATTCATAAATAATTATAAATATATCTACTTCTCCTTCCTTCTTCTTAAATTCAAATGTTCTGAAAGAACATTATAATCTGATATTCCTGAAGTAATATCATATGTTCCCGAAGAACATTATAATATGATATTCCTGAAGTAATATCATATGTTCCCGAAGAACATTATGATCACATGATATTAATGTGTAATATCAAAATTAAATTTTAAATGTTAAGAACTTCATGATATGATGATATTCCCGCAGAAATATCAAATCAAATTGTTCTGGTTTAGCAATTAAATTTTAAATATTTTAAATTTATATTAATATTTATAAGATATAATACAAAATATTCTTGAAAGAATATTTTTATTGATTGCTTTCGAAGAAGCAAAGTTCAAACATTAAATGTTTTCGAATAAAGTTATATCATGATTAGACGAACGTCAAATTCGATTATTCTCGTCATATGAATTATCCTGAAGGATATATTTTGAAATAATTATCCTTGAAGGATATCTTTTAAAAATCGAGAACAAATGTATCTTATTATGAGAGTACTAATGGAATATCGAAAAAAGTCGATTCCAATTAAATGTAATTTTTGAGAAAATTATATTTTGAAATTTATTTTGATCCCCGAAGAATCATTGGTAAAGATAATGTATCCCCAAAGAAAGATTGGTAAAGATAATGTATCTCCGAAGGATCATTGGTAAACACTGTTATGCAAATGATGACATGTTAAGAGTGAGCTCCGGAAGAGTTTTATTAATTATCCCCACGAGTACTACAAATGTACTTAAAAATGAAGATGATGCATATAATGATTATTAAGTGCGTGGAAATGAATCAAACATTTCCATCTGCGAATTAATATATTAAATATCTCGAGCCCACGATCCAGAAGATCGGTTTATAGCATTTATGCTGATTTGCATATTTAACGAAGATCATTTATCGGCATTAGGGGGAGATAAGAATATAAAAGATATAAATGCCGAGAAATTTCATTAAATGAAACGATCTTCAATTCTAGATCCACGCACCAATCAATTGAACC
The DNA here is from genome assembly GCA_954870475.1 of Euphrasia confusa. Taxonomy (NCBI): domain Eukaryota; kingdom Viridiplantae; phylum Streptophyta; class Magnoliopsida; order Lamiales; family Orobanchaceae; genus Euphrasia; species Euphrasia confusa. Next base: position 49,075,330 of record OX940949.1, on the reverse strand, counting down.
TGAAGTTCATTAAAATAAGTGACTTGCAATATTAGCAAGTAATCTGCCAAATTAATAAAAATGTGACAAAATCACATATATTTGTGATAAAATGGACTATAAGAGTTCAAATACCAAGTAGATCAACTCGAATGTTGATTCTAATATACGCCTGAAGCGTAGTAGATCGATCTCAAGATATAAAATAAATCCGCGGAAAAACAAAGAAATTAAGTCACCCTCAAAATCTCCTGAAGAGAGTTAGATAAAAATCTCATTGAAAAAAGCATGTGCACATGATAATAGAAAATCGTGGGATTGCGGAACAACCAAATTAAATATTTTGGGAAATGTTTTGGTTGATAGAATGAATTGTCATCAACATGGAAAAAGTCGTCAACGACACATTTTCCTCAAGAGTTGCTCTAGAAAAACTGGATCCAAAACTTAAATCAATGATAGTGTGCCAGCAGCATTCGAAAAATAAGAAACGAGCAATTGAGGCTGAGCATGACTCGCTGAATAAAGATATATTTTGACTCTATAATACACACCTCAAAATATTATCCCAGAAGGATATATGTGGGTGGGTGTTCGTACAAAAAACGAGTAATGATGTGGTGAGATATAAAAGCGAGATTAGTTGCTCAAGAGTTTTTCGCAGAAACTCGATATTTTTAAGGATGATGACATTAAGTTCCTCTACCTTATACTTCTGGCAGCAACAACGATAAATATAGATATGCATGAATGTATGATTTGACTACGTAGAAATCATTAAAAAGATACATACATGAAAAATCCTGGATGGATGGAATGAAAAGAGATGAAAATCAGAAAATGTATAGTATCATACTACATTTGTCATTATGGACAAAATTGATATTGAGACAAGGTCCCGAAGACCAGTGATTGGTCCCGAAGACCAGTGATTGCACTCTTTTTCCCTCTACTAAGTTTTTCCCACGGGGTTTTCTTAGTTATAGGTTTTTAACGAGACAATCACCACAATATAAATGTGAATGTCGTGTACTCTTTTTCTCGAGTATTTTTTCCTACAGGGTTTTATAACGAGGTTTTTAACGAGACATGTACATCACTCGATAATAATTAATGAGGACATCATAATGTTCCATATGAGTTTGTTTTCGAGAGAACCTGAAGTTCAAAAGAAAAATATAATCTTCTAGATGATTCTGAATCGAAGTTCACATTATTCATTTGAAAATGATTGTATATTCGACATTAGACACATCTAATATACTCCTGAAGAATTACCGACCGATTATAGCAATTGCGAATGCTCTAGTCAATACAAATGTCTGGGAAAAAGCATGTCCCTGAAGGACGAAAAATATATAATAATGCAAATGAATGTGAAAGTCGACAATTCGAAGGTTGTGTCCTGAAGACCAAAAATTTATATTTGAATAACTAAGTTTTTCCTATATGGTTTTATTAGTTACAGGTTTTAACGAGACTGATTGATCACAAATAATTACTTTCAATAAGTCAAAGATATTCAGTGATTACAATCAGGGGGAGCAAGCTGTACTCTTTTTCCTTCGTCGAGGTTTTATCCCACTGGGTTTTCCTGGCAAGGTTTTAACGAGGCAGCAATCCTGTAAATAGTCATTCAAGGGGGAGTGTTATGAATATTATTAATTAGTGAATGACTAGTTTACCCTTTCTTGGTGAACAAGACAGAAACCCTACTTTGTATCCTATATAAAGGGGTCTCCCTATATGAATTCACAACAATTCTATTCTCCTCTCATATTGTCTCTCTTTATACTCTATTATTCTCTGTCAATTCTCTTGAGTTTATAACAATTATAAAATTTTCTTTTTTCATAGTCCGAATTTCCATCAGCTAAAATAAATTATTAAAGTTAAACATATTGAACTTAAACGAGCATTAATATAAAATAATTGAAATGTAAAAAATCTTATTTAATTAGATTTGTTTAAATTACTCATTTGAGTAATAAAATTATTACATATAATAAGCATTGAAAAATTAATATCACTACAAAAAAAGAGGTTTTTGCGACCACGAAATGTGGTCGCAAAAACCATGTTGTGGTCGTTAATGCAGTTTTTGCGATCACGCGTGGTCGCTAATGCGTGGCCGCTAATAGTTGATATCAAATGTTTTTTTGCGACAACAGCGCGGTCGCTAATGTTCCATGCTGATGTGACATTGAGCGGTGACGTGGCAGATTATTCGCGACCACTCGTGGTCGCAATTACTGATGGTCAAACTTTCGATCTGAAAGCATTAGCGACCACGCGTGGTCGCAAATACCCATGTTTTTTAAAACAACTTCTTAGTATTAACGACCACGCGTGGTCGCAAATACCTGTTTTTCTGGAAAAAAAAAATCAAAATTGCAATTTTCGACCTGTAAATCCATCCCAATCGCAATACAAACTGAATCCAAAATACAGTACAAATACAAATACAATCCAAAATCATCAAAACAATTATTCAAGTTAATCAACACCATCCTAATAGAATAGACAAATAGTACAATCCGTAATTGATTTATGTTCTTTTTGTGTTATTTTTCGTTTACGTTTTGTTTCGTTTGAGAGTCGTGTGTTGTTAATTTTATCGTTTGAGTTGATGTTTGATGTTTTAGTGTGATTTGATCTCACGGGGTGTGTTGGAGTGGTTTGAGTTCGTTTTGCAGGTCAAATGTTGGAGAAAGTCGAAGAATCGAATAAAAGATCGAAGAACCGAGGAGAAGCTGAAGAAGTGTAAAACGGCGGGCGCTAAATTGGAAACGGCGGTCGCAGGATAAAAACGGCGGTCGCCGGAGAGCAAGTGACGACCGCCAAAAGGGCCGAAAAATGCCAGCCATCCAGCCAAGGTTTTTGGACGAAACGGCGGTCGCCGTTTTGTAAATGGCGGTCGCCGAAACGGTTTGGCGGTCGCGGAAATTAAACGTCGGTCGCCGTTTCAGGGCAGTTTCAGAGCGGTTACCTGGGAGTGAGATGATGCATTTAGGCGAGGAAAATCATTTGGGGACACAACTTTTTGCTGGGATTAAATCGGGGAGCACGGGAGAACCAAATCGGAGCCGACAACTCCGAGAGCAAGATCGATCAAGTCCAAAGCCATTTCATTATTGTAATTTCTATTTCATGTCAAGTTTGAATTTAGTAGAATGTTAGTTTGTGTGATTTCCTTTTGAACTAATGTTAGAATGTCTGAATGATTTTCAAATTCTATTTCAATGAATTCCATATGATAATTAGAGATTTAATTCGGTTATTCCTTTGTGTTTTACTACTCATTAATTTCATGTTGATTATTGAATGTTTCTTAAAAGCTATTTTCTCATTTGTTGTTGTTCTTTTAATTCGATCTTTGCTTAAGATGATGAACTAATTTCCTTGCTCGGATGTTTATATGAAGAATTAGACGGATAGTTGTTTAACCGGAAGATCGTGTATAAACGACATACTCTTGATATCGTAACTTGACCGAGAGCAATTAATCAAGTGAACTAAACGTTGAAAAACGAGTTAAGTAACCCGACCGGGAACTTGACTTTCGATTGTCGTTTATATAGATTGAAAAAGGTAGAAACAATTTGAAGTCGAATTCGAAGTATATTCATCCGAGTTTTTTCCTTATTGTTTATTTCAAGATTTCCATTTAAATCGAGAGTTTTGACAAGACGTTGTAGTGCGTCAAAAAATCAAATAAAAATAACCGAACTTATTGCCGAAGCAATTCGCCCGAGTCGATCTCACGAGGAACACTACTATCGTCTTAATAAAAGTATTTAATTGTTTGCAACAAGATAAAGAAGAGAAATAGCATAATGCATGGTTTGAGTTGGTTTTGATTATTCTAATTTCTAAATTATCAAAGCAAGAAACAATAATGCGTTAAAATAATAAGAGAGGGGATTAGGGATCGGGATCTCAATTCTCAATTTCTAAGTCAATCCAAGTTTACAAAAATCACACAAGAACGTCCGTTACCGGTTGGTTCGAATGTGGTTCGATTAATTCCAATCACGTAATTGCCTAACAGCCTCAAACGTGAATTAAATATCAATTTGGCATTTAATCGAACACTTTATGGGCAACTCAAAATTCAACTTCTACTTTCAAGAATTGAGTTCCCTAACCCTAATAAAATTAATTAGCTACTCATGATTTCAAACGAAGTACAATAATCGAAGAACAAGGAATTCATATTTGTAAATACAAGTTTTTTTGGCATCAACTTTGTGTGTTCCTTGCGCCGTCCGTCGACTATTGTCAAAATTCCGGAGACTGCCACAAAAACGGAGACTTGTCAAATTTCCAGAGACTTCCACAAAAGTGGAGACTCCAAAAGTGGAGACTACACAAAAGTGGAGACTACACAAAAGTGGAGACTCCAAAAGTGGAGACTACACAAAAGTGGAGACTACACAAAAGTGGAGACTCCAAAAGTGGAGACTATACAAAAGTGGAGACTACACAAAAGTAGAGACTCCAAAAGTGGAGACTACACAAAAGTGGAGACTACACAAAAGTGGAGACTACACAAAAGTGGAGACTCCAAAAGTGGAGACTACACAAAAGTGGAGACTACACAAAAGTGGAGACTACACAAAAGTGGAGACTCCAAAAGTGGAGACTACACAAAAATGGAGACTAGAGTCTCCACTTTTGGTCGTGCATGGAAACGGCGATCAGAGTCGCCGTTTTTGGCGAAGTGCGGAAACGGCGACAAGAGTCGCCGCTTTGGTGAGGGTTGCGGAAACGGAGACTACAGTCTCCGGTTTTGGTGAACTATGGAAACGGCGACTGGCGTCGCCATTTGTGGTGCAACTGTGCAACTGTGCAACTGTGGAACTGTGCAACTGTGGAACTGTGGAACTGTGCAACTGTGCAACTGTGCAACTGTGCAACTGTGCAACTGTGGAACTATGGAACTGTGGAACTATGGAACTGTGGAACTATGGAACTGTGGAACTGTGGAACTGTGGAACTGTGGAACTATGGAACTGTGGAACTATGGAACTATGGAACTGTGGAACTATGGAACTATGGAAGTATGGAACTATGGAACCAGCGTCTATGGAACTTTGGACTCTCACCTTGCAACTTTGGAAACGGCGACTCGTGTCGCCGGTTTTGGGTGTGACAAGAAAACGGCGACTGGAGTCGCCGTTTATGTGTGTTGTGGAAACGGCGACTGGCGTCGCCGTTTTTGGTGCGTGCAAGGTTTTCAGCGACTCTGGTCGCCGGTTTTGGTACCTGACCATGGAAACGGCGACTTATGCCCATGTCATTTTTCCGGAGACTAGAGTCGCCGGTTTGTGTTCCTTATGTTATTTTTCGTAGTTCATGTTTCCTTTGCTTTGATTTTAAGACTAAGTACTTACAACGTGATTTCTTTCACCAGGTACTCAGTTCAAGGAAATGAAGAATTGTTCCAAGTTTGCAACTTCAACAATATCGACGACCGTGAAGACGATGAAATTCGAAGCTTCAACACTTAGAGAATTTCACGAGAAATTGAAGATGAAGAATTGAGATCGATGGAGTCAATATTGAAGTTGAAGTTTGTTTTTGAAATTGAAGATTCAAGATTCGAAGATTCAAGAATCAAAGATTCAAGATTCCAAGATTCAAGAATCCAAGTTCTACAATAATGATGTCATCCATGGAAATGTGACATAGGCCAAGCATGCGACGAATGAGAACGTGCCACGTCATCACTCTCACATGTGCGGCTCTACTATAAATACCCATGGATGTTCATTTCATCATTTGACGATTTTGAGAGAACGAAATCTGATATTCGAGTATCGCTATCGTTGTTTTGTTGGCGCTGAGCCTTAGAGTTTTGGTAGTTGTTTTGTGCTGTGCACCACTAGTAGGGTTATGTGATTTAGCTCTAGGTGTAGTAGTACTAGGTCTCTGGTTCGTTGGAGTGCTGCGTCACTTGGGATACGACCTTTGATCATTCCGTCTACCTTTCTCTACCCGTGTAATAGTTTAGTTTCGTCGTTCAATGAAATGAAAACTATTACATAACTTTGTCTTCAGCACTTTACTTTACTTTACTTACATTGAGTTTGAACTGTACACACAAGCAAGCGATAGTTGAGAGAGTGCGTGAGTTCTTCGACTGAAGCTGCTGACTGTGAGTTCGTCGACTGAAGCTGCTGACTGTGAGTTCGTCGACTGAAGCTGCTGACTGTGAGTTCGTCAACTGAAGCTGCTGACTGTGAGTTCGTCGACTGAAGCTGCTGACTGTGAGTTCGTAGACTGAAGCTGCTGACTGTGAGTTCTTCGACTGAAGCTGCTGACTGTGAGTTCGTCGACTGAAGCTGCTGACTGTGAGTTCGTCGACGGAAGCTGCTGACTGTGAGTTCGTCGACTGAAGCTGCTGACTGTGAGTTCTTCGACTGAAGCTGCTGACTTTGAGTTTAAGGCCAACTTCGCGAAAAGTTGGTATCATACGTCGAAGACGTAATTTCAATTGGTATCAGAGCGGGACGTCATACGTATAAGACGTGATCCGAATCTTGACTTCATATTTTCCGCTACAATGGAGTCTCCTATGTTCGCACATCAACCGATCATGCTTACTCATCAAAACTATTCGAATTGGAAAGCCAAAGTATCAGCTAGAATTAAAGGACATGACTCTCGTGCATGGAGATCAGTGTTAGAAGGCTGGGAACGCCCATTTACTATTGATGCTAAAGGCAACAAAATTCTCAAACTTGAACGACATTGGTCTAATGAAGAGCTTGAAGCTTCTACTGCCAACAACAAAGCTTTACGTTTCATCTGTGAATGGCTGGAGCTCAACATGTATCGACTTGTCAAAAATTGTACCTCAGCCAAAGAAGCTTGGGATACTCTCCAGAGAACTTGTGGAGGACGCAAACATGTCAACCAATCTAAGAGTTGCACTCTCACTACTCTAGTTCATAAACCTCAGATGGGAGAGCATGAAGACGACAAAAATAGTGAAACATATTCTGGAAGAAATTCTTCAGATCGTGAATCTGAGTATGAATCGGAATCGACAGAGGCTACTCCTATAATGTCTCATGCAAAAGTCGACTCAAAAGAAATTGTGAATCTAAAGGAAGTTTTTCCAAAGCTTCAAAATCTTTATAATGATGAATCTACTTCAAACATCGATTCTGAGTGTGAATCAGAATCAACAGAGAATGCTCCTAAAACACCTCAAGCTGAAGTTGAGTCTACGAAAATGTTGGACTTGAAAGAAAGCATCATAGCACTCCAAAGGGAGCTTGAAACAGCTAATACTGAAAAAGGAGCACTTCATGTGTATCACAATATATTGGAAGGATCATTTGATGATGATCACAAAATTAATGAAAGTATGAAGGACACGACGACTGTCAACGTTATGAAGCAAAATGAAGTTGTGTCTCAAACTCCAATAGTGTCTCAGAATGAAGTAGTGTCTGATGAAGTGCTTGCAGTGAAGGTGAATCTCTTTGAATTGCAAAAACTTTATGAAGCAGCAATCACTGAGAAAGGAACACTTGAAGTGTCTCTAAAATGGTTGAAGGAGTGCGTTGATGACTTCTCTAAAGTAAAACAAAAACTCTCCGAAGAAGCTATTGAGTTGAGAAACTTGGTTGAAGAGTCCAACTCTGAAAATTTAAAGTTGAAAGCTTCTCGTAAAAATCTGGAACAAAAGTTTGATGATCTCTTTGAAGAGAAGCACAAATTCTTCAAGGAAGCAGTTGAGTTGAGATCACTATTTGAAAAGTCTAATACTGAAAATTCCAAGTTGAAAGCATCCTTGAAAAAGGAAATTGCTGAAGTCAAAATGCTTCAAAATTTGTTCAAAACTTCCGATGCTGAGAATGATGAATTAAAAACGACTTTGACACAGACTAAGACAGATCTTGCTATGAGTGTCAAAGATTGCTTCAACCTGAAAGCTAAATTGCACATGACAGATGAGCTTTTGAAGAAGATGAACACAAATTCTTCAGTTTTTGATAATGCTACCTCCTTAGTGAATCCAAATCGATATGGTCTAGGATTCCAAAAAGTATTCAACTCCATATACTCAACTCCTGAGAATAAGCAAATGAAGTTTGTCAAGGCTTCCTTTGATGAACATTCCAAAGTTGAGACTGATGGAAAAATCGAAAATGAAACATCTAAGCGAAAGGAGATTGCAGAGGGAAAGAAAATTATGAGTTCAGAGTCCAAGGTTGAGATTCCTGAAGCTAGCTCCTCAAAATGTTTCAATGCCAAGTTATATCAGCCCCCAAAGACTATCATGAAGAAACCTAGAAACACTCTATCTTATGAGGACGCCTTCATGAATAAGCTAAAGAAATTGGCTCCAAGTGTCTCTATGAAAGAAAGGTCCACTTCTTCTTCTACTAAGATTGAAAAGCCAAAGCTAAAGGAAGCTAAGCCCAAGAAGAAGTATGTTTGTCACTACTGTAACAAACCCGGACACATCAAACCTTATTGCTACAAGTTGAGAGATGATGTGAACCGAGGGATAGTGACTGAGAAAATGAACGTATATTCCAAGAGAGTCCGACTTCAAACTCCGTTTCATGAAGATGCTTCGATGAAAAATTTGACGGAGTCCTCATCTTCAAGGTCGACACCCAAAATTCTTGCTCCTATCTCTACTAATGTTGAAAACATCAAACAAAAGGAAGTAAAGCACAAGAAAAAGAATGTTTGCCACTATTGCAACAAGCCTGGGCATATTAGGCCATATTGTTACAAAATGAAGGATGATGTGAATCGTGGCTTGGTGGCTGTGAAAAAGAAGAATGGCTCTGCGAAGCAAGTGAAGAAGAAATGGTTGCCTAAAGTGAAAAATCAAAAAATTTGGAAATCAAAAACTAAGAGCACTACTCAATGGGTGCCAAAAGTGAAAAAGAGTGAAGTTATTCCCGAATCCACTCCAAGAAAAATTTGGTTACCGAGACAAGTGATTCTCTGCAATGTTGTGCTAAACGCTTCTGAGCAAGACTCGCAAGGAATTTGGTACCTCGATAGTGGTTGTTCTCGACACATGACTGGAACGAAGAAATTTCTGAAAGATTACGAACTTGTGACTAACAACCCCGTCATGTTTGGAGGGGGAGCAAAAGGTATCGTGTTGGGCAAAGGAACTCTTCATCTCAAAGGATTGCCACCAATCAAGAATGTTGTCCATGTTGAAGGACTTGTGGCCAATCTAATAAGTATAAGCCAACTTTGTGATGACCAGCTGAATGTCAGATTTGACAGAGATTCTTGCAAAGTCCATGATGATAAAGGGAAGTGCATTTTGAAGTGTCCTCGTGCTAAGAACAATTGCTACGTCTATGGCAACTGTTAAAATGTCAATCAAGAATCAGAGGACTCAACTGAGAGAGAAGCTTTGGATTCCATCACGGACACTCTTGCTCAGGCAGTACTACCTAAGGCTCTAACGCCCAAAATCTCTGAAGTTACATCTGACTTGCCTCAAGACTTGACGTTTACTTCGAAGACTTCTTCTCCTAAGCTAACTCTTGAGATTCGTACTTATGAAAGTTCTTCTATCTTTGTATCTCAAAAGGCCGCGGAAAATATGGAAGAGAAGTTTGACAAGCATGAAGTTGAACCGACAACGACCCACATTACCACAACTGAGCGATTTTCTGAATTCACTAAGAATCAAGGAGTTGTTCGAACACCTTTCAGTTCCATGATTGGAAACTTTATCCACTTTACCAATGAATCTGAGTATGTTGCAGCCGGGAGTTTTTGCACTCAACTACTTTGGTTGAAACAAATGTTGAATGACTATCTCCTTGAGAGTGCTCCATTAGTGCTGTATTGTGATAACCAGAGTGCTATCAAAATCAGCGAAAATCCTGTCCAGCACTCAAGAACTAAACACATCGACATTCGACATCATTTCATTAGAGATTTGGTTGATCGTGATATAGTCAGTCTACAGCATATTTCAACGGAAAAACAGCTCGCTGACATCTTTACCAAACCTCTTGACTTTGAGAGATTTAAGAAACTAAGAAATTCTCTCTGCATGTGTTCTCTCTAAGAGTTCACGGAAAAATTTTGAAGTCTGAAAGAGTAGTTTCTTTACTTCTGAATACGCACTCGGAATCGTCGTGGATTAGTCTAGTCAGACAAACATGGATTCGAGGCCGCTTTTAGTCTTCGGACACAAGAGTATTTATTCCGCTGAATGCGAACATGTGAACATGGCTTAAACTCCTCGCTTCATTTGCATAGATCCATAAAGCCAAGTAACGGAGGACGCCGGTTACCCCGGCTCCCCTCTTCGAAAGGTTGTACATGGGCGCTAATCTTTAAGACACTCTCCTATCACACTTTGGAGGACGCAAGTGAACCTTGCTCCCCTCTGACTGCTGTAATGAGTGTCTGTTGCATTTCATTTAAAGCTAAAAAACTCGTCTGGAGGACGCCGGTTACCCCGGCTCCCCTCTGATTGAAGTAAAGCTAGTTCCTGATCGGAGTGCCTTAAGTGTTCACCTTGCATTCATGAATTAAAATCTCTTGTGCGGTGCTAACTCTGCCAATATGTTTCGACGAAACACGACTGCTTCCTTGTGACTGAGACGAAGGACAAGTAAACATGTCTATCACATACTTCGGTCCATCTCACCGGTTTTTAATATGAGAGATTTTTCATTAACTCAAAGTTCTATTCACCTCATGTGAAATTTTTGTTTTGGAAAAATGATGGAAGTGTCTCTTTTCTGGGAAAATATTTGCTCTTCATTGCCTAATATCACCCCTCGAATCTCCACTAAAATGTGTTTGAATGTTTGCGTGTGTTGAACTCTTGAATGACTAACTCGGGATGTGTTGTTTTTGTTTTGGCATTTCTGTAGTTCATATCCTGTGCTACGTGGTTTACCATCTCGTGGAGTTCAATCTTTAAGGCGTAAGATGAGTGTAGCAGCTTCCGGTAACTTACATTACTCAAGGTTGCACTGACGTTACCTCAAGCATGTTAACGCTCACGCTAGCATGAAGTCCATGCCAATACCTTCGACTACCTTCACCAGATGACCCATCAAGGGGGAGGGTTAGGTGGTGCTGGCTCATCTAGCAAAAGTTTGCATCACTGGTTTTTGATAAACTCTTGAACTATTTCGTTTTTCATTATCTTGTTGCATGCATAAGACTTGAACTATTTTCCATCATGCTGTTTTTCATATCTTGTTTTGATGAACTAAGTTTTGATGTTTTGATGTGTTGATGTTCGATCTCTTGAATAAGTTTTTTTTTTTGTTTTTCATATCTATTCAATGTATGTGCTTCACCAGGTGATGTATCTCTTGAGGGGGAGACTTGCTGGATCTCTTTGTACTCATTGTCTCTCATATGAGTTGTGCCAAAAAGGGGGAGATTGTCGAAGTATGTTTTGGCGACAAAATCTAAGCTTTGCAAGTCTACTCATGATTGATGTGTTTCACAAGAGTTGTACCAAAAAGGGGGAGATTGTAAATACAAGTTTTTTTGGCATCAACTTTGTGTGTTCCTTGCGCCGTCCGTCGACTATTGTCAAAATTCCGGAGACTGCCACAAAAACGGAGACTTGTCAAATTTCTAGAGACTTCCACAAAAGTGGAGACTCCAAAAGTGGAGACTACACAAAAGTGGAGACTACACAAAAGTGGAGACTCCAAAAGTGGAGACTACACAAAAGTGGAGACTATACAAAAGTGGAGACTACACAAAAGTAGAGACTCCAAAAGTGGAGACTACACAAAAGTGGAGACTACACAAAAGTGGAGACTACACAAAAGTGGAGACTCCAAAAGTGGAGACTACACAAAAGTGGAGACTACACAAAAGTGGAGACTACACAAAAGTGGAGACTCCAAAAGTGGAGACTACACAAAAATGGAGACTAGAGTCTCCACTTTTGGTCGTGCATGGAAACGGCGATCAGAGTCGCCGTTTTTGGCGAAGTGCGGAAACGGCGACAAGAGTCGCCGCTTTGGTGAGGGTTGCGGAAACGGAGACTACAGTCTCCGGTTTTGGTGAACTATGGAAACGGCGACTGGCGTCGCCATTTGTGGTGCAACTGTGGAACTGTGGAACTGTGGAACTGTGCAACTGTGGAACTGTGCAACTGTGCAACTGTGCAACTGTGGAACTGTGCAACTGTGGAACTGTGGAACTGTGCAACTGTGGAACTGTGCAACTGTGCAACTGTGCAACTGTGCAACTGTGGAACTATGGAACTGTGGAACTATGGAACTGTGGAACTATGGAACTGTGGAACTGTGGAACTGTGGAACTGTGGAACTATGGAACTGTGGAACTATGGAACTATGGAACTGTGGAACTATGGAACTATGGAAGTATGGAACTATGGAACCAGCGTCTATGGAACTTTGGACTCTCACCTTGCAACTTTGGAAACGGCGACTCGTGTCGCCGGTTTTGGGTGTGACAAGAAAACGGCGACTGGAGTCGCCGTTTATGTGTGTTGTGGAAACGGCGACTGGCGTCGCCGTTTTTGGTGCGTGCAAGGTTTTCAGCGACTCTGGTCGCCGGTTTTGGTACCTGACCATGGAAACGGCGACTTATGCCCATGTCATTTTTCCGGAGACTAGAGTCGCCGGTTTGTGTTCCTTATGTTATTTTTCGTAGTTCATGTTTCCTTTGCTTTGATTTTAAGACTAAGTACTTACAACGTGATTTCTTTCACCAGGTACTCAGTTCAAGGAAATGAAGAATTGTTCCAAGTTTGCAACTTCAACAATATCGACGACCGTGAAGACGATGAAATTCGAAGCTTCAACACTTAGAGAATTTCACGAGAAATTGAAGATGAAGAATTGAGATCGATGGAGTCAAGATTGAAGTTGAAGTTTGTTTTTGAAATTGAAGATTCAAGATTCGAAGATTCAAGAATCAAAGATTCAAGATTCCAAGATTCAAGAATCCAAGTTCTACAATAATGATGTCATCCATGGAAATGTGACATAGGCCAAGCATGCGACGAATGAGAACGTGCCACGTCATCACTCTCACATGTGCGGCTCTACTATAAATACCCATGGATGTTCATTTCATCATTTGACGATTTTGAGAGAACGAAATCTGATATTCGAGTATCGCTATCGTTGTTTTGTTGGCGCTGAGCCTTAGAGTTTTGGTAGTTGTTTTGTGCTGTGCACCACTAGTAGGGTTATGTGATTTAGCTCTAGGTGTAGTAGTACTAGGTCTCTGGTTCGTTGGAGTGCTGCGTCACTTGGGATACGACCTTTGATCATTCCGTCTACCTTTCTCTACCCGTGTAATAGTTTAGTTTCGTCGTTCAATGAAATGAAAACTATTACATAACTTTGTCTTCAGCACTTTACTTTACTTTACTTACATTGAGTTTGAACTGTACACACAAGCAAGCGATAGTTGAGAGAGTGCGTGAGTTCTTCGACTGAAGCTGCTGACTGTGAGTTCGTCGACTGAAGCTGCTGACTGTGAGTTCGTCGACTGAAGCTGCTGACTGTGAGTTCGTCAACTGAAGCTGCTGACTGTGAGTTCGTCGACTGAAGCTGCTGACTGTGAGTTCGTAGACTGAAGCTGCTGACTGTGAGTTCTTCGACTGAAGCTGCTGACTGTGAGTTCGTCGACTGAAGCTGCTGACTGTGAGTTCGTCGACGGAAGCTGCTGACTGTGAGTTCGTCGACTGAAGCTGCTGACTGTGAGTTCTTCGACTGAAGCTGCTGACTTTGAGTTTAAGGCCAACTTCGCGAAAAGTTGGTATCATACGTCGAAGACGTAATTTCAATATTGATTATTTTATTAAAAATAAAAATAAGAACAAACGAATAAAAAAATAATAATCTATCAAATTAAATTAAAAGAAAACTTACTAAAATTTGAATGGAAATTCAAACAAACTAAATCGAGCTACACTATAGATGATCTAAGCAATCCAAAGTAAACAATCTCCGCGTGAAAAAGTAGCCTAGGCCTAGTCTTCAAGCCTCCAAAATCGTGCGTGATGAAGTGTGTATGAAATTAGGGCCAAAACCTATGTATAGTACATGAAAAACGAGGGTCAAAACGCGGGTCAAAGGCTGGGCATCGGACCAAGCGGGCGCCAGGGAGCTAGGCGGGCGCCTGGAGGACAGCGCGGGCGAGCGCTTGGCAAGGGAGCGAGCGCCTGGTGGAAATCATCAGATTCTGGACTTAGGGCCAAGCGGGCGCCTGGTCGGCGAGCGCTCGCCTGGTGGTGGTCGCGAGCGAGAGCTTGGATGGCTGGGCCATGTAGAGAACTCTAAGGGCTTTCCTTAGAGATATAGATCATCTCCATAGGTGGTCTGAGTTGGGAGATCCAAGCTCTCCAAGTTCGCTGTGCATACACTCCGGGGCAGCTGCGTACTGGGCTGGAAACTCAAGGATTGCGATTTTATGATGGAGAGCTGTGATAATAATAGGGCAGGGCCTCGTACACCTCTTCGAGAGCTTTCTGACAAGGTATGGACCATGCATTTATGTAGTCGGAGTTGGGAGAACAAAGCTCTCCAAGTGTGCTGCACATACACCCCAGGGCAGCTGCATACTGGGCTGGAAACCCGTGAATTCCGGATTTATGACGAGGAACCATGATAAAAAACTGGTAGAGCCATGTAGAGGATTTCAAGATATTTCCGACAATGTATGGATCGTGTTTTGAGGTGGTCGGAGTTAAGAGAACCAAAGTGGCCAAGTTTGCAGCGCAATCACGATAGATGGTCGGTCAAATCACTTTACCGTTTGTCAACTCCTTTTTGCTCGTTTTCGCATTGAACATGATCATACACCTACACACTCCACAAAACATCAAACCTAAGGAGAATCATGAGAATGATGCACAAGAATAACACAAAATGGCATGAGACGACACAAAGCATTATAGAAAAAGTAGCACAAAAACATGTAAATCAATTCCCCCACACTTAGCTCTTTGCTTGTCCTCAAGCAAACAATCACGGTATACAATACGAACCAAGCATCGACTAAGCTCAAGACAAACAATCAACCAAAAGGGAATTCAAGTCATTCACATTCGAAAAATCAGAACCAACTAATGAGTGTCCCTCAAGTATTCAAATCCCCACAGTTCAAACCATGACTCCACTCCACCAATATCAACAGCGAGCACAAGTAAACAAAGCCACAGAAATCTCTAGCCAAGTTAATCAAGTGAGGCAATATTCACTAGGTGTAAACAGTCGAGGGTCACTCGAGTATCCTAGCGTGGTTTCCCATACTCATCGTTCTCGTATAAGCAGTGTGACTGCTCTACTAATATTAATACATTTACTACTATTATTATTTTATTATTATTTTATTTTTCCTTTTTTTGCTTTTTTATGTTTTTTATTTTTTTTTATTTTTTCTCTCGGCAACGGGTTTTTTCGAACCATTTATTTTTTTCTTACTAGCTCGGCTGTCGGCCCTTTTTTTCACATGCGCAACTAAAAATTTTCGAACGTCTTCTGTTTTTGCGTCCGGTTGCGAATAATACCTATATATAGCTAAGCCACACTACTAATAAGAGAGAAGATCAAAGTAGAATCCTCGTGTATAACTCGGCCAAACAATCAATGAACTCGATCCACTTAATACTCGTGCCTAACCGATGTCATGAAAAACACAGCTCTCCCTATGTAGCAAATCCTAAGTGTAGGACCCACAATTAATCAACTCGTTATTATCATTCTGATGAAGCCCTGAATTCAATTATGTGTAAACCGAAGCCTATATTGCCTAGAACATGCTTCTAACAACTATACCGCAATTGGGCTAAATGGGGAGGGTGATCAACACGACAAAACATACCAAAAGACACAAACATAAGCGACGTTTGAAGACTACTATAACCCCAAGAAAAACCTCGCGAAACAACGGGTAACACTAAGAACATTCAAAGCTAACCCCCACACTTGAAAAACACATTGTCCTCAATGTAAAACACATAATCAAACAAATCTCAGGCAAGGGAGAAACAAAACATGTCCAAACGAAAAAGAACAAACTAAAAAAACATAATATACAAAACAAGCTTAAAAAGAGGAAGAGTAAGAAGGTGCAAACAGTGATGTCGACTCCTTCAGTCTTCTTGATCCAGCCCGTATGAAATCGTGGGAAGGCCCCCACGTGGCGCTTGTTTTGGGTCGTTTTTGTTGGAGAGGGTGAGATACGGGGTGGATATGAGGGTTTCGCAACGACTACCAAATCATGTGAATTTATATGTAGAAAGGGTTGAAATTTCTAGACCCCGGGGGAAAAGGATAAGAATTCCGAGCTAGAGAAGATAATGACTCTCTTTTTATATATCTTTTATTCGGTAATTTTCGCCGCCCTTACAATGAGATGAGGGGGTTGGCTTTTATAGGCGAGAGCACATGCTCATGCAGAGCCACGACATCAGGACACGTTTAAGATCTAATCTTCGATCATTAAATGCCGGGGCACGATTTTGCATTGGGTTTATGCGAGTTCCGGGGTACGGTGTCTGAGGCGTCTGGCGCGGATCTCGTCGTGGAATCCTGAGTGGGAGGGCCTTTCCTCTTGCCTCTTTGGACGACCCACGGACCCCCGCTGCCTTTTGAACTCGGCCCGGGATGGCGCCCCGGACGCGCTGCAGGCGTCCGGGTCCGGGACCCGGTTGGGTCCCCTCGGGGGATCTCCGAGAGTTTGGCCCGGGATCGTTGTCGCCTCGGAGCGGGCTCGCGACGATCCTCGGGGTTCTTCCTTTCTACTGGTCTTCCGGGGTTATTCTCTGCATGGGCTGCATGGACTCGTACCCGGGGTTCGACCCCGATCTCTCACGTCCGTCTTCGAGAGCGGTGGGCGGGCCCGTCCTCCGTGTGTACAACTTGGTTTTTCCTCCCCCAACATTGGCCCCCGGAGAGATCGCCGGAGGTCTTTCTTCCGGTGATGTTTCCGTCCGTTGGGAATATCTGATCGGCCGTTTTCTCCGCTCCGTATCAGGGCGGAATCCCCCCTTCGGATACCCCCTGGGAGAGACGAGGGGTCTTTGCGGGCTCAGATACCGTGGGTAGGACGGGTTTCCTCGGGGCGTCCGGTTCTCTCCGTAGCTCGATCCAAAACTTCGGGCCGGTGGGTGCCGCCCCTGGTTTTCAGATCACTTAATCATACCCCGAATAAATGGCGGGATTATTCCCGCTTAATTTCGCCCCACCAAGTGCACCTTCCCGCCCTTATAAAGGCTAGGTGTTCAGGCAATTTTGGGGGAAAACTTTAGGTTGTGCTTTTCTCATCAGGCAAACATTTCGCAATGAGGCCAGAAGTTCTCTCGACCCCTTCGGGGTGGCGACGCTTGTCTCGGAAATTCAAGGGTCGATGGCACTACGGCAATTTCCCCCTCCCGATGGCATTCGTCCGGCCGTTGGAGGGTTCACTGGGTCCTGAGATCACGCTGACCGACGACGGAGGCCAGGTGTGGACGGTCTCCAAGACTCGCCTGCGCCGGCAGGTAGCTCTCGGGGGTCAAGGCTGGGTCAGATTCGTTCAGCATACCGGGCTTCGGAAGGGCTGGCACATCCACTTGGTGTGGAACCCAGGATCCGGGTTTTCCATCTCCGTCTTTGATAGCCAATGGAACAGAAGATCTTGGCCGGATCGTGCCTCAGTGAGCCCCGATTCCTCGAGCATTTGATCTTCGCGGCATTCTCTGTTTTTCTCTTTTTTCCTTTTTCTCTTTGTAAATCTAGGGTTGATCTTTTGATGTAATGGGTTCTCCCCCAACCGGAGATTTTCAATGAAGCTATGCTTATCTTTCGAGGCTTTCTGTCGCCAATCTTTCTTCGTTCGACTCTAGTGCCTTTACAGTCTAAACTGACATGCCCTCCCGCTCGGTTACGCCCTTCCGTCGCCGGGACCGCGGCGTGCGTGATTATCGGGATTGCGGGTCGCTTTGCTGGAATAATTCGTGCTTTGAAGCGGGAACTCCCGCGATTTGGCAGCCTATTTCCGGAGAGACGCCATATTTATTAGGACGGATCACCCCGCACGGGTACTCATCCCGTGACACGGGTCCCGGGGTGCAAACCTCTGGAATCTGTCCCGTGGTTCGGATAGGCGCGCCCCGGGGCTCGCACAGTGAGCCTTCAGGCTCTTGACCCGAGGGCCGCATACCGTTTGGGCCCCGGGCTACCTGGTATTTTGAGTCCGGGCCTCGGGCCTATCCAGTAGGGTTGCAGGGGCGAGCGATCTAGGGGGCAATTATTAGGATCCTGTTGGGCCCACACGTGTCCAATGGGCCTCGTTGGGCTACTTGGAAAAAAGGGAAAACTTGAGTGTGTTTTACGGGTAACCGCTCCCGCCCCTTCACGTCTTGCGTGCATACCTCTCCTAGACACCTGCCGTGATTGTCGCCCACTTCCTTACTTGCACCGGCGATTCACAAACTCTAAATTGGCTGACGCGCAAGTAATCGAACCCTTCCACTTTTATTTTCTTTCTTGCCCAACTGTTGCTACCTCCATCCTGAGTCGATGTCGAGCTCGCGGGATGAAGTCATGGCCGAGGCGGAGGGATCCTCCGCGAGTTCGGGCGGTGGTACCGCACTGGATGATTCCTCGTCCAGCTCCGGCGAAGATAACGACATTCACCTACTCCACGCCCAATTTCTCCGTCTGATGGATGAGAAGTTTCTGCCGCTCGCCGCCCTTGATTACCCGAGCTACTATCGGACCCACCGCTACATGGCCGCCGTTCGCGACCCATACACCCCGCCCGCTGAATGCCATACCCCCAAATGGGGCGATCATGGCAAACCTAGTGTGATTACCGCCGAGATGATCGAGCGGAAGAGAGTTGTATGGCGGGTGCCGGTGGACGTACACCTTCACGCTCCGGCCCCCGGGGAGTCTCCGTGTTGTCCGCCTCCTGGGATGGTGGCCGTGGGGACGGACGCTCTGGATCTTGGGTTGCGATTCCCACTTCACCCCTCGGTGAGCGCGGCGTTGCAGTTCTGGCGGGTGGCCCCACACCAGATCCATCCCAACGGATGGGCCCAAATCATAGCCTTCCTATCCCTGTTGGGTAGCTCTGGACTGATTCGGGTCTTGACTGATGCCGAGATCCGTCGTTCATTCGGGATCTCGAGCACCGGAGGGTTGAAAGGGCGTTTCACTGTGAGGGGTCGCGATGGCATCCCCACCGTCGGGGTGAAGTCATCGAAGGTCGACATTCCTTGGCCGAGGTGGCTTTATGTCTCCGGGGCCTGGCGCACCCTGACTCCGGAAGGGGAAATTGATATTCCCACGAAATATTCTGAGAAGATTTTGAGTGAGTCGCGCTATTTTTGGTCCGAATTCACCTTTGCTGATTCTTAACTTCTTCATGTCCTTGGTCAGGTGTCAGCACTCGGAGAGAAGGGCCCTTGAACTGGGACTACCAGGTCGCCCTGAAGATCGCCGAAGCGTACACCTCGTCCGAACGCCAAGCCACCGTCCTTTGCCGTGAGGATCTCCTTCTGAACGCGCGCCTCGTTTGCCCGCCGCGACACCTCCACGATCCGTATCCCGGTGAGTGACAGAGTCGTGGTTCGTTCTGTTTATCATACGTACTTTTGATTTCATGTCTCCTAAACGGGTCTTGATTGCAACTCCCCGTACTTTTATCTTTGAGGATCGCCCCCGGTTGAGGATGTCTGGATTCCCCGGGATTACGGACCGCAAGGGGTCGGACTACCCGATCCCGGCCTCACGGAGTCGGTCGGTCGGCTCAGCAGGCCCTTCGACCTCCGCAGTTCCTTCGCGCCCCGAGGTCACCCCGGTCGTGATGCACCTCTCCTCTCCGACTGCCTCCGCCGGGGTGGTCGAGTCCTCCGCGCCCGAACGGGCGGCGGAGAGTGGCCCCATGTTGCCTCGCATTGGTGAGAAGGATGTGATCGACCTGACCTTGGACTCCGGGCCCCGGGTTTCGGAGCCCTTGGCAGCTCCCCCGGTCTCCTCCCCTCCGCGGGCGAGGGTGGAAGCCGTGGACTGCCCTCCCTTGTTCGCCCCTGTTCGGGCCACCCCCCTCGACATGGCTGAGGGCTCGGTTACCGGCGAGTCACGGAAGCGCAAAGCCACCGAGGACCCCGAGGCCCCGGACCTTGGCCCCGATCGACTGCCAACGACCGTGCCTGAAGGCTCTGGACTTTCACCGGCCGTGATGGGATGCTCGCCGTACTACGGCGTTGACCCGAGCCGTCAGCAGAGGTACGATCTGATCTGAACCCCTTGTTTTGGTAGTTTCGAGACTCCGATTCTTAGATCGCGTCTCGGGGGCGTCTCTCGGGGTTTCGGGTATCTTTTCACTTGTCTAAACGCGACCTCGCCCTTACTTTTTACGCAGGATCTTGGATGCCACCCCGGACATGCCTCCCGTGATTCGGGACTATCTGGCCGGCTACGGCCCCGCGCTCCCGGTGGTCACCCCCGGGACCCCGGTTGGTGCGGCCCTCAGCGCTCTCGGCCGGTCATGGACCCACGAGCTGCAGGGCATGGTTGGCCGCCGGGACCACACCTTCATGCTGGGCACGATGCTGATTAGCCAGGCTGCCGTTGTCAGCGCCGCGGGGTTCGAGTGGTCGGAGAACCAGGCCCGTCAGATCGAGCAGCTCACCACGTCGGTGGAGCAGTGGAAAGCGTCTGCTCTGGCGAAGGATAAACAGGTTGGGGAGATGGCCCGGCTGAATGAGGAGGTGATCGCCCAGAGTGACCACCTTATGTCGGAGGTTAAGGGGTACACCACCGCCCTTGCGGCGGCCTCGAAGGATCGGGATATGTGGCGCGAGTTAGCCGAGTACCGGAACGATAAGTTGGAGATAGCGGGCGCGGAGGCCACGGCTCTCAAGTCTCGAGCCACGGTTCTCTCGCAGCAAATCATTGATGCGAATGGGGAGGTGGCGAAACTCACCGAGTCCCTCGAGGCCCGGACCGGGGAAGCCGCGGCCCTCCGAGAGCAACTGGAGGGAGCTCGGGCTCGGATCGCCGTCCTCGAAGACGAGTTATCTAGCCCGTGGACCGACCACCGTGTGCTCAACGACCATTTCTATTCGAGTGGTCTGGCCGACGCCGTTCGGTACGCTCACACGAAAAACGATGTGGCGGCTCGGGATCGCGTGCTGGAGTATTGGAAGAAGTATATGAGCACCCGGGTCCTCGATCCTCGGCTTCACCAGGAGTACCTAGACCTTGAGGAGGATTTCCACATCGACATGAAGTGGTGGCCAAGCTACGACCGCCTGGTCCGTCCCCACCAACCGCTAATTAGGCTGCCCGTTCCGGTTCAGGGGATATTGACGGAGGCCGGACCCGAGGCGGGCGAGGCTGTCTCTGCGGTTAGTGCGACTGGTGGCTCTCCGGGAGTCGAAGATGGGCTTTCTCCTCGACAGGTGGCCGCTCTGGATGGTGTCGTCGCCGGCTTCCCTGAGCAGAGCATCGATGCTTTCTATGAAGGCTTTGAGGCTGATCAGAGCGCCCAGACTGCTGAGGAAAGGGTTGGAGCCGATGCCGATGTCGCGATGGAAGAGACTCCTGTGGTTGACCCGATCTCGGCGCCGAAGTCTCCGGGGTCGCAAGCTTGAGGCGGTCCCGAAGGTTTCCCTGCTTATTTCTCCTGAATCTTAATCATTAATTTTCGTTTTGTTCTGTTAAGGGCTTCGGCCTTAAGACAATTTCTTGTGGATGTTTGTTTCTGGTTTGGATTTGGTGTGGGGCAGTGGCCCGGAATTTTATGTTTGTCTTGGGATGATCCCTTGTTTACTTATGCTTTGCTCTCTTACAAGATTTGTCTTGCTTTTGAAGCGTTTATTTAGAGAAAGGTAAGGCATTTTTGGCCCTCGTTTCGGTCCTGGACTCGCGAGGTTTTCATTGTGTCCCCCCCCGAGCCGCGGACTCCGGGGAAAGGGTTACCCCGGACTCCGGGGTGCTAGAGTTGATGCTTTTGATAGTTGTTTTATCCATCTTGCATTTTCTTTGACCTTTTTGGTCGATTTAGATTCTTGGGGTTAAGTTAAACCCTAGTTTTAAATATTTGGTTTTATTTAGTACCCGGACCTCCTCGACCCTGGGCTTTGCGGAGCCTCTGTGGGTTTGGGGATTGTTGGTTTGAATGGGGTTTTTTGTGGCTTTTTATAGCTTTTATTTTCTTCCCCCCGTGCTCGCAACTTGGGACATGGTAAATATCGTTCTTACTCTAGAGTCGCCGAAGTTGAAGACTGAATGGGTTCGTGGCCTTTTGGGCTTTTGCGGATGAGTCCACAAATTATTCTTGTATCGTCCCCGCTGCCCGTGCCCCGGGATTGTGTTATTTCAACCTCCGGTTCCCGGGTCTTAGGCAAGTTAGGTCTTTTTCTTGACTAAACGACAATACGTGAATCATAGGGAATTGTTTCAAATTCTCCGACACTCGTGGGTGCTCGTTCTTTTGCTGTCTTAGAGCATATACATATAACTCCGCCCATTGGCTTTGTCGGGGCTCGGGCCTGCTCCGGCGTTGGCTTCGTCGGGGCTCGGGCCTGCTCTGGCGTTTGGCTTCGTCGGGGCTCGGGCCTGCTCCGGTCTCGCTCCTCTATGGGTAAAATTTCTTCAGGTGCAATGCATTCCATCGGTATTGGTCTGGGGTCCCGTCCATTAATTCCAGTGCGTAGGCCCCGTTCTCCAAGCACGTCGCTACTCGGAAAGGTCCTTCCCATGTCGGCCCGAGGGCCCCGGAGTGGGTTCCTAGTAATTTTTTCAACACTAACTCCCCGGGGCTGAACTCTCGGGCCCTAACCTTCGTATTGTATAGCTTGGCAATCCGCCGTTTGTTCATCGCATTGAGGGAGTCAGAACTCAACCTCCTCTCCTCAAGGAGATCTAGCTCGAGGCGCAGTACCGCCTCGTTCTCCGGGGTGACGTCCTGGGCGGTGCGGTGTGAGCGCACTACCACCTCGGCCGGGACCACGGCTTCCGTACCGAACGCGAGGGCGTACGGTGTCTCTCCAGTTGCGTTTTTTACCGTGGTGCGGTATGACCACAGCACCTCCGGTAGCTCCTCGGCCCATTTTCCTTTTCGTAACTCCAGCTTCGCCTTGATGGTGTGCTTCAAAATCTTATTCACCGCCTCGACCTGCCCATTGGACTGCGGGTGGTACGGGGTTGAAAACGCCCTCCTTATACCCCATAGCTCGCAGAAATCCGCCACTCGCTCGCCGTCAAACTGCTTGCCGTTGTCCGAGATGATGGACTCGGGCAACCCGAACCGGCATATGATGTTCTTCCAGATGAATTTGATTACTTGGGGTTGATCGATCTTCTGGATTGCTTCCGCCTCGGCCCATTTGGTGAAGTAGTCGACCGCGACAAACGCGAATTTGACTCCGCCCGGGGCGGTGGCCAACGGGCCGATGATGTCTATGCCCCACCGGGCGAACGGCCATGGGGAGTACAGCGCCTTGAGGGTCCCGGGCGCGGTGAGGATGTTGGGGCCCATGAGTTGGCACTGGACACATCTCTTTGCAAAATCGGCAGCGTCGCGGCGTAGGCTTGGCCAGTAGAAACCTTGGCCCATGGTTTTGTGGGCCAGAGATCGACCGCCGGCGTGGTTGCCACATATGCCTTCGTGGATCTCGGACAAGACTTTGGTTCCCTCGTCCCTGGATATACATTTTAACAAAGGCATAGAAAAGCTCCTGCGATAAAGTTGGGATCCCAGAATAGAGTACCTTGCAGCCCGTATGCGGAGCTGTTTAGCCTCGACCCTGTCCGGGGGCAGGGCCCCGGACTCGATGAATCCTTTGATCGCGTCCCGCCAATCGGCCCCGGACTCCGGGACTACGGGGAGAACTTCGTCTCGAGCGTCGACCGAGGGCGTCTTTAGATGTGTTAGCACGACTCGGGATAGATCTCCGGACCCTTCGGAGGAGGCCAACTTGGATAGCGCGTCGGCTTGTGAATTTTGTTCCCTGGGGATTTGCTCGATTCGGACATCGGGTATCTTGCCGCACAACTCCCACACCAGCTCGAGGTACTTGACCATTTGTTCGCCTTTGGCTTCGTAATCGCCCGTGACTTGGTTCACTACTAGCTGTGAATCCATGAACACATGGAGCTGCGGGACGTCTACCGCGATGGACATCTCGAGGCCTGCTACGAGTGCCTCGTACTCTGCTTCGTTATTTGTCGCGGGAAACTCGAATTTTACCGCGTGGGCAAACGAGTCACCGTCTGGCCCGAGGAGCACCACTCCGGCCCCCGAGCACGCACTTGTAGACGACCCGTCCACGTAAAGTCTCCAGGGGCGTGCTTGACCCGTGCTCCGCTGGGGAAAGGTTAGCTCGACGACAAAATCCGCGAGTGCCTGTGCCTTTATCGCGGTCCGGGGAGCGAAAGTGATATCGTACTGACTCAACTCCAGGCTCCACCGGAGCAATCTACCCGTTACATCGGAGCGATGCATGACTTGTCGCAAAGGCATTGTGGTGAGCACTTCCACGGGGTGCTCGAACAAGTATGCCCTGAGTTTGCGGACCGAAATTATCAGAGCGTACGCCAACTTCTCGAGCGGTGTGTACCGAGTCTCTGCCTCGTGGAGGACATGGCTTACGAAATAGATGGGTAGGTGGAGGGTGCCCTCAGCTCGGACGAGCACCGCGCTCAACGCGCACTCCGATGCGGCGAGGTAAAGAAAAAGTTTCTCCCCTGCTTTGGGGACCGTCAGGATATGGGGTCCTGCGAGATACTCCTTGATTCGTCTGAAGGCGTCCTGGCTATCCTTCTTCCAGTGGAACTCTTGGTTTTTGATTGATCCGAAGAATGGGCGGGTTTTGTCCCCGAGACGCGATACGTATCAGCTGAGCGCCGCGAGGCAACCGGTAAGCCGTTGGACTCCCTTTACGTCCCGCGGCTCGGCCATGTCGAGCACGGCCTTGATCTTTGCTGGGTTCGGCTCGAGTCCATATTCCCCGAACACGTGTCCCAGGAACATTCCTTTCTTGATCCCGAAGTGACACTTCTTGGGATTCAACCTCATGTTGTAATCCCCGAGGACCTCAAAGACCCGAGCGAGGTCTGTGACGTGGTCCGCCTCGCTCGTACTTTTCACAATGATGTCGTCAATGTATACTTCTACCGTTTTTCCGATCTCTCCGGCGAACATGGTGTTGACCAGCCTTTGGTAGGTGGCCCCGGCGTTCTTTAGGCCGAACGGCATCCGTTCCCAACAGTACACGTTGCTTCCAGTGTAGAAGGCGGTGTGGCGGGTGTCCTCGGGATCCATTGGAATCTGGTGGTAACCGGAGCTCGCATCCATAATGGAGAATATCGCGTGGCCCGCGGTGCTGTCGACCAATTGGTCAATGTGGGGCATTGGGAAATGGTCTTTGGGGCACGCCTCATTGAGGTCGGAATAATCGATGCAGAGCCTCCACTTGCCCCCCGTTTTGTTTAGCTTAAATGTGTGTCGATTTTATACCCGAATGTCGTTCTCTAAGGGAGCAATACTATCGGCCTTGTGTGTCGTCTCAAGAGAATTATCTTGCTCGAGTGCAAAAGAAAGTAAGAAAAAGAAACAAGCAACGATAGGGGGTGTTTTGTCAAAGTGGAAGCTAGGAGAACTAAAACAAAATGTAGCATGCAAAGACTAATAAATACTAAACTATTTAAAATGCAAATGATCAAGTGAGTGGAACGTTAGGGAATGAGGTCGTAGTAATTGAAATGGGTTCAATGCAATATATCAATAACAATGCTAAGTGGAACTACACTAACTCGTGATCAACTTCGACCATACTCAACCGAGATTCAAGTCTAAATATCAAAACGAGGTTATATAAGATCACTTCACACATATAAACTCTCATAATCGGAAATCACAATTAATCGAGTTAGGCCATACGATACCACGATTAGGCCGGCCATACGTAACCACGATTAGGCCGAGGATAATTGATTATGGTCTAACATGAATATATCGAACATTAAAAGCATACCCAAAAGTGAGGGATTTGGTCCATCTCCTCAACAAGTCAAAACATCAATTATCCCCAAAATTCATGCATTTACAAATCACCCAACCCTAATTACTCATCACTCAATCCCCAACATGCAATCTAGCTAAACATATTTATAAAAATCACACAAACATTCATCAACAAAATCATAAACAAGCAATGAAAAGGAAGATATTACCAAAGAGCTCCAAATCGAATATTGTTTACATCAATGTGTTCCTTGAAGCAATCTAAACAACCTTCTTCAAATGCTTGAATACAAAATCTCAATGGATGATGGAGATAAAATCGGAACTAAAACTAGATCTAAGAACATGAAAATATCTAAGAGAGAGAAAATTGGGGAAAGGTGGGTGTTGGTGAAGATGGAATGGATGCTTGTGATTTTCCACCAACCTACTATTTATATTTTCCCCACATGCCCATTCAAAAAGACCAAAATGCCCTTAAAATGCCCCAAAAGTCAAGTCAACAATTCTTCACTATTTAATTTCGTCCAAAAACCTTGCTGGTACGTTCTGGGGGTGACTGGATCTTGCTCGATTATAATTTCGTCGATCCGACCGTTGAAATTGTACATGTTGAAGTTGTAAACATGTTGTGAAAGTTTCAGGTCAATCCAACGGTTAACGAAGTCGAAAATGCAGTTTTGACACAGCTGCGCAGTGCAGTCACATACTGGGCGCGGCGCGCTGGGATTTGCCTAGGAGGAGAGCGCGGCGCGCTGGGAGTCCTCGACCCTTCAGAGCGCGGCGCGCTGGATTTGCAAAGGAGGATAGCGCGGCGCGCTGGGAGTCCTCGACCCTTCTGAGCGCGGCGCGCTGGATTTGCAAAGGAGGATACCGCGGCGCGCTGAACATCGGACTAGTATTTTTTCATTTTTTTGCTCGATTCTTGTCTAAATCCTACAAAACCACAACCATAACAACATATGCACAAAATCACATGAATAGGATTATATAAGCACAAAAACAACACAATAAATGTACACAAAACAAAGGAAAAACTCGCACAAAAACGTGCGAAACAACTCCCCCACACTTAAGACATTGCTTGTCCTCAAGCAACAAAAGAACACAAAACACCACGAAAACAAGGCAAGTTCTCCACAAAAGAATTTAGAAGTTCATTCCGGTTATCAATCAAGAACACATACCCACCGAGAAAAGTTCAAACGTCACAAAGATCACATCGAGCGAGTTCAAAAAGCAATTATTCAATCTCAACAAGCCGAAGTTTCCTCACAAGAGATTCACTCGTTCTTTTTCCACTCGAAATAGGGTTCACTCCAAATAGTCATATGCAAGTGAAAGGAATCAAGTCAAAATGGAACTTGCACACATAAGAAAGATAGGACACAAGGAGCATTCAAGGAAGAGACCACATGTAACAACTAAAAATATGCGATGATAACAACCATAAGCATGCACATACGGAAGACTCCACTCAACAAAGTTGTCAATCTCAAGAATCGGGGAACTCTTAATCGTTAAAGGGTTGTAATTGGGCTAGGTAAGGGGAGATTCGGGAAATTTTTGGGAATAGTAACTCATTGGCCATTGTGGCCCCATCCTTATTTCTCCTTTACCTCACCCTCATCACCACACTCAACTCCCAAAAGAACACTCAAGGATCACTTTTATATAATGAAACACTTACCCTATTTTTCGGGTCATCAAGGAATAATAATAATCAAGTACTCACGCTTTATGAATTAAGATTGATGCTCAATTTCAACACAACACTCTCTCTTATATAATGGATCACTCTTTTTTTTATAGAGAGACAATAATAGCATGGAGTAATATTTGGGAGTACACGCGGCTAATCGCCCACATAATAATGGATAAATCAAGAATTTGTGGCTAAAAGCAACACCTTGAGGCACGTAGCACTCATCACACAACACAGAGTTTTTCTCAACATATATCTTTATACACACACTCTCCAACATCGGGAATATAGGGTGATGAACAAAAGGGCTAAACGTAGTCTCAAAGGGGCTTCTAGGGTGTCCCTCGACGGGCTCGGGGGTTTCAAAAATCTCCTTGAACGGCTAAGATCCTAAGCGATTAGTTCCCGTCATTTTCAAGATCATGAAAGTTATGCTAACGAGTTTTGAAAACCGAAATGCACATGTTCTAGTTATCTCTTATCATCTACACACCAAGTCATAGAACAATGAAGCACGGGTCTCAAGAATAAACGAGAAATCGAAATCGAAAGAATTATCACTCATCAAACGAAGTTAAAAGGCTCAAACCTCACAATGTCGGCT
Source organism: Euphrasia confusa (assembly GCA_954870475.1). NCBI lineage: Eukaryota > Viridiplantae > Streptophyta > Magnoliopsida > Lamiales > Orobanchaceae > Euphrasia > Euphrasia confusa. The sequence goes on along the minus strand of OX940949.1, from coordinate 49,047,056 downwards.
TTTTTTTTTTTTGAAAATTCGAGTTTGTTAAAACATCACAATTACCCAATCACTCAAACAACATTCAACTTTGTAACATCCGACCATTTCTCAAAATTTTTTATTTATATATACCGGAATAAACTTCATGTTTTCGATCAATTCAAACTCGCCGAGGTTTCGGAAAATCCCCTCACAATAACGAACATCACACAAAAAGTAAACAATCCAAAGTAAAATATCCACCAAAATAAAATGGAAACATCCCTAAAAACCACATAAACACAAAACAAAACACAAGATGGATTCCACAAAACTCCCCCACACTTAAAATAAAAGCATGTCCTCATGCGAAAAATAAAGGGAAAAGAGACGAAAGAATAACGAAACTTCCCTAGAATGGCGAGAACCGGACATGGCAAATCGAAGACTAATCAACGGGGCGGCAATGGACATCCAACCTCAAAGGCAAAACATCAATCCTATCATGGCATGTGGTCGTGGAATGGTAGACATAGTCGAGAAGAGACAATCATCGCATCGAGGGCTTGGGCATGGGGCACGGGGATACACGTACTCTCTCCTACAAAAAGAAAACAAAATCATAAAAGAAACCTTGGGTTGCCTCCCAAGAAGCGCTTATTTTACGTCATTAGCTTGACGTTCGTGGGCTCGCCCCCACGAGCCACTCGTTTCACGTCCCGAGCAAACACCATCCACGATCTACCACCTCGAAACTAAAAATATCGAACTCCACCTTCTCAAGAAAACCATCTCGGCCAAGGGCTCTCGGTTCTCAAGAGAGGGTCCATCAAGGGAACGCAAGGTGAGGCATCGAATAATAAGCTTAGATAAGAGAGTCTCCCCCACACTTGCATCAAGATGTAGATAGTAGACGTCGACTACCTCGGTCGCTAAAAAGATCGAACTATACTTTCTCAAGAACAACTTTTCATTCATGGGAGGTCGATCTTCTAGATGGGAAGAAGTAAATACTCGATCGGGATGAGAAAATGGATACAATAAGTCGTCCCTACTCCTTTCTTCCCCCGAGACCTCTAAAAATATCGAACTTAATTTTTGGAGAAAGATCACCTCCACCAAAGTCCATGGAACTTTCCGAGAATCGCAACCAAAATTATCTCTTTTATCTTCATTAATTCTCGACACATCCGTCATTCCTCGGGAAAATCCAATATCCACACCCAAATCAACCAATCCCGAAATTTTCTTACCGAAGCTCCACCCAAATCCCATCTTGTCCACACCGGACTCAAGCGACCTAGGGGCTTGGGAAACACAACTCACAATCGGCTTCTCACAAATTAAGTTAACCGAAGATAAGAGAGGAGGCACGAACGAATGACCCAATGGGAGAGACATATTCTCAAACTCGTCTTCTTCGGGGCTTGTGTCATTAATGGGAGGACTCTCGACCTCAAGAGTAGCATCTATCATAGACGTCTCGTCTTTTCGGGCAACTAAAGCATTATCTTCCTTGATGCACGTGCCAGGCTCAAATTCCCACTCCTCTCTGGTGGAACGCTCCTCGACAAAGTGTGAAATCACCTCAACAAGCAAGTGATCAATCTCGACCTCGATAACATCCATCAATATGCCTATAGATGGAGGAGGTGGCATAGGAGACCGTTGTGGTGGGAGAAAGAAACGAGCGATAAATGCGTCGAAGAGATTTTTCCACGTGTGCACGAATCTATAAGACAATGACATCACCCAATCACGGGCTCCATCTCTCATGCAATATTTGAAACACCATACTCTCAATTCATCATTCTCAAAGCCGTCCAATGGAAGTGTCTCAACTTCAATGATAAAATTTTTAAGAAACAAAGTAGCGTCCTCATTAGGCAACCCGGAGAATGAAGGTAGTCGAGCTAGATGATGCGGCAAGAGCTTGTCGTCTTGGACCCTCGGAAAACGGATTTTGCAAGAAGGGTTGGATGAGTACCTCGTTCGATTGAAATCCCCAATTTCACGTCGTGGAGGCAACACATGGTGAAGTTTTGGCTTTGAGAAATCCTCAATAGTTCGTCGCTTTGGCGCTTGCACCCCGGTGTATTGACGACAATAATCATATCCATTCCCAACAAATCTCTCTTCACGGTAGTTTCCACGGTTAAGGTCCCGAGGCGGCTCCCTTTCTCTTCGGTCTCGACAAGGAGGCGGTGACATGGAATCCCTCTCGGTGGATGAGTAATCAAGATCTTGGTCGCGGTATCTATGATGCTTTCGGTGGCGTGGAGGTGAGTAATCTCGGTCATCAAAATAAGAAACACCGGCATGCCGAGGTCGGCAATATAAATCATGAGCTCGGCGGCTTGAACAATAACTCGGAGAAAAGTCCCTCTCGTATGGAAAATCGGAATAATCATCGTCATAAGCCCGGTTACCGTTGCGTCTAGCCATGATATCACCTCGGTCGTTGTAGTAGCGATGGAAGGATGAACGTCTTCAACCTTGCATACACAACACTAACGCACAAAATTACACGTACCGAGTGGAAAGGAAACAATAACACAAGCGGACGAAGAAAAAGTAAACAAGAAAAACAAGTGCAAGACAAACAACCAATCAACAAACACACAAAAGCCTAAATTGCTCCCCGGCAACGGCGCCAAAATTTGTTTAGCTTAAATGTGTGTCGATTTTATACCCGAATGTCGTTCTCTAAGGGAGCAATACTATCGGCCTTGTGTGTCGTCTCAAGAGAATTATCTTGCTCGAGTGCAAAAGAAAGTAAGAAAAAGAAACAAGCAACGATAGGGGGTGTTTTGTCAAAGTGGAAGCTAGGAGAACTAAAACAAAATGTAGCATGCAAAGACTAATAAATACTAAACTATTTAAAATGCAAATGATCAAGTGAGTGGAACGTTAGGGAATGAGGTCGTAGTAATTGAAATGGGTTCAATGCAATATATGAATAACAATGCTAAGTGGAACTACACTAACTCGTGATCAACTTCGACCATACTCAACCGAGATTCAAGTCTAAATATCAAAACGAGGTTATATAAGATCACTTCACACATATAAACTCTCATAATCGGAAATCACAATTAATCGAGTTAGGCCATACGATACCACGATTAGGCCGGCCATACGTAACCACGATTAGGCCGAGGATAATTGATTATGGTCTAACATGAATATATCGAACATTAAAAGCATACCCAAAAGTGAGGGATTTGGTCCATCTCCTCAACAAGTCAAAACATCAATTATCCCCAAAATTCATGCATTTACAAATCACCCAACCCTAATTACTCATCACTCAATCCCCAACATGCAATCTAGCTAAACATATTTATAAAAATCACACAAACATTCATCAACAAAATCATAAACAAGCAATGAAAAGGAAGATATTACCAAAGAGCTCCAAATCGAATATTGTTTACATCAATGTGTTCCTTGAAGCAATCTAAACAACCTTCTTCAAATGCTTGAATACAAAATCTCAATGGATGATGGAGATAAAATCGGAACTAAAACTAGATCTAAGAACATGAAAATATCTAAGAGAGAGAAAATTGGGGAAAGGTGGGTGTTGGTGAAGATGGAATGGATGCTTGTGATTTTCCACCAACCTACTATTTATATTTTCCCCACATGCCCATTCAAAAAGACCAAAATGCCCTTAAAATGCCCCAAAAGTCAAGTCAACAATTCTTCACTATTTAATTTCGTCCAAAAACCTTGCTGGTACGTTCTGGGGGTGACTGGATCTTGCTCGATTATAATTTCGTCGATCCGACCGTTGAAATTGTACATGTTGAAGTTGTAAACATGTTGTGAAAGTTTCAGGTCAATCCAACGGTTAACGAAGTCGAAAATGCAGTTTTGACACAGCTGCGCAGTGCAGTCACATACTGGGCGCGGCGCGCTGGGATTTGCCTAGGAGGAGAGCGCGGCGCGCTGGGAGTCCTCGACCCTTCAGAGCGCGGCGCGCTGGATTTGCAAAGGAGGATAGCGCGGCGCGCTGGGAGTCCTCGACCCTTCTGAGCGCGGCGCGCTGGATTTGCAAAGGAGGATACCGCGGCGCGCTGAACATCGGACTAGTATTTTTTCATTTTTTTGCTCGATTCTTGTCTAAATCCTACAAAACCACAACCATAACAACATATGCACAAAATCACATGAATAGGATTATATAAGCACAAAAACAACACAATAAATGTACACAAAACAAAGGAAAAACTCGCACAAAAACGTGCGAAACACGTTTTCCGCACCATCACCGCGTTTGACACCCACGTTGCGTCGTGCGGGGCGAGGCGTATTAGCCCGTCCTTTAAGAGCTTTTGGGCCTCGGCGGCTAGTGCTTCTCCCTTTTCGGGCCCCATCTTCCTCCGTCTCTGGGCTACCGGACGGCGCTTGGGATCCAAGCGGAGGCGGTGACTGGCATTCTCTGGGTCAACCCTTCCGAGCTCTCCGCTGCTCCAGGCGAATGTGGCTAGGTTGGCCTTCAAGAACGACTCGAGGTCTACCCGGGTCCCGTGGTCCATGAGGGAGCCGAGTAACACCTGTCGGGGGAGCTCCGGGGTCCCGACCTCGCACTGCACGGGTGCCTCGAGGGTCTCGACTCCGCGGTCGTTCCGGAGACGGGTCTCGGGGAAAGGGTCGAGACTACACTCACTGATGCTTGGGGACTCGAGGTCCTTCCCCGGTCCGAGGCCGACAACTCGCTCGCCCGGGCCGGAGCTCGGGTTGATCATCGTGCCCTCGCGCCCCGCCCCAGGTGCGGCGCCGGCCTCGAGGACGGGGACTGAGGCAACCGAGTTGGACGTCCCTTTCTCGGGCCCGCGAGAGGTTGGGGGGTCCAGGTCGAACACGCTCGTTTGGGCTCCTGGGGTACTTAGCCTAGCTAAAAGCTGATTTACCCGGGAGGTATCTGTCGCGGCTTCCGCCGTTGGGTCCATTAGTTCATAAGAATATGAATAGAGCAAACACTTTTTTGCCATTAGTTGGTCCCCTCTCACGGTGCCAATAGCTCCGGAGGGGACGGGGAATTTGATACAGTAATAGTATGTGGAAGCCACAGCTTCGAAAGCTTCTAAGAAGGGCCTCCCCAGAAGTGCGTTGTACCCGCTAGCCCTATCTATTATTACGAACTCGAGGTTTCTCAACACCTTGACCTCGGTTCTGACGGAGTCCGCTAGCTCGAGAGGCAAAGTGATCGTACCAAAGGGGGTCACCACGTCGCTGCCGAACCCCTTGAGTTTGAGGTCGCACGGGAGGATATATTGGGCGAGTTGGCCCATCTGATCCAGGGCTTGTTTGTAAAGGATATTGCAGTGGGCCCCGCTATCGACCAGCAACCTCGAGACCTCCATCCCTAAGATGGGGGCTTTGATTACCAGGGCGTCCCTCTTGGGAAAGGTCACGCCGATCTTGTCTGCGGGAGAGAACGAGATCTCCGCATTCTCCGTGATCCCGGGGGGCGGGGCCGGTCGCGTCGCGTGATAGACCTGCCACACCTCGAGTTCACGCCTCCTCTTGCGCTTGCTATCACTGGCTATCGGGCGTAGCCCGCCGATCATGAGAATTTGGCCTCCCTGGGCCCGGTGCGGGTCGTGGGTTTGCGGGTCGCGACCCGCTCCTGCCTGTCCGGGGTTCCCTCGGGCTGCCGCTCCATCGTCCCGGGGGCCGGGGCGCGACAACAAGTCCCAGAGCTTCCCATCCTCAAACAGCTTCCAAAGTTGCCGGAGCAGCTGTCTGCACTGGCCCGTAGCGTGCCCATGCTGGTCATGGAAGGAGCACCACAGCCTCCTGTCTAACTTCCCCTCGGGGGCTCGCATGGGCCCCGGTTTCACCAAAATGTCTCCTCCCACGGCTAGCAAAATTTCCATCATGGTTAGGGCGTCCTGGCCGGTCTGCTCTACGAGTTTCACCTCCATCTCTCTATAGCTGGGCAGCGGGCGGCCCTGCTCGTAAGGCTTGTAAGGGGCCTTCCGCGGGGCCTGGGTGGCCCTCCGGTCCGCGGGCTCCGGGTCCTGCCTCTTTCGCTCCGGGGCACTCTCGTTCCCCCGCATAAGTCGCTGGAACCAACACTGGGCCCCGGCTTTGATGCGGAAGTCTTCATAACTTCGCGGGTAGCAGAGCATCAGGTGTTTGAATAGCTCCGAGTTCTTTCGGAGCCCACTCATGGCCGTGTGCAATTTTAAATCGTCACCGACTTCCTCGCCGCCGATCAGGATATCCCCCACTCGGTCCACATAGGACTCGTCTCTTTCGTCTGCCGCCTGCCTAACGCCGATCAACCTCTGGCTTTGCTCGAGCCGATTGACCTTTGAGGCGAAGTGAGCGACGAAGCGTTGGACCAAGTCGTCAAAACAGTGGATGGATCGGGAGGGTAACCCCGCGAACCACTTGTGGGCCGTGTCCCCGAGGGTGAGGGGGAACAACCTACACCTGGTGGCGTCGCTGGCACCCCGTCCTGACATGTAGGTGCGGAAGCGGCTGAGGTGGACCTCGGGGTCCGTCTTCCCGTCGTAAAGAGCGGTCTGCAGAGGCTGGATCTCGTACTGCATGGTGGCGTGCTCGACCTCCAAGGCCAGAGGCTCCTTGCAGAAGTCGATCCGCTCGGGCTTTACCTGAGCCTCGGCGAGCCTCCTCTCTACCTCGCTCACTTTCTCGTACAGGTCCCGGAGGCCTGCCTCGGGTCCCGGTGCGATCGGGACTGGGGGGACGGGGTGAGGATCATGCCTCCCCAGTGTCTCTCGCAAATCTGCCCCGTGGTCCGGGGCCCCGTGTGCTGACGACGCGGACAGGTACTCGGCTGGATCATTCAGGTCGAACATCAATCTCCTAGCCGGGGCGACGCGCTGGTCACGGCTTGTTTGTCCTGGCCCCAGTCGGTCAAAAGCGCTGGCCTTGACCTGTTTTCTCGATGACAGAGATATGGGGGTATTAAGAGCGTGCTTACGTTGGGCCAAACTGGCCATGACTTCGTCGATCTTCTCGGGGGTATCGAGCATACTGCCCGAGAAGAGAGCCGGGGTGGCGGGAACTGGTGGATCTCGGCGTGGGCCGGGGCGCGCGCGCCGGTTGTGCCGTTCGGTGAGTAGGTGACGCTTCAAACGTCGCGCTTCGGAGTTGCTTCGCACCTGGCGCCGAGCGGACCTGGCTCTTTTAAGTGGATCTCGGCCTCCGACGCGGGATAGCATCCGTGTGTGGTCGGTGCCGGGATCTCGGGTTCGTCTTCCACGGGCATCTTTGCTCGTTCTGACCTTCTCCGAGTAGCGGACCTTGAAGAATCCGACGCCGTGGCTCCGTCTTGCTCCTGGCTGGTCATTTCTTCACCAAAGCTCTTTTCCTGGGTCTAGAAATACAACCCCCTCCTTCTAGCGCCAACTGTTTTGGGTCGTTTTTGTTGGAGAGGGTGAGATACGGGGTGGATATGAGGGTTTCGCAACGACTACCAAATCATGTGAATTTATATGTAGAAAGGGTTGAAATTTCTAGACCCCGGGGGAAAAGGATAAGAATTCCGAGCTAGAGAAGATAATGACTCTCTTTTTATATATCTTTTATTCGGTAATTTTCGCCGCCCTTACAATGAGATGAGGGGGTCGGCTTTTATAGGCGAGAGCACATGCTCATGCAGAGCCACGACATCAGGACACGTTTAAGATCTAATCTTCGATCATTAAATGCCGGGGCACGATTTTGCATTGGGTTTATGCGAGTTCCGGGGTACGGTGTCTGAGGCGTCTGGCGCGGATCTCGTCGTGGAATCCTGAGTGGGAGGGCCTTTCCTCTTGCCTCTTTGGACGACCCACGGACCCCCGCTGCCTTTTGAACTCGGCCCGGGATGGCGCCCCGGACGCGCTGCAGGCGTCCGGGTCCGGGACCCGGTTGGGTCCCCTCGGGGGATCTCCGAGAGTTTGGCCCGGGATCGTTGTCGCCTCGGAGCGGGCTCGCGACGATCCTCGGGGTTCTTCCTTTCTACTGGTCTTCCGGGGTTATTCTCTGCATGGGCTGCATGGACTCGTACCCGGGGTTCGACCCCGATCTCTCACGTCCGTCTTCGAGAGCGGTGGGCGGGCCCGTCCTCCGTGTGTACAACTTGGTTTTTCCTCCCCCAACAGCGCTCATTTTGGTACCCGAAAGAGCAGCACGGTACGTGGATTAGCCTCCACGCGGCGCTTGTTTAATGTCTCGAGCTTGACTCATCTTCCATCAATAAGGAGCCTCAATGGGGCTCATCATTTCAGGTGTCATCTCAAGAAAGAGTAAACTCGTTGATTCTACGAATACCCGAGAATTAATCAAATCAAAGTATCGTTGATTCCTAAGAATACCGAAACTTGATAAAACTCAAGAAACCCTTGAGAGATAAACTCTTTATTTCATATCAATAATCCACTTACTAATTGAATGAGAAAAACGACATATAAATAAGTACTGAAACCCTAATAAAATAAATTAAAATAATAAATAAAATAATACTAATAGCTTGGGCAGGAAGACACAATCTTTTCCTTATTTGTCTCTGCATCACATTATCAACCACTATATTGATGATCATTGTTTCTTGCTCTAGTTGTCTAGGGGGTGAAATGGACAACGTGTATGGGTCTTCGTCTCGATGCGACACTTTTGGTGTAATCTCCTCTAAAACGATAATCTCAATCGTATCTTCCTCATCATCTTCCTCTAAATTTATTCCATTGTCGTACATATGCTCCACTTTGGCCTCGACCTCATTCGGTTCAACTCCATCATAGTCGTAGTCACTTTGGAGATTCTCTTCCTCGTGTACCCACTCGCTTTGATTGCACATCTTATCGATCATATCTCCTATGACCTTAGACCTTGCTTCCGCTTCGATACTCTCTGCCAATCTAACTTCATTCGCCTTTATTGATGCTTCGTTTGTTTTCATGACTCGTTCGGCCATCTGCATGAAATCCTGGAAAGTGTCCTCCAAAGATGGCTTATATGAAGGCTTTGGTTGCGTCGAATACGGTGGAGGGTATGCCAAATTTGCTTCATCATTTCTGGTCATCGCCACTTCATTCGCTTTGATCGACGCTTCATTTGATTTCATTATCTGGTTGGCCGTGTGCATGAAATCTTGAAAAACGTCATCCAACGATGGCTTGTATGGAGGCTCAGGTTGCATAGAATAATTAGGAGGGTACACCATGTTCTGAGGAGGCCATTGTTGTTGAGGCCATTGTTGGTGAGGTGGATCAAAATGATAGCTCGATTGAGTATCCCACTCCAGATTGTATGCCTGAGACTGAGAGCCAAAATGTGTTGTCGCGTCATATTGGGAAGGCTCGTAGTAAGTGCTCGTCTGAGGCCTTGTGAACTCCCACGGATAGTTGTTATATGTATTCATCACTGCTAACACAAACACTAGACAAAAACATTAAACGCACCAGTGGGAAAAATAATACTCATATCAAAAAAAAAAAAAGTTGCAAACACTCAAATACAAATACTAGTGCCTAAAGTGTTCCCCGGCAATGGCGCCAATTTGACAAGACGTTGTAGTGCGTCAAAAAATCAAATAAAAATAACCGAACTTATTGCCGAAGCAATTCGCCCGAGTCGATCTCACGAGGAACACTACTATTGGTTTAATAAAAGTATTCAATTGTTTGCAACAAGAAAAAGAAGAGAAATAGCATAATGCATGGTTTGAGTTGGTTTTGATTATTCTAATTTCTAAATTATCAAATCAAGAAACAATAATGCGTTAAAATAATTAGAGAGGGGATTAGGGATCGGGATCTCAATTCTCAATTTCTAAGTCAATCCAAGTTTACAAAAATCACACAAGAACGTCCGTTACCGGTTGGTTCGAATGTGGTTCGATTAATTCCAATCACGTAATTGCCTAACAGCCTCAAACGTGAATTAAATATCAATTGGGCATTTAATCGAACACTTTATAGGCAACTCAAAATTCAACTTCTACTTTCAAGAATTGAGTTCCCTAACCCTAATAAAATTAATTAGCTACTCATGATTTCAAACGAAGTACAATAATCGAAGAACAAGGAATTCATATTGATGATTTTATTGAAAATAAAAATAAGAACAAACGAATAAAAAAATAATAATCTATCAAATTAAATTAAAAGAAAACTTACTAGAATTTGAATGGAAATTCAAACAAACTAAATCGAGCTACACTATAGATGATCTAAGCAATCCAAAGTAAACAATCTCCGCGTGAAAAAGTAGCCTAGGTCTAGTCTTCAAGCCTCCAAAATCGTGCGTGATGAAGTGTGTATGAAATTAGGGCCAAAACCTATGTATAGTACATGAAAAACGAGGGTCAAAACGCGGGTCAAAGGCTGGGCATCGGACCAAGCGGGCGCCTGGAGGACAGCGCGGGCGAGCGCTTGGCAAGGGAGCGAGCGCCTGGTGGAAATCATCAGCATCTGTGGATAACTACAATATTCAAGGTCATGAATTACTTGTAGGTGCATAATAGCAGCAGTTTCCTGCTCCGTTGGTACTGAAGTCCAATTCGTATGTAAAGGATCGCAATAGTGTCTCACCTGTTACATACAAAACTTGAATGATCTTTTAACATTAAATGTTTATTTATAATCAAAACATGTAGTTAGCTTACCTGCATCCCGACAGAATAGTAATATGCAGTACCATACTCTCCAACCGCTTTTATCGTACATTCTGGTCTTCCCAAGTTAATAGACATAATTTAAGAACTCAATAGTGATGTGGTGACCTCTAATTCGACATTACATTCATGATTTATAATTTGTATCAATGAGAACCAAGCAAAATAAAAGAAGAAAATTCAAGGAATCCTATGAACTCATAATGATTTTGTTTTATATTTTGGAAATAAGAAAGTTAACAATTAGAATTTGAAGTCTAAAAATGTGAGACCCATTTAGAATAGGAAATATTTCTTGTCAGTTAAGTATTTTACAATTTGTAAATAGGAATCATTATTATAAATCAATTGGAAATTAAAGTTGTGTGTACAGCAGCTAAAACACACAAGTTATTTTCCACACTTAAAATAACTACCCTCAATTTACTTATTTGAACCTTTTTTATGTTGTGTGTGCAGCAGCTAAAACACGGAGTTGCTAAATAAATTATAAACAAAATGCTAGAAAACTTATTTGGATGGAGAATGGTTTCCAACTGGTGAGTGAAAACATATATATGAATATTATGAATCTGATTATAGCACAATACAAGATAACAAATCCCAAAATTCAAGAACACAGAACACATACAAATCCCTAATAAAAAAAAACAAATCGAGGCTCATTTTTCTGAATTAAATCGAGCCTATGAATTAGGGTTTCGATAGGTGCTGCCATAGGAGTCATGATTATCACAATAATTTCACTAGAAATCAAAATTCCTAATTTTAATCTCAAAATTGAAACTATAAATAAACCCTAATCAAAGAAACAAATCAAAGAAATTACGAAGAGGAGAAGAGGAGAAGCATACCTGGACCAGCTTCACGTAGTCGCCGCCGCCGCCGGAAATTTTTTCGTCGCCGGAAATCGCCTCTACGTGTTCAGAGAAACGCAACAGGAAAAGTGAGGAGGAAAAGGGCTTCTGCCCGCTGTTATCTGTAATTTATTTGCGACTACGGCATTCGCGACCACGGTGTGATCGCAAAAGACCATACACGTGGTCGTATATTAAACCTATTTTCCACGGTGGAAAATAGGATTTCAGAAAAATAGACTTTAGCGACCACAATACTGTTAATACTTGTTTGCGATCACTGACTTAATAGCGACCACATTTGTGGTCGCGAATATGTACGCGGGAATTTGGCGGAATTAATATCTGAACATATAGCGACCACATGTTTCTGCGACCACACGTGCTCGCGAAAACGGCATATTTGCGACCACTACCTGTGGTTGCAAAAGGTGTGGTCGCTAAAAGCCTTTTTTCTGGTAGTGTATTTTCCAGTGTGAATAAGATCACGCACCTAACGACATATAACTACGATCACATGCGCGCGGAAAAGGCTATATACTGTATACTCAAAGTGTAACAAAAAGTCAATACACTTTCAATTAAAACATGACACGTGACAAATTATAATAATATTATTGTTAAGAAATCTTTTATACACTTTCCATCAAAATATAACATGTGTCACTTTGTAATAATAATTATTTTTACTTTAATATCTAATTTCTATCGATTTCTTTTCTAATTCTTTGTTTCTATTAATGTAGTGCTCCATAATTATTACAAAAGTTTGCAGCAGTATTGAAATAGTTTTTGGACAAAAAATCAAAATTTTATTTGGAAAAATTAGACTAATTATATATTTTTTTAAAGTAATTATTTATAGATGATATTTATAAAAATCAAAATTTTATTTGGAAAAATTAGACTAATCATATATTTTTTTAAAGTAATTATTTATAGATGATATTTATAATAAATTATTCGTGTTTATTAATATATAAATATTGTTTACCAATAAATCAAAATATTATAAATTAATATTATTAGTACTAATATTTAATTTAATTTAAAAATTATTTATAACTATTTACTTAAAATTGTGTGTTGATTAATATTTAATAGAAAAAAAATTAAAAAATCTCACGAAAAGAGAACAAATTGTAAATAAATGAAGTCAAGTATAAAGTAATAAAAATGAAAATAATAATAATAAATAATAATATATTTTTTGTATTTTCTAAATAATATAATTTTTTATATACTCATATTAATTAATTTGAATCAAGTTAAAGTGTATGGAAGTTCACTTAAATTAATAAAAACAATTACAGTTTTCTCAAATTAATGAAAATTCATATATACAAATCAATTAAAAAATCAGTTAAAATTTACATAGAGTCTATAGACTTTAAATTCATCATCATTGTCTTTTAAAATAAGAACTTATACTCCTAAAACTAACTAAAAAATGTCTGTTTTCGTGAATCAAAAGGTGATTGTGCTTTAATTTACAAGTGGTAATTTTAATTTGTGACTCACCTTGTATAACTCGACCTTTAACGGCAAACTGACAACTCGTCACATTCGATCCAGGATGCTTATCTTGACTTCTTTTTTTACACATCATTCTCATCATTTTCATCATGTATAATAATGCCTCCTTATCATCACTTTTTTTCGGCTATAAACTTGTTCATGGTACTGTTTCTTTAATTTATTTGTTCGAACAAAAATCTCAAACCCACATTTGTACGCATAAGAATACAAAAATGCCGCGAACTCTTCACCGTAAGAGAAAACTATACCTACTTCAGGAACAATCAAGCCATCTTCAAATCCAATGTCATTATTGAATAATTCAACCGCTTTTTCAATAACATTTGGTTCAACAATTTTAGGATTAATTTCACTCGAAGAACCAGCGATTGAATTCAACTCCTGAAGCGAAATGTTTTAAGTCCAAATTGTTGAGGAATGGACGATTAAAATTCATTTTCAGTGTTTTTTTAAAGAAAATATTAGAATAACAGTTCATAAGATTATAATTAAGGTATATATTTAATTAAATTATTTAAAAAATAATTTCAAAATAAAAAACATTTTCGGCAAAAAAACACAGTTTATACTCTTTATTTTTTTATTTAATTGACATTTATCAAAAAAAAAATACAGTTTTTAAGATTATATTTACTATATATATTTAAGGGATAAAAACACTTTAGTACCTGACCTTAAGTCCGTTTTTCACTTTGGTGCCCGAGCTATTTTTCTTTACCGTTTAGTACCTGACCTAACGCATAATTCCACTTTGGTACTTAAATCAGCGTTTTCCGGCGACACGTGCCGGGCACGTGACTTTAATTTTTTGTTTCCGAGCTGAGGGAGGGTATTTATGTCTTTTCGTAAATCCATGTATTACACATTAAATATAAAAAAAATGTGTTTTTAAAGATTAGAAATTCTGAATCAAAACCCGTAACTCTCATCTCTTTCCCCAAATTGAAGTTGAACCCTAATTTCTGTAAACTCGCACCTCGTTTTCGATTTCAATTTCTTCATTCGTAACCCCCCAAATCCATTTGTAATCCATAGCCCACGATACTTTATCCTTCTGATTACTGAAACCCTAGCTCGTTTTCGATTTCAATTGAAAACACACTGGAAGCTCGATGGCTGCAAACATAGTGTGGAAGGTGAGGTCGGAATCTGATGTTATCCCTGATGGAAGGCGCGCTCCAGATTACACAAGTCTCGGGTCTGGAGATGATGTCTTCACATTTATTTTCCATCATTCCGGTGTGTTCAGGCGAAAATCAGGTGATAAGTGCTATCTTAATGGACGTACAGATTACATTGACTTTGTTAAAGGTTCCAAATTGTTTACAAGTGAATTGAAGAGAATGGCTTCTGCTGTTGGGTTGAAGGATTCTGAATCTGTCAATTTTTTCTTCAATCTGATTGGTGAGGATGGATGTTCACATTTAGAGTTTGTGGATGGTGAACACACAGCCAACTCACTGCTTAAAGCTTGTATTAGTATTGATCTTACCATTTCATTGTATACTGACCATGAGGCTACTGAACCTGAGGAAATTTGTTACTTAGCTGAGGGTGATGGTCTTATAGATGTTGATGAAGCTGTGGGAGATGAAGCTGTAGAAGAAGATACTACTGATGAAGCTGAGGAGAGAGATGAAGCTGTAGAAGAAGATACTAAGCATGTGTCTTCATCTAAGCCAACAAGAATGGTGGATAAGGGAAAGAAGCCTGTTATTGGTAAATCCTCATCACAGCCATCAGAATTCCAAAGGGGTTTTGACCTGGTTCAAACTCAATTAAGCCCACAAAGAAATGTTCTCTGTAAGCTGTCTGTGAAAAGGACTTTGTCATATTCTCAGCTAATGTTTACCACAGCAACAGCAAGGCAAATAGGGTATGAACAAACTGGAGAACTTCCTCCAGAGTGCAAACAAATGTGATTAATTCTCAGATATTATGTTCTGAACTTATGGTGTCATTGGATGTTTGTATTATGATTTGAACTGATGGTGTGTTTAGGGGTTTATGTTTTGAACTGATGGATGTTTATGTTATGTTATGTTTTGAACTGTTGTGTATGAATGGATGGTATGTAATGAAGCTTGTTCTGTTTTGGTGTTATTCAGCTTGTTCTGTTTTGATGATATGTTCTGTTTTGATGTTATTAAGCTTCATCTGTCAAAATCATGTCAAAACCATGTCAAAACCATGTCAAAATTCTTAATAAATTCATGTCAAAATGATGGCAGTCATGGCCAAATCCATAATACACAATTCAACATCAACATACTACTTGAACAGACCATACTACTTGTTCAGAAACAACATCCAACTACTCGTACAACATTACACCTACTTCTGAAAAAACAACATTCCAAATAGAAAAACCCCAACACTGAGAGCAACCCAAAGCTTGAACTTGGTTCTTTCAATCACAGCCATTTTCTTCTCCAACATCTCCAATTCTTCTGCTTTGGAATTCATGTTCCTTAAGAGTCCAGGTATAATTTGGGAACATCTTGCACAAGCAGGAGGGTCTGTCCACATAAACTGATTACAACTCCCAAGTTTCTGCAAAATAAAAAAAATCCCCAAACCACAGAAATTAAGGTTTCTACAAAATAAAAAATACCCCAATTCCATGAAATTAGGGTTCCGGTAAACCATAAATTCATGAAATTGAAAAAAAAATCATGAAATTGAAATTAGGGTTCGGGTAAAACCCCCAAATCCATGAGAATTAAAAAAAAAAAAATCAGAAATTGGGGTTCGGCATAATAGGAAAAATGTCTTCATAATCTATTTAGGGTTCATACTTGTTCTGTTTTCTGAGAAATTAGGGTTCGCAAAATTAGGGTTCATCCTCGATTCTTACCCGAAAATTTCCGCACGCCAAGAATCGTCTTCCAGGATTTGCGTCGGTCCAGGAGGTTCTCATCACCAAGGGGTTCCCACACCTACATAGCTCCTCCATAAAGTTTTGGTCGGAGTTCTTCAATTGATTCTCTGCGTACTAGGGTTATGGAATTTGGGAAGAATTGGGGGAGAGGAGAATTCGATTCCCGTATTTAAACAAACTGAATTTTATTTTTCATTTTTAAAAAGAGTGTTAAATAATAAAAAGGGCAAAAATGTAATCTCTCACCTGAGGCCAATGCAAGCGAGACACGTGTCGGGTGAAGTCACGTGCCCGGCACGTGTCGCCGGAAAACGCTGATTTAAGTACCAAAGTGGAATTATGCGTTAGGTCAGGTACTAAACGGTAAAGAAAAATAGCTCGGGCACCAAAGTGAAAAACAGACTTAAGGTCAGGTACTAAAGTGTTTTTTTCCCTATATTTAATTAAATTATTTTAAAATAATTTTTTTCAAAATAAAAAATTTTTTTACGCAAAAAAATAAAGTTTTTCAAATTATATTCACTATATATTTTTATTTAAATTATTTAAAAACTCGAAATAATAAACTCTTTACGACAAAAAAATTTATATTTACTCTATATATTTAATTAAATTATTTAAAAACAATTTTTTTTTTTAAATAAAAAGATAAGCAAAAAAATAAAAAATGAAAATACAAAATAACTAACTAAATAAATTTTAAGAGTCAAAAATTAATTGGGAGTGTATTGAAAAATCAATACAATGTGTGTACTTCCCATGCGCGCTAGGCTCGCTAGCTATGAAATTGGTTCTTAGTCAATTGGACTTTGGGCTTATATGGCCACACCTCTTAATAGTATTGCTCTGGGGAAGAATTATTTTGATTGGGCTCACTTAGTGGGCTGTATTGTTGAACAAGATCAAAGTGTTAGGCTTTTAAAATTATAAAATTATGGCCAATTTATTTACACTTCTATATTTACTAAGGGTGGGAGTGGGACGGGACGGGATGAGATTCGTATTTTAAATACTAAATAAAAAATAAAATAAAAATTAAAAAACGAAATAAAATAATAATATTACCGACTTATAAAACAATCAAATTTTAAATAAAATAAAAATGATAAGTTTTTGACATACTATATATATATATATTGAATTGATTTAAGATTTTAATTCTAAAAATAAATTATTAAATAAGTTAAATAATAACTTATTTTTATTCAATTTAAATAATATATTAATTTTTTAAAATTTTTTAAGTAGAAATATTAATATTTTCAAGAAAAATAAATAAATAAAAATTAAATTATTTTGAAATTTTATTAGATTGTAAAAATATAATAAATTTAATTAAAATTATAATTAATATTTTGATATTTTTATTAATTTGTATGAAAAAATAAAATTTTTATTGATATTAATAAATAAACGGGACATGACGGAATTAAACGGGATTGTCCCGGTCCCGTCCTGTTTCATTGTAAAAAAATTAAAACGGGGGGTCAGGACGGGACGGGATTGTCATTTTTAAAATCTATCCCGTCTCATCAGCTAGTTTTCGAGATAAAATCGGGACGGAATCGGAATTTTGGGACGAAGTGTCCACCCCCTAATATTTACTCTTCACACTTTCAACATTAATTTACCTCATAACTTTTAAAAAAATGATAACTACACCCGTGTTGTAATATCAAAAATACCCTTATAAGTTATATCACCTTTCAAATAAAAAATACTTTTCACATCCCCTTCAACCTTCACTAGCGGTAAGCTTTTTTAGTCTTTTTTTTTCGAGTTCAACTCAAATCAATTGATCATGGTTGAACGTTGATACAGTAACTTATAGTTCTCTGTTGAGAAATTTAATAAAAATGCATTTTTTTTTTTTTTTAGAAATTTATTGTGAGATTCAAATTTAATTATGTTCTGCTTTTTTTTTCTTTTTAATTATAAAGGCTTGAAAGTTTAACTCCCAACTCAATTTTTATTCTAATTTGTTAGTTCATCACATGCTTCTGCTCGCTTGTTTGTGTTGTAGCATGATCAATGATTTATTACAATTTTAATTTAAGAATGAAAAAAATCTGTTGTGAATTTGTGATTTTGTAATGATATAGACTGCGTTATCATAATATATGTTACTTTAGAATCTTAGATGATGATTTAAAAAAATCAATTACTAAGACCAACTCCAATAGGAGTTATTTAAGGGAGTATTTCAATGCAATAGGAGATATTTGATGCAAGTAACTTTTTGAATAATTTTTAAAAAGTTATTCAATAACCACCAATTTATTCTGACAATAATGGAAAAGCTGAAGTCAATTAATGGGTGAGGTGGAGGAGAGACAAGAAGGGATTCATTTTATTTTATTTTATTTTTATAATTAATATTTTTAATGTATAATTAATTATAAATTTATAATGTTTTATATCAATATTTTTTATTTTTCAAGATCTATAAATTAAGACTAAGTTTGTTTCATTTGGATATATATTAATTTTTGGCTAGTTTCATTTTATAAAATATTACTATTATTAATTTGTATTTAAATTTTTTGATTTAATATTATTAATAAGAAAAGAATAAAATAATTATACATTGAAATGAGAAAATGATATAAAAGTGATAGAAAATAAAATAACTTTTGAAATATTTCCTATTGTAGAACGTGAGATATTTGAAAGATAAATTGAAAATATTTGATGACGTGGAGAGAGAATAAAATGATGTGGAGATAAATATTTAGGAGATCAATTATCTCCTATTGGAGATAGTCTAACAAGTCAATCTCGGGCTGTGAGGTTTTTGTTGGATATATTCAATAAGAGGGAATGTGACTTTTTAGTCGCATTTGATAACTAAATGAGTTAAAGTTCCCTTTATAAAAGTGTGAGTTTTTTACACCAATTGAACATAAAATGTCTCTTATACCCTTACTATTTAAATAAATCCAAAATAAACAAAAACAATCTCAAATAAAATAAAAACAAAATCAAAATAACTTGTGGGGCCCACGAGATCAGATTTTTTGTTGAGTTGAGGGTTTGGTGTAAGTTTAATTGTGCATTCATATCCCCCATATTCATCATCCAAACCTACCAAAAAAATTTCAAAACTCTCTCAAAATTCTCACAAAAAATTCCTATCATGTTGCCCCGTTAAATTCTGGAAAAAGCCGTCGGATATACGCGTGCCTCAACGAGCGAAAACGAGAGGTACGTGTTCAAGTTTTTTTGCGATTTTTATTTTCTGCGTCTGTTGCTCGATGGGTTGCTCGATGGTACGCTCCATCGAGTAACCCATCGAGTAACCAAGAATTTTTGAAGATCTTGGTTACTCGAATGCGTCATTACTGAAAAACCTTCGAGTAGTGGTTCGAGTAACCTTATTCCAGTAACAGATTCGAGTAAAGTGAGGTTACTCGAACCTCTATACAGGATGATCCTGTTACTCGAATGTAACAGGCCATCCTGTTACTCGATGGTAACAGTCCATCCTGTTACTCGATGGAACAGTCCATTCGAGTAACAGGGCCTGTTTTTTGCAAAAAAAACGCATTTTTCCGTAATTTTTGGTTTGTTTCGTCGATATATATGGATATGTTGTAATAGTTAACCTAATTCAATAATGTTTTTTGTAATTGTAGATGTCGAATCAACGAATCACGATACGTTACGGTGGTCGTTGGGAGCGAGCGGTCTACGTCGACGGGATAGATATGTGCCTTTTCTTCAGGAGGGATCAACTTACACTCGATGGTCTTGTGAGCCAGATTCGTGCCGTTTTGCGCCCTCCGCCGAATATCGAGTACATGTTGTTCATCTTAACACGAGGCAATGATTTTAGGAGCGTGCGGTGTCCTTTGCTTAGCGACGACGATGTATCCCGCATGCTAGCTAGACGAGCAAAAGGATGATTGTTTCATTTTCGTCACCGAGATGCTAGAGGAGGCACAACCAAATGCCCCCGAGGTGAATATTCCAGAAGTGGATCCGGATGTACCGACCGAGGGCGAGAGGCATGCTGAGAATTCCGAGGACGACGAAGAAGCTCGTCAGACCGATCAGTTGCAGTCGTTGACCACTGAATGGACAGAATGGATTAGACAGCCGCGGGTCATCACAAATATTCTGTCACGCCGTAATCTGTCCTCGAGTTCTAGTGTGGGATCCGGCGAGCAACCCGAAGCAACTCAGAATGCTCAGAATAATCCACTGCGCAACTGGATCATTCCACTGCCGGAGTTTGACCCCGCGGTTCCATTGCGATCGGTCGAGCCTCCCGAACTGGTGTATGGTCACATTGCAGTCGGCTCGACATTCCGAACGAAATCGGATCTGAAGATAGCGGTGGGGATGTATCACATGGAGCATATGGTGGAGTGTGCCACTAAACGCTCGACCACTGAACGGGTAGCGTTCGTCTGCAAGCGAGGTTCTGAGAAGTGCCCGTTCAAATTGTGTGCTACTGGGAATGACGAAACATTCTGGAAGATTACGAGGCTGAACTTGAATCACGAGTGTGTCAATGATTTGGGTCGGACTGCCGATCGTCACGTGTCGAGCAAGGTTGCCGCTACTTACTTTGCACGTCAGCTAGTCGACGATGAGATCACACTGAGGTCGAAGACGATGATTTCTGATCTGAGGAGATTGTACGGAGTAGTGATCGATTACAGCTTCGCCCTGCGGACGAGGAACCTGGCCGTTGAAATGAGGTACGGCAACTATCAGGATTCATATCAGATGCTCCCGTCATATCTGCATGTGCTGAAAGAATGCAATCCAGGGACTCGGTATGAGATTCAGACGACCAGTGAGGGCGTGTTCTGTCACATGTTTGTTGCACTTGGGCAGTGCATTAGTGCATTTCAGCAGCGCACTCTGCGTCCCGTCATAGTAGTCGACGCCACTCATTTGAAGGGGAAAAACAGTGGTGTGTTATTTGTTGCCGTCACGAAGGACGGAAACGAGCAGATTTTCCCGCTTGCCTTTGGTATCGGTTCGATTGAGAATGACCTGGAGTGGACGTGGTTTCTAGAGAACCTCAGGCTTTGCTACGATGCAGACGATCTGCTCATTGTGTCCGACCAGCACAAGAGCATCGCGAATGCTATTTGGAGTGCCTATCCCCACGCAACCCGTGCGTTGTGCTGTCACCACCTCGAGAAGAATCTAGCAATGTACCGCTCTCATGTGATCACAATTGTACACAAAGCTGCCTAGTGTTATCGAGTGGATGAGTTTGAAAAATATTTATCTGATTTGGAGAAAGCCAGTGGAGACGGTGCTTATATGCGCCTCGTTGGACTCAGTGTTGAGACCTGGGCAAGGTCGAAATGTGCTGCACGACGATATGGTTTCATGACATCGAATGCGGCCGAAGTCTTCAACAGTGCTATCAAATGGCCACGACGATTGCCTGTTTGTGCTATGCTCGAGTCGATTCGTGCGATGATTGAGAGATGGTTTGACGAGAAACGAAAGAAGGCTAATGAGAGAGATGATGAGCTGACCGAAGAGGCATTCGCAAAGGTGTCTAATCAGAATCAGTTGAGTCATCATTTTCCTGTTCGGGAGGTCAGTGCGGGGACCGTGTTCAGAGTTGAGGAAAACGGCAGGTCCTATCTCGTGGATATCGCGAGACGCACGTGTGACTGTCGGGAGTTCGACTTAGACCTTATTCCGTGTCGTCATGCTGCTGCCGCTATACGGTATGGTATCGGTTTCCTTACATCTTCTTTTTAATTTTAAACATTCAATTAATTAATGCCACTAACCTGATACTTTGTGTAGACGGGCTAGATTTTCATTGTACGATTTCGTCGGCCCCTATTTCAAGCAAAGCAGCTTGAGAGAGATGTATGCGACTCCTATTGTGTCAGTACCACACGTTGATGATTGGGTTGTCCCTCCAGAAGTAGCTTCGTACGTGTGTCTTCCACCGGAAGTGGTTAGTCAGGCTGGACGTCCGCGGATGAGTCGGGTTCGTTTTGCAGTTGAGGGATCTGGGTCTGCTCGTCGTGTACAGGTTTGTTCTTCGTACCTAATATTGTGTCGTCATTAGTTTGAGTAAAGACCTAATACCGCGTCTTTGTGTGCAGGTGTGTACGAAATGTAAGGGCGTAGGACATAACATACGCAACTGCAAGGCTTACATCCCTCCTGCTGGCGTTGATTTGAATGTCCCTCCGGAAGCCTCAAGAACGCAAGAATCGGGTCGAAGAAGGCAGAAGAAAAAGTGCAGCATTTGCAGAATCGAGGGCCACACAAAAACAAAATGTCCGATGCGTGTGGATTGAGGGCTCTTCTTGTGTTTGGTTGATTTGTTATCGTGTTTCTCGATACATCGTATGACTAGGATTGATTTATTATCTTGTTTCTGGATATATGCAGTGTGTTTCTTTGGATATTTGCAGTGGTTTTTGTTATACCTATGTGATTTGCAGGTCAGGGGATGTAAAAAAACAGAAAGGGCATTCTGCATATTCTGTACTCCATCGAGTAACCTTATTCGATTAACCTCATCGATTAACCTAATTCGAGTAACCCAATCCTGTAACCAATTCGATTAACCAATTCGATTAACCAACTCGATTAACCTATTCGAGTAACCCCATCTTGTAACCAATTAGAGTAACCCCATCTTGTAACCTCATCGATTAACCTATTCGAGTAACCTATTCGATTAACCAAATCTTGTAACCCTACATTCGATTAACCCTACATTCGATTAACCCTTTCGAGTACATTAGGGTTTCCATCGAGTACATTAGGGTTACCATCGAGTAACGATCGAGTAACCATCGAGTAACTAATAACAGGACCCATTTTTTTCAATTTTAAGGCCGTTCGTCAATCTCTAATTGTGTTTTTGCGTATGTAACTTCATTTTAATGATAAAAAACACTTATTAAACATGTTTTGATGTTCAATTTTGGAGTTCTAATCCATAACATGTCAACATTGAACTAATATCATAGTTTGTTTGTTGTAAACGTACTTAAGATATTTAGAAAAGTATGACTAATGTTCCAAGTTTCACTTGTTTTCACTCTAAACGAATCGATTGATCATCTAAACTGTTTTAATAATGTTTTATGGCTCTAAATTGAACTTATTAGTGCAAAAAACAACTTAATTATCCAAAAAAAGGCCAAAAATACTAATTTTGCAAGGTTAATCGATGGTTAGTCGATGGTAGATCGAGTAACAGCCCATCGACCAACCTTGGAGATTTATAATTACAGGATGATGGCTATTCGAGTAACCTTTTCCAGTAACATCTTCGAGTAACCTATTCGAGCAACCTTATTCCTGTAGTTGATCGAGTAACCCTATTCCTGTAACCCTTTCGAGTAACCTCTTTTAAAGTATTTGGCAGATTCAGGACTGATTCCACATTACTCGATGGACCTGTTCTTGGTTACTCGATGGTTACTCGATGGGTACAGGCGATCGAGTAACCTCTGTGCAGAATGAAAACAGCTTTTTTCTTAACAATTTAAAACTCAAACCTGCAACATTCTTAACAATGAACACCTTCTCAAGACAGAAATACCAACAAATAATTATAGTTTGAAACACTCTAAATCAAAACAAATACCAAACAATAATAAACAAATCTCTAAAGTGTCGAGAATAAATCATCTATGATGATACTCTTCATTCGTTACCCCTTCCCGAGCTAACCAAAAAATCATCCTAGCAACATATGCTCGGTACTTTGTGATGTAACCAATGTCAATAGTCTTATTCTCGTGAGTCAATTTCTTGTTGACTAAGCGATCCAGGTACATGCAACAGATCGGCCCACACGAGCTCCCGTCGTCTTGCAATATTTGTTGGTCCATGGGCATTAGCTCAACCTTGAAAGCACACGTCTTACGCTCCCTGAAAAATAAAACATTGAAAGCACACGTCAATATCATATAAGAAAAAAGATAAAACTACACAACGAAATGAATTAAATGATTGAATCATACATGTACGAATGTTGGTCCCACCAGTTTGCGCTTTTCAACAATCGAGGCAACAAATCTGTGATAGGCTTCAGCTCTTTAACCCTGATCTTGGGATTCGGGAGAGTATGCAACAAGGAATCATACACTTCGACAGTCCAGGTGTCGAAAACAATGACCGCCACGATCCAGTGAATGTTATCCAAGTTGCAAATCAAGGCCACCTTACATACAAACAATGAAAATATAAGAAATCAGAGAAACCGAAGTTTAATAAAATTCATTTAACATACCTTATGGATATTGTACCAACTATGTTCACCACCACCCGGACCCGATACAATTTTTCTCAGATCCAGAGGTGGGATCCAATTCTTGTATCTCTGCTCGAAATTATCCGACTTCCCTGTATGCTTCAGTTTCCCGTATTCACGGCACATAGTTTGCTTTGGAAATGACATAAATTATGTCAGTAAAATTATAATAAAAATATAAAATATAACAAACATATATAAAAAAATTCACTTACAAAGAAGTCGGGACCGAAGATCTGGTGCGTAAAGTCATGCACGCGCGACTTCACCCCTTCTTTGTTTTTGAGTTTTTGTCTCAGGAAAGCAACATACAAGTCGAGTACCTGAATAATTAAAACGTTGTTAAGATTTAAACATAAATTAATAAAGTTAAAATTTATAATATTACCTGAGACGTGAACCAAACGGAGGGACTTTCGACATCGTCGAAGAATTTCTGATCAAGGATCAAATCATTGATTAAGTCGTTTTGTAGTGCGTCAAATCAAATAAAATAATCGAACTAGCTGCTAAAGCAACTCGCCCGAGTCGATCTCTCGAGGAACACTACTATCGGCGTAAAAGCGTTTATTTGTTTGCAACTAAGAAAAGAAGAGAAATAGCATAATGCTCAAGTTTGTTTTTGAGTTTTTTTTTATTAATTCTAAGAGTTAACTACGGAAATTTAAAGACGATAAAACAAGTAAAAAGCAAGAAATAATGTTTGTGAATAAATTGGGAAAATATAGGGTTTCGGGAATCACGATCATCTTAATCGAGTTAAAGTTCAATTTCATAAAATAGTACTAACACGTCCGTTACCGGTTGGTATTAATTCAATAACGAAATTTAAATTCAAACCCTAGTTGGAAAAATCGATCATCCCTAGCCCTAGGTTAAGAGTTTAGCTACTCATGTTTTTGTTTGAAAACGAATTAAATTTTTGAAAATAAAAGTTCATGAAAACAATTTGTAAAAGTAAATTAAAAGTGAAGCAATTGATCAAACACGAAATTAAAGAACGAACGAAGCGAAAGAAGAAATAAAACTTACTAATCAACAATCAAATCCAAACCAAGGGCATCCGTCGGAGGCAATCCAACTTTTGCCGAATTCGAAAACAAGAGAAATCCAAGATGCAAAGCGTGAATTCAAAACCTCGATACTACGAGTTCCAAGTCTTCTCAAAAAGGCGGTGAAAAACGATATGAAAAAGGTGTCTAAGTTTCTTGGCCGAAGCCCTATTTATTAGTCGGCAAAAGCCGAGTCAAACACGCGGGTCAACTCCAGAAAAGAGGACCAAGCGACCGCCTGAGGAGGGGAGGCGATCGCTCGCGTCAGGCGGCAGGCGAGCGCCTGCAAGGGAAGCGGGCGCCTGGTCAGAATTCTGGCTGTCTGAAGTTGAGGGCAAGCGACCGCCTGGCAGGGTGGCGATCGCCCGCGGCAGTGAGGAGGCGACCGCCTGCGAAGGGAGCGGTCGCTTGGTGCGCTTTTCTGAGCCTCTGAATTTGATGGCAGGCGAGCGCCTGGGACCTCAGGCGAGCGCCTGGGACCTCAGGCGGGCGCCTGGTCTTCTCTGCTCCGGTTTTGCCTCGACTCGACTTGCTTGAGCTCCTTTCTTCGCCCTTTTCGACACATGCAAGCTCGTATACCTGCACACTCACAAACACATCAACCACGCCAAAACCACGAGGAAAGCTCAAGAAACGGAAAGAAACGGAAGAACTCACGCACAAAATAATACGGAAAAACGACACAAAAACACAAACATCAACTCCCCCACACTTAGTTTCTTGCTTTTCCTCAAGCAAGCAATCATAAAAGCACGAAGTATGTCCCAAACACATGCATGCCAATCACTTACTCGAATTCTCAAAACCACAAATAGATCCTCGATGCGTACGGAAAAAGTAAAACAAACAACTATCGTCCCACAATGAATTAGAGCCGTAAAGATCACTTAAGCATCATCACATGTCACAATTTCAAGTTCCCTCACTAAGATTCACTCATTCTTCTTTAACTCTCGAGAATAGGTCACTCATAAGCATACACAAGCGAAAGATGAAAGTCAAAGAACTCGTGTACTCAAGGAAGGAAAGCACATATACGGACAAGGACGAGCTTCAAATAACATCAAATGCACCTAAGGACATCAACTAAAAACATAGTCAAGTTGCACTCTCCACTAATCAAGGTCTACCATCTTAAGAATCATGGGTGATCGACAAAAATGGGTGTAACGGGGCTCGGCTAAAGGTATTCGGGAATATTTGGGAAAGAGTGGACTAACTCGTACAAGCACGTACCTCCAACACAATCAAATATCCGTCTACGCACAACACCCCCTTCCTCACCAAATACAACAAAACTCATCAAAGCCACATCAACATCCGAGCAATTAACTAGTGTCATTATTCGACTCTTTTTGCTATTTTTTTTTTTTGGAGACTTATAACATGTCTGGACTCTTTTCTATTTTTTTGGGAGACTAAACTTGTCTCATTTTTGTTTTTATCTTTTTTTTTTTTTTTGGAGACTTATAACATGTCTCGACTTATTACAAAACACATCGTATCGACACCTTATATCCCCAAATACAAGACCTCCCTTCTCTCCTTCACGAAATATAGAACAACAAGGAAAGGCTAAACGTAGGCTCAACGGGGCTACTAGGGTGTCCCACGACGGGCTCGGGGTCAAAACATCGAAAAGCGGCTAAAAATGGCTATCCTAGTCGATCAAAACCCAATCATATTCAAAATCAAGTAATTTATGACGTACAAGTCTCAAGTAACAACCTAAGCATGCTTTAGCTATCTCTAGTCCATACGGATGCATAAGATGTAGAACAAAGAAAATGAGAAGCTCAAGAAATAACAACGAGAAGTGTCACACAAAGAAGAAAGCTATAATGGCTCAAATTCTCACAAGGTCATTTGGAAAGTGAAACGATGACATGCAATTATCTCAAGGTGACATTACGGCATCTAAACACGAGTTCAAAAATCATTCACATACCGACCTCTAGCATCAAAAATCAATCGCACCTCAAGAATCGAAATAAAGCAACTAACATGCATGGGGGACATAACAACTATACTTTCATGAAAATCGTATCTCAACAGGGGGGAGTTATCACATACCAACACAAAGCAAGTGAAAGAAACACAACTAAAACACAACAAACCACAAAGAAAGAGAAGAAGAAGAGGAAGAAAAGGAAGCAAACCCCCCCACACTTGGGTTGATCCGTGTCCTCATGGATGTAGAACCTTCCTCGGAAAGCATGCATCCCAAGAAAGTCGACCTCGGGGATGTCCAAAAGTGACGGGGCTAAGAACCTACACACCAAAACTCAAACAAAACCACCCAAGCAAAAACAAGTAATAAAAGGAAACAAGAAACAAAACACGACTCAATGAAAAGAAAAGCAAAGAAAAAACTATATACATACCACGACCGTACGAAGGTACGGTCGATCCTCATGGCTCGGGTGGTGGGTACTGTGGCCCTCGGAACATGGTCATCATCTGAGCGTACTGGGTGACATGAAAAGCGTGCTCCTCGTCCTGACGAGTCTGCTGTCGGGCGCTCTCGGAAATGTAGTAGGCATGGTTTGCGGCTTGCTGGGACTCGATACGGTCGAGCCGACCATTAAAATGGTCCTCCATCTGATTAAGTCGGCCATCCATGTACGTGCGGTCCTCTCCCGCCCAAGTCCGGAATCCGTCTTGCTGAGAATAGTCTATCTCCCGCCTACTCGTCTCCGCGTCCTCGAAGTTCGTGCGCATCTCCTGGAATTGGTTGATCATGTCATGGAATCCGGCGGTGTATGACGCGTAGGTCGGGTAGGAGATCGGAGCAATGTAGTCCGCTGCATACCCCGGCTGTGGAGGCTGAGACGAGGGGTGTACCGGAGGTGCGGTGCTCGTCGATGCGGCATTCCTCGAGCCTCGTCCAATGCGCACGGAGAAGCTCACCTCAGCCCCAGTAGTCGTAGCACCTAATTGGGAGTTACCTTTTGAGATTATGTGTGATGCGTCTAACTCAGCGGTAGGAGCGGTTCTTGGTCAGAAAGTGGATAAGTTGCTTAGGGTTATTTATTATGCTAGTGTGACCCTCAATAGTGCTCAAACCAACTACACCACTACCGAGAAAGAGTTGCTAGCGGTTGTGTTTTCCTTGGATAAGTTTAGGTCTTACATCATAGGGTCTAAAGTTATTGTTCATAGCGACCACCAAGCCCTACGACATTTGCTAGCTAAGGCTCAAGCCAAACCGAGGTTGATTAGATGGATCCTTTTACTACAAGAGTTGGATGTGGAAATTAAGGATAGGAAGGGGTGTGAAAACGTAGTAGCCGACAACTTATCTAGGCTAGAGCCACCCCCTGAGATTTTAGGACATAGTATTGATGGTTCGATTCCCGACTCTTTCCCTTATGAGCTTGCTATGGCTATGACCCCGGTACCTTGGTACGCGGATATTGTGAACTTTTTGGTTGCAGGAGCTTTAAGGGAAGGGATGACTTCTCAAGAAAAGGCGAGGTTCGAGCATTTGTCCCAAGAGTACTTTTGGTCGGACCCCTATCTCTACAAGTTCGGGAAAGATGAGGTGATCCGTCGATGTCTCCCGGAGGAAGAGCAAGCCGACGTACTCAAGTGTTGCCACCACGACGAGAGTGGAGGTCACTTTGGGGTCATAAAACCGCCCACAAAGTCCTCCAATCAGGTTTGTTTTGGCCTTCTCTTTTCCGTGATGCAATTGATTATTGCAAAGCTTGAGACCGGTGCAAACGCATGGGGAACATAGGTAAACGTGATGAAATGCCCTTAAATATTAACTTAGCGGTTGAAATCTTTGATGTTTGGGGTATTGATTTTATGGGGCCCTTCTCTGTGTCTTTCGGTTTTGAGTACATTTTGTTGGGTGTTGATTATTTGTCCAAGTGGGTCGAAGCGATCCCCACTAGGACGTGTGATGCTAAAGTTGTTCTCAAGTTTGTGCAAGAGAATATTCTTTCTAGGTTCGGATTCCCGAAGGCCATTATCAGCGATGGCGGTAAGTACTTTTGCAACAAGCTTTTCGAGAAGTTGATGGTCAAGAATGGCATCAACCACAAAATAGCCACGGCTTATCATCCACAAACGTCCGGGCAAGCCGAGACAAGTAACCGTCAAGTGAAAGAGATCCTCGAAAAGACCGTGAAACCTTCCCGCAAGGATTGGTCAGAGAGACTCAACTCAACTCTATGGGCTTATCGGACCGCATACAAGACGGTGATCGGAATGAGTCCCTACCGCCTTGTCTTTGGGAAGCATTGCCACATGCCGGTGGAAATCGAGCATCGAGCTTATTGGGCAATCAAGGCTACGAACATGGATTTAATGGAGGGCGTAGGAGCCCGAGCTTTGGAGTTGTCCGAGCTTGACGAGATGCGCAATGAGGCATACGAGAACTCTCGTATCTATAAGGAAAAGGTGAAGGCGACTCATGACAAGAGGATCAAAAACAAGGAGCTAACCGTCGGGATGAAAGTACTTCTATTCAACTCGAGGCTCCGGTTGTTTCCCGGAAAACTCAAATCAAGATGGAGTGGACCGTACGAGATAATGGAAGTGTTCCCATATGGAGTGGTTAAGCTTTACAACCCGAAGACTAGAGGAGCGATGTTGGTTAACGGGCACCGGGTGAAGCTGTATATTGAGCCATACATGGAGGGGAACAAGATCAAGTTCGGAGTAGAGTCGATTCTACTCGGTGACGTATCCTATGAATAGAGCTCTCTAGTCGGGCTCGAGACTTTAAACGAGCGTCGCGTGGAGACTAGTCCACGGACCGTAATGCTCTTTCGGTTCCCAAAACGAGTGCCGCGTGGGGGCCTACCCACGAAGCGTCAAGCTCACGACGTAAACTGAGCTATTTCATGCTTTATATGCTGGGAGAACGAGTTCAAGGGGATAGCACGGCAGTCGAGTAAGAATCGATTCTCGGAAAGAACGAAACGGGATCAAGCGCCCGCCGCATCCTCGAGCGGTCGCTTCATGACCTACGTGAGTGATCGCTGCCATCACCAAGCGGTCGCCTCGTGCCGTTTTCAGAGAAGGAGAAATTCGGCCAAGCGCTCGCTCGCCCGTGAAGCGCCCGCCTTCTCGCCGTCGCGAGCGATCGCCTATGCCGGAAGCGGTCGCCTGGTGTCATTTTCTGAGACTCGAAATTTAGCGGGCGCTTGGTAACGAGGCGCCCGCCTCCTTCCCTTTATAAAAAAAATAAATAAATAAAAAATTATATAATTATTATATTTATTTTTATTTTTTTTGAAATTGCATAAGGGGGGAGGGAACCCTAATTCCCACATCCGCCTCCTTCTTTCTTGTTTCGATTTTGCAGGACCAAAATTTTTTTCTTCATCTTCCCCAGCTGCACCACGACCCATCCACGCCGCCCATCTCGCCGCCGCTCACCCACCGTCAGCAAGTCTCCACTCGCGCCGCCAGCCTGCTCCGAGCTCGCCGTCGACCACCATTCCGTCAGCCGCCGCCGCGATTCCACCCGGAGCAGCTCCGCCGGGTCCGAGCAGCCGTCACCGTCAGTCAACCACAACCGCCGCCGTCGATTTGCTCCGTCCCCGGTCAGCACCAGCTCCGGCCGAATCCACTGCACCGGACCTCCAGCCGCCGCCCGCATCCGACGACTACAGCTCCGGTCGCCGCCGACAGCCGAGAACCGCCATCAGTCAACTTCAACGCCCAGAACCGAGGCTGTCCACAACCCGCCCCGATCTCCTTCGACTCGATTCACGGCAATCCCGTGAACGTTCGGTTAGTTCGGTTCGTTCCGTCTCGATTCCGAGCTTCGGCAGCCCCGTTTGTCTTTTTCCGGCAATCCCGGTAACTCCTCAACTCCTTGGAAATTTGTTGGAATTCGATATCCCGGGCTATTAAAATTTGCGGAAAATAATAACCCGATCAAAAAACCTCGATTGCCGGAAAAATCACGAGTCCACGCGAGCCGGGGCTCGACCGAACGCACAACGCGCACGAGGACGCGTGCGCGCCCAGCCGCACCCCCGCGGGAACCCGCGATCGCTCCCAGCGATCGCACGGGATGCCTTGCGGCATCCCTGGGGATGCTCGTAGCATCCCCGCAGCGGATCCGGTGATCCGCTGCTCGCACGGGCTGGGGCTCGTCCCCAGCGAGCCGCTGCGGGTAACCCCGCAGCTCGCCACGAGTCGCTGCGGGTAACCCCGCAGCATCCCCGCGATCGATCCCTAGGATCGATCGCCCCTCCCGCACGCGATCCCCAACGGGATCCTCGAGCCGCCGGCGATCCGGTGGTTCGACCACCATCGCCCGGCTCGATCCTCGTTCCGGGGTTCGATCCTCGGATCTTCGTTCTACGGTATTCTCGATAAATCCAAAACCGAATAATATCAAGTTAGTTTAGATATCATACCTACGATTCGTTGTTCGGAGAAACGAAACCAAGATGACCTTTGAATCTTCCCACGTATTCCTTGCACTCCGTTCGAACGTCGGGTGGGCGACGATCTATCGAACTCCTATGGATCTCCTTCAACTCTCTAGAATATCAAGTGTGATAATCTTGTCTTATGAATTATGAAGGCCATGTAGTGCTTTTATAGGCTACGTAGGGGATCTAAAGGAGGTGGAATATTGGGCTTCCAATATTGAAGATTAAATTGAGCCCACTGCTCAAGTCCATTAATCCTTATCAATATTAATTAAATTTATTTTCCACTATATAAATTAATTGCACTCCCAATATTAAACCATATTATATCCAAATAATATTTCTCCGGTAGTATTATTTATTCCGTGTATTTAAGATATAAATATCCATGAATAAAATTTATTTATTGCT
The DNA here is from genome assembly GCA_954870475.1 of Euphrasia confusa. NCBI lineage: Eukaryota > Viridiplantae > Streptophyta > Magnoliopsida > Lamiales > Orobanchaceae > Euphrasia > Euphrasia confusa. The sequence continues at coordinate 49,015,046 of OX940949.1, read as the reverse complement.
TAATAAATTTATTTCTCTTTTATCCGAGACTAGTACCACTCAACCTTATTTATTATGCGGAATTAAATCCACTCGCGAGGTTTACATAATAAATCCTTATGAGCTCATCTCGGGGATATTATCAACCCTTCCGGGATACACTGTCCCGTCAAGAATTCACGGCATGCCATATATAAAATATAGTGACCCAACTTAACCGGTAATTGACCCAATAATTAAACCGGTCAATTCCTTTGGAAAATCAAAGTCACTTATATTAAATATACACACCCGCAATTGTATCGGGGATTAAGAATAAAATACACTGAGTCTCAAATCAATTATCGACGAGCAAACCTAATTGATGAGTCTCATACGATCCGCTCAATACACCAAGTGTACAAGTGTGATAAAATAATTAAGACAAATTATTTTCTCTCTCACACAACGACTATACCGATGGATTGGTCCGTGTCCATCTAGGTCGTGAGCATCTGTTCGATTAAATACGAGTAACCGATAGTATGATCTTCTGTGTGGGCCCGACACACCATACTAACTACAACGTATAGAATCCAGGACTATAATTTGCATAAATTTAATTAACAATAATTAAAAGCAAATGAATGTTTGTATTTAATAGGTAAATGAAAGTGTACAAGGAGTTCATAATACTCAAATCTAGAAATTAAGTATACTACTCCAACAATCTCCCACTTATACTAAGGTCTAGTCTTATCCTCCAAACTTCTGACTCCCAAACCCTCCAAGTGCTTGAAATATACTTCCTTAGGAAGTATCTTGGTGAAAGGGTCCGCTAGGTTGTCCTCCGAAGCTATCTTGGTGACTATCGCATCGCCCCTCTTGACGATGACTCGAATCAGGTGGTACTTGCGCTCTATGTGTTTCGTAGCACTATGGGACCGTGGTTCCTTACTGTTTGCCACTGCACCGCTATTATCACAATAAATTGTCATAGCTCTGGGCAAACTCGGAATCACATCTAAGTCCTGGAGGAAATTAAGGAACCAAACTGACTCTTTCGCTGCCTCTGAGGCTGCAACATATTCAGCTTCCATGGTAGAGTCCGAAATGCACTTTTGCTTAACACTCCTCCATGATACGGCTCCACCTCCCAAAGTGTACACATAGCCTGATGTCGACTTTCGCCGGTCCTTATCAGCTTGGAAATCCGAATCCGTATAACCCAAAGGAATCAGATTGTCTGCTCCGTAACTCAGAACATAATCCCTAGTATTTCGCAAATACTTGAAAATGCTCTTTACGGCAGTCCAATGAGCCTTTCCAGGGTTACTCTGATATCTCGCTACTACGCCAACTGCATAGCAGATATCAGGCCTCGTACATAACATTGCATACATTAAGCTTCCCACAGCCGAAGCGTAGGGAACTGCTTTCATTTCATCTTTCTCCTTTTGTGTCCGAGGACACATCTCCTTAGAAAGATAAGTTCCTTTACTGAAGGGTAGTTCACCCTTCTTGGAATCTTGCATGTTAAAACGAGCCAGAATCGTGTCTATATAAGATTGCTGGGATAGGTACAATGTTCTATTCCGGCGATCCCTTATAACCTTGATCCCTAGAACATGCCCGACTTCTCCCAAATCTTTCATATCGAATTGTCTAGACAACCATCCCTTTATGTCTGATAACATTTTCACACTGTTGCCAATGAGAAGAATGTCGTCTACATAAAGCACGAGAAACACCACCTTCTTCCCATCACGTTTCCAATACACACACGATTCGTCCATGCTTTGACTGAATCCAAAAGATTGGACTACTTCGTCAAACCGCAGGTTCCACGATCTCGAGGCTTGTTTCAATCCATAAATGGATCGATTAAGCTTGCACACTAGATGATCTCGCCCATTAGCAATGAATCCTTCTGGCTGTTTCATATAAATCGTCTCGTCAAGACTTCCATTTAGGAAAGCTGTCTTGACATCCATTTGCCACACCTCATAATCCATATGAGCTGCTATGGATAAGAGAATCCGGATCGACTTTATCTTGGCTACCGGCGATAAGGTCTCCTCATAATCGATTCCCTCTTTCTGAGTATATCCTTTCGCAACAAGCCGAGCTTTAAAGGTTTCAACCTTTCCGTCAGATCCTCTCTTTCTCTTGAAGACCCATTTACACCCAATTGGCTTTACGCCGCTTGGTGGTTCTACAAGATCCCAGACTTTATTAGAATCCATAGATTCAATTTCGGATCTCATCGCTTTCTTCCAAGAAGGCGCATCTATATCTTGTACCGCCTCATCATAGGTCCAGGGATCGATTTCATGAACTCCAGGTCCAGAGTCCGAAGACTCACCCAGTCCAATCCATCGGTCTGGTTGCTTAACAACCCTCCCACTACGACGGCGTTCCGGTGTATTAACAGTGATAGTAGGTGCAGGTTCTAGTGGTGTATCTATACTCGATTCGGCTGTATCTAAGTCTTCCTTGTTACCTCTCAACTCATCAAGTATTATGTCACTTTTGAGCTTGTGGTCCATGACATAGTCTTCCTCTAAGAACCGAGCGTTAGTACTTATAACGATCTTCTGGTCCGTAGGACTATAGAACATGCCACCTTTAGTTCCTTTCGGGTATCCTATAAACAGCCGTAATTCTGATCTAGGTTCTAACTTATCGGCACCTTGTCGCAACACATGTGCTGGACATCCCCAGATCCGAAGGTGCCTGAGGCTAGGCTTGCGCCCGCTCCACCTTTCCATGGGTGTGGTGGGTACCGTTTTTGTTGGAACCATGTTGAGAATGTACGCCGCTGTTTCCAAGGCATGTCCCCAGAACATAGTAGGTAAGTCCGAGTAACTCATCATTGAACGCACCATCTCCATAAGAGTCCTATTCCTTCTTTCCGACACACCATTCTGCTGGGGAGTATATGGTGATGTAATTTGGGAATCAATCCCATTCTCTGCTAAGTATGCCTTGAATTCTCCAGACAGGTACTCGCCTCCGCGATCAGATCGCAGGCATTTAATGGATTTACCTTGAAGGTTCTCCGAAAAAGCCTTGAACTCCTTGAACTTGTCAAAGGATTCGCTCTTGCGGCGCATCAGGTATACAAATCCATACCTTGAGTAATCATCAGTGAAAGTGATGAAATACTCGTACCCTCCCCTTGCCTGAGTAGACATAGGTCCGCATACATCAGAGTGAATCAAATCCAACACTTGTTCAGCCCTTCGTCCTTTACTAGAAAAAGAACGTTTGGTCATTTTTCCCTCCAAACAGGATTCGCAGGTTGGAAGGTCCTCTCCTTCAACACCACTGATGAGACCATCAGTTTTCAACCTTTGAATTCTATTTGAGTTAATATGACCTAGCCTTAGGTGCCACAAGTATAATTGATTCATCTTAGAAGGTTCCTTTCTCTTATTGGTGTTCGTAGATGTGTTATTACTCTCGGTTAGTTGCATCGTGTTAGACTCAGGATTTAGCACATACAAATCGTCCACCAATGTACCAGAACAGATAATCTCACTGTTTCTTCTTATGATCACAGAGTGGTCAAAAGAAACAGAATATCCATTCATAATAAGTTTAGAAACCGAAATTAAATTCTTTCTAAAGTTGGGTACATAAAGACAATTTTGTAAAACTAAAACCCTATCACTACTAAAGCGTAAGTGAACGTCTCCCACTGCAACAGCTGCCACCTTCGCAGCATTGCCCATGTAGACCACGATTTCTCCCTCTCTAAGTCTCCGGGTTTCCTGGAACCCCTGCAATGAATTGCAGACATGATCAGTGGCCCCCGTATCTACACACCAGGTGCTGGTAGATATCACCACTGATAATGTTTCGGTGACTAAGGAAAATTTCGTACCTTTGATGAGAGGACAATCAGACTTCCAGTGCCCAGACTGCTTGCATCGAAAGCACTTGCCTTGCGGCTTGCTCCTCCCAATCCGTGGTTCAAAACCACTGGGCTTCTTTGCTTGCACTTCCAACTTGGCCACTAGAGCTTGTGATTCTCTGATCATACTTATCAGTTCATTTCTTTTGAAATCGTTTTTAAGCGATTCCTCAAGAGGACTGAACTTAATGAGTATGTCAATCACCTCTAGTCCGGCTTCCTTACTATGTCCTAACATCTCCTTGAGGTCATTTACAATGTCCTCATCAGTTGGGACAATAGTGGATTCGGAAGGCTCAACAGTCTGGACAATGTCCAGATTTCTTTTCCAATCAGTACTATATGGAACCAGTGAGTTTTCATCTTTAAGTATATCACAAAGTGGGGTCACAGTCATTCTTAACCTATAAGCACATAAAACAAACAAACAATTTAATATCCGATATTATCTCCCTTTAATAATATCATTAAATCACTAATCGCCTCTAAAATCCCATCAGGTTAAAGCAAGCCACGTTCGTGTGGACGTTTACCCACCCAAATGATTTAGCAATTAGATTTTGCTTTGGTCATACATCATTATAGCGTTACTTCGTTGGGAAGAATACTATAAAGCGCACCTAAGTGTAAACCATTACTCAGTACTAAGGTGAATCGTTTAGAATTGTTATGTCACCGCAAGCCACGTTCGTGTGGACGTTTACGACAACTCGCAATCCTTCACAATTCCCTATAACTGTCTACATCAATTATTCTAAAATCCCATTCAGTATAGCAAACCACGTTCGTGTGGACGTTTACTATACCAAAAGATTTATATAATTGAAATCCAATTACTTGATCCATTTAATCTTGTAAATCAAGATGCGGAGAATCATAAGTGAAACTCGAAGTTTCTAACCAGTGATTCACCATGCGAACAACCCTATCTCTCATAAATGAGGGAGCCGAGGACACAATCGATCCATCTATCAAAGAATGGTACGACTGCCTCTAATTTGTGTCCTCGACATGACCAAGTGGCTCTGGCTCCATTCCACTCCCCGGGGTGAGAATGAGTCGACTTGAAATCAGCTTTGGAAAGACAAATTAGGCATTGTTTGATAAACTTAATCAATGTTTCTCGTAAGAGGAATTACAAGAACTCTCCTCCAATAACTTATCTATATAAACTTCAAAAGTTTATAAAAGTCACCAAGAGAGCAGCAATGGAGACCATGGGTATGTTTCCATACCCTCTCCCACTTAGCTTTTTACAATAAAGGGATATGTTATCTAGTGCATAAAAGTAAACACATATAGCATGCATACATGTAATAAAGCACATAGTATTATCACATAGTCAAAATAATTACTAGAATATTATTTTCCGACTATTATGGCTTTACTCCATCTCCGTACGCATCTTCTAGTCTTTAGTCTTCGTTCTTGAATGCTCCATGTGACGAGAATATTAATTTCCAATATTTAAATCTATTTATTTTTAATAAATCCAAAAGATACTTAATTAATAATAATTAAGTCAATCGAATAAATCAAAAATAAAATTAAATATTATTAATATTTTTTATTTATTTTATTTTCCCTTTCTATTTCATTAAATCTCTAGAATAATCTATCCAAGACCCACTTGGAATATTCTAGATGATTTCCATAATGAAATAAGGAAATAAAATAATTTAGAACTCTTCTACTTTCCAAGATTAATTAATTCCCATTACTATGAAAAATTCCCATAAAATAGGAATAATCAATTAGGAAATAAATCAATCCTAAATTAGCTTTTATTCCTTTCCAATTCTATTAAATCTCTAGGATCCTATTCCAAGTAGAACTCGGAATATTTTAGAAGACTTCCATAATAGAATAAGGAAATAAAATTAATTCCAATTAATCCTTTTCCTAATCCATGAGAATTCCCAAAAAAAGGAATACTCAAATAGGAAAAATCCGAACCAATTAGGAAAGTAAATTACCGGACCGGGATAGCACGGGGTGGGGATCCCCGCGCCACCCATCGACCGCCGCCTAGGAGGTGGCCGGCCACCGTCGCCGGCGGCCCCTCCATGCAAGGGTCGATCGATCCTCATGGGATCGACCATGGGGATGGTCGATCCTTGTCCCGTTCACCCTCTCGATCATCTCCTTCGTCACACGTCTTCTCCGGCGATCGTTTCGGCATCGATCCAACGCAAAATAAATTACATAATCTAAATTACAATTCCGGTATCGATTCTATACATGAAATCGACCCTATACAATTTCCGTAAAAAGTAGAACGTAATAATAAATCCTAAATTCGGTCAACCCCCGATTTTTTACTATTACAAGCATTCACCACCAAAAACGAATCTCGACATGTCCGAGAGTTTAATTAAACCAACAATCACATGACAAAATAATTAAACGAATAATCATCAAGCCATAATAGTCGGAACCCTGCAAGGTAGAACAATTTTTATCGAAAATACCGTGAACGTAAACCACGCTCTGATACCAATTGTTGGAATTCGATATCCCGGGCTATTAAAATTTGCGGAAAATAATAACCCGATCAAAAAACCTCGATTGCCGGAAAAATCACGAGTCCACGCGAGCCGGGGCTCGACCGAACGCACAACGCGCACGAGGACGCGTGCGCGCCCAGCCGCACCCCCGCGGGAACCCGCGATCGCTCCCAGCGATCGCACGGGATGCCTTGCGGCATCCCTGGGGATGCTCGTAGCATCCCCGCATCCGCTGCTCGCACGGGCTGGGGCTCGTCCCCAGCGAGCCGCTGCGGGTAACCCCGCAGCTCGCCACGAGTCGCTGCGGGTAACCCCGCAGCATCCCCGCGATCGATCCCTAGGATCGATCGCCCCTCCCGCACGCGATCCCCAACGGGATCCTCGAGCCGCCGGCGATCCGGTGGTTCGACCACCATCGCCCGGCTCGATCCTCGTTCCGGGGTTCGATCCTCGGATCTTCGTTCTACGGTATTCTCGATAAATCCAAAACCGAATAATATCAAGTTAGTTTAGATATCATACCTACGATTCGTTGTTCGGAGAAACGAAACCAAGATGACCTTTGAATCTTCCCACGTATTCCTTGCACTCCGTTCGAACGTCGGGTGGGCGACGATCTATCGAACTCCTATGGATCTCCTTCAACTCTCTAGAATATCAAGTGTGATAATCTTGTCTTATGAATTATGAAGGCCATGTAGTGCTTTTATAGGCTACGTAGGGGATCTAAAGGAGGTGGAATATTGGGCTTCCAATATTGAAGATTAAATTGAGCCCACTGCTCAAGTCCATTAATCCTTATCAATATTAATTAAATTTATTTTCCACTATATAAATTAATTGCACTCCCAATATTAAACCATATTATATCCAAATAATATTTCTCCGGTAGTATTATTTATTCCGTGTATTTAAGATATAAATATCCATGAATAAAATTTATTTATTGCTTAATAAATTTATTCATCTCTTTTATCCGAGACTAGTACCACTCAACCTTATTTATTATGCGGAATTAAATCCACTCGCGAGGTTTACATAATAAATCCTTATGAGCTCATCTCGGGGATATTATCAACCCTTCCGGGATACACTGTCCCGTCAAGAATTCACGGCATGCCATATATAAAATATAGTGACCCAACTTAACCGGTAATTGACCCAATAATTAAACCGGTCAATTCCTTTGGAAAATCAAAGTCACTTATATTAAATATACACACCCGCAATTGTATCGGGGATTAAGAATAAAATACACTGAGTCTCAAATCAATTATCGACGAGCAAACCTAATTGATGAGTCTCATACGATCCGCTCAATACACCAAGTGTACAAGTGTGATAAAATAATTAAGACAAATTATTTTCTCTCTCACACAACGACTATACCGATGGATTGGTCCGTGTCCATCTAGGTCGTGAGCATCTGTTCGATTAAATACGAGTAACCGATAGTATGATCTTTTGTGTGGGCCCGACACACCATACTAACTACAACGTATAGAATCCAGGACTATAATTTGCATAAATTTAATTAACAATAATTAAAAGCAAATGAATGTTTGTATTTAATAGGTAAATGAAAGTGTACAAGGAGTTCATAATACTCAAATCTAGACATTAAGTATACTACTCCAACAAAATTATGGTGAACACACGAAGTAGGAAGAAAGCCCCGGCGTCTAAGAGGGCTCGGACCGACGTGGGCCCCTCCAACGCTTCCCCGGCAACGGCGCCAATTTGATTAAGTCGTTTTGTAGTGCGTAAAATCAAATAAAATAATCGAACTAGCTGCTAAAGCAACTCGCCCGAGTCGATCTCTCGAGGAACACTACTATCGGCGTAAAAGCGTTTATTTGTTTGCAACTAAGAAAAGAAGAGAAATAGCATAATGCTCAAGTTTGTTTTTGGGTTTTTTTTTATTAATTCTAAGAGTTAACTACGGAAATTGAAAGACGATAAAACAAGTAAAAAGCAAGAAATAATGTTTGTGAATAAATTGGGAAAAATCTAGGGTTTCAGGAATCACGATCATCTTAATCGAGTTAAAGTTCAATTTAATAAAATAGTACTAAAACGTCCGTTACCGGTTGGTATTAATTCAATAACGAAATTTAAATTCAAACCCTAGTTGGAAAAATCGATCATCCCTAGCCCTAGGTTAAGAGTTTAGCTACTCATGTTTTTGTTTGAAAATGAATTAAATTTTTGAAAATAAAAGTTCATGAAAACAATTTGTAAAAGTAAATTAAAAGTGAAGCAATTGATCAAACACGAAATTCAAGAACGAACGAAGCGAAGGAAGAAATAAAACTTACTAATCAACAATCAAATCCAAACCAAGGGCATCCGTCGGAGGCAATCCAACTTTTGCCGAATTCGAAAACAAGAGAAATCCAAGATGCAAAGCGTGAATTCAAAACCTCGATACTACGAGTTCCAAGTCTTCTCAAAAAGGCGGTGAAAAACGATATGAAAAAGGTGTCTAAGTTTATGGGCCGAAGCCCTATTTATTAGTCGGCAAAAGCCGAGTCAAACACGCGGGTCAACTCCAGAAAAGAGGACCAAGCGACCGCCTGAGGAGGGGAGGCGATCGCTCGCGTCAGGCGGCAGGCGAGCGCCTGCAAGGGAAGCGGGCGCCTGGTCAGAATTCTGGCTCTCTGAAGTTGAGGGCAAGCGACTGCCTGGCAGGGTGGCGATCGCTCGCGGCAGTGAGGAGGCGACCGCCTGCGAAGGGAGCGGTCACTTGGTGCGCTTTTCTGAGCCTCTGAATTTGATGGCAGGCGAGCGCCTGGGACCTCAGGCGGGCGCCTGGTCTTCTCTGCTCCGGTTTTGCCTCGACTCGACTTGCTTGAGCTCCTTTCTTCGCCCTTTTCGACACATGCAAGCTCGAATACCTGCACACTCACAAACACATCAACCACGCCAAAACCACTAGGAAAGCTCAAGAAACGGAAAGAAACGGAAGAACTCACGCACAAAATAATACGGAAAAACGACACAAAAACACAAACATCAATCATCACAGCACTTCACCCTCACGCAGGAATCGGGCCCCGACTGTCTATACACCTTGTACAACCGCGCGCTTCTTACACTGCGATCCTTACTAAATTCTTGGATGAAAGGGTTACGCAAGTACTTGGAAGGCACAACAACACGAGGTCCGAGGCTGCTCTCCCCGTCATCCTGCTCTGGCTCGTCACCCTCCTCGTCGCCGTCCTCGTCAGTGAAGCACCTGCTCTCGCCGTCATCCTCGTCACCCTCCTCGTCATAAGCACCCTGCTCTGAGAAGATATCAAATTTCCTCTCAGGATAGCTCTCGACATCGACCACAGCAGGTGGTGTCGGCGTGCTGGACGTCTCCAGATCAAAAGGAACAATCGACGGAGGCGTGCGGTAGCTGGAGGACTCAAATGGATAGGCCGGTGGCGGCATCTGATAACCCTGGAATGGAAAGACTGGACCCTGGAATGGACCGAATGGACCCGGCATCTGGTAACTCTCGAATGGATACTCAAACGGAAATACCGGAGGCACCTGGGGCTGGGGCTGCATGCGGTAACGCATCCATGCGTCAGCATCTCCAAACGAATACTACGGGGGGTCAGGCATCGCCGACGTCGAGAATCGAGCTGGTGCTCTGCGCAAAGAAGTCACAGCAATGTCCTCGCAGTGGTAGGAATGACGAGGAGGTGAACTCCGAGGGGGCGAGGAAGGCTCTTCGTACACTGGCCTCGAGGGATAAGGCCGTGGCTGGGAGTGTCGTCTCATACCGAAGAAGCCCTTCATTTTAGAGAGCAAGCTCTCCGTGACACTCTTCGTCACGCTCTCCGTGACGGCCTTCACGATGTGAGTCGTGAATCCCTTCTCGGACGTGTCGAACAAGATCCTCTCGAGGTCACTCCGACGATAAATAGGTAGATCATCGTCCACCACTCTCTCAGATGCAGCTCGAGACTCAGGAGGAGTAGCATCTCGAGCAGGAGGAATAGGAGGAGAAGCACCTCGAGGAGGAATAGGAGGAGAATCATGTCGAGGAGGCAGAGAATTATGTCGAGCTTTCCGAGATTTACGTCTCTCTTGTCTCTCTGCTGAAGAGATGGGCGTGACATCGTCACGCGTGCGGATACCATTCGCCGCCTTCTTGAATGTATTGGCCACGCTTTCGGCCACACGGTCCACAAGCTTCTTCTTCTTATTCTTCTCCATCTGCTTCTTCGGTGCAGGTGCTCGTGCCGGCCCCGCTGCGTGAGATAAGCGGACGGGAGGCTGGTACGGGAGGCCATACAGCTCACCGGCCTCAGTCAAACTCCTGTAATACAACATCTCCTCCTCCTCCGGTGTCGGTGTGAGGGTCTCGTGCACTTCAAGCTAAAAGAAAACAATAACAAAATATTTATTAGATATTCGATAAGATTATTAATTCAAAATTATTAACGAAACAGATTGACGGTTACCTGCTCATCCTCGAAGTAATCAGTGAAATCGAAGTTAGTCTTCCTCGGCGTCCAATTCAAAAACCAGGGCCTTTGCGTCACTCGGCTCCGGGTACCGCACAGTCTCCCTAAAGGAGGAAAGGCCTCGAAGGCCCAACACTGGAAGGCCCAAACTGGACCGTAAAAGTGATAAGCAGGTTTGTCCACCTGATCAGCTGCCATCCCAGCAGTGCTGATGTAGTGCGAGAAGTTCTGGAACGTATTAGAACCCCAAGGAAACCACTTCCAGCCATCGTTGTACTCCACCAGTGTCCAGACCCAGTTCTCGACATCCAATTTCTCCCGACCAATCAGAATGAAGTAGAGAATCAGGATGTTGGCAACCTTGAAATAATCACCTAGCTCGTGGCCCATCTGCTGATCCTTGAACGAACTGAGCAGTGCTTCAATCTTCATCACTATGCATCGGAATAACCTCCGATGGATGCCTGTACTGGGAGCGACATGACCTTGGTCTGAGGGATTGAAGTTACTATCCCCAAAGCTCAGGCCGGTGATCAGGGCGTATTCTTGTGCTCGGAACTTCACAATACGATCCCCGATAGCAAACCAGTGCTCAAACTCCGGTATTCTGCTCTTGCTAACGATCTCTCTAGATAGCAGCTTGTGCAGAGGCTTGTTCGATCGGTCTGCACTGGGAATGGGAAAGAACTGACTGAACAGACACGTCTGTTCGTACTCCGCGAGGCCCTCGTCCCCACCCACATCCCTGAGAGTATCTTGTATGATTTTCAGTACACCGCGTCGATCTCCGCAATTTATCGCTCTCGAAATGTCGATGAAATCCGGTCTCCTCCATCGGAAACCAGCCTGCACAAACGGAGAAGAAGCAATTAAAAACAGATTAATAGGATCAAAACAAAAAAAACAAAAAAAACAAAAAAATACTGCCTGTTACTCGATCGTGTTACACGATCGAGTAACAGACGATCGACCAACCTCATTCGACTAACGTTTTCGACCAACGTTTTCGACCAACCCCATCGATTAACCCCATCGACTAATCAAGAGCTGACTACTCGAATAGGTTAATCGAAAGTGTTGGGCGATGGTGTTAGTCGAATGGCACTAATCGACTGCCATCGACCAACGCCTTCGAGTAGCCAAGAACAGATTTCAGAAATCGCAATTTTAGATAATTCAACTCAAAATTACAGTTCTAAATCACGTATACACAAGAAATAACTCAACCAAGCATCGAAAACGCCACATAATCCATTACATTGCTCGAAATTTCGAAAAAAAAATCGAAAAAAAGGGTTTCAGATTCGGGAATTACCGGAGGTTGGAGACTCGGTTCTTCATGTTGTTGTTCTTCCTCATGCTCGGAATCCGATGGCGTCGCCGACGATGACATTGCTCCGCTCCGGTGAAATTGTGAAAATCGCAAAAAAAAAGGGAGTTGCGGCTGTGAGAGAGAAAAAGAAAAGGGGGGACCGATTTGTGTGTTTTTTTTAATTATTTTGTCTTCTTCTTTATTTTGAAGGGTATATTTGACCATTCAATTAACATTGGTGTAAAAAACTCATACTCTTATAATTGAGCACAAAAGACTCACAATTCTTATACACATGACCATTTATCCACACACCTCTATTCAATAATTTGGCTGTCATGCGTCAAATTAAATGTGTATGATTGTCTCTAAAGAAGCTTATTGTAAAATGATCCATTAAATATTAAATTTGGGCTTATGTAAGTATCATAATAATTATGGGCTTTTATGTGTGGATATCATGAAGTGGGCTTTGATTTGGTGAGGGACCAAATCAATAGACTAGATCTATAAATTAGGTTCTGGTCCTCAAACATCATATCTCTAATATCACGTATTCTCTCTACGCTTTGAATCCAAATGAGTACTGATAGTTTTGGAAACCATCAACCATCTTCGTAATCTCATTCATCCTATGGATTCAGGTATTGCTTCCGCCCTTAGTATTTATGTTCTCATATGTTTCAGTTAATCGTCATAGAAACAATTAGGGTAATTGTTGAAGCATGCTTTATGTGATTAAATCATATTTATTTGATATTTAATTCCAACAAATGGTATTAGAGCAGTTCTATTGATGATTTTCTAGAATTTTTGAGAGTATTTTTGTGAATGTCGATTCGTTCAATTTTTGAGTTACGGATTATGATTTTGTGATTATAAAATTGTACGAGTACGTTTACTGTTCAGATTAGTTTATACTTCGTATCTCATATTCTGTGAAAATCCAATTTGCAAGCAATGTTGTCAAAACTCGATTACATCCGTAGGGTTTATATATGACAAGAAATACAAAACTTAACCCTAATAGAATTAGGAATCAAGAACCCTATAGGAAAGAAACACATGAATAAAATATAGAGAGATCCTATTTCCATATATAAGTTTAGGAATCCCTAATTAGACATGCATGCGTATGCATGCATGCAATCGTCAATAGCCCCCCTCAAGATGGGAGTAGATATTCTTAACTCCCATCTTGGAGAGAAGGTGATCAAAAGCCTTGGAGCCAAGGGCCTTGGTGAATAAATCTGCCGCCAACTGATCTGAAGTCTTGAGATATAACATTTTGAATAAACCTTTGTGAAACCACTATCTCACAATATGACAATCGATTTAAATGTGTCTGGTGCGTTCCTGAAAGACGAGGTTGGAGGCAATGTGCATGGCTGCAACATTATCACAATAAAGCAGAGCAGGTTGATCATGTGAAATAGGAAAATCATGCAGCATCTTCTTGAACCAAATGAGCTCACAAACACAGGATGTCATAGCTCAATATTCTGACTCAGCTGAAGAACTAGAAACTGTGGTTTGTTTCTTGGATCTTGTTTCGCACGTTTTTGTGCGATATTTTCTATTGTTTTGTGTGACTTTTTTGTATTGTTTTTGTGCTTATATTCATCCTATTAGTGTGATTATGTGTTTATGTTGTCATTGTTTTGGTTTGGTAGAGTTTGAACGAGAATCGAGCGAAAACGAGAAGAAATACACAAAGAGGTCCATGTCGATTTCCAGCTTTGCGCAGTTGAAGAAGAATGGCCATCCCCGACAATTCAGCCGTTGGATCGTCCCCAAATTTCTACAGCATGTAGACGATTTCTAGTGCTACACTTTCAACGGTCACTTTGGTGATATTAGATCCGAGTACGAAGATAAGAGCCAGAGAAGTCGGAGTAAGAACCCAGATTTTTAAAGGAGTGAAATCGTGAAGACGTCGGCCGACAACACTTTTCCGTCGGCCGACACCCAGTTGTCGGCCGACAGCATCTCTTGTCGGACGACATGAAGGCAATTTTGAAGAGAAATCATAAGGATATCGCAGGTTCGACCTGCGTACGACGGAGATTTGTCGGCCGACATCATTTCCCGTCGGCCGACATCAATTCCGGATTCCAGCACTGCGCGACGTTGGGAGAATTGAGATTACGGCTTCGTTAACCGTTGGATTGACCTAAATGTTAACAGGATGTTCCCAACTTCTATATCTACAATATCAACGGTTGGATCGACGATATGAAGAGCAAGCAAGTTCCAGTTACTCCTAGAACGCATCAGCACTTCTCTTAGGCGAAAATTGAGAAGGAATAAAGTCTTGACTAATGTTTGACTTGTTTTAAGGGCTTTTTAGTATTTTTGTTTAGTCTTGTGCATAAACTATAAATAGTTGTGTTTAGCTTGGAGAGAGTAGACCCCAATTCACAACTTTCATTTCCCCATTTTTAGAGATTGCATTTTAGCTTCTTCTCCAAGTTTCCATTTTCCTTTTGGTGTTCTTCAAATTCTCAACATAAATTCACGATCTAATTTCCGTACGTCGAGAATCCGACAAAATCTCATTCACAAACGATCTTCCTCTCCTCGAGCCCGACGTTTTCATCGGATCGGTTTTTCCGGGTGACAAGTTTAAGTCCGACTTCGATTTCGGAAGCTCGGCTCGATCGTTTCCTTCATCCATCGATTCCATTATTCCCGTGGTGAGATTCTCTTCGTTTCCTCTTGATTATGGCTTATTCGATTGTGGATTGTGATTTTGAGTGCTTGATAATGGCTAGCTAAACCTTGTGTGAGGGTGTTTGATGAAATTCCTCAATGAATTAGAGTTGATCTTTTAAAGTAGCTCGATTTCTATTAATTGAACGATTACACCTCTTGATTTGTGGTCTCGTGTCGAACAACTTCTTAGTATATCGCTAGTGGACCATACGGTCGATGTGTAATGTCGAAGCTCGAAATACCGGCACGCCGAGTAGAGGACCTCGAGGGGTGAAACTCTTGTGTGTGTCGTGATTGAGTGTAGACGATCAATGGTGAGGGGGAACGTGACAACACCGTGATCTCTAGTCCGATTATTAGTTAATTGGGAGTTTTATAAATCTAATTCAACTCTAGTTCGTTAGGAAGAGTAATCGGAACACCCTTGCTTTCCAACTCATTTGCTACCAATCGCTCTTTATTTACTTGCATTTAAATACTTGCTTTAGTTGATAATAAAACACTCATTGCAACCCCCCTTAGATGATAACGTTTTACTTTCTTGTTTTGGAGCTCGAACTTAGCATATACAAAACGCTTTTCACGTGCCGATAGCATTGTTCCTCGATAGATAGACTCGGGGGGTTTACGTTCGTAAACCTTTCGGTTTTATAAATTAGTTTTTGAGCAATCATATCTCCAGGCAACCAATGAGTCTCCTATAAAATTACCTTTTGTTTCGTCTCATTCTAGTACTATTCTTCCTTTTGATATAATTCATAGTGATCTTTGGACCTCTCCGGTTCCGAGCACTGCTGGTCACCGTTTTTATATCTTATTGTTGGATGATTATTCGAATTTTTTATGGACTTTTCCTACTTCTAAAAAATACGACGTCTACAATATTTTTCTTGAATTCCAGAATTTTATTTTAACTCAATTTAAACGAAAAATAAAAACATTTCAATGTGACAATGGCAAGGAATTTGATGATGCGAATTTCTTGAATTTTTGTAAACAACACGAATTATCTTGCCGTCTCTCTTGCCCTTATACCCCTCCACAAAATGGCAAAGTCGAAGCTCTATTCGTACAATCAATAATATGAATTGTACACTTTTGACTCATGCGTCCTTAGCATCTTCATTTTGGCATCATGCTCTTCAAATGGCCACATATCTTCTCAATATAATACCCCATAAAACTCTTGATTCTGAGTCTCCTCTTAAAATGTTATATCGAAAAGATCCGGCTTATTCTCACCTACGCGCCTTTGGGTGTTTATGTTATTCTCTTTTTCCAAGTCCTACTATCCATAAACTACAAGCTCGTTCCACACCGTGTGTATTCTTGGGATATCCATCCCATCATTGGGGTTTTAAATGTTATGATTTAGCCTCACGAAAAATCATTTTCAATCGACATGACATTTTTTATGAGAATAAATTCCCATTTGAAAATATACATACTCCGTCACCACGTGCTTATAATTTTCTGGACGATAGTATTAGCCCACACATTCTCCATCATTGGGAAACTGAATCTCATTCGGTTAGCCCAGGTGCACACCCAGCTGAAATTCCTTTAGCATCCCCCCATCAACAACATTCAGTTGGTCCAACTACTGTTGAGTCTAATCCTATTTCCCAATGGGACATCTTCCCTTCAGCATGTTACAAATTCATACAACAGCCCACTCAAATTGCGTCTTTCCGTCTCGTTACTCGCAGTCAGCATGGTATTGTGAAACCTAAATCTATTTTAAATTTAAATACCACCACTAAATCTTTGATTCCTCGTAACCCAGTGTCGGCACTCAAAGACCCTAATTTGAAGATGGCCATGTCTAGTGAATTTGATGCTCTTATTGAAAATGGGACGTGGGATTTAGTACGCCGTCCACCTAATACTAATGTTATTCGATCTATGTGGATTTTCACTCATAAGCACAGGTCGGATGGTTCCTTTAAGCGACATAAAGCTCGACTTGTGGGTGATGGTAAAACTCAACAAATTGGTATTGATTATGGTGTTGGAAATCGATATCCCGGGTTATCAAAATATGCGAAACCAATAACCCAACCGAAATCCCATCGCCGGAAAAACAACCGCGAACCACCACGCGAGCCGGAGCCCGGCCGAGCATCACCGCGGGCGAACTCGCGGCTAAATCCTAGTCGAGCCCCCGCGAGGGGCTCGCGATCGCTGGGGTTGCGCACGCAACCCTCGGGGCTGCTCGTAGCAGCCCCCGGCGGTGAGTACGACGACTCGCCGCCACCGCTCGGGTAGGAGCGGTCCGCCCAGCGGACCGCGATCGGGCCAGCCGTGACGTTGCCCGGCGATTGAGCCCAGCTCAATCGCGTGCCCTGACGTCCAGCCGGGGCCCCTCCTTGTGCGCGCCGGCGGTCGAAGCCCTAGGCTCGACCGCCACCCCTCGGATCCAAGCCGAGGGCTCTCTCGATCTCCGTCGGGGATCTCGAATCCCCGTCCGCGAAGTTTGTTCGTTTCCCGAATCTTCGTTCATGTGTATATTACGGTAAAACATAAAATCATAAAGGGGGTTTATGATTTTCTACCTTTGTTCTCGTTGTACGGAGAAACGAGATTTAGTTGAAAACTTCTAAACCTTCCCGCGTATTCCTTGCACTCGGTTCAAACGACGTGTGGGCGACGATCCTCCGAACTCTTATGGATCTCCTTCACGAACTCTCTAGAACTATCAACTATTGATATTCTTGTCTTATTTTAATTGTGAAGACCATGTAGTGCTTTTATATGCTACGTATGGGATCTAAAGGAGGTGGAATATTGAACTTCTAATAATAGTGATTAAATTGAGCCCAAGCCCAAATTCATTAATCTTTACTATTATTAATTATATTTATTTTCCACTATATAAATATAATTGCACTCCTAATATTATACCATATTATATCAAATAATATTATCTCCGGTAGTATTATTTATTCTTTAAGATATAAATGTCAATGAATAAATTAAATTTATTGTTAATTAATCTATTCATCTCTTGTATCCGAGAATAATTAATTTATTCATTTCTTGTATCCGAGAATAGTATCATTCAACTTTAATTATTATGCGGAACAAATCCACTCATGAGGTTTACATAATAATTCCTTATAAACTCATTTCGGGGACATTATCAACCCTTTCGAGGACACACTTTCCCGTCAAGAATTCACGGCATGTCATACATAAAATACAGTGACCCAACTTTGCCGGTAATTGATCGGTTATTCTAATCGGTCAATTCCTTTGGAAAATCAAAGTCACTAATATTAAATGTACACACCCGCAATAATATTAGGGATTAAGAATAAAATACACTGAGACTTAAATCGATTATCTAAGGCAATCCTAATCGATAAGTCTCAAGCGATCCGCCCAATACACCAAGTGTACAAGTATGATAAAATAATCAAGACAAATTATTTTCTCTCTCATACAACGACTATACCGATGGATTTGTCCTTGTCCATCTAGGTCGTGAGTTACTGTTTGATCAATATACGAGTAACCGATAGTATGATCTTCCGGGTGACATCGCACACCATACTAACTACAATGTATATAATCTAGGACTATAATTTGCATATTATAAATAATTAAAAGCAAATGATTGTTTATTAATTTAAATAGATTAAACTCCATGGACCGGGAATTTATGTTACTTAAATCTAGACATTAAGTATACAAATCCATCATATGGCGAGACATTTAGTCTAGTTGTCAAGTCGGCTACCATTCGGACTGTGTTATCCTTATCTCTTTCTAAGGGATGGTCTATTCATCAGGTTGATGTTAAGAATGCGTTTCTACACGACAATCTTAATGAAACTCTTTATATGCATCAACTTTTGGATTTTCGAGACAAGAATTTTCCCGATCACGTCTGTTGGCAGAAGAAATCATTATATGGCCTTAAGCAAGCCCCTCAAGCTTGGTATCATCGTTTCGCGGATTACGTCTTCTCGATTGGGTTCACACATAGTAAATTCGATAATTCGTTGTTTATTTTTCGGAATGGTCGCGACATAGCTTATTTACTCTTATATGTTGACGACATTATTTTGACCACATCTTTAGATTCTCTTCTGTGCAGTATTATGTCTCAACTTAGTTCGGAGTTCGCTATGAAGGACCTTGGCCCTCTAGTTATTTTCTTGGTATTTGATTGCTCAAAAACTAATTTATAAAACCGAAAGATTTACGTACGTAAATCCCCCAAGTCGATCTCAAGGAGTAATGCTATCGGCTTGTGAATGTCACTTTGTATATGCTAAGTAATAGTTCCAAGAGGGGGAAGAAATCATTATAAACTAAAGGGGTTGCAATGAGTGTTTGATTATCAACTAAATCGAGAATTTAAAGCGAGGAAATAAAGATCGATTTGTATCAAATGAGTTGGAAAGCAAGGGTGTTCCGACTACTCTTCCTAACGAACTAGAGTTGAATTAGGTTTATAAAACTCCCAATTAACTAATAATCGGACTATAGATCACGGTGTTGTCACGATACTCCTCACCGAAGATCGTCTACACACAATCAACCGTATGGTCCACTAGCGATATACTACGAAGTTGTTCGACATGAGACCACAAATTGAAGGTGTAGTTGTCCAATTAATAGAAATCAAGCTACTAAAGAAGATCAACTCTAATTCATTGAGGAATTTCATCAAACACCCTTACACAAGTTTAGCTAGCCATGATCAAGCACTCACAAGCAAAATCCACAATCGAGTAAGCCATAATCGAGAGATAGCGAAGGAAATCTCACCACGGGAATAATGGAATCGATGGATGAAGGAGACGATTGAACCGAGCTTCCGAAATCGAGGTCGGACTTCAACTTGTCACCCGGAGAAACCGATCCGATGAAAACGTCGGGCTCGAGGAGAGGAAGATCGTTTGTGAATGAGATTTTGTCGGATTCTCGACGTACGGAATTTAGATCGTGAATTTATGTTGAGGATTTGAAGAACACCAAATGGAAATATGGAAAACTTGGAGAAGAAGCTAAAAATGCTATCTCTAAAATTGGGACAATGAAAGTTAGTTACAATTCTCAAGCCAAAATGCTATTTATACCCTTCAAAAAGGGAGTCAAATAAAGTCAAAGACGAATTACACATTCTGCACTTTCCAGCGATAGCTGTCGGGCGACGTCTATAATCCTGTCGCCCTCCACCAGGAAGTAGGGCGACGGGTCTCAAGGGTGTCGGGCGACACCCATCCTGCGGACGCGGGATTTCTTGCGAACGCGGGTTCGACTTCCTGGGATGTCAACATTTTGGATCCTCAACAGCTGTCGGGCGACAGCTTCAAGTATGTCGCCCTCCACTACATGTCGGCCGACTGGTTGTATGGTGTAGGGCGACAGCCTTCCTGCGGACGCGGGATTTCCTGCGGTCGTAGGTTCGACTTCCTGGAACCATGCATTTTTGCTCTTTTCCTGAAGGTGTCGCCCTCCAGGTCTTCGACTGTCGGTCTCCAGTAAGGTGTCGCCCTCCATGTATTCGGTTGTCGGTCTCCAGTGAGGTGTCGCCCTCCATGTCTTCGGTTGTCGGTCTCCAGTCAATGTACTCTTTACCCGAAAAGCCGATTTTCTCCGTTTTCACCCCGTTTTGCCTACAAAACACGGAAATGTCTCGATCACACTGTTTTAATCCAATTAATACTATAAGCTCATAAAACGGGGGAAAACGGGCATAACAAGAATACGGAGGAACCAAAAATCGACCAAAAGTCGCACCAAAAACGGGTCAATCAGTATTGGTGTCACCGGGACGTCGAGCATGCTATTTTTGTCACAAAAAAAGTATGCTTCAAAGATTGTCGAGCGAACTGGTATGACTTCGTGTAAATCTGTCGCTACTCTGGTGGACACTAAGTCCAAGTTAGGGGCCATGTCTAGTCCACCTTATGCCGATCCATCTTATTATCGTAGCCTTGCTGGGGCTCTTCAGTGTCTCACGTTTACTCGCCCAGACATAATCTACGCTGTTCAGAAAATATGTTTGTTTATGCATGATCCACGTGACATCCATATGAATGCATTGAAACGCATTATTCGCTACATTAGTGTCACGCTTGATTACGGCTTAACTCTCTACCCATCATCGACTTGTACTCTGGTTTCGTACACTGATGCTGACTGGGCGGGTTGTCCGGATACTCGTCGTTCTACGTCGAGCTATTGTATATTTTTGGATGACAATCTTTTGTCTTGGGCCGCTAAACGTCAACCCACTATTTCAAGATCGAGTGTTGAAGCTGAGTATCGTGGTGTTGCAAATGTTGTTTCTGAATCTTGTTGCCTCTGAAATCTTTTACTTGAGCTTCATTGTCCATCACGAAGGGTACGATTGTTTATTGCGATAATGTGAGTGCTATTTTTCTGTTCGGGAATCCTGTTCAACATCAACGAACAAAGCACGTTGAACTTGATATTCATTTCGTCCGTGAAAAAGTTGCTAAAGGGGAGGTTCGGGTGTTGCACATTCCTTCTCGACATCAAGTGTCGGATATCTTTACGAAGGGTCTACCATTGGTCCTTTTTGAAGATATTCGGGACAGTCTAAGTGTTCGTAAACCTCCCCCTTCGACTGAGGGGGTGTGTTAGAGTATATTAATATATTTGTTAAAATATAATAATATATTGATACATATTTGTATATATCCGATAACTTACGTTAGCTGTAATGTTGGATAGATTAGCTAAGTTTAAGGAAGTCTTTGCACTATATATATATATATATATATATATATATATATATATGTAAAAATACTTTGTAAAGGATCGACATATCTTCCTCTTTAATACCAACAGATGCATCTTCTTTTCTTAGCATCCTCCTATAAGAACTTCAAAGTTAAGTAATTTTAGGATGGGTGACCCCCTGGGAAATGTCCCGGGTGCGCACGAGTGACGACAAAGTGCGCTGGAAAAAAAAAAGTATTGGTACAGTGGGGCCAGAATATCACTCCCAACGACCGTCATTAGTAATCGAGTCGGCCCATTAAAGCCGGCCCATTAAGGCCTGGCTTCGACCCCGCAACGTGTCGGGGCATTACAGGTCGTGCCAAAATTGAGATTATTTATTATCATGTAAAAACATATATAAAATACATATATTATTCTTTTAATAAATACTCAATGAATCTCAAAAAAATTGCAATATAACTTCATTTGTATATTACTCCCTTCTCAGAGCAGTTTTCGTACATTTTTTGTTATTTATAAAAGAAATGCAACAAATAGTATGGGATAGAGAAAGTACAAAATAAGTAGTGTAAATCCGAAAAAATACACTAAGTGAGATAGTGATACATCTTATTTGTACTAAGACATAAAAAATCGGTTATTTACACTAAATGACTGTTATACCCTTATTTGTAATTTTTACCGGATTTTCCTTATACAGGGCTATAGATATGAATATTTTGTTCTGCCTTGTCGAACTGATAATTCTTGTCCAAACCTTTGTCGAATGTTATTATTGTGTCAATCTTTTCTCGAATGTGTAGAATCTGTGTAGAATGTGTTTATCCTATGTCCAATGTTATTAGTTGTGTTTAATCTTGTCCATTGTTTTCAGTGATTGTAATGTGTTAATATGTGTGCTGATTTTTTTAATTCTTTTATCGAACTGTATTGCACGTGTGAAATATGTGTCGAATGTGTACATAAGTGTGAATTAAGGAAATATTAACGCAATTACATTACTCTATAAAATTAAATTTGCGTTAACTTTTTTTGAATGTTTGGATTTTTATTGAATTAAAATATAAATTAATTTTTTTGAAATATTTGCGTCAACTTATTTTGATTTTTTCAGAATTAATATATAAAATATTTTTTTTGAAATATTTGCGTTAATTTTTTATGAATGTGAGTTTTTTTTTTTTTTTGAAATATTTGGATTAACCTTTTTTTTTATTTTTTCTTAATTAATATATAATTTTTTTTTTTTGAAATATTAGGGTTAACTTTTTTTAATGTGAGTTTCGCTATGGAAGATTGTGGGTTCGACTAGGGCGAATGTGGATTCGCCGAATTGATTCTCCACGGCGAATGTGGATTCTCCCGAATTGATTCTCCACGGCGAATTTGGATTCGCCCACGACGAATGTAGATTTTTTTTCTAATTAAAATATAAAAAAAAATTTGAAATATTTGCGTTAATTTTTTTTAATGTGTATCACATTCATTGCCACGGGGAATGTAAATTTGCATTTATGGATTTTTTTTCTGAATTAAGATTACCTCAAAAATTAAAATCTAAAGTAATATTTTTTTGAAATTTTTACGTTAATTTTTTAAAAGAATTAAAATATTTGCAATAACTTTTTTTTTTTGAAATATTTGCTTTAACTTATTTTAATGTGAGTTTCGAAAGTGGATTGGCTATGGCGAATGTGGATTCGCCACTGCTAATGAGAATTAGCTCACGGTGAATGTGAATTCGCCTACGACGAATGTAGTTTCGCCATATCGAATGTGAAATTCGACATGATTTGGATTCATCCACGATGAATGTTCGCCATGTCGAATGTGAGATTCGACATGATTTGGATTCGAATGTAGATTTTTTTTCTGAATTCAAATATAAAATAATTTTGTTAAAATATTTGCGTTAACTTTTTTTGAAATTATAACGCAAATATTATAAAAATTTTATTTAAATAAAGATTACGCAAATATTATTAAAATAAAAAAATCAAGAAAACAATATTCGCCTAAGATTATAACGCTAATATTATTGAAATATTATTAAAATAAAGATTATGCAAATATTATTAAAATAAAAAATCAAGAAAACAATTTGTCTAAGATTATAATAGATTGTCTCGCTTATAACATTCTATATAGTTATCGCTATCATTTGATAAGATTCTCTCTAACATTCGCATAAGATTCTTCATAGTGTGTACATTCGCTAAAAGATTCGCTATACTGATAAGCTTGTCAATGTTAATTGGTAATTGAGGAATCGACAAAGTAGATTCGCCACGGGGAATGTGGATTCGCCCAAGAAATTTTTCACGGCGAATGTAGTTTCACTACGTCCAAATTCGACATGATGTGGATTCGCCCTGGATTTTGTTGAAATATTTGCGTTAACTTTTTTTGAAATTATATCGCAAATATTATTGAAATTTTATTTAAATAAAGATTATGCAAATATTATTAAAATAAAAAGGGAAGAAAACAATATTCGTAAAGCTAATATTATTGAAATATTACTTAAATAAGGAAAATGTAAGAAAACAAGTAAGATTATAATAGATTATTCAGGCTTATAAAATTCGATCATTTTTGTAAAACAAATAACATTCGCTAAGATTCGCTCTAACATTCGCCATATTGATAAGATTCGTCATAGTGTGTACATTCGCCAAAAGATTCGCTACACCGAGAAGCTTGTCGAATGTTAGTTGGTAATTGAGGAATCGACAAAGGTGGAGGGCATTTCCGGATGTTCAGTGTTTTTTTTGTGTAAATAACCGTTTTTATGTTCTAGTACAAATAAAATGTCTCACTATCTCATTTAGTGTAGTTTTATTTTTTTCTCAAATAAGTAATGGAACTTTTCTGGAATGTGTAATTTTTTTCATACATTGCTCTAAATTAATTTGATCATCTAATTTAGAGGATTATCAATGTGAAATGTGGATGAAATTTTGCGAAGACAAAATCACATCAATTGATTGATGTTGTAGAAAAAAACTACGATCGTTATACTAAAACAAAAAATAGATCACAAGAAACATTGGACAAATTCATCCTCCATCTATCTCTTCTTGCAAGTTAGAATCATCCCGTAGTTGGCAAAAAAAGAAAATCAATTCATTAAAGTGACAGTTGATTGGTCAAACTAAAGTTCGAATTTATTTTTGAAGACACGAATCCATAGGGACGGCCAACCGAAATTTGCACAAGACGTCGTCGAAACTAGCAAGAATAAATAAATATGCGATTGTATTAAAAAGAAATTGCATATGATACAAGAAAAACTTTGATGGTGAATTCTTGTTTAACGAGATTTAAGACTATATATATATATATATATATATATATATATATATATATATATATATATATACTAGAATTTTCTCCGCCTTGCGATGCAAGACGGGGCCCGTCCATTTTATAATTGTAGAGAAGAAGAGAACGAAAACGAATTATTTTTTTGCTTTTAAATCTACAAGATACCTATGAGTATCGAACACAAGATGTTGAACCTGTGCATATATCGACCATAACATCACAAGTATTCCGATGCAATGATAACAATTTCAGCTCAATAACTAATTCCACAATGTACAGAAAAGAGGATAAAATAGAAATATAAAATGAAGATTTATTCATGTTGATCCCAAACAATTTGAAAAATGTAGGTATTTTGCTAATGGCACACCATATAGATCTATTAATGACTCCTAAAATATGTCTTACAAAACCATAATGTTACATCAAAGTTGATAAAAATTGACACAATCCACCACATTTGGGATATGAGCAAAGTGAAGGCACAAAAACACCTCAGATATTCAAACTTACTCTGCCAGTTCCTTGTGCCGAAAAATCAAAACGTAAAAATATTAAACATATCTGTAAGAAGATTATTAAACTCAGAAGTTGGAGAAGCATAACCAAGAACCTAGAAAAGCAGGTAAATAGGAAGTGGGATGGGGATGAACATGTTAACAAGGGAAAAGAAACATTTATTTTGAATTTAGGAGGTGGATTTTTTTTTGTGTCGAAATAATTTCTCATAAAAGAAATATAAACACAATTTAAGCCAATATTGTGCACTAAAATGTAGATAAATTTGTTAACAGATTCTTAAACAAGCATTTCATTAAAATTAAGAAATACTCTTAATACATTGGTAAAAAATTATAGATCTAAAGTATTGAAAAAGGCTAAAGATTTCCTATGCAATACAATTACCAAAGTAATGCACCCAAAAACATACAGATGGTTCAGAAGATAACTGCATGTACTTGATTGCAGTATAAACTAAATGTCCTTGTTTCATTTTTAAGTTAGCATATGTTCCATTCAAGAATGTACAAATATATCGAAAAGAAAGAAAAGTAAGGGAGTACCTCGTCAAAGGGATCATCAAGAGTTCCTTGTAAAATCCAGAAATCAAGGTTCTCAATATACAGCACCAAACTTCCCACAAGTATATAAAGTAGCATACAGTACGCATCCTCCCAATACCATCATGTTATATGATTAAATCTCAATACTTAATAAAAGTATCAAATGAGTATTGAATCCCATTTTGAACAACTATTTAACAACATCTCCCCCTTGTACAAGACAAACTTCATTGACCTTCACGTAAAGATGATTCAGAATAAATATGGACAACAATATCTGCAGCTGGGACATAGCCATCAACCTCGATATATAATGGATGAACAACTCCATGTACTATTTGAAACAAATATTGAGTTCTTGCACAAAGGGTATACATATAAGTAAAACATAGAAATCAATAGGCTGGTCCTAAATAATTAAGACAGATATATTTCTTAGTATAAAATACAAGGATTATAATCATCCAATACCAAAGAAATGCTGAATCGTGCAACACTTATAAATCTGGGTTACAAGTATAATAACATGATAAAAAATGAGATATAGCAACAATCATATTCTAAAAAATGAAACAATAAAATAAAATACTAATAATACTTAAACTGATATGCGAATCAGTCAAATGAACATAATTCAACAGTAACATAAACAACTATAGTGACAAGCATAATCACCTTGACAACGAACTCGACAACCCCAAGACAGACACTGCAGCGCAACCATTTTTGGGCTATTCACTTTTACCTCTTCTTTTAGGGCAACATTTCCTATCCTCTAAAGAAAAGAAAACAAAAATTTTAAAAAATGTATAATAAAGGCCTAAAAACAGAATCTTAAATCTATGGTACCAATGACACATACTCTAAGCCATGTGCTAACGGAGCAAGCAAATGCTCTTAAAGTTGGAGGAGTCGAACTCTTTGATTTATCTGTTTTGTTGACCAACATGTCGACCAATTGTAAGCACGTTGCAGCGTACGAAAACTGATCAAGGATGCGATGCAAACTCGTCGGCAAAAGATGAGTCACGTAAATTCCACTTTTGAATTGAGAACACTGCTCGGGTCAACACCTGTTCACTGGGATTTTTCAAATGGATTAGATAGGGTTAACAAATCAATAAAACAAAACATCTAGTGTTTTAATTACTCAGGTATCAGATCAAATTTAAAGAATAAAGAGATGAAAGCTCTGAAAATGGACTCAAGAAATACTGAAAAGGTAAAACAAGAAAAGAAAGAAAAGCATATAACACAACAGAGAACCCAAACTGCCCTTCTGGATTTGGATTTCTGAGACTTTTCTCCACAACGTACATACTCTTTTACACACTTTCCCTATATACAACACTCCAAATAATAATATAGATGATAATCATCCAAATAACAAAAATGCGGATGAGGGTCAAATCTGTGAAATCAACCAGTCTCAAAGTTCCGAAACCATTTATAAACTCTAACAATGTTTATAATTCACCTCTATTTAGTAAGATCTCCATAATTACTAAATTGCAACTGCTTGCAGCAGATTGGAGTGGAGGCCAGCCTTCTTCATCAGAATCATTTACAACTGATGGGATTTCCACAACCTAATCCATCCACAAAATTAAAATAAATACAAAAACAAAAGCAAGTTAAAACATATTCACAAACAAACTACAAAAGACACATATTTTAGAAAATCTCTGATGCAGCGCATGATAATTATTCATATGGCAGAGAAAAATATGGACAACAAATAAATTAAAATTTGTGCTTACACTTGGGGAAAAAAACACCATAGAAATCGGGAAGGGGGATTAAGAGGAATCAGAGAAATAAAAACTCAAAATCAACACCCATATCCAAAGAAAATTTGGAAAAATCAAACTTTACATTCAGAGAAACCGAAAAGGAAGAATCGCACCAGACAAAAACTCTAAATTCACCCGAAAAAAAAGTCTCCGGGAAATCCGGAAAGAGGAATCGCACCAGACAAAACCCTAAATTCACCGTGAATCAACTGAGCTACAGAAGGAGTTTGAGTACCTAATTCTTAATCTGATTTGCGCTTTACCAGAGGGAGAGAAAGAAACCCTAAACTCTGGGAATCACGTTAGGAGCAAAAGTGAGTGAAAAAAAAATGTAGAAGCTATAATCAGGAAATCAAGAAAACATGTAACTCAAAAATAGTCAACACATTAATAAGTACAACAACTGACTTTTTACGACATTACCTTCGGAGCGGGCCTCGCAAATGCTCTAATCTAAAAGAATACTGCTCTCTGCTCCTTTCCAAAAGAGGGATTATCTCATCAACAAGATCCAAAACAGCTGAATCCACATCCTTATGATGATCGATCACGACTGCTCTAAGGGACCGACAATCAATCTGGAGCCGAAAAAATTGGTGATCAATTTATGAAATTGAAAAAGAAAGAAAAAAGGGTGTAGCGAGATGTGTAATTACCAGCGGGAAAAGTTCAAGCAGTGACTGGTAAACTTCGTCGAATCCCATCGGCGGACGGCGATTCCTGCAATAGGGTCGGATTCAAAATCAACCAAAATATAGAATAGCGAAAACCTTTTTGGAATCATACTCGAATTTACAGGATTATCGCAATACAAGATTTTTTGAAAAAAAGAGAGAATCGCCGAAAGGGGAATTTCGATTTAATGGATAATTACCGAGTTACGAAGAGACGGTGAAAGCTCAAAGTTACCACAAAATCTTCAACAGGATATTTGTAATATGAACATATATGACAGGGAACAAGTTCCATGTCTTACATCCAGACGAATTTGAACGACCCACAAACTACGCGTGGAGTGGTCGATTGTTCAGACTTTTGTGTTGTCGATTTTACGGTAATGTTGAATTTTATGATAAGAGAGAAAAATAATATGAACGTGAGAATAATAAAACTAAACTTGTTTATTAATTGATTATTGATTGAATTGATTACATACTCATGCTTTGTATAAGCATGAGCTAAACCCTAAACAAAATAAAGTAAGGAATAAAATATAGAAGTAAACTACTAAATAAGACAATGTATTAAAATATGACTCGTATTCCTTGTGCGCATAGGACTCTTTCCATATGCGTGACTCGTATTCCTTGTGCGCATAGGACTCGTCCATGCATGATATATATTCATACCAATATACTTCAATAGGTAAAGAAAGAAGAATTTTGAAATTAGATCTATAATATTTAAAAATGTTGGAGTATGAAAATGGAGCTTGGAAGAAATTAAACACAACTCACAACAAATCTAAGTCTAAAAAAATGTACTTTACAATATATTTGTTTATGTGTGAACTACAAAATAAACATTATCAAATACAAAAATGTATCATGAAACTCATTCGGTGTCGGTAGTCTCTCGGACGATTGCTATAATACAGGAGATGATTCGATCGTTACGACTTCCAGATTCTTTTCAGGCACGTGCTATTCTGTTAGCTCGATGATCGATGCGGTAAGATTTCAATACACTTTTTCTTTTTTATGTGATTTACTTTTACCCAAAAAAATATACAAAAATTTAAGAGTTGAGATTCCTTAAATATGGATGTGGATTATAATTATACTATAATTCATTTTTGTATTAAAAATATAAAACACAAATTAAAGATGAAATTAGGTTATAGGAGTGTATGGCATATTGGTAGGTATCTCAATTCTTTATTTGACCAAGATCCGGAGGAGTCGGGCTTGAAGGAGTCTGGCCTTTGTTGTCCTTTGGTGCCGGCGGCACGGCCACTTTAGTTCTCAATTTTCTATGGACGGCCATTGGGAACTGAACAACTAAAGATACACCCCCACAACACAAGGATGAATAAATTTCTTCCTTACCTAAGTTAATGAGCACACAAAAAAATGGTTAATTACTAATGTGGAATATAATGATATTAATTTACCTTAGAAACACAGACTTAGCTTGAAATATATACCTAGATGATGAGGTGAGGATAGAGTAGATATGAAAAATGAAATCAATATTATCGCTGCTAATAAAACCTTGAGGATATGCATTCTTGTATTCATTACACTTTACTACGAGTGTATATTTTGTGCGTACAATAATAACTATTACATTTTAAAAGGCTAATATATAGAGATTTTAATTTAATTTTATTTATTTTAAAATTGTTTGAGTGTGGATTGGAATAGTATTTGTGCTATTAATCAATTCGTTTTTATTGATTGCTTTTTTATCTTTGACTGTTTTATACTAGTATAAGACTCGAATCAAAATGAAATTGAAACGAAATAGGAAACACGGGCGGCAATTAAATGGTGTTCGGACATCCATCGAGTGAATGATGATGACATCATTGATAATATAAGTGGGCGTATGCGTATGCGAACGCTAGTGATTTTACGTATTGTGCGGTCCTAATGTTTTTTTTACGGTACAAATTGATTTCATTTTATTTATTTATTTATTTAAAAAGATTATAATTATATTATTTATGAAATTTAAAAAAATATTAGGAGAATAATTTTATTTTTAATTTTAATTATATTTAATTTGATAAATATTTTAACATATAAATTGAAATTTTTTGTATAAAAAAATCATAAATGTTGGAATTATAGGTGCTGTGTGTTGGCCCAAGTATTTGGTGCCGGCCCAGTTGGATTAAACACAAGGCAGCCCGGCCCTCTAAGAGTAGCGCAACCCATTCCCTTTCCTCTGGCTCATTCGTTTTGCTGCCCATCTAAAATAGTAGTATTGCACATATTATTGTGTTATTGTTCACCACCGTTGATCAATGTGTCGGCAGAATCTTGGCCATTCACTCTTCTCTCTTTGTGCGATTCTCGTTACTCACTCGAAATAGAAACCTAGATCTACTGTGTGCGATTCTCACATACCAGTGTGTGCGATTGGTTTCTTTGTTCGTCTCCTTCGATCCACTATCACCTTGTACTTCCCCCCGCCCCTTTAGCTTGAATCAACGTTGATTCTGGATGCTAGAGAGGTAGCGAGAAGCACTGTGGTTTTGTGTGGTGTTCTCTTTTGTGAGAGCCGAGAGTTTGAGAGATTCGAGTGAGCTGTGCTCCGGCGAGGTCTTGTGTGACTGACCCTCTGTTGTTCGACAACCACGGTCCCATTGCGATGACGACGTAACTTCGCTCTGAGCCAACGTTCTATCCCTTCTCCTTTATTTCCGTTGCGTATTATTTAGTCGCTTTCGATACCGAGGGTTTCAAGGTCAGAGGGTTGTTGATACTAATTTGCTCTTTAGTTTGCTGTACTTGCAGGTGCTCGAGACTCCCGTGAAGCGCTGCCGCCAGATAAAAATAAAGTAAATTATTGTAAATTTGTGCGTTCATCTTTGTACTACTCTAGTAATTTTTTTTGTCGTCTTATATATGCACTCACCAATATGCAATTATTACTAAAAGATTTAAATATTAAGATGGTATTTGGTAAATATTTTTTTTTAAAAAATAACATCTTATAAATTATTTGAAAAAATAAGTGTACTTTATTTTTAGCTTGTAAGCTTTTTAAACTATAACTATAAAAACAAAAATATTCTTAAAATTATTATCGTTTATATATACACCGATTTCACCGTCATTACTCTCTTTATATATGCAACTTGGATTATTCTCTGGTCCATATTTTGTTGCGTTTGGTCATATTATTTATAATAGATATATTGAAAAATATAAAGTTAATGGTTGAAAAATAAAAATATAAAATATAATTTGTTCTTCTTTGGATTATTTAATTTCTGGTCCAAAATATGTTTGATCATATTATTTATAAAAGATATATTGAAAAATATAAAGTTAATGGTTGAAAAATAATAAATATACAGTGAAAAATATAAAATACAATTTGTTATGTTTTGTCATAATTTTTTCCATGACTAATATAAAATCACTACTACAAAAAAGGTCTTCCACATTGGTTAAAAATGCCCATTTACATCGGTTTTGCAACTGATGTCCAAAGCGTCGATGTAATTTCAGTGGTGAATTAACATCGGTCTTATAACTGATGTAAATATTGGAATTTTAACATCGGTTGTTTAGTAACTGATGTAAATATGTCCTGTGACATCAGGGCTCCGTTAAATTGACGGTGTTAGTTTTCACTTTTCCCAACGGTTCTATAAAGTAACCGATGTAAATAAATTAAATAAAAAAATAAAAAAAAAAAACATTTTCAAATTATTATATAAAACTAATATTTAAATATATATTAAAATCCATACAAAATACATATAAAATTCAAATTCACTTTTTATCACTATTAACTACATTAAAAATCGACAAACATTTGTTGCACCATAAATAAGCTCTATGTATTTCTTCATGCGACCACAAGAAATTGCATCGAACTGCCTACAATCAAAATAAGAGGAACACTCAGCTATATAACATTGCTATGATTGATTATAGATAATTTGACACCATATAAAGCTTTAATCGATAAGAGTGAACACTAAACATCGACTAGGAAATCAAAAGTTAAAAGTTTTCTGCGAATCATAGGAATTTACGTACCATGACCACATTAAATACGGAAACTAGTGACGCATTAATCATACCATGAAATGGCCTCTATTAGTTCCACATGTCCTCTGTAGTGTAAACTTTTCTTGGTAAGCTATAAAGTCTGGTATCATAAAATAAAGCAAGAAAGGATTCAGCAGAAATATAGGCATTATTTATAATAACATGCATACAAACAAGAGATTTTCATTAATCTATCATTAGATATAATCTAATACTATGTTACAATTCTAATAAGAATACTATAAAGAATACTTAGCTATCTTCATTGATATAATTTTGTGTTCCATGAATCAAAATATATTACTTCCCCCAGGCCGCAACTTTCCTTTTATTAAAGTAATAAATTTTCATTAGTTTGGGCGGACTTGATTAATTACATTTTCTATAGAAAATTCACATAAACCAAAATACTAAAGTAGAAGATCTAATTAAACTACCAGCATACAAACTGACCAATATAAACTAACAAACTCTCCCAAATTATAATTTAATTAAAATAAGGCAAATATGAATCAGAGATACAAAGGTCAATTAAGACAAGAAACTACACTAAACTAATATATATGTAAATAAAATTCAATTCATTCAAAGTGACCCTAAAAGCAATTGAGAGATGCATTTGGAGAGAATTGTTGAATGTAGCTGAAAAATGAAGCTAAACTAAAGTCTCTGCCAAAACAACAAAATCATCGTCATCATCATCTGAATATTAGAATCACCAAACAAACTGAAAGAAATAGAAACGAAAGACAAAGATCATATATAAAATGATTCAACTTTATTACGTAATACTATTTTTTAAAATATGTAAGAAAATCAGCACACCTTAGTCGGGTTAGGTAATTATGCCTTATGCATGGAGAACACAACAATCTGAAAAGAGAGAAATCGCCAAGTCATGATGTTATAATCAACCTTACTGTGTTAAGATCATCAACAGAAAAATACAAGAGTTATTCTGGCTTAGAGAAAGACACACCTATCTAGTCATTGATATCATATTCTAAGTCTTGAATCATATGGCAGGAGCTCGACAACCAGTATCTTAGGCTTGAAGTATCGCTGAACTGTGGCTGCATAAGAAATAAATTAATGGTTCTGAAAGGTAATCAATACACTTTTCTTACAAATATGAAAATTTGAATATATTCTCTTCTTATATCAAAGCATAGAGAAAATTAATGGATATTGAAAAATGATGTTTTAAAGGCCTTCATCTACGAGTTGTTGATCCAAAATATTATATAAATTCAAAACATCTTAAGAAAAAAAAAAAATGTGATAAAACTATGATTGGCAGATACATAATCTATTGATGCGTAGGTATGTGACCATGGAAGAACGTACAGTCTTCGATTCTGATCAGCACTATGAATGATCATGATTCCTTCTTTCTATGTAGCAATTGTATCAACACATTCTGATCAGCAATATGAATGATCATGATTCCTTCTTTCTATGTAGCAATTGTATCAACACGCTCAACAAAACCAGTCTCCCACTATGAACCTTACATGGACATTCAACACAAAATTAATGGAGTTAAGTGGCAGTCTTCTTCATATCATGTAGTTTTTTTTTTCAACCAATAAAAACACTATCTAATGTAAGGTGTTAACCCTAATTTCAGGGTTAATTTTGATTTCGCTGTTACACTCTAATTAACCCAAATTTAATAACCTAAATCGCATCTAGAAGAAAAAAATGTTTGAGAAATTAACAGTTTTACCTTGACCGAGGGAGAAGATACACAAATTGGTGACAACAGTCCGGTAAGCCACGAGAACAACAAACAAGCAGCGGCGTCGGTCATGGGAACAACAACAATAAAGCGTGGCTCCGGACAAGGGAGAAAGGCGATTGCGGTGACGTACACCGAGAAGACCTAGGCGGAGGCGGAGACGGTGCTAGGGGATGAGGCGGCGGCCGGAAGCGTATATGCGATGACGGTTTACGGCTATGGAGAATTATTTCGTTTTGACGTGAAGGAATGTGAACCTACGATTTTATTTTATGGACACGTACATTTTTCATTTTTAATTAAGACTTTATATATTTATTTATTTTTAAGTGCGACACATCGGTTTAAAATAAAAACCGTTGTTCCGACACCTTTTTCGACATCAGTTAATTTTTGAACCGATGTCTGCGCATTTTAATTGTCTACGGTTGTATTAAACTGATGTAGGATATCTAATTTACATCGGTTCTAAAAGAACAGATGTGAATTAAATGATCCAACACGTCAGTTTTCTTTATAACCGATGTCCTCGTGCTCACTCACGTCAGTTCTCAGACTAACTGATGTGAATTAATCTATTAACAACGGTTATACATGAACCGATGTAAAAAGCCTGTTGTTAAAGGCTATTTTTGTAGTAGTGAATATAACTTGTTATGTCTTGTCATAATTTTTTCCAACATTTGACTGACTAAAATATTATTTTAGATTGAAAATTAATTGTTACTATGATAATTTGTTATGATTGAAAATTAATTGTTAATATGATAATTTGTTATGTTTTTCGTAAATAATTATAAAATTTTATTTTTTTATAATTCAATAAGTGAAAATAAATTATTGAAGTTAAACATATTAAACTAGCATTACTATAAAATAATTGAAATATAAAAAATCTTGGCTAATTGGATTTGGGCCTATCTGGCCAGACCTCTTATTAGCATTGCTGTCGGAAAGAATTATTTAGATTGGGCTCACTTAGTGGGCTTTATTGTTGAACCATATCAAAGTTTCGGGCTTCTGAAACCTCATAGTTATGCATGTAACAACAGCATTAATCAGCTTTTTATTGGGATCGGAGTGTTATATATTGTCTGCACATGAATGATCATACGCGGGTAGTCTCATATGGTGCACTTCATATTCAGAAATACATAAAAGATTTTCCAGCATATTACAT
This sequence comes from Euphrasia confusa, assembly GCA_954870475.1. NCBI lineage: Eukaryota > Viridiplantae > Streptophyta > Magnoliopsida > Lamiales > Orobanchaceae > Euphrasia > Euphrasia confusa. The sequence goes on along the minus strand of OX940949.1, from coordinate 48,979,608 downwards.
ACACAGATACACTCGTGTTCATACTCTCTCAGTTTTCCAGTTTCAAAGTGGTTCAATTCTAGTGTGCTTTACAAACAAATTACAAAGATAAAATTGTATTTATTTTGTCCGTGAAAGCGCGTCAACTACCCGCGACTAGTTCTTACCTACATCTGAAGATCAAAGACTTGTCAATAAAGATGAGAAACATCCAAACCAAAAATTCTCTATAAAGAGATAAATAATAAAAGGAAAAGAAAACCAAAAGAAGTTTGATACTATTTTTTTTTTTTTTTTTTTTTTTTTTTTTGTGTTTGATTCTATAACCCTTCTATATAATTTGTATTTTGTGTCAAAATTTCAGCAATAATTCTCGAAAAATAAATCGGCCCAAAACAAAAGTAACAATATACTTTATTCTCGTGTTGCGATTCGATTGAAATCTATTTTTTGAGTCGCTCTTTTTCTCACAAATTGACTTCATGTTAATTTTGGCTTACAACGGCCAAGACCACAATCATTTTCTTTGAGCGTAATTGGTGATGATTCAATCTTAAAAGAAACCTCAAAAATGTAAACGGGCCGGGCCTTTTGGATATATGATGGCTCTATTTAGGCTTTAGCTGAAAATGGTTGGGCCAAAATAAAATCAAAGGCCACTGCACAGTTGTGGTGGCCCATAATTTAGTTGGGATCTTTCCACGTTCTCTTGTTTGCTCACCCATAATATAAGGTTGTCCAACTTATATTTGAGCTTTAGGATCTATATTTAACCGATGTGGGATACTTAACACTCAACAACGGTAATTAACTTATAGCGAGAAGCCGTCTATTCTTTCGTATACATTAGTTTTGAAAGATTTTTTGCAAGCACTCCCATTATATGTCAAAGCTAAAGGCACAAGAACTATATACCCAAGACCCAAGAGAGAAAAGATTTGTTTAAAGGAAGAATCTAAAAAGGATAATTTGCACTTTATTCTTTGCATGTTTAGCTTGTCTGGATAAATTGGCTTCATATGTGGAACAACATCAAAGAAGAATATTTATTTATCTTCCTGCTTTATTTTGGAAAAACATTTTTCCTCATTTGTGTATTTGTCTAACTATATATTAAATTAAAATATATATTTCAAAAAAAAAAGGCCACTTTTTTTTTTAATTCAAACACACACACACACACACATTCTTTCAATCGCTTTACAAATCACAAGTACAAACAATATTCACGAGCACTCTCTCTCCATCCCCTTAAAAGCCCTTTTCCTTCCCATACTTCGTTTTTACCATTGACCCTTTGCAAAAAAAAAAAAAATCCTTTTCCAAACTTCTTTAATTTTCTCAACCAACAATTTTTTCCTACAAGTTTCTCAAAGAATCTATTCCATATCTCTCCCCACCCCAAAAGAAAAAAAGAAGGGAAATAAAAACATCCAACTTCCCTTTTTCAGATTCTTGATCATTTCTATTTATAGAATTAACCGTTCATCATAAAAACAAAATCATATAAAAAAATACACAAAAAAATGGATTGTGGGCATGTCGTGGATTCCGAAAACTGGGTTTTCTCCGGGATTGCAATGAGGGGGCCTTTGAAGCCTGTTTTGACAAAAGTACCCCTGGAGGAGGTCAAGGAAGAAGAAGGAGATCAGTGCAGTAATTATACTGCAACAACTCCAACCTCTTCCGAGTCCAGAATTCCGAAATTACTTATTTGCCCTCCGGCCCCGAAAAAGCGGAAATCGACTTCTTCTGCTTCGTCGTCGTCGTCGTCTTCAAAGTTGTGCCACTACGGAAGGATTAGAGAGTTTTTCAATCCGCCGGATTTAGAAGCCATTTTCATTCGCCGAGTCGAAGGTGCATGAGCGCTCGTGTGTTTGCGTTTCGTTCGGTTGATCGAGACAGGCTGACTTAGCTACTTACTGCAGCTGCATGTATGATTCTGTGAAAAATAATATTGGAAATTACTAAGTTTTTTAGTTTTTGTTTTTTGTTTGTTTTTGTGTAATCTATTAATGATTTATTCATGTGAATAAATAGTATGCCAATTTAATTAATTTATTTTTTGCATGCATTACTTTTAATTTTGAAAAAATAAAAGTGTGTTTGGTGATGATTATACTTATCCGGCGGTTTATGAACATGCATAAATAACTTTACACGAATTTGTGAATGTTGAATAATTTTTTTATTTTGAAAAAAAAAAGTATTATTTCTATACTTTTCACTTTTAATTACTTAAAAAATAAACAAATAAAACCAAAATAAATTACTTTAATCTCCGGTTAGACTGAAGTATCACCTTAATTAAAATAAATTTGAATTTTTTTACATTAAAATTATAACTATTTGTACCCTGAATGCTTTGCTTTTTAAACATGCAGTATTTCTTTTCATTATCTTTTACACTTTTAAGTCTTTGATAAGCAAATGTGTCCCACAAAAAATGACCTTCCACCACACAGGACTCCTTACTAAGATAATTGGGAAACTTCTCCATAATGCCCATTTTATTATTTAATTATATATTTTTTTATTTTATTATTATAGTACTATCTTATTATATTTATTTTTAATTTTTGATGATAAGTGTGGTGGACTAAAGACAAAGTCCACACGTCATGATAAATAACTGGATTAGAATCCTATGCTTGCATAAATACTACTAGTGGCATAAAAAATAGAAGAAATACAAAAAACAATACAGTACTGTATTTTTTTAAATATATGTTTGTATTTAATATTAATAAATTTGAAGCATTTTCGAATATAAAATCCCTAATTAAGCTACCAATTAATCTACTTGATTTGAAACTAAACTTGATATATGTTTAATTTAAGAGACTGAATTTCATGAGCACAATATATATAAAAAAATATCAATTGTACTAAAGTGATTTAAAATTGTTATTACTACTCTCTCTAATTCAACTATTTATACAATGTTTTTTTATAATTTATAAAAAACAGTACGTAAATAGTTGAGACTAGTTGAGACTGAAAGATTATTATCTATGACCTCACTGAATATAAGAAGTTACAAGGGATCGAAGAGATATATAAGATATATATCTCGAATGAACAATAATGTACTATTTGTGTCACAATTTATCATAGATTTTTTTTAAATTACAAAATAATAGTGTATAATTAAATAAATTATTACATGGGTCCAAGTCATGTAAATCTACGTGAACTCAGTCAATTTGTGAAGTATACAATACATGTGTTGTGAAAAATCAATCAATATTTATGAAGAATACACATGATAAATAATTGATATTAACAATGTGAAAAATAAAGTGTATTTTTGTAAAAAAATTAATGTATAATTTTGAAAAATAAAATAGTAATGCGTAAAAGAATTGAACTAAATTTATATAAATTTATGTGAAACTAGGTCATGATATACAGTCTATAATTAGTTGAATTAATAGTACTGTTTTGAATCTTTTGAGTTTTGATATAAAATGTTGATCCCAAGAACTGAAAAAATAGTGATTAATTAATTAATAAATCAATTTTGATATGTTTAATGAGTGAGAACAGTGAAATCTGTTAAATTTAACTAATCTAAAAACGAGTGAAGAGAGAGAACAAATTAAAATCCAACACGTAATTGGAGTTTGTATTATTCTATTTGGGTTGGCACGTAGTGACTAGCTAGTTGAATGCGGTCGTGTTAGGTGTGCTTCAATAATTGGGCCCAATTAACCACATCAAAAGGGACAAACCAAATTATAAATTACTCAACTAATCTTGGTAACAATAGTTTTTATTATTAAATTTATCCCAAATATTACCTATTTTTTAAATCACGATACTAATATATTTTCAAATTAGAAGACAAAATTACTATTACATTTTTATATCAATAAAATAAAAATTAATATATTTTTTCAATATCTTGAGAAAAAAGAATAAACATTTAATTAAATGAATAAATCAATTAATACATAAATGACTAAGACATATTCTTTTGGACTGAAATCGACTGAACTGAACTGAACTAAACTGAACTGAACGAATTTGAACTGAATTGAACTGAACTGAACTGAACTCAATTATTTTTTTAATATCAATATTTTTATACAATTTTTTTATTTTTTTAAATATAATAATAATAATAAATAATTTGCATCGTTTTAAAATTTTATATATTTTTTAATTTTAATTTTTTCAACATGCATAAAATTAAAAATAAATATATTATATCTATATACACAAATAAAATTAAATATAATTATATATTGCTAAGATTATATACAAATATTACATTATATTATAAAAAAAATATGGTATATATATAATGACATAATAGAGTACGTATGAGAATCTTAACAAAAACAAGGCAAAAATATTATACTATATTATACAAAAATAATATGGTATATATATATATATATATATATATAATGACATAATAGAGTTCTAATTACATAGTACGAGAATCTTAACACATTAATATCACAATTCACAATCTTGATATATATATACATAAATAATATACTTAAATTAAAAATTTTCAATTTTTGCTATAAAATCAGCTTGTTTGCAGAATAGAATAGTATTGCAAAGACTTGTTAGAAATAAATTCTTCCGTCAACTTCTCTTGATCGCCGCAAGGTATTTATTTATTTGTTTGTTTTAAATTCTTTTTTATTGATTAATCGTCTCTCCTTCACCTTCAGCTGCTCACATTTGTGTATCATGATTTTATTATGTGTGCATGCTGTGTGTATTATTTGTGTACGACCATACAAATATATTTGTGTATTGATTTTATTATTTATTGTGCATGCTGCTTTTATTTGTGTGCATACTTCTTTTATATATTCGTTTGCAATCCTATCCTTGCGTGATCTGTTTGAATTCATTAATTATTGCATGTTGATAAATTTACGTCGATTTTTTTTTTGAAAGTAATTAACATAATGGGAAGACCCTGCATCTTCTCAAAATTGTGAATGAAGAGAAAGAAAGGGGTGTTAGCAAATATGACAAACGACCCTGCATCTTTTTTATCTCTCACACTTTATATTTCGATTCTAGATCAAATTGATGAAGATGGACCCGCTACTTGTTATTCTGTACTAACGTAGTCCTGCCTAATTCGTGAAAAGATACTGAACTTTACTTTTTATTTGAAAAAGGTTTCACGCTGAATTAGATAGCGGTTGATAGAGGAATCTTTGATCATAATTTCCCTTATTCATACTGTGTCCAACCCGAAACTTGTGAGTGGTCTGAAAACACCGATTTGCTTGTTGAGACCCCATTATATACTTCATAGATTTCTCGAGATATTTTTTTTGTTATAGTATTTATAATTGCTTTAGGTTTAGGGAAACAAACAACCTGCCAAATAGATATCCACAAGTATTAGCTTATCGACTCCCCAACAGTACTATAAACAATCGGTACTGACCATGCCTCCTGTAATTGTACAGGTTCCCATTGCCATCATTTTTAATGCACAAACAAAATTCGACTCCCATAGCAAGTTGGGGAAATATTGCCAGCATTTTTAATGCACAAACAAAATTCGACGCCACTGCAAAACAAGTGCAAAATCACTTTAGTGATTTGAAAGAGAAGTACAAGTGTTGGGAGGAGTTGCAAGGTTTAACTGGCATAGCATTCAATCCAAATACCAAGCGCGTTGATGTAGAAGAACATGCTTTGGAGAGATTTAAGTCATTCAAAGAGGTAAGAAAATAATAATATAACATGTTTACTTTCTAATTTTCTTTATTATTAATTTACAATAAATTTTAAATTATAATTAATTTGATTTATACAGCGGAATCAAAAGTACGGGATGAAGCTAATCATACAAGGCATGTCAAACATTGATCAAATGAGCCAACTGTTTGATGGAAAATCTGCTCATGGTGTTGTGGCTGTTTTTCTCCGGGCATGGCAAAAGGACCATCTTACTTGGGTAAAGGTGTTGGGTCGATCAAGACGAGCCCAAATACTTCAATCGGACCGTGTCCAAAAGATATATACAGCCAGCCCAATTGGCCCCGAGAAGCCCAGAGTCCAATTGACCAAGGACCGAGACCGAGCCCGGGTCGGGTCGGGACGAGACGGGTCGGGGCGCGCGCGTGTGGCCCTTGCCATGTACCGCTAAGGGTGCATGGACTTAGTCAACTTGTTGAACACTCATACTCTCTTATCACATTTAAAGAGAGATGACTTTTGATATTCTTCCAATGTGGGATAACATTTATCCCAATAAAATAATAATTGCTTCATTCACCAAAGTAGTATTTATGGCAATCTTTAAACATTTATTTCTCACTCACCGATTAACGGATTTTGACGAAATAAAATCTCACAATTACCTCGTAACACGTAGATAATTATAATAACGATTAAACTCGAAATCGAATACTTTTTATTAGCCATAAAGATTACACAACTTCGGTCAAAATACATGAATTATTTATAATAATTCCAACAAAGAGTTGGTTAAAATGAAAGTGGCAGAAGATTTCGGTGATGAGTACTTTGTTTCCGCCGTCAGCAAATTAAGTGAAGAAAGACATGCTAATATATTTTTAGCTCTTCAAAATGATACTCAAAAGCGGATCTATTTGAGCAGGATGGAATGTGGACTGTGATTAGGATGGGCATAGATGCTGAGTTCACTCGTCTTTACTAGTTTCTTTTATTATTATTTCATTTAGCATTTTATAGTTTCATGTTTCTGTGTTTCAATTTTCCCTTTATTTCATAAGTTTGGATTTTATGATTATTTATTATTGAAATTTATATTATTATTGATTATAATACTATTTAATTTAATAGTTGTTTTTTTTACTTATATATGTTTGTAATTGTGTTTTTTTTAATGTAGAATGAATAATGTTACACGAGCCTCTATAATTATTGCATTAGAAGAATTGCGAAGATCACTTCAACCAAGTTATTCGATTGAACATGAGTCGTCAATTAGGCAACCTAGACGAGAGAAAGGGGAAAGTGGAGCCGAATACATCCATAGGTTGTTAAATGAAAATGCTACATCATGTGGTGAACAACTACGACTTGATAGGGTAATGTTTCTACAGCTTGTGAATTTGATGACTGATAGGAATTTGTTGGTTGATGGTAAATATATAAAAGTGGACGAACAAATAGGAATTTGTTTATACATATTGGCGAAAGGATCTTCTTACCGTGATGTTGCTGATAGATTCAAACATTCCATATCTACGATAAGTAAGTACTTTCAAAAAGTCTTGGATGCCTTGGTTATATTGTCACATGATGTCATTAGACCACATCGCAATGAGGTAGAAAATAATTCACTTTATTGGCCTTATTTCAAGGTAATATTGTACTATCATATATTTTTCTATATTATTTTAGTGCCTTATGTCTTTCACTTTTTATTTTCTAAATTATTGAAACTATTATTTAGGATGCTATTGGTGCCATAGACGGAACGCATATAGAAGCAGTTATTGGCGATCGTAATGGTACTCCATTTCGAGATCGCACTGGTCGTAAGAGTTGGAATGTGATGGCTTGTTGTTCATTTGATAGAATTTTTACATTTATAAATGTTGGTTGGGAAGGAAGCGCTCATGATCTTACAGTATGGAGAGATTCTTTAACTTTCTCGAAATATGTTTTTCCGCATCCACCTGAAGGTAAAAACGAGTTAAAATTATTTTGTTTTTATTATAGTTCATTATTTTTCGAGCTCATTCGAGTTTCACTTTTGACTTTGTAGGTAAATACTATTTGGTGGACTCTGGATATCTTAATACTCTTGGATATCTTTCTCCTATCTGCGATCCCAATGTCAGGTACCATCTTCCAGAATATAAGCATGGGCCACCTACAGGAATTTTAGAACATTACAATTATCGGCATTCTTCGTTAAGAATGAATGTTGAATGTGCCTTTGGTCATCTGAAGAGTAGGTGGAAGGTGTTGAAACTTATGCCCCAAATGTCGCAAAAGTATCAAATGTCAATTATCGTTTCTTGTTTCACGCTTCATAATTTCATACGGTTGCATCAAATTGGTATCCCAATTTTACCGCATGATTCAATCATTGGGAGAACAGATACAAACTTGGATGACTGAAGAAGCACTTTTTCTATCTCAAAGGAAAGAATAAAGCGTTTTACCTCGCTTCAAAACCGAGGGTTTAGTTGTAGAAGTCGACCACTCGGATTATCAATTCGAGGGAGGGCTAGAAGTGAGAGGTCTCAAAGTCATATTCATTCGCAATTTCGAGTGTTTAAAAGAGTAATTCGAGTTTGACAAAATGTCCAAAGTAACAAGTAGCAAACGATTTATCAAGTGGAGAACGGTGGAGGTAATGAAATGGTAATGCCAATTCGGTGAATTATCTAATACAAGAGTGATTTCCGGGAGTTCTCGTCCCTAGAGTTGAACTCCCAAGTACCTAAGTTCGAGAATCGACTACGGAAAGAAAAACTCCGCACAACGGTGGTTAATCAATTTAATTCCCCAAAGTAGCACTCCAAACGGTAGTGAACACAATGGTTGTCGAATTCATTTACTTAGCCCTTTTGAACTTAATTATGAAAAATCGAACTATGGGAAGAAGGACTCCGCACAACGGTGGTCGATCTAAAATTTAATCCCCGATCGAGTCTAACTCCGCCCAACGGTGGTTAGATCGATCGTAGCTCGAAAATTCACAATTAAACTCAAAGTTTATTCACTCGAGCATTTTATCAAACACCTAGTGTGCACTACATTTTCATCACTTCCTATTGGAAAATTAGCCAAGGAAACCCATGCAAATCATCATGATCATATAAGAAACACTCAAAGTACTCATAATCATGATCAAATCCGAGAATTCACAAAGATCCAAGTCAAAATTCCAACAAAAATCAATATTCATAAAAGAGATTTCTACACAACAAAAGGAAAAGTAGAGATTTAGAGATAGCCAAGTTTGAAGAGGAATTCTCGACTCCGTGGTCCTTGATCGAGCTTGAATCCGTGCTTCGATTTGGGGAAGATGAGCTTGATCTCTCAATTTGGTGTTCTTTCTCTCTCTAGAATTTCCAAGTGTGTTTTCGTAGATGCAAAGTTGTGTTTGTGGAGAGTTCTCCACCTATTTATAGCTCAAGAGAGAAAATAAACATTCCCTTCTTTCTCCCTCCAAATCATGGAGTGTGAAATGTCTCTTTTAGCCTCCGGTCAATGCATTATAAGCTCGGTCAACTCTTTTTAGGCTCGGTCAATGCATGGTCAACATATTTCAAGCAGTTCGCGCCAGCCCTGGCGCATTCGCGCTAGACTCTCAGCAATTTGACGCATTCGCGCCAGACCCTCAGCAGCTTGACGCATTCGCGCCAGACCCTCAGCAGTTTGACGCATTCGCGCCAGACCCTCCCCTGTACGCGACTTCGCGATTCTCGTCGTATCTTCGTCCTCCGAACTCCAATTTACACGATTCAAAATTCCTCGGATTCATGACTTCAAGATCTTTCTAACCATGTGTGTCACGGCTCCAGGTTTTGAAGGAACGAAATCAGTTTGTTACCCGAAGTCGCTGAAGTTCATCGTCCCATTTTTGCTCCGTTTTTCCTACATTTTGACATGAAAACTCGACTACACCACGCATAAGCTCCGTCATAGCAATAATAAGCAATTCCTCAATGATCACACACATATATACACAATATATACCAAAATCATACCCAAAACATAACAAATAAACGAGCAAAACTTCGGCACTTCAAACTACTACAACGACAAAACAATGCTCGTCCTGAGCATAATGTTCCAACGTGACACACTAACTAGCCGGAGAAGCACGTTTCAAACCAATCCCATGTTCATCTCAATCAAGCATTGTTAAAATAAAATGACACACACTATTCGAATCACTCAACGCACGGTTCACTCGTTTCTTTTCTCTCGAAATCGAATCAAAGGCCAATTCACTCTCAATATGCAAGAGATAGAACAAATAACTTGCATTTAGTCAAAGAAGCTCGAGATAGGAATGAATAGCACCCATGTAACATGCATTTCATACACTACAAGCTAAAAGTGAATTTTACTCAATTAAATCATCACAAGCAAATGAATCAAAACATGATCAAATATGGTAGGATAAGGTAAAGGGTAGGGCAAAAATCATATATGAAACAAGAATCGGGCACTCACTACTCCCTCGTCCCCTCCTACACCGGATGTATCTCACAATCACCACGCCCTTATTTCTCCATCTATGTGCAAGGAACATAAGTAAATCGAGCTTACAAATCAATCCATATATTTCAAGAAAAACCCTCGCCTTTTTCAATCAATTCATCTTTTTTTTTTCTTTTCGTTGGCCAAGCTTTTTGCTCTTTTTTTTTTAGGCTCTTTTCTCGCAATTCTTTTTTTACATTTTTTTTTATTTTCTTTTGTGCAACAACATCATGAATCATACATCATTTCTTCTCATCATTCATTCTTTTTTTTTCTCATTTTTTTTAGAGGGTTTGGCTTTTTCCAAGAATTACTAACAACATGCTCAAGTTCACCTCATCCCTTTTATGCACAATCCTAAAGAATGACCCCTTTTCAACAAAAAGAACCTACATCACCGAATGACCCCACAAATGCTCACACCACTCTTGGAAACACACGACAACAAGAAAAAGGTATACATGTAGGCTCAAAGGGGTATCTAAATGTGTCCCACGACGGGCTCGGTATAATATGGAGAATATATTGAAGTGGAGCTTTCCTATTGATCAAGTTCATCATATTCAAGCAAATGAGACCAACCAAGTTCATCACCCGTCACTTGCAATGCACAAACACATAATATGGCCAAGACAAATAATGCATATTCATAACAAAAGTGAGAACCAAAAGGAGATGATATATATAACCCAACAAGAAAGATTAAGGTTCAAAATTCCTCTCACAATTATAAGCAAGGTCTCCAAATAACAAATAGTGAATAATCAAATATCCAACAATACCCAAGAGAGATAAACGACATCCAAACTAACGACTCCTCCGACTCTAACCAATCCACATGTACCACACACGACACAAGGGACTCGCAATATCTCATCAAAGTAGGAAAATGCCGAAAAGCTCGAATTTGGTACAAACACAAAATAAGGAAACAAAATAAAAGAAAAGAAAACAAACAAAATCAACATCACACAAACACCACCAAAACTCCACCACAAATCCCAAAAGAAAAATAAAAATGTATCAAAGAGGGATTAGCCATTCACATACCTCGACCCGAATGTAATTCGGGTAATTCGACGTCACTTGTGATGTAGAGACAACATAGAAGGAATCGCCATGGGATCCGGGAAATGTAGGGAGACTCGGAGGAGTAAAGTTCCATCTTCATGTGTGAGAAGGACAATGCTTTATTTAACGTCATGAGCTTGAAGGTCGTGGGAATGCCCCCACGAGGCACTCGGTTTTCGGCTCCGAGCAACACCCGATCCTCAAAGTCCTTTAGTCGTCTAAAAATATCGACGAAAACCGTCGTAGGAAGAGCATCTCGGCCAAGATATGATGAACTTCCGAGTATAATCCCTCAAGCCTAAGTGTCGGGATATATGAAACATTAGTGCTCACGATATATTTTTTCTCCATACTCACGACTTGAGGTAAGTCATATGTGTCTTGTATCTCGACCGGTAAAAAGTACGAACTATACTTTTGGAGATAGATCGCTTCCGACAAGGGAACACGGTCATTCATAGTGAAGAAATCAAGTAGTAAACTATAATATGTCTCCAAATCACGTCTCCCAATGACATCCACCTCGACCGGTAAAAATATCGAGCTAAATCGTCTTATAAATGCAATCTCGGTCAATGCATCACGATCCTCAATATGACAACCATCACTCGGTAGACCGGTCACATACCCCATCTCGGCTCTCAAACCAAATGAACACAATAAACTCTCATCTAAACCGCAAATAATGTCAAGAAAACTATTACCGAGATTAGGCGGTTTAGGAGAGTCGAGATCTTCGTGCTCTTCTTCATCATGTGCCTCTATTGACAAGAGGGTGTTAGAATGGGAGCTAGAAAACTCAATTTTGAATCCCAAGTCAACCAAGCCATATATTCTCCGACCAAATCCCCACGACTTCCTCTTATCATCCACAATTTCAAATGTGGCATGCTCTTCCATCACTTTCTCCTCAACTTCAATTTCTTCATCAATAAGGAGCTCAACCATAGGAGGTACTAAATCATTCTCTAGGAACTCAACACCACACTTCAAAAGAATCTCGACATTTAGAAATTCTTTTACATCATTAAACCCCAAAAGTGGCATTTCCACATCTATGTACTCAAGTATCGGGGCATCAAGCTCAAATGGAATTGGAGATAAGTAAGGAGACTCGTCCATCACATCCAATATAGGAAAAACCTTTGGGGCTTGTGTTTTCTCCTTAATCTCCCTCTTTAGCTCGGCCGCGCTATTTATCATGTTTGACAATTGAGCCTCTAACCTCTTTTGACTAGCTCGGATGTCATCAACAACCATCGCTTGATGCTTCTCAAAACCATCGACCCCTACCCGAGCTACCGGTTCTTGGGATGGTCCGGGTAGAGAAAACATTGGCTCTTCTTCGAGTTGTTCATATTCATAAGACACATCCATCTCCATAGGCTTTCTTTGCGTAAAAGTATTGTAGGGACATATCCGAACCTCATGCCCTTCATCTCCACAAATATCACAAGAAACTCTCATATGTTCTTTCAACCTTTGTATCTCCTTCCTCATCTCTTCCATTTCGACCTTCAATTGATTTTTGGCCTCAATTTCCTTTATCTCCATGGAATCAATGCGATCTAGCTCTCGTTTGAGAAAATGGTACCTTGAAGATCGCTTGGAACTTGAAGCATACGTTGGAGGTGGTGGCTCATAATGTGGCTCGGGACATGAAGAATAATTTGAATCGGAAGAATAAGACCTAGATGGTGGACACTCGGGTCTTGGAGTGTAATAGTTCGGCTCGGGCCTTGGAAGATGAGTAGTGGAAGGATACGTTGACTTTGGCTTGGATGTAGTTGTCCAAAAATTATGAGGTGCGGGCCTTGCATAGTCATAGCTCGGATCGAATCTTGATTGATATCCTCCTTGATAATTCGGTTGAGAAGGTGGGTAATAAGAACTTTGATAATTTGATTGAGTAGATGGTGGTCGTGGTGGATAGTAGTTGTCTTGATAATGGTGTCCTCCGTAAGGTTGTGAATGTTGTGGATGTTGTGGAGGAGAAGCTTGATAATGGTAGTATGGTGGAGTCGCCTCTTGGTAAGAACGTGAATCCGGATGTTGGTGACTCCACATACCTTGCATTCAAAGACAAAAGAAAATCTAAAGTAAGCTAACAAAAGTAAACTAACTAATAGGGGGTAGTACTCTCAACTCAAACAAACAAACATGAAAACAAGTAAACATAGAACCAAAAGCAAGTAAATGTGACTTTTAAACTTCAACTAGCACCTCCCCGGCAACGGCGCCATTTGAAGAAGCACTTTTTCTATCTCAAAGGAAAGAATAAAGCGTTTTACCTCGCTTCAAAACCGAGGGTTTAGTTGTAGAAGTCGACCATTCGGATTATCAATCCGAGGGAGGGCTAGAAGTGAGAGGTCTCAAAGTCATATTCATTCGCAATTTCGAGTGTTTAAAAGAGTAATTCGAGTTTGACAAAATGTCCAAAGTAACAAGTAGCAAACGATTTATCAAGTGGAGAACGGTGGAGGTAATGAAATGGTAATGCCAATTCGGTGAATTATCTAATACAAGAGTGATTTCCGGGAGTTCTCGTCCCTAGAGTTGAACTCCCAAGTACCTAAGTTCGAGAATCGACTACGGAAAGAAAAACTCCGCACAACGGTGGTTAATCAATTTAATTCCCCAAAGTAGCACTCCAAACGGTAGTGAACACAATGGTTGTCGAATTCCTTTACTTAGCCCTTTTGAACTTAATTATGAAAAATCGAACTATGGGAAGAAGGACTCCGCACAACGGTGGTCGATCTAAAATTTAATCCCCGATCGAGTCTAACTCCGCCCAACGGTGGTTAGATCGATCGTAGCTCGAAAATTCACAATTAAACTCAAAGTTTATTCACTCGAGCATTTTATCAAACACCTAGTGTGCACTACATTTTCATCACCTCCTATTGGAAAATTAGCCAAGGAAACCCATGCAAATCATCATGATTGAAGTGTCGAATTTTTGCTCGTTTCTTTGTTATGTTTTGGGTATGGTTTTTATATATATTGTGTATATATGTGTGTGATCATTGGGGAATTACTTATTATTGCTATGACGGAGCTTATGCGTGGCGTAGTCGAGTTTTTATGTCAAAATGTAGGAAAAACGGAGCAAAAATGGGATGATGAACTTCAGCGACTTCGGGCAATAAACTGATTTCTCTCCTTCGGAATCTGGAGCTGTAAAACACAGGGTTGTAAAGATCTTTAAGTCGTGAATCCGAGGAATTTTGAATCGTGAGAATTGGAGTTCGGACGGAGAAGTTATGACAAGAATCGAGAAGTTGCGCACGAGGACGGATGACAAGCCGCAGAGGTTAAAGACTGGGCACGACCGCGCCCAAACGGGAACGACCGTTCCCGATGCATTTCCAGGTTCGACCTTTCGGCGCGACCGCACCCAAAACGGGAACGACCATTCCCGATGCATTTCTAGCTTTGATCTTCTGGCGCGACCGCACCCAAAACGGGAACGACCGTTCCCGATGCATTTCTAGCTTTGATCTTCTGGCGCGACCGCGCCCAAACGGGAACGACCGCTCCCGATGCATTTCCAGGTTCGACCTTCCGGCGTGACCGCACCCAAGACGGGAACGACCGCTCCCGATGCATTTCTAGCTTTGATCTTCTGGCGCGACCGCACCCAAGACGGGAACGACCGTTCCCGATGTATTTCTAGATTTGATCTTCTGGCGCGACCGCGCCCAAACGGGAACGACCGCTCCCGATGCATTTCCAGGTTCGACCTTCCGGCGCGACCGCACCCAAGACGGGAGCGACCGCACCCGTCACAAGATGAAATGTTGACTTTTCCGTTGACTATCCGGAAATTTGGTGTTTGAGGGCATTTTTGACCTTTTGAAGACTCACATGCTCCTTGAAAGCTATAAATAGGTGGAGAACTCTCTACAAACATAACTTTGGATCTACGAAAACACACTTGGAAATTCTAGAGAGAGAAAGAACACCAAATTGAGAGTTCAAGCTCATCTTCCACAAATCGAAGCACGGATTCAAGCTCGATCAAAGACCACGGAGTCGAGAATTCCTCTTCAAACTTGGCTATCTCTAAATCTCTACTTTTCCTTTTGTTGTGTAGAAATCTCTTTTATGAATATTGATTTTTGTTGGGAATTTGACTTGGATCTTTGTGAATTCTCGGATTTGATCATGATTATGAGTGCTTTGTATGTTTCTTATGTGATCATGATGATTTGCATGGGTTTCCTTGGCTAATTTTCCAATAGGAGGTGATGAAAATGTAGTGCACACTAGGTGTTTGATAAAATGCTCGAATGAATAAACTTTGAGTTTAATTGTGAATTTTCGAGCTACGATCGATCTAACCACCGTTGGGCGGAGTTAGACTCGACCGGGGATTAAATTTTAGATCGATCACCGTTGTGCGGAGTCCTTCTTCCCGTAGTTCGATTTTTCATAATTAAGTTCAAAAGGGCTAAGTAAAGAAATTCGACAACCATTGTGTTCACTACCGTTTGGAGTGCTACTTCGGGGAATTAAATTGATTAACCACCGTTGTGCGGAGTTTTTCATTCCGTAGTCGATTCTCAAACTTAGGTACTTGGGAGTTCGAATCTAGGGACGAGAACTCCCGGAAATCACTCTTGTATTAGATAATTCACCAAGTTGTCACTACCATTTCATTACCTCCATCGTTCTCTACTTGATAAATCGTTTGCTATTTGTTACTTTGGACATTTTGTCAAACTCTAATTACTCTTTCAAACACTCGAAATTGCAATTGAATATGACTTTGAGACCTCTCACTTCTAGCCCTCCCTCGGATTGATAATCCGAGTGGTCGACTTCTACAACTAAACCCTCGGTTTTGAAGCGAGGTAAAACGCTTTATCTTTTCTTCGAGATAGAAAAAGTGCTTCTTCAAATGGCGCCGTTGCCGGGGAGGAGCTAGTTGAAGTTTTAAAAGTCACATTTACTTGCTTTTGTTTTTTTTTTACTTTTTTTTTTTTTTTTTTTTCATGCTTGTTTGGTTGAGTTGAAAGTACTACCCCCGATTAGCTTACTTTTGTTTTTCTTTGGTATTTTCTTTGTTTTGCATGCAAACGAGAGCCCAACGGAGGCGTGAACTTGAACTTGAACGACAAGAAAGAGAGCGGGAACGTACAAGAAGTTTGGAGCCAATGATAAATACCAACATGGAGGGCACTTCTTATCAACATGAACTACAAAGAGACGGAAGACCCGAGGGAACATTTCATCTACCGGAATTCCCTCCGGGATTTATGCCACGAGTATCTCCTTATGAAGCAACCCATCATGACGATATCCATGACGAGGAGGAGACTCTTCTACGACAACCGACACCTATACAAAGGAGGTTCACATCTCCTAATCCTCAACGAACCGACAACCGGAATCCGTATCCAAATCCGAACTACACCCAACACACTACGGGAAATGCTTATAATGGTGGATATCAACCTTATTATCCACCACAAGTACCCATTCCCGGGCAATATACTCAAGCTTATCCTCAACACGGTCCTCACTATCAAGGAGGTGCTTATTACGCTCCTTATCAACCGCAATTCCAACAAGGAGTCTATAGGCCTCCAATAGTGCCACAACCTCAACAACCTCAAAGACACCAAGACATGGGGGAATCTATGGCGGATGATCTCAAGGCGGCTTGTGGAACGACACCATCTCCCGTGGTTCTCTCGGAGGCGGCTAAGCTTTATCGTCTAAATTCAACCGAGTTCGGGCAACTTCCAAAATTCCATGGGCATTCACATGAGGAGACCTTGGATTTCATTCGTGAATATGTGGAGGTGGTGAGTGGTTTTACACCAATGGGGTTGACGGAGGAAGAGGTAAGATTGAGGTGCTTTTCTCAAACCCTCAAGGATGATGCTAAGAGATGGTGGCTCCAATTGCCACCACATTCCATTTACACTTGGGAGTCTCTCATGCAAGCTTTCACGGATCAATATTTTCCGTTTGACCGTACGGAGAACCTTAGGCGTCGCATTAGTGAGTTTCGACTACAAAGGGATGAACTCTTTCATGAAGCATGGGATAGATTTTCCTCATATGAGTTCGCTTGCCCTCATCATCTATTTAGCTTGAAGCTTTTGAATCGATATTTCTATGCGGCTCTAACGGACACATATCAATTCTTGGTGGACAATGCTTGCGGAGGAGCTATTACTATGAGAACGGCATCCGAGGTAAAGGAAATTTTTGAGAATATTGCTAGGAATTCACGGAAGAAAGGGGGTCGGAGAAGGCCAACGGTAGATATTAAGGAGATTGGAGCCGAAAATTCTTGGGAAATCGAAAGGGAAGAAATGAGAAAGGAGATCCAAAGGTTGAAAATGGGTGGACCCCAAGTAATTCCAAAATCTCAAGATATGAAAATTTCGTGTGTCATTTGTGGAGGAGAAGGGCATGAAGTAAGAGCATGTGCTTATAATGTTTTTCCACAAGGAAATTCGATAGAGGTGGAGATGTCGTATGAATATGAGAACGATGTGGCGGCTATTGGTCAAGTCAACCGACCTCCATACAACAATCAAGGATCTTCTAATATTCGCCCACAAAATGGAGGAGGCCCACAACCGAATAATTCTCAATCACGACCATGGCAACCGAGACCAAATCAAGGCTTCAATCAACAAGGGTATAGAGCACCGGTTAATCAATCCGGACCATCTCAAGATCCGGTGGCTCGATTAGGAGAAAGGCTTGAAGGTTTCGAAAAACGCCAAGAGATGGTTAATGATGACCTTCGGGCGGGACATAAAAGGTTAGAGACTCAAATGTCTCAAATAGCGATTTCTTTGGATGAGATTAGGAAGGAGTTAAGTGCGGGAAAGCTTCCAAGTCAACCCACTCACACCAAGCTACCCACACATGCAAAGGCGATCACGGTTCTTAGAAGTGGTAAGGTGGTAGATAACAAGGTGAGACATCCGGATGAGATTGAGGAGGTTGTGAATGAGAAAGATGAGATCATGGTAGAAAAAGAAGGGGAGGTAGTTGAAAATGAAGTTGAGGAGATTGTGAAGGATAAAGGGAAAGGAAAGGAGAAGGTAGATATGGTACCTTCCAAATCCACTAGAGTTTTCAAGCCATCGGTGCCATTCCCTTCAAAGCTCCGGAATGAGAAGAAAGAGAGACAATTTTTGGACCTTTATCAAATGCTCTCCAAGGTGAATATAAATGGGCCTCTCCTTGATATGATTAAGAATGTGCCGGCTTATGTGCAATTCTTTAAGGAGTTGACCACGAGAAAAAGGAAGTTTGGAGATGGGGAGAAGGTGATGGTAGTAGATGCGACACATGCTTTGTGTCAAAAGGGAGTTCCGGTGAAGGAAGGTGATCCGGGAAGTTTTACCGTATCTATTGAGCTTGGGGATGGCCAAACGGTGTTGGGTATGCTAGATCTCGGGGCCGGTATTAATCTTATGCCGTTGTCTTTATTTCGTGCCTTGGGATTAGGAGAGCTCCAACCAACTAGTATGCGGTTGCAATTGGCCGATCGGACGGTGAGACAACCGGTGGGGATAGTTGAGAATATTCTAGTGAAAGTCGGAGAACTCATTATTCCGGTTGATTTTGTCATCTTGGATATTGAGGAAGAGAGCGACAAACCAAGAGATCATCAAATCCTTCTTGGGCGTCCGTTTATGGCCACGGCAAATACTCTTATTGATGTTAAGCATGGAGTGATAGAGATGACCGTACTTGGTGAAAAGATACGATTATTAGTGAAAAATAGGTCTCTTGTCCCTAACACATCAATGGTGGAAGAGTGTGCCGGAATTGATGTTATAGATGAATTGGTGGAGGCCATTTTGGAAGAAAAATTTGAGTTGAAAGATGATGATGAGTTGGAGGATGGCTTGGTAGATATCCGAGATATGATGGAGTTAAAGGCGGAAAATATAGAAGGAGATCCTACCATTTCTCTCCAAGAGACGAAGGTGGAGTTGAAAGAATTACCGGCTCATTTGAAATATGTATTCTTGGAGGAAAATGAGAATAAGCCGGTTATTATTTCTTCCTCTTTGAGTAAGGATGAGGAGGAAAGGTTGGTGGAAGTTTTGAAAAAGAATAAAAATGCTTTTGGGTGGTGCTTGGCGGATTTACGTGGGGTGAGTCCCGATGTTTGTATGCATCGGATTGCTCTTGTGGAGGGCGCCGTAGCTTCCCGAGATAGTCAAAAGCGTCTAAATCCTATTCTTTTGGAGGTGGTTAAGAAGGAGATCATGAAGCTTTTGAGTGAAGGATTGATATATGCGGTGGCCGATAGTGAGTGGGTTAGTCCTATCCACATGGTGCCAAAAAAAGGTGGAATTACGGTAATCACAAATGCCATGATGGAGTTGGTGACAACTAGGCCGGTTACCGGGTGGCGGATGTGTATAGATTACCGGAAGTTGAATGCGGCTACACGGAAAGATCATTTCCCTCTACCATTCATTGATCAAATGCTAGACAAGTTGGCCGGGCGGATGTTCTTTTGCTTTTTGGATGGTCTTTCCGGGTATTATCAAATAGCAATCTTTCCGGAAGACCAAGAGAAGACAACTTTCACTAGTCCCTTGGGCACTTTTGCTTGGAGGAAGATGCCATTCGGATTATGTAATGCGCCCGAAACTTTCCAAAGATGTATGATGGCTATTTTTACCGACATGATTGGTGAGAGCATCGAGGTCTTTATGGATGACTTCACGGTATTTGGAGATTCCTTTGATGACACTCTCGCAAAAATTGACCGAGTGCTTGGGTGTTGCATAAAGAACAACCTTACTTTGAGTTGGGAGAAGTCACATTTTATGGTGACTCAAGGTATTGTCTTGGGCCATGTGGTGTCGGAGAAGGGGATTGAGGTGGATAAGGCGAAAGTGGGAGTGATCCAAAATCTACCACCCCCGATTGATGTGAAAGGAGTTCGGAGTTTCTTGGGGCATGCCGGTTTTTACCGGAGGTTTATAAAGAATTTTTCGAAAATCGCTCAACCACTATGTCGTCTATTGGGAAATGATGTCCCATTTAAATTTGATGAAGAGTGTCAAGAAGCATTTAAGGTGTTAAAGGAGAAGCTTACATCGGCACCCATAGTAATTCCACCGGATTGGAGTAAGTCGTTTGAGATTATGTGCGATGCTTCGAATTATGCCATTGGAGCGGTGTTGGGTCAAAGGGTGGATAAGTTGCTACGGGTTGTGTATTATGCTAGTGCTACTTTAAATGAGGCTCAAGTGAACTATACCACTACCGAGAAGGAGATGTATGCGGTGGTCTTTGCTTTGGAAAAGTTTCGTTCTTATATTATTGGAGCAAAGGTGATAGTTCACACGGATCACGCGGCTATTCGGTATTTGATGACAAAAGCTCAAGCTAAACCGAGACTCATTAGATGGATCTTGATGATGCAAGAGTTTGATGTAGAGGTCCGAGATCGGAAGGGATGTGAAAATGTGGTTGCGGACCATCTATCGAGGTTGGAGAGTGGAGAGAAGAAAGTAGAGGAGATAATTTCTTTGGAGGAGTGTTTCCGGGTAGATCAAGTGCCGTGGTATGCGGAGATTGCAAATTATTTGGTGACCGGGGCATTTCGAGAAGGCATAAATGCTCAAGATAAGAGAAAGCTCATTGATGATAGTAGGAGCTATTTTTGGGAGGACCCATGTCTATATAAAGTTGGTCGGGATGACTTGGTGAGACGATGTGTTCCGGAGATAGAACAACATGAGATTATGAGAGAGTGTCATGAATCTCCAAGTGGAGGACATTTCGGTGGTAGGAAGACGGCCGACAAAATTCTCCGAGCGGGATTTACTTGGCCTTCTTTGTTCAAAGATGCTCATAATTTTGTCTTGTCTTGTGATGCGTGCCAACGGATGGGGTCGATTGGAAAAAGGAATGAGATGCCCATGCATGTGAGTGTGGTGATTGAGATTTTTGACGTTTGGGGTATTGATTTTATGGGGCCATTCCCGAAGGCAAATCAATTTGAGTATATATTGCTAGCCGTGGATTATGTGTCGAAGTGGGTGGAGGCGGTTCCCCTAAGGAGATGTGATGCATCTACGGTGTTAAGATTCTTGCAAGGGAATATTATCTCTCGGTTTGGAATACCGAGAACTATTGTGAGTGATGGAGGGTCTCATTTTTGCAACAAGCTTTTTACAAAGCTTATGAGGTTGAATGGTATTACTCACCATGTTGCTACCCCATATCATCCACAAACATCGGGGCAAGCCGAAACAAGTAACCGTCAAATCAAGGAGATAATTGAGAAAACCGTGAGACCGTCAAGGAAGGATTGGCCGGAGAGGTTGAAAGATGCATTGTGGGCATATAGAACCGCTTACAAGACGGTATTGGGCACAACTCCTTTTCGATTGGTGTACGGTAAAGCATGCCATCTTCCCGTGGAGGTTGAGTATAGAGCTTTTTGGGCGATAAAAACAATGAATATGGATATGGACAATGCGGGTAAGGAGAGAATGCTACAATTGTCGGAACTTGAGGAGTTGAGGCAAGATGCTTATGAGAATTCGAGGATTTATAAAGAGAAGATTAAAAGGATTCATGATCAAAAGATTTTGCCTAAAGAGTTTGAGGTGGGAATGAAGGTTCTTTTATTCAATTCTCGGTTGAAGTTGTTTCCGGGAAAGTTGAAATCTAAATGGAGTGGTCCGTATGAGGTTCGAGAGGTGTTGACAAAAGGAGCGGTCCGGTTAATCAACCCGGCCACGCTTGAGGAGTTCACGGTTAACGGACACCGATTGAAGATTTATATTGAAAGAGAGGAGCCGAGAAGGTTAGTAGATGGGTATATGCTAACCTTGACGGATTGAGTTTAACGTCGTGGCTAAGTCGAGCTCGCGACGTTAAACCGAGCAACCTATTAGGTGCAAACATTTGGAATAGAGAAGGATTTAAAGGGAAAAGTGCACCTAGATGGAGGTCAAGCTCTCGACTTAAATTTGAGCATGTTCGTGGAATTATTTTCGAATAAAAGATTTCAAGGATCGGGTGTAGCTCGGAGCCGAAAACCGAGCGCCTCGTGGGGGCATTCCCACGGCCGTCAAGCTCATGACGTTAAAGAGTGCTTTGTGAGAGCCTTCTCACACATGAAGATGGAACTTTACTCCTCCGAGTCTCCCTACATTTCCCGGATCCAATGGCGATTCCTTCTATGTTGTTTCTACACCACAAGTGACGTCGAATGACCCGAATTACATTCGGGTCGAGGTATGTGAATGTCTAATCCCTCTTTGATACCTTTTTTTATTTTTCTTTTGGGATTTGTGGTGGAGTTTTGGTGGTGTTTGTGTGATGTTGATTTTGTTTGTTTTCTTTTCTTTTATTTCCTTATTTTGTGTTTGTACTAAATTCGAGCTTTTCGGCATTTTCCTACTTTGATGAGATATTGTGAGTCCCTTGTGTCGTGTGTGGTACATGTGGATTGGTTAGAGTCGGAGGAGTCGTTAGTTTGGATGACGTTTATCTCTCTTGGGTATTGTTGGATATTTGACTATTCACTATTTGTTATTTGAAGACCTTGCTTATAATTGAGAGAGTAATTTGAACCTTGATCTTTCTTGTTGGATTGTATATATCATCTCCTTTTGGTTCTCACTTTTGTTATGAATATGCATTGTTATCTTTGTCCATATGTATGTGTTTGTGCATTATGAGTGAATGGTGATGAGCTCGGTTGGTCAATATGATGAACTTGATCAATAGGAAAGCTCCACTTGAATATATTTCTCATATTATACCGAGCCCGTCGTGGGACACCGCTAGATATCCCTTTGAGCCTACATGTAAACCTTTTCATTGTTGCCGAGTGTTTCTCGAGTGGTGTGAGCATTTTCGGGGTCATTCGGTGATGAAGGTGATATTTGTGTTGGGGTCATTACTTAGGTTGTGCTTATGAGGTTCATTTGTAAACTTGAGCATGTTATTAATTCTTGGAAAAAGCCAAACCCTCTAAAAAAAAAGAGAAAGAATGAATGATGAGAATAAATGATATATGATGTATGATGTTGTGTGCACAAAAGAAAAAAAAATGTAAAAAAATATAGTGCATGAAAAGAGCCTAAAAAAAATATAAAAGCAAATATGCTTGGCCATCGAAAAAAAAAAAAAAGAAAAAAAAGAGAGAAGGTTGATTGAAAAAGGCGAGGGTTTTTCTTGAAATATATGTATTGATTTGTAAGCTCGGTTTACTTATGTCCTTGCACATAGATGGAGTAATAAGGGCGAGGTTGATTTGTGAGAAACGTTTGGTGTAGGAGGGGACGAGGGAGAAAGTGAGTGCCCGATTCTTGTTTCATATATGATTCTTGCCCTACCCTTTACCTTATCCCACCTTGCATGATCATGTTTTGATTCAAGTGTCGTGATGATTTAATTGAGCAAAACTCGCCTTAAGCTTGTAGTGTATGAAATGCATGTTACATGGGTGCTATTCATTCCTTCCTCGAGCTTCTTTGACTAAATGCAAGTTACTTGTTCTATCTCTTGCATCATGAGTGTACTTACCCTTTGATTCGATTTCGAGAGGAAAGAAACGAGTGAACCGTGCGTTGAGTGATTCGAATAGTGTGTGTCATTTTATTTTAACAATGCTTGATTGAGATGAACATGGGATTGGTTTGAAACGTACTTCTCCGGCTAGTTAGTGTATCACGTTGGAACATTATGCTCGGGACGAGCATTGTTTTGTCGTTGTAGTAGTTTGAAGTGTCGAATTTTTGCTCGTTTCTTTGTTATGTTTTGGGTATGATTTTTATATATATTGTGTATATATGTGTGTGATCATTGGGGAATTACTTATTATTGCTATGACGGAGCTTATGCGTGGCGTAGTCGAGTTTTTATGTCAAAATGTAGGAAAAACGGAGCAAAAATGGGATGATGAACTTCAGCGACTTCGGGCAATAAACTGATTTCTCTCCTTCGGAATCTGGAGCTGTAAAACACAGGGTTGTAAAGATCTTTAAGTCGTGAATCCGAGGAATTTTGAATCGTGAGAATTGGAGTTCGGACGGAGAAGTTATGACAAGAATCGAGAAGTTGCGCACGAGGACGGATGACAAGCCGCAGAGGTTAAAGACTGGGCACGACCGCGCCCAAACGGGAACGACCGTTCCCGATGCATTTCCAGGTTCGACCTTTCGGCGCGACCGCACCCAAAACGGGAACGACCGTTCCCGATGCATTTCTAGCTTTGATCTTCTGGCGCGACCGCACCCAAAACGGGAACGACCGTTCCCGATGCATTTCTAGCTTTGATCTTCTGGCGCGACCGCGCCCAAACGGGAACGACCGCTCCCGATGCATTTCCAGGTTCGACCTTCCGGCGTGACCGCACCCAAGACGGGAACGACCGCTCCCGATGCATTTCTAGCTTTGATCTTCTGGCGCGACCGCACCCAAGACGGGAACGACCGTTCCCGATGTATTTCTAGATTTGATCTTCTGGCGCGACCGCGCCCAAACGGGAACGACCGCTCCCGATGCATTTCCAGGTTCGACCTTCCGGCGCGACCGCACCCAAGACGGGAGCGACCGCACCCGTCACAAGATGAAATGTTGACTTTTCCGTTGACTATCCGGAAATTTGGTGTTTGAGGGCATTTTTGACCTTTTGAAGACTCACATGCTCCTTGAAAGCTATAAATAGGTGGAGAACTCTCTACAAACATAACTTTGGATCTACGAAAACACACTTGGAAATTCTAGAGAGAGAAAGAACACCAAATTGAGAGTTCAAGCTCATCTTCCACAAATCGAAGCACGGATTCAAGCTCGATCAAAGACCACGGAGTCGAGAATTCCTCTTCAAACTTGGCTATCTCTAAATCTCTACTTTTCCTTTTGTTGTGTAGAAATCTCTTTTATGAATATTGATTTTTGTTGGGAATTTGACTTGGATCTTTGTGAATTCTCGGATTTGATCATGATTATGAGTGCTTTGTATGTTTCTTATGTGATCATGATGATTTGCATGGGTTTCCTTGGCTAATTTTCCAATAGGAGGTGATGAAAATGTAGTGCACACTAGGTGTTTGATAAAATGCTCGAATGAATAAACTTTGAGTTTAATTGTGAATTTTCGAGCTACGATCGATCTAACCACCGTTGGGCGGAGTTAGACTCGATCGGGGATTAAATTTTAGATCGATCACCGTTGTGCGGAGTCCTTCTTCCCGTAGTTCGATTTTTCATAATTAAGTTCAAAAGGGCTAAGTAAAGAAATTCGACAACCATTGTGTTCACTACCGTTTGGAGTGCTACTTCGGGGAATTAAATTGATTAACCACCGTTGTGCGGAGTTTTTCATTCCGTAGTCGATTCTCAAACTTAGGTACTTGGGAGTTCGAATCTAGGGACGAGAACTCCCGGAAATCACTCTTGTATTAGATAATTCACCAAGTTGTCACTACCATTTCATTACCTCCATCGTTCTCTACTTGATAAATCGTTTGCTATTTGTTACTTTGGACATTTTGTCAAACTCTAATTACTCTTTCAAACACTCGAAATTGCAATTGAATATGACTTTGAGACCTCTCACTTCTAGCCCTCCCTCGGATTGATAATCCGAGTGGTCGACTTCTACAACTAAACCCTCGGTTTTGAAGCGAGGTAAAACGCTTTATCTTTTCTTCGAGATAGAAAAAGTGCTTCTTCAATGATCATATAAGAAACACTCAAAGTACTCATAATCATGATCAAATCCGAGAATTCACAAAGATCCAAGTCAAAATTCCAACAAAAATCAATATTCATAAAAGAGATTTCTACACAACAAAAGGAAAAGTAGAGATTTAGAGATAGCCAAGTTTGAAGAGGAATTCTCGACTCCGTGGTCCTTGATCGAGCTTGAATCCGTGCTTCGATTTGGGGAAGATGAGCTTGATCTCTCAATTTGGTGTTCTTTCTCTCTCTAGAATTTGCAAGTGTGTTTTCGTAGATGCAAAGTTTTGTTTGTGGAGAGTTCTCCACCTATTTATAGCTCAAGAGAGAAAATAAACATTCCCTTCTTTCTCCCTCCAAATCATGGAGTGTGAAATGTCTCTTTTAGCCTCCGGTCAATGCATTATAAGCTCGGTCAACTCTTTTTAGGCTCGGTCAATGCATGGTCAACATATTTCAAGCAGTTCGCGCCAGCCCTGGCGCATTCGCGCTAGACTCTCAGCAATTTGACGCATTCGCGCCAGACCCTCAGCAGCTTGACGCATTCGCGCCAGACCCTCAGCAGTTTGACGCATTCGCGCCAGACCCTCCCCTGTACGCGACTTCGCGATTCTCGTCGTATCTTCGTCCTCCGAACTCCAATTTACACGATTCAAAATTCCTCGGATTCATGACTTCAAGATCTTTCTAACCATGTGTGTCACGGCTCCAGGTTTTGAAGGAACGAAATCAGTTTGTTACCCGAAGTCGCTGAAGTTCATCGTCCCATTTTTGCTCCGTTTTTCCTACATTTTGACATGAAAACTCGACTACACCACGCATAAGCTCCGTCATAGCAATAATAAGCAATTCCTTAATGATCACACACATATATACACAATATATACCAAAATCATACCCAAAACATAACAAATAAACGAGCAAAACTTCGGCACTTCAATGACAAGAATCGAAAACAGCTTATGTCGAAAGTGAGAATGGATATAGCCGAAGCAATTTGAAAAGATAACAACCCAGAAGAGCATGAAGATGAAGAACAAGAAAATGAAATAGAAATAGAGTCTATGGAAGTAGATGATTTTATTACTTAAATTTTGTATATTTTTTATGATTTTTTTTAAATATTATATTAATTTTTTTATATTACAATGCATTAATAATTTATATTTTTACACATAAATAATTTTATTGAATTATAAAGTTCAAATTGAAAAAATAATAATAATAATAACAATTTTCTTAAACTCCGTGTCTAGAAAAGTATGACATCTATTAATGGCCGAAAGAGTAATAATAATAATAATAATAATAATAATAATAATAATAATAATAATAATAATAATAATAATAATAATAATAATAATAAATAAAAAACAAAAAAAAAAACAAAAAAAAATTGAACTGAACTGAACTGAACGAGTCTGAACTGAACTGAACTGAACTGATCTGAACTGAACTGAACTAAAGTGAACTGAAAAAAAGTCCAAAAGAACATGTCCTAATTATGTCATTGACCAAGCATGTATTCAACGATGAATGAACTGAACTGAACTGAACTGATCTGAACTGAACTGAACTAAAGTGAACTGAAAAAAAGTCCAAAAGAACATGTCCTAATTATGTCATTGACCAAGCATGTATTCAACGATGAATGAGAGATGAATACACGATCAAATGATAAAAGATGAGATATATAGAGTAAATACAATAGTTAATCATAATTTTAGTGTGCGTGAGTTTCATATTAATTGTTAATTCATTAAGTGCAGGTCTGTTCCTGACCATTTAAAGACTCTAGCCAAAGTATTCAAATTAGGTCTTTCATATTTAATTTTATATTTATATTACCCTTTTTTTTCATTATATAAAAAAATCAAACATAATATATAATTTATTAAGAATACAATATATTTTAGTAAAAAAATATTATTTTTTCAATTTGTTTTACTATTAAGTAAGAAATAATAATTCTTATAAATAATTTTTTTATTAAAATTATATTTGATATAAAATAAGTTAATAAAATGATTTGGTACAAAATAAAAATTATTATTGTGTTTTTTCTACTTATTTCTTAATTTTTTAATATTTTTTAATAACATTAAAAAAAGTTTGAATAAATAAAGTTTAAACTTGATTTTTTTAAAAAATTGACTAAATATGGTTGGGATTTATTTGAAAAGATTTCACGATTTAAATGAAATGATAATTAAAATTTTAAATTAAACAGTATAATATTAAATACTATTGAATGGAGATTAATCAATAATAATTAAAATTTAAAGAGTAATTTAGAGAAAAAATTAGAATGAGTTTATGATTTATAAATAAGTAACATAGTTTACCTTCCTAATAAAAAAGGTAATCAATTTATTGTATATATATAATTTAATGTATTTATATTAATTGTATTCATAATTTAGGTAGGCTTTTCAAATTTGATTTGTCTATTTTAACCTTTGTATTATATTAATTATATTTTTTATTTTTTTTAATGTTTTATGTAGTTGTTGTTGAAATCTTAATCGTTTTCGGACACAAATTCTTGAAATCAATCACATGATACTTTTTTAAAAAAAATAGTTTTTGATTGCGATTCTTTTTTTTTTCAAAATTCAAAAAACAAGTCTAGTCGTTCTTGCATTCACATACTATAGTTTGTATGTTTTTGAGTCCACCCGGAGGTAAAAACTTTTTTTTCTTCTCAATTTTTAATCTGGACGGTTGAACCATCATCGACAAACCAAAGACAACCATGTAAACAAAGTTTAATTATTTGGACTAATAGGTGTTATATCTACGACAAAATTTAATTATTGTAACTATTATGCTATTAAACTACTAGTTCGTAAACTAAAAAGACTACGCATTTGTAACTACATACTAAACTACAACCGGATAGTAGTGTATTTAATACATTCAGATTCACGCTAACAATTAAACCATCAGAAACAAAATACCAACTGATAAAAGTAAAAAACACAAATTGTTATGATCCAAAATAAAAATAAAGTTAACTAGAGTTATGTTCTAAATGGACAAAGTGCTGGCTGGTTAACTATAAGTAAAAAAAAACAATATAGCGAAGATACATGTTAATGGCACAATAACCGATTAGATTAGCTTAATTGTTGGCTCTCCAACACTCCTCTCCAACACTACGAACTCGCTGCAAATTCGCTTTACAAGTTTGGATCTGAACATCGCAGCTTCATCTTGGCCAAACGGATTTTCAAAATCTTCTTCGGTTGCGAGTATCTACAAGTAGTGCATCATAAATATACATCGCACTCCAACCTGTTCAATTGAAAAACAGTATATTGTTAAATACAATGCAAATAGTTTCATGAATAGTGTATTCAAAAATATTGAGCTTAGAGTGTACTCGGCACAAGACACATGTGTGATCAACTTAGACGGGTGGTTATTTGATTACTATACATTTTTTTTGATTTTAATGTTACTGCAAAAATTGCATTTGATAGTATTTTTTATTAAAACTTTAATGTGTGTCGTTTATTTATTCGTGATTGAGTGAACGAATAAATACAGTGTTTACAACCATCGAACTCACACATGTAGAACTCTTTTGCTAGTGAAAATTCTTATAAATGAGTTACTTCAATTTACGCTATTTGTTCTCGGAGAAGCTTCTTGGATTGAGTAGCATTCATCTATCTATTTGAATAAAGTTTAAGCTTCTGGTCAAAGACGAAATGTCTAAATAGTTTCTCTAAGAGTTTAAGATACCGACTTCTTGGAATATTACATAGAACATATCAGACAACAAATGAATTCAAAAGCATGGACTCCATACATATATTAGACACTAGTGAGGACATCAGAATGAAATCAAGGTTAAACGGTAAGTATTGTATCTTTATATACGAGCAAACTGTTTGTGTAAACTATCAAACCATTTTAGTCAAATACAACTACAAAATAAACAACGCGAAATGTACACTATTTGTTATAAATTCTGAAGTTTATCTATTCAACTTCTAAAATAATTATTCTATTACTAATATCTGAATTGCGTTTTGTTTGAAATACCAACCACTCTGTTCAAAAAAGTGCAGTGTATGTAGTAGAGTATGACCTGAAGCTTATAGATTATTCATCACTAAACAAGTCAACCATGTAATTAAGCTAATAGATTATTCATCACATTTATTCATCACAATAGGTGTTATGTACATGAACAATTTTTAGTAAACTACTTGTGTGTTACCCATTAGAACACTTGATACATATATAACTACTCAATACACTGCCCTATAATGTTCAGAGTTTTTATTATAATCTAAAAGTTAATCTATTTACACTACTAAATACACTGCCCCGTTTAATCTATTATACATGTAGTATAAATTAGTAGTCCAATTTACACTACTACCAAATTCATTGTACCAGGTGAGGCAGTGTATTGAATATATCATGATAATTAAGGTTTGTTTTCAGTTGTTGGAGAAAGACAAGCTGCAAGAGTAGGTATAAATATATCATGATAATAATGATTATGAGAAAAGAAGAATTATAGTAACTAAGAAAGATATATACCCCAACTTGAGAGATGTATCAGAGGTACTTGTGTTCATGCCATATACTACGTCACGAGAAGTGACGATGGACTCGGCTGAATTTCCGTACTCCTTACCGTTTCTTGAGCATCCAAATTTATTATTATCGGCGCCCTGCAATTAATCATCATTCAATAACTCGATCAACACTATGACACCACCAGTTGGGCTAATTATAAGCTCTCGTGATAATAAAAATAATAAAAATCATTGAATCACATCGTTCACTATATATTTTCCCCGTTTCACATTAACCAACCATATAGTAATGTGTCTCATCAGAGTTTTTGCAAATTGGAATGGAATTTGCAGAGGGTAAGAAACAAATTACATCAAACCTCAGTTTCAACCATGCATTTTCATTGACTAGTTCTGACTCCTGCAAGCGTAGATTTAATTAAACAAATAACGAATAAATCGTCATCTTAATTAAAGCCATTTAGGTTTTGAATAACTTATATTTTAGAGTAACAGGTTCCTATAAGCTTATATTTCCCAAGATATAACAGCACAATTTGGTGATACACTGTGTCCAGATTGTCAAGATAATTCTTTGAATAAGAAAAATAGAACAGGCTGATTCTACAGTTCAACACACCCAATAATTTTCTGATCGTGTTATTGGGTCCAAGTTGAACGTCATCAGATTATTTGTACTGGTACACAAAATAAAGGGAGATTTTCAACAAAAAAAAAACTGAGTTGAGTCGATTTAAAACCACTATTCAAGAACCATAAATCAGACATGCAATCACGGAGGGTGTTACACTATGTCAATTCAACCCTAATAACGAATAATTTCTGTAGAATCAAACTCCAAATCCAAGAGCCCTAAATCAGGAATGCAATCTACTTACCGAATAATTTCAATTGAGACACTGCCGTGAGAAAACTTTCCTTGACACGAGTATGATGAGACACTACGACGGTGCTACCGGACCGCCGGCGGAATCGCAAATCGGCGGAAGGAATCGAGTTTCACGTTTCTGTTGCCCAATTGTGGTATTGTGATATATAGTGTATTGTGATATACTATCGGTTATATGGAATGTTAATTTGTGAGTAACGAAATATAATAATTTTTTTAATACTTATAAGGGTTGTTTGGGTAATTCTTATTTTTTTACAAATAGTGTAAAAATTGGTCTTAATATGTATTTTAGAGTAAGATATTTACCCTTTTTAAAAATCCCCCAAATTTAAAATTAAATGTTATTGTATAATATTATATATTATTGAATGCAGATTGAAAAACCGCTAAAAATTCTGTCTTTTAATATAATTATATATATATATATATATATATATATATATATATTAAATTGGACCCTAAAATATTTGGGCTCTGAGCGGTTGAACCCTGGGCCTATGCCCAGGGCCGGGCCTGATTAAGTGTAACTATATTATGAAAAATAAGTTTTAAGGAGACCGACAATATTACAATAATTCAAATTCAAGGCTATATATATATATATATATATATATATATATATATTATATTGTATGCATGTGACAAGTTCCTCTTGGAAGTGCATGCCAACAATAAGACAAGAATTCATAGAAGTTATTAGTTGTGTATTTGCATTCTCGGGACAAGTCTAAAAATGATCAAAGAAGGTTGACAAGATGGTACACTACCATTCTACCAAAACATGACAAAACAAAATTTAAATTAATTAAAGAATAAAAATTGTCAGTGTGTAGTTCGCTCTCGTGTTCACACTGAAACCTTCGGACTCAAGTGAACTAGCTTAAATTTTACACTATAGTTTTTGAATGAACTTCATTCTTATTAGGGATAATTGTAGGCTAGTAGCTGACCTATAGGCATTTTTGTACTTTGGTTACTCACCTTGCATTTTGTACACCCGAGTAGCTGAACTTTAAAGAATTTGCACTTTCATGCAAAATCGGGCGGAATCCGGCGACACGTGACTTATAATGGCATTTTCGTTATTATACATTGATTTGATAAATGTGTAATTACACAAACACCCTCATCTTCTTCCCCTTTCTATCTTCATCTTCATCCCTCAATTAAATTATTTAATTTTAGAAAAATAAAAAACAAATAATTAGAACAACTTTAAAACTCAAACTCAATCCACGCTCTCCCGTTTCTCCTCCTCGTCTTTCCTTCGAAAACCCAGTTCAGGTTCGGATACCCGTTTTTCGTTCTCCGTCCCGAAATTGAACAAAACTCCTTTTTTGGGCAGCGTGATTCAAAGGGATAAAAAGCTCAAATTGGCCTTGAAGATCCAGAAGATCCTGATGACCCAGCCGGACCGAATCATGCCCCTCCACGATCTGGGCCGCTTCAAAAAGGCCCTAGGGCTCGAGAAGCGCCGCCGTTTCATAGATCTGCTGAAGAGGTTCCCGGCGGTGTTCGAGATTGTGGAGGAAGGTGTTTACTCCCTCCGGTTCAAGCTAACCCCCAAGGCCGAGAGGCTTTACCTCGAGGAGATGAGGATTAGAAAATTTTGTCCTTTTAGGAGAGTATTTAAGTGTTCTGCTTGTTTGAAGTGGGCTCAGGGTAATCGCCGGCGGCGGAGATTGCTTGGGCTCAGGGGAGATGCTTGCCCAACTTATTACTATTTGCACACTTTGCCGGAGGCAAAGTGTGTGAGTGGGGGAACGGCAAGAGCAACCACATAGTCTGATCGAGTCGCATGCTTGATAAATACTTGACCAACTTGAACAGTTTTCAAAATTAATAGTCTATGCATGAAAAATATTAGGGACGATGGAATTGCAACTAGGTAAGCTGTGAGGATTTGAGCCTACGTTTGTGTGATATTTCTTTCTTGAGCGTAGCTGTTTAAAAAGTTTGTAATGCTGAAGCTTGCCCATGTTCTGACCATTGTGATTATTTGAAATTTAGTTGAGGTAGTAGATGACTTAGGCATTTTGTTCTGTTATGTTATAATAAAAAGAAGACCCTTGTTAGCCCCTTGAGCCGAGCCTATATTTCTTGATCACCTGGGGGAAAACTCCCACTGCCCTGGCCAACCTGCAGATATGCTCAATTACATAAAAGAAGCAGGTTAGGGCAATTTCTTCTCAAAAAAAAAAAAAAAAAAAAAGCGAAAAAAAAGCAAAAAAAAAAAAGCAGAAAAAAAAATAAAAAAAATAGATCCATGAATAAAAGGGTGTGCTAAGGCCCGTGAGATAATGAGAAAATATTAGGAGAAAAAAATTGCTAAGTAAAATGCAACCCTACCTGAGATCAATTCTGGGCATTGCCCAAGATAGCCTATACAGTCAACCCCAGAAAGCCCTAAAGATATTGCTCAACTCAACTGAAAATATTCACAGGATAGAACTTGGTCAAGCCCAAAGCAAAGCTTCTTTTAAAACAGCATTGAGCGAAACACTACCCATACACTATGAGAGAGAAACACTTGAGAGAGCACCCAAAATCCTGTTGCAAACTCTTGACCGTTTTTTATGCATTACATTGACTATGATTTTGACTGTCTATTCACTTGATCAACTTCTGTATTTTGATAAGCATGCTTGAGTCTTCTGTTATTTTTTCTATCT
This sequence comes from Euphrasia confusa, assembly GCA_954870475.1. Taxonomy (NCBI): domain Eukaryota; kingdom Viridiplantae; phylum Streptophyta; class Magnoliopsida; order Lamiales; family Orobanchaceae; genus Euphrasia; species Euphrasia confusa. Next base: position 48,945,523 of record OX940949.1, on the reverse strand, counting down.
CTACCTCCCTTTGATTTCTAATTGAGCAGGCAAGTCATACCACACGCTTGAGGACAAGCGTAGTAAAGTGTGTGTGTGTGTGATGAGCCATATTTTTTGGCTCATTTTGAGTTCTTTTGAGTCAAGTAATCGAGTCTTTATTTTCTTTATATTATTTTATTATGTCTGGGAGGACACATTTGGAGTAAGAGTGATGCAGGGCATAGCAGGTGACACCTTGGGCATAATTGGAGTGAATTACGTGAAAGATGAAGAAGTCCTGACAATTGGGTAAAAGACAGCACAAGCTGGCGGTTTGGGCATAACACCTACTTTGGCCTGATCACCCACTGTAGGCAAAACACTCACTCTCGACTGATCACCGACAGTTGAGCAAGCAGCCACTATGGGCATACACCGCATGCATGAAGGGAACCAGTCCCTTGGACCAAAGTCAAGGAATCAAAGCAACAGTGACTCAAACACTTGGGCCTACTTGGGCAAGCAACCATTATGGATGAAGGCACCTTGCGGAGATTCCCAACTTTCAAAGTCCCACACGTGATCCATGACTTAACCAAGGCAAAGAAAAGACCGAGGCGTAAGAGGCAAGGAAATCACCTTCGTGGTCAAGGGTGCATGTTGAGCAAGCTGGTCTGACTGGAACATCCAGGTCCCGTTGAGCAAGTTGGGACAGAGTCAGAAAGTGGAGCAAGACCGATGCACGACCAAGTACCGCGCATGAACAGCTACCTCGTAAAGAAGGCTATCAGAGATAAAGCAATTGGGCAAGAGCGACAATTGATCAGAGACGGACGTTGAGCAAGTAGTGTACGAAAGAGTCCTGGGAATCATGGAGTCCTCAAAGGCGACCAGATTCAGAGAAGTATCAAAGAAGGACTCTCATCCAACCTTAGAGTCATTGTCCAACACGTCTCTATCATATCAGAGTCCTATATACACACGAGTCTGTCAAGACGTCAGCATGGGCAGGCAGCTGTCCAGAATCCTGAAAATCTAGGAGTCTTCAAGAGAATCCTTATCCAATCAAGATCAGCGATTTTTTACTTGCTACCCAAGACTCCTATCATCTATAAATATATGAGGACGTGAAGAACACAAGGAGACACGAAATAAAAAAACGAAAAAGAGAGCCGAACGCCGCAACACACAAATCGAGCTTCACAAAACAATACTTGAAATTAATGAGAGTTTATATGTACTTGTTTTGAGAGTCGAGTGAGGAGGAACACCGCCCTTTTGGGCGAAATTGTATATTATGTTTTTCTTAATTTATTTCCCTTTTGTTTCAGTTATTTAATTTCGTTTTTGCTTTCTTTATTTATTTTAATTATGTATTGCTGAATTAACATCGTTTGGTCAAGTTATGATCCTGATCAGGCTGCTGTGTAAAATACTGTGAGGCTTCTTGATGACAACAACTAGCTTAGCTTTGTTCCCGATTCAACAGGGTAGTATATCGAGGATGTTAGGGACTTGGGCAATCCTACAATGACCAGTGGGAACCCCGACTTGCCTAACACACAAGTACGTGGATCAACGCGACCGGGAGACTGGGCGTCCGCGAAGTACAACATGTTGCTGGAGATGTGGTCGTATGACTTGGGTCTGTCCAGGCATGCTATTGGTCATTCTGGGTTTGCTTGGAGGATGAAAGCGGCTTGATCAACTTAGACTCATGCGGTCACATAGTGTCGAATTGGTCAATGTCAGGAGACCTATTGAGAGAGATCTAATAGGACTTTAAACATAAGAGCGAATGAGGGTCAGGGGTATTAATATGCGTGACATTATAGGGATGTTAATATTTAGGGCCTATAACCGGAAGATGAAGCTGTTAGCAAAATGATATATGTGCCAGTGAACAGTAAACACTTGACCAGTGTGATCAAGGTAACGACTTGCCCAAATGTTTTTAATTCGTTTTTATTTTGTTTTTGTTTTATTTCAGTCAAGGTAGTAAGGAGATCACGGAACCGTTGTGCCCACAGCGAACACAAAAAAAATCCTTTTTAAACGTGACAACCCCTTGGGCAAAGCCGGGGGAAAGTAACAATAAACTCCTCGTGGGATCGACCCTATACTTGCCACTAATACTCGTTGTTGGTGAAAGGTCTAGGAAACTTACAAATTTATTTTGACCGGCGTTTGTTCCACGACAAACACGCGTCGTCGTCAAAATTGGCGCCGTTGCCGGGGAGTTTAAATACCAGTTACTTTCTCCGTGCTATTTGACTTGTGATTTTTGTTTTGCTTTAGCTTGACCATACAGGACAATTGAGGGCAGAACAGAGAGAGCAAGGCAAACAGCACGTGCAACCCAAAAACAAACGTCATGCCCATGACGCTAACTAAGGCGCTAGCCAGGAGGCAACCTGGTAGTATCTTTTCCCTTTTTTATTTTATTCAATAAATAAGCCTTAAGCAGTGTTCTCCTCGAAAGGTAGTGTGTTTTGTGTTGCAGATCATGGGCAAGGAGCCAAAGCTGGAGGAGGAAGATGCGCGTTGAGCAAGAACAGAGACCTTGTGGGCAAGTGCCATGACCAGAAAAGACAGAATCGAATGGGCAAGCCAGCTGAGGTCAAACAATTAAAGATTTTGGAAAGGACCTTGACCGAGCCCAGAAGTATTGCCTGCACACAATGCCCATACTGGGCAAAGGTACCTTGTTGATCTCTCCACTTGAATGTGTTCCTCCCATTGACATGTTTTTATTTGAGTCTGAAGACCTTGGTCGATGGGGTCGACCTCCTTATTTGCACACTTTGCCCAAGGCAAAGTGTGTATGTGGGAAGGTGCGCCAACATCGTTTGGAGTCGGAGTATTGAGTCAGGGGAGATGCTTGCCCAACTTATTACTATTTGCACACTTTGCCGGAGGCAAAGTGTGTGAGTGGGGGAACGGCAAGAGCAACCCCATAGTCTGATCGAGTCGCATGCTTGATAAATACTTGACCAACTTGAACAGTTTTCAAAATTAATAGTCTATGCATGAAAAATATTAGGGACGATGGAATTGCAACTAGGTAAGCTGTGAGGATTTGAGCCTACATTTGTGTGATATTTCTTTCTTGAGCGTAGCTGTTTAAAAAGTTTGTAATGCTGAAGCTTGCCCATGTTCTGACCATTGTGATTATTTGAAATTTAGTTGAGGTAGTAGATGACTTAGGCATTTTGTTCTGTTATGTTATAATAAAAAGAAGACCCTTGTTAGCCCCTTGAGCCGAGCCTATATTTCTTGATCACCTGGGGGAAAACTCCCACTGCCCTGGCCAACCTGCAGATATGCTCAATTACATAAAAGAAGCAGGTTAGGGCAATTTCTTCTCAAAAAAAAAAAAAGCGAAAAAAAAGCAAAAAAAAAAAAGCAGAAAAAAAAATAAAAAAAATAGATCCATGAATAAAAGGGTGTGCTAAGGCCCGTGAGATAATGAGAAAATATTAGGAGAAAAAAGTTGCTAAGTAAAATGCAACCCTACCTGAGATCAATTCTGGGCATTGCCCAAGATAGCCTATACAGTCAACCCCAGAAAGCCCTAAAGATATTGCTCAACTCAACTGAAAATATTCACAGGATAGAACTTGGTCAAGCCCAAAGCAAAGCTTCTTTTAAAACAGCATTGAGCGAAACACTACCCATACACTATGAGAGAGAAACACTTGAGAGAGCACCCAAAATCCTGTTGCAAACTCTTGACCGTTTTTTATGCATTACATTGACTATGATTTTGACTGTCTATTCACTTGATCAACTTCTGTATTTTGATAAGCATGCTTGAGTCTTCTGTTATTTTTTCTATCTCTACCTCCCTTTGATTTCTAATTGAGCAGGCAAGTCATACCACACGCTTGAGGACAAGCGTAGTAAAGTGTGTGTGTGTGATGAGCCATATTTTTTGGCTCATTTTGAGTTCTTTTGAGTCAAGTAATCGAGTCTTTATTTTCTTTATATTATTTTATTATGTCTGGGAGGACACATTTGGAGTAAGAGTGATGCAGGGCATAGCAGGTGACACCTTGGGCATAATTGGAGTGAATTACGTGAAAGATGAAGAAGTCCTGACAATTGGGTAAAAGACAGCACAAGCTGGCGGTTTGGGCATAACACCTACTTTGGCCTGATCACCCACTGTAGGCAAAACACTCACTCTCGACTGATCACCGACAGTTGAGCAAGCAGCCACTATGGGCATACACCGCATGCATGAAGGGAACCAGTCCCTTGGACCAAAGTCAAGGAATCAAAGCAACAGTGACTCAAACACTTGGGCCTACTTGGGCAAGCAACCATTATGGATGAAGGCACCTTGCGGAGATTCCCAACTTTCAAAGTCCCACACGTGATCCATGACTTAACCAAGGCAAAGAAAAGACCGAGGCGTAAGAGGCAAGGAAATCACCTTCGTGGTCAAGGGTGCATGTTGAGCAAGTTGGTCTGACTGGAACATCCAGGTCCCGTTGAGCAAGTTGGGACAGAGTCAGAAAGTGGAGCAAGACCGATGCACGACCAAGTATCGCGCATGAACAGCTACCTCGTAAAGAAGGCTATCAGAGATAAAGCAATTGGGCAAGAGCGACAATTGATCAGAGACGGACGTTGAGCAAGTAGTGTACGAAAGAGTCCTGGGAATCATGGAGTCCTCAAAGGCGACCAGATTCAGAGAAGTATCAAAGAAGGACTCTCATCCAACCTTAGAGTCATTGTCCAACACGTCTCTATCATATCAGAGTCCTATATACACACGAGTCTGTCAAGACGTCAGCATGGGCAGGCAGCTGTCCAGAATCCTGAAAATCTAGGAGTCTTCAAGAGAATCCTTATCCAATCAAGATCAGCGATTTTTTACTTGCTACCCAAGACTCCTATCATCTATAAATATATGAGGACGTGAAGAACACAAGGAGACACGAAATAAAAAAACGAAAAAGAGAGCCGAACGCCGCAACACACAAATCGAGCTTCACAAAACAATACTTGAAATTAATGAGAGTTTATATGTACTTGTTTTGAGAGTCGAGTGAGGAGGAACACCGCCCTTTTGGGCGAAATTGTATATTATGTTTTTCTTAATTTATTTCCCTTTTGTTTCAGTTATTTAATTTCGTTTTTGCTTTCTTTATTTATTTTAATTATGTATTGCTGAATTAACATCGTTTGGTCAAGTTATGATCCTGATCAGGCTGCTGTGTAAAATACTGTGAGGCTTCTTGATGACAACAACTAGCTTAGCTTTGTTCCCGATTCAACAGGGTAGTATATCGAGGATGTTAGGGACTTGGGCAATCCTACAATGACCAGTGGGAACCCCGACTTGCCTAACACACAAGTACGTGGATCAACGCGACCGGGAGACTGGGCGTCCGCGAAGTACAACATGTTGCTGGAGATGTGGTCGTATGACTTGGGTCTGTCCAGGCATGCTATTGGCCATTCTGGGTTTGCTTGGAGGATGAAAGCGGCTTGATCAACTTAGACTCATGCGGTCACATAGTGTCGAATTGGTCAATGTCAGGAGACCTATTGAGAGAGATCTAATAGGACTTTAAACATAAGAGCGAATGAGGGTCAGGGGTATTAATATGCGTGACATTATAGGGATGTTAATATTTAGGGCCTATAACCGGAAGATGAAGCTGTTAGCAAAATGATATATGTGCCAGTGAACAGTAAACACTTGACCAGTGTGATCAAGGTAACGACTTGCCCAAATGTTTTTAATTCGTTTTTATTTTGTTTTTGTTTTATTTCAGTCAAGGTAGTAAGGAGATCACGGAACCGCTGTGCCCACAGCGAACACAAAAAAAAATCCTTTTTAAACGTGACAACCCCTTGGGCAAAGCCGGGGGAAAGTAACAATAAACTCCTCGTGGGATCGACCCTATACTTGCCACTAATACTCGTTGTTGGTGAAAGGTCTAGGAAACTTACAAATTTATTTTGACCGGCGTTTGTTCCACGACAAACACGCGTCGTCGTCAAAGACCCTGAAGCTTGGAGACTTGGTCGATGCTTTGAGATCAAAGGAGACGATCAAGAAGGTTGTAAGTGGTGAAAATCCAGGTGAAGGTCTTAATGTCCAGGGCGGGGCAAAGAAGAAGAGATTCAAGGGGATTTGTCACTACTGCAAGAAAGAAGGCCACATGAAGAGGGACTGTCAGACCCTGAAAAATCGGAGAGAGGAATCGAACGTGGTCGATTTCGGAGAAGGAGGTTTCATCGATGGTGAACTTCTGGCTGTATCCGATTTGGGAACGAGTGAGGGGTGGATCTTGGATTCGGGATGTTCATATCACATGTGTCACAACAGGGATGAGTTTGACACGTTTGATGAGAGTGTCGGTGGAACGGTGGTCATGGGTAATGACTCATTGTGTGAGATACGCGGTACGGGAACGGTGAGAATCAAGATGGTCGATGGGAATATTCGAACCCTCGGTAATGTAAGGTACGTTCCAGACCTGAGGAGGAATCTTATCTCTCTTAAGACCTTAGATCAGAAAGGGTACCGGTATTTCTGTAAAGGTGGAGTATTGAAAGTAAGTCGGGGTAGACGACTTATTTTGCGAGGCGAGAGAAAGATCGGTGGATTGTATGAGCTATGCGGCAACACAATCACCACGAGGGCAACTGTCTCTGCCCAAGGAAGTCATTCGCTGGAAAGTGAGTCGGGATCACTTTTGGTTGAAAATTCATGCATGTGTGATGGTGTCGGGGACACCGGGAATACTAACCCGAATAGTATTCAAAAATCGGAGATCGAGTCTAGACGTACTATGGATAGCACTGGAGCAATGGCGAATGCAGTAGGTGCTGATAGTAGTGGGAAGGCGAGACTTGAGAATAGAGATTGCGTGATGGTCACGGAGCTTGGCGGTATCCAAGGGGTGATCGGTGTAACTTCGGATTCTTGTACTAAGTTTGGGTGTGGCTCAAACTTAGGTTGCTCATGCTTTGAGTGAGCCCTACGGGGCTGGGTGGAAGGAAGAAACAATGGTGTATGATCGTTGGAGGTTGGTGCGGCTTGGAGTCGCGGGGATTCTCGTCAAGGTGGAGATTTGTTGATTATGACTCGAATCTGGCTCAGCAAAGGTGTCGCCCGACAGCAAGGAGTGTCGGCCGACAACTCCTGTTTTTCTCCAGCGTTTGCGTCAAGCTTCAGAGGCTGTGGCGCGAATGCGTCAGACATGTCGGCCGACAGCGTGGGAGTGTCGGACGACACCAAGAAGTTTTTTGCGCAAATTTCAGCGCAAAGTATTTTTGCGTGAGAAGGAGTTTTTGCGTGGGTTTTTTTGTTTTAATTAGGGAATAAGAATTATATGGAATATAATTTTATTCTTTATTAATTTAGGAGTCATAAATTAGGAAAATGATTTATTCCTAGTTCTAATTGTTTCCAATTTGATAGGTTTTCTACACCTATAAATTGGAGTTCTCCGGTAGACGAAGATCAGACTAGACGAATTATTGTAATCCTCAACGATATAGTGAATTGTTTCTTTCTTCCCGTGGTTTTTCCCGTGTTTTGGGTTTCCACGTAAATTCTGTGTTCCTTCTTTTACGCATATTTCTTTTCTTTGTGTCATCTCGTGTTTATATTCGCGAGCGCCGTGAGCGATTTGTGCTTTAAATCGTAAATTAATAAAGAATAAAATTATATAACAATCCTCCAAATTACTCTTTATTGTATTTCATATGTTTTCCCAATGTTGCTAGCCTTCTCTGTTACCAACTTTTGAATGTTTTTTCTCATTAGTAACTCGATCATCATTCATAAGACTGGTTGGTAATCTTTCTTTGTAATTTCGCCATATTTATTTAGATTTAATTTGACTAATTAAGTGAACTAAATTGATATGAGTTAATATTGAACTGAACTGTATTAATTTTGAAATTTTTAATTGACATTATTTTAATAACCTGTATTTTTTAGGTTAATATATTTGTTTGATCTAAATTTTACGATTACACAAACAAATTGTTGTGAATTTCTTTTCTACAAAACTTTATTAGCGTCTGCCATTATATCTCTCTCAAATTAAGGATTAAAAATTGAATAATTTATAAAAATAAAATATTTATTAAAAATAATAATATAAGTATTCTATAAGTATTATTTAAAATAAATAAATTAAAATAAGTGTAAATAACTAAATATGAGGTTGAAAAATATAGATTGTTTGGGCCTTGGGCCATAAAGACTTTGATGTCGGATCACTATACTATCCACATATTCTCTGGAGCATGTTAATGGGCCAGTTCATACAGACAGCCCAGTGTCAACTTTTATACTAACACTTTAGGACATGCCCAATATTGCGAACCACTAATATTTGCCACTAGCAACACAAAAACAGATAATGTTTATTATTATTATTGTTATATATAAATTCAATTAAATAGTGTTTTCAAAATTTAAAATTGACTTGAAAAATCAAAATGATATTAATACAGAATCAAGGTCCCAATATATATTCAATAATAAGATAAGAATAATAGAATTTTCTGCTCAGATTGTGCAAATTAATACTTAGTCCTAAAGGATAGGTTAGGAGAGTTGTTGGAGAGAAATTAAAAATTAATTTATTTTATAGTGTAAATCAATCTGTGTATTTCTAGTTATTTAAGGAAATGTAATTCTTGCAAGTAAGACAAAAAAAAAAAAGAGTAAAGGTTAAGTAACACAAAATAATCCTCAAATCAAATGAGCCGTTTTAGTCAAATTACCTCAAAAACTACATTGAAATGACTGGAAATATGGAACAACTTAAATGAAATAATAATAATAAATACTGCTAATAAATATAAATGAAATGTCATTAAAAATCCATCCCAAAAAAATTGCTAGAAAAATGAAGTCCACCAAAAACCAGCAAACAATAGATACAACAACTACTTCTCCAATGGCACAATCAGTTCAAACAACCTCTGAAAATCCCTTCTCCTCTGTACAAAACACACTTCCATCTACAGCAGTTCAAAAGTGCCTTTGCGAGAGCAAACCCGAATGCGACTGATGAAACACGCTCAGCTGACAAACCGCCTGCCTTATCAACTCCTTCAACTCCAGGTGCTGACCTATAAACACCCGATCCACCCCCTCAAAAGCACCCAACACCCCCGCCCGTTCCAGGTCATCACTCTTCCCAGCATGAATCGCCAAGTAACACATCAGAACCAAACCATTCATCTGTGCCTTCTCGTTCCCCTTCTGCAGCCTCACCAGAGGCACTACACCTCCAAACTCAATTATCGTCTTGCAGTGCTCTACACATAGAAAATTATCAGAGCACGCAAATTTCCCGAGTGCACCTGCTGCCTCGGCTCCCACATCCTGGTTCCTGTGGCCAAGCAGCTCGACTAATGGTCCAATAACCCTGGTCTCTCGGGCCGGGAAAGTCCGGGCCAAACATCCCACAGCCCGAATTGCTGCAATCAGCATTGCCATGTCATCGGAGTCTCTGATCACTCTGAGCAGCTGATCCACAACAGCCTTGGAAGCAGGGGAGTTCGACTTGAAGGTCGCCCGTCTAAGGTCGGCATTGGACTCTGCAGCGGCTGTTATTTCCATGATCGTCATCAAGCAATTAATTTGCAACTCGCCTTCCTCTATCTCGACTAACTTTGCCAAACAAAGCAAACCCTTTGTCTCAGTTATTCTACGGCTGTTTTGCACACTGCCTTTAGCAAGCATCCAGAGGGCCTCCGCACAGCTTATTTTCAGCTTCAGCTTCACTTCGGGCTTTTCGTTCTCCCTGTCCCTTTTGTAACCACTCCCTTTACTGTTATTATTATTAATATTATTACTGCTTCCCTCCGGGTGATGCTTCGACAAGGACGAGGACCCAAAGCCCGGATTGTAAAGAGTCTTTTTTTCCAATTCCTTGTTGATTTGGACGAGCGTATGGATGCTTTGTTTCGATTTAACTCTACTTTGTTCGTCCATGAAAAGATCGAACGACAAAAGTGTCACGAGCGGCCTAATCACATTCTCCCTCGCGAAATCCTCTTTCGCTAGAGGGCAATGCTCGGCCATTCTCGAGATTAGATTGGCAACCCTAATCTGAACCTTCATCACAGAATCGCCCAGGGCGTGGACGATGATCGGGACGCCCACTCCATCGATGATGGATTGAACGCGTTCTTGGTCATTGGCTAGGTTGAAGAGGGCGGCCACGGCAGCCATCTGGGCTTCCGAGGAGGAGGGGTCTTTCAGTAATTTCAGCAGGGGAAGGATTCCACCTTCGTCCACTATGATCTGTTTGTTCCGGTCGTTGTCCCGGGCGAGCGAGGCCAGCTCGTTGGCAGCCTCGATTTTGTCGTGGAGCTGGCCGGCGTGGAGGGAGGCGATGAAGGACCAGACCCAGGAGAGGATGGGGTCGTTGCTGGCGATCGGGGGGAGGCTGATGACGATGCCTTCGGCGGCGGCGGCGGCGGCGTCGAATATGCTGAGCACCCACTTCATGTCGGCGACGGAATTGTCGAGGTAGAGGAGGAGCTTGCGGAAATCTGCGGCGGAGACGATGGTGACGACGCGGCGGAGGATGCTGCGGCGTCGGCACTTCTTCACGAGGGTTAGGGATCGCTCGAGGTTGCGGGAGGCCTCGGCGGCGATTCGGCGGAGGGGGCGGTCGTAGAAGGAAGAGCCGGCGGGGGAGGAAGTGGCGAGGCGGGCGGCGGAGCGGAGCATCTGGCAGAGGTGTTCGACCTGCTTTCCGACCTCGGAGCACTCGAACTTGAAGGACTCGCAGTCCCTGACGGAGTCGGAGATTTGGTCGGAGAGGAGGATGGGGTAGGAGAGGACCTCCTCGATTCGCTTCTCGTCTTCATCGATTGAGCTCTGCTTCTGGGGTTGGAGTTTTTGGCGGACGAGCGTGGGTGAGACGGCGGCGGATGAGGGTTTCGCCGCCATGGAATCGAGAGAATTGGGGGAAATTGATTTTTACGGTTGAGGGTTTTGGGCGTAGAGCAGTTGAAACGGCGATTTTTCGTGTGATTAAAATAAATGAGAAAAGTCAGAACGACTTTGATTACATGTTATTTCATTCCTTTTTCTGCGAATGTTTGTTTCTAACTCGCACAAAATATAAAAAATAAAATACATTATACACTATTTTTTTCAATTATATATACTCTCACAATCTATACCCCATCACCTGATTTGAGCAAGATTTTTGAAAAGTGACTTAGTAATTAGATTATGTTCGTTTTCAAAAACTTGTTACTCGTTTGTTTCGTAATTTGAGCAAGATTTTTGAAAAGTGACTTAGTAATTAGATTATGTTCGTTTTCAAAAACTTGTTACTCGTAGATTAAATAATCTCTGCTCTTCAAAAGTCAAATCTCATTGTAGTCTAACCTTGTTTAATATGCCTTGAACTCACCCATTGTGTTAAAATTTAACTACTACTCCACATTTATAGGTATTATTTAATGGTATCTTATACTACAAGTTGACAATTAGAATTCAACAGATTTCTCAATCTAAAGTTGCAAATAAGACCACTTTTCTTACCTAAAATACTACTAGTAAAAGTTATAGTTCACGGAAATGGAAAATAAACAAATTAATAATATTAGTGGCTTATTTTCAAATCAAAGCAAAATCAAAGCAGTTTGTGGTGAAAGCCTGACGCTCCAGCTAAGTATTTAAAAAATAAAATGAATAAATAATAATAATTGTGGGGCTGAAAATGATATGTAACAAACACCAAGTGCCAGGCCATGAAAGTACCTTTCGTAGTCCCACGTTCAAATCTGGTTTTGTAAATATTCACAAAAACACTTATCACCAAAACATTTTCTGCTCACTTATCATGCTGGTGAAAATTCTAGACAGAATGAAGAGGCCTATTCTTTGTAATCATTTGTTATAAAAAAAATTATTGTTATTATTTATGTTTTTTTAAGGAATTAAACATTAATATAAACAAACACATTACACTATCTACAACATGCATTGAACTATATTACAACACCGACGCAAACAAGGAGACGACAGACTTATTGTTGTACGACAATCGAATGATTGTAAGAACCTACACACTTATGCCCAAGCTTACACAGCATAACTGTACAAAGTGTGTGCTTTCATCTTTGCAGAAAGAGAGCGGCTCCAACAAGACCAACCCCTAAAACCAACGACACCCAGAGTGCTCGGTTATTTTCCAAACCTGTCAGAGGCTTCCAAACCATGAAGTTCTCCAAGTAGTCTTTGTTCGATGGAAACTGATTAGCTGTCGATCCACTCAATCTCTGATCTCTGTCCTTATATTTGTCGGTCCACGTTGCTGCATAACTGATAACAAAAACAAAATAACAGTATTTAAAAATGACTCGACAAAAAATATAGACTGTTTGAGAAAATTAGATGGATTGACGAGTACATAAAAAGGGAAGTTTTTGTAATTGATTTGTGTTCATTTCAGAGCTAAAAACAAACCATAATCACAAGTAAAAGGGCCGAGGCTTGTGGTAATTGTATAAAAGCAAACACAGCTAGCTTTGAAAAATACAAAAACCATAATTGAGGCTTCACCCCGCTTGTATTTTTACCTGACCATTGTTTGACGTGACTGGATTTACTGATGCCGTCAATTTTTTTACATTTACATCCCTCAACTTTTCAAATATTACAAATTGCAACAGTTTCTCGTCTGACAAATCGTAATACTTTAAACTAGTTTATGAATAGAGTTGTAAAAGTATTAGACATGACATAAATTTTTGGCACAAAAATTGCTTCAAGGACACTTGATCAGTTCCAACTGAAGATTAGAAATAACTTCAAAGAACATAGGACTGTTCCAAAACATGACCTTATATTTTAGTATTCAGTAAACAAGTCAACTATTCAAATAGGCATAAGAAAAATGTAAAAATCGAAAATAGCTCACCTGTCATAACTAGAACCTATTAGTGGGATTGTAACCATCTCTTCTTGGGTTATCTTCAGCTTAGGTGCTTGCAGTATGTACCGTAACTCTTTCGCCTGTCGTCTTATACCGACAATCGGATGCTTCTTTTCCAATTGTTGATACAAGGCAATGCAATCCGTATGACGGTTATTCGCATCGTAAGCCATAGCAAGCCATATTTGTATCTACGAGAAATAAAAGAAGCACCTCATAGAATAATAGCTTGCGCGCAAGAAATATTAATCTGACAAAAAGCAAGATGTTTGTCCGACATTATACGACTACTAACCTCACCACCAAACAAGGTAGATCTCGGTATGATTGTTAGGGCGGCTTCAAGAAACTCAATCGCACGTGAATATGTACCCCTTTCGTAAGCTTTCTGACCTAATTCAAACATCAACTGAGCTGTTTTCCTTCGTTCGGCTTGCTCCCTTGCTACCTATAATCTCAGTATTAATCTAATGATTATACTATCATTTCGTAAAATAAATAATACGAGCGCATTATTTACTACTGCAAGTCTACAAATACATTTTTATTGCCACTGCCATCCTATATATATGCACAATACCATCTAAGAAGAAGCTAAAATAAATATGATTACAGGAGTATTACTTTAGTCTTTAGTTTGAAACTCCATCATAACAACATTCCTTTTCTCAATTGTTCTTATAAAAAAATTGCTAAAAAGGCAAACAAGATTATCAGCCTCAAAATCCAACAAAGCAAATTCCTTGGATTCTAAGCCTAATTAAGGCTTTGTTAGGATATCATTTGAGGGAGCAAATCTCTCTAGAAAAAATCTATAATCGACAACCAAACACTGTTTCTACTAACACACATTTTCAAATCACTGTTTCCAAAAATGTTCTCACAAGTCACCCTCCAACCACTAAACAGACTAGACCTAAGATTCTCACTAAAATACTCATTAATACTCAACATATTATAATCAATACTGATCTGATTATTATTTATTAGCCACATGACAATGCAAGGGTACTTTTGAAATTTTCTTTAAGTTGGACTAACTGATAAAGGAAAAAAAGACAAAATTGGACTTTTTACCAGCAACCCCTTCTTATTAAATAGGTTCCAACTTGAAAAAATCCCAATGATATGGTCTCGTGACAACAAAGTGTTACTAATATGAAATGTTGTATTTTGAGTGTATCACATAACATCCAACTATCTACTAAAAAATCTGTTAAAGAAAGATGTAAGAATGATAAATTATAGTTGACATCATTTGGATAGCTAGTGTAAAATAACAAAACAAGATAATAGAGCACTTAACTAAGAGTAGGTAGTGACACCTGATCTCAGTAAACAATAAGTAATATCATTATACAAAATAAAAATATAACTATATAGTCCAATCGAAAAACAATGATTTTGATGTTCAATCTCATATCAGTTATAAACTTTAAGTATGACATTAAGGGAAAACTTAGTCCTCGAGTAAGAATTGTGGTTTATTCTTATTTCCAAGAGGGATCTAGTATAAAATACCATAAATCAACACCGGAGAAGGGTTGTTAACTCTAGAGAAAGAAAACTAGAAGGAACTTGGTTAACCAGTCAAGAGCTCGTTTTGAATCGCAAACTCTACATAAAATTAGCTCATTTTCTCCATTTGTGTTCTTACTTTACTTATGCATTGACTGAATCATCTGACTTGCCAAATTGCATCTCTGTATCATTCTGCTTCCCCACATATACTCGATAAAAAATATATACCTTCTAAAAAACAATTTCAAATTAATTTATGAATCAACCAAAAATAATACATTTGTAATACATCTCACTCCAATCAGAATCAAAACTGAACTTCAATTATATTCCACCAATATAAAAGTTTATGAAATTATATCAATTAGAGCCAAACTAAAGGATATCAGCTAAGTCTAAGATTTACCTGGTTAATCTTTTGGATGAGTCTATAATTAAAATGCGTTACAATCAATTATTGTTTATTGAGACAGCCTTGTAACATAATAATATAATAAAAAATCATAATAGCTTAATAGACCTAACAAATGTGTGTGTGGATAGGTTTTACTTCTAATAAACTCTAAATATATACTCCATTTCCGTACAATATAAAATCTCATCAGTCATAATAGCTAACAAATTACTACTAATCGGCTATCAACTACTGAGTAATCGGCTATGAACTACTAGTAATCGGCTATCAATCAAACTACTTAGTAATCAACTATGAGCTACTAGTAATCGGCTATCAAACTACTTTGTAATCAGTCATCATCTGCTCAAGTCAGTTCATACGATCAAACTTGAAATGAAATTTACAACAAATAATGACAGAGAAAGGCTCGTTTTAACATTCATCCAATCTTGTTGATAGTTTTTTTTTCCCTACAAAATTGAGCATAATATGTTGTATTTTTCTTCCATGTCAATGTTTATAAATTAATCTGTAAGAATTTCTTCAATCAACTATCAATTATTCAAATCATTTCAACCAATCGATCAGTATTGAATTCAAATCAACAGCAAATGATCTGAGAGAAAGGCGATCTAACCTTTTGGAGTTCTTTCTTCACTCTCATCCGCTTCTCTTCTTCAGTCTCCTCTTTCTGTTCACCGTCACCATCTCCATCTCCATCCTCCTGGTCAGCTTTGTACTGCAACTCCTCAGCTTTCTTCTCCAGCTCCCTCATCTCCTCAATTTCCTTCACTCTCCTCCTCATCTCCGACTCCCAATCGATCCCTCCGCCTCCGTCTCCGTCTCCGACCTCACCGCCGCCGTTTCCGTTATCGTCGTCGCCGAAATTCTCGTACTCCACTCCGTTCAATTTGGACCGATTGGATTTCCTTCTGTTCGGATGCCTCTCCTTGCTCTGGTCGAACGCCGACTCGAAGTGAGAGCTTTGTTGTGGATCTTTCCAGAAGAGGTTCGATACGACGTCGGATGGGAGGGGGCGGATTTTGCGGTCCGGAGGTGTGGTGCGGGTAATTACCCGGTCGGGGATTATGGTGCGGGTCGCAAGGTCTAGGAGCGGAGTGATGTTCCCGAGAGCTACGGCCATGCCGGACGGCGTCGTTTCGCTAGAGAGAGAAAAAATCGAGGTTTCGAAGCCTATGGCGGTCGGTTCTCGGAAGATATTTTTCGCAGTTTTTGGGAGAACGAGATCACGTACACGGTTCCTCGAGAGAGTGATATTTGTTGTTGTGAAAAGACCATAAAGACCACGAAAATTAGTGAGATGTGCGGCGTATATCTGGACTAAAACGGTAATTAGACACAAAAAAATGGCTCCATTTAAAAACCTTCAATTTTACCTAAATTGATTTGATACTTCGAGTTTGGGTTATTTTAAGTCGAATCGAATTTTGAAAGTTCACAAATGAGAGGACCTATTTTAAATGCAAAGTGAGATTTTTCGTATTGAAATTTACAGCCTGTTTGGCTGAGTTTATAAGCTTTTTAAAACAGCTTATAAGCTGGTGAAGAGCTTATAAGCTCTTTAAATTTGTTTGATAAACATTTAAAAAAAATCTTAAAAAACTTAAAAATAAGTTGTTTAACCGCTTATAAGTTGTTTAAAAAAAAGTAAAAGAGTAGGTACTTTTTTTTAAACAGTTTATAAGCTCTCGTAACTTAAACAATAAAAGACCTAAATACCTTTAAAATTATTACTTTTTATATATATACAAAAATTCCAAATTTATTATTTTGTTAATATAATTATTTTTAAATATTTTTTTCATATATAACAATTAATTTTTGGTAATTTTATTTATATAAGATCTTAAATTGTCAAATAAATTAACATTTTATATATCTATTTTATCCAAACGTTTTAACAATTTATTTATTAAATAAGACATAACAATTTATCAACTCTTAAAACAACTTATAAGACATAACATCTTATAAGCTCTTTTAAATAAGCTCTTTTGATAAACTCTTACTGTGTTTTTTATTTTCTTAATAAATCAATTGGAATAATTTTTTTCCTAATTTGTTATAAGATACTCCTTTTTTGTGTCATTAATACATTTACCATTTTTTTTGTTGGATGTGTCATATATATATATATATATATATATATATATATATATATATATATATTCATACCAAAAAAAATAAAAATTATTCTTAGGTTTTTACTTTAAAATATAATTTTACTTAATTTTTTACAATTTTTTTATTTACAATTTTTTCATTTTTCACTTCAAATACAATTTTACTCTATTTTTTTTATTAATATAATAAAAATAACATATTTTTTTTTGTTAAAATATAATTTTACTTAATCTTTTACTATTTTTTAATTTATTTACAACTATTTTTACATTTTTCACTTTAAATACAATTTTACTCTAATTTTTTTATAAATATAATAAAACTATTTTTACATTTTTCACTTTAAATACAATTTTACTCTACTTTTTTTTTTTATTAATATAATAATTTTTTTTTTTGTCTAGGAAATATAATTTTACTTAATTTTTTACTATTTTTTTATTTTATTCACAACTATTTTTACATTTTTCTGTTTAAATACAATTTTATTCTAATTTTTTTTCTAGATCAATTGGAAATGTCTTGAGTTTGAACTTTGAAATTTTGGTCTTCAATTCAAGTCACCAACCAAAACCAAAAGAGCTAACCTTGACAACATTTTTTAATTTGCATAACTTAAAATATAAAAATATTTATGTGAATGAAATATTTTTTCATTTTTTTTCAGTGCAAGTAAAATTCACTTTATTTGAGTTTGGACTGTTATTTTTACCCCTGATTTGTTATAAGAGATATCTTTTGCATCAACAAACTTTAACTTTTCACTCACCTTGAATTACTTATCGTCACTCTCGTCCATTGTAAAAAATTCAACTCCATTTTATCCTTACAAATATCAATTAATTAATATTCATGTTGAACTTTTTCACATGAATCATCACATTAAATCCATCCCCCACATTCAAGTGGAAGAGCTAGCTTCTTCATGAAAAACGAATCTTCGGCCGAGAGTCTTCGGCCGAGAGTTCCCATACATGCCGGATAAAACTTCTATCATCTCGAGCTCTTCTTCTTCGCAACATTGTGGTAACGTTATTGCGATGACGTCAATTGAATAACGTTGAGTACCGGCTGTCGTTCAATTAAAACTTCAATATTAGCCTCGTTGGTCGACCGTCGTCTTCTCCTGCTTCACTCCTTTTTAGACGAATTAAGATATGTTTACCAAGAAATTAATAGTTTTTATTTTATTCCTCAAAAAGCAAAATTTGTACAGTCAAATTTTCTAGAATTAAGATATGTTTACCAAGAAATTAATAGTTTTTATTTTATTCCTCAAAAAGCAAAATTTGTACAGTCAAATTTTCTTCGATCGATCGCCATGTTATTAAGAATATTTATAGCCTAAATTCAGACCCCATAAAACCAATGAAACACAAACACATAAATCCCATACTAGTATTGCTTAAGGCGCGTTTCCCTATGATTTCGGACAAACAATTTTCAAACTAATTAATTTTGTTTTCACGACACGCACGTGTATATGGAGTATATATATGTGTTCACTTTATTCTTTTGTTTTAATTACATACATAATCGAATAAAAGAAAATTATACTCCTATATGAAGTGTTCATTATTGTTTATTATGGCGCAATTAGATGACAAAACTATGAGCTATATATCTCCCATGCATCAAAATACATAATATTATTGCAATATATACGTGGTGCTCGAGTGATTAGCACGTTGTGTTGATGAGTCATGAATGATGAGTGATGACTCGGACATGCGTGATTTAGAATCGTTTTTTCTAGGATTATTCATTTCGTTTTTTGGCTCAGTATATATCTAAACTAAAATATGTTATTATCACATTCCAATTCATTTTTTGTCAATTCATTCTTTAAAATTATTAGACTTATAAGAGAGTGTTTGAGTGAACTTATTTAATTAAAAAACATTATAATTAATATGTTATAACTTATAAGTAATTTAAAAATTAAACATAAACTTATAAGTTGTTAATTTGTTTAACAATTTAAAATTTTATATTAATATAATTATCAATAAAAAAATAATATGGACGAAAAAAATATTTTAAAAAATATGTATAAATAAAACAATAAATTTGAAATCATTATATATATTATGTAATGATTTTAGGCTTAACTTGGTCTTTTATTGTTAAAATAATAAAAAGTTATAAGTTGTTTAAAAAATCTCTTTAGTTTTTTTTTAAACCCGCTAAGCAATTTATAAGTTGTTAAACAACTTGACGTAGCGGAAGCTAAAACAAACAATTAAAACTCGTTGATTCTGAGAATACCCGAGAATTAAAACATCAAGACTTTGGTTGATTCCTAAGAATACCGAAACCTGATAAAAACCTCAATAGAGGAAGAAACTTTATTTCATATCAATAATCCACTACGTAAATGAATGTAAAAGCAGAATATAAATAGTACTAAAACCCTAATTAAATAAATTAAAACAAATAAATAAAATAATAATAATGTCTTGTTCAACAAGACACAATCTTTTCCTTTTTAGTATCCGCATCATTCTCCCCCTCTAGGAAAAAGTTCGACCGCGAACCTAAAAGACCGAGCACGGAGATACCGGGATCAAACACCAATCGTTGGCGATCCTGAGGGCACGACGCAAGAGCAGCGACACATTGACGTGGCGCAAGGGCAATGGATGGAAGAACGGCAGTAACTTGAGAAGGCGACGCAAGGGCATTGTCAACGACATCGAGATGCCGCGCAAGAACAGTAACATGCGAGACAAAGACAACGTCATCGGGATGTGGCATCGGGGCAACGACGTGGTGAAGCGGCTCGTCGTCCCAAATCGGCTCGGCAACCCAAATCGGCTCGGCATCCAAGATCGGCTCGGCAGACTCGGCATCCCAGATCGGCTCGTCGGGCTCGGTGTCCTAGATCGGCTCGGCATCCCAAATTGGCTCGTCATCCCAGATCGAGGTCGATTCGTCTTCCGAATCATCGTATGGATCGAGTTCATCAACAAGGGTGCGCTGAAGCGCGGGGATCGGTCGGCGTGGAGGTGACGATAGCTTGTTGAAACAGCAAGGCGGAGCTCCTCGAGATCGACGGCGAGGGCTGCGATTTGGCGGCTTAAGGCGGCGACGTCGGCGTCGCGACGGGCTGCGGCCTCAACGGCGGATTCGCGAGCATACTGGCGACGAGGAGGCATCGTGCCTGGAACCTGATACCAACTGACGTAGCGGAAGCTAAAACAAACAATTAAAACTCGTTGATTCTGAGAATACCCGAGAATTAAAATATCAAGACTTTCGTTGATTCCTAAGAATACCGAAACCTGATAAAAACCTCAATAGAGGAAGAAACTTTATTTCATATCAATAATCCACTACGTAAATGAATGTAAAAGCAGAATATAAATAGTACTAAAACCCTAATTAAATAAATTAAAACAAATAAATAAAATAATAATAATGTCTTGTTCAACAAGACACAATCTTTTCCTTTTTAGTATCCGCATCACAACTTATTTTTAATTTAATAAATTATTTTTAAAAAAAATATTAAACAAATTTGAAGATATTATAAGCTTTTAAACCGCTTATAAATTGTTTTAAATGGCTTAAACATGCTTTTATAAACTCTTTCAAACATGCTTTTAATTAATTTTAAAAGGTGGTAACAATGCTTTAACTAGCAAAATAATTTTACATAAATAAAAGGATGTATTCACGGGATAAATAAGTTCTTCTAAAAAGGAGAAAACGTTAGTATTTTCTTTATATATATCCAAATATACATATAATTGAAATTTGAAAAAGAACAAAAAAAAAAGTTCAAAAATGATTTCATGATCTTATTCTTCTAACAAATCCTAGCTCACGGCCTTGTTGGATTGGGCCCTGTCCCGAGTAGAATTGATAGCAAAGCTATCGTGTCACCATCTGCTAAGCCATTTATTTTCAATTTTATGAGTATAATTTATAAAATGTCTTAAAATCAATCATGATTAAATAAAGTCATGTTTAATTTATAGTATTAAACATGTATTAAAATGTACTTCCTACTATGTATTACTCTCTTTGTCCCAAAAAGATATATTTTGTAAAATAATTGTTTTTTTTCATAAAATACAAATAAAATAGTCATATTTCTCTGGGTATGAGTGTATAAAACATAAATCATTTTAAATAAAATTACCAAACAAATATTACACCACAACAAAACTTTCCTAAAATAGAGATAAATATTTATCAAGTAATAAAAATAGACAAATAAATACTTACATTTTTTCTTAATGTGATAATTACTTTTATTTATGTTGAAATTTGAATTATTTATTTTATTTTTGGTGTTTTAAAAAGAATATTTGGTTTATGGGCCCAGTTATGTGATGACAGTTGTAGGATGTGTGCGGGCCCAACATCTCCGCCTCTCATCCAAATTCCAAAGTCCAAACAAACGGGTCATGGACCACACTCATTATTTTTCCTATATAATTTCCCTCCATTAATTTCACTTGAATTTATTTTTTATTTTTGAGGAGAGATTATTTGAATTTATTCAAGTGCAAATGTAGACCTATTTTATTTAAATAATACTGTATAAATACTTAGGTAACTAACTACCTATAGAAGTATAAAATAATTGATTTTATATGAGGAACGTGGAACACTAGAAACCCCATAAAAAATCTTTATTAGTTTGATAGGTTCATGGACAATTTGAAATTGATATGCAGAGCTAAAGTTTGTGTTTTGTTAATTTGGGCAGGTGGGAGTTAGTGAAAAATAAATTACATACTATATGGGTGTCATATGTAATGTGATCATAAATAGGGTTTTAATGAGTAGAAATGTGATTTAAATTCAAAAAAATATAACCCAAAAAACGAAACGTAAGCAAATGCAATATAGGGGAAGCAGTTGCATCATTACTAGTACTCGAGGAAGCTTCTGCTTCTCTGTGTTGGGAAATTCGCGTCCGAAGTCCCCGCTTGAAAAGCAATACGAACAAAACAAGAACGAAAAATACGGAATAAGGAGACACGAGATTTATAGTGGTTCACCCGTTAACGAGGGCTACGTCCACTTTTGCTGCTGCAATAATTTACTAGAACAATTATAGAACGAAGTTACAAGACTCGTAATCGCTATAATATCAATTCTAGATCTGGAGGTGTTAACCCTATTATTCACGCACATAGGGTTTAAATAAGGGGGACAAAACTTGGGGGACAAGAAAAAACCCGCTGGCAGAAATCCGCAAAACGGCGACCGCCGTTTTGCCTTTGGCGACCGCCAAAATCATTCGGCGACCGCCGGAGCCCGTTTGGCGCCCGCCAAACGTCCCGATTCTTGGCAGATCGCTGAGTCCCTTTTCTCCCGGTTTCGGCGCCCGCCGAAACCCAAATGGCGCCCGCCATTTTCAGCCCGCGGTCGCCGATTCACCTCCGGCGACCGCCGTTTTCTCCTTCGACCTTACTCGTCGTTCCGGCGTGAATTTGACCTTCATACTCAACAATCTCCCACTTGAAGCTAATTCACGACCCCTATATTCTCTTCCCATTGCAGCAGCGTCCCCGGTCCTCATCCCAGAAGACCAACCGAGGTTGAACACAACCTCAACTTCTCGCACGGCACCACCTTCGTAAACATGTCGGCCAGATTCTTACTCCCAAGAATCTTCTCCAACACCAAGACGCCTTCCTCCAAGGCTGATCGAATGAAGTGATATCTCAGCTGGATATGCTTCGTTCGAGCATGGTACACCGGATTCTTCGCCAAGTGAATGGCGCTCTGACTGTCGGAATACAAGATACTCCCCGAGTGATCTTGCCTTAGCTCTAGCAGAAATGCCTGTAGCCACATCATTTCCTTCGCGGCTTCCGTCACAGCAACGTACTCCGCCTCACAGCTCGATAGTGCTACTATCTTCTGCAACCTCGACACCCAGCTAATCGCAGTACCCCCGAAAGTGTACACGTACCCAGTAGTGCTCTTCCTACTATCCACGTCACCTCCATTATCCGCGTCCACGAACCTGAGTAACCCCACATCTGATTTTCGGAACCTCAAAGCAAAACCGGAAGTCCCTCTCAAGTATCGAAAGATCCACTTGACGGCTTCCCAGTGTTGCTTCCCCGGATTACTCATAAACCGACTGACCACTCCCACTGCATGGGCAATGTCAGGCCTCGTGCACACCATTGCATACATAAGGCTCCCAATCGCAGAGGCGTAGGGACCTTATCCATATGCTCCATCTCCTTCTCGCTCGTCGGCGAGTCCTCCTTTGACAAACGGAACTGACTAGCCAAAGGAGTGCTCACGGGTTTCGCATCCTCCATGTTAAACCGTGCTAGCACCTTCTTCAGATACTCCTCTTGAGACAACTCAAGACCATCCTTGCTCCTCGTGATTCTCATCCCCAGGATTTGTTTGGCAGCACCCAAATCCTTCATAGAGAACTCCTTCGATAGACTCTTCTTGAGCTTGTCGATTTCCGCCAAACTCGCCCCGACTATCAGCATATCATCTACATAAAGGAGCAATATTATGTAGGTACTTCTTCCAAGGCTCTTGAAATAGCAGCAGTGGTCCGCCTCGCACCGCGTGAACTCGACTCGCTTCATGAACATGTCGAACTTCTTGTACCACTGCCTCGGAGCTTGCTTCAACCCATACAAGCTCTTTCGAAGCTTACACACTAGCTTCTCCTTGCCTCGGACTTCGAAACCCTCCGGTTGCTTCATATAAATTTCTTCATCTAGATCCCCGTGAAGAAATGCGGTCTTTACATCCATTTGCTGAAGATGTAAGTTCTCTTGTGCCACCAAGCTAAGCACCACCCGGATGGTTACCATCTTGACTACCGGAGCAAAGATCTCCGTGTAGTCGATCCCTTCCTTCTGCTGGAATCCTTTCACCACTAATCTCGCTTTATACCGAACGCTCCCATCGTGTTCTTCCTTTGCCCGGAAGACCCATTTATTGTGCAAGGCCTTCTTCTCCTTCGGAAGCTCGGCTAGTTCCCAAGTCTGATTCGACATCAATGAGCTCATCTCTTCTTTCATGGCAGACTCCCACTTGATCGAATCCCTCGCTTGTATAGCCTCGGTGTAGCTCTCCGGCTCACCCCTATCAGTCAGCAAGATATAGTTAAGAGATGGTGAAAATTTATGAGGAGGTCTTCTTACCCTAGTCGACCTCCATGGTTTCGGTGTGACTGGATCGATGTTGGGATTAGCATTCTCATCTTGCTCATCCTCGCTGCTCGTGTTTCCCTCATCGATCTCCTCGGTCTCCACGACCTTCACCGGAACCTCCTCCGTTTCTCCCACTGGATCAACGCCTTCTTCAACAATCTCGTCTTTACCCTTGTACAAGACTGCCTCGTTGAAGATCACATTTCTGCTTCGGATCACCTTATGATTTTCAGCATCCCAAAATCGGTACCCGAACTCCGTGCCGCCATATCCAAGAAAGAAGCACTTCTTGGATTTAGGATCAAGCTTGCTACGAGCAGCTTCGTCGATATGGACATACGCCAGACACCCGAACACCCTCAAGTAGGACAGATTCAGCTTCTTCCCACTCCAAACCTCCTCAGGAATCCGATATTCCAAAGGAACCGATGGTGCTCTGTTGATTAAATGAGCCGCCATGTCGATGGCATATGCCCAAAACATTTTTGGCATCCCCGAATGTAACCGCATACTCCGGGCCTTCTCATTTAGCGTCCTGTTCATTCGCTCCGATATTCCGTTCTGTTGTGGGGTCCCCGGAATAGTCTTCATCATCTTGATCCCACTCTCGACACAAAACTGTTTGAAGTCGGCGTCAACGTACTCACCACCGTTGTCGGACCTCAAACACTTCACCTTGAGATTTGTTTCATTCTCAACCTCGGCTTTCCATTTCCTGAAAACAGAGAACACGTCACTCTTATTTTTCATGAAGTACACCCATACCTTCCTAGTGGAGTCATCGATGAAGGTAACATAATAGAGTGATCCTCCGAGTGAGGCGACGGGAGCTGGACCCCAAACATCCGTGTGTACTAGTTCCAGCTTCTCCGCCTTGGGCTCCCTTCCATCTTTTGAAAAACTCACTCGTTTCTGCTTTCCAAGAATGCAGCTCTCGCACACGTGAGACTCAATCGCCTTGAGTTCGGGCAGCAGCCCGTTCTTTGCCATGATCTTCATCCCCTTCTCACTCATGTGCCCCAGCCTGCAATGCCACAATTCGGTCTTCTTGGTGTTATCAACAACACCAGCCGAGTCCCTCACGCTCGTCGTCATGTAAAGTGTGCCCGTCTTATGACCTTGAGCTATGGTCATGGCGTTCCTCGAAACCTTCCACGACCCATCTCCAAATGACACCCGGTGACCATCACTATCAAGCTGGCCCACCGAAATTAGGTTCCTCTTCAACCCCGGCACATGTCTGACCTTGGATATCCTCCAAGTTTGCCCATTTGACATCTTTAGGTTGATATCTCCCATCCCGACTACATCGAGTGGCTCGTCATCTGCAAGAAATACCTTTCCATAATCACCCGAGACGTAATTCAACATCACTTCTCGCTGTGCAGTAGTATGGAAAGAAGCCCCTGAGTCCAGCACCCAGGAATCGATCGGTGAGTCGACCGAACAGAGAAGGACGTCCCCATCATCGTCATCCTCTTGTGTTACCGCATTGGCGGTTCCCTTCTTCTTGTTGTCACTCTTCCCCCGAGAGCGACAATCCCTCTTGAAGTGCCCCGTCTTCCCACAATTCCAACACTCATTATCCTCGGACTTCGAGCTATCTCTTCCACTCCTAGACTTGGATCTCCCTCTGTTCCTGTTAGCATTCCGACCCGAGTTTCTCCCCCGGTTCTCCACACTCAAGGCCGAACTAGAAGACTTTCCCTTGAAATCCTTTCTCCGGATTTCCTCGGCTAGGATCTTGTCTCTAACTTCGGAGAACTGCAGATTCTCCTTCCCCATAGAGTTGCTAACAGCTGCCCGCATGGGCTCCCAACTATCCGGCAAAGACGCAAGTAGGATCAAGGCGTAAATTTCATCATCGAAATTCACCCCGACTCCTTTCAATTTATCCAAGATGGAATTCAGCTCGTTGATGTGGTTGGCTGCGTTTGCATTGTCCGACATCTTCAGGTTGAACAACTGCTTCATGAGATACACCTTGTTGTTCGCTGAAGGTTGCTCGTACATGTTTGATAGGGCAGCCATCAAATCCTTGGTAGTGGTAATCGAGCGCACGTTGAATGACACGTTTGAAGCTAGAGACAAACGTATCAATCCCAACACCTGCCTGTCGAGGCTTTCCCATTCCTCGTCATCCTTGATCTTCTCCGGTCTACCCTTCAAAGGAATTCCGAGCTTCTTCCCGTAAAGGTAGTCCTCGATCTGCATCTTCCAGTGCCCATAGTTATTCCCGTCAAATTTCGTAACCCCGAACGAGGTGGTGGTGTCCGTCATCGCTTTTCCCCGATCGCTATAACCCTAGCGCTCTGATACCAGTTGTTGGGAAATTCGCGTCCGAAGTCCCCGCTTGAAAAGCAATACGAACAAAACAAGAACGAAAAATACGGAATAAGGAGACACGAGATTTATAGTGGTTCACCCGTTAACGAGGGCTACGTCCACTTTTGCTGCTGCAATAATTTACTAGAACAATTATAGAACGAAGTTACAAGACTCGTAATCGCTATAATATCAATTCTAGATCTGGAGGTGTTAACCCTATTATTCACGCACATAGGATTTAAATAAGGGGGACAAAACTTGGGGGACAAGAAAAAACCCGCTGGCAGAAATCCGCAAAACGGCGACCGCCGTTTTGCCTTTGGCGACCGCCGAAATCATTCGGCGACCGCCGGAGCCCGTTTGGCGCCCGCCAAACGTCCCGATTCTTGGCAGATCGCTGAGTCCCTTTTCTCCCGGTTTCGGCGCCCGCCGAAACCCAAATGGCGCCCGCCATTTTCAGCCCGCGGTCGCCGATTCACCTCCGGCGACCGCCGTTTTCTCCTTCGACCTTACTCGTCGTTCCGGCGTGAATTTGACCTTCATACTCAACACTCTGAAGATAGGAGACTTACCACATTGTGTAGGTAGTGACCGTTTCTTCAAAGGCCAAGTGAACACTTAATGTTAGGTTTGAAATATACAAGTACAGTAATTCTTTACATCTTTATATATATATATATGTTTATACTTTTGTTGGTTCTCCAATCTCCATAATTTATGAATTAATTATATTGTTTCAATTACAAATATTGAAAACGATTCATGTTTATTTGTTGAGCCGGTTCATTGAAATTGATATGTATTGATCTATTAAAAAAGAAACGATAAAAAATAAAATTATGCAATAAATTGGTACTAGTATCATCAAAACTTAAATACTCAATCTCTCCCTCTTAAATTGCATTTCAATTTTCAATAGTCAACCTAAGTACAATTTGGTGTCTATGTAGAAATTGTACATATATATACTTCCTCCGTCTCATAACAATGGTCACGTGTGACTAGACACGGAAATTAAAAAAAATATAATTTTAATGATTCAAACTTTCCCTCTTAAATTGCATTTCAATTTTCAATAGTCAACATAAGTACAATTTGGCGTCTATGTAGAAATTGTACATGTATATACTTCCTCCGTCTCATAACAATGGTCACGTCTCACCTGTGATCAAACCAGAAAAGTGAAAATAATAAAAATGTATTTTTACATCAATAAAAATAGATTAGAGTAGTGTTAAAAAAAAAAAGGGAAAAATGGCAATAAGGCCAATTTTTAACATTTTTTCGGCAATAAGGCTTTCGAGAAATTACGCGTGTCAATTAGGCCGCCTAAAATGTGTAAAGACCTCGTTGCCCCTCTTCCCCAAATTCATCCCGTTCCAATTCCAGAAAATGTAATTGACGCTGATCCAATCTCGCCAATCACCCCACCCCACCCACCACTCTCTCCTCTTCTTCCTTTCGAATCCTGAAGCCGAGATCGGGAGGTGAACCGGCCTTTGGTGGCAGATCGATTATGTATCTCGAGGACGACTGTAGGTCGACTTCGACATCGTACGTATCCATCTAATCGGAAAATCACGAGCCAACCCTCGATTCCAACGCGATAGCACCTCCGAAGTACGACAACGTTCCCGATTCCGACACCGATGTACCCGCAGGGGTGGCGCCGACCGTTGTGGTGGTTTAGGCCGATGAGACGTTGGTGAAGATGATCGCGTCGGTGTAGTTCGAACGGCAGCGCCACCGCGTCGTCCGGATCGACCACCACCGCCGGCGCCTCCTTCTCGTCCACCTCCGAAATTCGCCGAGAAACGGAGGCACCTGTCCGGCGGTGAATCGACTGTGATAACCCTAAAATCCTCCCCAAACACCGTCTGGGTGTTCTCTCCCCGACCCAGGCGGTCTGTTTCTTCGTGTCGAAGGAGATTGTTCAGAGATTGAACATGTCGAGTAAGGCAAAGTCATCGGAGTCGAGTCGACGTAGGAGGTGCCCACGACTTTCGACGAGATGATGGCTCGGCTCGGCTCGTGCGAGAGCAGCGGAAGCGAGCACTCCCCTGCTAAGAGCATGTGTGTAGGGTTTAGCCCCAACTCCGATCAATACAAGGTACTTAGGATACTCGGATCTTTGAACGGTGATCCTGTTGAGGCTGCAGCTCAGGTGTTTGTGATCGGGTCCGACTCGTGGAGACACATCGATGACGCTCCTGTAGGTGGTCCAAATTCACATTAGCTATAGTTACTCTATTAGTTACCCCACTAACTTTCACATGTTTCACAACTTAAAGCTTTGGCATCACTTTCTCGACTCATTAATCAGGGGATCGATAAGAACGCGCTGTACGATCATCTCGGCGGATACCTTGGGGAGTACGTGCCTCTTAAGAGCAGCATCCAGATGGAGAACTTGGATGCCTGAGCCTGATGATGGATAACACTTTCAATGTGCTAAGGTTGGTGGATTTCTTATTACGGAAATGTAAAGTTGAAAACTTTTAATTTGTTTTTAAATGAGGGTGTTTGTGTGTTGTGGGATTCATCTAAATTTGTTGTGTTCTTTGGTTATCTGTTTTAGCATGCATGATGTGGGTAGGGCAGCGGGCTGAGTTTGAGTTGAGTCGACTCGATCATTTTTCAAGATTCAGTTAATAATAAAATAGGCATGCTTGAAATATAACTCTTGTTCAACTTGCTCTTCTTGTTAACGATATATATATCCAAACTTGTGGTAAATTGGAGTAATTAATACTAGTACCACATATAAAAGGTATTTTGATAAATTCATGTCTAATCGAGCTGATCGTTGAACTCATGATATTTACTAGCATCGAGATCCTAGCTAGGAACTTGACTCGTTGGGTTCTTGAACATATGAGTGTACTATAATTGTCTGCCTTGTTTGCTATTTATCTCAGTAATAGAAGGCATGATAGACCTGACATTTATTGTGTTATTTATTGGATGGAGATTAGGCTTGTTTTTTTAGTTTGGCTAGCTAAATTAACTGGTTTGTAAAATAGTGTGAATTTCGTGTTATTAATATCTGTATGATCATGTGCATCTGGTCTGAACATAGGATGATAGGAACCACGAGGAGCCTATATTCTAACGCAAGATGTTCTACATCCATATGAACCATTCACCGTTGTCAATTTTCACTTTGCCTTTTGCTCAGATTATGATAATGGTGGTGTGGGGGCAGAGGGGGACTTGCTAAGAGTGATGGACTGTTGGCAAAAGTATGTTTCAACATGGAATTAGAAGTTAATGTGTTTTCCTGTGTAAATTTCAGTTTTGTGACAATGGTAATTGACAGAAAGTGTTGAGGAGAAAGTGTAATTTTTTTTTTTGGTCATGTACAGGAAGATGATGTTGTGTCCAAATGGAAATGGAAGGGAAGCTGGACGCAGCTCGTCTTTGTCTGCTCTATTTTCATCAAGAGCGCAAGGAGCTGATTGAAAAGGCTATGGATCGGATGATGACGAGCACAAGTATGATGATGAAGAGGACAAGGATGATGATGACGAGCACAAAGAAGCTGATGACGAGCACAAGGATGGAGACGAAAATGAAGTTTTATTGTACACATAATATTAATTATGATCTTGATTATTTGTTTCGAATGAATCATTTTCTGGATTATATTTGTTTTGTAATTGAAATTGTCATGTGATACATTTTGTTAAATATGTTCGAAATGGTCGAAGTATGGATTAACATACTGAATGTCATATTTTAACACTGAATGACCTATTTTAACACTGAACATACTGAATGTCATATTTTAACACTGAATGACATATTTTAACACTGAACATACTGAATGTCAAATGTCATATTTTAACACTGAATGTCATATTTTAACACTGAATGTCATATTTTAACACACTGAATGTCATATTTTAACACTGAATGTCATATTTTAACACTGAACATACTGAATGTCATAATTTAACACTGAATGACCTATTTTAACACTGAACATACTGAATGACATATTTTAACACACTGAACGACATATTTTAACACTGAATGTCATATTTTAACACTGAATGACATATTTTAACACTGAATGTCATATTTTAACACTGAATGTCATATTTTAACACTGAACACACTGAATGTCATATTTTAACACTGAACACACTGAATGTCATATTTTAACACTCAATGTCATATTTTAACACTGAACACACTGAATGTCATATTTTAACACACTGAATGTCATATTTTAACACTGAATGTCACATGAATACACTAATTGATTTAAAAATACACTGAACAGAATTGAAACACACTGAATAGGAATGAAAAACACTGAATGTCACATGAATACACTGTTTGATTAAAAAATACACTGAATGCGACAAAAAACACAATGTCGTCTTCTCTTAAGAAATCAAAATTTGGATTTTCAAAATCCGAAACGTCTTCATTTTCGAGGACTCTCGTTTCCTCGCGCGGGTGACGACTCGCCACAAGAGAGCGGACAACCACTGGAACGACAGGGTGGTTGGGTTCCATTTGGGTCGTCGAGGAGTATCAGGGAGGTTATGATCTCATTCAGGTCCTTCGTCTTCTTCGATTTCCTGTCGTCGTCGGGAGCTCCGAGAACGGCGGCGTTTGCGGGGGCGGCGTCGTCCCTCCTCCTGCGTACAATAAAGAGAGTAAAATTTCCAGGCGTACAAAGACTCTAATTTAACAATACATGTGGTTTTCTCTATGTTGCCCAACTTTATGGACACTTCAACATCACTCTCTATCTTTATATACATAACAGGTGAGTGTATCATTTACACTAAATACTATAGGAATATTATCTACCTGATCGAAATAAGAGCAGCAAGAAGAACATCCCTACTACAAATAGGTTGCTAAAGTCTCGAGGAATATCCATCGAGCCCTCGCGATCCAACGACTACACCACCGCCCGGTATAACTCGACCCACGATCACGAAAGCCCATTGGGTTCGGGCTGGGAGAGCAAGTGGCGACCAAGTCCAGAATAGAAGTTTTCGATGCTGGAAAACGTGTTCAGAGGGTCTCGAAATGTTATATCATCCCTGCTAATAAGCATAAGAAAACTCCATAGTTGAAACAATCCATATTCAACAATTATCATTATCAATTAATCACAAAAAAAAAAAAAATCAGTTTCTAAAAATTTGAAAACTGAAATGGGCAGCTGTAGAAGCCGGTGGTGAAGCTCAGCGGGGCGAGCTTACGATATCGCAGGTGGCGGAGAGGGTTTCTTCTTCTTCGTCTATGCAGCGACAACCCGCCGCCGACCTTCGTCTTCACCTCCCCACCGGAAATCCCCCACCTCATCTCGAGAACGAAATCCAGACCCAAAACAACGAAAGCTCCGACGATGTATCCGTGGTTACATTTCTGATTGACTCTCTCATAAACAGCCAGCAGAACCCTCAGGCGATCCTAATCTCTCTGCCCGTGCGCCGCTACCATCTCCTCCATCGATGCCTTGAAATCGAGGTACAGATCTGTCGTATCCATTGCCATCAGCGTCGCGCTGTCCTGGAAGGGGAAATCGGCGACCGATTTGGCTTCCTCGAAGATGGAATTCGTCTCTCCGGTCTCAAAGAACAGCCGATCGGACCGGAGGGCGCGGATGACCGCCGACTCGGCGGAGAAGCTGTCTCCGACGCGGATGCTGAAAAACGAATCGGGGTGGGGTGAAAATAGGTTGAGGGGTAGTTTCGTCCTTCACGATACATTTTTTTGGCCTAATTGACACAAAAAGGCCTAATTGACACATTAATTAGAAATTGGCCTTATTGCCGAAAAAATGTTAAAAATTGGCCTTATTTCCATTTTTCCCAAAAAAAAAAAGGTAAATGTATATATGTATTTTTAAAAGAAAAAGTAAAATAATTATTTATTTAAATGGAATGTGACTAAATGTGATAACCTTATAAAAATAAAAATATGACCATTAATATTTGACAGAATTAAAGGAGTAAGATTGAGGATGGTCTAAGTGTCTAACTATCAAGTTCAACTCACTAGAATTTTAAAAAATATATTCAACTCACTCATATAAATGTCAAATTCAATGTGTTTTGTTCGTTGATATTGTACTGGATTGCCGAAAATAAATAGACCACACTCACGTTATCACAATAAACTAAAGTGACCGTATTTATTGGATAATGGAGCTTTAGTAATAAATTTCGTAATCAACACGATTCTAAGACGACGTTAGCCACTCCACGATACTCCACTTCAGCACTAGAACGTAACATGATATCAGAGCGTTAGACTAATGTCGATGTTCTGAGTTCAACTTCCGTCAGAAGTGACTCCTCCCTAATTAATTATCAACTTGTACGTGTCTCTTCAAATAAGTTGAAATCGGCCAAAAAATTAGAAGAAGTATTTGAAAATATATTTGACTCACTAATAAAAATATTAAGTTATCTAATTTTTTTTACAATTCAAATTTATAGATAATGCCACTTATAACAAATAGGAGTATTTTTTTTTAATTTAGGACCTGTTCTTTTGGACTGAAACCGGCTAAACTGAACTGAACTGAACTGAACTGAACTTAAGCCATCTGAACTGAACTGAACTGAACTTAAGCAATTTGAACTGAACTGAATTAATTTTTTTATAAAAATAATAATAATTTTTATAAATTATTAAATATTTTTTCTAAAATATTAATAATATTATGATACTAACTAGACTTTATATTTAAAATTATATATTGAAATTATTTTTGTTTTTTTTTAATTTATTTTGAAAAGATCTGAACTGAACTGAACTGAAGCGATCTGAACTGAACTGAACTGGACTGAAATTAAGTCCAAAAGAACAGGTCCTTAGTGACTTGAAAAGTTGGAGTACTATGAAAATATTAGACTAGTTACAATGAGGATGTTGAAAAAGAAATTTAAACTGTTGATCTCGGGCAATGGAGAGTTGATTTGGGTGTTGAAACACCAATTAGGCAATTGGGTGTTGAAGACTTTCAACACCCGTGAAAAACAAAAAGAGTGGGACACCCAATTAGCCAATTAGGCAATTGGGTGTCCACAAATAATTGGATGTATAAAATTATACGGATTAAAATTGTCCTACAGCGTGGGAAGGTCAATTTACAAGGGGAGATAAAGGAACTACCACTGTTATTCTTGAAGCAGTTGCCTCCCATGATCTATGGATATGGCATGCCTTTAATGGATGTCCAAGTACGTTGAACGATATAAATGTTTTAGATCGTTCACCCGTGTTCGATGACGTTGAACAAGACAATACTCCAAGGGTGACCTTCTTCGTGAATCAACGTCCATATAATATGGCATACTATTTAGCTGACGGAATCTATCCTTCTTATCCAACTTTCGTCAAATCAATTAGACTTCCTCAAAGTGAACCAGATAAGCTATTTGCAAAGTATCAGGAGGGATATCGAAAGGACATTGAACGTGCATTTGGAGTATTGCAAGCTCGATTTAAAATCATTCGTGAACCTGCTCGCATAATATGATTGTTGAGGACGAACGGGATACATATGCTCAACATTGGACCGATTATGATGTTTCTGAGGCGAGTGCGTCTAATACCTCTCAACAATTTTTTACTGAGGTGCTACCTGCTTTCGCAAATCATATGCGTGCTAGATCAGAGTTACGCGATTCAAAAACACATTACGCATTGCAAGCAGATCTCGTCAAACACATATGGGCAAAATTTGGATAATTTCGTTGATAATTTTTTTTTTAAGTCTCTATGTGTTATTTGTTATGCGACGAATTTCCGACTAGGACCCGAGCATAGGGCTCCTCCCTTTGTTCGCCCCTTAGAGAAGAGCGAGCTGAATAAAGTAGGGGGGATATCGCAGATTAGCTCCATAAGATACAATAAGATGAACAGGAGACATGTTCGGCCGAAGCGTATGGACAGACTCAGTCGGAACAAGCATGAGCGCAGGCGAACAGGAGTGACGTGCTCGATCCAACAGAATTCATGTTATTGCTTTTGGGCCTTGAGCGCGAGGGATGGACCTAAAGGAAGGATGTTGGTGGGCTCAGCCCATTAACCTATTTTAAAAACCCTAGTTTGTATTCTCTATAAATAGTAGGTGTAATATTTTATTGATCTATCTACACATTTCTCCAAAAATTCTGGGAGAGCATAATTATCTTGTTCACTACTCAATCCCCAAAAACATCTATTTTTAGTTGATTATTGGAGAACACAATTTTTCCGCTATCAACAATTTTTTAGTTGATTATTGGCGCTAGAAGGAGGGGGTATCCTCGGGCGTTGGGTAGATATTGAACGAGCAGATTCATGAGTCATCCGAGCAGCACCACGGGCCTTCAAGTAACAGCCGGAGCATCGGGCTTCACCTCGGCGGATAAGGGGAAGGGACCCGAGGAGCCAAACGATGTCAGGATAAGGGAAAGGGAGATGTCCCAGATAGAGATGGAGCAGTTCGACCATATTGAAATGTTAAGGGCCGAACAAAGGGAGATAAGGGCCGAAGAGAGAGTCCTCCAGGAGAAGAAAAGGGAAGCCATCCGGAACCGACGACCTGTCGGAGGCCTGCCCGATCTGAACCTCGAATGTCTCCAGACCCCAGAGGATATCAAAAGAACCATACGGTTGCTGCAGGAAAAGTCAGCCCGGATGGAGAGGGCAAGTAGAAATTCGGACCGAGAACCCATAGCGAGGAATCTAGACGGAGAAATCCAAGACGAAGGAATTGAGGAGCAAGAAACGCGTAAAGCTTCCCCGATGCGGCCACGCAAGAAGGGTCGAGTTTTGGGTTTAGTTCGGCAGGAAGAATACGACGGCGACTCCAGTGGATCGCAAGGGTCAGATGAAAGTTGTGAAGAACGGGATGACCAGAGAGAAATCCGGACACCCCCTCAACCCAGGAGACGTGGTCGGCAACCAAGGAGGAGACCGGAAGGCCGCCTCGACGAGGATATTGTCAAAAGGCTGGAAGAGATGGAGAGGCAGATCGCCTTGCAGAAGGGCGAAGGGCCTCGAAGAACGGCTTTGGCGGATCCTCTATCCCGCCGTATATCGAACGCGAGGACTCAGGCGAAGATCGCCCCGATGATAAACATGATATACGATGGGAAGGCGGACCTTGAGGTCCATTTGAGCAGATATAGTATTTATATGGTCGGACGAGGCGCCAGCGACGCAACTAAATGCAGGCTTTTTCCTCTCACCTTGGGGGATACAGCGCACAAGTGGTACACAAGTCTTCCGAGTCGTTCTGTGGACGGTTTCGAAGAATTGGGAGATCTGTTCGTTACCTATTTCGCTTCCAAGATCCAGCGCCCAGAAGGCAGGCAGAGGCTTATGGGAATCAAGCAAGGAAACAAAGAGACTGACGAGCAGTATCTGGACCGAGTAGAAAAGATAATCTCTCCCGGAGAGCCTATTATAGACGACGTGCTGGTACACGCCGTGGTCGGGGGTTTAAAGCCCAATTCGGAATTGTTCAAACCCATGATGCGCGAATACCCAAAAACTTATGTGGAATTCCGCCGACGCGCCGGAGAAGAGATCGTCCAACAGCGAATCTACGAGCAGAGGCTGAAGGAAGTCGAAGGGCAAGCCAGGAAGGAGAAGCCCTTTTTCGAGAAGAAGGATTGGATGAAAAAGGGCACGGGTCCCAAAATTTTCAACGGCCCGAGAAGAGAGCAGCATAATGAGCCGGGAGAGAATGGAACGTTCCACGGAAGAACGGCGGGAAAAATTCTAGAGATTTTCCGAGATAACAACGTGTTCGCTTTGATGCCACCCCCGCCTCTCGTCGGGCCACCCGAGAAAAGGAATCCGAATAAATGGTGTGAGTTTCATGAAGACACTGGGCACCCCACAGATGAATGCAGACAATTGCTCGACCAGCTAAGGCAGTTGTTCAGAGAGGGGCGACTGGAACAACTGTTGAGGAGACCGGGGAGGGGAAGGGGCAGACGAGGAAATGGTCATCGTAATCGGCCATTCATACCTCACAATCAGAGGTTGCCGGAACCACAGAGATTACAGATCGAACATCCCCCACCACCTCCACCGGTCGATGCGCGAGGAAACAGAGAGGTGCCACCCATGAGAGAGGGCGGAAGAATTAATATGGTCGGCGGCATAGCCCCCGGGACTCAGAAATCGAAGAGGCAGAAGAAGGCCGAGCTGCGGACATGGGAAGGAGTCAATGTTGTAGTCCCGTTGAAAGAACCGAGCATTGCCAAGGGAGTGGTCATCCAGTTTACCGATCAGGATCGGGTAGGGGTCAGATACCCAAAGATGGAGTCCCTAGTAGTGATGGCCCGGATTCAAGGAGTCGAAGTGGCCCGCATCCTGATCGATAACGGCGCCCATTGCAACATTTTGTTCAAAAGGACATTCGATCAGCTAGGGGACATGGCTGAGTATCTGAAGTCATACGAAGGATCGCTAAGAGGTTTCGGCGACGTGGAGGTAAAGCCCTATGGAAAGATCAAGTTAGCTGTGGAGCTCGTCGACTACCGAGATGTTGTTGTTCGAATCACGCGAACTACTGAGTTCGTCGTGGTCGATATTGAGAATATTTATAATGCTTTCTTAGGTAGGCCGTTTCTGGAGGCATTCGAGGCAGTGGCCTCGTCCCATTATTATTGTATTAAGTTTCCCACCCTTAACGGATCTGTTGGGACCGTGAAGGGAGATCAGTATATGGCAAAGAAATGTTTTGATTATGACTTATGTTCGGGCGAGGGCATGGCAAAAACCGCACAGGTAGTTAACAATGACCCCCAAACTAAAGTCACTAGAGTAATGACCGAAGACGGCCAGATCGAAGTCAAAGAGATCGATCCCACAGAGATGGAGGTCGAAGAGAGCGAATACCTAGCCACTCTATGGGAGGAAGGAGAGGTCGAGCGAGCGAGTTCTGTTATCTCGGAAGTAGGGAAAGTCCGGGAGATGGAGGACGATTTGGAACCCCGTTTTGGCGAGGAAAACGAAGGGATCACCGATCCCCGGGGCCCTTCTCAATGCTCGGCGATAGACGAGTTAGAAAGTATCTGCCTCGATCCCGGTCGACCGGAAACAATGGTGTTGATCGGAGCTAAATTGCCCGAGGTTGTGAAGCAAGAGCTAGTTGCATGTTTACGGAGAAACATGGACGTGTTCGCCTGGTCACACAAAGACATGACAGGAATCGACCCGAAGCACGCGTGTCATCACCTCAAGATTGATCCTGCGAAGAAGCCCGTGGCACAAAAACGACGCAGGATGGGGCCCGAAAAATACGAAGCTTTGGCCGTGGAAGTAAAAAAGTTAGTAGATAACGACCTGGTGATAGAAGCTCAAGGAGAGCCTCAGTGGTTATCCAACTCGGTGCTCGTAAAAAAGACGGGGAACGCATGGAGATTGTGCGTGGACTTCACCGACTTGAACCGAGCATGCCCAAAAGATCATTTCCCCATGCCCCACAT
This sequence comes from Euphrasia confusa, assembly GCA_954870475.1. Taxonomy (NCBI): domain Eukaryota; kingdom Viridiplantae; phylum Streptophyta; class Magnoliopsida; order Lamiales; family Orobanchaceae; genus Euphrasia; species Euphrasia confusa. Next base: position 48,907,602 of record OX940949.1, on the reverse strand, counting down.
CGACCACCTCGTTGACAACACATCGGGCTATGCAGTACTCTCCAAATGTGATTGTTATGCAGGCTACCACCAGATCCCAATGGCGCCCGAGGACATCGAACACACCTCTTTCTACACGGAAAAAACAGTGCTAAGCTGGAAGCGAATGCCATTCGGGTTAAGGAACGCAGGGGCCACGTATCAGCGGTTGGTAAATAAGATGTTCGCCGAACAAATCGGGGAAACCATGGAGGTGTACGTAGACGACCTCATTATCAAAAGCAAAATACTGGAAGATCACGTAAAGGACGTGGAGACTACGTGTGAGATCCTGAGGAAGTACAACATGAAGCTGAACCCGAAGAAGTGCCATTTTGGGGTTTTCGAGACGAAGTTCCTGGGGCACATTGTGAGCACCCGGGGGATCGAGGCGAACCCGAGCAAGATACAGGCGATAATCGACCTAAGAGAGCCCCGATGTATGAAGGACGTTCAACGTCTGACCGGTTGCCTGGCCGCACTTAGCCGATTCATACCCCGATTAGGGGATAAGAGCCGTCCTTTCTTTCAGGCCATAAAGAACCAGAAGTTCAAGTGGAAAAAGGAGAGCCAGGAAGCTTTCGACAGGTTAAAGCTTCACCTGCAGGATCCGCAGGTACTGTCGAAGCCGGTCCGAGGAGAAAAACTGTTCCTTTACCTAGCAGCATCCGAACACGCCATTAGCTCGGTCTTGGCGCCAGCAGAGGACAAACTCCACAAGCCCGTCTATTATGTTAGTCAGACCTTGCAAGACGCCGAGTCAAGATACACGCCCCTGGAGAAGCTGGCATATGCTTTGGTGATGAGCGTTCGAAAATTAAGGTCATATTTCTTCGATCATCCCGTCGAAGTGTTAACAACCATGCCTTTAAGGCAAGTGTTGCAGCGGCCAGATACCACGGGCCGTCTATTAAAGTGGAGTCTGGAAGAGGGCCAATACGACATCACTTATGCGCCAAGGACGGCGATCAAGGGTCAGGCATTGGCCGATTTCATTGTAGAGCTCACCTTTCCGCGAATTGACTCCTCGCTTCCGATCCCACCATGGAAACTCTATGTTGACGGGTCATCCACGAGTTCCCGCGCTGGGGCTGGAATAGTCTTGGTCGGACCAGGAGGTCAATCATTCGCGCATGCGGTGAACTTCGAGTTCGATGCCACCAACAATGAAGCCGAGTATGAGGCGTTGGTAGCGGGTTTGGAGCTCTCTTTAGCCGTCGGCGCCGAGCAGTTAAAAATCTTCACAGACTCCCTGTTGGTGGTAAACCAAATAAAGGGAAAATACGAGACCAGAAGCACGAGAATGGAGCAATATTACGAACATATGATGAAGATGATAAGCAAATTCCCTCGGGTCGAAATCGAACAAATCCCTCGGGAACTGAACACTCAGGCGGATGCTCTATCCAAGCTGGCTTCTTCAGAGGGAACGACCGACTTATCTAACGTGGTTCTGTTAAGTCAGGGCCGATCAGCACTGGATAGGGACGAGGTAAATAGGGTCGAGCTGATCGATCGGGGGGAGAGTTGGATGGGACCCATCTCGAATTATTTACGAACAGGCGAAGTGCCCGGCGACAAGGTCGAAGCTCGACAACTCCGGATCCGCGCATCTCGATATACGTTGATCGGAGAAGCACTGTATAGGAGGAGTTTAGCCATGCCGTTGTTGCGATGCATAACTCCTGCCGAAGGGAGGAGGGTGTTCGGAGAAATCCACGACGGCGTGTGCGGAAACCACGCCGGCGGGCAATCCCTGGCACACAAGACCATTAGACAAGGTTATTATTGGCCGACTCTGCGACGAGACGCGATAGAATATGCAAGAAAATGCCATCAGTGCCAAGTAACGGCGCCGATTGTGAGGGCGCAACCAGAGTATTTGAGCTCCATCTATAGCCCTTGGCCGTTCGCAACTTGGGGAATCGATTTGATCGGACCTCTCCCAACAGGGCCAGGAGGGGTCAAGTACGCAGTGGTTGCCGTGGATTATTTCTCCAAGTGGGCGGAGGCCGAACCATTAAACAAAATCGATCAGCCTCAAATCATCCGGTTCATTTGGAAAAATATCATATGTCGGTTCGGACTACCACACACCATCTCCTCGGACAACGGGAAACAGTTCGACGGACTGGAGATTATGAAGTTTTTCGACAAATGGAAGATAAGAAAGGTGTTCTCCACTCCCTATCACCCCCAAACGAACGGGCAGGTGGAGGCCGTAAACAAGATCCTGAAACATACCCTGAAGGCCAGGATCGAGGAAAGGCAGGGGAGATGGGCCGCCGAACTGCCCGATGTGCTGTGGGCGTACCGGACGACGAGCAAAGTAGCCACAGGGGAAACACCTTTTGCCCTTGCTTTCGGGTTCGAGGCCGTAGTGCCTTCCGAAGTAGAGGTGCCTACCCATCGAACGACGCAAGAGCTGACCAATCAGAACGACCTAGCGATGCGAGTGGAACTAGACCTATTAGAAGAACGGAGGATCAACTCGGTCTATCGAAATGCAGCAGCTAAGCAAAGGGCTGAGAAATACTTCAATTCGAAAGTAAGGGTGAGAAAGTTCAAACAAGGCGACCTGGTACTTAAAGAAATCCTGGGGGCTAACACGGGGGCTCTGGGTCCGACATGGGAAGGACCATTTCGCGTGAGAAAAGTCTTGCAGAATGGATCATACGAACTGGAGCATTTGAATGGAGTGGCCGAACAGTATTTCTGGAATTCCACGCACCTCAGAAAATACCATCAGTAAGTCTTGAAGATTGTATCGTGATCGTTTTTGCATTTAATAAAATGAAAATTCCAGAGGTCTCGCGCAACCTCGCATCTCAACAAAAGGGGCAGAGCTAAGCTCCCCCGGTGCCCGAAATGACCGAGCATGGGCCAGGCGCCCCTCGAGTCCGGGAGATTTTATATTTCAACAAAAAGGGGTAGAGCTAAGCTCCCCCGGTGCCCGAAATGACCGAGCATGGGCCAGGCGCCCCTCGAGTCCGGGAGATTTTATATTTCAACAAAAAGGGGTAGAGCTAAGCTCCCCCGGTGCCCGAAATGACCGAGCATGGGCCAGGCGCCCCTCGAGTCCGGGAGATTTTATATTTCAACAAAAAGGGGTAGAGCTAAGCTCCCCCGGTGCCCGAAATGACCGGGCATGGGCCAGGCGCCCCTCGAGTCCGGGAAATTTAGAACCTATCAAGTCACCAAACACACTGGGGCATTTTTGGGCGAATAACGTCCCGCCCAAAAATGAGATGAATGATTCTCTAAAAAGGAAACAATAGCGATTTATTACATGAAATAACAGTCATTCCGAATAAGGACTGGGGCATTTTCGGCGAAGGATGAGCACCTTCGCCGAAAAACCCGGACAGTATAAGGAAAGCAAACGCATCAGGGCCTCGGGGGCCTGAACTGGACCGGGAGCCTCACAAGTTGATCGTCGGCATCAAACACCACGATGGCCCACCCGATGCTGGCATTGTACCGAATACGAACGGTGTTGTTAGCCTGAAGCCCGAACTGGCGGACGAAACCTCTCCACCACGGACCTTCAAACAGATACTGTCTCCGACGACGAGAAACACACATAATCCACCGATCACCGTTCACATCCGCCAACGGGAGGAATCGGGGGAGCGCGGACTCCTGATTCAGGTCAGCGGTAAACTCAACGGGCAGAGGCAGCCTGATCGTATAGCGAAGGTCGTCAAAAGGGAACTCGAACCATTTAGATCCACTCGGATCGACATGGATGCGCACCATTAAATAGATCGCTCGCCACAAAGCTTGGTGGACGGATAAAGAATCAGAGCAAGAAGCTGGGATTATCAAGAATAAGTGCCCTGAATGAGGGGCTATATATATATCGAGCTAAACATGGGTACGGAAGCCTGCTGACAGATTCCCGCAAAAAAAGGCGCGCACCGCAGGGGACAGGTCATGCAAGCTGTCCCCGCTGAGTCACGTCACCACGTGACGGTCTGACAAAACGACAAGTCCGGATACAGGACTGACAGAAAAGGAACCCAGGAAGGCCAAATAACTCCCCTCTGAGCAAGAGGTGCGAACAGAAGGAGACCCAGAACAAATATGGTCAGTAGATAATGTTCGGTCAATAACATTTGGGAGACGAAATGATAGGCGGAAGCCATAAGTCGAATTCCCGAGCAACACGAATGTCCCAAATCCTCGGGAGAGAAACGAGTCGGAGACCGTCGAAATCTCGCCGACGGCAAGTTAATCTGAACATACAGAACCAAGATAAAATAAAGAATATTTCGAACACAACCCGATACCACAAGCACATTAAAACCAAGGCATGGCGGCGATCTCAAATATAATAGGGAACAACCCCGAAGATGGATACATAAACAAAAAGGGCAAACATCCGCCGACATCAAAATAGAACGGTCATCAGTTTTAAAACGAAAAATGAAATGACGAACTAATAAAGTAGTCAGGCGACCAAGAGAAAGCCCCCCTCGTCATAGACGCGAATGGAAAAACCTTCGTCATCGATCCACAGAAACCGGACGACCAGCCCAGGACGAAGCCCCTTCTCGCGAACGAAACGCCTCCACGTTGGACCTCCTAGGGCGAGCTGCCGCCGGTGACGTAAGAGCCCAAACGACCAGGGATTGCCGAGGGAATCCCGAACAGCCACAAAATGAACCAAAGGTGAGCGGGCAGCCCGCCGGAACGCGGCGGGTAAAGGGAATCGGCGAACATGCCACCTCCCGTTGAATCTCTGATCGACATAACTGTAGTCGTCTCGGACGACAACGCGAATCATGGTTGCCTGAAAGAAAAGAGAACGTGTTGACGATAAGAATCAGCAAAGTCGATGGGTTAACGATCAAATCGGGCGACGAAAATAAGATGAGTTGTACAAAATAGTGACAAATCCCCAAAGGGTCGAACAACTCGAGCCATCGCAAATATACCTTAAAAATGCATACATTCCACGATCAGATTAAAGTTAAAAAAAAAACAGCCAATCGACATAATCCCAAAACAGAAGAACGTTTGGTCGGAAATCACAGGCAAATTGTTCAACCACATACAAACCAAAAGGAATAAAAAGAAAAAGTCATGATCCAGCAAGAGTTCATCCGCCATCAACGTTAATCGGGTTTTCGACCACCTCCTCTTCCTCGGCTGCCACGAGTTGACCCTGGTCGGGCCACCACGACAGGTCAATCCCATGCACCTCCACTAGGTCCATAACGGGCAGAAGGAAGCTGGAATCCAGGTTGGATTGGAGGCGACGAGCTCGAAGATCATCAAGGAGCAAGTTATAAGGTAGACCGGCGCGAGCATGGCGACGGATGCAATCGAAATGGCTCAAATAGTAAGAATAGTCGCTGTGCTGGTCGAGGTCCTGCTGAGGGTCTGCCTCCCGATCTCTTTTTGCTTTCTCCATGGCCTCAGTCCGGCGATTTAGCTCCCCGACCAAGAGATCCAGGGTCTTGCGATTCTCCTCGGCCAACCGCACCCTCTCCGTCATCTCCAGTAGTCGATCTTGCTCGGACGCCATCTCAGACTTCAACTTATCAAGCTCCTCCCGACACGTGTCTCTCTCCCTACTCGCCCCCGCGGCGCTCGACTCCGCCTCATTCACCTTGGACCGCAGAGCCACTTCGGCCTCCTGATACTGATCCACCAAGGACCGGAGACTAACAACCTCAAGCTCCAGCTCGGCCAACTTGTCCGCCGCAGCGCTAGGAGCGGGAGCAGGGTGACTCCGAGTCTTGCTCAGGGTAACCAGGAGCATGAGTACCCTCGAGGCCATTATGATGGCCATCTGCTCGGCGTGCTCGGGTTGTTGAGCGGCGAGCTCAGCCGGGATGGTCCAGGCACGAGGGATGCACTCCATCGCCTCACGCATCACGGGGGGCAAGGTCGAAAAGTCGTTGGGGCGGGCAGCCAGAAATTGAGCAAGGCTGGTAGATAAGTTCGCGCGAGGGCCGCCCAGGCTAGTAAACGAAAAGAAGAGTCAAAGGAAGAAAGCAGGTATAAAGAAAAAACCACAAGGAACGTACCGAGCAATGGCCTCCTCGTCAACGGTGGCCACGTTGCTGTAGGGATGATTTTCGAGGACCTCCGGCATTGGCTCTTTGCCCCGACGTCGCTTGGAGGCCCGGGGGTTCGAAGGACCCACGGGCTCCGAAGTGGGGGCCGAAGCGGGAGGAGCCGAGCCGACCCCTCCCACAAGAGGGACCGAGGAAGCTTCGGAATTACCCGATCGAGCTGGCCGGGCGAGTTGGTTTGAAGGCACCACCGGCGGGTCAGCTGCGGCCGCGGCGGCAGCCACCTCGGCGGCCCGGCGAGCGCGGTCAGCAATAGCGGCCAAACGAGCGCGAGCATTATTACCGGCCATCTCGGGCGGAGGTTCAGGGAAAGTGGGAAATCTGACAACTGGAAAAAGGAAAATGGAAACAGTTAAAAACATTTTAATCGAGTATAGGGGCGAAATACGAGCCACCACACTCACGAGGATGTTGGTCCCGAACGTGGCGGGGAATGGTAATAAAGCGGGAAGATCGAACATGAGCTCTAGTAAACACGTTCTCAATCAACAATTGAGCGTCGGGGAGAGAACGAACACGTTCATAGACCGTGGCAAAGTCCCAACTAAGGTCGGGAATAGATGGGGTCGGAGGACCTGCCAAACAACAAATGCCCGAACAAGAAGGGGTCAAAAATAAAATAAAGAGAAGCCCAGGGGAAAGGAGAAATGCACAAGGAAAAGACTTAACGGTGATATTGGTGAGCAAACGAGGTCGGGACATGGAACGCCTCAGAACCCCAAGCACCGTCCACAAAGAACCAATCAGCCCACCAGCCCGTTAGCTTGTTGGGCAGCTTTCCGAGTAATTTGCTCGGAGCTCGCAAGTAGTGATCTCCGCCTCTGAAATGGTGAACAGAAAGATGGCGATAGAGGCCATAATGGCCGAACAGAATGTTCAGATTGATAAGCAAAGACCAAGAATTCGCGTGCAGTTGCATAGGAGCGATGCCCCACGTTTGCAACACGGCGGCAAGAGAGTCGTGGATGGGGAACCGAAGTCCCGCCTCCATCATCGTGCCGGTAACGGCGACCATACCTGGGGGAGGGCAGTTCGCCCGCTCATCGGGAGTCGGACAATAAATGTGCACGTCGGAAGGAATCCCCCAGGCCGACCTCATGGATTGCAGCTCCTCCTCAGTCAGAATGGTCGAATTCCGATTGCTAGCATAGAACCCCGCTTGACCGGGACCAGGGCGAGCACCAAATCGCGTACGCTCCACAAAGACGTAGGGATTCTCGTGGAGATAATGGGTAAAAATGAACGGGGGGAGAGGGCCCCGAATCTCGCCCATCATGTCAATAAACCGACGGTAGCAGTCGGAGACTTCCCCAGCGAACAGCTCTAGTTTCTCCTCTTCGGAAAATCCGACTATTGGAGCTTGCTCGCCCTCCGACGGAGAAGAAGCCGAAGTATCAGAGCGCGAGGAATCGTCGTCTACGGAGGTATCAGAGAGGGTAGCAGAACTATCGTGGTCGCTCATCCTCACTCGTTCGAAAGATGATAAAGCGAAAATTTATAAAGAACTGAAAATCCTACCGCTAAACACCCCCAGACAACTATAAAAAGAGTAGCAAGAGAAACCTGCGTGTTTAGTCGAAGGTGAGGCCGAGCACCGTTAGTAATAAGCCGAGCAAGAGAGTCTGGATGTTCGGAAATCAGTAGCTTGGGAGCGGAAAGTGCAAAATGAAGGGCATCGAGAACTATTTATAAGGCTGAAGGGCGGCAAAGTTCGAAATTTGAATTTGAAAGGACAGTTGACAGAAACCGAAGCGTCACTTCGGGTAGAGACCAATTAGCAGGCGACATGTGGCAGTAACCGCCGTACTGCATTTAATGGCCTGCCGTAACCGCCAAAACCAAGGTCTATGCTCGGGCCATTTAACGACCGTCCGCATGCCGAGACCGACCTCTTCTTCCGAACAGAACGATCTCGGGGGGCATTTGTTATGCGACGAATTTCCGACTAGGACCCGAGCATAGGGCTCCTCCCCTTGTTCGCCCCTTAGAGAAGGGCGAGCTGAATAAAGGGGGGGGGGGGGATATCGCAGATTAGCTCCATAAGATACAATAAGATGAACAGGAGACGTGTTCGGCCGAAGCGTATGGACAGACTCAGTCGGAACAAGCATGAGCGCAGGCGAACAGGAGTGACGTGCTCGATCCATCAGAATTCATGTTATTGCTTTTGGGCCTTGAGCGCGAGGGATGGACCTAAAGGAAGGATGTTGGTGGGCTCAGCCCATTAACCTATTTTAAAAACCCTAGTTTGTATTCTCTATAAATAGTAGGTGTAATATTTTATTGATCTATCTACACATTTCCCCAAAAATTCTGGGAGAGCATAATTATCTTGTTCACTACTTAATCCCCAAAAACATCTATTTTTAGTTGATTGTTGGAGAACACAATTTTTCCGCTATCAACATTATTTAAGAGCTTTATTGATTGTGAGTTGAGTTTATTGTACTAATTAAGTTGTGTGTATTTTATTATAATTTTCTCGTGTGCTTAATATATTGTATTGCATCATAAGTATTTTGTAATTTGGTTTAATAATGACTATCCCTATTTTTTCGTCTTTTTTACTTGAAAAAAAATATATTTTATTTTATTATTCACTATTTTAATTTAAAAAATTTAAAATTAAAAACATATATATATTATTTTATTATTAATTGATATTTGTTTTATTAAATTGTAATAAAAATAAAATTATAAAAGAAAATAAAAAGATGAAATAAAAGTGGTGGGGTAGGGTGTTGAATTTTATTAAATAAAGCTATTGTAGAGTATAAAATTTGAATGAGTGTTAATGATTAGGTGGAAGAAAGAGAAGATAACGTGGAGTAATAAAGTGGAGTGTTGAATGTTGAATTGTAGATTGTAGATTGTAGATAGTAGATAGTAGATAGTAGATAGTCTTTAGTGAAATTAATTTTGGGCACATTGAAATCGGGAATCTATTATCAACATGACGTAAGCCTCCACAAGGCTCTATAAATAACGGCCCAATCGTACCTTGCATAGGCTTGAACAAAGCCACACCCACAAAATCATTTTCGAATCCCTCCTCTTTCGATCAATATCAAACCCTAATTAGATTTTCAGCGCCTAAAACAAAAACAAAAACCATGGTCGAATCTCTTCCGAATTCCGATCAAAACCTCCCTAAAAAATCGATCAAGTTCCTCTGTAGCTACGGCGGCCGTATCCTCCCCCGATACCCCGACGGCAAGCTCCGTTACCACGGCGGCCATACCCGCGTCCTCTCCGTCGATCGCTCCATCTCGTTTTCCGGTCAGTCATTTGCTCGTTTTTCCCCCTCTCGTCTCTAATCAACTGGTTAATTAGCACAATATTTATTTAATTTTGATTTCATCCACAACAGAGCTTGCTGTAAAGCTCGGGGAGCTGTGTGGGACCACCGTGAATCTCCGATGCCAACTGCCGACGGAGGACCTCGACTCGCTGGTCTCCATCACCTCCGACGAGGACCTCGCGAATCTGGTGGAGGAATACGATGCCGCGGCGCCCACGCCGCCGTCGAAGATCAGAGCCTTCCTCTCCGCCCCCAAACCCCCCAAAAAATCGTCGCCGCCGACGTCATCCGCCTCCTCCAGTAGCAACGGCTCCTCCTCGCCGAAATCACCATTTTATTCCTGCGTTCCGCCTAGATGCCCGATCCGCCAATCGGCGAGGCCGCCGGTGTACCCTAACACCGGCGCCGCCGGGAAAATCCCGAATAGGCAGTGCCAGTACCACCACCATCAACAACAAAATCATGTGATCCACAATGGCAATCACTGGCCATAGCCGAAAAAAGGTTCCGGTGAATGATGGAAATGGATGATCAATAATTTATATACATTATTTTCTTGGAAAATAGTGAAATTACTCCCTAAAAAAGGTATATGCTGTGTAATATGCATACTGGGACACTGTGTGTATAATATGATTAATTAAGAAGGCGATTGATTTCAGTTTCATTTGATTTCGCTCGCCATTTTAATGAAATTTTGACACAATTTCTTGAGTACCTAGACTCAAATTTACATATATCATAGTTACGTCATAATTAAGGGCAAACTACGTAGCATTTAAACAAATTTATTGGACTTTTGTGAATATTAATTGTCTATGTTGTTTTTGTTATTTGATTTTGTATCTTGATTACCTTGGTTTTTGACCTTTTGATTATCTGTGTTGCAGGTGGAGCATAATATCTTTTTGAAGATATACGAAAGTACTAACGAGTGTGAAAAGAAGGTATGTGAAAAGAAGGTATGTATATGTGTGTATATGTGTGTGTATGCTTCGGAATATGCCTTCTATAATACGCCTACTATTTATATACTTTTATTCTATATATCTTTCGGCTTTGGCATCAATATTTCCTTTTTTCAGCTTGACCTTTAGGAAAATACAAAAAATATCACCATTATTGAAAACTAAAGAAATGATTCTTGTCTCTGTTTTCAGTTTTCGCTAGACTTATTACTTTACTCTATACTATCAATTTTGATAGAAGTTTGGGTCAATTACGTTTTGCTTAATAAACAGAGATTTTGATCCTTTTTCTGAAATTTAAGAATTGACATTATCATGAGTTTACACAATGTTTTATGGAGTAGTATGAACTATAAACTGTTCGTTTTTGTTCATACCAGCGATTTCATAAAGTCGTAGACGGAAAACAGATGATTTTGAACACTTGTAATCTATTTACTGTATTGTATTTTTTTCAGAGATGAAGTTGAGACTTGAATGATGAGAAGCTCTGTATATTTCTATTTGTCCATAAAAGCTCCGAATTCCAAGTTATTGAATAAAGCAAGAGTTTGGGCCTACATACATGGATTAATGGGTCATGGCAAAGTACCATTGGACAACCTTTTACTTATGAATCACTACTAATCATATACACATGGCATTGTTCAATGATGTATTAGCAAAAACAAGGGGCAGGTTTAGTGTGTATATAATCTTAAAAAATATCAATCAAAAATCTAATCATAGAATAATATAAAGGTGACACCAAATATTTGAATAGAAAAAAAGTATTCACCTTAAATATGTTCATAGGACAATGTAAGTATTCACCTTAAATAATTATTAAATTCTTACTACTCATTTTTTTGACTTAGCTTGTCCAATTTAAAGTATTCCTACTTTTTTTTCTTTTTAAATGTCGTGTTTAAATTATATACTCTAGAATTTAAATAATTTGTCGACCTCGGAAAACATTTAGGAAAATTCAAGCAAATTTAAAAACAAAAGACAAAAAATAATAATATATGGAATATGTATGTGTAAATGTTTGTTTCCAAGTGGGGTGGCAATATTGTTAAGGCTAAGTTTGAAGACCACTCGTTTTATTTGACATTTAAGAGGAATGCAACTATTAGACAATGAAAGAAATAAATGTTTTAGACGTAATTGAGGGAGAATTTTAGTTGAAGAAGATAAAGAAAAAGTGGCTCGCCTATTATCTTGGCCCACCACTTTTGTGATCTGTATTTGAAGGGAATGAAAATGAATTACAACCTCAGCCAATTAAGACCTTCTAATTTTAATTACGAGTTAGTATTTTTTTTTTTTTTTTTTTTTTGACTTATTGGAAAACAAGGTTGATTTAAATCATTTCATTTCACACTTAGTAGTCGACATGTTATTTCTTGGTCTTACCCTTGGACCGGGTTAGTTGGCGTTCTTCAACCTAATTGCGCAAACTGTACGTTTGTTGATGGTCGATTTGATATCACAATTCTCCTGAACACATTGCATCATCGGGGCAACCCAAAATAATATTCGATTGAGTTGTGACCCAAAGATCTTCACCATGGAATCAAATTGACAAATCGTGAGATTAACGATTGACCTCAATTAAGATTAAAATGGTACTATGAATTAACCATTTAAAAACAGGTTATATAATTGTTACTCTTGGATCACTAAGATTATAAACCGTAACAAGCCTATAATAATATTAAATTTACGATTATTATGTACATTTTATATTTCACATGTTTAGTATAAATAAAACCTCTAACAACCTTTTCAATTTTAATGTAATTTAACATCCCCTCTAAATTTGATAATTGCATCTTAAAGCTAACAAATTACCCTAAAATTACAGTACCAAAGTTGGAAGATAAGAGCGACTTTCCACAATTAGGCAAAACATTATTCTATTCGAGGAATTATCAAACCACGCGTTGTTGGATTCCAAAATTGCAATGTCAGTAGCGGAAATCACAAAATGCATTTTCGCCACTTGTAGTAATTAAGGAAATTAATTAATTGTGATTTACTCTAATCTATATCTTGATAAGATACATAATGTAGTAATTAAATAATGACGTTTAAGCAAACAGATATTGATGTAGGATTAAGCTTATTTGATTAAAAAGCACACACTCTATGTATTAACATCTACTAAATTAGTACTAACATCTCTGAAGATAATTGTCCAAAACATACCCCACCCACCTCATCCCATAATCTAGTGGATTAATAATCCTCAATAATGGCAAAGATAAGCTGTGATCTTTTCATCACTCTTCAGATAGGGGAAAGAGAGAATGACCCTCTTCCTATCGCGCCACAAGATAACGACTTTCCCACAAACCCAAAAATTTATTGGCCCATTGGCTAAAATGTTATTCCAGTAGTAAATCTTGTGTTTGTGTGACGTTGAATTTGTATGAAAATAGAGCCAATTTTATAAACTTAGAGAGCTAGTTACTTCTCTTATCACCAATTGATTTTAAAATAAAATCTCTCTAAGTATCTCGTTTCTTTCTTTTTTTAGTGGTGCGCTAAGCGTGAGACAGTATACTGTATTTAAGATTTATACTGGTCAATATATATCAGTAGGGGTGACTATTCGGGTTCGGGTATTCGAGTTTGTACCGAAATACCCGCACCCGTTAGGGTTTTTGAATACCCGTACCCAATAAATTTGGGTAAAAGGTAGGGTTATGGAATTCATTTAAAAAAATATTGGCCGTACCCAATAAATTTGGGTAAAAGGTAGGGTTATGGAATTCATTTTAAAAAATATTGGGTATTAGGGTACCCGATTACCCGTTCGGGTATACCCGAAATACCCGATTAATTATTTAAATTAAAATAATAAATATATTGATATATTAATTAAAAATCTAAAACATTACATATATAATAAATGACATATTTTTATTATTTTTAATTATAATTTTTGTTTTTTATTGCAATTTTAAATTTTAATTGATAATTTTTTACTGTTAGTTGATGAAAATAAATCATTGAATTTGAATATTATTATTGATTTTTTGTAAATTAAAAATTTAGGGTAATTTTGGGTACCCGATTACCGTACTCGTTTACCCGGCCCGAGTATTGGGTACCCGATTTACTAAAAAGGTTCGAGTTATGGGATGAATTTTTTTGATTATTAGGCTACGGGTACCCGAAAAATTCGAGTGTGAATACCCGTCCGTACCGAATAGTCACCCCTACTTACCAGTGGTGATACCACATTGCATATAAGTTTTTTCAAGTTGCAAACAATACACTTCCAGACAATGGGCTTTTATCATAAGCTTCTTTAATGGAGCCCACAAGGTTTTGTATAAAGCCTAATAAACTATGCTATTGGGCTTGCATGCTTCATATCATAAGCCTCTGAAATAAGCCCATCAAAAACAATTCCATTTCCCCAACAAACTCAAACCTCCCTTCAGTTTCTCTGAATCAACTGCGATGGCGGCGGCCGGTGGTAGACGAGTGGTGGCGCTAGGCGGAAAAGGCTCGTCCCTCACTTCCTCCTCCGTGTTCGACGTCGCGAGTGGAGGCGCTCGCGTCACGATCGACTCATCCGCACTCTCCCGTCGCTCCTCTTCTTCCAATCCCGCCACCGAGAAGTTCGCGTTCGCAATCCCCAGTTTTTTCACCGCCGAGGAAGCCAGGGCTTCTTTGATCCTCTTGTTGAATAAGCTATTGCTCTCGTCTTCTCCGTCAGCCACCGCGCAGCTACTCGAGATCCTCGAACAAGGTGTTCTCAGTCCAGATTACACGCTGAACGAAGTCGCGCCGGCCGATTTGGATCTGTTGGACTACTCCGCGGCCGCTGTTGACGGCATTTCGGCCGTTATCGACCACCATTGTTCTGGCTTATCTTCCATCGCTGACGCCGTTGCTGCCATCTCATGTGAGGCTCTCCGAACTGACGCGGCTCCGTTCAATTTGATTGATTCCGGCGACGGCGCGTCCGCTAAGGACGCTGTGGCCGTGGCCGCCGATTTAAAAATATTTCTAAACGGCTCAAAGTTTGTCAGTGCCGACAAAAAGCTCTTGGACTCTTCAGTTGCTGAGATTCCTTCACTGCACGGAAATTTTAGGGAGGTTTCCCGATCTCTTCATTCGAAAACTAGAATTCAGTTGAAATCAGGGTTCAGAGCTGGTTCAGTGAAGGACATGTCAACTGCATTATCGTCTTTGGCTTTGTCTTTGGCGAATTTAGGGGATATTAGTATTTGCCGAGCTGGGCTTCTTCTCGATAACTCAATTCCTAATGTGGAGTTGCGTACTAGTCTGTCGGAAATTATGGTGGCAGCTAAATGCCCTCGGGCTGACACTTTGGAAGAGATGCTTGCATATTCAGAAGCTGCTCTTAGGAAGAAGGGCTACCTTTCATTTGTTCACAAAATTTACGAATTGGTTGTTGTTGTGGGGAAGATAGTTTCGTGGGAGGCCATAGTTGCATTTGTTTCACTAGAAGGAAGCGAATTTTTTGTGGGGAAAACTCCAGTTGACAATGGGAGTGTGGATAAGGATTCAAGTGGGGATAGTAATGTAAAGAATGATAAGAAGAGTGGAAAGAAAAAGAAGATGGTTTTGGGTAAAGGAACTACAGCTCTAATGCAGTTCATCAAGGACAGGTTGCTGACTGGGTCAACAAAAGCCGACTTAGAAAACTTTACTCAGGATTTTCTCTTATTGCTAGACCCAATGGGTTTGGGATTTGATGATCTCCTAGTGAAAGTGAAAGAGGTTGTTGAAAGCAATGAAAGTCGAAGGCTTCCCAAGCTGCCAAAGGTATAAACCTTTCTGCTGTCTGAATCTAGTTCAAGTATTATTCTTGATTTATGTCCAACTGTTTTATTTTTATGTCGGTTCCCATTAAATGTATACTTGACAATTATCCTTTACTATCGAAGATGCATTATGTTTTGATGATTTTTTTGTATGCAAAGTTGAGCTCAGTGACTACTTTTTTCTTAGAGAAAATACTGAGAATCTACGTTTGCTTTTCATTTTACATTATGGGTATGGATTTTTAATGGGTTTTCAACAAGGGTGCCGCATCGAGAAATCTGAGTGGAGTAGGTGCCGCCTGCACGGCATGTGCTTGCTTGCCAAGTAACCTATCCTCATGGGTTTTTAAGCCCTATTTTCTCATCCCTTATTGAGGGACTAATCAAATACATGTTTTAAGGTTTGAAAACTTCCATACTGAGAGAAGCAATTGAGTGATTCTTTTGAGAGAATAGTTTGAATTCAATTGGTGATTTTGAAATTCCCAGAAAAATTATTCTTAATAATTTTTTTTCGCCTCCTGTCCTGTGTACGTAGATCTCCTTGAGTGGGATCAAAACATGCAATAACTTGTATTTTTTTGCTTGTGCTTGGTCAATTGCTTGAAGATTTCTAGTTTACACATCGTTGTGATTTTAAGGTATTTCAATTGATCAAATTTATTTGGTTCCTTTATTTTGTTTTACACTTTTACCAACAATAGTCATAAACTAGTTGGTATAGCTTGCGTATTTGAAGACACTTTATGTTTATTTATGTAGTTTGAGTTGATATACAGTATCTTGTTTATCCTGATATATCTTATTTTTATTTTTAATTATTTTTATGTTACAGTTCTAGAGATCATGGAACCAAGTGTATGTTGGATTTTATCATATAATTTTTGTATGTCATTTTACAGGGCACTCGTGATTTTTCAAAAGAGCAGATGACAGTCAGAGAGAGAGCTTTTTCAACCATAGTCGAGGTTTTCAAAAGGCATGGTGCCATGGCTTTAGATACTCCGGCATTCGAAATGAGAGAGACTCTTATGGGGAAGTATGGAGAAGATTCAAAGTTGATCTATGACCTTGCTGATCAGGTAGACTTATTTTATGAGCCTCTTTCATACATAGTTACCATTATTTGTTTTTTTTTTCTTCCAACTCTAATCTGAAATTCAGTGCCAATTTCAACTATGACATTCTGTGTTGGGCACTTGGGCCAAGTATTTCTTATCTCGGTTTCAAATTTCAATGCATAAATTATCCTTTCTATATTTCTTCTGTTCAATAGCCTTCAATATGTATATCTACTTTTTGCAGGGTGGAGAACTATGTTCACTTCGTTATGATCTGACGGTTCCTTTCGCTCGATATGTTGCTATGAATGGTTTGACTTCATTCAAAAGGTATCAGATTGCAAAAGTGTACCGGCGGGACAACCCATCTAAGGGACGGTACCGTGAATTCTATCAGTGTGACTTTGATATTGCCGGCCAGTTTGAAAAAATGGGACCCGACTTTGAGGTCATAAAGATTCTGACTGAGCTTCTCGATGAACTAGATATTGGAGATTATGAGGTAATTTTTCAGTGATTCAACTGGTGTAAGAAATAAGCTGGAATGCTACTGTTTTCCTCCAACTGATCCCTCCAATTTTTTTATTCTCACTTGCCAATTTCTCAAGTGGTTATGAAAATTATTTCTTCCTTTTGATTGTTGTCACTGTGCCCATTTTCAGGTGAAGCTAAATCACAGGAAATTACTTGATGGGGTGCTGGCTCTTTGTGGGGTGCCACAAGAGAAATTTAGAACCATCTGTTCAAGTATTGACAAGCTGGACAAACAAACATTTGAGCAGGTTAAGAAGGAAATGGTGAGTTCAAGGATCTGGTACTGGGACATATACTGACCAATATATTCATTCTTGTTCTAAAGTGTTGTGTTTTCTTGTTCCATTGTCTATGATTTATGCACTTTATTTCGAGAGAATATTCTCTAGAAAATTATAGATTGCAATTTTTTCTCGTGTTTAGGTGGACGAAAAAGGATTAACTTTGGAGACTGCAGATAAAATTGGAACTTTTGTTGGACTAAGAGGATCTCCGGTGGAACTATTATCTAAGTTAAAACAGGAGGACAGTGAGTTCTTAACAAACAGCGAGGCTGAGCTGGCATTGAATGAACTGGACATTCTATTTAAATCTTTGGTGATGTCAAAGTGTGTTCACAGAGTAGTTTTTGACCTGAGTCTTGCAAGAGGCCTGGATTACTACACTGGAGTCATATTTGAAGCTGTTTTTAAAGGGTCTACACAGGTTTGTTTTTCAAATTATGCAATAGTCTATTGTGCATTGGATTTCAATAAAAAAACGTTATAAGTGGATGATTTTTAGGTTGGTTCGATTGCTGCCGGAGGAAGATATGACAATCTCATAGGGATGTTTGGGACAAAACAGGTCCCCGCGGTTGGGATCAGCTTAGGGATAGAGAGAGTATTTACTATAATGGAGCAGCTCCAAAAGGATAAAAACCAGGTATGAGTGACATCTAATTCACTTAGCAACTCTCCTTTTGTCCGATTATTGAAAAACACTTTATGTCTATTTGGAAAAAAAATACTGAAACATGTCAGTCAGTAGCTTGTCAATTTGTCTTTTGTAGCCTATATGTGCTAAAACCTGGGCTATATTTGAGACGAATGCTTTTTAGCCTAAGCAAGAACAACTACACAACACATGCCTCACATGCTTTTGTGAGGCACTTTCTTGTCAATCCGTTGACGAATGACCAAGTACACAAACTAAAAATCCCAAAATAAGAAAAACACCAAAAAGTAGAAAACAAAACAAAAAAAAAACTAAAACAAGTAAGAGTTCAGAAAAAAGGAAAAAAAAAAATGAAACTTTCAATTCAGTCTTACAGATATACAGTCAGTCAGATGTTCTGACTCGCTTGTTATTCATATTGAATGATATTCTGCTTAACTTTAATCTACAGTACTTTGGTCTTTCCCTGGAGTGACCCCCTCTGTACTCTTTTGCATCGTTCACGTGTGGACTCTATTTTGGGAACATTGCGCATCATATGGAATCCTCTTTTACCAATTTTCCTTTGATCATCCCAATACTGTGTGACACTAATATTCTCCTTTATTATGCTGTGTCAGGAAATCCGAGCAACGGAAACTCAAGTCCTGGTGAGCATACTAGTCGATGATCTATCGCTAGGTGCCGAACTCTCGAGCGAATTGTGGCGTGCCAGGATTAAAGCCGAGTTTATGGTCAACAAAAGATTGCCCAAGCACACCGACCGAGCCAAGGGGGCCAAGATCCCCTACATGGCTATTGTAGGTGAACAAGAATTGAGTAAAGGGATTGTGAAACTGAAAGATGTCACAACTGCTGATGCGCACGAAGTGCCGAGAGCTGAATTTGTGGAAGAGCTTCGGAGACTGTTAAACAATGAGGTGGCAAATTGAAAAGAGTTGTCGATTTTATTTAGTTAACTATAATCGTCTCATTTCGTTAACTATAATCGTCTCATTTCGCATAGTGGACTTGGACTACATCGTAGTAGTTTATAGCCGAGTAATTCATTATGTATTATCTTGGTGGAAGGTCAAAGCTAACCTGATGAGTTAAATCACTTTTGTGAAATGATCTATAAAAACTAATTGTGTTTATCGTTGGTGTTTTTGCCGAAAAACTAATGCACGGTTGTGTAAAACATTCGAAACAATTCCGTTGTAACCGTCGTTACATTCGAAACAATTCCGTTGTAACCGTCGTTATGTTCCGACTCCGCCCCGATTCCTTATCAAGATTGAACAATGTTTCAACTTTAATATTTTGAAATCAGACTCGAACGATCTTGAGGTCCGATTACACTTGTTGTTCGGAGGGGTATATCCGTCATCTTACATTGCATTTCATGGGCCATGAAAAAAGTGATGGGAATGGGCCGAAAATCATAATCATATTGGGCCTAAGCCTTTCCCATGGTATATTTTTGCTGACAAACGAAGCCTACCCACTCACTGTAGCCCATAAACCCTAATTTCTTCCCCGCTAGTTAAACCCTCGGTGCCCTAAGAAAAGGGAATTTCAAAGTGAGAAATCAGGTCGCCGGTAAAGAAATTCGGGAACGGGATCGCCGATTTACCGGTAAAAGATGCAGCACGATGAGGTCATATGGCAAGTTATCAGGCACAACCACTGCAGCTTCATGGCCAAGTAAACGATTCTCTCAACTTTTTTTCCTCTCATTTTCGTTTTCGTAGATTTCGAAATTAAATTATTGATTTTGATTATCTATGGTTGTTGATTTTTGGGGGAAATTTTACTGTAGAATTGAAACTGGGATATTCTGCCGTAACCCGTACAACTTGACCGGAACATGCAATCGGAGCTCGTGCCCTCTTGCGAACAGTCGTTATGCGACCATACGGGAACATGATGGTATTGTTGTTTTTCTTATAGTGCACGATTACGAGTGTGTTTGATATGCAGCTGATTTTTTTTTATTCCAGGCGTTTTTTATTTGTATATGAAGACCATAGAGAGGGCACACATGCCGAATAAGCTGTGGGAAAGAGTTAAATTGCCGAGAAACTATGAAAAGGCACTCGAGCTGATAGACAAGCACTTGGTAATGAGTTTGATCGTGTGTGATTAACAAATGGTTGTTGCATTATTGTCACAAGACTTGATCTTTTTTATCGATGCCTTCATTTTTTTTCTTCAGATTTACTGGCCAAAGCTACTTGTACACAAAACGAAACAAAGATTAACTAAAATGACTCAGATGCGGATACGCATGAGAAAACTTGCTTTGAAGACAAGGTTCGACCCTTTGATTATTGTATTCAGATGGAAGGATTTGTATTTGAGGAGATAATTTCAAATGACTATGTCTAAGAGGGATTTGAGTTTTGAAATCCAAATTGACTCCAAAATTTTTGAGGCGTGAAAGATTGAATATAAAATGAGAAACGGTTGCCAATTTGTAAATAACTTGTCTATTTTTGTACACTTTCCTCTTTTTCGTGTTCAAATATACACATTTGATGTGAAGGGGGTAATTAGTTCAACTTTTACACATTTTTTTGTGTAAAAGTTAGGCCATCGCCGATGTTTGGCAGATCTTTTTTTTTTTTTTTTGTCTATCACTAAATTTTACACTGCCTACATGTGTAGAGAGAAGATTATGACGGTTCCAACAAAAGAAAAGAAAAGAGAAGCCCGGAGAGAGGAGAAGGCTGAGAAAGCGGCACTTTTGGAGAAAGTAACCCTTTTATATCTCTCGTGTTTTTACCATATCCATGTTTATGGGTTTCTTAATTCAGAATGCATGTTCCTGGACTAACATTTTTTTTTTAAATTGTAGACTATTGAGAACGAGTTGGTTGAACGCCTCACTAAAAATGTGTATGCTCCAATCTATAATTATCCAATGGACAAGTACAATGAACTTCTTGATAAGGAGCTTAACAAGGTTGCTGTTACTGAAATTGAAGTGGAGGAGGAGGTTACATGATAAAAGCCTATTCACCATTTTATTGATTAGTTAATCCCTTCAATCATATGGTGATTTTGCTCATTGTATCATGGCCATTGATATTTTGCAGGAAGGTGTCATTGAATACGTGGAAGGCTATGAGGAACTAGAAGAGGACGATGATATCGAAGATTTTGCTGGTTTCGGTATTGGAGAGGATGATGATGGTAAAATCTTATTGTTGTGCAATTAGGCCAAACCTGAGGGGCACTTTTGTAATTGTCCCTAAATATAAGATTTTCCCCCGTTGTAACTTGTAAGCCTAAAATTTTAACGTTGCAGTTGAATTGGATGATGATGATGGTGATGAGGATGAAGAAGAACAAAATGTGTTTGTTGATCGTAAGAGAGGAAAGAAGGATTCAACGAGAAATCTGGGGAAAGAACAACCTTCCAAACCGAAGAAGAAAGTCAAAGTACATGTTGAGGTAAAAAAAATCTCTTAAGTTCTGTTCAACACCCCTATCAATTCTGCTAACATGTATCTAAATAACATATATTATTTGTATCTAGGTTGAACGTGAAGATAATAGTGAAAGACAAACGGCTGTGCATTAAAGCCTCTCACTGTTTTTTCTCATGTACGATTGGTGGCCCACATAAGGAGGCCGAGGCAAGTTTATCGATTATTTGTTGAATTATCTTACAGACTAAAGTTATATTCAGGCACGAGTCGAGTTGTTTTGCTATTAGCTACTGGGAATTTTGACCTGTACTGTATCTGTATTTTGAGTATCTGGTTTAGCAATTTTCAATTGACAATGTTTCTGTTAGATTTTTGTTTGAAATATAAAATCACTTGTTTTTTATATATTCAAAATGTGAAATTAATGAAACACATCGGTATTGATTGTCACATCTTTGACAAAGGAATTAGTGTAATAAATTTCATTATGGCATAATTAGAAATTGGGTTTGTAAATCTATCACTTTTATCTGCTCGTATTCCTTGGCATAATTATTTGATTGAGAACTGTTCAATATTTCCCAATGGACAATCTTTTACTGTTATTATTATTTGAACTTGATTTTAACCATTATTTTCTACCCACGGAACTTGATACTCAATCAATCCATGTAAAAAAGTGATATGAATGCTTAACCTAAATTGGCAAGGAAAATCATTCCCACGTCTTTCTTTCCTCGATCAAAGTTTCAAGATTCCCACCTAAATAATTATCATCTAATGCATAAATAAGTAAATAATTTTAATTTATATTTTTTAGTTTATATAAAAAAAATCCCGTTCATAACTTGTAAGAAACGTATTGAACTTAGCATCCCTCAAAAGTAATTACTTTCTCCTAAAACCTTTTGCCCATTTCCAAAAGCTCCTTTTATCAGTAATCAGATTATCTTCATTTTATTTATTTTTGTAATTTAATTTAAGTTTCAACACCATTACTTTTCTCTATATATATTTATTACACAAAAATTTTGTTGCTTTGTGGGGTAGTTGGCTTCTAGGGATATAAAGTTGATTTGTAATATGATTAGGATTGAAAATCACTTCCAAAAACCAAAGGTAATCTTATTGTTTTTTTGTTTTTCCTCATAAAACATAGAATTATACATTACACAGTATAATTCAACAGTGCATGCATATTGTTCGTATGCTTTACGTATGTATAAAAGCCGGAGCCGAAGAAAGATGGAAGGGAGAAAGATAGAGAAGTCGTGAATAGAATAGTCCGGAGGTGGAGATTGTTCGGATCACTAAAACAGGCGATGACGTTTGATGTCGTTAAGGATCCTAATGGCCTTCAAAGGGTCATTCTGTCTGAGCCCGCTGGCTCATCTGTCGAGGTATACGTATTTTTATCAATGGTATAATCCCAAACCTTAGGGGTACTTACAATTATGAAAAACGAAAACAGGTGCTCTTGCAAGGTGGCCAAGTTGTGTCTTGGAAGAACGAACGAAGAGAAGAGCTTCTGTATATCAGAAGCAAGGTATGTGTTTGACCTGAAAAAAAAAACTATTTCAAAATTACAAATAGGCCCATGATATTTGTTTTTATTTCACAAAATTGAAAATGAGAAAAAGAATTATCTGAGAAGGCTATTTTTGACTTCAGAATACTGGAAAATTGCATATGCCGATCTTTGGTGGTATATCCGTTGGCTTTCCTCAGGTGAGCTCAGCGAGTATCTCGTCGTAAACTTTATGATAATTACAAAATCTGCCTTAGTTTAAAATTATTTACAAAAAAAAGTTACAAACACTCGGATCAGTTTGAAAAAACAGAGATATGAAAGGGGGCAAACTGTAATTTTCATAAAATAGAAGTCTTTCGCGATTAGACTAAATCTCTAAAGTTAGTTTTATGTGAAATTCTGTTTCATGATCATGCACCAGAAGTGTAGTTTGGGCCCGTTTGAGCAGCATGAATACTCGGCGCAAAACAGATTATGGTCGTTAGAGAACGGGCCTGCAGATCGGGTCCCAAATCAAAGCAAGTCATCCGTTAATCTCATCTTAGAGTCTTCCGACAAAGATTTGAAAATCTGGCCTTGTAGGTATTACATTATATTATGAAAAGTCGGAGCGTTTGTATTTTTGTATAAGTACGAGGTATGGTAGGTTGATTACAATAAGTACCAGAGGTTTGATCATATTATGAACAAAAAACAGCCAACTTTAAAATTACAAAAACACCCCTAGAATTTATTTGTCTTAGGTTTACCCCCTATCATAGGAGAAAAACATTTCAAAAAACAAATTTTCACATACACAAACAAAATCGGGTTTTAACACTAAATCAAACCTCGGGGGTACTTTTGTAATAAGGTGAAACTTCACGGGCACTTTTGTAATTAAATTTTTCCTTCTTACCATCTGCAGATTTGAGCTGCGGCTTACCATATCCGTTAGTCGAGGAAAGCTCACTCTAATGCCTTCAGTGAGGAACACCGGCAATAAATCATTTTCATTTAATTTCGCAATACGCAATTACCTATCGGTTTCTGATATCAGGTCATTTTTCATATTCATTTCCTTTTCTCTTTTTTCATGGTTTAAAAAACAAATTAATTTACCATTTTCGTTGTTTCCACCTTGTTATGGAATTTTCCAGTGAGGTACGTGTTGAGGGGTTGGAGACGCTCGATTACTTGGATACTCATAAAAGGAGATTCACCGAGCAAGCGGATGCACTTACTTTCGACAGCGAGGTAAAAATAATAATCGTGTTTCAAGTCAAGAAAAAGTAAACGACACATTTTCCTGAAAAAATATCACTTATTTCGCTGACGATACAGGTTAACCGGGCGTACTTAAACACACCACCGAAAATTGCAATCATAGATCATGGGAGGAAGAGAACTTTCGTGCTGCGCAAACAAGGCCTTCCCGACGCCGGTTAGATACCATACCACTCCCAAACATCGATCTCTTTCATTTCAAAAAATAATAATTGGAGTTGGTTGTAATTAGTCTAAACCTCAAGGGTCATTTTGCAATTATTTTTGCAGTGGTGTGGAATCCAGGGGAAAGGCCTGGTAAGAATGTTGGAGATGGGTATAAGATGATGATGTCATTGGATTCATCTGTGTTTGAGAAACCTATTGTCCTGAAACCCCTTCAATCGTGGAAGGGATTTCAAGAGATTGAAACGGTTCATTCAAGTTATTGCAGTGGCCAATTGGATCCTAACAAGGTGTACTTCAAAGCCTCGTGATCAACTCTTGACGATGATGAAGAAGTGTCAACTCTATAAGCGTATTCTCATGAGCTTCATATGTGCTCACAACACTACTAAATGTAACTTAATAAAAAGGGGGAAAAACAATGAAAAGGTCGTGCCTAATGAAGTAATGATAGTTTCATGTAAAAATACACTTCTCTTGAAGTATATTACTAAAACCTAATAAAGCCCTTTAGAAGTTAGACGTATGCAAACTCATCCAGCCTAGAAACTAGTAGTTCAACTTTGAAAGAATTTCAGAGTAGCGGACACAGTTACATTAGTCCTAAAATTAACCCCATATGCATGTATTTGGGAATTCCATCTTATTAAGAGGATGGGATGGATAAACCTTAAAAGTATTTTGAGAAAAAGCTAAATAATTGAAGTAAAAATGATGCAATTGAATATGATGAATTGAAGGCGAACAAGAGTTACTGAAAAAGCCCAACATATATACACATACTAGCTTATAAATTAATAAGATAGAACTATATATACCAGCTAGCTAGCTCTACGTCAATGATCTTGATATATAGGACAAAGGGACATATTCCGCCATAGCAGGTGACAATAGCTTGAAAGGTATGGACAAGCTCATCATATCCAATTTTCTGGGCAGTGAAAGTCAGATAATGATTACCTCCGCCAATAAGACCATCCTGAGTAACCACCTTCTTAACAGATTCCAACGAATATTCATCTTCATCCTAATAATCAACAAACGTACTCAAATAAACAAATTATTATTATGCTTGACTGTTAAAAATAAAAAATAAAAAAATCATGACTTACAAAATATTCCTGGTATGTCTTCAATGCTAGGATTGATAAAAATTCTGTACCATATTTTTCCGTTTCAGTCATCTCACTTTCAGGCACACGCTTGTACCCATCATAATCACCATCGAAACCCTAGATCGATCGATCGATCAGTACATGATATATATATATATATATATATATATATATATATATATATATATATATATATATATATATATATATATATATATATATCAGAGTTAGTAATAAATTAATAATAATTTTAAATACTACATACAGATCGATTACCTTGAGGTCGATCTTGTAAGAGGGATCAGATTCCGGCCTCCGAAACAAGCCGCCGTTGCTCACCGTCTCGATAGCCGACTCCATACACTTGTACACATCATAATCATCATCGAAACCCTAGATCGATCGATCAGTACATGATATATTTATTAGAGTTAGTATTAGTAATAAATTAATAATAATTTTAAATACTACATACATATCGATTACCTTGAGGTCGATCTTGTAAGAGGGATAAAATTCCGGCCTCCGAAACAAGCCGCCGTTGCTCACCATCTCGATAGTCGCATCCCGAATGCGAGGGTTAGTAGCAGGATACATTGGTGATTGGGCACACACAGTTCATGTTTTCGATGAGATTAAATTGTTTATTTAATTTAATTAAAAATTTACCTGTACGGGAGTTCAGTTTGGAAAAACAGAAAGGTGAGGGGGGCAACTGTAATTTTCATTTAAAAAAATATACAGTATATATGAAATATCTCTGTCTTTCATTTAAAAAAATATTTGGAGTTGGTTGTAATTAGTCTAAACCTCAGAGGTCTATTTGCAATTATATTGCAGTGGTATGGAATCTAGGGGAAAGGCCTGGTAAGAATATTGGAGATGGGTTATGGGTATTATAAGATGGAATCTAGGGGAAAGGCCTGGTAAGAATGTTGGAGATGGGTATAAAATGATGATGTCATTGGATTCATTTGTGTTTGAGAAACCAATTGTCCTGAAACCCCTTCAATCGTGGAAGGGATTTCAAGAGATTGCGACGGTTCATTCAAGTTATTGCAGCGGTCAATTGGATCCTAAGGGCAACCCCAATGGTTGTGAAATGGTAAGAGTCATTGCCATTTTTTGGCAAAAAGCCAAAAAAATCAACCCTAATGATTAAAATGGCCCTTGCCAAAAAATGGCCATTGCCAAATTTCCATGTATATATGAGCAAATATACATGGAAAAATGGCCCTTGTCATTTGTGTCATGTCATCACAATCATTCATTTCAACCACTCAAAATTCAACAAGCTTTTTTTAATTATAAAATTAATATAATCACATACTAAAAAGTAACATTATATTATTTAATTTAATAAAATAGCTATTGCTATATTTAAACCATTGGGGTAAATTTTAGAAAATGACAATTGACACTTGCCATTTTTTGGCAAAATAGAAGATGACCCTTGACATTTTAGCAAAACCATTTGGGTTGCTACTTCATAGCCTCTCGCGCGTGATCAACTCTTGACAATGATGATGACGTGTCCACTCTATAAGGATATTCTCATGAGCTTCATATGTGCTTGTAATTAATTATTACTGATACATGTTTCGCACGCCTAAGGCTGAAAGGATCGATGTAGTAATTATGAGGGCATCCCCAATGGTAGGTACAAATTTTACTTGGCAACAATTTGTACTTAGGTACACCATTGGGAAGTGGGTACAATTGAGGAGAAAGAAATTTGAGTATCAAAGTTTAGATACTAGGTGTTGATAGTGGAAAATTCGTGCTCTCCAATGACCAACTAAAAATAGATATTTTTGGGGATTGAGTAGTGAACAAAGCTATTAAGCTCTCTCAGAATTTTTGGGGAAATGTGTAGATACCCCTAATAAAATATTACACCTACTATTTATAGAGAATACAAACTAGGGTTACCAAAGTTAGTTAATGGGCCAAGCCCACTAACAAGCCTCCCTCCTTAGGCCCAACTCCTTTCCGGATCCAAGGAGAGATGATACGCTTTTCGTCGAGCCGAGCTGATTCTTATGATCGTCCTTCTTTCGAGCCGCGCAGATCGAGTTTCATTGACTTTCAGCCGAACACACCCTCCGGCCGTCTCATGGCGTCTGATGGAGGCGACCTTTAGCAACGAAATCCCTCATTTGTTCGCTCTTCCCGAAGCCGAGCAAGGGAGGGGGGTATCCTATGCTCGGGGTACGGTCTGAATTTTACCGCATAACACTAGGTACAATTTGATATGTGTCTTATACATGTGGGTCCAACATGTATAAAGAGAAAAAATTGTACCCAAACAATTGGGATGAAGAGGTATAATTTGATAGGTACAATTATTTTATGATGTGTCATTTAAATTGTACCTCAACATGAGGTACACCATTGAAGATGCTCTGAGAGAATCAGAAATGGTTGTAAAAAGATATAGCCATATTATTGATATAGCCATATTTATACACAAGAAACTATACATCAAAGAATCCTCCATTGGAGATGCTCTGAGAGAATCAAAAATGGTTGTAAAAAGATAATTTTATTATTGATATAGCCATATTTATACACAAGAAACTATACATCAAGGAATCCTAGGACATAAATTAAGCTACTATTAAGGATTATGATTGCCTAACTATAGTAAGGAATTAACAACAAATATTCTAACTAAATTAAAATATTGAGTAATTAAAATATATGTAAATCATGGCTCCATACGCCCTCGCAAACTGGACAATCGAACAGGAAGACCAAGCTTGGAACGTAGAAGAGCGAAACGATGTCGCGAAAGTGGCTTCGTAAGTATGTCAGCGAGCTGGTCGACACCGGATATATGTTGGATTCGTAAGTGACCAGATTGAACTTGTTCCCGGACAAAGTGAAAAGAGAGAGCAAGGTGCTTCATTCGTGAATGAAAAATCGGCTTCGCAGTGTAGTGAGTAGCACCTAAATTATCACAATAAATGACAGGAGTGTGGTTGGACGTGGAACGAAGCTCTGTGCGGAGAGAATTTATCCAAATGAGCTAGCGGTAGTGTCAGCAACAACCCAAAATTCAGCTTTTGTGGATGAACGGGATAAGGAACGTTGTTTCTTTGAGACCCAAGAAATAGGATTTCGACCAAGGTAAGTAATAAATCCAATGGTGGAGACATAAGTGTCTTTGTCACCAGCCCAGTCGGCATCACAGTACGCATGCAAGCGAGAAGGGGAATGACGAAAAAGCTGAAGACCAAGGTAGAGAGTACCATGAAAGTAGCGCAACAAACGCTTGAGTGCTGCCCAATGGAGATCAGTTGGTGTAACGCCCCGATTTCAGTTTTGTAAAATAAAACGGAAGCCTTTAAAATAAAATAATTTATTTAAAAATAACATTTAATAAAATGCGAGAGTTACGTAAAATAGATTGATTTTTCAAAATCAGAGTAACATTTTCCAAAATAAATTAGTCTTTCAAAATAAAATACTTAAAAATAAAAGTCGAGCATTTAAGTCTAAATAAACATAGTCATAAAAGTAAAAGAAACGATATCATAAACAAGTGTCACTACGCCGCGTCCTCGTCACGCCCCTCGAAGTCTCCGTTCGTACCTAAAAAAAATGTCGTTGATTTGGGTGAGCTCAACGTGCTCAGCAAGGAGAAACAATAATCATCTAAACATAACAATCAGTATTATACATTCCTCAAAACATGAATCATATATAAATAAACACGTAGCATGTAACATTTAGGTGCACATATATATATATATAAAACAAGCGGGTCGTAAGCCCGATGATCAACTTATACGGATCACTGACCCTTTTCCTAGCCACAAGTTTCATATAAACATATAGCTCGACGAGTCGTAAGCCCGATGGTCAACTTATATGGACCACTGACCCTTTTCCTAGTCATCGGCCAAACATTTCATTCATAGCTCTGTTGAAGGCCACTTGTGAGTTGTCCCACATCGAATAATTGTGAGGAGGGGAGTCTATGATATAAGCCTAGGGAGTTCTCCTACTTAGTACCATATGGTTTTGAGATAGATTGAGGTTCTCTAGTGCATATTCAAGCTCCCGCTCTCGTGTGTGCGCTAGGCGTGGGACCGCACTTGAACACCCCCATTTGGAATTTGACATGGTATCAGAGCGGGAGCTCGATCCTGTTTGTGAGTGGTTATAACCACCCTTTGACTAGGACTCACAAGTGGAGGGGGTGTGTTGAAGGCCACTTGTGAGTTGTCCCACATCGAATAATTGTGAGGAGAGGAGTCTATGATATAAGCCTAGGGAGTTCTCCTACTTAGTACCATATGGTTTTGAGATAGATTGAGGTTCTCTAGTGCATATTCAAGCTCCCGCTCTCGTGTGTGCGCTAGGCGTGGGACCGCACTTGAACACCCCCATTTGGAATTTGACATGGTATCAGAGCGGGAGCTCGATCCTGTTTGTGAGTGGTTATAACCACCCTTTGACTAGGACTCACAAGTGGAGGGGGTGTGTTGAAGGCCACTTGTGAGTTGTCCCACATCGAATAATTGTGAGGAGGGGAGTCTATGATATAAGCCTAGGGAGTTCTCCTACTTAGTACCATATGGTTTTGAGATAGATTGAGGCTCTCTAGTGCATATTCAAGCTCCCGCTCTCGTGTGTGCGCTAGGCGTGGGACCGCACTTGAACACCCCCATTTGAAATTTAACAAGCTCGACGGGTCGTAAGCTCGATGGTCAACTTATATGGACCACTGACCCTTTTCCTAGTCACCGAGTTTAACATAGCTCGACGGGTCGTAAGCCTCTCGTGATCAACTCTTGACGATGATGATGACGTGTCAAACTCTATAAACATATTCTCATGAGCTTCATATGTGCTTGTACTTAATTACTTATTACTGATACATGTTGCGATCAATGTAATAACAACGAGCAACATGCATTACCCGCCCATGCACTAATACATGTACAAGGGAATCGACTTCGTGTGTATGCTCTGATATAACTCTCGATTATATATATCTATGCATTTTCTAACAAGTTACAACGTACAAGTTTTTCTAAATTGTAAACTTATAACCCAAGTTTTTGTCTTACATTTTGCAGTTACATTCTTTAAATTTTTTTACACATAATTGAATAAATCTACCTAACTCAAGAAAACTAAAAATAACAAATATTAGTAGTTCTTAGGTCCTAAATCCAGAAAGTGGAGCTATGTTAATACCTAAACTTGTAAGCCTAAAATTCTTAAATTCTCCCATACACAATACCAACCCTCATAAATAATGTACTTGACCAAATTAAATAATAAATTGTTATTTTTGAAAATTAAAATTACCAAATTAAATAATAAATTTTTATTTTTGAAAATTAAAATTAAAATTAGCTTTACTAAATTAATTTTTTTATAATAAAAAAAATATTAATAATATTCTAATTAAATGTAAAAGAAGGTTAATTACACTCCATCCATCTCCATGTCCTTATAAATCATCCAACCTTGAACCAAACTCTTAACCACCTTTCTCTTGCTCACACTAAAGACTAAATCAATGGAAGAAGCTGTAGAAATGCTGAATCACACCGTCGCCACCACCTGTCCTCCTCAACAAAAGGCAGCACCGACTCCTCGGCGGTACCGCGGGGTCCGGCGGCGTCCGTGGGGCCGGTTTGCGGCGGAGATCAGAGACCCTCGGAGCAAGGAGAGGCGCTGGCTCGGCACCTTCGACACGGCCGAGGCGGCTGCACACGCCTACGACGCGGCCGCCCGCACCATGCGCGGGGCCAGGGCCAGGACCAACTTCCTCTACTACCCTTATCCACCTGCATCGTCGCCACTAATTCGGACATCCTCGAATTCCGATTTCGGTTACGTTCGAACGAATTACCTTCCGAACGATTATTATAATACCTATCCACCTTCCATATTCAACGAGGCTTCGACAGCTGGAACGTCCGTTATAGACGAGAGATCGGGTTCGGGGTTACTGCACGAGGTTCTCAAAGGGTTTTTCCCGCTACAACAGGAGGAGGAGCAAGTACTCGATCACGTTACCGGAAGTTTCTAATTAATATTCACCTACGATATGTTTTTAAAATTTCTATAGGCTAAAATATATATTAGCACAAGCAATATAAGTATACTACATATGATCGAAAATAAAATGACCTTACTTGCGACTAGGGATGTGAATGAGTCGAGTTGAACATTGATCTTATCGAGCATATGCTTGGTAAAAATCTAAACGAGCTCGGCTCGCGAAAGGGTCTAGAGGATCTTAGAAACATGATTATTAATAAAGAATTAATATTCGACTCGTTAATATAAATGTGAAGTTGTCCAACTTCTTTGCCAGTTTTATGAGCTTTTAGAGAACTTGCACAACTTCACATTAATACCAAGTAAGGATTGAATATTCTTCAATAATGATACTTCGTACTGGTGTTTGGCTCATGATTTATGATCGATAACAAGCTACTCGAATTCCACATAGCTTCTGATCGATCTATAGTAAGTACACACTAACTCTGTTTAATTAGCTGCAATTAAGCAAGGACCATTATCTTATATTTATAAATAATTCTAATTAAGCAGCTGTGTTAATTACCCATTGAAGTGCCGAAGTTTTGCTCGTTTATTTGTTATGTTTTGGGTATGATTTAGGTATATTTTGTGTATATATGTGTTTGATTGTTGAGGGATTATGTATTATTGTTGTGACGGAGCTTATGCACGGTATAGTCGAGTTTTTGTGTGAAATGTAGGTGAAAACGACTAAAAGTGAGGTGTTGACTCAAGGCCGGAAGTGCAGCGACTTCGACTTAAAAACTGCTATCGCTCGGTCGGAACCACGATTCATGCCATACACGGCTGGAAAGGTCTTGAAGTCGGGAATCCGTGGAATTTTGAATTTCGACAATCGGAGTTCGGACGAGAAAGATATGACGAGAATCGGTAGGCTGCGCAAGCAAGTAACCAAAATTCGAAGGGGAGAAAGATGTGGTAACAGCTCAACCCGCGTTGAAACTCTCGGACAAACCCGCGGTAGACTAGTTCAATGAGAGTGAATGGGAAGCAAATTGGTTGACCGGGCGTTGACTTCCATTGACCGAGCACAAAATGCATTGACCGGAGGCTAAAAGTGGCACTTCACATCCAATTTTTGGTGGGAAAAAGGAGGGGAAACGGTTTTCACCCGACATGAGTATAAAGAGGAGGAGAAACCTCTTCCCACACAACTTTGGATCTACGAAAACACACTTGGAAATTCTAGAGAGAGAAAGAACACCAAATTGAGAGTTCAAGCTCATCTTCCACAAATCGAAGCACGGATTCAAGCTCGATCAAAGACCACGGAGTCGAGAATTCCTCTTCAAACTTGGCTATCTCTAAATCTCTACTTTTCCTTTTGTTGTGTAGAAATCTCTTTTTATGAATATTGATTTTTGTTGGGAATTTGACTTGGATCTTTGTGAATTCTCGGATTTGATCATGATTATGAGTGCTTTGTATGTTTCTTATGTGATCATGATGATTTGCATGGGTTTCCTTGGCTAATTTTCCAATAGGAGGTGATGAAAATGTAGTGCACACTAGGTGTTTGATAAAATGCTCGAGTGAATAAACTTTGAGTTTAATTGTGAATTTTCGAGCTACGATCGATCTAACCACCGTTGGGCGGAGTTAGACTCGATCGGGGATTAAATTTTAGATCGACCACCGTTGTGCGGAGTCCTTCTTCCCGTAGTTCGATTTTTCATAATTAAGTTCAAAAGGGCTAAGTAAAGGAATTCGACAACCATTGTGTTCACTACCGTTTGGAGTGCTACTTTGGGGAATTAAATTGATTAACCACCGTTGTGCGGAGTTTTTCCTTCCGTAGTCGATTCTAGAACTTAGGTACTTGGAGGTTCGACTCTAGGGACGAGAACCTCCGGAAATCACTCTTGTGTTAAATCATTCACCGAGTTGTCATTGCTCATTCATTACCTCCATCGTTCTCTACTTGATAAATCGTTTTCTATTTGTTACTTTGGACATTTTTGTCAAACTCGGACTACTCTTTCAAACACTTGAAATTGCAAATGAATATGACTTTGAGACCTCTCACTTCTAGCCCTCCCTCGGATTGATAATCCGAGTGGTCGACTTCTACAACTAAACCCTCGGTTTTGAAGCGAGGTAAAACGCTTTATCTTTCCTTCGAGATAGAAAAAGTGCTTCTTCAAATGGCGCCGTTGCCGGGGAGGAGCTAGTTGAAGTTTAAAAGTCACATTTACTTGCTTTTGGTTCTATTTTTACTTGTTTTTCATGCTTGTTTGGTTGAGTTGAAAGTACTACCCCCTATTAGTTAGTTTACTTTTCTTAGCTTACTTTAGATTTTCTTTTGTCTTTGAATGCAAGGTATGTGGAGTCACCAATATCCATGTGCGTACAACGAGTCAACTCCAACATCCAACGAAACATCATTTTACGACTCAAAGTATGCACCGGAGTATTCACGTTCTTATCAAAAAACGACTCCACCATACAACCATTACCAAACTTCTCCTCCACAACAATCACAATATTCACAACCTTATGGAGGACACCATTATAAAGACAACTACTACCCACCACAACCACCATCTACTCATTCAAACTATCAAGGTTCTTATTACCCACCTTCTCAATCGAATTATCAAGAAGGGTATCAATCCAGATTCGATCCGAGCTATGACTATGCAAGGCCCGCACCTCATAATGTTTGGACAACTACATCCGAGCCAAAGTCGACGTACCCTTCTACTACTCATCTTCCAAGGCCCGAGCCAAACTATTACACTCCAAGACCCGAGTATCCACCATCAAGGTCTTATTCTTGCGAGTCAAATTACTCTTCATGGCCCGAGCCACATTATGAGCCACCACCTCCAACGTATGCTTCAAGTCCCAAGCGATCTTCAAGGTACCATTTTCTCAAACGAGAGCTAGATCGCATTGATTCCATGGAGCTCAAGGAAGTTGAGGCTAAAAATCAATTGAAGGTCGAAATGGAAGAGATGAGGAAGGAGATACAAAGGTTGAAAGAAGATATGAGAGTTTCTTGTGATATTTGTGGAGATGAAGGGCATGAGGTTAAGACATGTCCCTACAATACTTTCACACAAGGCAAGTCTATGGAGATGGAGGTTTCGTACGAGTATGAAAATGATGAAGATATTGAACAACTCGAGAAAGAGGCAACATTTCCTCAACCCGAATCGGCTCAAGAGGTTGTAAATGATCTCCGAGCATGTTTCAATAGAATAGATTCTCATGTGGCAAATATATTTACTAGCTTGGACGAGATTAAAAGAGAGTCATTTCAAGCTAATGAAGATGACGAGCTCTCGATCCAATCTCATCAAGCCTCCACGAAATCTCTAGCTTGGGAAGAGTATGCCATATTGTCAAATGAGAGTGATGAGGTTCAAGATCCAAAGGTTTTTCCAATACTTGACGTGATGGATGAATCTCCTTACTTTTCTCCGATTCCATTTGAGATTAATGCTCCGACACTTGAGTTCATTGAGGTGGACATGCCACTTTTGGGATTTGATGAGTTAAAAGAGACTCTACATGTCGAGATTCCTTTGGAGTGTGGTGTTGAGTTTCTAGAGAATGACTTTATAACTCCGAAGGTTGTGATCACCATTGAGGATGATAGTGAAAAAGTGGAGAAGGTTGAAGAAGAGCATGTCACATTTGATATTGTGGAGGACAAACGCACATCTTGGAGATTTGGTCGACGAATCTATGGCTTGGTTGATTTGGGCATAAAAATTGAGTTTTCAAGCTTTTATTCTAAAGTTCACTTGCCAATAGAGATCCATCAAGAAGAGAAATATGACGATCTCGACCCTCATAAACTGCCTAGTCCGGGTAATAGTTTTCTTGACATTATTTGCGGTTTAGATGAGAGTTTATTGGGTTCATTTGGTTTGAGAGCCGAGATGGGGTATGTGACCGGTCGACCGAGTGATGGTTGTCATATTGAGGATCGTGATGCATTGACCGAGATGACATTTATAAGACGATTTAGCTCGGTATTTTTACCGGTCGAGGTGGATGTCATTGGGAGACGTGATTTGGAGACATACTATGGTCGACTACTTGATTTCTTCACTATAAATGACCGTGTTACCTTGTCGGAAGTGGTATATCTCCGGAAGTTTAGTTCATATTTTTTATGTGTCGAGATAGAAGAGACACAAGACTTAGCTCGAGTCGAGAATGTGGGGGAGAATTGTATTTCGAGCACTAAAGTTTCATATTCTCTCTCACTTAGGCTTGAGAGATTCTACTCGGACTTTCATCATATCTTAGCCGAGATGATCTTCCTAAGACGATTTTCGTCGATATTTTTAGAGGGTTAAAGGACTTCAAGGATCGGGTGTTGCTCGGAGCCAAAAATCGAGCGCCTCGTGGGGGCATTCCCACGACCGTCGAGCTCATGACGTTAAAGAGTGCTTTGTGAGAGCCTTCTCACACATGAAGATGGAATTTTACTACTCCGAGTCTTCCTACATTTCCTGGATCCCATGGCGATTCCTTCTATGTTGTCTCTACACCACAAGTGACGTCGAATTACCCGAATTACATTCGGGTCGAGGTATGTGAATGGCTTATCCCTCTTTGATCGTCTAGTTTTTGTTTTACTTTATTTTGGGATTTTTGGATGACTTTTGGTGGTGTTTGTGTGATTTGGTTATGTTCTTTTATTTTATTTTATTTTTACTTTTCTTATTTTGTGTTTCTACTAAATTCGAGCTTTTCGGTGCTTTCCTACTTTGATGAGATATTGCGAGTCCCTTGTGTCGTGTGTGGTACATGTGGATTGGTTAGAGTCGGAGACCTTGTTAGTTTGGATGTTCGTTTACCTTTAGTTGATGTGTGCTTGAATGGACTTGAGTATTGTACTTTTTGATATTTTTCTTAACCCTTGTGAGATATTGGAGATTTTTGGACCTTGAACTTTTCTTGAATACTACTATGACATCATCTCCTTTTGGTTCTCACATTTATTCATGAGTATGCATTGGTGTTTGTTGGACATGTGTATGTGTATTGTGCATTAAAGTGAGAGGAGATTAACTTGTGTTTTTCTATTGAGTTGAAAATGATGAATGTGATCTTTAGGAAGCTCCACTTGGTATATATATTCCCATATTTTGACCGAGCCCGTCGTGGGACACCTTAGAAGCCCCTTGAGCCTACATGTATACCTTTTTCTTGTTGCCGTGTGTTTCCAAGAGTGGTGTGAGTATTTGTGGGGTCATTTGGTGATGAAGGTGATTGTTGATAAGGGGTCATTCTTTAGGATTGTGCATAAAAGGGACGTGGTGAACTTGAGCATGTTGTTAGTAATTCTTGGAAAAAGCCAAACCCTCTAAAAGAATAAATGATGAGAAGAAATGATGTATGATTCATGATGTTGTTGCACAAAAAAAAAATGTAAAAAAAAAGAAGTGCAAGAAAAGAGCCTAAAAAAAAAGAGCAAAAAGCTTGGCCAACGAAGAAAAAAAAAGAAGAATGATTGAAAAAGGCGAGGGTTTTTCTTGAAATATATGGATTGATTTGTAAGCTCGATTTACTTATGTTCCTTGCACATAGATGGAGTTATAAGGGCGTGGTGATTGTGAGATACATCCGGTGTAGGAGGGAACGAGGGAGTCGTGAGTGCCCGATTCTTGTTTCATATATGATTTTTGCCCTACCCTTTACCTTATCCTACCATATTTGATCATGTTTTGATTCATTTGCTTGTGATGATTTAATTGAGTAAAATTCACTTTTAGCTTGTAGTGTATGAAATGCATGTTACATGGGTGCTATTCATTCCTATCTCGAGCTTCTTTGACTAAATGCAAGTTATTTGTTCTATCTCTTGCATATTGAGAGTGAATTGGCCTTTGATTCGATTTCGAGAGGAAAGAAACGAGTGAACCGTGCGTTGAGTGATTCAAATAGTGTGTGTCATTTTATTTTAAAAATGCTTGATTGAGATGAACATGGGATTGGTTTGAAACGTGCTTCTCCGGCTAGTTAGTGTATCACGTTGGAACATTATGCTCGGGACGAGCATTGTTTTGTCGTTGTAGTAGTTTGAAGTGCCGAAGTTTTGCTCGTTTATTTGTTATGTTTTGGGTATGATTTAGGTATATTTTGTGTATATATGTGTTTGATTGTTGAGGGATTATGTATTATTGTTGTGACGGAGCTTATGCACGGTATAGTCGAGTTTTTGTGTGAAATGTAGGTGAAAACGACTAAAAGTGAGGTGTTGACTCAAGGCCGGAAGTGCAGCGACTTCGACTTAAAAACTGCTATCGCTCGGTCGGAACCACGATTCATGCCATACACGGCTGGAAAGGTCTTGAAGTCGGGAATCCGTGGAATTTTGAATTTCGACAATCGGAGTTCGGACGAGAAAGATATGACGAGAATCGGTAGGCTGCGCAAGCAAGTAACCAAAATTCGAAGGGGAGAAAGATGTGGTAACAGCTCAACCCGCGTTGAAACTCTCGGACAAACCCGCGGTAGACTAGTTCAATGAGAGTGAATGGGAAGCAAATTGGTTGACCGGGCGTTGACTTCCATTGACCGAGCACAAAATGCATTGACCGGAGGCTAAAAGTGGCACTTCACATCCAATTTTTGGTGGGAAAAAGGAGGGGAAACGGTTTTCACCCGACATGAGTATAAAGAGGAGGAGAAACCTCTTCCCACACAACTTTGGATCTACGAAAACACACTTGGAAATTCTAGAGAGAGAAAGAACACCAAATTGAGAGTTCAAGCTCATCTTCCACAAATCGAAGCACGGATTCAAGCTCGATCAAAGACCACGGAGTCGAGAATTCCTCTTCAAACTTGGCTATCTCTAAATCTCTACTTTTCCTTTTGTTGTGTAGAAATCTCTTTTTATGAATATTGATTTTTGTTGGGAATTTGACTTGGATCTTTGTGAATTCTCGGATTTGATCATGATTATGAGTGCTTTGTATGTTTCTTATGTGATCATGATGATTTGCATGGGTTTCCTTGGCTAATTTTCCAATAGGAGGTGATGAAAATGTAGTGCACACTAGGTGTTTGATAAAATGCTCGAGTGAATAAACTTTGAGTTTAATTGTGAATTTTCGAGCTACGATCGATCTAACCACCGTTGGGCGGAGTTAGACTCGATCGGGGATTAAATTTTAGATCGACCACCGTTGTGCGGAGTCCTTCTTCCCGTAGTTCGATTTTTCATAATTAAGTTCAAAAGGGCTAAGTAAAGGAATTCGACAACCATTGTGTTCACTACCGTTTGGAGTGCTACTTTGGGGAATTAAATTGATTAACCACCGTTGTGCGGAGTTTTTCCTTCCGTAGTCGATTCTAGAACTTAGGTACTTGGAGGTTCGACTCTAGGGACGAGAACCTCCGGAAATCACTCTTGTGTTAAATCATTCACCGAGTTGTCATTGCTCATTCATTACCTCCATCGTTCTCTACTTGATAAATCGTTTTCTATTTGTTATTTTGGACATTTTTGTCAAACTCGGACTACTCTTTCAAACACTTGAAATTGCAAATGAATATGACTTTGAGACCTCTCACTTCTAGCCCTCCCTCGGATTGATAATCCGAGTGGTCGACTTCTACAACTAAACCCTCGGTTTTGAAGCGAGGTAAAACGCTTTATCTTTCCTTCGAGATAGAAAAAGTGCTTCTTCACCCATGTACTTAAATGGACGGATATACCCTTCAACCATAGTAATTACTACTAGAAAAATGAATTCAATACCACAAAAAGTTCCTAAACAAATGCTCCAATATTTGAATATAAGCCACACTTAATATTTTGCCTTCCTATCTTTATGATCACACATCCCTTTCAACGTACGTGCATGCATATGCTCTTTCTTCCTATCCCCCCTCAGCTTCATTCACAAATGCAAACTCTCCTAAACCAATTTCTGATCGATCAGCTCGATTGCCATTCCAGCTGCTCGATTTTGTGAATAGCGTTCGTTCATTTGTACATACATAAAAAATTAATCTCCGATCCGATCCGATCGATCTCCTCACAAATAATAATTAAATAAACAGATTGATACAAATGGAAAACGAAGGAGTGGTCACGAAGCATATGAAGGTGGAGATCCCCGTGCATCATCATCACGATCACGTAGATCATATCTCTTCTTCCCCTAGAACGTCTATCAGTGTTATGAAGCCCAATTGCCTGTGCTCGCCAACCACACACGCCGGCTCCTTCCGTTGCAGGTACCACCGTGGGCCCGCCCTCCAGAGGACGAGGAGCATGGGCTCGCAGGCCTCACAAGACTCCCAAGCCCAACGCCTCATCCATCCCGTTTCTTCTGTGGCTAACACAAATAACTAATTAACACATGACTCCACGACTTCAACTCATGATCGACTTCATATAAATCGATCCATCCATGCATCGATTTGCTTGTGTTGTTTGTTGTTTCGAATGTCCTTTAATTACGATCGATCACTTTTAAGATCGTCAATTTTTTTCCTTGTATTTAGTTATAAATGTTAGGTACGTACATGAGATTAATTTCCTAATTAGCTTTAAGTATATAATTAATTATGGTGTTGATTTTGTACAATGTTTATTGAAACATATATATAAATCTCAGTTTACATTGTAGATATTTTAAGGGAAAAATGGCAATAAGGCCAATTTTCAACATTTTTTCGGCAATAAGGATTTCGAGAAATTACGCGTGTCAATTAGGCCACCTAAAATGTGTAAAGACAAAACTATCCCTTCCCCCTTTTCTCTTCGCGTTAGACGTTAGGTTACCCGAGATCGAACCCTGTCCAATCACACGGATCTCCTCCCCGCCTCACCAAATCGGGCGGCGACGCCGCACTGGATCCGCCATCACCTCACCGGAGTATAATCAACGACGGGTGGCTCAAGTTGAGTCGACGGAAGCTTCCGAGCGCCGACACGACATACCGCTGTTGCATCGGGCTTCGGTGCCCTCCTCCTATCAAGAGGCTCCGTCGACCACCAAAGCACGATGCCCTACCTCGGGGACCACCTCGCATCGAGCGGCGAGCGACGGTAAGTGGCAGCGCTAGGGTTGTCGAATTCCCCAAATTTGGTATCGGACCGACCAGATTGTTGTCTTGCAAACGGAGATCGGTCAACGATTTCAGGCCCGAAAGCTCTCTCGGAATATTACCTCGCAGATTGTTGTCGCCCATAGCCAAGCCCTGCAGAAATTCGAGCTTTGAGAGCTCGGTCGAGATCGGGCCCGAAAATCCATGCCCGATCAGATTATTCACGTAAGTCTCCGCGTTCTGTAAACTCGCATCGACTCCTCCGTCAGGCAGCCACCACGTCTCCGTCACGGAAACCTCGACCCTCGCTCCTCCCACTTTCTCGAGCGCATCGCAGACAGTGTCCTCGATGTTTACGCCAATTGCGGTTTCATCTAGGACGCTTTCCGAGTGTTCGAGTCGAATCCAAGAAAGAGCGAGGTGGCTTGGAGTTCAATGATCCCTGGCTTCGTGTGGAACGATCGATACGAGGAGGGTTTGAGTTTGTTCTTTAGTGCACAGAGGAGTGGTGCGGAATCGAACCCGTTCATTGTTTCTTCGGTTCTCAGTTCTTGCTTGCCTTGGCTGCTTTAATCGAAGGGAAACAACGTAACTGCACGCGTCGTGTATTTTGAAACCTTTGGGTTTAATTCAGTGGAATATCGTGCTATAATGGCGTTCGCTTGATTTTCATGGTATGATACTTGCGATAACTTTTCATGAATTATTTGCATAATTATACCTTTACACATTATATCATTTTTCTTTCTTGGACTTTTAGGCTGTCTTACCCGTGTCGGACTCATTAAATTTCGAAAAAGAACTGAGCTGTTGTACTCAAGGGCAAGCCTTGTGTAACATGGTTTTGAGAGATCACCTGATAAGCTTTTGGGTAAGGGGAAAGGGCCGGGTCTCGTTGTTTAACCATAAATTTTTGTAGAGTTAAAACAAAAGAAGAAACCAAACCAAACTTATTTTGAATATTTCTCTTCTGTGTAGGTGCTTTGAAACAAGTGTGAAAACGGAGGGGCTGAATATTTCTCTTCTGTGTAGTTGAACTCAAGAACCTCAGTCCTTTGGCCAGGGGCTGAATAATAGATTACTTGTAACATATACACCTTTACTACCACTTTTATACTGTACAATACTTGTAACATATACACCTTTACTACCACTTTTATACTGTACAAGAATGAATGGTAGATGGACATAATAATAGTGGAAATAAGTAAGGGTGTTTGATGATATTCATGAATTCTCCTATTGCCATGTTCGATTTTTTTTTATTTGAGATATTTATTTCATTTTCATTGTTTTTTTATAACGTTTAGTGTTTTTTATGACATTTAGTGTTTTTATAATATTGATGTTGATAAGGCTACATGATTTGCTTTGATGATGTTGATAAGGGGCTAGGTGAAATGTTGTTTTATTGATTATCTCTTAGAATGAAATGAAAAGAGATTAATCAGATTGTGTCATTGTCAAAGTTTTTTAAAAATTTTTGTGAGGTTCCTTTCATTTTTTATAAATAAAGTGTTGTAGGAGTATATCTTATTTATCTTTGGCTACTTTCCAGGGAAACAACATTTATCTTTGGCATAAATGTTGAAGTCTTAGTTGTGAGGAATAATGGATCTGTTAACGAGGGCAGGGTTGCGTTTGAGTGAACAGAGACTTCTGCTGGATTGATGGATGCCAATGATACAATAGAAGATGTTAATTCGACTTTAATTAAGAGGAAGAGAAAGAAGAAAGCTCATGAGTCAGATGTTAATATCCAAGATGCAACAGAGGTGGAGGAGACGATCAAAGGGTAAAAATATCAAGCAGAGTACTGAAACTCATAGTTATGAAAGAATGGAAGAAGAAAAACATTTTGACCCAATCCATGATCATGAAGATGAAATGCCACTAAGCTACAAGGCGGGTTCAACACATATTGTTTTTTTTTTTAGTTACGTTTACATTTTCGATAATCCAGTGTACCTTTTATGAAATCTGGTGTATGTTATTTCTGATACAGTAGTTCTTTTGATGGTGATGGATGATTAGGAGTGGTGATTTTCTGTTGAGAATTTGACTCACACCGTTCGTCCTATTGTATTGAAGTTTTATTGTACACATAATATTAATTTTTATCTTGATTATTTGTTTCGAATGAATCATTTTCTGGATTATATTTGTTTTGTAATTGAAATTGTCATGTGATACATTTTGTTAAATATGTTCGAAATGGTCGAAGTATGGATTAACATACTGAATGTCATATTTTAACACTGAATGACCTATTTTAACACTGAACATACTGAATGTCATATTTTAACACTGAATGACCTATTTTAACACTGAACATACTGAATGTCATATTTTAACACTGAATGACATATTTTAACACTGAACACACTGAATGTCATATTTTAACACACTGAATGTCATATTTTAACACTGAACACACTGAATGTCATATTTTAACACCGAATGTCCTATTTTAACACTGAACACATTGAATGTCATATTTTAACACTGAATGTCATATTTTAACAGTGAATGTCATATTTTAACACTGAATGACATATTTTAGCACTGAACATACTGAATGTCATATTTTAACACACTGAATGTCATATTTTAACACTGAACATACTAATGTCATATTTTAACACTAAATGACATATTTTAACACTGAATGTCATATTTTAACACTGAACATACTGAATGTCATATTTTAACACACTGAATGACATATTTTAACACTGAATGTCATATTTTAACACTGAATGTCATATTTTAACAGTGAATGTCATAAAAACACACTGAATGTCATATTTTAACAGTGAATAAGAATGAAACACTGAATAAGGATGAAACACACTGAATAAGAATGAAAAACACTGAATGTCAAATGAATACACTGTTTGATTAAAAATACACTAAACACAATGTCTATGTCAGATTTTCCATTCTGATGCGACATTAGTTTGTTCCACATGTCAGCATACTCAGGATCGCAAGTGTAATCTGCGAGCTTCTCCACCTCGACCATGTCGAGAACCCAATTCTTCGACTGCTTTTTCATCATCGCCATCAGATTCTACGCAGCACGC
Source organism: Euphrasia confusa (assembly GCA_954870475.1). NCBI lineage: Eukaryota > Viridiplantae > Streptophyta > Magnoliopsida > Lamiales > Orobanchaceae > Euphrasia > Euphrasia confusa. The sequence continues at coordinate 48,864,230 of OX940949.1, read as the reverse complement.
CTGGTCGACGAAAGGAGCTGGGGGTAGTTTTCGGAGTGCTTCATCAAGACGGAAACAACAATGTTCTCGATGTACGTCCACGTTTTGTCATCAAAATCCTGGCGAGGTGTATGCAGACTATATTGATCTTCCTTGTTTTCTGGAGAATCGCACAAGATCGAATAATTTCATATGATTATTTTTTTAGAAATCGGTAATTCTAATACAGACGAACAAATTCACTTACGTTGCTACTCCGAACAGGATTTCTTCATCGAGCGGGAGTCGAACCAGGAGCAGGTGGCATCGTCGTCGCCTCGAGAGATCTCCAGTCAGTACCATTCGGGAGCGAGCGGGCTGTTCGGCGAGACCCTCCAGGGGACGTCGACGTCGTCGACGGCGATGGTTCCGAGACCGGCGAGACCCTCCTCGGTACGTCGTCGTAGTACACTCGGAAAGAGACGTCGGATTTGGATTTCTCCTTCGATACGAGCTTCCCGGCGGGGGAAGAAGAGCTCGTTGTCGTCGTCTTCTCGATTCGGCCGCCTCGGCGATCTAAGATGGCGAAAATCGGGGCTCTAAGATCTGGAGAGCGACAAACCCGACCCCTTGCTGGTTGCAGAGGTGCTCGGATCTCCTCCGCGCCGCCGCCGCCGTCGTCCAGGAGGAGATGCTAGGTAGAGTGGAAGCGGAGGAAGGGGAAGAAGGCAGGATCTGACGCGTCTCCATTTTTTTTTAGGGTTGCTGAACGAATTGTTTGGTGGGGTGGGTAGGATAGACTGAGGGGTATTTTCGTACTTTCGGGTATATTTTTTTGGTCCAATTGACACAAAAAGGCCTAATTGACACATAAATTAGAAATTGGCCTTATTGCCGAAAAAATGTTGAAAAATGGCCTTATTGCCATTTTTCCCATATTTTAAACATGCATGAGGGACAAAAAAAGAGAAAAACCTGCAGACAAAAAATATCCTTTAATTAGTTCTTTAATTTCCACATCTTGCTTAGAATCCTTCTAGGCGTAGTCGGTATCACGCATAAGGAAGACATAATCTTCGAAGATTTTCCGAACCCGTTTGGAAAATCATCATACTCGTCGTCATCGTCATCTTCCTCCATCATCATTCTCAGAGTAGATAGGTTCGATTTTAGCGATGACTTGGAGCCCGAAACACTACTCCACTCACGATCATCCGACTGCAATGTGGAAGTATCCGTGTTGAAAGAGGTCGTTGTCGACTTTGGTGAAACCTTGCTCGATGCCAATAGTGCCTTGACGTTGCTCGGGAGCTCGGTTACTTGACCACCATTATCCATCGGGGGGCGTGCATGATCGGAGAAGAGAACTTTGACGACGACTCTTAAAGGGAGTCGTTCGTTTTGAGCGGCATGCATGCAAGCTTCCACGGATAGCTTGTTGCAGTCTAGTATTCGACATAGGCGCTTTCTCTCCCTTTTGTCGAGCTCCGGATGCTCCTGCGTCGTTCGAGTCGAAGATTAATTATTATAAAAAAAGAAAAGAAGATTATTTTTGTGTTTTTTGTTGTTGGTTGGTTGCAAGATGAAATGATCAAAATCTCCTAATTATGATTCATATTAACTAAATTAACTATCATATATATATGACACACTTTTGACTATCATAAGGTAGGTAAATGTTTTGTTTTTTTTCAATTCAAAAGTTGAGAGTAGTTGGTGATGGAACATCATAATTCTCTATAACCATTGACTAACTCAAAAAATGTTTTGTATATTTTCTCGTGACAAGATTTGAAATTGGAAAAGTTGATTGTAATAAATTTACTTTTATACCCTTCCCGTCAATGGTCAAATTATCTCAAGGGTATAATAGGGAATAAAAGTAATGCTAAGTGAAAGTGAGCTCAATTAATGTTTTCTAACCTTGAGGTAAGTATCAATAGCCTTGTAGAGATCATCATGTTGAACCCTTGCAATACCCGGAATACCCTCCGCCACCCCAACAAATTCCGACACGCCCAAACCCTTGTCCTCCGCAATCACCATCAAATAACCATCCACAAGCTTACCAACCCTACACATGATATCCTCGTCGAAAAAACCATCACCCGATCGGTCTTTCACAAACTCCTCCACCATCCCCCTCACGATCTCCACGTCGTACTTCGCTCCTCGACCCGAACGCCTCGTCACCAACAGGTCGTCCACCGTAGCCTCCTCCAACCTCATCCCGACTCTTCTCCCCACCTCCATTCTCGACGAGTCCGATAAAACCGCCCCTTCCTTCAGAAGGCTCGACATGAAACCGAACGGAACCGCACCCTTCTCGACCGGCAACAAACTTATAACCGTTTCCAAAATCACCTCCCTATCTCCAACCGCCTCGTTTCTCGCCACGTAAGCGCGCAACGAGTCCCCGACGATGGCCGGCGGGAGCTTCAATCCGACGGCCGAGATCGTTCGATAGTAGAGATCGATCCCTAGCTCCGTTAGATCGTCCCCCCACCATGCATTACTAGTCGTCTTCGTTCTCGAGTAGCTTGTTTTCGAAGGGTTGGATAGGATCTTGGAGGCGATGGACTCGATGCACCGGGGCGTGATTCTCAAGTCCTCGGACCACGAGTGGAGGAGGCTCGTGGTTTGCAAAAGGACGATTGTGTCCCTCCACCCGTTGAGGATGCACGAGGCGAAGAAGGCTTCGAGCTTTCGCGATAGGTTTCCCGTTTCTAGGGCTTCGGTCATTTGCAAGTATTCGGAGGCGCACCAAACGGAGACGAGGTTGAAGGCGCTCACGGTGAGGGTGATGCCGTAGCAGAACTTGGCGCAGAGTTCGAAGGAGTCGGGCCCGCCGGGGAAATCGGGGAGTTGGAGTATTTGAGGGTTTGAGGGCGCCGTCTTCTTTTCGGAGCATAGCTCTTGGAGTAGGTGGCATTTGGAGAGTAACGGAAACTGATATAGATCATAATCAAAGAACATACACATGAAAATCGAGTAACTACTAATCGAGATCAAGTTACTTACACTACAAAAAAATGTTGAACACTGACTGAAATCACCGACTGTAATAGTAGTAACTGTTTTATCAGTCAATAAATAACAGTTAGTAGTATGTTTTTCGAGAAATATTGTACCTTGTGGAGTGAAAATCGAGTGCCTTGGACTTGGATGATGAGGTCGCTAGACACCTCCGATGCGACCGACCTAAGAATCGATAAAATGTTTCACTTTCTCGACGAAGATGAAGTTGATCGGAGAAGTTAAGAAAATGACATGAAGATATTACCTCGTAGTCTCGGCGGTGTAGAAAGTGTCCGGGCGGGATCCAAGTTTCATGAACTTCATTTTTTTCAAACTTGGTTTCAATATTTTCTTGATGCTTAGACTATTTTTGTACTATATATATAGAATTAAAATGTCGTATGTATGAGAATTTAAAATAGTATGAAAGAAAAAAAAAAGTAAATAGTGCAGTCAAATTATCTACCAAAATTGAAATGGACATTTATATATGCAAATAATTAATTAATGCAACCAAATAAATAAAGAGGATTCTGCGAGAATAAGTGACACCACCAAATCATGATAACAAAGTAAAATAATTAGATGAATTATTATATATTACAAAAGTCAAATTTGGGTCACACGGACACCTTTGTTTATTAATTACTCCTAATTTTATTTTTCGCTTATTATTATCTGCTAGAAGCCAATGAAATAGAAGAAGTTGCGCACGTGTTTATACTGCGCCCGAGTCGGGAGTATTTTAGTCAATCTCCGATTTGAAACCAACGCCGTACGCCGCTCTATATGCATTATTTTCAAAAAATATGTATACTGTATCATCATAAATGAAAATCGAAAATTAGAGGGAATATTTAAAAATAGCTAAATAACGAGAAATTTTATTTTAAAATAAAAAATTAGAATACTTTTTTTTGTTTAGGTTTGGTCAACTATTGTGGAGAGTCATGTTGAAATGTACACAAAATTTGGATTCTAAAAGTGTTTGTCTAGGCAGTGCATGTTAGCATGCCTTCGATCGAGTATATCTCACGTGTTTGTTGATGTTAATTCGAGATTTCAAGTTCTCCGTGCTCATCGCCAGCTCACGCACAACATCACGTCCACAATTTATGTTAGAAATTTGTGGTGTGGATTCGCCCAACTCGATTTGATCGTAGGTTCATATGCATACGAATTTGGGCATAATCGCGTGTGTATATAAATGTAATTCACGTGTTGTGTGTGATCTAGAGCTGTGACATAACTCATTCCGATAGCTTTGAGAGCTTGAATGATACCAGTGAACTACCTCCCTCCCCGAGCACGTAAATCGATTTTCAATCGATCGAAGCTCGTAAAATCTTTTGTTGTTTTGTGTGATTTCTTTTACGTTGTGTTCCTTGAAGTTCAGCGATACTTTTAGGATCCTTAGATCGCATCCATAACGTCGGTTACGTGATTCACCATTGTTGAGCTCGAAGCTCTGGTTCGAAGCTTTTGAGCGCGCGCAGCTCGATTGTTTGTTTGTCTTGTCGAATCCTCAACCGTACAAAATGAAACATGTTGAACTTTCTAAAAAAGATGGAGTAATTTAAATATTCACATTATTAATTTTAAATTTTAATTTTTTTTAAGTATTACTTGTGGAATTGTGTATTATTTTTAAGATATTACATTAAATCATTAATTTTAATTGTTTTTGCATATTAAAATAAAAATAATCATGATTGAACTAAAATTAAGTTTAACAAGCTCACACTTTAAATATTTTGATAACATCTTCAGTCGCCCGGCTATATATACTGAAGTAACGGTACCGGGAGCATTACTCTCGGTGACATATTAACCGTAGATATATACAAAATACACGTTGAGTGTGTGTGATTGTGTGTGCATTTAATATAATAATATTAAATTTATAATCAGGATGTGAATAATGTATTCCGTAGTATAGATAAAATTCTGAAGTAAGTTATTTAATTTATAAATATTAAATGATAGTATGAGTGTTTATTTATAAGTAAGGGTATCGGGAGCATTACTCTCGGTGACATATTAATCGTAGAGACATACAAAATACACGTTGAGTGTGTGTGATTGTGTGTGCATTTAATATAATAATATTAAATTTATAATCAATATGTGAATAATGTATTCTATCGGAAGTAGTATAGATAAAATTCTAAGTAAGTTATTTAATTTATAAGTAGGGAGTTGCTATTTGCACCCCTAAAAATGATAAGTACACCACTTACTGCATACACCTATTTAAATTATAAATCTTTTTATAAGTTTTACTTAATAAACCCCTCGAACTATCAATAATACCCTTTAAAAAAAATAACAATACACCGTACTTTTTAATCTTGTATAAACTATAACATTATTAAATTATATATTAATTAACACAATAAATCAAAATCTCCATCAAAATCTCCGTTAATTTAAAAAAAAAATTATTATCACGTTCATTAATATTTTAAAAAAATCATATAAATTTTCAATATTATTCAAACTTAAATATAAAAAAGTTTTTTTTGAAATAAATTAAAATAAAATAAATAAAAATAATTTAAATTAATAATTTGAAGTATACAATTTAGTTAATTTCACAATATTATTAATATTTTTTCTGTTCATTAATATTTAAAAAAAACATATAAATTTTCAATATTATTCAAACTCAAATATAAAAAAGTTTGTTTTGAAATAAATTAAAATAAAATAAATAAAAATAATTTAAATTAATAATTTTAAGTATACAATTTAGTTAATTTCACAATATTATTAATATTTTTTTAAAAATATCTAATAATTTATAAAAATTATTATTATCATATAATCTAGTTAATTTCACAATATTCTTAATATTTATTTAAAAAATATTTAATAATTTATAAGAATTATATATTAATTAACACAATAAATCAAAATCTGCGTTAATTTAAAAAAATAATTTATTATCACCGTTCATTAATATTTAAAAAAAATTATAAATCAAAATTTGAGTTAATTTAAAAAAAAAATTATTATCACTGTTCATTAATATTTGAAAAACAAATTATATAAATTTTCAATATTATTCAAACTCAAATATAAAACTATACATATATATACACAGAAAATATAAATTAACTACAACAAATAAAAAAAAAAAAAAAAGTGTTTATCATCTATATCCATCTGGGAATTTATTAATATAAATCACTATATATATTATATATATATTTCTGTTCAACCCATCTAATTAGAAGAACGAGTACTTTTTGGGCTTCTTATTTGTTCATGGTGAAGACTTACCACTTTTAATTCTTCCTTGTTCATATAAGCATAGAAGCGGAAAAAACAAAAAAAGACTTGCGTATAAATGAAAAAACAAAAAAGACTTGTGTATGAGTATAAATGAAAAAACAAAAAAGACTTGTGTATGAAATTTACTGAGTGAGCGAAAAAAAATAAAAAAATAAAAATCTTTAAAGTTGCGGTAGAAAAGAAGAAGAGGGGGTGTATGAGAATTAATTATATAATTAGGTTAATAGGAATATAATTGACTTTTAACTAAATAATATAATTATGATTATAATTGAGTGAATGTGCTTATCATTTTTGGGGTGCAAATATCAACTCCCTTATAAGTATTAAATGATAGTGTGAGTGTTTATTTTCTTAGTATATATATACATTTATCTCGCAATGATTTTCTTGAATTTTTAATCTCTTTGTCCAAAGAATCCAAGGTATATATATATATATATATATATATATATATATATATATATATATATATATATATACCTTGGATTCTTTGGACAAAGAGATTAAAAATTCAAGAAAATCATTGCGAGATAAATGTGGCCTTTTTTACAAGATATACTTTCTTTTTTATATATAGTCAAGAGCAATCAACGGACACATATAGTCATTAGTCACAGGTGAAAATATTAAGCATATTTAATATATGATCATTATTTGATTAATTATCTTAATTACCACTAAACTATCATTGCAACAGACAGAATCCCTTGTCAAATAGAAGTCTAATGATAATTAATTTAGATTTTGTTAGCTACATAATTAATTAATTAATTAATCTATTTTTTGTGGTCATGATTTTAAGTACAAGAATATAAATAAAAGCAAAACTTTAATCACGGAGAAAATATATGAATCTGTCCCACAATATCTTTAAGTGGACTATATATACGATACTAGTAGTAAAGAGTATACATTATATACAAAATTATGATTTTTTGTAAATTATAAAAAATCAGTGTATGGACAAAATGAGTATTATATAGTAATATGTATAATATGCTTTTGCGGAAACTATATACTACTTTTGTCTCCAAGCATACATCTTTTGTAAATTACAAAAAAAATATAGTAGTAAAGAGTATACATTATATACAAAATTATGATTTTTTGTAAATTATAAAAAATCAGTGTATGGACAAAATGAGTAATATATAGTAATATGTATAATATGCTTTTGCGGAAACTATATACTACTTTTGTCTCCAAGCATACATTCTTTGTAAATTACAAAAAAAATATGACTATTAATTTAAAATGAAATAAGTGTTATAGAAGGAATTCAACACCTAAATAATTAAATGTAATAAAGTTTGAAATTGTCACTACAAATTGACTATAATTCACACCCCAACTTAAAACAACATTACAAGAGAATCAAGATTAAAGTTTATATCAATAACACTCAATTGTTTAAACAAATTTAGCTCTTTATAAGAGAACGTGACTTTTTGATCTTTTTTCGTAAAAGGATATGTTATTTAACAATGCATATAAAAGTATGAGTTATTTAGACTAATTGTACATGAATTATCTATTATACCCTTACTATTTCAATAAATTAAAAAAAAAAAAAAAAACAAATACAAAATCAAATCAAATAAAAATAAAAATAAAACCAAAATACTTGTGGGTTTAATGGTGCATTCATACACCATATTCATTCAAACAACCCAAAACAAAAATAAATTTTCTTAAATCCACACAAAAAATCGTCCATATTGCCGCGTTAGATTCTGGAAATTTCTGATCGGATATACGCGTGAATTAACGAGCGAAAACGAGAGTTACTTGTTCCATTTTCGCTTTTTTTTCTGCGACTATTACTCGATGAACTACTCGATGGCGCAAACGATCGAGTAGCCCATCGAGTAGGGAAGAACAATTGAAGATTCTCATTACTCGATGGTACATTACTCGACGGTACATAACTCGATTTCGAGTAACTCGAAATCTCGAATTCGAGTAACTTCACGGATTAAACAGATTTTGCTCATTGGTAATATTGGTTCGTCCATGCATGAATGTAAATATATTGAAGTCTAGATTACGTAGAATTTTAAATCGAGACAATGGGAGTTTGAGTGAAAAAGATACGACAAGAATCGAGAAACTGCTCAAAGTTGAAATTTTCGAGTAACTCAAAATCTCGAATTCGAGTAGTAACTTCATGGATTAAACTGATTTTTCTCATTTGGAATATTGGTTTTTGTCATACATGGATGCAAAGATCATGAAGTCAAGATTCCAGAAAATTTTAAATCGAGACGATTGGAGTTTGTACGAAAAGATCTGAAAAGAATCAAGAAGTTGCGCAAAGAGAAGAATTTCGAGTGACTTGAATTCAAGTATCAATTTCACGGATTAAATTGATTTTTCTCATTCGAAATATTGGTTAAAGACATACATGGTTGCAAAGATCTTGAAGTCTAGATTCCGGAGAATTTTGAATCGAGACGATTGGAGTTCGTACAAAAAATATGACAAGAATCGAGAAGTTGCGTAAAGAGAAGAATTTCGAGTAACTCGAATTCGAGTAGCAACTTCACGGATTAAACTGATTTTTTTCATTCAGAATCTTAGTTTTTTCCATATATGGATGCAAATATATTGAAGTCTATATTCCGGAAAATTTTGAATCGAGACGATTGGAGTTCGTACGAAAAAGATATGATAAGAATCGAGAAGTTGCGCAAAGAGGAAGATGTTCGAGTAACTCGAATTCGAGTAGCAACTTCACAGATTAAACTGATTTTTCTCATTCCAAATCTTGGTTCTTACCATGCATGGATGCAAAGATCTTGGAGTCTATATTTCGAGGAATTTTGAATCGAGACAATTGGAGTTCGTACGAAAAATATATGACAAGAATCGAGAAGTTGCGCAAAGTGAAGAATTTCGAGCAACTCAAGTAGCCGATTTCGATTTCGAGTAGCCAATTTCGAGTAGAATAGGGTTTTCCATCGAGTAGAATAGGTTTTCAATCGAGTAATTAAAAAGTCACGATCGAGTAGTGAAGAACATGACTCGTTTTTTTCAATTTTAAGGTCGTTCTTCGATTTCTAAGTGTGTATTTCCACATGTGACATCATTTTAATGATAAAAAACATTTATCAAACATGTTTAATGTTCAATTTTGAAGTTTTAATCAATAGAATGTCAACATTGAACAATATTATAGTTTGTTTGTTGTAAACTTTCTTAACATATTCACAATAATATAAGCGAGTTCCAAATTTCACTTGTTATCACTCCAAACGAATCGATTGATCATCTAACATGTTTTTTAAATGTTTTAAGTTTTTAAATTGAACTTATAGTGCAAATAACAATTTAATTAAGTAAAAAAAGAGCCTAAAAATACTCATTTTTGATGGAGTTATATTCTAAATGTCTAGTTTAGTGACAATATGGAACTCCTTATCTGTGTTTTATTATCTATTAATCAAACTGTCGGCATTTTGTCTATCATGTACTTTATGCAATAGTCCTAGATATATACGTTGTAGACAGTATGGCGTGAGGATACACGCGGAAGATCATACTGTCGGTTACTCGTATACTATCGAACAGAAGCTCACGACTTAGATGGACAGGGACAATCCATCGGTACGTCGTAGTGTGACTGGGTAATAGTTGGTCTTGACTATTATGTTACACTCGTACACTTGGTGTATTGAGCAGGACCACGGGAGGGCGTTCGATTTATACTAATCGCAGTAATCGAACTAGACCTCAGATATTACGGATATACGAATTCTTAATCCCTATATAATTATAGGTGCGTGTGTTCAATTCTCGGTTCTTTAATATGTCAATGAGTGAGACTAATTGATTAGTCGAGATTCTCGGTAAATTGGGAATCGTAATTGTAATCACGGCATGCTATAGATTATAGACAGGAAACTGTGTCCCGTTTATCGGGTTGATGATGTCCCCGAGATGAGCTCATAAAGTTTATCATGTACACCCTGCAGGTGGATTTGTTCCACATGATAATAAGGATGAGTGGTACTAGTCTCGGATAACAAGAAACGAATTAATTTAATTATTAGTAATAAAATTAATTCGTGGACATTCGATATCTTAAACACGGGGAAAGTCGTATATGTAATTCAGCGGAAATATTATTGTTGATATAATATTAAATTTATTTGGGGAATTTGATTTACATGTTTTTGTGCTACTTTTTCTATGATGTTTTGTGTCGTCTCATGCCATTTTGTGTCATTCTTGTGCATCATTCTCATGATTATCGGTAGGTTTGATGTTTTGTGTAGTGTGTAGGTGTATGATCATGTTCAATGCGAAAACGAGCAAAAACGAGTTGAAAAACGGTAAATTGATTTGACCGACCACCTATCGTGATTGCGCTGCAAACTTGGCCACTTTGGTTCTCCCAACTCCGACAACCTAAAAACACCATCCATACATGGTCGGAAAGATCTTGAAATCCTCTACATGGTACTACCAGGTTGTTGTCATGGTTCCCCGTCATAAAGCCGGAATTCACGGGTTTCCAGCCCAGTATGCAGCTGCCCCGGGGTGTATGTGCAGCAAACTTGGAGAGCTTGGTTCTCCCAGATCCGACCACATACATGCATGGTCCATACCTTGTCGGAAATCTCTCGAAGAGTTGTACGAGACCCTGCACTTTTATTATCATATATCCCCGTGATATAGTCACAGTACTTGAGTTTCCAGACCAGTACGCAGCTGCCCGGAGTGTATGCGCAGCAAACTTGGAGAGCTTGGGTCTCCCAACTCGGACCACCTATACCAATGATCTATATCTCTACGGAAAGCCCTTGGAGTTCTCTACATGGCCCAGCCATCCAAGCGCTCGCTCGCGACCACCACTAGGCGAGCGCTCGATGACCAGGCGCTCGCTTGGCCCTAACTTCAGAGAACCAGTTTTTGGCACCAAGCGCCCGCTCCCCTACCAGGCGGTCGCCTGCCTCCTGCCGCGCGCGAGCGCCTCCTGCCCTCAGGCGCTCGCCTGCCCCGTTTCGGCCAGATTTGACCCGTTTTGACCCTCGATTTCCAAGACTACTTATTAGGTTTTTGAACCTAGCTTTGACACACTTCTTCACGGACGATTTTCAGCACTTGTTCTCTTAGACCTAGGGCACGCTTTGCACTTGGAGATGGAAACTCTCGATTGATTTTGGATTGCTCGGACAGTTAATAGTGTAGCTTGATTTCTTTCTTCCTTTGATTTTGAGATCAATAATTAGTAAGCTTTCTTTTTATTTTATTCATCTACTTCAATAGTTCATCACCATGAATTCTCTTTTCCTTGGTTGTTTGTTCTTGTTTAATATCATGTGTAGCTAATTCGTTTACTAGGGTTAGAGGGATTCAACCATGAACTAGGGTTATAAATTTACGAGCGCATCTAAGGTGTTCGATTAAATGCTAATTTGATTTCAAATGCTTGTATGAGGCTTAGGAGCAATTACAAGACATAAGATAAATGAACACACTAAAATCAACCGGTGACGGACGTTTTAGTAGAATTGTTTCTCGTAAATTGACGACCCGAAATTTATGCTTGATGAACTCGAAGCTCTAGTTTTTCTCAATATTCATTACATTTAATTAATTGCTATTTGATTATTTTTAGTTTATTCCTTCTTAGTTAATTTAGTTTAAAACAAAACCAACAAAATCATGCATTATGCTATACACTTCTTCCTCTTTTCTTCGTTGCAAACATAAAAACATTTTTACGTGCCGATAGTAGTGTTCCTCGTGAGATCGACTCGGGCGAATTGTTTTGACAATGAGTTCGGTTATTTTTATTTGATTTTGACGCACTACAACGTCTTGTCAGAATTCAATTATTATTATTTAGTGGAATTAATAATAATTAGAATTGTAATTAATTAAAGGATTTTCTTTTAAGGAATCCTAGATAATTAATATTGCAATTTAGCCCGGAATTTATTTACCTAAGAGGTCCCTAGTGTAGCTCTATTTAAACCCCCCTTGCCCTCTCCTAAGACCTAACATTCGCCGCAACAATTCATTTCAGCAGAGAAAATAATTGTATTAGCGCAATTAAGATTTTCCTCTGTTAAAATTAATTGGTTAACGCAAATAAAATTATTCTCAGAGAATAATTCATACGGTGGTCTTGGAAGGAGAGTGCAGACAAGGACGAACCCAGCGGATCGTTGCCCACACAACGGCTGGAGTCGGGCAGAGTCATACACTGGAAACGTCTAACGTCTCAACAATCGACCGAAAGGTATGAGATCGAATTCCCTATTTCCGCATTTATTCGATCTCACTTTTTCGTTAATCATACATGAACGAAGATCGGGTTCCGGGGTCGTGGATCGTATTCCTCGACTACTGGGGGTTCTAGGACCTCCGGATCGGTAGTCGGAAGAGGAAAAACGACCCGGAAACGAGCCCGGAACAGCAACGTCGCGTTGCTGTTCGCGGACGAACAGCGCCCGTTGGTGGGCAAACAGCGGTCGCTGTTTGCAGCTCCACCAGCGACCGCTGGTCTGCATACAGCGAGCGCTGTTTGAGTGCAGACCAGCCCCGGTTCGCGCGGTTGTCCTTCGGGGCGATGGCTGGGCGTGAATCGAGTCATGGGCTGTCGTGTGAACGGAGTAGCGCCTTCGGAGGTCGACTGGGAGCGTTCGGATGTTCGAGCGATCGAACGAACGCATCCCGGGTAGTCGATTTCCAACAATTTTATCATTTCTACTTGATGGCTACTCGAAATCCTTTCGAGTAACAGACGATCGAGTAAGCAAGGTATTCATCACTACTCGATCGCCTGATCTTGGCTACTCGATGGTTAGTCGAAGACATTTTTTCGAGTAACAAACGATCGATTAACCGAGAGAATGCTCAAATTCGAGTAACCGAGGGATTACTCGAACATCTTCCTCTTTGCGCAGCTTCTTGATTCTTATCATATCTTTTTCGTACGAACTTCAATCGTCTTGATTCAAAATTCCCTGGAATATAGACTTAAATATCTTTGCATACATATATGGCACAAATAAGATTCTGAATGAGCATAATCAGTTTAATCCGGGAAGTTGCTACTCGAATTCGAGTTACTCGAAATTCTTCTCTTTGCGCAACTTCTCGATTCTTGTCATATCGTTTTCGTACGAACTCCAATCGTCTCGATTCAAAATTCCCTGGAATATATATACTTCAATATCTTTGCATACATGTATGGCACGAACCAAGATTCCGAATGAGAAAAATCTGTTTAATCCGTGAAATTGCTACTCGAATTCGAGTTACTCGAAATTCTTCTCTTTGCGCAACTTTTCGGTTCTTGTCATATCTTTTTTTCGTACGAACTCCAATTGCCTCGATTCAAAATTTCCCGGAATATTGAATTCAAGATCTTTGCATCCATGTATGGCAAGAACTAAGATTCCGAATGAGCAAAATCAATTTAATCTGTGAAGTTGCTACCCGAATTCGAGTTACTCAAAATTCTTCTCTTTGCGCAACTTCTCGATTCTTGTCATATCGTTTTTCGTACAAACTCCAATCATCTCGATTTAAAATTTCCCGAACTCTAGACTTCAAGATATTTGCATAAATGTATGGAACGAACCAAGATTCTGAATGAGTAAAATCAGTTTAATCAGTGAAGTTGCTACTCGAATTCCAGCTACTCGACATTCTTCTCTTTGCGCAACTTCTCGATACTTGTCATATCCTTTTCGTACGAACTCCAATCGTCTTGATTCGAAATTCCCCGGAATATAGACTTCAAGATATTTGCATCCATATATGTCACGAACCAAGATTCTGAATGAGCAAAATCAGTTTAATCCGTAAATCTGCTACTCGAATTCGAGTTACGCAAAATTCTCTTCTTTGCGTAGTTAATCGATTCTTGTCGTATCTTATTCGCTCGAACTCCAATCGTCTCCATTCAAAATTCCCCAGAATCTAGACTTCAATATCTTTGTATCCATATATGGCACGAACCAATATTATGAATGAGGAAAATTTGTTTAATCCGTTAAGTTGCTACTCGAAATTGAGTCCGAGTAAGATATTATGGAGTAAGGATCTTCAAGTATTCTTAGTTACTTGATGGCCTACTTGAATGTCTACGCCATCGAGTAGTCCACCGAGTAGCCCGTCGACCGAAAAAAATATCTGAAATCGGTGGTGGTTCCGTAGAGATCTTTACATCCTCCTCATGTTCAGAAGCCGACGCCGACTCCGATGACATCTACGGTGAAAAAATTGGTTGAATCGAAATCGGAAAAAAAGGGACGGCGGTTATAGGGGGAGATAGAGAGGAGAGAAAAAAATGGTGACCATTTTTTTAATATATTTTTGTCTTTTTTTTAAAAGTTTGAAGGGTAAATGAGACAATTCAATTACAAATGGTGTATAAAACTCATATTTTTTATAACTTTGGTAAAATTACATATATTTCTTATATGATGGCTTGTTTATTTTTTTCCCTCCTAAAACCGCCGCCCCTTTTTTCTTAAACAACAGATCTTCGAATCGATCTAACCTCCTTGTCGACATGAATCACTCTAGAAACATCAAAGCAAGATATTGATCTCTCAAAACTATGAAACGAAACCAAAGAACAACTTAGCAAGACCATGTATATATTTACTTTTTTCCTGTTCTAATGTACTCTCTCGCTTTTGGTTAGGAAGGCTTTTCATGGCCCTAGTTAGATGAAGCAGATCAAAATATGATACATGGGCTTAATTAGCACACTGGCCCATTTTCACTTCTCTATATAGGTTAAACGATAGACCCAAAACATTAATCAATCAAGACGAAAGAGGCAAAAATGAAAATCAAATAAATTTTGAGGTTCATAACTTCATACTGTAGTCAGTATATTTTCACACTTCAAAACTATTTAAAAGAAATTATAAATATATGAGCAAGACTTTTGAACACAATTGTATATTTTTCAAAGTGAAAATGTGACCTTTTACTCTTTTTTCATAACAAGATACTATTTTATATAACCATGCTGATAAAATTCCGAGATTTTTACACCACTTCATCATGAATTGTCTATTATACCATTACTATCTTAATAAATTAAAAAAAACAAATAAAATAAAAACAAAGTAGGTGTGAGGCCCACAAAATATGATTTTTGTTGAGTTGGAGTGTTTTGTGTGGGTTTAATTGTGCATTCATATCAATATTCATCACAAACCAACCAATCCAAACAAAACAAAAAATTTCAAAAATTCTCTTCAATCCACACAAAAAATCGTCTATGTTGCCGCGTTAGATTCTGAAAAGTTCTGATCAAATATACGCATGGCTTAACGAGAAAAAACGAGAGGTATGTGTTCTAGTTTTTTCATTTTTTTTGTGACTGTTACTCGACGGGCTACTCGAAGGCGCATACGATCAAGTAGTCCATCGAGTAACTAAGATTTTATGAAGATCTTCGTTACTCGAATGCTTCATTACTCGAATGTGAATACTCGAAAGACCTTCGAGTAGGGTGTCGAGTAACCCTATTCCAGTAACAGGGTTTTGAGTAACAACCCTCTTACTCGAAAGTTAGCTACTCGATGGTCTTGTTACTCGACGGAACAATCCGGTCGAGTAACATGACCTGTTTTTTGCAAAAAAAAAAATATTTGTTCGTTATTATTTGTTTATTTGGTCGATATATATGGATATGTTGTAATATTTAACCAAATTCAATAATGTTTCTTGTAGTTGTAGATGTCGAATCAACGAATCACGATACATTACGGTGGTCGTTGGGATCGAGCGGCCTACGTTGACGAGGTAGATATGTGTCTTGTCTTTAGTAGTGAACAAATTACACTCGATGATCTTGTGAGCCGAATTCGTACCATTTTGCGCCCTCCGCCCAATATCGAGTAAATGTTGTTTTTCTTCACACGAGGCATTGATTTTAGAAGCGGGCGGGCTCCTTTGCTTTGCGACGAAGATGCATCCCGCATGTTAGACGAGCAAAAGGATGATTGTTTCGTTTTCGTCACCGATATAGAGGCGCAACAAAATGCACCTGAGGTGAATATTCAAGAAGAAAACAGCGATCCTGATGTACCGTCTAAGGACGAGAGGCTTGAGACTTCCGAGGACGAAAAAGAAGCTCGTCAGACCGATCGGATGAATTCGTTAACCATGGAATGGACAAAATAGATTTACAGCCGCGCGTCATTACAAATATTATGTCACGCCGTAATCTTTCCTCGAGTTCTAATGCGGGCGCCGAAGAGCAACCTGAAGCTGCTCAGAATGCACAAAATAATCCACTACGCAATTGTATCATTCTACTGTCGGAGTTTGACCCCGCGGTTCCATTGCGATCAGTCGAGCCTCCCGAACTGGTGTATGGTCAAATTGCAGTCGGCGCCACATTCCGAAAGAAATCAGATTTGAAGATAGCTGTGGGGATGTATCACATGGAGCATATGGTAGAGTGCGCCACTTATCGCTCGACATATGATCGGTTAGCGTTCGTTTGCAAGCAGGGCCGTAAAAATTGCACGTTCAGATTGTGTGCTTCTGGGAATGACGAAACACTTTGGAGGATTACGAGGCTGAACTTGAATCACGACTGTAAAAAAATTACGAATGTAAATTATTCGAGTACCTGAATATTAACACGTTAATATTTAAATATAAATTAATAAAGTTATAATTTAAAATATTTCCACCTCGTCGAAGAATTTATGATCAAGGACCAAATCATCAAAGCACTTCAGCTTCAAGCAGGAATCGGGCCCCGACTTTCTGTAAACCTTGTAGTACTTCCTGCTTCTTTTGGCGCGTTCCTTGCTAAATTTTCAGATGTAGGGGCTACTCAAGTACTTGGAAGTCCTAACAACTCGAGGTCCGAGACTGCTCTCCCCGTCACCCTCATCCTCGGGCACCTCATCCTCGTCGCCCTTATCCTCGTCGGTGAAGTACAATCCATCATCATCAGTTGATTCCACGTGATCAGCAGCTCGCTCTAAAAAGATATTATAGTTCTTCTCAGGACCTTGATAGCTCTCAACGTCGACCACAACAGTTGGTGTCGGCGTGCTGGATGTCTCCAGATCAAAAGGAACAATCGACGGAGGCGTGCGGAACTCGAGTACTCAAATGGATAGTACGGTACCGGCATCTGGTAACCCTGGAATGGAAATGCTGGTGCCGGCATCTGGTAACTCTCGAATGGAAAGTTAAATGGAAATATCGGAGGCACCGGGGCTGCATGCGGTAACGCATCTATGCGTTAGCGTCTTCATACGAATATTGAGGGTCAGACATCGCCGACGTCGAGAATCGAGCTGGTACTCTGCGCAAAGAAGTCTCATGAATGTCCTTAAAGTGGCAAGAATGATGAGGAGGTGAACTCCGATGGGGCGAGGAAGTTTCATCGTACACTATCCTCGAGGGATAAGACTGTGGCTGAGAGTGTCGTCTCATACCGAAGAAGCCCTTCATTTTAGAGAACAAGCTCTCCGTGACTCTCTTCGTGACGCTCTCCGTCACACTCTTCGTCACCCTCTTCGTAACATGCCTCGTGATGTGGGTTGTGAATCCCGTCTCGGACGTGTCGAACAAGATTCTCTCGAGGTCACTACGACGATAAATTGGTGGATCATCGTCCACTCTCTCAGATGATTCTCTAGCTCGAGGATCAGGAGAAGCATGCCTAGCTCGAGGATCAGGAGAAGCATGTCGAGCTCGCCGCGATGTACGTCTCTCATCTGACGAGCTGGGCGTGATATCGTCACGCGAGCGGACACCCGTCACCTTCTTGAATGTCTTGGCCACGCATTTGGTCACGCGGTCCACCAGCTTCTTCTTCTTCTTCTTCTTCTTCTTCTTCTTCTTCTTCTTCTTCTTCTTCTTCTTCTTCTTCTTCTTCTTTGGTTCCGGTGCTCGTGCCGGCGCCGCTGCTTGGACTAAACGCACGGGATATTTGTACGAGACGTCATACGGCTCACCGACCCCATCCAAGGTCTTGTAATACAACTTATCCTCCTCCTCCGGTGTCGCACTTAGGGTCTCGTGCACTACAAGTTGAAACAAAACAATTACAAAAAAATATAAATTAGATATTCGATAAAATTATTAATTCAAAATTAATAACAAAATAGATTGACGGTTACCTCTTCATCCTCAAAGTATTGCGTGAAATCGAGGTTAGTCTTCCTCGGTACCCAATTCAAAAATCACGGCATTTGCGTTTCTCGGCTCCGAGTACCGCAAACTCTCCCCAAATCGGTAAATACCTCGAAGGTCCAACACTGGAAGGCCCAAACTGGACCGTAAGAGTGATAAGCCTTTTGAAGAACTTAATCAGGACTCATCGCAATTGTCCTGATGTAGTGCGAAAAGTTCTGGAAAGTATAAGAACCCCAGGGAAACCACTCCCAACCCTCTACATCATCCACTAGTTTCCAAACCCAATTCTCGACATCCATCTTGTCTCGACAAACCAAAATGAAATATAGAATCAACACGTTGGCAACCTTGAAATAATCCTTCAAATCGTTGCCCAACTGACGGGTCTTAAACAAACGGAGTAATTTTGTCACTTGCAACTCTTGTCCACGAAAGAAACTATAGTGGATGCCTGTCCTAGAAGCGACATGACTTTTTTCTGAGGGATTGAATTTACTATCCCGAAGTTCAGGCCGGTGATTAGAGCATATTCTTGTGCTCGGAAGCGAACAATACGTTCTCCGACAGCAAACAAGTGCTCCATGTCTGGTATTCTCGTCTTACTGACGATCTCTCTTTCGAGTAGCTTGTGCAACGGATTGTTCGATCGGTCTACATTGGGAATTCCAAATAACATACTGAAAATACACGAATCTTCATACTCCTGGAGGCCTTCGCTTCCACCCACCGCTTTCAGAGTGTTCTGTACGACTTCTACTACGCCACGTCGATTGTAGCATTTTAATTATTTGGCCACGTCAATGAAATTCGGTCTCCTCCATCGGAAACCAGCCTGCAAAAATGGAGAAGAAGCCATATAAATTAACAGGATCAAAACAAAAAAAAATCAATCTGTTACTGGATCGTGTTACTCAATCGAGTACACACGGTCGAGTAAGAGTCATTCGAGTAACCAAGAACTGACTACTCGAACAAGTTACTCGAATTCGAGTAGAGTTCTAGTCACTCGAACAGGTTACTCGAATCCCAGTAACAGTTCGAGTAATCACAGGTTACTCGAAAAAACAGGGTTACTCGATTCGAGTAACCATGAACCGGATCAAAACAACAAAATTTCAGAACAATTCTTGTCACATTTACAGTTCTAAATCAAGTATAACACAAGAAAAAACTCAAACAAGCATCGAAAACACCATAAAATCCATCACATTGCTCGAAATTAAAAAAAAATCGAAAAACAAATAAGGTTTCGGGAATTACCAGAGGTTGGAGCCGCGTTTCTTGTTGTTGTTGTTGTTCCTCGGGTCCGTGCCCCTCCTCCTCATCAAGGGCGGATCTAGGGGGTGGCCGGGCCGGGCTCTAGCCCCCCTAATATATTTATACCTACAAACTTTTTCAAATTTTATTTGAAGTTCAACCGGTCAACCTCCTACTACATGACCAAAGGATCAAGGGTTCAAGCCCTTTAGCCCCCCTAATTTTTTTAAAAAAATTTCCTTTTAGATTTTAGCCCATCCTAATTTTTTATCCTAGATCCGCCCTTATTCCTCATGTTCGGACCCCGACGCCGACATTGCTTGCTCCGGTAGATTCAAAATCGAAAAAAAAGGGGCGACGGTTTACGGGAGAGAGAGAGAGAAAAAAAAAGAATAAAAGTGGAGAACGATTTCTTTATTTTCATTTTGTTTTTTTTTTAAATAAATTTGAAAGATAAATGAGACAATTCAATTACAAATGATGTATAAAACTCATACTTTTATAACCTTAGTTAAAAAGGATGTATTTTTTATATGATGGTATTTTTATGCTTTTGGCTCTTTTATATTTCTCATTAATATTCAGTCTTTCCATATTTTCTAAAATTTTATTTTATTTTATTTTATTTGTATTCTACAAATTACTCTCTTTCATCCTATATTGTAGCCTCATTACATTTGTAGACCTTTTGGTATCCAGGGAAGGTTATGAGATATTTTAATTTTAATGTTAGATAATTGATCATCTATTATATATGTGATGGTCACACCTTGATTAAATTGTCATCATTTCATTTCATGAAGATAAATTAATTGTCCAAACTTAGTTGACCCAACTTACTGAGATGTAACCCAAGTCAATGAGATATCCCCAGTTGAGTCCTTCCCAACATGATCAATCCATCCATCGATCACAAATTTAATAAGGTACAATAACTAAATATGGTACCTGTTAGTGACGATTAATTTGTAGTTATAGTTTATTGTACTTTTAAACAAATACTACATGTATTTTTGTAGTGTTATGTGTGTTCTATTCGATAATTGCGTACACACATGCCCTATTGATAATCAATTTGTTAACACAACATGATGTCCATCGAGTCAACATAGGTGTGATATTTCCAGCAGAAATTTGGACTTTGTCGTACAATAATTGCAACATTCGAAATAAGTATATTATTTGATGTGGGATTTAATACAAAAATTTGTTCAAACATTTTTATATATTTGAAATACATAATAATTAGTTAATTAATAGTACACTAATTAAATAAACCATGTAACTAACTAATAATAGTGCTGCATATAGTAATTAATTAAGCAACTACGGATTTAATTAATCATGTGCAACAGTACAAACACAGAATTAAGTTGGCCAACGAAATTCAACATCCAATGTAACGAATTGAAGTTGACAATGTAACTTCTAATTTTAAGGTTTTCTTCGTATATACGTATTTGATCAACTAATTTAAGTTAATTGCTCGAATTAAAATAGTCGGTAAGGCTAATTAATTAGCTAATTAATCAATTGTTCGATTCAATTATTGTCATTTGTCCACTATTCTTAATTATTTTATCGGCTATTTCAGTCTTTGTATAACTAAATGCAATGTGTTTATTAATCAAATTCAACTATCAATATTATCAAATCTAAAGTAACAATTATTAGTGAATAATCATTAATCAAAACATGAATATATATGTAAAAATTAAACAAACAAACAAATTTATTTACTCGATATATTATGTAGGCAATATATTGAAAAGATAAAAAATATAAAAATAATAAAATGATAAAAAATACATAAATGTTACTTATTCAATATATTATATCAAAATATATCAATTATATTACACATCATAATCTCTTGAACTAAATTTAATTGATTGTATATTTTTAATATTAATATTAATTAATACAATCAAACTAATTTTGGGGTGTAATTGAATTATATTATAATTTTTACTATTTTTTTAAGGATAATTTTTAATATTAATTATATTCTTTAATATTGTATAATTAAATAACGTTAAATGAATTATAGTGTGAAGGCAAGTTGAAATTGTGAATTTTATTTATATTATAATTTTTATTTTTACTGAAACGCGTGAGAACATAGTTATTAAATAATTAAACAAACAACATTCTACATTTCTAAGAGTGTTTTGTTTTCCTCAATAAATTCAATGGGCGAGTGACCGAGTCCATACATAGACCGAGCGAGCGAGTAATATCTCAATATTCAATAATATCAAATGGGGGCATTTTAGTCATATCACGTCAAAATCTACAGATTTATTTAAGCGACTCTCTAATGGAGGGGGTCAGGGGGATAACAAAGAGACGAAGAAAGACAAGAAAATCGGCAAACCAAAACACACTCAAAACACACACACACACTTTCTGGTTTTCCCATAATCCCTTTTTTCTACTCTCTAAAAGGGTATTTATTATTTTCAAAATTTGTTGAGACTGTTCTGGATTTCACATTAGGGCTTATTTCCTGGATAAAGATCTCAATTTTCCTGCATTTATCGATTTTGGGATTCAGAGGGCAATATAGTCATATATATAGATAGAGAGAAGGTATATTCTTCGATGGCTGAAGGAGGATCTCGGTATTGTTCCAAGAAGACCGATGATATATGCGGCGATTCTTGTGCTGAGGTAAAAAAAAAGTACATACAGTAACTTTTATTTTCACCTTACTAACTAACATCACAGGCGCATTTATATATTTATTTGGGTTTTATGATTTTGGGTTGCTTTTATGATTGGTAAAAGTTCATGGCACTTTTTGTGATTAGTAGTACTACTTTAAGGGGCTGTAAATTTATCAAAGTTTCCATCTTTATACTGTTTGTGATGAGAAATCAGTGCAAAACATACAGATTCAAGATCCCTCGATTTTGTTCAGTTGCCGTGTTGTTACTCTTGATACTGATTGTCCGGTCGTCTAATCGAATAAAAAAAACAGGATTCAGGCCCCCCCCTGAGCACGGCCCGACTGAAATGCATCCTTCGCGGCCTTGACGTAAAAGCATGCCTACTCGTCTTCGTCCTGATCCCGACTTGCGTGTTCTTCATCTACCTCCACGGCCAGAAAATCACCTACTTCCTCCGGCCCCTGTGGGAATCCCCTCCCAAGCCCTTCCACGAGATCCCCCACTACTACCACGAGAATGTCTCCATGGTGAATCTGTGCAGACTCCACGGGTGGGGCCTACGCGACCATCCGAGGCGAGTCTACGATGCTGTCCTATTCAGCAACGAGGTGGACTTGCTCAAGATTCGGTGGAAGGAGCTTTACCCTTACGTGACCGAGTTCGTGTTGCTCGAGTCGAACTCGACCTTCACCGGCCTTCCCAAGCCGCTCGTCTTCTCCTTGACCCGCGATCAGTTCGAATTCGTCGAGCCACGGTTAAATTACGGTCAGGTCCCTGGAAGATTCAAGAGAGGCGAAAACCCGTTTGTCGAGGAAGCCTACCAGAGGCTCTCGTTGGACCATTTACTAAAACAAGCTGGGATTCAAGATGATGACCTTTTAATCATGTCGGATGTGGATGAGATCCCGAGCAGGCACACGATTAATCTGCTGAGGTGGTGTGATGATATCCCTCCGATCCTTCACCTCCGTCTGAAGAACTATCTTTACTCGTTCGAGTTTTTGCTTGATAGTAACAGCTGGCGGGCTTCGGTTCATGTGTATCGGTCGGGTAAGACGAGGTACGCGCACTACCGCCAGTCGGACGTCCTGTTGGCGGACGCAGGCTGGCATTGTAGCTTTTGCTTCAGGCGGATTAGCGATTTTTTGTTCAAGATGAAGGCTTACAGCCACGTGGACAGGGTTCGGTTTTCGCATTTTTTGAGCCCGAAGAGGATTCAGAGAGTGATTTGTAAGGGGGCGGATCTGTTTGATATGCTTCCGGAGGAGTACACGTTTAAGGAGATAATAGGGAAGATGGGGCCCGTACCACACTCGTACTCGGCAGTGCATCTGCCGGCGTATCTATTGGAGAAGGCGGATCATTTTCGGTTTCTTTTGCCTGGGAATTGTGTGAGGGAGAGCGGATGAATAAAAACAAGAAGGTAGTATTTACAAACATGATACTTCTGCAGTTGGTCGACTTATATCATTCTTTTAACAACAAAAAATTGGACATATTTTGGATTATAGAGTGAGAGCTTTGTATATATACCTTTTTCTTTTAGAGTTGGAAGTAGATGTAAACTAGGGTGCTCGTTATTATGTACGATAACGTGGTGTGATTGTGTTAATGCTTGTCAAAGAGGCGGTTCATTGTGTTTATTTTATTTGCCATTTGTGAATCTTGGCCAGCTTCTTGCAGGAGCCTCGTTTGTTCGTTTTTCAGGGGTTGTGTTTTTTTTTTTTTTTTACTTTTAGGGTAAATTATAAAACAACCCCAAAGGTTTTTTTTGGTTCCCATAGATATATCAAACTTTTTTTTGAAATCATGTGGAGAAAGTCAGAAATTAAGAGAATCTGAATCTGATGCCCTTTATTAATTAATCATTGTTTTCATGTTATATTTCAAAGTTGGCATGTTATGTTATGAATTCAGACTACATAATTAACTGCAAGTGGTTTTTGTTTGATCATTCCAATTTTCAATGGTTTCTTTTCTTGGACTTGTTCAGCTGATGTTTTAGAACCCTTTCTTGAATGACGTTTCGGCATGTCGTAACCACGAGAGAATCTGATGCATGTTGGATATCGTTGTACGGTACATAAACGTACCAACGACCTGGATATCATGGCACGGTGCATCTTGATGATCGCTATTTTGGTGTGACTGGTTATTATGGCGTATGCAAAGAACACGAGCGCTTTTGTTACATAACACCACACACTGTAAGTAACTCTAGGCTTTGCAGTTTGAATTATAACATGACCATATTGTTATTGTTGCAAATGAAATAAAGCTTACAGAGATCAAGAATTTCTATTTTCTTAGAAAAAATTGATGTTTCTTTTGTGAAATTAAATTTAAAAATGCGTTCTTTGATTTATATGTGTCTTGTGAAATTGGAAGTATCAACCCCCATTGACTTGTAATAAGATTTTTCCGCGTTATCCATTCGAGCACTGAACATGGCCCACTCTCTGTTACACCTCTGTCGGACCTGACCACGAAAATGGGATTTTTTGGTAGATTTTAGAAAATTAAGGGACTACTTTGAAATAAGTCAAAAAAATATCTTTCAAAACCATGAAAATATCAGTCCTGAGGTCTGTGCACTTTGTAAAAGAGAGGCAAATGCAGAGGAGATTTTTGAAATTTCGGAAGATAGTAGGGGCATTCTTGTAATTAGACCAAATTTCAAGGACAGATTATGAGATTTTTTTAACAGTATAACTGAACTACATACCCCTTGTGCTGGAGACTTCCCATTCACAGCTTCTCCCTAATATTATATAAGGAAGATAAACAAAAGAGATTAATCCTATTATCCGAACTTGAACTAATTTTTAATTGTTTTTTTTTACCTGGTTTCCCAATGAAGGTACAGTTTGATGAACAATCCATTGAGCATCGACAACTCCAATCTTTTCATGAGCAGGCTGAAAGCGAGACGCATAAATAATCAGCATAAATAGCCGAAATTCTGATCATAGAAATGTAAATATGGTGCATGCAGCCAAACTAACCTCAACACACTTTTGGAGGGCAAAGTCAAGACCCCATCCGTGTACCAAGTCGTTCTACATTTCCCCGCATGTCAAAAATTCAGTTTTTTTCCTTTTCACAGTTAGTCTTATTACAAAATAGCCCCAACTATCTTTTGAAATTACAAAAAAAAACCCTCAATATTTGTGTTTCCAAATTCGGCAAGAGGGATATTTGTGATTCTGGAGGATAATTGGTGTTTTCTGTAATCAGGTTGAACCCGAAGGTGTTGTTTTGTAAATATTCATAACAATGCAGAGATAATTGGTGTTTTCTGTAATCAGGTTGAACCCGAAGGGGTTGTTTTGTAAATATTCATAACAATGCAGAAATGTAGAGAAACAAACACCTGAATCATATGCCAAACGCATCGCCATGCTTCACGTGAGAAGACAGGCGCCATGATTTCCACAAACCTGTTTTCATAATTTGGAAACATAGAAACAAGCATAGGAAAAAAAACATAAATAATTTCAAAAAGTACCCTTTATGTTTTACTTAATTACAAGAAGGTCCATCTAATACCCCTGTCATTTCATTTATGTGTTAAAATTAAGAGTCTGGCTGTAAAAGATCTCATGTTTTTGCTTTTGAAGGGATAAATGTAAAACAAAACAAAATAACAGGGGTGTTTTTTATAATTAGGTCAAACCTCAAGGGTACTTATACAATTAACAAGAAATATATTTCCATACGCTGCACATGGAGGCAAATGAGGATCACTACACCAGTTTGGCTTCTCCTTTGTTTCCCTATACACAGAAAATAATAATAATATAAATATTTAAAAATAAATAAATAAATAAAAATGCACACATATATTATCTACCATACTTATGAACTTCAGAATCAAATAGCCTTTTGGTCATTAGCCAATGCATGTTCTTCGCGGGTTCCAAACCGGGCTGCGAAATCTCTAAGCCGTGTTTTCTCACAAGCTTCAAGTACTCTTCAGCATCAAAATGCTCGACCCCAAGATCCTCGTCCCATACGAATATGTAGTCGTACGTGGCAACGATGTCCGGATGCAGAAACCTCTTGGCATACCACCTTTTTTTTCAAATTCACAACAAACATACATCTCAATCTCTGCCTTATTCGCAGAAAGTGCCCGCAAAGTTTGCCTAATTATAAAAAACACCCCGTTACCATTTCGTTTGTTTCCGGACA
Organism: Euphrasia confusa; assembly: GCA_954870475.1. Lineage (NCBI taxonomy): Eukaryota > Viridiplantae > Streptophyta > Magnoliopsida > Lamiales > Orobanchaceae > Euphrasia > Euphrasia confusa. The sequence continues at coordinate 48,837,687 of OX940949.1, read as the reverse complement.
CTGATATGGATTGCACTCTTTGACCACTCAAATTCATCCCATTCAGTGGTTCTCCCGTCGTAATGAAACAAAAGGATGGTGAAGTTATCCGAAAACTGTTGGAAGAAAAAAACAGTGAGAGAAATGGAACGAGAGTACGAGAGCAGATGCTAATTGAGACGAACATAACCGACCTTCTTCACAGCCTTGTCGATGTTATTCCTTAGTTCATAACCAACTGTAAATGTCACCAGATATTTCGGCTTTTTGGCCAAGTCCTCACTTGGTAGGCCCCACAACCTGCGGAGATAGAAGTCCGATTCTGATGCAAGAATGCCCGGAGGCAATCTTTCCGCGCCTTTCGGATTCGTTGGCACCCAAATCTGTACCAGAATTTAAAAAAGAAAATGATTAGTTTGTCATATTGGGAAAAAGAGACGAACTTTCTTACACCCTTCGCAACGGAGATGTTTGAGCTGTTGTTGATAGAGTCGGCGATGCTTTTGTTTCCGAAAAATGAATGATAGCGAATTATCTAAGAAAAGTAAGAATGTGAGCTTAGAACATAATCGAGCAAAAAGAAAGGCTATGTACGGAATCAACTGGAAGAGAAGAGCAGGAGTACTTACCTTGTTAAACTGAAGAGTTGGAATTGAGAATCCAATGAAAAAACCGAACATGATTCCGACACTAAAAGCAATAAGAATCACAATGCCTTGATTTTGATTCTTAACAAGTGTGCTGAGGAAAAACAAAATATACAAATTAAAATTTTCTGCCTTGTGATGTATATCCAATACTCGAGACGAAATATACTAACATGCGCCCGGTTTTATTATTTGTATGCATCCCTTCTGCTTCCATGAATGAAATACGTTTTTCGCTCTAAACATAAACTCTACGATAGAAACTCCCCCGAAACAACAAAAACCGAATGAATTTATCAAATGGCCACTGGACATTCTAAATGGCTTTTGCTGGTTCTAACAGCAAGATTTGAAACTTGCGATTTTTAAATGAAAAAAAAAATGATCTCGAGAATGAATGCGCAAATGCCGATGCTAACTTCTCCATGGATACCTCAGAGGAGCTTATGAAGCAAGTAAGTTTCCATGTGCCACCCCCTTTGATTGAAAATTCAGTTACCATTTATTTCATTTCATTTTTAATTTATTTATATATTATAAATTCCCCATGAAAACAAGCAGGAAAAAAGTTGCATCTTTGATCAACTACTTAAGTCAAACAGTTAAATATAAATGAAAAAGTAAGTGGCTTTCTTAAACTCAAAGCCATTGCAATGTCCTATATCACATGAAACAACATAAATAACATTAGTAAATTAAGAAAAATATTTTTTTGACTTTTTGATTAAGCTGATAAATCTTCTTCTCTAACATTCTCAAGAGCAACATATTCATATCTCTCATTAGGCCAAAACATCAAATACACCACAACAAAAAATGCAAACTCAATTGTGAACTCCAGCACCATACTCAAGAACCAGTATTCATGGCTTGCTACGGCCCGCATCGCGAAAACCCCTAACCTAGTCAGCCCGACATACACGTAAATCGCGATTGTGAAGTTACCAAAAACCCTCTCGTGCGCCAATCTCTTTCCCTTAGAGTAGTTTCTCGCCAAGTGCCCGACGAACTTACTCACCGGAAGCACCATCAAAACACAGCACAAAAAATCTGAGGCGTAGAACATCACTGCCCAGTACCGGTAGTGCCTGCTCGAGGGCCCGGCAAGACGGATTAATATAAAACAGAAGCTTGCAATGATCTGAAGAGAAACCGCCATACAGATGGCGTATGGTCTGAAAATTGACCACTCGGCCCGTATTAGCATGATAACCGCCACGAAAAGCCCGTTTCTTGAGGTGTATAACGCGAGCCATAACATGTTCCAAATGTGGGGAGTCCCTGTCTGCCTTACCGACTGCTGGGAGTTTGTGTGAGAGACGAGCTCAAGGAATTTCAACAGGAGTAGAATGGACATTAGTATGTGGACCCTATGGAGGAAATGTTTGCTCTTATGACATGCTTGTGTCCATGGTAGGAGGAGGAAGAAGTAGAAAAGCGAAAAAACGAAAAGGCTCATTGGGAGATTGGAGAAACGATCGTCCATGTAGTCCGGACTGTCGTTTCTAGGGTCGAAGTTGTATGTTTCTAGATTGATGGTCATGGAAACCGAGGTATTTTTCGCGCAGTTTACGAAGATGTAGTATGTATCTGGGATGGTGATGAGAACAGTTCGGTTGAGATCTGTTTTTCTGTCGAAGGTGAAGATTGAGAAAACAAAGGGGTTTCCCATGATGCAGGTGTTCTCGAAGAGGGCGAGCTTTATGGCATGACGGGCCGGTGACGGGCCATAATAGAAGCCCATGAAGGAAAGTTTTGTCGGGGTGATGAGGGCTTTCGCGGTCAAGGTGGTGGTGGTGGTGATGGAGAGTGATGAGACGGAGATAGAGATGTGGCCCGGATCTCTGAACCCGAAATCCTGGAGAAGGATGAAGGCCCGATCATCGGAGGATATTTGGATGGTTTGGATCTCAGGTGCTACAGTATGAAGAAGATCGGAGAACACGAGGAGGAAGAGAAGTGAGAAAATATGGAGGTGATGAGATTTTTCATGCATTTTGATGAGATCCTGAAATGGTTAAGTACCTGCATGAGATTAGGATTAAGTTATGGAAAACAATAGCAATAAATCTGACTTAGCTCAAATATAAATAATCATATCACCTAAATGTAACAAAAATACCTTATTCTAAAACTGAGTATCTATATAAAAAGCGTATGAAATGAGTATCCGTCTGTATAAATCCTATTACAAGCATAAAAAACGAGGAAGTGACAAGGACCAGAAACGAACCGTCAACAATTTCATCGCAACAGCGGCCAGCAGCAGACAGTGCTTTCCAGATCATGAATATAGTTTTGGAAGGAAAAAAAACAGATATATATGGACAACAACTCAACATCAGTAGCAGAATTCTAAATAAAATATGGAAAAAAATAAATGAAATACTAATATACATGCATAATTACATTACAGGGAAGATGAGTTATCCACAAAGAAAACAAAAAGAAAAAGTTTTAATGAACAAATTAATACAGAATGGCGTGCAAAGAAAAAAATAGAACCAAGTACAGAAGACTGAAATATACAAAAGGGAGTTTTGTGGAGTTCTAGTATATAACAGTCAATAGCTGTAGCTCCTTTTCCTCGCAGCAAAATTATGGGACGATAAATATTAGGTCGACCCTAGTCGGAAGACTACTACTATTACCAGAGAACTCAAAAGAACCCTAGTCAAGACAAGTCACCACCTCGACCTTGACCTGCCAAATGCAAGATACCATTGGTCATTCACGTATTAAAATTCCAAACCGAAAAGCAAATGACAAACACAGCGAAGCAACTTTCATCCCCCTTTTTTTTTTGCTAGAGATCAGCTATAAAAAGAGAATTTCTGAAAGCAGAATGAAGTTTAAAAGCCATTAAAAATGAGATGAAAAATATAGTAATGAAGACTTGTCTGATAAAAAACGGTACCTGTCCATTTCTCTGCCGCTCGAAAACCCTCTCCCCCCACTTAGGAAACTTCCGTCATCACTCGGTCTCGACCACGAATTCAATGAACCCCGCGAACGAGGCCTCTCATTGTAGTCTACACCTCTAGACTCTTCATATGCTCCAGGCCTTGAACGTGGCCTATCAGACCTAGTAGAATCTTCGTAATCTCCATGTCGCGAGCGAGGTCTAGAATTTTCATACGAACCTGGACGAGAAGGAGGTCTCGGTTCATCATGCTGTCCATGCATGGAAGAAGGTCGATCAAGAGAGCCATCTCTAAGCTGCCCGTCATACGACCCGGGTCTAGAAGGAGGCCGTTCATTAAATCCAGGGCCCGTATAATTTTTTCTTTCAAATATTATTTGACTATAACGAACTTTGTCGTCCAACTGACGGACAAGCAGGTCCAGGTCGTGTTCCCTTTGGCTTATAAGATCGTGTATACTGGCATGGTCTTCATCAGGTTTAGTAAGCAATTCCTTCTTCAAATGTTCGATTTCTTCCTTGAGATTCTTTTCTTCCTCTGTCACAGGCCTGAAAAAAAGTGATCCATCATCCCTTCAGCTTTTAGTAAAATAATTTCTAAGTAACAAAGATAAACATAAATTTAACTAATCTAAAATATTCTAAGTAAATTATCACACATTATAGACAATAAAATATAGTAGCATTATACTTCCAAAGTACTGATGTTGATGGTATTTAAAAATAATCTTCTCTCACGCCATGTACTCTACCAATAATGGAAACCAGTGACAATAAACCGCTACATTTCAGCAGATGATACAGCAGTTCAAAGGAATCTCATGCCTCATGTGAGACTTCAGTGCATATGAATGCCATGGACAAATAGTTAGGATAAAAAATTGCGGGAGGTGGAGGATGTGGAAATAGGCATATTTAAAGAGATGCATTATACCAGTGATGATACACATTAGACACCCATCTAAATTCAAGCGAATTATTAGGCTCGACAAAAAGGACCCAGTTCTGATTGAATATAAACATTTATTCAATTAAATAATTCATGAACAAAACTTATCCTCAATAATTACCTCTCAACCCGTCTATGCTCAAGAGCAAGATCGATTTTTCTCCAATCCAAGCCCTTCTCCTCAAGCAAAACTTCTCTAGGCTTAGCATTCCCAAATGGGTTCACTTTTGTTTTTTCCTTAACTACCCCTTCACCTCCCATTGCCACAACCATGTCCGAACGGCTCGACTGCTGACTACTCGGCCTACTTGAGTGAGAGCTCGTAGGACGGCTCCCACCGCCAACTGAATGCGGCATCTTCTTAACTTCGATCTCAAAGTCCAACTTCTTCCAATCCACACCTTTCTCCGCCAGCACCTCCTCCCTCGGCCGAGCAGCCCCAAACGGACTTGGTCTATTGATCTTCGGCACTATTTCAACATCATTCTTCTTGGAGTCTGAGACCAATCTCTGTTCATTCCGCGTCCATTGGCCCAATTCGGGCCTGGAAGGTCCTGACCCAAAACCCTGTCCGTTAAGAGCCCAGCGATCGGGCTCGGGCCCGGAGAATCGAGATCCGAAGCCTGAAGATTTAGGTTGTTGTGCTTGCGGCAAAGGCTTTTTACCAGAAGCCCAATTGTCTACTTCGTCGGCTCGAGATGAGCTGAACTTTCCGCCCGGTCTGTCTTGATTGTATTCGGGTAGGATTTGCTTCTTCATCGAAGCCCAATTGTCAACCTCATCAGCCCGGGAAGGTTGATTGAAATCTGAAACCCTAGATTCCTGAGGAGTCCCCCTCCGATCATCGTCGTCAAATCCATACGACCTCCGGCCCTCGTACTCCCGCGAACGGCCCGCACTAGGGCCTCCAGATCCGGTTCGCGACCCGTAATTAGAAAAACCGCCGCCGAATCTCCCGTGCTGCACTTCATCGGCCGACCGCTCCTTGGGGCCAGTTGGGAGGCGGAACATTTCATCCGGCGTCAATCCGCGGCTGTATTCCGCCGGGCCGGAGTAAGTGGACTGCTGCTGCATCGTGAACTCTTGCAAGGTCATTTTCGTTTTTTTCTTCTGCTTCGCGGTGGTCACGGCTTCCTTCAGGCTAGGGAAGCTAGCCGGAGGCTGCACCGCGGCGGCTTTCTCGGCAGCTTCGCGCTCCTCTGCGTCTGCGCGCTCGGCTTCGGCAGCCCACGCGCCGATTTTCCCCCATGGCGATTTCGACATTTTTTTTTTCAGTTTCTTTTCTCCCACGACAGTGTACTTGTGGTTTAAATTTTGTTGGTATCAGGGGGTTTTCAATCGGGGCCCCGAAAGTGAGGATCCGAATAATTTGATTAAATTAAGCAATTGGATAAATCTACATTTCCAAATTGTTCACCTCAATTAGACAATTAATTACTACCTACAGTACATATATAACAAATTTATTATATTTTTTTAATTGAATGTTTGCCCTATCTAAAAAGAATTAAGGGATGTGATTAACACATGAATGAAGAAAAGAGGTTTTGACCTTTGCATTGCGAATCCTAACTTAGAAGTTGAAGCTACAAACCTTATAAAAACGTATTTTGGCTCGAACGCGCTCAAGAAAACTGACTCGGTCTCAATTATCAATCCTCAATTTTAAAAAATGCCGGCCATGATCGAACTGACAAGATCAAGCTTTGAAAATTTTAAGCGCCAGTGTCCACCCCTAACTAAAATATGTCATTGGAAATAATCATCTACACTATTTAATATTTTCTTTATCTAAAGATACTGCATACAAAAATTATAGATTAAGAAAATATAATTTCTTTTGTGTTTAATAATATAAATTATGAGTATAATATGTATTGATGTGTAAGTAAAAAAATATTTAGTTGAAAAAGTAATGGTATAAGAATAAAAAAGTGTGCATTGAAAAATAAAGTTGTTAAAAGACATTTTATTTATAAATGTGCCTTGTTTGGAAGAACAAAAAATAGAAAGTATTATATGCACTATTTTAAAAGATAAAATGAGTTAGTCATAAATAATGTTAGGTGAATTTCATCTAGATGTCTTTATTCAAACAAAGAAAAAGTGAGCATATTGACATTAGTATAGTTTACTACTACTATAAATTACTCAAAATTATTCAACTAAACAATAATATCATGTGTATCTTTTGTAATTAAACCAGGAATTTGTTTTAAAAAAAAAAAAAAAACAAGAAAATTCAAAGTAAATAATTTATTAGGAAATGGAGACACACCCCTCATGAGTTTCCTTATTATTACAGCCCGGAGTAGAAACAAGAAGAAGATGCACATGTTCTAATTCTAAATCCAAACATTTGTTTTTCTCCCTAACTTCAACCAAAGCCTTGGTCCTCCTTTGCATACTAATCAATACATTATGCCAAGCATTGAACCTCGAGTTAACCCTACTCGCAAGCCCAACATTCATCTCCACCAAGTCCTCCGTTTTCAGGCCCAGAACTTCGTGGGCCTGGGCCCCATCGAGGGCCCAAATCAGACACGAGCAAAACCCTTTGGTGATCTCCGAGTCACTGTCCACCCCGAAGCTCATCGCCCCATCTCCATCCATCCCCACCTCGAGCCACACCTGGGCCGTGCAGCCCAAAACCCGATTCTCTCGGGTCCTCCGGGACTCATCGAATGGATGAAGGGTAGTCGCGTATTGGAGCAGCCTTTTGACCCGCTCGACCGGGTCGGGCAGGGATTTGAACTCAAGATCCAAGCTTCGGACCTTTTGCGACACGGTTGCGATTTGCGGGTTTTTGTGGAAAATGCAATTTAAGGTTTTCGGTGGGCTTTTTTGGGAGATGGGTTTTCCTGGGTTTGTTGAGAATGATGGAGAAAAGAAGGATCTTGCGGATAAAGAAACCATTTTTATTTATTTATTTATTTATTTTAATTTCAAGAAAATGAAAAGAAAAAAAAACTTTTTTTTTCAGAGTAACTGAGAGAGAATAGGTAAAAGATGAAGATCCTCGAAATGCGGAATTTCAATTTATATATACGCGAGAAAGAAAGAGGAAACGAAGTTTGTTTATTACATGGCGGCGAAATTTTGTTACGTTACTGTACTAGTATTTATTTAATTTTATTCTTATAAAAAAATTACGTGTTGGTATTATATACGTAAGTACATACGATAAGTATGTACGATGAAATAACTAGTATTAATACATACGATTATTTAAAACCATAAACTTCTGGAGTAATGATGATGGTCACATACTCACATATCATATTAAAAGTGGATGGATATTCCCTGGTTAGTGGAATTCATACTACAGTAATTTTAAAAAAATGAAAATAATACTAATAAATAATAATATGAGTGTATAATTTTAAGTTGACAATCCAGTTCTCCCAGATGTCATAGTTGGGGAAAGCTTCTTCAGGTCACGACCACTCGCCCAGCCCATGTCAGTAAGGGTCGCCTAGAGATAAGCAGCCTATAGTTCTTTCTCAAACCCTTAGATATAGAGCCCTAATATAATAAAGAAAAAAACTATATGAGAAATAATTTAAGACCCTCAGTCTGTTTTTTTCTTAATAATGATGATCCACATGCCCGCTATGAAAGGATTTGAACTTCCAGTTCGATTTTTCATCCTTGATACGAGCAAATCAGACATGTTCTCAATTTCAGGAAGAAACTTCAAAGCATGATAGTTCACTCTGCATCTTAGCCTGTTGATCTCTTTAGGAACATTATCATACCTAACCGAAAAGAAAAATCAAAGTAGTTATCACTAAAATGTATGGTTAAGGATGGAAAGATGAAGAAAAATACACCGACTTGAGCTGGCGACTCACCCCAATCGATCAACAAAAGGTTTCAAGGCAATTATCTTCTTTTCCTTGATACGATACGAGGTACAATATTGTCTGTTATGGACCTAGTGCAATTAATTACAGTGAGACCACAAGCAACAAATTTAGAATTTTTGTGAAAATAAATATTGTATTAGGAATAAGTTAACATTATCAAAGCATTATATTCTTTTCACAAGTATATAGTATAAAATAAGAATAATCACCAGCAACAAGAAATATATGTATTAGAAGGTTAGAAACACAAACTTTATACCAGTGAACACCTGAATTGAAGGTATCTCAAATTACACCTATTTCTGCTCTTGATGCTGACCGTCGGATATTTGTTTAGCTATGAAATCAATGGGCAGTGATCCAACTGGGACCGAAGAAGACTCATCTACTGCTTCGAACGAGTCATTAATGTAATATCTATCATTCTCGTCATCTGAATCATCACCATCTCTATTCGAATAAATCGTGACTGGATAAGAGTGCTCAATTGCCTGACATGCGCTATCGAATTCCTCCACTTTCGACAAAAGCTCATCGGGACTAAGGTCCAACTCATCAAGGACCGACGCCTTTCCCGATTCAATCGCGCGTTGCCACATGGACATCATCTTAGGGCTTGACCTTACTGATTTCCTATCTGTTTTTTCTGGTAAACAAACAGTCGAATTGAGAGCATTAATGCATAATAGATTAGAGAAAAAACATATACATAGTTCGAGACAGTTTTCCATTTAGTCCACTCTCTTAAAATGATAAAACTATTCGGCATACAATCCACAAAAGAAACTCCTAGACGAGTTATGATTTTCTTCAACATTCTTGAGAAATCGTATGTACATGCTAAACAATGTTTAAGTAGTACCTGAGATTTTGGCAACTCTTGAGTCATAAGCGGAAGAGAAGTTTTCTTTCGGAGGAGTTTCATTCTTGTACATAGATTTCCACTCTCTTCCTCTCCACATTAGTATTTGTTCATCATCGAAAGATAGCAACACGCATGGTACCAATTCCTACAGATTAAGAAACACAACTTAACTAATGGAATTATTATTACTAGTCCGTATTTATTTCTATTTTTGGATTATCATTTATCTTTTTTAAGGTAATAAATAAGTAAATACGGACCTTAAGCTTGGCTCCTATCTTCTTGTAGTCACTGGGATGCATCCCTCTGCAATCTATCTTCACCAATATGGACCCTTCGAAAGCTATCCTCACGTCCCTCACAAGGGTAAGATAAACTCCATTTTTTGCTGCATTATACGATATAAAAGAACATTATCAGGTCACGAAAACAAAATCGAAAACTTTGGAAGAAGAAAAGCATCACGTGTCAAACCTTTTTATACCTAATTTACATATTGGCAGCAGGTTTTCCCCTTTCATTTTCAATTGATTGGCTTCCTCTTTAGTCAACCCTTCCGGAGCAACTTGTATGAGCTTTGGATAAACGGGGGCGGCCGGTTTCCAAAGCATGACGGGCAATTGAGGGCGTTTTCGGTGATCGTAGTTTCTACCTCGGAACAGAAATAAAACACCGCCTACCCTATGAACAATCTTCCCACCGGATTTTTCCTGTCATGATGCAACAGATACAAAGATAATTGGCATAGTACACAATCACAACGATAAGAAATTAACGCGACAGGAAATGAGAGAACCTCAAGGCATCGGCATATATTGTCCATGTCAACAGTTGGGACACCCAAGCAACGAACTTTACATATCGGCTGTCTTTTCCAATGTGTATGTATCAATTCCAACATGTTATGAGTTAATCCATCTCTACCTACAGAATTTAATCTCCCACAATCAAGAAACTTATACACATGAATATCAACGAAATCATCCGAAATTGAAATTAATTTAAAAAATGGGAATTAAAAAATCACCTAAATTGACCTGTTTATTGCCAGACGAATACTTCTTCACCATCTCATTGACCTCCGACCTCGACAGAGGTTTACCCAACACCTCCTCCCTTGGCCGGACGGTAAAATTACCCAGCTCGTAACTCCTCAACATCTCGTACCTTTTCCCGCGGGCGCTGTCGTCGTCTTCGGCAGGACCCAACGGCTCAAAGAGCTTTATGTTCCTCTTGCTCTTCTTCATGGGGGCCTTCCCCGTCCACGGCCGCGGCATTGTCGGCGGGGCGAAGGGCAGGAAAGCCGGCTCGCGCATGGCCAGCGGCTCCGCCTTCGGAGTCTCCGAGTAGCTGTACATGAACTCGAAAGGTGCGCCGGGGAGCTGGTAGGAGATCCCAGAGCTTCCGATGACGACCGCCCGGTCATCGGGGTCGTCGGGCAGGGGGATTTTCTGGCCGGGCCTGACGGGCTTGTAGTACTTGGGGTTTCGGTGGAGGGTTTTTAAGGCGGGCGCAGTCGACGGGGGAGGGTTAGGGCTTCGTCGGGATTTCAGGGGAGGAGGGTATTTGGGGATTGGGATGGGGGGTTTGGGTTGCGGGGAGGGGGTGGGGTTGGTGGAGTGGGGTGGGCTGGTGGGTAGGGTTGAGAAGAGGTTCGGATTTTGTAGTGCTGCGAGAATCGCCATGAAAGGTGGTGTTATTTTGCTGGGTTTTTTTCGGGAGGGAGATGAAGTGAGGAAGGGGATAATTTTGCAGATATTTTTCAGTACCTGAAACGACGTCGTCTTTCATTTTTAGTACTACTGCTTAGAGCATTGACGTACAATGGTAACAATTTTTTTAAGTTTGAACTCATTAAAGTGAACTCGTACCATTGGGAGTTTCAGTTCATTATACCCACCCTACTTATCCCACCCCACCAAATTGAACTCGGTTCAAAAGTATGAACTGAGTTTTTTTTTTTTTTTATGTCAGAGTACACAATTATTCCCAAATAAATGGTCAGAAATGCTGCGTGGAAGACACACCCCAAATGCGCAATTAAGCTATAATCATAGTTTTTAATTTTAATTACGTTAAATTAAAATTATTAAATTAAAATTATTTAAGTTAAACTATAATCATAGTTTTTAATTTTAATTTTGTTAAATTAAAATTATTAAATTAAAATTATTTGCGTTAAACTATAATCATAATTGTTAATTTTAATTGTGTTAAATTAAAATTATTTGCGTAAAACTCTATTTGCACAAATAATTTTAGTTTTTTTGCTGTTTTTTAATTTATGAAAACTTAAATAATTTAAATTATTTGTTAATTAAATTAAAATTTAATTATTTTTTTAATTTAAATTATTTTACACATAATTTTAAATTATTAACAAAATTAAATACAATTTATTATTTTTATACATAATAATGAATAATAAATATTTGTAATTCAAGTGTATATTTTATTTAATAAAAATATATATAATTAAAAAAGTAAAAGTTTGTATGACCCACCCAATTCGGTTCAAACCAAAAAACCAATGCAAGTATAGATTATGTAGTTCAGTTAATAAGAAAAGTGATGAAAATAAATTAATAAATTATTAATTTGTGGTGGGTTGGTATGAACTGAACCCACCATTGTACATGCTCTTATGACTGAAATGAGTGCCTATATCTATATCGTGCATATACGCACAATAATTTGTGCATTCGGCCCTCTAAATCTTATAGGCCCAAATAAAAAACAAGTCGAGCCGTATAGGGGTGATTAATGCGAAGCATCGTAGTCGATTAGAAAAACGAATATTCGGAGGACTGAGGGGCTGGAAACGAACCGAGCAGTTCGCGAGGGCTCGTGAGCTGCTCGAGTCAACGTTCGACTTAAGTTCGGTCAAACTCGAGCTCAAATCGAGCTCGAGCCGAGCATTATCTTAAACGAGCCGAGCTCGAGCATCAATCCTAAACAATCGAGCTTTTCGAGCGATTCGAGGTCGAGTCGAACTCGAGCAATACGAGTCGAGTCACTCAAACAAGATGAAGTTTAAAGTACATGAGTTTAAAGTCCCCCTTTATAAAAGTGTGAGTTTTTTACACCAATTGTCTATAAAATGTCTCTTATACCCTTACTATTTCATAAAATCCAAAATAAACAAAAACAATATCAAATAAAATAAAAACAAAACCAAAATAACTTGTGGGGCCCACGAGATCAGATTTTTTGTTGAGTTGAGGGTTTGGTATTGGTTTAATTGTGCATTCATATTCATATTCATAACAAAACCTACCAAACCAAACCAAAAAAAAAAATCAAAAAATCTCTCCAATCCACACAAAAAACTCTACCATGTTGCCCCGTTAGATTCTGGAAAACGCCGGTCGAATATACGCGTGGCTAAACGAGCCAAAACGAGAGGTACGTGCTCCAGTTTTTCGCCCGTTTTTTTTCTGCGTCTGTTGCTCGATGGGTTGCTCGATGGTACGCTCCATCGCGTAACCCATCGAGCAACTAAGAATTTTTGAAGATCTTGGTTACTCGAATGCTTCATTACTGAAAAACATTCGAGTAGTAATTCGAGTAACCTTATTCCAGTAACAGATTCGAGTAATGTGAGGTTACTCGAAACTCTTTACATGATGATCCTGTTACTCGAATCTAACAGACCATCCTGTTACTCGAATCACCATCCTGTTACTCGAATGAAACTGTCCATCATGTTACTAGGGCTGGAAATGAGCCGAGCTGCTCGCGAGCGCTCGTGAGCAGCTCGAGTCAACGCTCGACTCGAGCTCGGTCAAACTCGAGCTCGAGTCGAGCTCGAGCTACTCGAGTTTTTTACGAGCTCGAGCTCGAGCCTAGTTTTTATACTCACGAGCTGCTCGCGAGCAGCTCGAATAAATATTTTTTATTAAAATATCTCTAATATATATATAATATTAATCCAAATCTTAATCCTTTTTTCACCTTTCTCATTTCTCTTCTATTGGATGTTCTTTTCGATTTTAACAAACTATCACATAAAATCTTTATAGACATTTTGTAATTTAATTTTACATAAGTATGGAGCTACCACGAGAAAAATAACCATTGCCTCAAATCTACTGATCGAAAGCTTAAGAAACGAGCCGATCCCGAGCTGTTTGAACGAACCGAGCCCGAGTTGCTCGAACGAGCCGAGCCCGAGCTACTCGAACGAGTCGAGCTCGAGTTTCCAATATTGTTTGCGAGCCGAGCTCGAGCCCCATAATGCTTGGCTCGTCGAGCTCGAGCTCGAGTTCAAGCAGGTGTAAAATTTATGCGAGCCGACTCGATAAGTTCAAAACTCGACTCGGCTCGGCTCGTTTCCAGCCCTACATGTTACTCGATGGAACAGTTCATTCGAGTAACAGGGCCTGTTTTTTGCAAAAAAAAACATTTTTTTCGTAATTTTTGGTTTGTTTTGTCGATATATATGGATATGTTGTAATAGTTAACCTAATTCAATAATGTTTTTTGTAATTGTAGATGTCGAATCAACGAATCACGATACGTTACGGTGGTCGTTGGGAACGAGCGGTCTACGTCGACGGGATAGATATGTGCCTTTTCTTCAGGAGGGATCAACTTACCCTCGATGGTCTTGTGAGCCAGATTCGTGCCGTTTTGCGCCCTCCGCCGAATATCGAGTACATGTTGTTCATCTTAACACGAGGCAATGATTTTAGGAGCGTGCGGTGTCCTTTGCTTAGCGACGACGATGTATCCCGCATGCTAGACGAGCAAAAGGACGATTGTTTCATTTTCGTCACCGAGATGCTAGAGGAGGCACAACCAAATGCCCCCGAGGTGAATATTCCAGAAGTGGATCCGGACGTACCGACTGAGGGCGAGAGGCATGCTGAGAATTCCGAGGACGACGAAGAAGCTCGTCAGACCGATCTGTTGCAGTCGTTGACCACTGAATGGACAGAATGGATTAGAAAGCCGCGGGTCATCAAAAATATTCTGTCACGCCGTAATCTGTCCTCGAGTTCTAGTGCGGGAGCCGGCGAGCAACCCGAAGCAGCTCAGAATGCTCAGAATAATCCACTGCGCAACTGGATCATTCCACTGCCGGAGTTTGACCCCGCGGTTCCATTGCGATCGGTCGAGCCTCCCGAACTGGTGTATGGTCATATTGCAGTCGGCTCGACAATCCGAACGAAATCGGATCTGAAGATAGCGGTGGGGATGTATCACATGGAGCATATGGTGGAGTGTGCCACTAAACGCTCGACCACTGAACGGGTAGCGTTCGTTTGTAAGCGAGGTTCTGAGAAGTGCCCGTTCAAATTGTGTGCTACTGGGAATGACGAAACACTCTGGAAGATTACGAGGCTGAACTTGAATCACGAGTGTGTCAATGATTTGGATCGGACTGCCGATCGTCACGTGTCGAGCAAGGTTGCCGCTACTTACTTTGCACGTCAGCTAGTCGACGATGAGATCACACTGAAGCCGAAGACGATGATTTCTGATTTGAGGAGATTGTACGGAGTTGTGATCGATTACAGCTTCGCCCTGCGGACGAGGAACCTGGCCGTTGAAATGAGGTACGGCAACTATCAGGATTCATATCAGATGCTCCCGTCATATCTGCACGTGCTGAAAGAATGCAATCCAGGGACTCGGTATGATATTCAGACGACCAGTGAGGGCGTGTTCTGTCACATGTTTGTTGCACTTGGGCAGTGCATTAGTGCATTTCAGCAGCGCACTCTGCGTCCCGTCATAGTAGTCGACGCCACTCATTTGAAGGGAAAAAACAGTGGTGTGTTATTTGTTGCCGTCACGAAGGACGGAAACGAGCAGATTTTCTCGCTTGCCTTTGGTATCGGTCCGATTGAGAATGACCTGGAGTGGACGTGGTTTCTAGAGCACCTCAGGCTTTGCTACGATGCAGACGATCTGCTCATTGTGTCCGACCAGCACAAGAGCATCGCGAATGCTATTCGGAGTGCCTATCCCCACGCAACCCGTGCGTTGTGCTGTCACCACCTCGAGAAGAATCTAGCAATGTACCGCTCTCATGTAATCACAATTGTACACAAAGCTGCCTACTGTTATCGAGTGGATGAGTTTGAAAAATATTTATCTGATTTGGAGAAAGCCAGTGGAGACGGTGCTTATAGGCGCCTCGTTGGACTCGGTGTTGAGACCTGGGCAAGGTCGAAATGTGCTGCACGACGATATGGTTTCATGACATCGAATGCGGCCGAAGTCTTCAACGGTGCTATCAGATGGCCACGACGATTGCCTGTTTGTGCTATGCTCGAGTCGATTCGTGCGATGATTGAGAGATGGTTTGACGAGAAACGAAGGAAGGCTAATGAGAGGGAGGATGAGCTGACCGAAGAGGCATTCGCAAAGGTGTCTAATCAGAATCAGTTGAGTCATCATTTTCCTGTTCGGGAGGTCAGTGCGGGGGCCGTGTTCAGAGTTGAGGAAAACGGGAGGTCCTATCTCGTGGATATCGCGAGACGCACGTGTGACTGTCGGGAGTTCGACTTAGACCTTATTCCATGTCGTCATGCTGCTGCCGCTATACGGTATGGTATCGGTTTCCTTACATCTTCTTTTTAATTTTAAACATTCAATTAATTAATGCCACTAACCTGATACTTTGTGTAGACGGGCTAGATTTTCATTGTACGATTTCGTCGGCCCCTATTTCAAGCAAAGCAGCTTGAGAGAGATGTATGCGACTCCTATTGTGCCAGTACCACACGTTGATGATTGGGTTGTCCCTCCAGAAGTATCTTCGTACGTGTGTCTTCCACCGGAAGTGGTTAGTCAGGCTGGACGTCCGCGGTTGAGTCGGGTTCGTTCTGCAGTTGAGGGATCTGGGTCTGCTCGTCGTGTACAGGTTTGTTCTTCGTACCTAATATTGTGTCGTCATTAGTTTGAGTAAAGACCTAATACCGTGTATTTGTGTGCATGTGTGTACGAAATGTAAGGGCGTAGGACATAACATACGCAACTGCAAGGCTTACATCCCTCCTGCAGGCGTTGATTTGAATGTCCCTCCGGAAGCCTCGGGAACGCAAGAATCGGGTCGAAGAAGGCAGAAGAAAAAGTGCAGCATTTGCAGAACCGAGGGCCACACGAAAACAAAATGTCCGATGCGTGTGGATTGAGGGCTCTTCTTATGTTTGGTTGATTTGTTATCGTGTTTCTCGATACATCGTATGACTAGGATTGATTTATTATCTTGTTTCTGGATATATTCAGTGTGTTTCTTTGGATATTTGCAGTGGTTTTTGTTATACCTATGTGATTTGCAGGTCAGGGTATGTAAAAAAACAGAAAGGGCATTCTGCATATTCAGTACGCCATCGAGTAACCTATGTCGATTAACCTCATCGATTAACCCATTCTTGTAACCCTTTTTTCGATTAACCCAATTTTGTAACCTATCGATTAACCCATTCGATTAACCCAATTTTGTAACCCTCCTTTCGAGTAACCCATTCTTGTAACCCTTTTTTCGATTAACCCAATTTTGTAACACATCGATTAACCCATTCGATTAACCCATTCGATTAACCCAATTTTGTAACCCTTTTTTCGAGTAACCAATTCTTGTTACCCTTTCGATTAATCCATTCGATTAACCCATTCGATTAATCCATTCACTTAACCCTACCTTCGCTTAACCCTACCTTCGATTAACCCTTTCGTGTACATTAGGGTTTCCATCGAGTACATTAGGGTTACCATCGACCAACCATCGAGTAACTAAGAAGCTCCCATCGACCAACTATGAACAGGACCCGTTTTTTTCAATTTTAAGGTCGTTCGTCAATTTCTAATTGTGTTTTTGCGTATGTAACTTCATTTTAATGATAAAAAACACTTATTAAACATGTTTTGATGTTCAATTTTGGTGTTCTAATCCATAACATGTCAACATTGAACTAATATCATAGTTTGTTTGTTGTAAACTTACTTAAGATATTTAGAAAAGTATGACTAATGTTCCACGTTTCACTTATTTTCACTCTAAACGAATCGATTGATCATCTAAACTGTTTTAATAATGTTTTATGGCTCTACATTGAACTTATTAGTGCAAAAAACAACTTAATTACCCAAAAAAAGACCAAAAAATACTAATTTTGAATGGTTAGTCGATGGTTAGTCGATGGCAGATCGAGTAACAGCCTATCGACCAACCTTGGAGATTCATGATTACAGGATGATGGCTATTCGAGTAACCTTTTCCTGTAACCTATTTCGAGTAACCATATTCCTGTAACCCTTTCGCTTAACCCTTTCGAGTAACCCCTTCGATTAACCGTTTTAAAGTTCTCTTGCAGATTCAGGCCTGATTCTACGTTACTCGATTGACCTGTTCTTGATTACTCGATGGTTACTCGATGGAACATTCCATTCGAGTAACCTCTGGGCATAATGAAAAAAAGGTTTTTTTGCACATTTTTAAACCAAACCTGCAACATTCTTATCAAGCATTCAATATACAACCCATCCAAGACAAAAATACCAACAATACTAAACAATATTTCATCCAAAACAAGTCTAATACCAAACAATACTAAACAAATCTCTAAAGTGTCGAGAATAAATCATCTATGAAGGTACTCTTCATTCGTTACCCCTTCCCGAGCTAACCAAAAAATCATCCTACCAACATATGCTCGGTACTTTGTGATGTAACCAATGTCAATAGTCTTATTCTCGTGAGTCAATTTCTTGTTGACTAAGCGATCCAGGTACATGCAACAGATCGACCCACACGAGCTCCCGTCGTCTTGCAATATTTGTTGGTCCATGGGCATTAGCTCAACCTTGAAAGCACACGTCTTACGCTCCCTGAAAAATAAAACATTGAAAGCACACGTCAATATCATATAAGAAAAAAGATAAAACTACACAACAAAATGAATTAAAAGATTGAATCATACATGTACGAATGTTGATCCCACCAATTTGCGCTTTTTAACAATCGAGGCAACAAATCTGTGATGGGCTTCAGCTCTTTAACCCTGATCTTGGGATTCGGGAGAGTATGCAACAAGGAATCATACACTTCGACAGTCCAGGTGTCGAAAACAATGACCGCCACGATCCAGTGAATGTTATCCAAGTTGCAAATCAAGGCCACCTTACATACAAACAATGAAAATATAAGAAATCAGAGAAACCGAAGTTTATTAAAATTCATTTAACATACCTTACGGATATTGTACCAACTATGTTGACCACCACCCGGACCCGATACAATTTTTCTCAAATCCAGAGGTGGGATCCAATTCTTGTATCTCTGCTCGAAATTATCCGACTTCCCTGTGTGCTTCAGTTTCTTGTATTCACGGCACATAGTTTGCTTTGGAAAGGACATAAATTATGTTAGTAAAAACATAATAAAAATATCAAATATAACAAACACAGATAAAAGACATTCACTTACAAAGAAGTCGGGACCAAAGATCTGGTGCGTAAAGTCGTGCACGCGCGCCTTCACCCCTTCTTTGTTTTTGAGTTTTTGTCTCAGGAAAGCAACATACAAGTCGAGTACCTGAATATTAACACGTTGTTAAGATTTAAACATAAATTAATAAAGTTAAAATTTATAATATTACCTGAGACGTGAACCAAACGGAGGGACTTTCGACATCGTCGAAAAATTTCTGATCAAGGACCAAATCATCACAGCACTTCACCCTCACGCAAGAATCGGGCCCCGACCGTCTGTACACCTTGTACATCTGCGCGCTTCTTAAACTGCGATCCTTACTAAAATCTTGGATGAAAGGGCTACGCAAGTACTTAGAAGGCATAACAACACGAGGTCCGAGGCTGCTCTCCCCGTCATCCTGCTCGTCATCATCCTGCTCCACGTCGCCCTCATCCTCCTCAGTGAAGCACACATCATCCTCGTCACCCTCCTCGTCATAAGCAGCTGGCTCTGAGAAGATATCAAAGTTCCTCTCAGGATAGCTCTCGACATCGACCACAACAGCTGGTCTCGGCGTGCTGGACATCCCTAGATCAAAAGGAACAATCGACGGAGGCGTGCGGTAGCTGGAGGACTCAAATGGATAGGCCGGCGGCGGCATCTGATAACCCTGGAATGGAAAGACTGGACCCTTAAATGGACCGAATGGACCCGACATCTGGTAACTCTCGAATGGATAGCCAAATGGAAATACTGGAGGCACCTGGGGCTGGGGCTGGTAACGCATCCATGCGTCAGCATCTCCAAACGAATACTGCCGAGGGTCAGGCATCGCCGACGTCGAGAATCGACCTGGTGCTCTGCTCAAAGAAGTCTCAGCAATGTCCTCGAAGTGGTAGGAATGACGAGGAGGTGAACTCTGAGGGGGCGAGGAAGGCTCTTCGTACAATGGCCTCGAGGGATAAGGCCGTGGCTGGGAGTGTCGTCTCATACCGAAGAAGCCCTTCATTTGAGAGAGCAAGCTCTCCGTGACACTCTTCGTCACGCTCTCCGTGACGGCCTTCACGATGTGATTCGTGAATCCCTTCTCGGACGTGTCGAACAAGATCCTATCGAGGTCACTCCGACGATAAATAGGTGGATCATCGTCCACCACTCTCTCAGATGCATGTGCAGCTCGAGACTCAGGAGGAGTAGTATCTCGAGCAGGAGGAGAAGCACCTCGAGGAGGAATAGGAGGAGAAGCACCTCGAGGAGGCGGAGAATTATGTCGAGCTTTCCGAGATTTACGTCTCTCTAGTCTCTCTGCTGAAGAGCTGGGCGTGACATCGTCACGCGTGCGGATACCTGTCGCCGCCTTCTTGATTGTCTTGGACACGCTTTCGGCCACACGATCCACAAGCTTCTTCTTCTTCTTCTCCATCTGCTTCTTCGGTGCCGGTGCTCGTGCCGGCGCCGCTGCGTGAGTTAAGCGGAGGGGAGGCTGGTACGGGACGGCATACAGCTCACCGGCCTCCGTCAAACTCCTGTAATACATCATCTCCTCCTCCTCCGGTGTCGGTGTGAGGGTCTCGTGCACTTCAAGCTAAAAGAAAACAATTAAAAAAAAAATTATTAGATATTCGATAAAATTATTAATTCAAAATTATTAACGAAACAGATTGACGGTTACCTGCTCATCCTCGAAGTAATCCGTGAAATCGAAGTTAGTCTTCCTCTGCGTCCAATGCAAAAACCGGGGCCTTCGCGTCTCTCGGCTCCGAGTAGCGCACTGTCTCCCTAAAGCAGGAAATGCCTCGAAGGCCCAACACTGGAAGGCCCAAACTGGACCGTAAAAGTGATAAGCCGCTTTCTCGGCCTGATCAGCTGCCATCCCAGTAATGCTGATGTAGTGCGAGAAGTTCTGGAACGTGTAAGAACCCCAAGGAAACCACTCCCAGCCATCGTGATCCTCCACCAGTGTCCAGACCCAGTTCTCGACATCCAGTTTCTCTCGACCAATCAGAACGAAGTAGAGAATCAAGATGTTGGCAACCTTGAAATAATCATTTAGGTCGTTGCATATCCGCAGACCATTGAACGAACTGAGCAGTGCTTCAATCTTCATCACTCTGCAACGGAATAACCTCCGATGGATGCCTGTAATGGGAGCTTCATGACCTTTGTCTGTGGGATCGAAGTTACTGTTGATGGTGGAAAAATTGTGTTCTCCAATTACCAATTAAAATAGATATTTTGGGGATTGAGTAGTGAACAAGGCTATTATGCTCTCTAGGAATTTTTGGGGAAATGTGTAGATAGATCAATAAAATATTACACCTACTATTTATAGAGAATACAAACTAGGGTTTCTAAAATGAGTTAATGGGCTGAGCCCACCAACATCCTTCTTTTAGGCCCATCCCTTGCGCTCTAGGCCCAAAAGCAATAACATGAATTCCGATGGATCGAGCACGTCACTCCTGTTCGCCCGCGCTCATGCTTGTTCCGACTGAGTCTGTCCATATGCTTCGGCCGAACATGTCTCCTGTTCACCTTATTGTATCTTATGGAGTTAATCTTCGATACCCCCCCCCCCCCTTTTATTCAGCTCGCTCTTCTCTAAAGGGCGAACAAGGGGAGGAGCCCTATGCTCGGGTTCTAGTCAGAAATTCGTCGCGTAACAGTTACTATCCCCAAAGCGCAGGCCGGTGATCAGGGCGTATTCTTGTGCTCGGAACTTCACAATACGATCCCCGATAGCAAACCAGTGCTCAAACTCTGGTATTCTACTCTTGCTAACGATCTCTCTCGATAGCAGTTTGTGCAGAGGTTTGTTCGATCGGTCTGCACTGGGCATGGTAAGGAACTGACTGAACAGATACGTCTGTTCGTACTCCGCGAGGCCCTCGTCCCCACCCACTTCCCTCAGAGTATCTTGTACGTTTTTCAAAACTCCGCGTCAATCGCCGCAATTGATCGCTCTCGAAATGTCGACGAAATCCGGTCTCCTCCATCGAAAACCAGCCTGCACAAATGGAGAAGAAGCAATTAAAAACAGATTAATAGGATCAAAACAAACAAACAAAAAAAAGTTTTTGCCTCCATCGACCAACGTATTCGAGTAACCCCATCGACCAACGTGTTCGAGTAACACCATCGACCAACACATTCGAGTAACCACATCGACCAACCAATTCGAGTAACCAAATCGACCAACCAATCTGACTAGTCGATGAGGTTAATCGAATTGGTTGCTCGATGGGTTGATCGATGGGGTTAGTCGATGTTACTAATCGACTGCCATCGAGCAGCCAAGAACAGATTTCAGAAATCGCAATTTTAGACAATTCAACTCAAAATTACAGTTCTAAATCACGTATAACACAAGAAAGAACTCAACCAAGCATCTAAAGCACCATATAATCTATCACATTGCTCGAATTCTCGAAAAAAAAATCGAAAAAAAGGGTTTCGGATTCGGGAATTACCGGAGGTTGGAGACTCGGTTCTTCTTGTTGTTGTTCTTCCTCATGCTCGGAATCAGATGGCGTCGCCGACGATGACATTGCTCCGTTGATTCGAAATCGAAAAAAAAATTGGTGCAGGCGGCGGGTTTCGTTTACGGGGAGAGAAAGAAGAGGAAAAAAAAGTGGGGACCGATACTTTTTTTTAATTCTTGTATTTTTCTTTTACTTTCAAGGGTATAATAGGTACTTCAAATGCAATTGGTGTAAAAAACTTATGCTCTTATAATTGAGCACAAAAAACTCACAATTCTTATTAACTTGACCAAAAATCCACAGGACTCTATCTATATCGTGCATATACGCACAATAATTTGTGCATTCGGCCCTCTAAATCTTATAGGCCCAAATAAAAAACAAGTCGAGCCGTATAGGGGTGATTAATGCGAAGCATCGTAGTCGATTAGAAAAACGAATATTCGGAGGACTGAGGGGCTGGAAACGAACCGAGCAGTTCGCGAGGGCTCGTGAGCTGCTCGAGTCAACGTTCGACTTAAGTTCGGTCAAACTCAAGCTCAAATCGAGCTAGAACCGAGCATTATCTTAAACGAGCCGAGCTCGAGCATCAATCCTAAACAATCGAGCTTTTCGAGCGATTCGAGGTCGAGTCGAACTCGAGCAATACGAGTCGAGTCACTCAAACAAGATGAAGTTGAACTAATTGAGCTGCTCGATCGAATTGCTCTCGAGCATGAAAAAAAAATCGCGAGCCGAGCTCAAGCACCCTCCCGAGCAGCTCGTCGGCAATTTTTTTTACCGAGCTGACTCGATAAGCTCAAAGCTCGACTCGATTCGTTTTCCAGGTCCGGAGTACTGGTTATACTATATAATAATATGATATTGTTAAAGGTACATGTTTGTTGACCATAAATGATTTTGTGAGTGTATATTATCTAATGTTGACTTTTGAAAAACTGTTTGGAAAAAAATAGTACTACAATTGTTCATATTTCTTACTATTAATTGTATTAATACCAAATTCATAATTTGTTTGATATATAACAGCAATATACAAGAAATAGGATTAATAAAAAGTTTAAAAAGTCGCTTATTTCAAGCTCGCTCACGGTTTCAAGGTGTTCCCGACGTCAATGACGAAGCGGTACTTGACGTCACCTTTGGCGAGCCTCACCATCGCCGTATTCACATAATCCATGGCAATGATCTCGACGTCCGGCAGTATATTATGCTTGGCCGCGAAATCGATCATCTCCTGCGTCTCCTTTATCCCTCCGATCATGCTCCCACCAATCATCTTCCGCTGCGTCGCCAGCGCAAACATCGGCAGCTCCAGCGGCTTCTCCGGCAGGCCCACCACGACCAGCTTCCCGTGCGGCTTCAGCAGATCCAGGTACGCCTGGATCGAGTGGTGGACGGCCACCGCGTCCAGGATCCCGTCGAGGGTCCCCGCCGCCCCCTCCAGCTCATGCGGCAGCAGGAACTGATCGGCGCCGAGGGTCTCCAGGGCGTAGGCCTTCTTCTCCGGGGAGATGTCGATGACGGTGACCTTCGCCCCGAAGGCTTTTAAAAACTTGACGGCCAGATGGCCCAGCCCGCCCAGCCCGGCGACGCCGACGCTGAGGCCGGGCTTGTCGAGGCCGTAGTAGCGGATGGGGCTGTAGGTGGTGATCCCGGCGCAGACGAGCGGGGCGCCGCGGTCCATGGGGAAGTTGTCCGGCCAGCGGATGACGAAGTCCTCGTCGGCGACCATGATGTCGGAGAAGCCGCCGTGGGTGAGGGAGCCGTCGGGGAGGACGCCGTTGTAGGTGTCGATCTTGTCAGGGCAGTAGTTCTCGAGGTGGTTGGCGCACTGCTCGCAGGAGCGGCAGGACCCGACCATGACGCCGACGGCGACGTGGTCGCCGACCTTGAAGTTGGAGACGCCGGAGCCGATCTGGGTGACGAGGCCGACGATCTCGTGGCCGGGGATCATGGGGTAGTGGGAGAAGCCCCAGTGGTTCTTGATCTGGTGGAGGTCAGAGTGGCACACGCCGCTGTAGAGGACCTTGAACTGGACGTCGCGCTCGCCGGTGGTGCGGCGGGTGAACTCGACGGGAGAGAGAGTTCCCGACGTGTCCTTCGCGCCCCAACCGAATGCCTTGATTGTCTTCGCCATTGAATTAGCTACTATTTTCGTTCGATAGAGAATTAGAGAAGGGTTTGTGCTCGTGATTGAATAAAATAATAATATAATATTAAGGCGAAGTAGGGGGGTTTATATACACACGTAAAGTCACGACTCACAAGAGGATGGGATAGGATCGGTGTAGCGTCAGCGTGACTCGGATTGTCAACTGTAATTAATGTTTCCCTTTTTTGGGATTTTGGATAGGGATTTTCCAGATTTCGGTGCTCTTTTTTTTGTTTTTTGGTAACTACGTGGTGGTGAGTCACCGTGTTATTTATTACAGGCGGCAATGGGTCAGTGCATGCAAGTATTGAATATTATTACATGGCGGTATAACTTGAGAGAGAATAGGTAAAAGATGAAACGAAGTTTGTTTATTACTACATGGCGGTGAGGTTTTTGTTACGTTATTCATTTAAATTTATTATTAAAATTAAATTAAAAAAATTACATGTTGCTGGTAGGTATCATATACTACAATGAAAGAACTAATAATAGTAATAATACATACGATAATACTAAACCATAAACTTACGGAGTAATTATTAAGGTCTTCATATCATATTAAAAGTGCTTTAAGTATTGATTATTAAAATGTCCCTAAGTATCTGTAAGGATAATCCCTTGTTAGTGGAATTCATACTAATTAAAAGAAAAATGAAAATAATAATAATAATATGATAGTAGTGTATAATTTGAAGTTGCTTTTTTAACAATTAGGTTCTACACATGCAAGGGGTCAAGGGGTTCTCCCAGATGTCATAGTTGGGGAAGGTTTCTTCAGGTAAACCAGTTCGCGTCTCGTGAGTCACGACTACGTCCTCTTTAAACGTTGCCCAGCCCATGTAAGGGTCACCTAGAGATTTGGACATCAGGCCCTTGTCAGGTTTTATGGATTTCTGGCGATGGCCCATGTACCGGCGATGCCCGATTATCAGCTTCGCAAAGTTCCCACCATGTGTCATGACAAACACGTTGGATTTCAAGCAGACCAAGAAGTCGAGAGCTGCTAAACTCGTCACGTGCTTTCTGAAACCGTCCAACTCCAACTTGGTAGCTAGTTCCTCCTTAGTGACCTGCAATTAGACTCTTCATGAAAACGTGTAGTATTTGTGCATTGTCAACAGATGAGGGTCTCAAACGGTTTGTCTGGATATTTTAAAAAAATACACTTGCCGTTTGATCTAATTACAAAAGAAAATGTGTAAACTTCCAAAAATACAAAATTGATCCACTGCTAAAATTAAGGATGAGAATGAGATATAACTGTATTGTATTTAGAAATGTGAAGGTGGATTTTTAAAATGTATTTTGCTTATGAAGAGGTAAATATAAAATCAAAGGGAATTCTCTTGTTATTATAGAAGTTGGTTGTTTTTTAGCAACTAAATTGAATTTTAATTTTAACCCGGTGATTGAATTTGCAAGCAAAAACTGAAATTAAAGGGATCTAACCAATAAATAAGAGAAAAATGAGCAAAATTGACTAACAAGATTTGGGAACATGTTTCTGAGGGGTGCCATGCGGTTTTGTCCACCATAGACTTGTCCAGAGGCGACATATATTTGAGTTTCTTTAGGATAGCCCATGGCACGAAGCATCACAGCTACCTCACCAGGCTCAAGAGGGCATCGTCCTTCCTTCCGCTTCTGAAGGGCCAGGGGCCACAGATGTGAACCATCCTGCAAAGATAGAAACCACCAAAGAGAACTCAATCATGTTTATTCTAATAACAATTTCAATGGTTTAAAATATGTACCATTGATGTTTAAATTCCAACATGACCAGTACCCCTTTGGTATATATTTCTGTATTACAAACCCGGCCTCAATAGGTGAATGCAAGTTTAGAAAATGGAAATGTGGAAGTGGTTGCTTTGATATTTACTTGTAGAACCTAAATGGGTTGCTTTGATATTTTGAAAGATGATTTTTTTTCTAGTGTGATTAAGGTTAGTTCTGTAATTGGATAAAAATAATAATGATACCTTGAAGCGTCGGGGCCATTCTTTTAGTCTATAAGCAGCCATTAGTTCTTTCTCAGGTCTAGTTCCAACAAAGTCACAGAAAGAGAGGCCCACCATACCTTTCTCAAACCTTAGATGAAGAGCCCTAATATACAAATAATAAATAAATACAGTTATATGATAAATCATTTAAGACCCTTATCTGTTTTTTCTTAATGATGATAATCCACATGCCCCTTACATGAAAGGATTTGAACTTCCAGTTCGATTTTTCATCCTTGATACGAGTAAATCAGACATGTTCTCAATTTCAGGAAGAAACTTCAAAGCATGATAGTTCACTCTGCATCTTAGCCTGTTGATCTCTTGAGGAACATTATCATACCTAACGGAAAAGAAAAAATCGAAGGAGTTATCACTAAAATGTATGGTTATGCATGGAAAGATGAAGGAAAATACATCTATTGATGCTGACGACTCACCCCAATCGATCAACAAAAGGTTTCAAGGCCATTATCTTCTTTTCCTTGATACGAGGTAAAACATTGTCTATGTAGAACTGTGCAGGGGCATACTTGGGAATGTTTTTTACTGTACGCCTGTTATGGACCAAGTGCGATTAATTACCGAGAAAATCACAAGCAACAAATTAGAGTTTTATAGTGTTGAAATGGTATATTCTTTACACAGTATATACTACGTATAAAATAAGAATAATCTATGTCAACCAAAAATATATGCATTAGGAGGTTAGAAAACAAACTTTATGCTAGTGAACAGCTCTGTTTTGTCGGTGAACCATTTCGGGATATCTCTCACGATCCTCACATCATCTCTCAAGTAGTCAATAAAATGATCCACGTCAAATATGTCTTCAAACTTTCTGCACGCAACTTTGCAGTATTACTCAACACATTTGATCATAATATGAGAGCGTCATTGCATATATTAAGTAACTTCACTCACGTTTGGTCTTTCCATATCTGGTCTTGCTTCAGCACAGGCAAAATAAGAGTCGCATTCAAGATCTTTGCCACAGCAACAGCATTACATATCTGCAGAGACATAGGCAGATGATATTATATTGAAGAACATGAATATATAGTCTGTTGTAACTTTTAGAACAACGAAAAATGAAATTTGAAGTGTGAGTCTTCAATCACATACTGCAATCCTTTGCTGGTTAAGGCCACCCTCAGCGTGTATAAATATATATCCGTTTGTATCATTGTCGGCAGAGATATCTGCAATTTGGGTGTGCGGTGGGGATTTAAAACTCGATCGTTAAAAAATCAATATGATAACCCCAAAAAAACATACTCCCCGGCTTTTTTTTAATGGTCACACTTCCTTTGTATTTACAAAGGAAGTGTGACCATTAAAAAAGGATAGTGGGAGTATATGTTAGTACCTGAAATTACGCCTTCACGTCTTTCGGCACAAGGTTTCCATGACGTAGTAGCTGAATAAGGATTCTCCCAAAGTGATGGAGTCTCCTTTACCTACTTACAGTGAATGAAAAGTGATCAAGAACTCAATCCACCAAAAATATGACAACAATGGCAGAAAATGAAGATAATTATCTTGAGCTTACATGAGGGCAGCGAAGAGTTATGCCGTCTTTTCTGCACAAATATGGGGCATTCTGCAATTAAAACAGAGACGAGGGGGCACCGCAGATAAATAACTAGAACTTGGAGAACAAAATGCAGGTACTGTCATAATTCAATAATACTAGAAGTGTTGATCACAAGCTTTAGAATGATAATTTTTAAGATTCAACATATACATTGCACCTGAATTGAAGATATTAGCATTTAACCTAATTAAAAGAAAAATACATGGAAAAGGGCATCGGCATACCAATCGTTTGACGACGATAGAGGAAATCGATATCACGGCGGCGAAAGCAGCGACGGCGAATATGAGAATCGAGATCTTAGATCTACAAGGGTGGGGCCTATAGAGATCATCGTTCGGGGAAAAATAGTGCGGGAGGAAGGGTTGGAAATACGAGCGGAACGAGCGATCGCGGGGATACCGATCGCGGCCATTGTCGTCGTCATCGTCGTTTTCCGCGGCGTTGGAGTGGTGGTCAAAGGACAATGGAGACGGGGTGATAGCGGCGGCGGAGGGGGACGACGTGGAGCGGCTGCCGATGGAGCTCGAGTGGCGGAGCTCCGCCGTCGCTCGCTTGGGACTGTACGCCAGCTTGAAACTTGGTGTCTCGATCGGCTCCGGCTTCGCGATGCGGGGAATCGACTGTACCTTTTGTGTGGGATGAACTATCTACTGCTACAGTCTAAGTGAGAACTGAGACTGGCTTCTAGATCAGGGATTGGGCTTCTTCGAGGAAAAACCAGTAATAAAATCGTGAGCCGAAGGGTATTATCGTCATTCAACGCCTCACTTTTGGACCTTTGGTCTCATTTTGACGAGTTTGTATTTAATCTTCCAACAGGAGTTTTTCATTTACTCCTACAAATATTACCTTGAGTAGTAGTAGTATTTTATTATTTTTTAATATATTTTGCAGTAAAAAAATTCTTAATATTTTTTTATGTTTTTAATATATTTTGTTTTTATGTTTTTTTTGCATGGTGGAGTACACCATGCCCATATTAATTAAAAAATAAATACTATTACAATTACAGTTGCATCGTGTTTTTCCCTTCTTTTGTTCAAAAAAATTCAACATTATATAGCTTTACAAGAAAATTGATCCTCCACAATAAATACAAATATACTAATACTCTCTTTCTCTCTCTCATAAAAAGATGACTAATACAGTATGAAGTTACAAAGGAGGTGGATCGTCTTTCTTGACTCAGAAGAGTTCTATATTTTGGATATATTTCTCAAACCAAAAACATAATTCAGCAAGTGAAGTGTTTTCGTATTTTTTACACTTCATTTCAACCACAACTACAATATACATTATCATGAAACAAAGAGAGTACAGAACATAACATTTTGTAAATTCTTTAAAATAACTAAAAAACACAGATAAACACCCTATTACGTCAAAGTAAACATCATCTCATGTAAGAGATGGCTAATGATCGATTAACATGAAGAACAACATACCCTCGAGAAAACAAGCATGTAGACAAAAAAACAAATTACACTGCACCATTTATTTAGTCTCATACTGCCATTAAGCAGCAACACAGACAGAAAATAACAATACTATCAGATACTGGGTTCCTTTTTCACAATTACATCTCACAAGCAGAAGTACTTTGCCCTACTTTCGGATGCCACGGCCAACCAAGTACAGGTCATCGTTAAATTAACAATTTAATTTACTAATTAACTCAACAAATTATGCTTAATCTCACTACCTAGAAAACAGTCGCAGGCACAGATACTCATCATTTGTTCTTCTCCTTCCTTCCTTCACCATCTGAAAAAAGGAAGATAAAAAAAAACACGAGAATGTAACATTGTCCAGCAGTTGGATACTATATGACGAAATGATTTTCGAAAATTGAACATAAACATGAAGTATGAACATGATAAGTTTAACTGTTTCCTCCATTCATTGACAATAAGACTTGATTAAAGCACAAATGGATTGAATGGGTACCTTAACTTAAGCACCCGTGCCGAAACCTTTTCATCGAGAAGAGTAAAATCAACTGTCGCTAAAAGGACATCACCACCACCCTTCCCACCTTTGATGTCACACTAAGCCCTAATCATACACACATCATAAAT
Source organism: Euphrasia confusa (assembly GCA_954870475.1). Lineage (NCBI taxonomy): Eukaryota > Viridiplantae > Streptophyta > Magnoliopsida > Lamiales > Orobanchaceae > Euphrasia > Euphrasia confusa. Next base: position 48,807,707 of record OX940949.1, on the reverse strand, counting down.
GGCATCAACAAATTATCAGCCATAACTTACTGCACGAATAAGTACATAATAACAAATAATAACTCGTCTAGAAATGCATAGAAAGGCAGAAATATAACGTAGTTACTTTCCACTTATTTTACGTAAAATGGCAAGTATCATACTTCTTTTCTGAAACCTGAGATGACTCGTCGATGGAGGGCAGAAACTTCATTCCTCTACGCTCGGCAAGGGAAAGTGACGAATTCCCAACGGAGGTCGAACATAAGCCAGCCGGTCTAGAAACATGACTACCAGATATCGCCTTCTCTTGTGGGCCCAAAGTCGCACTATTATTAGAAGCAACCAAACATGCACCTTCATTTCCAGAAGCATCGTTTTTTTCATTATTATCCCGCAAGCCCGGTGTGTAGGGTGACGACTGAGCAGAAACAAACGACAAGTCCGACCAGTTAGATGACGAGGGAGAAGCTGTAAATGAACTCGAGCAATCAGACGTCGAAGGTGAGACTGACGGAGATGTCGAGTTCAAGTGCGCTTTATTAGTATTATTACTAACTGAAATGGAGGAAAAAGTATCTGCCACTTCTTTAAAGCTATTCTTCGTAGATTCCAATTTAGAAGAAGCTATGAATTTTTCCAGTATACCGTCCACATACTCTTTTCTGAAACCGTTCCAACCGTTTTCTCTGACAGGGAGGCGAGTCTCAAGCCCCGCCTCTGACACAGGAAAAGGTGGCACGACACCACCAGTGAGCGCCCCACGAAAGATCTCAAAATCCATATCGTACTCATCGAGTTGTTTCCTACAGTCAACTAAATCCTTTTTGCACCCGAAAGCGTCCCAGAATTCAAATGTCTCCTCGCCATCCTTAACTGCTATAACAGGCCCCTTGGCCTTTTCATAGCGGATAAGCTGTAAAGCAGACGCCCTCGCGTTTTCAGACATCAAATGCATGCAGTTTTTTCCAATCCAGACATATAAACTAGACGGGACATGGATAATAAACGCCCCACGCGAGTCGAGCTTACTGACACCGGGCTCACACAGCAGTTTTGGGACAAGATGGAGTGGGTCGTATGGGGAGTGGGGCCCCATACGGTACATTCTAAGCAGAGAAGTCGGGCTTGCGGGCTGAGCATGAACCCGTTTCTGACACTGCAGAAGCTGGCAAGCGAACCCAACATTTGGGTTTGTGACTCCACGTGCCTTCTTCACGAAATCAAACGCATCATCAAATCCCTTTCCTTCTCTCCACATAAGGTAAGCAATTACCAATGATGTCGACCGGGAAACACCGTGACAACAGTGTACGAACACTCGTCCATTTTTTTCCCGCACATCCTCAAAATAGTCAAACACGTCGTATAAAATACTCGTGATGTCCTCAGACGGGCAGTCCTGGAGCCATAAGGTCTTGTACGCGAGCTCGCTTTTGAAATATTCAGGGCAGCTGAAGCCAACACAGTTGAGCACGTGGGTTATTTTATTCTGACGGAGGACTTCACGGTTTTTGGCTATTATCTCACTTCCTAAATAGATATGGTCCAGAATTCTCGAGCACTCCTTGTCAAAGAAGGCGAGCTTGTCCTTTCTGCAATCGAACTCTCTACTGGATGATGAAGTTTCGCGGGGGGTCATGGATCTGGGCCTCACGCCGGGGGTCGGGGGATCGTGCCAGACGCCGATGTCATCGGACCCGGGCTTGGGCCAGTCGTCGATGGTGGGCCGCAGGATGGAGAGGGGCTGCAGAGGTGGCAAACAGGCCCGTGCCTTGCTGTTCCACTGTGGGCTGGTGGTGGACTTTCGACGTTCGGACCATGAGACAGACCTCGAGAATGTTCGGAAAGTATTATTACCAGAGGCTGCCTGTTCTTTCTCTTCGTCGGTTAACATTTCGAGGTTATTAGCTGCAACTCTGCTAACCAAGTAAATACCAGATTCAATACAAATACAAAAAACCCTAATCGAGAAATTACCCCAAATCCGAGAAATTCGTCCGACGGAAACCCATAATACTGTATTCAATAATAGATACTACAAAATACAGCTCGAAATCCAACCGATTTTCCAACCCTAAACCCTTTTTTTACCTTTCAAAAACAAATCGAAGCGCAAACTATGACCGAGTAGAGTAACGCGGTAAACTTATATATCAGGACAATAATCAATTCATGAAAAATTAAATCAATTGAAGCGACATAAATAAATAAATTAATTAAATAAAAAAATTGTTCGAAATCACAGTGAATAAGTTCGAAGAGAAAAATGGAGGCTTACAGTTGATTGGTAGGTGGGCATGAACATAAGCCATTGAATTTAGTTCATCTGGAGAAAACAAAATAAAGAAATGGGAAAGGAAAAGATCCGTTCCACAAACGGTTCTTTTCTTAGAGAGAGGAAGCTGAGGAGGAAGGAGAGAAAGCGATGAAGACAGGTTGGCATTTCCAAAGATTTAACTAGGATTATTTTTGCCTTAAAAAAATAGTAGAATTTGTTTGTTTGTCTTCTTTTTATTTTGTATCCCTATTTTGGTGCATAACTTTACTAAAGTTTATGCTCCATCTTTGTATAATTAACCATATTTTAATTGTGACAAAACATATAGTTAGACTTTACAGTATTAGTATATTTAATTTTAATTCATTTTAGTTTAATTAAGTTCTCAATTACTTTTTGATCATTATCACTACGCTCAGTTCAATATAAACAAAAATCATTTCAAAATTTCAAAATGGTAAATATTACCCGGTGCTGCATAATCAATGGTGGCCAAAGTCTTTGTATGCATCACAATTTTCACATCCTCAAAAGGCTTGGATATACTGAAATCAGCAAGATGAACAATCATATCTTCATCTCCAAGGCTAATGCAACTTCTATTGCTATTTGCAGTCTCTGTGTCAAATCCAAACAACAATTCTCAGAATGCCGTCATTTCTCAAGGCTTCCATTCGGCATATGTTCAAGATCGAACAAGGGTTTTGAATTCTGTGTTGCTACAACAACCAATTGTTCAGACCAAGTTTCTGTGTTGATGGTACTGAATATTTCACCTTCGATATCAAAACTCTAAATAACTCTTTTTGATTAAAGGTTGAAAACTTTCACCAAGATTTAGCTAGTGTAACATCAGGGAGTGCTTGTTGATGGAGTTGTATACTTAATGTCTAGATATAAGTAACGTAAACTCCCGATCATAGCATTTAATCTATTTAAATAAATAATCGTTTGCTTTTAATTATTTTTAATTAAATATATGCAAATCATAGTCCTAGATTATACACGTTGTAGTTAGTATGGTGTGCGTCGTCACACGGAAGATCATACTATCGGTTACTCGTATATAATCGAACAGTAGCTCACGACCTAGATGGACAAGGACCAAACCATCGGTATAGTCGTTGTATGAGAGAGAAAATAATCGGTCTTGATTATTTTATCATACTTGTACACTTGGGGTATTGAGCGGATCGCTTGAGATTTATCGATTAAGATTGCCTTGAATAATCGATTTAAATCTCAGAGTATTTTATTCTTAATCCCTGATATTATTGCGGTTGTGTGCATTTAATATTAATGAGTTTGATTTTCCAAAGGAATTGACCGATTAGAATAACCGGTCAATTACCGGCAAAGTTGGGTCACGGTATTTTATGTATGGCATGCCGTGAATTCTTGACGGGAAAATGTGTTCTCGAAAGGGTTATCCTCGAGATGAGTTCATAAGGAATTATTATGTAAACCTCATGAATTTGTTCGGCTTAATAATTAAAGTTGAATGATACTATTCTCGGATATAAGAGATGAATAAATTAATTAGCAATAAATTAATTTTATTCCTAGATTTTATATCTTAAACACATGGAATAAATAATACTACCGAAGAAAATATTATTTGATATAATATGGTAAATATTGGGAGTGCAATTATATTTATATAGCGGATGTAATTATATAATTAATAGTAATGGATTAATAGATTTGGGTTTGGGCTCAACTTAATCATTAATATTGGAAGCCCAATATTTCACCTCTTTTAGATCCAACCTATAAAAACACTACATGGTCTTCACAATTAGAAAACAAGACAAGAATATCAATAGTTGATAGTTCTAAAGAGTTGTGAATGAGATCATTAGGAGTTCGGAGGGTCGTCGCCCACACGACGTTCGAACGAAGTGCAAGGAATACAAGGAATACGTAGGAAGATCTGAAGGTCTTCAAATCAATCTCGTTTCTCCGCACAACGAGATCGAAGGTAAAATCGTAAAACCCCTTGTATGATTTTACGTTGAATAAATCGTGATATATACATGAACGAAGATCCGAGAAAACGAACGAACTCCGCGGACGGGGATTCGAGATCCTCGGCGGAGCTCGAGAGAAACCCTCGGCTGGGAGCCGAGGGAGTCGATCTAACCCTAGGGTTCGATCGTGTGCATGGGGAGACCCCGGCTGGAGCCGGGGCGGGCGATCGAGCTTGGGCTCGATCGCGGGGCAGCCACGGGCTGGTGCCGTGGCTGGTGCCCTCCTCCCCGGACGGCGGTGGCGGCGACTCACCGCCGGGGGCTGCTGGGCAGCCCCATGCGATCGCCATGCACGGCGATCGCGAACCTCAGCCGCGATGGGGTTCGGCTAGGGTTTAGCCGTGGGTTCATCCCAAGGCGACGCTCTTGTCGAGCCCGGCTTCGTGTGGTGGTTCGTGGTTGTGTTTCCGGCGATGGGATTTCGGTCGGGTTGTCGGTTTCCGCAATTTAGACAATCCGGGATATCGATTTCCAACACTTGTGCCTTTTGATGTTTAAGTTTTCGTCTCCTGAGCAACAGAATTATAACAATGATTGACATAGAGATCACTAAAAGGAATGGAGGCAAAATATACTTCATTAATCTAACAGCTTTCTTTAGTCTTGATGTTCTATTATCTATGATGGGGCAAGGCGGAACTTGCAACTTTATTGGACCGCATAGAGCATAGTTATTCAAAAAAGATTCGGCCGTGAAGTTAAGGAAAGGACCTCCAGTGGGTATCTTTCCTTCTGATACGAACCTCGTTGGGGATAAAAAGATAGAAGATGAACGAAGAAGAAATTGATAAAAAGATGCCGGCGGAAGGTCCCAAAACCTCTGAATCTGATTCGTGAAATAATCTAAGGACGAAACCCTAGACCCCAACACGTGATCGACGCAGCAACTCGGGGATGAGGAAGACACACGAACGAAGGGTGGATCGCTTCGTTGATTCGTCGGTTGAATTCTTTTGGTAAAAACCCGGAAGAATTCTAAAAACCCTAGGAGAGAAATATCTCATGCAAATATAATTTATTCAATTATCAAATTTGTTTAAAATAAAGTCTCACAAAGCCTTTATATAGGAAAACCTAAAAAGTGAAGGAAAAAGGATGTCTTAGGCAAAAAGTCACGCCCAAAAAGGAAAAGGAATAAAAATCCCGCACACAAAAGAGTCCGGCCGCAAATTTGGGATTTCTGCCCATTCCGCGGATCATCCCGAGGTTAGTGCAGAGGGTATGGATCGATCCTCGGGTTGATCCTCGGGTTTCCCAGAATTTCTCCTCATTGTGGCCACGGTTCTAGGAAGCCATCCGCGGGTTCTTGGAGACCAACCTCGGGCTCAAACGCGGGTTCCACAGAATTTTGGCCACATTCTCGGTGCGTTCCCGGCACTCTCTCGACTCTCTTTCCGCCGTCTTCTTCGTCGTTCTAGCTTGTAATCGAGCTTCTACGTCGGTTGCCGAACCTTGGATTGCATCATTCCCCTTCTCTTCAAGAGGATTTGTCCTCAAATCCAAGTCTATGCCAGGCTCGAACACCACTCTCACGAACAAGCTCGGAACAATGTCAGTCTGATACTCAATCCCTCGAATCGATGATAAATCCGGAAGTGTATCCTCAGGGAAAACATCATCAAATTCCTGCAACACAAAAAGAACGAAAGGGGGTAGAGAAAATAGACTGTTAGTGAGGAACAACTTCTCCTTTTCACCGGTATCTTTTCTCAATTTCTTCTTCGTTCATCTTCTATCCTTCGTATCCCAACGGGGTTTCGTATCATTTGGTATCAGAGCCCAGGTTAGGGTTCTTAATTTTTCGATTACGTAACCTCGTTTTTGTTCGTTTCTTCTTCTTTTCCTTTTTGTATTTTTTCTTTGCGATAAAAAAAAATATTTTTTTTCGAAATTACTGTTCATCCGAATAGTTACTGTTCTAGCTGTTCATCGTTCGTTCAGCGATTAAAAAAATTACCAGAACTACAAGCATCGTACTCTTTAAAATTTTTATTTTCAACACCTTTCGACGAACGTTGTTGTGGATTCGTGGATCTTGTTGGAGTTGAATTCGACAGGTAAATCGAGGGAGTTCGATTCTTAAGAGAGAAAGTGAGAGAAACCCGAGCGTTGAGTGACTTACCATATTGAGTGATACACGAGAGAGGTGAGGATTTCTCTATTTTGTTTCTAACACTTTTGCAGGATAACTGAGATGTATCATCCCCAAGCTAAGCTCATCCTAGAGACATTGCGAGCAGAGTTAGGAACGATGATTACGTCGGAGATGGAGGTGGTGCATAAGCGACTTACCGCCCTGGAGGAGAGACCTCATCGAGATAATGCATGGTATTGAAGAGGTGGCGGCGGATATCGAGGAGTTCAGAATGGCCATCATCGAGCCCGTAATCGTAGTCGGGAGTTTCGTGTTGAGAAGGATAAAGCCTCTGACATTGATAAGAGGAGGTCCCGAGCTGAGATCCAGAGTGAGAGCTGGAGCAACATTGAGCGTCTGTTAGGGGAGTGGACACATGCGTCCATGGCTGCCGGGAAAGTAGTGACAGCTGATGAGGGCAAGAAGTCAGGACTGTCGGCTTCGGTGGAGTCCGAAGAAGAGTCGATTTCGGAGGAGTCCGAGGAAGAGTCGGCTTCGGTGGAGTCCGAGGAGGAGGCTTCAATGGAGTCCGAGGAAGAGTATTCGGTAGAGTCCGAGGACCTTCTTCCAATTAGTAAATGCACGCATGAGGTTGATGCAATCGAGAATCCGCGATTGGAGTTACCCATGGTGAAACAATCAGAGAAAGAGGGGCAATCGACGTATGTGGTGTTGAGCAAGGAGGCAATGTTCTATACTAACGATCTATCTTCTCTACCCCTTTCTATTCGTTTTGTGTGGCAGGAACTTGAAGATGTTTTCCCTGAAGATACACTTCCTTATTTATCACCGATTCGAGGGATTGAGCATCAGACTGACGTAGTTCCGAGCTTGTTCGTGAGAGTGGTGTTCGAGCCTGGCATAAACTTGGATTTGAGGACAAATCCTCTTGAAGAGAAGGGGAATGATGCAATCCAAGGTTTGGCAACCGACGTAGAAGCTCGATTACAAGCTAGAACGACGAAGAAGACGGCGGAACGAGAGTCGGGAGAGTTCTGGAAACGCACCGAGAATGTGGCCAAAATTATGTGGAACCCGCGTTTGAGCCCGAGATTGGTTTCCAGGAACCCGCGGATGGCTTCCTAGAACCGCGGCCACAATGAGGAGAAATTCTGGGAAACCCGAGGATCAACCCGAGGATCGACTCAGACCCTCTGCACTAACCTCGGGCTGATCCGCGGAATGGGCAGAAATCCCAAATTTGCGGCCGGACTCTTTTGTGTGCGGGATTTTTATTTCTTTTCCTTTTTGGGCGTGACTTTTTGCCCAAGACAAAAAGTGTATTAAAAGTGTATAGATTTTTCATTCAGGTAATTAAGATCGATATTCGTACGTGTTATTCACCGACTCTATGGTAGTCACGCTGAAGTTATATTTCATGGGGTACAATAGAAATTAAAAGTGTATAGATTTTTTCAACAATGCATTAACAAATATGGTTTTAATTAAACTTTTTTTTTTATAATCTCTCGGTCTCTTACCTGTTGTCATACATTTTTTTTGTAAATTACAAAAGAAGTATATAAAACAAAATGAGATTGTTGAGATATATATTTGTAATTAAAAGGAGTATATTTTAATGAGATTGACTATTAAATTCACGGTTAAATTACAGTAGAAGAATGACATGAGACATAGGAAATAATGTTTTAATGAGATTTATCAGTACGTATAAACTTCACAGAGTTTGATTTGTTGTAAGGTATCATACAAATTATTGATTTTTAATCTCCAAATTAATTGAGATGTTTTCCACGTTTACCTTGAGACATTGAATTTAAAAAAGAAAAAAAAAAGCTTCAACCTTTAATTTTGGACTCATTATAAAAACCCATAGTCAAGTAAAGAAGCCTAAACACAAAAGATACATGTCCGAAGCTTGTTGTTTGCTGATGCAAAATTGAAGACTTCAGAAACACGTACTAGCTAGCTTAAAACATCCCATTATATATTTTCGTAAAAAGGTCGATAATCGAGTACCATACACGACATGTTCACGTCGCGATGGACGCAATATGGTAGAGTACGTACTCTAGTAAGTCCTTGCATATTGAATCATCTTCTTAATTAATTAAGTTTAGTTTTTGCTCTTAATCAATAAAGGAGTTGAGCCCTAGCTAGCTTAAGATTCATTGATAGGGGGAACTGAATTCCAAACCCCCCAACTGACATAAGTACACATTTCAAGCAAAGCACAAGATTCATTTCAACTTTATCCACTCTATTCTCTATATAAACCCCATCACACCAAATTAATTATCAACACACACACACACACACACACAAAACATTACTACACTCCAAACAATGTCAAGCCTATTGCCATCAACCAAGCCCACCACCACCACCACCGCAAGGTCGTCCGCAAGGGCCCCCATTTCCGGCGGGCCCACCCACAACTTTGCCGCCGATCACACCTCCAAACCCACCCACGAGCCCGATCACACGCCTACCGATCCCCACCGGGCTATCACGCCCGCCCGCAGGGGCCGAGAGCGCGGCGTCTTTTCCTCTGACGACAATGCCCTCACCAAGCAAGTCGTGGCCACTCACGCTCCCGACATGGAGGACCTCGACGTCCGGCCCATCCTCGCCATCATCGAGGACATCCTGCGACTCACCAGGCCCGACCACAATATTGTTACTACCCCGGTACGTATATATATATATGTTTTGTATTATCTCTTTCTCAATTAATTAATTATGCAAATTTTCATTTTTTATTACGATACAAAATGCAGCAGCAGGGCGCCGGGAACGCGTCCCACGCGCTCGTCTCTTCGGATGATCACCACAAGCCCGTCCACGCTAGCACCGCGACTTTCCACGATTCTCTGATGAGGTCGTCGTCGTCGACGGTTATCGATCCCGACGCGGAGATCATAAGCGTGCTCGCCTACTCCATCAACAAGATCTCGTCCGAGATAATCTGCAAATGCTCGGGCGGGGGCGACACCCACGCCATCACCATGGACATCCTCAAGTCCCTCTCGTCCCACACGTGGGACGCCAAGGTCGTTATCGTCTTTGCGGCCTTCGCCATCAACTACGGAGAGTTCTGGCTGGTCGAGCAGCTCCATACGACCAACCCACTCGCCAAGAACATCGCGGCCCTCAAGGACCTCCCGTCCGTGCTGGACCACAACGGGGGCGACTTGAAAAAGAGGTTCGACGCGGTTCTCGACCTCCTCACTCAAATCCTCAAGGTTACTCGATGCATCATAGAGTTCAAGCAGTTGCCGCCTCTTTACATCAGCCACGAGTCCCCTGAGATCACGGCAGCCACTGCTCATATCCCCACGGCAGTTTACTGGATCACTAGGAGCCTCCTCGTGTGCGCCTCCACGCTCCTGAGCCTCATTGGCAGTGGCCATGAGTACATGAGCTCAACATCAGAGTCATGGGAGATACTAAACCTTGCCCATAAGCTCTCAGTCATCTTGGAGCACTTGCAGAACCAACTGAGGACATGCAAGGACTTAATTGGTAATTCACACAACCTGGCCTCTTTTCCTAGCTTATAAATTAATGGTCACACTACGTACTCTAAACTATATATACTTACCTATATATTCTTTATGGATCGATGCAGATAGGAAGAAGGCAGAAGGTGCATACCTTGCCTTCACAAAACTCATGGAGACGTCTCATATCGACAACGTCAAAGTACTCAAGGCGATGATCAAGCCCCGAGAAGATCAACGTCCACTCTTCGACGGAACAAAGAAACTAAATGTATAGTGGCCTTCTTCGTTTTCACTTATTATTATTATAACTAATTAACTAATTATATATATTGATATATATATACGTACGATACATGACAGGAACAAATCGAGGCTCTGAGGATGAAGTATGTCCTCCTCCTGATCTCGAACCTGGACCTCCCTCAGGAGGAGCTCCACATCCTCCACTCCATCTACAGCCAGCACCCGATGCGCCACGAGTACGAGGTCCTCTGGCTCCCCATCCTCGACCCTAAGGACCTCCCCATGACCCCTCTCCACGAGACGGCCTTCCACGACCTCCGCAACAACATGCCCTGGCACTCCGTCGACCACCCTTCCCTCGTCGAGCCCGTCGCTGTCAGGTACATCCGCGAGGTCTGGAACTTCGTCCACACCCCGATGCTCGTCGTGCTCGACCCGCAGGGGAAGCCCGCCAACCTCGACGCCCTCCCCATGATGTGGATATGGGGCACCTCCGCTTTCCCCTTCACGAGGACCCGCGAGAGCGATCTCTGGGCCGAGAGCTCGTGGAACATCGACCTGCTGGCCGACGCCATCGACCCCCGTTTTTCAGACTGGGTACGTAAGTGGGAATCTGTTCTCCATCGAATCGCTTTCTTTGAATATAGTAAATAGAGTACGTGTATGATTTTTGTTTTTGCATGCATGCATGCAGGTACGTGACAACAAGGTGATTTGCTTGTACGGAGGGGAGGACATAGAGTGGATCCGTCGGTTCACGCTGTCGGCAAGGGCAGTGTCGAACGAGATGCAGGTGCCGATGGAGATGCTGTACGTGGGGAAGAGGTACCCGAAGGAGAAGGTGAGGAGGTGCCACGAGGTGATCAACAGGGAGAAGCTGAGCCACATATTCTCGGTGGAGTATTACGACTTTGTGTGGTTCTTCTGGGTGAGGCTGATGAGCATGTGGAACTCCAAGAAGCAGATAGGGATGGCAGTCGAGAGCGATCACATCATGCAGGAGATCATGGACATCCTCGCCTACGACAGCAGCGAGCAGGGATGGGCCGTTTTCAGCAGGGGCAACTATGAGATCACCAAAGGGAATGGAGACAAGGTAATACTACATAGTATATGATCAACTGATCAGCTGAAATGAATTGAATTGAATTGAACTGGATTGAATTGAATTATTTATAGGTGATGCCGGTTTTGGAGGCTTACAAAGATTGGAGTTACAAGGTGGATCATCCGGACAAGTTTGTGCCGGTTCTGGACGAGGAGTTGAGAGGTTTCCACCCGGACCATCACTGCAACCGACTGATCCTTCCGGGGCAGTCCGGATATATCCCGGAGAAGGTGGTTTGCTCCGAGTGTGGCAAGCTTATGGACAAGTATGTTATGTACCGTTGCTGCACCGATTGATCATATCAATGTGTTAATTTTTCTTGCAAGAGATTATGCATTTGCATTGTGTTTGGATGATATTTAAATAAATTTGATTGTTTTTTTAATGAATAATTGTATGTATTTCATAATTAATTAAGAGATTGCAATTGGGTCTTGGTTATCGATTGCAATGATATTAATTAATTTTACTATTCATCAATAAAGAGAGTTTCGTTTGTGCTTGTTTTAATTATGTAGTACTCCTTCCGGCCATTAATAGATGTCATACTTTTCTAGACACGGAGTTTAAGAAAATTGTTATTTTTGTATTTTTTAATTGAAAAGTAAAAAGTAAAAATATATTTTAAAAGTGAAAAATAAAGTAGTTGTGAGTAAAATTTAAAAAGTAGGTAGGGTAAAGTAGAACAAAATTGTATATTAAAACGAAAAAGTTAGAATAATTATTTCATTTTTTGGGTGTGTCAACTATTGTTGGACACCCCAAAAAGGGAAGTATGACAACTGTCCTTGGACCGAGGGAGTATTTATTTCCCAACTCCATCACTTTGGTATGTTAATTTATCCATGTTTTTTATAATGGAATAAAATATTTAATTTATAGTAATATCGTATTAAATTAGAAGCAAATTTAACAGTCAATAAAATATTAAAAATTAAATAATTGTTAATAAATTTAAAAAATAAAATTTAATTGTATTTTAAATTAGAAAAGTAAATTATATTTTTTAAGATCGTGCATGTTAAGTTCATATATTATAATTAAAATGAATTCATATCTTTTTGACAGATGTTAGTATATATTTAATTAGTTAATTATATTCTTTCACCTTTTCCAATTCTTGTTTCTTTTTTGCAACTTGGTAATGGGATTATATATCATGTTTGTTTAATAATAAATATTACTCCGTACCTGATATACCCCAGCATTGAAGTTTTGTTCTTGTTATAGTTAGATTACAAAATTCAAAAGAATTAATTAATGATGAAATGAAATGAAGATGGGTAAGATGAGATGTCTTTTCCAAGACTCATATTGGCTGTTTTTCATTGTCATAACTCAGTATACTCCTATATAAATATCTAGAGATTCAAAGTTATATATATAGTGTATATATTATATTAATATTGCTGCATAATTAAAGCTCCTTTTTATCATCCAAACATTTTCTTATCATGTGGATGAACAAGTTGACAACTTGGAGTCACGAAGGTTGCATTGTTCACTGACCTCCCTATAGTAAAAGAGTTATAATTTTATTTGTAAATCGTAAATAGAGCACGTACGTGACAGAAGAAGTATATATATACTAGCACATCCCTCTTTATCTCCAATGAACATGACATATTAGTTTAGTAAAAAAAAGGTTAATTTGATATTTAAAATGAAAAAATAAATTAGTTAATTATGTCCGTTGAAAAGTAGTTGAAAAATTAAGAGTATAATTGTATTTTAAAAGAAATAATATGTAGTAGTTGAAAAATTAAGAGTATAATTGTATTTTAAAAGAAATAATATGTAATTTTTTTTGGTGTAAAGATATATACAGTGAAACATCTATAAATTAATACTCGATCTATTAATAACCTTTTTAAATTAATAGAATCTTCCGGTCCCGACTTGGTCTTTTAAATAAAAAAATACACTCGATAAATTAATAACCTCTTTAAATTAATAAAATTTTACGATCCCGATGCTATTAATTTATAGAGGTTTTAGTGTATATGCGAAACAAGCCATAAAGAAAGTTGATAAATATATATTTAAAAGATAGAGGAGTACATTATTTCTTAATTTTTTATAATTCAACAAAGAAGTAAAATTATTAACTCGGCTGTTTGACTAGTAACTCTCTAAATTAATTAGATTTTCATGTAGCTTAATTTAACAATAATTCAATCCGACCAAGGCCAAGAAACGATGAGTTCATTCCCAACTTGATTTTTTTTCATATACCATTTTAAAATACAAATATAAAAACGAATCGTGAGGATTGAAACGGTTAACATTTTTCCATTATTTCCCAAAGAAAAAGGAAATGTAGTCAAAGTTAAGGAAAGAAACAAAGACAACAATAAAAATAAAAGTTTCCAGAGCATAGCTGATCAGTGCTAAGGCATGTGATGATTTGAATGTAATTCACCGGTGACGCATGGTTTGAATTTCGGGTGGGACAAATTTTCATTGAACTATTATGAAGGTTTGTCCTGAGGTTCGACCTGTTGGCTCTCTCGCACTGTTGTCTGCTATTCAGACACATTCCTCTATTTACATTTTACCCGATCGAAAGACCTCCGATTGAGTGGGGGTAAAATTTCTCGTCTCTCCTCCTTATAAAAAAAAATAAAAATAAAAAATCAATTCACATTCAACTTGCCAAGTTGCTAATTAAAAAGGGGAAAAAGTAGAGAATAATTACCATTTTATTTTCAAGTTGATGAAGTGCAATTTAAAGATTGAACAAATAGTATGTTCTTTAAATTTTAAAATACAATCGTTTTCTCTTATTTTAACTTTTTTTTTTTTAATTACAACTTATGTAATTTTTACAATAAAAAGAAAACAATATGTTTACTCTATTTTTAAATGTGAGAAACCCGGTGAAACACGTGTAAGTATATGTTTGGACGGAAATATTTTACTCCACATAACAACGATGCCAGAACCTACGTCCTTGAGCACTACCCTGTCGTTTTGCTCTTTCTATTCCTTGGGCAATTTGATGATAAAAACAAAACATATACAACCACGCACTTGCAGTTGCAAATTAGAGAATGCTCAATGCATCCTTGAATTCATGAAGATCAAATTATCTAAATATCTAATTGGACGTGCATGCATGTTCAACATGTTCAACGCATCCATGGATTGAATATCCGATCAAATTTTCAGACCCCATGTCAGCAAACATCCATCGACCTCTCATTGATCTATTGAACATGAAAGTTCCACATACATATAACATACGTATATTCTTGAAAATGTGTTTGAAATACATTATATATATATAAAAGTGTCATTGTATAAATAGAAAATGTGACTAATTAAAGGATATATACAGTCCAACTAAATTAGTAACCACTAACCAATATAAGTAGAAACGTTTACATCATGCATGTTGACTAATTGGTTGATTGAAATAAATGAATCTATATATAGTCTCAAAATACATACAAGACTAATTGGTTGATTAAAACGAGCTCTAAATTAACTAATTCAAAATCAGCTAAAAAAAAGTATAAACACAATAGAATGAATCATTACACAATTAAAATCTTTTTTTTTTTTTGAATCGGATGAAATGAATTGAATGAGTATGAAGAGTGAACTAATTAAATGTACGAGATTAATTGATTTTTTATAATAATATTGTTCTTATATATTATAATTTTTTTTAAATTATATAAATAATATTTTTAACTTATATAATTGTTTACACTAGTAATAACTCCCTGTGCGATGCACAGAAATATTTAATGTAATTTTTTTGTTTTAAAAAAATAGATGCTTAGATTATCATATTATTTCTTTTTCAGTATCACATAATATTTATTAAAATATAATTTAAAATATGGTATACAATTTAATTTTTTTCAGTATCACATAATATTTATTAAAATATAATTTAAAATATGGTACACAATTTAATTTCATTAGTTTATTTATTAAAAAATTAAAATAATTCATAATAAAATAATTTATGTTAAGAGGTTAAATGAAAAAAAAAGTATGAAAGAAAATTGGTTTTAAAGAAAAATACTTAATATTACCCTTACTAAAAATATAATTTTTTGATTTTTATTAAGTAAAGTAAATAAAAAATAAACATATCAATTAGTAACTTTCGAATATGAATAATAATAATAAAAAAATATTAGTAACTTTCATTATTATTATTATTATTATTATTATTATTATTATTATTATTATTATTATAAATAATAATATTATTATTATTAATAATATTATTATTGATAATATTACTATATAGGTATCATCCGAAAATAAAATCAATAAAAAATCTCTTACTGATTAATAAACACTGGTAAAAAAAAGAATTATCAATTGGAACATGAAGTGTGAGTTGTGTGTTTAAATAAGATATTTTATTTTAATGGACTTAATTATATTATTTATATTGTATTATTTAAACATTAAACTCTATTTAATTTAATAAAATTGAAATCATTATATCATATAATAAACTGAATCTGATAACAAATATACAGATTATTTATAAAAAAACATTTACACCAAATTAAACTCAAAAACTACTGGTAAAATAAACAAAAAGAATTGATAAACTTTGAATCTGCAATATAAAAAAACAAATAATTAAATATATCAAAAGTCAATATTATAAGAAGAATTAAACAATATAGTAAATGAAAAAGATGAACATGAAATAAAAAAGGTAATTAAAAATTACAAATTATTTACCTCTAAAGCTGAAAACAAATATGTGATTACTTTTATCAAAAAAAGTAAAGCTGAGAAAAAATACTAATAAACAGATTTATATTACAATCAACTGATAATTAATTAATTAATTAAATCAAATCTTATAAGAATAAAAAATTCGTTTTGGAATTTAATGCTATTTAAAAAAGAATAAAAAATCATATTTGAAATTTGAAAATTGGAGAGCAAATCATTCTCTATTAGTAAAAGATTATTTTACATTAAAATAGGATTACTATAATTTACTAATAATATTAATTATAGAAGTAAATAATATTAGGAATGATAAATCATAATATTATAGAAAATAGAGAATTACTAAATATATGTAATTAATTTTTACCAATCAATTTGCGGAATAGATAATTACTAATTATTTCTAATTATCATTTTTAATTATAGATTAATTAATAACTCGATTGTCTCTATTATTATATTTGACCATTATAGTGTTCTTACCATTTACCCATTAAGAAATTAATGTAAATTAGTATAGCTAATTAATAGAAAATTTTGAATCCTAATAGCTAATTAATAGGTAATAATTATAGTGTGAATTATTACCATTTACCCATTAGAAAATTAATGATAGCTAATTAATAGGTAATAATTAAATTTTGAATCGTACAATTATAGTGTTCTTACCATTTACCCATTAGGAAATTAATGTAAATTAGCATAGTTAATAATGTATATTACTGATTTTAAATCATAATTAATTTAATTGTCATAAATAATTAAAAGCCTCATGTTTAGAATTTGGAGGAGCACAAAGTTGAGTATTAGAACCAGAACCTACATCAACCATATAAATAAATATGAAATATATGAAATGTGAAATTGCTATTTATTAAAACAAATAATATATATATATAATAAATAGTACTTATAAAGAACTCATTAACAGAATACACTGATAATAAGTAATAACATAACATGGTTATGATTTCTTCTTTGGCGGCATGAGTACGGGCATGATTATGGATATCGGCGATGGTCATGGGCGAAGGGAGCGGACTATTGTCCCTCTCAAAATAAATAAACAATCATAGGTAGAAAGAGTGAGAAGAGCCACTCACATATCGCGTCCGCGTATAAATTCATATATAAGAACAGAGAAGAAATCACACATAATAAAATCAAATAACAAAAAATACCTAAAATGATTAAATAGAGAGAAGATGAATATAAAATTAATATAATTGTGTATTGTGCAAGAAGATAAATAAATGTAAATACTTACTGAGAGTTCTGCAAAAAAGAAACATTACATTATAATTATGTGTCAAAAATACAAATAAATTAAACAAATCGTGAGCTCAAGGCTTACGTACCTCATGAAAACTCTATAATATATTAGGGCTACAAAAAAAACATATAAAAAACAAAAAAAAAAAACATTACATTATAATTATGTGTCAAAAATACAAATAAATTAAACAAATCGTGAGCTCAAGGCTAAAGATCATGTTACGTACCTCATTAAAACTCTATAATATATTAGGGCTGCAAAAAAAACATTAAAAAAAACAATTAGAGAGAATATATCAATGGTAAGAATGAAGATGAAAGAAACATTTAAATAGATTTTGAACTATAAATTATATTATTATATTAATATTTGCTAATTAATTTTATAGAGATTATAGGGATTGATTGATATTTTCTATATTGTTATTTTAATATATATGGTAAGAGAGGTAATAGAAAAGTTGAATTAAGTAACAAATCAATTAGATAAATTATTTATAGTAAATGGTCAATTAATATAATTGAGAAAATTAAGGAATTGATTAGTAAAAACAATTAAATTAATATTGATTTACGAAATTAATGTAAATTGATTAGTATTTATGGAAATTGAAGAATATAATGAATATGAAATTATTATATAATTAATTGAATTAAAAGCCATATCATAATAAATAATAAAGTCACATAAGAATTATAAAGCCACGTAAGAATCCATTGGCCAATCAAAACATTGTTTATGCCACATAGTGTGAACATGTTCATTTTTTGTAATGTAATTTTTTGTGTTCACACTGGCCACGAGATCAGCAAAGTCTGGATTTATATATTAAATAGATAAAACACCATTAAACCTCAGATTAATTAGTATAAAAAATTAACCAGTAAAATTATAATAGTATCTAAAATTAATCAGGTAATTAATTAACCAAAAAAATCAATATCTGAAATCACACACCCGGCTTAATAATCCGTTGCCACCTGAATTCGCCACGCCCTAATCTCCCCGTCAAAGCTTCCACTAAACACCCTCATTTCCCCCTCCACCTCCGCCGCCGCAATCGCCCTCACCGGCGACCTATGCCCTTCCAAAACCGCCAAACAGCAGTACCTCCCGTCACCGAAACCCCTCCGCCAGATCCTGACCGTCCGATCAGCCGAGCCGCTCATCAGCAGATCCCGAACGTTAATCAGGCACAGAACCGCTTTCGCATGTCCCCTCAAAGCCCCCACCACCGCCATACCGCGGCCCTCCTCTCTCTCCCACACCAAAATCGATCGGTCGCACGACCCGGAAAACAAAACCGACCCGTCAACGCTCAGCGCCAGCGCGTTGACCGCCGACTTGTGCTTCTCGAGCGTGGCGACCAGCCCGTACCTCCCGCCGGCTTCCGTTAATTTCCAGGCCTTGATCCTCGCGTCCGCCGAGCCGGTGTACACGAGCCCGTCCTCGGCCACGGCCACGCAATTGATGGCGTCGTCGTGGGCCCCGTTGATGGACCCCACGCACCGAGAATCCCGGGCCCGCCAGATCTTCACGCTTTTATCCCACGACACGGAGAACACGTGATTCTCGAAAGACGAGAGACCCGAAACGACGTCGTAGTGCTGCACCCACAGCCGCTTGCTGTGCCGACGGATCTTCACGTAATTTTTGGGGAAAACGAGCTTCCTGAGCCGATCTCCGAGGGTGGGGAGGGTGGCGACGAGCTTGTGGCTGATCGACGACCAGACGCGGATTTTGCCGTCCTGGTGCGCGGTGAAGATTTTGCCGCCGCGGAAGGCGATGGACTTGGCGGCGCCGGCGGAGGGGGTTTTTGAGGTAAGCTTGTTGAGGATTGAAAGGGTTTCGGTGCTGTAGACGGTGATGGCGTCGCCGGTGGCGGCGTAGAGGAGATCGTCGTGGACGGCGAGGAAATTGATGTGTGCGGCTGCGGTGGAGGGAGGGTCGCTGAGGGAGGTGAGGAAGACGGCGGTGGTGGTGGGGTGCACGGCCTCGTTTTGGGGGGAGAGTGTGAGGTTTGACAGGTGTCTCTGTAGGGATGGGACTGAGGGGAGGGTAAGGAGGGAGAGATTGGTTTGGATGCTGCTGTTGTTGTCGGAGACGATTGATTTTTGTGGCGTAGGAGGGACGGGGGAGTCGCCGGAGGTGGCGACGGAGGAGGAGCAGGTTGGTAGCAAGGAGCGGAGCTTCATTGTTGAGAGGGAGAGTGAGAGTGAGTATGAGCTATAAGTTATGACCAAACGAAGAGAGAAGATTCTGAATACACAGTATATAATACTCCAAATATTAAGAAATTAGAGTAACTACTAATTTACTATAACTGACCGTTGTGATTTATTTGTTTAAAATAATTTAAAATTTTATTTAATCTCCAACTATTTCGGCCAAAAGTTTATTAATGAACTAACAAGGTATTTTATTTAATAATCGAACTCTCACTTAAATTTGTAATTTCGTATTAATCTCATTATTAACCGTTATTTCAATTATGAAAATTTTATTATTTTCAAAGACTACACATGTTTGACATGTTTGATGTAATTTATAGTATGTAAGCTTCTTGGGGCATAGCCGAATGGTAAGGTCTGTGGTGATGTTGGTGTAATTCCCCGACGACGCAGAGTTCGAATCTCGGATATGACAAATTTTCATTGAAATATTATGAAGTTACTCTTTGAATGAGACCTATTGGCTATGACTAATTTTTATTGAAATATTATGAAGTTAGTCCTTGAATGAGACTTATTGGCTCTCTCCCACATGTGTCTGCTACTCGGGCGCATACCTCGATTTACATCCTACCCGATCGTGCAGCCTCTGATCTGGTGGAAGATGAGTTTCTCGTCTCATCCTACCCGATCGAGAAGCCTCTGATCTGGTGGAAGAGGAGTTTCTCTTCTCTGCATTGATCTTACATCCTACCCGATCGAGGAGCCTCTGATCTGGTGGAAGAGAAGTTTCTCGTCTCATCCTACCCGATCGAGAAGCTCTGATCTGGTGAAAGAGGAGTTTCTCTTCTCTGAATTGATATGGTGGAAGAGGAGTTTCTCTTCTCTGCATTTCTCGAGTGTCAAACGCATCCAACAAATACCTAAAACCGCTGTGAGAAAATCCAAATAAATGGAAAATAAAATTCATAAAGCTGGAAAATAAATATAAATATAAAAAAATTGAATTTACCTGGTGAACATGAAGGAGATGAGATGACAGAAATGCAATTATATTAATATAATGCGTATGTTAACTTGCAAAACAAATTTAACATAACTGAATTAGGATAAACTAAAAATTAAAAAAAATATATAGTGGAAAATAATTAATAACTCCATTAAATGTTCAGAAAAATAAAAAAGGACATAGTAAACCAGATTATAGCACGAGAAAATAATATACTTAAAAAGTTTGATCAATTTTTTTTAACTCAAATGCATTAAGGAATAGAATAGGAAGAGATTGATTTTTATGATATACTGTTAATTGGAATTAAATTAATTAATGAAATAAAAAAGAATTTTGAGAAAATAAATAAAAATGTATATGTTTAAGATAATAATTAATTTTTATTACCAAAAATATATAATTTCAAATTACTATTTAAAATTTATATATAATAATTTAAATATGCTTAATAATATTACTAATTATAATTTATAATTTTTTTTATTTATAATTTATAGTGTGAAAACAATATTATTATTGTTTTCGTATTGGTCAGACATTAGTGGATCCTGAAATTATACATGTATAGATTTTATTTGTGTTTATAGTTAAATTGTATATTTAAGTATGTCAGTAATTATTTAATATTTTATTAGAAATAAATAAAACTGAAATTAGAATGCCTATTGTTTTAAGAAATTGTTAGTAAGTTTTTATTGTAATTTACAAAATTCAATTAAAAAATACTTCATCTGTCCCAGAGCTATAGGCATAGGTGGTCAACGTGGATTTTTTTGGTCCGTCCGATACATATGATAAATAGTATAAAAAAATTATGAAAAAATAACTAAAATCTAATTCAATAGTTAAATTATATTTTAGTTATTTTTTCATAATTTTTGTATACTGTTTATCATATGTATTGAACGGACAAAAGAAGTCAACGTTGACCACAATTGCCTATAGCTCTGGGAGGGAGTACTAAATAGAAATCGATGTGTATTATCTTAACGCACTTTAATTTTATTTCTTGTGTATTCGAAAAATTTCTCAAGGTCATTCATTTCTCCGAGCATTTGGTTCTTAAGAGAACTCGTACACTTCTCAATAATTCATCATCTCATAATTACAGTAAGAAAACTACTCTTAATTTTCTAGCACTTTGTCTTCACTTGCAACTTGCAAGGATTTGAGTTTAATTTTATTGCAAAATATCATAAAAAAATAAAAAATGTACTGGTCTCATATAAATAGTTTATTAACTTTTTTTTGTTTTTCCAATAAATACAAAAATTATGAAAAAATTACTAAAATAAAATTTAATAGTTAAATTTTATTTTAATAATTTTTTTACAATTTTTGTACACTATCATATGTATCAAATAGCAAAAAAAATCAACGTTGACCACTAATTCTGTGGGACGGAAAAGCTATAAAATAAATATTTTATTATATATTTATTATTCTAGTATTACAATTTATTTATTGTTAATTATATATAACTCCATAAAATAAGAAAAAGCATGCACCCCACCCGACCCGCACAAGGGAAGCACATAACCAAATGACAGTAACACATGCCCACTTGATTATTGTTTTTAGCTAGTAACATTTTTATAAAGCAAGAGTCAAATAAGTTGACCGACATGTAATAGTATATTTATGCTAATAAAAATAATGTTATCTTGATGACTCTTACTTGTAGATATTGTATTTAACTACATTTTCATTCTTGAAATCTACTTTTCCGAATTAAAAAAATACCGACGTCCGATCCAACTATCTATCATACATTCATACGTACTAACGTACGCCATAAGTTACTAACAACACTATTTAATACTACAACCAAGTAAATTGATACAGATATTGTTGATTTTGGATACGACTCTCATTCATGTTTTCATTGGATGCTTTTCCCAACTACTTGCTCAAGTCCGTCCAATTGATATTTACAAATGTTCAATGTTGTATATGACTCGAATCGGGAATGCGTCGGCCGACAGCGGGGGTCTGTCGGCCGACAGCGGGCTCGTGGCGATAGCGGAAAATCTTCAGAGGCAGTGGCACGTTCGTGCCAGGTGATGTCGGCCGACAGAGAATTGGTGTCGACCGACACCAAGTATTTTTGCCAACAATTCAGCGCAAGTTTGCGCTGGATTTTGCATGGGCTTCTGCTGAGATTTTTTGCGTGGGTTATTTGTTTTAATTAGGGAATTAGAATTATATGAAGTATAATTTTATTCCTTATTAAGTTAGGAGTCATAAATTAGGAAAATGATTTATTCCTAATTTTAATAGTTTCCAATTTGATAGGTTTGCTACACCTATAAATTGGGGTTCTCCGGTAGACGAA
The DNA here is from genome assembly GCA_954870475.1 of Euphrasia confusa. Classification (NCBI taxonomy): domain Eukaryota; kingdom Viridiplantae; phylum Streptophyta; class Magnoliopsida; order Lamiales; family Orobanchaceae; genus Euphrasia; species Euphrasia confusa. The sequence goes on along the minus strand of OX940949.1, from coordinate 48,784,955 downwards.
AATCATAGAGTGCAATAGAGTGAATTATTGTAAGCCTCAATGATGTAGTCGATTGGTTCTTTCTTCCCGTGGTTTTTTCCCGTCTTTTGGGTTTCCACGTAAATTTGTGTGTTCGTTCCTTTCGTTTATTTTTTTCTTCGCATCTCATATATATTTCAAGAGTCGTGAGCGATTTGGTTTCAATATCGCAACAAGTGGTATTAGAGCATCGTAAAGAGCATAACAAGTGGTATCAGAGCTAGGTTACGATCCTGTGACATGTTATCGCAGAGCTTTCGTTGGGGATCCCGGACGCGGAATCCATACGAGGCGGGCGTTGCGGATATTGGTGTTTCTAAATCCAGGTGGAGCTCGAGAATATTTTGGGAGATGACGACGATGGTTGATATTCGGTGTTAGATTGGAACACGTGGTTCTCTTCATGGCGATTCAAGGTGGAGTTGGTTCAATGTTTCTAATCAACATGGATCTTGATGTTCAAGGTGGAGTTGGTTCAGTGGTTCTAACCAACATGGATCTTGATGTTTAAGGTGGAGTTGATTCAGTGGTTCTAACCAACTAGGATCTTGATGATGCGTTGCTGGAGCATGGACGATGTCAAGCCCGATGGAGCCAGAAGAGAAGGTATGGAAGAATAGAAAGGTAAGAGGTATAATTGCACTCTATCCATCTGGTGATTTATTTCATGCGGTCGCGGCTTTGCGATCGAGGGAGACGATGAAGGAGGTTTTGAGTAGTGAAAATCCAGGGAAATGTCTTGATGTCCAGGGTTGGGCAAAGATGAAGAAATTCTATGGGGTTTGTCATTACTGCGAGAAAAAAGGGAGTGGTGAAAATCTAGGTGAATTTCTTAATGGCCAAGGTGGAGCATGGAAGAAATTCTAGGTGGTTTGTCACTACTGCAAGGAAAAGAGCCACATGAAGGGGGACTGTCAGGCTCTGAAGAATCGGAGAAAGGAATCGAAGGTGGCCGATTCCGGAGAAGGAGGTTTCATCGATGGGGAACTCCTGATTGTCTCTGATTGGGGAACGAGTGAGGGGTGGATCTTGGATTCTAGATGTTCGATGGTGTCGGTGGAACGATGGTCATGGGGCATGACACATCGTTTGAGATACGCGGCACAGGAACTGTGAGAATCAAGATGGTCGATGGGCATATTCGAACCCTCGGTACTGCAAGGTACGTTCCGGTCCTGAATGGTAATCTTATCTCTCTTAGACCTTTGATCCGAATGGGTACCAACTTCGGTAAAGGTGGAGTGTTGAAAGTAAGTCGGATGACTTATTTTGCGAGGCGAGAGAAAGATTTGGTGGATTGTATGAGCTATGCGGCAACACAATTACCAAGTGGACAACTGCCTCTGTCCAAGAAAGTCATTCGCTGTAAGGTGAGTCGGGTTCACCTTTTAAAAGTCATGCGCATGTGTGTTGATGCCGGGGACACCGGGAATACTAACCCGAATAGTATTCAAAATTTGGATAATCGAGCCTAGGCGTACTATGGATAGCACTGAAGTAATAGCGAATGCAGGGGGTGATGATAGTAGTGGGAAGACGAGATTTGAAAATGGAGATTGCGTGTAGGTCATAGAGCTTGGTGGTACCCAAGGGATGATCGGTGCAACTTCGCATTCTTGTATTAAGTTTGGTGCGGTTCAAACTTAGGTTGCTCATGTTTTGAGTGAGTCCTGCGGGGCTGGGTGGAAGAAAGAAAAATTAGTCTATGATCGTTGGAGGATGGTGCGGCTTGGAGTCGCGGGGATTCTCGTCAAGGTGGAGATTTGTTGTATATGACTCGAATCGGGAATGCGTCGGCCGATAGCGGGGGTCTGTCGGCCGACAGCGGGCTCGTGGCGATAGCGGAAAATCTTCAGAGGCAGTGGCACGTTCGTGACAGGTGATGTCGGCCGACAGAGAGTTGGTGTCGACCGACACCAAGTATTTTTGCGCAACAATTCAGCGCAAGTTTGCGCTGGATTTTGCATGGGCTTCTGCTGAGATTTTTTGCGTGGGTTATTTGTTTTCATTAGGGAATTAAAATTATATGGAATATAATTCTATTCCTTATTAATTTAGGAGTCATAAATTAGGAAAATGATTTATTCCTAATTTTAATAGTTTCCAATTTGATAGGTTTGCTACACTTATAAATTGGGGTTCTCCGTTAGACGAAAATCATAGAGTGCAATAGAGTGCAATAGAGTGAATTATTGTAAGCCTCAACGATGTAGTCGATTGGTTCTTTCTTCCCGTGGGTTTTTCCCGTGTTTTGGGTTTCCACGTAAATTTGTGTGTTCGTTCCTTTCGTTTATTTTTTTCTTCGCATCTCATATATATTTCGAGAGTCGTGAGCGATTTAGTTTCAATATCGCAACAAGTGGTATTGGAGCATCGTAAAGAGCATAACATTCAAAATTTGTACTCTCACATTAGGACAAAATAAAATAGACTTCCTTCATGTTAAAATTGTATGTGTTGTAGGTCACTTGTGAGCTACTTCACTTAGTACCAATTGGTTTAAAGATGTGCCTCACTACTAGTGTCCGGGTCGGGTCTCTCTTTTCCGTCTTTGTGCAGTAGTCGTGGGACCGCACTCACAAACCTCCGATTTCAACACCTATCACATTTATATCAAATATATTAGAATTACAGTATCTGGTATCAACTTCTTTATAAATTTAACATATATTTACGAGTATTTAATCAATTTACACATTAGGATTTATGACTACTACTACGGAGTTCTATTTTCAATGGAATTGAGGGGCAAGAATATATGATATCAAATTACACATATTATGATTTAGGACTACTACTACGGAGTTCTATTTTAATTGTAATTGAGGGGCAAACTTTATTATTTGAATTGAATTTGAAACTTAAATGAAATGAGAATGAACCCAATTTGAATGAGCATAAATTGAATGCAATATTATTATAAACAATATTATAGCACGAGATGATCGCGAAATACTTTTTTATTCCATTGTTTTATATTTGAGCTTTGGAATTTATTTTCAATCGACGTGGAATACTTTACACGCCCCCTCACGTTAACACGCACTTTAACGAGTAGGTTCGGGGTTTTGTCGGCTCTACTCGTGAACATAGGTCATCTTTAGAGGTGTCAAATGGTCGGGCCGGCCCGGCCCGGCCCAAGCCCATCAGACTTGGTAATTTTCATAGGCCGGACTGGCCCGACCCAAAATTCAATGTGCCTAGATTTATGAGGCCCAGTCCGGCCTTGGTCGGGCAATGGGTCATCGGACTTTTTTGGCCCGTCATATTAAATAAAAAAATATACATTAATTTTAGTTTTAAATTATAAAAATTGTTAATTAAACTAATTTATCTATCTATCTATACATATATAATTACTGAATCTCTCAATTGTGTTTACACTATAAATTATAAATAAAAACAATAATATTTATTAGTCAATTTACATTATAAATAAATTATAAATAAAAATAATAATATTATTTTATATTTAGTAATAGTATTCAAAATAATCAATTGTAAATACAAAAATAAAAATATTTATAAATTCTAAATTTTAAAAAGTTTTTATTTTCAAAATAATCAATTATAAATTAAAACAATAAAAATATGTATAAATTCTAAAATTTAAAATGTTTTTATTTTCAAAATAATTAATTTTAAATAAAAACAATAAAAAAAATATATAAATTCTGAATTTTAAAAAGTTTTTATTTTTATAATTCTAAAAGATTTCATAATTAGTGAATTTACATTTATTTATATTTGCTTAAATGAGCTTTAATAATCTTCAACGTCTACAAAATTATGTTATTGAAGGTTCTAGGAGGAGAATACAAAGACAACATTGTTTATATTCGAAAATTGTTACTTACTCCATCTGACTCAAGATTGTCATTTCGATTTCAACGTCGACAATTCCCTATTATGGTATCGTACGCTATGACGATTAATAAAAGTCAGAGACAATTTTTATCAAAAGTGGGCATTTGTTTAAGAAGATATGTTTTCTCTCATGGACAATTGTATGTCGCAGTTTCAAGAGTCACTAACAAAGTAGGATTGAAAATTTTATGTTGCGATGATAATGGAATGCTCACCAATAAAACCACGAACAAGGTTTATAAAGAGGTATTTCGAAATTCGCAATGAGACGTGAATTTATATCCGTAGATTTTTTTAATTATCTTTTTCGATAGTATTTTGTTTTACGTAATAAATATTTATAAAGGTGCTGAGAACAACACTTGAAATATAATAAAAACTTTATGAGTTACTTGCCATTATATTTTCATGTTTGAGTTAATGAATAACGAGACTGAATAATTATTCTCAAATTATTTTGATTGCAAATTGGGTTTTATTTAAAAATTATTAAAGGAATATATATTGAGTGTGTTTGAGACTTTATATATAATTATTTAAATAGAATGAATTTTGTTAAATGAATAAATAAGTTTTCTATAAAACTAAGTAATAATTTAATTAACACTTCTTCCGTTTTGATATAAGATTTTTTTTCAAACACAAAATTAAAAATAAACTGATTTTAAAACGTGCATTCGTACGAAAAAATTTGAACTTGCATTCGCACGGATAGTAATACTAGTTTATTACAAAATTATAATAAATAATTGAAATTTTAATGTTTAAAATAAAATAAAATTAAATCAAAACTACTAAAATAATTTTGAATAATAATTTAATGTTTCTTATAAATTAAAAATACTATTTATATAGCAAAAATATACTTACATAGATAAATATTGTAATTCTAAATTTTATATTCAAAGAAATATATAAAATTATTTAGTTTTAACATTAATATTAATTAAAATTCTAAATAAAATATAAATAAAAATAAGAATATGTATTTAGTCGGGCCGGGTCAAAAAAATCGGGCCAAGCCCAGCCCAAGCCACTAGCCCATCGGGCCTGTCGGGTCAAGCCAAAAGGCCCGACTCTTTTTGGGCCTCGAATACAATATTCGAGGCTCAGCCCATCTTGTTGGGCCGGCCCCAGTTTGAGGCTTCGTTACCATATCAAAGTTGAGCTAATAACACCTTAAAAGGCTTTTTTAAAGTATTAAGATAATTCAACTTATATTTGAGCTTTATGATTTATTTACAACCTATATGTGATATTTAACAAATATTATAGCAAGAGAACCGGTAATTCTTCTTTATTTACAAAAAATATACACTCCATAATTTTTGTTCATGTGTCAATTTTAAAGGCTAAAATTTTATGTGTTTTTCTTACCTACAGATGTATAACCGAAAAACAATAGTCACCTCAAAAAACAGCATGCTGATAGTCACTCTCTCCCCTATTTTCCTGCACTTGGTTGCTTCATTACTCCCTATTTAAACTCTTACCAAGTACATGCTCTATGTGATATACAGGAAAAAAAAAAAAAAAAAAAGAAAACAATCATGAGCTCAGTAAGGGTATTCTATATTTCTCTTTTCCTGGCAATGGCTTTCGGCCTCGCGAAAGGCATGGACTTCACCGAGAGTGACTTAGACTCGGACGAATCCATGTGGGGTTTGTACGAAAAATGGAGGACGGCTCAAAACGCCGGCGGGTCCCACGACCTCACGGAGAAGCAAACGCGCTTCAACGTGTTCAAGGCTAACGTGCACCACATTCACGAGGTGAACCAGATGGGCCGGCCCTACAAGCTGAGGCTCAACAAGTTTGCCGACATGACCAATTACGAGTTCCGAAACTCGTACGGCTCCAATGTCATGCATCATCGCATGATCCGAGGAAGCAGGGCTGAAACAGGGTTCATGCACGACAAGGCCGGGAATCTTCCGGCTTCCGTCGATTGGAGAGCGCAAGGGGCTGTTACAGCTGTCAAGAATCAAGGGCAGTGTGGTAAGTTTTTCTTCATTTAATTTTTTTTTTGGTTGATAGATATTACGAAACTACCCTTGCGGTCGAATAACGAGTTGTTAAAGGATCATTGGATTGATGATCTTAGGTAGTTGTTGGGCATTCTCGACTGTGGTGGGAGTCGAGGGGATCAACAAGATCAGAACCGGGAAGTTAGTGTCGTTGTCGGAGCAAGAATTGATCGATTGTGAGAATAAAGAAAGTCACGGATGCAGCGGGGGACTCATGGAGGCCGCATACGAATTCATCACGAAACAAGGGGGGCTTGCAACTGAGGCCGAGTATCCATACCAAGCAGCACAAATGAATTGTGATACATCAAAGGTTATCATCATTTTATTTTTATAGAAAACAAACAAACTTATTTCCTTAGAACAAATTAACTGAGGTTTTTCTACTTTTCTTTTACTTAGGAGAATGCACCGACAGCGAAGATTGACGGGCACGAGAATGTTCCCAAGAACGACGAAGATGCACTGATGAAAGCTGTTGCAAACCAGCCTGTAACGGTAGCAATTGATGCCGGCAGTTCGGATATGCAATTCTACTCAGAGGTTTATATCCGGAACTTATAGAAACAAAAGTTTTTATTCCTTCATTGAGTTACTAATAAGATATGTTTGCTGCAGGGAGTGTTCACAGGACAATGCGGGACTTCACTAGACCATGGTGTGGCTGCGGTGGGATATGGTGCAACGAGTGACGGGATCAAGTACTGGATTGTTAAGAATTCTTGGGGTGCGGAATGGGGAGAACAAGGCTATATTAGAATGCAACGCGGTGTGGATGCGAAGGAGGGTCTTTGTGGCATAGCCATGGAAGCTTCTTATCCGATCAAGTCATCGCCCGACGGCCCTAAACCGCCAGCAAAGGATGAGCTCTGAGTTTGAAGGAGGTCCAGTTACATGTGTTTAAAGGACCTATATATATACATACAGATGTATATAGATAGCATTTGGTCCTTTTTGTTTTCAGGTTTAGCTTGAGGGAGTGAAATGTGAGATGAGTTTATTATAGAATGAAAAAGGATGATTTTGTAATCCATTAGTTTCTCAATGAAAATAAAGAGAGATTTTGATACCAAGAGGGGACATTTTTTTTTGTAATTAAGATAAAACTGGAGGGTAATTTTTGCAATTAACTCCAAATATGACCCAAACTAATAGGTAGATCATATGAACAAAGAAAAGTAAGTTGTAATAAATCTGTAATATCTACCAATTTATATCAGGACAGACCCTGTATTTGTTCATATTTTCAATAGACATGTAATTTTGTAATCCAATCTAGTGATGACTGCTACCAACTCCACTCCATCCGATGAGGATTCCGACCACAATTTACACAAGACAAGTGTATTAGTGGGATAACCGAACAGAACAATTGTGATGTATGCCTCTTGATAGGTACAAAACTGGCTTGCAAAATTTGTTTTGTAATTTCCTCTGATTACATCAGAGTATCAGAGAGTGTAAATATAAACAGAGAAGCAGATTTATTCTTCCGCTAAATAAACCGGGAGGTCGCATGGCTGTCTGAATATATCAGAGATACCATCCCACTTACGTTTCTCCCTTGCCTCCCAATATCCACCAATGTACCTATAACAACCTTCCTCGTCCTTCTTGAACCATCTCGGTTGCCACCCTTTGTCTTGCAGCTTTCTTGCCTACAATAAAAATAGGTAATCAGGGCTTTGAAATTTTTAATCGGGATGATTACAAAATTACCCCTGAGGTTTGTTAGATTATAAAGAAAAATGGAAACTCTAAAACTTGCAAGAACGACGCTTAAAGTTTGATTCCGCTTACATTTTGCCCCAAGAGTTAGTTAACACCACAGAAATTACTGAGGTGATCAGATGTATTACAATTGCAACCCTCAAAATTTTAAAATATGTAGTGACAATTGACAAATAACCCCAACTATTGTAAGGCTATTCGTAATACCAAGATGAAAATGAGGGATGCAAATGTAAACTAAAAAAATATATAAGGGGTTATTTGTAATATTTAGCAAAGTTCATGGATGTAATTGCAAATATATATATATATATATATATATATGATGACATCAGCAATACCATTTACCTATGCTATCAACGAAGGACGCATAATGCAAAATGAATGTAATAATACATCCAAACCACAAGGTTAGTTTTTGCAACTATACTAGTCCTCTTACTATTCACCTGTCTCTGCAATTGTTCGAGTCTTAGCTTCTCCGAGTTTGCCAGCTCATATTCTCCATTCTCCAAATGCCTCTGATCCGGTCGCAGCCTAGAATCCGTTGGCGGCAGTTTCTTTTGTAAGCCTTTTGTCAGTTCGTTTAAAGATATGGCAAATGGTGTGAGATTGTATCTTGTCTTGGGAACAGATTTATCTCTTTCCCAGAGCAAAATGGCTTCTGACATAGGGTCATAACCATTCATTTTTGTGGATGGGTCCCCCATCACGTAATATATTGCTTCGTCCCATTTCCCCAGTAAAAACGCCACCTTCTCTCCAGTTGTGTTATCTTGCACAAACCCATGTACCTGAATGAAACATTTATAGATCAGTTTAATGTATTCAAGGAAATACACAATTTATCTTGCAATAAATAATCCAGACATTTTTTAAAATTGCAATAAATAGCCTTGAGGTTTAATTTTGTCTTACATCGTGCACTGACTTTTGGTTGACATGACGATATCTGCTGCTGTGATTAAATATTTACACATGCAACCCTCAACTTTCCCAAATATTACAAACATTCCTACCACTTTGTCTGGCTATTTGCAATTTTGTAAAATGAAAATTAGGGTTATTTGTATTGTTTAAAAAATTGAGGAATGCAATTATTAGTTGACCTCAGCATATGCAATTATTGTAAGTGTGGCTTTTCTAATTTTCAAAGTTAGCTCGATTTATTTTGTAATAGTGACAAACCACAAGGTAGTTTAGTAATATTATCCTAATTCAAATTATTTTGTTATTTTTCGAGAAAGTAATTTTTAGTTTACCTGATGCGGGTTTCGGATTATTTTGTTATTTTTCGAGAAAGTGATTTTTAGTTTACCTGATGCGGGTTTCGGTCTATGATAGACTGCTCTTTGAACTTGAGCTTGCAAGAATATCTACCACTGCCTTTGATACGCATGGTGCCGTAATGGTCACAGTATATTTTGCCGATAATGATATTGTATATAGAGGTCGTAACCTTGCTCCACTGAAATGTCTCACTGTCTTCAAACTGAAGGGTAAGAATCCCGACAGGGTCAAGCTGAATTGACCGGCCCCAGAACTTTCCTTTGAGATTAGAATCCGCCCAAAATTTCCACCCTCTGCCTTCGCAATGACAGGCAACAACCACAGGATGATGGCTGACCTGAAAAACAGAACGAAGTTAATATTGACCAACATATCCAAAAATAGCAGAAATTATTCATGTAAGCATCTGAATGGGGTTGAACAGTTATGTCCGACAGCCAAATCATTAGACCAATCCACTAAACCAAGTTAAAAAAAATACCATAGATTTTCTTTTTAAATAAAAACGGTTGAAGAAAAAACTTCAAACTAATAAACTGAAAATGAACAATCCCTAATAAATGGGAAAAATTACGAAAACAAACTAAAAATCCTAAATAGAAACTGAAATAAATAAAAAAAACAAAACAAAAAAAAAAACTAGGAAGCTCAAAGAATTATAAAATTAAAAGGCAATTGGGCTACATCTGATCAAAAATAGCTTTGTCTGACATTAAAGTACTTACATTAGGTGGTCAAGTAAAAAACAAGTTATTGCCTAATTGACTCACTAGAAGACCAATACTTACATTAAAACTAAAGCGAAAAAAGAATGATCAATAATGAGAGGAAATCTTTTTGATTACATAAGGGCAACCTTTTCAGAAAAGAATCTCAAACCCTTATCGGGATAATCCGCTTCATAGGTTTCCCCAAGGAGAGGATTGAAAGGTTTGCATTGTCGACCTTCTGTTGATGCATAACCAGATACGGCAAAAGCTGCTACATTTAGAATTCTCATCAAATCATTCCCCTGCAAAAAGAGAGTTATTATTTGTATTGCAACTCAAAACAGACAAGCCTAACCTACCGAATCAACAAACTATCAATTACAAATCTAATATTCTTAAGTCATAAAGTTTAACCTAGCCAATTAGTCCAAACTTGAAATAAATTACCCAGTTGATAATCAGGTTACCATTTTAGTAAGATTCGTCCAATGGCAACAAATAACTAAACACCGGCAAAAAAAAAATGAGTGACCAAACAAAGTAGAACACAATCCGCATTTGATGCTCAATAAATCAAGATAATCAACTACATGAATTATATTACGTCCGTACTTCTAAGGAAGGAAAACAAAGAAAGCAGAAACCTGTATAAGGATCTGACCTGCTTTCCCCATTCCAATGCTCGGTCGACAAGATACGAGTACTCCAAGTCTTCAAAACATTTCTGCAACGAGGAAAGAGGCTCATTGAAGTAAACAGGAAGGCAAACACCTGACAAATCTTTTCCGATGTTGTCTTTAATAATCGACCATAGCCCAACTGGCTTGTCTTTCTCTTTCGGCTCCGGCAAATTATCCCTTCTTTTGATATTAGGATATTCAGGTCCTAGTATATCCACCCCACTGGTATAACCAGAAAAGGAAGATCTTCTCTCATTTGTGTAGGGGCTGCTGTAGGCATACACTGGATTATCTCTACTTCTGAATGAACCACTTCTGAGAGACTCAACTGACAAAAAATCATTTGTGTCAAAAAATAATTTATCGTCTTCATCTGATTCAGCATCTGCTTCATATCGATTCTCATTATCTGGTTCCGAGTCAGTCGCACTGCCCTCCGACATGACGGAATAGAAATCTGAAACTGCTCACGTAAAGGGAGAAAAATTAGCCAATCAAGTTTTTTGTGAAAACATAAATTATGGATAATAAACAACATTGCTTTTTAGTTTAAAAAATTAGCCAATCAAGTACAAATGCTGATGCACTGACCACTAAACCTTCGGTTCCCTTGACCACAGCATGAATCACGTGCCTTGGTTTCGTCCACTACGGTAGTTTCCAATTCAATTTTCTCAGTCTGTAGAAGAAATTTTAATTGGTGTCACAATCCTTAGATGCTCTACAAGCCCATCATTAAGAAAAATAAGATTTGATTATGCAATGAATGAGAGGTGTAATAATCAAAGAGACAAAGAGTCATCATTTATTTATTTTTTCAATTGAAAAACTGGTCACTTATGTAATCATTTCCAAATTCAGCATTCTGATTTCCAACTATTCTGGACAATGAAATAATGTTTGTTAGTGAGTTCATAGTGGAAGATATTGGATCATTTTCACTTTATAATGGAACTGTAAATTCAAATAAATTTCCATTATAATCATTACGAATTCATAGAAAGACATAAACATAGTACAGGCCAGCAAATGTGTACAAAAAAAATTCAGACAATATTCTTCATCTTCAACCTTATAAAATAAAACAGAAAGTACGGAACATATTTTCATTTTTCGCACGAAAATCAATTATTCTCATCTGTCGCTTTTTCCTATAAACTGGAAAAGGAAAGTTTCCATACATTTTAAATTATCAGAGTGCATACAAAGTAATAATATTGTAATAAAAATTTGAAACAAACTCCAGACATGTTTCAAAAGACAGAGAATAGAAGTGATCTAAATGCCAAAACAATCGAAACGACTTTATATAAGCAAAATGCCTTCAGAAGCAAAGGAGAATCAAATAAAACCTCTAATCTCCTTAATGTGTCCAGCAACAAGATGTGCTTGAGTTGAAGATCCCTCATCTGATCCTGCATCAAAGCAAGTTCACCCAGCATTATAGTCTCACAATCTTTAACCACGGTCTCACTAATCCCTTCATGAGTTAACCGTGACCTCAGCTTCTCAGTCGACACAACAATTTCTTCGGAAGGTGCCAACTCGTTGCTCGTCAATAGTCGAGGAAATTTATCTTTAGCAAACATAAGCGCCTCAATCCACGAAGCCCTATCCTCCTTCGATAGACAACGCAAGTGGAGAGTTTTCGTCCCAGTATATATGTAAAGCCTTTTGTCGTCCGACTTGCTGGCCCGAACGGAAGAAACCTATTCAATGTATTCATCAATTAATGTGTGATGCCATCCATTTCCCTCGATGGAAACATCTAAAGAACTTATCTTAAATGAAAACATAAACGAGTAACAGCTAGAATCTGCACAAAATCCAAATGAAAAATATCGAACTACCTTCAAATGTACTTCCCCAAATGGCTTCCATTGCTTCTCAGTCCCAATTGGGCCAAACGCATCACTCAAAAAACCACTCCCACTCCAATTACCAATAGTACCCTTCCTCAAGTACCTCCAGCTCTCTTCTCCGATCACCCTAAACCCCTTATCCCTAGCTGAGCCGACATCGATTTTATCCGGACCGTGAACCTTGTAATACGACAAAACCCCATCATCCAACACGAACCACCTCTCTCTCCATCCCTTCCCGTAATTCACCCATTTATACAGAATTCCGGCCACGCTTTTTATTTCGTCGTTTTCCTCGCACGTCTCCGGCAGTGGCAGATCAAGTAATCCGCTGACGCCTCCGCCGCCTCCGCGGCTGTTGGTCGAGAAACTGCCCCTCGAGTTAAAACTGTAAATCACGTGCCTGTTACTGTGAATCTCGCCGGAATGAAAGCAATCGTTATCGAAAACGAGCTCCTGAGACGGCGCGTGTTGCTTCACGACGACTCGATCATTTTCAAGCGTCACCGGAGCAATGCAGCACAGAGGATTCATACCAGCGACGCCGTAATCGGCGCCGATCTCAGAAATTTTCGAGGAATATGGAATGTCACCCGATCGGAGATCGTGAAAATTTGTCGCATACGATTGACTGTGCGTTTAAAATTCCCGTATCAATTTTGAATGCCGAGCGATGCTTGTTGAATAAATGAGGTGGAGAGGTCGCTGCAGAAGCATTGATGGAGTGGTGTCAGTGGAGGTGGCGTAGGATAAGCAAGGTGTCCATTTAAATGCACTCGGTTTTGGGGGGTTTTCAATGGGGCGTGACTGCGGGGACAGCTAACGTGCGCGGTGGTGTTTCGATGGCAAACAAGTCGATTTTCATAAATTACAATTAAATTTTCATTTATTGGATAATTTATAAAGTGCGATTTTAACTCGATTCGGTTCGATGGAAATTCGTCCGAGGTGGGGGTGAAAATGACTGAATTGGTGTTGCGAGTGTTCGACTTTGTGAAATAGTAGTAGGGGTGTTTTGGGAAATCCGAAAATATATTTTCTCAGTCTCAATCAATCATGGTCGATTATTTGACTCTTCATCGGATACTCGGGTCAAGGGTCAACAATGATATAATCGGATTTCCTTATATGAATCGACTTTGTTAAAACAAAATCGACCAAAAATCAAGCTGAACAAAAATAAATTGATTACACAGAAAAATTACTCTATTAGATTTGTTTTGATAAATGTTAGAAATTAATCATGATTTTCAATTATTTTTGTCTTTAAACACCGGTTAATCTATGATAATAATTAAATTATCATTTCCTCAAGAATTCTACAGTCTTGAAAGTGTGTGTAACAAACTTATGAAATTTGAGTCACGAAAGTACTTTTTTTTTGTAATCTTTACGACCAGAGTAATTAACATTATCTTTAATTATTTAATGTAATTTTTACTTCTTACTTAATTAATATTTTTGCGTGATTGTTGTCGGAATTAGTACATGAGAGTCGTCCTAAGTCCTTATTCTTTGCACATTTTTTTCTAAAACGAAGTATTTAATTCGAACGAAGATCTAAAAGATACAAATCGAGTCGAACTTTTGTCATAGCTCGTAAGTCGTAACCTCAAAATAAATAAATTGCGGGTTGGGTTGGGCCGGATCGGGTTGGTGGTTGTACCATTCTTATATTTAGCCCAATAGCCCATGCACAAACACAGCGATTTGGTTGGGCTAAACCTAACGTGGTGATTTTGTTTCAAAGAAATTCGGACATTTTTTGTATTTTTTGTGTTATCTATAATTAATTTTTAACTAATTAAAATTATAAAGTATAATTAAAAATTAAATGGAATATGAAGCAAATTAAATTTTAATGAATCAAAACACATGAATTGATTCAAATTTTGCACATATTATAGTTAAAAAAATGCTTAATTAATAATGATTGTTTTTTTGTCCATGTAAATTATAGCTAGTACTCCTTATTTAATTAAAAACGAGTGGTGTTAATTAAATGTATTTTGTATACTATTGCATGACCGCCTTATACTCTCCACCACCCAAATCGGCGCACCCTCGCCCTATATAAACACCCCTCCGGCCACCTCCTCATTTGTAATTACAATAAGCATTGCCATTTTTCTGAAAATAAAATAAAATATCTATAAATATTTATTTAATAAATAAATAAATAAATAAAAGGAAAAATGGCACACCAAACTATTGTTGTTGCTCTGGTCTTGTTTGCGGCTGTGGGGATGGCCGCCGCCGCTAGCGACCCCGCCGCTTCTCTAGCCGCCGCCGCGGCGGAAGCCAAACCTTCTTCCCTGGACCCGAAGGCCGCAGCCGCCAGCATCAGCGGGTTGGCTGAGGGTCCCGCCGGCGAGACTATTGGCAGCACCATCGGCAGCATAAGTGGCGGGAAGGCCTCAGATGCCGCCCCGATTGGGGGACCTGTTCCGGAGGGTGTTTTCCCTGACCTGGCGCCGGCGGCCGTTGTACCCTCTGGCCCTGCCGCCGCTCATGATGTTGGAGCCGCCGCCGCACTTGAAGTAACAACAATCGCCGGAACAATAGGAGCCGTAGTTGGTTCAATATTCTTCTTGTGAATTAATAATAATAATTGATTAGCCAATATGAATTGTGGGACTTTGAAATTAATTAGTACTGTAGTAGTTAATCTGAATTGGAGAGGGATTATTACTCTGCTAATTTATTGATTATTAATTCTACTTTTTTGTTAACAATAATAATTGGTATTAGATTTTGACCAAACTCTAATACCACTTGTTCAAATCACGTGCAACCAAAATACGATAATCACAAGTCACAACTAATAGAAAACAAGTAAAAGAGAAAGAATTTAAGAAGGGTGTATTCAATTAGGATTTCATTGGATTTTTTTGGACTTTAAAAAATCCGTTGAGTTTCGTTGATTTTGAAAATCCACGGAGTCTATGCAGAGTTTGACTTACTTTATATATGGATTTTCGTAGAGTCTGATAGACTTTCTTTTATAATTTTTTTATTTATTAATTTAAATGGATTTTTACAATTTTTAAACTAGTAAATTATAAAATTAAAAAATAGTTATATTTTTTTACAATAACTTGATAAATAAATTTAATTATTTTTATAATTTTTATACAAATATATTTTTTTATTAAATAAACATTTATTAATTTGAATCCGCATACTTTTTTGAAATAGCTGCAAGATCAAAAGAGGGTGAAAAAACCGAAAGCCTATACCCGCCTCAACATTTTTGGAAAACAATCAATCGAGGGTTCGGAAGAGAATTGTCTATTCAATCTTTTTTGAAAATTTTATTTTATTTTTTATTTTTATCATTTTCATGTTTTCTAATTTTATTATTAATTCTACTTTGTTTTTATATATATTTTTATGTTTTATTATTTTTTATAATAAATTAATCAATGAAAATAGAAGTCCATAGAAATCTCACGTATTTATGAGAGATTTTAAATGATGGAATTCTTTTGTATTTTAGACATGAAATCAATTAAAATTCATTAGATTTTTAAAAACTTTTTAAAATCTGTATTGAATACCTTAAGATTTTAATGGACTTTTAAAAATCCGGATAAAAATCCTACAGACTCTTGATTGAATACACCCTCCTAAATAAAAATCAAAGTAATATATAAAAATTCAATTTGAATAGATAACAATATTATTTGTATAAATAATTTTACACGTAAAAATAATAATGAAAAAGCACCAATTACAAATAGTCAAAGTTGGAAATTTTTAAAAAATGCTCAAAAGTGAGATTAATTTAGTCAATTTAATCAAAAATAGCTATTTTTTATATGTTCTTATGAACTTTTATGAACTTGAGTAGAGTATTTTTTATTTTTATATTAGGAAAATGAGTATATTTATCAATTAACTCAAGAGAATTTATATATTAGGTTAGCAACAAAATAATGATTTTTTCTTCTTCTAAATATAATTATATTACTAGTTTTTTTTGGGTAAATATAAATATATTACCTCCGTCACATACTAGTTATATTACGAATTCGGATTCTCTACTCATATTTTTTTTCTTAATATTTCCTAATCAATCAATCTTGACCGTTAATTTTACAAACGATCAAGATTTTTTCTTAAAATTAAAATAAACGGTCAAGATCTTCACAAACAGTCAAGATCTTTTCTTTAAGAAAATTATAGCTCTCACAATGCGCTTTTTTTTTTCTCTTCCCTTCCCACTTATTCATTTCGAAATAATTTAGCAGCAAATAAATTTATTAAGTTAATACAGAATGCACCGAAAATAATCTGAAATGATCAACGAGATGATTTATTAGGAATATGAACAATATGAAATCGATTGATCATCAGACTGAACAACCCTATTAATAAAAAAAAAAATTGATAAACGCCGCCCTGAAAGTTGAACTATTTTTCACAATTGTCAATCATACGATCACCATCACCGTAGCTGAAGCCGATGTCGTCTACGTCAAACCATTTGCGACGAGAGTGACGCTCATACCCGGGTGAGCGCTCATGTCGCCCTAGTAATATTGCTCTACACGACTGCTCGTGATGAGATTCGAAAGGACCCACTCGGTTCGTTCGGAGCGCTCATCGGACCATAAAAATCATATTACTGCAACAAGGAGTTGAAACAAGCATTTTCAGTTTAATACGTTCTTGCAGGTCCCTTATACCCCGACTAGGGACGTTGCGTCCAAACCACCAAAACCAAACTTCATCACCGGAATGCGGCCTTCCTGGTGGCCAATTCTACCCAAGTCGCTTTTCTCGAAATCGCTTGTAGTCCAACAATTAAACAAAGAGTCTTCAAATCAACTCTCCCACCGATAGGCGCTGTTGGAGTAGTATACTTAATGTCTAGATTTGAGTATTCTGAACTTCTTGTACACTTTCATTTACCTATTAATAACGAACATTCATTTGCTTTTAATTATTGTTAATTAAATATATGCAAATTATAGTCCTGGATTATATACTTTGTAGTTAGTATGGTGTGCGACGTCACACAGAAGATCATACTATCGGTTACTCGTATTTAATCGAACAGTTGCTCACGACCTAGATGGACACGGACTAATCCATCGGTATAGTCGTTGTGTGAGAGAGAAAATAATTTGTCTTAATTATTTTATCACACTTGTACACTTGGTGTATTGAGCGGATCGAATGAGACTCATCAATTAGGTTTGCTCGGCGATAATTGATTTGAGACTCAGTGTATTTTATTCTTAATCCCCGATACAATTGCGGGTGTGTATATTTAATATATGTGACTTTGATTTTCCAAAGGAATTAACCGATTTAATTATTGGGTTAATTACCGGTTAAGTTGGGTCACTATATTTTATATATGACATGCCGTGAATTCTTGAAGGGACAGTGTATCCCGGAAGGGTTGATAATATCCCCGAGATGAGCTCATAAGGATTTATTATGTAAACCTCGCGAGTGGATTTGTTCCCGCATAATAAATAAGGTTGAGTGGTACTATTCTCGGATATAAGAGATGAATAAATTTATTAAGCAATAAATAAATTTTATTCATGGATATTTAAATCTTAAATACACGGAATAAATAATACTACAGGAGAAATATTATTTGGATATAATATGGTTTAATATTGGGAGTGCAATTAATTTATATAGTGGAAAATAAATTAATTAATATTAATGGGAGATTAATAGATTTGGGCTTGGGCTCAATTTAATCATTAATATTGAAAGCCCAATATTCCACCTCCTTTAGATCCCCTACGTAGCCTATAAAAGCACTACATGGTCTTCTCTATTCTCATAAGTTGAAGATCATAATTCTTCTAGAGAGAGAAAGTAGAGAGAGAAGTAGATCCATAGAGCTTGGAGGATCGTCGTCCACCCGACGTTCAAGCTAGTGCAAGGAATACGTGGGAAGATTCAAAGGTCATCTTGATTTCGTTTCTCCGAACAACGAATCGAAAGGTACAATATCTAAACGCCCTTGATATTATTCGATTTTGATTTATCGTGAAATACCGTTGAACGCAAGATCCGAGGTACGAAACCGGGAAGGAGGACGAACGCGTGGTGGTGGCGAAGCCACCGGACCACGGCGATCGCCCACCTAGGGTTTCGGTGGGGAGGGGTCGAACCCCGGCTGGGCACCGGGGGTGCGATCGATCACTTCGATCGATCGCGCACCGCGAGGGCTGGGCCCCGCGGTGGCCTGCTGGTGGCGGGCCGACCACACAGCGGCGGCGAGTCGCCGGACTCGCCGCAAGGGGCTGCTGGGCAGCCCCAGTCGATCGCCTTGAGCGATCGACCCCTCGATCGCGTGAGCCCCGCGTGCGGGGGCTCGGGCTGGGCGTGCGCGCGGCTTCGGCCGCGTCGTGCGTTCGGTTCGTGCTCCGGCTCGTACGTGGTGCTCGTGTGATCTCCGGCGATGGGTTTTTGATCGGGCTATGGTTTCCGCATTTTTTAATAGCCCGGGATATCGAATTCCAACAATTGGTATCAGAGCGTGGTTTACGTTCGCGGTATTTTCGATAAAATTGTTCTACCTTGCAGGGTTCCAACTATTATGGCTTGATGATTATTCGTTTAATTATTTTGTCATGTGATTGTTGGATTGTTTAAACTCTCGGACATGTCGAGATTCGTTTTTGGTGGTGAATGCTTGTAATAGTAAAAATTCGGGGGTTGACCGAATTTAGGTTTATTATTATTGTTTTATTTTTCCGGAAAATGTATAGGGTCGATTTCATGTATAGAATCGATACCGGATAGTGTAAAATTAAATTTGTAATTTATTTTGCGTTGGATCGATGCCGAAACGACCACCGGAAAAGACGCGTGACGAAGGAGATGATCGTGAGGGTGAAGGGCTCGGATCGACCGCCCCATGGTCGATCCCACTAGGACGATCGACCCACGCCCAAAGGGGGCTGCCCGCGGGAGCTCCGGCCACGCCGGCCACCATGGGAGGTGGCGCGTGGGCTGGACGGCGGCGGCTTGAAGGCGGCGGTCGAGGGGTGGCGCGGGGATCCCCACCCCGTGCTATCCCGGTCCGGTAATTCGCTTTCCTAATTGATTCGGGTTTTTCCTATTTGAGTATTCCTATTTTTTGGGAACTCTCATGGATTAGGAAAAAAATCAATGTTGGAATTAATTAGGATTCCTAATTGATTATTTCTATTTTATGGAAATATTCATGGATTAGGAATCTAATTAATTAAGAAAGTAGAAGAGTCCTAAATTATTTTATTTCCTTATTTCATTATGGAAATCATCTAGAATATTCAAAGTGGGTCTTGGATAGATTATTCTAGAGATTTAATGAAGTAGAAAGGGAAAATAAAATAAATAAGAGTATTAATAATATTTAATTTTATTTTTAATTTATTCGATTGACTTAATTATTTTTAATTCAGTATCTTTTGGATTTATTAAAAATAAATAGATTTAAATATTGGAGATTAATATTCTCGTCACATGGAGCATTCAAGAACGAAGACTGAAGACTAGAAGATGCGTACGGAGATGGAGTAAAGTCATAATAGTCGGAAAATAATATTCTAGTATTATTTTGACTATGTGACAATACTATGTGCTTTATTACATGTATGCATGCTATATGTGTTTTTTTTATGCACTAGATAGCGTATCCCTTTATTGTAAAAAGCTAAGTGGGAGAGGGTATGGAAACATACCCATGGTCTCCATTGCTGCTCTCTTGGTGACTTTTATAAACTTTTGAAGTTTATATAGATAAGTTATTGGAGGAGAGTTCTTGTAATTCCTCTTACGAGAAACATTGATTAAGTTTATCAAACAATGCCTAATTTGTCTTTCCAAAGCTGATTTCAAGTCGACTCATTCTCACCCCGGGGAGTGGAATGGAGCCAGAGCCACTTGGTCATGTCGAGGACACAAATTAGAGGCAGTCGTACCATTCTTTGATAGATGGATCGATTGTCTGCTCGGCTCCCTCATTTATGAGAGATAGGGTTGTTCGCATGGTGAATCACTGGTTAGAAACTTCGAGTTTCACTTATGATTCTCCACGTCTTGATTTACAAGATTGAATGGATCAAGTAATTGGGAGTCAATTGTAAAAGTCTTTTGGTGTAGTAAACGTCCACACTATCGTGGCTTGCTGCACTGAATGAGACTTTGGAACGATTGATGTAGACAGTTATAGAAGGGAGTGAAAGATCCGTGTGTCAACGTAAACGTCCACACTATCGTGGCTTGCGGGGATATGCGAGTCCCAAACAAACTTCTTAGTACTGAGCAGTGGTTAACACTTACGTACGCTTCATAGTATCCCTCCCATCGAGGTAACGCTATTGATGATGTACGACCAAAGGAAATCTAATTGCTAAATCATTTGGGTGAGTAAACGTCCACACTATCATGGCTTGCTTTACCTGATGGGATTTTAGAGGCGATTAGTGATTTAATGATATTATTAAAGGGAGATAATATCGGATATTAAATTGTTTGTTTGTTTTATGTGCTTATAGGTTAAGAATGACTGTGACCCCACTTTGTGATATACTTAAAGATGAAAACTCGCTGGTTCCATATAGTGATGTTTGGAAAAGAAATCTGGACATTGTCCAGACTGTTGAGACTTCCGAATCCACTATCCCAACTCATGAGGACATTTGGAATGACCTCAGAATGATGTTGAGGCATAGTGTGGAAGCCGGACAAGAAGTGATTGACATACTCTATAAATTCAGTCCTCTTGAGGAATCGCTTAAAAACGATTTCAAAAGAGCGGAACTTATAAGTATGGTCAGAAAATCACAAGCTCTTGTGGCCAAGGTGGAAGTGGATGCAAAGAAGCCCAGTGGTTGTGAACCACGGATTGGGAAGAGCAAGCCGCAAGGCAAGTGCTTTCGATGCAAGCAGTCTGGGCACTGGAAGTCTGATTGTCCTCTCATCAAAGGTACGAAATTTTCCTTAGTCACCGAAACATTATCAGTGGTGTTATCTACCAGCACCTGGTGTGTAGATACGGGGGCCACTGATCATGTCTGCAATTCATTGCAGGGGTTCCAGGAAACCCGGAGACTTAGAGAGGGAGAAATCGTGGTCTACATGGGCAATGCCGCGAAGGTGGCGGCTGTTGCAGTGGGAGACGTTCACTTACGCTTTAGTAGTGATAGGGTTTTAGTTTTACAAAATTGTCTTTATGTACCCAACTTTAGAAAGAATTTAATTTCGGTTTCTAAACTTATTATGAATGGATATTCTGTTTCTTTTGACCACTCTGTGATCATAAGAAGAAACAGTGAGATTATCTGTTCTGGTACATTGGTGGACGATTTGTATGTGCTAAATCCTGAGTCTAACACGATGCAACTAACCGAGAGTAATAACACATCCACGAACACCAATAAGAGAAAGGAACCTTCTAGGATGAATCAATTATACTTGTGGCACTTAAGGCTAGGTCATATTAACTCAAATAGAATTCAAAGGTTGAAAGCTGATGGTCTCATCAGTGGTGTTGAAGGAGAGGACCTTCCAACCTGCGAATCCTGTTTAGAGGGAAAAATGACCAAGCGTTCTTTTTCTGGTAAAGGACGAAGGGCTGAACAAGTATTGGATTTGATTCACTCTGATGTATGCGGACCTATGTCTACTCAGGCAAAGGGAGGGTACGAGTATTTCATCACTTTCACTGATGATTACTCAAGGTATGGATTTGTATACCTGATGCGCCGCAAGAGCGAATCCTTTGACAAGTTCAAGGAGTTCAAGGCTCTTGTAGAGAACCTTCAAGGTAAATCCATTAAATGCTTGCGATCTGATCGCGGAGGCGAGTACCTGTCTGGAGAATTCAAGGCATACTTGGCAGAGAATGAGATTGATTCCCAAATGACATCACCATATACTCCCCAGCAAAATGGTGTGTCAGAAAGAAGGAATAGGACTCTTATGGAAATGGTGCGATCAATGATGAGTTACTCGGACTTACCTATCATGTTCTGGGGATATGCCTTAGAAACAGCGGCGCACATTCTGAACTTGGTTCCATCTAAAACGGTTCCTTCAACACCCATGGAACGATGGAGCGGGCGCAAGCCTAGCTTGAGACACGTTCGGATCTGGGGGTGCCCTGCACATGTGTTGAAGGTAGGTGCCGATAAATTAGAACCTCGTACTGAAGTGCGGTTGTTTATAGGATATCCTAGAGGAACTAAGGGTGGCATGTTCTATAGTCCTACGGACCATAAGATCGTTATAAGTACTAACGCTCGGTTCTTAGAGGAAGACTATGTCATGGACCACAAGCCCAAAAGTGACGTAATACTTGATGAGTTGAGAGGTAACAAGGAAGACTTAGATACAGCCGAACCGAGTATAGATACACCACTAGAATCTGCACCTGACACTGTCACTGTTAATACACCGGAACGCCGTCGTAGTGGGAGGGTTGTTAAGCAACCAGAACGATGGATTGGACTGGGTGAGTCTTCGGACTCTGGACCTGGAGTTCATGAAATCGATCCCTGGACCTATGATGAGGCGGTACAAGATATAGATGCGCCTTCTTGGAAGAAAGCGATGAAATCCGAAATTGAATCTATGGATTCTAATAAAGTCTGGGATCTTGTAGAACCACCAAGCGGCGTGAAGCCAATTGGGTGTAAATGGGTCTACAAGAGAAAGAGAGGATCTGACGGAAAGGTAGAAACCTTTAAAGCTCGGCTTGTTGCGAAAGGCTATACTCAGAAAGAAGGAATCGATTATGAGGAGACCTTTTCGCCGATAGCCAAGATAAAGTCAATCCAGATTCTCTTATCCATAGCAGCTCATATGGACTATGAGGTGTGGCAAATGGATGTCAAGATAGCTTTCCTAAATGGAAGTCTTGACGAGACGATTTATATGAAACAACCAGAAGGATTCATTGCTAAGGGGCGAGATCATCTAGTGTGCTAGCTTAATCGATCCATTTATGGATTGAAACAAGCCTCGAGATCGTGGAACCTGCGGTTTGACGAAGTAGTCCAATCTTTTAGATTTAGTCAAAGCATGGACGAAACGTGTGTGTATTGGAAACCTGATGGGAAGAAGGTGGTGTTTCTCGTGCTTTATGTAGATGACATTCTTCTCATTGGCAACAGTGTAAAGATGTTATCAGACATAAAGGGATGGTTGTCTAGACAATTCGATATGAAAGATTTGGGAGAAGTCGGGCATGTTCTAGGGATCAAGGTTATAAGGGATCGCCGGAATAGAACATTGTACCTATCCCAGCAATCTTACATAGACACGATTCTGGCTCGTTTTAACATGCAAGATTCCAAGAAGGGTGAACTACCCTTCAGTAAAGGAACTTATCTTTCTAAGGAGATGTGTCCTCAGACACAGAAGGAGAAAGATGAAATGAAAGCGGTTCCCTACGCTTCGGCTGTGGGAAGCTTAATGTATGCAATGTTATGCACGAGACCTGATATCTGCTATGCAGTTGGCGTAGTAGCGAGATATCAGAGTAACCCTGGAAAGGCTCATTGGACTGCCGTAAAGAGCATTTTCAAGTATTTGCGAAATACTAAGGATTATGTTCTAAGTTACGGGGCAGACAATCTGATTCCTTTGGGTTACACAGATTCGGATTTCCAAGCTGGTAAGGACCGGTGTAAGTCGACATCAGGCTATGTGTACACTTTGGGAGGTGGAGCCATATCATGGAAGAGTGTTAAGCAAAAGTACATTTCGGACTCTACCATGGAAGCTGAATATGTTGCAGCCTCAGAGGCAGCGAAAGAGTCAGTTTGGTTCCTTAATTTCCTCCAGGACTTAGATGTGATTCCGAGTTTGCCCAAGGCTATGACAATTTATTGTGATAATAGCGGTGCATTGGCAAACAGTAAGGAACCACGGTCCCATAGTGCTACGAAACACATAGAGCGCAAGTACCACCTGATTCGAGACATCGTCAAGAGGGGCGATGCAATAGTCACCAAGATAGCTTCGGAGGACAACCTAGCGGACCCTTTCACCAAGATACTTCCTAAGGAAGTATATTTCAAGCACTTGGAGGGTTTGGGAGTCAGAAGTTTGAAGGATAAGACTAGACCTTAGTATAAGTGGGAGATTGTTGGAGTAGTATACTTAATGTCTAGATTTGAGTATTCTGAACTCCTTGTACACTTTCATTTACCTATTAATAACGAACATTCATTTGCTTTTAATTATTGTTAATTAAATATATGCAAATTATAGTCCTGGATTATATACGTTGTAGTTAGTATGGTGTGCGACGTCACACAGAAGATCATACTATCGGTTACTCGTATTTAATCGAACAGTTGCTCACGACCTAGATGGACACGGACCAATCCATCGGTATAGTCGTTGTGTGAGAGAGAAAATAATTTGTCTTAATTATTTTATCACACTTGTACACTTGGTGTATTGAGCGGATCGAATGAGACTCATCAATTAGGTTTGCTCGGCGATAATTGATTTGAGACTCAGTGTATTTTATTCTTAATCCCCGATACAATTGCGGGTGTGTATATTTAATATATGTGACTTTGATTTTCCAAAGGAATTAACCGATTTAATTATTGGGTTAATTACCGGTTAAGTTGGGTCACTATATTTTATATATGGCATGCCGTGAATTCTTGAAGGGACAGTGTATCCCGGAAGGGTTGATAATATCCCCGAGATGAGCTCATAAGGATTTATTATGTAAACCTCGCGAGTGGATTTGTTCCCGCATAATAAATAAGGTTGAGTGGTACTATTCTCGGATATAAGAGATGAATAAATTTATTAAGCAATAAATAAATTTTATTCATGGATATTTAAATCTTAAATACACGGAATAAATAATACTACCGGAGAAATATTATTTGGATATAATATGGTTTAATATTGGGAGTGCAATTAATTTATATAGTGGAAAATAAATTAATTAATATTAATGGGAGATTAATAGATTTGGGCTTGGGCTCAATTTAATCATTAATATTGGAAGCCCAATATTCCACCTCCTTTAGATCCCCTACGTAGCCTATAAAAGCACTACATGGTCTTCTCTATTCTCATAAGTTGAAGATCATAATTCTTCTAGAGAGAGAAAGTAGAGAGAGAAGTAGATCCATAGAGCTTGGAGGATCGTCGTCCACCCGACGTTCAAGCTAGTGCAAGGAATACGTGGGAAGATTCAAAGGTCATCTTGATTTCGTTTCTCCGCACAACGAATCGAAAGGTACAATATCTAAACGCCCTTGATATTATTCGATTTTGATTTATCGTGAAATACCGTTGAACGCAAGATCCGAGGTACGAAACCGGGAAGGAGGACGAATGCGTGGTGGTGGCGAAGCCACCGGACCACGGCGATCGCCCACCTAGGGTTTTGGTGGGGAGGGGTCGAACCCCGGCTGGCACCGGGGGTGCGATCGATCACTTCGATCGATCGCGCACCGCGAGGGCTGGGCCCCGCGGTGGCCTGCTGGTGGCGGGCCGAACACACAGCGGCGGCGAGTCGCCGGACTCGCCGCAAGGGGCTGCTGGGCAGCCCCAGTCGATCGCCTTGAGCGATCGGCCCCTCGATCGCGTGAGCCCCGCGTGCGGGGGCTCGGGCTGGGCGTGCGCGCGACTTCGGCCGCGTCGTGCGTTCGGTTCGTGCTCCGGCTCGTACGTGGTGCTCGTGTGATCTCCGGCGATGGGTTTTTGATCGGGCTATGGTTTCCGCATTTTTTAATAGCCCGGAATATCGAATTCCAACAGGCGCCACCGGCTTCGTCTCCAAATTCACCACATGTACTCCCTCAAACTGAACCTGATGTGCGGGCTGCGTGAAGGTACCGGTATACCGATCCGATCGATATACCGTGTGTGCGGAAGCGTGTAAAGCATAAAAATCTATCATGCTTGGATCTTAGTGCACACTTAATGTGTATAAGAACACATATAAACATATATATATACACATCCAATATATATATATAAGGTTCAACGATTACTTACTTTTGGTGATCGTTGATTTTGGTTAAGGTGGTGTTGAGTCGATTGAACCACCTTAATGGATCAGCCTCTCGAAGCTCTCCTTGTGAATGACCTCGTCACTCCTCTTGTCTAGATCGCCCGGATGTTGAAGCCGCACAAATGGCCCGGCCTCTACGTGTTGCACACGAACCCGGATGACGAAGACTTTGCTTGATCGAGTCGGTTCTCCAAGAACACTCTCTCCTTTCTCTCTTTTGTGTGGATTTCGAAATATGTGATTAAGTTGTGTGAAAATCTGATTTTCACCCTCTTATTCATCTCATTATGGTCACATAATTGTCCCATTATCAACCTTGTAACCCCCCACCTTAATGTGTGTCATCAACACACATAATGGGGTGGTTTATGGTGAATATGAATGGTCATACCACATCATCATGCCAACTAGCATAAGACATGGTCCCACTAGCTTGTGTGGCATGCCATGTCACACTATGTGACATGCATCCATGCAAGCCATGCATCCCATGCATGTGAATTAAATCCACGTAAATATTGATTCTAAATCAATATATTTATCAAGCAACGTACATCATCTTTGAGTCCGTGTGTGACCCTGTAGGTATGATTTATCGATCAATATTATATTGTTCCCAACAAATAATATTATCAAATAATCATTTAACATCCATAGACGACCTTATGACTTTATCGATTGCACACGTAGGATCGAAGGACATATCCCAACAATCTCCCACTTGGCCTTCAGAGCCAGTGTGCTGCCAACTTCCTGTTGTCACTTTATGTCTAAGTTTGAACTTGAGGCAAGACTCGAGTCATCCTCAATCGGTTCAAACCTTTCTTGGACTTTGAGACAGACTGTAAAACCAGATTTATCACTATGATACGAATCTGGACGTGGCCACGTATTTTCCACAGTCTCGACTCTCCAAGTGGCCGGTAAGACATGTATCCCATTATAAAAAATGGAGGACAATCCCATCTTGCCAGTCCAAGCTCTCCCACTTGCTTCCTGATATACCCAATAACAAGTTTTATAACCTCCTTTTACGAAAGGCGTTTACTTGTATCAAAGTACACCATTTCACAATGGAATCACTCTGGACTACTCAGGTCAGAGGAAATTGCTCGACAGTCAATGAAATAGTATTATGACTCGAAATCTTAAATACTATTCCAGTCGGGTCTGTTCGATCATTAGCTCCCATCTAATATCTATGTAATTGTACTTGATGTCCCACATCACTAGCCCATGAAGCGGCGCTATAGTACACATTACAAACTAGTTCATTGTATTATCGGTTTGTCCGTACTCGATTATACGAACCAGGAACAACTATATGATTTAAGTATATCAGTTCAACCATTGGGACTTCATTATGCGGTAAGTCGACCTCATAACCCAATTGATATCACTTAATCATTTGGACAATTCATATAAATTAAACCATATTTATATGAAGAAACATGTATTATACATATGAGTGAATGTTTACCAAATCTCCAACAGTATCTAATACAGTAATAGAAATCACAACCCATCTCTAAGATGTCTGATCTCTATTGCAGTCGTGAAAGCCTTAAACTTAGACTGCTGGAGAGGTTTAGAAAGCGGGTTTGCAACCTTATCAAAAGTTGCAACTTTATTATCTCGATGTCTCCACAAAACTATCTCCAAGATAATGTGGAACTTCCTGAGCACTAGTTTTAGATTTGTGGTGCTTTCTAGCTCATTGGCTTGCGCGATAACTCTACTATAAATAGAGAACTATCGGATGGGCTGAGCTAGTTACGCCACCTAGTTCATTCAAGAACTTTCAAATCGTAACTGCCAACATTACTGCATCCAATGCAATATTGTGCTCAGCTTCTGTAGTTTAATCAGCTATATTGCATTGCATGGAACTATTCCAGCAAATATCACCTCTAACCAGACAAAAGATATAACCAGATTAAAATCGGAAATTATCTTAGTCTGTTTTGAAGTTAGCATTTAAACAGCTTGTTAATATCAACTCTTTTTGTCTTCCAAAGACAACAAAATATTCTTTAGTCCATCTAAGGTACATAAGAATACTCTTGGCCGCAGTCTAATGCGTCTCACCTGGGTTTCCTTGAAACCGAATCGTCATGCTCAAAGCATACAATACGTCCAGTCGTGTACATATCATGGCGTACATTATAGACCCTATTGCCGAAGCATAAGGAATGTTTTACATCCTCTTTTGCTCATCAAGTACCGTAAGGCCTTGCATCTTGCTAAGTGATGTGCCATGACTCATTGGAATGAGACCCGTTCTGGCGTCTTTCATTCTGATCTTATCAAGCACCTTATCAATATAGGTCGCTTTACTAAGTCCAAACATCCTTTTCGATCTGTTCCGACAGATCTTGATGCCCAATATGTACTGTGCTTCTCCAAGATCCTTTATTGAAAAACAATTCCCAAGCCATTCTTTAATATAATTAAGCATAGAAACATTGTTTCCAATAAGGAGTATGTCACCGACATACAACACAATTAATACAACGTAACTCCCACTGATCTTCTTGTAAAACAAGACTCTTCCGAGTTCCTTTGAAATCCAAATCCCAGTATGGATTCATTGAACTGAAGATCGCTACTCCGATATGCATTCTTTATTCCATAAATAGAACTATAAGCTTGCATAATTTCTCAGCCTTATTAAGATCGATAAAACTCTTTGACTGTGTTAAAACACAGCCTCTTCTAGAATCCAATTCAAGAAGTTAGTTTTAACATCCAATATTACCATAACTCATTATCAAGATGAGTAGTAATGGCTAAGATAATCTGAATGATTTAATCAAAGCAATTGGTGAAAGTTTTTCCATAATCCACTTCGTGAATAAAACTTTTACCATCAACCTTGCTTTGAAAACCCTAGGTTTTCCATCTGTTTGTTTAGATCTTAAAGATCTATTAGCATTCATTGGGTCTAACCCTGTGATGCAAATATATCAAGTTCCAAACTTGATTATCAGATATTGATATCATCTCAGATTTCATGGCACCATGCCAATTTTTAGTAGCTGGACTCGTCATAGCTTGGAATTAGGTCGAAGGTTCACCGCTTTCCAAAAGCATGAATTCATATCTCTCATTGGTCACAATATCTAAGTATTTGAATAATAGAGATAGATTTATGCCTTTCAGACCTACGAGGGCTGGTATGGCTTCCAAAACCATAAGAATACTCTCAACCCAGTCTTGAGTATTCATCGTTAGTTGTTTCACTTGAACCTCGTTCAAGACAACCGAGCTCCCACTGAATTTCTAGGAAAGATAACTCTTTTCAAGAAAATCACTATCTCGAGCAAAAAAATATTGTTCTCAGATAGATCGTAGAAGTTGTACCCTCGAGTTTCTTATGGATACCATAAAGAAACTTTTATCCCATTTGAGTTCAAGCTCTATAGAGATAAATCTCGTCAGAGAAGCTTTTAGAATCTCAAATTTTGATGAAAACAATTTAGGGACCCTCCCTTTCCATACCTAGTATGGTGTCTTATCAACAGCTTTTGACAGCTTCCTATTCAGTGTATAAGTTGAAGTCTAGAATTGTGTGTTCCCAAAAGAGACCAGTAGTTCATTTAGACCTCTCATCGAATAGTCGAACTATATCTAATATAGTTTGTTTTCTCTTTTCCGAAACATAACCTTCATGTGCTTGTGAACTAATAGGTTCCACATACATCAGTATGTATCATCCCTAATTACTCACATGTTCTCCTTTCTCCAAGAAAGATGACATTGTTATCTTTTCAATCACACATCATTCACATGTATCAAATGACTCCAAGTCAAATGATTCTAAAATTCCTTCTAAAAGAAGTTTCGTTACATGTTTAGATTTTGATTTGATCTAATCAACAATGTTTCAGTTATGTCTCATCGATACTTATTCGATTTGGCCTTTGGTCTTAATGATATATATGATTTGTCAAGTTTAAAGTATACATAAACAATATAATAATCGTACCAAAACAAAGAATAATTCACAATTAAAATAGTTACCAAACTATTTAATAGTGAAAAACTAATCCATCAGTATCTAATACTGAACCAATATTCATTGTTTATTGAAGGTACGAAATTACATAGTTATAATACTAAAACAAGGCCCTAAGGCAAAACAACATCATATGATCATGCGGCTAATGCAACGACATTCGCTTCATTTCTCTTACACTTCTATGTAGTTCCTCCACATACAAATGTGAGAACCACATTTGGCATCCAATACCCAAGAAGTAGAATTTGTGAAGTTTAATGTCTATATCATTAATACCTGAAGATGAAGCAACCACGTTCTTCACATCTTCTTTGAACTTTGGGCAAATTCAATTATTCCCAATAATTGAGTCTCATTCAAATTTCCCATTCAAAATTATCTCAATGTCAAAACGTGATAAATCGTAAGTGAAAAATCGAAGTTTTCTAACCAGCGATATTATCATGCAATTGAAGCCCTATCTCTCATAAAATATGAGGGAGCCAACCAGACAATCGATTCACGCCATCCAATGGCTCGAAAGTCTCTAATTTGTGTCATTGATGAACTTAAGTGTTTTGGATTAAATCACTCCCCGAGGTGTAAATAATCATAACCTTAGAATCCATCATATGAAAGACAAATTAGGCATTTGTTTTGAAATTGAATAAAATATGAACTTTTATAAGTTTGCAAGTAGTGTCCAACACTTTTGCAGTAGACGCATTGAGATTCCCTAGGAACCCTAGTAGCCTTCTTGCCCATGCTCTTTTGAATACCATATCCTATATCATAAGAATTTCCCTCTTAGGGTCCTTCTCTATCGCCGGCTCAGCAGCCTTGAGCATCCCGTGGAGCTCACGAAGCGAATTTTTCAAACCATTCATATGGAAAATTTAGCCTAAAAGCATTATAACCATCATGAGATTGAAGTATGAAATCGGTTGCCAAATAATCATCATAGGAAAAATCTAGGCAGTCACTTGAAACAAATAATCCAATCATTTGTTGCACATGTGATTCCATAGATTTCCATTTTTCCAGCCTAGCTGAAGCGATGACCCTGGTCATACCGAACCGCTCAATCTTAGCATATTCCCCGAACATGCTATTGAGTTGTTCAATGATATCTTAGGATGTGGTTATCTAACACATTTTCCTTGTCTTCGTATTTGAGGACCATCCTCAAATTACGTTGTGAATCAAGAAAATTTGTTCAATTTTTCATAATCAAGAATTGAACCAAACTTGAATTGAGTTGATATTTGACATGATAAACTATAAAAGAAAGATAACTAAAGTATGTAAACATCCACAAAGCGGTAAAAAAATAAGGTTGTCTAACAATTGTACTTATTTATTTCATTTTGTTCAATTGATATCCAATATCATTGTCCCTTAGAACAAAACGATTCCGAGATCCTCATCTTGCAAATCTTTAAGCCGACTGAGTCCGCACTTAAGTATTTCAAGATAGGTAGACACACCCATGTCAATGATATCTAATATCACTCTCGGTCGATGAGAATCCCATTCTCATCTCATGTCTCGATAGCCACGCCTGCAGTGGATCTATCGATGAGAAAACCAAAGTCACGTGTAAGGGTCTAACCCTTACTCCCACTTATCCCAAGATAACAAGTAGTACCCCGCTGAGGCGGACCTACCAACTTATGATCGAGGGCTTCATGAGTGTGATGTTTTTGGACAAGACATTATACTCATTATTTTGGGAACTTGCATGCATAGGTGTTTATATGTAAGTTGAACATTTATAACATAAAACATCCTATAACTAGCAAAGCAATTAAATACGTAATCGAAAGGCCCCTAGAACCTCACAACTCTCAAACGAAAAGATTAAAATAACAACAAAAGCCTTGAACATCTTCTGGAATGGTCCTCGCCCTCCGTTTTAGTTCCGTGCCCTCCGATTTTGGTCAAAATCTATTCCGTACCCATAAAACCACGAACAGCGCCCGCCGTTTCACAATCAGCGGTCGCTGAACACCACTGGCGGTCGCCGTTTCCAAAACGGCGCCCGCCGAAAGGTCCGGGAACAATCTGCCAAGAAAAAGGGTTTTCGGCGGTCGCCGTTTCCAAAACGGCGCCCGCCGAAACAAAACAGCGCCCGCTAGAGCTACAACGGCGCCCGCCGTTTGGCTCCAGCAGCCCGGTTTCGTCCGTTTTGCTTCGTTTTGCTTCGTTTCTTCTCGTTTTCGCCAGAGATCCGAGATCCTCCATCGAACCATGGACTAAGTCCATCGCTTACAAGTAGTACAATACAAATATAATAGAAAAACCTATCTATTACAAATGATTCCAAGGGACGCAGCCCTCAAAAGACTATGGCCAATCGAAACGTAAAAAACGACAATTTCATTCACCCGACCACTAACGGTGGCCGGCCTTACATCTAATCACATAATCACAATTAAACATATAATCCAATTATGTTGATTTAACCTTCGTGTCCAACACAAAAGTGTGCACGAGCCCTAGGCTCTGATACCAATTGAAGGTACCGGTATACCGATCCGATCGATATACCGTGTGTGCGGAAGCGTGTAAAGCATAAAAATCTATCATGCTTGGATCTTAGTGCACACTTAATGTGTATAAGAACACATATAAACATATATATATACACATCCAATATATATATATAAGGTTCAACGATTACTTACTTTTGGTGATCGTTGATTTTGGTTAAGGTGGTGTTGAGTCGATTGAACCACCTTAATGGATCAGCCTCTCGAAGCTCTCCTTGTGAATGACCTCGTCACTCCTCTTGTCTAGATCGCCCGGATGTTGAAGCCGCACAAATGGCCCGGCCTCTACGTGTTGCACACGAACCCGGATGACGAAGACTTTGCTTGATCGAGTCGGTTCTCCAAGAACACTCTCTCCTTTCTCTCTTTTGTGTGGATTTCGAAATATGTGATTAAGTTGTGTGAAAATCTGATTTTCACCCTCTTATTCATCTCATTATGGTCACATAATTGTCCCATTATCAACCTTGTAACCCCCCACCTTAATGTGTGTCATCAACACACATAATGGGGTGGTTTATGGTGAATATGAATGGTCATACCACATCATCATGCCAACTAGCATAAGACATGGTCCCACTAGCTTGTGTGGCATGCCATGTCACACTATGTGACATGCATCCATGCAAGCCATGCATCCCATGCATGTGAATTAAATCCACGTAAATATTGATTCTAAATCAATATATTTATCAAGCAACGTACATCATCTTTGAGTCCGTGTGTGACCCTGTAGGTATGATTTATCGATCAATATTATATTGTTCCCAACAAATAATATTATCAAATAATCATTTAACATCCATAGACGACCTTATGACTTTATCGATTGCACACGTAGGATCGAAGGACATATCCCAACACTGCGGCCATCGTGATCGTGCGCGAGTATGAAACGGTGCGTTTCTTGGAGCTGACGAGTAAGCACAGGGCGAAGGTCGCGCTCCTCGTGCCCCCGATTGTGAAGAGCCCAGCGGTGGCCGACTACGATCGACCTGTCGTCCGTGAGGATGATTATGTCCCTGGGAAAGGGCTTGAAGATTCTATTAGAGTAAAGTTCTCAAAATACGAATGTCCCGATAACGGCATACAAGCAGTTTCTCTTCACCATCGGGCCCGCCCGGGACAACCGGACAAACCCATGCGGTTTTTCTAGAGAACACAGGGCTCGGGAGTGTACATAATAAAAGAGAGGTTTTTTTAGGAGATATAATTATTTATTTTAATGGTAAGGAAAGATCTTGACCCTTTGTAAAATAAATGGTCAAGATTGATTTATTAAGAACTATTAAGAAAAAACTTATGAGGAGAGAATCTGATTCTTATATTACCTCTGTCACATACTAGTTTTTTTAGGGTAAATATAACTATATTACTTCTTTCACATACTAGTTGTCACACTAGTATGAAGGTTCATTCTATGCTAAACTAAGGGTACTAACCTAAGTCTATACATATTTAGACATGTGTAAGTTACTTTTCATCTCAACGACATAATTTATTTTTAACATTTTAGTAAATCCACGTGGCAATACATCCATGGATTAGGGTAGTTCCACCTAAGGGTAGCATGGAAAAAACCCTAGTATGAGTATGGACGGATCCACTTGTAAGTTAGGGGGCTTCTCCTAAAAAAATTCCTTTTTATTTTTTATAATTTTTTAAATAAAAATTTATTTTTCTTATGGTTAGCCCTCCAAAATATATATATATATATATATATATATATATATATATATATATATATATATATATATATATATATATATATATATATATATATATATAGTATATTTATAAAATAATCTCAGCCCCCAATCGTTTTTTTTTTTTTTGCTCCGTCCTTGAGTATGAGCACGAAAGTTAAAAAATAATACTATTATATTATTATAGTATGAGCACGAAGGTTAAAAATAATATTATATTATTATTGATTAAAGTCAAAGGGCAGGTATTATGGTATTTTTTCAGTTATAGTTGTCACACTAGCTAGTATGAGCAAAAATGTTAAAAAAATAATACTATTGTTGATAGGCATTTTACCCGAGGCCCTAAAACATGGGCCCCAAGGCCTAGAACGAGGCACACATGCTCGATAGTCTACTTAAGTGGTCAAAGAAGGTCCATTAAGGAAATCCTACAAGCCCTTTATGTTGTGCACACCGGTACTTGCTCGGCATCGAAAGGTCAAGCAGAGTAAGAGAACCCAACAGCCATCAGGATGCCTAGCATAACAGTATGTCCAGCAAGGCAGGACGACTAAGCAGGGCAAGATGGTTGAACAGGGCAGGGTGACTGAGCAGGGCAGGCCACCTAGCATAACAGTATGTCGAGCAGGGCGGGATGACTAAGCAGGGCCGAAGTATAATGTTTCTCCAACCCATCTTACCGAGATGATCCCGAGGCCTTGTAAATAAGGATCAGCTCGGATCCCTTCAGATAAGGAGGCTTGCTCGGTGGGTTAAAGATGAGATGATCATGAGATATGTTAGACATTGAATAATTCGTGCAGGTTTATATTCCCACCAAGGACCGCGTCGTACCAGCTAAAGAAGCAGACTCAGCTCCGTGGCGAAGAGAAGAGCATAATCCGAGCACACCCGCTTTGGACGAGCTCGGTGATAAGAACCAGCTCGAAGGGACAAAATGCTACATGGCCACCAAGGAAGGAATCAGACCAACCAGGAACTCCCACCTTGCTCGGAGGGAATAAGACGAGCTGGACCAGCCCAGGCCGACAGAGTATATCCTCCCCGACGAGCATGGCAGTGACCGAGGTCGGCAATGGGCTCCAGATGGGCCGTATCGACATAGGTTATAGGCCCAAAATAGAATTGGCCCAATACCCACTTTTGTAAACCCTAGTTTGTACCACTATAAATAGTAGGTACTCTACAATGTATTATTCATGACACAATTTCCGATAAATTCGGACCGAGCAGGGCTCGCTGTCCACTTTACTCAATCCCCTAAATCTCTATATTTGTTTGGTAGGGTCCTAGCAGGATTTTTCGACCGTTAACAGTATATTCTCTCTTTTACACTTATTTCATTTTGTACGAGGCGTAGCATAATCATTATAGACATTCATAGTGTTAGTAGTATATTCTCTCTTTTACGCTTATTCCATTTTGCATATTTTTCCAACGTGTGATACAAATTATCCCTTTAAAATTGTTTTTCAATTCACAAATTTATTACAAGTTTGAAAATTAATTTCTCATTCATTTCTACTCCGAGTTGAGCAAATAAGATATCGAATCGAAGCTCACTTCGATCTCTATATTTTCCAACAGTCTTTGACGTTCAAAATGTGCAAAACACAGTGACACCAAATTTTTGGTATATATCATCAGTCATCGTTATGAATTTTTTTTTACCGACACCAATCATAGTGAAATGTCTCATGAATTCAAATATTTAATTGTTAAAATACAATTTAAAACCGTTCAAAAACTAGAGTCAAAGAAGTTAGATGAAAGATGGAGTTTCATTTTTTGAATTTTTTTTTGGCACGGCTCGCTCGAGCACACTTGGCTCGCACGAGCTCTGCTCACTCAAGCTCGTCGTTGGTTTTTTCTGGTGCCTGTTATACGGTAGTATTTGTTTCGTTCTTGAACTATCTTTGGCGGGTTTATATATTTTGTCTGAAGAACAATTCAATAATTTATTTAAAAAAATACTATTTTTGTTTCATAGAAGTTATCGCACTCTACCCTTAAAACAAAATAATATTTCTAAAATCCAATCATTTTTACCTAACAAAAGTTAATTTCTCACTAAAAATAATCACAATACCCTTTAAATTTAATCAATAACAATATAATAGTTGTTAACGGTCGAAAAATCCTGCTAGGACCCTACCAAACAAATATAGAGATTTAGGGGATTGAGTAAAGTGGACAGCGAGCCCTGCTCGGTCCGAATTTATCGGAAATTGTGTCATGAATAATACATTGTAGAGTACCTACTATTTATAGTGGTACAAACTAGGGTTTACAAAAGTGGGTATTGGGCCAATTCTATTTTGGGCCTATAACCTATGTCGATACGGCCCATCTGGAGCCCATTGCCGACCTCGGTCACTGCCATGCTCGTCGGGGAGGATATACTCTGTCGGCCTGGGCTGGTCCAGCTCGTCTTATTCCCTCCGAGCAAGGTGGGAGTTCCTGGTTGGTCTGATTCCTTCCTTGGTGGCCATGTAGCATTTTGTCCCTTCGAGCTGGTTCTTATCACCGAGCTCGTCCAAAGCGGGTGTGCT
Organism: Euphrasia confusa; assembly: GCA_954870475.1. NCBI lineage: Eukaryota > Viridiplantae > Streptophyta > Magnoliopsida > Lamiales > Orobanchaceae > Euphrasia > Euphrasia confusa. The sequence continues at coordinate 48,747,940 of OX940949.1, read as the reverse complement.
CGGATTATGCTCTTCTCTTCGCCACCGAGTTGAGTCTGCTTCTTTAGCTGGTACGACGCGGTCCTTGGTGGGTATAGGAATATAAACCTGCACGAATTATTCAATGTCTAACATGTCTCATGATCATCTCATCTTTAACCCACCGAGCAAGCCTCCTTATCTGAAGGGATCCGAGCTGATCCTTATTTACAAGGCCTCGGGATCATCTCGGTAAGATGGGTTGGAGAAACATTATACTTCGGCCCTGCTTAGTCATCCCGCCCTGCTCGACATACTGTTATGCTAGGTGGCCTGCCCTGCTCAGTCACCCTGCCCTGTTCAACCATCTTGCCCTGCTTAGTCGTCCTGCCTTGCTGGACATACTGTTATGCTAGGCATCCTGATGGCTGTTGGGTTCTCTTACTCTGCTTGACCTTTCGATGCCGAGCAAGTACCGGTGTGCACAACATAAAGGGCTTGTAGGATTTCCTTAATGGACCTTCTTTGACCACTTAAGTAGACTATCGGGCATGTGTGCCTCGTTCTAGGCCTTGGGGCCCATGTTTTAGGGCCTCGGGTAAAATGCCTATCAACAAATGCCCCCCGAAAACGACTTTTCTCGCCTTAGGGAAGATGGAAAGATGATTTCGGTCGATTAGGTATTTCTTGAGGCCCGAGTTTGTCCTCCTTGGAGAGCTTGCGAGGAGGTCCTTTAGATCACACCTTAGAGGAGGTACTTTTTCCGAATTTACAGCGTACGTCCGCCCAAGTCCCCGGACGTGCTCGGTCGTTTTCGGTAAGTACTTCATTTGGAGGTTGTCCAGTTCTTCCTGGACTTGGATTCCGAGCGACTTAGAACGTCGGCGACTGAAGAGGGACAGAAACAGCGGGATGTCAAGATCACCGAGCTGACCCCGAAAGTGGAATTGATGTGTTAGGAAAAAATGGATCGAGAGTTTGACCCGTTCCGAGATCCGCCTCTCTCGGGCCGTTACTCAGAATCATATGCACGTTTAATGGGCCTATCCTCGATCCGGAGGAAGAGCATGACCTAGACCTACCTTGGTGGCCTGTTCATGACATGTCTCCGAGATGACCTGACACACCTGTTGTTCGACGAATTTGATGACTTCAGGGCATTTCTATGAAATTCCCCAGTGTCATATGCTCAGCCTCATGTATGATGAGCATAGTTGCATTTCAGTGGCTTATGAAAGCTAAGACATGATCGAATGTGTACTAGATGAGCACGAAGCGTTTATGTGAAGTGCCAAGGTTCGTTTCTCTTACCGACGCACATAAGAGCTTAACCTGTTCATCCCGAACAAGCCTCGAAGGAGTTTCATTTATCTCTGAATAACAATTTGTTCCTACCGGTGTTATGAACAGCTTCATGGCGCACGCTCAGCTCGGACAGGTCATCTCGGAGGAGATTTCTTTCGAATCTGAATAATAATTTGCTCTCCTGCCGGGACTACGAGCAGGTCATCATGCATGCTCGTCCCAGATAGGTCAGCTTAGAGGAAATTTATTTCGAATCCGATTAATGATTTGCTCTCCTCCGGGACTACGAGCAGGTCATCGTGCATGCTCGTCCCGAACAGATCAGCTTGGAGTAATTTCTTTCGAATCCGATAAATGATTAGCTCTCCTTCCGGTACTAGGAGCAGGTCATTGTGCATGCTCGTCCCGAACAGTTCAGCTTGGAGTAATTTCTTTCGAATCTGATTAATGATTTGCTCTCCTGCCGGTACTACGAGCATGTCATTGTTGCATGCTCGTCCCGGACAGGTCAGCTTGGAGGAATTTCTTTCGACTTTGAATAATAGTTTGTTCATGTCGGGATGATGAGCAGGTCATGGTGCGTGCTCATCCCGGTCAAGTCAGATCGGAGGAATTTCTTTCGACTTCGAATAATAGTGTTCCTGCCAGGATAATGAGCAGGTCATGGTGCTTGCTCATCTCGGCTAGGTTAGCTAGGAGGAATATCTTTCGACTCCGAATAATGGTTCTTTCCTGCAGGGATGGTGAGCAGGTCCTGGTGCGTGCTCATCCTGGTCAGGTCAGCTCGGAGGAGTTTTTTCGACTCCGAATAATGTTCCTACCTGGATGATGAGCAGGCCACGGTGAGTGATGACCGGGATAATGAGTAGGTCACGGTGCGTGCTCATCCCGGTCATGTCAGCTCGGAGGAGTTTCTTTCGACTCCGAATAATGATCCTACCTGGATGATGAGCAGGTCACGGTGCGTGCTCATCCCGGTCATGTCAGCTCGGAGAAATTTCTTTCGACTCCGAATAATGTTCCAACCGAGATGATGAGAAGGTCATAGTGCGTGTTGGAATTCGATATCCCGGGCTATTTAAAATTGCGGAAACCATAGCCCGATCAAAAACCCATCGCCGGAGATCACATGAACGCCGACTCATCCGCCGGAGTCCGGCCTTTGGAGACCACGCGCTCGAAGGCACGTAGCCCGCCCCCAGCCGAACCCCGGCGAGCCGGGTGTTCACGCGATCGAAGGATCGCGTCCCACGCGATCGGGTGGGGCTGCATCGGCAGCCCCCGCGGCGAGTCCGGCGACTCGCCGCCGCCTGGAGGTCCCCACCGTCGAGGTGGGGTGGGGTGCGGCTCCAGCCCGCGCCCCGGCGGTCGATCCTTGTGATCGACCGCGCGCCCTCGGCCCAGCCGAGGGTCGCCTCCTCCGCGCCCGCCAAACCCTAGGCGGGTCGATCCACGCGGTCCGGTGGCTTCGCCACCACCGCGTGATCGTCCGTCTACTCCAGGTTCGATCTTTCGGATCTTCGTTCTACGGTATTCTCGATAAATCAAAACCGAATAAATCAAGGGCGTTTAGATTTTTTACCTTTCGATTCGTTGTTCGGAGAAACGAAATCAAGATGACCTTTGAATCTTCCCACGTATTCCTTGCACTAGCTTGAACGTCGGGTGGGCGACGATCCTCCAAGCTCTATGGATCTCCTTCAACTCTCTAGAATATCAAGTATGATAATCTTGTCTTATGATTTATGAAGGCCATGTAGTGCTTTTATAGGCTACGTAGGGGATCTAAAGGAGGTGGAATATTGGGCTTCCAATATTGAAGATTAAATTGAGCCCACTGCCCAAGTCCATTAATCCTTATCAATATTAATTAATTTATTTTCCACTATATAAATTAATTGCACTCCCAATATTAAACCATATTATATCCAAATAATATTTCTCCGGTAGTATTATTTATTCCGTGTATTTAAGATATAAATATCCATGAATAAAATTTATTTATTGCTTAATAAATTTATTCATCTCTTTTATCCGAGACTAGTACCACTCAACCTTATTTATTATGCGGAATTAAATCCACTCGCGAGGTTTACATAATAAATCCTTATGAGCTCATCTCGGGGATATTATCAACCCTTCCGGGATACACTGTCCCGTCAAGAATTCACGGCATGCCATATATAAAATATAGTGACCCAACTTAACCGGTAATTGACCCAATAATTAAACCGGTCAATTCCTTTGGAAAATCAAAGTCACTTATATTAAATATACACACCCGCAATTGTATCGGGGATTAAGAATAAAATACACTGAGTCTCAAATCAATTATCGCCGAGCAAACCTAATTGATGAGTCTCAATCGATCCGCTCAATACACCAAGTGTATAAGTGTGATAAAATAATTAAGATAAATTATTTTCTCTCTCACACAACGACTATACCGATGGATTGGTCCGTGTCCATCTAGGTCGTGAGCATCTGTTTGATTAAATACGAGTAACCGATAGTATGATCTTCTGTGTGCCCATGCAACACCATACTAACTACAACGTATAAAATCCAGGACTATAATTTGCATATATTTAATTAACAATAATTAAAAGCAAATGAATGTTCGTTATTAATAGGTAAATGAAAGTGTACAAGGAGTTCAGAATACTCAAATCTAGACATTAAGTATACTACTCCAGCAGTGCGTGCTCATCCCGGTCAGGTAAGCTCAGAGGAATTTCTTTCGACTCCGAATAACAGTGTTTCTGCCGGGATAACGAGCATGTCATGGTGCTTGCTCATCCCAGTCATGTCAGCTCGGAGGAATTTCTTTCGACTCTGAATAACAGTGTTTCTGCCGGGATGACGAGCATGTTATGGTGCTCGCTCATCCCGACCAGGTCAGCTCGGAGGAATTTCTTTCGACTCCAAATAATGATGTTCCTACCAGGATGATGAGCAGGTCAATGTCGTATGCTTGGCCGAACTGACCTTAGAGGAGTTTTTGTTAACTCCGAATAATAGTTGGCCTTCTTGCTGGATCTTATGAGCATTTCAATGGCGTATGCTCTGCCCGAGCTGGCCTTTGGAGGATTTTTTGTCAACTCCGAATAATAGTTGGTCGTCTTGCTGGGTCTTATGAGCAGCTCAATGGCCTATACTCATCCCGGACTGACCTTGGAGGAGGTAGCTCGACCTTGAAAATAATTGTTTCTCCTTCTAGGATCTGAGCTGCACCTTGCATGTGCTCGGCTCAGATAGGCCCTGGAGGAGCAAGCTCGACTCCGAAAATAATTTTTCTCCTTATGGGATTCGAGCTGCACTTGGCATGTGCTCTGCCCAGATAAGCCCTGGAGGAGCAAGCTCTACTCCGAAAATAACTTTTCTCCTTCTGGGATTCGAGCTGCACTTGGCATGTGCTCGGCCCAGATAGGCCCTGGAGGAGCAAGCTCTACTCCGAAAGTAACTTTTCTCCTTCTGGGATCCGAGCTGCACCTGGCATGTGCTCGGCCCAAATAGGCCCTGGAGGAGCAAGCTCGACTCCGAAAATAATTATTCTCCTTCTTGGATCCGAGCTGCACCTGGCATGTGCTCGGCCCAGATAGGCCCTGGAGGAGCAAGCTCGACTCCGAAAATAATTTTATTTTTGGAGCCTTGCTCTGCGCCTTTTGGCGACCTTCTTGGGCATTTCCATGAAATGCCCCAGTGTAGTTTTCTTATGAGAGACCTGCTCTCTAATTATTAGGGCGACCTTGGTGGATCGAAGAATGTTTTTGTGAAGAGGGACCTGCTCTCTGAATCATTGGATGACCTTGGGCATTTCTTTGAAATGCCCCAGTGTGGCATTCTGAAGAGAGACCTGCTCTCGAATTATTAGGGCGACCTCGTCTCTCGATGCAGGATTTCGAACTCTTCTTTGGTCATCCTTTTCTTTCTAGTCCCTTTCAAAGTTTAACTACTCACTCGAGTCTCCGTGGTGTCCTCTCGGAGTTCTACTTCTTTCCCGACGGACCTTTCTATAATTTCAGCGACGGACTTGGTTCGTCGTTTTCCACATCTCACGATTCGCCTCTTCGTGGTCAAATTCTTCCTTCAACCTTCGGGGATCAGGTCCCTGCTCTCGACCCCATGATGCCTTTACTCACATAGCAAACCTTCCTCGGGGCTTGCGAATTGGTCTCTTTATCTCCTCTGGTGTATGGAAGCTCGCCAAGTTCAAATTTCTTGCAGCTTCTCGCATCCTCTCTTGGATGGCTCTTTACCTATCAATAAGGAATTACTCCTTGTTCTCTCCATTGGATAAATTGACAGGAGTCAAAGCATGTCCTTGGGCCTGCTCAGACCAATTGAGTTATCCTTCGAAATTTGAACTTCTTGCTCAGGCTGGCCCAACATGCTTGGTGTGATGTTCGTCTGAATCACGTCAGCTCGCTGATGCTCGTCTGAGTCATGTCAGCTCGCTGATGCTCGTCTGAGTCATGTCATCTCGCTGATGCTCGTCTGAGTCATGTCATCTCGATGATGCTCGTCTGAGTGATGTCAGCTCGCTGATGCTCGTCTGAGTCATGTCAGCTCGCTGATACTCGTCTGAGTCATGTATGCTCACTAATTCTCTACTCAACGCCCGAGGATCACCCCTCCTTCTAGCGCCAATGCTTTGATTAGATGTGCTACATCCCATAACAAACAAATATAGAGATTTAGGGGATTGAGTAAAGTGGACAGCGAGCCCTGCTCGGTCCGAATTTATCGGAAATTGTGTCATGAATAATACATTGTAGAGTACCTACTATTTATAGTGGTACAAACTAGGGTTTACAAAAGTGGGTATTGGGCCAATTCTATTTTGGGCCTATAACCTATGTCGATACGGCCCATCTGGAGCCCATTGCCGACCTCGGTCACTGCCATGCTCGTCGGGGAGGATATACTCTGTCGGCCTGGGCTGGTCCAGCTCGTCTTATTCCCTCCGAGCAAGGTGGGAGTTCCTGGTTGGTCTGATTCCTTCCTTGGTGGCCATGTAGCATTTTGTCCCTTCGAGCTGGTTCTTATCACCGAGCTCGTCCAAAGCGGGTGTGCTCGGATTATGCTCTTCTCTTCGCCACCGAGTTGAGTCTGCTTCTTTAGCTGGTACGACGCGGTCCTTGGTGGGTATAGGAATATAAACCTGCACGAATTATTCAATGTCTAACATGTCTCATGATCATCTCATCTTTAACCCACCGAGCAAGCCTCCTTATCTGAAGGGATCCGAGCTGATCCTTATTTACAAGGCCTCGGGATCATCTCGGTAAGATGGGTTGGAGAAACATTATACTTCGGCCCTGCTTAGTCATCCCGCCCTGCTCGACATACTGTTATGCTAGGTGGCCTGCCCTGCTCAGTCACCCTGCCCTGTTCAACCATCTTGCCCTGCTTAGTCGTCCTGCCTTGCTGGACATACTGTTATGCTAGGCATCCTGATGGCTGTTGGGTTCTCTTACTCTGCTTGACCTTTCGATGCCGAGCAAGTACCGGTGTGCACAACATAAAGGGCTTGTAGGATTTCCTTAATGGACCTTCTTTGACCACTTAAGTAGACTATCGGGCATGTGTGCCTCGTTCTAGGCCTTGGGGCCCATGTTTTAGGTTCTCGGGTAAAATGCCTATCAACATATACTACTAACACTTTGAATGTCTATAATGATTATGCTACGCCTCTCTAACATCGTCTAGATTCATTAACCCCTCTAGTTCATGTCTCCTATAAATTGCACCCTTCATTTGTGCTTGCAAAATACACGGAAAAAGAAAATTTGTGGAATTATTATATGTGATATAATTAATGCCTTGATTTCTCGTTACGTTGACTCGTTGAGCTGATTTTGACTCGTTGAGCTGATTTTTGATCACCGTCTCTCTCCCCGTTCATTTAGATCGAACTTCCAGTCGATAGAACCATATTACATCTTTTGTCCATTTTCTGTAATTCAATTTTGTTATGTTCTTTTAAGTTCAAATTGTCCATTTTCTGTAATTCAATTTTGTTATGTTCTTTTAAGTTCAGAGAAACATTTATGTTCATTCAATTATTTGTTGGATCGCCCAATTCAGTTTTCATCATTTTTTGAGTTCTAAGCTTGATTTATGTTTTGATCTTGGTTGAAGAATCCTCAATACTGTACATGTATATATATTGTTTTAATTTTTTTAATGAAAAATTCAATCACAATATAAAAAGGAGTCAAAACGAATCAAACTTACTTCTTATACTCCATACTCCCTCCATCCTTTTTTTGAGGTGCACTTCTCATTTCTCAAATATATCAACGGCCACCACAAAACATGTATTATCACCATTTCCTATTAATAAGAGTTGCAATTTGTTTTCTTGAAAGAACAGAAGAATATATAAAAAAAGAAGGAAAATCTAGCTATAGCCATCAAGCTATCAAAGATGGCAAACCAAATTATTGTTCTTGGTCTCGTCGTTTTTCTCGTGGTTTGCAGTGCTCCGGCAGCTGCCTCGACCAGTGAATCTAGCAACGACCTCGTCCTCGACCCATTTGCTTTCCAGGGTGAAACCGAAAGCACAGTCATTGGCCCCATTACCGCCCAAAACAATTACGAAGACATGGTCGGAGCACCCGTTCCTCTGGAATATTTCGCCCCGCCCGATCCCAATGCGGATTATGATGTCCAAGATCCGACTGCTTATCAAGATTATGCTTTGGGCAATGCACCTGCACCTACACCCAACGTCGATGCCCCGTCATTGGCTCCGACGCAGCTGAATTGATTAAATAATAAATTTAAAATATCAATCTCAAGAGAAAAAATGTGTTATCTTATAGCTGAATAGTATACTGTTGATTTTTGGTTGAAAGATGGAACCTTTAGTCATTCTTGGAATCAAGAAAAAATAATCAGACAAATCAAAGATTGAAATCAAGAAATTATGTGCTCAAACTAATAACACAGATTGTCAAGAGTTTCATCATCAAACCATTCACATTTATAATACATGATTGTTTTGACATGGCTAAAGACATTTTCACCCATGCAAAAAATAAGTTACCAAATCAACCTTATTTTCTGGTTGAGGAAAGAACTAAGGGAATTGTAAGAGTAGCTGTTAATTCTGCAGCTCCTAAATCCTATCCATATTCACAAATCTTGATTTTCTATCTACATTGCAAATAAACATATATACAAAAGAGAAGAAATATATAACAATGGAAGGGTCTGGAATCATCCAGGTAAATTTTAACCGAGATCAATATCGACCCATTGAGGGTTAGCCTGTTCAGTATGGTTCGGGTCAAGTTCGACACCAAGCTGTCCTTTGTCTCCGGCCCCAAAAGCGTAGAGCTTATTCAATTCCGTGAGGGCGAAAGTGTGAGCATTCCAATAAATGGAATTAGTTAGACTGTTTCCCTAAAAATCGATGCAAATAGTTATCTCAGAAATCTTGAGTTTAGAAAAATGAAAAAGTAAATCTAACCTGCTCATCAACAACAGCAGCTCTGTTATGCCCGATGCTCAAAGATTCCCCGAACCCGAAAGAATAAACTTCGCCATTATCCGACACGACAAAGATTGTGTAGTCTCCCGTGGCAACATGAACGGATTTCACATTGCTCAGTGCTTCTACCACTTCAGGAGTCGACAGGGAAAAAAAATATACGAAAGAAGACTGTTTCATGAAGCATGCCGAAACCTCGACAAGCTATATTATTTTCCAAGCACAAATAAAACTCTCGAGAAAAAGGAAAAAAACAGAGGTCAAAATCATCAACACACACATCATCTAGAAATCAATCCCACAAGTTCTTGATACCAATAATAAGACTAAATAAACAGATCTCCTTAAATAATAATTCAACACTCATCATCATCATCATCATCATCATCATCATTCATGGCCCGGTTGATGAAGTACCCTATAGTCATGTGTTTATTAATGTACTATCCCCTTCTCGAATTTTTTAGATGAAATACCCCTCTTTTTATTTAACAATTAAAATAAATGTGCTATTACTACACTACCCTTGACCCATATTAAAATCTAATCCTACCCAAACCAAACCCGATCGAAAAGAATCACCCCCAAATCGAATTCGCGTTTTTTTTTTCTGAAACCTAAATTCCCAATTCGCTTTTTTTTTTCAGAAACAAATTTCCAGAAATTCAAATGTTTGATTCTTGAATCACTTCACCGTCTTCGATCTTCCGCCCGTCGTCCGTTCGCCAGTCGTCAACACCGCGAGGTCATCGTGTCCAATCCGAAGCTCGCAACACCGAATTCAATTCAATTTCGTCGGCCGTCCGTTTATTGTCGATCCCCGAATCCCAGTAACATCTCCAAAGAAGTGTGCAGGCCCGAATTCATTTCAATACCAGAGAAGTGTGCAAGCCCGAATTCATGTCAATACCGCACGGTCGACCCGATTATTGGCGATGACAAGAGAAGCGTGGTTGTCTGTATGCTATACAGGAGATTTCACTCTCTCCGATGGTGTTTTCTCTTGGGTGTTCGACGGTGGGATTGAGAATGGTAAGGTAATCCCATTTCTTGTTCCGAAAAACATAACGTATTTGGAGCTATACCAGAAGCTTGCTGAGAGGCTGCAAATCGATACATCTACGTTCGAAATGGTATTGCGATGTCATCGGCCGACGAAGAATAAAGACCCACTGTTCAATCTGCCGTATTCCATAAACGATGATGACAGTGTAGATTGGTTGGTTTCGTGCTGTGATAAGACTCGTTTATGTGTAACATTGAAATCGAAGAAGATGTCTGAGGTTGAAGAACTGGGTAAAGCGGCTGCTGAGTATGTTGAGTCTGGTGGTAATGGTAGGTCAGGTGAAATGAATAGGCCGGTGCAGTCACTTGGGTCCGTTGTAGCTGAAAATTTGGAATCGAATGAAGTGCGGGCTTTGGTGGGTGTATTTTCTGATGTGGTGGGTGTAGTTGCTGAACCAATGTTGAACTCAAATGATAAAGTTCCAGAACAGCCAAATGAGATTCTAGAACAACCGACAAATGGGACGGATGAAGTTTGTGATGATATTCAGCCGTCGCCGACAAATGGAAGCGGTCCAGAAGTTGGTGGTGATTCATGGTTGGCAAACGAGTCAATTGATAATCAGATTATGGTGGTTCATGAGCCATTTTCTTGGTGTATTCCTCCGGAAGATGACGTTGAAGTAAAAGAAATATTCCAAACAAAGGGGTTGTTGAAAGAAAAGTTGCAGATGCTTGGGCTGAAGCACCATTTTGAGTTCCAAACGAAGAAGTCAGATAATTCCAGGTATGTTGTGATTTGTAAAGCTGAGTTGTGCAAGTGGCGGCTGCTAGCTAGTAATTTGGGAGGTTCGACAGTCTTTATGGTTCGAAAATATGAACGAAGTCATAGCTGCTCACATAGTCTGTCCAATAGGTATCACAAACATGCTTCCTCTAAGTTGATTGGAAAATATTTATCATCGAACTTCCAAGATCCTAACCATGTTTCCAAACCGAAGGATGTAATGATGAATTTTGCTAGAGATTATGGGTATGAATTAAAGTATTGTACGGCCTATAATGCTCAAAAACATGGGAAGGAATTAATACGAGGTAATCCGGCCGATAGTTATAAGGAATTGCCAAAGTTTTTTCATTTGTTGGAGGAGTACAATCCTGGTACTTTAACATTTCTACAAACTAATGATGTGGATGAATTTGAAGCTTGCTTTATGGCCCTTGGTCAAAGTATTCGGGGGTACTCGTCAATGCGACAAGTTATTAGTGTGGATGGTACTTTTTTTAAAGGAAGGAAAGGGACTCTTCTTGTGGCAACATGTCAAGATGGAAATTATCAAATTTATCCGCTCGCGTGGGCCGTAGTGGAATCAGAAAGCAACAAGTCATTGACTTGGTTCTTTGAGAAGTTGAAAATAATAACGGGTATGTAATTTCTGATTTTCTCTTCTCCACAATTTTTCACTAGCAGATTGTTTGTTTAGTAGTGTATTTAATCAAATGTGACTAGCAGGACTTGGTTCTTTGGATGATTTTTGACTAGGAGACAATCTGTTTGATTAGAAGTGTATTTATCAAATCTGCTTTTATTAAAATGTACAGAAGGCGATTTATTCAAGTGTATTTATTCAAATGTACATATTATTTATTCAAATGAACATATTCTTATTCAAATGTACAGAAGGGTATTCATTGTCTAGTATATTGTTTTCTATGCAAATATGAAATGTACAAATTTTTATTCAAATACAATTCTGAAAATTATGATATTTTTGTAGGTGACACACATGAACTTGCTATAATTTCTGATCGGTCTGAGCGGATCATACATGGATTTAAGCATGTATATAAGAATGCTTGTTATGGATCATTTGAAAAAGAATGTGAAATCTCATTTTCCAAGACTTGATATTGATTTTTTGTTTAAGCGGGCTGCAAATGCATACACGGTTGGAGCCTTTAAAAGGCATTTTGATGAACTTTGTTTGAAGCGTGAAAGGATTAGAGAATATTTGGAATCGGCAAATTTTCGATATTGGTCTAGAGCCCACTTTGATGGATTAAGATACAATATCATGACCTCCAATAATGCAGAAACATTGAATGGTTTGTTACTAAAGTGTTAACGAGTGAAAAAAGCCGAACAGAAAAGGTTCTTTCTTCTTCGTAAACTCACGGGTGTATTTGAGGATTGAACTAACAGTAAATCCCTCTCTCTAAAAGGAAACAAAAACTTAAGCTGGAAAAGGAAATAACTCTATTTTTGGGGGCTGCCAGATCTGCCTTTTTTGGTATGGGTACTAGTATATTTATAGGGATACAATTAGGGTTTTTTCCCTTTTTAACCTAATGGGCCTAATCTCCATAACATATGGGCTTTTTGTTTGGACCAGCCCAGATTTACGCCGCCTTTTGAGACGAGGAGACCTCGCGCTGCAGCTCAGATTCCGAGGCTTCGCCGGCTGGGGTTTTGCTCGGCTTGAATCAACTTTTCTGCTCCCAGCCGTTTTTATCCTCGGAGATCCACGAGTAATGTTATCTTCAAAGCTGGTCTCATCGGCCTCCCCGGAACGGTTAGGTTACCCTCGGCGGGCGACAGCTAGTCATGCTCGGCGGGAAGCTCCTTAAATTTCGGACCGTCCTCTTCCCTTAAAACCTCTGGGTTGCTCCCCGGGCAGGATGAAAATAGTGACATAACAAATGCCCCTCGGGAGAGGGCTGATTGGCCTAGGTCGAGCAGGCTTCTCCCGACCAAAGAAAAGACTATTTTTGGGGCTGCCCGTCGCTTGCGTGTCGGCCTCCTCGCCACCATCATTGATAATTAATGGGACGGGACCCTTTGTGGACCCGCCTGTCCTTTCCAATCAAAACCACGTAAGCTTTTTTGAATTTTGAAAGAATACGGAATAAACCGCTTGGAATTCCCCTATATAAGGTTGAAAGAAACCGCTTCCTATTTCATAATTCCCACTTCATTCTTCCAGAGGAACCAAAGAACGAAAGAGAGAGAGAGGAAGGATAAATTCCGGTGACTTGAAGCTTTTCCGGCGGTTTTTTCGCAATTCCCCATTAATCAGGTATGTAGATTTACCCCCTCTTTTTTATTTCGTGTACTATGATGTGGGGCCCTAACGGGGCATCATTCTGAGTATCCTCTAGGCTTTTCCAGTTTCCGGCGGCGGCTCCGATTTAAGCTCCGTCGATAGGGTTTGGAAGACATAGAAACTAGGTTTAGTTATCCGAGTTCGTTTCCTCTTCTATCTATCGGGGATGAGTAATGAAAAACCCCCTCAACTTGACCCTTTGTCTCAGTCCTCGCACCCACCCCCGGATGTTGCCTCTTCTAATCCCCTCGTTTCTCTCCCGGGCTCAAGCACCAAACCTACGCCGCCACAGGCAACCGAAAGGAGGATGACTAAATTCCCTTTCTCGGAGGAGGAGAAACGAGTTATGTTGGGCGGGTACAACGACGAAGCGTACAACCTTCTCTGTGAGATTCTCGCTGATTCGCGGGGTCCTCCTTCTTCTTTTAACTATGCCCAGTATTCCTGCGAGCATCCTTACGAATTTACCCCGCGGAAGAGATTCCATTATGTTAAAGCGCGGAAGATGTCCATCTATATGCCCCGGAAGATGACGAATTCGCGGACTCCCCCCCATCGGGCATGATAGCGGTGAACTATTCGATGATGGAAAGCGGGCTCCGTTTCCCTTTGCATCCCTCGGTGGCCCATTTCCTACAGCTGCAAGAGATTGCCCCGATGCAAATAACTCCGAACGGCTGGGTGATGATCTACGTGTATTGCATCATGCTCGGCTTCTACGGGCTATATAGGGGGTCGACCGGTCATGAGCTTATCTACCTCCTCTACATGAGTTCCACGAGCGGTGGGGATTACTACTTGAAACAACGGCACCAGATTATAAAGGAGTTGCCGAGCAAACAAGCTGAATGGACCGAGAAATGGTTTTTTGTTGCGGGAGAATGGGGTGCGAGGGATCTTCCCATCAGCACGGAATACCGAGTGACGTCGAACCGTTAGTTCCTTGGACACCCTTTGCTATTTTCCCTTGTTTTCTTAAATGGCCTGCCTTGCATTTCCTGACTTGTTTCCCTATCCTGCTAGGCTTCAAAGCTACGGATGACAACGAGTTGGGGTGGGATTTCTTGACGATTTGGGAGAGGGTAAAATCCCTCCCCGGAGATGATCGCAACTACAAACTTTGGTTGACTGATGAAAGGCGAGCCCGAGCTCGTTTCATCACCATACCTCATAATATTGAGGGCTCTTACCCGCGTGAGTGGCGTGATGAGTCTTCTCACCGTGGTGACTACAAAAATTTTTGACCCTGATTTGTATCTTTTATGTTTCCAGGTCATCGCTATCCCCGGGTCGTCCGCCCTGCGAAATTTGACATGGAAAATCCGAGGGACAAAGCGAAACGCGAGAGGGAGAAACTAAGCAGAGTCAAGACTGGCGCCAAAAACCAAAAGAACTTAGGCCGGGGAAGACAAAGCGAGGTGTCTGTGGCTTTCCATCCTCCTCCGACCGTCACTCCCCCTGTTTATCCCTCACCTCAGCCCATGAACAAAGTTCTTCCCGAGTCGTCCGCGGTGGATCCAGAGAAGGGGAACAACGTTGGGGAGAAACGACCACGGGAAGAGGAGATCCCGGTATCCGGAATTCACGGAGTGACGTTCGACTCGCCCAACACCGACATCATCCTGAAAACCTGAATTGTCCGCCCGCGGAGGACAAAAGGTCCCCGTCCTTCGGAAGAGGGGAAATCGGGTGAGCCGGGGCTCAGCGAGCCTATCTTCGGCATCGAGTCCGAGAAGCTTCAAAGGTAACTTAATTTCATACTAAATCTTTCATGTGTAAGTCTGTCCTTGTTCTGAGTTTTCTCGCTTTTGGTACAGCATATACGAGGCGGAGCCGGAGATCCCTATTGCCGCGGCCTATATGCAAGCTACCCGGGACCCCTACGAGGACGATACGATTCCCCCGCATGTTCAGGGTGCCCTTGATAATGTTCTCGGTTCATGGACTCATCGGATGGAAGGTTATGCCTCTCAGCCTGCCTTCATGCTGGAGATGCTCAAAGTTCACGCTGCTCGGGTCCCAGTGATGGTTAACCAGCTCGGTCGTCTCTTGGAAGATCGAAAAGGGAAAGGTATTGCCACCCCCTCTGACCCGCCGAGCGATGGGGCCAAACTCCGGGGACGTCTTACTGAACTCCAGGAGGCGTATGACCTCGAGATTGGTTTGAAACGATCTCTTGAGGCCGAGCTTGAGAGCATGAAGGTAAAACTTTCAGCGCAGCAGTCGAAGATGGAGGAGTACAAGAAACTGCTCGGAGATTGCGAGACCGCGATGTACGAGCGGGATTCGGAGGTGGCGAAGATGGCTAGCAGGGTAGCCGAGATGGCGAATCAGACCGTGGAGACTGAGAAACAGGCTCGGGAAGCTGTGCAGGTCGCTCAACTAAAGCTCAAAGAGATGAAAGCCTTGTGGGCGAAAGAGCGCCTCGAGTTGGAGCAAGCTGCCGCCGAGCAGAAAAAGGCTCAGGAGGATGAGGTCGCCCGCCTCGTCGGCGAGTTGGAAAAAATGCGGAAAGATGAAGCTGCTCGACTGGCTGATCCTTGGGAGGACCTGAAAGAGTTCAGCAACTACTCTTATTACTGTGCATTTTTTGACGGAGTCCGAGGTTTGATCAAAGCGGGTCAGCCCGTAGATGCTATGATGTCGGTTATTCGGACTTATGCTTCGACGAACCCTCTCCATCCGGAGATGAAACTGTCCATATTGGACTTGGAGGCCGAACACAACGTGGATCTCTCCTGGTGGTCAGATAAGAAACAATTGTTCAATCCCAAGGACTTAGAGACCGACGATGACGAAGCGGATGGGAACGAGTATGAGAAATTCGCGAACTCCCTGATCGGTGATGGGGATACTCCTGCTCAAGATAATTGATGATCTTTGGTTCTGCCCTGCCCGGACTTTCTCTTTTTCTTTCCTTGTCTAGTTATGGCCTTTTTGATTTCCCCAAGACTCTTTTGTTTCAGTTTCGCACCTAGGAGGGTGTTATCGTTTTCCTCCTCGGGTTTTACCCCTGTTTTCTTTTTGATACTTGACGAAACATAACATTCCAGCGCATGGTCTATTTGTAACTTGGTATTTATTCTCCTCTTTTTAATGCTCTTTATACTTGTCATTTACTTTTGTAACGCGCGACGTCCCTGCGGGTTTCCCGCCCTAACGCCCTTTTTGGCGGGAAAAATTCCCTCCAAAGGGCGGTTTTTTGGAGGGTGTCCCTTAAGTTCTTTTGTCTATATAAAGGACTTACCCGTGCCTTTTCGATCTTACAGAAGAAAAAAGGACAATGAGTTCAAGCAAGAAAATGAGTCAGAACAAAGGGAAACAAATTTTCTCAGGCGCGTCGAGGTGTACGGAAGGTCACCATGATATCACCATCCATTCCGACGGCTGGCGTCGACTACGTCAGAAATTCGACGGCCGGTGGCACCGCAACAATTTCCCTCTTCCCCACTCCTTTGTGCAACCCTTAGAGAAGTTTCTGGGCGAGGAGATACCTTTTCACGACTCCAACGAGCAGACTTGGATTGCGACGAAAACGAAACTCCGGCGGCAGGTGGCCTTTGGAGGCCCGGGGTGGGCGGATTTCGTTCAGCATGCGGGCGTTCAAGCCGGCTGGGAGATTTGGGTGATATGGAAACCGGGATTTGGTTTCCGCGTTAGCCTTTTTAACCTGGAGAACCTCAGCGTGACATTTCCTAAGCAGGTCCGGGCACGCGGAGAGGTTGATTCCCTTGGCCACGCATACGCGGACTGACAGTCTTAATATTTCCCTCTGTTTGACCGCACTTTATGTTTTTAATAATTGCTCTCATTAATATCTACTATCCACCAACTACTTTCAAAAATAATTAATGGATTGTATTTAATTCCTTCCCTCGTTTTGCGGAGAAAAAAGACCCTCTATAAATGAGCCCCTCTTTGTTACTTATTTGGGCTGGAACAAAACTTCGGAGTTTTAAAATATGTCGACCCGAATCGATCTCTTGGACGACTCGCGTTCGTTCGAGCGACCGTTCAACGGCTCCTGGCACAAAGATGTATTCCCGGTTCCTGCGGCGTTTCTCCGCTCGATCGTCGGCCGGGACGAGGAGGGCCTATGCCTGGTAGACTCTTTGGACCAAGAGTGGCCTGTTTCGCTTGGTCGTTTACGGAATAAGGTTGCTATCCGCGGGTCGGAATGGGAAAGGCTCGTTAGCGGGTTCGACATACGGGAGGGTTGGATCGTTCGTGTCACCTGGATGGACCGAGGTGGTTTTTTTATCGATGTCCTTGATGGTGACTACAACTCGATGGTTCGTCCGGTTGGGTTTCCCTCACGATCTTCTCAGAGCCGACTCCCGGGGTCTCGGCTTAGCCGCTGGCCTCCCCGTCCAAGTCATGATCAATGGGGCCGTCTTATTCGCCAACGTTTCTAGTCCTCTTTTTGATTTAGTTTTGCGATTTTTCATTATGACGTTCTCTCTGTGTTATGTTTTTCTTTTCGAAAAAGTTATTCTTGACAATCCTGTTCTCGCGCAAATATCGAAAAACGAGCGTGCGTCATAATTTTGACCATATTGGTGACTTGTTCGAGGAAGTCTGGTGGAGGGTCAAAAATCCCGATCTCAAAAGAGGCTATCGAGGGGAACTCGCGTGTGTCGGGGAGAGCGGACTCATCCCCGGTTCAAATTTCGTGTTCCCCGACGTATCAGGGAACACGGCCGAGGATGGGACGGATCCGGTCCTCGGTCTTATCTTTTATTTTCCTGTTCGATCGACCAGGCGACGGATCGCCCGGCTCATCTCAGGCTCGGGGAGAGCGGACTCATCCCCGGTTCAAATTTCGCGTTCCCCGACGTATCAGGGAACACGGCCGAGGATGGGACGGATCCGGTCCTCGGTCTTATCTTTTATTTTCCTGTTCGATCGACCAGGCGACGGATCGCCCGGCTCATCTCAGGCTCGGGGAGAGCGGACTCATCCCCGGTTCAAATTTCGCGTTCCCCGACGTATCAGGGAACACGGCCGAGAATGGGACGGATCCGGTCCTCGGTCTTATCTTTTATTTTCCTGTTCGATCGACCAGGCGACGGATCGCCCGGCTCATCTCAGGCTCGGGGAGAGCGGACTCATCCCCGGTTCAAATTTCGCGTTCCCCGACGTATCAGGGAACACAGCCGAGGATGGGACGGATCCGGTCCTCGGTCTTATCTTTTATTTTCTTGTTCGATCGACCAGGCGACGGATCGCCCGGCTCATCTCAGGCTCGGGGAGAGCGGACTCATCCCCGGTTCAAATTTCGCGTTCCCCGACGTATCAGGGAACACGGCCGAGGATGGGACGGAACCGGTCCACGGTCTTATCTTTTATTTTTGCTGTTGAGAGGCAAATGAAATCTTATTCAGATATGAAAGAAATTATCTCGGTACAAAACATCATTGGTGGTACTTCTTCAAATGAAGAGCGTTCCAAAAGTATTGGTCGGCCACCCCGTCGAGATGCTCCAGTTCGTATGATCCTTTTTCCACGTGTCTCCTTACTCGCATCGGGCCCTCCCAATTCGGGCCTAATGCCCCAGTGTTAGGTCCGAGCACGCGTTTCAAAACCAGATCGCCGACTTGGAATTTTCTGACCTTAGCCTTAGAATTGTAGAAACGCTCCGCTCTCTGTTTTGCCGCGGCATTTTGGAAAACTGAGTTTAGCCTCCGCTCCTCTAGGAAATCCAACTCCAGGCGCAAAGCTTTATCGTTATTTTCATTTGGCTCTTGCGACGTCCGATGGCTGAAGACTTCCAACTCGGAGGGTATCACTGCTTCAGCTCCGAAATCCAAAGCAAAAGGAGTCTCCCCGGTGGCAACTTTACTTGTTGTCCGATATGACCACAGAACCTCTGGTAATTCGGCCGCCCAACGTCCCTGTCGTTTTTCCAGTTTGGCCTTGATCGTGTGTTTTAGGATTTTATTAACGGCTTCCACCTGTCCGTTGGTTTGGGGGTGGTAAGGCGTGGAGAAAGCTTTTTTGATCTTCCACTTTTCGAAGAAATTCATGATGTCTTGCCCGTCGAACTGCTTTCCATTGTCCGAGGTGATCGTGTGGGGAATCCCAAATCGGCATATGATGTTTTTCCAGATGAATTTGACGATCGCCTTCTGGTTGATAACCTTCAATGGTTCCGCCTCTGCCCAATTGGTGAAATAATCGACGGCGACGACCGCATACTTCACCCCGCCGGGCCCGGTGGGCAAAGGTCCGATTATATCAATGCCCCATGACGCGAAAGGCCAGGAGCTGTAAATAGAATTCAGGTATTCGGGCGCAGTTCAGATGATCGGGGCTGTCACCTGGCAGCGATGACATTTCCGGGCGTAATTGATGGCGTCTCTTCTCAGTGTGGGCCAGTAATATCCCTGCCGGATCGTTTTGTGGGCCAGTGATTGTCCTCCTGCGTGATTGCCGCATACTCCATCGTGAATCTCGCTGAAAACCCTATTTCCCTCTTGCGGGGTGATGCACTTAAGTAGAGGCAAATATAGGCTTCTTCGATAGAGGGTTTCTCCAATCATAGTATACCTGGCAGCTCGGATCCTAAGTTGTTTGGCTTCAACCCTGTCTGGGGGTAAGGCTCCGTCTGTCAAATAGGAAGTAATCGGATCCATCCATGTTTCGCCCCGGTCCACGAGGGTAATCATTCCTTCCGCCGGCGAGATAGCGGGCCGGTCCTGGCAAGTTAACATTACATTAGTCATATCGGCTATACCCTCCGAGGAGGCCAGTTTGGACAAAGCGTCTGCCTGTGAGTTTAATTCCCTCGGGATCTGTTCGATAAATATCCTCGGTATCTTCTCGCATAGGGAAATCACGTGCTCGTAGTATCTCATCATCCGATCGCATCGGGTCTCGTAACTTCCCTTGATCTGATTCACCACCAGGAGCGAGTCCATAAAGACTTGTACATGCTCGGCGCCGACTGCGAGGGCAAGGTTCAACCCGGCGATCAGCGCTTCGTACTCAGCTTCGTTATTCGTTGCCCCAAATTCAAACTTCACTGCGTGAGCAAATGACTGTCCACCCGGTCCGACCAGCACTATTCCAGCCCCGGCATGGGAGGAATTCGAAGACCCGTCTACGTATAACTTCCACGGCGGGACCGAGAAGGACGGGGTGGAATTTGGGAAAGTTAGCTCCACTATGAAATCTGCTAAAGCTTGCCCTTTTATCGCCATGCGGGGGGCGTAAGTGATATCGTACTGTCCTACTTCCAGGCTCCACTTTAGTAACCGGCCATTCGTATCCGGCCTCTGTAATACTTGTCGCAACGGCATGGTTGTCAGGACTTCTACCGGGTGGTCGAAGAAGTAGGACCTTAGCTTCCGCACGCTCATTACGAGGGAGTATGCCAATTTTTCAAAAGGCGTATACCGCGTTTCAGCGTCATGAAGGACTTGGCTGACGAAGTAAATAGGTTTGTGCATTTGCCCCTCTGCCCGAACAAGGACTGAACTCATGGCATGCTCGGATGCGGCCAGATAGAGGAAAAGCTTTTCCCCGGCGATTGGTTTCGAGAGAATGGCGGGGTTGTTGAGGTGCTCTTTCAAGCGTAGGAAAGCTTCCTGGCTCTCTTTTCCCCATTTGAATTTTTGGTCTTTTATGGCTTTAAAAACGGACGGCTCTTATCCCCGAGCCGGGGAATGAAACGGCTGAGTGCGGCCAGGCAACCGGTCAGCCTCTGCACGTCCTTTAGGTTCCGAGGCTCCTTCAGATCTTGGATGGCTCTGATTTTTTCTGGGTTTATCTCAATTCCTCGGTGACTTACGATATGTCCGAGGAACTTAGTGGCATACACGCCGAAATGGCACTTTCTTGGATTGAGCTTCATGTTGTACAACTTCAAAATCTCGAAGGCGACCCTCAGGTCCTTCACATGGTCCTCCTCGGACTTACTCTTTATAATTATGTCATCTACATATACCTCCATGGTGTCTCCGATTTGATCAGCGAACATCTTGTTCACCAACCTTTGATAGGTTGCCCCAGCATTCTTCAACCCGAATGGCATTCTCTTCCAGCACAGCACCCCTTTCTCAATATAAAACGAGGTGTGCTCTATGTCTTCGTCCGCCATGGGTATCTGATGATAACCTGCGAAACAATCACAGTTAGAAAAAATGACATGCCCGGCAACGCTATCGACCAGGTGGTCGATGTGGGGTAGTGGGAAGTGATCTTTTGGGCAGGCTTTATTTAAATCGGTGAAGTCGATGCAGAGACGCCATGTGTCGTTAGCCTTTTTAACGAGCACGACATTCGCGATCCATTGAGGTTCCTCTTCGGCCTCTCGCACGAGGTCATTATCCACCAACTTCTTAACCTCTGTCGCCAGAGCGGCGTACTTCTCGGGGCCCATCTTCCTCCTCTTCTGGGTGATAGGCTTTCTTCCGGGGTCGATCTTGAGGTGGTGGCAAGCGTGCTTTGGGTCGATGTCGACCATGTCCTTGTGGGACCAAGCGAAAGCGTCTGTGTTCTGCCTCAGAAAGTCGACCAGCTCGTCCCTCAACCGCTCCGGGATCCTCTTTCCTATAAAGACCTCCAATTCTGGCCTGTTCGGATCCAAACTCACCCTTTCGACTTCATCCACTGCCGCACACACTGATGGTCCCCGCGGGTCGGGTATATCGTTTGGTTCGAAACCGATCCGAGGATCAAGATCCTCGGGCTCTATCGCTTGTATGCTTGGTGCCGGTTCGTCGTCTCGGATGTCGGGAACTTCATCGATAAGTATGTGGAGGAATTGCGCTTCGAGGTCGTAGAGTATTTCTTCAGAATCCCGACCCCCGCCAGGCCCCTCTTCCCAGAGGGTGGTCAGGTAATTTTGGTCGTCAACATCCATTTGCTCTGTGGGGTCAATCTCCCTAACTTCGACCGATGAATTTTCTTCTCCTCGGGGCACCTCGTCTTTCGGGGCAAGTACCGGGGGCGCTATTTGGGGGTTGCCGCCCCCAAATGCCCCAGTGTTCGTTGTTATCACATCGGAGTCGTTTGATTGTTCATTCATAGAAAGACGCGGGGAATAATTAAAACATTTCCTTGCCATATATTGATCTCCCCGGAGGGTGCCGACCGCACCGTTTAGGGTGGGAAATTTGATACAATAATAGTGGGAGGACGCCACTGCCTCGAAGGCATCTAGCAACGGCCTCCCGAAAAAAACGTTATAAATATTGTCAGCATCTATTATAACAAAATTCAGCATTCGGGTCATATTCACGTTCGGATCTTGCCAGTCCTTCAACTCCACCGCCATCCTGATTCGTCCCCGGGGGCGCACTACCACATCACCAAATCCTTTCAAAACCCCATCATACGGCCGGACATAGCTAGAGAGGTCGCCGAGCTGGTCCAAAGCTAACTTGAAGATGAGGTTACAATGGGCCCCGTTATCCACCAAAATTCTGGCCACTTCGATCCCGAGGATCTTCGCGGTAATCACCAAGGCATCTTCTTTGGGATATTTTATCCCTTCTCTATCCTTCTCAGAGAAAGAGATGGTGATTCCGCGGGCGATCGTCGACTCTGCTTGGGGGATTACTACGTTCACGCCCTCAAACTCGCGCAACTCCTCTTTCTTCTGCCTCTTCGACTTGTGGATGATCGGCGTCAGTCCCCCGATCATGTTGATACGTGCCCCTCCGCGAATAGGGGGGTCCTCATCTCCGGCTTCAACAGCCGGGGGTGGAGGTATAACTAACTGATTTTGCCCGGGATGGTCCTGTTCGCGCCTCTGTTGTTGATGGGGTCGGTGGTTTTGGTCATCTTGGTATCCTCGGCCTCGGACCCTGCCTCCTCTTCCTCGGCCGCCACCCCCGCGGCCGGCTCCTCCTCGACCGGCGTCCGGGCGGCCGCGTTTCGGTGCTCGGAGTAGGTTGGCCAGGCTTCCATCCTCGTAAAGTTGGCGTAGCTGGGTGATCAGGTCGCGACACTCATCAGTCCTATGCCCGTTCTCTTGGTGGAAAGAGCACCACTTACGCGGGTTCCTCTCATCCGGGCGGCTCCTCATCGCCGGGGGAGGAGTGAGAATGTTGATGTCCCGTTCGTAAAAAATCTGGAGGATCCGAGCAGGGGTTTGCCCTAGGAAAGTCCCCTCCTCGGGGTATTCTTCTACGACCTCAACCTTCTTCGGTGTTTGGAAAACTCCCTGGTGAGGTCTGCAGTTGGGCCTCTTCTTTCCACTTTCATGATACTTCACCGTCGGAGGCGGCTCCGTCCAGTAATCAACGGTTGCCGGATTGGTCGACTTCTTCTCGACAGCGGGTTTCTCCTCCTTCTCGGGCTCTAATTCTTTCATCCGCTGGTCGTATATGCGTTGCTGAGCGATTTCCTCGCCCGCTCTCCTCCGGAAATCAGTGTACGACTTTGGATACTCCTTCATCATCGGTTTGAACAGACCGGAGGTGGCTCGCAAACCACCCACCACGGCGTGCACCAAAATCTCATCGCTCACCCGATCCCCCTGTTTAGCGATCTGTTCCACTCGATCTATATAGCTTTCATCGGTTTCATCCTTCCCCTGCTTGACCCCCATCAGACGTTGGCGGCCCTCCGAGTATTTCACTTTGGATGCAAAATAAGAGACGAACTCGTCTCCCAGCTCTTCGAAGCTATCGATCGATCTCGCCGGCAGGCTCGTGTACCAACGATGAGCCATATCATCGAGGGTCAATGGGAAAAGACGGCACTTGGTTGCTTCGGTTGCTCCTCGTCCCACCATGTAGATGTTGTATTTGTTTAAATGGACGTCGGGGTCGGAAGCTCCGTCGTATATGAAAGTCAGCAATGGGGCGATGTCGGGTTGTGGCCGGGCCCGCTCGATCCTCAGGCTGAGCGGTTCTGCGAGGGTGGATCTTCGTTTAGGGTCATTGTCCTGTTCGGCCAGCTTCCTTTCTACCTCCTCCAAACGTCTCGTGAGGCCGGGGTCGGCAATGGTAGTCCTCTGAGAGCTCGCCGCGGCTCGGTTTTGGTCGACCATCTGTCTTTTCTGAAGGACTGCTCGGACGGCCTCTTCTCGGGCCTCCGCTTCGAACTCCTCCCCTAGGCGGCGAGCGTTAGGATTGATCTTCTCGGTGGCTGGCCTTTTATCCAGGAAACGGGACCGAGCCTCCAACCTTTGTATGGTTCGTTTGATTTCTTCGGGGGTATTAACTTGCCCAAGGTCCAGATCCGGCTCTTCGTCTACGGCGGGGGACATCAGCTTCTCGGCTTCTGTGATTTGTTCGTTGAGGATCCGCTGCCTCTCCCTGTGTTCGGTCTCTTCCGCGCGCAGGGTCTCAATCCACGCGAGTTGACGAGCGATCTCATCGGGGACTTCGGGCGGCGCGGTTTCTGGTCCGCTCTGCGACATGCACACCTTGCCGGCGCTTTTCGTCTGCTGGAGGGTTTCGCCCTCGGGGCTGGCGGTGGCGTCGGCGGCGGTACCTGAAACACCAACGATATCCATGATTGAAAAGAGAGAAATCTGTCTGCTCAACGCTCGAGGATTCCCCCTCCTTCTAGCGCCACTTGTTAACGAGTGAAAAAAGCCGAACAGAAAAGGTTCTTTCTTCTTCGTAAACTCACGGGTGTATTTGAGGATTGAACTAACAGTAAATCCCTCTCTCTAAAAGGAAACAAAAACTTAAGCTGGAAAAGGAAATAACTCTATTTTTGGGGGCTGCCAGATTTGCCTTTTTTGGTATGGGTACTAGTATATTTATAGGGATACAATTAGGGTTTTTTCCCTTTTTAACCTAATGGGCCTAATCTCCATAACATATGGTCTTTTTGTTTGGACCGGCCCAGATTTACGCCACCTTTTGAGACGAGGAGACCTCGCGCTGCAGCTCGGATTCCGAGGCTTCGCCGGCTGGGGTTTTGCTCGGCTTGAATCAACTTTTCTGCTCCCAGCCGTTTTTATCCTCGGAGATCCACGAGTAATGTTATCTTCAAAGCTGGTCTCATCGGCCTCCCCGGAACGGTTAGGTTACCCTCGGCGGGCGACAGCTAGTCATGCTCGGCGGGAAGCTCCTTAAATTTCGGACCGTCCTCTTCCCTTAAAACCTCTGGGTTGCTCCCCGGGCAGGATGAAAATAGTGACATAACATAAAGCAAAGAGAGTTTCCAATTGTGGGGTTGCTTAAATCCATTTGTGACCTAATGCAGAGATGGTTTGCCGAAAGGCGAGTTTCAGCTAATTCATGGGGAAAGACACTGACCCCGGCAATTGATAAGATCTTGATGAAGAAGCTTGAGAAATTGGTTTCACTTAATCCAGTGGTTTCTATTATTAGTCATCCGCATAAGTTTCAGGTACGCATCGGGAGTTCGAGCGGACGTGTTGTGGACCTGGAGGCAGGCAAATGCTCATGCAAGAAATTTTATCTACATAGGTATCCTTGTCTTCACGCACTCGCTGCCGCGAAGAAAGCTGAATTGCAACCAAGCCGATTGTGCACAAAATACTACTACACTTCTAGTTGGATAGATGCTTATGCAGAATGTATCAATCCTTTCTCGAATGAAGATGAGTATATTTATCCTGAGGATGTGCAAAATAGGAAGGTTAAGGCACCCCAATGGGCAAAACGTTCAGCTGGTCGACCAGAATTGCCTCGGAAGAAGTCTGCTGGAGAAGCAAGAGATCATCGGGAGTCTAGGAGGGGACGTAAAAGGCGTGCAGTAGCCGTAGAGGAGCAACAGCCACCGGAACCCTCAGTCGATGTTGGTGTTGAGGAGCAGCAGCCACCGGAACCTTCAGTCGATGTTGGTGTTGAGGAGCAGCAGCCACCGGAACCTTCAGTCGATGTTGGTGTTGAGGAGCAGCAGCCACTGGAACCTACAGTTCATGCCGATGACCACCTGCCACTTCAGACCGGAGAAGCAAGTCCAGAGCTCGATCCATTGGAGCATCAACCAATTGGGGCATGGAGGAAGAATCGTAAGAAAATGCGGAATTTGTTTGATTTATATTAGACATTGGTGTGTTTGACTTTTATTTGGATTTGTTTGACTTTCATGTAATTTAATTTTGTTGACTTTTATTAAACATTGGTGTGTTTGACTTTTATTTGGATTCGTTTGACTTTCATGTAATTTAATTTTGTTGACTTTTATTATTAAACATTGTGTGTTTAACTTTTATTTGGATTCGTCAAATTTTGTTGACTTTTATTAAACATTGTGTGTTTGACTATTATTTGGATCATGAACAAGTATAATTTTTACTAACACAAGTATATAAGTTACTAATCGAGTATAAGTTAATTTTATGAAATTGCAATTTAATTACTAATTTGACTTTAATTGCAATTTAATTACTAATATAAGTTAATTTTATGAAATTGCAATTTAATTACTAATTTGACTTTAATTGCAATTTAATTACTAATATAAGTTAATTTTATGAAATTGCAATTTAATTACTAATTTGACTTTAATTGCAATTTAATTACTAATATAAGTTAATTTTATGAAATTGCAATTTAATTACTAATTTGACTTTAATTGCAATTTAATTACTAATATAAGTTAATTTACATGAAATTGTAATTTAAGTACTAATTTGACTTTAATTGCAATTTAATTACTAATATAAGTTAATTTTATGAAATTGCAATTTAATTACTAATTTGACTTTAATTGCAATTTAATTACTAATATAAGTTAATTTACATGAAATTGTAATTTAAGTACTAATATAAGCTAATTTTCATGAAAATGCAAGTTAATTACTAATATAAGCTAATTTACATGAAATTGTAATTTAAGTACGTAGATATATAGAAAATCATACTATCATACTAATTAATTTAAGTTACTTTTCATGAAATTGTAATTTAAGTACTTAGGTATATGGCATTAAGTACTTAGGTATATAAAAAGTCATACTATCACAAAGCCTGATATGCTTATATATGGGTCAACATGTATGCCTATTCACTGAAATGTTGTTTTCATCCAAACGATTGTAAATTGCATAAGGTATATAACTACTCTGCTTAGGTATATGTTTTCCGATTTTCATTTTTTTTTTGAAAATTTCATGAATCTGTTTTCATTTTCAATTTCTCCCGCTCCTTCACATTTCATTTTCACTCCCTCCCGCTCCTTCAAATTTCATTTTCAATCTCTCCCGCTGTTCACTCCATCCCAGTCTTTCAAATTTTCAACTCAATTACATTTCTCTCTCACCAACCACAACCCTAATTCCCAATTCTAAGGGTAATGTCTTCTAATTCAGTTTTGAAACCACAAATCAATTCGTTGTTACACAATCGTTTTGAAACTCGTTTTGATACTCGTTTTAATTTTCACAAAGTTCAGTTCGAATGAATCGGGGGTAAAATCAATTCGCTTCTGATGAAATTTTGAAACTCGATTTCAAACTCGGGTTTCATTATACTTCTTGAAATTAATTTTGAATTTTCTCAAAGTTCAGTTCTAATTAATTTTTTCTTTGTCATACAGGGAATGAGTTCTTCGATGAAGTTTACGTTCGATGAAGACGAAAATGCTCCGGTAAGAATTTCCGCAAAACGATTTCAAAATCGTACTATTTGTGATTCGTTTATTTCAGATTGGGAGCGAAGGGTAGTTTATTATGAACGTGTTGATGATGGGAGACGTATGCTCTTAGATGATTTGTACAATCAAGTGAAACAGAGAGGTTGGGGAGATTTTTTGAATATGCGTAATAACTGTAACCAGTCATATGTACGGGAATTTTAAGTCCGACACAGCTACTGTTAGAGGGGTTAAGATTCGTTACGACCCTGCTTTTATAAACTCGTATTTGAAGTTAGCTGACATGTCTGGAGATTTCTTTCAAAGCAATCCAATTACCAAGCCAAAGTTTTTGAGAACTGTAGCGCATAGCATTACATATGAGGGTGATTTTGTAGCTGATAGTGCTGGGAATATCATAGGATTTCCCGTTGATCACCTTCGCCTAGAGGCAAATTATTTGAGGTTAGGTGTTGTGCATCGTCTCTTACCACCGTTACGGTCCTATATGCTAACTGTTGACCAAGGCTTGCTGATATATGCTCTCTTGAATAATCATATGGTCGACATTGGAAAACTGATACACCGGGAAATCAAGAGGGTATCCAAGACCACTGATAATGAAGGATTGCCGTATGGGTGTTTGATCTGCGTGTTTGCTAGAAATGTTGGGATTACGAGTGAAGTTGAAGACGTTCGTTACGATTGAAGGTGTACTTTATTTTAAATGGAATATGATGATGTAATTTCTTTTATTTGATAATATTTGGAACATGCTGTAATTTTTTTTATTTGATAATGGAACATGATTTTTTGTTTTGTTTGGAACATGTATCAGTGATGTTTTGTTTTGTTTGAAACATGTTGTATCAGTGATGTTTTGTTTGGAACATGTTGTATCAGTGATGTCTTTATTCAATTTTGGTTCATTATTATTATAATTATTATTATTATTATTATTATTATTTAATAAATTTATTATTTGTACATTATAATTATAATTCATTCTTTGGTTCAGAAAGAGAGAAAGAAATCATCAGATCAGAACACAAAACATATGTACTGGAATTCACAAAACATGACATTAGTTCACAAAATGAAAACATCCCAAGTCAGTTTCCAAGCATCTATCAGTTCACAACCAAAATGAAAACATCCAAAGTATTTTACAAGAAGATAACAGCTGATCAGTCATTGGTTATTGAGACAATCCAGTCATTGGTTATTGAGACAAGCTCCGCGACGAGATTCTTTTTGTATTGTTGCATTTCGACTGACTTCAATCTTCCAACATCTTGCTTCCCGACCAAGCACTCTATAAACTTCAATGCATACAAGCCGCAATCGTTCCTAACAAATGACGCAAGAAAATTTAATTAACAAACAAATCTCCAAACAAACAATATTATTATCAAACAAGTTTACAAGCTTACCCATTGTCCTGTACAACCAACCCAGTCAGCTTTCGAACCGTTAATTTTAGCTTGGCACCTTCCACAACATTAGAATATATGATTGGTATCATCACCAGGAAGGGCTTCATGATCTTATCAAATTCTGCATTTCTAATGTGTCTAGGAAGGCTATCATATACATAGATGCACTGCTCTGTTACGTCCAATTTGCAAGCAAACCAATGTGATGAATCAGAACAAACAACAAAGTATATATGTCTAGCCTCAGACCATGACTGACCACCTAAATATTCTCCAGGCACAAGTTCAAAATTTTCAATTGATTTATAGTTGGTAGAATTCTTATATGCTCTTTTGACATATTGCGCAAACCACGGGTCCATAATACATGCACCAATCTGGAATCTTCTTGGATGTTGTCGCATTCGATCACGTAAAATTTCAAGGCCAGACTCCATGATCTATGAAAATAAACATCCAAATTTCATCACAAATAAATTATCCACAATTCACTAAAAGTCAAAGTATTAAAATTAAGATATTACCGAGGTTGAGACCCATCCTGTTGTCAACAATTTTTTTAACTCATCTGAGTCTAAATCTCTATCGCGCAACACCTTCACCTTATGCCTATGATTCAAACCTCTATAATTAGACCAGTGAGGTTATACAAGATTACTTGAAAATAAAATTTCATGTGATACAAGATTAAATACCTTACTAGTGCATCCGTCACCAACCATTTATCGAGATACTCAATTTTCGCACGGTCTATTTCATACAAAGAATCATATTCATCGTCGACTCTTTTTCTTCTTTTCGTTCGTTCCTTTCGTTCAACCCCCACAACTACAACACAAGAAATTCACCATATATAAATTATTAACTGAAAAGTTAATTTACATACATCACCATAATTAACCTACCTTCAACACTTTCAAGTTTACGTTTCCCCCGCTTCTTTCTTTCGACAACAGACTTGTCAATGTCACTGCTTTCCATAATCTCAGTATTTTCAACCACCTTAGCTACAAAATCAGAAATTCATCAAATAATTAAATTGAGATTTTTATAAGTTATACATCACCAAAATCAACCTACCTGCAACAATTGCAAGTTTACGTTTCCCCCGTTTCTTCCTTTCGGCACCAGCCTTGGCATTCACATTTTTTTCTTCAATTTCAGCATCAGCCCTCTCAAAGATATTGGATTCCTCAAATTCATTCCCATTCTTATCTGCATGTTAAAGAATCAATAATAGAGGTCAATTCAACTAACTTGAAGTTGAAGAATTTCATTGATATTACCTTCTGAAACTGAGAATACGCCATCGACATCGATTTTTCTCTCTAGTCTATGTAATATTTCAACAGCCTCGGCCTTCTCACCATTAGATGCACTTTCCATGAAGGCATCTACTTCTCTCTCAAACTGATGTAATATCTTAATAAACTTCTTATCGATTTTTTCCTCCGGCTCTTTCTTCTCGGTCTCATCATCACAAATATCAACATCTCCATAAATACATGTTCGTTCAGCTTCGGTAATCACCAATTCAGAAATTAAAACCTACAATGAGTAATATTCATTATATGCACATATTTTCAAAAAAAAATCATAATTAGTAGATAAAAACACAAACACATACAGTCTCTTTTGATTCTAATGCTTCCTGAATTTCACTCGACTTGAACCTTTGCTTAGTCAACTCCCAATTCATCATTCTAGGAAATTTTTCACAGTCAAGTTTGGTTGCATATTCTGCAATCGAGGGAATTGATTCAAACGCCCAGACCTACAATGCAATACAATATCAACAATTAAAGAATGTAAAATCATATACAGTTAATTAAAAACTATAACAAAAGAATGCTCTTTTTACACATACCATGAATGAAAGGGGGAATCCATGCACTACATACGCAACCTTCGCATTATTAAAGGGAATAGATAAGTCACGATGCAACACCTCCGTTGTCATCTTGTATGACAAATTTCCCCAAGGGTAGTTGTTGAAACTTTTCAAATCATCAACTAGATCAAACCACCACAAACTAATGGATTTGACATCATACAACCCAATAATGACATATGCTAAGATTAAAATCAATCCCAACTTGTATTTATCTATACGATTGCTGCAAGATTGAAATTTTTTCAAAACATTGGTTCTGTACACTTTTTTTGAGCCTTTGAAATATTTCATTACAAGAGGGGAATTAATTCCAACAGATTCATCTACACACTTATCAACATCACCAATTTTCAATCCAGTAATTACAGCAAACTCTGAGATGCCGAATCGAAGAGACTGCCCCCCCACGATAAACCAACATTCTTCATCACTTACTTTCTTCGATGAATGCATAATTAGGTGATGAATGATCGTACCTGATACTTTCAGTTTTGGCATGGAAAAAAGATGTTTAAAACAACCACCTTTCAATAACTGACGACGACGCGCGTCCAATCCTTCGTAAACCGTACGTAATACATTCAAGTTGCTACGATTGCTCAATTTGAATTCTTTTTCTCTCTGGGAAGGGCTCAAGGTATATTGCAACTCCATTCTCTCCATCTTAATACAAAAGAATAAAACAATTAGCACACACCTAAATTCACAACTAAACACAGAACTGAAAAATAAATATGAACAAAAATCAAAATACAACAGTGAATTGAAAATCGAAACCAAATATAATTTGAACTGGGTTTAGCAAACAAAACCACATGAAATCCCTTAAATTGAACACTCGGAAAAACCAAAATCAAAAACAAACACAAAGATAAAAAAAATCAAACTGACCATTTTCGAATCGGAAGATTGGGGGTTTTTTGCATGTGGTTTTTTCTTCATGATTTAGGGTATTCGGTCACTGAAGTTGTGAGATTTAGAGCATTAGGCCGCCGGAGATGAAGATTCAGCCAATACCAGAATCCAAATTTCTGAACTAGGGTTTGGTTCAGCCCGCGTAGCTCGACACCATTGTGGGGGATGTAGGTTAGGACATCGGGCAGAAAGCAGATTGCGTTGTGTGTTTTTACTTCCTCTTGGCGTAGTAGCTCTTCTTTGATTTGGACAGAAAAAAAAAAAAAAGAGCGTTGCGAGAAGAGGAAGAAGATGAAACTGGTTTTTTCTTAATAAAATTGTAGTGAATACGCTGAATATAATAGGGACATTGTCGACCTTTCCATACCCACTAAAACAATTACCTTTTATTTATATTTTCTTTTTGATTTATTTAAATAACTGGTAGTCAATTAATTAGACCTAGTCAACAGGGCATACCATCAATTGTTCCATCATTCATAAACAAACAACTACCCATGAAACTAATTGCCATAAAAACCAATTCTTTAACATCCCATGAATACTAACTGATCATCATGAATACAATTACTGATCATTAAAAAACAGCTACAATTATAAAAATGATGATTGTGAAAAAAGAAAATCAGATCATGTAAAATCAATATTCATTACATTATATTCCAGAACATAAATCAATCGAGTTCTGAAACAAAATTTACATACTGAAAAAAAGGGTCAAGATTCCCCAAAACCCATGTGAGAGCTGCTATGAAAAAAAAATCTCTAAATCCGATCAAACTGGAAAAATCCTATGATGTCAGTCTGATTGAGGGATTTTATTATTTTCTTTCGGATGATTGTGATGAGCTTATTTAAAATTTGTTTGGCAATTTAAAATTTTATATAAATAAAATTTTTAAAAATAAATTGTTATATAAGAAAAAAATAATTAAAAATAATTATATTAACTAAATAATAAATTTAGAATTTTTTTAGAGTAATTTAGAAAAAAAATTAAAATAGATTTATGATTTACAAAATAGTATCCTAGTTTACCTTCTTAATAAAAAAGGTAATCAATTTATTGCATATATATAATTTAATGTATTTATATTAATTGTATTCTTAATTTAGGTAGACTTTTTAAATTTGATTTGTCTATTTTAACCTTGTATTATATTAATGATATTTTCCGGTAATTTAACCTTCGGCGTTTCCAGGTCAAAGCACACAAGAGAAAGTCGTCGTCGTCGACCTCAACATCCCATTCTCCTCCTATGGTACCCACCCCCAAATTTTACCTTGTCGTCGATGTCGTTTAGTTCGATCCCAATATCGACCTGACCAAAGGCCGCAGTGATATAGGAGTTGACTCGAACATCGAGTTTCTTCGTCTCTTACCTCGTCATCGTCGACACTCCCAGGCCAGCCAGGACTCATCGCGGGATGCATGGGAAGAGGGTTAAACAAATTTGATGTCTCCATAATGGAAATGAGTCGCGAAAAAACATTTATAGTCTTATCGATACGAGAGAGAAAATTATCGATACGAGAGTTTCGCATCGTTTTTTGTGGGTTTCCGACCTCGAAATCATCCTGTTTTCGAGGTCAAGCTACACGGAGGAGATGGATTTGGGCTTGGCCCCGAGGGAGGCGATGTGGGCGGGGAGGGTAGGGGGCTGTGGAGGGACAGTGTATCGAAATTGAAAAGGCATGTGCTCGAATTTCGATATGCATGACTCTGACTTATGGCTCGATATTTACTCTAGAATTAACACAACATTTTCGATCAACTAACTTGTCTAATCCTTAGTGAAATTCCACTGACCTTTATGAATTGGGTTCTACAGCTTCGTGTCGGCTATACACTTATTTGTTTTGTTGGTGTGGTTTACTGCTTAACAAACTAGTGAGTGGGACTTCCTAAGCGAGGAGTAAGTCA
This sequence comes from Euphrasia confusa, assembly GCA_954870475.1. Lineage (NCBI taxonomy): Eukaryota > Viridiplantae > Streptophyta > Magnoliopsida > Lamiales > Orobanchaceae > Euphrasia > Euphrasia confusa. The sequence goes on along the minus strand of OX940949.1, from coordinate 48,714,387 downwards.
CTCCTCTACACATATAAGTCATTGAAGTCATTTATGATCTTTCTACATTAATAATTATCGTGCAATTGCTTTTTTCTTTTTGTGTTTTTAGCCAATTGATTCGAACATCTTAAAGTTGTTGAACTTGCTTGTTGTGTGTCATGCTCTTGGACATGTCACTAGTAACGTCTCGTTTGCAGATGTTGCAGTTTCCTTCACTCACACTATTAAAGGTGATCATATAACTCATTATGTATAAAAATCAAGATCAAGATTTTGTCGTAACCAATTAATTAATCTTTCTTTTAACTGTATCAGCGCTCGAGCCTTTCTTCAATGCCGCAGATTCACAGTTCATACTTGGACAACAGATACCTTTGACTCTGGCTGTCTTTGGCTCCAGTTGTTCTTGGTAATCGGACTTGCTCGACACTTCTTAAATTCACGACATGTCACTTCTTATTTAACACTAGGGATCAAATGTAGGTATGTCGATGGCTTCATTGGCCGAAATATCTTTCAACTGGGTCGTGTTCGTTAGTGCTATGATTTCCAATATCTCCTTCACTTATAGGAGCATCTACTCCAAGAAAGCTATGGTAAAGTCGACTATTAACATCGTTAAATGTTTTTATTTTATTTTATAAATGTTGAATAAAATGAACTAATGATAACTTTGCAGACCGATATGGACAGCACCAACTTGTATGCCTACATTTCGATCATCGTAAGCTCTCATCGTCTGCCTTTCACCTGCAACAATCGTTAGTCTCAGCAAATTGAAAAAAAAAACTGCTCATTTTATAATTTTGTAAATATATTTTTATTTATATTTTTATAGTTGGAGGGACCTCAACTTGTACAGCATGGATTTAGCGACGCAATCGCGAAAGTGGGCCTCACGAACTTCGTCACCGACCTCTTTTGGGTGTGAATGTTTTACCATCTCTACAAGCAGGTAAAATAGTTTTGAAGAAATCTTAAAACTTTCAACTACGTTTTTAATACGTTTGGATTTCTCAGCTGGCTACGAATACTCTTGAGAGAGTTGCACCACTGACTCATGCGGTTGGGAATGTGTTGAAACATGTCTTTGTGATTGGGTTCTCGATCTTGGTCTTTGGTAACAAGATTTCATTACAAGCTGGTATTGGGACTTCCATTGCGATCAAAGCCAAGATCGAATAAGAGAAACGAGTAAGCAGTTTATTTACCATATTAATCCAACAAAACAATAACAACTCCTAGCTTTCGATAAGTTGATACGATTTCTATTTTTTGCAGCAACTGAAAATCATCATGAGGTCTCGGTGACTAGCGACATATATTTGCATAGTTATCTATTTGCCAGAAATAAACAAGCAATATGAGAACTCTTTCCTCATGCCTGTAATCATCAGTTCATCAGAATTTTATATTTTTCGAATTTTTGAAGTTGCTCGGTTTTTAGTTTCTTCGAGTGAAATAATGTATCGAGTCTTTGCGGAGGTTGACACTTTGCAATTAGTATAATTCGATGGTAAACTATTTAGAGGTTTTTCAAATGACACTATTGATTATGAATGACACTATCGATTACACTATAGATCATGAATGACACTATCGATTACACTATAGATTATGAATGACACTGTAGAATAAAGTTTCACTATTTAGAGGTTTTGCAAATAACACTATAGATTATGAATGACACTATCGATTACACTACAGACTTTGAATGACACTATAGAATACAGTTTCATGTTATATAGAATACAATTTCATGTTCACTTTAAACAATAGTTTCAACCATCAAAATGTGCACTATTGATCAGTGAAATGAAAATCAAATGTTAAACTGTTCAATACACTACAACTCTAAATATAATAAAACAAAATTTAAACCATCAAAAAGTGCTCAAAAGATAAGTGAAAGAGAAATCACAAAAACTATTTAATGAACCAGAACATAAGAAATAAGAATTAGTATTCAGTTATAAAGATAGAAAAACAATAGTTCAAACTATTTATTACACTACAACTCTAAATAAAATTAGACAATAATTTAGACCATCAAAAGGTGTCTGAACCAACAAACTTCCAGCCAAGAATGAATGCACTAAGAAGGGGATAAATTCAATTTGCTTTAGTCCAGACATCGAAACCTTTAACGACATCATCATCGGCTCGGGAGGCTTGGAATATATCTGTGGCCAGAAGATCTTCAACCCAATGGATGTAATTGGATCTAATCGGCACCGTGGGGCACAGCTGCCCATCAGGGATCCACCTACAATCTTCTATAAGCAGTTGCAATACCATTCCAACCTTAATTGAGAAACAAAAGCGCAAGAGATGTAAGGGGTACACAAGTCTATTTGATACGAAACAAATACAAAGAATTAAGGGGAAAAAATTAAAATGGGAAAACCAACTAACACAGTTATAACAAATTTTGCTTTTCTTTGTTACTTTACTGTAAACATTTTTTTAAAGTAAGAAACTGCATACAACAAGTACTAATGATGCAAAACTAACACCTACATTTTTCAATCAGAAAAATCAATGTGAACAATAATGTCTGATGTTCACACTCTTCATTGATTTTTGAATTATTCCAATTATGTTTACAGAATCAACCTCACAATTCATAGAATAAGCAACTCAAAAACTTCGACTTGTAGATCGGTTTTATGAAAAGAACGACGGTACACTATTCAGTAACCTAGAATCAAATTGATGATTCATAGTTGGAACTATTATTTGTGATGTCCATGAACAGGTTTTAGTTAGTATAGTAATTCTTTATAAACTAATTGGTTTCCACAGATTAAACAAATAACAAGAAGTTCAGTTTTTGCAAATATACCATTAAATTATTCGATTACACTACTACATTCTTTGAAGTTAAATAAAATCACACTGTGACAATACATATGTAGTGTATGTACCATATTACACTATAATGTAATCAACACCTAATCCAATCATGTTTTATGGTTTGACAAACTTTAATCAACACCTAAATAATCAAGGTTCAACCCTAAAATATTTCATCAACACACTCTTGTTGATGAATAAATGTTTTAGACTAACAGTTTCCTACAATATTATATTTCAAATTATAACAACACTATAGGTTGATACACTGTGTGAGGGTTTATAAAGCTGTAAGAATGGTAACTCATGTTCAAGTGAATTTGAGAAATATTTTATAGTAACTCACGTTTTCCTACTTTTTTGGTTGACTTTTGTTGTATGAATCAATTTTTTAAATGAGGTTTTAGTGGTTTTGGTGTATAATATGATGCAGGGGATAAGTTATAATGTTCAAAATCTTGTGATGTTACTAATTTAACTCTTTGTATATAACAGAGGCCATGAAACTTAATTGTGTTCGGAGGGGAAGGAGGAAAGATCTTGTTCCACACACACACTTATTCTTCTGATCGTGTTAATTAGGAAAACAGTAGAATAAATTTATGAAAAGAACGACATGAAAAGAACCGTACTGGTACACACTATAAATTCCACCCTAAAATTTACAACTTTGAGTCGAATTAAAACACCAATCCAAGTAGCATACATTAGTCATGCAATCATTTCGAAAGGTACACAATGTCAATTCAAACCTTAAAAATACTAATTTGAGTAGAAAAAAAAATCAAATTGAAGAACCCTAAATACACTATGTCAATTCAAAACTTCAACTTAATCTTTTGGTAGATTCAGACACAACATTAAAGAACCTTAAATCCGGAATGTAATCTATTCACCAGATATGAACAAGAACAGTGATAATGATTTGGGAAAACTTACCTTAACAAAAAGAATACGCTTCGAGGTTTGATCGTTGACACTATCAGGACGTAGACGACGGCGCCTGCCAGAGATTCACAGAAGTTTGTATTGAAGAATTGTGAAAACTGTTTCACGTATTTGATGAATGTAGTGTATTACACCAGCTTTGGTATGCAATATGTATTTAATTCGGAAACCGTTTTTTTGGTAGTGTATAACCTTTATATGGTAAGTGTATAATTAGTAGACTGAATTAAAAGAATCATATAATTCGTAAATAAATACATATATTACATAGTGTACAACAATTAAAAAGGGCTTTATAGGTAATTCTTATTTTTTTATAAATAGTGTAAACATTGGTCTTAGAGTATAATTCACTTAAAGATATTTACCCTTTTTGAAAATCCCCCATTTTTTTATATATATAAAAAGTAATAATTTTAAGCGTATTTTTGTTTTTATGTTTAAATTACAAGAACTTATAAGCTGTTTAAAAAAAATATTTTTTTAAAAAGTTTATAGGCTGTTATAAGGAGCTTATAAACTCAGTCAAACAGACTTTAGAGAGAAAGAGAATAGGGATAGGATGTTTCCTCTCATATATTTTTTTTATCACAACATACATTATTTTAAATTTATTTATTTTTATTTTATTACTACTTCAAATGATTATTTATGCTATTGTGATTATGCATAATTCATTGTAACATCAAGAGTCTCAGACTCTTTGGGGGAGGTTTAAATAATTTCATGTGAAAATGAAAAGTTAAAGTATACTATAATAACACAATGATTTGATTGATTTGTTAAATTGATTTAGAAACTCTTTTAAGAGCTCATTCACACTATTACATATCTTATTTTATAAAAAAAAAATATCAATCTATTTGAATAAAAAATATAAGTTATTTTTAATTTTTATATAAAAAAAACAAAATCTATGAATGTATTTTATTTTTATAATTAAAAATGATTGAGCTTGTAAAAACTTAGCAATATATGTACTACTATACTATGTATTACTCCGTATATGGAGTATATCCGAAGCGCACTCGACTAGGAAGTTTGTGATAAGGAAAATCTAAAATTTGAGGTCCAGAACTCACCCTCCAAAGATAACATAACCTCACAAGTTTTTTTTTGTTTTTTTTGTTTTGTTCACTCTAAAAAAAACACACAAAACACACAAATGGCAACTGCATCAATGGCCGTCCTCCTCAACCCCAAAAGCTTCCATATCATCACCAACTCTAAAACCATTCAACCCTTCAAGCCCACCAAACAAATTTCCCTTCTTCCCCTCCCGAAAGGCCTCTCCGCCGCCCCACGGGCCGTCGCCGGAACCGCCTTGGCCGGCGCCTTCTTCTCAGCCCTCTCCGCCGCAGAGCCAGCCTTCGCCGCCCAGCAGCTGGCGGAGATAGCGGACGGAGATAGCCGCGGCATCGCCCTCCTGATCCCCCTGGTCCCCGCCGTCCTCTGGGTGCTCTACAACATTCTCCAGCCGGCGCTCAACCAGATCAACCGGATGAGGAGCTCCAACGTGGCGATTGTCGGGCTCGGGCTCGCCGCATCGGGCTTTTTGAACACGCCGGAGGCTTCCGCCGCCGTGGCCGAGGCGGCGTCGGACAACAGGGGGCAGCTCCTGCTGCTCGTGGTGGCGCCGGCGATTATATGGGTGCTGTACAATATCTTGCAGCCGGCGTTGAACCAGATTAACAGGATGAGATCGGATTGATGAAGAAGAAGACCAAGGGTATATATGTCTTTTTCTTTACTTATTGTAATTGTAAGATCATGTGTTTCAAAGTTCCAACCACAGCTCCCTTCTTATATGTAGTATGGTGAAAGAAATTTGGATCTTAATCCAAATCGAAATTACAAAGTAAACAAAAGTTATCTGAATTAATTCGATCGGTCAAAACTCGGGAATTAATCCATTCGGAACTTTGAATTAGAGCAACCCAATGGTTTTGCTAAAATAGCAAGGACTATTTTCTATTTTGCCAAAAAATAGCAAGTGCTAATTGATATTTGCTAAATTGTACTCCAATGGTTTAAATATAGCAAGAGCCAATTTATTAAATTAAATAATATTATGTTGCTTTTTGGTATGTAATTATATCAATTTTATAATTAAAAAATGATGGTTGAATTTTGATTGGTTGAAATGAAGGAATGTGATGACATGGCACAAATGGCAAGAGCCATTTTTCCATGTATATTTGGTCAAATATACATGAAAATTTGGCAAGAGCCATTTTTTGGCAAAGGCCATTTCAACCATTGGGGTTGAATTTTTGAGCTTTTTGCCAAAAAATGGCAATAGCCCTTGCCATTTCACAACCATTGGGTTGCCCTTACAAGGTGTAACTCGATGACCAATAATCATGAGTGTTTGATTTCATCAAAACTCGTTTAGTGCATTTTCAAAGAGAATTGGGTGTGTGCGCCAATTGAAGAATAGATACGCGAATTAATATGCAAATACTATGGCTGGAAATGAGTCGAGTCGAGTCGAGCTTTGAGCTTATTGAGCCGCTCGGTAAAAAAAATTGCAGGCTCGAGCTCGACGAGCTGCTCGGGAGGGTGCTCGAGCTCGGCTCGCGAATTTTTTTTCATGCTCGCTCGACTCGATCGAGCAGCTCGAGCTCGGCTCGATCGAGCCGCTCGACTTTGCTCGCTCAATTAGTTCAACTCCATCTCATTTGAGTGACTCGACTCGTATTGCTCGAGTTCGACTCGACCTCGAATCGCTCGACTCGACCTCGAATCGCTCGACTCGACTCGATATATATATATATATACATATTAAGAATATTTCATTAAAATTTTATATATTCGAGCGGCTCGCGAGCCGCTCGATTGTTTAGGATTGAAGCTCGAGCTCGGCTCGTTTAAGATAATGTTCGGCTCGAGCTCGACTCGAGCTCGAGTTTGACCAAACTCTAGTCGAGCGTTGACTCGAGCAGCTCGCGAGCTGCTCGGTTCGTTTCCGGCCCTATGTGCAACCCATAATTCTGGATCTTTTAATTTCAATGGGCCAGCCCAATTTTGGGCCAACGCACAAAATTAATCTAACAATTATGATGCATGCTTTTTAATTGGGCTTAGTTTTCTGGTTTTATTTAGCATTCGATCTTCCAAGTAGACCTGTAAATGGAGCGGGTTTTATCCAGATCCGCTCCTGATCCGTTACATTTAAACGGATTTGGATCGTAAAAATTGATCCGTTGACCCGTTTAATGACCCGACCCGTTTACCCGTTTAATAAACGGATCGGATACGGATCAATACCGATCCGATCTGTAAGTGACCCGACCCGTACCAAATATTATATATATAGTTATACGTAGTATTTAGTTACTATATAATAATTAAATAATTTATAATTAATTAATAAAAAAATATTAAATTTTTCATTTTGTGTAATATAAAAATATTGATTATTATTGTTAGCACTTTAATCTTTAATTTAGTTTAATAAATTTTAATATTTTATTTTATAATTTTTTAAATGTTAAAAATTATTGTTAAAAAATTATAAAAAATTATTATTATAAACGGATCGGAAAACCCGTTGGATACCCGTTGATCCGGCGGATACGGATTTGGATCGAACTTTCGATGATCCGGCGGGTCGCGGAGCGGGTACGGATCGAAAATTTAAAATATTAAACGGGTACGGATCAATGCCGATCCGCTCCAGATCCGCGTCCCATTTACAGGTCTACTTCCAACTATACGTATTTCATGATTCTCGTCATGATTAAGAAACTGAAAAACGATAAACCTATGCGTCCACATGCACCCCACATGACATCATCAACGATGTCATAATCCACTCAATTAAATTTTAAAATATTAAAATATTAATCAAATATTTAAGTATCTTTCTTAATATAAATATTTTTATTAAAAAATTAATTTTTATATAATAAAATAATAATAATAATATAATAAATAATAATAATTAAAATATGTAATAAAATATAATAAAATTTTAAATGAATGAACTAAATTGAACTGGTTTAAACTAAACTTAACTGATATAAGTTCAAAATAACGACTCTTAGAATTTAGACGAGATATATCTTAATTTCTTTCTATTTAATCAGTAGTTTTGTTACGCCTGAGTTTTCTATAGACAAATTATAGAGGATTAGTGATAGTATAGTGATAGTGATATTTTATTTATTTATCTTGATTTATCACTTTTTTGTCATTTTATATATATTCAACAAAATAAATTTCACCATCTACGTAACTTACATTTATAATATACAAACCAGGTGTACTCTCGATCGTAACGAAATGTACCGATCGAAATTCATTAAATAAAACATTGTCCAATGAACAATTGTACAAAAATAAGTCATTGTTGATCAGGTAAATTGTAATTGGTCGTTCCATTATATAAACACTCTGAAATTTGTTAGTGGCATTTTCCTTTTTGTGGGTCGTTTTTTTGTGTGCACAAAAGTTCAACCCAACATTAATCTTGCACCCAAAGTTATACTGTACTAATAGAGATCATGTGTAGATATGTATAATTAATTAGATGATTAGGACATGATTTACAATACAATTTTGTCTTGATGCTTCAAATATTTTATTACAAATTCCACTTTTAATTTGAACCTCAAAGTAACATGACTTGAACTAGATGATCATTATTAACATGCTACTTTGTTTCAACTTGAACATGGACATCACTATAACTTGTTTCAGTTCACAAAAAGTGTAGTGAAATTTGTAAGTGCATGGATATTGATTCTTAGAGTGTGTGATACTGAAGACGATGATCACTTAATTTGCAAGGTATGTAACACATTGTGAACGACGTTATTGTATGCATGTTGGTCGATATCATGTTATCAATGTGAGCAATATCTGAGACCAAAAATTTTTCTTGGAGGGACTTTGCTAATATATAATAATGATTTCGGTACCTTCAAAAACTCGAAAATTTCTCGTTTTCCAAAAAAACCAAAGCACACAAGTTCTACACGTAAGGATTTTACATGCCAATAACAAGGTTCCTTTTGTTTAATAATATATATATACGAGTACTATATTACTAATTATACAATGTGTGCTTGTAGTTAACGTTAAAAAGTGTGAGTGAACTAGCTAGTTGGATAATTAATGACCGGGCATCTTGAAAATTAACTAACTAAATCATTATTTTAATGTTATTTTTTACTCCTAAAATATGATTGTTTATTTTAGAATCCTTTTGATGCTTATCAGCTGTCCAACAAATATTGGCTCAAAAAATTAAAAAGTGTTTATTTTTTAAGCTTACACCTTCTCAACTAAATAATTATGAATTTATCTTTATATATATTCAACATTGGGTAAAAACAACGATGTTAATGGGTACATATGCCCTTAACACATGATGTTATGGAGAATATTTATCAAAATGAATGCTTAGAATTATTATTAAAATTAGAATAATAACACTCTAAAAAGTATTAAGGTGATAAATCATGTTAATAATATTGCACGACTTATTATAATTGATTCAAACTTTATTTTTACGAGCAATGTGAAATATCTAAAATGTTCCTCACGAATAGATCGGTTTTGTTGACTATACTCATGAACTTACGTGTTAATTTTAGGCAAACTAGCATTTTTTTGTAAATCGACATTTTTACGAAGTTGTAGGCTTCTTTGTTCTTTTTTGAACATTTTATCTTTCGGATATGGACATTTGTATAAAGTGTCACTATTCTTGAACATTGTTATGATACATGTTTTTGAATTGCTCTGCATATATGCATTATTTCATATATACTTTTTGTTTATGTATCCTTTCATAGATCTTCAAAGAAGTAATTGAGATTTACATTAGGCTTTTAAAAATAACTTTCAAGTCTATAATATAGGGTTTTGGAATAATGATACATTTCTAAGTATAGTTTATTTTCCATTATTATTTACTTTGGAATATGGCTATAATTGATGTATAGTAATCAAAATCTACTTTACCATTATATTTGGATACTCGATTAACCAATTGTTGATCGAAATATTCCCCACATAATGAATTGAACATTATCTTGTATTTGTAGGTGGAATTTAGCATAACAATTTAATAATATTAAAAATGTGGTTCTTTGTCTAGATATTATTGGATGAGAAGCAAATAAAATTGGTTTCATTTCTTGCGTACTGTTCGTTTCGTCTCGTCTGGTTAAATATTTACTGTTAGTTTTTGTTTGGGGCCAATCGAGTCGACTCATATACATAAGAAAATGAATAAATTGGAAAAAGAAAGGCGTCGAGTCGACTAGTCGACTGTTGGAGTATGGCGTCCTCATAGACCGTCCACTCCAACCTCTTTAGCCGGCGCTAGATATTCTTTCTTTCTTTCTTTCATCCCTTTTTTCCTCACTCACTCTCTCTTTCTCCCACAGTACAACTATAAAGTTATAAACTTTTTGGTTCTTATAATATAATATATATATATATATGTATGTGTCTGTGTGTGTGCGTGTTAGTGGCTGCAGTACTGATCACTCTTTTCGACTTTTGTTTTTTGGTTCTGGGGTAAAAAGAATAGAACTTTGTGGATGGATTCAAGTGGGTTTTCTTCGCCGAGGGCCGACGGCTTTCCGGCAGGTCTCCGGGTTCTCGTCGTCGACGATGACCCCACGTGGCTGAAGATTCTTGAAAAGATGCTCAAGAAGTGCAACTATGAAGGTGCGGTGCCTCTTTTTTTCATCTTTTTTTTATATATATAATGCAATTGCCCTGTTTTCCCCACTTTTCTTGCTTCTCTGTTTTTTCGGGTTTTTGTGATTTTTATTTTTATTTTTATTTTTTTTCCTGGGAAAACTATACAGTATTTAGGGTGTTAATGTGAATTGGGGGTTTCAGATGGTGATGAATGATATTGGTGGTTCAATTTTGCAAGATGATTTGGGCTCTTGTTGAACCCTAAAAAATTTAGTGAATAAAAGATTTAAAAAAGAGAGAATTATTGGAAGCTTTGTATGAGATGAGTTACAGATTAGCTTAGAAAGTTCACTAAAATCAGCATTCTAGAAGAAACAAGAATCGCCGGCTCGACTCGATTTTTGTATTCAGTGCATATTTTTTAAGGTTTAAGTCTGCATTACATACTGATCCAATGTGAACTGCTAAATTTGTGGGGGACTAGTAACGACGTGTCATTTGGCTCGAGAGGCTCTGGACTTGCTCCGAGGGAGGAAAGATGGATACGACATCGTGATCAGTGATGTCAACATGCCCGATATGGATGGCTTCAAGCTCCTCGAGCACGTTGGTCTCGAGATGGATCTACCCGTCATCAGTGAGTTTTTTCTATTTTGCTTCTTCCGTTAACCTCACTTATTCACGCGTTAATCGTCATTATTCGATTTGCAGTGATGTCCGTGGATGGTGAAACTAGCAGGGTGATGAAAGGAGTCCAGCACGGTGCGTGCGACTATCTTCTGAAGCCGATACGAATGAAGGAGCTTCGAAACATATGGCAGCACGTGTTCAGGAAGAGGATAAGGGATACAGAAGGCCACGAGAGCCTCGAAGATATCCAGATGCTGATGAGAATGGGGGCCGAGCACGAGCAGTCGGACGAGGCCTACTTGTTTGGTAGCGGGGATTTCTTTTCGGGAAGGAAAAGAAAAGATTTTGATTGTAAGAACAAGCAGCTGAACGAGGATAGAGATCTTTCCTCGGCTAAGAAGGCGAGGGTGGTGTGGACCGTTGATCTTCATCAGAAGTTCGTCAAGGCCGTCAATTTGATCGGATTCGAAAGTAAGTGTTGTCCTGCTTTTATTTTTAATTACTAGAAAAATGGGCTTTGGTTGATTCGTAAACATTTGGCAGAAGTCGGTCCCAAGAAAATACTCGACTTGATGGGTGTTCCACGGTTAACTAGAGAGAATGTCGCGAGTCATTTGCAGGTATATATTATTCAAGTACTAAAGTATTTTCGAGAAGTTGCGATTCGAATCCTAAGGATGTTCTTTCTTAATGCTTTCAGAAGTACCGACTCTACTTGAGCAGGTTGCAGAAAGAAAACGAGCTAAGGGCCTCGTTTTCTAGTGATGATACCAAAATCTTCGAATCAAACATGAAAGGCATTCGTTCTATGCCAATAACCGAGACGAAGAAAGCGGGCAACAACTCTTTTGGGCCATCAGATTCGAACGTGAAGTCCGAATCAATAACCCAGGGCCATCAGTTCTCATGGAACGCCGAAATTACATCCATTAATTTCAAGAAAGACCGTAAACCACTTTACAAAACGGAGCACAAGTTCGACCATCTTACAACTAGAACCACCTCAAGCAGCAGAAGCCAAAATGTGACAAAAGACGAAAATGCCCCTGTTCTGTTTAACGCCCAACCTGAAAGCCACTTATCGGACATGCATGCAGCAGTCGATCCCATCCCGTGTTCGACTTATTGGAAACAGAACCTGTTTGATAATCCTGAATCTTCCCAGAGAAACTTGATTTCCGGATGGGACGAAAGGTTCGATGAATTCCAACCTCCCGAGGGCTATTTCGGGAATCTTGACTTGTTGGGTTATAATAGTAGTCACGGGATCGTTGCTGGTTTCCCGTCGCATCTGTACGACCCGTTGAAGTTCGACTCGGAGTATTTGAGTGAGCACGTGGAGTATCCTGTAATCGACCAAGGTCTGTTTATTGCATGAACTACTTGTTAGGACTCTTATGTATGTGTTGATAGTTGTTCTCTCCATCAGATAAAGATGGCAACTTTCTAATAATGCAAGCAACTATCTTCGGATAATTTCGAGCCTGTCATTAGGGTTTTGAAAAACGAAACAAGTTCATCAAATGCTCGACTATATATCGATCATAGAGCTCCAGAATTAACCATATTGTATGAAAGTTATGTAAGAATACAAGGACAGATTTCATGATTTACACACAAGAATGATTCATTTGCTCTTCTCATGGGAAATTCAAATGATCTCCCAAACTGTTGAAACCATCCCACATAAATGGACTGTCCATCCAATTCTGAAGTGGGCCCATGGAAAAATTCCCAATGGGCCCAATATCAGAGTTCTTGAAAGTTGAATAATTTGGATCACAAATCATTGTGTTTTGCTGCTGCTGCTGCACTTGGTAATAGTAATCTTCCAGAGGTGGGAGTGTGACATAATTTTCTTGAACTCCCAGATTCTGATGATGGGCTTCTGATCCTTCTTCACTGATTTCAGCTGCAGAGTCTTGATTCTTTTGCTCGATTATGGGCTTGTGCGTCAACGGGTCGAGGCCCATTAGCCGCATTTTCTTCTTGATCCTCGTGTTCCAATGGTTCTTGATTTCGTTGTCTGTCCTCCCCGGAAAATGTGCTGCTATCTTAGACCACCTATTACCGAGTCGAGAATGGAGTTCGATGATCGTGTCTTCCTCTGCATCGGTGAAAGCCCCTCTCTTGAGGTCCGGCCTCAGATAATTTATCCACCTCAGTCGACAACTCTTTCCGCATCTCATCAAACCTGCATTACGGTTCACGATTAATTATTTTTCTGAAATCGTAATAAGGTTAAACCTCAGGGGTCATTTTGGAATATTAGGAAAAAGGTATTTGTACCTGCGAGTTTTGGAACGAGTCGCCAGCATTGTATGCCGTTGTTGAGGATGAAGTTCATGAGCTTCGAGTCTTCTTCTAACGTCCACGGGCCGCGTTTCAACCCTTCCTTTTCGCAACAAGGTTGTCGACCCATGATCGAATTGTGGTTTTTTCGATTTTTCGTTTGCATGAGGAAATTGAAATGGTTTAATAGTGTAGATAGTATTGAAAAGGAGGCTGCTTATATATATTGAAACCAAGATTCTTCCAGCTAATGCACAGATCAAATGGGTGTTTTTTATAATGAGAAAAAAGTCATAATTGTGTTTTGAGAAAAACAAAAAAGATGACGGCCATGCTTTAACTAGCTTCTAATTGCACAATGACCCCTAGATTTGTTGTAAATTATACAAATGAAGTCGGTAGTTTTTGGGTTTCAAATGCGAACTAAGACGTTTCCCTAATTGTTTCTATAACAATCGACCTTTTATACAAACGAGTATTAGTTGCATTCAAAGATCGTTCGAAATTCAAATATTTGGGTTTTCTTGTAGTTACACCAAACATTAAGGGGTGGTTTTTGCAAATTATGATTGTTCATTAGAGAGTATATAGTACTATATTGAAGAAGGAAGAATTAATTAATTAATTGATTGATTATTAAAAAAAGAGAAATGATTGAAAATGGAATTAATAATAAAACCAGACGTGAGTCATTGTCGTTGACATGTTTTTATATTAAGTTAATAATGTGCACACAAAGTGTGTAATTAGTGTTGAATTAATTGCACAAAGTACAAAGAACAAAAGGAGGTTTACAACAAGGCAAGCTTTGTTCATGGGGGGCAACTCTTTAATTGAACAAAAGTTTTATATTTTTATTTATTTCAATTATTGCACCCTTTGATTCTACTTAATTATGTGAATGGCCCTTATATTTTTAGCTTTTTTTAATCATGTTTTGTGAGAATGTACTGTGTATCAAATCTTTATTTGATTCTTTTCACTATTATATAGTTATTAATAATGTTATAATTGGCAGCTATAATATAATTATTGTAGTATTTGGCTTGTTACTAAAAATTATTAATATTTAGGCACTCGAACGTAATGATTTGAGTTTCTAATAATTTTGTATCATTCGGAACGCTTCAATTCATAACATTATTCATGTAATGTATTTATTATTGTTAATTGTGAAGAAAATCGAGCAATCAAGAGAATGAAAAAAAAAACGAGCAAATTACATGGGAAGTGTCCGCTTTCTTTGAGCGAATTTCCACTTCATATGGAAATTCGAGCAAATTCGAAGGTAAGGTAGGGAGTTTTTAATACTTCGTATAGTTTTAATTTCTTGTACTAGTGAATATTAGAGGCATACTCTGTTCTTTTAAATTTAAATTCTCTTGAATTGATTTGAATATAATTTTTCTTTATACTTTGTTGGTTGATACACTATAGTACATATTACGTAACAAATAAATAATTAATTTATCGTTTACACATTCATCAAACATCATTTATTTAAAATTAAAATCTCATTAAACAATAAAAATGTAGTATATTATGTCACACTTGAATGTAAGTATATATTACATTCAAGTGTGACATAACATAACATACTAATATGTCATCCCGACTTTATTACAAGTGATCCACATAGAATGAAGCATATAATGATATAATTAAATTAGAGGTGATCTTATTTTAGGCACCCTTAAATTCCAATGATTTAGTTTGCACTAATTAATTTGAATTTATGTTACTAATTAATCTAGTACATGAATATTGAAAGGGACAAATTCTTGATATTAAGATAATTATAGCATGGATTAGCTAGTACAATATACAAATTAATTAGTATGAATAGTCTTATGGGTTGACCTTTACTCTTAAGGCAAGTGATGACATTCTTTTAACTTAAATTATTAGTATTAAGATTTAGGTGAGCCAGACATTACATTGAAAATGAAATTTAAAATTTAGATTTTATATGTAAGAAAAATCAAAACAAATCCAAATTTGTCGGTGATCAATTTTACTGATTGTAACAACCCCTTTAAAATAAAAGATTCAAATTCTTTATTCCAATTCATATGACACTGTATTTAACTTAAAAATATTGCATTTCTTGTGAGCACTCTTTTTTCGATTTTCAATTTTTGTAGGTGACATGTAACTGTTCTCCGAGTTAGTTTGTTAAGTAAATGACAAATAAATAGTACTACTACATATAAATTATACCAATTTTGTTGAGATTTAGAGCAAAAAAATTAATTAAATAATATTTCATAAAAATTACTTCTAATAATTGTTTGTACTTGTGATGTTGATAACCAGTCAAAGTACTTTACTTGAGATGATTATGTCATGGATTAGTACTAAGATACAAATTAATTCGAACAATCTTATGAAGTTGACCTTTATTTTTAAGTACAATTGATGACATTTAAACTTAATTATTCTAAGATTTTCAAGGGCATGGAACCAGACATAAGACATGGCCAAAATAATAAAATAAAATAAATCATATCTAAATTATACTAGTATTGGTCCAACAATGACATACCTCTAAAAAACAAAACAGATTCTTTATATAATTTCACATTTCAATTTTTTAAGGTTATTGTGCCCTAAAACTCTGATGAATGTTCTCTAAAACGTTAGGCTCCTTTAATTTATCGCTCATTTCTCAAAATTTTGACTTAATTAGTACAAAAATATCATTGTTCGACTAACTTTGTTAGATGAACGACACGTGTATATGTAATTTATAACATAGTAACAAAATTATTGAATGGTGTATTGAATTCAATCGAATTAAGAAATATAATTATATTGGAGATATAATTATATTATTTGGAAAGAGGATTTGAGTTCTATTTGGAATAGGAATAAAATGATTTTATTCCTAATCCTATTGTTACCTATTTTACATTAATTTGAGAGATCGATATTATTGAGAATATCGTGAGCTACGGTGTTATTGAGAACATCGTTTTGTGAGAGCGTTTCTATTGAGAGAGATTTTCGTGAAATAGATCTATTGAGAGATCTATATTTGTAACCCCGTTGATTCGATTATAGTGATATTTTCTCCTCCTCCCGTGGTTTTTCCCTATCTTGGGTTTCCACGTAAAATTCGTGTTCTATCTTTATATCGTTTTCTTTTCCCCATCTATTTTATATTTTAAGCTATTTTGTATAGAGTAATTTTGGGAGCCGAAATTACAACAAAAATGAATCACTCGGTGAAGGTAATAGAATCGAGTTAGAAAAAAAAAACATTAGAATACACATTATTGACAACAAAATTCTACATACAACTATGAGATGTCAATTTATTTGCTTGTGAGTTGAAGTTATGATGTGAATAAGGCAATATCTTTGAATTTTCCCTCATTCATTTAGTCAAGAAAATAAATAAATTAGTACCAAGGACAAATTTATCACTTTATATTTTTATAGTAGTATACTGTATATTTCTATTTAAATAATAATATAAAATTTTGACTAAAACCCTCATGATTAAATATTTATGATTTTCTTTCCTTATAATTATTTTACTCTATAAATTTTTGCAGTTTGAATAAAGCAATTAAATACAAAAATAATAAGGGGCAATAATCTATATCCACCAAATCAAAAACAGGGGAGTTTTATACTTCAATTTTTACTGCACAATTTGTTTTTAGGTTTAAATATTTTTTTTTCTATTTTTCTTCTTAATTATATATTCTCAACAATGGTTAAAAAAATTATGTGGCCGGGAGAGGCTCTCCGGCGGCAACGAACCGGAGCAGAGAAAGATACACGCAGTGAACCTAAGAACTCAACTCGAGCCTCGACTGTCTGAGCACAGTGTAACACCCATTTTCTCGTAATTTTATCCGAGCAAAAGAGAAGGCAAATATCAGAATGAAAGCAACACATACAGTTTCTATCAGCCAACATTATTTCAGATAACCTTCAAGCTACATAAACGAAACAAATGAGCATCCTTTGAACTGTTCGAGCGCTTTTCACTAATATACTCGACACAAATAATCAGGCATGTCCGGAACAAGTAAGAATTGAAACCAACGGCTGAACACGCCCCACAAAAACCAAAATTCACCATATCATGAATGAAAATAAAAAGAGAGAAAAGGATTATCCGAAATACTTCAAGAAACAAGAATAGCTTCATTACTTGCAGCGTTTTTCGCAGCAGCTTCCTCAAGAAGCTTCCATGTGGCTTCGCGTTGCTCGTTGATCTCGTTTTCGTTAGATTCATCGTCCTGAAACTTGATCTGGCACGCCTGAAATAGATCCGGGTCGGCATCGTAGAAAATCTTGCGGACGTTAAGGGTCAAACTATGAACAGCCTGGTTCCAGTGCTGTCGAGCATTTCTTTCTAAAGCGGGGAAGATTATAGGAAGTATAACCTCGCGATTTTGCTTGATTAGGTTTTCAATGTGATCGCTATTCCATAAAAACAAAGCTCTCTCTGCCACCTGGACACCAAAATTAGTAACAATAGAAAGATCATTTTTCAAACTTAAGAATTATAACGATAGCTCAATTATCTCTGGGGACCCTTGTACTGCCACACGTCTGCTTAAAGAACCGACAAGCACCCAAAATAGATTTTCTTATTAAAACAAGAAAACGAGTTATAGAAGTAGATATGCAATTTCAATCTACTCAGATCCAAAGTTTTCAAACCAAAATTCATTTTTTTCCCTCAAAAACCATTATTTTAAACCTGTTTTTTTTTTTTTTTTGGTTGAGGATACATGAGATTATAACTAACAAAAGATATGTATATATGATTATATGATATAGTATTTTTATTTTGTGCCATTAACACCCTATCACTTTTAATTCTTAATTAATTATACGCGACTTTTTTGTTTTAACAACACACGAACACTTAATGCATTTCGTATCTTAGGAAAACATAATTTACACAAAATAACAAGATTTCATTCAACTTGACAATGAAAGTGTCCACGCAAGCTCACATAATCAGCTCAGATTCTCCGATATATAAAATGCAATTCACATTTTAACAAAACTGCTAGAATCTCAATGGTTAGGCCTGTTATATTCCCGAAGCTCCATGTATCTTCTGACCACACATTTAACGTAAATGGCATTATAGTTACCTTAAAAACCCGATTAAATTACATTTCAGCAGAATTAGAAGTTGAGAAACACTTAAGAAAAAGGAACACATACCTGAAAGTGCAAACTATTCAAGCAACATGAAATCCGACGAAACAAAGGCACCATGCAGCGTTGAAACTCTGGGGGCCGTGTGAATTCCAGAACCTCCTCCAGCTCGTTGAGAAACAAAACCTCCTTCGTGCTATTGCTAACCGGCCAGTACTTAACCAGACCCCTTATAACAGTATCAGCAAGCTTACAGTCTTTCTCCACAAATTGCGTGACGCAATAAGCCAACTGCTGGTGGTACATCGCCAGGCACTTCGGCTTATGCAATGGGATCAAAGTTCGTATAAGAAAGAGCTTGTGCTCTTCCTTCAGAGGCAGAGCAAATCCATTTATTATACTCCCGAGAACTTCAAGAAATTCTGCGATACCGTTATGCTTTTCTGTTTCGAATATAAAATAATAAAATATATTATTGATGGCCTTCCGGATGAACGGGCGGTGAACCATGAACTTCCCGTATATTCGATGCAGAATGGTTTTCAAATACTCCCTCTCACTAGGAACCTCTGAGTCAAATAGACCGAGCAATTTCAGGACAAACGAGTGGTCAATATATCTTTTGGCTATTTTCGCGTCGGCTTCCGGGGAAGTAATGAATCTAAGAAGAAACTCGTAGACGACTTGCAAGTGGGGCCACGCGGGGTCCATTAGAGGCTCGTCTTCTTCCATGTCGAGGCCTTCTATGAAAGGGCTATCCCTTGGCTGGGGAGTGAAATCCCGGAATATATTCGCGGATACCATGTCGACAGCCTCTTGTATGATGGGTTCTGGGAATTTCCCACTGGAGGAAGTTATGTGCTCGACTAGATCTAAGAGGGTCTGTCGCTTGATCTCTTTTTCTTTCACGTGCTTGGTGGGGTCACTAAAGTCGAACGTGACACAACACATTTTCAGTTTCTTGATGAATAAGTGCTGCCTTTCGGATGAGGGTACGTCCCTGAAGGCTGGCAATGGTTCGTATTTAGCAGGAATTGGATTTCCATTAGGTCTCAAATTCTTACTAAGAAGGGACTTGTTTTCCTGAGTGTTCCCTATGTTTAAAACGGAGTAAGGGGCAGATATGGCTTCGTCTAAGGTACCACTCGATTTTTTCTTTGAACTAATCGATGTGCTTGAGGAGGAATTTGGGTCCCCGGAAGATTTCGAATGCTTTCTAGGAATCTTATTAAGTATCTGTTTTATCATTTTTGGTTAAATTACCTAAAAATCCCACCCGCCCGAGACAAGAGAAGACGAAGAAGAAACTGAAAACAATGGGTGTGGAATTCAAATTAAACAACTCCCCAAACTCATCACAACCAACAGAGATGATTCTGTTCCTTCTTTGAGACACAAAAACCAATATCTGCAATTTTGAATTGAAAAAAGGATTGCAAAAGGACCAAACAACTATAATGAAATTAAAAAGCAACCCCAAATATCTCACTAATATCATAACCAGCCCAGATAC
Source organism: Euphrasia confusa (assembly GCA_954870475.1). Classification (NCBI taxonomy): domain Eukaryota; kingdom Viridiplantae; phylum Streptophyta; class Magnoliopsida; order Lamiales; family Orobanchaceae; genus Euphrasia; species Euphrasia confusa. The sequence goes on along the minus strand of OX940949.1, from coordinate 48,694,370 downwards.
GGAAAACCAGTATTTCGACTCATGCTCCAAGACTCAGTAAGCGGAAAGATGAAGCCTTTGGGCTTCAATTCAAAAACCCATTAAAAAAAATTAATAAATGAATGAATAATCGCAATCAAAAAAGGAGTTGAGGATGAAGATGAGAAATTTACAGATATGAGGAGTGTCGGAAATCCTTTCTCTTGAATTTCCTTTGACCAACAGCAACAGTTTCTCTCTTCCGTTTTTGGGGAAAGGTTTTCTGGGATTTCTCCGCGTTTCGGAATTGATTTGTTGTTTTTCGACTCGAATTGAATTTCAGCACTATAATACAGTCCACAACGCGCTGAGCTGGCGGGCCTGGTCCATACATGTACATATACAGGTCAAAAGTCAAATGCAAAAAATGCTACGGTGTGATTGTTTGCTATATTTTGTGAAAAAAATATTGAATTTATTGTCATTTTCGGATTTTTTTTATGGTTAAGTACAATTTTTTCCCCATTCAATTAGTCATTTCAATTTAATTTAGTTAGTTTTGCATTTCAAAATTTAAAAAAAATGTAAAATAAATATAATTAGAATTAATAATTACACAAAGGGAATTTTGATTTTACTGAAATTATAATAATTTTTCTTTAATTAAGGTTCCTAATTTATTCTAATTATGATAATTTTTATTGAATTAAGGTTCCTAATTTTGATTTTAAAATAGGGTATAATAGACATTACAAATTTTAATAATTATTTTAAAATATAATTAAAAATATTTCAATACTTTATTTTATAAATAATAAAATAATATAGTATACTTTTTTTTTTAAAATAAACAAAATTAGAGAGCTTTTTATAATAATGAAAATCAAAATACCTTATTTCTTAATAATACCTTACACAAATTACTCATGAAAGATAATCTAAACTATATGATTCCCTGATAAATATATTCATAATTTTTTAAAAATATTTAATAATATATAAAAATTATTAATGTTATTATTATAAAAAAATTATTTCAATACAAATTAAGTACATTAAGTACAATTCATTTTCTAGTCAATAATTGAATACGTCAATTTAGTCAAATTCAGTCAAAAAAATTAATATATTTTTTTGATATCTCGAGACTAAGGTTGTTATACATTAATTTTTTTTTTTTTTTAATTTCAGAGTTTGTGTAAATTGACAAAAAAATAAGTGTAATTCTCTAAATCGGACATTAATACGGGAGGGTTAAGCAACGAGGAGGAACGATGTTAACTATCAATGATTGTTTTCGAAAGTGATATTTAATTTGAAATAAAATGAAAGTGATAGTTAAGCAACGAGGAGGAACGATGTCAACTATCAACGTTAACGATGTCAACATGTCATTTTCAATACACTTTGTGTTGGGAGTCCAACCCTCGTTCGGATTAAAGCATCGGGGGAGAAGAGAAGAGGTGGAACCAAGCCAATCGGGACGAGCCAAGACGAGCGAGAAACGGACGGGAGGCGAAGAGCTTCTCAACGCGCGCGCGGGCCTTACGCCAGCGCGTTGAGCATAGCAGGATGTTTTCGCTGCTGTTGCCAACGCGCGAGCGGAGCCAACGCCGCGGCGTTGTCAACTGTCAACGCGTGCGCGGCTCCTCCGCCGCGGCGTTGATGGAGCGGCTGTTTGACCGCGGGTTTGACTCGTATTTCTTGGGGATTAAGTTAGGGTTTCTCACCTCCCATCTATATAAGAACCTCCTCCCCTATTTTATGTATAACAAAGAGAGAAAACCTAGAGCACGAAATAGAGAGTCGAAAAGAGATCTATCGAGATCCGGTCCTGTACACAAGAATATTTATCGAATAATATTGGGTGTGGTGTCCGTGAAAGTAGGCATCCTTGGCCGAACCACGTAATTTCTTGTCTTCCTTTTTATTCCGCGTTGTTCATCGACCTACCCTTTGACGATCGACGGGGATATATCGGCCTAAGAAGCGTGTATTCCCCAACAATTGGTATCAGAGCGAAGGTTATTTCAAAGGGCGAAGGTTACCGGAGGCAGATCCATATCCAGACGAAGTTCTAGATACGAGGAAGATCCGGGGGTGCGAAGACAAAGAGGGACTAAACAGGTGAATCGATTCTATTTTAGGTGTTTGGTTGTTTCTTGGTTGGATTTGTCTTGTGCTTCTTGTGGGGTGGTATTGATCAATGGCAGGAGCAACGGAGGAGAGTATGACGTCGAAGATGATGGTTCTTACGGCGACGAATTATTCAATTTGGAAGTCGCGTATGATGGATTATCTCACGACGAGAGATCTCAGAGATACCGTTGGAGTGCAAAGGGGTCAAACCGGCATCCATCGAAGAAGACAAGTGGAAGCAAATGAACAAGAAGGCGGTGTGCCTTATTCGTCAGTGCGTTGGACAGACCGTGTACCCGTATGTGTCGGAGGAGAAGGAGGCCTATTCTCTATGGACTAAGTTGGAGAAGATGTTCCAATCGAAGTCACCGAGGAATCAGGCGTTTCTCATGAGGAGGCTAGTGAACCTTAAGCTAAGGCATGGTGTTCCGGTGGCCGACCATGTGAGCGAGTTCCAGGATGTTGTGAACCAAATGACCGCGGTGGGCTTGAATCTGGATGACAAGATTCAGGCATTGCTTTTGCTTAGCTCCCTGCCCGACAGTTGGGAGACTCTGGTGGTTTCCCTAAGTAATTCCGCGCCGGAGGGGAAGATGACCATGACGATGGTCACGGATGCCCTATTCAATGAGGAGGCGAGGAAGAAGGAGGTTGAAAGTGAGCCAGAGGGTGAGAAAGCATTATACACGGGTGGTGGTCACAGCGGGAACCGGAGGAATGGTGGTGGAAACCGAGAGAGGCCGAGGAAGAAGGTCATTTGCTATTATTGCGACGAGGAGGGTCATGTGAAGAGGGATTGTCCAAAGTGGAAGGCGAAGAAAGACCAACAAGAAAACGCAGCAGCGGTTCAACACGAGTATATTCACGACGCGTTGGCGGTGTTAGAGGCAAACGACGCTAGGAGGGAAGATTGGATTCTCGATTCGGGGAGTGCATTTCATATATGCCATGATCGAGCCCAATATTCTGAGTACAAGGCATGTGAAAGAGAGACGGTTCAAATGGCTAATGGTTCGAGGAACCGGGTAGTCGGGGAAGGGATCGTCGAGTTTCAATTGCCGGGTGGAAGAAGCGTCACGGTTGCGGGAGTAAAACACGTGCCAAGCATAAGAAAGAATTTGCTTGCTCTCGGGAGGCTAGACGAGAGGGGGTGCAAGTTCGAGGCCGAGTGCGGGAATATTAAGGTATTGAAGGATAACCGGGAGGTTTTGCGTGGAAGAAATGTTGGCGGCTTGTATAGGCTCGAGGGTAGTGTGGTGACACGAGGAACTGGTGTCGGACATGGGTCGAGTAATACAAAGAAGACTGGACGAGATTTCAACCGTTGTCGAACACATGGGCATGAGGAGCGGGCCGGCTCCAACAGGGCAAGGGTGATCGGGATGCAATGGAAGAAGGTTCAGCAGGAAGTTCGGAAGATTGAGATGAGGGTCGAGGCGCGCACGACATCATCTCCTAATCTTGCTAGCTGTTGAAGGGTGACGCCCCGGTGGGGGGCGTTGGAGGCATTCGTGCATTTGGAGGATGCATGAGATGCCTCGTTGGTCGTATTCATGGAGCTTGGATATGAGACACTCGTTGAGGGGGTGGGTTGACATGTTGGACTGTGTTGGAGACTCATAATTTTTGGAGGTATTGAGATGCCGGTAATCAACTTGGGCGTTGGTGGAATAATTGCTCACTCGGGTTGGAGGGGGTGATTGTTGGGAGTCCAACCCTCGTTCGGATTAAAGCATCGGGGGAGAAGAGAAGAGGTGGAACCAAGCCAATCGGGACGAGCCAAGACGAGCGAGAAACGGACGGGAGGCGAAGAGCTGCTCAACGCGCGCGCGGGCCTTACGCCAGCGCGTTGAGCATAGCAGGATGTTTTCGCTGCTGTTGCCAACGCGCGAGCGGAGCCAACGCCGCGGCGTTGTCAACTGTCAACGCGTGCGCGGCTCCTCCGCCGCGGCGTTGATGGAGCGGCTGTTTGACCGCGGGTTTGACTCGGATTTCTTGGGGATTAAGTTAGGGTTTCTCACCTCCCATCTATATAAGAACCTCCTCCCCTATTTTATGTATAACAAAGAGAGAAAACCTAGAGCACGAAATAGAGAGTCGAAAAGAGATCTATCGAGATCCGGTCCTGTACACAAGAATATTTATCGAATAATATTGGGTGTGGTGTCCGTGGAAGTAGGCATCCTTGGCCGAACCACGTAATTTCTTGTCTTCCTTTTTATTCCGCGTTGTTCATCGACCTACCCTTTGACGATCGACGGGGATATATCGGCCTAAGAAGCGTGTATTCCCCAACACTTTGTTCGCACTCAAACGCTTCTAAGACGAAAGCAAACACTAATAAAATGATCGGATCGGCCTATAAGAGTCAGATCTTAGCCCTAAAAGGGTTGTGACGTTATAAATGGTATCATATCAAGTGTTATACATGAGTGTTCCACACAAAAATTGATGGAAGCTTGTAAGAGCCACGTCTATAATCCTGCATGTATGATTGGTCTTTGATGAAAATTATATCGCACGCCGAGTGGTGCATTAAAAAGTGGAGTGCCAAATTATACAAAAAAAAAAAAACTTGGTATTAACAAGATTCATTTGCATTTTATGAGCATTCGTTCAAAAAAACTTCACCATTAAGTTTACATATTTGCTTTGAAGTGCGATCGATATTAACAAAAATATGTTGGAATTAACAAACACAATATGGTGAGCCCTTGTGAAGTGTAATGATTGTTTTAGAGAAATGTTTTATTTATATATTATATATTTCTTACAGTAATTGTCACACTTCTTTCATAAAATAAAAAAAAAGTGTAATCATTAGTTTGACACGAAGAAAATATGAGTGAAAATTAAATGCATTAAAAAGATAGTGTTAATTTATGAAGTTACAATATTATTTACGAGAGCAATTTTCAATAACTCAATCGACTCGCACGAGTCGAACCACAATACTTAGAGGAGCAAAGCATTACAATTTACCTCATTTAATTTTTGGTAGCATTTTGAAAACGGGACACAGTTACAAAATATTTGTTACATACGTAGTACATGCATTTTGTAGAATCAAGTCGAAAACAAGCTCGAGCTCCGGCGAGAAACAAACTCAAACTCAAAACGAACAATCGAATACAAAAACACAAAACTCAATCTCGAGCTAAACACTCAACTCTCACCACTCACGAAGTTCGAATTAAGTATATAGAACATACTCACGCTGCAAAACCGAAAGAACACAAAGATTTTACGTGCTTCGATCGCGAAGACGATCTACGTGCACGGTGGAGGGGAGGGTGGTTCTGAGATTATTCGAGGCACAAAAGCGATTACACTGTGTTCTCTACAGCTCAAGGGATTCCATAACAATTGCTAACACACGCGATTATAAACAGAATCGAAAATGCACAAAATGAAAATCGAAATCCAAGCCGTCGACCTGGAACAGACTCGCGATTTTCGACCGTGCGATCATTCCATGCAATTTCAAGTGCGATCGATAGATGAGCTGACAAGGATCACAACGCAACAAGAATCATGTGATTTAGTGTAGAATCGGCTGAGAAATCGACCACCCTAATCTGTTGCACCCGTCCCCAATTCAGGAGCAAAACGGCACCAAATTTAAATTCTGGCAGAAATTACCAAAATGCCCCAAAGCTCGTTTCATGTATATTTTGCACCCGAAATTGGATTTTTGTGTACTTTCTAACATAAATATACACTTCTTTTTTTATAATTTGAAAATCAATTATAACCATGTCATAATAATTCTTTTTATTTAATCATATTACTAATTATAAAAATCACGAGTTCCGTGAACCCGTATGATATTTAAACCCTATATTAATTATTAAAAGGGTGTAATTATTTTTCCACCCTCATCGTATCATATACTCTTGATCACATTAATTTCTTTTATAAAACATGATATATGGGGTTAAATATTTTTTTCTTAACTATTGTGGAGTATAAAACTATTGTTTTTTTAACTCACAACTAATTTGTGTATTATGATTGATTAATCATGACATGGTAGATATTGTATACAATTCAATGATTTTTTCAGTGATTACAAATTCAAATAAATTACATAATTCGTGATACAATAAATTATGTGAAAAAAATTACTATAATCACGTTTTAAAATCTATGAATATGTGATTGTTAATTGATATATATATATTTTTTAATTAGATTACACCAATAAACAAATCAATCAAATTACAATTAACAATATTATCATTTTACTAGCAAAGGAAACATGGCATATTTCTACCTTTTACTGCATTTCATTGATTTGATTATACAGTAAAATTAACATAAATGATTTAGATTTAGGATGGAGCATATACAATCAATATCCATTTTTAATCGTTAATAATTCATTTGAACATGTTTGTTACAAGTACAATGATTAATGTATGATAATTAAGTCCGAATGGTTTGATTACTTTTGAATTATGATGCAATGCTGCCCTTGAATAAGTTTTTTTTTCAAGTCGCATCACAGGCATAATTAGTATGTCGTACTCGTATGTATATAGACGTTCTTACATACAATCTTCATCAAAATAATTTTGAAATGAATTAAGAAAATATTACAAGGCATATTGTTATTCTTTTTGTGTCATATATAGAAGTTATATAATATATATTTTTTATAAATTATAAAAGAATTAGTGTAATTTTCTAGGAGAGAGTAAAATCACATTTTGACCGCATTTGAATTCTCACCTAAATTTTATCCTTTTTTGTTCGAAGACCAAAAATCAAGAAAATTCAAAGCCTTTTATTTTTCTCGTATATTTGTTGTCACCCCACACGTGTCGGTTGGCCCCACCGTTGCCACCCCTAAATTTCATACCCTCGCGCCCCTCCTCCCTATTTCCTACCCGCCCCCATTCGCTCCAATTACCCTTTTTTTTTCTTTCTGTTGCTTCTCTCTGCCCCAACATCGTTTTCCATATCCTTGATTCATCCCTTTCGAAATCTCAATCTCCAGAGATTTTTTTTTTATTTCTCCCAAATTTCGATTTTGGCTCCGTTTGGTCATCGATCAGGAAGGCGATTTTGATTCGCCGATCAAGGGCTCAGTATCTCTGTAGTCGATAGCCGAGGTAGCATTAGGGTTTGGGTTTTGAAAATAAAGGTTAGACTTTTTTGTTTATCTGATTTACTGTGTTTTTTATGAATTCGAGAGGATAGGATATATACTGATTCTTTTCGAACCCTAGGTTCGATATTTTTGGGGTGTCAAGGTATTCTTTCATTTTTTTTTTTTTTGGGTATATTAGTAGGATTGATCTGATAAGGTGTAGCTGATCAAAACGCAAAAAAAAAAAAAAAAAAAAAAACACAACTTTTTTGGGTCCATTACAAGAAATACTCTGTGAAATTTTTGGTGCGTTGTTTTAGTTGTCATTAGAAATAGAGGGTTTTCTTGTCTTGATCTTTCTTAGAAGTTAAGCATATTCAATCTAAAAAAAGGAAAAAAAAAGAAGAAAAAAGAAAAGAAAAAAAAAACTAGCCAAATCAGATTTTTTTGATGGGATCTTGTTTTTCCCAATTTTCATTTAAGCTTGTTTAGGGGATATAAAAAAACGAGGTAAAGAAGAATCCGCGGTTGGCTACAGAGATATTGAGATGGCCCTGAACTATTCACGTAGGCCCATATATTCAGCTCACATTCCTGAATACAATATGTGGTCTCCGATGAGGAAGGTGAGCAGATTTTTTTCGGAGGGTATTTCTGAGAATAATGGGGAAGGCCGTCATGGCTGGCCATGGCATGTGAACCGTGGAGAATCTGAGAACTGGCGTTTCAACTTTAGGGGGGACACATTTGACTTTCTATTCTCGCCTGAGCCGAATTCCAAGGATGTTATTGACCTTCTGCCCTCAGACCCCTTTGGGATGGATATGGAGTCCACTGTCATCTCTGAAGTGCATGACGAGGAAAAAGTGTTGGAGGAACGCGCCAAATCCGAAGGGATACCCATACCCTTTGAAGCTTTACTTTCTATTTTGAATTTTTTGGGAGTGAAGGATCTTTTGTCGGTAGAAAGTGTTTGTAAGTCCTTGTGTTCCACAGTTCGGAGTGAGCCCTGGTTGTGGAGGACTATCCAAATTGAGTCGCCTCTTAGTGAAAGGATCACAGATGATTTGCTCTGTAAATTAGTTAGTAGGGCTGGAGGTAGGCTTCAATGTTTGAGTTTAGTGGAGTGCCCCAAAGTAACGGATGATGGTATTAGGCGAATACTTGAAACAAATCCCGAATTAACTAAGGTCAGTGGCTCAACTTGGCATGTTTTAGTTCTTTAATGCGTATGTTTTTATACATGTTTGGTTTAACGTTTTATTTTAATAATTTACAGTATTGATTTGTGGTTGATAAGTATAGTTATGTTATTTATTCTTGCATTTTGAGTGCCGGGAGCATGTTTTGTTGATTATGTTTACCTTTTATGTAAACCCTAATCATTGACGGATAACATATATTAATTCACGTATGTTGCATTAATACGAGAAGCATTGAATACTAGCTCATATCTCACTATAAATGCGATATGTTATCTCTTGTTTCATCCAAATGTCGCACGTGTGATTTTGCCCCGATACCATGTAGAGAGGAAAGGTATTAAATTTCTTTTATCTTGCATTGAGTGAAAGGTGCAAGATTAGATACGTGATACGGTTATTCGAATCTAGTAAAGTATTAAACTAGGACTAGACGTCTGCATGTATTCACTTTGGAATCGGATTGCTTAAAAATGACCTCTTTTTTGTTTCCTGTATTCTTTTGCATGTAATAAAGTACACAATTAATTCGCTTGAGCGTCCACTTTATGACTTTAATATTTCTAAGGTGATCATAATAATGATTTCTTTCTTTGCCATGGACACGAAATGTGCTTGCATAACATGATTTATTAACTTTAGATGATGCCAATAATCTTATGATTTAATTTCTGAAAAAATAAATGTTTTCCAGCTATCTGTTCCCGGATGCACGAGGCTCACTGTTGATGGGATACTTAACAGTATCAAGGTTCACAACTCTAGGGAAGGTGTCCCGGGCATAAAGCACCTCAGAATTGGTCAGCTCTATGGCGTGACAGACAAAGTCTTTGAAGAACTGAATTCATTATTGGGCCTTGACGAAGCCCAGCCCGAAAATCACCAGAAGCCGCACTTCTATTACCGAGGTAACTTTTACCTTCCTTTTGACGATGATCGTGCTATGGACATCGATATGTGCCCGAGATGCACGCAATTCAGGTTGGTTTACAACTGCCCTGCCGAGCGCTGCCAGGTCAAAGAGGCGGGGGCCACTCAACTGTGCCGGGCCTGTGTGATGTGTACACCGAGATGCTCCGAGTGCGGGGTGTGTTTTGGTGACAGTGAGTTTGTGGAGACTTTCTGTTTGGATCTACTTTGCTCGCATTGTGACAAGTCGAAAAGGTGTGAGGACAAGCTGGATGAGGATGTTGTTACATGTGAGCCCTTGCACGAACCTATTCAACCTCTCTGAGAAGTCATCATGCCTATACTTCTCGTGTTTGTTTTGGTGGGTCCTTGCTTCTGGTACCGGCTCAGCCTTGTTTATGTACTACTTGAGAGAAAAAAAATATAAAAAAAAATAAAAAAAACCATAAAAAAAAGGCTTCCTAGAAAAAGGAGGAACAAAAAATATAGGGGGAAAATGAAGAATGTTATAGATTGGAGATTTGGTCAGTGACTAATTCTGCTTCTGGAAGTCAGTCAACCCGAGAGAGGTTAGGTTTGGTTGCTTTGAAGTTTGATCTCCTTACTGTTGTGATGAAGGGAACAATGCTCTGGGTTTGCTGTTCAGGTTCGCGGGCCGGGTCACGATTTAATCGTAAATTTGCTAATGCCTGAGAAACTTTTTTTTTTTTTTTTTTTTTTTTAATATTGTTTACAATTTATATTGCGTGGGAATATATACTTATCAATATGGATTTCTGTTATATTTTTATTTATCCAATGTTGTGATAAATACTTTCATTATGGGATTCCCAGTTTGAATGCTTTTTATAATTAATTTTTTTTTTTTTATATCCATTTCGAATTAATTAATGTTATCAATTTTGTGTTTTGTAAAATTTTGTGTTTTGTAAAGTACTTTTATAGTACTATGTTCTTAAGTTAATTGTCTAAGCTGTTAAAACTTAAGTACTTTGATATATATGTATGTAAAATATAATGTTAATGATGTGTAGAAATGTACCTAAACACAAAAATGACAAGTATGGTGCCAAAAATGTTAATAATTGTAATAACTTGTTCGTTTTATATCAATTTTTATAATATTTTTTGTGCTACTTTTTTTTCCTTTGTAAAAAAATAATTAATCATATTTTCTCTTTTTAAAAGATAATTTTATTCTACTCCTTAAAAAGATAATTTGCTTTTTATTTACACCCATTTAAGAAAAAGTGAATAAACATCTTCAACCGGGGTCAAAAGTGAATTATGAAATTAAACATGGGGATCAAAGTGCAAATTTTGCTTCTTTATTTTCACTAAAAAATGAAAACCCCAAACCCCCCAAAACATGAAAAATCCCTCACCAACCCTTTGTCCAAGAAAATGAACACCGAAAATGTTGATGTTTGATTCCCCAACAGCAGCAAGAATCCGCCATAGATTTCTACGCCACCAACGAACCGGAACCTCCGCACCGGAAAAGTAACAGCACCATGCTCATCCACCTCTCCCCTCAGCCCCACCACCTCCCAGACGCCACCCCCAGCGGCGGCGACCAGAACTCATCGAACCCGTCATCCTCGTCCGGGCCGAAGAAGCGGGCCGACACGTGGGCCCAGGAGGAAATTCGGGCCCTTATATCCCTCCGCAAGGAGATCGACATGCTGTTCAACACATCGAAATCGAACAAGCATTTGTGGGGCAACATATCCTTGAAAATGAGGGAGAAAGGGTTCGACAGGTCCCCGACTATGTGCACTGATAAGTGGAGGAATTTGCTCAAGGAGTTCAAGAAGGCTAAGCAGATCAGCTCAGATGGGGGTAATGGGTCTGCCAAGATGAATTATTATAAGGAAATTGACGCGATTTTCAGCGAGAGGGATAAGAACGGCTCTGAGATTCCGAATAATGACGGTGGGGCCGGAGTTTCTAAAGTCGATTCATATATGCTGTTTGCTGATAAAGGTTTAATTGCGTGTGTGTGTGAATGTAGCTTTCTTATGGTGGTTTCTGCTGGTGAATGAATTTGAGAAGTGAATAGGAGTAATTCGTATCTGCGATTTGAATACGCATTTTTATGTGAGATAATGTGGAAAATAACTTGATGTTTTGTGTTTTTGTTTGAGTGCATTTCTGTATGTGCTTGTAGAGCTCTTCGGCCCTATTTGAGTTGGATCTGTTTGTTTTGATATTCGGTGTATGAAAGAAGTCTTGAATTACCTTTCGTGGTTGAACCAATTGGGAAGTATAAATTTACTGATTTTGCCGGGTCTGTTTATCTATACATGGTATCAGTGTTTATCTATATTGTTTATATTGATTCCGCATAATATAACTTGTTTGATCACTAATTTTAGATGTAAGCTTACGTGTCCGTTGACTTGAAGTATATAAGTGTTAAATGGTTTTCAGTTCTATGAAATACGTTAATTTTGAAAAATATTATTCTTATGCAGTTATTGATGATGCCAGCCTTTCTTTTGGACCTATGGAAGGTAATGCTGCTTTACTCCTGCACGTTTTTAGTTCTGAGTCTCTTTTATATGGTCGAACCCTGTTTATTTAACCTAGCAGTGGAAAGTAGTATATCTGATTTATTTTAGATTGTTGATTTTCATCTGCAATGTATCTAAACTTGATTTGCTTTATTCTTACTCTGCTTTATTGATTGGAAATTTATTTTTCGAGGAATATTGAATTTTATCGCTTCTCCCTACGTGCATTCTCACGCGTCATTTAATGAAGTTACAAAATGATTACTACGTAAAACAAAAGAGGGCGATGTTAGGGTGCGATTGCATGCATTTTTGTTTGGGATCTTCGGGTGCGGTCTCAAGGCCCGTATCTTTTATTTCCTCTATCTCGTAAAATAATGATTGCGAGTCAATAAATTTTGTGGGGAAATGTGTACAACTTACTTTTGGTAGGAAACCACATTCTGTGGTGGCTTTTTCCCCCAAGTGGAACAAAAATGACTTTATTTTCATTTTTTGTATATCCAATCAATACCTTAAGCTTTACATCAAGACTCTTTGTTTTCTTAAGAACATGGTGGTTCGTGAAAACAGAATAAGACAAAAAGTTTGACGTTATAGGAAAAATGATGGAGGAATGTATTGTAATTTTACCGTGTCGATACTTAAAGATAATTGTTTGATATATTCAAGTGAACCCTAGGCATTAATTATCCTTTCGTAATTTATTTAAGCTCTTAAAGTTAATGCTTTCTATTGAATGACTTCTTAAAGAACTCGGGTTTTAGTTGATGTATCATTGTAAGATTGTTTTCCCTGCAGTAGAGTGAAATAAAAACTGCTAATTAAAACACGTGTTTAAGTACTATGCATAATCATTGAAGTTTAATGAAGATTACATGCATGTTTTTTTTTTCCATTCCTGGATGTATGCAAAATCTGCTTAAAACATGAGAGCGGAAATTTCTGAGCCTTAAATTCATTATAAGTACGAAACTAATTTGTTATGCATCTATTACTTCAATGTAAAATAATTCATCTATTACTTTTCAGTGTTTGTTTTATCTACTTTTTCAGTTTTTCGAATGACTGTCTGCGTACGTAATGCTCCCCGCAATGATTTTTGATAATCCTTTTTCTCTTGTAAATCCTTTGGTGGGCCCACAGCTAATGGCAGGTCAACCCTTAATTTAGAGAGACGTTTGGATCATGATGGACTCCCCCTTGCCATTACTGCTCTTGATGCTGTTGGCGCTAGCAGGGTTTCTCCGTGGAATTGGAGGGAGACACCTGGAAGCGGTTAGTTAGTTATTCGCATTGTGTTTTAAACATGTCAACTTTAATCAATTGTGTTTTAAACATTTTGATTAAATGACAAAAAAGTACCCCTTGTGGTTTAGTCTGAACTAATAAAAAATCTAGAAATAAAATCCCATTTATCCGTTAAAATAATAAATACCTCCTTAAGATATAACAAGTACCCGATGCATTTCTAAAAGCAAATGGTTCTTCACCAATTCTCTGAAATAAGAAAATTGGAAAGCAATATCAAACTTGTAGTTTTGACTTTTGAGATCTATTTATCTGCCTGAATACTTACTGTTTCATGTTTGTCGGTAGGCGGACAGACTACAACTTACGGAAAGGTGATAACAGTAAAATTGGGGGATTATACCAAGAGAATAGGGATTGATGCTGGTGCGAATGCCATCAAGGAAGCTATCAAATCCGCTTTCAGATTAAGGACCAAACGTGCCTTTTGGCTAGAAGACGAAGAAAACGTGGTTCGGTCGCTCAGCAGAGATATGCCTCTCGGAAACTACACTCTTCATGTCGATGAAGGTAAGAGTTATGCATGCGCGCAAAACTCCTGTCGACGTAAATAATGACGAGCACCTATCTTTTTATGGGATCATTTAATAGAGAAGAAATATATTATTTTACGAACACCGTGCTTCAGAAAGTGGTAAAAATATAAAGTTAAATGCACGGTTCACAAAAGTCTTGCAACTATAGAAGAATCTCAGTTTTGATTATCTTTTAATATTTCCGTTAAGAGCTGTCAGTGGTGTTGTCTTTGGAGTTTAATTTGATCGTATGAACAGTTGCTTTGTCAATATCTTTAGGTGTTTGAATATTAATTTATATTGAAGTTATTCAGTTCTACTTGTTTATGTCTGTCATTCACATTTTCATTTACAAATAAACTGTAGGCAAAACACTTCTTGATATTAGTAATTAGGCTAAACCTTGGGGGTACTTCTGAATTAGGCAATAGGGCATAGTGTTGCATGAGGATGATTGGTTTTTGTCTTCTTACAGGGCTGACGATAAAAGTTTGTATCTACGAGGATGCGGATCCGTTGCCGGCACACACTGTGGACAAAACCTTTTACTCGGAAGAGGATTTCCATGACTTCCTCAAGAGACGTGGCTGGACTTCTCTGAGGGAATACAATGGCTTTCGGAATATCGATATCTTGGATGAGCTTTGCCCGGGAGCTATATATCGCGGCGTCAATTAATGGTTTTTAGTTCTTTGTTTTATAAAGCTCATGGAATGAATGGAACTACATAAACTACATTACATTGCTTCTTGTTGTTGTTTTGAACCATACATGAACTGCACCAATGTGTGTTTGTTGTTTGTTTGGAAGTAGGGCTGTTTATAGGATGAATGTGGCTTTGTAAAAAATGCATTTACACGTCTTTTTTTATTTTTTTAAAATAAACCCCTTGTATGATTCTGTTTTATGTTTCAATTTTAATGTTTAATTTTCAATGTTTTTTTTAACTTTATTTTTAGTATATATATTGATATATATACTCACGAGATAACTAGTCGTTTAAATAATTTCACGATACCCATTTTCCCAATTGGGATCTGTGGCGCAATGGTAGCGCGTCTGACTCCAGATCAGAAGGTTGCGTGTTCGATTCACGTCAGGTTCAAACTCCACTTTTTTTTTCGTTTTTACAAACATTAGTTATTAGTAGCTAAGGAACCATCAAAACAATGAGAGAGGCATTCAAACATATGAAGATTTAGGTGAGAGTTGATTCAGATCAACTACAAAAGCGTCAATGATTTTATATTGTAAGTCACCGAATGCTTCATAACATTTCAATATTTTGCATCACCATTGAACATACAACTTGAAAAATAAATGTTTCAAATATTCATATATTCACACCACACTATTCATATCTCAAGAAATGCAGCGGGATGGGGATCGATAACAAATTTTGAATCATGCTAGAGTCTCATGGCTCATCCCACTCGTAGTTTTTGTACGACACCAAAGTGTCAACTTTGTGAATCTACAAAGACAAACAAAAACATGAAAAAAAAACCTTGACGTTAGATTGCAGAATACGATAAAACAAGATTCACTTTCAAGTAATTTATGTTTATATCTTTTTAATTACCTTTGTGTCAAAAGAATGCAATTTCACCATCTGTGGATTAGCAATCAACTTGGGATCACTCTCAATCCACGTAAATGGTGCAACACAATCCTTATCCGTGTATGCCAAAACATCAAATATACCTAAAGAAAACGTAAACAAGAACACCATATTCTTATCATTTTTTACACAAAAGAAAATTCCAAGCTTGTTCTTATAGACAAATGAAAGCAATATAATTCTTACAGGGCTCATCAAGACATGGCAAGTAAGTAATGCTCGACGCTATCTGTCGCATGATTGCCTGAATTTCCCTCATGATCTCCTTATCGCTCTTCTCCCTCGAAACTCTGTAAATCAAATCTCAATTTCACAAACTCTCTACCCATTTAAAGAAAACAATTCAAAGCAAGCAGGCAAGTGAAAACAATTTCACTTACCCCTTTTCGACGACCTCACCATCCGTCTCGATACTAAAATTCCATCTCTCCAGAACCTCCCCACTAGACTTGCTCATAATAACAAGAACTACCCTTTGTAGCTTCCCGGCTTCCAGCCACTCTTCAGAACATAAAAAAAAAAAAAAAGGATCTGTCCATTACATAACACGCAATAAAAAGCAAAACACTTTATACTGCTTGTAAAAATTATAAATGGGAAATTACCCGTAAGCTGAGTGGTTAAGCTTGAGATGAAGGATTTGACACCTTCATCTTGAGTGAGCAACAATGGCAGCCCATATTTCTTGACCTTTGAGAAACTTTCTTCGGGATACACTCCGCGATTATACAAAATACTGCAAAAGGTAATTATACGAATGTAAGACCTAATATTATATTCCAATACAGAAACTGATAACGATTACGCAAAAATTAGGTTATATTTTTATGCTTACCTATTAGCAGCATAGCCTGGAAATCCACACCCATCGAAAATACAAATCAAAATACACAACGCCGAGTCGAAATTAGAGGCAGATAATAACAATTTCATGAGTATAAATTGAAACAAAAAAAGAGGGCAAACCGAAGAACTCGCTAACAATGGCGGCCGATCCACGGAGAGTGATTATGTCTTTTGTCGCGTGCTTTGAAGCCATTTGAAGGGGTGAAAAACAAAATCGATTTTAAAACTTTTAACTTTCACTTTGAACTCGGATTCGTTCGTAAACCCTAATCGGAAGAGGAGACTGAGAAATTGTAAACGGCTACTTTCATTTCATTTCATTTTATTTCTGACTGTGGGCCTGAGAAGTAACGGTCCGCATAAATTTAAATTCGTTTCAATTTTATATTGGCCAATTAGTTTTAAAAAATAGTGTTCCGTGGCCGTAATAGGTGGTGAGAATTAAAAAAAAAATATTAATATAGTTATAAATAAAATTTAAACACGAAATGGGTATATTACTAGTAAACATGAATTTATAATTAAGAAAAAAAATGAAATTTTCATTTTAAATTCTATTGGTGATGAAAATAGAGATTCTTGAGTTTATAAATTGATTTTACTTTTCATGCAAATTTACAAATTTACGAAAAAAATAACTTTATAATTTTATAATTAACAATTTTTTTTTAATTTAAATCTATTAGTAAACAAAATATACTTTATACTTTTTATAATTAACAATTTTCTTATAATTTAAATCTATTAGTATAGTGAAAGTTATGAATTTCGTTCCATACTTAATTATCGAAAAATATAATTTATTATTTTGAAAAATATAAATTTATTATTTCCTAAAAAATGCAACAAAGGTTCCGACAAAAATAGTTAATCGAAAAATTACATAACTTCAAACATTTATTTTTTGAAAGCTTATCAAGGAAAGATTTAACACGTAGTATTAAAACATAACAAGCGCTTCAAGGTTGCATCTTGCATGAGCAAATCGAAAACAAACAACAAACAACACAACAAATTGTTTAACTCTCTCCCAACACTTTGACGATAAATGCACAAATAAAAACTAATAGTGTAAATATTATCACCCAAATAAAATGTATTATCGTTTATGGGTTGGCCTCCGTTATCCCTAGTTATTAGCTGAGCTTGATCCATCCAGGTCTCGTTGACATGCGTGTATAAATTACTTTCTTAAGTGAATTAGAACCACTTTCAAGAACTAAACGTACTTGATCGCATCCCAACGAATAGTTATTGGTAGTAAAGTAACATTTATTGAAAATTCTAAGCATAGTTGGTTTCGTGGTGTAGTTGGTTATCACGTCAGTCTAACACACTGAAGGTCTCCGGTTCGAACCCGGGCGAAGCCATTTAATATTTTTTAACTATTTTTGATTCCGTGTCAAAACACACCTTCTTTATTTTAATTCGTATTTTTTATATTATTATAACAAAAACAACTTTAGTTGTTTAATCTGTATTTTGATTGCGGGTCAAAACACGCTTTCCCTTAAATAATATTTTATGGAAACATTAAATCATAAGTACTTGATTTATTTATTATTTTTCTTATTAGAAAAATCACACCATCTTTCTTTTCAAAATAAAGAACCCGGTTTCTATAAGTATGCCCCAAATTTAATTAAGCTCTCATTTCTTCAAAGCAAATTCCACACAAAAAACACACACACTAATGGCAAAGATCAAGATCGGAATCAATGGTGTGCATATGATATTTTATGTAACTAAAGGGTTCTCTTTGCAATTAATAAAAAATCGTTCTTTATTATGAATGATTATATATATATTTTCCTTAAAAAACAGGGTTTGGAAGAATCGGTCGCTTGGTTGCAAGGGTTGCTTTGCAAAGGGATGACGTGGAGCTCGTTGCTGTGAACGATCCATTCATCACAACTGATTACATGGTAATTGCAATCCTTACCAAAAATTTAATCAACTTTCAATCCTTTCAAGGGGTTTAATTTATCTGCAATTACACAGAATTAACGGTGCCAAAATCATATTTCATTTGCACAGACATACATGTTCAAGTATGACAGTGTTCACGGCAGCTGGAAGCATTCTGAGGTTCAGCTCGTCGACGAAAAAACACTTCTCTTTGGTCATAATCCGGTAGCTGTATTCGGGTTCAGGTATTTTTGTTGTGAGTGACTTTTTAAAATGTTGGTAAGAAAAGTAAGGGTATAATCGTAATTTAATCAACAGGAACCCCGATGAGATTCCATGGGCTGAAGCCGGTGCTGACTTTGTCGTGGAGTCGACTGGAGTTTTTACCGACATGGATAAGGCTGCAGCTCACCTGAAGGTTTCTTGTTTTTTAATTTGTGGGATTTAATGAACTAATGCTAGGCTTGCTGTTATCGATGATGTGTTGATCCATTCTCGTATCCTGTTTCGTTTGATTTTCGAATCAGTCGGTAAATTAATATCGAAACATGAAACATGTGATTTTAGGCGTTTCGATTTATATATGTTTGCGCCTTTATGGAATTAGGGCGGTGCGAAGAAAGTGGTGATATCTGCCCCAAGCAAAGATGCTCCCATGTTTGTAATGGGAGTCAACGAGAAGGAATATAAACCCGAGATGAACATCGTCTCCAACGCCAGTTGCACCACCAACTGCCTTGCCCCGTTGGCCAAGGTCAGTCGTTGAACGACCCCATGTCGCTTTCTAGTTCTACTATTAGTCTTTTAAACGACTCTTGATACAAAAAAAAAAATTAAAAATTAAAAACATATATAGTATAATGTTATGATTCCTATAGGTCATTCACGATAGGTTTGGCATCGTGGAAGGTCTCATGAGCGCCGTCCACGCGACTACTGGTGAGTAGTAATTTGTTGTTTTGTTTTGTTTTGTTTTGTTTTATTTGTAAAATAGAAACATTGATTTATATATTTACTGTATTTTGCCTCTGCTTGAATCGGATGATTGTTTAATTTAGCGAGTCAGAAAACAGTGGATGGCCCGTCAGGCAAGGACTGGAGAGGTGGAAGGTCCGCCTCAGTCAACATTATTCCGAGCAGCACCGGAGCTGCCAAGGTATAATTAATTAATTCGATTATTAAAATTAAACATATATAATTAATTTGTTCTGAATTTTCACTTGTGTATATAGGCTGTTGGTAAAGTTCTTCCAGCCCTTAATGGTAAGCTAACGGGGATGTCGTTCCGAGTTCCAACTGTTGATGTTTCTGTGGTGGACCTCACTGTAAGGCTCGAGCGAGACGCCAGCTACAAGGATATCAAAGCCGCAATCAAGTGCGTTTCTCGTTAATTAGCTGCTGGCTGGTTATAAGAGTGAATAACTAAAATACATATTTGTTTAAATGTTTTCAGGGAAGAATCGGAGAATAATCTGAAGGGCATCTTGGGTTACACTGAAGACGATGTGGTGTCCACGGACTTTCTCGGTGATAGCAGGTAAATTAATGACCATTTTGGTTGGCTCGACAATGATATGCTGATCATATATAATTAACCGTTTTATTTGTTTGAAAATATATATTTTCTGCAGATCAAGCATTTTTGATGCAAAGGCTGGGATTGCATTGAACAAGAACTTCGTGAAGCTCGTGTCGTGGTACGACAATGAATGGGGTTACAGGTAAAAACAGAAAGAAAGAAAAAAGTGATCATTTCTCACTCGGCTTGATCTGTTTTTAACTCATGTGTTTGTATACGTTGTTTATTGCAGTTCTAGGGTGATTGATTTGATCGTCCATATGGCTTCGACCGCGTGAGCTGCTCTTGAAGAACTGTACTAAATTGAATAAGTTTGATTTTTATCACCACATGTATAATATCATCAGTCTCTTTTGTTTTCCAACTTTGACATAAATTAATCTCTCTATATTAAAATATTGAAATTTAATAAATAAATATGAGTTGTCATTTAATACAAATTATACAATTCCAATATTCTATATATTATAAATTGCAGTCGGCTAATTCTGTATTATTATAAATCTTACCTAATATAATATTGAATTGTTGACTACCAACTCCATTTACACCTGCTACATAATTTAATTTAATGTACTACTCCTATTTATCTCTTGTGAGATAAAGTAATAATTTTATTATTCTAATTCATTTGCATTTTGTTTATCCAAGTATAAATAATTTAATAGTCAACATTCCTTGCTTTTGCCAATTGCCAACTAAATTTAACCTCATACAATTACTTTGATCTTTCATAATCAAATTTCATACTTTATAATTCAATTTTATTAGAAAAAAATAGCATTTTTTTTTCAATGTCACGTTTAAAATTTGATGTTTTGAACTTAATTTCACTCAATTTCAGTTCATAAATAATTTAAATTTATAATTTTAATTATAAAATAATTAAAATATTATTAATATTTTTAAAAAAATATTTAACAATTTATAAAAATTATTATTATTTTTATAAAAAAATTAATTAAATTCATTTCTTTCGGTGGTTCAGTTTATATACATTCACTTCCATTTCATCGATTTCAATACCCAAGAACAAGTAGTAAACCAGGTGAAGTACCAAGTTTTAAGTTTTATGTTGTTCAAAGTTTAGAAATTCGTCAAATTGAAGTTTGATTCAATTCAACACGACTATCTGAATTTAGAATAAAGTTTATTCTACGCATTATAATTTATTATTTCTTTAAAAAGAAAAAAACTAACATCTAAGAAAAATGATTATACGCGTGACCATTTCTTCATCTTCTCGTCACCTTCCTTTTGTTCGTCTGTGAATTTCTCGACTCATTCCCAAAATTCTGAAATGTCGAGCAATTAAAATCCCTAATTCCCTATAATTGCTCACACTTCTTTTTTGGGGATGGGATCTGTTTCTTCAAATAAACCCCCATACCCACACTGTGAATGTGCTCTCTCAGAGTTTCCTGTCAAACAATAAACCTTCAATTTCGCGGCGGATTCGAGTCTTGATCGATCCCCTGAGATGCCTCCCAAATACTTTCCCCTGAGATGGGAAAGCACGGGAGACCAATGGTGGTTCGCTTCTCCGATCGACTGCGCCGCCGCGAACGGCCACTACGATCTCGTCCGACATCTCATCCAGATCGACAACACCCTCCTCTTCAAGCTGACCTCGCTCGCCAGAATCCGACGGCTGGAGACCGTCTGGGACGACGACGATCATGATCGGGAACTTGTAGCCGGATGCCGATCGAAGGTGGCGCGGAATTTTTCGCGAGACTGCGAAACCCCAGATGGGAAGAATTCGTTGATCAGGGCTGGATACGGGGGGTGGCTGCTCTACACGGCGGCGGCGGCCGGGGATCTGGTTTTCGTAAGGGAGTTGTTGGGGAGGGACCCGCTGCTGGTGTTCGGGGAAGGAGAGTACGGGGTTACTGACATTTTGTACGCGGCGGCAAGGGGGAGGAGCCGGGAGGTTTTTTGGGCGGTTCTCGACTGTTGTATGTCTGCCATGGAGGGGCGGCAAGAGGAGGTTCCGTCTGATTTCCGGTGGGAGGTGATGAACAGGGCGGTGCACTCGGCGGCGAGGGGGGGCAGTTTGGGGATTTTGATGGAGCTGTTGGGAGATGGATCGGATTTATTGGCGTACAGGGATAATCTGGGGTCCACGGTGCTGCATTCTGCTGCCGGAAGAGGGCAGGTTGAGGTAAATTGCCAACTCTAGTCTAGTCGTCTCGAGTCGAATTAAATGATTTTCCATCTAGATCAAATATATTTGAGCTTTAATAACTGTGATCGAGCTTGTTTGGTTAATAATCAATCCGAGCTTGAAACGATCTTTAATCCATTGGAACACAGGTGTTCAAAAATGTCTTATTTATATTTCAAAGTCGAACTCGAACCAGTAGCATAATCAAGATCCCAGAGTAATATTTGGATTAGATTCTGAAAAATTAGAAGCTCCAACAGCTAAAATGATAAATAAATGAAATAGGTGTTTAATAGATAATGTGTATCAGTATAACTGCTTCATTTTTATTTGTTAAAGTATGATTTATGAAAAACACTATGAACAAAACTACAGTATTTATGCGGAATTACAAGTGAAATCTAGCATTTAAAAACACTATATATATATCTAATTATGTCTATCTATGTTGAATCTCAAGTGCTTGTTACTCCTGGTATAACATATAGTAATGCCTTATTTTTTCTTCTCTAAACCACAGGTTGTTAATAATTTAATCTCGTCCTATGATGTCATCAACTCCGTAGACAATCAAGGCAACACCGCCTTGCATGTGGCAGCATACCGGGCCCACTTATCTGTCGTCGAGGCTCTTATATCCGCATCTCCCACCTCTGTCTACTCAACGAACAATTACGGAGATACTTTCCTCCACATGGCTGTCTCTGGCTTCCGCACCCCGACCTTCAGAAGACTCGACCGCCAGATAGACCTCCTGAAGAAACTGCTCAGCGGGAAACTCCTAAGAACTGATGACATCATCAATCTCCAAAACAATGACGGCTGGACACCCCTACACGTGGCTGTGGTCGAAAACATCCAATCCGACGTGGTTGAGCTGATCATGTCCGTCCGTTACATCGATCTAAATATCTGCGACCGCGAGGGAAATACTCCGTTGGATCTCCTCAACCGACGGTCGAGATCTGCCTCGTCCGAGATTTTGATCAAACGCCTGATCTCACGAGGAGGTGTTTGCGAGAATACGAACATTAACGATTTTGATTCTGTCTCTTGTTCGAGGCTGCATGGGATTGGTAGCCCGGGGACTTCTTTCAGAATCTGTGATGATGAAATAGTTTTCAAAGCGGGTATCGAAGATGAGCGTGAAGAGTACATAGGCACGAGTGTTCCGGAATTCGTCAACTACTCCAGTGAGATCAAAGTTCCCAAATTCGAGAAATCGAGCTCGATGGCTAGTGTGGGCAGCGGAGACCTTTTCAAGAAATTCATCCGTTGGTTGGGGAAAAAGGAGAAAACCCCGAATGGATCTGAGTTTGAAGATGATCAGCTTTCTTTCAGATCGTACTCGATGTTTTCAAGCTTAAACAGCCCAGTTCCATTAAGAGAGCAATTTTCAAGAATTTTGTCTTATCCGGGCCACAAAAGGGTACAGTCTTTACAGGGGAATCTCCGCAGTTCATCCACCAAGAAGAAATTATTGGGACACGATGCTGGGCAGGTGCTGCCGAAATCGAACCTCGGATCGCCTCGTAGTGGCCTCTCGGATTCTTCTTGGCACAACCTCGAAAGTGTGGGGGGCTCCAGCTTGAACCAGTCTAAAATGAAGCGTAAACACGGGTCGTTCAGTTTGAGGTCTGTGAACAATTTATTCTGTCTCGGTTCACATGGATTAGCAGTTGATGAGATGATTAAGTCGTCGTCGCAACCACCTTGTGAGGATCGACAGAGTTTAGTTGTGTAGTTCCTAATCGCATATATGCGATTGGTTCGGTCCTTCAGCATAGGAAATGTTTATCTTCTTCATCAGGCCTCCACTAAATACCAAACACTATAAACTAAAAGATACATAGCAAAATACAGTTTATTGTTGTAATTTCATAGATGAGACCATATATAAGAGTCGGAATTCGTACATTGGTGTCATGTGATGCACCATGAACAAGTGAGGAAGAGTTGCTCGTTTGAAAAAGACGGTATGATCTTGTACTGAATACCATTTGACATGCCATGATATTGTTCTGAATAGTATCATTTTAAGAAGTTGATATTTGTATGTTTTTCTTATTACATGTTCAGTACATTCTCCAAATTTCGGTATAAAAATCTTTTGATGTCATTTTTCATACTGAAAGTTTCGATCTACATAAATTTTTTAGTATGGTATACGATAGAAAGTAAAATATTCAGTTCGAAAAATAAAAAATCACTCGGCACCCAATCCAGGCAAATATTCCTTCTCCAGTACAAGAGCAATCTAGCATGAAAAGAGATCAAAAAACCGTCCAATATAGTTGTTCTTGTATCGTGCTTGTAAGAAGTATAACTACAAAAATGAATATTATCTGCCTTCACCATATTACATGATGCATGCACACGTGCAATGTAGTCGATGATAGGTTTAACAAATAGCTTCTTACATGACCATTCCTCCATCAATGGTTAATACCTGTGAGATTAGACCAAAATAGACCAAGTGTAAGCTAGAGTCTCACAAAATGATCCCAAATGTTATGAAGTAACTCAAGGTAAGGATTGTGTTTCGTTCGTATCGAATGGACATTGCATAATCAGGTTGGAAAATTAAATACATACCTGCCCGGTTATGTAACCAGCGGCAGGATTAAGGGCCAGAAATTCCACAAGCCCAGCAACTTCTTCCGGCTGGCCATACCTCCCTGAATTTAGTGCAGCAATGCAAGTGATTATTGCAAAGAAACATTTATATTAACAAATGGGAAATAACAGCTTTAATGTTTGCTGTTTGGATAAAAGTAGGTAATGTTAGACATTGAGATTATGTAATTAAGGTGATCGGAGTTTAAAATATCGGATAAAACGATGGGGGTAGAGACAAAACAAAAGCTATATCATCCTCAAGCATATACTACTACATTTTTTCGATTCAATAAAGAAAACAAACCAGGCTTTTAAAGAGTCACATGCCCTCTAGAAGATGGATAAGATTGATTATGAATAGTAAAAAGAAAATAACAAACCCAATGGAATGGCCTCCAGTATCTTGTTCTCAAAATCCGGTCCAAGCTTAGCAGTCATGTCAGATGCAATAAACCCAGGAGCAACCGCATTTGCCTGTCAAAGGAAGCCCGTGTTTGATTTGAATTTTTTCAAATGCTAGTAAAAAAGCTAAAAAATGCAAGGAAACTAAATAACTCACAGTGATGTTTCTGCTTGAATACTCCTTTGCAACTGACTTGGTGAATCCAATAACTCCTGCTTTTGCAGCACTGTAATTGGCTTGCCCGACATTCCCGACAAGACCGACAACAGAAGCAATGTTAATTATCCTTCCCTGCAAAGAGTTAATACTCAGATTTTTCTGGACTTATCAAATGAAAGAGAATAGCAGGAAAAAAAATTCCAGAATTGTAGTTGTGATATATAATTTGTGGACATTTTAATTTTTTGACACTAAGTAGAAACCATGAGGGTATATTGAAAATATCCAAACAAAGAAAATAAAATCATCAAAGATAAGTTATTGAACTTGGAATCAAAGAGATGTTGATGTAGGTGATACCTTCCTCTTCTTCATCATAATTTTGGCAGCTGCCTGCAAATATTTACAAAATATCCAGGTTAATCTTCAGGATTTTCAGTCACTAATACGAATATACGAGAATAATAGAACTTCCAAGAGACTGACCTGTGTGCATAAGAAAACTCCAGTAAGGTTCAGATCAATGACCTCCTGCCACTGATGTGTCTTCATTCTCATCAACAAACCATCTCTCGTAATGCCTGAAGTTGAACCAAATATTGTAGAGAACAAACGAAACACAAAGTAGAATCGCAAACAAATAGATTCAATTTTGTTTAAACCTGCATTATTGATCAATACATCTATTGTTCCCCATTTGTCCACTGCCTGCAGAAGTGATGGATAACAGACAAATAAGAAGATGATTTGAACCGCGTAATATATGGACATAATAGAATTAGAGAAATCATCTCACGGTTTTAATCATTGCATTCACATCTGATTCTTTCGAAACATCGCCACCAAAAGTAATAGCCTCTCCTCCAGATGCCTCTATCTGCAAGAAACGGAAGCCAAACAATATATTTTTAAGTTTTATAATTAAGAAAACACGCATGGGATATACCATAAATAATATTCCATCTTCGCCATTTTATGGAATACTGAGATCCAAAACATATGTTGGGACCAACATGATGGTGACTTTTATTTGTTTAAAGAAATTCGGATGAAAATGTGGGCAAGAATCCAGAAAATTCAACATCCAAAAAGGCAGTTATTCTTATTCACCTCTTTGCAAACTTCTTCTGCCTCCTTTGAAGACCTTGCATAATTAACCAGAACCTGCACAAGGGCAATCCATAATCAGGTTCTGCAACCACAATTGTGAACCAAACTCGACAAAAAAAAATATCACATTAATTCTGATATAACACTGCGTAAAAAAAAATACATAGATTGAAGTAACTTAACAGTATAACAGAGTTTTTTTTCTTCGTTCATTAAAATATAGAAGAAGAGATAAATCAAATGCAAGCACACTATAATTGAGCATATATGTCGGTATTTAGCCACAGGTGTGATTTGAACCTTAAAACTCTTAACATATGCTTATGTTAAAGACATTATTATTATTATTATTATTATTATTATTATTATTATTATTATTATTATTATTATTATTATTATTATTATTATTATTATTATTATTATTATTATTATTATTATTATTATTATTATTATTATTATTATTATTATTATTATTATTATTATTATTATTATTATTATTATTATTATTATTATTATTATTATTATTATTATTATTATTATTATTATTATTATTATTATTATTATTATTATTATTATTATTATTATTATTATTATTATTATTATTATTATTATTATTATTATTATTATTATTATTATTATTATTATTATTATTATTATTATTATTATTATCTCTCTCATTAAAGAACCTTGCAACCAGATTTCCCCATAGCCAAAGCAACTGCCTTTCCGATTCCTCTGGATGCTCCAGTGACAACAACAACAGGAGCTTCGACTTTCTTTGTTTCATCACGGCTAACTTGTTCAATAGTTGCAACCTGGGCCTTTATGCCTGAAGGGTGTGTATAACCCGATTAAAGAATATCAGCAATGATTCCAACACTTGGACATCTAGAAATGAAGATGATGATAAAACTATAAAATGCCACCCATGGCGCACTCATTAGAGAATGAATATTCAATGAAATCATTCCAATCCGAATTCGATAACCAATTTTTTTCAACCCAAACTATATACTGTATATATAATTAGCCAAACAACATTTATCATCTACAATAGTCTTCAAAAAATTCATCATAACCTAATCCAGATGTTGATTATATCTATAATCAAAGATTAACACGTCATCGCGAGCTAAAACACACAAGTTTATTGTATTTTGAAAAAAATAAGAAGAGGGCAACATGAAGCACCTGATGACGAAAATGACCTAAGGGACCGGGCCTGCACATTGAGCTTTGCCGGTGAAGGTATCGACACTTTCCGTATACCGGCGATTTGCCGATAAGAAACGTTAGAGGGATTGAAGGCGGCAACAGACGATCCGGCGACTGATGTGGCGGCGGCGGCGGCCATCTTCAATCGGAAGCGGAAAAGAAAACGAGTAGGAATGAAAGCCGCCACCGAGAAATTGAGGGATCTTGATTCCTGAGAATTTGGGCACAGTACAAGCTAATAAGAGAGTTTATTGCTCAAACAAAATCCTATTCTACAGTAAAAAAAAAAAAAAACCATCCTCTATTTTTAATTTATTTTCAAAATTAATAAATAATAATAATAATAATATTTAATTACAAATTAACCTAAGAATTTTATAAAATAACAAATTGATCCCCAATCAAAAAAAACTAAGCAGGACCGAGTTAGGCTCAGTGTGGCACGGGTCAATATTTAATCAGCACAAGCCCAATTACGGCCCAATTATAATTCTAGCTTCGTTCTTCTTCAGCTATATTTCCTTAAATAAATAAATAAAAACAAATAAATTAAGGCTTCCTTCCTCGGTTCGTTTCTTCTTCAGGTCCTTGTCGTTCGTCGGAACCTCTCCATACTACCAATTACGGTATTGCGCTCTTCTCGTTAATTTTGATGTATTGTATTTTCACAGTTTGTGTAAATTGTCGCTTAATTTTCATGTCTTTCTTTCGGTGATTATAAGGTTGTTTTTCAGAACATAATATGTTATTTTTCCTTTGTTTAAGTGTTTTTAATTTTACTTCGATGCTTCGTATATGCGTGTAGGACCCGCCAATCAGCAATTTGCCCGAACCAATGACGACGATAGATGAGTCATCGTATACTGACACTGATTCTGACGACGATATTAAAGAGTCCATGATTGACTGTTTGATGTAATTTTTTATTTATTTATTTAATTCTTGAAGTTAACAACTGCATTCTACTATCATTAGCCCTGAATATTTGAGATTTATTTTCAATAACACATTGCTATTATTCAGGGTATGGAAGATTGGGCAAAAGAAGTAGTACAGAATGAGAGGATCGTTTGGATTTTTGAAGACTTTCTTAATACTCTCGCTCTTTTTTCACAATCTGACATGAATGATAGAGCACTAAACCACTTCAGTATA
Organism: Euphrasia confusa; assembly: GCA_954870475.1. Taxonomy (NCBI): domain Eukaryota; kingdom Viridiplantae; phylum Streptophyta; class Magnoliopsida; order Lamiales; family Orobanchaceae; genus Euphrasia; species Euphrasia confusa. The sequence continues at coordinate 48,665,943 of OX940949.1, read as the reverse complement.
GTGAAAATGGTTTGGGCAAACACTCACTTTATAAGTCTTCTTCTAAAGGTAATTGATGAAAGTTTTTTTTTTTTTTTCACATTAATCACTTTTAACTTTGAGACTTCTTTTCAAATCATTATCTTTTCCTTGCACAGCATTCTTATCTACCTGCCTCGATGGAGAGAAATCTTCTTGTATCTAGGCTTAAACTGTCCGAGTTCCTAATGCTCAAAATCAGGAGCGATCCTTCCTTTGATGATATTTTTTACTATCAGGACGATGCTAGTATGATAAGGTTTGTTCTGCTCCAAATTTATCATTACTTATTTAATTACCCATGAGATTGTGTGTATTTTTAAATGCGCTATCTAACCTTTTTTTCCCAATAAATTCAGGAATGCCTTGAGTGTTGTAATAGGCTATTCGAGTAATGAAGACAACATTGCTCTATTGGTTTCTGCATTGGGAGGTCGTTTACTTGGTGTTTCTCAAGATGCTTCTCTTAGTGTTGTGAAGGTAAGAGTCAAAAAGTCTTACCTATGTTGAAAGGTGACTGATGCTTACTTTAGTACTTTTATTTATTAACATAAGTTTTTGTTTAGGAAATTGATAGTCTTACTTTGGGAGAGTCTTCGGCCAAATTAGAACGGACGTCAGTAGTTTACTCTCCTATTGCAGACCTTCGTCAGGTAAGTATGTAAATATAATTTGTACTGCTATATTTTGTATTTCGTTCATTGATTTTTTGTATTCCATTTCTAAAGGATGAATCCATCAAGGAACTGGCCGACCAACTATCGAATATTCCGATAGCAAGGATGGTGTGTCAAAATATCTTGAATACTCTTCAAACTGCTGCTCCTTTAGGGTGGAAGGATCACTACCTCTATTAAGGCATTGAGGAAGGTATATTAAATTCTTATATTAATCACATCTATGTTACTGATTCTGGACTAGTTTATTTAATTTTTCTTTTTGAATAAATTTAGTCGCAACAGCTAGTCAGTGTTTTAAGAAAACATTCTAGAAGATCGCAAGTCTTACGGTGTGTGGACCGAATGACTCGTATACAAGAAGATCCCCTATTGATCACTATTCTTGAGAGCGAGGACATTGTTGAGAGAATGAGGTTTGTTTGATTGAAAACTAATATTTCCAATCTGATTATCCTTTCTTCTTGGCGTAGCATTACACGTTTTTCTTTTCTTTTTATGTCAGCAGCATTAAAACACTAAACTGTATTTATTTTATTTTGAAGGGGAGCATTGAGCATTTTATTTGGATACTGGAGTGAACCAGATGTTATTGCACATCTTAACTACTTGTTTAAAGCTAAACACGTAACAATGAAACTGCGTGAAGTTGACATAACAGGAGATGACGATGTCCAATATTTTGTGTATATGTGCGAAAAGCTCGGTGATGTGAAGGTATTATCATCTTAATTTCTGTTTATGCGATCGGGTTTTGAAATCTCCAAAATAAGAAATTGGATGTTCTCTTAGCCAGGTCTGATTTTAATACTTTTCCAGGGTTTGAATAATGTGTTACGTGATAAGTCTGTCAGAAAGAAACGTGTATACAAGAGAAAGGTATATACATGTATATATTTCTTCTTGGTGCATGCTGCTGGTGAATTGAGCTATACATATACTAAGATGGAGTTTTTACTAATTCTTTGCCCTCAGATTCTAAATCATCAAGGGATCGAGGAGCGAAAGGCTCTGGAGCTTGAATGTATGGATGTTAAAGACTGGCGCAGTGAAAAAATGAAGCTAAACAATACGAAGTCTGCAGATTACTGGTCCGTGATGATGGTGGTTTTTAAGAATGGAAAAATCATTTTGTGTGAGAGGTCCGATTTCATACTATAAGTTTGAGATTCATAAGTTTCTTTGTTTAATTAAAAAATGGTGTTTAAAATTACATTTAATAAATTATAAGTTCAACTAATTAAAAAATTAAAAATGACAAACTATCTTATGCATTGACAAATCAACACTAGATTGATTATGAATGCTAATCCGATTTTAAGTTTCATCAACATTACCTACTTATTATAATGACATAATGATTAATTGATATAAATCCAAGACAAGACATTGACATTCTCATTATATCAACACACACTAACACAAATATATCTTGTTGTTTGTTGGCTTATGGTCCTAATCCAATACACCAACCACCAAAAAACCCACTATGCACATATGTAAAATTGAAATATTGTTTTCCAAAATTTCTTTTTTGGTGGAACAATTATTCAACTCCATATAATTAATTATTTAGTTGTTCTTTAACTCATTGAGATTTTTTTTAATATTACAATTACTACCTAATTATGTTCCCCCACCGCCCACACCCCACCAATATGTTATCTTCTCAGATTCCTTATTGAATTTGTTATTTTTTTTTGTTAATATTTATTTTTCACTATTCCTTGTTTGAAAGAAGTATGAAAAATGATTTGCACCATTATTCTAGTTTATATAAGAATGCTATGTTTTCTCCTTGCCTTTCATCATAATCTCAGGGTTTTGCAGTAAAGCAGTGATCTTTGAAGTGGGTAAGTGTGAAATTGCGATTTTGTCCTTGTAACTGAGCTTGCTTTTTAGTTTCACGCTGATGAATACTGTCAGGGGCTAAAAGGGTTTTTGATTTCGGATTCTTGTTTTGATTTGGGTTTAGGGTTTTTGGTTTTTTGGTTGATTTTTACCTGTTAAGTAAATGTGTGATCTTGGAGTGAATTCTTAGTTCTGGAAGAGTCTCTGGGTGAATTCTTTAATTAGAAAATTTTGTGGAAATGGCCAATGGGGTCACTTTGAAATTTTATATATCTCGAGGGACTCGATTGTGATTATTGTTGTGAGGAAATGCCACCTTCGCCTATGGAGGATGATCTTGCTCTGTTCAATGAGGTTCAGAACATAGAGACAGAGAGTTTCTTGCTTCAGTCCAATGTCAACTTCGACGACATATTACGTAAGCATCCGTAATGTATCATGCATACTAAGTTCGATCTCGGTATATAGTTTATGGCATTTACCGAAAACTTTTGTTTGTTTGTTTGTTTGTTGTATTATTTGTCATTGGTAGCGAAGGAATTGATATCCGTTTCCAGTATAGGAGAGAGAAGTGACCTGCTTGATGCCGAGGGCGATAAGAACGACTATGACTGGTGTGTTTTGTTATCATTCTTATTTTCACTTTTAACGTTTTATTTTCGTCTAGTTAGCTGCTGATACAAGGAAAAATCCTCAAATGTATGTGCAGTCGATTTTTTGGCTATTAATAAAATATCATCATTTGTTTTTATAGGCTAATAAGTCCTCCGGAAACTCCTCTTTTTCGTTCTCTGGATGACGAGGCACGACCACGGCTTCCAATCTCGTCGCAATCTCCACGGAGGATAACTAGCCCTGGTTCTGCTGGTGCGTCAAGGGCGAGAGGCCCCTCGCCTATCAAGATAGGTCGAGGAAATTCCTCCTCTTCACCGCAAAAAATAAAAGCACGGAAATCTAATAGCGTTCATGGATTTTCCTCGGAGGTATCTAGAAATGTCACAACCTCATTGTCCCCAACTGCTTCTAGCAGTGTCGGTTCGGTTGCATCATCTGGTGACGATGACTTAGACTCTCTACTATCCTTTCCCGTCAGCCAATCAGCTCCTAAAGGAGTGAATTTTTCAAGAAAACCGGGAAAAGGGTTGTCGAGATCGACTCCGAAAAGATCGTTTGACTTGGTTCGACAAATGGTAGGAAGGAGACTCTCTATGATTTATATTGAATTTTTTTCTAATTTATTTAAAAAAAAAAAAATCAATGTGTAGGATCGAAAGGGTCCTCAGCATATGTTTAGACCTCTGCTGTCCGATGTCCCGAGTTCGACATTCCACGCAGGAGATGCAAGCTTACAACATTATTCACCAGCACCAATAAATTATTTGCTCACAACTCACGGCAGTAACGCATGTTCTGATCCACCAACAAGTGGGCCCCACGACACCACCGAAAGAAGCATTGAGCAGAATGCTCTGGACACGGTCGTGGATATATCGGCAATATGTTCTCAGTGCAGTCAAATATTCAGCTCAGAGGAAGTAGTAATAAAAGGCGACCCACAATATTGTTGTGACTGCAAAGACTCAGACACGAATCCGGCTCTAACCAATCCGGTTGGGATTTTGAATAGCGTTAAAGAACATGATGACGAAAATGGTAGTTATACGGTGAGTAGCACTAGTGTATCTGTGTCATCTTCTGTTGATTTTGGGGTTTCCATTAGGCAGACAGAGGGCCGGATATATCAGCAATTTAGTGGCTTGAAATTGGATATGGAGAATCATAGTCATGAAAGGGATTTCGAGGAAAAATCGGTGGCTTCTGAAGCTATAGAGGCGGATAGTACGTGCACTGATATTGAAAGCGTCAATGTTGTTTCAAGAACTCGCGAGGAAGAAGAAACTTTGCATGCGAAATCGGAGATGCCCATGAACGAGGAAGAACAAGAAGTTGCCCCCAAAAGTTCTTGTGCCGACATGGTGGATATTGCACAAGTTCTTTCTACGGTTACTTTGGATGCAATGTCGGAAATAGTAATAGAGAATGCTGATGTCATATTCGCTGACTCACATTCTGATGTTGAAGAAGCTATAACAAAATCGAGGGTTTTGTTAGATGAGAGGGGCGAGAACGAGAAGACAGAGTCTAGAAGCCTGTCCCTTGAAGAGGCCACGGATGCAATCCTTTTCTGCAGCTCTATAGTCCACAGTCTCGCATACGAAGCTGCAAATACTGCGATAAATAACGAAACCTTATCAATGGAAGTTCTTCGACCGACATATACATTTTTGGGGAAACCCGATTCTGAAAGAAAGGAGAGCACGCAGAAACGTAGGTCCAACTCCAAGACTCAAAAATCTCAAGAAAAGACACCGGAAATGGACACCAAATCTCTTCCTTGCAATGCTGATGAAACCGACGAGAATCTTGAGAGCCCATGTATTGTTCGAGTACCTAATGATGTCGATAGCTCGAAGCCGGTCCCAAAGCTCGAGTCCAAGTGTAACTGCACAATCATGTAAAGAAAAACTATGATGCCTTAGAATTTGCAAGGAAATGAGTGATGTGTGCTTGTATACTTTTTTTCAAATATGAATATTGGATTAAAGGGATTGTTTAGTGTCAAAATTCAAACGATTTCTTTTATTTTTTATTTACGAAAATAGATTTCATGATACTTGCTCTTTTATACCATAATCACTCTTTGTATGTCATACTAAAAAATACAATCAAACTATACAATTTCATATTATAGATCATATTGATCTCATACTAACTGGAGTCACACCGTTCCATTTTAATATTGAAAGTCAACTGATACAGATACTGACTACACCGTTCAAATTTCATACTAAAATTCGACAATAGTCGGCTACAATTTCATAATTTGGACAGAATTTGTGAAAACTTGTATTGGTGTTTCATTTTATGAGTTAAAACTTAAAAGTGTATTATTAATTTATTATAGACAATACTTGATAACTTTAAAAAATAAAAAAATAAAATAATAATAATAATGTAAATCGTTGACTGTATCATGTAGTTAGGTCACGCACAATAACACCCGCACCAATCCATTAATCTTTCTTCTTCCCACCTCCATCCGATTTTTAGAACCCGATTCTTAATTCTATTGAAAAATGGTAATTGGAAGAGAATTAAAAAAGGATTGTATGAAAAATATGCAAAAATATAAGTAAATAAACATAGGGAAGTATCTTTTATATAATACAGCTATTTTATTGTTAAAAAAATAATAAATTATTATTATTATTATTATTATTATTATTATTAGAGTAATTTAGAAAAAAAATTAAAATGAGTTTATGATTTAAAAATAAGTAACCTAGTTTACATCTTTAATAAAAAAAAGTAATTAATTTATTGTGTATATATAATTTAATGTATATATATTAAATCTATTCATAATGAAGGTAAGTTTTTTAAAATTGATTTGTCTATTTTAACCTTTGTATTTTACTCTTGATATTTTCCATTTATTATATACGTTATTACATAGTTAATGTTGAAATCTTAATTGTTTTGGACATAAAATTTTGGAATTAATCACAAAACTCTTTTTTTTGGAAAATATTTTTTGATTGCGATTTTTTTTTTCAAAATTCAAAAAACATCCGTAGCCGTTCTCGCATTCTCAAAATACCGTTTGTATGTTCTTCAGCTCCAACCGAGGTAAAATCTTGTTATTCTTTTCAATTGATAGATTTTTTTTTTTCAAAATTCAAAAAACATCCGTAGCCGTTCTCGCATTCTCAAAATACCGTTTGTATGTTCTTCAGCTCCAACCGAGGTAAAATCTTGTTATTCTTTTCAATTGATAATCTTGAATTTGAGAACAAATCGATCAAGCCGGTCGATTTGTTGTGTGTTTATTTTCTGAAACCACACTACCACGTTCGACTAGACAAATCGAACAATCTATTGGAGATGAACTGTGGCCGCTTGTTGCAAGCGTGTTTCTCAAAAAGATCGTCCATGACACTTCCACGTTCTGTTTTTTTTTTTAGTTTTTATTTTTTTTTTCGATTAGCTCACGGCTCCCCAGTATATACTACTTCACAGTGGGATTTTTTGTCGAGGTCGATCGGGGTTGATTGTACTGGTGTTAAAATTTCTGCCCATGTCGTATGTTATGGAACGGGATTTTCTAGCTAAGTGTATGAATATTGTGGTTAGATTTTTGAATTTATGTCCATGTCGTATATCATGAAACGGGGATTGTTAGCTTAGTGTATGAATCGTGTGTTAAGGTTTTTGAAACTTCCTACAGTTTATATAAAGATGTCTGGTCTTTCCAACTTATTTGTGTACTAGTTTGATTTTTCATAATATTCGTCTAGGTTAAACATCGAACCTTTTGTTGCAGGAACAATGGCTGCTTATGTTGCTAAGATTGTTTATTGTGGTGAGGGTGCGGCTATATCGTTTGGCTCAAACTTATCATTCAACGAACTATGCGACAATATTCGCATCCAATTCCCGGTTTTGATCGACAGGCTGTTGACGAGCTCGAATGCTTGTCGTTGGGAGCAAACAAGCTGTCAAAATAAAATTTGTATTTTGGCCAGTACCCAATTACTACAAAAGAGTAGATAATGGTAAGTACGTGGGGTCGGTCCCACAAGGAGGCAATTACAGTAGGTGATCTCGGCTTTGCCCAAGGGGTTGTCACAAAAAGATTTTGGTTTGGGGTGCTGTGGGCACAGCGGTTTTGCAATAGTTTCACACTTTGACCTACTACGGCTAACCAAACTAACATGCAAATAAATAAAACTAAAAGTAAACAAACCAAACACTCAGATCTAACAGAATACTAAAAGCAAAAACTTAAATTAAATAGGAAACAAAACATCCGGGCAGACGACTTCACTCAGGATCGCTAGGGTAAACTACCGTTCATTGGCACTAAGGATTTTTACCAGCGGTTTGTCAGCAGTTATGGGGTGTGTAAGACAAAAGTGGTCCTATTGTGTCACGCCCAACAGTTGCCCCACCCCTTATCTATCCTTACTGTATAAAGAGAAGGCTAGCTATCACTTTGCCTAATCCCCCTGGATCTGAACAATTCGATAACCTATGCGACCAAACATGGATCTAGTTTGCCCAAAACCCGCATTACCCTCTAGACAGACCCGCTCGGCCAATAGCATGCTCGAAACATACGACCGCATCTCCTGCAAGTTCTAGTGCTATGCCCGCAACAATACTACAAGGTACATCTATGCGGTTTGCCAATCACCAGTATCCCAGTTTGTAAAGGTTCACTAGTGGTCGTCCTAGTTTGCCCAAACTCCCCAGAAATAAACCTCAACCAACTTTGCCTCGGGAACAAACGCCCAACCGGTTAGTTCAGCCCCTCCAACCTCGCGGTCTAACTAAACCCTAATTTCACCTTCGATCCGCCCCTGCCCAGATGCAAAACAACTTAGCTACTCATACAGAAATTAAAAGACGAAATAATTAAGGGACAACAAACTATATTAATCATAGCTTCAAATCGAAGAATCGTTTTTGAAGGAATTGAAATACGGAATTAAAGAAAATTAAAAACGAAAAACATGAAATTGTTTCTCGACCCGAAGGTCGGTTCTACTGCAAAACAAATAAAGGAACCCGGACGAACAGCTCCGCTTCCTTCTCCGGCGACTTCGGCGGCGACGGCGACTGAGGGACCGGCGGCTCTTCCGACTTCTCGGTGCGTAATTCTTGTTTTTTTGCTGCCCACCGCGCCCCATCTTTAACAGGCTTCGAATTTGAATTTTGAATTCCCGGCTGTTGCTCCTCCTAAGGAATAGGGGTCAGCGGTCAATGATTTGGGGATAAGTCAAATCCCCCCGAATCCAGGGATTCTGGTGCGCTGACTCGTTGCCCATAGGGAATCTTCTGTCTTCAGCCGTTCTCTGCCCAAACCGGAATTCTGCAGGTATTTCTTCTCCTCCACAGGTGGTCGGACCAGGCACGGTACTTGGTACTTCTGGCTCTTCTGCTTCGTGACCTTACCCATTTGCCCGATGTGGTCAAACTGTTGCTTGTCACTACCGCTCCAGAACTTTGCCCAAAGAAGGGGATTTCCTTGCCTCTTTTGCCCAGTGCGCCACCTGTTACCTGTATCACCACACACTCTGCCCAAACACCTAACTGTGCCCTCCCAGACACGTAAACGACTCAAACTGACTCGATAAAGGGTGTAAAAGTGCTCTAAGATGAGCAAATAAAATGGCTCATCAGCTGTACAACTAAAATTCTCGGTGGATAGTTCGTTGAATGAAGCAAGGCTCCTAGATGGCACGAGCAGCTCCAGTGCTGGTGCCTCAACTTCAACGGGCGGGTGACTGTTGCTTCGGTTAAGAACTTTCAGCTGGCGGCCTGCATTGAGATAGGTGGGGCCGATGGTGGTGTTGTACAAGAGCAGGAGAATGTTGTTCTGCAGTTTGGGAAAGTCGGAAAGGATATTTTCACAATGGACTATCAGTACCCGATCTCGGCTTTTCAGGCGTTTGCAATCTGTCTTAGCAACTTTGATACTAAAATCGCTTGTGAGTGACACTGGACCACAAGTCTTTGACTGACTTAATAATATCAGAATCAAGCAGTTATCTATTCAATGTGTATAAAAAAAACGAAAAAAATAGTCCTCAAATTAGCATATTGGCACATTCATCGTAGCAAAAACGACACCACAGTTTACTACCGTGAATGCGTAAAATGTCGTTGAAGCTCTTGACAAAAGGGTTGTCATCACCGGATTAAAAAATAACATAACTAACAAAGGCCTCAGATTAGCATATTGGCACATTCATCCTAGCAACAACGACACCACAGTTTTCTACCGTGAATGCGCAAAATGCCGTTGAAGCTCTTACCAAAAGCGTTTTCATCACTGGCACAAACACTGTACTAGTTTCGTTCCTAAACTAACTAGACAATGGAGTGGTATTTGTTAATAAAGCACGCTCATCAAACACTACTAGTTACACTACATGATTGGCTTATTCATAGATTTATGTAAAGAAACACTTACAATGTACTATTAGGATACAAACATGTGACTTAATAGATGTACTATTAGGATACTTGTTCATAAGCTAATGTACTGGTATCTAGTTTAACTTTTGTGCACTAATATATTATTATGAACAATGTTATTATGAGAGACTTCGAAAGTGTGTTTGGTAGTGTCCATGCACTAGGTTCAGACATTACAACTAATTAACACACTGCCAAGTAATGGGCAGTGCTCGCAATAGATTTATCAAACACTACTAGTCTCTGTGATTTATCAAACACTACTAGTTACACAACATGATTGACTTATTCATAGATTTATGCAAAGAAACACTTACAATGTACTATTAGGATACAAATCCCCCATTAAGAACTCACACATGAGTACATGGTAGTCCCACTTACCTATTATTTCTGTGTTTTCTTTTGCTTCTGTGATACTCTCAGTCTCACTTACCTGTTATTTCTCTGTTTTCTTTTGCTTTTGTGATACTTTGTGAAAGTATTACGAGTATTATTTTGACAACTTAAATAACTGAAATAAGTAGTCATACAAAGTAACAGCAAAATGTTTTTAATAAGTAATCATACAACAAAATACCAAAATGTTCTTACATAGAATTCACCCACAAGTGATTTTACAGCACCACACACTTTATTAACTAATCACTCTCGCAACCAAAATTTTGACACGTTTTACTTGCTCACTAGCTTGAGAGAATTTGCCTTCTCTTGCAAAGTGTCGAGCAAGCTATCGAAACTCTTCTTGTAGGAGTCGACTCCTTCGAGCTCAAGCTGAGAGCCGACACTACCCCAGTCAATGCCGAACTTTTCCAGAGCGGTGTAAATTCCTTCAGCTTCTGAGACTTTGGAGTCAATAGTCCTTGCAACAGAGCCATGGTCGATAAATGCTAGGAGTGCTTGATCAGGCACGGTGGAAACCTGTTGGCGCAACAAAACAAAGTTAGACGGAAATTGTCGTTCTTATATAAAGACAAAATTGAAGATAAGATGTGGCTCACAGTGTCAGGTCCAATAAGAGGAGCCACATATAGAGTATCTGGATAAGCTGGGTTCTTGACACTAGTCGAGGCCCACAAAAGCCTTTGCTTTTTAGCTCCTTTCTTCACCAGAGCTTCCCATCTCAGACCAGAAAATTTCTTTTGGTAGAGCTGGTAATCCATCGCTGCTTGAGCATTTGCAGCCTGTGAAATAGAAGAAGCTGTGAACCAGATTTCCTTGGTTTAGTTTTAAGAGGGTGCTATCGATTATCATTTGATTTACCTTCCCCCGAAGGTTGAGTGTCCCTGGTGTCCCTAGCTTCTCGAGCATCTTGTCGACAAGGGAATCTACTCCGCTAACAAAGAATGAAGAAACACTCGTGACTCTGGAGAGATCACTGAGGTCAGATGCTTCAAGACCATCCAAGTAAGCATCGATCACTGCTTCATATCTAGCAAGAGAGAAAATGAGCTGCATATAGCCATTTAATAAGATTGGTGTCAGTGTTTAAATCCAAAATCACGGATCAATTAGAAGAATTATATGTTGGGATATGTCCTTCGATCCTACGTGTGCAATCGATAAAGTCATAAGGTCGTCTATGGATGTTAAATGATTATTTGATAATATTATTTGTTGGGAACAATATAATATTGATCGATAAATCATACCTACAGGGTCACACACGGACTCAAAGATGATGTACGTTGCTTGATAAATATATTGATTTAGAATCAATATTTACGTGGATTTAATTCACATGCATGGGATGCATTGCTTGCATGGATGCATGTCACATAGTGTGACATGGCATGCCACACAAGCTAGTGGGACCATGTCTTATGCTAGTTGGCATGATGATGTGGTATGACCATTCATATTCACCATAAACCACCCCATTATGTGTGTTGATGACACACATTAAGGTGGGGGGTTACAAGGTTGATAATGGGACAATTATGTGACCATAATGAGATGAATAAGAGGGTGAAAATCAGATTTTCACACAACTTAATCACATATTTCGAAATCCACACAAAAGAGAGAAAGGAGAGAGTGTTCTTGGAGAACCGACTCGATCAAGCAAAGTGTTCATCATCCGGGTTCGTGTGCAACACGTAGAGGCCGGGCCATTTGTGCGGCTTCAACATCCGGGCGATCTAGACAAGAGGAGTGACGAGGTCATTCACAAGGAGAGCTTCGAGAGGCTGATCCATTTGAGGTGGTTCAATCGACTCAACACCACCTCAACGACATCAACGAATCACTTCGTCACTATAAGTAAGTAATCGTTGAACCTTATATATATATATATATATATATATATATATATATATATATATATATATATATATATTGGATGTGTATATATATATGTTTATATGTGTTCTTATACACATTAAGTGTGCACTAAGATCATGGCATAGTAGATCTATTGCTTTACACGCTTCCGCACACACGGTATATCGATCGGATCGGTATATCGGTACCTTCATTATATATGTGCCAACATATTTAGTTTTACAATACCATATAAGAAGAATTCAATTTTACAAATAACACGTACTAAGCGTCTTAACTCTTTTCGCTAAATAGAAAATATACACTCGTATAAATTAACATTTCCCACAATAACTTTTAAGGGTTAACAGTTTAGTGAAGTTTTATGCATTGGGCACCTTAAATTCAATGAAAGGGTGTAAAGAACAAACTCACCGTAACATTAACACTAATTCCTAGTGCAATGACTTCCTTGATTTATGGGATGCATGCAGCTGTAGCAGGAATCTTTATGTAGACATTACGGCGATCAACCCATTGATGAAGCCATTTGGCAGCCACTATTGTATTTTCAGTATCATCAGCCAGTCTGGGTGAGACTTCAACTGACACATATCCATCACCCCCATCCGTTTGATCATAGATCGACTCAAAAAGTTTGCATGCATCTTGGATATCTTTCACCACAAGTTCCCAATATGCACTCTCTATGCCTTTTCCAGATTGTATAAGTTCACTGAAGTCACAAAAATCGTATAGGAATTGCAATTAAGAAGAAAGGAACTAATATAAAAAATGTTCATGGACTTGTACGCCTAAGAATGGGCACCCTGGTATTCATTTAAACAATCCTAACACATCAACATCAAATTATTTTAAATCAAATTTTTGAACCAACTTCGATAAATACACAAAAAGTGCTTTGGTACAAATCTAATCATGTTTTTACCTGAAGTGATCATTGTATGCACTTGAAGTTGATATTGCCTTCTGGAAAATCTGCAAATCATACACATAAACAGTTAGTTTACGGAACACGAATCATATTATTTCTACTTTCCCTATCAAAATGTGAGAAAAACATATCGTTGGTGCGACTCATTAGACAATGGAGTGGTATTTGTTAATAAAGCACGCTCATCAAACACTACTAGTTACACCACATGATTGGCTCATCAATGTACTATTAGGATACAAAGAGGTGACTTAATAGATGTACTATTAGGATACTTGTTCATAAGCTAATGTACTGGTATCTAGTTTAACTTTTGTGTACTAATATACTATTATGAACAGTGTTATTATGAGAGACTTCGAAAGTGTGTTTGCTAGTGTCCATGCACTAGGTTCAGGCATTACAACTAATTAACACACTGCCAAGTAATGGGCAGTGTTCGCAATAGATTTATCAAACATGCCTAGTCTCTGTGATTTATCAAACACTACTTTTAATCTGGAAAATATATATATGAACACACACACGCTGAATGTTCAAATAACACTGTGTCTCACACCCACAACAGTTTCTGATCATGTAATTGGATCCAAACTGAACCTTATGAAATATTAGTACTATTACAAAAAAAAAATCAAGAAAGAAATTAGGGTGATTTTCAAAAACAATTTCTCAAGAACCATAAATCATACCAGCAATCACGTCGAGAAGTACACTATGTCAATTCAAACTTATAAAGTGATAGTTCTGGTAGAATTAAAACCCAAATCGAAGAACCCTAAATTGAGTAAGCAATCTACTCAACCATGAATTTGCAATTGATACTAAATTGAGAACACTTACCTTAACACGAGAACCTAGTAGGTTTGAGAAGAGACCCAACAACGACAACACTGCCGGAGAGATCACAAATCTGCGCAAGGAATAGAGTTTTTACGTTTTTGTTTTTTTGCCAGTTGTGATATAGGTAGTGTTTTGGAGGGTATGTTACGGTTATATGGAAAGATTGATTACGTTTTATTTGGTAGTGTCTCCAATATGGTAAGTGTATATTCAATACAACAATGAAGAGATACAACATAATTTTTTATTAGTGAAAATATATTGTTTTTTTTCAATAATTAAAAGGGTTGTTTGGGTAATTCTTGTTTTTTTACAAATAGTGTAAACATTGGTCTTAATGTGTGTTTTAGAGTAAGATATTTACCCTTTTTGAAAATTTTCCTTATTATTATTATTATTATTATTATTTATTATAATTAGTTATATAATTAGATTAATTTTGAATAATTGTCTTTTAAGTGACTATTAGTATGATTTTGAACTACGAGAAGTTACACTTGTTGGTTTAACCGTCTACATTCAACGAATCACTTCTTTCAACATTATTTATATAAAGTGTAATCAACTTTTGCATAATATACACTTGAAACGACACAACGAGAAAAAATGAACATAAAAATGTTTGAGAATACACACATATTCCGACTTCCGAGCAATCGATATCATTTTTTTTTTTTTGTTATCTTTCTTTCTTTAACTCTCCGGTGATATTATTCAGGCAATATCTCAGTTCGTCGAAAGCATATCACGTACTACGTAATCGTTGTATCCTGAAAAACAATCATACCCGTAGATGACGAATTTGTTTTAAAAAAATCGTATTAAACATTAACCTCGATTTATTCGATTTTTTTTCTTCCATCTTCCCTAATGGATACACACAATCCCAATACATTAAAATAATATGAATTATACAACAACAACAATGGTTAGATCCATTCTCACTTCCCTTAATGAATATACACAACCCCAATACAATAATATAATATAAAATTCTACAACAACAACAATGGTTAGATCATTGGTGAGGTTGGTGCAAGAATCGTTGGCGAACACAACCGCTCCGGCCGCAACATTGAAAGTGGAGAAAGAGATGGAGAGGGGGAAGGAGCCGCAACATGACTCGATCCCCGAGTTGAAGGGTTTTTTTCTATGATACCCTAATAGGGTAGTATCCTAATTCACACCAAATGTAACATGTGGCCACTACAAAAAAATTAACCAATGAAATAAATAGAAAAATTAAAGTATTTCCACATTTAATGTATGTATGGAATTAAGGTAGTGCACTTAAGCTATATAGAATTAACCGTGTTGTAGATAAGGTCCTCCCCTTATTTGAGACCTGAGAGATAGAAAAAAGGGTTAATAGCATTTTAAACCACCACCTTTACTTATTTTGCAAAATAAACCAAACATTTTTAATGTTGCAAAATAAATCATCACTTTTATTACTATTTACAAAATTCATTATAAACAATATATTAATTATAAATAAATTCTAATATATAAAAAATATTTACAAAATTATTTTTTAAAATTAAGTAATCTCAAATACGTTCTCAGAAAATTAAAATTAATTTAAACTATATAAATAAAATTGAAAATATATTTATTATTAAGAATTTTATTTATAAATTAAATTAAAAAATAATATAATTTAATAATACAATTTAATTAATTTCTTCAAATTATTATAAAAAAAATTATATTTCTAACACTATATATATATATATATATATATATATATTAATTTATGATAATTATCAAAATATTAGTTTTGTTATAAACTCAAGAGAATTGATAGAGAATAATATAGTAGAAAGAAAGACAATATGAGAGGAGAATAGAATTGTTATGAATTGTTGTATTCATTCATATGGGGAGACCCCTTTATATAGGATACAAAGTAGGGTTTCTGTCTTGTTCACCAAGAAAGGGTAAACTAGTCATTCACTAATAATAATATTCATAACACTCCCCCTTGAATGACTATTTACAGGATTGCTGCCTCATTAAAACCTTGTCAGGAAAACCCAGTGGGACAAAACCTCGACGAAGGAAAAAGAGTACAGCTTGCTCCCCCTGATTGTAATCACCGAAGATCTTTGACTTTGTGATCAATCAGTCTCATTAAAACCTGTAACTAATAAAACCATATAGGAAAAACTTAGTTATTCAAATATAGATTTTGGTCTTCAGGACACAACCTTCGAATTGTCAAGTTTCACATTCATTTGTATTATTGTATATTTTTCGTCTTTCAGGGACATGCCTTTACCAGACATCTATATTGACTAGAGCATTCGCAATTGCAATAACCGGCCGGTAACTCTTCTGAGTATTTTAGATGCGTCTAGTGTTCAATATACATTTCTTGACAAATGAACAATAATGTGAACTTCAATTCACAATCATTTGAACTTCGAGTTCAATATCTCACTTTATCTCGAAAATAAACTCATATGGAACATTCTGATGTCCTCATTATTATCGAGTGATGTACATGTCTCGTTAAAAACCTCTTTATAAAACCTTGTAGGAAAAAATACTCGAGGAAAAGAGTACATGACATTCACATGTATATTGTGGTGATTGTCTCGTTAAAAACCTTTAACTAAGAAAACCCCGTGGGAAAAACTTAGTAGAGGGAAAAAGAGTGCAATCACTGGTCTTCGGGACCAATCACTGGTCTTCGGGACCTTATATTCAATATCGTTTTTGTCCATATGTAATATAATATTTTACATGATCAGATCATACATTCAATTATATATCTATCGTTGTTGCTGCCATAAATATTAAGTAGCGGAACTTAATGTCATCTTTCAAAATATTTGATTTACATCGAGTTTCTGCGAAAATCTCTTGAGCAACTAATCTCGCTTTTATATCTCACCACATTATTATTCGTTTTCGTACGAACACCCACGTATATCCTTCTGGGATAATATTTTTATCCAGCGAGTAATGCTCAGCCTCAATTGCTCGTTTCAAGTGCTGCTGGCACACTATCATTGATTTAAGTTTTGGATCCAAACTTTCTAGAGCAACTCTTGAGGCAAATATGTTGTTGACGACTTTTTCCATGTTGATGACAATTCATTCTATCAACCAAATCTTTCATCATTTCCCAAAATATTTAATTTGGTTGTTCCACAATCCCACTTTCTATTATCATGTGCACATGCTTTTTCAATGTGATTTCCATCTAACTCTCTTCAGGAGATTTTGAGGGTGACTAAATTTCTTTGTTTTTCCGCGGATTTATTTTATATCTTAAGATCGATCTACTACGCTTCAGGCGTATATTAGAATCAACATTTGAGTTGATCTTTTTTTGTATTTGAACTCTTATAGTTCATTTATCACAAATATATGTGATTTTGTCACACCTTCATTAATTTGGCAGATTACTTGCTGAATATTGCAAGTTACTTATTTTCATGAACTTCGGGTCCAATTGATTCGTGCGTGGATCAAGAATTGAAGATCGTTTCATTCAATAAAATTTCTCGGCATTCATATCTTTATATTCTTATCTCCCCCTAATGCCGGGAAATGGTCTTCTTTAAATATACAAATTAGCGTAATTGCTATAAAACGATCTTCTGGATCGCGGGCTCGAGATATTTAATATACCTTATTCTCTATTATGCCCGTTCATAAAATTAATTCGCAGATGGGAAATGTTCGATTCATTTCCACGCACAATCATGATATGCATCATCTTCATTTTAAGTACATTTGTAGTACTCGTGGGGATAATTAGTAAAACTCTTCCGGAGCTCACTCTTAATATGTCATTCGCATAACAGTATAATGATCCTTCAGGGATACAATATCTTTATCAATGATCATTCGGGATCAAAATATTAGGTTTTATCAATGATCCTTCGGGGATCAAAATATCATTACCGATGATCCTTCGGGGATCAAAATATTTGTGTCATTCAAACTTTATTGACGAATAAAATATTTTTCAGGAATATTTATCAAATTTAATAAATCAATTGTGTATTCTTCAGGAATAACACGTCACACAATACATTTATTCTCGATTTTTAAAATATATCCTTCAGGGATAATTCATATAATCATTGTTTCAAGAGAACAATCGATTTGACATTTCACTATGAGTATCACGATATAACTTTATTCCAAAACATATAATATTTTGAACTTTGCTTCTTCGGGAGCAATCAATAAAAATATTTTTCAAAAATATTTTGCATTATTTCTTATAATATCAATATCGATTTAAAATATTTAAACTTTAATTGCTACAAGCAATTTGATTTGATATTTCTGCGGGAATATCATATCATGATATTATTCAAGAACATTTAAAATTTAATTTTGATATTTAATCATGAATATCATATCATAATAATCTTCGGGATCATATAAAATTTATTGCTACTACGGGAGCAATTTAATTTGATATTTCCAAACTTATTGCTACTACGGGAGCAATTTAATTTGATATTTATCGAATAATATCAAATCATGATGTTCTTCCAGAACGATCAATATAATATTTAAACCAGAAATATATGTTCTTCAGGAACATTCAATTTGTATATATATATTAAGAATAATTGATTTGATATTACTTCAGAAATCTCAAATTATAATGGCGACTCAAACTTGTGAGTCGAACTTCATGATTTTTCCACAACCAATTTATTCAGAATGTCTCGACAGATTTAAAATCTTGTAATTGGAGTCAATAATACCACGTTTTGGTAGTACGATCAACTTCGGGTGATCGTATCTTTCTTTTAAATCTTTCCACAAAGCTATAGTACGAACAACTTCGGGTGATTGTATATTTCTTTTACGGTGAATTTTCAAAAATATTATTCGAGATTATTAGTATATAATCATAATCAATTTGATATTGGTATTTCTGCAGGAATATCATATCACGATGTTCTTCAGGACATTTAATTTTGATATTTCTCCGGGAATATCATGTGACATTGTTCTTCGGGACATTAAAAACTTTAATTGATTTATTAGGTATAAATAATTTGATATTACTTCAGGAATCTCAAATTATAATGTTCTTCAGGAACATATGATATTACTTCAGAAATATCAAATTATAATGTTCTTCGAGAACATATGATATTACTTCAGGAATATCAGATTATAATGTTCTTCGGGAACATATGATATTACTTCAGGAATTCTTCAGGAACATATGATATTACTTCAGGAATATCAGATTATAATGTTCTTCGGGAACATTAGAATTTAAGAAGAAAGGAGGAGAAGTGGATATATTTATAATTATTAATGAATATAAACAAACATATAAATTCTTGCTTTTGAATTCGAATCTTGGATGAGTAGAACTTCGATAAAGAACGCGGTTAAACTTTCGTGCTGATAACGTGTTATAAACTCAAGAGAATTGAGAGAGAATAATATAGTATAAAGATAGACAATATAAGAGGAGAATATAATTGTTATGAATTGTTGTCTTCATTCATATGGGAGAGCCCTTTATATAGGATACAATATAGGGTTTCTGACTTAGCCAACAAGTCATTCACTATAATATAATAATATTCATAACAAGTTTAAAATTTTAAAATTGTTGAGGGATTTTAAAAAAAAAATTATAATTTTAAATAGTATAATGCTATTTTAAAAGAAATTGTGAGTGAAAATAAAATATATAAAAAATATATTTTGTGATTTTTTTAAATATTTGAATTGATTATAATTAATATAGTCTTCATAATAATAATTATAAATTAATTATATTAAAAATTAATTATGAAAATTATATAAGTGATGAAGATGAGATAAATTAATAATTTAAAAATATATTTTTGTGAATTATTTAAAACAAAATTGAAATTATTATATTATTTTAATTGATTTTGCAAATAATAATAAAAGTGATAGTTTATTTTTGCAACATTAAAAAAGTTTAGTTTAATTTGCAAATAAAGTAAAAGTGGTGATTTTATATACTATTAACCCTAAAAAAAATAGGGGTTTTAGATGTTTTTTTTTTTTTTTAAAGTTGTATACTTGTTTTTTTTTATACAATTTTGTTGATGCTAGTCCCATTTGTAGAAATGATGTTATCCAAATTCAATAGACATCTTGGCATTAAAAATAGATTTATTGATGTCCAAACACTATTTACTGAATTCTTGGTGAGAACTAACTCAGAAAATACAAAAAAAAAAAAAAAAAGAAAGAAAGAGCAAGGGCTTACTATGAAAAATATTTTGTACAAAAGACTCATTTATCCTTCAAAAATGTCAAAGGAGTAATTAACATTTGTCTTCTTACCGATAGATATTTCGTACAAAAGATTCATTTATCCTTTAAGAATATCAAAGGAGTAATTAACATTTGTCTTCTTAACAATACTTAACAACAGTTACCAACAAACATCTTCTCTCTGATTTTGGAGCTTTAACCTTGCAAAAATTTCTGACATTAATACACACACAGAAAGATTATTATATTATATAACGCACAAAAAATATAATGTACCTCCTTCATCGCCCCTCTTCCCTTATGTGTTTTTATTCATCTCCCTTTCCATGGACAATCATTTTGCAACGCCGAGCTCTTGGCTCATTTCACCAACTGTTCTAATCTGCCTCTGCTTATTATAGATTTTCAATGTCTGCAAATGTTCATTCAACTCACTTGTCTCCTTTTCTCTAATGTAATTACTCACGAGTATCGATGACATATTTTCGCAAGTGCAGAGGAGCGAAGTTTTTCATGTGCTATTGGTTTATTCTCTAGACAATATGTCCATTTCTTATTCCAATCTCCAGCCCAATTTTCAATTGCATATCATCTTTTATGGAATTAAATTGAATATTTTCCGTGTACAAGTAAACTAAGATCATTGTCCATTTCTTATTTCAATCTCCAGTCCAATTTTCAATGGCATCGTTTTTTATGAAATTAAATTGAGTACACGCTACAAGTCTAAGATCGCACATGCTCTTGCAAAGGACGGTGTCTTCTTTTTCAAATACTCGCTACCCGTCTCGAGTTTCGCTAAAGTTGAGACCGCTTCCTGGAGCTCGCCCAAATCAATCCTAACACCATCATATGATTTGAAGTTTGAATCTTTGAGGAGAGAGTCATGACCAAAGGACACCTGTAGTGGAGTTGAATCTGATATCATAATGTTGTTGTTTCTCAAAGCGAACCAATTGCTTTTGTGATTCTTCACTGCTGCGAGATAGAGATCATGCATTTTAAACTTGATAGCACGATAAATCCTTATACGCTTAGATTTTTTTTCTTGTCCTACAGAGGTACCTGTAGGACGTAGACATCACCAATTTATCCTTTCATCAACCCTAGTCTCCATACCTACATGCACACCATAGTAGCATTACGATCACTAAATTTTTAATAAATGTTTAATAAGTATATATTTATTATTTAAAAATTCATATATTGGAAAAATGTTTTGTTCCTTTTCATTCTTCTTACAAATATTATTTTAAATATTTTTTTGCTCCACACGTATTTATTATTTTTCCAATCCATTTTTTTGTTTATTTTTCAAATATAATTATTACTTTTTTTTGCTCCATCTATAATTTTTTATATTATATAATTTTTTTCAACGATTATTATTTTTGTAATTCATATATAATTTACTTTTATATAAATATTAAATATACATTTTAATTGTAAAATTATTGTTACATTTTTACTATTTTTGTGTTTTTTTCTATTATTTTATTTTCATATATAATTTAGTTTAATATCAATATTTAATATTATTTTTTTTCTCCAAACATAATTATTACTTTTATTTACTTTTATATAAATATGTAAAATAATTTTGTGTTCAAATATAATTTACTTTTATATAAATATATAAATATGTAAAATGATTGTTACTTTAATCATTTTTAAAAATTATATTTTATTTTTAATTGTTTTTGACAAAATTATTATTATTATTGACTCTCTCCTTCAAATTGCGTTTGGAGTTTGAATTAGTGAACAAAATCAAATTTGGAAAGGAGCTCTCCTTCAAATTGCGTTTGAAGTTTGAATTCGTGAACAAAATCAAATTTGAAAAGGAAATACGCATATCGGTTTTATTAATTAAATTTTTTTTATACTTTTTCAAGTATGAATAAGATATACATCTCTCTATAAATTATAGTGGAGAATGGTTGCAGTTGGAGGGGAATGAAGAGGGTCACAATGCACAGATCGATTCGACATGAAGAACTAGCGGATGAGCGCTATTGAAAAATGCAAATTATATGTAGTAAAAAATGCGCAATTCAATAACAAAATTTGTCGGAGAATTGGATGCCTCACGACCTGAATCGAGGGTTTAGTTAGATGACATGAGGGGCTAGAACGAAAAGACAGTCTAGAAGCCGGTCTGACCCTTAAAGAGGCCAGAAATGCAATCCTTTTTTGCCGCTCTATAGTCCACAATATCGCTAATGAAGCTGCAAATACAACGATAAATAACGAAACCTTTTCAATGGAAGTTTTTTGACAACCGACATCCTTCTCTGAAAGAAAGGAGAGCACGCGGAAACACATAGTATATGTCCAACTCCAAGACTCAAAAATCCCAAGAAAAAATGCCGGTAATGGACGCCAAACCTCTTCCTTGCAATGATGATAAAACCGACGAGAATCTTGAGACCTCGTGTGTTAATTGTTCGAGTTCTTAAGGATATCGACAGCTCGAAGCCGGCCCACAAGCTTGGGTCCAAGTGTAACTACACAATCACGTGGAAAAAAAAACTATGGCGCCTTAGTTTGCAAGGAAATGAGTGATCTGTGCTTGTATACTTTTTTTAAAATATGAATATTGGATTAAAGGGATTGTTTGATGTCAAATTCAAACCATTTCTTTTGAACTTTTTTTCTTTCACAATTTAAATTCCATGATACTTGCCCTTTTATACAATAATGACTCTTATGTATTTCATACTAAAAATACAACCAAACTATACAATTTCATATTATGGATCATATTGATCTCATACTAACTTTATCACACTGTTCCAATTTAATACTAAACGTCGTCACATACAAAATTGACTACACCGTTCAAATTTTATACTGAAAATCGAAAATAGTCGGCTACAATTTCGTAATTTGGACAGAATTTGTGACCGAAAAATGTGTATTGTTATTTTATTTTATGAGTTAAAACTTAAAAGTCTATTATTATAGACAATACTGTACTTATAACTTAAAAAAAATAAAATAATAATAGTAATAGTAATAACCATAATAATGTAAATCGTTGACCGTTTCATATAGTTAGGTCACGCGCAATGACACCCGCACCAATCCATTAAACTTTCTTCTCTTCGTCCCACCAATTACTGGAGCTCCAATTTTTCCTCGGTCTGATTTTCAGAACCCAGATTCTCAATTCTACAACAACAATGGTTAGATCCTTGGTGAGGTTGGCGCAAGAATCGTTGGCGAACACAACTGCTCCGTCCGCAGGGACCGCCGCCGCGACAACCTCGCATTCGTCCACCTCGTTTTTCTCGAACTGTCCGCTGATTTCTGCTTTCCTCGCATTCGCTATAGCCCAGACAATTAAACTCATCACCGCATGGTAATTTATGCGTTTTTTTTTTCTTTTCTTCTTAGGGTTGAAGATATTGGCAAATTTAATTTGATTGCGAGGATTTATGAATGGATCTTGCCTTGTTGATGTCTGACGAATTATTTCCGAATCGATTCGCAATTGGGATTTTGATCTGAATTCGGATGGTCAACTTTTTGTGTGTGCGTGTTTTGTTTTTTTTAATTTTAATTTGGAAAAAACTATTAAAAATCAAATATTGCATAAAATTGCTGTATATAATGTGGGTCTGATGTGTGCAATATTTGATATTTAGATGATGGGATTTTTTCCATTCCTATCTTAAATTTCAAAGTAGGGAAAATGATAATCTAGGAGTTTTTGATTTGTCATCGTATTTGGGTTGAATGTGTAAAATGAATATATGTTCTATAACCTGTCTGGGTTTTTATTTTTTTGGAAGATGTGACGATTGCGGTACAATTCAGATAGATTCGATAAAAGCTATATACAAATTTCTATTGGCCCATAGTCTTAGATTCTAGTTAGTCTGCAGTTCTTGTTGTTAGATAATCGAGAAGGTGTTGATTTATCGTATGAATTATGAAACTATGTTTGATAACCTTTCATGTTGTGACATTAGATTTGCACGATTGTGGTATATTTTCATATGGATTTGTAAAGGTATCTATTTTTTATTGGTGGATAAGATCGCCTTATGGTAATTAACTAATTATTGTGCAAATTTTGATGTTCGATGATGGAATTCCTTCCATTCCAATTTTCAAGTGATAATCGAAAAGTTATTGATTTTTCATATAAGACATTCGCTAAACCCTCTGAATTTTGTCTTTTTGATAATAGATTCGCACGATTTATGTGATATAGCTCGTGTAGATTTGATAGGCTATCTAAAAATATCTATTGCACATTTATTTGTTCCACGTCCAAAGTTTTTAAAGGCCATAATAGTCCTGCAGGTATAAAGAGAAACATTGGGATCTAAAGCAACTCCTTGGGTCCGGCGGCATGCCTTCGTCCCATTCAGCAACAGTAACAGCTCTGGCAGTTGCCGTCGGCCTGCAAGATGGTTTCGGAGGATCCCTATTTGCCGTTGCCTTAATCTTGGCATCTGTGGTATAATAATAATATTAATAATATTTCTTGATTTTGTTCATTTACTAAAATCATTCATGACGTTTTTCTGTAATTGTGTAATAAATTGCGTGTAGGTGATGTATGATGCCACTGGTGTGAGATTACACGCTGGTCGTCAAGCCGAGGTTCTTCCCTTTTTTTTTGTTTTAAATAAATTATTTTGTGTTGGAAAGTCGGATATCCTAATACCCTTATGAAAACTGACTATGTTAGGTTTTGAATCAAATCGTGTACGAACTTCCGGCCGAACACCCTCTTGCCGAGACCAGGCCCCTGCGTGAACTTCTTGGTCACACCCCTCCTCAGGTTAGACGTTGTGTTTTTTTAGTACAGTTCTTCTCTCCCATACATGTTTCTTTCTTTGATTCGTTTGGATTGTTATCGGTTTAACTTTCAGGTCTGCGCGGGTGCAATACTGGGAATGTTTATCGCGACAATCGGGCATTTGATAAGTGGATTTGGGTCCGATGCTTGATAGTTTCGATACACACTTACATTACATTAGACACATCTTCTGTTTGTGAGGACACAAAAGACATACATTACATTAGCTTCTTATAAATTGAAGTTGAAGTTGCAAAGCAAATTCTGTATATCTTCAAATTGTAAATAGAGGAAATTTGGATTTAGTAATTAGTATACATGATCATGTGTATTAGCACTAGCAGTTTAAATTTGCTAGATATTATGGATTCATTATCTTCAGGATAAAAATAGTAGTTAATGCAAGGTATATTTTTCTTTTTATTCGATTTACATTTTTTTTTTTTACTTTTATTTAATTTATTATAAGGGCATCAATCATACATTCATACTTATGAATCCATACGTTTAATAGGAGTAACTACACTTTTTTTTTAATTAAAAAAAAAAAGCTACTATTTTTGTTAATCACAAATATATATTTTTATTTATTAATTAATTATTTTAATGAATGTTTTTTAGTAGTAACTATTATAATGGGCATGAAATTGTGGCCGGTGCCGGTCCGATTCCCTTCCCTTTGCCCATAATTAGTAACATGTTGTCCACCGAGAGCCACATCGCGTAATGTAATGTTTGTCTTATTGATAGTAGACACATTCTCCTTAATCAAAGAGAAAATAATATATAATGCCTCTCACATGAAACAAACACAAAACTAATGAATGTTTTGGATGCATATATGTTCATGCACTTAATGCACATGGCTCCCTAGCTAACAAGCTACATCACATGGAACGTCCTTTTTTATTTCAATTTGTTTTTTACAATTTGTTCTTATTTTTATTGTAATCAACTCTAGTGTTAAGATTGTGTCGCTCATGATTTGACCAAACCTCAAACTAGCTAGACCCATGCTTTATTTCCAATAGAAGTATTGATCTATGAACTATGAAAAATTAGGAACCCTATTTAGAATTTTAGATATATATCTCTCACATCAAATATATATATATATATATAAAAAAAAAAGAACTTAAATATTAGTTGGACAATCTTATTACATGATTGATCAAACTTTAAAATTATATCAAAACACACTAAAACCGATAAAATTTCGGCTTACCAAAAAATGACACATATGTTCACTAGAGTCGACAAAATCATGTTAGAAATTGAAATAATTACTTAAGCGACATAAGTAATTTGATAAAAATAAATTAGAAGACTTACTTCTCTTGTTGCGTACGTGTTGTTTCTTGTGCTACACAGTGTTTATAATACTCTCCCATTTGGAGTGTTGAATTGTTATTCACAATTTATGAACCACAATGATATAGTACTGTGTTTGTTTTGTTTTATTTGTTCTCTTCTGCGTATTCTCATGCGTTAACCTGTGTTAAATTCTGTGTATAATTTATCTTTGTATAATTTATACTAATAGAAATTTGCATCGCTCCAATAACAAATTAATTTGATATCGGAGTGAGCTCAATACAACGATATGTACCACTGTGAATGAATCTCCCCACTTGCCAAACCTAAAATAACAATTCACACCTAAAATCCAATCATACACTATCAAGCTCTATATGTATGTTACTTATTACTTTGTTGAATTACTATAAAAGATCCAAGTAAGAAATAAGTGTTGGTTTGACATTTTGATCACATGAAAGGAAGCAAAGGAGTACATATATACACACTACCACAAATTTCCCAAGACGCAAAAGATATGGAGAAAAGGTTAACATTGGAAAGGGACGTCTTGTTATGTTACAGTATTTTTTTTCTCGATTGTTAAATGACCGTTGGCGTAAGTTGGGGGGCCCACTCCTGGTGCAAGTACTACAAAGACTGCCAACGAAGAAATTTAATTTAATTACTACTGTAAATTTCTTTTACCAGATTAAATTGTACCCAGAAAAACAGACATTGCCAGTTTCTTTGGCCCATCCTAGCCCATGTGAAATAAGAGTATCTTAGAAAAAAAAACATTTTTTTTAAATAAATAATAATAATACTGTGGATCGAGTGTGTGGGCCCCAACTCCCTGGTGACTATGTAATAAATAATATTGCCCTCTCCCTCGTATCCTAATTTGTACCTTATATCTTATTGATTAACGAATGGCTTAAAATGGAACGAATTAAAATTGATAAACAAGAGAATGGAAACTATATTTGTTATGTACACGATCATATTCGCTGTGTAGCATGTTATTGATGGTTATAAGTTCACATTGTCAAATAGAGAAAACATACACATTTAACTTTTCAACTATAGAAACCACGCTATTCGTCGTAAACGAGCGCCTTGAAGCTCTCGATAAAATCTCAAAGTAAAAAATAATTTGTACATATCCATTTATATTTCAACATTTCAATACATTATATAGTTTGATTTACAATTATAAAGCTTTACAAAAAAGTGATGGTGACCCACAAAATAATCAAGACACATACTGTATTCAGTTTGTGTCTAGTATAAAATATTTGATTTTGATGCTCTAACAATTAAATATTAAATCTATATGAGTGTCAATATATACCTTTTCAATCTTAGAAAAATTGCACTAATATTTTGTAATTTACAAAAAGAAAATAATTCAACCTTCATGAGGTATTTCTTGAGTCTGATTAGGGATGTCAATCGGGCCAGCCCACTCGGTTTCGGGTCAGCCCACTCGGGTTATCGGGTTATTTCGGTTCGAGCCGATCAGGCTGAAATTTTTTCGGGCTATAAATTTGTAGCCCTAACCCTAAAATCTTCGGTCTCGGACTAGCCCGTCGGGCTGGAAAAAATAATATTATATAATTAAAAAAATAATTTTAATACCAAATTAAATTTAATATTAATAAAATATAAATATTTAATAATAATTATTATAATTTTAATATTTAAATTGTCCAAATTATCAAATATTCATTCAATAATATTTAAAATTGTAATTTTAATTGACAATTTTCTTTTATTTGAATATATTATTTTATTTATTTAAAATATTTCTATAAATAAATAAAATAAATTATAATATATTTAAATACATCGGGTTGTCGGGCTAGCCACTCGGGCTATCGGGTTATTTCGATTTGAGCTGATCGGACTGAAATTTTTTCGGGTCGAAAATATTCGGCCCTAACCTTACATTTTTTCGGGCGGGCTTCGGGCTAGCCCACCGTTTCGGGTTGGATTCACATCCCTAAGTCTGATACTAATTGTGGCATTTTTTTTTATAAATTATTTTTTTTTTTTTTTTGCTTGACAGCATAAGGAGAGTTGAGTGTCAATTTTGTAATTAAGAGGGGGGCACTGACTACTGAATAAGGTACTGATATCATTTGCTACTCTGTTGCTTTCTTCCATGCACATTTGGAATATTTTATATATTTATTTCTTTCTTTCTGGATCTGAAATTAAACCTCCATATTCCTTCTTCAATTCTTCTTCAATTCATTCTCAAAAAGTTTCACCACAAGTTAATTTACTATATTTCTTAATTAATTATAAAAATTAAACAATGAGATCCGTCGAGGACAAGGGGTGCTTGAGCAACGGGCCCACCGCCCGCGCGGCGTCTCAGTCTCAGCACCACCCCAACCGGACGGCCCTCGGAAAGCCGACTCCGTCCAAATGGGACGACGCCCAGAAGTGGCTCGTCAATCTCTCCCGGCCCGGCGCCGACAAGAATCACCCCAAGGCCTCGCCGCGCAACTCCAACGCCGACGACCTCCGCCTCATCGCGCCCGTCCCCAAAAAGGACTACTCCAGCGCCGACGAGGAGGAGGAGGAGGCGGAGGAGAGGGAGAAAAATATCGTGCCGGCGGCGGCGGCGAGGCCGATTTGCCTGAGGGACATGGGCACGGAGATGACCCCAATCGCCAGCCAAGAGCCTTCCCGGGCGGCCACCCCGGTCCGAGCCACCAGCCCCATGTCCTCCGGTTCGTCCACCCCCGTCGGCCGCCGGAACGGGGCGGCGGCCGGGTTCAAGACCTGCGAGAGGGAATGCGTGGATGCAGGGGAATCGAAGCAATTCGGGCACGTGCCGAATGGTGCTGAGATTAATAAGACGGCTGACGAACGACAACCCGGGAAGAAGTTGGATTCGTTGGAAATTAAAGCCATGGCGTGGGAGGAGGCCGAGCGAGTCAAGAACATGGCCAGGTATATATATACATTAATTTAGTCTTAATTGAGGGAGTACTGTTTTTCGATTTATGCGATGTTTTGAATTTTGAGTAATTAATGTGTAGGTTTAAACGAGAAGAGGCGAAGATCCAAGCTTGGGAGAGTCATCGGAAAAGGAAAGCCGAGATGGAGAATCGAAAAGTTGAGGTAGTATTTTAGCTAGTACTTTTTTTGTTTTTACAATCTTGGGGAAAACATACAAATCGTTGAAATCAATCGAATGGATGTACTTATAAGGTGAAGGCGGAAAGGTTGAAATCGAGGGCGCAAGAAAAGTACAACACCAAGATTGCTGCGACTCGAAGGATAGCTGAAGAGAAACGTGCGAATGCAGAGGCGAAACTTCAAGAGAAGGCCCTGAAAACCTCTGAACGAGCCGATTATATTAGGAGAAATGGACATCTCCCATCATCTTGTTTTTCCTTCAAGTGCTCTTCTTTGTGCTGGTAGTAGCAACTAGCAAATCAAAGTCAACCTTCCTTCATTCACATGTACTGTGTATTCAATATGTACTTAAAACTTGTCCAATTTCTCTAGTGTATATGTTCACGTTCATTTGTGTAATTACATTTACATGAAGCAATTCAGATTTGGGCCTCATATACATATATATTCTTGTTTCCAAATTACACGAGGTGGGCCCCACATCGAGGTTTGCCGGTGGATACTTTGATCGAGATGGTCAATCCCGAACGACTTGGATAAATGTTTACGACGTCTACCTAAAATGGATTGATCAATGTCTCAAACTTGATAGATAACGTGAAGTTACTCAATGAGTGTTTGGAACAAGTGAAGTGAGATCACTTTTCCATTTTGATTAGTTTAAGCACAAGGTTAATCAAGAGAAATGTATTTATGGCCCGAGCCCGAGCCCGAGCCCGCAAAGTTATTTAAATAGACCAACCTATAATTTCGAAAAAATATTTAAATGAAGCGCTGTCGACTCATTTCTTTTTCGTAATTCACTTCATTTTTCGCCGCCTCAAATTTATCTCCTATCTAGAAAGTAGAAAGCAATAAACGATCTACCGGCGCCGCCTCGCGCTTTCTATCGACGGTAAAGGCTTTCGGCTCGTTACTTCATCGAACGCGGAGGGTGGGGAAAGTCAATAATATACTGTATTATGTTTCTTCCTTTCTAGGGTAATCTATTTAATTCGATAATTCGTCGAGTTCTAGGGTTTTGATTTTCTATCTGTTTTTTGTTTATTAAACATAAAAAGAAATAAATTCTAAGGACTTCCTTCATTTCTGGGGGTCTACCTGCTGTTTCCAGATCCGTATTCTGAATCCCAGTTAGATTTTTTTTCCGTTTCTTGTATACTTTTCTTTCTCTCTATATCTGATTGGGGAATTCAATTGAATTTGAGGGGATAATAATTTGCGGGTTTTTGTTCAAAACCCAAATCTTGGTAAGGGTTGGGTTTTTCGATCTGTACACTACGCTCGACTGAGTCATGGCTGCTGGGAAACCTGTGGGTTACAGAGAAAACGAGTTGAGGGACCGTGAGGCACAAGTGGAACATGAATGGGTCAGGATTGGGGCAAGGGAGTATGAGGGGGGTCAAGGTCGGGGTCGATATAGTATGGAGTGTAGGAGTAAGATCAGACAGAAGGATGTCAAAGAAAGAGAGGTGACCAATGCTGAGTATCACTCTACTTCTGGTCGAAGCCATTCTGGAAGTAGTGGTAATGGTGGTCCAAGGACGTCCGGGATTGCAGATCGAGAGCCTGGGGAGCTTTCTAGTGATGGGTCTGTTGAAGCCACTGATGCGGAAACTCAAGTTGAAGAAGCTGATTTTAAGATGAACAGTAATAATCAGTCATCCCCGGTGCAGGTACAGATTAAAAAACGGAAGTTTTCTCCAATTGTTTGGGATAGGGACAACAAGGAGTTTAGCAGAGCAACTACAAGTAGGAGTGTTCCGGTTACTACTGACTTACCTTCATCACCTGCACTGGGGAAATCTGACCCCCAGTCACTTAGCCCAGATGAGAATATTCACTCTTCACCCATCGAAGATAATGTAGTCGTTACTGAAAAATCGCCTTCTGCAGTAAAATTGAGAACTGATTTGTCTGATATCGATGCTGAAACATCTTCTCTGGTTCCCGAAGAAGAGCAGTGGTCCAAGAATATTGAATCAGGGGCTGCAGATGATGATTATGTACCTACGAGAACCATAGTATCCTCTCGTTGGGCTAATGATGCTGACTCTCCTGCTGATGAAGGCGAGATTTCGGATTACGAAGACATTCCAAAATCGAAGAGGAAGTCTGGTGTAGAGTTGACTGCTGTAAGAAGGCATAGTAAATCAGTTACTCCTGAATTTGGGGAAGTCAAAAGAGATGGCTCTGAAGGAACTGGGGGGTGGTCCAATAGTTTGGATGAACGCATTAGGTCTTCCAGTAGAGATAGCTATCATGATGATTGTGACAATAATGAACATATGGAAATAGATGAGGAACAAAATTATGATGATTCCAGAGCTATCCATTCTGAAACTGATTCTGAGTATGATGATCACGGTTCTCCTGGTTCACCTGAGCCAATGCAACTCCCACAAAGGAGTGTTGATATGCGCCAGGGTTGCAGAAGTGTGGATGAGTTTGAAAGGCTCAATAAGATAGATGAAGGAACATATGGAGTTGTGTATAGGGCTAGGGATAAGAAGACTGGAGAAATTGTTGCTTTGAAGAAGGTTAAGATGGAGAAAGAGAGAGAAGGGTTTCCTTTGACTGCACTCCGTGAAATAAACATTCTATTATCGTTTGATCACTCCTCCATTGTGGATGTCAAAGAAGTAGTTGTTGGGAGCAATCTTGACAGCATTTTTATGGTCATGGAGTACATGGAACACGATCTTAAGGCCTTGATGGAGACAATGAAACAACCATTTAGTCAAAGTGAAGTTAAATGCCTCATGCTCCAACTTTTGGGAGGTGTCAAGTATCTTCATGACAATTGGGTGCTCCATAGAGATCTAAAAACATCAAACCTGCTATTGAATAATCGTGGTGAGTTGAAGATCTGCGACTTTGGTCTGGCTCGCCAGTACGGAAGTCCTCTGAAACCGTATACTCATCTGGTTGTGACTCTGTGGTACAGGTGAGTATATACATGTGTCTGTGTGCATGCATGCTTCTACTTTGGTTGTCTGAAATGTTTAATTTTGGCATGATATGGAGGATTTGTGTTGTTATACTGAACAGCTATGATTTACTTCTTTTTAAATACCATTGGCAATCACTTTATTTTGTTTATCATATCTTATTCTGTCTGGCTTATTTTTGAAAAATAATCTGGGTTTTTTTTAACGCAGGGCTCCAGAACTTCTTTTGGGGACAAAACAATATTCTACCGCAATTGATATGTGGTCTTTGGGATGCATTATGGCTGAGCTATTATCAAAAGTACCATTGTTCAATGGGAAGACAGAGGTTGATCAGCTGGACAAGGTAAATATGTGACCGTGCTTCATTTGTGTGTAGTTTTCTATCTGGTCTATTTAATCTTTATTTAGTAGTTTGACTAATTTTTATATTTGGGGGGATATTGCAGATATTTACTATCCTGGGAACCCCAACTGAGAAAATATGGCCTGGGTTTTCCAAACTCCCTGGAGTCAAGGTGAACTTCGTCAAGCATCAGTAAGTATCAACATCTTGTATATTATATACTTCCTACAGTTTGATACCAAATTTATGTTGTCTTCTCTTGGCCACTGTTTTCCCAGGCTTCCAGCTTTGGGTGATTCTGGTGTGGCTTTCTGGCCTCAATTGGTGATAGTTTCAGTTACATGAATTGTATGCCCATTGCTACTAACCAGTTACATTTAATCAGGTACAACCTATTGCGTAGGAAGTTTCCAGCAACTTCTTTTACTGGATCACCTGTACTTTCTGATGCTGGATTTGACCTCTTGAACAAGCTTCTAACTTATAACCCCGAACAGGTAATCTGCAGTGGTTTAAGTTTTTTAAGTCACTTTCTAAATAATTAAATTTGCTGATCTCGAGTACTTAATCTCGTGTATGGTAACCTTGCAGAGGATAACTGCTGAAGAGGCTCTAAATCACGAATGGTTCCGTGAAGTTCCACTTCCCAAATCAAAGGAGTTCATGCCTACATTTCCTGCACATCATGCACAAGATAGGTATAAGCCAGCATGATCTGAATTTTCATGCACCCAGCTATTTTGAAATTCTCGTGTTAACCTTTATATTTAACAAAATTTAATTTCAGGCGTACGAGAAGAGTAATGAAGAGTCCTGACCCGTTAGAAGAGCA
Source organism: Euphrasia confusa (assembly GCA_954870475.1). Lineage (NCBI taxonomy): Eukaryota > Viridiplantae > Streptophyta > Magnoliopsida > Lamiales > Orobanchaceae > Euphrasia > Euphrasia confusa. Next base: position 48,632,647 of record OX940949.1, on the reverse strand, counting down.
ACGGAGGAAGGAGTTGCAGCAAGGAGAGTTAGGCACTGGTGGTCTTTTTGGCCAATAGTGCCTGAAATTCTTCCTTCTTGGATTCTGCAGGCCATGTTCGAGCACGATTGAGGTGAGAGATACGGGAAGAAAGGCAAACATTGTTTCTGGAATCCCAAATTATACTGTTTTTAGCTAGCACTTCTGCTGAATTAGTTGGGCAAACATTTCTTGGCTTCTACTCATGAATCAGATAATGTTTTGGTCAACATTTGTTTTTGGGCTTCGGTGATATTTGTAACTCGTCTTTGACATATCTTGCCTGGAAATGTGTGGCATAAGACAGTTTTTAAGAAATTGTTTCTGATTGATTGTGTATGTAACTATTTTTATTATGGCTCTTGTAACTTTTTTTTTAAATTTATATGAATACCATAACATTGCGATTTACTTTCATATTCTTAGTGCTATAGAATTTAATCATCATATTGTCTTTGCAAGAGATGGTGTATAAAGCGGAGGGGAGTAGAGATTCGTACCATTTCATTGCCGAAGTATTGGCAGAAGGGTAAACATCCCAGAGGTAAATATTAATCTGAATTTTGGGGTGTTACCAAAAAAATCAAGAAATTTCCTGTGTGCCCTTGTGAAATCACTCTCTACCAATTAGGTCCGCGCCTTTTGTTGTTAGAACCTTAGCTTGAAGCCCTTTTGTCCGTTATTAATTTAGTATTGGAGTGAATAAACTGCTCCCTTTGAAACATTAACAATCTTAAGTGTGAAATGAAACCATACAACTTGGAGCATTTAAACCTCATAGTATTCTCTACTGCTTATTACGCTTACCTACTTTCCTGATTATGTGCTACTGAATAGAGGTGTAGACAGGAGGTGCAATAGTAAATGAGTATATTGATAGTTTAATTTTGTTGGTTGACTTATTCATGATTCACGTTAAGATGTCATTGGCAGCTTTGCTTGTGTTGGAGAATTTCAATTTTCATTTTTTGTTGAAACAAGTAATAAATATTGTTGATTTACAAGCCTACGTTTAATTTATATCGTATCCCAGTATCCTACTCAACTGAATCTTTTCATGTTGTCCCATATCTCAACTCCGTTTGACATGACTTGTCTTTCGCACATCTAGCATCGATTTTTTTTTCTTCGAGAATCTATAATTATTATAATACCCAACTGAATTATTTTCATGCTAATCCCATATCTCAACTGTGTTTGATACAAATCGTTTCCCTTGTACATCTAGCATCAATTTTTTCCTTTGAGAATGTTGGATGTTCATGCACATGACCTTTAATTTCCATTTTTTTGGAAATATCCAAGCTCTCTTGCTAAACCTATTTGTACCCTCAGCTTCGAACAAAGGAGCTATTTGTTATTCTACCGTCAAATTTTAATCATTTTGGTTGGTGTGATGCCTTGTGACATTCATCAGAAATGTCACTGCAGTATCCAAGCAAGCAGGTTGAGAGGTATGTGACTTGTAAAAAATTAGAACTCATATTTTTTCTTTTCTTTTGGTAGACAGATTTTCATAATTGTACTCTGAATCAACAGTTCAACACCACACCACATACTTATTTGTCTCCCAAATGATTCATTCAAACATTTTATTATTCATTATTTGTTTTGGTCTTTTCATTTCTGCCTGTATGCTTGTATTCCACGAATTCTAACCTTTCTAGTTAAAAGACATTTGTTTGCATTTTAGTTTCTATCTTATTCAGCGTACGGTAAGTGCTTGGACTTCAAAGTTACTTCTAACCACTCTTATCTCTGTAAATTGTAAAGGAATACTTTCATCTGGTCAAGTAAATCCTTTTGTGTTTTTTTTTTTTTTTTTTTTTTTTTTTTGACGATTTATTTAAGGGCATGCATGGTGTCTCGTATAGGTAAAAACAGAAAGAATCTGGTGATTTTGTTCAACTGTATTGGAGATGAATGTGTTGACAAATGTTCTTAGGAGAAAGTGATTAATTGTTATTTTCTGGTGACTCTGCATTTATGTTTCTTGGCTGACTTGATATGTTTTGCTGAGTGATGAGATGTGACGGGAGAGGACGAAAAAGACTGTTCAGAATATTTTGTGAATTAGTCCTTCATCATCCATCGATGAGGATTTTGATTTAAGGTGTACCTAATGTCACAATCCATTGAGATGTGCAAAGTATAACCTTCATCGAGAGTGGGCTATAAATATGACTCACACAGGACTGACTTCGGGTTTCTAGAAATTTGCACATCGTAGATCCTGCCGTTGTACTTGAATCTTCTGTTTTTATTAGAAATTTGTTTCTGCAAATACTTGCTTAACTTTAACAAAATCGATTATGTAATTGTACTTGGAAGTTCAATTAATCAGTACTACCAAATCTATATTGAGAGGTGAAAATAAAATGGATTTGTTTTGTATTGTTATTATAGATTATGTTAAAATTTAAATATAGTTATTTAAAATGCATCTTCCAAAAATAGCCTCCCTAGTCACTACCCTTATTCCCCTTATCCACAACCTCGCCATCTCAACACCACCTTGACAACAAAAATGGATCTCTCTGTTCTCTGTAGTCACAACCCTAAAAACACCCGGATTGTCGGCATCAGTCTTGAGTCTCCGATTCCACTTAAACCCTGAACTGGGACCCACCTCAGCCTCTCGACAGATGACACTCTTCTTGCTCGACTTCCCCCAACGAAGCACACCCGAACCCTCGACCATCTTCAGCACCTTCACATGCGGGGCCCCTCTCCCCGCTTTCGTGTGCTTCTTCACGAGGGTCCCACTCAACACCATCCTCCGAGCCAGCTCGTCCAGTATCACCCCCTCTGCCTTGTTCTTCCCACCACCCTTCATCGCCAGAGAAATCGCACTCTCGTTCCTCTTGTTCTTCACCTCACATTTCGCCCCGATTGAAATTAAAAGCTTACACATCTTCTCGTCGCCCGACCTTGCAGCTAGCATAAGAGGGGTATATCCGTCACTGTCGAAACCATTCACATCGCAACCCTCGTCGCCTAATTCTCGTACTAGCTCCACTTTTCCTAACCGCACAGCACGGTGCAAGGCCGATGATTTACCGGAATAATCAGACAATATCTTCGCAAATGCGTCTCGGTTTTGGTTCTTCTCCGCTAGGGTTATCGCGGTCTCGCCGTAATTATCTTGCATTTCCAAATCTGCCCCTGCCTCGATAAGCATCTTGAAAATCTCCGCCTGCCCGAACCTTACGGCTACATGTATCGGGCGAAAGTTCGACCCCTCGACCGGGAACTCGACATCGGCCTTGCAAGCCAGGAGCACTTCGACCGCACTCGGATTTCCGCAGAGGATCGCGTGGTGGAGTATTGTACGGCCGAGATGGGGAGTGTCGGGGGAGATACGGTGGAGGAGCGCGCGGAGGATACTGCCGCTGGATTCGAAATACTCGATGGCGCACCACGCGACTCCGTAGGGCTCGGCCAAACACGCACCCACTCGGAAATCTTCGCCTGTGGCCGGGTCCCACGACCAGGCCCCGAGCTTGACCTTCTTATCCGTTCTGCATCCGATTTTTAGCAGAAGCCGGACAACAGAGGCCTGTCGACTAACAACGGCTGCGACTAGAGCGTTGCAGTCGACGTTAGCATGGAGCGAGGGCTTCGAGGATTTAAGAAGGATTCTAGCGTTTGCTTCAGGGTCGACTCCGTTCTGAATGAGTGTATCGACGAAATTAACGAATCCTCGACTGGATGCGGTGACGAGGGCGTGCACGGCGACGTGGGGTCGGATCTTATGATCAGACGACCCCATCAATAGCTCAGCTGGTAGAGCACAGCCCAAATAACAAGACTCCAACAAGGCCTCCTCGCACGCGGCCTGAGAGGCTCCGCTATTCAACAACAACTCCAACACCTCGACGTGGCCTTCCCGTACAGCCGCTGTCGTCGCATAACCTCGGAACAATTTCTGGTTAACATTAGCTCCGCCATCCTGTCTCAAATCAATACTCACATTCATCAACATACAAAAAATACTCTTGATTTTTTTTTTTGTTAATTTTCTTTAATAATAAAAAAAAAATCTCTTTTAAATTTTTGGTCAATAAATGATTAAAGCAAACATAATTACGAATATGCTGTTATAATTAAAAGTAATTTGAAAAGATAATTGGCAATTAATTAGAGGAGAGAATCACCAGCAAATCTTTGACGAGCGTTATGTTTCCGTTATGAGCCGCGAGGAAGAGCGCCGTGACGTCGGTCCGGAACTCCTCGGACTCCACGCGCACGTGGCACGCCGTTTCCCCCTTCGGCACGAGCTCTGTTTTTATCGATTTTAAGCTAACCGTTCCGACGAAATTAACGTCGATCGACGGATCGGAAATTAGCTCCGACGCCAGACGTCGATCGTCGGCCTGAACCGCCTCGACGAGCCGCTGAGAGATTGGCTCGTCCGCGCTGATTCTCGCCGGAAAGAAACGCAATTGCCTCGTTCCGATCGCGTACTCGTCGTCGCCGGAGGTGATGGTGGTGGTGGCGGTTGTTGTTTGTACTTTCTTCATGAATATACTGTGCGCGATAAATTGTTGAGGATGTGAATACTACTATTAAATGGAATGGCTGTAAAAATATGAATTTTGAATTGTGATGTGGATTTTGGTTTTAATTATGATTTGCGATATGTAGTAATCATATTTTGTATTTTGACGGAAGAATTTTAGTGATAATTACTTACTCTATATTAATTCCTCATATGTGATCATGATTATCTAATTTTCAAAATATAAAGAATAAAAATAGTAACGTGTACTAAATAAATGACCGTTTGAAAAGGTTACTTAACGAGTGTAAAATACTATTTCAGAACACGACGAAGCGGTATATTTTTATACGGGTACAATTTTTATTTATTTTGTTGATTAAAGAAATAAAGATAGAACTTCAATTGAATAAGTACTCTGATTTTTTAGGTGTAGAAAATGTAAATTTAATAGTTTTTCGATGGGGGTAAATTCAATTTTTATTGCAAGAGTATTTGTCTAATTTTTAATCTAAAGAAAAAAATGAACTCAAAATTTTAATACTCTTATGAGCCCATCAAGAAAGATCAAAACTCTCTCAAAGTCCAGATCCAAATAAAAATACAGTCCGGCCCAATTAAGCTGGTCTTAATCTTAGCTTTGTGCTGCCACAGAGGCTCCACGATATAGCCACGTGTCCACTTTGATAATCACAACAGATACTCGCATCCTGACCGTCCGTTGTGTCTCAAGCACCCTGAAATCTGAATCACACCCATTGTTAATATAGCTCGCTTTCTCTCCCATTTTGTTTCTCTCTCTAAAAAGCATCGGGCAACAAAACCTGCTGCCATCGCCGACGACTTTTGCTCATACGACATTTGATGCCATCATGGTAACTGTTCTTCCCGAATCCATTTTATGTATCCCCTTTTTCTCTTTATTATTTGGTGTTTTCTGTTTTTCATTTTACTTTTGGAAATGTAAAATTCGGATCTTGCTTGTTTATGGAATTGGTTGAAATTTCGAATTGAATTCTCCGTTTACTGGGACTGTGTAATCGAAGCCCTACATCATTTTCATTGTAAATGAATGGTGATTTTGGATTTATCCGTAAGTGAGTATTTTGGGCGTTTTTGCTGGAATTTGCGAAATTGTTTTCTCGAGATTTGTGTATTGGAGTTTTATTTGATCTAATCATTTGGTGCTAGTCTTTCTGTGTATCCGATTCACGGTAGATGAAAGCTACTTCCCGTAGGAATCTTAAATCCCCAACCTATTTAACCGAAATCCCTCAACAGGCACACATGAAGAGAATTCTTTCCCTGCAACGAGCTTCCTTCGCTCGACTCGCTGTCGATAACCGGGGCCCGTCAACGAGATTACTCAGTACGCAAGCCGCCACCACCTCCCCCACCCCTCAGGCTCCGCCGCCACCCCCACCTCCCGAGAGGACTCACTTCGGTGGCCTGAAAGATGAGGACCGAATCTTCACCAACCTGTACGGTCTTCACGACCCCTTCCTAAAGGGCGCCATGAAACGTGGGGACTGGCACCGGACCAAGGACCTTGTCCTCAAGGGTACCGACTGGATCGTCAATGAGATGAAGAAATCCGGCCTCCGGGGTCGCGGTGGGGCTGGGTTTCCGTCAGGGCTAAAATGGTCATTCATGCCGAAGGTATCCGATGGCCGCCCCTCGTATCTTGTAGTCAACGCCGATGAGAGTGAGCCCGGGACGTGTAAGGACAGAGAAATCATGAGGCATGACCCACATAAGTTGCTGGAGGGCTGTTTAATTGCTGGAGTTGGGATGAGGGCTAGTGCAGCATATATTTATATCCGTGGCGAGTACGTGAACGAAAGGTTGAACCTTGAGATAGCCCGGAAAGAAGCTTATGCAGCTGGGTTACTTGGGAAAAACGCGTGTGGGTCGGGTTACGATTTTGATGTGCATATCCATTTCGGCGCTGGGGCTTACATCTGCGGAGAGGAGACAGCGCTTCTCGAAAGCCTCGAGGGCAAACAGGGAAAACCGAGACTCAAGCCTCCTTTCCCTGCCAACTCGGGTCTATATGGTTGCCCAACGACCGTTACCAATGTTGAAACCATTGCAGTTTCCCCTACTATACTGAGACGTGGTCCTGAGTGGTTCTCTTCATTTGGAAGGAAAAACAATTCGGGTACAAAACTATTTTGTATTTCTGGCCATGTGAACAAGCCGTGCACTGTGGAAGAGGAGATGAGCATATCATTGAAAGAGCTTCTAGAGAGGCACTGTGGTGGGGTCCGCGGTGGGTGGGACAATCTGCTGGCAGTAATCCCGGGTGGTTCGTCTGTCCCATTGCTTCCGAAGAATGTGTGTGAGGATGTGCTTATGGATTTTGACGCCCTTAAGGCTGTGCAGTCGGGGTTAGGGACTGCAGCTGTTATAGTGATGGATAAGTCTACAGATGTTGTGGATGCGATTTCGAGGCTTTCATATTTCTATAAGCATGAGAGCTGTGGGCAGTGCACGCCTTGCAGGGAAGGTACTGGTTGGTTGTGGATGATCATGGAGAGGATGAAAGTGGGGGATGCAAAGCTTGAGGAGATTGATATGCTGCAGGAGGTGACAAAGCAGATCGAGGGACACACAATATGCGCTTTGGGAGATGCGGCAGCTTGGCCAGTGCAGGGGCTTATTAGGCATTTCAGGCCGGAGATGGAGAGGAGAATTAGGGAGCGGGCAGAGAGGGAGTTACGACAGGAAGCTGCTGCTGCTTGATTATTGTTTAAAGGTTGGTGCTAAATTAAACCAAACAATTCTTTTTAGCATTAAAATATTCTGGTATTGATTTGAACTAATTACGATAAAAATTCCCTTATGGAGTTAAGGTTTCACTTTAATAACACACACAAAAGAATGATATTTAGATTAAAATATTCTGCTATTGTTAATATATTTGCAAATGTCTTGATACATTTGAGAAAGGTTGATATGCTTTGACTACTAAAGTAATTTTGGGTCAGAAAAATTATTTGTCCTCCCGTCCGTCCCACTAAGATAGGTGTGGTTACTTTCTACACTACTTAAAAGTCCCAAAATGATAATGTGGTCACAATTTTACACCCTCAACATTTTATTGGTATTGGGAAGTAATCTTTTCTAGTATTTTGGTATTATCCCCTTTAAGTTGATAAAAAACTACAGATTAATGATATCTTGTTGATAAACATGCCATTAAAAGATAAGGAATTGTAATAAGGAACGTAATATTATAACTACTATAATTAAGGAAGGATGACTATCTTTGTGAGTCACTCAAATTGGTAATGATGGGATGGAAGGAGTTTAGATGGTAATGAAGGGAGCTTAAACGAACATTGGGATTAACTGGTTCCTTGTGTAGTTCTTAGATCAACTGTCTTTCTTGCAAAGTGTTGCATGGTATTTCTTTAGTTTAGGCTTGAATGCGGAAATGCAGACATGGGAAAGTCTTTCCACGTGCTTCAATAATGTTGGGAATGTTTTCAAACACTTCTGCTATTGGAATACTAATTTTATCTTCTCGAAAGCTAAGTAGTAGGGAATCAGAAGTTTGTAGGGTTTGCAAGCTGAAAAGTACACTATTTGACCAAAATATCTAATCCAAAGCAAGATCTAAATCTAAAGCATACCACCCTGTTCGTTTCATTTTGGTTTAAATAAAGCCAATGATCCAAAAATCTTAGCAAGACGGTGTGACCTGGCGCCTAGCGACTATGCGAACGCATAAATGGATTTAGGCAGATATATGCATTTTTTAAAATTAATATCACTAAAAAATCATTAATAAAAGAGTCCAAACAAGTGAAAATAATTTATCATTCTACTGAAATTAAATAATACGGAGTATATTTGTTTTTTGTGTGTTGAGCAACATCTACGGTTTCTTATGAAAATGAAATTGTGTGCACCACTGCACCCTGCCTAGATACCAACCCTCCTAGGGTAAAATCGGGACGTTTGGCAGTTGCTAGCGCCTCTATTTTATACAACACTGAATAAAGCAAAATCAGATGCAGGAACCAAAATCTGTAAAGATTTTTTTTTTCTTATTATATGTATATATATTTTGAAGCTTGTCATGCTATAACAATAACAAATGTGCAATTTGATTACTTGTTTTGTAGGGAACTATGTTTACCGTTGGTTGGATCCCTATTGAATAAGGTGGAGACGTAATTTTCGAATTCTATTCATCCTTCAAGCAGCGAGTGTAACTTTTATCGGTTGTATGACTGCGCACTAAGATTCTACATTTGATATGTTAAAGAATTCCTTCCATGGTGTTTATGTTATAAAGGGTGAGATGGAAATTCACCCTGTTCGGATTATTTTTACCCTTATAAACAACTTTTTGATCTGTTTGTTTCTCTGTAATGTTGTCAATAATGGAACCAATGGCCCTAAACATGCTTGTGTCTGTGGTTTGAAAATTTCATCCTTGTTACAGCTTTTTTTTCCCTTACTTTCTTGACGAGGCACTTCGTTTATGCCCATGAGAAATACAATCGGCAGTTATCTCTACATAAGTTATGTTTTAATGGAGAAGCATCAGTACATCTTTGAAAGCTCATGCAGGGAGATTAATGACTTCCTTGAGGGCTACCTAAAGACAGATTAAATGACCCTCTCGAAATGACCCTCTCGACCGGCTACTTAAGCCGAGCAGTGCCAGTCTGTATCTTGTCCTTGCAGATCCAGATTTGGAATTAGGACTGATTTAAAAAAAATATATTATTTCAAGATTCTGGAATTAGAACTACAGTATTATTTTTCTTTCAAGATTAGGTAATCTCGTCACATGTTGCATAATTCAACTTAGCAAACAGGGTTACTACTAAATCACAAGTCACAAAATATTCGATCAAGAGCTACACATTCATTTTTTGGGTTTCGTATAAAATCTTAAAATGCATTACCCATAAAGGCGAAAACAACTCTATTGGAAGAAATAAAGCTAAAAAGAAGTGAACTTTTACTAAAAATCCACTCTCTTTTTTTTCTTTCTTGATTTTTCAACCCTCACAGCCGATAACCAAGGAATTAGGAACAAATTCCATCATTCTTCAATCCAAGTAAAGTATTTAACTTTTTCAATTTCCTGTTTTTCTTGTGAATGAATCTTCTTCCATTTTGTTTTCCTCTGTTTAATTGGTATGGGTTTCTGATTTATGCTTACTGAAATTCATGATTTTTTTGTATGTATTATAGTTAGCAATTATCATCACTTATTCATTATCCCTTTTGTGTTCTTATGTAGATTGTGTAATTTCTATTAATAATAATTTAATTATAAACCTAAATCAAGAATTATGGTTTTGGCTGTCTGTAGCTGTAGCTATGGTTCTTGGGATTAGATCAAAGCAGAGAAGAGACTCTTCAATCAAGGTTAACTACACCATCCACGTCTCCGAACTACGGCCTTGGCCGCCGTCCGAATCTCTTAGATCCGTCCAAACCCTCATACTCCAATGGGAATCCGGCAACCATCATTCCGGAACCTTCCTTTCCACCGCCGCCGTAGATTCCAAAATCGTGTTCAACGAGTCTTTCGACCTCCCCTTTGTTCTTCACCAAGACAAGAAGAAGGCTCAAGACAAGTTTCAGAAGAACAATTTGGAGTTCAGCTTATATTTGCCTCACAAGAGCAAGTCGAAAGGACAACTGTTGGGGACAGCCGTCCTAAACCTAGCGGATTACGGAGTCATCGAGCAAGTAACTAGAATCGATACTTTAGTCAACTTCAAGAAGGGCTCCAGTAGTAGTTATAGCTCGGTTCAACCGGTTTTGGTGATTAGTGTGGAGCCCGTCGAAAGGGGTAGCTCTAATTTATCCAAGGAGTCGTCATTAGACGGATCGGAGATCGCTTATTTTACGGATGATGACGATGACGATGGTGAGAAGGTACGTATGCCGAATTTATTATGTTGTGTGTAAAGTTTATTCGATCGCAGAAAAAAATGTGCTTTCAGAGGAAGTGATTTATTGCAGCCGAAACGATTCTACTCTGATTATAATTTGTTAGCTAAATGCAGAATGTATATGAAAATGGTGAATTCGATTCGGATATGATGAACGGGGCCCACCCAAGAAACGACAATGTGTCTTCCTCCAGGATTTACGAGCGAAGCATGACATCAGCCAAGAAGAACTCCAGCAACCCTTTTGCCAGAACTTACACCACGTCCACAAGCCATCGAGATACGTACACGAAGCCCGCCACCTTCGCAACAACTCTGTTGGAAGAAATCGTTTGGAATAGCTCTCATGAAGTGAGTCCTGACAGCAAAAGTATCGTAACCGAAAACACCGAGCAGCCTGTAGAAAACAACAAACCCCTTACTGAAATACCAGAAGCAAGAGGTGAGCGTGCGGAGCGTAAAAATAAATGGAAAAATAGAGTCGAGATGCTTGAGGAGGAACTAAGAGAGACGGCAGCTATTGAGATCGGGTTATATTCCGTGGTTGCAGAACATGTGAGTTCGGTGAATAAGGTCCATGTGGCAGCTCGGAGACTGTCTAGATTTTATTCCGATGCTTGTAAATCGGGGTTAAAAGCTAAACGGGCTTGTGCAGCGAGAGCTGCAGTGTCTGGGTTGGTTGTGGTTTCTAAGTCGTGCGGAAATGATGTTGCAAGGTAATAAGCTCATGTTTGAAAATCGTGTTAACATGTTATTTAATGGCGGGTCGTAAAATTTTACAGGTTGACCTTTTGGCTATCAAATTCAATCATGCTGAGGGCTGTAGTCATTCAGATTGCTTCAGAATTCCCACATTCTAACAATGACTTGGATGATGTCTCTACGTTTATCTCTGCACTGGAAAAAATCGAATCTTGGCTCTTTTTGCGAATTGTCGAGTCTGTATGGTGGCAGGTATAGTACGAGCGTCAAGCGGCTGTTTGATTAATTGTAAATAGTTTTTTTTATCCATTTAAATTGTTTCGTTCTGCTTTCTTAACTTCAGACTTTTACGCCGCATATGCTTCCAACGGCCGCAGCAGATGTAAACTCGGTTTCATCTACGAAGAGAAGTTGCAAAAGTAAAAGCTTGTTTAACCATGATCAGGGAAAATTCTCGACAGAGTTATGGAAGAAAGCGTTCAAAGATGCGTGTGAACGTGTTTGTCCGATTAGAGCTGGCGGGCATGAGTGCGGCTGCTTGAGTGTGCTTGTTAGACTGGTATGAGTATGACCTTACATTATGAATGAAGGCTCGTAAACCTCGACGTTTTTTTTATTAGCATTAGATTAGTATGCTGATGGTTTTAGCTGTTTTCCTTTTACAGCTAATGGAACAGTTAGTTGATCGGCTGGACACGGCAATGTTTAATGCCATTCTACGAGAATCTGCTGAAGAAATGCCTACGGATCCTCTTTCCGATCCCATAACCGAATCTAAAGTCCTCCCGATCCTAGCTGGGAAATCGAGCTTTGGTGCTGGTGTAGAATTGAAAAGCTCTGTAAGTAAATTGATTATTTACTTAGAGAGAATTGATTATTCATTTCATCCATCTTTTCAGATTGGGACCTGGTCGAGGTGGCTTACGGATATCTTTGGCCTAGAAGACGACACTAGAGAGAACAGTGATTTTAGCAAGAGACCGAAAACATTCAAGGCTTTTCGTTTGCTCCATGCATTGAGTGATCTCATGATGCTTCCGTTTGGGATGCTTGCTGATGTCTCTACCAGAAAAGAAGTGAGCTGAGTCTCATTCTTTCTTACTAACAAACTTATTACCTGCTTCTTACTCTCTTCTTTTTTCCGAAAAGGTTTGCCCTTTGTTAGGTCCGATCGTGATCAAAAGGGTTCTAAACAATCACGTCCCAGACGAGTTCTGTCCAGACCCCATCCCCCAAAACATCATTGATGCTCTCGACACTGAGGTTCGTTCTTTAATGACAAACAATACCCTTATTAGTCCTCACTTCATTTTCTTGATTCATAGGAGGTTTCAGTTTCGGACGATGAGTCGGGAGATATAGTCACCAGCTTTCCGTACACAGCGAGTCCCACGACGTATTCGCCTCCTTCTGGAGCTCTGCTAACGTGTGTGGGAGATGTTGGGAACCAAGTGCTTCACAGCAGCAGATTATCATCGCTTAAAAAATCGTACAACAGCGACGATGAGCTGGACGAGCTCGACTCGCCCTTCACTTCGATCATCACGGAAGGCTTCGAGAGCTCGGTTTTAGCGAAACTCAGCTCGATACCAAAAGAGGAAGGCGGTAGAAGCATCGAAAGGTATGAGTTGCTCCGGGAGATCTGGAGAGACGACAAGTAGCCTGCAGCCTGCATTTGACTGTGTACAGCTAACTGTGTATTCTGAGTTGTAACTCGATTTTGAACAGTTTCATATTTCAGTATTCGTGACATAAACCCCGGTTTTACAGAGACTCACAGCCAATGATATATGGAGTATTTACAAAATAAACACAGCTTTTAGTTATGAAATTACAAAATAACACCCATGAACTTTTGTTTCATTTACAGGAATTTTAAAATTGTTTACAATTACACCCCTTAAGTACCAAAATCTCCTTCAAGAAACCTGAGAAAAAACACCCAAATAATGTATTGACATTTAAAATCTCAAGTGTTTTTGTAAGACCGAGTAAGTATTTTCTTTCCCTCAAACTTTATAAATATATGTAAAGCTTTAAATATCAAACAAAATACTGTACATCTTAGTATATATAGAGTAAATATTAATTATTTTAGTTCAATAAAAACAATCTTCTCAAACAAGAAAAAATATTGATACTTGTGTCCACCAACGTTTTTTATTCCTAATTATAATTTCTGAAAAAAAGCTTAAGTTCATTTGGTATAAAAAAATCAATTCATTTTAGTTCAGAGCTTAAGTTCAGTTCAGTTCAGATCGCTTAAGTTCAGTTCAGTTCAGTTCAGATCGCTTAAGTTCAGTTCAGTTCAGCCGGTTTTAGTCCAAAAGAACAGTACTAAATTCCTTTTAACCATAATCACAATTAAAAAGGGAATTTCATGCGCATATATCGACCAAGGGTAAGATAAGAGGAAATTCTAATATTAATACAATAAAACTTTTATAAATTAATACTCGATTGATTAATAACCTCTCTAAATTAATAGAAACATTCGGTCCTGACTTGGTCTTTTAAATGAAAGAAATATACTCGATAAATTAATAACTTCTTTAAATTAATAAAATTTCACGGTCCGGATACTAATAATTTATAGAGATTTTACTGTATTATCAAGAGAAACTCATCATCTCACACATTACACTCTCCTCATTCTTCATTAGTAATGTTACAAGGGCTCTCGTATCATATTGCTCCTCCATCTCTTGAGACTTCCTATATTTAGCTTGATATCCTTCTCTTCCGAGCTTCCACTTCCTCGAGCGTTTGATAGCTATGAATTTGATTCTTCGAACAAAAAAATTGAATTATACGTATTCTTTAGCTGAAATTAACACTATAAATTTCTAAAAATTATACATACCATGTGAAATAGATACATGTATTCCCTCGAGACTCTTACATTCAAGACGAACACTTATGGAGTACAATAGAGCTAACATGTCCAAGACGAACACTTATGGAGTACAATAGAGCTAACATGTCATCATAACTCCAATAACATATTAAAATGCTTCGAAGCATTCCTTGAATGATTGAAAAAACAATAAAACACAGAAATTAAAGAAGACACAATTCCACAAGAAACGAATTTGGATAAAAATGAATATGCAAGCACACCCATGAGATTTAAAAAAAAAACACAATCACATCATGTCAAAAAAAAGAAGCCACCACAAACAAATCAACAAGATTAGTCTCATGCGTAATATAGTAGCATTTTTGGACCAGAAAAAACTTCATCATTGTATTTATGTTCATATATTTCAATATGTCTTTAATTGATGGATAACTTCTGATCTTGCACATGACGAACTTTCGTCTATCTGGCTATGAACATGGTAACTCAACTTAAAAAAAATGTTGTAAAAAAAACTCTTAATTTATTTTAAATTGATAATTTGAACTCCATAACTTATAACACTAAAAAAAATCAATTTAACGACAAACTTGTTTTGTCTTTGATTCTACCAATTTTGTTTCGGCTATGAACATGGTAACTCAACTTAAAAAAAAATGTTGTAAAAAAAACTCTTAATTTATTTTAAATTGATAATTTGAACTCCATAACTTATAACACTAAAAAAAATCAATTTAACGACAAACTTGTTTTGTCTTTGATTCTACCAATTTTGTTTCTAAATAAAACTAATTGAAGCAAAATAGTTTGTCTCTTATACACCTATATTTTGTCACAATTTTCTTAAAAAAACAATGATTATTATATTGTAGTGAGAAACTTTAAAATATTATTGAAAAATCAATTTGTTATTAAAAAGTTGATGAATCAAAAATTAAATATCTAATTTTTAAACATTATTATATATACTAATAATAATTAACTTTAATAATAACATTATTTGTATTGATTCAAACATAACGAAAATATCATGAATATAATAAATTTATTGAACAACAAAAAATAATTTCAAACATGTTTCAATACTTCACAAGTAAAATGGGTAGTAAAATTACAATTGATTGGAATTGATAATCCTCTGTAAAATTGGGGAAAGAGTTATATTTTTAATGTGATTGATAGAGTGGGAAGGGGAGTTTTTGAGTTGTTAAGTGTGTTGAAAGGGAAGAGAGATTAATTTTAAAAAATTTGTATTAAATCAAATTAAAACATAATTTATTCAATTAAATAATTTTTTTAACTTAATTATTATTATTATTATTTTATTTGTTTAAAAACTAAAGTTCACGTATCATATTCATATTCACATATGATATGAGTATTTCAATATAAATTTTACTTCTAACCTAAATGAACATTGAATTGTTAATTTATCCAAACCTAAGGGCATGTTATTAATATAATGTGAAATTACAAAAATCTAAATGTATATCTAAGCAGGTTATAAATAATTTTGGCATGTTATTTTATAATTTCACATATTATAATGTGAAATTACAAAAATCTAAATGTATTAGAGACTAAATTTTATTTTGATATAGAAAATATTTAGAAACAAAAATATACCAATATGGTTATAAATAATTTTGGCATGTTATATTATAATTTCACATATTGTAATTTGAAATTACAAAAATCTAAATGTATTAAAATGTTATTTTATAGTTTCACATATTATAATGTGAAATTACAAAAATCTAAATGTATTAAAGACTAAATTTTATTTTGATATAGAAAATATTGGGAAACAAAAATATTTTTCTCAATGTATAATTTATATGAATAGATAAGAAATTGAGTAAAATATAGTTTTGTACCTTAAATTAGTTAAAATTAAAATCTTTTTAAAATTAAAATTTCTATTAAATGTTTATATTAATGTAACTTATATATGAAACAAAAAAATAATAATTTTGTGTGAGAATATATTTCAAATAAAATACTATAATTTTGTATTTTAAAGATGGTTAAAATAAAATTTATTTTAATTTTGAGTGAAAATATATTTCAAATAAAATACTATAATTTTGTATTTTAAAGATGGTTACAATAAAAATTATTTTACGTATAAATTATAAATGAAGAACAAAAATAATAAATATGTGTAGAAGAAAAAAAATAATTATGTGTGGAGCAAAAAATTAAGTGTATATAAATTATATATAAAAAACAAAAATAATAAATATGTGTAAAAGAAAACAAATATAATTATGTGTAGAGCAAAAAAAATTAAATGTGATAATTAAAAAATTAATATGTTTATTAAATATTTATATAAAAAAATATTATGTATGGAACAAAAATAACGAAACCTAAGTATAATTTTTTATAATTATTTCTTTTGTATAAGTAAATGTTAATGTTTTTTGCGTTAATTATTTTTTATTTCACTTTGGTTGTTGATTGTTTTTTTATATGAGATTTGAGAAATTTTAGAGAAAATTATATAAGTAAAAGTAATTAAGTAATTTTATATAAAATACAAAATAATAAGTGTGTAGCACAAAAATATAATGAAGAACAATTGAATCCAAAATCACAATATTACTCTACAATGACATTTTTATACTCATACTTTAAATAATCAATATATTTAATCAATGTTTTTATACTCATACTTTAAATAATTAATGTTTCAATTATGTTTTTATACTCATACTTTAAATAATTAATATATTTAATCAATGTTTCAACTACCTAAATGGAACTTTGAAAAACTTTGAAAAACTTGGATGGAGTGTTATCTTTCAAGTTATATATGTTATTTTTTGCAAACTTCAAATTTTGAAAAAATTGACGAAAATATTTTTTATGAATAAATGAAGCCACCTCGTCGCTCCGTCTTGTATTGCAAGACGCACTACATCAGCACAATTATAAAATGGACTGGGCTCGTCTTGTAGTGCAAGACGAACTACGTCCTAGTATATATATATATATATATATATATATATATATATATATATATATATATATATATATATATATATATCCAAATAATTTAAAGTTCATTAATTATCTAAGGAAAAATTGAATAACAATCAACACATATAAAGTTTGTGTTTTTTTTTTTTTTATTATTAAAAACTAAACTTTCAAGTTTCAATTGAAAAAGGTTATTATATATAATGGGTGAGAACTTTTACTTAATTTTTATTAAAGTATAATTATGTTCAATCTTTAATTTACTAGTAATTTTGGGTTATTATATATAATGGGTGAGAACTTTTACTTAATTTTTATTAAAGTATAATTATGTTCAATCTTTAATTTACTAGTAATTTTGGGTGAGAACTTTTACTTAATTTTTATTAAAGTATAATTATGTTCGATCTTTAATTTACTAGTAATTTTTATAAACTTGATCATACACCATTAATTATAACGGTATACCTAGTCTGAACTTTTATATAAACGTTGAATAAATATTGATTATTTAAAAAAAAATCCAAATGTTTTGATATTGATTATTTAAAAAAAATCCAAATATTTTGTGGATTTTTGTTACATGATATAGTACTATATGTTCTTAATTAGTTTGCAATCACACTATGAAAAAAATCAATAAATCACTAAATCCACTGTTTGAGCACACCAAGTTTGCCACATAAAGATATATAAAATAGAGTATTAGAGTTATTCCACAATCTTTAAATTGACAAAAATCAATAAATCACTAAATCCACAGTTTAAAATTGACAAAAATCAATAAAGAGTTATTCCACAATCTTTAAATTGACAAAAATCAATAAATCACTAAATCCACAGTTTAAAATTGACAAAAATCAATAAATCACTAAATCCACAGTTTGAGCACACCGAGTTTGCCACATAAGCATATATAAAATAGAGTATTAGAGTTAGTTAAAGTTAAAGCTAAACAATGCAATAGACTACCATTGCAAGGTTGTTGGCCTATACAAGAAGTAAGAATGGGTATAGATGAAAAATACTCAGTGATGGAAGTCATTATGAGTTATATTATTTTTTTCAAAATGTTTTTGTGGATTTTTGTTGCATGGTACACTATTTGTTCTTAATTAGTTTTCAATTACATATGTACACGGTCTTTAAATTGACAAAAATCAATAAATCACTACATCCACAGTGAGCACACCAAGTTTGCCACACAAATATATATAAAATAGAGTATTAGAGTTGGTCAAAGTCAAAACTAAACAATGCAATCGACCATTGCAAGGTTGCTAGCCTATACAAGAAGTAAGAATGGGGTAAACATGAAAAATACTTAGTGATTCATCCGCCATGAAAACAAAAAAAAATGATCCTCTTTCTAAAAAAATAAATTAGTACTTTTAAAAGATTGAATTGTATGCCACTTAATTTTAGTTTTTTTAGCCTAACAATAACAAAAGAACACTTAATTTTTGGAGTCAAGATAACCCCCTCAGATCATTGAATTTATTGAAAAAAAAATGAAATCTAGAATATCACCATATTAATTAAAATCAGTATCACACATATCGAATTTCGTAATACCCGTCATTTAATCGAGTATAGGGTCATTAAAAAATAATTTTAGAAAAAAATGAAACAACATAAAAGTTTATATTTATGAAAATAAATCAACATTATACTTTATGTATAGATAATTTAAAATTATAAATTTTAGAATTTTTTATTTTTTTTCAATAAAATATAAACAAATTAATATGTTTTATATAAAATTTTATGTATAAAATGAATGTAAATTAAACATAAAATTTAAACCAATGAGAAAGGAACATATGAGACCAATCTCTTGTCATCTAAAATGCAGCTGCATGTGAATTTATACTCAACTAAAAGTACACAATTGAAGATGCTTTGAATATGCACAACACCAAGGTTCACAATAATGATGAACTCGAAGAGGTATATATAATCTTTGTGAAATTATTATGTACAAACGCTCATTGATGGTATATATGTATATTTGATTATTCTTTGTAGTTTGACAGTCACGAACGATCTATAATTGATGAACTTGTTGATGTAATTACTTTTCGTTTCAATTTGTGATCCATCGCTAAAGACTTGCGATGATACGTAAACATTGTAAGAGAACTCCTCGTCGACTCAAAACCGAAAGCCATTCATCACAACAGCCTATACATCTATAATCCTAAGACGACCTAATTTTGCGAGTGAAGTGTTTGTACAACATTACATGTAATATTGGGGCTGCCGAAGGAGGAAGGAACTACACAACACTAACCAGTGACGTCATACATTTGAACACAAACTCTTTCCTACAACACAGAAAAACTCTTATTGTTCTTCATCCAAAAACTCAACCCCTTCCCCAGCTTCCTCCTAGACACCGGCTTGCACGAAGGAGTCGAGTCCTGACCAGACAACGCCACGTCACCACTCTCCGACGGGTCCCGCTGCCTTTGCTCTCTGAACAGCATCAAAAGCTTATTCGCTTTCTGCCTCCCTCTACTCGTCCCGCTCACCGTGATCGACACTAAAGACGGAATTACCCCTTCTTGAAGAACCATCTGGCAGCACCTCTCGTTCGAAACACACAAAGTGTGGAGGCACGCCACTGCCTGTTCTTGCTCGGTGGCCTCCCCGACATCGAGAATCGTGGCAAGGCCGCTGACGAGCCCAGGGGCTGTCGTGATCTCGTCTTTTGCGGTTTTGTCCGAAGCTAAGTAGATTAAGATGGCGATGCATTTCTCGGTGGTCGGGTCGGTGGGGTGCGTGATAACGTTAAGGGCATCGATGATGCCGGCTGAGAGGAGATGAGGGATGTTGGGAGGATGGCTGGAGATATTGTAGAGTGTGTGGAGTGCGTCGAGCTTACACTGGATTTCGTCTTCGTGATTCAGTATAGAGATCAGGAAAGGGACAACTTCGGAGGTTCCGATAACGGGCTTCGCCTTCTCGAGGCAGGAAAGGTTCATGTAAAGGGCTGTGGCTGCTCCAACTGAGTCGTTGTTAGCTGTCATTTTCTGCAGTATCGGAAGTACTCCTGATGACAGCATCAGTTCTTTGTTCCTGAAAATTAAAATAAAATCATATAAGCTTCCAATAGACTTATTATGAGCTTATAATCTGTTCTTAAAAGCACGATCAATTTATTTTTCGAACCAAACACTGCATCAACTTACTTTGATAATAAAAAATTTAACTTTAAAAACATAAGCAAACACTCTAAATACACAATCTTTTGCAGTTACTAACATCTTAAACACCATCTTATTTTGAAAATAAAGCATTAGCAGATTATAATCACTAAAATATCTTAGCAGATGCCCGAGCCAAGAAATCAGCTAAACACCCTGTTATACAATTTTTATACGGTTTAGTTTCAGTTTACCTGTCATTGTTTAAGGCAAGGTTGAAGAGAGCCATAGCTCCGGTTTCACGAGCCTTCCCGTTACCCGCATAGAAAGTCGACTCTAAAAAACACAACAAAGGCTCCACAAAACCGCTAGCCCCCATACACATCCTTGCGTCTTCATCATCTCTTAGCAAATGCCTAATTTTCTCCACCACTTTACATTTCTTTGCCAGGTCACCTTCCTCCTCTAAAACGGTCAAAAAACGTCCAAAGGCAGTATTATTATTATTATTACTTACTCCATAATCATCCCGTCGAGCGGAAACGGATTCCTCTTCACAATTAAATTCTATGAACTTGCATGACCCAACACTCCCCATCGACTTCGAGTTCGTAGAATCAGTTCCGGACAAAGCAAGCCTCCAGTAGTTGATATCGCGCAAAACTGGTGGGCCATCCGGAACAGATATCCCGTTCTGTTCGCACCAGCCAGCCACCAAACCCTTGACACAGTAATTTGGAGTCAAAGTGAGATGAGAGAGCTGGTGTCGACTTTTGGGACAGGTGGCATGCCCATCACCAAACCATTTCTCTATGCAAACCCTTTCGTATGTCTGCCCAGAAGCGATGATAACCGGGTCATACATAAGCTGCAACGATATTGGACATCGCAGCTCTTCCGGTGGGATAGACGCGTTTGAATTGAAGTTGAAGGAACTGAGTCTCGACATTTTCCGATCCAAGCCGTTGACTGTAGGGGAGCAAGGGTTTGACCCGTGTGAGTCGTTGTCGTCGGAGAATTCTGATTTGAATAGTTTTGCGTACTTTTTCATCAGATGCAAGAGATAAGTTACGATGGACTCCTTCCTTTTGTCTTCATCGGCCTGGGCCCGTTGAACGAGTTTCTTCAAAGCACGTCTTTCACGAAGTGCGGATCTTGACGATGTGATGCCCAGTTTAGCTACGGCCCCGTGAAAGGATTCTTGTTCGTTTTTCTCTGTATTGGAGTTTCTGCCCTTCTGAAGCAGTACGATTATGTCACTGCCGATTTGTTTCTCCACTGGGTCAAGTGAGAACTCGATACTCGCAAGTTCGCTTATGATCTCAGAAATCTGGATGTAAGGACAGTAAAATAAAATTCAGATATATGGAGGTGAATATGATACAAACAGCCAAAACCCAAAAACTCATGTTAGTATCATAATCACCTCCATAATGCGAAACCCATAATTACATAAAATGCCAACCATTCACTCCGGCTATATTATAGTAGTATAGTAGTAGTACATTAAGAAAAGAAAAAAAAGTATTGGAATACAGAAATATTTGGAACGAATGGATCTTTTGTAGAATCTAAAACCTACCTATATATTTAGATACAACTTCCTAAAGGAAAAATGAAATCCAAGCTCCAATAAACTCACCTGAGATCCAATAGTCTGAGGAACAATATCTTCAACCCGCATTAAACTATCTGCGAGTGCACGTTTGGCTTTCTCGAATTTCAGAACTATTGCATCGCCCGTGATTGCCTAATGACCGACAAACGAAAAACAAAGCATTGACAATCAAACAATTAACAAAGGCCAAGCACATACACTAACACACGAGAGGATTCGAGTCTTACCAAGTAAAGTTTACTGCAATCCGCACAGTGCTGAAGAACATTCTTCGTTTTCTCGAGCGCAATGTGCAGCGAGCATAATGCCTGAATGCCGGACGTGCTCCTCGGCCTAGCTCGTTCTAAATCGGGAAACAAAGCCAGGACTTTGACATACATAGTCCGTAGGTTCCTACACATGGCATCGTGCAACTGCACCGACAAGTAATCGATCGATCAAATAACCGTTTACACATCATCATCATTCGATTATCAATCGCACATACCTTCGGCTCGCCGATGGAGAGCAAATTATATTCAATCTCAGAAGTCTCCATAGCTCGACAAAAAACTATTCCTTTCTCGGTTGTTGAATGCTTACTGAAAGTAGCAACTCGGTAAATTATTAATTGTTATTGAAATTCTTAAATTTGTCGCACTCAATTAAAAAAATAGCAATTAAATTAACTCATAAACACAATTTCTTCTTCCCACAAATTAATCAGAAATAAGAAGAAAGAAATGGATCCAAATTCATCGAGAATCGAACTGCAAAACATACCTGAATCAACCTCGAATCGTCCATGGAGGTTTCATAATCTCGGATTCGACGAGCTCGCAATGAGATATTTCCCCCAATTTTTGGCGTGTCGGAATCAGGAAGTTTTAGTGAGAGAAAGTAGAAAGAGAATGGCAGAATTTATGATGCAGGGATGGGCGTGGAGAAAGAGTAAACTGTTTGGGATAATATTTAATTTTGAGAGAATATATATATATATATATAATAAATAAATAAATAAATAATGATTTATTATTAAATTAAGTGACATGATTTTCAAAAAAGTATATACAACTTTTGACAGGAAATTTTGATGGTGTTGAATTCCGAAGTATTTTTCCGGCCCAGCGCCCGACAGCAGCCAACCCCCCACAGGGTCATAAATGTCATTCAGACGCACCGGTTTTATTGGCGTCGACGAGTGCTGATTACTTTTCCATAATTAAGGATTAAAAAAAGAAAATCCAAAATTAGTAAGTAATTTTTAAGATGATTTTTTTGATTAACCGATAAAGTTGTATGTCACGACCCATTGAAAAAATAGATATGTATATTTCATACGTTGTGTATAAGATACATTAGCAGAGATGGTTATATACATGCTAGACCATCCTGTGTAATAGGAAAGAAAATATTCCTACAAAAATAAGGAAGATATGTTTAGGAATTATGGGGTCTTCCTTAATTAAGATCGTGAGTATCTCCAAGATATCAGCAAATCTCAACACACCCCCTCAAGTTGGAGTGTGGAGGTCTCGAACACCCAACTTGTCACGTAAGAAACGATATCGCTCCGCGCCGAGAGGCTTAGTGAAAATGTCCGCCGTTTGAAATTGAGTAGAGATAGCACATGGTGTGATGTCACCACTCGCTACACGTTCGCGCACAAAGTAGCAATCCATTTCAACATGCTTTGTGCGTTCATGAAACACGGGGTTAACAGCGATATGACGAGCTGCTTGATTATCGCAAAATAGAGGAGTCGCCTCCATTTGTGGTGCGTCCAAGTCTTTAAGAAGCCAACGTAGCCACAACACTTCACACACTGTAGTCGCCATTGCTCGATACTCGGCTTCAGCGGAAGAGCGAGCCACTACCGTTTGTTTCTTGGTTCTCCATGAGATGGGCGATTCGCCAAGGCTAATGAAGTAGCCAGTGCGCGAACGACGAGTGAACACGCAACCTGCCCAATCTGCATCGCTATACGCCTTTAAAGTCAAACCGTCGTGTGCTGGTAAAAAAAGCCCCTGACCAGGGGTAGTTTTTAAGTATCGAAGAATGCGGACAGCAGCATCCATGTGCGAGCGTCGAGGATGACTTAGAAATTGACTTAATTGGTTAACCGAGTATACGATATCGGGCCGAGTGACTGTTAAGTAGAGTAATCGACCCACCAAGCGTCTGTACTGAGATGCGTCGATTTCCGGACTATCGTCATTTTCTTGGAGCTTCAAGTTTTGTTCCATTGGAAAGTTACTGGGACGACTAGCTTGGACTCCACATTCCTCCAAAATGTCCAAGGTATACTTCCTTTGGCTAATGACAAAACCCTCTGGTGAACGTGCTACTTCGATTCCTAAAAAATACTTAAGCGGTCCCAAGTCTTTAATGCTAAACTGCGCATCCAAGTAGTCCTTAACCTGTTGAATGCGAGCATTATCGTTCCCAAACAACAGCACGTCATCGACGTAAATGAGTGCGGAAACGTAGGTCGAACCTCGTCGAAACACAAACAAGGAATGGTCAGCTCTAGATTGTTGAAAACCAAGTGTGAGAAGCGCCTTTGTAAATTTTTGATACCAATTCCGCGACGCTTGTCGTAGGCCATAGAGAGACTTCTGTAATTTACAAACACGGGTATCACCAGACTTCGCAAATCCTTGAGGAACCTTCATATAAACATCTTCTTCAAGATCTCCATGGAGGAATGCATTATTCACATCTAATTGATGTACTTCCCAATTCTTCTTGGATGCAACGGCTAACGCACACCGAACGGTTACTAATTTTGCAACAGGGGCGAAGGTTTCATGGAAATCAATTCCTTCTACCTGAGTATATCCCTTGGCGACAAGACGAGCTTTGTAGCGTTCCACCTCCCCATTGGGTTTGTATTTGATTTTGTAGACCCATTTGGAATCTACAACTTTCTTTCCGACGGGTAATTCGACTAATTTCCAAGTGGCATTTTCTTCTAGAGCTTGAATCTCCTTTTTCATTGCTTCACACCACTGAGGGTCCTTGACTGCCTGATAAAAGTGTTTTGGCTCATCACGCGAAGTGATGGCCGCTAGGAAAGCTCGGTGAGATTTCGAAAATCTATTATAAGAAACAAAATGGGAGAGGGGATATACCGTCGAGGTTCCTGAGTCGGGCATGGGCTGTGAGTGGTCTATTGAGGGTGGAATGTCAGTCACAAAATTTTCAAGGTGTTTTGGTCTCGACCTTGCACGTGTACTGGTCCGAATATTTCCATTTCCGGAGCTTGACCCAACTGGAGGAAAATTGGCTTGTACATCCTGAGTAGTACTTAAGTCATGCGAATTGAGCTCAGGTGTTTCAGTTGGTTGTGGCCCAACCTCTGCATGTTTCTCCTCCGAAGGTCGAGAATGATACTCAGTCACCAAGTCATCACTACTGGAATCGAAGGCATGTTGTATGGTCTTTAATGTATCCACCAACTCAACTTCTCCATGCAATTTCAGCCCATTAATATTTTCATCAAAAGGAAAAATATGTTCCAGAAACGTAATGTTACGACTTGAGTATATTCTTTGACTCTTTAAGTCATACATTTTATATCCCTTTTGTCCTGTGGGGTACCCTATAAAAACACATGGTCTCCCTTTCTCACCAAATTTATCTTGTTTGCAAAGACTATTGTGTGCATAAGCTAGACACCCAAAAACGCGAAAATGATTGTATGAGGGAATTTTGCCAAGTAAAATTTCGTGTGGCGTTTTATTTTCAATGACACGGGATGGTAGTTTATTTATGATGTATGCGGCGGTCAATACACACTCTCCCCAAAAATCTATAGGTAATGACGCTTGAAAACGAAGAGCTCTAGCCATTTCAATTAAGTGTCTATGTTTTCGCTCTACGATTCCGTTTTGTTGAGGTGTGTAAGGACATGATGTTTCAAGTAAAATTCCACGTTCCTTATAAAATTCCTTCATAGAACTAGACTGAAACTCTAAACCATTGTCAGCCCGTATCCTTTTTACCTTTTTATTAAACTGGGTGTCTACCATGTTGCAAAACGTCACCAAATTTTTCCCAACTTCAGACTTATTTTTCATTAAGTAAACCCAGACCCCACGGCTATAGTCATCAACAATGGACAAAAAATAATGTTCGCCATTGAAAGAAGCTGTTTGATAACGACCCCAGATATCAATATGTATCAACTCAAAACAACCAATTGTCTTGGAAAAACTGATCGGAAAAGGCAATTTATTCTGTTTTGCACGAATGCACGAATCACAAAAATGAGTAAAAGTACCAAAATTATCCAACTGCTGAATTTTCTGAAGAACTCCATCCGAAGCATGACCAAGTCTTCTATGCCAGACCGTAGAATCCAACGAGACCGACATAGCCACCCCCTCACGCTTGAATGGTTCCAAATAGTATAGACCATCACGAGCTTTACCCATCCCAATCAGGTTCCTCGAACGTAAGTCCTGTATGACACACGTATCCCGAAAAAAAGTTAACGAGCAATCCATGTCACGAGTTAACTTACTTACAGATAGTAAATTGCAATTAAACTCCGGAACATTCAACACATTCTTCAATTTTAACCCATTTATTAAATGAGCATCACCAATACTTTTAACCGGTATCAAATCCCCATTTGGTATTTTCACGGCAGGATTGTCGTCAATTTTCTTCGACTTTTCTAATAGATTTTCATTATATGTAATGTGCTCATTAGCACCAGAATCAATAACCCAAGAGTTGAGAGAATTGGCCTTACCAGTCATGTTAGCAACTGGAAATTGAGTAACCTGATTATTATTTCCTTTTCCCTTAATCATTGCCAACAATTGTGCATGCTCCTCTCTAGTGAAACTCGGATTAGAGCCTGCTTCACCAGTAACAGTGGCTGCACGAGGTTGAGGTTTGGATTTTGATTTGAGTGGTCCATACTTCTCCAACCACCAATCCGGATAACCTTCAATTTCAAAGCATCCTTCAATAGTGTGACCTGTTTTGTGACAGTGTGTGCACCAACGGTCATCATTCCTTTCGTTTCGTTTGTCACCACCTCGTTCCTCCTTTTTGCTCGACACATGAGTGGAAGGCTTACCAGTATTACGAGAGGAAGGTTTCTTAGAAACATGGAAAGCAGCAGCCTCCGAAGTCGTTCTTCGTGTCGCTCCTATCAACCGCTGCTGCTCGTCTTGACTGACAAGATGAAAGGTAGCGCCAACAGTGGGAAGAGGGTTGCTGCTGAGTATTTGGGTTTTCACGGCTCCGTATTCCTCGTTTAATCCCATCAAAAAATCATAGAGGCGTTCTTTTTCTCGTAAGTTGGCGATTTCCTTTGCCAATTCACACTTACATTCACCGCAAGTGCACGTGGGCGTCGGAGTCACAGACTGAATTTCATCCCATACCCCTCGCAGTTTGGTGTAATATGCCGAGATTGATAGATTCTCTTGACGTATTGTTGTGACGATTCGTCTTAATTCATAGGCCCTGGGTGCGTTTTCTTTTCCGAATCGTTCTTGAAGATCGACCCAAATATCACGAGCCGTGGTCGCATACTTAACGCTGCTCTTAATTTCTTTCTCCATCGCGCTTGTGAGCCACCCCCTCACCATGGCGTTACATCGCTTCCAATTCATGAAATTCGCCGATCCTTCTTTTGGCATAGGAATGGATCCATCTACAAAACCAATTTTATTTTTGGCGAATAACGCGTTGGTCATCTCGACTAGCCAATCACCATAATTCCCGTCACGAAGGAGATCTTCTCCAACGTAATTCTGTCCGGGATGGTCGCCTGTAGTAAGAAAATAGGGTGATGAAATATCGAGAATACTTTTCTCAGCCGGTGTTTCACCGGATTTTCCATCATCGCCGGCCATCGCTCTATAGGAAGAGAAAGGAGGCGAAAAAGGAGGTTATGTTACCAGGTTTCTCTCTGATACCATGAAAAAATAGATATGTATATTTCATACGTTGTGTATAAGATACATTAGCAGAGATGGTTATATACATGCTAGACCATCCTGTGTAATAGGAAAGAAAATATTCCTACAAAAATAAGGAAGATATGTTTAGGAATTATGGGGTCTTCCTTAATTAAGATCGTGAGTATCTCCAAGATATCAGCAAATCTCAACACCCATGACCCAGAAATCTAACTTCAAGTAATTAGTCATAAGTGAATTGAACTTTTTATCGAGTTTTCTTTAGTGTTCTATACAACTGGCGACGAGCGGGAAATACAGGACTCTTGATTCTCACGACTTTTTTAGATCAAACAAAAATTATAAACTCGTGAATTATTGGGTATAGTTGCTGCTACTAGTCGTTTTTGGATTTTAATGCATGAATTAGGCTGACCAGATGGGCCCTGAGATATGAATGAGGCAATAGTACTAGGAATAGTTTTTAAAGATGTGGAGGAGGGGGCTTTAAAAACTAGAGAACAAAAATAAATACATAAATCATTATAATGTGGTCCAATTAATTTGTGTAATTAGAAAAAGGTGTTTTTGAGTTGATTAATATTTATGTAATTAGTGGCTGATGAAATAAGTAGGATCAAAACTTTTGGAAATCATTTGGCTTGACCAATTTGTGGTAGTGGGGACATTTTATTTATTAATTAATTAATTCATCATGTGGTTTGGTTCATAGCCATAAGTTTGTGATCCACATTTCATTTGGTACTTGTGACACTTTTCAAAAGAGTAGCTTGCTCTTTGGTGGGGGCATTGATTTCCTTTCTATTTTCTCTTCCCTTTCAATTTTACTATGAACTCTACTATTTCACATTCATTCGTATAGAAATCGATAAAAAAAAAACAAAAAAACTAGCACATGATTCCAAAATTTATGAACCGTGCCGAACGGATCTAGCCAAATCTTACTAAAATAAAAAACAATTCGTTGTCCCCGATCTCCAAATCGAATTCAAACCTATTGTTATTTTTATTTTGTTTTGTGAAGATAATCAAAATTCAAAAGGACACTCTTTAGTTAAGTCACCTAGAAAAATGTTAAACGAATCGAGTGGGCCGTAGTACAGAACCTCTATTGAGCCGGCCCATTTATTTCATTGTTGGGCCATGAATAATAAGTCACGATGAGCCCACCCAATAATCACACTGTGAATGAAGTTTTGTATTGCAGAGCAAGAAAACATTCCCTTTGTTCTTTGTGGAGTATTTTATTTTCCCAGTTTCTCGAATTCCTCCCATTGATTGATTTTTCTACGTTCGGAATTGTGCTTCTTCTTCTCAAAATATTTTCGGTCGGTGTATTTATCTGGGAGATCAAGATATTTTGGTGAGTAAAAAAAGGTTTAGAATTATATTGAGAATATAATTATATGTTGGGAAAAACAGCCCTGCAAACAGAAATAAACACGAGCTCTGTCGACACTGAATCTCTCACAATAATATTGAACAGCGTAGTAAATGACACTGAACAATGAGTTTTAACACTGAACCACTGAACTGAACACCAAAATCTCACACACGTCAATAAACACTCAAACTCACAACGCAGGAAGTTTATATATGGTTTATCGAACTCAAACACGAAGTAAAACAATCACACAACAAACGATTTTACGTGCTTCGATCACCGGAAAGGTAATCTACGTGCACGGTGGAGGGGAGGGTGGTTCTGGGATTATACGAAGCAAATGAACAATTACACAATGTTCTCTCTAGCTTACTTGTTGCATATTCATCGTTAACAGACGCGATTATATACTAAAATGAAAATTCACAAAATCGATTTCTTCATCCAAACCGTCGACCTGCAACAACCTCGCAAATCTCAGCCGTTTGATCAATCGATCCAATTCCTTGGGCATCTTGTAGATGAGCTGGCGGGGACCACAGCTGCGTAAGAATCATGCAATGAGGTGAAGAATCCGCTGAGAAATTGCTCGCCCTAGACCATGCACCATGCTGCCAGTTCAGAGCCGAAACGACGTCGTTTCTTTATCCGCGAAATTCAAATTCTGGCAAAATTACCAATTTGCCCCTGAAGTGCATTTTGTCGATTTTGCGTCCGGAGATGATTTTTCGTGTACATTTTAACAAATCTCCACCTTACACAACAAATCAACTCCCAGCAAATCTCCATAGCACAACAGCATCACAGTGTTCAACACTGATCACCCCATAAAAGCATTGATCAAGATTTAGTTCAAGAACTGACCTGAATCAGATTTCAGAACCAACTTCAAATCCAAATCCTGCTCTCCACAACTGGAATTAGGATCTCTAATCAGTCCCATCATGATCCTTGATTCCTTAGCTTCAAATCCATACCAGGAACTCATCATATGATTCATTATAGCTCCAGAAAATCCCAAATGCGACTAAGTCACTCAAAATTGATTTAGTTGAAAAACTCATGTACTCAACTTCTTCAATTCTGAATCAAATGACTTCAAACCACCTCCACTAGGTTTGTACACTGAAATGTAACTCCACAGCACATTTCATACACCACAAATCATCCTCCAACACAGAATCACTACACAAGTAATTCAAGAACAGACACTGTCCAGTCAATCAAACCATTGACTTTAAGAATCCTTAACAACCATGCATAAAACACAATCCACACAGTTCATAAACATGACTATGAACCTCAGGCCACAGTCAAACCACTCAGAAACACAACTGAGCAAGAAAATCACAGAATCATACTCCAAAATTCTCAAAACTGCCAGTTTGAGTATTTTGTTGCATAACTCTCCAACCACAGCTGATCTCTCACCTCAACTGCAGTCAAAAGAACCACAACCTCAATGAGATTGTGAAAGGTCCACCAGTTGGACCAAATCCTGACACAACTTAAACTTCTCCACAGGTAAAACCTTGGTGAAGCTATCTGCTGGATTGCCTTCAGTGGCAATTTTCTCAACCTTCACTATCTTCTTATCAACCACATCTCTAACAAAATGCAGTCTCACATCAATATGTTTGGATCTCTCATGAAACACTTGGTGTTTTACCAGGTGCAAAGCACTTTGGCTATCACAGTTTACTGAAACTGTTTCTTGCTCAACTCCAAGTTCATTTAGAATCCCTTTCAACCATATTGCTTCCTTGATAGCCTCAGTCATAGCCATATACTCACTCTCAGTAGTGCTTAAAGCAACTACACCCTGTTGAGAGGCTTTCCAAACCACAGCAGTACCAAATAAAGTGAAAACATAACCAGAAATGGACTTTCTAGTATCCACATTACTTGCAAAGTCAGAATCAACATATCCATGTTGGAATAGGTGACCGGCGAGCCAACGGTTGGCCGAGCGGTTAACCGTATTCCGTTATATAACGGTTTATTTCGTTAATTAATGAAACCTTTATTAATGGCATATACTATATCTGCTCCCAATGTTGAATCATAGATATAGTCCTGTACGGTTACACATGTTGTATGAATTCGGTTTTGTGGAAACCGAGAGATAATTCTGTTAACGCAACGTAACTGGTCAAACTCAGTTCCTAGTCGATGGGTTACGCCAATAACAAGGATACCCGGCCTTTCCCCCTTGAGACTAGCACTTAGTGTATGTGGGCTAATCTCGAGCCTCGGTGTTGGGACATCGACATACTTGAGTGGGTGCTCACTGTTGATGAGTTCACTGAACCCCCTCTCCCTGGAATCTCTAAGTGGTTATCACTGATCGAGTAGAGAATTCCATAATATAGTTGTACACAATTAATCCTTAAGACCCAGACATCATCGTGACTTCATCAGAGGACTATCTGTATCGTGACGTGTCTCTGATTCCCTTGAAAGGGAGTAAGTCGAAAAAGGAGACAATGTTCGTGCAGTTCGAAATCTGATGTGAAGTCTGTGCATGGTAGTAGGGGATCTGATCGCTTGATATAGATCATGGATGTCCTGTGTGTTCGGATGGTTCGTAGTCCCGGAATCTCTGGCCAGAGTTGAATAGTGAGGTGATTAGAGAAATGTGTTTCTCTGAATCAATCACGAATGGATTTTACGAAACCTAGAACGTACGCACAGTTATCAAACTCAACAAGAGATCTCGATTAACCAATATCTCTAGTTTGATCGGGACATATGTATCGGAGGGATCGTACTGTACGCTAACTATATTACAAGGTTCTTGCAGGCACTTCATTTGTATCTAGGGAATTAGTGAAGCGTGGCTGCTAGACGCTCGTCACTGATTCGTTGGGCACCGACTTGTTCGGAGATTAAATAATATGATTATTAATCTAAAACTCTTGGGAGTAGTTGAAATAAGAACAATATGTTGTTCGAATCACAATATGTTGTGAGCCCACGGCTAGTTATACACCTGAACCATTGAGGGTCACATTCTCGTGTAAACCGATCCTTGAATACGATCATGTATTAATTAACTGTTAATTAAGTACATATAGTCGGAGGTCAATATGATTGAATCCGAGATTCATAATTGTGATTATGAGTTGGAAATAATAATGAGCTAAAGAAAACGGACACGATGGTGTACACTTTCTATTTTGGGAAATTTCCCGATTTAGCAGTACCCCTGAAATGGGCTTTCCGATTTTGTGAAATTGGAAAATTTTATTTTTATCTCATATTGATGAGAAAATTAAAACGAGAAAGAAAATATAATCGTTATATTTTTCGGAGATGAAATTGATTGTCAATTTTGGAGAAACGTAATGACGGCTAATATATTGGGCCGGCTAGGGTTAATGGATCTGATCCATTAGGGTTTGAGCCCAACAAGCTCCTTTCTTCACCTATAAAAGGAGCTCCATAGGCATGAGAATAAACACACCAAAGTGAAGAGCTCAAAACCCTAGCCTCACTTTCTCTCCTCTCCTCTCTCCCTCTCGTCCGCCCCCTCGGCTCCTCCCTCTGAGGACCGCCGACAACCGGAGCCGCCGCCCGCCGCCGCCTAGTGCCGCCGCCGGCAACCGCCTCCCCTCGCCGGAATCCGATTCCGGCACCGTTTTTCCGGCCCGCTTTTCCCGTCGTATTCTCCCTTACGTGTTTCTAGTGCAATACGTAAGTTGGATTACCTATACGAGGTGAAACCTGATTAGACGAGAGACGCCGAAGGAACGCCCGAGCACAGCCCGAGTCGCGCCCGTGCGCTCCAGCCGTGACACACGAGTCCAGCCGAGAGCCCCGCCACTCGCTCGGCTCTCCCCGCACACGACCCGTGCCGTCCCCGCGTCGCATCCGCGCGACTTCCGACGAACCTCGTTTCGTCCGATGAATCCCTGAGGTACTTACGATTAAATTTAGATTTAATTGTTTGCGTTAAATGTTTGCGCTATGTACTGTTAATGTTTGTGCTATGGGATTTTTAATTGATAAAGAAAAATTAATTGTGATTAATTTAAATGTCAATTAAATTCAAATTGATTCGAATTAAATAATATGATTATCTTAATTGTCAATTTGAAGCAAACTGATTATGTGCACATGTTTACGTAATTAATTATATATGTGTAATTAATTAATTTGATTAATTTAATTGCACAATTCAAGTTGATTAGAATTAAATAATATGATTACGTTAATTGTCAATCCGATGGAAATTAATTATGTGCGGATGTTTAAGTTGATTAGAATTAAATAATAAGATTATGTTAATTGTCAATTTGACGCAAATTAATTATGTCTGGGTAATTAATTGTAATATATTAATATGATTAATATAATTGCGCTACAAGTAATATATTAATATGATTAATATAATTGCGCTAGATTTAATTTGTGTAGTATGAGATGCATGAATTAAATATTTAATTATTTGATAATTAAATTAAATGATGAATTATTGATTCTAATAGATTTTAATTAAATCAATTAATGCATGTAATATTGAAAATATGATTTTCAATAAAATAAAATAAATATAATGTAAAATGTTTACATTAATGAAAAACGGTTTTTCATAAAATTTTTGTTTTCCGCTGCGTATACATGCACGATCCCCAACAGTGGTATCAGAGCGTAAGTTCTGAAATTGATTAATTGTCTATGGATATAATCACCTAAAGCATGCTGTTTGTTGAATTGATTGATTTAATGTTGTTTAATTGGGACTTAGTTGTTTCTATTAAGATATTTATTTTTATCTAATAGATCCAAACAATGCCTAATTTGTTATCAAGTAACAATTCAATGTCGAACATGAATGCACCTCGGGGAGTGATTCATCTAGACTTGTTTTTGTTAAAACAAATTAGAGACATCGAGCCATATGATGGCATGATTCGATGGTCTGCTCGGCTCCCCCATTTATGGGAGATAGGGTCGCTCGCATGATGAATCGCTGGTTAGAAACCTCGAGTTTCACTTACG
This sequence comes from Euphrasia confusa, assembly GCA_954870475.1. Classification (NCBI taxonomy): domain Eukaryota; kingdom Viridiplantae; phylum Streptophyta; class Magnoliopsida; order Lamiales; family Orobanchaceae; genus Euphrasia; species Euphrasia confusa. The sequence continues at coordinate 48,598,575 of OX940949.1, read as the reverse complement.
AGACTTCACGTTTTGATTATTAAGATATTAATAAATTGAAATAGAAAGGAAGTATCAATATTTAATTTAGTGAAATTATTTATTGACCAATTAAATAATTGATTTAAATATTCGATCAACAAGGTGATAGATTAATTATTTGATTTAATTGTTAAATCAAGTTAATTAATAGAGCACCATTTAATTTGCGTACCTCGTTTTAATTGTGATTAAATGCTATGTGAATTATGTGAGATATATATATTGTGATATATGTTATGATTGTATGTGCTCGTTAGGATGACCTATAGAGGACATAGTTGTTAAGAATCAACAATCGATCACTCACTTCATTCTCTCCTGAGAATGTATAACGATTATTCTGATGAGATAACCAATCCTATACTCCTCCATTCTCTCCCGAGAATGTATATCAAGCCTTAAAGGAGAACCGATGTGTCGTTCTTTCTCCTTTCCTTCTACCGACAATAAATTATGTGAAAGCCACTTACAAGTAGTATGGTATGCCGTGTTAGCGGGGAGTACTGCTTGTGAGTTAAGCTGTAATTTATTGACATAAGATGGAGAGGTGTTAGCTACGATTCTTTTAAATATGTGTGGTCGGATAGATTAACTATGGGCTTACACATGTTTACTGGAGTCCAACTTTCACTTCTCACATCGGTAGGTCGGTCTTGACACATGGTTGACTTTGAAGGGTACGATTAACGTAGTTCATTGTCATGGTGAGGAAAAGTAATCTTTAGGGTCACATAGAGATGTGATTGAAAATGTTTCTACCTTTAGGTGAATGTAATCGGGCTAGATTAACTACGGGTTATATTCACGCTATTGGACCTAAAGCCCAACTAAGGAAAAATAAGTTTTCCCGTCTGTCTGCTAGAGGATAGCGGAATTCGAAAAATTTAGTGGGAGGCAATTAAATAATAAAGACCAAACATTTAATTGTAATCATTAATAACGAATTATCTCAATGTTAATCTTCTTAATATTTCTCAGTAATATTCTCTAAGATATCCCGTAACATCGATAATCGACCAATCCAAACTCACTGGCCCAAACCATTTGAATTGGAATCTCAATCTTGTGATTTAAAATGATGAGTGCCTCTATGTACTTAAGAGTAGATTATTTGATAATCTCACTCAACCTTTGACTGCTAAGGACTTCCACTTATGAGAAGTGAATTCCTAGTTCTTATGAATCGTTCATTATGAACTGCAACATGAACAAGCTCGATCCTTAAATGGATAAGTAGTTCAAGATGTTGATCAACGAGTCAACCATCAATACGAGAAATTTGTTCTCATTATTGCTTCTTCATGAAAGAAATGTTCTACTTGAAGAAAATGACGGAAATGGTTTCCGGTCAAAGCATAAAGATGGATAAAGGTGATACTAGAAGGGCGACTAAGAACAAGGTCAACAAATGAGTTGATGACGCTTGCCATCGTTGTGTGAATAAAGGCCATAGGGCCATAACTGCTAAAATACCTTGGGCAGAAACGTTCTGACAAAGGTTCGTATTGGGTTGTAGTTATTCTATTGTTTTGAACAATTGATTATTTGTTTCGTCTAAATTTAGAAACCTGCTATTAATAGAAATGTTCTATTATTAGATCTTACTTCTATATTTGATATAGAAGATAAAGGTTTTAATTTTGTTTTGGAAATCCGATTTCCTTTATACAAAAGAAAGCAAATATGATTTGCTAAAGACGATAAACAAATAAACAAGAATGAACTAAACCCAAATATCAGCAATGGATAGAAGTCAAAACCCCGCACAACTTTAGCACGCTAGTTGAGTGTGTTGAAGATCTATTGGATTTGATCCAAACGGAGATGTGTGATCCACTAATGTGTTACTGGTGGGGGTGGTTTTCAACTACCAAATGTACTTATGAAGTACACGTCTCTAATTTTGAAGTGTTCAATAATTTTAGACATCAAAGTAGGAAACCAACTTGGTTGCTATATTACGATATGATCGTGGTAATAAATATTTAAGCACCAAGCTTATTGACTATCTAAAAGAGAATACGATTCTCTGGCAATGGACTCCGTCTGGAACTCCTTAATTGGATTGAGTGTCCGAATGATGGAATCAAACTTTGTTGGACATGGTTCAATCCACAAAGGGGTTCACCAAATTGTCGACGAAACTGTAAAAGTCCTGCACTTTTGACAGTCGTCCATTTGCTGAATAGTGTTACCACCAAAGCAGTTAAAACCACACCATATGAACTTGGGCACTCCCGTATCCTGCTTGCGTGAAGCAGTGGCTAGTGGGAGATAAGTTGGATAGTAGATCCGGCTTATGCCATTTTGTGGGGTATCCTGAACATTCACAAGGATACCTGTTCTACTATATTTCTAAAACAAAATGTTTGTCTAAAGGAATGTTGCCTTCTTAGCGAAGAAGTTTCTATTCGATAGAAAAGGCAATATAGTAAATCTCGAAATAGTTCGAGAATATGAACCACACTATGAAGTTCAAACACAAGTACTTGGAGATGAACCAATTCAACAAACCACTGATATACCTCTTCATCTATCGGTTCGTAAATCCGAAAGTGTTCGGAAGGTACCTAATAGACTGTTCCAACTTGATAATGATCAAGATAAAGTTGACGATGGATATGATCCAATAAACTTCAACTGATTCGTATTGGATACGAATATGGGACATTGGCTTATTGCCATGAAATTCATAATGGACTGTATGTACTCCAACAAGGTTTGACCTTGGTAGATCCACCAAAGGGAATCGTTCCCAAAGGCTGCATATTGATCTATTAATTATGACGTGAGAGTATATATAGAAAGGTGTGACCTTTAAAGCAAGGATGATGGCGAAAGAAGTTACTCAAAGACAATGTGTTGTTTATGAGGCAATCTTTCCATCAGTCGCTGTGCTTAAGTCCATTACAATTTTGCTGGCCATTTCTGCATAGTATGACTATGAGATATGGAAAATAGATATGAAGTCTACTTTCCTTAAATGTGATATTATGGAAGAGTTGTAGCGCAGCCGGAAGGCTTCATATTTTCTGGAAAGGAGCAAAAGGTTTGCATACTCCAGCGATCCATTTATGGATTGAAACGAGCATCCCTAAAATGGAACATGTGTTTTAAATACAATAGTCAAAGCGTTGACTTGGTATAAAACTTAAAGGTACCTTGTATTCAAGAAGGTTAGTGGGAGCGCAGTGAAATTTAAGTGTTGTACGTTGATGACATACTAATCATAGGGATGATTGAGTGATGTTGCAGTCAACGAAAGCACGGTTATCCACACGTTTCTCGAATAAAGGATTTGAGGAGAGGCATCCTACGTATTGTGATACGTCACTATAGATATAGATCTAGAAGAATGCAAAATCTTCTCAATCCTTGTACATAGAAACTGTTTCTGAAATGGTTTAGCATGGAAGAATCCTGAAGAGATTCTTGCCTATGTCCCATGGGGTTCATCTCTCGTAATTCGTGTGACTGTAATGTTGATGGAATTCGAGGAGATGAAATGGACAACACATATATCTCCGCACTAGGGAGCATTATGTATGGCACGCTGTGTACTAGACGTGATATTATAAATGTTGTGAGTGTCACAAGTGAATATCAGTCGAACCCAAGACCGGCTTATTTGAAGTCGTGAAGGACGAAATCCTTGAGCACTAGCAATCAAAAGCAATAAGGAATTGTTCTTAGTCTGTGGGAGGTCCGAGTTGAATTTAGAGGTACTTACGAACTCTAGTTTTCAATCGGATGTGGATGACTAAAAGTCGATATCGGGATTCATATTCGAGCTTAGAGATGGTGTCGTATGCTGGAATGGTTCCTGCAACGACTAATGATTCTACCACGAGAACCTGAATATGTTGCAGCATCTAAAGCTGTAAAAGAGACTGTTTTGGACACGGAACTTTATCCAAATGTTGGTTATAGTTCCGGACGCAAATAATCAAGTAACTTTTACTGTGATTATACGGTGTCCTGTAGCAATGCTAAGGAACCGAGATCTCATCAGAAGTCCAAACATGTACTAGAGATAATATCATGTGATCTAAGAGATCAATGACAGAGGTGACGTCTGAGTCGAGAGTGTCACTTCGGAAGATAACTTTGTAGATTCCTGTACCAGGCCTTTATCTGAATATGTCCGCGAGAAACATCGAGGGTCGATGGGACTAAGATTCATGGATAGTTGGCTCTAGGTCAAGTGGGAGATTGTTGGAATAGGTGACCGGCGAGCCAACGGTTGGCCGAGCGGTTAACCGTATTCCGTTATATAACGGTTTATTTCGTTAATTAATGAAACCTTTATTAATGGCATATACTATATCTGCTCCCAATGTTGAATCATAGATATAATCCTGTACGGTTACACATGTTGTATGAATTCGGTTTTGTGGAAACCGAGAGATAATTCTGTTAACGCAACGTAACTGGTCAAACTCAGTTCCTAGTCGATGGGTTACGCCAATAACAAGGATACCCGGCCTTTCCCCCTTGAGACTAGCACTTAGTGTATGTGGGCTAATCTCGAGCCTCGGTGTTGGGACATCGACATACTTGAGTGGGTGCTCACTGTTGATGAGTTCACTGAACCCCCTCTCCCTGGAATCTCTAAGTGGTTATCACTGATCGAGTAGAGAATTCCATAATATAGTTGTACACAATTAATCCTTAAGACCCAGACATCATCGTGACTTCATCAGAGGACTATCTGTATCGTGACGTGTCTCTGATTCCCTTGAAAGGGAGTAAGTCGAAAAAGGAGACAATGTTCGTGCAGTTCGAAATCTGATGTGAAGTCTGTGCATGGTAGTAGGGGATCTGATCGCTTGATATAGATCATGGATGTCCTGTGTGTTCGGATGGTTCGTAGTCCCGGAATCTCTGGCCAGAGTTGAATAGTGAGGTGATTAGAGAAATGTGTTTCTCTGAATCAATCACGAATGGATTTTACGAAACCTAGAACGTACGCACAGTTATCAAACTCAACAAGAGATCTCGATTAACCAATATCTCTAGTTTGATCGGGACATATGTATCGGAGGGATCGTACTGTACGCTAACTATATTACAAGGTTCTTGCAGGCACTTCATTTGTATCTAGGGAATTAGTGAAGCGTGGCTGCTAGACGCTCGTCACTGATTCGTTGGGCACCGACTTGTTCGGAGATTAAATAATATGATTATTAATCTAAAACTCTTGGGAGTAGTTGAAATAAGAACAATATGTTGTTCGAATCACAATATGTTGTGAGCCCACGGCTAGTTATACACCTGAACCATTGAGGGTCACATTCTCGTGTAAACCGATCCTTGAATACGATCATGTATTAATTAACTGTTAATTAAGTACATATAGTCGGAGGTCAATATGATTGAATCCGAGATTCATAATTGTGATTATGAGTTGGAAATAATAATGAGCTAAAGAAAACGGACACGATGGTGTACACTTTCTATTTTGGGAAATTTCCCGATTTAGCAGTACCCCTGAAATGGGCTTTCCGATTTTGTGAAATTGGAAAATTTTATTTTTATCTCATATTGATGAGAAAATTAAAACGAGAAAGAAAATATAATCGTTATATTTTTCGGAGATGAAATTGATTGTCAATTTTGGAGAAACGTAATGACGGCTAATATATTGGGCCGGCTAGGGTTAATGGATCTGATCCATTAGGGTTTGAGCCCAACAAGCTCCTTTCTTCACCTATAAAAGGAGCTCCATAGGCATGAGAATAAACACACCAAAGTGAAGAGCTCAAAACCCTAGCCTCACTTTCTCTCCTCTCCTCTCTCCCTCTCGTCCGCCCCCTCGGCTCCTCCCTCTGAGGACCGCCGACAACCGGAGCCGCCGCCCGCCGCCGCCTAGTGCCGCCGCCGGCAACCGCCTCCCCTCGCCGGAATCCGATTCCGGCACCGTTTTTCCGGCCCGCTTTTCCCGTCGTATTTGTTGGGATATGTCCTTCGATCCTACGTGTGTAATCGATAAAGTCATAAGGTCGTCTATGGATGTTAAATGATTATTCGATAATATTAATTGTTGGGAACAATATAATATTGATCTATAAATCATACCTACAGGGTCACACACGGACTTGATGATGTACTATGTAGCTTGTTAATTATATTGATTTAGAATCAATATTTACGTGGATTAATACATGCATGGGATGCATGGCTTGCATGGAATGAATGTCACATAGTGTGACATGGCATGCCACACAAGCAAGTGGGACCACATATCATGATTTGGCATGATTATGTGGAGGTGTCTTTTCATCTCCCCATTAACCACCATTACTTGTGCATTATGATGCACATAATGGGGGGGTTACATGGAGTGGTAAATGGACATGAATATAGACATGAAAATCTGATTTTCATATCACTTTATACTTACCCACGAAATTCACACCAAAAGGAGAGAATAGAGAGTGTTCTTGGAGAACCACTTCATGCAAGTAAGGTGTTCATCATCCGGGTTCGTGTGCAACACGTAGAGGCCGGGCCATTTGTGCGGCTTCAACATCCGGGCGATCTAGACAAGAAGAGTGACGAGGTCATTCTCAAGGCTGATCCATGAAGGTGGTTCAATCGACTCAACACCACCTTCATCAACATCAACGAGGCACGCTACACCGGTTGTAAGTGTTCTTGTTAATCTCTCTCTCTATATATATATTGGATATATATATATATATATATATATATATATATATATATATATATATATATATATATATATATGTGTCTATACATATTTGTGTGCACTAAGATCATGGCATAGTAGATCTATTGCTTTACACGCTTCCGCACACACGGTATATCGATCGGATCGGTATACCGGTACCTTCAATTGGTATCAGAGCCTAGGGCTCGTGCACACTTTTGTGTTGGACACAAGATGTTTAAATCAACATAATTGGCTTAATTGTTTGATTGAATCTATGTGATTAGATGTAAGGCCGGCCACCGATAGTGGTCGGGTGGATGAATCGTGTTTTTTACGTGTTGAATGGCCATAGTTTTGGAGGGTTGCGTCCCTTGGAATATTTTGTAATAGATGGGTTTTTCTATTCAAAAATGTATTGTTCAATGTGTAAGCAATAGATTGAATCCATGGATCGACATTGGATATCGGCTCTCCGACGAAAACGAGAAGAAACGAAGCAAAACGAAGCGAAACGGGCGAAAACCGGGCTGCTGGAGCAAACCGGCGGGCGCCGTTTGTGCTCCGGCGGGCGCCAAATGGATTCGGCGGGCACCGTTTTGGAAACGGCGACCGCCGAAATGCTCTTTTCAGGTCAGCCCCGATTCTGTACCCTTTTGGCGGGCGCCGTTTTGGAAACGGCGACCGCCGGTGGTGTTCGGCGACCGCCGTTTGTGAAACGGCGGACACCGTTCGTGGTTTTTGGGGTACGGACTAAGGTTGACCTAAATCGGCGGGCGCGGAACTGAAACGGCGGGCGTGGACAAGTCCAAAAGATGTTCAAGGCCTATTTTGTTGCTTTTAATCTTTTCGTTTGAGAGTTGTGAGGTTCTAAGGGCCTTTCAATTACGTATTTAATTGCTTTGCTAGTTATATGTTGTTTTATGTTATAAATGTTCAACTTACATATAAACAAACCTATGCATGCAAGTTCTCAATAATAATGAGTATAATGTCTTGTCCAAAACGTCACACTCATGAAGCCCTCGATCATAAGTTGGTAGGTCCGCCTCAGCGGGGTACTACTTGTTATCTTGGGATAGTGGGAGTAAGGGTTAGACCCTTACACGTGAGTTTGGTTTTCTCATCGATAGATCCACTGCAGGCGTGGCTATCGAGACATGAGATAAGAATGTGATTCTTATCGACCGAGAATGACATTAGATGTCATTGACATGGGATGTCTACCTATCTTGGTTTACTTAAGTGCGGACTCAGTCGGCTTAAGGATTCGCAAGATGAGGGTCTTGGGATCGCTTTGTTCAAGGGAACAACGATATTAGATATCGATTGAACAAAATGGAATAAATAAGTAACTTGTTAGACAACCTTATTTGTTTACCGCTTTGTGGATGTTTACATACTTTATTTATCTTTCTTTTGTAGTTTATCATGTTAATTTCAACTCGATTCAAGTTTGGTTCAATTCTTGATTATGAAAAATTGAACAACATAAATTTTCTTGATTCACAACGTAATTCGAGGATGGTCCTCAAATACGAAGACAATGAAAATGTGTTAGATAACCACATCCTAAGATATCATTGAACAACTCAATAGCATGTTCGGGGAATATGCTAAGATTGAGCGGTTCGGTATGACCAGGGTCATTGCTTCAGCTAGGCTGGAAAAATGGAAATCTATGGAATCACATGTGCAACAAATGATTGGATTATTTGCTTCAAGTGACCGCCTAGATTTTTCCTATGATGATTATTTGGCAACTGATTTCATACTTCAATTTCATGATGGTTATAATGCCTTTAGGCTAAAATTTCCATATGAATGGTTTGAAGAAATCGCTTCGTGAGCTCCACGTGATGCTCAAGGCTCCTGAGCCGGCGATAGAGAAGGACCCTAAGAGGGAAATTCTTATGATATGGGATAGGGTATTCAAAAGAGCATGGGCAAGAAGGCTACTAGGGTTCCTAGGGAATCTCAATGCGTCTACTGCAAAAGTGTTGGACACTACTTGCAAACATATAAAAGTTCATATTTTATTCAATTTCAAAACAAATGCCTAATTTGTCTTTCATTTGATGGATTATAAGGTTAGGATTATTTACACCTCGGGGAGTGATTTAATCCAAAACACTTAAGTTCATCAATGACACAAATTAGAGACTTTCGAGCCATTGGATGGCGTGAATCGATTGTCTGGTTGGCTCCCTCATATTTTATGAGAGATAGGGCTTCAATTGCATGATAATATCGCTGGTTAGAAAAGTTCGACTTTTCACTTACGATTTATCACGTTTTGACATTGAGATAATTTTGAATGAGAAATTTGAATGAGACTCAATTATTGGGAATAATTGAATTTGCCCAAAGTTCAAAGAAGATGTGAAGAACGGGGTTGCTTCATCTTCAAGTATTAATGATATAGACATTAAACTTCACAAATTCTACTTCTTGGGTATTGGATGCCAAATGTGGTTCTCACATTTGTATGTGGAGGAACTACATAAAAGTGTAAGTTTGGTGAGTAGAGATGTCGATCTACGGGCAAGAAATGGAGCGAAGGTCGCTGCATTAGCCGTATGATCATATGATGTTGTTTTGCCTTAGGGCCCTGTTTTAGTATTATAACTATGTAATTTCGTACCTTCAATAAACAATGAATATTGGTTCAGTATTAGATACTGATGGATTAGTTTTTCACTATTAAATAGTTTGGGAACTATTTTAATTGTGAATTATTCTTTGTTGTGGTACGATTATTATATTGTTTATGTATACTTTAAACTTGACAAATCATATATATCATTAAGACCAAAGACCAAGTCGAATAAGTATCGATGAGACATAACTGAAACATTGTTGATTAGATCAAATCAAGATCTAAACATGTAACGAAGCTTCTTTTAGAAGGAATTTTAGAATCATTTGACTTGGAGTCATTTGATACATGTGAATGATGTGTGATTGAAAAGATAACAATGTCATCTTTCTTGGAGAAAGGAGAACATGTGAGTAATTAGGGATGATCCATACTGATGTATGTGGAACCTATTAGTTCACAAGCACATGAAGGTTATGTTTCGGAAAAGAGAAAACAAACTATATTAGATATAGTTCGACCATTCGATGAGAGGTCTAAATGAACTACTGGTCTCTTTTGGGAACACACAATTCTAGACTTCAACTTATACACTGAATAGGAAGCTGTCAAAAGCTGTTGATAAGACACCATACTAGGTATGGAAAGGGAGGGTCCCTAAATTGTTTTCATCAAAATTTGAGGTTCTAAAAGCTTCTCTGACGAGATTTATCTCTATAGAGCTTGAACTCAAATGGGATAAAAGTTTCTTTATGGTATCCATAAGAAACTCGAGGGTACAACTTCTACGATCTATCTGAGAACAATATTTTGTTGCTCGAGATAGTGATTTTCTTGAAAAGAGTTATCTTTCCTAGAAATTCAGTGGGAGCTCGGTTGTTTTGAACGAGGTTCAAGTGAAACAACCAACGATGAATACTCAAGACTGGGTTGAGAGTATTCTTATGGTTTTGGAAGCCATACCAGCCCTCGTAGGTCAGAAAGGCATAAATCTATCTCTATTATTCAAATACTTAGATATTGTGACCAATGAGAGATATGAATTCATGCTTTTGGAAAGCGGTGAACCTTCGACCTAATTCCAAGCTATGACGAGTCCAGCTACTGAAAATTGGCATGGTGCCATGAAATCTGAGATGATATCAATATATGATAATCAAGTTTGGAACTTGATATATTTGCATCACAGGGTTAGACCCAATGAATGCTAGTAGATCTTTAAGATCTAAACAAACATATGGAAAACCTAGGGTTTTCAAAGCAAGGTTGATGGTAAAAGTTTTATTCACGAGGTGGATTATGGAAAAACTTTCACCAATTGCTTTGATTAAATCATTCAGATTATCTTAGCCATTACTACTCATCTTGATAATGAGTTATGGTAATATTGGATGTTAAAACTAACTTCTTGAATTGGATTCTAGAAGAGGCTGTGTTTTAACACAGCCAAAGAGTTTTATCGATCTTAATAAGGCTGAGAAATTATGCAAGCTTATAGTTCTATTTATGGAATAAAGAATGCATATCGAAGTAGCAATCTTCAGTTCAATGAATCCATACTGGGATTTGGATTTCAGAGGAACTCGGAAGAGTCTTGTTTTACAAGAAGATCAGTGGGAGTTACGTTGTATTAATTGTGTTGTATGTCGGTGACATACTCCTTATTGGAAACAATGTTTCTATGCTTAATTCTATTAAAGAATGGCTTGGGAATTGTTTTTCAATGAAGGATCTTGGAGAACCACAGTACATATTGGGCATCAAGATCGGTCGGAACAGATCGAAAATGATGTTTGGACTTAGTCAAGTGACCTATTTTGATAAGGTACTTGATAAGTTCAGAATGAAAGACGCTAAAAAGGGTCTAATTCCAATGAGTCATGGCACATCTCTTAGCAAGATGCAAGGCCCTACGGGACTTGATGAGCAAAAGAGGATGGAAAACATTCCTTATGCTTTGGCAATAGGGTCTATAATGTATGCCATGATATGTACACGACCGGACGTATCGTATGCTTTGAGCATGACGAGTCAGTTTCAAGGAAATCCAGGTGAGGCGCGTTAGACTGCGACCAAGAATATTCTTATGTACCTTAGATGGACAAAAGAATTTTGTTGTCTTTGGAAGACAAAAAGAGTTGATATTAACAAGTTGTTTGAATGCTAACTTCAAAACAAACTAAGATAATTTCCGATTTTAATCTGGTTATATCTTTTGTCTGGTTAGAGGTGATATTTGCTGGAATAGTTCCATGCAATGCAATATAGCTGATTAAACTACAAAAGCTGAGCACAGTATTGCATTGGATGCAGTAATGTTGGCAGTTAGGATTTGAAAGTTCTTGAATGAACTAGGTGGCGTAACTAGCTCAGCCCATCCGATAGTTCTCTATTTATAGTAGAGTTATCGCGCAAGCCAATGAGCTAGGAAGCACCACAAGTCTAAAACTGGTGCTCAGGAAGTTCCACATTATCTAGGAGATAGTTTTGTGGAGACATCGAGATAATAAAGTTGCAACTTTTGGTAAGATTGCAAACCCGCTTTCTAAACCTCTCCAGCAGTTTAAGCTTGAGGCTTTCACGACTGCAATAGAGATCATACATCTTAGAGATGGGTTGTGATTTCTATTACTGTATTAGATACTTTTGGAGATTTGGTAGACATTCACTCATATGTATAATACATATTTCTTCATATAAATATGGTTTAATTTATATGAATTGTCCAAATGATTAAGTAATATCGATTGGGTTATGAGGTCGACTTACCGCATAATGAAGTCCCAATGGTTGAACTGATATACTTGAATCATATGCTTGTTCCTAGTTCGTATAATCGAGTACGGACAAACCGATAATACAAAGAACTAGATTGTAATGTGTACTATAGCGCCTCTTCATGGGCTAGTGATGTGGGACATCGAGTACAATTACATAGATATTAGCTGGGAGCTAATGATCGAACAGACCCGACTGGAATAGTATTTAAGATTTCGAGTCATAATATTATTTCATTGACTGTCGAGCAATTTCCTCTGACCTGAGTAGTCCAGAGTGATTCCATTGTGAAATGATGTACTTTGATACAAGTAAACGCCTTTCGTAAAAGGAGGTTATAAAACTTGTTATTGGGTATATCAGGAAGCAAGTGGGAGAGCTTGGATTGACAAGATGGGATTGTCCTCCATTTTATAATGGGAAACATGTCTTACCGGCCACTTGGAGAGTCGAGACTGTGGAAAATACGTGGCCACGTCCAGATTCGTATCATAGTGATAAATCTGGTTTTACAGTCTGTCTCAAAGTCCAAGAAAGGTTTGAACCGATTGAGGATGACTCGAGTCTTGCCTCAAGTTCAAACTTAGACATAAAGTGACAAAAGGAAGTTGGCAGCACACTGGCTCTGAAGGCCAAGTGGGAGATTGTTGGGATATGTCTTTCGATCCTACGTGTGTAATCGATAAAGTCATAAGGTCGTCTATGGATGTTAAATGATTATTCGATAATATTAATTGTTGGGAACAATATAATATTGATCTATAAATCATACCTACAGGGTCACACACGGACTTGATGATGTACTATGTAGCTTGTTAATTATATTGATTTAGAATCAATATTTACGTGGATTAATACATGCATGGGATGCATGGCTTGCATGGAATGCATGTCACATAGTGTGACATGGCATGCCACACAAGCAAGTGGGACCACATATCATGATTTGGCATGATTATGTGGAGGTGTCTTTTCATCTCCCCATTAACCACCATTACTTGTGCATTATGATGCACATAATGGGGGGGTTACATGGAGTGGTAAATGGACATGAATATAGACATGAAAATCTGATTTTCATATCACTTTATACTTACCCACGAAATTCACACCAAAAGGAGAGAATAGAGAGTGTTCTTGGAGAACCACTTCATGCAAGTAAGGTGTTCATCATCCGGGTTCGTGTGCAACACGTAGAGGCCGGGCCATTTGTGCGGCTTCAACATCCGGGCGATCTAGACAAGAAGAGTGACGAGGTCATTCTCAAGGCTGATCCATGAAGGTGGTTCAATCGACTCAACACCACCTTCATCAACATCAACGAGGCACGCTACACCGGTTGTAAGTGTTCTTGTTAATCTCTCTCTCTATATATATATTGGATATATATATATATATATATATATATATATATATATATATATAAATATGTGTCTATACATATTTGTGTGCACTAAGATCATGGCATAGTAGATCTATTGCTTTACACGCTTCCGCACACACGGTATATCGATCGGATCGGTATACCGGTACCTTCAGTATTCTCCCTTACGTGTTTCTAGTGCAATACGTAAGTTGGATTACCTATACGAGGTGAAACCTGATTAGACGAGAGACGCCGAAGGAACGCTCGAGCACAGCCCGAGTCGCGCCCGTGCGCTCCAGCCGTGACACACGAGTCCAGCCGAGAGCCCCGCCACTCGCTCGGCTCTCCCCGCACACGACCCGTGCCGTCCCCGCGTCGCATCCGCGCGACTTCCGACGAACCTCGTTTCGTCCGATGAATCCCTGAGGTACTTACGATTAAATTTAGATTTAATTGTTTGCGTTAAATGTTTGCGCTATGTACTGTTAATGTTTGTGCTATGGGATTTTTAATTGATAAAGAAAAATTAATTGTGATTAATTTAAATGTCAATTAAATTCAAATTGATTCGAATTAAATAATATGATTATCTTAATTGTCAATTTGAAGCAAACTGATTATGTGCACATGTTTACGTAATTAATTATATATGTGTAATTAATTAATTTAATTAATTTAATTGCACAATTCAAGTTGATTAGAATTAAATAATATGATTATGTTAATTGTCAATCCGATGGAAATTAATTATGTGCGGATGTTTACATAAACTCAAGTTGATTAGAATTAAATAATAAGATTATGTTAATTGTCAATTTGACGCAAATTAATTATGTCTGGGTAATTAATTGTAATATATTAATATGATTAATATAATTGCGCTACAAGTAATATATTAATATGATTAATATAATTGCGCTAGATTTAATTTGTGTAGTATGAGATGCATGAATTAAATATTTAATTATTTGATAATTAAATTAAATGGTGAATTATTGATTCTAATAGATTTGAATTAAATCAATTAATGCATGTAATATTGAAAATATGATTTTCAATAAAATAAAATAAATATAATGTAAAATGTTTACATTAATGAAAAACGGTTTTTCATAAAATTTTTGTTTTCCGCTGCGTATACATGCACGATCCCCAACAGTGGTATCAGAGCGTAGGTTCTGAAATTGATTAATTGGTATAATCACCTAAAGCATGCTGTTTGTTGAATTGATTGATTTAATGTTGTTTAATTGGGACTTAGTTGTTTCTATTAAGATATTTATTTTTATCTAATAGATCCAAACAATGCCTAATTTGTTATCAAGTAACAATTCAATGTCGAACATGAATGCACCTCGGGGAGTGATTCATCTAGACTTGTTTTTGTTAAAACAAATTAGAGACATCGAGCCATATGATGGCATGATTCGATGGTCTGCTCGGCTCCCCCATTTATGGGAGATAGGGTCGCTCGCATGATGAATCGCTGGTTAGAAACCTCGAGTTTCACTTACGAGACTTCACGTTTTGATTATTAAGATATTAATAAATTGAAATAGAAAGGAAGTATCAATATTTAATTTAGTGAAATTATTTATTGACCAATTAAATAATTGATTTAAATATTCGATCAACAAGGTGATAGATTAATTATTTGATTTAATTGTTAAATCAAGTTAATTAATAGAGCACCATTTAATTTGCGTACCTCGTTTTAATTGTGATTAAATGCTATGTGAATTATGTGAGATATATATATATTGTGATATATGTTATGATCGTATGTGCTCGTTAGGATGACCTATAGAGGACATAGTTGTTAAGAATCAACAATCGATCACTCACTTCATTCTCTCCTGAGAATGTATAACGATTATTCTGATGAGATAACCAATCCTATACTCCTCCATTCTCTCCCGAGAATGTATATCAAGCCTTAAAGGAGAACCGATGTGTCGTTCTTTCTCCTTTCCTTCTACCGACAATAAATTATGTGAAAGCCACTTACAAGTAGTATGGTATGCCGTGTTAGCGGGGAGTACTGCTTGTGAGTTAAGCTGTAATTTATTGACATAAGATGGAGAGGTGTTAGCTACGATTCTTTTAAATATGTGTGGTCGGATAGATTAACTATGGGCTTACACATGTTTACTGGAGTCCAACTTTCACTTCTCACATCGGTAGGTCGGTCATGACACATGGTTGACTTTGAAGGGTACGATTAACGTAGTTCATTGTCATGGTGAGGAAAAGTAATCTTTAGGGTCACATAGAGATGTGATTGAAAATGTTTCTACCTTTAGGTGAATGTAATCGGGCTAGATTAACTACGGGTTATATTCACGCTATTGGACCTAAAGCCCAACTAAGGAAAAATAAGTTTTCCCGTCTGTCTGCTAGAGGATAGCGGAATTCGAAAAATTTAGTGGGAGACAATTAAATAATAAAGACCAAACATGTAATTGTAATCATTAATAACGAATTATCTCAATGTTAATCTTCTTAATATTTCTCAGTAATATTCTCTAAGATATCCCGTAACATCGATAATCGACCAATCCAAACTCACTGGCCCAAACCATTTGAATTGGAATCTCAATCTTGTGATTTAAAATGATGAGTGCCTCTATGTACTTGAGAGTAGATTATTTGATAATCTCACTCAACCCTTGACTGCTAAGGACTTCCACTTATGAGAAGTGAATTCCTAGGATTTGACATGAACCTTGACACTGTACTCATAGGGTAAGCCAGATCAGGTCTGCTACACACCATTGAATACATAATACTCCCAACTGCAGAAGCATAGGGAACACCACTCATAGAGTTGATTTCTGACTGAGTTGTTGGACTTTGGTCCACAGAGAGTTTAATGTGTTGAACCAAGGGAGTTTGAGAGATTTTAGCCTCATGCATATGAAACCTTTTGAGAACCTTTTCCAGATAAGAAGTTTAAGATAAACTCAGAATCCCAGTACTCCTGTTTCTGTAAATATCCATCCCCAAGATCCTTCTAGCCACACCTAGATCTTTCATTTCAAATTCTGACCTCAGTAATTTCTTGAGAGACTCCACCTCAACTTTTGAACAACTTGCAATGAGCATATCATCAACATAGAGAAGCAGGTATGTGATCACCTTTTTAGACTTCATTTTCAGATAAACACAACAATCATAGTTGCATCTGACAAAACCAATGTGCATCATATAATTATCAAACTTCTTATACCATTGTCTAGGGCTCTGCCTCAGTCCATATAAAGATTTTCTGAGCAGACACACCTTATTATCACTGTAAGCACCTTCCACCCCTTCTGGAATTTTCATATAAATTTTCTCCTCAAGTTCCCCATGTAAGAAAGCTGTTTTTACATCCATCTGATGTAACTCAAGATCATTTTGAGCTACAATGGACAACAAGATCCTGATTGTACAGTGCTTAACCACAGGTGAGAATATCTCATTATAGTCCACACCTTCTTTCTGAGTAAAGCCTTTTGCAACCAGTCTAGCCTTGAACCTCACATCCTTAGCATCAGTTCCCTCAAGTTTTTTCTTGAAAATCCATTTACAACCAACAACCCTCTGAGATGGTGGCTTAGTGACAATGGACCAGGTTTGATTTTTCTCAAGTGATAGCAATTCTTCTTGAACTGCAACCATCCACTTTTCTTTCTCAAAACCTGATATTGCTTCTGAATATGTGCTTGGCTCAGCAGAATCCACAAAGTCAGCCACCAAAAGAGCATATGAAACCACATCAGCATGTGCATATCTCTGTGGTGGATGAATCACTCTCCTTTCTCTGTCTCTAGCAAGTTGATATCCACTGTGATCATCAACATTTTCAGGAACCTCAAAATCATCTTCAACCCCACTTTCTTCATGACTCATATCTTCTCTGCCATTCAACTCCACCTCAAACAACTCATTATTCTCCAGATTCTTCTCAGTGAGCATAGGCATAGTGTTTTCATCAAAAGTAACATCCCTACTAATGACACACTTATGCAATCCAGGTTCAATACACCACAACCTATATCCTTTTACTCCTTTTGGGTATCCCAGAAACACACATCTCAGAGCTCTAGCTTCCAGTTTATCCCCTCTATTATGAGCAAAACATAGGCTGCCAAATATCCTCAGGTTATCCAAATTTGGAGCAACTCCAGTCCAAATTTCTTGAGGAGTCTTCATACTCAAAGCTGCTGCAGGGCTCCTATTTATCAAATAAGCAGCACAACTCACAACTTCACCCCAGAAAGACTTATGAAGTCCAGAACTCAAAAGCATACACCTCACTCTATCAAGCAAAGTTCTATTCATTCTTTCTGCTACTCCATTTTGTTGTGGAGTAGATGCCACTGTCCTGTGCCTAGCAATACCTTTGCTTCTACACAGTTCATTGAACTCCTCAGAAACAAATTCCAAGCCATTGTCAGTTCTCAGATTCTTCAACTCCTTTCCAGATTGTTTTTCAACCTCAATCAACCATTCTCT
Source organism: Euphrasia confusa (assembly GCA_954870475.1). Lineage (NCBI taxonomy): Eukaryota > Viridiplantae > Streptophyta > Magnoliopsida > Lamiales > Orobanchaceae > Euphrasia > Euphrasia confusa. The sequence goes on along the minus strand of OX940949.1, from coordinate 48,580,638 downwards.
GAACTTTTCAAAAGCTTCAGATTTAGCTTTAAGTATGATCACCCATACTTTTCTACTAAAGTCATCAATGATTGACATGAAAAACCTCCCACCACTTTTGGTATTTGTTCTAGCTGGCCCCCACAGGTCAGAATGAACATAATCAAGACTACCCTTAGTGGTGTGTCTCCCAGTACCAAAGGCAGCTCTCACAGCCTTCCCCAATGCACAAGTTTGACAGAATTTCAGTTTAGTCAACTTGTCTTTCGGAAACAACCCTTGTTTGGAGAGCTCATTCAGACCTTTCTCACTGAGGTGGCCCATTCTCTGATGCCAAACCTCAACTCTCTCAACTCCTGTGACTTGAGACACCTCACCAGTCACAGCAGATCCCTTGAGATAGTAAAGATCATTTCTCTTGAACCCTTCAAGAACAACTACAGTCCCCCTCTTCACCTGCAGACATCCACCATGTGAACCAAAGCTGAAACCCAAGCTATCCAACATACCAAGTGAAATGAGATTTCTCTTTAGCTCAGGGATGTATCTGACTTTAGTGAGAAGCTTAGTTGATCCATCATGAAGTTTCAACCTCACAGAGCCAATACCTTGGACTCTGCATGTGACATTATTTCCCAATACCACACAACCACCATCAGTGTCCTCAAACTGCTCAAACCACTCCCTCTTTGGACTCATATGGAAAGTACACCCTGAATCAAGGATCCACTCAGTGTCTTTCCCACTCAAAGTTACATTCAACACTTCAGCATCCTCACAGTCTTCATTTCCAACTATGACATCAGCTTGTTGTGGGGTAGTTTGATTCTCCTGCAGTTTCTTCCATGCATAGCAGTTTTTCTTGAGGTGACCTGCCTTCTTGCAGTGGTAGCATTTCCTACTTTCTCCAGAAGTAGAAGCTCCACCTCCACCTGCATTTGGCTTCCCCTGTGATGGTTTTTTCTTGTGATGCTTCTTCCCAGTAATGATCAAACCCTCAGGTGAGTTTGAGTGATCCTTCTTAGATGATTCTTTCTTGTGCAGCTCTTTGGTCCTCAATGCTATTTGAACTTCATCAAGGGTCAAGGCATGCTCCCTGCCATATATCATGGCATCCCTGAATTGATCAAAAACTGATGGCAGAGAACTCAACAACAGCAGAGCTTGGTCCTCATCATCAAGCTTTTTATCTATATTCTCAAGATCATCTAGAATCTTTATAAACTCATCCATTTGATCCAACACTGGTCTATCAGTCACCATCTTAAATGAGTAGAGTTTTTGCTTCATGTATAATCTATTTGCCAGAGATTTTGTCATATACAATGATTCCAACTTCTTCCATAAACTGTATGCAGTAGGCTCCTTACATACCTCTCTCAAAACCTTATCACCAAGGCTAAGAATGATGACACTGTGTGCCCTCATGGAAATATCCTCCAGATCTGCATCATCATCAATGGATCCAGAAGTTGAACCTGCTCTGGCTCTCTCCCTTCTCTCAGCAACAATTTCTGGAGGTGTGAGAGCTGAGATCAAACCCTGTTGAACCAACACAGCCCGCACCTTGATCCTCCATAGGCTGAAATCATTTTTACCAGTGAATTTCTCCACCTCGAATTTGGCGGATCCAGTCTTCATCTCCAGTGATTCTCCTTCCCACAGACGGCGCCAATTGTTGGGAAAAACAGCCCTGCAAACAGAAACAAACACGAGCTCTGTCGACACTGAATCCCTCACAATAACACTGAACAGCGTAAATGACACTGAACAATGAGTTTTAACACTGAACCACTGAACTGAACACCAAAATCTCACACACGTCAATAAACACTCAAACTCACAACGCAGGAAGTTTGTATATGGTTTATCGAACTCAAACACGAAGTAAAACAATCACACAACAAACGATTTTACGTGCTTCGATCACCGGAAAGGTAATCTACGTGCACGGTAGAGGGGAGGGTGGTTCTGGAATTATACGAAGCAAATGAACAATTACACAATGTTCTCTGTAGCTTACTTGTTGCATATTCATCGCTAACAGACGCGATTATATACTAAAATGAAAATGCACAAAATCGATTTCTTCATCCAAACCGTCGACCTGCAACAACCTCGCAAATCTCAGCCGTTTGATCAATCGATCCAATTCCTTGGGCATCTTGTAGATGAGTTGGCGGGGACCACAGCTGCGTAAGAATCATGCAATGAGGTGAATAATCCGCTGAGAAATTGCTCGCCCTAGACCATGCACCATGCTGCCAGTTCAGAGCCGAAACGACGTCGTTTCTTTATCCGCGAAATTCAAATTCTGGCAAAATTACCAATTTGCCCATGAAGTGCATTTTGTCGATTTTGCGTCCGGAGATGATTTTTCGTGTACATTTTAACATTATATTACGGGATTAAAGTTTTATTTAGAATAATAATTTACTTATACTTGATTTTAGAGAGCTACATTCCTCTTCGTCGTTTTCTTTAGTTTGGAAGTACTAATTTAGGGTTTACGTGCTTTCAATTTGGGGAAGAAAAGGTTGAAAATCGTTTCTGGGCGCGATGATGAAAAAAATTGATTTCGGTGGGCTTCATCCCTCGGCACCCATAAGGCGAAAGACGAATGATTTTCATGACGAGATTTCGGCTGCGCCATCTTTCACACTTCCCACTACTGTTGATGTTAGTGTGATTTTTTTCTTTCTGATTTTACTTAGTACTGTATTTTTTTAGTCGGCCAAAGTGACCAAGTTTCATTCTACTATTATTCTTTCAGTTTGATGGGTTTCAAAAGGCGGCAATACAAATGGTGAAACCTGCTAAGGGAACAATTTAAAGGAGGTTATATATGTGAGCCCCGATACTTTCTTAACTTGATATCGGGTTTTTTTCTTGTGAGTCTGATGAATTCAAATGGGTGTTTTTACGATTTACTATAATCTTTTAGTGGGTTAAGAGTTAGGTTGAGTATTTGCTGAATAATGAATTGTGTTTGAATACGTATCGGAGGTATCATGGAATGTTAATTGTACATGCCTCGAGAGATGATTGTTTAACATTTTCATGTAGTGCCATAGCTTCCAGCTACGTTAGTGTTGGTACAATATTTCATATCACTTTTAAAAATCATAGAGATCAATCAATACATGCTCTGATGCTCGATTGGTACAATGGCTGGTGGAGCTGCTGACTGCCAGTTCTGGTACCGGAATCTCGGAATTAAGGTAATCCAATTTGCCTGTAATCTTAAATTAACTTGTTTTTTTCTACATCCTTCAGTAAGGTCCGAGCTTATGTTGTTTATCTTGATCCACCATGATTTTTCAGTGCAGTACTGCAGTTTACATGAATTGGCAATCAAGAGAAAGATCTCTGTTGCTGGAGCTTCGAAGAAGTTGGCAAATATTCACTACTCTTACCAAGGAATGTATTTGTCTGTTGGGACTATGATAGCCGGCTGGGATGAACAGGTATAGGGTCAAATTCAGCATGTTGCTCTTGTCCCTATATATATGTATATAAAGACATCTACTTAATTTTTTTCCTGTGCTTTGATTTAGGGTCATGGTCTCTATTACTTGGATAGTACTGAAGGTGGACGTCTTAAAGGGACTCGATTCTCAGTTGGCTCTGGTTCGCCGTATGCTTATGAACGACGTTTCTATAGCTTTGATTTTATTCGATTTGCACTTAGGGTTGTAGTTGAAACGCTTATTAGTACCTACTTGAATTCTTGATCTTCCTTTTACTAGTAGTACATAGTTTTATTTTGAATTAAAAAACTTTTGCATTCACCTTAGTGAAATTATTACTATTATTATTATTATTATTATTAGACAAATATAGAATGAAATACTTTTTTGTTAGCTTTTAAGCATATGTTTTAATAGTGGGGAGTTGGATCTATAATGATGCTCATCAACAAATAAAAGTGAAATTAATCAACTCACCTTAGTGAAATTATTATTAATATTCTTGTACACTAAATTATTAGTCAAAATTCGTGATTATCCCCCTAAAAAAGCTTGCATCACTGTAATACGACTTCGATTTTTAATTTAAATCTACACGTTTTCAACGGATCATTTCAATGACATATAATCACGAAACTTGACTTTGTGGTGTCATGCATGAGAACTCAGGTCAAGATTTCCTGTCAAAAAGCTTGAATTTACATAAGTTTTTGGAATATAATCTAACAATCTATTTGCCTAAAGGTTTTGGACTATCACGTACCAAACATTCCCAACTAATTAATTTAAAAAATAATAGTAAGTCAATAAATGCTCTCAATTTAAGTATAGTAAGTTGTTGGATTTATTTCTACCAAATTTATTTTCATAAATATTTAGAGCGTACATAGTTTCTACATTAATGATGCCATATGATTATTTTAAATTAATTAAATTACTTAATCACACATATGGGCCCATGTTCCTTCCTTAGGCAGCTCTCAACAGAAAGGACAAGCAGTTACCTTTATTTATTTCAGCCAATGTCTCTTATCTGGACCACATCCCAACTCCAGGTCATGTTACTGTTTGGGTGTTCAAGTCCCAATATTTATTTGTCGCAATTTCTTGATTTTTTTTCTGTTTGAATATAGTAATTATTCTGCCTTCCAAAATTATTAATCTTTTTTATATTTTATTTTTATATAATTATAAATAGGGAAAAATGGCAATAAGGCCATTTTTCAACCTTTTTTGTCCAATAAGGCCAATTTGTAAATTTGGTGTCAATTAGGCCATTTTGTGCCAATTAGGCCACAAAAATGTATATGAAAGGACGAAATTACCCTTCCATATTACACTTCACAATTCGACGAGCTGGGGGAAAAAAAAATCAAATCGGGCACATTCAATTCTCTGTCTCTCTCTCTCTCTCTCTCTCTCTCTCAGCTCCGCCGCCGCCGCTGCTGCTATTCACAATCGAGCCGAAGGATTTCATCTCCGTCGCCGCCGCGTTCAAGCCAAGGAGAGGGGGAAGGTCGCCGCCGGTTAGCAGCTCCAATTCTCAGCCGCGATTCCATGCAGTCCGTCTCCCTTGGCATCGATCGATCGATCGATTTCATCGCCGCCGCCGCCGTTCCTGTCTCAGTTCAGATGTCAGAGGCGCCGCCGCCCTCCTTGCCGTCGATTTCGAATCCAGGTACGCGATTTCGAATACACGTACCCGTTCAGTGCTTAAAAGCTTCATTCAGCATGCATGCACAGTGTGTGTGTCGATTGATTCAGTGTGCGTTGTTCATGCATTCAGTGTTGATTGTTTTTTGTTATGCATGTTCAGTGTTTTTTCGTTGCATTCAGTGTCAAATCACCATGCACTCAGTGTTCAGTGTGCATGCATTCAGTGTTCCTGCACCGAGCTTGCCATTCAGTGCTTATTTTGTTCAGTCAGTGTGTAATTCACCATGCACTCAGTGTTCCTGCACTGAGCTTGCCATTCAGTGCTAAATTGGCTCAGTCAGTGTCTAATTCCTGTAACACATTGTGTGGATTGACTGAGCTTGTTTTCAGTCAGTGTCTAATTGCTTGATTCAGTGTGCATTGAGCCGGACTAATTGCACTCACACACTGTAGACACCTGTTGCACACTGAATCCATATTGCTAAACATGTGGATTCATTCAGTGTTTGTTTGATTCATTCAGTGTTTAATGGCTTTGTTCAGTGTGCATTTAGCTTGGCTAATTGCACTTACACACTGTACCCACCTTGTTGCACACTGAATCCATCCATATTTAGCAATATGGATTCAGTGTTTATTTGATTCATTCAGTGTCAGAATGAATATGGTGCCTGTTATTATCTTGTTGGAAATGCAATGTGTTACAGGAATCAGTGTGTGTTGACTTTGTTTCCTTTGAGGCATTGACCTGTCTCCCTTTCAATAAATGCCTGCCATGTTAGTTGAGGGTTGAGGCATTTACTGCCTTGTTAGTGTGATTACGGTTATAAATACCTCGTCATTTCTCTGGTTTCCTCATCTCATTTCTGTTCGTTCGGGGGGAGCATCCAGCGACGATGCCGAGGCGAAGGGGAACACTCGATCGAGAGCCAGGACCGACACCAAGCGAGGCGGAATTTTTCAATAACAGTCCTCCCTCGTCGCCCGAACAAAGATTCAATGCCGGGCCAATCAGTCGGGGGCCACCAATGATGCCTAGGCGACCGGGCACACTGGATTGGGAGCCAGGACATACGGCAAGAAGTCGGGGGGTTGAATCTTCGAATGGTTCTCACTGGACCGAGCAAAGATTCAATGGCCGTTGGCATAAAGAAAAGTTTCCCCTCCCGGCTGCCTTTGTTCGTCCGATCAAGGACGAAATGGGGAATTTCATCGTTCTGACGGACTCCCTGGACCAGAAATGGCACGTTCCTCTCACCACTCATCGGAATCAAACGGCCATCCACGGATTCAACTGGGAACGCCTCGTTCGAGAGTTTGGAGTGCAGGAAGGCTGGAACATCCGGGTTACCTGGACCGGAGGAAGAAGTTTCTCGGTTGGCGTATTCGATCAAAATGGCCAGTCGATGGTGCGCCCAGTCAATGACCCCCCTCGTCGTGACCCAAGACTTCCTCCGTCTCATTATTATTGTTGTTAATCTTGTTTTTTGTCGTTTTTTCTGTTTCCTTTGATTTTGACGACGACTTGTCTTCGTTGTACTGCTCGTGATTGAATTACTTGCTGCTTGCTTAATAAGACTCTTTGAGTTTTTTTTTAAAAAAAAAAAAAAAAAAAAACACTGTCTTGTCTGACTTTGACACTGAACAGGCCTCAAAAACACTGTCTGTTTGACTGTGCATTTAACACTGAACATGTCTTAAAAACACTGTTTGAGGCAACACACACTGAACCACACAATCAAACAAACACTTTTATGGCACTGAACACACTCCAATAGCACTGAACAGCACTGAACACACTTTAATAGCACTGAACACCCTTTTTTAGCACTGAACAGACAGGGACACACATTGAATCACACTGTTTGAGTTCAGTGTTTCATTTCATGCATTCCAGCCGTTCGTTAAAAAAATCGTGCGCTGACTGTGAGTCGTTATTTTTGTGTTTTTTTTTTTTTTTTCAGCAGGGGCCGATGTTTTTGCGTTTTGTGCATTCGGCGGTGAGAATTTGGTGTCCAGAATAGATTCCTCCCGTGCGGCCGCCCTTCACCAGCTGAAGGAAACAGTCGAGCTTCAGTGGCCTGAGCTCCGAGACGTCGCGTACGGCATGCATTACTCTGTACCCGATTTCCCAAACTGTGTGCTCTCAACCGATGCGGACATGTCGAACATGGTATCCCTAGCTGCGCTTCACAAGCTGCCTCGGGTGAGCATCGACATTTCCGTCGCGACTGAAGACCACACCTCTAGTTCTGTGTTCTCGACGGTGTCCAACAGTACCGCTGTCAGTGCGACTGGAGCAGAAAACAACGAGGGATTCGAAGCAGAAGATATGCTCCGCCTGTTTGGTCCGTCGAGTTCTAAAGTGCTGTTAACCGATGGCTGGGACAAAGAGATCTCGGGTGTCGGTCAGATGTTCAGAGGAGGTGCCCCGGACTTTCGAAACGCACTCTGTAAGATGGCAGTCGGAGTGGGATTCGATTTCGAGTACGTGAAGAACAGACCCGAAAAGGTTTCTGCCGTGTGCTCGAAGAAAAGCAGCACGGGATGCGGCTGGTCTGTGTGCGCCGTGATGGATCGAAGCAACGGCTTCTTCTACGTCAAGCAGCTGAGTAACGAGCACAGCTGCGGCGCGTGCTTTCGATCCCTGAAGCACAGGCGCGTCTGCTCGGACTTGGTTTCCAGTTTGATAGTCGAGGAGGTACGGAAAAGCACACTGACTCGTCCGATCCAAATCGTGAGAAACTTCCAGCATCACTACGGCCTGGAGATCTCGTCTGGCCTCGCTCTGGATGCGCTCGAGAAGGCCAGGAAGATGATTCACGGTGACGATAAAGATTCCTTCGGCGCGCTGACTAAGCACCTGCAGGCAATATCGGATTCCAACCCTGGGTCGCACCTGCTGCTCGAATTCAACGAGGCGTCCAGGAAGTTTCGCAGAGTCTTCATCTCGATGAAGGCTTGTATCGACGGGATGAACCATTGTCGCCCTTTGCTGTTTCTGGACGGCACATTTCTGAAGGGAAGGTTCAAGGGCCATTTGCTCGCTGCTACGGGCAAGGACGGCGACGGAGGTATTGTGCAATACAGTTTTGAGCACGCACTGAATCCATCTTTTTAACACTGACTGGTCTGAAATGCACACTGAAACTGACCCTTGTTGCTTGCAGCACTGAATATGTATTTTCAACACTGAATGAGTGATATTCACACTGACTGAAGTGTTTCTCACCTTTTTTTTTCTTTTTTTTTTTTTTTTTTTCGTGTCCCTCGCGAATGCAGGTTTGTACCCGCTGGCTTACGCAGTTGTCGATTCCGAGAACTATGCGAACTGGAAGTGGTTTTTGGACAACCTGAAGCACATCCTATCTCCTTCTCGCACTGTCACGTTCGTGTCGGACAGGAATCTCGGGCTGCTCGAGGCGATGAGCAGGGTGTTCCCAGGGTCCCCGCACGGCTACTGTATCCTTCACTTAAAGATGAACCTGAAAGACAAATTCAGAGGCAGATGGGCGACCAAGGTTTTACGAGACAGCTTGGTGTGGAATTTCCTGAAATGTGCCTACGCAACCACCGTCGAAGCCTACCAACTGAGCATGGACAAGCTGTTGGAAGAGGGAGGCCAGACAGCGAAAGTGTTTTTCGAGAACATGGATCCAAAGCATTGGGCCAACGTGTACTTCTCGGGGAAGAGATACGGGGAGATGTCGTCCAACGCCGCGGAGTCGTTCAATAAATGGATCTTGGAAGCCCGGCATCTTCCGATCACGGCGTTGGTCAACAACATCAGGCTGAAGATGATGACATTTTTCCACGGTATGAAAAAAAAAAAAAAAATACACATCTCAAACACTGATGGCTCTTTTTTAACACTGTTGGCCCTTGTTCAAACACTGACTGGCCTTGTTTAACACTGTTGGCCCTTTTTTAACACTGTCGGCCCTTTCTCAAACACTGACTGGCCTTGTTTAACACTGAATCAGACAGGGGGGCCAGGAGCAGGGGATGGACTAAGGAATTCTGCCCGTCCGTTGAGAAGAAGCTGAGTGAAGCCGTCAACGAAGGCAGGAAATGGGTGGTTGTGGGGTCGTCCGAAACTGTTTTCGAAGTGCAGTGCGTTCCGTCCGTCGTGGTCAACATTGCCGATCAGACGTGCACCTGCTGTCAGTGGCAGATTACGGGGGTTCCTTGCTCCCACGCAGCTGCGTGCATTCTGCGGTCCGGGAAGCCGATGGCCTCGTTCGTGGACAAGTTTTACCGTGCAGAGAGCTACGTCAGGTCTTATGCCGATCCCCTTCAGCCGGTTTCCATGTTTGATCAACCTTCGAACGTACCAGAGAACGTCCTGATCGAGCCGCCGACAACGAAGAGGCCTCCTGGAAGACCTAAGAAGAAGAGGATTCCGTCCAGGGGTGAGCACATCCCGAGAGCCATGAAGTGTGGGAGGTGCGGACGTGTCGGCAATCACAACAAGAAAACGTGCACGGAGCCTGTACCCTAGTTAGTAGGCTTTTTCTTATTTGGATTTTTGTTGTGTTTTTTCGACATGATTTCTGTAATCAGTGACACTGAATGGCTTGAAAAAACACTGACTGTCAGTGACAGGCACTGTTTGGCTCATAAACACACTGACTGCCTGCCATCTAAAAAAAACACGGGATTTTAACATTATGTGATTTGTTTCTTGTTCAGTTATGCTCTTGGGGTGTTTTTAATTGTTCTTGTATTTGTAATATTTGCATATGCTTGTTTTTTTTTTTTTTAGAATGTTTCAATTCAATAAGTCTTAATTGGTGACACTGAGTGGACAAGATTAACACTGATAACACTGAATTGGAAGAATAAACACTGCCAACACTGAACAGACAGAATTAACACTGAACAGACAGAATTAACACTGAACAGACAGAATTAACACTGAATAGATATTATAAGCACCGAGTTCAACTAAAACTGCCCAGAAATATGAACAAAAAACACAATTTCTTTACAGAAACTAAATCCAAACACAATCACATGATTCATGTTCATAGAATAACAGAAAAATACTTCTTGTTTTTCTCCAACCAAAACTAAACAAAAAACGCGCACAGCCCCACGATCGCTACTTTTCCTTCATGGTCAGGATGTTTCGTATCACGTGAGCCTTGAATACTTGGAACTCTTCCGTCCTGACCTTGTCCGGAATGGCCTCTTTCTTCAGAATCTTCTCCATGTAGTAGCATACGTGCAAGGCACATTCATTCCTGAACACACACACAGACGCAAAAGGAGTTAAAGTTAAAGAGAAACACTGACACTGAATGCATAAATATAACACTGAGTGCATAAAATGAAACACAGAAACACATAAACACTGAATGGGTTAATTAATAAGCACTGATAGATAGATACATACAGAGTTGGGGCTTGCTGTGGGAGAGGCTTCACAGCCTCGATTTCATATATCGGGAAACCATCCTTCCCCGCTTTCTCCAGCATTTGGCCCACGTTGATTTCTACATTTTTCTTCTGAAAGCGAACAGTTTATCAGTTACCGTTAGAAAGCGAACATTTAAAGAAAAAAAAAAAAAAACAAATCGGCTGAAATACACTAGACGTACCAATTCCGCTGCATTCGCCATGTAATAGTCCTTCGATTTCGCCCTCCTGGGTTGAATAGAATTGAAGAATCGCCATTTCTTTTGGACGAAGTCGCAGACGAGCAGCGTCCAATGGTTGGGTGCTGAAGTTTTACTCAACCCAGGCGACACAATCGGGAAAAGTATAATCCCATTTCGCACGCACGGGATCATATCTGTGATTGTTTGGTACATTTTCTGGTTGTCATGACGTCCCAGGACGATGGAAGTCTGCGAGAAAGGAAAAAAAACAAAAAAAAAAAAAAAACAAAGGATGAACTCAATGAGCACTGAACAGGACATTATAACACTGAACAGCACATTAGAAACAGTGAGCACTGAACAGAAAACACACACACACACACTGAACAGAAAGCACATAAAAGCACTGAACAGAAAACACACACACTGAGTAGCACATTAGAAACACCGAGCACCACACACAAACACTGAATCACCCGTCAATAACACTGAACAGCAAACACAAACACTGAGCAGCACATTAGAAACACTGAACAGCATTAATAAGCACTGATCAACAGCAATAACACTGAACAGCACATAAAATCACTGAACGGCCAACAACAGCACTGAACAACCATTAAAAACACTGAATGCAAAGGCAGGAAAGACTCACCCAACAGTGCGCGGGGAGTATCAGAGCCTCCAGCTTCTTGTTGTGTTCTCGATGGAGCGACTCAGCAAAGGCGTCGACCACATGATTGCTGATGAAGGTGCACTTCATCATGTCGGTCATGTCAGACACCGTCACAACTGTGTTTATGCGGGGAAAGTACTTCATTGTCAACCTGATTGACAAAAAGGGAAAAAGAAAAAAACACATTCTTAGCACAAAAAAACGAAAGAAAGAAAGAAAGAAAGAAAGACAGAATGTGAAGGAAAGAAATAAAAGAAACTTCACTCACGTTTTTTCGTCGCTGTTGTGCAGGATGATTTTGTCGAGGACTTCCGGCTCCAATTCGAATCCGCAGTTCAGGTGAAAATCCTTGTTCACGTCGACCAAGAACTTGACATGTGCGTCGTTGAAATCAGCCCGTACCGGTTTCTGGCTTGCTTCCAACTTTTTACCCTTCTTGATCGCCTTCTTCTTTGCGGCCGGGGCAGGGGGATCGTACTGAAAATCGTCGTCATCGCCGTTGGCTGGCTTCCTTTTCCTGCCCTTGACCAGTCGTACCATCGACCTGGTCTTCGCCTTGCTCGAAGGCTCTATTTTTTCGGCTTCCTGTCTCAACGGGCTCCCTTCTTCTTCATCGTCCTTTTCACCTTCAATCTCGTAGACGCACAACTCTGCCTGGAGACTCGAGATTTCCTCTTCCCGTTCCTTGATGATTTTCTGCAGAGCCTCGATCTGGACTCTGTGGACGGTTTCTTGCGCTTTCATGTCCCCCTCCAGATTCTCGAGCCGGACTTTGTCGTAGTCGTTCATGTACGAAGACAACTGAAAGTCAGCCAACTCATCCTTCAAATTTGTCACTTCACCCTCGAGCTCTTTGACTCTAGCCCTCAGAAGTCGCACTTCCTCCTCCTCACCAGAGCTTCGATCCTCGCCCGCCTCGGTCACCGGACGACTCTGATCACTCGCCTTCTTGATCAATTCTTCCTCGAGCTCTTTCACTCGAGCCCTCAGAATTTTCAGCTCCTCCTCCTCCTCCCCGGAGCTTCCACCTGCCTCGCCTGCTGCTGCCCCGGGGACCTTCTCCGTCTCCGCGTCTATCTTTGCAAGCTGCTCCGAAAGCTCGCTCTTCAGACGCTGGTTATCACCTTCCAGCTCGGCGTTAGCACTTGTCAGTTTGTTCAGCTGAGAAGTCGTGCTCTCGAGCTTGGCTTGGAGATCCCTCACAGTGTCGGAGAGATCTTGATTCTCCGACAGGAGGTTGTTGAGCAACTTCTCGGATTCAGCAGAAGAAACAGCAGGGCGTTCATCATCGGGCTGCTGTTCGGAAGGCCCAGCCTCCTCCTCCGGCTCCGGGACTATGCAGGCCATCTCCATCGGATGCCGCCCGGAAGAACTGTCGTCGTCGTCGTCGTCGTCTTCCCCACCTGACGACTGCTCGTCTCCAGAAGGCCCGCCCTCGGGGCCTTTTCCTTTTTGTTCCTCTTCCTCGCTCGACGAATCAGAGCCCGGATGCTCGTCATCGTCACTGCTGTCCTCTCCAGAAGGCAGCTCCTCAGACTGCTCTTCGTCCTCGATCTCCGCCGCACGCGGAGTGTTCACGATTCCTTTATAAGAAAGGTGGCCCCTGTACGCCTGGGTCTCCGCCACCGTCTTGCCGTGTTTCAGTAGACGAGCATCCACCTGTCGGACACGGACAGCACGCGTTAGAACTCAAAAAAACATCATCCTCCTCAAGTGAGTGACACTGAACAGCATTAATAAGCACTGAACATCACAGTTATCCTACTTTGACACTGAACAGCATAAATAAGCACTGAACAGAACATCATTCACACTGTCCATCCACAAGCACTGTGTGCATGAATACCACACTGAACAGCAAGCAATAAACACTGAACCTCAATATTTCACACACTGTTCACTCAGAATCAGTCGACGGACACTGAATCATAAAACAAAACAGAATTAAAAGAAGCAGAAGAAAGAGAGAAGATATTTACCGCCTCGTCCGCGAGACCCACTAGGGTCTCCTTGGTCACATTCGAAAGATCATTGAGATGCCAGTTCAGGACCCGGGGGAGGTGCTCGTTCTCCAGCCTTTTTGCCAGCTTTGTGTGCTCACAAAGCCAGAACTGCACAAAAACAAAAAAAAAAAAAAAAAAAACTCAAGGTAAATATCAAGGAATGAAAAATAAAAAAGACGGCAAGACGAATGTGAAGAACAGCAAGTAGAAGCACATACCAGAAGCAGTATCGTGCAGCCTTGTGTATTCTGCGGGTTGCCCCTGTTCGCAGCTGCCGAGTCGCAAAGGGCCTTGAGAATCGCCTCGCCCCAGTTGTAGCTCTGCATCGACTCCAGATCCACCACATAATCCAACCACTTCCATTGGATCGTGACGGAGGAAGTGGAGAAGAAGACAGTGCCGATCACTATCAACGAGAGGAGCCGAGCTACATCAGCAAGAGCCTGAGGCTTGCGACTCCGACGCTTCACCAACATATCAAGCTTTGACTTCAGCAGCTTCGGGTTCAGCGTCTTCTCCCCCGGGAACAGCCTCTCCCTGAATCTTTTGTTATCACACTTGGACCTCGAACTGATATCGAGCTTCCTACTGCCGCCTACGATTCCAAAAATAAGATCGACATCCTCGGGAGTGATCCGGACATCTTTGCTGCCGAGCTTAATAGTACGATCGCCGGCATCCATCTGCTCCAGCACGGCAGCTATCGCAGCGTCGCTCTTTCGGGTGTGTAGGATGGTCAGCCTCTATTCCTTAATGCTCTTGAAGAGATGGTAGAAGGGGGTCATCTTCAGATACTCGTCGTGCCCCGGCTTCAGCTTGTCCTTGATCTCATCAATCGTCCGGATGATGGTCAGCAAGTTGGACCTCATCTGTTTATAGGACCTGGAACGAACACCAAAAAAACACACACCGATGTGAGTACAAAGCAATGAACAGGGCATATACAACACTGAACAGGCATATACAACACTGAGTGGCCATGTAATTGCACTGAGTGGCACTGAAGAGGCACTGAACAGGCATGATGAGGCACTGAACAGAACATTTTAACACTGAACATACACCCAACACACACAATCAACACTGAGTGGCACACACAGGGCACTGGGTGGCATGCAGAGACACTGAGCAGGCATAATTTCACACTGAGCAGGACAATTTAACACTGAACAGAACAATTTAACACTGAACGGCCACCAACACACACAATCAACACTGAGTGGCCATGCAATTGCACTGGGTGGCATAAAGAGACACTGAGCAGGGATAAACAAACACTGAGCAGGAAAATTTAACACTGAACAGAACATATTAACACTGAACGGCCACCAACACACACAATCAACACTGATGAACACACAACCACACCGAACCTCCATCAAAACACACAAAATTCATTCATGCAATGGAAATTAACAGATTGAAATTGAAAATCGGTTGAATTAGGGTTCGAAATACTTACTTCCTCTCCTTCTTCTCGCCGGCGGCAGGCTGAGGGATAGGGCTCGCCTGCTCTTCACTCGACGGAGTGTACTGAACAAGCCTCCGTTCCGTGTTCTCTGAAGCAGCAGCGGCGGTTGGAGTCGATTTCTTCCCGGCGGTTCTCTTCGCGGCGGCGGTTTTCTTCGACGGCGCCATCTGATAATAATCGAACTGAGCAAGCAGAGAGATGAGAGGATTTCGCGGTGGTGGTTACGAAGCTTGGTTTCGGTTTTTTTCTGTGAGTTTTCGAGCGGGAGCCGAGAGAGAAAAGAGAGAAAGTAATGGAGGGAGGTGTGGGTTTCGTGTGTGTGGGAGTTCGTGTGTGCGGGAAATAATGAAATTAATTGCTGAAACCGTTTGTTCAAATGTGTATATATGCGAGGGCAACGATGTCTTTGCACATTTTAGGCGGCCTAATTGGCACGCGTAATTTTTCGAAAGCCTTATTGCCGAAAAAAGGTTGAAAAATGGCCTTATTGCCATTTTTCCCTTATAAATATAACTAGCTTAATAAATTTATTAAAATAATTTTTTTATCTTTCATTTTTATATATTAAAATAATTTTTTTTTTAATCAATTGATTATTTTTGTATAAATATAAAAATATTCATTACCTTTATCTAAACATTTTTATTTTTTATTTTTTTTGTTCAATATATATTTAATATAGTGTACTTAATTATAATATATAACAAAATAATAATAAAAATATTATGATAATTTTTTAAATAATTTTTTAAAAGAATTCTGCCATGGGCAGAATCTGCCCATTTAGCATGATCCCTTCTGAAATTATTTACCTACAGTATTAACATAACAAAGATACAATTATCTTATAAAAAATTTAAAATATAGTAGTATATAATTGTTTGATCTTCTATAAATCAACTTCACTTTCTTGGTAAATTTCAAGGATAATGATTGGTTTATTGATAAATATTTTGAAACAAATAATTATAAGGAGTTTGCTGAATAATATGTTCATATCTTTGTTGAAATCAAACACACTAATTTATTTAATTCAAATTTTGGAATATATCTAAACTTTTTTTTATGTTAATTTTACTTTGAATTTAAGTGTTATCAAGTTACAACCATATTGTTTGTTGAATAATATAATATTATTCAAGCTAATATATAGTTGTATATGTTCGAACATTAAAAAAAAACTGTTTTTTTTTTCTTTTCAATTTGAAATATTAAATTAAATACTAAAATAAATAGTATTTGATTAGCAAAGAAAACAAGTATACAAACAAAAAGAAACCAAATGATGGAAAAGGAATAAGCATTCTATCATCATCATTAGCACCTAATACAAATACAACACACTAAAACAGCTTTCTTGCTTTTCTTATACTACTCCCCAACCCAATGTTGATTTCATGAAAATAAAATAAAATAAAATAAAATAAAAATCAGAACATTTATTTCACTTTCTTTTTGCCCACTGTGGGACCCTCTCTCCCTCACACACACTTCTGTCTCTGTCTCATAAATTCTTCAACTCCCCATTTTCAATCAGACTACTTTCACTCATTAGTTGCAACAAGAAAATAAACTAAAAAAAATAATCTTGAAATGTTCTTGTTTTATGAAGGAGAATTTTTTATTACACTCTCAAATTTTGGAATGAGGTTATGGTTTTTCTGAACTCTGTTTTTCTTTTCCCTTTTTGGGTTCTTAAAAACAAAAAACAAAGATTCAATTTTTAATTTGAAAAAAATGTCTATTTTTCTATCCGTTTTCCTCTTGCTGATATTTAGTTTTCCTCACACAATAATAAAAATCGTTTCTTTAAACCCCGACGGCCTCTCTTTGCTCTCCCTGAAGTCCGCCGTGGACGGCGGCGCCGCCGCCTTCCCCGACTGGAACGAGAGCGACCGGTCGCCGTGCCGATGGACCGGGATATCCTGCACGAACATATCCGGCGAGCCCCGCGTCATCGGAATTTCCATCTCGGCCCAGAATCTCCGCGGCTACATCCCGTCGGAGCTGGGCAGCCTAATCAACCTCCGGCGACTGAACCTCCACGGCAACAACTTATACGGCTCGATTCCCGACCAGCTGTTCAACGCCTCCTCGCTCCACAGCGTTTTCCTCTACGGTAACAATCTATCCGGTTCCTTACCTCCCTCTATCTGCACCCTCCCCCGCCTCCAAAACCTCGATCTCTCGGCGAACTCACTCTCCGGCCAATTCCCGAATTTCCTGAGCAACTGCCGCCAATTACAGAGGCTCCTCCTCGCCGGAAACAAATTATCCGGCGAGATTCCAAAAGGGGTTTTCCCCAATCTCCCCAATTTAGAGCAGCTCGATTTATCCTCCAACGGGTTCCACGGCCCGATCCCGGACGACATGGGTCAGCTGAAATCGCTCACCGGAACTCTGAATTTATCCTACAATCACTTCAACGGGACGATCCCCAAAACCCTAGCCGACTTGCCCCTCACCGTCAGCTTCGATCTCCGGAACAACAACCTGAGCGGCGAGATTCCTCAAACGGGCTCGTTCGCCGATCAGGGCCCGACCGCGTTTCTCAACAACCCCGGGCTATGCGGCTTCCCCTTGCAAACTTCTTGCAATAGCTCCTCACACGCCCCTTCGGGCTCTCAAAACGACGGGCCTCGAAATATCGATGGCGGTGGTGGGGCCCGTAAAGGGCTGAAGACGGGCCTGATCGTGTTGATATCGTTGGCGAACGCGATAGGGGTGGCTTTCATCGGGCTTATAATCGTTTTCGTTTATTGGAACCGAAAGGACCCCGACGGGTGCAGCTGTGCCGGGAAAGGGAAGCTCGGGGACAATGAAAGAACGAATCTTTGCGTTTGCCCTTGCGCTACTGGTTTTCAGAACGAAGACTCGGAGATGGGTTCTGAGAAGTATGGTGAAGGTGGGCCCGGCAGAGGAGGGGAAGGTGACCTCGTGGCAATCGACAAGGGTTTTAGTTTTGAGCTGGATGAGCTGTTGAGGGCTTCGGCTTATGTTCTTGGAAAGAGCGGGTTGGGGATAGTGTATAAGGTCGTGCTCGGGAATGGAGTTCCGGTGGCGGTTAGGAGATTGGGGGAAGGAGGGGAGCAGAGGTATAAAGAGTTTGTTTCGGAGGTGCAGGCTATCGGGAAGATCAAGCATCCGAACATCGTGAAGCTGAGGGCCTACTATTGGGCGCCCGACGAGAAGCTTCTCATAAGCGACTTCATCTCAAACGGGAACTTGGCTTCTGCTCTTCGAGGTGAGTTCACATTTCTTTCATGGGTTTTCTTGAATGTGAGTTCTTTGTTTATTCGCCTTTCTTTCATGAGTTTTCTTGAATGTGAGTTCTTTGTTTATTCGCATTTCTTTCATGGGTTTTCTTGAATGTGAGTTCTTTGTTTATTCGCATTTCTTTCATGGGTTTTCTTGAATGTGAGTTCTTTGTTTATTCGCATTTCTTTCATGGGTTTTCTTGAATGTGAGTTCTTTGTTTATTCGCATTTCTTTCATGGGTTTTCTTGAATGTGAGTTCTTTGTTTATTCGCATTTCTTTCATGGGTTTTCTTGAATGTGAGTTCTTCGTTTATTCGCATTTCTATCATGGGTTTTCTTGAATGTGAGTTCTTTGTGTATTCGCATTTCTTTCATGGGTTTTCTTGAATGTGAGTCCTTCGTTTATTCCCCTATAGGAAAGCCCAACCAGCCATCCTCCACCTTATCGTGGTCAGCTCGACTCAGAATAGCGAAAGGGACTGCTCGAGGCCTAGCCTACCTCCACGAATGCAGCCCGAGAAAATTCGTACACGGGGACGTGAAGCCGTCGAACATCCTCCTCGACAGCGAGCTCAACCCTCACATCTCCGATTTCGGCCTCAACAAGCTGATCACCATCACAGGCAACAACCCGTCCTCCTCGGGCGGGTTCATGGGCGGGCCCCTCCTCTGCCTCCAGCCGGCCCAAACGGAAAAGGTCAACAACTATCGGGCCCCGGAAGCCCGGGATTGTCGGCCGACACAGAAATGGGACGTCTACTCGTTCGGGGTAGTCTTGCTGGAGCTGCTGACCGGAAAGTCTCCGGAGTTTTCTCCGATAGCGAGCTCGGCCTCGACCTCGACGGAGGTTCCCGACCTCGTGAGGTGGGTGAGGAAAGGGTTCGACGAGGAGAGGCCTTTGTCCGATATGGTGGACCCCATTTTGCTTATGGAGGTGAATGCCAAGAAGGAGGTTCTTGCTGCCTTTCATGTGGCGCTTGCTTGCACGGAGGGGGACCCAGATATCCGGCCGAGGATGAAAACTGTTTCCGAAAGCCTCGACAAGGTTGGGAATTGATGTGTCGTCGTCGACTGGGGTTATATGATCTTATAGTTACGGGTTTTCGCTCTTTGTTTTTTTCGGGTTTAAGTTGAGATGAGTAGAAAACTATAGGTTACATGTGTGTAAGTTATATATATAACATTTTTTTTTCTTACAATCATATTGCATTTGTTTGTGTTGAGTGGCATCTAAAGTTGTTTTGGTCTTGTGTGTTTTCAGAGCCAATGTTAGCAAAATTGAAGTGATAACAGCAATTAGTTTTGATTGCAGAAAGTAATTGTAGGTTGTTGATCAAAGAGATGCAGTGGTAATGTTCTTAAAGTCATGTTCTTGGTGGGAGGTTTAAGTGATGTGAAACAAGTAGAGACAATGGTCAATGGTATGTGTTAGTTTGTAAATGGAAATAAGCTCATACTATAACATTATTTTTAGAGATCATATAAAAAAGTTATTGTAAAATAAGTCAATTTCAAATAATACTAGTTATTTATTTTTTCCAGATAATATTATTTGTGAATTTTTAGTTAAATTTTACATGTTTGATTGTACTTGAAATAACGAATTTTAGTTGAATTTCAAATGTTTGATCGTACTTAAAACAACTCTAGCTAGTGTTTTATTTTAAAAATATCGAAATTCGAAATATCGAACATATCCTCGAAAAATATTAAATTTTCATTACGATATGATACATTATCAATTTTTTTTATATGGTATCAATATGAAAATTATAATTGGATAGCAAAAAATTATGGTTAATATATTGACATTTTCGGTATATAAAAATAGCAGTATTCGTTACAATACCGATGTACTGTAATTTTTTGTTTTGGTACCCGTTAACTATAAATTTAGGTTTAGGTTTGAGTTGGGGTTTAATTAATTTGAAATCCAAAAATAATTCAATCGGCTCGAACATAAGAGCTTGACGGTTCAATTCGAATACGCCGACTAGCCCAACCGAAACGGGTGACGAAGTTACCAAATTGACCTCCTGTGCTATAATAAAATAAAGGGAGATACAAAATTAAAGAAATCTCAACCCGTCTTTGATATTTTGTTTCATCTATTTTCTGCTCTGTATCTTCGATTGATCTCCCGCACCTCTCGGCGAAGCTCTCGTCTCCGGGACGCAGTCCGGTGAATAAAATCCATGAGTAATGTAAGTAAATTAAATTGCTTTCGTCTCCTTCTTCTCAACTCAGTTGTTCTCGAATTCTTATTACTCCCAAAATCATGATTTTAAAATTAGGGCTTTTGGATTCAGATTTTCTTTAATTACTGAGAATAGAATCCACTGTTGGTGTTCTTGGAATCTGGATACTGTGGATAAATTTGTTGGGTATTGATGAGTGATTCCTGTCGAGGATTATTTTGATTACAGAAAGTCTTCCATAAATTATGGTTTAGGATTTTTTTTCGTTTTCTTTGATCTCAGATGATTGGAGATGCCGGTCCATTCGACCCGAATAAACTATCAGACACCTTACAACCAGAGGATTCCGGCGCCGGAGGTTTGCTTGTGACAGAGAAGGATAGAGTAGTGTTTAGGCCTCAGGGAAAATCGATTTTAGGTATGGTTTTCATATTCAGTTAATGTGCTCAAAGCATTAGGCTTTTGGGTCTTTGCTAATCTTCTTTACTGGAGAGAGTATAATAACTCTAAATTTCTCTTGTATTCTAACTGGTTATTGTGCCAGGACTTGATATCCTTGCCAGTGCAAAACGTGCGGAAAACTCATTTAAGGTTCCCAAAGACAGGGTCTCATCAGTTGGAGCATCCCTTGGTGAAGACGAGGAAAAGTTTTCTTCTTCAGATATTGATGAAGTGGAAAATGACACGCCAAATAGTGTACGTAATTCTACCAATAAGCGGCAATACCGTGAATCGGCTTCAACCAAGACATCTAATTCAGGTACTATATAATTTCACTAATTTGTAATATAAGTATAATTAGTTGACACATATAGTTTCATTGAAAAAATAATAATCTCCATGCAGCTATTCCTGCCTTATGAATAGCATTTGTGTCTCTTGATATATGAAAGGCAAAACCAAATAGTTGATGTTAACCAACAAGCAGTAGATTATTGTTTTTTAAATAAAAAAAACTCGGTTTCATTTTGTTTACAATGTAAATAAATAAATATTACGTAGTAGTTCGCAATACTCTGTTTCGTTTGGGTAATCTCTTCCTTGCATTTTTAGGAAGTATTGTAACTGAAGGCTCAGGAACTAGGGAAGAACTCCCTCGGCATCACTCAGATAAATATTTAAAGGTATGTGTTTTGCCTTTTGGATCTTTAGAAATTATTCTGCATTATTGTTTTATTTAACATGCTTAGATGATATTATGGTAAGATGATTATTATTGTTCATGATATTTTTTTACTGTGTATAATTTTGGTCTGTTTAAGATAATTTATATGAAATCGGATTACTATGACTAGAAATCCCTACTTTGTACTGTTAAATTTTATAATTACCACTTGTTAACATTATTAAATAATTGCAGGTTTCGTCTGCATCCACCGTAATTTCCAGGAGCAGGAGTCCTTCTTATGATGATCGGTATAGGAGCAGAAATGGTGATTACTACAACAAAAGTTCTAGTAGATCAACAAGAGATAGACATGGCTCTGACTGGGAAAGGAGGACTCCTAGAGAAACATCTCATAGTGGCGAAAGAGAATACAGTGGAGATTATGGTAGAAAGAGGAGTAGATATGATAGGTCTATGAGGTCACCAAGTATGTATTGTCCCTTAAGTTTTGGGATTTCTTAGATGCGTGAAATATTTAAGCATGCCCTTTGTTAATTTTTCTATCATGTCTTGTGTCATTTGCAGGCAGATCTGATTGGGACGACGGTCAGTGGGAATGGGAAGGGACCCCACGTCGAGATAGGCGCAGTGCTAGCATCAGCAAAGATCAACGTCACTTTCCATCCCCCAAGTACTTTGGGACATCTCCGGATGCAAGACTTGTTTCTCCATGGTTGGGAGGGCGTACCCCTGGATCTTCGGGTATGTGACATAATTTTGATATAAATATGACACAATTGTGTCATACCACCTGACGCAAATACCTATCATCAAACTAAACTAATTTTCATCTGATGGATCCCAATTCCTTTTATTTTAGTGTTTTTCAAATTTTATTATGTTGTTATATTGTACTATCTTTTTTCAAGTTTCTCAAATTTTCAATTTTTATCGCTCACTTTTAATTTTTTAATTTTAGTTTCTTTCAATTTTTTAGGTTAAGTCTTTATTTTTTACATTTAGTTTTAGTGGATTTGGTCTGGGAGTCTAGTTATTTTTAGGCAGCATGCTTCTTAATTCGGAATTATCTCTGGTCTTTGTGTCAAGCTTATAATCATAACACTCATGACTGATCAAAAATATTTTGATTCATCACTGAAGTTCCTGCATCTCCTTGGGATAGCATTGCTCCTTCCCCGACTCCAATTCGAGCATCTGGTTCCTCTGTTAGATCTGCAAGTTCCCGTTATGGTGCCAAGTCCAATCAGTTTAACTCTATGGATAAGCTGGAGGTATGGAGTCTTTCTTTCCAAACCTTTTTATGTGTGACTGTCTTTGGCAACATATTCTTGAATTACCTGCTATTTATATTAACCTTACTGATGTGTCCTGTCCAAATTGGTAACTTATATTCTGGTTCTAGGATGGAGAAAATGGTCTGGGAAATATATCTGACAACCAGAATTATGAGATATCAGAGAGTATGCGTTTGGAGATGGAGTACAAAAATGACCGTGACTGGTATTCATCTGATTTATTTATTATTTGTTTGTGGTTCTAATAGTAAAGTATAGTTGTCCAAATTGTATGCCATTTTTTTATCCCAACTCCCAAGTGATCTGTGTCATCCTCCAACTAACTTATATTTATCACTATAATAGGTATGATAGAGAAGAAGGTGGCACCGTGTATGATGCAGATAGCGCCTCGTATTTTCTGGGTGATGAGGAATCTTTTCAGAAGAAAGAGGCTGAGCTGGCTAAAAGACTGGTATAATTTCACATGGCTCTAGCTTGAAGTGGTTTAGTCAAATAGCTTGGGGGGTAGATTTTCAATCTTGTTAGTTGTTAGTACTTTTTTTTTATGCAAAAACTGCTGTTAGTCGGACACGGGTCAATTTTTTGTTTCGCGGTTCTAATTTGTTCAATTTCATGTAGTTACTTGGTAGTTTTGTAAATTAAACAGTTATTTTAGAAATCAATTAAACTCGCCAAGTCCAGTGTTAGTTGGCTAATATTAGAACTAATTATATCTTTACATTATGATTTTCTTCTCTAAAAGTGGAATTTTAGCAGCTCAACCCCAAAAGAATCATTGCATACATTGCTTCTGGTGCACAATTTAGTCTAATAATCTTTCTTATATTTATTAAATATATTCTTCTTTACTTACAGGTTCGAAAAGATGGAAGCCAGATGAGTCTTGCCCAGAGCAAGAAATTCTCCCAAATGACTGCCGATAATGCTCAGTGGGAGGACCGCCAACTTCTCCGATCAGGAGCTGTAAGGGGAACTGAAGTGCAGACTGAATTTGATGATGAGGAAGAACGGAAGGTTATTCTTCTTGTGCATGGTAAGTCCCTGCTGTAGCCTTTGATGACTTGCTTTACTTATAAACCTTTACAAGACGAGTCATGATCTTGCCAGACTGCACAACCAAATTCACTAAAACTAAATAAAGAATCATATTAGAAGTGAAGTTAAAAATTCTAGAAAAAAGGAAACTAAAAAAAGTGTAGGATGGAGGAAAGAAACACAGAAAGAAATCCACTCCCCTACCCCCTGCCAAAAAAACAAATAGAGAAAGGAACTACAACAAA
The DNA here is from genome assembly GCA_954870475.1 of Euphrasia confusa. Lineage (NCBI taxonomy): Eukaryota > Viridiplantae > Streptophyta > Magnoliopsida > Lamiales > Orobanchaceae > Euphrasia > Euphrasia confusa. The sequence goes on along the minus strand of OX940949.1, from coordinate 48,556,617 downwards.
AAGATAAATAACAGAAGTTTTTCTGAATATTCTCAATATCAGATACAAAGCCCCCTTTTCTCGATGGGAGGATTGTTTACACGAAACAAGCCGAGCCAATAATGCCGTTAAAAGACCCTACATCTGACATGGCGATAATATCACGGAAAGGTTCGACTTTGGTTAGGGAAATCCACGAAAAACAGAGTCAGAACAAGTCACGGCAACGTTTTTGGGAGCTTGCTGGTTCAAAGCTGGGTGAAATTCTTGGCGTCGAGAAGACTGCAGAACAGGTAATGCTGCATTCATAAATGGTAGTATCTAACTATTGTGAACATACTGCTGAAGCCTGTATGCCTAATTTATATATATATTTATTTTAGATTGATGCAGATACTGCTGTAGTAGGTGAAGAAGGTGAAATTGATTTCAAAGAAGATGCCAAATTTGCACAGCATTTGAAGAAGGATGAGGCAGTGAGTGATTTTGCTAAGTCAAAAACACTAGCCCAACAAAGGCAATATTTGCCTATTTTTTCTATACGGGAGGAGTTACTGCAGGTATTTATTCCCCACTTCAGCTCTGTTTTAGGTTATTTTCCTTGAATGGGTGACATAATATGGAATTCTTGCATGGTGTTAGATACTTGGATCTTCAGCATCTTTTATTGATAAAATTGGTCGGATATCATTGTCTTTTAACATGAATAACAACTTTTAAAATAATCTGTTTGTGAGATTAAATATCTTAAAAATATTGTTTTTGAAAGTCAGAGTGACTGAAACTAAAGTAATTCCACTTTTTGTAAGATTCACGCTCATTATCTAATCATGAAAAGTTTTAAGTCATTATTTCCTTACTGCATGTATTTATTTTTGACAATTTCCTGTGGTGAGTAGATGTTTTGGAAAAAAACATCTTGTCCACATACAATTTCTCTAGTGCAACCTATTCAGAAATTAATGATTGCTAATCAATGTCATCTTTATCAATTGTAGGTAATCCGTGAGAATCAGGTGGTGGTAGTGGTTGGTGAAACTGGTTCTGGAAAAACAACACAACTAACCCAGGTTTGTTCAGGAACTTGTAATCTCTATTTGTTTTCATTATTCTGAAAGTTTTTTGTTTCAGTAACAGTGAGCTAACTGTATTTTGAAACACTTTGGCAGTATCTTCATGAAGATGGTTATACGAGCAATGGCATTGTTGGATGCACTCAGCCAAGGCGTGTAGCTGCCATGAGTGTTGCCAAGAGAGTAAGTGAAGAGATGGAAACCGATCTCGGTGATAAAGTTGGATATGCTATACGGTTTGAGGATGTGACTGGGCCCAAGACTGTTATTAAGGTAATGACGTCCCCCTCACATACGCTCAGTTCTTATTCTCAGGTTCAAATATGGCATTGCTCACAGTTTGCTTGATGGCCTGATCATCATTACTGAAAAAGGCACATATGTTATGCTCATTATGTTATTCACTGTATATATCTTAATTCGGAACTCTCCTGAAGTTAAGCCCCCCTATTGTTGAATTTCTAAAATGTATATATTTTTTTAACACTGTAAAGTTTGAGAGAATCGCAAAATTGGAAAATAATTTTTGAAGGAAAATAAATTGGTTTCTATCTTAGGTCTGTCGTAAGGGTTTGGCATGTAATGTTAGTGTTTCTTTTGCAGTACATGACTGATGGTGTGCTTCTGAGGGAGACTTTGAAAGATTCCGATCTGGAAAAATATAGGTATGAGTTTTATAATTTGCATATTTAGTTTTTTTTATTAACCTAAGGAGTGAAATGGTTCTGTGCTATACATATCTCATTGTTCCAACCTTCACCTTTATCATTTAGAATCGTTGTAATGGATGAAGCTCATGAAAGATCTTTAAGCACTGATGTCCTATTTGGCATCCTCAAGAAAGTTGTGGCCAGACGACGTGACTTCAAGCTCATTGTGACTTCTGCAACTCTGAACGCACAAAAGTTCTCTGATTTCTTTGGGAGGTAATAATATTTCACTTTTGACTATAGTCTAGAAAAATCAACTTAACCGCATTTTTAGATCTGTAATTGTTGGGGTTGGTCTTTTGGGTGATTTTAGCCTTAACTATGGGATGAATATTTTTAAACCTCAAAATTTACAGTATCAAGATTTGCTTGTACCTTATATTTAAGCAACTAGATTTGCAATTAAGCCAGAAAAATCTTGACTGTTTTTTCTTGTTTATTGTTGACTTTAATAATTTGTTACTCTTTCCCTTGCAGCGTGCCTATATTTCACATTCCAGGAAGAACTTTCCCAGTTCAAACCTTGTACAGTAAATCACCCTGTGAAGATTATGTTGAGGCTGCAGTAAAGCAAGCCCTGTCAATTCACATCATGAGTGCTCCAGGTGACATACTGATCTTCATGACCGGTCAAGATGAAATTGAAGCCACCTGTTACGCTCTTCAAGAACGTTTGGATCAGCTTGCCACAAAGAAGGAAGCCCCAAAACTATTAATCCTACCTATATACTCCCAGCTGCCGGCTGACTTGCAGGCTAAGATTTTCCAAAAGGCTGAAGAAGGGGCCCGCAAGTGTATCGTTGCCACAAATATTGCCGAGACTTCTCTGACTGTCGATGGTATATTCTACGTTATCGACACGGGTTATGGCAAGATAAAGGTATACAATCCTCGTATGGGTATGGACGCCCTCCAGGTGTTCCCCGTTAGTCGTGCTGCTGCAGACCAGCGGGCTGGGCGTGCGGGAAGAACTGGTCCCGGAACATGCTACCGACTTTACACAGAGAGCGCGTACTTGAACGAGATGCTTCCGAGTCCCGTCCCAGAAATCCAAAGGACTAACCTCGGAAATGTGGTTCTATTACTCAAGTCCCTAAAGATTGACAATTTGTTGGATTTTGACTTTATGGACCCACCCCCACAGGAAAACATACTCAACTCCATGTACCAGCTGTGGGTATTGGGTGCTCTGAACAATGTCGGCGAATTAACCGATTTAGGTTGGAAAATGGTCGAGTTTCCTCTTGACCCTCCCCTTGCCAAGATGCTTTTAATGGGCGAGAAGTTGGAATGCCTTAATGAGGTGTTGACAATCGTGTCGATGCTTTCAGTCCCGTCGGTTTTCTTCCGACCAAAGGATAGAGCTGAGGAGAGTGACGCGGCCAGGGAAAAGTTCTTTGTTCCAGAATCAGATCACTTAACCCTTCTCAACGTGTACCAGCAATGGAAATCCAATCAGTACAGGGGTGATTGGTGCAATGACCATTTTCTGCACGTAAAAGGGTTGCGAAAAGCCAGGGAAGTGAGATCCCAACTGCTGGATATTCTGAAAACCCTAAAGATACCGCTGACATCATGCGGGCCCGACTGGGATGTCGTGAGGCAAGCCATATGCTCGGCCTATTTCCATAATGCGGCGAGGCAGAAGGGGGTGGGGGAGTATGTCAACTGTAGGAACGGAATGCCATGCCATTTGCACCCGAGCAGTGCCATATACGGTTTGGGTTACACGCCGGATTATGTGGTGTATCACGAGCTGATACTGACGTCGAAAGAGTACATGCAGTGTGCGACCTCGGTGGAGCCGCATTGGCTGGCAGAGCTGGGGCCCATGTTCTTCTCGGTCAAGGATTCAGACACTTCTATGTTGGAGCACAAGAAGAGGCAGAAACAGGGGATGACTTCTATGGAGAAGGAGATGGAGAAACTCAAGAGTGATCAAGAGACAACATTGAAAGTGGAGAAGGAGATGGAGAGGAGGAAGAGGGCCAAGGAGCAGCAGCAGGTCTCGATGCCCGGCTTGAAGATGGGGGCTTCGACTTATTTGAGACCTAAGAAAGCGACCAAATATGGGCTGTAGATGTTTTTCTGAGATTTTTTCAATGTTGTATCAGAGTACTTGGGTTGTTTGTAGAAAGCCTTCCGTGTATAACTACACATTTTTTGTTCTGCGGTTTTAAATTCTTCTATGCCACTATTAGAATTTGAAATTACTTTGGGGTTATAAATGACCCCAATTGTTTGCTGACAATTGTTTGGTTTTCTTCGGAGAAGAAAATGTGACTCATAAATAAACTATATTTCGAATTTCAGAATTTCGAGAAATACTAGTAATAAATTTTCTATAATATGAAGAAGTAAAACTATGTAAGAAGTTAATAGTATTTCGTTAGTGATAAAAGTAGGAAAATATTGTCTTAAGAAATTATGCACAATTTCTTATAAATTATATAAAAATATTGAACAGACTATTTACTTTTTTATTTATTTAGACAACGGATCTTATAATAGCAAAAACATTGGGGAGAAATGTTTGTTTTTTCAAGACAAAGTTAGTATGTCTTGATAATATAACGATTCGAACTTGTTGAGACAAGATTCATATTGATAAAGATCCGTCGAGACAGATCTAGTATCGTCAGTCGTGCATTAGCAGTATCCTTCCGTTTTCGAAACTACCTAGAACCTCCCAACGGCCCTCCGTACCTTTATCACCATCTACAGCGATCAGCATATAAAGCCAATCTTCAACCACCAGCTAGTCCCGGACAGTAGCGAGTTCTTTGGTAGTAAGAAACGACCTCCATCGTTGTTCTTTGGTAGTAAGAAACGACCTCCATCGTTTTTGTACACGACACCCATAGAGGGAAGTGGGATAGTGGAACAAGAGCAAGGCAGTATTTAGAAACATCATACGGTGACTCAAACAAGATTAGGTTAAGACAATCATCTTTATCAATAGGATACATGATTCAGGCAGAGAGAAATTGTAGCATCCAATTAAGCTGAACTGAGATCTACCAATTGTGAAATCTTCTCTAATAAGATTAATTACTAAGTTAATTATAATTAGTTCTGTTTGATAATTTCAAGAATATATTAAGATAAAAAGTAAATAACCAAGCATTCCACCATTTAAATTTAGGAATCCAGATCATAAGAAAATAGATCAATAATGTAAATTCCAGTTAACCATATCCAAAACAAAACTCGTCATTGGATTCAAAACAAAATAACACATGAAAAGACATTTCAAAATCTCTCAACTATATCATAAAAGCTCAAGCCTTCCTAGGTTTGGTAGACGCCAACTGCGACTCAGGCTGCAAAACAAACAACAAAATACAAACACTCAGGAAATCTTATAAAGTATATAATACGTATTTTCTATTTGCATTGTTTTGGATAACTTAAAAATATCAAAACAAGGATTACCTCCTTTTTCACAGACTCTTCCTTCTCCGATAGAATCAATTCAATGTGACAGGGGGAGGACATGTAGGCTGAAATAATTAACAAGAGTTAGATCCAAAACAATGAATCATAGGATCAGTTGTTAATGACAGCAACATAATTAAAATTATGCAGAAACAAATTGTAAAACATACGATTGATTCGCCCATGAGCACGGTATGTGCGGCGCCTTTGTCTTGCGGCCTGGTTAACCTGAATGTGAGAAATAAAGAGTGCATCCACATCCAAACCTTTCACCTGCCAACACACAAATACAATTATATATCTCATCACATATTAATAAAAATGAAGATGGCTGAAAAAAGAATATGAGGTACCTCAGCATTGCTTTCGGCATTCTTTAGTAAATCCAAGATGAACTTGGCAGACTTCACAGGCCAGCGACCCTGCCCGTTAGCATGACGGTTCTTTGCCTGAGCAGTTCTCCCAACACCTCTACAGAAACGGGTGAAAGGAATAGCCTGCTTGTGGACAAGCACATCCTCGAGATACCTCTTGGCCTTGACCAAAGGCAGTTTCCTTATGGCGTGCGCTGTCTCTCTAGTGTTCTGTAACAGAGTCCAAAATGGAAAAGTAAGTCGGTGCAATATATATATACTTAACAAGAATCCAACACATGCACTCAATGCATTATATAGTTAACAAGAATACAAGTTACAACTTCAAGACCGTAACGTTTCTAAACCCATCATGAATTTAATACTTCATATAATGTGGCGTTGTTTACTGAACCATCAATCATCGGAATAACTCAATAGGTTCACCCAATAACATCGCCCACTTTTATATCCCTGATGTTTACGAGAGACCAATTCACAAATAAGGCAATAGATCACTGCTTTTATCATCAGGTTAACTAGCTATGAATCTAGAAAATAGCTCTTACATACAAACAAAATCTAGACCAGGAAACGAAAATCATGAAATATCACAAGCTAACCAAGCAAATTAAACCTAATTAATATCTACTGCAAAAAGAATCTTAAAAAAAATAAAAATTGCACCTTGAAATGAACTCTGAGATCAGATCCTCTAGCCTTGCAGGCTGCAAAAAGGAAAGGAAATCATAAATTATAAAAGTTCCTGTGCAACAAAATACTGAAAAATCAAATAAGAACAAAATACGAAATCTTACATTTGGTGATATTGTCGGGCTCTCTCGAGTACTTCACCTGTATGAAAAATTGACAGAAACTCAAAATTAAGTAAAAGATAAAACATATCGAAGGATAAAAAATGCAAGATAATTCTCAAGTTGTTACTAGGGTTTGTATGACTGGGCTGAGAGATATACCATTTTCGCTGATTTTTTTCAGCGGCGCAGTGGGGAAGACGATGGAGTCGAGTGTTTCTGGTTTCTGAATAAAATAGGGTTTTATATGAATTTGCAAAAACCTAATGATCCATGTGGTATTAGTGGGCTGGGCTTATTCTATTTGGGTCCACTACTTTGGTCTACATGAAGCCCATTAGCCTGAGAATAATGACTGTGTTGGAAGTTGGAACTCAGAGAGGGATTAGTTTGTAATAACATGATAAATGAAGGATCTTTTTCTCAATTCAAGATTAACTTATATACAGTATATATTAGGTATAACTTGAAAATTATATGGTATACGGAGTACTTTATTATATATGAGGACTTTTTTATACTTTATTATATATTAGGAATTTTTAGAAAATAAACAATATAGTTTACAAAATTATAACTTTGACACTATAAAATACACTTCACAATTTAAAGATAAAATTTTAGCCTATTTTTATTATTTAGAGTAATTTAATAGTTGTATTTATAAAAAAAAAACATTTTAAAGTTGAAATGTTTTTTTAACCCTTAATTACATACACAAATAAAGTAGACTGAAAAAATAATTGTGTCAATTTACCTTAAGAGAAACTTGAACTCTTATTTATGTAAAATCACTTCAAAATTCCCAGTGTAGATTTTCTCACTCTAATTTGCTTATTATTTTATCTTTTATTTATTTTTATGATCAAGTAATATATACGTTATCAAGTAAAAAAAATCTATACGAAACTTTGAATCGAGGCTTGGTATTCGTTGTGGAAAGACTTGATTGATGATGCAGGTTGTAGTAATCAAATGATCCTTTAGGAAGATAAGTTGACAAACATTATGTTAACTGATGAGTTATAAACTTAATAAGAATTCCCCCTGACCTGAGCCAGAAAATTGTTTCCAGTAGCACACTTGAGAGAAAAAACACAAGGGGATGATAGAAGCCTATCAAAATTTAAAAGATATAGGAAGACATGAAACTAGTATAGGCAGTAACATCCATCCAACTCGGAAAAAGGGCTTTCAATTTCTTCGTCGGCTCTGTCAAATATAGGTCCACTACAGAAACGTCAACTCTCAAAGGTTCCGAACTGCTAGCCTGAGAAATTTGGATGGAAATTAGCCAAATTCAGCCAATACTAAGAATTTACAATGAAATTACTTTCTTGGAAATGGTCAACCGCAATAGAAGCAAGAGACGGAATACGAAAAGGTTAGAATGATAACAGTAACGGAGCTTTCAATATACGGACATCCTAATCCATTATACACAGATTGACCTATATAACGGATATATTGATCCTGTCTTGATAAAATGACGTCCCATGTTTACAATTTATGCCTCTTATCAAGAGATGATACCAGCCAAAGAGAGTAAGCAAATAAGTTAATGTCAAATTTCGAGTGGAGGTGAATATTACTGGTGCGGTTGGATATGACTAAGGATCATTTTCATTTAGTTAAGAGAACAAAATAAATACACTATTCACTCACTTTCATTTTCTCTCTCATTTCGTCTACACATTTCATAAGAGAAGAAATTCATTACTACATGGTGTCCTATGAAATTCACTATAAAGTTTCACATAATTTTATATTTATATCACATCAATTTGTTAAATAGTAAAATTTCATCTAATATCTCACATTAAAAAAATTGAAAGTATATCTAATCGCACCACCCTAAATAGTTCCGTCGGTAAAATAATTATGAAAGTGGAGATACTAGAAAGCAAATGCCGAAATGTTATTTTTCTTGACAGTTTACCTCGAACCAGAATGTCCAATTTTCACGGGCTGCACCACTCAGTCTACATATGTATGATGGTGGCCCATTACCAATTTTTACAGGAGCTGAAAGAAAGTATTCAAAGAGATTTAGAATGTGGCAACAGAGAGATTATCACATGACATGGACGGCAGAAATTAGAATCACCTGGAATCGTATTATTTGCAAATGACCAATTTGACAATGGACCAGCAATGTTGAGGACTGCAACCCATGCCTGCTTCAAGGATCTGAGAGATCGAACAAGATACAAGAAATTTTAAAGCCGAATAAATTTTAGGGGACAGTTAGTAAAAAATAGTTGGTACTGATTCAGGATGTGGGTGTAAAACCCGAACATAAATCTTTAATTTCAATAGTTTCTCTAGGACGCAGTTAGCCTACTCTGTATCATTAAAACCATTGTTCATTTATGATTTTGGAAAGGTTACCCCAAGGAAAACTCTATGTTGATTCTCCGAGGTCCTCCAACAGATGTAACTTCGGATTTATCAATAGATAAATGTGGGAAATATTTGTACTGCTCCAGCACATCGTCCGTCTTTCTGGGAAACTTCAAGCTTCGTGAGAACAAAGCAGATATTGGATAAATTCCCTGTAAAAGGACGTGCTGAATTATTTTTATCCCTTTCCACTATAAGCATGGATTTGATAGTATAGCTAAAAATAAACTTGATGTTTGGGCTGACTAACGAAAAACAGGATGATTAACTACTACACTTTACCAAATTTAGAAAGAAAAAAAACCATTTCAAACACTTCAGTTTTATAAAATAAATTACAATCGCCCCTTCACATCTATTGTGTTCTCAACGATTTATGTGTCAACTTTTCAAAATTTATTTTCATACAGCCCAAACCTCAAGTTTAGAACATCAACCTTACTTACAGAATGTTTTTTTTATATATAGATGTCCCTCTACATATTTTCAAACACCCCAAACCTCAAGGATTTCTCTCTCGACCTTTTTTTTAGTTGTTAAGTTTTAGAACTTTTGGTTTACTTGTAAAACACCCCAAACCTCAAGTATTTTTGATAAGTATACCAATAACCAATACTTTAATGCCAAACATAAGCTTACAGCCAACAAATTTTACAGTTCACCTTTTCAAACTCAAATGTGTGAAATTATCAGTAGCACACCAAAAATGAATATATTTTGCTCAAGGATTATTCTCCAGCACATGGTTCAGAACTAAGAGAGAAAATGTTTTGAGAATGCACCTTCCATGTTTCCAAATGGGACTGATTTACAGTGTCAAAACTTAATTCTCGATCACCATGTAGTTCCTTCACCGCTTCAGGAGCGTGTTTGAATACAAACAACAGGGAGTTGGAGTCAACAACAGCAAAATCATAACTAGCATCCAATATTTGATTTGCATCTGTCAAATGGAATTCAATGCTAGTGAAAAACTATGATATCAAATTGTGTATTGACTAAATAAGCCACACTAAAAAAAACAGTGCTATCTGTGTCAACTTTTCAAAGCATGCTTCTATCCAGTCATTGAATCCAAATATGAAAAATTAAGGATAGACGATGAGATGACCCTAATCAGCTTACACACAAAAATCAAAACTCATGCTACAGGTTAACATTAAGACCAACTCAACCCAACAAGAAAATCAGTCATTCATGCTTAAAATATAATAATAGGAGTCATTCCATTAGTACCTAAGGTCTGAACCGTGTGCTGGAGAATAATCCTTTTAGGTGCATCGTTGCTGTATGGAAAGAATTGTGACGATAAAGCCAAAGTGAGGATTGTCCCATGCATCAAGAACCGTACAATTGATGATTTTGCCAACCATTTCCCGACAACAGGTAATAGAGGACCAACACACCACCCTGTTACTAATCCGATGACAACTGCAACTATTACATCAGGAACAAAATACCCTGCAATAAAATCTCTACATTATTAAACAAGTATTAAGAGATCATCAGCACCAATATGATGAAATTGTACACTATTTCAATAAGAGTAATTCAAAATAAATTTAAATTAATGTTCCCTTAAGAGATTTCTCCCTGGATTTAGTGCAATCAGATGCCGCATAGTTGAATTAGAAAGCACAGTGCAACATTGCAACATATCGGTTTCCCATATCAATATTGCAAGATATACAATTCGCTCAACCATATAGCTCTTACATCATAAATCGATTACAAGATGTATAAAACTAACCATACGGAGGTGGATGAGAGCCTGTCATGCCCATTTTCTCTATCAAGAACGCAGCAAGAAATCCACCAAAGTATACGGAGTACATTAAGCAAGGTATCAAAGGGACCACATAGCATGCTGTTGACCTGATAAAAACATCATGATGATGAACAGAAACATACTAATATATCGAAACTTTGGAACACGTCCGAGTAAGATATAGTACATAAGTAACTAGACTATTACCAGTAGCGTGCTAGCAGAAGAAGAAAAATAATTCTAGAAAATATCAGAAGGGATACTTAAAGGCACCTGAACGATTCATGCCCAAAGTACTTGTTTGATAACTGAAATGAGATCCATGCAGGAAGCATAAATGCTGAAACAAGGAATGTCACAAAACCTCCACTCAACCCACATAAGAGGTATGCCTGCTTTCAGAAGTTATGTTAGCAAACTATGTCTTTGAAAACTAATGGTTTAGGAAAGAATAATTAAAATAGCAGAATCAATCATGATTCTCCCAAAAAACAATGGTAGTTTTGCAATAACAAGCCTAAGTGTCACTGCTCTGTGTGTGTGTGTTCTTCCATTCCCATTCTCCATCTCAAAATTATAAAATTTTGGTCCCATTTTTTAACGTTTTACTATCAATAAAATGTCCATAAATACCAAAGTATCTGAAACATATTAAGTTCAAATAATTTTACAATACCAAAATGTTCAAAAATAATTTTAGATACTATTTTCAACATATTGAAGTTCAAATAATAGAAACACACATTATATTAGTGTAAATGTATTGCAAATTTATAAAATCTTGGATTTTCTAAGTTCGAGTATTTAACTATATTGTTTTGTTGTATTTTTTAATAAATATATATATCAAAAACTGCAGAATCAACCATGATGCACTATGGTCTATGCATTCATATTAAGTTGATTGAGATGATAAATAATTTCACACACCAAAGTCAAGAGGGAGTAGAAACCAAATGCTCCCCAGAACCTTGCTTCGTCAACCAATTCCTGCAAATGTGTCATACTCTAACTTTTTAAATTCAATACTGAAGAATTTGACCAAAATTATAAGAGGAACGTACAGTACATGAATTGCATCCATTGCCCGATTTATGGTTTTTGCATAAAATCCACAGATAAATAAACTTTTTTTTAGTGTTTTTTATTAGACAAGTATCAAATCAAGATGATTGACACATCTATTGACCCCCAAAATAATTGTACTAAACCTCCCGCGGTAACTTGTTAGACCTTGGCACTCCATTCTTGGGTTAAATAACCAGAACTAAAACTAAGGCAAATCTTCTAATAGATATAATCAGCAGACCCATAGATAAGCACAGACCTCCCTCGATAATACGATAGATGAAACATCTTGAGAGAGAGGAAATTGTCTCCAAACAATTCTTGGAACCAACAGTCCGACAACTGAGCATGGCACAAACATTAGAAAGGCCAAATATGGATTAGCAAACCTACATTGTTTAAACAAAAAATATACAGTTAAAAAATTATATCTTGCCACGAAAGAAACATAAGATAGTTGTAAGAGAAAGCATGAAACAAAGAGTTTATTCGTAAAAACTCCTAAACCCATCATTTTGGACACAAAACTAAACCGCAACGTACGACAATAAATCAATGATCAAGGTGAAAAATAGTAAACAAGCAAAAACTAAACATATACCAGTTCATTGATTCTCCTGTGAATAGCAGCCGCAAGATAGCAAAAGTTACAGGAAAAACAATGGCAAGAATTATCCCACTCGCATGGTACAGTAATCCTGTATGTTAAGCAAATGGAAATTTCATTCAAAAAGTCGAGAGATTTAAAAGGATCATCAACACAAAAGTCATTCAAATAAATTATAAATTTCAATGCATATTGATATTGATCACCTTTGATAAAGTCAAAGTAGGTGCTGAATGCAGAGAATAAACTCCCAGTTCTCAAGCACAACAAAAATGGCATAAGGATGAAGATTGCCAATGGAATACTATGAAACACCAGTGCTTGTCTTCCTGAGTAAAATACCTGAATAAACATATATGCATCAAGAATCAGCATGATTCATTGCTCTCGTTACAAAGATTTACAATTTCCAACTAATCCAAAAGGCAAGATTGTGTCGTACCAAGAAATGCGCAAAGTAATCAAAGAAAATCGGTCGTCTGTCTTTGGATCCACTTGCAGAAGCACCAAAGGATTCTCGTTCTTGAGCAGTTAATAACTTAGTAGAATTGGCAAAAGCTTTCATTAAACTTAATAAGTTGTCTCCTCGTGCTTGCATGCTTCCAGGTCTGATTCGCATAGATTTAATGTACACTATTATGTAAAACCCCAGAGTAAATGTGATATTGAAAATACTAATCCAATGAACTATACCAAAATACCAGTTGATGCATACAATAGTCTTTCTACAGTATCAGATGAGGTGTGGTAAAAGTAACCCCCAAGCAGAAAGATAATATCCAAGCCAGGAATATCACCGTAGTCATTGGCGAACATTCGGTAGTCTGTATCACCAGGAATTGCGCCAAAAACATCCTGCAAGGGGATCAGCAAAAAATATATAAATAAATAAAAATTGAACCCACGAAACAGAATTACTGCTGAATAAAAGTTAAGATGGTGGGGTAATAAATTATTTATTGTAGGACACTAACATAATTCTAATAATAAATGGTGAAGAAAGTAAAACCTGAGCTGCACTAGTTGCCATAGGATATACAGCTGATTGAGAATAAATATACGAGGCCCAGGATCCAGGTCCGGATTGGCACACCATATCTGTTAATTGAAAAATATGTTTAATATATATATCGGCAAATATGAAAAATATGAATCTGGAGTATATAATTATCCAAAGGTAGATTGAATATTTACCAAAGCCTCCTGTCCCAGATGCCTCAACATTAATAAAAGCTCCGATTGTATTGTGCCACCTATGCGTTGTCATGAAACCATGTGAACCCTGAGATATCGTAAGAGAAATAGCTCTGAATTTTGTGATTTTGATGTGTACTCCCAATTTTTATCTTGAAGAAATATGAATGTAGTTTAACATAGAAAAACATTTATCCAATAATACTAAAACATTATGTAAAATATCCTCTTCATTCACTTCTATGAAGTGAAAAGAGATGAAGAAGTTGTAGGCCAAAATGTCAAAATGATGCTTTAAGGTATACCATTATAAAACTAATTCTCAAAACAAAAAAAAAGGTAAATAATGTAAATATAACAATGCCTCCTAGTCCCTATTATGCAAACTGTGATAAAATTTCCGCGGCACCAATGGTACATATAGAAGTAAACTACGGAAAACAGTAAGTTTTGATTTCTTACCAGCATAAATAATTCTTCAGCTCCATTAAATAGGAATATTATCGGCCGAGGCGGAATCCAGCCAGAATCAACAGTTATCCTTGCTAATTCAAGCAATGATGCTGTGAAAGAATGAATAACAAATTTAAGTCCAACACCGTACATAACTACATATACCTCCAGAACCAGAAAACTGTGCTAGAACTCACCAACACATGAGCCACAGTCACCAGCTCCTGGAGAACCAGGTGGGGTATCAAAATGTGCATTTAATAACACTGACGGATCATTGTCTTGAGAATCAACTGATGAAATCCTGCAAATTTTGATCCATGTGATGGAAGCAGTCACTTACTAAACAAATATGCAATACATAGCTAATTAAAGGAACGAAATCCAAAATTCTGAATGTTTTTTCCGGACAGGAAAACCCGCCTATGAGAAGGGATCACCCCATTATGGAACTGACTCACATAGGCTCGTCAAAGTGGTTCAACATTCAAGTTTCAACCGAGATAAATACAAAAGGCGAATAGAAAATACCAATATGCTCCTACTAAAAAGTAGATTACCTCATAAGAATATTTGTATGATTCCTATAAGTTAGAGATATGCTCTTCCCCAAAAAAATCATATTGAAGGAGCCGTTAACAACTGTTTCTTCTATCTCTATCCTGCAATACCAATAAAAAACCCCAAAATAAAAACCTTGAACTAGTCTTCATACATATGCATTGTAACCGAATGAAATCTGAAAACTTATAATGCCAACCTAATGTTCGATCCCGCTCGTTCTTTTATCTGCTCTAACTGTGATTTAATGTATACTGCTGCCTGTCTCAAACCTGGACTCCCCTCCTACATATGAACAATGAGACGGTTTGATGGACCATTTATATATCATCATCTGAGCGGGATTTAAGACGAAAAAATCGAATAAATTTGAACACAAAAACATCCATTTATCATTAAAATTAGCTATTGTTTCCAAGCATTCAGTGTAAGCAGCCATTAAAATAGTCAACGCCAATACTTGATCAAGAGCAAAACGACGTCACATGCATACAACCACGCGAATAGCAGAACAGAACAGAACGAAACGACGTCGTTTCGTACCTGACGGCCGCCGATTTCCTCGGCGAGTACGCGCACGTGCTCGATTGCTCTGGCTTCGGAGAAGCGATCCAGTGGCGCGTCGACACCGAGAGGCGCGATGAACTTCATGTGGATTACGGAGTGTACGAGGTAAGCTATCAGTCCGTACAGAATGAGGAGAGAGAAAATGACTTTGAATCCGGTAACGTCGCCGGAGCTCAGGCTCTTGTACCCCATTTGTTTCCGGCGATTTCAGTTTTTGGAGCCACGAGATATATTAATTTATTTATTTTTATTTAGTAAAAATAGGGGCAGTAACTGAGACTTAAAAATTCGTCGCTGGCTTAAATAGTTTTTGGAATGTTGTTTCTGGGCTTTTTATGGGCCGATGGCCCATCAAGTCATCATCAACTTTACCGTTAAAGGCTGTAATTATTAATTAACCATAAATTAGTTGACTGACTAAATTTTTTATCATTATTAATTTAATTAATTTATTGATTCATATTGCAAATATTTTATTTTCTAAATTGTGTAAATTAAAATTTAAAAATATACATACTGTATTTTATAAAGACGGAGACTCCGTTTTAATTTTTCATTTTGTTTTTCTTTAACTTGTAAGAAGACCTTTTAAATATTTATTTATACTCTAAAATAATTTAACAATATTACTTCTCTTCCGAATCAATATTATACTTCTTTTGTAATAAAAAATGTATGATCATTGATTCGAAACTAAGAGAGTATATTGAACACTTTCTAACAAGTTACTAAGTATATATGGTGTAGATTTATATAATATACAAATAATATACGAATTTTACACTTCTCTTAAAGATTCACGCAATTATATATAATAAGAAAATAGATAAATGATTATCATTTTCAAATACTTGTGGCTGAATTAATTAGAAGTTAGAGACAAAAAAAACATGTTGGCTTTAAAAATTAGTAGAAGCTAAAGACAAATAGTTGCTGTAAAGTTTATGTATTAATTAATATTGGTAGTTGTTACTATTATTTAAACAAAATGCGAGTGTGACTGTGATCTCATGATTAGATTTTTTTATTGTTAAAGTTTCAACTCTAACAATGGTCGATTTCTACCTGAACAATAATATGTACTCTAACATCATAATAACGAGTTGATTTATGACCAGAGCATGAGCAGCAACAAAAAGAAACATGACTCTAATTTTATGTTGTAATCAAAAGTATGAGGGTAGTGACGGTGACGGAGTCACTCAAGCCTCTATACATTTCACAAACATAATTTTTTATTTTATTTTTTTCATTTATCAAGAATTCAACCTCTCTAATATTATGATTATTTTTTTCATAATATGTTTATTATGTTTGTTAAAAAAATAAAAAGAAATTGGAATATAGACAATCATGTTTTACTTTTATTACAATCTTTATCATTATCAAAGTAAGAACTGTCTTGCTAAATGCTAATAAAACTATATGAACTCAAAATCTCATTCTAAATATTTGTCACTACTATTTTATTAACTTATTACTGTATTATAGCAATACACAATGATAAGTATTTGTGATTATTCCGTATTTGATTTTAAATATTCCTCAATCTCCATTATTTTTTAAAATCGTATTTTTCTAAATTTAACTTGCAAATGTTTTTTGATTCTAATTAAAAAGATCAAGTCCAGCAAAGTCAAACCTAATCGTCAATTAGGTAGATCACACGATGCGTACTCACGTAACTAATCAATGCATTCATAATTCATTTCATCGAAAGCCCCCAATTCGTCAGCTTCGAATCCCTAATTTCAGCGAACCGATTTGATTCAATTTCTCGGAAAATTAAATGGAAAATTCGATCAACAGAACCCTGATTTGCTCGTTGATATGCATTCCCCTGCTAATCGTTTCAGTGATCCTCATCGGAACCCTAGACTACAAATCCCAGCTGATCTCCTTCTTCCCCCAGCTCAGCAACGCCGCTGCACCCTGCGCCACTGGATCGCAGCCCCTCCGCGTCTACATGTACGATTTGCCACCTCGCTTCAACGTCAGAATGCTGGACCCGACTTTTCCCGAAGGGAGTCCGGTCACGGCTGAGAATCTTCCGCCGTGGAAGTGGAACGACCGGCTCCTCAAACAGCACAGCCTCGAGTACTGGATGATGGCTTCGCTTCTGTACCGTGAGAAGAATGAATCTGGGTCGCCCCGAGAGGCTGTTCGGGTTTCGGATCCGGAATCGGCTGACGTATTCTTCGTCCCATTTTTCTCGTCCTTTAGCTTCAATTTTTATGGCCTGAAAATGAAGGAACCGAATACTTTTGATGAGAAGTTACAGGTACATTTTTTTCTCATTATTTTCTGGGTATTGTTCAGTCATTGTGTTGATCCTGATAAATAAATAAATTAATATAAATATAGAGTTTGGCGGCTCGAATTGAGATTAGTGTTTAACTTGAAGCGACTATTAAATTAAGATCAAAGTGCATTCTTGGTCCATTGGATTGACTTTATTCTGGTTTTTTACTCATGTATTTTGACTTCTTTGTTGAAATATTTATTTATTAAATATCTTATGGACACGTGATGCGATTTTCGCACTTGAATTGAATCTATATTAGATGCTTTTGACAATTTGGTCTTGTATTTTAAATGTTTATAGTTCACCTAGACCAAAAAAATTCTGGATTGGATTTTCAATATTTAAAATCATACGTGTCTGATTTTGCAAAGATGTGTTTCTTAATGGAGCTATTTCATTGTAATGTCACAAATCTCATCTTCTTTAAAACATATATATTGCTACATTTTTCAGTGAAATAGCCAACTGTTTGCTTAGGTGAAGATAGTAAATTATTGCGCTTTTATTTGATATTATTGACTAAGAATGGAATAAGGACTGTATTTATGTTTATGCATGGAAATGATAAAATATTTTGCTGAATTTCATACTGTAGCTTGAGATCTTAAATATTTTAAGAGCATCACAATATTGGAAAAGATCCGGCGGACGAGACCACGTGATTCCACTTCACCATCCTAACGCTTTCAGGCACTATCGCGCCCAAGTTAATTCATCCATATTCGTTGTTGCTGATTTCGGACGCATCCTTAAAATCTCTAGACTAGCAAAAGACGTTGTTGCCCCCTATCCTCACATGGTAGAATCGTATGTCGGTGACAACCGTCAGGATGAATTCAAGTCTCGTAAGACACTTCTCTTCTTCCGTGGGGGTACTAAGAGGAAAGATGTAAGAGTGGCTGTCAACAAATGCATATCATGTCTTGAAGCTTTATCTAGTGACATATTTGAAATTCCTGTCATAATTGTTTAATAGGAGGGGAAAATTCGTGTTCAACTGCATAAGATGTTGAATGAGACAAAAGACGTGATATATGAGGAGGGGCATGCATCTGAGGAAGGCTTTAAAGCTGTAAGTTTTTCTTTAATAAATATATTATTATGTACATCAAAAGTTCCTAGTGTCGAATATCAGACGTGATAGAACTTCTTTTCAGTCTTCATTTTTCAGTCTTCACCCTCACAATATTTACTTATTTACATTTCATGTCAATTGTCATTACTTTTGACTTCATTACCATAAAGTTGACTTCTCAATTTTACCCTTCACTTTATTCATCTAAATAGAAAATGCTCCACCATATTTTCCTGGACAGAGGGAGTACACTTTACCTAGAGAAACAATTTCAGTAAGTATTATGTATGGAAACTGTAATAAGTGTAAGAATAATATTATTGTTTTTAAAATGATTTTAGGAAAATATTTACAATAATCTAGAACTGAATGTAAATACCTGCAGTCTATCTGTTGGTAGATAACAAAAATAGTGATGACTGATTGGTATTGTTTGGGCCTTTGGGGGATTATGCTTTTTCAAGCTGTTGAAATTTTACCAGTAACTGTAATCAATAAAGGATATCTGAGTTGATTCTTCGCATTATTAAAACTTAAAATAAAGGGATGATAGGTTGATCTATCTTTTTTTTTTCTTTTCTTGTGACATTATTTAGTCTGCTGAGCAAATGCGTTCATCGAAGTTTTGTCTCCATCCTGCCGGGGACACTCCATCCTCCTGCCGCCTGTTTGATGCTATCGTGAGCCACTGTGTTCCCGTTATCGTGAGTGATAGAATCGAGTTGCCATTTGAAAACGAAATAGATTACAAGGAATTCTCCATCTTTTTCTCGGTTAACGAGGCCCTTAAACCTGGGTATATGGTCAGTGAGCTTGGAAAGGTTACCAAAGAAGAATGGGTTAAAATGTGGTTGCGGATTAAAAGCGTTTCTCATCACTTCGAATTCAATTACCCTCCACAGAAAGGAGACGCGGTTGATATGATATGGAAGCAGGTGAAGCAGAAGGTTCCTGCAGTTGAACTTGCTGTACATCGGAGCAGAAGGCTGAAAATTCCAGATTGGTGGAGATAAGTTCTTATAGACTTGATATATTTTTATTTCCTTTATTCATGTTCTCCCTTGTTCAATTGATGCTGGTGACGACTTTAGAAAGTTAGATAGTTTGAGCCCTAGATCCCAAATAGAGCTATACAAAGAGAACTAAAATGTAAAAGATATTTTAACCAGGGTGGTTACTAACTAGTAGTTGAAATTTCGGATAATTTCATCTAGTCTCCATAATTGATTGTTGAGATTTGTCATAGCACATATAGGGTCTGTTGATTAATGTAATTTGAGGTCAATGAATATGTGATCTGTCTCCAAGTGAGAGAGTTATAAGTACATTAGATTATTGAGTATGTGAAATCTGATGTCTCAAGGAATCCTATAGATTACTATGAGCTATAAATTCATCATCTTGTAAGTATAAATATAAACTTTTGAAATTAATAATATTTGTGCGACTTTTTTCGAACGAATTTTCTTTTTTTCTCTCATTTTATTTCCGTATAGGGAGTTTTCCTCCCTGTGTATAATAGACTTTACTCAAAGTCTACTATTCAAGTCAGTAGCTGTAATAGACTTTGTTGACAAACAATTACCAGCAATTTTTTAACCAAAATAATGAAAGACTATCCCCATTATTAATTTCATTAAACCCCCTTTCCTCAAATTCGAAGCCCTAAATTCGATAAACCAAATTCATTAGATTTGCAGAAAATAAATGCAAAAATCATTGAGCAGCACCTTGATTTGCTCGTTGATATGCATTCCTATACTGTTCGGTTCATTGCTCCTCATCAGAACCTTAGACTACAAATCCCAATTCATATCCTTCTTCCCTAAGTTCAACAAGGCTGCGACCTGCACCACTGGATTGCAGCCTCTCCGCGTCTATATGTACGATTTGCCGCCTCGTTTCAACGTTAGAATACTTGACCCTTCTTTTCCCGAAGAGAATCCGGTCACGGCAGAGAATCTTCCGGCGTGGAGGTGGAACGACCGGATCCTGAAACAGCACAGCATGGAGTACTGGATGATGGCTTCGCTTTTGTACAGTGGAAAGAATGAATCTGGGTCGGCTCGAGAGGCGGTTCGGGTTTTGGATCCGGATTCAGCTGATGTTTTCTTTGTCCCGTTTTTCTCGTCGCTTAGTTTCGATTTCTATGGTCTGAATATGACGGAATTGAATACTGTTGATCAGAAGTTACAGGTACAAATTTTTTTTTTTTGAGTCATTTGATAATTTCTTTTTTTTCTGGGATATGTCATTTTGTTTGAATCTCACACTGTAGCTTGAGATCTTAAATATTTTAAGAGCATCACAATACTGGACAAGATCTGACGGACGAGACCACGTGATTCCCCTGCACCATCCTAACGCTTTCAGGCACTATCGCGACCGAGTTAATTCATCCATATTCGTTGTTGCTGATTTTGGACGCATACTTAAAATCGCTACCCTAGCAAAAGACGTTGTTGCCCCCTATCCACACATGGTAGATTCATATGCCGGTGACGACCATGAAGATGCATTCGAGTCTCGTGAGACGCTTCTCTTCTTCCGCGGGGTTACTAAGAGGAAAGATGTAAGGCTGCTGGCAGTCTACGAATGCATATCATGTCTTGAAGCTTTATTTAGTGAGATATTTGAAATTTCTGACATAATTATTTTACAGGAGGGGAAAATTCGTGTTCAACTGCACAAGTTGTTGAACGATACAGAAGGCGTGATATATAAGGAGGGACATGCATCAAAGGAAGGCTTCAAAGCTGTAAGTTTTTTATGATAATTATTATTACAGTATTATTTACATAAAAAGTTTGTTAGTGTTGAATATCAGTGAAACTAAAGTGTCCCAGTTGCTTGATTTGTTTTCATGAAGTGTGTAAAATTACTGTTGATAAAATGATTTTGAGTGCATATCTAAAACCTTAGGGACTTACAGGGAACGATATCTAGGTTAACTTTAGTCCCTAAAGTCTGTAAATTGCAAAAATATTGGTCATTTTTCGGTAGATGATGTGTATAGTTTTGTTTTTTTCTTAAAATTTGTAGGTTATTGTATATATCTAAGAAGGATATCTAGGATAACTTTAGTCCCTAAGTCCCCTTGATTTATTTATTTATTTTGTATTATTAAAACTGAAATAAGGGTGTGAGAGGTTGATCTATATATCTTTCTTTATGTATTTTCTTCTTTTCTTGTGACATTATATAGTCTGCTGAGCTAATGCGTTCATCGAAGTTTTGTCTCCATCCCGCCGGGGACACTCCATCCTCCTGCTGCCTGTTTGATGCTATTGTGAGCCACTGTGTTCCTGTCATCGTGAGCGACAGAATCGAGCTGCCATTTGAAGACGAATTAGACTACAGGGAGTTCTCCATCTTCTTCTCGGTCGATGAGGCCCTTAAACCTGGGTACATGGTCGATGAGCTCAGAAAAGTTAGAAAAGAAGAATGGGTGAAAATGTGTTTGCGGATCAAAAGCGTTTCTCATCACTTTGAATTCAATTACCCTCCGCAGAAAGGAGACTCTGTTGATATGATATGGAATCAGGTGAAGCAGAAGCTACCAGCAGTTAAGCTTGCCATACATCGCAGCAGAAGGCTGAAATTACCAGATTGGTGGAGATAGATTATATAGGCTTGAATTTTGTAAGAAAGGGTAACCACGCGTCGTCGAGATGCATGAGGTGTAAGACAGATATTCCACTTGCTCCAGTGTGTTTCGTTGGCACTATATATCTTTTTCTTGACGCAGTGTTTATAACGTGTGGTCATGAGTTTTGGAAGCAATACGCATCCATGCAATGAAGATGACGACGCACTCAACTCCAACACTTACGTCAACAAGGAGGTTGATTCGGAAAAATTTCAGAATTCTTGAAGTGACGTCGACCATGTGACATCAAGACGTCAGTCGAGTCCAACGTGTAACCAATGAGATTAAGGTTTTTTCCTTAGTTTTATTTCTAGGAGTTTTTTTCCTTAAGTTTTATTTCAATTCCTTAGTTTTATTTCAATATACGTATAAGGCAATATATATATATTGCCTTATTGGGCTGACCCTATATGGTAATGTAACTTTTACAGTAATTTCTAATTAAAATATTCATGATGATCAGATTAGAGTTGAAAATAAACATATTCTAATTAAAATATTCATAATGATCAGATTAGAGTTGAAAATAAACATATAGTCTTATTGCTCAATTTATATTGATTTTTTTAATTATTAATTTAGAATCGAGCTGCCATACATAATATATTAATTAAATTACTGGGAGTTCTCCATCTTCTTGATCTCGGTTGACGAGGCCCTTAAACTTGGATACATGGTCGATGAGCTCGATCAGAAAAGTTTCAAATGAACCGAGCTAGCTAGAATTCTTGTTAAATTAGTTAGTACTGTGGTGTGAACCATGCAAAATATTTCTCACGGTTTTGTCGACATAGTTTGTCAAATTCTACTTTAGACCCTACAAACTTTTATCACAACTTGGAAAATTATTGTGTTCATTAATCCAAGTCAAATAGTCAATTGTAGGGGGAAATTGATCGTCATCGGCTCTACCTTTCCATATATAGATCTTAGTTCGATTGTACGTGGAAACTCCAACTCGATCGAGGTAAGCAATTCACGTAAATCAATGCAAAAGCCAACGATAGTTAATCAAACCGTTGGACAATATTCGAGTTGCAGCCAACACCCCAATATTGTTGATGATTTAAGTGAAATCATTGTCCATTTAATGTAATTGGATTCATACAAAGTTTCGGTTATAATCCTAAGGCACTATAATGTGATTAAGGAGGTGCGGAGTGCACGATCATGTAAAAGTGATAAAGGATTATGTGTTGGATAAGTGATAGTATATATGCTGAAATTAATACTTGATGTTAGTATATATATGATGTTAATTTCGTGGTTGCATGTTTAGATATGCTAATCACGTAATTGCATGCATGGAAAATATTTGAATTATTTTCCAAAAGGTGTGACCATTATGAAATGGTGCAACTCTTCCCAAAGGGTGCAGCCCTTCATGAAAGGGCATTTTCACTATCCAAAGGGGTGTTTCAACACCTATATAAGGGTGTTGAAAATCAGATTCTAAGACCCACGAAATTAAGAGCTTTGTGTTAACGAAGTATAGCGAATAAACATTCTATAATATACTTGTTTCTACGCCAAAGAACAAGTGCGGTATTGTCTTATCCTAGAAGAAGTTTCGTGATACCTTGGCTGTTATAGGGTCGAAATATTCTTTAAGGAAAACGTGTAAACGTGATTCAATATTTTCCAAAGCCTCCTCATTCAGAAACACACAAAAGTTACAACAATCTTAAAGAATATTTCCTATTCTGAACGATGGAGTCGGTTCGTGAAATGAACAGCAAATTTGGAAAATTGGAGAAGTTCGAAGGCGTAGACTTTCGAAGGTGGCAAAAGAAGATGCATTTCTTGCTAACAACATTGAAGGTGGTGTACGTTCTAAGTACTCCACAACCGGAAGCAGCGGACAACGAATCGCCGGAGGAAACTCGGAAACGCTGCAAATGGGAAAACGACGACTATATATGTCGTGGGCATATATTAAACGGTATGTCTGACTCTCTCTTCGATATCTATCAAAACGTGGAGTCTGCTAAGGCCCTTTGGGATAGCCTTGAATCCAAGTACATTGACGAGGACGCTTCTAGTAAGAAGTTCCTAGTTGGTAATTTTATGAATTACAAGATGTGCGACGGAAGGCCGGTAATGGAGCAATATAATGAATTGCTCCGGATCTTGGGTCAATTTACCCAACATAATATGAAGATGGACGAGTCCATCTCGGTGTCTAGTATTATAGACAAATTACCGCCGTCGTGGAAAGACTTCAAACACACCTTGAAACATAAAAAGGAAGAGTTGTCTTTAGTACAACTCGGTAGTCACTTGCGCATAGAGGAATCTCTAAGGGCGCAAGAGGGTGAAAAACCCAAGGACAAGGAACCGATAAGGTCTGCAACTATCAATATGATGGAAGCAGGGGAGAGTTCGTATAAGAACCGAGGGACAAAGCGTCCGTACAACAACAACAACAGCAATAATGCTGGGAGTAAGAAGCCTAAGGGCGCTTGCTGGATATGCGGAAAAGCGGGTCACTTTAAAAGTGATTGTCGTGCGAACAAGAATAAGAAAGGAACGATGAATAATCGCTCGGGACAAAGGTCTAATAACCAGGGTCCGGACACCAATCAAGGATGATTCGGTGGCGTGGTGGATTGACTCGGGTGCTACTAAGCATGTTTGCAAGGATCGTCATTGGTTTCAAATTTATGAACCAGTTGTAGATGGATCAGTGCTTTACATGGGAAACGAGTCAACAGCCCCTATTCTTGGTCGCGGCGAAGTGTTGTTGGAATTCAGTTCAGGAAAGTCCTTAGTATTATTAGATGTATTACATGTACCTGGAATAAGGAAAAATCTTGTATCCGGTAGTGTTTTATCCAAGTACGGATATAAACAAGTGTATGAATCTAATAAATATGTATTGACTAAGAATGGTGTGTTTGTCGGTTTTGGATACCAATGTAATGGGATGTTTATGCTTAATATTATGAATAAAGTTGATGATTCTGTTCTTATGGTTTCTTCTAAAGTGAATGATTCATTATTGTGGCATGCTAGACTAGGACATGTTCATTATAAGCGCATGATTGATATGTCCAAACTTGAATTAATTCCTGCTATGAACATAGAAGAAGATAAGTGTAATACATGCATGCTAACTAAAATCGTTAGGCAGCCTTTTAAAGATGTTCAACGTGAATCTTGTATGCTTGAACTTGTGCATAGCGACTTATGTGATTTCCATGCTACACCTTCTTTGGGGAATAAGAAATACTTAGTAACTTTCATAGATGATTATTCTAGATTTTGCTATGTATTTCTGCTAAGTACTAAAGATGAAGCGCTAGAAAAGTTTAAAGTATTTAAAACTGAAGTTGAACTACAACAAGAGTGCATGATTAAAAAGTTGAGAACCGATAGGGGTGGTGAATATTACGATCCTGTTTTATTTGAATCGTGTGGTATTATACATGAAATTACTGCTCCTTATACTCCTCAACAAAACGGTATATCCGAAAGGAAAAACCGGGTACTAAAGGAAATGGTGAATTCCATGTTGTCTTATTCGGGTCTGAATAATGGATTTTGGGGAGAAGCCGTGTTAACGGCTTGCTATTTGTTAAATAGGGTTCCTAACAAAAGGAACAAAGTTACCCCCTACGAACTTTGGTACAAAATGAAACCGAACCTTAATTACCTTAAGGTTTGGGGCTGTCGGGCTGTCGTAAGACTACCAGATCCCAAAAGGAAAACTTTGGGAGAAAGAGGCATTGATTGCATCTTTGTTGGATATGCTGTGCATTCCAAGGCATATCGATTCTATGTGATTGAGCCGAATGATTCAGTAGCGATTCATTCTATCATAGAATCGAGGGACGCTATATTTGATGAAACTAGATTTTCATCAATGGTTAGGACCAAGGATCTGGTGCCTAAGGTGGCTGAAAGCAAGGAATTAACCTTGCCCGAGCCTGAGTCGCTTGAACCTCGTCGAGGCACGAGGATAAGGACTAAGAAATCGTTCGGTCCTGATTTCCAGACCTTTCTGGTTGAAGGATCAAGGGACGAAGTTGGATTTCAATACTCGTATAGCTATCATGTTGATGATGAGCCTAAAACATACGAGGAAGTCTTGAAATCGCAAGATGTTGCATTTTGGAAAGAAGCCATCAATGATGAGATGGATTCCATTATGGGAAACAACACTTGGGTGCTTGCTGATTTACCTAACGGTTGTAAACCATTAGGATGCAAGTGGATCTTTAAGAAAAAGATGAAAGTCGATGGTTCAATTGACAAGTATAAAGCCCGATTAGTCATTCAAGGCTTTAGGCAAAAGGAAGGTATTGATTACTTCGATACCTATGCTCCTGTTGCGCGAATAACTACGATTAGATTATTGATAGCTTTGGCTGCAATAAATAATCTAGTGATCCATCAAATGGATGTAAAAACAGCGTTCCTTAACGGTGAGTTAGAGGAGGAAATTTACATGAAACAACCCGAAGGGTTCGTTATGCCTGGTAATGAGCATAAAGTATGTAAACTTGTTAAATCCTTGTATGGATTAAAACAAGCACCTAAGCAGTGGCATCAGAAATTTGATGAAGTAATTTTATCGAATGGTTTTAAGTTAAACCAATCGGATAAATGTGTGTATAGCAAATTCGATGACTTTGGTAAAGGAGTCATCATTTGTCTATATGTTGATGATATGCTTATCTTTGGTACTGATCAAAGACAAGTGGATTTGACTAAGTCATTTTTATCATCAAACTTCGATATGAAGGATATGGGGGAGGCAGATGTGATTTTGGGAATTAAAATCATTCGTGAAAACAATGCCATTACTTTAACTCAATCTCATTACATTGAGAAAGTGTTAAAGAAATTTCATTGTGATGACTATTCTACTGTCAGTACTCCATATGATTCGAGTGTAAAACTCATGCCCAATACGGGTGTTGCTGTGTCCCAGTTGGAATACTCCAAGGTAATTGGGTGCCTTATGTATGCTATGACTAGCACAAGGCCGGACATTGCATTTGCGGTAGGCAAATTAAGTAGATACACAAGTAATCCTAGCACGCATCATTGGCAGACTGTTAGGCGTGTATTAAAATACTTAAAGGGAACCAAAGACTTTGGTTTGACATATGTCGGATATCCTTCGGTGTTAGAAGGGTATTCTGATGCGAGTTGGATAACCAATATAGAGGATCATTCCTCTACTTCTGGTTGGGTTTTCTTACTCGGAGGCGGTGCTATAAGTTGGGCTTCAAAGAAGCAAACTTGTATTACGAGTTCTACTATGGAATCGGAATTTATAGCACTTGCGGCAGCTGGTAAAGAAGCTGAATGGTTAAGGAATTTGGTTTATGAAATTCCTTTGTGGCCAAAGCCTATTTCGGCGTTTTCAATTCATTGTGACAGTGCAGCCACTTTGGCTAAGGCATATAGTCATGTTTATAATGGCAAGTCAAGACACTTGGGCGTTAGACATAGCGCGATCCGTGAGCTGATCACTCAAGGAGTAATCTCTATTGATTTTGTGAGATCACAACATAATCTTGCTGATCATTTGACCAAGGGATTAGCAAAAGACTTGGTAGTAAAGTCGGTGATTGGGATGGGTCTGAAGCCTCTTTGAATCTTCAAATATGGGATACCAAATTCATTTCTAATTGTATTAGAACCAGAATTCAATTGGGAAGCTTATATTTGAGATTGAAACACATGGAAATTATCCCAAAGGTATGTGTTTGAACCTGCATGTTAAGGTTGAAGTTAATTCTTAATGAATCATTTGATAAAGTGCATTTTGCAGGTGCACGAAGAAATGATTCACCTATATGAGTGGGAAGTGTGGCAGCTTCAAGAGTCGTGGCTAAGCTCTATATACACTCAAGAATGGATAGGATACAAGGCCTAATTTTGTATCGGAAATCATTATAGAATGTATTTGGAATTATGTGTGTAGTATCTTTTATGTATTCAGATGGGTTGAAGAGTTCAATCTTTTAAGACACTCTGATTCTCGAATATATAAGTTGTATATAACACTAAGTTGAAAATTCAATCTTCAAGACATTTTCATTTTATGCATAATTCTGGCTGTTATTGTTAAAATAAGTGATTCAAGGATTACACTTAAATGGGGGAGGAATGTTGATGATTTAAGTGAAATCATTGTCCATTTAATGTAATTGGATTCATACAAAGTTTCGGTTATAATCCTAAGGCACTATAATGTGATTAAGGAGGTGCGGAGTGCACGATCATGTAAAAGTGATAAAGGATTATGTGTTGGATAAGTGATAGTATATATGCTGAAATTAATACTTGATGTTAGTATATATATGATGTTAATTTCGTGGTTGCATGTTTAGATATGCTAATCACGTAATTGCATGCATGGAAAATATTTGAATTATTTTCCAAAAGGTGTGACCATTATGAAATGGTGCAACTCTTCCCAAAGGGTGCAGCCCTTCATGAAAGGGCATTTTCACTATCCAAAGGGGTGTTTCAACACCTATATAAGGGTGTTGAAAATCAGATTCTAAGACCCACGAAATTAAGAGCTTTGTGTTAACGAAGTATAGCGAATAAACATTCTATAATATACTTGTTTCTACGCCAAAGAACAAGTGTGGTATTGTCTTATCCTAGAAGAAGTTTCGTGATACCTTGGCTGTTATAGGGTCGAAATATTCTTTAAGGAAAACGTGTAAACGTGATTCAATATTTTCCAAAGCCTCCTTATTCAGAAACACACAAAAGTTACAACAAATATTGGATGAGCAAGTTAACAACTCCATTATGCAATTCCTAACAAAATATTGAACGCGTCAAATATGTCCGAAAATGAAAGGAACATGACTTTGACAATTTCTCATGAACAAAGTGGAAGTTAGAATTATTATTATTTTTTATTGACATTTTCATAATCATAAATGGGATTCTCACCAACTTATTTCGGATGGAATTAAGTCATCATAATCTCACTGTTCAAATGTCTCTCTCCCTAACTATAGTTCACCAAACCTTTCATGAAATACAAATACAATCGTTGTGTGTAAAAAAAAATTATTGTCATCTAAGAAATAACTTAATTTGCGTTCTAGCTACTAAGTTATTTTCTTCAAGTGTCCGGTTTCTCTTAATTAAATCGTATTTAACGACCCACTCGTCACCATATATATAGTCTTCTTGCCTTAGAAATTATGACGCGCGCGTACTCTTCTCAATGATTTGAATACCAATTAAATCAACTCTCATTTTTTAAGGCAGTCACACATATCTTGAAAATTCACCAATGCCTTTTATTTTGATTTTCTATGATTGACCAATTTATTGAAAGTTTTTGATAATCATATTTGCTACAAGTTACCAAGTACATTATACATATTAATATATAGAGAAAATATATATACTTCAAAAGACTTTATATATAATTGGTTATAATTTTTGCATAAATTTAATTAACACACATCACTTAATTATGTGTCTGAGCCCATGCTGGTCTCAACTCGAGTTCGCCTGCCCCCACGAGGAGTAGAAGACAAACTATTGTTGTTCAAATTAATTAAGAAATCGGCGTCCAAATAACACTACTCTTGATCGAAACCCTTTCCAAAATTCGCACATACTCACGTTCTTTGTTTTATGACGCAATCGTTTTCTCGAGTGATCATCATGTTCGCTTTGATGAATTTTTGTTATTATTCTAGTAATCTCATATATGCTTATTAGTTCAACAAACAAGACATTAATTAGTCAATAATAATGCTAAAAATAATTATTAATTTCATGTAACATATAATTATGCATCGATCTTTTGTAAGTGCGCATATATAATTGTTTGAAACAGATGTATTATTATTATCA
This sequence comes from Euphrasia confusa, assembly GCA_954870475.1. Classification (NCBI taxonomy): domain Eukaryota; kingdom Viridiplantae; phylum Streptophyta; class Magnoliopsida; order Lamiales; family Orobanchaceae; genus Euphrasia; species Euphrasia confusa. The sequence goes on along the minus strand of OX940949.1, from coordinate 48,526,751 downwards.
TCGTCGTCGTCGGTTGTTGTGGTTGTTGTTTAGGTTAGAATTTGGCATTTTTATTATTTTAATCTTGATCTCAATTAAACAAGTAAAATAATAAAATGACCCACCCCACACCACATTGAATTACATTGTATAGTCCACGTTTGTGTCGTGATATAACTGGCGTGTGAATTCTCAAATGATTAAACGGATGAATACTTAGAGTTAGTTGACTTGTTCAAATATGTGCGTTACGTGCGTACCCACCAAAAAAACATCCCTATAAATTGCACCAAAATCACTCATCATTTCATTCATCAAATTGTATTCATAACTTATAACAACTTTGATTTTCTAAAAAAAAACCTCTCAAATCTCAAATCATGAAAGACCAATTTACAGGCACTATTCTTCAAAGCGAGGCACTTGCCAAGGTTCGATCTCTACTCATTTCGATTTCAATTATTCGCATTAATATTATATTATATATTCGACGTTTTATTTTATTTTATATTCGTGTTACAGTATATATTGGAAACAAGCGCCTATCCCAGAGAGCATGAACTACTCAAACAACTAAGGATGGCCACCTTGGACAAATATCAATTCTGGTAAATTAAAATAAATAAATTATATTATATGCATGCTTTTCAAAATAATATGGTATTTCTTCTTAATTATAAATAGTAGTATTAATATTGTTATAATAATTATTTTTTCAGGAGCTTGATGAACGTGACTGCCGACGAAGGCCAATTTATTTCCATGTTGCTGAAAATTATGAACGCCAAGAAAACAATTGAAGTCGGAGTTTTTACCGGCTACTCGCTCTTAACAACCGCGATGGCTCTCCCCGACGACGGCAAGGTAAATAAACTTACTCGTGTAGTAAAAAAAATCAAAAAGTGTCGATTTTTTCTAACAATTCAACATTTTCTTTTGTTTAGATAATAGCTATTGACCCCGACAGAGAAGCATATGAGGTTGGCTTGCCGTTTATTCAAAAAGCTGGCTTGGCCCACAAAATTCAGTTCATACAATCGGGCGCCAAAAAGGTTCTGGACGAACTTCTCATCAAGGTACATACGTTCATTATTAAACCAGAGTTATTTAAAGTAGTTACAACTTACAATCGAAATCCTATTAGTTAATTGTCTATATATATATATATATACATTAATTCATACAGGGAGAAGAAAGGACATTTGATTTTGCGTTTGTGGATGCTGACAAGGAAAACTACGTGAACTACCACGAGCAGCTGTTGAAACTCGTTAAGGTTGGAGGAATTATAGCGTACGACAACACCCTGTGGTCCGGGACTGTTGCAGGGTCCGAGGAGGATGAGATGGAGGATTATCTGAGGGGTTGCAGGGGACATATAATGAACTTGAACACTTTCTTAGCCAAAGATCCTCGTATCGAGCTAGCTCAACTTTCTATCGGAGATGGAGTCACCCTTTGCAAGCTTCTCAAATAATTCCAGAACAAATTAAAATATATTGTTGCATGCAACTTATATGTATAATGTTTCATTGTTGTTTGTGTTTTTAATTCTTATGTAACTTTGTGGAGAATAAATCATGTTAATTGTAAGATATGATGCATAATTTATTATAAAATGTTTTCAAGCTTTAAGTATGGAATTTGTATTCAATTGTAGATATAAATGAAATGTAATTGGTCAAATAATTATTAAAGGTTAAATATCATCAAGATTAATTAACTAAATCTTTTGTGCCTGCAAACTCCAAGACAACATGTTTCGCCGCGTTACCCGTTCCGTCCTTGCCTTTTTGTTTAATGTCAATTGTACCCTTCCACTCCTACATTGCAATCCCAAGTCAAACTTTGCTCCAAGAAAAAGATGTGGTAAAAATGTTGAAATTTGATTCATCCATCCACCATGCCTTTCAAATTAATATGACTCGTTGACCACAAAAATCTAGAATTATACTATCCAAATTTATATCATTAAAATTGATAATTCTTATATCAATCATTTAGACAGATAGTAACAAATGATGAAAAAAGGAAAAATAGTATTTTCATTTAAATAATGACTATATATTAGTAGTAATATACCAAACAATCTATCTCAATAGTAGCTATAAAACTAATGAGAATTACAATCAATCATGAATCACCTACCTAAATTAACTCCATTTAAATGTCAATGGTCAAGACAAAACAAAAGTCAATAAAGTAAAAGTATGAAGGAGGGTAATTTCGTCATCTCCCCGAAAATCAGTCGCTAAAAAACAAATTATAAATTAAAATAAAAAAAAACCCCATCTGGGTTATTGTACTGAACTTGCGGTTCAGGCCTTCACTTAGTCGGTCTGACCGTCTGACCTAAACTGAGAAGAACCGTGCTATGAGAACTGGAGAGGAGTAACTGGATTCTCGACCTCGACATAAAAATGAGCCCCGATAGAACCCAAGGCGGATGCGTTGCGGTTCCTCCGGTTACACATTCTTCGCCCTTTTCCAAATGCAATCATCCTCCTCACTCTCCACTTCCAGGTATTATTCAAATATTTAGTTTCTGTAATTTCTGTAGATTCAATTTCACTGTGTGAGTGTGTGTGTGTTTTTTTGGGTGATTGATTTAGTTTGAAAATCCAGTATACTTCTTTTCTTTCTGCAATTGGTTTATGTATATCTGTAATGTTTTGCTTTTGATAATTAGAGGAATATCTCGATTGATCTAAAAGTTCCGCATATAGCAAATTTAATTGTATAAGCTGTTATCATCGATAAAAGGTCGGAAGTCGAATTCATCGACGGAAGATGCAACCTGTGGCACACCCGTGTGGAGGGGGAAAAGCCTCACTTGTGTTTGCTTCAAGCGAAATGGAAACACCACTCGGCTTTGCATCAACGTCACACCCCTGCAGGCAAGGAAGGAAACAAATCATTACTAATTTCGTATTCATTCATTACCACCCTGATCGAATCAACGGTTATATATTTCGTTTATATAGGAGGAGAGACTAAGGAGGTTAAGGCACCGAACGAAAGTACATTTTGATTCGACCAGACCAGACCATCAGGTGTGAATTGATAGCCTTCTGGGATTTGTTGTTGTTGTTGATGTTTTTGTCCATCATTTGTGACTTGATTTTTTCGTATTTTCGTAAGCGTAGGAAGCTTTGAGGGCCTTGTGGTGTTCTACATACCCCGGGCAGGAGCTACAAAGTTTGGTATCCGATCAGTGGAAAGAAATGGGATGGCAGGGAAAAGATCCATCGACAGACTTCAGGTTTTTGTGTGTTTTTTCCTTGCCGTAGTAGCTATTTAGATATTTTTCTTACATCTCTCTCAATCCGAGTTTTGTGTTATTGATGTTTCCTATAAGCAGAGGAGCAGGATTCATTTCTTTGGAGAACTTGTTGTTTTTCGCAAAGACTTTTTCGGTAATAGCCCACTTGCTTTTATTCTTATTTGAAAGAATCGTTACGGTTGCTCAAAGATCGCCTATTATTTTTCCAAAAGAAATTCACAAGAGTTACGATTTCGTGCTCCAGACCTCATTTCAAATTCTACTGAGGAAGGAAGCAGGCAAAAGGGCTGATTGGGAATATCCATTTGCTGTTGCTGGTGTAAATATATCTTTCATGATCATGCAAATGCTTGATCTGGATGCCAGTAAGTGGAATTGCATATTTGGATTGTTCGTGTTTTGACCAATCTTGCTAGGCTAATGTGAGCCCAAACTAATTGTATGCAGCGAAACCAAGAACATTTATCAGAGCAGTTTTTCTGCAAATGCTGTCAGGTAAATCAGTTATTCCCATCCTAACAATGTTTGGAAATCGGAAATTGGAATGTAAAATTCTCATCTGTTTTGTTCTTCGTAATGTTGATTATTTTTTGCAGAGAATGAATGGGCATTCGACCTTCTATACTGTGTGGCCTTCACGATAATGGACAAACTTTGGCTGGACAAAAACGCGACATACATGCAGTTCAACGTAAGTAAAACCCCGTTTTGCTGTATGTCGGTTAAAAAAACACAAGCATCCATTGAAAATGAAAGCTAACTTGATCGATCCGTCTCAGGATATCCTTAAGTTGACACGGTCTCAGCTGGAGAGGGAGTTTCTAATGGACGATGTTTTACGGATCGAAGACATGCCTTCTTATACCCTTTTGCATTAATCTTGATATATGACCCTTTTAACCTTAGTTACACGCACCTGATTTTTTTATTTACCGATTGTACCACGTATTTGTTTTCTTTTCTAAATTATGGAACTGCAAATGAATAGAAAATCAAAGTTGGTGAAAAAGATCGTTTAGTGTTTAGTTCATGGGCAGAATCGTAATTTCATTGGAAACGCACCCTTCATTTCTTAAAAAAGAAAATAATGAAGTGATAGTGTGCATCTAACTAAATACATTTTCGAGAAAGTTCCGAAAATTGGTGGTCGGCAAGTATCTTCTTTATGTCGAGAAAACCAAAAGTTAGTACCCCACATAGTGCGCCACCTGGCTTCAAATCCATCGTCCATTCACGAAAAATTCCCGAAAATACCCCTTGATCTCGTAATCTCGTCTCTATGTTATGTCAAAAGACTCTCTTACCCCTTAAAAGCTAGAATTTACAGCTAGTAACGCCAGCAGCGAGTGAGTGAGAAACAGAGAAAGAGCTGGTGACAATCGACGCAGAAACTTTCGTTTACGATTTTCGCAATTTTCTGAAAGCTGGAAATGACGTCATCTCAGGTATTTTTCAGCTATTTTGATCGGTTGATTTGATGTTTTGAAGTCCGATTACGATTCTGGTTAATCATTTTTTCTTCTAAAATAGGTCGAGAATTTGAAGCATCTAGGTTTCGTGAGAGTTCTGGCGATCAACGCCGCCGTGATCGCGTCAAATCTGTACGGAAGCGCCAAACGAAATTCCGGCCCGCTCAAATCCACCGTCGAGAAGGCTGAAAGCGCCGTCACGGCTGTCGCGAGCCCCGTGTACGACAGGTTGAAAGGCGTTCCGGATGATGTTCTTGTTTACCTTGACAATAAGGTAATTTCCTTTGTTCTCTTTAAATATGATTGTTAATTATTAGGGTACGTCAATTGTCGTGTTCGGTTGGAGTTTTGTTTCTTATCCATGGTGCATTGTTTCAGACTACTCAGCTTATTACTAGTACGAGTAGGTAATAGGTATTGATTCAAACTGTAGATCTTTTGATACTGACTCGTATTCTGAGAAAATGATATTAGTCCTTTCATTAATTGTGTGTTGTGTTTCAAAATTTATTTGTAGTATGATTTTAACACTGAGCAACATTTTTAATGTGTGTGAAGCAAGTACTCAGTCGCCATAGGTAGAATGAGGCGGAGGGAGTATCTATTTTGTTTACGATTTGTAGATTTCTTGTAATTCTAACAATGCAATTCATTGCTCTTTTTTCTGTTTACAGTCCTGGACTATATGTGGTTGCTTGCTCCCTTTTTTTTGTTTCAAAGGTCTAAAATTAGAATTACTGCATTATTGGTCCTTGAGTGCTTTCATGTGTCGATTTTTTCCTTTTATGACCGAGTCACCAAATAATGTTCACTGGAATTATAGATTTATAAACTTTACCACCTTTCAACTCTCAACTTCAAAATTTCAAAGCACAATTTTTTTTCTGTTCTGTAGGTGGACGAGGCAACGCACAAGTTTAACGAGTTTGCCCCACCGATCGCCAAGAATGTTGTGTCCAAAGCACAATCAATAGTCAAGAAAACGTCGCAAGTAGTCCAGGAATTAACAGAGGAAGCTAAAGCTGATGGGCCGATTGCTGCCATCTCCCATGCCGGCACAATCTCTAAGCAATTGGCTGTGAACCAACTGGCTGTAGTGTGGTACAAAGCTAACCAGTACCCTCGTCTGCATGGAATGTTCAAGATAGCTATTCCCACAGCCGCTCACTGGTCTGAGAAATATAACGAGTTTGTCAAAGACTTGACGGAGAAAGGTTACAGTTTCTTAACCTATGTCCCATTGATTCCAGTCAAAGAAATGGAAAAGGCTTATAAACAGGTGGAAGCTGCTGCTAGTAAGAAGGACGATGATACAGGTGGTAGAGAAAGGGAAATGGCATTTAAACAGATGGAGGCACCAGCTGCTGGTAGTGACTACAATACAGGTGGTACAGAAATGGGAAAGGCGAATAATAAGGTGGAGAGGGATGCTGGTAATAAGGACGATGATACAAGTGGCATTACTGAGAGTGATTCGGACAAGGAATAGAGATGGGTGTATAAACAGTTGGAGACGGCTGCTGGTAATAAGGATGATGATACAGTTGGCAGTAGTGAGAGCGAGTCGAGCAAGTAATAGAGATGGATTTGCTCGGTTGTCAATTTCTAGCTAGTGCTCTTTTTTTGTAATCAAAAGATGATGCGGGATAAAGCTTCGTGTAAATGGACTCTGGACTCTGGAACAGGAAGTAGTACTATGTTTGATGGTTGACGATGACTGTGGTTTGTGTGAGCTTATTTCCAACCTTTTATATGTGTTGATTTGTTCTGCCACAGTGACAAATTTCATAATCGGTAGTGTTTGCTGATATTTGCAACCCTATTATATTAAATTCATTACTCTTCTTTAACATGACTGTTATAGATTTCATTGTACTGTATGTGCTTGCTTTCTTTCTTTCTGTAAATGGATGATACAGAAAAGATAGTTGGTTTTGACTATTATACCTCAGTTTATTTTTTTATTTTATTTTATTTATAAGGAGAAGAGACGAGCAATTCTTCCTCCACCCGATCCCGATCGGAAGCTCCTCGATCGGGTAAGATGTAAATCGAAGGATATGCTCGAGTAACAGACATATGTGGAAGACAGCCAACAACTCTTACCTCAGGTAAAACTTTATAATATTTCAAAAAAAATTTGCTCCACCCGAAGTTCGAAACCTGCGTCGCCGAAGAATTAAACTCACATCACCGCAGGCTTTATCACTTGACTATGCCCTTGAAACAAATTGGTTTGTGCCACTCGACTATTCATAAGTTCATTTTGAATCATATAAATGGTAAATTGGTCCTCGATCATTTCAAATTCTAACAGCTGGTACAATCATTACTCATATTCTCATAGAGTAAGTAGCAACTAGCAAGATCATATTTCAAATTAATCTTCCAATTGAATTTGTAAAGACTCCAAATATCTTCTTTTGCATTAAATTTCAGTTTAGTTTAACCATCCACCTAGAACCAGGTCAAATTTCAAACCATGTCAAATTTCTTCTTTTGCATTGAATTTCAGTTTAGTTTAAACCAATTTTTCGGCCCAAATCTTTTGCACATCGCCACAGGTCATACTCGTCTATGCTCTGAGAGCAATATTTTTTTTAATAAGTAGTGTATTATATGTTCACATTTGTCAAAAAAAAAAAGGGAAAATAGTCAACCCTTGCAAGTACAATCACGCATAAGTAGCTGAAGTCACACGTAATAATGAATTCACCCAAGGGGGGATTGAAGTCAAAAGAATTCACTATGGGGAAGAACAATTAAAGATAGCGATGGGCTATAGAAAATCAATAAGACTTTAACGCGCCTTATCTGGGCCTGGAAACATAAAGGGCCCACAAAATTTAAGAAGCCTGATTTTGGGCCCAGTTAGGCACCGGTCAACATTTATAATATTACGTTTCAAATGGCCCATCATTAAATAGCGCCAAGAAAAGAGAGAAATGTTCCTTCTTCCAAATCTGTTTTGTAATTTCTACATTTGAATTAGTATATAATAAAAAATAAAAAAAGAGGAATGAATAATGTGGGCTAAAGGTCAAATTAGCTGGAGAAGTTGGTGTTTGAGTTTTGGAGGGAGGATTAAAGACAAACTAAAAAGAGGTTGCCAAACAAACAGAGCACCAAAAGCCCCCACAATTTATAATTTATATGCAGACGGATTGTGATGGGGTCATGCATGATTTATTAATGCGGTACGTCTCTTTAAACCTGTAAATGATAAGTGTGACACCAACACCAACACGTAGATGCTCCTCGTCACTTCAATTAGGTAAAACTTATAAGGATAAGAACTTAATACTACTTGTCAAGATACGTGCTGACATGTGAATATGAAAAATCAATTCATCGAAGTTGATACAAAACATTAAAAGAAAAATAAATAAAAAGCACCGACAACCATGCATATAGGTAATTATAAATATGGAACTATGAAGATAGATGGACCATTATGCATGTGATTTCAGATAATAATTTCTCAAATTTTTATACCAAATCAACTCAAGCTAATGGCTTACTAAACCTCTACGGCTCTACTTATGTCACAAAAGATAATGAAGTACTGCATCTATCTCAGAGAAGTTTTTGCATTTTTTTGTTATTTATAAATGAAGTACGACAACTAATGTAAAACGAAAAAAGTATTGAATAGTATGCTTAAACTTAGTTAGTACATTATATTATACTAATTTCTAACGAAATATGAAAAATATTTTTACTTTAATTTCTATTATTTATTAAAAAAAATCATATTCCATTAAAGTAAACATATAATTGAATATAATCATATTCAATTATTTTTAAGAAAAATCATATATTAGTGCATAGTTGTATCTAAAAAAGACCTAGAATAGCAAAATTTGGAATTGACAAGGAGAGGAGTGTACTAGTATTATACAAGGTCTAAAAGTCGCTAAGCGCTGGTCGGGGCAGTGACTAGGGGCCTAGCGCCTAGAAGGATTAACCGGGGACTAAGCGGAGATTAATCGTTTTAATTACATTTTTATATTTAATTAATATTATATTATAAAAATATTTTTTATGCATAATAATTCAATATTTTGAACAAAATAATCAATAAATAATCTAAACATAGTATTAATCACAAGTCCTAACATCATAAAACAATCAAAATAACTTGTAAATTTAAATGTTAAATTATTTTAATTATATCCTTTACTATTTTTTTCAAATTTTTGTCTCATACTTAAAATTTATCATAACACCATCTATTTTATTTGATTTATCAAGTTTTGCATCAAATTTGATTGTTCGATTAAATTTGTTCTAGAACCGTAAAAGTAAAGACGAAATTAATCGAATTTAAGCGGCCCAAAGCGGGTTTAGGCGGGCCTGAGCGGGTTTAGGCGGCGCTAAAGCGGATTAATGGCTAGAACCTAAAATCGAGGCGGTCGAGTACAGCCTAAAGCCTAGACAGACCCTAGGCGGGGGATTTTTACAACAATGGTATTATATAATGCGCTCAGAAAAGGCGAGAAATGTACACCTAATTCTTTCTGGTGAGATGTCGACTGAACATTTAATATTATGCACATTTTTATGTAAGAAAATGTTCCACGGCTTCGGTGCTAGTATATGTTATTGAGGGTATCAAATTATTTTTGTACTACTCCATCATATATTATTTAATTACAATTTTTAATTTATACTACAGTATACTCCATCATAGTATGATTTGAAATATTAAGTTCAATAACTTTTCTTATTCAATCTCTAATCCAATATTATATACATTTATTATTCTATTTCTAATACTTAATTTGTCAGTCATATTAAATAATTTGTCCTATTTTACCAACAATTTAAACAATAATGATGAAGACTGTCAATTAATTAGGAGGTTCCAAATCTCGCACTCCTTTATGTGTCAAGGAAGGATAATATGAATAAAAACTTGAATCTGATCAAAGGCATAGTCTTTCTGTATTTTGGCTCTTGTAGTTTTCTAGATCGAACTACTAAAATAAATAAAAATAGACAAAGAAAGGTTGTGCATACCCATACATTTTATGCTACTTTGTCCAAATGAATAGATGCACACAAAATGTGTGATTTCTTAAAATTAATAACCTTAATTGGTAGCGTTAGCAACAAGAATTGGTGGTATTAGTTGCAATCATCCATTGCGGTTGGTATTTATTCGAGTTGATGTATTGGAGACATACAACATAGTACATAGTATTTATTTCATAATACAAATCAATATCAATTGCCCTAAATGAAGAAAGCTCAAAAGAGTTGTCAATACAAGTGTCATCCATTGTTGCACTACCTATAGTATGAGTGCTTGTCCTTCACATTCCCAACCAACAAAACATAGCTTTACCTTTCTTTCTTTCTTTTTTTTTTTTTTTTTTGAACCTTTTTTTTTGTGGGCTTCCAATGTTAGGGGCACAACAAAAAGAAGACAATGAGAGAAGCACATTATCCAATTTAATGTGAGGAAGGAAAAAAATTACTTGTTTATCAATTGTTTTTCGATATGATTATTGCATATTTCAGTGTAATGGTTGATTTAGATATATCAAAAATGTCGTTATGATACAATGTAATTACTTAAAACCTAGGATACCCGCTCTTACCTAAACATAGTAGTACGTAGTACTATCTTTGCTTACTATAAGAAATCATAACCTTTTTTACTTTTCCTTCAAAACAAAATTCATAGTCAATATATACTATATATAGTCGCAACAACTCAATAGAGAAATATACGATCCTCGGAAAAATAAGATGATTTTCGACTTGATTCGCTCAAGTGAAACTAGGGAAGCTAATGTACATTTAAACTGAAAAAAAGAATATCTTAAGGCATTTAAACTCATGATCAAAAGTGACATTGAATGTAGATTCAAATGAGCTTTCCTTTTTCAACTTTACCCTAAAGTTAAGGCAAAATTGAAGCTTATAAACGTGGTTTGGTTATTTCACACACCTCACCTAATAATTTTTGCACTGCAAAACACAAACACAATTAGGAATCAATGTCTCTCACTTAATCTTCAAGAAATTTATTTTTCAGACCCTTCACATGACTATGACCCCACACACATCATCATCAACATACATGTTCGCATTTAATTAATTCCATTCAATTATTTTTGAAATTCAAATAATAATTATCATATAAAATATAGTATACTCCATTTCAAATAAAAAAAAAATCAAAGCTGAAAAGGAAATTTAAAATTTTACTAAATGAAATTAAGGCCGAATTTTATATTTTATATATACTGATACATAAATGGAAAATCTATTAAAAATAAAAAAAAGGTTTACACTTTGCATTACCTAAATAAACAGAAATTTGACCCGTGAGCCCTTGAATTTTTCTTCTTTCACTGAATTTCCCAAAATGGCCTCCTATCTTTGTTTAATCTCGATTTCACCCCATCTCCGACTCCCGTGCCGTTACGGTCACATTCACATTCCCACGTTCTCGCCGTTAGTTTAACTCCCCTCCTCCTCGCCGTTACCGTTAAGATTAAGCACGTCCTCGGCGTTACCGTCAATCTCTCCGTCTTCACCGGCCCACCTCTCCACGGGATTGCACTCCATCTTATGGCGCAGCTTCCAATCCAACGCCTGACACGCACGCGAGCAATAATTCACTGCTCCGCACACAGAGCACCGACGAAATTCGTTCTGCCTACTCTCGGGCCTCCCGCAGCCCGAATGTGAGCACAATCTCAGCCCGGGCCCCGGCCCGACATCGGCCCGATCCGCGTACCACTCCGATAGGAACCGATTCGCCGGGTGAGCCTCCGGCTCCGGCACGTTGCAGCCGAAATCGCTCAGCAGCGGGCACGCCTCGCCGCTTCCGGCCGCCGGCTGACGGTGGTGGTTGCACGTGAGCCACGACCGGGGGACGACGGCCTCCGGGTTGGCCACGAGGACGAGCGCCAGCTCGCGCGCGTTGGCCTGGACCAGGAACCGCCGCCCCTCGGCGACGTTGCGGCGGACGCCGTAGCCGTCCTGCAGGCAGTGGCCGAGCTCCCGCAGCGCGTCGACGTGGCCGAGGAAGGCCGCGCGCGCGCAGAGCGCGACCCCGGCTCGGAGGTCCTTGTCGCCCTTGGAGCCGCCGGTGCCGTTGAACTGGATGACGGCGAGCGAGTAGAGCGCCGGCGCGTGGGATGCAATCGCCGCCTTCGCCATGAGGGAGGCGCCGCTTCCTCGGTTTTGCAAACAGTAGAAACGAATCTGTGCCCAGTAACAATAATTAAATTAAATTAAATTAAATATGAATAATTCGAATAACAAATTCTGTTTCCATCTTGTGAATTCCGTGGCTGCACATGCATCGAGGCTGATTATTTTTTATTTAAAATAAAATAAAAAATACGCACCATGCCTAAAGTGTAGCAGGCCTCGACGCTGCCGTGATCGGCGCAGAGTTTGAGGAATCGGTGGGCCGACTCCGACCAGTTCTTAGCTCTCACGGCCAACATTCTCTCTCCGGCCTTCGATAATACCAAAGAGTTGAGCCCCAACCCGTTCAATCTTTTGCATCTGAATTTCAAATTTAAATAAATAAATAAATAAATAAATCAGATTCACAATTAATAATTATCTATATTTATTAATTTTGGAAATAAAATAAAAAGAATTATACGTTATTAAAACATTGACGAAATCCGCGGGGCAACCGGCGGTGGAACTGAGTCTGGAGAGAATACAAAGGACGATATCGTCGGGCAGGGAGTCGAGGAAATCGCGTCTTCCATCGGCCTCCGGCGAGACTCTCGACTTTTTCCGGCATCGGATTGGATTACCGTCGAATTCGACGTTTCTTCTCTTGGCGCAGTCGGCGGTGAGTCTCGGATAACAGATGCCTCTCCTCGTTCTCATACTCTACTGCGTGTTTCGTGTGTGTGTGCAGAAGAGAAATAAATAACAGAGAGAGCCTTTATTCACGTGTTGTGTGTATATATATATATATATATAACAGAGAATGGGAAGTGAGGGGGGAAAGGGGAGCGACGAGATTTTATTTTCCTTTTTTTTTAATTAATTAAATTATATTAATGAAAAAAAAAACTGTTGAGTGGTGGTTGTGAAGTTACGTAATTGCCCTTATAGTTTTAGATTTGTCCGTATTTACCTAAAGGACGTGGTCAAGCGGCGTTGATGTCCTTCCAACTTTTAGATATTGGCAAGGGCCCGTTTCTTTTTTTTATTTTGGTTAATTTGATTTTAACACCTTTAATTACGGTTAATTCTATTTTCACCACGTATCCACGTAACCTTCCTTGTTGCTTACATCATAATCTTCCTTTTTTTTAAATTAATTATTTTACCTTTTTGGAGTAAAAATGCTCTATTACATCGGAATTTATATTGATCAGTATTTTTTAATTTTATTTTATTCCATTTTTTAAATTAAATAAAAACACGAAACAAATTGCTAAAAAAATCTCTTGAGAGATCTAATCTGAACACGGGGCGTGGCCGTACGTCGGTTTGGGTGGAGATTGAGCAACACGCGCTGTCGGTGAGAGTGGGGGAGAGTCTGGGAAAGTAACAAATTATCAGGTACCAAATTCTGGGCTTCTCTTTGAATGAGCATAACCACCGAAGGTCAAACGAGTGATTCAAGCAAGCACTAACAAGGCTTCGGTTACTCGTGTTTGTTTTCGATTTGAATTTTACATTTTTGCCCTTCGTCATATTTAAAAATTTATTATTATTATTGTTATTTTCATGTTTCCAATTGTGTCTTTGCATCCATCCGCAAAACAACAACTTATGATGACAATAAATTTGGTGGTACAGATAAACATTAACATAAATCCATGTATGAATTTGAAAATTTCAGTGGGTGAGTTTTATTTTATTTTATTTTTTATATTTTATTCGGAAAAAAATATAACAATGCAAATAACATACTGTATATAGAAACGAAATTCATGAGAATACTGTTATTTGTTTGTTATTCATGAAGATGGGTCCTGAGAAAGTAAGGTTGTACAAAAGACCTAAAATATTTCTATACTTCAAATTTATCGTTAAAGAAATAGTGAATTTTTATAATAATTATAGTATAAAAAAATCAATACGAATATTAGTGCATAAATTTATCTCGTACTTTATCTTCAATCGTGATCATCTTGCAACTATTCTCAAGGTTATGCCAATGATAAAATTGTTCATATATATGAATGAACATTGTAAAAGAGAAAATAATATTCTCGTTAAGTATATATATAATATGGGGTAACAATAAATATTTAAAAATTAACGCTTAATTTTGGAGGTCTTACCAATGCCATAAAATAAGATGTATTATTCATACATATACTTTAGGGCTATATACTGAATATACCAAAATATAATTTACTACTATTTATACTTTAAGTTCGATTTTATCGACTATATTCGTGAATATAAATTTCATATATTGAAAAATCAAAAATTTCATTGTTTGTGGCGTCCATTGTCGTTTTGAGTTTGTTCTGATATCAAAATATAATTTACTTATCGTTTAAGCTCGATTTTGTTGACTCTAGCTACTCGTGGACATATGTGTAATTTTTAGAAAGACAACAATTTATTTAACTGGGGCGTCATTTATCATCTAGGATCTAGGTACTCTGATATTATATTAAAGTATGATCAATAATTTTTTTCTAGAATCTTATTAAATTGATAAAGTTGTTTAATTCGTATTTGAATATAAACTTGTTTATTCACTAGACACAAGATATTTAACACAAAATATAATTTATTGATACATTTATGAGATAATATCACAAAATATCTTATAAAATAACTCAATTTCACATTTAATTTTTTAAATTTTTGAAAAATTAATTTTCGTTCTATTTAACTATTTTTAGTTGAATTTTGAGCATTGGTTGTACTCGAAGCCAACCTGACTACTTACTTTATTGTTTTGTCTAATTTGATACTTATTTAAGTGAGCAAGTGTTACACGAATATGAAAACATTGATTGTGCTTTATTTTTTAATGTCAATACTCAATCAATTGAATTGATTTCACACAAGACAAGACGTTTTATTAAGACAAGACAAGACAACATTCAAAATTCTATTATAAATCATTAAATAAGATGAAATTTGATTTTTTTTCATAAACTTCAAGGATTAAATTTGGAATCGAGGTCTTTTATAAGACGTTTTAATATGAGAATAAAAATTATATTTATTGAAAAAAACAGACATATATTTAAAGAAAGATAGATGGACGGTTACCTATTTGATGTGAAATTAAACAAGTAAATTTGTATGCTGAACTTATTTAAAAAGTAATATTTGACAAGCGTCATATAATCACGCGAGCAAAGGGTCTTAATCCATGAAAACTCTTTCGGTGCATATATAGATTAATTGGGTGTTAATAATTTGATTAGAACGAGAGTTGACTCTAATTACAAAATTAATTAGAGATAAACTTTTATAATCCAAGCGTGACTCTAGTGGTTAAGATTGATCTTCCAACCTTCCTAATTACATTCACTTATAGTACAGTAGTACTTTTTAATTACGTAACAATATTCAATCGTGTTCGACTGCGAAAATATTGTAAAAAAGTATAGTCAGTCCGTCTAACAAATTATTTGTGTTAGTCCATATAGTAATGTGGAACGTGTGTAGTTGGTTAATTTGGGGCCCACATTTTATTGTTGTGAGGTTTGGAAACAAGACAACTGAACATGTGAGTTTTATTTACACTATGACACGTGGAGAAATCTTATCTCCATTTGTACAAAGTACAAAGTGCATGCAACCGCAGGATACGCATGTATGTATCGTACAAAGGAAGAGGTGAGGTGTGTGTACCTTCTTTCTACATCGTCTTTTTCCCTTTTCGGTTACGTGCTCTTTAATTATATGTACATACGCACGTATAATAATTACGTGTGCATCAGAAGTGTGTAGATAAGTTTTGAATGAGATTTTTTTTTTCTATTTAAATAATGAATATTTCTTATTCTGTTTTTAGTCAAGAGTTCAGATCGATTTTAGATATACAATTCACTTTATACTAAAATTATTAATATTTTAAAAACAATATTTAACTATTTATTAAAATTATTATTATTATAAAAAATCAATTTACTTCATTTCATTTCAAATTTTAGTCCAACATATCATTATAATTTTCTTTGATAAATAAATTAATAAAAATGGAATATACGAACTTTTAAGTGAAAAAAGTAAAAATAAATTTGTTAATTTCACTTTACGATAATGTCGAATTTTGATATTGTTGACAATAGAAAAAAATTGTTAAAAAGGTGTAAATAAGTGTATAAAATTAGAGTTACAAGTGTTATAATATTACACTAATTTTAACATATATGAATATGTATTGAAAAATATATTCGATTCATTAATATATTAAAAATTATATTTGATTCATTAATATAAATGTAAAATCGCTTAACTTTTTTTACAGTTCGAATTGTTAGATGATGCGTCATCTGACATGCTATTAAATCGGTTGTTATGATTGGTTCTTTGGAGAGGTAGATTGTTAGCTGGTCCGTGCGGTAGGTGATATTTCGTCTTCGACGTAGGATATCAGTTTTTCGTGAAATTGGCCTTAAACACATACTTCAGCAACTTCAGTTGAAGATCACAAAACCGGAACCTAGAGTCTAAGGATTCGGAGTTCACACACTCACTAAAGTTCGAACTACGAAAAAGTGAAGACAAAGTTTATGTAATATATTTCATTTCATTGAAAACAAAACGAAACTATTACAATGAGTATGGTAGGCAAAATGATTACAAGAAGTTTTCCGAGTGTCGCAACACTTCTACACACAAGTAATCTAGCACAAGTGCACCTAGAGTTATATCTCCTAACTCTACTATCGGCGCATAACGCAAAAGCAAGTACACAAACTCTAAGCTGAAAGCTGTAGGATACGATTTCTAAAAATCAGATTTCGTTCTCTCAAAATCGTCAAATGATTTCACGGAAATCCATGGGTATATATAGTAGAGCCGCACATGTGAAACGTTGACGTGTCACATTCTGATTTGTCACATGCTTAGCTGATGTCACTTTTCTATGGATTACATCACTTTGATAAATTGGATTCTTGAATCTTGGAATCTTAAATCTTTGATCCTTGAATCTTCGAATCTTCAATTTCTTCAATTTCAATTTCACACTTCAATTAAAATCTTGGCTCCATCGATCTCAATTCTTCATCTTCAATTTCTGGTGAAAAACTCTAAGTGTTGAAGCTTCGGAATTTCATCGTCTTCATGGCCGTCGATATCATTGAAGTGGTAAACAACGGACCCAATCTTCATTGACTTCAATTTAAGTACTTGGTTGAAAACAATCATGTTGATAAACACTGTCGCCGACTCCATGACCTGAAGACAACATTCGCCGGATTCAACATGAAGTACAGTTGTCGCTGGATTTGCTGCCAGCTACTTTCGTCGGATTTGCAGCATGCTACTGTGGCTATCGCCAGATTCAACCCCGGGGACAAAGTCGCAAGATATCAACCCCGGGGACAAAGTCGTTTGCGTCGCCGCTTTTTGAATTTATCACGAATCCGGCGACAGAGTTTGTTGATCCCAGAGTTGCCGACTTCGAAGTGTGCATGAGGGAAGTCGCCACACTCATATGTGAGTATTCGTTGATAGTGAACCACTTCGCCACACTCTGAGTTTACCAAGTTGAGTTTGGTTGACAGAGTTTACCGAGTTGAGTCCGATTGACATGGAAGACAGGAGTCCCCGATTTTTGTAGCTCTTGAAGTGTGAATTCCATAGAATTTTGAACCAAGTCAATCGGAGTTCGCACGAAAGAGATATGACCAAAATCGACGGACTACGCATGGTGACGCTTCCAGTCGCCAGTTCCAAAAGTGGCGACACCAGTTGCCAATTCCAAATGCGGCGATTCCAGTTGCCAGATCCATTTTGTAGCTCTTAAAGTGTAGATTCCAAGGAATTTTGAATCAACACAATCAGAGCTCGTACGAAAAAGATATGACAATAGTCGACGGACAGCGCGAGAAACACACAAAGTTGATGCCAAAAACTTATATTTACAGTAGGACTCTTCCCTATGCTCTGTTTCGTACTATACAATTTTTTTCATTTATATGATATTGACATTTACCCAAAAAAAATTGAATAATCCAAAGTCCTAGGTTCGACACTCGCTATAGAGGACTCAAGACGAATTGATTATTTACTTGTTGAGCCACCCAAAAAAGTTAAAATCGACCCATAAAAGAATGATCAAAGAGGTTGGAATCGGTTCACCCACAAGTAAAAATTACGCTATGATAAAAAAAAATAGAGTTAGAGCAAAATTGATAATACAACTGTATGTTTGATGTTTCTAATATTGATAATGAGGAAGGATTTGAAGTTGAATATCGTGAAGGGGATATAGCAAATGGCTTATAAATTCAAGAAAGAATTCACGTATAACATGTACGCAGTATCTAGTTTTTTCTATAGCTCAATACATCTTAATTGTTCAACACGCATTGCAAGTATCATGCAATATTAAAAAAAAAACTTGTTAATGCAATCTTGGTTATAAAAAAAAGTCAAATTTTAATAAATTAATATTCTTGATTACAACACTGACTAAATGCTCTAACGTGATTTGTTGCCCCTAAATGCAATTTACTTTCTTTAACTGCAGATCATATCAAGTGAATTTCAAGTAAATGTTTGGAAGATTTTGATCAATTCAATTGCTTCAAACTTCAAACTACTTCTACACTCAAATTCTTCGGTTTTTACACCTTTATGTTTCCAATATATAATCGATCGATCTAGCTAGTGTTGCTTGCTAGCTATAAAGCAAAGATTTCAAGTGATTTTGATTACAAAATTAACTGTTGATGTTTACAAGTGCGCCACAAGATCACTCTCAAGTTTTGCTTAATTACATTAAACTCAATAATACACTCTTTTGTGTGAACCAAGTACAGTATACCGAATTGAACTGAATAGAATATAACATTTTTATTATTATTACTTGAAAATAAAATGAACCTATTTGGTCAAAGAAACCTAATGGGGATTCAAGAACCACGCAATCATAAGATAATATTAGTGCGTGCGTACACATTAAAATACTAAATTAGTTGAAGTTTGACCGAATTAGTTGGTCAATGCACAATTGCAACAGATTTGACAATAAGCCAAGTCAGTGGCTAATTAACTTACGTGAGAATTAATGATCAAAACAAACAATATTGTTAGCTACTTTTTAAATTTTATGTTGTGATGTGTATTGGAGAATATATTCGGCAAACTATAACTATTAGATGAAGTTGGACAACTAAACATTTATAATGGTTCAAATATATTCTCCAATAATGTGAAACATATTAGGTCAAATGTTATTAGGATGAAAATTTTCCGGTCAGCTGATCAAGTTCCACTCTCTTTTTTCGTTTTTGTTCACCTAGCGTGAGTCTGCAAGTCTGCATTCGTACACCTCCTCCAAGTCCTCTTTATTTAAATGACTTAATTTGGTGGGAAAAAAAAGTTAGTTTGTCATTTGTTAGAAGAGTTGATCAAACGATAAATGAATTAAGATTGTGATTTGAATTGCAATCAAATCAGTTTCACTTTTCCTACAGCTAGCTCTTTACATATATGAAGAGCTAACCAACTAGGATGCAAGTTCATTTTTTGTGTTTGCGTACAAGCTTAAGTGTAAACACATACGAGTATACATATATATATAAAAGGTATAGTATATATATGTACACACACTAGGTGATATATAATTGCAATCTTTGATTTAGTCTCCACATATATGAAAAAAGTCAAATAATTCATTCTAAACAAACAGTGTTCTTAATATCATGAAACTAAGAAAGTAAATTGTAGTGTTAATATGTTCCTCGTTCATTTTGTCTCAATAGAAAGTGCTCGAAAAAACTTGATTTCAATTATTTTGTTATACTGAGGAATATATTTTTCATTTAAAGAAAACTTTGTATTATTTAATTGTTGTTTTCTAAAATACAATTGAGTAATAAAGTGGAGTCTGTATACTGAAATTCCAAATTATTTAATACTAGTACTTCATATTATTTTTTTGTTATTTTAGGAAAAATAGTATTTCCTATGTCCTCGATGATTTATGAATTCAATCAAAGACAATTTTTTTTTTTTGAAAAAAAAAATAAAGAGTAAAAAATATTTAAAATTAATAAATAAATTAAAGTATATTAAAATTTAAAAAATATGTAAAAATTTCAGAAGAAAAATATATTTTAAAATTAAAAAATTAAAATGGTAAGTAAAATTTAAAAATTAGGTAAAAAATTATGGATAAATTTGTGTTAAATATGGTAAAGAAAATGTAATTTTATAGATTGTTAAATAATTTAAATAAAATATGAATAATATTTTATTCTAATGATTTTTTAAAATAAACAAAAAGTAAAAAACAAAAATCTATAAATAGATTAATGGTTCGAGTACAAGAGTCACATCTTTGGTCAAAGTAAAATGATAAGCCATCACTGAATAAGTTGCCAAATCCGGAGAGTCCGTTTTACTTTCCTCGATTCCCTGTGGTGCGTGCAGTGAGTGGCTACTCTTAATCACCGTCCGATCCCATCACAAGATCTTTCACTAGATTGGCCATCCAATCTCGACCGTCCACTCAAAACTCATCATAATGAACTTCGTGAACAAAGTTTGACTTTGACCAAATTACTATTCTTAATTTTGCTTTTCCAGGGCCAGGCAGCCAGCGTGAACCCTTCCACACGCCAACCCCCCTTCCCTCCATCCACGCTTTATTATTGTGTGTACGTTCAGTTTGATTGAAATTAAATACTCCTTTATTTATTTATTTCTTTCACAAAGATTTTCAAATTTTATTTGACACAATCACACAACTTTTTGTTTAGATCATGATATTTTCGATCTAAACTTTGTTTGGATTAATTGGATTATATACTCGTTCTGTTCAAGATAGTGGACACAATTTTATTTTTGTGTAGAGGTATCCTACAATAATTAACACATTAACAAAATAATAATTTTTTTTATTTTAAAATAAAAATTTATTTCTGCTTTATTATCAATTTTTTTTTTAAATTGTACTCATAATTATTTAACTTTTTTATTAAAAAAATATATTTTTACTTTTTACATTTTAATGAATAAGTCAAAAGCAATATATTCAATAATTTTCGTGATAAACATAGTGTGTCAAATTTACGGAAAGCACGTAATTTTCAATTTTGTATGTTTTTACTTATTAAGAGACATGACTTGATGATTAAAATTAGTTCTCTCCTTACCTAATGTTTCAATTTTCACTTTTAAGTGCTTAAATAATTATTAATAAAATCAAAATAACACAACTTTATTTTATACGTAAAACATATCATTTCTCAATTTTGTATCAAAAAGAAAATGAGATATTCTCAATGGGACGAGTATAAGAATACATTCATCATATCTCTATGTATTACTATCTCACACTCATAGATTTATGCATAATTAACGTATTAAAAATTATTTATTTTATTTTTTATTTTAAAATATAGTTTTATTCATATTTTTTAAATTTTAATTACAATTATTATACCTTTTAATTTATAAATATATTTTTATCTTTAACTCTTTAATAAAAAGTAAAAAAAAAAATATTTCTCCTATTTCAAATTTATAGCCACAAATTTTTTGTATTTTACAAAAAAATGTGTTTATAACTCTAAAATAAATAGAGTATTTTTCGTAATACGTGTGCTCGTATCCTAGTGCATAAATCACTAGGAGAGAAGAAAGAATGAGTACAATAATACTCCTCAAAAGGCAAAGATGAGCAAATGGTGCATGCAATTATAATATGTGTGGATTGAATTTGTTGAATTAAGATTCGTCCAAATCAATTTAGTAACTATATATATGGAGATCAAATAGTGGAGTCGTGTCGATGGGGCGTGTTTATAAGCAAGGAGTGAGGTTGCTTATTGCCTGCCTCTTAAGGGACAAATCTCAGTCCTCCTTTACGTGTATGGTAAGTGAGGAAATTTTTGTCAACACATGAAAGCTATAGTGGAACATATATAATCATCTTCTTGCATGCACTTAATTTCCTAATTTACTTAAAGATCATTATAAAATTTGCTTAATATTATTAATTACAAAGAGTATTATTTAAATAATTAATAATTTTAGTAGCTTAGGCATGAAAACCTCAATTATGATAAGCATAATGAGAGGATGATGTCGTACGTAGGTGACTTGTTGATTGCAGGAAATATGGTACTGCTCCTACTAGATAAGATAAGGTTGAAGATGAAAAGTTGGTATTGAAATATAGTTAATTAGCATGTTATTACCTATTAATTACTTTTTGCATCCTTTGAAATTTTGCTTACTATTTTTTTGGTTCGTCTCTTCAAAATTTTCATTCTTATATAAAGTTTTTCACAACTTTATTTTTTCAATATTTATTTATTTACATTAATCCAATTAATATTTCACCTAATTCATTAATTACTTACTCAACAATACTCATTACAGTATACTTCTACTTTATATTATTTAATACATAAAAAAACAACATTTTTTTTATTTACATGAAATTTTCTCTAGGTAAACTTTGCCGGAACCAAAAGAGTAATGTTGGAAAATGAGTGTCTCGCTAAGAGCTCCGGTTTGATATCTCATACGCTCTATTTCGAGTAGTATGAATGACAAATTAATTTTCAAAGATGTAACTAGGTGGAAGATAATTCCAAATGAGATAATATTCTACAAAATAAAATATGTATAGTGTAGTGCAAAAATATAGGGAAGTAACCTATTATGCATACAATTTTGCTATTTTATCTATTTTATTGTTGAAAAAGAAAAAGGAATAAAAATAATAATAATATAATTATATTATTATTATAATTAGTATAATCATTAGTTACATTTTGAATCTTAAACTGAACTAATTGTATTAATTCATACTTAATAGGTGACTTGAATGCTAGATGTTATGTTTTGTGGTCAAACGGTCTATATTCAACAAATCTTCGACTCCAACCATCTCTATATAAGAGCAGTCGAGTGGACTGCGAAAATACACGACTTGAAACGTCGAGAATAATCGAAGATGAACAAGAGAATATACAGACATCTTTCGAGCAATCGCTCTCGTCTTTCTTTTGTGTACCCCATTTCTTTGATCCTCTGGTGATATTATTCAAGCAACATCTAAGTTCGCCGAAAGCATATTACGTGCTATGTAATCGTTGTATCCTGAAAAACAATCGTACCTTAAGAGGACGAATTTGTTTTAAGAAAATCGTGTTGAACACGAGCCACGATTATTCAATTTTCATTTCTTTCATCTTCACGTGTTTATAAAATATTTTGCTTTTTAATAGCAGATTTAGAACTCTCTTCTCTCATTTTCATTATGACTTTATTAATACTAATCATTTTTTTTTTATTATATAGAATTAAACATGTCAATGAATTGAGGAATATAAGAAATATCTAGAGTTTTGAATAAAAGAATTATTCAAAAAAATATTGTAACATTAATTTATTTTCCTTTAATTATGTATTTAATTATGTATGTACGATAAATAAGATTCAAGTAGGTATAATTTTTTCTCATCAATTTGTGTGTAACTTATATTTCCTCCATTTAAATAATAATTTGAATATTTTTTAGGTGTCTCACAATAGTTGATACATCCCACAAAAAAAAATCTATTTATTTCACTTTAAAATATTATTGTACCATTTTTACTCACAATTATTTTAATTTTTACTTTAAAAATATATTTTTACTCGTTACTTTTTAGTTAAAAAATTAAAAATTAATACTCTATTTGTCCAATAACAATAGACACATTCTTTATATTTTTACAAAACAATGTGTCTATTGCAGATGGATGGAGAGAGTATTTTTCTTAATCTCTTTGCTCAAAAAAATCTATCAATTTTTATGGGAAAGAGATGGTATTTGAGTCCAAGATTTTATTTTCAAACGATGTGCGATATTTGACACGACCACTCATTAGTAGACTTGATTTTTTCGGCTCTACTCAGTTATGTGTTATCTTTTGGACAAGTCAAATATTTTATCAAGTGAGACATCCATCATGTTTTTTGATATCTTATTAAAGTTAGGTTATTATACACCTTAAATTTTTTTGTTAAAATAATAAAATTAATAAATTTTCAACTTAAATCTCATTGATAAAATTAAAGAAAAAAAATATAAATAGTACCTCTATCCAACACTAGTTGTCGCACTTTCTTTGTAATAACAAAAGAAAGTGCGACAATTGTTTTAGAACGAAAGTATACACTTTTCCGATTAAAAATTGAATGTTAATTTGAAGATCGAGAGGACTTTAATTTTGACCTTGGTCTTTCTAATTTGACTAGGGTTGAGGTGAGTTTGTCTTGGGTTCACTTGATATTTAGTGCTATTTAGAAGTTGAATCGAATATTCGAGGTGAAACTTGATTAAACGAGAAGACTCGATCGAGTCCCGTACTCGAGCCTCCACTTCAATATTTGAATATTCGAATATTCGACGAATACGAATACAAATCGAAATTTAATATTCAAATAAATATATATATATATATATATATATATATATATATATATATATATAAATACATAAAAATATTCTTACAAATACGATTAATCAAATAATAAGATATTCAATTCGATTTTGTTCGTTTATACCTATATAAAATAATGAAGTCTGTATAGGAGAAAAGGCAATTTAAGTCAAGTATGTAAAAAAAAAAAGAGGTAAGAAAATGGATAAAAAAAAGTAGCAAGAGTACATATATTCCACTCGATCTTAATCCTTACAGGTAGCAAATCCTAGGTTGCTTGAAATTCACTTCATTCTCATTCTTTCTTATTTTTATGCACACAAATTAAAATATTCCACTAGTTTATACAGTAATAATTGGAAGTTGTGAGGATTTAACGTAACGAACCAAAGAATTAAAACAAATTAATTATCGTTTGGTTCATTTACGTATACATTTAGCAACCCTTAAACTCAACAATGCACAATTAATTAAAATAAAATATACTACACTAAATTGACAATTTTTTTTATAATAATAATAACAATATTATTAGTTTTTATATATTATGTAACATTTCTAAAAATTATGAAAAATGTATGTCGAATTGGACATACGAAGTACATTTTGTCCGAGAAAAGTACATGTCAGAAATTGTTCGTGTACTTCATGTACCTTCCGAGTATCAGTATGCTGACATTTTCACAAAAGGATTGTCGCGCCATCTCTTCACAAGGTTTCACTCGATCCAGCCGGAGCGTTCGACCTCCTCCCGCTCTGACTGCGGAAGTGTATTAGACAATATTATTTTGATATTGTTGTTTATAATATCTCTTATATTAGATAATTAAGACAATTTCTTGATTTACAATGTATAGTTAGTAAGTAATTACTGTACTCTTAGTATATATATTGTGAATACAATTACTCATCCCAGTTAGAAAATTATCTTTTAATAATAAATAATATTGCGTGAGAGATTAATGATGGGGTCGATCAGATGTCGCTGTTAAGTAGTTCTTATCATGGCTTAACTACATATTATTAGTATTAATTTAATTTGTTTTTGCGTGCTGAAAATCTGAAATATTGTCGTGCACTAAGAATATACAAATAATTAATTTAGAATAATAAAATTAATCAAGATGATGCATCAATAAGGTCGACTAATTAATCAGATGGAACCATAAAACTAATCAACATGATTAAGGACCGACAAGTTTGATTAGGTTGTTTATTAAATCATTAATTATGAAATCAAATCAAATGAATTAAGTTTGTGAGAATATTATATCTAACCCCATTACCATGTTCATTTGATACATCTAATTTGACCTAATCCATCTTCAAAATTATTAAAAACAGAATCACAGGCACAATAGATAATAATTTATCGAGGAGACGAAGATGCGGCAACTCACGATCGATGACGAATATTATTTTGCAATTTTTTTCCATGCCCGCCCAATTACGATTTTATTAATCGGGTTCAGTACGTCGTCCCTGTAGAAAATATGTTTTTTCTTTTTATTTCTTCACTTTAATAGGTTTACAAGTACAGGTATTTATAGTAGCCAAAAAACACAGCTACAAAGGATTCCTAACATTACAAGACTTCTATTCCTATGAAGAGTCCTAATACAATTGATTTCTAGAATATTCTAACACTCCCCCTCAAGTTTGGTGTGGATAGGCCCAATACCTAACTTGCCCAAAGCTTCGTGATGGATCCTTCCGTTTACCGACTTTGTAAGGATATCAGCTAGTTGATCTTCTGACCGCACGTACGGTAGGCTGATGATGCCCTTTTCCAAATTTTCTTTGATGAAGTGTCGATCCACTTCAATGTGTTTCGTTCGATCATGCTGCACTGGGTTTTCAGATATGCAAATAGCTGACTTGTTGTCGCACTTTAGTTTGCAGTCATTTGTAGGTGGAAAACCTATCTCTGAGAGCAACTTCCGTATCCATAGTATTTCTGCGACTCCTCGTGCCATTCCTCGAAATTCTGCTTCGGCACTTGACAATGCTACCACCTTTTGTTTCTTGCTTTTCCAAGTAACTAGATTTCCTCCGACAAGCATGAAGTAGCCAGCTGTAGATTTCCTATCCAGTTGGTTTCCAGCCCAGTCAGCGTCAGTGTATCCCTGTAAGGACAAATCTCCGTTGTTGTTCTTGTATAGAATTCCATAGTCACACGTGCCTTTGAGGTATCGTATGATTCTTATTACTGCTTCCATATGTGATTTCTGTGGTTTGTGCATGAATTGACTTACTATTCCGACTGCATATGCAATATCGGGACGTGTATGTGATAGGTATATGAGTTTTCCGACCAATCTTTGATATCTTCCTTGATCGGTCATATGTTCGTTTTCTTCAAATTTTAGTCCATGATTAGCGATCATGGGTGTATCTGTTGGTTTACATTCTAGAAGACCAGTTTCAGTTAGAAGGTCTAGGACATATTTCTTTTGACAGATAAATATCCCGAGTTTTGATCGGAGGACCTCTATCCCTAAGAAGTATCTTAGTTTTCCTAGGTCCTTCATTTCAAATTCTTTTGAAAGATTTCCTTTTAAGGTTTCAATTTCTTTTGGGTTGTTCCCGGTAATGATCATGTCGTCAACGTATATTATTAGACATGTCACTCGATCATTTTCTCTTTTAAGAAACAGAGTATGGTCCGAGTTACTCTGGTGATATCCGTATTTTTTCATTACAGTGGTAAACCTTCCGAACCATGCTCGGGGTGATTGTTTTAGGCCGTACAGGGCTTTCTCCAATTTGCACACTTCATTTTTCCCAAAGTTTTTGGAGAAGCCCGGGGGTGGCTCCATGTATACTTCTTCTACCAAATTTCCATGTAAAAAGGCGTTTTTCACATCAAATTGGAATAGTGGCCAATTTAAGTTCGAGGCAATCGAGAAGATCACCCTTATGGTGTTAATTTTCGCGACGGGACTAAATGTTTCAGAATAGTCTAGCCCGTGTGTTTGAGTGTACCCTTTTGCTACTAATCGAGCTTTATATCTCTCGATTGTACCATTGGACTTGCGTTTTATTGTGAATACCCATTTACACCCTACGGGTTTCTTCCCTATGGGTAGGATGCATTTTTTCCATGTTTTATTTTTTTCTAAAGCCATCATTTCGTCTTTTATGGCCTTCTTCCATTCTTGTTTTTCTAGGGCTTGTTTGAGGTTTTTCGGGACTTCCTCTAAGTAGAGTTTGGTCATGAAAGTTTTTGCTTCTTCAGTAAGGTTCCCCCTGGACAAATTGCCTATGGGGTATCTAGATTGTCCAGGTATGTGTTCAGGATCATACCTTTTTGGTGCGATACCTCGTGTACTCCTTGGAGGCAGTCGTTGCTCGTTTCCATTTTCAGTGGGTTTTATGTTCAATGTCTCCACTCCTATAGAGCAGGTGTTTATTTCATTTAAATCATGTGAAGTGATATCACTTGTTTCACTGGCATTTGTTGGTTCATTTGTTGGTTCATTTTCGGTTGTTTGTTCTTCTAACTCGTTGTTTGAGGAGTTGTTTTCGCTACTTTGTGTAGCATGGTTATCTTGTCGCGGTGGAAAGTTGTGAGGTGTTTCAATCCAATTCCAACTTAGTGCATCATTCTTCGTTTTTGTTTGTTCGTCTTTTCTCTCCCCCTGATCACTAGGTTGGGAGTGAAAGAAATATTCATTTTCAACGAAGTCGCAATCCATCGTGATGAACATTTTTTTAGTCGGGGGGTGATAGCAGCGGTATCCCTTTTGGTTTATGCCGTAACCCAAAAAAACGCATTTCACCGCGCATGGGTCAAGTTTGGATCGTTCGGTTTTTGGAATGTGGACGAAGACTGTGCATCCAAATATTCGTGGTGTGAGGATTACATCGTCTGTTCGGTTAGTTATGTTTCGAAAAAAATCGCGCGGCGTTTTCATACCAAGAATTTTGGTTGGTAGTCGATTCAAGAGATATGTTGCTGTTGCAACCGCTTCAGGCCAAAAACATTTTGGTGTTTTGGCTTCAATCATTATGGCGCGAGTAATTTCTAGTATAGTTCTATTTTTTCGTTCAGCCACCCCATTTTGTTGGGGTGTGTTCGGACAAGTGGTTTGATGGATTACTCCTTTAGTTTCACAAAATGATTTCATTTGATGGTTGAGGTATTCTCTCCCATTGTCGGATCGCAGGATTTTTATGGATTGTTGATATTGGTTTAGTATCATGTTATAGAAGATCACAAACTTTTCATAAACTTCGTTTTTCGTTTTTAGAAAATAAATCCAAGTATGTCGAGAACAATCATCAATAAATAAAACAAAGTAAGAGCTTGTGTTTCGCAAAGAGTTTGGGACAGGTCCCCATACATCGGAATGGATAATTTCAAAAATATTATTGGCCCGAGTAAAATTCGGGGAGAAAACTTTACGGTGACTTTTAGCTAAAGTGCATGAGTCACAATGTTCAATAATTGATAAATTCGGAAAAAGAGATTTAAAATACGATGGGGAGGGGTGTCCTAAACGACAATGCCATAAATGGCTTAATGTTTTATTACTACTAAGATAAGCTAATCCATGCGAGTTCATTTCGGAGATAAAGTAGAGTCCATCTCGTTCAATCCCACGCCCAATTATCTTCTTTGTCTGGATGTCCTGAAGGACACAAAAGGTAGGATACATCATTATCATACAATTCAACTGTTTCGTTATTTGACTTACAGATAATAATTTGCAAGTCAAAGAGGGGATATATAAGCAGTGGTCTATTTTCAAGTTTGTTCCAACATTAATACTGCCTTCCCCTTCAACAATCGTTTCATCCCCATTTGCAGTGGAGATTTTCTTTTTCCTAGATTTCGTGATATTTATTAATTCATTTTTATCATAAGTCATTGTATCCGTTGCCCCGGAATCAATGATCCATCCATCAATTTTTTCAGTTTCTTTCATAGTTAACATGTATCCATGTTCCGTTTCATTTTCATGATCAAAACATTTAACAGGGAAATATTGAGCATTACAAAATTTTGAAGTATAAGAACAATTTTTACCTGACAATGGGCCTATTGGTGGATCTGAGTTTGATGGGTCTTCCAGTCCAGCGAAAAATTCCACGTCATTAATGTCATCATTAGATGGGTCAACAACTGAATCGGGTAGTCCAATGTCCAAGTCAATTAGCCCGTCTAACTCCATGCCCGTTGGTTTTGGATCCGTTGCACTTGGACCCATTCTTAGATCCACGTCCCCATTAGATTTGGGATTTCCATTATTGGAACAACTCAGTCCTTTCTTCACGTCATTTTCAAAAATTGTCCATTTTTCCAGCCCACCGTGAATTCTTCTCGCCCGTTTCCCATCTGATATGGTGCTAAAGCGACTTCCTCTCTTATTTTCCCTTTCCAGCGTGCCTCTGGTGCAGGCGGCAAACCCTAACTCGTCGGTTTCCTCTTCCATTGGCTGGGTGCTCGTTCCGGCGACGGTGGTGGCCGCCGTTCCTGTCTCGCGTTTCACACCTTTACTCAGGTACTTCGGATTATTTTCGAACCAATCGGGGTATCCTACGAGCTCAAAACAATCCTTTTTCAGGTGTCCCGTCTTCCGACAATGATCGCACTTGAGTTTTGATTTGTCGATAGGCTGATTGGTGGTTTGAGTTTTGGTTTTGCCGGTTTTGCCCCAATTTTGGGTTTTTGCAATTCTGTGATCAGTCCGAGTATTACGGACAGCAAGCCCGTTTCCGATTTCATCTTGGCTCGCTGGCGGGTTGATGATGATGACCCGGGCAGCTTCTCGGCGAAGGGCTGAGTATGCCATCTCCACCGTAGGTAGGGGGTTTTCTTTCAGTAAGTCTCGTTTGACGGAGTCAAATTTCACGTCGGCTCCATGTAAGAACTGATATAGCCGATACGTTTGCATCTTTTTGTTATATTTGTATATATCATTCGGGGTTTCCATATCGTTTGGATCGCGTCGATCAATTTCACGCCAAATAGCTTGACAATTTTGATAATACTTTTCAATTGTTTGTTCGCCTTGGTACAGGTGGGTTGCTTTGATGTTTAACTCATAGATTTGTAAAGCGTCCTCACCGCTCCTGTACGTTTGGAGAATTCCTTCCCATAAATCATGGGTCGTAGGATATTCGATAAACTGATTTGCTAATTCGGGTTCCATGGACTCTATCATCCAAGAGAGGATTTGGAGATCGTTTCGTTCCCAAAGTATAAACTCTGGTTCATTCGGTTTTGGTGGTTCAGGGACACCAGTTATATGGTGCCACTTTCCTCGTCCACCTAAGGCAATTTTGACTTTTCGGGACCAGAGAGAATAATTCACATCGTTGAGTTTCGGCTCAATGTTTGGTGGATTTTGATATGTCGGATAACTTCCGATTTCATGATTGTTTTTCAGGTATTCGGCGATTTGCTTGGATAGCTCATCGCTTTTGATCAAGGCCTTCCCGGCGTCTGATTTCTTTTCGTCGTCACCCATTGTTCAAGGTTCACGGCTTCTTTTCGGTTAACTTGCTTTGGCAGAAAAAACGGATCGAAATTTTTTTACTGCTCTGATACCATGTAGAAAATATGTTTTTTCTTTTTATTTCTTCACTTTAATAGGTTTACAAGTACAGGTATTTATAGTAGCCAAAAAACACAGCTACAAAGGATTCCTAACATTACAAGACTTCTATTCCTATGAAGAGTCCTAATACAATTGATTTCTAGAATATTCTAACAGTCCCAACCCACTTTCATTTTTTTAGCAAAAATTAAATTTTATATTTTTCTTTGAAAAATATTTAACTAGAGTTCTAAAATAAATTAAAATAAATGTATTCACAAAAATAGATCAATATATAATTTATGTTTTTGTCATAGATCAATATGCATCAAACTCACAAAAATAGGTGGTACCACAACATATAATTTGAAAAGGAATACTCCCTCCTTCCCTTAAAACAGTGCACAGTTCCTTCTCCCTCCTTCCCTTAAAACAGTGCACAGTTCCTTTGTAATTTACAAAGGAATTGTGCACTGTTTTAAGGGATAGAGTAGTATATGTTTTTGTAGAAAAGGCGTAGAACATGAACATGAGTTTTGGTTGATTTTAATTTTATTGTTTTTGACTCGAAAATATTAAATATATAAATTTATTTTATTTTTCCAACCATATATTACATGATCTTATTGATCATAACCATGTCAACATCTTGACGGGTGGATGTATTTTTTTTTATTTGGGTTGGCCCATTAGCTTTCGATGGGTCCAAATTAATGCCCATTCTCCAGTTTCCAATCCCATATGGCCAGCACCAGGGGCATATTCGGAACATATCAAAATAGGAAGAAGATAAGCACTTCAACAGTTGCAATGTGAATAATTTGATTTTGTACATTGCTTCCAATTCACTCAAGAGTCGAGACTGACTTAGAATTAATCACAAGTTTTTATCATAGCGTATCGTACGTACTATTTTTTGTAAATCGACGATCGTGCGTTTCAGTAGATCAGTACGTATTAGTACAAGTTATATAGACCATAAAAAATCGGTTGCTAAGATCGTAAACGTGAAACTTGTGTAATAATGCCAATTTATATCATTGTTAAAAACTACAAGAATAAATAAAAATAAATAAATATAGAAATATCTGAAAAGATAAGCTTGGACATGCAGTGGCTTGTTGACTCCGCAAGCATGCCCGATATTCAATATTGGAAGGAATCAATCAAGCTCAAATCTAAATATATACTACATGAAGGGATTACACAATTCAGCAAAACAATTCTATATATTTTTTTTTTTGCTGTGTACTTACGGATGCATGAGAAGTCTCTCGCTGTTTGTATGAAAGATCTCCCGAGTCGAAAAAAGAAAATGATCGATATAGTTAAATTTTGTTTGTGTATATTAGTTTAATCCCGCACCAATGTTCACAAATCTTTTATGATTTACAAAGGACATGTTAAGATTCGTTCGAGAAAGAAAAAATATGATTTAAACATACATGCATTCAAATTACATATGTCCAGTAATATATATTTCTTCCAATCTTTTTTAATTGTCACACTTTTTTTATAAATTATAAATAAAATGTGATTATTAAAAAAAGTCGGAAGTACATATTTTAAAGATGTAAAAAAATTGGAATTAACTTATAACTCACAATCACACACCCACCCACACGCCGAATATAAGCTAGAACAAATTACTAGGAGCTGGGTATATTAATTGTAATAAACGAAATAAAAAAATTTATATTTGTTAAATATTTAATTTGGATTGAAAATAGATCATAAAATTAAAATATAAATTTGATTTTTTTTTTGTCTAGATAATTGCAATGTCTTGAGTTCGAATTTTGAACTTTAATTCCTCAATTCAAGTGATTAACCAACTGAGTTAATTTTTTTTTTTTTTTTGACAAAGTTTGATTATTTTATCATTTTAATAAGACATTTTAAGGTGTTATTGATTTAATTTTAACAATATATATGTCATATTTCTACCAAAATCCAAGAACAATCCCAATTATTTGGAAATTTCAACATTTTTTTCGTATTTTGTTTCTTTGTTCGTTATTATTAGGTGGCAAGGATGATTTTGTTAATAGTACATTGAACTATAAACTCTTTTCTAATTTGATTTCCTTCACATACGATTCCATTCTATATAATTTGATTTCATATAGTAATAGATAATAGATAATATATGTAAACATAAAATTAAAATAATTGAAAAAGAGGCTAAGGGATGAAAGAAATGTTTGTTAGATACTGCGTTGATTCAGAAATCCACACTGGGCTTTTGTTTATCTAACATGTGGGCTTTATCCAAATAGTTGCCGAGACACCGAGTACCAACTAAGATTCGTAGCCCATTGCATGTACGAACCAGCCCATGGGATTGTCACCTTAAATAAAAGAAATTTCTTAAACCTAACTATTAATTGTCACATAATTTAAAATTTTAATTCTTAAATTAGTCAAGAAATATTTGTACATCTCTGTCTCAAAAATAGTTGACAAACTTCTTTTGTAAAAGAAAATAAAAAAAATCTCAACTGGAGTAATCTTACCTAAAATGTGAATTTAATTGAATTACAATAGTATTGTGGTGTAAAATTCACATTGGTCATGTAGCGTGGTATATATATAAAATTGTAATTAAAATACTACTACTACTTCCCACATTAATTATCACACCAGTCTGAGATCAGATGTTCTTGAATACTATTATTTTAAAATATATAATTTTTTATATATATATATATAGAGAAAACTTCACACACGGACCGATTCGTACGAATCGATCAAAACTCTGAATAAAATATTGTTTTATTTTACTGCCTTTTGTATTTTGCTTTATCTCTTACCATATAACTTCTTTTACTATATTTAGTTGGATATTTAGTAAATATGTTTTGTAAACTCCCGTCCCGTGCATGTACAATATAGAAAACGACAAAAATCTCTAAATCCCTGTTCATGCAATGTAGAAAAAACAAAAAAAATATGATAAATCATTTGAATAGATGTTCCAACAAAATAATAAACTAAGAAAAAAAAAAGACAACTAATAATATTTTTCCAAAAAGATCGAGAGATACATTCTTCAATTTAAACTTGCATCACCTTCGACTTCTCCGCTAAACTCTTGCAAATATGTATTATTGTCGCACAATGAAGACCTTCATTAACAATAAAAATAGTTAATACAATAAGAACAAGATGGTAAACATGCATAAAAAGAAATTACAGGGAGTATAATAATTACTTACAAGTTTTTAATAACCGGACAATTTCGTTTATCATGAGACTGATTCACTTTACCACATCCATGGCAACATCGATTTTTTTTATTTTTTGCAGCATTAATTGATTTTTCTTTTCCTCCTTGAAGTCTTTTACCACATCCTTTTGCTCGCACTTCATCAGGTTCACAATATTTTTTTTCCAAATTAGAAGCAGGATGTACACTTGTTAGTGCACCTTCTTCATTACTATTCGGTATATTTTTTCCCTTGGATGTCATTACACCTATACGAGTGCTGGTGAAATGATCGATTTGCTCATTAATGGCACGAACTCCATCTACAAACATTTTTTTCGTTTCCTCGCATAATAGGGCTTTGTCAACTAAATCCAATGATGATTGAATAAATTGACTTCGCATCAAGAGATAAGAATTGTCATTATCAATGTGAACGCCATTATCATCTATAACTTTACCCGATTTTGCAGACTTTGTCCATCTCTTCAAAATGTATTTTTCAGGCAACTCTTCAATATGCACAAATTTTATCAAATAAGCAATGACGTGCTTACATGGAATCCCGACGCTTTCAAACATTTTGCAGCTACATGAAGTCAAATCCAAATCTTTGTCATAAACCAGTTTGCGAACCTTACTATCCGTGACTTTCGTTCTTTGAATATCATATATGAGATGATTTTCCGATTCCTGCACAAACTGAAACCTATAGTTGAAGCTATCAAGGACTTCACTCTCAAACTTAAAGTATATCTCATTTGTGTAAATACCAGCCATTTGATCCAAGAGATCGAGATTTACTTTAAGTTTGAGTTTCTCAATTATATCTTTGTGATCAGCCATCAACTCTTCGTGGCGTACAAGCCCTCTACCAAACTGTATCATAAAATCCACCAATGAATTACCCTTTGAAACAAATTTTTTGAAAAAGGAATGACCACTCTCTGCTCGTTGGCTACTTGACATACCAGCCGAAAAAATGTGATTAACATATGCGGGAATCCATTTTGAACGAATTTGATACTGATATTCTAACCACTTATTTTCTTCAAGCCCACTGTTTGTAATAAGTCTTCCCCATGCTAAATCAAACTCTTCAGGAGTTTCTGATTTCCAAATGCAATCCATGAACTCACTTTTGTAAATACTGTACTTTACTGCATCAATTTTTTCAGAAAACTTCATCAAGATGTGCCAAATACAATACCTTTGAAATGTATTTGGAAGAACAATAGGGAATGCTTTAGTCATAGCCGGGTCTTGATCAGTAATAATCATTTTTGGAGCACCACCCTGCATAAACTCCAAGAAGTTATTAAATAACCATATAAAATCATCGACGCTCTCATGATTCAAAAATCCACAAGCAAATATAACTGTTTGGCCATGATTATTAACCCCCATAATCGGTGCAAATATCATTCCATACCGATTAGTATTGTACGTAGTATCAAAGATAACCACATCGCCATAAAATGCATATGCTCGCCTAGAAATTGCATCAGACCAAAAGCAACGAGTTATCTTTTTATCTTCATCAACATCAATTTTGTAAGTAAACAATGGATTTTTGGATTTTTCCAACTTTAGATACTCGTAAAACATTTCACCATCTTGGCCTTTTTTTTCAGCGCGCATATCTCTGGCATGGTTATACAAATCTGTTTGCGTGCAACCGATATTTTCTATACCTCCAGATTGAACTCCAAGAAAACTAAATTGTTGATGTGGAGGTATATTCACCATGGATAATTGCTTAGTTAAAGACTTTGTCGCGGCAGAAACATTGTGATGCGATCTCAAAAGGTGAACCTTCGAAGGAGTGGAAAGCGGGTGAGAGTGCTCTTCATTGAAAACAGTAACTACATATTTTTCGTAGTTTGATTTTAAAACGGCAATTTTAGCGGTACAATTTTCACTTAAGCTCCCTCGACGTCTTTTTTTTCCAGCATCAACGATTCTTGAAGAATTCCCTTGTTTAAAGCACACAAACTCTTTCCGTTTTATTTCTCCACTCTCACTCTCTTTTTTAGTAGCCCAAGCTCGTATACTAAATCCAGCGGCTTTAGCATAAGCATTATAAAATGTAACAACATCATCTATTGAATCAAATTCTTGTCCCTTTTTTGGCTTCAACTCATTTGATACTTGAGGAGTGTATATCTTACTATCTCCATCAGAATCTTCGTCTAAATTAGTTTGAATATCCACATTTTCAATTCTCTCTCCACCATGATTGTCCAAAATCTTCATATTTCACATAAACTGTGATAAAATAAAATACAAATAAACAAAAATACAAAAATACAATTTTTAATAAGAATAATTAGTACTATTAATTCTTATCTAAGGGTGTAATTTTTTTGCATGCCGTAAACTTAAAATAGGACCAGAATCACTTATACAAGTGTTTGAAATAAATTAATAAAAAACCGATCAACATAGTACTAATTAATTTTAATAAACTAATGAATAAAATAATTATTCATATACGAGGCCTGAGTGTAAAACTAAACGAACAAAACCACTTCTCTATGACCAATTTTTTTATTAAATTCTAATAACATCAACTAAAAAAATTGAAAAAATAATTTTAATCAACCATGATAATGATGTATTATGAAGAAAGATTATGCAAGTAGAGCACAACACAAGCAAATATTCAATAAGAAGGTGAAAGAATTACTTACCGATTTGTAGTAGTGCTGAAGTTGAATATAATATGGAGGTTTGAGAGAAATACGATCGAGCCGGTGAAGAAGAGAAAAGTTCTTTGGAAGTTAAAATATATATATAGACAACAAAAAATATTACGGAGTACTTCTTAAAATTTTAATTATATATAGTAAAAGAAGAGATAAGAAAAAGGCAATAAAATATTACGTAAATATAGTCAAAGAAGTTATATGGTAAGAGATAAGGCAAAATACAAAAGGCAATAAAATAAAACAATATTTTATTCAGAGTTTTGATCGATTCGTACGAATCGGTCCGTGTGTGAAGTTTTCTCTATATATATATATATAATATTTCATCTTAACTAATTATGTATTTCTGTATTTTAATTTACAAAAAAAGTAA
This sequence comes from Euphrasia confusa, assembly GCA_954870475.1. Lineage (NCBI taxonomy): Eukaryota > Viridiplantae > Streptophyta > Magnoliopsida > Lamiales > Orobanchaceae > Euphrasia > Euphrasia confusa. Next base: position 48,489,591 of record OX940949.1, on the reverse strand, counting down.
TTTATGATTCGTTGAATTACATGTAGTAATAATATTGTTCAATTTTAAAATTTTTTATTTTTCTCTTATTATTTTTTAGTAATTTAAATTTATTTGTTTGTAATTTAATTTTTAATTAAAAGTTATTTTTTATGTTTAATTTTAATTAATTAAATAAAAAAAATTATAATCTTAAACAAAATAATTTAATTTTATAGTTACAATAATTTATATGTAACATTTTTTTTTATTTTTTTTAATTAAAATTTAATTAAAACTGAACAAAATCAAATCAAAACGAAATAATTCGATTAAAATTGGATAAAACATTTTAAAAAATGGCTAAAATTTTTATTTAAAAAATAGATTAAATAGTTCGAACTATCGAAGTTTCGATTTGATTTAAATTGATTTCCCATACGCTTACGTCACCGACGTGGAATAATACTAATTATGATAAATATACGAATAAATTACAAATCTTATCTTCGCACAATATAAAATGATAAAATACCGACTATACGTACGACAAGAAATTAAGAAATGTTAATTATGCGCTTTTGACCTCTCCTTCATGCGACCTCCATTATAGTCCTAACTCGCGAAATTAACATACCCTTTTTTCACAGCAATTAAACACGATTAAACATTCCAAACCATATGATTTATTCGATCAACTTTATTTACTGTTTCCAACTAAACATAGTAACAAAATTGTGCGTTTATTTGACTATTGTAACATGCATGATACTATTATACTATATAGAAACTAATAAAATGTACTATATGTTAAAAATCAATCATTTTTATGTAATTAAAAATGAATTTCATTTCACTAATGTCAAGTGGTATAAAGAAAAAAAAAATTACGATTCGAACAAAAACTCGATAACACGATACACGAGCTATAGGGGGGCAAGAAATTATAAATTTGTGACCATTATTTATTTTTCGATGGATTGATCTCTAGCAAAATTGCTCGCGCGCTGTTTATATAGGTTACTGAAAGGTGGGATCTCGAAGTGACATAGCCTACGTACCCACGGCTTTCAGGCACGAGATTCTTCTTGCATAGGAACTTAAAGCATAGGACATGTAATTGGTCATTTAATTTTGTGTAAAAAATTAGTATATATTTGTTGAGTGGTAGTTTAAAAAAGCCTATTTGCTTTTATGTATTTTTAAATATTATATCACATTATTCTATATTAAACATCATTGAAAAAAACTCATATTTAAAAGACGTCACGACGTGCGTATGAAGTTACGCTCATGTATACGAAATTACGAATATATGGCAAATCTTAAAAAATGATACTACTACGTACGACAATAATGAAATGTAGTCGGTAAAATAATTATTGCCCTCTTCTTTCACAGCAATTAAACTCATTATTTCAAACATGAACAATATATTCCAAACCCTATGAATTGCTGGATCAACTTTATTTAGTTTTTTCAACGAAAATTGTGTTTATTTGAGTATTGTAAGTTTGTAAGTTGTAACACGTACGATACTACATAAGTATAAACTAAAGTTTATATGTTAAGTGGTATATAGAAAAAGTAACAAAATACTCGTGAACACGAACTAACACGATAACAATATAATTAAGCATTAATTAATTTATTTCTCGATATATAGCTAGCAAAATTGGTCGGTTTTTAGGTTTTTGGAAGGCGGGATCTGGAAGTGCCAGAGCCTCCCGACGGCCTTGACGAGATGCTTCTTGCATAGGAACTTGTCTGCATACATCTTCTCCACCCTTCGGTCAACGTCGTGTAAGAACACATGGGTCATGCCCGGCTTCTTCCTGTTCTTGGCCATGACCGCAGCCGAATATATTGCCGCCATCCTCCCCGGAGCCTCCGGGAACCACCCGCGAGGGGCGTCGATCATTATCAAGTCCCATTCCGTGTTGTACACGTCATCCGACAGCATGTTCAGTGCTAACCTAATTTATGTACAATATATTATTAATTATTAATACAATAATTTATTAACAAATACTAATGTATAGTATTCTTTTATTTATTTATTTATGAATAATAAAATTTTCAATCAAGTTTCAGTAATGCATTATCAAATTAATAACACCTACACAAATTTTGAAAGAGTCGTTTTGGACACTGGACATTTGAGGCGAAATGGTGATTTCACAAATTTAAATTTGTCGTGCACAAAATCATGTTGTTTTGGACAGAACGGTGTCGTTTCGTCTTTTTTCAAAAAAAATATCGCGCAACTTCGATCGTTGACTGTGCCTGTGATTCTCAACACATTTTGTTATTTCAAGTGATTTGTGATCCTTGTCAACTCACTCATTACAACGTGGCATCAAATTTCAATTATAAATAGGTTGGATTAGCCCAAATTGAGTTGATAGTAAGGTTCATACGAGCTCAAATTTGAGGAATTCATAGATAGGATGATAATGCGTTGAATTCTTAGCTTCCATTAATGTGTTGCAATTTTTTTCCATCACCTTAAGAGTGTAAGATTAAATTACGATATATGTTTCCCCTTGCATGAAGATTAAATTTTCAATCGCAATTTTTTTTTAATTTTTGTTAAAATATAATTCGAATTGGAATAAAAACGGGTAAAAAACGGAGAGTCAGTAACAATATTACACACTATTAATTCTATGCTAGCATGAGGGTACTAACCCAATCTCATACACACATTTACATGTGTAAATACTTATTTTTTTTATTTTATTCATTGGTTAATTTTTTTTATAGTGTCCACACGTTACATTTTATGTGGATTAAGGCACTCCACTATTAGGGTAGCATAGAAAAAAACTAGTACACAGATCTTCCACCACTCACGATTTACGAGTATTGATTGGTAGGGTGATGTCATGAATAGGTTTTATCTATGCTACTCCTGGTGAAGTATACCATGTAGATCTTAACAGTAAATTTAATATTATTATATTAAATACACACACAATCACACATACTCAACGTGTATTGTGTATGTATCCACGGTTAATATGTCACCGAGTGCATTGTTCCATCTCATAGACTGTCATGAATATTACAGCACCAAGTAATTAATTCATTGTGAGTGTGTAGGTTGCACAATGCATGGTTAATTAATTTTTAGTTATCCATTCGAACGAAGCCAAGTGTCCACTTCGCCTAATTTATAACATTTTAACCAAAAAGTGAAAAATATATATAAATATATTTTAAAGTGTAAAAATATATTTTTTTAGTATTTTATTATTGTGAAATGTTAATTTAAAAAGAATTGTCATGTTATTATGAATTAGGGGGAATAGATAAAAAACAAAGTGAGACACTAGGCTACATCTCCATGAGTAAGAGCACTACCCCATGACTCATGGAGTAGTTAAGTATTAACCGCGTAAGCCGAAAGGTGCTATTTCAAGTGGTTGATCGTGATTAAATTTTATTTTCGAAAATCTTTATTATTGGTGCTTGAAGCATTTCAAATATTTTTGAATTTGGATACCTTATATGGAGTATTAAAATGCGTAAGCCATACCAATTCAACGATCACGCATGATGAAATATAATATAACGCACACTTAATAGAATATATTTTGAATTTGAAGAGCTAAAATTCAGTGGAGTTAATTTCGCATATGCACATGATCAAATATGAGATTTAAAATTAGTATTATAGTTTTGTGTAACATTTGACTAATGTACATATTTTTTCACGCCTCGATTCAATTAATTTTATTTTACAATTAATAAACCAAGTCTTTACGTAAGTAAGCTTTCAAAACATAAATAAAAGATAATCAATTAAGATTGATTCTTAAGTATAATTTGGTTAACCGACCTAATCACCCAATAATGTTTTTAAATTTAACTATTAAATTGTCACATTATCGAGTTTGACTGTTTGACAATGAACAGGGAAATGTGATCGATTAGAGCATAAACTATCGTAGTGTGAATGAAGAACAGTGTAGACATATCGGGCAAAAACTACGATACTAGGAATGCTAAAAACATGCAAAATGAATTAAATTGTATTCCAATTAATTGCTAACAACAAAAACAAAGACATACAAATATATTGTGACCATTGTGTTTGAATTCAAAATAATGTTGCTAAAAAATTAATTCAAACTTATGTCAAGGCATTAATCATTGGCGATTTATCAACTTCATATTTTTTTTCATTCACTCAATAAAAATAAAGTTATATAGTACTTCATAAATATCAACTTAGTATTTACATAAAGTTAAACACGATCTTAATATATTTTTTATTTTTGAATCAAAAACTAAAAACTAATGTATTTTTAAGGTATAAAATGTGAATAAAATTTGTAAAAAAAATGAAAGATTAAAAGTAAAATTTTATTTTAAAATAAAAAAAATTAAATTAATTTTATTAAGTGTGAATATTAAGAAGGTGTTTTGACTAACTCTTTTATTACAATTTGTTTGGTAAATAACTTTAAAAAGATAGTATTATAAAATGTAAGAATAAGTTCTTTTAACATCTTATAAGAGCAACGTTTGGCCAAAATGGCTCTTGCCAATTGTCATTTTGGCCAAAAAATGGCTCTTGTCATTTGCTATTTGTAAAATGTACCCCAATGGTATAAAAATGGTGAGAGCCATTTTTATTAAAAAAAAATATTTTTGACTTTTTAAAAAAAAATTAATATAATTTTTTTCTATAAATTATATATACAATATTAAAATCTAAAATAATTTATTAAATTGATCACCCACGACTACTAACCTACTTATATTTTGATATTAAATTCAACAACTCAATCAATAAAAATATATAAATAAAAATTAAATTATTTTGAAATGTTGTTATATTGTAAAGATATAATAAATTTAATTGAAACTATAATTAATATTTTGATATTTTTATTAATATGTATGAAAATATAAAAATATTATTGATATTAAAAAATAAACGGGACAGGATTAAACGGGATCGTCCCGGTCTCTTCCCGTCCCATTGTAAAAAAATTGAAACGGGACGGGACGGGATTGTCATTTCTAAAATCCATCCCGTCTCATCCCGTTAGTTTTCGGGATGGGATCGAGACGGGATCGGGATTTCGGAACAAAGTGCCCACCCCTATTGATAATATAAACTTTATAATTAAAAAAATGTTGTTGAATTTTGAGTGGTTGAGATGAGAGGTAGTGATGACATGACACAAATGGCAAGGGCCATTTTTCCATGTATATTTGCTCAAATATACATGGATATTTGGCAAGAGCCATTTTTTGGCAAGGGCCATTTCAACCAATTGGAGTTGATTTTTTTGGATTTTTGCCAAAAATGGCAATGGCCCTTGCCATTTCACAACCATTGGGGTTGCCCTTAACTAGGTGTTTAAAAAAGTGAAGAGTATTGTTTTGAGCTTATAATCTATTGAAATTTTAAAAATAAAATACAAAAATATATAATTTCAAAATTATTATTTTATAGTACTCCATTTGTTTCAATTATTTATTCACTAATTTACAAAGAAAAATTTGATAAATAATTTGGGACATAGGGATATTATATTTTCACGAAATTAATTTTTAATTAGTTTTTAATAAGATGTCTTTTTTTTTTAATGATTATATTTATATAAAATTTTAAATTTACAAATAAATTAACAATGTACTATTTATTAAATATAATATAATATAGATTTGGTAATATTAGGGTATGGGGCAGATTGCATTTTAATATTATCTTGAACACCCATTCTTTTTCATTTCATTTTGAGGGGTTATATATTTTTTACTTGTTTATTTATTAGGATATTTGTATTCTTTAAATATTAAATAGAGGCATTTTTTAAAATGTATAAAGTCGTAAATATCCATACAATAACGTTAACATATTAATTTATTTAATATTCACTAATATTAATATAACGTTAACATATTAATTTATTTAATATTCACTAATATTAATATATTTGCGTTGTAAATATCCCTATAATAAGGTTAACATATTAATTTATTTAATATTCACTAATATTAATATATTTGTGTAAGAATGTAAATATATTTGCCTAAATATATTTGTGCAAGAATCAGTAAATTATATATATAAATATATTTGCGTAAGAATGTAAATATTTGGGCAAAAACTTAAATATATTTGTGCAAGAATAGTAAATGTATTTGGTAAAATATATTTGCGCAATATTTGGGCAAAAACTTAAATATATTTGTGCAAAAATAGTAAATGTATTTGGTAAAATATATTTGCGCAACCATTCGATTATATATATATATATATGAATAGATATCTATCATATATTTACACATATCAATATATATTTATCATAGATATGTCATAGATATTTCATATTAATATATATGTATATATATTTATCATAGATATCTATCATAGATTTATAAATATCTATCATATATAGATATCTATCATAGATATGACATAAGATGATGAACCTTTTTTAAATAATCTTGCTAAATTCAAATTCAACTAAAATTTTCCAAAATTGATTAAAATATAAAAAGTGAAATAAAAAACCTAGAAATTTTATGAAGTTGTAATTTGAATTACATAACAAAAATTTGTAAAATATCACAAATTGATTATGGATGAATGTCAAAGGTTTTTTTGTTGGAGTTCGTTCGCCGTTGTCGAGTTTGGGATTTGTGGGTGGTTTGAAACCTTCAGCTACATAGCGAATTTGGCAAGGAGATATTAACATAGAATTCTATCTCATATATATTAAATATCTTTTTTTTTGGTATTTTATGTTTAGATACGTAGTTATATTAATTAATAAACATTGAAAATGTTAATAATAGAACACTGCCCTATATCAAAAATTGGGGAAAATATAGGTAGTATATGTAATTGTACTCTTACAAATGTCCCGATCCAGGATTTCCCCTATAAATTTATAATTTTTAAGATAACTTATAAAATATAAAATATTTTTTTTAAATAGAACACCTTCTAAGCCCAACAATTAAATCAAATTGAATAATATGAAGTATTACATTCCTTCCAATTATTTATACACTCTCTAAGCCCAACAAATCAAATTGAATAATATAAAGTATTACATTCCTTCCAATTATTTATACACTCATTGATGAACAACCATATTACAAAAAATATTATTTTATTAATTTTTTAAAGTAAAAAGTGAAGATTAAAATCTATTTTTGAGTTAAATAATAAAATAAAATTGTGTAAAGTTTAAAATAAATAAATATATAAAGTTATGTAAAAATATTTTAAATTAATAATTAAATAAACAATTTTTTTATTATCTATATATTAATTTAGAATATAAACAAATTGCATGATTAGTTGAGATAATTAAAGGCCATGTAATTAAACAGGTTAAAAAAAGGTAAATAAGTATTTTTAGGGTAAAAACTATTTAACTCTCAAAATTTTCGTAAAAATTGTACTTAACCTCTTAATAGTACAACTTAATAGTTAATGCCAAAATTATCCTTTATTTAACCTCTTATTAGTTTTTGTTTATAATTAATAATTTTGTTTTTCATAATTATAAATTAATAGTTAATGCAAAAATTATCCTTTATTTTTAAAATAATAAATTTTAATTTTAATTTGTCAAATTAAAAAACAATTACGAAAGTAATTACCAATCCAATCTTACGTACCACACGTATATAATATATTGCGTAATTTAGTTTTTTTATTTTAACAATTTAAAATTGAGATTTATTGTTAAAACTTAACAATTTAAAATTCATATTTATAAGTAGTTGAGAATTGCGTATATTTTTTTTTTATTTAGCGATTTATAAATAGACTTATAAGTTGATAATTGCATAATTTTGTTATTTTTTTAATTTAACAATTCAAAATTTAGATTTATTGTTAAAATTTAATAATTTAAAATTTAGATTTATAAGTAGATTTATAAGTTGATGATTGGGTAGTTTTATTTTTTAATTTAATAATTTAAAATTAAAATTTATTTAAAAAAAAGACAGCAATTAAATTGAAAATTGCGTAATTTTCTTTTTTTAATTTGACAATATTTTGTAAGGGTAATATATTAGGTAGACTTTAAAAATGTATCTTTTATTATAATTATTTAAAATATAATAACTTGATAAAGAAATGTTTTTTTTCTTAAATACGAAGTGAATTTCGCTAGGTTTAGATTGTAAATTAAAAAGCTAAAAATTATTTTTTTCTAAATACTTCTATTTTTAATTAACATATCTCTCTTCGTGTCTCTCTCACAAGACTCAAGAGCCCTATTGCTGAAGCGAAAATCCTCAGAGCATCCGGATGTCTTCTCAGGTTAATTACAATCCCTAATTCTAATTCTATAAAAATCTGAATTATTCTAATCTATGTGTTGTGACTTGATGTCTCAGGCTGATAGCAGAAATTCTTCCGCGGCTAAACGTGCTCGCACAGATGGTATCTCCATCCACGAACCCTGTTTTATTTTATAAGCTTTTGATTTTGTGTAAATGGATGATGGCGTGTTTCTTTGTTTATATGAATGTAATTTTTTGCCCTATATGATATGCCTGTGCGCCTGTGCTTACCATCGTTGATTATATATTTATGTATGTTGGAAATTAGAAGCTCTTCATCTTGAGCTGCCAAAATCTCATTTGGATTTCTCGCTAACATATTATCGCCTGGCTTTCAATTGTTTTGTTTACAATTTTGTAAGTATGTTTTTATATGAAAGAAAAGATATGAATACATTTGCGTCTGAGTGAATGTATTTGTTTATCTTACTGTTTTGGTTTTAGGCGATCTCAAATCGGGTTTTTTGCTCTTCTAGTTTTAAATATGTTGTGTTAAATATCTCTTTGTGTCTCACTTTCCCGAATGCTTTTGAGGGACGTCGCCCTCCAATTCAATATGCATGTTATGGACGTGTCGTAACTTTTGTGCATTGCCATTTCTCCCGAATAATTTATGTCTCGAGTCATCTCCGTATGTTTATGGGGCAGCCTACCTATTGGACCAATTGATTATCTTGATCGATTAACTTTCTGGAATTGCTTTGGTTTATTATGAGATCTAAACATTAGATTTGGAACACCAAATAAAGACACGGAACTTCTTGAAATAGATATTTCGAAAATAAATTATTCTATGGGAAGCCAAACCTTCAGCTATGTACATTATCTGAGATTTTTGCAGCTAGAGATGAGGTCCTCGGATGCCAATCTTGATTAGATTTTTTGATTTGAATTTGTTTCTTATGTAGGTGGTCGCAGGGAAGATGACTGGACCTGCTCTAGCTGTGGCAACGTGAATTTCTCTTTTAGGACAACTTGCAATATGCGTAATTGCACTCAGTCTAGGCCGGCTGATCACAATTCGGTAAGAATTCGAGATATTAAAAAAATGAATGTTTGATTTTTCATTACTCTCCATTAACTGACTTAGATGAGAATAGTTCATTCTTCTCTTATTTATTAAATGCAAGTTCATCTGTCCCCTTGACTTCGCCTGACCTTCTATGTCTATTTCAGAAATATCCCGCTAAGTCGGTACAATCACCTCATGGATACTTATCTGTAGCTCCCCATGTAGTCTCTGGCGCACCCTCCTCGATGTACATGGGTGTACCGCCTTATGGCTCTTCTGTGTTCAATGGAGCATCTATGCGTCCATATGATGTTCCCTATTCTGCTGGCTCAGCATATAATTATAATTATGGTGGCCGATTTTCTGTAGGCAGCCCATATCGACCCTTACATTTATCTGCCCCCCCTCCTTATTCAGATGCACCAATATTGCGAAACAGTATATTCTCTATCTTGTCATTATTGATTGCTTACAATATTCGCTGCCTAATTTTACAAGACACTTTTTAAATGAGGCACCTTCAGGCTTATGCTCCATGTTTTTTACCAACTTGTAGGTGCCATGTATGGGTTGCCACCAGTGATGGATCAGTATGGTAGGCCTTTCCCTATGAGCCCTTCCATGGTAAGCTGACATTTTTAATTCCTCCTCTTTTATGAAAGTTGACATGTACGGATTTAATATGCATTAACTCTTTTTTTCTTTTTGTTGAAGCGTGTGAAAAATCGCTATATGGATAGTAGTCTCTTAAATCTTAATAATAGCTATATGGTCTCATTATTTGTCATTGATGTTAAACTGCGAACTGAACATATTTATATGGTTTATAGACTCTCATGTTGACTTTAATTTTCTATAGGGGCCAAGACCTGGGTTTTTTCCGGAGGATAAGTCTAAGAAGACTGGTGGTATGTGATACTAGTATGATCTATCTGTGGTTTAAAATTTAAATCCAATATACTTACTAAACGTTAATTTTAATATTTTATTTTGTATTGAATTGACAATTACTATTATGTTTTACTAGATGGAGCTCGGGACAATGACTGGGCTTGTCCCAAATGTGGAAATGTCAATTTTTCATTTAGAACAGTTTGTAACATGAGGAAGTGCAACACACCCAAGCCTGGATCTCAGGTTTGAATTCTCATCATTTCCAATTTCGGCGTGTAAATTTGTAAATTTTTATGATTTCGGTTAGGGAAAGTTTACTCATGGTTCTAAAAATCCCCGACTAGCTCCGATTAATCCCCGCCTAGGCTCTAGGCTGTACTCGACCGCCTCGATTTTAGGCTCTAGCCCCCTAACCGCCTAAGCGCCGCCTAAACCCGCCCAAACCCGCCTAAACCCGATTTGGACCGCCTAAGTTCAATTAATTTCGTCTTTACTTAGAAAGTTCTCGAGCAGATTTAACTGAACAATTAAATTAGATGCAAATCTTGATAAATCAAATAAAATAGATGATGTTATGATAAATTTTGAGGTACAACATTAAAATTTGAAAAAAAATATATTAAATATAAAATGAAAATAATTTAAAATTTTAAATTTACAAACTATTTTGATTATTTTACTATATTAAACTTGTGATTAATACTATGTTTAGATTATTTATTGATTATTTTGTTCAAAATATTGATTTATTATGCATAAAAATATTTTAAAAATATTATATTAATTAATTAATTATAAAAAAGTAAAACGATTAATCCCCGCCTAGTCCCCGATTAATCCCTCTAGGCGCTAGGCCCCTAGTCACCGCCCGACTAGCGCCTAGCGCTTTTTAGAACCTTGAGTTTACTTGATCTGAACCTCTTTATTTCCGAAAACGTCTACTAAATTTCTATAACAATCAATACAGGGTGGCAAACCTGGCAAGAATTCAAGTAAGTGTTATTTCAGAAATATATTTTAACCTCACTAATTGAAAAGGAAGATATTTGACACTAAACATACAATTTAATCATGGTTATATTGTGACAGAACCAGACATGCCAGAAGGAAGCTGGAAATGCGAGGAATGCAACAACATTAACTACCCATTTAGGACCAAGTGTAACAGGCAGAACTGTGGTGCTGATAAACCTTCCGAGACCAAACATTCCCTTCCAGATGCGATCGATCAGGTCTGTTTTGTGATACATCTACCTTGTACGAATCTTTTCTTAGAATTTATGTTTCTTTGGGTCCTCCGTATACTTGTAACAAAAACAAAATTGATGTATACTCAATGTTGCAATCTAAGGATTCACTTATATATGTTATATTTTCCTTTGATTCCTGAAGCGCTTTCTTGTTCTATTTCTACTTTATTTTTCATTGGTCTGGTAATGTATTAATAGAGTTGTCTACTGTTCCAGTGAGTACTAGGATGTCTGAGAAGGTCCGGAGTCGTCAGCATTGCTCAGTGTGGGTGTCTGAATTTCGGTCATGTCATCGTCCTCTTGCTGCAGTTGTCGAGTTACTCAGTCTTTCTTATAATTTGTGTTCAGTTGTATTAAGTACCCTGTTATCATGTGGTCGTAACCTTAACAAATTTGCACCGTGTGTCTGTTTGCTCTTTGCTTGATTTTGGATATGGTTGCTATTCTCTAGGCTTTTGTACTATCTCATATTTTAGTGGTATGGTAACTTACATTGCTAGCTATTTTCTTCTGGTCTTTCGTCTAATTTCAATCATCTGGGCTCTAGAAGATTGTTTATTTATCTTTTAAAAAAGGTTCTGCAAAGTCCTATTGTCTTAGGTGGATTGATTGTCTGGGTAAGTAGTGTCTCTTTGTCGCATAGCAATAGCTTCAGAACTATTGTCTTTTCATATATAATGGCTGCTTCCGAATTTGTAGCATTCCATGCTTTCTAAGTTTTAGAGAATAAGACTTTTGGTGAGTTTCGTGTGTTTGTTTCAATTTTTTTTAAATGAAACCATTCATGGGCAATGCACTGTTTTTTGAGTTGAGTTCTAATGTTTGTGAGTTTTGTGTTCTCATTTTGTGACTCTTATTTTAAACGAGAACCACCTACTTTATTTTTTATCAAAGTGACCCTTAGATTCAGGTAAATTACAAAAATACTCTTGCTATGTTTAGCCAAAGGAAGTATAATATCTAGTGATCTTTTTTGGCACGTGAGTTTTCATCGATGTTAGGATCACATATTGCCAATTGCATTGAAGTTCCTATGCATTTCCAAAAGGAAGTATAATATCTAGTGATAGTATTAGTGTTCATCGATGTTAGGATCACATATTGCCAATTGCATTGAAGATCCTATGCAATTGGATGCAAATATATTTAGCTTCTCTCGACAACATATTGATGTCTTCTTAAAAAAAACTTGATCTTTGAGTATGCTACTCTCTTGGCGTGTCTGTCTATGTGTGCGTTTTTTTGCGTCTGCGTGTGAATGCATTTGGTTTTGAAGGTACTGTATACTAAATACCGTATGCTTCCTTGTTTAATTTTAACAACTCAATTGCACTAGGAGTAGTAGTACATATTTTTTGTCTGTACTTCATTAGTAAATTTTAGGCAAAAAGATTTGGATGGTTCTCAATTCTCATGTGTATTCATTCACCTAAATTAAGATGAAAGTTATACCTGCATTGGGTGTATAATCAGGATCTTGTAACTCGGTCTGGCCCGAGCCTACAGGTTGATATTGAGCCATGCTCGGTTACTCTCTCTCACGGATCATTTTACATTCGACTCAATGTTTTCCTGACTATAATCAGTGTTAATTATTGTTCTTACTATACCCAATTTTTTAAATGCTTTATGGATGGGGAGAATAATATATTGGCTATTGATTTATTATTTATAATTGTTCGATATTACTATCTTTTGGTGATATATTAATATTACGAATTAATAAGATTTAACGATTTCTTTGTTATATTATTAGGCAAACATTTATGTTAAAATGTACTGTATAATTTTTATAAATTGTGTCCACAATCAACTCTCAAATTATTATCCAACTTAATTACTTCCTATTTTCAACTCTCAAGGTGACACAAATATTTGTGTGGTTTGTTGCTAAGATTGAAAATTTCAAGCAGACATGTCTTCTAGTTCAGATGTAACAAAACAAATCAAAAGACAGGATATCGATAAACAGATCAAATGCATCGTCTAGAGGCGACACTAATCACTGAATCTGATAAAATAGAAGCAAACGAAAAACGCTGTTTCCTAAACAAAGACGCTGTTCGGAGAAGATAGATAGTTTCTTGAACTTAAACCGGAGGTCAAGATCTTACTTAGTAACCGTAACCCCTTGAAGAAACCAAACGACATTATCAAAATCCAACTCGAAAACAGAAAGACGTTCTACCACCACTCGATTGCTGCACAAACTTACTACTACTAACCTTGTGGATATCTGATATCATTTGATAGGGGAGACAAGAACATGAACATGAAACGTGAAATGATCAATTCAATATACTTGAATAGAAGTCGGGCTCATACGGTGCTTTGAAAATCTGAAACTCTTGAAAGTTGTTGGGATGCATCGACTGCTGCCCACTTAGCCAGAACTCTGCAGAAGAGAGGGGCACGCCTTCTGGAGTTGCTTGAATCATGGACTGCTGACTTGTGTTGGAATTGTGCGAATCCCATGCATTGCTTGACAGAAGAGAGAGAGCACGATCTGGTGCTGGTGCTGCATCTAGTGAAGGATGAGAGATCACTGATCTCTTTGAACCTGCAAATTATACGATACATATCACCTACTGAGCTCATAAATTTTTACTCTGCCAAAATCGACCCATCAGAGCAGTTGGATTGGAAACAAACCTGGATTGAAAACCCCATTTTGAACATTGACAACATGTGGGAATTTGCTCCTGGATGTATACAGCTGTCCACCATCGTTACTTGTGTCTCCATAAGACTTCAAAGGATAGCCTCTTGCAAGTGTCGAGACCCCATCCCATACATGATTTGCAGGAGAATTGTTCGACATAAAACTCATCTGCTGACTCCCTCCTACAAAAAGCATATTCAACAGACATTAACACGAGATTGTAAGCATGTTTTTGTATACAAGTTCCATACCATAGAATGGTGACGAGAGCCTCCTAGTCGAGCTAAACTGTATGGTTTCCGGCTGCTGCTTTCGACGCCTCGCATTATGATCAGAGAGTCTCCTTCGGCAGCTGCGCTTCTTCTCGTCGAATTCACACAAGCTATGGAACCTTCATCAAATCAAGCAAGACACACCATTAATTGTTGAAAATGGCTTTCGCATGAAATTAGGAATTCTCACCTGCTGCACTGCTGGCAAAACCGACGCTCTTGCCCTCCGACAATCACCTTCGGGAATTTCGAGTGGATATCGCAAACCCTATGCTTCCTGTGATAATCTTTCGCCCCGAAAAGGTCCACGTTGCACCCCTCCACTTGACAACAAACGGACGCATTCTGACCAACGGGTTTGTTTTTCTTCAGCGTCGTACATGTTGGAGTCGGCATCACCTTATAAGTCGTATTGTTCTCGAAATAAGTCCGCTTGCCGAGCTTCAACCCAATCAACGGCTCCACAGAGCCAGCAGCGGAAGAAGTATTCAGAGATGGAGAGTTCACATCACACTCCACTTTCTTGCACGGAATTCCGGAAACGCCCTTGAACCCACCGAATCTGAAATCCCTGGTGGAAGAGTCTGTAGACGCTGAAATCGAGCTCTTGCTGGAAGAATCGTGGCCTCCGTCAGAGAGATTGTACGGGCCGGGATTGTTCTCCCCATCGTCAACGACCATCCAATCTGCTTGTTGCGATTTCTGGGTTGGTTTCGAATCGAATGATACTAAGTTCTCCCAATCCCACTTTGAATTATTACTCCATTCCATCTCGGAAAAACGGCTCATCAAACAGGACCGGAATGCTTTATCTACTGGATCTGAGAATTACAACATAGTAAAAAAAAAAAACTCGGAGATTCGCACAAAGAGAAGTATATATAAATTGTTTCGAAACTAACGAGGATATGTTACCATGGATGAGAGGGGATAATTCACCCCATGAAGAAACTGGAATCTGTCGACTCAAGAAACTGATGAAATTGCTGAGGGAAATGGAATCAATACATATATATATATATATATATACACACACAGTTAGATTCCTCAATTAAAAAAAACTGATGCAGACACAACAAACATCAAGATCACATTCTGGAAATTCAAGAAATATAATAAGATTAAAAAAAAAAGTGATTTTTTTGCACAGCATCTCCAGAAATGAATATGCACATACCATACACCATGTATGTATCACTCAAAAGCAGAGCAAATCTTATTGCAGGTAAAGGTAGCTAAAAAGAGTGAAGAAAGTGAGATGGGTTTTCCTTTTGCTCTCTAAACCACAAGATCACAACGATTAAAAATGATTTTTAACTGTTTCACAGAGTAAATAAATAACCATTGACAATGATTTTTAACTGTATTGAAAAAACAGAGATATTCTGTGAATTATAAAATGGTGAAATTCCTCAATGTTTGGGAATTATAAAAAAAAGGACAGAACAGAAAAATGTGTTCTAAAGGTCGCTTTCACTACCTTTCCCTACCTACCCCACCCCAACCCACCTCTTGTAAACAGTTTTGTTTCCATTAAATATACAGCCTTGATTCTTGAATAAAGCTAAAATACAGATTTAATTAGAGAAAAAAAAGTATAACAAATAAAATAAACCAAAACCCATAACAGCAAAATACTCATACGATCTTAAAAGAAACATTTATTTTCGGTTGATGGAGCAGTTACACTCCATGGACTCAGGTCCCCCATCTTTTGTTATTTTATCCATATATATAATTGGAATTCACCATATAAAGCACCAGAAAAAACTTTCACACTCCACTAAATTTATTTCTTTTTATTAAAAAATAAAAAATAAAACAGAGGCCAAACCCATCCTTCTCCCCCAATTTCCAAAGCCGAAAATCTTTTTCTCTTTTTTTTCGGAAAGAAATAGAAAAAATGGAAATCAGCTGATAATCCGTTATACGATATATCCAAAAATAGCAACAGGAAAAAAATGATAAAATCATTTTCTAATCAATCATTTCATGGATTATTAGGAGCCGCAATATTACTTAAAGACAAAAAGGAATATGAAAAAGAACCAAACTGAGAATTAAAATGGAAAATGGGGAAATGAAATAAATGCAGCTGCTTCAGCTTACTTACCACGGGAGAAAATTAAAGATTAAAAATTTCGAGAAAAAAAACAGAGAAATTTTGGGTATGGGTAAAAGGGAAATTGTTCACGGTCAGGGTTTTACTATTTGAAGAAAGTGTGTGTAGAGAAACGTGGGGGCTGGTAGGGTGTGCGAGGGTCTACTTATTTTCTGTGGGGTCAACACAATTTGGATGCTCAAAAATCAAAATTACACCATATTTTATTTTTGTTATTATTACTACTATTATTATTATTTAAGTTTTGTTTGATTAAAATATTTAAATTAATTAATTATTTTATAAATAGTTTTATTATTTTATTAGTGTAAGTAAATTTATGTGATTATAATTATTTATTTCATTATAATTATTTAAAAAATATTTGTGTTTAGTAAAAAAAACTTATTTGAAAGGAACACTCAAAGTAGTAATTGAAACAGTTTCAAATGACCAAGAAGTAATACTCTCTACATTCAATAAAAAATGTTAAATTTTTATTTTTAATTATCTCATCAAAAAAGTGAAATTTTTTAATTATTTTTTTTAAAATAATTAATTTCTAACACACATGCAACGTAAAATACATTTATGTAATTTTCGTACCAAAAACTTATACTAATATAAGATGCTTTATTTAATAATTTATTTGTGTTGGGGGGTTAAAACCGGATACGAAAACGTATTTCCAAGTCGGGATGCGCGGGGCAAGGGCCCACCCGGGGCTGACCATGCAGAAAGAAGCGCGGGACCCAAGCACGGCTCGCGGCTCGGATCACGCGGTACGCTGGCAAAGACACCCCCAAGCGTCCCAGGCGGGAAGGCGACGATGGGGACGCGTCGCGTCTCGGATCACGGATCCCGTGGGCAAAACACGCAAGGAAGGAGCTCGGGGCATGGCCGCGATACGGGTCACGAATCGAACAAGGCGGGCCTCGGCGGGATGTAACGCGTGATATACGCACGCCCCGAGACTCGGGTCATGACGTCGTCTCGCGAGCCATGCAGGGGTAATGACCCCGGGTCGCACCCTTGATCCACCTCTACAAAACCGCCATGCGTTCCGTGCGTAGAGACGACGAGGATCCTTCCAGCAGCCCGGATCGCGCGTTCAGTATCTGAGGGAGGGCTCATCCCAGGAAGAACGGAGACATCGCCCACGTGAACCCACATGCATCGTATACATTCCGAGTCACGGGCCCCGGGTCGTTACTAGCTTCATTTAATGATATAGACGTAGTACGTGGTCTGAATGTAATCATTCCATAACTCCCTATAAATAGGGGGCTTATCCCTTCAGATTAAAGGGCGGCACTAATTAGTGAATATACTCGATATTAAAAGAGTGAATAATAGAAATCCTTCAGAAGAAGCTTCAAAGCTCAAAACCTCTGTTCTTTCCCAGATCTAGTCCAACCCCTACTCCAGAATATAAATTTACATGTATTAGTATCGTTTCAAACCCTCTATACACAGCCCAGCCCCGTATCATTCTACCCGACAAAAACGTGCTAAAACAATTTGCACTATCTAACATTTTAATTCAATTAATTATTTAAAGAGTATTTTTGTTGAATTAAATTGTGTCCTTAATTAATGTTGGCAATAAATAAAATTGAAACTTTGGTCCATGAAATTAAGATCAATTTATTGAGAGGAGAAGTAAATTAAATGATGGACGGACAAAAAGTGGCGTGAGCTGTCTTGCACCAAGGAGAAATAAGGGGTTTGATAAGAAGCGCGAGCGTCCAGTTTAATAACGGTGGGGTTGATTGGTTCAACGATGGAGATTGTGAGGCGTAGACGTGAACGGTGGAGATGAATTCATGCGCGGTAAAGGACATGTTTTGTTTTGGCTTTTTGGGAGTGAACGTTGGTGTTGGCTACTGACACATGGCAGACACACAGGTTAGGTGGTGGGGAGCGGACGCGTCCCCCAACTGAGTCGACTCGCAACATTTCAGTTGCATGTATTTTGTCTTCTTTTCATTTTTTTATTATTTTTTTGAGATTTTTAGTGTATATTTATTTTATATTTGGAGTGGCATTTTAAAATTTTATGTTTATCCACAATTTAATGTTTATATATAAAAAAATATAGAGAGAGGCATAGTACTTGTTCTTTTAGATTTAATTGATTTAATTTCGTCAATTTCAGTTCAGATTGTTTAATTCAATTTAGTATTAAGTTCATTTAAAATAAATTAAAATAAAATAAATAAAAAATAATTTAAATCAATAATTTTAAGTATAAAATTCAGTTAATGTCCTAATAATATTAATATTTTTTAAAAATATTTTTATAATAATTATTATTATTTTTATAAAAAAATTAATTTAATTCAATTTAAATTACTTAATTTTAGTACAGTTCAACTAGTTTAATTCCAAAAGAACAAGTCTTTATACTCCACATATGGTATATAATAAAATGATGAAATTGTCTAAGAATACCATTTACTATGTTGAATATTTATATTGAACTATGTTTTTTAATATAATTAAAGAGTACATTAATTGATTCTCTCACTTTGGTCTTTTTACCCTTCCACATTTCAGTCATTTCTAGATTGAGAGGCACACACGCAATTGAGGTTTATTATGTTACTTGATCATATTAAAATTAATTTTCAATTTTTTGTTACAAATTATTAGATACATATTGAAGTTGATACTGTACTAAATTATTGTTATTTAAAGTCTAAAAAGGTGACATACATAGTGTTATTTAAAGTCTAAAAAGGTTCAAGGATTTTTATGTCAATAATGACTAAAATGCTACATTATCATTTATTTTGTTAATTATTCACTAAAAATGTGGTGAAAATTATTAAAATATTTAATTATTATTTTAGAAATGAAGTTGTTTGTATATGGTAGTTCAAGGATTTTTATGTCAATAATGACTAAAATGCTACATTATCATTTATTTTGTTAATTATTCACTAAAAAATGTGGTGAAAATTATTGAAATATTTAATTATTATTTAGAAATGAAGTTGTTTTATGTGATTGCAATTATTTAATAATACTCCTTTTGATTTTTTAATATTTCTACAATTTTTTAAGTATATTAAGAAAAAATAATTTTTTATATGT
This sequence comes from Euphrasia confusa, assembly GCA_954870475.1. Taxonomy (NCBI): domain Eukaryota; kingdom Viridiplantae; phylum Streptophyta; class Magnoliopsida; order Lamiales; family Orobanchaceae; genus Euphrasia; species Euphrasia confusa. The sequence continues at coordinate 48,470,012 of OX940949.1, read as the reverse complement.
TGAATAAAAAAAAAAGGATATAATAGAAATTGTTGTGAAAATAATAAATGAGTTAAGTGAAAAAAATAATAGTATTAATGTAAATAGATGAATATTCTAAAAATAAACTTATAAAAAAATCTTTTTATTTAAAGGTGTTTAAAGTTAAAGTGCACTAAAAGTATAGTACCAAGGTTATAAATTAACATAGATGTATACTACTCCGTATAATTTATTTTTGTTTGTTTAACATGTAAAAAAATTGTGATTTTAATCTTCATTAAGAGCGTATTTGTCAGAGTATAGAAGATTCTTAAAATAATTTATAAGTGATTTATGAGCTTTTAAGTTTTTAAAATTTTTGTTTGGTAAAATTAAAAAAAAAACTTATAAAATTTAAAAATAAATTATTTAATCGTTTCTTTTTTTTAAACAAATTATTATAAGCTATTGTAACTTAAACACTAAAAGATTAAAATATTCCTAAAATTATTACTTTTTATATATATACAGAAATTCCAAATTTATTATTTTGTTTATTTAATTATTTTTTAATTTTTTTTTTTTATATAACATGTTTTTTTGTTAATTTTTTTTATATAAGATCTTAAATTCCTAAATAAGTTAACATAGTATATAGTATAGAATTAATTTATCCAAATAATTTAAAAACTTATTTATTAAATAAAGTATAAATACTTGTGAGCTTTTAAAACAAATTATAAAATATACTTCTTATAAACTCTTTTTAATAAACTAACTCTAAACAATAAATTAATATATTTGCATGCATGGTATATATATAATTAAGTATTAGATGGCAACTGCAGTTGCCATACTACACTACACTGTTATACACTACAGTATTATTAGATGACAATTGCAGTTGGCACTTGGCACTACACTGTTATACACTATATTACGGTTAGGGTTTTTAATTTGGTTAAATTAAATTAAATTGAATCGAAATTTCGATTAATCGAACCAAATAAGAGTTATTTTCAAGAAGTGAAAATCAAGTCATTAAAGAAATGGTCTAGTTCGATTTTAATCGAATAATTTTGATTTGGTTTTAACCAAATTTTAATTAAAAAATAAATAAATAATTTTTTAAATATTTTAATTAAAATAATTTTAAAAAATTTATTTTTTATTAAAAATACTTAAAACGAAATATAGAAATGTAAAAATTAATTTTAATTAAAAATAAAATTTTATTAATAAAAAATATATAAGAAATATAAAAATTATTATTGTTTACATTTATCGGTTAATCGAAAAAAAAAAACAAATTAAATCGAAAATCAAACAATCATAAAGATCAAAATCGAAAATGAAACCAAATTAATTTGGTTCAGTTTGATTTAATCGAATTATGTCGATTTTATTTAATTTGGTCGGTATAACCAAACTTTTGATACCTCTAATTATAATACCTCATTACAATTAATAATAAGAACTTGTTCTTTTAAACTGAAATCGACTGAACTGAACTGAACTTAAGCGATCTGAACTGAACTGAACTGAACTTAAGCGATCGGAACATTAAATTGATTTTTTTAAATAATAATAATTTTTATTAATTATTAAATATTTTTCTAAAAATATTAATAATATTATGATAGTAACTAGATTTTATATTTAAAATTATAGATTGAAATTATTTTTTATTTAATTTATTTTGAACCGATCTGAATTGAACTGAAGCGATCTGACCTGAACTAGATTGAAATTAAGTCTAAAAGAACAGATATTCTGTAATTCCATGGTTAGGCAGCCTAATCGGCTTCTTCAATAAATTTTCATTGAAATATTATGAAGGTTTGTCTTGGGGTTCGACCTGTTGGCTCTCTCGCACAGGTGTCTGCTACTCGGGCACATCCCTCGATTTACATCTTACCCGATTGAGAGACCTCCGATCGAATAGGGTGGAGTTTCTAGTCTCTCCTCCTTATCAAAAAAAAAAAAACCCAATAAAAATGCATATAAAGTACAGTACTTATAAAAGTAGAATTCATGATATATTTATGTTATAGTTAAGTCACTAACACTTTAAGAAGTTTTGTTAAGTTTATAATGTAATCCAACTTATATTTGAGCTCTAAGATCTTTATTCAACCGATGTGGGATCTTAACACGCCCTCTCACGAGTAGGCTCGGTTTTGTTAGTTTTACTCGTTGACATATTGTCATTTTTGGGCAAGTCGAAAATTTTATCGGTTGAGGCTCTATCATCTTGTTGGGCCTGCTCTGATATCATGTCATAGTTAGGTCAATATCACCTTAAAAAACATTGTTAAAATGACAAGATAATTCAACTTATATTTGAGCTTTAGAACTTTTATCTATTTAACTAATTTTATAATCAAAACAACAAGGTAGAATTTCGTTCAACAAAACATACGCACATAAAGTACCTAAAAATATTTATAATCTAATTTGCTTTGTACTTGAAATTTGAAAATGAGTAAAATATTGCTCCGTACAAACTATATCCACACACGAAAATGCTTGTTTGATAAGTACACGTAAAGATATGTGACGACTGACGAGTAATTTTACATTATCAAACTCTAAATTATCTATACTTAATCGTACAATCATCTCTTACTAATTTACACATGTAGGTTTTTAAATATTCATAAAATATAAAAATTATACTATAGTATTAAATTTTTATTATACGGAATAATAATTAAGTAAACTTCACATTATACGACTTTACTTTATTTATAAACATCAATAAAATATTACGAAAATTTCATACCTCACCTCACACATAAAATATCATCTTTTAATTTCGGTACGTACTTAAAAAAAGTCAAATTAGATTCTTAACTTTAAAAAACAATTACGTTTTTAGGCCATTTCCAATCGAGAAGCCAAAACTTAAACTCAAAATAAATTTAAGTTTACAGTAATTTGACTCCAACCGAAAAACCAATATTCAAACTTAAAAGAATATTTTTTAAATATTCTTTTTATACAATTATTTATACTATTTTTATAAATAACCAATATTTTTATAAATTCACAATTTAACCTTATATTTTTTTACATTAAAAAAATTTAATAAATATTATTTTCAATTTACATCTTTATTGATCAATTTTGTTGTTGTGATTCATAATTTATTTATTTTTGTAATAAGTAGCATTTTATTTTACGTATTTTATTTTTATTTTAATGTTATTTTATTTTTAATATCAATTAAATATTTAATATTTAATTATATTTCATATTGTGATATTTATTTTTTTATAAAATAATTTGTTTTAATTATTAATGATATGATTATTTAAAAACATTGCCTTACAAAAAATATTAAGTAAGAAACAAAAAAATTAATATGTCAATTTTATTAATTTGTAAAATTAAGGATCATTTTATAAATAATGAATAGTTTTTTGTTTGAGTTTATGTAAACGTAAATTTAAGTATTTTTTTTGTGGGTCCCACCATAAAACCTATAATAGGTTTATGTTTTGGTATCGGTTGGAGGCTTGGAGCATCTCACCTACTCCAAAATAGGTTTTTGGTATCGATTGGAGATAGTCTTATAAAAAAATCAAATTAAATTATTAACAAACAGAATAATGTGTTTTTTCACTTTAAAATAATATTATACTTTTATGTTTTTTATACATTTTGAATTTAATTCACAACAATTTTTATTTTCCACTTCAAAATATTTTTTATCAACATAATTAAAATAATATACTCCATGTTTTTTAATTTTTAAATCCTACTAATGTGTACAAATTTATTTTCAGAACAAATAAACTAATCTATAGTAGTTCTAAGAAAAGTAAATAAGTTACATATACTGTATATACTTAATTTTTTTATAATGTTCCATGACATTGAATGATTACCTAGCTACATGAAATTTATAAAATACTTTTAGTATATAAATAAATTTTGAAAATTACAACTACAAGATTAATGTAATTCCATATTAAAAAATACTAGCATAATTTGTGTTATAATATTTTAAATTAATTAATTTAATAAGTACTACTTTTGTAAAATAGTTCGTCTATCGTATAGAGTATATGTTAGTATAAACTCTAGTTACGTATAGTTTGTTGGGTCATTTTTTAAAATTGGAAGATAATTTCATACATAGTTACACCATTAATTTTATACTCTGTACATAGTTTTATAGTAAAACTATCATAAATGCTACACATCTTGCATCATTTTTTTATAATTTCAAAAACCAAAATTCTCTTTTCCTACTTACCTCTAGTTTGAATACTCTGCTATTTTTTTAATTTTGCACTTCTATTTATTTGGGTTGGATTTGAATTAGAAAGTAACGAATTTAGGAATATTGGGCCTGTAATGTTTTATAATTTATTGGGCCTATTCCAACAAAAGGGTGGAGAAAAACGGAATCCACTTTCGACCTGCAAAATGACATTACCAAAAATCTACTAATTCTTTCCTATAAAATTTTCATACTACTTCAAAAGAAACACAATCACAAATTCACAACTCGGATCAAAACCTTCGAGCCGGGTGCCTTCACTGCCTTCCTATGTTAAACTCTCGCCAATTCAAAACCGATACATTGGTACTTATCAGTAACACACAAATCTAAAAACAAAAAATATAAAAGAGTAATAAATTAATATATTGAAATTCTATAAAAATATCAAATATCATATGTGCCATTTCGTAATTCAATATAAAATACAATATAGTAGAATATTTGCTAAGCGCCTAATAAACAAAAAAGTCAATAATAATAATAATAATAATAACAACAACAATAATAATAATAAGCGAGAATTTGAATTAAGTAAAAAATTTAAAATTTTATTAAAATTAAATATTTCAATTTTTCTTATTTATAAATAAGAGCAATATATTTAATATTATTTCAATTTTATTAATTTAAACAACGATTATTAAACTTTATTTATTATATAAAGCACACACTATTATCTAATTAAAATATTTAAATTACTCTAATAAATAAAAATTTTAAAAAAATTAAAAATTAAATTCTAAACGTAAATTTATGCAGCGCAAGTTAAAATATTATAAATTATAATACACTTTTTGTTAAATACTTTTAATAATAATAATAGTAGTAGCAATAGCGCGGACCATACATTAATTTTGTTTAAGCACCCTCCATTTTTTTTAATTTTTTATAATTAGCAAGTACAGTATATTAATTAAATTAATTTGAATAGAGGTTTTGGCAAGATCCCACCTTCCACCACGTGGATGATCGGTATGAGACAAGCTCACATTTGAATGCTTCCATAAAATTAATTAATTAATTAAATTAAGTGTATAAGTTAATGTTTTCCCTTTTTAATGGATCTAACACCGGGAAATGTGGACCTTGACTGTAAATACGCCGGCAATAAAACAAAACTATTTGCCTTTTAGCCCCACAAAATATCATAAACTAATATTTAGACTTGTTGTAATAGAGTAGTTGTTGTAGTTTTAGGTAGAAGGTCCCCATCTTCGAGTAATTTCTATATTATTTTCGTGCAAGTGTTCAATGTTTATGTTATGATCGAAAGGTTACGAACACGAACACGTTAAAGTGCTAAACTTACTAGAACATGGAATTGTTTTAGATACTTGCATTTTATAGTATTCCATTTATAATTATTATTGTTTGTACATTGATGTTTGAACTTTGAAGTTTTACTCCAATTAAATTGAGAGATTTTTCAAACATGGATTGAACTCCTTTTTTATTTATTTTATGCACTGATTATTTTTATATGAATAAATGCGTTTCATGTCATGTCCCATTACTTAAAAAAAATTATGATCAAAATAATGTGTTCCACCTACTCCTTCCAATTAATGAATCCATACAGAATTTTACAATTATTGTTAAATACAGTATGTCCAGCCTTTATTAATGCACCATTTCTTACATGGAATTTTAGGCTTTAGTTGTAGATTGAAGTACCGGTTCTTTCTCCACCTCAAAATAGATTCACTATTTTCTTCTCTGGTTGTCCTATAATATTTGATACACTCAAAAATAAAAATAAAAAACTAATTTTTTAATTTAAAATATAATTTTATGCTTACTTTATTCACATACTTTATAAAATTTACTCACAATCACTTTATTTTTCAACTTAAAAATACATTTTTATTTTTTACTTTCTAGTCAAAAAATAAAAAAAAAAATATTTTTTTAAATTTCAATGCAAAAAAATATATTACATGTTTAAAGAGTATAATTTTTAGTAAATATTTTTATATAAAGTTGTGGTATTTTTTAACAAGAATCATCATTATATTCTTTGACATGTTTTATACTACTAGTTTTGTAACGCTCAACGGCCCATTGCGAGTCCAAAGTTCGGCCTTAATAGATCGGTTCGGTTAGCAATGATTATTATCGGGAGTGATATCATGATCCCATTGTATTAACACATTTTTTTTCAACGCACTTTGTCATCACTTGTACGCTCTGAGAGCACCTAAGAAATACCCATCCAAGAATTACTCCAAAAGAAGCATATTTAAATTTAGAGTTTTTATAAAAGAATGTCCAAAAATATTAAAATTGGCTCAATTTAATATTTTTAAGTTCTTATAGAAGAATATCCATAAATATTAAAATTAAGTGGCTCAATTTAATGTTTTTAATAATTATGGTGTTGTAAATTAAAATATCACAATTAACCTTAAGTAACAAATATGTGAAACAGTTTAAAAAGTCCAGTTGTTCATATAAGAACATGAATACCTTCCTATATTAATTAAAGTAATTTGTGTTTTGGAATTACGTAGATCGTGGTCACTAAATCACAAAATTATAATTTCCAAGTTCGTCTTAATTAGTACAAACAAAATTTTGTTTTTAGTTTTGTGCGTGATTTGTGTATAGACAGAACTTGTTGCTAAAACATAATGAAGTAATAAATAAATCCCGAATTGGTATTCATCTAATACTCAACAAGTACTTGAAAAACAGAACTCGATTATTTGTAAAATACAAAACAATTTTTATTCTTTTAAACTCTTTTGATCATATTTATTTAGATAATTATTATCATGGTAAAATGCTATAAAAATACTAACCATACCAACTTAGTAAAAATATATACTTTTTGATTTTTTTAACGTATTCGAAGAAAAAATTATGTCCAATTTTTTTTTTATTTCACATAAGCACATATTACTCTGACACGATATTGTTTGATATTATTGATGAAAATTGAAAATTGTGAACACAATACAATCCACAATTGTGTTCAATACAATTCAAAATTTTGTTTTTAGTTTTCTGCGTGATTTGTGTATAGACAAAATTGCGTGTTGCTAAAACATAATGAAGTAATAAATAAATCCCGAATTCTTATTCATCTAATACTCAATAAGTGCTTGAAAAACAAATTCGTAAAATACAAGACCAATTTTATTCTTTTAAACTCTTTTTGAATTTTGATCCTATTTATTTAAAAAATTATTATCATGGTAAAATGCTATAAAAATACTAACCATATTAACTTAGTAAAAATATATACTTTTTGATTTTTTTTAACATATTCAAGAAAAAAGATTAATATGTATTTATAAGTTGAAATTAATTAAAAGTAAAATAGTGAAGGTTAATATTTAAAAAGAAATTCAAAAAATAAAGTGAAATTGTAATTTAAATTTAAAAAGTTAAATTCTTATTTTTTTTTAAAGAATAATTAATATTATAAAAATTCAAAAAAAGAAATTATATATAATTTTGTTAGATTGAGAGATAAAAAAAATTGCATATTAAAAATTATAGATTCAGTGTGCTCCAAGTGTTTATTTAGAGCGCACTCGATTAGTAGCGGCTGCTAATTTTTCGTCATAAAAAAATCTGTTAAAACTCAAATTTTATAAGTAATTAATACTATCCAAAATGTATAAATGAAAGATATAAATATATTTTTAAATTAAACAATAAGTTACTCTTACAACTAGCTTGCTAAGAAGATGAATCCGGAATTGGCATCAGAGCATATTCGACATCAAATTGAAGAGGTTTTGAAGGAAGTGGAGATGCAGATGTCGAGGAACCTGTCAAATTCATCATAGGATCGTTAGACATCTAAACAAAAAATGAAATATCATTATTTGTAGTAGTTCTTACTAATACCCACGAGTGAATCGGATAGTTGCTTGTTTATCTATAAGACAATGAAGTAACAAACATAGAAAATAAAATAGGAATAATATGCGATTAAAATTAAAAAAAAAATACGTTAAAAAGTACAAATAAAATTATATTTTAAAGTAAAAAATAATTTTTTTATTTTAAAAAAAATTTCTATTATTTAAAACATAATAATCTTATTATTAGAACGAGTATAAATTGTGTTAAATTGTAAAGATTGAGGGGGATCCGGTGCCATTTTACACCGGATATTATTCTGTGAGATTGTAATTTATTAAATCTAACGCTTCACATCAATTAAATTTTCTGCCCAAAAAATTTAAAACACTCTCTCTTTGCTTATAAAATTTTCTGCCCAAAAAATTTAAAAACTCTCTCTTTGCCCGTAATTATATTTATTATAATATTTTAAAATAAAAAAATTTAAAGCATTTCTACGCGTAATAATTTTATTTATTTTATTATAATATTAATTTAAAAAAAATCAAAATTATATTTATTTTATTATAATCGTACAGATAAATAAATATTTACTTTTCACCTTTTTATATTAAACAAAAACTCATTTTTAGCTGTTAAAATATTTATAAAATACCTGCATACTAATTCACATTAAAATTAAATTAAATAATTTGTTACTATTTATACATTATATATTTTTTTTAAATCTCTATTCATTTATCTTAAGTCTATAACTTACACTATAAAATTATATATTTTATTATAAAGTTTAGAAAGATTAAAATATATTATATACTTGTATAAAATTGTAAAATAGTGAAAGACTGAAAAACAATTTTAATTATAAAATTATATATTTTATTATAAAATTTAGAAATATTATATACTTGTATAAAATTGTAAAATTATGAAATAATGAAAAACAAATTTAACTAATATCTTATTATATTTTAATAATTTATTTGGGTGTTTTAATATAAAAATTTGAATACTCATTATTTATTATTTGTAAGCATACTATTATAATAAAATAAATATATCCTTGCGCAATAGCGAGCTTTGAATTTGTTTTAAAATATAATAATAAATATAATTATATTGAATTTATTGGATATTATAATAAAAAATAAATATAATTAAGGTTACACAGTAGCGGATCTTTGAATTTATTTTAAAATATTATAATAAATATAATTACGGGCAGAGAGTTTTGAATTTGTTGGGAAGAAAAATTTGTTTTGAATTTATTTTAAAATATTATAATAAATATAATTACGGGCAGAGAGTTTTGAATTTGTTGGGCAGAAGAATTTGTTTGATGTTAAGCGTTAGATTAATTAATCAATTACAATCGCACGGTTAAAAATGCATAATAATTAATCAATTACAATCGCACGGTTAAGAATGCACAAGATAAATTGTACTCTCTCTATTTTTTAATAGAACACATTTCGAAAAATCTCGTCCTCCCAAACTCTTAATAGCCGCAAAGTCAAATTTGAAGCTCGACGGACGGCTGATTTGCGAATTGCGATTAGATTTTTCCACCGTTTAAGCGCGTGATTAAGCGGGATGACCACATTCGGCCACGTGGCAACGGGGTGTTCTCTCACTTACCACGTCAGCAACAATTTTTTTGGAGTATTTTAGTAATAAAAGCCCAACCCATAATTGATGGGCGGTCAACGTCAAGTGGTCCAGTGAAATAAGTGGTGGGCTGACGTGGGCCGTCGCTTTCAAAGCCCAGAACGCAACACACTGTAAAGAAGAAAAGGAAATAATATGGAAACTGAAAAAGCATACAAAAGAAAAGCAAACCTTATCAAAATGCCACTTCATATGTACCAAAATCACGACATTGCCACTACTCTTTCCTTTTTGTATTTATATTACTGCCGCTCAAATGGTGATAACATTCCTCGTTGCCTCCTCTTATTGTAGCGTATTATAAATTTATACAATTATTTTTATTTTTTCATTTAACATATTTTCTTAATCTGAGTGTACATAAAATTAAGAACATATTTATGTGAAGAAATAATTATATTTTACGGAGTAATTTTTATTATTTTCGGTCTTTTGTAGTACAAATTTCTATATCTAATTAATTAAATATGAACATTAACTATTTTACATGGAAGACAAATAATAGCAGTGTGTTGTGTTGGTTACAACCTTAACCTTATTACATTAGTCTGCAACGTAAAAAGTCAAGGTTTTTTTAATGGGGGAGTGTAGCTTTTTTTGAAGAATTTTTAATGAAATAAAAAAGTTTATATTCATTTTTTACATAGTAACTTTTTCAATTACCGAAAAATATTTTAAAATAATTGGTGTTGGAGTGTGCGATAAATATTGTAAACAATGAAAATTTAATATTAATATTTTTTGAGTATAGTCAAAATGTGATTTATTTTAATAAAAATTTTAAGGGAACTTTAAATCTGATTACATACTTAGTTATCTTAATGAAACTTAATTTTAGTTCACGTTCAATTGAAAAATATTAAAAATCATTTAATTTAGCTCATTTCAAAATATTTAAAAAAATATTAAAATAAATAATTTCAAGCAAAATAATAGTAGTTTTTAATAAAAATATAATATTATTATTATAAAAATCAATTCATTTTCGTTCAAATTTATTCAATTCAGAAATTAAGTTCTTAATTTCAATCAAATTGAATTTTCAAAAAACACAAATTTAGCTTAGAACATAAGAATTTTTTATACTTTGTATATTTACTTAATTGAATTTAAAATAAAATAAAATAGTTTGTATTTTGCACAAGGTTCTAAAAGGTGTTAGGCGGTAGACGGACGGTGACTAGGAGTCTAGGGCCTAGAGGGATTAATCGGGGACTAGACAGGAATTAATCATTTTACATTTTCATATTTAATTAATTAATATTATATTTCAAAAATAATTTATACTCCATATATATATTTAAAAAAATAACAAGTTTTTTACTTTAATTATAATAATTAGTTATATCATATTTGTTTATAGATTCAATAAAATTAAAATATTACACAAATTTTATCATATTTCACAAATCATATCAAATATCATTTTTAAGCTATCTAACACGAAAAATATTATTTTTAAAATTTTTGTAGCTTATAAAAACGTTAAATTCGTAACGAAACGAAAAATACATTATTTTAATTTTTTTATTCAAAATCGCCTAAACCCGATTAATCCCCCTAGTCGCCTAGGGTGGAAAATCCGGACGGTTTACCTCCGTCTAGCCATTTTTAGAACATTGATTTTGCAAAAAAAATGGATGATATAAATATAATTCGTTCAAATATCATGTACTGCAATAGTGTAATCGGGTACTTTGCACTTTGCAGTGAGACGAGTATTATATACTCCATAATGATGTGTGAATACTACCAAAATTGTGGTCTGCGTACGGACAAACTCACTCACACTTGTAAGTTGTAATCCCCATTTGCTTGTTTCATTACACAATAGAATCAAACATATTTAATTGTCCAATTTACAATATTAATATAATATAGTACTATATATGAGCTCTTAATTAGTGTTGCTGTAAATGCTACTATAAACACCACACATGGGACCTCAATTGAATTCCATTAAAAAAAACACTACTTGCATAAAACGAAGTAAAAATATACAAAAAAGTTATAAATTATTACTATAATTCTTAAATGTAGTTTCCGATCGAAGAAAAATTAAAGATTCAGTACTAGCATAATGTTACTCTCAGAACATGAACACAAATGTTTACCAAGATAAGTTCTGTTTTTATATACTATATTTTAGAAACAAAAATCTCTCTCTTTTTTTTATAGGATTTGATCAACTTGTCCTCCAACCAACTTCCAACTTCAAGGGTTGGTAGTTTAGTGGATGTAGTTTCAATGGGATTGCTCAATTACCTTGTCACATCAATTTTGGCAATAAAACATAAAAAGACGAACATGTCTTATTTTATTCAATTAATACTATAATTATGATTAAATTAAACTTTAAACATGATAAAATTAATTTTATAACTCATAATGATGTAAAAAATCAAAATTGAACAGTATATGATTTGACTTTCGCCACAAGTAACTCACAAATCATTTACGTATATACGAACTCTCAATATATAAAAACACAAATATCATCTATAGTCTTTAAAAACACATCAATAAACACTAGAACATATGAGTTCTATTCCTAGGCATCCAAGAGCACTCTCAATCTTGAGTTTCTTTTGCTCTCTTAAAGCGAACAATTTTTTAATATCGATCTTCGAGTTATTTTTTATGATCTTTGCATTTTTTTGTTTGAGTTTCACCCTTGTTTGCTATTTTTTTTAATTCATAACATCCTAGTTGTTTACTTTCAATAGTTGATCACACATTGATTGAGACATTCATGATAATAATAGTTTATGTCAAATGAAGTACTTTCACTCTCCCTTAAAAAAACTTACACATCATACTTTTAAGTCAACTTCTCACAAGTTTTTACAACTAAATATCAAAATAAAAATCTACTATTAGTAACTTATTTACAAATTATAAATAGGTGGAGAAAAGGATTAATTAAATACATTAGTTTAAGTCCAATCAAGAATTTAGACTTTAAACAAGTCACCACTTGCGTTTTCCACTGCCTCTCTGTCAAAAGGATAATATTGATAAGATTTGAAGGGTAGTTACGACATTCTATTGCAGATGCATACAAAAAAACAAGAAAAAACTTGTTGGCGTGTAGGATGTGAACATGAAAACATCAACAACAACAATAAAATAAAGTAAACAAAACCCCTGTTTTCTTTTTTTAATTAATAATTAATCTTGCTGTGTTAGTGGAAGTATGCCTTTACTGCCCTCTTATATTTTTTTTTTTGTTTATTTTGCAATTATTAATTTTAAAAACTAATGTATTTTTTTTTAATTTGTGGGTGGGAATTGGGAATGGATGGATGGAAATGGGATCGATAGAGAGATAATGGTCCTTTGCTACAACCATATTCCTTCAATCTTACCTTTCATAGATTCTTCTTGCATGGTATCCACATTCATTTATTTATATATAGAGTTTTTTATTTTATTTTATTTCTCTTATTAGATGCTTTTTAATGATAGTGGGAACATTATTTACTGCAGCAATCATTAATCTTTCGAACATATTATTACCCAACCCAGTTGTTTTCAACAGTTCTGTTTGTTTGTTTGTTTCGGGTCACTCGAAAAAGAGTCAAACTCAAAAACCCATAATCCCACTCCCACTTTCTCAGATTAGTTTCTGGGTTCTCCAGATTTCAAGGTGAAACCGAAAAACCCCTTTTTCTCGAAATCAAGATTTCATTTTTACGTTTCTTGGGCGCAGGGTTTCTTGATTCGTGCTTCGATTTGATCGATTTCTGTTAGTGGGCAGACGCCCAAATCCTGATCTGTTTTTTCCTGCAATAAAAAAAGGTTGAATCTTGAAGAGGGGATGATTGATTCCGGTTTTAGTTAGTTAGTTCAGGTCAGATGAATTTACTCGATATAGTCGGATTCGGGTTGAAGGTGGGCCACGTCATCTTGTTGCTATGCCTCTGGTTCGTGTCTCTGATCTCTCTGAATCGGCCGAGCAGTAAGGAAAGATCCATGACATGTATCAGCTTTTCGGATCGGGTTTTCGGGCTGGGCCACAAGATCCACCACCACTACTCCCACTACTTCGGGCCGAGAAAAGCCCCCAAAAACTGGCTGAGAAAGGCCCTCATCGCATGGATGGCTCTCGCCTTCATCGCGTCTCTCTCGACCTTCTGGTTCATGAGCTCTCACGCAGTCGAGAAGCGAAAAGAAGCCCTCGCTAGTATGTGCGACGAGCGAGCCCGGATGCTTCAAGATCAGTTCAATGTCAGCATGAATCACATTCAGGCAATGTCGGTTATGATCTCGATCTTCCACCACGGGAAAACCCCGTCCGCGATCGATCAGGTAAAAAAGAAATCGGCTTTAAAGTTTCCACCTTTACTGGTTAGTTTTCTGATGTTGGATTGTATTATGTGTTTGAAACTTGAATGAAAATCTGCAGAGCACTTTCGCTAGGTACACCGAGAGGACCTCGTTCGAGAGGCCACTCACGAGCGGAGTAGCGTATGCAGTGAGAGTGCTCCATGGAGAAAGAAGGTCGTTTGAGGCCGAACAAGGTTGGTCTATCAAGAGAATGGATGATAAAGTCGAAAATACCCCTGTCCACGACGACGAGTATGACCCGGCCGACCTCGAGCCTTCTCCCTTGCAGGAGGAGTACGCCCCCGTAATCTTCGCGCAAGAAACCGTCGCTCATGTGATTTCCGTCGACATGTTCTCAGGAAAGGTAAAAAAAAAAAAAAAAAGCTTTCTTTATGCGTAAAAATGCGTTCTTTATGCGTTACGATTCGATAATCTAACAGGAAGATCGTGAGAACGTGCTTCGCGCGAGGGAATCGGGAAAGGGAGTTCTCACGGCTCCGTTCAGGTTACTGAAAACGAACCGACTTGGCGTGATACTCACTTTCGCTGTCTACAAGAGGGTTCTATCCGCTGAGGCCACCCCCGCCGAAAGGATCCGTGAGACCTCGGGGTACCTTGGTGGTATTTTCGACATCGAGTCACTTGTGGAGAAACTGCTTCATCAGCTCGCTAGCAAACAAACGATCCTAGTCAACGTGTACGACACGACGAATGTATCCCAGCCCATAAGCATGTACGGACTAAACACCTCGCCTAATGGTTTGAATCACGTCAGCTCTCTCAACTTCGGAGACCCTTTCCGAAGGCATGAGATGCATTGCAGGTGAGAGACCTTTAGACTCGTTAGGTGTATTTTAAATTGGATTGTAATGTTGAAAGTTCGACGAATTCTGTTGACATAGGTTCAAGCAAAATCAACCGTGGCCGTGGGCAGCAATTTGTTTGTTGGTTGGGATAATCGTAATTGCTTCTCTCGTGGCGCAAATATTCTACGCCACAGTGAACCGAATAGTGAGAGCAGAGGACGATTGTCAGAAGATGGCGAAGCTCAGGAAACGAGCCGTGGCTGCTGATGTGGCGAAGTCGCAGTTTCTTGCTACCGTTTCCCATGAAATCAGGACCCCGATGAACGGTGTTCTTGGTCAGTGAACAAAAAAACTAAATATATATTTCGTTCCGAATCACAGTGTTCTCTAATAGTCTCTCTCTCGCTTTCTTTTACCAGGAATGCTGCAAATGCTTATGGATACTCGTCTCGACGAAACACAACAAGATTACGTGAGAACTGCGAGGGAGAGTGGGAAGGCCTTAGTCTCGCTCATAAACGAAGTCCTCGACCAAGCGAAGATCGAGTCCGGTAAGCTTGAGCTCGAAGCGGTTAGCTTCGATCTGAGGGCGATACTCGACGATGTTTTGTCGCTGTTTTCTGGAAAATCGCAAGACAAAAAAGTCGAGGTAAAACTATATACACAACATCCTTAATTTCTTCCTATACTAAGTCGGTCTTTACTAACTATTCTTCTTTCTAGTTGGCTGTTTACGTCTCTGGTAAAGTCCCTTCGACGCTCGTTGGTGATCCCGGTAGATTCCGACAGATCGTCACCAATCTCGTCGGCAACTCTATCAAGGTGAGGTCGATTATATTCATTTTTAAATATCAACGTGGAAATCGAAATATATAAATATTCATTTCATTCGCAGTTTACCAACAAAGGACACATATTCGTGACCGTTCATCTCGTTGATGAAGTGCTAGAAACGGAAGCAGACTTATTCTATTCAACGAAAAGCTCTCTAAGCGGTTTTCCTGTAGTCGACAGAAGGCGAAGCTGGCTGGGGTTCAAGACTTTCAATCAAGAAACGCCGTCTTCCCCTTCTTCTTCATCATCGGACCAAGTCAACATAATCGTTTCAGTCGAGGACACTGGTCAAGGAATCCCCCAAGAAGCCCAACAGCGCGTGTTCAACCCCTTCATCCAAGTGGGCCCCTCCATCACCCGGACCCACGGAGGGACGGGCATCGGGCTGAGCATCAGCAAGTGCCTCGTCCACCTCATGAAGGGCGAGATCGGGCTGGAAAGCTCGCCAGGTGTCGGCTCCACCTTCACCTTCACAGCTGTCTTCACAAACGGACACGACTCGAATCAATCGAGCTCCATCTCCGCCGAGTTCAAGGGCACTCGGGCTCTGCTCGTCGACTCCAATCCCGTTCGAGCAAAGGTCTCAAAATACCACATCCGACGCCTCGGGATCGAAGTCGAGGTTGTTTCCGACATCATCAACACTCTAAGTGAGCCCGTGCAAACGGTTTTCGTCGAGGAAGAACTCTGGGACGAGAATTCGAAACCAATCGCTCCAAAGACTTTGATTTTATCGAACACTGCCCGGTCGAGCTTTTCGAATTCTGCTTTGGTCGTGATGAAGCCTCTGAGAGCGAGTATGCTTGTGGCTTCCCTACAGCGGGCAATGGGAGTGGGAGATAGTCGAGGAAAACAGCTTCTTCTCCACAAGCTTTCCCTCAGCAATCTCCTTCAGGGGAGGAGGATATTGGTGGTGGACGATAATCCGGTGAATCTCAGAGTGGCCGCTGGTGCGCTGAAGAAGTACGGTGCGGATGTGGTCAACGCGGAGAGGGGGAAAAAGGCGATCCAATTGTTGACCCCGCCACATCGATTCGACGCGTGCTTCATGGATATTCAGATGCCTGAAATGGATGGGTTTGAAGCTACGAGGCAGATTAGGAGCATGGAATCTAGGATCAAGATTGGGGTCGAGTGCGGAGAGATACCGGTGGAAGCTTACGGGAATGTGGTGAGCTGGCACGTCCCGATTTTGGCGATGACTGCTGATGTCATACACGCGACTAGCGAAGAATGCTCGAGGTGTGGAATGGATGGTTACGTCTCGAAGCCGTTCGAAGCGGATCAACTCTATCGGGAAGTTTCTCGATTCTTTCAGACGTTGCCTGGAAGTTGATTGTGCATATGTTTTCCCAATTGTGAGTTGAAAGCGTTTATACTTTATACACAACATGTGATGTTTTTCTGTTGGAACAGCCGTCTCATTGCTGTTTTTTTATGCAGGAAAAATGAAAAGAGCAAAAACAGAAACGTTTTTCGTCGGTTTAAGAGAGAATGTAAATATAAAGGTGAAGATTCTTTGTGGACTGGAGTGTGAGGGTATAGCTTAGTTTTCGTCTTTCCCTCGGAACGTTGATCGACAGTTTCTTTTTTTATATTTTCGAAGTGTTAGTGAAGAACTCCTTCAAGCTTGGATTTTTAATTTGTATGATGGCATTTAGATTTAGTGATACTACAATTTAGCAAGTAGACAATGTGTATTTATAGGTATATGTTTTTTTGATGTTTTGAACAATAAAGATAAGATTGATGGAGGCTTTATTTACAGCCAAGTTACGTACCGAAAACCACCGTTGTGAATAGAGAGATGGTTGAAAAAGGAGGTTGAGTTCTTCTTAGTTTTTGAATCAACTATATCCTTGATGAACAATAACAATACTTAATAGGAGTACCACAATACGAGTACACATATTATCGACATAAATTAAATGTTAGATATATATACAGAACAAATCCAATCATAAACAATTAGTCGATATGTCCGAGTGGTTAAGCAGACAGACTTGAAATCTGTTGGGTTTCGCCCGCGCAGGTTCGAACCCTGCTGTCGACGAATTACTTTTTTATTTTTTTATTTTTTGGTTTTCCTTTTTTTTTTTGCGTTGATGAGACGCAACCATGTGGTATGACGAAATTACCCCCACACTTAACCTACAAAACCCTTCGTCGTGGTATATTTATCTCTCCTGTAACGCGTCCGCCGGATTCAGAGAAGGAAAAGTTCCAATGGCGGCGATGGATCCAGATGCAGTGGCGAAGGCATTCGTGGATCACTACTACTCGACGTTCGACACGAACAGGGCCGGGCTTACCAACCTATACCAGGACGGATCCATGCTCAGCTTCGAGGGCCAGAAATTTCAGGGCGCCCAGAACATCACCGCCAAGCTAACTAGTTTGCCGTTTCAGCAGTGCAAGCACAACATCTCCACCGTCGATTGCCAGACATCTGGACCTGCCGGCGGGATGCTTGTCTTTGTATCCGGCAGTCTTCAGATCGCCGGCGAGCAGCACGCTCTCAAGTTTAGCCAGGCGAGTTTTCCCCCCCTTCTTTTTAGGATGAATTGCTGCTGGTGTTTTTGTTGTTTTCTTATTCGAATTCAATTGTTGAATATTCGATTTTGAATTGTATATCTTGTGAAATTAGGATTTAGAAAAATTGAATTAATCTTGTGTGAATTGAGTACTTGGGTTTTGATGGCCGATCGTCTGAGGAATTTTTCTCATGTTGATTAGTGAATTGAAGTTTACTCTTTTAGCATACATTTTGATTGGTGGACGTTTGAGCACTGTTTGCAGTTTTAAATTCATGTGGATCAAAGTTATACATTGATAGTTTAGAGAAGAACTTTAATAAATTTACATAGTTTAGCTACTTGGTCGAGTATAGACCGAATCAGGGTTGCCTATACCACTAATATGTCGAGTATCTGGCCCATGCCTATACATGTTTAACTGATAAGACGAGTATCGATTGACTCAGAGAGATGCTTAAACCACTTGGTGTGAAGTTGATTCTCAAAGTTTCATTATGCATTATATTGCTTCCCTTTTTGTGATTGAACGAGTATCATTCAATTCTTGATCGATCCCTATCCCACTGGAAGATGCATATACCGCTTAACCTGAAGTTGATTCCTTTAGAATAGGACTAGTATAATTTGACTCAGTATAGATGCCCAAACCACTTGACCTTAAGTTGATTCTCAAAGTTAAATTGTGCATTATATTGCTTCCCTTTATGTGATTAAATATCGTTCAATAATGATCGATGCCTATTGATTCGCTCTATTGTATGATGAAACAAAACTTAGCTATGATTGCCTCCTAAGATGTTACTATTTCATACATGTGTATTATTCACTCTATTGTATGATGAAACAAAACTTAGCTATGATTGCCTCCTAAGATGTTACTGTTTCATACATGTGTATTATCTTGTTCGACGAATTCATTAATGACTGATTCTGTTGGTCTTTGGTTGCAGATGTTCCATCTGATACCAACACCCCAGGGAAGCTTCTATGTGTTCAACGACGTCTTCCGGCTGAACTATGCATGAATGAAATAACTTCTTTCGATTGGTGGTGTTTTAAGACTTGTTGGAACGAATACAAGACTCTTTTCTTTATGTTTTTTTTTGGGTTCCCTTTGTTTACCAATCTAAAAACCTTGATGTACCATTGCTTCTTTATTACTACATGATTGAGAGAGTTGATTTCATGGTTGATTACATATTTGAATTCCGAGTACATTAAGCAATGCATAATGTACATTTGAATGAATCGATTTCCTAATCCTCATCCTCGTCGGTCGTGTCGAAACTTGGCAACTCCAGGCTCTTGATGTTGGGAATATAATTTGGATCAACGATCTCTTTTTGCTTCTCGGAGACCTGTTGTATGACATCATTAACTTCACTCTGCCGTTTTTTGACAAACCCTCCGATCACACCGCCGACGGATTTGAAGGGGTTGGTCAGCCCGTTTTTGATCTTGAAAACGATGGAGACCTCTGAGAGTTGCCACACTACGGTGAGCATGATCATGGCCGAGACGAGCCAGTGTGTCCTCGTATTCTGCTTCTTGATGTTTCTCAGCTCTTTTAATATCTCTTCATTAGTGGTTTCTTCAGCAACATCGTTGACCTTTTCTTCCATAGACTCTAACTGGGAACAATAACAAGGTCAAAGCGATGTAAAAACATTTGACGATGTATAGGAGAAATATGTTACCTCGTTCGAATTCGATGATGACGATGTTTTAGTGTCAATTTCTTCATCCTCCATTACTGCTTTCTGTATTATCTATCTTGATGCTTCTCTTTTTAGATAATAAACTAAAAGACGTGTCAACATATCCAACTGATTTCTGGCACTCATATAAAGAAAGGGCGGTGCTCTTGACACGTCATATTAATAATTATTTTATTTTATGACGTTCTTTGAATTCGGGTCGGGTTATAACATCATTCAGTGAGATAAATTCTACTGGAAAGTGGAAACCACACAATGCATTGTATTGCATAGTCATCATAAATCACCTAAACAAACACAAATATAATCGTTTTGAATGAACATAAAAACATGTAACTCTAATTCAACAAGTTAGTAAGTCTCATAATTTGAACTAAGGTAGGAACGAATTTCACGGACAGGGAGATGCTGCATCCGACGACTCAGGGCCAGTTTCCAGCTCAGCCTGTCAAAACAATAGGACCAATCGATCGATCAATAAAGACGTGACGTGAGTACGTATAGGTGAAAATTATTCGTTTATTCCACCAAGGGTAAACTACATTATGTACCTTGGCTTGGCGATATTTCTGAAGAAGCCGCTGATACTGCTGACGTGCAGTAGGAGAATCGACCATAGAAAGCACTCTCGAGACGGCCTCATCAATAGCCTGATCAACTTTCTGCTTACGGAACACCTTCAGGATGTCCTCATCTGTATCATCCACATCAATAGATTCCAAGTCATGTCGATATCCCCGTAAACCAGCCCCTCGCCTTCGCCACCTCAGTATCGCCTTCTCCATTATTCCAACCGCCCAACAAACCTTATAACTCTTCCTCACTTGATACCCCCTCACATGAGCCTACACAGCCATTTTTGTTTTTCAAATAAAATCTCACACTTTCTATAAAACGAGAAGCAGATAGAAAAGGGAAACCAACGCACCTGTATCTTGACAACTTTTCGGCGCAATGAAAGGAAGTCCTTCCTCTCTTTCCAGCCTCGATACTTTTTCTGAATAGACAGCGCAGCTGTGTTATAGTCCCGCGCGTTTCCGAACGCCAGCTTAGAAGCGGCCGAGAGCCCGTGAATGTCGTTTATTTCCGTGATGGAATAATCATCGTTGAAAACTGAACCCACTTCTCTTCTGTGATGCCTCTTTCGGAACGAATGAGCACGAAACGCAGACTGAATACGCGCAGCCGCCTGAGCTGCATTCCGTACAGCAGCCAAGGTGGGTCTAAGAGAGTCCTGATCGACATCATTGGCAGAGGTACTCGAAAAACTATTGTTCACTGTTCTTTCCGCTTCCAAGGCAGCTGAGCCTTTCGATAGCTCGCTTTCCGGAAGCTTGAGGGACGAAAGGTGACTGGTCAGAGCAACTTCCGATAGGTAACCTGCGAGTCCCCTGTGGCCACAGGTGGCAGCAATCGATGCAGGAGTTTTACCGGTGTTGTCCTGTGAATTGGGATCCGTAACTGCTCCTGCGTTTGCGCCAGATGCTATGAGAGCAGCAACCATTTTTTCCCTGTCGAAAATATAATAATAAGCATGTAGCCAACCGAACTTTTCGGTAAACAAAAATAAGCATACCTTCCGAAACGCGCAGCCCAATGAAGTGCAGTCCATCCGTTAATGTCACGGAAATCGATGCTCACTCCGGAATTCAGGATCGGTTGCAATGCCCATTCGAATCCCAGCCCAGCAGCCATGTGTATGATACCTTGTTCTTTGTTCGTCAAAGAGATTCCTACTCGGTTACTCGGATATAATTTCGACGACAGCCACACTCCCAACTTGTCCTTCAAAAGTTCTTGAAGAAGCCAATCGATAGTGTTTGACGACGTTGAAGTTCCAACTAACAGTGCGTCGATAATGTTGCTCCAGGAGTCTTCGGCAACTCTCGACTTGAATACGTTTTTTTGCGGCATATTGGAATCGGAAAGCAGCATTTGCACAAATCTGACTAGCAACAATAGTTCTTCTGAACTTCTATTAGCTTCTGTTTTGAGTGGACTACTATTAGTATTAGGTTTAGCACGGTATTCGAACTCCCTGATTTCACTGCAGGACTCTCGATTCCCAGAAGTAATGCAGATGTTGACCTTTCCTCCGTGCAGGTGAGGCGGAGCATGGCATCTGAGGACCCCGTTTTGAATAATGCGAGCAGGGACTTCCTTGTCACCGATCATGCAAGCCCATGCACACTCCGATGGATCACATAGGAAAGACCCGATAACGATGATCTGTAAGTAAATTAATTTTGAAACGTCAGTTACAAGACACGGCTAGTTAACTTATGTTTGAATTCGATGAAACGTACCTTTGCACCCTCAGAGTTGTAACACCATTCCGGAGATATCTCAGAGATGGTGAACTTCTGCTTTTGGGAAATAGTCAAACTTATGTTGTTTTCGGTAGAGATGCCAAACTCATCTTGCTCGAATAACGATGAATAGCAATCCGGAGTTGTCCCAAAGGCATGGGGTACAGGAGAATAAGCATGATATGTCAGAGAATCTACTTCTGGGAGAATCAAAGAAGCTGCTGGGCAGGTAAGTTATTGTTGTCAGAGTTCTCGCAAAACAAAAAGATTCAAACTATGAAATAAAGCTTGGTCTACGATAGAAACTTACGAGCATCATGTCGACCGAATTGCTCCTGCAACTCACCATTCGGCAAGTTGTTGGAGCTATCTAGCATGTCTTTCCAAATGTCAACTCCAACCCCTGAAATAAAAGGCAATCCATTAGCAGTTCTCCAAGTCTCTCACTCCTAGATATATTATCACGGAAGAAAAAATTAAAATACCGGAATGTTGTGGAAGTGGATTTTCCGGGCCATTTGGGGTCTGATCAGAAAACTCATAACCACGAAGCGCGTCTTCGAGGTCATTTGAATCCTCATTCTCGAGGTGCAGCGTATCGAACTTGTTCATCTCGTCGTCATTCAGACTCAATTGCTGCTCGAGTCTTCGCAATGCCTGACTTAAATCTGGAAGTGATGAACTGCTGACCTCGTCGATTCTATCACTATTGTCGGGTTTACTCATTCCGAGGTTGTGGATGGAGGTGATCTCCATGGAGCTTGGACTTGATTCATTACGATAAAAAGAATCTGGCTGATCAGTTGCGAAAGATTTAGGACTGGGACTGAAGGTAAACGAAGATGGCGTGGATGCTGATACATGATTCTCCGTTCCCTGTCATATATACTCGAGTTAATACACACACAGAGAAACGAAACAATACACTTTCGAGTTTCGACTGACCTTAGTAATATCTCTGTAGTGGACGAGAACAATATGCTCGTATGCCCTGGTAGAGCAAAACATATATAGACGTAACAACGTAAGATAAAAGTATCGACAAATATTTTGAATAAACGTAAGTAGACTTACGGATCCAACATCCAGTAGCTTCGCCTTTGGAAGCTGGGGTTGTCTTCCCCATGGGCGTAGTAACAGTTTATGGCTTCTGCAGTTCCGACCTTGAGGCGTTCGTGGGCTTCGGCAATCGTTCGCTGATCCTTTCGTCTACGCCAGCTGTGCCCGTCTTTACGGAAGAACTTGAGCACGCGCTTGTTGAACAGATACAGAGATCCACCTGTGAAGATGAATCATCAAATTAAATACGACGACGAATACGATGGAGTTAGTTTACTGTTTACCGGATGGTTTTTGAGGGACTTTGTGAGTGATTTGGTGGTCCTCGTAGTTCTGTAAAATGAAGAAGACTTCCACCGGCTTTAGCCACCGGGTTAGAGCTTCCCGAGCTAGGTGATTTATGTCGTATCCTGAAATTCGATTCGACAACCCAATTGATTAATTGATTAATTCGACGTTTGATTGAATTGAACGGAGGAAAAATCACAGTCGAACTTCACCTACTGTTTCGTACTCAAAGAAAAAGGAAAAGGGGGAAATCGTTTGACCTGATTCCATTCCTACGGAACAGGGATACGTATATCTTAATCAGAGCACGTACCGGTGGAGGAGAGTACAGAGTACGGAGACGGAGACGGAGACGGCGACGGCGAGGAGTTCATATGATACGACGTCGGCGAGCGGAGGAGGAGAGAAAGAGAAAGAGAAAGGAGTCAATTTTGATTTTGACTTTTCAAAATGGCATTATTCTTTTATTCATCCAAAATTAAAACGGAAATACTCCATTGCTCCATACTTACAGTAATAATAATACGTTAATTCTATAACAAAATAAAGGGAAAGAAATGAGATGGAAATGACACATTATTTATTAATTACGTATACTACTCTAACTATTTATTTTATTTAAAACTAATTGGACTATATAAGTATTTTAATTAATTTAATTGTCGTGACCCAAACTGCTACTGAAAAATAGGTCCAACATGGTGGCTGCGTGGGAGTGATAAATAATGGGATTAATTAGTTTATAATTGGACCAATTAATTATAGAATTTTGTTTGAAGACCTTCTGTACATTTAGTTATTTAGTTAATTCTTTTTTTTTTTTTTGAAAGAGTCCTGTTAATGTTATTGTGAGAACTCGATCCGTGTAATTGTATTTTTATGTCCAAATCCTATGTGGTCCATTTATCTTCAAAGAGTCGGCAACTACACTTTATCGAGGCCCACCAACTTCATCCTTTGTTTCCCCGTGTAAAATGAGTTCGTAATGTTCTTTTCAGTTTTCTTGACCACAAACACACATCTAGTTTCAATGTATATGATCGATGATGGTTACAACTTACATGTATATTCCCACTTCTGATATGTAGTGAAAAATGACAATAGAGCAAAATGTGCGGGTTCTTAGATAGTTAAGTTGAGATCACAAAAATGGTTAAGACATAGAGCAATTTTTCAAAACTTTAAGAATATCAACAAATATTCAATAGAGAATACATATTTTGTGAAAAAAAAGTATTGTACGTACATTTACGTCATCCAATTTAAAAACTTTATGTCCCAATGAAAATAGACAATTGTGCTAGAAATGAAACATTTGATTGAGGTAATATTGAAGATGTTCCGGTATGTGTTTTAAGATAATCGAAAAACCTTTTACAAATCGAACACATGATTTCTAGACATAATGCTACACCAATGCACATGCGACTTATAAACTATATCGAAATCGATAAAAATAATTAATTATTTTCTTTCTTACTTTTCATGATTCATTAATATATAATATATTTTTTTATTTTCATGTTATACATTTTTTAGAAGAAGATTATGTAAACATTTACTCGAAATCTCACTTATCAGATTTCATTGTGGAAGACACCATTTTTTCTGAAGAATTCGCCATGATATTCATATACCTGATCCATGCATAATATCATGAAAAATGGATACAAATATTTGACTGCTACTTAGTATCGCAATAGTTCTGAAAAAGTATCTTAAAATATCAAATTTAGATAATTACTTATTTTCTTTCTTACATTTCATGATTCATGAATATAATATATATATATATATTTCATGTTATACATTTTTTAGGTTAAGGTTAAAAACACACACTATCATATTTACGGATTATAAAATAGAGCAAAAATAATATTTATGGAGTATAAAATAGAGCAAAAATTCAACATTGTTGATTCTGATTATGTCTCAAAACCACTTCTTTTTTCATTATGATAAAAATTCAAAAAAAGTAACATCTTAGCAAGAAAGTGTCTTAAACGGTAGCCTTTCTAATACTATATATTATACCAATAATACTAAAAAAAATTGCAAACCTCACACATCTCAATCTAATCATTCTTCAATAGAACCCTTACAAGAGCTCTCCCATCAATTTACTCCTCCACCTCTTTCGAACTTACAAATTCGAACAACCACAAATTAAAAACAAGTTAGACATATGTATCTCTATAGCTCAAAATAGCACAAGTAATTTCAAGAAAAAATAAACTTATATAATATATGTACTTTGTTGAAAAAGAAAGAAAAAGTGTGGAGCAATGTTCAACACAATTGAACCAATTATGTTTGTTAGTAAATTCATAAGATACTAATACTTGCTTTAAATTAAGTTTTAACAATTGAACCAATTATGTTTGTTAGTAAATTCATTAGATACTAATACCTGCTTTAAAGCTTTAATTAATTCCATGATAATGAGAGGATGTGACCAAAACTTGAGAGCCGCTTCGAAATGCCCCCACATGATAGTGGTACAAATACTTATTTCCAACCGGAACATCTCCTATTAAGAATTGTTCTACCAATTCTTAATGGTTACATTCAAAATAAATTAATTTTTAAAATCAAAACAATAGAATATACTTAATAGATTTAACGATAAAATAAAAATTAAAAAAATATAAACATAGTCAATAAGAGAGTATGACATCACTTCTTCATTAGCTGAAAACTCACTACTCTCTAACCTTGAAGACCTCTCTCTAAAAATTCAAGCGGCATTAAATAAATTAAATATTTAAGGCAACGGATACTAATCAACAAAATTATAGTTACAACTAAGAGTAACAATTAAGAATAGTGGATAAAATATAAGATATTATATAAGGTATAAAAAATGCAATTTTTATATTCAAATGATATATTTGAATATTTTCATATAAATCAATACTGACATATGTTTTATACATGTTTTAACATATTTTATACTTGTTTTAACCGTGTTATATATATTTGAATTTTTATATCCAAGAGAACATTATTTGTACGTAAAAACTCAATTAATAAATACATTTACTAGTTTGAGATTATAAATGCGGACAAATTTCATAAATTTCTCTACTTCAAAATGCATAACAACCAAATTTATCAATACATGTTTGCACAATTTATTAATAAAGACATTAAAACATTAAAATTTCAATCCTTTTCTCCTTTTTTTTCCTTTTTTTCACTTCTTCCTAAGATTACTTGTTTGCACCTTACATTTAGTCGTCTACTGTTAGTAAAACCCTAAATGCGAGTTAGAGGTTTGTAATGAAAATTTATGTGCCAGACTTATGGGCTTTGAAACATGAAGAAGTAGGACCTTATACCTATTTAAATTTATTATAAGATATTATATTACTAAAGGCATGTTTGGTGTGCTAATTAAAATATCTTACTTTATAGAATAAGTCAAATTGTCATAGTCATTATCTTTATTATTGTCATTGATGTTTGATGCAGTTAGAAATCTGTAATGATGATTTGGGCCAAAAACTACATATAAATATGCATAAATATGATGTTACAATAAATACAAAGAACAAATCATAATATCCATCCAATTATATTCATTTATTACAATTAAAATGTTTTACTTATATGGTATATATACTTAAATTTCACACAAAACCACTTGTTACAAATAAAATATCTTGTTGCATCGAAATATAATTCACTAATTTGGTTAACATAGAATTGAACTTGGTGGAATGAAGTGGTTGAATAATTGAAAAATGAGATTAATACTCAAGAATATAGAGTTTAAAATACAATTTCATTATCAATTGCAATTGTTTAAAAAATTAGAAAAAAAAAAAAAAAAAGCATACCCACTCAGTCTCAAACTCACAATCTATTAAAGAGACACTTAGAGGATATGACTACCTTGGCTCCATTAGACAGATCCGTCTTCTTGAAGATTAATAGTTATTACTATTCAAAATTTAAACAAAAAAGTACTCATAAAAAGCAATCAATAAGACTATATCTACCAAATTCCATCCCATGCAAACATGATTTAAACACACAAACAGAAATTTTGTCATAGCAAAAGTGATGAAATGAGCACTCAATCTTTTGTGTAAAAGAGATATCATTTTCTCACTTTCTCTAATTTCCACAAAAATCTCTTTTATCCCAACAACAGTAACTTATGTCCACAATCAAATAATCATAAAAGACAAAAAATATTCGTTATTATTATTATTATTATTATTATTATTATTATTATGTCAATTTGAACTTTATAATTCACTCAAATTATTTATGTTTTAGAATAAAAATTATTAATTAAATACATTGTAATATAAAAAAAATTCAATATTTATAAAAAAATCATAAAAAATATACAAAATTTAAGTAATTAAATCATCTACTTCAATAGGCTCTATAGGATCTAGTATATTTCATTTTCTTGTCCTTCATCTTCATATTCTATTTCTATTTTAAATTAATTTTTTTTAAAAGATTCAAATTATTTATTATTATTATTTTATTATTGAAAAATAAAAAACTTGTATAAAAATATTAATATTAAAAAAATATCAGTTGAGTCCCGTTCAGTTCAGTTCAGACATATTGAGTTCAGTTTAGCCAATTTCAGTTCAAAAGAACAAGTCCCTACTGTTCATTTGAATTCATTAACACCTACATTATTATAAAGTGATTGTTTGGTGTGCCAATTAAAATATTTTACTTTATATCAAGATAAATAGGAGTATATTGGTACAGTTTAATCTTAATCATTTATGATAATTACTTATGTTTGATTCATAAATTCTTTTATTCATGAGAACTGTCTGATTAAAGATATTCCCAAAAAATAATGACAATGTTACTATTTTCTTTTTTTCTTGATCTATTCAAATAGAAAAAAATAATCACAAGTAATAATAATAATAATAATAATAATAATAATAATAATAAATAAATAAATAAATAAATAAATAAGTGAATGCCAATTTCAAAAATAAGAACAGGGGCAACAAAATTAAATTTATGTAAAAAAAATAATTAAAAAATATGTTCTTTTATTATTGATTTTTATTTTTTAAAAAGATACAAATTTGAAATTTGATAAAAGATTTGTATTCTATTGGAAGTCCTTATAAATCTCATATTGGTACTTGTGGGTATAATTAGTAGAAAATAAGAAAGAAAAGATGAAAAGATAAATAAATAAAAGAAAATTTGAAAATTTATATTATATCTCTAATCAGTAGTTGTCCATGGTTTTTCGTCGCAACAAAAAAATTACTGTATAAAAATAAAATAAAGTTTTTTGACTGATATTTTATTCTCCATTCCCTGTCATACTCAAGTTAATATACACAGAGAGAAACGAAACAATATCCTTTCGAGTTTCGAATGACCTTGGTACGTAATATCTCTATTGGAGAATATATTCGGCCCATTAATATTTCTATTGGACTTCTTTAGACTTATATTAATGGGTCGAATATATTCTCCAATAATCTCGGTAGTGGACGAAAACGATATGCTCGTATGCGCTGGTATAGCAAAACATAGACGTCGCGTAATTAAGTTAAAAGTATCGACAAAGATTGAATAAACGTAAGTAGACTTACGGATCCAACATCCAGTACACTTCGCCTTTGGAATGATCAAATTAAATACCAAGCATTGAGGTAATTATATAATTATATTGAAAATGTATAATTCATGAGGTAATATTGAACATGTACCCATGTTTTAAGACATAGTATAATGCTACAAGAATACACGTGCTACTTATAAATTGTATTGAGATCGAAAAAAAAACAACTTATTTTCATACTGGCATTTCATGAATATATTTAACTGATGATTTGCCCTTTTAATAATGGTACGAAGTCTTTCACACAAAATGCTACACGAATTCAACCAAACATTTAAGATGAAATTTAAAAAACGAGTTTTTGTTGATTTGGTTCTGAAATTATGTGAGACATTTACTTGCATTCTCGTCGCCTTAATATATATAACATGCATACCTAGCTAATATATATTTAATATAATGAATCTAATTAAGGTATTTTAATCAATATGTCACATTATGTGATAACATATTTTTGACTTTTGGTTGTCCAATATATTTCACACTGTTGGAGTATGAGCCAAACCAAAATTGAAAACATCAAATATATATAATGAACTAGTGTTTGTACTGTACGTATTTCATAAGGTACAAACTCTATTCAAATATAATGTGAATGATTTGATATATATCAAAGTTTAACGATAGTCGATCACGTGCATGAATGTGAGGAAGGGTTCCATAGCAAGTTAGCAACACATGCAACAACAACATATGTTCGGAGGGTATCCAAGTAACTTAACCCGTGAAACTATCTCCCATTGCCTACTTTTTATTTTTTAATTAATTAATTCAATTCAGCCCATAAGAATTTCACTTATATAATCACCTCATAATCCACATTTAAATATAGATATATCATTCGTACAATTAATTACTATATACTAAAAAAAATATAGAATTGAAATGTCCGATTGGGGCCCGGTGATAGTAGCCGTGATACTATTTGTTTTGCTATCGCCGGGGATGCTTTTCCAGCTGCCGGGCCACCGCCGATGGGTGGAGTTCGGTAATTTTCAGACAAGCGGCGCGGCGGTCATGGTTCATGCCTTATTCTACTTTGCCTTCATTTGTGTTTTCTTGGTAGCAATCAGAGTCCATTTGTATATTGACTGAATTCATTAATTAATCATAGCCGTACGTGTGAGTCAATTAAAAAAAAAATCATGTTAATTTTTAGCCACATATTGTTACACACAAATGTTGATTTATTATTTTTTTGAACATTTCAATTTATATAATTAAAATATGCATTTTATCATGAGTTATTTCAATTCGATCGAATTTGTGTTATACGACTATATATGCTCGAACGAGAAGAATTGTGCGAATATTAGCACCAAAAGTCGACCGTTTGTCTCCGATTCGACAACCTAAAATTTGAGGTGTGACGAACACGAAGTAATACGCCCTAATCCGATTGACAAATTAAGCAAAGTAAAACTCAGAATGAGTTAGTCGTGGAGTAATCGTGAAGATGCTAGCTTAGCTAGTACTAGTAGTAGTATAACATTTAGAAAGAAAAAGATCGGGATGACAGCCCATGCAACAAGATTCTGACACGTGCTATGCCACATGTCCAAGCTTCTCAAACCACACGTCATAATTCTTTAATCTATAAATAAATACTAAATATATTACTAGTAGTATATAGTAATACGAGCTGCCTGAATCACACACACCCCCACACACAAGTTGTATTTATTCTTTACTTGAGCCTTGAAGTTTGGAATAATTACAAACTAATACTCTTATTAATTACTTAAGGAATCAATCGATAAATCTCATCGATCTGATAAAGATGAGCGATTGGGGACCGGTGATAATCGCGGTGGTGCTGTTCGTGTTGCTGAGCCCGGGCCTCCTTTTCCAGTTACCGGGCCGAGGCAGAGTCGTCGAGTTCGGCAACATGCACACAAGCGGCATCTCCATCTTAGTCCACACCGTTATTTATTTCGGCCTCATCACTATTTTCCTTATTGCCATCGGTGTTCACGTCAACACCGGCTAATTAATTAAGGTCTTCTTTTTCTGTGTGTTCTTTAGTACTTGTATTTTCAGTTCAATCGATTTGTGTGTTTTTTAGGGTATGTCAAATGAACTAATGCTTTCAATTTATTATTATTATTGTTGTTGTTGTTGTTGATGTTTCTAAGGTTGACTTTAATTGCAAACAAATCAGTAAGAAAGAATCCAATCCCTGGAAATATACAGAGGAGTGAGTTGATTGATCCAAGTTTAAAATTATGGAGTATATTCTTAAATCTGTGGCAAACAGATTACAGTACATACATTTCTTGAAATAAAATAATAATAATCCTGCAGGTAAAATTTGACATGTATGTATACACATATGTAAGTGCAGAAACTGAATTTGATCTTCCTTTGCACAATTAAGTAGTAATCCGGGCTACTAGGACTAGGGTCAGCGTTTCGTTCGTTCGTTCCACCGACAAACACCTGATCCGAGTCGAGACGAATGCCTCCATCTCCTCCTCTCTCACAAAAGCATCCGGGCTGCAAAAACCAATAATCATAAGATTCATCAATATTATTACAAACAAAACAGAGAAAAAACAGAGAGATACAAACAAATTAAAGAAAGATTGAATCTTTATACATCAACACAATCACAAAATCTCCCATTGCCCTATAACCTCAAAATCCAAGGTGCCCACATAAATTAAATCTCAATCAAACATTAAAAAAGATCGAATCTTGGGCGAAAAACAATGGGCACCTTTACTGGGCGAAGGGGGAGAATTGCAGAACAAGAAAGCCCTCCCGATCATGGAGATGCTCGAAACGACGCCGACGATGTACAGAAACACGAGCAGCCCCAGAACCCACGGCATCATCACGAACCCGATCAAGAACGTCACCGATCCGCACAGCATCAGGCTCACGGCCGTCCCCAGGAGCAGGGCCGCCAGCCCCGCCGGCGTTATCTGCTGGAACGACGACGGCCCCGACCTCCTCCGCCGGTGGACGCCCGGGCCCCCCTCGATCGGCGGCGATCGAATGATGTTCAGCACCAGAGACGATAGCTCGTACAGAATCTTGGATCCGTAATCCTGCGGCTGATTCTGCGCCTGCCTTCTCATATTAATTAGGAGTATTTGTTTTCAAATCGGTCGATCTCGGGTGCTCGGTCGGTGCTTTCGATTCGCGCCGTGCCGGGCTCTTAATCGGAAAACAATCCAGCCGAATATTCGATGAACGTGGGAATGAATTATTATTCGTCTCTTTCGATTTCAAATTTTGTGGGAGCCTTGTTACGAGAAAAATTCAAGGCAAAATAAAATAAAATAAAAGATTGATTTGCGTTTGCCCACAAAATTGTTTTTTATTTTATTTTAGAGTATTTTATTATATTTCGTAAGGTGAGAATTTGTTTGGTTTTTCGCGTGTTGGTTTGAAGTTTGATTTTTGGGAAATTATGATGTGTTATATTAAACAAATTGGTAAGCAACATGTTTTGTATTACAACTCTAGGATACGTGAAATATACTTATATGCTGTATCTGTTGAAATACTTAATCGATCCATGATCAAAAGTTTATGTGCTCGTACTTGATATCAATGTGTTTCAAACTTTCATACTACTTCTGTCCTGAATTAATGGTCCTCGATTCTTTCCAATTTACAAAAGACTAAGGACGATTAGTCCGAGACAGAGGTAGTATAATGTAATTTATATCTTTTCCAGAATAAATGAAACATACTTTGTAAAATAGTACTATAAATATTTTTCACCATGATTTGAAACTGGGCATACTCAAATTTCAAAGACCAATTGGTCATACAATTTGAAACACTCATATAGTAGTTCAATTCACATGTAGAGTTCTTAGACGAACACAAATACAATATGTTTTTTTTTATTAATTTGTTTGTTAATAAATTTACATCTTAATTAACTCATATATAGTTAAGTTAATTAGATGAAGGGTTTATTCGATTTTATAAGTCAATTTAGAAAATAATAAAGAATAAATTAAGAGCTTTGTGTAAATATATATGATGCTTATATAATATAATAATATTAAATAAATAAATAAATATTATTCACATCCAAAAGTTTTAAGCATTTTAAACTGATGTATTAATAAATTTGTTTATTTCTTTGTTTAATTTTAATTTTAATTTTAATTTTATGATTAATATTTATGTAAGTACTCGTACAAAGCAATCAATAAGATTGTGACTACAAAATGACAAAATGCTTTTGACCCCAAAAACATAAATTTGATCATAGCAAAAGTTATGAAATAAATATTCCATGTTTTGTGTAAAATCCTTATCTCACTCTCTCTACTTACCCTCAAGAATCTCTTTTTCTCGCTAAAGTTAACTTATGTTTTGAAGGAAATAATTATAAAAGACAAAAAATATTCACCATTTACAAAATCATGCAAGTTCTCATTTACTCTTCACAAATAATAGTACCAGCTTCATAAATTTATTTATTTCTAAAGGCAAAACAACCAATTTCATGAGATTAGCACCTTAGGAAACATATTTCATTGAATCTAAATGATAAAATCATAGCATTCCAATTGAAAAAAAAAAATAATGAAAAAAAAGTTAATGTTTACTTTTTAAATATCAAAAAAAATTATATAAATGAATAAAACAAAAATAATAGCAGATGCAATCCGTCAAATACTCAAGAACTTGAACAAAAAACTTTAATTTATATTATTATTATTACAAAATACACAATATTATTATCATCTAAGACATGCAAAACACCTCAATTTTTTAACACCATCACTCTCAAGGATATGGTCCAACATTGGTTCTTTCTATATACAAATCATGTGTTCCCCTCATCCTAAAGGCGTGAGCCCTTTTTTATATTTTTAAAAAATATTTATGAAGATTTCACACTATATATTGAAAAAGAAAAAAAAGTACAATGCTCAACACAATTGAAGTAATAATGTTTGTCAGTAAATTCACAACATACCAATACTTGCTTTAAAGCTTTAATCAATTTAATAATAACAAAATTTAATAATAACAAAGAGATGAAACCAAAAACTTAATAGCCAAATGCTCCACAATGACGGAACACTAGTTTTTCAAGTAATCTTAAGATTTGCAATATCGATCTCATTCTAATTCACATTGCTATGTTTCAAGTGCTTATATCGTGGCCATTAGAAATAATGCTAAAGATTGGATTTCATGTTGTATTATGTTATGTATTGTGTGATTTTTATTGTAAGTGGTTTTAATATATTATGTTGTACTATGTTTTGTGTTGTGTGACTTGTAAAAACGTTTAAAATGACCATAATCAAGCACACTCTATAAATATATTTTTAACGATATAACATGTCACAAGAACACTGGTATGCATATATTCATGTTTATGTCCTAAAAATAGGAAAGAAAAACATGTTAAACACATAAATGTAAACAAGATTGAGCATCATGTGTAATATAGTACTAGCATTTTTGGAGAAGATTTCATCTTGAAATTTCTTAATATCTTCAAAGCAATTAGGATCACTTCTAATCCTTAGACATTAAGAATTCTAATATTTCCATCTGAATACAAGCCTATATCTCTTCATTGGGGCTAAATAACTTAGTTGTACACGAAAAACAGAATAGTGTCGAACATAATTTTAAATTATACAAAAGTGATAAATAAATTATAATAGCACATTTTATTACTTTTAGAAGAACTTCAATGAAACGAAAATTTTTCGAAACGGCTTTCGCTTTCTTAAAATGTCGCAAAGCACGATGATGTAGTGTATCATCAGAACCCGGAGCAAGTGTGTTAAGAAAATCTTCTAGAAGCACTACAACCATCATAATTTTTCAGTTATTTTGACAGTTCATCTATTTCATGAATAAAATTTGATTTGTATGTGATTGAGTGGATAGTAATGTACACTTGTGCATTAAAATGCATGACAATAGAAAAACTACTGACCAATAATATGTCAATTGACATGATCATTCTTACCATCAGGCTACAAAAAAAAAAAGCATTATAAATTTTTTACTCACATTTAGCAGTTCTATCCCGAGTTCTTCCATGACAGGTTCTTCAATCTCTTTGTATTCACAGTCTTCTTAAAAAATAAACAATAAATTAATAGATAAATATACATAATCATCAATAATGTTCTTATATATATATATATATATATATATATATATATATATATATATAAATAATAACATTAATTATTTGTACTTAAAAGCTTAATTAATTAATACATATTTAACTTTTTTTTTTAAGTTGTAAAATGATGATTCCATGTACGAATAAGTGTATTTAAAAAAATCTCTCAATATCTATTAACCCAAATTGATTATTTAATATATTAACAAAAATAAACATAAATAAATAATAAGATAAAATTAATATCGTAATATATCATAATAACAAGACTGAGACATTTTTTGAATTCGTTTTTTTCATGTTGACCAATATGATGTCTTCAATAATGTTGTGTTTACACTACAAATTAATTATTTTTATTATTTAATATTAAAGAATATAATATGTTTAGATTAATTTATTAAATACATACATCAATTTTTAAAGATTATCTCTTATATTTTTTTTGAAAAATCAATCAATTAAAATATTTAATGAATAAAATTTAATATTGAAAAAGAAAAATATAATAATTATAATTATAATAATATTATGTTGATAGTAGTATTAATTAATAAATTAATAAAAAGAAAAATTAAAATCAAAATAAATTATTAAACTATCTACAAAATACAAATGAATTATTAAAATTATTTAATACGATTAATTATCAGAAAAATTATACGTGCATCGTGCATCGCATGAGAAGTGATTCTAGTTTTTATAAATACACCAACGAGGAAAGAGAAAAGCTTGTCCGATCCCAATCGTCAATGAACATGAGCAAATGTACACAAAGCAAACAAGATTTTCACAATTAAATGGTCGAATTCTTTCTCGATATATAAACATTCATACGATTTGGGCATTTTAAAATAAATTAATGGACAAAAAAAGAAAAAAAACACAATGTAAAATTATAAAACAAACTAATTAAGTACCCGAATATTAATATTTCCAAAACATTTCTCTCATTTCAAAGGTTTTATTCAATTTTAATGAATTTGAATTCTCAAGTACTCGGTCGAGTTAGAGTATTTCGGTATAAATCCGAATACTTGATTCGACTAACCATTGGTAAATAGCGTTGATTTGAGAAAATTCAAAAAAACACTCATGTTGCATGTAAGAGATGGTTGAATTTAAAGAAAAAAACAAGAGGGAAATAGTTGTATCAGTCTGTGTGTATCACTCGAATAAATATGAGAAATTAATTACTTGTTGATATTGGAGATAATTGAGAATAAGCCATTGTCACGCTTCCCTGTGCATCGATAGAACTTGAAGAGAAAGAAAAAAACAAGGCATCATCCACGATCAAGAACTTGTTGACGAGTGAGTGATCCTACTGTACCTTTATGTTGAACGATCCCAGCAGAATTTGCCATCTCCTTGTTTTTCATGCGAAATGCCGCATATGCCCTCTCCTTGTTTTCCATGTGACATGCAGCGTGTGACGAAGAAAAAAAAAATGATATAGTCTAAGATGATATTCCAATTTAATATTCATTGTCACTTACATTATATATATTAAAAAAATGGTACTATTCAATTTAATATTTTTATTGCATTCTAATTGAAAAGTCAAATAAAACAAGTCAATGATTTAGTTTTAAGATATCAAAAATT
Organism: Euphrasia confusa; assembly: GCA_954870475.1. Lineage (NCBI taxonomy): Eukaryota > Viridiplantae > Streptophyta > Magnoliopsida > Lamiales > Orobanchaceae > Euphrasia > Euphrasia confusa. The sequence continues at coordinate 48,433,029 of OX940949.1, read as the reverse complement.
ACATAAACGAATAAAACAAAAATAGTTCTTTTACGATACCAAATACAATCTGTCGAATACTCAAGAACTTGAACAACGCCATCTTCTTTTAAGTCACATCTAGCGACACAGAAAACACGAAGAAACTCAAGTTGATCTGTATATGTACTACACAATAATCCCCTTAAAAAATAAATAATATTATTATAATGTAGCTTTAAAAAATACACAATATTGTTATTTTTCAAAGACATGCAAACCATCTCAATTTTTTAACACTGGCCATCACTACCGAGTGGCATTGGATCTTTTTTGTATATGAATCATGTGTTCCATGCATCATAAAACTTGAGCCCTTTTTGCATACTTAAAAATATTTAGCAAGTTACTATAAATTGAAAAGAAAAAAAAGTGTCAAGTCATGCTCAACACAATTGAAGAAATTATTTAGAAATTATGTTTGTCAGTAAATTCTTTGTCAACATACCAATACCTGCTTTAAGCCATAATTAATTTCATAATAAAAAGAGGATGAAACAAAAAAATTAATAGTCGAAGTGCTCTCACATGATAGTGGTACATATTTATTTTCAACCGGATTATATTCTAGAAGAGGCATCATGAATTGTTCAACGCTCTAGAATTTTTAATAGTTGGTCGACAAATTTCTTCATGGACGAGTCTTTGCATGAAAAATAATTTAATTTTTATAATCGAAACTATGTCATATACTTGAAAGATATACAGCTAAAATAAAAAAAAATATAAACATTCTTGAAGAAAATTTTCAATGATAGAGTGACGATATCACTTTTGTAGGAGTTGAAGACTAACTACTCTCTTCCCCGAAGGAGAGAGTATCATTTAGACTTGTAAATTGAGCAGATGTAGAGTGAATCGACACCCGCTCCTTTACTACGGACCAGCGTGGTCGATTGTAAATGAAGCGGTAACAAACGGTAACAAAATAATTAATAAAATATATTGATTAATCAATATAATATCACCATTAATTAATTACAAATGCATTGATATCGATAAGGTTGCAATTATTCAAATAATTGCAAACTAACCCCAAAATAATAATTACATAATAGTTATCCAGATTGAAAAATCTTTCATTTCAACTAGTTTTATCCACTTAGTCCTTAGAGCTTCCCAAACAATGATGTATGTCATATCCTAAAACTCGACAACCCAATTAATTAATTTCAGATGGTAAATTCTACGGAGGAGTTGAACTTCACCTATACTATATCATACATATGAAATAATGATACGATGTTGTAGACCAAGCGAAAGAGAAAAAGAAAGAGAAAGTAGAAGTCAATTTTGATTTTGACTTTTCAAAATGTGAGAAAAAGAAAACAAAGAAAGATACGAGATGGAAATGTTATTATTATGTTTATTTTATTTAAAATTAATTTAATTTAATTATATTTATCCAACGAACTATTAAAAAATATTATCTAACACGGTGAGATATAATAAATAATAGGGTAATTTTTAAAATAAAGTAATTCAAACTAATTTTATATAAGTATTTTTTCTTAATTATATATTAGAATAGATTTCTATATTTAATCATTTTATTTAATTCATATTTGTATGTAAATTAAGGGTTAAAATGACATTTTAAATTTAAAAATACAACTATCAAATTACTCTAAATAATAAAAATAATATAAAAATTCCTAAATAATACTATTAGTTGAAAATAAGTTTAGTTTTAAGTTTACATAATTTGACTCAAACTTAAAAAAATATTATCGAAATATTTTTCTTATTCCACTTTTTATACTAATTTTATTAATAATCAACATCTTTACAAATTTATAATTTAATTTCAAAATTTTTTAAATTAAAATTTTTAATAAATATTATTTTCAATTTAAAATTCAAACATAATAAAAAAATTGTGATATCTAACTTTTTATTGTGTTATTTTATTTTTAATGTTAATTAAATAATTTAATATTTAATGATATTTTATATTGTGATATTTATTTTTATTTTATTTTTAAATTTTTTTTTATTAAAATTTATTTTAATTATTAATAATATAATTATTAAAAAATTAAATGCTACCACCAAAATTAACATAAAAAATATTAATAATATAATTTATTTTAATCACAATGATATAATTATTTTTATTTATTTTTTCAAAGAGCTAACATGCTACCACCAAAAGTAACATAAACAAAAGGAGGGGTGACTATTCGGGTTTGTATCGAAATATCCGCACCCGTTTGGGATTTTGGGTACCTTACCCAATAAATTTGGGTAAAGGGGCGGGTTATGGAATTTAGTTTTAAAAATATTGGGTATTAGGGTACCCAATGGTATAACCGAAATATCCGATTAATTATTTAAATTAAAATAATAAATATTTTAATATATTGACTATAAATCTATAACATTATATATATATAATAAATGATATTTTTTTATTGTTTTTTTATTGCAATTTTGAACTTTAATTGATATTTTTTGGGCAATTACTATGGTAATCTATATGTACAAAGTATGATACATATAGTATATGATTGAAAAATTATTAATGAATATTATTTTGATGAATAATAAATATTTTTTTAAATGATAATTTATGTTTTATGTTATGATTATTTTAATTTTTGTGAATGAATGCTTATTTTTTGTAAAATTTATGATACACTTAGTATATGATTGAATAATTATTAATGAATATTATTTTGATGAAAATAAATATTTTTTGTAAATGATGATTTATGTTTTATGTTATGATTATTTTAATTTTTATGAATGAATACTTATTTTATATTTTATTTTGTATTTTTTGTATTTGTATTTAATAATGATTATTTATTTTCACAATGAATCATGTAATGAATTTTTATATTTATTTAGATTTTGTGTAAAATGTATAGATTGTAATTTTTATTGTTGGTTGGTTAAAAATAAACTAATATTGAATTTGTATATTATTATTGAAATTTTGTTAATTAATAATTTAGGGTAATTTTGGGTACCCGATTACCGTAATCGATTACCCGGCCCGGGTATTGGGTAACACAATTAACTAAAGAGGGTCGGTTATGAGATGAGTTTTTTTGTTTTTTAGGGTACGGGTACCCGGAAAATTCGTGTGCGAGTATCCGTCCGTACCGAATAGTCGCCCCTAAACAAAAGTACATGTGCATTTAGACATTTTGGTAAATATGCATGCATGTGTTGCATTATAATAAGTAGACACGAGTTCACGAGTGTAATTAATTTTTTTTTTTAATTTGATAATTTGATAGATAAAATACCAAGTAATCGTATTAATTCACTTATGTGGCATCTACATCACATTTTCTTTTGACTCTTTTCAGCGCCATATGCGGCATGCCACATGCATGATTAGGCAACGCATGCAAGTGATTGGGAACATCGTTTGGACCGGATGCACACACACGGACCGGTACAATTATATCCCTCAATTTTATTTTATTTTACTTAGATGCAAGTCATGCAACCATCTCGTTTTCGGATTTATTTCCGAAACTTTTATTTGACCGATTATTTGAGTGTTCAAATTCGTTAAAATCAAATAAATAATTAAGTTATGAAAAATATTTTTAATTACATGAAGAATTCGGGTACTTATTTTGTTTTAATGAGTTAGATGTTTCTCTCTTAATATTAAGCTTTGTGTATATAAATATGTTTATATAATATAATAAGATTAAATTAAAAAAATTAGAAGTGTTAAAACATTTAAACTCATGTAGGTAGAAATATTTTATCTTTATCTTTCCCTCAAGATTCTCTTTATATACTACGTCTACATACACGCAATATTCATATTCTTTGAGTATCATCTCTTTTACTTGCTCACGTTCATTGGCGCTCGGGATCGGACCAACTTTTTTCTTTCCTCGACGGTGTATTTATAAGAAATAATGTCTGATCAGGTACGCACTTGACACTTCCATTCATGTTATTATGATATTACAATAATGGTGATGTTATTAATGTGATGTTATTTTTATTTTTAGGAGAAAAAATGAATTAATTAAGAATTTCTGTATTGTTATATGTTTAGTAAATTTTCCGTATTTTTTTAGCAAATTGAATAAAAGAGATGATTTAATTTGGTAAATGAAAAAGTATTTTATTTATTGTTTCATCCAATTTTTGTATTCTTTATGCTAACAATTGCATATATATATATATATATATATATATATATATATATATATATATATATATATATATATATATATATATATATATATATATATATATATATATATATATATATATATATATATTTCAATTAATATATATAATTCAAATGTCCAGAATCCCGGCGAAGTGTATAGAGATTTCATAGACAGGTGGCGATCAAGTTTGTCCGGTGGCGGAGATCTTCATGTCCTGCCGGTTCAACCGGATGACGATAAAGATGCCGAATTTTCATTCGTCAAATTTAAATGTAACGAAGACGGACAAAGGTACTCATGCGTCGCACAATTCAGGAGGCACGATCTCTACCTCGTCGCGATTCGGAACAAGGCCAAAGACTGGTTTTATCTCGGACGACATCGGAAGGGGGCCGAAACCTCCGACGACGAAACCAGTTACAATCTGTTGCCCGTAAACGGTTCACGCAACGGGTTGACACGTGCTTCGGGTTATTCGTCATTGGATGAAGTTGGAACGGGCGGCCGCATGCTGAAAAGGGCTGTGAAATTTCTTTCGAGTTTATCGACCAGCGATGACTTTCTTCAAAGGCAGAGAAAAAAGATCGCCGACTCGTGCCTTCAGCTCGTGCTTTTATTCGCCGAGGCTGCCGAGTCGAACTCTGTACGTGACGATGCTGTGGGTACTTGGGAGAGAGGGGAGTTGCATCAGTCGCCTGAAACTAACTTTGCGGCGAAAGCACAAACGATGTGGAAGGAAAAATTGATCAGTGGGTGGGGTGAAATGTCTCGTATAGCCCTGAATAATGATCATCTTCCGGTTGATGAACTCAATCACAACTTGCAAGCATTGAATCTGTATAATGCGACCGTAAAACTTGAAACAGTTGATCAACTTAATCAAGAAATGGGCCTCATAAAACAGGAAAGGCAAAGAGATGGAAAAGGGAAGGGAAAGATAGGTACAAATTTATACTATTGTTTTTCATATTATTTTGTTATAGTTTTTACATTATTAAATTGTTTCTTGTTAATTATTTTTAAGGGGAAAGCAGTGGAACCAAGGGAAAAGGAAATGAAAAGGAAAAAGGAAAGCTGAGCAGATGGTGAGTTGATGATTCAGTAGATAACTATATCTAAGTAAATTCATATGTATTTGTAGTTGATTTTGTTTATAATTTGTCCAGGTTTTCTTAACAAGTGAGATGGTGGCCAATTTGGGTATTGGGCTTTATTTAAATAAAGGTCGTTTCACTGTTGTGTGTTAATTGAATTTGGTGATGTGTAATTTGAGACTTTTGTTCAATTTCTTTCTTATATATGCTACTCCTTATTTAATTTGTGTTGTGTGTTAATTGAATTTGGATGAGGATTTAATTTGAGACTTTTGTTCGATTTCTTTCTTATATATGCCATTTAATATGTGTTGTGTGTTCATTGACTTTGGATGAACATGTAATTTGAGACTTTTGTTTGATTTCTTTCTTATACATGCTATTTAATTTGTATGTTTGATTTAAAGCAAGTTAATATGTCACCGGTTACTCTTTTGGTTTTTTAATCTTATGTGATAACTGAGAAATAGGGCGCTCTTAATTTATTCTTTATTATTTTTTCAAATTGAGAAATAAAAAAATTGATATTAATCTTAATATGTGTGCATAAGATTAGAATTTGCAGACAGGTATAATAAAGATTAATATCTACAAATGCAAATTAAAAAAATTGATATTAATCTAAGTGTAAATCGTAGAGAATACACTAAATGGTATAGTGAGACATCTTATTTGTACTAGGACATAAAAAAATCGGTTATTTACACTGAATGACTGTTATACCTTTACTTTTAATTTTTACCGGATTTTCCTTACACAGGGATAGATATGAATATTTTGTTCTGCCTTGTGAATTTGATAATTCTTGTCGAAACCTTTGTCGAATGTTATTATTTGTGTCGAATCTTTTGTCGAATGTGTAGAATCTGTGTCGAATGTGTTTATCCTTTGTTGAATGTTATTAGTTGTGTCGAATCTTGTAGAATGTTTTTAGATGTTTTCAGTGTCCATTATCTGTATTTGTTTTGGCGAATATGAGTCGAATGTGTTGATATGTGTGTTGATTTTCTTAATTCTTTTGTCGAACTGTGTTGCATGTGTAGAATATTTGTCGAATGTGTTGATGTGTGTGTCGAATATGTGTCGAATTAAAGAAATATTATTCAGATTAATCCATAAATAAATATTAACGCAATTAAATTACGCTATAAAATTATATTTGCCCTAACATAATGAATGATCTTTTAAAAATTTTGGTTGAAATATTTGCGTTAACTTTTTTTGAATGTGTGGATTTTTAATGAATTAAAATATAAAATAATTTTTTTTTGAAATATTTGCGTTAACTTTTTTTGATTTTTTCTTAATTAATATATAAAATATTTTTTTTGAAATATTTGTGTTAACTTTTTTTACTTATTCAGATTACTACATAAATAAATATTAACGCAATTACATTATGCTATAAAATTAGATTTGCCCTAACATATTGAATGATCTTTGAAAAATTTAGGTTGAAAACTTTTTTTGAATATGTGAATTTTTACTGAATTAAAATATAAATTAATTTTTTTTGAAATATTTGCGTTAACTTTTTTTGATTTTTTCTTAATTAATATATAAAATATATTTTTTGAAATATTTGTGTTAATTTTTTTTAATTTGAGTTTCGATGTGGCCGATTGTGGGTTTGCTTACGGCAATGTGGATTCGCCCTAGGAATGTGGATTCGCCCTAGGGCGAATCCACATTCGCCCTAGGCGAATGTGGATAAGCCAAATGAATTTTCCACGGTGAATGTGGATTCTCAGATTGTGAATTCCCATGGCAAATGTAGTTTCGCCGCTCATGGCGAATGCCATGCGAATGTGGATTCGCCCAATGTGGATTTTTTTTCTAATTAAAATATAATTTTATTTAAATATTTGCGTTAACTTTTTTTTTTGAAAATGTGGATCACATTCATTGCCACATCGAATGTGAATTTGCATTTATGTATTTTTTTCTGAATTAATATTTCTCTGAATTAAAATATAAAGAAATTTTTTAAGCATTATTTGCGTTAACTTTTTTTGAAATTATAACGCAAATATTATTGAAATTTTATTTAAATAAAGATTACGCAAATTTATTAAAATAAAAATGAAGAAAATAATATTAGTCTAAGATTATAACGCTAATAATAAATATTATTGAAATAAGGAAAATGTAAGAAAATAATTTGAATAAGATTATAATAGATTCATCTTGCTTATAAGATTCGACATAGTTATCGGCCAAACAAATAACATTCGCCATAGTCATAAGATTCCCTCTAACATTCGCCATATTGATAAGATTCGTCATAACATTCGCCATAGTGATAAGATTCGCCATACTGTGTATATTCGAAAAAAGATACAACACATAAGATTCGACATCAAATTCGACATTATATCACAAACATTCGACATCATATTCGAAAAAAGATACAACACATAATATTCGACATCAAATTCGACATTATCTCACAAACATTCGACATCATATTCTCCATAGTCTTGACAAACATTCGACATCAGATTCGCCATACTAATAAGATTCGACAAGGATCTCAACGTAGCTATAGCAAACATTCGCCTTCACATTCGTCATCCATAGCTTGTCGAAAGTTATGAGGTAATTGAGGAATCGACATAGGTGGAGGGCAATTTCGGATGTTCACTGCTTTTTTGTGTAAATAACCGGTTTTTTTATGTCCTAGTGCAAATAAGCTGTCTCACTATCCCATTTATTGTAGTTTAATTTTTCTCTCTTAATCTAATTATTATGTTTGCATAAAATTAGAATGACATTTACATAGCATAAAAATTGTGATGTTAACATATGTTGCACACCCGACACATTATCACTTTTCCATCCCTCAACAGAGCTGTTACGAGAGCTCTTCCGCGCCCATCTTTCATACCAGTTTGTTCTATGATCTCTAGATACTTCTTATTTATAGCTTGAGCCTCCTTACTTTTAGCTGGAGACTCCATCTTTTGAGACTCTCTAATCTGAAAGCAACAAACGGATGAAAACTCGATTATATACCACCACGTAGCAGCATGAATTGCAAGGACATTTATATATTAATACCTTGACAAATAGATCCATGTATTCCTCCGAGTCTTGAGAATACTTTTCAGCTAACACCTTCTTCAAACCCTGCAAAACATACTTCGTATTTTATACACCATGGGATTCCAACACTAAACCAAACACTAATAACAAAAATTAGGATATCTTACTTCCACATCACCAGGACCACTAATCATATAATCAAAAACTTGAACGTCGGCACCTTTTTTTACGCCAAATCCAGAATAACCAAAGTTGGTGAACAATCGAATCACATCAAAATCGTAGCAGTACCCGAATAAAATACTCAAAGTTCCCCTACAAAACATTATTAATAAATAATATATATTACTTTCACTCAGCCAGAAAAGAATAACACATGTAATTAAGCAAGATCACGTGTTATTTTTCAATCCATATTTTTGTATATTCAACAAAACAAACCTCATCCTTTCAACACCATCACTCAGAAGGATAGAGTCCAGCAATGGATCTTTCTGTATACGAGTCATTCGTTCCACACAACGTAAAAGTTGAGCTTCCTTTGAATATTTTCTAAAAATATTGAGCAGGGGTGTGGACTATAAATTGGAAAAAAAAAAGGTCAATAATTGCTAACCCATGTTGAAGCAACAAAGTTTGTCTTGAGTAACTAATCAAATACCTGCTTTAATGCCTTGAGTAACTCCAAAAGGATGAGTGGATGATACCAAAAGTGAGTTGCTGCAGCGTGATGACGCACATGATAGTGGTAAATTGATTTTTTTTCTACCGGAACATCACCTTCAAGCGTCATCAAGACTTTTTCAACCAACTCAATAGCTTCAGGAATCTTCAATAGTTGGTCGGCCAATTCTTTGATGGAAGAGTCCTTGCATGAAATATAAATTAATTTTTATAACTAAACGATGGCATACTTGACACTTGTGCACTACAAGAAGAAAAAAAAAAGGATAACATATGACCAAGGTTCTAAAAAGGCGATCGGCTGGCAGTAATTCATAGCCTAGAGCCTGGATATACTAGGGCTAGGCTGTGATTAATCACTTTATAGTTTGAAGAAAACAAATTGTGAAATTTCATTTAATAATGAACCATTAGTAAATTCTCAAAAATTGTAATTTGCATATATTTACTAGTATTTCCAGAAATTAATTGAAATATACGTCTTTTTCTTCACTGGTGTGTATTTGTGCCCACTTAGCTTACAAAATTATAGAAAATGTACATACTTGACAGAGTTCCTCAATGGGAGAGTAAACTTCAATAGGGGTTGAAGGCTCGTTGGACATTTTATTCTCAATTGTCTCTTTACCCCGAGCAAGAATATCATCATTTCCCTAAAAGTTCACAAGTCGTTAAACAAATCACAACAATCTGCAGCAACTAACACGCCCTATCAGCTTACATAATAATACTTGAGATTCTTACCTTCACTAAGGTAAGAAGAGAACGGCCACCCATTAACAAAAACATTTCCATCATGTCTTCATTACTCCAGTAGCCTATTAAAACACTCAAGGCATTCCTTGAATATATATATATATGATTAGAAAAACATGACTAACATATGATACATCCACGTATTAAAAAATATATTACAACGCATTCATGATCATGTCGTAAAATACAAAAAAAAAATCATTTTGGTGCAGAAAAAAAACCTCATCATAGTAGCTTGGTCCTGATATTTAAAAAGATCCTCAAATGAAGGATCACTCCTGATCTTGTGCATTAGGAATGCTGACAATTTCCGTCTAGATATTTGCGAATTGATTCTAGTACCACAGGGTATTTTATATTTTACCTGAACACGGAAAAGTAGATGTGGTGAAAAATCTTCAATTAGTTGAAGAGATAACTAATAAGAGAGCAAAACATTTTAATTACCGATATAAGAACTCCAATAAAGTGAATATTCTCCCAAACATTTTTCAATTTACTGAAATATTGCAAAGCACGATTATTTGTTGTTTGTTCTGAACCACGAGAAAGCGTGTGAAGAAAATCCTCTAAAATCTGAATGATGTCATCGTATTTCATCATTTCATCAGCTAGCCCTTCCACATACTGAATATTTGAATGTGAGTGGATAGTGAGTTTTACGTTACTAACAAAGTAGTACTACTTAATATGCAACAATAGACATGATCAATAATACTAGTAATTACTTACTTGTAGAACTTCTTCTATCATATTATCCTCGGTTAAAGGTGTATCGGTGCCTAGTGTTATCTACAAAAAATAATCAATAGATAAATATATCATCAAGAAGTGATAGAAAATGTTAAAAGATACATTTACACAACAATACTATACCACGGTAACAGTTGGTTCGTGTTTTAAGACACGAGATGTTGAAGATGACGCAACGTCCTCTGTCCTCATTGCTTTAAACAGATTCTCTACAAAAATATAAAATTAGTGATAGAATATAAAATCGATTTAATCGAAACAGGAATGAACAAATTTCAAAAGTTTACTCTTTCATGAAAAATAATTAATGAATAAAAGCAGAATCTGAAAACTAGTTTCAAAAGAACAAAGGCAGATTTATTGAACAAGTTTCACAAAGAAGACATCTTTCCCAGATGAAAATAACGTTCTTTGCTTTGAGACATGGTATTAAAGAAACATAAAACATTAAATTAAAAAAATATATATATGCTCCTATGTTTTAGAAAATTTATGTTCAATCTATCTTCATGAACAAACAAGCAGCAACAATTTATACGAATTATGAAAATACAAGAACAAAAAATCCTAATTATGAAAATTAGGTTTCTTGCAAACGACCTTTGTACGTTGATGGGGCTCGTTAATCCTAAACCGCCGATTCTGGTACACGGCCGGAAAACCTAATCTCCCCTTAATTCTTAATTTTGTACCGTTGGGCACTTGAGCTCCAGGCAACTAGTATACTCCCGTAATATACAGTCGTAATATACAGTAGTAGTATATCGGTAAATTAGCTACCCTCGATTTTCCAAATATATTTTGATAGTACTTTCCTTTTTTTTAAATCAACATAATTTTTTGGAGATAAAAATCTACTGTATTTCTACAATAATTCAAACTTTTTTACATGACTGTTTAATTTATTTATTTATTTTTCAATTTATTTTTGAAATTCATGATTTGTAGTGAAGATTTATTGTTAATCTTGGTAAGTTAAGTTGTATTAATTGATACTACTAGTATCACTGCCCGTGCGATCCACGTGTTTTTTTTAATTAATACGTATGAAATAATCTATTAATTTTATTCGTTAATTAAGCTAAAAGTTTATTAATCCTTTAAGAATTTATTTTATTTTATAATCGAACTCTCACTCAAATTTGTAAACTCGTATTAAATCTCATTATCAATCTATGATATACTTATTAAAATTGAAAAGTTATGTATGTCTGAAGTAATCGATAATATAAAATGTTTATTAAAATTGAAAGATTTCAATGTATGATGAAGATTACTCGTGGCTTTGATTAATGGTCATAGTAATATGATACTATAATTTTATTTGTGGGTGTTTCATTTTTATCGTTCACTTGAATCATACTAACTTGTATCGAATACTTATAAAGAGTGAATGATTATATATTATAGCCGATGAAATATAAAAATTGAATAATTTTATAACTACTACAATTAAATTACTTGTAGAAATGCATTTTTTTAGTACTTTCTCTCTTATGACTAATTGTATTCAATTAATTTATTAGTTTATTATAAAAAACAAAAATGTTTTTCCTTTAATTTTATTTTAATATTTAGTGTTGTATTCAAGTATTTAATGTAAATATTTAAATAAATTTTAATTATCAACCCTATATTCATATTTAAATATTTAAAATCTAAAAGTAAGAATAAATATTTAAATAATTTTTTGAAATATGGCATTTTCATTGTTTTGTTTATTAATTATTATATTAATTAATTAAAACATATATTAAATAATTTCAAAAAAGAATAATAGTACAAATATTATTATTATTTATTATTTATTATGTCACTCTAAATCTTATAAGTAGACCTTTAAAACATGGATGAGTTTTAAGAGTGAATTACAAAAACTACCCTGAAAAATTTTAAACTCCAACTAAAAAAAATTACAGTATATATGTCACTTTAGAGTTATTTATATACTGTATTTAAAAAAATAGAGGCTATGATGCTAAAAAGTCTTTAAACACATTTTGGATGCCAATTTTTTTTTATAAGCATAAGATAATGTCATAATGAAATTTCATTGATCAGCATAAGTTTAAATGCAAAATCTAAAGCCTCTTGACACAAATTCGGTACAAAAATACGCACCAAAAGCCAACAAAATATACCAATAAAGTTCAGATACACAATCTAAAACAATTGTCCTCAGCACACCACTAAAGCAATATAAACCGCCTCCGACTCAGACTACTAAGAAATGGGCCCAAGGAAATCCCCGTGCAGACTAACGACCGTCTAAAAATAAAATATTTCATTAAATACTAACCCTGATTGTCATAAAGAACCAAAAACCGCATAAACAATTGATGAGTCTAACATCATATTTAATTTATCTTTTACTAAAATCAAGCGGCAAATAGACCGTTCTGAAGACACGACAGAAATCACACCCTAATAGCATCGATAAAAAACTTTTTAGTTATTCTGGTTCCTACATTTCCTAGTTCTCCCCTCTTTATATTAATGAATTGAACAACTACATATTACAGTTGTGCGATTTCATAAGCTATTCGCCAGATAAAGATCCGCTAAGAATTGACGTGCATCGACGATGGGTGAATCTTTAAGTGGGAAAAAAAGCACATAGGATCAATGCGAGACTGGAGGTGAAACGCAAATATATATATTTCTAGTAGTGTTAATGTATGGAGTATTAATTTATAGAGATTTTACTATATTAAAACTTTTAATTTTGATCCATGTGAGATTAAGAGATTAAGAAATTATTTTGTAATATCAAATATAAATAAATGTAAATTAACTGATTATTATAAATATTATAAATAAATATTATTATAAATATTACTATCAAATATAAATAAATATAAATTAACTAATTATGAAATCTTTTAAAATTTATAAATTTATAAATATTTTTATTATTTTTATCTATAATTTATAGTGTGAACAAAATAATATTAAAACTTTTCTATATTAATCCACGTGGAATTGAGAGATTCAGAAATTATATATGTATAGATAAGTTATTAAGATTACATTTATTTTATTACATTTTTTCTATTGTTGTACTCGTAAATTCGTAATTCTTTGTTACAAAATCAAATAAACAGTTATACAATAAAAAAATAAACTTATAGTTCAATTGCACTTTTTTGTACTAGTACATAAACTATGTATCCAATTTTTTCAATTGGTATTCGAGCAACTCACTTTACATACTAAGTGAGACCTTTAGATTTGACTCAACATAGATTCAAGTTACTTAATTTATACTATTGTACTTGAAGGGATTAAACTACTCTCACTTGAAGGTTTTGAACTAGTTCTAGTATATTGACAAGTGTACGTGTGATGAAGTTGAAGACGGATATGAACATCCAATGCATGATATATATGGCCGCGGAGATCAAGTTCACAACCTCTCCAAATAATGGAAGAAGGATGAACAAGACGCTGCTTCGATCGGCAAATAAAAAAGCGTTGACAAAACTTTACAGTTCAGTCGACACAACATGTTCAGATTGATCAAGAACTCAAAATCAACAACAAAAAAAACTTTGGACACGTTGTAGATTCACTATGAATGAAATAAATCTGTGAGAGAGTCTCGACTGAGAGTTCTCACAACAAAGTTCGAGAACATAAGAATTTGAAAAGACGAAACTGCAACAAGTAACTTCAACGCGTTGTCAACTTTGCAAATGAGTGTTATGAATTTGAAGAGCCCTTGCTAATAAAACACCAAGAACAATATTTTCAAAGTTACTCCTAAAAGTAACTAACATTCAAATGGCAAAAATTCCTAAAGTTTTAATTAAACAAAATCTATGAAATGGCAATGCCTTATGAAATGGCAATGCTTGAACAAGATTAGTGTAATTCTAAAGTTTAAAAGATACTCTAAAGCTCATATGTAAGAGTAACTTTAGCAATTGGATATAAAAGTTCTCAACAACAGCTCTAAATACAAAGTGTTGGGATTTGCGCCCAATTCCGTCTACAAGAAACGATAAACAAACACGAACGAAAAATAAACGAGAATAAAAGAACACAATAATTATAGTGGTTCACCCAAATAGGCTACGTCCACTCTCGCCGCTGCAGATCTTTCACTAGAATAATAATAGACGACTCCGGGAGATTACAAACGTAGACACGTATTCTCAGTATTCTCGCTCTCGTCTACTCTCGCTATTCTAGAATTCTCACGCTGATTAAATTACATTGTTGGGAATAACTATTATATAGGCTAGACCCATATAAAACCCTAATATTAATTAAGGTAAAGTCACGGTGAAAAAAAGACTGCAAAACTTAGCGCTCAAGAAATAAGATTTGCGCTGAAATCTGCCAAACCCCATTTTTTGGCGCCCGCCATTCTCATTTCGGCGCCCGCCGAAATGACCAAAATCATGCAGTCCGCTGACCCCGATTTTCCTCAGTTTCGGCGCCCGCCGAAACTATTTTCGCGCTCGCCGGGGGTGACCCGCGACCGCCGAACCCCCTCCGGCGACCGCCGTTTCCGTTCTCGGCGATTTCGTCCTTCTTCGTCCTCGATTTCGACTCCACATCCCAACAATCTCCCACTTGGAGGCGAATCCCGATCACCTCCCACTGCAGCGGCATCCCCGGTCATTACCAACGTCGCCCAGTCGAAGTTTCAACCAACTTCGACGCGTCGCGACTCCTCAAGACCTTCAAACCTTTCTTTACGTTTCCATCCCCGGTAACCTTCTCTTCACCTTGCGATTCACCTTCGGACCTCCGAAATCGCAACATCGAAACCAAGCTCTTCCAAGCTCCCAGATGTCGCCTCCCCGAATCGCTCGTGAAACGGCTAACTCCCACTGTATGGACAACGTCGGCATTCGCATGCCCGTCGTCTATCCCCGACGACCTTTTTCGAAATCCTCCAACATTCTCATTGCTAGTTTCACGATTCCCTTGCATACTCCTCTCCGTTTCCAGAATCCTAATCACCAGACTCTCTCCAAAACGATCCCCAGAGCTGCATCCAAATCGTCTAACAACTCCCACCGCATGGGAAATGTCGGACTCCTCAACAATGCAATTCGAAATTTTCATAAGTCTTCCTCCAGCAGAGTCGCTAGGAAACTTACCCGAATGCATTACCTCGTCTCTTACCAACGAGTTACACCGCGACAATAACGAGCTGGTCTCGTTTCTCATTGTCCTATTGCTCGAATTTCCAGCCAACATTGCTACGTCGTCTCGCTTTGAAAGCATATGATTGAACATCGAGACCTCCTCCTGTTGGTCTATATGGGCCACATCTACCGGAACATCTCCCAAATCATATCTCAGCTCTCCATCTTCCGATTCTCTCTCGGCTACCGAGAATCGTACTCTTCTCTGCTTCTCGAGACACGGACTCCGATCCATATGAGGTTCCTCCGAACTCACTTTTGGTTGCAACCTTCTTTCGCTCATATGACCCAGCCCACAATGCTCAGGCTCATTGGTGTCGTCGGCCACACCAATGTCACGACCACAAGTCGTAGTGTAAAGGGTACCCGTCCTTCGACCACGAGCAATAACCATCGCACCCTTTGACACCTTCCAAGACCCATTCTCGAACGTAACTTTGTGTCCGCCCCTCTCAAGCTGGCTAACCGAGATCAAGTTTCCCCACAGCTTCGGCACACACCTTACATTCGATAGCTTCAACGTCTGCCCAAACGACGTCTTCAATCTCACGTTACCAACACCTACGACGCCCAAGGTCTTTCCATCCCCGAGATGAACCTTACCGTGATCTCCGGCAACGAAATCCTCCATGCCTTCACGTCTCGTCGTTGTGTGTAACGATGCTCCCGAGTCAAGCACCCAAGAGTCTCCGAGAGGCTCAGAAGATGTTAGCAAGACATCTCCACTCTCGTCTTTTTCCGTCACCGCATTTGTCCCGCCTCCGATCCCCGAAAGCTCTCCACAATGCCTCTTTAAGTGACCGACTTTTCTGCAATTCCAGCACTTGAATTGCTTCTTATTTCGGTTGCTCGAACTCACCCTTTCACTGCGTTTGAAATCCCCATGGCAATGCTCACCTCGGCTCATGGACATGGCCGACGTAGTTGAACTAGATGCTTCCCCGGAATCCCTCCTCCGAACTCCCTCGGCAAGGACGCGGTCCCTCACATCTTCAAGCTTCAACTTCTCACCTCCCATGGAATCACCCAACGCCTTTCTTATTGGTTCCCAGCTAATCGGTAGCGATGCCAATAAGGTTAGGGCCAGAACTTCATCATCAACCTCGATCTCAAACGAAGCCACTTCTTTGACAATCGAGTTGAACTCGTTCACATGAGTCGCAACCACACAATCGTCTTCCATCTTCAAATGGAACAACCTCTGCAACAGGGCCACTTTGTTCGTCACCGATGGCTTCTCGTACAAGTCGGACATAATTTTCATCATCCCCGCGGTCGTCTTCTCCTTCATTACCTTCTTGGCAACGTTCTCCGACAACGTCAAACGGATCAATCCGAGTACTTGTCGATCAAGGATAGCCCAGCCCGCCTCGCTCGTCTCTTCCGGCTTCACGCCTTCCAACGATAGATGAATTTTCTTCTCACCCAGGTACTTCTCGATTTCCATCCTCCAAGATGCAAAATCCAAACCATCAAATCTCGTAACTCCAAAGATCGTGATGTCTCCCATCGTTTCTTCGATTGCCCAGCTTTTCCAACCAAAGCTCTGATACCAGTTGTTGGGATTTGCGCCCAATTCCGTCTACAAGAAACGATAAACAAACACGAACGAAAAATAAACGAGAATAAAAGAAAACAATAATTATAGTGGTTCACCCAAATAGGCTACGTCCACTCTCGCCGCTGCAGATCTTTCACTAGAATAATAATAGACGACTCCGGGAGATTACAAACGTAGACACGTATTCTCAGTATTCTCGCTCTCGTCTACTCTCGCTATTCTAGAATTCTCACGCTGATTAAATTACATTGTTGGGAATAACTATTATATAGGCTAGACCCATATAAAACCCTAATATTAATTAAGGTAAAGTCACGCTGAAAAAAAGACTGCAAAACTTAGCGCTCAAGAAATAAGATTTGCGCTGAAATCTGCCAAACCCCATTTTTTGGCGCCCGCCATTCTCATTTCGGCGCCCGCCGAAATGACCAAAATCATGCAGTCCGCTGACCCCGATTTTCCTCAGTTTCGGCGCCCGCCGAAACTATTTTCGCGCTCGCCGGGGGTGACCCGCGACCGCCGAACCCCCTCCGGCGACCGCCGTTTCCGTTCTCGGCGATTTCGTCCTTCTTCGTCCTCGATTTCGACTCCACATCCCAACACAAAGTGAGCAAGACGATGCGTTCTATACAGCTCTAAACACCGGTGCGATCCTCCGACAAGTCGATCAGGTCGAAGACTCGATCTAGGGAACTGGTTCTCAATTCATTTGGTTGATTTCTATCATGCATTAATTTATGCTGCTTCGTGTATTACATGATTTGTGTGCAGATTTATACATTAAAGAAAGAAACTAAGTACAAAGTACTCGACAACAGCCCTAATCTCGTGGCTAAACCTAAGCCTGTTAACAATTGATCATGAATAAGTTCATAAGAAAGTAATAAAAGAGTACTATGATGTTTAATGGAAAGTGTGAACAAGAATTAAATAAAGTAGATAATAGTAGTAACTGATTAGTAAGAAAATAGTACTCCAATTAAGTTTGTAGGATAGTAAAAAGAGTAGCTAAAAGAAGTGTTTGCAATTGTAGCATCCATCCGCATGCAAATTTTGAAGTAATCTTAAAGCTAAGAGTTAAATGTGTCTTAGAATAAATTTTAAATGATTTAAAATGTTTAAAAGAAAAATATTTTCAAGTAATTTAAAATAATTTGTCAACATTTTAAAGTGTTTAGAATAATTTTTATATGATTTTATATAACTTATAAACATTGTTTTGTGTATTAAAATAATTTTTAATTGATTTGAAATATTTTTTAATCATTATAAAGTATTTTAAAAATAACTTTAATACAATGTATAACACCTTTTAAATATTTTAAAGTATTTCAAGTAATTTTGAGTTGGTTCGATTTCCGATTATCGGTAGTGATATAATAAGTTCTTATTGAAATATGGAGAAAATATTAACAGTCCTTCTTTGAGGAAAAATACACAAGTAGTCATTTATTTCTTCATTTTCCACAAAAGGTGTTGAGCCGATTTCCTAATATAAAAGGCACATCTTTCTCACGTGAAGTTGAGTTGTTGGTTCCCTTTGATTTAGCCTTAACTTTAATATATAAAGAAATTAATATATATATATATATATATATATATATATATATATATATATATATATTCTCCCCCATTTTATTTTCAGAAATGATTGATTCTCTCCTATTTATCTCTATTTCCGTAACCTTAAATTCGACATTGAAGCAAATCTATAATTCGAGGTTCTCGGTGGGTGTAAATGTTCTTGTACATTCAAATTCTTGTAACCCTAAATATTTAATTTCTCTTTTTTTTTCTTTATGCTTTTCTCTGCTTGTCTTCTTCTCCTTTGTTATATATCAATCTATTTCAGTTTAGGTGGAAGCATGTCACATAAATCATGCGAATCAGACTTGAAGTTTCGGAGGCCGAGATATCTGAACTTCAAGCATGTGCAAACTTCATTTTTTTCAAGTGGTGCATATTAAATTTGAACATTCAAAAAAGGAAAAATATACTACATTTTTTTGTTGTAGTAATAGATAGATGTATATTTAAACCATTTTGAAATGATATCCAGAATAATAAAATAATGTCGTGTCGATGTTTTGAATTAAATTGAAGCTAAGCATGGTGTAATTTGATTAAAAATGATGTAGGGTTACAATTGTTAATAAAAACAATACACAGTAAAAAGTATTGTAAATAAATGTATATTAGAAGAAAGTGTATTAGGAGAGAGTGTAGTAGAGTTAAAATCATCTTCAAGTTAAATAATACATATATGGAGTATACATGACATTAAGAGCATATATGGAGTATATGATATTCTTGAGCTCACAATAAACTTTAATATAAATTGTAGTTTTAAGTTATTTCAATGCAACTAGCACTGTCTTTCTTATGAAATAACATACAACAACAACAGCTAATTAATTATGACAAAAACAAAAAAAGACATGCATGCACACAAGTTTTGTGTTTATGAAATATAACAACAAGATTAATTGCAAGATGAGTTTTAATTAATTATATATGCGAGAGAGAGAGAGAGCAACTCAAACCAAACAATCAAATCGGCTCGGCCCGGATTAATCGATCTAATCAGGGCAACCAACTCGACATGTAGTTGTTACTCACACTCGGCCCGGCCCCACCAACCGACATTGGATCGTTCTGGTACCTGAACATCGTATAATTTGTTTGGTACTCAATAACTATTCAAATCCAGCCCATATATAAAAGCGAAAGTGATATCAATCGACACTACGACTGAATTATGTACCCGATTTGTAGAGTGGGTTCACAATCGAGAGGATGGAAAAACCCATCGTGGTGAGGCTGTTGTTGTCTTCCATAGCCGTCGGGCCCCACACCCTCTTGAGCGTTCGGGTTCCACTGAAGACTTATCTGGCTTCCTTCTATCAACTGCATATATATATTTATATATATCAACTGTTTATACTATAGCTTGAATAGATTTCAGTATATATTTTGTTTCCAAATCGTTTATGCGATAGTACCCGGTGTTTCAAACTCTTGTTAGCTTCATTGAGAGCATGCTCCTGCAAATATAAAAAATTAACCATTACAATTAAGATATAAAAAGCTGAAAAAATAATTATTAATTAATCAAGATTATACCTTTCTCTGAAGGTCTGTGAGAGTATCCAGCATTGCTTGGGTCTGCCACAAGGAAATTCATTAACGAAAAATCGAGAAATTATGAGAACATACGTTTTGATCCCAACCCAATTATTAATGTTTGATACCTCAATATATATCAGCTGAAAAATGCGATCTTTGATACCTCTAAAGTATACTGAATCATTTTCAAACATCTCAATACAAAAATTTAGAATGTTATTATATTTATAAACGGCCCCCTCCCCATATTATGCATCATACAAAATCTCAACCAATATTTGAAATCTATCTTTTCACTACTAAACTAATTAACAGATCGGCAGATGAAAACATATATACATGACAAACAGAATTGTGTAATTAAAGATATTGAATAAATAAGTAAATGATATTGAACGTACGTACCCGTGTTGATCTGATCTGCTTGAGAGACATATCAAGCTGTCGTTCGAGTGATTCAAGCTCCTTGCTGTTCAAAGGACCAAGATCCTCTCCAAGTAGATTCCTTAACAAAACAAAAAACAACCCAAATAATAATTGCATCATGAAGAAACTCGTCATTTGATTTCTAATGATATATATTGTGACTAAAATGTACCTTTGTGTACGCTGTAAGGCCTCGTAGCGAGCTTTAAGCTTTAGGTACTCCTGCTGGCTGCTTAGTTCCTGTGCATACACGTAATATGATTTCAAAGTTACTTCAATACATTTACACTCTTATAACGAATGTACGGAGTATGCATTTATTGAAAACTTATCGGCACAGCTACAAAGATTGAATCTTTGTTCAATAAACTCCATATATTGTGTGCGTGAGCCCAGCTCTTGCTAGGGATCGGACAATTTTAATTACATGTCAGAACTAATTTCGTTATCGTCATCATTTAATTTACATACAAAATAGCTTTCTTGATATGACTGCAACAGATTAATACATAGACATTGAGTAGGGCTTTATTTGTGAAATTTATAAGCCCTAAGTAGTGAACCTAATTTGGATCAAGCTGACATTTTTTTTCATAATGCAGGCGAGCTATGATTAACAATGTTGAAATACCAGTGCCTCCCTCGTGGATATATTCGGCTCGGGTGCTCCATAGTTGCATTTCTGATACCTTTCGAGTGTTTTCAGCATGCTGCTACAGAGACACAAGTTTTGCAATACATTAAGTACAAGAACAAATTAAAGAATATATGTATATAATGTATATATTCAAGAAGGTACTAATAAAAAAAAAAAAAAAAAGATACATCTTATTCCAGCTAATAATGATGCATGATTTAATTTGTGCAATCATTAATCCTTTGAACAAAAATGTGAGAGAAAAATATGAAGAAAATCACTCAACCCAAGAACCAAGTACAAATGAGGGACTACTCCTTAAACCCCAAGAATAATTACACATACCTCAGTTTAATTTTCAGTGTATAATGCATTGCACCTCTTTTTTGATTTGTCAGTATTATAATTAACTCAACAGGTAGCACCTAAATAAACCTTAAATAAAAACAAATGAAGTATAAAAAGCTCCCTTGTAACTGGATATTTCATACAAACAAAGGCCACTGCTAAAAGCCAAATCACAGATGAAAAATGCCAATTGCCTAACAAAAAATCCATACCCTTCTTCACCCATAAGTAACCACACACATAAACACAAGTCAACCCCAAGCAAAAAAAAAGTGAAAAATTAATTCACCCAAAGTTAATTAATTAATCCCTAGCTTCTAATATTTTAGGTTTTAATTTTTTCCTTTATTTAAAAAAGAGAGAAAAAAAAGAAAGAAAGAATGATCTAGGTTTTCTTGTTCCCTAATTATTGCCATCAGATCTTGAGGGCAAATTAAACCCAGGGATTACAAAAGAGTTGAAAAGAAACCCTAATTGCAAACATGAGATTTTGCAAGAACAGAACCTGAATAAGGCCATTCAATCGAGAAAGGGCTATCGAAAACAAGCGGATCGGGGCGGATAAGGCGATCTTTGAAAGAAAAAGAAAGGGCACAAAATTTTGAAAAATTCTCAGTCACAAGAAAGAACAATCCACTCCTATATAAGAGAGAAAAAAAATAAAAATACAATCTTTATTTGATATATATATAATAATTGGGTTTTCCATGGGTTTCCCGTTGCAGATCTAACAAAACCCACAAGCACAGAGTCCTACACGCCCCAAAGCATTCACGAAAACGGCAAAAGAAGCACCGAAAAAGATAACCCGCTTTTGATTCTCGGGAGAGCCCAGATCTCCAAAACACAGTAAAAATCAAATCTTTATAAATAAAAATAAAATCTTTAATAATCGAAAATCTTACACGAAGAAAGCAAGAAAGCAAGACGCAACGTTTTCGAAAACAAACAAAAAGAAAAACATTAAGGTAGGAACCTAGAGCTGCTGCAGAACTCGTAGAGCTTGCCCCTGTTGGAGAAGATAATGAGGGCCACCTCGGCATCGCAGAGCACCGAGAGCTCGTAGGCTTTCTTCAACAGCCCATTCCTCCTTTTCGCAAAAGTCACTTGCCTGTTGATCTTGTTTTCGATTCTCTTCAGCTCCACTCGCCCTCTCCCCATTTCTCTCTCTCTCTTTTCTTTCTTTCTTTCACACAAATATTAATTAATTTACTCTGCCCTTTATATATATATATATAATTGTTGTATGTATATGTATATTTTTTAACCTATCATCAACGTATGCATATAGTCAGAGGGGGAGGGGGGAGTAGCAGTAGTAGTCGCAGTATGAACACCATAACCCCACGCGTTCCCTTTTTTTTTTAATTAACTAATTAATTAATTACTTGGATTAATAAAGATTGATGTGATTGTGAGCTGAGGTTAATTATTCATCCAATCGAATCAGTCAAGAACGGTCAGGGTCGGGTCAGGGTCGGGGTCAGAGCTGGTGGTGGGGATATTGAGAATATTTGGTGGAAACCTTAAAACCGGTGGGTTAAAGGGTCGATCATACCGCCACGTGTCGACATTAGATTTGATTCTATTTATTTTACTGTGCCGAACCCTAAAGGAAATTAATTAATTAATTAATTAAGTTATGGTGTGAGAAATAATTGAAGTGTAGATTAAACAATAACTAATTTATAAGCTTACTTAATTACGCCAAACAAAATATAATTTGTCAACCAACAAAAAAAAATGCCAAGATATTTGTATTATAGATTAAGCATCCAAATATTGTCTTATTATAACTCATTATAACACATTCACTAGCCATGTTTGTCCAGAAAATCCTAGTAAGCTTTATGTACTCAATATGTTTATACTAAATAAGTTCGATTCATAAGTCACACATGCTTAATTTGCTCGTTGGATACTGAGATGATCAATCATAAATTTAACAAAAATATTAAGTTGCTCATATTATATAGTGACTCGCTCAGATTATCCTTACGTTTATATATTCGAAGAATATAATTATGCTCATAAACGATGAGTATATTTAATTTGTTAGACGAGTCTATTAATTTGTAGAATTATTACAAGTATCGTCTCTTGCTAAAATGGAATTTCTTCGATCATTGTCTTAGATTCTGAGTCCATAACACCATATATTTATTCAAAATTATGAAGACTTCGTTAATATGACAAAATTGTTCAAAATATAATTTCTCTTGCAAAGCTAATTTACATTGGTCTTCTCGGTAAGTGCGTGCGTGTTTGTTAGGGTTTGTAGGTGACATATATTTATGAGGTACATTAATTAATTTCCTCTCTCAATTTCTTGCAATCCTATTTAATTTCCTTGATTACTTGTTCATAAAATTAACCATTTCAAATGAAATGAATTATACATGTTAAGTACACATATTCAGCTCACAACAATATATATCAATAAAACCGCGACTCGTTAATTTCGAGTTACCGAACCCGATCGACAAATATGTACATGTACAAGGAAGTTTTAGTTGTATAGTACATTGGGTAACATTTTTATGTATGCAATGACTGAGTAGTAGTGGAGTAGAGTAACGCTATAAGAAAATTTGAGTAACAAATGAAGTTAGTACAAGAATAGATACAAATGTGAAGGAAGATATATATGTATGTGGGGACACAAGTGAAAGCCACATGGGGTGAACCTTAATAAAGCTAAAGCTCAAGACTGTGTTAAATGTCCCATTGCTGCATGCCACCCAAACCCTTTCACTACAATTCATTATCTTATAATTAATAACAAGTTGAAAAAAAAAATCTTTACAATGGTACACGATAATTATAAAAAAAAAATGATTTTTTTTTCAAAAAATTAAATATATAAATATAATTTTAAATTAATTAAATAATACTACCACTTTCATAAGAAATTATGCACACTTTATTTGAAAATTACAAATGAAATTTGCATAATTTCTTGGGATAAAAGTAGTAATGAATAAAGTTAAAAATTAAGTAAAAAGAAAAAAAAAAGAAAAAAAAAATCATCTAAAACTAATTATCACATTTTCTTTGTACTCCTATTCAAATTACTCCCTTAACAGTTTGCTTATTTTTTTTCGTGTCTTATAAGTTTGTACACTTATATTTTTTTTACTTAACTCATTTATTATGTACTTAACAATATTTATTATACATTTACTTTATGTTATATAATACTTAAAAATATTATTTTCTTAATTTACGTGAAAACTTTCAATTGTTCCAAAAATCTAAAAAATATTATTTTTTTAATTTACATGAAAATTTTCAGTTGTTCGGAAATGAATCTAATACTTTTTTTCGTCCAACTACAAAGTACAAACTTTCTTATTTTGGTTAATTTATCATAAAATATTATTAAATAATTATAACCATACAAACTTATTTTATTTATAATCACGATTCACTTATTAAATACACTATTTTTAAAATATCGCAGACACTAGTAATTGTGTACTTTTCTATAAGATGAGTGATCGAGTATAATTTATCATAAGTTATACCTTTTATATTAAGAAAAATATTCATATGTACTTTATTTTTAGTTTTGAATTTCTGAATTAATATTGAAATTATAATTATTTAATTTATTTAAATTTCAATTAATATGATAGTATTGTGTGTACAGAAAATTTATCGTAAATTAATATTGAAAAAGGTAAACTAATATTTTAATTATAAATAGTTTAAAAAATTGAAATGACTTATATATGAAATGTTAGTATTAATTTATAAAAAAATATTGACAAATGATATGTACTTAATAGATGAAGTATTTTTTAGGTGTTTGTGATGTGACAATTGATTTGGAATAGACAAAAATAAAAATAAAATATAATGTGTAACTATTGATTCATAATGAACAAGTACATATTGTCTATGGTCCATATCTTGATTTCAAGTTGTGAAGTCATTAATCATCTTATATATATACACCGAAAAACGTAATTGCATATAATTATATTTATGGAATGACAATCGAATCTTTAACACACATTTTATTACTTTGAACATATTCAAGGTGTGAGTTTTTTTTTTTCAAATAATTGTAAAAGGCTAGTACCCCGTATTTTCATTATCGAGCCAATAATACTACAAAAAAAATCTACTTGTGTTTTAAAATTAACCAATGTTAAAATTATGTAGTTAAATGAGTAATTGAAGTTCAATAGTAGGAGTAGATGTTATTAAATTAAAATTTATAAATTATGATGAATCGTGTACCCACATATATATATATATATATATGATAATGACAAATAGGAAACAAATAAAGGATAGATGAATTCACAGTATAATGTGGAACTCTAAAATCATAGAAACATCACGGCACAAATAAAGAAAATTCACGATATTAATAAAGAGGTGCAATAAGGCAACTATAGATAATCTCTAATTATTGGTGTAGAGATCGATGACAACAAAAACTAAATAGGAATAATAATAAAATTATATTTATAATATGAAAAAATTAATTCTAGTACAAGCACACCTTGGCTTGAAACTCAGCATGCAACAAATTGTCGAAAATACGTTGAGCTGCATCATATCTTGCACCTGCCGTGCCTTCTTTCAAAGGCCGCAACTCACGATTGTCTCGAACCATGCGAGCGAGTGCAGAAACAATTTTTTCAGCTCTTTTTCTCGGCTTGCCCAGTACTCAATTTCCCCCACAAATTTGTTCTTAGTTGAATTTGAGCAACACTTCAACACATGAGATGTTCAACCATAAAAATCATAACATGATATGTTAGTTAGACATCGTGTTAAACATAAGTTGAATTATTTTTATCACTCTAAACAAAAATAAAATAAAATATTACATTGATTCAACATAATAAAAGATTTAAAACTATAATAATTACTACATATCTTTAATTATGTTTCAATACACATAGATAAAACTACAACATGTATTATGGCATATAAATGTCAATCAAATTATCCAGGTTGCATGGACAACTCATTTTTCGGTTCGTACCCTATTCAGATTGAATTTATATCCCTCCTACTTGTACTATATATACTAGCAGTCCTAACCAAATACGCGTCTAATCATTCAACGAGTACAATCGCAAACGGAACTCTTTTCAAATCATATTATTTTGCTAGAGAGATATATACATGCATGACCTCGATCATCAAGTGCAAAAGCATATAATAAAAAGAAAATTGATCCAAAGACTTTAACATGAATAAAGCATGGTGAGGCGAGAGCACGTCAAATTACTATATTTCAATTGGACTTTAATCTTTATCTTTGATAAATTAATTTTGGGACAGCACATTAAATTAGTAGATAAAGATTGTGTGAGATATTTGATTTTGAAGAAAGGCGTACGTTTGAATTGATGATGATGGAGGTGGGAGGAGGGGACCAATGTCTAGAATATTTATATTTATTTTTTGGAAATAAAATAATGGGAAATTGTAATAGTGGATGATGAATAATATGGGTGGGGGCGTACAAATTCATTACCTTAAAGGAGCGAACACTCTTGGGCTCACCCATCATGACACGTGGGCCTTATTCCGTTTAGGGAAATTTTACTTTGAAGGAGGTCACATCGTATGGGGCCGTCTGCATTATAAGCCCAACTCAGGCCCAGCCCACCAATCAGTCTCGCACATCATCAATTACTGTACTCAGTTACAACGTTTTTATTTCTTAATATTAATTAAAATGAATTACTACAGTAGTAAAATACCAAAAACATTGGTAGATCTATTGTGTGTTACGAGTAGTATGTATTGGAGTTGTCGTGATCGTGATCGGTCAAGTCAATTATTAGTCTTCGAAATACACAACAAATAATGCAAATGGTAATAATGTACTTTAACTGAATAAAACAATGTACATTATAATTTGGATGTAGCTACGCCAGCCACACATGATTATGACATATGTATACATACTATGTGTAATGTGTATTATTTTTATTTCTCTCCTCATCATTCACCATGCTCTCAAATTTTACATTTTTTTTTTTTGAAATCAAAATTAATTAAATGTCCTTCCAACCAACACATGAAACGGATCCATCCTCCTCTCGACTGGTCGGAAAATTCGTCGGTAACAATGGAATTACTTTGACGGTTGGAAGTAGTTCAAAAGATGAATTGAGAGTTGTGTTTATGGATGTGTCAATGTCAATTGTATAATATTATATAGTAAGGTGATGAGCTGGTTTGGAAAGGAACATGATCGAGGTGACAGGTGTGTGTTTTCCAATGTGTGCCACCACACCACAAAATGCAATACCCTTCATTTTCCTAATTTAGAACTTCAATTATTCATACTGTGAATGAGTAAAAATGTGCAGTGAAATGCATTCATTGCTCTTGCTCACCCCCTTCTTTTTTTGTTATTAACTGTTTGTTTCTAAATTCATCACCAACTGTAAATTGATTTTTTCTCACCATAGATTTTCACCCAAACAGAGCTTCTTTGTGTTTTGGGCTTGGCTTGTATTTGTTAAACAGGCCAATCAATATATATATATATATATATGGGCCTGAAATTTCACTTCTTTGCAAAACACACAAAATGTACATCTTCATGCATAAAAGAGCATGTGAGTTCAAATTACACAAACCATATATAATATATTTTGTATTTATATGAACACTTATTATCATTGTGTTTCCCTCAATAACCTGGATTCCTCGAGCCTACGACGTTCTTTGACGTACGAAATGTAGCTCGTGGCTCTATTGTCGACATGCTCGTCTCCTCCTTCGTTGTCTTGATCATGATGCTCGTTGTTTCTGAACGACACCGTCTTAACCAGATGAGAAACGGGGCTGCTCGGCTGGACGTTGGTGGCCGATGATGTCAGCTTGGAGTTGGGGGTGCGACAGAATGACATCATCAGCTTGCTCTTCATGAGGCCTCGTTTGGGGCTGCCGCCTACTTCCATCCTCGATATATATATTGGAATATTTTTTATGTATTGGATGATATATCGTTAAATCGGTTGTGTTTGCCGTTTTGGTAAGGCATGTGAACCTCTATATATACACACAATGTTACACCAAAAAAATGATTTGATTTGATCTGATCAAATGGAGATAGAATTGAATCTTTTTGTAGTTGAGAATATATGTGGCCCATTCATTATTATAGCTTCTTTATATTCTTTGTGATCGATCTGCATATTTAATTTTATTGGTCATTTTGTAAAGATGCGGTTCTATGGATATTGTAAATTAGATGGACAATTGGACATGAATATGTATAGATACATATTTGTGTATATGTCATGATCTGTTTTTGTGAAAGACCAATGTGTATCAATTAGTCAACGCCGCCGGCCATTGAAGGTGCATGGTCCCCTAATCTATACCCCACCCACCCTTTACTCAAAATAATAAAAACGTATGTGTGACAATTCGTATAGCTTTGGCATTAGTTTGACTTTATCTAATCCTACTCATATATATGAGTCATGAAGCCTATGTACAAACTACAAACTACAAAGTGGTGTGGAATGATACCATAAATTGGTAGTGGAGAAAGCACAAACTAATATGCCGACTATATATGATTCTTGTTTCAATAATTTCCATATATATTCCATAGTCAATCATATTAATATGTTAAAGATCAGTCCCATAGTGTTTTTAATTTTAATGGTAATTAGATATTGAAAGAGGATGTGTGGAAAGTCGTTTTAATGTTAATTTTATTTTATTTTTGTTATTTAGAAAAAAGCGTAAATAGCACAGAATGATCCATCTGTGAAGGAGTATGATCAACAATTTGAGTAGGCTAGTCTGAGTGTGTGACAACTTATGGTTTGACTCGACTAGCTCGATTGATATCAATATCATTACAAATTATTTTATTGAAACAAATTAGTTTTGACTAAAATATACTGTTGTACTCCATATGAAAAAAATCCAGGTTTGAGTACGTAGGGGGGCCGTGCTGAAATAAATGGGCCGGCCGGGGGCAAACGTGTCATTATTACGTACGGTGATGTTGTTATTGACTTAAAGGAGGAGCTGAGGCCAGGGTATTTTGCAACATCATCATTAATATATAACCCATCTTTCATGTATTGATCATCGATCAGCTGATGAAAACAACGACGAGGCTAATTCGCTCCAGATCATATTATTAATTGTTGCTGCTGCAATTATATATATATCCTGATCATTGACATTGTTTGGCATTAGTGGAGGAGGAGGAGGGCCGAATGAAAGAAGGCCCGATGATGAATTCATGCAAACACACTACTCTTCGTTCGACTAGTTTGATTTTTTTTTCACAACTCTGATATCAGTAGCCATAACAGAAAACAACAACATCATCAAAACACTCCGGTCCCCAATTTGGATTTATATAACTACACAAAAAATATATACTATATGAGATTAAGATCAAAATTCATGGTCAACTATATGTAATTCAATAAACTGCATATTGAGAAACAGAGAGTTTTGTTGAATTTTTTTGTACCTGAGAGTTCAGTGTCTCTGCCAAGACTGCAAGTACCAAACAAACTGAAATTATATATAGGAAATATTGATCCAACTTTATTAGGAGTGAGTATATACTAGCTACTCCTATATATGTAAGCAATTAAATCAGCACACCTAACTAGTAGTATATCTCTTTCTATATTACTAATAAAGAGCTGATCGAGAGTATGAATGTGTAGACAAGTGCAAAATGTGCAATAGCTCTTCTCATCCATTCATTCTTATATATACATGGATTGACCTCGATTTTATCGTGGACTCGATTAACAATTTTAGTTACGTCACAACGAATAGGGATGCAAACTAGTCAAATGTTGATCATATTCGGCATTTTTGATCAAAATTTAAACAACCTCGAGTGCGAGCTCGACTCGTGAGTCGAGAAAGATGATGCTTGAGCTCGATTCGATCGTACTCGAGGAATTCGTTAGTCGTTCGGCTAAAATAATGTGATTACATGTATATATGTAAATAGAAAATCAATTATTTTATAGTATAATCAAAATGTCTCAATTAATTTATTACTACTCCTACATTAATGAAACATTTTGAAACGGAAAAAGATTAGATATAGATAGATAGGTTCACATTATTATTAAAATCGAGTGGCAAGGAAAGGGACACCGTGTTGTTTCCCGTGTTCACCTATTTTTATATTATTGCCTTGTATTTTTTTTCCATTATACTGTAGTAGTACTCATTTTGTTTTATTAATTTTGGCATAACTAAGAAAAACCTACTAATGATATATAAGAGAAAAGACAATAATATTAATCAATTTCAACTGTCTGTACAAAATGGTTTATTTCAAAGATTTTTGGAATTTACCTAAACATGATAATATGTATTATTGAAATAATTAAGATCATCATCATCTTTATATTCTTATTGTCTGCATTTGAACACATAATATAACACTTGTATACTTGCATTTGGTGACTTAATTGTTGGAACAATAATCGAAGACATACTCATGGGGCTCACGATCCAACTAATAGTCACTTGATTCTCAATTCGAAATAACAATCTCATTCTTACACTAAAAAATACTCTCTCACTTTACTTCTTTTATTTTCTAGACTTCTTTACTTATGGGGTTCATTCTTTTTTATGTAAAATAAATATAACTATTCAATTATATTTTATTTCTATTTTATTCAGTTATATTTTTTTTACTTATAATTAATCTATTTTAAACTTAAAAATTCATTTTTTGGTCAAAAGCAACATTTGTATTAATTTCTATACTCATAAAAATGTCTCAATATGTTTTGGAACGAAAGAAGTAAGGTATAGTTTTTTTCTAATATAGGAAAAATTGTATCTTTAAAATTTTAAAGTAAATTAATAAATTACTATATATAAATAAATTATATTTTAAGTGAAAAATTAATAATTTGAGTGTTTCAATTTTTTTTAACGACTATTGAAGGATTAATTAAATATTAAATAAAATGTGACTATTTTTTTGTTAAAATAGACAAAGTGAAATAATCTTTAAAACTTAAAAACACTAGTAATTTATTAAATTATGTTGCGCACTTATTTTAATTTACTCAATATGTCAATTTTATAATTACTAAAAAATTATACTTCTTTGGTTTCTACTTTCTACAATAATTTTCACATTTTGCAAGTACAAAAAATTAAGGAAAAATATTACTCCATTTATCCTATTAATATTACTCTCACCTTTTCAATTTATAATACAATTATAATCTTAAATTTTCATCTAATTTGTTTTACTTTACTAACAATTAATAATTTTATTTTTTTTATTTTAAATAAAATATAAATTTTAGTTTTTCATAAATATAATAAAAATATTTTTTTCTTAATTTGTGTGTTTTAAGAATAGGAAGGTATTTATTTAGGTGACGCAAAGTGTATTTTAATTCGGAGGCCCAAATTATACTAGTTGCATAACCTTTGGAGAGGCCCATATATACCGATCTGGCCCTAATTTTCCCTCGCAAAAGGAACTAGTGAATAGCGGGCTTATTTAGCAAATAAGAAGTCCTGGACTTTTCCCGAGTTGGTGATTTTTCTGTGGAGAGTATAACAAAGTCCATATGTATATTTATTTTTCATTTATAGTTTTATGGTAAGAACGTTTTTTAAAAATAGTAAAAAAATACTCGTACTAAATCTTTAATTGTAATTTTGTGAGATTTCATTACATTATCACTTTTACTTTGTTAACAGTACCTAGTTTCTTTGTCCCCGCTAGTTGTCATGCATAACTCATTTGTAAAATTGTAATTAAAAAAAATATATATATGACACAACTATAGTAAAAAAAATTTATGTATAAAATAGCAATCACAAAATTGTATAGAGAGAAAACGTGTAGTTTGTATGTATATGTAAAGATATATATGAAAAAAGATACGATATCATGCAAAAGAGCAAAAAAAAGAAGAGAAAAATTCCTTTAATTTAAATCTGAGTGTAGATTCGATCGGTCTATTAGCAAACTAATTAGAACAAACAATTACTAAAAAAAGTTAATTAGACCAATATATATAACATGATGATGAATTTGACATGAGAATATATCAGCTAAGTCTAAGAACTAAGAAGCTCATATACGACGACGTACGTACGAGGTACAATTTATTGTGTATAAATAAAATAGTTCCCGTGAAAATTAAGTTCTGGATTTGGGTATATATATGTATATGCATGTATGTGCATAAACTCATAGTACTATAGCTAATAATTAGAAGGTGGAATTAGTGTAAATTTGCATCCGACTAAGAATGTGTTCGAAGTTGTCGGTCGATTTCTCAATCGGATGGGAATGTATCCCTTCGTAGGTTGTCACCACGACTCCTTCATCTTTCGATAGCCTCTGAATCTGCTTCTTTACGTTGCAACCTTGGTGCGTGCACCTATAATAGCTCCTGCATTCGTGCATTATTTAAGTCAACATTAACACTTGTGTGTGTATATATATGTGTGTATGAACTAGCTATATTATAGATGAATTAATCTATATATAAAACACACAATGATATATATGATGTTCTCAACTAGTATCAGTCTAATTACGACGAATATTTTGCAATGAATCCTTTGTAAGTTAGAATATTTTGCAATAAAAGCCTGTTTTTCTTATAATTGTTGTAATTATAAGTCCTTTTGACTAATCAAAACAAGTATAATTGTTGAAGACTAAAACAAGTACTAAAGTGATATGTAATGATATAAATTTAATTACATTAGTATTAGTTAATTAATTACTCCATAACATTTAATTAAGGTGTATAACAATAATTTTGATTTTGATCATGAAAATATAATTAATTAAATTCCTAACTTATTAATTAGCACACAGCAAAATAAGTCCAATATATATATACATAGCCATATAATCTCCTAACCCTACCTCTTAGGGTTTTTAATAAACTCTCGTACAAGATCATTTATATCAATTTATTTGGTCATGAAAATTTCAATATTGTTATTAGTACTGTAGTAATTAACTTATAATACTTGGAACTAATTTAATTTACTGGTTATATATATAATTAACAAATCATACACACACACACGAGATTAATCAAATAAGAAAAACAAGAAATTAAACCTTGGGAAATTGTTGTTCTTGACCGCCTTCTGACCGTACTTCCTCCACCTGTATCCGTCATCGAGTATATCGACTTGGCTTCTCGTCTGAAAAGCGTATCTAGGTTTCCTAGACTTATTGCCGGCTCCTACTCCGGCTGCAGCCTTCTTCTTGCCAGCTGTCGCCTCGCCCGCAATTATATGATCGCGATCGCCGTCGTAAGATGATCTCGGAAGCTCCATCATCGCCCCCTTCACGAGATGATCCTCGGGAGTAATCAGGTGGTTTGAATCTGAGATTTGATGAGGAGTTGTTGACTGAAATATGAACGGATTATTCATCTCCATTTTTATTCAAAAGAGAGAAATGGAGAGAGAGAAAGGAGATTTATTTTCAAAGTTTTGTTCAAGAAGTTATTAAGAGGAATTGGAATTTGGTTTTTTGTTTAATAATAATAAAATTATTATTAACATAAAAAGTGGGGATATTAAAGCCAAAGGCGGCTACATACATATAGCTTTGGTAGTATCTTTATATATATGTGTATGTGTGTAAGTCTTAAACGTTTGAAGTCGTGAATGGCACGCAAAGTCAAAAAAGGTATAGTAAAAAATGGTGGGTATTTTATCTAATCTGATTTTGTTGGGTTGAATTTGTGGGGTGAAGATCAAATTAAGATTTATTGTAAGGTAGATATAGATATTAGAAAGCTAATGCAATATCAACTTAGATCATTGAGTTTAATTTGACTTCTCATAATTTCACTTTTTCATTCTCAAACCAAACCAAATCACATGTTATCCTAAATATATACTACTACTATTATTCTAAAATACTCTCTCCTTTCTTAGATTTTTAAATATGATAACACTTAATTTTTCATTTAAAAAAGAAATGTGACTATTAATTTAAAACATAAGCAGTAAATAACACATATTATTTCTTATAATTTGCAAAAGAAATGTCAATTTTTCTAGAACAAATAAAGTATTTGTTGAAGTTGGTGTCACAAAACCGCAAAATTTGGAAAAACGTAAGCTAGCGCCCAGCTACGTTCCTAGCGTCCCGCTAGGATAGAACGTGCCAGTTTCAGCACACCTTCTGCGGGGTCAGCACGAACGTGCCAGGAAGCTAGCGCCCCGCTAGGATCCTAGCGCCGCGCTAGGTCCCCAGATTCAGCATACGCGGATTTTGATTCTTTCCTATTTTAAATAGGATTTGTTTCCTACTCCTTCTAGGACTCTTATGGGCGAGTATTAATGTTTCCATACATTAATTAGGATTTCCCCCTATATAAAGAGAGCTGCTCCATTGACACAGAAGACACGAAAAACATCAATTATAATTCTATAGCTATTGCGTGAGATTTGAGGGTTTAGAGCGTATATCATCCTTGTAATCGTGAAGCAATATTATAGTGAATTGTTCGTCGTTCCTCCCGTGGTTTTTCCCAGTTGGGTTTCCACGTAAATTCTTGTCTTCTCTATTTTATTGTTGATTTCTTTTCTTCGGTATTCTTGTTTTCTTCATACTATACATCGTCCGATCGACAACAAGTGGTATCAGAGCTAAGGATCTATGACGAGCGTGAAGTATGACATACCGATGCTGGATCTCAACACAAGGTTCCCGATTTGGCAATACAAGATGAGGTTAGTTCTACGATCCATGAAGCAAGAGATCGCCCTCAACGGTATTGACAACATGCCGGTTCATATGGAGCATGACGAGCGTGTGTCGCTCGATCAGATGGCTATGGCGACCATAGGGCTCCATGTATCGAACAGTTTGGCGGAGGACATCATGGAGATGAAGACAGCGAAAGAATTGTGGGAGAAGCTTGAAGAGATGTGCATCACCAAGACGGTGTCAAGTAAGCACAATTTGAAGAGGAGTCTTTATTTCCTCAAGATGGCGGAGGGATCCTCGATCCAAGCGCACGTAGCGAAGTTCAAGGAGAAGGTTGCCGACCTCGGCAACATTGGCGTGAAGATCGAAGATGATGATCTTGCGTTTTGGCTCCTAATTTCTCTACCCCCTTCTATGGCGACCTTCCGTGATACTCTCCTATATTCCGCTCGAGAGAGTCTCGCGTTTAAAGACGTTATTTCGGCTCTCTCATCTAGGGATAATATTATGATGATGGAGAATCCTAATTCGGGAGAGACGCCAAGCGAAGGGTTGAATGTCCGTGGGCGGACAACTCAGAAATCGAGCCAGAGGTCTCGATCGAAGTCACGACATAGTAACAAGGTTTGCAACTATTGCAAGAAGAAGGGTCACATCAAAGCCGATTGCTACACCTTGAAAAATAGGTTGGAGAGAGAAGGCGGCAACAACAACAACAATAATTCCGGGAAGAGTTCCGGTGAAGTTGGTGTAGCCGAGAATTATTGTGATCTCCTTATGGCTTTGGGTGAGGTCTCCAAATCAAGCGAGGAGTGGATTCTAGACTCGGGATGTACGTTCCACATGTGCCCGAATCGTGAGTGGTTCGAGTCTTTTGAAAAGGTGGAACAAGGTGCGGTGACTATGGGAAACAACGCGTCATGCAAGATCGAAGGGATAGGAAGCATCCGGATCAAGATGTTTGACGGCGCGATCCGCACCCTAAGCGAGGTTAGATTCGTCCCCGGCTTAAAGCGGAATTTAATTTCGCTTAGTACTTTGGAGCTCAAGGGTTACTCATTCACCGGAGAAGGTGGAGTCGTGAAGGTGGCCAGCGGTTCGTTGGTCGTTATGAGAGGTGAACGTAAGTCAAATAGGCTTTATGTTCTTGAAGGGACCACGGTGAAAGGCGAAGTAGCCGTGGGTGATTCCAAGGTCCAGGATGTCGATACGACGAGACTTTGGCATATGCGTCTAGGGCATATGAGTGATTCCGGAATGGCCGAGTTGAGTAGACAAGGGCTTCTTGGAGATAAGGGCTTGTCGAAGTTGGAGTTCTGTGAGCAGTGCGTCTTTGGGAAGCAAACGAGGGTGAAGTTCACCACTGGCGCTCACACGACAAAAGAGATACTCGGGTATGTCCATTCCGATTTATGGGGACCATCCCCGGTCCCCTCCACTGGAAGTTCTTCCTACATGCTTACCATCATCGATGACTATTCCCGAAAGGTTTGGTCGTTCTTCTTGAAGAACAAGAGCGACGTGTTTTCTACCTTCAGAGATTGGAAGGTGATGATAGAGAAACAAACCGGGAAAGTCGTGAAGAACCTACGTACGGACAATGGCCTAGAATTTGTGTCCGACGAATTCAACCAGTTCTGCAAGAGTTCGGGGATTGTGAGGCACCACACTGTGAGATACACGCCCCAGCAAAATGGAGTAGCCGAGAGGATGAATCGCACGATTATGGACAAGGTACGTTGCTTGTTAGCAACTTCTGGGTTGAGTAAAGGTTTTTGGGCTGAAGCGGCTTCTTTAGCATGTTACCTTATCAACCGATCCCCGTCCATGGCGATTAATAAGAAGACTCCACAAGAATTGTGGAAGGGATCTCCGGCAAATTATGAGGACTTGAGGGTGTTTGGGTGTCCGGCCTACATGCATGTCAACGACGGGAAATTGAGTGCACGTTCTAAGAAGTGCATATTCGTTGGCTTTAAGGAAGGAGTTAAAGGATACAAGCTTTGGTGTCCAGAGACGAAGAAGATCATTCTAAGCCGTGATGTAGTCTTTGATGAGGCTTCTATGATTGGTGATCGGGCGTCTAAAGGGAATCTCGAGGTTCCAAGTACTCCTATTGAGGTGGAGCCGGACAGGGTGCAAGAGGAAGATGATGGGTCAAGTTTCCCGACCGATGAGACGAGTAGTTCGACTACTCCGGAAGATCCAAAAGAGGTGGAGCCGCAATGCATAGCTAGAGATAGGCCAAGGCGAGAGACTCGACCACCTAGAAGGTTAGCCGAGTATGAGTTGGTCGCTTATGCCTTGAGTGTAGCCGATGATGTTGATTCGTATGAGGAACCTTCCTCATATGACGAGGCGGTTACTTGTGATGACTCGGGCAAGTGGATGCTAGCTATGCAAGAAGAGATGGAGTCTCTTCATAAGAATGGCACTTGGGAGTTGGTTGATCTCCCTAAAGGCAAGAAGGCCATCGAGTGCAAATGGATCTTCAAGAAGAAGGAGGGCATCCCTGGGGTTGAGGACGAGAGATATAAGGCGAGATTGGTGGCTAAAGGTTTTAGTCAAATTCCCGGAGTAGATTTCAATGATGTGTTTTCACCGGTGGTCAAGCATAGCTCGATTCGAGCAATTTTAGGCATTGTGGCAATGCATGATTTGGAGCTTGAGCAAATGGATGTGAAGACGGCCTTTCTACATGGGGAGCTCGAGGAAGATATCTACATGGTCCAACCCGAGGGGTTCGAGGGTTCAAACCAAGGAAACAAGGTGTGTTTTCTCAAGAAGTCCCTATATGGTTTGAAACAGTCTCCTAGACAGTGGTATAAACGTTTCGACACGTTTATGATTAAGAATGGTTTCCGAAGGAGCTCCTATGATAGTTGTGTGTATTTTCGTAAAGGCCGTGATGGGTCTTTAGTTTATCTTCTCCTCTACGTCGACGATATGTTGATAGCGGCAAAGGATAAGTCGGAGGTGGAGAGAGTCAAGGCACAACTTAGTAAGGAGTTCGAGATGAAGGATCTTGGTGCGGCAAGGAAGATCCTAGGAATGGAAATCACAAGAGATCGAAGAGATGGCAAGTTGTATCTTGGCCAAAAGGGGTATATAGAGAAGGTGCTACGTCGGTTCAACCTTGAGAATGCGAACCCGGTAAGTACTCCCCTTGGAACACAATTTAGACTTACCTCTGCTTACTCTCCGACTACGGAGAAGGACATCGAGGATATGGCTCGAGTCCCTTATTCCAATGCAGTTGGGTCCTTAATGTATGCCATGGTGTGTACTCGTCCGGATTTGGCCCACGCCGTGAGTGCCGTGAGTCGGTATATGGCGAATCCTGGAAGAGAGCATTGGAAGGCGGTGCAATGGGTGTTGCGCTATTTGAGAGGTACGTCTAACAAGAAGTTGGTGTTCGGGAGGAATCAAGATGATGTGCGAGGGTTCGTGGATTCCGACTATGGCGGTGATCTAGATAAAAGAAGATCTCTTACCGGGTATGTTTTTACCATTGGTGGGTGTGCTATAAGTTGGAAAGCTATTTTGCAAAGTACGGTGGCCTTATCAACTACCGAGGCGGAGTATATGGCGGTCACCGAGGCTTGCAAGGAGGCGTTATGGTTAAGAGGTTGGTTTAGAGAGCTCTTGAAGGGTTCAAAGACGACGTCCATCTTTTGTGATAGTCAAAGTGCTATTTGCCTCACAAAAGATCAAGTGTTCCATGAGAGAACAAAACACATTGATATTCGTTATCACTTTGTCCGTGAGGTGATCGCTCGAGGCGATATTAAGGTGAGTAAGATTAGTACTCACGACAATCCGGCGGACATGTTGACGAAGAGTTTACCCGCAACCAAGTTTGAGCTTTGCTCTAGCTTGGTTGGACTTCGATCGAGAGATTAAGCCCTTAAGGGCTTTTGGAGGAAGGCGATAGGCGAATGATGTTAGCGGTTTGGTGTCAAGGTGGAGATTTGTTGAAGTTGGTGTCACAAAACCGCAAAATTTGGAAAAACGTAAGCTAGCGCCCAGCTACGTTCCTAGCGTCCCGCTAGGATAGAACGTGCCAGTTTCAGCACACCTTCTGCGGGGTCAGCACGAACGTGCCAGGAAGCTAGCGCCCCGCTAGGATCCTAGCGCCGCGCTAGGTCCCCAGATTCAGCATACGCGGATTTTGATTCTTTCCTATTTTAAATAGGATTTGTTTCCTACTCCTTCTAGGACTCTTATGGGCGAGTATTAATGTTTCCATACATTAATTAGGATTTCCCCCTATATAAAGAGAGCTGCTCCATTGACACAGAAGACACGAAAAACATCAATTATAATTCTATAGCTATTGCGTGAGATTTGAGGGTTTAGAGCGTATATCATCCTTGTAATCGTGAAGCAATATTATAGTGAATTGTTCGTCGTTCCTCCCGTGGTTTTTCCCAGTTGGGTTTCCACGTAAATTCTTGTCTTCTCTATTTTATTGTTGATTTCTTTTCTTCGGTATTCTTGTTTTCTTCATACTATACATCGTCCGATCGACAACAGTATTCAACACTATATTTATAACATCTTATATAATATATTTATTATAAGTGGTACAAATTGAAATTAGACCAATAACATCTTAAAATATGTAATTATATTGTCGAGTCGTTGTTCGGTGATTTTTTGGTGCGCCAAAGGCGCGTTCGTGCCATAGACCTTGTGCACAGGCGATATCTCGACGTCAATTTCTGCTCATGAAAATATATCCAAAAATATATATCGCTCTTTTGACTTGATTTCTCACTAATGACTAAACATGAGATATTCAACAAATCTACATCATTCTCGTCGTCTCATGACTCGGTAAAAAAGGATATGCTATTTTTATTTTTTAATGTATGATTGCAAATCTTAGGAAAAGATTTATCTTTATCCGGTGAAAGTGTCCTATACGTATACGAATATTTCTATCTCGAAATAATTAATTTTATAGACAATGGTTTGAATTTTGTACTACAATTCAATATTCAAGA
The DNA here is from genome assembly GCA_954870475.1 of Euphrasia confusa. Taxonomy (NCBI): domain Eukaryota; kingdom Viridiplantae; phylum Streptophyta; class Magnoliopsida; order Lamiales; family Orobanchaceae; genus Euphrasia; species Euphrasia confusa. The sequence continues at coordinate 48,392,545 of OX940949.1, read as the reverse complement.
TTTTCTAATTCGTACCCAAAAACATTTTTAATACACCACTCCTACGTATGTACGTTCACACACATTTATAGATGCCAAGTGTGTTGAAAAAAAAATGGAAATTAGGGTTTAATTGTTTTTTTTTCAAGAACTTGGTGGTTTTAAAGATGGTACAAAATATATAAGCGATTACTCAATCTATTTATAAAATTAGAATGATTATTATTAGTAATTATTATGTCAATACTTTTAGTTGGAATTAGGAAGGTGACGGGCGGTGAGTTAGGTCAAAGTCAAAATTGAAGATTCACGTGTTTCTTTGGTTTGACTCTTGTTAAATAAAAAATAATATTACTACTCGATCCACTTGTTTGGATTTGGTGGCCATTTGCATTTTTCCACTCGTCTTTGAGATTAACATCGATCATATATATTGCATGTAAACAAATCTCAACACATAGGGTGACACTTTATTTTCATTTAATTCGTTTAAACTTATTTAATATTCAAAAAAAAAAAAAAAATTATGAAGAAGAGAGATGAGAAATTTTACCACCGATTGTTTGGCCCTCGTCATCTAATAGATGTAAATTAGACACTTGAGAAAGAGAACTAACAAAAATTTCACTACAAGATTTTTTTTTTCAAGAGATCGAACTTGCATTGTTGAATAGTTGCACTCGCGTCGATCAAAACAAATTTACTTATGACCAGACACATCTGGGCTATTTTGAGTCAGGACCCAGAATCCGTTTGAGTCAGTTGAATTCAGGAGAATCGACTGAGGAGACATTCCTTTTGGAGTGCTAAGATGCCGAGGGCATGCTCTTGGAGTTGGCGTCAGCTTCTTAAACTACGCCCAACCGTGTTACCAGCTATACAGATGCGGGTCGGGGATGGATCACAGTTTTACCTTTGGAGGGACCCGTGGCATCCTCTAGGTCGATTGGAGGAGGTGTGTCAGTTGGGACCGTAGCTTAGGAGGCTTCCTAGAGCTGCGTCGTTGAGTATGGTCATAGTTGATGGGGTGTGGAGATGGCCTGCAGACTTTGCGGCGGAGTTTGTTGATCTTATGGATGGATTGTCGAGTATAGATGTGAGGACAGATACAGTGCGGTGGACATTGCATCGATTAGGGACCTACACCTCTGACTCGGCATATACTCTTTTCCGTCCGGAGGGGCCCAGGGTGCCGTGGGCTGCCCTTTTGACTGGACCAGGACGTATCCCACGACATTGTTTCATTATTTGGATGGCTATTCGTGGTCGGCTGCCGACTAGGGATAAGCGTTGAATTGGTCGGGAGGATGACTCGTGTGTGCTTTATGGTGGGGAGAGCGTAGAGACACACTCTCACCTTTTCTTTGAGTGCCCCTTCTCACGGGATTGCTTGCGGAGACTAAAGGTGGATGTTGGATTTCTATGGCCACGTGGTAGTTGGCATAGTGCTGTATTGCGGGCTTCTAGTCGATGGTGTGGGAAACACTTGATATCTTGCGCGTATCGTGGACTTCTCGCTGCTCTGATTTATTTTATTTGGCTCGAGAGGAACACGAGAATTCATGAGGCTCGTTCGGTGTCGCCTGAAGTGGTGGCCTCTCAGGCGATTTCTATCATACAAGAGAGGATCCGCTCGTTGCGACTTCCAGATTCTTTTCAGGCACGTGCGCTGAAGAGAGTATGACATATAGCCTGGTGATTGTGTTTGTATTCTTTAGTGCTATATGTTTTGTTGGTTGGTTAGAGAGCTAGTCTGTTAGCTCGGTGATGCGGTGGGGGTTTAATTTGTTGAAATTATGAATGTAGTAAACTTGAATGTAGGTTCTTAGAGGAATACGAAAAGTTATGTATCTAGAATATGATAAGTCTTTTATCATATTTAATATTGTACTTGAAGAGTCACACACGACATTATAAATAGTCGTGTGGAATAAGAACTCTTTAGGGGTGTCATTCGACACATAAATAATATCTTATAATGATCAACCCCTCTCTTCAAGAATTACTATACGAGCCACTCTAAAAATACTAACATGGTATCAGAGCCACCTTTGGTTTAATAACCCTTCTTACTCTCCTACTCAATTGACGACTATGAGTCGATCTTTCTAAAAACCCTCAAAATTGCCAAAATTGGCTAAAAGCTAGGAAATCGTGAGAACTAGCCTTCCCAACAAGTTTGCAAAGTAATCCTTGTTGGATGAGAGTGTTCCAAAGTAGGAGACATTCGTATCTCAATCAAAATGAGGTATAACAACGAGGGAGTAAAAACAAAAAGAAGAGTTCGAAGAAAGCTGCACATCAATTGTAACGTAAAAACAATCGTAAAGGTAACAAGCCGATGCAAGAGCTTTGTTTCTTTATATGCCAAAGGGTGAAACAGATCCAGTCTTGAAAATAAACAAAATTTCGAAGAAGTGCATCAAAGTTTAGAAGCATTCAAGTTTAAGGAGGAGTGTTGAAATTATGAATGTAGTAAACTTGAATGTAGGTTCTTAGAGGAATACGAAAAGTTATGTATCTAGAATATGATAAGTCTTTTATCATATTTAATATTGTACTTGAAGAGTCACACACGGCATTATAAATAGTCGTGTGGAATAAGAACTCTTTAGGGGTGTCATTCGACACATAAATAATATCTTATAATGATCAACCCCTCTCTTCAAGAATTACTATACGAGCCACTCTAAAAAAAATTTAACATAATTCCCTATGCGCTATACTGTATTATACACTTTTTTTTATGTGATTGATCTTTACTTAAAAAAGCAAATTTTACTATTCGATCATGTCTCTCAAAAATCTATTATATTCAATTTATTGCACAACTAATCATTTTAATTTGCAACAAAACTATATGATTTGAATATGTGGCCGGGTAGTTAATTTTTTTTTTTAGGTCCATTGGAGTATCTTACGGTCGGTACTCACAATTCAAGTAATTAACATATGTGTGTGTGTAAGTATTGAAATTACTATATAGTGATATATACATATGGAATATAAGAGAAATATTTATTAATGTTCAAACACGTGAATTGTCAACATTTGAATGCGACATATGTCGAAGATCTATACATAACAGAGAAACCCAAGTCAAATGATCTGGAAAATCATGAAAAATATGCACTGCACGTACTATTCATAGTCCGCTATATTGGACTGCATTTCTTTCCTCGTTACTTCGCCACGTGAATTAGTTCGTATTTTCGTATTGTTACGTATTTGGAGCGCTTCGTCGTTTTTCCTTAATTAAGAGGTCGTTTTCGTATGTATGAATATATCATGATCGCAAGACAATAGAGATCGAGATGGATTACCTCAACCTAAAAAGTCTTGCTATTAATTTTTTTTTTTTGATCTTCATGAATACTACTACTATAGTATAATAAAAGTTGATGATTTGGATCGTCCAACAAATTCGAGAATTGGTAAAAGTATATATATATAATTAAAAAAGATTAAAACAACTTAGTAAGAAGACGCCGTACGTAAATGGGCGAGGGATGCAATTAGAACGAAATAATTGGGCCATTTTTAGAATTAATTAAAGATATATGAAGATTAATTAGATGCGTTGTAGGGTGTCGTGTAGTAGGTGAATGAGATGGGCTTAATTGTGATTACTCATGTAATCCATACTCACAATTAAACTTTTTTTTTAATATATACTTCATCCTCTTTTTTATATAAGACGTTTTAGCCTTTTACACACTTAAGAAAACAAAATTATACATTATTTATCCAAATTTATACTTCACTCAAAACTGTAAATTAATATTAAATAAATTTTTGAAGACATTTTTGTATATAAAACTCTTAAACTTCTCTAATATTTCATTAAAATTATTATTATAATAATAAAATTGATTGTTTACTATATTAATAATAAAATAATTAATAATAGCGTTTAGTGTTAATACATATCAAAACGTCAAATATAAAGCAAATAAAAAAAAGGTAAAACAATCCTATATAAAAAAGAGGAGTGAGTATAAATAAAATACTACTACTACATAACTACTACATAGTACTAATAATTAATTATTGGGTGCGCATGCTTTTGCCATGGAAGTTTCTCATTTGTTTGTTAGCCGAATATTCTAATTCACAGCTGTTAATTAATTTCAAAAAATAAAAATAATTACATTCATTAATTATAGCCTAAATATACCTTAATTATAAGTACCTAGTTAGTTACTTTGCTCTCCTCCCCAGGGCGGATCCAGGATTTTGTTTCAGTGCGGGCCAAATTTTGCATAACAAAAATATTTTACTCATCTTATTTATTAAAATGTTCATAAATCGTTACATTATAAATTGTTATAGTAAATTTTTTAAGGAGAAAAAACGAGAAAATTATTTAAAATGATCATAAATCGTTACATTATAAATTGTTATAGTAATTTTTTTTAGAAGGAAAAACAGAAAATTATTTCAAATGATTATAAATTGTAATCATTAAATGCTTAGAACAAAAAACATAAAAAGATAAATAAATAAATAAATGGGAAAAATAAAATTTCAAAAATATTTAAATAATAAATAGAAAAAAATAGACATTTAAGGAGAGAGGAATTTGAATTTGAATGGGGAATAAATTTAAATAATAGAAAATTGTACGCCAAAATCAATCAAAAGTTAAAACAAGAAAAGAGATGAATAAAGGAGATTCCCTGATTAGAACTCGGGTGGGAGACTCCTAAAATAAAAATTAAGCCACTATGTCAAACAAATTTTTATACCAAAAATGAAGCCTATTTAATATCTATTTAAATTTCAGTGGGGGCCAAGGCCCACACTGACTTGGCTGTGGATCCGCCCCTGCTCCTCCCAACACATATACGATGAAGAAGGTTGCGAGTGGTGAAAATTTAGGAGAATGTCTTAATATCCAGTCCAGGGCGGACAAATAAGAAGAGATTCAAAGGGATTTGTCATTACTGCAAGAAAGAAGACCACAATAAGAGGGATTGTCATGCCCTGAAAAATCAGAGAGAGGAATGGTCGATTTCGGAGGAGGTTCCACCGATGGGGAACTCCTGGTTGTATCCGATTTGGAAACGAGTGAGGGGTGAATCTTGGATTCGGGACGTTCATATCACATGTGTCACAACAAGGATATGTTTGGCATGTTTGATGAGAGTGTCGGTGGAACGGTGGTCATGAGTAATGACACATCGTGCGTGTGAGATACGCGACACGGGAACGGTGAGAATCAAGATGGTCGATGGGCATATTCGAACCCTCGGTAATGTAAGGTATACGTTCCAGACCTGAAGAGAAATTTTATCTCTCTTAGCACGCCTTAGATCAGAAAGGGTACCAGTACTTCTGTAAAAGCGGAGTGTTGAAAGTAAGTCGGGGTAGACGACTTACTTTGCGAGGCGAGAGAAAGATCGGTGGATTGTATGAGTTGTGCGACAACACAATTTCCACGAGGGCAACTGCTTCTGCCCAAGAAAGCCATTCGATGGAAAGTGAGTCGGGATCACTTTTATTTGAAAAGTCATGCATGTGTGATGGTGTCGGAGAATTAGAATTACGGTAGAAACTCCCTACAGTTTTGGGACCGGAAAAAAATATTTACTTTATTCTTATATAGAGTTTTACAAAATAAAAATATTTTTTTTCTTATAAAAATTAATATAAATATAAAAATTATATAAATTGAATATTATCTATCTTTAAATATACCTAATCAATTTAGTAGTTTTGAATAATAAATTTTGATCAAATATGTGTAAACACATTGAATAAAATATTAATAAATTAAAGAACTATAAACTTTGACCATATACTATATGTTATTGATTTTGATAAATATTTTAAGTAATTTTAAACATGTTATTGATTTTAAATAATAAAAATATTATTAATAAATATTTTTATTATATATTAATCATTTATTCTTATATAGAGTTATAAATCATTAAGAAATATTTAAAAAATGTATGACTTATGACAAAGTGGAGTTTATTTCTATTTATAACTATCTCAAGTTGGGATTTTAATTTTTTATTATTATAGGGAGTTTATTTCTATATAGAGTATTAAAATATAATTCTATTCCTTGTTAATTTAGAAGTCATATATTAAAAAAAGATTTATTCATATTTCTAATTGTTTCCAATTTACTAGGTTTTCTACACTTATAAATTGAGGTCCTAATTGTTTTCAATTTAATAGGTCTTCTACACCTATAAATTGAGGATCTCCGGTAGATGAAAATTAGACTTGACAAATTATTGTAAGCTTCAACGATATAGTGAATTGTTTCTTCTTTCTTGTGGTTTTTCCCGTGTTTTGGGTTTACACATAAATTGTATGTTCGTTCTTTTCATATATCTTTTTTTTGTGTCATATCATATATATTCTCGAGCGGCGTGCGATTTGTATCTTAAATCGCAACAAGTGATATCAGAGTATCGTAAAAAGCTAACATACGGGTAACATTGATTTGTTGAATTCTTTTTAAATTTGATGTACTTTTGGATGTTTGTGTGCAAAAAAATGGACTTGAATTGTCTTACAACCAAATCTCACAGGGTTCAACTCAATTTAACCAACATCTAGCTCATTGCTTTTAACATGTCAATGTCATTCGTATTTGAAGAAGCACTTTTTCTATCTCAAAGGAAAGAATAAAGCGTTTTACCTCGCTTCAAAACCGAGGGTTTAGTTGTAGAAGTCGACCACTCGGATTATCAATCCGAGGGAGGGCTAGAAGTGAGAGGTCTCAAAGTCATATTCATTTGCAATTCGAGTGTTTGAAAGAGTAATTTGAGTTTGACAAAATGTCCAAAGTAACAAATAGCAAACGATTTATCAAGTAGAGAACGATGGAGGTAATGAATGAGCAATGACAACTCGGTGAATGATTTAACACAAGAGTGATTTCCGGAGGTTCTCGTCCCTAGAGTCGAACCTCCAAGTACCTAAGTTCTAGAATCGACTACGGAAGGAAAAACTCCGCACAACGGTGGTTAATCAATTTAATTCCCCAAAGTAGCACTCCAAACGGTAGTGAACACAATGGTTGTCGAATTTCTTTACTTAGCCCTTTTGAACTTAATTATGAAAAATCGAACTATGGGAAGAAGGAATCCGCACAACGGTGGTCGATCTAAAATTTAATCCCCGATCGAGTCTAACTCCGCCCAACGGTGGTTAGATCGATCATAGCTCGAAAATTCACAATTAAACTCAAAGTTTATTCACTCGAGCATTTTATCAAACACCTAGTGTGCACTACATTTTCATCACCTCCTATTGGAAAATTAGCCAAGGAAACCCATGCAAATCATCATGATCATATAAGAAACATACAAAGTACTCATAATCATGATCAAATCCGAGAATTCACAAAGATCCAAGTCCAATTCCCAACAAAAATCAATCTTCATAAAAGGGGTTTCTACACAACAAAAGGAAAAGTAGAGATTTAGAGATAGCCAAGTTTGAAGAGGAATTCTCGACTCCGTGGTCCTTGATCGAGCTTGAATCCGTGCTTCGATTTGGGGGAAGATGAGCTTGATCTCTCAATTTGGTGTTCTTTCTCTCTCTAGAATTTCCAAGTGTGTTTTCGTAGATGCAAAGTTGTGTTTGTGGAGAGTTCTCCACCTATTTATAGCTCAAGAGAGAAAATAAACATTCCCTTCTTTCTCCCTCCAAATCATGGAGTGTGAAATGTCTCTTTTAGCCTCCGGTCAATGCATTATAAGCTCGGTCAACTCTTTTTAGGCTCGGTCAATGCACGGTCAACACATTTCAAGCAGTTCGCGCCAGCCCTGGCGCATTCGCGCTAGACTCTCAGCAGCTTGACGCATTCGCACCAGACTCTCAGCAGTTTGACGCATTCGCGCCAGACTCTCAGCAGTTTGACGCATTCGCGCCAGACCCTCCCCTGTACGCGACTTCGCGATTCTCGTCGTATCTTCGTCGTCCGAACTCCAATTTACACGATTCAAAATTCCTCGGATTCACGACTTCAAGATCTTTCTAACCATGTGTGTCACGGATTCAGGGTATGAAGGAACGAATCAGTTTGTTGCCCGACGTCGCTGAAGTTCATCGTCCCATTTTTGCTCCGTTTTTCCTACATTTTGACATGAAAACTCGACTACACCACGCATAAGCTCCGTCATAGCAATAATAAGCAATTCCTCAATGATCACACACATATATACACAATATATACCAAAATCATACCCAAAACATAACAAAGAAACGAGCAACACTTCGGCACTTCAGTATTCACTAGCATTTCTTGTTTGGTTGCGGTACAAAAACAGGTAACATTAGATCAATCTTGGTGTACCTCGCTCCCGTGTAAGTTTGCTTAAACACTTGTCTTTGAGTTTTTCATTCGTGGCTAATTGATCGATCTTGGGATATATGCATGGCGTGGTAGGGTCCGACATTTTAAAAGGATTTGTAAGGAGAAATCGACATTGGGATTCAATTCTCTGCCCTACGCGGTCACGCTTTTCTCAGCGATTTTGTGGCTGTATTACGAGTTGCTCAATACTAATGCGATTCTTCTCATATACATCAACTCATTCGGGTGCGTTGTAGAGGCCGTTTACTTGCTCATCTACCTCGGTACCTCTTCTTTTTCACGGAAGTTCTATTCAATTTCTATCTAGCTAGATTCGTTGGATAGAGCCTTCGAAATCCACTTTCCCACCTTTCTATATTTTCGTTTTGGTTCTCATATCTTCGTTCCTATATAGTTGGATGCAGAAAGTCCCGGTACTAATTGTAAAACGTGGTACAAAAATGAATTGAATTCTCCCCCTGTAGTTACGGTACAGTGAACTTGACACCTAAGTTCTGCGCTCTCGCCCCTTTCCGATCGAGAGAAGTTTTATAAACCCTTAGGTTCAAGGGCGGATCTAGGATAAAAAAACGAGGGGCTAAAATCTAAAAGGGGAAATTCTCCCCCTGTAGTTACGGTACAGTGAACTTGACACCTAAGTTCTGCGCTCTCGCCCCTTTCCGATCGAGAGAAGTTTTATAAACCCTTAGGTTTAAGGGCGGATCTAGGATAAAAAAACGAGGGGCTAAAATCTAAAAGGGGAAAATTTAAAAAAAAATAGGGGGCTAAAGGGCTTGATCCCTTGACATTTTGGTCATTAAGTAAAGGGTAGACCACTTGAACTACAAATAATGTTTGAAACTTTTAGTAGATATAAATATATTACGGGGGGCTAGAGCCCGGCCCGGCCACCCCTAGATCCGCCCTTGCTTAGGTTGTGTTCAGTACGGCTTGCGAATGTGGCATACACAAAGGCGAGGACTCGTGCTTCCAAGCTCATGGGGTTAATCAACGTGGGGCTATTGTCTTTCATTTTCCTTTTCGTCTCGTTCTTGTTTAAGAGTTCGACACGAGTTCAGGTGGTCGGGTGGATTTGTGTTGCTGTCTCTGTGGCTGTTTTTGCAGCGCCCTTAAGGATTGTCGTGAGTAAAAAACTCTTAAGACAATTTTAATACATTTTGTTGTTGGTTAGGTTTCGATTTGATGATACGCATGATGAAGTTTCAAGTTGTCCGGACAAATCAAAGGTTGTTAGCTCAGTTGGTTGAGTACTTGAACTGAGGACCGTAAAGTCAAAGGTTCAAACTCGAGACATTTCAATTGACCTAGAACAAAAAAAAAAGCTGTCCGAACAAAGAGCGTCGAGTTCATGTCATTCCCGTTGTGGTTTGCCTATGGTTTGCTTCAAAAGGACTTATGTGTTGCGGTAAGTTATAAATAACAATTATGATATATACTGTATATATGTGTAGTCTAATATGTTTGTTTTAATTGATGAATAATTGATTATTTGTGTAGATCTCGTGATTGGATTTTTCTTGGGGTATTGCAAATGGGGCTATATGTTATTTTCCGGAATGAGGAGGGTAAAAATGTGATGATAAACGTTGTGGTGATAGACTGATAGGGACCCGGGCGGAAGAAGTTCATGTAGCCGACTATCGACCAGAGAATTGTATCGTTGTCCCATGGCCGCATTGTTCAACAATGATTGATGTTGAACCGACCCAAGTCGGTAACCATGATCTGCAGCTGGAATCACCAGTACTTGTTGTTTGTGAAGCCTAATTAATTAATTCATTCATGTACAACCTTATTCATTGCCTTAATTATGTTGTTGTTATGAATTAATTAAGGGATACATCTGAATCTTTCAAAACAATAATAATAATAAAAAAAAGATAAAAAGAATAAAATCAGCAGTGATGCTTTAATTTAGGCATAAAACAATATCTGTAAAATAAAAAACCATTACGAATGTTTAGTTCATTGATTTACATAATATTAATTCCAGATTTTATAATAATAATAATAATAATAATAATAATAATAATAATAATAATAATAATAATAATAAATGAGACGTGGGACGAAAAAATTGTAGTATCTTTCGTACAGGGGTTGTGTGTATCCATTAGAGGAAGATGGAAGAAATTAAAATTCCAATAATGAGGCTTGTGTTCAATACGATTTTCTTAAAACAAATTCGTCCTCTACGGGTACGATTGTTTCTCAGGATACAACGATTACAAAGCAAAATATTTGCTTACGCCGAACTGAGATGTTGCCTAAGAAATATCAGGGTCAAAGAAAAGAGGTAAACAAAGAAAGTCGAGAGCGATTGCTCGGAAGATGTCTGTATATTCTCTTGTTCATCTTCGATTATTTTCGTCTTTTCTAAGTACAGTCGATTGCACTTATATAAAAAATATTGGAGTCGAAAATTCGTTGAATGTGGACGGTCAAATCACCACGTGTAACGTCCCATAATTCAAAATCATACTAATAACCACTTAAAACCATTATTCAAAATTAATTCAATGTAACTTAATAATAATGATAATAATAATAATATAATTATATTATTCTTATTTTATTATTTTTCCAAGGGAAAATATCACAAATGGTCCTGTACGGATGTCATTTCCCGTAAGTAGTCCTGTATCTTCAAAAGTTATCAGGGTTGGTCCTTTTGCCCGGGAAAGTGACGCGTTACTGTCACGCGCCGCCAAAAGTAGTCCTATATCTTCAAAAGTTATCACAAATGGTCCTGTACGGATGTAATTTCCGATTGCCATGTCAGATTTTTGGCGGTGCGTGACAATAACGCGTCACTTTCCCGGGCAAAAGGACCAACCGTGATAACTTTTGAAAATACAGGACTACTTACGGGAAATGACATCCGTACAGGATCATTTGTGATATTTCCCCTTTTTCCAACAATAAAATATCAAAAATGTGTGTATAATAGGGTACTTCTCTATGTTTATCTACTACACCATGCATATTTTATTATGTAAGTGTTTTAGCACGTTTTTATCGGGTAGAATGATACGGGGCTGGGCTGTGTATAGAGGGTTTGAAACGATACTAATACATGTAAATTTATATTCTGGAGTAGGGGTTGGACTAGATCTGGGAAAGAACAGAGGTTTTGAGCTTTGAAGCTTCTTCTGAAGGATTTCTATTATCCACTCTTTTAATATCGAGTATATTCACTAATTAGTGCCGCCCTTAATCTGAAGGGATAAGCCCCCTATTTATAGGGAGATTTGGAATGATTACATTCAGACCACGTATTACGTCTAAAGCATTAAATGAAGCTAGTAACGACCCGGGGCCCGTGACTCGGAGTATAGGCGAAGTAAATGGGCTCACGTGGGGATGTCCCTGTTCTCTCTGGGATGAGCCCTCCCCCAGATAATGATAGCGTGGTTCGGGCCGCGGCTTGGGTCTTTGAATCCCCGTCGTCCCTTCGCACGGAGTGCGCGAAGGACTTGAGTGGAGTATCAATAGCGTGACCCTGGTCCGTAACCCCTGCATGGCATCACGTGACCCGGGCCCCGGGACTGGCACGTCCCTCACATTATACCCTAGTATGGCTCGCCTCGATAGATCCGTGACCAGAGTCTCTGGTGCGCCCCGAGTCCTTTCCCCGCGTGAACAGTCCAGGAGATCCGTGACCCGTGGTCCGAGCCGTGACGCGTCCCATGCGTCGTCCTCCTGCCTGGCTCGCCTCTGGATAGGCCATGCCCGCGCGCCTCATCTTCGGGTGTACGTCTTTATATTTGATCTTTCTTTCCCTAACATTGGCCCCCGGAGAGATCGCCGGAGGATTCGTATTTTCGGGGATGTCTCCGCCCGTTGGGGATTTTTGGCCGGCTGTCCCCTGACGACTGTCTGACTTTAATTGCGGGGGTTAGCAGGTGGCCCCTTCCTGCATTTCGCCGCCCGCCTCGGGCAATCGTGATCGCTTGAATGCTCCTGGCCCGCCGCTGTAACACTGGGAAGCCATTCAATGCACTCGGGAGTCGTGCTTAGACGGTGGCCTTGGTATTTGCAATCCGGGGTCTTTATAAGGTCGCTAAGCCCTCGGTCTTATCCACCCTCAGAAAAGTGAGTCATGTCAAGCCTTCCTCCGATTACCGCTAGCTCCGGCGTGGGGCCCATCACTCACCCCCGGGAACGTGAGCCCGGGGAAGAATCACTGGTGGCCACTCTGGAGTCTGGGGTTAAGCGCTTCCTCGTGTCCCGGAAGTTCCACCCTCAATATCACCGCGAGGTGCTTCTGATGCCATCTCCTTTCTCTCAGATGTATGGGCACGTGTGGCCCGCTTTGCTCGCGGTTACTGATTCCTCCAGCTGCCTGTGGGTCTTTGACTTGATCTCTGGCGGGAATCACTTGGGGATTGGGGGCATTGGATGGGCCGTCTTCGTCAAGCACATGCAACCGCAGGAAGGATGGAAAGTGGAGCTGCGCTGGTCGGCGGTGGAGGATATCAACATCGCCGTTTTCCGTGACGATGGTTCCCTGGTCCCTGTACCCGTCGCGGCCCAATGGCCCCTTTAAGTCGGGGTGGCCGATTTGCTTTCTATCTCCCCCGTTCCTGTAATAATTAGTCAAAAATTTCGCTTTGCCTTCATGCCTGTATTGATCTCCGAATTTCTTTAAATAAATAACTTATTAAAAAAGGAGAGAAAAACATAATTAATTTATCCCGTGTGCCGGGTAGCGGATCCGGGTCACGAGCCCGGATCTCGGGGTTTTGCCGCGCGAGACTGTTCGGTCCCTCAGGAGTCGAAAAGCCACACCGATTCCCCAGGGTAATGATGACGCTTTATGCACGTCACGTCTCCTGGGGATCTTTAAAAGATACTGTCGTCCATATCTTCTTCTTCCCCGGGCTTCCAGCAATTTCTTCTTCTGTTTCCACAAGAGCAGAAATCATGGTGAGTTCTTCCGTCGGCAGTAATGACTTTGACGCGCCGGAGATCATCTACGTCGCCTCTGATTCCGACGCAGAGCCTGAGGTCGAGCCCGTGCGAGACTCGCCGGAGGTGGTCGAGATCTCATCGGATTCCGACCAGGACGCCGGAGACAGTCACCTTTCCATCGAGCACACGGTGGAGGCCACCCAGTTCTAGCATTCACGCACTCGGCCGGCGTTCTGGCGACGCATGGGCCTGCCCTTACCGCCGCCTCTTTCCGCGCCTTTCGCCGGCGTGGAAGACCGTAGGGTCTCGGTTCAAGACGCCCTGGGTCAGAACTGGCCCATGAAGATAACCCGGCTCCGAGATCGGCTCCGGGTAAGAGGGAAAGGCTGGCGTTCCTTCTACCGTCACCTGGGAGCTCGAAGAGGGTGGCGCGTCTGGATCAATTGGTCGCCGGACGGGGTTTCTCGGATTTGTGTGGTTGATGAACACGGCGTCGCTCAGACCAGACCTCGGTAGGACGCTTCTTAGGACGGCGAAAAGGGCCGGTTTTTGTGTAGTCTTTTGTAGGGAACTCCTGACCTTCCCTCTGTAATTACGAGGGTGTGTGTTTTCTTTCTTTCTTTTTGATGTAAAGGGTTCTCCCCCTCAAGGAGCTTTGTCAATGAAAAACCTCACTTCTTTAATTCTTTTCTCCTGTTTTAATTGTGCTCGCGGCGACGGTCGTCACGACCTTTTGTCCTGCCTTCCTCCTCTCCCGCCGCCGCTGGGGAAGCGGCGCGCGGGAACATCAGGAAAATGAGCCGCTGGACTAATGCGGGATCGTGACCCGTGACGCCGACCCCCGGATCTCGGGGCTATGGACATTGCGTCATCCCGGGATGCGGTACTGCGTTGTAGGCGAAAAGCCTCCCTCCAGAAGTCGTGAGTCGTTCGGTATAGGTACTCACCCCGTGATACGGGCCCCGGGTTGCAGTCCTTCGGAATTCGTCCCGTGTCCCGGTGCGCGGCCCTTCACGCCTATGGACGGTTCATAATCGTCTGGGCCCCTTCATGCGTGTTGGGCTTCGAGAGTACTTGAGTGTTTTCATCAATAACCGCTCCTCATTGTCCCCTCTTAGATGTAATTTCCTTCTATAAATACCCCTTTAATTACGCAGCGGTTTTCCTTTTCGCCTCTGCAAATTTGCTTTGAACCCTAAAAATCGCCGGATTCCAAATTCAGAACCTTCGGGAGTTGCTCAAGGTAGTCCCCTTCACCCTTTTCTCAATTTCTTTTTTTTTACAGGCTTCGATGTCGTCGTCCCGGGGGAAAGAGATCATGTTGTCGGATTCTTCGTCCGAGGACGCGGAGAGAGGAGAAAATCGAGGCGGGTCATCGTCGGACACGGAGCCGGACATGAATGTCCTCTTTCAGCAGTTCGACTCGCTGATGGACGAAGAATATCCCCCGCCTGCTGTGTTTCTCTGGGATTCGTACTTCAGCGAGAATCCCTATCCCGGCGCGCCGCCACGGCCCCCTGCCCGTTCGCCGCGTGCCTGTAGCACCCCCGCTTGGGGAGCCCACGGCCGGGCGAGCATAGTCACTTCTGCTATGCTAATGGATAAGCGAGAGGAGTGGAGGATCCCGATTGATGTTCATATCTATCTTCCTCGTGCTGGTGAGTCTGCCTGCTGCCCGCCTCCCGGGATGGTGGCGATCGGGACAGAGGCGTTAGAATTTGGACTCCGGTTTCCCCTACACCCCAACGTCAGCGCCGCTCTCCGGTTTTGGGAAGTGGCCCCGCATCAAATTCACCCCAACGGGTGGTCACAACTCATCGGGGTTCTCTCGATGTTGGGTAACGTCGGCCTCTACCGGACCCTCACTGATTCAGAGATCCGGCGCTCGTTCACGATCGCGCGATTCGGGGGGAGCCACGGTGATTACACCGTCAAGGGGCGCTCCAGGATCCCTGCCGTGGAGGTGAAAATGTCCAAGGTGGACTTCCCCTGGGCGCAGTGGGTGTACGTAGCCGGGGCTTGGCGGACTCAGACCCCGGACGGGGAGATCGACATCCCCACTCGCTACCATGAAAAAATCGCCAGTAAGACTTGAGTCGTTTATAAGTTTTCCCCGTCGTACTGATTTTAACTCCCTCTTGTGCTTTCATAGGTGTGAACACTCGCAGAGAGGGGCCGCTGAACTGGGACTATCAAGTTGCGTTGGGGTTTGCTGGTGCCCTGCCGACGAGGCGCCGCAGAGCCGACTATCTGTGCACATAGGAATCGCGGGACGACGCTCGGTTGATCTGTCCCCCCAAGCATCTGTTTGACCCGTACCCAGGTAATGTCACCATGTTCTCGCATTTTCTTCACATATAGGTCACTCTGCGCATTCTCCCTTGTTTGCTTATGGAGTTGGGTATTGTGCTGCAGCCCCGTTTACTAGAATCTTCGAAGATCGCCCCCGTGGCAAAATGTCCAAGTTCCCAGGAGTCCCCGATAAGAAGTTGCCGTCCGCCGCGCCGCCGCCGCGGAGACCCCCGCCCCGGGTGAGGACCCGCGGTCTTGTTGCCGCACCGCCGCCCGTGATCCCGGCCCGGTCTGCCTCTCGGGTTCGCCGAGTCCCGCCGTCCTCACCGCCGCTACTGCAAGAGGTGGTGGAGTCCCGTGACTCTGGGCCGCTGCCCGAGAACCCCCACGGCCCTTTTATAATGGACGCGAGAGGCGTGATTCACGCGTCTTCCCATGGTGGCCGTGTTCCTGGATCCGGGGACGGTGGTCCCGTGGACCTTGTCTCGGACGAGTCTCCCTCCGCGCGGGAGCCGTTGACGGGGCCCTTCCCGGATTCGCCCCGAGGCGGGCTGTTCTCCCAAGAGCTTCCGGAGGTGCCCGAGCCCTCTTTGTCCCGGAAAAGGAAAGCGCCCTCCGCCCCGGAGGGCGGAAGCTCCGGCCCCCGGGCCCCTGTCGAGCCGCCGCGAACCGGGTCTCTCGGCAATGTTCCGCCCGTTGGCAGCACACCGGTCTACGGGGTTGATCCGGGCGTCGCCCAGAGGTAGGCGTCCCGTTCCGTATTTTTGTGTCTTCCCTTTCGCCATGACTGGTGATTTACTTGTTGTTCGCTTATGGTGACAGCATCTCGGGTTCTGCGCCCCACCTGGCGCCGCTCCTGCTTCAGTATGCCGCGAGTCGAGGGCCCCTGCCCCCGGTGTCCACCCCTGGACTTCCCGTAGGCCGGGCGATCGATTCGGTTGCCCGCTGCTGGACTCAGGAGCTGCAGGCCTTCAATCGGGGACCCGACGAGGCCTTCCTCCTCGCGTCCATGCTGCAGAGCCAGGCGACCGTGGCCATGGCCGAGGTACATGACTGGCTCGAGGGGCAGGCCCGCCAGATCATGCACTGGATGGATCTCGCCAACGGGAGGGAAAGGACGATCGAGGAGCTGGGTCGAATGAACATGGAAGTGGTTTCTCGGAACGAGCAGCTGAGCGGCGAGCTCAAGGAGAACGAGGAGGCCCTCCGGCAGAGCACCGAGGCCCTCGCCGCATCGTCAGGAGACCGGGATAAGTGGCGTGCCGTGGCGGACCTCCGGGGAGAGAAACTAGAGACGGCGGTCGCGGGAACTGCGGCGGCGGAGGCCCGGGCGACGCAACTATCTATTGCGCTCTCCGAGGCGATGGCCCGCGCGGCGCAGTTGGATCACTCCCTCACCTCCCGGGATGCAGAAATGGCGTCCCTCCGGGAACGGCAGGCCGAGAAGGATGCTCGCGTGGACGAGTTGGAGGCCTATCTCGAGAGCCCCTGGACCGACCACACGATTCTCCGGGACCACTTCTACTCTCGCTCTATGGCGGATCTCATCCGGCACGCTCACCATGTCAACGATCAGGTACTCCTCGACCGCGTCCTTGCTTATTGGCAAAAGTATATGGAGGGGCGCGAGCTTGATCCCGGGATCGCCGAACCCTTTCTTGACCTGGAGGAGGATCTCCACATTGATATGAAGTGGTGGCCTACCTACGACCGCTTGGTCCGTCTTGGCTCACCCCCAGCTCACGCCGCTCCTTCCAGACCGCGCGGGCGGTACCCTGGAAGCAGCCGAAGGGACGGCGGAAAACGCCGCCCATGTCCCGGAAGTGGTGGGGGAGAGCCTTGATGCGGTCCCGGAGGTGACTCCGGATGGGAGAGGCGACTCGGAACCCAACCAGGAGGCGGCTATGGAGGAGGTGGTGTCGGGTTTCCCGGAGAAGTCATTTGATGCCTTCATGGCCGGCATGGATCCCGTTGAAGATGCTACCGCAGCGCCGGCTCCCGGGCAGGCGGATCAGGTGATGGCCGAGGCGGATAGCCAGTGTCCCGATGAGGTGGGTGGTTCTGAGTGATGACAGTCCCCGTGGGGGCCATTCTGATAAATGATGTTTTTTGTTTTCTTTCTGCGGTCGTTGGTGGCCGCGGGCTTTTAGCCCAAGACAATTTCCTTCCGGATCATGTATTTTGTGTGGTTTGTTTTTAGGCGAGGCTCTGTCTCCCTGGATATTTATAATTGAGCCGTGGGCTTGGTTTTTGATTTTTCACTTGGATGTTTGATTGATGTTTTTTCAATTAGTTTCTGTGTACAATTCTTCGGCGTAGCACCGGTTTTCTTTTTCATGTCTCGTGGGTACGCCCTGAATCTACCTGGTAGGTGGATCGTATCCTTCTTCCAGAGATTTCTCGGGGTGAATTTTCCGAAATGGTAAACCTCTAACCATCCGGGATTTTGTTTTATTGATTTGTCTCGGGACTTGGGTCCCGGGTGGAGTTTTGGTGAATCCGAGATGCAGCCTCGCGGCCTTACTCTGTGATTTTGGGATGGTCTCGGGTGTGAGCACCAGGGTCCCGTCGCTCATGGATCTTTCTACCGGGGATAGCTCGTAGCTTGTTTGTGGTAAACATTCGTATTTCTATACTCCCCCGTGCGTTATGACTCCTGACCCGGAGGTCTTTTTTAGGAGCTCATCAGTTTTACCGGATTTTTTGGCATTTAGCTGTGCGGAAATATCCGGTTTTATATGTTCCCCCGCACGTTATGACTCTTGACCCGGAGGTCTTTTAAGGAGCTCATTAGTATTACCGGGATCTTTGGCATTTAGCTGTGCGGAAATATCCGGTTTTATATGTTCCCCCGCACGTTATGACTCTTGACCCGGAGGTCTTTTAAGGAGCTCATTAGTATTACCGGGATCTTTGGCATTTAGCTGTGCGGAAATATCCGGTTTTATATGTTCCCCTTTTAGGACCCCAGGCACAGACTCGCTCTTCCTCGGTCCGGGACCGCGACGGCTCCTTCTCCCTGGTGGCACCTCCTCAAGCGTCGTGCGTTTCATTGGTACTGATTCGGGGTCTCGCCTGGAGGCTTCACGTTCGTATGCCCCGTTCCGTAGACTTTTGGTGACCCGCGACGGTTCTTCCCAACTTGGTCCGAGGGCCCCGGAGCCGTCTTGGTTCGTTCTTTCAACATCGTGTCTCCTATCCCGAACTCGCGTGAGCGGACCCGTGCGTAACAAGCCTTGGCGATCTTCCGTTTGTTCGCCGCGTTGAGGGAGCCGGAGCTAAGCCATCGTTCTTCGAGAAAACTCCCGCCCTAGATGCAAAAACGCTTCGATCTCCGGGGCGATAGCCTGGATGGTTTGGTGCGAACGGGCCGTGATTCCGGCTGGGATCACAGCCTCAGATCCAAATGCCAGGGTGTCTGGCGTTTCCCCCGTGGCGTTCCGGGCCGTGGTCAGGTATGACCACAGCACTCCGGGTAACACCTCGGCTCACTTCCCCTTTCGCGACTTGAGTTTCGCCTTAAGGGTATGTTTCAAGTTTTTGCTCACTGCCTCGACTTGCCCGTTCGTCCGTGGATGGTAGGGGGTGGAAACACGTCCTCCGAATTCCCAATTGCTCACAGAACTCCGCGACCACGGTCCCGTCGAACTGCTTGCCGTAGTCCGGGATGATGGACTCGGACAAACTGAAACCTTCTGGACCGTCACCTCCTCGGCCCACTTGGTGAGGCGGCCTACTGCCACGATTGCGATCTCGACTCCTCGCGGCGCGGGGGCTAGAGGTCCAATGATATCAATCCCCCACCGGGCGAACGGCCATGGAGAGTATATTGGCATGGGCTCTACCGGGGTCCCCGGACGTCTGGCCCTATAAGCTGGCGCTGGGAGCCTGTGCGGGCGAGGTTGGATGCGTCCCGTCGCGAACTCGGTCGGTAATGGCCCTGGTCCATCGTCTTGTGGAGTGAGAGGTCCGCTCCCGGCATGGTTTTCCGCATAGTTCATCGTGGATCCCCGTAAGTTCCCGCATCACGGCTTCTTTGGAGACGCAGTTTTAAAAACAACATCGAGAAACTCCTGCGGAAAAAGTTGGGGTTTAGGATCGCGTACCTCGCGGCGCGCATGCGGAGCTGTTTTGCTTCGACTCGGTCTGAGGGGAGGGTCCCGGGCCGCGCCACTCCATTCCAGGCGCCGAATCTGGAGCCGTCCCGGGACAGGGGTCGACTGGCATAACTCCCGCCCGGGTCGCGCTCGATGGCGAGTGCAACTGGGTCAAGATGACTCGGGACCAGGCGCCGGTCTGCGAGTTGCGCTCTCCCGGGATTTGTTCGACGCGGTGTGGCCACGCCGAGCCCAAGTATTCCTTCCGGTGAACTTGATTACTTTGCCCCGTAACCACTGGTGACTTGGTTCACCACTAGCCGCGAGCCCCTGAGTACGCACTGGCTCGAGGATTACCACCCCGGCCCCCGAGCACGCACTTGTGTAGGATCAGTCCACGCGAGGTTGCCAGGGGCGTGCTGACCACGTGCTCCGCGGGGGAAGGTGAGCTCCCCGACCGGTCCACGTGAGTCACCATGACTGCGCTCGAGACCCATGTCACGTTGTGGGGGATGAGTCGGATTAACCCGTCCCGGAGCTGCTTGTCTACCTCGTTGTTCAGTACCTTTATATCCTTTGGAAACAAACTCCCGGCGTCTCTGGGCCATGGCACGGTGTTTGCTTATCCAGTTGTAGGTGGTTTGACGCGCGTGCCCCGGGTCGACCCTGTCGGGTTCCGTATCCCACGAATTGGGTCTGATTGCCGGTTCTTCTATTCCAATAGCGGTCTTGGCCTTGGGTCCGAGGCTATATCGTCTCGTGACGCCCCGCCGAGTTTGAGACCCGGAGCTGTGTTGGGGTCCGAGGTCCCCCCTGCAGCTGCCGGCGTCCGGTGTACGTTCCAATCCGGGATCCGGGTCATCTTTTGCCAAATGCTGTGAAACGGCCCCTCTAGGTTCTCCTTTTTATATTTATTTTCATCCCGGGCCCCGGGTTTCTCGGAGTTGGTCCCGAGTTCCGGGCTCTCGGAAACTATTTTCTCGTGAACATTTAATACATTAATTCTTTTAGTCAAGGAGTCACAACAAACACCTCTTTGCCATTAATTGGTCTCCTCGGACGGTGCCAATGGCCCCGGAGGAGACTGGGAACTTGATACAGTAATAGTACGAGGAGGCCACAGCTTCGAAGGCTTCTAGGAAGGGCCTCCCCAAAAGTGCGTTATATCCGCTGACTTCATCCACTATTACGAAAGTCAAGTTCCTTAATAGCTTTATCTCAGGGTTCTTCTCGTCTCTTAATTCCAATGGTAGCACTACCGTCCCGTAGGGAACCAGCACGTCTTTCCCCACTCCCTTCAGCCTTATGCTACTGGGGAGTATGTACTGCGCCATGTTGTCCATCTGATCGAGGGCCTGCTTGTATAGGATATTGCAGTGGGCCCCGTTATCGACCAGAAGCGGCGCAACTTCCACTCCGAGTATGGCGGTTGTGATCACCAGAGCCTCGCTCTTGGGATATCCGACCCCTATGCGGTCCTCCGGAGAGAACGTGATCAAGGCGCGTTCCGAGATGCTTCGAGGGGGAGCAGGATTTGTCTCCTGGTAGACCCTCCATATCTCCACCTCCCGCTTCCTTTTTCTTCTGCTCTCGCTCGTGATGGGCTGGAGCCCGCCAATCATCAGGATTTGCCCGACGTGTACCGGGGACTGGCTGCGGTTCTGACCACCGCGGCCCGAGGCTGCTACTACATTTCTTCCGTTGCCCGGGTTGGCCCCCTGGCCGGTCCCCCGGTCCCCGGGTCTGCCGAGGAGCTCCCAGAGTTTCCCGTCCTCGAATAACTTCCATAACTGCTTCAGCAACTGGCGACACTGGCCGGTCGGGTGCCCGTGCTGCTCGTGGAAAGCGCACCAAAGGCGCCTGTCGAGCTTATCCGGTGAGATCCTCATAGGCTCGGGTTTGGTCAGGGCGTCCCCCATGGATTGGAGTGCGTGCATCATGGCCATGGTATCCTGTCCGGTGACCTCGACCAGCCGGACCTCCATCTCGCGATAACTCGGGGCAGGACGGTCCCGTTCCGGGGCCTTGGGAGGGCCTCTCCTGGGAACGTGACTCGGTCTCGCCTCCACGGGCGCGGGATCCTTCCGTTTCGCGTCTCCGGGGATTTCCGTCCCGCGCATAAGGCGCTGGTACCAACACTGGGCCGCGGCCTTTACGCGGAAGTCCTCGTAGGTCTGTGGATAGTTGAGCATCAGATGCTTGAAGAGCTCGGAATTCTTCCGGAGCCCGTTCATCGCCGTGTGCAGCTTGAGATCGTCGCCGACCTCTTCTCCGCCGAGCAGGATGTCCCCGACTCGGTCCACGTACCGCTCGTCGCCTTCCTCCACATTCTGGCGAATGCCGATCAGGCGCTGGCTTTGCTCGAGGCGGTTCACCTTGGAGGCGAAGTGCGCCACGAAACGCTGGACGAGGTCGTCGAAACAGTGGATTGAGCGGGAGGAGATCCCCGCGAACCATTTGTGGGCCACATCCCCGAGGGTGAGGGGGAAGAGCCTGCACCTTGTGGCGTCGCTAGCTCCCCGCCCGGACATGTATGTACGGAAGCGGCTGAGGTGGATCTCGGGATCCGTCTTCCCGTCGTACAAGGTGGTCTGGAGGGGCTGGATCTCGTACTGCATGACCGCGTGCTCGACCTCCAGGGTCAGGGGTTCTTTGCAGTAGTCGACCCGCTCCGGTCGGGCCTGGGCCTCGGCCAGCTTTCTCTCCATCTCGGACACCTTGCTGTAGAGGTCCAAGAGACCCGCCTCGGGTACCGGTGGTCGCGCGGCACGGGTCCCGGGACCTTGCTCCGGCTCGACGCGACGAGTCTTCTCCTCGCCGTCTCCCCCGATCTGATCTGCTGGGGCCGATTGGTTGCCGGCCTCCTCGCCGAGATCGAAAACGAGTCGTCGGGCGGGGATTGTGTAGCGGTTGGAGCTGGCACGGCACCCTCCGAGGCGGTCGAACGCGCTGTGGCTGGCGTGACCGGGCCCCAGACGGCCGAACGCGCTTCCTTTCCCAATCTTCTCACCTGGACGAATAGAGAGGGAAGTTAGGGTACGCTTACGCTGTATGAGATCGGACATCGCAACTTCGATCTTTTCGGGGGTGTCTAAAAGGAGGTGCAATTCCCGGGACGGTGTCTCGGGCGGAGGTGGTCCGCGTCGGAACTCAGGATCCGAGCGATGTGCACGGCGGTGGGCCTGCTGGCGGCGTCTGAGGCGTCGGGCCTCGGAACTGCTACGGAGGTACTGGTTGGTCGTGTTGTGGCCGTCCAGCTCTCCGGTGGTGACGGCGTCTTCGTTCCCGGGGACGTTCCCCGGGACCTTTGGGGAGAGTGGCGGGGCGGCGTCTGACTCGACGGCGGGCATCTTCCCTCTCTCCAGCTTCTTCCTCGTGGCGGAGCGGGAGGAATCTGACGCGGTGGCTCCATCAGACATGGCTTCGGCTCTTCTTTCTTTCTCTGGGTCTAGTATAACAACCCCCTCCTTCTAGCGCCAAATGTTTTAGCACGTTTTTATCGGGTAGAATGATACGGGGCTGGGCTGTGTATAGAGGGTTTGAAACGATACTAATACATGTAAATTTATATTCTGGAGTAGGGGTTGGACTAGATCTGGGAAAGAACAGAGGTTTTGAGCTTTGAAGCTTCTTCTGAAGGATTTCTATTATCCACTCTTTTAATATCGAGTATATTCACTAATTAGTGCCGCCCTTAATCTGAAGGGATAAGCCCCCTATTTATAGGGAGATTTGGAATGATTACATTCAGACCACGTATTACGTCTAAAGCATTAAATGAAGCTAGTAACGACCCGGGGCCCGTGACTCGGAGTATAGGCGAAGTAAATGGGCTCACGTGGGGATGTCCCTGTTCTCTCTGGGATGAGCCCTCCCCCAGATAATGATAGCGTGGTTCGGGCCGCGGCTTGGGTCTTTGAATCCCCGTCGTCCCTTCGCACGGAGTGCGCGAAGGACTTGAGTGGAGTATCAATAGCGTGACCCTGGTCCGTAACCCCTGCATGGCATCACGTGACCCGGGCCCCGGGACTGGCACGTCCCTCACATTATACCCTAGTATGGCTCGCCTCGATAGATCCGTGACCAGAGTCTCTGGTGCGCCCCGAGTCCTTTCCCCGCGTGAACAGTCCAGGAGATCCGTGACCCGTGGTCCGAGCCGTGACGCGTCCCATGCGTCGTCCTCCTGCCTGGCTCGCCTCTGGATAGGCCATGCCCGCGCGCCTCATCTTCGGGTGTACGTCTTTATATTTGATCTTTCTTTCCCCAACAGTAAGTATATTATTTCATTTGGAATTCTCAACTAGTTACATTTTTTAAAATTAATTTATCATTTATACTATTCGAAATTGAGCGTACGAGATATCAAATCGAAGCTCTCTACGAGACGCTAATTTCCAACAAAAATCACCAATTTAGTGTTTGGATTTGGAGAAGAAATTCAGAACACGTGACAGTGCGGCGCCGATAACTGGCTAAAGAGAGCGATGGTCACCGACCGGTGGCTGTTGAGAGCGAAGGTCACGGCGCGGTTAAATTTTGGAGAGATAATTATTTTTATTATTGAGAGATATCGTGAGTCCGTGATACACTAGTAAAACAATTCACTTAAAACTAAAAAATAAAAGACAGATATTGACAATATAAACTTTTGGTAAACAAACAAAAATATTGCAAATTAATTACTCTATCTGTTCCGGACTAATAGTCCTACTTCCTTTGTAAATTACAAATGAAGTAGGACCATTAGTCCGGGACAAATTACTATACATTAATTAATGACTAAAGTATTGGAGTATATTACTCCCTCCCATTCATATTAGTTGTCGTTCTAACACTTTTTTCTTTTTGCGTTTTACATGTCGTTTTGAAAATAATATCCTTATATACCCTTATTAATGATATTATCATTAATGATAAGTATTCAAATTTTTATTATTATTTTGACTAAAAGTAGGGAAACAATATAGAATACTAAGAGTTTGTTATAAGAGAAACTCTTTACTGGAAATAATTTAATAATATCTTGTTAGCTTTAATAGGGTTAGATTAGGCATATTTTTTTCTCATTAATTTGTGTGCAAAATGCTAGAACGACGTATAAAAAAAACAAAAGGGAGTACAATTTTTATTGTCACCAATTACACATTATTATGGTCACAAATAATATTTTGACACCTTAATTACGTCACCAATTAGTTTGAATAATTAATAACAATAACATAGCTAGTTGCGATTATTTTTCATGTTAATCAAGATTGAAATATCGTATTTTTAGCTCGTTTTTCTCGTTGTTATTGGGTGTGGTTTTGTGTATAAGATGTACACATGTGTGTGATTATCGAAAGTTTGCTTATTATTGATGTGACGGAACTTATGCACGGTATAGTCGAGTTTTTGTGTGAATGTAGGTGAAAACAAATAAAACGAGGTGTCGATTCAAGGCTGGAATTGCAGAAACTTTGACGTAAAAACTGATATTGCTCGCAGGGAACTAGAGGCCGTGCCATACATGGTTGGAAAGATCTCGAAGTCTAGATTCCGGGTAATTTTGAATCACGTCAATCGGAGTTCGGACGACAAAAATATGTCAAGAATCGAGAAGCTGCGCACGAATGACAAAAATGGCAAGTAGCTCGGTGAGATGCGCGGTGAATGAGCGCGCGGTTATGAGCGAGAGTTTACGAACGCGTTGGTACTTAGCCAAATTTCGAGCAAGAAAAAGGGAGCAAAAATAACTTGTACAGTCGATTGCTCGGTGGGAAGCTCGGTGAACCTGGAATGTCAGTCCACCGCGCGTTGACTATGTGTTGACCGCGCCAGAGTCAAAATTGACTAGGTTGATGGTGCAGTGGAGTTGACCAGTGCGGTGAAGGGTGCGGTGAGAGTTCAGCTCGCCAAAAGTAGTGTTGACCGCGTGGTTGAACGTGCGATTTCGAGCTTTGACCGAGCCGATTTTTCATTGACCATCCAATTTTAACATTGACCGAAGGTAGAAGAGTCATTTCAAGTCCGGTTTTGGTGGGAAAAATGCTAGAAACGGTTATTCACCCCATGTGAGTATAAAAGGAGGAGAAACACTCTTCCCACACACTTTCCATACCACAAAACTACTTAGAGAAATCTAGAGAGAGAAGAGTGAAAATCGAGATTGGAGATCATCTTCCCTGCGGATCGAGCTTCCATTGACGACGGATTCGAGCTTGGATCACGACGGAGACGAGAGATTCATCCTCTACATCACCTTGTACCAGTGCTCGACCCCCCGAAAAATTCACGACCGGCTACATCTTTTTCTACTCTTTTTTCTCTTTTGCTTTGTTGAATTTTCTGATTTCTAGTATTAATTTCATACTTGGATTTGTATGAAACTTGAGATTTTTGCTTGAGATTTATGTTGATCATGTTTGCCTTTATTGATACCATGTTTGAGTTGTTGATTTCCATGGCTAGGAGTAGCTAATTTCTCATTAGGAGATGAAGTGAAAGTTATGCTTACAAGGTGTTTGATGAAATGCTAGAGAGAGTTTAAATCGACTTAATTGATTTATTTTCGAACCACGATTTAGTATAATCTTTGGTGAACGAGATTAAACTAATTCGGGGATTAAAACGATTGCTATCACCGGGAATGGGGGCTTTCTTCTTAAGGTTCGATTATAAGCAATTATGATTCAAAACTTAAGGAACGAGATTGGTCATCTAGTGAATTCACCACCATCAAGGGGTGCTTTACTAGGGAATTAAATCGATTAGCATATGGTGATCGTTGCTTTTCTTTTCGGTCCAATTCTCGAACTTAAATACAAGGTTGTATAATTTGGAAAATGATTACAATCGGATAACTCTCTTGTGTTTCATAATTCACTTTGTAGGACGACTATTACTTTATCTCCGTTTTTCTCACTTTGATACAACTCACGTCACTTGCTTTGATTACTTGTCTACTTGCAATTACTTGAACTCTCGATTATAGAAATGAATTTTCCTAAGAAAACCTCTCACTCTAGCCCTCCCTCAGATTGATATTCCGAGCGGTCGAATTACAACGAACTCTCGATTTTGAAGCGAGATAAAAACATTTTCTCTTTCCTTGCGATCGAAAAAATGCTTCTTCAAAGATCATCACTGCTTATTATAAATATAGTCGCCAAAGATTTATCTGACCACATTTTGATTTTGATGTTCTCCCAATAAGCTTTACAATAATGAAGATTTTTTTTTTTGAAAATAAATTTTATCACTAAAATCAATGAATTAAGTGGCAAAAAAAATTAAATTTGTTACTTCTAAGCAATAATTTGTGTGAATTTCATATGGCCACAAAGATAATCGTCATTAAAAGTTTGTTTTTTATAGGCGCGGTACTGCAATAGTGCAATTTTTACTAAATAGTATGAGTATTGGAGGAAAATTCCAATTACCAGGCAAAAAAAATCTATAGCTGATAATGAAACTAATAAATTTCAATTCATGGATTTTTTTCCCCTTCATATATTGCATATGACCCTATATATAGAAGTCCTTCACAAGGTCGCATACTACCAAGGTACTGGAAAAGCCTTCACAAGGTCGCATACTACCAAAATATCAACATACTACAAGAATTTTGATAAATCGGGATGACATATTTTATCATAAAACGTTTTTTCATCACAAAATTTATTTGATGACGATTATTTTTTAATTACCGGGGAAATTGTCACCGTATATGTTGTCGCATGCAATAGGTATATATGACTTTAATTTGATACATTATTAAATGTATTAATATGATGACGATAAACGCCATCGTCAGTCGTCATTATATCTCTTCATCTATAGTGACATATATATCGTCACACATCTCTTCCAAAATTTGTCACTTAATATGTTAGATCGTCACTATATTAGAATTTGTTATGACGATTTGACTTTCGTCACTAATATGTTATTTCTTTGTGACAATTTTTTTTTAATTACTAAACTTATAAAATGATACCGACTTTTTTTTTTTTGTCGTGACAATAAGATCATATATTTCATTATGTTTTATAGAGTATATTTTGTAAGGATACGTGATGACAAAATTTCCATTTCTTTATGTACAGTACCATTTGTCACTAAATGACTTCATAGCTTAATAACTTAATTTGAAACAATAAATTATAAAAAAAAAAATTTAATTAATTTAATCAATGATATAAAAATAATATTGAATTACTAAAAAAATTTATTACATTTTTCAACCTGAAGTATAGTAATTTTTACATTTTCCAATCTAATAAAAAAGTTGTTACAAAATACTACAACCCTATGTTTGAAAAGTTTACGATTACCAACTTGTCCTAAGCCGGAATAGAATAATTCGTCGAATATTCTTTCCATGTGGTAAACACCTTATTTATTTAAGGGTAATTTCTTCCTTTTCAATTAAATAATATTTTTAATGAAAATATTAAAAAAAAGAAAAGAAAGAAAAAACACGAAGAAGGTCGATTTCATATCATTTTATTCAAAGAAGACAAATTTGCATCCTCACCAAGCCATCCTCAATTTTAAACTTTCATATCCTCACCTTCTTCACTTCTACTCTCAATATTTTACTATCTCAATCTCAAAAAATACGAAAACCCTACCTTGTATTCACAGATCTAACTTAAGAAATAATTTCTCCCAAGTTAAGTTTGAGGTGTTGAGGGACGGTGCGCCCGTGATTAGAGACTGTGGAAATGGTGGCAGTGACATCAAGTTGAACCCCTGGAAGTATCCCTGGAAGTATCTCATTACAAATTTGCAAAAAAAAAATAATCATTTTGTTTAGAAATTCTAGATCTGAAAAAAAATTCATTTGTTACTCTATTGTATTGATGAAAATTGAAATATATTTTGGTATTTTTTTATTTATTCTTTTTTATTTTGTAAAAAGTAACATTTGTTGAAGATTTATTCTCATAGTTCAAATCCTTGATTCTCCATAATTGATTGTGAATAAATAGTTTTCACCGAAAATGGTTTATTTTGAAATTGTTGTATGTATTCTTATCATAAATGTTTGTATATTCTATTATATCAATTTCAATATTTTTAAATATTGAAAATATATTTAAAATTCAAGTTTGAATGAATATCATTTTTTTAGATTTTCCATAAGATCTTCTTATTTTTTAATTTTTTTTGTTAAAAATATTATTTAATTGACAAAGACGAAATTACCCTTAAATTAATCAGGTGTTTACCACGTGGAAAGAATATTCGCCGAAATATTCTATTCTGGCTTCTGACAGGTTGATAATTGTAAATTCTTCAAACTTCGGGGTGAAACGGTAATAACTTTTTGATAAAATTGAAAAGTGTAAAAATCACTATACCTAGGGTTGAAAAATGTAATTAAGCCTTAGTTAAATACCCTATGCAAACATTTAGAACGTAACTAGAAATATTTTTAATAACACTCCATGAAACACAACCAAATATAACATTCATAAATCTATCATGTGCTAAAAATAAAAAATCTCCTTCTTTGAACCTTGAGCAACCATTAACTATATCTGATAGTTTGTCCTTGTAACTTGGAATCATGCCAAAAATCTAGAAGAAAGTAAAATAAAGAAAACAAAATAGTGTAATTTATACTTGGAATAAACTAACATAAATAAAAAAACAAAAGTGTAATTTATATGGCACAAGTCAATTACACAATTAATACTAAAAATAGACCCAATACCAAAGAATGAATAATTAGAATTCACACATATATATATATATATATATATATATATATATATATATATATATATATATATATATATATATATATATATATATATATATATATTGTTTTTTCATTCATGTCATAAATTTACAAAAGAAATAAAAATATTAATATTTCATTCTCTTCCCATGCAAAGATATATATATATATATATATATATATATATATATATATATATATATATTGTTTTTTCATTCATGTTTAAAAATTACAAAAGAAAGAAAAATATTAATATTTCATTCTCTTCCCATGCAAAGATATATATATATATATATATATATATATATATATATATATATATATATATTGTTTTTTCATTCATGTTTAAAAATTACAAAAGAAAGAAAAATATTAATATTTCATTCTCTTCCCATGCAAAGATAGATAGAGAAAAAACTATATAGTTATATCTATCAATATAGCTAATTAATTATTGTTTTTTGTTTTTAGTAAATTGAAGTTAGAAATTAAGAAATTTTTATTTATAAATCTTTAATGGAGTAATTTT
Organism: Euphrasia confusa; assembly: GCA_954870475.1. Classification (NCBI taxonomy): domain Eukaryota; kingdom Viridiplantae; phylum Streptophyta; class Magnoliopsida; order Lamiales; family Orobanchaceae; genus Euphrasia; species Euphrasia confusa. Next base: position 48,362,660 of record OX940949.1, on the reverse strand, counting down.
TTATTAATGTTCATGAATAGATGTTAGAGAGTTGTTGTAAGTGTCATCGCATGAATCTAATTAAACTTGGCAACCAATTTATTATACAAGATATATAGTAATGAAAAACCAAACAAAATATACAAAATCATATCAACCAAACAAAACATTAAAAGGTGTGGAGCGTTTCTCGTATCTTGTGTTTGCCATTTTGGTGAAACTTCATTTGAGGGGGAAAGTAAAGAATGCACTAACATTACATTAGGCAATCATGATCATTTCAAATTAATTTGAGAACATAGACTGCTTACTTGAGGGATAACTTGCAGCCGATCGCCCAGACGTGTGAGTTATTGTTTTGTTATTTGCGGAGGCGAAGAGGTCTAATTCAATACTAGGTGATGTGATGAATAATTGGAAAACAGGCGAGAGGACACGAGGGATTATGGTTTGGGCTGCTAGAGAAAGAATCAAATGGAAAATGTCGCAGATCAACAACTGGGACAACATGTTAGAGTTACTAGTGAAAATGGTTAGGAGGTACTTAATCGTGAATTAGCCAATTTTAATGTGCGGGCCCCAAACGCCGAAGGAAGAATTGATCAAGTTGTTCAAGTGGAACTACTTCAAACTATAATGGGCATTGGCAAGCACCAAAAAGACCAGACAAATACAAACAAGGACACACATACAAACAAAGGAAAACAAGTCAAGAAATGAAGTAATATATATAATATATATGTATATATTCATTTATTTATTTATTTGTCTATTAATTTATTGTTCACTAATCATGTAAGGTTCCACAAAGTGAGAAAAGTTGAATGTAATTTTATGATAAATTTTTTATTTAGAATTTATATATAGAAATTCATTTAATTCAATTATCATTAATTATGAAGGTGAAAGTTTCAAGACAAGGAAGAAGCTAAGAAAAAATGAATGAAAAATCAAGAACAATAGTGAGACCATAACAATTAAGTGTGCTTTACTTTTGTTTTAGAACTTAATTTTCAATTGAAGAATTCTTATATAATTATATAACATTAATTTGCCGAATTCTTTTTAAATTTGATGTACTTTTGAATTTTTGTGTGCAAAACAATGGACTTAATTATGTTACATTTAGCTCAGTGCTTTTAACGATACAAAAACATCTCTTACTATAAAATAAAAAAACTTCATCCAATATCTGGGTGCTTGTTTTAGCAACACATAAAGTACTGAACATATATTTCAAATCATCATCACTCCATTACACAAATAAAACGCTCAATACTCCCTTCAAAATAAAATAAATAAATAATGACTATTGTATTGTGTAATCCAACACTAAGAATAAAGCAAGTTCACAATTAGATTTCAATTCGTAATGTTTTGTAAATTAATCTTCACACGGAATTTTTTGCTCCACATATAATTATTATATTTTATTTTACACATATTTATTATTTTTGTTCTTCGTTTATAATTTTTTTTTACTTCTTTTACCAAATTTTGCGAATTTTGTTTTTGTTTGTATTAAATGAATTTACTTGAATTTATTAAATACACACATATTTTATGTAGGACTCGTAAATTTGGATTCGAAAGTAGGAAAATTAAATTCTTATTATTTATTAAATACACACATATTTTTTGATTCGGTTCTTATATGAATAAATTGGAAAATTATGTGTAAGAAATAGTAATGTGGAAAATTTTAAGACAATGGATAATATAAAAAATGAGTTGAGATTTTCAAGCAAACAAGGAGAAAATAACTCAAAATGTTTGTACAATTTTAATTAAATTGTAGGAGTGCACTATATTATTATTATACATATATATATATTTTTTATTTTTTTTAAATCTTGTTTTTCTGTTGTATCTACACACTTGGAGGTAAAACGTTATGAAGCAAAAAGAAGTAGTGAAGAGCAGTGGGTTGACAAGTGTGTGAGGTTGAACTTGTTAATTTTCTTCGTGTGTCGTTTTTGAACTTAGTAGTGAATAGCAAATAATTGTAGGAGTGTGAAAAGTAACTAGACCGGAAAAGACCGGAACCGGTCTGGACCGACTAGTTGCTATCCGGTCCAATCTCCGGTCAACATTTTTTTGAAATTCTGAGTTAGGTTTTGTAAAGTCAAAAGTTTGAATTTATCGATCTCGAACCAAAAACCCGTATCTATATCTCTATATATATTTAATATATATATTTTTTTTATCTCAAAAATTAATTTTTGGAGCAATATGAAAGAATTTGAATATTTTTATTTATTATTTATGTTTATTTAAAATAAAATAAGAACAATTGAAAGAAATATATAAAACAATATGAATATTTTTATTTAAAAATAAAATAAGTACAAATGAAATAAAAAGAACAAAATTCGGTAGTTGCTATCCGGTCCAATCTCCGGTCAACATTTTTTTTAAATTCTGAGTTAGGTTTTGTAAGGTCAAAAGCTTGAATTTATCGATCTCGAACCAAAAATCCGTATCTATATCTCTATATATATTTAATATATATATTTTTTTTATCTCAAAAATTAATTTTTGGAGCAATATGAAAGAATTTGAATATTTTTATTTATTATTTATGTTTATTTAAAATAAAATAAGAACAATTGAAAGAAATATATAAAACAATATGAATATTTTTATTTAAAAATAAAATAAGTACAAATGAAATAAAAAGAACAAAATTCGGTTTGGTTTCCGTTCCACACTTAATATCTGCGGAAAATAAAAAATGAGGTCCTACCGGGAGTCGAACCCAGGTCGCTGGATTCAAAGTCCAGAGTGCTAACCACTACACCATAGAACCTCAACGAAATTTATAACCGAACATAAAGTAATATAATTGTTGAATTTACTACATCAATTATTGATTTAGATAGTACTACTGTGTTACTACAGCATTAACAATTTCAGTCGAAAATGTGTACGAAAGAAGTTTATGATTGAACAATCATTTTCAATGGCGCAACTCCACGAACATTATCATTTCATGATTGTGGTAAAGACGAATCTCACACGTAATTAATCTACATCATTAATATTAATAATTAATGTCTTCCACTCATCCGGTTTTCCTTTAATCCACACTTAACAATTCTTTTCTCCTTTAGCTATACATGTAAACTGTCTCCCTTTCTCGTGCGAACACATACACTCCCTAATCACTTACGTAATCCTTTTAGTTAATACTTTTGGTTCATCACGCCCGATCAAGTATTAATAATAACCTTAATCGTAAATTAGTTAAGTTTGCGGGAATCAAATATAATAAACAAATCGTGATTTACTTTGTGCTTGTCCAATTTCTTTTTAATGCAACGTTATACTTAAAAACGACCTCAAACCTAAGAAATTACTTTTTACTAGCTAGGTCGTGATTTGCGTGTTTTCTTCTTTCACTCATTCTGTTACTTTTTAATTATGTAATACGTATACAATAATAATAATAATAATAATAATAATAAAGTAAATACTCACGTGAATTATACACCTCTATGCAAATTAAACAAATTAAAATGAGCATTCACAGCGTGAGCCAATGCGAGGGCACGTGACGCGGGTGGCGCATTTTAGTGTAAGCCGTTTGGTGAATGATTTTATCGTACGCCCACCAACTACTGTGGTTCCACGTCATGCATGCGCAACATAAATGATTAATCAATTCAATTCTCTGTCTATATATATACCTCTGTTTATTACACATATAATGCATACCAAATTAAGAGGCAGATTATATTCATACATAACATTATAACATGGGGGCTATCTTTGATATTCACCACCCATGGGCCTTTACATTTGGTATCTTAGGTAAATTTATTTATTTATTTTCATGATTTTAAATAAAATAAAATCGTCGCATGTCAATGTCATTCGTATATTTTGACTAGCGTTTCTTGTTTCGCTGTGGTACAAAAACAGGTAACATTATATCGATCTTCGTGTACCTCGCTCCCGTGTAAGTTTTCTTAAAGACTTGTCTTTGAGTTTTTTCGTTCGTGGCTAATTTTGATCGATCTTGGGATATATGCATGGCGTTGGTACAGGCCGACATTTAAAAGGATTTGCAAGGAGAAATCGACTTTGGGATTCGATCCCCTGCCCTATGCGGTTGCGCTTTTCTCAGCGATTCTGTGGCTGTATTACGCGTTGCTCAAGACGAATGCGATTCTTCTCATCTCCATCAACTCGTTCGGGTGCGTTGTAGAGTCCGTTTACTTGCTCATCTACCTCTTCTATGCATCCACAAAGACGAGGACTCGTGCTGCCAAGCTTATGGGGCTTATCAATGTGGGGCTATTATCGTCGATTTTCCTTGTCTCGTTTTTCTTGTTTAAGAGTTCGACACGAGTTCAGGTGGTCGGGTGGGTTTGTGTTGCTGTCTCTGTGGCTGTTTTCGCAGCGCCCTTGATGATTGTGGTGAGTAAATAACTATTAAGACTTTTCAAGTTTCGGTCTCTGTGTTGGTAATTAAGTTTCGATTCGATGATGCATACTATACGCATGCAGTTTCAAGTTGTCCGGACAAGGAGCGTCGAGTTCATGCCATTCCCGTTGTCATTCTTCCTGACGATAAGTGCAGTCATGTGGTTTGCATATGGTTTGTTTCAAAAGGACTTATGTGTTGCGGTAAGTAATGAACATTTATGATATATATATAAGTATAATATGCATGTGTAGTCTAATTGATGAATTGATTGATTATTTGTGTAGATCCCGAATGTGATTGGATTTTTCTTGGGGGTGTTGCAAATGGCGCTATATGGTATTTTCCGAAATATGAAGGAGGACAAGGAGGGTAAAAGTGTAATAAACGTTGTGGTGATAGGGACCCCGGAAAAAGTTAATGTAGCCGACGAGGATGATCGACCAGAGAATTGTGTCATCGTCCCATGGCCGCCGTGTTCAACAATGGTTGATGTTGAACCAACGTCCCAAGTCGGTAACCATATGCAGCTGGAATCACAAGTACTTGTTGTTTGTGCAGCCTAATTAATGATATAATTGATGTACAACTGTATTCATTGGCTTAATTATGTTGTTATGAATTAATTAAGGGATACGTGTACATTAATACATACATAAAACATTAATTAAGATGAAATTACGATATTTATTTCATCTGCCCTACTGTTTTAAATTGTTGCCAAAAGAATATTTGGAATGTGTATAATATGATTGCATTATGACACTAATTAAAGTCCACTTTCAAAAACGGTTTTGCAAAACAACAATTCAAGAGCTTTTTTCTTAATTTCCTGACAATTCATGAAATGCTTAATTATGATATTCGAAATTGTTTGTGATATGATTGATGGAATCCCTATCATCACCCCAACTATTATTGACCATTGCATACCAAATTTGCACTTGGAAAATCCACCCTTCAAATTCTATTACACAAAAGTTATATTGATAGTTGTGATAAAAACGCCACAAGTAAAACATCATTTTTAGTTCAACTACAAAATAGTTGCATATTGGAGGGCTCCAATCATGCTTCTATATAACTTTCCATCTTTAAAAGGTTGACTTAAGTGTTTAGACAAATAGTTGCTTGTTATCATATACTTATAGGAGTGGGCAGACCTAATATGTCTTCTACATATTTGTTTAGTAAAAAAAAAAAAAGACCAGAAAGTGTCTGAGCAACCTCAATTTCTTTTCAGAAAGTAGTGTAGAGTGCCAAGATCTTTAACAACAAAACGAGAGTTCAGTGCAAATATGACTTCTTGAATCCAGTAAGAGTTTGAGCCTGTGATTATAATGTCATCCACATAAATGAGGATAAAAATAACCGAGGAAGTAGTCTTTCTGAAGTACAATGATGCATCAACCTGAAATGGTTTGAAGTGCATACGAGTGAGTACTTAAGCAAATTTTGTTGTGCATGCTCTAGAGATTTGCTTTGTGCCATAGAAAGATTTGTGAAGTTTATGTAACCGAAAATTGTAAATTATGATAGCTAATATTTAATAGGCACCATTGTTGATGGAGTGGTTATAAATTTGCTACTTAAAAGCAAATTATTTATTTTTGTTTTTAAAACTCATAAAGTAAATGTCATGTGCCCTAATCTTCTATTAAATATTTATATAAAATAAATTATATATGAAATACAAAAATAATAATTAAATATGTATGGATCACAAAAAATAATTACATGTGTGCTTTGATCTTTTATTTAATATTTATATAAAAATAAATTATATATAAAACACATAAATAATAATTAAATATTTATGAAGAAAAAAAAATTGTATGAGAATATATTTAAATAAAATAAAATTTTGTATTTTAGAGATGGTTTAAATAAAAATCATTTTACATATTTATATAAAAGTAAATTTTAAATGAAGAACAAAAATATTAAATATGAGTGAAAAAAAAGTATGTGTAGAGAAAAAAATTAGTAAGATGAAACAATTAATATATTTCATTAATATTTATTTTAAAAAAATTATGTATGAACCAAAAACAAGCAAACCCTAAGTATAATTATTTATAATTGTTTCATTTGCATAAATATGCATTAATTCTTTTGCATAAGTGTATGTTAAATGTTTTTTTTATTACTATGACAACTATCTTAAAACTTAAAGAATAATTATTTAACATTTTTTTATTACCGTACATCGATTATTATAAATAATATGTATATTCAGTATTTATATAAAAATAAATTATATAAGAAATACATAAATAATAAATATGTGTGAAATTAAATTGAGGATAAAATATAATAGTAAATATGTGTGAAATTAAATTGATGATAAAATATAATTTTATGCTATAAAAATGATTTAAATAAAAATAATTTTACCATTAATACGTCTATTAAATATTTATATAAAAATAATTACATATGAGTGCAAAATAATAATTATAGGTGGAACACAATAATAATTGTGTAGAGAAGCATAAAAATACTTTGCCAAAAGGTAAATGAAAATACACCAAAAATTATATATATATATATATATATATATATATATATATATATATATATATGTAAAAAAATGTATAGTTTTGTTATGAGAATAAAAAAATCAAATAATAAATAATTATGACATCAGGATACTAAAAAAAATCAAACACTGCTCCACACATGCACAAATTAGCTAAGAAATTATAATGATCCACATTATTATCTACTATTTGAGAAGAAATGGTTTTTAAAACAACAAATTTAAAATAGTATGTACAAAAAAACGTGATAGATACGTTTCAGGTAGAATTGTCCAGAGGTCAGAGGATAGGAGATGTGTACGCCCTTCGGATTCCTTATACGAATGAGCGTACGTGACTCCAAATTCGCACACATAAAGTTCGATTACAAGAAGGATAATCAGAAGTTCAGTTGCATCGGGAAGTTCAGACCTTTACTTTGTGTGTTTTAGAAACAAACAAAATGAATGATTTTCATAAAGAGGAAGTGGAGTTACAATCACTCTACTTAGTGGCGATAAATATCAACTAGCCTAATTTACGAAAAATGTAAAAAGAGGAGGAGGAGAAGAAAAAGAAGAAGACATTTGAAAAAATGTGAATAAATGGTTGAAGATGTCCAAGTTGGTTGTAGTAAGTGCAAAAGTCGGTGTTGATATTGATAATTAATTAATTAGCTTCGTACGTAGAAAAATTATGTGTAGTAAATTATAATAATGTGAAATTTTTTGAAGACAGTAGATGATCTCAAAAATCATTTGGGTATTCTCAAGAAATCAACGAGAGAAGTTACAATTTTTATTAAATTGTAGGATCCACACATTAAAAATGTGATGATAAACATTGTGGTGACAGTCAAGGACCTCGGAAGAAGTCTATGTAGCACATCATCGACCAGAGAATTGGGTCGTCCCATGGCCGCCGTGTTCGAAAATGGTTGATGTTGAACCGACCCAAGTCGGATCCGCAGCTGGAGTCAGCAATACTTGTTGTTTGTGCAGCCTAATTAATGAATTAATTGATGTACATGCTTTATTCATTGGCTTAATTATGTTGTTATGAATTAGTTAAGGGATATACATATACACAACTTTTGTTACCAAATCATTCTTTTCTTGAGTTATAAGTCATGGGTGAGGTGAAATTATCAATTCGACCCATCCCTGCCTTTTATTAAAGGAACCCGTAGTCCAATTCGGGTATGAACGGGTTGGGTCTCGGGTCGCACTGACGTTGGCACTGGGGCAGGCGAATTGAGTTTTGTTTGGTTCTATTTGGATGGGCGGGTGGATCCGGGCTCGGGTTCGGGTTCTGAACGGTCGAGCGGGCGGGCAGAGGTGGACCCGTACTCTACACTCCACGCCCCCAGCTGACTTTCTTCATCTTCTTCCATTATTATTATTTGTTGATCCAGAATTTAAAATTCCTAGACGCCAAATACTGAAATGGGGGAAAATCACAAAACCCTAAAATTGGAGCACAAATCCCGAGTACTGAATTTGTCGATCAACCGCCCATCACGCAGCAACGCCCTCTCGCACGATTTCTTCAACGAATTCCAGGCTGCGCTGTCCTCCGCCGACCAGAACCCCGATGTCGGCGTCATCATCCTCTCCGGAGCCGGCAAACACTTCTGCTCCGGAATCGATCTCCAAACCCTCGGATCCACCGCCCAAGACACGGGCTCCGCGGACAGGGGACGCGCTGGGGAGAAGCTCCGCCGGTCGATAAAGCTGATGCAGCAAGCCGTGACGGCGATCGAGGATTGCAGGAAGCCCGTGATTGCTGCCATCCACGGGGCGTGCCTAGGAGGAGGAGTTGATTTGATTACCGCCTGTGACCTGAGGTATTCCACGGAAACTGCGTTTTTCTCGGTGAAGGAGGTGGACTTGGGGATCACGGCGGATCTCGGAACGCTCCAGAGGCTTCCGGGTGTTGTTGGTTATGCTAATGCCATGGAGCTGGCTTTGACCGCTCGGAGGTTCTTCGGCTTGGAGGCCAAGGAATTGGGGCTCGTCACCAGGGTCTTTCGCGACAAGGAAGCCTTGGAGAAAGGGGTTGCAGAGATTGCTGACGGTACACTTTTTTTCTTGATTCAATTTTGCTTGTATTTGTGGGTAGAAGCACTCGTTGCTCGTACCAGGGGAATCCTCTTTCTTCCCGGGAACGAACGATTTTTTGTGTGTTCTTGATATAAGGAGGATACAATTGTTGTTTCTCTTGTTGTATTTGTCTGTGGGTAGAAAGGGAATGCAGAGTATTTTGGTTTATATTTTTTCTTGATTCTGAGTATGATGATACAATTGGGAATTGGCTAATAATATTTTACATTGTTGTTGTCTTTGTTTGTGGGTAGCTATTGCTGCAAAGTCTCCCCTTGCATTGATCGGAACAAAGCGAGTACTGATAAAAGGCAGAGACATGACAGTCAATCAAGGCTTGGATTATGTAGCTACATGGAACTCGGGAGTTCTTGTATCAGATGACTTGAAGGAATCGATATCAGCTCAGCTGCAGAAGAGAAAACCTGTTTACGCCAAGCTTTAAATTCAAGTGAAGAGTTGGTGGTTATTGATTCTGTATTCTATAATTTCAATAAAATGTTCAAGTGTTGACTATCATTCCAGACGATGTTCAAGCTTATTGTGTGAGAACCGTCAGATCTTCTACATTGTTTCATTTGCACAATGCGCAACAGCATAGATGGATTTGTTCAACAAGGCATCTTGAAGCTTTGTGAGGATCTAATCTAAATATCAAAATATTACTCCTTGCTACTTCGTTCTATAATTTGCATGTCATTGTTACTTTAGCCATGTTTCGACTCGTTCCACAAAACACCGATGACCATGTATTGCAAGCTTTGCTATCTCTAGAACAAAATGATATACCTTACAAAAATATCTAAGTAATCATGGTGTTTTTGTAAGTTTGTAAATTAATTTTCCATTGGGCAATAATAATAATAATAATATTATTATTATTATTATTATATTACTACAACCTAAATTGGGGGAGAACGTTGGGCCGCCAATGAGAAGATTCACATATACTAGGTGAAAAAGCATTTCTTTAATTCAATCGGATCCTGATTTAATCCACCACCCGCCCCATCTCATCAACCTCCGTCTTTTATTTTTTTTCCTAATTAATAATTTCTGGACTCTCTGTGTTCCCCTACTTCAGTTCTAAAGCTCAAATCCGAGTTTGTAAACAAATTACTGATTAATTTGTTAGTGGAGCTAGGATCAAGAAAATCTAGGTTGAATTATTAGTACTCTGTCCGAAAATCAAGATCCACCCCGATCCCTAATTTGTTCCCAGAGAAAAAACCTAAAATTATTTTTCAAACCACTCACAATCTCACACCGCATCTTTCATTTCGGTCAATTTTCTGAAGCGATTTTCACGTCGATTTAATTTCTGGATTTGGCGTCTCAATAACTACGATTGCTTGTGGGTTTCTTTAATTAAATTGAAGCGCGGGTGGTTTCAGTGTAATTTTTTGGGTTAATCAAGGAAAGAAAAGAAGGCATTTTTATTTAATGGAGCAGCAGCATCTACTGAAAGTTGTTGCAGAGGAAGGTGAGATCTCGGATTCGGCATCCGTCGAAGAAATTAGCGAAGACGCTTTTTCTACTAAGCAGGCGCCAGGGCTGGGGCCGTCTATAAACAATAATGTTAAAGGTGGTATAAACAATTATAATAATAATAATAATAGTAGTAGTAATACAGTTGGTGGTGGTGCCGGTGGTGGTGGTGGTGGAAGTGGGGCTAGGGTCTGGACGATGAGAGATATCTGCAAGTATCAGATTGCTTCCAAGACTTCTTATTCGGGTTTGTATAACCTGGCTTGGGCACAGGCGGTCAATAACAAGCCGTTGGGTGATGTTTTTGTGATGATGGAGGACGACACTAAAGCTAACAGTAATGGTAGTAAAGACGGCGTGATTAGTGTCGAGGACGATGAGGGTGAAAAGGAGGAAGGTGAGCTGGAGGAGGGAGAGATTGATTTGGATTCTGATTTGGTTGTTGTAAATAATGATTCGAACGAGGTCGGGCGTAATGTGGATGAGGAGGAGAGAAGCTTGCACGTGGCTTTGATTAAAGAAGAGCTTGTGAATCTGAGTTTGGGCATTGCACATAAGTATGTTACATTGGAATTATTGTTTGAGTCTTCTGTTAATTGTTGTTCGTGTCGTAAAAAAATGTTTGGTTCATTAACACGTGTGGCTATGTGTAGATCATATGACAGATTGTGTTCAGGCTTGGAGACCACAGCAGTGAGCTTGCAGAAAATGGTTTTGGCGGGTTCTTTCACCGAGAAAGACACTCTTGTTGAACTGTTATTAGCAGGGATTCAGACTCTCTATTCGGTATGATGTTCAATCAAACCGTGCTCGCAGTAGTGTTTATTTTATACCGTCCAGGATATTTTGCTAAGTTTGTATTTTGGTATTTCTAGGAGTTTTCTTCCATGACTCTGCCACTCAAGGAGGAGAATAAAGAATTTTTGTCGAGGTTTTAGATAGCTACTGTTATATTTTTATGTTTGCTGTTCTTTTCCCTGACATCAATTTTCAATTATTGACCATCCCGTCCTTGTAAATATATGTACAGATTGGTAGCTCAAGTGACTAGCTTAGAACCACCTCTTCTTACCTCCCCGCAGTTGAAAGAGGTGCAATTTTTCTTTTGTTCTCTTTCTATTTTTGTCACTCAGTTTCCTCAGTCTTTGTTATATGGTTGTGTTGGCGCTCATCTAGTAATGTGTTGTCGCAGGTGGAGACTATTAGTGCTTCCCTGCTGTCTCATTCTGATTCTTTGAGCAATGCCAATAGTAATGGAAGGAACCCATCAGGTACAACCGATTTACATCTGTTGACTGCGAAATATCATTTGATCAAACTCCACATAACGTTTCAGTACAATATTCAAAATCAGGTATAGTTAATTCCAGGTTTAAAGGGGCTGCTCTTCCATTGCTAGACCTTCATAAAGTACATGATGTTGACAGTCTTCCTTCACCCACGAGAGACATTTCTAGCCCTTCCCCTTTTGAACACGGATTGGTGAAACCTGAATGGCCTATCCCAAGTCGTACTCTAGACAGAGAAAATTCAATGATGCATCCATATGATACTGACGCTGTCAAAGCTGTTTCTAGTTATCAGCAGAAATTTGGTCAGAGATCCTCTTTTATGCCCGAAAACCTTCCTAGTCCAACTCCTTCAGAAGAGGGTGATAGTAGTAGTATTGGGGATGTTGAAATGAGTGGTGAAGTATCCAGCTCTTCTATTCAGAAGGTTAATCCTGCTGCGGTGAACACCTTAAATTCAGGGCAGCCCATGATTTCTTCCACTGCAGTCATGACATGTCCTGAACTTAACAATTCCAGGGTGGCTATTTCACCTTTCGGAAATCCTGTGTTTAAATCTACTTCAGCGAAAAGTAGGGACCCTAGGCTTCGATTGGCTAATTTAGATGCAGCAGCAGGCACTGCCAGGAGCCAAAATGTTACTGCTGTGGGAAGTGGCGAGTCTAAATCGGAGACTCTTGGTATGCTGATGAACTCACGGAAGCAGAAGACAGTTGAGGAGCAAGTTTTGGATGGTCCTGCAATCAAACGACAACGAAATGAGTCAAATGCCGCAACGCTTAGTGCAACCACAACTCCTTCTGTAAGCAGTACTCACGCGACCTCACCATTTACAAGTCAAAGTGAAAACCTGCCAGTGAAGAATTCGAATACAACTTCTTCCCTTCATTCTTTGCTTAGAGATATAACCGTGAATCCATCTGCATGGATGGATATACTCAAAATGGAACATCTCAAGTCATCTGATGATATCAAAAGTATGACCCAAATTTCAAACTCAAATTCTTCACTGGGAGCAGTTCCATCAACGCAAGGGCAGATATCATCAGCAGGAATAGTTCAAACTCCTTCCCAAGCTATAACCGTGGTATACACTTCTGCATGTCTTTTGTATTTTAGTTTTCTTTCAAATAAAACACTCGTGACTTCATGTCTTTCTGGTTTCTCTTTCCTATCTAGTTCTTATGATAATACATAATCCATTGATGCTGGACAATCAGTTAACAACAAATCTGAACTATGTCAACAACTCAAATGTATTAGTCAGCATCCTTTCCTCTTTTTTATATACTAGAAACTCAAAAACTGGATTATATCTTTCTCTCCCTTCATACAAATTGTTATTATTGTCCGTCTATTCTATTTTTTGAGTTGAGTTTTGTGAATATTTTTTGTGTTACTTTGGAATGTAATCATCTTTAGTAAGAGTATCTATATATTTTATATGTTTAACTATTCTGTAATTTACAGGAGGAACCTGGAAAAATTCGAATGAAACCTCGTGACCCGCGTCGTATTCTTCATAATAGTGCACCTCAGAAAGGTATGAATGCAGCATCTGATCAACCCAAAGTTAATAGCAACTTAAGCACACCAAGGCATGAAGATCAATTGGAGAAATCTGCATCTTCTAGTTCTTCAAAAGCACCTGATATTGGAAAGCAGTTCACTAGTAGCTTGAGAAACATTGCTGATATAGTTTCTGTATCTCAAGAATTTATGCCTTCATCAGTACCTCCTACGGCTTCATTGCAACCAGTACAGGCTCAGCAAACTGGAATGGAGACTAAAGGAGTTATTCCTGCTGATCCTGGAAATAATCTAAGAAAGGGAAGTGACTTAGCTGTAGAAGTGTCTATTACTGGGCCTCCGCGTCCAATGAATGCCAGCGCGTGGAGTGATGTTGAGCATTTGTTCGAGGACTTTGATGACCAGCAAAAAGCTGATATCCAGAGAGAAAGGGCTAGGAGGCTTGAGGAACAGAAGAAAATGTTTGATGTTCGCAAGCTTTGCCTTGTCTTGGACCTGGATCATACTTTACTAAATTCAGCTAAGGCAAGAGTGTATATTTACAATTTTTAGTAATTTAATAGTACTAATATAAATTAAAATTGTATTTCCAGTTTGTTGAAGTTGATCCACTGCATGATGAGTTGCTGAGAAAGAAAGAGGAACAGGATCGTGAAAAGCCCAAGAGACATCTGTTTCGGTTACCTCATATGGGAATGTGGACCAAATTGCGACCTGGAATATGGAATTTCTTGGAGAAGGTGATCACATATCTGCATGTTCTAGTTATTTGAATTATAATCCATTAATAATTCTCTTTGCTTCCTGACCTTTTTTTTTTTTTTTTTTTTCTATTTTAGGCAAGTAAACTCTTTGAGTTGCATCTCTACACCATGGGAAACAAGTTTTATGCCACTGAAATGGCAAAATTGCTTGATCCAAAGGGGGAACTGTTTTCTGGACGAGTTCTCTCCAGAGGTGATGATGGGGAACCATTTGATAGTGATGATAAGGTTCCCAAGATTAAGGACTTGGAGGGGGTTTTGGGTATGGAGTCAGCTGTTGTAATAATAGATGATTCTGTGCGAGTCTGGCCTCACAACAAGCTAAACTTGATAGTTGTGGAACGGTATAGATTTGTCTTGCTTTTTTTGTAATGTGAGGGTGGGCCTTATTCATATATTGATTGAAGTCGTGTCATTTGTTCTTTCAGGTATATATATTTTCCATGCAGTAGACGGCAATTTGGACTTGCAGGTCCTTCTCTTCTTGAGATTGATCATGATGAGAGACCAGAAGACGGGACTTTGGCCTCATCTTTGTCGGTGAGCTTTCATTGGCACATGATTGCAACTTCTTCTTTGTTCAAATAAATAATCTAGCACACTAAAAAACTGGAGTGGAAATAAAGAAAAGGAATTTGCTGGAATTATCTTTATTGTGTGTGTGTGTGTGTCTGAGGATATTAGTTGCAGAAGTTAGGAGGAATTTTTTTTTTCTTTTTATATGAAGTTTGATGTAGTTTTCTTCTTTATCTGTAAACAGGTTATTGAGCGGATACATGAAAACTTCTTTGGTCATCCGTCACTAGATGAAGCTGATGTTAGAAACATCTTAGCTTCTGAGCAGAGGAAGATTCTTGGAGGTTGCCGCATTGTTTTCAGTAGAGTATTTCCAGTTGGTGAAGCGAAACCTCACATGCATCCACTGTGGCAGACAGCTGAGCAATTTGGTGCTGTCTGCAGTAATCAGATAGACGAGCAGGTTACACATGTTGTTGCAAATTCACTTGGGACTGATAAGGTACACTTCTTTAATATGTACTTCGGTTGCCTATGCTAATCGTGTACAATTGCCTGGATTTGATTTCTTTGATCAGAGAGGGTGATCATATCACTGTCGTAGTTTCATGATTATAAGTATTTTATTTTTATTTTATTTCAACAGGTGAATTGGGCCCTCGCCACAGGAAGATTTGTTGTGCATCCTGGCTGGTAAAATCATGCTCACTCAGTTTTCGTTCTGATCACCTTATGATGCTTAGCTGTTTCAATGAGTTTGTTTCCTAATAATACAATGCAGGGTGGAAGCGTCAGCATTGCTATATCGAAGAGCTAACGAGCTTGACTTTGCCATTAAACAACAATAAAATCATCAAAAAAATTCATCCGGTAAAAAACCACCATAATAATATATTCCATTTTTGGCAAAGGGTTCTCTGTAAAACTCGGAAAATCATAAACCACTCTTCCTCCATAGGATATTCCAAACTGTACAACTGACATTCAAGAACCCAACCTCACTTGGAGAGTATTCGTTGAGGCATGAGGGTGAGAGTCTATGGTTTTCTAAAATCTCGGGGCTTTATAACTGTCAATCTGCCGTGAGCCCTGACGATATATTTGGAGATAACAAGCTGAGGATTATAATGTCTTTTGGTTGAGTCACCAGTGCTACAGGCGAAGTTAAAACTTTGCTGATAAGTAAATCATGTATATTGGCTGACCAAAGGAAAAATGGAACAATGAAAACTCTTAAGGTTGATCCATGTTCAGATCGCGTTGGAACGATTTGTAGTATTTTTTGTACGGAAATTAATCTAGGGCAAGAGAGGCTCGATTCATGACACTGGAAATGGACCTTGCCGTGATGTATGTCTCAACTTCTAGAGCGATGATGACGAAAAATAGGTTTTGATTTTGATCTTGATCTTCGTCTTTGATCTCAAAATATGTTTGGTTGATGACGAAAAATAGGTTTTGATTTTGATCTTGATCTTCGTCTTTGATCTCAAAATATGTTTGGTTCATGCATGCTATCTAACTTATTCTGATTTTCATTAAATCAGGAATTAAAAAGAATAATGTATTTTAAAACAATCATGAAAACTTGAATTCAGTAATAAAATTAGTAGTAATTTATTTTAAAATATTAATTAAATTTACTTTACTGTTCAATATATATATATAAAGAAAAAAATGAATAGTAACTTTTTGTTTGAGCTCATCCACTTTCCCTCTTCTCCTCAAACCAAACGATATCGAATCATCATCGTTTGTCTGGAAATAAAATTAAAGATTAGGGTTTTTAACTCGGCGTAATTTAAAATTGCAGCCCTTTCGATGACGGACAGTAAAGAAGGCGGTGAAGATGAATCGGGTGGTTCCGGCGGCGGTGCTGCTGCTCCGGCAGAACAGCAAATTGAAAGCAAAGAAGAAGTCGAGGACATCGAAGTTGAAAACGAAGAAAAAACTTCAGAAGGTGCCGCCGCCCCTCAAGCGCTGGGAGAGTCAATGGTTGATGCCAGTGCCAAAGAGTTTAGCTCGGGGGAGTCTGTTGCGTTGGTAAGTACAGTAGCGGAGTCTGGT
This sequence comes from Euphrasia confusa, assembly GCA_954870475.1. Lineage (NCBI taxonomy): Eukaryota > Viridiplantae > Streptophyta > Magnoliopsida > Lamiales > Orobanchaceae > Euphrasia > Euphrasia confusa. The sequence continues at coordinate 48,345,974 of OX940949.1, read as the reverse complement.
ACGGCCGAAAGAGAATTATTGGAAAACGGTTCAACGGTTGAGTTCACGGAAACGGAGGTACAGCCGGCGGCAGAGGAGGAGCTGAAAGCTGATGTCAAAACTCCTTGTAAATCTTTCCTGTTGGATGCTAGTGATGTTTCTGGAAACGAGTCCGGAACTGAGGATGACCAAGCTGAATTTATGAAGGAGATCGAAACTTTCCACAAAGAAAGATTCTTGGAATTCAAGCCTCCAAAATTTTATCAAGAGCCGTTGAATTGCCTCAAGTAATTCTAGCATTAATGTAATTTTTTTGTATTTTATAAGAACAGGATTTCTGAATAATAAATTCTGTTTCGATACAGGTTGTGGAGAGCAGTGATCAGGCTTGGTGGTTATGAACAGGTTCACCATTTGCTCTTTTTACTTGGTCTCGCGTCTTATTGTAATTTCCTTTTCCTCGAAAGTTAGTTTATGAGCGCAATCATACTATTAAAGGGGTTGGACCTTTCAAGTTTCAACAAATATAAGAAAAATCGTCCGTTCAGTGAAAGGGTTCGTCGCTTCTTTAATACGGAGTATTAAATTTTAGAAAATATGACCTCATACTAAGCCTTAGACCTCAACTTTTATGTCAAAAATTGCTTTGTTTCTTTGCACCTAATTTATTCTAGGTCACAATATGTAGTCAGAGTAGTATGAATGTTGAAATAATTATTCTAATTTAATTATCTGTTGAAATAATCAGAGTAGTATGAATGTTCGTTGCACCTAATATATTCCTCTTCAGTATGCATCATTGTTATTGTTCTTTTTGCTGATTTCATAAGTGAATACTACTTGCTTTATATCATATGGGCTTGATAGCTGCATCTTATTCTTGGTTTTGTAGGTGACTTCACTGAAGCTGTGGCGACAAGTAGGAGAATCCTTTAGGCCCCCAAAGTAAATATGAATCCTTATATTTATATGTAATAAAAAAAATGTCTTATATTATAGTACTAACTTAGAACAATCACATATTTCTACTTGTGTGATTAGATATTTTCCAAAAGCAGAAATCAAATGAAAAAAATATGACAAATAGATGGTTTTAATTTTTAGCTCTGCTCTTTTCAAATCTCATTATCGAGCACACACACACAGTCACTAGCTAACTGTGACCTGTCACAGTTTTTGTATTTCCTTCTGTTCCTTGATCAAGATTTTTTTATGTGTGATTATTGTTTACAGGACCTGTACTACCGTTTCTTGGACATTTCGAGGTTTTTATGAGAAGGTAATATTCATTATTCAAAACACATGCTTAACTGTTACTCTTTTATCCTTTCTGTTGTGAGTAAAGACACTAGAAAGGGTGCAGTAAAGTTCTCTTTCATCTTAAAACAGTGCTAACCTCAGTTTAACAAAGAGTTTGACAGTATGAGTATTTTCTGTCTACATTTGAGTGATATGTTATTATGCGTAAAGTGAATTATGTGCATGTGATAAAGGAGAACATATGCATTCTTCTTATTGCAAAAATATTCAGAAAATAAATTAGATCCAATATTCTTCTAAGTTCGTTGACAGTGGATCACATATATTAGATCCAATATACAACCCTTGCTCTACTAGTGTGCAAAGTTATCAAGAAATTTTGTTTAGGATCATGAATATTTATAATAATTCCCATTGATATGAAGAAACAAAATGTTAACCATGTATAGAGGAAAGATGCATATGCTCATTTAGACATCTCCATTTTGCAATTATCGATATCAGATAACATTATTATTTGTCTTTATAGGCATTATTGGAATATGAAAAGTTCAAAATGCGGAGCGGTGAGCTACCTTTCACTGCTGCTGCTTCATCCGATCCTGTTTCTGGCAATCAGGTGATTTTTTTTTCAATTTCTCTCACTTTGCTAGACTATTCATTGTTAGTCGTGATAGTAGTATGGGTCCTTTGAATGTCTGTGCTTGATTTCCAAGTTATCCTATGAAAAATCTGCTTTTCATTTACTTCTGAACCTCAGCATATTTATGATTGAACGAGTTTCACAAACAGGGATATTTGGGTTAAACTCTTATCAGTATATATAGAGTTATAGAAGATTGTCTTCAAAGAGTCATTTGGATGGTATATAAAAGTCGAACAAACAATGTTTGTGTAAGAACTAAGAAGCCAGGTTATTGAAAATTATTCTATAATCCATACAAATTTTTGTTTAGACTTTTAATTGTTGGTGAATTGATCAATTTCATAAATCTGGTTAGGCGTGCAGCCATACACAAACAATTCATGTGTCCTGATTAGGGACATACCACTTTTTTATGTGTAATTGTGGTACAAAATGGTCCACCAGTTATTCAAGAGTTGAACCAATACACGTGAGGACATTCTATACAATTATCTGTGGTTCTAGACTTCTAATAACAGTTTCTTTTCTCCACAGTGTAGTTTCTAATATCTCCAATCCGTCCAAGGATCGTAAAACTTTTTACATGGATTTACACATTCTTTACCTAGAATACCTTAGTAATTTCAACCTAATTATTTTTCAGGTAGATCTAAGTAATCCTTCAGGATCAGGTAGAGCAAGAAGGGATTCTGCTGCTCGTGCCATGCAGGGATGGCACTCTCAGCGGCTTAACGGAAATGGCGAAGCTGGAGATCCTATCATTAAGGTAAAGTTTAAGTTTTGTCCTGCATTTGTTTTTATCCAGTGTTGATATTCTCTTAGACTGTTGTAGTTCTCAGATCACAACCATACCTTGTTTCACAGGATAAGAACACAATTACAACACCAAAGCGTGAAAAGCAATTAAGAAACATTGGTATGTTTTATTGATTTGAGTGCTTTCATGACTTTCTTATGAAACATGGGATTTTTATTCAACATTTGGTTAATTCTTGACTAAGGTTTCCTGAAACGCAAAGGATCATCTCCTGTTGAGCACGCTGTCAAGGTTGCACGTGCGACATCAAAATCCCAGTAAGATTTATAGTTTGGATCTTTAAGTTCTTGATGCACAGCTTGACATCCTTCATGGATAACACGTTTCTGCTAAATACAAAATTATTAGATGTAGCGTCCCGAGACAAGGATTTCTACACAATTTATTTTCTAATTATGTTTTACCATGTCCTGTTTATCAAGGGAGGTGTTAGTGATATTGAGATTCAGTTGAAAAAGGCGTCACAATGTCCTGATAAAAGCTTTGTTCGGTGTAAATTTATAAGAATTCCCATTTTTTTGTTTTCACTTCAATGTTATTGATTTCAGTGTTTTGGACAGATCAGAGATAATGGTTATGGATATTGGTGTCCCTGCTGATTGGGTGAAGGTCAATGTGCAGAGAATGGTATGCTATTCTCAGTCCTTGTTATGTAATATGCTCTTCTTGGATCGACTAACTAATTCACTTGGTGCATTTGTAGAAAGACTGCTATGAAGTATATGCCTTAGTCCCAGGGCTTTTGCGTGAGGAGGCAAGTAATCGAAAATATGTTATTTTTTCTTAAATTTTTAAACATGATGTTATTTGAAGTTACATCCCTTGATAAATTATGGAATTTAGTACTAATCGATATTTATAACTATTGGTTTGAAGTTTATGTGAGCTGTCACTTGGCCCTCACATCTCTATTTGACAACAGGTGCGTGTACAGTCAGATCCGGCTGGGCGGTTGGTAATATCTGGGCAACCGGAGCAGCAGGATAATCCTTGGGGTGTCACTCCATTTAAAAAGGTACTTCTTTCTATCTATATATTCCAGTTAATATGCCCCGTTTAAGATATTCTGCATCTTGTAACTGATTCCACGATATCCAAAATCGTGTTGTTCCCAGGTGGTTAGCTTACCTACTAGAATTGATCCTCACCATACATCAGCTGTAGTGACCCTGCATGGACAACTATTTGTGCGTGTACCATTTGAGCAGCAAGTAGCAGATATGTAGAAGAGATCTGTAGAGAAGGTAGACTGCCTCCTTTTTACCGTGGAGGGCATCTTTAGGTTTGAAACATCTGTTGTAATGAAATATTTGTGGAAAGTTTACTTGTGTTGAATCCGAGAATTGATCTGCCATGTGATTATTAGAGTTTGTTTCATAACAACATTAGTAGTCCCACCAAAACACCAATTCACAAATCTCTATCTCTATATTTTCAACTTGGGAATGCACAAGCTTATTGGGGTTTTGGGGTTGCAATGTCAATGAAAGTTTACCACATTGAAAATGAATGACAAAAATGTTTCTATACACTTGATATATTCAAATTCAAATCAACATTTTTTAGGTTATCATAAATACAGACAATTATGTTATAAATGTTTCTTTGTGGCTATTATGTATTTATTAATTGGCTAACGAGATGACAGTAAATTGAGCTTGAACAGGTAATCACGATGCTGCAAATGAAACAAACTCACAATAGAATGAGTGAGACTAGTTTAATGAACGAACCAAACTTTTTTTAAGTACAAATTAGATTTTTTTCCCCTTTTAAATCATAAAAGGTGCGTGCTTGATCACCTCGAGGTAAAAATGTGCCTAAGCATTATAATAACTTCCGAACAATGAAACTGGTCTCTATCTAAAGATATGGTTAGATTGTGATATACGATAGATATACGGACCAAGAAGATAATTCACGACATAAGAGCCTTTACACTGACCACTCTAATAAGGTTGGTGCCACCTCACTGCTACCTTTGTAGCTTCCCAATGGAATGTAAGTACACTGATATTGAAACAATGCTGCAAACAATACAATTGCAATGGGGTTAATACAATATGTTAATAGTCCAGTCGGAATGAAGAAATCAAAACTGTACTTACGTGGAACCGAGAAAGAAGGCAAGTGAAAGATGAAATCCAAATAGGAAAACTGACACCACAGCTGTCAACAACATAGCCACCGATGTAGAATACACCTGCAAATTTCGCCTCCTTAGATAAAAGAAAATCTTGGTTGCTAGATAGAATTTGAAACCATTGGCGGAGTACTCAACATCATAGTTGTAAACCCTGATGTTTATTCATAGGCCTCAAGGGCCATATTAAGATGAATTAAACGAACAACACCAACTTTAGAATGGAGTTTGCTACCTCACAGTTGATTCTTTAGAAATCCATTTTACAATTATTTTATGCAACGTACAGAAAATAAGTTGTTGGCCTTGCGGCCACTACACTTTAATTATCTCATTTGTTGCCAAGCATTAAATAATAATCGTCTAGATAATCAAATAAAGGACTCGTACTCTACATATAATGTATGTGAGCTATCAGGTTGAACGTATTCAAACTTTACCTTCACTATGTTGTCAGCATATTTCATGACCATTGATACTGCGATGCCACTGCATTGGCATCAACAAATATTAAGGTACGCATTGATAAACAATGTTGAAAAGCAGAAGAGTACTCAGTTACACCTAAATTTACATTCAACGGGTAAAACAGCGATTGCCATTTGGTAGAGGCATGGTTTCTGACAAAATAATCCCTATGTTCCAAATCAAGCATTTCTGATTCATTTTTAGATAAAATAACGTTTTGTTTCCTACAGAAACAATTCTGTTTGCAAAATACCATCTCACTAAAGGTATTAGGTATTAAGTAGTACTGTGACAACACTAAGCCAACTACCACATATGTTGATACTTGATATGTATAATTAAAACATATGCCCTTAAACTTAGCATAACACTTTTTCCCTTCAAAGATCCATCTTTGAGCAAATAATTTGTGAACATGTGATTGCCTGTGAAAAAGTAAATAAATAAAATTATATATATATATATATATATATATATATATATATATATATATATATATATATATATATATATATATATATATATATATATCACAAATTAACTCACTTTTATCTTTCTTTCATGCTTCACAATACCAAGTTATAGTACATTATATTTTTCTCCCCCTCCCTCCTATCCACATAAAGAACTCCATTTGTTCTTATCATCACCTTTGATTGATTTTCTCTTAATCCTTATAATAGCAAAATGTATGAATGTGACCGGTATTACCTATTCAGGGTTTAATTTTCATATTACACTATTGTATCCACAAATAATCATATATCAACACAAATAAAATCACCACTATTTCTTCAGAAAATAGAAGTAGCAGGAATGAAAGGACAGCATCACAACCTTCATTTTCACATCTCTCACTGTCAATTCAATTAACATTTGGGCAATCAAAATGGAACAAAGGGAACATATAACTGCAATTTCTCCATAAATCATAACTGCCTGTGCCTTTAAACTTTAAAGGGCACATTTGCATCTCAAAGTGTTTCTATAAAAAAAGTTTAAAGAGGTGAGAAGAGGAAAGGTACCTCAGAGCATGGTTCATAATCATGAGAACAGTAATAAATGAATATCCATGAAAGAATCCCCTGTAGATAAAACACATCATACACCCTTCCTTAGACGAATAGAAGCAGCTCAAAATTATAATAACAAAATCTAGTATGGTGTTTCATCCTTCAGCTAATCTTTCTAACTATTATAGGCCAAGGACAATGCCATGGATGTCAGCCTATGCCAAGAATCAATGCATAATTTCTGTACATGAGAATAACTTTGAAAGTCACTATATATATATATATATATATATATATATATATATATATATATATATATATATATATATATATATATATATATATATATATATATATATATATATATATATATATATATATAGAGAGAGAGAGAGAGAGAGAGAGAGAGACATCAGCAGGAATTCATTGTTTCACTTTACTTGTTCATAACAGCATCAAAATCTTGAACGACTATTGCAATCGCATTGAAAGCCATCCCAAATACATACAACCAGAAGTTCTGAACATTAATATTCCTTGAAGGCCTCTTTTTAATAATTGCCTACAGAAAACAAAAGAAACCATAATGCCAGACATGTTTTAGCATATAAAGTCTTCACACACACACACACAAACAAAAAATGTAATGTCAAAAAGATCCAAAATAGGGATAACTGTGTTTATGAGCAAATGACAAAAAAAGATACATCAGAACAGTACGAGCTGTAAAATTCATATAGCTCTGACTGCTAGTCTTTTACTAGAAAAAGGCTGTACAAAATATAAAAGATGTGCTAAGAATTTACCTCAGTGTAGACTCCAGCAAAACCACTAAGAAGAGCCATGATCTGAAATGATCCGCCAGGCGCCAGTTAAATAATGTTTAGACCTTGAGGTTAATCAAAAATACTTTAAAAGTAAATTTTTTATTCTTTAAAAGCAAACATGGTGTATATCAATTATCATAGAGATTTACAGACTTATCAAATCAAATTTAATATCTTCTTTTATCTATACTGACATAATTTGCTGAGTCTGTAAACTGGGTAGTATTATGTCCAAAAATGAAAATTAAATCTCTCCAGCTACATTAATTTTGAATGGAGTACTGTAATAAATAAAGGAGTAGGCATAAAAACCAACTAAAAGGAATCATTATGTTCCTCTGGAAAATATTTCTGGGTTGATATGGATATGCTTTCAGATTTCAGTTTAGCAACTTACAATTGCCATCACCCAACCTTGAAACGGTGTTTGCAACACCTGATCAGAACTGAAAAAAAATAAGATCTCATGAGGATTATACCATATACATGATCAGGGTTCCAAGAAACGTAACACAAAGAAACAGATAGAAGAAATTATCTTCAGTACAGAGACTCAATGGGATGCTCTATATTCCAAGTACTGTTGAGGTACAAATGAACAATAGAGTATGAAGAAACTTTCTCCATGGGGATCAATTATGCACCAATTATTAAATTAAATTAACAAGCTTACTCCTTTCACAACCCACCAACTACCCTTTCCCGTTCACCCCCCAAAAGATAACAAACAAATAAAGCAAAATTTGCTGTTGACTTTTGTTGTCCATGTGTGGCAAAAAAGGAATTTAATACAAGCTGTATTTTAACATTACATTTCTCAATTAGGTCTACCTCTGATTTTCATTACACTTGAAGAAAAAAACACTCTACAATTGTTTTAAAATTCAAGATTGGCATGCAATTAAAAGGCAACTATTATATTCACATCTGACCTACAAGTGAAATTTTATTCCGACTTATAAACTTTTGGCTTGCTTCTACCTTCTACATAGTTTTTTTCCTTTTTAGCAAGTTCAATAAAGTGTTATTTGAGATTGATTTTAAGATTTACAGTGTGTATTCTTAAGCAAATGAAAATAGTTGATTTTTTTAATTTAAAGTTTGACTTACAAATCGGTGCCCACAATTGTGCTCCCTCTTCACCAACTCTGATCCCCTTTAGTGTAAGTAAATAATACTACTTAATTAGGAATTAGGATCAAACTAAACACTCTAGCTTTAATGTATCACTATCTTGCATGCATAGTGAATTTTACCAGGTTAATGATCAAGTTCCACAAAGCTGAGTGACACTAACACTGATTGGCCAAACAGAAAGCATGCACAAAATTTACACTCTCGAAAAGCATGCACAAAGTTCACACCCTCGTTTTATCAAGAGAACTCGTTGTGTGCATTATGGTGAACCCTCCATATCATGCTTGAATGCTGGAACAAAGATATAACAATAACATGCTTACTTGGAATTAAGTTGTGCTGTGGTGCACCCTGCACACAGTAAAATGAAAGCGGCCCACTGAATTTCACTCAACCTGAAGATAATTTAGATCAGTAAATGATTGTTTAGAAAAGACTCATCCATCTTCTGCCACCTTCTCATCCATGAACTCAAGATTTGTTAGTTTTTCTTAAAAAGGGTAGAATTAGTTTTGTATTGGCCAGTGTAACACAACAAAATATCTTGGAAATTCTTGAGGGTAATGTAACCCTCAAAGGAGATGTATCAAGTAGAGACTTTTTTACATTTCTAACTTTAGATTCAATCACAGTAAATTGAGAGAAATGACTCACTTTCTCTTGAGAATGATACGATATAACACACCAGTGCTGATAATGTTGAAGTTCTTTAATATTTGGTAACCTGGAGCATCTACATAAGCAAATATGTAATACTGCCAAAAACACATTTAGAATGCAGCATTCTGCGGAAGGAACAAAAGCTGATGGAAATATAAGAATGAAACCCTACTTGAAGTAAATTCTTGACGAGGTAAAGAGCAGCAGGAATGGGATATACACTAACTTCATCCCATGATGTATACAACCTATAGAAGAGGATATACACGAAAAAACAAATTCAGATAATTGAGAGTAACAGATTTTCTGTCAAGTTTACAGGTCATATAATTTAGATTTACTATTTAGTAGAACCAAAAGTTGTTCTGCGCCTCTCCCCCCGCCACAGCATGCAAACATTTTGAGATTTTTTTATGTTTCAGCCTGAATTAATGAATATATTCTCAAAATGGTGAGGATATTTTTTTTTCCCTTTTTTAACAGATGATCGAAATTGGTAAAAGGGCAGTTTTAGTTGTGCATTCATGACAGTACGCTTCCGTGTCTACTTATTGAGTTATACTCAATGAGTTTTTCGGAGCTGTTAGCTATGTGTCCATAACCTTGATATAATTTTTTTCAATTAACAGGAAAATTCGCGTGGAGGAGAGAAAACCTGTTATCCTCAGTGACACCTTCATTCTTCCAGATTCTTCCCAGGGCTGCAACTGATAACGTGCATTTCAAAGCCTCAACCTGACCGCAGTAATCAATTAAGGACCAAATTCAGAACAGTTCTTACAAAGACACAGACTCTTTCCAGAACCTAATGAGAAACGAAAAGAGCATACAATAATTACTTAATGACTAGATCAAATGGAAATATCATGCACTCACCAAAAAATTAGCAGTCGTAACACTGTACTCATACTTGCCAGCCCTCTTTGACCAAACAATAAGAATAGCTTGTGAACTTGTAAGAACTGTCAGTGAAAGTGTGACAATGGACCTATTTTATCATGAATTAAAAGAAAATGTGAGAAAATTGTGTATCCCTATGGAGTTGTTATACTCCAAAAAATGGGGAAAACACACATAACACACATCCACATTACACCCAAAACAAAAAATGTAAATGAATGGACTTCGATTATCTCTATCCAAATGGAACCTAAGGAGATTGAAGGATATTCATACTTGAGCTTCCACTTCGAACCGACAACAGAGCTGCCTCCTAAAGCGATCGGATTAATGGAAGAGCCTGCAATTGAACACCAAATGTTAAACGAATTGGGCCTACGGAGAAATATAAAATAAGATGTGATATATGCAAAGAACAAAAAAATAACAAAAAAATAACAGAAAAGATGATTCAATCACCGACCTGAATGGGGTTTCCCGCGCAAGCTCTCGATATCATCATCAACTGCATCCCCATCCTTATCCTAAACAACGAGCAAGAAGTAAGATGGCAGAACTGAAATTCGTTGAATAAGAGCACGAGAGAAGCTTCGACAACGTAAATAAGCAGATCAAAAGCAATTGGATATCGGAGAAGAAGAAGAGCAAAACCTGATCCTTTAATCTTCTGTATTCCATTTTCCTGGTTCAGAATTGATTCGACAATGTTTCTCGATGTTTCTAAAACCTAAATCCAGAGCAGTACTATTTCGGTGACGAGCAGCTCAATTAAGGAGTGTTCATGTTACTTGAATGAGAGTGTGATTGAGAACGTATTTTTTGTTTTATTTTTTTAATTGGTAACTAAATTATTGTTACGTTCAATTGAATATTTATCCGCGGCTCGCCGTGAAATTACTTCTGTAAAAATGAACTTTTAGTCTATATGTATAATGAACACCATGGACTCGAGTCCATAATACTTCAACTAATTGATATTATCAAAACATGCTTTATATTTATATTATCAATCGAGATAATGAATCAGTTGTTATAATATTGTTCAAAATATCTGAAGAGCTACCGCTCATATAGATTCCTTTTAGCTTGTATGTTGACATGCTAACAGAGTTGGGAAACACAGAAGTTTGAAAAATCCAAAGGAAAAAACTAGGAAGGAAACATACACAGGGCATCAACTGTAATTAAGGAGAATTTGAAGATTGAAAAACAGTTAGTTTGCAGCAGCAGCTGTAACTACTGCTCACTATCAACCACAACCAACTTTACATCAAACCAACAAACACAAACAAACAAGCTTTCTTGTTATTACACATTAACACAAATCCATGACGATTACGAGGAGGGTGTTGTGAATGAATGTCAAATTATGCCCATCTCCACATTTCACGGCATGTGCAAATTTGATGAGTCTCTTGCACGCACCCTATCTACTTTAAAGGTCAGCAAGGGAGTTCTCCCGTGTCCCAGGAAGACCTGATAATGCCAAATCGTCACTCTTCATAAACAAATAAAGGTCGAAAAGTTATACTCCACAAAAAACCACTGCACATACCTGTAGCAAACAAGTTGAAATGGGAAACTAACAAGCTCCTGGAGCATCTCTCATGCTTATATTCAAGCTGTTCCGCATAGTTCGCCTTCCAATACCAGCATTGCCTTTTGTCATCATAGCAACGAATTCCCCATAATCAATCCTTCCATCCTAAAAAAAATAGATGGAGACTTCTTAAGCTACTGATAGCTCGACAATATATAATAATAGGTCCAAACTGCTCGAGTTCATGAAAACAATATACGAAGTCAACAGAGACTAGACACATCATCATGGACAATCACTTACATTATCTTGATCAACTTCTTTGATTATATCGTCAAGAACAACATCTGTCATGCTGTGTTCTACACAAGCTTGTTGGAGTTCATCCGTGGTAATATAACCACTGCCATCTTTGTCAAAATATTGAAATGCTACCAAGAGATGTTCCTCCCGTTCCAGTTTATTCAGGTGAAATGTCGCTGCTATAAATTCTCCATAGTCTATGGTTCCACTATTGTCTACATCAGCCTGCATAAAAATAATTTAACAATGAAAATGGCCTATAAACCTCAATAAATAATAATTTGAAAAAGGAAAAAATCTAGATGATCATGGAGATAGAAAGAATAATTTATTTATTGATTTTTTAATGAATGAGATTAATACTCCATAAACGCAACAAATCCAGGGATCCAAAGTTACAAATTAAGAATTTAAGAATGTAATTATAATGGAATTGAATTAATTGATTCATGTATAATAGAAAGTATTTCAATTTCCAAACACTGCCCTTCAAATTGATGAATCGGCATAAGCATTCCTAGACTGCCATCTAGGAACTTGAAGTTGAACTGAACCATAGGCAAGCCCTTGGTCAGGATACCTCCTATATTCTAAGGAGACACAATTCATTGAAGTTGTATGTTTGCATTCTTTCACTAAAGGGACATAATATGCATCTGCAAATCCTTCTACAGCTCATATTTTAGTTGTGATATCTTACTTTTAGTACATGATTAGCTACTGCTAAAGAACAAAGCATTTCGTCTGACAAATTAACACACTCTTCTCTTTCTCTTCTCACCCTTTCCATTACCAATATATGCTGTCTATTTCTCTCTACCGTTGCCCTCAGATAAAAAATACCATTAATTTCTTCAATAAATTACAATTTTATTAACTTCCTCTAAATCTAAATAATTCACCCATATTTAACCGCACATTTAACTTTCACTTTTAAAAAAAATATTCACCACTATTCACTCATTCTAGTAGGCATGTTAGAGGTCAAATGCGAGAAATATTAAAGTTCTTCCAAAAATGCACCTGCATGCTTTTAAAGAAAAATAAAACTTTTGAAACACTAAAACAAATGCAAGCGCCTGGTAAAACAAATTCAGAGCCGGAACAGTAAATTGTGTGAGAGGAAGTTGACATACTGCATCCATAAGATCCCGTATTTCTGTATCCCTTAAGGTCGAGCCGTATTTTCTTAATCCAGCTTTGAGTTCATCAAATGTGATTGCTCCACTACTGTCAGTGTCCATGGCCTTAAACATCTCTCTTAAGCCGGCAATCTCCTCTTCCGACAAGCTTTCTGCTATTACCTGTAATAAATATAGGAGGGCCATTCATTTCTGTAGTAATAAGAGCTGGAAGTATACTTCAATAAAGTTATCTTGAGATGACATCAAACTCTCAGGCTCTCAGCAGACCAAATCATCAACATCGCAAAATTATACAACTTTCTTTGTGCTTATTACATACCCTTAAAGCCATCTTCTTCAACTTATTCATTGCAGAAAACTGTTTAAGACGAGAAAGTACAGCTGGATCCAGGGCCTTATCAGGCGCAACACCATTTTCACATATCCATGGATGACCTGAATATATTTGGCATATACAAATTAAAATTTGTTAATCCATCAAAGCAGTAAAACCTCCAAAAGATGTAGTTATGTAGGTATGCATTAATATCTTGGTATACATCAATTACCATTGAAATATTCACAAAAGTCCATAGATACTAACAATGTAATGCAATACATAAGCATGCAAATGACCTCAGAAATCCTTTGAGGGAGACATAAATCGCCACAACATTTTGTTACATAGATTATTATCAATCAAAGAAAATTTTAGATAGTTCAGGAACATGTAAAGTAAAGCACCTCAGACATGAATCCTATCAATAAAGAGGCAAATGAAAGAGATATCCAGACCCAAAATAAAAACAAAGAGTATCTAGAAGAATTTAGGGAAACGAAACCTACATAACACTTCATGAGCAGTTAAACGCTCAGAAGGCCGCATGCATAACATCTTCCGAATAAGATCCTTAGCACTCTCTGATATTAACGGCCATGGGTCAGAGTCAAAATCAATGTGACCCTTCAAAACCGCATCAAAAATCCCCTGTTGTGTTTCTGCACAAGAACCAGAAATCATCAAAAAAAAATTGCATTCTGAATATGATGAAACGATATGCATTTACTGTATATGAGCTTACCAGCCCAAAAAGGAGGAACACCGCTTAATAATATATAGAGGATGACCCCTGCTGTCCACACATCGGCTGCGGGGCCATAATGCTTCAAAAGAACCTCGGGCGCAACATAATATGGGCTTCCAACCACATCAGTGAATACCTGGCCTGATATCCAGGAAAAATAAGAGTCGTCCTAAAGTTAATCTCCAATCCATACACTGAATAGCACAAGAACAGAAACATAAAGAGAAGTAAAGTTCATTAAAAAGATACCTGGTTTGAAAAAAACAGAGAGACCAAAATCAATAGCCTTAAGAGAGAAATCATCGTCCTTGTTAACCAACAAGAAATTCTCAGGCTTAAGATCCCTATGCATGACCCCAAGCGAATGGCACGACTCGACAACTCCAACGATGATCTTAGTAAGCTGGGCTGCCTTTCTCTCGCTGTAGTGGCCCCTCTGTATGATCCGGTCAAACAATTCACCTCCGGCACAAAGCTCCATGACAATATGAACGTACAGGGGGTCCTCATACGCCCCCTTAATCGTGACTATGTTCTTGTGACAAGCCAGATGGTGCATTATCTGAATCTCCCTCCTGACATCCTCGACGTCTTCCTTGGAAATCAACTTCCTCTTCAGTATAGATTTACAGGCATACTCGACGCCGGTGGAGTTCTCGGTGCACAAATAAGTGGTGCCGAATTGACCTTGCCCCAGCTTACGGCCCAGGGTGTAAAGATCTCTGATACCAGCAGTCTTGTGGCCCAGCACAAAGAAAGCCTGGTTAGTTGTGCCTCTGTTCATGATGCTGTCCTTCTTGGGAGTCGATTGTTCCTTGGTCGGGGATGAACGACTGTCGGAAGAGTTTGGAGCTGGTTTTTGCTTGGAGTCGTTGCACTTGGGTTCAGCAGGCTTGTCGTACCCGTGGAACGATTTGCCTCCAAATGATCCACGGCATGTATTGCCCATGAAACGACTAAACTTCCCCCTTTCTCTCTCAGCTCACCCTAGTCTCTTTCCAGTGTTTTTTCTCATCCAATAACTCTGAAATTGGGGAACAAGAGAAACAACAGTACAAGGTCAGAATCGCAGCAATACAGAAATAATTTGTTTCAATTTTCAGGGCCCGAGCCCGAAATCCCAAACCCGAGAATCACATGACAAACAATCTAAAAAGGAAGAAAATGACGGCGAAGAATCTATAACCAGATCGGAATATGTACAACAAAAAAGGTGATTAAACACAGATATAAATCGCAGAAATAGAAAAAGGAAAGATACTTACTCGCACAGAGAGAGGTCAAATATGCAGATACTGGAGAAAGGGGAAGAAGTAAAAAATAGCAGAGCACATACACAGGGAGAAAAGTCGAGGTGAGAAGAAAAGGTCAAAGGAGGACGGGAACAGTTAAATTAAGTGTGCTGGTAAGTGGGGCCGGCGGGATGAAGAAGGTATGAGGAAGACGGAGAAAGATAGCTTGCAGCAGCACCACCTTCCGGGATCTTTCAGAGCATATTATACAAATGGATGGAGTATTATTTATTAATTATAGGATAATAATGAGTAGTGAGTGTACTACTTCGTAATTTATTAGTCGTATAATGTAGTATTATCGGTGTGGGCCGGGGTGCATATATTAAATGGGGCCCACGCAGAGTTTAAAGAGAATGAGTAGGGACACTAGCCACTCTGTAACCCACCAAACCAAGTACTTTGACAATGTCAATTACCGCACTATCCTTCCTCTCTCTCTCTCTTGGTAACAATATTTATTCAATTCGTTTGATATACAAATTTAAAATTTTAAAGGTAAAAATATAGCAAAATGTACTTTTGATAACACGCTTTGATAACTCTTAAACAACATAAAGTTGTTTATAACTTTATGTTTATAAACAAAATGTTTATAACTTATAACCTCATAAAAATCTCTTAAAAATACAACATAAAGTTGTTTA
Source organism: Euphrasia confusa (assembly GCA_954870475.1). Classification (NCBI taxonomy): domain Eukaryota; kingdom Viridiplantae; phylum Streptophyta; class Magnoliopsida; order Lamiales; family Orobanchaceae; genus Euphrasia; species Euphrasia confusa. The sequence goes on along the minus strand of OX940949.1, from coordinate 48,330,133 downwards.
TAACTTTATGTTTATAAACAAAATGTTTATAACTTATAACCTCTTAAAAATCTCTTAAAAATGTACTTTGATAAAGTTGTTCAACTTATATTTGAGTCTAATTATTTTTTACAATTGACATAGAATATATAACACGCTTTCTCACAAATAAACTCGATTTTATGAACTCTACTCGTTGACTTATACTCCATATGTCATATTTGGGCAAACAAAAAAAATCATCAATTGCTCATCTTTGTTTTCGTCAAGGTTTGATACCATGTTGAAATTGAGAGTGAAGGGATGTAGTCTCATACCTAGCGCATGATGACGAGAGATGGATATTTGAGTAGTCAATGTTATATCCTAAATCAATTTGTGATAGTTACTATGCTTAATAAATAGTTTCTATTTTCATACAAATTCAATGTGAAATAATTCACAACACATTTTTAACAAGATTGATATTAATACACTAAGCTAAGTTTTTTCTGCGCGTATGGATAATGAAAAGTATCAAAAGCAGTTAATCACCTCGTCGAATCCAATTTTACACTTCGCGCGCGAGAGTCAATTCAATCACTTCGTTGGAGGCAATTCACCACTTCATTAGAGATCAACTCATTGTGACATGTGATTTTTTTCGCTTCACCACAAATATTTTAATATTATTTTTAAATATTTAAAAAAAATGCTAATAATTTAATGAGATCAAGTAGGATGAAGGTGATAGTTTAGTTGGTAGAATAGTGGAAATATCATTCGTGCAAAAGTTGGAAAAAATCACAATGTGATCAATGATGATACATAGTACTACTCCTATAAAACTATACTATAAAAGAAACAATTGTGGTTATGAAAACATTATCTAAAGGTACATTTTTTCACGCTAACACATGTGCATATATAAACTATAAAGTGGGAAATTATCAAATAAAGTAAAATATATAGCAATGAAAATGGATGGTAGAGCATATATATACAGTGCTAGATTCCACTAAAATTACATTACATAAAATCCAAGACTTTTGAAGGATATTTAAGTAGTATAGTTCTAATGATTAAATGGGTAAACAAGTGCTTTTGACAATTTGACAATGGTCACATGATGGAGGTTAATAATATGGTAAAAGGTGTGACATTTGAATCTCAATTTTATTTATAGCAAATATAGTCTCAAAAGCAACATGTCTAAGTCGACAAAGTCTTAATTCTAAAAAACTTAGCTATTTTATTTTATTTTATTGTCACGTTTATCATCATATCCAACAATCTATAATTGTATGCCTTTCAACATAATATTCGTGGCTATAGTGAGTTAAGTATTGTTTACTTCCAATCAAACTAATAGTATTTTCTTTATAAATTAGAAATGAAACGTGACCATTGATTTGGTTGAGAATGAGTATATATTAGTATACTTTTCAATACTATATCCATGGTGAAATGAGTGATTAGAGTTCTAATTAAGAACAACAAATTATATATCTTCACGATTATATTGGCAAGTCTCCATATATTTTTACATAAATTAATTATATTAATTTTTCATTTAAAAATATAATTAAACACTTAGATTTTAACACTTTTTTAGATTTAATTTATTTGTAATTTTTTTAATCTTTTTCACTTTAAATACAATTTTAATTTTATTTTTTTATATAATATATTAAAATAATATGTTTTTTTTATTAATATTTGTGTTCGACAAAGTGTAAAGATAATTTAAGGTAAAAAATAGTATTTATGTCATTTTCTTTTGAATTGAATCTGAAAGTGAATTGATGTGAAGCGTGTACTAACTGAACCGGTATTGAAATAAACTAATATTTTGTCGGTACAAAGATATTTGACATGTTTTTTTAGAAGTGTTACAATAGTTTGGAGTTTTGACACATTAAAAAAAAAAATTCTAACGTTTCTATTTTAAAATACAATTTTACACTACTTTATCCACATACTTTTTAAACTTTACTCAAAATTATTTTATTTTTTATTTTAAAATATATTTTTACATTTAATTTTTTTGTCAAAAAAGTTGAAAATTAACATTTTTCTTAAACTTAGTGCTGAAAAAAATATGTTTAAGAGAAATGGTAACAATGAACATGAAGTGAGTAAACTAATATTTTATACAATAATTATAATAAGTTTACACTATAGTATATTATAAAAATAAAAATAAAAAATTTGAATAATATTTGAAGGATAAATTATATTTTTTATATAAAATTACTTATTTAAGTAATTTTTTATTTTATATTTCTTTTATGAAAGTGAAATAAAATGAAATAAAATGAATTGAACTAAACTAATATAAAATTTAATTAAAATTGAATTGAATTGAATGAAAATTAAGTCGAAAACTATCAAGTCATATGCTAATATTAGAGTGGGCTGACCCAAAGGCACAAAACACAAGATGAAAAGAAGATTATTGGGCTTATCCACTCTAATAAGCCCAACAGTCAGTCCTTACTGTCAGAGTTTCCATTTCTCACCTGAGTCACCTGTTTCCCGGTGATCGCCGAATCGATCAGTGCTCATACTCCTGGTAATCCTCCGATCCATTTCTTCTTATTTTATCATTCTTTTCAATTATGTATGCATTCCGATTTTATTTTATTTTTGTCTGCATATTCAATATTCAATAGTCAGTTCTTCCTGTTTCATATTTTAATGGTAACTTATTTCATCCAGATCGAGTATTTGCATTTTTTCTGTCGGTTGCTTGAATGATATTTTCTCGAAGCTTAGATACCCTTTTCAAAGTATTTGTTAGGTAAATATGTTGTTAGCAATCGAGTTCAGGGTGATGTTTTAGGATGAAATTTCGCTTAAGTTCCATGTAAGAAATCTGCAATTTCTTGGAAGCCCAACAACGTCCACAGCCATCCTCTTGATTCATCTACTTTGTTCAAGTTTCAGTGTTTGTGGTTAAAGAAGATAGATAAAAGTTGTGGTGCTGAATTACTATTTTGAGTTTTTGACTAAAGTAACATTGTGAAGGACTACAGGACGGATATTACCGCTAAGCCCTCGCCAAACCCATCGCTAATATTCAAGTCATTCTGGTGGTGGACTTGGATCGTTGGCGATTTGGTTTCTTCCATCGGAGAGAACCTCTTGATCTTATTTTTCTTTTCAGTCCAAAGGAAAGAGGATAAAGGATGAAGAAGTTCTCTTGCGATTACCGTTATCTCTTTCTCTTCGCCGCCTTGCCCTTCTTCTACATCCAGGTTGTAGTTTCTTATGTTTTTTACCGATAAGATTTGAATATAAATCTGATTCTTTTTAGCGAATTGTGCCTATTGCTGCATATGTTTTGATAAATTGTTGATAAAACTCACTCATTTTCTTGATGCAGATGCGCCTTTTTTCCACTCAAGCGCAGTATGCCGATCGAATTACTGAAGCTGTACGTACACCCTTTTTTGGGTATAATTTATTTATTATGTGTATATTGATTAGATCCCATATCTAAGGCAGGCTTAGAAGTTAGAAGCTTATGATACAGATGAAACATTAATGAATACCGACTTTGCTCCAACACAGATTCTTTGCTTAGCATTTGCTCCTATTAAAGAATGCTGATATTTATGGTAAACATTTTCTTGCTCAGCGGTAAAGTAGATATAAAAGCCTCTTCCTGTATTTGATTGCAGATTGAGGCAGAAACTCAGTGCACAAGACAGACACGATTATTGATTGATCAGATTAGCGTGCAGCAGGGACGAGTTGTTTCGCTTGAAGGTGTTTTATCATCTCTACTGAAATCTCTCATTAGTGATAACTGATAAGTGCATCTCCTCCTCGGTTCGACTGTCTTTGTACAAATAAATTGCAGTCTTACTACCATTATTGAGCATCTTAAATAGGTTCTCACCATTTTTAGGATATATTTGTGCATAGACTGTTATAGACTGCAGCTGGGATTCGATAGACTGCAAATCTTGTTACCGTTTTAGCAAGTGTTTCCATATGCAGTAATGTACACTTTAGTTTGAGAGAATGACTATTAGGCATGCGAGCATATTAATGCTATAACTTTCTGTTCGTATAAAAATATATTTGTATTCATCTTATGGAGGTTATATCTATGACTTTCAGAAAAATTGAAACGTCAAGTACAGGAGTGCAGAGAGCTTAGATCACTTGTTCAAGATCTTCAAAGTACAGTTATCTTGCTACTTCCTTTTATTTCCCACTAATTATTTTTATGCATGATACAAACTGATTTTCCGATTTTAAAAGATACTCGCTAGTACTTCAAATTAGTTGGCAGCCACACTGCTTATGGAATGATATTGATTGTTAATCCACTACACTGCAGGGAAGAGTCTGAATAAATTGGTTGGCGATGCACAGGTTTGGATGAGCCGAGAGATTTAATTTTCTTGATCCGTGTGCTATCTTCCTAACTCTTGTTCATTGAACCTGCAACCGAATGAATGATCAGGTTCCCGTAGCAGCAGTTGTAGTAATGGCTTGTAACCGTGCTGATTACCTTGACAGGACCATCAAATCTATCCTAAAGTATGGTATACTTTGATGCAAAATTCACTTCTCTTAATTGTTTGTATTCCACCGACAAAGTTTCATGCTTATAGGTACCAGAGTCCTGTTGCATCAAAATATCCTCTCTTCATATCACAGGTACCTGAAAATACAAGTCATGATTGGTATTAGTTCAGCATTTTAATCATACTTTATCATAGAGGTCAGTGTTTATTCCATATATTAAGATTTGATTATTCTTTCGTTTTTGGCAGGATGGATCAGATTCTCATGTTAAAAGTAAGGCACTGAGTTATGATCAGCTAACTTACATGCAGGTACTAGCTAGCTTTTATATCCATGCCACTATGTCAGAAACAGAACATCATATAACACTAAGTATAGTGAGAGCTCTGATATAGTGGTTGTATTTGCTCAGCATTTGGATCATGAACCTGTGCATACAGAAAGACCTGGGGAGCTGATTGCGTACTACAAGATTGCACGTAAAAAATTCCATTTCACGGTTTCTTGCTATTCGTCTATTAGGCTCCATTCCTATGTTCACCATAACTCTTGCTTGTCTATAGGTCATTATAAATGGGCACTGGACGAATTATTTTACAAGCATAAATTTATTCGCGTAATCATCCTTGAAGGTGCCTGTACATTTACTTCTTTTTCTATTATTTGCCTCCCTGTCTGACTGTCTCTTGCTTAAACTTGGGGAACTTTAATTGGCAGATGATATGGAAATTGCTCCTGATTTCTTCGACTATTTTGAGGCTGGAGCCAAACTCCTTGACCATGATAAGTGAGGGTTTTTGGACTTTAAGATCTGTTTTGGCTGTATATCATCTATTTTATATATCTGATTAGGTTTCTCAGTTTTCGTTAATTGCAACTGTGATAGATCCATCATGGCGATATCTTCATGGAATGATAATGGGCAGAAACAGTTTGTGCATGATCCTTGTAAGTCCACTAGTTCCTCGCCTGGTGTTTCCTTAAATTTGGTGGGGATGATGCAGTATACAGCCTTCAACGTCTAATCCTTAATATTTATTGCAGATGTTCTTTATCGCTCTGATTTTTTCCCTGGTCTTGGATGGATGCTTACTAGATCCACATGGGACGAATTGTCTCCCAAATGGCCAAAGGCATATCCTCCCAAGAATAATTTTTTTCGCATATTCGTTTTACATTAATATATCATCTTTTGCTGCAATCTTGAGAATTTTCTTGATCAAGTACTTACTTACTGGGATGACTGGCTTAGACTGAAAGAGAATCACAAAGGGCGACAATTCATTCGCCCTGAAGTGTGCAGAACATATAATTTCGGGGAGCATGTAAGTTTTTTTATTGATCCTATGAAAGTAAAGCTTCCTAGATAATGTTTCTCTCCGGAATTCCTTTTCTTATAATGATGATATATTTCAAAATTTTCTTATAGGGTTCGAGTTTGGGCCAGTTCTTCAAACAGTATCTTGAACCTATAAAACTGAACGATGTCCAGGTATGTTTCTCACTATATTAGTCGCGTCAAGACTGGTTATAATCTAATATCGATTTATCTGTCTGGAAGGTTGATTGGAAGTCGATGAACCTGAGCTACCTGGAGGAGGTAAAGTTCTGGCTGGCAATCAAAGCAAAACATTCCATCGATCATCTAAGATATAGATATGAAAGAAAGTAACAAATGTCGTATATAACTTGTGAACATGTGTTTTTTATAGGACAAGTATGTTGAGCACTTTGCTTCCTTGATTAAGAACTCTACCCCTGTGCATGGGACTGATGCTATTCTAAAGGCAAACAACATAGATGGTGACATTCGTATTCCGTACCAAGACCAGTCAGACTTTGAGCTCAATGCACGTCAGTTCGGTATTTTTGAAGAATGGAAGGTAATTATATATTTTATTGTAGTTGTAGTTGGTTTAAATCACCGTGTAATAATAATGATCAAAATATATTTTCTGTTCATTTCCAGGACGGTGTCCCAAGAACAGCGTATAAAGGAGTAGTTATTTTCCGGTATCAAACGCAAAAGCGTGTGTTCTTTGTTGGCCCGGATTCACTCCAGCAACTCAGAATCAGATGATGAGAATGATCAGAGTTGAGATTTTGATCGACCGAGAGGTAACAACTGATGTCGGCGATGATATAGGTGGTCTTGCTATGAGGCAAATCTCGATTTTCGGCAACTATGTTCAACAAATGCTACTATCAACATCAAATTTTAAAACACACGTAGTATTATTAATGAGGACGCGTGCATAGTTACTTTATTGCAAACAATATGCATCAACTTGGAATTTTAAAAAAAATTATAGGACGAGTAAACATTAATGTGCATGCGCCAATTAATATAATTTCCTATTGCACCTTTCTAAATTACAACACAACAGCAAGTGTGCCTTTAATACATAGTATAAACTCATTCTTTCATCGTCCTTGCTATCTATATGAACATAACGAAAATATAATGACAAAAACATTTGACTCTGTGCGTACTACTACTTTTGTTCAAATAATAAGACTTCAATTAAAGCAAAATATACTACTCCAGTATTATTTTTATTATGTTGATAAAAAATAAAAGTAATTTTGCTTTTTAAGGAAAAAAATAAATTTTTGTGAGAAAATTAAAATAAAAATAGATAAAAATAATAATTGTAGAATTAAATATTATTTTTATTATACAACATCTCCAATGGTAGGTATAAATCCTAAGTGACAACAATTTATACCTAGATATACTATTGGAGATCAAGGTACAAGTTTAGTGAGAAAAAAAAGGAATATCAAATATTTAATACTAGGTACAAATTTGATTGTCTTATTTTGTGGGTCACACAAGCTTAAAGAAAAAAAAAATCATTAACCTATTTAGATCATGACGTACAAATTGATAGTTATAAATTTTTGTTGATGTGTCAACAAAATTGTACTTATAGTTAGGTACTTGGAGATGCTCTTATTATCACAGTTTTTTTATAAGGAGGAGAGACGAGAAACTCCACTCCCACTCGATCGGAGGTTCCTCGATCGGGTATGATGTAAATCGAGGAATGTGGCCGAGTAGCGAGAGAGCCAACAGGTCGAACCCAGGACAAACCAAATCTTTATAATATTTCAATGAAATTTTGTCCCATCCGAGATCTGCGCCGTCAGGAACTTACACTCACATCATCTCAAGTCTTACCACTCGACTATGCTCTGAAAACTTCTTATTATAACAAATTCACAACCATATACGTATACGACTTTCTTTTGTCAAAGTCTTCCCACTTGATAAAACATTTTATGTTAGAAATAAAGAATTCAACTGTTAAAATGTACACGAAAAATCATCTCCGGACGCAAAATCGACAAAATGCACTTCAGGGGCAAATTGGTAATTTTGCCCAGAATTTGAATTTCGCGGATGGAGAAAACGACGCCGTTTTGATGATGAACTGTCAGCGGGTGCACGGGACTAGGGCGTTCAATTTCTCAGCGGATTCTTCACCAAAATGGATGATTCTTGAAGCTACGTGATCCTTGCCAGCTCATCTAGGAAACGCACACGGAATTGCTACGCATCATCGCACGGTTGAGATTTGCGAGGTTGTTATGGCTCGATGGCTAGGATGAGTTCATCGATTTTGTGCATTTCTGTTTTAGCATATAATCACTCGTGTTTGTGATGGATATGCAAGCATTGAGCTAGAGAGAGCTTTGTACAATTGTTTTTAGCTTCGTATAATACCAGATAACCCCTCCCCTCCACCGTGCACGTAGATTACCTTTCCGGTGATCGAAGCACGTAAAATCGTTTGTTGTGTGTTTGTTTTGCTTCGTGTTTGAGTTCGATTATTCATATACAAACTTTCTACGGCGTGAGTTTGAGTGATTATCGACGAGAGTGTGATTTTAGTGTTCAGTCCAGTGGTTCAGTGTTAAATCTTGCTGTTCAGTGTTATTTGTGCTGTTCAGTGTTATTGTGAGGGATTCAGTGTCGACAGAGCTCGCGTTTGTTTCTGTTGTCTTGGTTTCTCTTTCCTCAACAATTGGCGCCGTCTGTGGGAAGGAGAATCACTGGAGATGAAGACTGGATCTGCCAAATTCGAGGTGGAGAAATTCACTGGGAAAAATGATTTCAGTTTATGGAGGATCAAAGTGAGGGCTGTGCTTGTTCAACAAGGGTTGATATCTGCACTTTCACCACCAGATCCAGAAGCTGAGGCTAGGGGGAAGGAGAAAGCACCTGTAGATTCAAGTTCTGTGGCCGGTTCAGAGGAAGATTTTGAAGAAATCTCCATGAAGGCACACAGTGTGATTATCTTGAGTCTTGGTGATAAGGTATTGAGGGAGGTATGTAGAGAGGTTACTGCCTATGGTTTATGGAAGAAACTGGAATCTCTATATATGACAAAATCCCTAGCTAACAGACTGTACATGAAACAAAAGCTGTACTCATTTAAAATGCTTAGTGATAAACCAGTGTTAGATCAGATGGATGAGTTTGTAAAGATCCTTGATGACTTGGAGAATATAGATAAGAAGCTTGATGATGAGGACCAAGCTCTCTTGCTGTTGAGTTCTTTGCCTTCTTCCTTTGATCAGTTCAGAGATGCCATGATATATGGAAGGGAACATGCTCTGACACTGGATGAGGTTCAGATAGCCTTGAGAACAAAGGAGTTACATAAGAAGGAGTCATCTAGAAAGGATTCTCATGCCACTGTTTCTGAGGGTTTATTTACTGCAGGGAAGAAACCACACAAGAAGAAGCAGTCACACTCAAAGTCTAATAGCAGTGGAGGTGGAGCTTCTACTTCAGGAGAAAGTAGGAAGTGTTACCACTGCAAGAAGGCTGGCCACTTGAAGAAGAATTGTTTTGCTTGGAAGAAACAGCAAGAAAACCAAAATCCTCAACAGCAGGCTGATGTTACATTGGCAGATGATAGCTGTGAAGATGCAGAGGTTCTCAATGTGACAGTAAATGGAAAAGAGAGTGAGTGGATACTTGACTCTGGTTGCACTTTCCATATGAGTCCAAAGAGACACTGGTTTGAGCAATTTCAAGAAGTGGATGGTGGCTGTGTTGTGTTGGGGAATAATGTTACCTGCAGGGTTCAAGGAATTGGATCAGTGAGGTTGAAGCTTCATGATGGTTCAGTTAAACTTCTCACCAAAGTCAGATTTATACCAGAGTTGAAGAGGAATCTCATTTCACTTGGAATGATGGATAGTATGGGATTCAGTTTTAGCTCAAAGGGTGGTTTTCTGCAGGTTAAAAGGGGTGAGGTAGTTGTCCTTGAAGGAGTTAAAAGGAATGACCTATACTACCTCAAAGGTCACACTGTGGTTGGTGAATCATCACAGGTTTCTGAGGTGGAGAAGGTTGAACTGTGGCATCAGAGATTGGGTCACCTAGGTGCAAAGGGGTTGAATGAGCTCTATAAGCAAGGATTATTTGCTAAAGACAAGTTCTCTAAGTTGAGGTTCTGTGAGACTTGTGCACTGGGAAAAGCAGTGAGGGCTTCCTTTGGCACTGGTAGGCATACCACTAAGGGTGTATTGGATTATGTACACTCTGATCTCTGGGGGCCTGCTAGAACTACTACCAAGAATGGTGGAAGGTTCTTTATGTCAATCATTGATGATTTCAGCAGGAAAGTCTGGGTCATTGTTCTTAAAGCCAAGTCTGAGGCATTTGAGAAATTCAAAGAATGGTTGATTGAAGTAGAGAAGCAGTCAGGGAGGGAGTTGAAGCACCTGAGAACTGATAATGGTCTGGAATTTCTCTCTGAAGAATTCAATGACTTGTGTAAAGGCAAGGGCATTGTGAGGCACAGGACAGTTGCTTCTACTCCACAGCAGAATGGGGTTGCAGAGAGAATGAATAGAACTCTATTGGATAGAGTCAGATGCATGTTATTGAGTTCTGGTCTTCACAAGTCCTTTTGGGGAGAGGCGGTGAATTCTGCAGCTTACCTTATTAATAGGAGTCCTGCTGCTGCTCTAAGTATGAAAACACCTCAAGAAGTTTGGACTGGGAGAGTTCCAGAACTTGAACATTTGAGGGTGTTTGGAAGTTTGTGCTATGCTCACACAAAGGGTGATAAACTGGAGGCAAGGGCACTGAGGTGTGTGTTTCTGGGATATCCAAAGGGTGTGAAGGGGTACAAACTGTGGTGTATTGAGCCTGGTCAATACAAGTGTTTCATCAGTAGGGATGTCACATTTGATGAGCTCACTATGCCTATGCTTTCTGAGAAAAGTTTGAAAGACACTGAGTTGTTTGAAGTTGAACTTGAGGGCAGGGAGATTGCCTCTCAACAGGAAGAAGGTGGAGTTGAGGATGAGAATGAGCTTGATAATGATACTTCTGAGATTCAAGAAAGCTCTAATGATTATCAACTGGCAAGAGATAGGACAAGGAGGGTGATACAGCCACCTCAAAGATATGCACATGCAGATGTGATATCATATGCTCTTACTGTAGCTGAGGATGTGGATTCCAGTGAGCCAAACTCATATTTGGAGGCCATCTCATGTCCTGAGAAGGAGAAATGGTTGTTGGCTATGCAAGAGGAATTGCAGTCACTGGAAAGGAATCAAACTTGGACCATTGTCAAGAAACCTTCCTCTCAAAGGGTTGTTGGATGTAAATGGATATTCAAGAAGAAGCTTGAAGGTTCAGAGGGTAGAGATGTGAGATATAAAGCCAGGTTAGTTGCAAAGGGCTTCACTCAGAAAGAAGGTGTTGATTTCAATGAAATTTTCTCACCTGTGGTTAAGCATTGCACTATCAGGATTCTGTTGTCCATAGTAGCTCAGAAAGATTTGGAGTTGCAGCAAATGGATGTTAAAACAGCATTTCTACATGGAGAACTTGAGGAGCAAATATTCATGAAAATCCCTGAAGGAGTTGAGGGTGCTCACTGTGAGGACAGGGTGTGTTTGCTGAGAAAATCTTTGTATGGTTTGAAGCAGAGCCCTAGGCAGTGGTACAAGAGGTTTGACACTTATATGCTGCATATTGGTTTTGTTAGATGCAAGTATGACTGTTGTGTCTACTTGAAGATGAAATCTGAGAAGGTGGTTACCTACTTACTACTCTATGTTGATGACATGTTAATTGCTAGTAGCTCAAAGGTTGAGGTGGAGTCTCTTAAGAAGCTACTGAGAGCTGAATTTGAAATGAAGGATCTAGGTGAAGCTAGAAGGATTCTGGGAATGGATATCAGGAGAAATAGAGCCTCTGGGAAACTGAGTTTATCTCAAACACCCTATCTGGAAAAGGTTCTGAAAAGATTCCATATGGAGGAGTCCAAAGTCTCATCAACTCCCCTTGCTCAACATATCAAACTCTCAGCTGATCAGTGTCCATCTACACAGTCTGAGATTAAGTCCATGAGCACTGTTCCCTATGCTTCTGCAGTTGGGAGTGTTATGTATGCCATGGTGTGTAGTAGGCCTGATCTGGCATATGCTATGAGCACTGTTTCCAGATTTATGTCAAATCCTGGAAGGATGCACTGGGATGCAGTCAGGTGGTTGCTCAGGTATATAAAAGGTACTCTGAATCATGGGTTGTTGTTCCAGAGAAGTGATCTCAGTGGAGATGCTTTGGTTGGATTTGTAGACTCTGATTTTGGGAGTAATGTGGATACCAGGAAATCCATCACTGGATATGTGTTTACCCTATATGGTTCTGCCATTGTCTGGAAAGCCACTCATCAGGGTGTTGTTGCTTTGAGTACAACTGAGAGTGAGTATATGGCTATGACAGAGGCAATAAAGGAAGCCATATGGTTAAGGGGAATCCTCAATGAACTTGGAGTTGAGCAAGACACTGTTGCTGTCAACTGTGATAGCCAAAGTGCTCTGCATTTGGTTAAGCACCAAGTGTTTCATGAGAGGTCAAAGCACATTGATGTGAGGCTGCATTTTGTGAGAGATGTAGTGGAGAAAGGTATCATCAAAGTTGAGAAAATTGCAACTGAAGGGAATCCAGCTGACAGTTTCACTAAGGTGTTGCCAGTGGATAAATTCAAGTTGTGTCAGGATCTGGTCCAGTTGGTGGACATTTCACAATCTTTGTGAGGTTGTGGAAGTGTATGCTGCAGCAGATGTGGGATATCTGTTGTGGTTATGGAGTTATGCAACAAAATACTCAAACTGGCAGTTTTGGGAATTTTGAGGTGTGACTTGATGATCCTGATGCTCAGTTGTGTTTCTGAGTGGGGTGACTGTGGCCTGAGGTTCATAGTCATGGGTATGAACTGTGTAGGTTGTGTTTCCTGCATAGTTGTTAATGATGCTTAAGTCAATGGTTGGAATTGACTGAACAGTGTCTGTTTTGGAATTACTGTGGATGTGATTCTGTGTTGGAGGATGGCTTGTGGTTGATGAAATGTGCAGGGAAGTCACATTTCAGTGTACAAACCTAGTGGAGGTGGTGTTATGCAAATTGGTTCAGAATTGAAGAAATTGAGTACATGAGTTTTTCAACTAGATCAGTTTTGAGTCATTTAGTCGCATGTGGATATTTCTGGAGCTATGGTGGATTATATGATGAGTTCTTGGTATGGATTCGAAGCTAAGGATACAAGGATCATGATGGGACTGATTAGAGATCCTAATTCCAGCTGTGGAGAGCAGGATATGGATTTGAAGTCAGTTCAGAAATCTGTGTCAGGTCAGTTCTTGAACTGGAGCCTGATCAGTGCTTTTTTTGGTGTGATCAGTGTTGAAACTGAATGGGATTTGTCAAGGAGATTGCTTGGAGGTGATTTGTTGTGTAAGGTGGAGATTTGTTAAAATGTACACGAAAAATCATCTCCGGACGCAAAATCGACAAAATGCACTTCAGGGGCAAATTGGTAATTTTGCCCAGAATTTGAATTTCGCGGATGGAGAAAACGACGCCGTTTTGATGATGAACTGTCAGCGGGTGCACGGGACTAGGGCGTTCAATTTCTCAGCGGATTCTTCACCAAAATGGATGATTCTTGAAGCTACGTGATCCTTGCCAGCTCATCTAGGAAACGCACACGGAATTGCTACGCATCATCGCACGGTTGAGATTTGCGAGGTTGTTATGGCTCGATGGCTAGGATGAGTTCATCGATTTTGTGCATTTCTGTTTTAGCATATAATCACTCGTGTTTGTGATGGATATGCAAGCATTGAGCTAGAGAGAGCTTTGTACAATTGTTTTTAGCTTCGTATAATACCAGATAACCCCTCCCCTCCACCGTGCACGTAGATTACCTTTCCGGTGATCGAAGCACGTAAAATCGTTTGTTGTGTGTTTGTTTTGCTTCGTGTTTGAGTTCGATTATTCATATACAAACTTTCTACGGCGTGAGTTTGAGTGATTATCGACGAGAGTGTGATTTTAGTGTTCAGTCCAGTGGTTCAGTGTTAAATCTTGCTGTTCAGTGTTATTTGTGCTGTTCAGTGTTATTGTGAGGGATTCAGTGTCGACAGAGCTCGCGTTTGTTTCTGTTGTCTTGGTTTCTCTTTCCTCAACATCAACCATCAATTCACACTTGTAAGTTCTAATGAATCTTAAATGTAAAGATTAACCAAAGGACCGCTTCCACAAATAACAAATTCATTCATTAACAAGATTTAAAAAAAATTAAATTAAAAAAAAATTTGTGGTACTGATATATCCATCGAATCAAAATTGTGAATTATGTGTGCTAGCTCATTTGAATGGTTGAATTTTGGAATATTGATTTTAGATTCGATTCAACAAATTTAAATTATAGGAGTACTCTTCATTCTATAGGGCGGACTGAGGACCAAGAAATTTTTTCTATATTGTAAGATTATACGATAAGTTGGATTAAACCAGAATTTTAGTTTCAAAACTGAATAAATTTATCATTTTAACAAAATATTTTAAGGTATTTTGACATGATTTAAAAAAAAAATTAAAGTGTTATTTAGAGGTATGAATCGGTCCGAAATCGAACCGAATATCAAATATCCAATAATTGATGGATCAGGACCGGACTGGTTGGACCAAAATTGAAATATCTCATAATTGGTGGATCGGAGAACGAACCAAATCGATAAATTTCGAGGACTGGACTGGTTGGACCAAAATTGAAATATCTCATGATTGGTGGATCGGAGAACGAACCAAATCGATAAATTTCGATCCAATTCGTGATTGGATCAATTTATATAGGATTCTTTCCCTTATATTTATTAAATTATTATACTTATTATTAAATGCAATAAATTTAAATATGAAATTAGCCCATGGAGATTGAGAGCGGCTCAAAATCTCTCTTGTGTGATTGTAAATGAGTATTGATTTTCTGAGAAATTATGGTGCACTCCGTAGTATATAAGTATATAACTGGATTTTCGATTAGAATAAATAAATTTCGGTTTTAATTCGTACCAAACTGAAACTTGGAATCACAAATACTGTATTTTAAAATTGGAGACAAACTAGATAACAATTGGTCGGTCTGATCTGAATTGATTTCGAGTTTTTTTTCCTGTTTGATCATTTTTTGCACACTCCTATACAATTATATATATTCACACAACTAGGGCTGCAGCATGCAAACGAGCAAAACAGCTTGTGGCAGTCGACGCTCCACTCGAGCATTAGTCTATTCGAGCCGAACACTATTTTTGAGGAATCAGGCGGCTCGCGAGCCTCTCGAATATAGGTATATTTAATTAAAAATCCATAATATATATTTTATGGGTCAAGCTTTTCGAGCAATCCGAGTCAAGTTGAGCGACTAAAGTTAATTTAGGAGGGTGTATTGGTTTAAGACTATGTAGGATTTCTTTGGACTTTTAAAATCCAAGGGTATTCAATCCGGATTTTTAAAAGTCTATTAAAATCCGAAGGTATTCAATTCAGATTTTAAAAAGTCTATTAAAATCTATATGTATTCAAAACTCAATGGATTTTAAAATTTTTTAAAAGTCAATGGATTTCTATTGATTTCATCCTGAAAATATAAAAGAAATCCATTATTTGAAATCTCTCTCAAATACATGAGATTTCAACGGATTTCAATTTTAATTGACAAATTAATTATTAAAAAAATAATAAAACTTAAAAACTATATAAATAAAAATAATAAAATTAGTAAACATGAAATAAATAAAATAAAATAATTAATTAATTATTAAAAAAATAATAAAGTTTATAAAATATGTAAATAAATACAATAAAGTTAAAAAAACATTAATAAATATTGAAATTAAAAAATAAATAAAATAAAATAATTAATTAATTATTAAAAAAATAATAAAGTTTATAAAATATATAAATAAATACAATAAAGTTAAAAAAACATTAATAAATATTGAAATTAAAAAATAATACGTATATTTTTTTGTATGATATATATATATATATATGAATTCTATTTACATCAAAACAAAAAAAAGTAAGCTAATTCATACAACGAGTAGAGTATTGCTTGCTAATGGTATATGAAAAATGAGGTCGACGTCTAACAATATGTAAATAAAAGTAGGAATAATAATGTTGAATAATTATATTTTTTATTTTTTAAACTAGTGCATTTTTTGTATTTTATTTTTTAAACAATTTGGATTTCTTTATGATAATTCAAGTAAATCAATTAAAAACTGTATTGTATTTCACAATTATGTAAAAAGTCTATGAAAATCCGTAAAAATCAATAAGAAAAAGTCAATCAAACTCTTCGTAGACTCCGTGGATTTAGAAAATCAACAAAAATCCACGGACTTTTAAAAATCCAAAAAAATTTATTAAAATCCAAATTGAATACACCCTCCTTAGTCGAAAGTAGAAATCATGCGGCTCGGTCGAGCCGAGTTTGTGCATGATAATTTTTTGAGTAATCGAGCTCGAGATTGTTGAATATTTTTCGAGCTAGCTCGATAAAATCAAACCTCCACTCGACTCTACTTGACTGTTTTCAGTCTGGTTCGATACGGAACAAACTTATAATCATAAAATCGACACAATCACGCTCTAGCCCTACCCACAACACAACCAAACGAAGGCCATACAATTAAATACTCCTACTAGTAAAATAGATATAATTTGGTTGGGTTGGGGAAATCGTTGACTAAGACGTATGCGTTGCTTCAAAGTTTTCAGTGCCCACGCGGCGTCTTGACTTTGACTTTGACTATTCAAACGAAATCTAATCTAAAATCTGCATTCGCTTTAAAGAGCAAAGAAAATAAGAGAGGATACAGTTGGTCAAGAACGCAAGTATATAATAACTCGTTGCGATCGATCATCATCCTTTTCAATTCCCTGCTTTTTGATCGTCGTCTTCGACAAAAAAAAAAGTAAAAAGTGTGTGTATGTGCTGCGATCTGAATCTGATCGTATTTGAGCAATGGGAATTTGTTACAGTTCCTCTTCCTCCGCAGTTGATCATGAAACCCCAACACCTCCGTCTACCACCCAATTCAGCTCTGGTTCGTTCTTCTCTCTCCCGCCCGCCCGCCCTAATTTTACCCTAATAATTTACCGTATCTGACTAATTAACGTGTTGCAGCAGCGACGACGACGACGTCCAGCGGCGGCAGCAGCAATGTCTCCGGCGACAGCAGATTCTCGGCGGCGAGTGGGACCAGCGACGGGAGCACTCCGGGACACATGTTGCCCAACCCTAATTTGAGGGATTTCTCCCTTTCGGAGCTTCGGGCCGCCACCAGAAACTTCCGAAGTGACACGGTGCTGGGAGAGGGCGGCTTCGGCAAAGTCTACAAGGGCTGGCTCGACGAAAGGTCCTCCGCCATCGCCGTCAAGCGGCTCAATTCCGAGAGCTTCCAGGGCTTCCAGGAGTGGCAGGTAGCTTAACATTCATTTAAGCACACATTTCTCTCTCGTTTATTCGTTTTTCATTCTAATACATATTTATCAAACAGTCTGAGGTGAATTTCCTCGGAAGGCTTTCCCATCCGAATCTCGTCAAACTGTTGGGCTATGGTTGGGAGGACTCTGAACTGCTTCTCGTCTACGAGTTCATGCAGAAAGGCAGCTTGGAGAACCACCTTTTCGGAAGTAATTATTTATCTCTAGTGTTATCATCCGTGTGTTGATTTGAATATTGATATTTGATACTGATTTTTTTTTTCTCGATTGTATAGGGGGTTCTTCGGTTCAGCCACTTTCATGGGACATCAGGCTCAAGATACTAACCGGAGCAGCTCGTGGGCTCGCTTACTTGCACGCATCCGATCGAAAAGTTATCTACCGAGACTTCAAGGCCTCTAACATATTGCTCGACGGGGTAAGCAGCAAACCATTCAACTCGATTGCGATGCTTCACATAGATATACTAAGAGAAGCTAATTTTTTATGCTTCTCTCATATGCAGTCCTACAACGCCAAGATATCTGATTTCGGCCTAGCCAAAAACGGCCCGACAGCTAGTAGATCCCATGTGTCTACACAGGTCATGGGGACACACGGTTATGCTGCCCCTGAGTACGTTGCGACGGGTAAATACCCTAAACTACCCTTTTCGCTATGAATAAAATGCCGTTTTCTGATTGTAAACATTCTTCACCCATCCAGGACACTTGTACGTGAAGAGTGATGTGTACGGTTTCGGTGTGGTCTTAGTGGAAATGCTGACCGGGTTACGAGCGCTTGATCCGAACCGTCCGTCTGGACAGCACAATCTAGTTGAATGGATCAGGCCGCATTTATCTGACCGGAGGAGGTTAAAGCACGTAATGGACTCGCGCCTCGAGGGAATGTATCCTTCCAGATCGGCTCTGCACATAGCGAAGCTCGCCTTAACATGCCTTGAAGCGGAACCTAAAAACAGACCATCGATGCAAGAAATAGTCGAGACGCTTGAAAGGATCGACTCTGTCAATGAGAGACCCAGAGAACGTAGAGTAGCAGTGCATCACCACGCGGCTACTCGACCTCTTAATCATCGTTCTCCACTTCATCCGAGGCAAGACCTCTATCCACTCTCACCACACGTATAATGCTGTTTGCAGGATGCAACGTACTCTGCCAGAGCATTTTTCAGTAGTTTTTGTTGAATTGTATGTAAACCTTTTAAGAACTGGTTTGTGATAGTATAATATGTAATATAATAGTATATAGTCGAAGGCGTAGGCATTATTCTTGTGTGAAATTGTATCAATTTTGTGCTTGATGTAGAGGTGAGTCAATATCAGTTGGGTATGAAGCACGGACACTACGAAGTAGGTATTTCGGGAGTGTTGTATCCTATTTTACATAAAATAAAAATAAGTGTATCCGGCTTTGGGATTTGATTCCTGCGTCTGTAATTTCTGTAGGGTTTGTTCTGTTGAATGTTAAGTTTATTCTTGCATGTATTTTAAACTACAAACAATGAGAGTTATGCCTTAGTGAAACCAATATATCTGTATGGACTAATTGTTTTCCCTTATATTTACTGCAAAAAAACTTATGGTTCACTTTTATTGGAAAATACGACGCGTTCCTGGGTCAGAGCAACATCAGTTCTTTGACTCCTCCTCCTCCTGACTAAAAGGGGAATCTTTAAGGTGATTCCTACTTTCCATTTTTTATTTTCGTATTGATTCTATAGGTTACTTACTCTTTCTTGCCTTTTTTCCTTGTCTCAGCCAATACATGACCCATAGTAAAAATCAAGCGGGATGATCAGATCATTATGGTCAAAGCTTATGCGACAATTTCCAACGCTAAGAATGACACTATTCTGTCTGAATTTCTAACTAAACATTCGAGAGATATTCAACGACCGATGCTGAACTTCATCCAAGCTAGGTTTGGTATATTATTTTCTGGTAAAGTTGTTCAGATACTGACTTCAGATATTCATTTTCTGGTAAATGTAGCCCAGCGTGAATTTGAAGTAATTAGAGGGTGACACACACATTCACTTTTTTTTTTGTCTCATTACAACCACACAATATAATTGTGAAATTACAAGTTTTGGTGTGGAAGATACTAATAGGAAATGAGGCAGAAAAATACAAAAGAGAAATGGAATTGGTCCACGTTTATTTATGACCGTAGGAAAAGTATTGATTGATTATGACTCAGTAAGTGGTTGGAACTTGGAAGTTTGAACTCGCATCTGCATTCATACTATTATGTACTCCTACATACAGATTTTAATTAGTCACAGCCTATTAGTGCTGCTGCTGCTGCTGATTTCAAAATGAGACGCACTTACTCTTATTATCTCATCATATTTATCTTCTTATTCTTCTTCTTTACATGTACACGTGTCACAGCAGCAGCAGAAGGCGATCGAATTTCGATCAACTGCGGCTCTTCGGCTTCAACATCACTCAGCGGCAGGGGGTGGGCGGGCGATGATTCCGATGACGACGCTAGCTTCTCGATAAAAGGATCGTCTGTGGTCGCCGGAGAGAGAAATGTCCCCGCCGGCGTCGACCCCGTCCCCTACAGCACCTCACGCATCTCCACCTCTCCGTTCTCCTACACTTTCCATCGACTCGGAAGTCCAGGTCAGAAACTTATCCGCCTTCACTTCAACCCCTTTATCAACCTCGACGACTTCTTCACAGTGGAAGTCGGCCCTTTCACCCTCCTCTCCAACTTCAGTCCTTCCATAACTGCTCGTGCTCTGTCTCTCCCCACAGTCTCCAAGGAGTTCTGCTTAATCACTACGCTCGAAAACCAGTCCCTGAGTGTAGTATTCTCTCCTAATCAACAGACACAGCAGAAACATGACACATATGCTTTCGTCAATGGCCTCGAGATCATCTCCCTGCCATCATCTTCCACCACCCTCTCTTACTGCCACGGCGGGGATATCGAAGTGGTTGGGCAGAGAAAGTCTGTGGTCCACTTGGATCACACCACAGCACTCGAGACGATTCACCGGCTGAATGTCAAATGGGATTCTTCTGGAGATGATATCCGCAGCATGTTTGGGATGTGGGCAACAGTTGTCAAGCAAAGATTCGATGCTGACAGTAACAATATCACCTGGAAAATATCTGTAGATGTGGGGTTCAGGTACTTGGTCAGGCTTCATTTCACTCGGATGGGAATCGAAGCGGCAAACGAGGACTATTTTGTAATTTCCATTAATCAGATGGTTGCCACCACTGGTGCCGACATACTCGAGGATCATGGGCACAAGAACTACATGGTGATGATGCAAGGGTACAAGAGAGTGGGCAAACGTGATATCTCGGTTTCCCTGAGTTCTAAAGATGAGCATATTCCGCTCGAAGGATTTGAGATATTCAAGCTGAGCAACCCTGACAATAGTCTCGCAAGTCCGAATCCCTTGCCCCCGCCAACAAGAGGCTCGTCGCCACCGACTACCAATAATATGATAGTCTCGGTTCTTGGTCGGGGAAACGCGATTGTAACTGTTTTCATCGCTGTGATTTGTCTTCTGAACACCATTCTTCATATGCTGATCCAAAGTCGTAGGTCTCAATTTGCCGAGGCACTCAACTCCAAAACAAAGGAAAAACGACTATGCCGCCACTTTTCACTATATGAGATCAAATCAGCTACTTCAAATTTCAACGATTTGTACGTCATAGGAAAGGGTGGATTCGGTAAAGTCTACAAAGGACTCATAGATGACGGTCAAGAGATTGTGGCCATAAAGCGATTAAAATCAGACTCCAAGCAAGGAAAGCGCGAGTTCTGGACGGAGATTGAGATTCTTTCCGAGCTCCGACATGTTAATCTAGTATCATTGATTGGATACTGCAATAAGAAGCCTGAAATGATTCTCGTTTACAGTTACATGTCTTGTGGAACACTGGCTGACCACCTCTACAAACTTGCTAAGAAAAACAACGTATCTTCTTCTCTCTCTTGGAAGCAGCGACTTAGCATCTGCATTGGAGCCGGCCGGGGACTAGACTATCTCCACACGGGCCATGGTATAATACATCGAGATGTGAAGTCATCAAATATTCTGCTCGATGAGAATTTTATAGCTAAGGTTTCTGATTTCGGCTTAGCTAAAATCGAAAGTGGAAGTGAGTTCCAAAGCCAAGCTAGTGTGAATGTGAAAGGCACATTTGGATACTTTGATCCAGATTATTATAGAACTCGTAAACTGACAACAAAAAGTGACGTGTACTCTTTTGGTGTGGTTTTGTTGGAAGTGTTGTGTGGGAGACCACCGGTTGATCCATCGGCTGAAGAGGACAAGCGCAGTCTAACCATGTGGGCTCTAGATAAGATTAGCCAGGGAGAAGATGAAGAGATTGTAGATCCGATTCTACGGGGCGAAATCGCGACAGACAGCCTGAAAGCGTTTGTGAGGGCTGCTGAAAGATGCCTACAAGATGATCCAAAGAAAAGACCAGCAATAGCTAACGTTGTAATAAGACTTGAGTTTGCACTCAAGCAGCAGGAGATTGCAGAATCTTTGCTACCGAATGAGATAATTAGTGTCGCTGATTTCATTCCATCTGATGCTAATTTACCTCAGCAAGAGAGGGCGAGTTCAAATGGGATAACAAATGTTGTTGAGTTGTTGCCCCAGGCGGAGGCGGAGGAGGAGGAGAATGTGAACTCTGTGGTATCAAATGAGATAATTAATGTTTCCGATGAGAAAAAAAAGTCTTCGTTACCTGATGAGATAACGGGTGTTTCCAACGCCTCACCACGTAATGAGAAGACCAGATTTTCAGTGAGCACTAGACTACTTTCAGTGGCTTCCTCTAAAGTGAAAAATGTTGCATTTAACCTTAAGGGACAAAACTACAGCGGAATACTTGGAATTTCTGGGAAAGGAGATGGGAGTAAACGTGCAACGTCTATGTTATCGCGTATTTTGCCATGGAAAGCATTTTCAACTAAACTATCGAAGAAAAAGGAATCAGTCGCATTTTCAGGTATTGATTCGGTTACATTTCACTCATATGCTGCTGAAGGTATTGAAGTCACATTGATCTCCTGGAAACAGTTCGTGTCAGTCAAAGTACTACCAGCAAGTCTTGATATTAAAAACTGTGTTAATATAGCATGACCTTGCTTATGATCACCATGATTGTTCATACATCATCTTTTTTTTTAATACATAAATTATATATTCTTCAACTTAGCCGTGAGAGCTTCACATCTTTATCAGCTGATCTTAATTTCATGTTTTTTTTTCTATGGCTGCAGCACCATTATCGACTAGGACTAGCTTCACGATGATAGGAGAACACAGTGTTCATGGGAAGACGACAAAGATTGGTCTTACGCAGAACCCTACCCAATTTAGAGCTTTGATTGATCGGGCTGCGATAAGAATAATAGGTGCAACCAATGAGTTGGCTGTGACTCCCAATTTAAGGATCTTCTTCCTTTCGGAAATGAAGGCCGCAACAAGAAATTTCAGTCGTGATACAGTCCTCGGAGAGGGTGGGTTTGGGAAAGTCTACAAAGGCAGGATCCTTTTGACACCAAACGACAACAATGGAAGTAAAACTAACATTGCTGTTAAGAGGATGAATATTGAAAGTTGTCAGGGGTTTAAACAGTGGCAGGTATTTTTTTTATCTAGAGTTTATAAAACTGGAGAAATAGTCTCTTCTTTTATTTCCATCATAGCTGCATTCTTTAATAATAATTTATTTATATTTGTAAAATAATAAGCGGTCAAATCCCCGAACAACGTGCGGGGTGGGGGGTCATGTTTCGGCTTCAAAAACTGACTTTTCTTATGCGTGCAATTATTTTCTGCAGTCTGAGGTGAATTTCCTTGGAAAGCTTTCTCACCCGAATCTGGTTAAGCTTTTGGGTCTCTGTGAGGAGGATAATGAGCAAATACTTGTATATGAATTCATGCAAAAAGGCAGCTTGGAGAACCATCTATTTACAAGTAAGAAGCCAAATTCATAAATAATTTTTCACAGTTTGCCACTGCTATATGTACTAATGTCTGCTGAGTTTGGATTATAATTTCAATCATTTTAATTTGTATTTACTAAAAACTCTAAAGAATCTAGACTTTTGTTACAATGTCTAAATTCTTTTGAATCGAATCTATTATAAATGAATTGAAATATGTGATATTGTTTTATTGACTAAAAAAAATAAAAAATGTATTTTTAAATTAATGAAGCAAATAATTACGATTAAGGAGATAAATATATATTTTTATGCAAATTTATAATTTTATACTACTTACATCAATTTTCTGTTTTAATATATTTTCAAATTTGTCAGGATTAAAATTGTTTTTTGTTCTAAAAATTCAAGAGTGATTCACAGTCGCAAAGCAAGCGAAATTGGTGGCTACAGCTCTCGCCAGAAACTCCGACGATCCCCAACTCGCGTGGCTCCTCTTCAAGCGCACTCTCCTCAGTAATAATTCTCATCCCTCCGACGTTCTCTGCCTCTCATCGTCCCCATTCTCATCCGCGCCAAAATGTTCTCCGAGATCGACACTCTCCACCACCACCTCCGCCTATCCCCGGCACCTCCCCTGCGCAATCTCTTATATTCCATTGTTGATAAACTAGCCAAGGCCATTTCTCATTTTCAGTCGCTTCGAACCAGTCACCCTCACGACCCGCCGCCTGTTACCTTACACAACTTGCTTATCCAAGCTTCGCTTAAAGAGAACTGTCCCAATCACGTTTCTTGGCTGTATAAAGACATGATCTTTTCGAAGGTGAAGCCCGAGACTTTCACGCTCAACCTTCTGATTGGTTGGTTGTGTGATTCCGTCCGGTGGGAAGATGCCCGCCAACTGTTCGACAGAATGCGCGAGAAGGGATGTAGGCCCAACGAGTATAGCTTTGGGATTTCGGTACTCGGGTACTGTAGATATGGGCTTGCTTTGAAAGGTATGGAGCTTCTTGATGTGATGAAGGCAATGGGAGTCGTGCCTAATACAGTGATATACAACACATTCATCACGAGCTTTTGTAAGGAGGTGAAAAAGACGAGGCCGAGAAATTGGTGGAGACGATGAAAGAGGACAGCCTCGCTCCATACGTGGTAACCTTTAACACAAGGATTTCTGCTCTTTTTAAGGCTGGGAAGATTTTGGAAGCTTCGAGAATATTCAGAGATATGCAGATGGATGTGTAGTTGCCAGATCCTAATGTTGTGACACATAACTTGATGCTGGATGGATTTGGCAGGGAAGGGATGATGGAAGAAGCAAAGACCTTGGTTTTGTCCATGAAAAGAGATGCTATTTTCTCAACTGTGGAGAGCTATAACATATGGCTGTTGGGTTTGGTGAGGAACGGAAAATTTGTGGAGGCCCAAGCAATCCTAAAAGAGATGGAGGGGGATGGACCTTGGCCAAATGCATACTCATATAACATTCTAATTAATGGGTTTTGTAAAAATAACATGTTTGTAGATGCAAGGCGAGTTGTTAGTTTGATGACGAGCGCTGGAATTTCCCCAGATGTGACCACTTATAGCACGCTGATCCAAGGGTATTGCAGGAAAGGAAAGAAAGTTGAGGCCAATAAAGTCCTAAACGAGATGATTAGGGGTAAATGTTTCCCGAATACATACACGTGCAATATACTTCTTCGCAGCCTGTGGAGAGAAGGTAACATAGCAGAAGCAGAGAGGTTAATGCAAAAGATGAATGAAAAAGGGGAAGGGTTAGATATTATTACCTGCAATATTGTGATCGATAGTTTATGTAGAAATGGAAATCTTGATAAAGCAGTTGAAATCGTGAATGAAATGTGGAGTCATGGAAGTGCTGCTCTCGGCAGCTTGGGAAACTTGTACATTAGTCTAGTGGATGAAAATAGGAAGATATGCTTGCCTGACTTGATTACGTATTCAACAATTATAAATGGACTATGTAGAGCTGGACGTCTCGAGGAAGCCAAAAAGAAGTTTATTGAAATGTTAGGGAGGAACTTGTATCATGATCCTACTGTGTATGATATTTTCTTACATCACTTGTGCAAGAGGGGAAAGATATCATCTGCATTTCAAGTTCTTAAGGACATGGAGAAGAAAGGTCGCAACAAGTCATTACAAACTTATAATCACTTGATATTTGGATTTGGTACTACAAATCAAATATTCAAAATGTTTGGCTTGATGGATGAGATGAAAGAAAGAGGGATTTCTCCTAATGTTTATCCTTACAACGTTGTTCTTAATTCCGTATATGAGGGAGAAAAAAGTGAAGAAGAGTCTTTTCTTTTGGATGAGATGTTGCAAAGTGGTGTAACACCTAATATAACTTCGTTCAAGTTGTTGATTAATAAGATCTTATGCCGACGAGGGAGTTCAGACCAACAAAGGATGTTTTTGAGATAGCCATCAGCGTATATGGTCACAAAGAAGTGATATATAATCTGATGTTCAATGAATTGATTTCTGGAGGGGAGACATTGGAAGCCAAACAATTATTTGAAGTTGCTTTAGACAGATGTTTTGATTTGAGCAGCTTTAGTTACAAAATCTCATTGAGAAACTATGTGGCGAAGAGGATTTTGAATACGTTCATGATATTCTTAAGAAGATGATTCTGAAAGGCTGTAGTTTTGACCCTGCTTTATTCATGCCCGTGATTGATTATTTGGGTAAAAAGGGAAATAAACATGAGGTCAATGCGCTGACTGAAAGAATGCTGGGAATGAGTTCAGATGTCTAAACGGAGTGTAAGAACTTAAATAAAGGAAGACGATATAAGGATGGTGGAAGTCAATGGAAAACCATTCTGCACAGGTATATTGTCAAAGTGACTGTACAACTAATTTTTGTATTATGTTCTTCCGAAACCCATATTTATTGTTTATTGGCTGTTGTCGTGTTTCCTTCTACGGGGTGTAGATTATGTTTTAACTGCTTTTCATATACAGTTTTTTTGTTGGAAGAAAACCTTGACCATTTAATTGAGAAAGTACTTATATAAATGCAAAAATTACTATCCAGAAAACAACTTGATTTCGGCTGGTTCACTTTATTGAGGACACAAAAGTTTTCTAAAAATGACAATTATGCCAATTCATACTTTTATACACCTCGATTGTTCATTACATTTTGTTCTCCTGGCTATATATGTTCCACTATATTCTTACATTTTATCTTTAGCATCTTGATTATGTCCTCTGGCCAATTTTCTACAGAGATGATGGGAGTGCTATAGCCATGAAAACTCTGAAGCGGGTGCACAAAGGCTGGGGTCACGTAAATTTATCACTTGAAGCCCAGAAAAATGCTTTTCTCGTTGAATGGAATGCTAATATATGAGTGTCTTGGGTGCTCCTGCATATTTACGCATCCATTCTTATCAATAATCAAGAGGAGTGAACTTTTGTGCCCATAATCCATCTCAGATATGATTACCATACACCTTTTCAATTTTCTGGATTCCTGCAAATATCCACTTGTATGCATATATATCATTCTGTATGTACAAGCGTGCATGGAGAAAGAAAAGCGGACAACCTAGCTGTAGACGAGCTTGATTTTCGATTTCGTGCTAATGATTAGTGCCATGAGCATATTCTTCAAATGAGGTAATATCTCATTAGTGAGGCTATTGTATTCATTCCGTGTATGAGGTTATTATGATGATGCCATCATTCTCGAATGATCATAATGCTTTGGAGAAATTCCATGATGTTTTTTGATAGATTGTGCTTTGGAGTGGTAACTTTGAGCAATGGTTTTGGTTTCTCATTCCTTCTTTTGTACATTTCCAGAACCAGATGCATCAATATAAAGACCGAGAGCTACAGATTGCAAGACAGTATTGATATATTGTATGGAGTTTGAGAGTGTAAGGTTTGCCAGATTTGATGGGCTTTGTTTTGTGATCAACCCATCATTCTCTATGAGGTTGGTAAGTGGTTGCTTGCCAACACATTTGAGTAGCCAAGTGCCGAAATCATCGAAAGAAGTGAGGGTGGATAGAACCCTCGCCCCCTTGGACCGAGTCAATCACGAGCTGAAGTTTCCACTTTCCTCAATGAGTGACCAAGCTTTTTGATCTTTCGAGAAGGCCACTGAGAGTTATCCCATGCTGCCTGCATATCCTATTCAAGGTGATTGGTCACTGCAGGTGATAAAAATCTATAGTGAGATTTGCAATTATGTTTTAAGTTTATTGTGCAAAATATGGTTTCCTGCTATGTTTAGAACATGAAAAAAACACAATCCAGAAAAGATGTCATATATTGCAAGAAATAAGAAAGACTAAAACACATGTATATACCAAATCGCGTTTTTTGATTCTCCTCGTGTTTTTAGATTTAGTTTCAAGTCTTTTGATTCGAGGCATTTAGACATTTGTAGTCAATATTTCTATACATAGTGCTTGTTTTAAAATGATGGCCGACAGAAAAGAAACGATGTTCACTACTGTCGGCTCATCCTGCTGGTATGGGGAGTCGACATGTGATGTAACTCTATAACTCCTTTACCATTGTGCTCGTGATCCATCACGTGTATTATCCGATCTACAAGCCAATCAACTTCCATTTTTGCTGTCCAGAGATGCTTCTCGAGCTAACTCTTGATCTGTAACAGCTCTCAAACTCTGGCAAGCTCTTTGTATCACAGACGGCAATGAGTTGAGCCTCAGCCATTTTTTGAATTTTTCTAGACACCATGGAAAAGACAAGGCGGTCCGACTCGTGTCTCGCTTCGACCATTTTTTGTAAACATTAATGGTAAGGATGGAAGTGGTTTTTGGTCATTGTTTTTAGTTTAATTATATACTCTCTCCATCTCATAAAAGTTGCAATACTTTCCTTTTCGAGGTGTCCATAGCTAGGAAGCACGGGGACGGCTGGGAGGGTGCCGTTCCCGTCCCCAAAACGTTTGGGAAACGTGTACGGGAAAAAAACGGCCAGAAACGTTTTAAACACGTTTTTTTTTTCTTTAGTTTATATTCAGAAAATATGGGTTCCTGAATTAGTGGAAAAACCGTCCCAAATACAGTAACTGCTTCCGGATTTGTCTGTAATTTCTGTAGAGTGTGTTCTGTTGAATGTTAAGTTCATTCTTGCATGTATTTTAAACTACAAAAATGAGAGTTATGCGGCTTATGCCTTAGTGAAACCAATACATCTGTTTGGACTCATTGTCTTCCCTTATATTTACAAAAAACTCGTGGTTAACTTTTATTGGAAAATACAACGCGTTTACTGGGTCAGAGCAACATCAGTTCTTCTTCAACTCCTCCTGACTGAAAGGGGAATCTTTAAGGTAATTTCCATTTTTTTTTAATTTCGTATTGATTATATGGGTTACATACTCTTGCCTTTTTTTTTCTTGTCTCAGCCAATACATGACCCATAGTAAAAATCATTCGGGATGATCAGATCATTATGGCCAAAGCTTTAAGAGACAATTTCCAACGCTAAGAATGACACTATTCTGTATGACTTTCTAACTAAACATTCGAGATATATTCAACGACCAATGCTGAACTTCATCCAAGGTTTGGCATATCATTTTCTGGTAAAGTTGTTCAGATACTGGCTGCAGAAGTTTGTGTGAACTTCATTATTCTTTAATAATTGTGAAATTACATGTTTTGGTGTGGAAGATACTACTAGGAAATGAGGCAGAAAAAAACAAAAGAGAAGTGGAACTGGCCCACGTTTATTTATGATCGTAGGAAAAGTATTGATTGATCATGACTCAGTGAGTGGGTGGAAGTTTCAACTCGCATCTGCATTCATACTATTATCAATGTATGTATATATACAGATTTTAATTAGTCACAGCCTATTAGTGCTGCTGCTGCTGATTTCAAATGAGACGCACTTACTCTTATTATCTCATCATATTTATCTTCTTATTCTTCTTCTTTACATGTACACGTGTCACAGCAGCAGCAGAAGGCGATCGAATTTCGATCAACTGCGGCTCTTCGGCTTCAACATCACTCAGCGGCAGGGGGTGGGCGGGCGATGATTCCGATGACGACGCTAGCTTCTCGATAAAAGGATCGTCTGTGGTCGCCGGAGAGAGAAATGTCCCCGCCGGCGTCGACCCCGTCCCCTACAGCACCTCACGCATCTCCACCTCTCCGTTCTCCTACACTTTCCATCGACTCGGAAGTCCAGGTCAGAAACTTATCCGCCTTCACTTCAACCCCTTTATCAACCTCGACGACTTCTTCACAGTGGAAGCCGGCCCTTTCACTCTCCTCTCCAACTTCAGTCCTTCCATAACTGCTCGTGCTCTGTCTCTCCCCACAGTCTCCAAGGAGTTCTGCTTAATCACTACGCTAGAAAACCAGTCCCTGAGCGTAGTCTTCTCTCCTAATCAACAGCAACAGCAGAAACATGACACCTATGCTTTCGTCAACGGCCTCGAGATCATCTCCCTCCCTGAGCGTAGTCTCCTCTCTTACTGCCACGGCGGGGATATCCAAGTGGTTGGGCAGAGGAAGTCTGTGGTCCACTTGGATCACACCACAGCACTCGAGACGATTCACCGGCTGAATGTGAAATGGGATTCTTCTGGAGATGATATCCGCAGCATGTTTGGGATGTGGGCAACTGTTCTCAAGCAAAGTGTTGATGCTGATAGTAACAATATCACCTGGAAAATATCTGTGGACGTTGGGTTCAGGTACTTGGTCAGGCTTCATTTCACTCAGCTGGGAATCGAAGCGGCAGGCGAGGACTATTTTGTAATTTCCATTAATCAGATGGTTGTCACCACTGGTGCCGACATACTCGAGGATCATGGGCACAAGAACTACATGGTGATGATGCAAGGGTACAAGAGAGTGGGCAAACGTGATATCTCGGTTTCCCTGAGTTCTAAAGATGAGCATATTCCGCTCGAAGGATTTGAGATATTCAAGCTGAGCAACCCTGACAATAGTCTCGCAAGTCCGAATCCCTTGCCCCCGCCAACAAGAGGCTCGTCGCCACCGACTACCAATAATATGATAGTCTCGGTTCTTGGTCGGGGAAACGCGATTGTAACTGTTTTCATCGCTGTGATTTGTCTTCTGAACACCATTCTTCATATGCTGATCCAAAGTCGTAGGTCTCAATTTGCCGAGGCACTCAACTCCAAAACAAAGGAAAAACGACTATGCCGCCACTTTTCACTATATGAGATCAAATCAGCTACTTCAAATTTCAACGATTTGTACGTCATAGGAAAGGGTGGATTCGGTAAAGTCTACAAAGGACTCATAGATGACGGTCAAGAGATTGTGGCCATAAAGCGATTAAAATCAGACTCCAAGCAAGGAAAGCGCGAGTTCTGGACGGAGATTGAGATTCTTTCCGAGCTCCGACATGTTAATCTAGTATCATTGATTGGATACTGCAATAAGAAGCCTGAAATGATTCTCGTTTACAGTTACATGTCTTGTGGAACACTGGCTGACCACCTCTACAAACTTGCTAAGAAAAACAACGTATCTTCTTCTCTCTCTTGGAAGCAGCGACTTAGCATCTGCATTGGAGCCGGCCGGGGACTAGACTATCTCCACACGGGCCATGGTATAATACATCGAGATGTGAAGTCATCAAATATTCTGCTCGATGAGAATTTTATAGCTAAGGTTTCTGATTTCGGCTTAGCTAAAATCGAAAGTGGAAGTGAGTTCCAAAGCCAAGCTAGTGTGAATGTGAAAGGCACATTTGGATACTTTGATCCAGATTATTATAGAACTCGTAAACTGACAACAAAAAGTGACGTGTACTCTTTTGGTGTGGTTTTGTTGGAAGTGTTGTGTGGGAGACCACCGGTTGATCCATCGGCTGAAGAGGACAAGCGCAGTCTAACCATGTGGGCTCTAGATAAGATTAGCCAGGGAGAAGATGAAGAGATTGTAGATCCGATTCTACGGGGCGAAATCGCGACAGACAGCCTGAAAGCGTTTGTGAGGGCTGCTGAAAGATGCCTACAAGATGATCCAAAGAAAAGACCAGCAATAGCTAACGTTGTAATAAGACTTGAGTTTGCACTCAAGCAGCAGGAGATTGCAGAATCTTTGCTACCGAATGAGATAATTAGTGTCGCTGATTTCATTCCATCTGATGCTAATTTACCTCAGCAAGAGAGGGCGAGTTCAAATGGGATAACAAATGTTGTTGAGTTGTTGCCCCAGGCGGAGGCGGAG
Organism: Euphrasia confusa; assembly: GCA_954870475.1. Taxonomy (NCBI): domain Eukaryota; kingdom Viridiplantae; phylum Streptophyta; class Magnoliopsida; order Lamiales; family Orobanchaceae; genus Euphrasia; species Euphrasia confusa. The sequence continues at coordinate 48,298,601 of OX940949.1, read as the reverse complement.
GAGGAGGAGAATGTGAACTCTGTGGTATCAAATGAGATAATTAATGTTTCCGATGAGAAAAAAAAGTCTTCGTTACCTGATGAGATAACGGGTGTTTCCAACGCCTCACCACGTAATGAGAAGACCAGATTTTCAGTGAGCACTAGACTACTTTCAGTGGCTTCCTCTAAAGTGAAAAATGTTGCATTTAACCTTAAGGGACAAAACTACAGTGGAATACTTGGAATTTCTGGGAAAGGAGATGGGAGTAAACGTGCAACGTCTATGTTATCGCGTATTTTGCCATGGAAAGCATTTTCAACTAAACTATCGAAGAAAAAGGAATCAGTCGCATTTTCAGGTATTGATTCGGTTACATTTCACTCATATGCTGCTGAAGGTATTGAAGTCACATTGATCTCCTGGAAACAGTTCGTGTCAGTCAAAGTACTACCAGCAAGTCTTGATATTAAAAACTGTGTTAATATAGCATGACCTTGCTTATGATCACCATGATTGTTCATACATCATCTTTTTTTTTAATACATAAATTATATATTCTTCAACTTAGCCGTGAGAGCTTCACATCTTTATCAGCTGATCTTAATTTCATGTTTTTTTTTCTATGGCTGCAGCACCATTATCGACTAGGACTAGCTTCACGATGATAGGAGAACACAGTGTTCATGGGAAGACGACAAAGATTGGTCTTACGCAGAACCCTACCCAATTTAGAGCTTTGATTGATCGGGCTGCGATAAGAATAATAGGTGCAACCAATGAGTTGGCTGTGACTCCCAATTTAAGGATCTTCTTCCTTTCGGAAATGAAGGCCGCAACAAGAAATTTCAGTCGTGATACAGTCCTCGGAGAGGGTGGGTTTGGGAAAGTCTACAAAGGCAGGATCCTTTTGACACCAAACGACAACAATGGAAGTAAAACTAACATTGCTGTTAAGAGGATGAATATTGAAAGTTGTCAGGGGTTTAAACAGTGGCAGGTATTTTTTTTATCTAGAGTTTATAAAACTGGAGAAATAGTCTCTTCTTTTATTTCCATCATAGCTGCATTCTTTAATAATAATTTATTTATATTTGTAAAATAATAAGCGGTCAAATCCCCGAACAACGTGCGGGGTGGGGGGTCATGTTTCGGCTTCAAAAACTGACTTTTCTTATGCGTGCAATTATTTTCTGCAGTCTGAGGTGAATTTCCTTGGAAAGCTTTCTCACCCGAATCTGGTTAAGCTTTTGGGTCTCTGTGAGGAGGATAATGAGCAAATACTTGTATATGAATTCATGCAAAAAGGCAGCTTGGAGAACCATCTATTTACAAGTAAGAAGCCAAATTCATAAATAATTTTTCACAGTTTGCCACTGCTATATGTACTAATGTCTGCTGAGTTTTGGTTGAATAGGGGGCAGGTCTGCTGCAGTCAGTTCACTTTCATGGGAAATTAGGCTTAAGATAATAACTGGAGCAGCTCGTGGTCTGGCCTTCTTGCACGATCGAAAAGTTATCCACAGAGACTTCAAGCCCTCAAACATATTGCTTGATAAGGTAATTAGCTGACTCTAGAATCGTATAATAATCGATAGTGTTTCGCATTTAGTAACACTGGTCTAACAATATCGAGCCTGCCGCAGTCGTACAATGCTAAGCTCTCTGACTTTGGCCTGGCAAAAATGGGTCCAACAGCTGATAGAACCCACGTGTCAACCAAAGTAATAGGGACATACGGTTATGCGGCTCCTGAGTACATGGCGACAGGTAACTATATTTCAACACTAAGTTAAAATTTAGCTTTAACATCACATGTAAATGCATTATTCAGAACATGTTAGAGTGTGCCATCGATATTCTTACTTACATGACGCATACGTATCTTTTAGGGCTAAATACATTTTGCCACCTCTGGATATGGGGTTTTTGCACTTTGCAACCTCGTCGGAAAACTTTTGCCGATCAGTACCACAGGATAAGCAATATTACAGTGTGGTACCTGCCGGCTGCCGGATCGGAATATGCCCTGGAATATTCCGTTTTGAAGCATTTTTTAATAATTTTCAGAACAAAAACATGGGTGATTACCCATTTGCCCTTCCCTCATATTTACTGAATATTTCTTTTCATTTAATTAGAATAAAAAATGAAAAACGTAAATACTTCAATGAATTGAAAATCGAAGGCAGTCTTCATTCCCCCAATTCAAGAACCCTAGTTTTCGAGCTCTGCGATTCTGAGTTTTGACGAAGAAAGAAAATGGTCGAACTTTGCAAATGCGGGAAGGCAGTGGTGAGTCGCACCTCTTGGAGTGATATGAATCCTGGGAGAAGGTTTAAAGCGTGCGAAGAATATCGGGTAAGAATCAGAACTCTAATTTCTCGGTTTCTGTATTTAGGGTTTCTGTGGGAACCCGTAAATTCTCAAGTTCAGAATTGGGAATAATAACCCTAATTACTGAATTGGGGATAATAACCCTAATTTTTCAATTTGGGATAGTAACCCGTAATTTCTCAATCTCTCAAATTAGGGTTTCTGTGAGAACCCGTAATTTCAGAATTGGGGACAATATGCCTAATTTATGAATGGGGGATAATAACCCTAATTTCTGATTTTGTGAATTTGGGAAATTAACCCTAGCTGCTGTAATCGATTTTTTGTCAGAATGGAGGGTGTGGATACTTTAATTGGCTTGACCCACCAGCATGCCATAGATGTCATCACATTATCCCAGGGCTTCTCAGAAATATCAATTCAAAGGTTGAGGAGTTGGAGCAGCTCAAGAAAGAAGTAACAGTGATGAAAAGAAGGATTTGGAAGATCACATTTGTGTTTGTGGCTGTAATGGTGGTTTTCTGCAGTTTTATGTACTAATATAGAGTGATATTATGTAATGTATTGCACTGTAATGGATTATGTGTAATGTTGGTTGATTTTGGATAATCTGTAGTGGTTGTGTGATTTTGGATAATCTGTAGTGGTTTAGTTATGTAATGAAGTTCCTAATTATTGAAATTCATGAGTTTCCCCTACTTCTGTGATTGATAAAACAAGTAAGTGAAATGATCAAAACATACCAAAATGACTGGAGAAAACCTGTAAATGAGATGACAAAATCTGTAGCTCAAAATCAGTGAACAAACCTGTAGCTTTTAATCACTGAATTCATTACATAATACTTAAAATCAACTTAAACAACTTAAAATCACTGAATTCATTACATTCCCAAAATACTTAAAATCAACTTAAACAATCCCAAGATACTTAAGTTCAAATTGTTCAACAATAAACAACTGGAATAAACAATAAATTGTTCAAAGCAAACCAACATTACACAACATCACACATATCACACAACATCACAGAAATTGTTCACCACCCTCTCCTTGCATGAACAGTCTTCATCATAGCCTTGATATCAAGTTTCCTCATTTCCAAGATTTCTTCTGAACTCCTCAGTGTCATCATTGATCCACCTAGCTGCTTTCTGAGTTCTGCCTGAGATAATGGATTATGAGATGCTGCAGAAGGTTGAGAAGAGGGCCTAGGAGCATCTGAAACAGGTTGAGAAGAGGACATAGGAGCATCTGGAAGAGGTTGAGATGCAGTCACAGTGTGAACTTTTTTAGATGGCACCTTCTTCTTGGAAATAACAGGTAACTTCTTCAGTGGACTCTTCTTCACTGGACTCTTTGCAGCATTCTCACTCAAATTCAATCTTTGACTCCTCCTCACTGGACTTGCAACAGGTGGTTCATTCAAATTCAATCTTTGACTCCTCCTCACTGGACTTGCAACAGAGTTGGTTTTTGGACTCTTCCTCACAGGAGTTGTTTTTTTCTCTGGAATATGAGTTGATTCAGGCACTGTAACTGGAATTGGAGTTGGAGTTGCCATTGGAGTACTTGGTTGCTCCTGCTTTTGGCTTTGGCTCTCTGAGATTTTTTGTTTCTTAGCCTAACACATGATATGAAAATTGAATCAGTTATAGTAAAAAATGAAAATTTGTAAAAAATGAAATTTAGTAAAAAATGAAAAACAGTTGATAAAATACCTGATTCATTGGACATCCTCTGGAGTTATGACCTTGTTGATTGCAAGTGTGACAAGTAAGGTTCAGAACCCTTCTTTTCAGTTTGCCAACTTTGGATGTACCCCTTATTTCTCCTTGCTCCAGCTTCCTCTTATGCTTTTTGGGCCTCCCTGGCATGACTTGGACTTTTGGAGGCCTCAGGGGCAACCTTTCATCAACCATAGGTGCAGGCCATTCTTCTTGGGGGTTCAGAGGGCTCATATAATGACTATATGTTCTCAAGTAAGTTTCCTTACTGTAGCAATCAGCAACCCACATCTCAGGCTTATACTTCATGTAATAGAGACAGCAAATCACATGAGCACAAGGTATCCCACTTATCTGCCACCTCCTACAGCCACAGGTTTTGTTGCCTAAATGCACAGCAAAGTATTGATCATTAGGGCCCCTCACCTCAAAAGCATTCTCACCATTCCATGTAGGTGACCAAGCAAAAGCTTTCTTTTTGTTCATTTCCAAAATCTTCTGTGGCACTGGACACAGAACACCCTGTGATTTCAACATCTCAGCTCTTCTCATCCCAATTCTCTTCATGAGAAGCCTCCTTATTTCCTCTAGCATCTTCAGAATTGGCCTACTCCTTGACCTCAGAACCATTGAATTGAAACACTCTGAAAGGTTGTTTACAATGAGATCAGTGTTGTTGATTGTTCCAAAGTAGGCCTTGGACCAGTGTTGTGGATTTTTCTCATTGATCCAAGCAACTGCAGCTGCATTCTTCACACCCTTCAGCACCTTCTGTAAGTCAACCACTCTAGTTGCCCTTGCTGCCTCCCACACAACATTCCTCAACTCTATCCCTTTGTGAATCAGTTTGAAGTTAGCATAAAGATGCCTAACACAGAACCTGTGTTCACTTCCAGGCATCAAATCCCTCACAGCTTCAAGTAGACCCTTTTGTTTATCACTCATAACAGTCCACAAGTGACTGCTATGAGCAGAAATCCCCAAGTCAGAACACACCAAATTAAGGAACCAATGCCATGTACTACCTGTCTCCTTTTCAACCACTGCATATGCAAATGGGAATATCCCATTATTAGCATCTATTCCCACTGCACTCAGCAACATACCTCCATTTCCAGTCTTCAAGTGGCATCCATCAAAACACAACAACCTTCTGCAACCATCTAGCATACCTCTCTTCAAAGAATCCCAGCAAACATAGATCCTTCTGAACACAGCCTCATTCCCAACAACATTAGACTTTATCACACAAGTACTACCTGAAGATGAAAAAGAGAAGTGAGCAAATAGATTTCTGTGAAAAAATGGACAGAGTAACCCTCTGTAAAAAAGGGATATAGTACTCTCAAAATTAAAAAAGGGATAACTTAAAAAAGAACTGGACAGTGATAAATGAAATGAAATGAAATGTGATACCTGGATTGCTCCTGAAGATCTCCTCTGCATAGTTGTACAATACACTGTACTGCTCAGCCACATCACCATTTCCCATATTCTTCACCTTGTTCTTCACTCTGTACATTTGTGCCTTGTGAACAACACAGTTGATTTCCCCTTGAATGCTTTCAACCATAGAATTAACATTCCATGTAGGATCACTTCTCACCCTGTCCTTGTATTTCTCAGTCAGGAATCTTGTGTCCATTTGTGTCACCTTCTCTTGCCTCACACACTCATGTGTGTCATTCAGTGTCTTCACTTGGATTGTGTGTTCATTGGACATCAGAGACCCATAAATCAGCCATGGGCATCCATCTTGCTTGCACACAGCTTCCAGTTTAGTTGCATGGTTGAATTTGAACTTCAATGATCTTCCAGTCTGCACTGCATACTTCCTAAGTGCAGTTCTGAATATCTGTATTGTAGGGAAGGTCAGCCCTACCTCAAACTCTATGTCTCCAACAAAATCAGGGTTGAACACCCTGAATCCTTTGTGTTTTCCCTTCTCCTTAATAACAGCCTTCTTCTCAACTTGTTTCCCTTTAGATATGCTTCTGGTTGCTGGCCTCTTGGGCATATCCATTTCCTTCTTTATGTGACAACCCTCACTGTCTACTTCATCATCAACATACCTTGAGAACATCTCAGTCTCATCATCATAGCAGCCTTCACTGTCCTCCAAATAATCTGAATGCTCAGAATCAGATCCCACTGACACATCACAATCATCTTCATGAAGCCCTGCCATCTCATTTGGATTGTGTTCTGCTGCACTCTCAGTTTGATTAAGTTCAGCTGCCCTCTCACTTGGCTCAAATTCAGGTGCTCTCTCACTTGGCTCACCTGCATCAAATTCAACTTCCACATTTCTGTGAACAGATTTCACCTCCTCATATTCATCAACTTCATCATTCAACTGATCTGAGTTCTCAGAAGCCACAGGAGTGTCCATACTTAACAATGATTCATCACAGGGTTGACCTTGAAAATAAATGCAATTGGGATCTACCATCTCATGATCAACAAATATGGACACACACTTATCAGTATTGACTACACAGGGAATCTCACCCACATTCACATCCCCAGAAATGTAAACTAGCTGCTTGCAATTATCTTCACAGTTGAAACTAAAATAATATTCCATAATCCCAGCAAGCTTCAATTCATACGTCATCATAGTGAGATCTTGCATACACAGATCGTCACCACAATCATCAAAATAATTTACCTTCCCGTCGACATAGCAGATTTCCCCTTCTTTGTTTTTTCGAAATTTCCCGCTGTGATGAACTTTCAAACTGAACATGTCGTGATTCAGAGGTTCATATCCCGGCGGTGCTGCATCATCGGGTCGCAAATACCACCGCATTTTGATGTAAGAGAATTAGGGTTCTTGATCCTTCGCGAATTTGGGAATTGAAATTTCTGAGCTTAGGGTTTCTGAATATTAGGGTTTCTGAGTGAAGATTCTTGTAAGAGAATTAGGATTTAATTGAGCTTCGAGATTTTGGGTGAAAATTCAATTTCGCAGCTAGGGTTCTTGAGGAGTTGGGGATTTTCAAGGAAATCGCGATTTTGTGTTTCTGTGTAATGGAAGAGCTGAAATGAATGAAGTGTTGTAATTAAAATCGTTTATCTTTCTTTTTTTCATTTCATATTTAATACAAGGTGAGTAAATACATATCTACCCCTCAGCTCCATTTAAATGTACAGTCTCAAGCGCTTAAGAGGAGCGTGACACTCAAATCCCCGGAATATTCCAGGGCATATTCCGATCCGGCAGCCGGCAGGTACCACACTGTAATATTGCTTATCCTGTGGTACTGATCGGCAAAAGTTTTCCGACGAGGTTGCAAAGTGCAAAAACCCCATATCCAGAGGTGGCAAAATGTATTTAGCCCTATTTTTTATTTACCTGCAGGGCATTTATATGTGAAGAGTGATGTGTACTCTTTTGGTGTCATCCTAGTTGAAATTCTCACAGGTTTACGAGTATACGACCTGAACCGCCCATCCAAACAATCTCATTTGGTTGATTGGATCAAACCATATTTACATAAGACGAAAAAGTTAAAGAGCGCAATGGATTCGCGGTTGAAAGGAAGGTATGATCGCAGATCTGCATTCCACATAGCTCAACTGTTAGAGTTCAAAGGGAAGAACAAAGAAATAAATAAATATATTATTTAGAAGAAGAAAATAAAGAACCTACGGAAGCACTCTTCCGTCCAAAAGTCCGAAGACTCCTAATTCCAATGATCCCCAAAAGATGAATTAACCTAGAAACTAAAGACCTACTTATAAAAACCCTAATTAAACCCACAAGCCCATAATACCCAAAAGCCCAAATAATAACCTAATAAGAAATAAAGTGCGCATCACATCAACTCTCTCCTCCTTAAAAATTGCCTTGTCCTCAAGGCGGGAATATTATCGAGTAGCCAAAAATTTCTTTCCCATGCATAATGGGATGTAGAGATCCCATGGTTGCTGTGGGGTCAGAAACAAAGTGCTTTTTCTCCGGCTTTTGAAGCTTGAAGGGAATAGATGCGTGTTTTTTAAGGAACTTGTAGGAGGCCATCACTATCCGATCGGTGTCAACTGTGAGCGGGTCGAAACTCTTGTTACCACCCGGGAAGAAAAGAATGGTAGAAAAACCATCAGGCTTAGCTCTTGGGTGCTCCTTTGTAGTCCCGTCCATCTTAGCTATGACAAGTGAATCAACACCTTTCAAATGCTTGTCGAGCTTGTTATAAATATGTTCCAAAGTTTGGCAGTGCCCGCACCATGGTGCATTTATCTCAAGAAGAACATCGTTCGACTCCTCCAACACAATTTCATCAAAGTTGTTGCCGACCACTATCTTGCCATGCCCATCATTGTTATCTGGAATGGGGTCTGACTTGTAAGAAGGCTTAAGATTGTCACCTAAAAACCTGTCGCCAAAAGACTTGATACTGTCAATGGTAAATTCACAGTCCAGTATACTTAGAGCTTTTCCACTCACTCCTAAGTACTCCGAAGCATCTTTCCCAACATTGTCGTAATCCAAATCCGCATAAACACATACAAGCTTTCTCTTGAATGACTTTCCCGCTTCGTTGAAACATGGCAGATCCAATTTAGTGGAGCTTGTTTTCGGGGCTGATCGCTCTTGACGGGCATTTGAATTTTGCCGCGCGCCTTCGGGTGTGAATCCAAAATTTTTGGTTTTCACTTTGAGTTCCTCGAGTGACCGAGAAGGCACCTCAATAGGAGGTGCTGGCTTCTGGACATCATGATTCACCGGACCTGATGGGTCCTGACGGCAATTCTGGCGAGCACCTTCAGGTTTAGATCCCGACGTGTCCTCGATTTCTATTCCTTTTGCCCGCAGCAATTTCTTGACCATGACCAGCACTTCGTCTAATCCTGCTTGGAGGACGTCCATCTTTTTCACCGTCGCAGCCAAGCTTTCCATCCCTTTCTCTAACTTCTCGACGTATGGATCCGGCAGCGTCCTCGGGTGAAAGATCCGGCAGGTCGGACCAATTTGTTAGAGTTCAAAGGGAAGAACAAAGAAATAAATAAATATATTATTTAGAAGAAGAAAATAAAGAACCTACGGAAGCACTCTTCCGTCCAAAAGTCCGAAGACTCCTAATTCCAATGATCCCAAAAGATGAATTAACCTAGAAACTAAAGACCTACTTATAATAATTAAAACCCTAATTAAACCCACAAGCCCATAATACCCAAAAGCCCAAATAATAACCTAATAAGAAATAAAGTGCGAATCACATCATCAACTTGCTTTAAAATGTCTTGTTCCGGAACCAAAGAGCAGACCATCAATGCAAGAGATTGTAGACGCAATGGAGGGAATTGTAACCGATTCACCTGTTCTTGAAATGCCCAGATAGACTTTGTAGTCACCCACTTCACTTAGTTTTTGTAAGCATATTGTTCCAATTATGTGGTTTGGATTATAATTTCAATCACTTTAATTTGTATTTACCAAAAACTCTAAAGACTCTAACTTTTGTTACAATGTCTAAATTCTTTTGAATGGAATCTATTTTAAATGAATTGAATTAAATTGAAATGAATTAGTGTAAGTGGGTTTACTTGGAAAGTGTAAATAGTAGAGAATACACTAAATAGTATATTGAGACATCTTATTTGTACTAGGACATAAAAAAATCGGTTATTTACACTGAATGACTGTTATACCCTTACTTGTAATTTTTATCGGATTTTCTTTACACAGGGCGATAGATATGAATATTTTGTTCTGCCTTGTCGAATTGATAAACCTTTGTCGAATGTTATTATTTGTGTCGAATCTTTTGTCGAATGTGTAGAATTTGTGTCGAATGTTTTTATCCTTTGTCGAATGTTATTAGTTGTGTTGAATCTTGTCGAATGTTTTTAGGGTTCATTATCTGTGATTGTTTTGGCGAATATGGGTCAAATGTGTTGATATGTATGTCGATTTTCTTAATTCTTGTGTCGAACTATCTAATTGTGTTGCATGTGTGAAATATGTGTCGAATGTTTTGATGTGTGTGTGAATGTGTACATATGTGTGTGGAATTAAAGAAATATTATTCAGATTAATCCATAAATAAATATTAACGCAATTACATTGCTCTGTACAATTACACGTGCCCTAAGATAATGAATTATTTTTGAAAAATTTAGGCAAAGTTGAAATATTTGCGTTAATTTTTTTGAATGCGTGGATTTTTACTGAATTAAAATATAAATTAATTTTTTTTGAAATATTTGTTTGAATGCGTGGATTTTTACTGAATTAAAATATAAATTAATTTTTTTTGAAATATTTGCGTTAATCTTTTTTTATTTTTTCTTACTTAATATATAAAATATATATATTTTTTAAATATTTGCGTTAACTTTTTTTGAATGTGAGTTTTGCTATGGCATTGTGGGTTCGCCTAAGGCGAATGTGAATTAGCTAAATGAATTCTCCACAAATGTGGATTCTCCACGGCTAATGTGAATTCTCTGATGGCGAATGTAGTTTCCCCAGGATTCGTCCACGGCCAATGTCTTGCAGATGTGGATTCGGTGAATGTGGATTTTTTTTCTAATTAAAATATAAAATATATTTTTTTTGAAATATTTGTGTTAATCTTTTTTTAAAATTAAAATGTGAATCACATTTATTGCCACGGGAATGTGGATTTGTATTTATGGATTTTCTTCTGAATTAAAATATAAAGTAATGTTTTTTGAAATATTTACGTTAATTTTTTAAAAGAATTAAAATATAATTTTTTTAAAATATTTGCAGTAACTTTTTTTTAGGTTAATTTTTTTTAATGTGAGTTTGGCTATGGCGAAATTGGATTGGCTATGGCTATGTCAAATGTGGATTCGCCACGGCTAATGAGAATTCGCTCACGTCAAATGTGAATTCGCCTACGGCGAATGTAATTTCTCCATGTTGAATGTGAGATTAGACATTATGTGGATTCGCATATGGCTAATGTAGATTTTTTTCTAAATTAAAATATAAAGTAATTTGTTGAAATATTTGTATTAATTTTTTTTTAAATTATAACGCAAATATTATTGAAATTTTATTTAAATTTTTTGAATGAATTTCGCTATGGTGAAATTGGATTGCCTATGGCAAATGTGGATTCGCCACGGCGAATGAGAATTGCTCACGTCAAATGTGAATTCGCCTATGGCGAATGTAGTTTCGCCATGTTGAATGTGAGATTAGACATTATGTGGATTTCGCCATGTTGAATGTGAGATTAGACATTATGTGGATTTTTACATGGCGAATGTAGATTTTTTTTTTTTGAATTAAAATATAAAGTAATGTTTGAAATATTTGCGTTAATTTTTTTTTGAAATTATAACATGCAAATATTATTAAAATAAAAAATCAAGAAAATAATATTAACCTAAAATTATAAAGTTAATATTATTGAAATATTATTAAAATAAAGATTACGCAAATATTATTGAAATAAGGAAAATATAAGAAAACAATTTCATTAAGATTATAATAAATTCGTCTGGTTTATAACATTCGACATAGTTATAGCTATCATTTTCAGCCAAATAAATAACATTAGCTATATTGATAAGATTCGCTTTAACAGTTGTCATGTTGATAAGATTCCGCATAGTGTGTACATTTGCTAAAAGATTCGCTATATTGACAAGCTTGTCGAATGTTGGATTCGCTACACGACGAATGTGAATTAGCCTAAGCAAATGTGGATTCGCCACGGTAAATGTGGATTCGCCCAAAGCGAATGTGGATTCGCTCAAGGCGAATGAGAATTCGCCTATGGCAAATGTAATTTCACAATGTCGAATGTAATATTCCACATGATGTGGATTCCTCAAGAAGACTACGGATTTTTTTCTAATTAAAATATAAAATAATTCTATTTAAAATATTTGTTTTAACTTTTTTTTTTAAATTATAACGCAAATATTATTTAAATTTTATTTAAATAAAGATTATGCAAATATTATTAAAATAAAAAATTAAAAAAACAAGCCTAATATTATAACGCTAATATTATTGAAATATTATTAAAATAAAGATTATGCAAATATTATTGAAATAACAAAAATGTAAAAAAACAATTTGCCTAAGATTATAATAGATTTGCCTAGCTTATAACATTCGACATAGTTATTGCTATCAGTTAACTTTTTTTTTTTAAATTATAACGCAAATATTATTAAAATAAAAAATTAAGAAAACAAGCCTAAAATTATAACGCTAATATTATTGAAATATTATTAAAATAAAGATTACGCAAATATTATTGAAATAACGATAATGTAAGAAAACAATTTGCCTAAGATTATAATAGATTTGCCTAGCTTATAACATTCAACATAGTTATCGCTATCATTTTCCAAACAAATAATATTCGTCAAAAGATTCGCTCTAACATTCAAAAGATTCGCTCTAACATAAGCCAAAAAAAAATTCGCTCTAACATTCCCAAAAGATTCGCTTTCGCTCTAACATTCGCCAAAACATTCGCTGAACTGATAAGCTTGTCAAATGTTAGGATGTTCACAACTTTTTTGTGTAAATAACCAATTTTGTTATGGTCTTAAGATGTATCAATATCCCATTAGTTTTATTTTTCTCTCTACTTGAAAAGTGTAAACAATCAAGTTGACTGGGCGCATCTCTTTAGTTCATGTCGCCGATTTATATCCTTGTTGGAGACAACCAACATACCAGAAAGATCTTCAACCTTCTCAATGAGAAGCTTTAACAGTGGCACTTTCGAGAGAGTTCCACAAGATCCCACCATGATCAACTTCTTCTGTTTAACAATAACGAAGAAAGAGGCACTATGAGAGAGTTGTAGAGAGAAGAAAATTGATGCTTGTTTTTGTTGTTTATATGAACTAGTGAGGGTTACAAGTGCAATAGAATGAACTCACAGAATAAGGAGATACATATATTTTTATGTAAATTTAAAATTTTATATTATCATTTTCTGTTTTAATATTTTTTCAAATTTGTCAGATTATAATTGTTTTTTGTTCTAAAAATTCAAGAGTGATTCACAGTCGCAATGGAGCAAGCGAAATTGGTGGCTAAAGCTCTCGCCAGAAACTCCGACGATCCCCAACTCGCGTGGCTCCTCTTCAAGCGCACTCTCCTCAGTAATAATTCTCATCCCTCCGACGTTCTCTGCCTCTCATCGTCCCCATTCTCATCCGCGCCAAAATGTTCTCCGAGATCGTCACTCTCCACCACCACCTCCGCCTCTCCCCGGCACCGCCCCTGCGCAATCTCTTGTATTCCATTGTTGATAAACTAGCCAAGGCCGGCTTTACCGACAAGGCCATTTCTCATTTTCAGTCGCTTCGAACCAGTCACCCTCACGACCCACCGCCTGTTATCCAAGCTTCGCTTAAAGAGAACTGTCACAATCACGTTTCTTGGCTGTATAAAGACATGATCTTTTCGAAAGTGAAGCCCGAGACTTTCACGCTCAACCTTCTGATTGGTGGGTTGTGTGATTCCGGCCGGTTGGAAGATGCCCGCCAACTGTTCGACAGAATGCGCGAGAAGGGATGTAGGCCCAACGAGTATAGCTTTGGGATTTTGGTACGCGGGTACTGTAGATATGGGCTTGCTTTGAAAGGTTTGGAGCTTCTTGATGTGATGAGGGGAATGGGAGTCGTGCCTAATACAGTGATATACAACACATTCATCGCAAGCTTTTGTAAGGAGAGTAACAATGACGAGGCCGAGAAATTGGTGGAGAGGATGAAAGAGGACGGCCTCGCTCCAAACGTGGTAACCTTTAACACTAGGATTTCCGCTCTTTTTGTAAGGCTGGGAAGATTTTGGAAGCATCTAGAATATTCAGAGATATGCAGATGGATGAGGAGTTGCCAGATCCTAATGTTGTGACACATAACTTGATGCTGGATGGATTTGGCAGGGAAGGGATGATGGAAGAAGCAAAGACTTTGGTTTTATCCATGAAAAGAGATGCTATCTTCTCAACTGTGGATAGCTATAACATATGGCTGTTGGGTTTGGTGAGGAACGGAAAATTTGTGGAGGCCCAAGCAATCCTAAAAGAGATGGATGGTGATGGACCTCGGCCAAATGCATACTCATATAACATTCTAATCAGTGGGTTGTGTAAAAATAACATGTTTGTAGACGCAAGGCGACTTGTTAGTATGATGACGAGCGCTGGAATTTCCCCAGATGTGACCACTTATAGCACGCTGACCCAAGGGTATTGCAGGAAAGGAAAGAAATTCGAGGCCAATAAAGTCCTAAATGAGATGATTAGGGGTAAATGTTTCCCGAATACATACATGTGCAATATACTTCTTCGCAGCCTGTGGAGAGAAGGTAACATAGCAGAAGCAGAGAGGTTATTGCAAAAGATGAATGAAAGAGGGGAAGGGTTAGATATTGTTACCTGCAATATTGTGATCGATGGTTTATGTAGAAACGGAAATCTTGATAAAGCAGTTGAAATCGTGAATGAAATGTGGAGTCATGGAAGTGCTGCTATCGGCAGCTTGGGAAACTTGTACATTAATCCAGTGCATGAAAATAGGAAGAGATGCTTGCCTGACTTGATTACGTATTAAACAATAATAAACGGACTATGTAGAGCTGGACGTTTCGAGGAAGCCAAAAAGAAGTTTGTTGAAATGTTAGGGAGGAACTTGCATCCTGATCCTACTGTGTATGGTATTTTCTTACATCACTTGTGTAAGAGGGAAAAGATATCATCTGCATTTCAAGTCCTTAAAGACATGGAGAAGAAAGGTTGCAACAAGACATTACAAACTTATAATCACTTGATATTTGGATTAGGTACTACAAATCAAATATTCGAAATGTTTGGGTTGATGGATGAGATGAAAGAAAGAGGGATTTCTCCTAATGTTTATCCTTACAACGTTGTTCTTAATTCCGTATATGAGGGAGAAAAAAGTGAAGAAGAGTCTTTTCTTTTGGATGAGATGTTGCAAAGTGGTGTAACACCTAATATAACTTCGTTCAAGTTGTTGATTAATAAGATCTTATGCCGACGAGGGAGTTCAGACCAACAAAGGATGTTTTTGAGATAGCCATCAGCGTATATGGTCACAAAGAAGTGATATATAATCTGATGTTCAATGAATTGATTTCTGGAGGGGAGACATTGGAAGCCAAACAATTATTTGAAGTTGCTTTAGACAGATGTTTTGATTTGAGCAGCTTTAGTTACAAAATCTCATTGAGAAACTATGTGGCGAAGAGGATTTTGAATACGTTCATGATATTCTTAAGAAGATGATTCTGAAAGGCTGTAGTTTTGACCCTGCTTTATTCATGCCCGTGATTGATTATTTGGGTAAAAAGGGAAATAAACATGAGGTCAATGCGCTGACTGAAAGAATGCTGGGAATGAGTTCAGATGTCCAAACGGAGTGTAAGAATTTAAATTATGGAATACGATATAAAGATGGTGGAAGTGACTGGAAAACCATTCTGCACAGGTATATTGTCAAAGTGACTGTACAACTAATTTTTGTATTATGTCTTTCGAAACCCATATTTATTCAGTTTATTGGCTGTTGTCGTGTTTCCTTCTACGGGGTGTAGATTATGTTTTAACTGCTTTTCATATACAATTTTTTTTGTTGGAAGAAAACCTTGATCATTTAATTGAGAAAGTACTTATATAAATGCAAAAATTACTATCCAGAAAGCAACTTGATTTCGGCTGGTTCACTTTAGTGAGGACACAAAGTTTTCTAAAAATGACAATTATTCCAATTCATACTTTTATACACCTCGATTGTTCATTTCATTTTGTTCTCCTGGCTATTTATGTTCCACTATATTCTTACATTTTATCTTTAGCATCTTGATCATGTCCTCTGGCTAATTTTCTACAGAGATGATGGAAGTGCTATAGCAATGAAAACTCTGAAGCGGGTGCACAAAGGCTGGGGTCACGGAAATTTATCACTTGAAGCCCAGAAAAAATGCTTTTCTCGATGAATGGAATGCTAATATATGAGTGTCTTGGGTGCTCCTTGCATATCTACGCATCCATTCTTATTAATAGTCTTGAGTTGTGAACTTTGGTGCCCATAATACATCTCAGAGATGATTACAGTACACCTTTTCAATTTTCTTGATCCCTGCAAATATCCACTTGTATGCATATATATCATTCTGTATGTACAAGCATGCATGGAGAAATAAAAGCGGACGACCTAGCTGTAGACGAGCTGTATTTTCGATTTCTTGCCAATGATTAGTGCCATGGGGTCTTACACATATTCAAATGAGGTAATATCTCATTAGTGAGGCTATTGTATTCATTCTGTGTATGAGGTTATTATGATGATGCCATCATTCTGTGCCGAAATCGTCGAAAGAAGGCCACTGAGAGTTATCCCATGCTGCCTGCATATCTTATTCAATGTGATTGGACACTGCAGGTGATAAAAATCTATAGTGAGATTTGCAATTATGTTTTCCTCCATGTTTATTGTGCAAAATATGGTTTCCTGCTAAGTTTTAGAACATGAAAAAAACACAATCCAGAAAAGATGTCATATATTGCACGAAATAAGAATGACTAAAACAACACATGTATACCAAATCACGTATTTTGATTGTCTCCTCGTGTTCTTAGATTTAGTTTCAAATCTTTTGATTTGGGGCATTTAGACCTTTGTAATCACAGACAGCAATGAGTTGAGCCTCTGCCCTTTTTTGATATTGTCTCGACTCGTACGCCTCTATACATGGAAACGACAAGGCGGTCCGACTCATGTCTCTAGGATGGAAGTGGTTTTTTGGTCATTCTTTTTAGTTTAATTATATATAAAAGTAAACATTACTTAATGAATAAAAAATCTTATCGTACACTAAACAAACTAGCTAGGGTTTCAAATAATTTCGGAGCTTCCCCAAACAGTATTATATTTTATTAGATATTCATTTCAAACTTATTAGCGAGCTCAAACTCTCGATCTCTCTATTAAAATATGTTTTCATGGTTAACGTTTGTTTGGTGGTCCTTTCGATCAACTTCCCGACGAGCTTGTCGGTAAGATACGACTGAGTTGCTGCCATGTCCGAGTGGTATGGCCTGGGGCTTACGTACCACCACATGCTGAATCATGAACCGTATAATAATGATGGAGAATATATTATAACACATTTTGAGTATATACATATTTTTATGCTAATAAGTTTTATGTTAAATACAATTGAATTTTGTCATTACCAATTAATTTTGTTTTGATTAAAAATATAGTGTTAACAAAAATTAAACGGAATGTTTTTATTGATTAGTTCATGTTTTAAATTTGTTTTTTTTATTTTAATAAATGATTAATTATAGATTACACGATATAAAAATAGGATAATGAGTGAAGGTTAGATCATTTTTTTGGACTTAAACTCAGAGTCGTTTGGACGCTCTTATTCAAAAGAGCTTATAAAATCTTACGTCTTATAATTTTTTTAAAAGTTGTTTTAAGAGCTGATAAGTTTTCAAAAGATCTTATAAAATGTTATGTCTTATAAGTTGTTTTAAGAGCTAAGTTGTTAAGTTGTTTTAAGAGTTGATAAGTTGTTACTTTAATAAAAAGTTGTTAAACAGTTTGGATAAAATAGATATATAAACTTATAATGTTAATTTTGTTTGGCAATTTAAGATCTTATATAAATAAAATTATCAAAAATAAATTGTTATATATATAAAAAATTAAAAATAAATTGTTATATATATAAAAAATTAAAAATAATTATATTAACTAAATAATAAATTTAAAATGTTTGTATATATATATATATAAAAGATAATAGTTTTAAGATCATCTCCAGCCGATACCAAAAACCCCTGTAGGGGAGATACTCCAACCGATAACAAAACATATACCTATTATTGGTTTGTGGGTGGGACCCACACAAAAAATACTTATATTTACGTTTACCGTAAACTAAAACCAAAAACTATTTTTTTTTTTTATAATATGACTTTTTTTTATAAATTAATAAAAATGATTTCTCAATTATTTTTTAGTATCTTATTTAATATTTTTTGTAATGTAATTTTTTTAATAATCATATCATTAATAATTAAAATAAATTTTAATAAAAATATTTTTAATAATAAAATAAAAATACATATCAAAATATAATTAAATAATTAAATTATATAATTAATATTAAAAATAAAATAATAATAAATGAGATACTTAAAAATGCTACCAATTACAAAAACAAAAATAATTGAGGATTAGTTTTTCGTGTGTTTTAATGTAATTTTTTAATAATTAATTAATATTTTATTTAGTATTATTTATATTTATTATTTTTTAAAAATTTAAATTGAAAATAATATTAATTATATTTTTTAATGTAAAAAATTATGAGTTAAATTGTAAATTTGTAAAAATGTTGATTATTTATATAAATAGTATAAATAATTATATAAGAAGATTATTTAAAAAATATTATTTTAAGTTAGAGTATTAGTTGGTTGGAGTCAAATTACTGTAAACATAAACTTAAACTTATTTTGAGTTCGGTTGAAGTCAAATTAGTGTAAACTTAAACTTAAACTTATTTTGAGTTTAAGTTTTGGTTTCTCGGTTGGGATGGCCTAAGGATATTTTGGTTTTTTTATTGTTTAAGTTATAAGATCTTATAAAATGTTTCAAAAAAAGTACCCTTTACCTTTTTTTTTTTTAAAAAGCTTATTTGTAACTTTTTTAAGATCTTTTTTTAAAAGTTAACCAAACAAATTTTAAGAACTTATAAAGCTTATAAGCTATTTTAAAAAGCTTATAAGTTTAGTCAAACACTATTTAACGAACTGAATGGGTTTGAACTGAACTTAATTGAATTTTTTTTATAAAATTAATAATAACTTTTATAAGTTATTACATATTTTTTTTAAAATATTAATAATATTTTAACATTAACTAAATTACATACCTAAAATTATTGATTTGAATTATTTATTATTTATTTTATTTTAATTTATTTTGAAAAAAAATTATTAGAGCGGAACTAAAACGATCTGAAACTGAAATTACCATAAATTAACTAAAATTAAGTTCAAAAGAATAGGCTTTAATTGAAGGGAGAAAGTGATATTTTAGACAATTTAATGGAATTTTAGACAAAAATTAAACGAAAAGTTTTGATTAGTTCACGTGTGCCAAATTTGTTTTTTATTTTATTAAATTATAAATTATAAATTATAGATTATAAGAAATTTTAAAATAGACCTTTTCATATGAGAGAATCTTTTATACACCCATATGAAAAACAGATTTTATATACCAATTTACAATATTACCCTTATTCCTTTTTTTTAAGTATTTCTCGTTCACCAACAATGAAGTTTTTCATTCACTCTTTATTTCTCAACGGTGGAAACTTATGAAAAGTGAAACCGATGGCCGATGTTGACTGAAAAGTTGTCTTGATTTGGATTAACCGTTAATTATATACTCATTTCATACCATTAACGACAAACATTGATATGATCTAATTCATCAATCATCTTTAAGGTTATTTTCAACTGAACACAAAAACTTAAACTCTAAAATAAATTTTATTTTAAGTTTACGGTAATTTTACTACAACCGAGATTCCAATACTCAAACTTAAAAAAATATTCTCAAAATATTCTTCTATACAACTTTTTATTAATAATTCACATCTTTACAAATTTACAATTTAACTTGTAACTTTTGACATTAAAAAAATTTAATAGTCATTATTTTCAATTTAAAATTTTAAACATAATAAAAAAAATATTATGCTATCTTATACCGTTATTTTATTTTTAACCTCAATTAAATAATTTAATATTTAATTATATTTTATATTGTAATATTTAATTTATTTTCATTATTAAAAATATTTTCATTAAAACTTATTTTAATTATTAATTATATGATTAATAAAAAAATTACATTATAAAAAATATTAAATAAGAAACTAAAAAAATGTAGATAGATTATTTTTATTAATTTATATAAAAATGATCATTTAATAAATAATAAAGTTTTTGGTTTGAGTTTAAGGTAAACGTAAATTTAAGTATTTTTTGGTGGGTCTCACCTTAAAACTTATAATAGGTTTATGTTTTAGTATCGTTAGAGCCTGAGAGCATCTCTTCTACTTCAAAATGGGTTTTTGGTATCGGTTTGAGATAGGGGTGTAAACGGAGCGGATCGGATCGGATAATGCTCTCTCCATATCCTTAACCATATTTTTTCGACGGATTCGGAGCGGAGCGGATAATGAGCGGATGCGGATACAAATACGGATTATATCGGACTACGGATTCGGATCGGAAACGGAGCGGATTCGGACCGAATACGGATAAATATTATCGGATAAGTACACGGAATAAAACATAATTTTACTGATTAAAAAAATATAAACAGGAAAATATTCAAAAAAATGACGTTAGAGAGAAACATATAATTCAAAACAACACAAATTTGAAAAATATTCAAAAAGATGACGCTAAAGAGTAACATATAAATCTATTGCAACTTCTTGTTATTAAAACAAGAAACCAAGCATCAGCAAACTAAAAGCCGATATCACACTCGGAACTTCTCAACCTGATACTTGTTAAATTCCAAATGGGGGTGTTCAAGTGCGGTCCCACGCCTAGCGCACCGCACGCCTAGCGCAACAAACGAGAGCGGGAGCCCGAATATGCACTAGAGAGCCTCAATCTATCTTAAAACCATATGGTACTAAGTAGGAGAACTCCCATATTCAAAAAAATGACGTTAGAGAGAAACATATAATTCAAAACAACACAAATTTGAAAAATATTCAAAAAGATGACGCTAAAGAGTAACATATAAATCTATTGCAACTTCTTGTTATTAAAACAAGAAACCAAGCATCAGCAAACTAGAAGCCGATATCACACTCGGAACTTCTCAACCTGATACTTGTTAAATTCCAAATGGGGGTGTTCAAGTGCGGTCCCACGCCTAGCGCACCGCACGCCTAGCGCAACAAACGAGAGCGGGAGCCCGAATATGCACTAGAGAGCCTCAATCTATCTTAAAACCATATGGTACTAAGTAGGAGAACTCCCTAGGCTTATATCATAGACTCCCCTCTCACAATTATTCGATGTGGGACAACTCACAAACAGGATCTAAGTAGGAGAACTCCCTAGGCTTATATCATAGACTCCCCTCTCACAATTATTCGATGTGGGACAACTCACAAACAGGATCGAAACCTGCTCTGATACCATGTTAAATTCCAAATGGGGGTGTTCAAGTGCGGTCCCACGCCTAGCGCAACAAACGAGAGTGGGAGCCCGAATATGCACTAGAGAGCCTCAATCTATCTTAAAACCATATGGTACTAAGTAGGAGAACTCCCTAGGCTTATATCATAGACTCCCCTCTCACAATTATTCGATGTGGGACAACTCACAAGTGGCCTTCAACAATACTCTTCATGTCCACTTGTGTCTTTTTCTTAATCAAGTTGATCAGCTCAATTTTCAGTATCCATGCTTTCCTTGTCCTACTATTGGCCCAAATAAATGTTCAAGAGTCAATAGGAAATTAGACCATGTACGTGTGACATTTGAAAAAAAAACAATGTTAAGGAGTTGATCAGGAAATGTACGAAACTTGCAAAAAGAAAAATTAATAAATTATGGTAAGAGCTCAATATGAAAAAAAATTAATAAATTATCATTTTTTTGGAAAAATTAAAAATATTTGATAAGGATGGAGGTTAGCGCCGCTAATTTAATAAAGTATCAATTATTTGTAAAATTAAAAAAAAATGAATATTTTAACTAATTATAATTGGATAATCCGTATTAAAAAGGTCGGATAATCCTCGTAAAATGGCGGATAATCCGCATCCGCCGGATAATAGTAAAACGATATCCACTACCGTATCCGCCGGATATCCGCACGGGCAATATCCGTATCCTCGTCCGTATCCGGCGGATTCATATAATCGAATTCCATATCCTTAAAAACGGATGCGAATGCGGATTCGGAGCGAAAAATATCCATACCATTTACACCCCTAGTTTGAGATGCTCTAACACAAAAAAATAAATTAAATAGTGCAAAAAGAGAAAGAGTTATGGAAGTGGAGTGGCATGGTTGGGCCGGTGGGTCACCTATTGGCCATTTAGGTGGCGCTTCTGCTCCGACGAAAAGCTTGCGTGAAAAAATATAAGATTTCAATTAGGATTTTATATATTTTCCATTTTTGTTAAGTTAAATATTTTTAATTTAATAGTTGTTGAAATGTAAATAATGTTGACGAAATAAATACTTTAATTTCAATTAAAATTAAAAAAGACAAGACAAGTTAGCCTATTTATTGTTATTTGGTGTATACAAGTAAGTAAATTATATTAGTGTATAAATGATTTATCTTAATATTAAAAAGTACATATACACCTATTTACCCATATAAGAATGTGATATTGATTTGAGACTTAAATCGATGTGAGTGAAAGTTTGGCATTTTAGATAATTTAATGGAATTGTGTATTTATCATTTGAATATTTTAAAAATTATTCACAATTAACATTGTTTTACTTTTAATGTGTGGCCATCGACAAGAACAAAAGAACAAAAAATCTCACCATAACTCAAGCCCTAATTTTACTTTGGCTACGATTTTATTCGGTCCGATCTCTCAACAAAATTGTTCCTTTCTCGGTACTTTTCTCTTGTTCTCCTTCTCCATGTTTTGTCATAAATTATGAATAGGAGGATGTCTTCTTCTTTAGTGTTCACAAAAAAATCGTTTGAAATTTTATTGATGATATATATATGGATAATTTTTTCTTATAATTGATGTTGTTATTATTCAAATCATTAGTTTATGCCTATGCCCTCTGTTATCTATGGTGAATTGCTTTTGTATTCTATCCCTCTGTTGAATTGAAGTGAAGTCTTTTAATGTTGTGGTTATGCTTTTTATTGATTGTTTAGTATCAAATTCTCAATAAAATTTTAAATTAATTTTCAGGGATATAAAAAAGTTGTTAATGGCAGAAGCAGAGAAGAGAGAAGCTGAGCCTACTTCATTAGCTGATGAGCTACCATCTCCAAAAAGAATTCAAACATGCTTCCATCCACCAGTATGTAAACCAACTTTTTATACGAAAATAATACTCCTAATAATGTATTGTAGCAGATTGTAATACAAGAACAGAACAACGCACCCTTTTTTATGCAATTGTGTGTGCTTGAATGTAGGACTCGACAATCATTAATCTGCCTGAACCAATGGATACAGCAGATGCATCGGGCTCTGATTCTGAATCCACTACATCGGTTCACGATAATGATGAACCAGAAGACGAAGAGGTATAATCTTTCTGAAATTATTACTGAGTATCTAGTATGGTCTACAAAGTATGGACAAACGCTCATGGATGATATATATATTTTTATTTTTTTTGTAGTCTGACGCCGACAAACCATCTATAATTAATGAACTTTTTTATGTAAGTACTTCTCTTCTTAATTTTTTGTACAAGTTAAGGATGATTCACTCAATATATATATGCATTCAACATATCCTTAGTTGAGAATTTTCAACTGCTAATGCACATGAAATCATTATCTATCCAAAATACAATCTTGATGGTATGCTTTTGCCTGTTGGAGAACATTTCAATATTTTCCTTGACTAGACTATTAATTTTATAATACAGGCCACAAGAATCGAAAGTGTGGCGAATGAAATGTTGAAATATACTGAAAGTGTTCCTGGTTTAGAAGAACTTCTTCTTTCGCTTGTCAACGACGAAAACAATGAACTAGATTCTCGTGCACTGAACCACTTTAATAAAGTGGAAAAGATTTGGAAAAACCTTTTCTTGATTGGAGTGATTCTAAAGGTAATCATGTGTTTTTAGTACACCTTAATTATCATCATATAAGTTAACTGAATATTTGTCTTGAACCATTCTATTTTGCATGCACAGCAAGATAAATTACCCTATGAGATGGAAAGATTTAATCGTATAGCAAGTCGAAAGCTGTCCGCATTCCTAATGGGCATGATCAAGAGTGATCCCTTATTTGCAAAAATTCCTAAATACCAGGACCTGGACGATGCTACTGTGACTAGGTTCCTTCTAACCCAAAAATGATCAATTCAGTATGTTGATAATTGATTTATTAAATACATATACGAAAAACTGTGCTTTGTTTCATCAAAACTTATTCCATGCTTGCCATGCTTTTTCTATTTTATAATATCAACATGAATATGTGCTACCATCATGCTAATGTTTTGACCCACGAGTTAATTTGTATGCTACTATATATATATATATATATATATATATATATATATATATATATATATATGTATGTATATCAGTATTATGGTTGTGCTTAAGTTTGAGCAACATTCATTTTGCTATGAGATTGTGGCTTATCTCACCTTTTTTTCCGAATCAATTCAAGGAATGCCTTGAGTATTTTATTAGGGTACTGGAGTAATGAAGAGAACATTGGTTTATTGGTTTTTGCATTGGGAAGTCGTTTTCTCGGATTACAATGTGTTTTAGAAGATGCTGCTCCTAGTGTTGTGAAGGTAAGAGGCGGAAGTTTTATGTATGTTTATAGGTTTTTTGGTGCTTTGAATTGTTCTCAATTGAAATTTTGTTTTCTCCTATTTAGATCTCGATTATTTATTCATTGACAAAAATGTTTGTTTTAGGGAGACTATACACTTGTGATGGGTGAAGAAAAAGGTGAGAATAAAATGTGCATGGAGTCTTCTACCTCGTTTCAGGGGATGTCAGCTTACTTTCCAATTGAGGAGATTCGCCAAGTATGTTTATCGTATATATTCTTATACTTGTGTCAAGTATGACATCAATATTTTGGTTCCATTATAAAAAAATAAATATAATGTATATTTTATCTAAGGATGCATCCATCAAGGGCCTGGCCGACCGACTTTCGAACATTCCGGAAGTTGTCAGATCGTGTAAAAGAGTCTTGGGATCTCTCCAACATGATGTCCCCGTAGGTTATCTCAACCTTTTCTACTATCATGACAAACACAGGAATGCAGTACTTGATTTTTGGTTTAATCCGCACATCATTGTTCAGCTAATTAAGGAATTAAAACAGGTATATTCTTATACCAAGATCATGTTAGTTTATGGAAAATTATCATAATTGTGTTGGTGATTCTTGACTAATTTTTCTTTTGTGTAAATGCAGTCTACACTCCTCGTCAACATTTTTAAAAAATATATAAAAATAGCCCAACATTTAAGGTGTGTGCAACGAATGACTTATATTCAAGAAGATCCCTTGCTGGACTCTATTCTCCAGAGTGATGATTTTGATAAGAGATTGAGGTTTGTTTAATCTATATTAGCGAGAAATGTGTTTTTTTAGTGTGTGGTGGATATATTAATATATTTTATTTTCTTATTAAGTAAAAAAATGTTGTTATGGTTATACTGATACACAAGTAGTAACACTTTGATTCTCAATATATTGATAGACTATTGTATTTGCATGTGGTTTGAAACAAAACATTATGAATTGGAATCTAATTGTGATCTTGCTTTATTCTCTGTGTTTTACACAATACAATATAAAATTTATTTTTTGTTTTGTTTTGAAGGGGAGCATTGAGTGTTTTATTTGGGTACTGGAGTGATGTCGATTTGACATATATGTTCAGTACCTTATGGGTTGCTAAAACAAGCACCCAGACATCGGATGAAGTTGACCTTACAAAATCTGATGTTGAGGTTTTTGAGTATATGACTGATCGGCCCCGTGATGTGGAGGTAATATCCTAATTAATGTTCTAAATTTGTAATAAAGTTTACGTGGAGATGGAGATGGAGATTTAATGTGTTGAAAAATGTGTGCAGGGTTTGAAGAATGTGTTGGCTGATAAGTATTCCATAGACTCTCAGAAGTACGAAGATTTATTAGAAAAGGTATCTATGTTACCACTACTTTGAATTCTAAGTACATAACATATAGTACATAACTCGATTTTTGAATTTTCGCGCTCGATCAGATTAGGAAGGCTCAAGAGGCTGAGGAGGAAAAGCTAGTGGAGCCTGAATATGGGTCCTTAATAACAGTTCTGTTGATAAATGGAGAAGTCAAATATTTTGAGATGAGCAAGTTTCCTCCAAAAAGCTTTTATGAAAAGAACGACTAGAACGGGTTGAAGCTTTTTTAATTGGTAGTAAGAGATACTTTTGTAGTGTTTAAGATTTTTTATTTTGTATTAGGTTTGATGTTTTTGTACTGTTAAAAAAAACTGAGCTAGATGTTAATTAAATTGAGTTGAACTTGTGAGATTTGGCTGTAAGATAATTCAAGTGCACTGTTTTGCACACAACATCCGAAAATAAATCAAATTTAAAAAGAATTCACCGAATCAATGTTACATAATTCTTAAGACTTCTTCAATTGAAAATTAAGTTCAAAATATAAAGGAGTTCTTCAATTGGAAAATTAAGTTCAAAATTAAAGGAGTTCTTCAATTGAAAAATTAAGTTCTAAATAAAAAGGAAGGCACAAACCTGTTCTCAATGTTGATTTTGATTTTTGATTCATTTTTTCCTTAGCTTCTCTAGTCTTGGAACTTTCACCTTCATGATTAATGAACATTGAATTAAAATAATATACACACACACATATATATATATATATATATATATATATATATATATATAAATTCTAAATAGAAAAGATATCACAAAATTACCTTGAACTCTTCTCTGGTGTTGATCATAATTTATATTTTTATAGATTTGTTTTCACTTTTGGAACCTTCACCTTGCATGATTAGTGAAAAATAATTAATATAGAAATTAATTAATCAATTAATATATATATATATATATATATATACATATATATATATATATATATGTATATATATATTACCTCCTTGCTTCCCCTTGTTTGTACGTGTCTTGTCTTCTGGGTGTTTTTTTACTTGCTTCCCCTTCTTTGTACGTGTCTCGTCTTCTTGGTGCTTGACAATGCCCATAGTTGTTTCAAGTAATTCCACTCGATCAAGTTCAACAATTCTGCCTTGGGCGTTCGGGGCTCGCACATGTAAACTGACTAATTCACCATTCAGTACATCATCCGTTTCATTTCTCCTAACTCTTTTTACTAGTAACTTTGACATGTTGTCCCAGTTGTTGACCTGGGACATTCTCCATCTCATGCTTTCTCTCTCGGCCCAAGTCAGAGTCACCGTTCTCATTGTCCTATGGTCTGCTTCCCAATTCTCCATGACATCTTCTAATATCGAATTAGATCTTGCTGCCTCCGCTAATATCAAAACCATAGTTGCACACGCTTGGGCGATCGGCTGCTGGTTAGCCCTCAAGTAGGTCGTCTCTGTTCTCAACTTCGAAAAGGTCATGATAGCGTTTTGAAGATGAACCGCCCCGATAGAGACGTCGTCATAAGTACCGTAATTCGCCTTTGACAATAAAGTCGTGTGACTTACGGAGAGGTGCAGTGAAGTCGAATTCGTAAAGGTCACTTCACTTTCATTGAGATGGAACCAGTTTTCATTCTTGTTCCTGACGGCCACCATATACAAGTCGTGTCTCTTGAACTTACAAACACAGGAGAACTCCCCATACGTCATCTCCATATTAGCAAATGTTGACTCTTGCTCGTTCCTCGGAGGAGCGGGAAGAACATTAACAACCCCAACTGTTTGGCCACCCGACAAACTTTCACGCCACCTATGGACTAACTCGGAATACGCCTGAGGAGAATGGGGAATGTTTTCCTGGAAATTTATAACTGGGGCGTCTACAGGATTCTAAGAAAACAAAAAAAAAAATGAAGAGTTAAAGCAATTGGACTGTGGGGGCCAGGCCCACATATTGATAAAAACATATTCAACATACATACACAAGGGCCTAAGTTAATACACGGATGTAACATAGAAATAGATGAAATTATATATCTAAATGCAGGGAGTCATTAAAAAAGAAATGTGTTGCTTCTAAACCTACACAAGCGCTCAAGGATGCTAATTTATGAATTTTGGACTATCAGTTTTTGTATGTGTAGAGAATTTTGGCTATCAATTTATGAATCAACCTAATTTACGGCCTTAAATTATCTCAAGCTATCAGTTAAAAATATAACAGAAACTAATTTACGGTTTGGGCTTGGGCTTAGTCCTCTCTAGATCTAAGTACTAGTGTATTTTAAAGCAGGCCGGGTTCTAATCTAAAAGCTAATCAAGCTATCATTATAAAATACTAGTATATCAGAAACTAATTTTCGGTTTTGGGCTTGGGCTTGGGCTTGGTATTGGGCTTGGGCCTCTCTAGATCTAAGTACTAGTATATTTTAAAGCAGGGTTCTAATCTAACAAATGGGCTGAGGCCGAGGACGATCCTGTCGAATTCCGACGAATAAACATACGTCCCATCCGAGATCTAGACCACAACCTCAGCCGGTGAAGATGAAGACGAAGATTGAGAGGGATTGGGCTGAAGCGTTCTCGGCCCATGTTAGATTAGAAAACAAAAGAAAGAAATGACGTCTATATATATTCTCAACGGCCAAACTAAAAGGAACCGACGTGGGCAGGGGAGCACTATCTATCTATCAGTTTTAAAACCTATACCAGAAGCTTTATACCGAAGCTTAAACTATTACTGTACTAGAAAATTAAATGAAATATATTAAAACAAAAAAATACATATAAAAATAAATAAATTGAAAACACACATACCATGTTAATTTTATTTCACACGTCTAGAATACAGAGGGATCGGAGGGATAGATTAACTTCAAAGCTTTTGGTTGAACTCTTCAGTACTCTCCTCCATGTGTGTGTGTGTGTGTGTGTTTTGTAATGGGATGATGAAGTACAGTAATTGGGGATGAGCAGTGTCAATAAATGAATTGTGGATGAGCAGCTTGTAGTAATGCATTTCCTTTACCCTCATATAAGTTTCACTAAAATGGCAAACACAACATACGAGGATACACAGTTCTTTTAATGCAAGATGATTTTGTATTTTGTTTGGTTTTCATTACTACATAGAAATATGTACATGTACAAGATAATGAATTCCCTTCAGGCGGCTGACCCTAACATCAACCCTCTCACAGCCATGCAGCAGCAGCCTTAAATTGTTCCAAGAAGGATTTATAAATAGAAATTTCTTAATTTCTAATTTCAATTTTCAATTTACAAGGAAAAAAAACTACTATATTGATAGATATATAGCTATGTTCCTTTTTCTCTATCTATCTTGATTTTGGCATGTGCTTGTTGTCATTTCTACAACCTTAATGGTGGTGTGATGTGGGAAGACAAGGGGAAATTAATACAGTAGTTTTCTTTCTTTTTGTATAATTTTTTGGGCATGGATATTGGAAAAACAATATATTTATATACTTATATATGCTAATTATTTGTGTGTTTGATTCTAATTGTTCATTCTTTGGTATTGGATATTTGGATTTACTTTTAGTATTAATTGTGTTTGGTTTGTCACTTTCTTATAGGTTTTTGGCATGACTCGAAGTTCCAAAGACAAACTATATAATACTATCAGATATAGTTAATGGCAGCTCAAGCCTCAAAGTGCAAAGATGGAGATTTTTTTTTTTTTTATAGGATAGATTTATGAATGTTATATTTGGTTATGAAGTGTTCTTAAAAATATTTCTAGTTACATTCTTACGTTCTTATGTTTTTATAATTATTTGCAGTATTTTAAAAAGGGTAATTAGACATTTTATAATATCAATAATAAAAATAAAATAGTGATTTAAATAGTAATAATGGAGGAGTAAATAAAATTACTCCTTTAATTTTTAGTTTAAAAGTATGGTAGGTGCACCATTTTTATGTGTAGCATGGAGAGATTAAGTACAGTAGTACAATGAAAAAGTTGCAATTTAATTACACAAAATCTTTCATTTAAAATTTTAAATTTCACATTATTAAATAAATAAAAATATTTAATTTAAAAAAATGATTAATAAATAAAATCTTATGATAAACTAAACAAAGTGCCGTATAAAGCTAGGGTTTCAGATAATTTGGATTCGGAGTTTCCCCAATTTCGACTTGTTATATTCATTTCATATATACTTCTTCATAGCTCTAACTCTCTGAAAGTCGATCATTATTAAAAATATGTTTTCCTGGTTAAAGTTAGCTTGGTCTCCCGGTCCTTTCGATCGACTTCCCGACGAGCTTTTTTGGTAAGATATGACTTACCAGTCAAACCCGAGACCCCGTGGGAAATCGAACCGGAGGATCAATTCCGGTTCGGATCCGAAGCAGAGAACATACATGAGTGGTCCCGGATCGGAGGGCCTGTCCGATCATACGATCGACTGCCCTAAAACCGGAGAGTTCGAGGTTCGTCTTTGGGTGTGCGTGGACGAAAACGACGGATCGTGTTATTTGGACTTGGGAGATCAATACGTGTTACTGGGTGGGACCGGGTCCACTTCCGTTGCAGGGGATCGATGCGTATAGGCGGAACTTTATTATAGCTTTGTGACTAATGAAAACCTTAAAGTTGTATTAATGGTGGTGTGATGTGTTAAGACAAGGGGAAATAGTTTTCTTTATTTTTGTATTTTTTGGGCATGGATGAAGAAACAATATATTTATATACTTATAATATGCTTATGTATTTGTGTGTTTGATCCATTCTTTGGTATTGGATATTTGGATCTACTTTTAATATTAATTGTGTTTGGTTTTTGCCTTATAAATTAATTTGTTTTCTTTATGTCACTATCTTCTAGTTTTTTTAGCATGACTCATAAGTTCCAAAGACAAACTATGAGATATAGTTAATGGCTGCTGGAGCTTTTTTTTTAGTACATGACATAGTAGTACTATTTATTAATGTTATATTTGGTTGTTTTCATGAAGTGTTATTAAAATTATATTTCTTACGTTCTAAATGTTTGTAAGCTTATTTTACTAATTCAATAAAATTTTCTTGATTTAATTATATATAACTTCAATTTACTAGGAAAAAACTAGTTAATTAGCTATATGGAGTATATACTAGTAGTCACGTGATATAATTCAAAAGTTTAATTCGTTTCAAATAATTAAAATTCCATACAATTTAATTATATGTTTCCTAACTATTTTTAATGTATATAATAAAATAATAAAAATAATTATTTTTACAATATAATTTTATATCAAGGATAATAATATTAAGTCTTATCTTAATAAAACTTGTATTTAAAAATTGTTTACAATTTTTAAATCATAATGTATAATTTAATATTCTATTCATATTGATATTTAGATATATTAATATTTTGATTAACAATGGAATTATATATTATAATAAATATTTAAAATAATAATTATATCTGTGAATAAAAAATTATAACAAAATTTGAATTGTTACGTAATGTGATATCAAATTGGTTAAAATGAGAATAATAATGAGAACTTAACTATAAATTCAACATTTTCATTGGTCCAACATAAAACTCGTGTCAGATATCAAGATAAATGATTATATAGTTAACAAAATTAAATTATTAAATAATTATTTTTGTTTTTATTCTGACTATCTCATATTTTAAATTTGCATTGGTTTATTAATATTGATACATGATATTGAAAAATAATTGTAATGATATTGTTTTTGCATTAATAATTGTGTCACTACATTAAAATATATATATATATATATATAAAATATTAAGAATATATAATTAATTTCATTAAAATTTTATATAAGAAGTTCGCTTGGATTAGAATAGGTGTCAATGGGTGTGTTGGGTCGGGTTCGTATCGTGTCAAGACTATTCGCGAGTTATAAATATAAATTCAAACTCAATTAATTTAAAAATTAAACTTAAACTCAATCTATTTATAAACCAGTTACTCGTTTACAACTTGTTTCCACCTCATTTAATTCATTTAATTAATGATTAAATTGTGTAATGTTGAATAATATAGAAAGAACATATTAACAAATCGATTTAATTGAAAAATAGAAAAAATAATTATTTGAACTATTAAAATTACATTTTATATTTTTTTTATAAATAAAAATATAATGAAATAATTTAATTATATTTTTAAAGTGTTGACACATATAGCACGTAATAAAACTTTGTACGCTTGTTATTTTTCATATTATATAGTGATACTCGTTTGAATAGTTACTCGATTAAATACAATAAAATTATTCGATTAAATACAACAAATTATACATGCTCAAAATCATATTAACTAAAGAATTTATAGTGTTATAATAACTCTAATTGTAAGAGATAATGAGTGTTACAATAGACAATGCATAGGTTCAAATTACACGTACGTGGATAAAAAAAATGAATTTTTATGTATCATCTATATAATATATAAATTCAGACTTTGCTGATCCCACGTGGCTAATGTGAACACAAAAAATACACTACAAAAAATGAGTATGTTCACACTACGTGACATATATAAAGCTTTTATATGTCTACATGGCACTTCTAAAGCATACTCATATTATTGACGTGGATTTTTTTATATAATTTATTATTGACATGTTATTACATATTATTAATTTTTAATTATGAATTAGGACATCCAAATTATATGCTTTCCATAACTTAAGATTGATTAATTTCATTACATTATCATTTCCATACTATTCTCAAATTTCCATCTCTAATTATGGAAAATATAATTTATAATCAATTATCATTTAATTGTGATATTTATACGTATTAAAAAAATGAGTTGTCAATTAGATTTATGATATAATAATAATAATAATAATAATAATAATAAAAATAATAATTATGATAATAATAATTATGATATAATAATATCAAATGCATACGAGTTATTTTCGACTTACAAAACAATATAATAATATTTGTATTAATATTCCATCCGACTTAATTTTAATTATTATATTAATGAATAAATATAAATATCAATAGTTAAAATTTCAACTATTATATTAAAAATAATCATAATATTTATTAAAATCTACTATTTATTTTCAATCAATTTCTTAATTATTGATTATTGATTTTATAGAATACTATACAATCCTCCTTAATTATAGTAGTAGCCAAATCAATTCAAGAGAACATGAAATCCGGTCTATATTTTCTCTAATAAATTAATTAATAGATTAAATTAAATTTGATCCTTAATTTTAGTAAAAAAATAAAATCAATAATATATCTTATCAAATATTCTTTAATTATAGTAACATTAAAAGTTATTTTGAAAACAAATTTCGGTTCTCGATTTATAGAATTGAAATAAAATTTATATACATATTTACAATTAATTAATTCTTTTTCGATTTATGTCTAATATTTAAAATTCAATAAATCACCCGTTGACCTACTAATTATAATATCCGCATTCATTGTATTTTCAAAAATATTAATTAAACCCTAAGTTTTTCAAATGTGCTAATATAAATAGCTCTTTCATCTTCACTCATCATAGTCATCTTTTGTCCGATTTTTTCCAATTATTTATTTATTTATTGCTTTATTTATTTATTCCAATATTAATCTATATTTAATACTCTTTTGTTTCATGATTCTATTAAATTTTTTTGTTTGATTTTTTTTTTGAAGGGGTGATGTAAGTATTTATTTGTAATTTTATTTTTATTGATTAAAAAACCATATTTTGTTATTGTATTTTTGCATGGATCACAGTAACTATTTTTTATTGAATTATTCTTTGTATATTTTATTTTTAGTTTGTATCTCATTCTACTCAATTCTCTTCAATTTCAGACTCATTTATGTCTTTTGTCGTGTTTGTAGATTTTGGATTTTTGAATGACCGGCAATCTCCCTTTCTATGTGTTCATGGTTCTAATAGATCAAGAGGTTAGTTTAGGCTGTGATATTGTTTTTTTTTTTCATGCGTTTATTCTCTCTCTCTCTATAAGTATTTTTATTTCTCTAAATATGAGTTAATTGGCTTAATTTAATATTTTAAGGTTTTTGTTGCATTTATTATTAATATTTTTTTGTGTTTTTGCTCTAGCGTTTTTAATTTCTAATTCTTATTTTGTTTTTGAGGTTTTACACTTCAAATGATTTTGTTAATTTGTGCAGAGAACCTTAATTCATGCTCAGGTTGAGTCGGAATTCATTTCCAGTCTTATAGATGTGATCAAACAAGAGGAGTTTATAACTTATATTATTTCTATTCCCTTTCTATGTGTTCATGGTTCTAATAAATCAAGAGGTTAGTTTAGACTGTGATATTGTTTTTTTTTTCATGCGTTTATTCTCTCTCTCTCTATAAGTATTTTTATTTCTCTAAATATGAGTTAATTGGCTTAATTTAATATTTTAAGGTTTTTGTTGCATTTATTATTAATATTTTTTTGTGTTTTTGCTCTAGCGTTTTTAATTTCTAATTCTTATTTTGTTTTTGAGGTTTTACACTTCAAATGATTTTGTTAATTTGTGCAGAGAACCTTAATTCATGCTCAGGTTGAGTCGGAATTCATTTCCGAATTAGAGCGGGACTCACAAGTGGCCTTCAACACACCCCCTCCACTTGTGAGTCCTAGTCAAAGGGTGGTTATAACCACTCACAAACAAGGTGGTCCCACGCCTAGCGCACAAACGAGAGCGGGAGCTTGAATATGCACTAGAGAACCTCAATCTATCTCAAAACCATATGGTACTAAGTAGGAGAACTCCCTAGGCTTATATCATAGACTCCCCTCTCACAATTATTCGATGTGGGACAACTCACAAGTGGCCTTCAACATTTCTAACATGCTATTAATTAATAATATATTTTTTTATCATTCATTCTTTTTTTTTCATTTTATATTTATACATATATTATTTTTGAGTTTCTCATCAACGTATAAATTTTTTTTTCCTATTTTTATTTTTAATAAGTAATTCTTCTTATAAGCTTTGAATACGAAATTAAATTTCTTTATTTGTATTTTTTTTACAGATTAGGTAAATAATTTGCATTTTATTTTTATTTTTTACTTACAATTATATTTTTCATTTGGTTTTTATCTTTTCAATTATATTTTTTAATTCTTTTCATAAGTTTGACTTTTTTGTAAATATACTTATTTGTTTCTTTATTTTGCTTAATCAATTTTTGTGATTTTTATTTTTATTTTAGGCAGTTTTTTATTTTAATTTCGTGTTCATTTTCTGTATAAATAATGTATATTTTTTTATTATTAATCATATATTAATTACCATTAATTATAAGAGTGTTATCTCATTCTTTCATTATTGTTATGATTATTAAATTTTTTAAAATTTAAATCTCTTTCCTTAAATTATAGTAAATGTAAACAATTCAAAATTATCAATCAATCAAAATAATTATCAATCCGTCAAAATAATTACAAATCAATTATATTCCTTTATTAAATATGGAAATTAGTAAATAAAAAATCTTGATTCTGATCCTACTCCCAATTTTCCTTATACAGAATATTAAATAAAAAAATTATCTTCTAAGCGACATTCAAATTTACATTTAATTTCCATAATTTAAAGAACTGTACAAGAAACTTTTTGTCTTTCAATGATTTTTGAAAAATATTTTTTTCATTTATTAATGTTAATTATTACGGACAACTCTATTGTTTTTTCATAAAATTTTCTTATTATTGTTATTATTCCCAATTTTAATATTTGCAGCTTACTAAATTAATTTATTATTATATTATTATATTAAGGAGTATTTTATTTGGAATAAGTTAGTGCTGACAAAAATATCCTAAAAAATTCATCAATTAATTGATTTTTTGTCAAAAGATTGAATGAAAACACAAATAAAAATTTTATTTTTTTGTACAATAGTACATATATTAATATTGTTTTGAAATAAAATAAAACAGTAAATAATTAAATAAATAAATCAGGCAAGTGTATTTAGTGAAAATACTTAGTAGAGATAATGATAATGAATCATACTTAATTAATGTGATTTTGATAGTACATATATTAATGTGATTTTGATTTATTTTTTAAATAAATAATATTAACAATAAATTTAAAAGATTTTTATTATTATACAAATAATTAACTATTATATTAATATTAATTAATATTTTTTTTATTTAAAATGGTTTTATCAATCTTAGATGGATTGGAGAAAATAATGTAATCAGACTTCTAAATTTTAATTCATTTTTATAAAATTTTGATTATTAAAATGGATTATTTTTTCTTTTTGCATCCCAATTGTATTATGTATGTATATTAAAACACAAATCAGATTTACAAATATTTTATAAATGTCAATATTAAAACAATATATTAATTCAAAATATTTTTTATAATGTAATCAGTCTTCTATATTTTAATTCATTTTTATAAAATTTGGATTATTAAAATGGATTATTTTTTCCTTTTTGCGTCTCAACTGTATTATGTATTTATAGTAAAACACAAATCAGATTTACAAATATTTAATAAATGTCAATATTAAAACAATATATTAATTCAAAGTATTCTCAATTAAAAGATAATATTTAAGTGTTTGGACTTTGATATTCATTGTGATATCTTATTCATCTTAACGCTTAAATAATAATGTATTGATATAGGGATTCGTATTTTAATTTAGTTAAAAATTATGTTATATCATCTAATAATAATAATAATTATTATTATTATGCTTTAACAAAAAGTAGTAGTAGGATAATAATAAGGAATAATTCTTTTAGACTTAATTAAAGTTCATTTAAGTTTAATTCAATTTAACTGAATTAAGTTATTTTCAAAATAAATTAAAATAAATAAAAAATAATTGAAATTGTTAATTTCAAGTATACAATCTAATTTTATAAGTAAGAAGTATAAAATTTAATTTTATAGAATTGTAATTATCTCAAACAATTTGAGATCAAATTTTAGAAGTATATCACATGCCGATAATAATGCGAAATATCAATCACACCGCTGAATAATAAAAATTCTTATATTATAATCTTAATCATATGACCACGATTTCTGAATTCAATATAAAATATCTAAATAAACATATTGATTAATTAAGATTGTTATATCACATGCCGATAAAATGCGAAATATCGATCACACCGCCGGATAATAAAAATACTTATATTATAATCTTAATCATATGACCACGATTTTTGAATTCAATCTAAAATATCTAAATAAACATATTGATTAATTAAGATTGTTATAAAATGATGTATTTTTTTCTTAGAATTTAAATATCCCGCGCGTCTGCGCGGGCAATTGTTACTAGTATATATAAAGTAAAGGTATAATTATTGATGGATAAGTAATAAAGTAGTTACTTGAAAAAGTAGTGATGTAAGGATAAATAAATGTGTATTAGATAAATAAATAAATATATTAAAAATTATGTATTGTTTTAAGAGATGAAGTGAGTAATATATTATTACTGTATTATTTATTTAATAAATAATGTATTATTAGAATATAATAATTAAAATAAATTTAATAAATGAGTTAAGCAAATTAATTTCGAGTTCGCCCGCGGTTGACCCATTTAATAAATGAATCATAACGGGTTGATCGACTGTTGACCCGATTTTTAACTTGCGAGTTCAACTCGCTTTATTTTGGCGAGTTTCGAGTCGTGTTATTAGGTGTATCGAAAATGACAGATCTAGATTAGATTAGATGGGAATAAAAAAATTAATTCTAGAATTAATATTAATTTTGGATACATATTTGATTATTATACCTTATATTTTTTTTGTTTTGCAATGTAATTTTACATTGAACTGATTTTAAAGAAAATTTCACCGAAAATTTTAAATTATGTAGCACAATCTCATTTTAACTAATATCTAATAAAAAATATTTTGTATATATTATTTTTGTTCTATCATATTGTTTAAGAAATATTAAATACTATTTTGAGAAAATTATTAATTTATCAATTTCAAGTAAGGGTTGTTAGCTAAATTGATTGAACACTTGAATTGAGAATTTTAAAGTTTAAAGTTGGAGCGAGTATTTAAATTCGTAAGAGTTGTATGTAGCTCACTCAATAGACAATAAGCCTGGCACATAAATATCCATCGGGTAATAACGGATTCGTATCACATCGATACAATCCGACGAATTTCATAGATGCGACAATCGATGAACTCATCATTTATTCTTACACACATACATACATACAGGTAGTTGTAAATTATAGGAGTAATTAATGAATGTAATTTTTATTTTTATTTTTTTCGAAATTAATGAAAAGCTGTGAATTAGTAGAATATTTGGCTAACAAACAAATGAGAAACTTCCACAGCCAAAAGCATGCGCACTAATATTAAGTGCTACTGTACTACACTACTACGTACTACTGGTACTAGTACTACTATATATTAAGCCCATCTCATAAACCTACTACACCTCTGCAACTCATCTAATTTATCTCCATATATCTTTAATTAATTCTCGAGATGGCCCAATTATTTCGTTCTAATTGCATCCCTCGCCTATTTACGTACGGCGTCTTCTTACTAGCTTCTTCTAATTGCTTTTATATTTGTACTTTTTACCAATTCTCGAATTTGTTGGACGATCCAAATCATACTCTTTTATTATACTCCTACTATACATAGTATTCATGAAGATCAAAACAAAATTTATTAATAGCAAGACTGAGGTGATCCATCGATTTCCTTTGTCTTGCGATCATCAAATTCATACATACGAAAACGACCTTTTAAGAAAAAACGATGATGTTGGCACTTCTTTTTCAAGTTTTTGCTTTACATCCTTTCGAGGGGTCCCAACAATTGGGGTGTGTGAAATTTCTCAACTCTCTTTATTTTCTTGGTAACAAAATAAAAAAAATTGAATATTAGACGAGTTTGAACGAATTAAATGAAAATAAAGTACCACGTACAAAGATTGAATATCTAGTGCCTAAGTGTTAAGAATTATTTACATGCAATATACTAGTATATGTGATCGATGTTAATCTCAAAGTCGAGTGGAAAAATGCAAATGGCCACCAAGTCCGGCAATTTCGACTGTACTACTACGTGTACGGAGCATTGTACACATAAAACTCATTATAAGTGTATTTTTAATAAATATTCTTTTGATATATAATGAATATTTTAGTTTATTTTGATATATAATGAATATCTTAGTATATGATAATTTATATTTTATACATTGATGATTTTAAGAATGAAGATTTTTTATTGTTCAATGATAATTATTTTATTTTTATAATGAATATATTTTATATTGTAACGAAAATTTGATGTTCAATGTATAGATAAGTGTACGATAGAAGGATTGACAAAGTCCAAAGAAAGGGATCGAGTAGTAAAAATTAATTTTAATTTAACAAGAGTCAAACAAAAAAAAAACGTGAATCTTCAATTTTGACTTGACCAAACTCACCGCCCCGTCACCTTCCTAATTCCAACTAAAAGTATATCCACATAATAATTACATTTAAAATTATAATTATAATCATTCTAATTTTACAACTAGATTGAGTCATGCTTATATATTTTCGACTACCTTCACCAAGTTCTTGGAAAAAAAACTATATGAATTAAACCCTAATTTCCATTTCAGTGTTTGTTTTCAACACACTACGTGCATGTCTATAAATGTGTGTGAACGTACGTATGTAGGAGTGGTGAATTAAAAATTATTCCACGACCAATGTTTTTGGGTACGAATTAGAAAGTCTTGAATTATTGAATTGTAGTAGTACAAAATCCAAACCATTGTCTTATAAAATTAATTATTTCGAGATAGAAATATTCGTATACGGCGCTTTCACCGGATAAAGATAAATCTTGGAGACCGTACATTAAAAAAATATAAGTAGCATCCTTTTTTTACCGAGTCATGAGACGATGAGAATGATGTAGATTTGCTGAATATCTCATGTTTAAGTCATTAGTAACAAATCAAGTCAAAAGAGCGATATATATTTTTTTCCATGATCAGCTGAGATTGAAGTCAATATCGTATGTGCACAAGGTCTATGGCACGAACCCGCCTTCATGTACCAAACATTCACTGAACATCGATCATAATTACACATTTAAAAGTGTTATTGGTTCAACTTTAATTTGTAAATATAATATAATATATATATATATATATATATATATATATATATATATATATATATATATAATATATATATTAGATGTTATAAGTATAGTGTTGAATAATGAATACTCTCTATATTTTAGAAAAATTGACATTTTTTCTTTGTAAGCTATAAAAGATAAAATGTACTACCGTGTTATTTATTTTGGGATATAATAGTGTATATATTTAGGATAACATGCCATTTGGTTTGGTTTGGTTTGAGAATGAAAAAGTGAAGTTAGGAGAAGTCAACTCAATGATCTAAGTTGATATATATTGCATTTAACTTTCTAATATCTATCTACCTTATAATAAATCTTTATTTGATCTTTATCCCCACAAATTAATTCAACCCAACAAAATCAATTAAATAAGATACCCACCATTTTTTACTATATACCGAGTACCTATTTTGACTTTGGGTGCCATTCACCACTTCAAACGTGTAAGAAATTACCAAAGCTATAAGCTAGCTAGTAAAGATATTGCGCAATCGTACCATTAAACATGCACATAAGTTAGCTAGTAAAGATCTTCAACTAACTTTGATGAAAATAAGAAAAAGAATGGACCAATAAATTTTTTTTGATAAGGAGGACAGACGAGAAACTCCACTCCCACCCGATCGGAGGTTTCTCGATCGGGTATGATGTAAATCGAGAGATGTGCCCGAATAGCAGACACCTGTGCGAGAGAGCCAACAAGTCAAACCTCAAGACAAACCTTCATAATATTTCAATGAAAATTTGTTCCACCGAGGTTCGAACCCTGCGTCGCCGGGAAATATCTCACCCACGTCATTACATGCCTTACCACTCGGCTATGCTCTTGAGGACAGAATGGAACAATAAATTAATCAACATTTGGACAATATTGCTAGAAGAGTTCCTCATTAGCGCCATAAACATAAAAGTAATAAATTTTGTGAAACATCAGTATAGTAAGCCAACTCGGTATTCAAAAATCAATATACTATATTAACCTTTTTGTATTTAAACCTTGATCAGCAGTATTCATATCCTTACAAATAAAATTAAGTTCAAAACTAGAAAAAAACAGCAGCATGCAAATATCAATAAAAAATATATGATCTCATTTTTCTCTTTCTTTGCACATAAGTTAAGATTTTTTGGTGTAAATTTTCATTATTAATATAAAATAGTATACATTGATTTCAAATAATTTTCATTCAACTTAGTGAAACTACAAAACAAAAGCCATATACAAAAGTGATTTCTACATTATAATTAGCACCAATTCATAATTGGATCCAAGATTTCACCAATGATTATATTGTATAGTAGAAAACAACAACTTTATATAAATGCGATTATAAATAAATTACTTACGAATATTCTAAGCTCAGTACTCTCCAATCGAATTCGAACTGAGTGTAATTAATTACACATTATGATACAAATCACTTGGTCGTTTAAATAATGCACTACTGTCATATTTATCACGCTATTAGCTAGGCATATTACTATCGTATTTCTCTCTAATTTTATACTTTCATCTCTCAAGAAATTATGCACGGGGAGGTGGTGTTATATTTTTAACATGGTAAAAGAATTTTTGTGTAAAAACAATTGTGGTGGGACCCGCCCATATTAATTGCCAGCTTTAAGGCAGGCCGCAAAGTAGTTACTAGTTTCA
The DNA here is from genome assembly GCA_954870475.1 of Euphrasia confusa. Classification (NCBI taxonomy): domain Eukaryota; kingdom Viridiplantae; phylum Streptophyta; class Magnoliopsida; order Lamiales; family Orobanchaceae; genus Euphrasia; species Euphrasia confusa. The sequence goes on along the minus strand of OX940949.1, from coordinate 48,256,791 downwards.
GTTTCATACCCATATAAACAAACACTCCCACCCTCCCCTTGCCCTGCGCTATACATTCCAATTTCCACATAAATAAAAAATAAAAAAATAAAAATTATCAGACAATTATCACACACTTGGTATGTATTAATGTATGGCTAGCTATACGTCAACAGCGCTACAGAGGCGTCCGCCAGCGCCACTGGGGATCTTGGGTCTCCGAAATCAGCCACCCTCTCCTGTGTGTAATATTTACTCATCTTCTAATTGTGACTGAATTAATCATCTGATCGAAAATATGAATAAAATATAACAACTTGTCAAATGTGTTATATTAAGTTGAATGAAAATTATTCGAAATCAAACGTGTTAACAATTTGTCAGTTAACAACTCTTCTATTATTTTGTCTAATAATAATTTTGATACGTGAATATTGTTTTATTGACTAAAAAAATAAACAAAATATTTTTAAATTAGGCTATATCCAAGCGAACATAAAAACGTAAACTCAAAAATAAGTTTAGTTTTAAATTTACCATAAATTGATTCAACCGAGATTTCAATACTCAAACTTAAAAAGAATATTCTTAAAATATTATTCTAATACCACTTTTTATACTATTTTTATATATAATCAATATCATTACAAATTTACAATTTAACCTAATAACTTTTGAATTAAAATTTTTTTTATTAATTTCAATTTAAAATTTCAAACTGTTATGAATATTATTAATGAGTGAATGACTAGTTTACCCTTTCTTGGTGAACAAGACAGAAACCCTACTTTGTATCCTATATAAAGGGGTCTCCCCATATCAATGAATGAACAATTCATAAGAATTCTATTTTCCTCTCATATTGTCTCTCTTTCTACTATATTATTCTCTCTCAATTCTCTTGAGTTTATAACACGTTATCAGCACGAAAGCTCAACCGCGTTCTTAATCGAAGTTCTACTCATCCGAGATCCGAACTCAAAGGCAAGAATTTATATGTTTGTTTATATTTATTAATAATTATAAATATATCTACTTCTCCTCCCTTCTTCTTAAATTCATATGTTCCCCATGAACATTATAATCTGATATTCCTGAAGTAATATCATATGTTCCGGAAGAACATTATAATCTGATATTCTTGAAGTAATATCAAATTAATTATACTTAAGTTCCTAAGAACATTGATTCTCGATGAAATATCAAAATTAAATGTTCCTGATGAACATCGTGATGTGATGTTCCTGTAGAAATATCAATATCAAATTGATTATGAATATTTACTAATAATCTCGAATAATATCTTTGAAAATTCACCGTCAAAGATCCACTAGCTTTGTGGAAAGATTTAAAAGAAAGATACGATCACCCGAAGTTGGTCATACTACCAAAACGTGGTATCATGAAAGTAACTTCTCAATTAAAATTATGTGGTAAAACTATAACTTATGAAGATGAGAAAACATACTCTACTTTTCATGTGTCGAATGTGCTCCTGCAGTAGCAATATCGACAAAGAGGCTTTACCAAATATTCTGAATAAATTGGTTGTGGAAAAATCATGAAGCCCGACTCACAAGTTTGAGTCGCATTATAATTTGATATCCTTAAGTATTATCAAATCAAATATTCATAATATATCGATTAAATTGAATGTTCTCGAAGAACATATACTATGGTTTAAATATTACATTGATCTTTTAAGATCATCCTGATTTAATATTATTCGAGAAATAACAAATCAAATTGTCCTTTAAATATTCCTGAAGAAATATTATGATAACATTATCGTATGATATTATTGAGAAAATATCAAATTAAATTGCTCCCGTAGTAGCAATAGTTTTAGAAATATCAAGTTAAATTGCTCCCGTAGTAGCAATATGTTTTAAATGTTCCTGGAGAACATTATGATATGATATTCATGAATAAATATCAAAATTAAATTTTAAATGTTATTGGAGAACATTATGATATGATATTCCCGCAGCAATATCAAATCTCCTGAAGAAGCAAAGTTCAAAGTTTTTGAATAAAGTTACATGCTCCCGAAGAAGCAAAGTTCAAAACATTAATTAAATGTTTTTAGTAAAGTTATATCTCATGATACTCATAGTGAGCCAAATTCGATTGTTCTCGTTGAAACAATGATTATATAAATTATCCTTGAAGGATTTCCTTTTAAAATCGAGAACAACTGAATATCGGAAAAGTCGATTCCAATTTAATGTAATTTCTGAGAAAATTATATATTGAGATTTATAGTGATCCCGAAGGATCAATTTTAAATCTAATATTTTGATCTCGAATGATCATTGGTAAAGATATATAATGTTATGCAAATGATGGCATGTTAAGAGTGGTTCCCGAAGAACTTCACTAATTATCTCCGGAAGAGCTTTACTAATTATCCCCATGAGTACTACAAACGTAGTTAAAAATAAAGATGATGCATATCATGATTATTATGAAGTGCGTGGAAATGAATCAAACATTTCCCATCCGCGAATTATTTTTATATATGCAAGTTATATTCACCATTAAAGTGTATTTTTATGAACGGACATAGTAAAAAATAAGGTATATTAAATATCTTGAGCCCGTGATCCTGAAGATCGGTTTACAACAATAATGCTGATTTGCATATTTAACGGAGATCATTTCTCGGCATTAGGGGGAGATAAGAATATAAAAGATAGAAATGTCGAGAAATTTCATTGAATGAAAACGATCTTCAATTCTAGATTCACGCATTAATCAATTGAACCCGAAGTTCATGAAAATAAGTGACTTGCAATATTCAGCAAGTAATCTGCCAAATTAATGAAGGTGTGACAAAATCACATATATTTATGATAAAATGAACTATAAGAGTTCAAATACCAAAGATATCAACTCAAATGTTGATTCTAATATACGCCTGAAGCGTAGTACACTACAAAAAAACCAGTGAACCCCTACGGGGATTCCCTACGGGGAACTAGCCGTAGGGGCACCCCTACGGCATCCCCTACGGGGATTACTGAATAGTTTACCCCTACGGGGATCCCTACGGCTATGCCCGTAGGGGAGAATCCCGTAGGGGTTCCCCGTAGGGACAGACGCGCGAATTCGCGCCTCTAGTTTCCCTCCAATAGGCCCTACGGGGTCCCCTACGGGTGACCGTAGGCTATTGAGCCCTACGGCAGACATCCCCGTAGGAGACGCAGCGCGTAGACCCCCTACGGCTATGCCCGTAGGGGTGTATTAATTCCCCCTACGGCGACGCAACCGTAGGGGTCCCCTACGGGATAATCCCCGTAGGGGGATATTAAAACGACATCGTTTTAATACATACTTATAGCCTACGGGGCGGGCCCGTAGGGGTAGCCGTAGGGGCCCTCTGTATATCAGAAACGGGCAGAACCCCATTTCATTCTGTGTTTTCGAAGGAGAGAAAAGAGGGGCGACGACTGCAGGCGATTTTCCGGCGATTCGAAGCTTCAACCGGCGAATTCAAGCAACCAACACCTCAACCCATTCGATTATTCAAGTCTTTAAGGTTAGATTTCGATTTTTCTCTTTTAATTGGTTTGTTTTTGCAATTTCGAAAAAAATAGGGTTTGTTAGAACAACTAATTTTTCGGTTCGAATGTGTTTTGTATTATTGTTATTGAGCATTGCTAAGTATTGAGGTGTGTATTATGTAGATTTTGAATGAAAATTGTTGATAATTATGAAATTAGGGTTTGTAGAAATTTTGAAATTGGGGGTTTATGTGTTTTTTGATTGTGGGAGTTTATGTATTTGGGATTGAGTTGCTCATTGTTGAATGATTTGAGGAATAAATTAGGGTTTTAAAATTATTGGGAGCTTTTGTGTTTTGTAAAATTTTGGTGGTTTTTGAAATGAGAAATTGAAAATGTCGTTATATGTTTGGGTAATATTGTTATATGTTGTTATACTTTTTTATAATATTTCCTTTTGAGTTCTTTTTCGAAATCGAAAAGATTTGTGATTACATTTGAAATTTAATACGCATAATACACCACAAAGATTTTGATCATAGCTTTTTGCTTCATTTTATCATCATCAAAACTCTAATTGCATCGCTTATACATGAAAAGGTTTTTTTACTTCAAAAAAAAAAAAACTTTAATATCTATATAAACAAATTGGGTGCATAGACTTATTATATGAAATTCTTTGTAAGTCGAGTGTCTCGAACAAGAAGTTTGTGGGCTATATGTATATGCTGAAATATGTTAAATATGTTAGAAGTTGGATTTTGTGTTCTATCCACAAGAGCTTAGACCCGTTTAAGATTTAATATCGAACTTACCATTCGATATTGAATCTTGAATTGTCCCATTTTTGGACAGTTTGAGAATGTGATTATGATGTTCTTTGTTAGTTGATATGTGTTTCGATTATGGACTTATTTCAAAATTTGGTTAGTTATTTCTCTACGTTCTCGGGTACATTGAAACACGTGTACTTAGAGAACTGTAGGGAAGTGCTGCCAAATTTTTTAAGTCCATTTTGAGACACTAACTAACAAAGAACATCATATCACATTCTTGAATGGGATAGGACCCTTACCAATAAAGCAATTACAACGCATATGTGCTGTCGAATTCATGTCAAAATCTCATTAACTTCTTTAAATGTGTATGATTGTTTAGTATACTTTTTTAAATGTGTGATTGTTTATTTTGTGTATGTGTTTATCGTCTTAATTATATAGAATGAACTCTGATCGTAATTGGATGTACAAACGGAGGATTGACGGTTATCTGTCTAAAGAGTTTTTGGATGGAATCGAGTCATTCATTGAGTTCGCAAAGAAAAATGCTGAATGGAAAGACGGTGATAAGTTGAAATGTCCTTGTAGTCGGAAGAGGTGTAGGAATATTAATTACTTGGACACTGAGACGATCACGCAGCATCTGCTGAAACATGGGTTTGTTCCGAATTATCACACATGGTTATTCCACGGTGAAGGCCATCTTTATGAACGCGTCGTTCAGAATGTGATCCCTGTTCCTAGCCAATCAAACATTCCGGCCGATCCAAATCCATACATCGATATGATTCGTGATGCTGCTGGTCCGTCTTTCAATCAGTCAGAAGTAGTTGAGGAACCACCTAATCCAGAGGCTCAAAGATTTTATGATATGTTGAAAGCAGCGAATGACCCATTGTACGAAGGATGTAAAACTCATTCGAAGTTGTCTTTTGTTGCTCGGGTGATGAATATAAAGTCCGAGAATCACATCTCAGAGAAGGGTTACGACCAATACGCATCGTTGTTCAAAGAAGTGTTTCCCAATGGCAACTTGGTAACTGAGAACTTCTACAAGAGCAAACAATTACTCCGAGGCATGGGATTACCGGTTGAGAAAATTGACACCTGCCTCAATAACTGTATGATATACTGGGGAAGCGAAGACCGTGATCTCAAGAGTTGTAAGATTTGTGATCATCCACGATTCAAACCAGTGAACTCGAACAATAACAAACGGAAGAAGACAAGCACACCGTACAAGAGAATGCATTATTTTCCTTTGACTCCTCGTTTACAACGTTTGTACGCCTCTAATGCCACAGCCTCGGACATGAGGTGGCATGCCGAACATGTTGTCAAAGACGATATTATGCATCATCCATCAGATTCAATGGCTTGGAAGCATTTCAACGACCAATATCCAGACTTCGCATCTGATTCTCGAAATGTCAGATTAGGTTTATGCACCGATGGGTTTCAACCGTTTGGAAGTTTCGGTCAACAATACTCTTCATGTCCTGTGATAATCACACCTTATAACTTGCCACCGCACATGTGCATGAAAGACCAATACATGTTTTTAACGGTATTGATCCCAGGACCGAAAAACCCAAAGGACAAAATCGATGTGTTTCTACAGCCCTTGATAGCTGAATTGCTTAATTTGTGGGAAACAGGTGTTGCATCCTACGACATATCCAAAAAACAAAATTTCGTGCTTCGGGCTGCATTGTTGTGGACAATTAGTGATTTCCCAGCTTACTCGATGTTATCGGGTAGAAGTACCGCGGGTAAAGAAGCATGTCCTTACTGTATGGAACGTTCTGAAGCGTTCAGCTTACGATGCAGTGGCAAACAATCGTGGTTTGATAATCACCGGAAGTTTCTTGAAGCTGATCACCCTTTCCGAAGAAATAAGGTAAATTTTCGAAAGAACAAAGTTGTCACTACTATGCCCCCTGTCCCACGATCCGGGACTGAAATTCTTGCCGAGATTGATCGCCTAGGTCTTTTGAAAGTGACTGAACCAGACGCAGCTCTAGTGAATGCAAATATTTTCAAGACGACGGGTTGGAAAAAAAGAAGCATCTTCTGGGATTTACCGTATTGGAGCACTAATCTCATTCGACATAATCTTGATGTAATGCACATTGAGAAAAATGTTTTCGATAATGTCTTTAATACAGTCATGAATGTGAAGGGGAAAACGAAAGACACACCAAAATCGAGAGAGGAGTTAAATGATTATTGCAGACGACCCGAGTTACAAAAGGACCCTGTAACTGGAAAATATCCTGCAGCGTGTTACTGTTTGGATAAAGCTTCAAAAACTCAGTTGTGTGAATGGTTGAAGGGACTGAAATTCCCAGATGGGTATGCAAGTAATCTTGGGCGATGTGTCGACATGATTGGTTTGAGATTGATCGGTATGAAAAGTCATGATTGTCACGTATTTATGCAAAGACTGATTCCAATTGCTTTTCGTGATTTGCTACCGCAACCAGTTTGGAAGGTGCTAACGGAGTTGAGTTTGTTCTTTAAAGAACTGTGCTCTAGGTCTGTAGGCACTCATGATATGATCAGATTGGAGCGCGAAATACCGATAATATTGTGCAATTTGGAAAGGATCTTTCCTCCGAGCTTTTTTGATTCAATGGAGCATTTACCTGTTCACCTGCCACACGAAGCCAAAATCGGTGGCCCAGTCCAATACAGATGGATGTATCCATTCGAGAGGTACCTTCGAAAACTGAAAAACAATGTCAGAAACAAGGCTAGAGTAGAGGGTTCGATCGCGAATGCTTATCTGGTTGAAGAGACTGCTACCTTCATGTCATTTTATTTTGAAGATCACGTGCCTACCAGAATTAACAGTTTGGGCAGAAATGAAACAAATAATGATATTGAAGGAGAACATGTTCATGGAGATCGACTTTCATGCTTCATACAACGGGGAGAACCGTTTGGGGGAGCGCAAAAAAGGTTTCTAGACACGAAAGAGCTTAATGCAGCTACAATCTATGTTCTGTTGAATTGCCCTGAAGTCGAAGAGTATGTGAAGTAAATTTCATACTACTAATCGCACTTGAAGTATTAATCAATATGCTCTTTCACTAATAACTTATTAATTTTTACTATGTCTATGTCTGTAAAAGTATTTACACAGAGATGGTGAAGCAACATGACCCGAGAATTTCAGATGCGAGGCTCAATGAAAGGCTAGACAAAGAATTTGCCAGTTGGTTTCGAAATTATGTGAGTTTGTAACTTCTTACATTTCCAAAGAATGGACTACAATTACTAGTTAAATTGATCATTATTCAAATGTGTAGGCTGAAGACCCGACAAACAATGTCGTGAACGAAGACATCCGAAATTTAGCGATAGGACCATCTTCTTTCGTGACAGTATATCCTGGCTGCAAAGTAAATGGATATAAGTTTCACACTGTTGAATACGGGTCTAACAGAAAGTCGTCCAATATGGGTGTCTGTATTCGAGGAAGTAGCTACTCATCTGAAGATGATGACTACTATGGACTTCTAAACGAAGTTTTATATCTCGATTACACGGGAATGCTTCAAAATAAAGTCCTGATGTTCAAATGTGAATGGTTTGACCCTACACCAGCAGGCACGAGACTAGATCGTCGATACAGGCTGGTCGATATCCATCACAATCGACGTTTCAGAAGCTACGAGCCATTCGTTCTTGCATCACAAGCCACACAAGTTTATTACTCGTCTTACCCGAGTACTCGTAGAGAGAATAAAGATTGGTGGGCAACATATAAGATAAAACCGAGGGCTTCTATAGAATATATTGAACATTTATCAGACTCTTTTCAAGAGGAAATCATTGAAGATCACGTCCCGGTACAAGCAGACGATGCGTTGCTTTTGTTAACAAATTCAAATATCAATCCCGAAGACACTGAAATGCTAGATGATGCTGATGAACTAAATGATGATAGTGATGCTCTAGGATCGCTTGATGAGGATGATGATAATATAGAGTCATCCTCAGGTAATTAATTAGATTGTAATGACGTGTAATATTGTTGTTAAGTAGGTATTTCACTGAATATTAATGTTGTTATTATATCAACAGATGGCGGGTCGAGGTAAACGCAGAGGTGGAGTTGGTCGAGTTGGTGGAGGTGGTCGAGGTGCCCTAGGTGGTGGACTGGGAAACCATGATGGCGATGACGCCCTGATGCATTCTCCTTCTCCTGGGAGTACTGTTCCTGCGACTCCTTCTTCTGGGAGTGTCCCATTGACTCCCACTACTGATATTGCTCCTACTTCTACTCCTCAGAGTGCAGATGCCTCCTCTTCAGCTGCTCCTGCTCGTACCGAGATTTTTCCAAATTCAAACACATAAGTATAATTTTATTTGAATATTAGTAACTATTGATTTTGTATTTTGTTAATTGTGTCTCTTGAATGTAGTTTCGTTGCTCGCAATAATGTGAACATTGCATCCGAGGTCCGAGAGATTATCGAGGCTCGTATCCACCCTGATGGATACACTCTTGCTAAGGTCCCGAAGAGTCATCAGGAGATTTATTGGACCGAGTTTCAGGTACGTGTGTTGATACTTTATTATTTTACACATTTATATGTTATTTTACTAACTTATTTATTTTGTCTGTTTTGAAGCGTCGCTTCTGTTGGGATAGGAGCAGGTACATTGATGACGAGATCTATAAACAGTTCAGAGTAGTGTTGATGAGGAGGTACAGTAGCCGCATTAGCGAGTGGCGTCAGAAGTGGAGGGAATCGAGGGTGAAGCCGAAATGTGTGCCCGATGAAGTTTGGAAGAACTGGTTGGTGATCTTCGAGACAGCCGAGTATAAAGAGAAGTCTGAGCGTTGTACGAAGAACCGGATGAGTGAGCCCGATGGGCCGGGCACCGGCATTTCAAAGGCCGCTGGAGGATCTCGATCGGGCGTCAGATATGCCATGGTTATTGTAAGATTTTTAAATTATATATGTTTTCATATTTTTAATTATATATGTACTTAATTATATATGTTTTCGTATTTTGAAGGCCGAGGAGTTCGGTCGACCTGCGACGGCATTGGACGTTGCAAAACGTCTGCACGTGAAGAAGGACGGGACCCCGACATCTCAGCGAGCACAGAAGATCATTGTAAGTTTAAAACTTTAACCATTTAACTTTATCTAACTTATTAACTTAAATTATTCTTGACTAATTACATATTTTTAATTTTTGTTTTAGAATACGGTAGAGGAGGCTGTTGAGGAGCGTCGAGCCTCCACGCAGATTGAGCCCGATGTGGACGAGGTCTACCTGAGCCTCGTCCCGAAGAAGAAGAATAGGATCTTCGGAACGGGCACCTTAGGTAAGCTCTTCGGCAGCTCGTCTTCTTCATATTCAGTGTCCTCTTCGGCCGGCCCGTCTTCTTCAGAGACCGAGGAGCGCATCCGTCAGAGCCTGAGAGAGGAGTTCGAGAAGAAGCAGGCAGAGCTCGAGACTCGTCACGATGAGGAACGCGAAGCTGATCGCATTCGAGCAGAGCAGGAACGCGAAGCTGATCGCATTCGGCTGCAGGAGCAGGAGCAGAAGACGGCTGCCTTGGAGAAGAGCTTTCAGGCGACGTTCTTAGCGATGGAGGCTCGTCTACGGGCTGAGATGCTTGGTCGGCCACAACCACCTCCTTGATTTCTGTCATTTGTGATTTTGTGTACTATATAACTGTTTTTTAGATATTTTCGGATATTTGCGTTGTTTTTGTATGATTTTAGATAGTTGAACTTATTTTAAGATGTTTGAATATTGTGTTTTGAGTTTTGAGTTTGAAAATGCTTTTGAGTTCAGTTTTGAGTGCAGGTTGGGTAATAAAAAACGGGATTAATCCTGCCCAAAAAAACATAAGTTCCCTACGGCTGCTGCCGTAGGGATGATTCCCGCAAGTCCCCTACGGCTGAAGCCCGTAGGGGAGGGACTCCAGTTGTCCCCTACGGCGAAAGCCCGTAGGGGACCCTCTACGTTATGCCCCTACGGGAATGCCCGTAGGGGAAAGCTTCCAGGTACTCCCTACGGCGATCCCCGTAGGGGAGACCCCTACGGGCCGCCCTACGAGTCTGCCGTAGGTGCCCCCTACGGGGAAAATGGAATGGGGGAACGAATTCCCCAAGGGCCTCCCCTACGGCATCCCCGTAGGGAGCCCCCCTACGACGAACAAAAGTCCGTAGGGAAGCTGTTCCCTACGACATCTTTCCCTACGTCGGTTTCCCGTAGGGATCCCCGTAGGGGAATGTGATCCCTACGGCATTCCCTACGGGAATGTCCGTAGGGATCGGCAGTTTTTTTTGTAGTGGTAGATCGATCTCAAGATATAAAATAAATCTGCGGTAATAAAATTTAGTCACCCTCAAAATCTCCTGAAGAGATTTAGATGAAAATCCCATTGAAAAAGCATGTGCACATGATAATAGAAAGTGGGATTGCGGAACAACCAAATTAAATATTTTGGGAAATGATGAAAGATTTGGTTGATAGAATGAATTGTCATCAACATGGAAAAAGTCGTCAAACGACATATTTGCCTCCAGAGTTGCTCTAGAAAATTTGGATCCAAAACTTAAATCAATGATAGTGTGCCAGCAGCACTCAAGAAAATAGAAATGAGCAATTGAGGCTGAGCATTACTCGCTGGATAAAAATATTATCCCAGAAGGATATACGTGGGTGTTCGTAAGAAAAACGAGTAATGATGTGGTGAGATATAAAGGCGAGATTAGTTGCTCAAGAGTTTTTCGAAGAAACTCGATATTTTTAAGGATGCCACTAAGTTCCGCTACCTTATACTTCTGGCAGCAACAACGATAAGTATAGATATGCATGAATGTATGATTTGAACATGTAGAAATCATTCGAATGATAGATACATGAAAATCCTCGATGGATTTTAAGATTCCTGAAATGAAAGGAAATGAAAATCAGAACATGTATAAAATATCATATTACATATGTCATTATGGACAAAAATGATATTGAAGACAAGGTCCCGAAGACCAGTTATTGGTCCCGAAGACCATGTACATCACTCAATATGAGTTTGTTTTCAAGATAAACTGAGATATTGAACCTGAAGTTCAAATGATTGTGAATTGAAGTTCACATTATTATTCATTTGTGAAGAAATGTATATTGAACACTAGACGCATCTAAAATACTCCAGCAGAGTTACCGGCCGGTTATAGCAATTGCGAATGCTCTAGTCAATATAGATGTCTGGTAAAGGCATGTCCTCGAAGGACGAAAAATATACAATAATACAAATGAATGTGGAACTCAACAATTCGAAAGTTGGGTCCTGAAGACCAAAATTTATATTTGATTAACTAAGTTTTTCCTATATGGTTTTATTAGTTACAGGTTTTAATGAGACTGATTGATCACAAAGTCAAAGATATTCGGTGATTACAATCAGGGGGAGCAAGTTGTACTCTTTTTCCTTCGTCGAGGTTTTATCCACTGGGTTTTCCTGGCAAGGTTTTAACGAGGCAACAATCCTGTAAATAGTCATTCAAGGGGGAGTGTTATGAATATTATTAATTAGTGAATGACTAGTTTACCCTTTCTTGGTGAACAAGACAGAAACCCTACTTTGTATCCTATATAAAGGGGTCTCTCCATATCAATGAATGAACAATTCATAAGAATTCTATTTTCCTCTCATATTGTCTCTCTTTCTACTATATTATTCTCTCTCAATTCTCTTGAGTTTATAACACAAACGTAATAAAAAAATATTGTAATATCCCAATTTATTTTATTTTTAATGTCAATTAGATAATTTAATATTTAATTATATTTTATATTTTGATATTTATTTTTATTTAATTATTAAAAATATTTTTATTAAATTTTATTTTAATTATTAATGATATGATTATTAAAAAAAGAGATTATTACATAAATTTATTTAGGGTTTCGAGTTTTTGGCACTAACCTACCCGAACGGAAAATCGTGACATCCGACTACCCAAACTTTGCTCCGATAGACACTAATCTACTATTTTTCTCGGACTGAAATATTTCTCAGAATATTCCGAAAGCGTAATATTCACTTGCCAATTTGATCGACATGAATTATGACAAAAGGGGCATTTATGTATTAACACATCTCTACCCAATTTATGTATTAAAATAAAAATCAGAAAATCTCATTTTTTCTCTACCCTAAATCCCGCACTTCCATTTCCCAATTCAGAAAAAAAAAACGCACCTCTGATTTTCCCAAATCAGAAATAATTCCCAAATTGCTAGAACCCTAATGCAGTTCATATCTTCGATTCATCCGTCCTCAACCCTAATTACATCTACATTGTTTCAATTTTCGATTCATTTGTCAGAGAACCAGAACCCTAATCAGAATAATAAGATGCATTGGAAATTGCGACCCGAATCTGGGCCTGTTCCAGAGAAGGATTCGTTGTTGGGGGATGTCTACACTGTGAAATTACATCACAGCGGGAAGTTCAGACACGAAGAAGGTAAGTTGTTTTATGTTGGTGGAAAAGTTTTCGTATTTTTATGAGCTTTCTGGGGATGGATTATGTCAAGCTGAATTTTGGAAGATGGGTGGTGAATTAGGGTTCACAGGTTGTTGCAATTATTATTTTGCTTGCAATGCTGAAGATAACTGTGTTAAGTTGGTATATGTGGATGTTGGTAGGTTTGAGGATGAGATTGAAGCAGTTGCTTCAGTAGGTTCTAGTATTTCTGTTTTTGTAGATCATGAAGGGATGCACAAATGCTTAATGCAATATGGTTTTGAGAGGGGTTCTCAAAAGGAGTCGGAGAGTGAGGATGAGATGGATGTTGAAATGGAGGCTGAGATGGATCATAGAAATGGTGAAAGTGGAGAGAGTTCAGAGCTTAACAGGGTGATGAAATGGAGGCTGAGATGGATCAGAGAAATGGTGAGAGTGGAGAGAGTTCAGAGCTTAACAGGGTGACTGACAGTTATATCTGTTGAGGATGATATGAGAAGGATATATGAGGGCCAAGTTGATGAAGAAGATAGTGAAGGAGAGCTGTCTGTGGGGGAAGATTCAGAGAACTCATCTTACCTTGAAGATAGTGAGCTTTTGTGGTAACCTTTAACACAAGGGGGATGGGAGGGTTACAATGACAAGGCCGAGAAATTGGTGGAGAGGATGAAAGAGGACGACCTCACTCCAAATGTGGTAACCTTTAACACAAGGATTTCTGCTCTTGATTCTATAGATTACTTACTCTTGCCATGTATTCTTGTCTCAGCCAATACATGACCCATAGTAAAAATCATTCGGGATGATCAGATCATTATGGCCAAAGCTTAAGCGACAAGTTCCAACGCTAAGAATGACACTATTCTGTATGAATTTCTTACTAAACATTCGAGATATATTCAACGACTGATGCTGAACTTCATCCAAGGTTTGGCGCATATCATTTTCTGGTAAAGTTGTTCAGATACTGGCTACAGAAGTTTGTGTGAACTTCATTATTCTTTAATTCTCCGACACACCCGCCTTTCGAAGTAACTGGGGAGTAATAATTGTAACATTACATGTTTTGGTGTAGAAGATACTACTAGGAAATGAGGCAGAAAACAACAAAAGAGAATGGAACTGGTCCACGTTTATTTATGAGCATAGGAAAAGTATTGATTAATCATGACTCAGTAAGTGGTTGGAAGTTTCAACTCGCATCTGCATTCATACTATTATCAATGTTATGTATACATTCAGATTTTAATTAGTCACAGCTTATTACTGCTGCTGGTGATTTCAAAATGAGACACACTTACTCTTATTATCTCATCATATTTATCATCATCTTATTCTTTACATGTACACGTGTCACAGCAGCAGCAGCAGGCGATCTAATTTCAATCAACTGCGGCTCTTCTGCTTCAACATCACTCAGCGGCAGGGGGTGGGTGCGCGATTCCGATGTAGCAAGCTTCTCGATAAATCTGTGGTCTAGGGAAAGAGAAATCTCGCAGCCGGCGTCGACCCCGTCCCCTACAGCACCGCACGCATCTCCACCTCTCCGTTCTCCTACACTTTCCACCGACTCGACAGTCCGGGTCAGAAACATATCTGCCTTCACTTCACAGCCTTCCATAACTGCTCGTGCTCTGTCTCCCCCCACTGTCTCCAAGGAGTTCTGCTTAATCACTACTCTCGAAAACCAATCCCTGAGCTTAGTCTTCTCTCCAACTCAACATGACACCTATGCTTTCGTCAACGGCCTTGAGATCATCTCCCTACCTTCTTACTGCCACGGTGTGGATCACATTCACCGGCTGAATGTGAAATGGGATTCTTCTGTTTCCTCTGGAGATGATATCCGAAGCATGTTTGGGATGTGGGCAACAGTTGTCAAACAAAGGGTTGATGCTGATAGTAACAATATCACCTGGAAAATATCTGTGGACGTTGGGTTCAGGTACTTGGTCAGGCTTCATTTCACTCGGGGAATGGCAGACGAGGACTATTTTGTAATTTCCATTAATCAGATGGTTGTCACACTGGTGCCGACATACTCAAGGATCAAGGGCACAAGAATTACATGATGATGATGATGCAAGGGTATAAGAGAGTGGACAAACGTGATATCTCGGTTTCCCTGTGTTCTAAAGATGAGCATATTCCGCTCGAAGGATTTGAGATATTCAAGCTGAGTAATCCTGACAATAGTCTCGCAAGTCCGAATCCCTTGCCTCCGCCAACAAGAGACTCGTCGCCACCAACTACCAATAATATTATAGTCTCAGTTCTTGGTCGGAGAAATGGAATTGTAACTGTTTTCATTGCAATGATTTGTCTTCTAAACACCATTCTTCATATGCTGATCAAAAGTCGGAGGTCTCAATTTGCCGAGGCACTCAACTCCAAAACAAAGGAAAAACGACTCTGCCGCCACTTTTCACTGTATGAGATCAAATCAGCTACCTCAAATTTCAACGATTTGTATGTCATAGGAAAGGGTGGATTCGGTAAAGTCTACAAAGGCCTCATAGATGACGTTCAAGAGATTGTGGCTATCAAGCGATTAAAATCAGACTCCAAGCAAGGAAAGCGCGAGTTTTGGACGGAGATTGAGATTCTTTCCGAGCTCCGACATGTTAATCTAGTATCCTTGATTGGATACTGCAATAAGCAGAAGGAAATGATTCTTGTGTACAGTTACATGCCTTGTGGAACACTGGCTGACCACCTCTACAAACTTGCTAAGAAAAACAACGTATTTTCTTCTCTCTCTTGGAAGCAGCGACTTAGCATCTGCATTGGAGCCGTCCGGGGGCTAGACTATCTCCACACGGGCCATTGTATAATACATCGAGATTTGAAGTCATCGAATATTCTGCTCGATGAGAATTTTATAGCTAAGGTTTCTGATTTCGGCTTAGCTAAAATCGAAAGTGGAAGTGAGTTCCAAAGCCAAGCTAGTGTGAATGTGAAAGGCACATTTGGATACTTTGATCCAGATTATTATAGAACTCGTAAACTGACAACAAAAAGTGACGTGTACTCCTTTGGTGTGGTTTTGTTGGAAGTGTTGTGTGGGAGACCACTGGTTGATCCATTGGTCGAAGAGGACAAGCGCAATTTAACCATGTGGGCTCTAGATAAGATTAGCCAGGGAGAAGATGAAGAGATTGTAGATCCGATTCTACGGGGCGAAATCGCGACAGACAGCCTGAAAGCGTTTGTGAGGGCTGCTGAAAGATGCCTACAAGATGATCCAAAGAAAAGACCAGCAATAGCTAACAGTTGTAATAAGACTTGAGTTTGCACTCAAGCAGCAGGAGATTGCAGAATCTTTGGTACCGAATGAGATAATTAGTGTCGCTGATTTCATTCCATCTGATGCTAATTTACCTCAGCAAGAGAGGGCGAGTTCAAATGGGATAACAAATGTTGCTGAGTTGTTGCCCCAGGCGGAGGCGGAGGAGGAGGAGAATGTTAACTCTGTGGTATCAAATGAGATAATTAATGTTTCCGATGAGAAAAAAAAGTCTTCGTTACCTGATGACATAACGGGTGTTTCCAACGCCTCACCACGTAATGAGAAGACCAGATTTTCAGTGAGCACTTAATTCAGTGGCTTCCTCTAAAGTGAAAAATGTTGCATTTAACCTAAAGGGACAAAACTATAGCGGCATACTTGGAATTTCTGGGAAAGGAGATGGGAGTAAACGTGCAACGTCTAAGTTATCGCGTATTTTGCCATGGAAAGCATTTTCAACTAAACTATCGAAGAAAAAGGAATCAGTCGCATTTTCAGGTATTGATTCGGTTACATTTCACTTATATGCTGCTGAAGGTATTGAAGTCACATAATCCAGCAAGTTTTGATATTAAAAACTGTGTTAATATAGCATGACCTTGCTTATGATCACAATGATTGTTCATACACCATTTTTTTTTAATACATAAATTATATTTTCTTCAACTTAGCCGTGAGAGCTTCACATTTTTATCAGCTGATCTTAATTTCGTGTTTTTTTTCTATGGCTGCAGCACCATTATCGACTAGGACTAGCTTCGCGATGATAGGAGAACACAGTGTTCATGGGAAGACGACAAATATTGGTCTTACGCAGACCCCTACCCAATTTAGAGGTTTGATTGATCAGGCTGCGACAAGAACAATAAGTGCAACCAATGAGTTGGCTGTGACTCCCAATTTAAGGATCTTCTTCCTTTCGGAAATGAAGGCCGCAACAAGAAATTTTAGTCGTGATACAGTCCTCGGAGAGGGTGGGTTTGGGAAAGTTTACAAAGGCAGCATCCTTTTGACACCAAACGCCAAAATGGAAGTGAAACTAGCATTGCTGTTAAGAGGTTGAATATTGAAAGTTTTCAGGGGTTTAAAGAGTGGCAGGTATTTTTTTATCCACAGTTTCTAAAATTGGAGAAATAGTCCTTTTTTTTTTCTATCACAGCTGAATTCTTTTTTATTTACGTGCAAGACATTTATACGTGAAGAGTGATGTGTACGGTTTTGGTGTCATCCTAGTTGAAATGCTCACAGGGTTACGAGCAATCGACAGTAGCCGTCCATCCCAACAAAAGAGTTTGGTTGATTGGATCAAACCATATTTACATGAGACGATAAAGTTAAAGAGCGTAATGGATTCGCGGTTGAAAGGGAGGTATCATCGCAGATCTGCATTCCACATAGCTCAACTTGCTTTAAAATGTCTTGCTCCGGAACCAAAGAGCAGACCATCAATGCAAGAAATTGTAGACGCAATGGAGGGAATTCTAACCGATTCACCTGTTCTTGAGATGCCCAGATAGACTTTGTAATCAGCCCACTTTACTTAGTATCTGTAGACTGTAAACATATTGTTCCAATTATGTGGTTTGGATTATAATTTCCATCATTTTGATTTGTATTTACCAAAAACTCAAAAAGAATCATGATTCTTGTTAAAAGTTACTGTTCTTTTGGAATGAAATCTTTTGAATGAATCTATACTGAATTGAACTAATTGATTTTTCTTATAAAAATAATAATAAAATTTATAAATTATTATATATTTTTTTTAAAATATTAATAATATTTTATTATTAATTAAAATTTATACCTAAAATTATTGATTCAAATAATTTTTTATTTATTAATTTAAATTTATCGTTAAACGAATTTAATCGAGTTGAATTGAAATAATCTTAACTGAACTATGAAATTAAGTTCAAAAAAAAGTTATAAATGAACTTAAACGATCTAAACTGAAATTAAATAAAAAAAAGTTTTAAATTCTTTAGAATGGAATGTAGTCCAATTCAACTAAAATGTTTTTATAAAAATACAAATTCTTTAGAATGGAATGTAGTCCAATTCAACTAAAATGTTTTTATAAAAATACACTCTCCTTTTTTATCGTGTAAGTGGTTTTATTTGATAACTCAATTTAGTGATTTATAAAAGGGGATTTCAGGAAAAGAGTAAGTATCTAGTGTTTTATTATATTTAAGTACTAATCTTTAGCCTAATTGTAAAAGAGTCACCACTTCCGTAACTACCCTTCATTCTATGAAAATCTAAACAAACTACAGCATCACTATTACAAGCCATTCATTCCATAAAAATCGTCCATTACGATGAAGAAACCCTCTGCTATACCCTACGCTCGAAACGCAATCCTCACGGTGGAAAGGCAAGCTGAATTTTGAGCACGAAGATCCTGCTGTCTGCCTGTCTAGATTGTCTGATATCTGCCGGCGAAAAAGGTAACGGGATGCGCAAGAGAATTTCGGCGTCGTTTTCGGATTTAGGGTTTACTCGATTTTATTTTTCACTGTAGAGATATGGTGTTTTGAGAGTTTTTGGTCTAGTTTTTCTTTTCAATGTCGTTTTTATTTTTCATATGCTTACATACGGCTTCTTCAGCTTGCAAACAAAAACAGATCCCCGGTGGCGAAGATACAGATCCCCAGCGACGAACTAGTTTTTCCCAAACTCCGTGTGCTCAGAATTCTATCTATGTGACTTAATTGGAAGAATTTTAGACATGCAATAATTTCATTGCAAGCCATGATTTTTAAAATTTTGGGAATTAGCCAATTTTTTTCCAATTTGAAATAAGTAAGTTTAATAGAACCGGATATTATTTAGTTAGTGTTCATACCCACTCTTCTTTGTTAACTGATTTTGAAAGTATGAAAATTTGTATACAGATGATAGTTCCAGCCCCAATTTTGGATCTATGTTTTTTATTTATGAGTTTGAACCACAATATCCTCATATTTGGTTGAATAAATGTTAATTGTATGACAAATTTTGGTTTTTTGTCATGTAATTTGTATCAGTAAATTCTAGTTTGATTTTTAAGGCATGAAAAGTTTTGTAGGGTTGATAGTTCTAGACCTGTTTCATACCCATTTTTAGTTGTTGTCGATTCTTGCAAGTTGGATGTGCTTGATAGTTTCAAGTATTGTTTAAGTAGGCTTCTTAATCATTGTTTAGGTAGGCTTCGTAGAGATGATAGTTTCAGACCCGATTATAATTTGAACCAGATTATACCCACATCTCGTGGAATTCAGATGAAATGTAAATGTGTAATAAAGTCCTCACTCCTCACCCTTTGGTAAATATTTAATTTTATACTAATTTCAAAAGTAGTTTGCATGCAAGTTTATGTGTGTTTGAAAGAGTGAGTTTGTTGTGAATTTACCATTTGTTTTCACAGTAGTATTTCTAAGACCTAATCCTTACACAACTATTTGTACACCTTTGTATTGTGAAGTTGTTTAATCATTTTACTATGAAAATCAGCGTGGTTTATGTAAATAAATTGGTAGCTAAAATCTTGTTAACTCTAGCTTTGGTGAAATCTTGTTCCTTCAATTGTTGTTTAGCAGATCACTTCATGGGCTAACTGTTATACTATCTTATGTCCTTCAATTGTTGTTCAGCAGATTTGGTGAAATCATGTCATCTGCAGATCAAGTATTATATACCATTCTCCTAAAACATGGGCTTGCTTAATAGTTTTGAAATGGAAACAGATATGTGTGGTAGACCTATTTGTTTGACCATTGACTTATTGTTTCAATGTGAAATTAAGTTCTTATATGTTTCAATGAGAAGATGTTGAGAGTCACAGGTATGAATTTGGTCCTCGACGCGGATTGTGCGATCTGTTTGGAAGAGATTGGGGCTGAACAAGAGGTCATGAACTTTCCGGGGTGTAACCACAAGTTTCATCTCGCGTTTGTGGCTCTCCAAGAACTTGATTAGCACTGTATGTTTGATTCTAGTTTGCACAGTAGATCTTTATTGTGAGACTGTAAAATGTCAAATGAATGGTAGCTTCGCTCTTTTACAAAACTAGAAACAAAATTATAAAAAAAAAAATTGTATTACACAAAATTATGAACGAAACTAGTAAAAACTAATAATAATATTACACAAAATTAAGAATGAAAATAGCAAAAATTAATAATTATATTACACAAAACTAAGAATGATACTAATAATTGTATCACACTTGTATTACACATAACTACGAATGAAATTGATAATTGTATTACGCAAAATTAGGAGAGAACTGTGGATTATATTACACTTGTATTACACAAAACTAGAAAACTAGTATTACACTTGTATTACACAAAACTAGCAAACTAGGAATGAAACTGTGGATTATATTACACTTGTATTACACAAAACTAGAAAACTAGTATTACACTTGTATTACACAAAACTAGCAAACTAGGAATGAAACTGATAATTGCAGTATGCAAAATTAGGAGCGAACTAGAAAAGAAACTCTTAAGTGTATTACGCAACTAAAACGAAACCAATTATTGTATTACACAAAAAAAAAAAAAAATTGATGATAATTGTATTACACAAAACTAAAAAATAAAATTGATGATAATTGTATTACTCAAAAACTATTGTATCAAGATCATGTTTTCAAGCTCTTGCCACTCGAATGGTCGACATCTTTAGATAAAAATCAAACCTTCATCGCGTACGTCAAAGTAGATCAAGATCATGTTTTCAAGTTCTTGCCACTAGAATGGTCGACATGTTTAGATAAAAATAAAACCTTCATCGTGTATGACCTTTGACGCCATGTATCCTAACATAAACTTTGGTTCATTGATGATTCGCAAAATATTCAGACCAACAATCACTCCAGCATCATTTGTGGCCTGACGCTGGGAGTCGTTGAAGTAAGCAGTCACAGTCACGACAATATTTTTATAGACGAACCAAGGCATGCCTCGGCAATTTCTCTCATCTTTAAGAGGACCATGAAATATATCTACTCGGCGGAAAACTGTTTGTCCTCTCTCTTGTAGTTGACGACAATCATGGGCTTCTCAGCAGGCCCTGGAATCACCTTAAAAGGCCACAACTTCATGTCGCTCTGGAAGACGCGTCGTTGAACCTTCTGCCGATCAACCGCTTATGCCGATCAACCGCTTCGCATCTGCATTACAAAGAACAAAGCCACCTGTTAGAATTCTCAATCTCCAATCACAAGTCACAACACACTAATCATAGCAACACAAAACTTAAACCCCTCCATCAGAAATAGAATTCCCAATCTCCAAGCACAACCCAAAAATCATAGCAACACACAAATCAATCAATTAAAAATGAATATAATTGTCTCCAATTGCAACGAAACAATATTAACAATTTCAGATATAATCACAGAGATCATAGACAGAAATCAATAAATTGAAAATATAAATAATAAGGAGAAAAAAAAACTCACTGAAAACGGTGTTGGTAGATTTCATGGCGACCTGGTTCTTAGCGGCATCTCCAAGGAGATGCTCGGTATCGGTGAAAGCCACATAGGACAGCGTCGTGCGGTTTCCCTGATCGTTTGCTATGATCTCGACGCAATCCTGTTGCCACACGCCGACGCACGCATAAGTCGTTCCCAAGTCGATTCCGATCGCAGGCCCGTCGCCTTTTACCGACATGTGCGGCTTGCTAGGTTTAACAGGGGAGGCGGAAGTATAATTTTGTGTGATTTGGAAGTGTGATTGCATTAAAAGGGTATATTAGACTTTTTAATTTGTAGAATGTGTCTTAAAATATAATTAAAAAATATATTACAATCTTAAAATACAATAAAATGAAACATAATTAACTTATTATGTAATCCGGCAAATCTTTAGTATTTATTAATAATTTCATAATGTAATCTATTTTTTTTTCTAAAACTATCTTTATAAAAATATACTGTATAATTTAAATTAATAAAATAAATCGTTTTTTTTTTTTTTTTTGGTAAAAGTCAATTAAATATAAAGAAAAAAAGTATATGATACAGTAATAAAATTCCTATCGGAGCTAACAGAGTACCTCTTCAACCAACCAACTAAACATATAGACTAAAGAATAAATCGTTGATATATCATTTTATACATTTTTAAATTTTATATATCATTTTAAATATCATTTTCTGTTTTAATATTTTTTCAAAGGGTGGACCTATTCATCCAGATTCTGGACATTCAGAATTTAAAATTATAATGTCTATTTACAATTTTAACCTTAATTAATAAACTATTTAAAATCACCGTTTTGTGTGCAATTATGTGTCTTATGGAATTCCTCAACTTTTAATTAATTATACACAAAATTAATATTAATTTATTACCCCTAATTATTAATTGCACATTAATATATTTCTTGCTCTCTTATTACGCTTATTATTTCAGCCCCTGTTATGCGAAAAAAATTATATATTAAAACTTTAACGGTAATTATCGCTGGGCAGATTCTGCCCAGGCAGAACTTAATTTTTTATTAATTAACTTTTTGAGTGAGAGGGAGAATGACTTTAATACCCTTTATATATATATATTAATTAATTAATACTGGTCATATCATTAACTATACATAATTATATTATCGTTCAACTTTCGGGAACAGTTATTTGGAACGCTGATTTATTTTATTTATTTTTTCATGAATTTTTTGCTTACTTTTGTAATATTGTACTTTGGATTTTTTTAGATGTTAATTAATAAATTAATTTACTCAAGCAAAAAATTATAAACTTAATTAAATAATATTATATTTTAATTAAAATTTATGAATAGATAATTAAATATGATATAAAAAAAAACAATAATGATATTTTAGTTCACTTTAAGAAGGTATCGTGTACTTGAAAAAAAAGATTGGATACGTTTCTAAAACAATGGGTAAGGATTACTACCAAGGTTTAGATATAATTTGAAGAAATACAGTATTTTTGAACTCTGGTTTTGATAATATTAACAACTCATTAATTTGGATTATATTTAGTTTAATTAATCTATATTGAACTATAATTATAAAAAATTGAATTTTGTATCACCTACAATTCAATATAAATGTAACTAGTTATCTGATATGTATAAGATGTTTTAATTAACTGATTATAAAAACAAATTGAATTTAATCATAAAAATATTAAATTGATATATATTTGTACTATTATAATAATTTAAATTATAGATAAAATTTAAAAACATAAATTAAAAATTGATATTACTTGTGGCGTGGAACATGTGATTTTTCGATTACGACCATCATTTGATATACTTAGATTACCATCATTTGATATACTTAGATTGAAACATGAAAGTCTTATAATTTGATATTTGTATTTAAGAACTTTAGACCATGCAATGCTCTATAATATACAATTCATTTGCGTAAAATAAGAACAACTCAATAGTTAAAATTTATACATTGTTCATTCTATTCGAATCGGGTTGATGTCATACAAATATAAATAAGTTAAATGTTTATCATCTTTTAAAATTAAATTTACTTGGTAGCATAACTAACTCGATGAAAAATAAATCACACAAAATAGATAGACGTACATTGTCACGAAAGCTATTAACGTTCAATTAACGTTCAAAGAAGTTCGATTAAAAATGATGTTTTCAATTGATTACGATTGTTATACAAGTGTAACTCTACTATATTTATTTATATGTTATTTAAAAAACTAAATAAATATAATTTAAGAAACTAAAATCCTTATACGTAACCAATACTGCTAATAAAAACAACTCATTTGATGGTGGATTGAAACATAAAAGTCTTATAATTTGATTTTTATATTTAATTAAGAACTTTAGACCATATGCAATGCTCTACAATATACAAATCATTTGCGTAAATAAAAACAACTTAGTTAAAATTTATACATTGTTCATTCTATTCAAACTAAAAAGGATATTTTCAATTGATTTACGATTGTTATACAACTCTATTATATTTATTTATATGTTATTTAAAAAACTAAATAAATATAATTTAAGAAACTAAAGTTCTCATGTGTAACCAACACTACTGCTCATATATATTACTTCTGAACTAAATACGACTATCTATATTATTTAAAAAACTAAACTCGACTCAACACCTCATCGTACATACTTTAAAAAACTAAAGCCCTCAACTCCTCATCGTACATAAGCTCGATGCTTTTCCCAAACAATATTCATAGACATGTAACATAATGTAAAAATTCAATAAATAAATAATATAAGTGAGTTAATATTGTAAAAAATATAACAATACAAACATAATTCATATAAAATATATTTCATATTTTAAATTATAAATTTTTAAATACATTAGAACATTTTTATTATTTTTTTGAATTCTGTACAAACAATTCTTACGAATCAAAATAGTTTAAATCTATTTAATAAATATTAGATTATAAAATTTTAATAAAATTAGTATAGTACAATATATTAATTTATTAGTAGTTGAAAGGTTAGAGGAGTTAGAATTACTCTATAAATACCTTCTATTGTTTCTTCTTTAATATCATAACTTCTACGACAATTTTTGTTCTTATGGCTCGTACCCCTACTAAGCATAAACAAAATGAATGGGTGGTTCCTCCATCCCCAAGAAGTTTGATGGTTATGTACGATTATGCTAAGAAAGAGAATTCGGCACTAAAAAATGATGTCATGGAGCTTTTCAAGCGATTGAGTCCTCATTGCGGCAAAAACTTCATTTCTCAAGTGATTCTTCAAGAAGAACCATTGCTAAAGGTGTATGACATATTTCTTGAAGCAAACAAGAAAACTAACATTCCCCTTGTTATCCTTTCCGACACGACTGCAAGTGTTGGTTTGGTAGCTGGTGGTGGAAGCGTCAACGGTACTCAAGAGGAGGAGGATGATGCTGCTACTTAAATTTTTATTTTCAAGATTGAAGTGTTGTTTTAATTTTAAGCATGGTAACTTTTTATTTTTTATGAATGTAATTTGCTCTGTCTTCAAATTATGTACGTGTAGTTATCTTTTATATGAGGTCAGTTATCTTTTTATTTGATGTGTTTGTACCCATTAGTGAAATTGTTTTGATCTGTCCTTTTTATTTCAGTAAAAATATTGTTCACAAGATTCTAAAATAAATTCATATTTATCTTTTTTAATGATTTCAAATTCATGTAATTGTTATTTTTAAAATTATTTTTAATTGATGATGAAATTAATTTTATATTAAATAAATTTAAAAATAATATTAATTAGATGGTAAAATATTAATATTTCAACGGGCATGAGATTTGAGAGAGAAAATAATTAATGTAATATTTAAGATTGAATTTCAAATTTGAATTTTTGTTTTGGAATTATAACAATGACTAAAAAATTTAATTAAAAAAATTAAATACAGTTATTGTTGCGCAGAAAGTTTTCTAGAGAAACACGATCTCTTTTTGGAATTAACATAACAACTGAATTGATTAAATAAAAATAAATAAATTATAAACTGTTTAATAAAGGGGTATTCAAGTAATTTAATAATATTAATTTTATTTATTTATTTATTTTAATTATTCTGCCTGGGCAGAATCTGCCCGTTTAGCACGTTCCAAACTTTAATTAGTAGATTAAAGAATGTAATACTGTATCACTATAATTTTAATATTTAAAAATATATATCATATTTTTAATTGAGAACTAAAAATGAATTCCTACATTTTTACTTAAAAATTACTAGGATATTTTTGTCGTAACTAAAATCGATTTTTTTATCAAATGTCTTTTTCTTTATAGATTAAAAACTATAATTATATTATTTATAATACGTGTACTCTTAATAGTTATATAGATATAAACATAGTTATAATAAATATAGTTGCATGATAATGTAGTTTACTCGTTATTGAAAAAAAATATGAAAACATATACAAATTAAAAAAAAATTGTGAACACAAATACACAATACAAGACTATCGATATGATCAATGGATGGGCCAAGATTGATTTTTTTAGAGAAAGTTTATACAAACAAAATACTGTATTTAACATTTTATTTTTTCTATGAAAGTAAATAAAAAAATTATAAAATAAAATTGTTAGTTATAAATCTTTATAAAAATTAAAAAGTTGATATTCTTTGTCTCATTGTGTAATATAATATTGAGAAACAATTCCATAAAAATAATATAATTGATAAAATTAATTAATATTAATTACGTATTTTTTTATATACTTTAATTGATAAATAAATTTATTCAATAAATAAAATTCTGCTTATATATTACGCTCATATATTACATTATACCGTATTAAATATGACTATGTTAATATTGTATCAAAATTTTGATATTGAGAAAAATTACTATATTATATAGTAATTTTGGTATTGAAAAAAAGTTTAATATCATTCATATTGTATCAATATATATATATATATATATATATATATATATATATATATATATACACGTATAAAAATTTTATCAAAATTTTTAATATATAAAAATTTGATTTTTTTTACATACACTGATATTTTGATATCTTGATATATTTTTTCACTCCTAAAATAAACACATCAATCCAAAACTTGTATTATTATTTGATTTTATTTTAGTTTATAAAGAATTAATTTGTTTACATCTTATTGATATAATTACTTTTTTCATTATGCTTTATATTTTCAATAATAAAGACCATTTCTCATTTTCAGTCGCTTCGAACCACTAACCCTCACGACCCGCCGCCTGTTACCTTGTACAACATGCTTATCCAAGCTTCGCTTAAAGAGAACTGTCCCAATCACGTTTCTTGGCTGTATAAAGACATGATCTTTTCGAAGGTGAAGCCCGAGACTTTCACGCTCAACCTTCTGATTGGGGGTTTGTGTGATTCCGGCCGGTTGGAAGATGCCCGCCAACTGTTCGACAAAATGCGCGAGAAGGGATGTAGGCCCAACGAGTATAGCTTTGGGATTTTGGTACGCGGGTACTGTAGATATGGGCTTGCTTTGAAAGGTTTGGAGCTTCTTGATGTGATGAGGGGAATGGGAGTCGTGCCTAATACAGTGATATACAACACGTTCATCGCAAGCTTTTGTAAGGAGGGTAACAATAATGAGGCCGAGAAATTGGTGGAGAGGATGAAAGAGGACGGCCTCGCTCCAAACGTGGTAACCTTTAACACTAGGATTTCCGCTCTTTGTAAGACTGGGAAGATTTTGGAAGCATCTAGAATATTCAGAGATATGCAGATGGATGAGGAGTTGCCAGATCCTAATGTTGTGACACATAACTTGATGCTGGATGGATTTGGCAGGGAAGGGATGATGGAAGAAGCAAAGACTTTGGTTTTTTCCATGAAAAGAGATGCTATTTTCTCAACTGTGGAGAGCTATAACATATGGCTGTTGGGTCTGGTGAGGAATGGAAAATTTGTGGAGGCACAAGCAATCCTAAAAGAGATGGATGGTGATGGACCTCGGCCAAATGCATACTCATATAACATTCTAATCAGTGGGTTGTGTAAAAATAACATGTTTGTAGATGCAAGGCGAGTTGTTAGGTTGATGACGAGCGCTGGAATTTCCCCAGATGTGACCACTTATAGCACGCTGATCCAAGGGTATTGCAGGAAAGGAAAGAAAGTTGAGGCCAATAAAGTCCTAAACGAGATGATTAGGGGTAAATGTTTCCCGAATACATACACGTGCAATATACTTCTTCGCAGCCTGTGGAGAGAAGGTAACATAGCAGAAGCAGAGAGGTTAATGCAAAAGATGAATGAAAAAGGGGAAGGGTTAGATATTGTTACCTGCAATATTGTGATCGATGGTTTATGTAGAAACGGAAATCTTGATAAAGCAGTTGAAATCGTGAATGAAATGTGGAGTCATGGAAGTGCTGCTCTCGGCAGTTTGGGAAACTTGTACATTAGTCTAGTGGATGAAAATAGGAAGAGATGCTTGCCTGACTTGATTACGTATTCAACAATTATAAACGGACTATGTAGAGCTGGACGCCTCGAGGAAGCCAAAAAGAAGTTTATTGAAATGTTAGGGAGGAACTTGTATCCTGATCCCACTCTGTATGATATTTTCTTACATCACTTGTGTAAGAGGGGAAAGATATCATCTGCATTTCAAGTTCTTAAGGACATGGAGAAGAAAGGTTGCAACAAGACATTACAAACTTATAATCACTTGATATATGGATTAGGTACTACAAATCAAATATTTGAAATGTTTGGCCTGATGGATAAGATGAAAGAAAGAGAGATTTCTCCTAATGTTTATACTTACAACATTGTTCTTAATTCTCTATATGAGGGAGAAAAAAGTGAAGAAGCATCTTTTCTTTTGGATGAGATGTTGCAAAGTGGTGTAACACCTAATATAACATCGTTCAAGTTGTTAATTAAGATCTTCTGCCGAGCGGGGGAGTTCAGACCAGCAAAGGATGTTTTTGAGATAGCCATCAGTGTATATGGTCACAAAGAAGGGATATATAGTCTGATGTTCAATGAATTGATTGCTGGAGGGGAAACATTGGAAGCCAAGCAATTATTTGAAGTTGCTTTAGACAGATGTTTTGATTTGAGCAGCTTTAGTTACAAAAATCTCATTGAGAAACTATGTGGCGAAGAGGATTTTGAATACGCTCATGATATTCTTAAGAAGATGATTTTGAAAGGCTGTATATTTGACCCTGCTTTATTCATGCCCGTGATTGATTATTTGGGTAAAAAGGGAAATAAACATGAGGTCAATGAGCTGACAGAAGGAATGTTGGCAATGAGTTCAGATGTTCAAACGGACTGTAAGAATTTAAATAATGGAAGACTATATAAAGATGGTGGAAGTGACTGGAAAACCATTCTGCACAGGTATATTGTCAAAGTGACAGTACAACTAAATTGTGTATTATGTTCTTTTGAAACCCATATTTGTTTAGTTTATTGGCTGTTGTGGTGTTTCTGTCCACGGGGTAGATTATATTTTAACTGCTTTTCATATACAATTTGTTTTTGGTTGGAAGAAAACCTTGACCATTTAATTGAGAAAGTACTTATATAAATGTAAAAATTACTATCCAGAAAACAACTTGATTTCAGCTGGTTCACTTTAGCGAGGACTCAAAGTTTTCTAAAAATGACAATTATGCCAATTCATACTTTTATACACCTCGATTGTTCATTTCATTTTGTTCTCCTAGCTATTTATGTTCCACTATATTCTTACATTTTATTTTTAGCATCTTGATCATGTCCTCTGGCCAATTTTCTACAGAGATGATGGGAGTGCTATAGCCATGAAAACTCTGAAGCGGGTGCACAAAGGCTGGGGTCACAGAAATTTATCTCTTGAAGCCCAGAAAAACGCTTTTCTCGATGAATGGAATGCTAATATATGAATCTCTTGGGTGCTCCTGCATATCTACGCATTCAATCTTATCAATAATCAAGAGGAGTTAACTTTTGTGCCCATAATCCATCTCAGAGATGATTACCATACACCTTTTCAATTTTCTGGATCCCTGCATATATCCGTTTGTATACATATATATCATTCTCTATGTACAAGCATGCATGGAGAAAGAAAAGCGGACAACCTAGCTGTAGATGAGCTTGATTTTCGATTTCGTGCTAATGATTAGTGCCATGAGGTCTTACACATATTCTTCAAATGAGGTAATATCTCATTAGTGAGGCTATTGTATTTATTCCGTGTATGAGGTTATTATGATGCCATTATCCTCGAATGATCATAATGCTTTGGAGAAATTCCATGATGTTTTTTTGATAGATTGATGCTTTGGAGTGGTAACTTTGAGCAATGGTTTTGTTTTCTCATTCCTTCTCTCTTTGGCTGAGAAGTTCTTGATTATTGAATATCTGTTTTTTTATTCTTTTGTACATTTCCAGAACGAGATGCATCAATATAAAGATCGAGAGCTATAGATTGCAAGACAGTATTGATATATTGTATGGAGTTTGAGAATGTAAGGCTGGCAAGGTTTGTTGGGCTTTGTTGTGTGCGCAACTCATCATTCTCTTTGAGGTTGGTAACTGGTAAGTGGTTGCTTGCCAGCACATTTGGGGAGCCAAGTGCCGAAATCGTCGAAAGAAGTGAGGTTGATAGAACTCTCGGCCCCTTGGACCGAGTCAATCACGAGCTGAAGTTTCCTCAATGAGTGACCAAGCTTTTTGATCTTTCGAGAAGGCCACTGAGAGTTATCACATGCTGCCTGCATATCATATTCAAGGTGATTGGACATTGCAGGTGATAAAAATCTATAGTGAGATTTGCAATTATGTTTTACTCCATGTTTAATGTGCAAAATATGGTTTCCTGCTAAGTTTTAGAACATGAAAAAAACACAATCCAGAAAAGATGTCATATATTGCACGAAATAAGAAAGACTAAAACACATGTATACCAAATCACATTTTTTTATTGTCTCCTTGTGTTTTTAGATTTAGTTTCAAGTCTTTTGATTCGGGGCATTTAGACCTTCGTAATCAATATTTCTATACATAGTACTGCTATGCCCCTAATGTATTTTTATTCGAAACTTCTGATCACTGTACATTTTCTGATTATTTTTTTGAAAAATAGAAAGGAATTGTCACACCTTAAATGTTAATCTTGGCAGCTTTCTTTTTGGTTCTCAGCACGATGTTGCTCAAATAATACTTGCAAGCTAATAATATTCTCTGTCTTTGTTCTTCTCTTTGCAGTGCTTGTTTTAAAACGATGGCCACCAGAAAAGAAACGATGTTCACTACTGTCGGCTCATCCTGCTGGTAAGAGGAGTCGACATGTGATGTAACTCTATAACTCCTTTACCATTGTGCTCGTGATCCATCACGTGTATTATCCGATCTACAAGCCAATCAACTTCCTTTTTTGCTGTCCAGAGATGCTTCTCGAGCTAACTCCTGATCTGTAACAGCTCTCAAACTCTGGCAAGTTCTTTGTATCACAGACGGCAATGAGTTGAGCCTCAGCCCTTTTTCGAATTTTTCTAGACTCCATGGAAACGACAAGGCGGTCCAACTCATGTCTCGCTTCGACCGTTTTTCTTAAACATTAATGGTAAGGATGGAAGTGGTTTTTGGTCATTGTTTTTAGTTTAATTATATACTCTCTCCATCTCGTAAAAGTTGCAATACTTTCCTTTTCGAGGTGTCCATAGCTAGGAAGCACTAGGACGGCTGGGAGCGTGCCGTTCCCGTCCCCAAAATGTTTGGGAAACGTGTATGGGGAAAAAATGGCCAGAAACGTTTTAAACACGTTTTTTTTTTCTTTAATTTATATTCAGAAAATAAGGGTTCCTGAATTAGTGGAAAAACCGTCCCAAATACAGTAACTGCTTCCGGATTTGTCTGTAATTTCTGTAGAGTGTGTTCTGTTGAATGTTAAGTTCATTCTTGCATGTATTTTAAACTACAAAAATGAGAGTTATGCCTTAGTGAAACCAATACATCTGTTTGGACTCATTATCTTCCCTTATATTTACTGCAAGAAACTCATGGTTAACTTTTATTGGAAAATACAACGCGTTTACTGGGTCAGAGCAACATCAGTTCTTCTTGACTCCTCCTGACTGAAAGGGGAATCTTTAAGGTGATTTCCATTTTTTTTTTTAATTTCGTATTGATTATATAGGTTACATCAGTTCTTCTTGCCTTTTTTTTCTTGTCTCAGCCAATACATGACCCATAGTAAAAATCATTCGGGGTGATCAGATCATTATAGCCAAAGCTTAAGAGACAATTTCCAACGCTAAGAATGACACTATTCTGTATGACTTTCTAACTAAACATTCGAGATATATTCAACGACCGATGCCGAACTTCATCCAAGGTTTGGCATATCATTTTCTGGTAAAGTTCAGATACTGGCTACAGAAGTATTGAGCTATATTAATTTTGAGTAATAAAATGAGCGAGAGAAGAAAACTATTCCATTCAGTAATCTTGGGATTGCGGCTCCCTCATTGTTGGCATTTAAATACACAAAGGGTAAAACCCTAGTTCTGTCCGTACAAAGGGAACATCATAAAGACGAGTACTAAACAATCTATACGACACCGTATTGCAATGGATCACAATTAAAAGGAGACCCGGCCCAAGTGATCTAAAGGACAACAGCCCATAAGGACTGAGCCCATTATCTGAGAAACGACGCCGTATTAGGAAAGGGAAAGAGGCGCGAAATTAGGGCTAAATTAGGGCAGTAAAACGACGTCACTTCGGAGTTTGATTTGGGGAAAAAGAATAATCTTCAATACCCCCCCTCAATCGGAGCGCGGACGACGTGTAGAGAGGCGCGGAGACGCGTGAACGGTTGGACAGACAGAGCTTTGGTAAATATATCTGCAATTTGAGCAGTGGCCGGAATATGGTGAACTGAAATCGCTTTGGATTGTATCTTGTCACGAATAAAGTGAAGGTCAATCTCGATATGCTTCGTGCGTGCTTGAACGACAGCGTGAGAAGACATATAAACGGCACTAATATTGTCGACCCAAATGACAGGTGGTAATCGAGGCAAAGCGCGAAGTTCAATGAGGAGAGATTTGACCCACAGTGTTTCAGAAATCGCGTTTGCGAGACTTCTATACTCGGCCTCTGCACTAGAGCGAGATACCGTTTGCTGCTTCTTACAGCTCCAGGTGATGAGGTTGTCACCATAGAAAATACAATGGCCAGAGGTGGACCGACGATCATCCGGATCAGAAGCCCAATCAGAGTCGGCATAAACGGTGATGGAGAGATTATTGGGCTTAGATAACTGAAGACCATAATTGTTTGTGGCAGAAATATATCTCAACAACCGTTTGACAGATCTATAATGAATATCCGTTGGTGATTGCATGTACTGGCTTAACTTATTGACAGAATAAGTTATATCAGGTCGAGTTATAGTCAGGTACTGCAAGCTGCCTATGAGCATTCGATAATGAGAAGGATCTGAAAATGGAGTGCCTATGTGTTTTGAAAGAGAATTGGAACTAACCATAGGGGTAGGTACTCCTTTGGCCTGCGAAAGACCAGCTTTCTTTAATAGATCAAGTATGTATTGATGTTGAGATAAGTGGATGCCAGAGGAGTTGTATGTGACCTGAACTCCCAAAAAGTAATTAAGTTGCCCAAGGTCTTTAAGGGAAAAGGAGGAAGATAGTTGAGTGATGAGGGAAGTGATGGCAGTAGAGGAGCTACCTGTGATGATGATATCATCCACATAAACAAGCACAAAAAGAGTGACAGTGGGGCTGTGCATAATGAATAAAGAAGAATCTGCCTTGGAAGGATGGAAGCCAAGGTAAGAAAGCACCTCCTGAAGCTTGTGAAACCAGGCTCTTGAGGCCTGTTTAAGACCATAAAGAGCCTTGTGCAGTTTACATACAAGGTGTTCTTTGCCTGCTACCTCAAAACCTGGGGGCTGATGCATATATATGTCATGAGCTGGGTCCAAATGACCATTTAAAAAGGCATTGTCCACATCCACTTGCCTCAAGGACCATCCTTTGGAAAGGGCAATGGTTAATATGAGCCTGATAGTGGCAGGTTTGATCACAGGACTAAAGACATCATGGAAGTCTATCCCTGGAATTTGTGTATAGCCCTTGGCCACTAGTCTAGCTTTATGTTTGGTGATGGTTCCAGATGCATTTCTCTTGAGTTTATAAACCCATCTACAGCCTATTATATTCCTGTGAGGTGGTGGGGAGACAAGAGACCAAGTATGATTCTTAAGGAGGGCTTTATACTCAGAGTGCATGGCTTGCTTCCAATCTGGAAGGAGAAGAGCCTCAGATGTGGTTTGTGGTTCAGTGGTGTTGGTTAAAGCAGATTGGAAAGCTTTAGGTTTAAAGATGCCTCTTTTGGCTCTAGTAACCATGGGATGAATGTTAAGGTCAGGTTCATGTAACATAGGTTGAACAGGAGGGGTTATATTGGTATTCTGGTTACTAGTATTGTTATTTGGAGAACAATCAATAGGATTAGGTGGCTCAGGGGTGGGTGGTGGTTGAGTAGGTGGACTGTGGGGTGGTGTGGGTGTGTGAGAGTTGACACTAGGTACTGGTATATGTGGAATAAGATGAGGGGAAGGAGGAACTCCAGAAGGGCTATCAGAGGAAATGATAGGAGTCAAGGCTGGAAAAATATGCTCATTAAAGGTAACATTCCTAGTGAGAATTATCTTTTGAGATGGGAGTTGAATTTTATAGCCCTTGTACTGTGGGTGGTAGCCAAGAAAAATGGAAGGGAGTGATTTAGGATCAAGTTTATCAGTGTTATAAGGCTTGAGAAAGGGATATGCTTGACAGCCAAAAACCTTAAGGGTTGAGTATTCAGGTTTTATCCCAGTAAGAAGAGTGTAAGGGATGTTGTTTTGAAGAGATTTCTGAGGCACTCTATTTAGTAAATGTACAGCACAGCTGAAGGCATCTTCCCAATATTCTTTAGACAAGCCAGAATGTGAAAGAAGGCTTAAACCAGACTCAATAATGTGTCTGTGTTTTCTCTCCACAGCCCCATTTTGCTGTGGAGTATAAGGGCAACTCTTTTGATGAAAAATGCCAGAGTCAGCAAAGAGTTTAGACAAGGGTTGATATTCAGTCCCACCATCTGACTGAACCCTTTTAATGGTAGTATTAAACTGGTTTTCAACAAGCTTTTGAAAATGAATGAAGGCAGAAGTGGTCTCAGATTTTGCAGCAAGGAAGTAAAGCCAAGTGTATCTACTATAATCATCCACTAAAGACAAATAATAAACATTACCATGAAGGGACCTAATGGGGGCAGGACCCCAAAGGTCAGTGTGTATAAGTTCAAGGGGTTTAGTAGCCCTCACATGAGATGAGGTATAAGGGAGCCTGTGTGCTTTTGATTGAGCACAGTTTTGACAGAAATTAAAACCATTGGCATTCACATAAGGGATGTTACAAATAGATAAAGCAAGTTTAGTAACATTCAAAGAAGGATGGCCAAGTCTTTTATGCCAAATCTCCAAGTTTCTAGAAAGTTTAACAGTAGAAGAAAAAGTTTGATAACCAGTAGGTGCAGCAGGTGAATGGTGCACTGTGGGGTAGTTGCTGGTGGCAGAACAAGCTGATGGTGAAGAGGCATTGGAGAGGTGAAACTGATACAGCCCATTGCTAAGCTTCCCTGTGAGAAGGACTTCCTTTGTGACTTTGTCCTTGACAACACAAAACAATGGGTGAAATTCAAAAAAGACATTGTTGTCTTTTGCAAATTGAGAAACACTTAATAGGTTCTTTGTAATATCAGGAACATGTAAGAGTGTGTTAAGTGTGAAAACATTAGCTTTATGGTGAGGGTGGGTGGGTTTGACAAAAGTTTTTCCAATGTGACTGATGTCAAGGTTCATACCGTTTCCTATCTGCAACTTGTTTGGCCCTTCATAGTCATTTGAAAGATTGAGGTTAGAGAACTCATTTGTGATATGATGTGAGGCTCCTGAGTCAGGGTACCAGCTAGCTTCTGAGTTCCCATCAGTGGCAGAGTAGTGAGCAGACCCTTGGTAAGAGCCATTGTAAGAGTTTCCTTGATAAGGGCCATTATAGGAACTTTGCTGATTTCCAGGTTTGTAACCTTCTGCATTTGTGTTTCTTGGATTCTGGTTTGGGACAAATTCTGAGTTGAATCTGTGGTGGCACTTATCAGCTGTGTGATTAGTGTATCCACAGATTTGACATTGCACTCTAGGTGGTCCATTTGACCTACCTCTTCCTCTGTTGCTTGCTCCTCTACCTCTGTAGCTAGGGTTACCTCTCCCTCTATTGCCAGTAGAGGCCCCTCTCCCTCTCTGGCTTGCATAGTTAGCAGATGCAAGGTTCTTTTCTGAGTTCAGCAGATTTTCAATTCTACTTTCATAACTCAACAGCAAAGATGTTAACTCCTTCATACCATAACCATCTGCTTTTGCAGTTACAGTGACTACAACCGAATCATACTCACTCCCTAATCCACTGAGAACATACAGAATTTGATCTTCCTCCCTCATTCTTTCTCCTGTGCTAGCAAGGGCATCACATAACCCTTTCATCTTGTTGAGGTAATCTCTCATACTGAGTGCTCCCTTTTTCAAGTTTTGGAGTTGCAGTTTATACTGCATCTTCCTGGCAGTGGATAAAGAAGAAAAGGAGCCCTCTAGGTTTTGCCAGATTTCAAAGGATGTATTGAAGCCTACAACTGAGATCAGAATAGGCTCTGAGAGGGTGGACAAGATCCATGAAGCAAGTAATTGATCTTGCCTTTGCCATAGTATATATTCTGGATTTGGAGTCAAGATTCCACTTTCTCCTGATGGAATGATTCTGGGTGGTTGTGGCTGGGTTCCTTCTAAGAATCCTTCGAGGCCATGTCCTTTTACAGCTATTAGTACCTGCTGCCTCCATATCAAGTAGTTTTCATCTGAAAGCTTCACAGAAACCTGGTGGTGACTGAGTTGAATCAATCCTTGCTTATTTCCAGAGACTGTATCTCTTGTTTCTTCTGCCATTGGTAAAGATCCGTGTGAACCTTTCCAAAATTACCTAAGCTCTGATACCATATTGAGCTATATTAATTTTGAGTAATAAAATGAGCGAGAGAAGAAAACTATTC
Source organism: Euphrasia confusa (assembly GCA_954870475.1). Taxonomy (NCBI): domain Eukaryota; kingdom Viridiplantae; phylum Streptophyta; class Magnoliopsida; order Lamiales; family Orobanchaceae; genus Euphrasia; species Euphrasia confusa. The sequence goes on along the minus strand of OX940949.1, from coordinate 48,220,107 downwards.
CATTCAGTAATCTTGGGATTGCGGCTCCCTCATTGTTGGCATTTAAATACACAAAGGGTAAAACCCTAGTTCTGTCCGTACAAAGGGAACATCATAAAGACGAGTACTAAACAATCTATACGACACCGTATTGCAATGGATCACAATTAAAAGGAGACCCGGCCCAAGTGATCTAAAGGACAACAGCCCATAAGGACTGAGCCCATTATCTGAGAAACGACGCCGTATTAGGAAAGGGAAAGAGGCGCGAAATTAGGGCTAAATTAGGGCAGTAAAACGACGTCACTTCGGAGTTTGATTTGGGGAAAAAGAATAATCTTCAATAAGAAGTTTGTGTGAACTTCATTATGCTTTAATTCTCCGACACCCGCCTTTCGAAGTAACCGGGGAGTAATAATTGTGAAATTACATGTTTTGGTGTGGAAGATACTACTAGGAAATGAGGCAGAAAAAAACAAAAGAGAAGTGGAACTGGCCCACGTTTATATATGACCGTAGGAAAAAGTATTGATTGATCATGACTCGGTGAGTGGGTGGAAGTTTCAACTCGCATCTGCATTAATACAATAATCAATGTATGTATACATAAAGATTTTAATTAATCACAGCCTATTACTGCTGCTGCTGCTGCTGATTTCAAAATGAGACACACTTACTCTTATTATCTCATCATATTTATTATCATCTTATTCTTTACATGTACACGTGTCACAGCAGCAGCAGCAGCAGGCGATCGAATTTCGATCAACTGCGGCTCTTCTGCTTCAACATCACTCAGCGGCAGGGGGTGGGAAGGTGATTCCGATGACTCTAGCTTCTCGATAAAAGGATCGTCTGTGTTCGAGGCAGAGAGAAATCTAGCAGCCGGCGTCGACCCCGTCCCCTACAGCACCGCACGCATCTCCACCTCTCCGTTCTCCTACACTTTCCATCGACTCGGAAGTCCAGGTCAGAAACTTATCCGCCTTCACTTCAACCCCTCGATCAACCTCGACGACTTCTTCACAGTGGAAGCCGGCCCTTTCACCCTCCTCTCCAACTTCAGCCCTTCCATAACTGCTCGTGCTCTGTCTCTCCCCACAGTCTCCAAGGAGTTCTGCTTAATCACTACGCTCGAAAACCAGTCCCTGAGTGTAGTATTCTCTCCTAATCAACAGACACAGCAGAAACATGACACGTATGCTTTCGTCAATGGCCTCGAGATCATCTCCCTCCCGTCTTCCACCACCCTATCTTACTGCCACGGCGGGGATATTGAAGTGGTTGGGCAGAGGAAGTCTGTGGTCCACTTGGATCACACCACAGCACTCGAGACGATTCACCGGCTGAATGTCAAATGGGATTCTTCTGGAGATGATATCCGCAGCATGTTTGGGATGTGGGCAACAGTTGTCAAGCAAACGGTTGATGTTCACAGTAACATTATTACCTGGAAAATATCTGTGGACGTGGGGTTCAGGTACTTGGTCAGGCTTCATTTCACTCGGGGAATGGCAGACGAGGACTATTTTGTAATTTCCATTAATCAGATGGTTGTCACCACTGGTGCCGACATACTCAAGGATCAAGGGCACAAGAACTACATGGTGATGATGCAAGGGTACAAGAGCGTAGGCAAACGTGATATCTCGGTTTCCCTGTGTTCTAAAGATGAGCATATTCCTCTCGAAGGATTTGAGATATTCAAGCTGAGCAACCCAGACAATAGTCTCGCAAGTCCGAATCCCTTGCCCCCACCAACTAGCAATAATATTATAGTCTCGGTTCTTGGTTGGAGAAACGCAATTGTAACTGTTTTCATCGCTGTGATTTGTCTTCTAAACTCCATTCTTCATAAGCTGATCCAAAGTCGGAGGTCTCAATTTGCCGAGGCACTCAACTCCAAAACAAAGGAAAAACGACTCTGCCGCCACTTTTCACTATACGAGATCAAATCAGCTACCTCTAATTTCAATGAGTTGTACGTCATAGGAAGGGGTGGATTTGGTAAAGTCTACAAAGGCCTCATAGATGACGGTCAAGAGATTGTGGCCATAAAGCGATTAAAATCAGGCTCCAAGCAAGGGAAGCGCGAGTTTTGGACGGAGATCGAGATTCTTTCCGAGCTCCGACATGTTAATCTAGTATCCTTGATTGGATACTGCAATAAGCAGCCTGAAATGATTCTTGTTTACAGTTACATGCATTGTGGAACACTGGCTGACCAGCTCTACAAACTTGCTAAGAAAAACAACCTATCTTCTTCTCTCTCTTGGAAGCAGCGACTTAGCATCTGCATTGGAGCCGGCCGGGGACTAGACTATCTCCACACGGGCCATGGTATAATACATCGAGATGTGAAGTCATCGAATATCCTGCTCGATGAGAATTTTGTAGCTAAGGTTTCTGATTTCGGCTTAGCTAAAATAGAAAGTGGAAGTGAGTTCCAAAGCCAAGCTAGCATGGATGTGAAAGGCACATTTGGATACTTTGATCCAGATTATTATAGAACTCGTAAACTGACAACAAAAAGTGACGTGTACTCCTTTGGTGTGGTTTTGTTGGAAGTGTTGTGTGGGAGACCACCGGTCGATCCATTGGTTGAAGAGGACAAACGCAGTCTAACCATGTGGGCTCTAGATAAGATTAGCCAGGGAGAAGTTGAAGAGATTGTAGATCCGATTCTGCGGGGCGAAATCGCGACAGACAGCCTGAAAGCGTTTGTGAGGGTCGCTGAAAGATGCCTACAAGACGAACCAATGAAAAGACCGGCAATAGCTAACGTTGTGATAAGACTTGAGTTTGCACTCAAGCAGCAGGAGATTGCAGAATCTTTGGTACTTAATGAGATAACTAGTGTCGCTGATTTCATTCCATCTGACGCTAATTTACCTCAGCCGGAGAGGGAAAATTCAAATGGGATAACAAACGTTGCTGAGTTGTTGCCCCTGGAGGAGGAGAATGTGAACTCTGTGGTATCAAATGAGATAATTAATGTTTCCGATGAGAAAGAAAAGTCTTCGTTACCTGATGAGATAACGGGTGTTTCCAACGCCTCACCACGTAATGAGAAGATCAGATTTTTAGTGAGCGCTAGACTACTTTCAGTGGCTTCCTCTAAAGTGAAAAATGTTGCATTTAATCTTAAGGGACAAAACTACAGCGGAATGCTTAGAATTAATGGGAAAGGAGATGGGAGTAAACATGCAACGTCTAAGCTATCGCATATTTTGCCATGGAAAGCATTTTCAACTAAGCTATCAAAGAAAAAGGAATCAGTCGCATTATCAGGTATTGATTCGGTTTCATTTTAGTCATATGCTGCTGAAGGTATTGAAAGTCACATTGATCTCCTGGAAACAGTTGTCAGTTCATGTTACTTGCCTATAATCATTAATCACTATGATTGTTAATGATGCGTATTTAATTTTTATACCTAAATTATATTTTCTTCAACTTAGCCGTGAGAGCTTCACATTCTTATCTGCTGATCTTAATTTCATGTTTTATACTATGGCTTAGACCCGTAAAAAAATAAATTAATCTTGACATTGGTGTATGTTTTGCAGCACCATTATCGACTCGGACTAGCTACACGATGATAGGAGAACACACTGATTATGGCAAGACGACCAATATTGGTGGACCAGTGTTTAATCGGGTTGCGACGAGAATAATAGGTGCAACCGATGAGTTGGCTGCGACTCCCAATTTAAGGATCTTCTTCCTTTCGGAAATGAAGGCCGCAACAAGAAATTTCAGTCCTGATACAATTCTCGGAGAGGGTGGGTTTGGAAAAGTCTACAAAGGCAGGATCCTTTTGACACCAAATGCCAACAATGGAAGTGAAACTAACATTGCTGTTAAGAGGATGAATAAAGAAAGTTATCAGGGGTTTAAAGAGTGGCAGGTATTTTTTTATCCAGAGTTAATAAAACTGGAGAAATAGTCTCTTTTTTTTATTTCCATCATAGCTGAATTCTTTGATAATAATTTATTTATATTTGTAAAATAATAAACGGTCAAATCCCCGAACGACGTGTGTGTGTGTGTGTGTGTGTGTGTGTGTGTGTGTGTGTGTGTGTGTGTGTGTCATGTTTTGGCTTCAAAAACTGACTTTTCTTATGCGTGCAATTATTTTCTGCAGTCTGAGGTGAATTTCCTTGGAAAACTTTCTCACCCGAATCTTGTTAAGCTTTTGGGTTTCTGTGGGGAGGATAATGAGCTAATACTTGTATATGAATTCATGCAAAAAGGCAGCTTGGAGAACCATCTATTTACAAGTAAGGGGCCGAATTCATAAATAATTTTTTACATTTTGCTACGGCTCTATATATACTTATTTATGTTGAGTTTTGGTTGAATAGGGGGCGGGTCTGCTGCAGTCAGTTCACTTTCATGGGAAATTAGGCTTAAGATAATAACTGGAGCAGCTCATGGTCTGGCCTTCTTGCACGCATCTGATCAAAATGTTATCTACAGAGACGTCAAGACCTCAAACATATTGCTTGATGAGGTAATTAGCTGACTCTAGATAATAATCGATAGTGTTTCGCACTGGTCTAACAATATCGAGCCTGCCGCAGTCGTACAATGCTAAGCTCTCTGACTTTGGCCTGGCAAAAATGGGTCCAACAGCTGATAGTACCCACGTGTCAACCAAAATAATAGGGACATGGGGTTATGCGGCTCCTGAGTACATGGCCACAGGTAACTATATTTCAACACTAAGTTAAAATTTAGCTTTCACATCACATGTAAATGCATTATTCAGAACATGTTAGAGTGTGCCATCGATATTCTTACTTACACGACGCATACGTATTTTTTATTTACCTGCAGGGCATTTATATGTGAAGAGTGATGTGTACTCTTTTGGTGTCATCCTAGTTGAAATTCTCACAGGTTTACGAGTATACGACCTGAACCGCCCATCCAAACAATCTAATTTGGTTGATTGGATCAAACCATATTTACATAAGACGAAAAAGTTAAAGAGCGCAATGGATTCGCGGTTGAAAGGAAGGTATAATCGCAGATCTGCAGAACACATAGCTCAACTTGCTTTAAAATGCCTTGTTCCGGAACCAAAGAGCAGACCATCAATGCAAGAGATTGTAGACGCAATGGAGGGAATTGTAACCGATTCACCTGTTCTTGAGATGCCCAGATAGACTTTGTAGTCACCCACTTCACTTAGTTTTTGTAAACATATTGTTCCAATTATGTGGTTTGGATTATAATTTCAATCATTTTAATTTGTATTTACCAAAAACTCTAAGGAATCTAGACTTTTGTTACAATGTCTAAATTCTTTTGAATGGATTCTATTTTAAATGAATTGAATTAAATTGAAATGAATTGTAGTCACTCTCACGCAGGGGCGGACCCAGGATCCGAAGTCAGTGCGGGCCTAATTTTCTTTACTTCAGAATTCTTTTCGTCCCTCTCAAATTTCAGAATGTCTATTATCTTTTTGCGATATTTACTCTTATTGTTTTACAATAATACTATATTTTTTCCGATTGATTATCATACTTCATTCACAAAATACAAAAGAGTTATGTCAATTAATATGACAAAGAGAAATTTTGAACAGTAAATGATTTGAATATTATGAAACAAGAAGTTTAATTATCTTTTTTTCTTGTAAAAGTTCACATATTTTATTATTTTTTTACTAAAAAGTACTAAATTAAATTGTATTTTAAAATAAAAATTAAGATTTTTTTTTAAAGTTATGTTATTACGAGTTATTTTTTTTAATTTTTTATTATAAATGGATAAACATTTTTTGGAAAAAATCAAAAAATCTTAATGCTAAGCTACACGTGACTAAATTGCTTGAGTCCCACATTTCTCTTTTACTCGCATTTATTTCAGAAATTTCAGTGGGGGTTTTCTTTGAAATAAACATAAAAATGTTACCTAATATAATATTATATATATTCATGACCATATATATTAGAAATCTCAGTGGGGGCGGAGGCCCACACTCGCCTATGTGTGGGTCCGCCACTGCCCTCACGACCCGCCACCTGTTACCTTGTACAACTTGCTTATCCAAGCTTTTCAATAGTCTTGACTCTTGAGGAGTGAACTTTGGTGCCCATAATACATCTCAGAGATGATTACAATACACCTTTTCAATTTTCTTGATCCCTGCAAATATCCACTTGTATGCACATATATCATTCTGTATGTACAAGCATGCATGGAGAAAGAAAAGCGGACAACCTAGTTGTAGACGAGCTTGATTTTCGATTTCGTGCTAATGATTAGTGCTATGAGGTCTTACACATATTCTTCAAATGAGGTAATATCTCATTAGTGAGGCTATTGTATTCATTCTGTGTATGAGGTTATTATGATGATGCCATCATTCTCGAATGATCATAATGCTTTGGAGAAATTCCATGATGTTTTTTGATTGATTGATGCTTTGGAGTAGTAACTTTGAGCTAAGGTTCTGTTTTCTCATTCCTTCTCTCTTTGGCCGAGAAGTTCTTATTGATTATTGAATATCTGTTTTTTCTTTTTCTTTTGTACATTTCCAGAACCAGATGCATCAATATAAAGATACATATTGCAAGGCAGTATTGATATATTGTATGGAGTTTGAGAGTGTAAGGTTTGCCAGGTTTGATGGGCTTTGTTGTGTGATCAACCCATCATTCTCTTTGAGGTTGGTAAGGTGTTAGGGCTCCACGTCGGCGGTCGTCGCTTCTAGGCACCTGCAGAGACAAAAACAAGAAACAAGTCAGGTCTGAAAATCACCTTGGACCAGAGCAAGGCCCTAAGTCACAACAGTCAACGGATCTGTAAAGATCCGGCCCGTGAGAGGACTTAGGCTTGAATAGTTACCAAAGTACAGTGAGCGGCAATAAGAAAGAACAGATCTAGAGTATATATATATATATATATATATATATATATATATATATATATCTATGAAAATACAGAGATAGAATATGTATTAGGCTCAGGACTGTAGATCCATCCTCGTAGTATGACTGGTGGTAGTGTAACAGGCAGTGAAGTCACAGTGGCCTCGCCGGAGACCCAAGAGCACTCACGCCTCACCGTCGACTCCGCCTCACAAAGAGGTTAATCACACGCACGCCCGAAACTTCACCGGAGTTCTCTGGCTTCCGAGCTCACAAGGAGATCGCCGAGATCACAGAGGAAGTTACAGCGTCGGTGAACGGAGAAGGAAATCGCACGCACTCAAAGGTGTATCGCACACACACACTGCTAGGGTTTTGAGAGGGACGAAGTGAGTGAATGCGGTGGGCTGAGGTTCAATATATCATAGCCAAGGACGAACCAGATTGCATCTCACACAACAACCCTACATCCAACGGTCAAGAATGGTCAACGATTAATTGTATTCAGAAACAATTAATATGGGCTGGGCTAAAAGGGGTGAAAGCAAATGGGCTCGATGGGCTAGAGTCTAAATGGGCTGACACCTCATTGGGCCCGGCTGCCAAACTGAATTAAGGAAACATGGGCCAACACTATCAACTCCAACATTCTCCACCTTGTTGGCCACCACCACACAGTCATAATCACACCTACTAGGAACACAGTCAAACACAAGTTTTGAACACAAGTACAGTCTCATCATCGCCTAGCCCCGCTGCCGGAGCAACGGGGACTTTCCCCTGCTGACTTAACAGCAAGGGTGGTTGCCCTGAGCAACCGTCACACTGAGGTGACAGCTAACACCCCAAAGGGTGAGAGCTTAAAACATGTTTCTTCTGAAACACCACTGACTCAGGGTGAGTGGAAAAGCGTGGGCTTTAAGGCTGTTTCTTTTCATAGAAACGCCTGTTGCACCCAAAGCAACAGGCAAAACACCTCCTGGGCTGGCTACACAACAGCAGCACCCCAAGGGGTACACTGGCACAACATCAGCCCAGGGGACTGAAGTTCAAGAACTTCAGACAGAATTGGAATTTCTCTAGTGGAAGGGGCTTAGTCCCCATATCAGCAGGGTTGAGATTAGTGGATATCTTATCAAGCAAAATATCACCCTTTTCAACAAGATCACGAATGAAATGGAACCTAACATCTATATGCTTAGTTCTATCATGGAATACAGGGTTTCTGCACAGTTGGATGCCAGATTGACTATCAGAGAAAACTACCACAGAATCATGCAACAACTTCAGTTCAGTTAGCAATCCTTGTAGGTACCGGTATACCGATCCGATCGATACACCGTGTGTGCGGAAGCGTGTAAAGCAATAGATCTACTATGGCATGATCTTAGTGCACACTTAATGTGTATAAGAACACATTATAAACATATATATATATACACATCCAATATATATATATATAAAGTTCAACGATTACTTACTTATGGTAACGAAGTGATTCGTTGATGTCGTTGAGGTGGTGTTGAGTCGATTGAACCACCTCAAATGGATCAGCCTCTCGAAGCTCTCCTTGTGAATGACCTCGTCACTCCTCTTGTCTAGATCGTCCGGATGTGGAAGCCGCACAAATGGCCCGGCCTATACGTGTTGCACACGAACCCGGAAAATGAACTTGCTTGCTTGATAGATTGAAGTGGTTCTCCAAGAACTCTTTTCTCTCTCTTTGGTGTGATTTTCGTAGCTGAATATTGTGGTGAGAAAATCAGCATTTTCTCACCTATTAAACCATGAAATAACACCAAGTAACCTCCCCCATAATGGTGATATTGATGTAGAATCATTATCACACATTAAGGTGTGTTAATGGTGAAGTTGAATGGTCATGTCCACATCCTCATGCCACATTGCATTGGATGTGGTCCCATTCGCTTGCATGGCATGCCATGTCACACCATGTGACATGCATTCCATGCAAGCCATGCATCCCATGCATGTACGTAAATCACATCGAATATAAACCTAGTTTATATATTTGTCGATTCCAAATCGACTCATTTTAGCAAACACTTATAGTTCGTATTTTCGGCTCGTGTGTGACCCTGTAGGTATAATTATCGATCAATATTATATTGCTCCCAGCAATAAATATTATCTAATAATTATTTAAACATCCATAGACGACCTTATGACTTTATCGATTGCACACGTAGGATCGAAGGACATATCCCAACAATCCTTTCAACCAAATAGCTTCTTTAAAGGCATCAGTAATAGCAATATATTCAGATTCAGTTGTAGACAAAGCAACAATATTTTGCAATTGGGATTTCCAGCTAACACATGAATTACAAACAGTAAACACATATGAAGTTGAAGATTTTCTAGAATCTCTACAGTTTGCATAATTGGCATCAACATATCCACTCAACACAACACCACTTTTACATTTCAGAAATTTCAGGCCATAAGACTTAGAACCAGCAAGATATCTAAGCAACCACTTCATGGCCTCCCAATAAGGCTGACCAGGATTAGACATGTATCTACTCAAGCAACTAACATCATAGGCAATATCAGGTCTAGTGCTAACTGATACCAGCATAGACTGTAAAACCAGATTTATCACTATGATACGAATCTGGACGTGACCACGTATTTTCCACAGTCTCGACTCTCCAAGTGGCCGGTAAGACATGTATCCCATTATAAAATGGAGGACAATCCCATCTTGTCAATCCAAGCTCTCCCACTTGCTTCCTGATATACCCAATAACAAGTTTTATAACCTCCTTTTACGAAAGGCGTTTACTTGTATCAAAGTACACCATTTTACAATGGAATTACTCTGGACTACTCAGGTCAGAGGAAATTTCTCGACAGTCAATGAAATAGTATTATGACTCGAAATCTTAAATACTATTCCAGTCGGGTCTGTTCGATCATTAGCTCCCAGCTAATATCTATGTAATTGTACTTGATGTCCCACATCACTAGCCCATGAAGCGGCGCTATAGTACACATTACAATCTAGTTCATTGTATTATCAGTTTGTCCGTACTTGATAATACGAACTAGGAACAATTCTATGATTTAATTATATTAGTTCAACAATTGGGACTTCATTTATGTGGTAAATCGACCTCATAACCCAATTAATATAATTTAATCATATGGACAATTCATACAATTTAAACCACAATTATATGAAGAAATTTATTGAATATCATAAAAGATACGTGAATGTTTACATAAACTCCAAAAGTAGACAATACAGTAATAGGAATCACAATCCATCTCTAAGATATCATATCCCTATTGCAGTCGTATGAGCATCATGCTTTGACTGCTGGAGTGGTTTAGTTAACGGGTCTGCAACATTATCATCAGTTGCAACTTTATTTATCTCGATGTCTCCACGACTAACTATCTCCCTGAGAATGTGGAACTTCCTGAGCACATGTTTGGATTTGTGGTGCTCCCTAGGCTCCTTGGCTTGCGCGATAGCTCCACTATTATCACAATAGAGAGATATCGGATGGGCCGAACTAGGTACAACACCAAGCTCATCTAAGAACTTTCTTATCCAAACGGCCTCCTTTCCTGCTTCAGATGCAGCAATGTACTCAGCCTCTGTAGTAGAATCAGCTACGGTGGGTTGCTTGGAACTCTTCCAGCTCACCACACCTCCATTCAGACAAAAGACAAAACCGGACTGAGACCGGAAATCATCTTTGTCTGTTTGGAAGCTTGCATCCGTATATCCTGTCACAACCAACTCTTTTTGTCCTCCAAAGACAAGAAAATACTCTTTAGTCCTTCTAAGGTACTTAAGAATATTCTTGGCCGCAGTCCAATGCGCCTCACATGGGTTTCCTTGAAACCGACTCGTCATGCTCAAAGCATACGATACATCCGGTCGTGTACATATCATGGCGTACATAATAGACCCTATTGCCGAAGCATAAGGAATATTTGCCATCCTCATTTGCTCATCAGGTCCCGAAGGGCACTGCCTCTTGCTTAAAGATGTACCATGAGTCATTGGAATGAGACCCTTCTTGGCGTCTTTCATTCTGAACCTGTCAAGCACCTTATCAATATAGGTTGCTTGACTAAGTCCAAGCATCCTTTGCGATCTGTTCCGACAGATCTTGATGCCCAATATGTACTGTGCTTCTCCAAGATCCTTCATTGAAAACCATCTTCCAAGCCATTCTTTAACAGAATTAAGCATAGGAATATTGTTTCCAATAAGGAGTATGTCATCGACATACAACACAATGAATACAACGTAACTCCCACTGACCTTCTTGTAAACACAAGAGTCTTCCATGTTCTTTTGAAATCCAAACTCTTGTATGGATTCATCGAACCGAAGATTCCAGCTCCGAGATGCTTGCTTTAATCCATAGATGGATCTATTAAGCTTGCATACTCTCTCAGCCTGATTAGGATCGATAAAACCCTCTGGTAATTTAATCATAACAACTGGTGAAAAGGTTTCATCATAATCCACCCCGTGAATTTGTTTATATCCTTTTGCCACCAACCTTGCTTTGAAAACACTAGGTTTTCCATTCATGTCTGTTTTTATCTTGTAAATCCATTTGCATCCAATGGGCCTAGCCCCTTTAGGCAAATCGACCAAGTTCCAAACTTGATTTTCAGACATTGATTCCATTTCAGATTTCATGGCACCCTGCCATTTCTCGGAATCTGGACTCGTCATAGCTTGGATATAGTTCGAAGGTTCATTGCTTTCTAAAAGCATGACTTCATAGCTCTCATTTGTCAGAATACCTAAGTATCTGTCAGGTTGAGATCTAATCCTTCCGGACCTTCGAGGGTTAGGTGTTGTTTCCAAAACCACTGGATCACTCTCGACTTGGTCTTGAGTGTCCATCTCAGTTTGATCTTCTTGAACCTCGTTCAAGTTTTCTTGAACTTCGTTCAATTCAACTGAGCTCCCACTTACTTTCTTGGAAAGATATTCCTTTTCAAGAAATACACCATCTCGAGCAACAAAGACTTTGTTCTCAGATTGGTTGTAAAAGTAGTACCCTCGTGTTTCTTTTGGATAACCCACAAAGAAACATTTATCCGATTTGGGTTCAAGCTTTGTAGAGATATTTCTTTTCACATAAGCTTCACATCCCCAAATCTTGATATAAGACAAGTTAGGGACCTTCCCTTTCCATACCTCGTATGGTGTCTTATCAACAGCTTTTGACGGTGTCCTATTCAGTGTATAGGCCGCTGTTAAAAGTGCGTGTCCCCAAAAAGATTTTGGTAGTTCACTAAGGCTCATCATCGATCGAACCATATCCAATAAGGTTCTATTCCTCCTTTCGGAAACACCATTCATCTGGGGTGTTCCAGGAGGAGTGAGTTGATATAGAATACCACAACTCATAAGATGATCATCGAATTCTTGGCTAAGATATTCACCACCTCGATCCGATCGAATGGCTTTTATCTTCTTACCAAGTTGATTCTCAACTTCATTTTGGAATTCTTTGAACTTTTCAAAGGCTTCCGACTTATGCCTCATTAAATAGACATAACCATATCTACTTAAGTCATCGGTAAAAGTTATGAAGTAGAAATAACCTCCACGTGCTTGTGAGCTCATTGGACCACATACATCAGTATGGATTAAACCCAATAGATCACTTGCACGTTCTCCTTTTCCTATAAAAGGTGACTTTGTCATTTTGCCCATCAAACATCCTTCACATGTATCGAATGACTCCAAGTCAAAAGATTTGAGAATACCTTCTTTAAGAAGTTTCTCTACACGTTTAATGTTGACGTTGCCTAATCGACAATGCCAAAGGTATGTTTCATTGAATTCATTCGATTTGGCCTTTTTGGTATCAATGTTATATATATGATTGTCAAGTTGAAGTATATATAAACCATGTTCTAATCGTGCCGAACCATAGAACACTCCACTTTTTGAAATAGTAAATAAACCATTTATTATAGTGAAGGAAAATCCTTCAGTATCCAATACTGAAATAGAAATGATGTTCTTGGTAATACTTGGAACGAAATAAACATTATTCAATACTAAAACAAGGCCCGAAGGCAAACACAAATCATAAGATCCTACGGCTAATGCAGCGACCCTTGCTCCATTTCCAACCCGCAGATCGACATCTCCCTTTACCAAAGTTCTACTTCTTTGCAGTCCCTGCACATGTGAAACAATGTGAGCACCGCATCCGGTATCCAATACCCAAGAAGAAGAATTTGTAAAGTTTATGTCTATGACATAAATACCTGAAGATGAAGGAACGACACCGTTCTTCACATCCTCCTTGAACTTGGGGCAATCTCGCTTGTAGTGTCCAACACTCTTGCAGTAGAAACACTCAGATTCCCCAGGAACCTTAGAAGCTTTCAAGAACCTTTTGGAAGGAGTTGCCACAACTTTTCCCTTTCCCTTTGCCTTTCACTTCTGGTTTCTTAATCCCCTTGAACTTTTTGGTACCTCCTTCCCGAATCATAAGAACTTCCCTCCTAGGGTCCTTCTTAATCGCCGGCTCAGCAGCCTTAAGCATCCCATGGAGCTCATGAAGCGATTTCTTCAGTCCATTCATGTGGAAATTCAGCCTAAAGGCGTCATAACCATCATGAAGAGAATGGAGAATGAAATTGGTAGCCAACTCCTCATCATATGCAAAACCGAGGCGAGCACTTGAAGCAAATAATCCAATAATTTGCTGCACATGTGGTCCCACGGGTTTACCCTTTTCCAGCCTAGCTGTTGCTATAGCCCGGGTGACACCGAAGCGCTCAATCCTAGCCTGTTCCCCGAACATGCTCTTGAGCTCTTCTATGATGTCATAGGCTTCCATGAACTCGAATTGTTTTTGCAACTCGGGTACCATGGATGCCAACATCAAACATGTCACCTCATTCGAGGCTTTCTTAGCAAGGGCATATGATGCCTTTTGGGCATCCGTGCCCCCATCAGCGGGAAGCACGGGAAGGGGTTTGTCCAACATACTTTCCTTTTCTTCGTATTTGAGGACTATCCTCAAGTTACGTTGCCAATCAAGGAAATTGGTGTTGTTCAACTTTTCTCTATCCAAGATAGAGCTGAACTTGAATTGAGTTGAGACAGACATATTATACTACAGAAGAAAGATAAAAACGTAAGTAAACATTCACAAAGCGGTAAACAAATAAGGTTGTCTAGCAAAACTACTTTATTTGTTCCATTTTGTTCATTCGATATCCAATATCGTCGTTCCCAATTATTTTAATGACAAAAACGTGATAAATCGTAAGTGAAAACTCGAGGTTTTCTAACCAGCGATCTTATCATGCAATTGAAGCCCTATCTCTCATTAAAATGAGGGAGCCAACCAGACAATCGATTCACGCCATCCAATGGCTCGAAAGTCTCTAATTTGTGTCATTGATAAACTTAAGTGTTTAGGATTAAATCACTCCCCGAGGTGTAAATAATCCTAACCTTATAATTCATCAAATGAAAGACAAATTAGGCATTTGTTTTTGAAATTTTAATAAATTAGAACAAAACGATCCCAAGACCCTCATCTTGCGAATCCTTAAGCCGACTGAGTCCGCACTTAAGAACTCCAAGATAGGTAGACATTCCATGTCAATGACATCTAATGTCACCCTCGGTCGATGAGAGTCCCATTCTCATCTCATGTCTCGATAGCCACGCCTGCAGTGGATCTATCGATGAGAAAACCAAACTCACGTGTAAGGGTCTAACCCTTACTCCCACTTATCCCAAGATAACAAGTAGTACCCCGCTGAGGCGGACCTACCAACTTATGATCGAGGGCTTCATGAGTGTGACATTTTGGACAAGACATTATACTCATTATTATTGAGAACTTGCATGCATAGGTTTGTTTATATGTAAGTTGAACATTTATAACATAAAACAACCTATAACTAGCAAAGCATATAAATACGAAATCGAAAGGCCCCTAGAACCTCACAACTCTCAAACGAAAAGATTAAAAGCAACAAATAGGCCTTGAACATCTTCTGGACTGGTCCTCGCCCTCCGTTTCAGTTCCGCGGTCGCCGATTTTGGTCAAAACAAGTCATTACCCCAAAAACCACGAACAGCGCCCGCCGTTTTACAACCAGCGGGTGCTGAACACCACCGGCGGTCGCCGTTTCCAAAACGGCGCCCGCCGAAAGGGCAAAAACCCGTCTGCCCCAAAAAAGAGCTTTCGGCGGTCGCCGTTTCCAAAACGGCGCCCGCCGAAACAAAACAGCGCCCGCTGGAGCTACAACGGCGCCCGCCGTTTGGCTCCAGCAGCCCGGTTTTGTCCGCTTTGCTTCGTTTTGCTTCGTTTCTTCTCGTTTTCGCCGGAGAGCCGAGATCCTCCATCGAACCATGGACCAAGTCCATCGCTTACAAGTAGTACAATACAAATATAATAGAAAAACCTATCTATTACAAATGATTCCAAGGGACGCAGCCCTCAAATACTACGGCCAATCGAAACGTAAAAAACGACAATTTCATTCACCCGACCACTAACGGTGGCCGGCCTTACATCTAATCACATAGATACAAATAAAAAAGTAATCCAATTATGTTGAATTAACCTTCTTGTCCAACACAAAAGTGTGCACGAGCCCTAGGCTCTGATACCAATTGTAGGTACCGGTATACCGATCCGATCGATACACCGTGTGTGCGGAAGCGTGTAAAGCAATAGATCTACTATTCCATGATCTTAGTGCACACTTAATGTGTATAAGAACACATTATAAACATATATATATATACACATCCAATATATATATATATATAAAGTTCAACGATTACTTACTTATGGTAACGAAGTGATTCGTTGATGTCGTTGAGGTGGTGTTGAGTCGATTGAACCACCTCAAATGGATCAGCCTCTCGAAGCTCTCCTTGTGAATGACCTCGTCACTCCTCTTGTCTAGATCGTCCGGATGTGGAAGCCGCACAAATGGCCCGGCCTCTACGTGTTGCACACGAACCCGAAAAATGAAATTGCTTGCTTGATAGATTGAAGTGGTTCTCCAAGAACTCTTTTCTCTCTCTTTGGTGTGATTTTCGTAGCTGAATATTGTGGTGAGAAAATCAGCATTTTCTCACCTATTAAACCATGAAATAACACCAAGTAACCTCCCCCATAATGGTGATATTGATGTAGAATCATTATCACACATTAAGGTGTGTTAATGGTGAAGTTGAATGGTCATGTCCACATCCTCATGCCACATTGCATTGGATGTGGTCCCATTCGCTTGCATGGCATGCCATGTCACACCATGTGACATGCATTCCATGCAAGCCATGCATCCCATGCATGTACGTAAATCACATCGAATATAAACCTAGTTTATATATTTGTCGATTCCAAATCGACTCATTTTAGCAAACACTTATAGTTCGTATTTTCGGCTCGTGTGTGACCCTGTAGGTATAATTATCGATCAATATTATATTGCTCCCAGCAATAAATATTATCTAATAATTATTTAAACATCCATAGACGACCTTATGACTTTATCGATTGCACACGTAGGATCGAAGGACATATCCCAACAATCCTTTCAACCAAATAGCTTCTTTAAAGGCATCAGTAATAGCAATATATTCAGATTCAGTTGTAGACAAAGCAACAATATTTTGCAATTGGGATTTCCAGCTAACACATGAATTACAAACAGTAAACACATAGGAAGTTGAAGATTTTCTAGAATCTCTACAGTTTGCATAATTGGCATCAACATATCCACTCAACACAACACCACTTTTACATTTCAGAAATTTCAGGCCATAAGACTTAGAACCAGCAAGATATCTAAGCAACCACTTCATGGCCTCCCAATGAGGCTGACCAGGATTAGACATGTATCTACTCAAGCAACTAACAGCATAGACAATATCAGGTCTAGTGTTAACTGATTTACATGTTTTTGTGCTACTTTTCCTATAATGTTTTGTGTCGTCTCATGCCATTTTGTGTCATTCTTGTGCATCATTCTCATGATTATCAGTTGGTTTGACGTTTTGTGGAGTGTGTAGGTGTATGATCATGTTCAATGCGAAAACGAGCAAAAACGAGTTGAAAAACGGTAAATTGATTTGACCGACCACCTATCGTGATTGCGCTGCAAACTTGGCCACTTTGGTTCTCCCAGATCCGACCACATACATGCATGGTCCATACCTTGTCGGAAAGCTCTCGAAGAGTTGTACGAGGCCCTGCACTTTTATTATCATATATCCCCGTGATATAGTCACAGTACTTGAGTTTCCAGACCAGTCTGCAGCTGCCCGGAGTGTATGCGCAGCAAACTTGGAGAGCTTGGGTCTCCCAACTCGGACCACCTATACCAATGATCTATATCTCTACGGAAAGCCCTTGGAGTGCTCTACATGGCCCAGCCGTCCAAGCGCTCGCTCGCGACCACCACTAGGCGAGCGCTCGATGACCAGGCGCTCGCTTGGCCCTAACTTCAGAGAACCAGTTTTTGGCACCAAGCGCCCGCTCCCCTACCAGGCGGTCGCCTGCCTCCTGCCGCGCGCGAGCGCCTCCTGCCCTCAGGCGCTCGCCTGCCCCGTTTCGGCCAGATTTGACCCGTTTTGACCCTCGATTTCCAAGACTACTTATTAGGTTTTTGAACCTAGGTTTGACACACTTTTTCACTTATTTTCTGGGATTAGAGAGAATACATTGAGACTCGACATACTAGGTGTTCATCATCGATTTTTCTTTCATTGATTCGTGGATATTAATCGTGGTTAGCACCGATTATTGTTTACTTCGAACAAGTAATCTAGTAAGCTTTATTTCTTTTCAATTTCGTTCTTAATTATTTGCTTGTGTTCTTACTCTAGTTCTTTCATCATGAATTCATATATCTCTATTTGTTTGTTCTCGATTATTAATATGAGTAGCTAATTTGTTCGCTAGGGTTAGGAGGATTCAAACATGAACTAGGGCTTGAAATTTACAAACGCATCAAAGGTGTTCGATAAATTGCCAACATGATTTTAAAACTTTTGTATGAGGCTTAGGAGCAATTACAAAACATAGGATTATCGAACACCCTAAAATCTACCGGCGACGGACGTTTTAGTTTTGATTCGTACCTCGTTAATTGACAACCCGAAGTTTATGTTTGATGAACCCGAAGCCCTATTCATTCTTTTTATTAATTACACCTTGTTAATTTTCGTTAATTGCTTCTTCATTATTTTTAGCTTATTTTTAGTTTATTAATTCTTAGTTAATTTTAGTTTAAAACAAAACCAATCAAAATGCATTATGCTATAATTCTTTTCTTTCTTCTCGTTGCAAACAAATAAACAAGAATACGTGCCGATAGTAGTGTTCCTCGTGAGATCGACTAGGGCGAATTGCTTCGGCAATAAGTTCGGTTATTTTTATTTTGATTTGAAGCTAACCATGAGATACATAACAGATCCTATAGCACATGCATAGGGCACAAAATTCATAGCTTCAAATTCAGACTCAGTTTTGGGACATTGATCTTTAGACAGAACAAAATGACCAGCAAGAGGCACAGAAACAGATTTGCATTTAGACATGTTAAATCTTTCAAGCAGCTTATCAACATATGAAGATTGGTGAAGATGAATGCAACAGTCAGCCCTATTTCTATCAATGTTCATGCCAAGGATTTTTCTAGCATCACCTAAGTCTTTCATCTCAAATTTAGAGCATAAATGTTTCTGGACAGATTTAACAGACTTCAAACAGGAGCTAAAAATCAACATATCATCAACATATAGAACAAGTTAGACAGGCACTTTGGAATCACAAGTATAATACAGACAGGGATCATAAGAACTCTTACTGAATTTCAAAGAAAGCATAAATTCATCAAACTTTTTATTCCATTGCCTGGGGGACTGTTTTAAACCATACAGAGACTTTTTCAGCAAACACACATGTTCAGATTTATTATCCTCAATAAACCCCTCAGGTTGTTTCATAAAAATCTTTTCATCTAATTCACCATGCAAGAAAGCAGTTTTCACATCCATTTGTTTCATTTCCCAATCAAACTGAGCACACAGAGCAAGCATAATTCTGACAGTAGTGAACTTAACAACAGGAGCAAATATCTCAGTATAATCAACCCCTTCCCTTTGAGAGAACCCCTTAGCAACCAACCTAGCCTTAAATCTGACCTCACTACCCTCATGCTTGACCTTGTACAACCATTTACAGTCTACCACAGAGCATTTAGGGGGTTTGGGGACCAAAGTCCAAGTTTCATTTTTCAAAAGTGAGTTCATTTCATCTTTCATAGCACTTAACCATTTTTCAGAATGTTCAGATTTCATGGCTTCATCAAAGGTTCTTGGTTCACAGTTCTCAATCAAATCATGCATATTGAACACAAAATTACCAAGTTGGAAATCATCAAATCTAGCAGGCAGCCTAGGGTTCCTCCTAGTCCTATCCCTAGTTAATTGATAACTAGTCAGATTGGGATTCTCATCAACAACAGTTTCATCTTGTTCATATTCAGCATGCATGGGGGGATTATCATTTGCAGGTAAGTTCACAGGATTTGGATTCACAGGATTCAAGTTTGGATTATCAGCAGGAGCATTATCAGCATTTTCATTCAACTCAACAACAGGATTTTCAGGCATATCAGCAGGCAAGTTGACAGAAGTATCAGAAGCAGGCAAGTCATGCACACCTAAGGGACCTACAGAGGGAGTAGACTCCACCTCACCAGAGGTACCACCAACCTTAGGGTTTCTAGCATTTAGACAAGGCATTTCATTTTCATTAAAAATTACATCTCTGCTTACTATGGTTCTAAAACCAAGTTCACTTCTGAGCCACAGCCTGTAGCCCTTGGTCCCCTCAAGATATCCAAGAAAGACACACTTCCTAGACCTAGGTTCAAGTTTATTAGTTGAATGATGCACAAAAGCAGAACAGCCAAACACTCTCAAATTAGCCAAACTCACAGATTTTCCAGAAAAGACAGACTCAGGACACTTTCCTTTTAAGGGCACACTAGGTGACCTATTAATCAAATATGCAGCAGTCAAGACAGCTTCACCCCAGAACCTTTTGCTAAGGCCTGAAGATGTCAACAAACATCTAACCTTCTCTAGAAGGGTCCTATTCATCCTTTCAGCAACTCCATTTTGCTGGGGGGGTATAAGGAACTGTACTATGTCTCTTAATACCAGATTGGGCACATAAGTTATCCATTTCAGCATTACAAAACTCTAGGCCATTATCAGTTCTTAACACTTTAATTTTCTGACCAGTTTGATTTTCAATTAAGGTTTTAAAATCACTGAACTTTTGTAAAACATCAGATTTGTTTTTCATCAAGAAAACCCACACCAATCTGGAAAAATCATC
This sequence comes from Euphrasia confusa, assembly GCA_954870475.1. NCBI lineage: Eukaryota > Viridiplantae > Streptophyta > Magnoliopsida > Lamiales > Orobanchaceae > Euphrasia > Euphrasia confusa. The sequence goes on along the minus strand of OX940949.1, from coordinate 48,199,832 downwards.
AGTCACAGATAAGAAGTATTTATTACCACCTTGGGTAGGTTCAGGGGAAGGACCCCAACAATCAGCATGCAAGTATTCAAGCACAGCAGAAGTAGTAGGTGAAGGTACCGGTATATCGATCCAATCGATATACCGTGTGTGAGGAAGCGTGTAAAGCAATAGATATACTATGCCATGATCTTAGTGCACACATATATATGTATAGACACATATTTATATATATATATACATCCAATATATATATATATAGAGAGATTAACAAGAACACTTACAACCGGTGTAGCGTGCCTCGTTGATGTTGATGAAGGTGGTGTTGAGTCGATTGAACCACCTTCATGGATCAGTCTTGAGAATGACCTCGTCACTCTTCTTGTCTAGATCGCCCGGATGTTGAAGCCGCACAAATGGCCCGGCCTCTACGTGTTTCACACGAACCCGGAAAATGAACTTGCTTGCTTGTTTGAAAATGGTTCTCCAAGAACTCTCTTCTCTCTCTATTTTGTGTATCATTTTCGTGGCTGATCAAAAGTGATATGAAAACACATGTTTTCATCACTATATTGATCACCATTAACCTCCCATGTAACCCCCACCATAATGTGCATCATAATGCACAAGTAATGGTGGATAATGGGGAGGTGAAGGGTCATTTCCACATCATCATGCCAAATTGCATTAGATGTGGTCCCCTTGCTTGTGTGGCATGCCATGTCACACCATGTGACATGCATCCATTAAAGCCATGCATCTCATGCATGCCATGCATCCCATGCATGTGAAAATCCATACGTATTGATTCTAAATCAATATAACAAGCAACGTAATTCCGACTCGTGTGTGACCCTGTAGGTATGATTTATTGATCAATATTATGTTGTTCCCAACAATTAATATTATCGAATAATCATTTAACATCCATAGACGACCTTATGACTTTATCGATTGCACACGTAGGATCGAAGGACATATCCCAACAATCTCCCACTTGGCCTTCAGAGCCAGTGTGCTGCCAACTTCCTGTTGTCACTTTATGTCTAAGTTTGAACTTGAGGCAAGACTTGAGTCATCCTCAATCGGTTCAAACCTTTCTTGGACTTTGAGACAGACTGTAAAACCAGATTTATCACTATGATACGAATCTGGACGTGGCCACGTATTTTCCACAGTCTCGACTCTCCAAGTGGCCGGTAAGACATGTATCCCATTATAAAAAGGAGGACAATCCCATCTTGTCAATCCAAGCTCTCCCACTTGCTTCCTGATATACCCAATAACAAGTTTTATAACCTCCTTTTACGAAAGGCGTTTACTTGTATCAAAGTACACCATTTCACAATGGAATCACTCTGGACTACTCAGGTCAGAGGAAATTGCTCGACAGTCAATGAAATAGTATTATGACTCGAAATCTTAAATACTATTCCAGTCGGGTCTGTTCGATCATTAGCTCCCAGCTAATATCTATGTAATTGTACTTGATGTCCCACATCACTAGCCCATGAAGCGGCGCTATAGTACACATTACAAACTAGTTCATTGTATTATCGGTTTGTCCGTACTCGATTATACGAACCAGGAACAACTATATGATTCAAGTGTATCAGTTCAACCATTGGGACTTCATTATGCGGTAAGTCGACCCCATAACCCAATTGATATCACTTACTCATTTGGACAATTCATATAAATTAAACCATATTTATATGAAGAATTATGTATTATACATATGAGTGAATGTTTACCAATTCTCCAAAAGTATCTAATACAGTAATAGAAATCACAACCCATCTCTAAGATGTCTGATCTCTATTGCAGTCGTGAAAGCCTCAAGCTTAAACTGCTGGAGAGGTTTAGAAAGCGGGTTTGCAACCTTATCAAAAGTTGCAACTTTATTATCTCGATGTATCCACAAAACTATCTCCCAGATAATGTGGAACTTCCTGAGCACCAGTTTTAGACTTGTGGTGCTTCCTAGCTCATTGGCTTGCGCGATAACTCTACTATAAATAGAGAACTATCGGATGGGCTGAGCTAGTTACGCCACCTAGTTCATTCAAGAACTTTCAAATCTTAACTGCCAACATTACTGCATCCAATGCAATACTGTGCTCAGCTTCTGTAGTTTAATAAGCTATATTGCATTGCATGGAACTATTCCAGCAAATATCACCTCTAACCAGACAAAAGATATAACCAGATTAAAATCGGAAATTATCTTAGTCTGTTTTAAAGTTAGCATTCAAACAGGTTGTTAATATCAACTCTTTTTGTCTTCCAAAGACAACAAAATATTCTTTAGTCCATCTAAGGTACATAAGAATATTATTAGCCGCAGTCTAATGCGCCTCGCCTGGGTTTCCTTGAAACCGAATCGTCACGCTCAAAGCATACGATACGTCCAGTCGTGTACATATCATGGCGTACATTATAGACCCTATTGCCGAAGCATAAGGAATGTTTTCCATCCTCTTTTGCTCATCAAGTCCCGTATGGCCTTGAATCTTGCTAAGAGATGTGCCATGAGTAATTGGAATGAGACCCTTTTTGGTGTCTTTCATTCTGAACTTATCAAGCACCTTTTCAAAATAGGTCGCTTTACTAAGTCCAAACATCCTTTTCGATCTGTTCCGACAGATCTTGATGCCCAATATGTACTGTGCTTCTCCAAGATCCTTCATTAAAAACATCTTCCAAGCCATTCTTTAACAGAATTAAGCATAGGAAAATTGTTTCTAATAAGGAGTATGTCACCGACATACAACACAATTAATACAACGTAACTCCCATTGATCTTCTTGTAAAACAAGACTCTTCCGAGTTCCTCTGAAATCCAAATCCCAGTATGGATTCATTGAACTGAAGATTGCTACTCCGATATGCTTGCATAATTTCTTAGCCTTATTACGATCGATAAAACTCTTTGGTTGTGTCAAAACACATTCTCTTCTAGAATCCAATTCAAGAAGTTAGTTTTAACATCCAATATTACCATAACTCATTATCAAGATGAGTAGTAATGGCTAAGATAATCTGAATGATTTAATCAAAGCAATTGGTGAAAGTTTTTCCATAATCCACCTCGTGAATAAAACTTTTACCATCAACCTTGCTTTGAAAACCCTAGGTTTTCCATCTGTCTGTATAGATCTTAAAGATCTATTAGCATTCATTGGGTTTAACCCCTTGATGCAAATATATCAAGTTCCAAACTTGATTATCAGATATTGATATCATCTCAGATTTCATGGCACCATGCCAATTTTTAGTAGCTGGACTCGTCATAGCTCGGAATTAGGTCGAAGGTTCACCGCTTTCCAAAAGCATGAATTCATATCTCTCATTGGTCACAATATCTAAGTATTTGAATAATAGAGATAGATTTATGCCTTTCGGACCTACGAGGGCTGGTATGGCTTCCAAAACCATAAGAATACTCTCAACCCAGTCTTGAGTATTCATCATTGGTTGTTTCACTTGAACCTCGTTCAAGACAACCTATCTCCCACTGAATTTCTAGGAAAGATAACTCTTTTCAAGAAACTCACTATCTCGAGCAACAAAATATTATTCTCAGATAGATCGTAGAAGTTGTACCCTCGAGTTTCTTATGGATACCATAAAGAAACTTTTATCCCATTTGAGTTCAAGCTCTATAGAGATAAATCTCGTCAGAGAAGCTTTTAGAACCTCAAATTTTGATGAAAACAATTTAGGGACCCTCCCTTTCCATACCTAGTATGGTGTCTTATCAACAGCTTTTGACAGCTTCCTATTCAGTGTATAAGTTGAAGTCTAGAATTGTGTGTTCCCAAAAGAGACCAGTAGTTCATTTAGACCTCTCATCGAATGGTCTAACTATATCTTATATAGTTTGTTTTCTCTTTTCCGAAACATAACCTTCATGTGCTTGTGAACTAATAGGTTCCACATACATCAGTATGGATCATCCCTAATTACTCACATGTTCTCCTTTCTCCAAGAAAGATGACATTGTTATCTTTTCAATCACACATCATTCACATGTATCAAATGACTCCAAGTCAAATGATTCTAAAATTCCTTCTAAAAGAAGCTTCGTAACATGTTTAGATTTTGATTTGATCTAATCAACAATGTTTCAGTTATGTCTCATCGATACTTATTCGATTTGGCCTTTGGTCTTAATGATATATATGATTTGTCAAGTTTAAAGTATACATAAACAATATAATAATCGTACCAAAACAAAGAATAATTCACAATTAAAATAGTTACCAAACTATTTAATAGTGAAAAACTAATCCATCAGTATCCAATACTGAACCAATATTCATTGTTTATTGAAGGTATGAAATTACATAGTTATAATACTAAAACAAGGCCCTAAGGCAAAACAACATCATATGATCATACGGCTAATGCAGCGATCTTCGCTCCATTTCTTGCCCGTAGATCGATATCTCTACTCACCAAACTTACACTTCTATGTAGTTTCTCCACATACAAATGTGAGAACCACATTTGGCATCCAATACCCAAGAAGTAGAATTTGTGAAGTTTAATGTCTATATCATTAATACTTGAAGATGAAGCAACCCCGTTCTTCACATCTTCTTTGAACTTTGGGCAAATTCAATTATTCCCAATAATTGAGTCTCATTCAAATTTCTCATTCAAAATTATCTCAATGTCAAAACGTGATAAATCGTAAGTGAAAAGTCGAAATTTTCTAACCAGCGATAGTATCATGCAATTGAAGCCCTATCTCTCATAAAATATGAGGGAGCCAACCAGACAATCGATTCACGCCATCCAATGGCTCGAAAGTCTCTAATTTGTGTCATTGACGAACTTAAGTGTTTTGGATTAAATCACTCCCCGAGGTGAAAATAATCATAACCTTATAATCCATCAAATGAAAGACAAATTAGGCATTTGTTTTGAAATTGAATAAAATATGAACTTTTATATGTTTGCAAGTAGTGTCCAACACTTTTGCAGTAGACGCATTGAGATTCCCTAGGAACCCTAGTAGCCTTCTTGCCCATGCTCTTTTGACTACCCTATCCCATATCATAAGAATTTCCCTCTTAGGGGTCCTTTTCTATCGCCGGCTCAACAGCCTTGAGCATCCCGTGGAGCTCACGAAGCGATTTCTTCAAACCATTCATATGGAAAATTTAGCCTAAAGGCATTATAACCATAATGAGATTGAAGTATGAAATCGGTTGCCAAATAATCATCATAGGAAAAATCTAGGCGGTCACTTGAAACAAATAATCCAATCATTTGTTGTACATGTGATTCCATAGATTTCCATTTTTCCAGCCTAGCTGAAGCGATGACCCTGGTCATACCGAACCGCTCAATCTTAGCATATTCCCCGAACATGCTATTGAGTTGTTCAATGATATCTTAGGATGTGGTTATCTAACACATTTTCATTGTCTTCGTATTTGAGGACCATCCTCAAATTACGTTGTGAATCAAGAAAATTTATGTTGTTCAATTTTTCATAATCAAGAATTGAACCAAACTTGAATCGAGTTGAAATTAACATGATAAACTACAAAAGAAAGATAAATAAAGTATGTAAACATTCACAAAGCGGTAAACAAATAAGGTTGTCTAACAAGCTACTTATTTATTTCATTTTGTTCAATCGATATCTAATATCTTTGTTCCCTTGAACAAAACAATCCCAAGACCCTCATCTTGCAAATTCTTAAGCCGACTGAGTCCGCACTTAAGAAGTCTAAGATAGGTAGACATCCCATGTCAATGACATCTAATGTCACTCTCGGTCGATGAGAGTCCCATTCTCATCTCATGTCTCAATAGCCACGCCTGCAGTGGATCTATCGATGAGAAAACCAAACTCACGTGTAAGGGTCTAACCCTTACTCCCACTTATCCCAAGATAACAAGTAGTACCCCGCTGAGGCGGACCTACCAACTTATGATCGAGGGCTTCATGAGTGTGATGTTTTTGGACAAGACATTATACTCATTATTTTGGGAACTTGCATGCATAGGTGTTTATATGTAAGTTGAACATTTATAACATATAACATCCTATAACTAGCAAAGCAATATAAATACGAAATCGAAAGGCCCCTAGAACCTCAAAACTCTCAAACGAAAAGAATTAAAGTATTAACAAAAGCCTTGAACATCTTCTGGACTGGTCCTCGCCCTCCGTTTTAGTTCCGTGCCCTCCGATTTTGATCAAAACAAGTCATTACCTCAAAAACCACGAACAGCGCCCGCCGTTTTACAACCAGCGGTCGCTGAACACCACCGGCGGTCGCCGTTTTCAAAACGGCGCCCGCCGAAAAGGCAAAAACCCATCTGCCCCAAAAAAGGCCTTTCGGCGGTCGCCGTTTCCAAAACGGCTCCCGCCGAATCAAAACGGCGCCCGCCGGAGCTCAAACGGCGACCGCCGTTTGGCTCCAGCAGCCCGATTTGCTTCGTTTTGCTTCGTTTGGCTTCGTTTGGCTTCGTTTCTTCTCGTTTTCGCCGGAGAGCCGAGATCCTCCATCGAACCATGGATCAAGTCCATCGCTTACAAGTTTGAACAATACAAATTGAAATAGAAAACCTATCTATTACAAATGATTCCAAGGGACGCAGCCCTCCAAAACTATGGCCAATCGTACGTAAAAAAACGACAATTTCATTCACCCGACCACTAACGGTGGCCGGCCTTACATCTAATCACATAATCACAATTAAACATATAATCCAATTATGTTGATTTAACCTTCGTGTCCAACACAAAAGTGTGCACGAGCCCTAGGCTCTGATACCAATTGAAGTTACCGGTATATCGATCCAATCGATATACCGTGTGTGCAGAAGCGTGTAAAGCAATAGATCTACTATGCCATGATCTTAGTACACACATATATATGTATAGACACATATTTATATATATATACATCCAATATATATATATAGAGAGAGAGATTAACAAGAACACTTACAACCGGTGTAGCGTGCCTCGTTGATGTTGATGAAGGTGGTGTTGAGTCGATTGAACCACCTTCATGGATCAGTCTTGAGAATGACCTCGTCACTCTTCTTGTCTAGATCGCCCGGATGTTGAAGCCGCACAAATGGCCCGGCCTCTACGTGTTGCACACGAACCCGAAAAATGAAATTGCTTGCTTGTTTGAAAATGGTTCTCCAAGAACTCTCTTCTCTCTCTATTTTGTGTATCATTTTCGTGGCTGATCAAAAGTGATATGAAAACACATGTTTTCATCACTATATTGATCACCATTAACCTCCCATGTAACCCCCACCATAATGTGCATCATAATGCACAAGTAATGGTGGATAATGGGGAGGTGAAGGGTCATTTCCACATCATCATGCCAAATTGCATTAGATATGGTCCCCTTGCTTGTGTGGCATGCCATGTCACACCATGTGACATGCATCCATTAAAGCCATGCATCTCATGCATGCCATGCATCCCATGCATGTGAAAATCCATACGTATTGATTCTAAATCAATATAACAAGCAACGTAATTCCGACTCGTGTGTGACCCTGTAGGTATGATTTATTGATCAATATTATATTGTTCCCAACAATTAATATTATCGAATAATCATTTAACATCCATAGACGACCTTATGACTTTATCGATTGCACACGTAGGATCGAAGGACATATCCCAACAGTAGGCACATTGGGGGTGGGGTTCACAGGAAAACTAACCCTAGTTTGCTTTCCTAACACACAAGTTTCACAGAAAGTCATGCATGACATTTTAGTATTACCAAAGTAACCATCAGATTTCAAGAATTCCATGCCTTTCTTACTTATATGACCTAGCCTCTTATGCCAAAGCTCAGAGGCACTATCATGCACAATATGAGCAGATTCTTTCAAGTAAGGAGATGCATTGCAAATATACAGATTATTGCACTTAGCAGCTTTGCACAGAATAATAGAACCCTTAACAATAGTCATGCACCCATTCCCCCATTTCCCAGAAATACCATCAGATTCCAATGCAGCACATGATATCAAATTTTGGCATAGATCAGGCACATGTCTAACATTCCTAAGAGTGTACAGATAGCCAGAGTCAAATTTCACACAGATATCACCAATTCCTTCTACCATGCATCTTTTATCATTAGCCATAGAAATAGAAGAGTTATGCATTTTCTTATATGATGTAAATAGATGCAAGTATGGAGTCATGTGATATGTGCAACCAGAATCAATTAGCCACTTATTTTCATCAAGAAAAGCAGGCAATGCAACATTCACATCAGGAATCATAGTATTCTCAGAAATCATATAAACAACACCAGCATGATCATGTTCAGCAGCAACATTAGCTTGGTCACCATTGACCTTTTTGGGCTTGGGACAATCCTTGATGAAGTGTCCCAGCTCACCACAGTTATAGCACTTATTACCCTTGGGTCTAGACTTAGACCTAGACTTACCCCTCCCCTTCTTCTTGTCATTGTTTTGATTGCCATTACCTTTATGGTTCTGACCACCATTGTTCCTAGACTTAGACCTCCCTCTAACTTGATTAACTTCAGAAACCCTATGGCCTCTATTAGACCTTAAGTCGAATTCTTTGCTTTTAAGCCCATTAATCACAGTTTCTAGAGTCACAGAGTCCCTACCATACTTAATAGCAGATTTCACATCAGAATAGGAATCAGGTATAGCATTCAATAGCACAATAGGGGTATAATCATCAATGTGTTTGTCACCAGTCAACTTAATGTCTTGAATCAGTTTAGTGAATGCATCAATATTATCAGAAATGTCTTTACTCATATCCAATTTAAATCTGAAAAACTTTTCAAGTAAAAACAGTTTACTATTCAGGGAAGTTTCAGTGTAAAGATCATGCAATTTTTCCCAAAGCTCTTTTGCAGATTCAAGTTCACCCACTTTTCTTAAAACAGATTCAGACAAACACAAGATTATGGCTGAGTGGGCAAGTTCATTAGTTTCAGCCTTCATTTCATCAGAGTCATCAGTGGAGTAACTACCACTTATAGCTTTAAAAACTTTTTGTTGGATCAAAATCCCTTTCATCTTTTGTTTCCAAATAGCAAAATCCCCTTTTCCATCAAATGGTGCCAAGTTAAAACCAGACATTTTAGAAAACAGATTTTGATGACTCAGTTTTTGAAAACAAATTGAAAGCAGCAAGTTCAAGCTATCACAGAATTCACAGAAGCACACAAGAGCACTTGACAGAAGATAGTGAGCACCACAGAGGTCAACACACACACACTTCTAGTTCTCACTAAGTGAGAGAGAGAGTCCTAAACGCCCTACTCCCTATTGAGTAACCCAGAGCCTATGATGAGTAGGTAAAGTCCTCAGACAAATGGACACCCCAACCTTCACAATATACTAACACCTCTCAAGGAAGTGCAGCAAGGGAAGTTTGGTATGTTGGGGGCCACCACTTTGAACCCTACACTGGCACTCACCTCTCCAAATAGGTTAGGTTACTATAGGTTTCTGGTATCACAGAATGAAACCCTAAACCTAACACACAAAAGTGCAGATCACAGAGGGTTCAAACACACAAGTGCTGGGATTCGATGTCCCGGGCTATCAAAAAAAATTGCGGAACCGATAACCCGACCGAAAACCCGTCGCCGGAGATCGCACGAACACCGACTCATCCGCAGGAGTCCGACCTTTGGAGACTACGCGCCCGAAGACACGCAGCCCGCCCCCAGTCGAAGTCTCCCGCGAGTCGGAAATCACGAACGCGAACCACACGCGAAGAACCGGGCTCGACAAGAGCGTCGCCGCGGGATGAACCCGCGGCTAAACCCTAGCCGAACCCCATCGCGGCTGGGGTTCGCGATCGCCGTGCATGGCGATCGCTGGGGCTGCCAAACAGCCCCCGGTGGTGAGTCCGGCGACTCACCACCTTCGCCGGAGGAGGGCGGTCAGCTCCCGGCTGACCCGCCGCGGCATCAGCCGCGGCTTTCCCATGCGATCGACCACGCGGTCGATCGCTCGCCCCGGCTTCAGCCGGGGCTCCTCCCTGGCGCACGCCGCCGTCGAGGGCGGCTGGGGTCCGCCACGGCACCAGCCCGTGGCACCCCAGCGATCGACCGAAGTCGATCGCGTGCCCCGGCGTCCAGCCGGGGCTTCGCCCCTCGTCGCGCGCGCCCGGCGGTCGAGCCCTAGGGTTTCGACCGCCCCCTTCGATCTTCGCCGGGGATCTCGAATCCCCGTCCGCGATGATCGTCGTTTTTCCCGGATCGTCTTGTTCATGTACATATTACGATTAACAAGCACAAATAATCAAAGAGGGGGTTTCTCAATTATTACCTCGATTCGTTGTACGGAGAAACGAATCTTGTTGATGACCTTGCGATCTTCCTACGTATTCCTCGCACCTCGTCCGAACGTCGTGTGGGCGACGATCTATCGGATTCCTATGGATCTTCCTCACTCTCAAGACTTTATGATTGGCGTAGGTCAATTAATTCTCTCTTGAAAAGTGAAGACCATGTAGTGCTTATATAGGCTACGTAGGGGATCATAAGGAGAATAAATATTGGGCTTCTAAATATTGAAGATTAAATTGGGTCCAACCCAAATCCATTAATCCTTATCAATATTAAATTTTATTTATTTTCCACTATATAAATAAAATTGCACTCCCAATATTAATCCATATTATATCAAATAATATTTCTCCGATTAGTATTATTTATTCCGTGTATTTAAGATTTAAATATCCATGAATAAATTTATTTATTGCTCAATAAATAATATTCATATCTTATATCCGAGACTAGTACCGTTCAACCTTTATTATTGTGCGGAACGAATCCACTCATGAGGTTTACACAATAATTCCTTATGAACTCATCTCGGGGATATTATCAACCCTTCCGGGATACACTTTCCCGTCAAGTATTCACGGCATGTCGTATATAAAATATAGCGACCCAACTTTACCGGTAATTAACCCAATAATTAAATCGGTTAATTCCTTTGGAAAATCAAAGTCTCTAATATTAAATATACACACCCGCAATAGTATCGGGGATTGAGAATAAAATACTCCGAGATTTAAATTGATTATCCAAGGCAATCCTAATCAATAAATCTCAAGCTGATCCGCCCAATACACCAAGTGTACAAGTGTGATAAAATAATTAAGATAAATTATTTTCTCTCTCACACAACGACTATACCGATGGATTAGTTCGTGTCCATCTAGGTCGTGAGCAACTGTTCGATTAAATACGAGTAACCGATAGTATGATCTTCTGTGTGCCCATGCAGCACCATACTAACTACAACGTATAAAATCCAGAACTATGATTTGCATATATTTTTAATTATAAATAATTAAATGCAAATAATTGTTTATTAATTAAATAGATTAAATGCTATGATCGGGAGTTTACCGTTACTTAAATCTAGACATTAATTACACAACTCCAACAATCTCCCACTTGTACTAAGGTCTAGTCATTTCCTCCAAACTCCCGGTTCCCATACTCATCACGTGCTTAAGGTGTACTTCCGAGTACTATGTGAGTGAGCACTCTAGGTTGCCGCTCTGAAGTTATCTTGGTGACTACTACGTCGTCTCCCTCGACGATGATTCGTATCAGGTGGTACTTGCTCTATGTGTTATCATCACTTTTCGAACTTATGACTTCTTCCAGTTCTCCATGCACCGCTATGTACATAGCCTTTGGTGAACCAAGAATCATATCCAAGTTCAGAGGTCATTCCGGAACCTAACCAAAACTTCCGCTGCCTCTGAGGCTGCTATTCGGATAGAGTCCGAGAAGCATTACGCTTATCACTCTTTCATCTTTTAGGTTCCACCTCTTCTAAAAATGAGCACATAGCCTGATATCGACTTACACTGGTCTTTCTCTGATTTGAGATCTGAGAACATGTAATCAAAGAAGATTTCGTCTTGCTTAATGTCTAGTACTTTTGCAAGTACTATTAAAACATCCGCACATCTCTTGTCTAGATTACTTTGATATCCTCCCACTACGCAAACCGCATAGTTGATATCAGGTTCTGGTTTTTCAACATTGCATCTACAAAGCTCTCTACACAAGAAGTGTAGGTAACTGTTTTGTCCATATCTATCTCCTTCATGTGTTCGAAACACACACCTTTAGATAGATGTATTCTGTTCCCGAAAGGCAATAACCTTTCTCAGAATTGTGCATGTTTAAAACAAACCATAGTCGTATAAGATATCTTAAGAGAAGTACAAATGTTCTAATCCAGAGATCGAAAGATTTCTAAGAACATGATCCAACTTCATCTTAATCTTATACCTCGATTCATTTAGACAACCTCTATTTTATGTCTGACAACATTTTACATTGTTGCCAATGATAGAGTGTTATCTACACAAAATTCCGAGAAACACCACCTTTGTTTCTATTACGTCTCTAACACACCTTTCTCGCAAATCTATGCAGACCTAGGGATCGATTTCATGTATACTGGATCCAGAGTTCAAAACTCCTCCAGTCTTATGAACATCTCTGGTTGCTTAACAACCTCCCACTGCAATGGCGTTCCGGTGTATAACAGTAACAACATTAGGTGCAGTTAGTGGTGTACTACTACTCGGTCAGGCTGGTTCTCAGTCTTTCCCTTTCCTCATTTTAAAGTGCTTTGTCAATTAGGGCATTGTAGTTCATCTAATAGTTTTTCCCTTACGAACCGGGCGAGAACACCCTTCTGGTTCGTAGTACTATTGAACACACAATTACTTGTTCTTCTAGGATATTCCACAACCACATAGAATGTGCCGTTGTGTCCAGAAATATCCATAGAACATAGGTAGTTCCGAACAAACTTGTTCTTTTACCATTAGAATCCCATTTCTCATTTCTGATTTATGCTATGTGTTATTTAGATAGCCTCCGCGAACAGGTCGCAGGCTACAAATGGATATACTTTGAAGGATCCCCATAATGGCTTTGTGTTGAAAAACACTCCGCCTTCATGGCACAGCAAGTAGTCCAATCCATCTTCGAGTATTCTTGAAAGAACGACTCGTACCTTCTCTAATCTCACATACCGCATTAACCATAAATCATTTCCTATACTTGTCTGAATTCCATCCTTTATCAGAAAGGTTAACTCAGTTGTATCATCTTTCAAGATTGATTCTTAGGTCGGGAGGTCCATTCCTCCAACTATAATTGATCAAATCAATTTCGACCTTTTGAATCCCTTTTGAATAGATACTACCAAGTTCAAGAATTCACAAGTACAATGATTGACAAGAGAAATACATCTAATAAGTAAAACAAGTTATATATAACGGTTTGTTGCATCGTGGTAGACTAAGGATTCATCATTCATGTATTGCTATCTAATGTACCAGAATAGATATCACCATTATTTCTTATCCAAACCATCAAATGATTAAAGAAATAAAATATCCATTAATAATAAAGAAAACTAGAACAAAAGTTCTTTTTCAAAATAAGGGGTACATAAAGCAATAACTGAAATGAAAACTTAAAACAGATAAATGTCTTCCACTGCAACCGCTGCTACCCCAACAGCTTTGCCCATGTAGACTCGAACTCTTCTTCTCTAAGTCGCCGGGTTTTCTGGAACCCCTGCATTTAATGCACATACCGTCAGTGGTTCCATATCTACACACCAGAATTCTGGTAGATAATACCGCTGACTATGTTTTTACGACTAAAGAAAAATTCGTACCTTTGAGAGGACATTCAGACTTCCAGTGTCCAGACTTGTTGCATCGGAAGCACTTGCCCTTTGGCTTACTAGCCCCCACTCGTGGTCCACTCCTCTTGGCACCACTGGGTTTCATGGCTTGCTTCCTTTTCTTGCCCCTACCTCCACCAGGCTTAAAGCCTTTGGACTTGGTAGCTACAAGCGCTTGAGACTTGCCCTTCTTGTAGATCCCCTCTGCCGCCTTCAGTTCAGTCAGGAGTTGCGCAAGAGAATAAGATAGTTTACCCATATTATAACTCATGCGAAACTGCTCAAAACTAGGGGTCAGAGACTGGAGTATGATGTCGACTTGAGTGTCAGCATCAATCTGAGCTCCTAGGATCTCAAGCTCATTCAACAGACCCATCATCTTAAGAACGTGCTCCCCTACGGGCGTTCCTTCAGACTGAGTAGTTGTCATGAGGACTCTCATGGCTTCTTGCCTTGCCGCACGATCTTGCTCCCCAAACATCTCCTTGAGGTTAAACAGCATATCATAGGCAGTGTCCATCGACTCATGTTGGGTTTGGAGTACATTTGACATTGAAGCCAAAATATAGCACCTAGCCATTTCATCAGCCTTTTTCCACTTCCTATATGCCAGTTTTTCCTCATCAGTCGAGGCAGCCGTGGGTTCAGCAGGGCATACTTCATGGAGTACAAATTTGTACTCTTCTGAAGTCAGGACAATGTCTAAATTTCTCCTCCAATCAATATAATTGGGACCAGTGAGCTTATGCTCCTTGAGTATCACAGAAAGTGGGTTCATAGCTATTCTCTAAACCTATAAGCACATTTAAACAAACAATCAATTTAATATCCGATATTATCTCCCTCAAATAATATCATTAAATTACTAATCACATCTAAAATCCCATAAGGTAAGGCAAGCCACGTGGTGTGGACGTTTACCCACCCAAATAATTTAGCAATTAGATTTTCTTTGGTCATACATCACTTATAGCGTAACCTCGTGGGGAGGAATACTACAAGGCGTATCTAAGTGTAAACCATTACTCAGCACCAAAGTGAATCGTTTGGAATTGCTACATTACCGCAAGCCACGTGGTGTGGACGTTTACGACAACTTCACAACTCTTCACAATTCCTTACAACTGTCTACATCAATTAATCCAAAATCCGTCAGTGTAGCAAGCCACGTGGTGTGGACGTTTACTACACTAAGAGACTTTTATAATTGACTCCCAATTACAAGATCCATTCGATTTTCGTAAATCAAGACGCGGAGAATCATAAGTGAAACTCGAAGTTTCTAACCAGTGATTCACCATGCGAACAACCCTATCTCTCATGAATGAGGGAGCCGAGCAGACAATCGACCCACCTATCAAAGAATGGCACGAAGGTCTCTAATTTGTGTCATCCACATGACCAAGTGGCTCTGGCTCCATTCCACTTCCCGGGGTGAGAATGAGTCGACTTGAAGTCAGTTTCAGAAAGACAAATTAGGCATTGTTTGATAAACTTGATCAATGTTTCTTGTAAGAGGAATTACAAGAATTCTCCTCCAATGACACATCTATACGAACTTCAAAAGTCCATAAGAGTCACCAAGAGAACAGTAATGGAGACCATGGGAATGTTTCCATCCCCTCTCCCACTTAGCTTTTTATAACAAAGGGATACGCTATCTAATGCATAATTAAACACATAAGCATGCATGAAAGCAATAAAGCACATAGATCACATAGTCAAAATAATGCTAGAGAATTATTTTTCCCGACTATCATGGCTTTATCTTCATATGCATCCTCTAGTCTTCAGTCTTCGTTTCTTGAATGCTCCATGTGACGAGAATATTAATCTCTAATATTTAAATCTATTTATTTTCAATTAATCCAAAAGTTACTTAATTCGAAAATTAAGTCAATTGAATATATCAAAAATAAAATTAAATATTATTAATATTTTTATTTATTTATTTTCCTATCTAGTTCTATTAAATCTCTAGAATAATCTATCCAAGTAAAATTGGAATATTCTAGAAGACATCTATAATAGAACAAGGAAATAAAATAAATTAGGACTCACTACTTTCCAAATTTATTTTTATTCCTAATCCATGAATATTTCCATGAGTAGGAATAATCAAATAGGAAAAATAAATTTAGTACTAAATTAATTAAATTTCTAATCTATGAATAATTCCATGAAGGAAATAAATCAATAGAAATAAAATTAATTTAAATTAATTCTTTTCCTAATCCATGAGAGTTTCCAAAAGGAGAACAATCAAATAGGAAAAATCCGAATTAATTTGGAAAGTAATTTCTTGGTAGGAATAGCATGGGATTGGGAGACCCCACACCATCCCCACCTAGATGGATCGGCCGGCCACTCGGGGAGGAGCGCCGCCGCCGCCTAGCCACGCCGGCTAGGCCATGGGTCGATCACCATCATGGGATCGATCCCAAGCCCTACTCTCTTCGTCACTTCTTCATCTTCCGGCGATCGTCTCATCATCGAACCAACGTAAATAATTTACAAAAAAAAATTAAATTACAATTCCGGTATCGATTCTATACATGAAATCGACCCTATACAATTTCCGGAAAATAAAGAGCGTAATAATAAATCCTAAATTCGGTCAACCCCCGAATTTTTACTATTACAAACATTCAACCACATAAAAACGAATCTCGACATGTCCGAGAGTTTAATAATCATGATAATTAATTAAGCAATAATTAAATCAACCATGATAGCCGGAAATCCTGCAAGGTAGAACAATAATCAAATATATACATGAACACGAAACCAAACGCTCTGATACCAATTTGCTGGGATTCGATGTCCCGGGCTATCAAAAAAAATTGCGGAACCGATAACCCGACCGAAAACCCGTCGCCGGAGATCGCACGAACACCGACTCATCCGCAGGAGTCCGACCTTTGGAGACTACGCGCCCGAAGACACGCAGCCCGCCCCCAGTCGAAGTCTCCCGCGAGTCGGAAATCACGAACGCGAACCACACGCGAAGAACCGGGCTCGACAAGAGCGTCGCCGCGGGATGAACCCGCGGCTAAACCCTAGCCGAACCCCATCGCGGCTGGGGTTCGCGATCGCCGTGCATGGCGATCGCTGGGGCTGCCAAACAGCCCCCGGTGGTGAGTCCGGCGACTCACCACCTTCGCCGGAGGAGGGCGGTCAGCTCCCGGCTGACCCGCCGCGGCATCAGCCGCGGCTTTCCCATGCGATCGACCACGCGGTCGATCGCTCGCCCCGGCTTCAGCCGGGGCTCCTCCCTGGCGCACGCCGCCGTCGAGGGCGGCTGGGGTCCGCCACGGCACCAGCCCGTGGCACCCCAGCGATCGACCGAAGTCGATCGCGTGCCCCGGCGTCCAGCCGGGGCTTCGCCCCTCGTCGCGCGCGCCGGGCGGTCGAGCCCTAGGGTTTCGACCGCCCCCTTCGATCTTCGCCGGGGATCTCGAATCCCCGTCCGCGATGATCGTCGTTTTTCCCGGATCGTCTTGTTCATGTACATATTACGATTAACAAGCACAAATAATCAAAGAGGGGGTTTCTCGATTATTACCTCGATTCGTTGTACGGATAAACGAATCTTGTTGATGACCTTGCGATCTTCCTACGTATTCCTCGCACCTCGTCCGAACGTCGTGTGGGCGACGATCTATCGGATTCCTATGGATCTTCCTCACTCTCAAGACTTTATGATTGGCGTAGGTCAATTAATTCTCTCTTGAAAAGTGAAGACCATGTAGTGCTTATATAGGCTACGTAGGGGATCATAAGGAGAATAAATATTGGGCTTCTAAATATTGAAGATTAAATTGGGTCCAACCCAAATCCATTAATCCTTATCAATATTAAATTTTATTTATTTTCCACTATATAAATAAAATTGCACTCCCAATATTAATCCATATTATATCAAATAATATTTCTCCGATTAGTATTATTTATTCCGTGTATTTAAGATTTAAATATCCATGAATAAATTTATTTATTGCTCAATAAATAATATTCATATCTTATATCCGAGACTAGTACCGTTCAACCTTTATTATTGTGCGGAACGAATCCACTCATGAGGTTTACACAATAATTCCTTATGAACTCATCTCGGGGATATTATCAACCCTTCCGGGATACACTTTCCCGTCAAGTATTCACGGCATGTCGTATATAAAATATAGCGACCCAACTTTACCGGTAATTAACCCAATAATTAAATCGGTTAATTCCTTTGGAAAATCAAAGTCTCTAATATTAAATATACACACCCGAAATAGTATCGGGGATTGAGAATAAAATACTCCGAGATTTAAATTGATTATCCAAGGCAATCCTAATCAATAAATCTCAAGCTGATCCGCCCAATACACCAAGTGTACAAGTGTGATAAAATAATTAAGATAAATTATTTTCTCTCTCACACAACGACTATACCGATGGATTAGTTCGTGTCCATCTAGGTCGTGAGCAACTGTTCGATTAAATACGAGTAACCGATAGTATGATCTTCTGTGTGCCCATGCAGCACCATACTAACTACAACGTATAAAATCCAGAACTATGATTTGCATATATTTTTAATTATAAATAATTAAATGCAAATAATTGTTTATTAATTAAATAGATTAAATGCTATGATCGGGAGTTTACCGTTACTTAAATCTAGACATTAAGTACACAACTCCAACAATAAGTACCAAACCAGTGGATAAACACATAAAACTCAAGTAGGCAGGTTGTTCATGATATTTTCACAAAATTAGGGTTTATCACAGAATCAGTAAACCAAAATTTCTCCAGAAAATATTTTTGAACAAGGGTTTTGAAAGCAGAATTTTTCAAACACAAAACACTACACACGACCACCAGGCGGGCCACACCATCACACAAAAGCCTCCAGGCGGGCCGACCATAGCAGAAAGAGAGAGAGTTCAAGCCAGTCACTTACCTTGCAGGGTTTTCGCAAGGGACCCCAAATGCAGCGCCCGTTTCGCGTTTCACAGGCAACCCGGGTACCAACCTTACAGCCAAGGGGGTGATCAATCCCGGATTTACAATGGCTGGGGGCACCTAATTCGGGTTTGCTACCTGGGCCTCCTACCAAGCGGTGCCGAGCAACTCCAACCCTCCAGGTGACAGATCACGAACCCTAGGTCACGGATCTGCAGATCTGGTTGCTGGTAGCCGTCGCCGTGGTGCTCTGATACCACTGTTAGGGCTCCACGTCGGCGGTCGTCGCTTCTAGGCACCTGCAGAGACAAAAACAAGAAAAAAGTCAGGTCTGAAAATCACCTTGGACCAGAGCAAGGCCCTAAGTCACAAGAGTCAACGGATCTGTAAAGATCCGGCCCGTGAGAGGACTTAGGCTTGAATAGTTACCAAAGTACAGTGAGCGGCAATAAGAAAGAACAGATCTAGAGTATATATATATATATATATAGATCTATGAAAATACAGAGATAGAATATGTATTAGGCTCAGGACTGTAGATCCATCCTCGTAGTATGACTGGTGGTAGTGTAACAGGCAGTGAAGTCACAGTGGCCTCGCCGGAGACCCAAGAGCACTCACGCCTCACCGTCGACTCCGCCTCACAAAGAGGTTAATCACACGCACGCCCGAAACTTCACCGGAGTTCTCTGGCTTCCGAGCTCACAAGGAGATCGCCGAGATCACAGAGGAAGTTACAGCGTCGGTGAACGGAGAAGGAAATCGCACGCACTCAAAGGTGTATCGCACACACACACTGCTAGGGTTTTGAGAGGGACGAAGTGAGTGAATGCGGTGGGCTGAGGTTCAATATATCATAGCCAAAGACGAACCAGATTGCATCTCACACAACAACCCTACATCCAACGGTCAAGAATGGTCAACGATTAATTGTATTCAGAAACAATTAATATGGGCTGGGCTAAAAGGGGTGAAAGCAAATGGGCTCGATGGACTAGAGTCTAAATGGGCTGACACCTCATTGGGCCCGGCTGCCAAACTGAATTAAGGAAACATGGGCCAACACTATCAACTCCAACATAAGGGGTTGCTTGCCAAGTGCCGAAATCGTCGAAAGAAGTGAGGTTGATAGAACTCTCGGCCCCTTGGACCGAATCAATCACGAGCTGAAGTTGCCTCAATGAGTGACCAAGCTTTTTGATCTTTCGAGAAGGCCACTGAGAGTTATCCCATGCTGCCTGCATATCTTATTCAAGGTGATTGGACACTGCAGGTGATAAAAATCTGTAGTGAGATTTGCAATTATGTTTTACTCCATGTTTATTGTGCAAAATATGGTTCCTGCTAAGTTTTAGAACATGAAAAAAACACAATCCAGAAAAGATGTCATATATTGCACGAAATAAGAATGACTAAAACAACACATGTATACCAAATCACGTATTTTGATTGTCTCCTCGTGTTCTTAGATTTAGTTTCAAGTCTTTTGATTTGGGGCATTTAGACCTTTGTAATCAATATTTCTATGCATACTGCTATGCCTATGCCGCCCCTAATGTATTTTTATTCGAAACTTTCTGATCAATATTTGTATCACAGACAGCAATGAGTTGAGCCTCCGACCTTTTTTGATATTGTCTCGACTCGTTCGCCTCTATACATGGAAACGACAAGGCGGTCCGACTCATGTCTCCAGAATGGAATGGGTTTTTGGTCATTCTTTTTAGTTTAATTATATATAAAAGTAAACATTACTTAATGAATAAAAAATCTTATCATAGCTTCCCCAAACAATATTATATTTTGTTAGATATTCTTATGCAGAGACAAATAAGGAAAATATTGTATTAGTATTATTTTATTTATTATTTTAATTTATTTTATTAGAGTTTGAGTACTTAATTTATAGTCAAATTATATCTTCCTCCTCAATGTAAAATGCACATCTTACACTCGGTCAATCTTATAAAACAATCGGTCAAAATTAACCTTTTTTTTTCTTTTTTTTCCATCGTTTCCACAGCTCACTCTCTCTTAGCTCCCTCTCTTCTGGCAGTGCAATTTTTTTCCTCCTTCTATGTCTTCCGTATGTTTTCGCGTTCATCGTACACCTTTCATCCACCGTTGCAAGTTCGCGTCCGTGTCTTCGATTCCGCAATTGACCGCGTCGTTCACAGTAGCATAATTGCTAGGGTTTTCCAGCAACACGTCCTTGTGCCAAATCAATGGCGATCACCCCGCGCTTCAGCCCATCCCCCCAAATTGAAGCTTAGAATGCTCCCTCGCATCTTGCAGTAGTTAATTAGCATGGCGGAGAGAGCGACGGCGTCGGGTTAAAGAGGATGCAGTTGAGCACAAGCACCCCGACGTTTTTCGGCCGGACTCTGGATTTCTCGAAGACCACGACGGAGGCCTCGGCCCGCCCCTCTTTCACGTTTGTGGTGTTTCCGTCGAGCCGATCGATTTGAGGACGTAGGTCTCCTCGGGCATTGCCCGATAAGTGTTCGACGAAATGTGTGTGACACCATTCCAAGCTTTTCTTGAGCATAAGCTCGGGAAATTCCCGCCGCTCCTGATCTAAAGCAAATGGTATATTTCTAGAGAATGAAATGTTTATTAATCGGAGTTCCTTCAAGTTGGATAGTTTGGTGAAGTTTTCCAAAAATGGCCCTCCAAATGAGTTAGTACCGATGTTAAGATACTCGAGTTTGGCCAGGTTATTTCTCATGCTTACCTCTTATTTATTTAAATATGTCAATCTTTATTTACCTTTCCATGAACTTCTACTCCCTTTAACTGTGACTGCTAAAAATTTTGAACGACTAAGGCTCTGGGATGACCCTCTTGTAACAACATCTTTTCTTGCACTCGTATATACACTTATCTTTAGGTAATTTTTTTATATTTTTTACTTTAAAAGCAGAAGTTTCTATCTAGTTGGTTCTCACATAGACTCATAACTTGTTATTGATCATCATAAACTTGTTGTCATATATATTTCCGGTGACTATGATGATCTTGGATGTCGGCTTGTTGATACTGAAGGGACTCAAGGAATAAGGTCGGCTCAGAAGAGATCACTCCACCCTGGGCGGGTTTAACAACACGAGACCCTCGCGCAGCGGTGAAGCCTACCAAGTAGATCTCTACTTCAAGATCATCGACATCTTACAAGACTACGACATCAGCAAGAAGCTCGAGCACGCGTACAAATCCTTGCAGGTGGACGCCGCCTCGATTTTTGCAGTCGGCCCGAAACTATAGAAATCATGTTAAAATGCAGGATGATATTAATTAAAATGAAGAATGATGTTAATTAAAATACAAATTCGTGTTCTTCTGAAAAGAGTAATGCGTTTATATAATTATGAATTTATCATTAATTCTATTAAATTATTGGTTTAAATTTTATGTGAAATTTATGTATTTATTTATTCTGTTTAAATCATTTTATGATTTTTGTAGGAATTATCAAGATAGTTTTTAATTCTACTGATTTAGTGGTGTTTCTAATTTTAATTTTATTTTTTATTTTTATTTTATTATTCTAACTCCATATGTTCTTTCTTATTTCTGAAGATTATTTTTTGTGTCTTTGCACTTTGTAGGGAGCCACGATAGTAGATCATGCAATCAACATTGCCCTTGAACCAGATTACGTGCTGCCACCTTTTGCATCAGCATATTCTGTACATTAACTTTTATAGCTATTGTAGGGTTGATTGCAAAAATTATCCTACAATAGAAGTCATCAGCAACATATTCACCAGAATGCAAGCGGGATTGGTTCATCTGTTATTCAAAAAGCGGACGATGTCGTCGTCAGCATGTTAGCCAAGGGCTTCATCTTGGGGAAAAATGTTGTCAATAAGGCAAAGTCTTTTGATTAGAAGCACCGGGTCATATTCACTGCCTCAACGAAAGTAGCATCCTTGGATCAAAAGATCGGGCTGAGTGAGAAGATCACAATCGGGGTAACCATCATCAATGAAAAGGTCAAATAGTCGACAAAAAGTTTTAGGTCTCTGAAAGACAAAATCAGCCTTTGCTGCGGCCGAGCAGACGGTCAGTAGCGCGGGCTCCACCATCATGAAGAACCGTTTTGTGTTGACAGGGGCTACATGGGTAACTAGGGCTTTCAACAGGGTTACTAAGGTTGTTAGGGATGTTAGTCAGAGGGCGACTAGGGAAAAAATGATTCTGAAACTTGTGGTAAGTTTCATACCACTAAGTCGATTACCTACGAGTCACCACCAAAGGGTGGCACGAATGATAAGATATTGTCTTCTCCAAGTGATAAGAAGTAGTCTTAATTTATAGTGGATTTGGAACATCGTTTTTGTGACATATTGTTTGAGTTTCTCATTCTGTTATTCTTAATTTTGAAATTTATGATGCTTCATTTTCAAACGTATGATGCTTCAATGTACAGAGTATTAACCTTCATTTCGTTTTGAACAAAGATGCAAGTACTTGAGTATTTTACAAGACTTCCTGAATCATCTACCATTCATCAACAACTCATTCGCAATATATCATTCATCCACAAAAATATATCAAAAACAAATCAACATACACCAATCATCTACAAATCAATTATCCACCAAATCATCTACAAATTATTCACCAATATATATCATGAAACCACCAAATATACCAATAATAAACCAACATACACCAATCATCCATCAAATCAGTATTTTACAAATCATCTACCATTCGTCAACAATATATCATTCATCAACAATATATCGACTATCATTCATCAATACTCTTGTGATTTTTTTTTACTTTGTCTCATCCTTCTGTTTTGATTTCATTACAATCTATCAATATTATAGAAAATGCAGATCTGACTCTGAGTTCTTTTAAAATAGTAGTGTCCTGCAAAAAATACAAATCACAGTTATAAAAAAGGTTTGTTTAAAGTAAACCAAAATGTAAAGAACAATATTGATTTCTTTCAATTAGTATTAATTATTGAAATTAAATAAGAATACATTGTCTTTAAAGAATCTACATTTTCAATTATATTCTTCCCATTTGTATGTCTCCATATTTCTCATAGTATAGATTCCACAGTCAGTCTTATTGGTCGGGGATCTCCATGGCATTTTCAACAAGTTTGATACAAATTCCTCAACTTGAGATGGAATAACACCTATTTTCTGATATCACACTCAGGAAATAAAATATGAAAAATATAAATATTTAACTAATTGTTTACTTATTACCTAAAATGTGAAATTGAGTACATTCGTAAAAATGAAGGATGAACTCTACTGATTATGAACGATGATATTGTAATATCGTGTACAATTTGGCAAATAGACATACTCATTTAACTTGCAATATTTTTAATATTTAAAAATGAAGGATGAATTCTATTAATTATGAAAGATGATATTGTACATATATGAGGTATGACATATTGTTTACAATTTGGCAAATAGACAAAGTCATTGAACAAGCACTTTTTCGATCTTTAAAAATAAAGGATGAACTCTATTTATTATGAAAGATGATATTATAGAAATATGAAGTATGACATATTGTGTACAATTTGACAAATAAACACAGTCAATGAACAAGCACTGTTTTCAATCTTTATAAATGAGGGATAAACGCTATTTATTATGAAAGATGATATGATACAGATATGAAGTATGACATATTGTGTACAATTTGGCAAATAAACATAGTCAATGAACAAGCACTGTTTTCAATCTTTATAAATGAAGAATGAACTCTATTTATTATGAAAGCTGATATTGTAGAGATAAGAAGTATGACATATTGTTTACAATTTGGCATATAGATAGTCATTGAACAAGGATTTTTTTCAATTTTTAAACATAAAGGATGAACTACATTAATTATGAAAGATGATATTGTACATATATGAAGAATGACATATTGTTTAAAATTTGGCATATAGACATAGTCCGTTTTAGAGAACCAAATAAAATTTATGATTAAATGGAAATTAGATATTACTAGCTAATCCTATATATTAGGGATGGATCGAGGGGTCTTGTGATCATAATATGTCCTGTTACTAATGTTTCATATCTAATCCAAACAATAACTGTACTGATTTTAACATATAGAACAACTACTGAAATATTCTACGTACTCAGTGATTGCCTCCATCCATATATGTCGATCAAAAGGCTTTTGCAAAAGCACGAATCACCACTAATATATATTGAGACCTAATAATGATGCGCCTAATTATATATGCTAGAAATAAAAACAAGATTCTACACACCAAGAAATGAACAAATCATATTGATCAATTACCTTGATAGAGAAACATGGTTGAGAGCTGAGTAAATAAGAAGATAAGGTCATGTTAATTATGCAGCAGTATATACTTTATTTTTTTTTCACACAAAGAAATACAGTATAACTTATGGGAAGAGGCAAGGAGTGTACATGTGATGCAATGACTCATTAGATAAAAGCACAATAAAACAATGACTTGAAGATACACAATCATACCTAACTCCAAATTATTAAACATAATGTGTAGTTGCATCTCCAATCATGAACACAATAACACAGTGACTTGAAGATGAAAAGTATGAAAATGTTGATGAAGTTCAAATCTGTAGTATTTATCAATATTCATATTAATTAATATTCATCCTAATATTACCTAGGGTTTTTAGAGAAATCCTTGTTAGAAATTTCGTGAAATTATCAAAAAAGAATCAATCACCTAGGGTTATCAGACGAATCGCGGTGTTGATTCAATTTCACCGGCGGCGTTCTGAAGGTCTGGTCCACAGCGACGTAGTTCACCAGCCTTGATTCCAATTACGTTGTTCAGCCGCAAAGTTGCTTGGGTTTGACTGTCGACGGGTAGCTGGCATTGAAGCTTGGAGGAAAGAAGGAAGAAGTATATCTAAGGGCATGGAGAATATCTTCGATTTGGTGGAACGGGAGAGAGAAGTGTTTTGGAGTTTGAGGGCGGCGGAACGGACGAAAGTAAGAATTAGGAATTGAATTGGAGTGTGACGTATTGAATGACGTAATCAAAGAAATTGTGCTGGATTCGAAATGAGTTTATTTTTATATGTTGGGCCTGGAGCAAGATGCTCATCTTACTCGTAGGGTGTAAGGTATAAGGTCTCAATTTATATGTCGTTTTTGTCATTCAATTAATTAGTTGTTTTTTATATGAGATAAAAAAGTTTTCTCTTGTTTCGTCGAATTTCGGTATTCTTCGAAATCAAATATCGATATTTAATGTGTTAATTCTCGGATATTCATAAAATTAATGAGTCTTAATTGTGTGTTTATTGTTTTCCCTGCGTCATATTTATTTCAAACTTATTAACGAGCTCTAACTCTATCTCTCTATCAAATTAAAATATGTTTGCTGGTTAGCGTTTGCTTGGTGGTCCTTTCGATCAATTTCCGGACGAGCTTGTCGGTAAGATACGACTGAGTTGCTGCCATGTCCGAGTGGTCGTGATGGCCTGGGGCTTACGTACCACGACATGCTAAATCATGAACCGTATAATAATGATGGAGAATATATTATAACACATTTTGAGTATATACATATTTTTATGGTAATAAGTTTTATGTTAAATACAATTGAATTTTGTCATCACCAATTAATTTTGTTTTGATTAAAAATATAGTGTTAACAAAAATTAAACGGAATGCTTTGATTGATTAGTTCATGTGTTAAATTTGTTTTTTTTTTATTTTAATAAATGATTAATTATAGAATAAATGATTAATTATAGATTACACAATATAAAAATAGGATAATGAGTGAAGCTTAGATCATTTTTTTGACCGAAACTCTTATTCAAAAGAGCTTATACAATGTTACGTTTTATAAGTTATTTTAAGAGCTGATAAGTTTTCAAAAGAGCTTATAAAATGTTACGTGTTGTAAGTTGTTTTAAGAGCTGATAAGTTGTTAAGTTATTTTAAGAGCTGATAAGTTGTTAAATTGTTTTAAGAGCTGACAAGTTGTTACTTTTTATTTAATAAAAAGTTGTTAATCCGTGTTGTAAGTTGTTTTAAGAGCTGATAAGTTGTTAAGTTGTTTTAAGAGCTGATAAGTTGTTAAATTGTTTTAAGAGCTGACAAGTTGTTACTTTTTATTTAATAAAAAGTTGTTAATCCGTTTGGATAAAATTTGTTAAATTGTTTTAAGAGCTGACAAGTTGTTACTTTTTATTTAATAAAAAGTTGTTAATCTGTTTGGATAAAATAGATATATAAACTTATAATGTTAATTCTTATATTAATAAAATTATCAAAAATAAATTGTTATATATGAAAAAAAAATTAAAAATAATTATATTAACTAAATAATAAATTTGTAATGCTTTTATATATATAAAATATAATAATTTTAAGGGTATTTTGGTTTTTTATTGTTTAAGTTATAAGATCTTATAAGGTGTTTCAAAAAAATTACCCCTTACCTTTTTTTGTAAATAGCTTATAAGCTGTTAAACAGTTTATTTTTAACTTTTTTTTAAGATCTTTTTTTAAAAGTTAACCAAATAAATTTTAAGAACTTATAAACTTTTGAATGAGTTTGAACTGAACTTAATTGATTTTTTTTATAAAATTAATAACAACTTTTATAAGTTATTAAATATTTTTTAAAAAATATTAATAATATTCTAAGATTAACTAAATTATATACTTAAAATTATTTATTTAAATTATTTATTATTTATTTTATTTTAATTAATTTAAAAAAATTATTAGAGCGGAACTGAAACAAACTTAAGTGAACTAAAACGATCTGAACTCAAATTAACATAAATTAACTAAAATTAACTTCAAAAGAATAGGCTTTTAAGTAAAGGGAGAAAGTGGTATTTTAGACAATTTAATGGAATTTTAGACAAAAATTAAACGAAAAGTTTTTTTTTTTGTAAAGGTAATTTCATAAAAAATAAAAGATGTAACATTGCATGACTGCGCGCGTAGGGAAGACCCTACCATCACACAAGAGCTAACAGACTAGCTCTCCGACCAACCGAATACAACATATAGCTAACAAAACAAATATATAAACTACCAAGCAATATGCCACAGTCTCTGCAGTTTTCGTGCTTGAAAAGAGCTCGAGAGTCATAACAAAAAGATCCTGTCCGGGCGTTGGTGGTCCGGCTTATTCACTTCCCGCACATTCCAGCAAAGTGTGCTACACATGATCACTCGGCTGAAGGGCTGCTATAGGACCTTGTTCATGTACCTTCATGGTACGTGTAAGCACCTCCACAATCTCTCCCTCCTCCATATCCCCGACATCTTCTAATTCGTCGAAACCATTTTTCCAACAAATAACGAAAAGTTTTGATTAATACATGTGTGCCAAATTTGTTTTTTATTTTATTAAATTATAAATTATAGATTATAAGAAATTTTAAAATAGACATTTTCATATGAGAGAATCTTTTATACACCTCATGAAAAACAGATTTTATATACCAATTTACAATGTTACCCTTATTCCTTTTTTTTAAGTATTTTTCGTTCACCAACAATGGAATTTTTCATTCACTCTTTATTTCACAATGGTCGAAACTTATGAAAAGTGAAACCGATCGCCGACGTTGACTGAAAAGTTGTCGATTTGGATTAACCGTTAATTGTATACTCATTTCATACCATTAATAACAAACATTGATATGTTCCAATTCATCAATCATCATTAACGTCATCTTCAACTGAGCACAAAAACTTAAACTTAAAAATAAATTTTATTTTAAATTTACAGTAATTTTAGGTTATCTCCGATCAAACACAAAAACTTAAACCAAAAAATAAGTTTAGTTTTAAGTTTACAATAATTTGGCTCCTTCAATACTCAAACTTAAAAAAATATTCTCAAATTATTTTTCTTATATGTTAGAGTATCCCACATCGGTTGGATAAAGAACCTTGGGCTCAAATATAAGTTGGACACCTTAATACCTTAACAAGGCCTTTTAAGGTGTTATTGGCCCAACTTTGACATGGTATCAGAGCAGGCCCAACACGATGTGGGGCCCCGGTTGATGAAATTTCCGACTGTGGGCACCCCTGCCGATAAAATTTCCGGCTTACTCGTGAGGGGGAGTGTTAGAGTATCCCACATCTTTTGGATAAAGAACCTTGGGCTCAAATATAAGTTGGACACCTTAATACCTTAACAAGGCCTTTTAAGGTGTTATTGGCCCAACTTTGACATTATACAACCTTTTATACTATTTTTATAAATAACTAATATATTTACAAATTTATAATTTAACCACGTAACTTTTGACATTAAATTTAAAAAATCTAATAATATTATTTTCAATTCAAAATTTTAAAAATAATATATATAAAAGATACAGAAATAAAATATTAATTAAATATGACAAAATTGCGCAAACATGAAATATTTAATATTTAATTATAAATATTTATTTTTATTTTTTAAATAAAATTTTATTTTAATTATTAATTATATGATTATTAAAAAAAATTACATTACAAAATATATTAAATAAAAAATTAAAATAAAAGGTGAATATGTCTTTTTTATTAATTTGTAAAATAAAAGAATTATTTTATAAATAATAAATAGTTTTTGGTTAGAGTTTAAGTAAACGTAAATTTAAATATTTTTTACCCTACCATAAAACGTATAATAAGTTTATGTTTTGGTATTGGTTGGAGCATCTTCTCTACTCCGAAATTGGTTAATAAGTTTATGTTTTGGTATTGGTTGGAGCATCTTCTCTACTCCAAAATTAGTTTTTTTTATCGGTTGAAGATGCTCTACTCCAACTGAGATTCCAATATTCAAACTTAAAAGAATATTCTAAAAATAATCTTTTTATACAACTCTTTATAAATAATCAATATCTTTACTCCAACTAGATTCCAATATTCAAACTTAAAAGAATATTCTCAAAATAATCTTTTTATACAACTCTTTATAAATAATCAATATCTTTACAAATTTACAATTTAACCTAGTAGCTTTTGACATTAAAAAAATTTAATAGTCATTATTTTCAATTTAAATTTTTAAACATAATAAAAAAATATTGTGATATCTCATACTGTTATTTTATTTTAACGTCAATTAAATAATTTAATTTATTTTCATTATTAAAAATATTTTTATTAAAATTTATTTTAATTATTAATTATATGATTATTAAAAAAATTATATTATAAAAAAATATTAAATAAGAAATTAAAAAAATGTACATAAATTATTTTTATTAATTTATATAAAAATGATTATTTTTTAAATAATAAAGTTTTTGGTTTAAGTTTAAGGTAAATGTAAATTTAAGTATTTTTTCGGTAGGTTCTACCTTAAAACTTATAATATGTTTATGTTTTAGTATTGCTAAGAGCATCTTCCCTACTTTAAAATAGATTTTTGGTATCTGTTGAATATATTTTAACACAAAAAAAATAAATTAAATGATTCAAAAAGAGAAAGAGTTATGGAAGTGGAGTGGCATGGTTGGACCGGTTGGACACCTATTGGCCATTTAGGTGGCGCCTCTGCTCCAACGAAAAGCTTGCGTGGGAAAATATAAGATTACAATTAGGATTTTTATATATTTTCCATTTTTGTTAAGTTAAATATTTTTAATTTAATAGTTGTTGAAATGTAAATAGTGTTGACGAAACAAATACTTTAATATCAATTAAAATTAAAAAAGGCAAGACAAGTTAGCCTATTTATTGTTAGTTGGTGTATACAAGTAGGGATAAATTTATAAGTGTAAAGAGGCCCATTTACCCGATAAGAGTCTATAAGTAAATTATATTAGTGTATAAATGATTTATCTTAATATTAAAAAGTACATATACACCTATTTACCCATATAAGAATGTGATATTGATTTGAGACTTAAATCGACGTTGAGTGAAAGTGTGGCATTTTAGATAATTTAATGGAATTGTGTATTTATCATTTGAATATTTTTAAAAAATTATTCACAATTAACATTGTTTTACTTTTAATGTGTGGCCATCGACAAGAACAAAAGAACAAAAAATCTCACCATAACTCAAGCCCTAATTTTACTTTGGCTACGATTTTATTCGGTCCGATCTCTCTACAAAATTGTTCCTTTCTCGGTACTTTTCTCTTGTTCTCCTTCCTCCATGTTTTGTCATAAATTATGAATAGGAGGATGTCTTCTTCTTTAGTGATCACAAAAAAAATCGTTTGAAATTTTATTGATGATATATATATAATAAAACCTCTATAAATTAATAGCTTCGGGACCATGAAATTTTATTAATTTAGAGAAGTTATTAATTTATCGAGTGTATTTTTTTTCATTTAAAAGAGGACCGAAAAATTCTATTAATTTAAAGAGGTTATTAATGTATCGATATTAATTTATGAGGTTTAACTATATATGGATAATATTTTCTTATAATTGATGTTGTTATTATTCAAATCATTAGTTTATGCCTATGCCCTCTATGGTGAATTGCTTTTGTATTCTATCCCTCTGTTGAGTTGAAGTGAAGTCTTTTAATGTTGTGGTTATGCTTTTTATTGATTGTTTAGTATCAAATTCTCAATAAAATTTTAAATTAATTTTCAGGGATATAAAAAAGTTGTTAATGGCAGAAGCAGAGAAGAGAGAAGCTGAGCCTACTTCATTAGCTGATGAGTTGCCATCTCCAAAAAGAATTCAAACATGCTTCCATCCACCAGTATGTAAACCAACTTTTTATACGAAAATAATACTCCTAATAATGTATTTTAGCAGATTGTAATACAAGAACAGAACAACACACCTTTTTTATGCGATTGTGCGTTCTTGAATGTAGGACTCGACAATCATTAATCTGCCTGAACCAATGGATACAGCAGATGCATCGGGATCTGATTCCGGGTCCACTACATCGGTTCACGATAGTGATGAACCCGAAGACAAAGAGGTATAATCTTTGTGAAATTATTACTGAGTATCTAGTATGGTCTACAAAGTATGGACAAAAGCTCATGGATGATATATATGTATATTTTATTATTTTTTTGTAGTCTGACGTCGAGACAAACGATCTGTAATTGCTGAACTTTTTTATGTAAGTACTTCTCTTCTGAATTTTTTGTACAAGTTAAAGATGATTCACTCAATATATATACATTCAACATATCATTAGTTGAAAATTTTCAACTGCTAATGCACATGAAAGCATTATCTATCCAAAATACAATCTTGATGGTATGGCTTATGTCTGTTGGAGATAATTTCAATATTTTCTTTTACTAGACTATTAATTTCAATTTTATAATCCAGGCCCATAGAATAGAAAGTCTGGCGAATGAAATGTTGAAACATACTGAAACTGAACTTGTTCTAAAAGACCTTCTTCTTTCGCTTGTCAACGACGCCAACGATGGACCAGAAACTCGCGCACTGAACTACTTTAATAAAGTGGAAAAGGTTTGGAAAAACCTTTACTTTATTGGAGTGATTCTAAAGGTAATCATGTGTTTTTAGAACACCTTAAATATCATCATATAAGTTACTGAATATTTATCTTAAACCTTTCTATTTTGCATGCACAGCAAGACACATTATCCTGGTCGAGGGACAGATTTAATCGTTTAGCTAATCGAAAGCTGTCGGCATTCCTAATGGGCGAGATCAAGAGTGATCCCTTATTTGCAAAAATTCCTAAATACCAGGACCTGGACGATGCTACTATGATAAGGTTCTTTCTAACCCAAAAATGATCAATACAGTATGTTGATAATTGATATATTAAATACATATAGGAAAAACTGTGCTTTGTTTCATCAAAACTTATTCCATGCTTGCCATGCTTTTTCCATTTTAACATATCAACATGAATATGTGCTACCATTATGCTAATGTTTTGACCCACGAGGGAATATGTACGCTACTATGAATTTCATGATATAAATGTATATCAGTATTATGATTGTGCCTCTGTTTGAGCAACATTCATTTCCTTTGACTAAGAGATTGTGGCTTATCTTCCTTTTTTTCTCAATTAATTCAAGGAATGCCTTGAGTATTTTATTAGGGTACTGGAGTAATGAAGACAACATTCTTTTATTGGCTATTGCACTGGGAGGTCGTTCTCTAGGATTACAATCTGTTTTTGATGATGACGCTCCTAGTGTTTTGAAGGTAAGAGTCTAAACTTTTATGTATGTTTATAGGTTTTTGGTGCTTTGAATTGTTCTCGAATTGAAATTTGTTCTCTTATTTATATCTCGATTAAATATTCAGTGAAAAAAATGCTTGTTTTAGGGAGATCATACTCTTGTAATGGGAGAAGAAAAAGGTGAGAATAAAATGTGCATTGAGTCTTCTACCTCGTTTCAGGGGATGTCAGCTTACGCTCCCATTGGGGAGATTTTTCAAGTATGTTTATCGTATATATTTTAATACTTCTGTCAAGTATGACATCAACTATTTGGTTCCATTATAAAAAATAAATATAATTTATATTTTATCTAAGGATGAATCCATCAAGGACCTGGCCGACAAACTTTCGAACATTCAGGAAGTTGTCAGGTCGTGTAAAAGAGTCTTGGAGTCTCTCCAATGTGATGTCCCAATAGGTTCTCTCAACCTTTGCGAATATCATATGACACACAGGGATGCAGTACTTGATTTTTGGTTAAATCCACAGATCATTGTTCCGATAATTAAGGCATTAAAACAGGTATATTCTTGTATCAATATCATGTTAGTTTATGGAAAATTGTCATAATTGTGTTGGTGATTCTTGACTAAATTTTCTTTTGTCTAAATGTAGTCCAAAGTCCTCATCAACGTTTTTAAAAAATATATTAAAGAGCCCAACTCATACGATGTATGCAACGAATGACCCGTATACAAGAAGATCCTTTGCTGGACTTTATTCTCAAAAGTGATGATCCTATTAAGACAGTGAGGTTTGTTTAATTTATATTACACAAAGAAATGTGTTCTTTAGTGTGTTTTGGTTATTAATATATTGATATATTTATTTTCTTCTTTAAGTAAAAAAATGTTGTTTTGGTTAAACACTAGTAGTAACAATTTGAATCTCAATTTATTGATTGACAATTGAATTTGCATGAGGTTTGAATTTACAAAACATTATGAATTGGAATTTAATTGTGCTCTTGCTTTATTCTCTTTGTTGGATTACACAATACAATATAGTTATTATTTATTTGTTTTGTTTTGAAGGGGAGCATTGAGTGTTTTATTTGGGTACTGGAGTGATGCTGATTTGACATATATGTTCAGTACTTTATGGCTTGCTAAAACAAGCACTCAGATATCTGATGAAGTTGACCTTACAAAATCTGATGTTGAGGTTTTTGAGTATATGACTGATCGGCCCCGTGATGTGGAGGTAATATCCTAATTAATGTTCTAAATTTTTAATATAGTCTACGTGGCCCCGTGATGTAGAGGTAATATCCTAATTAATTTTCTAAATTTTTAATATTAGTCTACGTGGAGATGGAGATTTACTGTGTTGAAAAATGTGTGTAGGGTTTGAAGAATGTGTTGACCGATAAGTATCACATAGACTCTAAGAAGTACGAAGATTTATTAGACAAGGTATCTATGTTTTTGCAATTGATGCGTCTACTTTGAGTTATAAGTACATAACATATACTACATAACTCGATTTTTGAATTTTTGCACTCAATCAGATTAGGAAGGCTCAAGAGAGTGAGGAAAAGCTAGTGGAGCCTGAATATGTGTCTTTAATATCAGTTCTGTTGATAAATGGAGAAGTCAAATATTTTGAGATGTGCAAGTTTCCTTCAAAAAGCTTTTATGAACAGAACGACTAGAACGGGTTGAAGCTTTTTTAATTGGTAGTAAAATATGCTTTTGTAGGGTTGAAGCTTTTTTATTTTGTAGCAAGAGATGCTTTTTTTGTATTGTTAAAAACACTGAGCTAGATGTTGTTTAAATTGAGTTGAACTTATGAGATTTGGCTGTAAGATAATTCAAGTCCATTGTTTTGCATACAACATTCAAAAGTACATCAAATTTAAAAAGAATTTAAAAATAATTCTCAAGACTTCTTCAATTGAAAATTAAGTTCTAAATAAAAAGGACTTCTTCAATTGAAAATTGAAGTTCTAAATAAAAAGGAAAGCACATTAAGTTCTAAATAAAAAAGACTTCTTCAATTGAAAAATTAAGTTCTAAATAAAAAGGAAAGCACAAACCTCAACGGTTCTCACTGTTGATTTTGATTTTTGATTCATTTTTTCCTTAGCTTCTCTAGTCTTGGAACTTTCACCTTCATGATTAATGAACATTGAATTAAAATATATATATATATATATATATATATATATATATATATATAAATTCTAAATAGAAAAGATTGTTGGAATTATTATTTTTTTGTATTTAATAATTCATGTATTTTGTCCAAAGTTTGTAATTTGAATGGCTATTAAAATGTATTCGATTTCGAATTTAATCGTTACAATTATTATCTCCGTGTTACGAGGTAATCGTGAAATTTTATTTCGTCAAAATCCGTTAATCGGTGAGTGAGAAATAAATATTTAAAGGTTGTCATAAATACTACTTTGGTAAATGGAAGCAATTATTATTTTAATGGGAAATATGTTATCCCACATTGAAAGAATACCAAAAGTCATTTCTCTTTAAATGTGATAAGAGAGTATGAGTGTTCAACAAGTTGACTAAGCCTATGCACCCTTAGTGGAACATAGCAAGGGCCACACGCGCGTGCCCCGCCCCGACTCTGGGCTGGACCTGGGCTTCCCGGGGCCCACTGGGCCAATTGAGCTAATTGGGCTGGCGTGTATATATCTTTTTGGACACGGTCTGAATGATTGTTTGGGCTCGTTTATTCGGCCCAGTTGAACACTTTGAATATTAATTAATTGGGCTCGTCTATAAGGCTCTTGAACATTAATTAATTAGGCTCGACTTTGGATATTAATTCTTTTCAGAATTAATTAAATAATTTAATAATAATTGCAAGTGGGCAGCAGTTGGATGGAGTGGTCTTCTCCACTCGGTGGAACTGCCCACTAACCACCCGTGAGTGGTGTGTAACTCCTCTCCATGACGTCGAGTGAAGTCTATAAATAGTCGAGCATGCATTCATTCAGCATACGAAAAAATACAGTCTCATTCCATCACTTGCATTTGCTTAGTTCTCACAGTTTCTGTTCAACCGAGGGTTCGATTCAGTGTGCATTAGTTTGATCCCCGATCAGCCGTTGTATCTTTGGGGTCAGAGAGCCTGTAACCGTTGCATACACGGGGCTTTACTGACTTGCGGAAAGTGCAAGCGCCTCGGCTTCAACCTCGCTCTCTCTTTCCACTTTCTGTCTTGTTATTACTTCCGTTGTCGACTAATCCCGTTTTTATTTTTTCTAACAATCGCAAGTCAGTAAAGGATGTCTACCGGAGGAGATAACAACAAGGATGCCCAGAAGAACAAGGAGGTTCCTGTCATCGACGTTGAACCAACAACCAACAACAACGAAGTTCTCATCGGGAAGATTCCAGTGGCACTGCCCATCCACACCCAGACCATCCCGAATGCCGAGAAGCCCGAGAAGTTCACCGGTGTCGACTTCAAAAGGTGGCAGTCCAAGATGATGTTCTACCAGACCACCCTCGGCCTTCAGAAGCATCTGACTGAGGACCCTATGACCATAACTGACAATGACACTGCTGAGAAGCGCTATGCTTTCGAAGCCTGGGGGCAGAGTGATTATCTCTGTCGGCACACCGTCCTGAACGGGCTGTGCAATGAGCTGTACAATGTGTATAGCACGTACAAGTCTGCCAAAGCCCTCTGGGAAGCTTTGGAGAAGAAGTACAAGACCGAGGACGTTGGTACGAAGAAGTACGTCGTCGGCAAGTTCCTGGACTACAAGATGGTCGACTCCAAATCTGTCATCTCACAAGTCCAGGAGTATCAACTGATCTTGCATGACATCGCCTCTGAAGGGATGAAGATCAGTGAGTCCTTTCAGGTGGCGGCTGCCATCGAGAAGCTGCCTCCCGGGTGGAAGGACTTCAAGAACTACCTGAAGCACAAGCGAAAGGAGATGAGCCTTGAAGACCTCATTTTCAAGCTTCGGATCGAAGAAGACAACCGTGATCGAGAGGTCAAGCCTGGGAAAGTTCCTATGGAGGCTCGGGTGAACTTGACTGAGCCACATTCTGCCAAAAGGAAGAACACTTCCAAGGGCAAAGAGCCAGCCAAAGTCTGGAAGTTCACTGGGAATTGCCATAACTGTGGCAAGCCGAACCACATGGCCAGAGACTGCAACAAGCCGAAGAAAAATGGGCAGAAAAAGAAGCGACCAAGTGCCAACGTGGTTCAACACGAGCTGACATGTGCTGATATGACTGTTGTGGTCTATGAGGCCAATCTGGTTAGCAACAATAAGCAGTGGTTCATTGATACCGGAGCCACTCGACATGTCTGCTCTGACAAGGATGCATTTGCCTCTTATGCTCCTTGTACCGGTCGCAAGCTCCACATGGGAAACTCCGCATCGTCTGAAGTTGCTGGAGTTGGGAACGTCGTCCTCAAACTGTCTTCTGGAAAAGAGCTGAAGCTGACTGATGTGCTGCATGTCCCGGACACCTGAAAGAACCTGGTCTCTGGTTCTGTTCTTGTGGAGCATGGATTCAAACTTGTTTTTTATGCTAAGAAATTTGTACTTTCTAAATTTGGATTGTTCCTAGGTAGGGGTTATCTTGATCAGGGTCTGTTTAAAATGTCTGTAATGGCTATTCGCCCCCCCGTTGCCTCGAGCACTAATGAAAAAGTTATTTCCTCTTACTTGATCGAGTGTTATGATTTATGGCATTTTCGTTTAGGACATGTAAATAAAAATGCAATAAAAAGACTTATGAACTTGGAATTAATACCAAGTTCTAAAATAAATTCACAACATAACTGTGAAATTTGTGTTGAAGCCAAAATGACTAAGTTACCGTTCCGATCAGTCGATCGTTGTACCGAACCTCTTGGACTTATACATACTGATATATGTGACTTAAAGTTTGCACCGACAAGAGGCGGTAAGAAATACTTTATCACATTTATTGATGATTGTACGAGGTTCTGTTATTTGTACTTATTAACTAGTAAAGACGAAGCCTTAGAGGCATTCACTAAGTACAAAACCGAAGTTGAGAATCAACTTGATAAACGGATTAAGATAGTCCGTAGTGACCGAGGTGGAGAGTACGTAGCTCCTTTTGAACAATTATGTTCTGAAAATGGAATAATACATCAAACAACAGCCCCGTATTCGCCTCAATCAAATGGCGTTGCTGAACGAAAGAACCGAACATTAAAGGAAATGATGAACGCTATGTTGATCAATTCTGGGTTACCCCAGAACATGTGGGGGGAAGCCGTTCTGACGGAAAACCACCTACTGAATAAGATTCCCCTTAAAGGAAAAAATGAAACTCCTCACGAACTTTGGAAAGGTCGTAAGCCATCTTACAATCACCTTAAAGTGTGGGGGTGTTTGGCTAAGGTGTCGGTTCCTGAGCCAAAACGAATGAAGATAGGACCTAAAACGGTCGACTGTATCTTCATTGGATATGCTTTGAATAGCATGGCATACCGTTTCCTAGTACACTATTCTGAGAATCCAGAAGTGACTAAAGGAACGACCATTGAGTTGAGAAATGCATCATTTTTCGAGAATATCTTTCCGAGCAAAGATGGAGCTGGTCCAAGTTCTTCCAAAAGAACTCATGAAGAAAGTTCTGCACCACCAAGTAATGAACATGGTGATGATGTAGTTACAGAACAAAGACGTGGTAAAAGAGTCAAAACAGCTAAGTCGTTTGGACCTGACTTTATCACGTACATGTTGGACGATGAGCCGAACTCCTATGGTGAAGCTCTAGCTAGCCCAGATGGACCACTTTGGGAAGAAGCTATTAATAGCGAAATTGAGTCCATCATGCAAAATCACACGTGGGAACTAGTTGATCTTCCTCCCGGCTGTAAGCCTTTAGGATGTTGTTGGATTCTAAAGAAAAAATATAGAGCCGATGGAACGATCGATAAGTTTAAAGCCCGGCTGGTAGCCAAATGCTTTAGACAAAAGGAAGGTTATGATTTCTTTGATACGTACTCACCTGTGACAAGGATTTCATCCATTCGAGTGTTAGTCTCGATTGCTGCATTGCATGATCTCGAAATTCACCAAATGGACGTTAAGACTGCGTTTCTGAATGGTGAATTAGAAGAAGAGATATATATGGATCAACCTGAAGGTTTTGTTGCACCTGGTGAAGAGAAAAAGGTGTGTAAACTGATAAGGTCGTTGTACGGACTTAAACAAGCTCCTAAACAATGGCACTTGAAGTTTGACAATGTTATGTTGTCAAATGGTTTCAAAATCAACGAATGTGATAAATGCGTGTACATTAAAGGTACTCCGACAGAATTTGTGATAGTATGTCTCTATGTGGACGATATGCTAATCATGGGAAGTAGTCGTGATCAAATCACGAACACGAAGAACATGTTAAAAAGAAATTTTGACATGAAAGATTTAGGAGTTGCAGATCTAATCCTCGGGATTAAGATCAGCAAAACCGAAGAAGGAATTGTTTTGTCACAATCTCACTATGCCGAGAAAGTGCTCAAAAAGTTCAATGCCCTTGATGGTCCTGAATGTAGGACTCCGATTGACAGAAGTGTCAACTTAACAGTCAATATGGGCGAACCGATAGCTCAGTTGGATTACTCCCGAGTAATAGGTAGTCTGATGTACCTAACGAATTGTACTCGTCCTGACTTAGCCTATTCGGTTAGCAAACTGAGCCGGTACACGAGCAATCCAAGTCATGAACATTGGGATGCTCTGAAAAGATTGTTAAAGTACTTGAAACACACTCGAGATTATGGACTATACTACACCAGATATGCTAGTGTACTTGAAGGATATTGTGATGCTAGTTGGATCTCGGACTCAAAGGATTCCCATTCCACTAGTGGTTATGCCTTCTGTATAGGAGGCGGAGCAGTCTCGTAGAAATCCACGAAACAAACTTGTATAGCCAGATCCACCATGGAATCCGAGTTCATCGCTTTGGACAAAGCCGGTGAAGAAGCTGAATGGCTTCGAAACTT
The DNA here is from genome assembly GCA_954870475.1 of Euphrasia confusa. Lineage (NCBI taxonomy): Eukaryota > Viridiplantae > Streptophyta > Magnoliopsida > Lamiales > Orobanchaceae > Euphrasia > Euphrasia confusa. The sequence goes on along the minus strand of OX940949.1, from coordinate 48,159,986 downwards.
CTTAGAAGATATTCCATGCTGGAAAAAGCCTGTGTCTCCAGTGATGATGCACTGTGATAGCCAATCGGCTATAGCGAGAGCACAGAGCAATATGTATAACGGAAAATCTCGACACATACGTCGAAGACATAACACCGTTAGGCGATTGATCACAAATGGAGTGATTTCCTTAGACTATGTTAAGTCACAGGAAAACTTAGCCGACCCTTGACGAAAGGGATGACTAGAGATCAATTAAGTGTGTTGCTAAAGGGAATGGGTTTGAAAAACCACAACTAAAGAATGACCATGGCGGTAACCCTACCATGCTGAGTGGAGATCCCACGGACTTGGTTCAAAGGGAAAACTAAGTCATGCTAGTTCAGTTAAGCACTTGGAAATAAAGATTTTCGTTTCCATCCCTATGAGCAAATAAGTGCTAGAACCTGAAATGTGGTAAAGGTTAAGTCGTTGAGACTTTTAATGAATCCCACACCTCGGAAAGGTGGAGTATTTCAGGGTACTCATGCTGGGAGGTCACCTATATAAATGTGAAGTAAATGCCGCTTCAAATGTAAACATTTATGAATCCAAAGAGTTGTCCAGGGCCTAAACGGACACAACAGAGAAATGGAAACTGATATGGATTTGTTGTGTGACTATCATTGACTCGTTGTACACTTCGGAGGAATAGTTCAAGGCATCGCGTCCACTAGCCCGCCAGTACATCCGATGATTTTCACTAAGGGAGGTTCAAGGCCACAAGCTACCTTTCTAGAAGCAATTGATCCTTCCGAGAACCGAGCACAAGAGTCTGCATTCATGGCATTTGCATTGATTTCACTCATGTGGGGGATTGTTGGAATTATTATTTTTTTGTATTTAATAATTCATGTATTTTGTCCAAAGTTTGTAATTTTAATGGCTATTAAAATGTATTCGATTTCGAATTTAATCGTTACAATTATTATCTCTGTGTTACGAGGTAATCGTGGTATTTTATTTCGTCAAAATCCGTTAATCGGTGAGTGAGAAATAAATATTTAAAGGTTTCCATAAATACTACTTTGGTAAATGGAAGCAATTATTATTTTAATGGGAAATATGTGATAAGAGAGTATGAGTGTTCCCACATAGAAAGAATACCAAAAGTCATTTCTCTTTAAATGTGATAAGAGAGTATGAGTGTTCAACAAGTTGACTAAGCCTATGCACCCTTAGTGGAACATAGCAAGGGCCACACGCGCGCGCCCCGCCCCGCCCCGTCCCGTCCCGTCCCGACCCGACCCGACCCGGGCCTGGGCCTGGGCCTGGGCTTGGGCTTGGGCTTGGTCCTGGCTCCTTGGTGATTTGGTGAATTGGACTCTGGGCTGGACCTGGGCTTCCCGGGGCCCACTGGGCCAATTGAGCTAATTGGGCTGGCGTGTATATATCTTTTTGGACACGGTCCGAATGATTGTTTGGGCTCGTTTATTCGGCCCAGTTGAACACTTTGAATATTAATTAATTGGGCTCGTCTATAAGGCCCTTGAACATTAATTAATTGGGCTCGACTTTGGATATTAATTCTTTTCAGAATTAATTAAATAATTTAATAATAATTGCAAGTGGGCAGCAGTTGGATGGAGTGGTCTTCTCCACTCGGTGGAACTGCCCACTAACCACCCGTGAGTGGTGTGTAACTCCTCTCCATGACGTCGAGTGAAGTCTATAAATAGTCGAGCATGCATTCATTCAGCATACGAAAAAATACAGTCTCATTCCATCACTTGCATTTGCTCAGTTCTCACAGTTTCTGTTCAACCGAGGGTTCGATTCAGTGTGCATTAGTTCGATCCCCGATCAGCCGTTGTATCTTTGGGGTCAGAGAGCCTGTAACCGTTGCATACACGAGGCTTTACTGACTTGCGGAAAGTGCAAGCGCCTCGGCTTCAACCTCGCTCTCTCTTTCCGCTTTCTGTCTTTTTATTACTTCCGTTGTCGACTAATCCCGTTTTTATTTTTTCTAACAAAGATATCACAAAATTACCTTGAACTCTTCTCCGTAATTCATATTTTTATAGATTTGTTTTCACTGTTGGAACCTTCACCTTGCATGATTAGTGAAAAATAATTAATAGAGAAATTAATTAATCAATATATATATATATATATATATATATATATATATATATATATATATATATATATATATATATATATATATATTACCTAGTTTCTTGACTTGCTTCCCCTTGTTTGTTCGTGTCTTGTCGTCTTGGTGTTTCTTGACTTGCTTCCCCTTGTTTGTACGTGTAGTCTTCTTGGTGCTTGACAATGCCCATTATAGTTGTTTCAAGTAGTTCCACTCGATCAAGTTCAACAATTCTGCCTTGGGCGTTCGGGGCCCGCACATGTAAATTGGCTAATTCATCATTCAATACATCATCCGTTTCATTTCTCCTAACCCTTTTTACTAGTAACTTTGACATGTTGTCCCAGTTGTTGACCTGGGACATTCTCCATCTCATTCTTTCTCTCTCGGCCCAAATTATAGTCACCCTTATCACTGTCCTATGTTCTGCGTCCCAATTCTCCATGACATCTTGTAATATTGAATTAGATCTCGCTGCCTCAACAAATAACAAAACCATAGTTGCACATGCTTGGGCGATCGACTGCTGGTTAGCCCTCAAGTAAGCAGTCTCTGTTCTCAACTTCGAAAAGGTCATGATAGCCTCTTGAAGATGAACCGCCCCGATAGAGACGACGTCATAACTATCGTAATTCTCTTTGGTTAATAAAGTCGTGTGACTTACAGTGAAGTCGAATTCGTAAAGTTCACTTCACTTTCTTCGAGATAGAACCAGTTTTCATTCTTGTTCCTGACGGCCACCATATACAAGTCGTGTCTCTTGAACTTACAAACACAGGAGAACTCCCCATATGTCATCTCCATGTTAGCAAATGTTGACTCCTGCTCGTTCCTCGGAGGAGCGGGAAGAACGTAAACGGCCCCGACTGTTTGGCCACCCGACAATCTTTCACGCCACCTATGGACTAAGTCGGAATAGGCCTGAGGAGAATCGGGAATGTTTTCCTGGAAATTTATAACTGGGGCGTATGCATGATTCTAGGAAAACAAAAAAAAAATGAAGAGTTAAAGCAATTGGACTGTGGGGGATGGACTGTGGGGGCCAGACCCACATATTGATAAAAACATTTTCAACATACATACATAAGGGACTAAGTTAATACACGGATGTAACATAGAAATAGATGAAATTATATATCTAAATGCAGGAAGTCATTAAAAAAGAAATGTGTTGCTTCCAAACCTACACAAGCGCTTCCTCAAGGATGCTTGCTTGTTTGATCTTTTTGGAGAAACTATAATAGTCGAGGGAAGCGAAAGCTTCTCACCGAGCGGGGCTTTCCCTATCATATTTTTATCACAATTTTTAAGGGGAAGTCCACGATTTATCTAGAGATTGGTATGTATATTGTTTTGGAGGGCTACAAATAGAATGTACGTTAAGAGAATTTTGGCTATTAGTTTATGTATCAAGCTACGTACCGTATACTATGAATCAATCAAAAACTGTATTAATAAACCTATAACAGAAACCTTAAATTATAGTATATGAATTGATTGATGTATAATGGATTGATAGATTATTATTTATGTATTGGGCTTAGCTATAGAAGTGGGCTTAATATGTATTGGGTTTTAGATGGGTTGGGACTTGGGATTATAAGTGAGTTAGAGTAGTGGGCTTGAGTGTTTGGTACTAGTGGGATGGGCATAGTTGGGTCCTGTCTTGTGTTAAAAAGCGGGCGGGCCAGGCGGGTTACGGGTCCGGGCTGGGCGGGTTAACGGGTTGGGAGAACTTGATTCTGGATCGGGTCGAACGATTTGTCTAGAAAATTCTATCAGTTTATAATATCAAGCTAGGCCTTTAAATCAATCAAAAATTATATTAATATTAAACAATTTTAAAACATTTATTAAACTATTTTTTTTTTTTGAAAACTAAAATAAATCAACTAAAAACTAATAATGAGATGGGGATGCTAAAATAAAAATCCACAAACAAATTCATACAAACATACATTCAACATTATATATATATATATATATATATATATATATATATATATATATATATATATATATATTAAAACTGTGGGATTTGAAAACTTAAACTTACCATTGCTAAAGGTCACACACGTCGATTAGAGATGAAGAGAGGATGAGTTTAATATTCTGGAACTGGATCCATTGCAAAAGGTCACGCACGATTGGAGATGAAGAGAGAGTGAGTTTAATATTCTGGACCTGGATCCATTGCTAAAGGTCACACACGATTAGAGAAGAAGAGAGACTGAGTTTAATATTTTACTTATTGTATTTGTACCTATCTAGCCGATCTATTACTGCCTCGTACATATACATATACATATATATATATTTGTATGCATGCATATACAGAGACACAAGCATTCTTAATTGAAGTCTCTACTACCTTTCTTTTTTTTTCTTTCCTTAATTAACCTAATATTCATTAAATGTAAAAAAAAAAGCAGTTTACTATCTTTTGAGTAAAATCAATTAATTTACTATGCCCGCGGTAGGTAGTACATTCAAAGCAAATACACGCTGTGTGTGTTTAACTTTCAATCCCTCCAACTCCCCTTATTACAAAATCGTTTGCGTCAGCGTCACTGATAACCGGTGGTTTCAGGTTTACTTGGCTTCGTGGAGAATGAATAATTAGTGGCACGTGTTGGAAAATCATTTAAGTCAAAGTTGGTTTTATCCAACTTTTGACCGATTTGATTGGCTATAAAATTAATTCCGATTGGAAAATAAATTGTACGATAATTTTCTACGTCGTTCGTAGATAATTATATAATTTTATTTCGTCAAAACCCGATTTTCGGTGAGTGAGAAATAAATTGTTAAAGATAGTCAATTAAAAAATCATTTAATTGAATATGTAATAAAGTGTAAGACTTTATTACATTGAAATGTGTAATAGTTATTACATCTCACATTGAAAGATGTAATAAAGTTATTACACTTAATAAGTGATTGGAGGATTAATGTGTTCAACAAGTGAGTAAGACCATGGACCGTTAAGGTACATGGCAATCACCACACGCGCGTCCGTCCGTGTGCTCGGCTCGGCTCGTGCCCGTGCCCGTGCCCGTGCCCGTGCCCGCCCGTGCCCGTGCTCGTGCTCGTGCTCGGCTCGGCTCGGCCCGTCCCGACCTGCCTCGTCCTTGGAATTGGACTTGGACTTGGATCTTGGATCTTGGATCTTGGCAATTGGACTTTGGGCTTCCTTGGTCCTCTTGGGGCTTCTGGGCCTGGCCAGCCCCGTCCCGTCCCGACTCGACTCGCCTCGCCTCTCCTCGCCTCGTCCTTGGACTTGGACTTGGACTTGGATCTTGGATCTTGGATCTTGGATCTTGGCAATTGGACTTTGGGCTTCCTTGGGCCTCTTGGGGCTTCTGGGCCTGGCCAGCCCCGTCCCGTCCCGACTCGACTCGCCTCACCTCGCCTCGTCCTTGGACTTGGACTTGGACTTGGATCTTGGATCTTGGATATTGGATCTTGGATCTTGGCAATTGGACTTTGGGCTGGACTTGGCCAGTCAAATCGGTCAAACGTTGATATATTTATTTTCTTCTTAAGTAAAAAAAATGTTGTTTTGGTTAAACACAAGTAGTAACAATTTGAATCTCAATTTATTGATTGACAATTGGATTTGCATGAGGTTTGAATTTACAAAACATTATGAATTGGAATTTAATTGTGCTCTTGCTTTATTCTCTTTGTTGGATTACACAATACAATATAGTTATTATTTATTTGTTTTGTTTTGAAGGGGAGCATTGAGTGTTTTATTTAGGTACTGGAGTGATGCTGATTTGACATATATGTTCAGTACTTTATGGGTTGCTAAAACAAGCACTCAGAAAGTTGACCTTACAAAATCTGATGTTGAGGTTGTTGAGTATATGACTGATCGGCCCCGTGATGTGGAGGTAATATCCTAATTAATGTTCTAAATTTTTAATATAGTCTACGTGGCCCCGTGATGTAGAGGTAATATCCTAATTAATTTTCTAAATTTTTAATATTAGTCTACGTGGAGATGGAGATTTACTGTGTTGAAAAATGTGTGTAGGGTTTGAAGAATGTGTTGGCCGATAAGTATTACATAGACTCTAAGAAGTACGAAGATTTATTAGACAAGGTATCTATGTTTTTGCAATTGATGTGTCTACTTTGAGTTATAAGTACATAACATATACTACATAACTCGATTTTTGAATTTTTGCACTCAATCAGATTAGGAAGACTCAAGAGAGTGAGGAAAAGCTAGTGGAGCCTGAATATGGGTCTTTAATATCAGTTCTGTTGATAAATGGAGAAGTCAAATATTTTGAGATGTGCAAGTTTCCTTCAAAAGGCTTTTATGAACAGAACGACTAGAACGGGTTGAAGCTTTTTTAATTGGTAGTAAGATATGCTTTTGTAGGGTTGAAGCTTTTTTATTTTGTAGCAAGATATGCTTTTTTTGTATTCTTAAAAACATTGAGCTAGATGTTGTTTAAATTGAGTTGAACTTATGAGATTTGGCTGTAAGATAATTTAAGTCCATTTTTTTGCATACAACATCCAAAAGTACATCAAATTTAAAAAGAATTTAAAAATAATTCTCAAGACTTCTTCAATTGAAAATTAAGTTCTAAATAAAAAGGACTTCTTCAATTGAAAATTGAAGTTCTAAATAAAAAGGAAAGCACATTAAGTTCTAAATAAAAAGGACTTCTTCAATTGAAAAATTAAGTTCTAAATAAAAAGGAAAGCACAAACCTCAATGGTTCTCACTGTTGATTTTGATTTTTGATTCATTTTTTCCTTAGCTTCTCTAGTCTTGGAACTTTCACCTTCATGATTATTGAACATTGAATTAAAATAATATATAAATATATATATATATATATATATATATATATATATATATATATATATATATATATATATATAATTCTAAATAGAAAAGATATCACAACATTACCTTGAACTCTTCTCCGTAATTCATATTTTTATAGATTTGTTTTCACTGTTGGAACCTTCACCTTGCATGATTAGTGAAAAATAATTAATAGAGAAATTAATTAATCAATTAATATATATATATATATATATATATATATATATATATATATATATATATATATATATATATATATATTACTTCGTTTCTTGACTTGCTTCCCCTTGTTTGTACGTGTAGTCTTCTTGGTGCTTGACAATGCCCATTATAGTTGTTTCAAGTAGTTCCACTCGATCAAGTTCAACAATTCTGCCTTGGGCGTTCGGGGCCCGCACATGTAAATTGGCTAATTCATCATTCAATACATCATCCGTTTCATTTCTCCTAACCCTTTTTACTAGTAACTTTGACATGTTGTCCCAGTTGTTGACCTGGGACATTCTCCATCTCATTCTTTCTCTCTCGGCCCAAATCATAGTCACCCTTATCACTGTCCTATGCTCTGCGTCCCAATTCTCCATGACATCTTCTAATATTGAATTAGATCTCGCTGCCTCAGCAAATAACAAAACCATAGTTGCACATGCTTGGGCGATCGGCTGCTGGTTAGCCCTCAAGTAAGCAGTCTCTGTTCTCAACTTCGAAAAGGTCATGATAGCCTCTTGAAGATGAACCGCCCCGATAGAGACGTCGTCATAAGTATCGTAATTCACTTTGGTTAATAAAGTCGTGTGACTTACGGAGAGGTGCAGTGAAGTCGAATTCGTAAAGTTCACTTCACTTTCTTCGAGATAGAACCAGTTTTCATTCTTGTTCCTGACGGCCACCATATACAAGTCGTGTCTCTTGAACTTACAAACACAGGAGAACTCCCCATATGTCATCTCCATGTTAGCAAATGTTGACTCCTGCTCGTTCCTCGGAGGAGCGGGAAGAACGTAAACGGCCCCGACTGTTTGGCCACCCGACAATCTTTCACGCCACCTATGGACTAATTCGGAATAGGCCTGAGGAGAATCGGGAATGTTTTCCTGGAAATTTATAACTGGGGCGTATGCAGGATTCTAGGAAAAAAAATGAAGAGTTAAAGCAATTGGACTGTGGGGGATGGACTGTGGGGGCCAGACCCACATATTGATAAAAACATTTTCAACATACATACATAAGGGCCTAAGTTAATACACGGATGTAACATAGAAATAGATGAAATTATATATCTAAATGCAGGAAGTCATTAAAAAAGAAATGTGTTGCTTCCAAACCTACACAAGCGCTTCCTCAAGGATGCTTGCTTGTTTGATCTTTTTGGAGAAACTATAATAGTCGAGGGAAGCGAAAGCTTCTCACCGAGCGGGGCTTTCCCTATCATATTTTTATAACCATTTTTAAGGGGAAGTCCACGATTTATCTAGAGATTGGTATGTATATTGTTTTGGAGGGCTACCAATAGAATGTATGTTAAGAGAATTTTGGCTATTAGTTTATGTATCAAGCTACGTACCGTATACTATGAATCAATCAAAAACTGTATTAACAAACCTATAACAGAAACCTTAAATTATAGTATATGAATTGATTGATGTATAATGGATTGATAGATTATTATTTATGAATTGGGCTTAGCTATAGAAGTGGGCTTAATATGTATTGGGTTTTAGATGGGTTGGGACTTGGGATTATAAGTGAGTTAGAGTAGTGGGCTTGAGTGTTTGATACTAGTGGGATGGGCATAGTTGGGTCCTTTCTTGTGTTAAAAAGCGGGCGGGCCAGGCGGGTTACGGGTCCGGGCTGGGCGGGTTAACGGGTTGGGAGAACTTGATTCTGGATCGGGTCGGACGATTTGTCTAGAAAATTCTATCAGTTTATAATATCAAGCTAGGCCTTTAAATCAATAAAAAAAATTATTAATATTAAACAATTTTAAAACATTTATTAAACTATATATTTTTTTTTTTTGAAAACTAAAATAAATCAACTAAAAACTAATAATTAGATGGGGATGCTAAAATAAAAATCCACAAACAAATTCATACAAACATACATTCAATATTATATATATATATATATATATATATATATATATATTAAAACTGTGGGATTTGAAAACTTACCATTGCTAAAGCTCACACACGTCGATTAGAGATGAAGAGAGGATGAGTTTAATATTCTGGAACTGGATCCATTGCAAAAGGTCACGCACGATTAGAGATGAAGAGAGAGTGAGTTTAATATTCTGGACCTGGATCCATTGCTAAAGGTCACACACGATTAGAAAAGAAGAGAGAGTGAGTTTAATATTTTACTTATTGTATTTGTACCTATCTAGCCGATCTATTACTGCCTCGTACATATACATATACATATATATATTTGTATGCATGCATATACAGAGACACAAGCATTCTTAATTGAAGTCTCTACTACCTTTCTTTTTTTTCTTTCCTTAATTAACCTAATATTCATTCAAAGTAAAAAAAAAAACAGTATACTATCTTTTGAGTAAAATCAATTTAATTTACTATGCCCCCGGTAGGTAGTACATTCAATGCAAATACACGTTGTGTGTGTTTAACTTTCAATCCCTCCAACTCCCCTTATTACAAAATCGTTTGCGTCAGCGTCACTGATAACCGGTGGTTTCAGGTTTACTTGGCTTCGTGGAGAATGAATAATTAGTGGCACGTGTTGGAAAATCATTTAAGTCAAAGTTGGTTTTATCCAACTTTTGACCGATTTGACTGGCTATAAAATTAATTCCGATTGGGAAAAATAAATTGTACCTATAATTTTCTACGTCGTTCGTAGATAATTATAGAATTTTATTTCGTCAAAAAACGATTTTCGGTGAGTGAGAAATAAATTGTTAAAGATAGCCAATTAAAAAGGCATTTAATTGAATATGTAATAAAGTGTAAGACTTTATTACATTGAAATGTGTAATAGTTATTACATCCCACATTGAAAGATGTAATAAAGTTATTACACTTAATAAGTGATTGGAGGATTAATTTGTTCAACAAGTGAGTAAGACCATGGACCGTTAAGGTACATGGCAATCGCCACACGCGCGTCCGTCCGTCCGCTCGGCTCGGCTCGTGCCCGTGCCCGTGCCCGTGCTCGTGCTCGTGCTCGGCTCGGCTCGGCCCGTCCCGACCCGCCTCGTCCTTGGACTTGGACTTGGATCTTGGATCTTGGCAATTGGACTTTGGGCTTCCTTGGGCCTCTTGGGGCTTCTGGGCCTGGCCAGCCCCGTCCCGTCCCGACTCGACTCACCTCGCCTCGCCTCGTCCTTGGACTGGGACTTGGACTTGGATCTTGGATATTGGATCTTGGATCTTGGCAATTGGACTTTGGGCTGGACTTGGCCAGTCAAATCGGTCAAACGTTAATGCCACATCGTCAACCGGCTGGAAAGTGGATGCATAATTACCTGTTATATTTATTTTCTTCTTAAGTAAAAAAATGTTGTTTTGGTTAAACACAAGTAGTAACAATTTGAATCTCAATTTATTGATTGACAATTGGATTTGCATGAGGTTTGAATTTACAAAACATTATGAATTGGAATTTAATTGTGCTCTTGCTTTATTCTCTTTGTTGGATTACACAATACAATATAGTTATTATTTATTTGTTTTGTTTTGAAGGGGAGCATTGAGTGTTTTATTTGGGTACTGGAGTGATGCTGATTTGACATATATGTTCAGTACTTTATGGGTTGCTAAAACAAGCACTCAGATATCTGATGAAGTTGACTTTACAAAATCTGATGTTGAGGTTGTTGAGTATATGACTGATCGGCCCCGTGATGTGGAGGTAATATCCTTATTAATGTTCTAAATTTTTAATATAGTCTACGTGGCCCCGTGATGTAGAGGTAATATCCTAATTAATTTTCTAAATTTTTAATATTACGTGATGTAGAGGTAATATCCTAATTAATTTTCTAAATTTTTAATATTAGTCTACGTGGAGATGGAGATTTACTGTGTTGAAAAATGTGTGTAGGGTTTGAAGAATGTGTTGGCCGATAAGTATCACATAGACTCTAAGAAGTACGAAGATTTATTAGACAAGGTATCTATGTTTTTGCAATTGATGCGTCTACTTTGAGTTATAAGTACATAACATATACTATATAACTCGATTTTTGAATTTTTGCACTCAATCAGATTAGGAAGGCTCAAGAGAGTGAGGAAAAGCTAGTGGAGCCTGAATATGGGTCTTTAATATCAGTTCTGTTGATAAATGGAGAAGTCAAATATTTTGAGATGTGCAAGTTTCCTTCAAAAACTTTTATGAACAGAACGACTAGAACGGGTTGAAGCTTTTTTAATTGGTAGTAAGATATGCTTTTGTAGGGTTGAAGCTTTTTTATTTTGTAGCAAGAGATGCTTTTTTTGTATTGTTAAAAACACTGAGCTAGATGTTGTTTAAATTGAGTTGAACTAATGAGATTTGGCTGTAAGATAATTCAAGTCCATTGTTTTGCATACAACATCCAAAAGTACATCAAATTTAAAAAGAATTTCAAAATAATTCTCAAGACTTCTTCAATTGAAAATTAAGTTCTAAATAAAAAGGAATTCTTCAATTGAAAAATGAAGTTTTAAATAAAAAGGAAAGCACATTAAGTTCTAAATAAAAAGGACTTCTTCAATTGAAAAATTAAGTTCTAAATAAAAAGGAAAGCACAAACCTCAACGGTTCTCACTGTTGATTTTGATTTTTGATTCATTTTTTCCTTAGCTTCTCTAGTCTTGGAACTTTTACCTTCATGATTAATGAACATTGAATTAAAATAATATATATAAATTCTAAATAGAAAAGATATCACAAAATTACCTTGAACTCTTCTCCGTAATTCATATTTTTATAGATTTGTTTTCACTGTTGGAACCTTCACCTTGCATGATTAGTGAAAAATAATTAATAGAGAAATTAATTATTCAATTAATATATATATATATATATATATATATATATATATATATATATATATATATATATATATATATATATATATATATATATATATATATATATATATATATATATATTACCTCGTTTCTTGACTTGCTTCCCCTTGTTTGTTCGTGTCTTGTCGTCTTGGTGTTTCTTGACTTGCTTCCCCTTGTTTGTACGTGTAGTCTTCTTGGTGCTTGACAATGCCCATTATAGTTGTTTCAAGTAGTTCCACTCGATCAAGTTCAACAATTCTGCCTTGGGCGTTCGGGGCCCGCACATGTAAATTGGCTAATTCATCATTCAATACATCATCCGTTTCATTTCTCCTAACCCTTTTTACTAGTAACTTTGACATGTTGTCCCAGTTGTTGACCTGGGACATTCTCCATCTCATTCTTTCTCTCTCGGCCCAAATCATAGTCACCCTTATCACTGTCCTATGTTCTGCGTCCCAATTCTCCATGACATCTTCTAATATTGAATTAGATCTCGCTGCCTCAGCAAATAACAAAACCATAGTTGCACATGCTTGGGCGATCGGCTGCTGGTTAGCCCTCAAGTAAGCAGTCTCTGTTCTCAACTTCGAAAAGGTCATGATAGCCTCTTGAAGATGAACCGCCCCGATAGAGACGTCGTCATAAGTATCGTAATTCGCTTTGGTTAATAAAGTCGTGTGACTTACGGAGAGGTGCAGTGAAGTCGAATTCGTAAAGTTCACTTCACTTTCTTCGAGATAGAACCAGTTTTCATTCTTGTTCCTGACGGCCACCATATACAAGTCGTGTCTCTTGAACTTACAAACACAGGAGAACTCCCCATATGTCATCTCCATGTAAGCAAATGTTGACTCCTGCTCGTTCCTCGGAGGAGCGGGAAGAACGTAAACGGCCCCGACTGTTTGGCCACCCGAAAATCTTTCACGCCACCTATGGACTAATTCGGAATAGGCCTGAGGAGAATCGGGAATGTTTTCCTGGAAATTTATAACTGGGGCGTATGTAGGATTCTAGGAAAAAAAAATGAAGAGTTAAAGCAATTGGACTGTGGGGGATGGACTGTGGGGGCCAGACCCACATATTGATAAAAACATTTTCAACATACATACATAAGGGCCTAAGTTAATACACGGATGTAACATAGAAATAGATGAAATTATATATCTAAATGCAGGAAGTCATTAAAAAAGAAATGTGTTGCTTCCAAACCTACACAAGCGCTTCCTCAAAGATGCTTGCTTGTTTGATCTTTTTGGAGAAACTATAATAGTCGAGGGAAGCGAAAGCTTCTCACCGAGCGGGGCTTTCCCTATCATATTTTTATCACCATTTTTAAGGGGAAGTCCACGATTTATCTAGAGATTGGTATGTATATTGTTTTGGAGGACTACAAATAGAATGTATGTTAAGAGAATTTTGGCTATTAGTTTATGTATCAAGCTACGTACCGTATACTATGAATCAATCAAAAACTGTATTAATAAACCTATAACAGAAACCTTAAATTATAGTATATGAATTGATTGATGTATAATGGATTGATAGATTATTATTTATGTATTGGGCTTAGCTATAGAAGTGGGCTTAATATGTATTGGGTTTTAGATGGGTTGGGACTTGGGATTATAAGTGAGTTAGAGTAGTGGGCTTTTGAGTGTTTGGTACTAGTGGGATGGGCATAGTTGGGTCATGTCTTGTGTTAAAAAGCGGGCGGGCCAGGCGGGTTACGGGTCCGGGCTGGGCGGGTTAACGGGTTGGGAGAACTTGATTCTGGATCGGGTCGGACGATTTGTCTAAAAAATTCTATCAGTTTATAATATCAAGCTAAGCCTTTAAATCAATCAAAAATTTTATTAATATTAATAAATTTTAAAACATTTATTAAACTATATTTTTTTTATTTTTGAAAACTAAAATAAATCAACTAAAAACTAATAATTAGATGGGGATGCTAAAATAAAAATCCACAAACAAATTCATACAAACATACATTCAATATTATATATATATATATTAAAACTGTGGGATTTGAAAACTTACCATTGCTAAAGGTCACACACGTCGATTAGAGATGAAGAGAGGATGAGTTTAATATTCTGGAACTGGATCCATTGCAAAAGGTCACGCACGATTAGTGATGAAGAGAGAGTGAGTTTAATATTCTGGACCTGGATCCATTGCTAAAGGTCACACACGATTAGAAAAGAAGAGAGAGTGAGTTTAATATTTTACTTATTGTATTTGTACCTATCTAGCCGATCTATTACTGCCTCGTACATATACATATACATATATATATTTGTATGCATGCATATACAGAGACACAAGCATTCTTAATTGAAGTCTCTACTACCTTTCTTTTTTTTTCTTTCCTTAATTAACCTAATATTCATTAAAAGTAAAAAAAAAAAAAAGCAGTATACTATCTTTTGAGTAAAATCAATTTAATTTACTATGCCCCCGGTAGGTAGTACATTCAATGCAAATACACGTTGTGTGTGTTTAACTTTCAATCCCTCCAACTCCCCTTATTACAAAATCTTTTGCGTCAGCGTCACTGATAACCGGTGGTTTCAGCTTTACTTGGCTTCGTGGAGAATGAATAATTAGTGGCACGTGTTGGAAAATCATTTAAGTCAAAGTTGGTTTTATCCAACTTTTGACCGATTTGACTGGCTATAAAATTAATTCTGACTGGGAAAAATAAATTGTACGATAATTTTCTACGTCGTTCGTAGATAATTATAGAATTTTATTTTGTCAAAAACCGATTTTCGGTGAGTGAGAAATAAATTGTTAAAGATAGCCAATTAAAAAGGCATTTAATTGAATATGTAATAAAGTGTAAGACTTTATTACATTGAAATGTGTAATAGTTATTACATCCCACATTGAAAGATGTAATAAAGCTATTACACTTAATAAGTGATTGGAGGATTAATGTGTTCAACAAGTGAGTAAGACCATGGACCGTTAAGGTACATGGCAATCGCCACACGCGCGTCCGTCCGTCCGCTCGGCTCGGCTCGTGCCCGTGCCCGTGCCCGTGCTCGTGCTCGCTCGTGCCCGTGCTCGTGCTCGGCTCGGCCCGTCCCGACCCGCCTCGTCCTTGGACTTGGACTTGGATCTTGGATCTTGGCAATTGGACTTTGGGCTTCCTTGGGCCTCTTGGGGCTTCTGGGCCTGGCCAGCCACGTCCCGTCCCGACTCGACTCGCCTCGCCTCGCCTCGCCTCGTCCTTGGACTGGGACTGGGACTTGGACTTGGATCTTGGATCTTGGATATTGGATCTTGGATCTTGGCAATTGGACTTTGGGCTGGACTTGGCCAGTCAAATCGGTCAAACGTTAATATATTTATTTTCTTCTTAAGTAAAAAAATGATGTTTTGTTTAAACACAAGTAGTAACAATTTGAATCTCAATTTATTGATTGACAATTGGATTTGCATGAGGTTTGAATTTACAAAACATTATGAATTGGAATTTAATTGTGCTCTTGCTTTATTCTCTTTGTTGGATTACACAATACAATATAGTTATTATTTATTTGTTTTGTTTTGAAGGGGAGCATTGAGTGTTTTATTTGGGTACTGGAGTGATGCTGATTTGACATATATGTTCAGTACTTTATGGGTTGCTAAAACAAGCACTCAGATATCTGATGAAGTTGACCTTACAAAATCTGATGTTGAGGTTGTTGAGTATATGACTGATCGGCCCCGTGATGTGGAGGTAATATCCTAAATAATGTTCTAAATTTTTAATATAGTCTACGTGGCCCCGTGATGTAGAGGTAATATCCTAATTAATTTTCTAAATTTTTAATATTAGTCTACGTGGAGATGGAGATTTACTGTGTTGAAAAATGTGTGTAGGGTTTGAAGAATGTGTTGGCCGATAAGTATCACATAGACTCTAAGAAGTACGAAGATTTATTAGACAAGGTATCTATGTTTTTGCAATTGATGCGTCTACTTTGAGTTATAAGTACATAACATATACTATATAACTCGATTTTTGAATTTTTGCACTCAATCAGATTAGGAAGGCTCAAGAGAGTGAGGAAAAGCTAGTGGAGCCTGAATATGGGTCTTTAATATCAGTTCTGTTGATAAATGGAGAAGTCAAATATTTTGAGATGTGCAAGTTTCCTTCAAAAAGCTTTTATGAACAGAACGACTAGAACGGGTTGAAGCTTTTTTAATTGGTAGTAAGATATGCTTTTGTAAGGTTGAAGCTTTTTTATTTTGTAGCAAGAGATGCTTTTTTTGTATTGTTAAAAACACTGAGCTAGATGTTGTTTAAATTGAGTTGAACTAATGAGATTTGGCTGTAAGATAATTCAAGTCCATTGTTTTGCATACAACATCCAAAAGTACATCAAATTTAAAAAGAATTTCAAAATAATTCTCAAGACTTCTTCAATTGAAAATTAAGTTCTAAATAAAAAGGACTTCTTCAATTGAAAAATGAAGTTTTAAATAAAAAGGAAAGCACATTAAGTTCTAAATAAAAAGGACTTCTTCAATTGAAAAATTAAGTTCTAAATAAAAAGGAAAGCACAAACCTCAACGGTTCTCACTGTTGATTTTGATTTTTGATTCATTTTTTCCTTAGCTTCTCTAGTCTTGGAACTTTCACCTTCATGATATATATATATATATATATATATATATATATATATATATATATAAATTTTAAATAGAAAAGATATCACAAAATTACCTTGAACTCTTCTCCGTAATTCATATTTTTATAGATTTGTTTTTACTGTTGGAATCTTCACCTTGCATGATTAGTGAAAAATAATTAATAGAGAAATTAATTAATCAATTAATATATATATATATATATATATATATATATATATATATATATATTACCTCGTTTCTTGACTTGCTTCCCCTTGTTTGTTCGTCTCTTGTCGTCTTGGTGTTTCTTGACTTGCTTCCCCTTGTTTGTACGTGTAGTCTTCTTGGTGCTTGACAATGCCCATTATAGTTGTTTCAAGTAGTTCCACTCGATCAAGTTCAACAATTTTGCCTTGGGCGTTCGGGGCCCGCACATGTAAATTGGCTAATTCATCATTCAATACATCATCTGTTTCATTTCTCCTAACCCTTTTTACTAGTAACTTTGACATGTTGTCCCAGTTGTTGACCTGGGACATTCTCCATCTCATTCTTTCTCTCTCGGCCCAAATCATAGTCACCCTTATCACTGTCCTATGTTCTGCGTCCCAATTCTCCATGACATCTTCTAATATTGAATTAGATCTCGCTGCCTCAGCAAATAACAAAACCATAGTTACACATGCTTGGGCGATCGGCTGCTGGTTAGGCCTCAAGTAAGCAGTCTCTGTTCTCAACTTCGAAAAGGTCATGATAGCCTCTTGAAGATGAACCGCCCCGATAGAGACGTCGTCATAAGTATCGTAATTCGCTTTGGTTAATAAAGTCGTGTGACTTACGGAGAGGTGCAGTGAAGTCGAATTCGTAAAGTTCACTTCACTTTCTTCGAGATAGAACCAGTTTTCATTCTTGTTCCTAACGGCCACCATATACAAGTCGTGTCTCTAGAACTTACAAACACAGGAGAACTCCCCATATGTCATCTCCATGTTAGCAAATGTTGACTCCTGCTCGTTCCTCGGAGGAGCGGGAAGAACGTAAACGGCCCCGACTGTTTGGCCACCCGACAATCTTTCACGCCACCTATGGACTAATTCGGAATAGGCCTCAGGAGAATCGGGAATGTTTTCCTGGAAATTTATATAACTGGGGCGTATGCAGGATTCTAGGAAAAAAAATGAAGAGTTAAAGCAACTGGACTGTGGGGGATGGACTGTGGGGGCCAGACCCACATAATTATAAAAACATTTTCAACATACATACATAAGGGCCTAAGTTAATACACGGATGTAACATAGAAATAGATGAAATTATATATCTAAATGCAGGAAGTCATTAAAAAAGAAATGTGTTGCTTCCAAACTTACACAAGCGCTTCCTCAAGGATGCTTGCTTGTTTGATCTTTTTGGAGAAACTATAATAGTCGAGGGAAGCGAAAGCTTCTCACCGAGCGGGGCTTTCCCTATCATATTTTTATCACCATTTTTAAGGGGAAGTCCACGATTTATCTAGAGATTGGTATGTATATTGTTTTGGAGGGCTACAAATAGAATGTATGTTAAGAGAATTTTGGCTATTAGTTTATGTATCAAGCTACGTACCGTATACTATGAATCAATCAAAAATTGTATTAATAAACCTATAACATAAACCTTAAATTATAGTATATGAATTGATTGATGTATAATGGATTGATAGATTATTATTTATGTATTGGGCTTAGCTATAGAAGTGGGCTTAATATGTATTGGGTTTTAGATGGGTTGGGACTTGGGATTATAAGTGAGTTAGAGTAGTGGGCTTGAGTGTTTGGTACTAGTGGGATGGGCATAGTTGGGTCCTGTCTTGTGTTAAAAAGCGGGCGGGCCAGGCGGGTTACGGGTCCGGGCTGGGCGGGTTAACGGGTTGGGAGAACTTGATTCTGGATCGGGTCGGACGATTTGTCTAGAAAATTCTATCAGTTTATAATATCAAGCTAGGCCTTTAAATCAATCAAAAATTATATTAATATTAAACAATTTTAAAACATTTATTAAACTTTTTTTTTTCTTTTGAAAACTAAAATAAATCAACTAAAAACTAATAATGAGATGGGGATGCTAAAATAAAAATCCACAAACAAATTCATACAAACATACATTCAATATTATATATATATATATATGGGCGCTTCTACAGTACATTCACTTTACGGTACATTTCATTCAATTTCAACCTTTAGATTTAATTATTTAATATCAACCGTTAGATTTATAAAAGAACATTGTATTTTAACGTGGACGTTGAAACACCCAGTGGACGTTGAAACACCGGACTATTGTCCTATAAGTCTTTAACTTAAGTAGATATTGTATGTTTTTTATTTTTATAAATTTATGAATTATTTTTACAAAATAAGAATAAAAATCTTTGCGCTTGTATGTATTTTTTTTTGTAGATATTGACATATTGTATGTTTTTTTTTTTAATTTATAAATTATTTTTAAAGATATATGAATAAAAATCTTTACGCTTGTATATTTTTTTTTTCAGATTTTCCTATTATTTTTACAAAAATAAGAATGCAAATATTTTATGTTAGTATTTCTTTTTACAAATTTGCAAATTAGTTTCACAGAAATAAGAAGAAAAATATTATGAATTAATTTAATAAGAATAAGAAGAAAAAATCTTTGCACGCATTTTTTTTTTTTGTTTTTTTAGCTGTTTTTTTATACATTTTGGAAAAAAATTCAATAAGAAAAAATAAGAAGAAAAATATTACGAATTAATTTAATATAATAAGAAGAAAAAATCATTACGCATTTTTTTTTTGTTTTTTTAGCTGTTTTTTTATACATTTTGGAAAAAAATTCAATAAGAAGAAATAAGAAGAAAAATATTACGAATTAATTTAATATAATAAGAAGAAAAAATCCTTGCACGCATTTTTTTTTTTTGTTTTTTTAGCTGGTTTTTATACATTTTGAAAAAAAATTCAATAAGAAGAATTTTTTTGCGCTATTTATTAGAAAAAGAAGAAAAATCATTGCGTATAATTAAATTATTTGTATTATTTAATTAAATTAATTAAGTATATAATTTTTTTTGTTTTAAATAGCTTTATTAAAATATTTTATATTTTATTAATAAAACCTGCTATAGCATTTACCTTATATTTATTAAGTTGAAAATTAATTTAAGTTGTAATTATATGGTAGGGTGTATAATAAAATTTTGAAGTGTCATTAGTTTATTGGTTATGTTATAAATGTACGGTACATTCAAATTTGAGAAATGTAGTATTCTCCTATATATATATATATATATATATATATATATATATATATATAGTATTCTCCTATATATATATATATATATATATATATATATATATATATATATGTTTGTTATGCACAGTGACGTTGATATGTTAGTACCTAGGGCTGGAATACCGTACCTTATCGAAATGGCCATATCGATACCGTACCGAAAATTTCGATATCGAAAAAATTCATACCGATACTGTAGCAAAAATTTCGGTATACCGATTATCCATATACCGAAATTTCGGTATCGAAAAAATTCATACCGATATCGTACCGAACTTTCGGTATACCGAAAATATCGATATACCGAACCATATCGAAATTTTTATTATCGAATTATACCGAAAATATCGATATACCAAATCATACCGACTTTTTTTTGCATACGTATATATATATACAGGGGCGGACCCAGGATTATATTCCAGGAAGGGCCAAATTTTTTTATAAAGTAATGTTTTTATATTAAAATCATCATATTTTATTTGTAATATATTTTAGTAAATGTTTCATACCAATAAACACTTTAAAAAAATAATCACTCTTATAAAATGAAATTTTACTAATAGTAATAAAAAAATATAAGAGTAAAAAAGTAAGAGTAATTATTATTCATTCCATTATGTTTAATTTTTTTCAAATTAAATGTTTTAGTAAAAAATGAAAATATTAAAAAAAAAACGCTCACACTTTATATAAATATATTAATAATTTTTAATTTTATAAGATAAGTATCATTAAATTCATATAAATAAACTCAATTTTCACAATTTATTCTTAAAAATATTTTGATATTTTTTCTACCACCAACTATATACTAATATTACTATCTTTATCCTATAAATATATGCTGTGAAACATAACAAACATATAAAAAATATTACTTTTAATTTTTTTATAAAAAATAAGAAGTGAAATATATTTTTAAGTTAAATTTTTTTAAAATTTTAAATATACTTCAGAAAATAACAAAATAAAATAAGAATAAGTTTTTAAAGTGATAAAGTAAAATAATTTTTTTAAGAGTATGTATATTAAGTTGAGATATTCCAACAATTTTCAAAATTTATTAAAATAAATAAAATATATTTTAAAACTTTTAATTATGAATTACAAATAATATTATATTTTATAAATAAAACACACATTAATTAAATTATGAAATGAAACATAAATAAACTACATTAATACAATCAATTTTAAAATTTTCGTATAATTTTTATTAAAAAAACACATAGTTAATAAAATATGGTACCGCCACCCAATCCTAAAATAAGTAATCATTCATTATGAAAATAGCAATTTTATTCAACTCAAAAATAATTTGGGAAAAAATTATAATTTTGTGAGGGATCTATAGAGATGAGTAGTATGAAGATTGAAAGAAGAGAAAAAAAGTGAAACAATTGCAAAAAATTGTGATTTTTTTTTGTGTCCAAATGATACAAACCTACAGTCTATTTATATAGGATAAAAAATGAAAAATAATGGTATTTTTATTTTATTTTTATTTTGAATAATTATTTTGTAAAAATGATTTTAAAATGAAAGTGAAATTAAAAATGGCATGACATATGTCTTGTTTTTACTGGACCATGTGATTTTCTTTTTCAATTAATTAAATATGTGGGGCCAGATGAGGGTGTTATCAAATTTGATACGGGGATCAATTTTTGATCCGGGCCCACAAGGGTGTCAAGTTTGACACCACTTGACACAGCACTTGGCACAAGTTTGACACACTAATTGATCTCCTGTAGTCTAAGCATAAACAAAAAAAAATTAAGAGTGTGATTAAGTGGTGGGTCCCATCTTTAATTTATCTACTGAACAAACTTGCTTTTGCACTTAATTGTTCTCAAGATAGAGAAATTAACGTAGACTTAAAAAACAAAGAGCATTAAATACTAATAGGCAATTTTTTTCAAATGTTCAGGGTGGGCCATGGCCATGCTCGCCTTGAGCTGGGTCTGCCCCTGTATATATATATCGAAATATCGAAGTATACCGACTAATACTATTGTCGGTATATCGGTATATACCGAAATACCGAAATATTAAAAATTTCATATCGATACCGTACCGAAAATTTTAATATACTGAAAATTCGGTTTTTTTCGCCATTTTTCGGTACGATAAGTTCGGTATTTCGATATTTCGGTATTTTTTTCCCACCCCTATTAGTACCGTAGTTCGTGCAATCAATTGAATATTATAAATGTGTCAGAGTTATAGTCGAGTTCAATCTCTTGAAATAAAATTTTCATTCAATATTATTATGAAGTTTTTTATGATGTGAAAATCTTGTTGGCACTTTTTTTTCCAGTTTTTGCTTTACATCCTTTCGAGGGCTCCCAACAATTGGGGTGTGTGAAATTTCTCAACTCTCTTTAATTTCTTGGTAACAAAAAAAAAATAAAAAATGAATATTAGACGAGTTTGAACGAATTAAATGAAAATAAAGTACCACGTACAAAGATTGAATATCTAGTGCCTACGTGTTAAGAATTATCGATGTTAATCTCAAAGTCGAGTGGAAAAATGCAAATGGCCACCAAGTACGGTAATTTCGACTGTACTACTATTTGTATGGAGCATTGTACACATAATACTCATTATAGTGTATTTTTAATAAATATTCTTTTGATATATAATAAATATTTTAGTTTATTTTGATATATAATGAATATTTTAGTATATAATAATTTATATTTTATACATTGATGATTTTAAGAATAAATTTTTTTTATTGTTCAATATGATGATTATTTATCTTTATAATGAATATATTTTATATTGTAACGAAAATTTGATGTACAATCTATAGATAAGAGTGTACGATAGAAGGATTGACAAAGTCCAAACAAAGGGATCGAGTAGTAAAATTAATTTTAATTTAACAAGAGTCAAACCAAAAAAAAAAACGTGAATCTTCAATTTTGACTTGACCAAACTCACCGCCCCGTCACCTTCCTAATTCCAACTAAAAGTATATCCACATAATAATTACATTTAAAATTATAATTATAATCATTCTAATTTTACAACTAGATTGAGTCATGCTTATATATTTTCGACTACCTTTTAAACCACCAAGTTCTTGGAAGAAAAAAAACTATATGAATTAAACCCTAATTTCCATTTCAGTGTTTGTTTTCAACACACTACTTGTGTGAACGTACGTATGTAGGAGTGGTGAACTAAAAATTATTCCACGACCAATGTTTTTGGGTACGAATTAGAAAGTCTTGAATATTGAATTGTAGTAGTACAAAATCCAAACCATTGTCTTATAAAATTAATTATTTCGAGATAGAAATATTCGTATACGTATACGACACTTTCACCGGATAAAGATAAATCTTTCCCTAAGATTTGCAACCGTACATTAAAAAAATATAAATAGCATCCTTTTTTACCGAGTCATGAGACGACGAGAATGATGTAGATTTGCTGAATATCTCATGTTTAGTCATTAGTAAGAAATCAAGTCAAAAGAGCGATATATATTTTTTTCCATGATCAGCTGAGATTGAAGTCAATATTTCATGTGCAGAAGGGTCTATGGCACGAACCCGCCTTCATGTACCAAACATTCACTGAAAACATTCACTGAACATCGATCGTAATTACACATTTAAAGGTGTTATTGGTTCAACTTTAATTTGTACATATATAATATATATTAGATATTATAAGTATAGTGTTGAATAATGAATACTCTCTATATTTTAGAAAAATTGACATTTTTCTTTGTAAGCTATAAAAGATAAAATGTACTACCGTGTTATTTATTTTGGGATAATAGTAGTATATATTTAGGATAACATGCCATTTGGTTTGGTTTGGTTTGAGAATGAAAAAGGGAAGTTATGAGAAGTCAACTCAATGATCTAAGTTGATATTGCATTTAACATTCTAATATCTATTTACCTTATACAGTAAAACCTCTATAAATTAATAGTTCGGGACCGTGAAATTTTATTAATTTAGAGAGGTTATTAATTTATGTGTATTTTTTTCATTTAAAAACCAAGTCGGGATCGAAAGATTCTATTAAAGGTTTTATTAATTTAAAGAGGTTATTAGTGTATCGAGTATTAATTTATAGAGGTTTCACTGTAATAAATCTTTATTTGATCTTCATCCCCACAAATTAATTCAACCCAACAAAATCAATTAAATAAAATACCCACCATTTTTTACTATATACCGACTAACTTTTTTGATTTTGCGTGCCATTCACGACTTCAAACGTTTAAGATACTACCAAAGCAATAGGCTAGCTAGTAAAGATATTGTCTGTTTTGAATTATGACTCGAATCGAGATACAAAAGAAGAGTTATTTACGTATGAATTATGACTCGAATCGAGACACAAAAAAAGAGTTATTTACGTAAGTTTATTTAATTAAGGAATTAAAATTAGGGACGTGCTAAATGGGCAAATTTTGCCCAGGCAGAAAATGTGTTAATTACTCTTTTGCCCATCAAAATAGATTAATTGTTTAATATATTTTTCCAGATTTTATTATTGATGTTTTCAATGGTTACGTAGTTAATTAGTTTATAGTAATTATTAATTGTAATTAACACCATTAATGAGCTGTAACTATTAAAATCAAAGTTCAAATACATCCAACGTCTTTTCAAGTTTTATCTAAACTATTGGTGAGGATCCGCATCTATTTTTTAGACTTAGTAACTTATTCATTTTTTCATTTACAGATAATTTTATAAAAAGAACTAAATATATATATATATATATATATATTGTTTTAATTTCAACGTAAATTGCATCAATAATTTTTACTTATAATTTACATATTTACATATTTCAACGTCCCATATTTTACTTATTTTTAGATATACAAATATAATTGTATTTGTTTAAATAATAAGATTGTATAATATACTATATATTTTTGTTTTATTTTATTATTTCATTGTGTTTTTGTATTTTATTTGAATATTTAAATTTTTTGTTATTATACGTATTAGTATAGATATGAAAAATTATATTCAATTCTTTTAAAGAACATAATCTTTTAATGATATAAAACTATAAGAGTTTGTTTTCTTTCAATTTTGTAAATTTGGATAATTAACTACATCAGTTTTACCGATGATTTTATCATAATCTATTTTACAATAGTACACTATTAGTATATGGTAGATATAATACTTTTATAATTTGATGACAAAGTTTATTGAATAACCTCAAGAATCAAGAAAATTTATTTAATATATAAAATCATGAACTAATTTAGGTTGACAATTATTAGTATATGGTAGATATAATACTTTTATAATTTGATGACAAAGTTTATTGAATAACCTCAAGAGTCAAGAATCAAGACAATTTATTTAATATATAAAATCATGCATGAACTAATTTAGGTTGACAATCGATTATATTATTCTACGTAGTGTTATTTAATTTTGCGTTCTCGTCACATCATTTACATCAAACGATTCATCCATATATATTTATTTTCTCGTCACATCATTTACATCAAACGATTCATCCATATATATTTATTATTAATTAATTAATTTGAGTTGATTAAAGTAACGCTATTTCTTATTTATTAGTATTATACTATAATATTTTAATCAATTAGTTTTTCTTATTTTGATATGTGGATAGAAAATTAACTTTCATACTTAAAAAAAATAAATTATATGCCCATCAACCAAGTTATTATTATGGATTGTATTATGAATCGTTTGAATTTTTTTTATCGTAGATATTTATAAACTAATTAAATTCTTAATTTTTGATGATTTTAAAAGCTTCAATTTTGTAAAATATCGGGCATATTGTTATTTAGTAAAAAAATATTATAAATATTTAAACTCTATGAATCGTTTGAATTTTTTTTATCAAATGAGTAGATATTTATAAACTAATTAAATTCTTAATTTTTGATGATTTTAAGAGCATCTCCAGTGGTGGGTTCAAGTTTTAGGTGATAAGTAGGCATGTGTGCCAACTCATATTTTTTCTACTTCTACCCAAAAAAACTTCTAACCCATCCAACCGTTCTACCCAAAAAATAATTTTGATAGGTCCCAGCACTTACTTATTTTATACACTTTTTATTTAATATTTATATTTAAATAATAATAATAATAATAATAGTAAACGATTAAAAAATGTTTTCTAGATAAAATAAAATAAATATTTAATATTTTATTTAATTTATGATTAAAATAAAAATATCACAAAAAATAAATTTAAAATAAAAATAAATATTATATTTAATAAATCAATAATATTTGCTAGCATTACAATACAAAATAATTCATAACTCTAAAAATTTAATTATTTCAAAATTTTATTTTTAATTAATTTTTATATAAAATAAATCAAAAATACAAAATAATTCATAACTTAACTATTTCAAAATTCTTATTTTAATTAATTTTTATATAAAATAAATCAAAAATACAAAATAATTCGTAACACTAAAATTTTAACTATTTCAAAATTCTTGTTTTTAATTAATTTTTATATAAAATAAATCGTTAAAATTTTAACTATTTTAAATTTTTTAATTTTAATTAATTTATATATAAAATAAAAACTATTTTTTAATTAATTTTTATATAAAATAAAAATACAAATAATCCGTTAACATTAAAATTTTAACTATTTCAAAAATTTTAATTTTAATTAATTTTTATATAAAATAAAAATACAAATAATCCGAGTTAAAAATTTAATTAGTTCAAAATTCTTATTTTTTATATAAAATATAGAATAACGTTAAAATATAAAATAATTTTTAATCGCTAAAATAATTAATAATAATAAAATAATAATATTTTTTATCTCTACCCGGGTAGAAGTTCTTCTACCCCAGAATTTTTAGGAACTCCTAATCTTAACACGTGAGCGCTGCTCCAATGATTTCTACCTCGTTTTTGGGTGAGAAGTAGAAGTACAGGTAGACTTCTACCTCTCCATTGGAGATGCTCTAAAAGCTTCAATTTTGTATCACCCAAAATATCGAGCATATTGTTATTTAGTAAAAAATATTATAAAAATTTAAACTCGTTAAAAATTATCTGAACATCACAATTATATAGTAAAAATTCTTCTAAAAATAATAATCAGTATCACAAGTATAAAAAAGGAATCAAATTAGTACTATATTTTTATTTATTTATAGTATATACTCTATGTGTAACGACACGTATACAATTATTTTAATTTTCAAAAATTCTTTTAATAAATCGTAGCTTAAGATAAACTAAATCCGAGTCCACTTGAATGTTAGCCTAATTTTATTTCATTATATTTTACCAACAACCTAAAAGATACAACCCGATTATTTCATTCAAACGCATAAAATAAAGTCCAACCAAAACAAATTCCAAGAAACTCTCAATAGATGATTCACAACTCTTATCATCTCCTAAGAAATCTACTTCAAAACCATCTCCCAAACTCAACCTAATCACACCTATAAATATCACCATCTACTGCATACGTAAGAATAGAAGTCATCGACAATTCAACCCATCTAAAAAAAAAAACCTAGTCCTAGAACTTATCCTCAGAACACCCATTCATGCCCTGTTCCCAACCCGAAACCATTCGATGAATCATGTTCAGCCCATACAAGAATTAATTGTTGCTCCTTGGCCGAGAGACTCACTGGACTTCCTCCCCAAGCCACCGCACGTCGAAGATCGAACAACCACAAAACTGACTCAAAATTTCCAGGAACACAACATATACCAGCCCTCTGTTAGTCAACATTCGAGCCCGTAGAATCATCGGAACCCTCTGTCGAAGTATTCCAGCCCTGAAAATACCACTCGAGAAAGCCTGTATTCAGCCTGAACCGCTGCCCCTGAACCGAGCATTTGACCGACGAATATTTCGAGAGCTAACATGTCGCTGCTGCCCCTCGTCGGTCGACACCAAATCGACGACACCATTCACCACCCCACTGCCATCGCGGTTCAGCCCAGTTGTCGGAGTTCTGATCCGATCCACCAGATCCGTCGAGTCGCCGACCTTCACTCGAAGCTTTGCCCTCTTCAATCGCCGTCGTGTGCTTGCCACGATTACCGGCGACCTTCGAGTCGGAATGTCTCCACCGGAATTTGCTGCCGCCGAGGAAGACCGCCGCTGAACCTCTCCACCCGAAATTGATGTTGTGATCCTACTCCGAGGCGAAATAGAGTTGCCACCGCACAACGTACAAACAAGCCTCTACGGTCATCGCCGGCGAGAAGGACGATTCCTCAGCCTCTTTTCGCGCAATTCCTCATTCACGATGTCTCTCTATCTCTCTGCAATTAGAAAAGGGGAAGATGAGTTTTGAATCCCTAATCCCGTCAACAATCCTAATAACAAACTTATTGCAGATTAGTCCCTGGAGTTTGATGTAAATATGGGACTGCCTACTATTAATTTAAGAAAATAATTATTAAGTCCAATGAAAGTTTCAAATATTATATGTCCAGCCCCCAAGGATCAGGAAGTCGCTATTTCAGTCCATAAAGTGTAGACGTTCACTCAACTCTACTATTTCACGCCACGACAAATCGAGGTAGGTATAAGTTGTTGGGTTACTTCGTTGATTTCATTATTTGTTATATATGTTTATTCTATGTGTGCATTATATGGTTTAAATAAGTATACGAATAATCGTTATGACCTAAGACCGGGTAAAAGGGTCGGGGGGATTAATGCAGCTCATTCCATCGTTGTAACCGGAGACCGAGGAAAAGGGTCGACGGGGAGACGCAATAGTTGGCCCAACTCGCAGTTCACGATAACAAGTTTATCGCAGTTCACGATAACAAGTTTATCGCAGTTCACGATAACAAGTTTATCGCAGTATTCACGATAACAAGTTTATCGCAGTGTATTATTATTTATTCTATGTGGTGTTAATATGGGTTGTGCATATATTCGATTCATGGGTTAAACGAGTAATTGTCCTACTGAGCTTTAAGCTCACACCTTCAATGCCCTTTTTTTTTTCAGGTACTAACGAGGATGCCGAGCGAGAAGAGTGACGAGGGAATTTCTTAGTTTATTTCAATAAAATTCTTCTCAACCATGATTTCAATTTTCATTCAACTTTGTTTCACTATTCAAGTTTGCATTTTAGATATTTCTTTTTCACGAATAAAGGTTTCTACTTATTATTTTTCTTAAGTTGGCTTGTCAAGATATTTTTAAAACAAGTTTTCAAAGTAAAATTTCGTAGCGCCCGCGTTTGAAATAAAATTTTATTTTTCTTCCGCTGTACTTAATTTATTTAAAATAACGGGGCGTTACAGTTGGTATCAGAGCCTTACGTTCCTCGGTTGTCCAAAAAAAAAAAAAATCTATCCATCCTCGTCATTCCTCGCCGGTTTCCTCAAAGTATGCAGTAGTTAAAGCATTTACATGATCACTCTATACTAAATACCTTACATGTTCATACTCTATGCTATGACACATGCTCACTCTATGGCATTTACATGTTTACTCTATGCTATGCTACATGATCATTATATGCTACATTACAAGTTCATATTCAGTTTATGCTATGATAAATATTCAAGCTATGCTTACATAGTCATGTTCTCTCTATATGCTTACGTTACATGTTCAATTTATGCTTTCGCTACATGTTCATCTTCATGCTATGTTACTTGTGTGTTCATGTTTACTCTATATGCTAGCTATGATACATGTTGTTCTTCACTATATGGTATGCATAAGATGCTTATGATAAAAGATTTTAGGTAATTAGTGACTTTTAGAATGATCTCAATGCTCGTTGACCTCACCGTTGAGAAATTTAAGTGTAAAAAATTTTCATTGCCGAAAACTTATTCTAGTACGAAGTGAAACAAATTTAAGTCTTTACAACATTCAAATTTCGGGGACGAAATTTACTTTAAAGAGGGGAGAATGTAACAACCCGTATATAATTATTTTAATTTTCAAAAATTCTTTTAATAAATCGTAGCTTAAGATAAATTAAATCCGAGTCCACTTGAATGTTAGCCTAATTTTATTTCATTATATTTTACCAACAACCTAAAAGATACAACCCGATTATTTCATTCTAACGCATAAAATAAAGTCCAACCAAAACAAATTCCAAGAAACTCTCAATAGATGATTCACAACTCTTATCATCTCCTAAAAAATCTACTTCAAAACCATCTCCCAAACTCAACCTAATCACACCTATAAATATCACCATCTACTGCATACGTAAGAATAAAAGTCATCGACAATTCAACCCATCTCAAAAAAAAAACCTAGTCCTAGAACTTATCCTCAGAACACCCATTCATGCCCTGTTCCCAACCCGAAACCATTCGATGAATCATGTTCAGCCCATACATGAATTAATTGTTGCTCCCTGGCCGAGAGACTCACTGGACTTCCTCCCCAAG
Source organism: Euphrasia confusa (assembly GCA_954870475.1). Lineage (NCBI taxonomy): Eukaryota > Viridiplantae > Streptophyta > Magnoliopsida > Lamiales > Orobanchaceae > Euphrasia > Euphrasia confusa. Next base: position 48,129,628 of record OX940949.1, on the reverse strand, counting down.
CCACCGCAGATCGAAGATCGAACAACCACAAAACTGACTCAAAATTTCCAGGAACACAACATATACCAGCCCTCTGTTAGTCAACATTAGAGCCCGTAGAATCATCGGAACCCTCTGTCGAAGTATTCCAGCCCTGAAAATACCACTCGAGAAAGCCTGTATTCAGCCTGAACCGCTGCGCCTGAACCGAGCATTTGACCGACGAATATTTCGAGAGCTAACATGTCGCTGCTGCCCCTCGTCGGTCGACACCAAATCGACGACACCATTCACCACCCCACTGCCATCGCGGTTCAGCCCAGTTGTCGGAGTTCTGATCCGATCCACCAGATCCGTCGAGTCGCCGACCTTCACTCGAAGCTTTGCCCTCTTCAATCGCCGTCGTGTGCTTGCCACGATTACCGGCGACCTTCGAGTCGGAATGTCTCCACCGGAATTTGCTGCCGCCGAGGAAGACCGCCGCTGAACCTCTCCACCCGAAATTGATGTTGTGATCCTACTCCGAGGCGAAATAGAGTTGCCACCGCACAACGCACAAACAAGCCTCTACGGTCATCGCCGGCGAGAAGGACGATTCCTCGGCCTCTTTTCGCGCAATTCCTCATTCACAATGTCTCTCTATCTCTCTGCAATTAGAAAAGGGGAAGATGCCCTAATCCCGTCAACAATCCTAATAACAAACTTATTGCAGAATAGTCCCTGGAGTTTGAGGTAAATATGGGACTGCCCACTATTAATTTAAGAAAATAATTATTAAGTCTAATGAAAGTTTCAAATATTATATGTCCAGCCCCCAAGGATCAGGAAGTCGCTATTTCAGTCAATAAAGTGTAGACGTTCACTCAACTCTACTATTTCACGCCACGACAAATCGAGGTAGGTACAAGTTGTTGGGTTACTTCGTTGATTTCATGATTTGTTATATATGTTTATTCTATGTGTGCATTATATGGTTTAAATAAGTATACGAAAAATCGTTATGACCTAAGACCGGGTAAAAGGGTCGGGGGGATTAATGCAGCTCATTCCATCGTTGTAACCGGAGACCGAGGAAAAGGGTCGACGGGGAGACGCAATAGTTGGCTCAACTCGCAGTTCACGATAACAAGTTTATCGCAGTTCACGATAACAAGTTTATCGCAGTATTCACGATAACAAGTTTATCGCAGTGTATTATTATTCATTCTATGTGGTGTTCATATGGGTTGTGCATATATTCGATTCATGGGTTAAACGAGTAATTGTCCTACTGAGCTTTAAGCTCACACCTTCAACGCCCTTTTTTTTCAGGTACTAACGAGGATGCCGAGCGAGAAGAGTGACGAGGGAATTTCTTAGTTTATTTCAATAAAATTCTTCTCAACCGTGATTTCAATTTTCATTCAACTTTGTTTCACTATTCAAGTTTGCATTTGAGATATTTCTTTTTCACGAATAAAGATTTCTACTTATTATTTTTCTTAAGTTGGCTTGTCAAGATATTTTTAAAACAAGTTTTCAAAGTAAAATTTCGTAACGCCCGCGTTTGAAATAAAATTTTATTTTTCTTCCGCTGTACTTAATTTATTTAAAATAACGGGGCGTTACAGTTGGTATCAGAGCCTTACGTTCCTCGGTTGTCCAAAAAAAGAAAAAAAAGAAAAATCTATCCATCCTCGTCATTCCTCGCCGGTTTCCTCAAGGTATGCAGTAGTTAAAGCATTTACATGATCACTCTATACTAAATACCTTACATGTTCATACTCTATGCTATGACACATGCTTGCTCTATGGCATTTACATGTTTACTCTATGCTATGCTACATGATCACTATATGCTACATTATAAGTTCATATTCAGTTTATGCTATGATAAATATTCAAGCTATGCTTACATAGTCATGTTCTCTCTATATGCTTACGTTACATGTTCAATTTATGCTTACGTTACATGTTCATCTTCATGCTATGTTACTTGTGTGTTCATGTTTACTCTATATGCTATGATACATGTTGTTCTTCACTATATGGTATGCATAAGATGCTTATGATAAAAAAAATTAGGTAATTAGTGACTTTTAGAATGATCTCAATGCTCGTTGACCTCACCGTAAACGAGTAATTGTCCTACTGAGCTTTAAGCTCACACCTTCAACGCCCTTTTTTTCAGGTACTAACGAGGATGCCGAGCGAGAAGAGTGACAAGGGAATTTTTTAGTTTATTTCAATAAAATTCTTCTCAACCATGATTTTAATTTTCTTTCAACTTTGTTTCACTATTCAAGTTTGCATTTGAGATATTTCTTTTTCACGAATAAAGGTTTCTACTTATTATTTTTCTTAAGTTGGCTTGTCAAGATATTTTTAAAACAAGTTTTCAAAGTAAAATTTCGTAGCGCCCGCGTTTGAAATAAAATTTTATTTTTCTTCCGCTGTACTTAATTTATTTAAAATAACAGGGCGTTATACTATGCGTATATATATATATATATAATTAATAAAATAATTGTGATATTTTATATATATAATTATAAATTTAAAAGACAGAGCGCATGAACGCATGTGCGTCCGAGCGCATAAGCGTCGACGCATGAGCGCCGAGCGCATGAGCGCACCAGAAGAGCGCTGAGCGCATTTGCGCTCCGAGGCGTAGCCGAGCGCATGAATGCGCTCCATTCCGAGTGACGAGCGCATGCGTTGCGCTGCGCTCTCTTGCGCGACGTATGTTGAGTTGGCCATCCGAAATTCAGCCGTGCAAGATTCTAAAAGCGTTGCGTCAACATCTCTTCCATGCAATGAAGATGACGATGCGTTTAACTTCATCACTTAGAAGAATTTCAAGATCAAGTGAAGATGAAGCGTTGAGGTGCATTGGAGCTAAGGAAAAGTTGAAGCACCCAAGAATTCATGCGCTCGAAGAATTCAAGAATCAAGAGTCGAAGATTCAAGATTCAAGATTCGAAGATTTGAAGATTCCGGAAGTGTGACGTCAAGAATTTCCGTGTGACGTCAGCCCAGCGTTTACACGTGAGAACTCCGGTGTTTACACGTGCAAGACGCCTATAAATACCCGTGACCCCGATTTGGAAATTCACTTCTCCCAATCCACTTTCCGAATTAGGTTTTTATTTAGTTTGTTTTTAGTTGGAGAATTTAGGTGTTGTGTTGTGCGCACCGTGTTTGAGTTTTCGTTGTAGTGCTGTTCGCTTGACGCAACATACTAGGGTTATATGACTTAGCTCTAAGCGTTTAAGTGTTGGGATTCTAGAGTGTGGGAGTGCTGCGTCACTTGGACTGCCTTTAGTATTCGTTTGCCTACCGTTCTCTACTTGTAATAGTTTTCGTTTTATTTTCAATGAAATGAAATCAATTACATAAACACTTGTGTCAAACTCTCTTGGTTTACATTACTTCAAGTTTGCAACTTAGCTGAATTGTGTGAGCGCCTGAGCGTCTGGGTTGCATTGCGTCTGAGCGTCTGAGTTGCATTGCGTCTGAGCGTCTGAGTTGCATTGCGCTGTTGTCTGCAACTGAGTTGAGTCTTCTTGATGCAGATACATAGAAAGACAAGATTGTTTCTTTCTGTTCAAGTTTAGTATTATTTTTATTTATTATTTTAATTTATTCTGTTAGGGTTTTAGTACTATTTATATTCTGCTTTTGTCATTTATTTACGTAGTGGTTTTGATATGAAATAAAGAGTTTATCTCTCTCAAGGGTTTCTTGAGTTTTATCAAGTTTCGGTATTCTTAGGAATCAACGATACTTTGATTTGATTAATTCTCGGGTATTCGTTGAATCAACGAGATTTAATTTGTTTGTTCTTGCTGCCTGCGTCAGTTGGTATCAGGTTCCAGGCACGATGCCTCCCCGTCGCCAGTATGCTTGCGAAACCGCCGTTGAGGCCGCAACCCGTCACGATGCCGACATCGCCGCCTTCAGCCGCCAGATCGCAACCCTTGCCGTCGAACTCGAGGAACTTCGCCTTGTTATCACCAACAGACTACCAGTGTCCCTGCTGCCCTCGTCATCTTCTTACGACGACTCGCCTCGTTTTGATTACGATGGCCCTCCTCGTTTTGATGAAGTTGATCCATTGACCATGCTCGAAGAGCACATGGTCGGAGGCGTGGGTGACCTACTCTACCACCTCCGGAACAATATACCTCTTTTGTCCCCGCTGCCTGGCTCGGAGATCTCTGCGTATGATGGTCCCCCCAAATTTGACGAAGAGCTCTTTTCAAAAATCCCCGTGGCACTTGTGCTGAATCCTGATGCCGTTGCTTCTGCACCACATCAACATGTTGTTGCTCTTGCGATGAAAGGAGATGATCCTACCCCTGCACCACATTTGCATGATATTGTCCTTGCGCTTCATCCCGATGTCGTTGCCGCTGCCCTTGCGTCGCTTGTTCAAGTTAATGCCCCTGCGATGGTTCTTCTTGCCATTGTCCCTGCGCCATGTCAACGTGTCGCTGCCCTTGCGTTGTGCCCTCAAGGTTACCGACGATTGGTGTTTGATCCCGGCATTTTCTTGCTCGATTTTCAGGTTCGCGGTCGAACCTTCTCCTAGAGGGGGAGAATGATGCAGATACATAGAAAGACAAGATTGTTTCTTTCTGTTCAAGTTTAGTATTATTTTTATTTATTATTTTAATTTATTCTGTTAGGGTTTTAGTACTATTTATATTCTGCTTTTGTCATTTATTTACGTAGTGGTTTTGATATGAAATAAAGAGTTTATCTCTCTCAAGGGTTTCTTGAGTTTTATCAAGTTTCGGTATTCTTAGGAATCAACGATACTTTGATTTGATTAATTCTCGGGTATTCGTAGAATCAACGAGTTTTAATATTGTGTGTTATCGCTTCTGCCTGCGTCACTTCTGCAACTGAGTTTAGTCGTCTGAGCGTTCTAGAGCATTGCGCTGAGTCGTGTGTGCGCCTGAACGCATTGCGCTGAGAGTGTGTGCGCTGCATCAGCTGAGTCGTGTGAACGCCTGAGCGCTGAGTTGCATTGCGCTGTTGTCTGCAACCGAGTTGAGGCGTCTGCAACTGAGTTGAGTCGTCTGCAACTGAGCTGAGTCATCTGCAACTGAGCTGAGTCGTCTGAGCGCATTGAACTGAGTTGAATTGCGCTGAGTCGCATTGCGCTGTGTTCGACACGTCAAGTATTTCATACTTAACCAATTTCACGAAAAAATGGTATACTACGTCGAAGACGTAATTTCAATTGGTATCAGAGCGGGACATCATACGTATAAGACGTGATCCGAGATTTTTGACTTCATAAATTCCGCTGAAATGGAGTCGTCATTGTTTGTTCAGAAACCGCTGATTCTCACGCACTCGAATTATTCAAACTGGAAAGCTAAAGTGTCTGCATGAATCAAAGGACATGATTCTCGTGCATGGATGGCCGTGTTAGAAGGCTCGGAACGCCCATTTACTATTGATGCTAAAGGCAACAAAATTCTCAAACTTGAACGACATTGGTCTAATGAAGAGCGTGAAGCTTTTACTGCCAACAACAAAGCTTTACGTTTCATTTGTGAATGGCTGGAGCTTAACATGTATCAACTTGTCAAAAATTGTACCTCAGCCAAAGAAGCTTGGGAAACTCTCCAGAGAACTTGTGGAGGACACATACATGTCAACAAATCTAAGAGTTGCGCTCTCACTACTCTAGTTCATAAGCTTCATATGGGAGAGCATGAAGACGACAAAAATAGTGAAACGTATTCTGGAAGAATTTCCTCAGATCGTGAATCTGAGTATGAATCGGAATCGACAGAGGCTACTCCTAAAACGCCTCAAGCAAAAGTCGACTCAAAAGAAATTATGAATCTAAAGGAAGATTTTCCAAAGCTTCAAAATCTTTATAATGATGAATCTACTTCAAACACCAAATCTGAGTGTGAATCAGAATTAACAGAGAATGCTCGTAAAACACCTCAAGCTGATGTTGAGACGAGGAAAATGTTGGATTTGGAAGAAAGCATCATTGTACTCCAAAAGGAGCTTGAAACAGCAAATACTGAAAAGGAGCACTTCATGTGTATCATAAAATTTTGAAAGGATACTTTGATTATGATCACAAAATTGATGAAGTTCTGAAGGACACGGCGACTGTCGAAAATATTTTCTGCATCGTCTCCAAAAATGGAGAATTTTGTGATTGTGAAATTTTCTCAGATTGTGGATCTGAGTCTGTATCTGAAATGGAAAAGGCAACACCATTTGTGTCTCAAAATGAAGTTGTGTCTGATGAATTGCTTGCATTGAAGGTGAATCTCTTAGAACTGCAAAAACTTTATGAAGCAGCAATCACTGAAAAAAGAACACTCGAAGTGTCCATAAAATGTTTGAAAGAGTGCGTTGATGACTTCTCTAAAGCAAAACAAAAACTCTCTAAAGAAGATATTGAGTTGAGAAACTTGGTTGAAAAGTCTAACTTTGAAAATTTAAAGTTGAAAGCTTCTAGGAAAAATCTGGAACAAAAGTTTGATGATCTCTTTTAAGAGAAGCACAAATTCTTCAAAGAAGCAATTGAGTTGAGATCCTCATTCGAAAAGTCTAATGCTGAAAATTCAAAGTTGAAAACATCCTTGAAAAAGGAAAGTGCCGAAGTCAAAATGCTTCGTAATTTGTTCAAAAACTCCGACGCTGAGAATGATGAATTAAAATCGAATTTGACACACACTCAAATGGATCTTGCTATGAGTGTCAAAGATTGTTTCAGTCTGAAAGAAAAATTGCACATGACGGATGAGCTTTTGAAGAAGATGAACACAAACTCTTGTGTGTTTGATAATGGTGCTTCCTTGGTGAATCCAAATCGGTATGGACTAGGATTCCAACAAGTTTTCAACTCTATATACTCAACTCCTGAAAATAAGGTAATGAAGTTTGTGAAGGCTTCTTCGGATGAAAATTCCAAAATTGAATTTGAAAGACTTGGTGACAATGAAACTTTAAAGCGAAAGAAGATTGCAGAGGGAAAGAAAGTTATGACTTCAGATTCCAAAAGTGAGATTCCAGAAGCTAGCGCCTCAAAATGTTTCAATGTCAAGCTATATAAGTCTCCAAAGACTGTCATCAAGAAACCTAGGAACTCTCTATCTTATGAGGATGCCTTCATAAATAATCTAAAGAAATTGGCTCCAAGTGTCTCATTGAAAGAAGCGTCCATTTCTTCTTCTACTAAGATTGAAAAACCAAAGCTAAATGAAGCTAAGCCAACGAAGAAGTTTGTTTGTCACTACTGTAACAAACCAGGACACATCAAACCTTATTGCTACAAGTTGAAAGATGATGTGAACCAAGGGATAGTGATTGTGAAAAGGAATGCATATTCCAAGAGATTCCGACGTCAAACTCCGTTTCATGAAGATGTTTCGATGAAAAATTTGACGGAGTCCTCATCTATAAGGTCGAAACCCAAAATGTTTGCTCCTCTCTTTCCTAATGTTGAAAACATCAAACGAAAGGAAGTAAAGCACAAGAAAAAGAATGTATGCCACTATTGCAACAAGCCTGGACATATTAGGCCGTATTGTTACAAAATGAGGGATGATGTGAATCGTGGCTTGGTGGCTGTGAAAAAGAATAATGGCTCTGCGAAGCAAGTGAAGAAGAGATGGGTGCCAAATTCACAAAAGAGTGAAGTTAAACTTAACTCCACCACTAACAATGTTTGGCAACCAAGAGAACTCATTTTCTGCAATGTTGCACTCAATGCCTCCGAAACCGGCTCCAAAGGGATCTGGTATTTTGACAGCGGTTGTTCGCAACACATGACTGGAACAAAAAAATTTCTGAAAAACTACGAACCTGTGACTGACGCCCCCGTCATGTTTGGAGGGGGAGCAAAAGGTATCGTGTTGGGCAAAGGAACTCTTCATCTCAAAGGATTGCCACCAATCAAGAATGTAGTTCATGTTGAAGGACTTGTGGCAAACCTGATAAGTATAAGCCAACTTTGTGATGACCAGCTGAATGTCAGTTTTGACAAAGTTTCTTGCAAAGTCTTTGATAGTGAAGGGAAGTGCATTTTGAAGTGTCCTCGCGCTAAGAACAATTGCTACGTCTATGGCAACTGTCAAAATGTCAAACAAAAATCAGAGGACTCAACTGAAAGAGAAATTTTGGATTCTTTCACGAACTCTCTTGCGCAGGCAGTACTACCTAAGGCCCCGACGCCCAAAATCTCTGAAGCTACATCTGACTCGCCTAAATACTTGGCGTTTACTTCGAAGACTTCTTCTCCTAAGCTAACTCTTGAGATTCGTACTTATGAAAGTTCTCATATCTTTGTTTCTCAAAAGGTCGCATAAAATATGGAAGAAAAGTTTAATAAGCATGAATTTGAATCAACAACGACCCACATGGCAACAACTGAGCTATTGTCAGAATTTACTAAGAATCGAGGAGTTGTTCGATCACCTTTCAGTTCCATGATTGGAAACTTGATCTATTTTACTAATGAATATGATTATGTTGCAGCTGGGAGCTGCTGCACTCATTTGCTATGGCTCAAACAGATGATGGATGATTATCTTGTTGAGAGTGAACCACTGGTGTTGTATTGTGGCAATCAAAGTGCAATCAAAATCAGCGTAAATCCTGTCCAGCACTCTCGAACTAAACACATCGACATTCGACATCATTTCATCAGAGATTTGGTTGAGCGTGATCTTGTCAGTTTACAGCATATTTCAACCGAAAAACAACTCGCTGACATTTTTACCAAACCACTAGACTTTGAGAGATTTCAAATTCTAAGAAACTCTCTCTGCATGTGCTCTCTGTAAGAGGCACAAAATTTTTTGAAGTCTGAAAGATTATTTTCTTTACTTCTGAATATGCACGCTGAATCGTCGTGGACTAGTCTTATTAGTTGAACATCGATTCGAGGCCGCTATAGTCTTCGGACCCAAGTGCATTTATTCCTCTGTGTGCGAACATGTGAACTTGGCATATAACTCCCATAGCTATCATTTGCATAGATCCATAATACCAAGTAACGGAGGACGCCGGATCATTCCCCCGGCTCCTCTCTTCGAAAGGTAGCACATGGACGCTGTAGTTTAAGATGCTCTCCCATCACACTTCGGAGATGCAAGATGATCCTTGCTCCCCTCTGACTGCTGTAATGAGCATCTGTTGCATTTCATATAAAGCTAAAACTCGTCTTGAGGACGCAGGTCGAACCTTGCTCCCCTCTGATTGAAGTAACGCTAGTCCCAAGTGGAGTGCCTTAAAAGTTCACCTTGCACACATGAATTAAAATCTCTTGTGCGGTGCAAACTCATCATATATGTTTCGACGAAACACGACATGTATTCTTGTGATTGTGACGAAGGACAAGTTAAATTTCTTTCTACATACTTCGGTCCGTAACACCGGTTTTTCTCATGAGAGATGTTTATTATAACTCAAAGTTTTCATCACCTTGTGTGACAAATGTTTTTGGTTGGGCAACAATGCATGAATTGTCTTTAGGAATGAAAATTTCTGCTTCTACTGCCTCGTTTCACCTCCTAACTCTCCGTTAAAATGTGTTTGAATGTTTTGATTGTGGGTAACATGAGGTGTGCTAACTCGGGATGTGTTGGTTTTTGATCTTGTATTTTTGCAGATCTGACAGCATCATGTGGATTCTATCTCAACATAGAGTTCTCATCATGAAGCATTCTTGAACGAACATCATGCGTCGTTTGCGCTCATGCGTCATAGATCGTGTATGCGCTCGTGCGCTGCAATTCAACCTTCCAGGCGTCCTATGAACTCCGAGAATCATGCATTGTTGACGACTTAGAGCGTCTGTGCGCTCAACCGAACATGCGTCTTTGCGTCCTTGCGTCTGTGCGCTCAACCGTCTATGCTCTCATGCGTCCTGCGCTCGCGCGCTATGCGCATAACTTGAGACGCTCGGTTTTCTTACTTCTCAGTGATTGTTTTCCTTCGAAATTTCTTGAAATTATATGAAATTGGGCCTTGTTTCTCTGCTAATGGGCTGTCTTTTGGTATAAAGCCCACTCGTTTTTGGCCCAATCGAACTTCTAGGTTTTTAAAACTATAAATAGCCCTCGTTTTTTCATTCATATTTTTTTTACGCTTTTGATTACTCTCTAAATCTCAAGAACTCTCAAGAACATTCATATCTTTCTTCATAAATTCTCTTAGTATGGATTATGTTTTGCTAATTTGACTCTAATTTTCGTGTTTGTTCTTTCGATTCAACTTTCGATTCTATGTTTAACACATGCTTTTGTGTTTTTGGGTGTCAATTTTCAAGCAACATGTCTCTCCCTACCAATGACGACTCGAACGTCGTGATGCTTGCGTACTTGACGCAACGACTCAAGGAAGCACCTGCATCTGAGAAAGATGAAGCGTATGCTGAACTGAAAGCGCACAAGGCGCTCATGGCGTCGCAAGCGACGAGTCTGTTGCCTTCGCCCACTGCGTCACTCAAAACTATTTCAGAATCTAAGGACGGTGCGCGTTCGTCAACCAAAGAATCTGAAAAATCTGCGAAGTCGTCGGGAACCCCGAAATCTTCGGACTCCGGGTCACGTAGGCGGAATATTATCAAAATTCCAACTGGAAAATTCAGAACTTCCATGGGTGTTCCCTCGCCCAAAACGGTTCAAGAAAAAGTGGATGCTGGTGAGTTGGTGTGCAAGGGTTTTACACCAACAACTCGAAAGGCGCTTGTCCCTATCGCGGAAATCTCTTCGATTGTCTCAACTCCACTAACATTCCGAGAAATCGCTGCGAAGGCGTCTGCTAAATCGTTGCTCATGCCACCTCCTAAAATCACAAGTGCAATCGGCTCTCAATCTGACTTGTCCAAAGCGCCACCCAAACAGCGCGTGAAATATGTTGAGTCGATAGACGAGATTCCTGCTCCCTACTCATCTGAATTCTACAAAAAGGCTCACGAGGATCGATTCAACGAGATGAAGATCATGGAGATTCACACTGACAAAACCTTTAGCAAAGGACAATTTGAAACTGTTCGCATCACAAAGATGCTGCGTGAGCTGTCTCTGTTTCATGCTGCTGCATTTCCATATCATTACTCGACCTATATCACTCGCGTGTTCTATGCGTGCATTGACGAGGATTTCATCAACAAGAAAAGTCCGATGTTTGGACGTTTTGTTTTTCGGGGAAAGATTTATAAGTTCCAACCTCGTGAGATCAACGAGTTTCTCAAACGATCTCATATCAAGTGCAACTGGACACAACCCACAGACGAGGTTGCCCAACAAGATTTGAAGATTGGAACATTTCTTACTGACGGGAAAAAGAAGACTCAACTTCCAAAAGTTGAAAATCTTACAACTATGTTTGGCCTACTTACACGCATCGTTGCGTCTAACTGGTGTCCGCATGCAAACAACAAAACCATCACCCCTCTCATCCTTCATGTGCTGTATCGACTTGGCACAAAGCAGCATATCGATGTTGGGATGCTGCAATTTATTGAGATGACGGAGATTGTGCGAACGCCAAATGACAAGTTGACTTCTAATATGATTCTTCCGTTCCCATGTCTCATCTTTCACATGATGTTGAAACAAGATTTTGAGTACAACCCTGATGAAACAACGATTGAACATCCCATCACCAAGTCTTCTTCAATTCGCATCGGCAAGAACTACTTGAAGCAATCGAAGCGTCGCAACGACCTCCCATGGAAGAAATTTGTTGATGAGGTCCGTGTGCCAGAACCCAAAACTCCACCACCATCCCCATCGGAGTCGAAGCGCAAACCTTCAAAACGAAAAAGTGTTAAGGCGTCAGGTTCTCCTCCATCCAAGCGTTCGAAGATTGAGATTCCTAAGGAAGAAACCCAGGTTCCCCCGGGCCCGCGATACACCAGACATCCAATGGATGGAGACTACTCCATAGTGCCGTCTCGCCTGTTGAACGATCTCATCGCCAAATCGAACAACCTTGCTCGGAAGCGCAAAGCTAACATTCGCACTCAGAATAAGGTTCTAGAAGCCGAAGATGAGTTCTTTGCGTCTATGGATCGCTATCATCAGGCAGCGCGTCAAGGGGGAGGAATTGGATGTTCTAGTAGAGAGACGCTGCGCAATACCTATCTCTACAGTCTGATGAAAGACATCTTGCACGAACGTGGGTTGACAGTGGCGCTGGAAGATGCTGGAGTGGAGAAAGATGTTCAAGCGGCCGTGCCGTCAACAGATGTTGCTCATGCGTCCATGCCAAAAGCAATAAAGAAATCAATTACTGTTGAGATTCCTGTTCCAGGATTCTCAGATGCCGAAGCAGGCGGTTCACAACCTAACATTCTGAATATTGGAAACCCTCTTGTGTCTGCAGGTCTGGAAAGCGACGCTCAAGCGCTGCGCTCGCCACACTCGTCTGGTGCTGGAAAAACGCCAACTCTCCAAACGACGAAGAGCGCGATTGAAGCGCAAAAGAGAATTGATAAAGGGAAGGATGTTATGGTTGAAAGTGATGATGAAGAAGAAGATGACGATGTACAATCGGACGACGATGAAGATTTCACTGAGCCAATCACTCACGGACTGATTGATGAAGATGAGGAAGATTTCATAGACATTGATGCTGCAACTGATGATGAAGACGCACAGGAGGCGTCACCATAAACTCTCTAACTTTTTATGATTGAATTATTTTTCTGAACTTGGTTTGTAATATTGCATGCATCAAACTCTTATCTCTTGCATGCATGTTTTTGAACTTCGGTTCTACTAAAAGTCTGAACGTTTTATACTTGTGGGTTTTCGAACCTTGAATTTTTTTGATTTAAGTTCTTCCTACTTAGCATTTTTACTTGATTCTTGATTGTTCGGTTGAGGGGGAGTTATCTAAACTCAACTGTTTCACGAGTTGTGCCAAAAAGGGGGAGATTGTAAATGTATGTTTTGGCGTCGGCTCGTCTTTGTGTTTGTTGCATGTTGTGTTGCAGGTAAACAGGTTTGAACGCACGCCCGAGCGCACTGAGCGCCTGAACGAATGGAGCGCCGAGCGCATGAACGCATGTGCGTCCGAGCGCATGAGCGTCGACGCATGAGCGCCGAGCGCATGAGCGCACCAGAAGAGCGCTGAGCGCATTTGCGCTCCGAGGCGTAGCCGAGCGCATGAATGCGCTCCATTCCGAGTGACGAGCGCATGCGTTGCGCTGCGCTCTCTTGCGCGACGTATGTTGAGTTGGCCATCCGAAATTCAGCCGTGCAAGATTCTAAAAGCGTTGCGTCAACATCTCTTCCATGCAATGAAGATGACGATGCGTTTAACTTCATCACTTAGAAGAATTTCAAGATCAAGTGAAGATGAAGCGTTGAGGTGCATTGGAGCTAAGGAAAAGTTGAAGCACCCAAGAATTCATGCGCTCGAAGAATTCAAGAATCAAGAGTCGAAGATTCAAGATTCAAGATTCAAGATTCAAGATTCGAAGATTTGAAGATTCCGGAAGTGTGACGTCAAGAATTTCCGTGTGACGTCAGCCCGGCGTTTACACGTGAGAACTCCGGTGTTTACACGTGCAAGACGCCTATAAATACCCGTGACCCCGATTTGGAAAATCACTTCTCCCAATCCACTTTCCGAATTAGGTTTTTATTTAGTTTGTTTTTAGTTGGAGAATTTAGGTGTTGTGTTGTGCGCACCGTGTTTGAGTTTTCATTGTAGTGTTGTTCGCTTGACGCCTACTAAGGTTATGTGACTTAGCTCTAAGCGTTTAAGTGTTGGGATTCTAGAGTGTGGGAGTGCTGCGTCACTTGGACTGCCTTTAGTATTCGTTTGCCTACCGTTCTCTACTTGTAATAGTTTTCGTTTTATTTTCAATGAAATGAAAACAATTACATAAACACTTGTGTCAAACTCTCTTGGTTTACATTACTTCAAGTTTGCAACTTAGCTGAACTGTGTGAGAGCCTGAGCGTCTGGGTTGCATTGCGTCTGAGCGTCTGAGTTGCATTGCGCTGAGCGTCTGAGTTGCATTGCGTCTGAACGTCTGAGTTGCATTGCGCTGTTGTCTGCAACTGAGTTGAGTCGTCTGAGCGTTCTAGAGCATTGCGCTGAGTCGTGTGTGCGCCTGAACGCATTGCGCTGAGAGTGTGTGCGCTGCATCAGCTGAGTCGTATGAACGCCTGAGCGCTGAGTTGCATTACGCTGTTGTCTGCAACTGAGTTGAGTCGTCTGCAACTGAGCTGAGTCGTCTGCAACTGAGTTGAGTCGTCTGAGCGCCTGAGCGCATTGAACTGAGTTGAATTGCGCTGAGTCGCATTGCGCTGTGTTCGACACGTCAAGTATTTCATACTTAACCAATTTCACGAAAAATTGGTATTCTACGTCGAAGATGTAATTTCAATATCATTATATATCGCATTATATAAATAAAATCGTATAGCTTATATAAATTAAATACATTCACCAATGTCTTGATGACATTTGGCAACAAAAAAAAGAAAAAAAATTGACGCCTTTCGGGCGTGGTAAAGACTAAGTTGTGAGGAGGGTGTGGACTTTTTATTATTATATTATTTTTTTTTTTGTTTTTTTGTGAAGGGAGGGCGTCACGCCCTCCCGATAAACATGGTCTAAAGATAAATTTTAATATCTTAGCTTTACTGAGTTTTAGTAAGAATATACTTACTAGTTAATGTTTAAAAATACTAAAATATAATTACTAGTTAATGTTTAAAAATAATTTTGAAATTGCATTTGAAAAAGGTAAAGTAATTAATTTAACATTTGAAACAAGTCTTGAAAATTGAAGAGTATTAATTACAGTAATAACTTAAAAGTCAACGATAAATGAGCTTGAAAATTGAAGAGTATTAATTACATTAATAACTTAAAAGTCAACGATAAATGAGCTGAATTGTTTTTACTAGGATCTTTCAACCCGTGCGATGCACTGGGATTATCTTTCAGCAGCTTTTCCGGTTACTATTTTAATATAAGAATATTAATAGAAAAGTTTTAATGAAATTTCAAATACAAAGTTATAACAAATGAGGACAAATATTGGAAAAAAAAATTTAATTCATAATAGACTTAAAGTGTAATAACAAATTTGAAAGATCAATTCACATTTCTAAACACTTTCTTATAAACGACATAAGTCAGTTTATTCGTGAGGTCCCCATTCGAATCACAAATTAAGAATTTCAATCATGCTCGATTAGTGACTCTGAAAACTGTAACATATAACCGTGTGTGAACACCAGCCTTCTCAACAGCTAATTTTATTGAAAATTTGATATAGAAAATAAAAAAAAATATATCGAAGTGTTTTAACATAATAGAGAAATTTCTTGCACTTTCATTGATAACTTAAATCATAATGTGAATAATAAATGATGAATGATTATATAATTAATAAAAATAAATGGTTAAATAATTATTTTTGTTTTTATTTTAATTATTTCACTTTTCTATTTTGTTATTAAGTTATTTGTGTTAATAATTTTAAAAAATATAAAAATAAAATAAAAAGTGTATGAAAACTGTGAATTATATAATTTATTAGTTGTGTATTTAATAAAATAAAATTGTTGAATAATTAGTTTGTTTCTATTTTAAATATTTCAAATAAAAGTTTAAATTGTTATATATTTTATCAGTTATATTATTTGTTTTATCATTCATTAATATAAATTGACATAAACAAATATATTTTTAAAATTAAATATTCACAACAATTAGCTAATGGAGTTAAATTGTGGGTATTGAATGATTATGTAGCTAATAAAGTTAAATAGTTGAATAATTAAGTGAAGTTCAGTTATTTCAAATTCACTAAATTTAGTTTAGTCATTTTAATTTTTTTATTCATATTTTGTTATTTTAAGATATAGATGAAAATTTATTATTGAATATGGTTAGAAGCTACAAAAATCAACATGTTATATATATCATGAAGAAGTTATGTTCAAGGAACACATTATATAATAAATTTTGATGTACAAATATGCAATGCAACGGTCTATGCTAACAGTCAAATATTTAGTTAATAAATGAATATATGCAAACATTTCAGATAACATGACATATGCAGTCTGCTTTCAAGAAAACAGATGAATGAACGGTTTAAGAAAAAGATAATATACGTATTTGTGTTTAAGCAAATAGAATGAATCTATCTCTTTGAAAATGAAAATCAGAAACTTTGGGAATTTGAAATACAGATCAACTTATGAATTTGGGATAAGTTTTTGGAAGAGAATTATTCTGCAAAGATAACAGGGGGAATAGAACGAGTAATACGAAATTGAGATATGATTAGAGATAAGAATCTGAACTACAGAGAAACTTACGAAATTGGAGCACGAAGAGGGATGAGAATTACTCTGCAAAAAATAGGCCACAAACAACGATTTATCAAATTGATGAATTCTGATAGTGCAAAATTATAAAGGATCAATATAATCAGTTCCAAGATAACTGGAGGTATGGACTGGGAAATACGAATTTGGCATATGATAAGGGATAAAAATCTAATCTACAGAGAAACTTACGAATTTGGGAAACTTACGAATGTGGGGCACGATGAGGGATGAGAATTATCCTACAAAAAATAGGCCAGAATAAACGATTTATCAATTTGATGAATTCTGATACTGCAAAATTATAAAGGAGCAATAAGATCAGTGCCAAGATAACTGCGGGTATGGACTGGGAAAGACGATAAGAGATAAATACACGAAACCATAGGGAAAACTGAAAGAGATAGAAACTTACGGATTTGGAAGAAGAGAATCGATTTTCTGAGATTGTTGAATTCAGAAATTGCAAAAAATATATATATATATCAATATAATTATACAAACCCTAAAAACTTGAAAACCTAACCGAGTAAGATGAAATGAGAGTAAGATCTGCAAACCTTGTGAATGAGAATGAAAAGACGAAGAAGCGGAAAATAATGTACTAAATTAGTAATTGGGATGAGAATTACACTGCAAAAAAATGGCCACAAACAACGATTTATAAAATCGATAAATTTTGATACTGCAAAATTATAAAGGAGCAATAAGATCAGTGTAAAGATAGCAGGGAGAATGGACCGAGTAGTACAAAATTGGGATATGATAAGGGATAAGAATCTGAACTAAAGAGAAACATACGAATTTGGAGCACGAAGAGAGATGACAATTGCACTGCAAAAAAATAGGCCACAAACAATGATTTATCAAATAGATGAATTCTGATACTGCAAAATTACAAAGGATCAATATAATCAGTGTAAAGATAGCAGAGAGAGAATGGAACGGGTAATATATATATATATATATATATATATATATATATATATATATATATAATTATACAAACCCTAAAAACCTGAAAACCTAACCGAGGAAGATGAAATGAGAATAAGATCTGCAAACTTTGGGAATGAGAATGAGAAGATGAAGAAGCGGAAAGTAATGTACTAAATTAGGAATTGGAATAGTTGACCGGAATTAAATCAAAATAGAGGATTGGGTATGGGTAAATTGAACATTCTTATTGGTCAATAGAAATCTAGGTGGCAAAATTGAAGGTTTTCATTGGCTATTGGAATGCAATAGAGAAATAAAATTAAATGATAAGGCAACGGTGATGGGTAAATTGAGCATTCCTATTTGTTAATAGAAATCTAGGTGGCAAAATTGAAGGTTTTCATTGGCTATTGGAATACAATAGAAAAATAAAATTAAATAATATTAGATTGAGGATGGATAAATTGAGCATTTCTATTGGTCAATTGAAATCTAGATGACAAAATTGAGAAGGATTTCATTGACTATTCGAGAAAAATTAAAATTCAGGAATTATATATTAAATAGATGTATGAAAATTACCAAAAATATTTTTGCATTAATATAATTATCATCACTCCCAATTATTAATTTATTTTTATTTTATTAAATTATATTAAAAAATATAATTTATATTTAATTTTATAGATAATTTAGAAATGTAAAAATAATGGGTAAAAATAATGAGTAAATAAATAGACTTAATAATTAAAATTTTAGAAACAAATAATTAAAGTAATGTAGAATGTTGACATAAAATTTCAATACTTCTTACATGAATATTAAAGAAAAACAAATTTACAAAAAACAACAAAAAAGAATAACATTCGAAAATAGAAAAACCTAAAAGAGCATGCTGGTTGTGGAAAGTGCTACAACGGGGCGATAGACAACTTCAAATATTCGCATGAATGGGGCAAAGTCCTAAAAGAGCATCTATGACAATATATGAAACCACACTTCCACAACTAACCCAATTCCTGTTTATCGAAAAAGAGTAAAAATTACTCGATACAATGACACGATCTTCCATAAAGCTTAAGCGACTACAACACATAAATATTAATATAAAAATACAAATAAAAAGATATGATGACAACATAATTGCCTCTAAATTATCAGAAAACAATTGTAATAAAAAAAAAATATAGTAAATGAATGGAGATTTGTACATTAGTACCTGTAAAAATAACTATTGAAGTATCTATTAAGGTGTTTTTAAATTACGGTATAACATTTAATTCGATTATATTATTTAATTTGTTTTATTTATTATTTTCTATATTTAAGTTGTTAATAAAGAACTATAATTGATAAATTGTACTTATTTTCTGGGAACTTATTAAAGGAGCATGTTCATAGAATTTCATAGAATAAAAGAATTGTCCGTGTGAGAACACTTGAACATCGTACGCGACCCCACGAAAAATGTGTTTCAAAAATAAACCAAGTAACCATGGAATGCGTTTTAAATTAACTATAACCATTTTAATATTTGTTAAATCTCTTAGGGAAGAAAAATAATTAACAATTTGATGGAAGAATAAATAAAACCTTATATTTTTAAACTGACTTTGTCTCCTTTATCAGTTCCGGACCATTTTGGCCTTTCCACAATTTAGATTCATCAAATGGCTTAGGGCATGCACAATTTGTGATCATGTAGAAGCTTCGTCATCAGAAGCTGTGTATTCATATCCTCCAGAGAATTTCCAGTATCACAGTCGGCTTGCTCCAAGTAATCTGCAGCCTAGAATTAACCAACAAAGGTATATGATTATATAAATAGAATCGAACAACCAAAATTAAGTTTCAAAGTTATTTCCACACCACTCACTTTTGTTACTGAACGGAGGACGAAAAAATAAGAAAAGTACAAAGTTTGGACACGGTCTTGGTATATCAAGACTCGATAGTACACATTCGTGATAGATTCTGCCCCTATTGCAACAGAACCAACCCAATTAATCTATAAAATCAATTGACAATAATAAGTTAACAATAAACAAATGAACATGTGTAGTAAGAGAATGAGATTGTACAGTGTTTGTTTTCTCATCAAGCAAGTAATCACCAGCTATGTGAATTGAGATGGAAGAGTGAAGCCCGGAAACCAACTTGTATAATATTCTTTTCTCCTGGCACTCTCCCGACGGATCTGCAGAGTAAGTCATCAGTCACTAAATAATCAGGAAAATTAAGCTAATATTAAAACACAAACGCATACAAACAAACAATGACTTACAGTTCCTCCTTATCAGTAGTTGAGAAAAAACAGTGTTTCAAAGAGACAACATTTGGATGGTCAAGAAGAAGCATGGTGGTCTGTAACTCTCGGTTCTTGTACCTCTTGTCCTGAAGAACCTTCTTTATTGCAACTGTTTCACCCGTCTCTAAACATTTAGCCTGAATATACAAACAAATGGGATAAATAACAACATTTGAGTGAGTCAGCAATCATACGACTCAGCTCTTTAACAATTTAAAATTATATACTTCAAGATAATAATTAGCTGGAAAATTAATATCTTAGAAAGAAAATTAATAATTTTCTCTCATAAAATAAAATTAACATGATAAATTTCAAAATTATATTAAAAAAAAATAATTTGATTGATCAAAAGAAAATTTTAATAAATTGAGGTACACCGTATAGAAACTCGTAGCAGAGAATACCCAAAGTCCAGTTTACACGACAAACAATCAAGTTATTAAAAAAAAAAAATCACAAACATAAATTTAATTACCTCCAAATGCAAGGGATGTAGAATCCCTAATCTCCTAATTTAAGCTACGATTTATTAGGATGAAATTCTTCCACAAATCCAAAAGCAACATAAAAGAATAAAATAAAACGTTTTTTTAAGGAGACATGAATACCTGATGGCCCATCTCCACCTTTCTCTTTCGGGTTGACTCCGAAATCAGCTAGAATTGCCTCAAGTTCAGCAAGCTCCTTTTTCTTTCTCTCCTTGGAAAGCTGCCTTTCTGACTCTTTAGGTGCAGGAAAAGCTTCTGTGGGTATCTTCAACACAGGCTGAGGCTGATCTTGGACCTCCAGTTCATGGCCATGCTCCTCTACCGCATCAGCATCGCCTTCATCAAAATGTTCGTCATCTTCGCTTTCAACTTTCCTGTGATTATGTGAGGAAGAAAATAATTCTTACAGTTCAGCCTTGTATCAAATTAATACTAATAAGCAAAAGTGGCACAGAGGATTAGAGATCAAAAGACAGAAAATATATATTCAATGTATTGCAAAATACGGAGTATTATTTTTAGTGTAAAGCACTCACATAGATAAAGAAGACTGAAAATACAAAACATGAGTACAATTTAATTTAGCGATGAATAAATTAATCAATTTGACATGCTAAGGCTAGATCGAGAATGCTATTCAAATTGTTTGTCCTATCAGAACATTACTTGACCTCTCAAAAATTCAAAATACAACTTATTGATTTAAGGAAACGTAGATATCAAAAAATATAAGGTTGTTTCAGTTTCATTGATAATTGTACCATTTATTCAGCAAGCTCCTTTTTCTTTCTCTCCTTGGAAAGCTGTCTTACTGACTCTTTAGGTGCAGAAGAAGCTTCTGTGGGTTTCTTCAACACAGGCTGAGGCTGATCTTGGACCTCCGGTTCATGGCCATGCTCCTCTTCCGCAATACTATCGCCTTAATTTAAAATACGTGTTCTTCTCTATTTCTGCTAAAGCCAAAAGCGCCTCTTCTAATCTCTGATGTTCTTCCATTTTCCAGCGTTGAAGCTCCATTGCCTACAGATTTATATACAGTAAATATATATTTTTCAAGAACAAAAAAAAAAAAAAACTTAGAACGGGGAAATGAAATGAGGGAGTTTTATTTCATGCCTTCTCTCTTGCTGACAGTGCTTCCTTGCATGCAGTACTGTACATATCCATCGTTTGCTTGAGCTCCTGTTTTAGTTTCCTCATTTCCTGTAAAAAAAAAACTTAGAACGGGGAAATGAAATGAGGGAGTTTTATTTCATGCCTTCTCTCTTGCTGACAGTGCTTCCTTGCATTCAGTACTGTACATATCCATCGTTTGCTTGAGCTCCTGTTTTAGTTTCCTCATTTCTACTTCTACTTCATCATGTGATTTATGTATAATCTTGATATTATATTTGTTATATATTTTCTTAAATAAAAGAAGGTAGTAAATGAAGTTCTCAACCGATAATGTCTTGAAATCTTATAAAATAGGCTTGATTTGGGGACAAAAGAGAGAAGCTAAAACAGTATTTATTTTGAGGTCAAGGAAGAATCTTTAGGTCATTAAAGCTCTTCCAATTTCTAGGATAATTTGCTATGGCTTTAGGTCCGTATCGAAGCTTTCTAGATTCCTAATAGTCTTCCTAGAGTAACCAATCGAACAATGTCTGAATTTCAAACCGAATTCAAAACCAAATCAATTAAGAAAATATTGTATCTACTATTGTAAACTACTACTACAATTCATATTATACATCAGATACACAATTGAAGGTATCTACTTTCACACACAATCTTACCTTCAACATCATAATATGAAAATGAATTTATAACAACAAAAACAAAAATGACGAATAGCAATACCTCGGGATGATACTGCAACCCATACAGACCCTTCCCCCGATTCTGCACCGCGGCAATACCCCCCTGTTTGCTCCTCGCCACCACCTCAAACCCCTCCGGCAGCCTCACCTCCTCGTCTCCATGGCTCATCCACACGCTCTGACTTTTAAAGAGGAGATCAAATGGGTCAAATGAGAATCATCGATTTATCAATATGTTAATTTTGAAAATGGTAAATAATAAAAGGGGTTATGGACTGTTGTATACAAAACCTAAAAAATCCAGAAAATTACCTGGGATCGGAATGAAGAAAGGAGTAGCTGTTGTGAAAAAACTGAGCAATCCAAACCTCAATAGAACTCAATAGAAGCGGTTGTCGGTGAAAGAAAATTGCAGAATATGGAGGGGCAACAAATTCTCTTAAGAAAAAAAGGAAGAGAATTAAACACTCACAATTACTAATATGGAAAATGATAATTGTATTTAATTCTTAAAGTTGACCCGGCTTATATAAATTAATTTCTAAAATTATAAATTCTTTTTTTAATTAATTAATTGGTAGAAAAGATTGCCTATAAGTGTGAACACAAATGAAATTGAATTGGAATTGATCATTTCTATTGGACAATAAAATCTCAATTGATCTATGTGGAAAAATTGAAGAATATTACTGAATATTGAGAAACCAAAGAACGATTCTGGAATTATATATTAATAGATTTGTTTACATGTCTATAAGAATTGTTTTTATTTGTTTACATGTCTATATAAGGGCACTACAATAATTTAGTAAATCAAATATAGAATTTATTAATTAAATATTCAATTCTGTCTGGGCAGAATCTGCCCAAAGAGCATTACGAATTATATAGAATATAATTTTATTTCTTATTAATTTAATTTATGAGTTATAAATTAAAAGAAAAAGAATTTATTTCTAATTCTCCAATTTGATAGGTTTCCTACACCTATAAATTGAGGTTCACGTAAATTTATGTGTTCGTTCTTTTCGTTTATCTTTTCTTCGCATCTCATATATATTTCGAGAGCCGTGATCGATTTAGGAGGGTGTATTCATTCAAGACTCTATAGGATTTTAATGGATTTTTAAAGTCTATGGGTATTCAATCCGGATTTTTAAAAGTCCATTAAAATCTTGAGGTATTCAATACGGATTTTAAAAAGTCTTTAAAAATCTACCGATATTCAAAAGTCAATGGATTTTAAAAGTCTATTGATTTTGATGGATTTCATTTTCAAAATACAAAAGAATTCAAGTCTTTGAAATCTCTCTTAATTACGTGAGATTTCTATGGATTTCTATTTTAATTATTAATTTATTATTATAAAATAATAAAACATAAAAAAATATATAAATAAACATAATACAATTAAAAACATGAAAAAAATAAAAAAACAAAATAAAATAAAATAAAATTTTCAAAAAATAATATATTATTATATATTGAATATATAATAATAAATTATAATAATATTAAAAATTAATATGTTAATATATGTTGATATATATATAAATAATATTAAAATTATTGAATATATTAATAAATTTTTATTTGG
Organism: Euphrasia confusa; assembly: GCA_954870475.1. Classification (NCBI taxonomy): domain Eukaryota; kingdom Viridiplantae; phylum Streptophyta; class Magnoliopsida; order Lamiales; family Orobanchaceae; genus Euphrasia; species Euphrasia confusa. The sequence continues at coordinate 48,106,175 of OX940949.1, read as the reverse complement.
TGAAAAATTATACTTGTATAATAATTGTAAAAATAAAAAAAATTATTTAACATTTTATTTTAAAAAAATAAATACTTTTTGTAATTTAAAAAAAAAAATGATATATATATATATATATATATATATATATATATATATATATATATATATATTATTTCAAAATTGAAATTTGGTCGAAAATTAAAATTTTAAGTTTTCTAAAAACGAACAAAAAAATTAAAATTAAACATTTTATTTTTAAGTAAAAATTGAATTTTGAATTTCAAAATTAAAAATATAAAATATAAAAATTAATATAAATCAATAAAAAAAGTCATTTAAACTCTATGAAAATCCATATAAAAGTCAGTCAAACTCTATATAGACTCTGTGGATTTTTTAAATCCACGAAAGTCAATAGACTTTTTAAAGTCCAAAAAAATCCAATGAAATCCTAATTGAATACACCCTCCTTAGTTTCAATATTCGTAACAAGTGGTATCAGAGTATCGTAAAAAGCATAAAATCGTACCATAAAATGCACGTAAGTAAGCTAGTAAAGATCTTCAACTAACTTTGATGAAAATCAAAAAAAGAATGGAACAATAAATTAATCAACATTTGTACAATATTGCTAGAACAGTTCCTCACCCATAAACATAAAAGTAATAAATTTTGTGAAACATCAGTATAGTAAGCCAACTCGGTATTGAAATCAATATACAGTGTATTAACTAACCTTTTTGTATTTAAACTTGATCGATCAGCAGTATTCATATCCTTAGAAATAAAATTAAGTTCAAAACTAGAAGAAAAAACAGCATGCAAATATCAATAAAAAAAAATATGATCTCATTTTTCTCTTTCTTTGCACATAAGTTAAGATTTTTTGGTGTAAATTTTCATTATTAATATAAAATAGTATACATTGATCTCAAATAATTTTCATTCAACTTAGTGAAACTACAAAACAAAAGCCATATAATTAGCACCAATTCATAATTGGATCCAAGATTTCACCAATGATTATATTGTATAGTAGAAAACAACAACTTTATATAAATGCGATTATAAATAAATTACTTACGAATATTCTAAGCTCAGTACTCTCCAATCGAATTCGAACTGAGTGTAATTAATTACACATTATGATACAAATCACTTGGTCGTTTAAATAATGCACTACTGTCATATTTATCACGCTATTAGCTAGGCATATTACTATCGTATTTCTCTCTAATTTTATACTTTCATCTCTCAAGAAATTATGCACGGGGAGGTGGTGTTATATTTTTAACATGGTAAAAGAATTTTTGTGTAAAAACAATTGTGGTGGGACCCGCCCATATTAATTGCCAGCTTTAAGGCAGGCCGCAAAGTAGTTACTAGTTTCAGTTTCATACCCATATAAACAAACACTCCCACCCTCCCCTTGCCCTGCGCTATACATTCCAATTTCCACATAAATAAAAAATAAAAAAATAAAAATTATCAGACAATTATCACACACTTGGTATGTATTAATGTATGGCTAGCTATACGTCAACAGCGCTACAGAGGCGTCCGCCAGCGCCACTGGGGATCTTGGGTCTCCGAAATCAGCCACCCTCTCCTGTGTGTAATATTTACTCATCTTCTAATTGTGACTGAATTAATCATCTGATCGAAAATATGAATAAAATATAACAACTTGTCAAATGTGTTATATTAAGTTGAATGAAAATTATTCGAAATCAAACGTGTTAACAATTTGTCAGTTAACAACTCTTCTATTATTTTGTCTAATAATAATTTTGATACGTGAATATTGTTTTATTGACTAAAAAAATAGACAAAATATTTTTAAATTAGGCGATCTCCAATCGAACATAAAAACGTAAACTAAAAAATAAGTTTAGATTGGAGATCGAACATAAAAACGTAAACTAAAAAATAAGTTTAGATTTAAATTTACCGTAAATTGGCTTCAACCGAGATTTCAATACTCAAACTTAAAAAGAATATTCTTAAAATATTATTCTAATACCACTTTTATACTATTTTTATATATAATCAATATCATTACAAATTTACAATTTAACTCCATAACTTTTGAATTAAAAAAAATATTGTGATATCTCAATTTATTTTATTTTTAATGTCAATTAGATAATTTAATATTTAATTATATTTTATATTTTGATATTTATTTTTATTTAATTATTAAAAATATTTTTATTAAATTTTATTTTAATTATTAATGATATGATTATTAAAAAAAGAGATTATTACAGAAACCTACTTAGGGTTTCGAGTTTTTGACATTAACTTATTCGAACGGAAAACCGTGACATCCGACTACCCAAACTTTGTTTCGTTAGACACTAACCTATTATTTTTCTCGGACTGAAATATTTCTCAGAATATTCCGAAAGCGTGATACTCACTTGCCAATTTGGTCAACATGAATTATTCCATTTATGTATTAACACATCTCTACACAATTTATGTATTAAAAATAAAAATCAGAAAATCTCATTTTTTTCTCTAACCCTAAATCCCGCATTTCCATTTCCCAATTCAGAAAAAAAAACACGCACTTCTGATTTTCCCAAATCAGAAATAATTCCCAAATTGCTAGAACCCTAATCTCGATTGCAGTTCATATCCTCGATTCATCCGTCCTCAACCCTAATTACATTTACAGTGTTTCAATTTTCGATTCATTTGTCAGAGAACCAGAACCCTAATCAGAATAATAAGATGCATTGGAAATTGCGACCCGAATCTGGGCCTGTTCCAGAGAAGGATTCGTTGTTGGGGGATGCCTACACTGTGAAATTACATCACAGTGGGAAGTTCAGACACGAAGAAGGTAAGTTGTTTTATGTTGGTGGAAAAGTTTTCGTATTTTTATGAGCTTTCTGGGGATGGATTATGTCAAGCTGAATTTTGGAAGATGGGTGGTGAATTAGGGTTCACAGGTTGTTGCAATTATTATTTTGCTTGCAATGCTGAAGATAACTGTGTTAAGTTGGTATATGTGGATGTTGGTAGGTTTGGGGATGAGATTGAAGCAGTTGCTTCAGTAGGTTCTAGTATTTCTGTTTTTGTAGATCATGAAGGGATGCACAAATGCTTAATGCAATATGATTTTGAGAGGGGTTCTCAAAAGGAGTCTGAGAGTGAGGATGAGATGGATGTTGAAATGGAGGCTGAGATGGATCATAGAAATGGTGAAAGTGGAGAGAGTTCAGAGCTTAACAGGGTAATGAAATGGAGGCTGAGATGGATCAGAGAAATGGCGAGAGTGGAGAGAGTTCAGAGCTTAACAGGGTGACTGACAGTTATATCTGTTGAGGATGATATGAGAAGGATATATGAGGGCCAAGTTGATGAAGAAGATAGTGAAGGAGAGCTGTCTGTGGGGGAAGATTCAGAGAACTCATCTTACCTTGAAGATAGTGAGCTTTTGTGGTAACCTTTAACACAAGGGGGATGGGAGGGTTACAATGACAAGGCCGAGAAATTGGTGGAGAGGATGAAAGAGGACGGCCTCACTCCAAATGTGGTAACCTTTAACACAAGGATTTCTGCTCTTGATTCTATAGGTTACTTACTCTTGCCATGTATTCTTGTCTCAGCCAATACATGACCCATAGTAAAAATCATTCGGGATGATCAGATCATTATGGCCAAAGCTTAAGCGACAATTTCCAACGCTAAGAATGACACTATTCTGTATGACTTTCTTACTAAACATTCGAGATATATTCAACGGCTGATGCTGAACTTCATCCAAGGTTTGGCGCATATCATTTTCTGGTAAAGTTGTTCAGATACTGGCTACAGAAGTTTGTGTGAACTTAATTATTCTTTAATTCTCCGACACACCCGCCTTTCGAAGTAACTGGGGAGTAATAATTGTGAAATTACATGTTTTGGTGTAGAAGATACTACTAGGAAATGAGGCAGAAAACAACAAAAGAGAATGGAACTGGTCCACGTTTATTTATGAGCATAGGAAAAGTATTGATTAATCATGACTCAGTAAGTGGTTGGAAGTTTCAACTCGCATCTGCATTCATACTATTATCAATGTTATGTATACATTCAGATTTTAATTAGTCACAGCTTATTACTGCTGCTGCTGATTTCAAAATGAGACACACTTACTCTTATTATCTCATCATATTTATCATCATCTTATTCTTTACATGTACATGTGTCACAGCAGCAGCAGGGGATCGAATTTCGATCAACTGCGGCTCTTCGGCTTCAACATCACTCAGCGGCAGGGGGTGGGTGCGCGATTCCGATGTAGCAAGCTTCTCGATAAATCTGTGGTCTAGGGAAAGAGAAATCTCGCAGCCGGCGTCAACCCCGTCCCCTACAGCACCGCACGCATCTCCACCTCTCCGTTCTCCTATACTTTCCACCGACTCGGCAGTCCGGGTCAGAAACTTATCTGCCTTCACTTCACAGCCTTCCATAACTGCTCGTACTCTGTCTCTCCCCACTGTCTCCAAGGAGTTCTGCTTAATCACTACTCTCGAAAACCAATCCCTGAGCTTATTCTTCTCTCCAACTCAACATGACACCTATGCTTTCGTCAACGGCCTTGAGATCATCTCCCTACCTTCTTACTGCCACGGTGGGGATCACATTCACCGGCTGAATGTGAAATGGGATTCTTCTGTTCCCTCTGGAGATGATATCCGAAGCATGTTTGGGATGTGGGCAACAGTTGTCAAACAAAGGGTTGATGCTGATAGTAACAATATCACCTGGAAAATATCTGTGGACGTTGGGTTCAGGTACTTGGTCAGGCTTCATTTCACTCGGGGAATGGAAGACGAGGACTATTTTGTAATTTCCATTAATCAGATGGTTGTCACCACTGGTGCCGACATACTCAAGGATCAAGGGCACAAGAATTACATGATGATGATGATGCAAGGGTATAAGAGAGTGGACAAACGTGATATCTCGGTTTCCCTGTGTTCTAAAGATGAGCATATTCCGCTCGAAGGATTTGAGATATTCAAGCTGAGTAATCCTGACAATAGTCTCGCAAGTCCGAATCCCTTGCCTCCGCCAACAAGAGACTCGTCGCCACCAACTACCAATAATATTATAGTCTCAGTTCTTGGTCGGAGAAATGGAATTGTAACTGTTTTCATTGCAATGATTTGTCTTCTAAACACCATTCTTCATATGCTGATCAAAAGTCGGAGGTCTCAATTTGCCGAGGCACTCAACTCCAAAACAAAGGAAAAACGACTCTGCCGCCACTTTTCACTGTATGAGATCAAATCAGCTACCTCAAATTTCAACGATTTGTATGTCATAGGAAAGGGTGGATTCGGTAAAGTCTACAAAGGCCTCATAGATGACGGTCAAGAGATTGTGGCTATCAAGCGATTAAAATCAGACTCCAAGCAAGGAAAGCGCGAGTTTTGGACGGAGATTGAGATTCTTTCCGAGCTCCGACATGTTAATCTAGTATCCTTGATTGGATACTGCAATAAGCAGAAGGAAATGATTCTTGTGTACAGTTACATGCCTTGTGGAACACTGGCTGACCACCTCTACAAACTTGCTAAGAAAAACAACGTATTTTCTTCTCTCTCTTGGAAGCAGCGACTTAGCATCTGCATTGGAGCCGTCCGGGGGCTAGACTATCTCCACACGGGCCATGGTATAATACATCGAGATGTGAAGTCATCGAATATTCTGCTCGATGAGAATTTTATAGCTAAGGTTTCTGATTTCGGCTTAGCTAAAATCGAAAGTGGAAGTGAGTTCCAAAGCCAAGCTAGTGTGAATGTGAAAGGCACATTTGGATACTTTGATCCAGATTATTATAGAACTCGTAAACTGACAACAAAAAGTGACGTGTACTCCTTTGGTGTGGTTTTGTTGGAAGTGTTGTGTGGGAGACCACTGGTTGATCCATTGGTCGAAGAGGACAAGCGCAATTTAACCATGTGGGCTCTAGATAAGATTAGCCAGGGAGAAGATGAAGAGATTGTAGATCCGATTCTACGGGGCGAAATCGCGACAGACAACCTGAAAGCGTTTGTGAGGGCTGCTGAAAGATGCCTACAAGATGATCCAAAGAAAAGACCAGCAATAGCTAACAGTTGTAATAAGACTTGAGTTTACACTCAAGCAGCAGGAGATTGCAGAATCTTTGGTACCGAATGAGATAATTAGTGTCGCTGATTTCATTCCATCTGATGCTAATTTTTACCTCAGCAAGAGAGGGCGAGTTCAAATGGGATAACAAATGTTGCTGAGTTGTTGCCCCAGGCGGAGGCGGAGGAGGAGGAGAATGTGAACTCTGTGGTATCAAATGAGATAATTAATGTTTCCGATGAGAAAAAAAAGTCTTCGTTACCTGATGAGATAACGGGTGTTTCCAACGCCTCACCACGTAATGAGAAGACCAGATTTTCAGTGAGCACTAGACTACTTTCAGTGGCTTCCTCTAAAGTGAAAAATGTTGCATATAACCTAAAGGGACAAAACTATAGCGGAATACTTGGAATTTCTGGGAAAGGAGATGGGAGTAAACGTGCAACGTCTAAGTTATCGCGTATTTTGCCATGGAAAGCATTTTCAACTAAACTATCGAAGAAAAAGGAATCAGTCGCATTTTCAGGTATTGATTCGGTTACATTTCACTTATATGCTGCTGAAGGTATTGAAGTCACATAATCCAGCAAGTCTTGATATTAGAAACTGTGTTAATATAGCATGACCTTGCTTATGATCACCATGATTGTTCATACACCATCTTTTTTTTAATACATAAATTACATTTTCTTCAACTTAGCCGTGAGAGCTTCACATTTTTATCAGCTGATCTTTATTTCGTGTTTTTTTTCTATGGCTGCAGCACCATTATCGACTAGGACTAGCTTCGCGATGATAGGAGAACACAGTGTTCATGGGAAGACGACAAAGATTGGTCTTACGCAGACCTCTACCCAATTTAGAGGTTTGATTGATCAGGCTGCGACAAGAATAATAAGTGCAACCAATGAGTTGGCTGTGACTCCCAATTTAAGGATCTTCTTCCTTTCGGAAATGAAGGCCGCAACAAGAAATTTCAGTCGTGATACAGTCCTCGGAGAGGGTGGGTTTGGGAAAGTTTACAAAGGCAGCATCCTTTTGACACCAAACGCGAAAATGGAAGTGAAACTAGCATTGCTGTTAGGAGGTTGAATATTGAAAGTTTTCAGGGGTTTAAAGAGTGGCAGGTATTTTTTATCCACAGTTTTTTAAACTGGAGAAACAGTCCTTTTTTTTTCTATCACAGCTGAATTCTTTGATAATAGTTTATTTATATTTGTAAAATAATAAGCGGTCAAATACCCGACGTGAGTGGTGGTGGTGGTCATGTTTCAGCTTCAAAAACCCTTTTCTTATGTGTGCAATTATTTTTCTGCAGTTTGAGGTGAATTTCCTCGGAAAACTTTCTCACCCGAATCTGGTTAAGCTTTTGGGTTTCTGTGGGGACTGCTAATACTTGTATATGAATACATGCAAAAAGGATGCTTGGAGAACCATCTATTTACATGTAAGGGGCCGAATTCATAATAATTATTCACATTTGCCACGGCTATATATACTTATGTCTTTTGAGTTTCAGTTGAATAATGGGTGGGTCTGCTGCAGTCGACAGGCCACTTTCATGAGATATTAGGCTTAAGATAATAACTGGAGCAGCTTGTGGTCTGGCCTTCTTGCACGCATCTGATCGAAAAGTTATCTACATAGACTTCAAGCCCTCAAACATATTGCTTGATGAGGTAATTAGCTGACTCTAGAATCGTATAATAATCGATAATGTTTCACACTTGGTAACACTGGTCTAACAATATCGAGCCTGCCGCAGTCGTACAATGCTAAGCTCTCTGACTTTGGCTGTGTCAACCCAAATAATAGGGACATACGGTTATGCGGCTCCTGAGTACATGGCGACAGGTAACTATATTTCAACACTAAGTTAAAATTTAGCTTTCACATCACATGTAAATGCATTATTCAGAACATGTTTGAGTGTGCCATTGATATTCTTACACGAGGTATGTACGCATTTCTTATTTACCTGCAGGGCATTTATACGTGAAGAGTGATGTGTACAGTTTTGGTGTCATCCTAGTTGAAATGCTCACAGGGTTACGAGCAATCGACAGTGGCCGTCCATCCCAACAAAAGAGTTTGGTTGATTGGAGCAAACCATATTTACATAAGACGAAAAAGTTAAAGAGCGCAATGGATTCGCGATTGAAAGGAAGGTATGATCGCAGATCTGCATTCCACATAGCTCAACTTGCTTTAAAATGTCTTGTTCCGGAACCAAAGAGCAGACCATCAATGCAAGAGATTGTAACCGATTCAACTGTTCTTGAGATGATGCCCAGATAGACTTTGTAGTCACCCCACTTCACTTAGTTTCTGTAAACATATTGTTCCAAATATGTGGTTTGGATTATAATTTCAATCATTTTAATTTGTATTTACTAAAAACTCTGAAGAATCTAGACTTTTGTTACAATGTCTAAATTCTTTTGAATCGAATCTATTTTAAATGAATTGAAATATGTGATATTGTTTTATTGACTAAAAAAATAAAAAATGTATTTTTAAATTAATGAAGGGCAAATAATTACGATTAAGGAGATAAATATATATTTTATGCAAATTTAAAATTTTATACTACTTACATCAATTTTCTGTTTTAATATATTTTCAAATTTGTCAGGATTAAAATTGTGTTTTGTTCTAAAAATTCAAGAGTGATTCACAGTCGCAACAATGGAGCAAGCGAAATTGGTGGCTAAAGCTCTCGCCAGAAACTCCGACGATCCCCAACTCGCGTGGCTCCTCTTTAAGCGCACTCTCCTCAGTAATAACCCAGATGTCGATTTCTCATCCCTCCGACGTTCTCTGCCTCTCATCGTCCCCATTCTCATCCGCGCCAAAATGTTCTCCGAGATCGACACTCTCCATCACCACCTCCGCCTCTCCCCGGCACCGCCCCTGCGCAATCTCTTGTATTCCATTGTTGATAAACTAGCCAAGGCCGGCTTTACCGACAAGTCCATTTCTCATTTTCAGTCGCTTCGAACCAGTCACCCTCACGACCCGCCGCCTGTTACCTTGTACAACTTGCTTATCCAAGCTTCGCTTAAAGAGAACTGTCCCAATCACGTTTCTTGGCTGTATAAAGACATGATCTTTTCGAAGGTGAAGCCCGAGACTTTCACGCTCAACCTTCTGATTGGTGGGTTGTGTGATTCCGGCCGGTTGGAAGATGCCCGCCAACTGTTCGACAGAATGCGCGATAAGGGATGTAGGCCCAACGAGTATAGCTTTGGGATTTTGGTACGCGGGTACTGTAGATATGGGCTTGCTTTGAAAGGTTTGGAGCTTCTTGATGTGATGAGGGGAATGGGAGTCGTGCCTAATACAGTGATATACAACACATTCATCGCGAGCTTTTGTAAGGAGGGTAACAATGACGAGGCCGAGAAATTGGTGGAGAGGATGAAAGAGGACGGCCTCGCTCCAAACGTGGTAACCTTTAACACTAGGATTTCCGCTCTTTGTAAGGCTGGGAAGATTTTGGAAGCATCTAGAATATTCAGAGATATGCAGATGGATGAGGAGTTGCCAGATCCTAATGTTGTGACACATAACTTGATGCTGGATGGATTTGGCAGGGAAGGGATGATGGAAGAAGCAAAGACTTTGGTTTTGTCCATGAAAAGTGATGCTATTTTCTCAACTGTGGAGAGCTATAACATATGGCTGTTGGGTTTGGTGAGGAACGGAAAATTTGTGGAGGCCCAAGCAATCCTAAAAGAGATGGAGGGTGATGGACCTCGGCCAAATGCATACTCATATAACATTCTAATCAGTGGGTTGTGTAAAAATAACATGCTTGTAGATGCAAGGCGAGTTGTTAGTTTGATGACAAGCGCTGGAATTTCCCCAGATGTGACCACTTATAGCACGCTGATCCAAGGGTATTGCAGGAAAGGAAAGAAAGTTGAGGCCAATAAAGTCCTAAACGAGATGATTAGGGGTAAATGTTTCCCAAATACATACACGTGCAATATACTTCTTCGCAGCCTGTGGAGAGAAGGTAACATAGCAGAAGCAGAGAGGTTAATGCAAAAGATGAATGAAAAAGGGGAAGGGTTAGATATTGTTACCTGCAATATTGTGATCGATGGTTTATGTAGAAACGGAAATCTTGATAAAGCAGTTGAAATCGTGAATGAAATGTGGAGTCATGGAAGTGCTGCTCTTGGCAGTTTGGGAAACTTGTACATTAGTCTAGTGGATGAAAATAGGAAGAGATGCTTGCCTGACTTGATTACGTATTCAACAATTATAAACGGACTATGTAGAGCTGGACGCCTCGAGGAAGCCAAAAAGAAGTTTATTGAAATGTTAGGGAGGAACTTGTATCCTGATCCCACTCTGTATGATATTTTCTTACATCACTTGTGTAAGAGGGGAAAGATATCATCTGCATTTCAAGTTCTTAAGGACATGGAGAAGAAAGGTTGCAACAAGACATTACAAACTTATAATCACTTGATATATGGATTAGGTACTACAAATCAAATATTCGAAATGTTTGGGCTGATGGATGAGATGAAAGAAAGAGGGATTTCTCCTAATGTTTATACTTACAACATTGTTCTTAATTCTCTATATGAGGGAGAAAAAAGTGAAAAAGCGTCTTTTCTTTTGGATGAGATGTTGCAAAGTGGTGTAACACCTAATATAACATCGTTCAAGTTGTTGATTAAGATCTTCTGCCGAGCGGGGGAGTTCAGACCAGCAAAGGATGTTTTTGAGATAGCCATCAGCGTATATGGTCACAAAGAAGTGATATATAGTCTGATGTTCAATGAATTGATTGCTGGAGGGGAGACATTGGAAGCCAAACAATTATTTGAAGTTGCTTTAGACAGATGTTTTGATTTGAGCAGCTTTAGTTACAAAAATCTCCTTGAGAAACTATGTGGCGAAGAGGATTTTGAATACGCTCATGATATTCTTAAGAAGATGATTCTGAAAGGCTGTAGATTTGACCCTGCTTTATTCATGCCCGTGATTGATTATTTGGTTAAAAAGGGAAATAAACATGAGGTCAATGAGCTGACAGAAAGAATGTTGGCAATGAGTTCAGATGTTCAAACAGACTGTAAGAATTTAAATAATGGAAGACTATATAAAGATGGTGGAAGTGACTGGAAAACCATTCTGCACAGGTATATTGTCAAAGTGACAGTACAACTAAATTGTGTATTATGTTCTTTTGAAACCCATATTTGTTTAGTTTATTGGCTGTTGTGGTGTTTCTGTCCACGGGGTAGATTATATTTTAACTGCTTTTCATATACAATTTGTTTTTGGTTGGAAGAAAACCTTGACCATTTAATTGAGAAAGTACTTATATAAATGTAAAAATTACTATCCAGAAAACAACTTGATTTCGGCTGGTTTACTTTAGTGAGGACACAAAGTTTTCTAAAAATGACAATTATGCCAATTCATACTTTTATACACCTCGATTGTTCATTTCATTTTGTTCTCCTTGCTATTTATGTTCCACTATATTCTCTTACATTTTATTTTTAGCATCTTGATCATGTCCTCTGGCCAATTTTCTACAGAGATGATGGGAGTGCTATAGCCATGAAAACTCTGAAGCGGGTGCACAAAGGCTGGGGTCACGGAAATTTATCACTTGAATCCCAGAAAAATGCTTTTCTCGATGAATGGAATGCTAATATATGAGTGTCTTGGGTGCTCCTGCATATCTACGCATCCATTTTTATCAATAATCAAGAGGAGTGAACTTTTGTGCCCGTAATCCATCTCAGAGATGATTACCATACACCTTTTCAATTTTCTGGATCCCTGCAAATATCCACTTGTATACATATATATCATTCTGTATGCACAAGCATGCATGGAGAAAGAAAAGCGGACGACCTAGCTGTAGACGAGCTTGATTTTCGAATTCGTGCTAATGATTAGTGCCATGAGGTCTTACACATATTCTTCAAATGAGGTAATATCTCATTAGTGAGGCTATTGTATGTATTCCGTGTATGAGGTTATTATGATGATGTCATTATCCTCGAATGATCATAATGCTTGAGAAAAATTCCATGATGTTTTTTTGATAGATTGCTGCTTTGGAGTGGTAACTTTGAGCAATGGTTTTGTTTTCTCATTCCTTCTCTCTTTGGCTGAGAAGTTCTTGATTATTGAATATCTGTTTTTTTTTTCTTTTGTACATTTCCAGAACCAGATGCATCAATATAAAGATCGAGAGCTACAGATTGCAAGACAGTGTTGATATATTGTATGGAGTTTGAGAATGTAAGGCGGGCAAGGTTTGTTGGGCTTTGTTGTGTGCGCAACTCATCATTCTCTTTGAGGTTGGTAACTGGTAAGTGGTTGCTTGACAATACATTTGGGGAGCCAAGTACCGAAATCGTCGAAAGAAGTGAGGGTGGATAGAACCCTCGGCCCCTTGGACCGAGTCAATCACGAGCTGAAGTTTCCACTTTCCTCAATGAGTGACCAAGCTTTTTGATCTTTCGAGAAGGCCACTGAGAGTTATCCCATGCTGCCTGCATATCCTCTTTAAGGTGATTGGACACTGCAGGTGATAAAAATCTATAGTGAGATTTGCAATTATGTTTTACTCCATGTTTATTGTGCAAAATATGGTTTCCTGCTAAGTTTTAGAACATGAAAAAAACACAATCCAGAGAAGATGCCGTATATTGCACGAAATAAGAAAGACTAAAACACATGTATACCAAATCACGTTTTTTGATTGTCTCCTCGTGTTTTTAGATTTAATTTCAAGTTTTTTGATTCGGGGCATTTAGACCTTTGTAATCAATATTTCTGTACATAGTACTGCTATGCCCCTAATGTATTTTTATTCGAAACTTCTGAATCTCTGATCAATGTACATTTTCTGATTAATTTTTTGAAAAATAGAATTGTCACACCTTAAATGTTAATATTGGCAGCTTCTTTTAGGTTCCCAGCAAGATATTGCTCAAATACTTGCAAGCTAATAGTAATATTCTCTTTCCAGTGCCTGTTTTAAAACGATGGCCACCAGAAAAGAAAAGATGTTCACTACTGTCGGCTCATCCTGCTGGTATAGGTCAATATGCTCTGAGGGTCGGCATGTGATATAACTCTATAACTCCTGGACAAAGCATCTGGTGATGGCTCTTGAAAAGCTCACGTTCCTGGTTGCTTCCTTTTTTTGCTGTTCAGAGACTCTTCTTGAGCTAACTCTTGATCTGTAACAGCTCTCAAACTCTGGCAAGTTCTTTGTATCACAGCCGGCAATGACTTTAGCCTCCGCCCTTTTTCAAAATTGCCTCGACTCAGTGCGCCTCAGAACAAGGTGGTCCGACTCGTGTCTCCCTTCGACCGACCGTTTTTTTAAAACATTAATAGTAAGGACGGAAGTGGTTTTTGGTCATTCTTTTTAGTTTAAGTACATAAAAGTAGACATTATTACTGAATAAAAAATCTTATCATCGTAAGCTAAACAAACTGCCGTATAAAGCTATGTTTTCAAATAATTTCGGAGTTTCCCCATATTATAGTACTGTATTTGTTAGATATTCATTTCAAACTTATTAGCTCTAACTCTCTCTATCAAAAATATGTTTTCCTGGTTAAAGTTTGCTTAGCCTCCTGGTCCTTTCGATCGACTTCCTGACGATATTGTTGCTATGATATTAGGGAACCTATCCATCGGAGACCGCTTCCGCATGAGTCTCGTCTGCAAGTCGACCCGACTTACCGGTCAAACCCGAGCCCCCGTGGGAAATCATGTTCGACGACCCGGAGGATCAATTCCTGTTCCGGTCAGAGGTACACTACCGAAGCATGCACGAGCAGAGAACATACACTTTCAAACTATCAAAAGCTGTTCCCGGATCATCGTGTTGGCGGTGGCACTGCTGCGGGGAGGATGGCTTCTCATGGCGGGCCGAAACGGACTCTGAACTGAGATGTTGTTGTGGGACCCGCTATCGGGGGCCACCAGAACACTCCCTTCACTATTCAAAGACATGTGGGAGGATCTCCTCTGTACTTTCACCGCTCGGGCTCAGGTGTTTTCGTGGTCAGCCTCATCTTTAATCTGCGTACAAAGCTCGGGTTGGGACTATGCACGTTCTTTGTATCACAGACGGCAATGAGTCGAGCTTCGGTCCTTGTTCATTAGCAACCTTGCAAATGCAATTTAACGGCATGAACAACTCCAAAAAACAAAATCAACAGTTTCGATGTATGTATTCCTGAGCTGAGAAGTATAGCAACAGCAGCGCCAAGTTGAACAAGTGCGCAGGATGCTATATAATATACCTGAGAAACACAGGCAGTTAGCTCTTGAGGAAATATTTGCCTGCAATACCTTCTCCTGTGAGGTAGTGATGCTGATAGAACGACTCGTGCAAGCGTTGTACTTGTTGATCAGCCACGTAGGCGGCAGAGTGAGCCCACGTCTGCGCCTAGTGCAATTTATGCACCTTCCCCATCTCCACCACTGCATGCTTATACTTACAACATTGTTCTTAATTCTCTATATGAGGGAGAAAAGAGTGAAGAAGCATCTTTTCTTTTGGATGAGATTTTGCAAAGTGATGTAACACCTAATATAACTTCGTTCAAGTTGTTAATTAAGATCTTCTGCCGCGCGGGGGAGTTCAGACCAGCAAAGGATGTTTTCAAAGAAGTGATATATAGTCTGATGTTCAATGAATTGATTGCTGGAGGGGAAACGTTGGAAGCCAAGCAATTATTTGAAGTTGCTTTAGACAGATGTTTTGATTTGAGCAGCTTTAGTTACAAAAATCTCATTGAGAAACTATGTGGCGAAGAGGATTTTGAATACGCTCATAATATTTTTAAGAAGATGATTCTGAAAGGCTTTAGATTTGACCCTGCTTTATTCATGCCCGTGATTGATTATTTGGGTAAAAAGGGAAATTAACACGAAGTCAATGAGATGACAGAAAGAATGCTGGCAATGAGTTCAGATGTTCAGACGGAGTGTAAGAATTTAAATAATGGAAGACTATATAAAGATGGTGGAAGTGACTGGAAAACCATTCTGCACAGGTATTTGTGTATTTGAAATCCATATTTATTTAGTTTATTGGCTGTTTGTGTGTCGCTTTTTATCTGGTACTCTGATAGATTATGTTTTAATTGCTTTTCATGGACATCTTATTTTTTTGTGTGTTATCCAGGACGAAGCTTCTGGTGATGGTTCTGGAAAAGCTCACCGTCCTGGTTGCTGTCCAGAGATGCTTCTCGAGCTAACTCTTGATCTTTTGAATGGTCTCGACTCGTGCACCTCAGAACATGGAAACGACAAGGCGGTCCGACTCGTGTCTCGCTTCGACCGTTTTTTTAACATGGTAGTGGTTTTTGGTCATTCTTTTTAGTTCTTAATTTAATTAAATATTAAACTTGAACCTTTTTTAAAGTTACATTTTACCTCCAAAACTTTATAAAAATATTTAATTTAAAAAAAATGATAAATAAATAAATTATCTTCAAACTGCTATAAAAAGTAAATAAAATTAATGAATAAAATCTTATCATAAACTAAACAAAGTGCCGGGTTTCAGATAATTTCCGAGTTTCCCCAAATTATATTGTTAGATATTCATTTCATATATACTTGGTAGCTCTAACTCCCTAAGTCGATCACTATCCAAAATATGTTTTCTTGGTTGAAGTTTGCTTGGTCTCCTGGACTGGTCCTTTCGGTCGACTTCTCAACGAGCTTGTTGGTAAGATATTAGGGAATTATCTATCGTGAGGCTCGTCTGCAAGTCCTGGAGGGGCATGCTCACTCGACCCGACTTACCGCTCAAACTCGAGATGCCGTGGGAAATCCTGTTCGACGACCCGCAGGATTAATTCCGGTTCCGATCCGAGATACACTTTCGAAGCATGCACGAGCAGAGAACATACACTTTCAAACTACATATTAGTATAAATAAATAGACTATACTACTATGTATGTTACTTCCCGCAACACACAAGTCCTTTTGAAACAAACCATATATCATGAGAATAATTGTTCAAGTGTGGATTAAAGGAAAACCGGATGAATGGAAGACATTGATTAATATTAATGATGTAGATTTATTACGTGTCAGCTTCTTGCGCCATTGGAAATGATGTAGAAACACGTTTTGACTGAAATTGTTAATGCAATAATTAGTAATACAGTACTAGTATATCTAAATCAATAATTGATGTAGTAAATACTTCTAATATAGGAGTAGTATATTTTTATGTTCGGTCATATATTGCGATGAGGTTCTATGGTTTATGTGCTTTTGTTGCTCTTCTATCGATTGGCTTGGTGGATGAGGTCTCCATTGGGCGAAAACTAACAATGAATTTTAATTGAAAACTAACAATGAATTTTTTGTCTAGCATTTTGTGATATTATTTCGTGTCACTTTCTATAAAGTAATGATTTACTCTATGAGATTCTTATAGTGTGTCAATACTTTATTAATTGATTGATTTGTGTTGGTGATTTAAGTGAATCCATATTTATTTAAGGTGATTGAAACCATTCAGGCTTTGTATTAAACATAGTCAATATAATTTGGCTTTTGAAAAGTGTGGAAATAGCTATCATATACAATTGATAAGATTTTATAATTTGGATGAACAAAATAATCAACAACACTAGTCCTAATTTTCAATATACATCAACAACACTAGCTCTAATTTTCCACCCGTTAGAACTTGGCATTCTAAAAAATTACCTTAGAATCTTAGTTAGCGAATAATCATAATTTAAATATAATACGATATAATCATTACAATCAAAAATATTTTAAATAATATAATACCACCTAATCATTAGAAGCAAAATTAAATAAAAACATAGTGGCATAATTTAATATTCGTGGATTAAGAATTTGATGAATTTCACTAATTTAAGAATGGGGAGTGAAATTTGCACTCCTAAAATTACAATTTGCACTCCTATTTATTATTTTAGTAATAAATTATTTAATACACATTATTAATACCTGGTTTGCCCCTCGATTGTTTTTTTTTTCCTCTACTTATTTCCCTCATTCAGACGATAACAATCTCCCTCATTCAAAACAAGAATCTCCTCCTTCAAAACAAGAACTACTCGGCCGCAATTTTAATTAAGATTAGAGAGAAATCATTTCCGGGCCCTTTTGAATTTTTCATGAATCTAATAACATGGAAGAAGAATTGCAGTCGAATCATTCATCTTCTACCTGTGAAAATCATGTCAACAATGGTAAGGGTTTCTATTCAATTCAACCCATCTCTCCTCCCACCTTTGTCTATTGTGATTAAAAAACATTTTTGTTCAGTCTCGTTGCCAATTGTTTATTTTAATCTTTTTCATATGCTTAATATTTTGAGAAAGTTGCTTCATAGTTTGTTTCTTTTTTAACTTGAAGGTCCTTATATGGTTGGTGTTCCTAATGAATTTCTATCATTATCAGACCAAACTTTTGAAAATCGAGATGAGCTTATTAGTGTTGTTCGTAAAATAGGGTTGCTACAAGGATATGTTTTGGTAATAAGAAGATCCAAAGTTAATAACTATGTTATTATGGGTTGTGATCGAGGTGGTTTATATCGTACCAAAACCTCACTTGTAAAGAAAAAAAATAAGTCGTCTTCTCGCAAAATAGATTGTCCTTTTAAAATTGTGGGAAGACGGAAGAGTGAAGGGTTGTGGAGAGTCGAGATAACCAGCTTGGAACATAACCATGAGCTTTCCATTGACATGGCTGGACATCCATATTGTCGTCGGTTTACTGAAGATGAAGCCTTACATGTTAAACAAATGAGTCGAGCTGGTATAAAACCACGTCAAATTCTTTCTTCACTTAGACAAAGTAACCCAAATTTGCTAGCGGTTTCGAGAAATATATATAGTATGACGGCTCAAATTAAGAAAGAGAGTCTAAGTGGAAGGTCAATTATTCAAGCACTGTTAGACGAGCTTGGTGGTGCTGGTTTTTTTCATAATCTCAAATATGATGACAAAGGATATTTAACTCATCTCTTCTTTGCCCATCCCATTTCAATTGAGTTGTCAAAAAGTTACTCCAATGTTTTTGTGATGGATTGTACTTATAAGACAAACAAGTATAGGATGCCGTTACTTGAGATTGTGGGAGTTACCAGCTTTAACAGTTCATTCTATTCATGTTTTGTTTTTATGCAAAAAGAAGAACAACAAGATTATACATGGGCTCTTGAAATGTTCAGTAATATGTTGGGAGATGAAAAACGTCCGGTGGCGATTGTAACTGATAGGGAGTTGGCCTTAATGAAAGCTATTCAAGTTGTGTTTCCGACGACTTCTAATCTTTTATGCATATGGCATATCGAAAAAAATATTCTTGCACATTGCAAGAGTAAGTTTAAGGAAGATGCAGAGTGGAAATTTTTTATGTCATCTTGGAGTACCCTTGTGAAGTCTTGGGACGTGCCGACATTTGTTGAAAGCTGGAATCGTTTTCAAGTTGATTATAAAGAATATTTTCCAGTTGTCAATTATCTTGCTAATACTTGGATCCCATGGAAAGAGAGGTTTGTATTTGCATGGACAGGACAAATTTTACATTTCGGTACTAATGTTACATCTAGAGCTGAAGGTGCACATGAAACTTTAAAGAAGTATCTTCAAGTTTCAACTGGCGGTCTTCGTGAAGTAAAGGACAATGTTTATCTTGCTATTCAAAACCAGTTTCAAGAAATTAGAACTCAACTTGCTATATCAGCAATTTTCTTGTAAAAATAATGTTGTTTACGCAGGATGAAAAGAAATATAATCGCACATTTTTTAATTAAAAAAAATTAAGAAAAAAAAGTGGGGTGACATCACAATAGGTAATATGTTTAAAAAACTATAATTGAGGGTAAATTAGGTATTAATGATGTGTATTGAATAATTTATTACTAAAATAATAAATAGGAGTGCAAATTGTAATTTTAGGAGTGCAAATTTCACTCCCCTTTAAGAATTTGATGAATTTCACCAAAATCTCAGCATAAAAAAGAATAGGAAGGGAAAAAAATAGGAAAGGAAAAAATAAGATAGAGTCCAAAGAAAGTTAACACTATATATATATACAAAATCACATTTGAACATAGAGTAGAGTTAATAATATACTTAATGCACATGAGACTATATGAGAAGTTTTGTAGTAGCTCATCCCATTAATATATAATTAACTATCTCAATGATGCAAATATTGAAATATTCTTTGATAATTATAATTATATAATTAACTATCTCACAACTATGATGCAAATATTGAAATATTATTTGATAATAATTAACAAAAAAATATATAAATGTGTAGATGGCGTTTAATATTTACAACTATGATGCGAAATATTGAAATATTCTTTGATAATAATCAACAAAGAATATATAAATGTGTATATGCTAATCTAATAAATATAAATAGATACTAATATAATAAATTTTAATATAAAAAATAATAAATGTGTGGAGCAAAAATAATAATAAATATTTATATAAAAATAAATTATATATAAAGAAAAAAATAGTAAATCTGTAAATGTGTGGAGTAAAAATAATAGTGTAAAGATTAAACAATTAATAAATTTATTTCACCATACTTTCATGATTGCAAATTTTGACTCTCTATCTATTCGGAGGAGCGTCGGAGGAGCGGAATAACGCAAACGTTACCGACGGTTTGGTCACCCGTCAATCTTTCCCGCCACCTTTTGATTAATTCGGAATAGGCCTGAGGAGAATCAAGAATGTTTGCCACATTTTGATTAATTCGGAATGGAATAGGCAGAATCAAGAATGTTTTTAAGAAAATCCAAAAATTCATATATTTTTTCCATTCAAATCATGATTACACAAATATGAGTTGCAAAAAAACATATATTTCAAACAAGTTGTTGCAAAAATGTGGAGCTGGTGAAACACAAATGATATCACTTGGAATCTCAATTTCTTATTTTATGATTATTGCATTCCATATGGTTTGAATTTACAATACATTATGAATTGAAATTTAATTGTGATCTTGCAAATAAGAAATTGACATTGATTTTATACGATGCACCTTATTACATAGGATTATTATGCAAACTTGCTATAACAAATTTTTTATTTAAGATTTAAGATTTCTTTTCCTATTTAAAATTGAAATTTACAATACATTAAATTTCCTATTTCCTATATAATAAAGTGCATGGTATAAAATGAATACTAGTTAATTATTTATTTATTTGTTTATATAAAAAATAAATGTAATTAGTCAATCGTATGAAATAATTATATTGTAGAATATTAATAAAAAAATAATTAAATCAAATCATACGTAATATTCATTTTTTTTTAAGTTCATATTTATTTTATTTTTTAATTTCTTATAAAGATTAGAAGTATTTAAGGAAAAAAAGTATTTTAGTTTTTAATTTATAATTCATACTTAGTAAACTACACTTTAAAATTAAGGATAACTTTTTTAATTTTTTTTTATTAATAAATGTATTATTAATTTTATAATTATAAAAAAAACAAATTATACCATTTTAACCACTCATTTATTACTAACTAAGAAAGAATAATTTTAAAAATGTTACTTTTTTTTTTATAATTAAGAAAAACTATACTACTATTGAAACGTTCTTTTCCAAAAAAAATCCCATTGATTTTATTCCTATTTGATAAATATATTCTCTAAAATATCTTCTTTATTTAATTATTAAATTAAAAATATAAAAATAAATATCTCTTACGTGTAACTATATATATCATCTTGCAGCTGTAGGGTTTGAGATAATTTGGGAGGGGTTTCCCAAAATTACAGTCTGTTTGTTAGATATTGATTTAATAGATTATAATTAGCTGAAACTCTCTAAGTCGATGATCACAATCAAAAATTTGTTTGGTGGTCTCTCGGTCCTTTCCAAATTAGTTTAGTCCGCGACTCCAAGTTGTTACAAAAGTTTTATTTTTTCATAATTTTGGACACTATTTATCTGGATGGACAAAATTGTGTATATTTTTTTGAAATAAAAGTAGTATATTTTTAAATTTTGAAATCATTTTAATAAATAAAAAATCTGATCGTTTAACTAAAATAAACAAAACAAACTCCCCGTATAAAGCTAGGGTTTCAGATAATTAGGATTCGGAGTTTCCCCAAATAATAGGATTTGATATATTCATCATCTCATACACAATAGTAATTAGCTCAAACTCTGTAATTAATTATCAAAAATAATATGTTTTCCTCCTGGTTGAAGTTTGGTTGGTCTCCCGGTTCTTTCGATCGACTTCCCAACCATCTCGTCGTTAAGATATTAGGCAACCTATCCATCGGAGACCGCGTCCGCCTGAGCCTCGTCTGCAAGTCCTGGAGGGAAATCCTCACCCGACCCGACTTACCGGTCAAACCCGAGACCCCGTGGGAAATCCTGTTCGACGAACCGGAGGATAATTTCCTGTTCCGGTCGAAGGTACACTTCCGAAGCATTCACGATCAGAGAACTTACACTTTCAAACTACCCAACTCGCTCCCCAGCGTCCCCGGATCATCGTGGTGGCGGTGGCACTGCTGCGGCTCCGGCGGAGGATGGCTGCTCATGGCCGGCCACAACGGCTTTCAAACCGAGATGATGCTGTGGGACCCGATATCGGGGGCCACCAGACCCCTCCCTTCCCTATCGACGCTCCCCTTTTTCGAAGACATGTTGGAGGATTTCCTCTGCTCTTTCACCACTCGAGCGGTAGTGTTTTCGGTCGGTAATTCGGCCGAGTGCGTCGTCGGAGTCATCTTCGTTCTTCGAGAAAAGCTCGGGTTCGGACTATGCACTCCTCGGGATCAGAGCTGGTGCAGTTGGCCGTTCGAGGATGAGTACTATCTCCAGGACATACTTTTCCACAACGGGAAGCTTTACGTCGTGCACAACGTCATGAACACGACGAAAAAAACAACGGATCATACGGATTACACGTCGTACGAGCCGGTGATTCGAACGACGGACCACTTGATTCGATTGAGTTGCTGCGATGTCCAAATGATTGTGCTCGGGCTTACGTACGAGTTGCCGAGTTACGAACCGTATCATCCATTTGGGTTCAACGTCATCAAAAGATACAGCGTAGTCGATCATCTGGTGGGTAGTAGTGATCAACTCATGTTAATTGTTAGTGCTATCGTAGACTTGTGCACGTACATGAGTGGGCCCGGAGGCCCTGTCCGGTCGTACGAGTGCCCTAAAACCGGAGAGTTTGAGGTTCGTCGGTTATGCATGAACGAAAACGACGGGTCGTGTTATTTAGAAAAGATGAAGGACTTGGGGGATCAATACGTGTTACTGGGTGGGACCGGGTCGACTTGCGTTGCAGGGGATGGGCAGATGCGGAACTTTATTAGCTTCGTGACGAGTGATCTCGTTGGAGAAGTTTATGATGATGATGATGAAGAGGAGGGCGTAGCTGGTCCTGCAGGTAAGCCGTACGTTGTTCACGAAATAGGCGTGTTCAACATGGCAAACTACGAGATTGAAATGGAATATTCGGCTAATTTGAGGTATCCCCCGGGGTTGTTTGCCGGTTTTTTTGCGCCTAAATATCCCGTGTTTTAATCCAAAACCAATACTCCACATAATGTCATTTTATTTGTTTTTAATTGGTCACGACCGAGGGGAGAATGTATTGTTTCTTCAAATTCGGACGACGTCCCTATAGTGTACTTGGAACATTTAATTTGGCACACCAAATATACGTACATGAATGCTTTGTTGCTCTCGTGGCTTGGCTCGTCGCCCTGAAATCCGGACAACCCTCATGTACTTGGAGGCCTATAAATAAGAGAGGAATTGCACTTGTAACATACTTTTGTACACTTCAATTAATTGAGAGAGCTTCTAAAGAGAAAAACAGTGAATTTAAAAAGAGAATTCTTCTTCCCCAATTAGCAAGCATCCATTGATCAATGACAGACGGATCAGAGCTCAATTGAGGACGATGAAAATCTACGTACTTCACTTTGGATATATCTCTTTTGATTCTCCCTTTATTTATTGTGATTTTCTCATTTGGATATTGAATTTTGTATTGAATTGGGGATTTGATTTGTGGATGATGATGTATTCATTTCACAACAGCCGGTGCGACAAGCAGCTATTAAGATACTAAAAAAATATAGTCACCACGTTGATATAAAATTTCATTTTTTAAGAGACGCGAGCACACTGAGTTAAAATTGTCCTAAAAAAACATATCTTTTTGTCCACGCGAAGAGGCACACTGAGATAAGATATTGTCCTACAGATTTACAGTTAACATAATGTATATTTTATCAAAGTCTTGCCAAAAGACAACATGGAGTACGTAGTAACATGCTGTATATATCAAAGTCTTGCCAAAAGACAACATGGAGTAGTAACATGCTCTATATTTTATCAAAGTCTTACCAAAAGACATGGAGTAGTAACATACTGTATATTTTATCAAAGTCTTGCCAAAAGACATGGAGTAGTATTTTAGATTTTATGTGAAATGTTTGGAGTTACCATTGATGTTTCAAAGATAGTGTCAAAAGATGAAAGATGATTTAATGCATTTAACTCCCAAAGTTTTCGTTGTATTTAACCCCCCAAAACATTAATAAAATATAATATTAAACAATTAAACATTTTTTTAAAAGTTGCGCTTTAAACAAATTTTATTATTTTAATAATTTAAAATGTAAAATGTAAAAAAGTTATTCTTGATATTTTTATTTTATTATATTATATTAATTTTTATTTGTTCTTATTAATAATTTAACTTATAATTTATTTATTAATTTTAATAATATGAATTAAAATAATATTTCAAAAATTAAAAAAATCAAATAATTAAAATGACAATATCATTTATTAATACAAATTTAAATTAAATATTTTTAAATTTTCAATTTTATAGTTAATTCTTTTCTTAAATAATACTATTTAATTTAAAATTTAAAATTAATACTCATAATATCATATCATCATTTTATTTTTTTAAAATTATAATTTTATTTTATTTTTTAGAAGTTTTATTTTAAAACATATTAATATTAATAAATGGTTGAAAAAAATTATAACTTAATTATTTATAAAATCAATTCAAAAATACATACATAGTAATATAAAAAATGTAAAAAAAATGTTGTATTTTTAAAAAAATTGTCTTTTATTTATTTATGATTTTATTAGATAAAACTTCTTTTTTTTTTATTAATATTTTAAATTTAAAAATAATAAAATTCGCAACTTTTACCAAATTTTACAATGTTTTGGAGATTTAAAGCGTTTTACACTTTATTAATTAAGCTGCTAGAATTTTCTTTAGTGACCATAAATTACTTAAACGGGATGGATGGATTTATTTAGAATGGAAAAAATAAATTAAGCGGGTAGAATATAAATATACCATTTATGCTATTTTATCATTTAAGAGAGTTTGTATATCATTTAAGAGAGTTTGTATGCTATTTTATATCATTTAAAAGAAAATATCGATCAGAAGAAGAGAGTTGGGAGAATGGGGAAGAGAGTTAAATTTTTTTTTTTTAATGAATTGTGTTAACTATTTTGATTTTTAACATTTTTTTTTACAATTTTTAAATATAAGAGTTAATGAATATTTATATTTTTTATATGTATTTTTAAAATGAATATGTAAAAAAAATCAATAAAAAAATGTCGTTAATTATTTTGATTTTTAAGTTCAATTGCATGATTTTAACCCTCTAATTTCTTTTTTATTTAATTAATAAAAATATTTTTAATAAAATAAATATTTTATTAATTTTTTTTTTTCATCGTTGAATCATGCTAAACTAATTTTAGCTACTTTGAATCAAGGTGATTTGATTGCTTTTTTCTCTTGCTTTAGAAATCATTTTTTTTTTCTTAGAAAAACTACATGATTCAAAGATGAAACGAAATATATTCCCTAAAATATATTTTAAAAGATGAAGTTAAACATTGTTTTGATAATTTTAACTCTCTAATTTTGACCCTCCAGTGATATTTCTTAGACAACATCTCAGTTTGCCGTAAGTAAACGTTTTGCTTTGAAATCGTTGTATCTCGGGAAACAATCGTACCCGTAGAGTTTTTTTTTGTCTAAGTCAATTGAAATGTTTTGGGTTCGAACTTATGACATTTATCCTCAATTCAAGTGCTCAACCAACTGAGCTAACAACTCTTGACTTGTATATCGTTGTTGTCACCATTATATGTGTGATTTAGTTTAGCATGAATTATCGTTGTTGTATTTAGTTTAGCTTATACGAACAATCAATACTTGACTCAATGAATCAGACGCATTAGAGATAATTTCACAAACAATCCTGTAACTAAAGCGAAATCCACATTTAGTCCGGTAAAATATTAAAAAATCAAATGGTCATAGGTTCAAACCCTTCTCTTACCAAATTTTCTTATTCTTTAAAGGATGATGAGTTGGCAAGATGACATAGTATTAGGGGGCCCAACACCGCCGCCGTTGAGGTTGCCACGTGGCATTTTTCGGTCAATTTTGGAAAGAATTACATTGATTTTTTAAATTTTTAAAAGCTACATTTGATTTTTAAAATTTTTAAAGGACGAAATGTGAAATTATCTTGACGCAACACTAAGACTCCCGACGTTTAAAAGTAAATTATATTTTTATTAATATATTTGATACGCTTAATATTTTGAATAAAAATCTGACCGTTTAACTAAACAAACTCCCCCGTATAAGGATAGGGTTTCAGATAATTTCGGAGTTTCCCAAATTATATAATTTGTTAGTAATTCTATCTAACTCTCTAAGTCGATGACTATCAAAATTGAAAAATATGTTTTCCTCCTGGTTAAAGTTTGCTTGGTGGTCTCCCGGTCCGTTCGATCGACTTCCCGACGACCTCGTCGTTAAAATATTAGGCAATCTATCCATCGGAGACCGCTTCCGCATGAGGCTCGTCTGCAAGTCCTGGAGAAGCATCCTCACTCGACCCGACTTACCGGTCAAACCCGAGCCCCCTTGGGAAATTCTGTTCCACGAACCGGAGGATCAATTCCTGTTCCGGTCGGAGGTCCAATTCCGAAGCATTGACGATCAGAGAACCTACACTTTCAAACTACCGAACTCGGTTCCCAACGTCCCCGGATCATCGTGGTACTGGTGGCGGTGGCACTGCTGCGGCTCCGGCGGAGGATGGCTGCTCATGGCCGGCCACAACGGCTTCCGAACGGAGATGATGCTGTGGGACCCGATATGCGGGGCCACCGTACCGCTCCCTCCCCTGTCGACGCTCCCCTTTTTCGACGACGACATGTGGGAGGATCTCCTCTGCACTTTCACCGCTCGGGCGGTCGTGTTTTCGATCGACTCGGTAGAGTGCATCATCGGAGTCATCTTCGTTTTTGGCGGAAAGCGCGGGTTGGGCCTCTGCACGCCTTGGGACCGGAAATGGATCATTCTTCCGGAAGATTTGTATCTCCAGGACATCCTTTTCCATAACGGGAAGCTTTACGTGGTGCATAACTTCATCAACACGGAAACAGATACTTCCGACGACGAGCCGGTGATTCGAAAAACGGACCACTTGATTCGATTGAGTTGCTGCGATGTGCAAGTGGTCGTGTTGGGGATTACGTACGGCTTGCCGAGTTATAACGAACAACCGTATCGTCCGCTCGGGTTCAATGTCCACAAAAGATACAGCGTAGTCGATCATCTGGTGGGTAGTGATCAACTGCTAATTGTTAGTGCTATTGTAGACTTGTGTACCTACATGAGTGGGCCCGGAGGGCCTGTCCGATCGTACAAGTGCCCTAAAACCGGAGGGTTCGAGGTTCGTCGGTTGTGCGTGAACGAAAACGACGGGTCGTGTTATTTGGAAAGGATGACGGACTTGGGGGATCAATACGTGTTATTGGGTGTGACCGGGTCGACTTGCGTTGCAGGGGATGGGCAGAGGCGTAACTTTATTAGCTTCGTGACAAGTGATCTCGTTGGAGAAGTTTATGATGATGATGATGAAGAGGAGGGCGTAGCTGGTCCTGCAGGTAAGCCATGCGTTGTTCACGAAATAGGCGTGTTCTACATGGCAAACAAAGAGATTGAAATAGAATATTCGGTGAATTTAAGGTATCCTCCCGGGTTGTTTGCCGGTTTTTTCGCCCCTAAATATCCCGCGTTTTAATCAGTTATGTCAATTTGTTTTGTGTTTGATCGATCATTGTAATAAAATTGTGTTTTGAGATTGGCTACACCAAAGCACGTTCGAGGGGAGAATGTATTGTTTCTTCAAATTCGGACGACCATCGTGTACTTGGAGCATTTGGCACACCAAATTAATACGTACATGAATGCTTTGTTGCTCTCGTGGCTCGTCTACTAGAATTTTCTTTAGAATTCTTATTTTACTATAATTTTCTTTAGAATTCTTTGTGTGAACATTAATTAACTAATTATAAATACGTTATTTACTTGTTTGTATCAAAAAGAAAAAAATTAAGGTGTAATATTAAGGTTTCAAGATGTAATATCAATGACGTAAGTTATAAAGCCGATTCTACAATCAAAAATTGTTTCAAGAGATAATATCAAACTCAATATTAAGTTAAGTCAGATTCCATAATCAGTTCTCTAACTCAATACGAGATTGAAGTAGAATATTTGGCAAATTTAATTTAAGGTATCCCCGTTTTTTTTTTTTGTCGGTTTTTTCGCCCTTAAATATCCTGCGATTTAATCAGTTATGTCAATTATTTTGTTCTGAATTGGTGATCGATTGTAATTTGGGCAATTTTTCGTCGAATTTCCAAAATTGTGTTTTGAGATTGGCAAATGAAAGGCTTATCGATCGTACACCATAGCAGATCACCCGAGGATAGAATGTATTGTTTCTTCAAATCCGGACGAATGCTTTGACATGACATTTTTCTTTGTAAAAAAAAAAAAAGAAAATCTCATGGACGGATGTACTAATTAAACCTTTGACATTAATCTATCGAACCGTTCATCCTTATCAATAATAAAGCCGTCCATCCTTATCAATATATAATGTGGATATAATACTTATGGTACTACTTGAAATATATACAAAAACATTTTTGCACATGCAGCATGACACCTCTTACCTCGTTACAATACACATAGTCCTTCTTTGCTGGGAAAGTGAAAGAGCAGGCCGTGGTGGCCAGTTGGGGGGCGACTCATTATACTATGGAGAAGGTAGTCGACGCCACAAAGACAGTTGCGAGTGTGGCGGGATACACCAAAGACAAGGTTGTCGGTGCAGGACAAACTGTGGGAGGCTATGCAGTGGAAAAGCTGGCCGCTGCTAAAGATGCCGTCGTTGAAACAGAGGAAAAGGCTGCTGATTACGCTGCCATGAAGAAGGCGGAGGCTCAGAAATCGTCTAGTTGCTCGCAGGGACGACAGGTAATTAAGACGCATATACACTTTCAATTTGTTTTTTCCATGATAACATATATATGCACATGATAACATATATATGCACTGATTGATCGGCGGCACGTAAATTAAAAAAAATATTATTTTTTGACTAAAAAATTAGGGGTTAAAATGTAAAGTATTTGTAAATAAAGTTTGAAATTAAAAGCAAGTGAAAAAGTAGAGAATGTAAAATTTGAAATTAAAAGCAAGTGAAAAATAGGTAAAATATTATTTTAAAATAAAAAAGTAAATTTTTTTTTTTCAAGGAGTGGATAATTAATCAAGACATCAAAAAAATCAAAAAAAAAAAAAGAAAATATGTATAAATAATTAAGACTAGGTAGTAGCACTATAAACCTTTCAAAATATTACTTTTGGCAGGATGACGACGCGGGTTTATCTTTGGGTAGCAAGGCAAACATTGATCATGAGTATGTTGAGGGAGCAGAAGAATATGGAGATGAACAAACAAGTACCGACACCGGCACTGTGTTTCAAGCCATTGGGGAAACTATAGTTGAAATCGGGCAGACGACCAAGGATCTCCTTGCTGGACAGTATCCTCTTCAAGGGAAGAGCGGAAAAGAAAACGACGAGTGATCGATCGATCGATATGCTTTCGAATAGAGAGAGATGCATGCATGGCTTCTTTGGAGAATAAATAAATAAATTAAACATGCCTATGGAAGCATGTACTACTTCACTACTTATTATCAACGTCTGTGAGTGTGGGACTATAATAGGTTTTTACTAATTATATGCATACTACGTATTATATATTTTGATCACTTGAATATTTTAACTTTTATTTCTGCCTTTTTTTTTTTCTGTACAGTACCTTAGGAAAGAATGCTAAACTGTTTTGATAAATATAGTTAAACTATCCAAACAAATAAATGCAAAAACTGTTTTGAAAAACAGTTAAACTATCATAACAAATAACTGACTGTGTGTTGATATATAGATAATTAGGTAGGATGTTAGCAAAAACTCAAACTCATCTTCCATAACTATAAGGACTCTTCTATGATTAATAAATGACTAATACAATACAACCATAAGCACCGAAGAGATGGGTGCTAGGCACTTCATTAGAAACGGGCCATTCAATAAGGAAAGCATTGCACAGAAGCATTCAATAAGGAAAGCATTGCACAGAAGTATGGATGTCTTATTTAAACAAGTGAAGAATATTCCATCAGATACTTTACCTACATAATAGTCCTAGCTTCATGCCCAGCAACTGAGTTCGGTCCATCTCTGGTTGGGAAGCAGCCTGATTTCCCAGGGGAGCTGCATATAAGCAAACAGTCTATTCCCACGTTCACTTTTTTATATATAGTAAATTTGATGAAGTTTCTAATACAAATCAAGTTAACTAAGTGTAAATGTTACCCAGATAGATTCCATGAACAGAATAAGATTTGTAACTGCATAAGCTGCAGGCACGATTTGTGTCTTACCCGAGCTTGCTCACTTGATGTGAACGTCGAAAAAAGAAAACTCCTGTACAAACTCGATCGGTGAATGCACCGATTAATTACGCACTGCTGTCGACGGATTAGAAAAAGCTGGACTTGTCTCTGACTCTCTGCTAGCTTCATAAATTTTTTGAACTGTCTTAGTTCCTTATCCAAATCATTTATCAGCCTGCATGTTTTCTTGTCCATGTAAAAACTGATTAAAAAAACCAATGCACAAATTTGGCTGATGAGACAAAGGAGGTACTGCAGGCATGTTACTGCGGGTCACAAAAAACGCGTGGCCCAATAGCTTTCAATAACACCATCCGTCACCCACCTTTTAACACAAATCCCATCCTTCAATTCAGCAAATCAAAATGCTGAAAAACATTTAAAAAAATATAACAAGGAGAAGGAAGCATGTCGACCGAGGTCAACGAAAGAGTCGAACAAGTGATGTTGGAGGTGATTGAGACAGTGGGATCTTATGCCTCCTTTAGAAAAACACACAGGAAAGAGTGTCTCAACTTAGTGAGAAGGTTGAAGCTTCTAATCCCTCTTTTGGAAGAGATTAAGGAAGTTAATCCCTCCTCCGTTTCTGACGAGGAGATTCCTCAGTTGGTTGAGCTCAAGAATGCACTCTTGGCTTCCAAGAAATTGCTCAAGACTTGTAACTTTGAGAGCAAGATTTTTCTTGTAAGTTTGTTCACATTTTTTATTTTTTGTATCCTGTATTGAGCAATACTTGATGGGTTTCATAGGCCATGGAGAGTGAAGCTGTGATGAGTAGATTCCATGGTGTTTACGATATGATTAACCAGTCGCTCAGCGGTATGCCTTACGAGAAACTTGGCATCTCCGAAGAAGTTAAAGAACAGGTACTCTACCGTTGCTGATTTCATTCAGTTTGCATTCTGATTTCTGAGCGAATATAAATAGTTTGTGTGTATGTATTCATCCAGGTTGAGCTAGTGTGTATGCAACTCAACCGAGCAAAGAGGAGGAAAGAAACACAGGATATGGAACTGGCAATGGACATGATGGTCGTGTTTTCAGGAAACGACAATGACCGCAACGCGGACGATGCAATCATGGAGAGACTGGCCAAGAAGCTCGACTTGTGCACCCCTTCCGACCTTAAAGCAGAAACCATGGCAGTCAGAAAACTCGCAAAAGCAAAAGGCAAAGTCGCAGTCAAGCAACTAGTCCATCTCCTGGAACGATTCAAGCAAGTTGCTGGGATCGATGAAAACAGCGTGCTCGATGGGCCCGCATTGGTGAGATGCTTGGAGAAGAGTAAATCCTCCTTGATACCTCATGAGTTCCTTTGTCCAATCAGTTTGGAGATCATGTCCGATCCAGTTATCATCGCGACAGGGCAGGTAGTTTTTCTTAACAATGTCAATATTGTCATTTACTCGGAAAGCTTCTGTCACTGGATAAGTTATCCGTTTTTTGTTTTGTCCATTTGTATCCAGACGTATGAACGAGAGAGCATACAGAAGTGGTTAAACTCAGGTCACAGGACGTGCCCGAAAACAGGACAGAAGTTGAATTACTTGACCGTAGCTCCAAACTTTGCCCTCCGGAATCTTATCCTCCAATGGTGCGAAAAGAATAATTACAACGTAACGTGCCCAAGAAGGAGATTTGCGACGATCCCCTAATTGCATCTTCCCCACTTGCTGAGGAAATCTCTTCTTTGACACAAAATCTTTATTCATCCGATGTGAACGTGCAGAGGGCCGCCATCGTCAAGATCCGCATGCTCTCTAAAGAGTTTCCCGACAGTCGAACCTTGATTGCCAACATGGGAGGAATCCCACCTTTAGTTTCTCTCCTATCATCTTACACGGATTCCGAAACTCAACAACACATCGTTACAGGTCTTTTGAACTTATCCCTGGACGAGGCCAACAAGAAGCTCATAGCTAGTGAAGGAGCCATTCCCATTATTATTCAGGTCTTGAAAAACGGGACCCGAGAGGCTAAAGAGAATTCCGCCGCTGCTATATTCAGTTTATCGGTTCTCGACGAGAACAAGATTCTAGTGGGTTGCTCCAATGGGATTCCACCACTTGTTGATCTCCTGCGAACCGGGACGGACAGAGGCAAAAAGGATGCTGCGACTGCACTCTTTAGTTTGGTGCTCAACCAAACAAACAGGTCAAGAGCGATTAAAGCCGGTATAATACCTCCGTTGCTTCATCTGCTTGAAGATAAGACATTGAACATGTTGGACGAAGCCCTGTCGATATTGTTACTAATCGCTTCTCATCCTGAAGGGAGAAAAGAAATTGGGCAGCTGTCTTTGATACGGACTCTGGTTGAAATAGTGCGGGATGGGACTCCGAAAAACAAGGAATGTGCGACAGCTGTTATACTCGAGTTGGGTTCGAATAACTCTTCTTGTCTGCTGGCTGCACTGCAGTATGGAGTTTATGACCATTTAGTAGAGATCACAAGATCCGGTACGACTAGAGGGCAAAGAAAAGCGAGTTCTCTTCTGCACCTGATGAGTAAGAATGAGCACATACCTTCTGTTCCTCGGAAACACTAGTTGTTTCAGGCTGTTTCACGTAGCGTGCTTTTCTGAATCAACGATCAACATTTAATAGAAAATATCATTGATCACCGGTTTCATTGAACAACTATCTAAATGAATTCTCATCGTATCCTACAAACTGCAACTACTGTATGTCTAAAATGACAAACCAAAAAAGGAAAAAAAGAGTTCGCAATCATAATCATTCCAACGACATACGGCCACATAACCAACATAGTGATCTCATTACGACAAAACCTAAAACAATTTAGCTAAAACCAGACCCAAGTGGGAAATTATACGCGTTCCTAATGCACATGATCAGGAAGAACCCTCATTTGAGAGCATATTTAATTATTCAGACAATGCAAGTATGATGAGGTTCTTTATGCTCCAAAAATGATAATTTTGTTTGGTGCTCAATTCTGTTGAATATTGATTTATTAAATACAGTATATCAATGAAATAGCTAACAAAAGTTTGCTTGAGTTTAATCAGAATCTATCCTATGTTTGTCAATAACTGTTTAACGATATCAACATGAATGTGTACTTGCCAATTGCCATTATGAATTTCATGATATTCGTGAATGGTTGTGCTTCAGTTCGCCATTTATTTCTTGTGAGATTGTGGCTTTTATGTTGTGAATTTGGGCATCCATATCATTATCAACGAAATAAAAGTAATAAAAAACCACGGGAGGATAAACGAATTTACTATAAATACTCAAATATCCAATTACAAAGAACACGTCTCTCTATATTCTGTAAAAAAATCACTTCTATTCTTTTGTGGAAATTAAAAATGTAATATACGTAAACAACTATCTTGTTCATATTCTCACATTTACCAATTTATTGATTTACTAACTTGCTTTAGGAGCTTTCAAATTCTTATACAAGAACATTAAATTCATAAATACTACTCCCTCTGTCTCATTTTAATGGTCACACTTCATTCATTTGTTATTAGTGAAAAAAGTGTGACCATTTGATAGAGAGCGAGAGTTTAAGTATTTAATTATTATGTGTTATTAATTATGTCCTTTTAATTATTTATGGGCTTGATAGCAAGCAGATTTAGTTAACTAGTTATTTATGTCACTTTTATTATTTTTATGTTTGGGCTTTAGGGAGTATTTAGGTCTCTTTTATTATTATTGAGTTTGGGCTTTAGGGTTAAGTTTATTTCTTTATTTTGATAGGGATTTAGAATATAATGTCCAGCGTTGGTTAATTAGGGTTATCGATTATTGAATTGAATTGGAGCCTGGAGGCTATTGGGCAAACCGAACTGGTGTTCGTGTTTGATTTTTCTCTTTCTCGATTTCTTGTTTCTATCAAATTGGTCCGACCTGCCGGATCTCAACTTCTCCCCTTCTTCCCAGATTTTTTTTTCCCTTCTTGAACCAGTGTTATGCCGACTCGTACTACTGCCGGAAGACTCGATAATCTGGAAAAAGAGCAGGTTAATGTGTTGCAAAAGCTAGCTGAAAATTTCACACAGCTGTCCGAGATGCAATCGGGCTTGACGGAGATGTCGACCACCTTGGCTGCGCTCTCCCGCGCAATTTTGAAGTCCGATAAAGAGTCGATTCTGACACCACCTTTGGAGGAGGAGGGTTCTGTGTCACACGACCTCCATACCTCGCGAGGTACACCGGCGATAGTGCAATTACCAACGTTTGAGGGTGTGGACCCGATCGCCTGGTTGGCTCGAGCCAACCAACAGTTCGAACTCCATGGCACGTCAGAAGGTTCGAAACTGACCGGCGCTGTGGTAGCAATGGACGGCTCGGCACTACATTGGATCACCTGGTTTCGAGGGCGGAAACCCACTGTGACGTGGAAAGAGTTCTCGCAAGCCCTGGTGGCGAGATTCGATTCTCGGTTCAAAGGGAGCCCGTACGAAAAATTGGCGAGAGTTCGACAAACCGGGACAGTGGAGGAATATGTGAACGTGTTTGTACAACACGCCGGGCAGGTTCCTGGACTTGCGGACGCCCATTATTTGGGTTACTTCATGTCTGGCCTCAAAACCCCGATCAGCAACTCGCTGCGTCTACTCCGACCTGAAGACCTCGAAACTGCGATGGAGCTATCGAGGGATATCGAAGAAAATTTGTCGTGGCCAGAAGGTGAGGCAGATCAGGGGATCGAATAATGTAGGGCATCGCTTTCCTAGCTTTTCGCGTCCTTTCGGTGCGCAAGCTAGCACCGTCACAGGCCCAACGGAGGGTGTTTCTGCAAACCACGTGACTCGGCCGGTCGACCACTCAACAGCTGCGACATCTGCAACCTCGGAGCAGTCTACTATGCGCTCGAGTTTCTCTCGTCTCACTTCAAATGAGCTGGCAGACTTGCGAGCTAAAGGATTGTGCTTCAAGTGTCGCAAAACTTACACACCGGGCCATGGGAAAGTCTGTCCTCTCAGGGAGCTACGAGTGTTGCTTGTAGAACCGGATGAGATAGTAGACCTCCAACATTATGAATTTTACGAACCCACCGGCAAAGAAAAACTCAAGACTAAGGAAGACGTTTTTCAACCTTGGGGACAAGGTTGATTTGAAGAGGGATGGAGTTGATAGCAAGCAGATTTAGTTAATTAGTTATTTATGTCACTTTTATTATTTTTATGTTTGGGCTTTAGGGAGTATTTAGGTCTCTTTTATTATTATTGAGTTTGGGCTTTAGGGTTAAGTTTATTTCCTTATTTTGATAGGGATTTAGAATATAATGTCCAGCGTTGGTTAATTAGGGTTATCGATTATTGAATTGAATTGGAGCCTGGAGGCTATTGGGCAAACCGAACTGGTGTTCGTGTTTGATTTTTCTCTTTCTCGATTTCTTGTTTCTATCAGGGCTTTAGAGTTTTGTTAGGTTTGGGCTTTAGGGTTAGGTTTATTTCTTATTTCTGCTCTTCTTATTTAAAGTGTCACGTAGGTTGATTAAGGGTATCGAATTATTAAAGTGAATTGGAGCCTGGAGGCTATTGGGCAAACCGAACTGGTGTTGTGTTTGATTTTTCTTTTTGTTCTCTCTCTATTTCTTTTCTCTTTGTTCTTTGTTTCTATCAAATTGGTCCGACCTGCCGGATCTCGACTTCTCCCTTTGTTCTTCCCAGATTTTTTTTTTCCCTTCTTGAACCAGCGTTATGCCGACCCTTACTACTGCCGAAAGACTCGAGAACCTTGAACGCGAGCAGGTTAATGTGATGAATAAGCTGACTGCACATTCCACACAACTCACCGAGATGCAATCGGGCTTGACGGAGATGTCGACCACCTTGGCTGCGCTCTCCCGCGCAATTTTGAAGTCCGAGAAGGAGCAACCTCTGACACCACATTCGGAGGAGGAGGGTTCTGTGTCACACGATGTCCATACCTCGCGAAGTACACCGACGATAGTGCAATTGCCAACGTTCGAGGGCTTGGACCCGATTGCTTGGTTGGCTCGAGCCAACCAACAATTCGCACTCCATGGCACGCTAAATGGTTTGAAGGTTACAGCCGCTGTGGTTGCAATGGATGGCTCAGCGCTGCATTGGATAATTTGGTTTCGAGGGCGGAAGCCCAATGTGACCTGGACCGAGTTTTCGAAAGCTTTGGTGACAAGGTTTGATTCTCGATTCAAAGGGAGCCCGTATGAAAAGTTGGCGAGGGTTCAACAGACAGGAACCGTAGAGGAATACGTAGACGTGTTTGTACAACACGCCGGGCAGGTCCCTGGGTTGACGGACGCCCATTATTTGGGCTACTTCATGTCTGGACTCAAAACTCCGATCAGCAACTCATTGTGTTTGCTCCGTCCAGCGGACTTGGAAACGGCAATAGAACTATCGCGGGATATTGAAGAAAATTTGCGGGCCGAGGGTCATGAAAAGATCGAAGGATCGAATACTTCAGGGCATCGCTTCCCCGGCTTTCGCGCCCGTACGAAGTTCAGGCTAGCACCTTCACTGGTCCAGCGGGGGGTGATTCTACCAGTCGCTTGCCTCGTCCAGTTGACCACTCAACGGCTGCTACTTCGGCAGCCTCGAAGGAGTCTACTACGCGCTCGAGTTTCTCTCGTCTCACGTCGAACGAGCTGACAGACTTGCGAGCTAAAGGATTATGCTTCAAGTGCCGCAAGACTTATACACCGGGCCACGGAAAAGTCTGTCCTCTCCGGGAGCTACGAGTGTTGCTCGTGGAGCCTAATGAGGAAGTACACCTACACAATTATGAATATTACGACCCCACCGGCCAAGAAGAACTCAAGAAAAAGGAAGACGTTTTTCAACCTTGGGGACAAGGTTGATTTGAAGAGGGATGAAATTGATAGAGAGCGAGAGTTTAAGTATTTAACTATTATGTGTTATTAATTATGTCCTTTTAATTATTTATGGGCTTTAGAGTTTTGTTAGGTTTGGGCTTTAGGGTTAGGTTTATTTCTTATTTCTGCTCTTCTTATTTAAAGTGTCACGTAGGTTGATTAAGGGTATCGAATTATTAAAGTGAATTGAAGCCTGGAGGCTATTGGGCAAACCGAACTGGTGTTCGTGTTTGATTTTTCTTTTTGTTCTCTCTCTATTTCTTTTCTCTTTGTTCTTTGTTTCTATCACCATTGGTCTGGGATAGAGGCGGTATAAAAGTAAAAAGATATTGGAAAAATATAATTAAATAAATAAATAATTTAACCTCTCGCATAATTCTGTTTTTCTCCACTCGTTGATTGATTAGGAATACCAAATTTGTTGTCTATTTCACTAGGGATGCTTCTTCTTGTTAATTGAAATAATTTCTTATTTAATTGCTCTACGAAGTGATTCATAATCAATAAGGTCGACGAGTTCTTTCTATTTTGTACGAGTGATTCTACCTACGGATATTTCACCTCGACTTTGACATCGACTTCGACTTCGGAAATATTTTTCTCCCGTTCATTTTTTCTCAATTCTACACAACATCATTTCAGAGGCGGCTTGCTCGAATTCAATTCTAAATGATCTGATTGGGAATTGAGAGAAATGAATAAGGTGGATTTGGAAGAAAATATTCAAAAGAGGAAGTCGAAGTCGAAGCCAAAGCCCAGATAAAACATCTTAGAATAAATCACACATATTAAAGAACATTTACACCTTATTAATTAGAACATTGTGAATGAGCCCGTATAGCAGCTAAATAAGTAGCTAAGTTAATTAAACAAGAACAAACAGATCAAGGAGTTGAGTGAAATTGAAACCGAATTTGGTGTTGCTAAACAATGAGGGGAAAAAGTAGAAGACCGAAGAAAAGGAATTGTCTAATCAAATTTTTATTTTTTTTATTGGAATATGAAAGTTTTTAAAACAACAAGTTACGTAAAATGAGAGAAGATTGAATAAGATAATTTTTGAGTTATATTAGATTTTATTTTTTAGAAGAATAGATGTTTAAGGATTCACGATTTATATTAGACTTTTAATTTACATACCGAATAAACTAGAATCTACAATTATTGTAGATTATTTTTGCTGGTTTAGAAAAAAATAAAACTAATAGTATTACATATTTAGCATATTACTTTATGGGTTAAGCTCCTCAATATGTGTATTGGTAGACAAACTTGTAGCACCGTATTCTAAATTCTCAGTAACACAAGTTTTTTGAAAACAAAAAACTTGAAGCAATAAAAAAAATCTTAGTAACTCTTGGCTAACCAACATTTTCAGTAAACAAAGTAACCCAAATGTTTTCTAGGAACAAAACATTCATAGGAAATCAATGTTGCCTATTCAAATTCCAGCTTCTTGTTCTTTCTTTGTCAAATAGAATCTTATATAGCTACTCAAATTGTAATTCAGACGAAAGCCACACTCCCAACTGTTAGTATTATAAGCCTAAAATCCTCTAACACACAAAATGGTTTGATATATCAATTGATAACTCAAAGAAAAAAACGATAACCGTAAAAACACAATACTGTATATACTTAAAAACCCAAAATAGGGAAACCCACAAGAAGAGAAAAGGAATATCACTATATATAAGGGATTAAAAATAAGGCAGCTTTTCATTAATAAACGCGATTATATTTTATGCCCCTGGCTTTCTTGAGTTTTAGAATTTTTTCTCATGCTTTATATGAATTTTTAAAAAGCACTCTTTGTGAAACCACAATGTAACTGGGGATCAGACCTTGCTATTAGTTTTTTCCAACATCATAACGACTGTCTCAAACGATTCAATTTTAATTTATCCAAAGCAGACATTTATACGCAATGTGAGACGTGTTAATTGCTATATTCCTGAAAGTCCGAGATAGATACCGATTATACAATGAACATTAAACTTACATATAACTCAAATTATTCTATCAAATTAACCAACAATAGATAAAAAAAGTTGTATGCCAAACTCTAATTATGAATTTACTCTGAGTGTCACCAATGAAATAAACCCCGTCAGAACTGGAATCGATCGTAATTTTAAAGGGAGTGTAAATAAATAAAAAGGTACATAATGTTCTTACCTCAAAATGCTAATCCATGCATCTTCTGCAATTATAATCCATGTATGTTCCTACATAGCATAAAATAAATTAATAACATATATATATTAATCTGTTTAAATTCATAAATAAGGTTTGGGCTTGAGGAGTAGGGCTGAAATATAGGTAGTGGGCTAAAGATTTTGTTGGGTTGAGATTTCAAATAAGATCCAGCCCATTTGTTACATGCGTGAAGAATCGAGATCTTACGTCAACCCTAATTTCAATCGAGGATCTGCGGAAACGACGGCAGCGACAAATCGTAGTTCGGCCGAGAGCTCCGGCGGCATCCGGCCTTGAGCAAGCTAGTTCTAAGGCGAGGGGTCTGCAAAAAGTTCCCTGGAGGCGCTCGGCGGAACTCAGACAGGCCCTTCATGTCGGCGGAACTCAGACAGGCCCTTCACGTCGGCGGCGTCTCCCGTATTCGTCGGAGATGGAGGCGGTTCGGGGACGCATCGGAGGGGTTCTCGGATGGTTGAGATAGGAGTAAATACATAGCTGGTAATTTGTGTTCTTTGATGCAGAAACATGAGATGTGTGACTTATGAGTGTGAGAGGTGTGTTCATGTCATCATCAGATGATTTAACTAATTTAATAAAAAATTATGATTATAAAAAATTGAAATATTTAAAAAATATTCTTTTTTAATTTATTTATTTATTTATTCATAAATTATCGATTATGCTTGTTTTAAATTAAAATCTTAAAATCTTCGTGAGAATTACGCATGACAAGACGAATAGGGAATAGGATCTTTATAAATAGTCAGGATTAAGAGGAGAGAAAACACGCACTCCCGCACAATCACCATAGAAAAAAACACAGTCGACTCGATCGAGCAATAATGTTCGAAATGAAGCGCAGCCGCCAATCAATGCTGAAGCAGTCCCACATCATCTCGTGGTCGCTGGCGAAACACCTCATCTCCACGGAATCCAAAGGCGGCAACCTCGTTT
The DNA here is from genome assembly GCA_954870475.1 of Euphrasia confusa. Classification (NCBI taxonomy): domain Eukaryota; kingdom Viridiplantae; phylum Streptophyta; class Magnoliopsida; order Lamiales; family Orobanchaceae; genus Euphrasia; species Euphrasia confusa. Next base: position 48,066,143 of record OX940949.1, on the reverse strand, counting down.
TCTCGCCGCTGTCCATCCACGTCGTGCTCTCCCTCATCGCCGCCGGATCCGGAGGCCCTACCCGAGATCAGCTCCTCGCTTATTTCATGTCCGAGTCCGTCGAGGAAGTCACCAACCTCTTTTCCCACCTTGCGACGCACGTGCTCTCCGACGGGGGCCCGGTCGGTGGTCCGCGCCTGTCCTTCGCCAACGGCGTCTTGATTGATCGGAGCCTCTTTGTTAAGCCCGATTTCAAACGAATCGTCGAGAAGGATTACAAATCTGCTTCCGGTCACGCCGATTTCCCAAATAAGGTAAACCTAATTAACGCATAATTGGGAATTTATAATAATTTAGTTAGTATCAATTATAATGAGGAATTGTTTGATTTGATTTCCAAAGTCTGATGAAGTTAGACGGAAAGTGAACGCTTGGGCCGAAAAGGAAACCAACGGCCTGATCAAAGATCTACTTCCAGCCGGTTCGGTCAAATCTTCGACCCGCTTCATATTTGCAAATGCCATCTACTTCAAAGGCGTTTGGGCCGAGAATTTCGAATCATCCCAAACAAGAAACCGCGAATTCTACCTCCGGAACGGAGTTTCAGTCCAAGTACCCTTCATGACCAGCTGGAAGAGACAACTCATAGGTGCCTTTGACGGCGTCAAAGTCCTGTCCCTACCTTACAAACAAGGTCAGGATTATGGTCGTAAATTTTCAATGCACATATTTCTTCCGGATGCCATAAATGGGCTCCCATCCCTGGTCGAGAAAATTGAGTGTGTCGATTGGGATCGCCTCCCTAGTAAGTACGTGGATGTCGGAAAGTTTCTTGTTCCAAAGTTTAAAGTGAATTTTGGGTTTGAAGCTTCTGAGGTCCTAAAGGGGCAGCGGGGATTGGATCTGATATTCGAGGGTGGCGGTTTTAGCGAGATGGTTGATGACTCAGATGCAGCAGCTGATTTGAGTGTATCGAAGGTAAGGTTTTTCACAAGTCATGGATAGAGGTGAACGTACAGCCTTTGTGGGGGGACCATGCGGTAGCTTAGGGCCCCCTAAAAGGTTGGATTTTGTGGCTGATCATCCGTTTTTGTTTGTAGTCAGAGAAGACGTCACTGGTATCCTCATTTTCGTTGGTCAACTCACTAACCCTCTTGCGCCATGATCGTCGATTCATGGAAAACGAAAACAATACTTGTCATTAATTTTTACAACGGTTTAAACAAACTATGAAAATAAAGATATTGGAAAAACTCTACAAACCTTTATTCGAATTATAAAGCATACTAATATTTAGGGTTTAAAAACAAACAAAGTGTCCAAGGAAAGAAACAAAATATAAATATTACTCGCCACTAGGATGCAAAAACGAATTGAACTATTTTGACTCGATTAGCGATTCGATTTTTAATAATTCGTAATCGAAAAAATGAATATACAAATATATTTTTTATATTCGAATATTTACGAATACAAATATAATAATGTATTATTCGATTGGAATATTATGCGAATAATTCAATTATATATATATATATATATATATTAGATAATTTTTAATAAATATTTTTTAGAATTTTTTTTTTCTATTTTTTAATTTATACACGATAACACAATATAATAATTTTTAGGATTAACATTTAAATTGTTTCAACTAATTATTTTTTGTCAAATTATAATCTAATTTTATATGTAACCTATTGGGCTTATTGTATCGAATATCGATATCTGCCGCAGAACGCATACTGAGTACTCAATTATATGGGCTGACATTACATATTTCAGTTGGGCCCGGACCACTAACTTTAACCAAGCCTTATGGTACAAGTTTCGCTGCAAGTCGTGCAACTCCAATCTCAGAAACACAATTTAATCACCGCGTTCGTTCTTCTCCACGCGCATAGTTTCAGAATCACCGAGAAATGGCGCTGAATCTCCGGCAGAAACAGACCGGTAAACGTTAATCCCCGTCTCCATTGTTTCCGATTTCAATTTCCAGACACTAATGTTTCTGTTGTAAAACTGATTTTGCAGACTGCATCATTCGGATGCTGAATCTGAATCAAGCGGTGGGCCCCGCCGCCGGAACTGCGAACGAGGAGGTCTACAAGATCCTGATCTACGACAGGTTTTGTCAAGACATTCTCTCCCCGTTGATCCACGTCAAGGACTTGCGCAAGCATGGAATCACTCTCTACTTCCTCCTCGATAAGGATCGCAACCCCGTGCACGACGTCCCCGCCGTCTACTTCCTCCAGGCGACGCCTGCCAACGTGCAGCGCGTGATCTCCGACGCCGCCAGAGCGCTCTACGACTCCTTCCACCTCAACTTCTCATCCTCCATACCCAGGCCTCTCCTCGAGGATCTCGCCACCGGTAACCTTTCACCCCCTTCTCGTTTTCGGATTGTTTTCTTAATATGTTCAGATTGTTTGGAAGATGGTGAATCGAATCGGATAAGATTTGATTTGTTTGAACTGTGATCTCTTCTGATTAGTTAGATATTGATATGATCTCTCAGTTTCTTCAAGTTGAATCCATAGGGCATTTTTTTGTGTTTTTTTTTTCATTGCGCTTAGCCTGGTTTTTGAGCTAATTAAGGGATTTTGATATTATGAAACTCATAGAAATAACACGATTTGATATTAACATTGGATCGCCTTTCCTTTTTGTGGTTAAGGGACAATCAACTCTGATTCGATCCAGAGGATAATTAAAGTGCATGATCAGTATTTGGAATTCGTGACTCTGGACGACAACATGTTTTCCCTTGCGAATAAGAACTGTTATGTTCAGCTGAATGATCCATCTGCTGGAGAAAAGGAGATTGAGGAAATTATTGAAAAGATTGTTGGAGGCTTGTTCTGTGTTTTGGCAACCCTTGCAGTTGTGCCCATTATCAGGTGTCCCCGTGGAGGGCCAGCCGAGATGGTGGCATCCTTGCTGGACCAGAGGTTGCGTGACCATTTGCTGGCAAAGAACAATTTGTTCACCGAGGGTGGGAACTACGCAAGCTCATTCCAGAGGCCAATCTTGTGCATATTCGATAGGAACTTTGAGCTATCTGTGGCCATACAACACGACTTTAGGTATAAGCCACTTGTTCATGACGTGCTCGGTTTGCGGTTGAATAGACTGAACGTGAAAGGAGAGAAAGGTGGGATGAAATCGTTTGAACTGGATAGCTCCGACCCATTCTGGACGGCCAATGGATCATTGGAATTTCCTGAAGTCGCTGTTGAAATCGAGACACAATTAGGCAAGTACAAGAAAGATGTTGAGGATGTCAATAGGAGAACTGGTGGTGGTGAGGCCGAGTTTGAAGGGACGGATTTAATTGGAAACACGAAGCATCTGATGAATGCGGTTAATTCTCTCCCCGAATTGACCGAGCGGAAACAAGTGATTGACAAGCACACTAATATTGCCACCGCATTGTTGGGAGAGATCAAGGAGAGGTCGCTCGACTCTTTTGCTAAAAAGGAGAATGAAATGATGATCAGAGGTGGGATTGATCGGAATGAGCTTCATGGTGTGCTGAAGGGCAAAGGAACTAATATGGACAAACTGCGATTTGCGATCATGTATCTGATTTCAACGGAGAGCATCCCTCCGTCAGAAATTGAACTGGTGGAAACTTTGCTCAGGGAGTTCGAGGTCAATACCAGTGCCTTCCAGTATGTGAAGAAGATAAAAGCATTGAACTTATCCTTAGCCTCAACTAATTCCGCAAGCAGGAGCAATATCGTCGATTGGGCAGAGAAGCTCTACGGGCAGTCAATTAGTGCAGTGACTGCTGGGGTGAAGAATTTACTGTCCAGCGACCATCAACTGGCTTTGACGAGAACAGTTGATGCACTTATGGAGGGTAAACCGAATCCCGAAATCGACTCCTATCTTGTTTTCGATCCCCGAGCTCCAAAATCGAGCTCTGTGCAAGGCGGGAACCACTTGAGAGGACCATTTAAAGAAGCTATTGTGTTCATGGTGGGCGGTGGGAATTATGTGGAGTATGGGAGCTTGCAGGAGCTTGTTCACCGACAGCAGCCACCTAAGCACGTCGTTTATGGAACCACTGAGATTCTTTCTGGGGATGAGTTTGTGGACCAACTCGCACTGCTGGGGCAGAAAATGGGTTTAGGGAGCAGTCAAAGTGCTGTCCCTGCTAAAACAACGTGATTTGAAATCTCTGATTTAATATTTCGAGTACTTGAAGATGCAATGTTGTTTATTCGAGTTATCAGTTGTTATTGATGCCCGACTTTGGAGACAGATTTATTACTTCGCTGAACTAGACAGTTTTACTCCCGTATTATTGTTTAAATTCGTGTCTTGTTAGTTATAGAAACGGTTTTCGTTGCAGCATATAAGTCAGCCTTGTGAAAAGATTTAGCTCATCTCATTCAATCTGTGTTATTATGCAGTACATGTTGCTTGGTGTATACATTCTTATGTTACTTGGAGTTGTGTTCATCCGTATCATGCTCTCGAATTTACAATGGATTGTATACTCAATTATGTGAATTTTTATACTTTTGCATCATTCGTCTCAGACATGACTCAGAGTATATAATTCAGACGAATGATCACATTTTTTTGAACTTCACATTTTTTTAAACTTCTCGTCCAAATGTTACACTACCTTTGTCTTAGTCATTATTGATTACTCTACACTATCACAATTCACAAGTAAAACAAAAGAAAATGGAAATAGTCGAATAAACACCAAAACCCCGTGTCCCCGTGCCGTGCTTAAAGAAAACGGAAAAAGATAAGGAAATAAACTTCGGTCTTTACGAACACCGCCTATGACATCATCTCCTCCTCCATAAACCCTCTGCAATTTCCTTTTGTTTTTTTTCTAGCTGGTGAGACCTCGTTACTTACTGTATTTTATTTTTAATTTTTGTAACAAAAAGAGTAAAGAGAAAAAAAAGAGCGAGAGCGACTATGGTGGCCGCGCAGCTGAGTGGCGCCGCCGCCGTTTCTTGCGGCTTGTCGAGTAGGACTAGCAAATGGGCTATTCCTTCTAAAGGGTCTCTCTGTTTTCCTTTAAAGCCGGCGAATATCGTTAATGGCGGCTTACGTTCTCTGTCACTGGACAGGGAAAAGCGGTTCTTGCCTTATCCGGTTATTCTTCAGCGGAAGCATTTTTTCCCGAAATTTAATAGTCAAACTAGTTCGGATGATGACCTGCACCCTAACAAGGCGGTGGAGAAACGGGAAAGTGGTTCCTCAAATTCGAGTGAGGAGCTCAGGTATGATTTTTCTTTATATAATGAATTGAAGAATTAGGTGATTTGAGTAATTTATCACATAATGAATGATTCTATTTAGTTGGTCTGGGTAAGTTGTTCTCTTTTTTGTTTTCAGTGATGATTTGAATGGTCCCCTTTCTTTTCATATCGACGAGAAGGTAAGGGAACATCCTGACACTACAGCGCAATCGCAAATTGCGAGGCGTGAGCTCTTATTGCTATCTTTGCCCGCGATCGGTGGACAGGCCATTGAGCCAATGGTGCAACTCATGGAGACTGCATATATTGGTCACTTGGGTAAGGTTTGATATTTGTTTAGATGTTCATTTTGTATAAAAACTACTGTCTTGATATTTGAACTTCATGTAATTAAAAAAAACGGAGTATTTACTTGGTACAAAAGGTTGGTTTTGGTGTGAGTATCTTCTTGAAACATTGACATATTTTATTCTGTAACAATTTTTTTTTTCTTTATAGGTTCTGTGGAGTTGGCTTCTGCTGGTGTCTCCATAACACTTTTTAACATAGTCTCTAAGCTCTTCAACATTCCACTCCTCAGTGTTGCTACTTCATTTGTGGCTGAAGACATTTCAAAAAATGCTAGCAAATTTTCCACATCAGGTAGATAAATTCCCGTTTACATAGTCACGTGAGTCCAATTTGTTCGATACGCGTCTTCAATTTCTCGAGGATGTAATTGTGTTGGTGAGAGGAGCTTAACAGCCACGGTGAATCTTTGTTTTGATGCTGTAGAAAAGATGAAGCTATCTTCAGTTTCCACAGCTTTAACTTTAGCTATTGGCATTGGGATATTTGAAGCAATGGCCCTGTCTTTGGGTTCAGGAACTCTTCTCAGTTTGATGGGCATATCACCGGTAAGGATTTCAGATGCAACAATTATTAGTTTCCTCGCAATTCATATAGTTGTTACTGGTGATTTTTTCAATCATCGGAAGATTCGGAACCATCTTTGTTCCATATAGCTTTGAATGTTGCTACTCTACGCAGAATATGTTTGTTGCAATTATTCTCAGTCAGCATGCGAGGGTAACTTAGAAATGCTACATACATGCCTTTAAGACTTATAAGTGATTCGAAAAATTTATGTAAACTCTCTATTTGTGTAAAAAAATAAACGCATCAATGGTGAATAATATGATATTATAATTGCAGGTTTCTTCCATGCGTGTTCCTGCACAACGATTTCTTCTTCTGAGGGCTATTGGTGCTCCAGCATTTGTCGTTTCTTTGGCACTTCAAGGAATTTTCCGTGGTTTCAAGGATACAAAGACCCCTGTTTTTTGTTTAAGTAAGTTCCAGGTTTTGAATTGTATCAAAGTATAATATCAAAATATTTCCAGTGGGACGACCTACATTAAAAAAGAATTTTAGGAAGCAATGACTATATAAGAAATTACATCTTCTTTATCCTACCATTACTATTTCATTTCTAGAATCTTTTCCGTTTGTCGATTGGATGAGTTAATTGGCAGCATAAATTCATAAAGATCATAATTTGACTACGTGTTTGTGTATGTCATTCTTCTTAATGGAGTATATTTTATATACTTTGTTACGAAAAAGTTGATACAAACTTTTGGCTGCTGGCTGCAGGTGTTGGAAATTTTTCTGCCATATTTCTATTTCCTCTGTTTATGTATTATTGTCGGCTGGGTGTTTATGGAGCTGCCATTTCCACAGTCGTCTCTCAGTATGTATTTGTACTCTCTTCCCATTATCTTTTATTTAACTTGTTAAGTTTAGCCCTAAGTCTTACTTGAAAACTTTTTCTTACGGCATGTTCATTGTTGTCAGATACATAGTCACCATCTCAATGATCTGGTATCTTAATAAGAGAGCCGTATTACTGCCTCCAAAACTAGGTGAACTGCAGTTTGATGGTTATCTGAAATCAGGTGAGCGTGTTATTCATAATATCATAAAATAGGGTGTTTGTGTGTGAATTTGATAGTGATAATTATGTCACTAGAGATGGATGCCTCTAGTCCATTTCGTTAATGCATTAAGGTTTCGAGCTTTGTTAGGTGGCTTTCTCATCGGGAGGACTCTTGCTGTCCTTCTGACCATGGCACTCGGCACTTCCATGGCCGCTCGTCAGGGACCCGTGGCAATGGCTGCTCATCAGATTTGCGTACAAGTGTGGCTTGCCGTTTCCCTTCTTTCTGATGCAATTGCGGCATCAGCTCAGGTTATTTTTTCTTACTTGCCAAAATATATGCTTGTTTGATTATGTGTAGTTTATTGTCACGTGGTTCAACTAATTTGTGGGTTTCTTATGGCTCGGGATATTCGGATTTTCCAGGCCTTGATTGCTGGTTATGTATCCAAAGATGATTATAGGACCGTGAAGGACATCACTCAGTTCGTTTTAAAGGTTCTTCTCGTCCTTGTCGTTTCTTTGAAATTATACAGCTTTCTGTTCAAGAACATTTTCTTGATATTGCTAATATATATTTACAGATAGGGTGTGTCACTGGTGTCTCCTTAGCTATAATCCTTGGTGTTTCCTTTGGTTCTCTGGCTCCACTATTTACGAAGGACATTGAAGTGCTTGGAGTTGTTAGAAATGGACTTCTGGTAAGTTAACCAATTTTATCACCTCTAATGTTGGCTTTGCCTAAAATCGTTCCCTGATTTGAATCCGTGAAAAATGTCGGTGCAGTTTGTGAGTGCCAGCCAACCTATAAACGCTTTAGCTTTTATTTTCGATGGTCTTCACTATGGTGTCTCGGACTTCCGTTACGCGGCACTTTCAATGGTATGTATGCCTTTAAATCTGTTTTGAATTTAATACGTGCCATTTTCTTTGCATGTGACAAGACTTTGATATTTTCATAATTTGTAAAACGTAGATGATGGTTGGGGCAATATCGTCTGCGTTTTTGCTGTATGCTCCTAAAGTGTTTGGACTACCTGGTGTTTGGGCTGGCTTGACCCTCTTCATGGGACTTAGAGCGGTGGCTGGATTTATCAGGTAAATTAAGCTTAGGATTGGAAATCGGACTAGCTAGATTTTTTTTTTTTTCAACTCTCGACTCGTGTGGTGTTTTCTTCTTTTGTCAGAATATTGCAACCAAGGGGTCCGTGGTGGTTCCTGCATGGCGATGTTTTGAAGCCTGAGATTTGTAAGTTACGTTTGTCTAAATTATTTCTTCTGCGTTTGTATCAAGAATTTTAGATGTTTGTTGCTGAAGGATTCCACTTGTTAAGGATGTCTCGACGCGAAGGATGCAGACGGGAACTTAGGCGTCCAACAACTCGTGCTGGAGCCCTTAACAAGCAATTGACTTCACCAGATTAACTGACAAATGATACACTTTCCTCTACCCGCTTATCCTGCAAAACTCGGAGTTGCCTGTACATTTACAAAATTTTGGTATTCAGTACAGCTTTAGTTTGACATCCTATGTTTCGCCCCCTTAGTTATGGTGTATACCTTGCGGTTTTTTCACCGGTGATTTGGTTTCAGAATTGAATGCCTTAACAACACTACCAAAACTGTGAGAAATTGAAGCAGCATCTTGATGCAGAGTGTTGGGACAAAGATCAACCGGTTAAAAATTGTAATTGTACAAAAAATGGTTACTTGGTTAGTATACTATTTCGATTCAACAAAAAAAAAATTGTTTCACCATTTGAATTATAATAATAAAAAACATACAATTTGGTTTTTTTTGTTTTCAAAATGGATTAGGGAAGTATAGCTAATAATATTGGATTGCTTAAAGTCATGACCTAAACTTACTCTAATCCTAATTCCTAACCAATTTTCATAGTGTTTTATTATTTTTAGTGCATGTAATTAATAGTACTGAATTATACAATTTAACATGAATGTACTAATAAAAATATTTAATTCAACTCTAACATCAGTCAGCATGAGTTCGAAAGAAACGTTTTTACTTGTACGAACAAATATACTACTCTACATAATTTATTATAGCACTTCCTTTTTCATGCATTATAAAGATAGGAGTATCATACATTGATACGTTACATACGTATCTTATAGATTTATACGAATTAAAATCGTAGTTATCATCACATTAATAATTTAGAAATTTATTTTTGTTCGGATTTTTTTGCGAAAAAAGTGGGGGCTTTCTTGCAAATTATATGCACATGTGGGGCCAAATCGCGAAAACAAAACAAAAAAATTGTTGTTACCTGAGGGAGAAAAATGATGCGCATAAAAAATTGTTGTTATGTTGTTGTGCTGTGTTTGTTTTGTGACTCCACTCGTGTGTGTATATATATATATAAATAAATAAATATCAGATATTTTCGCCTAAATTAATTCCTCTCTTCTATCTACAACAGTCGCCATGAACACGACGAAGAAGAAAAGGCACGTCATCGGCGTTCAGATTTTACAGGGCATTATCTTCCGCCTCCTTCGCCGCTGCCACCGTATCCTCCTCATCCCGGTCTTCCCCACCGTCTCCGGCTGCTTGCTCCTCCTTTTCGCGATTCTGATGTTTCTCTCTCCTCCCATCTCCAACCACATCAACACATCGGTATATTCCTTTCATCCTTCTTCAGCCAACATTATGATTTATTTATTTAGTTTTTTTTAATGAAGTTGAATAATGGAGCTCCTCACATTGGTGTTGAGGAAGAGGGAACTTTTCGTGTCCCGGTGAGATGAATATTCTAAATTACTATTATTCATTTTCCTTTTTTAAAACTCAATTTAATATTTATTTTTCAATTAATGAAAGTGCAGATGAAAGGAGAAAGCTCAGGCCGCGATTTGTGGAGTTGGAATCAATCTAATTTATTTCATGGGTGCAGCAGCAGCAACTCCATTGGCGACTATCCAAGTATATTATATAGTTAATTTTTTAAAATAATATTCCAAATATAATGAATTGGTTAATTTGAGTTTTTATCTCCGATATATATTCTTGTTGTTGCAGCGGCGGAAATGAGAACGCGACCCAAAAGGTACTTACTCATTGCAACTAGTGGAGGCTTAAACCAACAAAGAACAGGGGTAAAATTGTCCATTACTATTGATCCAAAAACAATGGAGATTATTTCTGAATCTGATTTACTGCATTAAATCAGGATCTTGATATCAACTGATTCTTGTTGTTGTTGTTGAACATTGTGGTTCATGCATATGTTAACATAAACAACGCGTGTCGTTTATTAATCGGTTATCCTGTTTTGGCAATTAACAGATAGTAGATTCAGTAGTTGCAGCTTATATCATGAACGCTACCCTCGTTGTACCTAAACTCGACCAAGAATCTTTCTGGAAGGATGCGAGGTTGGTTTAATTAATTTGTTCACCAACACACTTAATTAGACATACATGTCGGTCCTAATTGTCGATATCTTTTGCAGCAACTTCTCGGACATCTTTGATGTAGACTGGTTCATTGGGTACTTGTCGACAGATGTCAAAATCATCAAACAGCTTCCCGAAAAGGCAGGAAAAGTCATAACTACCCGCGTCCCAAGAAAATGCAATCAGAAATGCTACGAGGCTCGTATACTGCCCATCTTTCATAAAAAGCGAGTGCGTATTTTTCCTATATCAGAAGTTGGTAATTACTTGGTTATGAGACTTGAAGAATTTTATTAATTAGTATTGTTATTATTTGGTTGTCCTCAGGTTCAAGCTGTTCAGCTTACCAAGTTTGACTACAGGTTGTCGAATCGGCTTGATTTGGAATTACAGAAACTGAGATGTCGAGTTAACTACCATGCTTTGAAATTCACCGACCCGATTCTTGAGATGGGTATGCAGCTGGTTGAAAGGATGAGAATGAAAAGCAAGCATTATGTCTCGTTGCACTTAAGGTACATACTATTAAACATTTTTTAATTATTTATCAACAAGATTAATTGCTGACATTTAGTTTTTAACACGACAGATTTGAATCTGATATGCTAGCTTTCTCCGGATGCTACTATGGTGGTGGAGATAAAGAAATGAAAGATCTAGGTACGATACGGAAGAGGTGGAAAACACTACACGTGAGTGGAATCGAATCGAACCTTTCTTTCCGTATTGATAATGAAAGATACGGCTTAGAAAAGTCGAGCTAACTAATTGGCATGCTTTCGCAGACAAAAAACCCCGACAGGGAACGAAGGCATGGAAAATGCCCGCTAACTCCTGAGGAAGTTGGGTTGATGTTAAGGGCACTGGGTTTCGGGAACGACGTTCATATATACGTGGCGTCGGGGGAAGTGTACGGAGGGGAAGAGACGCTAGCACCTTTAAAAGCTCTATTCCCAAATTTCCACACTAAAGAGACTATTGCCAGCAAGGAGGAGCTAGCACGATTCTCGCCGTACTCATCTCGTATGGCGGCTTTGGATTTCATTGTTTGTGACGAAAGCCAAGTTTTTGTTGCCAATAACAATGGTAATATGGCGAAAATACTCGCCGGAAAAAGGTATGCATTATGCTAAACATGCATTTCTTCTTAATGTGGTGAAAACTGATTTATTTTTTTAATTTTTATCTTATTGGCAGGAGATACTTTGGTCACAAAACGACGATCCGACCGAATGCTAGGAAGCTATATCGTATTTTCGATGATAGACATAACATGACATGGGAAGAGTTTGCTTCTTTAGTTCAGAAATTCCAAAGCGGTTTCATGGGGGAGCCGAATGACCTCAGGGCAGGGAGGGGCGAGTTTCACGAATACCCGTTGCCTTGCATATGTGAAAACTCGGAGTCGAGGGATCTTGGAGTTTCGACTCCTTATCAGGGTAGAGCTAAATACGACAAGGATAAGGGCAGCCTTCATGGTGGTGAAGGAGGGTTCTTCACGGAGGATGAACAAGATTTGTCAGAAACAGAATATGAGCAAGATAGAAAATTATTAGGATATAGTAATATTTTGATGAAACAATAGTGTGATTTACACGACTAACTGTAGCAGGTAAATAAATACTAACATAATATGTACATTTAATTATTCTTCAAATTTTTGTTTTATGATTTTTTTTGTATAGTTACATTTAGGGCTGGTCGTGGTCGAAAACTCGAAAGTCTGAACCGAAAATTTGAAAAAAGCACACGAGCCGATCCCAATTTTTATTGGAACCGGCCCGACAAGGGCCCGGACCGAAAATAAAATAATCGATCTGGGCCCGGTCTCAACAAAAATTGGGACCGAAAGCCCGGACCGGCCCGTTTTTATTTTTTATATAATTTTTTAATAAATATTATATATTTTTATATAATTTTTTAATTAATAATTCAATTTTAAAATTTTAAATTTTAAATATTTTATATAATAATATTATTTAAAATTTAAAATTTTATTTTTTTCATAAAAATTATTAATAAAAAATTATTTTTAATAATAAAATATATTTTTTTTAAATTAAAAAAATCGGGCTCGAAAAGGCCGAAAATCCGGCCCGGACCGTCGGGTCCGGTCCCAAGCCGGGCATTCATTTTAAAAAACCTGAACCGGAGAAAAATCAAATTTTGAGCCGGACCCTGAAAATTTTGAGACCCTAGTTACATTTAGAATCATAAAGCATTATGAGATACTCTCTTGCAAGCTGCAACTTCTGAAATAAAAAATACAGAGTATATTTTTGTGATCGAAATTGTATTATTTTTGTGTAAAAATATAATATAATATAATTAATTTTCAATTTGAAATACTCTATTGTTTTTTTTATGAAGACAACCAAATATTAAAAAATAGTTTCTTAAATATTTTTTTATTTTTTTAAAGTAACCATTTTTTTTTTAATTTTGGTAGTATGATAGAGGAAGTAGAATATATATATTTTTTTTATCTTACTTTGTTCGTCATTCAGAATAGACCCTTATAAATCAGTAAATTGCATTAAAGCCCCTTCCCCAAGTTTTCTCCTTCCCTTCTGCGCAACACGCACTATAGTCTATAGAACCCTAACACTCACTGTAAAACCCTAATTCAAATTACTTATTTATTCCCATATTAAAATTCAATCGGGTAGATAAGAACAGAAGTGATTCTCATGGCCACACGAAAACTCGCGAGGGATTTATTCCTGTCTAAACATCTTCTTCTTCGTCAGCAATTACTTATCGCATCTCAACAGGTAGGTTTTCTGCGCTTCCATCTATGTACTTTGCCCTCTATTTTCCGTTTTCACATTAAGTTTCCCTGGCCCGGTAGGTATCGGGTAGGTTGTCGCGGCGACAACCGGCGACTCCAAATGCGTATTTGTTTCGGCGCGAGTTCAGTGTGTTCAACGAGTTCACCAAAAAGGTTAAAGGGGAATTCGACAGGTAATGTTTACTCTTTCAGAAGATTACATTTCATAGTCTGTGTTGTGTCTAATTGATGCTCTGAATTTTCTTTTAAAATATAATCTGAAACGCATTAGAAACCCGTGTATTTGGTTGTAGGAACGAGGAATTGAAACGATCGATTAAGGAAATCAAAGAGAAAGCTGAAGAACTGAAAGAAGTGAAAGAAGATCTGAAAGTTAGGTACACCATTACCGTAAATTTACAGTCTTGTAGTTTTTTTAGCTTTCGTTTGATTATGTAAGGGCTGAGACATACGTTTGGTATGTCAAGGCTGGCAGCCATTTCCATTGGGAGCTCTCTGAGATGGTGAAAAATGGCGAAATGCAGAACTAAGCAGACTACTGAGCAGCTTTACAAGCATGTAGATGGCGTCTGGACGGAAGCTGAAGCTAAGGCAAAAAAGGTATATCCATATTCTGATTGTGGCTTTCCAGTAAAGTTTGATATTTGTTGCCGATTAGTGTTACGGAATGGAAAGTTGAAATACTACATTGAGCACCTCATTGTTCTCAAGATTTCGTATTAATACAATAAAATTCTTGGGACCATACTCTTTAAAATTATGATCAATGATCAGCTTATTATTTTAAATATACGTCTCTTCCTTGTGATAAGGTGATAAAAAAGTGACTGATTATATGAGACTGATGAGGGTCATGTTTTTTTTTTTGGCATTACTTTTCTGATTATAGTTCTCTTCTTTTTTTTAGGTTTATGCTGATGTGGAAGAGAAGATATCTGCTGCTAAGGAGGAGGTTTGTGAATTTATTTTCCATCTTCATAACAGGACGCATGCAATCTTTATTTCAGGCAAATCTAGAATGCCAGAAGCTCATGCAAACTTGTTAAATCTTGATTCAGGTCAAAGGAAGCTTTGGTGTTGGAAAGGAAGAAACAACAAAGCCTGATGGAACTTCAGCTAGTCACAGCTCGAATAACAAAGACGGAAGCAAGTCTGCCTTCGGCGAAGAAAAGCAACAAGGGCAGCAGGAACAATCTGAATCAAGTAACTATGCTGAATCACTATTCGGCAAGGTCAAGTTTGGTGTTTCTTACGTCTCTCCAAAGGTTTCGCTAGCATTCCAGAAATTAAAGGAAGCAAAACCGATCGACTTGGTTAAGAAAGGGTATGGCATTGTGAAGGATGAACTGAAAGGTAATCCTAATAGGAGAAAACACCTCGAGTACGATGCTTATCCCAGTCCTCCATCGCAAAAGGTTGAAAAGAGTACACGGACGGATATTGTTGTATTACCTTCAAAGCAGTCTCCGTGGAGCAAGAAATGGGAGGCATTTAAGAATAAGGTAGGTGCATCTATTATATCATTCATATCACATTTTGTTCATGGATTGTTAACCCGCTTTCCTGATATTATGATTTTTTTCTCAGATGCGAGGCAATCCTGTATTCAAACGGGCCAGTGGGTTTAGTGAGCCTGTGATTGAGAAGAGTCAGGAGGTACATATTTTTCCTTATTCTTAATTTACACTTTTTATGTCCCTTTGTCAAAGCTCGAGATGATTGTACTATCTGCACTTTTGAGAATTTATTCATATAGTTTTCTTTGTATAATTTTGATAAACCAGGGACTTCACGGATCAAAATCTGTTTCATTTTTCATATTCAATAATCCTTATTATATTTCATAGAGGTTTTAACGATTCTTATTCTTGGACATATTTATATTTTTTAGGGTTGTCCCTGACTCAGTATACATATTTTCCGGATTTTATTATTAATTCTTGAATTCTATTGCTTCATTTGTAGATAGCTGAAGATATGCGGGAGAGGTGGGAGACTAGTGATCATCCAGTTGTTCACAAAATCCAAGAGTAAGTTGTAGTAGTCCTGTTTCCTTTAGTTAATGAGTTTTCATTTCTATTAGACAGTTCAAGGCAGCCAAAAACTAGGTCTCAGAAAACTCACTTTCACCTTGCTGTATTTCAGTCTCAGTGAAACTGTTCTTGGAGAATCTGATGCTGCCATGTCATTCAAAGAAATTAGGCGGAGGGATCCGTGAGTTACATGTCCAAATTTATCGTATTTTTAAAATAGTAATTATTTCTAAACTTGAATAATAATCTTGTGCTAGAAATTTTTCGTTACCTGAGTTTGTGGCTGAGGTTCAAGAAGTGGTCAAACCAGTTCTTAATGCTTATTTCAAAGTAAGTCTTTAAGTTCATTGGCAGTTGTAAATTTGTTTCATTCTTTGTTTGTCTATATGTTTAAGATGGCTCTTAAATATCATCGGCCTTAATGTGTTATGGTGTCGACAGGGGAATGCTGAAGTATTAAAAAAGTATTGTAGCTCTCATGTAATTGAGCGGTGTAAAGCGGAGCATAAGGCTTTTGAAAGCCAGGGAATCTTCTTCGATAATAAGGTGATAATTACATTTAATTTCATGTCTATTATGCTACGGAGTAGGATGCTGCTGCACTTTGTTGATTTCATCGTGAAACAATAACGATTTTATGTGGGTTTTGTTTTCTTGATAAAAAAGTTGTCATGTGCTATATAGTATTTGGTTCACATGCTTACTGGTAGACCCTGGGTTAGTTTTTTAAGTTAGGGTTCATGTGTGTTTGGAATGCTTCATGTTTTCTTAATGCAGATTTTACATATATCCGATGTTGAAATTCGAGAGACCAAAATGATGGGAGACACGCCCATAATTATCGTGGGAGTAAGGACTCTTTCTCTCAAACATATATCAAAGTTAACGATGAATATACTCTCACAAGTCGCAACTGATGGTGTTTACTCTTTGCTTTGTGTGTTCTCACAGTTCCAGACACAGCAAGTTTATTGTATTCGCGACAGGCTTGGTGCAGTAACAGAAGGTGGCCAGGTAGAAATTCGGAGCTTTTTCTTGTTTGAAAGTTAATTATTTCCTCGTCTCCAAACAATGAAAAATAACTTTTTTTTTATATATATATTTATAATTTACAGACTTTTGTCTCCATGAGAATTCGTGTTTTTTATTGAGCTCGTTCAATTTGGTTTTGTCCACTCAGGATACAATCCACACTGTATATTATGCATGGGCTATGCAGCAGTTAGATCCGGAAGAACTCGAAGAAGGTGCCTCTCACTCCATTTGGAAGCTTAGAGAAATGCAGCAGCAAGGCGTCCGGGCACTCATTTGATCTATTACTTTGTTCTCATTTTGCTGGACTTTTTCTTTTTGTTCTCTCCGGAACTGTTTTTTTTTTATTGCGTGTCAAAATCACAGAGCTATATGTCAGACATTTATATGGATGAAATTGAGTCGAACGACTTGAAGTCGTGGCTGAAGTACACCATTTCATTTATGTTTTATACCAATAATTACCTGGTTGAAATTTGTTGATCAAAATATTTTATTTGTATTGAAGATGTTTAAAGCATAATTTTATACAATTAACTATAAAGAAATTGCGTCGCAAGATAGATGGTACTATATATTCTCAAATTGATCATACAAAAAAAAATACTATGTGTTATGACCTATGGGCTATGGCAATAAAACTTAGCTACGAAGTACAAACTATGAAATATTTTTTGCAATTCAAGTTTTGTTTCTTTAGTAAAAGTACAAAAATAAAATAGTGTGCGCTCTTTGATAAACTTTCCCAAATTCCTATGACATACAAAGAAGAGATCATCATGGAAGAAATCAGCATCACTCCTTTCCTTAAAAAATGATTAAAGTTTATTTATTTGTTTCATTACTAAATAAATAAAAGAATTTTTTTTAACAAAAAGCTGGTTGTACTTGTGTGACAATATTGCATTTAACGCTAACGTAACGACTACATTCCTCTCGTAATTATACTTCAGAATATTAAGTAAATAATAATATATTTTTAAATTAAAAAATAATAAGAATAAAATACATTAATTATTTAATTTTAAAATAGGATAGGAGGATAAATTAATTGCATGCATCGGGATCGGCCATCCCAATCTCCTATCTGTCAGACTCAAGTTGCATGGTATGTCATAATTCCATTTGTACATTAAGCATTACAGATTGTACATACTCCATAAGAATCGTTAAAGTATTATGTAGATCGGGTTCACTGTAAATGGTTGTGAATCTTTTAAAAAAAATATATCATTTTCAAATAAAAATTTAGTTATTAGTTGTGTGTTTTCTTATGTTATTTATTAAAGCCACAACACATTTATTACTTTATGTTATTTAATTTTGAGTTTATATATTTGTAAAAGATATATTAAGAGGCTATAAAGTCATATTATTTTTATTTAGCATCATGCTAAACAGCAGAATCTGCCATGGGCAGAATTTCTTAAAAAAATTATTTAAAAATTATTAAAATATTTTTATTATTATTTTGTCATATATTATAATAAATACACTATATTTAAATGTATATTGTACAAAAAAAAATAAAAAATAAAAATGTTTAGATAAAAATAATGAATATTTTTATATTTATACTAAAATAATCAATTGATTAGAAAAAAATATTTATAATATATAAAAATGAAAAATAAAAAATTTATTTTAATAGATTTATTAAGCTAATTATATTTATAATCATATAAAAATAAAAAATAAAAAAATTAATAAATTTGGACAGTGGCAGAATGTGGCTACGAAGAATTACGGTTTTATTTATTAGTTTTGAGTTAATAAAATCAACACTGGAGTACGTACGTGACTACTAAAACTAATTGTACCGTTGCATTAAAAATAAAGAATTCGAATTAACTTTGTTACATTTTTTTGGAAAAGACATTTTTAAAATGAAGGTTTAAATACCGCCTACATAGATATTAACATAGATAAACAATAGGAATAACTTACATTATTATTTATCTCAATATCTAAAATACTAATGTAAGTTAGTGGAATTTTTTAATAATTTCGAAAAAAAAATTCATTCATAATAATATTTTTTTTACAGTATATTTCTTCTTACACAAATTTATTAATTTATCACCCACCAATAACATCAAATTGTGGTATTTGCATTAATAGGAATAATTTAATTCATCATTGCATGCACATAATGAGAGGAGGGACAAATATGAGTGTATGACTAGAACTCTAGAAGAGATGAAATGAAAATGAATAGATAATTTATCCTCTATCACCGCCTTTTATGGTGCATTGATTTATTTTTTTTTAAATGAAACTTTATAACTTTGAAAAGATATACTGTAATTATTGAATTGAAGTGTTTGTTGAATTCTCATCACAAATCACAATGCAATAGAAATGTAGTATCCACAATAATCAAACCGAATATCCATCTCCAATATTTGCTCCTTTACTTTCCACTTCTTTTCTTTGGACATTTAGGCACCACAAAAAGAAACACTTTTCAACCAATTTTGATTCTCAAATATTCTTAAAACTTTGCACGGAAAAATGAATAACGAATGTTAAAAAAAAAATTCTTGAATAGTACTACTATAAAATATAATATAATAAATATTATTACGTAAGTAATTATTGAGTTAAGTGAAAAATAATAGTAATAATATTTATGTAAATAAATGTTTATTGAAAAAGTAAAAATGTGAACAAAAAAGTTTTGTTTACGAGTATACAAACTTTAAAAAGAAAATTTTTTTTGTGTATGTCATATATACTTTATTTGTCCCGCAAAAATGGTGACGTGTGATCGAACACCGAAAATTAAGAAAATATTATTTTATTAAATTTTTATAAAAAAATTGAAATTAAACTATATATTTAAATTAATAAAATAAGTATTTAAAATTTGAGAGTGATGTTAAATAAATGGTGTATACTGACAACCCGAAAAGAAAAATGTTCATAAACTTTAATATGAGATGGAATTTGTGTGAGTGAGAGAGATAGGTCCAATAGGCAATAACCACTTTGGTGTGGGGGTGTTAGAGCAAAAACCACTTTGTTGTGGGGTCTTTGTAGATACACTTATTATGCATTCATTGGAGGTTATAGGGTGTAGGGATAAATCACCTATTGCGTATTCAACTGTTACATTATTTCATTCTTTCACCCAAACCAAAATCTCAAATTATTTAGTACAAAAATGGAATAATTACTAACAATAATTATAATACTAATAATTTGTTTATTTATGTTATAGTAGTCCATAAAAAACAATGTAGGCACCAAGAAAGAACATCTGGTACAAATACCAGGTTGGAGTGGTGGAGGCTGCAGAGGAAGAGTCAAAGTCCCCAACCCAGTCTTCTGTCTAAAATTGAACACTTTATTTAATATGAGCCATAAAGTACACACGCACTATATTTCTTTTTAATTCAATTAATTTATACTAGTACTCCCTATTTTCTTTGTCACCAAATTTATTCTCACCTTTTTGTTACTTGTCCTACTCTTCATAAATAAAAATAATAAAAATAAAAATACAATTTCTCTAATTTTTTACTTATTTTATTAAAAAATTAATAAAATATTTTTGTCAAATAGGAGTAATTAATAATAATAAAAGTGATTTTAACTCCCTCTTACTTTTCTACCCCTCCTTTCTCTCTCTCTCTCTCTCTCTCTCTGTCTCTCTCTCATACACACACACTTGCTTTTCTGCTACAATCCGACGAGACTCTCCTTGCTGGCAAAACCCAAATTAACAAATAAAGAAAAGATTCCTCCTTTAACCCTAATTCCCATTCCTCTCTCTCACACACACATTTCACCCACAAAGTTTCGATTTTTATGTGTTTTTTGAAGCTCAAATCTCACGAATTCTGATGGGCTGCGCCGGCTCCAAGCTCGACGACTCGCCGGCGGTAGCTTTATGCCGCGACCGATGCGCCTTCCTCGACGAAGCCATACGGCAGCGTTTCGCCTTCGCCGAAGCCCATCTGGCTTATCTCCTCTCCCTCAAGTCCGTCGGCGTCTCTTTGGACCGCTTTTTCAATCAAGATCTCGACGCCTCTGCCCACGCCCCGCCGTCCCCTCTCCTCAACCTTCCGGCCCAGAGGAAAGGGGACCCACCCGAGACATCCGCTTCTCCGCCCGACAAAATCGAACACCACCTCGATTCCAGCTCCGATTCCGGCTCGCATCTCGACTTCCACTCCGACGAATCGGACGACGAAGACGATGCCTCCGGTTCAGAGCCTATGCACCACCACCATCATCATCGTGACGTCAGCTCCCCGCCCCACCAGCAGAACCCACCCTACGGCGGCGGCTATTTCCCGGGCTACGAGAATCTCAATCTAAATCCATCCGGCGGCGGCGGGTTTATGAATGTTAATTACATGAAAAACCAATCGATGCCGTCTGTTGTATATAGACAACGGCCCACGAGTCCGGAGACTATGCAAATGGGTGAATCTTCATACTATTCTTCTTATCCCAATAATCACAATTCCAACCCTTCTTCTTATCCTATGTATAATAATAGTAACAACAACAATTATGGTGGTTATCCAAATTACCCGGCTTACGGCGGTGGAGATGGATTTTGGGGCGGTTCGTCCTACCCGCCGCCCCCATATGGCGGCGGCGGCGGATTCTCGTCTTTTCCGGCCGTGGCTTCGACTTCCAGAGCACCCCCACCACCACCGTCTCCACCTAGCACCACCTCCTGGGATTTCCTGAACCCGTTTGAGAGCTTTGAGAAATTTTACCCTGCCTACACCCCTAGCCGAGATTCGAAGGAGGTGAGGGAGGAAGAAGGGATCCCTGATTTGGAGGATGAGAATGACGAGGTTATCGTGAAGGAAGTCCATGGTAATCAGAAGTATGTGGATAGCGAAAGAAGCAGCTACTCCAAAGCCGGTGGGGTATTGGAAGAAGAGGGGAAGAAGGAGAAACAATATAGGGTGAGGCCGAGCGTGGGGAATGAGAGTGAGGCTCCTATGGAGTATGAAGTGCACGTGGTGGACAAGAAGGTTGTTGATGTGGAGGAGAATTCGAAGAAAGATCAGGGGAATGGAGCTGGGCTTAAGGCTCATGGTGGTGGGTTCAACAGAGATTCGGAGGTTGTGAGGGAGATTCAAGTACAATTCGAGCGAGCTTCGGAGTCTGGGAGTGAGCTCGCTAAGCTTCTTGAGGTTGGGAAGCTTCAGTACAAACGTAAACACGGTGCCCATCATGGTAAAGATCTGATTTTTATTGTGTGTGGTGTGTCAAGATTTGATTTTTAAGGATGCAGTTTTTTTGATAAAGTTGATTCGTTTTACAATTAGATTGACTATTTTTTTCTTTGATCTTTAACTTAAAAGTTATTACCATTTATGTATTGCAGTTTCTTCAAAGATATTGCATTTACCTATAGTGTCCTCCTCACAACCTTCGCCTTCTAAAAGTGCTGCTGATGGTGGTGATCCCGACTTGTTCGACATCAATCAAGAATTGGAGCTTAGGTCAAAGAATCTTTCGTCTACTTTACACAAGCTTTTCCTGTGGGAGAAGAAGCTGTATGAAGAGGTTAAGGTACAAAGTGAATTTCCTCATTCCACTCCATGTGCCCTTCTTTCTTCCTGCTACTATATTCCGATGCTTTGATACTTTTGGACAGCCGTAGGTGCTCCATTATGCATGTTTACTTAGTATATATGTTATGTGGGGGCCCTCCTCACTTTGGCACAATTTCCAATAATGCATTCGAGATTCAGTGAGAGACGGTTTCTTAAGCCAATATAAAATCATTGATTATATTCATCTCACCCATTTTATAGGACAAAGAGAATATGCATTACCAATCCTTTTTCTGTATGTTTTATTCCGTTTTATTTAACCTGCTCGATCCAATGTAGTAAAGTAACTTAAAACTGGCGCTTGAGTGGATTTATTCATCGTCTCTTGCATTTCCGTGTTGCATATTGATGGAGTATGAATCTTATTTACGAAGGCTAAATTTGATATACGAATCTTATTTACATTGCAGGTTGAGGAAAAGATGCGAGTCCTTCATGAGCAGAAGTCTAGGAAGCTCAAGCGCATGGATGAAAGGGGAGCTGAGGCCCACAAAATCGAAGCAATCAGGACACATGTCAAGAGTCTATCCACAAAAATTAGAATCGCAATTCAGGTTGTCGACAAAATCTCAGTGAAGATAAATATCTTGAGAGACGAGGAATTGTGGCCACAGCTCAACGAGTTCCTTCAAGGGTACGTACGTCGATTTTAATAGGTTTTCTCGGATCTCTTTTATTTTTCTCATTCCTAATTACTTATGGACTCGATATATAGGATGATAAGAATGTGGAAGTCCATGCTAGATTGCCACCACAGCCAGTGCCAAGCAATCGCCGAAGCCAAGAGACTAGACGCCTTCGCCCTCCGAAAGCACTTCAACGACTCCCAGTTCGAAGCCACTCAGCAACTCCAACACGAACTCGTCAACTGGACCATGAGGTTCTCCTATTGGGTAGCCGCACAAAAGGGTTACGTTCAGGCCCTAAACAACTGGCTCATGAAATGTCTCCTTTACGTCCCTGAGGAAACCCCTGATGGAATTGTCCCCTTCTCCCCTGGCAGAATCGGAGCACCCCCAGTGTTCATCATCTGCAACCAATGGTGGCAGGCTCTGGAGAGAATCTCCGAGAAAGAAGTCGTCGACTCCATGCGAGACCTGGCCTCGAATGTGCTGCAGCTGTGGGACAGGGACAAGGCAGAGATGAGGCAGAGGATGCTCGCGAACAAGGACGAGAGGAAGATCAAGAGTCTGGAGAAGGAAGATCAGAGGATACATAAGGAGATCCAGGCGCTGGACAAGAGGGTGGTGCTGATTTCTACGGAGGAGAATAATGGTGGGATGCCGTTAGCAGGGAACGTGGTGTACCAGAGTGAGACTACTAAAGACGGGAGTCTTCAGGCGAGTTTGCAGCATGTTCTCGAGGCTATGGAGAGGTTTGCGACTAACTCGCTGAAAGTGTACGAGGAGTTGATGCAACGGGTCGAGGAGGACCGTCTTTCTGGAGGAGGGCAAGAAAGTGTTTCTTAAGAAGTGACGCTCGGGTTTCTTGTCTCCATGAATTAATCCGGGTCAGGGATGGTAAAAAGATTAGTCCTTGACGGGAGAGGATCTTTTTTGTTTCATTTTTTCAATAAAGGCATAACATGAGTTGCCCCATATCAGCCACTCGTCCGGGGTAATTTCTGGAAGATAATGTCCGTGAGGCTGAGGTCATCTCTCTATGACGAACGGGGAAGCAAACCGGATAAATGTGAAATAGCACGGAGCACATGATGTGGGCTTGAACGAGATTAAATTTTGATTATGTGGATCTCTCGAGGGCGTAAAGGCTAGACGGGTAAGGAAGGAAACTTGTGTAACTTAGGCATGAATTAGGTTATGTATGTACATTAGTAGAAACTTGAGGGAAGAATATGTTGTTGCATCAAGAAATTTTGTACAGGAATCATTTATATTTGTTTAGGTATTATTGATATATGTTTGTTTGGGACTCAAATGTACCTTTGAATAAGGTTGAGTGAAGAAGAGTTTTACTAATTATATACACATAATAATTACATAAAAAGCTCAACCAACTTCCAAAATTACAGATAAGCCCTGTGATTTTATGTCAGCCTTACATTTACACACCATCAGCAAGAAACATTTTCAAACCATCATTTGCATAAACAAATTTTTCTTCAATTTATTTATGTTCTCCTAGTCCTACCATGATTTGGCTGCCTCAGCCGACTTTCTGGGTGAGACGATGAAGGGACATGCAGGATAGAACCTCGAGAGTTAGACGAAGATTTTTAGAATGAGTATAATACAGGGGAGTACTTTAGCCATCCAAACAAATAATAAACCAAGAACAAGTGCTGATTTTTATATTAACTGTGTCTTTATGATAGGAAACAATGCATAAACATGGCAATGTGAAAAGTCAAAATACATACATACTTATATAGTAGTATGATTCCTCTGTCTCCTTTATCAATTTTGTACTATAGACTATATATACACCTACCAAATGCTCAATGTACAAAACAATTAGATCAAGCTTCATACTTCATCATCAACAACAACAAAACAAAATTTCCAGTCTCACCCTTTGAGATCAAAGCCTTTCACCCTAGAGCCGATCTCTTATCGAAGGCTGATTCAAAACCGCCACCTCTTTATCAATGGAGAACACAGAAAAACGATCTAAGACATGGCAACATCCAAAGCTATCAGGCTCGAGAAAAGGTTTTGAGAGAGTTGAGAAGTTTTCAAAGAAAGTAGAAAAAGATATTCGAGACACTTAAAGGAGATGGAGTCGAGCATTCGACTCCTTGAAGACTGAATAAGAAAGCATGTTCCGACACTTAATCAAAAAAAGAGTTCCCATGCAGCCATGCTTAATATTCTCAACCACATCACATGCCAGTTATGATTTGGCATTAACAAATAGCAATGTAAATATTAATCAATATCTGTCTGGCCACCACATGCAACCAAACCAAACTCCTCTGATCTTCTCTTATGACTCCGATATAGTATCAGACGATGCTAGCTGTCAAGATTCTCCGATGATATTAAAACCATGAAACGTGCCATATTGAAGCGAGCACGTACGCCTCCCAAAAGTAATAGTACCAATTATATATCATATATTGTTTACGCTGGCAGCCTTGTGCATCTGTAGATCGGATTGGACGTCAGAAGTCAAACCTCCACTCTCGCGATACATGAGAAGTGTTGTAGATGGCTTTACATGTGCATTCATGTACACAAGACAAAATAAAGGTAGAAGAGAACCATAACCGGATCATGAGTATATATACATACATTACTAGCTCGATCTTCGCTATGATCTCTACATATATTTGTAAATCTCGAGTGAGAAGCCGCTTTCGCATTGGGAAGTGTATTAATTATTCAACACATGTTTTTGCATCATATGTTAAGATAATAACTGTAAAAAGATTCAATTTTTTTTGGAGATCACACGGCTAGCTAGCTGGAGTTGTTTATCCTTCTTTAATAGATTGATATCGATTACGGCTAAAGGGTTAATTCCAAAATGAACCTCGGGTTTTGGCCTAATTGCGAAAAACTCCCAAAATTTAAGCATAAGCAGTGAACATTCCTCAAAGGCCACATTTACACTTATAACCCAAAAAATATTCGAATCACACGGATATGTCCGTGTAGTTTCTAAACGTTAGATATTCCACATCGATTGAAAATATATCATAAATTTAAAATATAAGTTGGACATATCACCTTAATAAACTCTTTTAAGGTTTTATTAGTCCAACTTCAATATGGTATCAGAGTAGGCCACAGTCGATGAAATTTCCGGCTTACTCAAAGATGACACTTAGTCCACGAGCTAATAGAGCCGACAAAACCGAGCCTACTCTGAAGAGATTTAAGCATAGGGCTATTTGTAATTAAGCATCTAATGTGAAATATATATATATAAATATTTACTCCATATAAAACCATGCATGGACTGAATTGATTATAAGATGAGTTGTGAAGATCTACAAGATTGTGATACACATAATCTTGGCGCTCGTGCAGTTAGTTTTAAGATTACAAAAAATGATTCAAATCCCAAACACATAAGATATGAGTATATAGTTATGCATATAATCTATAGTTATGCTACAACAATCCAAAAATTGTTCTATATTATATTCATTTTGGTGTTACTATATATATTTAACTTTCTTCAAAACTCTGTTTCATCCTTCAACTCTGAGCTTCATTTCATCAACAACAAACAAATGGCATTCTCACCTTTGAAGTCGAAAACCGCCTTTCTCAACGGCCGATCGCTAAGCTTACCTTCGAAACTTCACCATCCGACCATCTCCGACTTCAGCGAAAGTCTATCCAAGATCATCACTTCGTCTTCGGCAGAGAAAACGCTAAGCAGCCTCAAAATCCTCTATCAAAAGATCGACGATTTGCTCGCATGCCCACACACTCAGCAAGGCCTCCGAGAGGATTCGGCCAATGACAGAGTGCTGGACGCTTGCATTCGAATCCTCGACGCATGCGGATCGACCAGAGACATCGTCTCAAAGACGAGGCTCGACTTGCAAGAGCTGCTCTCTGCTATCAGGAGGAAGGACGAGGCGAAAGGGGTCAGGAGGTACCGTGAGTCGAGAAAGTTGACCCGAAAGGCTCTGAGAGAAGTGAGGATAGGTTTCGAAAAGGGCGGGAAACGAAAAGGGCGGGAAAAGGGGACGGTGTACGCGATGATAAGAGAAGCGGAATCGGTTAGTATTGCTGTGTTCGAGTTCTGGGTGTCGTATGTGGATAAGGAGGGCGGGGAATCGAGGAAGAGGGGTTGGTCGGGGTTGGTGTCGAGGGGGTGTAAGAAAGCGGAGATGGAGATAGAGCCGAGTCAGTTAAAAGAGATGGAGTCGAAGATTCGAGTTGTTGAAGAGGAGTTGGAAAGGCTGTTCAGGCAGCTGATCAGAACAAGAGTTTGCTTGCTCAATATTCTGAACCACTAGTTAGAAAAGAAAATACTCCTATGATGTATATATATATATTGCATTTGTAAATTTTTATACTATGGTATTTATGAACATCGATCGATATATCACTAGCTCGCTCGACATTTTAAATTGTTACAACGATCGTAATAAAACGGATCTTGAAAAAGAGATCGACTCTGGTGCTATGTAGTGTTCTTGAGGAGGATCGAGCTGCAAAGCCTCAACAAAGGGTTGATGCCCAGAATGTCAAGAATTATGTACTACTGGTCATTTGTAAATGTTACAAAAAATTATTTCGATTTGATTCATTGGATTAATCTTCAAAATGATAAGATGTTCACAAAATTTGGAGCATAGAAGTATTTTGTACATTTTGGACTCAAGGGGCAAAATGGTCACTTCTTGCAAATTTATTTCTTACGTGTTAGTTGATGAAAATTCATGCTTCCAAGTACTTCTAGATCACGACCAGCTCACGCACAACATGTGCGTCACAATTTTGGTTAGAGAATTTGTGGTGGAAATTCGTCCAATCTGTTAGTGTGTAAGTTCGCTCTAGTTCATAAAGAGTCTTCGGACTCTTGTGAACTAGCTTGAACTTCACACTTTGGTTTTTGAATGAACTTCATTCTTATGTGTTTTTGTCATTTGTACAGGTTGAGTAATTCTAAGTATGCTTGTGCTTGGAAGACTTAGCCTTATGCAAGTACAAATTACACTGTGGGTCTTGGAAGCACTGGTGCTGATAAGTCCCTGGAGTTCGAAGCTGCAAAGGGTTCGAACTCCCTCTTCACTGATTCACCAAAGGAGTGTTGTAGAAGCTGATAGCTCTGGAGTTCATCCCGCTAGGTCTATGAAGCCAGAAGTGCGAAGAGTGAGAAGGCCCTGCTAAGGGAATTCGAACTCGCTGAAGTAAAACATCAAGTAGCATCTACGCACTCCCCGTTCGAAGTTCGAAGGCTCGCCAGAGACAAAGAACTGAAAACAAGTCAGTGATGGAATATTCGAGATTCCATAGAAGATGCTTTGGGCTCGGCCCATCAAGCGTAAAACCCGGAAGCCCATTAGGGTTTCATTCACGAGGTCTATAAATAGTCGCTAGATTGTTTGTAGAACTTAACACTTTTATCTGGAATTTCCTAGAGAGAGAAATATTGTAATCCGAGAGTATTCGCTAGAAAGCTCCGGTTCACACTAATGTGATTCACTTAGAACGAGTTCGCTAGAAGGAGTTCATAGTGTATCTGTTTAGTCTGTGGTTCATAGGACGCTAGTACTTTGAACTATTAGACGTTGTTTTTGGTCGTGTGACCTTTCTATAAGTTCGTAAGGACTTATAGATGTTTGATTGAAGTGTTGAATACAAAGCTTTCATTCAAGAACCTCTTTATTGTGTTGACATATTTTATAGTTCATAGACCCAACGCAGTTTACTCTACGGGTCTACCAAGTACTGCAGTTCATAACACTGTAGTGCTTCTAACACAATTTCAATTGGTATCAGAGCAGTTCACCGTGCTTCTTCGGTGTGATCCTTGCTAGAGGTTCGAAATCATGGAGACATATACAGTTATGAAACCCGTCATTCTCAACACTGATAACTACTCCTACTGGAAAAGTAAAACCCGAATGAGACTTAAACAAGCTGACTCAAGAGTGTGGGGTTCAGTGATTAAAGGATGGGAGGTTCCTAAATATACAGATGATGATGGTGATATCCTTCCTAAAGACGAATCTACATGGACTCAGGCAGAACATGAAGCTGCAACCTTTAATGACCGAGCTATACACATTATGACTGAGTACATTGACATAAGCATGTTCCAACTCATTAAACATCTGACTTCTGCTAAATAAGTTTGGGATACTCTTGAGAATATATGTGAAGGGAGTGAGAGTATCAAAAAGTCCAAGATCAGAGGATTGAACACAACCTTCCAAAAACTTCACATGCGTGATGATGAGAACTTGGACACCTACTACAACAAAATCATGTCCATTGTGAGTGAATGTCATGAACTGGGAGATCCCATACCTCCTTCATACATATGTACCAAGGTTCTGCGAACTCTGAACGATTCTTTCGAACCTAAAGTAGTAGCAGTGGAAAGCACTAAGTTGGCCAATACTACGAATTACAATGAACTGATGTGTGTTTTCAAGGACTATGAATTAAACAAAAAACTTAAAGATGACAACTACATGTCTCCACTTGACAATTCTATGAGAGCACTGAGAGTGGGTTCGAACTCTCCTTCTACTCCTCCAGCTTCGAGCTCTACTACTGGCATGGACGTGAGTGCATACTATGCCGAAGAATCTGATGATGAGTCCGAAGCCTTGGCACTTCTAAGCTCTCCAAATCCAGATAAACTCGTAGCTCTTCAAGACACTGTGAATTATCTTATCCGTCAAGACATAAGGAGAAAAAGGAGATTCAAGAAATTTCAGAATCAAAGACCTACGAGGAGCTCGAACTCTCCTTTCTCTAGCTCTACTGGAAACCGCACTTCAAACTTCAGGAAGTTCATACCCAATACTTCTGGTAAAGATATGTCCAAAATCAAGTGTTTTGAATGCAAAGGCATGGGGCATGTCAAGAATGAGTGTCCCAATCTACATAGAAAGAACAATGTTGATGTGAGCTATCTTGTCCTTGATGAGGAAAATCCGTTGTTCTCTTCTGATGACGAGAGAGATAATGTCCGGTAGGATGGAAAGAATGTGAATGCTTTCATGGGTTCCCTTGACAATGAGTATGAAGGCGAGTATGAAGTAGAAATGGAGGATGTTGCTACTTATGATAACATTTTCTGCTTCTCATCAAATATTACAGAAGGTTCGAACTCTGTGTCTTCTGCTAGTTCTACCTCATCCTCTTACAAAACCGTTTTGACTTCAAAGCCTGAGACTGTTAGCTTAAGAGAGTTCAAGATAGTTAAAAATGAACTTGAAAGAGCTCTGAAGGAAGTCAATGAACTGAGAGAGATTGTAAAGAAAGAAGACTCTGAGAAGGACTTTCTTAGAAAATCATTGACTCAAATGGAAGAAGCCTGTGCTATGAGAACAAAAGAACTCTACGAGTTAAAAGACAAAATGGATGTAACAGATTCTTTATTCAAAAAATTAAACACTGGAACTTCCAAACTTGACTATCTCATAAGCTGTGTTAACCCTAAGAGGTATGGACTGGGATTTAAAGAGACTCTTGAGACTGTTTACACCGAGCCGATAAAATTTCCACCAAAGTTCATTCGACCAAAGGATAGAAAGATCATGGAGTCCGTTGAGACTAAGCCAGAAAACTCTCTAAAATCAATAACAAATCTGGCTTCCACATATAATGTTGGGATATGTCCTTCGATCCTACGTGTGCAATCGATAAAGTCATAAGGTCGTCTATGGATGTTAAATGATTATTTGATAATATTATTTGTTGGGAACAATATAATATTGATCGATAAATCATACCTACAGGGTCACACACGGACTCAAAGATGATGTACGTTGCTTGATAAATATATTGATTTAGAATCAATATTTACGTGGATTTAATTCACATGCATGGGATGCATGGCTTGCATGGATGCATGTCACATAGTGTGACATGGCATGCCACACAAGCTAGTGGGACCATGTCTTATGCTAGTTGGCATGATGATGTGGTATGACCATTCATATTCACCATAAACCACCCCATTATGTGTGTTGATGACACACATTAAGGTGGGGGGTTACAAGGTTGATAATGGGACAATTATGTGACCATAATGAGATGAATAAGAGAGTGAAAATCAGATTTTCACACAACTTAATCACATTTTTCGAAATCCACACAAAAGAGAGAAAGGAGAGAGTGTTCTTGGAGAACCGACTCGATCAAGCAAAGTGTTCGTCATCCGGGTTCGTGTGCAACACGTAGAGGCCGGGCCATTTGTGCGGCTTCAACATCCGGGCGATCTAGACAAGAGGAGTGACGAGGTCATTCACAAGGAGAGCTTCGAGAGGCTGATCCATTAAGGTGGTTCAATCGACTCAACACCACCTTAACCAAAATCAACGATCACCAAAAGTAAGTAATCGTTGAACCTTATATATATATATTGGATGTGTATATATATATGTTTATATGTGTTCTTATACACATTAAGTGTGCACTAAGATCCAAGCATGATAGATTTATATGCTTTACACGCTTCCGCACACACGGTATATCGATCGGATCGGTATACCGGTACCTTCAATTGGTATCAGAGCCTAGGGCTCGTGCACACTTTTGTGTTGGACACAAGAAGTTTAATCAACATAATTGGATTAATTGTTTAATTGTGATTATGTGATTAGATGTAAGGCCGACCACCGTTAGTGGTCGGGTGAATGAATTCGTCGTTTTTTACGTTTCGATTGGCCATAGTCTTTTGAGGGCTGCGTCCCTTGGAATCAATTGTAATAGATAGGTTTTTCTATTATATTTGTATGTCCCTTGGAATCAATTGTAATAGATAGGTTTTTCTATTATATTTGTATTGTACTACTTGTAAGCGATGGACTTAGTCCATGGTTCGATGGAGGATCTCGGTTCTCTGACGAAAACGAGAAGAAACGAAGCAAAACGAAGCAAAACGGACAAAACCGGGCTGCTGGAGCCAAACGGCGGGCGCCGTTGTAGCTCCAGCGGGCGCTGTTTTGTTTCGGCGGGCGCCGTTTTGGAAACGGCGACCGCCGAAAGCCCTTTTTCTTGGAAGATTGTTCCCGGACCTTTCGGCGGGCGCCGTTTTGGAAACGACGACCGCCGGTGGTGTTCAGCGACCGCTGGTTGTGAAACGGCGGGCGCTGTTCGTGGTTTTATGGGTACGGAATAGATTTGACCAAAATCGGAGGGCACGGAACTAAAACGGAGGGCGAGGACCAGTCTAGAAGATGTTCAAGGCTTTTGTTGTTATTTTAATCTTTTCGTTTGAGAGTTGTGAGGTTCTAGGGGCCTTTCGATTTCGTATTTATTTGCTTTGCTAGTTATAGGTTGTTTTATGTTATAAATGTTCAACTTACATATAAACAAACCTATGCATGCAAGTTCCCAAAAATAATGAGTATAATGTCTTGTCCAAAACGTCACACTCATGAAGCCCTCGATCATAAGTTGGTAGGTCCGCCTCAGCGGGGTACTACTTGTTATCTTGGGATAAGTGGGAGTAAGGGTTAGACCCTTACACGTGAGTTTGGTTTTCTCATCGATAGATCCACTGCAGGCGTGGCTATCGAGACATGAGATGAGAATGGGACTCTCATCGACCGAGAGTGACATTAGATGTCATTGACATGGGATGTCTACCTATCTTGGAGTTTCTTAAGTGCGGACTCAGTCGGCTTAAGGATTCGCAAGATGAGGGTCTTGGGATTGTTTTGTTTAAGGGAACAACGATATTAGATATCGATTGAACAAAATGTAACAAATAAGTAATTTTGATAGACAACCTTATTTGTTTACCGCTTTGTGGATGTTTACATACTTTAGTTATCTTTCTTTTGTAGTTTATCATGTTAAATATCAACTCAATTCAAGTTTGGTTCAATTCTTGATTGTGAAAAATTGAACAACACAAATTTTCTTGATTGACAACGTAATTTGAGGATGGTCCTCAAATACGAATACAAAGAGAATGTGTTAGATTACAAATTCCTATGATATCATTGAACAACTCAATAGCATGTTCGGGGAACATACTATGATTGAGCGGTTCGGTATGACCAGGGTCATCGCTTCAGCTAGGCTGGAAAAATGAAAATCTATGGAATCACATGTGCAACAAATGATTGGATTATTTGTTTCAAGTGACCGCCTAGATTTTTCCTATGATGATTATTTGGCAACCTATTTCATACTTCAATTTCATGATGGTTATAATGCCTTTAGGCTAAAATTTCCATATGAATGGTTTGAAGAAATCGCTTCGTGAGCTCCACGGGATGCTCAAGGCTCCTGAGCCGGCGATAGAGAAGGACCCTAAGAGGGAAATTCTTATGATATGGGATAGGGTATTCAAAAGAGCATGGGCAAGAAGGCTACTAGGGTTCCCAGGGAATCTCAATGCGTCTACTGCAAAAGTGTTGGACACTACTTGCAAACATATAAAAGTTCATATTTTATTCAATTTCAAAACAAATGCCTAATTTGTCTTTCATTTGATGGATTATAAGGTTAGGATTATTTACACCTCGGGGAGTGATTTAATCCAAAACACTTAAGTTCATCAATGACACAAATTAGAGACTTTCGAGCCATTGGATGGCGTGAATCGATTGTCTGGTTGGCTCCCTCATATTTTATGAGAGATAGGGCTTCAATTGCATGATAATATCGCTGGTTAGAAAACTTCAATTTTTCACTTACGATTTATCACGTTTTGACATTGAGATAATTTTGAATGGAAATTTGAATGAGATTCAATTATTGGGAATAATTGAATTTGCCCAAAGTTCAAAGAAGATGTGAAGAACGGGGTTGCTTCATCTTCAAGTATTAATGATATAGACATTAAACTTCACAAATTCTACTTCTTGGGTATTGGATGCCAAATGTGGTTCTCACATTTTATGTGGAGGAACTACATAGAAGTATAAGTTTGTTGAATAGAGATGTCGATCTACGGGCAAGAAATGGAGCGAAGGTCGCTGCATTAGCCGTATGATCATATGATGTTGTTTTGCCTTAGGGCCCTGTTTTAGTATTATAACTATGTAATTTCGTACCTTCAATAAACAATGAATATTGGTTCAGTATTAGATACTGATGGATTAGTTTTTCACTATTAAATAGTTTGGTAACTATTTTAATTGTGAATTATTCTTTGTTGTGGTACGATTATTATATTGTTTATGTATACTTTAAACTTGACAAATCATATATATCATTAAGACCAAAGACCAAGTCGAATAAGTATCGATGAGACATAACTGAAACATTGTTGATTAGATCAAATCAAAATCTAAACATGTAACGAAGCTTCTTTTAGAAGGAATTTTAGAATCATTTGACTTGGAGTCATTTGATACATGTGAATGATGTGTGATTGAAAAGATAACAATGTCATCTTTCTTGGAGAAAGGAGAACATGTGAGTAATTAGGGATGATCCATACTGATGTATGTGGAACCTATTAGTTCACAAGCACATGAAGGTTATGTTTCGGAAAAGAGAAAACAAACTATATTAGATATAGTTCGACCATTCGATGAGAGGTCTAAATGAACTACTGGTCTCTTTTGGGAACACACAATTCTAGACTTCAACTTATACACTGAATAGGAAGTTGTCAAAAGCTGTTGATAAGACACCATACTAGGTATGGAAAGGGAGGGTCCCTAAATTGTTTTCATCAAAATTTGAGGTTCTAAAAGCTTCTCTGACGAGATTTATCTCTATAGAGCTTGAACTCAAATGGGATAAAAGTTTCTTTATGGTATCCATAAGAAACTCGAGGGTACAACTTCTACGATCTATCTGAGAAAAATATTTTGTTGCTCGAGATAGTGATTTTCTTGAAAAGAGTTATCTTTCCTAGAAATTCAGTGGGAGCTCGGTTGTCTTGAACGAGGTTCAAGTGAAACAACTAACGATGAATACTCAAGACTGGGTTGAGAGTATTCCTATGGTTTTGGAAACCATATCAGCTCTCGTAGGTCCGAAAGGCATAAATCTATCTCTATTATTCAAATACTTAGATATTGTGACCAATGAGAGATATGAATTCATGCTTTCGGAAAGCGGTGAACCTTCGACCTAATTCCAAGATATGACGAGTCCAGCTACTGAAAATTGGCATGGTGCCATGAAATCTGAGATGATATCAATATCTGATAATCAAGTTTGGAACTTGATATATTTGCATCACAGGGTTAGACCCAATGAATGCTAATAGATCTTTAAGATCTAAACAGACAGATGGAAAACCTAGGGTTTTCAAAGCAAGGTTGATGGTAAAAGTTTTATTCACGAGGTGGATTATGGAAAAAAACTTTCACCAATTGCTTTGATTAAATCATTCAGATTATCTTAGCCATTACTACTTATCTTGATAATGAGTTATGGTAATATTGGATGTTAAAACTAACTTCTTGAATTGGATTCTAGAAGAGGCTGTGTTTTAACACAACCAAAGAGTTTTACCGATCTTAATAAGGCTGAGAAATTATGCAAGCTTATAGTTCTATTTATGGAATAAAGAATGCATATCGAAGTAGCAATCTTCAGTTCAATGAATCCATACTGGGATTTGGATTTCAGAGGAACTTGGAAGAGTCTTGTTTTACAAGAAGATCAGTGGGAGTTATGTTGTATTAATTGTGTTGTATGTCGGTGACATACTCCTTATTGGAAACAATGTTTCTATGCTTAATTCTATTAAAGAATGGCTTGGAAATTGTTTTTCAATAAAAGATCTTGGAGAAGCACAGTACATATTGGGCATCAAGATCTGTCGGAACAGATCGAAAAGGATGTTTGGACTTAGTAAAGCGACCTATATTGATAAGGTGCTTGATAAGTTCAGAATGAAAGACGCCAGAACGGGTCTCATTCCAATGAGTCATGGCACATCACTTAGCAAGATGCAAGGCCTTACGGTACTTGATGAGCAAAAGAGGATGTAAAACATTCCTTATGCTTCGGCAATAGGGTCTATAATGTACGCCATGATATGTACACGACTGGACGTATTGTATGCTTTGAGCATGACGATTCGGTTTCAAGGAAACCCAGGAGAGACGCATTAGACTGCGGCCAAGAGTATTCTTATGTACCTTAGATGGACTAAAGAATATTTTGTTATCTTTGGAAGACAAAAAGAGTTGATATTAACAAGCAGTTTGACTGCTAACTTCAAAACAGACTATGATAATTTCCGATTTTAATCTGGTTATATCTTTTGTCTGGTTAGAGGTGAAATTTGCTGGAATAGTTCCATGCAATGCAATATAGCTGATTAAACTACAGAAGTTGAGCACAGTATTGTATTGGATGCAGTAATGTTGGCAGTTAAGATTTGAAAGTTCTTGAATGAACTAGGTGCCGTAACTAGCTTAGCCCATCCGATAATTCTCTATTTATAGTAGAGTTATCGCGCAAGCCAATGAGCTAGGAAGCACCACAAGTCTAAAACTGGTGCTCAGGAAGTTCCACATTATTTGGGAGATAGTTTTGTGGAGACATCGAGATAATAAAGTTGCAACTTTTGGTAAGGTTGCAAACCCGTTTTCTAAACCTCTCCAGCAGTTTAAGCTTGAGGCTTTCACAACTGCAATAGAGATCAAACATCTTAGAGATGGGTTATGATTTCTATTACTGTATTAGATACTTTTGGAGATTTCGTAAACATTCACTCATATGTATAATACATGTTTCTTCATATAAATATGGTTTAATTTATATGAATTGTCCAAATGATTAAGTGATATCAATTGGGTTATGAGGTCGACTTACCGCATAATGAAGTCCCAATGGTTGAACTGATATACTTAAATCATATAGTTGTTCCTGGTTCGTATAATCGAGTACGGACAAACCGATAATACAATGAACTAGTTTGTAATGTGTACTATAGCGCCGCTTCATGGGCTAGTGATGTGGGACATCAAGTACAATTACATAGATATTAGCTGGGAGCTAATGATCGAACAGACCCGACTGGAATAGTATTTAAGATTTCGAGTCATAATACTATTTCATTGACTGTCGAGCAATTTCCTCTGACCTGAGTAGTCCAGAGTGATTCCATTGTGAAATGGTGTACTTTGATACAAGTAAACGCCTTTCGTAAAAGGAGGTTATAAAATTTATTATTGGGTATATCAGGAAGCAAGTGGGAGAGCTTGGACTGACAAGATGGGATTGTCCTCCATTTTTATAATGGGATACATGTCTTACCGGCCACTTGGAGAGTCGAGACTGTGGAAAATACGTGGCCACGTCCAGATTCGTATCATAGTGATAAATCTGGTTTTACAGTCTGTCTCAAAGTCCAAGAAAGGTTTGAACCGATTGAGGATGACTCGAGTCTTGCCTCAAGTTCAAACTTAGACATAAAGTGACAACAGGAAGTTGGCAGCACACTGGCTCTGAAGGCCAAGTGGGAGATTGTTGGGATATGTCCTTCGATCCTACGTGTGCAATCGATAAAGTCATAAGGTCGTCTATGGATGTTAAATGATTATTTGATAATATTATTTGTTGGGAACAATATAATATTGATCGATAAATCATACCTACAGGGTCACACACGGACTCAAAGATGATGTACGTTGCTTGATAAATATATTGATTTAGAATCAATATTTACGTGGATTTAATTCACATGCATGGGATGCATGGCTTGCATGGATGCATGTCACATAGTGTGACATGGCATGCCACACAAGCTAGTGGGACCATGTCTTATGCTAGTTGGCATGATGATGTGGTATGACCATTCATATTCACCATAAACCACCCCATTATGTGTGTTGATGACACACATTAAGGTGGGGGGTTACAAGGTTGATAATGGGACAATTATGTGACCATAATGAGATGAATAAGAGAGTGAAAATCAAATTTTCACACAACTTAATCACATTTTTCGAAATCCACACAAAAGAGAGAAAGGAGAGAGTGTTCTTGGAGAACCGACTCGATCAAGCAAAGTGTTCGTCATCCGGGTTCGTGTGCAACACGTAGAGGCCGGGCCATTTGTGCGGCTTCAACATCCGGGCGATCTAGACAAGAGGAGTGACGAGGTCATTCACAAGGAGAGCTTCGAGAGGCTGATCCATTAAGGTGGTTCAATCGACTCAACACCACCTTAACCAAAATCAACGATCACCAAAAGTAAGTAATCGTTGAACCTTATATATATATATTGGATGTGTATATATATGTTTATATGTGTTCTTATACACATTAAGTGTGCACTAAGATCCAAGCATGATAGATTTATATGCTTTACACGCTTCCGCACACACGGTATATCGATCGGATCGGTATACCGGTACCTTCATATAAATCTATTCCTTCTAGTTCGAAGACCAAGATTGACGTCTCAAAATTCATCAAAACACACAACGTGTCAGATAGGTCAAAGTCTTCTGACCTAAAGAGTTCTAAGACACAGTGTGATGATCCAGGCCTATGAAGGCTAAAACTGATCAGTCTGTGAGGTTGACAAAGACAGCTCTTCGACCTACTAAGCCCTGTAAAAGCTTTGCAAAAAGATATATTTGTCATTACTGTGGCATAGCTGGACATATAAGACCTTATTGTTACAAGAAAACAGAAGATCTGAAAAGGTCTCAATCTCTTGTTCCTAAACAATCTTGGTTGAAGAAAAACCATGTATCTTCTATCAGAAAGGTATGGAGGGAGAAAGTTCAAAGCCCTGTGGCTTCAAATTTTTGTGTAAAGAAAATCTGGAAAGAGACGCTAAACTCTCATGCCCCTTTGAAGTCTACTGTAAAAAGAGTATGGAAGCGCCGAGAAGATATTATATGCAATGTTGCACTCACAACTACCAAATCCGGAAACAAGGAAACTTGGTACTTTGACAGCGGATGCTCCAGACATATGACTGGTGTGAAAGAGAGTCTCATTGACTATGTACCGCACTCTGGGGGACCAGTTACCTATGGAGGAGGTGCAAAGGGTAACATAGTTGGTTGTGGCACTTTGAGTGTGAAGGGTCTTCCATCTCTAAAGAATGTTCTTCATGTGGAAGGGTTGTGTGCCAATCTGATTAGTATAAGCCAGTTGTGTGATGATGAACTTGATGTAAAGTTCAACAAAGACAAGTGTGAAGTCTACAATTCAAAAGGGAAATGCATATTGACTGGAGTTCGTGCTAAGAATAACTGTTATGCTATTGAAGAAACATGTCTATCCACTAAGTCTGCTGATGAGATAAATTTATGGCATCAAAGACTGGGTCATACCAGTCTTCGAAACTTGGAAAATCTTATTCGTCTCAAAGCTGTGAGAGGCATTGAATCTCTACCGAAGATTGAGAAAAGAGTGTGTGGCGAGTGCCAAATGGGAAAACAAACCAGAAGTTCACACCCAGCTCTGACTTTGAACTTCAGAACTTCCAACTGTTTTGAGCTTATGCATATGGACCTTATGGGACCAATGGAAGTTCATAGCTTGGGACACAAGTGGTACACTCTTGTGATTGTTGATGATTTTTCAAGATACACATGGGTAAATTTTTTAGCTACCAAGGATGAGGCCTTTGAAGCCTTTCACAACTTGGCTAGGAAGGTTCGAAATATGTATGGGGCACGTATCCAAAGGATTCGAAGTGATCATGGTGGGGAGTTCCAAAATCAAGCCTTCCTTGATTATTTCAACCGAAAAGGCATTCATCATGAATTCTCGTCACCTAAAACGCCTCAACAAAATGGCATTGTTGAACGGAAAAACAGAACTTTAAAAGAGATGGCTACAGTTATGTTGGTGTCTAAGAAAATGCCTAAAGGATTTTGGGCAGAGGCTATCAGCACGGCTTGCTATGTGATCAACAGGATCACCCTTCGAAGCCAAACAGAGAAGACTGCCTATGAACTTCTTACTAGCAAAAAGCCAAATATTGCTCATCTACGAGTCTTTGGGTGTCTATGCTATATATTAAATGATCGTGAGCCTTTGAAGAAATTTGATTCCAAATCAGACAGAGCTATCTTCATTGGTTATGCTCTAAATAGTCACGCTTATCGTGTCTTTAACCTAAGGACACGAACTTTTCAAGAATCAACAAACATAACCTTTGATGAACATGATTTCAAAGGAAAGACTACTGAAGTTGTGACAAAGATTCGAAGTACAAATGAAGAAGGAGGAGAACCTGAAAAGATGGACTCAACAGCTTCGAACTCTGGAGCTTCGAACCCTGGAGCCTTGAACGAACAAGTTGCAGCAGCTCCGAATTCTAGCTCCAGTACAGAATCTTCAGATGATGAACATGTCTCAGAGACTTCGAACGCCCCTCTCTTTACTTCGAACTCTACTGGAGTCCCGAACTCGGGACCCCCTGCTCACATACGAAAACGACATCCTACTCAACTGATTATTGGAACCTTGGATCAAAGAACAACTCGCTCATCTCGGCCTTTGAACTCTTGGACTGAGACCTCAAACTTGGCTTTCATGTCTCCAGACATTGGAATTATGAGTTTTGTCTCAGAAATTGAACCAAAGAATATAAAGGAGGCCATCTTGGATGAATTCTGGGTTGCTGCTATGCATGAGGAGTTGAACGAATTTGAACGAAATAAAGTTTGGTCTTTGGTGCCCCGACCTAAAAATGTCAACATTATTGGAACAAAATGGATCTATAAAAACAAAACAAATGAGCACAATCAAATTGTCAGAAACAAGGCTCGCCTTGTTGCTCAAGGGTACACTCAAGTTGAGGGTGTAGACTTTGATGAAACCTTCGCACCTGTAGCTCGAATTGAGTCTATACGTCTTCTTATTGCCATAGCTTGCTATAGGAATATCCCATTAAGACAAATGGATGTTAAGGCTGCATTCTTAAATGGTGTGTTGGATGAAGAAGCTTACGTTGAACAACCAAAAGGGTTCATAGATCCAAAGAAGCCAGACCACGTCTACCGTCTTCATAAAGCTCTCTATGGTCTAAAGCAGGCACCCCGGGCTTGGTACTCTTGTCTGACAGAGTTCTTGACTGCTTATGGGTTCATAAGAGGGAATGCTGACACTACTCTCTTCATTAAAATGGTTGGGAAAGATATGCTCATTGCACAAATATATGTCGATGACATTGTATTTGGTGCCACCAATCCAAAATTGGTAAAAGAATTCTCTGCGGCTATGTCATCCTCCTTCCAAATGAGTCTTGAGGGAGAACTCAATTATTTTCTTGGACTCCAAATTTCTCAACGAAAAGATGGAATTTTTGTCTCACAAACCAAGTATGCCTTGAATATGCTACAGAAGTTTGATATGGCAGAGGCTAAGCCTATGAAGACCCCTATGGCCACTACTGATAAACTCTCTCGGGCTTCCAAGAGTAAGGACACTGACATCACTAACTACCGCTCTCTCATTGGGAGTCTCTTGTATCTTACTGCTACTAGGCCCGACATCATGTTTAGTGTCTGTCTATGTGCCCGTTATCAAGCTCAACCAAAGGAAGAACATCTTACAGCTGTTAAGCGAATCCTTCGCTATATTGCTGGGACTACTGAGTTGGGACTATGGTATACCAAAGACACTACAGCTTCTCTTGTTGGGTATGCGGACGCTGATTGGGCTGGTGATGCCGATGATAGGAAGAGCACGAGTGGAGGGTGTTGTTTTCTCGGAAATAACTTGGTCTCTTGGCATAGCAAGAAACAAAATTGCATAACACTCTCAACTGCTGAATCAGAGTATGTAGCCGCAGGTAGCTGTTGCACTCAACTCCTTTGGCTTCAACAAATGTTGGCAGACTACCAAATCACAAGTACCCCTCTAACTCTTCTTTGTGATAATGAAAGTGCCATAAAAATCATTCGAAATCCGGTACAACATTCTAAAACTAAACATATTGGCATTCGACACCATTTCATTCGTGACTTAGTTGAAAAAGGTGAAATTATCATGGAACATGTGCCTACTGAAAAACAACTCTCAGATTTCTTTAATAAACCTTTGGCTTCGGAGAGATTCATTTCTCTCAGAAAATCCTTATGCATGTGTGTTATATGACTTAGTTGGAGAGGCACAGGCTACGGCTTTTGTCTTTTGTGTGTCACTTTGCAGGAAGCCCCGCAGGTAGATTGACAAGAGAGTATGACTCACTTTGCTTGGATGTTGAAAATGCTTGAACTTTGGTATTTGCAATATACATATACTTCTTATACATATAACTATGATAAATTTGAAAGTTCATTTTCTTACTCTCTGAATATGCACCTTGAACTTTTCGTGGACTAGTCTTGTCAGTTGAACATGGATTCGAGGCCGCTTTAGTCTTCGGACCCAAGTGTATTTATTCCTCTGAGTGTGAATGTGTGAACTTGGCTTATAACTCCCACAAGCTATCACTTGCATAGATCCATAATACTAAGTAACGGAGGACGC
This sequence comes from Euphrasia confusa, assembly GCA_954870475.1. Taxonomy (NCBI): domain Eukaryota; kingdom Viridiplantae; phylum Streptophyta; class Magnoliopsida; order Lamiales; family Orobanchaceae; genus Euphrasia; species Euphrasia confusa. The sequence continues at coordinate 48,024,112 of OX940949.1, read as the reverse complement.
CAGATCAATTGTCCGCCGGCTCCCCTCTTCGAAAGGTAGCACATGGACGCCTAAGTTTAAGATGCTCTTCCATCACACTTCGGAGATGCGGGATGATCCTCGCTCCCCTCTGACTGCTGTAATGAGCGTCTGTTGCATTTCATTTAAAGCTATAAACTCGTCTGGAGAACGCCGGATCAACTGTCCGCCGGCTCCTCTCTGATTGTAGTATTGCTAGTCCCAAGTGGAGTACTTTTAAAAGTTCACCTCACACTCATGAATTAAAATCTCTTGTGCGGTGCTAACTCATCAATATGTTCCGACGAAACACGAACTCGACTCTGTGATTATGAGGATTGAAAAGTAAATTTCTTTAAAAAACGATTCATTGTAATACCACATATTCATACTTGCTTGCCTGTTGGTTCGAACTCACTCATTTCCCATGACTCTACGAGTTCGATGTCTCTCTATCTCTACCTCGTGGGTGCATCAACAATGGGACACACAGAGGTGTGGAGGTTCGAACTCCTTATCCCTCTCTAATTTAATTCTACTGCATTTCTGCCTTCGAAGCTATATGTTAACGATAGTAGTTGTCTCACTGAGACTTCGAACTTGGAAACTTGTTTTACCTCTTGTTTTGATCTCTGAGAATTGGATTTTGCTTTGTCACTGGACTCACTTGTTCTATTGTTATGTTTTTAACTAACCTCTGCTTCGAACTTGTTTTTCCTCTATTTATGTTCTCTATTACACTGCCTTGCTTGCTCTTCGTATAAAAGTCTTAACAGGAACTTCGAAGTATCTCTCTCATCTCCAATCCCAAAACTTCGAACTCCTACTCTACCAGGCATGAACTCACTCTGTATTGAGTTCGATCTACTGCTATACCAACTCAACGCTTTATTCGAACTAGCCCTGCCTGGTACTACACGTGGCACGATCCCAGCAGTTGAATATGAAGCGGTTTCACTGTCGTCTATAAATACCCCGTCCGCGAAACACATAGTTTACGCTTTCACTGTGTGTTTTTCAGAGCTAAACCCTTGCAAAAATTCTCTCTCTACAAAGTTCGAACTACTACACATCTGACTCAGTTATTACACCTTCAGAGTTCGCACTACTATCATGACTACTTCAAACTCCCAATTCGCTGACCTGACCATCTCCGAACTCCAAGACAGAGTCTCTCTTCTTACTACCCAGATCACTGATCAAACTTCCATTGTGAAAGCCTGCTCTATGAAATATGCAGAGGCTTCGATGGACGAAACTGACTCTGTTCTTCTAGAACTAAATACTCAAAAGAAGACCCTCTTTGATTTCAAAACACAGAAAGAGCTGGCAGAAAAAGAGATTGTAAAGAAAGAAAAAGAAGAGGAGGATCGAAGGGCTGAAGAGGAACGACTGAGAATTGAGAAAGAAAAATTCGAAGAGTCTGAGAGACTTCGAATTGCTGAAGAGGAGAAACAGAAAAAGGAAGCTGAGGAAGCTGAGAGGCTTCGAATTATTGAAGCTGAGAAATTGAAGAAACAAAAAGAGGCTGCGGAGGCTGCGAGAGTGCGTCTTGAGACTGAAAACAAAAAGAAGGCTGATGAGGAGGCTGCGAAGGCCAAAGCTGATGAAGCACTTAAGAAAAAGCGCTCTCAGGATGCAAAGATTGCACAGCAGAAACTCTCTACCAATGCTTCGAAGCAGCCTCTTGCTTCTAAAAGGCCTGGTTCGAAGGCACTTTCTGTTGAGATCCCTAGTGCTGTCTCTGATGTGGGACCGAAATTTTTACCAAGTCCTACACTATCACAAGGTTCGAAACTTTCTACCCTTGAACTACGCACTTTAAAATTGAAACAGGCTGCAGCAGAAGAAAAGCTCAAAGCCTCACTGGAAGATATTACAGACGCCTCTCAGAAATGCTCTCCCGAGTTCGCAGGCACTCTTGCTCGCACTTCTAATTTAATTACTAATGAAGTATTCTCTGAATCTCCAGATTCGCCTATTATCACTGGTACTTCACAGGGCGAGGGCTCCGAAGCACCCGATGCCAAAACCACCATTGTGGTTCGCTCTCCTACACTGCCACTGGTGGGCTACTCCGATGATTTTTATACTGAGGCTGCGGAGGCTCGCTTCAATGCCATGGCTAACACTCTGTTCACCTTCGAAAAGATTTACAACTCCAGACTGAAGAAACTTGGGATCATTGAGTTTCTGGCGCGTATGAAGTTGAACTGTGCACTCAATTATGACTACCCGTGTTATTCGAAGGTGCACAAGATCTTCTTTGCACACGTCACTAAAAACTTCGCAGACCCCACCTCTCCTTTCTATGGAAAGTTTGTCTTTCGCGGCAAAGTCTACATCTTCACTCCCTCTGTCATCAACAAGTTTTTCAAAAGAGATAGGATCGAAGCCTCTTGGGACTCTCCGAAGACCACACATCCTGACTCTGAGATGCTTGGCTTCGTGCTAACTCGTGGACGTGACCCTTCGGCTCAGCCTGCGTTCCCTAAGCTAACTCAATTCTTTTGTGTCTTACACAAAATGGTGTCAAGCAACTGGATTCCTACAACTAGCACAGCCCAAGTACATTCGGGTTCGCTCCATCTTATCTACAGACTCAGTCGTGGCATCCAAGTGGATTTGGGACAGGTGGTCTTTGAGAAGATGTGCTCCTATGCTTCGAAGACTGACAATTCAATAGCTGCTGAGAGACTTCCATTTCCTCATTTGGTGGCTTCGTTGATGTACGAACAAGGTTTCTGCCCCCTGCCTTCGGATGGTGATCCCATAAAGATTTCAAACTTTGTATGGAATGGATCATACTTAAGCAACAAGAGAGTGAAGGATCTTCCCTGGGAAAATTTCGGGGATCGAAGTGTGGACTTAAAAATGTTCGGAAAAACAAAACTTAATGTCACTTCGGCTGCGTCACAGCTGACTCTTGGAACGGGCTCTTCGAAGCGCAAGCCTCAACTTTCACCTTCGGACTCTACTGACTCAGACTCTTCGGACGATGACTTATATTTAGCTGCGCCGACTAACCTTCTCCGTGATATCCGAAATGAAAGGTATTATATAAAAATTGCCTTGGATATCAATAGACACATGGAGCGCAAGGTTCGAAGAGTTAGCCGTCGAGGGGGAGACGGGTCATCTTCCAAGGACTCCGAACGACTGGGAAGAATGTACAAGCAGATCCTCGAAGTCGCGGAGACTATCAGGATTGAAAAAGAAAAGGCGGATGCTGCTGCTGTTAAAGAGTCCATGGCTTCGAAGTCCAAAGGGAAGAAAAGAAAAGTTCAATTTGATGATACTGTGAAGTATGATGATGATGAGGTACAGGAATTGGATGTGGACGAGATCCCAATTGCCAAGAGAGCGAAAATGAAATTCACTAAGTATGATGCTGAAGGGCTCCCGTGCTCAGATGATGCTGATGGATCGAAGTCTAGCCTCAAGTCTTCGAGTTCTGTCCCTGCTGAAGGAGCAGGAAAAGGTCTTTTAAAATCAACTAACAAACCTTTTGCAGGTTCGAAGTCGCAAGACACTGTGAAGCTCATTGTAAATCAAAAGACTGGAGTGTCAGTGAAAAAGGTGCCTAGAAAGCAAGTGGCGAACAAAGGCCCTACGAAGGAGAAATCAGTCCAGCTTCCTTCTCCCACTCCTGCGACCGAAGATGAAGAGAACGAAGATGAAGAAGAGGAAGAGGACGAAGACGAAGAACAGAAAACTGATGATGAAGACATCGATGTCACATTCAGTGATGATGAAGATCTGGATGACACGGATCATCGAAGACCTGACACTCCGATCGATGATTCAGCCCCAGGATCTGATTAATTTTATTTTTCTCATGCGAACTACTGATAACTGTTCTTATTATGTTTGTTTTTGTTTTGGTCTGTGTTTGAACTCAGTTTCTCTTATTTAATTATATTCTAAGTGTCTCTGATGTTCGAACTTTTGTGCTGTTGTCTACGCTCTATCTCTTTCACTTTTTGCACTTGTTTATCTTTACAACTTTTTGAGTGTGATACTAATTTGAGGGGGAGATTCAATTCGAATCCCCGATTATGAAGTTGACTCAAAAAGGGGGAGATTGTTAGTGTGTAAGTTCGCTCTAGTTCATAAAGAGTCTTCGGACTCTTGTGAACTAGCTTGAACTTCACACTTTGGTTTTTGAATGAACTTCATTCTTATGTGTTTTTTTCATTTGTACAGGTTGAGTAATTCTAAGTATGCTTGTGCTTGGAAGACTTAGCCTTATGCAAGTACAAATTACACTGTGGGTCTTGGAAGCACTGGTGCTGATAAGTCCCTGGAGTTCGAAGCTGCAAAGGGTTCGAACTCCCTCTTCACTGATTCACCAAAGGAGTGTTGTAGAAGCTGATAGCTCTGGAGTTCATCCCGCTAGGTCTATGAAGCCAGAAGTGCGAAGAGTGAGAAGGCCCTGCTAAGGGAATTCGAACTCGCTGAAGTAAAACATCAAGTAGCATCTACGCACTCCCCGTTCGAAGTTCGAAGGCTCGCCAGAGACAAAGAACTGAAAACAAGTCAGTGATGGAATATTCGAGATTCCATAGAAGATGCTTTGGGCTCGGCCCATCAAGCGTAAAACCCGGAAGCCCATTAGGGTTTCATTCACGAGGTCTATAAATAGTCGCTAGATTGTTTGTAGAACTTAACACTTTTATCTGGAATTTCCTAGAGAGAGAAATATTGTAATCCGAGAGTATTCGCTAGAAAGCTCCGGTTCACACTACTGTGATTCACTTAGAACGAGTTCGCTAGAAGGAGTTCATAGTGTATCTGTTTAGTCTGTGGTTCATAGGACGCTAGTACTTTGAACTATTAGACGTTGTTTTTGGTCGTGTGACCTTTCTATAAGTTCGTAAGGACTTATAGATGTTTGATTGAAGTGTTGAATACAAAGCTTTCATTCAAGAACCTCTTTATTGTGTTGACATATTTTATAGTTCATAGACCCAACGCAGTTTACTCTACGGGTCTACCAAGTACTGCAGTTCATAACACTGTAGTGCTTCTAACACAATTTCACAATCGAAGTTGATCGTAGGGTTCATGTGCGCTCGGGATTTAGGCATAATTGCGTGTGTATATCATAGTTCAATTCATGTGTTGTGTATGATCGAGAGTTGTAACTGAACATATTTCGATTGCTTTGAGAGCTCGAATAATAAAGCATCACCATTTCTCTCCCCGTGCATGTAGATCGAATTTCATTTGATCGAAGCATGTAAAATTCTTGTAATTTTCTGTGATTTCAATTGCGTTACACTCCTAAGATTTCGTAGATACTTTTAGGTGTGTTTGATCGCTTGTTAGACGTTCGAATCCATTTCCGCTATTGTTGAGCTCAAAGCTCGCTTCGAATCTTTTGAGCGCTCTAGTTGCGATTATATTTGTTCTTATTCGAATCCTCAACACAAGAATCTATGAGTTTTTTCTGTTAGAAATTGATCTGAAGAAAAAAGGTAAGGAACATTTTAAATTTTGTGTTACACACAATAATATATACTACTCCCTTTGTTTCATAGAAGTTGTCGTATTTCCTTTGTATATAGCTATTATTATCATTTGATATTTATGATCGATCACTAGCTCGACGTTTTAAATTATTGAAACGATCATAAACATATCTTGTGATAGAGATCGACTCTGAAGCAATGTAGGTCTTGAGGAGGATCGAGGTTGCACAATATGTTGTTACTCGATCACTCGAATATCGAATCAGCCAAACACACCTAATTGGCTAATTCGATTCGATTAACCTTCGAAATGCTAAAAACCTATGAGGTTTTTGCCGGAAATTGCTCTGATATAAAAAATGTCAGGGAGCATTTCAAATTTTGTGTTACACAATATACTATATAAGCTTTAATTAACATGAGGAGTTGATACATTCTTAGTTGACCAGCAAATTTAATTAGTCAACACATTGGAAAGAAAGAGGTAAAATGGTCAGGGTGAATATATAGTTTCCAGAAAGAATATAAGGTCCAATCCATGCTTGCCACCTAGAGCTCCAAGTAACCAAGGTTGGGTAACGTGAGTCTCGATTCTCTAACCAAAGCCATTTGCTTCACTAAAATAATTTCATCACAATGATCATTATCTTCTTCGTTATAAAAGTAAAACTACTTTCATACCGGAACCTTTGTTTTTTTTTTACATTCCATCCCAAGTCGAATGCTCAAAAATAACGAAAAAACATTTTTTCGTTATGCGGGTTCGAGCTCCGCCAGTCCCGACGGATCCAATAAATACATAAATTCATTTTTCTCTTGCTATGAACCAGTAATAACTAGTTAAAGGGTGTGGCGGGTATACTTTCATTACCCCAAAAAATGAGTCTTTATTTCTTTTTTCTTTACTATTTTTTCCATTTCGTTTTGATTGTTTAGATTTTTACCAACTGAGCTAACTAGACCATTCTTTATTATTTTATTATTATTAATTGCCTATATCTCATTTCAACAATTTTGTGTGTATTCCATGTAAAATTAATAAATAATGTATGTTATATATAATCAATTTCCATAAATGTACAAAAATAAAAATAAAAAATTAATAAAATGTTTAAAGAAAATGTGGTAAATTGTTGTGATTTTACTTTATAGATAAAACAAAATTTTAATTCTTTAATTAATTAATTGCAGTGCATAAAATATTTGATTGTTTACAGTTTTATTTATACTAAATTAGGTAAAATATATTAGGCATATAATAATAATAATAATAAATTTAATATTGATATATATGTGCATAAAATATTTGTTGTTTACAGTTTTATTTATACTAAATTAGGTAAAATATATTAGGCATATAATAATAATAATAATAAATTTAATATTGCTATATATAAGTGGTTTTCTACAAAGTAAAAAAATTATTATAAATTAATGATTTTGTTTACTTACATTGATTTTGTCCATTTGGACTTGATTAATTAAGATATCTCTTTACACTAAAATTTAGAAAGTTTGATGTTGTTAGATTATTCTCTTTATTTGTTTACTTTTCATATCAATCTGTCTATACATATATAATATTTCAGGATAATTTAGTGATCAATAGAAAATAAATAATAATATTGTATTCACATTATAAATTATAAATAAAAAAATTATAAATTCTAAATAATAATATTATTAAGTATATTTAAATTATATATAAATTCTAAATAGTAATTAATCGTATCTCATAAAAATCGATTTCTTCTTATTTTCTAATCCACCGTAGTTAAAAAAAATGATCAAATTTTTTAGGTATATTATTTTCTCTTGATTTAAAATTTTATTTTTCTGAACATTAAATCGATTTACGTATACGTTCTTCTATTCATTCATTTTATTTCCTCGATTTTTTTAATTTTATGTATTAATTATGATTTTTTCGCATATTCCAGAATCAAATTGTCGAGATATTAATTATGTTCGACTAGATTTTTTTTTAATTTTTAGTTTATCCTTAATTCAATTTTTTTAAATTTGTTTTGCAGGTTAACGTACAATATATGAATATAATTGCATTTTTGTCATCTTATTCCTTAATGTTCACCAAGTAAATTCAATTTTTTTATATTTTTTTATTTATTTTCTAAGTTTATAATTTTTTTTTTTTTTCAATTAATTTTTATTTTCCCTCCACCGGTTTTAGGTATATGCTGGATGCGTTTGACACTCGAGGAATGCAGAGACGAGAAACTCCTCTCCCACCAGATCAAAGGCTCCTCAATCGGGCAGGATGTAAATCGAGGGATGTGCTCGAGTAACAGACAAATGTGGGAGAGAGCCAATAGGTGCAGAGACGAGAAACGGAATGCAAAGACGAGAAACTCCTCTCCTACCAGATCAAAGGCTCCTCAATCGGGCAGGATGTAAATCGAGGGATGTGCTCGAGTAACAGACAAATGTGGGAGAGAGCCAATAGGTGCAGAGACGAGAAACGGAATGCAAAGACGAGAAACTCCTCTCCTACCAGATCAAAGGCTCCTCAATCGGGCAGGATGTAAATCGAGGGATGTGCTCGAGTAACAGACAAATGTGGGAGAGAGCCAATAGGTCTCATCCCAGTACTAACTTTATAAAAATTTGTCATATCCGAGATTCGAACTCTGCGTCGCTGGAGAATTACACCAACATCACCACAGACCTTACCACTCGGCTATGTCCAAGAAGCTTACATACTATAAATTACATCAAACATGCGTAATCTTTGAAAATAATAAAAATTTCATAATTGAGATAAGGTTAATAATGAGATTAATACGAGTTTACAAATTTAAGTGAGAGTTCGATTATTAAATAAAATAATTTCTTAGTTCATTAATAAATTTTTGGTGAACTACGTTGGAGATTAAATAAAATTTTAGATTATTTTAAACAAATAAATCACGTGTATCGCACAGACAGTGATACTAGTTTCAATAATCTAAAAAGGAAATACCATAAATTCCCACAATAAAATTACAACAAATAATATTATTTGCTATTGTGCTTTTAAGTTCCGACCCCTTCTCTATCGAAGACAATTCATTACGTTGAATGGGAAGTTTGGTAACTAAGAGCATCTCCAATGGTGTCCATTTAGGCACTTGATGAAGTGTATTGGAGAATATATTCGGCCCATTAATATAAGTGTAAAGAAGTCCAACTTCTCTACCAGTTCGAGCTTTTAGATGAAGCGGTTTTTAACATAGAGCGGTTTTTAACAAAGTGGACTTGGGCATCAAAAAATGATTTTTTTTTTCATTAGAACAAAAATGAAAAATATGGGCATGGCCACTATGGTGGCCATCGTCAATTTTGACATGTGTGCCATATTTGATGTTTTTTTTTTTTTTTAATTTTACATGTAAAATTTAACAAAATGGAATTGGAATTAAAAAAATGTGTGAAATGAACTTTTACATTAGAGTGAATTGTCTATATTTTTCAATTGCTCACTTAGAGATTATGTGAAAAGTGGACTTTTAGATTGAGATGCTTTAAAGACTGTTTTCGAAAGATTTTGGCACACTTTATAAACAAATGTTCAAGACATAAGATAAGGTATGAATATCATATTCAATTTCATGAAACATTTTAATAATTTGAAGTGTTACAACTTTTTTTAAAGAGTGCTATTGTGGATTTGTGGTTTTAATTAATATTTCTACTTTTCTTAATTGTTAAAAACCATTAAACAGTAATTTAAATTCAATTTATGTGTATTAATCACTGTTTTAAAAGTCTATATTTTAAGTTCTAGGCTCCCGACCGATTAAGCATATCTAAAAATCCGCCTAAATTTGTCTTAATAGTCCGTGGCTATTAAAACCTTGTTTGTTTTAACTAAAATTGAATTTTGATTCCCCACTAAATTGAAATTTAAAATCAACAAACAAAAATAATTTAAAAGGCTGATATTCCTTATTTGGCAGAAGGTAATTCCCATATCCCATTTCTCATCCAAAGCAAGATATCACACAAATGTGAGTTGCAGAAATCAAAACACTAATTTCAAACAACAAACAGTACCTTAAACACACACACACACACACACACACAAACACACATTAGCTGGTGCAAAAACCCACAGGTCTGCATATATGCCTGTTTTTATATAACACACAGAATAAAGCCTGCTGCTGCCAAAACATTTTTTGTTTTCCATGTGACACCAAAACATCAACATATTCATAGAAAGGACAAAGGACACACACACAAACACACACATAGATGGATACAAAATAAGCATATATATATAAATATATTAATTGTTTTTCCATCCATGCCCAAAAAATACAAGAAGAAAGAAAACTATTTCCCCTTGTCTTCCTACATCACACCATTAAGGTTGTAGGGTCAGTAATGACAGCACATGCCAAAATCAAGATAGATAGAGTAAAGCTAGCTACCTATATATCAATAGCTAATTAATAAGAAGTTTCTTTTTGTTTTTTTTTAAGTTAGAAATGATGAAATTTCCATTTATAAATCCTTCAAAGAGCAATTTCAGGCTGGTGCTGCATGGCTGGGAGTGGGTTGTTGTTAGGGTCAGGCTGCTGAACAGTAGTCTCTGCACCCCAATTTAACTTGGCAACCAATTCATCTTCCACAGGCACATATTCCTATGTAATGAAACACCAACCAATTCAGAAAAAAACAAAATTACAAAATCAATATCTCTAAGCCAAACAAGGCATTAAAAAAAGGTGTGTTCCTCGTATGTGCACATCTTGTCTTTGCCATTTTAATGAAACTTAAATTGAGAGGGGAAATGAAGGAATACATTAACAATAATTGACACGAAAAAAACTCAGAGAGAGTGAGTGAAATTACGAAAATAACCTCGAGTTTCTGGACAAGGTCCTTGGCATTAGGGGCAGACACAAAGATGTGACGCTGGTAAGGCTGTATGAAGCCATCATCCACTGCTTTGTCAATGAAGGTCAGGAAGTAGTTGTAGAAACCATCAACATTCAGTAATCCCACCTACTCAACATCATTAATTCATTCATTAACTCAAGATTGCTATTAATTAATTACATAATCACAAGTAGTAGTATGATTTCTTACAGGCTTCTTATGGATTCCCAGTTGAACCCATGTTATTGTTTCCAACAACTCCTCCATTGTGCCATAACCTCCTGTTCATGTTCATGTTCATTTTTTGTTTTCTTAAAATAAATAAAAAATATGAAAATAATAGTAATAAAGATGTGTTTTTTTATTAATTAATTAATTAATTATACCTGGCAAAGCAATGAAGCAATCGGAGTGAGAAGCCATCTCAGCCTTCCTCTGGTGCATATTGTCCACCACTTTCATCTCCCCCACAGTCTCACCAGTTTTCTACAGATTCATTTTTACAGAGACAGATAATAAAAATACAATCTTTACAAAGATTTCAAAACCCTAAATACATAAAAACAAAAACCCACCTCCTTTCCAATCAGAAGTTTGGGTATGATCCTGCAACCCCAACAACAACACTCAAGATTCAGTAATAAAAACAAATAATAATAAATTAAAAGGAAGAAACTGAACAAAACAAAAACACACCCAAGAACGTGTCCGCCGCCGTCATGTACAGCCTGAGCGACCAAGCCCATCAGCCCAATGTTCCCTCCGCCGTACACAAGATTCAACCTTTTCTCAACCTTCGTTAAACCCATGAAAAACAGGTTAAGAAAACATCTTTATTTGATAAAAATGAAAGAAAGAAAGAAAAAAAGATGGTTTTTATTTTGTACCAGTTGTTGCCCTAGTTCGAGCGCGGCTTCTCTGTAACAGTCTCTCTTCCCGGCGCTGCTTCCGCAGTAAACGCAAACACTCTTAAACCTTGATTTCTCCGGCACCGTCGATTCCATGGTTTTGATTGCGATATTCCTCGTCAAGTAGCGATTGCAATGGGGACGACGAAGATTGTACTATATGCTCTCTGTATCTCTCTCTATATATTTATTTTATATTGCGATTTAATGCAGACAAAAAGAAAATAATGAGTGGGCTGTTTTTTTTTCATCCTCCGGTAATTTAATTATTTTCATATTTTTGTTTTGTTTTGGTGTGAATCTCGGGGAGCGCACACGTGGCACTGTGTGCGGTTATATATAAAGTAAATTCGAAAATTATACTGTACAAAGTAACCTGTTACAAAACCATAAGTTTAATTTAATCAATAAATTTGATTTGTTAATTTATATTAGTATATTTCTTACCATTTTAGTAAATGACTTAGTAGTATTTTCTTGTACATTTAGTAACAAAATAATCACACCCAAATGAAGAGAAAAAAAAAAAAAGCAAACTGGATCCCTCTCAAACATTAATCAATAAAAACTTTCTTAATCTCATATCCACTATTTAGTACTCCTATTTACCTTTACAAGAAAATTCCTAAATCAATAAAAACTTTCTTAATCTCATATCCACTATTTAGTACTCCTATTTACCTTTACAAGAAAATTCCTATATCTAATTCTAGATGAATAAATAAAAACTTATTCACAAAAAATAAAAAAGTACTATTATGTTTGTAAGAAAAAAAAGTACTTAAAAGTAAAATTGCTGATATTTTTTGAAACTCAAATCCTCATTTTATACGCATAAATAATTTGTACTTCGTTTTTTACAATGACATTATGATATATAAATATTTAGTTTAATTTGATCAAATATTTAAATATAAAATTGAGAGAGAGAAAGAGTATGAGAGAGTGTAGAGTTCAATAACTCCATTTTATTTGACGATTTTAAGTGAAATTTTACATATTATTCGTCTTACTTTACTTTTTTTTTATTTGATATTGTTGTATTTTTTGTATTGGGTATATGTATCTGTTAGAAAAAAATGAAAGAAATAACTTAATGACTGTGCACTTTGTATATTTAATGTTACATGTTTTTTTTATTATTTAAAAAGCTATTCTGTTAGTTCGGTGATGAGATAAAGTTCCTTTTTTCATGAGTTGTACTCTATTATTAAACTTTTTCTATTCTATGTGATTGACATTTACAAAAAAAAAAAAAAATGAAATAAATAAACCGAGACTCATCTATTTGCGATTTTCTTAAAACAAATTCGTCATCTACGTGTACGATTATTTCTCATGATACAACGATTACAAAGCAAAAACATTTGCTTACGGCGAACTGAAATGTTGCCTAAAAAATGAAATGTTGCATAAAAAATATCACAAGATGATAAAAAACGGAATAAGCAAAAGAAAGATGAGAGCGATTGTTCGAAGTGCTTTTTTATATTTTTCAATCAATTTTTATGTTCATTTTCATGCTTGTTCTCGTTTGTTTTCGAGATTTTTTCATTTTTTTAAAAATTACCTTAATACTCTTATGTAGAGAATGTTGGTGACGAAAGTAAGTTGAATGTGAACGATTTGACTACGACAAATTTAGCGTCTCGTCACTCAAAATCACAATAATAGTCACTTAAATATCATCACTTTAAAATTATAATTCAATATGTTTGATAATAATAATAATAATAATAATAATATATTATTATTATTATTATTATTATTATTATTATTATACATTATTTAGGAAAAATAAAATAGCAAAAACATGTGTATAATTGATATTCTTCTATATTTTTATATTGAATATTTTTTCTCACTTGGAATATAATTTATTTTGAATTTTTCTTTCAATTAGTTAAATATAAAAATTAACTTCGTGTTTATAATAATCAAAAAAATTGCAATTAGTTAAATTTTTGAAAATTAACTTAACGTTTATGCTAATCAAAATTAAGCGTATGAGATATCAAATCGAACATCTATAATTTTTAAAAAAATATATATTCAACTGAATAAATGTCATATAAATATGAATCAATTGAAATGTATTTGGTTATTTCAATTTATTTTTTCGTCATATTCACTAAATTAAATTGACTTTATTCAAGATATAACACTATAGTGAACTATCAAATCTACCTTAAATATGACGAATATGCAAAATTTTATTAAAAATCGTCAAATAAAAATAATATTTTTTTTCATTAACCTCAAAGATCTAAATGTAAAATTGAGTTATATACAGTAAAACCTCTATAAATTAATACTCGATACATTAATAACCTCTTTAAATTAATAGAATTTTCGGTCACGACTTGGTGTTTTAAATGAAAAAAATACACTCGATAAATTAATAACCTTTTTAAATTAATAAAATTTCATGGTCGACTATTAATTTATAGAGGTTTTACTATATATATATATATATATATTAACATTATGTAGTACTTCTTCAATCTAAAAAAATTATTATATTTATTTTGTAAATTACAAATAAAATATTACAATTTTTTGTAGACGGGGAGAGTACTAGATTACTAATACTTCAGTTAAAACTTTAAAGTGCCCAATTGTGAATCTTGATAAAATTCTTTAAAAAAAATTAAATTCATTGATCGATCAAAATCTTGATATTTAACTTGGTTTCTTCATTTGAAAGTTAAATATTAGCTAAAATAAGTACTCTTTTTATTTCAGAATAATTGTCATATAACTTTTGTTAATTTTCGTCGGAGCTACAACGTACTCCGAGACGAAAATAATACTCCATATTTTAAATTTATTGTTCCAAAGATACTTATCATGAAAAAAGGAAGTATAAGAAGTATAGGCAACTCGATATATTTGATTATCGCCATTTACCGGCCAACTGCATAAATTTAAAACAAATAAAAGTATTGGTGATAGTCATGCAATTCCCATTGAAAATTTTATGAAAACTTTGATTATGGGAGTTTTATTCATGTCTTTTTCATTAATAAAGCATTTAGGAGTAATATATTTATTAGTATATATTATTATTATTATTATTATTATTATTATTAATTACTTCGATTTGTTATCTTTCGATTCTCTTAATTTTTTTTTATTGTTTTAATCAAAATGTCTTAACTTTTAATTGTGTAAACAATTATTTATTTTCTATATATATATAATTTCACTTTAAATATAAAATATACTCCTTATGCATTATGCACTTTTTTCAACTAATTTTAATTTAAAATATAATGTTACTTTTACATTTTTGCACTTATTTTTTTAAAATTTTGCACTTTATTATAATTTTTAACTTAAAAATATTTTATCATTATGTTTTAGTTTAAAATGTATAAAGTACTAATATATTCCCTTAATTCATGCGTTCATATATCATTGCATAATATAGTAAATTATTACTACATTATTATTTAAAAAAATCGAGTTGAGAGTTGAGACGATGTAACAATACAATACACACATAAATAAATCAATAGTCAAATCGATGAACATTATCGGTTGCCCTAAAATTAAGCTCCATCAATTGTTACAGTCCCATCCTATCCTTTTAATGCATGCAATCATTTTCATTTTTTTTCTCTCTCGGTTCTCGCAGCACATGCACGTGCACTCTACATCCCTCACTTATTAATACTCCCATCTTTTCGTTTCACATTCTACATGGAATAAATCACACAATTAATTCATTCGAATCATTTCAATTCATTCACCAAGTTTTTTACTTTAATACTATAATCACACTTTTTTCACAAATAACAAAGGAAGTGTGACTATTAATATGGGACAGAGGTAATATTTAACAGTAATTCTTCATGGGCAGACATGAGCAGAATTTTTCATGGGCAAAATCTGTTCATGAGCAAAATGTTGTGAAATTTTTTCATGAGCAATAGTTAGAGGTTCATGAGTTTAAATAGGTTTAGTTTAGGTAACAAACATGTGGTATATGTTCTATATTAATTTTTTTATATTTTAATTTTATATTGTAAAAAAAATTTCAAGTTGAAAGTAAACCACAGCAAACCACGTAGTTGAGTGTTGGGGCTCTAAAATAACCAAAAATAAATCGTTAACACCATTCATTATGTTCAAATACTTCATTTTATACTATACTCTATCCGTAGTTGAGTGTTGGGGCCCTAAAATAACCAAAAATAAATTGTTAACACCATTCATTATGTTCAAATACTTCATTTTATACTATACTCTATTCGCCTAACAAAATATGACTCTTATTTGTATTTTATTACTCCTATCTTTTAACATAGTGTACTCATTTTTGTTGACCCTTTAAAATAATGCACATTTAATTATGGAATATGTTTTCAGAATTTTATCCTCTTAATAAATATTTATTTATTTTTATATTATTATTTTTTTAAATAGTTACTTTATTAATTACAAATCAATACTTATTATATCTCTATTTTATATAAATAAACAAAAAAATCATTTTTTATTAATTTACGTACAATTTTCTCTATGCACTATTATTAGGTATCCCACATCGGTTGGATATATATCCTAAAGCTCAAATATAAATTGAATAATCTTAATACCTTAACAAGGCCTTTTAAGGTGTTACTGATCCAACTTTGACATGGTATCATAGCAGACCCAACACGATGATGACACTATATCCACGAGTAGAACCGACAAAACCGTGAAGCTTCAGTCGATGATGACACTATATCCACGAGTAGAACCCACAAAACCGTGGAGCTTCAACCGATGAAATTTTCGGATTGCCCAAAGATGACACTATATCCACTAGTAGATCCTAAAGCTCAAATATAAATTGGACAACCTTAATAAAGCCAACATGATGATGGAGCCCCAGCCGATGAAATTCCGGCTTGCCCAAAAATGACACTATATCCACGAGTAGAACCGACAAAACCGTGGAGCTCCAGCCGATGAAATTTCCGGCTTGCCCAAAGATGGCACTATATCCACTAGTAGATCCTAAAGCTCAAATATAAATTGGACAACCTTAATAAAGCCTTTTAAGATGTTACTGACTCAACTTTGACAACTATCTTAAGGGATAGAAAGAGAGTAATAAATAAAGACTTGAAGTCATCATATTGTTTTTGTAAATCAGAGTATATTGTAAATATCCTTTAAATTTTTGCACACTTATAAATTAAATTTTTGTTAATAATTTTATTTTTTTAATATAAATTTATCACTATTTTTTGAACTAATTTTACTTTAATACTTTCTATACTCGTACTTTACATTATTAAACACAAAAAAAATGCAATTTACATGTAATTTTCTATATGAAATATGTTAGGGTCGAGCGAGTATTATACATAACCATACCCTAAAATCTTCGATAGCAACTTGTTGAATGACCCCAACCACATAAACGCCATATTCAGGGGATATTGTCGTAAAAATAATCAATATGGAGTAATTTGATTTTATTAGTACATAGTTTAAATTATTATTTTTGTGTACTTATAATTATTGTCCTGATTTGTGCTTATAGTAATTATTTGATTAATATTTAAGAAAAACAAAAATCTTATAGTAATTATTTGATTAATATTTAAGAAAAACAAAAATATTAAGTGAGGTAATTTTAAAAAAACCTAATCACTACAAAAATGTTATCTATACTACTGGTAAAAAATATTGTATACAGTATAAACTCTATATAATAATACTTTATATATGAATAAACTCCATATAGTAATAAAAAATTCAAATTTCGACCGATTATAAATAAGAATAAACTTCACATTGTTTTTTAAGTTGTCTTAAAAATTTATACCTGTAATAAATGATTAATATATAATAAAATTATTTATTAATAATATTTTTATTTATTAAAATGAATAACATGTTTAAGATAACTTAAAATATTTATCAAATCAATAAAATACAGATCAAAATTTATAATTCTTAGATTTATTAATATTTTATTCAAAATTATATGTTAAACACCATTTTTAAACATATATGGTCAAATTTTATTATTCAAAACTATTAAATTTATTTTGTGAATTAAAGATAAATAATATTGTATTTATATTATTTTTTATATAAAAAAAATTAATTTTATTTTGTAAAATACTGTATAAGAATAACTTTTTATAGTAATATTTTTAATATTGTATATTGTATTTCTATTCACTAATTTTAATAATTATATTAAATAATAGCATATTTTGTTTCAAAAATATGACTGGCTTATTTTTAAAATTTCTCAAAATAAAATGAATTATAGTGAAAACTCTCTAAATTAATAATCTCGTAGATTAATAACTTCTCTAAAAATTAATAGAATTTTGGGTCACGATTTGATCTTTTAAATAAAAAAAAAATTACTAAATAAATTTATAACTTTTTTAAATTAATAAAATTTTACGTTTTACTGTCTAAGGTTATTAATTTATAATAATTTTATTGTATTATACTACTATTGAATTTAAGGTTATTAATTTATAATAATTTTATTGTATTATACTACTATTGAATTTAAGGCGACGTGTGTCGGGGGTGGGGAAAAGCTAGGGCGGCGCTTTTATTTATTTCTAATTAGCGGCGGCGGCCATGTATAAAAAAAATGTCGTTTTGTTGTTTACTTGATTTACATAGTGAATATGTATACTACTACATCTTTTCCCAACGTAACATAGCGCCACTAAGAGCATCTCCAATACTGCCCACTTCATCACATTAGGCCAAGTGAAGTGGGCATGAGCACCCTTAGAGCATCTCCAATGCAGCCCATTTGGATGCATTGGTCCAGGTAAAATGGACTTGGGCACTAAAAAATAAAAAAACTTGCGTTGGAGCAAATCTTAAAAAATTGGGCACGCCCACTGTCTTGGTCAGCCTACATTCACTGTTCATGTCAGCTTTTTTATTTTTTAATTGAGTTATTAATATTTTATTAAAGTCATCTATTATATTTTACTGTATTTAATTTATTTCTTTTGTAACATTATTAAATAGTAACGCTAACAAATATAATACAAATTAAATAATGTTTTTTTATTAATATTTTTATTTTAAATATAATACAAATATGATAATGTTTTATTTATTTATTAATATTTTATTAAAATTATCTATTTATTTTTTATTGTATTTAATTTTAATGTATTTAATAACAATAAAAATTTGATAATATTTTTTTATTTAGTTATTATTTAGTGTTACTATTTAGTAAAAATACAATATTAATTAACATTAATAAATATAACAAATACAGTTTTGATGATATTTTTTTATCTTGTTTTTTAATATAATATTTTTCATTGAAATTGTTTTAAATAATATAATATATTTTAAATATATTTTTTATACTAATAATATTTTGTAAAAAATATCATGCTTAAATTTGTTTACGCAACTTTTAAAATTATTTAATTAAACTAAAATTAAATTATAAAAAATTATCATTTTATTATTAAAATAATAATAAGAATAAAATAATATTAAAATATGTTCACAAAAAGTATAAAAGTGGGCTTTGCATTGGAGTGAATTGCCCACTTTTTTTATTTGCCCACTTTCATATGATGTGGCAATAAAAGGGCCCACAAAAAGTTAAAAGTGGGCTTGGTGCATTGGAGATGCTCTTAAATACAAAAGTTAGCATTGGAGGAGAAAGAAAAATAGTGGGCATGCCCACCATAGAGGCCAAGCCCATTTACACTATTCATGTAAGCTTTTTCAGCTTTTTGTGTTTATTTTAATATTTAATTACACAACTCACATTTTAATTGGTCATACAAAAAGTGTAAATGAGCTTTAGCATTGTATGGTATTGCCCATTTTATTTTTTTGCCCACTTTGTGATGATATGGCATGTAATGGGGTCCACACAAAGTGGAAAATGGGCTTTAGCATTGAAGATGCTCTAAATGAATTTGCATGCAACCCGTACGAGGCTTTGAATAGCGCAAAATAAATTTATAAAATTTAAAATTTCACATCAAACAAGATAGTGATAAGTATTAAGTGTCGATCTCACACGAGAAGTTTATTGTTATTTTTTCATGAATTTGCCAAAAATGGAATGTCACGATTTTAGAAAGATTTTTGAGTGTATAACCGAACAACTAAATTAACTAAAAACAAATAAATCAACTAAATCTAATAGCAAGAAATAAAATACTAAAATACAGAAGTTGACCAATATCGAAATTAAACTACTAAATTCGACTAAACTGTAAAACAGAGCATCTGGGCACAGTCGCCACCTTGTCTACCAGATCAAGTTTCTATTGTTCATCGGCACGTAAGATTTTGCTAACATTTTTATCTTTCGGTTATAAGTTGTCTAATTAAAGTATAAACACTCCTATGATGTCACGCACACAAATACCCAAACCCTTATTCACTCTTTTGGTTTAAAGTTTACAAAATCTCTTTATGCAAAACTTCTAGTACATTGATCAATTAGACACTATGTAGCTGCATGAGTCTACGTTGACCAAACTGTTAGCTTTTAGGACTGTAACCTGGCTCTGATACCACTTGTTACGGGACAAAGCTCTGAACGCCACACGATCAAGACCGGTGCCACTAGATACTACTTGTTGCAGACCGACGATGTATAGTACGAATAATAATGCGGAACCCCGAAAATAACTCAACAATAAAAGAGAAGACAAGGAATATACGTGGAAACCCAAATCGGGAAAAACCACGGGAGGAACGACGAGAACTTCACTATAATATTGCTCACGATTACAAAGATTGATATCCACTCTAAAACCCTCTAATCTCACACAATATTATCACATGGTGTCTCTCTTGGTGTTCAACACACAAATAATTGTGTCTATGGAGATCCTTATTTATAGGTGTAGAAAACCCATAAATTAGGTAACCAATAGGAATAGGAATAAAGCCTTTTTCCTAATATATGACTCCTAAATCCATAAGGAATAGAATTATATTATATTAAATATAATTCTAATTTTCCTAAATAAGGAAACAAAATTCCTACGGATTCGAGTCATATTTTAACAATCTCCAGCTTGACGAGAAACCGCGAAATCCCATCGCTCATGTGAAATCACATCACATGTAACACAAAGCCGCGAAATCCCATCGCGCATGCGAAATCTCATCGCACATCAAATCATAAAGCGAAATCACATCGCCCATGCGAAATCACATCGCACTCCATAGTCTCGTCCTTCGTCTTCCTCCAAACGCCCTAACGGGCCTAGTTCCTAGAAGATTGGACCTTCAAAGGTCCCCATGAATCTGAACATACATACCAGAGTGTCTTCTTCGAGTTGTGAGCCAAATTCGAGATATACCCTCTCGACCGCTTTCCAAGCGCACAATGCTCACCAGATTTAGAAACACTCCATCGATCGATATACACTCGATCCTTCTTGTCGACTTTCCTCACATGCCCAAGCCGCACATGGTCTAGTCGTGTAGACTCTTCATCCGAGAGCCTAGTTTTTCCCACGGTTACTTCGTTCACCGCGCCTTTATCTTCATTCAGCTTGGTCAGCTTGGATTTCCAGGACTCTTCGTACAATGCTTGTTCAACGTCCATCTCTGATCAACTCTGTGTTGGGATATGTCCTTCGATCCTACGTGTGCGATTGATATAGTCATAAGGTCGTCTATGGATGTTTAAATAATTATTAGATAATATTTATTGCTGGGAGCAATATAATATTGATCGATAATTATACCTACAGGGTCACACACGAGCCGAAAATACGAGCTATAAGTGTTTGCTAAAATGAGTCGATTTGGAATCGACATATATATAAACTAGGTTTATATTCGATGTGATTTACGTACATGCATGGGATGCATGGCTTGCATGGAATGCATGTCACATGGTGTGACATGGCATGCCATGCAAGCGAATGAGACCACATCCAATGCAATGTGGCATGAGGATGTGGACATGACCATTCAACTTCACCATTAACACACCTTAATGTGTGATAATGATTCTACATCAATATCACCATTATTTTTTTTTTTGGGGGGGGGGGGGGGGGGTTACTTGGTGTTATTTCATGGTTTAATAGGTGAGAAAATGCTGATTTTCTCACCACAATATTCAGCTACGAAAATCACACAACATAGAGAGAAAAGAGTTCTTGGAGAACCACTTCTATCAATCAAGCAAGCAAGTTCATTTTCCGGGTTCGTGTGCAACACGTAGAGGCCGGGCCATTTGTGCGGCTTCATCATCTGGGCGATCCAAAGGCGTGACGAGGTCATACCTAAGGTGTACATTTCGAGGCTGATCCATTTGAGGTGGTTCAATCGACTGAACACCACCTCATCGACAGTAACCAAAGTCAACGATCACCAAAAGTAAGTAATCGTTGAACCTTATATATATATATATATATATATATATATATATATATATTGGATGTGTATATATATATGTATATATGTGTTCTTATACACATTAAGTGTGCACTAAGATCATGGCATAGTAGATCTATTGCTTTACACGCTTCCGCACACACGGTATATCGATTGGATCGGTATACCGGTACCTACAATTGGTATCAGAGCCTAGGGCTCGTGCACACTTTTGTGTTGGACACAAGAAGTTTAATCAACATAATTGGATTAATTGTTTAAATGTGATTATGTGATTAGATGTAAGGCCGGCCACCGTTAGTGGTCGGGTGAATGAATTCGTCGTTTTTTACGTTTCGATTGGCCGTAGTATTTGAGGGCTGCGTACCTTGGAATCATTTGTAATAGATAGGTTTTTCTATTATATTTGCATTGTACTACTTGTAAGCGATGGACTTGGTCCATGGTTCGATGGAGGATCTCGGCTCTCCGGCGAAAACGAGAAGAAACGAAGCGAATCGAAGCAAAACGAAGCAAAGCGGGCAAAACCGGGCTGCTGGAGCCAAACGGCGGTCGCCGTTTGAGCTCCGGCGGGCACCGTTTTGATTCGGCGGGCGCCGTTTTGGAAACGGCGACCGCCAAAATGCCTTTTTCTTGGCAGATTGTTCCCGGACCTTTCGGCGGGCGCCGTTTTGGAAACGGCGACCGCCGGAGGTGTTCGGCGACCGCTGATTGTGAAACGGCGGGCGCCGTTCGTGGTTTTATGGGTACGGAATAGATTTGACCAAAATCGAAGGGCACGGAACTAAAACGGAGGGCGAGGATCAGTCCAGAAGATGTTCAAGGCCTATTTTGTTGCTTTTAATTTTTCGTTTGAGAGTTGTGAGGTTCTAGGGGCCTTTCGATTTCGTATTTATATGCTTTGCTAGTTATAGGTTGTTTTATGTTATAAATGTTCAACTTACATATAAACAAACCTATGCATACAAGTTCCCAAAAATAATAAGTATAATGTCTTGTCCAAAACGTCACACTCATGAAGCCCTCGATCATAAGTTGGTAGGTCCGCCTCAGCGGGGTAATACTTGTTATCTTGGGATAAGTGGGAGTAAGGGTTAGACCCTTACACGTGAGTTTGGTTTTCTCATCGATAGATCCACTGCAGGCGTGGCTATCGAGACATGAGATGAGAATGGGACTCTCATCGACCGAGAGTGACATTAGATGTCATTGACATGGGATGTCTACCTATCTTGGAGTACTTAAGTGCGGACTCAGTCGGCTTAAGGATTCGCAAGATGAGGGTCTTGGGATCATTTTGTTCTAATTTATTAAAATTTCAAAAACAAATGCCTAATTTGTCTTTCATTTGACGGATTATAAGGTTAGGATTATTTACACCTCGGGGAGTGATTTAATCCAAAACACTTAAGTTCATCAATGACACAAATTAGAGACTTTCGAGCCATTGGATGGCGTGAATCGATTGTCTGCTTGGCTCCCTCATTTTAATGAGAGATAGGGCTTCAATTGCATGATAAGATCGCTGGTTAGAACCTCGAGTTTTCACTTACGATTTATCACGTTTTTGTTATTGAAATAATTGGGAACGACGATATTGGATATCGAATGAACAAAATGGAACAAATAAAGTAGTTTTGCTAGACAACCTTATTTGTTTACCGCTTTGTGGATGTTTACTTACGTTATTTATCTTTCTTCTGTAGTATAATATGTCTGTTTCAACTCAATTCAAGTTCAGCTCTATCTTGGATAGAGAAAAGTTGAACAACACCAAATTTCCTTGATTGGCAACGTAACTTGAGGATAGTCCTCAAATACGAAGAAAAGGAAAGTGTGTTGGACAAACCCCTTCCCGTGCTTCCCGCTGATGGGGGCACGGATGCCCAAAAGGCATCATATGCCCTTGCTAAGAAAGCCTCGAATGAGGTGACATGTTTGATGTTGGCATCCATGGTACCCGAGTTGCAAAAACAATTCGAGTTCATGGAAGCCTATGACATCATAGAAGAGCTCAAGAGCATGTTCGGGGAACAGGCTAGGATTGAGCGCTTCGGTGTCACCCGGGCTATAGCAACAGCTAGGCTGGAAAAGGGTAAACCCGTGGGACCACATGTACAGCAAATGATTGGATTATTTGCTTCAAGTGCTCGCCTCGGTTTTGCATATGATGACGAGTTGGCTACCGATTTCATTCTCCATTCTCTTCATGATGGTTATGACGCCTTTAGGCTGAATTTCCACATGAATGGACTGAAGAAATCGCTTCATGAGCTCCATGGGATGCTTAAGGCTGCTGAGCCGGCGATTAAGAAGGACCCTAGGAGGGAAGTTCTTATGATTCGGGAAGGAGGTACCAAAAAGTTCAAGGGGATTAAGAAACCGGAAGTGAAAGACAAAGGGAAAGGGTAAGCTGTGGCAGCTCCTTCTAAAAGGTTCTTAAAAGCTTCTAAGGTTCCTGGGGAATCTGAGTGTTTCTACTGCAAAAGTGTTGGACACTACAAGCGAGATTGCCCTAAGTTCAAGGAAGATGTGAAGAACGGCGTCGTTCCTTCATCTTCAGGTATTTATGTCATAGACATAAACTTTACAAATTCTTCTTCTTGGGTATTGGATACCGGATGCGGTGCTCACATTGTTTCACATGTGCAGGGACTGCAAAGAAGTAGAACTTTGGTAAAGAGAGATGTCGATCTGCGGGTTGGAAATGGAGCGAGGGTCGCTGCATTAGCCGTAGGATCTTATGATTTGTGTTTTCCTTCGGGCCTTGTTTTAGTATTGAATAATGTTTATTTCGTACCAAGTATTACCAAGAACATCATTTCTATTTCAGTATTGGATACTGAAGGATTTTCCTTCACTATAATAAATGGTTTGTTTACTATTTCAAAAAGTGGAGTGTTCTATGGTTCGACACGATTAGAACATGGTTTATATATACTTCAACTTGACAATCATATATATAACATTGATACCAAAAAGGCCAAATCGAATTAATTCAATGAAACATACCTTTGGCATTGTCGAATAGGTCACGTCAACATTAAACGTGTAGAGAAACTTCTTAAAGAAGGTATTCTCAAATCTTTTGACTTGGAGTCATTTGATACATGTGAAGGATGTTTGATGGGAAAAATGACAAAGTCACCTTTTCTAGGAAAAGGAGAACGTGCAAATGATCTATTGGGTTTAATCCATACTGATGTATGTGGCCCAATGAGCTCACAAGCACGTGGAGGTTATTTCTACTTCATAACTTTTACCGATGACTTAAGTAGATATGGTTATGTCTACTTAATGAGGCATAAGTCGGAAGCCATTGAAAAGTTCAAAGAATTCCAAAATGAAGTTGAGAATCAACTTGGTAAGAAGATAAAAGCCATTCGATCGGATCGAGGTGGAGAATATCTTAGCCAAGAATTCGATGATCATCTTATGAGTTGTGGTATTCTATATCAACTCACTCTTCCTGGAACACCCCAGATGAATGGTGTTTCCGAAAGGAGGAATAGAACCTTATTGGATATGGTTCGATCGATGATGAGCCTTAGTGAACTACCAAAATCTTTTTGGGGACACGCACTTTTAACAGCGGCCTATACACTGAATAGGACACCGTCAAAAGCTGTTGATAAGACACCATACGAGATATGAAAAGGGAAGGTCCCTAACTTGTCTTATATCAAGGTTTGGGGATGTGAAGCTTATGTGAAGAGAAATATCTCTACAAAGCTTGAACCCAAATCGGATAAATGTTTCTTTGTGGGTTATCCAAAAGAAACACGAGGGTACTACTTTTACAACCAATCTGAGAACAAAGTCTTTGTTGCTCGAGATGGTGTATTTCTTGAAAAGGAATATCTTTCCAAGAAAGTAAGTGGGAGCTCAGTTGAATTGAACGAAGTTCAAGAAAACTTGAACGAGGTTCAAGAAGATCAAACTGAGATGGACACTCAAGACCAAGCCGAGAGTGATCCAGTGGTTTTGGAAACCACACCTAACCCTCGAAGGTCCGGAAGGATTAGATCTCAACCTGACAGATACTTAGGTATTCTGACAAATGAGAGCTATGAAGTCATGCTTTTAGAAAGCAATGAACCTTCGACCTATATCCAAGCTATGACGAGTCCAGATTCCGAGAAATGGCAAGGTGCCATGAAATCCGAAATGGAATCAATGTCTGAAAATCAAGTTTGGAACTTGGTCGATTTGCCTAAAGGGGCTAGGCCCATTGGATGCAAATGGATCTACAAAATAAAAACAGACATGAATGGAAAACCTAGTGTTTTCAAAGCAAGGTTGGTGGCAAAAGGATATAAACAAATTCACGGGGTGGATTATGATGAAACCTTTTCACCAGTTGCTATGATTAAATCCATTCGGATTCTCTTAGCCATTGCTGCTCATTATGATTATGAGATATGGCAAATGGACGTTAAAACCGCCTTCTTGAATGGGATTCTAGTAGAGGAAGTGTTTATGACACAACCAGAGGGTTTTATCGATCCTAATCAGGCTGAGAAAGTATGCAAGCTTAATAGATCCATTTATGGATTAAAGCAAGCATCTCGGAGCTGGAATCTTCGGTTCGATGAATCTATACAAGAGTTTGGATTTCAAAAGAACATGGAAGACTCTTGCGTTTACAAGAAGGTCAGTGGGAGTTACGTTGTATTCATTGTGTTGTATGTAGATGACATACTGCTTATTGGAAACAATATTCCTATGCTTAATTCTGTTAAAGAATGGCTTGGAAGATGGTTTTCAATGAAGGATCTTGGAGAAGCACAGTACATATTGGGCATCAAGATCTGTCGGAACAGATCGCAAAGGATGCTTGGACTTAGTCAAGCTACCTATATTGATAAGGTGCTTGACAGGTTCAGAATGAAAGACGCCAAGAAGGGTCTCATTCCAATGACTCATGGTACATCTCTGAGCAAGAGGCAGTGCCCTTCGGGACCTGATGAGCAAATGAAGATGGCAAATATTCCTTATGCTTCGGCAATAGGGTCTATTATGTACGCCATGATATGTACACGACCAGATGTATCGTATGCTTTGAGCATGACGAGTCGGTTTCAAGGAAACCCAGGTGAGGCGCATTGGACTGCGGCCAAGAATATTCTTAAGTACCTTAGAAGGACTAAAGAGTATTTTCTTGTATTTGGAGGACAAAAAGAGTTGGTTGTGACAGGATATACGGATGCAAGCTTCCAAACAGACAAAGATGATTTCCGGTCTCAGTCCGGATTTGTCTTTTGTCGGTGCGGTGAGCTGGAAGAGTTCCAAGCAACCCACCGTAGCTGATTCTACTACAGAGGCTGAGTACATTGCTGCATCAGAAGCAGCAAAGGAGGCCGTTTGGATGAGAAAGTTCTTAGATGAGCTCGGTGTCGTACCTAGTTCGGCCCATCCGATAGCTCTCTATTGTGATAATAGTGGAGCTATCGCGCAAGCCAAGGAGCCTAGGGTGCACCACAAATCCAAACATGTGCTCAGGAAATTCCACATTCTCAGGGAGATAGTTAGTCGTGGAGACATCGAGATAAATAAAGTTGCAACTGATGATAATGTTGCAGACCCGTTAACTAAACCACTCCAGCAGTCAAAGCATGATGCTCATACGACTACAATAGGGATACGATATCTTAGAGATGGATTGTGATTCTTATTACTGTATTGTCTACTTTTGGAGTTTATGTAAACATTCACGTATCTTTTATGATATTCAATAAAATTCTTCATATAATTGTGGTTTAAATTGTATGAATTGTCCAAATGATTAAATTATATTAATTGGGTTATGAGGTCGATTTACCACATAAATGAAGTCCCAATTGTTGAACTAATATAATTAAATCATAGAACTGTTCCTAGTTCGTATTATCAAGTACGGACAAACTGGTAATACAATGAACTAGATTGTAATGTGTACTATAGCGCCGCTTCATGGGCTAGTGATGTGGGACATCAAGTACAATTACATAGATATTAGCTGGGAGCTAATGATCGAACAGACCCGACTGGAATAGTATTTAAGATTTCGAGTCATAATACTATTTCATTGACTGTCGAGCACTTTCCTCTGACCTGAGTAGTCCAGAGTAATTCCATTGTGAAATGGTGTACTTTGATACAAGTAAACGCCTTTCGTAAAAGGAGGTTATAAAACTTGTTATTGGGTATATCAGGAAGCAAGTGGGAGAGCTTGAATTGACAAGATGAGATTGTCCTCCATTTTATAATGGGAAACATGTCTTACCGGCCACTTGGAGAGTCGAGACTGTGGAAAATACGTGGCCACGTCCAGATTCGTATCATAGTGATAAATCTGGTTTTACAGTCTGTCTCAAAGTCCAAGAAAGGTTTGAACCGATTGAGGATGACTCGAGTCTTGCCTCAAGTTCAAATTTAGACATAAAGTGACAACAGGAAATTGGCAGCACACTGGCTCTGAAGGCCAAGTGGGAGATTGTTGGGATATGTCCTTCGATCCTACGTGTGCAATCGATATAGTCATAAGGTCGTCTATGGATGTTTAAATAATTATTAGATAATATTTATTGCTGGGAGCAATATAATATTGATCGATAATTATACCTACAGTGTCACACACGAGCCGAAAATACGAGCTATAAGTGTTTGCTAAAATGAGTCGATTTGGAATCGACATATATATAAACTAGGTTTATATTCGATGTGATTTACGTACATGCATGAGATGCATGGCTTGCATGGAATGCATGTCACATGGTGTGACATGACATGCCATGCAATCGAATGGGACCACATCCAATGCAATGTGGCATGAGGATGTGGACATGACCATTCAACTTCACCATTAACACACCTTAATGTGTGATAATGATTCTACATCAATATCACCATTATTTGGGGGGGGGGGGGGGGGGGGGGGTTACTTGGTGTTATTTCATGGTTTAATAGGTGAGAAAATGCTGATTTTCTCACCACAATATTCAGCTACGAAAATCACACAACATAGAGAGAAAAGAGTTCTGGGAGAACCACTTCTATCAATCAAGCAAGCAAGTTCATTTTCCGGGTTCGTGTGCAACACGTAGAGGCCGGGCCATTTGTGCGGCTTCATCATCCGGGCGATCTAAAGGCGTGACGAGGTCATACCTAAGGTGTACATTTCGAGGCTAATCCATTTGAGGTGGTTCAATCGACTCAACACCACCTCATCGACAGTAACCAAAGTCAACGATCACCAAAAGTAAGTAATCGTTGAACCTTATATATATATATTGGATGTGTATATATATATATGTATATATGTGTTCTTATACACATTAAGTGTGCACTAAGATCATGGCATAGTAGATCTATTGCTTTACACGCTTCCGCACACACGGTATATCGATTGGATCGGTATACCGGTACCTACACTCTGATCTCTGTCCAACTTCTTTACTTCGTGCAGAACTTGATCAAGCTTCGGTCTTGTTCACTTTTTGACTTTGACCATTATGACATGGGTGTTCGTATCGGGCTAACTTGCTCAACCAACATACTTGCTCAATGCGACGATTTATTTTCACGTTTCACATGCATAACTTGACCATAGACTCCAAATGTGCCCTCCCAGACATTAACAAGGTGAAAACAACTAAAAAGACTCGATGAACTTGACTCAAATGAACTAAAAATGAGCAAAAAAAATACGACTAATCACCCTATTTGTCTATCCATATACATTTTGCTTTGAAGTATTGTTCGATTTTTTTAAAATATGATAGTCGTACTTATGAGTTTGATGAGCCATTTTATTTGCTCATCTTAGATCATTTTTACACCCTTTATCGAGTCAGTTTGAGTCAGTAATGTGTCTGGGAGGGCACAATAGGATGTTTGGGAAGAGTGTGTATGGATGCAGGTAACAGGTGGCGCACTGGGCAAAAGAGGCAAGTAAATTACCTTCTTTGGGCAAAGTAGCATTCTGGAGTGGGTAGTGACTGCAACAGTTTGACCTCATCGGGAAAATGGGCAAAGTCATGAAGCAGAAGAGCTAGAATCCTTATCAAGTACCGTGCCTGGTCCGACCATCTGTGGAGGAAAAGAAATGTCTGCGGATTGCAATTTGGGCAGAGGACGACTGTGGACAAAAGGTTCCCTGTGGGCAAGCTGGCAGCGTAACAGAATTTCGGAAATCGGGGGATCTGTCTTATCCCCCAACTCATTGACCGCTGACCGCCTATTCTTTAGGGACGAGAAACAGTCGCGATATGCAATTCAAAATTGGAGTCTTTAAAAGAACGGGGCGCGGTGGAAAGCAAGAGACAACATTACGCATCGAGAAATCGAGAGAGTCGCCGGTCCCGTAGCAAGTCGCCGCCGCCGGAAGGAGTTGCCGGAGAAGAGATCGGAGAACGTCGGCCGAGACTCTTTTCTTTTTTTTTGAAGTAGATCCAGCCTTCGGGCTGAGAAACAATTTTAATTTCCTTCTGTTTTAGTTTTTCTTTTATTTCCGTTCGTACTTTGAATTTGTCAAATTAGTTCGGTTTGAACTATGATTAATATAGATCTTTTTCCCTTATTTACTTTGTCTTTTATTTTCAGCATGAGTAGCTAAGTTAATTGTGCATCTGGGAAGGGACGGATCGAAGGGGATTTAGGGCTTTAGTTTAACCGCGAGGTCGATGGGTCTAGTGTAGCCGGTTGGGGGTTTGTTCTCGAAGCAAAGTTGTTGAGGATAATTTCTGGGGAGTCTGGGCAAACTAGAACAGCCACTAGCGAACCTTTACAAACTGGGATACTGGTGATTGGCAAACTGCATAGATGTACCTTGTAGTATTGTTGCGGGCATAGCACTAGAACTTGCTGGTGATTGCGGTCGTATGACTCGGAGTCCTGGGCATGCTATTGGCCGAGTGGGTCTGTCTAGAGAGTAATGCGGGTTTGGGCAAACTAGATCCATGTATGGCTGCATAGGTTATCGAATTGTTCAGATATAGGGGTTTAGGCATAACGTTAGCTTGCCTTCTCTTTAGAGTGAAAGGATAGATAAGGGGTGGGGCAACTTTGGGCGTGACGCAATAGGACCAGTGTTTTCTTTTTAAAGCACCCTATTGTTGGAGTTGTGTACTTAATGTCTAGATTTAAGTAACGGTAACTCCCGGTCATAGCATTTAATCTATTTAATTAATAAACAATCGTTTGCATTTAATTATTGATAATTAAATATATGCAAAATATAGTTCTGGATTCTATACGTTGTAGTTAGTATGGTGTGCGGGCCCACACAGAAGATCATACTATCGGTTACTCGTATTTAATCAAACAGTTGCTCACGACCTAGATGGACACGGACTAATCCATCGGTATAGTCGTTGTGTGAGAGAGAAAATAATTTGTCTTAATTATTTTATCACACTTGTACACTTGGTGTATTGAGCGGATCGCTTGAGACTTATCAATTAGGATTGCCGTTGATAATTGATTCAAGTCTCAGAGTATTTTATTCTTAATCCCCGATACTATTGCGGGTGTGTATATTAATTATTTTCCAAAGGAATTAACCGATTTAATTATTGGGTTAATTACCGGCTAAGTTGGGTCACTATATTTTATATATGACATGCCGTGAATACTTGACGGGAAAGTGTATCCCGGAAGGGTTGATAATATCCCCGAGATGAGTTCATAAGGAATTATTATGTAAACCTCATGAGTGGATTTGTTCCGCATAATAATTAAGGATGAATGGTACTAGTCTCGGATAAAAGAGATGAATAAATTAATTAGCAATAAATTAATTTTATTCATGGATATTTAAATCTTAAATACACGGAATAAATAATACTACAGGAGAAATATTATTTGATATAATATGGTTTAATATTGGGAGTGCAATTAATTTATATAGTGGAAAATAAATTAATTAATATTGATGGGATTAATAAATTTGGGCTTGGGCTCAATTTAATCATCAATATTGGAAGCCCAATATTCCACCTCCTTTAGATCCCCTACGTAGCCTATAAAAGCACTACATGGTCTTCACAATTTAATACACCATAAGATTATCATACTTGATATTTTAGAGAGTTCATGAAGTAGATCCATAGAGTTCGGAGGATCGTCGCCCACACGACGTTCGAACGAGGTGCAATGAATACGTAGGAAGATTCAAAGGTCTTCAATTGATTTCGTTTCTCCGCACAACGAATCAAAGGTAAAATCACAAACTCCCTTGTGTGATTTTATGTGAATTAATTGTAATATATACATGAACGCACGATCCGGGAAAACGATGAACTTCGGGGACGGGGATTCGAGATCCCCGGCGAAGATCAAGACGAACCCTCGGCTGGGAGCCGAGGGGTGGCGGTCGAGCACTAGGGCTTCGACCGCCGGCAGCGGTCACACGAGGGGAGCCCCGGCTGGAAGCCGGGGCGAGCGATCGACCTAGGGTCGATCGCTGGGGGCTGCCGCGGGCTTACGCCGCGGCTGGGTGCCCCCTCCCCGGTCGGTGGTGGCGGTGAGTCACCGGACTCACCGCCGGGGGCTGCTAGGCAGCCCCACGCGATCGATGATGATCGCAAGCCCCGATGGGGCTCGGCTAGGGTTTCGGCCACGGGTTCATCCCGCGGCGATGCTCCGGTCGGGCTCCGGATATCGTGGTGTTCGTGATCGGTTTCCGGCGATGGGATTTCGGTCGGGGTTATCGGTTCCGCAATTTTTGATACCCTGGGATATCGATTTCCAACAATTGGTATCAGAGCGTTGGGTTTCGTGTTCATGTATATGTTCAATTATCGTTCTACCTTGCAGGGATCCGACTATCATGGTTTAATTAATTGTTAATTATTTTTACCATGATTATTCGTTTATTAAACTCTCGGACATGTCGAGATTCGTTTTGTGTGGATGAATGCTTGTAATAGTAAAAATTCGGGGGTTGACCGAATTTAGATTTATTATTATTGTTCTATGTTTTCCGGAAATTGTATAGGGTCGATTTCATGTATAGAATCGATACCGGAATCGTAAATTTATTATTTTGTAATTTATTTACGTTGGATCGATGCCGAGACGACCGCCGGAGAACACGTGTGACGAAGAAGACGAAGTGGACGAAAAACAGGGGGGGTGATCCCCATGAGGATCGATCGACCCGCCGCGGAGGGGCTGCCCGCTAGGGTTTCCGGCCACGCCGACCACCGGTGGTGGTGGCGCGTGGGCCGGGATCGGCGGCGGTGGTGGTGCCCGACGGTGGTGGTCGACGGTGGGGGTGGTGTGGGGTTCCCCAACTCATGCTACTCCTACCAAGATTCACTTTCCTAATTAATTCGGTTTTCCTATTTTGAGTATTCCTAAGTTTGGGAACTCTCATGGAAATAGGAAAAGAATTAATTGGAATTAATTTATTTCCTTATTCTATTATAGAAGTCTTCTAAAATATTCAAGTCTTACTTGGATAGGATTCTAGAGATTTAATAGAATTGGAAAGGAAAATAATTAATTATTAAATTAATTTATTTCCTAATTGATTATTCCTATTTTATGGGAATTTTCATGGACATGGAAATTAATTAATTTTTGGAAAGTAGAAGAGTCCTAGTTTATTTTATTTCCTTATTCTATTATAGAAATATTCTAGAATGTTCCAAGTCTTACTTGGATAGGATTCTAGAGATTTAATAGAATTACAAAGGAAAATAAATAAATAAAAATATTAATAATATTTAATTTTATTTTTGATTTATTCGATTGACTTAATTTTCGAATTAAGTATATTTTGGATTTATTAAAAATAAATAGATTTAAATATTGGAATTAATATTCTCGTCACATGGAGCATTCAAGAACGAAGACTGAAGACTAGAAGATGCGTACGGAGATGGAATAAAGCCATGATAGTCGGAAAATAATTTTCTAGCATTATTTTGACTATGTGATATTATGTGCTTTATTGCTTGTATGCATGCTATATGTGTTTACTTTATGCACTAGATAGCGTATCCCTTTGTTATAAAAAGCTAAGTGGGAGAGGGGATGGAAACATTCCCATTGTCTCCATTACTGTTCTCTTGGTGACATTTATGAGCTTTCGAAGTTCATATAGACATGTCATTAGAGGAGAATTCTTGTAATTCCTTTTACAAGAAACATTGATTAAGTTTATCAAGCAATGCCTAATTTGTCTTTCTGAAACTGACTTCAAGTCGACTCATTCTCACCCCGGGGAGTGGAATGGAGCCAAAGCCACTTGGTCATGTGGATGACAAAAATTAGAGACCTTCGTACCATTTCTTGAAATGGATCGTTTGTCTGCTCGGCTCCCTCATCTAATGAGAGATAGGGTTGTTCGCATGGTGAATCACTGGTTAGAAACTTCGAGTTTCACTTATGATTCTCCGCGTCTTGATTTACGAAAATCGAATGGATCATGTAATTGGGAGTCAATTATAAAAGTCTCTTGGTGTAGTAAACATCCACACCACGTGGCTTGCTATACTAACGAATTTTGGATTAATTGATGTAGACAGTTATAAGTAATTGTGAAGAATTGTGAAGTTATCGTAAACGTCCACACCACGTGGCTTGCGGCGATGTAGCAATTCCAAACGATTTAATTTAGTGCTGAGTAATGGTTTACACTTAGATACGCGTTATAGTATTCCTCCCCACGAGGTTACGCTATAAGTGATGTATGACCAAAGAAAATCTAATTGCTAAATCATTTGGGTGGGTAAATGTCCACACCACGTGGCTTGCCTTACCTGATGGGATTTTAGATGTAATTAGTAATTTAATGATATTTTTCGAGGGAGATAATATCGGATATTAAATTGATTGTTTGTTTAAATGTGCTTATAGGTTTAGAGAATAGCTATGACTCCATTTTCTGTGATACTCGAGGAGAATAAACTCACTGGCCCCAATTATATTGATTGGAGGAGAAATTTGGACATTGTCCTGACTTCTGAAGAGTACAAATTTGTACTCTATGATGTGTGCCCTGCTGAGCCCACGGATGCCTCAACTAATGAGGAAAAGGAAGCATATCGGAAGTGGAAAAAGGCTGATGAAATGGCTAGGTGTTATATTTTGGCTTCTATGTCAAATGTACTCCAAACCCAGCATCAGTCGATGGACACCGCCTATTATATGTTGTCTAACCTCAAAGAGATGTTTGGAGAGCAAGATCGTGCGGCAAGGCAAGAAGCCATTGTTGGAGTTGTGTACTTAATGTCTAGATTTAAGTAACGGTAAACTCCCCGTCATAGCATTTAATCTATTAAATTAACGAACAATTGTTTTGCTTTTAATTACTTGATAATTAAATAAATGCAAACCATGGTTCTGGATTTTATACGTTGTAGTTAGTATGGTGTGCATGGGCACACAGAAGATCATACTATCGGTTACTCGTATTTAATCGAACAGTTGCTCACGACCTAGATGGACACGAACTAATCTATCGGTATAGTCGTTGTGTGAGAGAGAAAATAATTTATCTTAATTATTTTATCACACTTGTACACTTGGTGTATTGAGCGGATCGTTGAGATTCATCGATTAGGATTGCCGGCGATAATCGATTCGAGTCTCAGAGTATTTTATTCTTAATCCCCGATATTGTTGCGGGTGTGTATATTTAATATAAGTGACTTTGATTTACCAAAGGAATTAACCGATTTAATTATTGGGTTAATTACCGGTTAAGTTGGGTCACTATATTTTATATATGGCATGCCGTGAATGATTGACCGGACAGTGTATCCCGGAAGGGTTGATAATATCCCCGAGATGAGTTCAAAAGGAATTATTGTGTAAACCTCATGAGTGGATTCGTTCCGCACAATAATTAAGGTTGAATGGTACTAGTCTCGGATTCAAGAGATGAATATAAATTAATTAGCAATAAATTAATTTTATTCATGGATATTTAAATCTTAAATACACGGAATAAATAATACTACCGGAGAAATATTATTTGATATAATATGGTTTAATATTGGGAGTGCAATTAATTTATATAGTGGAAAATAAATTAATTAATATTAATGGGAGATTAATAGATTTGGGCTTGGGCTCAATTTAATCATTAATATTGGAAGCCCAATATTCCACCTCCTTTAGATCCCCTACGTAGCCTATAAAAGCACTACATGGTCTTCTCTTTTCTACACACATCATAACTTGAAGATCACAATTCTTCTAGAGAGAGAAAGTAGAGAGAGAGAGAAGAGGATCCATAAGCTTGGAGGATCGTCGCCCACTCGACGTTCAAGCTAGTGCAAGGAATACGTGGGAAGATTCGAAGGTCTTCAACTTAGATTCGTTTCTCCGCACAACGAATTAAAAGGTAAAATCACATACTCTCTTCTATGAATTTATGTGGATTAATTGTGATGCATACATGAATGGACGATCCGGGTAAACGACGAGCTTCGGGGACGGGGATTCGAGATCCCCGGCGAAGGTTCAAAGGACCCTCGGCTGGGAGCCGAGGGGTGCGATCGAGCCCTAGGGCATCGATCGCGGGGCCCACACGAGGACGCCCCGGCTGGACGCCGGGGCACGCGATCGACCGCGGGGTCGATCGCCGGGCGAGCCGCGGCTGGGCCGCGGCGGGTGCGCTGGGCGCACCGCCCTCCTCGGCGGCGGCGGTGAGTCGCCGGACTCACCGCCGGGGGCTGTTCGGAACAGCCCCACGGGGATGCGCGTGCATCCCCGGCGATCGCTAGGGTTAGCGATCGCGAGCCCCGTGCGGGGGCTCGGCTGGGCGCGCGGGTCCGTCCCGTGCGGTGCTCGGTCGAGCTCCGGCTCGTACGGTGGTTCGCGGTTTCATCTCCGGCGAGAGGTTTTCGGTCGGGTTATTATTTTCCGCAATTTTTTTTAATGGCCCGGGATACCGAATTCCAACAATTGGTATCAGAGCGTTTGGTTTCGTGTTCATGTATGTGTTCAATTGTGTTCTACCTTGCAGGGATTCCGACTATCATGGTTTAATTAATTGTTAATTATTCGTTTAATTAATTGCTATTTAATTTACCATGATTGTTCGTTTATTAAACTCTCGGACATGTCGAGATTCGTTTTGTGTGGATGAATGCTTGTAATAGTAAAAATTCGGGGGTTGACCGAATTTAGGATTTATTATTACGTTCTACGTTTTCCGGAAAGTGTATAGGGTCGATTTCATGTATAGAATCGATACCGGAATTGTAAATTTATTTCTTGTAATTTATTTACGTTGGATCGATGCCGAGACGACCGCCGGAGAACTCATGTGACGAAGGAGATGAAGAGAGGGACTAGGGCTCGGGATCGATGGGATCGATCCCATGATGAGATCGATCGACCGGGGGCTGCCCGCGGACTTCCGGCCGCGCCGGCCACCGGTGGTGGTGGCGCGTGGCTGGGGGACGACGGCGGTGGTGCCCGGCGGTGGTGGTGGTCGGCGGTAAGGGGTGGTGCGGGGATCCCCAACCCGTACTACTCCTACTCCTACCAAGATACTACTTACCTAATTGATTCAAGTTTTCCTATTTTGAGTATTCCTAAGTATGGGAACTCTCATGGAGATAGGAAAAGAATTAATTAATATTATTTATTTCCTTATTCTATTATGGAAGTCTTCTAGATTTTTCAAGTTCTACTTGGAATAGGAATCTAGAGATATAATAGAATTAGATAGGAAAAGAATTAATATTATTTATTTCCTTATTCTATTATGGAAGTCTTCTAGATTTTTCAAGTTCTACTTGGAATAGGAATCTAGAGATTTAATAGAATTAGATAGGAAAATAATCAATTAATTTATTTCTATTTGATTATTCCTATTTTATGGGAATTTTCATGGACATGGAAATTAATTAATCTTGGAAAGTAGAAGAGTCCTAATTTATTTTATTTCCTTATTCTATTATAGAAGTCTTCTAGAATATTCCAAGTTTGACTTGGATAGATTATTCTAGAGATTTAATAGAATTAGATAGGAAAATAAATAAATAAAAATATTAATAATATTTAATTTTATTTTTGATTTATTCGATTGACTTAATTTTCGAATTAAGTATCTTTTGGATTTATTAAAATTAAATAGACTTAAATATTGGGATTAATATTCTCGTCACATGGAGCATTCAAGAACGAAGACTGAAGACTAGAAGACGCATACGGAGATGGAATAAAGCCATGATAGTCGGAAAATAATTTTTCTAGCTTATTTTGACTATGTGATATGTGCTTTATTACTTGTATGCATGCTTATGTGTTTAATTATGCATTAGATAGCGTATCCCTTTGTTATAAAAAGCTAAGTGGGAGCGGGGATGGAAACATTCCCATGGTCTCCATTACTGTTCTCTTGGTGACTCTTATGAACTTTTGAAGATCATATAGATGTGTCATTGGAGGAGAATTCTTGTAATTCCTCTTACAAGAAACATTGATTAAGTTTATCAAACAATGCCTAATTTGTCTTTCTGAAACTGACTTCAAGTCGACTCATTCTCACCCCGGGGAGTGGAATGGAGCCAAAGCCACTTGGTCATGTGGATGACACAAATTAGAGGCAGTCGTACCATTCTTTGATAGATGGATCGATTGTCTGCTCGGCTCCCTCATCTAATGAGAGATAGGGTTGTTCGCATGGTGAGTCACTGGTTAGAAACTTCGAGTTTCACTTATGATTCTCCGCGTCTTGATTTACAAAATCGAATGCATCTTGTAATTGGGAGTCAATTATAAAAGTCTCTTAGTATAGTAAACGTCCACACAACGTGGCTTGCTATACTGACGGATTTTGGATTAATTGATGTAGACAGTTGTAAGGAATTGTGAAGATTTGTGAAGTTGTCGTAAACGTCCACACAACGTGGCTTGCGGTGATGTAGCAATTCCAAACGATTTACTTTGGTGCTGAGTAATGGTTTACACTTAGATACGCCTTGTAGTATTCCTCCCACCGAGGTTCCGCTATAAGCGATGTATGACCAAAGAAAAACTAATTGCTAAATCATTTGGGTGGGTAAACGTCCACACACCGTGGCTTGCCTTACCTGATGGGATTTTAGATGTAATTAGTAATTTAATGATATTATTTGAGGGAGATAATATCGGATATTAAATTGATTGTTTGTTTAAAAGTGCTTATAGGTTTAGAGAATAGCTATGAACCCACTTTCTATGATACTCAAGGAGCATAAGCTCACTGGCCCCAACTACATTGATTGGAAGAGAAATTTAGACATTGTCCTAACTTCTGAGGAGTACAAGTTCGTACTCCATGAAGTGTGCCCTGCTGAGCCCACGGCTGCCTCAACTGATGAGGAAAAACTAACATATCGGAAGTGGAAAAAGGCTGATGAAATGGCTAGGTGTTATATTTTGGCTTCCATGTCAAATGTACTCCAAACCCAACATGAGTCGATGGACACTGCCTATGATATGATGTTTAACCTCAAGGAGATGTTTGGGGAGCAAGATCGTGCGGCAAGGCAAGAAGCCATGAGAGTCCTCATGACAACTACTCAGTCTGAAGGAACGCCCGTAGGGGAGCACGTTCTTAAGATGATGGGTCTGTTGAATGAGCTTGAGATCCTAGGAGCTCAAATTGATGCTGAGACGCAAGTCGACATCATACTCCAGTCTCTGACCCCTAGTTTTGAGCAGTTTCGCATGAGTTATAATATGGGTAAACTATCTTATTCTCTTGCGCAACTCCTGACTGAACTGAAGGCGGCAGAGGGGATCTACAAGAAGGGCAAGTCTCAAGCGCTTGTAGCTACCAAGTCCAAAGGCTTTAAGCCTGGTGGAGGTAGGGGCAAGAGAAGGAAGCAAACCCGGAAACCCAGTGGTGTCAAGAGGACTGTACCACAAATGGGGGCTGCAAAGCCAAAGGGTAAGTGCTTCCGATGCAACAAGATGGGACACTGGAAGTCTGAATGTCCTCTCAAAGGTACGAAATCTTCTTTAGTCGTAAAAACATAGTCAGCGGTGTTATCTACCAGAATTCTGGTGTGTAGATATGGAACCACTGACGGTATGTGCATTTTTGAATGCAGGGGTTCCAGAAAACCCGGCGACTTAGAGAGGAAGAGTTCGAGTCTACACGGGCAAAGCTGTAGAGGAGGCAGCGGTTGCGGTGGAAGACATTTATCTGCTTTAGTAGTTAAATAGGATTTCATTTCAAAGTTATTGCATTATGTACCCCTCTATTTTAGAAAGAACGTTTTGTTCTGGATTTCTACTATTAATGAATAGATATTTTATTTCTTTAATCATTGGATGATTTTGATAAGAAATAATGGCATTATCTATTCTGGTACATTAGATAGCAATATATGAATGATAGATCCTAAGTCTACCCCAATGCAACAAACCGTTCTATAACTTGTTTTACTTGTTAGATATTTCTTTAATTAATCATTATACTTGTGAATTCTTATACTTAGTAGTATTTTCAAATAAGATTCAAATGGTCGAAATTGATTTGATCAATTATAGTTGAAGGAATGGACCTTCCGACCTAAGGATTGAATTTGAAGGATAATACGTCTAAGCAAACCTCCTTGTAAAAGGATAGAATTCAAACAAGTATTGGAAATGATTAGATATGCAGACATATGTGTATATTAGAAAGGTACGAGTAATTCTTTCAAGAATACTCAAGTGATGGATTAGAATGCTTGATGTGCCATAAAAGCAAAGTGTTTTGACTAGTCAATGGACACAAAGCGATTATGGGGAACCATAAAAGTATATCCATTAGAAGCCTGCGACTCGGTCGCGGAGGCCATCACCTATCTGAATAACACATAGCATAATCAAAGATTGGGATTCAATCCCAAAAGGGCGCGCCATACACTTACGTGTAGAGATGGTACGCTATAAATAAGAAATGGAAATCTAATAGTAAATAGAGCAAGTTGTTCGGAACTACCTATGTTCTATGGATATTCCTAGATACAACGGCATATTGAATATGGTTGTAGGATGTCCTAGATGAACAAAGCATTGTGTGTTCTATAGTACTATGAACCAGAGGGACGTCTCGTCCGGTTCATAGAGGAAGACTATTAGATGGACCACAAAGCCTGAACTGACGTAATACTTTGAAATGAGAAGAAGGACAAAAGACTAGGAACCAGCCAAACCGAGTAGAAGTACACCACATACTGCACCTATTGTTATTACTGTTATACACCGGGACGCCATTGCAGTGGGAGGTTGTTGGACAACCAGAGATATTCATAAGGCTAGAGGAGTTCGGACTCTGGATCTAGTAAAGATGAAATCGACCCCTAGCTCTGCATAAGGGCAGTACTAGATCTAAATGTGCCTGCTTGGAACAATAAGGATTATTGTTAAGAGGCTAGATCATTTAGAGTACAAGCTTAGTAAATCCATTTATGGATTGAATTAAAGCTGTGAATCGTGGAACTTGCGAATTGATGGGATAGTCCATTTGATGGATTCATCAAAAGGCATAGACGAAAGGTGTATTAGAGAAGTGATGGAAACAAGGTGGTGTTTCTCGGAGAATTTATGTAGATAAAATTTTATCATTGGCAACAATGTAAAAATATTGTCAGACATAAAATAATGGTTGTCTAAATAAATCGAGATATAAGATTGAGAAGAAGTTAGAGCTTGTTCTTAAGATCTTATGATCTAGAGATAAGAACATTGTACTTCTCCTAGACATCTTATACGATTAAGGTTTGTTTTAAACATGCATACTTCTGAGAAAGGTTATTGCCTTTCAGAGACAGAATATACATCTATCTAAAGGTTGTGTGTTCGAACACATGAAGGAGATAGATGAGGACAAAGCAGTTTCCTATACTTCAAGTATGGAAAGCTTTATAGATGCAATGTTGTAAAACAAGAACCTGATATCATCTATGCGGTTTGCATAGTGAGAGGATATCAAGGTAATCTAGGCAAGAGATTTTCGGATGCTGTAATAGTACTTGCAAAGTACTGGATTATTAAGCAAAACGAAATCCTCTTTGATTACAAAATTCTCAGATCCAAAGATCAAAGAAAGGACCAGTGAAAGTCGATATCAGGCTATGTGTTCACTTTTAGAAAGAGGTGGAACCATGAAATGAAAGAGTGATAAGCAGGATGCTTCTCAGACTCTCTCATAACCGAATAGCAGCCTCAGAGGCAGCGGAAGTTTTGGTTAGGTTCCGGGATAACCTCTTGACTTGGATATGACTCTTAGTTTACCAAAGGCTATTGAATAGCGGTGCATGGTGAACTAGAAGAGGTCATAAGTCAAAAGTGATGTTAACACATAGAGCAAGTACCACCTGATACGAGTCATCGTCAGGGGAGACGACGTAGTAGTCACCAAGATAACTTCAGAGCGGCAACCTAGATTGCTCACTCACATAGTACTTCTCGGAAGTACACTTTAAAGCACGTGATGAGTATGGGAACCGGGAGTTTGGAGGAAATGACTAGACCTTAGTACAAGTGGGAGATTGTTGGAGTTGTGTACTTAATGTCTAGATTTAAGTAACGGTAAACTCCCCGTCATAGCATTTAATCTATTAAATTAACGAACAATTGTTTTGCTTTTAATTACTTGATAATTAAATAAATGCAAACCATGGTTCTGGATTTTATACGTTGTAGTTAGTATGGTGTGCATGGGCACACAGAAGATCATACTATCGGTTACTCGTATTTAATCGAACAGTTGCTCACGACCTAGATGGACACGAACTAATCTATCGGTATAGTCGTTGTGTGAGAGAGAAAATAATTTATCTTAATTATTTTATCACACTTGTACACTTGGTGTATTGAGCGGATCGTTGAGATTCATCGATTAGGATTGCCGGCGATAATCGATTCGAGTCTCAGAGTATTTTATTCTTAATCCCCGATATTGTTGCGGGTGTGTATATTTAATATAAGTGACTTTGATTTACCAAAGGAATTAACCGATTTAATTATTGGGTTAATTACCGGTTAAGTTGGGTCACTATATTTTATATATGGCATGCCGTGAATGATTGACCGGACAGTGTATCCCGGAAGGGTTGATAATATCCCCGAGATGAGTTCAAAAGGAATTATTGTGTAAACCTCATGAGTGGATTCGTTCCGCACAATAATTAAGGTTGAATGGTACTAGTCTCGGATTCAAGAGATGAATATAAATTAATTAGCAATAAATTAATTTTATTCATGGATATTTAAATCTTAAATACACGGAATAAATAATACTACCGGAGAAATATTATTTGATATAATATGGTTTAATATTGGGAGTGCAATTAATTTATATAGTGGAAAATAAATTAATTAATATTAATGGGAGATTAATAGATTTGGGCTTGGGCTCAATTTAATCATTAATATTGGAAGCCCAATATTCCACCTCCTTTAGATCCCCTACGTAGCCTATAAAAGCACTACATGGTCTTCTCTTTTCTACACACATCATAACTTGAAGATCACAATTCTTCTAGAGAGAGAAAGTAGAGAGAGAGAGAAGAGGATCCATAAGCTTGGAGGATCGTCGCCCACTCGACGTTCAAGCTAGTGCAAGGAATACGTGG
Source organism: Euphrasia confusa (assembly GCA_954870475.1). Taxonomy (NCBI): domain Eukaryota; kingdom Viridiplantae; phylum Streptophyta; class Magnoliopsida; order Lamiales; family Orobanchaceae; genus Euphrasia; species Euphrasia confusa. The sequence goes on along the minus strand of OX940949.1, from coordinate 47,980,903 downwards.
GAAGATTCGAAGGTCTTCAACTTAGATTCGTTTCTCCGCACAACGAATTAAAAGGTAAAATCACATACTCTCTTCTATGAATTTATGTGGATTAATTGTGATGCATACATGAACGGACGATCCGGGTAAACGACGAGCTTCGGGGACGGGGATTCGAGATCCCCGGCGAAGGTTCAAAGGACCCTCGGCTGGGAGCCGAGGGGTGCGATCGAGCCCTAGGGCATCGATCGCGGGGCCCACACGAGGACGCCCCGGCTGGACGCCGGGGCACGCGATCGACCGCGGGGTCGATCGCCGGGCGAGCCGCGGCTGGGCCGCGGCGGGTGCGCTGGGCGCACCGCCCTCCTCGGCGGCGGCGGTGATTCGCCGGACTCACCGCCGGGGGCTGTTCGGAACAGCCCCACGGGGATGCGCGTGCATCCCCGGCGATCGCTAGGGTTAGCGATCGCGAGCCCCGTGCGGGGGCTCGGCTGGGCGCGCGGGTCCGTCCCGTGCGGTGCTCGGTCGAGCTCCGGCTCGTACGGTGGTTCGCGGTTTCATCTCCGGCGAGAGGTTTTCGGTCGGGTTATTATTTTCCGCAATTTTTTTTAATGGCCCGGGATACCGAATTCCAACAGCCATGAGAGTCCTTATGACAACTACTCAGTCTGAAAGAACGCCCGTTGGGGAGCACGTTCTTAAGATGATAAATTTGTTGAATGAACTTGATATCCTAGGAGCTCAAATTGATGGTGAGACGCAAGTCGACATCATACTCCAGTCTCTGACCCCTAGTTTTGAGCAGTTTCGCATGAGTTATAATATGGGTAAACTATCTTATACTCTTGCGCAACTCCTGACTGAACTAAAGGCGGCAAAGGGGATCTACAAGAAGGGCAAGTCTCAAGCGCTTGTAACTACCAAGTCCAAAGGCTTGAAGCCTGTTGGAGGTAGGGGCAAGAAAAGGAAGCAAACCTGGAAACCCAGTGGTGCCAAGAGGAATGGACCACGAGTGGGGGCTGCCAAGCCAAGAGGCAAGTGCTTCCGATGCAATAAGTCTGGACACTGGAAGTCTGAATGTCCTCTCAAAGGTACGAATTTTTCTTTAGTCGTAAAAACATAGTCAGCGGTATTATCTACCAGAATTCTGGTGTGTAGATATGGAAACCACTGACGGTATGTGCATTTTTAAAATGCAGGGGTTCCAGAAAACCCGACGACTTAGAGAAGAAGAGTTCGAGTCTACATGGGCAAAGCTGTAGAGGAGGCAGCTGTTGCAGTGGAAGACATTTATCTATGAGTAGTTAATTAGGATTTCATTTCAAGTTTATTGCTTTATGTACCCCTTTAATTTTAGAAAGAACTTTTGTTCTGGATTTCTATTATTTATGAATGGATATTTTATTTCTTTAATCATTTGATGATTTTGATAAGAAATAATGGTATTATCTATTCTGGTACATTAGATAGCAATAATATGAATGATAAATCCTTAGTCTACCACGATGCAACAAACCGTTCTATAACTTGTTTTACTTATTAGATATATTTCTTACTAAATCATTATACTTGTGAATTCTTGTACTTAGTAGTATTTATTCAAATGAGATTCAAAAGGTCGAAATTGATTTGATCAATTATAGTTGAAGGAATGGACCTTCCGACCTAAGAATTAAATTTGGAAGATAATATAACTAAGCAAACCTTTCTGGATAAAGGGTAGATTTCGGACAAGTATTGAGAACGATTTAATACTTATATAAGCAGACATATGTGTAATTAGAAAAGTGGGAGTAATTCTTACTCAAAGATGGATTAGAATGCTTGATGTGCCATAAAAGCGAAGTGTTTTAGTCACAAAGCAATTATGGGGAACCTTCGAAGTATATCCATTAAAAAGCCTGCGACTTTGTCGCGGAGGCTACCACCTATCTAAATAACACATAGCATAATCAAAGAATGTGATTGGATCCCAAATGACTACACCATACACTCACGTGTAGAAATGGTGTGTCAAAAATAAGAAATGGGATTCTAATAGTAAAAGGACAAGTTGTTCGGAACTACCTATGTTCTATGGATATTCGGAAACAACGGCACATTCAATGTGGTTGTAAGATATCCTAGATGAACAAAATATTGTGTGTTCTATAGTACTTTGAACCAGAAGGACGTTAGCTCTAACGCCCGGTTCTTAGAGAAAGACTATTAGATGAACAACAAAGCCCTAACTGACGTAATACCTTGGAATGAGAAAAGGACAAAGACTAGGATCCATCCAAACCGAGTAGAAGTACACCACTAACTGCACCTACTGTTATTACTGTTTATACACTGGAATGCCATTGCAGTGGGAGGTTGTTTGACGACCAGAGATGTTCATAAGACTAGAAGAGTTTCGAACTCTGGATCTAGTAAAGATGAAATCGATCCCTAGCTCTGCACAAGGAAAGTATTAGATCTAAATGTGTCTACTTAGAAAGCAATAAAGGTTTATTGTTACACTACAAAAAATTATACTTTTCTTGACGATTTTTTGCGACGACATTAAATTCGTTACAAATTCTCCCTTAAATGTGACAAAATTTATTTTTCGTCACTTAATATATTGATTTAATGACAATTTTTTATTTTGTCACAAAACATATTGTTTTTCCTGACAAATGTTTATTTTGTCAATAAAAATATATTTTTTCGTCATTATTTAAAATTTATCTGGACAAAAATAAAAAATTTGTCACGTAAATATTTGGTGACGACATTTATAGTAATTAGAGACAATATTCAAAGTCATTAAAGAAAATACTTTTATGACAAAATTATATTTCGTCATTAATTCTTTAAAATTAAAAATGACATAATTATTCGTCAAAATATTTGTTGAGACGAAAATAATTCTTAATAATGACAATTATATGTGTCATATATTATAATATTTAATGACGATGTTAGTTTAGGTCATTAATTAATACAAGTAATTTACAACATTTTTTTTTTGTCATCAATACTTAAATTTTGGCAACCGTCAAATTATTTGTCACGTTTAATTGTAAAAGTTCACTACATTCTACTAAAAAAATCGTTGTTATAAATAAGATTAAAAAAATACATAAGACTATAAGAGTGTTAATAAAATTAATTTATTCCTTAATTTCTTCCAATCTTTCTGTTCTCAATCGAAGCAACAAACATACCCAATCTACCGTCTCTCCGATCGCCTTTCGAGTACCGCCTACGTCTCCCTGTCGCCATCATCCATCACTCCTCTCCTCCTCTCCACTCGGTGCTGTCAGTCGTTAGTATTCCTCTCCTCCTCTCCACTCGATCCCGTCATCGTGAACAAGAAATTACCGAAGTAGCCCCAATTAACCATCCCTACTATTTCTTCGGTGATTATAGTTTCTACCGATCGCTTGGGTAAATTTTATTTTAATTGGCCGAAACAAGCTTATATGTTTTTATTACATTTTTCTTGATAGTCGTTGTTGATATTCTGGAGTAGCAAGAAGAGTAAGCACTCTTCTCTTTTATGTTCAATTGCAAAAAATGTTGATTTGGAATTAAAAATATTGTCATTAGTATTTTATTTTAATAATTGGCTGTAAGTGCTTTTTGGTTTGTGTGTTTCTTATCATGGTGTTTTATTTTCTTCCAATTTCATCAATCCATTTCCAGCGACTGGTGTTTTGTGATAACATGGGTGATAACAATTTGGGGAATTCCATTGTTTATTGGTTTCTGTATTTTTTTTTTCACGTACTCCTGTTTTTAATATTGTCGTTTGTCGATTTATCTCTATTCGATCGTAACGAAGAGCATTCACGATCAATACAATCGAGACTCGATGACAAACGAGTCTCTCTTCGCTTATGGAAAATGAGATTGCTTCAACATGTATTCTTATCACAATAGACAAAATATTTCTAAAATCTATTGATGATTGTTCTGACTTTTGCAATTTTTTCGGTTCCTAAATTGTTTAGGAGAATTCCACAGTTTCGCTTCCGGTTTACCGAAATTTCAGTTCAATCAACCCGAAACAAAACCGTTATCCACCCCTATTTCTGTGTATATCGATAGGTTAGTTAAGAACTTTTGCTTTGAACCTTTCTGTGTATATGTTGTTAATATCTTGTCTAGGAACCTTTGTACTTGGTTCAGAACCTTGTTGTGTATATTTTGTTAATATCTATCTTTATGTTCTACTAAATACTTTAGTTTGTGGACCAAAGTGCAATACCTAATAACTGTAAATGATAACAAAGTCTTTGAGTTTGTTCACAACCAGTAGATGCCTTTTGTGTTTATATTATTTTAGAGATCCAATTAAGATATAAAATAGTTGCAAAATAGTTATAAACAATTTTTTTTACGTATAACAAAATGTACAAAAGAATAGAGAAAAAAGAAGTAGAGGAAGTATAACAAAATGTACAAAAGAATAGGGAAAAAAGAAGTAGAGGAAAATGATCGTAATTTTTAAGAACATTCATTAGTTAAATTATTTTATGCCCACACTCAAGTTAAAATTCCACCAGCAATTTGTATAAGAAAGATTTGCTTTTTATTTTATTAGATTGTTGTTATTGTTTATTCGATTGTTCTTAATTTTTATCTTCATTTCCTCATATTAATTGCCAGACTTTTTTAGAAACATTTATTTATTGACATACTTTCGAAATTTACCCTTGACTTTTTTAATGTTTCTTTCTAAGTCACATTGTTTATATTCTTAACTACATAGTTTATTAACTCATCGTCTTTTGAATATTTTACAGTTCATAATGGACAAAAGTTGGATGCGTGGAACAAAGTGGTCTGACATCTATGTAGACGGAGTAAATTGTTTTATGCAATTCGTTAGAACTCATTTGGGTCAAGATTGTGATGTTCGATGCCCGTGTAAGAATTGCATGAACTTAAGCTTTAAGGATCAGAAAACAGTTAAACGTCATGTATTGGAGAATGGGATAGATCCAGGGTACGTTACATGGTTTTATCATGGTGAACCTAGATTGGATAATGAGAATATAAGTAATGGTGGTTCGACAGAAGATAGCAACAACGAAGAAGATGATGGAATTAGGGAGATGTTGTTTGACCTTGGTGAAGAATACGCTCAACAAAATTGTGATGATATGCCAAGGTATGATAACAATTCTAGTGGTATCCCTGATTATCTTGAGACACTCGTGAAAGATACTCAAACCGAATTATATCCCGGATGTAAGAAGATTTCAAGGATATCATTTATTATTAAGTTGCTTCACTTAAAAGTATACAACAAGTTGAGTAACAGAGCTATAGATATGATGTTGAGCTTGATGAAGTCGGCTTTTCCAGATGGTGAAACTCTACCATCCTCTTGCTATGAAGCTAAAAAATATTTGCGCGAACTTGGATTAGGATATGAATGTATCCATGCATGCAAGTATGATTGTGTCCTATTTTGAAATTAGAATAAAAACTTGGAAGTTTTCCCTACTTGTGGGACATCTCGTTGGAAAATTAACAACGGAACCAGTAAAAAGATACCTCATAAAATCTTGAGGTATTTTCCTGTGACACCTAGACTACAACGTCTTTTCATGTCTTCAAAAACCTCTAAGAAAATGGTATGGCATAAAGAAAAACGTATAGACGATGATTATATGAGACATCCTGCACTCTATTGCGTGGAAAAGCTTTGATAGTAAGTATCAGTGGTTTTCTAATGATTCAAGAAATGTCAGACTTGCTTTGGCAGCCAATGGTTTTAATCCATTTGGAAACATGAGTTCCACTTATAGTATGTGGCCTGTGATTCTAGCACCATTAAATCTCCCTCCTTGGGATTGCATGAAACAATCGTTTCTTATGTTGTCGTTGCTAATTCCAGGGAAAAAGTCACCAGGGAAAGATATTGATGTGTATCTACAGCCTTTGGTCAAAGAATTAACTGAATTATGGGTTGAAGGTTCAGAAACTTTTGACGTCTCTTCCAAACAAAAGTTTAAAATGCATGCTGCTATCTTATGGACAATAAACGACTTCCCAGCATACGGTGACCTGTCTGGATGGACTACTAAAGGATACATGGCTTGCCCAAAATGTAATGAGCAAACTTGCGCTCAAAGGTTACGCAACAAGCTGTGTTATATGGGACATCGTCGAGATTTACCAAGAGATCATGCTTGGAGGAGAAGTAAGAAGTTCAATGGCAAAATGGAAAACAGAGAGCGGCCGAGAGAACTGAGCGGAGATGATGTGTTGTTACAATTGGAGAGAATTCAGGAGCAAACACCAGGTAAATAAATAAGGAGAGCGGCCATTTGTGCGGCTTCCACATCCGGACGATCTAGACAAGAGGAGTGACGAGGTCATTCACAAGGAGAGCTTCGAGAGGCTGATCCATTTGAACTGGTTCAATCGACTCAACACCACCTCAACGACATCAACGAATCACTTCGTCACCATAAGTAAGTAATCGTTGAACTTTATATATATATATATATATATATATTGGATGTGTATATATATATGTTTATAATGTGTTCTTATACACATTAAGTGTGCACTAAGATCATGGCATAGTAGATCTATTGCTTTACACGCTTCCGCACACACGGTGTATCGATCGGATCGGTATACCGGTACCTTCAATTGGTATCCGAGCCTAGGGCTCGTGCACACTTTTGTGTTGGACACGAAGGTTAATTCAACATAATTGGATTACTTGTTTATTTGTATCTATGTGATTAGATGTAAGGCCGGCCACCGTTAGTGGTCGGGTGAATGAAATTGTCGTTTTTTACGTTTCGATTGGCCGTAGTATTTGAGGGCTGCGTCCCTTGGAATCATTTGTAATAGATAGGTTTTTCTATTATATTTGTATTGTACTACATGTAAGCGATGGAATTGGTCCATGGTTCGATGTAGGATCTCGGCTCTCCGGCGAAAACGAGAAGAAACAAAGCAAAACGAAGCAAAACGAAGCAAAGCGGACAAAACCGGGATGCTGGAGCCAAACGGCGGGCGCAGTTGTAGCTCCAGCGGGCGCTGTTTTGTTTCGGCGGGCGCCGTTTTGGAAACGGCGACCGCCGAAAGCTCTTTTTTGGGGCAGACGGGTTTTTGCCCTTTCGGCGGGCGCCGTTTTGGAAACGGCGACCGCCGGTGGTGTTCAGCGACCGCTGGTTGTAAAACGGCGGGCGCTGTTCGTGGTTTTTGGGGTAATGACTTGTTTTGACCAAAATCGGCGACCGCGGAACTAAAACGGAGGGCGAGGACCAGTCCAGAAGATGTTCAAGGCCTATTTTGTTGCTTTTAATCTTTTCGTTTGAGAGTTGTGAGGTTCTAGGGGCCTTTCGATTTCGTATTTATATGCTTTGCTAGTTATAGGTTGTTTTATGTTATAAATGTTCAACTTACATATAAACAAACCTATGCATGCAAGTTCTCAATAATAATGAGTATAATGTCTTGTCCAAAATGTCACACTCATGAAGCCCTCGATCATAAGTTGGTAGGTCCGCCTCAGCGGGGTACTACTTGTTATCTTGGGATAAGTGGGAGTAAGGGTTAGACCCTTACACGTGAGTTTGGTTTTCTCATCGATAGATCCACTGCAGGCGTGGCTATCGAAACATGAGATGAGAATGGGACTCTCATCGACCGAGAGTGACATTAGATGTCATTGACATGGAATGTCTACCTATCTTGGAGTTCTTAAGTGCGGACTCAGTCAGCTTAAGGATTCGCAAGATGAGGGTCTTGGGATCGTTTTGTTCTAATTTATTAAAATTTCAAAAACAAATGCCTAATTTGTCTTTCATTTGATGAATTATAAGGTTAGGATTATTTACACCTCGGGGAGTGATTTAATCCAAAACACTTAAGTTTATCAATGACACAAATTAGAGACTTTCGAGCCATTGGATGGCGTGAATCGATTGTCTGGTTGGCTCCCTCATTTTAATGAGAGATAGGGCTTCAATTGCATGATAAGATCGCTGGTTAGAAAACTCGAGTTTTCACTTACGATTTATCACGTTTTTGTCATTAAAATAATTGGGAACGACGATATTGGATATCGAATGAACAAAATGGAACAAATAAAGTAGTTTTGCTAGACAACCTTATTTGTTTACCGCTTTGTGAATGTTTACTTACGTTATTTGTCTTTCTTCTGTAGTATAATATGTCTGTCTCAACTCAATTCAAGTTCAGCTCTATCTTGGATAGAGAAAAGTTGAACAACACCAATTTCCTTGATTGGCAACGTAACTTGAGGATAGTCTTCAAATACGAAGAAAAGGAAAGTGTGTTGGACAAACCCCTTCCCGTGCTTCCCGCTGATGGGGGCACGGATGCCCAAAAGGCATCATATGCCCTTGCTAAGAAAGCCTCGAATGAGGTGACATGTTTGATGTTGGCATCCATGGTACCCGAGTTGCAAAAACAATTCGAGTTCATGGAAGCCTATGACATCATAGAAGAGCTCAAGAGCATGTTCGGGGAACAGGCTAGGATTGAGCGCTTCGGTGTCACCCGGGCTATAGCAACAGCTAGGCTGGAAAAGGGTAAACCCGTGGGACCACATGTGCAGCAAATGATTGGATTATTTGCTTCAAGTGCTCGCCTCGGTTTTGCATATGATGACGAGTTGGCTACCGATTTCATTCTCCATTCTCTTCATGATGGCTATGACGCCTTTAGGCTGAATTTCCACATGAATGGACTGAAGAAATCGCTTCATGAGCTCCATGGGATGCTTAAGGCTGCTGAGCCGGCGATTAAGAAGGACCCTAGGAGGGAAGTTCTTATGATTCGGGAAGGAGGTACCAAAAAGTTCAAGGGGATTAAGAAACCGGAAGTGAAAGGCAAAGGGAAAGGGAAAGTTGTGGCAACTCTTTCCAAAAGGTTCTTGAAAGCTTCTAAGGTTCCTGGGGAATCTGAGTGTTTCTACTGCAAGAGTGTTGGACACTACAAGCGAGATTGCCCCAAGTTCAAGGAGGATGTGAAGAACGGTGTCGTTCCTTCATCTTCAGGTATTTATGTCATAGACATAAACTTTACAAATTCTTCTTCTTGGGTATTGGATACCGGATGCGGTGCTCACATTGTTTCACATGTGCAGGGACTGCAAAGAAGTAGAACTTTGGTAAAGGGAGATGTCGATCTGCGGGTTGGAAATGGAGCAAGGGTCGCTGCATTAGCCGTAGGATCTTATGATTTGTGTTTGCCTTCGGGCCTTGTTTTAGTATTGAATAATGTTTATTTCGTTCCAAGTATTACCAAGAACATCATTTCTATTTCAGTATTGGATACTGAAGGATTTTCCTTCACTATAATAAATGGTTTATTTACTATTTCAAAAAGTGGAGTGTTCTATGGTTCGGCACGATTAGAACATGGTTTATATATACTTCAACTTGACAATCATATATATAACATTGATACCAAAAAGGCCAAATCGAATGAATTCAATGAAACATACCTTTGGCATTGTCGATTAGGCCACGTCAACATTAAACGTGTAGAGAAACTTCTTAAAGAAGATATTCTCAAATCTTTTGACTTGGAGTCATTCGATACATGTGAAGGATGTTTGATGGGCAAAATGACAAAGTCACCTTTTCTAGGAAAAGGAGAACGTGCAAGTGATCTATTGGGTTTAATCCATACTGATGTATGTGGTCCAATGAGCTCACAAGCACGTGGAGGTTATTTCTACTTCATAACTTTTACCGATGACTTAAGTAGATATGGTTATGTCTATTTAATGAGGCATAAGTCGGAAGCCTTTGAAAAGTTCAAAGAATTCCAAAATGAAGTTGAGAATCAACTTGGTAAGAAGATAAAAGCCATTCGATCGGATCGAGGTGGTGAATATCTTAGCCAAGAATTCGATGATCATCTTATGAGTTGTGGTATTCTATATCAACTCACTCCTCCTGGAACACCCCAGATGAATGGTGTTTCCGAAAGGAGGAATAGAACCTTATTGGATATGGTTCGATCGATGATGAGCCTTAGTGAACTACCAAAATCTTTTTGGGGACACGCACTTTTAACAGCGGCCTATACACTAAATAGGACACCGTCAAAAGTTGTTGATAAGACACCATACGAGGTATGGAAAGGGAAGGTCCCTAACTTGTCTTATATCAAGATTTGGGGATGTGAAGCTTATGTGAAGAGAAATATCTCTACAAAGCTTGAACCCAAATCGGATAAATGTTTCTTTGTGGGTTATCCAAAAGAAACACGAGGGTACTACTTTTACAACCAATCTGAGAACAAAGTCTTTGTTGCTCGAGATGGTGTATTTCTTGAAAAGGAATATCTTTCCAAGAAAGTAAGTGGGAGCTCAGTTGAATTGAACGAAGTTCAAGAAAACTTGAACGAGGTTCAAGAAGATCAAACTGAGATGGACACTCAAGACCAAGTCGAGAGTGATCCAGTGGTTTTGGAAACAACACCTAACCCTCGAAGGTCCGGAAGGATTAGATCTCAACCTGACAGATACTTAGGTATTCTGACAAATGAGAGCTATGAAGTCATGCTTTTAGAAAGCAATGAACCTTCGACCTATATCCAAGCTATGACGAGTCTAGATTCCGAGAAATGGCAGGGTGCCATGAAATCCGAAATGGAATCACTGTCTGAAAATCAAGTTTGGAACTTGGTCGATTTGCCTAAAGGGGCTAGGCCCATTGGATGCAAATGGATTTACAAGATAAAAACAGACATGAATGGAAAACCTAGTGTTTTCAAAGCAAGGTTGGTGGCAAAAGGATATAAACAAATTCACGGGGTGGATTATGATGAAACCTTTTCACCAGTTGCTATGATTAAATCCATTCGGATTCTCTTAGCCATTGCTGCTCATTATGATTATGAGATATGGCAAATGGACGTTAAAACCGCCTTCTTGAATGGGATTCTAGTCGAGGATGTGTTTATGACACAACCAGAGGGTTTTATCGATCCTAATCAGGCTGAGAGAGTATGCAAGCTTAATAGATCCATCTATGGATTAAAGCAAGCATCTCGGAGCTGGAATCTTCGGTTCGATGAATCCATACAAGAGTTTGGATTTCAAAAGAACATGGAAGACTCTTGTGTTTACAAGAAGGTCAGTGGGAGTTACGTTGTATTCATTGTGTTGTATGTCGATGACATACTCCTTATTGGAAACAATATTCCTATGCTTAATTCTGTTAAAGAATGGCTTGGAAGATGGTTTTCAATGAAGGATCTTGGAGAAGCACAGTACATATTGGGCATCAAGATCTGTCGGAACAGATCGCAAAGGATGCTTGGACTTAGTCAAGCAACCTATATTGATAAGGTGCTTGACAGGTTCAGAATGAAAGACGCCAAGAAGGGTCTCATTCCAATGACTCATGGTACATCTTTAACCAAGAGGCAGTGCCCTTCGGGACCTGATGAGCAAATGAGGATGGCAAATATTCCTTATGCTTCGGCAATAGGGTCTATTATGTACGCCATGATATGTACACGACCGGATGTATCGTATGCTTTGAGCATGACGAGTCGGTTTCAAGGAAACCCAGGTGAGGCGCATTGGACTGCGGCCAAGAATATTCTTAAGTACCTTAGAAGGACTAAAGAGTATTTTCTTGTCTTTGGAGGACAAAAAGAGTTGGTTGTGACAGGATATACGGATGCAAGCTTCCAAACAGACAAAGATGATTTCCGGTCTTAGTCCGGTTTTGTCTTTTGTCTGAATGGAGGTGCGGTGAGCTGGAAGAGTTCCAAGCAACCCACCGTAGCTGATTCTACTACAGAGGCTGAGTACATTGCTGCATCTGAAGCAGCATCGGAGGCCGTTTGGATAAGAAAGTTCTTAGATGAGCTTGGTGTTGTACCTAGTTCGGCCCATCCGATATCTCTCTATTGTGATAATAGTGGAGCTATCGCGCAAGCCAAGTGTTGGAAATCGATATCCCGGGCTATTAAAATTTATGCGGAACCGATAGCCCGACCGAAATCCTTCATCGCCGGAGATTGGATCCCCGACTCATCCGCAGGAGTCCGACCTTTGGAGACTACGCGCCCGAAGACACGCAGCCCGCCCCCAGCCGAAGTCTCCCACGAGTCGGATCCACGAACGCGAACCACCGTACGACGGAACCGGGCCCGACGAGAGCTCCACCACGGACAAGCCGCGGCAAAACCCTAGCCGAGCCCCCGCCGCGAGGGGGCTCGCGATCGCTGGGGCTGCCCAGCAGCCCCCGGTGGTGAGTCCGGCGACTCACCACCGCCGCCGGAGGAGGGCGGTCAGCCTCCAGCTGACCTGCCGCGGCCCAGCCGCGGCTTCCCCTCACGATCGACCTCACGGTCGATCGATCGCCCCGGCTTCCAGCCGGGGTCCTCCCGTGCGCGCACCTGACCGGCGAGGGTGGCCGGGATCCGGCGTGGCACCAGCCCACGCCATCCCGGCGGTCGATCAAGGATCGACCGTGTGCCCCGGCGTCCAGCCGGGGCTTCCCCCTCCGTCACGTGCATGCCGCGATCGAACCCTAGGGTTCGATCGCCCCCTCGGCTCCAAGCCGAGGGTTCTCTCGATCTTCGCCGGGGATCTCGAACCCCCGTCCCCGAAGTTCGTACGTTTATCCGGATCGTGTGTTCATGTATATACTACAATTAATCACACAAAATCATAAAAGAGGGTTTATGATTTTACCTTCGATTCGTTGTGCGGAGAAACGAAATCAAACACCTTTGATGACCTTGCGATCTTCCCACGTATTCCTTGCACTCCGTTCGAACGTCGTGTGTGCGACGATCTATCGAACTCCTATGGATCTCCTTCACTCTCCAAGACTTTATGATTGGCGTAACTTAGGTTGTGAAAAGTGAAGACCATGTAGTGCTTATATAGGCTACGTAGGGGATCATAAGGAGAATAAATATTGGGCTTCTAAATATTGAAGATTAAATTGGGTCCAACCCAAATCCATTAATCCTTATCAATATTAAATTTTATTTATTTTCCACTATATAAATAAAATTGCACTCCCAATATTATTCCATATTATATCAAATAATATTTCTCCGGTAGTATTATATATTCCGTGTATTTAAGATTTAAATATCCATGAATAAATTTATTTATTGCTCAATAAATATTATTCATCTCTTATATCCGAGAATAGTACCGTTCAACCTTAATTATTATGCGGATTAAATCCACCTGCAGGGTTTACATAATAATTCCTTATGAACTCATCTCGGGGATATTATCAACCCTTACGGGATACACTGTCCCTTCAAGAATTCACGGCATGCCATATATAAAATATAGTGACCCAACTTAACCGGTAATTAACCCAATAATTAAATCGGTTAATTCCTTTGGTAAATCAAAGTCACTTATATTAAATATACACACCCGCAATAATATCGGGGATTAAGAATAAAATACTCTGAGACTTAAATTGATTATCTTAGGCAATCCTAATCAATAAATCTCAAGCGATCCGCCCAATACACCAAGTGTACAAGTGTGATGAAATAATTAAGATAAATTATTTTCTCTCTCACACAACGACTATACCGATGGATTGGTCCGTGTCCATCTAGGTCGTGAGCAACTGTTCGATTAAATACGAGTAACCGATAGTATGATCTTCTGTGTGCCCATGCAACACCATACTAACTACAACGTATAAAATCCAGGACTATATTTTGCATAATTAATAATAATTAAATGCAAATAATTGTTCATTAATTAAATAGGTTAAATGCTATGACGGGGAGTTTACTGATACTTAAATCTAGACATTAAGTACACAACTCCAACAATCTCCCACTTGTACTAAGGTCTAGTCATTTCCTCCAAACTCCCGACTCCCATACTCATCACGTGCTTAAGTTATACTTCCGAGAAGTATTATGTGAATGAGCAATCTAGGTTGCCGCTCTGAAGTTATCTTGGTGACTACTGCGTCGTCTCTCTGACGATGATTCGTATCAGGTGGTACTTGCTCTATGTGTTATCATCACCTTTTGAACTTATGACTTCTTCCAGTTTACCATGCACCGCTATACACATAGCCTTTGGTGAACCAAGAATCATATCCAAGTTCAGAGGTCATTCCGGAACCTAACCAAAACTTCCGCTGCCTCTGAGGCTGCTATTCGGTTTATGATAGAGTCCGAGAAGCTTCACGCTTATCACTCTTTCTTCCTTAGGTTCCACCTCTTCTAAAAGTGAACACATAGCCTGATATCGACTTACACTGGTCCTTTCTCTGATTTTTGGATCTGAGAAACTGTAATCTAAGAAGATTTCGTTTTGCTAGTAATCCAGTACTTCCAAGTACTTTTACAGCATTCGAATATCTCTCATCCAGATTACTTTGATATCCTCCCACTACGCAAACCGCATAGTTGATATCAGGTTCTTGTTTTATAACACCTCATTTACAAAGCCCTTTACACTCGAAGTGTAAGATTCTGCTTTGTTTATATCTATCTCCTTCATGTGTTCAAGACACATACCTTAGATAGATGCATTCTGTTCTCGTAAGGCAATAACCTTTCTCAGAATAGTGCATGTTTAAAACAAACCATAATCGTATAAGATATCTAAAGAGAAGTACAAATGTTCTTATCTAGAGATCGAAAGATTTCTAAGAACATGATCCAACTTTATCTTAATCTTATATTTCGATTTACTTAGACAACCTCTATTTTATGTCTGATAATGCTTTTACATTGTTGCCAATGATGAAGTGTTATCTACATAAAATTCCGAGAAACACCACTTTGTTTCCATTACGTCTCCAATACACCAATCTTGTCTATGCTTCTTGATGAACCCATACAATGGACTATCTCATCAATTTGCAAGTTCCACAAGTTTCAGCTTTGTGATAATCCATAAATGGATTTACCAAGCTTGTACTTCTAAATGATCTCGCCTCTTTAACAATAAAATATTGTTATCCAAGTAGGCACATTTAGTTTAGTACTGCCCTCTATGTAGAACTAGGGATCGATTTCATGTCTACTAGATCCAGAGTTTAAAACTCCTCCAGTCTTATGAACATCTCCGGTTGCTTAATCACCTCCCACTGCAATGGCGTTCCGGTGTATAACAGTAATAACATTAGGTGCAGTTAGTGGTGTACTACTACTCGGTTAGGCTGGTTCTCAGTCTACCTTTTTCCTCATTATAAAGTACCTTTGTTCGTTAGGGCATTTGTAGTTCATCTAATAGTCTTCTTCAAGAACCGGGCGAAGACACCCTTCTGGTCCGTGGTACTATTTGAACATACAATTACTTGTTCATCTAGGATATTCTACAACCATATTCAATATGTTGTTGTATCCAGAATTATCCATAGAACACAGGTAGTTCCGAACAAACTTGTTCTTTTACCATTAGAATCCCATTTCTTATTCCTGACACACCATGTCTACACTTCAGTGTATGGCGTAGTCGTTTGAGATTTAATCTCAATCTTTGATTTATGCTATGTGTTACTTAGATAGGTGATAGCCTCCTCGAACAAGTCGCAGGCTTCCAACGGATATACTTTGAAGGTCCCCCATAATAGCTTTGTGTCAAACACTTCGCTTTTATGGCACATCAAGCATTCTAATCCATCTTCAAGTATTCCTTAAAGGAAACTACTTACACCTTTTTAATTACACATATGTCTGCATATATCATCTTCGATCATTCTCAATACTTGTCCGAATTTCATCCTTTATCCAGAAAGTTTAACTTAGTTGTATCATCTTTCAAGATCGATTCTTAGGTCGAGAGGTCCATTCCTCCAACTATAATTGATCAAATCAATTTCGACCTTTTGAATCCCTTTTGAATAGATACTACCAAGTTCAAGAATTCACAAGTACAATGATCGATAAAGAAATACATCCAATAAGTAAAACAAGTTATACATAACGGTTTGTTGCATTGTGGTAGACTAAGGATTCATCATTCACATATTGCTATCTAATGTACCAGAATAGATATCACCATTATTTCTTATCTAAATCATCAAATGATTAAAGAAATAAAACATCCATTAATAATAGAAAACCAGAACAAAAGTTCTTTTCTAGAATAAAAGGTACAAAGCAATAAACTTGAAATGAAATCCTATAACTATCAAAAAGATAAATGTCTTCCACTGCAACCGCTGCTTCCTCAACAGCTCTGCCCAAGTGGACTCGAACTCTTCTTATCTAAGTCGCTGGGTTTTCTGGAACCCCTGCATTTAGAATGCACATACCGTCAGTGGTTCCATATCTACACACCAGAATTCTGGTAGATAATACCGCTGACTATGTTTTACGACTAAAGAAAAAATTCGTACCTTTGAGAGGACAAGATGTAGACCCCCAGTACTCAGACTGCTTTCCTTGGGGATGTTTGCCAGAAGGCTTCTTTATCCCACCATTTGGTCCAAGTCCCTTAGGACCACCGGACCCTCTTGTCTTCTTCTCCTTTCCTTTGCCTTTAGGTCCGAAACCTTTGGCTTTGGCTATAAGAGCTTGCGATTGTTTCAACTCGTCTAAAAGATCCATCATCTCAAAAACATGATCAAGTGTTTCATCGAAGTAACAGATCTTTATGAGTATCCTCATCGCCTCTTTTCTAGCCTTCTCATCATGTCCAAACAGCAACTTGAGTTTGAGCATGACATCATGATTAGCGGCTAATGCACGAGCACTACCCCACCTTTCAAAGTCAAAAATCTCCTCCTCAGTTGAGTTAATGGTGAGTCCAGGAGGACAAGTTTCACTGAGTACGTCTTTGTACTCTTTTGCAGTCTGAGCAATGTCTAACTCTTCTTTCCATTCAATACAGTATGGAACCAGTGCGTTAATTTCCTCAAGTATCAACAAAAGTGGATTCATAGCAACCCTCTAAACCTATAAGCACATTTAAACAAACAATTAATTTAATATCCGACGTTATCTCCCTGGAATAACATCATTAAATTACTAATCACATCTAAAATCCCATCAGGTAAGGCAAGCCACGTGGTGTGGACGTTTACCCACCCAAATGATTTAGTAATTAGATTTTCTTTGGCCATACATCAATTATAGCGTAACTTCGTGGGGAAGAATACTATAACGCGTATCTAAGTGTAAACCATTACTCAGTACTAAAGTAAATTACTTGGAATCGCTACATTACCGCAAGCCACGTGGTGTGGACGTTTACGATAACTTCACAACTCTTCATAATTACTTATAACTGTCTACATCAATTAATCCAAAATCCGTTAGTATAGCAAGCCACGTGGTGTGGACGTTTACTACACTAAGAGACTTTTATAATTGACTCCCAATTACAAGATCCATTAGATATTGTAAATCAAGACTCGGAGAATCATAAGTGAAACTCGAAGTTTCTAACCAGTGATTCACCATGCGAACGACCCTATCTCTCATAAATGAGGGAGCCGAGCAGACAAGCGACCCATCTATCAAAGAATGGCACGGAAGTCTCTAATTTGTGTCCTCTACATGACCAAGTGGCTCTGGCTCCATTCCACTCCCCGGGGTGAGAATGAGTCGACTTGAAGTCAGTTTCAGAAAGACAAATTAGGCATTGTTTGATAAACTCGATCAATGTTTCTTGTAAAAGGAATTACAAGAATTCTCCTCCAATGACTCGTCTATACGAACTTCGAAAGTCCATAAGAGTCACCAAGAGAACAGTAGTGGAGACCATGGGAA
Source organism: Euphrasia confusa (assembly GCA_954870475.1). NCBI lineage: Eukaryota > Viridiplantae > Streptophyta > Magnoliopsida > Lamiales > Orobanchaceae > Euphrasia > Euphrasia confusa. The sequence goes on along the minus strand of OX940949.1, from coordinate 47,963,209 downwards.
TGTTTCCATCCCCTCTCCCACTTAGCTTTTTATAATAATAGGGATACGCTATCTAGTGCATAAAAATAAACACATATAGCATGCATACAAGCAATAAAGCACATAGTATCACATAGACAAAATAATGCTAGAAAATTATTTTCCGACTATCATGGCTTTATCCCATCTCCGTACGCATCTTCTAGTCTTCAGTCTTCGTTCTTGAATGCTCCATGTGACGAGAATATTAATCTCTAATATTTAAATCTATTTATTTTCAATTAATCCAAAAGTTACTTAATTCGAAAATTAAGTCAATCGAATATATCAAAAATAAAATTAAATATTATTAATATTTTTTATTTATTTATTTTCCTATCTAGTTCTTATTAAATCTGTAGAATAATCTATCCAAGTAAAACTTGGAATATTCTAGAAGATATCTATAATAGAACAAGGAAATAAAATAAATTTAGGACTCTTCTACTTTCCATTTTCAATTAATTTCCATCTAATGAAAATTCCCAAGAATAGGAATAATCAAATAGGAAATAAATTAATACTAAATTAATTAAATTCCTAATCCATGAATATCTCCATAAAGGAAATAAAACAAATAGGAATAAAATTAATTCAATTAATTCTCTCCCTAATCCATGAGAGTTTCCTAAAAGGAAGATACTCAAATAGGAAAGTCGAATTAATTTAGGAAAGTCGGATTATGGTAGGAGTAGCACGGGTTGGGAGTCCCCGCACCACCCCCATCGTCGACCGTCTCCCGGGAGGTGCATCGCCGCCGCCCCCAGCCCACGCGCCACCACCCCCGGTGGCCGGCGTGGCCGGAAACTCCCACGGACAGCACCTTCGCCGGCGATCGATCCATGGGGTCGATCATGGGGATGATCGGCCCCTTCGTCCATTGTCTACTTCGTCACACCTTCTTCGTCTTCCGGCGATCGTCTCAACATCGAACCAACATAATTAAAATTACAAGAATTAAATTACAATTATCCGGTATCGATTCTATACATGAAATCGACCCTATACATTTTCCGGAAAAACAAAGAACGTAATAATAAATCCTAAATTCGGTCAACCCCCGAATTTTTACTATTACAAACATTCATCCACACAAAACGAATCTCGACATGTCCGAGAGTTTAATAATCATGATAATTAATTAATTAAAAAAAATTAATTAAATCCAACCATGATAGCCGGAAATCCTGCAAGGTAGAACAATAATCGAGCATATACATGAACACGAAACTAAACGCTCTGATACCATTTGTTGGAAATCGATATCCCGGGCTATTAAAATTTATGCGGAACCGATAGCCCGACCGAAATCCTTCATCGCCGGAGATTGGATCCCCGACTCATCCGCAGGAGTCCGACCTTTGGAGACTACGCGCCCGAAGACACGCAGCCCGCCCCCAGCCGAAGTCTCCCACGAGTCGGATCCACGAACGCGAACCACCGTACGACGGAACCGGGCCCGACGAGAGCTCCACCACGGACAAGCCGCGGCAAAACCCTAGCCGAGCCCCCGCCGCGAGGGGGCTCGCGATCGCGCACCTCGCGATCGCTGGGGCTGCCCAGCAGCCCCCGGTGGTGAGTCCGGCGACTCACCACCGCCGCCGGAGGAGGGCGGTCAGCCTCCAGCTGACCTGCCGCGGCCCAGCCGCGGCTTCCCCTCACGATCGACCTCACGGTCGATCGATCGCCCCGGCTTCCAGCCGGGGTCCTCCCGTGCGCGCACCTGACCGGCGAGGGTGGCCGGGATCCGGCGTGGCACCAGCCCACGCCATCCCGGCGGTCGATCAAGGATCGACCGTGTGCCCCGGCGTCCAGCCGGGGCTTCCCCCTCCGTCACGTGCATGCCGCGATCGAACCCTAGGGTTCGATCGCCCCCTCGGCTCCAAGCCGAGGGTTCTCTCGATCTTCGCCGGGGATCTCGAACCCCCGTCCCCGAAGTTCGTACGTTTATCCGGATCGTGTGTTCATGTATATACTACAATTAATCACACAAAATCATAAAAGAGGGTTTATGATTTTACCTTCGATTCGTTGTGCGGAGAAACGAAATCAAACACCTTTGATGACCTTGTGATCTTCCCACGTATTCCTTGCACTCCGTTCGAACGTCGTGTGGGCGACGATCTATCGAACTCCTATGGATCTCCTTCACTCTCCAAGACTTTATGATTGGCGTAACTTAGGTTGTGAAAAGTGAAGACCATGTAGTGCTTATATAGGCTACGTAGGGGATCATAAGGAGAATAAATATTGGGCTTCTAAATATTGAAGATTAAATTGGGTCCAACCCAAATCCATTAATCCTTATCAATATTAAATTTTATTTATTTTCCACTATATAAATAAAATTGCACTCCCAATATTATTCCATATTATATCAAATAATATTTCTCTGGTAGTATTATATATTCCGTGTATTTAAGATTTAAATATCCATGAATAAATTTATTTATTGCTCAATAAATATTATTCATCTCTTATATCCGAGAATAGTACCGTTCAACCTTAATTATTATGCGGATTAAATCCACCTGCAGGGTTTACATAATAATTTATTATGAACTCATCTCGGGGATATTATCAACCCTTACGGGATACACTGTCCCTTCAAGAATTCACGGCATGCCATATATAAAATATAGTGACCCAACTTAACCGGTAATTAACCCAATAATTAAATCGGTTAATTCCTTTGGTAAATCAAAGTCACTTATATTAAATATACACACCCGCAATAATATCGGGGATTAAGAATAAAATACTCTGAGACTTAAATTGATTATCTTAGGCAATCCTAATCAATAAATCTCAAGCGATCCGCCCAATACACCAAGTGTACAAGTGTGATGAAATAATTAAGATAAATTATTTTCTCTCTCACACAACGACTATACCGATGGATTGGTCCGTGTCCATCTAGGTCCTGAGCAACTGTTCGATTAAATACGAGTAACCGATAGTATGATCTTCTGTGTGCCCATGCAACACCATACTAACTACAACGTATAAAATCCAGGACTATATTTTGCATAATTAATAATAATTAAATGCAAATAATTGTTCATTAATTAAATAGGTTAAATGCTATGACGGGGAGTTTACTGATACTTAAATCTAGACATTAAGTACACAACTCCAACACCAAGGAGCCTAGGGAGCACCACAAATCCAAACATGTGCTCAGGAAGTTCCACATTCTCAGGGAGATAGTTAATCGTGGAGACATCGAGATAATTAAAGTTGCAACTGATGATAATGTTGCAGACCCATTAACTAAACCACTCCAGCAGTCAAAGCATGATGCTCATACGACTGCAATAGGGATACGATATCTTAGAGATGGATTGTGATTCCTATTACTGTATTGTCTACTTTTGGAGTTTATGTAAACATTCACGTATCTTTTATGATATTCAATAAATTTCTTCATATAATTGTGGTTTAAATTGTATGAATTGTCCAAATGATTAAATTATATTAATTGGGTTATGAGGTCGATTTACCACATAAATGAAGTCCCAATTGTTGAACTAATATAATTAAATCATAGAATTGTTCCTAGTTCGTATTATCAAGTACGGACAAACTGATAATACAATGAACTAGATTGTAATGTGTACTATAGCGCCGCTTCATGGGCTAGTGATGTGGGACATCAAGTATAATTACATAGATATTAGCTGGGAGCTAATGATCGAACAGACTCGACTGGAATAGTATTTAAGATTTCGAGTCATAATACTATTTCATTGACTGTCGAGCAATTTCCTCTGACCTGAGTAGTCCAGAGTAATTCCATTGTAAAATGGTGTACTTTGATACAAGTAAATGCCTTTCGTAAAAGGAGGTTATAAAACTTGTTATTGGGTATATCAGGAAGCAAGTGGGAGAGCTTGGATTGACAAGATGGGATTGTCCTCCATTTTATAATGGGATACATGTCTTACCGGCCACTTGGAGAGTCGAGACTGTGGAAAATACGTGGCCACGTCCAGATTCGTATCATAGTGATAAATCTGGTTTTACAGTCTGTCTCAAAGTCCAAGAAAGGTTTGAACCGATTGAGGATGACTCAAGTCTTGCCTCAAGTTCAAATTTAGACATAAAGTGACAACAGGAAATTGGCAGCACACTGGCTCTGAAGGCCAAGTGGGAGATTGTTGGGATATGTCCTTCAATCCTACGTGTGCAATCGATAAAGTCATAAGGTCGTCTATGGATGTTTAAATAATTATTAGATAATATTTATTGCTGGGAGCAATATAATATTGATCGATAATTATACTTACAGGGTCACACTCGAGCCGAAAATACGAACTATAAGTGTTTGCTAAAATGAGTCGATTTGGAATCGACAAATATATAAACTAGGTTTATATTCGATGTGATTTACGTACATGCATGGGATGCATGGCTTGCATGGAATGCATGTCACATGGTGTGACATGGCATGTCATGCAAGCGAATGGGACCACATCTAATGCAATGTGGCATGAGGATGTGGACATGACCATTCAACTTCACCATTAACACACCTTAATGTGTGATAATGATTCTACATCAATATCACCATTATGGGGGAGGTTACTTGGTGTTATTTCATGGTTTAATAGGTGAGAAAATGTTGATTTTCTCACCACAATATTCAGCTACGAAAATCACACCAAAGAGAGAGAAAAGAGTTCTTGGAGAACCACTTCAATCTATCAAGCAAGCAAGTTCATTTTCCGGGTTCGTGTGCAACACGTAGAGGCCGGGCCATTTGTGCGGCTTCCACATCCGGACGATCTAGACAAGAGGAGTGACGAGGTCATTCACAAGGAGAGCTTCGAGAGGCTGATCCATTTGAGGTGGTTCAATCGACTCAACACCACCTCAACGACATCAACGAATCACTTCGTCACCATAAGTAAGTAATCGTTGAACTTTATATATATATATATTGGATGTAGGGGTGTTCATCGGTCCAAAACCGGACCGAACCGGACCGGAACCGGTTTGGACCGGAACCGGAATCGTGAAAAACATTAAACCGAAAACCGGACCGGAATAATTCCGGTCCAGACCGGACCGACCCGATAAATTCCGGTTTGGTCCGGGTTTTAACCGGATTAGACCGGATTTATTAAAAAAATCTGCTACACAATACTTTTACCAAAAAATCAAAAATAAATATTTTAAATCATGTGTTCAACTGTTCGAAACTTCGAGTGCCAACAAGGCAACAACTAATGAATATGAAAAATGTACTAATAAGCTATAAAAAGCAATAATAATAAAATCAAATTCCAAAAGGGATTATGGCTCCACGACGTATATGACATTATCTTCCTCTCCAAATGTACAACCTTTTAATTATGTGAAAATATGAAAATAAATAAGAATGTTAAATCTTCGCAATATGAAACTAAAAAAGGATTCAGATTAATATAAATAAAATTATATACCTTCTTCAATTTGTTGGATTTCCCGCAAATTCTCCTCTATATCACGACAATAATTAGGTGTTTTTCTCGCTCGTAGCCAATCTTGGGTACAAATAAGAGCTTGCACAGTCTAATGAGACATTAATATATAGCAGTTACTTGGACATGTAATACAAGAGTTTAATGAATATTAAAAAAAAAATGAAGGAAATATATTACCAGTGGACTCAAGGAACTTCTAAAATCATTGACATGACGACCTCCTGCACTAAATGCGGATTCTGATGCAACGGTGGACAATGGAATAGCAAGTATATCACGTGCCATTCTTGACACAATCGGATACCTATGTACATTAATACCCCACCAAGACAAAGCATCCAAGTCACGTTCTTCATCTCCTAATTCTTGATTTTAGTACCTTTCAAGCTCACTCCTAATGCTCCCACTAGACCCTTTTAATCTTTTAGCTCTATCTTGCAGACTTTTGACATAATCAGTTTCCCCACCACTATCATACTCATCGCGAGTAGAGGCAATATCATCATTTTGACCACTTTGAGGATTCAATGTTGCGTACATGCATCGATATTCATCAAATAACAAATAAATGAATCTTTTTACTGTATCGCCCAATGTTTTACCCTTTGTGTAGCCATGCATATCCAATAGTGTCAATTCAACAACTTCGAATTTTGAGTGTGGATCAAGAACAACAGCAACATAAATCATCAAATTCATTTTCTCCATTTGACCCCAATATTTATCGTACTTCAGTTTCATAGACACGGCCATAGCTCTAAAATCTTCATCGATATTTTTTCCCCACTTGGTCAGCATATCAAGAGTTGCCGCAATTTCAAAAAATCCCTTATTACTAGTCACATATGAAGTACCAGAGATACGCCGAGTTAACAAATAAAATCCTTTCAAAAAAACAACCAACCTTTCTACTTTTTTCCAATCCTCAACATCAGGAGGCATCTCGTCTAGTGGCATGCCCTCCCAAAATGGTAAATTTACACCACCAAAGACGCGCTGATATTTCAAAGCTGTTTCAAGCATAGTATAAGTAGAATTCCACCTAGTAGCGCAATCAAGAGACAAAATAGAACCACAAACAATATTAGATTTTTCTGCAAGTTCTTTAAACCTTTGCCATCTTGCCGGTGAATTCTTTATATACTTAACAACTGTTCTAACTCTACGGATGCTAGTACCTTGCAACGCAATTCCATCCCACACAATAAGGTTGATAATGTGAGCCATGCATCTTACATGAAGATATTTTCCATCAGAAATACTACCTGTACGCTGAACCATTTTTCTTAAGTACCCGCACGCCACATCATTACTACTGGCATTATCAACAGTGACTGTAAACAACTTATTTTCAATTCCTCATGTTTCTAAACATGACTCAATCGCTTTACCAATAGCTTCGCCTTTGTGGCTAGAGATTGGACAAAAATTGATAATTCTTTTATGAAGTTTCCAACCACTATCAATAAAATGAGCTGTGATGCACATATAATTCAAATTTTGATTTGATGTCCAAGTGTCTGTAGTAATACTAATTCTTTGACAAGAAGTTCTGAAAATATCTTTCAACTTAACCTTTTCATTCTTATAAACCTGAAGGCAATCGCGTGTGACAGTAGAGCGTGACATAACTTGAAATCTAGGACAAGCAACCTCCATTAGATTTCTAAACCCAGGATTCTCAACGTGTTTAAAAGGCAACTCATCTATTATGATCATGAAAACAACTGCCTCCCTAACATCTTTCAAGCTTACATTCCCGTATTCAATTTACCATCGCCCTCTTCCCCACCATTGTTCCCATCCCCGACCTTGTACATCAATTCAGTTTGCTTACCTTTACCTTTATTAGCCGGATTACGAATACATTTTTCAGAATGCCTACTAATATTCTTAGATCCATTCACATTAGGATCAGCAGCAAAGGTTGCATCACAAAACTTACATTCGGCTCGAAAGCGGTTTGTATCATCTATGTACTCAAGAAAGTTCTCCCAAAATTTACCTCTTTTTTTGCTCTTTCGCTTTATATAAGTACGGCCCATTGTCAACTTTTTATCTTCAGGTAAAGATAGTTGCAATTCCTGCAATTCTTCATCAGCAAGGGGTGTCATGGCCATGGAGCTCGGTTGATTAGAAGGGGCGTGTAAGTTTCTAGATTGAGTTTCCGTCATCTAAAACCAATCAACAAAAAAAATTGAAATCAAAAAAAGAATACAGTAGCTAGTAGCTACAACTAATATTGAATGAATTATAATTAATTAAGTAAAAAACCCATTCACATTCTAACAAACACTTTGCAAGCAACTGTGCAAATTCCAAGAAGTTAAAAGGGATGAATCGTATTTCACTTTTTCAACAAACAACACCTTGTAGATAAATCAATTCACTGAGACATTCACAAAAATCCAAAAACATTAATAAATAAATTGAGAGTTGAAAAAACTTACACTGCAAGAACTTTGAGTTGATGTTTCACAGTTTTTATGCAACGCCAACGATTGTAGTCTTTGTAGAAGAGTCCGATTTTTAAATTGATTATGGTTAGGGTTAGAAAACATTTTGGGAACTTATCTGGTCCGAGATTCGGAATTGGAGAAGATACGCATATGCTTGAAACTCGGATTGAATCTGACTGTATACTCATTCTATGTTAGAGAAGTAGAGAACTTAATAATATTTAAATACTAAAAAAATAATAAAAATATTATTTACCGGTTTTTTTCGGTCCGGACCGGACAATTCCGGTTTTTAACCGGAACCGGACCGGAAACCGGAATTAAGTTTTTATGCGAACCTGAAACCGGATCGGAATTTTTCCGGTCCAGACCGAACCGGACCAACCGGTCCGGTTTCGGTCCGGTTTCCGGTCCGGGCTCATTCTTGAACACCCCTAATTGGATGTGTATATATATATATATATATGTTTATAATGTGTTCTTATACACATTAAGTGTGCACTAAGATCATGGCATAGTAGATCTATTGCTTTACACGCTTCCGCACACACGGTGTATCGATCGGATCGGTATACCGGTACCTTCATATCCGTGTGTCGACTTTATCCGATAGGGAGGATGACACTAAAGCCAACTCGTAAGTGACACACATCACTATCAAAACAGAGAATGAAGACCGCGGAATTGTTTCCAATACCTCTCCCACTTAGTATTTTACGAAAGGGAAAACATGCATAAATAAATAAAGCATAACAAAAGCACGTAAACACACAAAAAGCATTTAACGTGGCCCCGATTATTATGGCCTTTAAATATCTTCCATTCACGTCTTCTCGGATCTTCGTCTCGTTGCTCGTCTCGGTCTCGGTCCACCACCGACTCGTCTAAGTGCCAAGAGACGAACCCCTCCCACTGGAGTATCGTCCCGGGCAAAAGCGAGCGTTCCGTGATGTCCGTCGAACCCCCGCGGCACTGCTGCCAAACCTAGGGCAGCGGGCACTGCCCTATATCCAGCGCTCGCTGGAGGAGCTGCAAACAGCGACCGCTGTTTGCCCTCCAGCGGGCGCCGTTTGTGCACAGCCTGCTGCGGGTTCGACTTCTCGACCCTCGTTCGTCCGGCCTTCGATCTTCTCTCGATTCACCAAGTAGCAGTAACATTACATAAGTAAAACTAACTACTTCCGGCATCGATCCTATACATCCGGATAAAACGAAAACGATAAATAGAACCTAAACGACTCAACCCGTCGTTTTAACTATTACAAACATGCAACGATTTCAAAACCAAAACCGATCTCGACAAGCCCGATAGTTTAACAAACCACAAACATTAAAGCACAAACACATGGCCATAATAATCGGGTTCGAACCTGCAAAACAAATCTCGCAAAAATACAACGAATCGACAAAACCGGCTCTGATACCAATTGTTGGAAATTGACTACCCGGGATGTGTTCGTTCGATCACTCGAACATCCGAACACTCCCAGTCGACCTCCAGGTAGCACTGCTCCATTCACGTAACAGCCCTCGTGCCGATTCACGCCCAGCCATCGCCCCGAAGGACAACCGCGCGAATCAGCCACTGACCTGACTCAAACAGCGGGCGCTGCTAGTCATTCAGCGGCCGCTGAATAGGCCCCAAACAGCGGGCGCTGTTTGGCCTTCAGCGGGCGCTGTTCGTCCGCGAACAGCAGCGCGACCTGCTGTTCTGAGCGCGTTTCCGGGCCGATTTTCCTCTTCCGACTACCGATCCGGAGGTCCTTGACCCCCCCAGTAGTCGAGGAACATGATCCACGACACCCGGAACCCGATCTAAGATTCGATGCATAATCAACGAGAAAGAAATCGAATTATTGCGGAAATAGGGTTTCGATTTCTTATACCTTTGATGCGTGATTCAGAGAAGCCGAATAGGCGAACACCCTGAGATCTTCTAGTGTGTATCCTAGCCCTCGACGCCGGACGTTGTGTGGGCAACGATCCACCGGAGTCTTCTCTCTCAAATCCTCTTTTTCACGTTTTAATTATTCTGTCTCCAGAAATATATTTGCGCTAGCAAATTAATTTCTGCAGAATAAGTTATTGCGCAAACTAAATTAATTAAGTAGAGAAAAAAGATTAATTGCGCTAACAATTATTTTCTCTCCACAGAATTAATTATTGTGGCGAAACTTAGGTTAGGAGAAGAGAGATTGAGGGGTTTATATAGGCCACACTAAGGACCTTAGGACAATTAATTAATTAGGCTAAATTGTAATTTAATTAAACCGGTGTCCTTAAAAGAAAACCTTTAATTAAATCCAATTTTAATTATAATTAATTCCACTATAAAATTATAATTGAATTCCCAATTAATTAATCTATATTATTTTACCAATAATATTTCCGCCGAAATTACATATACGACTTTCCCCGTGTTTAAGATATCGAATGTCCACTAATTAATTTCAATTACTAATAATTAAATTAATTTGTTTCTTATTATCCGAGACTAGTACCACTCATCCTTATTATCATGTGGAACAAATCCACCTGCAGGGTTTACATGATAAACTTTATGAGCTCATCTCGGGGACATCATCAACCCGATAAACGGGACACGGTTTCCTGTCTATAATCTACAGCATGCCGTGTGTACAATTACGATTCCCAATTTACCGAGAATCTCGACTAATCAATTAGTCTCACTCATTGGCATATTAAAGAACCGAGAATTGGACACACGCACCTATAATTATATAGGGATTAGGAATTCGTATATCCGTAATATCTGAGGTCTAGTTCGATTACTGCGATTAGTATAAATCGAACGCCCTCCCGTGGTCCTGCTCAATACACCAAGTGTACGAGTGTAACATGATAGTCAAGACCGACTATCTACCAGTCACACTACGACGTACCGATGGATTGTCCCTGTCCATCTAAGTCGTGAGCTACTGTTCGATAGTATACGAGTAACCGACAGTATGATCTTCCGCGTGTCTCCTCACGCCATACTGTCTACAACGTATACATCAAGGACTATTGCATTAAATGCAATCATGCTTGAATCATATCTTGAATTAAGGTATAGATAAGGAGTTCCGTATTTGCACTAAACTAGACATTTAGAATACAACTCCATCATAGAGTAGCCGGTTGGGGGTTTGTTCCCGTAGCAAAGTTGTTTGAGGATAATTTCTGGGGAGTCTGGGCAAACTAGAACAGCCACTAGCAAACCTTTACAAACTGGGATACTGGTGATTGGCAAACCGCATAGATGTACCTTGTAGTATTGTTGCGGGCATAGCACTTGAACTTGCTGGTGATTGCGGTCGTATGACTCGGAGTTCCGGGCATGCTATTGGCCGAGTGGGTCTTTCTAGAGAGTAATGCGGGTTTGAGCAAACTAGATCCATGAATGGCTGCATAGGTTATTGAATTGTTTAGATCTAAGGGTTTATGCATAACATTAGCTTGTCTTCTCTTTACACTGAAAGGATAGATAAGGGGTGGGGCAGCTTTGGGCAATAGGACCACTGTTGTCTTTTTAAAGCACCCTATAACTGCTGACAAACCGCTGGTATAAATCCTTAGTGCCTATGACGGTAGTTTGCCCTAATGATCCTGAGTGAAGTCGCCTGCTCGGATGCCTTGTTTATTATTTGATTTCAGTTTTTATCTTTAGTAATCTGTTAGATCTGAGTGTCTACTTGGTTTACTTTTTAGATCTGTGTAATTTGCATGTTAGTTTTGTTAGTCGTAGTTAGATCTGAGTGTTTGAAAGAGATTGCAAAACCGATGTGCCCACAGCACCCAAAATCAAAATCTTTTTGTGACAACCCATTGGGCAAAGCCGAGATCACCTAATGTAATTGCCTCCTTGTGGGACCGACCCCACGTACTTACCACTACCTACTTTTGTAGTGATATGTTACTGGATAAATACAAATTTTTATTTTGACGGCCGCGTTTGCTCAAACGACAAGTATTCGCGCTCGTCAGAGTTTGACTCAGTTCATTAATGAAATCTTAATATTTAGATGTGCTCGAACCGAGTCAAGGAGGTTGAACCGTGAGTTGAGGTAGGATTCAACAACATAGTCCAGAGACGAGTGGGCATGTTAAGTTGTAATTTATCTCTAATTTTTTTCCCTTAATGAACCGTGTCAAACTCATACCTACGACTATCATATTTTAAATTTATACTGTATGACCTAAGGCAGGAATGGGGTCAAGTAAATGGCTCACAGAGAAAATTGAATTGTAATTCAATCGAGGTTTATATTGAGGGTATCCATTCACATCGAACTTTTTCGAACTTGACTTTGTTACCACTGTATTGTCGCCATTGCCGCATTGCATTTTTATGATATTGCGCGTTTCAGATAAAACTCACATGTCTTTATTTTTTAGGGCGTCCATTCAAATCGAACTTTGACGAACCTGGCTCAATTCAAGTGTAGAGTCAGTTCCTTGAGCAACAAACAAACATTCATATGACAGCTGCACTCAGGGTTGTTAGGTATCTGAAAAATGTTCCGGGACAAAGTTTGTTTTATTCCAAGTACAGTACAATTCACCTAAAAACATATTGTGATGCAGATTGGGTTGCAGACACACAAACCAGAAGGTCAGTTACTGGATATTGTGTGTTTCTTGGTGACTCTTTAGTTGCATGGCATTCTAAGAAGTAGAATAATGTATCCAGATCATCAGCATGAGTCAGAATATACGGCAATGACATCCTGTGGTTTATGAGTTAATATGATTTAAGAAGCTCTTAAGTGACTTTGGTTTTCATCATTCACAGCCTTCTCTTTTGTATTTCGACCATGTTGTTGCCATGCACATTGCCTCTAATCTTGTGTTTCAAGAGCTCGCTAAACATATTGAGATTGATTGCTATATTGTTAGGGAATGACTGTACACATATTTGTTCAAAAATGTTTTTTATCACAATACCACGAATAAAGTAGCATATATCTTCACCAAATCTTTGGGATATATCAAAGTTGTTTCACCACCTCTTATGCAAGATGGGAAAAAAATTGTATTCTCATCTTGAGGGGGAGTCTTAAATTACTAGATTTAAGGTTGTTGCCCGTGCTACTGAGTTGCTGCTACATGGTGGACGGATGCATGGTGCTGGAGTTGATTATTTAGTTTTTAGGGAAAACGATGAGAATGGGGACAACGAATTAGTTTCTAATCCTCTAGAGGTTCAAGGTTAAGACCTAACACCACTCAACAATTATCGTAGTGTTGATTAGAGTGGGAGTAATGAATACGTTACACTTCTAGAAGACATTCGATCATCGGAACTTATTCGTTAAATATAGAAAGAGTATACTGAAACCTGAGGATGATGAAGAGCCTAAGTTAAAACAAGCTCAGTCAGGACCATCCAAGGTTAAATGGAAAATTGCAATGGAAAAAGAATTAAGAGTAACTATGTTTGTGAATTGGTTGATCTTCCGAGTGAACGAAAGGCAATTTGGAGCAAGTGGGTTCTCAAAATTAAGTGAAAGTCTGATGGCACAATTGAACGATACAAAGCTCGTTTATTTGCTAAAGGCTATAACCAACTTGAGGGTATAGACTATAAGAAACCTTCTCACCGGTTGTGAGGTTTTCTTCAATTCACGTACTCCTAGCCATTGTACCCAATTTAGATTTGAAACTACATCAAATGGACGTTAAAACTGTATTTCTCAGTGGAGAATTGATTGAATAGATTTATATGAAACAACCAGTTGGTTTTGTTGTTCAAGATCAGGAAAATAAAGTTTGTAAATTGAAGATACTAGTACCACTGCCCGTGCGATGCACGTGATTTAATTGTTTGAAATAATCTAAAATTTTATTTAATCTCCAACTATTTCGGCCAAAAATTTATTAATGGACTAACAAATTATTTTATTTAATAATCGAACACTCACTTAAAAAATTTGTAAATTCGTATTAATCTCATTATTAACCATTATCTCAATTATTAAAATTTTATTATTTTCAAAAACTACGTATGGTTGATGTAATTTATAGTATGTAAGCTTCTTGGGCATAGCCGAGTGGTAAGGTATGTGGTGATGTTGGTGTAATTCTCCGACGACGCAGAGTTCGAATCTCGGATATGACAAATTTTCATTGAAATATTATGAAGTTAGTCCTTGGATGAGACCTTTTGGCTATGACTAATAGAGAGAAGCCTCTGATCTGGTGGAAGAGGAGTCTATCTTCTCTGCATTGATCTTAAATCCTACCCGATCGAGGAGCCTCTGATCTGGTGGAAGAGGAGTTTCTCGTCTCATCCTACCCGATCGAGAAGCCTCTGATCTGGTGGAAGAGGAATTTTTCTTCTCTGCATTTCTCCAGTGTCAAACGCATCCAATAGAAATATAAAAAAATTGAATTTACTTGTTGAACATGAAGGAGATGAAATGACAGAAATGCAATTATATTAATATAACGTATGTTAACCTGTAAAACAAATTTAACATAACTGAATTAGGGATAAACTAAAAATTAAAAAAAAAATCTAGTCGAACATAATTAATAACTCGATTCAATGTTCAGAAAAATAAAAAAGGACATACGAAGCCAGATTATAGCAAGAGAAAATAATATACTTAAAAAGTTTGATTAATTTTTTTTAACTCAAATGGATTAAAGAATAGGAAGAGATTGATTTTTATCATATACGATTAATTGAAATTAAATTAATATTAATAGAATAAAAAAGAATATTGAGAAAAGAAATAAAAATTTATATATTTAAGATGATAATTAATTATTATTACCAAAAATATATAATTTCAAATTATTATTTAGAATTTATATATAATAATTTAAATATGCTTAATAATATTACTAATTATAATTTATAATTTTTTATTTATAATTTATAGTGTGAACACAATATTATTATTGCTTTCTTATTGATTCACGTGGTATTAGTGGATCCTAAAATTATATATGTATATATCAATGTATGGACTAAAACAATCTTTCAGACAATGGTACTTAAAGTTTCACCAAGTGGTGATCTCATATGGCTTTACCATGATAAATGAATATCATTATGTTTATGTTAAACGTTCATAAAGAAGTTTTGTTATACTATCATTATATGTTGATGGTACATATTTTATTGGCTAGGAATGAAATTGAGTACTTGAATGAAATTAATAAATGACTATCCTCCAACTTTCATATGAAGGATATGGGTGAGGCCGAGTATATGCTTGACGTCAAAATCTGTAGAAAACATTTTCAAAGGTTGTTTGGACTCTCGCAATTTCGCAAGAGAATTATATAAAGAAGCTCCTGAAACGATACAAGATGGATACTTGTAAAGCCGTTGACACTCCTTCTATCAAAGTTTAATACCTAAGCTGAAACATGAGTCCTAAAATTAGTGAAGAAAGACATTATATGAAAAATGTACCATACAAAAATGTCATAGAAAGTTTGATGTACGCTATGTTGTATACATGTCCTGATATTTATTATTAAGTTGGTTTAGTCAGTAAATATGAATCCAATCCTGGTGAAAAGCATTGGAAAGCAGAGGATGTTTAGATACCTAGCTAAAGAATATAACGGATTATTTCTTGTGTTCTAAAAGAAAAAAATTGCTTTGAGGGGATACATAGATGCCGATAGGGCAGGTGATGTGGATGATAGAAAATGTATGTTTGGTTATACTTTCTTGCTTAACGATGATGTCATATATGTTTTATTTAAAAATAAATTGTTAAAGTATTTGAATAAAAACAATTCAAACTCATAAGTTGTTACGGAATAATTATAATACTTGATAATTATGTACCTATTATTTAGCATGTATATTTATCTTTAGTTTAAAGCTCCTTAGGGTTAGCATATTCGGTTGTATCTTTGTATATTTATTTGGCTTATACATCAGTAATACAATCATCCAGTTCTCAAAATATCAACTCTCTCATGGTATCAGGCTTACCATCGTAAAACCCTATATTTTTTTTTTCCTTTGTTACGAGCTGGTCCCCCTCGTCGTTTTCGATCGAACAAGTCCCCTTCGATCTCTTTGCCCCTCATGGCTGCCACTGCTCCTTCCTCGCTCTCGACCACCTCCATGATTAATCTGGTCCAAATAAAGTTGTCATCTGCAACTTTCTTGATGTGGAAACGACAATTCATGTCCATGGCTGCTACCTTTGAGATGCTAGATCTCCTTCTCGATGAGTCGCCCGCACCCTCACCAACCGTTACATCCAACACCGGCGACACTACCACGAATCCCGCATATACCTCATGGCACCTTCGTGACCAGAAACTCCTTGGGGTTCTCTTTGCAACCCTCGAACCCGAAGCCATGGTCGAGGTTCTCGACTGCACTTCCTCTCGATCAGCCTGGATCACCCTCGAGTCGATCTTTGCCAATGCGTCAACATCTCGTGTTAATCACCTTCGCGAGGCCCTGCTCTCGCTCCGCCGAGACTCTCTTTCAGTTGCTGAATATGGTAAGAATTTCAAGGCCCTTTGTGCTCAACTCTCTGCAATTGGAAAACCCGTCGATGAGAGCGACAAAAGTCACTGGTTTCTTCGCGGTCTTGGTTTTAAATTAGCAAATTTCGCCGATACTCGCATGGCTATGACTCCGATCCCGCCGCTTCGCGACCTACTCCATCAAGCTATTCAATTTGAGCTCATCACGGCTGGCATGGAGCCATCGTCTCCCTCGCCCGCTGCCTTCGTCGCCTCTGGGAGGCCTGATCAGCGCCCTCGTACCGGCTCAGACCAGCGATATCGCAGCCCTCGCTCGGATCATCGACCTTCTCATTCTTCGTCTTCGGTCCAGGGGCGTCCTTCTCCTAATGACAGTAGCTCTGGTGGTGCGCCGCGTCGCCCTTATATCCCGCGTTGCCAACTCTGCCGAGGTGAGCACTACGCTGATAAATGTCCTACTTTCTTGCAGCTTCAACATCGTGCTAGAGCTTCTCCTAGCCCATCGCCTGCCCCAGCAGCACATTTGGCTGAGTCTTTCAAAGCCACATGCTCGGTCACCGAGCAGTCCCCTTCCTCCGACTGGTTTGTCGACTCGGGTGCTTCCGCGCACATGACGTCTCAACCCTCACATCTGGACTCATTCACTCCTTACACTGGTAATAACTCGGTCGTCGTCGGTAATGGCAATACTCTCTCTATTTCTCATATTGGTTCACGTCACCTTGCCTCTCATGTTAATTTATTGGACGTTCTAGTCGTTCCCCATATTACTAAGAATTTGTTATCCATTAGCAAGCTGACATCAGATTATGCCGTTGATGTTGTATTTTCTGACAAAACCTTTGTCGTTCAGAATCGGATGACAAAAGCCCCGCTAGCTCACGGCCGTTGTGAAAATGGCTTATACATTTTGGAGCGTTGCACCCCGGCTCTTGTTGCTGCACTTAAAGTCACGGATTTGAAAGCAAGCTCTTCCCTTTGGCACTTACGTCTTGGTCACGTCTCTTATGATGTTTTGTCGTCACTTAATAAATCGGGACATTTATCTTTATCGTCTGTATTACCGACTTCGGCTCTTTGTTCATCTTGCCAATTAGCTAAAAGTCGAAAACTCTCTTTTCCTTTGAATGAAAAACGTGCTTCGTTTGTGCTTGATTTAGTACACTGCGATTTATGGGGCCCTGCGCCTGTCTCTTCGACTGCCGGTTATCGCTATTATGCCGTTTTTATTGATGATTTTTCACGGTTTTCTTGGATTTATCCTCTGCATACAAAGTCCGAATTTTATGATATATTCGTCCGATTTTACAACTTTGTTTGCACTCAATTTTCAAGGAAACTAAAGGTTTTTCAGTCCGACGGTGGTACCGAGTTTATCAACAAACGCATGACTGAGTTTATTCTTGCGCATGGCATCTTACATCGCATCTCTTGCCCTCACACTCCACAGCAGAATGGTCGAGCCGAACGCAAACACCGTCACATTACTGAAACTGGACTCTCTATGTTATTTCATGCGTCCGCCCCGGCTTCTCTTTGGTTTGATGCCTTCGCCACAGCCGTCTTTGTCATTAATCGGCTTCCCTCGTCTATATTAGCCAACAAATCTCCGTACGAGCTGCTCTTCCACACCATTCCCAACTACGCCATCTTCAAACCATTCGGTTGCCGTGTCTTTCCCTATTTACGAGACTACGCGTCTCACAAGTTATCACCTCGAAGTCGTGCCTGCATCTTCTTGGGATACAGTAGTGTTTACAAGGGTTTTCGATGTTACGATCCTTCGTCGGCAAAGGTATTTTTGACACGAAATGCCCAATTCGACGAGCTTGTATTTCCTTTCACCAACAATACAGACTCACCAACCTCTACGCTGCCATACTCAACATTTTTGGATGCTAGTTCCCCGTTGGATCCTTCGCCAACAACAATCTCGACTCCGCCTCCAGAAACAAACTGTCCCACTCCTCGACCGCCATCGTCCTCCCTTCATCCAGAACCTGACTGCCCCACTTCGCCACCACCCGTCCTGCCCATCCAACCTCTTCCGCCGCTGCCATCACAGCCCGCACATATCCCGATGCCAGCCCTATCACAACCGCAACCTACGCCCTCGTCGCCCTCGCCCGAGGCTCCTACCACCTCCTCTTCCGCCTCGTCCCGACATCCCATGACGACTCGCGCTCGTGCTGGAATATTCAAGCCTAAATATCCTGTTAATATTGCATGTACAACGCTTCTCGCATCGTTGGCCACCACCACCGTACCCAAAGGCTTCAAGTCTGCTTTTAAATTTCCCCACTGGGTACGAGCCATGAAGGAGGAAATTGATGCACTTCACAACAACAACACATGGGATTTGGTCCCCCCGCCTCCCAACACAAATATTGTAGGCTCGAAATGGGTATTTCGCACCAAGTTTCTCTCCGACGGCACCATCGACCGCTATAAAGCTCGTCTCGTCGCTCAGGGCTTCACTCAGGTTCCTGGTACCGACTTTCATCATACCTTCAGTCCCGTCGTCAAGGCGACCACTGTACGCACCATTCTGGCTCTCTCCGTTCACCATAAGTGGTCGCTACACCAGTTGGATGTCAAGAACGCCTTCTTAAACGGTGTCCTATCTGAACCCGTATTTATGGCACAACCACCCGGCTTTGTCGATCCTACTCGTCCAACGCATGTTTGTCGTCTAAACAAAGCAATTTACGGTCTTCGTCAAGCTCCCTTGGCCTGGTTTCAGCGCTTCAGCTCATATCTCCTATCTTTAGGGTTTCGGCAATCCCAGTCCGACTCCTCTCTATTCTACCTTCTCCGAGGCTCGTCTATGCTCTACTTACTTCTTTATGTCGATGACATTATCCTCACCGGCAACGACTCTGGCCTGCTCCGTCGTTTCATTACACGTACGCACAGCGAGTTTGCAATTAAAGACCTTGGTCGGCTTAACTACTTTCTCGGCCTTGAAATCTCCTACACATCCACTGGTATCTTCATCGGCCAAGCTAAATATGCACACGATATTCTCGAACGTGCCAATCTCTTGGACTGCCAGCCGATCGCAACTCCTCTCGTTCCCGGCGTCTCCTTGGTTAGTTCGGGTACCTCCTTTCACGACCCAACACTCTATCGTTCGTTAGTCGGTGCACTCCAATACCTTACCATTACTCGCCCCGACTTGTCATACGCCGTAAATACCGTTAGTCAGTTCCTTCATAAGCCTACTATCGATCATTTTTCTGCTGTTAAACGGATCCTTCGTTACGTCAAGGGAACTCTCAACCACGGTCTTACCTACACACACACTCCCGATATCTCCATCGTCAGCTACTCCGACGCGGATTGGGCTCGCTGCCCCGACACCCGTCGCTCCACATATGGTTACTCCGTCTTTCTCGGCAATAATCTGGTCTCTTGGAGCGCTAAGAAACAGCCCACAGTTGCTCGCTCTAGTTGTGAATCCGAGTATCGTGCTCTCGCCAACATCGCTTCGGAAACTGTATGGTTAACCAATCTTCTACGCGAATTGCATCAGCTCCCTCGTACTAGTCCTCTCCTCTTATGTGACAACAAGAGCGCGATCTTCCTTAGTCAGAATCCCGTAGCCCACAAACGCGCTAAACATATCGATCTCGATTGTCATTTCGTCAGGGAACTCGTCTCCTCCGGCAAGCTACGTACACAGTTTGTACCTTCCAATCTCCAACTTGCCGATATCTTTACCAAGAGTCTTCCACGTCCAGCCTTCGAGTTACTACGTTCCAAGCTCTGTGTTCATTTGCATCCCACGCATCGCTTGAAGGGGGGTGTTACGGAATAATTATAATACTTGATAATTATGTACCTATTATTTAGCATGTATATTTATCTTTAGTTTAAAGCTCCTTAGGGTTAGCATATTCGGTTGTATCTTTGTATATTTATTTGGCTTATACATCAGTAATACAATCATCCAGTTCTCAAAATATCAACTCTCTCATAAGTTAATTTATTTAACAATTTTACATCTTATATAAATATAATTAAAAAATTATGTTATTAATAAAAAAAAATTAAAAAAAAAATTGTTTGAAAAAAATATAATAAATTTGGAATTATTATATATATACGTACATTTTTAGGGATATGTTTCTTATATATTTAAAATTATAAGAATTTATAAGTTGTTTAAAAAAATATATTTTCCATACTATTTTAAAAAAAAAACTTATTATTAAAGTCTTATAAGTTTTTTTAAAAACAAATATCAAACAAATTTTAAAATTTTATTATTTAGTCATTTTAAAGAGTTTATAAACCCAACAAACTTTTATTTTAAAGTTGTTACGTAGTAGTATTAGTTAGTATAAAGCAGTCAAGCCGCTCGTGATCAGATATCTAAAGCTCACAATCAAATCAAATGAGAAAACAGGTTTGACCGTTTGAGTCGAATTGGAACAAAATTATCGAATTTTCATTTTATTTATTCAAGTAGTAATATTATGTAGTCGAGTTGTGCCATACCCATAATACGACAATCAAAGTCGAATTTACGACACTTTGCAATATCAAAATTAAAAAGTAGACTAAAGACGGAGTACTAATTAATTCGTTGGGTAAATAAAGGTTGGTAGGTTGTTAAGTTAGTTAGTGTATCGGGCGAGATTTCCAAGTGGAATTATCGCAAGGCCAGCAGCCCTCTTGAGCGATGTCATTGATCTGGAGGCCCGTATCGTAAAGCCCACCGTTGGCCCAATTAGAAGGCAGTACATATTTGGCCCAATACTGCTTCCCATCGTACCCAGCTGTCACCGTAAATCGGAATTGCACAGCCCCATTGGGCACCCGACTCGTGTCCCAAACGGCCCCATGGTTTCTACTCAGAGACCCCCAATTCGACGTTCCCACCTACACAAACACAAACGCGCAATTATATAAATTAAATTTATTATTATTATTATTATTTTATTAATCTTTTTTTAATACCTGAGCCACGTCAACGATGACGATCTCTGTTTGACCACCTTGATACAAGATCTTGACGGCCAAATAATATGGCTTTTGGCTCGATTCCTCGACTCGAACTGTCAAATTACTTTTGTAGACGCATGGAATTCTGTTCCGATTTCAATTACATATTAATCTCCATAAATAAATATCCAAATTGCTTTATTTAATTATTATTTTATGTAGATGTACATGATCCAATCAAAATAAATAAATAATTATTACAATTACGAACCTCTTGTATTCGACATCGGCAATTCCAAGTTTCAAAAGTTGTTGGGCCGAGCCCGAGTTGGCCATGCCGACGAAAGCTTTTCGGCTCAACACGAAGCCCGTCTGATTATTGGTGTTTAGATCAGTCACGGTAAATGTAGTCCCTTCCTTACTACAAATCTTGTCAATTTTGCATCTCATCTGCATAAACCCAATTCGATCATCAAGTTAAAAAAAGTGCGAAAAAAAACGAACCGGCCGGTTGAACCGAAAAAAACGGGCCGGTGTACCTGGAAACACGCACCGCATCCGGCTCCGTTTTTGTAAATGAACGGGGCTGCGGCGGCGAGACGGCCGCTGCTGAACCCCGTAGCCAAGGAGCCGTACCCGCAAGCTCCGGCTGATCAGACGTTCAATTCAATTTGATTTAATTAATATAAATAAATGAAGTATAATTATATAAGAAAAATGTGTAGTTAATTGTTACTAGCTACTTACTTTGAAGGGGTTTATCATCGGAAAAGAAGGAAACTTTAGTTTGGTTGAGGCAGCGATCACACGCGGTGGCAGATGATGCGATGAATATTATTACGGCAGCGGACAAAATTACAAGACGAAACGAACAACTACTATCCATTGTGTTTTGTGATATTGAAAATGGAATGAATTGAATGAAATAAATAGATGGGATTTTCGTATATTTATGAGTGGAATTTTGCTGTCATATTGGGAAGATGATGACTCAACAAGGAAAGCGACAGCCACTTGTCTACACGACGCGGCTTCACCGATTATAATAATAATATAATATTATTATGACTATATTACAGAAGTTGTTATAAAGCACTGAGCAAATAGCATGTTTAATGTGCGTCGACGCCGACTTGTAGACACGTGTGCATCAATCAGAAATTGTGACTTCATAGTGCGTAATATAGTATTTCCCGAATTCTAAAGGTCAACAATAAATTGGTTTAGTGGAATAACAGAACCTTGTTTTTATAGCTTTCGGTACAATAGTTACGAATCTGTATTTAATTACATTGTATTTTTTTGATCACCAAGTTAAGATATTGTTTTTATAGCTTTCGGTAAAAAAAATTGTCACACAAAATCTGTATTTAATTACATCGTAGTATATTTTTTGTATCACCAAGTTAAGATATTGATTTTGTCTATTCTAATTATTTCAAATCCATTTTGGTGTTAAAAGATACTGCTGTACCTCCCCAAATTTACAAAGAAACTGAAAACAGTTGTAAGACAAAGATAGTACTATTAATATAACTTTAATTTTTAGTTAAATTTAAGCAAGAGGCAAGTTAAATCGGTGTATAATTCCCTATAAAATCTTCTCAAACTTTTAATATCATATGCTTTCGACTTTAAAATCAGCTATAATAGTAAACAACATCGTATGATGTAATTAAAGTATTAATGATATCAGTATTATTATATTTAAATTATTTGATCTATGGAAAGCAAATATTTGAATGAACACATGTTACCACGAAATACGTCATTGAATTGAACTTATAAAAAAAATTATAATATAATAGTAGTACAATGTAATTTTAAAAATATATCATTTTAATATTGATTTATTAATGGTGATTTTAATAGTGTAATTAAAAAAAATTATATGTACTATTCCGTATATTCAATTCTATATTCAATTATTCATTAATAAATACTGAACGAATAAAAAAATCCATTCAACAACAAATTCAATCAATCAATACATCTATCATATTCACAACTCACAAGTCCTAAAAT
Source organism: Euphrasia confusa (assembly GCA_954870475.1). Lineage (NCBI taxonomy): Eukaryota > Viridiplantae > Streptophyta > Magnoliopsida > Lamiales > Orobanchaceae > Euphrasia > Euphrasia confusa. Next base: position 47,939,817 of record OX940949.1, on the reverse strand, counting down.
GAACAATTTTTTTATCAATACATCTATCATATCCTTTTATAGGTGATAATGTGATATTGAACCAAAATTGGTTAGGAAACCAATATGTTATCAACTCCTAAAATGTGGAATATGTCCGTATGCAAATTCTATACTAATTATTGATATAAAACATTTTATAAAATTTGAATATTATGTTGTATTAGATAAATAAAATTATAATAGAAATATTTATTTAAAAATGACTGATAATAGAAATTGGATTCTGAATATTTTAACTTTAATTAAGTGATTTATGGATATTTAAGGAGTAAAATAGCCTTAATAAAATTACACATAGACAACTGCATGCTAGTACTGTACCCTATCTATGTGATTAATTTATAGCAGAGCAGTATTTGTATTTGAACCTGTTTCTTTTAATGCTTTGCCTAAGACAACAATATATATTTTCAGGCAACATCAGTTTTCTCGGAAAGAATCGAGACAAGCTCGTCGCGTGCCTTGTCAAGTGCAACGGCCAAGTTCTGGGGCTCACTCCCGCCCGCCTGGGCCAGGTTAGGGCGGCCCCCGCCTCTTCCTCCGCACAGCTTAGCTATCGGCCCTATAAACTTCCCTGCTTGAAAACCCAGACTAACCACTCCCGGAGTAAACGCAGCCACCAAACACACTCTTTTCTCGTCCGGGCACGACCCCAACACCACAGCTGCCGGATCCTGCAAAGCCTCGACTATGTATTCTGCCGCACTCTTTAACGAATCGCCGTCGATATCGTCCATGCTCTCGACTAGCACCCTGAACCACAGAATAAGATTTCATTACCCCTCCTGATATATTTAGGCTCTGTGACTAAACTTTGGACCGAAAGGATTTCGATCTGAACGGAAAGACTCTGAACTGAATTGAAAGGAACCGAACAGAAATTATATTTTTATAATTTGTTAAATATTTAAAAAAAATATTAATAATATTTTAATATTAACTAGATAGTATACTTAAAATTATTGATTCAATTTTTATTTTAATTTATTTTGAAACGAACTTAATCGAGCTGAACTGAACTAAAAAACGATCTGAAATGAACTGAAATTAAGTCCAAAAGAACAGAGCTTAAGTCTCTACCTTATATTTGATGAAGGAGATCCAACTGTTATGGCCTTGCTGATGATGGTAGACGCTTTGTAAGTCGCTGCTTTCGCACGCGCAGCCGAAACTTCGCTCTTCGCCTCTCGCACATCTTTCAAAAGATTGTTCACTCTGCTCGTAACATCTTCGGCATTCACTTTCAGAGTCGAGCAGAGTTGTTTCAAGTAGTTATCTCTCGCGCTGACGTATTCGATAAAAGCTTCCCCCGCAACAGCCTCGATCCGCCTGACCCCAGACGCAACTCCTTGTTCCGAGATCACCTTGAAGCCCCGTATTTCACAAGTGTTCCCGACATGGGTCCCACCACAGAGCTCCATCGATACACCTGGAACCTCCACAACCCGCACCTGCTCCCCGTATTTCTCGCCAAACATCGCAATCGCTCCAGCCTTCTTCGCATCGTTTAAAGGCATCACTTTTGTTTCGAGGAGAGAAGAATCCCCGATCCATCGGTTGACCAGCCGCTCAATCTCCACGATCTCGACCTCGCGAAGAGGCCTGTTGAAGTTGAAGTCAAACCTCAGACGGTCAAAGGCCACCAACGAACCGGCTTGTGAAGTTTCCTCTCCTATCACTTTCTTCAGAGCCGCTTGGAGCAGATGCGTTGCAGTATGATGGGCCTGCAGTAGAAACATGAGATTAAAAAACGAAACATTCGTTTTTACATCTTTTACATTCGAAATTTACCTTTGCCCGTTTCCTTAGATTTGCATCTACAACAGCCTCGACATCTTTCCCTACATCCAAGACGCCTTCTTTCACAGTACCTTTATGAACAAAAATGTTACCAAGGGACTTTTGTACATCCTTAATCTCCACAACAGCTCCATCACTAACATATAAAAACCCGTGGTCCCCAATCTGACCCCCCGACTCAGCGTAGAAGGGGGTTCGATCCAGCAACACTTCAACGTCGTTTCCTTCCGAAACCCGTTCTGCCGACTTCCCGTTGACCAAAATACCCTCGACAACCGATTGAGTCGAAAGCATGTCGTAACCGAGAAACTCCGTATCCGGAATATTCTCCGTCACCTCTGCTCCATTTCCGACGGAGAGTTTGACCGTATTATGAGCAGCCTGAGACTGACGCCTCTGGTTCTCCATTTCTAACCCGAAGCTTTCCATGTCAACACCGACACCTCGTTCATCGGCGACTTCCTTTGTTATCTCGACCGGGAATCCGTACGTATCGTACAGAAGAAAAGCGTCCTTTCCGGATATACAAGGGGCCGACCCGTTTTTGTTAGCGTTGGACAATGAGTCGGTTAAGATTTGTTCTAGAAGCTTCTCTCCTCTCTCGAGGGTCGACACGAAACGGAGTTCTTCCCTTTTCAATTCGTCTAGGATGCGAGGAGTTTTTGTTACTACGTCCGGGTTAATGATTGTGCTTAAACGAATGACTTCTTCTGCAAGTAACGGAAGTAATGCTCCGTCTGGGTTTCCCACGCCGTCGCCTTTTATGCCCAGTAACCTGCCCGTCCGAACTGCCCGTCTGATGAGACGTCTGACCACATAGCCTCTCCCGATATTCGATGGGAAAACTCCGTCTGATATAAGATAAACTATTGCGCGCATGTGATCTCCGATTATCTGAAGTTATGGTAAAACAGTTAAAAATTAGTAAAAATATAATCAGTTTCCTAAGAACATAAAAAACATACTTTAAGGTTTGTTTTCGTAGGCTCGTCTGCGTATTTATAAGAGACGTTTGCCAGCTTTGAGGCCTTCTCTATGATAGGAAAAATTAAGTCGGTTTCGTAGTTGTTCGGAACCTGCAAAGGAAAACAAAAGAGAAGTTTAACATATTGTAACTTAACTCGAGATGGTATAATCTATATATGTGTGTTCAAAAGCAATTACGTTTTGAAGAATGCGAGCCATGCGTTCTAAGCCCAGCCCCGTATCGATGTTCTTCTGTTTTAAGGGTTCGAGCGATCCATCGTCCTTTTTGTTGTATTGCATGAAGACGAGGTTGTAGAACTCTATAAATCTATCATCATCCCCAAGATCCTGTTATACATCATTGTTAACGATGTATATTTTGGAGCATGTTAAACGTAGAATTTCTCCTAATTTATTAGGACAAATATGCTTACAATGTCTGAATGCCCCCTCTCGGGATGGAAATCGTAATAAATTTCAGAGCAAGGCCCGCAGGGGCCCGTTGCACCACTAGTCCAGAAGTTATCCTCTTCGCCAAGTCTCACTATGCGATTTGCAGGAACACCCACCTTCCAGAACATAAATTGAATTCAGGAAAGCTAACCCGACAAATTCATAAAGCAAAAAACCAGTGAACTCGTGTTACCTCATCATGCCATATAGAGAGAGTATCGTCATCGTCTTCATACACACTAATCCATAATCTGTCGGCTGGTAATCCAAACCTTCATGCAATCATTTAACTGAGAATCAACTCACCCCACAAAAGAATTAAATTTACAAAAAAGTAATCTCGAATCAACAAGAGAGTTTTAATTACAATATCATTAAGATAATACTAACACATACTCCTTTGTCGAAAGCTCCCATGCCCATGTGATAGCCTCTCGTTTGAAGTAATCCCCGAAACTAAAATTCCCAAGCATCTCGAAAAACGTCTGATGCCGGGAAGTTCGACCCACATTCTCCACATCATTTGTGCGTATGCATCTCTGAGAAGTGGCCGCACGGGGCACCTCTCTAGGCACCTAACGACATAAATTATAACAACAACAAAAAAAAATTCATTTATCAGCCAAGACTGCGTTTTTTTCACAGATCCGAACCGCATAAAAATTTCAGAAAATAACTACGACCTTCCCAAGGAAAATGGGCTTGAACGGAAGCATTCCCGCAATCGTCAAGAGAACCGTGGGGTCCTCCGGGACAAGAGAGGCACTGGGAAGAACCTTATGACCTCTTGCGGCGTAAAACTCGAGGAATTTGCTGCGGATAGAGTCACCGCTCGAAGAAAGACTCGATTTTTTGTCTCCTTCCACAAGCTCCTCAGTCAAGGGCTGAGCTGAAGCTGTAAGGGAAAGTGTATCAACACACACAGACATAAACTTTCAAAGCCCATAAGGATATTGAAGTATGATTCTTTCTAAAAATAAAAGATTCGATTTTTAGGAGAAACATTGACTACCTCTTGCAATGACAGTGGAGGGACGAGTCCTGCAATCAACGCAGCACAAGGTTTGAACGACATTGAAGCGTCTGTAGTCCCTACCACCTGGAACAAGATTATAAACCCTTAATTAAAATCGATTTCAAAACCCTAAACAATTGAAAATCAATAAAGCAGTGGAGAAGATGAATAATGACCAGTGGAGAAGAAGGGAAAGTGGGATCTTGAAGTGGGAAATGGTAGAGCAAAGTTAGCGGTTTGAAGTGAGAAGGGAAGCTCCATGCTTCGCATACCTCCCTCGCTTAATCTGAATTTGACAGTTATGTAAGTTGGAAATGAGGATAAGCTATTTGGGGGTGATATTAAAGTTGGGGGAGTTTTGCTAAATGACCGGGCCGGGCCGTTAGACCAAACACCAGATTCGGGTTGGGTACGAAACTTTATCGATGGAGCGTATATTTGAACTCGTTCCAAATAAACCAAATGTCGACGTTTGGCTCCGGGCCCGCGGACCATGTTTGGATTCGCGGGCTTTACTCGGTTGATTTCATGGCTCGGAGCCCGCAGACAATGTTTTAAATTGTCCTTGCCTCATGTATCTCCAAACTTGGTTATTCTCACTTCTTTCACTTCCTCAATTGTGGGACATTGTTGTGTATGATTGTTGATGGGTTACAACTTACATTGCCAATGTCTAATGTCTTATAGCTCAAATGAAAGTTCTTGACGGATATGTAATTATGACAAACCTCAGGGTACTTCTTGTAATTAACTCGTGAAGCCAAATAAAGAATCTACAAGACTTGTACTCTGGTGATGAATCAAGTATCAACACTCACAAAAAATCACAATTTTTTTTCTTCTGGCACATCAGATTTCATTAACAAAACAATTTGTCAGCCAATCAATGTACATATTTTCACCCTACACAACTCACTAAGACCGATAAATGCAAGGCTCGTATTTCGTAAGATTGAGAGGCTTTCCCAGACGGTCGCCTCGAAATGTGACTTCACACAACACGCGTCGATTGAACTTAGTCTTCACCAGCCTCCCCAAAATGTAGGCTCTTGACCTCATCACGAAAGTCAACTTCAGCGGCACGGACATGCTCTGTAGCCGATCTTGCGCGCTAACAAGCAACGGGACCCCTCCGTAAAGCGGGACCTGATGCCCCTGAACTACCGCAACCACGTTGATTCTGCTCTTCCTCGACTGATAGAAGCTTTTCACATTGCCAGAAGCGAGTTTGAGGCCGAGATAGTGGAGCTCGAGAGGGGTGGAGGTGACGTGGACGCCGAAGAAGGTGGCCGGATTCTTGTAGGAGATCCTGACCGTTGAATTCAGGGTCAGCATATCCGTTGGCACGCCCGTCGCGTCCATGCCAGCTTGTACCTTGAAATCCTCAAAACAGATGCTCTGTACCAAAAAACAATTGATGCTCTGTCTGTAAAAAAAACTTATAACGACAGTGACCCAACCTACCCGAATTATTACCGCGCAGTAACGAAGGTAAAAAACTGAATCTTGATTTTTGGTACAGTCAACGAGTCAAAGGAAGAACAAGAAACACACAAACAAACACAAAAAACAAAAAATTGAATCTTGATTTTGGTATTGGACTGACCTTGACGATGACCCTCGGCTGGTAGCTCAAGCTCGCGGCCCAGAGAATCAAGGAGAAGATCGAGAACAGAGCAACGAACGACACCAAGAAACAGAGCACGTAGAACCTCATGGCTCCGGGGGGGCTCCCGCCGCCGCCGACGCCGTCGGCGTCATCTTCCTCCGCGGCGTCGATGTCCTCGCCGTACCTTTTCTGCATCAGCCGCCATCCTCCGCCGCCGGCGCTGCCGCCGGAGAAGCTGATCTTGGGGTTCTTGAGGGAGGCGGAGAATCTGGAGGTGGAGGACTCGCGGGAGTGGTGGATGGGGGAGGAGTGGTACTGGAAATGGTGGTGGTGGTGGGTGGGAGAGCCGAACGGGCTCGAGCCGTACGACATCTTCTCGAGGTCGTTTTGGGAGTGGGAGGGGCTCTGCACGTAGTACAGCGGCCGGCGGGGGGAGCGCGGCGGAGAGGAGGCGGGGATGCTGGTGACTTCGGAGTCCGATTTCACGTGCATTCCGACTCCCATTTTGTTGAGGTTTGAGGAAGATGAAAAAGGGGTTTGGGATTGGGGGAATGAGATTCGTAGTACAGTGGTAGTAAATCGGAGTATGGGTTTGTTTTTTGTCCGAGCTTTTAGTGGATTCCGAGGTTAATGCGAGGCGTCCTATCTACGCTTTATTATATTGTACGTATATATTTGCAGGGATATAAGATAACCCCAACTCGTAAGAATAGACTTACTTCAATATACAAAACACTCTTAAATGTTTCTTATTTTTTTTTAATTTAAACTATTAAATATTTTACTAACAATTATTTTTTTAATTAAAAAAATGTTTCTCCGTACACTCTTTGTATGAAGGAGTGGAGTAGTATTATAGTATTATTATTATTATTACAAAAAGATTGAGTGGCCCGATAAATTATAACACGGAGATTGTATTTGACCACTTTTTGTTATACTGTACACTGTAGTTTCAACGAGTGTATTTTGACCAATATCGCATTACTTCTTTGTCTTCTCAAAACAAACATTCTCAACGCTTGAGAATGATTCCGATTTATTTTCAGTCTCGTTTTGAAAACAATATAAACATTTGAAAATAAAAAAGATACTCATTGTTTGTTTAATTGACTCTCAATAACATGATAATCATGATTATACACTGATAGTGTTTCTCCCCCCACTTTGTTACAAGTGTACTTTGACATCCACGTCCATGCCACTTTTTGTTGACCTTTTATTTTTGACTTTTTTTAAACCAACACGAATTCGAATTAGCCGTTTGAGACTATATCTACTACTTTTTGTCAACATTTTGACAAATGATACATAAATTCTTACCTACATAATTTTGTACTAAATACTACTCCTAGCAGGTGTATTAATTACTAATGACTGTGTTTTGAGCTTTTCAATTTAGCATGCATCAAACCAAAGTCACCAAAGTAAACCAATATCAAGATTGTTTAATTCTATGCAACCCCTTGATCAATAAATCACCTGTTAGCTTGATCAGAAGGCATTGAATAGATTTTTGTAGTATTATTTTTGCGAGAAATTGTATACAATAAATCTAGTGATCATCAGACAAAAGTAACATTACTTCAGTACTTAGGTGGTATGAATATGTATGTCATCTATGCTCCAATCTAGCTGAGTGAGACGATGCTTCATAACGCGTAATTCGGCTCCTGAAGACAACGCAAAATCTGCCCACAAAAAGTCTGTCTAAGAAAAACACCGAGAATGCTCTGATGTTTTTTTACTTAGTTGTATCAGACAATGGAACTTACCGTTGCCATTGTTGGCCTTCTAGAGGATGAATGCAAGAGACACGAACGCGCTACAATCATCATCGCTTTCATCTCGTCCTTTTTGTAGTCTTCTTTCAGGTTGGGATCAACAAGTCCATCTAGACCACACGTGAGCAGAGAACGCCCCTGCAAAAAAATAATCGATTGCCCAATTAATTAGAAACTCTAATTCTTTTTTGGCGAAGTGAATGAGTCGAGCTCTGAGTTTAACTACCCAAACCACTAAGTTTTCTTGATTTGATACTGGGCCCGTCTGATCGGCTTCTTTTCCAGTGATCAGTTCCAACATTACAACCCCATAGGAATACACATCAATCTTCTCGTCAACTTTGCCATACATTATGTACTCTGGGGCCGAGTACCCAAATGCCATAACACGACTTGGCCTTTTAGGTACAAACGATCTATGGCTCGATGACTCTACTTTCGCATATCCGAAACCTGAAAGCTGGAGTCTTTCAAAGTTGTTAGTATTATTTTGGCCAAAATGAGAAAGAGTGAGTCTTACCAATGGTTTTCCGTCTTCAGGAAGAAGGATATTAGAAGAGTTTACGTCTTTATGAACGATACGAGGATTTCGAGAATGGATGTACTCTAACGCCTTGGCAACGCCTACAGCGATTCGCATCCTCTCGTCCCATTTCAGCTCACTGAGCCTTTGCTTCAAGCTCGAACCGAGCCAATCGTAAACAGTGGCAGACAGTTCTTTACAGCAACAGTATCCAATGAGTTGCACTATGTTCTCATGCCTCAACCCACTCAAAATCTCCACTTCTCGGTCGAAAACATGGTGAGACGTCTTGTGAACCTTCACAGCCACCTGCCTGCCTTTTTCAAGAAAGGCTTTATAAATTTCCCCGTCTAACATATCGGGACTAAAATATTTCGTTGCATTTCTAAGGTCTTCAAATGTGAAGCGCCTGATGAATTTAGCATGGTCGGGTTCTTGTGATAGAGACGAGGGCAGAGACAGAGACCTTCTGGCAGGAGGTGAAGTTCTTGGACTATTAGAGCGGACGTTTTCTGAGAAAGATGATTTCAGAGTCCGGGAGACTCTAGAGGTCGAGCCTTGCTGGGAAGTTCCCATCTCCCGGAGTAGGATTTTTCCTCCGTCGTTCAGTATTAGAAGCGTGCATGTAGGAGGCAATGCTTTGAGGAGATTCGTAGTAGTCGAGCTTTTCGCCCTGCAGAAATGGGATTTTGTATAAATTACAAATAGTTCCCTTAGAATTAGCTTAATTACGTTGTTACCATTCGCTGTTGCATCCAATAGCAAGAACTGTTGCAAACGTCAGCCGTACTTGGTGGCTCAGCTCTGTTACATAGCAGCTTCCGTTACTGATCCGGATTTCGAAATCCACCTGCAGCATCGAATAAAAATCAATCAAAAAACCAACCTTTGCACAAAATAAATAAGAAAAAACACCTGACCTTCTTAGATTTACAGACATCTTCGTAAATGTGAAATGTATTAGGATCAAAAGTATCGTCATCAGAGTTCTGAACATGAACCGCAAACACGCTGTCTCCTGGATCGGCTACCAAATTCAGTAACCGGAGCAGCATATCTCTACTGCTACTGTCAGATTTCAATCCAGCTATGATTCTTTTTCCTCCTCTTTTGTCATGAACCTTGTTTCCTAGCAACCAGAAGATCCCTCGTGTTATGTCATCCATTACATTCGAAAAGCAAGCATTCCATTGAAAGAATTTCGCCTTTTCTGGAAAAAAAAAAATCAAGACTTTTTTCACATTCATGACAAGTTTGTGTTGCACATTTTGTGGTCCCTTAATACATAAATTTCAGTTGGTTTAAGCATTTAGTGATGTTTGGTGTAGGAGAATTAACGGAAACCAACTGTAATTCAAACAGCAGTAGTAAGGATAAGAAGTCATTTTTTCAATCTAATACACAAACATCATCAATGCAGAGTACTAATTAACCCGGACCACCCAACATCCGGGGACCATATTCTTCATGCCGACTATAGAAAGAACAATCGGAGTCGCACATGACAACACAATTATGACCAGCACCATACTCATTTGACATGCGTCACAGTGAACAAATAATATAAAGGAAAATGTTGCGGTCCAAACAATGTTCTCTACAAACTGTCAAAACAAAAGAATTTTAAACGAAAATGATGCGGATTTTATTTGGAATGCTCTCTACAAACTGTCCTTTATTATCTCAATCTTGCGTAACTGTTGATATATATAAATATATAATCATTCACGCAGCCATCAATCTGAAGCTCACTCTCGGAAAGTCCCCCCAAAAGGAAACTTCCAGACTTCTCAGGGAAGGGCGCATTCACGGCTTGTCAACAATCTGCATATTCGAGTTGGGATCAAACAAAACTTGTGTCAGTCTATAACAACAAAGTAAGATATGGAAAACAATAACTTCAGAGCTACTTTCAGAAAATCCGTGTTAAGCTAATAGACAATAAAAATGCAATGTTGGTATTACACATAAAAATGCATTTAGTGGAAGGAAAGTTCAGTGTCACAAGCCTTGATTTTATAAAACCATAGAGAACTTAATCCAACGGATATGATTTTAATACTAACTAATTACTTCACTAATCGTACAATATTAAAAAATCAACCCCCTCCCCCTCCCCCACACACCACAACACCTCGTGTCTTCTGACAATCTAATAGTAAGCAATGAATTTAAGTCGTCATTGTTAACATGACGCCTATACATGTATTCAAAAGCAACTTAAATTAATGGACGAGTTACATAATTTAGTACTACAATAATTGCTATTAGAACCAATATCTCATGTACATATCCAAGAAAAGGCATCATTTTGCAAAAGCATCAATGGATATACAAACAGTGTTTTTACCTTGTTAATAGGGTTGTCGGGAGATTTCTTCCAGAGTTTCCAAATCATATCTTTATATTGATTATGCGTTAGACCCGGTTTATCTTCTTTCAGCCTTGGAAGCTCGGCTTCTTCAAAAGCCTACAAACATAAACGTTGATAAGAGAAACTAACCACAAGCTACTTAATTAGCTTTCTTGATTCATAGTTTAGGAGTATTTTTCTATAGTTAAAAAACATCAGCCAAAATTGGAATGGTATATGAGTATATCATACCTTAAACGAAGCTTTGAGCCTCTTCTCAGGATGCTTATCCACCGGTAATGGATCGACAACCGACATCTGTGCGATGGCTTCCTCGACCGACCTCGCCTCAATTTTAGAATCATCACGATTAGTGTTCGCCACGGTCACCATCCTCTCGTACTCCTCCTCATCCGCGATCCGGCTCTGCTTCTTCTTCTCCTCCTCCACACGCCGCTGCAGCGCGGCCTGCTCCTCCTCCTTCCGGCGCCGCAGCTCCGCCTCCGTCACCTTCGGGACGGGAACCGACACCCTATCGGCCTTCTTATCCGGCTTCCTCATGTTCTTCTCGAGATCCTTCTCCTCTTGCTCCGCTAATCGGCGCACCTCGGCCTTCTTTGCGGCGGCCTCGGCTCGCTTCTCGGCTTCCTCCTCGCGTTTCTTAGCGGCTCGAGACTTTTCGCCCTCGGCTTCGCGCCAGTACTGCTCTTCCTTTTGCTTGGAATCGCGATCCTTTCGATCGGCTTCGGTGGCGCTCCGACGAGCCCTGGCGGCTTCGGCTTTGCTGTTCACTCCCATTTTCTTCGGCATCCTCAATCGATTTTTTCTCTTTCTTTTTCTACGATCGAGTATTATTGCAGAAAATCTGAAAGTTTTGGGGATTAGGTCTTTTACTCCAATCGAATTAGACGACTGGGAATCAAAATAAAATTGGAGACATCAACTGAGCGGGCCTTGGCCCAATATTAATAAAATAATGGATAATGATACCAAATTAATTGAAATATTATTATTTGTTATAAATATATATATATATTATAGTGAATGACTTGTTGGCTAAGTCAAAACCATAGATTGTATACTATATAAAGGGGTCTTCCCTCATTAATAAATTCATTCAATTCTCTCTCAATTCTCTCAACTCTCTTTATTTTATAACACGTTATCAGCACGAGAAGCTCAACCGCGTTCTTCATCCAAGTTCTACTTCCAAGTTCTACCCATTCAAGATCCGAAGTACAAGATGGATTACCAAGATGAATGTCTTGCCGATAGCGCCACCACCCACTCAATACTTCGAGATAAAAAATATTTTATAAACTTGACATTTGCAAAGAACAATGTCATTACAATTTCTGGTGCATCCAGTATTATTGAAGGCTCCGGAAGAGCTAGTGTTATCTTGCCAAATAACACCATACTAGACCTAAAAGATGCATTGTATTCTAGCAAATCGAGAAGGAATTTGCTAAGTTTTAAAGATATTCGTTGTAATGGATATCACATAGAAACAATGCATGAAAATCATATTGAATATCTGTGCATAACTTCTTTTGAATCTGGAAGAAAACAGATAAAAGAAAAACTGCAATCACTTCCATCTGGCATGTATGGAACCGTGATAAAATCAGTTGAAGCAAATAATGTAATGAACCAGAAGTTCACTAATTCACAAGCTTTAATGCTTTGGCATGATCGACTTGGGCATCCTGGGACAACTATGATGCGTCGAATTATTGGTAATTCAAATGGGCACCAACTAAAGGATAAGATGATCCTTTTAGCGAATGAATATCCTTGTAGTGCGTGTTCGCAATGCAAGTTAATTATTAGACCTTCTGTTACGAAGGTTAATGCAGAATGTCCAACATTTTTAGAAAGAATCCAAGGAGATATTTGTGGACCAATACATCCACCATGTGGACCATTTCGTTATTTCATGGTGTTGATTGATGCTTCCACACGATGGTCGCATGTTTGCTTGCTCTCTACAAGAAACGCAGCATTCGCTAAATTACTTGCTCAAATGATAAAATTACGAGCACAATTCCCTGACTACTCAATCAAGAAAATTCGTCTTGACAATGCTGCCGAATTCAAGTCGGAAGCATTCGATAACTATTGTATGTCAATTGGAATTGAAGTTGAACATTCGGTAGCTCATGTTCACACACAAAATGGTTTAGCTGAATCGTTTATAAAACGTCTCCAGTTAATTGCTAGACCATTACTTATGAAAACAAAGCTCCCACAATCTGTTTGGGGACATGCCATACTGCATGCTGCTTCACTGATTCGTATAAGGCCTACACATTATCATCAATATTCGCCTTTACAACTTGCAGTTGGTCAAGAACCTAATATATCACACCTAAAGATCTTTGGTTGTGCGGTCCAAGTTCCGATTTCACCCCCACAACGTACAAAGATGGGTCCCCAACGGAGGCTTGGAATTTACGTTGGGTTTGACTCACCATCAATAATTAGGTATCTTGAACCATTAACAGGGGATTTGTTTACTGCAAGATTTGCAGATTGTCATTTTGATGAAATGACTTTTCCCACTTTGGGTGGAATAAAATTGAATACTGAGAATCCTCGTATTATCTCTTGGAATGAAAAAACATTGTCACACTTTGATCCTCGAAATAAGTTGTGTGAGGAGGAAGTTGTAAAGATCATTAATTTGCAAAGAATCGCAAATCAACTTCCCGATGCATTTGTTGATACAACAAAAGTGACAAAGTCACATATACCAGCAGTAAATACTCCTGCGAAAATTGATGTCCCTGAAGGGCAAATTAACATAGCAAATGAGTCTCAAATACGCCAAAAGCGTGGTCGACCACCCGGTGCAAAAGATATTGTACCGAGAAAGAGAAAAGTACATGTACAAGAGAAAACTCATACTCAAGCTATGGATAAGATAGTGATTGATCAATCAAATGAAAATGAAGTCGTTCCTGAAGAACCGTTAGTGCCCGAAAATAATGAGATCGCAATTAATTATTTATCATCTCATAAATTATGGGAGCGAACTAATGTTGTCATGGATAACATATTCGCCTTTAATATGGCACTTGAAATAATGCAAAATGAGGATCCTGAACCACAATCTATGAAAGATTGTCAAGTTAGAAGTGATTGGCCAAAATGGAAAGAAGCCATACAAGCAGAGTTAAATTCATTGGAAAAACGAAAAGTTTTTGGACCTGTAGTCCGAACTCCTAAAAATGTAACCCCTGTAGGGTACAAATGGGTTTTTGTAAGAAAAAGAAATGAAGATAATGAAATTACAAGATACAAAGCTCGACTTGTAGCACAAGGCTTCTCACAAAGGCCAGGAATTGATTACGAGGAGACATATTCTCCAGTAATGGACACTATAACATTCAGATTTTTAATAAGTCTGACCGTGTCACAAAAGCTTGATATACGCCTTATGGACGTAGTAACTGCGTATTTGTATGGTTCACTCGATAGTGACATTTACATGAAAGTTCTTGAAGGACTTAAAATACCACAAGCGAATGATACATGCCCTAGAACTATGTTCTCAATCAAGTTGCAAAGATCCCTGTATGGATTAAAACAATCCGGGCGAATGTGGTACAATCGTCTTAGTGAATACTTGCTGAAAGAGGGATATAAAAATGACGACCTATGCCCTTGCGTTTTCATAAAGAAAACAAATGTTGGATTTGCAATCATTGCAGTTTATGTTGATGATTTAAATTTGATAGGAACTCCTGAAGAGCTCAACAAAACTGCAAATTACTTGAAAAATGAATTTGAGATGAAAGATTTAGGAAAAACTAAGTTTTGTCTGGGTTTGCAAATTGAGCATATCAAAGATGGATTATTTGTTCATCAATCGTCGTATACAGAAAAATTGCTAAAACGATTTAATATGGATCAAGCATACCCATTGGATTCACCAATGGTTGTTCGTTCACTTGATGTGAAAAAAGATCCATTTCGTCCACTTGAAGATGGAGAAACAATTCTTGGTCCTGAAGTACCATACTTAAGTGCAATTGGTGCATTAACTTATCTTGCTAATTGCACTCGGCATGATATAGCATTTTCTGTTAATCTCCTCGCGAGATATAGCTCTGCACCCACTAAAAGACATTGGAATGGTGTTAAGCACATACTGCGATACCTAAAGGGTACCATTGACTTAGGTTTATTCTATTCACAAAAATTGGGATCTTCTTTAGTTGGATATGCAGATGCAGGTTATCTTTCAGATCCACATAAAGCAAAATCACAAACGGGATACGTTTTTACTCGTGGAGGAACTGTCATATCATGGAGATCCGTGAAACAAACATTGACGGCAACATCTTCAAATCATTCTGAAATTATTGCAATTCACGAAGCAAGTCGAGAATGTGTATGGCTAAGGAATATGACTCACTATATCCAATCATCATGTGACCTTGGCTCTACAAAGGATGGTCCAACAATACTATACGAAGACAATGCCGCTTGCATAACACAACTCAAAGGAGGCTACATCAAAGGAGACAGAACAAAGCACATCTCTCCAAAGTTCTTCTACACACACGAGCTTCAGAAGAATGGCGAAATTGAAGTTCAAAAAGTACGATCAATTGACAACTTAGCCGACCTATTCACGAAGTCATTACCAACTACCATTTTCAAGAAACTAGTCAATGGAATTGGTATGCGTCGACTCAAGGATGTTCAGTAATCTAAATCAGGGGGAGCAAGCTGTACTCTTTTTCCTTCGTTCAGGTTTTGTCCCACTGGGTTTTCCTGACAAGGTTTTAACGAGGCAGCAATCCTATAAACAGTCATTCAAGGGGGAGTGTTATAAATATATATATATATATTATAGTGAATGACTTGTTGGCTAAGTCAGAAACCCTAGATTGTATCCTATATAAAGGGGTCTCCCCTCATTAATAAATTCATTCAATTCTCTCTCAATTCTCTCAACTCTCTTTATTTTATAACATTATTATTATTATTATTATTATTATTATTATTATTATTATTATTATTATTATTATTATTATACAATAGTACTATAAGCTACTTGTTTATTTAAAATTAATTTTTCTAATTATTTTTTATTTTTTCAAATTTTTTAATTGGAATAAATTAAATTGAATTAAATTGAAATAAAGTTCAACATATCCTATGTCCTAGATGATGTCCTTAGATGAGGTAAATAGCAATTTATAGCTGTTTAGGTCATATGATATTGATTCTTGTGCAGTTGTACTTAGAAACCCAGTGTTAACAATTTATGATTCTGTTTTTTATGATTTAATAATTTAGTTAAATTGACTTCATATCAATTCAGCTTTATTTAGTCCAACCTTAGTCTTATCACTTCTTAGTCCTTAATCCTTGTGCAGGATGTAGGAAATCAATCCTACCGAGTTACTGGAGGCTTGTGGAGAGCTTAGCTTTCAGTATAGTTGCAAGGATTAATGACGTATAGAGGATGCCACCAGGTGCTGTGCTGTGGAGACCATGATATGGGAGAAGGCTTCAATGGCCTACCCCTTGAAAAGAAGATATCTTCAAGTCCTTTCACAATTCAACACAAGCCTTAGGTTCAGTCACTCCACTAAACAAGACTACATGAGCACAAAAGAGTCGAGAGCCATAAGTACGAGAAAATCTTGACTGCCGACTTGGAAAAACTCTGGTTGTATTTGAAGTTTTGACGATCATGATAGTACTGTATAATTTATACTTATTATTTGTTCGCTCTGGTTGATGCATGTACGAAGGGTCAGCTCGCCTTTTGCTGAACTTGGATAATTGACCGCCTGATCTCAGTTAATCACTTTTAGAGCCATCCCCATTTTTATTTATTTTTCATTCTTGCATTCTTGGCAGGAAATGGGATTGCAAACCACCCAGCATGAAACTTTGTAAGTTGACCAGAGAAAATTTTCGTGTGCAGATGACACACAATGAAAAATCCAAAGTAAATCATGCTTGAAAAATATCTGAAGCAAGTAATTAAATAAAACCTCAAATCCAATGAATAAAAGTAGCTAAGTAGCAACCAACAAGGTTTTTCTCATAGCATAGGAGAGCACAAACGCCTGGGAAACCTTGGAACCGAAGATTTGGATTATATTATACCAAAATAGTTTGATGTGAAAAATGTCAGTTGCATTCTCAACAGAAGCTAGGAAAACCTAGGAATCAAAGAGTTTAAATGATTAAAGTGAAGCTAATTGACAATTAAGAAGGCTTATGCATATAACATCGCATATGTCGATAACCTCTGCATTTTCCTTAACTCAAGAAAACGTCAAATATTCAGTCCATTCATCCCAGCCTGCATGAGAACAAAATAAACTCAGTTTCTAAAGATCACGGTAGTGAAAAATTGCATTTGAATCGTCTTCCCCCCACTAGTAGAAGAAAGTGCAACCAAATATAAACCCTCAATATGTTTGCATGATAGCTGGAGACCGGAAAATAACCCTACTATGTTTTCATGCTAGTTGTCATGCTTTGCCAGACCATGAAAGATCAAGACACGAAGAGCATCTTATAAAGTTGCAGCATCATTCAGCTCATTGGGTTGCACTAGTCCACAAGACAGGCGATCAAGTCCAACAACAATGAGCCCAACAACATCATTTAGAGTATTCTAGACATTACTTAGATTATTCTAGAACAATTGTATATATAATAGATGGTTCATGGTTGTATAATCTACGGTTAGAACGATTGTGTAGATGGTTGTGTACTCTAAGATCAAGGTTAGTGGGTATAAGAAGGTGACTATTTAAGAAAGGGAAAATATTTATACCATCACACAAAATTTTGTATAAGTTCAAAAAAATTGTATAAGTTCAAATATATTTTTTTTTCTACACAAAAACTTTTGTAAAGAGAAAATTCCAATTAATTCACCAAAAAATTAAAAATTTTGATTTTTTTATACACAAAAACTTACTTCTAAAGAGGAGGCAGTTGAATAAACCCAATCCGGAGGCGGCCAAAACATCATTGAATAACCAACTCGACTGCTAATCGGCCCAATGCACCCACTCTCCAAATCAAATACCCCAATACCTCGACTCTTCCACACCCCATCATTCTCCCCGGCACAATACTGATCCGTGAAAAACACACAGTTTCCCTTAAATCCATCATCCCCAGATATCTCAAACCTCGACGCAGAGAATGTGCAATTATCTCCCAAAAACACCATCATATCCCTCAAATCACTCACTTCTATCCATGTTCCCACACCCTCATCCAACCTAAACACCTTGAACTTCACCGTCCTCTCACTCATGAAACAATCAAACTCCTCGTAAAACTCGATCCCTTCGTTAAGCCCCAAGTCGTCCGTGGGCCCTACATTAAGATACATGTCAACTAACAAGAGCTTCCCTTCCGAATCCACCAAGAACTTCTTGTCGCCCCCAAAAACCGAGCCCGCAGCAACGCTCACATTCAAATTCACGCTGTCGACGATTACAAGTCGACCGGAGTTGTCAACAGCATAGAATTTCTCCTCACGAAGGATAACATCGTCGTAAGGGGAAGGGAGGTCATCGATCAGCCTCCATTTGTCATCGCCGGATTTGAAGACCACCAGTCTCCCGGAAACGTGGATCGTCAAAAGCGTGAATCCGTGATCCGGATTGTTCATAAACGCGACTTTCTCCATGTATAGATTACCAGCCTCTCCGATCGAACTCGCCATAGGTCTGAAATTGATGTACTGGAGGACATATTCTTCGCCCAATTGTTTAACCCTAACATTCATGAAATCGAACGTTTTGGGGAAATTTTCGGGCAAGGGTGTGAATTGCGACCGGGCGAGCGGGTTGAGGAGATGCATCCGGGCTGGGCTATCGCGCTCGAGTTTGATGATCCATGAGGATTCATCGTCAGGTGATCGGAGGGAATATATGGTGCGTTTGGAGAGGTGGAAACCCCAGCTGGTATCGGATATGCCGGAATTAGGGAGGATTGGGAAGCGGGCGGCGACGGAGGGCGGTGGAGCAGCGGCGGCACGCCAGGAAGCGCAAACGGAGCGGAAGCGGAGGAGGTCGATCGATGCGGGGAGGTGTTGAGAGATGAAGTGGAGGAGCTCGGTGGGCAGGGTAGACCAATCCGCCATTGGATTTGGAGTGGAGATCGAACGCAACCGCTTCGATTTGGATTTAGCGATTTATGAGAAATTACAAATCTGAAAAAATGACCCGATAAATTATAAAAAAAATTAAATTAAATTTGGGTATTCTGCTCACGGCAGAATCTGCCTATATACAATTACCGATTTTTTTATCATCCTTTATAAAAAATAAAGAGACACGTGTTGATATATGATGAGTCAAAATAATACTCTTGAAAGTAGTCATTGGTAACCAAGCCGACCCGTTAGAGTCGATTTCGACCCGGATGGGCCACGTGTTACAAAAAAAGTCTAAAAATTTGAATTTTATATTTTATTATCAATGACCATATTTTAATTTATTAGAGTGGGACTATTAGAGTTGAGCTACGGCAGCAAGAGTTTACAATAAATGTCTAGAGATTTATACTTCGTATTTTATTAACAATTCAATACAAATAAGACATGATTATTCGTTCAGGACGAAAGTAGTATAATATGTTGGGAAAATTAGAATAAAATATTTAGTTAGATCAATATTTGATTGAGTTTTTATGTTTAATTATTAATTTTTACTCTCTTACAATAGATGCATTACTTTCTTTTTTTAAGCGTCTCATAATAGTTGATACACTCCAAAAAGCAAATAAACATTCTTATTTTTACACTTTAAAATATAATTTTACTTATACTTTATTCACATACTTTATAAACATGTTTAAAAAGTTGGAGGGAATAATAATTATTGAGAATGTGAAGAGTTCGAATCTCACATTGAATGTTGAGAAAAAATTAATATTTTTGTAATGTTATATGAGAAATAAAAACTGTTTTCTAATGTGTAAGCTAATATGAACCTTGAATTATGATTATTTGTTTTTTGGATTATAAGTTAGACTTGGGCTTTTGAATTTTTTTTAGGTCAATACAATTTTTAACAAGTACAAATTTTATTTTTAGTGAGCCTATTAAATAATAGGCACATGTAGGGGTGGGAATTCCGGTTTTGGTTATCGGTTAAAACCGAAACCGAACCGAAAATTTCGGTTTTTGGTTAACCAAATATAAGAAATTCGGTTTTCGGTTCGGTTATCGGTAAGAAAATTTTTATATATTCGGTTATCGGTTAACCCGATAACCGATTGTTAAAAACCGAATAACCGAAATATATTATATATATTACATATTATATATATATCCTTAAGGACGATTGTATGACAACACTCCCTTACTTATTTCGGATTTTTGGATTTTTGATATTTTGTTGGATTTATGCATGTTAGGTTGAATAAGTTGAATTTTGATTTAAATTTGTTTATATTTTGATTTTTTTTTCTTTTTTTTTCAACGATATTCTTTTTAAAATCAGTTTACTTTTTTTTAATCGGTTTTTTGGTTAACCGATAACCGAACCGAAAAAATCGGTTCGGTTATTGGTTATCCAATAAATTATTCGGTTCGGTTTTGGTTAGTCATTTTCGTCATTTTTCGATTCGGTTAACCGGTCATTCGGTTCGGTTCGGTTTTGGTTAACCGAACTTCCAGCCCTAGGCACATGTATGGTATTATGGCTTGGGCATATTAGGACCTGTTCTTTTGGACTGAAACCGACTGAACTGAACTGAATTGAACTGAAGATCTGAACTGAACTGAACTTAAGCGATCTGAACTGAACTGATTTTTTATAAAATAATAATAATTTGTATAAATTATTAAATATTTTTTAAAAAATATTAATAATATTACGACGGTAACTAGATTTTATATTTAAAATTATAGATTCAAATTATTTTTCGTTTATTTTATTTTAATTTATTTTGAAACGAACTGAACTGAACTGAAGCGATCTGAACTGAACTGAAGCGATCTGAACTAAACTGAACTGGACTGAAATTAAGTCCAAAAGAACAGGTCCTTAGTCGTTGACCTTAGTAAATTAGTTGAAATTTTTTAATCGATTTATGTTGTTGGGCTAGCTTAAAATTTGTGTACAAAATTTGAATAGTTAATTCAGCTGACGACCTGAAAAATCATTAGAGTTATATTTATTCATCGGAGTTCTATTTTTTTTATATATTTTAATAAAATATATAAATTATTATTTATAATAGTGTGATATTTTTTGAGTTGTCTTTTTTATACTTCCCTAATAAGTCCATAATGAGTATAAATAGAAACATTTTAATTGATAGCCAACACATCAAATTTCACGTTGTGTGAACAATCTTATCCCTCATTGATTGTGTGAACAATCTTTTATCTCTAAATTTATAAGTATTCTCATATGGTGTTAAAAAAAACACATTTTAAATAATAAAGAACACATCAAATCCCACATATGATTATGTGAACAATCTTTTCTCTCTAAGTTTATAAACATTTTCATATCCTGTTAAAATATTGCGTATACAAAAATATAACAACCATAATAAACTTATTTTTAATATTTCAACAACTTTTTGTAACTAATGAAATAATAATTTATTATATTAAGTATCAAATGTTTAAGTTACATTTTATATATAATGTATATATATTAAAAATAATAGTAATAAAAATCTTAATTAATAAGTGTATTTTATAATTTTAATTTTTAAATTTGAATTATATTATACATTTTCTATATTTCATCATTCCATAATTTATTTTGGTAAACAATTTTTTTTGACAAATTTACGGTGTGTTGAAACACGACTCCAATCGAAATGTAAACAAAACATTAAATGAATGTATCTCTTTTAATCCAAAATAGATTTTTAGTATCAATTGAAAATGTTGTTAAAGTCAAATTACGTAAACTTAAATAATCATTCGTCGTTTACCTACTAACAATTTGTAAATATGAATGGTAAAAAAAATACCTATTGACAAATTTTTGATTACTTTTAACATACTAGTTTATTTTACTTTTAGTCAATATTTGAAAACCAAACCAATCCCTTTTTGAAAAAAAAAAATCAGATGATGACATTTTATATACAACGTATCTCTTTTAATACTAATTAAAACTTTAATTTATGAATATCGTCAACGTCTCAACTGTTGGAAAATCTTAAGTCAAAATTGGTTTTATCCAATGTTTGACTGAGTTGACTGGCTATAAATTTAATTCCGATTGGGAAATAAATTGTACGATAATTTTCTACGTCGTTCGTAGATAATTATAGAATTTTATTTCGTCAAAAACCGATTTTCGGTGAGTGAGAAATAAATAGTTAAAGATAGCCAATTAAAAAGGCATTTAATTGAATATGTAATAAAGTGTAAAACTTTATTACATTGAAATGTGTAATAGTTATTACATCCCACATTGAAAGATGTAATAAAGTTATTACACTTAATAAGTGATTGGAGGATTAATGTGTTCAACAAGTGAGTAAGACCATGGACCGTTAAGGTACATGGCAATCGCCACACGCGCGCCGTCCGTCCGTCCGCTCGGCTCGGCTCGGCTCGTGCTCGGCTCGTCCCGTCCCGACCCGACTTGACTCGACTCGCCTCGCCTCGCCTCGCCTCGTCCTTGGACTTGGACTTGGACTTGGACTTGGACTTGGATCTTGGACTTTGAGCTGGACTTGGGCTCCTTGGGGCTTTTGGGGCTTCTGGGCCTGGCCATCGTAATAGTTTTGCTGACGGGCTGAACTATTTTTGTTGATTGGGCCTACGTGAAGTGGGCTGGTTTGGTTGAACACAAAAAGGCTTAAAGGCCTGATTAGAAATATTATATAATATAATTATATTAATATTATTTTGAATTTCGAAAATCCTCAAAGGTCAGATGACCAGGTTCATTCCTAACGTTACAATGGTGTAATGAGGCTGAACGTTACAAGGTGGTAATAAGGCTGCATTACTCACCCGAATGAATGCCTTTGTTGACCCTTCACATGCATGGAGCTCAGCTATAAATAGTGAGTCCTAGGATGCATATCATACACAGCAAAAACGCAAAAGCAATTCCCAGCATATCATAGTGTTCATACTCCCTGCTCTTTCCCGTTCGAAAAGGTGGTTCTGATCTGGTTGCTTCAGAGAAGAACAAGAAGAAAGTCGTTGTATCTTTGGGGGCATTACGTCTGCAAACCGTAGCATACACGGGACGTATTTGTCTTGCGGATAGCGAAAGCGCCTCGACTACCCGCAATCCATTTCCGACGTTCGATCGAAGTAGAAGACCTGTTCGTGTTTCCCTTCTTGTGCTGGTGCTGAGAAAAACGGCCAATCTAGCACTGCTCCACCGTTGAACATGAACATTCCAATCATGCCTTCATCGGTGGTTCATGCTGAGAAACCTGAGAAGTTCAATGGGACTGACTTCAAAAGGTGGCAACAAAAGATGATGTTTTACCAGACCACGTTGGGTTTGGCAAAGTTTCTCAAGGATGAGCCTCTGGCCATGGATGAGAATGAAACTGATGCTAATAAGCGTGCAGCTTATGAAGCATGGGGCCAGGGTGATTACCTGTGCCGGAATACCGTTTTGAACGGTCTGAGTAATGACCTGTACAATGTGTATGGGAATATGACTTCTGCCAAAGCACTCTGGGATGCTTTGGAGAAGAAATATAAAACTGAGGACGCCGGAACTAAAAAGTTCGTCGTCGGGAAGTTTTTGGATTTTAAGATGGTCGACTCTAAGTCGGTCGTATCTCAATTCCAACACTTCCAGCTGATCTTGCATGACCTTGAGAATGAAGGCATGAAAATCAGCGAGTCTTTTCTGGTGGCTGCTGCTATTGAGAAGTTACCCCCGAGTTGGAGGGCTTATCAAAACTATCTCAAGCATAAGACCAAGGAAATGACTATTGACAAGCTGGTTGTCAAGCTTCGTATCGAAGAGGAAAACCGTAAGAGGTTTAATCCTGGGAGTGTGCCTGAGGAGCCTCGTGTGAATCTGATGGAGCAACCCAAAAGGAAGCTGCCTCCTCCTCAGAATACCTCTAAAGGGAAAGAGCCTGCCACCAAGGTCTGGAAGTTCATGGGAAAATGCCATAACTGTGGAATAACTGGCCACATGGCTAAAGATTGCAAGAAGCCTAAACAGCCTATTGCACAGTACAAGGGGAAAGGGAAGCAATCTGCTAACCTTGTTGAAACCTCTGGGCAGGAGCTGACTGAAATGGATATGTCAGCAATGGTGTTTGAAGCCAACTTGGTTGGTAATCCCAAGGAGTGGTTCATTGACACTGGAGCCACTCGCCATGTCTGCTCTGATAAGGATGCATTTTCTACTTATGCTCCTTCGACTGGCCGAAAGCTCCACATGGGGAACTCTTCCTCGTCTGCTGTTGCTGGAGTTGGGAACGTGACCCTGAAGCTCACCTCTGGAAAGGAGCTGCTGTTGAAGGATGTGCTGCATGTCCCGGACATCCGCAAGAACTTAGTCTCTGGGTCTTGTTGGAGTTGTGTACTTAATGTCTAGATTTAAGTGACGGAAACTCACGATCCATTGCCACTAATCTATTTAACTAAATAAACAATTATTTGCGTTTAATTATTTATAATTAAATATATGCAAATTATAGTCCTGGATTTTATACGTTGTAGTTAGTATGGTGTTGCATGGGCACACAGAAGATCATACTATCGGTTACTCGTATTTAATCGAACAGTTGCTCACGACCTAGATGGACACGGACCAATCCATCGGTATAGTCGTTGTGTGAGAGAGAAAATAATCTATCTTGATTATTTTATCACACTTGTACACTTGGTGTATTGAGCGGATCTGCTTGAGATTTATCGATTAGGATTGCCGGCGATAATCGATTTAAGTCTCTGAGTATTTTATTCTTAATCCCCGATACTATTGCGGGTGTGTATATTTAATATAAGTGACTTTGATTTACCAAAAGAATTAACCGGTTTAGTTACTGGGTTAATTACCGGTTAAGTTGGGTCACTATATTTTATATATGGCATGCCGTGAATACTTGACGGGAAAGTGTATCCCGTAAGGGTTGATAATATCCCCGAGATGAGTTCATAAGGAATTATTATGTAAACCCTGCAGGTGGATTCGTTCCGCATAATAATTAAGGTTGAATGGTACTAGTCTCGGATATAAGAGATGAATAAATTAATTAGCAATAAATTAATTTTATTCATGGATATTTATATCTTAAATACACGGAATAAATAATACTACCGGAGAAATATTATTTGATATAATATGGTAAATATTGGGAGTGCAATTATATTTATATAGTGGAGTTAATCATATAATTAATAATAGTAAGGATTAATAGATTTGGGCTTGGGCTCAATTTAATCACTATTATTGGAAGCCCAATATTCCACCTCCTTAAGATCCCCTACGTAGCCTATAAAAGCACTACATGGTCTTCTCTATTCTCATAACTTGAAGAACACAATTCTAGAGAGAGAAAGTAGAGAGGAGGATCCATGGAGTTCGGTAGATCGTCGCCCACACGACGTCCGGGCTAGTGCAAGGAATACGTGGGAAGATCTCAAGGTCATCATAAGATCTCGTTTCTCCGCACAACGAATCGAAAGGTGAATTAAATTTCCGCAATTTAATTCTTGTTTTATTGAATCAATTATCGAAGAACAAAGATCCAAAAGATCGAGCCCGGAGTAGACGGACGATCATGTGGTGGTGGCGAAGCCACCGGACCACATGGAATCGCCCGGCTAGGGTTCGGGGGCGTGAGGAGGAGAGACCCGCGGCTTGGCCGCGGGCATGCGATCGATCTCACGATCGATCGCCGGGGGCGCGGGCTGGAGCCGCACCCCACCCCACCTCGACGGTGGGGATCCTCCAAGCGGCGGCGAGTCGCCGGACTCGCCGCGGGGGCTGCTGGGAGCAGCTCCACCCATCGATCGCGGTGGCGCGATCCGTTGATCGCATGAACCCCGTACTCGCGGGGGTTCGGCTGGGGGGGGGCCGCGTGCCTTCGGGTGCGTGGTCTCCAAAGGCCGGACTCCGGCGGATGAGTCCGTGTTCGTCTGATCTCCGGCGAAGGGTTCGTTCGGGTTATTGGTTTCCGCAAATTTAAATAACCCGGGATATCGAATTCCAACAATTGGTATCAGAGCGTACGGTTACGTTTTTCGTTAATTGTTTCGATAATCGATTGTCGTTGTTTATAGCCATAGATTAATTTAAAATTTTAAATTATTGTGCTATATTGTTCTACGTACTTGATTTTCTCTCTTGTATGAATCGTGTTTGTCGGAAAAATTAAATATTAAAAATCGAGGGTTTTCGGAAATCGAACCGGATCGACCGTGGGCTCGGTGCGGGCTGCCGTAAGGTGGCTGGAAGCACGGGCTGTGCGGTTTCTGGACGTGGGCTGGCCTGTTGGCAGGGATCGACGGCATGATCGCCGGATGTCGATCGCCGACGAGCTGGAGCTCAATCGATGGATCCCCGGCTGGACACTCTTTGAGCGGGCTACTGGTACGCCTTTTAGCGGGCTGCTGGTGTGCCAAGGTTCGAAGCTGGCTGCTGGGGCGTGCGGGCTGTGCGGGCTGTTGGCGGAGATCGACGGCTTGATTCACCGAGGCGGTGGTCGCCGGATGTCGATCGCTGACATGGAGCTCGATCAAAGGCTGCCCGTGGCTGGACGGAACCCTTGCGCAGGCTGCTGGTTCGCCAAGGCTCGTAGGCTGGGCTTGCGGGCTGCAGCAAAGTCGATGGCATGATTCGTCGGGAAGACTTCATGCTGGAGATCGAACTGGTGCGCAATCGGGGCCGTAATTCATCCTCTTTGTCCTTGAGATTTTGTGGCAGTTTTGCATGTGCGTAAGCATGGCATGAATTCTTTAATTCATAATGCATGGATAGCTGGACCACTTCTTGATTCACGGACTTGTGCGTGAATGCATGAGCTGTGCATGGCCATGCGTTTTGCATGGTGAGATACACGGCTGTGCATGGTTCGATAGGGATGGACCTTTGATTCGAGTGGGTCTCGTTTCGGTTCGTCCCGGTAAATCCGATCTTTCCGGAAAATAATTTAATCTTTCTAATTTTATTTAATTTAATTTTGGAATTAATTCAAATTTTATTTGGATTATATTTCTTAATTATGGAATTAAATAATGGAATTAGATGGAGAGTTAAATTAGGAAAGAAAATCCTAGTTTCTCTAGATATCCTATACCTACTTGGATTAGAAGTCTTGAGAAGAATCAAAATTCGATTTTGATTAGGATTCTTGAGATCTAATTTAAATAGGATTGAGAAATTATTAAAATATTGATTTTATTTAATTTAAGTATTTTATTTAAAATCATTAGATTAATTCAAAATTTATTTTGGATTGGAGAATCTTGGATTTTATTTAGAATAGAATTAAATATGGAAATCAATGGATTTTAATAATATTGATTTTATTTAATTTAAGTATTTTATTTAAAATCATTAGATTAATTCAAAATTTATTTTGGATTGGAGAATCTTGGATTTTATTTAGAATAGAATTAAATATGGAAATCAATGGATTTTAATAATATTGATTTTATTTAATTTAAGTATTTTATTTAAAATCATTAGATTAATTCAAAATTTATTTTGGATTGGAAAATCTTGGATTTTATTTAAAATAGAATTAAATATGGAAATCAATGGAATTGATTTTATTTAATTGGAGTAAAATTAAATATGAGAATCAAAGAATTTTTCCGTCGCTCGGCAAAGTATTCAAGACGTAGAATGAAGACTCAAGACAAGCATGCTGGAATTCATCAAGGTACGAATAGTCGAGAAATAATTTTACT
Source organism: Euphrasia confusa (assembly GCA_954870475.1). NCBI lineage: Eukaryota > Viridiplantae > Streptophyta > Magnoliopsida > Lamiales > Orobanchaceae > Euphrasia > Euphrasia confusa. The sequence goes on along the minus strand of OX940949.1, from coordinate 47,912,414 downwards.
TGAGTAATTATTTGATTATTTGTGAACGTACTTGCATGAAATGTATGTTTGTTATTATGCTTATGTGTATTTAATTATGCATTAGATAGCGTATCCCTTTATTGTAAAAAGCTAAGTGGGAGAGGGTATGGAAACATATCCATGGTCTCCATTGCTGTTCTCTTGGTGACTTTTATGAACTTTCGAAGTTCATATAGATAAGTCATTGGAGGAGAATTCTTGTAATTCCTCTTACGAGAAACATTGATTAAGTTTATCAAACAATGCCTAATTTGTCTTTCCAAAGCTGATTTCAAGTCGACTCATTCTCACCCCGGGGAGTGGAATGGAGCCAGAGCCACTTGGTCATGTAGAGGACACAAATTAGAGACTTTCGTGCCATTCTTTGATAGATGGGTCGCTTGTCTGCTCGGCTCCCTCATTTATGAGAGATAGGGTCGTTCGCATGGCGAATCACTGGTTAGAAACTTTGAGTTTCACTTATGATTCTCCACGTCTTGATTTACAAGATTAAATGGATCAAGTAATTGGGAGTCAATTATAAAAGTCTCTTAGTGTAGTAAACGTCCACACCACGTGGCTTGCTATACTGACGGACTTTGGATTAATTGATGTAGACAGTTGTAAGTAATTATGAAGAGTTGTGAAGTTATCGTAAACGTCCACACCACGTGGCTTGCGGTGATGTAGCAATTCCAAGTAATTTACTTTGGTACTGAGTAATGGTTTACACTTAGATACGCATTATAGTATTCCTCCCCACGAGGTTCCGCTATAAGTGATGTATGACCGAAGCAAATCTAATTGCTAAATCATTTGGGTGGGTAAACGTCCACACCACGTGGCTTGCCTTACCTGATGGGATTTTAGATGTGATTAGTGGTTTAATGATATTATTTGAGGGAGATAATATCGGAGATTAAATCGATTGTTTGTTGTTATATGTGCTCATAGATTAGGATATGGCTTTGAACCCACTTTATGTGATACGTAAGGATTTTAAACTCATTGGTCCCTAAATGTAATGATTGGAATAGAGATCTAGACATTACCCAAACTGTTGAAGAGTACAAGGTTGTACTCAATGAGCTTTGTCCTTCCGAGCCTATTGATATAGGCGGCTAGACAAGAGGCGATGTGGATACTCATAAAGGGCAGTCGATTCAAGGAAACGCTTAAACACGTTTTTGAGATGATTGACCTTTTAGACGAGTTGAAACGGAAATCGCAAGCTCTTGTAGCCAATGCCAAAGGTTTCGAACCTAAAGGCATGAATCGGGGGAAAGGAAAAGAAAGCAAAGAAACCCAGTGGTTCTAAGATTACTTGAACCACGAGATGGGACGAGAAAGCCAATAGGCAAGAGTTCTCGATGAAAACAGTCTGGGTACTGGAAGTCTAATTATCTTCTCAAAGAAGGTACGAAATTTCTTTAGTCGTAAAACATAGTCAGTGGTATTATCTACCGGAACCTGGTGTGTAGATATGGAACCACTGGCGGTATGTGCATTCTAAATGCAAGGGTTCCAGGAAACCCGACGACTTAGAAAAGAAAAGATCGTAGTCTAGATGGGCAGTGCTGTAAGGAGGCAGCTGTTGCAGTGGAAGACACTTTATAGGATTTCATTTTGAGTTATTGCTTTTATGTACTTTTCATATTAGAAAGAACTTTGTTCTGGATTTCTAATGAATGGATATTTTATTTCTTTTAATCATTTGATGGTTATAAGAAGAAATAATGATATTATCTATTTTGGTACATTAGCTAGCAATATATAAATGATGAATCCTGAGTCTACCACAATGCGACGAACCGTTTTATATAACTCGTTTTACTAATAAGAGATTTCTTTATTAAATCATTTATACTTGTGGAATCTTATGCTAAGTCATATTTATTCAAATAAGAAGTTCAAAGGTCGAAAATTGATTGTAAGATCAATTAAGTTGAAGGAGTGGACCTTCCGACCTAAGAATCTAATTTGGAAGATAATACGACTAAGCAATCCTTTATGGATATAAGATATAAGATCCGGACAAGTATTAGAATTGATTGACTCTGATTTATGATCAGAGCTTGGGATTGAATCCCAAGTGACAACACCATACAGTCCTCTGTAAGATTGGTGTGTCGGAAATAAGAAATGGAACTCTTATAGAAATAGTAAAAGCGCGAGTTAAACGGAACTACCTATGTTCTATGGATATGTCTTGGAAACAACGGCACATTCAAATGTGGTTGTAGAATATCCTAGAAGAACAAAAGGTGTGTGTTCGATAGTACTATGAACCAGAAGGACGTTATAAGTTCTAACGCCCGGTTCTTAGAGGAAGACTATTAGATGAACCACAAAGCCCAAAATGACATGATACTTTTGTAAGAGAGAAAACGATAATGACTTAGAACCAGCCGAACCGAGTAGCGGTACACCACTAACTGCACCTACTGTTATTACTGTTTATACACCGGAACGCCGTTGTAGTGGGAGTTTGTATAACAACCGGAGATATTCATAAAACTAGGTGAGTCTTCGGACTCTGGACCTAGTATACGTGAAATCGATCCCTAGATCTACATAGAGGCGGTACTAAATCTAAATGTGCCTTCTTGGAAAGCAATAAGGATTATTGTTAAGAGGCAAGATCATTTAGAGTACAAGCTTAGTTGATCCATTTATGGATTGTAACAAAGCTAGAGATCGTGGAACTTGCGAATTGATGAGATAGTCCATTTGATGGATTCATCAAAAGGCATTGACGAATCGTGTGTATGGGAAACGTGATGGAAACAGGGTGGTGTTTCTCGGAGGTTTTATGTAGATAACATTTTATCATTGGTAACGATGTAAAGATGTTGTCAGACATAAAATGATGGTTGTCTAGAAAAATCGATATATAAGATAAAGAAGAAGTTGGAGCATGTTCTTAAGATCTAGGATCTCAAGAAAAGAACATTGTACTTCTCTAGATGTCTTATATGATTATGGTTCGTTTTAACATGCAAGATTCCGAGAAAGGTTCGTTACCTTTCAGAAACGGAATGCATCTATCTAAGGATATGTGTTTTGGAACACAAAAGGAGATAGAAGCAATGAAAGCGGATTCCTACACTTCGAGTGTGGAAAGCTTAATAAATGCATTGTTGAAAACAAGAACCTGATATCGGCTATGCGGTTAGCATAGTGGGAGGATATCAAGGTAATTCTGGAAAGGAATACTTGACTGCTGTAATGAACATTTTAAGTACTTTCGAAGTACTGGAGACTATGTTCTGGATTACGAAGCAAGCAAGCATTTCCTTTGGATTACATTCTCTTAGATTTCTAATCGAATAAGGACCGGTGTAAGTCGATATCAGGCTATGTGTTTCACTATTAAAGGAGAAGGAGTTTTAACATGGAAGAGTGATAAGCACGATGCTTTTCGGACTCTCCCATGGGTAACCAAATAGCGGCCTCAGAGGCAGCGGAAGTTTTGGTATAACTCCGGGATAATCTCTGGGACTTAGATGTGATTCTTAGTTTGCCAAAGGCTATGTAAATAGCGGTGCAATGGCAAATGGTAAGAAATCACTAGTCCATAAGTGTAAGATAACACATAGTGCAAGTACCACCTGATACGAGTCATCGTCGAGGGAGACGACGCTGTAGTCACCAAGATAACTTCAGAGCGGCAACCTAGAGTGCTCATTCACATAGTACTTCTTGGAAGTACAACTTAAGCACGTGATGAGTATGGGAGTCGGGAGTTTGGAGGAAATGACTAGACCTTAGTACAAGTGGGAGATTGTTGGAGTTGTGTACTTCTAGATTTAAGTGACGGAAACTCACGATCCATTGCCACTAATCTATTTAACTAAATAAACAATTATTTGCGTTTAATTATTTATAATTAAATATATGCAAATTATAGTCCTGGATTTTATACGTTGTAGTTAGTATGGTGTTGCATGGGCACACAGAAGATCATACTATCGGTTACTCGTATTTAATCGAACAGTTGCTCACGACCTAGATGGACACGGACCAATCCATCGGTATAGTCGTTGTGTGAGAGAGAAAATAATCTATCTTGATTATTTTATCACACTTGTACACTTGGTGTATTGAGCGGATCTGCTTGAGATTTATCGATTAGGATTGCCGGCGATAATCGATTTAAGTCTCTGAGTATTTTATTCTTAATCCCCGATACTATTGCGGGTGTGTATATTTAATATAAGTGACTTTGATTTACCAAAGGAATTAACCGGTTTAGTTACTGGGTTAATTACCGGTTAAGTTGGGTCACTATATTTTATATATGGCATGCCGTGAATACTTGACGGGAAACTGTATCCCGTAAGGGTTGATAATATCCCCGAGATGAGTTCATAAGGAATTATTATGTAAACCCTGCAGGTGGATTCGTTCCGCATAATAATTAAGGTTGAATGGTACTAGTCTCGGATATAAGAGATGAATAAATTAATTAGCAATAAATTAATTTTATTCATGGATATTTATATCTTAAATACACGGAATAAATAATACTACCGGAGAAATATTATTTGATATAATATGGTAAATATTGGGAGTGCAATTATATTTATATAGTGGAGTTAATCATATAATTAATAATAGTAAGGATTAATAGATTTGGGCTTGGGCTCAATTTAATCACTATTATTGGAAGCCCAATATTCCACCTCCTTAAGATCCCCTACGTAGCCTATAAAAGCACTACATGGTCTTCTCTATTCTCATAACTTGAAGAACACAATTCTAGAGAGAGAAAGTAGAGAGGAGGATCCATGGAGTTCGGTAGATCGTCGCCCACACGACGTCCGGGCTAGTGCAAGGAATACGTGGGAAGATCTCAAGGTCATCATAAGATCTCGTTTCTCCGCACAACGAATCGAAAGGTGAATTAAATTTCCGCAATTTAATTCTTGTTTTATTGAATCAATTATCGAAGAACAAAGATCCAAAAGATCGAGCCCGGAGTAGACGGACGATCATGTGGTGGTGGCGAAGCCACCGGACCACATGGAATCGCCCGGCTAGGGTTCGGGGGCGTGAGGAGGAGAGACCCGCGGCTTGGCCGCGGGCATGCGATCGATCTCACGATCGATCGCCGGGGGCGCGGGCTGGAGCCGCACCCCACCCCACCTCGACGGTGGGGATCCTACAAGCGGCGGCGAGTCGCCGGACTCGCCGCGGGGGCTGCTGGGAGCAGCTCCACCCATCGATCGCGGTGGCGCGATCCGTTGATCGCATGAACCCCGTACTCGCGGGGGTTCGGCTGGGGGCGGGTCGCGTGCCTTCGGGTGCGTGGTCTCCAAAGGCCGGACTCCGGCGGATGAGTCCGTGTTCGTGTGATCTCCGGCGAAGGGTTCGTTCGGGTTATTGGTTTCCGCAAATTTAAATAACCCGGGATATCGAATTCCAACAGGTCTCTCCTAGTTGAGCATGGTTTTAAACTTGTATTTGATGCTAAGAAGTTTATTTTGACTAAGTTTGGAACTTTCCTTGGTCGGGGCTATCTCGACAATGGACTGTTCAAAATGAATGTAATGGCTGTGCGCCGTGTACCCAATGTTGCCTCGAGCATTAATAAAAATAATTCTGTTTCGGTTTACTTGCTTGAGTGTTCTGAATTGTGGCATATTAGATTAGGACATGTAAATCTAAATGCGATTAAAAGATTGATGAATTTGGAATTATTACCAACTTCAAAAATTGATACACAAAAGAAATGTGAAATTTGTGTTGAAGCCAAAATGGCTAAGTTACCTTTTCCCTCGATTGAAAGGTGTACTGAACCTCTTGGTTTAATCCATACTGATATATGCGATTTGAAATTTGTACAAACAAGAGGTGGAAAAAAGTACTTCATCACGTTTATTGATGATTGTACTAGATATTGTTACTTATATTTATTAAGTAGCAAAGACGAGGCATTAGAGGCCTTCACCAAGTATAAAGTTGAGGTTGAAAATCAACTTGGTAAACGAATTAAAATAATTCGAAGTGATAGAGGTGGAGAATATGTAGCTCCGTTTGAAAAATTATGTTCTGAAAATGGGATAATTCATCAAACGACGGCTCCGTATTCACCACAATCAAATGGTGTTGCTGAACGAAAAAACAGAACTCTTAAAGAAATGATGAACGCCATGTTGATTAATTCGGGTTTACCTCAGAACATGTGGGGGGAAGCTATTTTGACAGCTAACAACATTTTGAATAAAATCCCACTTAAAGGTAAAAACGAGACGCCGTACGAATTGTGGAAAAATCGTAAGCCGTCTTATAAATATCTTAAAGTGTGGGGGTGTTTGGCTAAGGTGTCTGTTCCTGAACCAAAGCAAATGAGAATCGGACCAAAGACGGTCGATTGCATTTTTATCGGATATGCATACAATAGTATGGCTTACCGATTTTTGGTACACAAGTCTGATAATCCAGACGTGCATAAAGGTACCACGATTGAATCGAGAAATGCTTCATTTTTCGAAAATATCTTTCCTTGTAAAGAAAGAGAAGAATCAAGTTCTAATAAAAGAACTTATGAACCTGATGTCGACACAACACCTGTTGGTGACGATCAGGTAGACGAAGAGGTTATTGAACCTAGACGTGGTAAAAGGATAAAAACGGCTAAGTCGTTTGGACCTGATTTTATTACGTATTTATTGGATGACGAGCCAAAGTCCTACGGGGAAGCTCTATCCAGTCCAGATGCACCGCTCTGGGAAGAAGCTATTAATAGCGAAATGGAGTCTATTCTGCAAAATCACACGTGGAAGTTGGTTGATCTTCCACCGGGTTGTAAACCTTTAAGATGTAAATGGATCCTAAAGAAAAAGTATAAAGCAGATGGAACAGTCGATAAGTTTAAAGCTCGTTTGGTAGCCAAAGGGTTTAAACAAAGAGAAGGATATGATTTCTTTGATACATATTCACCTGTAACCAGAATATCGTCTATTCGGGTACTTATTGCGATTGCTGCTTTGCACAATCTCGATATTCATCAGATGGATGTGAAAACTGCGTTTCTGAACGGTGAATTGGAAGAAGAAATTTATATGGAACAACTCGAGGGATTTGTAGCATCTGGACAAGAGAAAAAGGTGTGCAAATTAATAAGGTCGTTGTACGGACTTAAGCAAGCTCCTAAACAATGGCATTTGAAATTTGATAACATTATGATATCAAATGGATATAAAATCAACGAGTGTGACAAATGTGTGTACATTAAAGGTACATCTGACTCATTTGTCATAGTCTGTCTATATGTAGACGACATGTTAATCATGGGTAGTACTCGTGAATTAATCATGAATACTAAAGCAATGTTAAAAAGAAATTTTGACATGAAAGATTTGGGTGTTGCTGATTTAATCCTCGGGATTAAAATTGGAAGAACCCCAAATGGAATTGTCTTATCACAATCTCATTATGTTGAGAAAGTGTTAAAGAAATTCAATGCCCATGATGGTCCTACGAGTAGGACGCCGATTGACTTAAGTATAAATCTTACTGTCAATAAGGCTGAACCTGTAGCTCAGTTAGAGTATTCTCAAGTTATAGGCAGTCTGATGTACTTAACAAATTGTACACGTCCAGACTTGGCCTATCCTGTGAATAAATTGAGCAGGTATACGAGCAATCCAGGTGTTGAACACTGGAATGCTTTGAATCGGGTTTTAAAGTATTTGAAATACACCCGAGAGTATGGGCTATACTATACGAGATATCCTAATGTACTTGATGGATATTGTGATGCTAGTTGGATATCTGATTCTAAAAGTTCACATTCCACTAGTGGTTACGTCTTTTGTATAGGGGGCGGAGCAGTTTCGTGGAAGTCAACGAAACAAACGTGTATAGCCAGATCCACCATGGAATCTGAGTTTATAGCTTTAGATAAAGCTGGTGAAGAAGCAGAGTGGCTTCGTCACTTTTTGGAAGATATTCCATGTTGGAAAAAGCCTGTGTCTCCCGTGATGATTCACTGTGATAGCCAAGCAGCTATAGGGAGAGCACAGAGCATTATGTATAACGGTAAGTCTCGACATATTCGTCGGAGACATAATACTGTTCGACAATTGATCTCAAATGGAGTAATTTCCTTAGAGTACGTAAAATCTAAGGAAAATCTGGCTGATCCTTTGACAAAAGGAATAAATCGAGATCAATTGGGCGTGTTGCTAGAGGGAATGGGTTTGAAAAACCACAATCCATCGAACGATCATAACGGTAACCCTACCTTAATGAATGGAGATCCCATGAACTTGGTTCAAAGGGAAAACTAAGTTATGAAAGTTCAATAGAGCACTTGTACTCATCCCTAAAGGCAATTCAAGTGCTGTTTCCTGATGTGTGGTAATAGGTTAAGTTCTCGAGGAGACTTTTAATGAATCCCTACCTTGAAAAGGTTAAGTATGTCAGGATACTTATAATGGGAGGTCACCTATATAAATGTGAAGTGAGGGCCGCTTCAAATGTATACATTTATGAATCCAAAGTGTTGTCCATGGCCAAAACGGACACAACATAGAACGAGAAATTGAACGGAATTTATTGCGTGAATAGCATTGACTCGTTGTACGTTGTGGGGGAATAGTTCAAGGCATCGTATCCACTAGGCCTCCTGTACTTCCGATGTTGTTCACTACGGAAGGTTCAAAGCCGCAAACTACCTTTCCGGAAGCGATAGATTCTTTTGGGGAATTGAACGAAGAGTCTGCATACATGCATGCATTGATTTCCACTCATGTGGGGGATTGTTGGAAAATCTTAAGTCAAAATTGGTTTTATCCAATGTTTGACTGAGTTGACTGGCTATAAATTTAATTCCGATTGGGAAATAAATTGTACGATAATTTTCTACGTCGTTCGTAGATAATTATAGAATTTTATTTCGTCAAAAACCGATTTTCGGTGAGTGAGAAATAAATGGTTAAAGATAGCCAATTAAAAAGGCATTTAATTGAATATGTAATAAAGTGTAAAACTTTATTACATTGAAATGTGTAATAGTTATTACATCCCACATTGAAAGATGTAATAAAGTTATTACACTTAATAAGTGATTGGAGGATTAATGTGTTCAACAAGTGAGTAAGACCATGGACCGTTAAGGTACATGGCAATCGCCACACGCGCGCCGTCCGTCCGTCCGCTCGGCTCGGCTCGGCTCGGCTCGTGCTCGTGCTCGTGCTCGTGCTCGTGCTCGTGCTCGGCTCGGCTCGGCTCGGCCCGTCCCGTCCCGTCCCGTCCCGTCCCGACCCGACTCGACCCGACTCGACTCGACTCGACTCGCCTCGCCTCGCCTCGTCCTTGGACTTGGACTTGGATCTTGGCAATTGGACTTTGGGCTGGACTTGGGCTTCCTTGGGCTCCTTGGGGCTTCTGGGCCTGGCCATCGTAATAGTTTTGCTGACGGGCTGAACTATTTTTGTTGATTGGGCCTACGTGAAGTGGGCTGGTTTGGTTGAAGGCCTGATTAGAAATATTATATAATATAATTATATTAATATTATTTTGAATTTCGAAAATCCTCAAAGGTCAGATGACCAGGTTCATTCCTAACGTTACAATGGTGTAATGAGGCTGAACGTTACAAGGTGGTAATGAGGCTGCATTACTCACCCGAATGAATGCCTTTGTTGACCCTTCACATGCATGGAGCTCAGCTATAAATAGTGAGTCCTAGGATGCATATCATACACAGCAAAAACGCAAAAGCAATTCCCAGCATATCATAGTGTTCATACTCCCTGCTCTTTCCCGTTCGAAAAGGTGGTTCTGATCTGGTTGCTTCAGAGAAGAACAAGAAGAAAGTCGTTGTATCTTTGGGGGCATTACGTCTGCAAACCGTAGCATACACGGGACGTATTTGTCTTGCGGATAGCGAAAGCGCCTCGACTACCCGCAATCCATTTCCGACGTTCGATCGAAGTAGAAGACCTGTTCGTGTTTCCCTTCTTGTTCATTTCTTTTATTTTGTTATAGTTTCTGGAAACGTGTAAAGTATTCAGTAGTACTGTTTACTAGTCCAGAAACGAGCACTGTAATAGCTACGTATAACCAACATCAACTCCATATAATGATTTGATCTTACTTTCGAAAGAACATGCAAGTAAAACATAAACATTGACCAAACTATATAGGTTTTAAGACTTGATAAAGATTTTAATTTTAGTAGGTAGACGATAATATAATATTTTTCTTTTACCAGCCTAACAAATTAATTAATTTTGGAGTAATTATTTTAAAAAAAATGTTTCAAAATAGATCTAATGTTTAAATATTCGAAAAATAAAATAAATTAATATTTTGGCATATTCGGAATACAGCTCATTCATTAAATGAAAACATTAATTTAATAGGAGTAACATCTTCATTGTACTATTTTATTCTATTCTATATTTACTACTCCAAATTAATTTAGAAATATATTAATGCCTGAATTTATATACTAACATTCATCTAACAGAAAGTCGCTACAATATTTTATTTTAGAATTTCGTAAAAATTAATTAATTTATTGTAAAATTTAAATCATATATAAAATATTTACAAAATACTGTAATTTACCGTGTGTCACCGTGACACAGTGAAATGTCTCCGTGACACAATGTAATTCAACGTGACACAGTGAAATGTCACCGTGACACAGTGTACTTCACCGTGTCACAGTGACATACCACCGTGCCACATTGTACTCCACCATGACATCGTGTACTTTCACCGTGTGTCACCGTGACACAGTGAAAAGTCACCGTGTCACAGTGACCATATATAGCGAAAGCTCACCGTGATATTTAAATGTGTGTGCGCGTGAATTTCAATTGCCAAAAAGAGAGTAAAGTGCCTTTGTTTTTAATATTCTTTTTCAATTAATAAATTGTATAAATGTCCATTGCCTATAAAACTTATATTCTTATAGAGGAGACTTTAGAACTTATATACTTTTATACTTTGGTAAATTAATGAATTCCCCAGTTTTTATTGCCAAGGTAAATTTAGTAGGTGAGGTGAGTGTAACATTTTCTCGTTAGGTAGGAAACCTTGGATAGGTTTTCTAATATTCCATTAATTTAATAACATCCTCATTGTACTATTTTATTCTATATTTACTACTCCAAATTACTGTAGAAATACATTAATGCCTGAATTTCTATACTGACCCTCATCTAACAGAAAGTCGTTACAAGGTTTAACTATGGCTATTTTCTCACTCTCCCCTGCAACAACCTCATTTCCCCATGCTCGCATCCCGAAGATCGGCGGCGCGTCTCCGGCCATCCGCCGCCGAGCCGTCCGTTGCAGCTCCTCAGTCTCGACTAATTTCGACCTGAGGACATATTGGACGGCTCTGATCAAAGAAATCGATAACAAACTGGACGAAGCCGTCCCTCTGGTGTACCCGCACCGGATCTACGAGACCATGCGCTACTCGGTTTTGGCCAAGGGCGCCAAGAGAGCTCCCCCCGTGATGTGCGTCGCCGCCTGCGAGCTCTTCGGAGTCGACCGCGCCGCCGCCTTCCCCACCGCCTGCGCCCTCGAAATGGTCCGTTTAATTTCGATTTTTTTTTTGGTCAACGGATAATTATTTATTTAATAATTTAATTAGGTTCACGCGGCTTCGTTGATTCACGACGACTTGCCGTGCATGGACGACGCCCAGTCGAGGAGAGGCCGGCCGTCGAACCACGAGGCGTTCGGGGTCGACATGGCGATATTAGCCGGGGACGCGTTGTTCCCTCACGGCTTCCGCCACGTCATCACCCACACCCCGACGGATCTCGTCTCGGAGGATCGCCTCCTCCGGGTCATCGCAGAGATAGCGCGGGCGGTGGGGTCCACGGGGATGGCCGCCGGCCAGTTCCTCGACCGCGGGGCCCACGACGGGGTACTTAATGATTTTGTGCAGGAGAAGAAGTTTGGGGAGATGGGGAGGTGCTCGGCTGTGTGCGGAGGGGTTCTTGGTGGGGCTTCGGACGAGGAGATCGAGATGCTGGGAGGGTACGGGGAGGCTGTGGGGGTTTTGTATCGGTTGGTGGAAGATATTCGAGACGCGAAATTAGTGGGTACTGTGAGAAGCTATGTGTCGGTTTATGGTGTGGACAAGGCCATGGAGGTGGTCGACAATTTGAGGGGTCGAGCCAAGAGAGAACTAGTCGGGTTGGAGAAATACGGGGAGAAAGTGTTGCCGTTGTATAGCTTTGTTGATTATGCTGCTGACAGAGGTTTTAATGTTGGTCATGAGGATGTATAATACTCGTATTCTGATGAATGGTCATACTTTCTTTGAATGATCACAAGTTTTATCCTGTGTTTTTGATACTTTGATTGTTGGTTTTTACCTAATTATTGTAATAAATATATAATTTCTAAAATCTTTTACTTATTAACATTTTAATCTTGTGTTTGGTTGTGTATATGTATGGATTCAAACACAGAGACACTGATCTAGAATCTGATGTTTGATGTCTCTCCATATGGATATATATTCCTACTCACATTCATTTTTGGGCCCACCATGGCCCGTTGAAATCTGGTACATCGACGGTGATCGAACTCGACTCCCCCACCAGCACTGAGCCGCCCCAGGGGAAAGGCCGGATCCCAGAATCCGAGATCCGGATGATAAATCGGTTATTGCAAATACTCAGCTTTCGTTCACGCATTGAAAGAATTAATTGCTAAATAGGAAATTAATTTTATTTAAGAAAATGTTTTTAAATGTAATTTTAATTATTGAAGATTCAGATAAATCGTGGATAGGTTCAATTAAAAAAATCATTTTCAAAGAGAACAAAAAACCCTCACTCAGTCCCACCACCACCACCGCTAATGAGATCATTATAATTATAATACGAATAATTTGCTTTAAATCTTGGGTTCAGGCGATCTCAAATCCACACCCGCTGCCGAGAATTTCATCGGAAATCAAGCCTCTCGCGATTGTAATCACCGAGAATCGCAAATGGTGATGGAAGATAACGAGAGTTCTGGAAGCAGGGTGGCCGAATCGTCGCCGGGACATAACTGGCAGCAGCGGAAGAAGGAGGAGGTCTACAATGAGGTTCTGCGGCGGCTAAAGGAAGCGGACCACCCGGAGGCGCAGGAGCCGTCTTTTGACGATCAACTTTGGGCCCATTTTAACCGCCTTCCTTCCAGGTCACTTTTTCATCTTATTCTTTCAGCTGTAGACTGTGCCGTGCGTAGGCCGTGTTTTTCCTCTGTTTTAATTCATCGAATCAATCGTTTATCGTTTCATGTTTGCAAATTTGATCATTTTGCAATTTGGTCTGCAAATACTTTTTGTGGTTGATTTGGTTTGTTTATTCTATTTGTGCACTGAAGGTATGCAGTAGACTTTAATGTCGAGAGGGCGGAAGATCTTCTCACGCACAAGCGATTACTGCATCTCGCACGTGATCCTGCTAACCGGCCAGCTTTTGAAGTTCGGCTCGTGCAGGTTGAGATGCTGTCTATTTATGTATGGATTATATGGGTTGGATGTCCTACGCTTACCCTATCTTATTTGAACCATGGATTTTGTGCCTTTTGAGAATCGATTCTTTAAGAAGGTGGTTGTTATGTTGCGTTGATTGGCAGCTGGAACTAGTTATATTTTAGATCGAATAGGACCCAAAGAGAAACATTCTTATTGATTTCAATGGATGCTATCATTTGTGATCCAACAGCCTCATGTCCTCATATTTATACCACTCATTGAATATATTTCGTGATGCCATCTGTATGATGAATGCAATTTGTTTTTCTACAGGTTGTACCCGTCTTTGATGGGAATTCAGGAGATTCAGTACATTCACGTTCACCAAGAAAGGGGAGGTATTCACTCACCTCCTTTTGAAATTGTTTGCTTAAAAATGTTTTCCCTTGTATCTAAGTTTCCATTTGTCATTTTTGTTTTTATATTTGTGATTCAATCTTTTGAGATATTTCTTCCTTTTCTTTATTTATTTATAATTTTCCTATTCGGTTATCTGTAATTTTATTGGACAATGTTACACTTAACTCTTTTTCATTCAGCATCCATCCGCCACCTGCCTTTGGTTCTTCTCCTAATCTTGAAGCTCTTGCACTCGGAGTATGCAAATCAGAAGCTCAGGATGGGGACATCGCCACAGAGGCTGCTAAATTTCCTAGGTAATCTCTTTTCAAATGTTTTATTCCTGGTCTTTTATATGCTCCCAAATTACCAAATTTCCTATTGAATAATTTACATCACCATAAAGAGTAATTTATCGGATTCAGGACCAGCCATGTCAGTTATTTTTGGCGATAGCCTGTTTGCTCTTGTCCTGAATTTCTAATATGATTCCCACCTCATTATTTTTACACTTACTTGGGCATCATATACCAGGGCACACAATATTTATAATGCACCAACCTCTTTTTTGTTTGACACTTGTGAACTATTAATGTCCCATCAGTAAATGTTTGATGTTTCTGACAAGTTGTAATGTATCATAAAATTATCTAGTCAGACTTCAGTGTGTATTCTGTGCTCACCTTTTGGGATAACTTTCAATGCAGGCCCATGCATGAGATTACGTTTTCAACTGATGACAAGCCAAAGCTCCTGAGTCAGGTGTTTTTTCTGACCATGCTATGATGTTATTTTATGGTTATTTGCTTGAGTAAATTCTTGCCTGATCTTCTGTTCGCCAATTGATGATAATCATTTTAGTTTGCTAATTTACTAAACCATTTAGATAGATTTTAATATTAGCACACTGGGCTCGCATGGCTTGCAATCTAAAAATTTTGGCTTGTTTAATACAAATAAAAGCTATTTTGATATGTTGGGTTTTCATTTATTGGAAGTTCACTCCTTTTGAATGTGTGCATATTACTTTCTAGGGAGTTTGTGTTCTTTGGCACACGTTCTGTTTTGTTAGTGCATATTAAAATATCTATATAATCAGTGAGCTCCATTGCGGACATTGCAGTTGACTTCTTTGTTAGCTGAAGTTGGGCTGAATATCCAGGAAGCGCATGCCTTTTCCACCGTGGATGGCTATTCTCTAGATGCTTTTGTTGTTGATGGCTGGCCATTTGAGGTATATTATAACTTCATGTTACAATTGTTTCTCCTGTATTGATTGTTTTGTTTGCTGGGCTGTGTGACCTTGTTATCGTTAGATTAATTTCATCTTAAGAATGCCCATTATTTTGATCATTTTAGTGAGTTTGGTTAAATCCATGAAGCTTACTTGTAGTGAAACCAGTCGCACATTTATTTTCGTTCTGTAGATTTATAGGTTATATGAGCAGCATCCTGATAACTCTTTTCAGCTTTCATGCGTTATGGGACTATTTTATTTTGTCGCTTTACATTTGTACTTTTCAGGAGGTTGAACAACTTCGGATTGCTGTGGAGAAAGAACTTTTGAAGATTGAGGTACACTTTGCTATACATGTGACTGGGAGTCTGGGACTACCTTGGATTATAGTTAGGTACTTAGGGTTCCTGTAGATGGCCTGTGCTGTCATATGACTCATATCGAATACATGTACTGTGTCCATTGCCTCCACAGTTTTTTTGGTTTGTCTGTTTATTCTTGTTGACCGGGGAAAATTGTACTGTATTATTATATATTTACCTGGATGTCTTATTTTTACATATGCTGATCTACTGGATAGATCATGCACCTGTGTAAATTCATTGTGTTGTTCCTCGTGTTCTCTAATATTAGATGCACATGATTTTGTCAGATTCTCTTCAATTGAAAGATTATTTTTGTTTATGCAGAAAAAATCTTGGCCAATTCCAAATTGTTTGCCTCCTCTGAATGAGCATGAACAAGTAGAGATTAAATGTGAATCCGATCATCTGAAAATACCCAATGATGGTACTGATGTTTGGGAAATTGATCCTCAATTCTTGAAATTTGAGTCAAAAGTGGCATCCGGGTCTTACGGTGATTTGTAAGTACAACATTACATTTGCAGGTGAGGTCTATTTACTCAATAAACACTTATGTTTTTCAGATACAAAGGTACGTATCGTAGTCAGGAAGTAGCAATAAAAATTCTCAAGACAGAGCGTCTGAATTCAGAACTGCAGAATGAGTTCGCCCAAGAAGTATATATAATGAGGTTCGTCATGGTTCTATTATCAACAACTGTTTAATCTATTGCTGTCTTCGTATTCCCCTCCACCCCCACTCCTACCCCACCTCATGTTGATTAGTAAATGCTACTCGCAGAAAAGTTCGACACAAAAATGTTGTGCAGTTCATCGGGGCATGCACCAGACCTGCTAACTTGTGTATAGTGACAGGTATGTGTGTCCCTAGTACCGATAGTTTGATAATTGTGGAGCTCGGATTTAAATCTATCAATTAATTAGAAACTCGTATATTTTTCAAGGTTATTATTTTTCAGCTAACGTAGATTATAAATTTTCCCGTTTTGTGTAATTGCAGAGTACATGTCTGGAGGGAGTGTTTATGACTACCTACACAAGCAGAGGGGTACTTTTAAGCTTCCAGCATTGCTTAAAGTGGCAATCGATGTATCTAAGGGCATGAATTATTTGCATCAGAACAATATAGTTCATAGGGATTTGAAGGCTGCAAATCTTTTAATGGATGAAAATGAAGTAAGCATCAAGTGCTTCCAATGCATGCTTGGTTTTATGTTTCTAAGTAGTTGTGAAAAGCTAAAACTTGGTTTCGTTCGCTTTTCGATTGACGTGTTGATGATGTTACTGGTCATTCTCCTTCCATACAAGTTGAATTCTTAATATAAGCATTGCATCGTCTGAAACAGCTATTGTAGATTTTGGATGTTTGGAAAGCCTCATGTTTTTTCTTTCTTCCCCAGGTTGTTAAGGTGGCAGATTTTGGGGTGGCCAGAGTGATTACAGAAACAGGTGTAATGACAGCAGAAACTGGAACGTATAGATGGATGGCCCCTGAGGTATATTCTCTTTTTGACCAAGTTATCAGTTGTGAAACTTACTGCTCTTTGACCAAGTGAATTTTTTTTATTCTCTTGCCTATTTCTTGAAATTATATTAGCACTGGTGAATGGTAACGAGTATAGCATATCCATGCTTAAAATTTTATTTGTCATTATTATAAATGGCATTTATGTCCCCCTTTTGGAGATTCTCATGTTGCGCTCGCGCTTACTGAAATGTCAATACATATACAATGTCTTTTTTTGTGTTTGTGTGTGTGGCATAGAATGAAATGTCCAATTGGGTTCCTTCTAAACCCACAATTCTTGATACGATGGCCTTATGCCATGTTGCCAACTCCAGTTGGAAAATAGGCACAACCTTTTTTGCTTACACATACCTTTTGTTCTCCTGAAGGTTATTGAACATAAACCGTATGATCACAAGGCAGACGTCTTTAGTTTTGGGGTGGTTTTATGGGAGTTGCTGACTGGAAAGGTATTTTTTTATTTTTATTTTCTGGGTCATATGTGAAATTAGTTTTTAACATTTTTCCGTTCTTTGTTTTCAGATTCCTTACGAGCACTTGACCCCTCTGCAAGCGGCGGTTGGAGTGGTCCAAAAGGTAGATCACCAAGTCTGTTAAGTAGTCGGTTATTAGTTTGCAACTAGCTGTAAAAAAGTTGAATTGTTTTTCCGATTCAGTAATTTGCTCCCCTTCCCTCCCACTGAAATATCAGGGTCTTCGTCCAACTATTCCCAAGAACACTCTTCCACAGCTTGTTGAGCTTCTTGAGAGATGCTGGCAGCAAGATCCAGCTTTGAGACCGGACTTTTCTGAAGTCAAGGAATTAGTGCAGAAAATTTCAAAGGAGGTAGTAGTATATTTATTTACATTTTTGAAAATATTTTTAATGTGAAATATTTTTCAACTTATTTGTCGGAAGAGCAGGTCGGAGACGACGGCGACGATAAACGGAAGGAGAAATCTAGAGGATTCTTTTCTTCCCTGAAACGTGAACATCGCTGAAGAAAATTTACACCTAGAACTTGTTCGACTGTTTTTTTAGTTTTGTGTTGTTTTACGTTTATACCCTTGCTTCTATTCGCATATGTACAGTGACCATTTTATCCCTCAAATCGAGGTTTGCTAATTAACATCTGATTTCCGTCTCAAAAAATATTTAAATATTAACACGTGAATAAATTAAATCTTGCTACTGTAATAAACATCTGATTTCCAGTTCAAAAAATATTTAAATATTAACGCGAGAACAAATTAAATCTATAATTTTGTACGGAAAAAATGTACGGTAATATTTTTGGGTACAAATTAATGTACATATAATTTTCACGCGGATATGAAAAGAAACTCTGTTTTATATAGTAAGAGGGGTATTTTGGGTATAATTTGTACAAGTAACCAAAATAAGTCTGTCATGTATCATGTATGTAAAGAAATACTATTACATTTACTTACCAAAATTTTAATTATATTTACGTTTTCAATCGATAAAAACATTTCAACGGAATATTTTGTACCGATTAGGCGATTACACAAAATAAATAAATATGAAATGGCGAAAACACGAGTATATAATGATAATAAATTTTCGTTTAAGTGAGTAACCGTAAAAATCACTAAAAATTTAGTTGGTAAATGTAATATTCCATATATATAATCACATATGCATAATTAAATAAATTTATCATATATATATATATATATATATATATATATATATTAATCTATCATTAATTAATTTATTAATTAAAGTATTAAATTAATTACCCTAAATATAGCGCCCCTGAACAGTCAATTTATTTACGTATACGAAAATATATGAACCGAAAAGATTTGATTTTAATTCCTTTTTTTTCATGCAAAAGATCCTTCAAATTCCATCTCCGATACAACAATCATGGAAGAAAAATCTCCATAGACTCGGCCTCGCACGAAATTCACGAGCGACACCCCTTCTGGTCGGACCACCGCAAGCCGCCGTCACTCAATGTCAGGTCCTTCCGAGTTCATCGTCAATGTCGACGGCGGGGGCAAAGCCGAGCCCTCCGTTAACAACAACAATAACAACGGGAACAACAGAAATCGCAATCACTGCCGCGATTCGAGCCTGGGTTTCTGGGGAAACGCCGAATCGAGCGCGGCCATGCAACAGAGTCAGAGTGGGGTCGAGGACCCCCCGTCGAAGCTAATCGAAGTGTTCCTCAACAAGCAGAGAGCCGCCGCCGGCGAATTGCGCCTCGACGTCGATTTGGAGATGGACGAATTCCGCCAAAACAGCGCCAGCAATTACGATTACAACGACAGCACTAGCCCTAATTTTCCACCCCTCAATCCCAACACTCGGAGCTTCCCCACCTCCGGCATCCTCAAAGTACCCTTGGATTCCCCCAATCTCAGTTCCCGCACCGTGGTCGAAATTTGCCCCGACGAACAGGACAAAAGCTGGCGGAGAAACGGCTCCTCCTCCACCTCCACCTCCGATGACGACGGCGATAACCAAATCCTTCACAACAGGAGGCAATCCTCGAATCTGGATGTGGGCGAAGGGAGGAATGTGGAGGGCCAGGTATTGAAATGCACCTCGATTCAGAGAAGGGTGAGTAATTTAGGGAGGATGAAGACCAGGTCCAGATTAATCGACCCGCCCGAGATTATCGAGCAGAGGTCCGGGTTAATACCGAAATCCGGTCAGCTTCGGTCCGGGTTGATAAGCAGAGCTTCCGGGATCTTAGTGAAGCCAACCGAGGAAGAGGAGGACGATCCGTTCGACGAGGATCTCCCGGACGAGTTCAAGCAAGGTAAAATCGACGCGATAACTATCTTGCAGTGGATCAGTCTTGTTTTGATAGTGACAGCTTTGGCGTGTACACTCGCGATATACGAGATGAAGAAGAAAAAGCTGAGGGGACTGAGTTTGTGGAAATGGGAGGTTTTGGTTCTTGTTTTGATATGTGGGAGGTTGGTTTCTGGTTGGGGGATCAGGATCGTCGTGTTCTTTATCGAGAGGAATTTCTTTATGAGGAAAAGGGTGTTGTATTTCGTTTACGGGGTGAGAAAGGCGGTTCAGAACTGTATCTGGTTGGGTCTTGTTTTGATCGCTTGGCATTCGATGTTCGACCGTGAGGTGGAAGGAAACAACAAGTTCTTGCAGTTCGTTAACCAGTTAATGGTCTGCATGTTAGTCGGGACATTGCTTTGGCTGGTCAAGACCCTCATGGTCAAAGTACTCGCCTCCTCTTTCCATGTCAGCACTTTCTTCGACCGCATTCAGGAGTCGTTGTTTAATCAGTACATAATCGAGACGCTATCGGGTCCCCCCTTGATCGAGATAAGGAACAATCAGGAGGAGGAAGAGAAGTTGATGGCTGAGGTTTATAGGCTTCAGAATGCAGGGGCCACTCTGCCCCCTGACCTAAGGGGCTCGCCTTTCCATCCGGCTGCAAAGGGTGGGAAGCCGGTCAACGGAGGAGGTGGAGGATTGCCGCCGAGGCCAGCGAGGGGATTGAGTTTCAAGTTTTCTGGACCGCTCCCGAAAAATAATGATCAAAATAATAATAGTGGTAACAACAATAATAATAGTGGTAATAATAACAATGGTAATGACCAGGGTATATCGATCGACAAGTTGCAGAATTTGAATCATAAGAATGTGTCTGCTTGGAATATGAAGAGGTTGATGAAGGTTGTGAAGAATGGGGTTCTGATAACACTTGACGAGCGAGTACTGGGTAGTGTACAGGGAGACGAGACTTCGACTCATATTAGGAGTGAACAAGAGGCGATAATAGCTGCCAGGAATATCTTTCGGAATGTGGCCAAGCCTAGGACCAAGTAAGTGGTCTTCTAATCTTGTACAACAATATATATGTACTGTAGTACTTTATATTCTTCTATTTTATATTGATGAAAAGGTGTATTTTGAATTGAGATATTAGAGGTCAGCTCATTTCAGAGTTCAACATTCATGATTTAGAATTTCATAGTGTTTGACATGATTAGATTGTGTGCCGTTGGTGAAGTAATTAAGGTCTGTTATAACTCTTTAAGGAGCTCTGGGAACTTTTCAAAGCACATTTTTTAGAGTTTGTAAACATTCCCTACACATTCCATTTGTAATGAACGGAAAATGCACAAGCTCGTGTTTTTTCCTTCATTGCATGAACTGGTAGATTTAGAATGCTTATCTAGTGCAGCCTATATCTGTGGATATAATATGTATTTTTTAAGCTATGGGATCTTCACTTTCAAAACTTCCGGTTACCTTGTGTCTTCCAAAATAGCTATATCTAAATGTTGGCTAATGCGAGTTTAAGATCATCCCTTACCAAAGTGTATTTATAATCTTGCTGCCTGGCAGGTTCATTTGCCTCGAGGATCTGATGCGTTTCTTGAAAGAAGAGGATGCGTTGAAAACCTTGAATATTGTGGAAGGATCCATCGAAAGCGAAAAAATCAGCAAAGCATCCCTGAAAAATTGGGTGGTATGTGTTATGTACTATGCAGCAGTATTTGTTATATCATTCGACGATAAAACTTCTTGTCATGCTCACACGCGTTTTCCTATAGGTCAACACATTCATAGAAAGGAGAGCCCTGGCCTTGACTCTAAACGATACGAAAACAGCTGTCAACAAACTCCATCGGATGGTCAACATCATAGTCGCAATCATCATATTGATCATTTGCCTGGTTATTCTAGGAATCGCAACCAGCAAGTTCCTGGTCTACATCAGCTCCCAGGTTATAGTGGTCGCGTTTATATTCGGAAACACGTGCAAGACTATCTTCGAAGCCATCATATTTGTGTTTGTCATGCATCCTTTTGACGTGGGGGACCGTTGTGAGGTTGATGGAGTTCAGGTACCAAAACTACTTCCCCTGTATTCCTCTGTTTATCTGTATAGGGAAGAAAGAGTGAAAGACATCTGTTTTTATTTTTAATTTTATTTTCATTGGGAACATTTTCAGATGGTTGTCGAAGAAATGAACATATTGACAACCGTGTTTTTGAGATTCGACAATCAGAAGATCATATACCCCAACGTGACCCTTGCCACAAGGCCCATCAGCAACTATTATCGCAGTCCGGACATGGGCGACTCTGTTGATTTCGCAGTTCATATTGCCACACCGGCAGAAAAGATTGCTACCATTAGGACAAGGATAATAAGGTAAATAGTGCAGTCATAATACCATCAAATTTGCTTTTTTGTTTTTTTTTTCGTCTTCTGAAAATGAATATAGTAAACTGTGTTTAAGTATGGGTGGTGGTGGTTATTTCAGTTGCATCGAGAATAGGAATGACCATTGGTACCCGGCCCCCTCGGTGGTGCTGATGAATATGGAAGCGTTGAACTTGCTGAAATTCTCGGTGTGGATGAGACATCGTATGAATCACCAGAACATGGGGGAGAAGTGGAAGAGGAGAGAGCTGCTGGTGGAAGAGATGGTTAAGATATTTAAAGAGCTCGACATAGAGTACCGTTTGTATCCCGTTGATATAAACATTCGTGAAATGCCACCTCTCAACTCCGCCAGGATGCCTCCGTTGTGGGCCCCTCCGGCCAACTAACCGAGTCTTTTTTTGTAGGAAAAAAACACGATTCTTCTTCGATTTTTTTTTCTATGTAGAAAGGGGCAATGGATTTTTTTTCCAGTTGCTCTC
Organism: Euphrasia confusa; assembly: GCA_954870475.1. Taxonomy (NCBI): domain Eukaryota; kingdom Viridiplantae; phylum Streptophyta; class Magnoliopsida; order Lamiales; family Orobanchaceae; genus Euphrasia; species Euphrasia confusa. Next base: position 47,889,791 of record OX940949.1, on the reverse strand, counting down.
TTCTATGCATGCAGTTGGTTTTGTCTGAGAAGGGATGTTGGAATTATGTTGTTACTTTTTATTTTTTGGCATCAGTTTGGTGGTAGTCTTAGAGGATTGAATGGCTTGTGTTATGTATTCTTCCTTTGGTTATACACTTCTTGAGTAATTCAATTCTTAGATTGAAAAATATCTCAGGCTCTTATTTTGGATTGAAACCTCCAATATTAAAATCATACTCTTTGAGCTCCTTATTAGTAGTTTTTATTGTAAATTTACAAAAAAAAAACTTTGCAAAGCAGCTGATAAACAGAGTCCTAAAATTAATGAAAAATCTATAAAAAAAACATGATAATTAGAAGAAAAAAATAGCAAAGAAAGTGTCAAACCTAACCTAAGTTATACTCTTTTTGTCTTTTAAATATTTGCTTCTCTCAAATATTTAAACATCTTATATTTTAAAACTTTTAAATTAGTGTCATTTTCTCTGGACGAGCACTTTAGACAATGTTTAACGGTAGAGCGCATTGCCTTCACTCGAAGAGAAAACTGAAAAAGTATAATAATATAATAATATAAAATATATGTCCTCTTCACAAATCACAACCTCAACTCTCTCGGAGTCAATTTTACTTTCTTTTTGTTTATTTTTTATTTAAGTCAATGGCAGAAATTTATATAGTGACACACATGTTTTAAGTTTAACCGATCTTCAATTCAAGTGATCAAACAACTGAGCTAACAACTATTGACAACTTTACTTTTGTTGTCACGAGTCAACAAGACAGTGATCCATATATTTAATTTATATATTCTATATAATGTTATGTATAAATGTTATATATTTATAATTATATATATAGAATTATATCAAAATTTACATTTTTTATTCTCTTTAAATAAAATAGCATATTCATATAATTTCATTAACAATTATATACGGAGTATAATTTTTCATTTTTTATTTTATTTAATAATTACACAAATAAAGTTTTAGTTCAACTTTGAAGATCATAACCAAGTCAGTATATATCACTCCATTTTACTTTAATGAACATTTAATAATAATAAGACTCTCCTTGAAAGGAAATAAATACTCTTATTTCAATTTAAAATACAATTTTACTTTAACTTACTCATAATTATATTACTTTTTAATTTAATAATACATTTATACCTTTTATTTTGATAAAAAAATAATTTTTTTTAAATTTCTGTGTCCAAAGAATAAGTCATATATTTATGAAACATCGAGTATGATTTAATTTAAGAAAAATATTAATTTAATTTTCTTAGATAAAAAATTAATTAATAAAAAAATAATTTATTGATTTTTTGACACAATATTTAAAAATAAAAATATATTTTTAAATCAATAAATTATATAGTTTTGACTTTAGAAAAACATAAAATATAAAATGAAAATAGAAAGGATGAGCCGAGTATGAATACAACAGGGCTAGATTGAATTGATACACCTTACCTATTTTTTAATTTATCCACACTAAAATAGTTTGATGTTGATTTGATTGCAGTTTCTTTGTGGAATTTGGGATACTAGGTTTAGGGATTTAATGACGACGATCAGAAAGAGATCGACTCTCGACTCGCCGGTTCTCGATCTCTGCAAACGTGAACTCGGCCACTTCTCCACCAGAAATTTCGCCCACCGTCGTGCTGCCTCCGAGGTTCTATCTTTTTTATTTTTATTTATTTATTTATGCTGGATTGTTAATTCGTGAGACTGTGGTCCTGCTAATGCAGTTACATATGATTGGAATATCATAATTGAGTTATCATGCATATGATTGTGTTCTCTAAATAGTTCTAATTGTGATTGAAGAACCAATTTTTGTCGATTTAGTTTTTCCTGTGATGAGATTTGTTCATGTAATCATAGCCTATTACTGAGTGCAAGCGGTTTAGGGTTTTTTCGTCTTCAGTAAGCTCTTTTGGGTGGGTGCTTGAAAGGACTAAGATGGGTTTTCCTTTCTCGTATATGGCAGAATATTGTGCTTCGTTTCGATGTCCTACGAACCCTAGATAAACACCATGGCTGCGTGAACACGGTTAGCTTTAATGCAGACGGCGATATTCTTGTATCGGGTTCGGATGATAAGAGGGTCATACTCTGGGACTGGGAAACTGGTGAAGTCAAACTTTCTTTCTATTCTGATCATAAGAACAACATTTTCCAAGCCAAGTTCATGCCTTACACCGATGATAGAAGCATTGTTACTTGTGCAGCTGATGGCCAGGTGACCCTTTCTCTCTCTCTTAAAAGATTAATCGATTTACGTTTAAGAAATCTTTTCTAAACAAGGAATGACATTGTAAGCATTATGCACTAAGTTATTTCAGAGCCTCAGCAAAAATATTTTATTGAAAGAGTTGAAGGGATCTTTTCCTTTTCTCACACAAATAAGTTTATACATTCAGGTGAGACATGCCAAGATCCTTGAATGCGGAGTGGAGACAAAATTGGTGGCAGAACACCAGGGACGGGCCCATAAACTAGCCATCGAACCAGGAAGCCCTCATATCCTGTATAGCTGTGGTGAGGATGGATTGGTTCAGCATGTGAGTTTTTTTACTCTTTTTTTAACATTGATCCTTTCATCCAGAGAGTCGTATGAATCTAAAAACGATGACCTTTGAAAAATGTAATTATGAAAGGGAAAATGATGTAGTCCCTCCTACCAAAAGATCTGTTCTTCGGTCAGAGCTATATGAATAAAGCCTAGATAAATTATATCTAAAACATATACATAGATAGCCAGCATATAACACCCTGCAAAAGACTTCATACTGTCCCCCATTCATCTGCCATAAAAAATTAAGGGGTAATTAGGAAAAAGGGAAATTTGGTTTTTGAAATTATAAAAAAAGATGCAAGACGTGTAGTTACTATGATAGTTTTACTGTGTAACTATGTAGATAACTATTGTGAAACTATGTATATAACTATCTTCCCCTTTTTCAAAATGTCCCTATAATTAAATCACGTGAAATGGCGAATCTATATATTTTTGGTTAGTTCATGAAACTGATGGTGTTTTACTGTAAACTATTTCAGATTGATCTAAGAACCGATAGTGCTACCAGCCTTTTCACATGCAAACCTGTACCAGGCCAGACTTATTTTCCCATTGTCAATCTTAATGCAATTACAATAGATCCAAGAAATCCAAACTTATTCGCAGTGGGTGGATCGGATCAGTTTGCTCGACTTTTTGACATCCGTCAATATAAGTGGGATGGATCATCCGAATTCGGCAGACCCGTTGAATACTTTTGCCCCCCACATTTAATTGACGAAAATGGGGAAATAACCGGGTTAGCATTCTCCGAAGAGAGCGAGCTTCTTGTATCTTACAACGATGAGTTCATCTATCTATTCACGATGGATATTGGGGTGATACCGGAGCCGTTTTCTTCAGTTGACAGCAATTCAGCTAATATGACGCCTGATAACAATCCTGGAAATGATGCAAAAACTGCTCCTCAGGCCTATAAAGGGCATAGGAACTGTGAGACCGTGAAGGGCGTGAGTTTTTTTGGGCCTAAATGCGAATATGTTGTGAGCGGATCAGATTGTGGTCGGATATTCATTTGGAAGAAAAAAGGAGGGGATCTTGTTCGTGTTATGGAAGCGGATAAACATATAGTGAATTGCATCCAGGCTCACCCTCATGATACTGTACTCGCTAGCAGTGGAATAGAGCATGACATTAAGATGTGGATTCCAAAAGCCATTGAAAGATTCACTTTGCCCACTAATATTCAGAAGGTATGTGAAAACATAAAACCAGCATCTATCATATTTTGTTTAATGTGTATCATGGGAAAATAATGTCAATAGTTTGATTGTTTGAGGAGTTATCACTCATTCAAAGCTGTCTATAAATTAATAGTGCCTTTCTCGAGCTTTGTGCATCAATACTAGTAAATTTTAGCATAAGTAGTATCGTAAGATTATGCTTTGCGCATCATAATCTTAACCAATATTATTTGCTAATCTTCTATGGCCATGTAACTAGAAACAACTGTAAGGTCCATTTTCTTTTATGGCATTTGCTTTGATCAAACTGTTCTTTTTCCAAATTACGTCAATACATTTTGCGATAAACTTTTAGTTTCTCTGGTCTCCTGTAATCTGTATAGTTAAAACTGAATGTATATTAGATTGCAAGTGTTCCAAACTCACAAAAAAAAATGTTTGTGGCTTTAAGTGGAAGATACTCATTAATTTTTGCGTGTTTACGAAGTACGAACACCCATTTTTGCGTAGCTTTTGATTTATTCTAGCAAAGTTGAAAAGTTGTGGGTTGAAGGTGCTTTTGATTTTGGGAAAATGCTTATGTAAATATATTTTTTTTCATGTAAAAGTTGCTTGTAGTTTACATTCTTATCCTCAGTTCTTTTTCCTATAAATAATAATTAGAATGGTTTTGTTTTGTAGTTTATATTAAAAAACTCAGTGCAAACTTTTAAAGTGTTTTTTTCCAAACACTTTTTTGGGCACATGTCATACTTTTTAAATTACACTGTTTGCATTTTCTAGGATTTAAATTCTACTCCCTTCGGTCAAGAATACATGTCATACTTTTTTGGGCACAAAGTTTAAGAAAATTGTTAATTTTTTATTTTTTTATTGAAAAGTAAAGGGTAAAAATATATTTTTAAAGTGAAAAGTAAAGTAGTTATGAGTAAAGTTTAAAAAGTAGGTGGATAAAGTAAATTAAAATTGTATATTAAAATGAAAAATAATTATTTCCTTTTTTGGGGTGTGTCAACTATTGTTGGACACCCCGAAAAGAAAAGTATGACATCTATCTTTGGACCGAGGGAGTATTTGCTAACATTTTCTACTTGTATATCCTTCACTAAAGAACCTCTGAAAAAGCACTAGTATATGTAGATACTCCCATTGTTGATTTAAAGGAACACTTATTAAACATTTAATTCTTAGTTCACCATAGTTATCTTTGAGATTGGGTGTCTATTCCTTAGAATGCATTTAAAATGATATGCCTGATAAATATGCACTTACAGAAACTCCTTGTAAGCGGAGATGAAGTTCTAATTCCCACTCCTTTAATTATTAGGATCGGGCTTCCGGATTCTTATCTCGTCGTCCATTTGGTTTCTTTCCCTTTGGTGGATTTTTCGATGATGATGATGAGTCTGACTCCATCAATTCTGACAATGAATTCATCTATGTTGGTGATGGTGGTGGTGAAGATGAAGATGATGAATATAGTGAAAGTGATGATGATTCTACTGATGATGAGGATGATAGTGAAAACGAGGTTTTGAGTGGAGGGTATCTAGATGAAGAGAATGATGAAATAGAGGATAATCATACTGCTGATTGTATCGTTTCTGGGAATTCTTTGAGGAATGGTGATGGTGATATCAAACAGTGCTGCCTGTGAAGATTCATGCATTGATATATGTGATGATGATGATGATGATGATGATGATGATGATGATGATGATGATGATGCTGATAATTGTACTGAATTTGCTGATGCTGATAATTGTACTGAGTTTGGTGATGATGATGTTGATGACGGGGATGACACTGATAAGTAATAAATTCAGAGACATTCAATGCTTTTTGTGTGTTTCCAGTGGAGTTCCAGACGAGGGGGTTGGATGCATAGTATGGTTTTTGCGAATGAGCTTATGTTGCAGGCATTTTCTCAGCTGGGTTGGAGTGCTGGCCCCAAAGGCATTGGGGACCACCGCTCGGATGTGGATATAAATCTGCTTCTTACATTAGCTGTCAACAGCGACGACGAAGACAGGTTCCATTGGAGCTAATCAACCTTGGGGCTTTTGTTTTTTTTTTTCGTCCAACACTCGTGTATGTACAAATTAGACCAGTTCTATGTTAGGGATTTCTCATCTTCATTTTTTTATCTTTTCATATCTACACGGTTTTATCATTTCACACTTTTAAGCTTCATGCCTCGTTCGAATAAGTGAATCCAAAAAATCAAAGTAGCTCTCTTTTGTCCATCCAATTAGGGGTGAGTATTGATTTGGTCAATGACCAAATCAAATGTACTTAATCAATTTAAAAACCAAACTAATTCGATCCACTGATCAAATCAAATTTCCTTAATCAATTTAAAAACCAAACTAATTCGATCACCGAACCGATAAAATTATATAAAAACCAATAAAAAATCAAACCAAAATTTTCAGTTTGGTTTCGATTAATAACTAATAAACCAAAATTAAATAAAACAACAATACAAAATAAAAAATCATGTCATATATATTCGTAATAATATCAAAATTTAATGTTTCAAAAACTTATAATTCATAATGATATTTTTACTATTATGATATATTCTTAATAATAATTAAAAGTAGTGAGAACCGAACCGAAAATCAATATTTCTAAATTTTAAAACTATATCTAAATCGATAACCAAATAATCAAACCAAAATACATATTTCGATTTAGTTCGCTCGGTTATTCTGGTTATAACCAAATAGTGCTCAACCCTACATGCAATAAACATATCTATTGTAATACTACAAAAAAAGTGTGCTTATTGTTGATGAGCGGACTATTAAATCATACTCTATTTCACACTGATATTCACACTTTTTTTTAATTTAAAAAATATATAAAAATATCCTTGGAAAAATTTAATGAAATATTGTCACATGTGAATAATAACATAATTGTGAATAAATGGATTATACTTTAAAAATTATAAAATTGTTATGAAATAATGTGTTTGTGAATGTCTATTGGAGTGCTCAAGATAGTGGGAATTCATATGAAGACAATATTGAATCCACCACTTTATGATCACTACTTAATGTATATACATGTACCTATAAATAGGTACTTATGTACTCCATTATAATATACTAGAATAGACTTGGAATACACTTATGTATTTGAAGTACTTCGATTATGTGATAATGAAAATACTCTCCTTCTCTCTACTTCTCTTTTTGTGTATCTTATACTTTATATTGTTCTGAGCTATTAAATTTACATCATCCTCTACTTGATCTTATTTTAATTTTATTATTATTATCGCTAACATCAATAAGTCTTATTTCACTTTTCTTGATCTTAGTGAAATGAATTTTCAATCGCGAAAAATCCACTAACTTTGTGGAATGAATTGAAAGAAAGATACGACCATCTGAAGATGGTCGTACTACCAAAAATATGGTATGATTGGCTCCACATTCGATTACAAGATTTTAAATCTGTCGATGCATATAATTAAGCTATCATGAAAGTAGCTTCTCAATTGAAATTATTTGGTGAAATTATAACTGATGAAGACATGCTTGAGAAATATACTCTATTATCATGTGTCGACTGTGCTCCTGTAGTAGCAATATCGACAAAAAGGAAATACCAAATATTCTGAATAAATTGGTAAAAATCACGAAGCCCGACTCATAGGTTTTAGTCCATTTCCTGAAACAAATGCGACTTAAACTCAAAATTATGAACGTGCTCGTAGTCGTGGTAAAAGTAGAAGCTGACTTGGAAACTATCATGTTCGTAATCATATTTGGTGTAGCCATATAATAAAAATAAGAATGATGAAAAAAAATGTCTCCCAAAAGAGAGAACATGAAGAAATAAGAAATAATAATGAACAAAAAAAAAGTTAATTGGTCTCATATATGACGAAAATCGGATCATTTTGTTGATCTTTATAAAAAAAATCGTTGAAATAAAACGAAAAAATCGTGGAGACAAATCATGTCAATGATAATTTCTAAGAAGAAATTATGGATGTTAAATCTTTGGAATCGAAAAATGATGGTGATATTTGCCTGATTGATAGTGCTGCAACGCACACATTGTTAACAAAATTGAAAAATATTTCTCTCGGCTTGAAGAGGGAGAAATAAGTGTTAATACGATAAGTGGTAGTGCAAATTTAATTGATGGCTCCGGAAGAACAACAAATTTTCTTCCTGAAGGAACTAAAATTGTTATTGAAAATGCACTATTATCTTTCAAGTCTCGATTTTTTTTGATAAGCTTTAAAGATATCAAAAAAATGGGTATCATATTGAGACGATAAACGAGAATGCTTATTGATTATAAAAAATCAATTCGGGAAAGAAGTGCGTACTAGAAAAGTTGTATTCACTATTTTCGGGCTTATATTATACGAAAATAAATCAAATAGAAACATATTACCTAATAGACCAGAAGTCGATTGATCCAAAATATATTATGATTTGGCATGATCGATCGATTTAGAAATTCAAGATCGACAAAGATGAGATGAATTATTGAAAATTCTCATGGCCATATCTTGAAAAATAAAAATTGGTGTTGAACACAAATGAAATCAATTTTCCCGACATTAGGAGGAGGAAATCATTAACCGAAAAAAAAAAGAACTCAATTGGAAATTAAAATTGAACTTTCTTGATCCAAGAAAAGAATGTGAACTTGAAGTTCAAAGAATTCTACATTTGCAAAGAATTGCAAATCAATTACCAGATGCATTTACTGACTCCAGCAGGGTTACTAAATCTCAATTACTAAATTAGATTCGTTGATAAAACGAAAAGTATTCGGACCGGTAGTCCAAACACCAAAAGATGTAATAATTGTTGTGTATGTTGATGGTTTAAATTTGATTGGAACTCCTGGAGAGCTTCAAGAAGCTGCTGAATATTTGAAGAAAGAATTTGAGATTAAAGACTTTGGAAAAACGAAATTCTGCCTTAATTTACACATTGAACATCTAGAAGAAGGAATTTAAGTTCACCAAATGTCTTGTGCCCAGAAGGTATAAATTAAAGCGATTCAACATGGAGAATGCACATCTCTTAACTACTCCGATGATCGGCCGATCACTTAATCCTAAAAATGATAATTTTAGATGAAGAGATTATTGGTCCTTGATGAGCCATTTTATTTGCTCATCTTAGAGCTCTTTTTGTATCTTAATCGAGTCTATTTGAGTCGTTTTTTTGTCTGGGAGGGCACAGTGGAGCATTTGGGAAAAGTCTGCATGGATGCAGGTGACAGGTGGAGAATGGTGTGGAAAAGGCAAAGAAATTGTCCACTTTGGGCAAACACGGGGATCAGAGGCAAAGTGGATTGAACAGTTTGACCCAAGGAGGCAAAGTCGACACTATGAGCAAAGTGACAAAAGCAGTTTGACCCAAGGAGGCAAAGTCTCCACTATGGGCAAAGTAAAGATGTCGAGGAGTCCGAGGCAAAGTCACCACTATAGGCAGAGTCACCACTATGGGCAAAGTCACGATGCAGAAGAACCAGATGCCGAAAGTGAAGTTTTCACTTTGGGCAAAGTCAAGACTTTGGGCAAAGACACTTCTTTGGGCAAAGGGCGAGTATCGGGCATAGCTGAGCAACAATGTTCGAAAATTGGGGGATTCTTCCTAATCCCCCTCATCTATATCCGATCAGCTAATAAGGAAAGAATCCCTAAAGACCATGACTTTCTTTGAACAGCAAGAGTCCCATCAAGAATAAATTCTGGATGGACTATGCCCAAATGGCCCAGGCCCACCAGCCCATTAATATAAATCGGATGCCCTAGAGACCGCACATATATAAATGCGGATCAACAAAAGACACACAATCAGCACACCACACAAGAGGGACGAAAGCAACACCCAAAAATTCAAAAAAACGCCATTGAAGGGTTGGGGAAGAAGAAGTCGAGTTCACTCCGGTTATGGGCCTTCGGGCATAGCAGGGAAAATTCGTTTCGATTTAATGTTTTTATTTTTGTCAATTATTTTCTTTATTTTCTAGACATTCAGTACTTTAATTTAAGATTCAGTTCCAACATGTTTTGTTTCGTTTTTATTTTGTTTATTTTTGATTTGATTATGCATAGCTAGTAATCGCGTCTGGGCAAAGGAAGATCGAAGGGGATTTTGGGCTAAGTGAGACCGAGAGGTTGATGGGGGCTAGAATAGCCGGTTAGGGGTTTGTTCCCGATGCAAAGTTGATTGAGTACCATTTCTGGGCAGTTTGGGCAAGCTAGATGACCACTAGTATGTTGGGTTGTGTCCTTCAAATCTTACGTGTGCAATCGATAAAGTCATAAGGTTGTCTTCTGATGTTAATTGATATATAGATACTATTGTTTATTGCTGGGAGCAATATAATATTGATCGATAATCATACCTACAGGGTCACACACGGACTCAATGACGATGTACGTTGCTTGTTATATATATATATATATATATATATATATATATATATATATATATATATATATATATATATATATATATATATATATTGATTTAGAATCAATATGTACGTGAATTTTCGCATGCATGGGATGCATTGGGTGCATGTCACATGGTGTGACATGACATGCCACATAAGAGTGTGACTTGGAGCCACATCACATGCATGTGGCAAGGAATAATGGTGGTAACCATTCAAATTCCCATTAAATCACACCATAATGCATGATAATAATGTGGCATTATTATCCACATTATGGTGGGGGTTACTAATGTGTTAAATGATGGTATTATATGATGAAAATCAGATTTTTCATACATGAGAATGCATCATTTTCGAAATCCACACAAGACATAGAGAGAAGAGAGTGTTCTTAGAGAATCACTCGAAGACACAAGCAAGTTCATCGTCCGGGTTCGTGTGCAACACGTAGAGGCCGGGCCATTTGTGTGGCTACACATTCGGGACGATCAAGGCGTGACGAGGTCATACCAAAGAGGATCCATTGAGGTGGTTCAATCGACTCAACACCACCTCATCGACATCAACGAATCACTTCATAATCAAATGTAAGAACTCGTTGATCCTTATATATATATATATATATATATATATATATATATATATATATATATATATATATATATATATATATATATATATATATATATATATATATATATATATATATATATATATATATATAGAGAGAGAGAGAGAGAGAGAGAGAGAGAGAGAGAGAGAGAGAGAGAGAGAGAGAGAGAGAGAGAGAGAGAGAGAGAGAGAGAGAGAGAGAGAGAGAGAGAGAGAGTTTCCTACACGGACTAATGCGTACGAACTTCTTAAGTTTTTGAATATTATATTTATTTATATTATTATTTTCTTTTTCTCTCTCTCTATTTATTAATAAAATGTTTCTCAATTCTCAAATTGATTCAATTTTTTTTTAAACGTGAAAATTATGAATTTATTTATTTTATTAATTAAACAAAAAACTAATACAAATAAATAAAAAAAACGTGAAAATTATGAATTTATTTATTTTATTAATTAAACAAAAAATTAATACAAATAAATAAAAATATTTGATAAATTAAAACGAATAAAAAAATTATTAAATTTAGTTTAAATTATTAAATTTAGTTTTTTTCCATCAAATTAATACTACAGCTTAAGAACTTAATAAGTTAGAAATAAATTAATTTAATTTTTTTTATAAAAATAATAATTATTTCTACAAATTCTTAAATATCAATTTAATACTACAGCTTAAGAACTTAATAAGTTAAAATTAAATTGAATTAATTTTTTTATAAAAATAATAATAATTTTTTCACATTCTTAAATATTTTTTTTTTAATTATGAATAATGTTTTAACTTTAATTTTTATTTGAAGAAATAATTTATTTTTTTTATTTTTTTTATTTTTAAATTAATTGAATAAAATTTAATTCCATGTTTCTAAATTAAAATTAAATTATAAAAAATAAGTGTTTGATCTTAGTAATTTTTCTTTCGGCTAAGTTTTTTGTCTAATAAATAAAAATGATTATCTTACATTCACGAAAGAAAAACACAACAAATAAGATATATTAAAATTAAGTTAATATAAAAAAATATTTGAATATTTTGTAACAAAAATATTTTAATTAGACAGTAATTAGATTTTTTTTATTAATATATATACATAGACAAAATTTTATTAATATGTAGCGTAGAGAAATTTTATTAATATATAGCGTAGAGAAACTAATAATATAATATTAAAAACTTGTTAAATCCGTACGCATCGGTCCCCATAAGAAAGGGACTATATATATATATATTGGATCTGTATATATATATATATATATGTTTATATGTGTTCTTATACACATTATGTGTGCACTAAGATCCAAGCATGATAGATTTATATGCTTTACACGCTTCCGCACACATGGTATATCGATCGGATCGGTATATCGTAACCTTCATAGTAAACCTATCCATCCTGGGATACCGGTGATTGGGCAAACCGTATAGATGTACCTTGTAGTATTGTTGCGGGCATAGCACTAGAACTTGCTGGAGATTGTGGTCGTATGACTCGGAGTTCCGGACATGCTATTGGCCGAGTGGGTCTGTCTAGATGTTAATGCGGGTTTGGGCAAACTAGATCCATGTTTGGTCACATAGGTTATCGAATTGTTCAGATCTAGGGGATTGGGCATAATGTTAGCTTGCCTCTTCTTTAAACAGTAAGGCCAGATGAGGGGTGGGGCAACTGGGGGCATGACACAATAGGACCACTTTTGTCTTTTTAAAGCGCCCTATAACCACTGACAAACCGCTGGTAAAAACCTTTAGTGCCTATGACTGGTAGTGTGCCCACATGACCCTGAGAGACGATGTATGCCCAAATGCTTGTTTTCCATTATTTAGTTTTCGTTATTTTAGTTATCTGTTCAGTTTGGTCATAGTTAGTTTATATTTAATTGTTTGAGTTTGGTAGCATGATTAAAACCGCTGTGCCCACATCAACCATTAAAAAACTTTTTAAAAACGTGACTACCCTTGGGCAAGCCGAGATCACTTTTTGCAATTGTCTCCTCGTGGGACCGACCCCACATACTTATCACTATACATCGTAGTGTTGAGTTTGGCTAAATATAATTCATTTTGACCGGCGATTGTTCCACGACAAACATTCATACGCCGTCAGTCCTGAAGTACCGTATATCAACTCAAATGAGAATATATTAAAGGAGATAGAACGAAGCATATTTCACCTGGATTTTTCTTTACGCATGAATTGCAAAAGAAAGGTGAAATAGATGTGCAACAAATTCGATCATTTGGTAATTTGGCAAATTTGTTTACAAAGCATTCTAGGGCTGGATATCGGTTCGGGTTCGGGTTCGGGTAACCCGAACCAAATTTTCGGGTACCCGAACCCAAAATTCTAATTTTTTATGAACCGAAAACCGAACTATTCTACTTTTCGGTTTTACAAAACCGAACCGAAATTTTCGGTTCGGTTCTTGAAAACCCAAATGACCGAACTAGGATCTATCCTCCTCTTATGCAGCAAAAAAAACATTTAATTTTTCACTCTCTTTTTTGTTTTCTGCAACAAACTAACATATCAAACACATAAAAAAATTAATTTTAATCCACTTAATTTTAATCCACAACAGTGGATTATATACAGAAATAAATCCTACTGTTTTGAGATTCTGAACAAAGAACACGTAAACCCTAAAAATCCTTCAAGGGAGATTCCGAATCAGAGGGGGAGAGAAGAATTTACGGGCGACTGCGAGTTGTTCAAGTCCGAGGCAACCTACTCAAAAGTAGGCAATGAGAGGATGAAGATGAAGACTGAATCTTCAGAGGAGTCCGACCGGAGATTGAAGGCGACAGTCAATTTTAGGATCTAGATTTATAATATAGTGTTTTTTTTTCTCTTGCGTTTTGAGATGAGCAGAAAGATAAAGAAAAGTATGAGAATTAAGAATACTAAAATATACATATGCTTAATTCTGTTAAAGAATGGCTTCAAAATTGTTTTTCAATGAAGGATCTTGGAGAAGCACAGTACATATTGGGCATCAAGATCTGTCGGAACAGATCGAAAAGGATGTTTGGAATTAGTCAAGCGACCTATATTGATAAGGTGCTTGATAGGTTCAGAATGAAAGACGCCAAAAAGGGTCTCATTCCAATGACTCATGGCACATCTCTTAGCAAGATGCAATGTTCTACGGGACCTGATGAGCAAAAGAGGATGAAAAGCATTCCTTATGCTTCGGCAATAGGGTCTATAATGTACGCCATAGTATGTATACGACTGGGCGTATCGTATGCTTTGAGCATGACAACTCGGTTTCAAGGAAACCCAAGTGAGGCGCATTGGAGTGCGGCCAAGAATATTCTTAAGTACCTTAGATGGACAAAAGAATATTTTGTTGTCTTTGGAAGACAATAGAGTTGATGTTAACAAGCTATTTGAATGCAAACTTCATAACAGACTAAGATAATTTCCGATTATAATATGGTTATATCTTTTGTCTGGATAGAGGTGAAATTAGATGGAATAGTTCCATGCAATGCAATATAGCTAATTAAACTACATAAGCTGAGTACAATACTGCATTGGATGCAGTGATGTTGGTAGTTCAGATTTGAAAGTTCTTCAATGAACTAGGTGGCGTAACTAGCAAGCCAATGAGCCTAGGGAGCACTACAAATCTAAAGCTGGTGCTCAGGATGTTCCACATTATCTGGAAGATAGTTTTGTGGAGACATCAAGATAATAAAGTTGCAACTTTTGGTAAGGTTGCAAACCCGCTTTCTAAACCTCTCCAGCAGTTTAAACTTGAGGCTTTCACGACTGCAATAGAGATCAGACATCTTAGAGATGGGTTGTGATTTCTATTACTGTATTAGATACTTTTGGAGATTTGGTAAACATTCACTCATATGTATAATACATATTTCTTCATATAAATATGGTTTAATTTATATGAATTGTCTAAATGATTAAGTTATATCAATTGGGTTATGAGGTCTACTTACCGCATAATGAAGTCCCAATGGTTGAACTGATATACTTGAATCATATAGTTGTTCCTGGTTCGTATAATCGAGTACGGACAAACCGATAATACAAAGAACTAGATTGTAATGTGTACTATAGCGCCGCTTCATGGGCTAGTGATGTGGGACATCAAGTACAATTACATAGATATTAGCTGGGAGCTAATGATCGAACAGACCCGACTGGAATAGTATTTGAGATTTTGAGTCATAATACTATTTCATTGACTGTCGAGCAATTTCCTCTGACCTGAGTAGTCCAGAGTGATTCCATTGTGAAATGGTATACTTTGATACAAGTGAACGCCTTTCGTAAAAGGAGGTTATAAAACTTGTTATTGGGTATATCGGGAAGCAAGTGGGAGAGCTTGGATTGACAAGATGGGATTGTCCTCCATTTTTTTTATAATGGGATATATGTCTTACCGGCCACTTGGAGAGTCGACACTGTGGAAAAGCGTGGCCACGTCCAGATTCGTATCATAGTGATAAATCTAGTTTTGCAGTCTGTCTCATAGTCCAAGAAAGTTTTGAGCCGATTGAGGATGACTCGAGTCTTACCTCAAGTTCAAACTTAGACATAAAGTGACAACAGGAAGTTGGCAACACACTGGTTCTGAAGGCCAAGTGGGAGATTGTTGGGTTGTGTCCTTCAAATCCTACGTGTGCAATCTATAAAGTCATAAGGTCGTCTTTTGGATGTTAAATGATTAGTCTATAATATTGTTTCAATATAATATTGATTGATAATCATACCTACAGGGTCACACACGGACTCGATGATGAATTACGTTGCTTGTTAATTATATAGATTTAGAATCAATATTTACGTGGAATTATGCATGCATGGTCTGCATGGCTTGCATGGAATGCATGTCACATAGTGTGACATGGCATGCCACACAAGCAAATGGGACCACATATCATGATTTGGCATGATTAGGTGGAGGTGTCCTTTTATCTCACCATTAACCACCATTACTTGTGCATTATGATGCACATAATGGGGGGGGGGGGGGGGGGGGTTACATGGAGTGGTTAATGGAGATGAATAAAGACATGAAAATCTGATTTTCATGACACTTGAACATCACCCACGAAATTCCACACAAAAAGATAGAGAAAAGAGCTCTTGGAGAGGCGTCTTTACAAGCCACAAGCATGTTCATCATTCGGGTTCGTGTGCAACACGTAGAGGCCGGGCCATTTGTGCGGCTTCAACATCCGGGCGATCCAAAAGAGTGACGAGGTCATTCACAAGGTGAAAATTTCGAGGCTGATCCATTGAGGTGGTTCAATCGACTCAACACCACCTCATTGACATCAACGAGGCACGCTTCACCGAATGTAAGTGTGCTCGAATCCTTAGATATATATATATATATATATATATATATATATATATATATATATATATATATATAATGTGTGCCTAGATCTTCATGTTGTTCGTGTTCTATTGTTTTACACGCTTCCGCACACACGAACAAGGTAATCAAGCGTCGAAAACCTTCACCGTTTACTTATGCAATGCCAAATGTCGAATACTAATTTTTTGTTCTTATTGATACCCTGCAGATTTGGGCATTCGAGGTTACATGGAGTGGTTAATGGAGATGAATAAAGACATGAAAATCTGATTTTCATGAAACTTGAACATCACCCACGAAATTCCACACAAAAAGATAGAGAAAAGTGCTCTTGGAGAGGCGTCTTTACAAGCCACAAGCATGTTCATCATCCGGGTTCGTGTGCAACACGTAGAGGCCGGGCCATTTGTGCGGCTTCAACATCCGGGTGATCCAAAAGAGTGACTAGGTCATTCACAAGGTGAACATTTCGAGGCTGATCCATTGAGGTGGTTCAATCGACTCAACACCACCTCATTGACATCAACGAGGCACGCTTCACCGAATGTAAGTGTGCTCGAATCCTTAGATATATATATATATATATATATATATATATATATATATATATATATATATATATATATATATATATATATATATATATATATATAATGTGTGCCTAGATCTTCATGTTGTTCGTGTTCTATTGTTTTACACGCTTCTGCACACACGAACAAGGTAATCGAGCGATTGGATCGGCGTCGAAAACCTTCACCGTTTACTTATGCAATGCCAAATGTCGAATACTAATTTTTTGTTCTTATTGATACCCTGTTGATTTGGGCATTCGAGGCTATTCCTCGTTTGGGCTATGAATGTGGAAAACCAAATACCAACCCGTCTGAACAGAGCCCTCGGTTTCTGAAATGGGAGTTGACTAAAAAAATGTCTCATATAGACTTAGAGTACATCTTCAAGGAACAGGTATTCCTAAGATTTTTAAAACATGGTTTACTTAGCCACATGGGCTATCTCATTGTGTATTTTGTTTCCCGTTGCAGACAATATGCCACACACGTCTGGAACCAACAGAAGTTGAGCAAGTACGTTACGCAGATTGGTGGGCGAACGTAGCAGATCCTTAGACTAAGGAGTTTCGTATTAGGGCGCGTAAGAAGCCACACATTTCATCTCCTCCAAGGCGGAGTCAGATTGATCAACCTCAACCCGTAATGCATCCGCAGGTTGAAACCTTGGTAGGGGATGCATTACTACTCAATTTGAGTGACGTCGCGGTTACGGAGGACATCAATATACGGCCGAGCACAGAGCACTTTTCCCCCAATTTGCAAGATCGCCAAAATGTTACATCTCCGGCGCGGGGACATAGTCCATTTACTGAATCATCGCCGCAGCGGAGACATAGTCCATTCAATCACACATCGCCGCCGTGGATAATCAGTCCATTGAATGAGGTGGGTTCTGGTGCTTGCAAAGAGTCGACAAATTCTTTGATCGTTTCCTTGGTGGAATCTGTTAATGCCCTTCGAAAAGAGAGCGCCGATCAATTGGAGGTGGTTCAGAAAGAGAACGACAAAAATTTCGCCGACCTTAGGGATCAGATTCCTGTAATAGTTGGAGCGCAGGTGGAGAAAAGTTTAATGTCATTGGAAGGACACATTGCATCCATTGTGGACAGTGCCGTACGCAAGACTTTCACTGACACAACACCAACCTTGAGTACTCAGTTCAAGGAAGCACTCCTTCCAAGTATCTCAGATTCTGTTATGCATGGGTTTCGTACTGTGATCCTGGAAAATAGAAAAAAAGTAGCTCAGACCCCAAATGTACAGACTCTGCGGCCGCCGAGTTCTCCAATTCCTTATAATGTTGTTGCAGGGCAAAACTCTATTACACCAGGGGTGAAGTTGGAGATAATGTTGGGAACCAGCTCAGTCCTCCAATTGGATGTAATGTCGTGCAAGCAGCTCAGCCCTCTGATGGAAATCTCCTCTTGCCACTGAGATCAGCATTGCGTAAGACTGTTGGGAAAGATGTGGAGGCAGATAAGGGGAAAGATGTGGAGAATCTCGCTGGTCCAAGCCCGCAGCTGCCAAATAACAAAAGAGGAATAAAACCTTCTGAGGCACTAAAGTCCCCTTTCTTGACTGTTGACCAAAACGTGGAAAGAGCTGATAATTCATTCAAAAAATTCATGAAAAGCAGTGAAACGTAGGTTAAGATTATTTAAATACAAGACTTGGTACTATTAGAAAGTGGATAATGTATCTGTTAATTTGTTTCTTGTTTTGGCAGGGTTACTGTGTTTGGCATGATCAGACATGAAGCGGATGCAAAATGGTTTTCAACAATAACACAACTCGATCAAGATTTAGAGACAGAGGTAATTTGGAATGCTTATTTTTTAGTGCAACATATACTAACTACATAACACTGTCTGCTTATTATTCAGCACATGAATGTTTATCTGTGTATATTGCACAATGAACCGACTTGGATTTGCGGAGTGGCTAAAAACAGTCAATATTATTTAGTGTTGGACTTGCAGTTTGCGGTAATTATGTGTTAATTCATTAATTTGATTTACAATACCTAATCAACTATGAACTTAATGTGAAAAACATAACCAACCTCAGGATACTGTTCGGTGCTTGTGGCGTGATAAGTTGAAGGAGAAGGGAATTGAAGCCGAGAAAGTTATCTTCACGAAATCTGAAGTTAAGGAAGCATCCGTGGAGAAGTAACAATCAACGGCTGACATAATATGAAATATTGGAAAAATTTCCAGGCGGTTAGTATTTTAATGTCACCATTCAAATCACCATTCAAATCTTATATGACAGATCCAATTATTGATGACATAATACTACAGGTTGTTAGTCCTTGGCATACAAATGACAACTGGGTAATTTTGCTGATTTCTCTTGCGAAAAAGACCGTATGGATATACGATCCCATAGTCCATCGGTGGTCGGATGAGATACATGATTCCAGAATAGAATCCGTGTTGTGCTGGAGGAGGATGATTCCACAAATACTCTCACATGATGGCTATTATGAATTGAAAGATACTCAAGTGACTGAAACTTGGCACTACGCCATTCCGCGAGAGGATTTATGTTTCATACAAAAAGAGCTTCATTCGTGTGGGCCATTCGCCTTGAAGTGTGTTGAAACCTTTCTTATAGGACGAAAAATAACAGGTGTGACCGAGCAAAACATGGAAAGAATCAGATTCCGGATTGCTGAGCGAATTTACTCACATGCTAAACAATATCCACTACCCGAAGGTTTTTAAGAATTCTGAATTGGAATATTTTGTGTTCTGTACAACCTTAACTTAATTAGAATACTTTGTGGTTTGTACAAGCATATTAATAGCATTCGAATGTTCATTACAATCGACACGGTTTAATAAACTTTCCACACGGTTTAATAAACATTCGCCACAGATCAAGTAACAGACCACAAGGGTCATTAATCATTCGACACAGATCAAGTAACAATCGCCATGGGTTTAACTATGATTCGCCATGGGTTTAACTATGTCGAGAAATTATTAATCTGTGTCGAATGTTTATTAAACCGTGGCGAATGATACTTGATCTGTGTCGAATCATAGTTAAGCCCATGGCGAATGATACTTGATCTATGTCGAATCATAGTTAAGCCCATGACGAATGTTACTTGATTTGTGTCGAATCATAGTTAAGCCCCATGGCGAATGATACTTGATCTGTGTCGAATCATAGTTAAGCCCATGGCAAATGATACTTGATCTGTGTCGAATCATAGTTAAGCCCATGGCGAATGTTACTTGATCTGTGTCGAATCATAGTTAAGCCCATGGGGAATGTTACTTGATCATAGTTAATCCCATGGCGAATGTTACTTGATCTGTGTCGACTCATAGTTAAGCCTGTTGGGATATGTCCTTCGATCCTACGTGTGCAATCGATAAAGTCATAAGGTCGTCTATGGATGTTAAATGATTATTTGATAATATTATTTGTTGGGAACAATATAATATTGATCGATAAATCATACCTACAGGGTCACACACGGACTCAAAGATGATGTACGTTGCTTGATAAATATATTGATTTAGAATCAATATTTACGTGGATTTAATTCACATGCATGGGATGCATGGCTTGCATGGATGCATGGCTTGCATGGATGCATGTCACATAGTGTGACATGGCATGCCACACAAGCTAGTGGGACCATGTCTTATGCTAGTTGGCATGATGATGTGGTATGACCATTCATATTCACCATAAACCACCCCATTATGTGTGTTGATGACACACATTAAGGTGGGGGGTTACAAGGTTGATAATGGGACAATTATGTGACCATAATGAGATGAATAAGAGGGTGAAAATCAGATTTTCACACAACTTAATCACATATTTCGAAATCCACACAAAAGAGAGAAAGGAGAGAGTGTTCTTGGAGAACCGACTCGATCAAGCAAAGTGTTCGTCATCCGGGTTCGTGTGCAACACGTAGAGGCCGGGCCATTTGTGCGGCTTCAACATCCGGGCGATCTAGACAAGAGGAGTGACGAGGTCATTCACAAGGAGAGCTTCGAGAGGCTGATCCATTAAGGTGGTTCAATCGACTCAACACCACCTTAACCAAAATCAACGATCACCAAAAGTAAGTAATCGTTGAACCTTATATATATATATTGGATGTGTATATATATATGTTTATATGTGTTCTTATACACATTAAGTGTGCACTAAGATCATGGCATAGTAGATCTATTGCTTTACACGCTTCCGCACACACGGTATATCGATTGGATCGGTATACCGGTACCTTCAATTGGTATCAGAGCCTAGGGCTCGTGCACACTTTTGTGTTGGACACGAAGGTTAAATCAACATAATTGGATTTTTGGTTTAATTGTGATTATGTGATTAGATGTAAGGCCGGCCACTGTTAGTGGTCGGGTGAATGATTTCGTCGTTTTTTACGTTTCGATTGGCCATAGTCTTTTGAGGGCTGCGTCCCTTGGAATCATTTGTAATAGATAGGTTTTTCTATTATATTTGTATTGTACTACTTGTAAGAGATGGACTTAGTCCATGGTTCGATGGAGGATCTCGGCTCTCTGGCGAAAACGAGAAGAAACGAAGCAAAACGAAGCAAAACGGACGAAACCGGGCTGCTGGAGCCAAACGGCGGGCGCCGTTGTAGCTCCAGCGGGCGCTGTTTTGTTTCGGCGGGCGCCGTTTTGGAAACGGCGACCGCCGAAAGCCCTTTTTCTTGGCAGATTGTTCCCGGACCTTTCGGCGGGCGCCGTTTTGGAAACGGCGACCGCCGGTGGTGTTCAGCGACCGCTGGTTGTGAAACGGCGGGCGCTGTTCGTGGTTTTATGGGTACGGAATAGATTTGACCAAAATCGGAGGGCACGGAACTAAAACGGAGGGCGAGGACCAGTCCAGAAGATGTTCAAGGCTTTTGTTGTTATTTTAATCTTTTCGTTTGAGAGTTGTGAGGTTCTAGGGGCCTTTCGATTTCGTATTTATTTGCTTTGCTAGTTATAGGATGTTTTATGTTATAAATGTTCAACTTACGTATAAACACCTATGCATGCAAGTTCCCAAAATAATGAGTATAATGTCTTGTCCAAAAACATCACACTCATGAAGCCCTCGATCATAAGTTGGTAGGTCCGCCTCAGCGGGGCACTACTTGTTATCTTGGGATAAGAGGGAGTAAGGGTTAGACCCTTACACGTGACTTTGGTTTTCTCATCGATAGATCCACTGCAGGCGTGGCTATCGAGACATGAGATGAGAATGGGATTCTCATCGACCGAGAGTGATATTAGATATCATTGACATGGGTGTGTCTACCTATCTTGAAATACTTAAGTGCGGACTCAGTCGGCTTAAAGATTTGCAAGATGAGGATCTCGGAATCGTTTTGTTCTAAGGGACAATGATATTGGATATCAATTGAACAAAATGAAATAAATAAGTACAATTGTTAGACAACCTTATTTGTTTACCGCTTTGTGGATGTTTACATACTTTAGTTATCTTTCTTTTGTAGTTTATCATGTCAAATATCAACTCAATTCAAGTTTGGTTCAATTCTTGATTGTGAAAAAATTGAACAACACAAATTTTCTTGATTGACAACGTAATTTGAGGATGGTCCTCAAATACGAATACAAAGAGAATGTGTTAGATTACCAATTCCTATGATATCATTGAACAACTCAATAGCATGTTCGGGGAACAGACTATGATTGAGCGGTTCGGTATGACCAGGGTCATCGCTTCAGCTAGGCTGGAAAAATGGAAATCTATGGGATCACATGTGCAACAAATGATTGGATTATTTGCTTCAAGTGACCGCCTAGATTTTTCCTATGATGATTAGTTGGCAACCGATTTCATACTTCAATCTCATGATGGTTATAATGCTTTTAGGCTAAATTTTCCATATGAATGGTTTGAAGAAATCGCTTCGTGAGCTCCACGGGATGCTCAAGGCTGCTGAGCCGGCGATAGAGAAGGACCCTAAGAGGGAAATTTTTATGATATAGGATAGGGTATTCAAAAGAGCATGGGCAAGAAGGCTACTAGGGTTCCTAGGGAATCTCAATGCGTCTACTGCAAAAGTGTTGGACACTACTTGCAAACTTATAAAAGTTCATATTTTATTCAATTTCAAAACAAATGCCTAATTTGTCTTTCATTTGATGGATTATAAGGTTATGATTATTTACACCTCGGGGAGTGATTTAATCCAAAACACTTAAGTTCATCAATGACACAAATTAGAGACTTTCGAGCCATTGGATGGCGTGAATCGATTGTCTGGTTGGCTCCCTCATATTTTATGAGAGATAGGGCTTCAATTGCATGATAATATCGCTGGTTAGAAAACTTCGATTTTTCACTTACGATTTATCACGTTTTGACATTGAGAATAATTTTGAATGGAAAATTCGAATAAGAGTCAATTATTGAGAATAATTGAACTTGTCCAAAGTTCAAAGAAGATGTGAAGAGCGGGGTTGCTTCATCTTCAGGTATTAATGTTATAGACATTAAACTTCACAAATTCTACTTCTTGGGTATTGGATTCCAAACGTAGTTCTCACATTTGTATGTGGAGGAACTACATAGAAGTATAAGTTTGGTGAGTAGAGATGTCGTTCTACGGGCGAGAAATGGAGCGAAGGTCGCTGCATTAGCCGTATGATCATATGATGTTGTTTTGCCTTAGGGCCTTGTTTTAGTATTATAACTATGTAATTTCGTACCTTCAATAAACAATGAATATTGGTTCAGTATTGGATACTGATGGATTAGTTTTTCACTAATTAAATAGTTTGATAACTATTTTAATTGTGAACTATTCTTTGTTTTGGTACGATTATTACATTATTTATGTATACTTTAAACTCAACAAATCATATATTACATTAACACAAAAGTCCAAATCGAATAAGTCTCATTGAGACATAACTGTAACATTGTTGATTAGATCAAAATCTAAACATGTAACGAATCTTCTTTTAGAAGGCATTCTAGAATCATTTGACTTGGAGTCATTTGATACATGTGAATGATGTTTGATGGACAAAGATAACAATGTCATCTTTCTTGGAGAAAGGAGAACATGTGAGTGATTAATTAGGGATGATCCATACTGATGTATGTGGAACCTATCAGTTCACAAGCACATGAAGGTTATGTTTCGGAAAAGAGAAAACAAACTATATTAGATATAGTTCGACCATTCGATGAGAGGTCTAAATGAACTACTGGTCTCTTTTGGGAACACACAATTCTTAACTTCAACTTATACACTGAATAAGACGCTGTCAAAAGCTGTTGATAAGACACCATACTAGGTATGGAAAGGGAGGGTCCCTAAATTGTTTTCATCAAAATTTGAGGTTCTAAAAGCTTCTCTGACGAGATTTATCTCTATAGAGCTTGAACTCAAATGGGATAAAAGTTTCTTTATGGTATCCATAAGAAACACGAGGGTACAAATTCTACGATCTATCTGAGAACAATATTTTGTTGCTCGAGATAGTGATTTTCTTGAAAAGAGTAATCTTTCCTAGAAAGTCAGTGGGAGCTCAGTTGTCTTGAACGAGGTTCAAGTAGAACAAACTGATATGGATACTCAAGACTTGGTCGAGAGTACTCCAGTGGTTTTGGAAACCACACCTAACCCTCGAAGGTCCGAAAGGATTAGAACTCAACCTGACAGATACTTAGGTATTCTGGCAAACGAGAACTATGAAATCATGCTTTTAGAAAGCAATGAACCTTCGACCTATACCCAAGCTATGACGAGTCCAGATTCCGAGAAATGGCAGGGTGCCATGAAATCCGAAATGGAATTGATGTCTGAAAATCAAGTTTGGAACTTGGTCGATTTGCTTAAAGGGGCTAGGCCCATTGGATGCAAATGGATTTAAAAGATAAAAACAGACATGGATGGAAAACCTAGTGTTTTCAAAGCAAGGTTGGTGGAAAAAGGATTTAATCAAATTCACAAAGTGGATTATGATGAAAGCTTTTCACCAGTTGCTATGATCAAAGCCATTCGGATTCTCTTAGTCATTGCTGCTCATTATGATTATGAGATATGGCAAATGGATGTTAAAACCGCCTTCTTGAATGGGATTCTAGAAGAGGATGTGTTTATGACACAACCAGAGGGTTTTATCGATCCTAATCAGGCTGAGAGAGTATGCAAGCTTAATAGATCTTAATGGATTAAAGCAAGCATCTCGGAGTTGGAATCTTCAGTTCAATGAATCCATATCGGGATTTGGATTTCAGAGGAACTCGAAAGAGTCTTGTTTTACAAGAAGATCAGTGGGAGTTACGTTGTATTCATTGTGTTGTATGTCGATGACATACTCCTTATTGGAAACAATATTCCTATGCTTAATTCTGTTAAAGAATGGCTTGGAAGATGTTTTTTAATGAAGGATCTTGGAGAAGCACAGTACATATTGGGCATCAAGATCTGTCGGAACAGATCGAAAAGGATGTTTGGACTTAGTAAAGCGACCTATATTGATAAGGTGCTTGATAAGTTCAGAATGAAAGACGCCAGAACGGGTCTCATTCCAATGAGTCATGGCACATCACTTAGCAAGATGCAAGGCCTTACGGTACTTGATGAGCAAAAGAGGATGTAAAACATTCCTTATGCTTCGGCAATAGGGTCTATAATGTACGCCATGATATGTACACGACTGGACGTATTGTATGCTTTGAGCATGACGATTCGGTTTCAAGGAAACCCAGGTGAGACGCATTAGACTGCGGCCAAGAGTATTCTTATGTACCTTAGATGGACTAAAGAATATTTTGTTGTCTTTGGAAGACAAAAAGAGTTGATATTAACAAGCAGTTTGACTGCTAACTTCAAAACAGACTAAGATAATTTCCGATTTTAATCTGGTTATATCTTTTGTCTGGTTAGAGGTGAAATTTGCTGGAATAGTTCCATGCAATGCAATATAGCTGATTAAACTACAGAAGTTGAGCACAGTATTGCATTGGATGCAGTAATGTTGGCAGTTAAGATTTGAAAGTTCTTGAATGAACTAGGTGCCGTAACTAGCTTAGCCCATCCGATAATTCTCTATTTATAGTAGAGTTATCGCGCAAGCCAATGAGTTAGGAAGCACAACAAGTCTAAAACTGCTGCTCAGGAAGTTCCACATTATATGGGAGATAGTTTTGTGGAGACATCGAGAAAATAAAGTTGCAACTTTTGGTAAGGTTGCAAACCCGCTTTCTAAACCTCTCCAGCAGTTTAAGCTTGAGGCTTTCACGACTGCAATAGAGATCAAACATCTTAGAGATGGGTTGTGATTTCTATTACTGTATTAGATACTTTTGGAGATTTGGTAAACATTCACTCATATGTATAATACATATTTCTTCATATAAATATGATTTAATTTATATGAATTGTCCAAATGATTAAGTGATATCAATTGGGTTATGAGGTCGACTTACCGCATAATGAAGTCCCAATGGTTGAACTGATATACTTGAATCATATAGTTGTTCCTGGTTCGTATAATCGAGTACGGACAAACCGATAATACAATGAACTAGTTTGTAATGTGTACTATAGCGCCGCTTCATGGGCTAGTGATGTGGGACATCAAGTACAATTACATAGATATTAGCTGGGAGCTAATGATCGAACAGACCCGACTGGAATAGTATTTAAGATTTCGAGTCATAATACTATTTCATTGACTGTCGAGCAATTTCCTCTGACCTGAGTAGTCCAGAGTGATTCCATTGTGAAATGGTGTACTTTGATACAAGTAAACGCCTTTCGTAAAAGGAGGTTATAAAACTTGTTATTGGGTATATCAGGAAGCAAGTGGGAGAGCTTGGACTGACAAGATGGGATTGTCCTCCATTTTATAATGGGATACATGTCTTACCGGCCACTTGGAGAGTCGAGACTGTGGAAAATACGTGGCCACGTCCAGATTCGTATCATAGTGATAAATCTGGTTTTACAGTCTGTCTCAAAGTCCAAGAAAGGTTTGAACCGATTGAGGATGACTCGAGTCTTGCCTCAAGTTCAAACTTAGACATAAAGTGACAACAGGAAATTGGCAGCACACTGGCTCTGAAGGCCAAGTGGGAGATTGTTGGGATATGTCCTTCGATCCTACGTGTGCAATCGATAAAGTCATAAGGTCGTCTATGGATGTTAAATGATTATTTGATAATATTATTTGTTGGGAACAATATAATATTGATCGATAAATCATACCTACAGGGTCACACACGGACTCAAAGATGATGTACGTTGCTTGATAAATATATTGATTTAGAATCAATATTTACGTGGATTTAATTCACATGCATGGGATGCATGGCTTGCATGGATGCATGTCACATAGTGTGACATGGCATGCCACACAAGCTAGTGGGACCATGTCTTATTCTAGTTGGCATGATGATGTGGTATGACCATTCATATTCACCATAAACCACCCCATTATGTGTGTTGATGACACACATTAAGGTGGGGGGTTACAAGGTTGATAATGGGACAATTATGTGACCATAATGAGATGAATAAGAGGGTGAAAATCAGATTTTCACACAACTTAATCACATATTTCGAAATCCACACAAAAGAGAGAAAGGAGAGAGTGTTCTTGGAGAACCGACTCGATCAAGCAAAGTGTTCGTCATCCGGGTTCGTGTGCAACACGTAGAGGCCGGGCCATTTGTGCGGCTTCAACATCCGGGCGATCTAGACAAGAGGAGTGACGAGGTCATTCACAAGGAGAGCTTCGAGAGGCTGATCCATTAAGGTGGTTCAATCGACTCAACACCACCTTAACCAAAATCAACGATCACCAAAAGTAAGTAATCGTTGAACCTTATATATATATATTGGATGTGTATATATATATGTTTATATGTGTTCTTATACACATTAAGTGTGCACTAAGATCATGGCATAGTAGATCTATTGCTTTACACGCTTCCGCACACACGGTATATCGATTGGATCGGTATACCGGTACCTTCAAAGCCCCATGGCGAATGTTACTTGATCTGTGTCGAATCATAGTTACGCCCAATGCGAATGTTACTTGATCTGTGTCGAATCATAGTTAAGCCCATGGCGAATGATACTTGATCTGTGTCTAATTAATAACCCTTGAGTTGACGTGATTGAACAATACAAATGTAGTTAATGGGGCTAATGAGTGGCGTGGTGGTTGGGGTAATGAATGGGGCGAATTTAATTTAGGCAACCTTTCACAAAACGATGCAAAAAGACCGTCCATTATACTCGAATTATTGCTATAATTATGTTGTTTACCACTCTCTTTTTTACCCCGCTACTATCCATTCAACAAAAAAAAAAATGGCTAACGTTGGTCTGGCAATTACCAAGTTATGGAAAACACTTGTTTTCGATGATTTCAAAGAGTTGCTTCGACTGGACCCCGATTTCGCACACGAAAACCAGCACCTCGTCGGCCAGGACGTTGAATTGAGGGACAAATCTGGCCTCGTGTGGCTCGTGCATGTTTCATGGACGTCTGGTTTTCTGACGTTCAATCGTGGGTGGTCGCAATTTCGTGCAGCGCATCGTCTTGGGCTGGGGTATGTGGTCCTCTTCGAAAATTCCTTGTTCGATAGCTTTCTAGTGTCCATCTATGGGAGAGATGGCAAAGAGATTGTGGATTTCAATAATCCACAGCCTCGTGGATGTGAGACGTTGTCCAAAGTGACTGATGTTGTACAATCCATTATGCTTGCTAATCAAGCTTTTGTTGACATCTACTACGATGATGTGTCGTCGTTGGATGGGGAGGAGGAAAGCGCCGACAGAGAGGAAAGCGATATGGTGGAGGACGATGATGACGATGACGACGGTGCAGAGTAAAAAGTTTACTTCTGCACGGTTACCGTAAAATTTTCAAAAAACATATTATTCAGAGCATTACAGCCAACTTTCACGGTCAAATTCTGTAAATTCTTCAACTTCGGTATTACCGTCAGTAGCACCAACAAAGGCAGGGCATTTCCTACGAGTGTGATCAGCTCCACGACATATGGAGCATTTCTTACGAGCACGACTCTTGCTTTCTTCACCTAACTGGGTTGGCCCAAGCGTCGGCTGAGATTGCGCCACATCACAGCGTACAATATTGTGACCAGATCCACCGCAACGTGAGCAATGCTGTGGTATTTTTGTCCTTGTTTCACTTCTTGAACTTCCAGCAGAGAACATTGACCTCCGAGGTCGACCTGCTTGTCTCTGCCTATCGGGAGGAAGGCATACGACACTTCGCACAGATGAAGGTACCACCTAAGCACTCAATTCAGGGATGGGCATCACTGTTCCACCCCACATTCCACGTAAAGCGGAGGTCTTATAACAGTCTCCGACGTAGGCATTTATGTTGTGATTAATCGTCCTAAAAAAAGAAGGAAAATAGGCGAACCACATATCAACCAAAAAGGAATGAATAACAATTCCAAAAATACGTGCACGTACCGTATCGCCGCAGCTGCATGACTGCATGGTTTCAACATTTGCTCAAAGTACCCACAGGTGCATGTTCTGTTAGCGAGATCCACAACTAATATTTTCACTCCATCTCTAACTTTAAAGCAATTTGCATTGATGCGGTCAACGCTCATTTTCGAACCGTGTTGGATTGCTTCTATCAAATCCTTGGCAGTGGCGTGACTGACCTCGTCGTCTCGCGACAACGCATCGGTTCTTCGCTCGTAGAACCACCTCTCAATAAGTGCACGCATTACTTCAAGAAGAGAACTTATTGGCAGTGTACGTGCCCAGAAAGCTCTTTTATTAAATACCTCGGCAGCATTCGAGGTCATAAACTCATACCGGCGAACGGGGCATAAACATCGCGCCCACTTATGAGGACCTATATGTATTAACTTTTGAAACAACGACTCGTGCCTAGTACGAAGGGTTGCAAAAGCAAGTTCATAATCGGAAGTGCGGAAACTGTAAGCGGCCTCGTAGAATAGTGATATCGTATCACTACCAAAATGCTTCATATTGGTTTGCATATGATGATAGCAAAAGCAATGGTGAGCCTCTGGATACACCATAGTCACAGCGTTGCCAATACTCTTATGTGGATCAAATACAATCACCAATTTTTCAGGAGAACCATAAGCAAGCTTCACACGCTCCAAAAACCATTTCCATGTCGAGTCGTCCTCAACATGGCCTACTCCAATCGCCAACGGAAACACTTGTCTATTACCGTCTAAAGTGGTGGCGACAAACATAATACCATTGTATTTTCCCTTGAGGTGTGTACCATCCACTACAATCACCGGTCTGCCATAATTGGCGAATCCATTGATAGAGGCAGTCAATGCAAAAAAAGCATTTGTGAACACATGGGTGACAGGGTCAATTTCAATATCGGTCACTGATCCCAGGTTGAACTCTTTCAACGTATACAAGAAAGATGGAAAATTAGCAAAGGATTGCTTCTCATCACCAAAAATCATTGTAATCGCATGATGCTTTGCTCGTAACGCTGTCTGATAGGTAGAATGAATGGAATTACGTTGTTCAAGTTCACTCATCATTGATTTGGGAATTAATGTAGAATTCTCTGCAAGAAGACGCGGGGCAAAAAAAGCACCAAGGATTTTGGAAGGTAGCCTTCGGGAACCACTACGAGTCGGGTCTAACGTGCAAGTATGTTCTATCACTTTATAAACCCTCCAAACATTGCTATTATTGCTGCTACAAACCATGAAAGGGCATTGCTTAGACTTGCATAATACCTTCAGTCTCTTCTTGTCCGAGTACTTGATTCGATATTCACCAACTTTGTCCACGTGATACAACCCGACGACTCTGGTGAGATCCTCTTTAGTTGTGTAGATAGTGCCAACCTTTATGACACCACTATTCATAAACAATCCGCCTTCCTCTTCCTCTAGGCCACTATCATTGCAAGTAGTTGGAGCTCCTGGAATTAGCCACCTTGTGCTCCTTATGATGGTACCGATATACCGATCCGATCGATATACCGTGTGTGCGGAAGCGTGTAAAGCAATAGATCTACTATGCCATGATCTTAGTGCACACTTAATGTGTATAAGAACACATATAAACATATATATATACACATCCAATATATATATATATATATATATATATATATATATATATATATATATATATATATATATATATATATATATATATATATAAGGTTCAACGATTACTTACTTTTGTGACGAAGTGATTCGTTGATGTCGTTGAGGTGGTGTTGAGTCGATTGAACCACCTCAAATGGATCAGCCTCTCGAAGCTCTCCTTGTGAATGACCTCGTCACTCCTTTAGATCGTCCGGATGTGGAAGCCGCACAAATGGCCCGGCCTCTACGTGTTGCACACGAACCCGGATGATTACTTGCTTGCTTGATCGAGTTGATTCTCCAAGAACAACCTCTTTTCTCTCTTTCACTTGTGAATTTCGTGGGTGGTGATTAAGTGATTGTGAAAATCAGATTTTCACTACTTAATACTTTCATTTCCATCTCCATTACCCTCTTGTAACCCCCATAATGAATATGCACCATTATATCACATAATGGGTGGGTAATGGGGAGATGAAAGGTCAAGTACACATCACTATGCCACAATGGCATAAGATGTGGTCTCTCTTGCTTGTGTGGCATGCCATGTCACACTATGTGACATGCATCCATGCAAGCCATGCAATGCATCCCATGCATGCATATAAATTCACGTAAATATTGATTCTAAATCAATATAATTAACAAGCATCGTACATCATCTTTGAGTCCGTGTGTGACCCTGTAGGTATGATTTATTGATCAACATTATATTGTTCCCAACAAATTAATATTATCAAATAATCATTTAACATCCATAGACGACCTTATGACTTTATCGATTGCACACGTAGGATCGAAGGACATATCCCAACAATCTCCCACTTGGCCTTCAGAGCCAGTGTGCTGCCAACTTCCTTTTGTCACTTTATGTCTAAGTTTGAACTTGAGGCAAGACTCGAGTCATCCTCAATCGGTTCAAACCTTTCTTGGACTTTGAGACAGACTGTAAAACCAGATTTATCACCATGATAAGAATCTGGACGTGGCCACGTATTTTCCACAGTCTCGACTCTCCAAGTGGCCGGTAAGACATTTATCCCATTATAAAATGGAGGACAATCCCATCTTGTCAATCCAAGCTCTCCCACTTGCTTCCTGATATACCCAATAACAAGTTTTATAACCTCCTTTTACGAAAGGCGTTTACTTGTATCAAAGTACACCATTTCACAATGGAATCACTCTGGACTACTCAGGTCAGAGGAAATTGCTCGACAGTCAATGAAATAGTATTATGACTCGAAATCTTAAATACTATTCCAGTCGGGTCTGTTCGATCATTAGCTCTCAGCTAATATCTATGTAATTGTACTTGATGTCCCACATCACTAGCCCATGAAGCGGCGCTATAGTACACATTACAAACTAGTTCATTGTATTATCGGTTTGTCCGTACTCGATTATACGAACCAGGAACAACTATATGATTTAAGTATATCAGTTCAACCATTGGGACTTCATTATGCGGTAAGTCGACCTCATAACCCAATTGATATCACTTAATCATTTGGACAATTCATATAAATTAAACCATATTTATATGAAGAAACATGTATTATACATATGAGTGAATGTTTACCAAATCTCCAAAAGTATCTAATACAGTAATAGAAATCACAACCCATCTCTAAGATGTTTGATCTCTATTGCAGTTGTGAAAGCCTCAAACTTAAACTGCTGGAGAGGTTTAGAAAGCGGGTTTGCAACCTTACCAAAAGTTGCAACTTTATTATCTCGATGTCTCCACAAAACTATCTCCCAGATAATGTGGAACTTCCTGAGCACCAGTTTTAGACTTGTGGTGCTTCCTAGCTCATTGGCTTGCGCGATAACTCTACTATAAATAGAGAATTATCGGATGGGCTAAGCTAGTTACGCCACCTAGTTCATTCAAGAACTTTCAAATCTTAACTGACAACATTACTGCATCCAATGCAATACTGTGCTCAGCTTCTGTAGTTTAATCAGCTATATTGCATTGCATGGAACTATTCCAGCAAATTTCACCTCTAACCAGACAAAAGATATAACCAGATTAAAATCGGAAATTATCTTAGTCTGTTTTGAAGTTAGCAGTCAAACTGCTTGTTAATATCAACTCTTTTTGTCTTCCAAAGACAACAAAATATTCTTTAGTCCATCTAAGGTACATAAGAATACTCTTGGCCGCAGTCTAATGCGTCTCACCTGGGTTTCCTTGAAACCGAATCGTCATGCTCAAAGCATACAATACGTCCAGTCGTGTACATATCATGGCGTACATTATAGACCCTATTGCCGAAGCATAAGGAATGTTTTCCATCCTCTTTTGCTCATCAATCCCCGTAGGGCCTTGAATCTTGCTAAGAGATGTGCCATGAGTAATTGGAATGAGACCCTTTTTGGCGTCTTTCATTCTGAACTTATCAAGCACCTTTTCAAAATAGGTCGCTTTACTAAGTCCAAACATCCTTTTCGATCTGTTCCGACAGATCTTGATGCCCAATATGTATTGTGCTTCTCCAAGATCCTTCATTGAAAAACAATTCCCAAGCCATTCTTTAATAGAATTAAGCATAGAAACATTGTTTCCAATAAGGAGTATGTCATCGACATACAACACAATTAATACAACGTAACTCCCACTGACCTTCTTGTAAACACAAGAGTCTTCCATGTTCCTCTGAAATCCAAAACCCAGTATGGATTCATTGAACTGAAGATTGCTACTCTGATATGCATTCTTTATTCCATAAATAGAACTATAAGCTTGCATAATTTCTCAGCCTTATTATGATCGATAAAACTCTTTGGCTGTGTTAAAACACAGCCTCTTCTAGAATCCAATTCAAGAAGTTAGTTTTAACATCCAATATTACCATAACTCATTATCAAGATGAGTAGTAATGGCTAAGATAATCTGAATGATCTAATCAAAGCAATTGATGAAAGTTTTTCCATAATCCACCTCGTGAATAAAACTTTTACCATCAACCTTGCTTTGAAAACCCTAGGTTTTCCATCTGTCTGTTTAGATCTTAAAGATCTATTAGCATTCATTGGGTCTAACCCCGTGATGCAAATATATCAAGTTCCAATCTTGATTATCAGATATTGATATCATCTCAGATTTCATGGCACCATGCCAATTTTAAGTAGCTGGACTCGTCATAGCTTGAATATAGGTCGAAGGTTCATTGCTTTCCAAAAGCATGAATTCATATCTCTCATTGATCACAATATCTAAGTATTTGAATAATAGAGATCTATGCATTTCTGGACCTACGAGGGCTGGTATGGTTTCCAAAACCATAAGAATACTCTCAACCCAGTCTTGAAATTCATCATTAGTTGTTCCACTTGAACCTCGTTCAAGACAACCGAGCTCCCACTGACTTTCTAGGAAAGATAACTCTTTTCAAGAAAATCACTATCTCGAGCAACAAAATATTGTTCTCAGATAGATCGTAGAAGTTGTACCCTCGAGTTTCTTATGAATACCATAAAGAAACTTTTATCCCATTTGAGTTCAAGCTCTATAGAGATAAATCTCGTCAGAGAAGCTTTTAGAACCTCAAATTTTGATGAAAACAATTTAGGGACCCTCCCTTTCCATACCTAGTATGGTGTCTTATCAACAGCTTTTGACAGTGTCCTATTCAGTGTATAAGTTGAAGTCTAGAATTATGTGTTCCCAAAAGAGACCAGTAGTTCATTTAGACCTCTCATCGAATGGTCGAACTATATCTAATATAGTTTGTTTTCTCGAAACATAACCTTCATGTGCTTGTGAACTGATAGGTTCCACATACATCAGTATGGATCATCCCTAATAAATCACTTACATGTTCTCCTTTCTCCAAGAAAGATGACATTGTTATCTTGTCCATCACACATCATCCACATGTATCAAATGACTCCAAGTCAAATGAATCTAGAATGCATTCTAAAAGAAGATTCGTTACATATTTAGATGTTGATTTGACCTAATCAACAATGTTATAGTTATGTCTCATTGAGACTAATTCGATTCGGCCTTTAGTGTTAATGTTATATATGATTTGTCAAGTTTAAAGTATACATAAACAATATAATAATCGTACCAAAACAAAGAATAATTCACAATTAAAATAGTTACCAAACTATTTAATAGTGAAAAACTAATCCATCCGTATCCAATACTGAACCAATATTCATTGTTTATTGAAGGTACGAAATTACATAGTTATAATACTAAAACAAGGCCCTAAGGCAAAACAACATCATATGATCATACGGCTAATGCAGCGACCTTCGCTCCATTTCTTGCCCGTAGATCGACATCTCTATTCACCAAACTTATACTTCTATGTAGTTCCTCCACATAAAAATGTGAGAACCACATTTGGCATCCAATACCCAAGAAGTAGAATTTGTGAAGTTTAATGTCTATATCATTAATACTTGAAGATGAAGCAACCCCGTTCTTCACATCTTCTTTGAACTTTGGGCAAATTCAATTATTCCCAATAATTGAGTCTCATTCAAATTTCCCATTCAAAATTATCTCAATGTCAAAACGTGATAAATCGTAAGTGAAAAATCGAAGTTTTCTAACCAGCGATATTATCATGCAATTGAAGCCTTATCTCTCATAAAATATGAGGGAGCCAACCAGACAATCGATTCACGCCATCCAATGGCTCGAAAGTCTCTAATTTGTGTCATTGATGAACTTAAGTGTTTTGGATTAAATCACTCCCCGAGGTGTAAATAATCATAACCTTAGAATCCATCATATGAAAGACAAATTAGGCATTTGTTTTGAAATTGAATAAAATATGAACTTTTATATGTTTGCAAGTAGTGTCCAACACTTTTGCAAAGACGCATTGAGATTCCCTAGGAACCCTAGTAGTCTTCTTGCCCCTGCTCTTTTGAATACCCTATCCCATATCATAAGAATTTCCCTCTTAGGGTCCTTCTCTATCGCCGGCTCAGCAGCCTTGAGCATCCCGTGGAGCTCACGAAGCGATTTCTTCAAACCATTCATATGGAAAATTTAGCCTAAAGGCATTATAACCATCATGAGATTGAAGTATGAAATTGGTTGCCAAATAATCATCATAGGAAAAATCTAGGCGGTCACTTGAAACAAATAATCCAATCATTTGTTGCACATGTGATTCCATAGATTTCCATTTTTCCGGCCTAGCTGAAGCGATGACCCTGGTCATACCGAACCGCTCAATCATAGTATGTTCCCCGAACATGCTATTGAGTTGTTCAATGATATCATAGGAATTGGTAATCTAACACATTCTCTTTGTATTCGTATTTGAGGACCATCCTCAAATTACGTTGTCAATCAAGAAAATTTGTGTTGTTCAATTTTTCACAATCAAGAATTGAACCAAACTTGAATTGAGTTGATATTTAACATGATAAACTACAAAAGAAAGATAACTAAAGTATGTAAACATCCACAAAGCGGTAAACAAATAAGGTTGTCTATCAAAATTACTTATTTGTTACATTTTGTTCAATCGATATCTAATATCGTTGTTCCCTTAAACAAAACAATCCCAAGACCCTCATCTTGCGAATCCTTAAGCCGACTGAGTCCGCACTTAAGAAACTCCAAGATAGGTAGACATCCCATGTCAATGACATCTAATGTCACTCTCGGTCGATGAGAGTCCCATTCTCATCTCATGTCTCGATAGCCACGCCTGCAGTGGATCTATCGATGAGAAAACCAAACTCACGTGTAAGGGTCTAACCCTTACTCCCACTTATCCCAAGATAACAAGTAGTACCCCGCTGAGGCGGACCTACCAACTTATGATCGAGGGC
Organism: Euphrasia confusa; assembly: GCA_954870475.1. Classification (NCBI taxonomy): domain Eukaryota; kingdom Viridiplantae; phylum Streptophyta; class Magnoliopsida; order Lamiales; family Orobanchaceae; genus Euphrasia; species Euphrasia confusa. The sequence goes on along the minus strand of OX940949.1, from coordinate 47,853,092 downwards.
TTTATGGGTGTGATGTTTTTGACAAGACATTATACTCATTATTATTGAGAACTTGCATGCATAGGTTTGTTTATATGTAAGTTGAACATTTATAACATAAAACAACCTATAACTAGCAAAGCATATAAATACGAAATCGAAAGGCCCCTAGAACCTCACAACTCTCAAACGAAAAGAATTAAAGTAATAACAAAAGCCTTGAACATCTTCTGGACTGGTCCTCGCCCTCCGTTTTAGTTCCGTGCTCGCCGACTTTGGTCAAAACAAGTCATTACCTCAAAAACCACGAACAGCACCCGCCGTTTTACAACCAGCGGTCGCTGAACACCACCGGCGGTCGCCGTTTCCAAAACGGCGCCCGCCGAAAAGGCAAAAAACCCATCTGCCCCAAAAAAGGCCTTTCGGCGGTCGCCGTTTCCAAAACGGCGCCCGCCGAATCAAAACAGCGACCGCCGGAGCTCAAACGGCAACCGCCGTTTGGCTCCAGCAGCCCCGTTTGCTTCGTTTTGCTTCGTTTGGCTTCGTTTTGCTTCGTTTCTTCTCGTTTTCGCCGGAGAGCTGAGATCCTCCATCGAACCATGGACCAAGTCCATCGCTTACAAGTTTGAACAATACAAATTGAAATAGAAAACCTATCTATTACAAATGATTCCAAGGGACGCAGCCCTCCAAAACTATGGCCAATCGTACGTAAAAAAAACGACAATTTCATTCACCCGACCACTAACGGTGGCCGGCCTTACATCTAATCACATAATCACAATTAAACATATAATCCAATTATGTTGATTTAACCTTCGTGTCCAACACAAAAGTGTGCACGAGCCCTAGTCTCTGATACCAATTGATGGTACCGATATACCGATCCGATCGATATACCGTGTGTGCGGAAGCGTGTAAAGCAATAGATCTACTATGCCATGATCTTAGTGCACACTTAATGTGTATAAGAACACATATAAACATATATATATACACATCCAATATATATATATATATATATATATATATATATAAGGTTCAACGATTACTTACTTTTGTGACGAAGTGATTCGTTGATGTCGTTGAGGTGGTGTTGAGTCGATTGAACCACCTCAAATGGATCAGCCTCTCGAAGCTCTCCTTGTGAATGACCTCGTCACTCCTTTAGATCGTCCGGATGTGGAAGCCGCACAAATGGCCCGGCCTCTACGTGTTGCACACGAACCCGGATGATTACTTGCTTGCTTGATCGAGTTGATTCTCCAAGAACAACCTCTTTTCTCTCTTTCACTTGTGAATTTCGTGGGTGGTGATTAAGTGATTGTGAAAATCAGATTTTCACTACTTAATACTTTCATTTCCATCTCCATTACCCTCTTGTAACCCCCATAATGAATATGCACCATTATATCACATAATGGGTGGGTAATGGGGAGATGAAAGGTCAAGTACACATCACTATGCCACAATGGCATAAGATGTGGTCTCTCTTGCTTGTGTGGCATGCCATGTCACACTATGTGACATGCATCCATGCAAGCCATGCAATGCATCCCATGCATGCATATAAATTCACGTAAATATTGATTCTAAATCAATATAATTAACAAGCATCGTACATCATCTTTGAGTCCGTGTGTGACCCTGTAGGTATGATTTATTGATCAACATTATATTGTTCCCAACAAATTAATATTATCAAATAATCATTTAACATCCATAGACGTAGGGGTGGATAAACGGTTTTCGGTTTTCGGTTTTTCCCGAAACCGAACCGAATTTTAGGGTTTTCGGTTAACCGAAAACCGAATATTTGGTTTTCGGTTCGGTTTTGGTTCCAATAAAAAATGGCAGTCGGTTTTCGGTCTAACCGAAACCGAATAAATAAAACCCGAAGAACCGAAAAGAACCGAAAAAACTGCATGATACATAGTATTATTTATATATAGGCCCATATTTTTAAAGTTCATATACTAAACATTATAGGCCCACGAGAGAACTAACCTCTTCTTTTATAGCCCATTTGCTACTATGCTGAGATTTAGAAAATAACTTTATTCTCCCGTTAACCCTAATATTTTAATTCGTCTCTTCGTCGCTGCTCCCTAATCTTTTAAATCGCATCATCACCGCAACAGTTGCTCCAGTCCCAGTTGACAATCGCCTTTCCTCGCGCCACCATCCTTTGTTGACGCTCACGCAATCACGGCTTAACAATTCTTTGACGCTAGAGGTCGGGGCCAAATTCCCAATTCTCACATTTTTTTTCTTTTTTATTGAAAGTTTGTGAAAATAAATTACTCAAATTTTTATATGATAGAGATTTTTTTTAATAAATTCGGTTTTTTGGGTTTTTAGAAAACCGAACCGGAATTTTCGGTTCGGTTTTTAAGAACCGAAAAACCGATCGGTTCGGTTTTCGGTTCTCAAAATTCCAATACTTCGGTTTCGGTTAACCGAAAATTCGGTTCGGTTTAACCGGAACCGAACCGTTATCCAGCCCTACATAGACGACCTTATGACTTTATCGATTGCACACGTAGGATCGAAGGACATATCCCAACACCTTACAATATCAGAATCTAGGTTGGTGTTAGCATCTCCAGTTGATTGTTGTCTCAAGTATGGAGGAAATGTGACACGATTGCTACTACCAACAGGTTCGGAATTTTGGTTATTGGCAAGCTTGTACCATGACATGAAGTCCTCAAACTTGGCACGCATATTAGGGTCCTCAAAAATATCTGCTGCTCCTTCTTGAGTGAGATTTCCTTCTCCTTGTGCCACATTATCTCCTGGTGCCACATCATCTGCCACATCATCTACTGGTGCCACAGTATTATCTGCCTCAGGATCTCCATGCAAACCCCAGTCCTCACCAAAATCAGTACTTGTGCCATGTAGATCTATAACTGTATTGGGTGTTTCCAATGGCAGTACTATATTCGTTGTACGTGCTCCGTCGTTATGATCGTATGGATGAGATGTACCTTCATCCACGAAAATATTGGTGGTCGTGAAAGTAGTAGTGGGGCGAATTTTTATTATTGATACAAAAACACCAGGATAACGGTCCTTCCGAAACAACTCAAAACCATCATCGTCCGTCTTTAGTTTCCTTTTCCGAATTTGGTGGTCATTCATATCCACATAGGATTCAAAGATATACCTAGATGTAGAAAGTAATTATCAAGAATATACATATCACATTCGACACACACGTAACACACTTGACGACGCGAAAACTTTGTCGTGGAAGCTAACGCGGTCAAAATAAATTTATATTCTGCCAAACTAAACACTAAGGAGTATAGTGATAAGTGTGGGGTCGGTCCCACGAGGAAGCAATTGCAATAAGTGATCTCGGCTAGCCCAAACTGTTGTCACGTTTTAAAAAGGTTTTGAAGTTGGTTGTTGTGGTCACAGCGGTTTAATCAAACTACTAACTAATGCAAACACTTTGACCAAACTAAGCTAACAGAAAATAGTAAATCAAACTGGACTCAATAAAAGGAAAACAGACTTCTGGGCTCACGACTTCTCTTTGGGTTATCTGGGCAAACTACCGATCCCTGACACTAATGGTTTTAACTGATGGTTTGTCAATCGGTTATAGGATGTCGAACAAAGTAAAAGTAGTCCTAAGTCACGCCTACAGTTACCCCACCCCAATCCGTCCTTACGGTGTAAAGAAAAGGCAAGGTATACTTATGCCTAATCCCCTGAGCCTAGACAATTCAATACCTATGTGGTCGCATGGATCTAGTTTGCTCAAACTCGCATTACTCTCTCGACGAACCCAATTCGGCCAATAGCATGTCCGGAAATCCGAATCATACGACCGCAAAGCTCCAACACGTTCTAGCGCTATGCCCGTAGTACATCTAGGTACTTTCTACTCGGTTTGATCAATCGCTGGTATCTCAAAGTGTAAGGGTTTTCTAACGACCAAATTAGTCCGCCCAAACCTGCAAGAATGTAGTTAAACCTCAACTATGTATCGGGAACAAACCCCAGGCAGTTAACTAAGCCCTATCAACCTCACGGTTCTAACTTAGCCCAGAGTTCCCTTCGATCCGCCTTTGCCCAGACGCCAGAAAACTAGCTACGCATAATCAAACAAAAAATAAATAAAATAAAAACGAAACTAAACATGCTGGAATTAAATTGAAAATCAAACTAACAATTGTTTAGAACATTCAGAAATTAAAAGACGAAATAAAAAACCTGAAATCGAAACGAATTCGTCGCGCTTTGCCCGAAGGCAGAAAGCCGGCGAGAACTCGACTCCGTCTTCTTCAACCCATCAATGGCGTCTCTATATATTTTCTGGTGTTTAATTTCGTCCTCTCTCTCTTGGTGTGTTGATTGTAGGGTTTCATGTGTTGTTTTATAGGTGTAAGAAGTCTTGGACACCAAGGAAAATCGCGGTCAAGATTTGATCTTTGAGATAAGGAAAGAAAAGATTCTTTCCTTATTCTTTTCTTGGTAATAGAATCCTGATTCGTCTTTGCCCATAGTCCGCCATAGTCCGTCTCTGGTCAACTCTTGTCTCTAGTGTGCCCGATACTCGATGTTTGCCCAAAGATGTGCCTTTGCCCAAAGTCTTGACTTTGCCCAAAGTGAAAACTTCAATTTCGGCGTCTTGTCCTTATGCATCGTGACTTTGCCCAAAGTGGTGACTTTGCCTCATTAGGTCAAACTGCTTCAGTCACTTTGCCTCAGATTCACGCGTTTGCCCAAAGTGAACCATTCCTTTGCTTTTTATGCACAATCTCCACTTCTGACCTGCAACCTGCATACTTTGCCCAAACACTCCAATGTGCCCTCCCAAACACACAAAACGACTCAAACTGACTCAACAACGACTCAAAAAGGGCTCCAAGATGAGCAAATAAAATGGCTCATCAAACCGCACACACTTGAAGTACGCTTGTCCTCAAGCGTAGGGTATGACTTACCAGACTCAAGACCAAAGTAAAAAGAAATCAAGGCTGGGGAGGAAACAAAGTAAACAGAGACTCAAAGGACTAGCATGAGTGATATAATAGAAATGGGCATATCATATACAGACAAATCAAAATTCGAGTTAAGAGACATAAAAAATGGTCAAGATTCTGTACTAGGGCTTTAGGTCACTCCCTCGCAAGTGTATCTCTCTTTTCAGTGTATGGGTATAATGTCACTCATTTCTGCTGTGTACGTACTTTGCCCAAATTTGACAATTTGCTGATCAAGTTATTCTGACTAAATGGGGGTCTCATCATAGGGGCTTTTATTGGGTTGTAATGTAGGCTCTTTGGGTGGATTTTGAGGAGTAGGCTCTGTTTGGGCAGAGGGCTATATATTTTGGATTTAGCCTTTCTCTACCACTTTGCCCCTTTCTTACGGGCCTTAGCACACAACCAAACTTATTACTTCTTTTTTTTTTCCTCTTTTTTTTTTTTTTTTTTTTTTTCAACACTAATCTCTCTACCCCTCATTATCTGTCTGGTTGCCTAATTGGCAAAGTCCCAGACTGGTATACAAAGAAAATCAATCAGGCTCAAAGGGCTAGCAAAGGATTAATGTTATTTATTTGGTCAAACTGGAAAGAAATGCCCTAATCATATAATGACCCCCACCCAACAAAACTACTTATCACAGCAAATAGGCAAAGTCAGGCATCATAAATTTCACAACAGACTCTCAAGAAAGAAATCTTTATTCAATGTATGGCTCAAGTCTCACAGTTTGCCTAGTATAGTTCCATCGTCCCTATTTTCATGCCTTTAACTATGAAGTTTGAGTTGCTGTAAAAATAAAATGCTCTAAGTTTGCCCCATAGTATTCACACAATCATGCTTGAAAACGACCAGACACGGAGGTTTGCCCTTTCCCTTTCCCCCCTCACACACTTTGCCTTGGCAAAGTGGGTGAAAGTAATAAGATCAGTAGGGGCTTCCCTCGACCAAACTCCAAACAACAACGAACAAACTGAGTATGGTGAACCTCCTCACACACTTTGCCTGGGCAAAGTGTGTCAATGAAAAGATTACCCCATGACTCGAAATGACTCAAAGAAAAGAAAATAAAATAAAAGAAACTATAGGGAGGGCAACTAAGGAGGAGGTAGATGCAATGTAGAACCTGAATTAGGCACGGGCAAAGTGGGACATTAATGTGTTCAGCAGCTCTACGGGGCCTTTTTTATGTTATCTTGTCGCCTTAAGACTTTGCCCGGAATCAGTAGCGTGAGCACGACTGCCCAGACCTTGACTTCGTTCCAGGGGTTATCCTTGCAACTTTAGGGAGCTCATCCATCTTCTTGCGTAGTCTGCAGTTTGACCAAGTAGCCAGTATGCCCACACCGCTGCCCTTTCGCCCTCCTTGACCTGCACCTCAAAAACAAACAAACCCTTTCCCCTTATGGGATCAAACAAGTCAAAGTCCTCCGTTCGATTTCTTAAAAATAAAATAAAATAAAATAATGGAAAAAAAGATACCATGTTGCCTCCTGGTCAGCGCCTTAGTTATCGTCATGGGCATGACGTGATGTATGCTCACCATTCTTCATGGTGCGAGGTTTAAGCTTCTCCTCGTTGTGCCCATAAGAAGCCTTCAGAAACTTGAGTAAATCTGAAGAGCTGTTCATCATCCATCCTTGTAAAGTATCAGGAGCTTTGCCCAAACCAAATGGTATTCGCATGTTAGTGGTGGGCGTCTTCCTCTTGTCTTCTGGATGTTGGGCAAACGACTCATAGGCTTTCCTTTCTGAACTTTCGCTTGACTCATCACTGCTGATATCGGAGATTTTATTCACTTGTCCTAAGTAGAGATATTTGATAAGTTTGTGCAACTTCTTCAACTCTTGCTCGGGTGCTTGCTCAAAGGGCGGCACCAATCTCTCCTTTGGGACAAATTTAGAAGTTGGGCTCGTGGGGATGTAAGTACTATATGGTTCTAGGATTCCAATATGTAGTACCGCCTCTATTTTCTCTTCCATTACGTCATCTTTGACAAACTGTTCAACATTCGCCACTTTGCCCAAACCGGTTGCTACGTTTAGACCTGCTTCTCTGCCCAGACTATCAGGTGTGCCCAAATGTGTGTTTTCTGATCTATTGACCTTTGCTAACCTTCCTGGAAATGGAGGTTTGATCACTATAGTCTGTGGTTTGGGCTTTGACTCCTTGATTTGGGCAGACTTGTCTTCACGTTTGAAAAGTCTCTTCAGGGCTTCAAATTCTACCATATCTCGGTTTGGTCTCTTTCTCTTCTCTGGAAGTATGTCTTTGCTCTTCATTTGGACGGTACTTTGTTGCGCCTCTTGGGCAGATTGCTCCTCTTGGGCAGACTGCTCCTCAATTTTCTCTTCCAATCTTGCCACAGTTTGGGCAAGCTGTGATATGTGGGCGTTAAGAATCTGAATTCCTTCCACCATCTCCTTCTTGAAATTTTCGTTCTCTTGTTGAGCTTTTATGCTCTCTTGTTGAGATTTCATGTTCTCCATCATTACACGGTTCACAAGCTCGGATAGAGACGATTTTCTATTTTCATCAAATTGTTGGGGTTCAAAGTATTGTTGATCGTGCTCTTGGCTTCCCTCTTGAAAGTTGTCTTGCCCATACCCAAAATTTTCATGATATCTCCGTTCTGGTATGCTGGTATGGGCATACGGATCATAGTAATCCATTCTGCTTTGCCCAAAACTGTTAAGTTCACATCTATCGACTGGCTTGAGTGGTTCTGCAGCCATATGCTCCATGAATCTCTCAATGGTGCTGCAAAGCTGATCGATTTTATTTTCGGTTGCTATGGGCATAGCAACTGTCTGTTTGGGCAAATCGTACTCATCTTCATGGGATTCTTCAGCCAACTCTTTGAATATTTTGAACGCCTCAGTTGCACTTTTATTCAGAATAGAACCCCCACATGCTGCACGAATTATCATTCTCTCTTGTCCCCTTAGCCCAGATACGAAGTATTAGACCAATTCGTGATCTGGAATCTGGTGGTATGGGCAAAGCGCAAGAATTTCTTTGAATCGAACCCAATAGTCATGGAACGATTCTTTGGTGCCCATTTTGATGTTATAAATTCTCTTCTTCATTTGCAAGACTCGAGACATGGGGAAGTACTTCTTCAAGAATTGATGTTGCAATTCTTGCCATGTTGTAATTTCGCCTCTGGGAAAACTGTAAATCCATTATCTTGCCCCATCAGCAAGAGAGAAAGGAAAGGCTAACAATCGAATGTATTCTTCCAGTTTGCCCATAGCATGTATAGTACCACATGCCATCTCAAAATCCTTCAAATGTCGTTGAGGGTCCTCCCAGGGCATATCGCTGAATTTGGGCAAGATCTGAATAAAACTGTGCTTCATCTCCCAATCTGCAGTGATTCTGGGCAAAGTGATGCCCAGAGGTCCGAAGCTCAAATCGGTGGGGAACATCATTTCCCTCAAGGTCTGGACTACTGGTGGGTCGTACTGGTCACCCATCTCTTTTCTCTAGCCAAAAGGGTACTGCCCTCTTACTCTTCTTTGGAATGCACGTGCTCTTTGCCCTGCTCCTCTCGTTTTGCCCCCCTTTACCCTGTACGGTCAAACTGGAGCAAAAACCAAAAATAACAAGTCAAATAGCACAGAAGACTTATTGCTGGAATATTGCCTCCCTGACAAAGGCGCCAAATTTGACGACGCGAAAACTTTGTCGTGGAAGCTAACGCGGTCAAAATAAATTTATATTCTGCCAAACTAAACACTAAGGAGTATAGTGATAAGTGTGGGGTCGGTCCCACGAGGAAGCAATTGCAATAAGTGATCTCGGCTAGCCCAAACTGTTGTCACGTTTTAAAAAGGTTTTGAAGTTGGTTGTTGTGGTCACAGCGGTTTAATCAAACTACTAACTAAACTAAGTTAACAGAAAACAGTAAATCAAACTGGACTCAATAAAAGGAAAACAGGCTTCTGGGCTCACGGCTTCTCTTTGGGTTATCTGGGCAAACTACCGATCCCTGGCACTAATGGTTTTAACTGATGGTTTGTCAATCGGTTATAGGATGTCGAACAAAGTAAAAGTAGTCCTATTAAGTCACGCCTACAGTTACCCCACCCCAATCCGTCCTTACGGTGTAAAGAAAAGGCAAGGTATACTTATGCCTAATCCCCTGAGCCTAGACAATTCGATACCTATGTGGTCGCATGGATCTAGTTTGCCCAAACTCGCATTACTCTCTCGAAGAACCCAATTCGGCCAATAGCATGTCCGGAAATCCGAATCATACGACCGCAAAGCTCCAACACGTTCTATCGCTATGCTCGTAGTACATCTAGGTACTTTCTACTCGGTTTGATCAATCGCTGGTATCTCAAAGTGTAAGGGTTTTCTAACGACCAAATTAGTCCGCCCAAACCTGCAAGAATGTAGTTAAACCTCAACTATGTATCGGGAACAAACCCCAGCCAGTTAACTAAGCCCTATCAACCTCACGGTTCTAACTTAGCCCAGAGTTCCCTTCGATCCGCCTTTGCCCAGACGCCAGAAAACTAGCTACGCATAATCAAACCAAAAATAAATAAAATAAAAACGAAACTAAACATGCTGGAATTAAATTGAAAATCAAACTAACAATTGTTTAGAACATTCAGAAATTAAAAGACGAAATAAAAAACCTGAAATCGAAACGAATTCGCCGCGCTTTGCCCGAAGGCAGAAAGCCGGCGAGAACTCGACTCCGTCTTCTTCAACCCATAATGGCGTCTCTATATATTTTCTGGTGTTTAATTTCGTCCTCTCTCTCTTGGTGTGCTGATTGTAGGGTTTCATGTGTTGTTTTATAGGTGTAAGAAGTCTTGGACACCAAGGAAAATCGCGGTCAAGATTTGATCTTTGAGATAAGGAAAGAAAAGATTCTTTCCTTATTCTTTTCTTGGTAATAGAATCCTGATTCGTCTTTGCCCATAGTCCGACATAGTCCGTCTCTGGTCAACTCTTGTCTCTAGTGTGCCCGATACTCGATGTTTGCCCAAAGATGTGCCTTTGCCCAAAGTCTTGACTTTGCCCAAAGTGAAAACTTCAATTTCGGCGTCTTGTCCTTATGCATCGTGACTTTGCCCAAAGTGGTGACTTTGCCTCCTTAGGTCAAACTGCTTCAGTCACTTTGCCTCGGATTCACGCGTTTGCCCAAAGTGAACCATTCCTTTGCTTTTTATGCACAATCTCCACTTCTGACCTGCAACCTGCATACTTTGTCCAAACACTCCAATGTGCCCTCCCAAACACACAAAACGACTCAAACTGACTCAACAACGACTCAAAAAGGGCTCCAAGATGAGCAAATAAAATGGCTCATCAACACTACATAAATAACAAGAAATCATACTTGTAGAGATTGGTGTCTGCGTTAACACAATGGTGTACGCTGTCCCACAAAGCTTGATAACCACCCTCTCCAGGCGGTACAAAAGCTACGTCATCTTCCCCTCCAACATATTCCAAACCAGACCATTGACCACCGTATCTCACACACAGTTTTAAGGTGGACATATTTCAATACTTTGGAAATGAACAACAGTGGCTTTCTATCCAAAATAAATACCTCTAAGTTGTTGTTATTGTTGCTGGTTGGAATTAATACCTGATTTTCTGGTTGGAAATGAGAACTTAAGAAAAGACAAGTCTGAATGAATGATGGTTGCAAAGGAGAGCATTTACACTTTTCTTTTCAGAGAATTAATGTAGGGAATCATAGAAAATCTTTTTTCTGACAACCAGTAACAATTCATACCATTCGACACACAATTGATATCATTCGACAAATAATTCGACACACAATTGATAACAATCGACACAGTTAATATGTGTGTCGATTGTTTTAATTTGCTTGGCGAAAGTTAAAATATCAACGGCGAATGTTATGATATCTTTGTCGAATGTTAATTTTGGATCGAATGTACCAATACACTAGAATCTGGCAAATAGACATCACCTCTTTAACGTCATTCAGTTATGCAACCGATGTACTTGGTATTACTAACATCAGTCAAAGAAATATTGATATGTCAGGACTTTTAAACATCAGTTATTTGTGCAGCTGATCTTAAAAGTTTAGTTTTTAAATTGACAATTTTTTCAAATATCAGTTCTTAAAGTAGAAATGATGTTAAAGTTTTTTATAAAAAAAATCCAAAAATGTAAGTAACCCACTTGCGTTTTCAACACAACTTTTTTTTAGTTAAGTGGAATTTTTCCCTCACTCCTCATTTTTCATTTTGACATAACCCTACAACCCGAACAAGTTTTTGGGGAAAAGTGTATCGCACACACGAATTGAAGCAGAAATCCATTCAGGCTTGCGGCGGCGACTCCCATCGCGAAGATCGAGAGGAACATCCCAGCGCCCACCCTCTGCAGCGCGGAGAGCCCCCGCGGATGTTCGGTCCTATCGCGGAGGAGCTGATTGCCGGAATCGAACTCGCCGGGATTCTGAATTTAGGGGTTAGGGCTCGGTTCATCACGTGCGCCTGGGCGAAGAAGAAACCCGAATCGAGTATTTCCGACTTCATCCCAAACAACGCGATTACTTTTGAGGGGTTAGAGGTCTTGTGTTCGAATTTCGACCATGCGATTAATCTATCTCCTCAAGATTCTGGTTCGTATACAATCGTTTTTCACACATTTATTTGCAGAAACAATAAATAAATATTGACTGTGAAATCGATTTTTGATGTTTTTTCTCATTTATTTTACAGAAATTGACGCGGATCAGATCGTTAATAATCTGAATGAAAGATCCGGTGCGTTATTTATATTTTCTTTCATTTTTTTTTTGTCAAAAAAAAAAATTAGATATTGTTTGTAAAATAGTGTAGACAATTCCCCGAGATTAAACTCAGTTGAAATTTTGCTTTATCCATTCAGACTGTTGTTTACAAGGGAATGCTTCAGGCTGCAGTTCTTAGTGAATTTTATTTTAATCTAAAAAACAATCTTTATAAAACCCCTATTGCTATATACAACACAGTACAAATACGAATCCTAGGTGGCAGCCGAGGTATGTTGGCAAATGCTTCTTATCTTGGCACTCAACATTCATATGGAATATCGAAAATAAATAAGTATATTTGATATTTCTTTGCCAAGCTATCCTAAATTAATTTATCTGCAAAAACAATTCACAGTTTGGGGTACTGCACAATTGCCGTTAACTTTCTTAGATCAATATTTTAATGATTGTGCTTGAATATTTATTTATGAAAACCCAAATCTCAGTTTTTTTGTGTATTGCATACAGTTGCTAATAAGATCCGACTGATCTCCTGAGGAATTGCTGATGCTCCTTGTCCACGAGGCATACAAAAACCATCCCACACTGAGCATCAAATACCTCGAGGTATAATATTTTCCTGACATCAATAAAAAGTTCGGGAAAATCTGACTCAAGATGACTTTTGCTTCAGGTCATTGACTTTTACGATTACTACAAGGATCAAATGGAGGCTTGGGATGGACCTGCTTTAGTATTATCCAGGTGACCTCTAGTGTGTGTGTATATATGTGTGTGTGGCGTGTTTTGATATTCAGCTTGTGAAGGCATTATTTCCATATTTATAGCAGAAGATCACACATAAAAAGTATGCATGTAGGTGTGAAATCAATATCAAATATGTTCTCCATGATCCAATTATAAAAGATACTACCAAATTTGTTTTGGTTGGAAATGTTGAATAATCTGGTGTGACATGATGCCACATCCTTTTCATTTGCTGATCCAATCATTGTTTCATAGTGATGGGAAAACAGTTGGAGTTTGTCTTGACCAAAATGGACTTCGACCAGCTAGATACTGGTGGACTGTATAAAATGTTGTGTATGTTGTCTCCAATGTGTGCGCCAGCATGTGACCAACTGAAAATTTGCGTGGCGCGAATTTTTATTTTTGGAGTCGTGAAATTCATTGCTATGATATCAGTAGCATTTTTTTTTTCAATAAGTGGAATTAGGTTTTTTTTTTTGAAGTGTTGCGGTATATAATTGTTGTTTGAAAACTTATCTTCTGGTTTTGTGGTTGCAAACAGGGAGACAAGCTTCTGATGATACCCATGACACTTGTTCTTACAAGGCCCAGACCCTTCCGATTTTCCAGAAAATCAAAGATTTGAGCAGCAAAGTACAGGTAAAAAATGATAGCTGAGAGTGTTTACATTTCACTATTACATTGTCATTGTTTGACTCAAATCATATATCTCTACTTTCAGGTTATTAGGAAGGAGCATGCACTTCTCTGTAATGAAGTGAAGGGCATGATTGTTGATTCTTTACTCGGCTCCGAAACTCCATGTTGGAACATTTATTTTATTTTGGACGTATTGTCGTATATGTTTGGAAAGATAATTATGCAATTTTGGATATTGAATATAATGGATATTTAATGTTTTTAATAATATATTTGGTGCAATTTTTGTGTTAAAGATATCGTTCTTATCGAACAAAACAGATGTATTAACATATATAAGACATCGGCTATAGAAAATATTTTGATGTTTTATGTATATAGTAGAAATCGGTTTTAAGACTAAAAGTGATATTAAAAAGTTTAGGGAAATCGATTTCTAAACAAACAACTGATGTTAAAACGGTACTTTAGATATCGGCTAATTTGGTTGGATTCTGTATGGAGTATTGACAGATGTGCTTACATTCAACCACATCGGTCGGAGTTCTACTAACTGATATCTATTACGAATACAGACATCGGGTATAAACTGATGTCTATAGTAGGCCTACTATAGACATCTCCTCGCTACACATCAGTCGGGAAAACATTAGACATCGGTTAATAACTGATGTCTATTAATTAAATTTCTTTGGCGAAAGATATAATTTCTGTGTCGACACACAGTTAATATGTGTGTCGATGGTTTTAATTTGCTTGGCGAAAGTTAAAATATCTTTGGCGAATGTTATAAAAATTCAAAATTTAGTAGTTGTTGCCCAAAAGTAAGGTCCACAACAAGTAGCCGTTATCGGAAACGCCTATATAACCAACAACATATTCATTCATTATTGAATATTGATTTTGTGAAACAATATGAAACCCGCCCCCGAGCCTCCTAGCAGAGATCAGTATACCTCTTCATCTGCTCTAGGCGATGGACCACCAGTGAATTGTGAACACGGTTTAGAGGCAGAGCTACCCACATCAACAATAAGATATTTGTGTTGTGGTGTTCATGAGGTAAAAACAAAGAAAATTTTTGTTTTTATTCCAAATCGTTTTGAGTCTCATATAACTTATAATTTGTGGCCCTGTAGTACGATGATTGTGGCTTCCTCAAAATGGTTGACAATGACGACCTAGCTAAACTACAACGTATTACTATTGCAAGATTGAAGGGGAAAATTGAAAGATTGGAGTATGACAATAGGGTGTTGGAAAGAAGACTAGAGTCATTCTATGCTAATTGTGTTTGTTCCCCGAATGTTGAGTAATAATTCATGTTTGTATTAACGTAATGTCTCTGTAATGAACCGTGTTTGTAATGTGTTTTTCGAAGATTTATATTACATTGAATTCAATTATTTTGTTTTGCATTACAGAATTGCATTATGAAAATATTGAATTAGGTGTGATAGTTGGTATGAATTAAATTATATTGCATTGAATTAGTTGGTGTTGATGGGATAGCCTTAAATTCAATTAATGGTTTAGGGTTTAGGGTTAATGGTTTAGGGTTAATGGGTTGGGATTAGGGTTTACGATTAAGGGTTTTATGGTTGAGCATTGTATAATCAGAGGCGAATACCTGTGTCGAATCATAAACTAACCGTATGCAATTTTTTATTACTCACTATGCTTTGTCGATTCATACCTAAACTGTGTCGAATCATCATAATTAACTACATTGAATATGTAATTGGCAATTGGCAGGTCAACCTACAATGAATATAAAGTTGCGGGGTTGGTGGGATCGCTTTTAAATTCATCGTCATAAATTGTAAGGGTTTCCCATAATAAATGATATCGTTGTATCTACCCATATATGTAGAGACTATTCAACTTTCTTTGGTCTATAAAAACAAGTTCATTACTTATACTCACCATTCAACTTCCTTTGCTAAAACGTTTCAAAAATGGAAAATTTTTACCGAATCATAATTCATTAAGATCAAGCACAAAGAATTCAACTTCCCCCCGGCCTACACCCCAGCACAAAGGCTTTGGTCAATAAGAATTTTTCGCTAACGGATCAATCAGGCAAATCGTGGGGCGTCAAATTAATCAAAGAGGGTGGAGAATTTTATTTCAATACACGTTGGCCTAAATTTTTCAAAGATCATTCATTAAGTTATGGGAATGCTATCGTGTTTAACAGAACTGATTCAAATGAATACCTGGTTAACATTTTCGGTCGTCACGGTTGCGACATCGGCGGATCCGGGAGCGGCCATGATGAGATTGGCCCATCTAATTTTATAGCGTATTGTCTTAGGCTTTAGGACCTGTTCTTTTGGACTGAAACCGGCTGAACTGAACTGAACTTAAGCGATCTGAACTGAACTGAACGTAAGCGATCTGAACTGAATTTATTTTTTTATAACAATAATAATAACTTTTATAAATTAGTAAATATTTTTTTTAAAATATTAATAATATTGTGATAATAACTAGATTGTATATTGAAAATTATAGATTGAAATTATTTTTTATTTATTTTATTTTAATTTATTTTGAAGCGAACTGAACTGAACTTTAGCGATCTGAACTGAACTTAAGCGATCTGAACTGAACTGAAATGGACTAAAATTAAGTCCAAAAGAACAGGTTCTTAATCTTGTTTGTATTCAAATTTTATTTATGAATAATAATTGTTATTTTCGACATTGTTATGTGTTGGAGTTGTGTACTTAATGTCTAGATTTAAGTAACGGTAAACTCCCGATCATAGCATTTAATATATTAAATTAATAAACAATTGTTTGCTTTTAATTATTATTAATTAAATATATGCAAATCATAGTCCTGGATTTTATACGTTATAGTTAGTATGGTGTGTCGGGC
Organism: Euphrasia confusa; assembly: GCA_954870475.1. Lineage (NCBI taxonomy): Eukaryota > Viridiplantae > Streptophyta > Magnoliopsida > Lamiales > Orobanchaceae > Euphrasia > Euphrasia confusa. The sequence continues at coordinate 47,837,066 of OX940949.1, read as the reverse complement.
CCCACACAGAAGATCATACTATCGGTTACTCGTATTTAATCAAACAGATGCTCACGACCTAGATGGACACGGACCAATCCATCGGTATAGTCGTTGTGTGAGAGAGAAAATAATTTGTCTTAATTATTTTATCACACTTGTACACTTGGTGTATTGAGCGGATCGTTGAGATTCATCGATTAGGATTGCCGGCGATAATCGATTCGAGTCTCAGTGTATTATATTCTTAATCCCCGATATTGTTGCGGGTGTGTATATTCAATATAAGTGACTTTGATTTACCAAAGGAATTAACCGATTTAATTATTGGGTTAATTACCGGTTAAGTTGGGTCACTATATTTTATATATGGCATGCCGTGAATGATTGACAGGACAGTGTATCCCGGAAGGGTTGATAATATCCCCGAGATGAGTTCATAAGGAATTATTGTGTAAACCTCATGAGTGGATTCGTTCCGCACAATAATTAAGGTTGAATGGTACTAGTCTCGGATTCAAGAGATGAATAAATTAATTAGCAATAAATTAATTTTATTCATGGATATTTAAATCTTAAATACACGGAATAAATAATACTACCGGAGAAATATTATTTGATATAATATGGTTTAATATTGGGAGTGCAATTAATTTATATAGTGGAAAATAAATTAATTAATATTAATGGGAGATTAATAGATTTGGGCTTGGGCTCAATTTAATCATTAATATTGGAAGCCCAATATTCCACCTCCTTTAGATCCCCTACGTAGCCTATAAAAGCACTACATGGTCTTCACTTTCTAACAACAATAAGACAAGATTATCATACTTGATAGTTCTAGAGAGTTGAAGAGGATCCATAAGCTTGGAGGATCGTCGCCCACCCGACGTTCAAGCTAGTGCAAGGAATACGTGGGAAGATCGTAAGGTCATCAAACTTAGATTCGTTTCTCCGCACAACGAATTAAAAGGTAAAATCATATACTCCCTTCTATGATTTTATGTGAATTAATTGTGATACATACATGAACGCATGATCCGGGAAAAACGTCGAGACCGGGATACGGGGATTCGAGATCCCCGTCGGGATCGAATAAGGGGCGGCCGAACCCTAGGGTTCGACCGCCGGGACCGCGCGACGAAGGGAGCCCCGGCTGGACGCCGGGGCGAGCGATCGACGGGAGTCGATCGCTGGGGATGCCACGGGCTGGTGCCGTGGCGGATCCCCGCCCCTCGACGGCGGCGTGCGAAGAGGGAGGCCCCGGCTGGACGCCGGGGCGTGCGATCGAGCGAAGCTCGATCGCTGGGCAAGCCGCGGCTTGGCCGCGGTGGTCAGCGGGGCTGACCGCCCCTCCTGGTGGCGACGGCGGTGAAGTCGCCGGACTCACCGCCATCCGGGGGCTGCTCCATGCAGCCGGCGATCGCCATGCACGGCTATCGCGAACTCCGTGTGGAGTTCGGCTAGGGTTTCGCCCTCGCGGCGATTCTCTCGTCGGACTCCGGCGACGTGGCGTTCGTGATCGGTTTCCGGCGACGGGTTTTCGGTCGGGGTTATCGGTTCCGCAAATTTTGATACCCCGGGATACCGAATTCCATCAATTGGTATCAGAGCGTTTTGGTTTCGTGTTCATGTATGTGTTCAATTGCGTTCTACCTTGCAGGGATTCCGACTATCATGGTTGAAATTAATTGTTAATTATTCGTTTAATTAATTGCTATTTAATTTACCATGATTGTTCGTTTATTAAACTCTCAGACATGTCGAGATTCGTTTTGTGTGGATGAATGCTTGTAATAGTAAAAATTCGGGGGTTGACCGAATTTAGGATTTATTATTACGTTCTATGTTTTCCGGAAAGTGTATAGGGTCGATTTTATGTATAGAATCGATACCGGAATTGTAAATTTATTTCTTGTAATTTATTTACGTTGGATCGATGCCGAGACGACCGCCGGAGAACTCATGAGACGAAGAAGACGAAGAGGACGAAAAACCGGGGGGGTCGATCATCCCCATGATCGATCCCCATGAGGATCGATCGACCCCACGCTCGGGGCTACCCGCTAGGGTTTCCGGCCACGCCGGCCACCGGTGGTGGTGGCGCGTGGCTAGGGGGCGGCGGCGGTGGTGCCCGGCAGTGGTGGTGGTCGACGGTGGGGGTGGTGCGGGGATCCCCAACCCGTGCTACTCCTAATCCTACCAAGATACTACTTACCTAATTGATTCAAGTTTTCCTATTTTGAGTATTCCTAAGTATGGGAACTCTCATGGAGATAGGAAAAGAATTAATTAATATTATTTATTTCCTTATTCTATTATAGAAGTCTTCTAGAATATTTCAAGTTCTACTTGGAATAGGAATCTAGAGATTTAATAGAATTAGATAGGAAAAGAATTAATATTATTTATTTCCTTATTCTATTATGGAAGTCTTCTAGAATATTTCAAGTTCTACTTGGAATAGGAATCTAGAGATTTAATAGAATTAGATAGGAAAATAATTAATTAGTAAATTAATTTATTTCTATTTGATTATTCCTATTTTATGGGAATTTTCATGGACATGGAAATTAATTAATCTTGAAAAGTAGAAGAGTCCTAATTTATTTTATTTCCTTATTCTATTATAGAAGTCTTTTAGAATGTTCCAAGTTTGACTTGGATAGATTATTCTAGAGATTTAATAGAATTAGATAGGAAAATAAATAAATAAAAATATTAATAATATTTAATTTTATTTTTGATTTATTCGATTGACTTAATTTTCGAATTAAGTATCTTTTGGATTTATTAAAAATAAATATACTTAAATATTGGGATTAATATTCTCGTCACATGGAGCATTCAAGAACGAAGACTGAAGACTAGAAGACGCATACGGAGATGAAATAAAGCTATGATAGTCGGAAAATAATTTTCTAGCTTATTTTGACTATGTGATATGTGCTTTATTACTTGTATGCATGCTTATGTGTTTAATTATGCATTAGATAGCGTATCCCTTTGTTATAAAAAGCTAAGTGGGAGCGGGGATGGAAACATTCCCATGGTCTCCATTACTGTTCTCTTGGTGACTCTTATGGACTTTTGAAGTTCGTATAGATGTGTCATTGGAGGAGAATTCTTGTAATTCCTCTTACGAGAAACATTGATTAAGTTTATCAAACGATGCCTAGTTTGTCTTTCTGAAACTGACTTCAAGACGACTCATTCTCACCCCGGGGAGTGGAATGGAGCCAAAGCCACTTGGTCATGTGGATGACACAAATTAGAGGCAGTCGTACCATTCTTTGATAGATGGATCGATTGTCTGCTCGGCTCCCTCATTTATGAGAGATAGGGTTGTTCGCATGGTGAATCACTGGTTAGAAACTTCGAGTTTCACTTATGATTCTCCGCGTCTTGATTTACAAAATCGAATGCTTCAAGTAATTGGGAGTCAACTATAAAAATCTTTTGGTGTAGTAAACGTCCACACGAACGTGGCTTGCTATACTGAATGGGATTTTTGGAAATAGTTGATGTAGACAGTTATAGGGAATTGTGAAGGATTGTGAGTTATCGTAAACGTCCACACTAACGTGGCTTGCGGTGACATAGCAATTCCAAATGATTCACCTTAGTACTGAGTAATGGTTTACACTTAGGTACGCTTTATAGTATTCTTCCCAACGAAGTAACGCTATAATGATGTACGACCGAAGCAAATCTAATTGCTAAATCATTTGGGTGGGTAAACGTCCACACGAACGTGGCTTGCCTTACCTGATGGGATTTTAGATGTGATTAGTGATTTAATGATATTATTTGAGGGAGATAATATCGGATATTAAATTGATTGTTTGTTTAAATGTGCTTATAGGTTTAGAGAATAGCTATGAATCCACTTTCTATGATACTCAAGGAGCATAAGCTCACTGGCCCCAACTATATTGATTGGAAGAGAAATTTAGACATTGTCCTAACTTCGGAGGAGTACAAGTTTGTACTCCATGAAGTGTGCCCTGCTGAGCCCACGGCTGCCTCAACTGATGAGGAAAAACTGACATATCGGAAGTGGAAAAAGGCTGATGAAATGGCTAGGTGTTATATTTTGGCTTCCATGTCAAATGTACTCCAAACCCAACATGAGTCGATGGACACTGCCTATGATATGATGTTTAACCTCAAGGAGATGTTTGGGGAGCAAGATCGTGCGGCAAGGCAAGAAGCCATGAGAGTCCTCATGTCGACTACTCAATCTGAAGGAACGCCCGTTGGGGAGCACGTTCTTAAGATGATGAGTATGTTGAATGAACTTGAGGTCCTAGGAGCTTCTATTGATGCTGAGACGCAAGTCGACATCATACTCCAGTCTCTGGCCCCTAGTTTTGAGCAGTTTCGTATGAGCTATAATATGGGTAAACTATCTTATACTCTTGCGCAACTCCTGACTGAACTAAAGGCGGCAGAGGGGATCTACAAGAAGGGCAAGTCTCAAGCGCTTATAGCTACCAAGTCCAAAGGCTTTAAGCCTGGTGGAGGTAGGGGCAAGAGAAGGAAGCAAGCCCGGAAACCCAGTGGTGTCAAGAGGACTGTACCACGAGTGGGGGCTGCAAAGCCAAAGGGTAAGTGCTTCCGATGCAACAAGATGGGACACTGGAAGTCTAAATGTCCTCTCAAAGGTACGAATTTTTCTTTAGTCGTAAAAACATAGTCAGCGGTATTATCTACCAGAATTCTGGTGTGTAGATATGGAACCACTGACGGTATGTGCATTTTGAATGCAGGGGTTCCAGAAAACCCGGCGACTTAGAAAGGAAGAGTTCGAGTCTACACGGGCAAAGCTGTAGAGGAGGCAGCGGTTGCGGTGGAAGACATTTATCTGCTTTAGTAGTTAAATAGGATTTCATTTCAAAGTTATTGTTTTATGTACCTCTTTATTTTAGAAAGAACGTTTTGTTCTGGATTTCTATTATTAATGAATGGATATTTTATTTCTTTAATCATTGGATGATTTTGATAAGAAATAATGGCATTATCTATTCTGGTACATTAGATAGCAATATGTGAATGATGAATCCTTAGTCTACCACGATGCAACAAACCGTTCTATAACTTGTTTTACTAGATATTTCTTTATCATTATACTTGTGAAATCTTATACTTAGAAGTATTTTCAAATAAAGATTCAAATGGTCGAAATTGATTTGATCAATTATAGTTGAAGGAATGGACCTTCCGACCTAAGGGTTTAATTTGAAGGATAATACATCTAAGTAAACCTTTCTGGATAAAGGATAGAATTCAGACAAGTATTGGAAATGATTAGATATGCAGACATATGTGTAAATTAGAAAGGTACGAGAAATTCTCTCAGAGAATACTCAAGTGATGGATTAGAATGCTTGATGTGCCATAAAAGCAAAGTGTTTTGACTAGTCAATGGACACAAAGCTATTATGGGGAACCATCAAAGTATATCCATTAGGAGCCTGTGACTCGGTCACGAAGGCCATCACTTATCTAAGTAACACATAGCATAATCGAAGATTGGGATTCAATTCCAAAGGACCGCACCTTACACTTACGTGTAGAAATAGTGCGTTATAAAGAAATGGAAATCTGATGGTAAAAGGACAAGTTGTTCGGAACTACCTATGTTCTATGGATATTCCTAGATACAACGATATATTGAATATGGTTGTAGGATATCCTAGATGAATGAAGTATTGTGTGTTCTATAGTACTACGAACCAGAGGGACGTCTCTCGTCCGGTTCATAGAGGAAGACTATTAGATGGACCACAAAGCCTAAATTGACGTAATACCTTGAAATGAGAAGAAAGACAAAAGACTAGGAACCAGCCAAACCGAGTAGAAGTACACCACACACTGCACCTATTGTTATTACTGTTATACACCGGGACGCCATTGTAGTGGGAGGTTGTTGGACAACCAGAGATATTCATAAGGCTAGAGGAGTTCGGACTCTGGATCTAGTAAAGATGAAATCGACCCCTAGCTCTGCATAAGGGCAGTACTGGATCTAAATGTGCCTGCTTGGAACAATAAGAATTATTGTTAAGAGGCTAGATCATTTAGAGTACAAGCTTAGTAAATCCATTTATGGATTGAAATAAAGCTATGAATCGTAGAACTTGCGAATTGATGGGATAGTCCATTTGATGGATTCATCAAAAGGCATAGACGAAAGGTGTATTGAAGACGTAATGGAAACAAAGTGGTGTTTCTCGGAGATTTTATGTAGATAACATTTTATCATTGGCAACAATGTAAAAATGCTGTCAGACATAAAATAATGGTTGTCTAAATAAATCAAGATATAGGATTAAGAAGAAGTTAGAACATGTTCTTAAGATCTTGTGATCTAGAGATAAGAACATTGTACTTCTCCTAGATATCTTGTACGATTAAGGTTTGTTTTTTCAACATGCATACTTCTGAGAAAGGTTATTGCCTTTCAGAGACAGAATATACATCTATCTAAAGGGTATGTGTTCGGACACATGAAAAGAGATAGATGAGGACAAAGCAGTTTCCTATACTTCAAGTATGGAAAGCTTTATAGATGCAATGTTGTAAAACAAGAACCTGATATCAACTATGCGGTTTGCGTAGTGGGAGGATATCAAAGTAATTTGGATAAGGGATGTTCGAATGCTGCAAGAGTATTTTCATAGTACTGGCTTGAGCAAGACGAAATCTTCTTAGATTACAGATTCTCAGATCCAAAAATCAGAGAAGGACCAGTGAAAGTCGATATCAGGCTATGTGTTCACTTTTAGAAAGAGGTGGAACCATGAAGTGAAAGAGTGATAAGCGGGACGCTTCTCAGACTCTCTCATAACCGAATAGCATCCTCAGAGGCAGCGTAAGTTTTGGTTAGGTTCCGGAATAACCTCTTGACTTGGATATGACTCTTAGTTTACCAAAGGCTATTGGATAGCGGTGCACGGTGAACTAGAAGAGGTCATAAGTCAAAAGTGATGATAACACATAGAGCAAGTACCACCTGATACGAGTCATCGTCAGGGAGACGACGTAGTAGTCACCAAGATAACTTCAGAGCGGCAGCCTAGATTGCTCACTCACATAGTACTTCTCGGAAGTACACTTTAAAGCACGTGATGAGTATGGGAACCGGGAGTTTGGAGGAAATGACTAGACCTTAGTACAAGTGGGAGATTGTTGGAGTTGTGTACTTAATGTCTAGATTTAAGTAACGGTAAACTCCCGATCATAGCATTTAATCTATTAAATTAATAAACAATTGTTTGCTTTTAATTATTATTAATTAAATATATGCAAATCATAGTCCTGGATTTTATACGTTGTAGTTAGTATGGTGTGTCGGGCCCCACACAGAAGATCATACTATCGGTTACTCGTATTTAATCAAACAGATGCTCACGACCTAGATGGACACGGACCAATCCATCGGTATAGTCGTTGTGTGAGAGAGAAAATAATTTGTCTTAATTATTTTATCACACTTGTACACTTGGTGTATTGAGCGGATCGTTGAGATTCATCGATTAGGATTGCCGGCGATAATCGATTCGAGTCTCAGTGTATTATATTCTTAATCCCCGATATTGTTGCGGGTGTGTATATTCAATATAAGTGACTTTGATTTACCAAAGGAATTAACCGATTTAATTATTGGGTTAATTACCGGTTAAGTTGGGTCACTATATTTTATATATGGCATGCCGTGAATGATTGACAGGACAGTGTATCCCGGAAGGGTTGATAATATCCCCGAGATGAGTTCATAAGGAATTATTGTGTAAACCTCATGAGTGGATTCGTTCCGCACAATAATTAAGGTTGAATGGTACTAGTCTCGGATTCAAGAGATGAATAAATTAATTAGCAATAAATTAATTTTATTCATGGATATTTAAATCTTAAATACACGGAATAAATAATACTACCGGAGAAATATTATTTGATATAATATGGTTTAATATTGGGAGTGCAATTAATTTATATAGTGGAAAATAAATTAATTAATATTAATGGGAGATTAATAGATTTGGGCTTGGGCTCAATTTAATCATTAATATTGGAAGCCCAATATTCCACCTCCTTTAGATCCCCTACGTAGCCTATAAAAGCACTACATGGTCTTCACTTTCTAACAACAATAAGACAAGATTATCATACTTGATAGTTCTAGAGAGTTGAAGAGGATCCATAAGCTTGGAGGATCGTCGCCCACCCGACGTTCAAGCTAGTGCAAGGAATACGTGGGAAGATCGTAAGGTCATCAAACTTAGATTCGTTTCTCCGCACAACGAATTAAAAGGTAAAATCATATACTCCCTTCTATGATTTTATGTGAATTAATTGTGATACATACATGAACGCATGATCCGGGAAAAACGTCGAGACCGGGATACGGGGATTCGAGATCCCCGTCGGGATCGAATAAGGGGCGGCCGAACCCTAGGGTTCGACCGCCGGGACCGCGCGACGAAGGGAGCCCCGGCTGGACGCCGGGGCGAGCGATCGACGGGAGTCGATCGCTGGGGATGCCACGGGCTGGTGCCGTGGCGGATCCCCGCCCCTCGACGGCGGCGTGCGAAGAGGGAGGCCCCGGCTGGACGTCGGGGCGTGCGATCGAGCGAAGCTCGATCGCTGGGCAAGCCGCGGCTTGGCCGCGGTGGTCAGCGGGGCTGACCGCCCCTCCTGGTGGCGACGGCGGTGAAGTCGCCGGACTCACCGCCATCCGGGGGCTGCTCCATGCAGCCGGCGATCGCCATGCACGGCGATCGCGAACTCCGCGTGGAGTTCGGCTAGGGTTTCGCCCTCGCGGCGATTCTCTCGTCGGACTCCGGCGACGTGGCGTTCGTGATCGGTTTCCGGCGACGGGTTTTCGGTCGGGGTTATCGGTTCCGCAAATTTTGATACCCCGGGATACCGAATTCCATCATTATGTACACATTCGACACACACATCAACACATTTGACACACACAACAATTCATTCGACATATACATCAACACATTCGACACATATTCGACAAAGGACAAACACATTCGACACATATCGACACATATTCGATATAGGACAACACACATAACATTCGACAAAGGACACACACATAACATTCGACAAAGGACACACACATTCGACACATATTATCACATTCGACATAACAATCGACACAAAACAACATTGGACATAGGTGTCGACATGAATTATCAATTCGACAAGGTTGAATCAAATATACTGTTCTATCGCCCTGAAGGAAGGAAAATCCGGTGAAAATTACAAGTAAAGGTATAACAATCATTCAATGTATATAACTGTTTTTTTTATGTCCTAGTGCAAATAAGCTGTTTTACTGTTCCTATTTAGTGTATTTTTTTCGGATTTACACAAAATAAATTAATGCTTGACATTTGACAAAATGAAAGAGATGCATCCAAACAGAGCCTGGGAGACTTTACCAAGCTTGGCCCTCGCCAACATATTTTGTAGAACCTCCATTAAAGATCGATCTCACAGCATCCCTTTCGTTTGCAGATCATGGGCCGATGCCGTCAGCAACCCCCATTGCTGGGCTTCCATGGTGGCCCTAAATCACTCCCCAATTCGAAATCCCGCCGCCGATTATGCTTTCCTCATATCTCCTAACCCTAACGACGCCGGCGTCGCTTTCGTCGACCCTTTTGACGGGAGGAGAAGCCCATTTCCCAGCGTTGGTGTAGAGAGCTTGCAAGGGCTGATCCGAAGGGCCGGCGGCGGCGCCGCCCTGACTTCTGTTTACTTTTTCCCGTTTCTCACCTCCGCCGGTGGCCCCGCTAATGACGATGGATTACTTAGCCTTATTTCAAAACAGTAAGTTTTTCTTTTGCAGACACAAAAAAAATTATCACTGTATGATGTTACATAAAAAATGGTGTGTTCAGTATGCTTGCTCTGATATTTCAGTGTGATGTTCATAATAGTATATAATGTGTATCTAAACAATTCTTGATTAATTATCGTTTTCATTTCGCATATGGTTTTGTGTTTTTTACATTAGTATGGTAATTGGTAAGTCAGTTTCATGATAATTTTAATTGATATGCAAAAGATATCAAATCGTTTCTGATTGTTGCCATTTTATTTGATGGGCGAAGTGATTGACACGTACACGCTCTGCCACTACGTTTATGCACTTATCACAGCACAAAAATGCAGAAATTATCAAGTCTTCAATCTCGTGTTCTTAGTTTTTCCCCCAATTTATAATGGGCGAATTTTAGTTTTTAGTTTAAATTTCTGCACAAAAACTCAATTGGGTAAGAAAAAATGTGGGGATGAATGTGTGTTTGTGTGGCCTTTTATTTTTGATAAGTGTGATCATACTGATAGAATGTGTGTGTGCCGATAGTGTCACTACCCTTATTTTATATGGTGCAATGCAATCCTTTTGATGGGTTGTTTTGATACCATTTTTCTTGCAGCTGCCCGAACTTAAAGCACATATCTTTCCATGGATCTCACAATGCTTCCGACAAAGCAATATTGGAATTTATCTTCAGCTGTACAAAGCTTGAGCTCGTCGATTTTTCTGATTCCCCATATTTTGACCCTTTAATTCTCGAGGAATTGAGCTGCTGCTCTCCTAATATTAGAGGGATTAGAAGAAACGGCTATGTGGAACCTTCATTTTCAAAGGCACTTATTGCTGGTTTCCCGCGCCTAAAAGTCCTAAACATCTCCAGCTCCACTTTGGTTGATAAAGACCTACTCTCGATTGTGACCGGTTTTAAGGATCTATGCTATCTAGACATTATTGGCTGCCAGCAGTTGATATGTTACATGCACATAATTAAGGTTGCATCCTCGAGAATCGCTGAAATTTTGTATGACTGAGATAGTTTCGTTAATGTTTTTGCGGTTTTTGGATTTCGCGACTACACCTTGATCAAGTGCATGATGTAACGTTGTTCTAGTTAAATTAATGCAAATGGATCAAGGTATTATATTCGTTTTATTAGTATGTATTGTTACTTTGATTACTTTATTCTTCTTGTGACATTATTCATAGTATTATGTATGAGCCTGAAATATTAAGATGGAACACTGATTGAATCTAACCTAAAATTGATGAAACATGGTTTTAGGGCCTTTGAAAAAAACTTTCAAAAACTACCAATATTTTTCCAATCACAAATTGCACCCTAACAACTTTCAAAAACTACCAATATACTCGTAATGTTTCTCAATTACTACAAAAAAACCTTGAGGTAAGTATTTATATACCTGCAGGAAGAGGTCTGCATAAATCGGGCACGACCCACTATGTAAGTATCTTATAATGAACACTCGTCCCTCCCTCCCACCGTGCAAGGCCTAGCTATAGCTCGACGATCACGGCCTAATTACGTAACACACGAAATTTGATCACGGCCAGTTCACCATCTCAATCTCTTGGTAATTAATTAACTCTTGATCAACACGCACACTATTTGTGATCTATTTATAAATAACTTGTAGTATTAGTATTATATCGATTATTATTATTATTTATTTTTGTTAACCATGAACTAATAAGGAAAGTTCTTAGTAACGTGTACAAGTGTATTGCGAAGTATTTGTTTTAATATATATATGTATATTGTGTTTTGTATAATTGGTCAATTAGAGTTAATTAATGAAGTTATAAGGTAAGTTTGTAATAGTTAATAATAATAATAACACTAATAATTGACCAGTGTACGTACTTTCCAAGTTTTCCTTAACCGCCACGTAACGAGCTAGGGTTAATTGATCTCATTCCATAATCACGAGATTCATTATTCCTATATATACGTTTACTATCTCACATCCCAACTCTTCACACTTTCACTCCGACAAAACCGTTATACCCAAAAACACTACTTTTGATGATGATGAATCCTCGTCCTTTCACCACCTCGCCCGAGTCCTTCCGTATAATCTCATCCACCAACCACCGCAAGAACAAGGAGATTAAATCCGACATAGTCTCACCTCCGCCGTCCGCCTTCGTACTAGATCTACGCAAGCTCGCCAAGAAAGACGAAAACGAGACGACGAATACGAAAAGCTTTGTGTGCAACTTTTGCACGAGGGAGTTTACCACGTGTCAAGCTTTGGGTGGTCACCAAAACGCCCACAAAGAGGAGAGGATGATCGCCAAGCATCGCCGCCGCGTGGCCGATATGGCAGCTGTCGGCCGTTCTCCGCCTCTCGTCCGCCCGGAGTTCCCATATTCGTACGGATCTTATAATACTAATCCACTTGGTGTTAGGGTAAAATCTATACATAAACCCTACCGTCCGGGATACTCATATATTCCTCAATACCCATTGTACGGGTTCGGAAATACGTTTAGAACGTCGTCGACATATGGTAATGCAAGGACCGAAGACTTTGAGTCGACTTTAGCATCACATTGTAAAGTAAGGACCGGAGATGGAGATTTTGATCGGTCGGTTCAAGCCAATGGTTGTGGATCAGAAGTTGACACGACACTTAGGTTAGGAGTTAACCCTAGTTTAAGGACCGAAGATTTCGAGACGCTTCGAGCAACACCGATGTTAGGGTGTAACCCTAAACCGGTGGTGATCGATAATGTAGCCGCAAGAACCGATACGAGTGAAAGCAATAACAACCAACCGTCTTTGATGAAATTCCGAAACCTCGACGAAGGCATCGACGATACTTCAGGGCTTGATTTAACTCTTAAGCTTTGAATATTGTAAATAGGTAGTTCAATTTTTTTTCATATACATTCATTTCTTCACATTTTCAAATTTTTAGTTTAGGGTTTACATTTTTTTGTTTCATAGAGATTACATGTTTGATAGAGTTACATTTTTTTTTTGTTTCATAGAGTTTACATGTTTTTGATTCATAGATTATAGAGTTACATTGATTATTTAAATTATTATTTATTTATTAATTTTTTGTTATCATATGTTATTTATTACTTTTTCTAAAAAATTATATTAAAATGTACTTTTTTTCTTAATCTAATGTGTCTTCATGTAAAAGATTTCATCCCATACAACATTTCGTCAATAACAATAATTATAAAATATAATTATTTAAAATATAATATATTTAAATATATTATAATATATTTAAATATATTATAATATATTTAAATAATGAGATTATAATATATTTAATATATATATATATATATTGAGATTAAAATATATAAAAAAATGACGAGATTAAAAAACATAAATTAATAATAAAATATAATAATTTTTAATATAATAATTATAAATAAGTATATCATTACCTTGTGAGGATAAATCATTTTATAGTAATAAATCAAAAATGAATATGTGGTTATTTAAATATATGTTGAAATTAAGATATAAAATAAAAATAAATAAATGATGAGATTCAAAAACATAAATTACTAATTAAATATAATAATTTTTAATATAATAATTATAAATAAGTATAACATTACCTTGTTGTGAGGATAAATTATTTTATAGTAACAAATCAAAAATAAATATATGTGGTTATTTGAAATGAAAAAATGAAGACTTTAATGAGTAATAATTATATTAATTAATTGTTTTTTAGTAGGGGTAAATATTGTAGAAATTTAAATACGTAGAACATTGAATTTTACCGTTCTCAATTCAATTTAAATGCTCAACCAAGTGAGACATTAATTAATTGTTAAGAGTTTATTAAACCGTTCTCAATTCAATTTAAATCTCAACCAAGTGAGACATTAATTAATTGTTAAGAGTTTATTAATTGTTAACATATAATTGTTAAGAATTAATTAATTGTAAACATATAATTATAACAAAAAAAAAATAAGAATTCTGATTGTCGTAAAAATAATTTTTAGTTTTATATACTTCAATTTTTTCTCGGACTAATATATTGACATAAAAAAAAATCAACAAGCAAGAGCAGTTGGGTTGGTGAAGTTGAGATTGAGAGGTCAAGAGTTCAAATGTTTGTCAACACTTTCTCAGTTGAGTCTACTTGATTTTCTTGAAAAGAGATATCTTTCCTAGAAAATCAGTGGGAGCTCGGTTATCTTGAACGAGGTTCAAGTGGAACAACCAATGATGAATACTCAAGACTGGGTTGAGAGTATTCCTATGGTTTTGGAAACCATATCAGTCCTTATAGGTCCAGAAGACATATATCTCTTTTAGTCAGATACTTAGGTATTGTGATCAATGAGAGATATGAAGTCATGCTTTTGGAAAGCGATGAACCTTCGAACTATATCCAAGCTATGACGAGTGCAACTACTAAAAATTGGCATGGTGCCATATAATCCGAGATGATTTCAATGTCTGGTAATCAAGTTTGGAACTTGATAGATTTGCATCAAGAGGATAGACCAATTGAGTGCAAATAGATCTTCAAGATCAATATAGACATGTATGGAAAACCTAGGGTTTTTCAAAGCAATTTTGGTGGTAAAAGTTTTATATTCACGAGTGGATCATGATAAATCTTTTTCACCAGTTGTTGTGATTTATTCAATTCATTCGGATTAACTTAGCCATTGTGACTCATCTTGATAATGAGTTATGATAATATTGGATGTTAAAACTAACTTCTTGAATTGGATTCTAGAAGAGAATGTGTTTTGACACAGCCAAATAGTTTTATCGATCCTAATAAAGCTGAGAAATTATGCAAGCTTATAGTTCCATTTATGGAATAAAGCAAGCATATCGGAGTAGCAATCTTCAGTTCAATGAATCCATACTGGGTTTTGGATTTTAGAGGAACTCGGAAAAGTCTTGTTTTACAAGAAGATCAGTGGGAGTTACGTTGTATACATTGTGTTGTATGTCGATGACATACTCCTTATTGGAAACAATGTTTCTATGCTTAATTCTGTTAAAGAATGGCTTCAAAATTGTTTTTCAATGAAGGATCTTGGAGAAGCACAGTACATATTGGGCATCAAGATCTGTCGGAACAGATCGAAAAGGATGTTTGGACTTAGTCAAGCGACCTATATTGATAAGGTGCTTGATAGGTTCAGAATGAAAGACGCCAAAAAGGGTCACATTCCAATGACTCATGGCACATCTCTTAGCAAGATGCAATGTCCTACGGGATTTGATGAGCAAAAGAGGATGAAAAACGTTCCTTATGCTTCGGCAATAGGGTCTATAATGTACGTCATAGTATGTACACGATCGAGCGTATCGTATGCTTTGAGCATAACGACTCGGTTTCAAGGAAACCCAAGTGAAGCGCATTGGACTGCGGTCAAGAATATTCTTAAGTACCTTAGATGGACAAAAGAATATTTTGTTGTCTTTGGAAGACAAAAAGAGTTGATATTAATTAACAAGCTGTTTGAATGCTAACTTCAAAACAGACTAAGATAATTTCCGATTTTAATCTGGTTATATCTTTTGTCTAGATAGAGGTGAAATTTGATGTAATAGTTCCATGCAAAGCAATATAGCTAATTAAACTACATAAGCTGAGTACATTACTGCATTGGATGCAGTGATGTTGGTAGTTCAGATTTGAAAGTTCTTCAATGAACTAGGTGGCGTAACTAGCTCGGCCCATCAGATAGTTCTCTATTTATAGTAGATCTATCGCGCAAGCCAATGAGCCTAGGGAGCACTACAAATCTAAAGCTGGTGCTCAGGATGTTCCACATTATCTGGGAGATAGTTTTGTGGATATATCGAGATAATAAAGTTGCAACTTTTGGTAAGATTGCAAACCCATTTTCTAAACCTCTCCAGCAGTTTAAGCCTGAGGATTTCACGACTGCAATAGAGATCAGACATCTTAGAGATGAGTTGTGATTTCTATTACTGTATTAGATACTTTTGGAGATTTGTTAAACATTCACTTATATGTATTACATATATTTCTTCGTATAAATTTGGTTTAATTTATATGAATTGTCCAAATGATTAAGTAATATCAATTGGGTTATGAGGTCGACTTACCTCATAATGAAGTCCCAATGGTTGAACTGATATACTTGAATCATATGGTTGTTCCTGGTTCGTATAATCGAGAACGGACAAATCGATAATACAATGAACTAGTTTGTAATGTGTACTATAGCGCCGCTTCATGGGCTAGTGATGTGGGGCATCAAGTACAATTACATAGATATTATCTGGGAGCTAATGATCGAACAGACCCGACTGGAATAGTATTTGAGATTTTGAGTCATAATACTATTTCATTGACTGTCGAGCAATTTCCTCTGACCTGAGTAGTCCAAAGTGATTCCATTGTGAAATGGTATACTTTGATACAAGTAAACGCTTTTCGTGAAAGGAGGTTATAAAACTTGTTATTGGGTGTATTAGGAAGCAAGTGGGAGAGCTTGGATTGACAAGAAGGGATTGTCCTCTATTTTAATATGGATCATATGTCTTACCGGCCACTTGGAGAGTCGAGATTGTGGAAAAGCGTGGCCACGTACAGATTCGTATCATAGTGATAAATATGGTTTTACAGTCTGTCTCATAATCCAAGAAAGGTTTGAACCGATTGAGGATGACTCGAGTCTTGCCTCAAGTTCAAACTTAGACATAAAGTGACAACAGGAAATTGGCAGCACACTGGCTCTGAAGGCCAAGTGGGAGATTGTTGGTATATGTCCTTCGATCCTACGTGTGCAATCGATAAAGTCATAAGGTCGTCTTTGGATGTTAATTGATAAATCGATAATATTGTGTATTGTTGGGAGCAATATAATATTGATCGATAATCATACCTACAGGGTCACACACGGACTCAATGACGATGTATGTTGCTTGTTATATATATTGATTTAGAATCAATATGTACGTGTAATTTCGCATGCATGGGATGCACGGGGTGCATGGGATGCATGTCACATGATGTGACATGACATGCCACGCAAGACGATGATTTGGAGTCACATCACATGCCATGTGGCATTGGAGTTTTGGTGTCCATTCAACTTCTCCATAACACCCCATAATGTGTGGTTATGACCACATAATGGTGGGGGTTACATGTGAAGTTATGGAGGTGATTATGAGTATGAAAATCTGATTTTCATCTCTCATTCTAACACATCAACATCAATTTCGAAATCCACAAGAGATAGAGAGAAAAGAGGAGTTCTTGGAGAACCACTCGAGCCACAAGCAAGTTCGTCATCCGGGTTCGTGTGAAACACGTAGAGGCCGGGTCATTTGTGCGGCTTCAACATTCGGGCGATCCAAAGGAGTGACGAGGTCATTCACAAGGAGAGCATCTAGTGGCCGATCCATTAAGGTGGTTCAATCGACTCAACACCACCTTCATCAACAACGAGGCACGCTTCACCGTATGTAAGTGTGATCGTTAATCCCTATATATATATATATATATATATATATATATATATATATATATATATATATATATATATATATATATATATATATATATATATATATATATATATATATATATATATATATATATATATATAAACGTGTCTATACATATAATGTGTGCCTAGATCTTCATGTTGTTCGTGTTGTATTGTTTTACACGCTTTCGCACACACGAACAAAGTAATCGAGCGATTGGATCGGCGTCGAAAACCTTCACGTAGAACATTGAATTTTACCGTTCTCAATTCAATTTAAATGCTCAACCAAGTGAGACATTAATTAATTGTTAAGAGTTTATTAAACCGTTCTCAATTCAATTTAAATGCTCAACCAAGTGAGACATTAATTAATTGTTAAGAGTTTATTAATTGTTAACATATAATTGTTGAATTAATTAATTGTAAACATATAATTATAACAAAAAAAAAAAGAATTCTGATTGTCGTAAAAATAATTTTTAGTTTTATATACTTCAATTTTTTCTCGGACTAATATATTGACATAAAAGAAAATCAACAAGCAAGAGTAGTTGGGTTGGTGAAGTTGAGATTGAGAGGTCAAGAGTTCAAATGTTTGTCAACACTTTCTCAGTTGAGTCTACTTGATTTACGTAGTTAACTTCTCTAAATCGGAAGGTTCCGATTTAGTCTTTTTAATGAAAAAAAATACTCCATAAATTAATAAATTCTTGGATTTTATTGTATGTACAGAGTTTATGTTTTTACTTAGTTTGAAAACTACTACGTCAATGAATTTTACAAAAAGTGTACCTAGTTTAAAGACTACTAAGTCAATGAATTTTACAAAGAGCGCAATTTATACCTAGTTTGAAGCTAAAATTTAGTTTTATTTTATTAAAAAAAAAACCAAATCTAAATTCTAGTGATAATATAAAATAAAATTTATTATAGTATAAAAATTAATCGTATTAAAAGTAATAAATATTTAAAAAACATATAAAGTTGAAAAATAATTAAATTATATCTTTAAATAAAATTTATAATATGAAATTATTAGTGAAAATTATAAAATTAAAAATTATAAAAATATATAATAATTGTTAGAGAAATAATGAGGTGTAATATATTAGAGTAGATAAAAAAATTTGATAATAAATAAAAATATTGTGATTGGTAGAAAAAAAATTAGTTATGAAACTTATTTTAATCATAATTAATATTGTATTATTAATAATTATTTTTTTATATAGATTCTTTGTTTTCACATTTAAAATTGGTTGATAACTCATTTTATCACTGAATTAAGTTTTTGGATAAAATCTTGTTGACAAAAACCTTTCATATGATGTCAAGAGTTGGTAGTTCAATTGGTTGAACACTTAAATTGAGGATCAAAAGTCTTAAATTCGAGCTCAAAATATTGCAATTGACCTAGAACAAAAAAAACTTTCATGGTGCATATATTTAAAAGACATATAGCGGTTATTTGCACATTTAATTTTAGGGATTTTTTTTGTAAAATTGGAGTAATTTTAAATATTTTATACTATACTACTAATTAAGAGAGTAATTAATTATAATTAAAAATTAAGATAAAATTTTAAATTTAACTTTTTTAACACATATTATACATACATAATGGGGTATAATAGTCATTATCAGTTTTTAAAATTACTATAATGTGGATATTGTTAGACGAGGGAATGTGACTTTTTAGTCACATTTGTTAAGGGTATGAGTTTAAAGTCCCCCTTTATAAAAGTGTGAGTTTTTTACACCAATTGAACATAAATTGTCTCTTATACCCTTACTTTTTTAATAAATCCAAAAAACAAAACAAAATACAAAAACAATTTCAATTAACATAAAAATAAAAAGAAAATACATGTGAGGCCCACGAAATCAGATTTATTGTTTGGTTGAGGGTTTGGTGTGGGTTTATTGTGCATTCAATCCTCCATATTCATCACATATCTACCAAAACCAAACCAAAAATTTTTCAAAAATTCTCTCAAACACTCTCTACATGTTGCCCCGTTAGATTCTGGAAAACGCCGGAGAACATACGCGTGCCTTGACGAGCCAAATCGAGAGGTACGTGATCAAATTTTCCGTAAAAAAATTTTCTGCGACAGTTACTCGATGGGTTGGTCGATCGTACGCTCTATCGATCAACCCATCGAGTAACTAAGAATTTATGAAGCGAAACATTACTCGAACTGAGGTTAATCGAACTGAGGTTACCCGTAATGCCTTCGAGTAGTTTTTCGATTAACCCTAACTCCAGTAACATGTTTCGACTAACCTCATTCCAGTAACACAGATTCGAGTAATGTGAGGTTACTCGAATTGAGGTTAATCGAATCCTGTTACTCGAAAGTAACAGTCCATCCTGTTACTCGATGGAACAGTCCATTCGAGTAACAGGGCCTGTTTTTTGCAAAAAACGCATTTTTCCGTAATTTTTGGTTTGTTTCGTCGATATATATGGATATGTTGTAATAGTTAACCTAATTCAATAATGTTTTTTGTAATTGTAGATGTCGAATCAACGAATCACGATACGTTACGGTGGTCGTTGGGAACGAGCGGTCTACGTCGACGGGATAGATATGTGCCTTTTCTTCAGGAGGGATCAACTTACCCTCGATGGTCTTGTGAGGCAGATTCGTGCCGTTTTGCGCCCTCCGCCGAATATCGAGTACATGTTGTTTATCTTAACACGAGGCAATGATTTTAGGAGCGTGCGGTGTCCTTTGCTTAGCGACGACGATGTATCCCGCATGCTAGACGAGCAAAAGGACGATTGTTTCATTTTCGTCACCGAAATCCTAGAGGAGGCACCACAAAATGCACCCGAGGTGAATATTCCAGAAGTAGATACGGATGTACCGACTGAGGGCGAGAGGCCTGCTGAGAATTCTGAGGACGACGAAGAAGCTCGTCAGACCGACCTGTTGCAGTCGTTGACCACTGAATGGACAGAATGGATTAGACAGCCGCGCGTCATCACAAATATTCTGTCACGCCGTAATCTGTCCTCGAGTTCTAATGCGGGAGCCGGCGAGCAACCCGAACCAGCTCAGAATGCACAGAATAATCCACTGCGCAACTGGATCATTCCACTGCCGGAGTTTGACCCCGCGGTTCCATTGCGATCGGTCGAGCCTCCCGAACTTGTGTATGGTCATATTGCAGTCGGCTCGACATTCCGAACGAAATCGGATCTGAAGATAGCGGTGGAGATGTATCACATGGAGCATATGGTGGAGTGTGCCACTAAACGCTCGACCTGTGAACGGGTAAAGTTCGTTTGCAAGCGAGACCGTGAGAAGTGCCCGTTCAAATTGTGTGCTACTGGGAATGACGAAACACTCTGGAAGATTACGAGGCTGAACTTGAATCACGATTGTGTCAATGATTTGGGTCGGACTGCCAATCGTCACGTGTCGAGCAAGGTTGCTGCTACTTACTTTGCACGTCAGCTAGTCGACGATGAGATCACACTGAAGCCGAAGACGATGATTTCTGATCTGAGGAGATTGTACGGAGTAGTGATCGATTACAGCTTTGCCCTGCGGACGAGGAACCTGGCCGTTAAAATGAGGTACGGCAACTATCAGGATTCATATCAGATGCTCCCTTCATATCTGCACGTGCTGAAAGAATGCAATCCAGGGACTCGGTATGATATTCAGACGACCAGTGAGGGCGTGTTCTGTCACATGTTTGTTGCACTTGGGCAGTGCATTAGTTCATTTCAGCAGCGCACTCTGCGTCCCGTCATAGTAGTCGACGCCACTCATCTGAAGGGGAAAAACAGCGGTGTGTTATTTGTTGCCGTCACGAAGGACGGAAATGAGCAGATTTTCCCGCTTGCTTTGGGTATCGGTCCGATTGAGAATGACCTGGAGTGGACGTGGTTTCTTGAGCACCTCAGGCTTTGCTACGATGCAGACGATCTGCTCATTGTGTCCGACCAGCATAAGAGCATCGCGAATGCTATTCGGAGTGCCTATCCCCACGCGACCCGTGCGTTGTGTTGTCACCACCTCGAGAAGAATCTGGCAATGTACCGCTCTCATGTGATCACAATTGTACACAAAGCAGCCTACTGTTATCGAGTGGATGAGTTTGAAAAATATTTATCTGATTTGGAGAGAATCAGTGGAGACGGTGCTTATAGGCGCCTCGTTGGACTCGGTGTTGAGACCTGGGCAAGGTCAAAATGTCCTGAACGACGATATGGTTTCATGACATCGAACGCGGCCGAAGTCTTCAACAGTGCTATCAAATGGCCACGACGATTACCTGTTTGTGCTATGCTCGAGTCGATTCGTGCGATGATTGAGAGATGGTTTGACGAGAAACGAAGGAAAGCTAATGAGAGGGAGCATGAGATGACCGAGGAGGCATTCGCAAAGATGTCTAATCAGAATCAGTTGAGTCATCATCTTGCTGTTCGGGAGGTCAGTGCGGGGACCGTGTTCAGAGTTGAGGAAAACGGCAGGTCCTATCTCGTGGATATCGCGAGACGCACGTGTGACTGTCGGGAGTTCGACTTAGACCTAATTCCGTGTCGTCATGCTGCTGCCGCTATACGGTATGGTATCGGTTTCCTTACATCTTCTTTTAAATTAATTAATGCCACTAACTTGATACTTTTATGTAGACGGGCTAGATTTTCATTGTACGATTTCGTCGGCCCCTATTTCAAGCAAAGCAGCTTGAGAGAGATGTATGCGACTCCTATTGTGCCAGTACCACACGTTGATGATTGGGTTGTCCCTCCAGAAGTAGCTTCGTACGTGTGTCTTCCACCGAAAGTGGTTAGTCAGGCTGGACGTCCGCGGCTGGGTCGGGTTCGTTCTGCAGTTGAGGGATCTGGGTCTGCTCGTCGTGTACAGGTTTGTTCTTCGAACCTAATATTGTGTCGTCATTAGTTTGATTAAAGACCTAATATCGTGTCTTTGTGTGCAGGTGTGTACGAAGTGTAAGGGCGCAGGACATAACATACGCAACTGCAAGGCTTACATACCTCCTGCAGGCGTTGATTTGAATGTCCCTCCGGAAGCCTCAGGAACGCAAGAATCGGGTCGAAGAAGGCAGAAGAAAAAGTGCAGCATTTGCAGAACCGAGGGCCACACAAAAACAAAATGTCCGATGCGTGTGGATTGAGGGCTCTTCTGGTGTTTGGTTGATTTGTTATCGTGTTTCTCGATACATCGTATGACTAGGATTGATTTATTATCTTTGTTTCTGGACATATGCAGTGTGTTTCTTTGGATATTTGCAGTGGTTTTTGTTGATATGCAGGTCAGGGTATGTTAAAAAACAGTAATGGCATTCTGCATATTCAGTACTCCATCGAGTAACCTATTCGATTAACCTATTCGCTTAACCTATTCGAGTAACCTCATCGATTAACCTTCGAGTAAACCATTCGATTAACCCAATTTTGTAACCCTATTTTCGAGTAACACTTTCTTGTAACCATTCGATTAACCTCATCGATTAACCCCCATTCAAGTAACCATTTCGCTTAACCTATTCGCTTAACCTATTCGAGTAACCTATTCGATTAACCTATTCGGTTAACTTATTCGCTTAACCTATTCGAGTTACCCAATCTTGTAACCCTACCTTCGATTAACCCTACCTTCGATTAACCCTACCTTCGATTAACCCATTCGAGTACATTAGGGTTTCCATCGAGTACATTAGGGTTACCATCGACCAACCATCGAGTAACTAAGAAGCCCCCATCGAGTAACTAAGAACAGGACCATTTTTTTCAATTTTAAGGCCGTTCTTCAATTTCTAATTGTGTTTTTGCGTATGTAACTTCATTTTAATGATAAAAAAACATTCATTAAACATGTTTTGATGATCAATTTTGGAGTTCTAATCCATAGCATGTCAACATTGAACAATATCATAGTTTGTTTGTTGTAAACTTACTTAAGATATTTAGAAAAATATGACTAATGTTCCATGTTTCACTTGTTTTCACTCTAAACGAATCGATTGATCATCTAAACTGTTTTAATAATGTTTTATGGCTCTAAATTGAACTTATTAGTGTAAATAACAACTTAATTATCTTTAAAAAGGCCAAAAAAATACTAAATTTACACTGTTAATCGATGGTTGGTCGATGCCTTATCGAGTAACCTCCCATCGACCAACCTTGAAGATTTATGATTACAGGATGATGGAATTATTCGAGTAACCTTTTCGCTTAACCAATTCGAGTAACCCCATTCCTGTAACCCTATCGATCAACCTATTCGAGTAACACATTCGATGAACGTTTTTAAAGTATTCTGCAGATTTCAGGCCTGATTCTTGGTTGATCGATGGACCTGTTCTTGGTTGATCGATGGTTACTCGATCGTATGATTGATCGATGGTTACTCGATCGCGTCATACGATCGAGTAACCTCTGGGCAGAATGAAAACAATTTTTTTTGAACATTTTAAAACCCAAACCTGCAACATTCTTAACAATCGAACACATTACCAAGACAGAAATACCATCAAATAATTATAGTTTGAAACACTCAAATCCAAAGTAAATACCAAACAATACTAAACAAGTCTCTAAAGTGTCGAAAATAAATCATCCTAAGCTCGTATGTCTTCATTCGTGCGTCCTTCCTGAGCTAACCAATAAATCATCCTAGCAATATACTTTATGTACCTAACGATGTAAGGAATGTCAATAGTCTTGTCCTCGTGAGTCAACTTCTTGTTGAACAAGCGATCCAGGTACATGCAACAAATCGGCCCACACGAGTTCCCGTCGGGTTGGATTATTTGTCGATCCTTGGGCATCAGCTTAAACTTGAAAGCACACTTCTTACGCTCCCTGAAACCAAAAACATTGAAATGAATGAAACACTTCTCCCGTCAATATCATATAAGAAAAAAAGACTAAAAAAATACACAATGAAATGAATGAATCATACAAGTACGAGTGCTGCTCCCACCAGTGTGCGCATTTCAACAATCGAGACAACAAATCTGTCAGGGGCTTCAGCTGTTTAGCACTGACACTGCACAATGAATCATACACTTCGACAGTCCAATTCTCGAAATCAATGCACGCCACGATCCAGTGAATGTTATCAATGTTGCAAATCATGGCCACCTTACATAAAAACCATGAAAATATAAGAAATCATAGAAACCAAAGATTATTCAAATTCAGTTAACATACCTGATGGATATTGTACCAACAATGCTCACCACGACCAGGACCCGATACAGTAGCTATCATATCCTGAGGTGGTTTCCAATTCTTGTATCGCAACTCGAAATCAGGAGAAGTCCCTGTATGCTTCAGTTTCTTGTATTCGAGGCAGAACTCATTCTTTGGAAAGGTGATAAATATTAAATTTTAAGTTAGTAAGAACATGATAAATGTAAAATATAACAAATAAAAGATAAAAGACATTTACTTACAAAGAAGCCGGGACCGAAGATCTGGTGCCCACTTGCGCTCACGTAACTCTTCACCCCGACCTTAGTTCTGATTTTTATTTTCATGAACGCAATATACAAGTCGAGTACCTGAATATTGACACGTTGTTAATATTTAAATATAAATTAAAAGGGTTATAATTTAAAATTTTACCTGAGAAGAGAACCAAACAGAGGGGTTTTCCACATCGTCGAAGAACTTCTGATCAAGGATCAAATCATCACAGCACTTCAGCTTAATGCAAGAATCGGGCCCCGATGCTCTGTACACATTGTACATCTTCCAGCTTCTTTTACCCCGTGTCTTGCTAAACCCTTGGATGAAAGGGCTACGCAAGTACCTGGAAGGACGAACGACACGAGGTCCGAGACTGCTCTCCCCATCATCCTCCTCGGACACCGCATCCTCGTCGTCATCCTCGTCAGTGAAGCACAAGGGCATCTCATCCACGCCATCATCCTCGTCATCAGCAGCTGGCTCTGAGAAGATATCAAAGTTCCTCCCAGTATGGGTCTCAACATCGACCACAACAGCTGGTGTCGGCGTCCTGAACATCTCCAAATCAAAAGGAACTATCGACGGAGGCGTGCGGTAGCTGGAGGACTCAAATGGATAGGCCGGTGGCGGCATCTGGGGTCCCTGAAATCCATAGGCCGGTGGAGGCATCTGATAACCCTGGAACCACGTGTCAAATGGAAATACCGGAGGCACCGGGGGCTGCCTGCAGTAACGCATCCATGCCTCAGCGTCTGCATATGAATACCGAGGGTCAGGCATCGCCGACGTCGAGAATCGAGCTGGTGCTCTGCGCGAAGAAGTCTCCTGAATGTCCTCGCAGTGGTAGGAATGACGAGGAGGTGAACTCCGAGGGGGAGAGGAAGGCTCTTCGTACACTGGCCTCGAGGGATAAGGCCGTGGCTGAGAGTGTCGACTGAAGCCGAAGAATGCCTTCATTTTAGAGAACAAGTTCTCCCTGACGCTCTCCGTGACATGCCTCACGATGTGAGTCATGAATCCCTTCTCGGATGTGTCGAACAAGATCCTCTCGAAGTCACTTCGACGATAAATAGGTGGATCATCATCCACCACTCTCTCAGATGCAGGTCCAGCTCGAGACTCGGGAGGAGTAGCAACTCGAGGAGGCGGAGAATCATGTCGAGGAGGCGGAGAATCATGTCGAGATCTCCGATATGTCTCTCTCGTCTCTCTGCTGAAGAGCTGGGCGTGATATCGTCACGCGTGCGGACACGTGTCGTCGCCTTCTTAAATGTCTTGGCCACGCTTTCGGCCACGCGGTCCACAAGCTTTTTCTTCTTCTTCTTCTCTATCTGCTTCTTCGGTGCCGGTGCTCGTGCCGGCGCCGCTGCGTGAGCTAAGCGGACGGGAGGCTGGTACGGGACGGCATACAACTCACCGGCCCCAGTCAAACTCCTGTAATACAGCATCTCCTCCTCCTCCGGTGTCGGTGTGAGGGTCTCGTTCACTACAAGCTAAGAGAAAACAATAACAAAAAAATATTTATTAATGAAATATTCGATAAACTATGAAAATTCAAAATTATTAACAAAATAGATTGACGATTACCCGCTCATCCTCAAAGTAATCAGTGTAATCGAAGTTAGTCTTCCTCTGCGTCCAATTCAAAAACCGGGGCATCTGCGTCTCTCGGCTCCGAGTAGCGATCAGTCTCCCTAAAGGAGGAAAGGCCTCGAAGGCCCAACACTGGAAGACCCAAACTGGACCGTAAAAGTGATAAGCCGCTCTCTCTGCCTGATCAGCTGCCATCCCAGCAATGCTGATGTAGTGCGAGAAGTTCTGGAACGTATAAGAACCCCAAGGAAACCACTCCCAACCATCGGTATCCTCCACCAGTGTCCAAACCCAATTCTCGACATCCAATTTTTCTCGACCAATCAGAACGAAGTAGAGAATCAAGATGTTGGCAACCTTGAAATAATCATAAAGGTCGTCGCCCATCCGCTGATCCTTAAACACATTGAGTAATGTTTCAATCTTCATCACTCTGCAACGGAATAGCCTCCGATGGATGCCTGTACTGGGAGCGACATAATCTGCGGATGTGGGATCGAAGTTACTTTCCCCGAAGCTCAGGCCGGTGATCAGGGCATATTCTTGTGCTCGGAACTTCACAATACGATCCCCGATAGCAAACCAGTGCTCCATCTCCGGTATTCTCGTCTTGCTAACGATCTCTCTCGATAGCAGCTTGTGCAGAGGCTTGTTCGATCGGTCTCCACTGGGAAGGGGCAAGAACTGACTGAAGAGATACGTTTGTCTGTACTCCGCGAGGCCCTCGTCCCCACCCACCTCCGTCAGAGTTTCTTGTACGGTTTTCAATACGCCGCGTCGATCGCCGCAATTTATCGCTCTCGAAATGTCGACGAAATCCAGTCTCCTCCATCGGAAACCAGCCTGCACAAATGGAGAAGAAGCAATTACAAAAAGAGAATAATAGGATCAAAAAAAAAAAACTGTCTGTTACTCGATCGAGCAGACCATCGACCAAACCCAATCGATCAACCCCAATCGATCAACCCCATCGGCCAACCATTCGATTAACCCCATCAATCAACCCATTCGATTAACAGAGCAGACTACTCGAAGAGGTTAATCGAAGGGGTTAGTCGATTAACCCCATCGACCAACCAATTCGATTAACCCCATCGACCAACCCATTCGATTAACAGGACTGACTACTCGAATTGGTTGGTCGACGGGGTTGGTCGATGGGGTTAGTCGATGGTACTAATCGACTGCCATCGATTAACCAAGAACAGAAATCAAAAACTGAAATTTCAGAACAATTCAACTCACATTTACAGTTCTAAATGAAGTATAACACAATAAAGAACTTAAACAAGCATCGAAACACCATATAATCCATCAAATTGCTCGAAATTTCGAAAAAAAAAAGGGGGATGGATTCGGGAATTACCGGAGGTTGGAGACTCGGTTCTTGTTGTTGTTGTTCTTCCTCGCTTTCGTGCTCCTCGTCATGCTCGGACGCCGACGACATTGTTTTCGCCGGTGATGTGAGTTCAAATCGAAAAAAAAAAAGGGGGGCGGGCGGTAGGTTACGGGAGAAGAAGAAGAGAAGAGAAGAGAGAGAAAAAAAGTGGGGACCAAGTTTTATTTCTTTTTGTCTTTTTTTAATAAGTTTGAAGGGTATATTTGACCATTCAATTAACATTGGTGTAAAAAACTCACACTCTTATAATTGAGTACAAAAAAACTCACAATTCTTATACACATGACCATTTATCCACACACCTCTTGTTAGACCAATATATTACTATTCAAAAGCACGGGATTGGATTCCGAGACTATAACAAATTTAACAGAGCTCTTCTCGGGAAACAAGCTTGGCGACTCCTTTCTAATACTGATAGTCTTATGACGCGAGTTCTGAGAGGGAAGTACTTTTGGGGTAGGTCGTTGTTTATCGATGCTGATTTGGGTAATAATCCGAGCTTCACCTGGCGTAGCATTGGGGTGCGAAGGATGTGTTAAATTTGGGGATTAGGAGGCGAATAGGGGATGGGCTATCGACCAGAGTGTGGGTCGATCAGTGAGTTCATGGAACTCAATCTAGGCGGGTCATTTCTACTAGACAAGAAAGCGATGAGTCGATGGTGGTGGCCGAGCTAATCGATGCTAATGACATGGCGTGGCGAAGATCGATGGTTGAAAGCATTTTCCTACCTTTCGAAGCGGAGCGAATTCTGAAAATTCGATTGAGCTCTCTTAGGCCGAATGATGATTGGGCATGGGATCTCGAGAAAGATGGTTGTTATTCGGTGAGGTCGGCGAATAAACTCCTTGCTGATGGTGATATTGTGACGGAACAATCCGACTATACGAAGGAGAAATGACTATGGAATTGCATTTGGAAGCTCCCTGTTTTACCCCGCATTAAAATGTTCTTTTGGCAATTATGCAATGATGTTCTAGCTACGAGGCGCAATATCGCAAAGCGGCTAAAACACATTGATGATAGTTGTCCTCTTTGCTGTAATAATGTTGAGACTTGTCTCCACATTGTGGGGGATTGTGGGTGGGTGGGAGATATATGGGAAATGGAGACGATATTGGAGAAGGGGTTTGAGCGAGTGAGGGAGTGGGTAGAAGGAGTGCTGAAGGAGCTCGGGGAGGCGGAGCGTGTGATATTCGTCACTGGCTGTTGGGCTATATGGGTAAGGCGGAACAAACAATCTTCGAGAGGGATAGCTGGTGTGAGGGGGCTGTGATCAAACGTACACAAAACTTGTTAGCGGAGATGCGGCAGGAGATGGTGGAGGAGGTGAAGAGAGGGGCCTGGACTGGGAGGCGTTCGACTGGTAAAAAGGGAGCTACGGAAGTGGCAAGGTGGGAGACACCGAGAGCAGGAGAGTTGAAATTAAACGTTGACGCTTCGGGGGTGGGGATTGGTGTGGTTTGTAGAAATGAGTGTGGTGAGGTTTGTTGGGGAGTCACGGTCCAAGAGAAGTGGTCGAGAGAACCCAAGGAGGCAGAGGCGGAAGCGGTGTTGGTCGGGATCAAAGAAGCTTGGATGGCCGGTTACTCGAAAATTGTCATTGAAGGAGATTGTGTTGGTGTCATAGAAGATCTGTTAAAGCGAAAGCATGGGAGAAACAATATTTTCTTAGTTTATGATGAAATTTTATTTTATTTTAATAATTTTGAGTCGGTTAGGTTTTCATATGTTAGCAGAAAATTTAATAGGGTGGCGCACGAGCTAGCTCATGTTCGCCCTTGGTTGTGCGGTAGATGATTTTGGTCTAGTTTGCTTCCTCAAAATATTGTCGATGTAGTGACAGAAGATTTAAGTTAATGCAGTAACCCTCGTGGTTCTTTCAAAAAAAAAAAAAAAAAAGAACGGGACTTTCAGCCACATTATCAGACTATCAACTCATTGCAAAACAATGTACTACCTCCATCCATCAGCAATAAACACTTCTTTGTAAAACTATATAGAAATGTGTTAGTGTGTCAAGGGAGTCATCGCCTGTTACCCTGGCGTATCTTTGATCCGTTGAGCTACCACATTGTATGAATTCAGTTGTCAAGTTAGTGCTTGAACAATGAAATCAAAATTTAATCACTGAAGTAAATGCCCTGTTTATTCGAGAGCTGAAAACAACTCATTTACTATAATGTAAAGCTCATCATTCACCAATGACATAAAATTTCAAGAACCCCAGAAGCTAAATTACTCTGGAGTTAATAATAAATACGGATTACAAGACATCCAACTTATCCTCTTTCAAAAGAACATCAACAGTGTCTTGCACTGCGACTTTCGTGGGCTCATAAAAAGAGATCTCGTCGCTTATTTTAAACCTGATAAAGATTAAGAAAAAAAAAACAATAAAGTACACAGTTCAAACGATATTTATCACAATATCTCGCATGCCAAAACAGACTCCCTCCACTCTCTCCCATCAGCATAATTAATTAAATGCCTCTCTGCTGTAGAACGAATCGAGTGTCTTTGCTGGAATGCGATGAAGAAGTTCTCGAGGAAATATTCGGAGCAGTGTCCACGCCAAATCCAGCGACTGGAAGATGTTGCGGGTGTCATATGCCCCCTGTGCCACAAACTTCCTCTCGAATTTATCCAGGAACTCAAGATACAGCTGAAATACATACAATCCATCCATGAATGGGGTATACAGTCAATAATTTTATAATAACTATTATTCTCTCTTAAAACACAATATTAATAGTTGGAGATACTGTAATTATAGTGCTGCACTGCTACCTTCTTGGTTTAGCTTAGTTACAGAAAATTTCAGATCTATATTACAACTGATCTCGCAATTGAAACAAATTATAGGAAAGTATAATAGTATATTGAAGTTCTAATTGTAATTTTGAGAAATAAATTGGGGTGTTTTGGTGATTAATATAAACCAACAAGGATAGTATTCATAATTTTCCCTAGTTGTCATGCTCAAATAACATACCAAATCTTCGGAGGAAAGGGCTTCTTCTCCAACCACAGCTTTCATTGCCTGAACATCCTTCCCAATGGCATAGTTCGCATAAAGCTAGCATAGCAAAGTCAAATAATGGTATCAGCTAAATAGATCAAATGAATAGAATATGAAAGAACACCAAAACAATTTCTATAACGGATTTAGAAAATCGACCTGGTTAGACACATCTGAGTGATCCCTACGAGTCATGCCCTCACCAATGGCACTCTGCATAAGT
Organism: Euphrasia confusa; assembly: GCA_954870475.1. Taxonomy (NCBI): domain Eukaryota; kingdom Viridiplantae; phylum Streptophyta; class Magnoliopsida; order Lamiales; family Orobanchaceae; genus Euphrasia; species Euphrasia confusa. Next base: position 47,806,035 of record OX940949.1, on the reverse strand, counting down.
CAAAGTTGAAAAAGTTAGCATGACATTAACACTATCCTCCATTCCTCCTGCTTGGTCAAATCAAACACAGTTGTATATTTCTCTAGTTACCTTCATTAGACGAGACAAGGACGGCAGCACATTAATTGGGGGATATATCTGTTAATACATGCAGAAAAGCTTAGACAAGTTGCAGAACCCAGCCAAGAGAAAAATGCATCTGCATATTTCTATAAGAAGGATTGAATCAAATATATTCCTAGTAAACAATTATCCAACAGTTGTTAAGACTCAATAAGTCGTCATTTGATATGACACAAATTCACCATTATGCATATTATTAAAGCATCTTTATAAAACTATCTTTTTATATAGTTGTCAAAAGATTTAAAGAAGGTTTGTATATGACCTATCAAAAAGTAAATGAACATCGCCTGTGTCTTTGCTCACCTGCCTATTATGAAGTTGTCTGTCAATATATATTTGCCCTTCAGTAATATAACCAGTAAGATCTGGAGTTGGATGCGTAATATCTGGCCAATTGAACAGGAGAAGAAGAGTGTGGGATCAATTCAAGAAACACTCAAGAAAAGAACTAACATCTAGATGGCCAGTGTTTAAGATGAAGACTGTTACCATCATTGGGCATGGTTAAAATAGGAATTTGAGTAATGGATCCCTTTCGTCCTTCAATACGTCCAGCTCTTTCATAGATGGTTGCCAGATCAGTATACATGTAACCAGGATATCCACGTCTTCCAGGGACTTCCTCTCGAGCAGCAGATACCTAATAGGAATTAAAGATACTATTTAATTGTAACCATGATACTTTTAAGTACATGGAAGTATGAGACTTGGACAGGAATATGATGCGCTAATTTAAGATACGCAGAGAAGTACAAAAGGTAAAAAAAGAAAATGGTCAGTTATTATATAGCTTAAAATGTTTATGGAAAATTACCTCACGAAGAGCATCAGCATAAGAACTCATATCTGTCAATATGACAAGAACATGCTTCCCACATTCATATGCTAAGTATTCTGCAGTTGTTAATGCAATGCGAGGAGTAATGATACGTTCTATTGTTGGATCATTTGCCTACCATAAAAAGGGAAAAATCTGTTAAGGGGACAAAAGGCAAAGACATCCTCTCACCCACAATGTAGAAAACAAATATTCCCTAGTCTCTAAAAAACGGTAAGCAAAATTTACCAAATTCAGGAAAAGGGTCACTCTCTCCATGGATCCGTTTTCCTCAAAATCACGTTTGAAGAACTGAGCTGTCTCCATGTTGACTCCCATAGCTGCAAAGACAATGGCAAAATTGTCCTCTTCACCGCCCTAAGGAAAAAAGTAGAGATTATAATGAGTATGCTGGTACAGAAGCAATCCTATAATATCGAAAATGTGGCTATTTTGAAGTTAATTTACACGACGAGTAATCTATTTTTTATGTTTTTTTTTGTTGTGTTCATTTTTTGGGGGAAGGGTCCTATAATTACCTCAAGAAGGTTGTCAGATTTCTCTAATCGTTTCACCAACCCAGCCTGACGGCAAATCTGGGCAGCGATTTCGTTGTGTGGAAGACCAGCAGCGGAGAAAAGAGGGATTTTCTGTCCTCGGGCAATTGAGTTCATGACATCAATAGTCGAAATCCCAGTCTGTATCATTTCTTCCGGATAGGTTCTCTCACTAGGATTGATTGAGCTACCTGAGGCAAAGGGCCAAAGATGACATGATAAGTGAGCCCCTGATATGTATAATAGAGACACTACTTTTATACTTTAATGAAACTTGCCAGATATATCCAGGTAAGCCTCAGGAAGAATAGGAGGGCCATTGTCAATGGGTTTTCCAGAACCATTAAAAATTCGACCAAGCATGTCCAAAGAGACGGGAGTTTTTAAAACCTGGAAACAAGTCGAAGCACAATTGTTATAAAATTGAAGTTTAAAAGCAAGAGCCAAGAGAAGTGAAAGATTTTAGAACTCGAAATTGCATGCACTGTTTCGTACAAAAAATGAATTAACAATTTAATAGAGATACAACAGTGTCAAATCCAGGGATGGGAATCGAAGTAAGCTCTGGGTTGACGGGTCATGTTCACAGTTCAGTTGAGACACCGAGCCACATTGCATCACTGAAAGAGCATGATTCTCATAGATAAAGCTAACACAAATCAAACAACTGTACCTCCCCTGTAAACTGGACAGTTGTATATTTGTTGTCAATTCCGGAAGTTCCCTCAAAAACCTGGTAAATACAAAAGGTAAGGAAATTAGTTTTCAGGATGAATGTCGCTTCAAAGTTCACTAGAACTGCACTGAAAGTATTGAAGCTACAATGTAAAGTGAAAAAGTCAGCAAAGAAATCTGAATTCGCCAACTCTATGATGGTAATCACCTGAACAACAGCTTTCTCTCCATCGACCTCCAGCACCTGTCCACGTCGGGTTGTACCATCTCCTAGGCGAATATTAACAATTTCTTGGTACTTGGGTCCCTGACATAGTTTCAGAAATACATTTAAACGCTATTGTTCTGAGATATACATTGCAAAGATTTCTGTGTATGACCCACAGAAAAAACTGGGAGAACTTTCGATCACCTTGACTTTGTCCAAAATAACCAGAGGTCCCGCAACTCCAGAGACGGTTCTGTATTCTGCAAACATTTAAAAAATAAAAAAAGGTGATGGACATGTTCGAGTCTAGCCCAGATGACTGCAAACCAAATTCAAACTTGTGAAGATTAACTACAAAAGCTATACTTTCAGCCTTTCAGGATTTCACCGAATGCTTCTAGTCCTACCTTAGTTCCTAAAACTTGAATGATCAATATGGAAAAATGTGCAGGTATCGCGCAAGAAACTAAACTAATGATAAATGAACGTTTATAAGCACAGTTGAAAAATAATCATCTACTTATGTGAACAAAGAGAAGATAACTTAAGCGAGAACATACCTATACCAATCTCTAGAGTTCCCTCGTCCGTGTGGATGTTGTTTTCTGCACCCATATTAAACCTGCAAATCCACATCATCCCAAACCAAACAGAAATTCAGCAAGGGACTACCAAATACAGTAGAAGCTTTTTTAGATAGGATAACATAATTCCAATTGTGCACTGCAAAACGTAACCTGCTCCATCATCTCTCAAAAAAAATCACATGACAAATATAAGTAGAGGTAATACGCAGGTTATCTTAATTTCATTCGACAAATTCTCTTTCTTCAAGTCGATAAGCAAACAACATTTTTAAGGTAACTACGCTTGATATCGCGCAACTACCTTAAACGAAACTGGAATCCACCATTAACAACAATCAAGCGCTGAGCTTCCAGATTGAATCACGACAGCAATTATGCATCACATTCAGCAAACTAATACAATCAAATAGTTTGTTCATAATATGATTTCTCCTTAAAATCAACGAAAAACACACAACAGTTTGATCAAAATTTACGATGAAATTTTACACAGCGATTGCAACAATAAATCAAACGGGTGGATCGAATCATAAATCAAACGGGTGGAAATTGTTGAGATTGAAGGTTCGAAAAATCGATCGGGAAAGTGACGTACCTTTTTTCTGGCTTTTCGAAATCGGAGACAGCGATAGGGAGAGAGAAGAGAAAGGAAGGGTAAGAACTAAGAAGAGACTGAAATGGATGGTCAAGAGCGAAAATTCGATATTCAGATCTAATAATAATAATAATTTTAATAATTGATTTATTGGATTTGTGCTCGATTTTATGTGGAGCCTCGATTACATTAAATTTGAGTTGAAAAAATTGTACTTTGATCAATTAAGATGTTCCAAATAATATATTTTCACTGTGAAGAATGATCTTAAGTTAAGGTTGAACTCGTCTCCATTGTACAAAGGAAAAACAAGAGGAAGGGAAAAAAACATTACTTTATTTATCTAAGATAAAAAAAAATTAGGACATTCATCTTCAACGTAGCATGATTTACAAAAAGGTACACAGATCAAAATAATGAAAGGATAACACAGTGAAAACAAATGTAGAAATTAAAAAAAAAAATGTGCCTAAGAAACACGGTTACGATCATTGTCACCTTGGAAGTCCATCGTTTCAAGCTTCTTCAGAGTTCCCAACTATTGTCAAGTATTAAACTTCGGTTATGAAAAAAAAGGTTACAAGTGTACATTTTAAAGAAATCAAAGGGCTGCTCAGGCTCTCTCTTCTTAATCTTTTGTAATAGAAACCTGTATTCACATGAGAGAAATAGTACAACAGGTAATAATGACACGTCAGGTGGTAGCGAGACCAGTCGGTCTAAGGGTATTGCCGCCTCCCTTGATGGATACATTGGGAGTTTGGACCGAACTAGCCCTGCTCACAAGATGTGAGTCGAGAAACAACACGATTACAGTGATGTCATCGTGGAAATGCCGCCGTACCCCACGTTCGATTTTCTTCAGGTCCGAGTATCTCATCTCCCGCTTCTTAGCTGCCTCTTGTAATGCTGTTTTGACCAATCTCTTTGCACTCCCCTGCTCAATACAAAAAATAACCCTTTTGTTTACTCAAATAGATTTTGTTTCATAAAGGAAAAACTAAATAATCGGCTGTACATCCTTCATTCTCATATAATCCTCAAAAGCAATGGTTATAAAAGCTACTCATGTGGATTAAAAAAGAGGAAAGCACTCGAACTTAGCCAAAAAAAATATATATAAGTGATTTGGCGATGAAAAACTAATGTGAAGAAATTTAAGATTTGTGATTTTTTGAAATTAACCTTGGCAACAGTGATATTCAAGCACATGTAGCCACAGAAAACTATAGTGTTGGTTATATACGAAAATAAAAAAACTTGCAATAAGTACAAGCACCAGTGAAAGAAAATATAGATTAACTGGGAACTAATAGGCCGTGTAGTTACCAAAGACAACTTGAACCAAATGCTTTGCTTAACTCATATACTTTAAGTATTTTTATACTTTTACTTGTTTCATACCATGATACTAGAAGAAAAACAAATCACACACTACTATACTAGACAAGCATATTGACCATATGGGATATGGCCATATATAACATTTTTTCCACTATTTAGGCAGAGAGTAAACAAATATACAACAAATACAATATGTCCCCACATGTCATAACCGAACCCAGTCTGCAGGCTCTTGATCACAATATAAAATCACAAGGGTGCCGCATACCAATACAGTTCAATTAAAAAACCCGAAGGTGTGTATGTTTATCTTACATTGCGTGGATGATTTTGGACTATATCAACTGCTTCTTGGTTGGTGAGATGCTCCCAGAGGCCGTCCGATGCAAATATGATGAACTGGTCATGAGGAAGCAGTTGGTGCACCAAAATCGATGGGTCTGCACTCAAGATTGATCTTTTGAAAGGTTCGCGAAGTCGAAATTTTTGGTATAATGGTTCCCTGTTGTATTCAGTCTTTTTCAAATACACATCTCCAATAGATCTTGATATCTGTAGAATAACATACTCATTAGTCATTACCAACATATCATGGATGAAAAACCCAACTGCAATAATTTCCTTGCAAGAGTGAAAAAATAGTCCAAGCAGTAGAATCAGATATTGATTAAATCTTAACTCAAAAATGGGCAACAGGAGATACTCGAAGAGCATAATTTTTAAATAGCAGCAGAACTAGGTCAAACTACAAAGCCACGGCATTTCATACCAACCACGTTAAGCCTATCTAGGTCAAATATGTCATGCTTAGATTTTTGATAAATTCAACTTTACACTACAGGCCTTAGCAAACTCGAGCACACTAAGGAGAACTAAAAATTGGACATTTTTCCACAAAGACAAGCACCATAAAATTCAATGTTAAATTATTCAAGAAAATATGGCACAAGTACAATAAGATAGACTCAACTGCCATCAACAAGATCTTTTAATAGTCCTACTAGGTCAAACTACAAAGCTGCTAGATTCTCATCATCAAAATAAACATGTTTTGATAAAATACGTAAACCACAGATTCTGAGAAAATAAATTTTATAGCCAACCATAACTTGATCTAACATTAGAATGGAGTATTGAAAATGAAATTTCACAGCCGGTCAAAAAGGGATCTTTTATATAAACAGAAATAAAGTGAGAGAAAAGATAAACAGACCTGTATGATACCTTTCACACGCCACACATTATGCTTTAGAACTACAATTTGTGGGTCATCTGGGTGTAGGGACTGCAGTTCTTGTCTCACAGACTCAATACTCGCATTATGCTCGGCAGATAGCTGCATAGCAAGCACCTCCCCTGTCGCTTTAACAAGTCTTCCTAAAACAGCTCGTGAGTCGCCAAGGTTGGCGACATATAGAATTCCGCTGCAGATGATCCCAACAAGGCAGCATGAACCAACGGCTGCGATTTGAGGGTTCATAGGCCATTGTCTGCTCACGATTGAAAAAAACCCATCTTCTGTAGCTTGGAATGCCTTCTGAATGACCTCCACTGACATAGATTGATGTTCAGCAGTGAACCCTGCAAGATATGAAAAACCCAGCCAAATTAAGACTTTGCCACTATCAATTTTTTCCATTAAATTCGTATTTCCGATAAAACAGTACAAGCAGCATTAGCTACAATAATGAAATCCGAATATTAAACAGTTACAGTACTTTAAGTCATAGTTATTAGCAACCATTGAAACAAGAAAATCAGCAAAGTTTAGGGAGTGCATGTAATCATTAAAGAATTTTGATTACCAACTTTTGAAGGCAAGCATAACATTATTATTAATTATAATTACATTGTAGTGTTTGCAGACCAAGTTGTGTTTCTACTTCTTTATACTTTAATTATAGTCTAAAAGCAAAGAGAGAACCCTTCCGATTTTGATGATGTTTTTTTCTTTTACAAATATATAAACAGGTTTACAACATATTTAAACACTCCCAATGCATAAAAATCACTTCTGGCTACTATTTGCAAACACTGACAAATTCCTGATACTCAACTACTATTAGCTTAAAGTAACCAATGTTGCTAGCGATTCCAGATTATAATAAACTTCACCATACTTACTCTTCAGATGTTGGAAGAGATGCTCATTAATAAACCGTGCAGTCTCGGGTCCGCCATGCCCATCATAAACCCCAACAAAGGTCCCGTAGGGCCCCGATTCATTTAAGCTCAGGCAACCAGATTCGAGCTGGCTCTGATCCTCTAGTAAATTATTCGCTTGAACTACAGCCATCGAGAACTCCCCGTTAAAGTGTTGACCCGAGTCCTTGTACCAAAGAAGGCCATCTTGCCGGCCACTGAGCTCCGAACCCGAATGAACATATCTACCTGACTTCGGCCGAAAACAGGCCTTCAAAAAGTTTATTAACCCCGAAAACATCCCTCATCTCCTCCAAAACAACCTCCACATTATTAGCATCAGTACACGCAAGGTACCCTTTTTTCTTTGCAGAAATTGAACTCAATATCCCTCCTGGAATCAGCAGATGGACACAAGGACAAAAAAAAGCAACTTATAAGAAAAAAGGGATCCCAATGTGAATCAGATCTTTGACCAAAAACATGAGAATGACGCCGGCGAATATAATATACTAAGTCATAAAATTCAACACAAGGAAAAAAAAGGGGGGCGGTGAAACCCCACTTTTTTTTTCTTCTGTAGACCACTGTATCTAATTCTAGAAGGCCCGATTTCTTTGAAATCGCAAAACCCTGCAACAATTGAATCACTGCGAAACCTCTAGGTTGAATATACAATGTTTTGAGATGTGCGAATCGAGTTACCTGATTGCGATCTGAAATAGGGAGAGGTTTAGATCTGTGGATCCAACAAATGATATTAGCAGCTAGGAAGAAGAAGATGACGACGAGGTGAATGGAAAGAGAAAGCCGAGGGAGAGAGAGAAGAGAGATGATATTACTGTATAAATATTGGGTGTGTTTTGATTGTGGCAACTGGACTTAAAATCCCCCCATTAAAAACCAACCATGGAGAGCTTGAATCCAGCAAAGCAGATGACCAGTTTCTGGGGTCCACACTCTCTTATAGTGAGGGGAATCTACAGAGAAAGAGAGTGGAAAATAAAATAAAAGTAAATTAAAAAAAAAGTTATCAACAATTTAACATGGTACTTTGTCTAAGTTTATTTAAAAAAAAAAATTGTTAGTACTTCATATGTTTTAAATTTTGTTATAGCTATATATTTTGTTTTATATATGGAGATTATAGAAATGATAAGTTTTGATTTTCTAAACAATAAAAATGTGATTAAATATATATTTTTAAATTAAAAAAAAAAATGATAAGCTTAATGAAATTTAATAAATAGGTAAAAAAATAGAAATCTTATTGTATGGTGTGAATTTATTTTATTTAATTATGTGAATATTAGTTTTTGGATTATGTGAATAGGCAATTGAGACGAAACCAGTATTTTTATAAGTTGTTGAAGGAATTGGTGATTTTTTTTTTATAATGTTTGAGAGAATTTTTCTTAAATAGCTTACAAATTTAACATGTTTTGAGATAAATTGTTATATTGTTTGAATAAAATAAGATGAAAGAGTTTAAAAGATGTATGATATTTTTGTAATTAAAATGTTATGGAAGGTATGGAAAATAAAATTTTATTTGAAAATAAAATAATAAATAAATTACTTTTAAAAAAAATTATAAGTTTATAATAACTTATTTTCAATAAATAAATAAAAAAAGTTACCAAATCAATTGTTTGTGATTAAACTCCTTAAACATATCATATAAAGCCTTCTTTATGAGTAAATGTTAAAATATATGAATAAAACAATATGAACTTGTATTGTAATTTTTGTTCATCCACACGAAGATTATATAAGTACTAAATAATTTTAAACATTTTATAAGATATAAAAAATATTTTACTATAGTAAAATCACTTAATAGGGTCAAAATTTATTTTAAGAAATGTGGATTACAATTTGTATTCTCTATGTTTCGAAAAAAGTTTCAAAAATAAAATAAAATGTTGAAATTAAAAGTGATAGTACTCTACAATGATATTGTATTATTTAATACTCATTTTTTCTTTCTCAATATAGTTTCTGCATACCAAACGCTTCGATGGCAGATGTTGAATATCGGTTCAGCCCATTTCGAGTAGCACGTGGCCCAGTCGCGTATATTATTGGGGCGCGGGTACCCAATTGGCCCACCCAAATTTAAACGGTGGAGCCTATTTCATTTTTTCTCTTTTATCTTTTTGTTTTTCTTTTCATTTCTTTTTTTCACTTTTTTTTAATTGGAGTATTTCAATTTTTGATTATCCAATTGCAAGTATTTTTAAATTGTGAAATTAAATACTAAAGAGGGTATATTCTATTAGGATTTTATAGAATTTGACTGACCGACTTTATTATTAATTTATATAAATTTTTATAGATTTAAAATAATTGTAAAATATACTTCTTATTAATTTACTAGAGTTTGACTGACCGACTTTATTATTAATTTATATAAATTTTATAGATTTAAAATAATTGTAAAATATATGTCTTATTAATTTACGTAAGCTTTTATAAATCCAAATTTATATGATATATAAAAACAATCAATTTTTATAAAAAAAACCAAAAAAAAATTATTATTCTAATTTTTATTTGAATTACAAAATAATTTATTATTAATATCATATATAAATAATTAATTTTGATAAGATCGATTTTTTTATATATTATTTTTATTATTTTAATAGAGTGATTTGTGTAATTTTTGTTAAATGACAAACATTTGTTTTATTTTTATTTTTCGTGTTTTGGTATTCTTGTTGTAAAGAAATCCATAGAAATCTCTCATAATTATTAAAAATTTTGAAAAGTCAAATTTACTTATATTTTGTAAAGAGAATTTATCGATATCCATAAACTTTTAAAAATCCATTAAAATCCACATACTTTTGAATATCTACAAATTTTTTAAGACTTTTTAAAATACTAATTGAATACCTCGGATTTTAATAGACTTTTAAAAATCTGAATTGAATACACTTAGATTTTAAAAGTCCATTAAAATCCTACTCTCAATTGAATACATCCTTATAAGTTTTTATTATAATTTGAGTTAATATCATTTTACGTCCTGTAACTAAGGCCGAATCCAATTTTAGTCCTCCTTCTTTCAAACTCATGAAATGTCATCCTTTCCGTCAATTATTTCAGCCGGCCGTTAAGCATCGCTGACGTGGATATTGAGTCCGTCAAACCTAAGACACGCGGCGCAAATTCACTGGGCCGTTATTCCACGTGTATCCGGTTACAATTTCCCCCCAAAAATCGATGGCATTATTCGTAAATACATCCTAAAACACCACTGCTCCTATACCCTCAGAATTATTCATGCGTTATATTGGGGAATTTAGCTGAAACTGTAACACTTTCACTAGAACCCTAAAACTGCAAATCCGTCAATCCCAAATCAAAATCCCAAAATTCCGATTGAAAACCCTAATTCGAGTATGAGAGAGCAAGGAGGAACCGAAAATGATGAAGCCGGAGGAGGGAACAAGAAACGCAAATGGCAGGTTGAAGAAGATGCAGTTGGTTATGAGCCAAGAAATCCAGTTCTCATAAGGGCGTACGCTGGACCCCATACAGCAAGACAACCTGGTTGTCCTCCTCCTCAATACCCGCCGAGAGCCGTCTCCTTCTCACTCGTTTTCAAATGTGGTGGCATATTACTGAAGGAGTGTGATGCTATCTCTTTTGCAGAAGGTAAAGTTATAACTTTTGACTTCTTTTGTCGGGGTTGGATGAGTATAAACAAGTTGCATATGCTTTGTGAGCAAGAAGGAGTGAAGGGTAGTAGGAGGTTTTTTGGGTTGTCTGGATCTTCTTATCAACTGTTGGAAGATGATGTTGGTTTGAGTAGTTGGCTCACTGAACTAGGAAAGACTCACCTTGTTGAAATATATGTTGAGTTGGTTCAAGAAGATGATGTTCAAGTCACTGGTGAGAAAGAGCAAGAAACTGAGTTGGTTCAAGAAGATGAGTTGGTTCAAGAAGATGATGTTCAAGTCACTGGTGAGAAAGAGCAAGAAACTGAGTTGGTTCAAGAAGATGAGTTGGTTCAAGAAGATAATGTTCAAGTCACTGGTGAGAAAGAGCAAGAAACAGAGGGATTATTTGCATCTGTTGATGAGTTATTTACATCAGTTGATGAGGTGGGTGACTTAACTGGATTTGTAGAGACAGAGGTGGTTCAAGATGAACATCACCAACAGCAACTAAGAAGTCAGAAAGGGAAACAGGTGGTTCAAGATGATTTAACTGGTTTGGTAGACACAGATGTGTATCTAGAAGATGAATGTGATCACAGTGATGATGACATTGATGATGATGATTTTGTTGTTGGAGAGAATGAGGAGGTGAATAACTCTAGTGACAGTGCATCTGTGGTTGCAAGTGATGAGGAAGTTGCTGAGGAAGTTGCTGAGGTTGATGGCTGTGAAGATGAATACATGGTTTCAGATGGTGAATACTTTGATGAAAGGTTGGTTTCAGATGATGACAGGCCAGAGGAACCTCTAATCAAATTCAACAAGGATGTTGTGTATACTCCAGTATTCATGCTAGAGCAAGTGTTTCACAGTAAGGATCTGTTCAAGAAAGCAATCACATCACATGCTATTAATACTAAAAGATCATTGTACTTCCAGAAAAATGACAAGATCAGAGTGTATGCTAAATGTAGGGAGAAAGGATGTGATTGGGCATGTCATGCACTCAAGGTTGTTGGTGAGGCCACATTCAAGATCAGATTGTATAATGATGTACATAAATGCAGCCCTACTTTTCATGTTACTAATATGAAAAGTACTTGGTTAGGGGAGAAACATTTAGCAACCTTCCAAAGTGACCCTAAGAAAAATGTGAAAGCTTGGAGGAAGGAGGTGATGAGGGAGTATAATGTGAGTGTCTCTATAATGTGAGAAGGTACTTAAAAAGCTGAAAAGGCAGCAATCATCTTTGAAGTGCAGCAGATGCAAAGAAAGGGGACACAATATAAGGGGTTGCAAGAATCCACCAGCTCAGAATAAACCAACTCCATCTGAAGGTCCAGCAGCTCAGAATCAACCAACTCCATCTGAAGTTGTAGTGGATGATCAACAACCTACTACAATAGCTGAGAGTGGTGTAACCAGGCCTCCTAAAGAAATTCCTATTAGGGGAAGAGGGAGAAGGACACTTGGTCTAAGAGGAAGAGGTGTTGCACCTGTGGTCAGAGGAAGAGGGGTACCTACTGTTAGAGGTAGGGGTAGAGGTAGAGCTAGAGGAAGAGGGAGGGCTAATTCATCTACTGGAAGCAACCATGGATCAAGGGTAAGTGTAATTAATTAATCTCCAGCTATTTTGTTTATTTTTTAATTAACAATCCTTCCTCTTTTGTATACAGCTTCTAGGTGGCTTGTTAGATGAAGATGACACTGATTTTGAAGCCCTACTAAGTCAAGCCAATACTGGAATGATACCAGGACCTACACCTTGGGATCAGTTGAAAATGAGTACTAATTTAGCATCATCTAGCAGTGGGATCAGTAAGGGTTAGATGTCATGGTGTTCTGTTTTGGCCATGAAGAATTGAACATGATGTTTTAGTATTTTGTGTTATGAACAATGTTGGGAGTTGCCCTTTTGTTTTGGTGTTCTGTTTTGCCATGAACTGATTAACATGAGGTTTTGGTCTGAAATGCTTTTGGGATTAACTGTAGTCACAGTGGAAGTTTATGTAATGAATATTCTGCATTTCAGTTTATGTTATGTTTCAGTTTGATGTCTTATTACAGTTGTTTAATGGCAGATTGAGTTTTATGATTTACTGCATAACAACACAAAACAGGGACAAAACAATTCATTGAAACATAACAACATTCATTTCAGTAGTCTAGAACTGCAATTACAACATAACAACATTCATTGAAACACAAGGCACATTCATTTCAACAACAAAACAAGAACTGCAATTACAAGCAACAACACCATGAAAATTAGAACAACAACCAGCCTCATTAACCCTGCCATATCTGCATTTGACATTCGCAAAATCTTGAGATCAGTCTTCATTTTCATAATGGTTTGTGATGGAGGCACGTCATTTTCTGAATGGCTATCTTCTTGCAGATTTATAGGGTTACACCAGCTGTCGAATCTGTGCTCATAGCAATAGTAGTACAACTTCTGGAAATTTGGGGTTCTTGTTGAAACAAGTCGGATTTGAAGTTTCTTATCACATTTCTTGCAATTCCTTTCCTCATACTTCAAATGGCTCGCGGTGTCGACACCATTGAAATTCATTGAAGATGAAGACATGATACTAAGACGGGAAATGAAAAAAATTAGGGTTCACGATTTGGGGCATCGTGATTCAAAAACAATGAAAAAAACTTACCTTCAATTAGGGTTTTCTTGTGTCGAATCTTGTGGTGGTCGATTCCAGAATCAGATTACTCGAATCTTGTGGTGACTCTCTCCTTGAATGATTTTCTTCTTCAAAAATTAGGGTTGGATCGGAATGAAAAGGGGGAAATGAGACAATCCCGTTTTTTTATTCTGGTATAGTTTTTAATATTACGAAAATGCCATTATAATTTATCCGAAAATGAAATTGTATTTCCACGTCAGCGATGCTTAACGGCCGGCTGAAATAATTGACGGAAAGGATGACATTTCATGAGTTTGAAAGAAGGAGGACTAAAATTGGATTCGGCCTTAGTTACAGGACGTAAAATGATATTAACTCTTATAATTTTGTAAAAATTACTCAATATTGCTCTACTTTATTATTTCATCTAATTTATAAAATAACAATTAAATATTAAATCAACATTAATCACACTATTACAATTTTTTTTATCAAAAAGTTAAAAATTAAATTTTTTTCTTAAACTTTGCGTTCAGAAAAATTGTCAAAGTTTGATCAATAACACCTTAAAATGTTATGTTAAGGTAATAATGCATTCAAACTTACATTTGAGCTTTAAGATCTATTTACACCTGATGTAAGATATTTAACACGCTCTATCATGAGTAGACTAGGTTTTGTCGACTCTTCTTATGGGTATAGTGTCATCTATGAGCAAGCAGGAAATTTCATCGTTCGAAAACAAATTATCGTGTTAAGTCTGCTTTGAGTTTTAAGATTTATTTTCAATATGAGATACTTAACAAAGTGGTCATGCATTTACGAAAAAGATAAAACTTTTCATATGTCTAAAGTTTATTCATTTATTTGACACATAAATAAAAAACAAATAATTTTTTGATTGCTTGAAAAAAATGTATATTAAAATAAAAAAAATCAAATTTTAAATGTAAGTGAATTTAGAAAAGTAAAAATAAAATAAAATTGTATTTTAAAATAAAAATATTCAATAATTATTTCACTTTAATTTATGTAAATTTAACTTAGAATGTCTAAAAAAAAAGTATTAGTGGAGGAGAGGGAGAGACCGAGATAGTAATAGTAGGAGTATTATTTATGAGTTCACTTTTGATTATTTCTTTCACACAAATTCAACTCTGAAATGTCATTGTGAGGTGGGCTAGGAAAATAGTAAAATGGATAGTACGCAGAGTAATTGATTTTTTTAAGAAGTATTTATGAAAAGGGATATTTTGATTTATTAATTTACTTGTTAAACCTTATAAAATATACTTTCTAATTCAGGATATATTTTTTTTTAATTATTTAGGGTATTATTAATTTTATAATTATAAAAAAGAGTAAAATAATTACTATTTTACCCTTGACGGTTAATAAATAACCACCTCTATGTTTAAATACAAAAAGGGTATTTTTGGAATTTTACTTAAATTTATAATTAAGAAAATCAATTCACTTAATTATAATCAATTATTTAAACTTACTTTTCTTCAAAAATCATCCTTTTTTTAATTGAAATTTGATTTGACTTTGACCAAGAAATGCACGGCCGATCGGAATTGCGTATCCTTATCTTAACATAACCACCACCGGTACCAAATAACAATATCAGTCAACCACAACCGCACACGATTGTGTATCCCATCAATCTCTCTATATACTCCTACTATATTGTATATACTCCTCTTTGTCATTTCCATTAAATATACTTTTCTCATGAAATTTCAGAATTTTGATTATCAAGTTAAAAGAAATTGTTAGTCACGAGTTTTGATAAAATTTCGTAAAATACTTCAAATTAAAATTGTTTACTACATTATTGTTCGCCAAAATTCAAATTTAATGATTATATTAATATAAAACTGTCATTTAAATATTATATTTGGAGAGGGAAAATAATGTAGCAAAAGCATTTCATATTCGTTGATTAGGAATAAGAATTAAGAAATCAAACTTTCGATAATTCATAAGAATAAAAAATCTTATAAAACAAATAAACTTTTTATTTCATATTAAAATCAACTATTGAATTCAATGACAATAACCTTAACACATTTATGCTTATTATAAGATAAATAAATTATAAATAAATAAACTAATTAAATATTGAGCTTCAAATAATATAACACTTTCGGTATTTATATCATTCTTTCCTTCTAATTGAAGGTTCGGTCGCTAACCTGGAAGATATTCTTCAATGTCATCCATCAACGTCGGGATCAAACACCAACCGTCGACGACCCTTAGCAAGGGTAACTTTGCACGCTATCATGGAAGCGACCAACTGGTCATGTCATGTAGCACGGTGATACCATAGAGGGTATAGAAGGCCGCAATCATGATAAAAAAAACACCTGGGTCGACGTGGACCAAGAAAATTCGAAAATACAAAATCGAAGGACCACATGTCAATGGCACATACACAATATGAATGGGCGCACTTGATTAATAGCTGAGAGATGAGGATGTGGCGCAAGTGCAACGACAAGATGGTGCGGCGCAGTTGCGCAGCGACATGATAATGTGGCGTTGGTGCATCGTCAAGATGTTGTGACTCTAGTGCAGCGACAACTGGATGATGCAAATCGTCTCAAATCGGCTTGTCATCTCAGACCGTGGCTGATTCGTCTTTCGAATCATTATCTCAAATCACACCATTGTCGTCATCGATCACTTCAATATCCCAAAATATAGATGAGTAGTCATCATCAAATCGAGGTGGAGCAACATTTGGAGTGGGTTCATCACCAAGGGTGCGCCTAGACATGTAGATTGATTGGTGTTAAGTTTTCGGTAGAACATAAGCGAGAGCAAGTCGGATCTCTTCTATGTCAGTCGTACAAACCTTTACCTAGCGGCTCAAGGTAGTGACGTCGGCGTGACGACGGACTGTGGCCTCAGCGTCGGGGTCAGGGATATGATGACGACGAGACATTGTATTTGGCTCTGATGGCTTCGTTGTTTCTAAAGAATACTAGAGAATTAAAAGATCAAAGTTTGTTAATTCTAAAAATAACAAAAATTGATTAAAAAAAACTCAGAAAAAACAAAACAAAACAAAACAAAACAAAACATTGATACGAAAAACTCTTTTTTTTTAATTTAATTTTAAAAACAATTGTAGAACACAATGAAAAAAACGACTTATAAATAGTACTGTAAAATACTTGAGCTTTATTAAAAAAATAGATAAATAAATAACATAATTAATTAAGTAATATAATGCTTGAAATCTACACCACAAAATGGTATTAACTATTTAAGTGACCATTGAAAAATTACTTAACCTGTCATTAAAAAAATATTAGCTCATATTTCATTTGAAAATATGAATCAATCATTAAAAAATTAATTTAGCTAATGTTTTATTTGAAAAGATGAATGAAGTGTTACCCCTTATATTTTGAAGAAATGTTTGAAGATAATTTTTTTTTTTCAATTCTTAATTGAATTATTAATGATTATTATATGCTAAAAATATAATTTTGATAATTGTAGAAGATGCACAATTAAAATATAAACTTATTAAAGAGGAGATGTATAAGTTAAACTTTGAATATGCACTTTTAAACCAAATTCAATGGAATTAAATTGAAATTAAGTTTAAAAACTTATATCAATAATTAGGAGTGTTCATAAAATGGTCTGGATCGGAAACCGGCCAGGAATTGGATTGGTTCAGTCTGGACCGGTAAAATTTCGGACCACTTTTCGGTTCGACTAAAAATGAGATTTCGATTTCCGGTCCGATTTCGATTAAAAATCAATAAAATTCGATCTGCACCGGATTAAGCCGAATTTAATATATATATATAATAATATAAATTTTTATATTTGAAAAAAAATAACTTGATAAATTGTTTATTTTTTAGTTTAAAAATTATTTTACTTATCAAATATAATTTTTATATTAACTAAAATTTTCACTATATATTAAATAATTAATATTTAATATAACAAAATAATTTATAAATAAAAAAAAAAAATACATTTTTTAATTTTTAAAATATTTTATTATTTAAAAATAATATTTTATTTTTATCGAATAAAATTTAAAATTTATAAATATAAAAATTAATTTTAATTATAATTTTATATTTAATTTATTAAAATTATAAATTATTCTGGTTTTATCCGATCCAAACCCGGACCGGAACCGAATATACCCATCCAGTTTGGTCTGAACCGGTACTATCAATGGCGGAGTCAGGATAATTTTTCAGGGTGGGCTATGGTATTTTTTTTTAGGGTGGGCTATAATAAAAAAAATGAGAAATGTAAAAGAAATACTCATAAGCTTAAAAAAAGAAATGTGGATTGCTATGGTATTTTTTTTTAGGGTGGGCTATAATAAAAAAAATGAGAAATGTAAAAGAAATACTCATAAGCTTAAAAAAAGAAACCTTTTCAACTTATATGTGGTACTTTAGCCAATACAGCTACAATACTACTCCCTCGGTCCAAAGACAGTTGTCATACTTTCCTTTTTGGGGTGTTCAACAATAGTTGACACACCCCAAAAAAGGAAATAATTATTCTAACTTTTTCATTTTAATATACAATTTTATTCTACTTTACCCCACCTACTTTTTAAACTTTACTCACAACTACTTTATTTTTCACTTTTAAAATATATTTTTACCTTTTATTTTTCAATTAAAAAATACAAAAATAATAATTTTCTTAAACTCCGTGTCCAGGAAAGTATGACATCTATTAATGGCCGGAGGGAGTACTTTCTAAATTATTGCATATAGTTATATATATACTCAGCTTTCAAAAATCAGGGTGGGCTATAGCCCACCCCAGCCATTGAATCGCTCCGCCCTTGGGTACTATCTCAGTCCGATTTTCAGGTTATGATTAGGGGTGGGGAAAAATATCGAAATACCGAACTTATCGTACCGAAAAATGCCGAAAAATACCGAATTTTTGATATATTGAATTTTTTGGTATGGTATAATACCGTATCGATAATTTTCGGTACGGTATTGGTATGAAATTTTTAATATTTCGGTATATAACGATATATCGATAATAGTCGATATAGTTCGATATTTCGGATATATATATACTTCGGTAATAAAAAAAAAATCGGTATGATTCGGTATATCGATATTTTTGGTATAATTCGATAATAAAAATTTCAATATGATTTGGTATATCGATATTTTCTGTATACCGAAAGTTCGGTACGATATCGATATGAATTTTTCTGATACCGAAATTTTGGTATATCGATAATCGGTATACCGAAATTTTCGGTACGGTATCGGTATGACCATTTCGGTACGGTACGATACGATATCCCAACCCTAGTTATGATTTTTCATGATTCCGAGTCCGGTCTAATCCGGTTCCGATCAGGTTTTGGATCGATGAACACCCTATCAATAATGTGAGTATTTCAATTGTTTTTAAATTATAGAAGTAATATTTTATAAATTTTTTTGTTTGGTTTTATAAAAAAAAAATCATTTTTTTTTAAAATGGAACTGAGCTAAATTAAAATGCACACATAAAATGAATGATCTGTTTTTTTGTACTTAATTTCAATGGGTGATTTTATTTGCATCCCAAAAATTTATAAGTTCCCCCCATTACTTTATTCACCCCACTATTAAAAATTTTAATTTATATTTTTACTGTATACCAAATATACATTTTATTATTAAAAAAACTAAAAATACACATTCCAAAACAATAAATAACTACGCGATTTCAAAATATTACAATTATTTATCAAAATTAATAATAAAATGTAAGAATTAAAAAAATATATCGATAATAATAATGAATTTTATTTTGATATAATTTATATTAATGAAAAAAATCTGATAAAATTTATATTATACTGATAAAAACTGATAAAATTTATCGGGGCTTAAAATATTATTGAGGTTTAAAATTTATATTAACGTTAATGACTAATAAACCCCGATAATAAATACTGATTATAATCGTGCTATAAGTACGTTAAAATATTACAAAATACTGATTACACCCCGATAAAATTTATCGGGGTTTAAAATATTATTGGGGTTTAAAATTTATATTAACGTTAATGACTAATAAACCCCGATAATAAATACTGATTATAATCGTGCTATAAGTACGTTAAAATATTACAAAATACTGATTACACCCCGATAATAAATACTGATTATAATCGTGCTATAAGTACGTTAAAATATTACAAAATACTGATTATAATCGTGCTATAAGTACGTTAAAATATTACAATTATTTATTAAAATTAATAATAAAACGTAAAAAAAAAAAAAACAATCACCCCATAATAATAAGAATGAAGAAAAATTTGATAAAATTTATATCATATATATACATATAGCAAAATTTTATTAAGAAAATTAAAAAATAAAAAGTGTTAAAAAAATTCAAAATAAACAAAGATTAAAAAAAATAAAAAATTGAAAAAAAATACAATTAAAAAAATTAATATAAATGAATAACATTAGTTGAAAAAATAAATAATACATACAGTAATTTATATTGAATGTGAATTAATATTTTAAATTGATACTCGAATTATTTATTAACATAAAATAATTAATACTTAATAAAATAAGAACAATTTATTAATTAGAAGATAAATACATTATTTAATATAATAATTAACTTAATAAAATAAGAACAATTTATTAATTGGAAGATAAATACATTATTTAATATATTAATTATAAATATTTTTATTTAATTATAGTAATATATGGTTTTGCGCTAGATTTACTAATTGAATAAATAAATATAATATTAAGGATATTTTAGACTTTTAAGTTAGTGATTTATATATAAATATAAATATGTGGTGTACTTATAAAAATTAGTAGTGCAAATAAAATTACCCAATTTCAATTCAATTTTTAGGAGAGTGTATTCATTCAAGACTCTAGAGGATTTCAATGGACTTTTAAAGTCTAGGGGTATTCAATACGGATTTTTAAAAGTCCATTAAAATCTTGAGGTATTCAATACCGATTTTAAAAAGTCTTTAAAAATCTACCGGTATTCAAAAGTCAATGGATTTTAAAAGTCTATGGATTTTTATGGATTTCATTTTCAAAATACAAAAGAATTCAAGTCTTTGAAATCTCTCCTAATTACGTGAGATTTCTATGGATTTCTATTTTAATTATTAATTTATTATTAAAAAATAATAAAACATAAAAAAATATATAAATAAACATAATAAAAGTAAAAACATGAAAAAAATAAAAAAACAAAATAAAATAAATTTTTCAAAAAATAATATATTATTATATATTGAATATATAATAATAAATTATAATAATATTAAAAATTAATATGTTAGTATATGTTGATATATATAAAAATAATATTAAAATTATTGAATATATTAATAAATTTTTATTTGGTGAAAAATTATACTTGTATAATAATTGTAAAAATAAAAAAAAAATATTTAACATTTTATTTTAAAAAAATACATACTTTTTGTAATTTAAAATATATATATATATATATATATATATATATATATATATAGTTTACATTTGAATTTATTATTTCAAAATTGAAATTTGGTCAAAAATTAAAATTTTAAGTTTTCTAAAAACGAACAAAAAAATTAAAATTAAACATTTTATTTTTAAGTAAAAATGAATTTTGAATTTCAAAATTAAAAATATAAAATATAAAAATTAATATAAATCAATAAAAAAAGTCATTCAAACTCTATGAAAATCCAATAACAGTCAGTCAAACTCTATATAGACTCTGTGGATTTTTTAAATCCACGAAAGTCAATAGACTTTTTAAAGTCCAAAAAAATCTAATGAAATCCTAATTGAATACACCCTACTTAGTTTATATCGGTCGTTCTTTTGAACTTAATTTACTCAATTTCAATTCAATTTAGTTTAAATCGATTTAGAGCACGTTTGAATAATCTATTTAATATATAAATCTAGACTCTGATCCTGGACAATGTGAAAACAAAAAACTACACTATAAAAAATGAGCATGTTCACAATATGTGGCACAAACAAGCTTTTATTAGTCAAAATTTGATTATGTGGCTTTTCTTTATCATAATAAATATGACGTGACTTTTAATTAACTATAGTAATTTAATTATTTATGATTTGAAATAGCATCATTACCTATTAATTAGCTATGGTAATGGCGTATTAATTACCTATGTTAATGATAATATACATGCATTACCTAATTATATTTATTTCCTATTTTGTAAATAGTAATAATCTATTTGGTAAAACTTCATAATTTGGTCAAATATATACTTATTAACACTAATATTATATTATAAATATTTTTTGACGAATGCACCGAATTATATACTTATTAATTATTAATATTCTTGGTTGGATATTTTTAAATAAAATGACAAGAAAATGAATATTTCATTCTGAATATAGAATAAACAATTTTAAAATATTAATACATCAATACAATTGAAAACTAAAACTATCACGATTAATATTAATGCATCAATATAAATAATTAATTAAAACAACCGGTTTTATGTATTTTTGAATTTAAATTAATTGGATATTCATTTACTTATTTAAATTCCTTAATTATAATAATTATCTTCTTAAATCAATTCAAAATAATAATAAATATACTATTTTTTGTTCTTCAATTAAATCACGGGACTAAAATAAATATGACGAATTTATTTAGTCCTCCTGCATATTCGTTGAGTCATTTAATTAGACTCCACAAAATCCATCAATTCTTTAAATAAATTATTAATTTATGGTATAATAATATTTTATTTTCATTCGATCAAATTATATATAAATTGATTATTCTTCATCATTTTTATTGCTCTCACCAATTATTTAATTTTCTCTTTTATGATTTTTTTATCCTCTTTTTTTATAATTTATGAACTTGCATTATTGATGAATTGATGTGTTTTTTTTTTCAGGTCAAAACGTAAGTAATTAATATTTTTGTTTATGTTGTTGTCGATCTAACTAATACAAAATATAATTTAAAAGTTTGTATTTTTTTGTAGATGGCAATGTAAGTATTTTAACACAAAACCTATTTATCGCTATTTTTTTTATTGTTTTTGATTTATGATAATCAAAAAATGGTATAATTTGGAGTGACTTTGACAGGTGGGGATGGGAACACGGACCACTACTGCGCGGTGGCAGCGGCCGGAGGACATGACTACCTCGAGAGCCGCCTTACAGGATCAACCCGAACCTCCCGGGCCTACCATATACCATTGCCGTTTGTGGCTTCAATTGTCTTCTGCCGCTACAAACCTTCCTACTCGGCGGAACTCCTTAAACATGGCCACAGTTAAATAAGTACAATATCATTATTAACAAAAAATGTTTTTTTATTTATTTACATTTTGTTTGTTTTTTTATGTTTATTTGATTATTTATTTTCTTAATTTTTAATAAATAAATTTGTTTCTTTCTATTTTTTGTTTAGATTGCACTGTAAGTATTTAATTTAATTATTGAAATTGATCTAAAAGTTGTACTACAATATTTGTATTTTTTGCAGGCCTTCAGTGTAAGTAATTTTATGTTTTTTTTTTTTTTGCGTATAAATCGATTAAAATCGTTGATTAATTTTCTACTTCACGGTTGAAGGACCCCCAAATTTCGCATCGCAGATCGGCACCTTGACTCATCTTCTCGCCAGCGGAGGAGTCGTCGAAGCCTTAAGCAAAGCTTCGCTTGCATGACTAACTATTCTCTTATAGGTTTCAAAAAATCGGTTCGTTTTTTTTTTTCTTTTTTGCACTATAATCTTAGTATTCTTTTATTATATTTCTTTTAATTTAATTTATGTTTATTTTTTAGTATCCTTTTATTATATTTCTTTTAATTTAATTTATGTTTATTTTTTCTTCATAGTGTATGTCATTATTACAATAAAATAAACATATTATTGATATTGTTTTTTTGCAAGAGATATTTTAATTTATATTATTTACTAATCATGTTTAATTATTGTTTTGATAATCATTGTATTATTTATTACCTTACCTTTTTTTTAAAAAAGTTTCTTTTAATAAAAATGTAATTTTTAAAAGTTTTTTTTACTAAAAATGTAATTTTTTTGCAGGCAATGAGGTTTCTTAATAATTATTTTCAATTATTTTTTTGTTTTAATACTTTGTTTTGCTCATAACAACTAATTAACTAATGAATACCCCATTTGACCTATTGCCATATAGCTACTTAATAGGAACTCTTTAGTAATATTTTTGGATATGTTATTACATTTAATATATTATTTAATATATTATATCTATTTAAAATTGTTATTACATGTTAATGAATATATTTTTTTTTTTGATAAAGGTCAATCACATATAAAAGAAAAAGGTATAATACAGTACAACGCATAGGGAATAAAAACCCTATCGCTTCACCGAGCTAAAAGACTAGCTCTCCAACCAACCAACAAAGCATATAACACTAAAAAATACAAACACAATCACCAGGCTATATGTCATACCCTCTTCAATGCACGTGCCTGAAGAGAATCTGGAAGTCGTAACGAGTGGATCCTCTCCCGTATGATAGAGATCGCCTGAGAAGCCACCACTCCAGACGACACCGAACGAGTTTCATGTATCCTCGTGTTCCTCTCGAGCCAAATAAAATATATGAGCAGCAAGAAGTCCAAGATACGCACAAGATATCATCAAGTGCCTCCCACGCCATCGACTAGAGGCCCGTAAAACAGCACTATGCCAACCACCACTTGGCCATAAAAACCCCACCTCCACCTTTAGTCTCCGCAAGCAATCTCGTGAGAAGGGGCACTCAAAGAAAAGGTGGGAGTGTGTCTCGCTGCTCTCCCCACCACAAAGTACACACGAGTCATCCCCTCGACCAATCCAACGCTTATCCCTAGTCGGTAACCGACCACGGATAGCCATCCAAAGAATGAAACAATGTCGTGGAATACGTCCTGGTCCAGTCAAAAGAGCAGCCCACGACACCTTGGGGCCCTCCGGGCGAAAAAGAGTGTATGCCGAGTCAGAGGTGTAGGTCCCTGATCGATGTAAAGTCCACCACACTGTATCTGTCCTCACATCTATACTCGGCAAACCACCCATAAGATCAACGAACTCCGTCGCAAAATCTGCTGGCCACCTCCAAACCCCATCTACAATGACCATACTCAGCGACGCAGCCCTAGGAAGCCTCCTAAACCACAGTCCCAACTGAAACACTTCCTCCAATCGACCTAGGGGATGCCACGGGTCCCTCCAAAGGTAAAACTGCGATCCATCCCCGACCTGCATCTGTATAGGTGGTAACACAGCTGGGCGTAGTTTTAGTAGTTGGCGCCAACTCCAGGAGCATGCCCTTGGCACCTTAGCACTCCAAAAGGAATGTCTCCTCAGTCGATTCTCCTGAATCCAACTGACCCAAACAGATTCCGGATCCTGACTCAGAATAGCCCAGATGTGTCTGGTCATAAGGGCTCGATTCTGAGCAGTGAGATCACGGATACCCAGTCCACCCTCACTAGCAGGCCGACAAATATCAACCCATCGGACCTTGGCGTACCCCTTGTCGCACAAACCAAACCAAAGAAATCTCCTCAGCCTCTTCTCAATCTCCTCGATAATCCCCTGGGGGAGTATGAACACACTAGCCCAGTAGATATGTAGCGTACCAAGAACTGATCGAATCAACTGTAAACGCCCTGCATAAGATAGGGTACGAGAGGTCCAGGAACCCAGTCTAGCATCAATCCTCTGTAGCAGGGGAGCACAATTTCTCAGACTCAACTGAGAGGAGATCAAAGGAACCCCCAAATATCGCACCGGAAGGGTCCCAACCGGGAAGTCAAAGACTGGCTGGAGGATCGACACATCATCCTGTGCCTGAAGGGAGAGAAAAATGTTACTCTTATCTACATTCGCATGTAGACCAGAGTAAGTCGAGAAAAGCTGCACTCCCCGTCTAAGTGTAGCGATGGACACAGGGTCAGCGTGACAAGCAAGCAATAGGTCATCAGCAAAACTCAGCATATTTCAGAGATTCGAAAATAATTAATAAAATATGTGAATTTTTTTGATATATGGAAATAAATATCTATTCCCAATTTATATAAACTACAAAATATATATTCCTCAAAGCAATAAATCTCTTGCTTATTTGTTCTCAATTTGTATATTTATTTTATTTCATGCTATAACTAAATGTTAAGATATTTTATACCAAAATAAATTAATTCTATAATACTAATATTCATATGTACACGATAAGAAGATATTCTAAATGATGGTATTTCCTCAACCAAGTGGTTGACTATATTGAGAATATATTCAGTAGTAAAAAATTATATGAAATGAAATATATCACATTTCTTAATTAATAAACTACATTACAATTTTTCAATGAAATATATATACACTACAAGAAAAAGTATTTTTTGTGAATATTTTTTGTGACGCTTTAACGTTGTTAATATAAATTCATATATAGTGACAAAAATTATTATAAATGATAAGACTACAGACCTCTTAATTTTTATTAATTAGCATAATTCCAAACTTATTATTTGATTACCATAAAATAGATTATATACTTATAATTACATATTATATTTTAAGTAGTTTTAAATTTTGTCAAATATATACTATGATTTTATAAAGTTGTCAATACATACACAATATTGTAATGTGATTTATGTGTCAATACATACGCAATATTTTTCATTAATTAATATATTTCTTTATGCAATTACGCAAAGGAATAAAAATTATTAATTAATTACAATAATTACGCAATATGTCATGTAATTTACGCAATATTTTTTTATTTTCCATTAATTAATATGTTTTGTATGCAATTACGCAAAGAAATAAAATTAATTAATTAGTTAGAACGATTACGCAATTGCGAAATTTTATAAAATCATTAATTACATAAATTACGCAATTAACTAATATAACAAAAATAATTAATTACAAAAATTAACGTATTATTTCTAATTTTGTTTATAAATAAACTAATAAAATAAATTTGTTTAACATATTATTTCTAATTTTGTTTATAAATAATCTAATAAAATAAATTTGTTTAACATATTTTAAATTATATTTTAATAAATGTTAATTAAGTGATACTGAAAACAAAATAATATGATAATTTAGGTATCATTTTTTTTAAACTAAAAAATTTACATTAAATATTCCTGTGCATCGCACAGGGATTAAATTACTAGTTTTATTTAAAAGAGCATGTTAAGTTGTTTTATGAGTTGATAAGCTGTCATTTCTTATTTAATAAATAAGTTGTTAAAAGGTTTGGATAAAATAGATATATGAACTTAAAATGTTAATTTGTTTGGCAATTTATCTTATATAAGTAAAATTACTAAAAATAAATTATTATATATGAAAAAAAATTAAAAATAATTATATTAACTAAACAATAAATTTGGAATTTTTGTATATATATAAAATGTAATAATTTTAAGGGTATTTTGAACTTTTATCGTTTAAGTTACAAGAGCTTATAAACTGTATAAATAAAATACATCTCCCTAATTTTTATGTTTTTTAAGACTTTTTTTTTTTAAACTATATCAAACAAATTTTAGGAGCTTATAAGCTCTTAAACAACTTATAAGATGTTTTAAGAAGCTTATAAGCTCAGCCCAAACATGCTCTTAGCCAATGCAGTTAACTTCATAATAATTCAATTCAACTCGATTAAATTCGTTTAAAAATAAATTAAAATTAAATAAAAAAAATAATAATTCGAATTAATAATTTGAAGTGTACAATTTAATTAATGTCAGAATATTTTTAATATTTTTAATTCACTTCAATTTAGATCTATTCCATTCATTTTATTTAAATTTAATTAAATTCAATTTAAGCTAATTTAATTCAAAAGAATCCAAAAATCCAAAAGAACTTGTCTCAAATAAACTATTATTGAAATTAATTTCAAAACACATAACATGAATAGAGTGAATCTAATAATTTATAGTGGGAATACACTTTTTAAGCACAAATATAACAAATCTATTTATTTTGACACCCTTTATAAAACTACATTTATTCTAGACAATTTCAATTGGAAAAGTCCTCTTTACCTTTACTTTTTTTTTTTCTCTCAAATAATAATACAAAAAAGTTTTTAAAACCTCAAAATATCAAAAACAAAAAAGAGTGGGGCCCACGAAAATCAGATTTGAGGTTGGTGGAGGTGTTTATTGCATGCATTCATGCATCTTCCCCTACCTCCCCTCAAACCCTAAACCCATTTCAAGAAACCAAATCTTAATTCTCCCTCACACAAAAATCATCTCTCTTCAAGAACCTACTTCTGAGTATACGTGGGAAGGGCAGCCGAGTTCGTCGGTCGAAAGGTACGTCGAAAAGCGGCGATTCTGTTTTTTTTTTTTTTCCGATTTTCTGTCAAAAATCATAACTACACGGTGGCTACACGGTCGCTGAGATCTACCGTGTAGCCACCGTGTAGTTATGAAGATTATCCGGTGTCTCGGTTACACGGTGCTCGCACTACACGGTGTTTTCCGGTCACCGTGTACCGAATAGTGTCTCGGTTACACGGTGACAAGCTACACGGTAATCCAGCGTGTAGCCACCGTGTACAGAGTCCGTTTTTTCATTTTTTTTTAAATTGTCTAATTATGGCTTTGTTTATGCTTTTGGATGGATATTTTGGGTTCCCCCACTAAATTCAACTGTGTTTTGTAATTGTAGATGTCGAATCAACGAATCACGATACGGTACGGTGGTCGTTGGGATTGAGCGGCCTATGTTGACGGAGTAGATATGTGCCTCTTCTTTCGGAGGGAAGAAATTACACTCGACGCTCTTACGAGCCGGATTCGATTGGTTTTGCGCCCTCCGCCCAATGCCGAGTACATGTTGTACTATTTTACCCGAGGCTATGACGCGAGAAGCGTGCGAGCTCCTATGCTTTGCGACGAGGATGTCTCCCGCATGTTAGACGAGCAAGGGGATGAGTGCTTTGTGTTCGTCGTCCAAATAGAGGCACAACAAGCTGCGCCAGAGGTGAATATCGGAGAAGAAAATCGGGATTCGAGCGTACCGTCAGAGGAAGAGAACGAGAATGAGGCGGTACATAATTCCGAGGACGAGGAAGAAGCCCGTCAGTCGGATCTCTTGGACTCGTTGACCACGGAGTGGACCGAATGGATTAGACAGCCGGGCGTGGTTAAAAAGATAATGTCGCGCCGTAATATGTCCTCGAGTTCTTATGCGGGAGGCGCCGAGTGATAAGTCATTTTAGTAGCGTCAAAATCAATTAAATTTATAGTCGAACTAGTTGCCGAAACAACTCGCCCGAGTCGATCTCGAGGAACACTACTATCGGCACGTATGTTTGTTTATTTGTTTGCAACGAGAAAGAGGAATATAAATAGCATAATGCATTGGTTGATTTTGATTTTGATTATGAACTAAAGTTTAACTAATTAAATAGAAAGCAAACAATTAAAAAGGTTTAAGCCGATGATTAGAAGAAACTAGGATTTCGGGATTCACAAATCTCTACTTCGAGTTCAAATTCACATTCATCAAGTTACATTAACACGCCCGTTTCCGGTTGGCACTAGTGTAGTTCAATTAATCCTAATCATATATTCGCATAAAAGCCTAATACATGTTTGTGAAATTCAAATAGACATTTAATCGAACACCTTGATATCAAACGTAAATCCAAACCCTAAGACAAGAGTTGCTTCACCCTAATCCTAGATAAATATTTAGCTACTCATATTAATTCTTGAAATCGAACATGCTAACGTGGAAGAATTCATGAATGAAAAATAAGATAAGAACACGAAATATTCAAGCAATTTAACAATAACACAAAAGAGCGAAAAGAAAAGCTTACTAGATTAATAATTGAAAACGAGCATCTATCGGAAGCTAACCCCGATTTTTGCCGAGAGTCGAAAAGCAACAAAGATCCAAAACGAATGTTCAAAAACCTAGGGAACGGAGTCTACCAATCTGAAAAACGTGCGTAAAAGAAAGTATCTTCGGAATAGGACAAAACCCTATTCTTATACAAAACGAGTCGGTCAAACGCGGGTCAAACAACATAAAAACGGGGGTCAAGCGGCCGCATGGGGGGTCAAGCGGCCGCATGGGGGGTCAAGCGGCCGCCTGCCCCGTCTTCCAGAAATTCTGATCAGCACAGCGAGGTGGCCGCCTGGGGGGTCAGGCGGCCGCGTGGGGGTTACTCCAGCCAGTTCTGCCAAGGGCACAGGCGGCCGCTTGGGGGGTCAAGCGACCGCTTGCCTGGTGGTCAGCTGGGTCCTTGGCTCGTCTTCACGTCTACTCGGCTCGTCGTCACGGAAATGCCTCAAATGTCGCTTCTAACACCAACTAAGCCCTGCACACTACACAAACACGTCAAACGCACCAAACTAAAGGGGAAACACACGACATGACACACAATAATGCAAGACGACACAAGAAAAACATACGGAAAATCACACAAAAACTAGTACATCAACTCCCCCACACTTAAACTTTTGCTAGTCCCTAGCAAAACCCAAGAGTAGAGCAAACATAAAACCAAAGCAAAGAATACAAGGACAGAACGAGCTAATCACCTATTCAACCTCCCAAAATCACAAACAAATTCCCGGTGTTTCCAACACAATCCTAGTGAATAGCCTCGACCCCAAATACATAGCACAAAGACAATCAAGCGAGTTTCAATACATGTGACCAATCCGACGTCCCTCACAAAGGTTCACTCTCTTCTTTTACTCTCGAACTATATAGTTCACTCAAAAGTGTGCACAAGAGAAGAATAGAAATCAAGGTATACTTGTGCACTAAAAAAAGAGCGATCATATAAAGAAAATGAAAGAGCTTCAAGTAATATCGCATGCGCCTAAGAAAAAAAAAACCAAACACGTTATTTGATTGGGTTCTCCACAAATCAAGGTCTACCATCTTAAGAATCAAGGGCGATCGATAAATAGGGCGTAACGGGGCTAGGCTTAGGGTATTCGGGATAATTTGGGAAAAGTGGACTACATATTCAATCACGCGTCACCACAACCAAACTTCCTTTATTTCGCACCACAACCCCGACAACTCCAATCAAACATCAAGAACACGTCAAAGCCAAAAACAATGTCCAAGCAAGTCATACTAACTTTATTAAACTACTACACTATACTTTTTTTTTGGAGACTTATAATACGTCTCAATTTTTTCTCTTTTTTTTGGAGACTACTAGTACGTCTCATTTTCTATTTTTTTTTTTGGAGACTAATAGCACATCTCATTTTCTATTTTTTTCTCTTTTTTTTTTGGAGACTTATAACATGCCTCGATTATTACATAAGGCTAACGAAAAACACTACTCAACACCCTTCATTTATTTATGTACACCCCAACAAAATACATCCACTCCCTCCTCGACGGTGTTTAGGACAAGAAGGAAAGGCTAAATGTAGGCTCAACGGGGCTATCTAGGGTGTCCCACGATGGGCTCAAGGACAAAAGTAAAGCGGCTCGAATGGCTAACCTAATCGATCAATTCCCAATCATTTTCAAAATCAAGCAAGTTATGATTATCAAGTCTCAAACACAACCGAAGCACGGCCTAGCTATCTCTAGTTCATACGGGTGCACACAATATAGAATAAGAAAGAAAAAGAAAATAAAAAAGACAACGACGTATTACGCACATAGAAGAAAGCTAGAAAGGCTCAAAATCTCACAAGGGCAATTGGACAAAGACTAGTCAACATGCATATAACTCACCATCACATCAAAGCGACTAAGCAAGGGGTCTAAGCCATTCATATCCAACATAAAAGCACTAAGGATTTATCCATAATTTCAAGAAACATCATAGAGCGATTGACAAGCACACATCAACACACAAAACAAGACACACCATAAGCGACGTTTGAAGACTACTATAACCCCAAAAAACCTCGCGAAACAACGGGTTACCCTAAGAACATGCAAAGCTACCCCCACACTTGAAAGACACATTGTCCTCAATGTAGCACAAACAATCTAATAAATCTCAGGCAAGAAAGAAGCAGTACATGTCCCAAAAGAAAAAAAATAATAATAAAAACATAATATACACAAAAAAAGCTACAAAAATAAAGAATGGTGAGAAGGCGCAAACAGTGGTGTCGACTCCTTCGGCCTTCTTGATTGAGCTCTTTCAAATTCGTGGGAAGGCCCCCACGTGGCGCTCGTTTATAGTCGACAGCATCGACTCATCTCCATGATTGATCAATCACCACAAGCACCTCTCGAGCTTCCCTTGTCTCCTTGCTATGTCTGCCCCCTTCCTTGGGAATTTAATTTTGAGCAAATAACGCTCTGAAGGTATCGGTACACCGATCCGATCGATATACCGTGTGTGCGGAAGCGTGTAAAGCATATAAATATATCATTCTTGGATCTTAGTGCACACATAATGTGTATAAGAACACATATAAACATATATATATACACATCTAATATATATATATATATATATATATATATATATATATATATATATATATATATATATATATATATATATATATAAGGTTCATCAAAGGCTTACATTTTGTGATGTGTGCCTCGTTGATGTTGTTTAAGGTGGTGTTGAGTCGATTGAACCACCTTAATGGATCAGAAACTCGAAGCTCTCCTTGTGAATGACCTCGTCACTCCTTTATATCGTCCGGATGTTGAAGCCGCACAAATGGCACGGCCTCTACGTGTTGCACACGAACCCGGATGATGCACACTTTGCTTGCTTGAAGTGGTTCTCCAAGAACACTCTATATTCTCTCCTTTTGGTGTGAATTTCGTGGGTAAGCATAAAGTGACATGAAAAATCAGATTTTCATGTCTATATTCATGTCCATTTACCACTCCATGTAACCCCCCCATTATGTGCATCATAATGCACAAGTAATGGTGGTTAATGGGGAGATGAAAAGACACATCCACATAATCATGCCAAATCATGATATGTAGTCCACTTGCTTGTGTGGCATGCCATGTCACACTATGTGACATGCATTCCATGCAAACCATGCATCCCATGCATGTATTAATTCACGTAAATATTGATTCTAAATCAATATAATTAACAAGCTACATAGTACATCATCAAGTCCGTGTGTGACCCTGTAGGTATGATTATCGATCAATATTATATTGCTCATAGCAATAAACAATATTATCGACTAATCATTTAACATCCAATAGACGACCTTATGACTTTATCGATTGCACACGTAGGATCGAAGGACATACATCAACAATCTCCCACTTGGCCTTCAAATCCAGTGTGCTGCCAATTTCTTGTTGTCACTTTATGTCTAAGTTTGAACTTGAGGAAAGACTTGAGTCATCCTCAATCGGTTCAAACCTTTCTTGGACTTTGAGACAGACTGTAAAACCAGATTTATCACTATGATACGAATCTGGACGTGGCCACGTATTTTCCACAGTCTCGACTCTCCAAGTGGCCGGTAAGACATGTATCCCATTATAAAATGGAGGACAATCCCATCTTGTCAATCCAAGCTCTCCCACTTGCTTCCTGATATACCCAATAACAAGTTTTATAACCTCCTTTTACGAAAGGCATTTACTTGTATCAAAGTACACCATTTCACAATTGAATCACTCTGGACTACTCAGGTCAGAGGAAATTGCTCGACAGTCAATGAAATAGTATTATGACTCGAAATCTTAAATACTATTCCATTCGGGTCTGTTCGATCATTAGCTCCCAGTTAATATCTATGTAATTGTACTTGATGTCCCACATCGCTAGCCCATGAAGCGGCGCTATAATACACATTACAAACTAGTTCATTGTATTATCGGTTTGTCCGTACTCGATTATACGAACCAGGAACAACTATATAATTCAAGTATATCAGTTCAACCATTGGGACTTCATTATGCGGTAAGTCGACCTCATAACCCAATTGATATCACTTAATCATTTGGACAATTCATATAAATTAAACCATATTTATATGTTGAAATATGTATTATACATATGAGTGAATGTTTACCAAATCTCCAAAAGTATCTAATACAGTAATAGAAATCACAACCAATCTCTAAGATGTCTGATCTCTATTAGAGTCGTGAAAGCCTCAAGCTCAAACTGCTGGAGAGGTTTAGAAAGCGGGTTTGCAACCTTACCAAAAGTTGCAACTTTATTATCTCGATGTCTCCACAAAACTATCTCCCAGATAATGGGGAACTTCCTGAGCAACAGTTTTAGACTTGTGGTGCTTCCTAGCTCATTGGCTTGCGCGATAACTCTACTATAAATAGAGAACTATCGGATGGACTGAGCTAGTTACGCCACCTAGTTCATTCAAAAACTTTCAAATCCTAACTGCCAACATTACTGCATCCAATGCAATACTGTGCTCAGCTTCTGTAGTTTAATCAGCTATATTGCATTGCATGGAACTATTCCAGCAAATATCACCTCTAACCAGACAAAAGATATAACCAGATTAAGATCGGAAATTATCTTAGTCTGTTTTGAAGTTAGCATTCAAACAACTTGTTAATATCAACTCTTTTTGTCTTCCAAAGACAACAAAATATTCTTTAGTCCATCTAAGGTACATAAGAATATTCTTGGCCGCAGTCTAATGCGCCTCGCCTGGGTTTCCTTGAAACCGAATCGTCATGCTCAAAGCATACGATACGTCCAGTCGTGTACATATCATGGCGTATATTATAGACCCTATTGCCGAAGCATAAGGAATGTTTTCCATCCTCTTTTGCTCATCAAGTCCCGTAAGGCCTTGCATCTTGCTAAGTGATGTGCCATGACTCATTGGAATGAGACCCCTTTTGGCGTCTTTCATTCTGAACTTATCAACCACCTTATCAATATAGGTCACTTGACTAAGTTCAAACATCCTTTTCGATATGTTTTGACAGATCTTGATGCTCAATATGTACTGTGCTTCTCCAAGATCCTTCATTAAAAAACATCTTCCAAGCCATTCTTTAACAGAATTAAGCATAGGAATATTGTTTCCAATAAGGAGTATGTCATCGACATACAACACAATGAATACAACGTAACTCCCACTGATCTTCTTGTAAAACAAGACTCTTTTGAGTTCCTCTGAAATCCAAATCCCGATATGGATTCATTGAACTGAAGATTCCAACTCCGAGATGCTTGTTTTAATCCATTAGGATCTATTAAGCTTTCGTACTCTCTCAGCCTGATTAGGATCGATAAAACACTCTGGTTGTGTCATAAACACATCCTCTTCTAGAATCCCATTCAAGAAGGCGGTTTTAACATCCATTTGCCATATCTCAAAATCATAATGAGCAGCAATGGCTAAGAGAATCCGAATGGATTTGATCATAGCAACTGGTGAAAAAGTTTTCATCATAATCCACTTTGTGAATTTGATTAAATCCTTTTGCCACCAACTGTTTTTATCTTGAAAATTCATTTGCATCCAATGGGCCTAGCCCCTTTAAGCAAATCGACCAAGTTCCAAACATGATTTTCAGACATCGATTCCATTTCGGATTTCATGGCACCCTGCCACTTCTCGGAATCTGGACTCGTCATATCTTGGGTATAGGTCGAAGGTTCATTGTTTTCTAAAAGCATGACTTCATAGCTCTCATTTGTCAGAATACCTAAGTAATCGTCAGGTTGAGTTCTAACCCTTCCAGACCTTCGAGGGTTAGGTGTGGTTTCCAAAACCACTGGAGTACTTTCGACCAAGTCTTGAGTATCCATATCAGTTTGTTCTACTTGAACCTCGTTCAAGACAACTGAGCTCCCACTGACTTTATAGGAAAGATTACTCTTTTCAAGAAAATCACTATCTCGAGCAACAAAATATTGTTCTCAGATAGATCGTAGAAGTTGTACCCTCGAGTTTTTTATGGATACCATAAAGAAACTTTTATCCCATTTGAGTTCAAGCTCTATAGAGATAAATCTCGTCAGAGAAGCTTTTAGAACCTCAAATTTTGATGAAAACAATATAGGGACCCTCCCTTTCCATACCTAGTATGGTGTCTTATCAACAGCTTTTGACATCGTCCTATTCAGTGTATAAGTTGAATTCAAGAATTGTGTGTTCCCAAAAGAGACCAGTAGTTCATTTAGACCTCTCATCGAATGGTCGAACTATATGTAATATAGTTTGTTTTCTACATAACCTTCATGTGCTTGTGAACTGATAGGTTCCACATACATCAGTATGGATCATCCCTAATTTATTACTTACATGTTCTCCTTTCTCCAAGAAAGATGACATTGTTATTTTTGTCCATCAAACATCATTCACATGTATCAAATGACTCCAAGTCAAATGATTCTAGAATGCCTTCTAAAAGAAGATTCGTTACATGTTTAGATTTTGATCTAATCAACAATGTTACAGTTATGTCTCATTGAGACTTATTCGATTCGGCCTTTGGTGTTAATGTTATATATGATTTGTTGAGTTTAAAGTATACATAAATAATGTAATAATCGTACCAAAACAAATAATAGTTCACAATTAAAATAGTTATCAAACTATGTAATTAGTGAAAAACTAATCTATCAATATCCAATACTGAACCAATATTCATTGTTTATTGAAGGTACGAAATTACATAGTTATAATACTAAAACAAGGCCGTAAGGCAAAACAACATCATATGATCATAAGACTAATGCAGCGACCTTCGCTCCATTTCTCGCCCGTAGATCGACATCTCTACTCACCAAACTTATACTTCTATGTAGTTCCTCCACATACAAATGTGAGAACTACATTTGGCATCCAATACCCAAGAAGTAGAATTTGTGAATTTTAATGTCTATAACATTAATACCTGAAGATGAAGCAACCCCGTTCTTCACATCTTCTTTGAACTTTGGGCAAGTTCAATTATTCTAAATAATTGACTCTTATTCGAATTCTCGTTCACAATTATTCCAATATCAAAACGTGATAAATCGTAAGTGAAAATTCGAAATTTTCTAACCAGCGATTTTATCATGCAATTGAAGCCCTATCTCTCATAAAGTATGAGGGAGCCAACCAGACAATCGACTAACGCCATCCCATGGCTCGAAAGTCTCTAATTTATGTCATTGATGAACTAAGTGTTTTGGATTAGATCACTCCCCGAGGTGAAAATAATCCTAACTTTAGAATTCATCATATGAAAGATAAATTAGGCATTTGTTTTGAAATTGAATAAATATGAACTTCTACTTGTTTGCAATTAGTGTCCTACACTTTTGCAGTAGACGCATTCAGATTCCCTAGGAACCCTAGTAGCCTTTTTGCCCATGCTCTTTTGTATAACCCATCCCGTATCATAAGAATTTCCCTCTTAGGATCCTTCTCAACCGTCGGCTCTGCAACCTTGAGCATCCCGTGGATCTCACGTAGCGATTTCTTCAAACCATTCATATGGAAAATTTAGCCTAAAGGCATCATAACCATCATGATGGGATTGAAGTATGAAATCGGTTGCCAACTCATCATCTTAGGAAATACCTAGGCGATCACTTTTAATCAAATAATCCAATCATTTGATGTACATGTGGTCCCTTAGGTTCCCCTTTCTCCAGCCTAGCTGAAGCGATGACCCTGGTCACACCGAACCGCTCAATCATTGCATATTCCCCGAACATGCAATTGAGTTGTTCAATGATATCATAGGATGTGGTTATCTAACACATTTTTCTTGTCATCGTATTTGAGGACCATCCTCAAATTACGTTGTCAATTAAGAAAATATATGTTGTTCAATTTTTTTTTTTACAATCAAGAATTGAACCAAACTTGAATTGAGTTGATATTTGACATGATAAACTACAAAATAAAGATAACTAAAGTATGTAAACATCCACAAAGCGGTAAACAAATAAGGTTGTCTATCAAAATTACTTATTTGTTCCATTTTGTTCAATCGATATCTAATATCGTTGTTCCCTTAAACAAAACGATCCCAAGACCCTCATCTTGCGAATCCTTAAGCCGACTGAGTCCACACTTAAGAAACTCCAAGATAGGTAGACATCTCATGTCAATGACATCTAATGTCACTCTCGGTTGACGAGAATCTCATTCTCATCTCATGTCTCGATAGCCACGCCTGCAGTGGATATATCGATGAGAAAACCAATCTCACTTGTAAGGGTCTAACCCTTACTCCCACTATCCCAAGATAACAAGTAGTACCCCGCTGAGGCGGACCTACCAACTTATGATCGAGGGCTTCATAGGTGTGATGTTTTTGACAAGACATTTATACTCATTATTTTGGGAACTTGCATGCATAGGTGTTTATATGTAAGTTGAACATTTATAACATAAAATATCTTATAACTAGCAAAACAATTAAATACGTAATCGAAAGGCCCCTAGAACCTCACAACTCTCAAAAGAAAAGATTAAAACAACAAAACAGGGCTTGAACATCTTCTGGACTGGTCCGCGCCCGCCGTTTCAGTTCCGCGCCCGCCGATTTTGGTCAAACCTATTCCGTACCCAAAAAAAACCACGAACGGCGCCCGCCGTTTCACACACGGCGGTCGCCGAACACCACTGGCGGTCGCCGTTTCCAAAACGGCGCCCGCCAAAAGAGTACAAAACTTGGCTGACCAAAAAACAGCCTTTCGGCGGTCGCCGTTTCCAAAACGGCGCCCGCCGGAGCACAAACGGCGCCCGCCGTTTTGCTCCAGCAGCCCGGTTTTCGCCCGTTTCGTTTCGTTTTGCTTCGTTTCTCCTCGTTTTCGCCGGAGAGCCGATATCCAATGTCGATCCATGGATTCAATCCATTGCTTACACATTGAACAATACATTTTTGAATAGAAAAAACCTATATATTACAAAAGATTCCAAGGGACGCAGCCCTCCAAAACTATGGCCAATCGTACGTAAAAAACGACAATTTCATTCACCCGACCACTAACGGTGGCCGGCCTTATATCTAATCACATACATACAAATAAACATATAAGTTAATTATGTGATTTAAACCATTGTGTCCAACACAAAAGTGTGCACGAGCCCTAGGCTCTGATACCAATTGAAGGTATCGGTACACCGATCCGATCGATATACCGTGTGTGCGGAAGCGTGTAAAGCATATAAATCTATCATGCTTGGATCTTAGTGCACACATAATGTGTATAAGAACACATATAAACATATATATATATACATCTAATATATATATATATATATATATATATATATATACATATATATATATATATATATATATATATATAAGGTTCATCAAAGGCTTACATTTTGTGATGTGTGCCTCGTTGATGTTGTTTAAGGTGGTGTTGAGTCGATTGAACTACCTTAATGGATCAGAAACTCGAAGCTCTCCTTGTGAATGACCTCGTCACTCCTTTATATCGTTCGGATGTTGAAGCCGCACAAATGGCCCGGCCTCTACGTGTTGCACACGAACCCGGATGATGAACACCTTGCTTGCTTGAAGTGGTTCTCCAAGAACACTCTCTATTCTCTCCTTTTGGTGTGAATTTCGTGGGTAAGCATAAAGTGACATGAAAATCAGATTTTCATGTCTATATTCAGGTCCATTTACCACTCCATGTAACCCCCCCATTATGTGCATCATAATGCACAAGTAATGGTGGTTAATGGGGAGATGAAAAGACACATCCACATAATCATGCCAAATCATGATATGTGGTCCCACTTGCTTGTGTGGCATGCAATGTCACACTATGTGACATGCATTCCATTCAAACCATGCATCCCATGCATGTATTAATTCACGTAAATATTGATTCTAAATCAATATAATTAACAAGCTACATAGTACATCATCAAGTCCGTGTGTGACCCTGTAGGTATGATTATCGATCAATATTATATTGCTCATAGCAATAAACAATATTATCGACTAATCATTTAACATCCAATAGACGACCTTATGACTTTATCGATTGCACACGTAGGATCGAAGGACATACACCAACACGCTCCTCCACCTTTTGGTCATACACACGACCGAATTTGTTTTCCCTGAGTAAGCAAACTAAGTTCTTCTTCGTCTTCTTCCCTTTCGGTATCAAGGCACACATTTCATCAGGCTTTCGGGGTAAAGGGCGTCGTTTCATTTTGCACATCTTGCTTTCAACCATAATATCATTGTTGTTCGAGCTCTTTCTAAAAGACTTTGTTCTGATAACACTACTTTCAGAAAATAGATAATCATACTTCGCAAAATCTTTGTAAAAGTGGTTTACCTTCGAACTTAGAATTGGGATGGGAGGTCGGTAGGGGTTCTCGGCTCGATGCAACATTTTTGGTGTGATCTCCTCCAACACCATACTCTCCACCTTCTCCTCCATTTTATTTGACATTGGTGCAATTCCATCAAACCTCTCAGGAATTTCTTCTTCCATGTTCTCCACAGATTTTGGAATCGGTGTTGACACAACACAAACAGGGACGGGCATCTCAAGTAAATGGTACATCTCAACTTGTTGAGAAATTGAGTTGTCTTGCTTTTTGCTCTCTTCCTCGTCATTCTCCTCCGAGCGTGGTACATCTAGGGACACATATTGTACATTGGTATTTTCTTCTTCTAGCTCTTCCTTGTTATTCTTTTCCAATGTCGATTCATTAAGGTATTGAGGCTCAACTTTGGACTCGACCTCATTCGGTTCTACTTCATCATCTTCGTAGTCACCTTGGAGAATCGCAAGGGCCTGGACTTCCGTCAGTTGACGCGTATGATTTTCTTCATCTTGTTCCCACTCGCGCACTGGGGTAGATAACATACATATCTCATCATAAAAAACAATTGACATTTCCTCTGCTTCTTCCCTTTTTGCCATTGCCTCTTCATTTGCTTTCATCATCTGTTGGGTCGATTGCATGAAATCATGAAAAATTTCATCCAAAGATGGCTTGCACGGCGGCTCCGGCTGCATCGAATCTGGTGGAGGGTAGGCAAAATTTTCTTCAACATTTCTGGTCATCGCCACTTCATTCGCTTTGATCGCCGCTTCATTTGATTTTGTTATCTGTTGAGCCGTCTGCATGAAATCCTGGAAAACGGCATCTAATGAGGGCTTGTATGGCTGTTCTTGTTGCAACGAATATGGTGGAGTATACGCCAAATTCTGAGGAGGCCATTGTTGTTGAGGCCATTGTTGTTGAGGTGGATCAAAATAATAACTCGATTGAGACTTCCACTCCGGATTGTGTGCCTGAGACTGAGAGCCAAAATGTGTTGTCATGTCATATTGGGAAGGCTCATAGTATGTCCTCGTCTCAGGCCTTGCAAACTCCCACGCATAGTTGTTGTATGAATTCATCACTGGTTACACAAACACTTGACAAAAACATTAAACGCACCGGTGGGAGAAAATAATAATCATAAAAAAAAGAAATTGTTGCAAACACTTAAAACACTAATACTAGTGCCTAAAGTGTTCCCCGGCAACGGCGCCAAATTGATAAGTCGTTTTAGTAGCGTCAAAATCAATTAAATTTATAGTCGAACTAGTTGCCGAAACAACTCGCCCGAGTCGGTCTCGAGGAACACTACTATCGGCACGTATTTTTGTTTATTTGTTTGCAACGAGAAAGAGGAATAGAAATAGCATAATGCATTGGTTGATTTTGATTTTGATTATGAACTAAAATTTAACTAATTAAATAGAAAGCAAGCAATTAAAAAGGTTTAAGCCGATGATTAGAAGAAACTAGGATTTCGGGATTCACAAATCTCTACTTCGAGTTCAAATTCACATTCATCAAGTTACATTAACACGCCCGTTTCCGGTTGGCACTAGTGTAGTTCAATTAATCCTAATCATATATTCGCATAAAAGCGTAATACATGTTTATGAAATTCAAATAGACATTTAATCGAACACCTTGATATCGAACGTAAATCCAAACCCTAAGACAAGAGTTGCTTCACTCTAATACTAGATAAGTATTTAGCTACTCATATTAATTCTTGAAATCGAACATGCTAACGTGGAAGAATTCATGAATGCAAAATAAGATAAGAACACGAAATATTCAAGCAATTTAACAATAACACAAAAGAGCGAAAAGAAAAGCTTACTAGATTAATAATTGAAAACGAGCATCTATCGGAAGCTAACCTCGATTTTTGCCGAGAGTCGAAAAGCAACAAAGATCCAAAACGAATGTTCAAAAACCTAGGGAACAGAGTCTACCAATTTGAAAAACGTGCGTAAAAGAAAGTATCTTCGGAATAGGACAAAACCCTATTCTTATACAAAACGAGTCGGTCAAACGCGGGTCAAACAACATAAAAACGGGGGTCAAGCGGCCGCATGGGGGGTCAAGCGGCCGCCTGCCCCGTCTTCCCGAAATTCTGATCAGCACAACGAGGTGGCCGCCTGGGGGGTCAGGCGGCCGCGTGGGGGTTCCTCCAACCATTTCTGCCAAGGGCACCAGACGGCCGCTTGGGGGGTCAAGCGGCCGCTTGCCTGGTGGTCAGCTGGGTCCTTGGCTCGTCTTCACGTCTACTCGGCTCGTCGTCACGGAAATGCCTCAAATGTCGCTTCTAACACCAACTAAGCCCTGCACACTACACAAACACGTCAAACGCACCAAACTAAAGGGGAAACACACGACATGACACACAATAATGCAAGACGACACAAGAAAAACATACGGAAAATCACACAAAAAATAGTACATCACCAAGCAAGCCGAAGCTTCTCAGAATGCGCAGAATAATCCGCAGCGCAATTGGATCATTCCACTGCCGGCGTTTGACCCCGCTGTTCCGTTGCAGTCTGTCGAACCCCAACCGATTTATGGTCAGATGGCAGTCGGAGCCACGTTCCGAAAGAAACATGATCTGAAGGTGATGGTGGGGTTGTATCACATGGAGAATAACGTAGAGTGCAAAACCGATCGCTCGAACACTAATCGAATGACGTTCGTTTGCAAGACGGGGCATGAAAAATGCACGTTCAAATTGTGTTCCACGGGTTCCGATAACACCCTTTGGAGGATCACGAAGCTGAACTTGAATCATACGTGCCGAAATAATTTGGGGCGGACTGCGGATCGACAGGTGTCGATCAGGGTTGCGGCTACTTTCTTTGCACGTATGTTAGTCGGCAGTCGGGAACTGGTTCCGAAAGATATGGTTGAGGATTTGAGGAGATTGTACGGAGTTCACATCAGCTACAACTTCGCCCTGCGGACGAGGAACCTTGCGCTTGAAATACGTACGACGACTATCAGGGATCGTATCAGAGGCTCCCGTCATATCTGTACATGCTGAGAGAACATAATCCCGGGAAACAGTACGATATTCAGACGACCGACCAGGGCGTGTTTTGCCGCATGTTTGTTGCGCTCGGGAAGTGCATTCGTGCATTTGAGCAGGGCACTCTGAGGCCTGTGACAGTAGTCGACGTCACCCATTTGAAAGGGAAAAACACTGGTGTGATGTTTGTCGCCATCACAAAAGACGGGAATGAGAATATTTTCCCGCTTGCGTTTGGTATCGGTCCGATAGAGAATGACAAGGAGTGGTTGTGGCGTCCGACCAGCATAAGAGCATCACGAATGCTATTCGGAATGTCTATCCTCACGCAGCCCGTGCATTG
This sequence comes from Euphrasia confusa, assembly GCA_954870475.1. NCBI lineage: Eukaryota > Viridiplantae > Streptophyta > Magnoliopsida > Lamiales > Orobanchaceae > Euphrasia > Euphrasia confusa. The sequence goes on along the minus strand of OX940949.1, from coordinate 47,762,978 downwards.
TGCTATCACCACCTCTCGAAGAATCTAGCACGGTACGGCCAGCAGCTGATCGGAGCTCTATGCAATGCTGCTTATTCTTATCAGGTGGATGAGTTTGAAAAATATCTTTCGGATGTGGAGAAACTCAGTGACAGTGCTTATAGGCGCCTTACTGATATTGGGGTTGAGCATTGGGCGAGGTCAAAGTGTGCTGCACGACGATACGGTTTCATGACATCGAATGCGGCCGAAGTCTTCAACGTTGCTATCAAATGGCCACGGCGATTACCTGTCTGTGCGATGCTCGAGGCCATTTGTGCGATGATTAAGAGATGGTTTGACGAGAAACGAAGGAAAGCTAACGAGAGACAGAATGGCCATAAGCTGACCGAACTGACACTCCTCAAGTTGTCTGGTCAGGATGAGTTGAGCCGTTATTTTACCGTTCGGGAGGTCAGTGCGAATGCCCTATACAGAGTTCAGGAGGAGGACATGTCTTATCTTGTGGATATCGCGAATCGTACTTGTGAATGTCGGGAGTTCGACTTAGACCTAATACCGTGTCGTCATGCTTGTGTCGCTATAAGGTATGATATCATTTTACCTTTAAATTTAATTTTAAACAGTTGATTCCACTAACTTGTTGGTTGTTATTATGTAGACGAGCCGGATTTTCACTGTACGATTTCGTGAGCCCTTATTTCAAGATGAGCAGCCATGTCGAGATGTACGCGACGCCTATTGTGCCGTTGCCACATTATGATGATTGGGTGGTACCGCCGGATTTAGCTTCGTGCGTAGTTCTTCATCCGGTAGCGGTTAGACAGGCTGGACGTCTGAGGATGACTCGTGCTCGTTCCGCAGTTGAGAGTTCTACACCACGTAGGAAGGTTTTTACAGTTAATATTATTTCGTCGTGTGCAGGCTTGGACCTAATATCGTGTCGTCGTGTGCAGGTGTGTTCGAGATGTAAGGGCGTAGGTCACAACATGCGGAAGTGCACGGTTTTTATCCCACCCGAGGCTGTTGATTTAAATGTCCCTGCAGAAGAGACGGGAACGCAAGAGTCGAGTCGAAGAAGACAGAAGAAGAAGTGCAACATCTGCAAAAACGAGGGACACACGAGAACAAAATGTCCAATGAACACGGAGTGACAGACAGAGTTCGAGATTGGGTTTGGTTGTTTTATCGGTGTTTTTAAACTATTTGAGACTTATATTGTTTTATTATCGTCTATTCTCGTGGGATTTTGGATATTTGTTGAGTTTTAGGTTATTGTGCTTGTTTTAGGTTATTGTGCTTGTTTTTGGAGATTGTTTATCCTGTGAGTGTGAAATATGTGAAAAAATAGGTTGGGAAATAGGTTTTCGGGGCAATGTTTCGCTCAAAAGTGTTGTCACGATTTTAATATTTATAAATACCCGTGTGTCGTTCTCAAGAGGAGTAATACGATCGGAGAGTGTAATTAGTTTGGATTGATTGTCGAAAGCATAAAGTACAAGTAGTAACTAAAGGGGGGGTTTTCAAGATTTGGAAATTGAAATAAACAAGCAATAAAAGTAAACGAGCAATTAAATAGGTGAGCAAACAAGTTCTTATCAAAGGGGAAAAGTAGTTAGGGGTGGGGTCATATTAATCGAAGTGGGAGCCGAGACTTTTGCATGAAGGGTTGTTGAGATAAGCGTGTGCCTCTCGTGTTCGACCTCGGTTATACCCGACCGAGATTCAAACTTCGGTCTAGCAACGAGATTCCCACGGCTTATCCAAAAACGGGCCCTATCGATTGCTTGAGGCAAAAACAATAGAGTCGGCCACGCACGACCGTGATTAGGCCTAAGGGGTAATCGACTTGGCCAAACAAGTAAAAACGAAAAAATGAATCTACCGAGTAAGAGGGACTTGGTCCGTCTCCTCTTCAAATAAAATCTCGATTACCCCCGATTTTCATGCAAAAATCTCAACCCCTACAACTATTAATATTCACCCAACCCTAACATGATATCTAGCCAACAAGCATCATTTCAAACACATGAATATCAAAAGATAAAAACATGCTAAAGCCAAATAAAAACATAGAATCAAAAGTTATCGGATTAGAAAATAAATTGTACCACAATGATCTCCTAATCGACACGAACAACGTTTCTACTTGGCTCGAATAAAGATTCTTGATGCAAGATGGAGAACTAAAATATCAAGTACATAAACCCTTCAAAAATCTCAAGAACAAGAGAGAGAAAATATAAAAATGGTGTTTTTGTTTCTTGGTTGGTAGAAGTGTAGAATGTAATGTGTGTGTGTGTCTTCTTGTAGTCTTGTGCCAACAACATCAAGTCCCTCCAAAATGAAGCTTGAAAATGCCCAAAACGCCCCTCAAAATATCTCCAATTGAGTGGTCAAGGGTGGAGTCAACGCGGGTCAAAGCTGGTCAACAGAAATTTCGAATTTGAAAAACTCCATCAACGCCGCGTCGTTATCTCCGCTCGCGCGTTGGCAACAGCAGTGAAATTGGGCTGCAAAGCCCAACGCGCTGGAGTAGACTCCGCTCGCGCGTTGGCGCTTCATTTCCTCGGCTCTTCGGCTTCGTCGATTCTTTGCTCGTCTTTCGTCCGTTTTCGCTCGTTTTAGCTCGTTCCCACTCCTCGTCTCTCCTAAACCTGTCCGGATAACAAAACAACGGAAAGAAGTGAAAATATATACAAACGACAAAAACATAAACTCCTAAGTAATGAAAAATAGGCGAAACAAACGTAACAAAAACGAGTAAAACAACCCCCCCACACTTGAGACATTGCTTGTCCTCAAGCAACAAAACTCCACCAAAGAAACAAGAACAACACAAGAAGCTCTAAATCAAAGCACTCCCTAATCCATGACAAAAATTATGCACCACAATTCAATCAAAACAAGCTACGGCAACTTTCCAACTCGATATAACATATTCCACCGACTTAAAGAATAGAACCGCGGCTCAAACATAAATCCCTCACAAGCTATCCCTCTTCTTTTTCCACACAAGCTAGGGTCACTAAATAAAATATCAACATGCAAGCGAAGGAAGCAAAGATCGAACAAAGCTTGCACATAAGAATAAACGGCTCGAATGAAAGGATTTAAACAAGAATGCCTCAATTAATGAATGTATATGTCAAGATCATCACCACCATATGCTTGCACGTAAGAGAAGGGTGTAATGTCAAGAATACCTCATTGAAGCGTTCGTCCAAACGCTCGTGGAGTCGAGAGGCTTGCACCCCCATTTGGTGTTGAAACCACTCATGCTCCCTTGCCGTGCGCGCATCCATCTCCCGAGTGAACCAAGCTTGTTGCTCTCCCATACGCGTGTCCATCTCCCGGTTGAACCAAGCTTGTTGGGTCCCCATGCGCGTATCCATCTCTCTAGTGAACCAAGCGCGCTCCCTAGTCGAGCGTTCATCGAGGTCCCGGGTAAACCAAGCCCTCTCATCCACAAACCTCTTGTCGATGTAATCGGTTGACTTGTCGTAAGACTTATCGACCCATCGGTCGATGTAATCGCAAGTGTGGTGGTAGATCTCATCCGTGTGCTTATACAACCCGTTCATGTCTTCCGAGGAAAAGTGGACTCCATGGGAAGCTCGGCTACCGGAGGCTCGGTTGGGGTTGTTTGTGGGCACCGCATCGCCCTCGAAATTTTCCTCCTCGTCATCATCCTCGTCCTCATCATCGTCGTCGTCATCATCATCGCTATCATCATCGTCATCCTCGTTATCATCACCATCATCATCGTCATCTTCGTCCATCGGGGCCGAGGTGCCCGCCTCTTGGGCATTCTTCTTCATCTTCTTAATGGCCTTCCTCACCGGTTTCCGCTTTTTGAACGGGATAACCGTCTCGTCGGCCCGTAAAAACTTGCCCTTGTGAAGGATTTTCTTGTCAATGGCGAAGAGCAAAACCCGATTCCACCCGATAGCTAGTTCATCCGTGGACTTGAACCTCGTGAAGTGCTCGGCAAAGATAATCGGGACATGGAGGAGGTTCAAATTCCTCTTGCCTCGACGTTTCACCTTGTCGAGTTGGTCCCAAAAGAGGGAAGTGAGGCTAAGCGGGGTCTTGGCCACGGTAAGTTTGAGGAGGGTGAGGTCGGTGGCGCTTATTTTGTTGCTTTGCTCCTTCCCTAAGACGTTGTACGCCATGAACTTATAGGCGATCACGAGGGCAAGGTCCTTGATGAAAGCCGCCGAAGAACCCCTCGGATCCCAAGTCGGATACCCGGTGAATTGCTCCCATTCCTCTCCCGCAATGTTTTTATTCACCGGAGAGTACCCCATTTTCACTACCGGGAAACCAAACAACGTCTTCATAACTTGACGAGTGATCGTGTAAGTGTTGTTGAATATTTGGCACGTACACACGTCATTCTTCTTATCATACACAAACGTCCCGAAAAACTCGAGTGCCAACGGGAAGATGATACTCGGCGGAGGCATATTAGCATACTTCAACAAGTTCATCACCTTTAGATGAGCCTTCACCTCTTTAGTCAATCCCATCGCCTCCACATCCTCCCAATCAATCCAATGAGACACGACCGTCTCTCTATACCGGTTGGCCAACCAAAACTTTCCCTCCGCCTCCGTATTAATAACGTACGGGCTATCATACTCCGCTGGGAGAGAGTCGGGCGCGGGAGCGGCACCTCCATAGGGCATCGGGGCGGGGTCCGACGGAGAAAGAGGGAAGATGGAGGTTTTGAATTTGTGTAAGGAAAAGTGAAGGTGGAGAGGAGAGAGAAATGGGGGGCCGCGTAAAAAGGGGTTAGGGTTTTCAAAGAACAACGCCGCGGCGTTACGCCCCCGCGCGCGTTGTCTCCAGGTAAAAAAAAACGTTGTAAGGCCCAACGCGCTGGCTTTCTCTCCGCTCGCGCGTTGGAAACGAATATCGCGCGCGCGGTGTCTGCGCGCGCTCGTAGACTCCCAGCCCCCGATTTTTTTCGTTTTATCCTTGTTTCTTCGTCCTTTGGCATCTCGACACCCCGTAAACTCTGTACTCGGTCCCAAAAACTCCACAAGGCCATTATACTCCCCGTCCCCGATACGATCCAAAACTCTCGACTATTCAACACACAATCACATGAGCACCTACACAACAAAAACGACAAAAAAGAAAAGGCATTAGAACAACAAAACACGTGGGTTGCCTCCCACTAAGCGCTTGGTTTAACGTCGTTGAGCTCGACGTTTCGTGGGCTTGCCCCCACGTAGCGCTTTATTTAACGTCATAAGCCCGACGTCCGTGGGCTTGCCCCCACGAGGCGCTCGGTTTTGGTACCGAGCTACTCTTCATCTACGTACGTTGGCTCAATCAAGGAGAGGCGCTCGACCTCCTTCTCCATCGGTGCATAGTAAGGCTTGACCCGATGCCCGTTCACTTGGAAAGTATTCCTAGCCCGAGGATTGTACAACTTCACCACGCCATAAGGAAACACCTCGATAACTTCGAACGGGCCACTCCACCGAGATTTGAGCTTTCCCGGAAATAATCGGAGTCGTGAGTTGAACAAAAGAACTTTCATTCCCGCATAGAGCTCCTTAGGCACGAGTCTTTTGTCATGGGCAATCTTCGTCTTCTCCTTAGAAATCCGGGCGTTCTCATATGCTTCATTCCTCAACTCCTCCAATTCCGACATTTGTAAAATCCTCTCTTCTCCACCACGAGCTAAGTCCAAGGAAGTCGCCTTAATTGCCCAATATGCTTTATGCTCGATCTCAAAAGGAAGGTGGCATGCTTTCCCATAGACAAGACGGTAGGGGCTCATACCAAGTATAGTTTTGTAAGCCGTACGATAAGCCCACAAAGCATCGAGAAGTCGATCCGACCAATCCTTCCTAGACGGCTTAACCGTTTTCTCCAAAATTCCCTTCACTTGCTTGTTGCTCGTCTCCGCTTGACCCGAGGTTTGTGGGTGGTAAGCCGTGGCAACCTTGTGGTGAATCCCATTGTTCTTCATCAACTTCTCAAACAACTTGTTACAAAAGTGTGAACCACCATCGCTAATAATGGCCTTCGGAAACCCGAATCGAGAGAGAATGTGATTTTGTAGGAACTTGATTACCGTAGCCGCGTCACATTTAGCGGTCGGAATTGCCTCGACCCATTTAGAAAGATAATCCACGGCTAGAAGTATGTACTCGTACCCACGGGAAGACGGGAACGGTCCCATGAAATCTATCCCCCACACATCAAAGATCTCGACCGGAAGATGATTATTGAGAGGCATCTCATTCCTTCTCCCAATATTCCCAACCCTTTGGCACCGGTCACACCTCAAACAAAATTCCACGGAATCCTTGAAAATCGTCGGCCAATATAACCCGGATTGCAACACCTTATAGGCCGTCTTCTTTCCACCAAAGTGCCCACCACAAAGCTCCGAGTGGCAACACACCAACACATCCCTTTGCTCCTCCTCGGGCATAAAAGAAAGCATAAAGTACAAGTAGTAACTAAAGGGGGGGGGGGTTTCAAGATTTGGAAATTGAAATAAACAAGCAATAAAAGTAAACGAGCAATTAAATAGGTGAGCAAACAAGTTCTTATCAAAGGGGAAAAGTAGTTAGGGGTGGGGTCATATTAATCGAAGTGGGAGCCGAGACTTTTGCATGAAGGGTTGTTGAGATAAGCGTGTGCCTCTCGTGTTCGACCTCGGTTATACCCGACCGAGATTCAAACTTCGGTCTAGCAACGAGATTCCCACGGCTTATCCAAAAACGGGCCCTATCGATTGCTTGAGGCAAAAACAATAGAGTCGGCCACGCACGACCGTGATTAGGCCTAAGGGGTAATCGACTTGGCCAAACAAGTAAAAACGAAAAAATGAATCTACCGAGTAAGAGGGACTTGGTCCGTCTCCTCTTCAAATAAAATCTCGATTACCCCCGATTTTCATGCAAAAATCTCAACCCCTACAACTATTAATATTCACACAACCCTAACATGATATCTAGCCAACAAGCATCATCTCAAACACATGAATATCAAAAGATAAAAACATGCTAAAGCCAAATAAAAACATAGAATCAAAAGTTATCGGATTAGAAAATAAATTGTACCACAATGATCTCCTAATCGACACGAACAACGTTTCTACTTGGCTCGAATAAAGATTCTTGATGCAAGATGGAGAACTAAAATATCAAGTACATAAACCCTTCAAAAATCTCAAGAACAAGAGAGAGAAAATATAAAAATGGTGTTTTTGTTTCTTGGTTGGTAGAAGTGTAGAATGTAATGTGTGTGTGTGTCTTCTTGTAGTCTTGTGCCAACAACATCAAGTCCCTCCAAAATGAAGCTTGAAAATGCCCAAAACGCCCCTCAAAATATCTCCAATTGAGTGGTCAAGGGTGGAGTCAACGCGGGTCAAAGCTGGTCAACAGAAATTTCGAATTTGAAAAACTCCATCAACGCCGCGTCGTTATCTCCGCTCGCGCGTTGGCAACAGCAGTGAAATTGGGCTGCAAAGCCCAACGCGCTGGAGTAGACTCCGCTCGCGCGTTGGCGCTTCATTTCCTCGGCTCCTCGGCTTCGTCGATTCTTTGCTCGTCTTTCGTCCGTTTTCGCTCGTTTTAGCTCGTTCCCACTCCTCGTCTCTCCTAAACCTGTCCGGATAACAAAACAACGAAAAGAAGTGAAAATATATACAAACGACAAAAACATAAACTCCTAAGTAATGAAAAATAGGCGAAACAAACGTAACAAAAACGAGTAAAACAGGCAAGGGGGATTTACTTATCTGTTATTTGGAACGTACATATATAAATTTTGCTAAATACATTCAGTGAAGAGTTCTAGCTTGACTGGTCCGCCCAAATTTAAAATTGAAGTGAAAAACAGGAGGTAAGGGGCTCGAATCCTAAGAGCCCCATTTTATTTTATTTTTTTACACGGTGCCGGTAAGCACCGTGTACCGGTAAGTTGCCCAGTAAAAAAAACGCTTATTTTTACCACCGTGTAGCACTTTCTGCCGTGTAGCCACCGCGAACCTTAGAACTAAAGTAGCTTTTTATGATTTTGAAGCTTTTCTACAGTTTTTTTGTTGTTTGTTAAGCATGAAACATCATTTTAAAGACTAGAAACATCCAATAAACAACATAACAAATCCAATTTAGGACTACAAAGATGATATGCTTAGGATGTTGACCATTTTTTGAACTTTCTACTAATATTGTGACAATCTTAACTACATAGGTACTAAATTGTTCATGCGTAATCACTTAATTCGTCCAATTCAAGGGTTGATCATGTTTTTTGATTCATTTTGATTATTAAAATGATGTTTCATACTACAATAACAAGTTAACAATCGAAAAATGCCTTAAAATCAATTAAGGATCTAAACTACACGGTAGACACCGTGTACCGGTAAGCACCGTGTAACCGCCCAGAAAATTTACCGAGCAGTTCTTGGCTACACGGTGATCTCGGGATGCTACACGGTGGCGACCGTGTAACCGACATCCACCGTGTAGCAGAGGGCAGAAACCTCATTTTCCCTGTTTTTCACCCAAATCAATCAAAACATACACCTTTGAACCGCTTTTCACCAAAATCAATCAAAGCACACCTAAATCAATTCAAATACAAACAAAATCAATCAAAAAAAGTCACAAATCATCTAAAATACAAATCAATCGACCCGATGACTCAAACTAAAGATTTTTCGAGCAACATATCGGCGATACTGTATCAAATACCCGTCGTCGATTTCTTTACCCCGGTGATTGAGGTGCTTGTTGACGAGACGATCCAGGTACATGCACACGAATGGGCCGCAGTTATTGTTGTCGACTTGTATAAATTGCTCCATCGGGACTTCGACCGTCATAGGAGTCGTCTTGTGGGATCTCCGCCAAAAGTTTGCATCAGTCGTCCAAAATCCTGCAGCTACCAACAGACGAGGCAACAACTCCAACAACGGAGTTAGGATATGAGCCTTGGTATTTACCTCCGGACAACGGTGCCACAACGAGTCGTACAACTGTATAGTCCACTGGGTTAGGTCAATTCGTACAATAATCCAATGCTCCCCGACATTACACACAGTTAGTACCTAAAAAAATAAAAAAAATAAAACGTTATTCACAATTGAAATTAAGATATTAAAAAAATAAAATATACGATTCTTTAAATTACCTCTCGTGCGTCGTCCCAACTCTCGTGCCTATTGTCTCCCGTGATGTATTTCACCATGTAGTCCGGCGGAGCCCAGGACTCATATTTCTTCTCGATGTTCTTTCTCTGTGCATGCTTTGTTGGTATCTTAATCCGAGTGTACTGCGTCGCCAAAGCGTTCTGTTAATTAAAAATAAATTTAAACGATTAGTATTAGGAAAATGAAAAACAAAACGTGTATTTAATTAAAAAACTTTGGAACTTACGAAGAACTCGGTACACAAGAGAATAGTCTTCTTTGGAGTGACTTCATCTCGTACACCCTTATTCTGCTTGACCTTCTCCCGCAGGTACGTAATGTACATATCAATCTCCTGAAAAATATACATACCACAGTTAAGCACAAATAAATAAACATTATAAATTTCAAAATTTAACTACAAATAAACTTACCAAGTTCGAGTACCAATGATGCAGTGTCTCAATCATGTCTAAATACTTTTGGTCTAGAGTGACACCATTGAAAGGGATATGGACACTCAATCCATGCCCGTGACGACGGAACATCGAATAGAGACCCCTAACCTTCTTGTTGCCAGACTTTGTGAACTGCGTGACGTACGGGCTCCGAAGAGCTGCCGAGGGCCTCCTCACACGGGGTCCGAGACTAGTCTCGGCGACATCATCCTCCTCATCAGCCCCAAGTTCATCCTCCTCATTTTCGTGTTCATTTTCCCCGGGAGATGTAATCGTGAACAATTCGCGCTCAGCCGCAGTCGGAAAATAACTCTCTGCATCGATGATAACCTGCAGTAAATCAGCCCCAGTCGGTATAATAAAACCAGGATCATACTCGGGCCGATAAGCAGGAGTCGGAGGGAAGATGCCATCGGTGGGAATCGGTGGGAAGGGAGCGAAGACAGCCTGAAAATCACGCAGCCCCCTCGGTGGCGAAAAATGACCGCTATCTCCAACGATCGAGAATATCTGGGGCGGTGTGCGATAGCTATCGCCAACGATCGGCTGCTCGAAATGGGGCTGCTCGACCTGAGGCTGCTCTCGACCTGAGGCTGCTCGACATGGGTCGGCTCGACAAGTGGCGACCTGCGATAACCATCAAAACCGTGTGGCCAGTCCCCACACGAAACCCTGACATCAACATCAACTAACTCGGGCTCCGAATGCTGAAAGCGAGGAGGCGCGCTGAGAGAATGCCGAGCAGCCAAAAAACCGCCCTGAGATGCATCAGAAGGACAAGGGCGACTCCGAGAGTATCGCCTGCGACCGAAAAACCCCCAAAACTGCTCCATCAGACTGTCGTTGCCCTCCTTCTGTATCCTCCTCATCCGGGCATTCAATCGACCCATAAATCCCGTCTCAGACTCATCGTTGAGGATCTTGTGGAGCCGTCGATCAATGCGTCGATCAGTACTGTCATCTGAAGCCTCAGGTGCCTTAGGTGCCTCAGGTGCCTCAACTGCTGGAGAGGACTCTCGTCGGGCTCGGTGAGATCTACGCTGAGATGCATGCCGCTCGGCAGATGAATCGGGTGTGATGGCATCACACGTGCGTCGACCAGTCTGAGAGTCACCGCCCGTCATCTTGGACACGCGTCCGACCACGCGTTCCATCAAGCTCGGCTTCTTCTTCTTCTTCACCAGTTCTGCAGCCGGTGCTTCTCTCGGAGCCTGAACTGGGGCATGTCCAATCCTAAGAGGAGGAACGTACCTCACTTCGTCTGCTCCTCTGTTGAGCATCGAAATGTAGTACGACGCTTTCAGCTCCTTCCGTGTCGGCTCTAGAGTCGGGAGGACCTCAAGCTGAAAGTAAATGAAAATTATTAAGTATTAGTTAAGAAAATAAATATTAAAAAGCTTTAATTTACAAAGTTTACCTCCGCGTTCTCGAAGAAATCTGTAAAGTTCAGGTTGCATGTCACCGAGTCCCACGTCATGAATCGAGGCCTCCTAGCTATCTCGTCTCTCTGTCCGCAGACACTGCCAAGACTCGGTATGGCCTCGTATGACCATAACTAAAATGTCCAAATTGGGCCGTAAATGTGGTAGGCCCTCTTCTCAACCTGACCAGGCTTCATTGCAGCGATGGTGAGGTAGTGCGACATGATCTGGAAGGTGTAAGATCCCCAGAGAAATGACTCCCATCCGTCAACGTCCTCCACAAAAGCCCAAGCCCAATCATCGATGAAGATATTTTCTCGGCACAACAAAAACAAATAGTAGACCAGCAAGTTGGCCGCCTTCAAGTAGTCGTTCGGGTCGTGACCGATCTCAGAAGAACAGAATCTCTGATAAAGCTCTGAAACCCTCGTAGGCCGTCTGAAGTGCCTATAGTAAAACAAGGTCTCGGGTATAGTGTGCGTGGCCGAAGGATCAAAGGCGTGGCCACCAAACTCAAGTCCGGTCACCAGGGCGTACTCCTGTGCTCGAAAGCGAATAGTCTGGCCCCGACGAAAAACCAATGCTCGAATGGAGGTATCGTCGGACCCACGATCTCCCGAGCTAGTAGGTGATGCATGGCTGCATTTGATCTTCCATTTGTCCTACACCAGAGCAAACGTCCGAAACAACCTCTCTTCAATGTCGCAAAAGCTCTCCGGGTAGGATCAATTTCTACCACCTTCTCTTTAATCACCTTTAATGCGTCGTGCCGATCGTACAAATTAAAGGTTTTCGACGTGTTGATGAATTGTGGCCTCCTCCAGTTGAAACCCTACTGCCAAAATGAAGTTAAATTAATAAACATTCAATTTAACCAATATCAAAAATAAAAAAAATTAAAAAAAAATTATAATGTTGGGCCGAAATGCCGTTAATAATTGGGCTCTCTATTCATAGGCCCAGATCCCACCGCCTTTTTAAGGTCATCCATTTCTCAGTTTTCAATTTAAGCAACGAAATTGTAACTTTGCGTTCGTTTCCGTTCGAAGGATTTTGCTGAAGGAGAGGCTACTCTAACTCTACCTAGATCTTGCTACTGCTTCTCTTCCAGATAAGTACGTTAATGGCTGATAAACCCTAATTTCAATTGTTCGTTGTTCTTACTAAATTAGCACGATTTTTGTGTGTTTTCCCCCGTATAACGTCCGAGTTAAATTTAGGGTTTTGTATTTTCATCTTCGTACAATCGATTTCTCGTATGCGAGACCATTGCTTGCTTCAGAGCTACACGTGTATGTATATGGCCTGTGTTTGTGTTTGTGTGTGCGTGTTTAGATATATTCCAACTAGCAATGGTATATTTTTTGTCTGAGGAATTCGAGTATATCTCTAACGAACAAGTATATTAATTGGGAGAATCATATTTCGATATTCTAATTCCTGGATGTTTGTTCAGTTGATACAGCTCGGCTTGAAGATACTAAAATGGAATTTGACGAGTATGAATATTTAGAAAATACAGTGGAGAATCCAGAGCCGAAGAAGCCAGAGGATAAGGCAAATGGGAGTGATAAAGTAAGTGATTATGAAGATAAGGAGCGGAGTCGGAGTTCGAGACACAGAAGTGACGATTTAGATGGCTCATCCAAGCGTTCGAATTCAAGAAAGGATTCAAATGACCATGAGAAAGATAGGAGGTCCCGCAATGGCTTGTCGTCGAGAGATAGGGAGAGAAGTAGTCGGGAGCATAGAACCAGGGACGTGGAGGACACCAGGGGGAAGGAGAGAAATAGGGACAGAGATGTAGATAGAGATAGAGACAGAGAGAGAGATAGTGACAAAAAAAGGGATGGAAACAGAGAGAGGAGAGGAGAACGTGAAAGGGAGAGGATCAGGGATGAAGATACAGAGGGTTTCAAGAGAAGCAGAAATGATGTAGAGAGGCATGATGATGAACGCGGAAGAGAAAAAGGTAATAACATGGAGAGTGCGGATAAAGATGTTAACGAAGGACGGAGAGAAAGAGGGTTTAGAGGCCGAGGCAATGAAAACAGGTAAACTTGTGCCTTTTTTTAATGGAAAAATGTAACATGGATCCTAATGTGGTTGTAAATTGTAAATGGGGGGAGGTGTCTTTCTAGGAAATATTTACGAAAGTGCATACAGATGGTTTAACAAATAGGTTTGTACTTTTAAATTTCTATAGTTACTTGCGCTCATCTGTTTTCAACCAGGTACTATGCACAGACCTCTTTGGGTTAGCAACTCATGAGTGCTCATATGTTGGGTTTTCTGGCATGGAATTGAAACATCAGTCGAATAATAATTCATTACTAGCAAAGTAGACTTGCCAGGTTTAGAATTTTTATTTAGAGACTAGAGGTCTTCTAGTGATGTCAGGTTTTGTTGTATAACATTGCATCCTTCTACAGAACTGGATTGCCCAGTAATTAATTAGCTTGTTTTGATTAAGTGTAAGTAGCTCCCTTTTCACATTATGTTTGCTTTAAATTCCAATTTTCATAAAAAAGTAGCATTTCTCATGCTAAAATCACCACTCTGGAAAACCTGTCAAAAAATTATTGTGCTTATTATTTATTTGTATTAATTTCATTGTTCCCTTTCTTGTAACACATGCAGAGTGACACATTCCATATTTAAGAATGTGCATTTGTCATTGCCAATTTAGTTTGCAGAGTTATTTTTTGTCTTCCTCATAGGTTGATAAATATTCCCCTCCTGAGCAAATAATTGTTCCCTGAAAATCCTTCCCATTTTCATTTTCCTGTTAGATACAGTTCTGCTGGTTAAGTTAGGTTGTTTAGTTATATTGATCTATTTGTCATTCTATGATATTAATGCAAAATGTAACATTAGGTTTGCAATAGAAGGACCAGCCTGTCGTTAGTTCAATGACTGAAGTGTGACAGTGTTCACATTTCTGTTAATTGCCACTTTTTTCTCCAGGTTGGTCTTATTACTTCAAAATCATGATGCTTCTTGTTTTCTACCAAATGTATGTTAGTACAGCATATTGACCCTATGGAGTTGCCTGCAGGGTTGTGATCTTGGGTTTGTAATCAATGCTATTGATTTATTTTCAAGGGGCAAAGCAATTTACTGAGACTTGACTTTACAGATGGTCAAGGCAGCTGCTCATGTTTTAGTTAGCAATATCATTATGTAATTGTTGTTTGGTATTGTAATATTTTAGTTTATATATTTTGTTGTTGCAGAAGATACAAGGAGAAAAAGGAAGAAGGAGTGGATTCACAAGCTGACCCCGAACGAGATCAGAGGACAGTTTTTGCTTATCAGGTGGTTGAACTGCAAAAAAAACTTCTTATTTTGTTTGATTGCAGTAGTAGGTCTGATACTTTTGTTTGTGTTACCATTTCCATAGATTTCCTTGAAGGCTAGTGAACGAGATGTCTATGAATTCTTCTCTACTGCTGGCAAGGTTGAACCACATACTAATTAACTCTTACATCTTCATTTTGATTATGTATAGTTTGCGTGGATTTCGTGCCTCTGTGAATGTGTACTGGACCATTATCTTACTCAGATAAGAAAAATGCAAATTCAGTGGTATATATTGGACCATTAACTTACTAAGATAAGAATTATGCAAATTATGTGGAATGCATTGGACCGTATCTTATGATGCAATAACAGCTGTCCTTTGAGTTTGAAAATAAAAGCAATTTATTCAAAATATTGTATCCTCTTTATCATGTTATTTCTGTTTTGGTAAGTTTTTCAGTTTTAATCTATTTTATTTGGAGCAATTTTTTTTTTTGTTGTTGTTGTGGGTGTAAACCCTGTTTGGACGCCTCTGTAGTTACACTAGGATTAATATGACCATGTTGTGGTTATGTGACGAGTCTTGGATGAGGTTTTAAGTTGGTACCGTAGACGTGAAAGTGATTTAGACTATTAATTTTCTATTTAAAATCATTCAAAAATCAAAATCTTATTGTTTTCCAACCAAATGTAACGAAATATTTGCACCACACCTTTATATCACTATATCTGCTGCATATTTTTATTATTTCACCCGATTTATTCTGTATGAGACTGCTGATATTTTGTTTGCTAAATTCCTAGGTTAGAGATGTACAGCTCATAATGGATCGCAATACCAGACGCTCCAAAGGAGTTGGGTAATTTGTTATCCTTCATTCTGTTTTATTTTCCTGGAATCTAAGTGCACTCCTCTCATAGATGTATTGCTAGTTTCCACTATATATTCCAAGTCATGGGGAACAGGGATTTGGGCTTGACTACAATGCTTACTGATAATCGGTGTAATCATCTTTTCATTAATTTTGGCTTATTATGAGACAATATTTTGAGGGTTTTAGATCTCGAGTTATTGCTTTGAGATGGATCCTCGTTTCTATGGACTTAATTTTAGACTTGTAAATATCTGAATGTGAATTGTGACTTATTTGGGCTTTCCAAGAGATGGATACCATCTACTTTAGTAACACTACAAGTCTACAACAATCCAATTAACATTTTCATCAATGTTGTGGGATTTTCCTGGGATAATTGATACTCCCTCCGTTCCACAACATTGCTTTTTTTCTTTTTCTGTCTGTCCCGCAACTCTTTGCACAACTCTTTCTCACAGTCCTTAACTCTCATTTTATACACTTATTTACACCCAATGCTACTTCTTTTACTTTAAATTTTCTTTTCCAACTATGCTTTCAACCTTTCATTACCATAAATTAATATTTTGCCCTTCACTTTATCCCTCAAAAAGTAAAAGATGCCATTTTTAGTAAACTATATAACAGATTCCCCACCAAGTGTTCTGGGATGGAGGGAGTAATTTTTTGTTTGAAAATGTGAACAATTTCTCCTGCATTGTCAATATATGTGCCTGGTCATGGTCAACTAAATAGTCTATAATATGTTCAATGATTTCTACTTGTGTAATTCTTATGCCGGCAACTTTTTTTAATTGCTGTTTTTGTGATATTACTATGTTTCTGCAGATACATTGAATTCTACGATTCAGTGTCAGTTCCTATGGCGATTGCCCTCTCTGGCCAGCTTCTTCTTGGCCATCCCGTCATGGTCAAGCCATCAGAAGCTGAAAAGAATCTTGTTCAGCCATCTGTGGCCACAGGGGGTGGTGTTGGCCCATACTCTGCTGGGGGTAGAAGGCTGTATGTTGGAAATCTGCCACTCACTATCAAAGAAAATCAGCTTCGGGAGGTGGATATTTTTTATTTTTTTATTATTAGATGGTGTCATGTTACTTGATCAAGAGATGCTAAGCTTCATTCATTCATCATCTTATGGCTTCTAATTTTTGTAGGTGTTTGAAGCTTTTGGCACCATTGAGCTAGTGCAGATGCCCACTGACCCAGGGACTTTGAATTGCAAAGGTTTTGCATTTATACAGGTGAATTTGAGTTTTAAGATGGCCTTTTGGATAGTTGTTCTTGCTTCTTGTTTTTAGGTGCATGGAAAGTCATTCTATGATAAAAAAAAAATACTATATGGCATTGAATAATTCACATTTCTTCTCTGTGATGACTTTGTGATTTTGATTGTTGGTACTTTGCAGTTTGCACGACTTGAAGATGCAAACGCTGCTCAAAGTTTAAATGGGAAACTGGATATTGCCGGCCATTCAATTAAGGTAATGTGAATTTACTGTTCTTGAATTTGCAGGTCATGTATGTATTTATTCATGTATTGAACTTAATCTGTAGGTATCTGCTGTCACTGATCAAGCTGGAATGCAAGATGCCGGGGCAAATTTTGCTGATTTTGATGCTGATGATGAGGGCACCGGATTGGTTAGTGATATGCTTGTAATCTTGATGCCTTATTTCTCACCGTGTCTTATATGAGATTAATCTGCCGCTATCGTATGTGGAGTTCGTTTGTGTTGTTTGTTTGTGCTGCAATCTTAGGAAAAATATAATCAAGTACGCATAGTTTCTGGCATGAGATCAGGGACATCAGCAAATGAAGGAAACTCATTGATCGCCATTTAGTAAAAATATAATCAAGTACACAGTTCTGGCATGAGATAAGGGACATCAGCAAATGAAGGAAACTCATTGATTGCCATTTAGTACTTTATTTTATTCTCTTTCTTATGTTGGTTAATCCGAGTTGTTTGTCCCGATTCTTTCCTATTTATCTAGAATAGGCAACTCACCCTGTCCCTTAGTATCTTAAATCACCTATTTCCATGTATTTTTCCGAGCATGTCATATCCAACCTTTTTACTCATACTTGAACCTTAAGACTATACCCCACCCTTTTCTGTCGCCTCACTTAAAATCCTATCATGGGATATCATAAATATTAGTTTGTATTTGTGGTCGTTCTTTATATATATATATATAGCATTTTGCATTTATATTTTACTAAAAATGCTCTGATGTATTCTCACTGTTGGCAGCCATTGAATGCAAACTCTAGAGCACTTCTTATGCAGAAGTTGGATCGCTCATCAAGGTTAATACGTTACTAATATTGTTTGTTATCCATGTTTCCCGCTATTTTAAATTTATTTATTATTTTTGTAGTTATCTGACTATTTTCAACTTGTACAGCATTGCTGGTTCGTCAGCCATGCCAGTTCTTGGCCAGTCTTCTTTCCCAATGCTTCCTGGTTTGGCAGCACCAGGTCTTTCTATGCCTGCTCTTACTGGTCCATCCATAGATCCTGTTGGTGTTCCCAGTGAATGTTTATTGCTAAAGAACATGTTTGATCCGAATACAGAGGTTAGTAGAGCAGCAAACCACATGTTTTGATCCCAACCCTTTTTACTGTTATTTTTGGGATTCAATGTGTATTTTATTATTGCAGACGGAGTCAGATTTTGATCTGGATATAAAGGAAGACTGCGAGAATGAATGTTCAAAATATGGAATTTTAAAGCATATCTATGTAGAAAAGTATGTTTATATTCTTATATAGAATGATGCACTTTCTTTTATCTTCCTGTTTCTTGGTTTTCACTTTGCCAAATGTTTGCATCTCACCCTTTTGCTTATTTAATCATAAATAGGAACTCCGCTGGGTTTGTATACCTGCGGTTTCAACGTACCCAATCTGCAATCGACGCACAGATGGCACTCCATGGTAGGTGGTTTGCTGGAAAAATGATCACTGCGACTTTCATGGTAACACTTTTCTTTTTATATTTTTCCATCCCTCTCAACCCTGGGCAGATAATTCTTTTGGAGTTGAGGATGGTGTTATTGAGTCTGTATTGTTTTCATGCAGCTTCACCAAGAATACGAGGCTAAATTTCCTGAGTGCAGGTAGAGCTTCTGTATGTGTTAAAACTAAAAACACTTGGGTAATCATGTTGTTGGATTTAGTCTTGCTTGGTCGTGGAAGATTTCGGGTACCATGTGAGAACATGCGGATCCTTTCGTGTAATTTTGAGTTATTGTGGGTATTGTATGTTACGTAATATCTACTCAAAGCAACCTTTTCCGGTCAAACTTTATTGAAACTTTCTATATACACTGTGATGAGATGAACAGACTGAAATCCAATAAATTCCTTATAAAATTCAAAGGTTTTTCTTGATTATGCTTTTAATATCCGGCGTATCTATTGCCATATTTTGTAAAACCGATTAATTTTTAGGTGTGCAAACAATTAAAAAATGGACAATTGGAGTGTCACTTGCTCAAGTTACTCATTAAAGATATGTATTAAAATTTGTAAACGTTGAGTTGGAGAGGATAATGTTTGTATATTGTTTAATTATTAATTACTGATGCCGAAATATTCGACGGATTGTTATGTCTGAAAATGCAACTCATTAACGTTTTGTAATATATATATATATATATATATATATATATATATATATATATATATATATATATATATATATATATATATATATATATATATATAATAAATTTGTACCATTATTTTTATGCCAATGTTACACTTTAGTCTCAAGTATAAATTTGTATCATATTTCAAATAATTTTTAACTATCAATTTATATTTTACATTTTTAAAAAATGCAAAATACAATTGTTATTTATTATATTTCAAATATTTTCAATTATCAATATATATTTTACATTTTAAAAAAATACAAAATACAATTGTTTTTGTTGTTTCATAATTGTTTTTCATTTCTTAAAATAATTTTTTAATTTTTTTTCATAATACACATTTATTTATTTATATATTATTAATTTTTTAATTAATTTTTTTTTATTTAATTACAAATTGATATTGATTATACTTTTTACTTTATATTATTCAAAGTAATCTTTTTTAGTTACGTAAATAGTTATCTTGACGGATATTATTGGGGTGAAAGAAGTATAACCATGTTTGGTGGGCCTGTTAAACTCAAGATAGTTAAGTTAACATACATTATCTCATGTTTAGTATTAAACATTTGAGCCCGTAATAGATAATAGGCCCTGTCTTAAAAACTGTTCCCCTTTAAAAAAGTTAACCTCCCAAATCCGGGAAAACATATTTCAACAGTATTTCAGATTAATTTGTTAAATTACTAATTTGTCCTTGAGGTATATAAAGCAAGAAAACAATTTTCCGTTCCATTTAACCTAATTTCACGCAGCAAAAATTGTGGGTGATTCCAGATTCACAAGTTCGTACTTTTTTTCTCTTTCTTCTCATCTTCAAATGTTCATTGCCTATAAATTTAATTATAATTTGAGACCACGCATACCTTTTTTTGTCGATTACTACAACAACAAATCTAAAAAAATACATGTTCTTGAAAGTCAATTGCCGACAACAGGGCAAACCCTAATCGATGGATAATCACCAAGGACCATATTTTCACTCCGATTTGGTATTTGTAATGAGATATTTTGTACGATTCTGCAAGTTCTTGACGCAGAAAAAAAAATCCTTATGTTGTGCGAAGAGTTCACCAAAATGGTAGTGGCTTGCGGTAGCTGTCGATCGTGAGTTTTTTACAAAGGAAAACAATTTATCAAAATTGTTTGATAATAAATGAATAAGGGTAATTTTGTAATTTGTCAATCCAACACTACTTTATTTTTGAAATTGAAGTGCGATAGATAACTTTTACCAAACAACATGTTTTCCTTATTGACCCAAGTTAAGATTAGTTAACTAGGTTAATTTTATCGGCCCAATAAATTAACATAGAACCAAACATGCAGAAAAGCGTATAGTGGAACAATTTAAAGATTGAAAACGTAACATTTATAACGGGACACGGATATAGTACAATATTAGTCATATTCGGCCATTTGGGTTTTCGGCCTCGGTCAATCTTGAGACTTGGGCTTTCGGGGAAACAAAAAGGTTCGGTTGCAGGGCAACACCATATGCGCCTGGATAAGATTAAAAGCTTCTTTCACAGTTTTCAATTAGTTACCTTTTTAAAAAGCTACGCTAACGGAGTAGTAAACATTTAACCAGCATTTCACTTTAATCTCTCAAGATAAAGGTTAATTCTATGCTTGGATAAGTATACTACCCTAATTGAGTAATTTCATACACACATTTACATGTGTAAACACGTTAATTCTTATATTTATTTCATTGGTCTATTTTTTGGTAGTGGCACATGTTACTATTGGAAAATATATTCGGGCCATTATAAATGTCTAATTGTCCAACTTCTCTAATAATTCGAGTTTTTAGATGAAGCGGTTTCTAACATGGTATCAGAGGCTACCCTTGTGCCAGGTTTTGGGTTCGATTCTCGCCATGTGCGACCCCACCCGAATTAATAATCCACTGTTGGGCTTTTCTCTGAGGTAGAAATCGGCCCACAAGTACGGGGGAGTATTGAAGAATATATTCGACCCACTATAAATGTCTAGTTGCCCAACTTCTCTAACAGTTCGAGATGTGCGAGCTATAATGTCTAGTTGCCCAAAGATGTTGAAATCGCCTAAGGTTGAAATTGGCCCGAATTAATAATCCACTTGTTGGGCCTTCTCCTAAGGTTGAAATCGGCCCACAAGTGAGGAGAGTATTGGAGAATATATTCGACCCACTATAAATGTCTATGAATTAATAATCCACTTGTCTCTAACAGTTCGAGATGTGCGAGCTATAATGTCTAGTTGCCCAAAGATGTTGAAATCGCCTAAGGTTGAAATTGGCCCAAATTAATAATCCACTTGTTGGGCCTTCTCCTAAGGTTGAAATCGGCCCACAAGTGAGGAGAGTATTGGAGAATATATTCGACCCACTATAAATGTCTATGAATTAATAATCCACTTGTTGGGTCTTCTCCAGAGGTTGAAATCGCCCACAAGTGAGGGAGAGTATTGAAAAATATATTCGGCCCACTATAAATATGTATTGACATGATAAAATTGTGAAAATATTTATAAATGTGCAATGTTTTAAAAAACTACAAAAAATAGAAAGTATGCAATATCTTAAGGAATGGAAGGAGTACTACACTATTCATTAGTTTTATATTCACACCACTATTTTTTTTAAATAAATTTTTTAGGAAATTATAAAAAATATTTTTGTTAGCTTTTTACGATGCTACCATTTGTTGTGATTTAAGACACAAATCGCATACCGTTCGAGAATATAAATATGAGATGCGAAGAAAAAAATAAACGAAAGAACAAATACACAAATTTACGTGAAAATCCAAAACAAGGGAAATAAATACGAGAAAAAAGAGAAATTCACAACATCGTTGAGCCTTACAATAATTCACTCTATGATTTTCGTCTACCGGAGAGCTCCAATTTATAAGTGTACTAAATCTATCATCGAAAATAATTATAATTAGGAATAAATTATTTTCTTAATATAATTCTAAATCTCATAAGAAATATAATTATATTTTCAATATAATAATAGGGGCTTTCTACGGTGCCTTCAAGGCACCATACATTGTTTTTTATTTTAACCGTTAGATTTAATCATTTAATCTGAACCGTTGAATTTAATAAAGAGTACCATATTAGGATAGAGATTATTGTTAACGGTGAGAAAATCTTACTCAATATCTACCGAACTAACAAAGAGATTTGGGGGTTTGAGTAAAGTGGACAACGAGGCTAGCTCAGTCTGAATTTCTCGGGAATAGTGTGATTGAAATAATATGAGTATAGTACCTACTATTTATAGAAGTACAAATTAAGGTTTACAAAAACGAATATTGGGCCTAATCCCGCTTTGGGCCTAAGATATTTACTAACGCTGCCCATGCGAAGCCCACAGTCAAACTCGTCCACCGCCATGCTTTCCAGGAGGTATGCTCTCCCCATGGATTAGGCCCTGCTCGCCCACGTTCCACCAAGCATGGCGGGGTCTCCTCGATGGCCAGGTGTACTTCTCCTCGATTTATGTAAGTCATACCCTCAGGTGGCCTGCTCGGCCATACCTCACTGAACTCGCCCTTTCGCTCACCGACCTGGCCCTTATTTGTTGGGCCGCGGAACTCAGTTTCTGAAGATGGGCCGGAGAATCATTGCGTTTGGGCCTGGAAAAAGGCCTATCAACAATTATAACACACAATTATTATCATATATATTGATTAACCTATCAAACCAGTTTTTCTTATTGGATTCTCTTAATTAAATATTATTAGTTCTTACGTTAATTAATATAACAATTTATTAATTAATTTTATGTTTCTAAATTTTTTAGTTAAAATAATATTTTTACTTAATTAAATAAAAATTTAATTTAATTGATAATTGGATTTTTCAAAGCTTTGTTAATTTTACAAACGATCATAAACGAATTTTTCTTCTTCTACCCAAAACCGCAAGGCTCACTCAAAACAGGGATAGAATCATATATGGTCCTTCCGAGAAAAGCCATTTTCATAAACGGACTTTATCTTTTTTTTTTATCAGATATGTCCAATGGCTACTGTTCCGGCCGAAAAACTCACGTGAAACGCACGTGACTCGTTAATTTGGCCGGGAAGATGACTTGGCACGTAATTAGAGGCCTAATTTGCCACATCAATTGACACGTGCCTGGGCCCACAGTCTTTGGAAATGAATTAAATCGAATTGGGGCATTTCCATCTTTCAGAACCCTAATTTTACGCCCGCTCTCTTCTCTCTCTGATTCTGAAACTCCAGCGTCGCCCGTATCGGATTCGAGAAGAAGATTGAAAGTTCGCGACGAAATCATCTCAGGTAATTCAATTTGAAATTTCTTAATATTACTCCTCCTCTCAAAATCGCTCTCTGCTCTCTGTGGAATTTTGGGGATTCTTGAAAATTTTGATTTTCAACACTCGTCTGTATGACTTTTGTCAATTTCAGAATGTCTACGAACTCAGAAAATTCGCGCACAATGAATATTGGGTTTCCTAGCCGATTCAAGTTCGAAAACAAGCTCTGTAGCTACTGTGGAAAGAAGCTCCAGGTTCGAATTTCCGCAAGTGCAAAAAATTACCAGAAGTTGTTCTACTATTGTGATGTGCACACTTTCCAGTCATGGTGCAATCCAATCAATGATGAGGGCTGTGATAATGATGAGGGCTGTGATAGCTATGATAACAAGATGATTTCTGCTGAGGATGTGAAGCTGTTGAAGGATGGCATGAAGCTGTTGAAGGATGGCATAGCTAGAGTTGACACTATTTTACAGCTTTTGAAAGTAGTGTTGTTCTTGGTGATTGTGGGCATAGCAATGCTTGCTAGGATGTGATTCTTATTTGGTGTTATTATGCATTTTGAAGGATTGTTATTTGAAAACAATGTAATTCATATGGTTTTATCTAATTTTGTTTAAGACATTGATTTTTGTATCATAATTTTTGCATCAAATCTAAAAGAACCTGTCAATAATAGTCAATAACTGTCATATTCACACAAAGTAGGACACAATAACAGGTTTTTTACCACAAAATAAATGACCATAATAACAAAAGCAGGGCACATCCATACCAGTTTCAACCTACAAAATACATGCCCATAAATAACAAAAGCAGGGCATATGATAACCAGTTTTAACCTACAAAATACATGCCCATAACTAACATGTGCAGGGCATAATCAGTTTTAACCTACTAAATACATGCCCATAAATAACAAAAGCAGGGCATATCCATTGTTCAGAACCCTAAATCACCAACATACTACTTCAACCTAGCTTTCCTTATCCCTGCCTTCATCTCTGCATTTTGTAGTAAACATTGGTCTGAACCTCATTGGCCTTTTACCAAGCAGTGGCATAGTAGGGTATTTAGGAGTTGATGATGGCCCTTTTAGTTGTTCCCAGGGGCTTGGTCCTTGCAGTGATGGAACCATTGGCTCTCCTGTGTTGAAGTCATTAAGCAAGGCTTCAAACTGTGAATCATCTTCATCATATAACCCTCTGCTGCTCATTGTAGTAGCTGGAAGCTTACTTTTCTTGAGTTCCTTCCTTCTAAGCCTCAGTGACTCTCTTATAGAAGCTTTTGTGGTTCTCCTCACCTTTACAGTATAAGATAATATTTAACAAATCTGTAAGGTAACAAAATAAAGTGAAATATAGTATAAAATTAACCTGCAATTTCTGATTCACCTGGGGTGGTTGAATTGTTGATTCTTGTGTCTGTATCTCAGGAAGGGCAGTTGAATCTTGTGTGAACACTTCTTGAAAAGCACTTGATGCTTGAGTCATTACTTCTGGAAAAACAGTTGAATCTTGAGTCATTACTTCTGGAAAAGCACTTGGTGCTTCTGGAATTACATCTTCAGGAACATCAACCCTCACCTCATCAGGAACATCAACCCTCATCTCCTCATTCACCCTAGAAGACTCTCCATGTTCAGTCCCAACAACCTTATTGCATTTTGGCTTTGTGTGCCCTTCTACACCACATTTTGAACACTTTATCACCCTCTTTTGTCTCTTCAACCTCACAGCAGTCTTACATCTCTTTGCATTTTTTTTTCCATTCCTGATCTCATCAATCTCTGGCCTCCTGAGCTTTTGTTTTCTTCCTCTTGTTTTACCAAAGTTTGGTGGCATAGGAGGTATGAACATAGTTTCAGCCCACTCTACTTGTCCAGTCATAGGGATAATGGCCTCTGCATACACCTTCTTATACATATCCACACTGTAACATTCATGTACATAGTGTTTGGGATCCTCACCTTGGTGAACTAATGCAGACACTGCATGATTGCAGGGTAGACCACACAACTCCCAAACCCTGCATGAGCACTTCCTTTCCTGCAAGTCCACTGCAAACTGCTCTTGATTAGGGCACTGGATTTGATAATATCTGTTATCTGACTTCACTGGAATACAGGTATTCATTCTGTCCATTGCTTCCCTGAGCAACTTCACAGCAGATGGAGTTAAGTTGCCTTTCCACCTATTTGCTTTGTCCCTGTTTGTCTGGAATCTCTCCATCATATACTGCCTAATCCACTCAAACATTGTCAGTATAGGTTGATCCCTTGCATCTAATATAGCTGAATTGAAGCTCTCACAACCATTGTTCAACACCATTGCACATTTGGACTTCACACTAAAATGGGACATGGACCAGTGTCTTGGGTCTTTGTCACTCAACCATTTAGCAGCATGCTCATTAAACTTCCTGAACCTCCTCATTCCTTCATTGAAGGTCCCAACAGTTGTACACCTTGCCATCCTTTCCACTTGTTTTTTAAAAGCTTCTCCCCTGAAACCAGCAGAAGCCATATTGTTCTCCATGTGCCTCACACAAAACCTGTGCTCAGCATTAGGAAAGATCTCTCCCATAGCTAGAATCAAACCTTTTTGTTTGTCTGAAATGAATGTATAGTCCTCTGACCTTCCAATTTGCAGGTCACTTCTAAGCATTGTCAAGAACCACTGCCATGTTTCTTTGTTTTCAATAGACACCACAGCAAAGGCTATTGGGAAAAGCGCATTGTTAGGGTCAACTCCCACTGCAGACAGTAGAATCCCACCCCTTGGCCCTTTCAACCAGCAACCATCAACACCTATGAATGGCCTGCAGTACTTGAAGCCCTTCTTGCAAGCATCATAGCAGATATACAACTTGTTGAATTTTCCCTCCTCATCAATATCAAGAACTGTAGTTGTACCAGGGTTTGATCATCTCAGCTCCTGACAGTAGTCCCACAACTTTCTATATTGAATATCAGGAGTTCCATGAAGAATCTTCATTGCATGAGCCCTTCCTCTGTAGGCTTTTTGCTTGGAAACATCAACATTGAAGTTCTGTATCACCTCTTTCCTCCAGCCCCTAACATCCCTTTTAGGATCACACTGGAACTCAGACAAATGTCTCTTTCCTAGCCAACTGCTTGTCATATTTTTCACATGAAATGTTGGGGCACATGTGTGCTCTGAGATATATGTTCTAATCACCCAAGTCTCCTCCCCTATGGTCTTGATTGCATGGCAGGCCCATTCACACCCCTCTTCACTACATCTTGCATAAACTCTCTTCTTGTCATTTTTCTTAAAAATCAGGCTTCTTATGGTGTTGATTGCATGAGAGTTAATTGCTTCTTTGAACAATTCTTTGTTCTCAAATTCCATGGCCAACTTGAAGTCACGAGTGAATACCACATTTAGTAAATCTTCATCAGTACTTAACAACTTCTTCTCGCAGTTCAAAATAGCATAGTAAGCTTTAACCTCAGTTAACCCTAATTGCTCACAGCGCAAATTCAATTTGAACATGGTCACATCCGACCTAGGGTTGACAAACCTATCCACCACAGTACTCCCTCCATAATACATGTAAGAAGGCTTCCCAACATACGTACCTCCATAACGCAGCGTCAAAGAGTAAAGATTCCTACTCTTTGTCGTGTAATAACTCCTTCTTGAAGAGACCCTGCTGGAAGAGACTCTCTCCGACGCGCCGCTACCCCCAGGGCTGCTCCCAGAAGCAACCATTTCAGTTTATTTGTATGCAATTTGAAAATTTTGGGAGAATTTGGTTCAGAGATTTCTAGGGTTCATATATTTGGGGGTGAATGTTACAAACGGGAGTTAAGTTTTGAAATGAAAAATCTGTTTTTTTTGTTAAGTAAATCGATTATTAATGCAAATATACATTCAGCCTTGTAATACAGGATAATTACATGACTGCCATTGCCTTTTCCCTCCTCTTTTATCCGCCAAAACTGATGTGGCAAATTAGGCCTCTAATTACGTGCCAAGTCATCTTCCCGGCCAAATTAACGAGTCACGTGCGTTTCACGTGAGTTTTTCGGCCGGAACAGTAGCCATTGGACCATATCTGATAAAAAAAAAGATAAAGTCCGTTTATGAAAATGGCTTTTCTCGGAGGGACCATATATGATTCTATCCCCTCAAAACATGAGCAACCTATGTTTGAGCCGCACCCAAACTGATGGAGTATATACTTAATGTCTAGATTTAAGTGATATTAACTCCCGATCCATTGCCACTAATCTATTTAATTAAATAAACAATTATTTCCGTTTAATTATTTTTAATTAAATATATGCAAATTATAGTCCTAGATTATATACGTTGTAGTTAGTATGGTGTGCGACGTCACACGGAAGATCATACTATCGGTTACTCGTATATAATCGAACAGTTGCTCACGACCTAGATGGACAAGGACCAATCTATCGGTATAAACGTTGTATGAGAGAGAAAACAATTTGTCTTAATTATTTTATCATACTTGTACACTTGGTGTATTGGGCGGATCACTTGAGATTTATCGATTAGGATTGACTTAGATAATCGATTTAAATCTCAGTGTATTTTATTCTTAATCCCTGATATTATTGCGGGTGTGTGCATTTAATATTACTGACTTTTATTTTCTAAAGGAATTGACTGATTAGAATAACCGGTCGATTACCGGCAAAGTTGGGTCATTGTATTTTATGTATGAAATGTTGTGAATTCTTGACGGGAAAGTGTGTCCCGATAAGGGTTGATAATGTCCCCGAAATGAGTTCAAAAAGAATTATTATGTGAACCCCGCAGGTGGATTTGTTCCGCATAATAATTAAGGTTGAATGGTGTTGGAGTGGTATACTTAATGTCTAGATTTAAGTATTCTGAACTCCTTGTGCACTTTCATTTATCTATTAATAAATAAACATTCATTTGCTTTTAATTATTGTTAATTAAATATATGCAAATAATAGTTCTAGATTATATACGTTGTAGTTAGTATGGTGTGCGACGTCACACGGAAGATCATACTATCAGTTATTCGTATTTAATCGAACAGTTGCTCACGACCTAGATGGACACGGACCAATCCATCGGTATAGTCGTTGTGTGAGAGAGAAAATAATTTGTCTTAATTATTTTATCACACTTGTACACTTGGTGTATTGGGCGGATCGCTTGAGGTTTATCAATTAGGATTACCTTTGATAATTGATTAAATCTCAGAGTATTTTATTCTTAATCTCCGATACTATTGCGGGTGTGTATATTTAATATAAGTGACTTTGATTTTCCAAAGGAATTGACCGATTTGATTATTGGGTCAATTACCAGTAAAGTTGGGTCACTATATTTTATATATGACATGCCGTGAATTCTTGACGGGAAAGTGTATCCCGTAAGGGTTGATAATATCCCCGAGATGAGCTCATAAGGATTTATTATGTAAACCTCGCGAGTGAATTTGTTCCCGCATAATAATAAAGTTGAGTGGTACTATTCTCGGATATAAGAGATGAATAAATTTATTGAGCAATAAATAAATTTTATTCATGGATATATAAATCTTAAATACACGGAATAAATAATACTACCGGAGAAATATTATTTGATATAATATGGTTTAATATTGGGAGTGCAATTAATTTATATAGTGAAAAATAAATTAATTAATATTAATGGGATTAATAGATTTGGGTTTGGGCTCAATTTAATCATTAATATTGGAAGCCCAATATTCCATCTCATTTAGATCCCCTATGTAGCCTATAAAAGCACTACATGGTCTTCACAAATCATAAGACAAGATTATCACACTTGATAATCTAGAGAGTTCGTGAAGGAGATCCATAGAGTTCGGAGGATCGTCGCCCACCCGACGTTCGAACGAGTGCAAGGAATACGTGGGAAGATTCAAAGGTCATCGATTGATCTCGTTTCTCCGAACAACGAATCGAAGGTATAAAATCTAAACGCCCTCTATGATTTTATTCGATTTAATTATCGTAAAATATCGTGAACGCAAGATCCAAAGATCGAATCCCGGATTAGAGGACGAACGCGTGGTGGCGATCTAGGATCGCCGGACCACGGCGCTCGCCCGCTAGGGTTTCGAGGCGCGCGGAGGCATCGACCCTCGGCTGGGCCGAGGGCGTGCGATCGATCGATGCGATCGATCGCTGGAGCGCGGGCTGGTGCCGCGCTCCACCCCACCACGACGGTGGGGCCCTCCAGGCGGCGGCGAGTCGCCGGACTCGCCGCGGGGGCTGCTAGGCAGCCCCAACCGATCGCTGGGAGCGATCGTTGTCCGATCGCGTGGAGCCCCGCTCGCGGGGGCTCGGCTGGGGCAGCGGCGTGCCTTCGGGTACGTCGTCTCCTCGGTTCGTGCTCCGGCGCGTGCGGTGGTGTTCATGCATCTCCGGCGAAGGGTTTTTGATCGGGCTATGGTTTCCGCAAATTTTAATAGCCCGGGATATCGAATTCCAACAATTGGTATCAGAGCGAGGTTTACGTTCGCGGTATTTTCGATAAAATTATTCTACCTTGCTGGGTTTCCGACTATTATGGCTTAGTTAATTATTCGTTAATTATTTTGTCATGATTGTTGGTTTTATTAAACTCTCGGACATGTCGAGATTCGTTTTTGGTGGTGAATGCTTGTAATAGTAAAAATTCGGGGGTTGACCGAATTTAGGTTTATTATTATTGTTCTATCTTTTCCGGAAATTGT
Source organism: Euphrasia confusa (assembly GCA_954870475.1). NCBI lineage: Eukaryota > Viridiplantae > Streptophyta > Magnoliopsida > Lamiales > Orobanchaceae > Euphrasia > Euphrasia confusa. The sequence continues at coordinate 47,733,091 of OX940949.1, read as the reverse complement.
ATAGGGTCGATTTCATGTATAGAATCGATACCGGAATTGTAATTTAAATTATTGTAATTTATTTACGTTGAATCGATGACGAGACGACCGCCAGAGAAGACGTGTGACGAAGGAGACGAAAGAGAGGGGCTAGGTCTCGGATCGATCAATCCCCATGATCGATCCATGAGGATCGATCGATCGCATGGAAGAGGCGCCGAATTCGCGCCTCCCGGCGGCGATGCCACCGGCGGTGGTGGCGCGCCGGCTGGGTGGTGGCGGCGATGGTTCTCGGCCGGCGATCGGCGGTCCGGTGGGGGTGGTGCACCCCGTGCTACTCTACCGGAAATCTACTTTCCTATTTTAATTCGGTTTTCCTATTTTGAGTATTCCTATTTTTGGGAATATTCATGGAATAGGAAAAGAATTAATTTAGTATTAAATTTATTTTCCTATTTGATTATTCCTATTGTTGGGAATATTCATGGATTAGGAATAAAATTAAATTTGGAAAGTAGAAGAGTCCTAAATTACTTTATTTCCTTATTTCATTATGGAAGTCTTCTAGAATATTCCAAGTGGGTCTTGGATAGGATTCTAGAGATTTAATGAAATAGGAAAAGGAAAATAAAATAAATAAAAATATTGATAATATTTAATTTTATTTTTGATTTATTCAATTGACTTAATTATTATTAATTAAGTATCTTTTGAATTTATTAAAAATAAATAGATTTAAATATTGGAATTAATATTCTCGTCACATGGAGCATTCAGGAACGAAGACTGAAGACTAGAAGATGCGTACGGGGATGCGATAAAGCCATAATAGTCGGAAAATAATATTCTAGTATTATTTTGACTATGTGATAATACTATGTGATTTATTACATGTATGCATGCTATATGTGTTTACTTTATGCACTAGATAGTGTATCCCTTTGTTGTAAAAAGCTAAGTGGGAGAGGGAATGGAAACATTCCCATGGTCTCCATTGCTGCTCTCTTGGTGACTTTTATAAACTTTTGAAGTTTATATAGACAAGTTATTGGAGGAGAGTTCTTGTAATTCCTCTTACAAGAAACATTGATTAAGTTTATCAAACAATGCCTAATTTGTCTTTCCAAAACTGATTTCAAGTCGACTCATTCTCACCCCGGGGAGTGGAATGGAGCCAAAGCCACTTGGTCATGTCGAGAACACAAATTAGAGACCTTCGTACCATCCTTTTGAAGGTGGATCGATTGTCTGCTCGGCTCCCTCATTTATGAGAGATAGGGTTGTTCGCATGGTGAATCACTGGTAAGAAATTTCGAGTTTCACTTATGATTCTCCGCGTCTTGATTTACAAGATTAAATGGATCAAGTAATTGGATGTCAATTGTAAAAATCTTTTGGTGTAGTAAACGTCCACACTATCGTGGCTTGCTACACTGAATGGGATTTTGGATCAATTGATGTAGACAGTTATAGAAGGGAGTGAAGGATCCGTGTGTTAATGTAAACGTCCACACTATCGTGGCTTGCGGTAATATGCGATTCCCAAACAAACTTCTTAGTACTGAGTAATGGTTTACACTTAGGTACGCTTCATAGTATCCTTCCCATCGAAGTAACGCTATTGATGATGTACGACCGAAGCAAATCTAATTGCTAAATCATTTGGGTAGGTAAACGTCCACACTATCGTGGCTTACCATATCTGATGGGATTTTAGACGTGATTAGTGATTTAATGATATTATTAAAGAGAGATAATATCGGTATTAAATTGTTTGTTTGTTTTATGTGCTTATAGGTTAAGAATGACTGTGACCCCCACTTTGTGATATACTTAAGGATGAAAACTCACTGGTTCCATATGGTAATGATTGGGAACGAAATCTGGACATTGTTCAGACTGTTGAGCCTTCCGAATCCACTATTGTCCCAACTGATGAGGAAATTGAAAATGACCTCAAGGAGATGTTAGGACATAGTGTGGAAGTCGGACAAGAGGTGATTGACATACTCATCAAGTTCAGTCCTCTTGAGGAATCGCTTAAAAACGATTTCAAAAGAATGGAACTTTTAAGTATGATCAGAGAATCACAAGCTCTTGTGGCCAAGATGGAAGTGCAAGCAAAGAAACCCAGTGGTTTCAAACCACGGATTGGGAAGAGCAAGCCGTGAGGCAAGTGCTTTCAATGCAAGCAGTATGGGCACTGGAGGTCTGATTGTCCTCTCATCAAAGGTACAAAATTTTCCTTAGTCACTGAAACATTGTCAGTTGTGTTATCTACCAGCACCTGGTGTGTAGATACGGGGGCCACTGACCATGTCTGCAATTCATTGCAGGGGTTCCAGGAAACCCGGAGACTTAGAGAGGGAGAGATCGTGGTCTACATGGGCAATGCTGCAAAGGTGGCGGCTGTTGCAGTGAGAGACGTTCACTTACGCTTTAGTAGTGATAGGATTTTAGTTTTACAAAATTGTCTTTATGTACCGAATTTTAAAAGAATTTAATTTCGGTTTCTAAACTAATTCTGAATGGGTATTCTGTTTCTTTTGATCACTCCGTGATCATAAGAAGAAATAGTGAAATTATCTGTTCTGGTACATTGATAGACGATTTGTATGTACTAAATCCTTAGTCTAACACGGTGCAACGAACCGAGAGTAATAACACATCCACGAACACCAAAAAAGAGACAGAAACCTTCTAAGATGAATCAATTATACTTGTGGCATCTAAGGCTAGGTCATATTAATTCAAATAGAATTCAAAGGTTGAAAGTTGATGGTTTAATCAGTGGTGTTGAAGGAGAGGACCTTCCAACCTGGGAATCCTGTTTGGAGGGTAAAATGACCAAGCGTTCTTTTTCTGGTAAAGGACGTAGATCCGAACAAGTATTGGATTTGATTCACTCTGATGTATGCGGACCTATGTCTACCCAGGCAAGAGGAGGGTACGAATATTTCATCACTTTCACTGATGATTATTCAAGGTATGGATTTGTATACCTGATGCGCCGCAAGAGCGAGTGCTTTGACAAGTTCAAGGAGTACAAAGCTCTTGTGGAGAACCTTCAAGGTAAATCCATAAAATGCCTGCGATCTGATCGCGGAGGGGAGTACCTGTCTGGGGAATTCAAGGCATACTTGGCAGAGAATGAGATTGATTCCCAAATGACATCACCATATACTCCTCAGCAGAATGGTGTGTCGGAACGAAGGAATAGGACTCTTATGGAAATGGTGCGTTCAATGATGAGTTACTCGGACTTACCTGTTATGTTCTGGGGATATGCCTTAGAAACAGCGGCGCACATTCTGAACTTGGTTCCATCTAAAACGGTCCCTACAACACCCATGGAACGATGGAGCGGGCGCAAGCCTAGCTTGAGACACGTTCGGATCTGAGGGTGCCCTGCGCACGTGTTGAGAACTGGAGCCGATAAGTTAGAACCTCGTACTGAAGTGCGGCTGTTTAAAGGATATCCTAGAGGAACTAAAGGTGGCATGTTTTATAGTCCTACAGACCAGAAGATCGTTATAAGTACTAACGCTCGGTTCTTAGAGGAAGACTATGTCATGGATCACAAGACCAAAAGTGACATAATGCTTGATGAATTGAGAGGTAAAGAGGAAGACTTAGATACAGCCGAACCAAGTAGTAGTACACCACTAGAATCTGCACCTAACACTGTCACTGTTGATACACCGGAACGCCGTCGTAGTGGGAGGGTTGTTAGACAACCGGACAGATGGATTGGACTGGGTGAGTCTTCGGACTCTGCACCCGGAGTTCATGAAATCGATCCCTGGACCTATGATGAGGCGGTACAAGATATAGATGCGTCTTCTTGGAAGAAAGCGATGAAATCCGAAATAGAATCTATGGATTCTAATAAAGTCTGGGATCTTGTAGAACCACTAAACGGCGTAAAGCCAATTGGGTGTAAATGGGTCTACAAGAGAAAAAGAGGATCTGACGGAAAGGTTGAAACCTTTAAAGCTCGGCTTGTTGCGAAAGGATATACTCATAAAGAGGGAATCGATTATGAGGAGACATTTTCGCCGGTAGCCAAGATAAAGTCGATCTGGATTCTCTTATCCATAGCAGCTCATATGGACTATGAGGTGTGTCAAATGGATGTCAAGACAACTTTCCTAAATGGAAGTCTTGACGAGACGATTTATATGAAAAAACCAGAAGGATTCATTGCTAAGGGGCGAGATCATCTAGTGTGCAAGCTTAATCAATCCATTTATGGATTGAAACAAGCCTCGAGATCGTGGAACGTGCGGTTTGATGAAGTAGTCCAATCTTTTGGATTCATTCAAAGCATGGACGAATCGTGTGTGTATTGGAAACGTGATGGGAAGAAGGTGGCGTTTCTCGTGCTTTATGTAGACGACATCTTTCTCATTGGCAACAGTGTGAAGATGTTATCAGACATAAAGGGATGGTTGTCTAGACAATTCGATATGAAAGATTTAGGAGGATTGGACATGTTCTAGGGATCAAAGTTATAAGGGATCGCCGGAATAGAACGTTGTACCTTTCCCAGCAATCTTACATAGACACGATTCTGGCTCGTTTTAACATGCAAGATTCCAAGAAGGGTGAGTTACCCTTCAGTAAAGGAACTTATCTTTCTAAAGAAATGTGTCCTTAGACACAGAATGAGAAAGATGAAATGAAAGCGGTTCCCTATGCTTCGGCTGTGGGAAGCTTAATGTATGCAATGTTATGCACGAGACCTGATATCTGCTATGCAGTTGGCATAGTGGCGAGATATCAAAGTAATCCTGGAAAGGCTCATTGGACTGCCGTAAAGAGCATTTTCAAGTATTTGCGAAATACTAAGGATTATGTTCTAAGATACGGAGCAGACAATCTAATTCCTTTGGGTTACACAGATTCGGATTTCCATGCTGATAAGGACCGGCGTAAGTCGACATCAGGCTATGTGTACACTTTGGAAGGTGGAGCCGTATCATGGAAGAGTGTTAAGCAAAAGTGCATTTCGGACTCTACCATGGAAGCTGAATATGTAGCAGCCTCAGAGGCAGCGAAAGAATCAGTGTGGTTCCTTAATTTCCTCCAAGACTTAGATGTGATTCCGAGTTTGCCCAAAGCTATGACAATTTATTGTGACAATAGCGGTGCATTGGCAAACAGTAAGGAACCACGGTCCCATAGTGCTACGAAACACATAGAGCGCAAGTACCACCTGATTCGAGACATCGTCAAGAGAGGCGACGCTGTAGTCACCAAGATAGCTTCAGATGAAAACCTAGCAGACCCCTTCACAAAGATACTTCCTAAGGAAGTATATTTCAAGCACTTGAAGGGTTTGGGAGTCAGAAGTTTGGAAGAATGTTGGAGTGGTATACTTAATGTCTAGATTTGAGTATTCTGAACTCCTTGTGCACTTTCATTTATCTATTAATAAATAAACATTCATTTGCTTTTAATTATTGTTAATTAAATATATGCAAATAATAGTCCTAGATTATATACGTTGTAGCTAGTATGGTGTGCGACGTCACACGGAAGATCATACTATCGGTTACTCGTATTTAATCGAACAGTTGCTCACGACCTAGATGGACACGGACCAATCCATCGGTATAGTTGTTGTGTGAGAGAGAAAATAATTTGTCTTAATTATTTTATCACACTTGTACACTTGGTGTATTGAGCGGATCGCTTGGGATTTATCAATTAGGATTGCCTTTGATAATTGATTAAATCTCAGAGTATTTTATTCTTAATCCCCGATACTATTGCGGGTGTGTATATTTAATATAAGTGACTTTGATTTTCCAAAGGAATTGACCGATTTGATTATTGGGTCAATTACCGGTAAAGTTGGGTCACTATATTTTATATATGACATGCCGTGAATTCTTGACGGGAAAGTGTATCCCGTAAGGGTTGATAATATCCCCGAGATGAGCTCATAAGGATTTATTATGTAAACCTCGCGAGTGAATTTGTTCCCGCATAATAATAAAGTTGAGTGGTACTATTCTCGGATATCGGATGCGGTGCTCACATTGTTTCACATGTGCAGGGACTGCAAAGAAGTAGAACTTTGGTAAAGGGAGATGTCGATCTGCGGGTTGGAAATGGAGCGAGGGTCGCTGCATTAGCCGTATAATCTTATGATTTGTGTTTGCCTTCGGTCCTTGTTTTAGTATTGAATAATGTTTATTTCGTACCAAGTATTAACAAGAACATCATTTCTATTTTAGTATTGGATATTGAAGGATTTTCCTTCACTATAATAAATGGTTTGTTTACTATTTCAAAAAGTGGAGTGTTCTATGGTTCGGCACAATTAGAACATGGTTTATATATACTTCAACTTGACAATCATATATATAACATTGATACCAAAAAGGCCAAATCGAATGAATTCAATGAAACATACCTTTGGCATTGTCGATTAGGTCACGTCAACATTAAACGTGTAGAGAAAATTCTTAAAGAAAGCATTCTCAAATCTTTTGACTATGAGTCATTTGATACATGTGAAGGATGTTTGATGGGAAAAATGACAAAGTCACCTTTTCTAGGGAAAGGAGAACGTGCGAGTGATCTATTGGTTTTGGAAACCACACCTAACCCTCGAAGGTCTGGAAGAGTTAGAACTCAACCTGACAGATACTTAAGTATTCTGACAAATGAGAGCTATGAAGTCATGCTTTTAGAAATCAATGAACCTTCGACCTATATCCAAGCTATGACGAGTCCAAATTCCGAGAAATGGCAGGGTGCCATGAAATCCGAAATGGAATCAATGTCTGAAAATCAAGTTTGGAACTTGGTCGATTTGCCTAAAGGGGCTAGGCCCATTGGATGCAAATTGATTTACAAGATAAAAACAGACATGAATGGAAAACCTAGTGTTTTCAAAGCAAGGTTGGTGGCAAAAGGATATAAACAAATTCACGGGGTGAATTATGATGAAACCTTTTCACCAGTTGCTATGATTAAATCCATTCGGATTCTCTTAGCCATTGCTGCTCATTATGATTATGAGATATGTCAAATGGACGTTAAAACCGCCTTCTTGAATGGGATTCTAGTAAAGGATGTGTTTATGACACAACCAGAAGGTTTTATCGATCCTAATCAGGCTGAGAGAGTATGAAAGCTTAATAGATCCATTTATGGATTAAAGCAAGCATCTCGGAGCTAGAATCTTCGGTTCGATGAATCCATACAAGAGTTTGGATTCCAAAAGAACATGGAAGACTCTTGTGTTTACAAGAAGGTCAGTGGGAGTTACGTTGTATTCCTTGTGTTGTATGTCGATGACATACTCCTTATTGGAAAAATTATTCATATGCTTAATTCTGTGAAAGAATGGCTGGGAAGATGGTTTTCAATGAAGGATCTTGGAGAAGAACAGTACATATTAGGCATCAAGATCTGTCGGAACAGATCGCAAAGGATGCTTGGACTTAGTTAAGCAACCTATATTGATAAGGTGCTTGACAGGTTCAGAATGAAAGACGCCAAGAAGGGTCTCGTTCCAATGACTCATGGTACATCTCTGAGCAAGAGGCAGTGCCCTTCGGGACCTGTTGAGCAAATGAGGATGACAAATATTCCTTATGCTTCGGCAATAGGGTCTATAATGTACGCCATGATATGTACACGACCGGATGTATCATATGCTTTGAGCATGACGAGTCGGTTTCAAGGAAACCCAGGTGAGGCGCATTGGACTGTGGCCAAGAATATTCTTAAGTACCTTAGAAGGACTAAAGAGTATTTTCTTGTCTTTGGAGAACAAAAAGAGTTGGTTGTGACAAGATATACGGATGCAAGCTTCCAAACAGACAAAGATGATTTCCGGTCTCAGTCCGATTTTGTCTTTTGTCTGAATGGAGGTGCGGTGAGCTGGAAGAGTTCCAAGCAACCCACCGTAGCTGATTCTACTACAGAGGCTGAGTACATTGCTGCATCAGAAGCAGCAAAGGAGGCCGTTTGGATGAGAAAGTTCTTAGATTAGCTCGGTTTCGTACCTAGTTCGGCCCATCCGATAGCTCTCTATTGTGATAATAGTGGAGCTATCGCGCAAGCCAAGGAGCCTAGGGAGCACCACAAATCCAAACATGGGCTCAGGAAGTTCCACATTCTCAGGGAGATAGTTATTCGTGGAGACATCGAGATAAATAAAGTTGCAACTGATGATAATGTTGCAGACCCGTTAACTAAACCACTCCAGCAGTCAAAGCATGATGCTCATACGACTGCAATAAGGATACGATATCTTAGAGATGGATTGTGATTCCTATTACTGTATTGTCTACTTTTGGAGTTTATGTAAACATTCACGTATCTTTTATGATATTCAATAAATTTCTTCATATAATTGTGGATTAAATTGTATGAATTGTCAAAATGATTAAATTATATTTATTGGGTTATGAGGTCGATTTACCACATAAATGAAGTCCCAATAGTTGAACTAATATAATTAAATCATAGAAATGTTCCTAGTTTGTATTATCAAGTACGGACAAACTGATAATACTATGAACTAGATTGTAATGTGTACTATAGCGCCGCTTCATCGGCTAGTGATGTGGGACATCAAGTACAATTACATAGATATTAGCTGAGATCTAATGATTGAACAGACCCGACTGAAATAGTATTTAAGATTTCGAGTCATAATACTATTTCATTGACTGTCGAGCAATTTCCTCTGACCTGAGTAGTCCAGAGTGATTCCATTGTGAAATGGTGTACTTTGATACAAGTAAACGCCTTTCGTAAAAGGAGGTTATAAAACTTGTTATTGGGTATATCAGGAAGCAAGTGGGAGAGCTTGGATTGACAAGATGAGATTGTCCTCCATTTTATAATGGGATAAATGTCTTACCGGCCACTTGGAGAGTCGAGACTGTGGAAAATACGTGGCCACGTCCAGATTCATATCATAGTGATAAATCTGGTTTTACAGTCTGTCTCATAGTCCAAGAAAGGTTTGAACCGATTGAGGATGACTCAAGTCTTGCCTTAAGTTCAAACTTAGACATAAAGTGACAACAAGAAATTGGCAGCACACTGGCTCAGAAGGCCAAGTGGGAGATTGTTGGTATATGTCCTTCGATCCTACGTGTGCAATCGATAAAGTCATAAGGTCGTCTTTGGATGTTAAATGATTATTCGATAATATTAATTGTTGGGAGCAATATAATATTGATCGATAATCATACCTACAGGGTCACACACGGACTCGAAGTTGATATACATTACTTGTTGATTATATTGATTTAAAATCAATATTTACGTGGAATTTCGCATGCATGGGATGCATGTCTTGCATGGGATGCATGTCACATGGTGTGACATGGCATGCCACACAAGCTGGTGATTTGGAGTCATAACATATGCCATGTGTTAGGATGTGTCCTTCGATCCTACGTGTGCAATCGATGAAGTCATAAGGTCGTCTATGGATGTTAAATGATTATTTGATAATATTATATTGTTGGGAACAATATAATATTGATCAATAAATCATACCTACAGGGTCACACACGGACTCAAAGATGATGTATGATGCTTGTTAATTATATTGATTTGGAATCAATATTTAAGTGAATTTATATGCATGCATGGGATGCATTGCATGGCTTGCATGGATGCATGTCACATAGTGTGACATGGCATGCCACACAAGCAAGAGAGACCACATCTTATGCCATTGTGGCATAGTGATGTGTACTTGACCTTTCATCTCCCCATTACCCACCCATTATGTAATATAATGGTGCATATTCATTATGGGGGTTACAAGAGAGTAATGGAGATGGTAATGAAGGTGTTAAGTAGTGAAAATCTGATTTTCACTATCACTTAATCACCACCCACGAAATTCACAAGAGAAAGAGAGAAAAGAGGTTGTTCTTGGAGAATCAACTTGATCAAGCAAGCAATTCGTCATCCGGGTTCGTGTGCAACACGTAGAGGCCGGGCCATTTGTGCGGCTTCAACATCCGGGCGATCCAAAGGCGTGACGGGGTCATTCCAAAGGCGAACAATCCGTGGCTGATCCATTTAAGGTGGTTCAATCGACTCAACACCACCTTAACCAATTTCAACGATCACCAAATGTAAGAACTCGTTGATCCCTATATATATATATATATATATATATATTGGATGTGTATATATATATATTTGTATGTGTTCTTATACACATTATGTGTGCACTAAGATCCAAGCATGATATATTTATATGCTTTACACGCTTCCGCACACACGGTATATCGATCGGATCGGTATACCAGTACCTTCAATTGGTATCAGAGCCTAGGGCTCGTGCACACTTTTGTGTTGGACACAAAAAGTTTAATCAACATAATTAACTTATTTGTTTAATTGTGATTATGTGATTAGATATAGGGCCGGCCACCGTTAGTGGTCGGGTGAATGAAATTGTCGTTTTTTACGTACGATTGGCCATAGTTTTGGAGGGTTGCGTCCCTTGGAATCTTTTGTAATAGATAGGTTTTTTCTATTCAAAAATGTATTGTTCAATGTGTAAGCAATGGATTAAATCCATGGATCGACATTGGATATCGGCTCTCCGGCGAAAACGAGAAGAAACGAAGCAAAACGAAGCAAAACGGGCAAAACCGGGGCTGTTAGAGAAAAACGACGACCGTCGTTTTTATTTGACGACCGTCGGTTTGATTTGACGACCGTCGTTTTGGAAACGACGACCGTCGAAATGCTGATTTTGGGTCAGATTGGTTTTTACCCTTTCGGCGGGCGCCGTTTTGGAAACGGCGACCGCCGGTGGTGTTCGGCGACCGCCGTTTGTGAAACGGCGGGCGCCGTTCGTGGTTTTTGGGGTATGGACTAAGGTTGAACTAAATCGGCGGGTGCGGAACTGAAACGGCGGGCGCGGGCCAGTCCAGAAGATGTTCAAGGCCTATTTTGTTGCTTTTAATCTTTTCGTTTGAGAGTTGTGAGGTTCGAGGGGCCTTTCGATTACGTATTTAATTGCTTTGCTAGTTATAGGATGTTTTATGTTATAAATGTTCAACTTACATATAAACACCTATGCATGCAAGTTCCCAAAATAATGAGTATAATGTCTTGTCCAAAAACATCACACTCATGAAGCCCTCGATCATAAGTTGGTAGGTCCGCCTCAGCGGGGTACTACTTGTTATCTTGGGATAAGTGGGAGTAAGGGTTAGACCCTTACACGTGAGTTTGGTTTTCTCATCGATAGATCCACTGCAGGCGTGACTATCGAGACATGAGATGAGAATGGGACTCTCATCGACCGAGAGTGACATTAGATGTCATTGACATGGGATGTCTACCTATCTTAGACTTCTTAAGTGCGGACTCAGTCGGCTTAAGAATTTGCAAGATGAGGGTCTTGGGATTGTTTTGTTCAAGGGAACAAAGATATTAGATATCGATTGAACAAAATGAAATAAATAAGTAGCTTGTTAGACAACCTTATTTGTTTACCGCTTTGTGAATGTTTACATACTTTATTTATCTTTCTTTTGTAGTTTATCATGTTAATTTCAACTCGATTCAAGTTTGGTTCAATTCTTGATTATGAAAAATTGAACAACATAAATTTTCTTGATTCACAACGTAATTTGAGGATGGTCCTCAAATACGAAGACAATGAAAATGTGTTAGATAACCACATCCTAAGATATCATTGAACAACTCAATAGCATGTTCGGGGAATATGCTAAGATTGAGCGGTTCGGTATGACCAGGGTCATCGCTTCAGCTTGGCTGGAAAAATGGAAATCTATGGAATCACATGTACAACAAATGATTGGATTATTTGTTTCAAGTGACCGCCTAGATTTTTCCTATGATGATTATTTGGCAACCGATTTCATACTTCAATCTCATTATGGTTATAATGCCTTTAGGCTAAATTTTCCATATGAATGGTTTGAAGAAATCGCTTCGTGAGCTCCACGGGATGCTCAAGGCTGTTGAGCCGGCGATAGAAAAGGACCCTAAGAGGGAAATTCTTATGATATGGGATAGGGTAGTCAAAAGAGCATGGGCAAGAAGGCTACTAGGGTTCCTAGGGAATCTCAATGCGTCTACTGCAAAAGTGTTGGACACTACTTGCAAACATATAAAAGTTCATATTTTATTCAATTTCAAAACAAATGCCTAATTTGTCTTTCATTTGATGGATTATAAGGTTATGATTATTTTCACCTCGGGGAGTGATTTAATCCAAAACACTTAAGTTCATCAATGACACAAATTAGAGACTTTCGAGCCATTGGATGGCGTGAATCGATTGTCTGGTTGGCTCCCTCATATTTTATGAGAGATAGGGCTTCAATTGCATGATAATATCGCTGGTTAGAAAACTTCGATTTTTCACTTACGATTTATCACGTTTTGACATTGAGATAATTTTGAATGGGAAATTTGAATGAAACTCAATTATTGGGAATAATTGAATTTGCCCAAAGTTCAATGAAGATGTGAAGAACGGGGTTGCTTCATCTTCAGGTATTAATGTTATAGACATTAAACTTCACAAATTCTACTTCTTGGGTATTGGATGCCAAATGTGGTTCTCACATTTGTATGTGGAGGAACTACATAGAAGTGTAAGTTTGGTGAGTAGAGATGTCGATCTATGGGCGAGAAATGAAGCGAATGTCGCTGCATTAGCCGCATGATCATATGATGTTGTTTTGCCTTAGGGCCTTGTTTTAGTATTATAACTATGTAATTTCGTACCTTCAATAAACAATGAATATTGGTTCAGTATTGGATACTGATGGATTAGTTTTTCACTATTAAATAGTTTGGTAACTATTTTAATTGTGAATTATTCTTTGTTTTGGTACGTTTATTATATTGTTTATGTATACTTTAAACTTGAAAAATCATATATAACATTAACACTAAAGGCCGAATCGAATAAGTCTTAATGAGACATAACTATAACATTGTTGATTAGGTCAAATCAACATCTAAATATGTAACGAATCTTCTTTTAGAATGCATTCTAGATTCATTTGACTTGGAGTCATTTGATACATGTGGATGATGTGTGATGGACAAGATAACAATGTCATCTTTCTTGGAGAAAGGAGAACATGTAAGTGATTTATTAGGGATGATCCATACTGATGTATGTGGAACCTATCAGTTCACAAGCACATGAAGGTTATGTTTCGAGAAAACAAACTATATTAGATATAGTTCGACCATTCGATGAGAGGTCTAAATGAACTACTGGTCTCTTTTGGGAACACATAATTCTAGACTTCAACTTATACACTGAATAGGACACCGTCAAAAGCTGTTGATAAGACACCATACGAAGTATGGAAAGGGAAGGTCCCTAACTTGTCTTATATCAAGGTTTGGGGATGTGAAGCTTATGTGAAGAGAAATATCTCAACAAAGCTTGAACCCAAATCGGATAAATGTTTCTTTGTTGGTTATCCAAAAGAAACACGAGGGTACCACTTTTATAACCAATCCGAGAACAAAGTCTTTGTTGCTCGAGATTGTGTATTTCTTGAAAAGGAATATCTTTCCAAGAAAGTAAGTGGGAGCTCAGTTGAACTGAACGAAGTTCAAGAAAACTTGAACGAGGTTCAAGAAGATCAAACTGAGATGGACACTCAAGACCAAGTCGAGAGTGCTCCAGTGGTTTTAGAAACCACACCTAACCCTCGAAGGTCCGGAAGGATTAGATCTCAACCTGACAGATACTTAGGTATTCTGACAAATGAGAGCTATGAAGTCATGCTTTTAGAAAGCAATGAACCTTCGACCTATATCCAAGCTATGACGAGTCCAGATTCCGAGAAATGGCAGGGTGCCATGAAATCCGAAATGGAATCAATGTCTGAAAATCAAGTTTGGAACTTGGTCGATTTGCCTAAAGGGGCTAGGCCCATTGGATGCAAATGGATTTACAAGATAAAAACAGACATGGATGGAAAACCTAGTGTTTTCAAAGCAAGGTTGGTGGCAAAAGGATTTAATCAAATTCACAAAGTTGATTATGATGAAAGCTTTTCACCAGTTGCTATGATCAAAGCCATTCGGATTCTCTTAGCCATTGCTGCTCATTATGATTATGAGATATGGCAAATGGATGTTAAAACCGCCTTCTTGAATGGGATTCTAGAAGAGGATGTGTTTATGACACAACCAGAGGGTTTTATCGATCCTAATCAGGCTGAGAGAGTATGCAAGCTTAATAGATCTTAATGGATTAAAGCAAGCATCTCGGAGTTGGAATCTTCAGTTCAATGAATCCATATCGGGATTTGGATTTCAGAGGAACTCGAAAGAGTCTTGTTTTACAAGAAGATCAGTGGGAGTTACGTTGTATTCATTGTGTTGTATGTCGATGACATACTCCTTATTGGAAACAATATTCCTATGCTTAATTTTGTTAAAGAATGGCTTGGAAGATGTTTTTTAATGAAGGATCTTGGAGAAGCACAGTACATATTGGGCATCAAGATCTGTCGGAACAGATCACAAAGGATGCTTGGACTTAGTCAAGCAACCTATATTGATAAGGTGCTTGAAAGGTTCAGAATGAAAGACGCCAAAAAGGGTCTCATTCCAATGAGTCATGGCACATCTCTTAGCAAGATGCAAGGCCCTACGGGACTTGATGAGCAAAAGAGGATGGAAAACATTCCTTATGCTTCGGCAATAGGGTCTATAATGTACGCCATGATATGTACACGACCGGACGTATCGTATGCTTTGAGCATGACGAGTCAGTTTCAAGGAAATCCAGGTGAGGCGCGTTAGACTGCGACCAAGAATATTCTTATGTACCTTAGATTGACAAAAGAATATTTTGTTGTCTTTGGAAGACAAAAAGAGTTGATATTAACAAGCTGTTTGAATGCTAACTTCAAAACAGACTAAGATAATTTCCGATTTTAATCTGGTTATATCTTTTGTCTGGTTAGAGGTGATATTTGCTGGAATAGTTCCATGCAATGCAATATAGCTGATTAAACTACAGAAGCTGAGCACAGTATTGCATTGGATGCAGTAATGTTGGCAGTTATGATTTGAAAGTTCTTGAATGAACTAGGTGGCGTAACTAGCTCAGCCCATCCGATAGTTCTCTATTTATAGTAGAGTTATCGCGCAAGCCTATGAGCTAGAAAGCACCACAAGTCTAAAACTACTGCTCAGGAAGTTCCACATTATATGGGAGATAGTTTTGTGGAGACATAGAGAAAATAAAGTTGCAACTTTTGGTAAGGTTGCAAACCCGTTTTCTAAACCTCTCCAGCAGTTTAAGCTTGAGGCTTTCACGACTGCAATAGAGATCAGACATCTTAGAGATGGGTTGTGATTTCTATTACTGTATTAGATACTTTTGGAGATTTGGTAAACATTCACTCATATGTATAATACATATTTCTTCATATAAATATGATTTAATTTATATGAATTGTCCAAATGATTAAGTGATATCAATTGGGTTATGAGGTCGACTTACCGCATAATGAAGTCCCAATGGTTGAACTGATATACTTGAATCATATAGTTGTTCCTGGTTCGTATAATCGAGTACGGACAAACCGATAATACAATGAACTAGTTTGTAATGTGTACTATAGCGCCGCTTCATGGGCTAGTGATGTGGGACATCAAGTACAATTACATAGATATTAGCTGGGAGCTAATGATCGAACAGACCCGACTGGAATAGTATTTAAGATTTCGAGTCATAATACTATTTCATTGACTGTCGAGCAATTTCCTCTGACCTGAGTAGTCCAGAGTAATTCCATTGTGAAATGGTATACTTTGATACAAGTAAACGCCTTTCGTAAAAGGAGGTTATAAAACTTGTTATTGGGTATATCAGGAAGCAAGTGGGAGAGCTTGGATTGACAAGATGGGATTGTCCTCCATTTTATAATGGGATAAATGTCTTACCGGCCACTTGGAGAGTCGAGACTGTGGAAAATACGTGGCCACGTCCAGATTCGTATCATAGTGATAAATCTGGTTTTACAGTCTGCCTCAAAGTCCAAGAAAGGTTTGAACCGATTGAGGATGACTCGAGTCTTGCCTCAAGTTCAAATTTAGACATAAAGTGACAACAGGAAGTTGGCAGCACACTGGCTCTGAAGGCCAAGTGGGAGATTGTTAGGATGTGTCCTTCGATCCTACGTGTGCAATCGATGAAGTCATAAGGTCGTCTATGGATGTTAAATGATTATTTGATAATATTATATTGTTGGGAACAATATAATATTGATCAATAAATCATACCTACAGGGTCACACACGGACTCAAAGATGATGTATGATGCTTGTTAATTATATTGATTTGGAATCAATATTTAAGTGAATTTATATGCATGCATGGGATGCATTGCATGGCTTGCATGGATGCATGTCACATAGTGTGACATGGCATGCCACACAAGCAAGAGAGACCACATCTTATGCCATTGTGGCATAGTGATGTGTACTTGACCTTTCATCTCCCCATTACCCACCCATTATGTAATATAATGGTGCATATTCATTATGGGGGTTACAAGAGAGTAATGGAGATGGTAATGAAGGTGTTAAGTAGTGAAAATCTGATTTTCACTATCACTTAATCACCACCCACGAAATTCACAAGAGAAAGAGAGAAAAGAGGTTGTTCTTGGAGAATCAACTTGATCAAGCAAGCAATTCGTCATCCGGGTTCGTGTGCAACACGTAGAGGCCGGGCCATTTGTGCGGCTTCAACATCCGGGCGATCCAAAGGCGTGACGGGGTCATTCCAAAGGCGAACAATCCGTGGCTGATCCATTTAAGGTGGTTCAATCGACTCAACACCACCTTAACCAATTTCAACGATCACCAAATGTAAGAACTCGTTGATCCCTATATATATATATATATATATATATATATATATATATATATTGGATGTGTATATATATATATATTTGTATGTGTTCTTATACACATTATGTGTGCACTAAGATCCAAGCATGATATATTTATATGCTTTACACGCTTCCGCACACACGGTATATCGATCGGATCGGTATACCAGTACCTTCACCATGTGGCATGGGGGTTATGAAATCCATTCAAATTCACCATAAACACCCATTATGTGTGGTTATGACACACATTGAAATGGGGGGTTACAAGGTGAATTGAAGTGGTGATAATGAGTATGAAAATCAGATTTTCAAGACTCGTTTTTACACTTTGAAACACATTTTCGAAATACACATCAAAGAGAGAAAGGAGAGAGTGTTCTTGGAGAACCACTTCAAACAAGCAAGGTGTTCATCATCCGAGTTCGTGTGAAACACGTAGAGGCCGGGCCATTTGTGCGGCTTCAACATCCGGACGATCCAAAGGAGTGGCAAGGTCATTCACAGGGATAGCTTCAAGTTGCTGATCCATTAAGGTGGTTTAATCGACTCAACACCACCTTAATCAACATCAACGAATCAATTCATTATCAAATGTAAGAACTCGTTGAACCTTATATATATATATATATATATATATATATATATATATATATATATATATATATATATATATATTGTATATATATATGTGTCTATACATATTGTTGATGCGTATTTTTAGCCCGGCTCGTAATAGAAAAAGGAGTACCCGTTAATTCACTTCATCTAGTAATGTACTTTTCAGTTTTAGTATTCTCTTGGGTTAAATTGGGCTTGAGCCCAAAGAGAAAAGATGAAAAGGCCCAACATAATTATACACATACCCTATTTCTCTTGCTGTAAATGAGAGAACCTTTGTAACAAAAAGGAGGGACATTCACAATTCCCAAAATAGAGGGATATAAAATAAATATCTCTGCTCTCCATTTTTTGCTTCTAATCGTCATATTTTGTTGTATTAGTTCGTCCAATCCTCAAAATCTCTATATTTGTTCGGTCGGGTCCTAGTAGGATTTTTCGACTGTCAACACATATATTGTGTGTACTAGATCAAGCATGATAGATTTATATGCTTTACACGCTTCCGCACACACGGTATATCGATCGGTATACCGATACCTTCAGTATGTGATCTCAGCTTTGCCCAAGGGGTTGTCACGATTAAAAAGATGTTGAGTTTTGTTTGTTGTGGGCACAACGATTTTGAAAATCTATTCCAACACTCAGATCTAACTACCACTAACAGAAATAACATGCACTTCTCCCAAACTAACTACTGTGCTGAACTACAGAAAAAAATGTGAACACTTAAATCTAGCAAATTACTTAAAATGAACTTAAATCAAATAATAAAACAAGGCATCTGGGCATACAGTTTCACTTAGGGTAACCAGGGCTATCTACCACTGATCACAGGCACTAAAGATTTCTTTCAGCGATCGACGATTAGCCTATTAGAGGCCCTAAAAGGGAATAATCAAAATAGTTCGGCTAGTCGACGATTCCACCGAGTCGGGGAGCAAAGATAGGAACACGTCTTCCTGTCATCTCTTGCGGAGAGCAGTCGTCATCTGCCTAACAAGAGAAACATATAGAGGCATGACGTAATATGCCTAAAAGGAGAAATAAAGAGAAACTGTATTGCACCCAAATAGACCTTCACAAGTAAACACTGGGGCATTTGATGGGTATGACCATCAAATATCCAAACATGGTTGTTCACCTGGAAGAACCCTCAGGCTACCTAATATGTCAACCAGATACTCTACGATGTGGAGATCAGATACATTTCATTAGAAAAGTTGGCACGTGCAACTATCATTCCGGAGTTAGAGTAAAACTCCTCCGAGGGCCTGTCCGAGAGAGCATGCTAGGCGCTGCTCGTCATCTCGGCATGAGAGAAGCTATCATTCCGGAGTTAGAGTAAAACTCCTCCGAGGGCCTGTCCGGGAGAGCATGCTAGGCGCTGCTCGTCATCTCGGCAGGAGAGCAGCTATCATTCCGGAGTTAGAATAAAACTCCTCCGAGGACCTGTCCGGGAGAGCATGCTAGGCGCTGCTCGTCATCTCGGCAAGAGAGCAGCTATCATTCCGGGGTTAGAGTAAAACTCCTTCGAGGGCCTGTCAGGGAGAGCATGCTAGGCGCTGCTCGTCATCTCGGCAGGAGAGCAACTATCATTCCGGAGTTAGAGTAGAAGTCCTCCGAGGACCTGATTTGTTGGAAATCGATCACCCGGAATCGTCGTAGAATCGACTCCGATCTACGTCCTGGAAACCACGACCGAACAGCCCGGAGTCGACGCGGAGGAGCTCACGATCGAGCCCTAGCCACGGCCGAAGCCGAAGCCGCTCGACCGCTCCACCGCGAGCGATCGCCCGCCGCCTAGGCGGGCTGTGGGCTGCCCAGCCGGGGCTCCCACGGTGATCCACTCCAGCCGAGCCTCGAGTCGCCGCCGGTCCGGCGATCCTTGATCGCCACCTCCCGACTCGTCCCGGTTTGGATTCCCGTTTATCGGATCTTGTTTTTCGATAATATTTCAATAAACATGAATTAAATAGCGGAAATATTTAATTCACCTTTCGATTCGTTGTGCGGAGAAACGAGATCTTATTGAAGACCTTGAGACCTTCCCACGTATTCCTTGCACTTCTTCGAACGTCGGGTGGGCGACGATCCTCCGAACACTATGGATCTCCTTCTCTACTTTCTCTCTCTAGAATTGTGATCTTCAAGTTATGAGAATAGAGAAGACCATGTAGTGCTTTTATAGGCTACGTAGGGGATCTTAAGGAGGTGGAATATTGGGCTTCCAATAATAGTGATTAAATTGAGCCCAAGCCCAAATCTATTAATCCTTACTATTATTAATTAATTTATTTTCCACTATATAAATTAATTGCACTCCCAATGTTAAACCATATTATATCAAATAATATTTCTCCGGTAGTATTATTTATTCCGTGTATTTAAGATATAAATATCCATGAATAAAATTAATTTATTCATCTCTTTTATCCGAGACTAGTACCATTCAACCTTAATTATTATGCGGAACGAATCCACCTGCAGGGTTTACATAATAATTCCTTATGAACTCATCTCGGGATATTATCAACCCTTACGGGATACACTTTCCCGTCAAGTATTCACGGCATGTCATATATAAAATATAGCGACCCAACTTAACCGGTAATTGACCCAATAATTAAACCGGTCAATTCCTTTGGAAAATCAAAGTCACTTATATTAAATATACACACCCGCAATAGTATCGGGGATTAAGAATAAAATACACTGAGACTTAAATCGATTATCGCCGGCAATCCTAATCGATAAATCTCAAACGATCCGCCCAATACACCAAGTGTACAAGTATGATAAAATAATTAAGACAAAATATTTTCTCTCTCATACAACGACTATACCGATGGATTGGTCCGTGTCCATCTAGGTCGTGAGCAACTGTTCGATTAAATACGAGTAACCGATAGTATGATCTTCTGTGTGGGCCCGACACACCATACTAACTACAACGTATAGAATCCAGGACTATAATTTGCATATATTTAATTATAAATAATTAAACGCAAATAATTGTTTATTTAATTAAATAGATTAGTGGCAATGGATCGTGAGTTTCCGTTACTTAAATCTAGACATTAAGTACACAACTCCAACAATCTCCCACTTGTACTAAGGTCTAGTCATTTCCTCCAAACTCCCGACTCCCATACTCATCACGTGCTTAAGTTGTACTTCCAAGAAGTACTATGTGAATGAGCAATCTAGGTTGCCGCTCTGAAGTTATCTTGGTGACTACAGCGTCGTCTCCCTCGACGATGACTCGTATCAGGTGGTACTTGCACTATGTGTTATCTTACACTTATGGACTTGTGATTTCTTACCATTTGCCATCGCACCGCTATTTACATAGCCTTTGGCAAATTAAGAATCACATCTAAGTCCCAGAGATTATCCCGGAGTTATACCAAAACTTCCGCTGCCTCTGAGGCCGCTATTTGGTTACCCATGGCAGAGTCCGAAAAGCATCGTGCTTATCACTCTTCCATGTTAAAACTCCTCCTCCTTTAATAGTGAAACACATAGCCTGATATCAACTTACACTAGTCCTCATTCGATTAGAAATCTAAGAAAATGTAATCCAAAGGAAAAACACGTCTGTTTCGTAGTCTAGAACAGTACTTCGAAAGTACTTTTACAGCAGTCGAATATTCCTTTCCAGGATTACCTTGATATCCTCCCACTATGCTAACCGCATAGTTGATATCATGTTCTCGTTTTTCAACATTGCATTTATCAAGCTTTCCACACTCCAAGTGTAGGAAACTGCTTTCACTGCTTCTATCACCTTTATGTGTTCCAAAACACATACCCTTAGATAGATGCATTCCGCGTTTGAAAGGTAGCGAATCTTTCTCGGAACTATGCATGTTAAAAAATGAACCATAATCATATAAGATATCTAGAGAAGTACAATGTTCTTTTCTTGAGATCATAGATCTTAAGAACATGCTCTAACTTCTTCTTTATCTCATATATCGATTTTTCTAGACAACCATCATTTTATGTCTGACAACATCTTTACATTGTTACCAATGATAAAATGTTATCTACATAAAACCTCCGAGAAACACCACCTTGTTTTCATCACGTTTCCAATACACTTGATTCGTCTATGCCTTTGATGAATCCATTAAATGTACTATCTCATCAATTCGCAAGTACCACGAACTCAATGCTTTGTTTCAATCCATAAATGGATCAACTAAGCTTGTACTCTAAATGATCTCGCCTCTTAGCAATAATCATTATTGCTCTCCAAGAAGGCACATTTAGATCTAGTACTGCCTTCATGTAGATCAAGGGATCGATTTCATGTATACTAGGTCCAGAGTCTGAAGACTCACCTAGTCTTATGAATATCTCTGGTTGTCACACAACCTCCCACTACAACGGCATTCCGGTGTATAAACAGTAATAACAGTAGGTGCAGTTAGTGGTGTACCGCTACTCGGTTCGGCTGGTTCTTAGTCCTTTTTATCGTTTTCTCTCATTCCAAAAGTATCACGTCATTTTGGGCTTGTGGTTCATCTAATAGTCTTCCTCTAAGAACCGGACGTTAGAACTTATAACGTCCTTCTGGTTCATAGTACTATTGAACACACATCTTTTGTTCTTCCAGGATATTCTACAACCGCATTTGAATGCGCTGTTGTTTCCAAGACATATCCATAGAACATAGGTAGTTCCGTATAACTCATGCTTTACTATTTTTATAAGAGTTCCATTTCTTGTTTACGACACACCATTTCTACACAACAGTGTATGGTGTAGTCATTTGGGATCAAATCCCAATCTCTGATTAGTATGCCATGCATTCCTCAGACAGGTACTTGCCTCCGCGATCAAATCGCAGGCTACAAATGGATATACCTTGATGGTTCTCCACAATTGCTTAGTGTCCATTGACATGTCAAAACACTTGCTTTTGTGGCACATCAGGTATTCTAATCCATTTCTCGAGTAATCATCAAATGAAGTACTCGTACCTTATTGTCTGAGTAGACATAGGTCTGCATACATCAGAGTCAATCAATTCTTATACTTGTTCGGATCTTATATCTTATATCCATAAAGGATTGCTTAGTCGTATTATCTTCCAAATTTGATTCTTAGGTCGGAAGGTCCACTCCTTCAACTTAATTGATCTTACAATCAATTTTAGACCTTTGAACTTCTTATTTGAATAAATATGACTTAGCATAACAATCCACAAGTAAAAATGATTTAACAAAGAAATCTCTTATTAGTAAAACGAGTTATATACTACGGTTCGTTGCATTGTGGTGGGCTCAGGATTTATCATTTATATATTGCTAGCTAATGTACCAAAATAGATAATATCATTATTTCTTCTTATAACCATCAAATGATTAAAAGAAATAAAATATCCATTTATTAGAAATCCATAACAAAGTTCTTTCTAATTTGAAAGGTACATAAAAGCAATAACCCAAAATGAAATCCTATAAAATGTCCTCCACTGCAACTGCTGCCTCCTCTACAGCATTGCCCATGTAGACTACGATTTCTTCTTTTCTAAGTCGTCGGGTTTCCTGGAACCCTTGCATTTAGAATGCACATACCGTCAGTGGTTCTATATCTACACACCAGGTTCCGGCAGATAATACCACCGACTATGTTTTACGACTAAAGAAAATTTCGTACTTTCTTTGAGAGGATAATCAGACTTCCAGTACCCAGACTGTTTGCATTGAGAACTCTTGCCTCATGGCTTTCTCGTCCCATCTCGTGGTCCAAGTAGCTTAGGACCACTGGGTTTCTTTGCTTGCTTTTCCTTTTCCCCGATCTTGCCCTTAGGTTCGAAACCTTTGGCATTGGCTACAAGAGCTTGCGATTTCCGTCTCAACTCGTCCAAAAGGTCAATCATCTCAAAAACGTGTTTAAGCGTTTCCTCGAAGCGACTGGCCTTTATGAGTATCCTCATCGCTTCTTGTCTAGCCGCTTATGTCAATAGGCTCGGGAGGACAAAGCTCACTGAGTACAACCTTGCACTCTTTAACAGTTTGGGTAATGTCTAGATCTCTATTCCAATCATTACATTTAGGGACCAGTGAGTTTAAAATCCTTAAGTATCACAAAAAAAATGGGTTCAAAGCCATCTCCTAATCTATGAGCACGTATAACAACAAACAATCGATTTAATCTCCGATATTATCTCCCTCAAATAATATCATTAAACCACTAATCGCATCTAAAATCCCATCAGATATGGCAAGCCACGATAGTGTGGACGTTTACCTATCCAAATGATTTAGCAATTAGATTTGCTTCGGTCGTACATCATCATTAGCGTTACTTCGATGGGAAGAATACTAAGAAGCGTACCTAAGTGTAAACCATTACTCAGTATCTAAGAAGATTGTTTGGGATACGCATATTCACCGCAAGCCACGATAGTGTGGACGTTTACGTTAACATACGCTCCTTTACTCCCTTCTATAACTGTCTACATCAATCGTTCCAAAGTCCCATTCAATGTAGCAAGCCACGATAGTGTGGACGTTTACTACACCAGAAGATTTTTACAATTGACTCCCAATTACTTGATTCATTTGATTTTGTAAATCAAGACGCGGAGAATTATAAGTGAAACTCGAAGTTTCTTACCAGTGATTCACCATGCGAACAACCCTATCTCTCATAGAATGAGGGAGCCGAGCAGACAATCGATCTAGTCCTCAAATGACACGAAAGTCTCTAATTTGTGTCCTCGACATGACCAAGTGGCTTTGGATCCATTCCACTCCTCGGGGTGAGAATGAGTCGACTTGAAATCAGTTTCAGAAAGACAAATTAGGCATTGTTTGATAAACTTAATCAATGTCTCTTGTAAAAGGAATTACAAGAATTCTCCTCCAATGACTTGTCTATACGAACTTCAAAAGTCCATAAAAGTCACCAAGAGAACAGCAATGGAGACCATGACATTGTTTCCAATCCCTCTCCCACTTAGCTTTTTATAACAAAGGGATACGCTATCTAATGCATAATTAAATACACATAAGCATAATCACAAACATACATTTCATGCAATTACGTACACAAATAATCAAATAATTACTCAAGT
Source organism: Euphrasia confusa (assembly GCA_954870475.1). Lineage (NCBI taxonomy): Eukaryota > Viridiplantae > Streptophyta > Magnoliopsida > Lamiales > Orobanchaceae > Euphrasia > Euphrasia confusa. The sequence continues at coordinate 47,708,480 of OX940949.1, read as the reverse complement.
AAAATTATTTCTCGACTATTCGTACCTTGATGAATTCCTGCATGCTTGTCTTGAGTCTTCATTCTACGTCTTGAATACTTTGTCGAGCGACGGAAAAATTCTTTGATTTTCATATTTAATTTATTTTAAATAAAATCCAAGATTCCAATTCAAAATAAATTTGAATCAATCTAATGATTTTAAATAAAATACTCCAATTAAATAAAATCAATTCCATTGATTTCCATACTTAATTCTATTCTAAATAAAATCCAAGATTTTCCAATTCAAAATAAATTTTGAATTAATCTATTGATTTTAAATAAAATACTTAAATTAAATAAAATCAATTTTATTAAAATCCATTGATTTCCATATTTAATTCTATTCTAAATAAAATCCAAAATTTTCCAATTCAAAATAAATTTTGAATTAATCTATTAATTTTAAATAAAATACTTAAATTAAATAAAATCAATTTTATTAATTTCTCAATCCTATTTAGATTAGATCTCAAGAATCCTAATCAAAATGGAATTTTGATTCTTCTTAAGACTTCTAATCCAAGTAGGTATAGGATATCTAGAGAAACTAGGATTTTCTTTCCTAATTTAACTCTCCATCTAATTTCATTATTTAATTCCATAATTAAGAAATCTAATCCAAATAGAATTTGAATTAATTCCAAAATTAAATTAAATAAAATTAGAAAAATTAAATTATTTCCGGAAAGATCGGATTTACCGGGACGAACCAAAAATCCAATTTCCGGTCGACCCACCATCGAACCATGAACATGCATTAAGTTGGTTCCATGCATATGTAAACACATACACACCAACTCGCACGTGTAGTACATGTGCCCATCAATTGACCATGCAATTTGCATGTACACCACCATGAAATCGTGAATGAATTAATTCATTCAGCCGACATAGCAGCTCCCCGATCGTCATCTTCAGCAGCGTCTAGCGGTCTGGTCGATCTCCGGCACGGCGTCTCCATTGACGACACATGCCATCGACCCGCTGTGCAACCACACAAGAGCAGCCCGCGATCAAGTCGAGTGGAACGCGTTCGATCGATCGCGTCGGCGCTTGCGTGGACCTTTGCCGGAGCAGCCGACTCCCGGTATGACGCCGCCAACGACGTCACGCCATCGACTACGCTCCAGCAGTAGCTCTCATGACATCGAGATCTCCGAGCCTTGGCGCACCAGCAGCCCGCGCGAAGCGGTTCCTCCCAGCCACGGGCAGCCTTCGATCGACATCCGGCGACCACCGCATCGGTGGTACAAGCCGTCGATCTCTGCCAACAGCCCCATGCCGTGCGACCAGCCTCCTTCCCGCTGCTCCGAGAGCAGCCGAAACAGCCAGGTCAAGTACGAAGCCGAAACCGCGTCCGCGATGCCGCCAACGTACTACCGAGCGCAGCCGCCGGCTGCCGGCGAACCACCACCATTGGTGGCATACGCCGACACGCCCAGCTGCGTTCAGCCCACTTCCGGCAGCCCGCACAGCCTGTGCTTCCAGCTACCTCCCGGCAGCCCGCACCGAGCCTAGCCACGCCGCGTTCGATTCCGGTTCGATTATTCCAAAAACCCTCGTTTTTTAATAATTAATTTTTTCGACAACACAATTCATACAAGAGAGAAAATCATAGACGTAGAACAATATATATAGCACAATAATTTAATAAATAAAATTAATCCATGGCCATACACTTCGAGAATCGATTATCGAAACAATTAACGAAAAACGTAACCGTACGCTCTGATACCAATTTGTTGGAAATCGATCACCCGGAATCGTCGTAGAATCGACTCCGATCAACGTCCCGGAAACCACGACCGAACAGCCCGGAGTCGACGCGGAGGAGCTCACGATCGAGTCCTAGCCACGGCCGAAGCCGAAGCCGCTCGACCGCTCCACCGCGAGCGATCGCTCGCCGCCTAAGCGGGTTGTGGGCTGCCCAGCGGGGCTCCCACGGTGATCCACTCCAGCCGAGCCTCGAGTCGCCGGCGGTCCGGCGATCCTTGATCGCCACCTCCCGACTCGTCCCGGTTTGGATTCCCGTTTATCGGATCTTGTTTTTCGATAATATTTCAATAAACATGAATTAAATAGCGGAAATATTTAATTCACCTTTCGATTCGTTGTGCGGAGAAACGAGATCTTATTGAAGACCTTGAGACCTTCCCACGTATTCCTTGCATTTGTTCGAACGTCGGGTGGGCGACGATCCTCCGAACACTATGGATCTCCTTCTCTACTTTCTCTCTCTAGAATTGTGATCTTCAAGTTATGAGAATAGAGAAGACCATGTAGTGCTTTTATAGGCAACGTAGGGGATCTTAAGGAGGTGGAATATTGGGCTTCCAATAATAGTGATTAAATTGAGCCCAAGCCCAAATATATTAATCCTTACTATTATTAATTAATTTATTTTCCACTATATAAATTAATTGCACTCCCAATGTTAAACCATATTATATCAAATAATATTTCTCCGGTTTATTCCGTGTATTTAAGATATAAATATCCATGAATAAAATTAATTTATTGCTAATTAATTTATTCATCTCTTTTATACGAGACTAGTACCATTCAACCTTAATTATTATGCGGAACGAATCTACCTGCAGGGTTTACATAATAATTCCTTATGAACTCATCTCGGGGATATTATCAACCCTTACGGGATACACTTTCCCGTCAAGTATTCACGGCATGTCATATATAAAATATAGCGACCCAACTTAACCAGTAATTGACCCAATAATTAAACCGGTCAATTCCTTTGGAAAATCAAAGTCACTTATATTAAATATACACATCCGCAATAGTATCGGAGATTAAGAATAAAATACACTGAGACTTAAATCGATTATCGCCGGCAATCCTAATCGATAAATCTCAAACGATCCGCCCAATACACCAAGTGTACAAGTATGATAAAATAATTAAGACAAATTATTTTCTCTCTCATACAACGACTATACCGATGGAATGGTCCGTGTCCATCTAGGTCGTGAGCAACTGTTCTATTAAATACGAGTAACCGATAGTATGATCTTCTGTGTGGGCCCGACACACCATACTAACTACAACGTATAGAATCCAGGACTATAATTTGCATATATTTAATTATAAATAATTAAACGCAAATAATTGTTTATTTAATTAAATAGATTAGTGGCAATGGATCGTGAGTTTCCGTTACTTAAATCTAGACATTAAGTACACAACTCCAACACTGTCCGGGAGAGCGTACGCTAGACGTTGCTTTTCCCGGCGGTGAGCAACTATTATTCCGGAGTTGAGTGGAATTCCTCCCGGACCCATTCGGGTCGAGCACATATCATTTCGACAAGAAAATTATACTAGGGCATTTCAGGGAAATGCTATATGCTCACTCAGTATCTTGCCGGTCAAATAGGCCGAGCAATATATACTAAACAAGTTAGGTGCCTAAAATTATCACAAGAGACCTCCTTTAAAAATATAAAAATAATAATAATAAAGGATCCAGCTCCCGAAACGAAAAAAAAAAAGAATGGTGAAAACCAAAAAAAAAAAAAACTAACCAAACGTTGCGACGAGATCACACGCGTAAAGAATCCTGCTCTTCCGGTAGGGGACGAGATTAAATTTTGAGCCAAGAAGAATACCTAATTGGCGTATTTCATGCTGGGATCATAATAAGAATCCTCGGTCCATTATTACGGTGAATATGCGGGCATGCCCAATACAAAAGCCCCTTGAATTCTGCATATGTCAGGAACTCCAATCCGCTCGGCCAAGAGGGGACGACCTAAATCCGGCTGCAGCGAAGTTGCTATGGCGACGAACATGACTAACAATTCGAAGGAGAAATAGGAGGACGAGCAAGAATTCTCTCGATCTTGAATCCCATAAGCCCAGTTGAAAATAGAGGAATGGTTTGGGCCGAGCAAAATATCTGATGGGCCGTAAACAATTCTTGAATAAATAATTATTCGGCTAATGGTGAATGCTCATCGGTCGATTAACGTTGTGTGGCCATACGACATATACTAAAGCTATCCCCTGGCCGAACAGAAAAATGGCTGGTCGGATAGTCAAGGACGAGAAAGAATTCAATGCCGAGCGTATTAAGCTTATCAGCCGGAAGAGTTTCTCCTTCGATTTCTTGTGTATAGAGGACCCATATAAGTGGCCGAGAACGGGTAAATTGGGTTGAGACGCAGCGAGATACCAATATGTCGAGCAGATACCACAGATTACTAGATAGCAAAAAGATAAACAAGGTCTTTTTTGGTTTTATGCTGCATAAATAAAATACGAAAATAAGCTGGAGTGCGAAAAAATAAATAAATAAATTGTTGAGAGATACTTTATGTTCGGCCCATAACAAATGCCCAACAATGGATTAAATTGTCTTAAGAGGATGAGGGGAATTTATACCTGGAAGTTCTTGAGTATGAAACGAAGTCGCAAGATGCGGAGATAGGAGATTGTCGAGCGCGAACCAATCGGCCCAGGTCCGCTCAGTCCAGCAAGTGGACGAACATACCTTCCTTTTTCCCTCCTTACTCTGCACGCGAGGTCGTGGACGAGGGTAAGATCTGGATCGAGCAAAATACCTTCCCAACCGAAAGTGATTTTCTTTCTCACTTTGTTCGACATAAAGAGCAACGGCGATCGAACGAGATAAGTGAAGAATGTTAACGATGAAAACCAGTCCGACCAACCAGAAAACATAAAGGTACCAAGCACGGATAGAACGTAGTCTGAAATAAAAGCATCGAAATAATAAAGGATATAGACTGGGACACGCAATAAGTAAATCTGGAAGTCATCCAAGAGACGAACATGAATCTACGGCCAGACAACTCATGAAATATCAAGCAAAAAACCAATTAATTCTGAATCCCGTTATATGAGTGCGTGGAACTCTAAATAAAAAAGAGCAGCTTCGGGAAAGGGGAGCCGAAGGAAGATTCGGTCGTACAATCACAAGCGAAGCAGAAATTGGGGCCGAGCAAAATGCATAATCGGTCAGAAGCAACGGACCATTCGCTCAGCAAATCGAATAGTCAAAAGTGCAAAAGTTATGATTTCGATAGAGCTCGAAGAGGCCTGCTCGCGCAGTCGAAGACGAGAATAAATCCTGGGCCGAATACAACACCTTATCAGCAAGAAGTAAATTTCTTTCGAGAGTTGTGACCTACCTTTATGGAAAAAGGGAGATATGATCGGAAGAAAATTGTAGACGGAATCGGAGATGGGTCAAATCTAAAACAATTGTGTCAAGTAGGAGATGAATAGATCGAGCAAGGAATCGGTGATACCCGATAATCGACGAGCAAAGAGTCTACAAGCGAACAAGATGGACCGTCTGGACAGCGATGTAGAGAAGAAGTAAATTACGATAGACAAGGAAATTAACAACCGAGCATTATATACTGTAAATGTTGGTTTTGGCGACAACGTATTTTTCCTTGTGTTTTTGTTTTTTTTTGAATTTCAGGTTTACAGGTTAAGAATCCGAATTCAACAACCTCGCGCACGGAAACAGAGCCTTGAGTCTCTGCTTTTGTAATTGCATTGAATCAGCGACGTGAGTCGCCATTTTTGCGTGGATGTAAGGAAACGGCGACAGGAGTCGCCACTTTTGAGTTGCGAGGTTTCGGCGACTGGAGTCGCCGGTTTTGGACGCAACCACAATTCCGGAGACTGGAGCTGCTTGACATGGAACCAACGACAAGAGTCTCCGGTTTGAAGCCTGCATGAAATCCAGCGACGTTTGTCCCCGCTTTTGGAACAACACGGAAACGGCGACCGGAGTCGCCACTTTTGGAATGTGCAAGGAAACGGCGACCGCAGTCGTCGTTTTTGGTGTGTCGTGGAACTGGCGACTTGTGTCGCCGTTTTGGTTTCTTGACAAGGAACTGACGACCGCAGTCGCTGTTTTGGTGTCATGACAAGGAACTGACGACCGCAGTCGCCGTTTTGGTGTCATGACAAGGAACTGGCGACCGCAGTCGCCGTTTTGGTGTCATGACAAGGAACCGGCGACTGGAGTCGCTGGCTTGGAGTTGCATGGTATCCGGCGACTGATGCATTTGAGTACATTCAACGTGACTCCATTTTCACTAAGTACTCGAATCAAGAAAATGAAGAATGGTTCAGGTGTTTACAACTTCAATGATATCGACGACCATGAAGACGATGAAATTCCGAAGCTTCAACACTTAGAGTTTTTCACAAGAAATTGAAGATGAAAAATTGAGATCGATGGAGTCAAGATTGAATTGAAGTCTGATTTTGAAATTGAAGATTCAAGAATCGAAGATTCAAGATTCCAAGATTCAAGAATCCAAGTTCTACAATAGTGATGTCATCCATGGAGAAGTGACATCAGCCAAGCACGTGACCAATCAGAACGTGCCATGTCAACATCTCACATGTGCGGGCTGCCTATATATACCCATGGTTTTCCGTTTCATCACTTGACGATTTTGAGAGAACGAAATTCGATATTAAGTATCATCGATCGTTGTTTGTTGGCGCTGAGCCTTAGAGTTTTGGTAGTTTGTTTTGTGTTGTGCACCAGTGGTAGAGTTTGGAGAATAGAACTCTAGGTGTAGTAGTACTGGGACTCTGGTTCGTTGGAGTGTTGCGACACTTGGGATACGACCTTAGTTTATTCCGTTTACCTTTCTCTTCAAGTGTAATAGTTTAGTTTTGTTGTTCAATGAAATGAAAACTATTACATAACTTTGTCTTCAACACTTTACTTTACTTTACTTACGTTGAGTTTGAACTATACACATATGCAAGCGATAGTTGAGAGAGTGCGTGAGTTCTTCGACTGAAGCTGCTGACTGTGAGTTCAAGACCAATTTCACGAAAAATTGGTATCCTACGCTGAAGGCGTAATTTCATATACCCTCATCGAAAAGCAAATCGAAAATCCGAGTTCAAGTTGGCCGGATGCGAAAGTTAAAAATTAGACCTCATTTTTTTAGTGGCATTTTTATTCGGGCATGACGAGTGCTCGTCGGCCTGTTAATTTGATGCATAGATAAACCCAGTGTATGACAAGTAAATTGGGTGCTTGTCAGGAGCCGAGTCGACTCATTATATTTTATGCATTTGGGTCATGTGTGCCAAGAAATCATATCGAGGCCGAACAGGAACTGCAGGCCAAGTTGACTAAGCAAGAAAATTAGAGGGAGGAGGACTGGTCGTCAAAAAGAAGGCCAAGGGGGCCGCATCAAGTTGGATTCAAGGCCAAAGAAAGGTCATTTTGAAATTTATCATGTTAGGGACCGGAGAAATCCTGCTCGTACCAACAAAGATGAGGATAACGTAAGGGCCGAGCAAAAAAAACTTCATCAGCCGAGAGCAATTCTCCTTGTCGCTCTGCTCGGGGAAAATCGCTCCTAGGGGGCATTTGTTGATGCATATTTTTAGCCTGGCTCGTAATAGAAAAAGGAGTACCCGTTAATTCACTTCATCTAGTAATGTACTTTTTAGTTTTAGTATTCTCTTGGGTTAAATTGGGCTTGAGCCCAAAGAGAAAAGAAGAAAAGGCCCAACATAATTATACACATACCCTATTTCTCTTGCTATAAATGAGAGAACCTTTGTAACAAAAAGGAGGGACATTCACAATTCCCAAAATAGTGGGATACAAAATAAATATCTCTGCTCTCCATTTTTTGCTTCTAATCTTCATATTTTGTTGTACTAGTTCGTCCAATCCTCAAAATCTCTATATTTGTTCGGTCGGGTCCTAGTAGGATTTTTCGACTGTCAACACATATATTGTGTGTACTAGATCAAGCATGATAGATTTATATGCTTTACACGCTTCCGCACACACGGTATATCGATCGGATCGGTGTACCGATACCTTCAGTGTGTGATCTCAGCTTTGCCCAAGGGGTTGTCACGAATAAAAAGATGTTGAGTTTTGTTTGTTGTGGGCACAACGATTTTGAAAATCTATTCCAACACTCAGATCTAACTACCAGTAACATAAATAACATGCACTTCTCCCAAACTAACTACTGTGACTGAACTAAAGAAAAAAATGTGAACACTTAAATCTAGCAAATTACTTAAAATGAACTTAAATCAAATAATAAAACAAGGCATCTGGGCATACAGTTTCACTTAGGGTAACCATGGTTATCTACCGATCACAGGCACTAAAGATTTCTTCCAGCGGTTTGTCAGTGGTTATAAGGTCCTTAGACAAGACAAAATTGGTCCTATTGTGTCACGCCCCCAGTTGCACCACCCTTTATTTATCCTAACTGTTTAAAGAAAATGCAAGCTAACGTTATGGCTAAACCCCTGGACCTGAACAATTCGATAACCTATGCGGCCAAACATGGATCTAGTTTACCCAAACCCGCTTTACCCTCTAGACAGACCCACTCGGCCAATAGCATGCCCGTAACTCCGAGTCATACGACCGCAATCACCACCAAGTTCTAGTGTTATGCTCGCAACAATACTACAACGTACATCTATGCGGTTTGCCCAATCACCGGTATCCCAGCTTGTAAAGGTTTACTAGTGGCCGTCCTAGTTTACCCAAACTCCCTGGAAATAATCCTCAACCAACTTTGCTTCGAGAATAAATCCTCAACCGGCTACTCTAGCCCCATCGACCTCACGGTTAAACTTTAACCTAGATTCCCTTCGATCTGCCTTTGCCCAGACGCTGAAATACTTAGTTACTCATACTGAAGAAAAAAGACAAAACAATAAAGGGAAAACGATCTATATTATGCATTGTTCAAAAGGAAACTATTTTAGGAAAGGAAATAATAAACGGAAATTAAAAATCTAAAGAAATTGAAATTGTTTTCGTAGCCCGTAGGCTCGATCTACTTCAGAACAAAGAAAAGAGACGCGGCCGACTTGCTCCAATCTCTTATCCGGCGACTTCCTCTGGCGACGGCGGTTGTGCTCTCAGGGTCCTGCGTGGTTACTGTTGTCGTCCATCTTCAATCACTACCCACCTTTAAAGACCTTGATTAGGGGTTGAATCCCGGCTGTTTCTCCACCCCTAAAGAATAGGCGGTTAGCAGTCAACTGTTGGGGGAATAAGAAAAATCCCCCAATTTTAGAAATCGGTTGTGCTAGCTTGCCCGCAGGAAATCTTTTGTCCACAGCCATTCTCTGCTCAAATCGTGATCTTCATGTACTTCTCTCCCACAGGTGGTCTGACCAGGCGCGGTACTTGGTAAGTATTCTGGTTCTTCTGCTTCATAACTTTGCCAAACTGCTCTAGTCATTACCCACTTCAGAATGCTTCTTTGCCCATAAAAGGGGATTTCCTTTTTTTCTTTCGCCAAGTGCGCCACCAGCTACCTGCATCCCTGCACACTCTGCCCAAATATTCCACTGTGCCCTCCCAGACACGTGAAAAACTCAAACTGACTCGATAAAAGTACAAAAATACTAAAAAATGATCAAATAAAATGGCTCATCAGTATAAAATAATCAAAATTCTATTCGTGAAAATTGATCTCTTCATATTTCTTTAAAAATAATTATTTATACATCATATTAATGTAATAAATTATTTTATGTTTATTATATACAATAATATATTTATTAATCTAAATATAATAAAATTTATATTATTAATATTAATATTTAATTTATTTAAAAAAATAATTTTTTCTATACAAATATGTTCATATACATTTATATCAATATTTAAAAAATTTAAAATTTATGTAAATCAATGAAAAAATATATTTACGATTCTTTGAAATCTATAGATTTTTTAAACTCTAAAAAAATCTATTAAAATTTTAATCGAATACACAATTACAAAATCTCCTAAAAAATATAATTATATTTTAAATATAATTATAATCTCTTAAAAAAAACTTGAAAGAAACGGACTTCATTATTCAAGGAGCATGTCGACGTCTTCGATTCACAGCACGACATTTGCAACCCCACCCACATGTCAACATACATAAGCATGCATGTCAACATGAATTGTGCATCCCCACCAACGTAATTCCTTAATTAAGATGAAATTTAATTCCTTAATTAAGAAGTGCCATAAGACGTCAAACACGTCTAACTTGAGTCCTCCTTTTTCGTTACATTTTTATCATTACGTTTTTATCCTGATTCGAATAATACATTAACAATTTTAAAATACAAATTTATTTTAGTTTATTCATTATTTTCAACTTAAATCACAATAATTTTACTATCCAACTTAAAAATACATTTAAGTTGTATTTTAAAATTAACATTTTCAATTCAAAGTTCAATATATAACTATCACCATTTCAAATAAATGAATAAAATATCAAAGTACAATAGATTGAATGAAAATTCCTAATACTTTTTACTTTATAAATAAAAGTTTTACATTTTTTATGAAATGTATACAAATATGAATCTGGATCCTCTACTCATAATTTTTTTCTTAATCTTTTCTAATAAATCAATTCTAACCCTTAGATTACATGAATGGTCAAGATTTTTCCTAACAATTAAAATAAACAATATCTTCTTTAAAGAAAAAAAAAATCACAAGCCCTGGATACTCTCTCGCGGCCCTTAAAGAAAAAAAAAACTTTCTTGGAAACACTCCGAAGTTGTCAGTATGTCTCGCGGCCATGAGGAAGGCCGACTAGCTAGAGTGCTCCAATCGAACTAATCGATCGACTACTCAATTCGTGCCATCGAAACCGTGTGCTATTTCCTACTCCGTCGATTTCGTCACAGATCAACACTCGAAAATGTCTGATGAAAAACAACTTGAAAGCGCGTAATCGATTAAAACGGAATGAAAGTAAAGTTTTGAGTCGATCGATGATTCGTGTGTTGAATTACTACGCCATAAGTTTCATGTTCAACACTATTCTAATCATCATCATATTATATATGTAAATTAACGCATGATTATCTTCTTCTTTTCCTCCACGTTTTTCATCATCAGATTCGTTTAATTTGATCATTGTCGGCCGTGTAGATCCTCATTTAACAACCGATTTGTTTAAGATTCATCTCCATCGGCCGGCCCTCTCCACAGCGGTAAGCCACACCTCCTCAGCATGGAGCAGGAGAAGAAGCGCTGCCTCGTCGACACTTACGTCCGTAAAATCAGGACCGAGCTCGGCGAACGATGCTACTCTGAACCCGTCCCTTTCGTCGAAATGCTGCTTCTGAACTTCGTTTTTATCCTCCAATTAAGTGCCGATTTTGGAAGTGTCGGACGCGATCCAGTCGAGGTTCAGGAACATGATCGCGTACGAGTACTGCCTCCCGCGGAGGGAGCTGAAGTACGTACCTGACCGACTACATGTTTAATTACATTTTTTTCATGGGCCGGGAGCATTGCTTGATCCACGCGCCGGATTCAAATTCAAGAAGATTAACCGTAGTTCATAATAGATTTATTTTTTATGCTAAATTATTTTATTATCGTTTTTTTCGCAAATTGTGCGGTAGGAGTAGGATGAGAAGAGGTGAAAAAAAAGGAGATAGACTTATTTTTTAAAGAAAGAGAGTATTTATTTTAATTGTTAGGAAAGATCTTGACCGTTCGTATAATCAAAAGGTTAGAATTGATTTATAAGAAAAAATTAGGAAAAAAATTATTAGCAGAGGATCCGCGTCCTACAAATATATATATATATATATATATATATATATATATATATATATATATATATATATATATATATATATATATATATAAAATTATAATTAGGGCGTATTTTGTAATTGATAGTCTATTATGGTAAATTATTACTTGGACCCCTACCCCATCCTATTCTACATGGACCCCTCTTTTATTATATAAACATCACATTTTTTTACTTCCCATTTTTTCCTTTTTTTTTTTCTCCCCTTTTCTCTTTCTCCTATTTCCTCTCTACCGAAATAACAGAACAACAAACACACACAATAACTTCATACTAGAGCATATTCACAGCTTCGACGGTGCTTTCATCCTCTTCGCCGGCGATTTCATCTGCGGTTTCGACGGTGATAATTCCAACTGCGGCTTCGACGGCGATCCAGAGCTTCGACTGCGGCTTCGACGGCGATCCAGAGCTTCGACTGCGGTTCCTCGATCTCACGGCGGTTGTAGACGGCGCTTTCGACGGCGATTGGCTCCGACTATCTCGGCGATTCAGCACCGCGATTCCACGGCGATTCAACGATATCAAAATTAGGTAAATCGAAACTAAATCTTCTCTGTAATTTTGGTTCGGTATAATTCTGTTTCAAGTCCTGTTATGGTTTTAAGTCGATGGTGTTAATATTTGATGTTACCTGTTCGATTACAAAATTAGGGTTTTAATTTGGGCGGTTTGTGAGATTTGAGATTCTGCTCTGTATTCAGTGAATGGTGTTATGTTTTTTTGTGTATTCTGCTTGTACTCTTTCTGTGAATTTGCTTAAGGGGTATGTGTATGTGCATGAGGCTTGTATCTGTGTATCTGCATGAGGCTTGTTAATGCCAAATCATGATTTGGTTATTTGTTCTAGTCGTGTTGTGTTGATGCTTTTCCTAATTTTCAATTTTTGTAGTGACAGTGTGTGTTGATTGGTAGTGATGGTAGACTATGTTATGTAGAAATGAGAATCTATTTTCTGCAGGTTTTACTTCAAACTAATCTACCAGTTGAGTGTATACCCTAAAAATCAAAAAACTGGTTTGGCTTCATATACATACATTATAAGCAGGAATGATACTAACCCAAGACCACTGATATACATACTCCAAAACTGGTTTTCGAGCTATGTCATTTTCTGTATTCTGCTTTTAGTTCTTCTGTTAATGTGCTTGAGGCATATGCGTATCTGCATGAGGTTTCTATAGTTATATATGCTTGAGATTCCTGTGTATGTGCTTGAGGTTTTAGGTTTCTGTGTATGTACTTGAACAGTCCCGGATTCTGTTTGTGTTTGAGGTTTGTGTGTATATGTTTGAGGCATCTGTGTATGTGCTTGAGGCTTTGGTTGAAAATGATTTAGTGCTGCACATTTATAGGTTTATAGAATTGTATAGAGCTGAAAAGAAGATTTTAATTAGTTGCGTTAATTAGTCCTGCATCAGTCTTGTTATTCTTCATTTGCATGATATTCCTATATTCGTCTCTCTAATGAATTGATGATTGATTATTCTGTGTTTGTATATGCTTGAGGCATCAGTGTATTTGAAGTATCACAAATTAATATAGTTATAATTCCTTAACTCCTTTTTATTTATCGTGTTTTTCATTTGTTGATTCAGCTCCGGTTTCAGTTGTGTTGTGAGGTTTTTTGTGTATATCCTTGTGTATGTGTTTGAGGTTACAGTGAAACATATAAAACTGTATACATGTCATTCTTATTTTGTGTTCTTATATATAACTAACTTACAGATTTTGATGATCGATTTCACTTCGATGGATGCTATTGATTTGGATGAATTTACTTTTGATGGTAGGGATTTTATTTTTATCATCGATGGATGCTGTTCTTCTTTGTTTTTAACCCAAGCTTACATGCTACTGATTTGGATTATTGTCATGTTTTATGATTTTGTTCTTTGTTTGCATTTTGTCAGTTGATTTCACTGATGGAGAAATAATCCAGATTGATTCTACACAAGAAAACCTTACTGGTATGCAGTCATTTTTTTCATTCTGCTCAGTTTCATAGTGAATTCTACTCTACTGAACACTGAATTCTACTGTGTTTTATTTCAATTTGCTTGTTAGTTGAATCTGATCTTGCCACTGCTCCTGCTGATGGAGTTCCTCTTCCTCACTCTGATGTAATTATTAATAATGATGCTGAAGAAGGTACTAATTTATTCTTGCCTTATACACCCTTCTTTCTACTGTGTTTTCGCTTGATCCGTGATCTTGATTTCTATGTGTTTTTTGATTCTTTTTCTCTTACACCTGCAGGAGATAAATTAGCAAACTATGACTTGGTTGGTGTTGTTGTTAAATCTGAAGAGGAGGCTTATCAGATGTACAATGACTATGCATTTAAGCTTGGGTTTAGTGTTCGGAAGTCAAAAATGAAGCGTAGAGCAGATGGATCTTTATCTATGAGAAGGTATCTGTGCTCTCAAGCCGGTTTGAAGGAGCAAAAGACCAAATCTGATGTATCCTTTACGAAGCTGAACGTGAGGTCTAATTGTGAAGCTCAAGCGCAGTTCAAAATCGATAAAGACGGCACCTGGATTGTTTCAAAGCATGTCAAAGAGCACACTCATGCCTTATGCCCACCATCCGCTAGCCACCTTCTGAGATCGCATAGAAGAATTAACAGAAACCACATTGCGTATTTGGAGGAGTTGAAGAAAGGTGGAGTTGGGGTTGCTGATGGTTATCGGGTTTTGAAAAACCAGTCCGGTGGATCTCCGTGCTTAGGGTTTGGCCTTAGGGATGCTTACAATGCATTGAACAACCCTAAGATTCTCGATGGGACGGACTCCAGCAGGTTATTAGATATCTTTAGGAATAGGCAGGCCACCGAGAAGGACTTTTTCTTTGATTTTCAGCTTGATAGCCAGTCCCGGTTGTGTAGTTTTTTCTGGAGGGATGGACGCATGTTGGAGGACTACAAGGTATTCGGTGACCTGGTTGTGCATGACACGACTTACCGGACTAACAAATATGACATGATCTGTGGACCGTTTGTTGGTATGAACCACCACGGACAGAATGTGATGTTTGGGTGTGGATTTCTGTTGAACGAGACTACCGAGTCTTTTGAGTGGCTGTTCAAGACATTCTTGCGAGCTATGAACGGTTATCCAGCGACTATAATGACGGATCAGTGCGCTGCTATGGCTGCTGCTATTTCAAAGGTATTTCCTCACTCTCGGCATCGTCTTTGCATTTGGCATATTGGAGAAAATTCGAAGAAGCACATCATGGCACTTCGGATTAGAGAAGGGTTCGTGGATGATTTCGACTATCTGCTGAAGTGCTGTGATTCAATTGCTGAGTTCGAAACAAAGTGGTTGGAGTAAGTTTTCATTATTTTCAATATTTCATTTTTTTTATCGTTTTGATTATTGTATATGGAATTCTACTGTGTTGTGTTAAATTCTGCTCTGTTTTTTAATCAATTCTACTCTGTTTGTTAGTTAATTCTGCTCTGATACATGTCTCATTCTGTTCTGTTTTTTTATTTGTAGGCTGACTTCCAAATATGATTGTGGAAGCAACAGCTGGTTGTTGAGGCTGTATAGGATTAAAGAGAAATGGTGTCCTGCTTTCAACAAGGGTTATTTCTCAGGAGGTGCATTGTCTTCCCAAAGAAGTGAAAGCACTAATCAAGCTCTCTCAAAGAAACTCTCAAAAACTTCCGGGCTATGTGACTTTTTCGATTGCTTCGGAGGTGTTGTTGCAGAATGGAGGAGCAATGAGAAAGCCCAAGATGTGGCTTGCCTTATCGGTAAGCGCACAATGTCTACAGATGAGCCTCAAATGCTTTTGCATGCTAGTGATGTTTATACATTGAAGGCGTATGACATGTTTGAGCATGAATACAAGAAAGGTTCTACCTGTTTTCAGCTTCTCGTTAGTGCTGATTCTTTCACTGCTACGTACCATGTGTGGCGAGAAGGCCGTGAGAACATAAAGCACACGGTGTCTTATGAGCTTATTGATAAAAGTGTGAGTTGCACATGCAAGTTATTTACGGAAGTTGGAATCCTGTGCTCGCATTCCTTGAGAATCATGAATATCCATTGTGTTTCTGTCATTCCTGAATTCTACATATTGAAGAGGTGGCGTAAAGATGCTGTTAAAGGTCGTGTAATGGATAGTGGTGTTCCTTCATTGACCTCTCAAACTGAAGATTCAATGGCAGCATCTTTGTGGAGAACCCAAGCAAGTAGGAATGCTCTGAATTTGATTTCAACTTGTGAATATAATAAGGATGCTCGGCTGAGTTGGGATGCAGGTTTTGAGAGTATTAGAAAGGATGTTCTTCGTTCTGTTGGGGCAGTTACCACTGAGGGGAGTTTGGGAGACACATCTTCAAGAAGTGACATTGTTCAAAATCCAGTAAGTACGAACTTGAAGTATACGCGAAGAAAGAGGATGAAGCCTACAATGGAGAAGATATGCAATAAAAAAAAAGGGGGAAAGAAGAAATCAAAAACTGTCGAGTTAAAAGAGAAGATGGCTGTTCGGAATTTAAAGGTAATGTAATTCTGTCTTTTGGGTTCTATTGTTTTTAATTATGATATTTACAATGTGTTACAATGAATTCGAATATATTTCTGATACCTTTCTACTGTGTTTTTTTTTAGGATGGCGATGGTGTTTATGTTGTGCACCCTGTTACTGGAGGTCAAAGTTTAGAAGTTCTTTCACCGAATACAAGTTCAAGATTTCCTGCAGTCTTATATGATTATGTCCCCTGATTGTTTTTTATATTTTGGAAATGATGTGTTGATCACATTGATTTTTTTTTTATTGTTGATGACGTTGTGTTGATGACATTCTATTGTTGTTTTTTTTTTGTCCTGTTGAACAGTAATTTTATTACATTGAGAATTATGTTTCAGTATTTTTTTATTCATTCACATGTATTAGATGTTGTGTACACATAGAGTAGAATTCATGATGAAATGGAGTAGAATATGATCATGAATAGAGTAGAATACAATACGAAATGCAGTAGAACTCATTAAATCATGATGCCGCCTCCCTCGATCGTTCACCGCCGAAGGCGGTGAGCCGCCGAAGGCGGTGAGCCGCCGAAGGCGGTGAGCCGCCGAAATCATTGTTTGTCTCCCTCGATTATTGTTGCCACTTTGATACAAGACCCTTCGATACAAGACCTTTCGATACAAGACCTTTCGATACAAGACCTTTCGATACAAGACCCCCCCTTTATCCCTTTATTAAAATTCTGAAGCCGCCGAAGGTGGCCGTAATCATTGTTTGCCTCCCTCGATTATTGTTTCCTCCCTCGATTATTGTTTGCCTCCCTCGATTATTGTTGTAAAATGCATTAATAAATGGAGTAGAATATGATACAGATTAGAGTAGAATGCACTACTAAATGCAGTAGAACTCATTAGAACAAGGTAATTTCCTCGATTATTGTTCGCCTCCCTAGATTATTGTTTGCCTCCCTCGATTATTGTTTCCTCCCTCGATTATTGTTTGTCTCCCTCGATTATTGTTGCCACTTTGATACAAGACCCTTCGATACAAGACCTTTCGATACAAGACCTTTCGATACAAGACCTTTCGATACAAGACCCCCCCTTTATCCCTTTATTAAAATTCTGAAGCCGCCGAAGGTGGCCGTAATAATTGTTTGCCTCCCTCGATTATTGTTTCCTCCCTCGATTATTGTTTGCCTCCCTCGATTATTGTTGCCACTTCGATACAAGACCTTTCGATACAAGACCTTTCGATACAAGACCCCCCCTTTATCCCTTTATTAAAATTCTGAAGCCGCCGAAGGTGGCCGTAATAATTGTTTGCCTCCCTCGATTATTGTTTCCTCCCTCGATTATTGTTTGCCTCCCTCGATTATTGTTGCCACTTCGATACAAGACCTTTCGATACAAGACCTTTCGATACAAGACCTTTCGATACAAGACCCCCCCTTTATCCCTTTATTAAAATTCTGAAGCCGCCGAAGGTGGCCGTAATAATTGTTTGCCTCCCTCGATTATTGTTTCCTCCCTCGATTATTGTTTGCCTCCCTCGATTATTGTTGCCACTTCGATACAAGACCTTTCGATACAAGACCTTTCGATACAAGACCTTTCGATACAAGACCTTTCGATACAAGACCCCCCCTTTATCCCTTTATTAAAATTCTGAAGCCGCCGAAGGTGGCCGTAATCATTGTTTGCCTCCCTCGATTATTGTTTCCTCCCTCGATTATTGTTTGCCTCCCTCGATTATTGTTTTAGAATGCATTAATAAATGGAGTAGAATATGATACAGATTAGAGTAGAATGCACTACTAAATGCAGTAGAACTCATTAGAACAAGGTAATTTCCTCGATTATTGTTCGCCTCCATAGATTATTGTTTGCCTCCCTCGATTATTGTTTCCTCCCTCGATTATTGTTTGCCTCCCTCGATTATTGTTGCCACTTCGATACAAGACCTTTCGATACAAGACCCCCCCTTTATCCCTTTATTAAAATTCTGAAGCCGCCGAAGGTGGCCGTAATAATTGTTTGCCTCCCTCGATTATTGTTTCCTCCCTCGATTATTGTTTGCCTCCCTCGATTATTGTTGCCACTTCGATACAAGACCTTTCGATACAAGACCTTTCGATACAAGACCTTTCGATACAAGACCCCCCCTTTATCCCTTTATTAAAATTCTGAAGCCGCCGAAGGTGGCCGTAATAATTGTTTGCCTCCCTCGATTATTGTTTCCTCCCTCGATTATTGTTTGCCTCCCTCGATTATTGTTGCCACTTCGATACAAGACCTTTCGATACAAGACCTTTCGATACAAGACCTTTCGATACAAGACCTTTCGATACAAGACCCCCCCTTTATCCCTTTATTAAAATTCTGAAGCCGCCGAAGGTGGCCGTAATCATTGTTTGCCTCCCTCGATTATTGTTTCCTCCCTCGATTATTGTTTGCCTCCCTCGATTATTGTTTTAGAATGCATTAATAAATGGAGTAGAATATGATACAGATTAGAGTAGAATGCACTACTAAATGCAGTAGAACTCATTAGA
The DNA here is from genome assembly GCA_954870475.1 of Euphrasia confusa. Taxonomy (NCBI): domain Eukaryota; kingdom Viridiplantae; phylum Streptophyta; class Magnoliopsida; order Lamiales; family Orobanchaceae; genus Euphrasia; species Euphrasia confusa. Next base: position 47,689,776 of record OX940949.1, on the reverse strand, counting down.
ACAAGGTAATTTCCTCGATTATTGTTCGCCTCCATAGATTATTGTTTGCCTCCCTCGATTATTGTTTCCTCCCTCGATTATTGTTTGCCTCCCTCGATTATTGTTGCCACTTCGATACAAGACCTTTCGATACAAGACCTTTCGATACAAGACCCCCCCTTTATCCCTTTATTAAAATTCTGAAGCCGCCGAAGGTGGCCGTAATAATTGTTTGCCTCCCTCGATTATTGTTTCCTCCCTCGATTATTGTTTGCCTCCCTCGATTATTGTTGCCACTTCGATACAAGACCTTTCGATACAAGACCTTTCGATACAAGACCCCCCCTTTATCCCTTTATTAAAATTCTGAAGCCGCCGAAGGTGGCCGTAATCATTGTTTGCCTCCCTCGATTATTGTTTCCTCCCTCGATTATTGTTTCCTCCCTCGATTATTGTTTTAGAATGCATTAATAAATGGAGTAGAATATGATACAGATTAGAGTAGAATGCACTACTAAATGCAGTAGAACTCATTAGAACAAGGTAATTTCCTCGATTATTGTTCGCCTCCCTAGATTATTGTTTGCCTCCCTCGATTATTGTTTCCTCCCTCGATTATTGTTTGCCTCCCTCGATTATTGTTGCCACTTCGATACAAGACCTTTCGATACAAGACCTTTCGATACAAGACCCCCCCTTTATCCCTTTATTAAAATTCTGAAGCCGCCGAAGGTGGCCGTAATAATTGTTTGCCTCCCTCAATTATTGTTTCCTCCCTCGATTATTGTTTGCCTCCCTCGATTATTGTTTGCCTCCCTCGATTATTGTTGTAGAATGTATTATTAAATGGAGTAGAATATGACACAGATTAGAGTAGAATGCACTACTAAATGCAGTAGGACTCATTAGAACAAGGTAATTTCCTCAATTATTGTTTGCCTACCTCGATTATTGTTGTCACTTCGATACAAGACCCCCCCCCCCACTGTGTCCCTTTATAATCGAGGGAGGTGAACGATCACGGCCGCCTTCGGCGGCCGTGATCATTCAACTCCCTCGATTATTGTTCGCCTCCCTCAATTAGGCTTTATGGGCTTCTTTTTAGGGATTAGTGTTTAGGTGTTAATTTTAGGGTTTATGGTGGATTATATTATTCACTACAGTATAATCGATTATTAAACAAAGTACAATGTAATTTATAAATAGAGTACAAGTAAAAATTGAGGAGACTGTGTTTATAAATAGTGCAGAATACATTACTAACTGGTGTAGAATGCATAAAGATAGTACAAAGAACAAATCCATTTTTCAGATTTCAATCTCACTACAGCAAATTCATATTTTAGAACATTCTCTCCTGATGAATTTCAAATACAAATTCAATACATTCTCTCCTGATGAATTTCAAATACAAATTCAATACATTTCAAATGCTCTATCCTTGTTTCAGAACATTAAGCTCAATAGATGCATTCTCTCTTGCCCTTCTAAGAACTTCTTTTCTCACCTCGTTCATCTCTGTCATGATGATAGCAGAACAATATTTCACTCTAAGGATCTTCAACATATCAACATCCTGTTTGAAAAATAAAATAAATATTTCAGAAATAGTATTGACCATAATCAATCATATTTATTGTTTAATTACTCTTTCTCATTACATTTCTTGAATCTGCATTTTTTGAACAAAGCAAACACTGCAACTTACATGTAGATACAAGCATCACATTAGCAAAATCTTTCAAAGTCATTAATTATCAAATAACTGTGATTTTTACTAAAGTTCCCTAACATAGATTCTATGTTTCACTGATAATTCACAAAAACATACACAGATGGCAACACAACTTGCAAAACACAATTAATATTAATATACTACTTAGAAGTCCCAATTTAGGACAGAACTTGAATTTAGGAAATAACTGTGTTGAGTAAATTTTTAACAAATTAAACACTGCAGATTACATATTGATACAATCATCACAGTAGCGACAAATCACAGTAGAATATAGGTTCCATGTTTTAGTGAACAACATTCAGAATTCACAATTCACAATTCAAACAGGATTGAAGAGGAAATAGAGGTGAATGAGATTGAAGATTACCTTGTTTTTTCTGAATCCGCATTCCCACTTCTCATCACCCTTATATGTTTCCATGTGCCTCATGCAGTACACACCACAGTCATTGTTGTTATCCTTGAAGCGCCATGCCATTTTCAGATTGGTTTGCTTGAAGTTGACTACTTTCTTGTTCAGCTTCTTTTTCTTCAAGATCAGGTAGGTAGCAAACTTGAATTGCTGTACAATCAGAGCATTCATTCAGTTCTTATTAATAACAATCCACTATTCTGACATAAGAATCAGAGTAGACTGCATCAAAATTCAGTGTAGAATATGTTCAAATACTGTGTAGATTCACATTTTTACATTATAATTCACTGAATGCATACTAATTAAACATTGACTAAATTCTATTGATCATAATTAAGTCAGTGTAGATTCCATTCAATAATTAAGTGTAGAATCTGTACCAGATCAATGCTGATATCCCCATAACGATCCAAGCACTTCATATTCCCCGGGAGTGGCTTGTTGTCTATAATTTCAACCATCTCCTTCTGGAAATTGAAGCACAAGGTCCAGAAATGTGCATTCTCTATCACAGCAAAGAATATCTGTACAATCAAATATTCGAAATCATTAGTATGTGGTTTCAAACTTCAGTACAAAACGTCTATTAAGGTCTACTTACCATGTCAGCATCTTCAATGTCTAGATTCCCATTGCATCTCAGCTCATCATCTATGATTTTCTCAAAACACTTTTGGTTTTCATCATCACTGTCCTTTGGACAAGCAATCATTTGCTGTTTTTGTGAATTTAATTAGATATGCGTCTAATTACAGATGCAGCTGTAGTGAAGAAAACTCGTTTAACAATGATTTGGCAAAACAATGATTACGGTCTACTTACAGATGCAGCTGTAGTGAAGAAAACTCGTTTAACTTCCCCTGGTGCTCTTCTCATATTTTGATTGTTAAGCTTCAGGCACCATATATCGATTATGTTGCTGACCACCCATGTTTCAGGCAGGAGGGTTTCAAAATCGTTTCGGTATGCATACCGACTCCTCCCTCTAAATAGGAGCTCCCTATGTTTATTGTTTTCAATCAAACATACTAATCAGATTAGAAAATAATCATTCAAATCACAGACACAAAAACACAGCAGATTTAATTACTTTTTACTGTAGAATTCATAACAAATCAGAGTAGACACAAAAACACAGCAGATTTAACAGAGTTCATGCCTTCTAATTTCAAATACAAACTCAGTTGAAGATCAAATAGACTTAGGTGATTATTTTCAGATTTTTCACAGTAGAGAATGAGATGCATACCCCTTGGTTTTGTCGTTCATTGGCAGAAATGCATAATCTGCAACGAATTGCTCTTTCTTGCTTATGCGATTGGCATCGGTCAATGTTCCCCTCCAGAACGGAGACCTCAGTTTGAGTGGGAGGTTCTTGAGCATTCGAGTCTTCCTTTTTCGGACCATCACATCTGGGGAATCGTCCTCTGACTCATGCAAGCACCTGTTTTCAAGAGTAAAAACAATAAATCAGTTATTTAATGTAAATCATGTTTATATTCTAAAAACTTTTGATAAAATATATTAGAACTTACTGAATGAATTCTGTCTCACTCATTCCCCTTTCTGTGACGACCATATATCTGTTTTCGTTGTCCTCCACAAGTAGGCCGCCATCTTGGCTTTCAGAATCAACTCCTGGAATTCCGAGGTTGAATGAAGGGCAGCTGGGATCCTTTTCCTTCCTGTTCTTCGCTTTCAGCAATAAGAAGGCCTTCTCTATTTCTTCGACAGCAGCAATGAATTCATCATCATAATACACTTCATCAGTTGTTGGCTCTATGGCAACATTGAAAGTCTTGTGCTGTGAAGACTGGATTGGATCCTTCTCTTTCTCAATCCCCTCCTCCTGTTGAACTTCCTTCTCCTGTTCAACCACCTTCTCCTTACCATCATCGTCCTCATCAACCACTGCCTGCTGCTCTTCTGCATTTTCATCATTTTTCATCATGCTCTTGACCAAGGCATTTTGAAGGATGGTTGCCATCAAGTCTGCTTTGCCCATCTCTGTTAAAACAGTTAAACATTGAGTGACTCCTTCAGCAATCTTCCTAAGACCCCCAGTCAATTCTGCTGTAGGAGTTTTCGGTTGTTTCGGTTGAGCAGCAGCAACATCTGCAGGGATTTCTTGAGCAGCAGCAGCATTATCTTGTGAGGCAACTTGTTGAGGGCCATCAGAAGCATCCAATGGAGCAGCAGCAGCATTATCTTCTCCATTTTCAGCAGCATTTTGTTCAAGATCAGCATCAACATTAATTTCTTGTCGGGCAACTGCTGGTTGAACGACTTCTGGTTCCCCAACTGGCCTTGTCAGCCTCTCCACTACTTTCCCAACTCCAAACCTCTTTGGTTCAGTTTCAGTTTCCCGCTTGATCCTGGCAGCTATATTTTTGCCATTCCAGCTTCTGCAGACCGGGAACTGTCTTTGGACAGTCCTCGACATAAACACCATTCGGTCCAAATAGCAGAGCTGAAAAAAAGAATGTACATTGCATTAACAAAGTAAGTAGGATTATATGTAAAAGAAAGTAGATTTATAGTGTTAATATCTGTTTACCATCAGAAATGTCACTGGCCCTGTGAAGTAGTAATTTCTACCCTCTTTGAACAATCTTGCAGCTGTGACGAGGGATTCAATTGTGTAGCTACACCAATCCAAATTCCTGATTTCTGAAACATCTCTCACAGCACGCAAGATGTTGAAGTTTGAGTAGTTATCTTGCTTCCCTTTCAGCAAGGTGCTAACTACTAAGACAACAAAATCGCGTTTGAAGTCATCTCCATGTGCAGTAGTTCCTTTCAATCGTTCACACATCTTTGCTGGTGAAGGACCACCTGTGTTATTGACATAAAACACAATCAGTTAATTGAATTTAGAATCATTAAATGTGTAGTGGAACTGCAAATTATAATTCATACCAGTAGGGTTTCCCCATCTTCTCCTCCAATCCTCTAAAAATGTCGTGAATCCATCATCTATATCATCACATTTAAGTCCTGCGTCATAGAAAGTATATTTTCAGTTACAATTATATCTATAATATGATTAAGATTATAGTGTAGTAATTTCTTACCTGTGGATTCTTCGACCAGCTTCTTTCCTTTTGGAAGATCAAAAATTGATACAACATCATCTTCTGTAATATCAATGTCTCCGTTCTGGAGAATGATACGACATGTAAGATAATCAAAACTCTCCATAATGAAATTTAACAAGCTGAACTTGTTTTGACTGACGTCCATATTCAGAAAACCTCCAAAGCCGATATCTCGCACGGCCTGTTTCTGATCTTCAGTCATCTGTTTAACCAAACTTGATACATGGTTTGGCGACATTCGACAGGGGAATTTAGTTTTTGCTTCATCCTCCTCATCCTCGTCAGCTTTCCCTTTAACCTTGTCGATTTTCGCCTTTTTCCTCTTTCCCAGATGCAGCTCTGGATCATCTTTCTCAGAAGCACCTCTTTTTGTAGTATTCTGCTTCTCAGCAGCTGCTTCTTTCTCCACCATCTCAGCAGCTTCTTTCTTTTCTTTCTTGTTTAGTGCTGCTTGTTTCACAGCTAATTTCTCCTTCTCAGCAGCTGCTTCTTTCTCCACCAACTTCTCAGCTGCTTTCTTTTTGTCTTTCTCAGCTTCCTGCTAAGTTTTTTAAACTAGAGATATTTTAGTTACATGACACAAAATAATATAAGAATCAGAGCAGAGTACATCACAATTCAGTGTAGAATATGTTCAATTACAGTGTAGATTCACATTTTTACATTATACTTCACTTAATCCATATTAATTACATGACACAAAATAATATAAGAATCAGAGCAGAGTACATCACAATTCAGTGTAGAATATGTTCAATTACAGTGTAGATTCACATTTTTACATTATACTTCACTTAATCCATATTAATTACATGACACAAAATAATATAAGAATCAGAGCAGAGTACATCACAATTCAGTGTAGAATATGTTCAATTACAGTGTAGATTCACATTTTTACATTATACTTCAGTAAATACATACTTATTAAACATTGATTGAATGAATTATATTGATCCTAATGAAAAAAATAACATGTATTCATCCTAAATACAAAATGCACGATGAATAATGATATATTAACATATAAGTCAAAGTATAATATTACCTTCTGAGCAGCTTCTTTTTCCTCTTTTTTCTTTTTCAAAGCTGCTTGTTTCACAGCTTTTTTCTCAATATCCTTTTTCTCTGCTCCTTTATCCTTCTCCTTCTCCTTCTTTTCTTTTATATCTTTGGGAGCTTCCTTCTTTTGCTGCAATTATGAACAATGAATATTTATTATTGAAATAAGCAAAAAATAATGTCAACTGAAACCATATTAATCAGAGCAGAGTACATCACAATTCAGTGTAGAATCTGTTCAATTACTGTGTACCTTCTCTTGCTTCTCAGCAGCTTCTTTTTCCATCTCCTGCTTCTCAGCAGCTTTTTTCCTCTTCTCCATGCTTTCCTTTACCACTTTGAGTGCTGCTTCTCTCTCCTTCTTCTTCTTTTCTTTTTCAACTTTCTCAGCTTCCTGCTAAGTATTTTAAAACAAGAGATATTTTAGTATTTTATGCAAAAATAGAAGAACCAACACATTTGAATTATAAATTGAAACTTTAACATATCAGTCAAAGTAGAATATTACCTTCTCTCTCTTTTCTTTCTGCTTCTCAGCAGCTTCTTTTTCCTTCTCCTTTTTTTCTTTTTTCTGTTTCTCTGCTTCTTCTTTGTCCTTCTTCTTGTTTTCTTTTTCAACAACTTTCTCCTTCTCCTTCGTAGTAGCTTCTTTATCATCTGCTCTCTTCTTTTGCTGCAATTATAAGCCAGAGATATTTTAGCATTGATTATTGAAAACATAGAAAAAATAATCTCAACTCAATACATACTAATTACATGCCACAAAATAAGATAAGAATCAGAGGAGAGTACATCACAATTCAGTGTAAAATCTGTTCAATTACAGTGTAGATTCACATTTTAACATTATAATTTACTCAATCCATATTAATTAATAGACACAATATAATATAAGATTCTGAGCAGAGTACATCATAATTAAGTGTAGAATCTATTCAATTACAGTGTAGATTCACATTTTACATTCTATAATTGGATTGATTCACACTTTCATTTTAAACCCTCAATACATACTAAAAAATGTGAATCTACACTGTAATATCAGTTAAAGTAGAATGCAACAGTGCTTTCTTTTTAATTCATATCGCATCAAACAAAAATTAGTATGTTATAATGAAATAATAGAGTAGAATGCATTCACTATGTATAAGATTTTACCTTTTTCCTTTTAGGTTCAGCTGCTGCAACCTCATTTACAGCTTCCCTCCTTGGGCTCCTTCTGATCTTTAAACCTTTAGGTTCTTGCGGTTGGGCTCCTTCTGTTTCCTGTTTTATTCATAACGCATAAAGCATTAGTATGTTATAATGAAATAAGAAAAAAGAATTCAATCCAAAAAGCATAAAATGTACGATGTATAATGATATATTAATAACATATTTACCATGTTAGAACTTCTTCCAGTTGTTTGGACTGGTTCAGTTTCTTTCTCTTCTTGAGGGACGAAAAGAACCATAGCCCGCTCCTCTCCAGTTTGTAATAATGAAATAATAGAAGAGAAAACTTCTGGAGTAGTCGTAGTAGTATTTAGTGAATATTACAAACCTTTTCTTGTTCAGGAGTGAAATTTAGTTTCCTCCTCGGGCTTGCTGAACTAGAACTAACTGTTGTTTTCTTCTTTCCCCTTGTTTTATGAACCAACTGCTTCTTCATTTCCTAAAAAGTATAAAAACAGAATAATTATTTTTTGTACATAATTAATCCTCCCCACCCCCTTACATTCAATTAAGGGTTGACCTTTCTTTTTGTGCTCTGTATGATTTTCACCCGTTGACCATTGAGTATTGCACGAACTGATGGTATTTTCCCCATATTCTGTTTTAATTGTGGTTCTTTATTATGTTAGTATTAACATACCAAATACAACATAATTGTTCTACTGATTCAAATACATGTTCACAAGTCTCAAATGTTTATTGTTTTCAATCAAACATACAAATCAGAAATCAGATTAGAAAATAATCATTCAAATCACAGACACAGAAACACAGGAGATTGCTTTACTTTTCAAAGTAGAAGTCATAACAAATCAGAGTAGACCCTAACAACATATCAAACCTAACACACAAGTTCAGAAATCACAGTACAGTCGACTCTGTTGAATCAGTTTTCAACAAATCAAACTCAAGAAACAGGTTGTATTGTTTTCAATCAAACACACTAATTAGAAGTCTCAGAAAACCATAGTAGAACTAGCAGGCTTTGTATTTTCAACTCAGATTTGAAAACAGTCAAAAATCATAGTACAAGTAGCTGGTTTTGTTGATTTGCAGTCAATCATACTCACATACAAATCAGAGTAGATACTACCGAATATATGAAAACTGAACAGCTTTAAACTGAACAACTATAAGGCTTCCTAATATGCAAACTGAAATTTATACTTACCAAATCCAGATGAATATAGTAATGAACACAGAGGAAGTCATACTAAGAAACACTATGATTCCAAACATAACAGAAGTACACAAGTCTAAGAAAATATCAGTGTTTACTTTTTTGATTTTCAGTCAAACATACTCTCCAAAAAACCTTTCAAACATAAGAGACAAGTATAAATTTACAGTAGAGTCGACTCTGTATTAAACAAAGCAAACACAAGAAACAGCTTTAATGTTTATCACAGTAATCATAGTGGTTATCACATCTTTAATCATAATACATACTCCTTAGAAGTCCCAATAATTCACAGTAATCAAAGTGAGAGTCATAACTAATCACAGTAACAAAATTAGGGTTGAATAATTCCATGTTTTAAACAACTGACCAAACAGAGAATAAACACATTGAACCTCTGTACACTTTGGTAGTTGTTATCATGGTACTATTAAGTGAACTAAGTTATCATTTCAAACAGATACAAAACAGAGGTGAATTATTCTCAGAACATTGAAGAATATACTAAATATTCTCAAAAGGAAATTAATCCAGAATCAAAGTAGAACTATAAGGCTTGGTAACATGCAAACTGAGATTTATACGTACCAAATTCATGTGAATAATTCCATGCTTTACTGAGAATTTTGTGTTTTACTCTACCATAATTCCACAGTATAATCTAGATTCTACTGTGAAATTGAAATTCGAAAAAAAATAGGGTTGAACATGCAATTTTCTGTATCTATTTCAACATGGAATTTCAACAGAAGTTAGGGTTCTACTTACTGAATTTAGGTTTTCCGATTAGGCGGTGTTGTTGAGCGGTTGTTCTGTTGATTCACGGTCGTTGAACCGGTGAGAGACGGCGGACGCAGGTGCGGTGCGAGGGTGTGAAAATCTCGTGTCTTCGGCGGACGAAGGTGCGGCGGACGTCCGAGCGGAGTTACGCAAGGGCGGAGGTGCGGTTGTTTGCGGTGGTTTCTCGCTGGTGCGGAGGAGCGATTTTTTCCGGTGGTTTGCGGTGGTTTTGCCTTTGCGTTTGAGAAGAGAAGAGAGAGAGAACAGATTGAATTGTTTTGCAGTTACACGTTTTGAGTTTTGGGCTGGAGTCACCTAACGCGGGTTTTTTTTGGGCCTAATTTCTTTTATATTTGGGCTGGGGACCATGTAGATTTTATGGGCCCCTACCCCATGGTATAGGGTCTCGTCTATTATACCTCTATAATAAATACGGAGTAATTATTGAATTATTGTACAAACCTTAAAACACGGTTAATTATTATAATTGGTTATAAAAAAACATTATTTCATTATGCTTTACTTATCCAAACATTATGATAATTAATTAAAAACAATAATTAATTAAGTAGGGTTCCACTTCATCAATTCATCTTTCACACAAAAACCAATGAACTCTTAGGGTGTTCTCTTGGGGTGGGGCGGCGAAGAGAGGGCAGCGAATCTGTTCTCCAGCAGTCGGCAACTTGGCAGTTGTTTTAAATATCTACATGTTAATCACTTGTACTTTAGTATAATACTATCAAAATTTTGTGGAATAAAATAAATTAGGAATTTTGGTATTTAATGACTTTTAAACACAGAAACTCCAACAAATAAATAAAATAAAACCGGTTCATGTTCATCTAAATTCATTCTTCAATCATTACACACGAATAAAAAAAACACAATAAATCCAACAGATCTAAATAAATAAAAACAAAACAGATTAAATTATGAATTTCCAATAATGCCCCTCAGTGTGTTGGGTTGCTTCGGAATGAACCCAGCGCCTTCACCGCTCCGGCCCTCAATATGAACTGGTGGTATATCGCCGCCGCTAGCGCCCCCACAAACGGCCCGACCCAGAATATCCACTGCGCATTTTATCAAATCGTCACTCACCTCGCTAACGTAAGCATACAAATTACTACTAGTAAATGGGTTACTTAAAAAAGATAAAAGAACTCACGTGGTCATCCCAAGCCTTTTCGTTGTTGTAGATGACGGCGGCTCCGAAGCTCCGGGCGGGGTTGATTCCGGTGCCGGTGATGGGAATGGTGGCCAGATGCACCATGAAAACCGCGAATCCGATGGGGAGTGGGGCCAGAACCGGCACGTGTGAGTCACGCGCGCTCCTCTTCGGGTCTGTTGCTGAGAACACGGTGTAGACGAGCACGAAAGTGCCGATGATCTCCGCGCCGAGGGCGGTCCCGGTGTTGTACCCCGTCGAGACGGAGTTCGCGCCGCCGCCGCCGCTGTTGTACGCGCTCTTCATGATAGCCTTGACCAGACCCACGCCGCAGATGGCGCCGAGGCACTGCGCCACCATGTAGCCCACCGCCCGGATCAGCGAGACCTTGCGAGCCAGGAACAAGCCGAAGGTCACCGCCGGGTTGATGTGGCCGCCTGAGATGTGAAAAACAGAGAATCAGAACAGGAATGAAGAAAGTGCACGCGAGGTGTTCGACGTTATGCCGCAGTGAGGTGGTTACCTGAGATTCCAGCGGTGCAGTAGACGAGGATGAAGATCATGCCGCCGAAAGCCCATGCGATGCCGAGTAGGCCGACGCCGCCGCACTGGTCGGCGGAGTGGAGCTTGACGTGGCCGATGACGGTGGCGACGGTGACGTAGAGGAAGAGGAGAGTGGCGATGAACTCGGCGATGAGGGCTCTGTAGAAGGACCAGAGCTTGAGCTCGCCGACGCCGAGAAATGGGGCCGGAGGAGGGTCGACGTAGTCCTTGCCGGGCTGGTGCGCGGCGTCCTCGGTAACTTCCTTCGTCATGCTTCGGTTTCTCTGTGAGGAAGAAGGTGGAAGAGCTGAGTTTACGGTGGAGGAGGAGGGGGGAGTGAAGGCTTTTAAGGGTTGGTTGGATAAGGCAGGGGTATTTCGGGAATACATGTATTCTTTTTGTAAAATAAAACTAAAATAGAGACACGTGTCGACAATTGATTTGGCAAGATTATTATAAAGAGTGATAATTGAAGTAGGAAAAGAGGGTGTGGGGGCCACAGGGAACAGCGAGACCATGTGAGGGGTAATCATCTGTTTGTGTGCTGCGCTGTGGGCTTTACTGTAGGTGTGGGTCCCGCCCCTCGCTAGAGTGGAGACAGACACCACCCCTGCAAACTGCAGTGCCCAACGGCTCTATGTTTTTTTTTTCTTTATTCTTTTAAATTTATTTATCAAACAAAAACCAAACTTTGTTTTGTGTATAAATTAATAGGAAAATTATTTTGTTGGTCCTTTACGGGGTCAAGTTTCTTGGTCCACTAAATGAGATCACATTCAATTTAGTCCATTAAACCATAAAAAAGTAGTCGATTTTATCATATTTCATCGGAAATTTTGAATTTCGGCCGGAAAAGACCACACGCAGATTCAATTTGAGGGTTTCCGGCAAATATTGACACGTCAGCTGCCATGTGTAATTATCTCATTGGCCCAGCTGAAATTAAATAACAAAAAATACATGACATTTTTTTATTGGGCCACATGGATATTTATATAAAAAAAGAAAAAAAATCCGAATGAAAAAATATAATAATAATTGATTTGCGATTTGAGTCCCGCGTCGGAGACTCGCCGGAACATCGAGTCCCTCCGCACCAGCTGTTGGAGTTGTGTACTTAATGTCTAGATTTAAGTAACGGTAAACTCCCGGTCATAGCATTTAATCTATTTAATTAATAAACAATTGTTTGCTTTTAATTATTATTAATTAAATATATGCAAATCATAGTCCTGGATTTTATACGTTGTAGTTAGTATGGTGTGTCGGGCCCACACAGAAGATCATACTATCGGTTACTCGTATTTAATCAAACAGTGGCTCACGACCTAGATGGACCCGGACCAATCCATCGGTATAGTCGTCGTGTGAGAGAGAAAATAATTTGTCTTAATTATTTTATCACACTTGTACACTTGGTGTATTGAGCGGATCGTTGAGATTCATCGATTAGGATTGCCGGCGATAATCGATTCGAGTCTCAGTGTATTTTATTCTTAATCCCCGATATTGTTGCGGGTGTGTATATTCAATATAAGTGACTTTGATTTACCAAAGGAATTAACCGATTTAATTATTGGGTTAATTACCGGTTAAGTTGGGTCACTATATTTTATATATGGCATGCCGTGAATGATTGACCGGACAGTGTATCCCGGAAGGGTTGATAATATCCCCGAGATGAGTTCATAAGGAATTATTGTGTAAACCTCATGAGTGGATTCGTTCCGCACAATAATTAAGGTTGAATGGTACTAGTCTCGGATTAAAGAGATGAATAAATTAATTAGCAATAAATTAATTTTATTCATGGATATTTAAATCTTAAATACACGGAATAAATAATACTACCGGAGAAATATTATTTGATATAATATGGTTTAATATTGGGAGTGCAATTAATTTATATAGTGGAAAATAAATTAATTAATATTGATGGGAGATTAATAGATTTGGGCTTGGGCTCAATTTAATCATTAATATTGGAAGCCCAATATTCCACCTCCTTTAGATCCCCTACGTAGCCTATAAAAGCACTACATGGTCTTCTCTATTCTAACATAACACAAGATCATAATTCTCCTAGAGAGAGAAAGTAGAAAGAGAGAGAAGAGGATCCATAAGCTTGGAGGATCGTCGCCCACCCGACGTTCAAGCTAGTGCAAGGAATACGTGGGAAGATCGTAAGGTCATCAACTTAGATTCGTTTCTCCGCACAACGAATTAAAAGGTAAAATCATATACTCCCTTCTATGATTTTATGTGGATTAATTGTGATACATACATGAACGCGCGATCCGGGAAACGACGAACCTCGGGGACGGGGATTCGAGATCCCCGGCGAGGATCGAAGGTGGCGGTCGAACCCTAGGGTTCGGACCGCCGGTGCGGGGCGGCTAGGAGAAACCCTCGGCCGAAGCCGAGGGATGCGATCGATCCTAGGATCGATCGCGGGTAAGCTGCGGGGTCACCCGCAGCGACCCCCGTACGTGCTGCGGGTTCACCCGCAGCGGATGCGTGCGGGGGCTAGGCCCCGCTGGGCAGCGAGCCGTGGGCTCGCTGCGGGGCTGCTACGAGCAGCCCCGGGGATGCCTCGTGCATCCCCAGCGATCATCGCGAGATGATCGCGAGCCCCGTACGGGGGCTCGGCTGGGCACCACGGGCGGACCGTGGTGGTGCTCGGTTGAGCTCCGGCTCGTACGGTGGTTCGTGGTCGGATCTCCGGTGATCGAGGATTTCGGTCGGGTTATTATTTTCCGCAAATTTTAATGACCCGGGATATCGAATTCCAGCAATTGGTATCAGAGTGTTTGGTTTCGTGTTCATGTATGTGTTCAATTGTGTTCTACCTTGCAGGGATTCCGACTATCATGGTTGAAATTAATTGTTAATTATTGGTTTAATTAATTGCTATTTAATTTACCATGATTGTTCGTTTATTAAACTCTCGGACATGTCGAGATTCGTTTTGTGTGGATGAATGCTTGTAATAGTAATAATTCGGGGGTTGACCGAATTTAGATTTATTATTATTGTTCTATGTTTTCCGGAAAGTGTATAGGGTCGATTTCATGTATAGAATCGATACCGGAATTGTAAATTTATTTCTTGTAATTTATTTACGTTGGATCGATGCCGAGATGACCGCCGGAGAACTCATGAGACGAAGAAGACGAAGAGGACGAAGGACCGAAGGGGTCGATCACCCCATGATCGACCCATGATCGACCAAGGGAAGGGGGCGTCGAGCCCCTTCGGCCGTGGGCTGTCGCCGGCGACGGTGGCGGCTGGCCGGTTGGAGTGGCGGCGGCGGGTGCTCCCTCCCGGTGGTCGGTGGTGGTGGTGGTGGTGGTGCGGGGATCCCCAACCCGTACTACTCCTACTCCTACCAAGATTCTACTTACCTAATTAATTCAAGTTTTCCTATTTTGAGTATTCCTAAGTTTGGGAATTCTCATGGATTAGGAAACGAATTAATTGGAATTAATTTTATTCCTTATTCTATTATGGAAGTCTTCTAGAGTATTCCGAGTTCTACTTTGAATAGGATCCTAGAGATTTAATAGAATTGGAAAGGAATAAGAGTTAATTTAGGATTGATTTATTTCCTAATTGATTATTCCTATTTTATGGGAATTTTTATAGTAATGGAAATTAATTAATCTTGGAAAGTAGAAGAGTCCTAATTTATTTTATTTCCTTATTCTATTATAGAAGTCTTCTAGAATATTCCAAGTTTGACTTGGATAGATTATTCTGGAGATTTAATAGAATTAGATAGGAAAATAAATAAATAAAAATATTAATAATATTTAATTTTATTTTTGATTTATTCGATTGACTTAATTTTCGAATTAAGTATCTTTTGGATTTATTGAAAATAAATAGATTTAAATATTGGGATTAATATTCTCGTCACATGGAGCATTCAAGAACGAAGACTGAAGACTAGAAGACGCATACGGAGATGGAATAAAGCCATGATAGTCGGAAAATAATTTTCTAGCTTATTTTGACTATGTGATATGTGCTTTATTACTTGTATGCATGCTTATGTGTTTAATTATGCATTAGATAGCGTATCCCTTTGTTATAAAAAGCTAAGTGGGAGCGGGGATGGAAACATTCCCATGGTCTCCATTACTGTTCTCTTGGTGACATTTATGAACTTTCGAAGTTCATATAGACATGTCATTGGAGGAGAATTCTTGTAATTCCTTTTACAAGAAACATTGATTAAGTTTATCAAACAATGCCTAATTTGTCTTTCTGAAACTGACTTCAAGTCGACTCATTCTCACCCCGGGGAGTGGAATGGAGCCAAAGCCACTTGGTCATGTCGAGGACACAAATTAGAGGCAGTCGTACCATTCTTTGATAGATGGATCGATTGTCTGCTCGACTCCCTCATTTATGAGAGATAGGGTTGTTCGCATGGTGAATCACTGGTTAGAAACTTCGAGTTTCACTTATGATTCTCCGCGTCTTGATTTACAAAATCGAATGCTTCAAGTAATTGGGAGTCAACTATAAAAGTCTTTTGGTGTGGTAAACGTCCACACGAACGTGGCTTGCTATGCTGAATGGGATTTTTGGAAATAGTTGATGTAGACAGTTATAGGGAATTGTAAAGGATTGTGAGTTATCGTAAACGTCCACACTAACGTGGCTTGCGGTGACGTAGCGATTCCAAATGATTCACCTTAGTGCTGAGTAATGGTTTACACTTAGGTACGCTTTATAGTATTCTTCCCAACGAAGTAACGCTATAATGATGTACGACCAAAGCAAATCTAATTGCTAAATCATTTGGGTGGGTAAACGTCCACACGAACGTGGCTTGCCTTACCTGATGGGATTTTAGAAGTGATTAGTAATTTAATGATATTATTTGAGGGAGATAATATCGGATATTAAATTGATTGTTTGTTTAAATGTGCTTATAGGTTTAGAGAATAGCTATGAACCCACTTTCTATGATACTTAAGGAATTCAACGCACTAGTTCCATACTGTGTTGGATGGAATAAAGAGTTAGACATTTCCCAGACTATTGCTGAGTACAAGTTAGTGATCAGTGAACTTTGTCCTCCTGAACCAACACGTGTCTCAACTATTGAGGAAATGGCTGATTTTGAGAAGTGGAATAGTGCTTTTGCATTAACCACCAATCATGACATCATGCTGAAACTCAAGCTAATGTTTAGAGACAACGAGAAGGTTAGAAAAGAGGCGATGAGGATACTCATAAAGGTCAGTCGCTTTGAGGAAACGCTTGAACACGTTTTCGAGATGCTGGACCTTTTGGATGAGTTGAGACAATCGCAAGCTCTTATGGCCAAAGCCAAAGGTTTCAAACCTAAGGGCATAGACCAAGAAATGGAGGAATAGTCAAGGCGGCAGAGGGGATCTACAAGAAGGGCAAGTCTCAAGCGCTTGTAGCTACCAAGTCCAAAGGCTTTAAGCCTGGTGGAGGTAGGGGCAAGAAAAGGAAGCAAGCCTGGAAACCCAGTGGTGTCAAGAGGACTGTACCACGAGTGGGGGCTGCAAAGCCAAAGGGTAAGTGCTTCCGATGCAACAAGATGGGACACTGGAAGTCTGAATGTCCTCTCAAAGGTACGAATTTTTCTTTAGTCGTAAAAACATAGTCAGCGGTATTATCTACCAGAATTCTGGTGTGTAGATATGGAACCACTGACGGTATGTGCATTTTTGAATGCAGGGGTTCCAGAAAACCCGGCGACTTAGAAAGGAAGAGTTCGAGTCTACACGGGCAAAGCTGTAGAGAAGGCAGCGGTTGCGGTGGAAGACATTTATCTGCTTTAGTAGTTAAATAGGATTTCATTTCAAGATTATTGCATTATGTACCCTTTATTTTAGAAAGAACGTTTTGTTCTGGATTTCTATTATTTATGAATGGATATTTTATTTCTTTAATCATTGGATGATTTTGATAAGAAATAATGACATTATCTATTCTGGTACATTAGATAGCAATATATGAATGATAGATCCTAAGTCTACCCCAATGCAACAAACCGTTCTATAACTTGTTTTACTTATTAGATATTTCTTTATCATTATACTTGTGAAAACTTATACTTAGTAGTATTTTCAAATGAGATTCAAATGGTCGAAATTGATTTGATCAATTATAGTTGAAGGAATGGACCTTCCGACCTAAGGATTGAATTTGGAGGATAATACGTCTAAGCAAACTTTTATTGAAAAAGGATAGAATTCAAACAAGTATTGGAAATGATTAGATATGCAGACATATGTGTATATTAGAAAGGTACGAGTAATTCTTTCAAGAATACTCAAGTGATGGATTAGAATGCTTGATGTGCCATAAAAGCAAAAGTGTTTTGACTAGTCAATAGGCACAAAGCGATTATGGGGAACCATCAAAGTATATCCATTAAGAGCCTGCGACTCGGTCGCGGAGGCCATCACCTATCTGAATAACACATAGCGTAATCAAAGATTGGGATTCAATCCCAAAGGGGCGCGCCATACACTTAAGTGTAGAGATGGTGCGTTGTAAAGAAATGGAAATCTGATGGTAAAAGGACAAGTTGTTCGGAACTGCCTATGTTCTATGGATATTCCTAGATACAACGGCATATTGAATATGGTTGTAGGATATCCTAGATGAACGAAGTATTGTGTGTTCTATAGTACTACGAACCAGAGGGATGTCTATCGTCCGGTTCATAGAGGAAGACTATCAGATGAACCACAAAGCCTAAATTGACGTAATGCCTTGGAATGAGAAGAAGGACAAAAAGACTAAGAACCAGCCAAACCGAGTAGAAGTACACCACATACTGCACCTATTGTTATTACTGTTATACACCGAGACGCCATTGCAGTGGGAGGTTGTTGGATAACCAGGGATATTCATAAGACTAGAAGAGTTCGGACTCTGGATCTAGTAAAGATGAAATCGACCCCTAGCTCTGCATAAGGGCAGTACTAGATCTAAATGTGCCTGCTTGGAACAATAAGGATTATTGTTGAGAGGCTAGATCATTTAGAGTACAAGCTTAGTAAATCCATTTATGGATTAAAATAAAGCTATGAGTCGTAGAGCTTGCGAATTGATGGGATAATCCATTTGATGGATTCATCAAAAGGCATAGACGAAAGGTGTATTGAAGACGTAATGGAAACAAGGTGGTGTTTCTCGGAGATTTTATGTAGATAACATTTCATCATTGGCAACAATGTAAAAATGTTGTCAGACATAAAATAATGGTTGTCTAAATAAATCGATATATAAGATTGAGAAGAAGTTAGAGCATGTTCTTAAGATCTTATGATCTAGAGATAAGAACATTGTACTTCTCCTAGACATCTTATACGATTAAGGTTTGTTTTTAAACATGCATACTTCTGAGAAAGGTTATTGCCTTTCAGAGACAGAATAAACATCTATCTAAAGGGTTTGTGTTTATACACATGAAGGGGATAGACAAAGCGGTTTCCTATACTTCAAGTATGGAAAGCTTTATAGATGCAATGTTGTAAAATAAGAACCTGATATCAACTATGCGGTTTGCGTAGTGGGAGGATATCAAAAGTGATCTAGAAAAGAAATTTTTCGAATGCTGTAAGCAAGACGAAATCTTCTTTGATTACAAATTCTCAAATCCTAAAAATCAAAGAAAGGACCAGTGTAAGTCGATATCAGGCTATGTGTTCACTTTTAGAAAGAGGTGGAACCATAAAAGAGTGATAAGCAGGATGCTTTTTAGACTCTCTCGTAACCGAATAGCAGCCTCAGAGGCAGCGGAAGTTTTGGTTAGGTTCCGGGATAACCTCTTGACTTGGATATGACCCTTAGTTTACCAAAGGCTATTGGATAGCGGTGCACGGTGAACTGGAAGAGGTCATAAGTCAAAAGTGATGATAACACATAGAGCAAGTACCACCTGATACGAGTCATCGTCAAGGGAGACGACGTAATAGTCACCAAGATAACTTCAGAGCGGCAACCTAGATTGCTCACTCACATAGTACTTCTCGGAAGTACACCTTAAGCACGTGATGAGTATGGGAACCGGGAGTTTTGGAGGAAATGACTAGACCTTAGTACAAGTGGGAGATTGTTGGAGTTGTGTACTTAATGTCTAGATTTAAGTAACGGTAAACTCCCGGTCATAGCATTTAATCTATTTAATTAATAAACAATTGTTTGCTTTTAATTATTATTAATTAAATATATGCAAATCATAGTCCTGGATTTTATACTTTGTAGTTAGTATGGTGTGTCGGGCCCACACAGAAGATCATACTATCGGTTACTCGTATTTAATCAAACAGTGGCTCACGACCTAGATGGACCCGGACCAATCCATCGGTATAGTCGTCGTGTGAGAGAGAAAATAATTTGTCTTAATTATTTTATCACACTTGTACACTTGGTGTATTGAGCGGATCGTTGAGATTCATCGATTAGGATTGCCGGCGATAATCGATTCGAGTCTCAGTGTATTTTATTCTTAATCCCCGATATTGTTGCGGGTGTGTATATTCAATATAAGTGACTTTGATTTACCAAAGGAATTAACCGATTTAATTATTGGGTTAATTACCGGTTAAGTTGGGTCACTATATTTTATATATGGCATGCCGTGAATGATTGACCGGACAGTGTATCCCGGAAGGGTTGATAATATCCCCGAGATGAGTTCATAAGGAATTATTGTGTAAACCTCATGAGTGGATTCGTTCCGCACAATAATTAAGGTTGAATGGTACTAGTCTCGGATTAAAGAGATGAATAAATTAATTAGCAATAAATTAATTTTATTCATGGATATTTAAATCTTAAATACACGGAATAAATAATACTACCGGAGAAATATTATTTGATATAATATGGTTTAATATTGGGAGTGCAATTAATTTATATAGTGGAAAATAAATTAATTAATATTGATGGGAGATTAATAGATTTGGGCTTGGGCTCAATTTAATCATTAATATTGGAAGCCCAATATTCCACCTCCTTTAGATCCCCTACGTAGCCTATAAAAGCACTACATGGTCTTCTCTATTCTAACATAACACAAGATCATAATTCTCCTAGAGAGAGAAAGTAGAAAGAGAGAGAAGAGGATCCATAAGCTTGGAGGATCGTCGCCCACCCGACGTTCAAGCTAGTGCAAGGAATACGTAGGAAGATCGTAAGGTCATCAACTTAGATTCGTTTCTCCGCACAACGAATTAAAAGGTAAAATCATATACTCCCTTCTATGATTTTATGTGGATTAATTGTGATACATACATGAACGCGCGATCCGGGAAACGACGAACCTCGGGGACGGGGATTCGAGATCCCCGGCGAGGATCGAAGGTGGCGGTCGAACCCTAGGGTTCGGACCGCCGGTGCGGGGCGGCTAGGAGAAACCCTCGGCCGAAGCCGAGGGATGCGATCGATCCTAGGATCGATCGCGGGTAAGCTACGGGGTCACCCGCAGCGACCCCGTACGTGCTGCGGGTTCGCCCGCAGCGGATGCGTGCGGGGGCTAGGCCCCGCTGGGCAGCGAGCCGTGGGCTCGCTGCGGGGCTGCTACGAGCAGCCCCGGGGATGCCTCGTGCATCCCCAGCGATCATCGCGAGATGATCGCGAGCCCCGTACGGGGGCTCGGCTAGGCACCACGGGCGGACCGTGGTGGTGCTCGGTTGAGCTCCGGCTCGTACGGTGGTTCGTGGTCGGATCTCCGGCGATCGAGGATTTCGGTCGGGTTATTATTTTCCGCAAATTTTAATGACCCGGGATATCGAATTCCAGCACCAGCGAGTGATAAAACTCGACAACTTCCAGAACTCTCCTTACCTTCTTCACTGCGGGACTCGAATTCGATGCCTTTGGAGGCATGGGAGGAGGCAGTGGCGCGGCCGCCTTCGTCTGAGCAGTCGTAAGTCTCGGAGGAGGAGGAGGCGGCTCAAGCTTCCCGGAATACGGCAGAGGAGGAGGCGGTTTCGGGATGTTATTAGAAATCTTTACCAACGCACGGCCTGCCGAATCGATTGCGAACTCTTCCAGAATACGCTGGCCGTGTTATAGTTCTGAGTCGCGCATTTTCTCAAACACTTGGTGGGCAAAACAGGTTTCAGATAATTGTTACTATTCATGATGTCCGCGAGCTTCAGCATGTCGAAGACGATGACGTCAGCGACTCCTCCGCAACGGCTCGATCTTCTCCTCGTACATGTAGTTCTGCTTCGCGAGCTCAACATGGAGGAATTCGTTCTCGTGCCTCAGCATCTCGTTCTCCGCCTCCAGGTAGTCCGTCTTCTTCCTCGACCGCCCGTTCTCCGAGTCCCTGCTCTCGATCTCACTCTCTCGGATAGGGACGATTGCGGCGGCCTCCCTGAGCAGTAAACTGCGTTTGGAATTTTTTGATTACTTTTTCTTTTTTTATATCAATATCCACGTGGCCCAATCAGAAAATGCCATGTGTTTTTTGTTATTTAATTTCAGTTAGCCAATGAGATAATTACACATGTCAGCTGACGTGTCAATATTTGCCGGAAACCCCCAAATTGAATCTGCACGTGGTCTTTTCCGGTCGAAATTCAAAATTTCCGATGAAATAGGACGAAATCGACTACTTTTTTATGGTTTGGTGGACTAAATTGAATGTGGCCTCGTTTAGTGGACCAAAATGAAACTTGACCCCTTTTAGAGGACCAACAAAATAATTTTCCCATAAATTAATTGCGCAAATTCAAACAACGTTCGAATGTTAAGCAATGGAAAACAATTTGAAAATTCCGACTTAGGGTTAGTTTTATTTTCCGTAGAATTGTAGAATTATAGGTCTATGCTATGTAATTAAGTTGATCATAACCAATATAAGCTTATAATATGTGAAAGTTCAATTAATTTGAATTTATACTATTATCTAGTTATAAGAGGGAAGTAGTCGAATTTACTATAAAAATAGTTTAGATAGTGCAAGTAAACTTGCAAAAATAATTTAAAATATAAATATATAATTTTATTTTTAAAATAAAATAAAAAAATCGCCAAATAGATATATACATAAAACACATAAAAACTACGGAGTATTTTATAAATTTGCAACTTATTGACCTTTTAAATATTTGTATTCAATTTTTTGTGAACGCCACTTACCGAATAAGTTGATTTTTTGTTTTATTATTTTCGTGTTTAGTTAGCTCATAATAATTCCTTTTTTTTACAAATTGCGAGTAAATTTAAAAATTAATTATAAATTATACAGTCAGAATCATACAGTATCAAATATGTTGTACACTTGTACTGTCACTTTTGGCTTTATCAACACCCATTATTTAATGTCACAATTCAATTCTGATAATGTGATTTGATAATCTGACAACTCATTGTTCTTAATAAAATTATCCAACTCACCAAAGCATAGTTTATCACGCATTAACATGACTTCATTTCTTTGTAAGATTGTTTGAGCTCTATTAGTCTAATATTGTTAAGACTTGTTGACGACGCCCGAATGCTTGTCGTTAGAGTAAACGCGCGGTCAAAATGATATTTATATTTAGTCAGTACTCTTATCACTACAAAACGTAGATAATGGTAAGTACGTGGGGTCGGTCCCACAAGGAGACAATTACAGTAGGTGATCTCGGCTTTGCCCAAGGGGTTGTCACAAAAAGATTTTGATTTGAGGTTGCTGTGGGCACAGCGGTTTTGCAATCGTTTCAAACACTTTGATCTAACTACGGCTAACCAAACTAACATGCAAATAAAACGGATCTAAAAGGTAAACAATGCAAACACTCAGATCTAACAGAATACTTAAAGGAAAACTTAAATCAAATGATAAACAAGGCATCCGGTCAGATGACTTCACTCAGGATCATTAGGGCAAGCTACCGGTCATAGGCACTAAGGATTTCTATCAGCGGTTTGTTAGCAGTTATAGGGTGCTTTAAAAAGACAACAGTGGTCCTATTGCGTCACGCCCAACAATTGCCCCACCCCTTATCTATCCTTACAGTTTAAAGAGAAGGCAAGCTAACGTTATGCCTAAACCCCTAAGTCTGAACAATTCGATAACCTATGCGACCAAACATGGATCTAGTTTGCCCAAACCCCCATTACCCTCTAGACAGACCCGCTCGGCCAATAGCATGCCCGGAACTTCGAGTCATACGACTGCAATCTCCAGCAAGTTCTAGTGCTATGCCCGCAACAATACTACAAGGTACATCTATGCGGTTTGCCAATCACCAGTATCCCAGATTGTGAAGGTTCACTAGTGGTCGTCCTAGTTTGCCCAAACTCCCCAGAAATAATCCTCAACCAACTTTGCTTCGGGAACAAACCCCCAACCGGCTACTCTAGCCCCATCGACCTCGCGGCTTAACTAAACCCTAATTCTCCATCGATCTTCCCCTGCCCGAATGCACAAACAACTTAGTCAATCATACAGAAATTAAAAGGCAAAATAAATAAGGGAAAGCAAGCTATATTATTCATGGCTTCAAATCGATAAACGTTTTTGAAGGAAATCGAAATCGGAATTGAAACTTAAAAACAAAACATAAAAGTAAATTGTTTCTCAGCCCGAAGGCTGGATCTACTCAAAACAAACAAAGAGACTCGGACAAACAGCTCCGATCTCTCTCCGGCGACTCCTCCGGCGGCGACGACGACTGCGGGACCGGCGACTCTCTCGATTTCTCGATGCGTAATATGTTGTATGCTTGCTGCCTACCGCGCCCCTTTTTAAAGACTTCAATTTGAATTCAAAATCAGCGACTGTTTCTCCTTCCCTAAAGAATAGGCGTCAGCGGTCAAAGGAGTTGGGGATAAGCGAGATCCCCCAAAATCAGGGATTCTGGTACGCTGTCAGCTTGCCCGCAGCGAATCTCCTGTCAACAGCCGCTTATGCCCAAACTGAAATCCGCAGGTATTTCTTCTTCTCCACAGATGGTCGGACCAGGCACGGTACTTGGTAGGAATTCTGGGTCTTCTGCTTCGTGACTTTACCCATTTGGCCGATGTGGTCAAACTGTTGCATGTCACTACCACTCCAAAATCTGATTTGCCCAAAGAAGGGGATTTCCTTGCCTCTTTTGCCCAGTGCGCCACCTGTTACCTACATCCATACACACTCTGCCCCAAACACCTAATTGTGCCCTCCCAGACACGTAACCGACTCAAACTGACTCAATAAAGGGTGTAAAAATGCTCTAAGATGAGCAAATAAAATGGCTCATCACTTGTTCTTTTAGAATTATCTTTCGTTCACTTCAAATCATTTCAGTTGAGTTCAGACTTATTAAGTACATTTAGTTCAGTTCAAACATTTTTATTATATTTTATTTTTATAATTTAATATTTCAAAAATAAAATTCAATTGAATTTAATTTTAGTTCAATTCAAATATTTAAGTTCATTTCAGTTAATTTCAATTCAAAAGAACATATCATTAGTTTTAGAATTCATTTCCTAATACAATTTAAATTTGATTTTATTCAATTTATTTATTTTCTCAATTACACAAAATATTTTATTATTATTTTATACTCTCAATACACATTTATTTATTATACTACTATTTTTTCTACTAACTACTTTGTTTTGGACGTAAACTAAATAAATAATTTCAATTCAATTCATTTCATTTAAGACCTATTAAGTTCATTAAAGACCTATTAAATTAAGGAGGGTGTATTCAATTCAGATTTTAAATGATTTTTTTAGACTTTTAAAAGTCCGTGGATTTTTATGGATTTTTTAAATCCACGGAGTCTATGAAGAGTTTGACCGACTTTTTGTATTGATTTTCATGGATTTTCATAGTTTTTGAAATATATTTTTAATTATTAACATTAATTTTCATAGACTTGTATTTATAAAAAATAATAAATTATTTTAAAAAAATCTAAATTATTTAGAAAATAAAAAACAAAAATGCATTAATTCAAAATTTTAAAATAAATAAATTATTATCTATCACTATTATTAATTTTCATTTACATCATTTGTTATACGTAAATCTCATTTCTCACATTATTATTTTCATTTTCATTTATATGATTGTTATACAACGACGTATATATACGTATATATAAAATATACGTATTGTTTACCTCCCTCGTCATATTTAAAAAAAAATCTTCATTGGTGTCGAGACGGGTGAATTTTTATCATATTTTTATCAAATAATAAACAATACACCATTGTAAATAAAAGATCATAAATAATTTTTTAAATAAATTGAATAATAATAATATTAATAATATAAATTTATTATATTTGGATTGTTATTGAAAAAATATATTATTATATATAATAAACACAAAATAATTTATTATTAATATGATATATAAATAATTAATTTTAAATAAAATATGATAAGATCAATTTTCTCAAATATAGATAGATTTGTGTAATATTCTTGTTAAATGATGATTGTTTTTTTAGTTTTCATGTTAGAATTTTCGGGTAGTAAAGAAGTCCGTTGAAATCTCTCATAATTATGAGAGATTTTGAAAAGTCAAGTTTAGTTATATTTTTTAAAGAGAATCCATTAAAATCCATGAATTATTAAAATCCATTAAAATCCTTAGACATTTGAATACCTATGGACTTTTAAAGACTTTTTAAAATCTTAATTGAATACCTCCCGATTTTAATAGACTTTTAAAAATCCGAATTGAATACCTCCGGATTTTAAAAATCCATTAAAATCCTACAGACTCCGGAACGAATACACCCCTAAATTAAGTTCAAATTTATTAAAATTCAGTCAACACTTACCATCCAATTCATTTCAATTCAATGCAGTCAATTTTAGACTTAAATAACGGTTTTAAGTCTTACAATTATACAAAATTTTGTTTTGTTTTATATATTACAAAATACAGTATACTATAATAAATTACCACCACAATTAAAATTGTATAGAACCTATTATCAAAACATTGATAATTGTAGTACTTCCACAATCACGATGATTCACGGATGCTATAACCTCGAATGAACTAGATTTTTTTCTTCTCTTGTATGGACAGACTAAATATGGATAACTTTTTTACTAAAACTTTTTCTGTATTTTTGTTTTTAGTGGTGTTTTTTCTTCAGATGCGTCTTTGTTATGTGGGAAACAACTGTCATCTTGTAATATTTGATAACGAAAAAATAAACTCTGAAGAATTAATTTTAAAAAAATAGATTTAGTTCATTTTAGTAGGTATTGTTCGGTTGATCATGATTCTACAAGTCTCTGCATTCTGCAAGAGAGAGATATTAAAAAATAAATACTCTATTCCTCCACAACAGAGGAGTTAAAAAGATTATAGTATTAATTTTGACGTATAGCCTGTTTGGTAAACATTAAAAAAAAATTTAAAAATCTTAAAAAACTTAAAAATAAGCTGTTTAACAGCCTATAAGCTGTTAAAAAAAAGTAAAAGGAGATGTACTTTTTTTAAACAATTTATAAGCTCTTGTAACTTAAACAATAAAAGACCATAATACCCTTAAAATCATTACATTTTATATATGTACAAAAATTCCAAATTTATTATTTAGTTAATATAATTATTTTTAAATATTTTTTTCATATATAACAGTTTATTTTTGGTAATTTTATTTATATAAGATCTTAAGTTGCCAAACAAATTAACATCTTATAAATTTATATATCTATTTTATTTAACAACTTATTTTTATTAAATAAGACATAACATTTTATTAGCTCTTAAAACAATTTATAAGACGTAAAATTTTATAAACTCTTTTAAATAAATTCGTCCAAGTAGGCTCTTAGATTGATTTTGAAATTTTTATTTTAAAGTAATATATATATATATATATATATATATATATATATATATATATATATATATATATATATTAATTTATATATTTATATATATATAAATAAATTTGAAAAATTATATATATTTTAAAGTTAAAAATTAATTATTTAAGTATTTTTTTTTTCAATTTACAAAAAACAGTGTATAAATAATGAGAAAGAAGAAGTACAATATTTGTACAAAGAGGTTCAATTTTTTATAAAAATTATAAATATTAACATTGGTTCCACGAATTTGAAACAAAATGTTAACTTTTGAATTTATTTTAATTAAAAATTAAAATAAAAATCAGAAGTAAATTAATTGTAAATAAAATTTAAAAAATATATAGATATTCTTAGAGAAAATTGTATTTAAAAAAACTAATTAGAATATTTATTTTATTTTGTAGATTGTGTCCCTTTGGTTCTCATATACAGTATTTTAATACTTGTACGACACCAAAATTAAAAAAAAAAAATTAAATTTATTAAGTTGAAAAATAAAATAAAATAATATTATACTTTTTTTATTTTGTTTAGAATATGCACCCATCCTTTACAAGTGACTAATGTATAATTCTCTAAACAAATGTAGTACAGTAGTATTTTAAAGTAAAAATCTTTTGATTAAAATTATAAAAATAAATAAAAATAAATGCATAATATTGTATTTTAATGTTTAAATATAAGTTTATGTATTTTTTAAGTATTATATAGAAATGTTTATTAAAAATATGTGAAAATATTAGTGAAACGTGTATATTGTAAACATGGGTGACCCGTTTAATTATTGTAGTAAATTTATATAATAATTAAGATAAATAAAATTGAAAATATAAAAGTCTTAGCAAAATAATTTAAGAAAAGAAAAATATAAATCTATACAAGTATTTTTTTGGGTAAAAAATCAATCACAAAAAAAAAAAAAAGTATGATAGTTATATCGCGAGAAAGAAAACTTCACTGCATTAACAGACTAGCTCTAAAAAAATCCAACAAAAAACATACA
Source organism: Euphrasia confusa (assembly GCA_954870475.1). Lineage (NCBI taxonomy): Eukaryota > Viridiplantae > Streptophyta > Magnoliopsida > Lamiales > Orobanchaceae > Euphrasia > Euphrasia confusa. The sequence continues at coordinate 47,661,754 of OX940949.1, read as the reverse complement.
ACAAAAAAAAAAAACATAATACAATATCATCAGGCTATATGTCACAACTCTCTAAGTCTCAAAGATATTTTAGATTTCATAATTATAATATAATTTTCATGTTTTTAATTAAATTTAATAATCTTAATCGTTTACATTATTTAAGGTAATTATATATTACATGATCATTTGAAAATTCAAATGTCTTATATACCTTTTATTTAATTAATGATAAAATTATTTTGAAAATCATAAAGGGTAATTGTGATAATTATTCATTAATTTATAATTAGAAAAAATTAAGTTACTTAATTATAAAAAACACTAATGACATGATCAAAATTGACCCTAAAATTTATTAAGATATTAGTGTAATTTCTTCAGTGACAAAAGTTCAATAAAGAGACAAATAGTTAGGGGTGGGCACGGTCCGGGACGGTTCGGGATCAAGGGTGTCTCGTTCCAAGTCCCGGTTGTATATATCGGTTCGGGATCGGTTCGGTTTCGACTATAGTCCCAATTAAACATGGTACTATTCGGGACCGGTTCAGGACCAATTCGGAACAATCCTATTTCGGAACATCATAAAAAAATAAACCAACTAAAAAATAAAATAAAAACATTCAAAAGTTTAAACTTTAAACCAACTAAAAAAAAATCTAAAAGTTTAAACAAATTAATACTCAAAGAAAGAAATCACAAGGAAGGAAATTTTGAAATGCAAACCAACTAAAAAATAAAATAAAAACATTCAAAAGTTTAAATTTTAAACCAACTTAAGAGAAATCTAAAAATTTAAACAAATTTTAAAAAATACCTAGAGGAGGAAATCACGAAGGGTTTGAGTTTTTTAGGAATTCATATAATAATTTAATATAAGATATTAATGTATTATATTATATAATAATTTAATAATTTTTTCAACTGGGACAATCGGTCCGGAACGGGACAAAAATATTTGAACCCTATAATGGTATTACTTCAATCGGGACGGGACCGGGATCGAAACAATAAATAGTGTATCCGAACGAATATGCTATTTTTCAAAAAGGGACCATATCGGTTCGGGACGATTCGGAAAAAATCGGGATATTTACCCGCCCCTACAAACAGTTCGCTACTCAAAACACAATTTTCAATTTACATCCACTCAATTAATTTCTCCTATATATTTCTCATAAAAAAAATCTTGTGTTTAAACTTTATAAAAAATCGAACCACCATGAACCTGGCACGTGGAACTAGGGTTATTACATTTTTAGAAAGTGCCATCAATGTGTTGTGCAGTGGATACAAGAAAGAATTACAGTAAATTATTTTAAATTGAAGCTTAACAGAAAAACATTATGCATGGAATATTACAAGGAAGAGCCATGTGCAAAGGGAGATTGCAGACATCAAAGTTCAAACAAAAAAAGGTAAAGAACTAAATGGTCAGAATTTGATACTTTTTAATTTTTATAAATTTAATAATATTTTAATTAATTTTTTGACATTTATATGAAATATATATTGTAAAAAAATCAAAAATAATTTTTTTAATTGAAAATAACACATATTTTTATATTTATACTAAAAAAATCAATTAAATAAAAATATATATATTTTAATATATAATAATAAAAAATAAAAAATTTATTTTAGTTTATTTATTAAAAAAATTATATTTATAATTATACAAAAATAAAAAATAAAATAATAAATAAATTTGAACAGTTGTTCCCCGTAGAAGGGCTCATATGAATGACAGTACCTTAAATATATTATACTAATAATAAACTTTTTGTAAACCACAATAGTATATAATAATATGTCATTATATATAATAATATGTCATAATTATTTGCTATTCAGTATACTCTCTTGTAGAAATATATACATCTAAGACAAAAATCACACATATTATCGTAATAAAAAATTAAAAAAATATATTTTTAGGTTATAAAAAAAATAATTATTAGTATAATTAAAATGTGCATAAATTTTTCCATCCATCTTGAATCACGTAAAATAGGCCGGAAAAAAACAAATAGAAATAGTTTATGTTTGATTATTAAAGTTATTTATTTGTTATTTATTTGTATTTATTTTTAATTTTTAATAGGAAGTAAAATAGTACTCTATCGTCCAAAGACACTATTTATAGTTTTTTTGTAAAATTACAAAGTATGACAATTGTTTTTGTACAGAATTACTTCTTAATTATGATATTATATTTTAAAATATAAAAATTCAAAAACATATTTATTTTTAAAGTGTACATATTAAGTTTCATTAAAAAAAAATGTGCATAAATTTTTTAATCAAATGTAAATAAATGAAATTTAAACATAATACCATACGAAATAACATTAATAAAAATGACAAAAACTCATTATAATAGTTACCAGAAAAATTATTTCACATTTTTTTTTAATTATCACATAAGTACTAGTATGTTTTTTGATTTATTTGCCCCACATGTAAATTACATATAAAAACTACATACAGTATTCTTAATATTTCTACATAATAGTCACAATCTTTTGGTGGAGGCGGCAGTAGCAAATTATTAGTGTTCTTGTTATTTTTGCTAGAGCACTGTTCACACACCATGATACGTGACATAAAAATTTATGTTTTCTAATATGCAATATCATTTTAGAAAATCACAGTTATACATACATAAATACACACACAAAAAAATCACCTGATTATTTATGTTCGCAACAAACTTACTCGATAAAACAGATGTCAAAAGCATACTCCGAGGCGTTCTCTATATTTTTGGATCGGCTCAATCATTTATGCACAAACCGGTTGATGATCCAATGTACCTAAAGACCAAAATCCACAGCCAAGGACTGTAAGTTCAATTCCTTAAAAGGATTCGACATGGAAATACGACATAAACTTACAATGTTATTCGTAGGAGTTTTCAGGTAAAACCCTTGGGCTATCATCACCACTACGTTCGAAGTAACAAGAACGAAAATAGCCAGTGAGTGCTTTCCCATCCACTCCAAAACACAAGTCGCGCATTTCCATTCGTAAACATCGACCTGCAGTGAAGGCACTCGGGAAAGAATGATCATGAACATCAGTTTGTGCTGACTCTTTTCTGTGGTACAAAAATATTTGAAGACAATTTCCATAAACAATTACAGATATGGGGACTCACGAGTGCGTACAGCAGACAGAAAGTGAGTCCAGCAGATGATGTGGTGACCATCAAATAACTGATTGTGTACAGAGATTTGTTTAGCGGTATCCCTGAAGTCGAAGAAACAAGAATAACATTTCATCCGGTGCAAATCAAATACTACGATTCTGAAGAAACATCAAATAACATTTTATTTTATTATGCATACCTAGGAAGCATAGCAAAGTAACAATCCGAGACCCATTATTGACACTGAGAATATGGACCAGTTCCATAGCCGCTCTTTGTGATTCTGAAACATAATCAGTTACTTACTGTTAGCTCCATAACAGCGATTAGAACATTAGTATGTTACAAAAGAAAGTGCTTCTATCCTGAGCTAAATCAACGTGTGCAGTCGGCAAATTTTACATTAAATTACACACGTCGAAAGGGGAAATAAAGTACATACATGATAATATCCCGAAACTCACCTGGAACTGTATTAGAATGTGACCATACTGGAGTCCAATTATGCAGGTCACAGCAGCCATGAGCGAACTATAATATTACATTAAAAAAATTAAAAAATTCACATCATACTATCTTTAGGATAAGAATAGCATCCAGAAAAAACAGAAGTATTGGTATTTGATTTACCTCAGAATACCTTCAGGATCGAAAGGAGCATGACACCACGAGGGCGAAGTTTCTGGGACTTGACCGTGACTGGATATATTGCATTCCTACACATTGGAGAAAGCATTTATGTATCAACAAGGAGTATAAATTTGGAATTTTACAGCATATAACATTTTGCAGGAGATACCTTGAGATTCCTGTACACAGGTTTCGCATAAAGATGGTCAACTCCAAGAAGATAACGGTCAATCATTCCTGCTGAATTACAAGCAGGACCTAGATCCCCTCTTACACAACATTTCACCTGTGGTTTAATGAAATTAATTCTCCATTCTTCGTAACATCAAATTAAATAAACGCTATAATCAATTCCAAACATTACCATTTATCTTATATCGAAAAAAATTCAATGCTTCCAGTATAAGAGCAACCCTGCGTCATCTTACTGACTGCATGGATAAACAGTCTAATTCTGGATTCTAAAATTATTGATTGAGATATAATTTACTATTGATCTCTCTTTATTCACGAACATTGCTAAGTGAATACAGAGTTCCAGTAATTTATCAAATTATTTCCTGCATCATTCAGCATAAGTTTGGTTATACATTTTCATTTATTTTTTCTCAAATAATCCGATTTCGGTTTTAAAAAAAAATTGTTCCCAATGCTTACATGAACAACAAATATCACAAACCAAAAAGTACTCAATCAAGTGAGAAAATGATTATAAAAAGGGGAGTATGTTAATGTTATATTACCATATAAACATAGCTATTGTTCGAAGTCATGAGGGAGGAATTAGACGGCACCACATATTGCCAATCCGGAACATACAAGCCGTATAAGAACCCCAAATATATGACAGTCAACATTATTACAAAATACCTACAAATAGGGGGAAAAATGAACATTTTCAGTAAATAAGAACCTATAAATTATGCAATACAGAGATACATAATTCAGCAAGCTAGCTGAATTAAGAGAAATGCATTAACATCATATAGATACTGCAAAAAAATAAAACGTCTCATTCTGCAGGATAAATATACTTAAAACCTCTAAAAGATATTTATCACAATTTCCAATATTATGAGCATACTAGGTACGCAAACATTTTCCTCATTTCTTGATATTGCAACTATGCTATAACGTCAAAGTTCTATCAAAAGATGATACCTCAACACATGCATATGGACATACCAGATTGGCAGATTTATTTACATTTTTTTATTGACTATATTAAATATCACACCAGTCTTGACTCACCATTGCCAAGAATAATTTCTGGAGAAATGATCTCCACTCCACCTTTGACGGAAAAGCCATAGTTCACACAATGCTGCAACGACATAGCCGATTGCTATCCTCTACATTGAAGACAAAATGACTTTTTATGAACTATCTAGCTCACTGATTTTCATCCACAGGAAAGTCCCTTCAATTTTTTATATGAGAAAAATAAATTGAATGAAACAACTGAATAAATAGTTATTAAAATACGTGGTAGAGTTAAAACTCTAATTTTCACACGTGTTGAAATAACCTGTAAGATGCCAAGCAATCTAATATTTTCAACATCGACTCCATAAGTCAGAGAAGTAACACCATGAAAATATCCACCTGAAAAGAAGTATCATTGGACCTGCCCCATTCAGTAAATTAAACAGATACCAGATGAGAGATGTTAAAGTGCATATACATAACACATGGATAAGTGAAGTATATTTGCTAACTGCAGATAAAAAAAAGACCAACAAGTGAAAGAGTTGAAAATAAAGATACTATATCAACAAAACTGTTCGTCGTTATCACTTCTATAATTTTGCCATTACTTCTGTTATCGTTTAGAGTTCAAAAAATCAACACTCCAATCTGAAAAAAACATAGCCCTGTTAATTTATTTTCTAATATGCAGTTTGTGCACCATATAATTCACTACATAGATGCATGAAATGACAACAAGAATACAGAGTAAGAGATACTTCAAATACAGTACCCTGAAGAAAAACACCAAGCAGGAAAAGTTTGAATGCTCGAAAGAGAGCCTTCCGTGTAGCTTCAATTCTGTCAGAATCCTTCTACAAATTCAAAGCACTAACTCATGAGGAGTTTAATGAAAAATATTCAGAATTTATGCTATTTTTAGGGGGGAAACCCCACTAATCTTTTAGCAATACCCAGAAAAGGTCCATGTTACCTTAAATGCAATTGCCACAGAAATTCCAACAACAAAAAGGAAAAATGGCATTACGAAGTCTGCCAAGTGAACTCCATTCCAAGGGGCATGTGCAATGATAGGGAAAATAGAGCCAGCGTAATCTACAAGCATCATCAGCTGAAAACGAAAAAGGATTTCTATAATCAAAACATATCCACCTGAGATGAAGCACTAGATGTTTATCAGCAGACCATATATGTGAGTGGAGAAAAAACATACTCCCTCCAACACTCCCACCTCAATAAGCATACGATTCTTTTTCTGACATCAAACATCAATAAGCACACACTAAATAAGAAACTAATTACCATTACTTTTTAACTTGAAAACGTAATTTTACACTTTTGTTTTTCACTTTACTCAAAACTAACTAACTTTATCTACTAAAAATACTTAATCTATGTGCGGAATACTTGTACATATTGAGTCCGGATGGAGGGAATAGTATATGTGATAGCTGATCTATCTAATATTTACAGGCCAATTAGATCTCTCCTCGTGAGATATATATCTAGTGTTTTCACATCTGTTTTCATCACTGAACAATTTAGGGAAAGGTAATTGGCTTATGCAAATCACTACTGGATTAGATCGAAATGACATTCACTAAACAAAGCAAAACTCGATAGCATCTTTTATTATCACAGCTCACCGGAAAAAAAAGCAGCTGCCAATTTCAATCTCTAACAGTTAATCACGGTGAAAACAGAAAATCAAGGAAATGAAGAGGCATTACGAACACACATAAGCCGCGAAAAACATCGAGCGAAGCCACGCGAGCAGCAGCTTTTCTTCTAGAATCATCGTTTTGCGATTCTTCTGCGGCGGCGCGGCCACTGAGCAACGGCTCAATTTCCGCCATCGATTTTAAGCTATTTGTTGCGAAGGGATTAGTACTCTCTCTGTGAGCTGTGCTTGGACTCGAGGAAGAGAGAATTTAATTTGATACGAAAAAATGGAGGGGAAAAAGAAAGAATGACGTGGCAATACCTTATTGGTAAAAAAGGTCAAGTGTATTACTAGTTGGACCACTTGAATTTTACCCATATTCTATTATATATATATATATATATATATATATATATATATATATATATTTTAGAGGGAATGTGACTTTTTGGTCATATTTGATAAAAGGAGATGAGTTTAAAGCCCCCTTATAAAAGTGTGAGTTTTTTACACCAATTGAACATAAATTGTCCTTTATACCCTTACTTTTTAAATAAATCAAAAAAAAAAAAATACAAAAACAATATCATATAAATTAAAAACATAAACAAATTGGACTGTGGGGCCCACGAAATCTGATTTTTTGGTGAGGTGAGGGTTTGATGTAGGTTTAATTGTGCATTCATATCCATATTCATAACAAAACCTACCAAACCAAACCAAAAAAAAATTCAAAAATTCTCTCAAACCCACACATAAAATCTCTATCATGTTGCTCCGTTAGATTCTGGAAAACGCCGTCGAACATACGCGAGGTTAAAGGAGAGAAAACGAGAGGTACGCGTTCTCGATTTTGCGAGTTTTCTGTTCTGCGCTGGTTAATCGATGGGTTACTCGATGGAGCGTACCATCGAGCAACCAATCGATTAACTAAGAATTTATGAAGTTAAACATTACTCGACTGAGGTTAATCGAAATCAGGTTACTCGAAATTTCGAGTAACCCTAATTCCAGTAACAGGTTTCGAGTAACCTCTTTCCAGGAACACATATTCGAGTAATGTGAGGTTACTCGAACTGAGGTTACTCGAATTGGTTAATCGAATGTATATGACGTTAATCGAATCATGTTACTCGAATGAAACAGGCCATCATGTTACTCGAATGAAACAGGCCATCATGTTACTCGATGGGACAGTCCATTCGAGTAACAGGGCTTTTTTTTGCAAAAAAAAACTTTTTTTCGTAATTTTTGGTTTGTTTCGTCGATATATATAGATATGTTGTAATAGTTAACCTAATTCAATAATGTTTTTTGTAATTGTAGATGTCGAATCAACGAATCACGATACGTTACGGTGGTCGTTGGGATCGAGCGGTCTACGTCGACGGGATAGATATGTGCCTTTTCTTCAGGAGGGATCAAATTACACTCGATGGTCTTGTGAGCCAGATTCGTGCCGTTTTGCGCCCTCCGCCCAATATCGAGTACATGTTGTTTATCTTAACACGAGGCAATGATTTTAGGAGCGTGCGGTGTCCTTTGCTTAGCGACAACGATGTATCTCGCATGCTAGACGAGCAAAAGGACGATTGTTTCATTTTCTTCACCGAGATCCTAGAGGAGGCACAACAAAATGCACCCGAGGTGAATATTCCAGAAGTAGATCCGGATGTACCGACTGAGGGCGAGAGGCCTGCTGAGAATTCCGAGGACGACGAAGAAGCTCGTCAGACCGACCTGTTGCAGTCGTTGACCACTGAATGGACAGAATGGATTAGACAGCCGCGCGTCATCACAAATATTCTGTCACGCCGTAATCTGTCTCGAGTTCTAATGCGGGAGCCGGAGAGCAACCCGAACCAGCTCAGAATGCACAGAATAATCCACTGCGCAACTAGATCATTCCACTGCCGGAGTTTGACCCCGCGGTTCCATTGCGATCGGTCGAGCCTCCCGAACTTGTGTATGGTCATATTGCATTCGGCTCGACATTCCGAACGAAATCGGATTTGAAGATAGCGGTGGGGATGTATCACATGGAGCATATGGTGGAGTGTGCCACTAAACGCTCGACCTGTGAACGGGTAAAGTTCGTTTGCAAGCGAGACCGTGAGAAGTGCCCGTTCAAATTGTGTGCTACATGGAATGACGAAACACTCTGGAAGATTACGAGGCTGAACTTGAATCACGAGTGTGTCAATAATTTGGATCAGACTACCGATCGTCACGTTTCGAGCAAGGTTGCTGCTACTTACTTTGCACGTCAGTTAGTCGACGATGATATCACACTGAAGCCGAAGACGATGATTTCTGATCTGAGGAGATTGTACGGAGTTGTGATCGATTACAGCTTTGCCCTGCGGATGAGGAACCTGGCCGTTGAAATGAAGTACGGCAACTATCAGGATTCATATCAGATGCTCCCGTCATATCTGCACGTGCTGAAAGAATGCAATCCAGGGACTCGGTATGATATTCAGACGAACAGTGAGGGCGTGTTCTGTCACATGTTTGTTGCACTTGGGCAGTGCATTAGTGCATTTCAGCAGCGCAATCTGCGTCCCGTCATAGTAGTCGACGCCACTCATTTGAAGGGGAAAAACAGTGGTGTGTTATTTGTTGCCGTCACGAAGGACGAAAATGAGCAGATTTTCCCGCTTGCCTTTGGTATCGGTCCGATTGAGAATGACCTAGAGTGGACGTGGTTTCTAGAGCACCTCAGGCTTTGCTACGATGCAGACGATCTGCTCATTGTGTCCGACCAACATAAGAGCATCGCGAATGCTATTCAGAGTGCTTATCCCCACGCAACCCGTGCGTTGTGCGGTCACCACCTCGAGAAGAATCTGGCAATGTACGACTCTTATGTGATCAAAGTTGTACACAAAGCTGCCTACTGTTATCGAGTGGATGAGTTTGAAAAATATTTATCTGATTTGGAGAGAATCAGTCGAGACGGTGAACTCCGAGGGGGAGAGGAATGCTCTTCGTACACTGGCCTCGAGGGATAAGGCTGTGGCTGAGAGTGTCGACTGAAGCCGAAGAATGCCTTCATTTTAGAGAACAAGTTCTCCGTGACGCTCTCCGTGACATGCCTCACGATGTGAGTCGTGAATCCCTTCTCGGATGTGTCGAACAAGATCCTCTCGAAGTCACTCCGACGATAAATAGGTGGATCATCATCCACCACTCTCTCAGATGCATGTCCAGCTCGAGACTCAGGAGGAGTGACATGTCGACCAGGAGGAGAAGCATGTCGAGGAGGAGGAGAAGCATGTCGAGCTCTCCGAGATGTACGTCTCTCTGCTGAAGAGCTGGGCGTGATATCATCACGCGAGCGGACACCTGCCGCCTTCTTGAATGTCTTGGACACACTTTCGGCCACGCGGTCCACAAGCTTCTTCTTCTTCTTCTTCTTCTCCATCTGCTTCTTCGGTGCCGGTGCTCGTGCCGGCGCCGCTGCGTGGGCTAAGCGGACGGGAGGCTGGTACGGGACGGCATACAACTCACCGCCCCCAGTCAAACTCATGTAATACAGCATCTCCTCCTCCTCCGGTGTCGGTGTGAGGGTCTCGTGCACTACAAGCTAAAAAAAACAATAACAAAAAATATTTATTAATGAAATATTCGATAAAATATGAAAATTCAAAATTATTAACGAAATATATTGACGATTACCCGCTCATCCTCAAAGTAATCAGTGTAATCGAAGTTAGTCTTCCTCTGCTTCCAATTAAAAAACCGGGGCATCTGCGTCTCTCGGCTCCGAGTAGCGATCAGTCTCCCTAAAGGAGGAAAGGCCTCGAAGGCCCAACACTGGAAGACCCAAACTGGACCGTAAAAGTGATAAGCCGCTTTGTCTGCCTGATCAGCTGCCATCCCATCAATGCTGATGTAGTGCGAGAAGTTTTGAAATGTATAAGAACCCCAAGGAAACCACTCCCAACCATCGGTATATTCCACCAGTGTCCAAACCCAATTCTCGACATCCAATTTTTCTCGACCAATCCAAACGAAGTAGAGAATCAAGATGTTGGCAACCTTAAAATAATCATAAAGGTCGTCGCCCATCCGCAGATCCTTAAACACATTGAGTAATGTTTCAATCTTCATCACTCTGCAACGGAATAGCCTCCGATGGATGCATGTACTGGGAGCGACATGATCTGGGGCTGTGGGATCGAAGTTACTTTCCCCGAAGCTCAGGCCGGTGATCAGGGCATATTCTTGTGCTCGGAACTTCACAATACGATCCCCGATAGCAAACCAGTGCCCACACTCCGGTATTCTGCTCTTGCTAACGATCTCTCTCGATAGCAGCTTGTGCAGAGGCCTGTTCGATCGGTCTGCACTGGGAAGGGGCAAGAACTGACTGAAGAGATACGTTTGTCTGTACTCCGCGAGGCCCTCGTCCCCACCCACCTCCGTCAGAGTTTTTTGTAAGGTTTTCAATACGCCGCGTCGATCGCCGCAATTTATCGCTCTCGAAATATCAACCATATCCGGTCTCCTCCATCGGAAACCAGCCTGCGCAAATGGAGAAGAAGCAATTGAAAACAGATTAATATGATAAAAAAAAAACTCTATCACGATCGAGTAACCCCATTGACCAACCATTCGATTAACCCAATCAATCAACCCATTCGATTAACAGAGCAGACTACTCGAAGAGGTTAATCGAAGGCGTTAGTCGATCGGGTTAGTCGATTAACCCCATCGACCAACCAATTCGATTAACCCCATCAACCAACCAATTCGATTAACAGGACTGACTACTCGAAGAGGTTAATCGAAGGGGTTAGTCGATGGGGTTAATTGACTGCCATCGAGCAGTCATGAACAGAAATCAAAATCTGAAATTTCAGAACAATTCAACTCACATTTACAGTTCTAAATGAAGTATAACACAATAAAGAACTAAATGAAGTATAACACAATAAAGAACTTAAACAAGTATCGAAACACCATATAATCCATCAAATTGCTCGAAATTTCGAAAAAAAAAATCAAAAGAAAAGGGGACGAATTCGGGAATTACCGGAGGTTGGAGACTCGGTTCTTCTTGTTGTTGTTCTTCCTCGCTTTCGTGCTCCTCCTCATGCTCGGACGCCGACGACATTGCTTGCCACGGTGATGCGAGTTCAAATCGAAAAAAAATAGGGGGCCGGCGGTAGGTTACGGGAGAGAAGGGAGAAGAGAGAGAAAAAAAGTGGGGACCAAATTTTTATACTTTTTTGTCTTATTTTAATAAGTTTGAATGGTATATTTGACCATTCAATTAAGATTGGTGTAAAAAACTCATACTCTTATAATTGAGCACAAAAAACTCACAATTTTTATACATATGACCGAAAATCCACATGACTCTATATTTTATTTTACAAACTCGACCTGAGTAGCACTAGCAAGACAGACGCCACTTGAATTTTAGACACCATATGAGAACGCTAACATGATAATTTGATCTAAAACAAACTTTATAAAATTTAAATAAAACTTCATATATATTTGTGTGTTAGATGTTACATTGATGATCTTAGATTAATCGAAACTCTGTCCTCAAAATATATAAGTAAAATTTGTAAATGAGAAACAATGACATATATTAAAACTAGAAGAAACAACTAATATATATCCATCTCGACTCGATCAGAACAAACAAAAAAAAAACAATTTACTACTGTAGTAACTAAGCAAGAGAAAAAAAAACAATTTACTACTGTAGTAACTAAGTAAGAGAAAACGGAGCACGCTTATGTAACCCCAACGCATTCTCCTGACGAACTTCTTGTTCCTTTTCGGGTAACCACCACGCATTCTCCTGACGAACTTCTTGTTCCTCTTCAATAGTTTTTCCCTTGATCATGTTTGCGAACCTCTTCAATAGTTTTTCCCTTGATCATGTTTGCTACGTTTTCACATGTAGCGTCGAGCAAGCTCTCGATGTCCAAGTAGTTTGCAGCCTGATATAAATAATTATATTTTTATGAATATTATAAATTTCGAATTATCGATCAATAAATTAATTAGCTATAGCTAGCTAGGGTTTGAAAGAAACATACCAAGATGAGATCAAAAAGCATGTTTTGATCAACCTTAAAGAACTCGGCATCGAATTCTTTCAAATCAGTATCAGAGGTGTCGCCCGAGTCATGATGACGTCGGCAGAATTCAATGACTTTGGACAAAACATTGGAGGTGACGTGGGGCAGATGGATGGGCTTGTCGGCGCAGGTGTCCTCGATCAAGTGCTTAATCGTCTGCGGCACCATCGCGACGGCCTCTTCCACCTCGAAGGTTTCGTTGTCAGAGCTAACCAACGTAATCATCTTAGGGTTAGGGGTGGAATTGGAGGAAGAAGCAACAGATATATATTGTTAATAGATGTAGTAAAAACCCTAATTGGAAAAAGTAAGGATTGGTTTGATGGGGGAGTCGAGTATTTATATAAATAAATTAAATTTGGTTTCATGGTTTTAGGCTATTGGGAATTTAGGTGTTTCTTTTATGAGTAGGAGAAGGATTAAGGAAATTAGAAAGAATAAAAAAGGTAACTTTAATTTCGACCAAATTTTAGAATACTATTTACGCGTAAATAGTATTTCAATTTCAATTCCTAACTCCAATATACTCCCTACTATATCAGATTGTTTTCAAATTTAATTTATTGAATTATCTAAATAATTTTTTTAAATACTTCTTTTATAAACTCTAAGTATGAAGAAAAAAAATCCATTGATATACAATTTTTTTTCTTATCTGAAATTAAATTTTATTACTTAATTTGGTGTTCCAATTAATTAAATAAAAATCGTAATTTCATGAAATTTATAGAAATAATTTAATTTCAAGAATAAAATAACTTATACTCCGTAGTAATAGTTCACAACTATTTTTTATTTATTTTTTATTTTTACATATCAAATATTAATTAAGGGGTGTATTCATTTAGGATTCTATAGGATTTTAATAGACTTTTAAAGTCTGAGGGTATTCAATTCGGATATTTTAAAAAGTCTTTAAAAATCTATAGGTATTCAAAAATTAATAGATTTTACGATTCTATGGATTTTCCATGATTTTCTTTGATTCTATCCTCAAAATAAAGAAGGATTTCATTATTTGAAATCTCTCGTAAATAGATGAGATTTCAATAGATTTTTATTTTAATAGTAAAATAATAATAAATCACGTACGCACAATTATATAAATAAGTATAATAGGGTTAACATGAAACAGAGAAAAAGAAGAGCGGATAGAAGAAGGAGATGGATAGAATCGGAATTTTTACTTCTTCAATCTCTCAGCATTCAGGTATATTGTTTTTCGATTAATCTTGCGATTACTGAATTTAATGACTATTTTTATTTATTTTTTTTCTTGAATTATTTGCTTGATTGCTATGCTTGATGAACATATACATAATTCAACTTATTAATTCATGATCTTCTTTGCATTTTTTTAATGCCATTATCGAGATGAAGGCTAATTCATATTTACAATAACTAGTAAAAATTATATATATGTTCATACATATATGCAACAAACGCAGTAGCCATATTAATTGCTTGTTTATGCATGATGAGCATAACAAAGTTCTTTTAAATGATTTTTAAGGATTGAGGTTAGTTTATCAAGTGTACAGTAACGAGTTGTAGATCTAAAACCTAGTACTTTTATGTTTTAGCAAGCACGTTGTCATAAATTATCTTAGACGCGATACTCCTCGGTAGGAATAGACTGAATAGTTAACAATAAAAATTGACTCAAATATAATATTGCTTTGATCTTATGTTAACACTCACAAGGTCTTCCTACATGCAACAAAAAAACACAAGCACTGACCAGGCCCGTTCTTGAGTTTACAAGGACTCTAGGCGAAATATCGTAAACGGGCCCCACACTAAAAAACTGTTCATCTAATTTCTTTTATATTTTTTAACAAATTTATCAAGAGTATATAATTTTATTAAAGAATGAAAAAATACTAAAATTATTTTAGTAGTACATAAATATTTTTAAAAAAACACAAAATTATAATTTTTTTTCTTCTAAATTAAAAAAATATTAACAAAAATTTAAAACGATAGAAAAAAAACTTGAAAAAAAAATCAAGAATTCAATAATTAAAATAAAAGAGATTTTTTTTAATGTTATTTAAAAAAAATTAGAATTTTTTTGTTGATAAATAGATAAATTAAGATGAAAAAATTTAAAATTTTTGTTGTTAAAAATGTAAAATAATTAAAATAAGTATTTTTAAGTTTATACGTATATATATATATATATTCTTTTTCAAAAACATAATACTCCCTCTCATTTTTTTAATTGAATTTTTGGGTTTTTTAAACATTTTAATGAATCTTTTTTATGCCAAATATAACTTCATTTAATTTAATATAAGTCATCACAATTTAATAACTATTCAATTATTAATAATTGATTAGAGTAAAATGTGGAGACATTTAAGGTAAAAATAACTATAACGTCAATCAAAAACAAAGAATACAAAACTCAAAACGTCAATAAAAAAAGGAAGAAAATATACATATAGTTTTTTTTTAAAAAATGGGCCCCTAAAAAAAGGGGCCCCTGGGCCGTCGCACCCTGGGCCTATGCCCAGGGCCGGCCCTGGCACTGATTTCTGTTGGTTAGTTTAGTTGATAAGAAGGATTTACTCATATTTATGTTGGTTAGTTTAGTTGATTTGACAGTGATTTCCTTTATATGAACTTAAGTCATGATATTATACATACATTGTATATGAATGTGTGTTTATATATTTTTTATAATCAATTATTTTGTGTCTATAAATATAGTTATATTATTATGGGAGATCCAAAACAAGATATAAAAAAGAAGACATCCTATGAACAATGGACTAAGGAATAAAGCGACTTATTGTTAGAACTAATAGTTGATGTTGCAACTCGGGGATGGCGCGATAATAGTGGTATTTTTACCAAAACAACGGTGGAAGAAAGACTACTTCCTGTTCTTAATGAAAAACTTGGTTGTAATAAGACATATAACAATTATCAAAGCCGCCTCAAATGGTTTAAAAATCGTTGGTCATTTTATTCAAATCTTATGAAGTTTACCTCTGGTTTTGGGTATGATCAATCTACTAAAAAGTTTACAGCATCGGATGAAGTATGGGATGCATATATAGTGGTAAGCTTATTAATTATTATTACAATAATATTATAGAATAATTTATTTTGAGAATATAGTGAATTAATAAATTATTTTCTTTATTTATGTTAGGCTCACTCAAAAGACGCAAACTTGCGCTTGGGAGAATTTCCTGATTATGAGAACTTGGAAATTGCTATAGGAAATGGTGTTGCCGTAGGGAAAAGTTCAATTGGGTTAGGTAGTGCAACTGATGCAAGGACATTAGGAGATGACGAGCACAGAGATGTAAACATAGAAGATTTGGAGTATGATGTGGAAAATGAGATGTTCGTAGGCTTATCTCAAAATGATCAACCATTTGGTGACACACCACCTTCAGAGTTCCCTACAGTGTCCGAGGTCGCCACTCAAAGAAGAAATCAAACCAAAAGAAGTAGATATCACTATGACACACAATCTAGCTCTACTCAAAATATTCATGAGAATGGTCTAATGGAAGAGATGAAAAAATTAACAAGCACTTTTCAAGGAGTCCATAGTCTCTTAGAGAAAAGAGATGCCATAATAGAGAAAAGAGAAAAGAAAAGAGCTTACACTACTTGGGATGCCATCAAAGAGATCCCAAATATCAATGAAGACGTTCGTCTCAAAGCATTTGACTTGCTTGACACCAAGTAAAAAAAAGATGGTTTTCTAAGTATGACTATTGAGGAAAGAGAAGACTAATCTAGAAGATACACGATACATATGTGTTGAAGAAATGGTGGCAACATTCTTGATCATTGTAGGACACAATGATCGATATGGTAATGTTCGCCAAAGGTTCGGTCGTTCCCATTTTACTACAAGTCGAAACTTCAACAAAACTTTAAAGGCATTGAACACCATAGCACCGGAAATGATGGTTAAACCGTCTATTGGGATGCCCGCTAAAATTCAACAAAATACAAGATTTAACCCTTTCTTTAAGGTATAAATTCTCTTAATAATATTATATATATATATATATATATGTGTGTGTGTGTGTGTGTGTGTGTGTGTGTGTGTGTGCACGCGTCTGAATGTTATAGTTTTTTTTTATGAATTGTTCACTTTATTTTAGGATTGCATCGGAGCTATTGATGGAACTCATATCCCGGCAATGGTAAAAGGCCGAGAAGTAAGCAGTTATCGTAATCGACATGGTACTCAATCACAAAATGTTTTGGCAGCTTGCAACTTTGATTTGCAGTTCATGTATGTACTTAGTGGATGGGAAGGGTCGGCACATGACTCAAAACTTTTAACGGATGCGCTATCAAGAAGAAATGGACTTCAAGTGCCTCAAGGTACAATTTTTTTATTGTGTTTATATTTTTTTAAATAGTGAAAAAATAACTAATTAATTTAAAAAAAATGTATTTTTAGGTAAATATTTTCTCATGGATTGTGGGTTTGCTAGTCGACGTCAATTTTTAGCTCCATTACGTGGTGTTCGATATCATCTAAAAGATTTTGGTGGTCAAGGTCGTCACCCCAAAAATGCAAGTGAGCTATTCAATCTTCGTCATGCATCATTAAGAAATGGTATTTTCAAATCTCGATTCACAATTTTCAAAACCGCACCTCCGTTCCCATTTCAAACACAAGCAGAGTTAGTATTGGCTTGTGCTGGATTACACAACTTTCTACGAAAAGAATGTCGCTCTGATGAATTTCCAATCGAATATGAAGAAGATCATAATTCACCACAACTCGACACAGAGGAGGAAAATTTTGATTTGCTTTCTCAAAGCCAAGTACAACAAAGAATGGAAGCTAATGCATGGAGAACGAGTATTGCTAATGCTATGTGGGATATGAGGCCAACGTATAACAATGAAGTAAATGAAGATGAGAATAATAATGATAATTAATAATTTTTTTTTTAACTAATGTATTTTTTTTAAAAAAAATTTTAAACAATTTTTAGATATTTTTTATATATATGTGTGTGGAACATATAAATTTGCATCAATATTTATAGTGTCGGAGTATAAAAATTTATATAAATCAATTAAAAATGTATTTCACAATCATGTCAAATCCATTAAAATCCGTAAAAATCAATTCAAAAAAGTCAGTCAAACTCTGTATTAACTCTATGGATTTTCTAAATCCATGGAAATCCACAAACTTTTAAAAGTCTATTAAAATTCTATAGAATCCTAAATGAATACACCCCCCTAAGGAGGATGTATTGGTTAAAGAGTCTGTTGGATTTTTTAAGACTTTTAAAGTCTAGCGGTATTCAATCAGGATTTTGAAAAGTCTTTAAAAATCTACCGGTATTCAATACGGATTTTAAAAAGTCTTTAAAAATCTACCGATATTCAAAAGTTTATAGATTTTAAAACTCTATAGATTTTGTTGAATTTTCTTTTAAAAACATGAATAGTTTACGCTATTTAAAATCTCTAGTAATGAGAAAAGATTTCCATGAATTTCACTTTTAATAACATAAATCATTATAAAAAATAAAAAAAAATTAAAAAATAAATAATTATATTTATACTAATTTATTTTTTAATAAACTAAATTATTATAAAAAATAATAATACTTAAAAAATTATATAAAAATATACTTGTTTTTATTTTAATAAATTAAATTATTATTAAAAATAATAAAATTTGAAAATTATTTTTAAAAAAAATTATTAAAATTATTATTAAAAAATAATCAAATTTGAAAATTATTTATAAAAAAGTTATTAAAAATTATTATTAAAAAATAATCAAATTAAAAATTATTTATAAAAAAATGAAAAATAAATAATATTATTTGAATTTTTTTTATATAAATGTGTTTATTTTTTAAATTTGCTTATAGCGGAAGAATCAATACAATCATAAAAAATCATAAAAAAATATATTACTCAATTCAATAAAGTTTATCAAAATCCATATAAATCAATTAAAAAATCAGTCAAACTCTACGTAGAGTCTATAGATTTTCAAAATGTATGGACTTCTTAAAGTCCAAAAAAATCCAATGAAATCTGAGTTGAATACACCCTCCTAAATTTTATTGGTTTAATTTTAACTAAAAATATTAATTAATTTTAAAAAATAGAAAGAAAAAAATATTAAAACCAAACTTCAGAATAAATGAAAAATTGAAGAAAAAAATAAAAATAAATATAAACAATTAAAAAAATTGTAATGAACAAATAAAAACAAGTTAAAAATGTACAGTAAATTTTTTGTGTGTATTTAATGAGAATTTAATGTTTTAAAATGACAATATTTTGTCAAGAAATAAAATAAGAATTTAATATTTAATATTTAACATTAATAATAAAATTAATTACAAATGTCAATTAATATTGTGGAACTCTTTACATTGTATTACACATTTACTATCAATAATAATGATTGTATTGTTCGTTAATAAATTATCCTTAATTCACTGCAAGAAAATAGGTAAAAGTGACTACAGTTTGCGAAAGATTTGTCACTTTTACCCTTGTCCTAATTTCACTTCGTAGTCACAAGTTCGGCTGCTGTCGCAATATCTTTGATGATTTCACTTCGTAGTCACAAGTTCGGCTGCTGTCGCAATATCTTTGATGGCCCTCAGTTGTCTATAAAATTATTAAAATAATATAGTTGTAATATGCGACGACTAATCTGTCGCTGTCGCTGTCGCTGTCGCGTTTTGTATTTAAAATTTAAAAATAAATTATGAACTCCTGTCCTAATTTATACGAACACCTGTCGCAAATTCGAAGAACATTTGTCACAAAGTCTAAGAACATCTGTCATAAGTTTTGACTTCAAACTGCGACATATTATTATTTTGTCTGTCACAACTTTCAAATTTTAAATATTGGGTAATTTAACAATTTTAATTTACAAAAATTAAACTAATTACAACCTGTTAATTTCCAAAATGATTTTCAACCGGTTGAAAACAAAAACAAAATTAATTCCAATCTATTAATACAAACTAACATCCAACAATTTGTGAAACAAAATAAAAACTACAATCAACATTTTCAAAATAAAACACAAACTAACATAAAAGAAAATATTGTTAAAAAAGTTGCGCATTCTTCAAAATACAAATTCTTCGTTGGAGTCACCTCCATCTTCGTCGTCGGAGTCACCCACATCTTCATGTTGATTCTCATTAGGATCATCTACTGCAATTAATTTTCCCTAAAATACAAATTCAAACAAAATACTATAATGTTAGGTTCCACAAGATAATAAAAACAAATACAGAGTACTTGCCTTCACACAACTTCAAACCTCACACATCAAATGTACCTAAACAAAATACTATAATGTTAGGTTCCACAAGGTAATAAAAACAAATACAGAGTACTTGCCTTCACACAACTTCAAACCTCACACATCAAATGTACCTGCATATTAGAAAACTCATCCAAAGTCTAATATCAAAAACACTCCACCAGACAAACACAATTATATACAAACCAAAGTAACCTAAAAAAACCCATAAATAAAAATGCAGGCCATGTACAGAAATAAAGTGAAAGTTGGAAGGAAAAAAACATCCGAACTAAATGAATAGGAAATCTTAACATAGAAGAAATTGCAAGGAGGATGGGTGTCTGAATTGTTCGACCGGAAAACCCAAACGGCAAGGGCAAAAACAGAGATATAGGGATAGACGTTTTGCCTTGGGCATTTCTATACGCTAATTTCTAACCTCAATTGAGACAAACACATTTATACTCCATAAAATAATAAAAAATTGGAGTAAAACTAACAATCATCAACCTTTCAAACATATTTATTGTAGATATCGTTGCCAAATATTGAAAGAAAACAATTATATAGTTACCTTCTCACTTGGCGGACCACGAGTTTGGTAAATATTATTGAGTACTTCGATCACGACTCGAATCAAAGATTGACGTATTTCTTGAGTCACATGATGATTGGTTGGTAGGTTAGAGTCTCCTGTAATCACGTCCTCGGCCAAGATTTGGATATCCTGCGCATTAAGTTGGTATTATTCTACCACCACGAACATTTCCCACACATCTACCTCCACGACCATTACCCACAGGTCGCCTCCCGACCATCATAAACACAATGCTAAGTAAAAAACAAATAAAAATTCATAAAAAAAACAACTTAGAATATACAAAGGGAAATAATCATAACTAGAACTCTTTGAAATTAAAATTTATACACAAGTGAAAAAAATAATGTATGTTGTTCTCGTTGTAATAAGTGTATGAAAAAACAAATAACAAATCCAAAATGAATAATATGCACAAATGGTAATTTAAATTGCTATTGGCATATTAATTGAAAAAATAAGATTTAAGAGATATTACCTTGAAATCACGAAGATGAAAATTAGATTACCTATAATAGCATGAACAATTGTCATCGTAATTTCTGGAGAAGAATCAGTACGAATCGCAAGAAAGAAAAACAAAAGAGAAAGTGAGAAGTGAAAGTGAGAAGAAAAGTGCATCGCTTTTTAATTATGGTTATAAAAAATTGCGGCTACTTTTTACACTTTTCATTTTTGAACGGTAATTTGATTTTCACGAAAAAATATTACACAAAAAATATTGTGACATATTCCGTCACATTATAGTACATAATGCTACATATTTTATTTCGTTTTAAAACAAACCAATCTTGTAACTGTAGGGATCGGATTATGGAGATGACATGAAATGAAACGAAAACGAGGCTCGTGTTCAACACGATCTCCTTAAAACAAAATTCGACCTCTACCGATCGTTTGTTTCCCAGGATACAACGTTTTCACGCAACTACGTTGCACGTCGAACCGAGATTTTGCCCGAGATATTCACCGGAGGGCCAAGGAAAGCTAAGCAAAAGAAAAGAAGCAAAATGTGCTGGAATGTGTCTGTATAAACTCGATTCTTTTTCGGTGGGTTTTGCATGCACAAAGAGCTGCAATATATAAGAAAAGTTGGACGAGAAGGGTTGATGAATCTAGACGTGTTGACCGTAACGTCTAAGCATTCATCACCCACCATCATGCCCGTACGTGTTGACCGTACCGCTAAGCAACGACGAACTGGAGCTATGCCCAAACGAGAACTCAAGATGGAAACATTCCATGTATGAAATGTACTTTGAGCGATTCGCTAGATAGTTCAGAGTTGTTTAATTGTTTTAGATAGCATAGGACGAGCTCGCTAGAGGGAGTATTATAGATGTCTTTGTAGTAGTTTGAGCTTCGACATAGGCGCTAGTCGAGGTCGAAGAGGAATACTATTTTTGGTGGTGTGACCAGTTCACAAGTTCGAAGAGCGCCTTGGATATTTTGTAATCTCAAAGTGTTAATACGAAACATAATTCATAAAAAAATCTCTATTGTGTTTCTTTTATATATATTTTTGATTTCCTCTTATTGATTATAAATGACTTTTTTTTTACAACTAGATCAATACTGTGGTGCCACATGAGCTGACTCTTTGAATTCCGATTAATTTTGAATTGTTTGGCAAAAAAAACTAAAGTGACGCCGATTTTTGGGATATTTAAAACTAAATTGAGAAAGTTAAAAAATTATATTTATAATACCAATAAAATAAATTTATTTTCTCAAAATACGACGACATACTATTATAATATGAAGGGTTGATGTGGCTGTTTGTTCTTTCTCCCAAACCAGCTTACTAAAAAAGCCCTTTATTATATTATATCGATAAGAACAATGACATATATTAAAAGTAGAAGAAACAACTAATATTCACATCTCGACTGGATCAAACAAAAAAAAAAAAACAAAAAAAAAAAAACAATTTACTACCGTAGTAACTAAGTAACAGAAAACGGATAGCTACGGTTACTCGAACGCCCAAGCATTCTCCTGACGAACTTCTTGTTCCTCTTCGGGAGTGTAGTCGTTCTTTATGTGGAAATGTTTGCGAACCTCTTCCATAGTTTTTCCCTTGATCATGTTTGCTACGTTTTGTAAAAGATAGAGTTTAACTCTATGCCATGCATACGTGGAGAGTCCTATGTAAACAAATAATCCTAGCTACTGTTTATCGTCCCCATGATAGTAGGGATTTAGGGTTAGCAGTAGGACTCCAGAATACCTCTATATATTGTAATGCGCGTATGCAAATTAATACAATTCAAGTTCTGCAAAACAAAATATTTTCAAACCCTAGTTAGGGTTCATACCTTTTACTTTTCTATTATGGTATCAGAGCAATAAACCTTCCTGCGGCCATGCATTGTTTTTGCCTGCCATGTCTACCATACAAATCCAACACCCACAGGGACAACTTATCACTGTGAAACTAGGAGAATCCAACTTCCTCATATGGCGCCACCAAATACTCGCTGCGTGCAGAGGTTATGGCTTTGAAGGTTACCTAGATGGTACCTTCCCACAGCGTGCAAAAACCAAAACAGATGAGGATGGAAAAGAGGTAATTAATGAGGATCACCACAATTGGATGCGGCAAGATCAGTTAATAGCTTCTTGGCTTTTATCCTCCTTATCAGAAAACCTGTTAGCAAGCACAGTTGGATTAACAAGTTCCCATGAAATCTGGAGCAATCTGGGGGCAAGTTTCTCCATACAATCAAGAGCAAAAATTCTTCAACTCAAAGAACAACTGCAAACCATGAAGAAAAGCAACACAAACATGAGAGAGTATCTAAATAAAATCAAGGGTTGCTGTGATGCTCTTAATGCTGCTGGACACAAAGTGACAGATGATGATCACTTATTATACATCATGTCTGGCCTTGGTTCTGATTACAACCCTGTAATGGTATCTGTTACATCCAAAGTGGGACCAGTTTCCATCATGGAAGTCACCTCCTTCCTCCTCACCTATGAATCCAGACTAGAAAGATTGGAAGCTCCTGCCACTAACCTTGAAGGTTCCATACCTAATGTGAATTACTCCTCACAAGGACCAGATGCTAGAAGATCTGGTGATCAAGGAAGAGGCTATAATTCCAATAGAGGAGGCAGATATAACAACTCCAGAGGCGGCTCCAATAGAGGAAGAGGAAGGTCTTATGGTAGAGGTAATGTGAGGTGTCAAATCTGTCATAGAAATAACCATACTGCAGATAAGTGTTTTTACAGGGCAGACCTCAACTACAAACCACCTCCACCCTCTACTGACCAACCACAACAGTTCAATGTCAACTACAGTCAACAAAACTCCAACCACAACCCTACTGATCCAAGCTCAAATCCAGCCACCTGGTTTCCTGATTCTGGAGCTAATAGTCATGTCACCCATGACTTAAATAATCTCCACCTCACCTCTCCATATCATGGTTCTGATAGAGTACACATGGGAAACGGTTCAGGTTTGTCCATCTCTCATATTGGCTCCTCAACTGTTACTAATTCCAATTCCATGACTGATAGACATTTTACTCTAAAAAACCTTCTCCATGTACCACATATTTCAAAGAACCTTTTGAGTGTCTCTCAATTTGCTAAAGATAATAGAGTTTATTTTGAGTTTCACCCCTCTTTTTGCCTTGTTAAGGATCAAACAACCAGTCAAATACTCATCAAGGGGACAGTTAGGAATGGACTCTACTCCTTTGACCTCAATCATGTCCATCTGCCCACTACTGCAACTTCTTTGGCACCATCTTCAGCACTACATCCCCGGTGGATTCATTCAACACAAAATAAAACTTCACTTTCTGTTTGGCATAAACGTTTAGGTCATGCGCCTTTGAATATTGTTATTTCTGCACTTAATAAAAATGGTATTTCTTTTGTTAATGGTGCTTCTAATACCATTTGTACTCCTTGTGCTCAATCAAAAAGCCACAAACTACCCTTTCAACCCTCACACTCTCACTCTTATGAACTCCTAGAAGTAATACATAGTGATGTTTGGGGACCTTCCCCTATCACTTCCAGAAATGGTTTCAGATACTATGTCTCTTATATTGATGATAGAACCAGACACACTTGGATTTATTTCCTCAAACTAAAATCAGAAGTTGCCTCCACTTTCATTCATTTCAAAAACATGGTTGAAAGGCAACATGACAGAAAAATAAAAGTACTCCAGACTGATGGTGGTACTGAGTATAAACCACTCTCTCCTTTCCTCCAACAACATGGTATTCACCACAGACTTTCCTGCCCCTACACACCAGAACAAAACGGCCTAGCCGAAAGAAAACATAGACATATTATTCAAGTTGCTTTAACATTACTCTCCAAATCATCAGTTCCTACCAATTTTTGGGATGACTGTTTTGCGCATAGTGTCCATCTAATAAACCTAACCCCAACTCCTGTCCTCCATTCACTCTCCCCATATGAAGCACTCACTGGTAAACTACCAGATTACAACAACCTAAAGACCTTCGGCTCTCTTTGTTATCCACACCTTAGACCCTATAATAACCATAAATTACAATTCAGGTCTGAACCTGGAGTATTTCTTGGATTCAGCCCACAGTACAAAGGAAATAAAATATTTCTCCTTACATCAAAAAAGGTTGTTATTAACAGACATGTCCTATTTGATGAAGGAGTTTTTCCCTTTGCCTCTACCACTACATATCAGTCACCCTCTACTCATACACAACAGTTCACAACCATTCCACCACCACCTATTCTGACAACTTCATTTGACACTACTACATCAGAATCATCACCACCATCAGTATCTACACCTTCTACTCCATTATCTCACTCCCACACATCCAGTAATCACACACCAGAAAATCCCTCACCATCTTCACCAGCAGCCATTCCAATCCATAACACTACTGATCTATTTGTTCAGCTCCCTCCAACCACTGACCCTACACCACCAGTTCCAACCACTGATCCTACACCACCAGTTCCAGATAGCATCTCTCATCCACTTCCACCTCAGCATGCTATGACCACTAGATCCAAAGCTGGGATCTCAAAGAAAAAAATCCTCACAGCTGAACTCCCTCTTACACAAAGGGAACCTAAATCACTCTCTGAAGCCCTATCCTCTCCACAATGGCTGACTGCCATGAAGGATGAGCTACAAACCCTCCAAAAAATCATACATGGGACTTAATGAACCTGTCTTCTCACCATTTCCCTGTAGGCTGTAGATGGATTTATAAAATCAAAAGACATGCTGATGGTTCCATATCCAGATACAAAGCCCGTCTGGTCGCCAAAGGATATTCACAACAACCAGGATTTGACTTTCATGACACCTTTAGCCATGTGGCCAAACCAACCACCATTAGAATCCTCCTCACTCTTGCTCTCAGTCACTCCTGGCCCCTTAGACAATTGGATGTGGAAAGCGCTTTCCTCAATGGTGACATTGATACTACTATCTATATGGAACAACCTCCAGGATTTGAGCAAGGGGGGGACCTGGTTTGCAAACTCAACAAGTCCCTATACGGCTTAAAACAAGCATCCAGAACATGGTCTGCAAAATTTGGCTCAGTGTTAAAATCTCTCCAGTTCACACCCTCACAGGCTGATGCTTCATTATATTACAGGAGAACTCCCTCTTCTATAATACTCATCTTAATATATGTAGATGACATTATCATTACAGGATTCAATCAAAGTCAGATTCATCATGTCATCAACAAACTCAACACACACTTCATCCTCAAAGACCTTGGCAGCCTACATTATTTCCTGGGACTTGAAATCACTCAAAGCACCTCTGGTATGTTCCTTGGACAAAAGAAATACATAGAGGATCTTCTCAGCAAGGCACACATGACAGATTGCAATGGACTACCAACACCTATGATTACAGGCAACCATCTATCCAAGCATATTGGACAACCCTTTGCAGATGGAAAATTATACAGGAGCATGGTTGGAGCTCTCCAATATGCAACCATAACAAGTCCGGACATATCATTCTCTGTCAACAAACTAAGCCAGTATATGCAAGCTCCCACTGACATACATTGGAAGGCAGTTAAAAGAGTACTGAGGTACCTAGCTCAAACAAGGGAGTTTGGACTGGTTTTTCATAAACCAAAGGACTTAAAGATCACAGCTTTGGGGGATGCTGATTGGGCAACAGACCTTGATGATAGAAAATCTACCAGTGGCTATTGTGTGTATGTGGGAGGTAATTTAGTGTCTTGGAGCTCAAAGAAGCAGCCTACTATTTCCAGGTCCAGCACTGAAGCTGAATACAGGTGTCTAGCTAATGTTACATGTGAAGTTGTTTGGGTTAAAGCCTTGTTGAAAGAACTAGGTTTTCCAACAGTTCAACCTCCCTGCATATGGATTGATAATGCTGGTGCAGTGGCATTATCTGTTGGAATTCGATATCCCGGGCTATTAAAATTTGCGGAAACAATAACCCGAACGAAAAACTTCGCCGGAGATCACATGAACACCGACTCATCCGCCGGAGTCCGGCCTTTGGAGACTACGCACCCGAAGGCACGCAGCCCGCCCCCAGCCGAACCCCCGCGAGCCGGGTTCACGCGATCGAAGGACCGATCGCATGGAGCGATCGATCGGGGAGGGGCTGCCCAGCAGCCCCCGCGGCGAGTCCGGCGACTCGCCGCCGCCTGGAAGGCTGGCCCGCCTCCAGCAGGGCCGCCGCGGGTCACAGCCCGCGGCCAGCGATCGATCATGACGATCGATCGCACCCCCCGGCGTCTAGCCGGGGTTCGCCCTTCCACGCCCGTGCGAAACCCTAGCCCGGGCGATCGCTTGTGGTCCGGTGGCTTCGCCACCACCACTCGATCGTCCCCCGTTCATGGTTTCGTACCTCGGATCTTGTTCTACGGTATTTTACGATAAACAAAATCGAATAAATCAAGGGCGTTTAGATTTTTACCTTTCGATTCGTTGTTCGGAGAAACGAAATCAAGATGACCTTTGAATCTTCCCACGTATTCCTTGCACTCCGTTCGAACGTCGGGTGGGCGACGATCTATCGAACTCCTATGGATCTCCTTCAACTCTCTAGACTAATCAAGTATGATTATCTTGTCTTGTGATTTATGAAGGCCATGTAGTGCTTTTATAGGCTACGTAGGGGATCTAAAGGAGGTGGAATATTGGGCTTCCAATATTGAAGATTAAATTGAGCCCACTGCCCAAGTCCATTAATCCTTATCAATATTAATTATTTATTTTCCACTATATAAATTAATTGCACTCCCAATATTAAACCATATTATATCTTAATAATATTTCTCCGGTAGTATTATTTATTCCGTGTATTTAAGATATAAATATCCATGAATAAAATTTATTTATTGCTTAATAAATTTATTCATCTCTTTTATCCGAGACTAGTACCACTCAACCTTATTTATTATGCGGAATTAAATCCACTCGCGAGGTTTACATAATAAATCCTTATGAGCTCATCTCGGGGATATTATCAACCCTTCCGGGATACACTGTCCCGTCAAGAATTCACGGCATGCCATATATAAAATATAGTGACCCAACTTAACCGGTAATTGACCCAATAATTAAACCGGTCAATTCCTTTGGAAAATCAAAGTCACTTATACTAAATATACACACCCCCAATTGTATCGGGGATTAAGAATAAAATACACTGAGTCTCAAATCAATTATCGCCGAGCAAACCTAATTGATGAGTCTCAATCGATCCGCTCAATACACCAAGTGTACAAGTGTGATAAAATAATTAAGATAAATTATTTTCTCTCTCACACAACGACTATACCGATGGATTGGTCCGTGTCCATCTAGGTCGTGAGCATCTGTTCGATTAAATACGAGTAACCGATAGTATGATCTTCCGTGTGCCCATGCTGTTGGGGATCGTGCATGTATACGCAGCGGAAAACAAAAATTTTTATGAAAAACCGTTTTTCATTAATGTAAACATTTTACATTATATTTATTTTATTTTATTGAAAATCATATTTTCAATATTACATGCATTAATTGACTTAATTCAAATCTAATTAGAATAAATAATTCACCATTTAATTTAATTATCAAATAATTAAATATTTAATTTAATTATCAAATAATTAAATATTTAATTCATGCATCCTATACTACATAAATTAAATCTAGCGCAATTAAATTTATCATATAAATTAATTATTTCTAGCGCAATTATATTATCATATAAAATAATTACTTCTAGCGCAATTATATTAATCATATTAATATATTACAATTAATTACGCAAACATGCAGACATAATTAATTTGCGTCAAATTGACAATTAACATAATCTTATTATTTAATTCTAATCAACTTGAGATTATGTAAACATCCGCACATAATTAATTTGCATTGACAATTAACATAATCATATTATTTAATTCTAATCAACTTGAATTGTGCAATTAAATTAATAAAATTAATTAATTACACATTTATAATTAATTACGTAAACATGTGCACATAATCAGTTTGCGTCAAATTGACAATTAAGATAATCATATTATTTAATTCGAATCAATTTGAATTTAATTGACATTTAAATTAATCACAATTAATTTTTCTTTATCAATTAAAAATCCCATAGCGCAAACATTAACAGTACATAGCGCAAACATTTAACGCAAACAATTAAATCTAAATTTAATCGTAAGTACCTCAGGGATTCATCGGACGAAACGAGGTTCGTCGGAAGTCGCGCGGATGCGACGCGGGGACGGCACGGGTCGTGTGCGGGGAGAGCCGAGCGAGTGGCGGGGCTCTCGGCTGGACTCGTGTGTCACGGCTGGAGCGCACGGGCGCGACTCGGGCTGTGCTCGGGCGTTCCTTCGGCGTCTCTCGTCTAATCAGGTTTCACCTCGTATAGGTAATCCAACTTACGTATTGCACTAGAAACACGTAAGGGAGAATACGACGGGAAAAGCGGGCCGGAAAAACGGTGCCGGAATCGGATTCCGGCGAGGGGAGGCGGTTGCCGGCGGCGGCACTAGGCGGCGGCGGGCGGCGGCTCCGGTTGTCGGCGGTCCTCCGAGGGAGGAGCCGAGGGGGCGGCGAGAGGGAGAGAGGAGAGAAAGTGAGGCTAGGGTTTTGAGCTCTTCACTTTGGTGTGTTTATTCTCATGCCTATGGAGCTCCTTTTATAGGTGAAGAAAGGAGCTTGTTGGGCTCAAACCCTAATGGATCGGATCCATTAACCCTAGCCGGCCCAATACATTAGCCGTCATTACGTTTCTCCAAAATTGACAATCAATTTCATCTCCGAAAAATATAACGATTATATTTTCTTTCTCGTTTTAATTTTCTCATCAATATGAGATAAAAATAAAAATTTCCAATTTCACAAAATCGGAATGCCCATTTCAGGGGTACTGCTAAATCGGGAAATTTCCCAAAATAGAAAGTGTACACCATCGTGTCCGTTTTCTTTAGCTCAGTATTATTTCCAACTCATAATCACAATTATGAATCTCGGATTCAATCATATTGACCTCCGACTATATGTACTTAATTAACAGTTAATTAATACATGATCGTATTCAAGGATCGGTTTACATGAGAATGTGACCCTCAATGGTTCAGGTGTATAACTAGCCGTGGGCTCACAACATATTGTGATTCGAACAACATATTGTTCTTATTTCAACTACTCCCAAGAGTTTTAGATTAATAATCATATTATTTAATCTCCGAACAAGTCGGTGCCCAACGAATCAGTGACGAGCGTCTAGCAGCCACGCTTCACTAATTCCCTAGATACAAATGAAGTGCCTGCAAGAACCTTGTAATATAGTTAGCGTACAGTACGATCCCTCCGATACATATGTCCCGATCAAACTAGAGATATTGGTTAATCGAGATCTCTTGTTGAGTTTGATAACTGTGCGTACGTTCTAGGTTTCGTAAAATCCAGTCGTGATTGATTCAGAGAAACACATTTCTCTAATCACCTCACTATTCAACTCTGGCCAGAGATTCCGGGACTACGAACCATCAGAACACACAGGACATCCATGATCTATATCAAGCGATCAGATCCCCTACTACCATGCACAGACTTCACATCAGATTTCGAACTGCACGAACATTGTCTCCTTTTTCGACTTACTCCCTTTCCAGGGAATCAGAGACACGTCACGATACAGCTAGTCCTCTGATGAAGTCACGGTGATGTCTGGGTCTTAAGGATTAATTGTGTACAACTATATTATGGAATTCTCTACTCGATTAGTGATAACCACTTAAAGATTCCAGGGAGAGGGGGTTCAGTGAACTCATCAACAGTGAGCACCCACTCAAGTATGTCGATGTCCCAACACCGAGGCTCGATATTAGCCCACATACACTAAGTGCTAGTCTCAAGGGGGAAAGGCCGGGTATCCTTGTTATTGGCGTAACCCATCGACTAGGAACTGAGTTTGACCAGTTACGTTGCGTTAACAGAATTATCTCTCGGTTTCCACAAAACCGAATTCATACAACATGTGTAACTGTACAGGACTATATCTATGATTTAACATTGGGAGAAGATATAGTATATGCCATTAATATAGGTTTCATTAATTAACGAAATAAACCGTTATATAACGGAATACGGTTAACCGCTCGGCCAACCGTTGGCACGCCGGTCACCTATTCCAACAATCTCCCACTTGACCTAGAGCCAACTATCCATGAATCTTAGTCCCATCGACCCTCGATGTTTCTCGCGGACATATTCAGATAAAGGCCTGGTACAGGGATCTACAAAGTTATCTTCCGAAGTGACACTCTCGACTCAGACGTCACCTCTGTCATTGATCTCTTAGATCACATGATATTATCTCTAGTACATGTTTGGACTTCTGATGAGATCTCGGTTCCTTAGCATTGCTACAGGACACCGTATAATCACAGTACAAGTTACTTGATTATTTGCGTCCGAAATTATAACCAACATTTGGATAAAGTTCCGTGTCCAAAACAGTCTCTTTTACAGCTTTAGATGCTGCAACATATTCAGGTTCTCGTGGTAGAATCATTAGTCGTTGCAGGAACCATTCCAGCATACGACACCACCTCTAAGCTCGAATATGAATCCCGATATCGACTTTTAGTCATCCACATCCGGTTGAAAACTAGAGTTCGTAAGTACCTCTAAATTCAACTCGGACCTCCCATAGACTAAGAACAATTCCTTAATGCTTTTGATTGCTAGTGCTCAAGGATTTCGTCCTTCACGACTTCAAATAAGCCGGTCTTGGGTTCGACTGATATTCACTTGTGACACTCACAACATTTATAATATCACGTCTAGTACACAGCATGCCATACATAATGCTCCCTAGTGCGGAGATATATGTGTTGTCCATTTCATCTCCTCGAATTACAGTCACACGAATTACGAGAGATGAACCCCATGGGACATTGGCAAGAATCTCTTCAGGATTCTTCCATGCTAAACCATTTCAGAAACAGTTTCTATGTACAAGGATTGAGAAGATTTTGCATTCTTCTAGATCTATATCTATAGTGACGTATCACAATACGTAGGATGCCTCTCCTCAAATCCTTTATTCGAGAAACGTGTGGATAACCGTGCTTTCGTTGACTGCAACATCACTCAATCATCCCTATGATTAGTATGTCATCAACGTACAACACTTAAATTTCACTACGCTCCCACTAACCTTCTTGAATACAAGGTACCTTCAAGTTTTATACCAAGTCAACGCTTTGACTATTGTATTTAAAACACATGTTCCATTTTAGGGATGCTCGTTTCAATCCATAAATGGATCGCTGGAGTATGCAAACCTTTTGCTCCTTTCCAGAAAATATGAAGCCTTCCGGCTGCGCTACAACTCTTCCATAATATCACATTCAAGGAAAGTAGACCTCATATCTATTTTCCATATCTCATAGTCGTACTATGCAGAAATGGCCAGCAAAATTGTAATGGACTTAAGCATAGCGACTGATGGAAAGATTGCCTCATAAACAACACATTGTCTTTGAGTAACTTCTTTCGCCATCATCCTTGCTTTAAAGGTCACACCTTTCTATATATACTCTCACGTCATAATTAATAGATCAATATGCAGCCTTTGGGAACGATTCCCTTTGGTGGATCTACCAAGGTCAAACCTTGTTGGAGTACATACAGTCCATTATGAATTTCATGGCAATAAGCCAATGTCCCATATTCGTATCCAATACGAATCAGTTGAAGTTTATTGGATCATATCCATCGTCAACTTTATCTTGATCATTATCAAGTTGGAACAGTCTATCAGGTACCTTCCGAACACTTTCGGATTAACGAACTGATAGATGAACAGGTATATTAGTGGTTTGTTGAATTGGTTCATCTCCAAGTACTTGTGTTTGAACTTCATAGTGTGGTTCATATTCTCGAACTATTTCGAGATTTACTATATTGCCTTTTCTATCGAATAGAAACTTCTTCTCTAAGAAGGCAACATTTCTTTACACAAACATTTTGTTTTAGAAATATAGTAGAACAGGTATCCTTGTGAATGTTTAGGATACCCCACAAAATGGCATAAGCCGGATCTACTATCCAACTTATCTCCCACTAGCCGCTTCACGCAAGCAGGATACGGGAGTGCCCAAGTTCATGTGGTGTGGTTTTAACTGCTTTGGTGGTAACACCATTCAGCAAATGGACGACTGTCAAAAGTGCAGGACTTTTACAGTTTCGTCGACAATTTGGTGAACCCCTTTGTGGATCGAACCATGTCCAACAAAATTTGATTCCAACATTCGGACACTCAATACAATTAAGGAGTTCCAGACGGAGTCCATTGCCAAAGAATCATATTCTCTTTTAGATAGTCAATAAGCTTGGTGCCCACGATCATATCGTAATTTCTAAATATAGCAACCAAGTTGGTTTCGTACTTTGATGTCTAAATTTATTGAACATTTCAAAATTAGAGACGTGTACTTCATAAGTACATTATGTAGTTGAAACCCACCCCCAACACTAACACATTAGTGGATCACACATCTGCGTTTGGATCAATTCCAATAGACCTTCAACATGCTCAACTAGCGTGCTAAAGTTGTGCGGGATTTTGACTTTTATCTATTGCTGATATTTGGGTTTAGTTCATTCTTGTATATTTGTTAATCGTCTTTAGCAAATCATATTTGCTTTCTTTTGTATAAAGGAAATTGGATTTCCAAAACAAAATTAAAACCTTTATCGTCTATATCAAATATATAAGTAAGATCTAATAATAGAACATTTCTATTAATAATAGGTTTCTAAAATTAGACGAAACAAATAATCAATTGTTCAAAACAATAGAATAACTATAACCCAATACGAACCTTTGTCAGAACGTTTCTGCCCAAGGCATTTTAGCAGTTATGGCCCTATGGCCTTTATTCACACAACGATGGCAAGCGTCATCAACTCATTTGTTGACCTTGTTCTTAGTCGCCCTTCTAGTATCACCTTTATCCATCTTTATGCTTGGACCGGAAACCATTTCCGTCATTTTCTTCAAGAAGAACACTTCTTTCATGAAGAAGCAATAATGAGAACAAATTTCTCGTATTGATGGTTGACTCTTTGATCAACATCTTGAACAACTTATCCATTGAAGGATCGAGCTTTGTTCATGTTGTAGTTCATAATGAACGATTCATAAGAACTAGAAATCCACTTCTCATAAGTGGCATTCCTCAGCAGTCAAAGGTTGAGTGAGATTATCAAATAATCTATTCTCAAGTACATAGAGGCACTCATCATTTTAAATCACAAGATTGAGATTCCAATTCAAATGGTTTGGGCCAGTGAGTTTTGATTGGTCGAGTATCGATGTTACGGGATATCTTAGAGAATATTACTGAGAAATATTAAGAAGATTAACATTGAGATAATTCGTTATTAATGATTACAATTAAATGTTTGGTCTTTATCATTTAATTGTCTCCCACTAAATTTTTCGAATTCCGCTATCCTCTAGCAGACAGACGGGAAAACTTATTTTTCCTTAGTTGGGCTTTAGGTCCAATAGCGTGAATATAACACGTAGTTAATCTAGCCCGATTACATTCACCTAAAGGTAGAAACATTTTCAATCACATCTCTATGTGACCCTAAAGATTACTTTTCCTCACCATGACAATGAACTACGTTAATCGTACCCTTCAATGTCAACCATGTGTTAAGACCGACCTACCGATCTGAGAAGTGAAAGTTGGACTCCAGTAAACATGTGTAAGCCCATAGTTAATCTATCCGACCACACATATTCAAAAGAATCGTAGCTAACACCTCTCCATCTTATGTCAATAAATTACAGCTTAACTCACAAGCAGTACTCCCCGCTAACACGGCATACCATACTACTTGTAAGTGGCTTTCACATAATTTATTGTCGGTAGAAGGAAAGGAGAAAGAACGACACATCGGTTCTCCTTTAAGGCTTGATATACATTCTCGGGAGAGAATGGAGGAGTATAGGATTGGTTATCTCATCAGAATAATCGTTGTACATTCTCAGGAGAGAATGAAGTGAGTGATCGATTGTTGATTCTTAACAACTATGTCCTCTATAGGTCATCCTAACGAGCACATACGATCATAACATATATCACAATATATATCTCACATAATTCACATAGCATTTAATCACAATTAAAACGAGGTATGCAAATTAAATGGTGTTCTATTAATTAACTTGATTTAACAATTAAATCAAATAATTAATCTATCACCTTGTTGATGGAATATTTAAATCAATTATTTAATTGGTCAATAAATAATTTCACTAAATTAAATATTGATACTTCCTTTCTATTTCAATTTATTAATATCTTAATAATCAAAACGTGATGTCTCGTAAGTGAAACTCGAGGTTTCTAACCAGCGATTCATCATGCGAGCGACCCTATCTCCCATAAACGGGGGAGCCGAGCAGACCATCGAATCATGCCATCATATGGCTCGATGTCTCTAATTTGTTTTAACAAAAACAAGTCTAGATGAATCACTCCCCGAGGTGCATTCATGTTCGACATTGAATTGTTATTTGATAACAAATCAGGCATTGTTTCAATCTATTAGATAGAAATAAATATCTTAATAGAAACAACTAAGTCCCAATTAAATAACATTAAATCAATCAATTCAACAAACAGCACGCTTTAGGCGATTATATTCATAGACAATTAATCAATTTCAGAACCTACGCTCTGATACCACTGTTGGGGATCGTGCATGTATACGCAGCGGAAAACAAAAATTTTTATGAAAAACCGTTTTTCATTAATGTAAACATTTTACATTATATTTATTTTATTTTATTGAAAATCATATTTTCAATATTACATGCATTAATTGACTTAATTCAAATCTAATTAGAATAAATAATCCACCCTTTAATTTAATTATCAAATAATTAAATATTTAATTCATGCATCCCATACTACATAAATTAAATCTAGCGCAATTAAATTTATCATATAAATTAATTATTTCTAGCCAATTATATTATCATATAAAATAATTACTTCTAGCGCAATTATATTAATCATATTAATATATTATATTAATCATATTAATATATTACAATTAATTACGCAAACATGCAGACATAATTAATTTGCGTCAAATTGACAATTAACATAATCTTATTATTTAATTCTAATCATTATGTAAACATCCGCACATAATTAATTTGCATTGACAATTAACATAATCATATTATTTAATTCTAATCAACTTGAATTGTGCAATTAAATTAATAAAATTAATTAATTACACATTTATAATTAATTACGTAAACATGTGCACATAATCAGTTTGCGTCAAATTGACAATTAAGATAATCATATTATTTAATTCGAATCAATTTGAATTTAATTGACATTTAAATTAATCACAATTAATTTTTCTTTATCAATTAAAAATCCCATAGCGCAAACATTAACAGTACATAGCGCAAACATTTAACGCAAACAATTAAATCTAAATTTAATCGTAAGTACCTCAGGGATTCATCGGACGAAACGAGGTTCGTCGGAAGTCGCGCGGATGCGACGCGGGGACGGCACGGGTCGTGTGCGGGGAGAGCCGAGCGAGTGGCGGGGCTCTCGGCTGGACTCGTGTGTCACGGCTGGAGCGCACGGGCGCGACTCGGGCTGTGCTCGGGCGTTCCTTCGGCGTCTCTCGTCTAATCAGGTTTCACCTCGTATAGGTAATCCAACTTACGTATTGCACTAGAAACACGTAAGGGAGAATACGACGGGAAAAGCGGGCCGGAAAAATGGTGCCGGAATCGGATTCCGGCGAGGGGAGGCGGTTGCCGGCGGCGGCACTAGGCGGCGGCGGGCGGCGGCTCCGGTTGTCGGCGGTCCTCCGAGGGAGGAGCCGAGGGGGCGGCGAGAGGGAGAGAGGAGAGAAAGTGAGGCTAGGGTTTTGAGCTCTTCACTTTGGTGTGTTTATTCTCATGCCTATGGAGCTCCTTTTATAGGTGAAGAAAGGAGCTTGTTGGGCTCAAACCCTAATGGATCGGATCCATTAACCCTAGCCGGCCCAATACATTAGCCGTCATTACGTTTCTCCAAAATTGACAATCAATTTCATCTCCGAAAAATATAACGATTATATTTTCTTTCTCGTTTTAATTTTCTCATCAATATGAGATAAAAATAAAAATTTCCAATTTCACAAAATCGGAATGCCCATTTCAGGGGTACTGCTAAATCGGGAAATTTCCCAAAATAGAAAGTGTACACCATCGTGTCCGTTTTCTTTAGCTCAGTATTATTTCCAACTCATAATCACAATTATGAATCTCGGATTCAATCATATTGACCTCCGACTATATGTACTTAATTAACAGTTAATTAATACATGATCGTATTCAAGGATCGGTTTACACGAGAATGTGACCCTCAATGGTTCAGGTGTATAACTAGCCGTGGGCTCACAACATATTGTGATTCGAACAACATATTGTTCTTATTTCAACTACTCCCAAGAGTTTTAGATTAATAATCATATTATTTAATCTCCGAACAAGTCGGTGCCCAACGAATCAGTGACGAGCGTCTAGCAGCCACGCTTCACTAATTCCCTAGATACAAATGAAGTGCCTGCAAGAACCTTGTAATATAGTTAGCGTACAGTACGATCCCTCCGATACATATGTCCCGATCAAACTAGAGATATTGGTTAATCGAGATCTCTTGTTGAGTTTGATAACTGTGCGTACGTTCTAGGTTTCGTAAAATCCAGTCGTGATTGATTCAGAGAAACACATTTCTCTAATCACCTCACTATTCAACTCTGGCCAGAGATTCCGGGACTACGAACCATCAGAACACACAGGACATCCATGATCTATATCAAGCGATCAGATCCCCTACTACCATGCACAGACTTCACATCAGATTTCGAACTGCACGAACATTGTCTCCTTTTTCGACTTACTCCCTTTCCAGGGAATCAGAGACACGTCACGATACAGCTAGTCCTCTGATGAAGTCACGGTGATGTCTGGGTCTTAAGGATTAATTGTGTACAACTATATTATGGAATTCTCTACTCGATCAGTGATAACCACTTAGAGATTCCAGGGAGAGGGGGTTCAGTGAACTCATCAACAGTGAGCACCCACTCAAGTATGTCGATGTCCCAACACCGAGGCTCGAGATTAGCCCACATACACTAAGTGCTAGTCTCAAGGGGGAAAGGCCGGGTATCCTTGTTATTGGCGTAACCCATCGACTAGGAACTGAGTTTGACCAGTTACGTTGCGTTAACAGAATTATCTCTCGGTTTCCACAAAACCGAATTCATACAACATGTGTAACTGTACAGGACTATATCTATGATTTAACATTGGGAGAAGATATAGTATATGCCATTAATATAGGTTTCATTAATTAACGAAATAAACCGTTATATAACGGAATACGGTTAACCGCTCGGCCAACCGTTGGCACGCCGGTCACCTATTCCAACACATGCAACACCATACTAACTACAACGTATAAAATCCAGGACTATAATTTGCATATATTTAATTAACAATAATTAAAAGCAAATGAATGTTCGTTATTAATAGGTAAATGAAAGTGTACAAGGAGTTCAGAATACTCAAATCTAGACATTAAGTATACTACTCCAGCAATCTCCCACTTATACTAAGGTCTAGTCTTATCCTCCAAACTTCTGACTCCCAAACCCTCCAAGTGCTTGAAATATACTTCCTTGGGAAGTATCTTGGTGAAAGGGTCCGCTAGGTTGTCCTCCGAAGCTATCTTGGTGACTATCGCATCGCCCCTCTTGACGATGACTCGAATCAGGTGGTACTTGCGCTCTATGTGTTTCGTAGCACTATGGGACCGTGGTTCCTTACTGTTTGCCACTGCACCGCTATTATCACAATAAATTGTCATAGCTCTGGGCAAACTCGGAATCACATCTAAGTCCTGGAGGAAATTAAGGAACCAAACTGACTCTTTCGCTGCCTCTGAGGCTGCAACATATTCAGCTTCCATGGTAGAGTCCGAAATGCACTTTTGCTTAACACTCCTCCATGATACGGCTCCACCTCCCAAAGTGTACACATAGCCTGATGTCGACTTTCGCCGGTCCTTATCAGCTTGGAAATCCGAATCCGTATAACCCAAAGGAATCAGATTGTCTGCTCCGTAACTCAGAACATAATCCCTAGTATTTCGCAAATACTTGAAAATGCTCTTTACGGCAGTCCAATGAGCCTTTCCAGGGTTACTCTGATATCTCGCTACTACGCCAACTGCATAGCAGATATCAGGTCTCGTACATAACATTGCATACATTAAGCTTCCCACAGCCGAAGCGTAGGGAGCTGCTTTCATTTCATCTTTCTCCTTTTGTGTCCGAGGACACATCTCCTTAGAAAGATAAGTTCCTTTACTGAAGGGTAGTTCACCCTTCTTGGAATCTTGCATGTTAAAACGAGCCAGAATCGTGTCTATGTAAGATTGCTGGGATAGGTACAATGTTCTATTCCGGCGATCCCTTATAACCTTGATCCCTAGAACATGCCCGACTTCTCCCAAATCTTTTATATCGAATTGTCTAGACAACCATCCCTTTATGTCTGATAACATTTTCACACTGTTGCCAATGAGAAGAATGTCGTCTACATAAAGCACGAGAAACACCACCTTCTTCCCATCACGTTTCCAATCACACACGATTCGTCCATGCTTTGACTAAATCCAAAAGATTGGACTACTTCGTCAAACCGCAGGTTCCACGATCTCGAGGCTTGTTTCAATCC
Source organism: Euphrasia confusa (assembly GCA_954870475.1). Lineage (NCBI taxonomy): Eukaryota > Viridiplantae > Streptophyta > Magnoliopsida > Lamiales > Orobanchaceae > Euphrasia > Euphrasia confusa. The sequence continues at coordinate 47,621,787 of OX940949.1, read as the reverse complement.
ATAAATGGATCGATTAAGCTTGCACACTAGATGATCTCGCCCCTTAGCAATGAATCCTTCTGGTTGTTTCATATAAATCGTCTCGTCAAGACTTCCATTTAGGAAAGCTGTCTTGACATCCATTTGCCACACCTCATAATCCATATGAGCTGCTATGGATAAGAGAATCCGGATCGACTTTATCTTGGCTACCGGCGAGAAGGTCTCCTCATAATCGATTCCCTCTTTCTGAGTATATCCTTTCGCAACAAGCCGAGCTTTAAAGGTTTCAACCTTTCCGTCAGATCCTCTCTTTCTCTTGTAGACCCATTTACACCCAATTGGCTTTACGCCGCTTGGTGGTTCTACAAGATCCCAGACTTTATTAGAATCCATAGATTCAATTTCGGATTTCATCGCTTTCTTCCAAGAAGGCGCATCTATATCTTGTACCGCCTCATCATAGGTCCAGGGATCGATTTCATGAACTCCAGGTCCAGAGTCCGAAGACTCACCCAGTCCAATCCATCGGTCTGGTTTCTTAACAACCCTCCCACTACGACGGCGTTCCGGTGTATTAACAGTGACAGTAGGTGCAGGTTCTAGTGGTGTATCTATACTCGGTTCGGATGTATCTAAGTCTTCCTTGTTACCTCTCAACTCATCAAGTATTATGTCACTTTTGGGCTTGTGGTCCATGACATAGTCTTCTTCTAAGAACCGAGCGTTAGTACTTATAACGATCTTCTGGTCCGTAGGACTATAGAACATGCCACCTTTAGTTCCTTTCGGGTATCCTATAAACAGCCGTAATTCTGATCTAGGTTCTAACTTATCGGCACCTTGTCGCAACACATGTGCTGGACAACCCCAGATCCGAATGTGTCTCAAGTTAGGCTTGCGCCCACTCCACAATTCCATGGGTGTGGTTGGTACGGTTTTGGTTGGAACCCTATTCAAGATATACGCCGCTGTTTCCAAGGCATGTCCCCAGAACATAATAGGTAAGTCCGAGTAACTCATCATCGATCGCACCATTTCCATAAGAGTCCTATTCCTTCTTTCTGACACACCATTCTGCTGGGGAGTGTATGGTGAAGTCAGTTGGGATTCAATCCCATTCTCTGCCAAGTATGCCTTGAATTCTCCAGACAGGTACTCGCCTCCGCGATCAGATCGCAGACATTTTATGGATTTACCACGAAGGTTCTCCACAAGAGCCTTGAATTCCTTGAACTTGCCAAAGGATTCGCTCTTGCGGCTCATCAGGTATACATATCCATATCTTGAGTAATCATCAGTGAAAGTGATGAAGTACTCGTACCCTCCCCTTGCCTGAGTAGACATAGGTCCGCATACATCAGAGTGAATCAAATCCAACACTTGTTCAGCTCTTCGTCCTTTACCAGAAAAAGGACGCTTAGTCATTTTTCCCTCTAAACAGGATTCGCAGGTTGGAAGGTCCTCTCCTTCAACATCGCTGATTAGACCATCAGCTTTCAACCTTTGAAGCCTATTTGAGTTTATATGACCTAGCCTTAGATGCCACAAGTATAATTGATTCATCCTAGAAGGTTCCTTTCTCTTATTGGTGTTCGTAGATGTGTTATTACTCTCGGTTAGTTGCATCGTGTTAGACTCAGGATTTAGCACATACAAATCGTCCACCAATGTACCAGAACAGATAATCTCACTGTTTCTTCTTATGATCACTGAGTGGTCAAAAGAGACAGAATATCCATTCATAATAAGTTTAGAAACCGAAATTAAATTCTTTCTAAAGTTGGGTACATAAAGACAATTATGTAAAACTAAAATCCTATCACTACTGAAGCGTAAGTGAACGTCTCCCACTGCAACAGCCGCCACCCTCGCGGCATTGCCCATGTAGACCACGATCTCTCCCTCTCTAAGTCTCCGGGTTTCCTGGAACCCCTGCATTGAATTGCAGACATGATCAGTGGCCCCCGTATCTACACACCAGGTGCTGGTAGATAACACCACTGATAATGTTTCGGTGACTAAGGAAAATTTCGTACCTTTGATGAGAGGACAATCAGACTTCCAGTGCCCAGACTGCTTGCATCGATAGCACTTGCCTCGCGGCTTGCTCTTCCCATTCCGTGGTTTGGAACCACTGGGCTTCTTTGCTTGCACTTCCATCTTAGCCACAAGAGCTTGTGATTTTCTGACCATACTTATAAGTTCAGCTCTTTTGAAATCGTTTTTAAGCGACTCCTCAAGAGGACTGAATTTATAGAGTATGTCAATCACTTCTTGTCCGGCTTCCACGCTATGTCTCAACATCATTCTGAGGTCATTCCAAATGTCCTCATGAGTTGGGTCATCAGTGGATTCAGAAGGCTCAACAGTCTGGACAGTGTCCAGATTTCTTTTCCAATCAGTACTATATGGAACCAGTGAGTTTTCATCTTTAAGTATATCACAAAGTGGGGTCACAGTCATTCCTAACCTATAAGCACATAAAACAAACAAACAATTTAATATCCGATATTATCTCCCTTAAATAATATCATTAAATCACTAATCACATCTAAAATCCCATCAGGTAAGGCAAGCCACGTGGTGTGGACGTTTACCCACCCAAACGATTTAGCAATTAGATTTTCTTTGGTCATACATCACTTATAGCGGAACCTCGTGGGGAGGAATACTATAAGGCGTATCTAAGTGTAAACCATTACTCAGTACCAAAGTAAATTGCTTGGAATCGCTGCATTACCGCAAGCCACGTGGTGTGGACGTTTACGATAACTTCACAACTCTTTACAATTTCTTACAACTGTCTACATCAATTAATCCAAAATCCGTCGGCATAGCAAGCCACGTGGTGTGGACGTTTACTACACCAAGAGATTTTTATAATTGACTCCCAATTACTTGATCCATTCAATCTTGTAAATCAAGACGCGGAGAATCATAAGTGAAACTCGAAGTTTCTAACCAGTGATTCACCATGCGAACAACCCTATCTCTCATAAATGAGGGAGCCGAGCAGACAATCAATCCATCTATCAAAGAATGGTACGACTGCCTCTAATTTGTGTCCTCGACATGACCAAGTGGCTCTGGCTCCATTCCACTCCCCGGGGTGAGAATGAGTCGACTTGAAATCAGCTTTGGAAAGACAAATTAGGCATTGTTTGATAAACTTAATCAATGTTTCTCGTAAGAGGAATTACAAGAACTCTCCTCCAATAACTTATCTATATAAACTTCAAAAGTTTATAAAAGTCACCAAGAGAGCAGCAATGGAGACCATGGGTATGTTTCCATACCCTCTCCCACTTAGCTTTTTACAATAAAGGGATACGCTATCTAGTGCATAAAAGTAAACACATATAGCATGCATACATGTAATAAAGCACATAGTATTATCACATAGTCAAAATAATTACTAGAATATTATTTTCCGACTATTATGGCTTTACTCCATCTCCGTACGCATCTTCTAGTCTTTAGTCTTCGTTCTTGAATGCTCCATGTGACGAGAATATTAATTTCCAATATTTAAATCTATTTATTTTTAATAAATCCAAAAGATACTTAATTAAAAAATAATTAAGTCAATCGAATAAATCAAAAATAAAATTAAATATTATTAATATTTTTATTTATTTTATCTTCCCTTTCTACTTCATTAAATCTCTAGAATAATCTATCCAAGACCCACTTGGAATATTCTAGATGATTTGCATAATGAAATAAGGAAATAAAATAATTTAGGACTCTTCTACTTTCCAAATTAATTAGATTCCTAATCCATGAATATTTCCATAAAAAAGAAATAATCAATTTAGGAATCCTAATCAATTCCAAATTGATTCTTTTCCTAATCCATGAGAATTCCCAAAAAAAAAAAAGGAATACTCAAATAGGAAAAATCCGAACCAATTAGGAAAGTAAATTTCCGGACCGGGATAGCCCGGGGTGGGGATCCCCGGACCACCCTCGACCCACGCCTAGGAGGTGGCCGGCCACCATCGCCGGCGGCGCCTCCATGCATGGATCGATCGATCCTCATGGGATCGACCATGGGGATGGTCGATCCTTGTCCCGTTGCCCTCACGATCATCTCCTTCGTCACGCGTCTTCTCCGGCGGTCGTTTCGGCATCGATCCAACGCAAAATAAATTACATAATCTAAATTACAATTCCGGTATCGATTCTATACATGAAATCGACCCTATACAATTTCCGGAAAAAGTAGAACGTAATAATAAATCCTAAATTCGGTCAACCCCCGAATTTTTACTATTACAAGCATTCACCACCAAAAACAAATCTCGACATGTCCGAGAGTTTAATAAAACCAACAATCACATGACAAAATAATTAAAAGAATAATCATCAAGCCATAATAGTCGGAACCCTGCAAGGTAGAACAATTTTATCGAAAATACCGCGAACGTAAACCACGCTCTGATACCAATTGTTGGAATTCGATATCCCGGGCTATTAAAATTTGCGGAAACAATAACCCGAACGGAAAACTTCGCCGGAGATCACATGAACACCGACTCATCCGCCGGAGTCCGGCCTTTGGAGACTACGCACACGAAGGCACGCAGCCCGCCCCCAGCCGAACCCCCGCGAGCCGGGTTCACGCGATCGAAGGACCGATCGCATGGAGCGATCGATCGGGGAGGGGCTGCCCAGCAGCCCCCGCGGCGAGTCCGGCGACTCGCCGCCGCCTGGAAGGCTGGCCCGCCTCCAGCAGGGCCGCCGCGGGTCACAGCCCGCGGCCAGCGATCGATCATGACGATCGATCGCACCCCCCGGCGTCCAGCCGGGGTTCGCCCTTCCACGCCCGTGCGAAACCCTAGCCCGGGCGATCGCTTGTGGTCCGGTGGCTTCGCCACCACCACTCGATCGTCCCCTGTTCATGGTTTCGTACCTCGGATCTTGTTCTACGGTATTTTACGATAAACAAAATCGAATAAATCAAGGGCGTTTAGATTTTACCTTTCGATTCGTTGTTCGGAGAAACGAAATCAAGATGACCTTTGAATCTTCCCACGTATTCCTTGCACTCCGTTCGAACGTCGGGTGGGCGACGATCTATCGAACTCCTATGGATCTCCTTCAACTCTCTAGACTAATCAAGTATGATTATCTTGTCTTGTGATTTATGAAGGCCATGTAGTGCTTTTATAGGCTACGTAGGGGATCTAAAGGAGGTGGAATATTGGGCTTCCAATATTGAAGATTAAATTGAGCCCACTGCCCAAGTCCATTAATCCTTATCAATATTAATTAATTTATTTTCCACTATATAAATTAATTGCACTCCCAATATTAAACCATATTATATCCAAATAATATTTCTCCGGTAGTATTATTTATTCCGTGTATTTAAGATATAAATATCCATGAATAAAATTTATTTATTGCTTAATAAATTTATTCTTCTCTTTTATCCGAGACTAGTACCACTCAACCTTATTTATTATGCGGAATTAAATCCACTCGCGAGGTTTACATAATAAATCCTTATGAGCTCATCTCGGAGATATTATCAACCCTTCCGGGATACACTGTCCCGTCAAGAATTCACGGCATGCCATATATAAAATATAGTGACCCAACTTAACCGGTAATTGACCCAATAATTAAACCGGTCAATTCCTTTGGAAAATCAAAGTCACTTATACTAAATATACACACCCGCAATTGTATCGGGGATTAAGAATAAAATACACTGAGTCTCAAATCAATTATCGCCGAGCAAACCTAATTGATGAGTCTCAATCGATCCGCTCAATACACCAAGTGTACAAGTGTGATAAAATAATTAAGATAAATTATTTTCTCTCTCACACAACGACTATACCGATGGATTGGTCCGTGTCCATCTAGGTCGTGAGCATCTGTTCGATTAAATTCGAGTAACCGATAGTATGATCTTCCGTGTGCCCATGCAACACCATACTAACTACAACGTATAAAATCCAGGACTATAATTTGCATATATTTAATTAACAATAATTAAAAGCAAATGAATGTTCGTTATTAATAGGTAAATGAAAGTGTACAAGGAGTTCAGAATACTCAAATCTAGACATTAAGTATACTACTCCAGCATTATCCACTAATCCAGTTGCGCATTCAAGAACAAAGCATGTAGAGCTTGACATGCATTTTGTAAGAGACAAAGTAAACAATAGAGAGATTTCATTCAGGCATGTTCCTTCCATTGATCAAGTAGCAGATACACTCACAAAAGCTCTGGGAGGTCAATCCTTCGTACGGATGCGCAGTAAACTCAATGTCACTTCCTCATCCGCACTTGAATTGAGGGGGCGTGTAAAAGATAGAGTTTAACTCTATGCCATGCATACGTGGAGAGTCCTATGTAAACAAATAATCCTAGCTACTGTTTATCGTCCCCATGATAGTAGGGATTTAGGGTTAGCAGTAGGACTCCAGAATACCTCTATATATTGTAATGCGCGTATGCAAATTAATACAATTCAAGTTCTGCAGAACAAAATATTTTCAAACCCTAGTTAGGGTTCATACCTTTTACTTTTCTATTACGTTTTCACATGTAGCGTCGAGTAAGCTCTTGATGTCCAAGTAGTTTGCAGCCTGATATTATTTATACGAATATTATTATTTCCGATTATCGATCAATAAATTAATTAGCTATAGGTAGCTAGGGTTTGAAAGAAACGTACCAGGATGAGATCAAAAAGCATGTTTTGATCAACATTCAAGAACTCAGCATCGAATTCTTTCAAATCGGTATCAGAGGTGTCTTCGTAGTCATGATGACGTCGACAGAACTCGATGACTTTGGACAAAACATTGGAGGTGACGTTGGGCAGAGGGATGGGATTGTCATCGCAGGTGTCCTCGATCAGTTCTTTATCGTCTGCGACACCATCATCACGGCCTCTTCCACCTCGAAGGTTTCGTTGTCGGAGCTAACCAACGTGATCATCTTAGGGCTAGGGTTGGAATTGGAGGAAGAAGCAATGCAAGAAGACATTGTTAATTATGAGTATAGATTGTAGAAGCCCTAATAAAAAAAAGTGAAGATTAATTTAAGGGGAGCGAGAGTATTTATAGTGGTTTGTTTGTAGGTTTTTTCAGTAGGAGTAGGATTAGGAAAATTATAAAGAAGGAAAAAACAAAACAAAAAGTAATTTTAGACCGAATTTTAAGTCGGCTTTTAATTTTGTTATTACTTATTAGTACAATACTATATACGTTTATATGTAGCTAACATTAGGAAATAAATATGGGTGATTGATTGTATTTGCACCCCAATAATAACTGATACTATATACGTTTATATGTAGCTAATAACATTAGGAATTAAATACGAGTAATTTTATTTGCACCCCCAATAATAACTAAATACACCACTCTTAATTTAAATTTATTTTATTTTTATTATAAAATTACTATTCTTACTTAGTACTATAAATTAGAATTATTAATGATTTAATTAGTACAAATTTATCATCTCACAGATCATTAAAGAACACAAATCATTTTCTGAAAATATGAACATGATGATCGATACAACTTCGGAAAGAAACAAAAAAAAATCTAATTTTATAATTCTACAATAAAAATAATTTTTTATTGTTATTATTGTTATTCTTAATCCTTAAAAATAATTTTTTATTGTTATTATTGTTATTCTTAATCCGTAACTACTATAAATTATCTAGCAATTCAATTTGTTGTAATCTTAGTTAAGGTCCCGAACGCAATAGACATCATTAAACCAAGAATCACGTTTCTCATATTCGATGGCGACGCCATCACCGCAGACACAAGTGTTGCCATCGAAAACGAAGTCCAATCTTACTCCTCTGGAGAGGACGGTCTGAATTTCGACTTGGTGTTCGACCACCGAAACGAGATGAATATGCCAAAGAAATCAAAATCGAAATTCTTAAGAAAAAAGAGGAAAAAAAATTTAGAATGCCGGTAAAATACAAGATTGATGAGGGTCTTCTGTTCAGAATTGAGAACAAAAAAAAATAAAAGTGTTCAGAATTGAGACGAAAGAAAATAAAAGTGTAATTAAATTTATTATATTAATTAGAATGGTTTTTTTTATAAAATAAATTGTTGTGTTTATTGAAATAAAGGTTATTATAGTCATTTTATAATAAAAATAAATTAAATTAAAATTGGTGTACTTAGTAATTATTGAGGTCTAAATAAAATGACCCATTAAATATTTGAACTCTTAATTCCAAATTTTCAATCCAAATATATCAAACGGAAGATGACCGAGCGCTCTATACACCACTAATTAAAATTCGATACGTAAAAATATTACTTATTATAATATTATTAGAATTTTATATTATTATTATACATTTAGTAGGAAAAATTTCATGAGATTTCATAACATAATTAAATTTGGTAAAAATAATTTAAGTATCATAAATTTGGAAGCGAAATATTTAGTACGAATAATTTTTTTAAACGTAACTTTGATGAAATTTTAGTATATTTAGTACGAATAATATTTAGTATAAAATTTGATGAAAAAAATTAAATAAATTTTAAACGTAACTTTGGTAATAATTAATTAATTAATCCTCTCAAAATTAATTAAACAATTTTTTCCATCAAATTTTATATTTTAAATAATTATTCTTAATAAATATTTTTCTTTTTAAATTATGATAATTAAATTATTTTTACCAAATTTACTTATGTTATGAAATTTCATGAAATCTTTCCTACCAAATATATAATAATTATATAAAATTTAAATAATATATAATATGTAATATTTTCACGTGTGGAATTCTAATTGGTGGTGTATAGAGGTTGTCTAAGTACGGTATAACGGTAGCATTTTCGATATCCAAAGCTATTAAGCTATAATTCTAATTGGTATAAGTCTGTTGTAACTCTGTTGTAACGATAGTTAGGGGTGAGCATCGGTCGGTTCGGTCACCGACCGAACCAAATATCCAAAACCGAATTAATAACCGAAATCGAAATTCGGTGACCGAACCGACCGAATTTTTTTTCTTCATAGCTTCTCCCATTTTTTTTATCTCAGAATCTCGACTTCCAGTCCACTCATTCAAGATGGCGCACAAATCACTAATTTCTCCAAAAAAGGAGCTGGAAGTGATATATAAAGAGCCGGAAATGCGCAAAGTAGACTCGTAAAAATGCTTCAACAAATCGGCATATCTACGAACAACACACCAATCGTCGGCAGTTGGAACCCCATCAACCAAATCCTTCCTCAAATCAGCCCTGAAACTTGTATCTTGTTCATCATACCTATCAAATGCGCTTTCAAATTTTTCTGCAGTTTTAAGCATCAAATAGGTTGAGTTCCACCTCGTTGACACGTCTAAACACAAGGAGCTCTTGCTTTCTATCCCTTCCCACGCTGCACAGTCTTGAAAACTTTTCCACCTCCCTGGTGAATTCTTAATGCATCTCGCACACGCTTCACAGAAGGATTAATTTCTTTCAAACCATCGCTAACAACTAAATTAATCACATGTGCAATGCAACGCATATGAAGGTACTTGAAATTGGAAATAGCATTTCCCCAATTCACCATCCTCTTTGACAAGAACAATATGGCTGTATCATTTGAACTGGCATTATCAACTCTAATTGTGAAAACCTTTTTCAGCTCCCAATCTACAAGACAATTTTCTAGCGCCTTACCAATGTAATCACCTTTATGACTAGACACCGGAATAAAATTGAGAATTTTTTTGTGTAACTGCCAATCCTCATCAATGAAATGACCGGTAACACACATGTAATTAAGTTTTTGCACCGATGTCCATGTATCAGTAGTAATGCAAATCCTCTCACAATTTTTCTTCAAAAAAGATTTCAGCTTTCCCTTTTCTTTAGCATAAAAGTCATAACAATCCCTCGACACAGTCCAACGAAAAGGAATCTTAAACCTAGGGCACGATTTTGCATTGTATTTCTTATAACCCCCACCTTCCACAAACTTAAAAGGCAACTCATCTTCAATAACCATTTCTGCAAGAGCTTCTCTAATTCCAGCTTGATCAAATTTCCATGTACTCAGACTACCCACCCCATCATTACTGTCACCATCTTTGTTTTGCAAATTCAACAATGTTTGTTGTTTATCTTTATTAGCAGGGTTATCCGGGCAAGAGAGTATATGCGCAAGAAGTGATGAGGTTTCATTTCTTTTAGTGTCAGAACACATTACCTTTTTGCAGTGATTACACATAGCATGCTGAGCAGTTCCATCTTCACTTGGGATCTTCTCAAATACCTTCCACGCTTTTGATCTTTCTCTCGGAGCTTTTCTTTTCGGTTTCTGTGGTCGAGGCGCATTTAAAGATTGAGTTTCCTCCTCTGTTTGTGGTAGTGACTGTGAGAGATTATTGCTTCCGATGATTCCAGAATCTTCCATTGTTTTGATATCTATAATAAATCAGAAGTTATGTTCTCCACTTGTTAAAACTAGGCTATGATCAATTTATAAATCGAAAAAAAAAAAAAAAAAGAAATTAGTGCACCAAAAAACATAAAATTTAAAACCATCAGTTTAATAAATACATACAACTTAAAACCATCAGCTTCAAGACCCTGCCCGCATTGAATTTTCATAACCTATTAGTTGCAGCACCTAAAATATCTTAACAAGACTGAATTTTCATAGCCCATTAGTTGCAGCACCTAAAATATCTTAATAAGACAAAAAAATACACTGAGATATACATATTCTTAGATGCAAAATTATAACTCTTTCTTTCGTATACTCTCATTTGTATTTTAGAAACAAAATAATGATCTTTCTTTTTCCTGGTCAATTTAAAATTAATCGAGCTTTACCATTATGTTACTCGATTCGAACTTGCTCATATAAAAGAAGGTATGTATACAAATGCAGGCTGCGAGCCTAAAGAGAAAACCACTCACATCTGTTACGCATCACACAAACATACAGAAAACCGAAAAATCGAATAAAAACGACACCGCTTGTTATTGTTACGTATCGTTTTCAACTAATTACAACGGGCACTAGTACAAGAAGAATACAAAAGCAGCAAGATCACCCGGAAAAACAAAATCAGGTAAACTTGGGCTTCGGCATAGACGAACTCTGGTGCCCAAGTTTCTGAATCCAATGAAGCATTCCCTTTTTAGGTTTACAGAGAACTTATTAGTTAGTATTGTTGGAATTATTATTATTTGTATTTAATAATTCATGTATTTTGTCCAAAGTTTGTAATTTTAATGGCTAATAAAATGTATTCGATTTCGAGTTTAATCGTTACTATAATTATCTACGTGTTACGAGGTAATTATGAGACTTTATTTCGTCAAAATCCGTTAATCGGTGAGTGAGAAATAAATGTGTAAAGATTGCCATAAATACTACTTTGGTAAATGTAAGCAATTAATAATTTATTGGGATATTGGTTATCCCACATAGAAAGAATACCAAAAGTCATTTCTCTTTAAATGTGATAAGAGAGTATGAGTGTTCAACAAGTTGACTAAGTCCATGCACCCTTAGCGGTACATGGCAAGGGCCACACGCGCGCGCCCCGCCCCGTCCCGACCCGTCCCGGGCCCGGGCCCGGGCCCGGGCCCGGGCTTGGGCTTGGGCTTGGTCTGTTAGGATGTGTCCTTCGATCCTACGTGTGCAATCGATAAAGTCATAAGGTCGTCTATGGATGTTAAATGATTATTCGATAATATTAATTGTTGGGAACAATATAATATTGATCGATAAATCATACCTACAGGGTCACACACGAGTCGGAATTACGTTGCTTGTCATATTGATTTAGAATCAATACGTATGGATTTTCACATGCATGGGATGCATGGCTTGCATGGATGCATGTCACATGGTGTGACATGGCATGCCACACAAGCAAGGGGACCACATCCATGCCAATTGGCATGGTGATGTGGAAATGACCCTTTACCTCCCCATTAACCACCATTATTGGTGCATTATGATGCACATAATGGGGGGTTTACAAGGAGAGGTTAATTGTGGTGAATAAAGAGATGAAAACATGGTTTTCATACCACTTTATGATCAGCCACGAAAATCCACACAACAAGAGAGAAACGAGTGAGAGAATCACTCAAGAACAAGCAAGCAAGTTCAATTCCGGGTTCGTGTGCAACACGTAGAGGCCGGGCCATTTGTGCGGCTTCAACATCCGGGCGATCTAGACAAGAGGAGTGACGAGGTCATTCACAAGGAGAGCTTCGAGAGGCTGATCCATTTGAGGTGGTTCAATCGACTCAACACCACCTCAACGACATCAACAAATCACTTCGTCACAATAAGTAAGTAATCGTTGATTTCTCTATATATATATATTGGATGTATATATATATAAATATATGTGTGTCTATACATATTTGTGTGCACTAAGATCATAGCATAGTAGATCTATTGCTTTACACGCTTCCGCACACACGGTATATCGATCGGATCGGTATACCGGTACCTTCAATTGGTATCAGAGCCTAGGGCTCGTGCACACTTTTGTGTTGGACACAAAAAGTTTAATCAACATAATTGACTTATTTGTTTAATTGTGATTATGTGATTAGATATAAGGCCGGCCACCGTTAGTGGTCGGGTGAATGATTTCGTTGTTTTTTACGTTTCGATTGGCCATAGTTTTGGAGGGCTGCGTCCCTTGGAATCATTTGTAATAGATAGGTTTTCTATTTCAATTTGTATTGTTCAAACTTGTAAGCGATGGACTTGGTCCATGGTTCGATGGAGGATCTCGGCTCTCCGGCGAAAACGAGAAGAAACGAAGCAAAACGAAGCAAAACGAAGCAAACCGGGCTGCTGGAGCCAAACGGCGGTCGCCGTTTGAGCTCCGGCGGGCGCCGTTTTGATTCGGCGGGCGCCGTTTTGGAAACGGCGACCGCCGAAAGGCCTTTTTTGGGGCAGATGGGTTTTTTGCCTTTTCGGCGGGCGCCGTTTTGGAAACGGCGACCGCCGATGGTGTTCAGCGACCGCTGGTTGTAAAACGGCGGGCGCTGTTCGTGGTTTTTGAGGCAATGACTTGTTTTGACCAAAATCGGAGGGCACAGAACTAAAACGGAGGGCGAGGACCAGTCCAGAAGATGTTCAAGGCTTTTGTTAATACTTTAATTCTTTTCGTTTGAGAGTTGTGAGGTTCTAGGGGCCTTTCGATTTCGTATTTATATGCTTTGCTAGTTATAGGTTGTTTTATGTTATAAATGTTCAACTTACATATAAACAAACCTATGCATGCAAATTCCCAAAATAATGAGTATAATGTCTTGTCCAAAACATCACACCCATAAAGCCCTCGATCATAAGTTGGTAGGTCCGCCTCAGCGGGGTACTACTTGTTATCTTGGGATAAGTGGGAGTAAGGGTTAGACCTTTACACGTGAGTTTGGTTTTCTCATCGATAGATCCACTGCAGGCGTGGCTATCGAGACATGAGATGAGAATGGGACTCTCATCGACCGAGAGTGACATTAGATGTCATTGACATGGGATGTCTACCTATCTTGGAGTTCTTAAGTGCGGACTCAGTCGGCTTAAGGATTCGCAAGATGAGGGTCTTGGGATCGTTTTGTTCAAATTTATTAAAATGTCAAAAACCAATGCCTAATTTGTTTTTCAAAGACTAAGTTCAACTCGACTCATTCTCACCCCGGGGAGTGGAATGGAGCCAAAGCGCTTGCTTATGTCGATGACACAGATTAGAGACATTCGAGCCATTGGATGGCGTGAATCGATTGTCTGGTTGGCTCCCTCATTTTAATGAGAGATAGGGCTTCAATTGCATGATAAGATCGCTGGTTAGAAAACCTCGAGTTTTCACTTACGATTTATCACGGTTTTGATATTAAGATAATTGGGAACGACGATATTGGATATCGAATGAACAAAATGAAACAAATAATTGTAGTTATGCGAGACAACCTTATTTGTTTAAACGCTTTGTGGATGTTTACTTACTTAATTTATCTTTCTTCTGTAGTATAATATGTCTGTCTCAACTCAATTCAAGTTCAGCTCTATCTTGGATAGAGAAAAGTTGAACAACACCAATTTCCTTGATTGGCAACGTAACTTGAGGATAGTCCTCAAATACGAGGAAAAGGAAAGTGTGTTGGACAAATCCCTTCCCGTGCTTCCCGCTGATGGGGGCACGGATGCCCAAAAGGCATCATATGCCCTTGCTAAGAAAGCCTCGAATGAGGTGACATGTTTGATGTTGGCATCCATGGTACCCGAGTTGCAAAAACAATTCGAGTTCATGGAAGCCTATGACATCATAGAAGAACTCAAAAGCATGTTCGGGGAACAGGCTAGGATTGAGCGCTTCGGTGTCACCCGGGCTATAGCAACAGCTAGGCTGGAAAAGGGTAAACCCGTGGGACCACATGTGCAGCAAATGATTGGATTATTTGCTTCAAGTGCTCGCCTCGGTTTTGCATATGATGACGAGTTGGCTACCGATTTCATTCTCCATTCTCTTCATGATGGTTATGACGCCTTTAGGCTGAATTTACACATGAATGGACTGAAGAAATCGCTTCATGAGCTCCATGGGATGCTTAAGGCTGCTGAGCCGGCGATTAAGAAGGACCCTAGGAGGGAAGTTCTTATGATTCGGGAAGGAGGTACCAAAAAGTTCAAGGGGATTAAGAAACCAGAAGTGAAAGACAAAGGGAAAGGGAAAGTTGTGGCAACTCCTTCCAAAAGGTTCTTGAAAGCTTCTAAGGTTCCTGGGGAATCTGAGTGTTTCTACTGCAAGAGTGTTGGACACTACAAGCGAAATTGCCCCAAGTTCAAGGAAGATGTGAAGAACGGTGTCGTTCCTTCATCTTCAGGTATTTATGTCATAGACATAAACTTTACAAATTCTTCTTCTTGGGTATTGGATACCGGATGCGGTGCTCACATTGTTTCACATGTGCAGGGACTGCAAAGAAGTAGAACTTTGGTAAAGGGAGATGTCAATCTGCGGGTTGGAAATGGAGCGAGGGTCGCTGCATTAGCCGTAGGATCTTATGATTTGTGTTTGCCTTCGGGCCTTGTTATAGTATTGAATAATGTTTATTTCGTTCCAAGTATTACCAAGAACATCATTTCTATTTCAGTATTGGATACTGAAGGATTTTCCTTCACTATAATAAATGGTTTATTTACTATTTCAAAAAGTGGAGTGTTCTATGGTTCGGCACGATTAGAACATGGTTTATATATACTTCAACTTGACAATCATATATATAACATTGATACCAAAAAGGCCAAATCGAATGAATTCAATGAAACATACCTTTGGCATTGTCGATTAGGCCACGTCAACGTTAAACGTGTAGAGAAACTTCTTAAAGAAGGTATTCTCAAATCTTTTGACTTGGAGTCATTCGATACATGTGAAGGATGTTTGATGGGCAAAATGACAAAGTCACCTTTTCTAGGAAAAGGAGAACGTGCAAGTGATCTATTGGGTTTAATCCATACTGATGTATGTGGTCCAATGAGCTCACAAGCACGTGGAGGTTATTTCTACTTCATAACTTTTACCGATGACTTAAGTAGATATGGTTATGTCTATTTAATGAGGCATAAGTCGGAAGCCTTTGAAAAGTTCAAAGAATTCCAAAATGAAGTTGAGAATCAACTTGGTAAGAAGATAAAAGCCATTCGATCGGATCGAGGTGGTGAGTATCTTAGCCAAGAATTCGATGATCATCTTATGAGTTGTGGTATTCTATATCAACTCACTCCTCCTGGAACACCCCAGATGAATGGTGTTTCCGAAAGGAGGAATAGAACCTTATTGGATATGGTTCGATCGATGATGAGCCTTAGTGAACTACCAAAATCTTTTTGGGGACACGCACTTTTAACAGCGGCCTATACACTGAATAGGACACCGTCAAAAGCTGTTGATAAGACACCATACGAGGTATGGAAAGGGAAGGTCCCTAACTTGTCTTATATCAAGATTTGGGGATGTGAAGCTTATGTGAAGAGAAATATCTCTACAAAGCTTGAACCCAAATCGGATAAATGTTTCTTTGTGGGTTATCCAAAAGAAACACGAGGGTACTACTTTTACAACCAATCTGAGAACAAAGTCTTTGTTGCTCGAGATTGTGTATTTCTTGAAAAGGAATATCTTTCCAAGAAAGTAATTGGGAGCTCAGTTGAATTGAACGAAGTTCAAGAAGACTTGAACGAGGTTCAAGAAGATCAAACTGAGATGGACACTCAAGACCAAGTCGAGAGTGCTCCAGTGGTTTTAGAAACCACACCTAACCCTCGAAGGTCCGGAAGGATTAGATCTCAACCTGACAGATACTTAGGTATTATGACAAATGAGAGCTATGAAGTCATGCTTTTAGAAAGCAATGAACCTTCGACCTATATCCAAGCTATGACGAGTCCAGATTCCGAGAAATGGCAGGGTGCCATGAAATCCGAAATGGAATCAATGTCTGAAAATCAAGTTTGGAACTTGGTCGATTTGCCTAAAGGGGCTAGGCCCATTGGATGCAAATGGATTTACAAAATAAAAACAGACATGAATGGAAAACCTAGTGTTTTCAAAGCAAGGTTGGTGGCAAAAGGATATAAACAAATTCACGGGGTGGATTATGATGAAACCTTTTCACCAGTTGCTATGATTAAATCCATTCAGATTCTCTTAGCCATTGCTGCTCATTATGATTATGAGATATGGCAAATGGACGTTAAAACCGCCTTCTTGAATGGGATTCTAGTAGAGGAAGTGTTTATGACACAACCAGAGGGTTTTATCGATCCTAATCAGGCTGAGAGAGTATGCAAGCTTAATAGATCCATCTATGGATTAAAGCAAGCATCTCGGAGCTGGAATCTTCGGTTCGATGAATCCATACAAGAGTTTGGATTTCAAAAGAACATGGAAGACTCTTGTGTTTACAAGAAGGTCAGTGGGAGTTACGTTGTATTCATTGTGTTGTATGTCGATGACATACTCCTTATTGGAAACAATATTCCTATGCTTAATTCTGTTAAAGAATGGCTAGGAAGATGGTTTTCAATGAAGGATCTTGGAGAAGCACAGTACATATTGGGCATCAAGATCTGTCGGAACAGATCGCAAAGGATGCTTGGACTTAGTCAAGCAACCTATATTGATAAGGTGCTTGACAGGTTCAGAATGAAAGACGCCAAGAAGGGTCTCATTCCAATGACTCATGGTACATCTTTAAGCAAGATTCAGTGCCCTTCGGGACCTGATGAGCAAATAAGGATGGCAAATATTCCTTATGCTTCGGCAATAGGGTCTATTATGTACGCCATGATATGTACACGACCGGATGTATCGTATGCTTTGAGCATGACGAGTCGGTTTCAAGGAAACCCAGGTGAGGCGCATTGGACTGCGGCCAAGAATATTCTTAAGTACCTTAGAAGGACTAAAGAGTATTTTCTTGTCTTTGGAGGACAAAAAGAGTTGGTTGTGACAGGATATACGGATGCAAGCTTCCAAACAGACAAAGATGATTTCCGGTCTCAATCCGGATTTGTCTTTTGTCTGAATGGAGGTGCGGTGAGCTGGAAGAGTTCCAAGCAACCCACCGTAGCTGATTCTACTACAGAGGCTGAGTACATTGCTGCATCAGAAGCAGCAAAGGAGGCCGTTTGGATGAGAAAGTTCTTAGATGAGCTCGGTGTCGTACCTAGTTCGGCCCATCCGATAGCTCTCTATTGTGATAATAGTGGAGCTATCGCGCAAGCCAAGGAGCCTAGGGAGCACCACAAATCCAAACATGTGCTCAGGAAGTTCCACATTCTCAGGGAGATAGTTAGTCGTGGAGACATCGAGATAAATAAAGTTGCAACTGATGATAATGTTGCAGACCCGTTAACTAAACCACTCCAGCAGTCAAAGCATGATGCTCATACGACTGCAATAGGGATACGATATCTTAGAGATGGATTGTGATTCCTATTATTGTATTATCTACTTTTGGAGTTTATGTAAACATTCACGTATCTTTTATGATATTCAATAAATTTCTTCATATAATTGTGGTTTAAATTGTATGAATTGTCCAAATGATTAAATTATATTAATTGGGTTATGAGGTCAATTTACCACATAAATGAAGTCCCAATTGTTGAACTAATATAATTAAATCATAGAATTGTTCCTAGTTCGTATTATCAAGTACGGACAAACTGATAATACAATGAACTAGATTGTAATGTGTACTATAGCGCCGCTTCATGGGCTAGTGATGTGGGACATCAAGTACAATTACATAGATATTAGCTGGGAGCTAATGATCGAACAGACCCAACTGGAATAGTATTTAAGATTTTGAGTCATAATACTATTTCATTGACTGTCGAGCAATTTCCTCTGACCTGAGTAGTCCAGAGTAATTCCATTGTGAAATGGTGTACTTTGATACAAGTAAACGCCTTTCGTAAAAGGAGGTTATAAAACTTGTTATTGGGTATATCAGGAAGCAAGTGGGAGAGCTTGGATTGACAAGATGGGATTGTCCTCCATTTTAATATGGATCATATGTCTTACCGGCCACTTGGAGAGTCGAGACTGTGGAAAATACGTGGCCACGTCCAGATTCGTATCATAGTGATAAATCTGGTTTTACAGTCTGTCTCAAAGTCCAAGAAAGGTTTGAACCGATTGAGGATGACTCGAGTCTTGCCTCAAGTTCAAATTTAGACATAAAGTGACAACAGGAAGTTGGCAGCACACTGGCTCTGAAGGCCAAGTGGGAGATTGTTAGGATGTGTCCTTCGATCCTACGTGTGCAATCGATAATGTCATAAGGTCGTCTATGGATGTTAAATGATTATTCGATAATATTAATTGTTGGGAACAATATAATATTGATCGATAAATCATACCTACAGGGTCACACACGAGTCGGAATTACGTTGCTTGTCATATTGATTTAGAATCAATACGTATGGATTTTCACATGCATGGGATGCATGGCTTGCATGGATGCATGTCACATGGTGTGACATGGCATGCCACACAAGCAAGGGGACCACATCCATGCCAATTGGCATGGTGATGTGGAAATGACCCTTTACCTCCCCATTAACCACCATTATTGGTGCATTATGATGCACATAATGGGGGGGTTACAAGGAGAGGTTAATTGTGGTGAATAAAGAGATGAAAACATGGTTTTCATACCACTTTATGATCAGCCACGAAAATCCACACAACAAGAGAGAAACGAGTGAGAGAATCACTCAAGAACAAGCAAGCAAGTTCAATTTCGGGTTCGTGTGCAACACGTAGTGGCCGGGCCATTTGTGCGGCTTCAACATCCGGGCGATCTAGACAAGAGGAGTGACGAGGTCATTCACAAGGAGAGCTTCGAGAGGCTGATCCATTTGAGGTGGTTCAATCGACTCAACACCACCTCAACGACATCAACAAATCACTTCGTCACAATAAGTAAGTAATCGTTGATTTCTCTATATATATATATTGGATGTATATATATATAAATATATTTGTGTCTATACATATTTGTGTGCACTAAGATCATAGCATAGTAGATCTATTGCTTTACACGCTTCCGCACACACGGTATATCGATCGGATCGGTATACCGGTACCTTCATGGTCCTAGCTCCTTGGTGATTTGGTCAATTGGACTTTGGGCTGGACCTGGGCTTCCCGGGGCCCACTGGGCCAATTGGGATTATTGGGCTGGCGTCTATCTATCTTTTTGGACACGGTCCGATTGAAGTTCTGGGCTCGATTTTATTCAGCCCAGTTGAACACATTAATTAATTTGTTGGGCCAGTTGAACATATTAATTAAAGGCTTTGGGCTCGGCCCAGTCTATAAAGCTTTTGGATATTAATTAATTTCGTAATTAATTAATGGCTTATAATTGCTGAAGTGGGCAGTTGAAGGTGGTGGAGTTGGTCTTCCTCCACTCAGTGCAAACTGCCAACCCACGAACCACCATCTGAGTGGTGTAACCCCCTTGAGTGCAGTCTATAAAAAGACAATACATGCATTCATTTACGTACGAGAAAAAACCCAGCCTTCATATCATCATTTGCATAGTGTGCTCTGTTCTTACCTTTTCCGTTCAAACCGAGGGTTTGATTCAGTGTGCAAAAGTTCGATCCCCGCTTCGCCGTTGTATCTTTGGGGTCAGAAAGCCTGTTCACCGTAGCATAGACGGGGCTTTACTGATTTGCGGAAAGTGCAAACGCCTCGGCAGCATCCTAGCAGTTACTTTCCGTTCTTTTGTTTTAATTTTCCGATCGTGACTAATCCCGTCTGTTACAATTTTTCTAACAATCGCAAATCAGTAAATCATGTCTACCGAAAGTGATGCCCAGAACAACGATGCCCAGAAGAACAAAGAGATTCCCGTCATCAACGTTGAACAACCCATCAACAACAAGGAAGTTCTCATCGGTAAGATTCCAGTGGCGCTGCCCATCCACACCCAGACCATCCTGAATGCCGAGAAACCCGAGAAGTTCACCGGTGTTGACTTCAAAAGGTGGCAGTCCAAAATGATGTTCTACCAGACCACTCTCGGCCTTCAGAAGCATTTGAGTGAGGACCCTATGACCATAACTGACACTGACACTGCTGAGAAGCGCTATGCTTTCGAGGCCTGGGGGCAGAGTGACTACCTCTGTCGGCACACCGTACTGAACGGCCTGTGCAACGAGCTGTACAATGTGTACAGCACGTACAAGTCTGCCAAAGCCCTCTGGGATGCTTTGGAGAAGAAGTACAAGACCGAGGACGCTGGTACAAAGAAGTACGTCGTCGACAAGTTCTTGGACTACAAGATGGTCGACTCCAAGTCTGTGATCTCTCAAGACCAGGAGTATCAACTGATCTTGCATGACATCGCCGATGAAGGGATGAAGATCAGTGAGTCCTTTCAGGTGGCGGCTGCCATCGAGAAGCTGCCTCCCGGGTGGAAGGACTTCAAGAACTACCTGAAGCACAAGCGAAAGGAGATGAGCCTTGAAGACCTCATTGTCAAGCTTCGGATCGAAGAAGACAACCGTGATCGAGAGGTCAAGCCTGGGAAAGTTCCTATGGAGGCTCGAGTGAACTTGACTGAGCCACATTCTGCAAAAAGGAAGAACACTTCAAAGGGCAAAGAGCCAGCCAAAGTCTGGAAGTTCACTGGGAATTGCCACAACTGTGGCAAGCCGAACCACATGGCCAGAGACTGCAACAAGCCGAAGAAAAACGGGCAGAAAATGAAGCGACCAAGTGCCAACGTGGTTCAACACGAGCTGACATGTGCTGATATGACTGCTGTGGTCTATGCGGCCAATCTGGTTAGCAACAACAAGCAGTGGTTCATCGATACCGGAGCCACTCGACATGTCTGCTCTGACAAGGATGCCTTTGCCTCTTATGCTCCTTGTACCGGTCGCAAGCTCCACATGGGAAACTCCGCCTCGTCTGAAGTTGCTGGAGTTGGGAACGTCGTCCTCAAACTGTCTTCTGGAAAAGAGCTGAAGCTGACTGATGTGCTGCATTTCCCGGACATCCGAAAGAACCTGGTCTCTGGTTCTGTTCTTGTGGAGCATGGTTTCAAACTTGTTTTTGATGTTAAGAAATTTGTACTTTCTAAATTTGGACTGTTCCTAGGTAGGGGTTATCTTGATCAGGGTCTGTTTAAAATGTCTGTAATGGCTATTCGCCCCCCCCGTTGCCTCGAGCACTAATGAAAAAGTTGTTTCCTCTTACTTGATCTTGATCGAGTGTTATGATTTATGGCATTTTCGTTTAGGACATGTAAATAAAAATGCAATAAAAAGACTTATGAACTTGGAATTAATACCAACTTCTAAAATAAATTCACAACATAAGTGTGAAATTTGTGTTGAAGCCAAAATGGCTAAGTTACCATTCCGATCAGTCGATCGTTGTACCGAACCTCTTGGACTTAAAGTTTGCACCGACAAGAGGCGGTAAGAAATACTTTATCACATTTATTGATGATTGTACGAGGTTCTGTTACTTGTACTTATTAACTAGTAAAGACGAAGCCTTAGAGGCATTCACTAAATACAAAATCGAAGTTGAAAATCAACTTGATAAACGGATTAAGATAGTCCGTAGTGACCGAGGTGGAGAGTACATAGCTCCTTTTGAACAATTATGTTC
This sequence comes from Euphrasia confusa, assembly GCA_954870475.1. Lineage (NCBI taxonomy): Eukaryota > Viridiplantae > Streptophyta > Magnoliopsida > Lamiales > Orobanchaceae > Euphrasia > Euphrasia confusa. Next base: position 47,599,609 of record OX940949.1, on the reverse strand, counting down.
TGAAAATGGAATAATTCATCAAACAACAGCCCCGTACTCACCTCAATCAAATGGCGTTGCTGAACGAAAGAACCGAACATTAAAGGAAATGATGAACGCTATGTTGATCAATTCTGGGTTACCCCAGAACATGTGGGGGGAAGCCATTCTGACGGCAAACCACCTACTGAATAAGATTCCTCTTAAAGGGAAAAATGAAACACCTCACGAACTTTGGAAAGGTCGTAAGCCATCTTACAATTACCTGAAAGTGTGGGGGTGTTTGGCTAAGGTGTCGGTTCCTGAGCCAAAACGAATGAAGATAGGACCTAAAACAGTCGACTGTATCTTCATTGGATATGCTTTGAATAGCATGGTGTACCGATTCCTAGTACACTATTCTGAGAATCCAGAAGTGACTAAAGGTACAACCATTGAGTCGAGAAATGCATCATTTTTCGAGAACATCTTTCCGAGCAAAGATGGAGCTGGTCCAAGTTCTTACAAAAGAACTCGTGAAGAGAGTTCTGTACCACCAAGTAATGAACCTGGTGATGATGTAGTTACAGAACAAAGACGTGGTAAAAGAGTCAAAAGAGCTAAGTCGTTTGGACCTGACTTTATCACGTACATGTTGGACGATGAGCCGAACTCTTATGGTGAAGCTCTAGCTAGCCCAGATGGACCACTTTGGGAAGAAGCTATTAATAGCGAAATAGAGTCCATCATGCAAAATCATACGTGGAAATTAGTTGATCTTCCTCCCGGCTGTAAGCCTTTAGGATGTCGTTGGATTCTAAAGAAAAAATATAGAGCCGATGGAACGATTGATAAGTTTAAAGCTCGGCTGGTAGCCAAAGGCTTTAGGCAAAAAGAAGGTCATGACTTCTTTGACACGTACTCACCTGTGACTAGGATTTCATCCATACGGGTGTTAGTGTCGATTGCTGCATTGCACAATCTTGAAATTCACCAAATGGACGTTAAGACTGCGTTTCTAAATGGTGAATTAGAAGAAGAAATTTACATGGATCAACCTGAAGGGTTTGTTGCACCTGGTGAAGAGAAAAAGGTGTGTAAACTGATAAGGTCGTTGTACGGACTAAAAAAAGCTCCTAAACAATGGCACTTGAAGTTTGACAATGTTATGTTGTCAAATGGTTTCAAAATCAACGAATGTGATAAATGCGTGTACATTAAAGGTACTCCGACAGAATTTGTGATAGTATGTCTCTATGTGGACGATATGCTAATCATAGGAAGTAACCGTGATCAAATCACAAACACTAAGAACATGTTAAAAAGAAATTTTGACATGAAAGATTTAGGAGTTGCTGATTTAATCCTCGGGATTAAGATTAGCAAAACCGAAGAAGGAATTGTTTTGTCACAATCTCACTATGCTGAGAAAGTGCTCAAAAAGTTCAATGTCCTTGATGGTCCTGAATGTAGGACTCCGATTGACAGAAGTATCAACTTATCAGTCAATACGGGTGAACCGGTAGCTCAGTTGGATTAATCCCGAGTGATCGGAAGTCTAATGTATCTAACGAATTGTACTCGTCCTGATTTGGCTTATTCTGTTAGCAAACTGAGCCGGTACACGAGCAATCCAAGTCATGAACATTGGGATGCTCTGAAAAGAGTATTAAAATACTTGAAACACACTCGAGATTATGGACTATACTACACAAGATATCCTAGTGTACTTGAAGGATATTGTGATGCTAATTGGATCTCGGATTCAAAGGAATCAAATTCCACTAGCGGTTATGTCTTCTGTATAGGAGGCGGAGCAGTCTCGTGGAAATCCACGAAACAAACTTGTATAGCCCGATCCACCATGGAATCGGAGTTCATCGCTTTGGACAAAGTAGGTGAAGAAGCTGAATGGCTTCGAAACTTCTTAGAAGATATTCCATGCTGGAAAAAGCCTGTGTCTCCAGTGATGATGCACTGTGATAGCCAATCGGCTATAGCGAGAGCACAGAGGAATATGTATAACGGAAAGTCTCGACACATACGTCGAAGACATAACACCGTTAGGCAATTGATCACAAATGGAGTGATTTCCTTAGACTATGTGAAGTCGCAGGAAAACTTAGTTGACCCTTTGACGAAAGGGATGACTAGAGATCAATTAAGTGTGTTGCTAAAGGGAATGGGTTTGAAAAACCACAACTAAAGAATGATCATGGCGGTAACCCTACCATGCTGAGTGGAGATCCCACGAACTTGGTTCAAAGGGAAAACTAAGTCATGCTAGTTCAGTTAAGAACTTGGAAATAAAGACTTCCGTTTCCATCCCTATGAGCAAATAAGTGCTAGAACCTGAAATATGGTAAAGGTTAAGTTGTTGAGACTTTTAATGAATCCCACACCTCGAAAAGGTGGAGTATTTCAGGGTACTCATGCTGGGAGGTCACCTATATAAATGTGAAGTAAAGGCCGCTTCAAAAGTAAACATTTATGAATCCAAAGAGTTGTCCAGGGCCTAAACGGACACAACAGAGAAATGGAAACTGATAGGGATTTGTTGTGTGACTATCATTGACTAGTTGTACACTTCGGAGGAATAATTAAAGGCATCACGTCCACTAGGCCGCCAGTACATCCGATGATTTTCACTAAGGGAGGTTCAAGGCCACAAGCTACCTTTCCAGAAGCAATTGATCCTTCCGAGAACCGAGCACAAGAGTCTGCATTCATGGCATTTGCATTGATTTCACTCATGTGGGGGATTGTTGGAATTATTATTATTTGTATTTAATAATTCATGTATTTTGTCCAAAGTTTGTAATTTTAATGGCTAATAAAATGTATTCGATTTCGAGTTTAATCGTTACTATAATTATCTACGTGTTACGAGGTAATTATGAGACTTTATTTCGTCAAAATCCGTTAATCGGTGAGTGAGAAATAAATGTGTAAAGATTGTCATAAATACTACTTTGGTAAATGTAAGCAATTAATATTTTATTGGGATATTGGTTATCCCACATAGAAAGAATACCAAAAGTCATTCTCTTTAAATGTGATAAGAGAGTATGAGTGTTCAACAAGTTGACTAAGTCCATGCACCCTTAGCGGTACATGGCAAGGGCCACACGCGCGCGCCCCGCCCCGACCCGACCCGTCCCGTCCCGACCCGACCCGGGCCCGGGCTCGGGCTCGGGCCTGGGCCTGGGCTTGGGCTTGGTCCTAGCTCCTTGGTGATTTGGTCAATTGGACTCTGGGCTGGACCTGGGCTTCCCGGGGCCCACTGGGCCAATTGGGATTATTGGGCTGGCGTCTATCTATCTTTTTGGACACGGTCCGATTGAAGTTCTGGGCTCGATTTTATTCAGCCCAGTTGAACACATTAATTAATTTGTTGGGCCAGTTGAACATATTAATTAAAGGCTTTGGGCTCGGCCCAGTCTATAAAGCTTTTGGATATTAATTAATTTCGTAATTAATTAATGGCTTATAAATTCTGAAGTGGGCAGTTGAAGGTGGTGGAGTTGGTCTTCCTCCACTCAGTGCAAACTGCCAACCCACGAACCACCATCTGAGTGGTGTAACCCCCTTGAGTGCAGTCTATAAAAAGACAATACATGCATTCATTTACGTACGAGAAAAAACCCAGCCTTCATATCATCATTTGCATAGTGTGCTCTGTTCTTACCTTTTCCGTTCAAACCGAGGGTTCGATTCAGTGTGCAAAAGTTCGATCCCCGCTTCGCCGTTGTATCTTTGGGGTCAGAAAGCCTGTTCACCGTAGCATACACGGGGCTTTACTGATTTGCGGAAAGTGCAAACGCCTCGGCAGCATCCTAGCAGTTACTTTCCGTTCTTTTGTTTTAATTTTCCGGTCGTGACTAATCCCGTTTGTTACATTTTTTCTAACAAGTATGAGCTCTACAATACTATTCTTTTAAAATTCTAAAGCATAATTGGTACTTTCGAGTTTCGGTAATCTGAAAACCACCCAAACAAAGCAGACTACCAATTTAAGAAATAAGAATACCGGCCAAACAACATTATTCACAAACTCAGACATGTGCAGAAGCCAGAAAGTGAAATTCAATTTACATATCCAAACAAACACTATGAACACATTAAAAAAATCATACTTGAGTGGTGGTCTTCGGCAGCGGGGCAGTCGAGAATGATGGCCGCCGAGATCGGGGATGTCGAGAACGGTGGCCGTCAAGTGAAGTACGCGTTTTCTCCTTTCTGGGATTAGGGTTTTAATGTTTTAACTTTTACGGATATCATTTTAGATTTAGAATAAATATGGTAATATACGAATATGGATTTAATGATTTATATATATATATATATATATATATATATATATATATATATATATATATATATATATATATATATATATATATATCAATAGATCTGTTATGGTTATTTAGTCGGTTATAACTTGAAAATAACCGAACCGAAATCGACAACCGATTTTAAAATTTTGTATAACCGTAACCGAACCAATAAATAAAAAACCGAACCGAACTTACTTCGGTCGGTTATTTCGATCGGTTATTTCGGTTTTAACCGATTAATGCTCACCCCTAACGATAGCATTTTCCATATACAAAGCTATTAAGCTATAATACACAAATACAAACTCCCATTTTCAAATTTAACTTATTAAATTATCCAAATAAAAAAAATAATTGACGAGACTTCTTTTATTTTAAATTTTATCTCATATAGTATATATAAAGTAAATAAAATAAAATATTACCATTCCTATTATTTAAGCAAAAAAAAAAAAAAGTTTGAACTAACTAATTATATACACCCTTAAAAATGAAATAATTAATTTACTTTTTCACTTTAAAATATTATTTTACTTTTACTTTTTCAACCTACTTTTCAAATTTTATTTACAATTATTTTACTTTTTATCTTTAAAAAAATACATTTTCATCCCTTACTTTTTATTAACAAATCAAAAAATTATGTATTTTTTTAATTTACGTGCCGATCAAACACTGCATATATAATTGTTACAAAAGTAGTACTACTTTATGTTAATATACAATTGATTATTAAGAGTATTTTTTATCTGAAATTAAATTTTACTATTCATTTTGATGTTCATCTTCCAACTAAAATTAACTAATTAAAACTAGTTATTTTTTGAAATTTATAGAAATTATTTAGTTTCAAGAATAAAAAGTTATTGAAAATTATTAATAGTTCACTAATAATTTTATTTTTTTAATTTAAACTTAAAATATTAATTAATTTTTAAAAAATAGATTGCAAAACTTAAAAAAAAACACTTTAGAAAAATGAAAAAATAATGAAAAACATAGAAAAAAATTAGAAAATTTATAATAAAAAATAAAAACAAAATTAAAAAAAATACTAGTATTTTTTTCATAAAATCTTCACTATTTGTACATATTTAATAAGAATTTAATGTTTTATTCTTATAATATTCTTTTAGAAAATAAAATACGGAGTAAAATTTATTATTTCAAATTAAACAATATTTTGTTAAGAAATAAAATAAGAATGTAATATTTTAAATTAATAATAGCATTAATGAATATTATTTTGTTGAAATTAAGATTAATATTTTTGTGAATGAGTAATAGTTTTGTGAATGATTTTTTTATGTAAAGATGATCATTTTAGTATTGATAAATGAAGATTTATTTTCAGTTTAGTATTGATAAATGAAGATTTATTTTCAGAGTTTCGATCGGTTTGTTTGTATATTTTTTTCCAAATAAGTTTATTTAATTTTTATAACCAGATTATAATGGGTTTTTATTTATAATGGGTTTTTATACAATACTACGTATATAATTGAGTGTGAATGATATGTATTGAATAAAACTCACACTTTAGAAATTTCTAAACTTACCCCCTATATTATATTAATTCATTTGCTTAAAATTACCTTACAATTAAAAAAGTCAGCACATCGAACTCTTGAATGGGAGCGGAAGAACGACTTACCGGGTGATGTAACGAAAGCTAAATTAATTAAGTCAGCACATGGAACTCTCGGATGGGAGTGTAACAGAAGCTTAATTAAAAACTATATTAAGAATCAATAAATCAAATTCGATAATTTATAAGAATTGAATATCAAAATTTGATAAATCTAAGAGAAAACTATTTTATTCAATCTAATAAAATATAAGAATACCTACCCCTATATTATATTAATTCATTTGCTAATTAAAATTAGCTTACAATTAAAAAAGTCAGCACATCGAACTCTTGAATGGGAGCGGAAGAACGACTTACCGGGTGATGTAACATGGAACTCTCGGATGGGAGTGTAACAGAAGCTTAATTAAAAACTATATTAAGAATCAATAAATCAAATTCGATGATTTATAAGAATTGAATATCAAAATTTGATAAATCTAAGAGAAAACTATTTTATTCAATCTAATAAAATATAAGAATACCGAAAACTCTTTTATTCGATCTAAAAAAAATATTCTCAACAGAATATATTTACACTAAAAGATATTACAAAACCCTAAACATAATTGTTGTCGGGCATTAACACAATTGCTGGGATTCATAATACTTGATAAAACTAAGAGAAAATTATTTTATTCAATCTAATTAAAAAATATAAGAATATCAAAATTTGATAAAAATAAAACTCTTTTATTCAATCTAAAAAATAAAAAATTATTAACACAATTGTCGAGACTTCGGAGCTAAATGGGGCCGGGATAATATATATGGCCAATTAGATCTCTCTGCGATCAGATCTCTCTAGTTTATAATTGGCTAATTAAAAAGTAAAAATCTCGCTAAAAAAATAAAAATGTTACCGGGATCACTTTTAATTTACTGTATAATTGTATTCTAATTGTATAAAAATGTTACCGGGATCACTTTTAATTTACTGTATAATTGTATTCTAATTGTATTCTTAAGCGATTTTGATCAGATTTGTCAATTGAATAATTGAAACTGTCCCCAAGAATATAAGTAAACTTTGAAATTTTGTAGGACATATATTAAAAATAGGAGAAAAACTAATTATATCCATCGTCAAAACAAACAAAAAATCAATTTAATATTCTCTTCAGTTAGTAAGAAAATGAAAAACGGATAATTATTACTCGAACGCCCAAGCGTTCTCCTTACGAACTTCATCTTCCTCTGCTGGAGTGTAGTCGTTCTTTATGTGGATAATCTTGCGAACCTCTTCCGCAGGTTTTCCCTTGATCATGTTTGCTACGTGTTCACATGTAGCGTCGAGCAAGCTATTGATGTTCAAGTAGTTTGCAGCCTGATATAAATAACATATATTATATTTATACAAATTAATTCCGAATATCGATCAATATAATTAAATTAATTAATTAGGTAGCTAGGGTTTGAAAGAAACATACCAAGATGAGAGGATGAAGTATCTTAAAATCAAGCTTCAAGAACTCGGTGTTGAAGTCTTTCAAATCGGAATCGGAGGTGTTGTCGGAGTCATGATGACGTCGGCAGAACTCGATGACTTTGGACAAAACATTGGAGGTGACGTTGGGCAGAGGGATGGGATTGTCGTCGCAGGTGTCCTCGATCAAGTTCTTTATCGTCTGCGACACCATCATCACGGCCTCTTCCACCTCGAAGGTTTCGTTGTCGGAGCTAACCAATATGATCATCTTAGGGCTAGGGTTGGAATTGGAGGAAGAAGCAACACAAGAAGAAGACATTGTTAATTATGAGTATATAGATATTGTTAGAGACGTAGTAAAAACCCTAATCGGAAAAAAGTGAGGATTTGTTTGAAGGGGAAGTCGATCAGGCCGAGTATTTATAGTGGTTTCATGGGTTTGGGTTATTTGGAATTTAGGTATTTTCCTTTTGGAGTAGGAGAAGGATTAGGGAAATTAGAAAGAATTAAAAAAAAAACAAAAAAAAAAAAACTTTAATTTCGGCCAAATTTAACAATATACTATATTTACGGCTTTAAATATTTTCAATTTCAACTCCTAATTTCAATATATATCGGATTTTTTTCAAATTTAATTTAATAAATTATCTAACTAATTTTTTAGTGACTTGTTTTATTTAAATTTTAACTCACAATTATAAAGTAAAAAAATATTGATATACAATTAGTTATTTTTTTATATCTGAAATTAAAGTTATTACTCATGAATTTGATGTTTCAATTAATTACTAAAATTAATTAAATAAATATCTTTATTTTTTGAAATTTATAGATTAATTTAGTTTCAAGAATAAAATAACTTTTAGTAATATTAATTAATTTTAAAACATAGAAAAAAAACTTTTAAAAGCAACCTTCAGAAAAAAGGTAAAAATAAAGAAAAAAATAAATAAACAAAAACAATTACAAAAATTCAAAAGAAAAAATTATAAAATAAAAAAATCATTTATAGAATTTTTAATTATTATTTGTAAGTATTTACTAATTAAGAATGTAATGTTTTATAATTTTTTTTTTTTAAGAAATAACATTAATTATTATATTCACACTCAATTAATTTTATTTTATTTTATTTTTTTGGCACTATATTAAATATTCTCTCTATCCAAAGAGATAAGCATAAAAACGAGATGTTATATCTTAAACCATAGAAGCAAGATAATCATTTTACTCCAGGCCCAACATATAAATAAAATTTGACCCAACCCAATTACTAACAAATCACACTTAAGTTTGCACAGCCCAACATCTTTACCTAATTTACTCTCGAATTCACCGTCTTCTTCGATCCTTCCCACCGCTTACAACGCTTTGCCAGCCACCACCCACCACGCCCCACTGGTCGTCCTCATCTTCTCGCTGCCTGCTCCCACACCGAAGAACTCCGAGCAACAGCAGCGCCCACGAGCCCTCGATCCACCGCGCAATACCACCTGCTCCGAGGAGCCCCCGCCTCCTCCGTTCACCTCCAGCAGCCGACAAGTAAGTCTAACCCCCTTTTACTGTTTTATATTTTTTTTAATTATTTTTTTATATGTGAAATTTCTTGAATTGGAATTAAGTTTGATAAAAAAAATTGGTTTGATAATTGAAATTGTGTGTTACTCTTTGTTGGTGTGTGTGATGTTTGTATTATTGTGTGTTGCTGTGTGTGTGTCGTGTGTTATTGAAAATGGTTGGAGTAGTAACTTGGCTCTGGTTCATTTTCGTTGAAGCTGCCCCTCTCTCTAGATCTCTACCGCCCATTTTATACTGCTCCTGTTACTTAGACGAGCTTTTTGTTTGTTTTTTTCACATTTATTTTCGATTTTTTTCTATAGTCGATGTTTTACCTAGGAGGTGTGGGTAATAAAGCTGCAATGAAACTTGTCGTCAATAAGATTCTGTGAAGGTTACCTAAATTCCATGCCTACACGATTTTAATACTTTTTTGTATATTTTAACATCATTTATTGAGAGGGGGTCTTGTATTGAAAGGTCTTGTATCGAAGTGGTGAATGGTGATCTATAATCGAAGTGGCGATCTATAATCGAAGTGGCAAACTATAAACGAGGGCGGCGAACAATCGGTAAATTAATATGCACTAATGTGTAAACTTCAGTTTTATTTGTTTCATACTGTTAACGGTCGAAAAATCGGATAAGCTTTCAACCGAACAAGTATATTGTGATTTTGAGGTTTGGACGAACAAGCTAGCAGAAAATGACGATTAGACTAGAAAAACAGTAAATGACGAGTAGAAAGTAGAGAGCATAAATGTTTGTATTATTATCTCCGTTTTTCGGGAATTGTGTCGTGTCCAGTAAATACAAATGGCTCAACTATTTATAGTAGGGGGATTAAGGTTTCTAAAGATGTTATTGGGCCCTTTCTTTATTGGGCTTTATCATGTACAAAGTCGCTTTTACCCTTGTCATTTTACAAGGGTAGTCATCTGCTATCTTCCATGTCTGCTTGTCTGTCCGACCTCGAGATTCGAACAACCAGCCTCTTGTTCTGACTCCTCAGATGTTTTCAGTCGGGCAGACCATTAGACCATCAGGAGGGCTTCTCAGCTGTCTCTGGTCGGGCAGACTAGCAGACTACCAGGAGGGCTTCTCAGTTGTCTTTGGTCAGGTAGACTAGCAGACTACCAGGAGAGCTTCTCAAGTGTCTCTGGTTGGGCAGACTAGCAGACTACCAGGAGGGCTTCTCAGCTATCTCTGGTCGGGCAGACTAGCAGACTACCAGGAGAGCTTCTCAGCTATCTCTGGTCGGACAGACTAGCAGACTACCAGGAGAGCTTCTCAAGTGTCTCTGGTTGGGCAGACTAGCAAACTACCAGGAGGGCTTCTCAGCTATCTCTGGTCGGGCAGACTAGCAGACTACCAGGAGAGCTTCTCAGCTATCTCTGGTCGGGCAGACTAGCAGACTAACAGGAGAGCTTCTCAATTGTCTCTGGTTGGGCAGACTAGTAGACCATCAAGAGAGCTTTTTAGTCGTCTATGGTCGGACATACTAACAGACTACCAGGAGAGCTTCTCAAGTGTCTCTGGTTGGGCAGACTAGCAGACTACCAGGAGGGCTTCTCAGCTGTCTCTGGTTGGGCAGACTAGTAGACCATCAAGAGAGCTTCTTAGTCATCTCTGGTCGGGCAGACTATCTGACTACCAGGAGGGCTTCTTAATTGTCTCTGGTCGGGCAGACTAGCAGACAATCAGGAGAGCGACGTTCTATAGTTGGGAGAACAAGCCTTCCCGTGTCCGTCATGCCCGTCTGGTCACCAATAGTCATCAACCAAAGTGCGGATGAAAAGATAAGGAGTAAGTCCTTGGTCGCTCATCCCTTCCTCGTCTGTTCACCTTTATTGCTTGAATCGCTCAGGTGGGCCGAAGGACCCGATTTTACGTTGGGCTTATATCGTGGGCCGGTCTATTGGGCCTCAGTAAAAATGGGGTACAACGAATGCCCCCCGAACTCGACCTTTTCGAAACTTCGGACAGGTTGGGTTCGGCTAGACGGACTCAATTTTTAAGGATAGAGGCTTGAATTGCCCGGCTCACGACTGACCCGGTCGATCGTCAATTGAAAATTTAACATGATAATTTAAAGAGTGAAGTTAAAATGTCCCATCTACTTCAGTTCGCTCGTAGAATTTTAAATTTGACCGTCTTCTTGGACGGTGTTCAGCACTTTGGGTGCGTAACAATACTCTCGATTTCCTCTTTTTTTATTTATTCGGTCCGCTTATTTGATGTACGGAGGTCGTCTGTTAGGCTCTTTTTTGTTTTTGGTGGGCTAGTCGTTAGTTCCCTGTTTTGATTCTTGCATTGTGCGCCTCAGGAATGTTCGGTACCTATTCGGACCTTGTCCGTGTTCGTCGTGTGTCCGGACTTTCCGATCTGAAAGATTTCTCTATTTTTCATATGGTTACCTACTTAGTGTGCTTGGTCGGCTTTTTGGGTGACGCATCACTCCATATGTTCGTTTCTTCTCAGCGCAAGATTGCTAGGCCTTTGTTGTTGTTGTTGTTTTTTTTTTTTTTTTTTTTTTTCGCACGGTCTGTCGAGCAGTCCATCGTCTGCTCGTCTTGGCGGTTCTGGGGAGGAAGCTTATTACTACTCCTTGGTTTGAATTTTTATTCTGCCTGAGTGATCGGACGGTATGTTAACTGTCTGATCGGCGGGGTCTAAGGAGGAAGCTCGTTACAACTCCTTAGATTGAATTTTTATCCTACCCGAGTGATCGGTTGTTATGTTGCCTGTCTGCTCGGCTCGGCGGTTCTAGGGAGGAAGCTTATTACTACTTCTTAGTTTGATTTTTTTTATTCTGCCCAAGTGATCGGGTGGTATGTTGCCTGTCTGATTGGCGAGGTCCAAGGAGGAAGCTCATTACAACTCCTTAGATTGAATTTTTATCCTGCCCGAGTGATCGGGTGATATGTTGTATGTCTAATCGGCGGGGTCCAAGGAGGAAGCTCGTTACAACTCCTTAGATTGAATTTTTATCCTGCCCGAGTGATCGGGTGATATGTTGCCTGTCTGATCGGCGGGGTTCAAGGAGGAAGCTCATTACAACTCCTTAAATTGAATTTTTATTTTGATCGAGTGATCGGAAGTTATGTTGTCTGTTAGGCATGTATCTGCCTAGCATGGTCGCCTGGAACTTCGTGGTAGGCAGGTCTGCCTACCACTTTGTCTGCATCTGGCAGGCGGACACTTACCTAGATTGGTCGTCTGGCATACGGACATATGTCTAGCATGTTTTTCTGGCAGGTGTATATCTCCCTAGGATGGTCGCCTAGAATTTCGTGGTAGGCAGGTCTGCCTACCACTTTGTCTGCATCTGGCAGGCGTGCACCTACCTAGATTGGTCGTCTGGCAGACGGACAAATGCGTAGCATGGTTTTCTGGCAGGCGGACAGATGCCTTGTATGGTCGTCTTAAATGTTGTGGTAGGTAGGTCTGCCAACCACTTTGTCTATTCCTGGCAGGCGGACAGCTGCCTAGATGGTTGTCTGGCAAACGGACAGCTGCCTAGATGGTCGTCTGGCATACGGACAGATGCCTAGCATGGTTGTCTGGCAGGCGGGCAGCTGCCTAGATTGGTCGTCTGGCAGACGGACAGATGCCTAGGATGGTTGTCTGGCAGGCAGACAACTGCCTAGCATGGTCGTCTAGCAAACGAATAGCAGTATGAATGGTCATCTGGCAGAACGAAGCTCATTACAACTCCTTAGATTGAATTTTATCATGCCCAAGTTATCACTACATTGTTTGTCTGGCTCGGCGGCTCCGACGAGGAAGTTCATTACAACTTCCCGGAATTTTGCTCTCGCTCGATTTGTTAGGCAATACATTGCCCGTCTGCTAGGCGATTCTAAGGAGCAAGCTCATTCCGACTCCTTGTTTTTGTTTTTGTCCCGCCCAAGTTATCGGTCAGCTTGTCCGCTAGGCGATTCTAAGGAGGAAGCTCATTCCGACTCCTTGTTTTTGTTTTAATCCCGCCTAAGTTATCGGTCAGTACATTGCTCGTCTGTTAGGCAATTCTAAGGAGGAAACTCATTCCGACTCCTTGTTTTTGTCTTTATCCTGCCCAAGTTATCGAGCAGTACATTGCATGTCTGCTAGGCGATTCTAAGGAGGAAGCTCATTCCATTTTTTTTTTTTTCGCCTAACTTATCGGGCAGTACATTGCCTGTCTGCTAGGCGATTCTAAGGAGGAAGCTCATTCCATTTTTTTTTTTTTCGCCTAACTTATCGGGCAGTACATTGCTTGTCTGCTAGGCGATTCTAAGGGAGGAAGCTCATTCCGACTCCTTGTTTTTGTTTTTATCCCGCTCAAGTTATCGAGCAGTACATTGTCAGCTCGACTCGGCGGGCCCGAGGAGGAAGCTCGTTACAACTCCTCGGTGGCTCCAGGGAGGAAGCTATATTACAACTCCCTGGTCGTTATCTTTTTCTTTCCCTCTCGAGTTGTCGAGCAGTACATTGCTTGATCGGCTCGGCGGATCCGAGGAGGAAGCTCGTTACAACTCTCCGGTTGCTCCAGGTAGGAAGCTTATTACAACTCCCTGGTTGTTATCATTTTTTTTTTATTTTTTTTTTTCGCCCGAGTTGTCGAGCAGTACATTGCTTGCTCGGCTCGGCGGATCCGAGGAGGAAGCTCATTACAACTCCTCGGTTGCTCCAGGGAGGAAGCTTATTACAACTCCCTGGTTGTTACCTTTTTTTTTTTTTTTTTTTCTATCCCGCCGGAGTTATCGAACAGTACATTGTCTGCTCGGCTCGGCGGGTCCGAGGAGGAAGCTCGTTACAACTCCTCGGAGGCTCCAGGGAGGAAGCTTATTACAACTCCCTTTTTTTTATATTTTGCTCTCCTGCCGGGATGACGAGCAACACACTGCATACGCTCGCCCAGACAAGCTCTCGGAAGAGTTTCACTCGACTCCTGATTAATAATTGTTTCTCCCGCCGGGATGACGAGCATCGCCTAGCATACACTCTCCCGGTCAGGCACTCGGAAAAGTTTCACTTAACTCGGAATAATAATTGTTCGAGCTGTCGTGATGACGAGCAGCGCCTAGCATACACTCTCCCGGTAAGGCACACGGAAAAGTTTCACTTAACTCGGAATAATAATTGTTCGAGCTGTCGGGATGACGAGCAGCGCCTAGCATATACTCTCCCGGTCAGGCACTCGGAAAAGTTTCACTTAACTCGGAATAATAATTGTTCGAGTTGTCGGGATGACGAGCAGCGCCTAGCATACACTCTCCCGGTCAGGCACACAGAAAAGTTTCACTTAACTCGGAATAATAATTGTTCGAGCTGTCGGGATGACGAGCAGCGCCTAGCATATACTCTCCCGGTCAGGCACTCGGAAAAGTTTCACTTAACTCGGAATAATAATTGTTCGAGTTGTCGGGATGACGAGCAGCGCCTAGCATACACTCTCCCGGTCAGGCACACGGAAAAGTTTCACTTAACTCAGAATAATAATTGTTCGAGCTGTCGGGATGACGAGCAGCGCCTAGCATACACTCTCCCGGTCAGTCACACGGAAAAGTTTCACTTAACTCGGAATAATAATTGTTCGAGCTGTCGGGATAACGAGCAGCGCCTAGCATACACTCTCCCGGTCAGGCACACAGAAAAGTTTCACTTAACTCGGAATAATAATTGTTCGAGCTGTCGGGATGACGAGCAGGCATAAGCTCGCCCGGACAGGCTCTCGGAGGAGTTTCACTCAACTCCTGATTAATAATTTTTCGAGTTGTCAGGGTGACGAGCAGGCATAAGCTCGCCCGGACAGGCTCTCGGAGGAGTTTCACTCAACTCCTGATTAATAATTTTTCGAGATGTCGGGGTGACGAGAAGGCATAAGCTCGCCCGGACAGGCTCTCGGAGGAGTCTCACTCAACTCCTGATTAATAATTTTTCGAGCTGTCGGGGTGACGAGCAGGCATAAGCTCGCCCGGACAGGCTCTCGGAGGAGTTTCACTCAACTCCTGATTGCTAATCACTAATGTACATGCAAACTTTTCTAATGGAGTATATTTGGTCTCCACATCGTGGAGTGCTTTGCTGTAATGGTAGATTGGTCTGTGTACCTGCTCGTCAGCTCGGACCATCACTTGACTCATCGCGCATTCGGTTGAAGCCAGATATATGAATAACTTCTTCTTTTTTTTGGCTCAAAATCCAAACGGGGATCTAAGTCGTCATCCTGTCTAGCAGATCTTTATTCGTTATGCCCGAGTTCTTCAATCGAGATTTGTAATTGGAAATCATGTCCATCACATGGACTCCTTGGTTCGTCTTACACCGAATCCGCCTTTACCATCTTCTGGTCTCTACTTGTCCATCTGATCGGACTTCCAACAATGGCTTCTTGGTCGACGATAAGCTTTCTGCCAGACCACCTTCTCGTGAGCTTTGTTCGTCAAAATTGGGGATCTTTCTAGGTGAACAACCATGTTGGGGTATTTGATGGCCGCACCCATCAAATACCCCAGTGTTTACTTGTGGAGATCGTTTCGGGTGAAACATTTCGTTTCCAAAGTCGATTCAGTTGGTGTTCGGCTCCTTGCGATTCTCTTGGAACTCTGGCTTCTGTTAGGCGGATTACTGCCTACCTCCCTTTTGAACAACTCTACCATTCTTCAGAATCTTGTTGCTCGGTTCGTAGGCTCTATAAGTGTCCACTGGTCTTGCTCTTCGCCATACATGACAGGCGAACGTGTTTCTAGCCCTCCCGAGACCATCGGGAATTTTCCTTTATCACGGGCGTCTCTGCTCCCATACTCGGCGGCATCGGCGATCAGCCAAACTATTTTGATTATACCCATTTCGGGCTTCTAATATGCTAATCTCTTAAACCGCTAGACTGTTAAGCTGCTAATCTACCAAGCGGCTAAATTGCTCGTCTACTTAATAGTCGGACTGCTAAACTACCGAATAGCCAGACTACCGAACTGCATAACTGCTAGTCGTTTAAACTCTTGAACTGCTTAACTACTCGTCCAACGCTCGAGGGTCACCCCTCCTTCTAGCGCCAATTGTTAACGGTCGAAAAATCGGATAAGCTTTCAACCGAACAAGTATATTGTGATTTTGAGGTTTGGACGAACAAGCTAGCAGAAAATGACGATTAGACTAGCAAAACAGTAAATGACGAGTAGAAAGTAGAGAGCATAAATGTTTGTATTATTATCTCCGTTTTTCGGGAATTGTGTTGTGTCCAGTAAATACAAATGGCTCAACTATTTATAGTAGGGGGATTAAGGTTTCTAAAGATGTTATTGGGCCCTTTCTTTATTGGGCTTTATCATGTACAAAGTCGCTTTTACCCTTGTCATTTTACAAGGGTAGTCATCTGCTATCTTCCATGTCTGCTTGTCTGTCCGACCTCGAGATTCGAACAACCAGCCTCTTGTTCTGACTCCTCAGATGTTTTCAGTCGGGCAGACCATTAGACCATCAGGAGGGCTTCTCAGCTGTCTCTGGTCGGGCAGACTAGCAGACTACCAGGAGGGCTTCTCAGTTGTCTTTGGTCAGGTAGACTAGCAGACTACCAGGAGAGCTTCTCAAGTGTCTCTGGTTGGGCAGACTAGCAGACTACCAGGAGGGCTTCTCAGCTATCTCTGGTCGGGCAGACTAGCAGACTACCAGGAGAGCTTCTCAGCTATCTCTGGTCGGACAGACTAGCAGACTACCAGGAGAGCTTCTCAAGTGTCTCTGGTTGGGCAGACTAGCAGACTACCAGGAGGGCTTCTCAGCTATCTCTGGTCGGGCAGACTAGCAGACTACCAGGAGAGCTTCTCAGCTATCTCTGGTCGGGCAGACTAGCAGACTAACAGGAGAGCTTCTCAATTGTCTCTGGTTGGGCAGACTAGTAGACCATCAAGAGAGCTTTTTAGTCGTCTATGGTCGGACATACTAACAGACTACCAGGAGAGCTTCTCAAGTGTCTCTGGTTGGGCAGACTAGCAGACTACCAGGAGGGCTTCTCAGCTGTCTCTGGTTGGGCAGACAAGTAGACCATCAAGAGAGCTTCTTAGTCATCTCTGGTCGGGCAGACTATCTGACTACCAGGAGGGCTTCTTAATTGTCTCTGGTCGGGCAGACTAGCAGACAATCAGGAGAGCGACGTTCTATAGTTGGGAGAACAAGCCTTCCCGTGTCCGTCATGCCCGTCTGGTCACCAATAGTCATCAACCAAAGTGCGGATGAAAAGATAAGGAGTAAGTCCTTGGTCGCTCATCCCTTCCTCGTCTGTTCACCTTTATTGCTTGAATCGCTCAGGTGGGCCGAAGGACCCGATTTTACGTTGGGCTTATATCGTGGGCCGGTCTATTGGGCCTCAGTAAAAATGGGGTACAACACATACTTCATTATTGTCATGTTTCATGCGTCATTATTTTGCATTAAAATCTATTAGTCATTGTTCATTCTTTTTGGTTCATAAGTATGTGTTTTTCATTGTTTTTACTTTTTCATGTAATTTATTATGTTGATGATGATGATTACTTGGTTGATGTTTTTGCTAAAAATGATGTATCATAAACATGAATATGAAGGATCATACCCTCTGAAAATGAAGTTCTAAAGATGAAGGTCTTTCACAAAAATAAAGTTCCAAATCCACTATCAAATACAATATCTAAAACCAATATATTTTACAATTTACAATAATCAAAACCCAAATCCCAAAAAACAATATTTGTTTCAAATGAGTAGAGTAGAGAGCAGAAAATCCAAAGTCTTGTACTCCAACATCTTGTGAAATAGGTTGAACTTTTTAATCTTCCAAACACACTATCTCTTACACTCCAAATGTCCATCTGAGAAACCTTGCCTATTTATTTTTTAGGATACAAAATGACAAATAACAGAATGAGAAACGTAACCAATCTGTTACAAAAATGAAGTTTCAAATCCACTATCAAATACAACATCCAAAACCAATATTTGTTACATTAATCAAAATCCAAAATCTCAAAAACCAAAATTTTGTCGAAATGAACTCTTGTAAAAAATTCAAAGTCTTGTTGAACTCTTTAATCTTCTAAACCATACTATCTCACTATCATCAAGATCAACAGAATGAAGTATGAAGATTTAGTGTTCCATCATCAAGATCAACAACGTGATTCGACTCCTTGGCATCTAAAAAACACATAAACTCATAACTGTAAATTAAACTTAAATGAAGGTTGACATATTACAAAATAAAGGTTGTCAGAAAAAAAAATTATTAATTATATATATAAAAAATACAGAGAAGTTTCACAATTACAAAAAGTACCCTGGAGGTTTGATTATGTGATAAATGTATGGGGTTATCTGTAATATTTCTACACATGTAATGGGATGTTTTGAAGTGTTTTTGCTTCTGAAGAGGCAAGGGGTAAAAGTTAAATACACAATCAAACTTGATTTATTATTATTTTATTTTGTAACTTCACACAAATAAATGGGGATTTATGTGCAATAAGAATAATTCTCCTCGAGGTAATTTTCGTAACTAGTAACATTCAAGACTAGACACGAAATGATTGTCGAATTATATAACAAGTAGAAACGAATTGATATTGATGAAATACACCATCCTATTCCTAAAGATGATAGGTAAAATATCAAGAGCTAATTAGGCGTTCAAATTAAAATTGGCATTTATAAAGCAACAGCAACAAAAGACAAACCAAGAATGTGCACACACAAAGATATCATGGACACCACTAAGGAAGACCAACTCTCTAAATGAGTCGAGAAGTAAATTAAAAAGAATATCAGACAGAAAAATTTTTTAGTAAGAAACCGCTCATTTGATTCACTTACACCTGAAGTATCATAGTTTGTATTTGTATTTTGCTTTGGATTTCATACAAAAGCATCAGGTTTAATTGCAAAATTAGATGAATATCCTACTCTACAATTACTAACAATTTAAAAACACATAATCTATATCAACAACGTGATTCCACCCAATAGCATCAAAAACACATAAAAACATACAATTCGAAAACATCCATATTGATGGAATTGACATATCTTCGACCGTAATCGATGACAACCCAACAAATTGGCCATTGTTATGAATCAAACAGAAGATGGAGAGCAGATGAATCGAAAATCGCGGTGAATCGCGTCGGTGAATCGAAAATTGCGGTGATGTTGCGGTGATCGGCGACGACACTCAATCGCGGAATCGAAGTTGAACGAGGACGATCTCAAGCAAACGATGAAGAAGATGAAACACAACTCGATGATGATGGCGGTGAATTGTGGCGGTTGCGATGGCGGAGAATCACGGCTGCGGGTGTGTTCTGCTGTGAGAGAGAGAAAGTGAAAAATTGGAAGAAAAAAAAAGAAGAAAAAAGTCCTAACCTAATTGACCGGTAATTATATACCGTTGACCGGGTGTAAGATGTGCATCTTGCATTTGAGAGCAAGATATAAATTGCCCATAAAGTGTGCACGTTTTTTTTGGGTTTTTAGGTTTATAAAAATATTTTTACTATGTAAAGTGTATAAATAAAAAAAGTCTTATCATTACTTTGGGATAATAAAAAAAAGTAAAATGTGATAGAAGACGAAAAAAGTATATACTGATAGTATGTTGTGTAGTATTATTATATAAACATACAAACACAAATACTCTATCGTCAAAATATTCTCCAAAATAGGCTCGTCTGAGTTTTCTTGATCTAGAAGAGCTTGTCCATTTTGGAATACTTTATTTTTCTTACTTTTCAGTCTCAAGATAGTTTTTTTTTGTATAGATCAAGAAGTTTATATATTCACACACACATGTTCGATGTCCATTTTGAGATACTTTATGTTTCTTACTCTTCAGTCCCAAAATAGTTTTTTTTATAGGCTCGAGAAATTTATATACTCACACACACATGTTTCGAGTCAATTAAACTTTACTCATAATTATTTTATTTTTTACTTTAATATATATTTTTAAAATTAACATTTTTTTTAACCTTCCTAATTTGAAGGCATCACCGAGTAATATATATATATATATATATATATATATATATATATATATTTCATATGTTTTAATTAATTAATATGCAAATAATCAAATTAAAAAATAGTGGTTTGTTTATTTTATAAAGATAATATAGATGCACTTTTCTCGAGTTAATTAGAAACAATGACATAATTAAATACAGCAGTAACTAAAGGACCTGTTTTTTGGACTGAAACTGTGTGAATTGAACTTAAGCGATTTGAACGTATATTTTATATTTAAAATTATAGATTGAAATTATTTTTATTTTTATTTTTTTTAAATGAATTGAACTGAACTGAAGCAATCTGAACTAAATTGAACTGGACTGAAATTAAGTCCAAAAGAACAGGCGGCGAAGCTAATTTAACAAGTTCGTCTTCCACTCTCAAATCCGAAACTATTTCAACAAGTATCTCTTCCTCTTCGGGATCAGTGTAGTCTTCGTCGTATACGTGGAATGTCTTGCGAATCTCGTCCGGAGTCTTACCCCTCATCAATCTTATTCCGCCTTCAACTGCAAGATCAAGCAAACGCTTCATGCCCAGATCGGCTGCAACCTGCAGATTAATTAATTAATATTTATACAAAATTCCACAAATTAATTTTATAAATTACAAAATATATATATATATATATATATATATATATATATATATATATATATATATATATATATAAAAGCAGCTAGCTAGGTTTTAATTAATTAATTAATTAAACGAGGTTTACCGAGATGAGATCAATAATCATATCTGTATTGATAATGTAACGAGTATTTATAGTTACAATTCTAATGATACACAACTAATAAAATAGGTAATGAAATATATACATGGCTATGATTAGGGAGAGTATCAAGGTAATAATATTGAGATACGCAGGAGCTGTAATCAAGGAAAATCATCAACATAATTGTAGATGATTGATCATGATTGAGTTATTTCTTATCACGCCCCCTCAAAACGGTCGGCCATGACGAAAGACCGATTTTGCGAACCAGAGAAGTATATGTGGATCGTGGGAGTGGTTTTGTGAGGGCGTCTGCGAGTTGATCATGAGTAGATATGAATGCTACACGTAGATTACCGGCTTGAACATTTTCACGAACAAAATGATAGTCTAACCCGAGATGCTTCATCTTCGAATGAAATACAGGATTTGCACTTACATAGGTGGCTCCAGCATTGTCACAATAGATAGTAGGAACATCTGAAATGGTGATTCCAAGCTCTTGAAAAAGATTGCGTAGCCATAGTACTTCAGCGGTTGCACTAGCTACGGCTCGATATTCTGCCTCTATTGAGGAACGAGCGCGTGTTCGTTGCTTCCTTGACGTCCATGAGATAGGATTTTTCCCTAAATAAACAATATAAGCAGATGTAGATATGTAGTCGTCTTTGTCTCGTGCCCAATCTGAATTCGAGAAGGCATGCAATGTGGGTGGAGAATTTTTATGGATGACTAACCCCATAGTTGACGTGCCACTTAAGTAGCGAAGAAGCCTTTTTAATGCTAGCCAATGATCCTCAGTTGGACGTTGCATATATTGAGCAAGTTTGCTAACCGAGAATGCAACATCGGGCCGAGTGAGGCTAAGATATTGAAGACTGCCGATTAGAGCTCGATATTTTGTAAGATCTTGAAGTGGCTTGCCGTCAATCATTAATGGAGGATGAGTAGAAAGAGGTGTGGGGGCTGATTTTGCATCTTCCATATTAGCCTTGCATAGAATATAAAAAATGTACTGCTTTTGACTTAGAAATAATCCATCAGAATGTGGGAGAACCTCAACCCCGAGAAAATAGGACAAGTCGCCTAAATCTTTGAGAGAGAACTTCTTTGATATATGTGTGATGAAAGCTTCAAGAACTTCTGGTGTATTGCTCGTAACAATGATGTCGTCTACGTAGACCAATAAATAAATTATTGATCCATTTGAATGTAGAGTGAATAAGGACGAATCTGAAATTGTATTCTTGAACCCGTAGTTAAGTAGAAATTGTCGGAGCTCCTTTAACCACATACGTGGGGCCTTTTTGAGACCATACAATGCCTTATTCAATTTGCACACATAATTAGGATTCATAGCATCACTGTAGCCGGGAGGTTGTATTGTATATACTTCATCAGTAAGAGTACCCTGCAAAAAAGCATTGTTAATGTCAAGTTGGCGCAAAGACCAACCTTGACTCACCGCAAGAGATAATATAAGGCGAACTGTGGTTGGCTTAAGTGCTTAACGACGGGACTAAATGTCTCGTTATAGTCTAGTCATGGCCGTTGATGAAAACCCATTGCCACAAGACGAGCTTTGTATTGCTTGATGGTACCATCGGGATGTCGTTTTATACGAAATACCCATTTGCACCCAACTGTATTTTTAGAGGTGGATGGTGGGACAAGATTCCACGTTTTGTTTCGAATGAGAGATGCAAACTCTTCATCCATAGCTTTCCTCCAAATTGAGCTTTTAAGGGCTGAGCAAGTGTTTTTGGCTCAGTGTCAAGGAGAGTAGCTGGCTCATTTTTGGTCATAGTAGCAAGAAGATTGAGTTTATCAATCGGCTTTTGAATATTGTTACGAAGCCTAGTGATCATGGTGTGAGTAGGAGGTGGTGGTTGAAGTATTGCTGTAGCGGAAGGAGTGGGTGTGGTAGTGGTGGAAATGGAATGTGGAGGTGTTGGAGTGTGTATATGATTTGTAGAAACAGTGTGTGAAGAAAGTGGAATATTCAGCACACCACTCTTCAATTAAAGGTTCCAGTGGTTTTTGTGGTGAGAGAATGTCAGAATAAGGAAATTTGGTTTCGACAAAGTGGACATGTCGTGAGGTATATATTCTTTTTGTTTTGAGATCTAAACAATAATAAGCACTTTGAGTGGAAGAATAACCCACAAATATGCACGGAATGGATTTTGGATCAAGTTTATGTTGAGTATAAGGTTTTAACCAAGGATAGCAAAGACACCCGAAACTTCGTAATTTATTATAATTCGGCAATTTTCCGAAAAGCTTGAGATATGGGGAGGCATTTTTCAAGGTCTCTGTGGGAAGGCGGTTGATAAGATAGACCGCCGTAGTACATGCATTGGTCCAATATTCCAATGGCATAGAAGCATGTGAGAGAAGGGAAAGACATGTCTCAACAATGTGTCGATGACGCCTTTCGGAATAGCCATTATGTTGGGGAGTATGAGGAGGAGTAGTAAGATGTGATATACCATTAATCAATAAATATTCTTTAAGTGCCTCATATTCACCACCATTATCCGAGTATAAGGTAATGAGAGGAAGTTGGAAGAATTTTTCAACTAATGCTTTATATCGAATAAAAACGTCTTTGGTGTCGGACTTTAGTTTCAAGGGATAAAACCATATATATTTGGTATAATGATCAACAAAAATAATATAATATTTGTAACCATCATGAGAATAAATGGGGGAGGTCCAGAGATTTGCATGTGAGAAAGGGAGTTTATGACTCTTATTGCAAGCACATGAGTTACAATTTAAAGAGGAGATGCTGGAGACATTGAGATTATTGGTAGAGATAAGCTTCTTAAAAACTTTAAGAGAAGGATGGCCTAATTTATGATGCCAATTCAGAGGGTTGGTGATTGTGCTTGTGAAAACTTGAGGCAAAGTAGGTTTGATTTCATAGATTCCTGACTTAACCGGACCCTGGAAGAGAGATATTCCTGTGTTGAGATCCTTCACAGAAAAAGAATGGGGTAAGAATTCAATGGAAACATTATTGTCTAGACAAAATTGAGAAATAGAGATGATGTTACGAGACATAGAGGGAACACAAAGGACATTATTTAGTTTTAGAGGAGAGGAGGAATGTGAAAGAGTAAGAGAGCCAATGTGAGATATATATAAGCATGTACCATCACCAATAATAAGTTCCTCGGTGCTATCGTAAGGGGCATGAAGAGATAAATTTTGGAGGTCAGCCGTGACATGGTGAGAGGCACCACTATCGAGCAACCATGTTGAGGAGGATGAAGAGTCGGGTAGGGTTACCGCATGAGCTTGAGGCGCATTAGGCGTGTGAGAGGAGGACTTCGCATAGTGAGTCTGATGCGGTGGAGCGACATTGGGGAGTCGTTGAGTGAATATAGGGCATTATGCGACAACATGTCCTTGCTCTCGGCACCATTGACATTTACCTAGAAAAGGACGAACTTGCTTAATGGGATTAGTACCACGATTGGGCAGAATACCTGGGCCATTAGATCGACCAAAGTTGCGATTTTGTGGGCGAGTAGAAGTCGCATAAGCTGTTGGGGGTAACGATGAATTTGCCCGAGCTTGTTGGATAGTGAGTTCTCGATTTATCAATTTCTCATGCAAATCTTCGAAAGAAATCGGAGTGTCCCTGCCATTGACAGATTCAATGATGGAGTTGTAAGGAGTGTCAAGGCCAAGGAGTATACGATCAATTAAGTCCTCATGCTCAATCGGTTTGCCGAGGATCGCCAGGTGGTCTGCACATGCCTTAACAGCTTGCATATATTCAGTGATGGTTTGATTTCCTTTGGATATGCGATTGAACTGGTCCTTCAATTGCTTGATGTGTCCGCTACTCGGGGTTGCATAAGTTTTTGTAAGATTATCCCATATATCCTTGGTGGTTTTTGCTTGAGAGACAAGTGGAATGAGGGGTTGAGAAAGAGTGCCGACAAGAGCGCCAAACAAAAGTTTGTCTTGCTTGATCCAAAATACATACATTGGAGTAGGATTAACAACACCATTAGTAGTAATAGTATGTGGAGGTGAAGGAAGAGATCCATAAACATATTTAAACAAATCATGACCAATAAGAATGGCCTCCATTTGCATTTTCCATGACAAATAATTTGTGGGGGTGAGTTTGATGGTGTTTTGGATGTTGATGAAGGTAAATGGTTTGGTTGGGTCGTTGACGTTAGGGATTTGATCGGGAGGAGCAGTGTTTGTCATTAGTGAATCGTGAAGAGAAAAAAAGAGAGATTTTTTTTTTTTTTGAGATTTTGGATCAAATCTCTAATACCATAAAGAGAATAGAGACGAATTGATAATCTGTATTGATAATGTAACGAGTATTTATAGTTACAATTCTAATGATACACAACTAATAAAATAGGTAATAAAATATATACATGGCTATGATTAGGGGGAGTATCAAGGTAATAATATTGAAATACGCAGGAGCTGTAATCAAGGAAAATCATCGACATAATTGTAGATGATTGATCATGATTGAGTTATTTCTTATCAATTCGGTGTCAAAGTCTTTGAAATCCGTATCGAAGGTCGAGTCATGCTGATGTCGCCAGAAGTCGATGACTTTGGACAAAACCTCGGAGGTGACGTCGAGCAGATAGATGGGCTTGTCGGCGCAGTTGTTCTCGATCAACTGCTTTATCGTCTGCGACACCATCATAACGACCTCTTCCACCTCGAAGGTTTCATTGTCGGAGCTAATCAACGTAATCATCTTCTAGGGTTATTAAACAGATTTCCTTTTTAATTATAGTATTTATAGTGGTTTTGAAGGTTTTATTTTTGGCTAAATTTATTTACGCCTACTATAAGAATAGACAAAAGAAAAACAATAATTTGAATAAATTGATTCGAAACAAAAAAAAAAAAAAAACAGAATTATACTCTCAAAGTTTATTAATGTATTATTATGGCCATCGTAAATTGTTATCATTCAGTTATGTAAGATTGTACTTGTTATTATGCAGTGAAAAAGTCAATTGTTATCATTCAATTATGTAAAATTGCAATTGTTATTATGCAGTGAAAAAGAACATTACGGTTACACATTTTACATTTTACCTCTGTGTAGGATTCAATTCATAGATTCTATGGTGTAAGATTGCACTTGTTATTATGCTGTGAAAAAGAAATAGTACACATTTTACCTCCGATCAGGATTCAATTCGTAGACTAGTTTCACATAGACCCCTTCTATCGCCTCCCTTTGTCGCTTGCCAAACCACACGATGATGCGTTTTTCCGAACAATTCACTTTTAACATTTTCTTGAATCAAGAAGAAACAAAGAAAAACAGAGAAAAAAGAAAAACAATTACACATGATGAATATATGAGATTTCATAGTCATAAGTTTCCACAAAAATCACAGTTCAATAAAATTAAAATTAAACGAAAGCCGCCTCTATACTGGCTTTCTTTGCCATCTTACAAACCGGGCACGAATCGAGAAACTCGTCGCACTCTCTGCATGAGCACAGATGCCGGCAGGGGAGCATGATCACCCGCGACTCGCTCCGCCCGCACCACTTACAAATCAACCTACCATCATCCAACATTAATAATATTCCTTTTTTTCCTTCTTCTTCTTTTTCGTCGCAGCACGACTCAGCGTCGTGGGCCCAGGCGGCTTCTCTGAGCCGCTGAGTCAGCGACAAAGCCACCGACTCGTTCTCCCTGGCCACCCTCTGCCACTTCTGGCTCTCCGACTCCATCCGACTCAAGAACTCGTGGAGCTCCAAGCTTCTTCTAGAAGCTCTCTCGATCTCCATTTCCTTCTGGGCGATCAGGAATCGGACCCTCGATTCGTATGCCGACATCTGCTGGTTCCTCTGCTCTTGCAACGCCATCCTCAGTCTCTCGTTCTGTTTAATTTCAAAATCAAGAAACTTAAGGCCGCGTTTGGCTCCACTTCTAAACCAAAAAAAATATATAAAACTGAATCAATGAATGGATTAATTTACCTGTGAATTGATGTACATGTCGATCTCGATTCTCTGGGCGGCGGCGACGTCAACATGAGAAAAGGCGGGTGTTTGTGCCGGTTGTACTCTGTGCATCAAATGTTGTTCTTGAGAAATGAAACAGAGCGCATTGTCCATGAGGAGGTAAGTATTATCTTGAGCAAGACTCGGATACATCTGAGATTGGATACCCATTTCCAGATTCAATTTTGGACAATAAATATATTCATTAATTAATTAATTAATTAATGGAATATTTTTTCCAACACAAATTGAGCGGAAAAAAAAATTGTTCAAGCAAATAAAGTAGGGGTTCGGTTGAAAACAAGACAAGTTTGATTTGTTCTTTGTTTGGGTGATTGATGGACAAATATTTGAATGGACTTTATAAGAGCATCTCCAACCGATACCAAAAATTTATTTTGGAGTAGGGGAGATGCTCCAACCGATACCAAAACATAAACCAATTATTGGTTTATAGGTGGAACCCACACAAAAAATACTTATATTTACGTTTACCGTAAACTCAAACCAAAAACTATTTTTTATTTATAAAATGATTATTTTTTTTTACAAATTAATAAAAATAACTTATCAATTATTTTTTAGTATCTTATCTAATATCTTTTGTAATTTAATTTTTTTAATAATCATATCATTAATAATTAAAATAAATTTTAATAATTTTTTTTAATAATGAAATAAAAATACATATCACAATATAAAATACAATTAAATAATTAAATTATATAATTAACATTAAAAATAAAATAATAATAAACAAGATATTTTAAAAAATGCTACCAATTACAAAAACAAAAATAATTAATAATTAGTTTTTTGTGTGTTTTAATGTAATTTTTTAATAATTAAATAATATTTTATTTAGTATTATTTATATTTATTATGTTTGAAATTTTAAATTGAAAATAATATTAATTATATTTTTTAATTTAAAAAATCATTAGATAAAATTGTAAATTTGTAAAGATGTTGATTATTTATATAAATAGTATAAATAAATATATTAGAAGAATATTTAAAAAAAATTATTTTAAGTTAGAGTATTAGTTTTTCGGTTGGAGTCAAATTACTGTAAACGTAAACTTAAACTAATTTTGAGTTCGGTTGGAGTCAAATTACTGTAAACTTAAAATAAAACTTATTTTTGAGTTTAAGTTTTTGTGTTCAGTTGGAGATGGCCTAAGCCTTCTAATCCACACTAAATCAATTTTTGTTTGCCAATACCATATATATATACACATACGTACGAATCCTTCCATATCAATTGACACGCTTATTAAATTTGTAAAAGAAATATAATTATATTAATACGATACATAAAGATAAAGAGTATATATATTTAGTTTATTTATTTTAAAAAAAAAAAGTTGGTGGGGTTTTATCTTCTTGTATTCATATTAAAAAAATTGTAAGAGCATTCTAAATAATAGGTACAATTTTTAATTGACATTAAATTGTATCTAAGTATACTATTGGGGATGTAGGTACAAATCATGTGAGAGAAATTTAAGTATTAATACTACCATACTTGTTACCAATTCAAAAAATAAAAAAAGTGGACTCAAATGTTATGTTTTTATTGTATATAAATAAAATGAAAATGTATATAGTGATGAGATCTACATAAATATAAATTGTATATTGCATTGGAGAGTGTAAGTATAAATTGATAAGTATAATTTATTTTAGATGTGACACAAAATTGTACTCAAAGTGAAGTATACCATTGGAAATACTCTAATAGTTGATTCATGGACTCAAGGTCTATTTCTTGGGAACAAATTATTGTTAGCATTAAAAGTATGTTTGTTATCTCAATTTATTCACGTATTCAAGTTAGGTTTAGATATCGTGCTAAATTATTCTAAATTATTCGATAATCTCGATGGATAGTTTGTTAACGTAACGAACAAAAGTTCAAAACGGGTTTACACGAGATTATAGAAATTAATGCGATATCAAACCAAATACAAGGCGAACTTCGATAGTAACATTTGAACTGATTCGATTCGATTAGTTTAGAGGTACATCATTCAAATTAAATTAAAGTAGTTGGAAGGACATAAGATGAAGGGGAAAAAAAGGTGAAAGATGGAGGTGGGGGCTAGCAAGGATTCTAAGATTTTTCTATTTTTTGTTTTGTCTTTTATCTCATCACTCTATTCTTGTGATGCAATAAAGAAGGGTGTTGAGCAAAGGGCGTACACATGCAGATTTTGTGTATATATTTAATTCCATGTGGGGTGTAATTTTCTTTTTTTTGTGAGGAAATAAATAAATCAATTTTAAAGCTTTTACATTTATTAAATTAACATTTTTTGTGATTTGTGAAGGCTGGAGAATAGGATTCCAAACCTTTGCTCTTACAAGTTACAAGTAATTCCAAATTGGCAACTAGATATGTTTTCACTTTTCAAAGGGTATTTCTCCGATCCAAATAAATATTAATTGTCAAAACGTTACAAAAAACATTCCAAAAAAATTAAAAGTCATCAAACACAAAGTTTGCAAAGATTGAAATTTGGTTCGTAAGAGTCTGGTTCGTGTATCATGTCGTAAGCATGGTGGCGTGACAAATAACGTGCTCGTATATAGTTCATATATAGAAAGATATGATAAATTACTTGTTAGTTGAAAATTTTGACTCGTCTATATTTGAAATGTGTTTCAATAAGAGCATTATAATATCCACCTCAAATGACTTTAATGAAATCTAGCTCTATTAGTCTTATTCTTATAACGCGTCTGGCCGGATACGCACAAAGACAATTAATCAGTCGATTCAGTCCTCAATCGACATATTCAAAAAAGAAATCTGATAGTTTACAACTCTTCTTTATATAGTAATTCAACATATATATTTCTTCGCATGCACCATTAGCTTATCATTAATAGAATTGAAAAATTAACAAGAATTGAACCTAACTACTTGCTCGTTATTATTCCTAGTATAGTAGAATATATCAATGATAACAAAATTTTCAATACTCATAAATTGGGGTTCATTTGCTTGACATTTGACATGTTTGTATGATGATCACAACCTATATTTATAAGGAAAAGATAAATGCTTTTTCACCCGCAATTTATGCATAATGACAACTGCAAATCTCTATTCATGATTTTATATATATTTTTATTTATTAATTATGGGTAACCGACTATATCAAAGTTATGGATTACTATTAAAAAAAATATGTCAGCTCTATAAGTTTGTTAATTAACCTTTACCATTTCATTTTGTTTTTTACATTCATTTTTACTCCTTATTTTCTAATTAATTTATTTACATTTTTCTTAAATTTTATGTCAAACAAATTATTTATATTAGATTGCATGCAACATAAGTACACAGTAATTAAATACTGGTGTTTATAATAATTAATTAAATTGATCAAGTTGAATATTCTATTTTCTTGATTCTTCTTATCGAACATACATGCATGAAAACATGCTTGAGAAGAGTTCAAAAATTAGTATCGATTGAAAAACGCATTCTACTATTACTATATACATAACACTCCTTAATTAATCACCTGTTTTCTACATTATTATCCATTTAATGAAAAAAAAGCTGCAATTGACTTGTGTACACTAATAATTTCTTACTCTAATAATGAATGCCGTGTATTAGTTATTAGTTATATTATCCTAATTGGTTATTTAAATATACTATTATATAATAAAGTTAAATCAATAACACTTTAATTTTTTTTTTAAATAATAGTATTATCAACTTATATTTAAAATAATTTAAAAACTTTTATTAGAACTCATCTTATACTTACTTTTAACAAGAAATTAATTTTAATAACAGTTACCTATGTCTCAACTAATTATTTACTTTTTTTTGTAATTTACAAAAAAATATATATTTTTTTTCTGTAATTTGCAAAGAAAGACAATACATAATTAATTAGAACACGCAACACATATTCAATAAAAAAATGGAATGTGTGCTATATACTTGTTGATTTTTAACTAAGTCTTATCAAATAATCATTTAATATATAATAAAAGAATTAGGTAAAAAAAAATAATATTGTATGCAATTGAATTTAATTTACGGAAAAAAAACACGAAGCAAAATCCCGTGGACCAAAAAAAAATAAAAATAAAAATATATATAAAAGTATAGTAGTACGTAGTATATATAAATATATATGTACGTAGTATACAGTTATGGAGGTTTTAAAAACGATGAGACAATATAGGACCACTCTGATTTAATTATAGTTTCCCTAAAATATGGATATGGACCATTCTTACATTTAATTTCAGTAATTATTATTTCCGATATGATTAATAATTCATTTCCACTGTCGTCATTGTTACTGCCACGCCCAGATTATTTCAATTTGACCACATTAAATATATATTATTGATTTAATTGTCACAATTTAAATAACTTAAATAGAATGTTAAAAATGTTTGTTGTGTTGACAAAGTTATGTCGGTAGTATATTTTTAATATTTACATAAAAACCATCAACCTAAGACTAGTACAAACATGATGTAGGTTGAATGAAACACAGCTAGCTGAACTCGCGATTTCATACGACTATGAGACGAATCAATCGACCAAGCAAGATTTAATTAATTTTGTTAATTCTATCGATGTTTTATAATTAATCTCTACAAACTATACAATATATATGGGCAAAAAGATGTAACCCTACAATACTTGAAATGGTGATCAGATCAGATTAATTGGTTTGAATGAGCAGATCAAGCAGCCCACCATAATTGTGGTAGACGCACATTGCAGGTTCGCACAGCACCAATAATTTTGTTTCATCTGCAGTTGCAGTTGAGTTGCTTGCTGTAGTTACTATAATTTCCTATGAAAAATAAATTGATCAATGGTCCCAAATTATACATAGTGCTCTCTATATATTTATTACTTTTCAATTTTAAGATAGTTGACAATATTTTCAGTGTCTTAGTTATAATTATAGTTGACACATTTTAAAAAATAAAATAAAGGCAATTTTAAGGAAAAAAGTTTATTAATTTTTTATTAGATCGAACATTAATACTTTTTTTACTTGTAAATTAGGACTTTATATTTTTAAATTTCTTTTAGCGGAGTATTTAAATAGTTTTTATTTATGAACTAGGGCACTAATTATATTTTTGTTGACTATATTACCTTTTTGTAATAGTATAAATTTTATATTAATTAAAAATAAAAATTAATAAATATTAACGAACGTGTTTGACCGTTTTAATATTTAATTAATATAATTATAAAAATTAATCTCATAACTTGCTGTTTTTTTATTATTTATTAATAATAGTTATGTTATGAATATTATTAATTAGTGAATGAGTTTACCTTTTCTTGGTGAATAAGACAGAAATCCTACTTTGTATCTTATATAAAGGGGTCGTCTCTCCATATGAATGAAAACAATTCTATTCTCCTTGTCTCTCTTTCTACTATATTATTCTCTCTCAATTCTCTTGAGTTTATAACACGTTATCAGCACGATGTCTTAAGAAAGCTCAACCGCGTTCTTCATCGAAATTCTACTCATCCAAGATCCGAACTCAAAGGCAAGAATTTATATTTATATTTATATTTATTAATAATTATAAATATATCTACTTCTCCTCTCTTCTTCTTAAATTCATGTGTTCCCGAAAAACATTATAATCTGATATTCCTGAAGTAATATCATATGTTCCCGAAAAACATTATAATATGATATTCCTGAAGTAATATCATATGCTCCCGAAAAACATTATAATCTGATATTCTTGAAGTAATATCAAATTAATTATGTCTAAGTTCCTCCTGAAGTAATATCATATGCTCCCGAAAAATATTATAATCTGATATTCTTGAAGTAATATCAAATTAATTATGTCTAAGTTCCTGAAGAACATTATGATATGATATTCCTGAAGAATAATATCAAAAGAAAATGTTCCTGAAGAACATGATATGATATTCCCGAAGAAATATCAAAACTAATTGTTCCTGAAGAACATAATATGATATCAAAATTAAATGTTCCTGAAGAACATCGTGATATGATATTCGTGCAGAAATATCAATATCAACTTGATTATGATCATATACTAATAATCTCGAATAATATCTTTGAAAATTGACCGTGAAAGATCCAATAGTTTTGTGGAAAAATTTAAAAGAAATATAAGATCACCCGAAGTTGGTCGTACTACCAAAACGTGGTATGATTGACTCCACATTGGATTATAAGATTTTAAATATGTTGAAGCATATAATAAAGCTATTATGAAAAACATGAAAATTTGATATTCATGAAGTATTATGAAATCAATTATTTTTATTATATCAATTAAAATGAATGTTCCCGAAGAACATATACTCCGATTTAAATATTATATTGATCGTTCTGGAAGAACATCATGATTTGATATTATTCGATAAATATCAAATTAAATTGCTCCCGTAGTAGCAATAAGTTTGGAAATATCAAATTAAATTACTCTCGTAGTAGCAATAAGTTTTATATGTTCCCGAAGAACATTATTGTTGGTATATGTCCTTCGATCCTACGTGTGCAACCGATAAAGTCATAAAGGTCGTCTTTGGATGTTAATTGATAAATCGATAATATTGTGTATTGCTGGGAGCAATATAATATTGATCGATAATCATACCTACAGGGTCACACACGGACTCAATGATGATGTACGTTGCTTGTTATATATATTGATTTAGAATCAATATGTACGTGAAATTTCGCATGCATGGGATGCATGGGGTGCATGGGATGCATGTCACATGATGTGACATGGCATGCCACACAACACGATGATTTGGAGCCACATCACATGCCATGTGGCATTGGAGTTATGGTGTCCATTCAACTTCTCCATAACACCCCATAATGTGTGGTTATGACCACATAATGGTGGGGGTTACATGTGAAGTTATGGAGGTGATTATGAGTATGAAAATCTGATTTTCATCTCTCATTCCATAACATCAACATCAATTTCGAAATCCACAAGAGATAGAGAGAAAAGAGGAGTTCTTGGAGAACCACTCGAAGCCACAAGCAAGTTCGTCATTCGGGTTATTGTGCAACACGTAGAGGCCGGGCCATTTGTGCAGCTTCAACATCCGGGCGATCCAAAGGAGTGACGAGGTCATTCACAAGGAGAGCATCTAGTGGCTGATCCATTAAGGTGGTTCAATCGACTCAACACCACCTTCATCAACAACGAGGCACGCTTCACCGTATGTAAGTGTGATCGTTAATCCCTATATATATATATATATATATATATATATATATATATATATATATATATATATATATATATATATATATATATATATATTTGATGTATATATATAAACGTGTCTATACATATAATATGTGCCTAGATCTTCATGTTGTTCGTGTTCTACTATTTTACACGCTTCCGCACACACGAACAAGGTAATCGAGCGATTGGATCGGCGTCGAAAACCATCAATTGGTATCAGAGCCTAGGGCTCGTGCACACTTTTGTGTTGGACAAAATATGTTTAAAATCAACATAATTGGCTTAATTGTTTTATGTGATTATGTGATTATGTGATTAGATATAAGGCCGGCCACCGTTAGTGGTCGGGTGAATGAAATTGTCGTTTTTTACGTACGATTGGCCATAGTTTTGGAGGGCTGCGTCCCTTGGAATCTTTTGTAATAGATAGGTTTTTTATATTAAAAAATGTATTGTTCAATGTGTAAGCAATGGATTGAATCCATGGATCGACATTGGATATCGGCTCTCCGGCGAAAACGAGAAGAAACGAAGCAAAACGAAGCGAAACAGGCGAAAACCGGGCTGCTGGAGCAAAACGGCGGGTGCCGTTTGTGCTCCGGCGGTCGCCGATTAGATTCGGCGGGCGCCGTTTTGGAAACGGCGACCGCCGAAAGGCTGTTTTTTGGTCAGACAGGTTTTGTACCCTTTTGGCGGGCGCCGTTTTGGAAACAGCGACCGCCAGTGGTGTTCGGCGCCCGCCGTTTGTGAAACGGCGGGCGCCGTTCGTGGTTTTTGGGTACGGAATAGGTTTGACCAAAATCGGCGGTCGCAGAACTGAAACGGCGGGCGCGGACCAGTCCAGAAGATGTTCAAGGCCTGTTTTGTTGTTTTAATCTTTTCTTTTGAGAGTTGTGAGGTTCTAGGGGCCTTTCGATTACGTATTTAATTGCTTTGCTAGTTATAGGATGTTTTATGTTATAAATGTTCAACTTACATATAAACACCTATGCATGCAAGTTCCCAAAATAATGAGTATAATGTCTTGTCCAAAAACATCACACTCATGAAGCCCTCGATCATAAGTTGGTAGGTCCGCCTCAGCGGGGTACTACTTGTTATCTTGGGATAAGTGGGAGTAAGGGTTAGACCTTTACACGTGACTTTGGTTTTCTCATCGATAGATCCACTGCAGGCGTGGCTATCGAGACATGAGATGAGAATAAGATTCTCGTCGACCGAGAGTGATATTAGATATCATTGACATGGGTATGTCTACCTATCTTGAAATACTTAAGTGCGGACTCAGACGGCTTAAATATTTA
This sequence comes from Euphrasia confusa, assembly GCA_954870475.1. Classification (NCBI taxonomy): domain Eukaryota; kingdom Viridiplantae; phylum Streptophyta; class Magnoliopsida; order Lamiales; family Orobanchaceae; genus Euphrasia; species Euphrasia confusa. The sequence goes on along the minus strand of OX940949.1, from coordinate 47,564,361 downwards.
CAAGATGAGGATCTCGGGATCGTTTTGTTCTAAGGGACAATGATATTGGATATCAATTGAACAAAATGAAATAAATAAGTACAATTGTTAGACAACCTTATTTGTTTACCGCTTTGTGGATGTTTACATATTTTATGTATCTTTCTTTTGTAGTTTATCATGTCAAATATCAACTCAATTCAAGTTTGGTTCAATTCTTGATTGTGAAAAATTGAACAAAACAAATTTTCTTGATCGACAACGTAATTTGAGGATGGTCCTCAAATACGAATACAAAGAGAATGTGTTAGACTACCAATTCCTATGATATCATTGAACAACTCAATAGCAAGTTCGGGGAACATACTGTGATTGAGCGATTCGGTATGACCAGGGTCATCGCTTCAGCTAGGATGGAAAAATGGAAATCTATGGGATCACATGTGCAACAAATGATTGAATTATTTGCTTCAAATGACCGCCTAGATTTTTCCTATGATGATTAGTTGGCAACCGATTTCATACTTCAATCTCATGATGGTTATAATGCCTTTAGGATAAATTTTCCATATGAATGGTTTGAAGAAATCGCTTCGTGAGCTCCACGGGATGCTCAAGGCTGCTGAGTCGGCGATAGAGAAGGACCCTAAGAGGGAAATTCTTATGATATGTGATAGGGTATTCAAAAGAGCATGGGCAAGAAGGCTACTAGGGTTCCTAGGGAATCTCAATGCGTCTACTGCAAAAGTGTTGGACACTACTTGCAAACATATAAAATTTCATATTTTATTCAATTTCAAAACAAATGCCTGATTTGTCTTTCATGTGATGGATTCTAAAGTTAAGATTATTTACACCTCGGGGAGTGATTTAATCCAAAACACTTAGTTCATCAATGACACAAATTAGAGACTTTCGAGCCATGGGATGGCGTGAATCGATTCTCGGGTTGGCTCCCTCATATTTTATGAGAGATATGGCTTCAATTGCATGATAATATAGCTTGTTAGAAAACTTTGATTTTCACTTACGATTTATCACGTTTTGACATTGAGATAATTTTGAATGGGAAATTTGAATGAAACTCAATTATTGGGAATAATTGAATTTGCCCAAAGTTCAAAGAAGATGTGAAGAACGAGGTTGCTTAATCTTCAGGTATTAATGATATAGACATTAAACTTCACAAATTCTACTTCTTGGGTATTGGATTCCAAATGTGGTTCTCACATTTGTATGTGGAGGAACTACATAGAAGTGTAAGTTTGGTGAGTAGAGATGTCGATCTACGGGCGAGAAATGAAGCGAATGTCGCTGCATTAGCCGCATGATCATATGATGTTGTTTTGCCTTAGGGCCTTGTTTTAGTATTATAACTATGTAATTTCGTACCTTCAATAAACAATGAATATTGGTTCAGTATTGGATACTGATGGATTAGTTTTTCACTATTAAATAGTTTGGTAACTATTTTAATTGTGAATTATTCTTTGTTTTGGTACGATTATTATATTGTTTATGTATACTTTAAACTTGACAAATCATATATAACATTAACACTAAAGTCCGAATCGAATAAGTCTCAATGAGACATAACTATAACATTGTTGATTAGGTCAAATCATAATCTAAATATGTAACGAAGCTTTTTTTAGAATGCATTCTAGAATCATTTGACTTGGAGTCATTTGATACATGTGAATGATGTGTGATGAACAAGATAACAATGTCATCTTTCTTGGAGAAAGGAGAACATGTGAGTGATTTATTAGGGATGATCCATACTGATGTATGTGGAACCTATCAGTTCAGAAGCACATGAAGGTTATGTTTCGGAAAAGAGAAAACAAACTATATTAGATATAGTTCGACCATTCGATGAGAGGTCTAAATGAACTACTGGTCTCTTTTGGGAACACATGATTCTAGACTTCAACTAATACACTGAATAGGACGCTGTCAGATGTTGTTGATAAGACACCATACTAGGTATGGAAAGGGAGGGTCCCTAAATTGTTTTCATCAAGATTTGAGGTTCTAAAAGCTTCTCTGATGAGATTTATCTCTATAGAGATTGAACTCAATTGGGATAAAAGTTTCTTTATGGTATCCATAAGAAACTCGAGGGTACAACTTCTACGATCTATCTGAGAATAATATTTTGTTGCTCGAGATAGTGATTTTCTTGAAAAAGAGTAATCTTTCCTAGAAAGTCAGTGGGAGCTCAGTTGTCTTGAACGAGGTTCAAGTAGAACAAACTGATATGGATACTTAAGACTTGGTCGAGAGTACTCCAGTGGTTTTGGAAACCACACCTAATCCTCGAAGGTCTGGAAGGGTTAGAACTCAACCTGACAGATACTTAGGTATTCTGACAAATGAGAGCTATGAAGTCATGCTTTTAGAAAGCAATGAACCTTCGACCTATACCCAAGCTATGACGAGTCCAGATTCCGAGAAATGGCAGGGTGCCATGAAATCCGAAATGGAATCGATGTCTGAAAATCAAGTTTGGAACTTGGTAGATTTGCTTAAAGGGGCTAGGCCCATTGGATGCAAATGGATTTATAAGATAAAAACAGACATGGGTGGAAAACCTAGTGTTTTCAAAGCAAGGTTGGTGGCAAAAGGATTTAATCAAATTCACAAAGTGGATTATGATGAAACCTTTTCACCAGTTGCTATGATCAAATCCATTCAGATTCTCTTAGCCATTACTGCTCATTATGATTATGAGATATGGCAAATGGATGTTAAAACCGCCTTCTTGAATGGGATTCTAGAAGAGGATGTGTTTATGACACAACCAGAGGGTTTTATCGATCTTAATAAGGTTGGAAAATTATGCAAGCTTATAGTTCCATTTATGGAATAAAGAATGCATATCGGAGTAGCAATCTTCAGTTCAATGAATCCATACTGGGATTTGGATTTCAGAGGAACTCTGAAGAGTCTTGTTTTACAAGAAGATCAGTGGGAGTTACGTTGTGAGACCCGTACAATTTTAAATGTCAATTATCAACAATATTAATAATAGCAATAATATTAATGATAATAGTAATAATAATAAGTAAATAATAAGAAATAAAATAATACAAACCGCCATAAAAAGGAGGGCTACTTAGTGGATAAGTCTGATTAATATAAAAAAAAAAGATGGGAGATGAGAACAAGAACACACAACATACGGAGGAAGAGAGAAGCCCAAAGCTTGGGAGTTGGCAGCAAGAGAGGTCCGTAAGAGGAGATAGATTCGCAGTGATTTTTTCCATTCTTCAAATCAGATTGCACGGGAGGCAAGTATCGATTATATAAGATTGAGATTCGAATATTTACATCTCATTTCTGGAGATAGTTGCATATGGTGTTGTGTACGAAGCTCAGATCCAGTACGACATTTCATCCAAAGACGAATGAGAAATCAGAGCGAACGATACATACGCTCGATGATATGTTAGGAGCTTGTATGATGGAGTTTACGGGTGGTTGAGAAAACAAAAATACATCTACCGTTGATTGAGTTTGCTTATAATAATAGCTTTCTCAGTAGTAATGGAATGATACCATTTGAAGTATTCTATAGTCGACAGTGTCGAACAACAATTTGTTGGAAAGAGACTGGAGAAAAGAAAGTGGAGAGTCGGGTTTTTGATCCTGAGTTTATCAACAACACATTGGCTAAGGTTGATTGTATTTATGAGAAATTAAAAAAGTCACAAAATGGTTAGAAATCTTATGTTGGTCAACAACGTCATGAGTTAGAATTTGCAGTAGAGACTGTATTTTTTTAAGTATCTTCGTTGAAAGGGGTATTAAGAGTTGAGAAGCAAGGGAAGTTGATTTCAAGATTCATTGGGCCATTTGAGATTACCAAGAGAGTCGGTATATCAACATATCGATTGAGATTATAAGAAGAGTTAACACGATTACATAATGTATTTCATGTGTCGATGTTGAGAAAATATGTTGCAGATACGTTTCATGTATTAAAGACGATTCCAGTGGAGTTGGACGAGAACTTGTCATTAGAATAGAAGCCAGACGCTATACTTAATCGCCAGAAGAGGGAATGAGAAATAAAATCATCTCGATAGTCAAGGTGTTGTGGAGTAGTTAGACGATTGAGGAGATGGCATGAGAAACGAATAAAAAATATGAAGAAGCAATATCTTGAACTCTTTGACTACGGTATGTAAATTTCGGGACGAAATTTTATTAAGGGGGGGGGGAGAATTGTGAGACCCAAATTTCGGGACGAAATTTTATTAAGGGGGGGGGGGGGGGGGGGGGGAGAATTGTGAGACCCGTACAATTTTAAATGTCAATTATCAACAATATTAATAATAGCAATAATATTAATGATAATAGTAATAATAATAAGTAAATAATAAGAAATAAAATAATACAAACCGCCATAAAAAGGAGGGCTACTTAGTGGATAAGTCTGATTAATATAAAAAAAAAAGATGGGAGATGAGAACAAGAACACACAACATACGGAGGAAGAGAGAAGCCCAAAGCTTGGGAGTTGGCAGCAAGAGAGGTCCGTAAGAGGAGATAGATTCGCAGTGATTTTTTCCATTCTTCAAATCTGATTTTGTTGAACATAGAAGTTGTTTGTAATGAGGCGTACGGAGAGTCCGAAAATGAGACGAATTGTACCGAAACATAAAATGATGACGTGATCTAGCGACGACGGAGTGAACGAGGCACAAGACTGAGGCGAGAGATAGTTTGTAGAGTTCGTGACAACGACATACACAGGTGGGTAAAGCATAACCTAAATATTTGTGTTATTATATGATTGTGTGAATCGAGTATCTATGATATCTCGTATTTGTGTGCTACTTTTTGTGATGTGACATGTTGTGATGAGACGTAATGTGGCGTGTTTTGATGGGAAGTGATGCTTTGCGATGTGATATGAGTTTTGTGAATTGTATATTGTGAACTGACTTGTGTGGATAAATTTGTGACTGATTATGTGCTATATGTGAATAATACATGATTATCTGATATGATGTGATAAAATGCGAGTATGCGATATTTTATATATGACTATGTGGTGTGATTGGATTATGATTGATGATATGTGATGATGATATATATTATGACTGGACATGTGATATGTCATGACAGGTATGGATTGTGTGGACCCGAGATGGGTATATCTTGTTGGTGTGAATCATGCATAGCATGCATTATTATGACATGACATATGCATAGGGACTGAGATGGTCCAGGGACTGAGATGGTCCAGAGGCTGAGATGGCCTAAACTTCAGCACAATTCTGAAGTATATTTTTGGGGCCCGGGTGTGTGAGTCATGGCACGTATGAGATTGCACAGTAGCTTGCATTGATTGATGCATTGTGCATTTTTATTATTGATTGAAGTTGTGATCTATGCTTGATTTTGAGTATGATGATTGTGTTTGATGTTTTGACTTATTTTGGGTTGATTGGTGATATTGGATTTTGTGATATTCCCGTTGTGAGATTGGTGACATGTGTGATTGTTGTGATATTGATGGCTTTTTATGTGATGTGATATTGGTGACTTACGTGAAAATAAAATGTGATTGGTGTGATATTGGTGAAATACGTGATAACACTTGTGATAGGATATATATTAGTATAAAATGAGTTCTGTTATTTATTTGAAACTGTAAAGTGGTGAGTCGATGTGGCGTACTCACCCCCACACAGATTTTGAGTTTTGCAGGTACTCAAGGAGATCGTGGTCATTGTCATGTCTCGTCTGTTAGTCAGACTCTGGGGTCCTTGGGAGTTTGCGTTGAGGGATTGTGTTGTATCTATTTTGCGCAATCGGTTTATTTTTGTATATGTATTTACAGTGATTGTTGGTTGTAGTTCATGTCCCGAGTTCGTATGTTTAAATTTTGTTGAATGTTTATAATTTATTCAATATGTTTGTTGTGCTAATTGTGATTAGAATTTTTAAACCTGATTTGTGGGTTATTTTGGGGTCGGGGCGTGACAGCTTGGTATCAGAGCTGTAGGTTTGGGACCAGAGATTGATAGGGTCGAGTCATGACAATGACGGTCTGTGTGTAGAGTTGGTCTGTGTGTATAGTTATGGTTGATATTTAAATGATATCCTCTTATGTGTGAGATATTGATTTGTGTTGAATTCATTATTATGTGATATTATTGTTGAGTGATATATTGTCTTACCTTATATATGCTTTATTATCTGATATCATTTCCGAATGCATATGAGAAATGAAATTAATGATGATTGAATTGATTTTATAAAAGAAAGTATGGTAGGTCTATGTTTCTTGGGCAGATAGTGTTTGCTGATAAAATTCGAGAATTAAAGAGAAATGACTTAAGATTAGAGAGTATTTGTGAACTAGTTTAACCGAGGGAAGAGTTCGAGGTGATGGGTTGTTATGCTTTGGAGATCGAATATGTGTGCTACGAGATGGTGAGTTGTGAAAATATATGTTATAGGAAGAACCTAGTTCGGTGTATGCAATGCATTCGGGGAACACCAAGATGTACAATACGATTAATTTCATTATTAGTGGCCTGCGAGGAAACGAGACGTAGTAGAGTGCGTGGCACGATGTTTGGTATATCAGCAAGTAAAAGCGCAGCACCAGAGACCAAGAGCGAAGCGAGGATGCAATTTGGAATTGGGTGAATGTTGATACAACGACAACTCTGGAGCAGTATGCTCAGCTTTACGTATTAAAGGTAATGAGATTGCACGGGAGGCAAGTATCGATTATATAAGATTGAGATTCGAATATTTACATCTCATTTCTGGAGATAGTTGCATATGGTGTTGTGTACGAAGCTCAGATCCAGTACGACGTTTCATCCAAAGACGAATGAGAAATCAGAGCGAACGATACATACGCTCGATGATATGTTAGGAGCTTGTATGATGGAGTTTACGGGTGGTTGAGAAAACAAAAATACATCTACCGTTGATTGAGTTTGCTTATAATAATATCTTTCTCAGTAGTAATGGAATGATACCATTTGAAGTATTCTATAGTCGACAGTGTCGAACAACAATTTGTTGGAAAGAGACTGGAGAAAAGAAAGTGGAGAGTCGGGTTTTTGATCCTGAGTTTATCAACAACACATTGGCTAAGGTTGATTGTATTTATGAGAAATTAAAAAAGTCACAAAATGGTTAGAAATCTTATGTTGGTCAACAACGTCATGAGTTAGAATTTGCAGTAGAGACTGTATTTTTTTAAGTATCTTCGTTGAAAGGGGTATTAAGAGTTGAGAAGCAAGGGAAGTTGATTTCAAGATTCATTGGGCCATTTGAGATTACCAAGAGAGTCGGTATATCAACATATCGATTGAGATTATAAGAAGAGTTAACACGATTACATAATGTATTTCATGTGTCGATGTTGAGAAAATATGTTGCAGATACGTTTCATGTATTAAAGACGATTCCAGTGGAGTTGGACGAGAACTTGTCATTAGAATAGAAGCCAGACGCTATACTTAATCGCCAGAAGAGGGAATGAGAAATAAAATCATCTCGATAGTCAAGGTGTTGTGGAGTAGTTAGACGATTGAGGAGATGGCATGAGAAACGAATAAAAAATATGAAGAAGCAATATCTTGAACTCTTTGACTACGGTATGTAAATTTCGGGACGAAATTTTATTAAGGGGGGGGGGAGAATTGTGAGACCCAAATTTCGGGACGAAATTTTATTAAGGGGGGGGGGGGGGGGGAGAATTGTGAGACCCGTACAATTTTAAATGTCAATTATCAACAATATTAATAATAGCAATAATATTAATGATAATAGTAATAATAATAAGTAAATAATAAGAAATAAAATAATACAAACCGCCATAAAAAGGAGGGCTACTTAGTGGATAAGTCTGATTAATATAAAAAAAAAAGATGGGAGATGAGAACAAGAACACACAACATACGGAGGAAGAGAGAAGCCCAAAGCTTGGGAGTTGGCAGCAAGAGAGGTCCGTAAGAGGAGATAGATTCGCAGTGATTTTTTCCATTCTTCAAATCTGATTTTGTTGAACATAGAAGTTGTTTGTAATGAGGCGTACGGAGAGTCCGAAAATGAGACGAATTGTACCGAAACATAAAATGATGACGTGATCTAGCGACGACGGAGTGAACGAGGCACAAGACTGAGGCGAGAGATAGTTTGTAGAGTTCGTGACAACGACATACACAGGTGGGTAAAGCATAACCTAAATATTTGTGTTATTATATGATTGTGTGAATCGAGTATCTATGATATCTCGTATTTGTGTGCTACTTTTTTTGATGTGACATGTTGTGATGAGACGTAATGTGGCGTGTTTTGATGGGAAGTGATGCTTTGCGATGTGATATGAGTTTTGTGAATTGTATATTGTGAACTGACTTGTGTGGATAAATTTGTGACTGATTATGTGCTATATGTGAATAATACATGATTATCTGATATGATGTGATAAAATGCGAGTATGCGATATTTTATATATGACTATGTGGTGTGATTGGATTATGATTGATGATATGTGATGATGATATATATTATGACTGGACATGTGATATGTCATGACAGGTATGGATTGTGTGGACCCGAGATGGGTATATCTTGTTGGTGTGAATCATGCATAGCATGCATTATTATGACATGACATATGCATAGGGACTGAGATGGTCCAGGGACTGAGATGGTCCAGAGGCTGAGATGGCCTAAACTTCAGCACAATTCTGAAGTATATTTTTGGGGCCCGGGTGGTGAGTCATGGCACGTATGAGATTGCACAGTAGCTTGCATTGATTGATGCATTGTGCATTTTTATTATTGATTGAAGTTGTGATCTATGCTTGATTTTGAGTATGATGATTGTGTTTGATGTTTTGACTTATTTTGGGTTGATTGGTGATATTGGATTTTGTGATATTCCCGTTGTGAGATTGGTGACATGTGTGATTGTTGTGATATTGATGGCTTTTTATGTGATGTGATATTGGTGACTTACGTGAAAATAAAATGTGATTGGTGTGATATTGGTGAAGTACGTGATAACACTTGTGATAGGATATATATTAGTATAAAATGAGTTCTGTTATTTATTTGAAACTGTAAAGTGGTGAGTCGATGTGGCGTACTCACCCCCACACAGATTTTGAGTTTTGCAGGTACTCAAGGAGATCGTGGTCATTGTCATGTCTCGTCTGTTAGTCAGACTCTGGGGTCCTTGGGAGTTTGCGTTGAGGGATTGTGTTGTATCTATTTTGCGCAATCGGTTTATTTTTGTATATGTATTTACAGTGATTGTTGGTTGTAGTTCATGTCCCGAGTTCGTATGTTTAAATTTTGTTGAATGTTTATAATTTATTCAATATGTTTGTTGTGCTAATTGTGATTAGAATTTTTAAACCTGATTTGTGGGTTATTTTGGGGTCGGGGCGTGACATACGTTGTATTAATTGTGTTGTATGTCGGTGACATACTCCTTATTGGAAACAATATTTCTATGCTTAACTCTATTAAAGAATGGCTTGGGAATTGTTTTTCAATGAAGGATCTTGGAGAAGCACAGTACATATTGGGCATCAAGATCTGTCGGAACAGATCGAAAAGGATGTTTGGACTTATTCAAGCGACCTATATTGATAAGGTGCTTGATAAGTTCAGAATGAAAGACGCCAAAAAGGGTCTAATTCCAATGACTCATGGCACATCTCTTAGCAAGATGCAATGTCCTACGGGACCTGATGAGCAGAAGAGGATGAAAAACATTCCTTATGCTTCGGCAATAGGGTCTATAATGTACGCCATAATATGTACACGATCGGGCGTATCGTATGCTTTGAGCATGACGACTCGGTTTCAAGGAAACCCAAGTGAGGCGCATTGGACTGCGGCCAAGAATATTCTTAAGCACCTTAGATGGACAAAAGAATATTTTGTTGTCTTTGGAAGACAAAAGAGTTGATGTTAACAAGCTATTTGAATGCAAACTTCATAACAGACTAAGATAATTTCCGATTTTAATCTGGTTATATCTTCTGTCTGGATAGAGGTGAAATTAGCTGGAATAGTTCCATGCAATGCAATATAGCTAATTAAACTACATAAGCTGAGTACAATAATGCATTGGATGCAGTGATGTTGGTAGTTCAGATTTGAATGTTCTTCAATGAACTAGGTGGCGTAACTAGCTCGGCCTATCCGATAGTTCTCTATTTATAGTAGATCTATCGCGCAAGCCAATTGTTGGGAAATTCGCGTCCGAATTCCCCTCCTGAAAAGCACACGAACAACGCAAGAACAAAAATACGGAAATTAAAGACACATGAAATTTATAGTGGTTCACCCGTTAACGAGGGCTACGTCCACTTTCTCCGGCTCCAATGATTTATTAAAACAATTATAGATCCCCGTTACAAGCTTGTAAACTCTATAATATAAATTCTAATAGATGTAGGTGTTTACCTTAATTAATAAATCGGATAGGGTATAAATAGGGGAGGGAAACTTGGAGGACAAGATAAAATCCCGCTGGCAGAAAATAGGGGGGTAGCGACCGCTACCCTAGCGCTACCCCAAGCGCTCGAAGGAGCGCTGCTCGGTCGCTGCTTTCTGCTGCTCTCGGTTCTGGACAAGGGCAGCGCTCGCAGCTCTGGGGGTAGTGACCGCTACCCCTCTTCTTTGACCGACTTCCCCGATCGTATTCTCCGATCGTGTTCTTTGTCCTCTCCGGCGTGAATCGACCTTCACACTCAACAATCTACCACTTGAAGCTGATTCACAACCCCTATCGTTTCTTCCCATTGCAGCCGCCTCCCCGGTCCTCATCTCAGAAGACCAACTGAAGTCGAACACAACGTCAGTTTATCACACGGTACCACCTTCGTAAACATGTCGGCTGGATTCTTACTCCTAAGAATCTTCTCCAACACCAAGATGCCTTCCTCTAAGGCCGATCGAATGAAGTGATATCTCAGCTGGATATGCTTCGTTCGAGCATGGTACACCGGATTCTTCGCCAAATGAATGGTGCTCTGACTGTCGGAATACAAGACACTCCCCGAGTGGTCTTGCCTCAGCTCTAGCAGAAATGCCTGTAGCCACATCATCTCCTTCGCGGCTTCCGTCACAGCGACGTACTCCGCCTCGCAACTCGACAATGCTACGATCTTCTGTAACCTCGACACACAGCTAATCGCGGTACCCCCGAAAGTGTACATGTACCCAGTAGTGCTCTTCCTACTATCCACATCACCTCCGTTATCCACGTCCACGAACCCAAGTAACCCCAAATGTGATTTTTGGAACCTCAAAACAAAACCGGAAGTCCCTCTCAATTATCGAAAGATCCACTTGACGGCTTCCCAATGTTGCTTCCCCGGATTACTCATAAATCGGCTGACCACTTCCACTGCATGGGCAATGTCAGGCCTCGTGCACACCATGGCATACATAAGTCTCCCAATCGCAGAGGCGTAAGGGACCTTATCCATATGCTCCATCTCCTTCTCGATCGTCGGCGAGTCCTCCTTTGACAGACGAAAGTGACTAGCCAAAGGAGTGCCAACAGGTTTAGCATCCTCCATGTTAAACCTTGCCAGTACCTTCTTCAAGTACTCCTCTTGAGACAACTCAAGACCCTCTTTACTCCTCGTGATTCTCATCCCCAGGATTTGTTTGGCAGCACCCAAATCCTTCATAGAGAACTCCCTCGATAGACTCTTCTTGAGCTTGTCGATCTCTGCCATGCTCGCCCCGACTATCAGCATATCATCTACATAAAGGAGTAATATTATGTAGGTACCTCTTCCAAGACTCTTGAAATAGCAGCAGTGGTCCGCCTCGCACCGCATGAACTCGACTCGCTTCATGAACATGTCGAACTTCTTGTACCACTGCCTAGGAGCTTGCTTCAACCCATACAAACTCTTTTGAAGCTTACACACTAGCTTCTCCTTGCCTCGGACTTCAAAACCCTCCGGTTGCTTCATATAGATTTCTTCATCTAGATCCCCGTGAAGAAATGCGGTCTTTACATCCATTTGTTGAAGATGTAAGTTCTCCTTTGCCACCAAGCTAAGAACCACCCGGATGGTTACCATCTTGACTACCGGAGCAAAGATCTCCGTGTAGTCGATCCCTTCCTTCTGCTGGAAGCCTTTCACCACTAATCTTGCCTTGTACCGAACGCTTCCATCGTGTTCTTCCTTTGCCCGGAAGACCCATTTGTTGTGCAAGACCTTCTTCTCCTTCGGAAGCTCGGCTAGTTCCCAAGTCTGATTCGACATCAATGAGCTCATCTCCTCTTTCATGGCAGACTCCCACTTGATCGAATCCCTCGCTTGTATAGCCTCGGTGTAGCTCTCCGGCTCACCCCTATCAGTCAGCAAAATATAGTTAAGGGAAGGTGAAAATTTATGGGGAGGTCTTCTTACCCTAGTCGACCTCCACGGCTTCGGTGTGACTGGATCGATGTTGGGATGAGCATTCTCATCTTGCTCATCCTCGCTGCTCGTGTTTCCCTCTTCGATCTCCTCGGTCTCATTGACCTTCACCGGAACCTCCTCTGTGTCTCCCACGGGATCAATGCTTTCTTCAACAACCTCGTCTTTACCCTCGTACAAGACTGCCTCGTTGAAGATCACATTTCTGCTTCGGATCACCTTATGATTTTCGGCATCCCAAAATCGGTACCCGAACTCCGTGCCGCCATATCCAAGGAAGAAGCACTTCTTGGATTTAGGATCAAGCTTGCTACGAGCAGCTTCGTCGAATTCAGGACAAATTCAGCTTCTTCCCACTCCAAACCTCCTCAGGAATCCGATATTCCAAAGGAACCGACGGTGCTCTGTTGATTAAATGAGCTGCCATGTCGATGACATATGCCCAAAACATTTTAGGCATCCCCGAATGTAACCGCATACTTCGGGCCTTCTCATTTAGCGTCTTGTTCATTAGCTCCGCTATTCCGTTCTGTTGTGGGGTCCCCGGAATAGTCTTCACCATCTTGATCCCACTCTCGACACAAAACTGTTTGAAGTCGGCGTCAACGTACTCACCACCGTTGTCGGACCTCAAACACTTCACCTTGAGATTTGTTTCATTCTCAACCTCGGCTTTCCATTTCCTGAAAACAGAGAACACGTCACTCTTATTTTTCATGAAGTACACCCATACCTTCCTTGTGGAGTCATCGATGAAGGTAACATAGTAGAGTGATCCTCCGAGTGAGGCGACGGGAGCTGGACCCCAAACATCCGTGTGTACTAGTTCCAGCTTCTCCGCCTTGGGCTCCCTTCCATCTTTGGAAAAACTCACTCGTTTCTGCTTTCCAAGAATGCAGCTCTCGCACACGTGAGACTCAATCGCCTTGAGTTCGGGCAGCAGCCCATTCTTTGCCATGATCTTCATCCCCTTCTCACTCATGTGCCCCAGCCTGCAATGCCACAATTCGGTCTTCTTGGTGTTGTCAACAACACCAGTCGAATCCCTCACGCTCGTTGTCATGTAAAGTGTGCTCGTCTTATGACCTCGAGCTATGGTCATGGCGTTCCTCGAAACTTTCCACGACCCATTTCCAAATGACACCCGGTGACCATCACTGTCAAGCTGGCCCACCGAAATCAGGTTCCTCTTCAACCCCGGCACATGTCTGACCTTGGTAATCTTCCAAGTTTGCCCATTTGACATCTTCAGGTTGATATCTCCCATCCCGACTACATCGATTGGCTCTTCATCTGCAAGAAAAACCTTTCCATAGTCACCCGAGACATAATTAAGCATTACCTCCCGCTGTGCAGTAGTATGGAAAGAAGCCTCTGAGTCCAGCACCCAGGAATCGATCGGTGAGTCGACCGATAAGAGAAGGACTTCCCCATCGTCGTCATCCTCCTGTGTCACCGCGTTTGCGGTTCCCTTCTTCTTGTTGTCGTTCTTCCCCCGAGAGCGACAATCCCTCTTGAAGTGCCCCGGCTTCCCACAATTCCAGCACTTATTATCCTCGGACCTCGAGCTGTCTCTTCCATTCCTAGACTTGGATCTCCCTCTGTTCCTGTTAGCCTTCATGGCCGAGTTTCTCCCTCGGTTCTCCACACTCAAGGCCGAACTAGGAGACTTTCCCTTGAAATCCTTTCTCCAGATATCCTCGGCTAGGATTTTATCTCTAACTTCGGAGAACTGCAGATTCTCCTTCCCCATAGAGTTGCTAACAGCTGCCCGCATGGGCTCCCAAATATCCGGTAGAGACGCAAGTAGGATCAAAGCGTAAATTTCATCATCGAAGTTTACCCCGACTCCCTTCAACTTGTCCAAGATGGAATTCAGCTCGTTTATGTGGTTGGCTGCGTTTGCATTGTCCGACATCTTCAGATTGAACAACTGCTTCATGAGATACACCTTGTTGTTCGCTGAAGGTTGCTCGTTAATGTTTGATAGGGAAGCCATCAAATCCTTGGTAGTGGTAATCGAGCGCACGTTGAATGATACGTTTGAAGCTAGAGACAAACGTATCAATCCCAACACCTGTCTATCGAGGCTTTCCCATTCCTCGTCATCCTTGATCTTCTCTGGTCTACCCTTCAAAGGAATTCCGAGCTTCTTCCCATAAAGGTAGTCCTCGATCTGCATCTTCCAGTGTCCATAGTTGTTTCCGTCAAACTTCGTAACCCCGAATGAAGTGGTGGTGTCCGTCATTGCTTTTCCCCGATCGCTATAACCCTAGCGCTCTGATACCAGTTATTGGGAAATTCGCGTCCGAATTCCCCTCCTGAAAAGCACACGAACAACGCAAGAACAAAAATACGGAAATTAAAGACACAAGAAATTTATAGTGGTTCACCCGTTAACGAGGGCTACGTCCACTTTCTCCGGCTGCAATGATTTATTAGAACAATTATAGACCCCCGTTACAAGCTTGTAAACTCTATAATATCAATTATAATAGCTGTAGGTGTTTACCCTAATTAATAAATCGGATAGGGTATAAATAGGGGAGGGAAACTTGGAGGACAAGATAAAATCCCGCTGGCAGAAAATAGGGGGGTAGCGACCGCTACCCCAGCGCTACCCCAAGCGCTCGAAGGAGCGCTGCTCGGTCGCTGCTTTCTGCTGCTCTCGGTTCTGGACAAGGGCAGCGCTCGCTGCTCTGGGGGTAGCGACTGCTACCCCTCTTCTTTGACCGACTTCCCCGATCGTCTTCTTCGTCCTCTCCGGCGTGAATCGACCTTCACACTCAACACCAATGAGCCTAGGGAGCACTACAAATCTAAAGCTGGTGCTCAGGATGTTCCACATTATCTGGGAGATAGTTTTGTGGAGACATCAAGATAATAAAGTTGCAACTTTTGGTAAGGTTGCAAACCCATTTTCTAAACCTCTCCAGCAGTTTAAGCTTGAGGCTTTCATGACTGAAATAAAGATCAGACATGTTAGAGATGAGTTGTGATTTCTATTATTGTATTAGATACTTTTGGAGATTTGTTAAACATTCACTTATATGTATTACACATATTTCTTCATATAAATTTGGTTTAATTTATATGAATTGTCCAAATGATTAAGTAATATCAATTGGGTTATGAGGTCGACTTACCACATAATGAGTCCCAATGGTTGAACTGATATATTTGATCATATGGTTGTTCCTAGTTCGTATCATCGAGAACGGACAAACTATTGATACAATGAACTAGATTGTAATGTGTACTATAGCGCCGCTTCATGGGCTAGTGATGTGGGACATCAAGTACAATTACATAGATATTAGCTGGGAGCTAATGTTCGAACAGACCCGACTGGAATAGTATTTGAGATTTCGAGTCATAATACTATTTCATTGACTATCGAGCAATTTCCTCTGACTTGAGTAGTCCAGAGTGATTCCATTGTGAAATGGTATACTTTGATACAAGTAAACGCCTTTCGTAAAAGGAGGTTATAAAACTTGTTATTGGGTATATCAGGAAGCAAGTGGTAGAGCTTGGATTGACAAGATGGGATTGTCCTCCATTTTAATGGGATATATGTCTTACCGGCCACTTGGAGAGTCGAGACTGTGGAAAATACGTGGCCACGTCCAGATTCGTATCATGGTGATAAATCTGGTTTTACAGTCTGTCTCGTAGTCCAAGAAAGGTTTGAACCGATTGAGGATGACTCGAGTCTTGCCTCAAGTTCAAACTTAGACATAAAGTGACAACAGGAAATTGGCAGCACACTGGCTTTGAAGGCCAAGTGGGAGATTGTTGGTATATGTCCCTCGATCCTACGTGTGCAATCGATAAAGTCATAAGGTCGTCTTTGGATGTTAATTGATAAATCAATAATATTGTGTATTGCTGGGAGCAATATAATATTGATCGATAATCATACCTACAGGGTCACACACGGACTCAATGATGATGTACGTTGCTTGTTATATATATTGATTTAGAATCAATATGTACGTGGAATTTCGCATGCATGGGATGCATGGGGTGCATGGGATGCATGTCACATGATGTGACATGGCATGCCACGCAACACGATGATTTGGAGCCACATCACATGCCATGTGGCATTGGAGTTATGGTGTCCATTCAACTTCTCCATAACACCCCATAATGTGTGGTTATGACCACATAATGGTGGGGGTTACATGTGAAGTTATGGAGGTGATTATGAGTATGAAAATCTGATTTTCATCTCTCATTCCATAACATCAACATCAATTTCGAAATCCACAAGAGATAGAGAGAAAAGAGGAGTTCTTGGAGAACCACTCGAAGCCACAAGCAAGTTCGTCATTCGGGTTCGTGTGCAACACGTAGAGGCCGGGCCATTTGTGCGGCTTCAACATCCGGGCGATCCAAAGGAGTGACGAGGTCATTCACAAGGAGAGCATCTAATGGCTGATCCATTAAGGTGGTTCAATCGACTCAACACCACCTGCATCAACAACGAGGCACGCTTCACCGTATGTAAGTGTGATCGTTAATCCCTATATATATATGACGCTACCGTCGTGGAGTAGCGCAAAATAATATTTATAAGTCCTAAACTATTCACTAGCACAAGTACTAGTAGCAAGTATAGGGTCGATCCCACGAGGAGGCGATTTAGCTTATAGTTTTCCCGGCTTTGATTGCTCAATTGAGTTGTCACGTTTGAAAATGTTTTGTTTTGAAAAGCAGTTGGGCACTACCGAACCGTGGTCACCGTGTTTACTTGACTCGAAAATAACAAATAACTTAAACAGAAATAAACTAGCATGCAACTTAACTAACAGACTGAGCAATTAACAGACTTGACTAAGATAAGAAGAAACAAATAAAGAATAAAGTATCCAGTCATTGACTCCCCTGACTTCCCCCTTGACCTATGTGATGCCGATCATTGGTACGTATATCATTTTGCTAACAGTTTTGTCTTCCAGTTATAGACCCCAAGTATTAACATCCCTATAATGTCACGCATATTAATACCCAGACCCCTCATTCGCTCTTATGTTTAAGTCCTATTAGATCTCTTTCAATAGGTCTCCTGAAGTTGACCAATTCGACACTATGTGACCGCATGAGTCTAAGTTGATCAAGTCGCCTTCATCCTCCAAGCAAACCCGGAATGGCCAATAGCATGCCTGGACAGACCCAAGTCATACGACCACATCTCCAGCAACATATTGTACTTCGCGGACGCCCAGTCTCCCGGTCGCGTTGATCCACGTACTCCTGTGTCAGGCAAGTCGGGGTTCCCACTGGTCACTGTAGGATTGCCCAAGTCCCTAACATGCTTAAGTTACTACCCTGTTGAATCGGGAACAAAACTCAGCTAGTTGCTGTCCTCACTAAGCCTCCCGGCACGATCACGTCTTAGGGTTGGTCAGGTTCTGTCTTTGCCCAGATACAAACAGATTAGCTACTTGACATAATTAAATCAGAAAATAAAACAAAGAAAATAAGACGAACTAAATTATGCATTGAAAACGGGAAATTGTTCAAACGGAAATTAAAGCTAAGTACGAATTCAAAAACATCAAAACATAAAAGGAATTGTTTTTGGCCCGAGGTCTTAACATGAAATAAACGCCGGCGAGTCGATGTGCCCACGCGGCTGCCTTCTTCGCTGCTGGTCAGGTAGGGTTCCGATCCTTCTTTCTCGCTCATGTGTTGTAGGGTTTCTTCATCAGTCACTCTTCTTATATAGACGGGCTTGGATGGATAAGAGAATTGAGGGTGAAATACCTCTAACCGGACGAGAGTCCATCTTAGACGGGAGTGTGAATCTGGTCCTCTTTAAAAGACTCCACAGAATTCAGGACTCCTGGTACACCGCATGCCCAACGTTCCGTCTCCGTCAATGTTAGCGCTTGCCCATGTACTTCCTTCTCTGACTGATTGAGGTAGCGGACCATGTGCGGTACTTGGTCGAACTCAAGTCTTGCTCCACCTGCTGACGTCCTGGTTGCTTGCTCAACTCTGTTGGACCCTTTTCGTCAGTCTGGCTTGCTCAACGAGTGCTCTTGACCATGGAAGGTGATTTCCTTGCCTCTTTCACACAGTGCGCTCCTCTTTTCACTCCTTTACCTGCCCACCTGCAAAACTTGCCCAAGTACCCAAACGTGCCCTCCCAGACACAAATAAAGTAAAAACAAACTAAAGACTCGATATACTTGACTCTAAAAACCTAAAAATGAGCCAAAAAATATGGCTCATCAATATATATTGGATGTATATATAAACGTGTCTATACATATATTGTGTGCCTAGATCTTCATGTTGTTCGTGTTCTACTATTTTACACGCTTCCGCACACACGAACAAGGTAATCGGGCGATTGGATCGGCGTCGAAAACCATCAATTATGATATGATATTTATGAATAAATATCAATATTAAACTTTAAATGATTACATATGAATTATCCTTGGAGGATATCTTTTGAAAATCAAGAATAAATGTAATATGTGGGTACTCATGGAATATAGAAAAACTCGATTCCAATTAAATGTAATTTGTGAGAAAATTGTATATTGAGATTTATTTCGATCCTCGAAGGATCATTGATAAAATATTGTATTCCCGAAGAATGATTGGTAAAGATACTGTATCCCCGAAGGATCATTGGTAAATATATTATTACATAAATAATGACATATTAAGAGTGGGCTCCGAAAGAGCTTTACTAATTATCCCCACGAATACTACAAATGTACTTAAACATGAAAATGATGCATATCATGATTATTATTAAGTGCGTGGAAATTGTTATTTCCCATTTGCGAATTAATTTGAAATATGCAATTTATATTCATATCACCACTAAAGTGAACGGACATAATATAAAATAAGGTATATTAAATATCTAGAGCCCACGATCCAGAAGATCGGTTTGTAGCAATTACGTTGATTTGCATATTTAAAGAAGATCATTTCCCGGCATTAAGGGGAGATAAGAATATAAAAGTTATAAATGCCGAGAAATTTCATGGAATGAAAACGATCTTTAATTCTAGATCCACGCATCAATCAATTGAACCTGAAGTTCATGAAAATATGTGACTTACAATATTCAGCAAGTAATCTGCCAAATTAATGAAGGTGTGACAAAATCACATATATTTGTGATAAATGAACTATAAGAGTTCAAATACCAAAGAGATCAACTCAAATGTTGATTCTAATATACGCCTGAAGCGTAGTAGATCGATCTCAAGATATAAAATAAATCCGCGGTGATAAAATTTAGTCAATCTCAAAATCTCCTTAAATAGAAAATCGTGGGATTGCGGTGCTGGAAATCGATATCCCGGGCTATTAAAATTTGCGGAAAATAATAACCCGACCGAAATCTACTCGCCGGAAACACGCGAACCACCAAACGGAACCGGGCACGACAAGAGAGTCGTCGCCGCGGGAAAAACCCGCGACTAGAAACCCTAGCCGAGCCCCCGCCGGGGCTCGCGATCGCTGCCCTAGCGATCGCCGGGGATGCACGCGCATCCCCGTGGGGCTGTTCCGAACAGCCCCCGGCGGTGAGTCCGGCGACTCACCGCCACCGCCGAGGAGGGCGGTGCGCCCAGCGCACCCGCCGCGGCCCAGCCGCGGCTGCCCCCGCGATCGACCGTAAGGTCGATCGCATGCCCTGGCGTCCAGCCGGGGCGTCCTCGTGTGGGCCCCGCGATCGACGCCCTAGGGCTCGATCGCACCCCTCAGCTCCCAGCCGAGGGTCCTTCGAACCTTCGCCGGGGATCTCGAATCCCTGTCCCCGAAGTTCGTCGTTTTTCCCGGATCGTGCGTTCATGTATGTATCACAATCAATTCACATAAAATCACACAAGGGAGTTTATGATTTTACCTTTCGATTCGTTGTGCGGAGAAACGAATTCAATTGATGACCTCACGATCTTCCCACGTATTCCTTGCACTAGCTTGAACGTCGGGTGGGCGACGATCCTCCAAGCTTATGGATCCTCTTCTCTCTCTCTCTACTTTCTCTCTCTAGAAGAATTATGATCTTCAAGTTATATCATTATATGAGAATAGAGAAGACCATGTAGTGCTTTTATAGGCTACGTAGGGGATCTTAAGGAGGTGGAATATTGGGCTTCCAATATTAATGATTAAATTGAGCCCAAGCCCAAATCTATTAATCTCCCATTAATATTAATTAATTTATTTTCCACTATATAAATTAATTGCACTCCCAATATTAAACCATATTATATCAAATAATATTTCTCCGGTAGTATTATTTATTCCGTGTATTTAAGATTTAAATATCCATGAATAAAATTAATTTATTGCTAATTAATTTATTCATCTCTTGAATCTGAGACTAGTACCATTCAACCTTAATTATTGTGCGGAATGAATCCACTCATGAGGTTTACACAATAATTCCTTATGAACTCATCTCGGGGATATTATCAACCCTTACGGGATACACTTTCCCGTCAAGTATTCACGGCATGTCATATATAAAATATAGTGACCCAACTTAACCGGTAATTAACCCAATAATTAAATCGGTTAATTCCTCTGGAAAATCAAAGTCACATATATTAAATATACACACCCGCAATAGTATCGGGGATTAAGAATAAAATACTCTGAGACTTGAATCGATTATCTCAAGGCAATCCTAATCGATAAATCTCAAGCGATCCGCTCAATACACCAAGTGTACAAGTGTGATAAAATAATTAAGACAAATTATTTTCTCTCTCACACAACGACTATACCGATGGATTGGTCCGTGTCCATCTAGGTCGTGAGCAACTGTTTGATTAAATACGAGTAACCGATAGTATGATCTTCTGTGTGTCCATACACACCATACTAACTACAACGTATAAAATCCAGGACTATGATTTGCATATATTTAATTATCAATAATTAAACGCAAACAATTGTTTATTAATTTAATAGATTAAATGCTATGATCGGGAGTTTACCGTTACTTAAATCTAGACATTAAGTACATAACTCCAACAATCTCCCACTTGTACTAATGTCTAGTCATTTCCTCCAAACTCCCGACTCCCATACTCATCACGTACTTAAGTTGTACTTCCAAGAAGTACTATGTGAATGAGCACTCTAAGTTGCCGCTCTGAAGTTATCTTGGTGACTACTGCGTCGTCTCCCTCGACGATGACTCGTATCAGGTGGTACTTGCTCTATGTGTTAACATCACTTTTTGACTTATGACTTCTTCCAGTTTACCATGCACCGCTATGCAATAGCCTTTGGTAAACCAAGAGTCATATCCAAGTCTTAGAGGTTATCCCGGAACCTAACCAAAACTTCCGCTGCCTCTGAGGCTGCTATTCGGTTATGAGAGAGTCTGAGAAGCGTCCTGCTTATCACTCTTTCATTTCATGGTTCCACCTCTTTCTAAAAGTGAACACATAGCCTGATATCGACTTACACTGGTCCTTCTCTGACTTGAGATCTGAGAACATGTAATCCAAGAAGATTTCGTCTTGCTTAGTAATCCAGTACCTCGCAAGTACTATTACAGCATCCGAAAATCTCTTGTCCAGATTACTTTGATATCCTCCCACTACGCAAACCGCATAGTTGATATCAGGTTTTTGTTTCTCAACATTTGCGTTCATTAAGCTTTCCACACAAGGTGTAGGAAACTGCTTTGTATCATCTATCTCTTTTATGTGTTCGAAACACATGACCTTAGATAGATATATTCTGTTTCTGAAAGGCAATAACCTTTCTCAGAATTATGCATGTTAAAACAAACCATAATCGTATAAGATATCTAGGAGAAGTACAATGTTCTTATCCTTAGATCAAAAGACCTTAAGAACATGTTCTAACTTCTACTCAATCTTATATCTCGATTCATTTAGACAACCATCATTTTATGTCTGACAACATCTTTACATTGTTGCCAATGATAAAATGTTATCTACATAAAATCTCCGAGAAACACCACCTTGTTTCCATTACGTCTCCAATACACCTTTCGTCTATGCCTTTTGATGAATCCATCAAATGGACTATCCCATCAATTCGCAAGTTCCACGATTTATAGCTTTGTTACAATCCATAAATGGATGTACTAAGCTTGTACTCTAAATGATCTAGCCTCTTAACAATAAACCTTATTGTTCTCCAAGCAGGCACATTCAGATCTAGTACTTCCCTTATGCAGAGCTAAGGATCGGTTTCATCTTTACTAGATCCAGAGTCCAAACTCCTCTAGTCTTATGAACATCTCCGGTTGTCCAACAACCTCCCACTGCAATGGCGTTCCAGTGTATAAACAGTAATAACAGTAGGTGCAGTTTGTGGTGTACTTCCACTCGGTTTGGCTGGTTCCCAGTCTTTGTCCTTTTTCTCATTCCAAGGTATTACGTCAGTTCGGGCTTTGTGGTTCATCTAATAGTCTTCCTCTAAGAACCGGACGAAATGTCCTTCTGGTTCATAGTACTATAGAACACACAGAACTTTGTTCATCTTGGTGTTGGAAATCGATATCCCGGAATTAATAAATTTAAATAAATAAATTATCTAATTAATTCCGACTGAAATCCTTCGAATATCCGGATTGTCAAAATTGCGGAACCGACAACCCAATCGAAAAGCCCTTCGCCGGAAACCACCGCGATCCACCATACGAGCCGGAGCCCGGCCGAACACACATCCGCGGGGAAGCCCCCGCTTGCGTGCCCTAGCCGAGCCCCCGTACGGGGCTCGCGATCACGCACGGTGATCGCCGGGGATGCGCATCGCATCCCCAGGGGCTGCTCGTAGCAGCCCCCGGCGGTGAGTCCGGCGACTCACCGCCACCGTCGGTCAAGGGAGGGGCCGCATGCCGCGGCACCAGCCCGCGGCTGCCCCCAGCGATCGACCTAGGGTCGATCGCTCACCCCGGCGTTCAGCCGGGGCTCCCTTCCTTGCGTGCTGCCGGCGATCGAGCCTTAGGGCTTCGATCGCCAACCCTCGGCGTCCAGCCGAGGGTCCGTTGCCATGCGTGATCCCCGCCGGGGATCTCTCTGCCTCCGCGGTCCGGTGATCTTCGATCACCACCGCGAGGTCGATCCTCGTCCACGGGGTTCGTCCCTCGGATCTTGGTTCATGATATTTTCACGATAATTAAACGATAAAATCATAAAGAGGGTTTTACGATTTACCTCGTTCTCGTTGTTCGGAAAACCGAAGAACTCAATTTGATGACCTTGAGATCTTCCGACGTATTCCTTGCACTAGCTCGGACGTCGTGTGGGCGACGATCTACCGAACTCCATGGATCTCCCTCTCTACTTTCTCTCTCTAGAATTGTGATCTTCAAGTTATGAGAATAGAGAAGACCATGTAGTGCTTTTATAGGCTACGTAGGGGATCTTAAGGAGGTGGAATATTGGGCTTCCAATATTAATGATTAAATTGAGCCCAAGCCCAAATCTATTAATCCATTAATATTAATTAATTCTATTTTCCACTATATAAAATTAATTGCACTCCCAATATTAAACCATATTATATCAAATAATATTTCTCCGGTAGTATTATTTATTCCGTGTATTTAAGATATAAATATCCATAAATAAAATTAATTTATTGCTAATTAATTTATTCATTTCTTGTATCCGAGAATAGTACCATTCAACCTTAATTATTATGCGGAATAAATCCACTTGCAAGGTTTACATAATAATTCCTTATGAACTCATCTCGGGGATATTATCAACCCTTACGGGATACACTTTCCCGTCAAGTATTCACGGCATGCCATATATAAAATATAGTGACCCAACTTAACCGGTAATTAACCCAATAATTAAATCGGTTAATTCCTTTGGAAAATCAAAGTCACTTATATTAAATATACACACCCGCAATAATATCGGGGATTAAGAATAAAATACACTGAGACTTAAATCGATTATCGCCGGCAATCCTAATCGATAAATCTCAAGCAGATCCGCTCAATACACCAAGTGTACAAGTGTGATAAAATAATCAAGACAGATTATTTTCTCTCTCACACAACGACTATACCGATGGATTGGTCCGTGTCCATCTAGGTCGTGAGCAACTGTTCGATTAAATACGAGTAACCGATAGTATGATCTTCTGTGTGGGCCCGACACACCATACTAACTACAACGTATAGAATCCTGAACTATAATTTGCATATATTTAATTATAAATAATTAAACGCAAATAATTGTTTATTTAATTAAATAGATTAGTGGCAATGGATCGTGAGTTTTCGTTACTTAAATCTAGACATTAAGTACACAACTCCAACACTAGGATATTCTACAACCACATGGAATGTGCCGTTGTCTCTAGAAATATCCATAGAACATAGGTAGTTTCGAACAACTTGTTATTTTACTATTAGAATCCCTTTTCTTATCACTGACACACCATTTCTACACGTAAGTGTATGGTGAAGTCATTTGAGACTTAATCCCAATCTTTGATTATGCTATGTGTTATGTGGTAGCCTCCGCGACTAAGTCGCAGGCTTCCAATGGATATACTTTGAAGGTTCCCCATAATGGCACATCAAGCACTCTAATCCATCTTCGAGTATTCTTAAAAGAACTACTCGCACCTTACACATATGACTGCATATATCATTGATCATTCTCAATACTTGTCTGAATTCTACCCTTTACCGAAAGGTATGCTTAGTTGTATTATCTTCCAAATTCAATTCTTAGGTCGGAAGGTCCATTCCTTCAACCATAATTGATCAAATCAATTTCGACCCTTTGAATCATATTTGAATAAACACTACTAAGTATAAGAATTCACAAGTATAATGATTTAACAAGAAATATATCTAATAAGTAAACAAGTTATAGAACGGTTTGTTGCATCGTGGTAGACTTAGGATCTATCATTCATGTATTGCTATCTAATGTACCAGAATAGATAATACCCATTATTTCTTATCAAAATCATCAAATGATTAAAGAAATAAAATATCCATTCATAAATAATAGAAATCCAGAACAAAACGTTCTTTCTAAAATAAAGGGTACATAATGCAATAAACTTGAAATGAAATCCTATTTAACTACTAAAGCAGATAAATGTCTTCCACCGCAACCGCTGCCTCCTCTACAGCTTTTGCCCGTGTAGACTCGAACTCTTCTTCTCTAAGTCGCCGGGTTTTCTGGAACCCCTGCATTCAAGAATGCACATACCGTCAGTGGTTCCATATCTACACACCAGAATTCTGGTTATTAATACCACTGACTATGTTTTTACGACTAAAGAAAAATTCGTACCTTTGAGAGGACATTCAGACTTCCAGTGTCCAGGCTTATTGCATCGGAAGCACTTGCCTCTTGGCTTTGCAGCCCCCACTCGTGGTCCACTCCTCTTGGCACCACTGGGTTTCCAGGCTTACTTCCTTTTCTTGCCCCTACCTCCAACAGGCTTCAAGCCTTTGGACTTGGTAGCTACAAGCGCTTGAGACTTGCCCTTCTTGTACATCCCCTCTGCCGCCTTCAGTTCAGTCAGGAGTTGCGCAAGAGTATAAGACAGTTTACCCATATTATAACTCATGCGAAACTGCTCAAAACTAGGGGTCAGAGACTGGAGTATGATGTCGACTTGCGTCTCAGCATCAATTTGAGCTCCTAGGATCTCAAGCTCATTCAACAAACTCATCATCTTAAGAACGTGATCCCCTACGGGCGTTCCTTCAGACTGAGTAGTTGTCATGAGGACTCTCATGGCTTCTTGCCTTGCCGCACGATCTTGCTCCCCAAACATTTCTTTGAGGTTAAACAACATATCATAGGCAGTGGCCATCGACTCATGTTGGGTTTGGAGTACATTTGACATGGAAGCCAAAATATAACACCTAGCCATTTCATCAGCCTTTTTCCACTTCCGATATGCCTCTCTTTCCTCATTAGTTGAGGCAGCCGTGGGCTCAGCAGGGCACAATTCATGGAGTACAAATTTGTACTCTTCAGAAGTTAGGACAATGTCTAAATTTCTCCTCCAATCAATATAATTGGGGCCAATGAGTTTATGCTCCTTGAGTATCACAGAAAGTGGATTCATAGCTATTCTCTAAACCTATAAGCACATTTAAACAAACAATCAATTTAATATCCGATATTATCTCTCTCAAATAATATCATTAAATTACTAATTACATCTAAAATCCCATCCGGCAAGGCAAGCCACGTGGTGTGGACGTTTACCCACCCAAATGATTTAGTAATCAGATTTTATTTGGTCATACATCACTTATAGCGTAACCTCGTGGGGAGGAATACTATAATGCGTATCTAAGTGTAAACCATTACTCAGCACCAAAGTAAATCGTTTGGAATTGCTACATCACCGCAAGCCACGTGGTGTGGACGTTTACGATAACTTCACAACTCTTCACAATTCCTTACAACTGTCTACATCAATTAATCCAAAATCCGTTAGTATAGCAAGCCACGTGGTGTGGACGTTTACTACACCAAGAGACTTTTATAATTGACTCCCAATTACGAGATCCATTCGATTTTTGTAAATCAAGACGCGGAGAATCATAAGTGAAACTCGAAGTTTCTAACCAGTGACTCAGCATGCGAACAACCCTATCTCTCATTAGATGAGGGAGCCGAGCAGACAAACGATCCACCTTCAAAAGAATGGTACGAATGTCTCTAATTTGTGTCATCCACATGACCAAGTGGCTTTGGCTCCATTCCACTCCCCGGGGTGAGAATGAGTCGACTTGAAGTCAGTTTCAGAAAGACAAATTAGGCATTGTTTGATAGACTTAATCAATATTTCTTGTAAAAGGAATTACAAGAATTCTCCTCCAATGACATGTCTATATGAACTTCGAAAGCTCATAAATGTCACCAAGAGAACAGTAATGGAGACCATGGGAATGTTTCCATCCCCTCTCCCACTTAGCTTTTTATAACAAAGGGATACGCTATCTAATGCATAATTAAACACATAAGCATGCATACAAGTAATAAGCACATATCACATAGTCAAAATAATGCTAGAAAATTATTTTTCCGACTATCATGGCTTTATTCCATCTCCGTATGCGTCTTCTAGTCTTCAGTCTTCGTTCTTGAATGCTCCATGTGACGAGAATATTAATCCCAATATTTAAATCTATTTATTTTCAATAAATCCAAAAGATACTTAATTCGAAAATTAAGTCAATCGAATAAATCAAAAATAAAATTAAATATTATTAATATTTTTTATTTATTTATTTTCTTATCTAATTCTATTAAATCTCTAGAATAATCTATCCAAGTAAAACTTGGAATATTCTAGAAGACTTCTATAATAGAATAAGGAAATAAAATAAATTAGGACTCTTCTACTTTCCAAAATTAATTAATTTCCATGTCCATGAAAATTCCCATAAAATAGGAATAATCAAATAAGAAATAAATTAATTTATTAATTAATTATTTTTCTATCTAATTCTATTAAATCTCTAGAATCCTATCCAAGTTAGACTTGAATATTCTAGAAGACTTCTATAATAGAATAAGGAAATAAAATAATATTAATTAATTCTTTTCCTATCTTCATGAGAGTTCCCAAACTTAGGAATACTCAAAATAGGAAAACCGAATTAATTAGGAAAGTGAATCTAGGTAGGAATAGCACGGGATGGGGTACCCCGCGCCACCCCCACCTTCGACCACCACCACCGCCGCCGGCCAAGGCCCACGCGCCACCTCCCTTGGTGGTCGGCGTGGCCGAGAACCCTAGGGCAGCCCGGGGTCGATCGATCTCCATGGGATCGATCTCATGATCGATCCCGAGCCCTTGTACTCCCTCTCTTCTTCTCCTTCGTCACACGAGTTCTCTGGCGGTCGTCTCGGCATCGATCCAACGTAAATAAATTACATAATAATAAATTTACAATTCCGGTATCGATTCTATACATGAAATCGACCCTATACACTTTCCGGAAAAACATAGAACAATAATAATAAATCTAAATTCGGTCAACCCCCGAATTTTTACTATTACAAGGATTCATTCACACAAAACGAATCTCGACATGTCCGAGAGTTTAATTACGAATAATCATGGTAAAATTAAATAACAATTAATTAAATAAATAATTAACAATTAATTAACCATGATAGTCGGAATCCCTGCAAGGTAGAACGATAATTGAACACATACATGAACACGAAACCAAACGCTCTTTTACCAATTGCTGGAAATCGATATCCCGGGCTATTAAAATTTGCGGAAAATAATAACCCGACCGAAATCCACTCGCCGGAAACACGCGAACCACCAAACGGAACCGGGCACGACAAGAGAGTCGTCGCCGCGGGAAAAACCCGCGACTAGAAACCCTAGTCGAGCCCCCGCCGGGGCTCGCGATCGCTGCCCTAGCGATCGCCGGGGATGCACGCGCATCCCCGTGGGGCTGTTCCGAACAGCCCCCGACGGTGAGTCCGGCGACTCACCGCCACCGCCGAGGAGGGCGGTGCGCCCAGCGCACCCGCCGCGGCCCAGCCGCGGCTGCCCCCGCGATCGACCGTAAGGTCGATCGCATGCCCCGGCGTCCAGCCGGGGCGTCCTCGTGTGGGCCCCGCGATCGACGCCCTAGGGCTCGATCGCACCCCTCGGCTCCCAGCCGAGGGTCCTTCGAACCTTCGCCGGGGATCTCGAATCCCCGTCCCCGAAGTTCGTCGTTTTTCCCGGATCGTGCGTTCATGTATGTATCACAATCAATTCACATAAAATCACACAAGGGAGTTTATGATTTTACCTTTCGATTCGTTGTGCGGAGAAACGAATTCAATTGATGACCTCACGATCTTCCCACGTATTCCTTGCACTAGCTTGAACGTCGGGTGGACGACGATCCTCCAAACTTATGGATCCTCTTCTCTCTCTCTCTACTTTCTCTCTCTAGAAGAATTATGATCTTCAAGTTATATCATTATATGAGAATAGAGAAGACCATGTAGTGCTTTTATAGGCTACGTAGGGGATCTTAAGGAGGTGGAATATTGGGCTTCCAATATTAATGATTAAATTGAGCTCAAGCCCAAATCTATTAATCTCCCATTAATATTACTTAATTTATTTTCTACTATATAAATTAATTGCACTCCCAATATTAAACCATATTATATCAAATAATATTTCTCCGGTAGTATTATTTATTCCGTGTATTTAAGATTTAAATATCCATGAATAAAATTAAGTTATTGCTAATTAATTTATTCATCTCTTGAATCCGAGACTAGTACCATTCAACCTTAATTATTGTGCGGAACGAATCCACTCATGAGGTTTACACAATAATTCCTTATGAACTCATCTCGGGGGATATTATCAACCCTTACGGGATACACTTTCCCGTCAAGTATTCACGGCATGTCATATATAAAATATAGTGACCCAACTTAACCGGTAATTAACCCAATAATTAAATCGGTTAATTCCTTTGGAAAATCAAAGTCACATATATTAAATATGCACACCCGCAATAGTATCGGGGATTAAGAATAAAATACTCTGAGACTTGAATCGATTATCTCAAGGCAATTCTAATCGATAAATCTCAAGCGATCCGCTCAATACACCAAGTGTACAAGTGTGATAAAATAATTAAGACAAATTATTTTCTCTCTCACACAACGACTATACTGATGGATTTGTCCGTGTCCATCTAGGTCGTGAGCAACTGTTTGATTAAATACGAGTAACCGATAGTATGATCTTCTGTGTGTCCATACACACCATACTAACTACAACGTATAAAATCCAGGACTATGATTTGCATATATTTAATTATCAATAATTAAACACAAACAATTGTTTATTAATTTAATAGATTAAATGCTATGATCGGGAGTTTACCGTTACTTAAATCTAGACATTAAGTACATAACTCCAACATGCGGAACAACCAAATTAAATATTATGGGAAATGCTTTGGTTGATATATTGAATTGTCATCAACATGGAAAAATAGAAAGTCGTCAACGACATATTTGCCTCAAGAAGTTGCTCTAGAAAAATTGGATCCAAAACTTAAATAAATGATAGTGTGCCAGCAGCACTCGAAAAATAAGAAACGAGCAATTGAGGTTGAGCATGACTCGCTAAATAAAGATATATTTTGGCTCTATAGTACACACCTCAAAATATTATCCCAGAAGGATATACGTGGGTGTTAAAAACGAGTAATGATGTGGTGATCGAGATATAAAGGCGAGATTTGCTCAAGAGTTTTTCGCAGAAACTCGATATTTTTAAGGATGACATTAAGTTCCGCTACCTAATATTTCTGGCAGCAACAACTATAAATATAGATATGCATTGAATGTATGATTTGACCATTTAGAAGTCATTCGAAAGTTACATACATGAAAATCTTGGATGGGTTTTAAGATTTCTAATATGAAAGGAAAAGAAGATCAGATTATGTACAATATCATATTACATGTCATTATGGACAAAAATGATATTAAATACAAGGTCCCGAAGACCAGTGATTGTACTTTTTCCCTCTACTATGTTTTTCCCACGGGGTTTTCTTAGTTAAATGTTTTTAACGAGACAATCAGCACAATATAAATGTGAATGTCATGTACTCTTTTCCTCTAGTATTTTTTCCTATAGGGTTTTATAACGAGGTTTTTAACGAGGCATGTACATCACTCGATAATAATTAACGAGGACATCTTCATAATGTTCCATATGAGTTTGTTTTCAAGAGAACCTAAAGTTCAAAGATAAATATAATCTTCTAGATGATTGTGAATTGAAGTTCACATTATTCATTTGTCAAGAATTGTATATTCGACATTAGACGCATCTAATATACTTCTGAAGAGTTACCGGTCGGTTATAGCAATTGCGAATGCTCTAGTCAATATAGATGTTTGGTAAAGGCATGTACCTGAAGGACGAAAAATATACAATAATACAAATGAATGTGAAACTCACCAATTCGAAGGTTGGATCCTGAAGACCAAAATTTATATTTGAATAACTAAGTTTTTCCTATATGGTTTTATTAGAATGTGAAACTCAACAATTTGAAGGTTGGATCCTGAAGACCAAAATTTTATATTTGAATAACTAAGTTTTTCCTATATGGTTTTATTAGTTACAGGTTTTAATGAGAAAGATTGATCACCAATAATAACTTTCAAGAAGTCAAAGATCTTCGGTGATTACAATTAGGGGGAGCAAGCTGTACTCTTTTTCCTTCGTCGAGGTTTTATCCTGTTAACGAGTGGAAAAAGCCGAACAGAAAAGGTCTTTTCTCCTTCGTAAACTCATGGGTGAATTTGAGGATTGAACTAACAGAAAATATCTCTCTAAAAAAGGAAACAAAGACTTAAGCTTGAAAAGGAAATATCTCTATTTTTGGGGTTCACAGATCTGCCTTTTTTGGTATGGGCACTAGTATATTTATAGGGATACAACTAGGGTTTTCCCCTTTTTAACCTAATGGGCCTAATCACCATAACATATGGGCTTTTTGTTTGGACCGGCCCAGATTTACGCCGCCTTTTGAGATGAGGAGACCTCGCACTACAGCTCGGATTCCACGGCTTCGCCGGCTGGGATTTTGCTCGGCTTAAATCAACTTTTCTGCTCCCAGTAGTTTTTATCTTCGGAGATCCACGAGTAGTGTTATCTTCAAAGCTGGTCTCATCAGCCTCCCCGGAACGGTTAGGTTACCCTCGGTGGGCGGCAGCTAGTCATGCTCGACGGGAAGCTCCTTAAATTTCAGACCGTCCTCTTCCCTTAAAGCCTCTGGGCTGCTCCCCGGGCAGGATGAAAATAGTGACATAACAAATGCCCCTCGGGAGAGGGCTGATTGGCCTAGGTCGAGCAGGCTTCTCCCGACCAACGAAAAGACTATTTTTGGGGCTGCCCGTCGCTTACGTGTCGCCCTCCTCGCCGCCATCATTGATAATTAATGGGACGGGACCCTTTGTGGACCCGCTTGTCCTTTCCAATCAAAACCACGTACGCTTTTTTGAATTTTGAAAGAATACGGAATAAACCGCTTGGAATTCCCCTATATAAGGTTGAAAGAAACCGCTTCCTCTTTCATAATTCCCACTTCATTCTTCCAGAGAACCCAGAGAACGAAAGAGAGAGAGAGAAAGGACAAATTCCGGCGACTTGGAGCTTTTCCGGCGGCTTTCTCGCAATTCTCCATTAACCAGGTATGTAGATTTACCCCCTCTTTTTTATTTCGCGTATTGTGATGTGGGGCCCTAACGGGGCATCATTCTGAGTATCCTCTAGGCTTTTCGAGTTTCCGGCGGCGGCTCCGATTTAAGCTTCGTCGATAGGGTTTGGAAGACATAGAAACTAGGTTTAGTTGTCCGAGTTCGTTTCCTCTTCTATCTATCGGGGATGAGTAATGAAAAACCCCCTCAACTTGACCCTTTGTCTCAGTCCTCGCACCCACCCCCGGATGTTGCCTCTTCTAATCCCCTCGTTTCTCTCCCGGGCTCAAGCACCAAACCTACGCCGCCACAGGCAACCGAAAGGAGGATGACTAAATTCCCTTTCTCGGAGGAGGAGAAACGAGTTATGTTGGGCGGGTACAACGACGAAGCGTACAACCTTCTCTGTGAGATCCTCGCTGATTCGCGGGGTCCTCCTTCTTCTTTTAACTATGCCCAGTATTCCTGCGAGCATCCTTACGAATTTACCCCGCGGAAGAGATTCCATTATGTTAAGGCTCGCCGCGATACGCCGTTCGATGCCAGCTGGCGAAAAAGCACGATTACCGAGGAAGAACTATAGCTAATGAGGGAGAGGTGGTGTATCCCAAACGATGTCCATCTATATGCCCCGGAGGATGACGAATTCGCGGACTCTCCCCCATCGGGCATGATAGCGGTGAACTATTCGATGATGGAAAGCGGGCTCCGTTTCCCTTTGCATCCCTCGGTGGCCCATTTCCTACAGCTGCAAGAGATTGCCCCGATGCAAATAACTCCGAACGGCTGGGTGATGATCTACGTGTATTGCATCATGCTCGGCTTCTACGGACTATATAGGGGGCCGACCGGTCATGAACTTATCTACCTCCTCTACATGAGTTCCACGAGCGGCGGGGATTACTACTTGAAACAACGGCACCAGATTATAAAGGAGTTGTCGAGCAAACAAGCTGAGTGGACCGAGAAATGGTTTTTTGTTGCGGGAGAATGGGGCGCGAGGGATCTTCCCATCAGCATGGAATACCGAGTGACGCCGAACCGTTAGTTCCTTGGATACCCTTTGCTATTTTCCCTTGTTTTCTTAAATGGCCTGCCTTGCATTTCCTGACTTGTTTCCCTATCATGCTAGGCTTCAAAGCTCCGGATGACAACGAGTTGGGGTGGGATTTCTTGACGATTTGGGAGAGGGTAAAATCCCTCCCCGGAGATGATCGCAACTACAAACTTTGGTTGACTGATGAGAGGCGAGCCCGAGCTCGTTTCATCACCATTCCTCGTGATATTGAGGGCTCTTACCCGCGTGAGTGGCGTGATGAGTCTTCTCACCGTGGTGACTACAAAAATTTTCGACCCTGATTTGTATCTTTTATGTTTCCAGGTCATCGCTATCCTCGGGTCGTCCGCCCTGCGAAATTTGACATGGAAAATCCGAGGGACAAAGCGAAACGCGAGAGGGAGAAATTAAGCAGAGTCAAGACTGGCGCCAAAAACCAAAAAAAATCGGGCCGGGGAAGACAAAGCGAGGTGTCTGTGGCTTTCCATCCTCCTCCGACCGTCACTCCCCCGGTGTATCCCTCGCCTCAGCCCATAAACAAAATCCTTCCCGAGACGTCCGCGGTGGATCCAGAGAAGGGGAACAACGTCGGGGAGAAGCGATCACGGGAAGAGGAAATCCCGGTCTCCGGAATTCACGGAGTGACGTTCGACTCGCCCAAAACTTACATCATCCTGAAAACCCGAATTTTCCGCCCACGGAGGACAAAAGGTTCCCATCCTTCGGAAGAGGGGAAATCGGGTGAGCCGGGGCTCAGCGAGCCTATCTTCGGCATCGAGTCCGAGAAGCTTCAAAGGTAACTTAATT
Source organism: Euphrasia confusa (assembly GCA_954870475.1). NCBI lineage: Eukaryota > Viridiplantae > Streptophyta > Magnoliopsida > Lamiales > Orobanchaceae > Euphrasia > Euphrasia confusa. Next base: position 47,529,838 of record OX940949.1, on the reverse strand, counting down.
TCATACTAAATCTTTCATGTGTAAGTCTGTCCTTGTTCTGAGTTTTCTTGTTTTTGGTATAGCATACACGAGGCGGAGCCGGAGATCCCTATTGTCGCGGCCTATATGCAAGCTGCCCGGGACCCCTACGAGGACGATACGATTCCCCCACATGTTCAGGGTGCCCTTGATAATGTTCTCGGGTCATGGACTCATCGGATGGAAGGTTATGCCTCTCAGACTGCCTTCATGCTGGAAATGCTCAAAGTTCACGCTGCTCGGGTCCCAGTGATGGTTAACCAGCTCGGTCGTCTCTTGGAAGATCGAAAATGGAAAGGTATCGCCACCCCCTCCGATCCGCCGAGCGACGGGGCCAAACTCCGGGGACGTCTTACTGAACTCCAGGAAGCGTACGACCTCGAGATTGGTTTGAAACGATCTCTTGAGGCCGAGCTTGAGAGCATGAAGGTAAAACTTTTAGCGCAACAGTCGAAGGTGGAGGAGCACAAGAAGCTGCTCGGAGATTGCGAGACCGCGATGTATGAGCGGGATTCAGAGGTGGCGAAGATGGCTAGCAGGGTAGCCGAGATGGCGAATCAGACCGTGGAGACTGAGAAGAAAGCTCGGGAAGCTGTGCAGGTCGCTCAATTAAAGCTCAAAGAGATGAAAGCCTTGTGGGCGAAAGAGCGCCTTGAGTTGGAGCAAACTGCCGCCGAGCAGAAAAAGGTTCAGGAAGACGAGATCACCCGTCTCGCCGGTGAGTTGGAAAAGATGCGAAAAGATGAAGCTGCTCGACTGGCTGATCCTTGGGAGGATCTGAAGGAGTTCAGCAACTACTCCTATTACTGCGCATTTTTTGACGGAGTCCGAGGTTTAATCAAAGCGGGTCAGCCCGTAGATGCTATGATGTCGGTTATTCGGACTTATGCTTCGACGAACACTCTCCATCCAGAGATGAAACTGTCCATATTGGACTTGGAGGCCGAACACAACGTGGATCTCTCCTGGTGGCCAGATAAGAAACAATTGTTCAATCCCAAGGACTTGGAGACCGACGACGACGAAGCGGATGGGAACGAGGATGAGAAATTCGCGAACTCCCTGATCGGTGATGGGGATACTCCTGCTCAAGATAATTGATGATCTTTGGTTCTGCCCTGCCCGGATTTTCTCCTTTTCTTTTCTTGCCTAGTTATGGCTTTTTGATTTGCCCAAGACTCTTTTGTTTCAGTTTCGCACCTAGGAGGGTATTATCGTTTTCCTCCTCGGGTTTTACCTTTTTTTGATACTTGACGAAACATAACATTCCAGCGCATGGTTTATTTGTAACTTGGTATTTATTATCCTCTTTTTAATGCTCTTTATACTTGTCATTTACTTTTGTAACGCGCGACGTCCCTGCGGATTTCCCGCCCTAACGCCCTTTTTGGCGGGAAAAATTCCCTCCAAAAGGCGGTTTTTTGGAGGGTGTCCCTTAAGTTCTTCTGTCTATATAAAGGACTTACCCGTGCCTTTTTGGTTTTGCAGAAGAAAAAAGGACAATGAGTTCAAGCAAGAAAATGAGTCAGAACAAAGGGAAACAAATTTTCTCAGGCGCGTCGAGGTGTACGGAAGGTCACCATGATATCACCATCCATTCCGACGGCTGGCGTCGACTACGTCAGAAGTTCGACGGCCGGTGGCACCGCAACAATTTCCCTCTTCCCCACTCCTTTGTGCAACCCTTAGAGAAGTTTCTGGGCGAGGAGATACCTTTTCACGACTCTAACGAGCAGGCTTGGATTGCGACGAAAACGAAACTCCGGCGGCAGGTGGCCTTTGGAGGCCCAGGGTGGACGGATTTCGTTCAGCACGCGGGCGTTCAAGCCGGCTGGGAGATTTGGGTGATATGGAAACCGGGATTTGGTTTCCGCATTAGCCTTTTTAATCTGGAGAATCTCAGCGTGACGTTTCCTAAGCAGGTCCGGGCACGCGGAGAGGTTGATTCCCTTGGCCACGCGTATGCGGACTGATAGTCTTAATATTTCTCTGTTTGACCGCACTTTATGTTTTTAATAACTGCTCTTATTAATATCTACTATCCACCAACTACTTTCAAAGATAATTAATGGGTTGTATTTAATTCCTTCCCTCGTTTTGCGGAGAGAAAAGACCCCTTATAAATGAGTCCCTCTGTTACTTATTTGGGCTGAAACAAAACTTCGGAGTTCAAAATATGTCGACCTGAATCGATCTCTTGGACGACTCGCGTTCGTTCGAGCGATCGTTCAACGGCTCCTGGCACAAAGATGTATTCCCGGTTCCTGCGGCGTTTCTCCGCTCGATCGTCGGCCGGGACGAGGAGGGCCTATGCCTGGTAGACTCTTTGGACCAAGAGTGGCCTGTTTCGCTTGGCCGTTTCCGGAATCAGGTTGCTATCCGCGGGTCGGAATGGGAAAGGCTCGTTAGCGGGTTCGACATACAAGAGGGTTGGATCGTTCGTGTCACCTGGATGGACCGAGGTGGTTTTTTTATCGATGTCTTTGATGGTGACCACAACTCGATGGTTCGTCCGGTTGGGTTTCCCTCACGATCTTCTCAGAGCCGACTCCCGGGGTCTCGGCTTAGCCGCTGGCCTCCCCGTCCAAGTCATGATCGATGGGGCCGTCTTATCCGCCAACGTTTTTAGTTCTCTTCTTGATTTAGTTTTGCGATTTTTCATTATGATGTTCTTTCTGTGTTATGTTTTTCTTTTCAAAAAAGTTATTCTTGACAATCTAGTTCTCGCACAAATGTCGAAAAACGAGCGTGCGTCATAATTTTGACCATATTGGTGACTTATCCGAGAAAATCTGGTGGAGGGTCAAAAATCCCGATCTCAAAAAAGGTTATCGAGGAGAACTCGCGTGTATCGACCAGGCGACGGATCGCCCGGCTCATCTCAGGCTTGGGGAGAGCGAACTCATCCCTGGTTCAAATTTCGCGTTCCCCGACGTATCAGGGAACACGGCCGAGGATGGGACGGATCCGGTCCTCGGTCTTATTTTTTATTTTTCCGTTCGATCGACCAGGCGACGGATCGCCCGGCTCATCTCAGGCTCGGGGAGAGCGGACTCATCCCCGGTTCAAATTTCGCGTTCCCCGACGTATCAGGGAACACGGCCGAGGATGGGACGGATCCGGTCCTCGGTCTTATTTTTTATTTTTCCGTTCGATCGACCAGGCGACGGATCGCCCGGCTCATCTCAGGCTCGGGGAGAGCGGACTCATCCCCGGTTCAAATTTCGCGTTCCCCGACGTATCAGGGAACACGGCCGAGGATGGGACGGATCCGGTCCTCGGTCTTATTTTTTATTTTTCCATTCGATCGACCAGGCGACGGATCGCCCGGCTCATCTCAGGCTTGGGGAGAGCGGACTCATCCCCGGTTCAAATTTCGCGTTCCCCGACGTATCAGGGAACACGGCCGAGGATGGGACGGATCCGGTCCTCGGTCTTATTTTTTATTTTTGCTAGTGAGAGGCAAATGAAATCTTATTCAAATATGAGCGAAATTATCTCGGTACAAAACATCATTGGTGGTACTTCTTCAAATGAAGAGCGTTCCAGAAGTACTGGTCGGCCACCCCGTCGAGATGCTCCAGTTCGTATGATCCTTTTTCCACGTGTCTCCTTACTCGCATCGGGCCCTCCCAATTCGGGCCTAATGCCCCAGTGTTGGGTCCGAGCACGCGTTTCAGAACCAGATCGCCAACTTGGAATTTTCTGACCTTAGCCTTAGAATTGTAGAAACGCTCCGCTCTCTGTTTTGCCGCGCATTTTGGAAAACTGAGTTTAGCCTCCGCTCCTCCAGGAAATCCAACTCCAGGCGCAAAGCATTATCGTTATTTTCATTTGGCTCTTGCGACGTCCGATGGCTGAAGACTTCCAACTCGGAGGGTATTACTGCTTCAGCTCCGAAAGCCAAAGCAAAAGGAGTCTCCCCGGTGGCAACTTTGTCCGATATGACCACAGAACCTCTGGTAATTCGGCCGCCCAACGTCCCTGTCGTTTTTCCAGTTTGGCCTTGATCGTGTGTTTCAGGATTTTATTAACGGCTTCCACCTGTCCGTTGGTTTGGGGGTGGTAGGGCGTGGAGAAAGCTTTCTTGATCTTCCATTTTTCGAAAAAATTCATGATGTCTTGCCCGTCGAACTGCTTTCCATTGTCCGAGGTGATTGTGTGGGGAATCCCAAATCGGCATATGATGTTTTTCCAGATGAACTTGACGATTGCCTTCTGGTCGATAACCTTCAATGGTTCCGCCTCTGCCCACTTGGTGAAATAATCGACGGCCACGACCGCATACTTCACCCCGCCGGGCCCGGTGGGCAAAGGTCCGATTAGATCAATGCCCCATGACGCGAAAGGCCAGTGGCTGTAAATAGAATTTAGGTATTCGGGTGCAGTTCGGATGATCGGGGCTGTCACCTGGCAGCGATGACATTTCCGGGCGTAATTGATAGCGTCTCTCCTCAGCGTGGGCCAGTAATATCCCTGCCGGATCGTTTTGTGGGCCATTGATTGTCCTCCCGCGTGATTGCCGCATACTCCATCGTGGATCTCGCTGAAAACCCTATTTCCCTCTTGCGGGGTGATGCACTTAAGTAGAGGTAAGTATAGGCTTCTTCGATAGAGGGTTTCTCCAATCATAGTATACCTGGAAGCTCGGATCCTAAGTTGTTTGGCTTCAATCTTGTCTGGGGGTGAGACTCCGTCTGCCAAATAGGAAATAATCGGATCCATCCATGTTTCGCCCCGATCCACGAGGGTAATCATCTCTTCCGCCAGCGAGATGGCGGGCAGGCCCTGGCAAGTTAACATTACATTAGTCATATCGGCTATACCCTCCGAGGAGGCCAGTTTGGACAAAGCATCTGCCTGTGAGTTTAATTCCCTCGGGATCTGTTCGATAAATATCCTCGGTATCTTCTCGCATAGGGAAATCACGTGCTCGTAGTATCTCATCATCCGATCGCATCGGGTCTCGTAACTTCCTTTGATCTGGTTCACCACCAGGAGCGAGTCCATAAAGACTTGTACATGCTCGGCGCCGACTGCAAGGGCAAGGTTCAAACCGGCGATCAGTGCTTCGTACTCAGCTTCGTTGTTCGTTGCCCCAAATTCGAATTTCACCGCGTGAGCAAATGACTGCCCACCCGGTCCGACCAGCACTATTCCAGCCCCGGCATGGGAGGAATTCGAGGACCCGTCTACGTATAACTTCCATGGCGGGACCGAGGAGGACGGGGTGGAATTTGGGAAAGTTAGCTCCACTATGAAATCTGCTAAAGCTTGCCCTTTTATCGCCGTGCGGGGGGCGTAAGTGATATTGTACTGTCCTACTTCCAGGCTCCACTTCAATAACCGGCCATTCGTATCCGGCCTCTGTAATACTTGTCGCAACGGCATGGTTGTCAAGACTTCTACCGGGTGGTCGAAGAAGTAAAACCTTAGCTTCCGCACGCTCATTACGAGGGAGTATACCAATTTTTCCAAAGGCGTATACCGCGTTTCAGCGTCATGAAAGACTTGGCTGACGAAGTAAATAGGTTTATGCATTAGCCCCTCTGCCCGAACAAGGACTGAACTCATGGCATGCTCGGATGCGGCCAGATAGAGGAAAAGCTTTTCCCCGGCGACTGGTTTCGAGAGAATAGCGGGGTTGCTGAGGTGCTCTTTCAGGCGTAGGAAAGCTTCCTGGCTCTCTTTTCCCCATTTGAATTTTTGGTCTTTTATTGCTTTAAAAAACGGACGGCTCTTATCCCCGAGCCGGGGAATGAAACGGCTGAGTGCGGCCAGGCAACCGGTCAGCCTCTGCACGTCCTTTAGGTTCCGAGGCTCCTTCAGATCTTGGATGGCTCTGATTTTTTCTGGGTTTATCTCAATTCCTCGGTGACTTACGATGTGTCCGAGGAACTTAGTGGCATATACGCCGAAGTGGCACTTTCTTGGATTGAGTTTCATGTTGTACAACTTCAAAATCTCGAAAGCGACCATCAGATCCTTCACATGGTCCTCCTCGGACTTACTCTTTATAATTATGTCATCCACATATACCTCCATGGTGTCTCCGATCTGATCAGCGAACATCTTGTTCACTAACCTTTGATAGGTTGCCCCAGCGTTCTTCAGCCCGAATGGCATTCTTTTCCAGCACAGCACCCCTTTCTCAGTATAAAACGAGGTGTGCTCTATGTCTTCATCCGCCATGGGTATCTGATGATAACCTGCGAAGCAATCACAGTTAGAAAAAATGACATGCCCGGCAACGCTATCGACCAGGTGGTCGATGTGGGGCAGTGGGAAGTGATCCTTTGGGCAGGCCTTATTTAAATCGGTGAAATCGATGCAGAGACGCCACGTATCGTTAGCCTTTTTAACGAGCACGACATTCGCGATCCATTGAGGTTCTTCTTCGGCCTCTCGCACGAGGTCATTATCCACCAACTTCTTAACCTCTATTGCCAAAGCGGCGTACTTCTCGGGGCCCATCTTCCTTCTCTTCTGGGCGATAGGCTTTTTACCGGGGTCGATCTTGAGGTGGTGGCAAGCATGCTTCGGGTCGATACCGACCATGTCCTTATGGGACCAAGCGAAAGCGTCTGTGTTTTGCCTCAGAAAGTCGACCAGCTCGTCCCTCAACCGCTCTGGGATCTTTTTTCCTATAAAGACCTCCAACTCTGGTCTGTTCGGATCCAGACTTACTCTCTCGACCTCATCCACTGCCGCGCACACTGATGGCCCCCGCGGGTCGGGTATGTCGTTTGGTTCGAAACCGATCCGGGGGTCAGGATCCTCAGACCCTACCGCCTGTGTGCTTGACGCCGGCTCGTCATCTCGGGTACTGGGAACTTCATCGATGAGTATGTGGAGGAATTGCGCTTCGAGGTCATGGAGTACTTCTTCAGAATCCCGATCCCCGCTAGGCCCCTCTTCCTAGAGGGTGGTCAGGTAATTTTGGTCGTCAACATCCATCTGCTCTGTGGGGTCAATCTCCCTGACCTCGACCGAGGAATTTTCTTCTCCTTGGGGCCCCTCGTCTTTCGGGGCAGATACCAGGGGCGCCATTTGGGGGCTGCCGCCCCCAAATGCCCCAGTGTCCGTTGTTATCACATCAGAGTTGTTTGATTGTTCATTCATAGAAAAACGCGGGGAATAATTAAAACATTTCCTTGCCATATATTGATCTCCCCGGAGGGTGCCGACCGCACCGTTTAAGGTGGGAAATTTGATACAATAATAGTGGGAGGACGCCACTGCCTCGAAGGCATCTAGGAATTGCCTCCCGAAAAAAGCGTTATAAATATTGTCAGCATCTATTATAACAAAATTCAGCATTCGGGTCATATTCACGTTCGGATCTTGCCAGTCCTTCAACTCCACCGCCATCCTGATTCGTCCTCGGGGGCGCACTACCACATCACCAAATCCTTTCAAAACCCCATCATACGGCCGGACATAGCTAGAGAGGTCGCCGAGCTGGTCCAAAGCTGACTTGAAGATGAGGTTGCAATGGGCCCCGTTATCCACCAGAATCCTGGCCACTTCGATCCCGAGGATCCTCGCGGTGATCACCAAGGCATCTTCTTTGGGATATTTTATCCCTTCTCTATCCTTCTCAGAGAAAGAGATGGTGATTCCGCGGGCGATCGTCGACTCTGCTTGGGGGATTACTACGTTCACGCCCTCAAACTCGCGCAACTCCTCTTTCTTCTGTCTCTTCGATTTGTGGATGATCGGCGTCAGTCCCCCGATCATATTGACACGTGCTCCTCCGCGAATAGGGGGGTCCTCATCTCCGGCTTCAACAGCCGGGGGTGGAGGTAGAACCAACTGATTTTGCCCGGGATGATCCTGTTCGCGCCTCTGTTGTTGATGGGGTCGGTGGTTCTGATCATCTTGGAATCCTCGGCCCCGGCCCCTGCCTCCTCTTCCGCGGCCACCACCCCCGCGGCCAGCTCCTCCTCGGCCGACATCCGGGCGGCCGCGTTTCGGTACTCGGAGTAGGTTGGCCAGGCTTCCATCTTCGTAGAGTTGGCGTAGCTGGGTGATAAGGTCGCGGCATAGCTGGAAAGAGCACCACTTACGCGGATTCCTCTCATCCGGGCGGCTCCTCATCGCCGGGGGAGGGGTGAGAATGTTGATTTCTCGTTCGTAAAAAATCTGGAGGATCCGAGCAGGGGTTTGCCCCAGGAAAGTCCCCTCCTCGGGGTATTCTTCTACGATCTCAACCTTCTTCGGTGCTTGGAAAATTCCCTGGTGAGGTCTGCAGTTGGGCCTCTTCTTTCCACTTTCATGATATTTCACCGTCGGAGGCGGCTCCGTCTAGTAATCAACGGTTGCCGGATTGGTCGACTTCTTTTCGACAGCGGGTTTTTCCTCCTTCTCGGGCTCTAATTCTCTCATCCGCTGGTCGTATATGCGTTGCTGAGCGATTTCCTCGCCCGCTCTCCTCCGGAAATCAGTGTACGACTTTGGATACTCCTTCATCATCGGTTTGAACAAACCGGAAGTGGCTCGCAAACCGCCCACCACGGCGTGCACCAAAATCTCGTCGCTCACCCGATCTCCCTGTTTAGCGATCTGTTCCACTCGATCTATATAGCTTTCATCGGTTTCATCCTTCCCCTGCTTGACCCCCATCAGACGTTGGCGGCCCTCCGAGTATTTCACTTTGGAGGCAAAATAAGAGACGAACTCGTCCCCCAGCTCTTCGAAGCTATCGATCGATCTCGCCGGCAGGCTCGTGTACCAACGGTGAGCCATATCACCGAGGGTCAATGGGAAAAGACGGCACTTGGTTGCTTCGGTTGCTCCTCGCCCCACCATGTAGATGTTGTATTTGTTTAAGTGGACGTCGGGGTCGGAAGCTCCGTCGTATATGAAAGTCAGCAACGGGGCGATGTCGGGTTGTGGCCGGGCCCGCTCGATCCTCAGGCTGAGCGGTTCTGCGAGGGTGGATCTTCGTTTAGGGTCATTGTCCTGTTCGGCCAGCTTCCTTTCTACCTCCTCCAAACGTCTCGAGAGGCCGGGGTCGGCAATGGTAGTCCTCTGAGAGCTCGCCGCGGCTCGGTTTTGGTCAACCATCTGTCTTTTCTGAAGGACTGCTCGGACGGCCTCTTCTCGGGCCTCCGCTTCGAACTCCTCCCCTAGGCGGCGAGCGTTAGGATTGATCTTCTCGGTGGCTGGCCTTTTATCCAGGAAACGGGACCGGGCCTCCAACCTTTGTATGGTTCGTTTGATTTCTTCGGGGGTGTTAACTTGCCCAAGGTCCAGATCCGTCTCTTCGTCTACGGCGGGGGACATCAGCTTCTCGGCTTCTGTGATTTGTTCGTGGAGGATCCGCTGCCTCTCCCTGGCTTCAGCCTCTTCCGCGCGCAGGGTCTCTATCCACGCGAGTTGACGAGCGATCTCATCGGGGACTTCGGGCGGCGCGGTTTCTGGTCCGCTTTGCGACATGCACACCTTGCCGGCGCTTTTCGTCTGCTGGAGGGTTTCGCCCTCGAGGCTGGCGGCGGCGGCGGCGGCGGTACCTGAAACACCAACGATATCCATGATTGAAAAGAGAGAAAACTGTCTGCTCAACGCTCGAGGATCACCCCTCCGTCTAGCGCCACTTGTTAACGAGTGAAAAAAGCCGAACAGAAAAGGTCTTTTCTCCTTCGTAAACTCACGGGTGAATTTGAGGATTGAACTAACAGAAAATCTCTCTCTAAAAAAGGAAACAAAGACTTAAGCTTGAAAAGGAAATATCTCTATTTTTGGGGGTTCACAGATCTGCCTTTTTTGGTATGGGCACTAGTATATTTATAGGGATACAACTAGGGTTTTCCCCTTTTTAACCTAATGGGCCTAATCACCATAACATATGGGCTTTTTGTTTAGACCGGCCCAGATTTACGCCGCCTTTTGAGATGAGGAGACCTCGCACTACAGCTCGGATTCCACGGCTTCGCCGGCTGGGGTTTTGCTCGGCTTAAATCAACTTTTCTGCTCCCAGTAGTTTTTATCTTCGGAGATCCACGAGTAGTGTTATCTTCAAAGCTGGTCTCATCAGCCTCCCCGGAACGGTTAGGTTACCCTCGGTGGGCGGCAGCTAGTCATGCTCGGCGGGAAGCTCCTTAAATTTCAGACCGTCCTCTTCCCTTAAAGCCTCTGGGCTGCTCCCTGGGCAGGATGAAAATAGTGACATAACATATCCCACTGGGTTTTCCTGGCAAGGTTTTAACGAGACAACAATCCTATAAATAGTCATTCAAAGGGGAGTGTTATGAATATTATTAATTATTGAATGACTAGTTTACCCTTTCTTGGTGAACAAAACAGAAACCCTACTTTGTATCCTATATAAAGGGGTCTCCCCAAATGAAAAAGAACAATTCTATTCTCCTCTCATATTGTCTCTATAATATATTATTCTCTCTCAATTCTGTTGAGTTTATAAAAAGTTATTATTTATTATTTGTTTGTGTTATTTTGAAACTGCTGAAATAATAAAACAAATCATAAAAAACAAATCTGATAAAGATAAATAATAAAACAAATCATAAAAAATAAATTTGATAAAGATAAATAATAAAACAAATCATGAAAAACAAATCTGATAAAAATGAGCGTTTTTTTTATTTAATTACGTTATTAAAACAATTAAACATGTATTTATATTAATTTAATTATTATTATTCTTTAAATAAGCGTGACATAAAGTGAGTATTTTTTTTATTTAATTGAGCAATTAAACATGTATTTATATTAATTAGTTATTATTACTCTTTAAATGAGCGTGACATAAAGTGAATTTTTTTATTTAATTACGTTATTAGAACAATTAAGCATATATTTATATTAATTTAGTTATTATTATTTTTTGTAATTGATAAAGGTATTTTTGGTATGATATCCTAAAATACCATTAGCCTAAATTATTTATTCACATGCTTTTTAAATATTAATCATAACCAATTTACTTTTAAAATAAAAAAATATTTTCACAATTCAGATCAGATTAATTGGTTTGAATGAGCAGATCAAGCAGCCCACCATAATTGTGGTAGACGCACATTGCAGGTTCGCACAGCACCAATAACTTTGTTTCATCTGCAGTTGCAGTTGAGCTGCTTGCTGTAGTTACTATAATTTCCTATGAAAAATAAATTGATCAATGGTCCCAAATTATATATAGTGCTCTCTATATATTTATTACTTTTCAATTTTAAGATAGTTGAGAATATTTTTAGTGTCTTAGTTATAATTATAGTTGACACATTTTAAAAAATAAAATAAAATATTCGAACTTTTTAACGGTACAATAAAAAAATTATTTATTCAAATGCTTTTTAAATATTAATCATAACCAATTTACTTTTTAAATAAAAAAATATTTTCACATTTCATTAAAAAAAATAGAGGTAAAAGTTTAGGTTTAAATATTTATGAGTGAACAATTTGTGCCGGAATCTTGATCTCATTTTAAATGTTAGTCTGATTGAACGAGATCAATTTAAAAAAAAAATCAATTACATATTATATTGGATTTTAAAATTTTCATAACGGAACAGGACCGGAATGATATCTCGTCTCGTACTATTTTTATATACTATTTTCATTCCGAAACAATGGACACATGTGACCGGACCCAAAAACTAAAAAAAATGTAGAATTGTTGGTTTTTTTTTACCAAATAATTGATAGTAAAATTAAAATGTATTTTTAAATCAATAAAGTAAGTAGTTGAAAACAATGTTTAAAAATTAGGTAAAAATATAAAAGTGTATGTCTTTTTAAAATGAAATAATAAAAATTATTATTTTCTTAAGTTATGACCATTATCCATTGATAGGAGACAATCCAAAAGAAAATTGTGATGAGAAAGTACTATCCTTATTACTACAAATTATATATGCACACATTGTTTGCCACAAAAATTAATAAAAATGATAGTACTCCATTTTTAACTAAAAAGTAAAAAATGTAATGTGTAAAATTTATTTTTAATTGAAAAAATAAAATTATTATTATTACAATTTATAAAATAGAAGTAAATTGTATTTTAAAATAAAAAAATCAAATAACTATTTTATTAATTAATTAATTTTGGCATATTAAAACATACAAAAAAAATGTGCATATTTTTTTGGTACAAATAAAATATACTCCTACTATTTCACTTTTTTAATCAAGTCCATTCATTATGTTAAGTTGAATATCTTATACATTCATTATAATCTCTCATTTAATTTGCTTAAAAACTCTTGCTCTTTTGAAAAACAAAACCCAAAAATTAATTTATTTCAATCTTTATAATAGCTAGAGGAAAGAAAATACGGATGGTATTGAATGTTGACAATTATAAAGACTTAAATATTAGCACGAAAATATTTATTTATGCTTTTCATATATAGGAAAACATGTTTTTATTTTTAAAATATAGCTTTAAAAGATTGATTTATCGATTTTTAATTAATTCTATTGATTATGTTTTTCATTTTTTTTATACAATTTCAAGATGTTTCGATCTTGTCCCGAACTCAAAAGGAATTGACGAGTAGGGATAAATTTTTAGAACGCGCATCTCATCCCGTCTTGCTCGATAATTTTGCTCAATCTCAATACATTCGGTCCCACGCCCAACCTAAGGGTTCAAAAATGACTTTTCCCACTTCGATCATAGTTTTGGGCTTTACGACCGACCCAGCCCATGAAAGCTTAAACATCTTCTTAGTTCACTTCCTTCATTCGGCCCATTTGGCCCAACCTAACAAACCCCAATCACTTCTTCTACCTCGGATTTCACATTTGGCGGGAATCAAATAGCTTCTCTTTTTGCAGAGATGAAGTTGTGCCCAAATTAATTCCCGTCTTCTTTTTGTTCTTGTGTGTGTTAGAGATAAAGAGATAACGAAATGGAAGAGGTAGTGGAGGAGGAGTTTTCAGTGTGGAAGAAGAACACGCCATTGCTGTACGACCTCGTGATCTGCCACTCCCTCGAGTGGCCGTCCCTCACCGTCCAGTGGCTACCTTCGATGCCCACTTCTGAAGGCGGCGATATCGCCGTCCACAAATTGATCTTGGGGACCCACACTTCCGATGATTTCCCCAATTTTCTCATGCTCGCGGACGCGTACCTCCCACGCGATCCCGCCTCCGATCTCGTAATCGACCCCGATAACTCGATCGTCCCCAAGGTCTGTACTCTTTTACTCTGTTTTCCATTTTGGATTTTATGCGGAGAATGTTTGTGCACCATGTGTATACGCAGACCAACTGTTTGATTAAAGTACCCAGTGAAATGTTTAAGCAGTAGTTGTTTTATCTTCAATCTGGTTTCAAATTTTAATCTTTGGTCTGTGTGTAAGCTCGTCAGCACAAAGACTGTCATAGGAAGATTCTACCAAAAATGCCCTCAAGCTCAGCCTTGCTGCAAAATTGATAGCAACTCGTGGGCTGCTCGTGTTTTCTCGATAGGAAAACCTCAACTGTGCTTGAAGAGATTTATGTTCATCATATTTCATTTTACACTGTTAGTTACCCTTGTCTTAACAGCACATTTGACTCTTCTAGTTTTGATTATATGCAGGTGGAAATAGTCCAGAAAATACAAGTTGATGGAGAAGTGAATAGGGCACGTTGCATGAACCAAAACCAAGCAATAATTGCCGCCAAGACCAATGGTTCTGAAGTTTATGTATTCGACTCTAATAAGCAGCTGGAGGACTCTGAACACCATTCTTGTGATCCCGACTTGAAGTTGAGGGGCCACGACAAAGAAGGATACGGTTTGTCCTGGAGCACGTTGAAAGAAGGACATCTTTTGAGTGGTTCAAATGATTGCAGAATTTGTTTGTGGGATGTCTCTGCTATGCCTCAAACGAAAGTTCTTGAAGCAAATTACACTTATGAGGTATCCAAATATCCCGTTGTCATTCATTTTGATGTTTTCACTTGGTATGTGAGCTTCTTGAAATTATATGATTGCTTGCAATAGGGCCATGAAAGTGTGGTTGAGGATGTGTCTTGGCATCTAAAGAACGAAAACTTGTTTGGGTCCGTTGGAGATGATTGCAAGCTTATGTTATGGGACTTGCGCACGAACAAGTTCCAACACTCTGTTGTTGTGCATGAGAAAGAGGTTTAAGGACTATTCCGATATACTCCCCTTTTCGTATTCTTGTATAATTACACATATGTTCTCATTTTATTTTTCTTTATCAAATTGCAGGTGAACTATTTATCTTTCAATCCATTCAACGAGTATGTTTTGGCCACTGCATCTTCTGATACTACAGTTGGTCTGTTTGATATGCGTAACTTGAGTTCTCCACTGCACGCTCTAAGCAGTCATATGTAAGTCTATGTTCACTTGCTTCCGTCTTTAAATTGTTACTTGTGATGACTGTATTCTGAAATAAGTGTTAATCCTCGTCGACAAAAGGATATATATATTTTTTAATAATTTTCTTGTTGGTACCTTTATTATTCCATTTCGTACACAGGGAAGAGGTATTCCAGGTGGAATGGGATCCAAACCATGAAACCATTTTAGCATCGTCTGCTGATGACAGAAGGTTAATGGTCTGGGACCTTAACAGGTAGTATGCCTTTTTTTTCTTTTGTATGTGGTTACTACTGATGACTATATATATCGTTTATGGTCATGCTTTTTCTTAGGGTTGGAGATGAGCAATTGGAAGGGGAAGCTGAAGATGGTCCTCCTGAGCTGCTATTTTCTCATGGGGGCCACAAAGCTAAGATTTCCGACTTTTCTTGGAATAAGAATGAGGCATGGGTTATGTCGAGCGTGGCAGATGATAACACGTTACAGGTTTGGCAGATGGCTGACAGCATATATCGCGACGAGGATGACAATTTAACAGTTTGATTGAGATTTTAACCTTGTTGGACATAATTTATCAACTTACTTCCTCCTTTTTCGTGCGATCTGGTTTTTGAAACGTGTTGATTGAACTGAAATAATTGCAACTTGTTTGTGAAGAGTGATGATAATAATATTATTCATGTATTGAGAGTTGAGACACGAAATTAAAATCAAAACAAAAAAAATTTCTTCTTGAAACATAAAAATAAATAAATACTGTAGTTATTATAGAATGGAGTTCACTATATCTCAAGAGAATATCATCATACTAGATGATACTTGATCATCATATTCTTTCTCATACTATAGTTCAAAAATATGTCAAAAACACTACATAGGAATTACTAAAAATAATCAATTTAATAAATAGGTTCTCCAGATTAACTTTGCAGATCTTAACTTTGCAGTTCCTCTCAGAGTTCATAACATGGTGGACATAGTCTTATGGGTCTGTTTTTCCTTATATGCAGTTCCGTCCAACTACAAATAAAGAAATAAATAAGAATATGATGAGAATAAAATGTGAATAAACATACATTTTACAATAAAATGAATGGAATCAAATGATCAAAATGATAATTAAAAGTAATTCAAAGAGTAACAAGCAACTGAGTTTTTTTTTACAGATCGACTCCTCAGGCGAGATTGGAAAAGTCAAAAAACAAAGGCCTTAAGAGATTGTTTGGGAACTTAGAAACTTGTTAGGAGAAAAGAAAGTATGACCGAGTTTTCATTACAACAAAAATGACATTAGTAGCATTATATCAGGCCTATCACTTCAACGGCTTATTTTACAATTAAGAATCACATCTTGTAAGCTCCAAACCTATCTTTTATCAAGACCCTCCCTAAAAAAACAATTAAGAATCACATATTGTAAGCCCCAAACCTATCTTTTATCAAGACCCTCCCTAAAAAAAAGCAAAAAAAAAAAAACTTAGCATGGCTTAACTTGAATTTGGACTTCATGAGAAGAAAGTACTACAATAGTATTTAATCAATTCCAATACATAAATTTTCTAATCCTTCCTTCCTGCAACTCACAAATTTTGCAAACACTGCATTAACTTGAATTTGGCACCATACATGTGACCACGCCCATAGAGAGCAAACACACAAGGGACCCACCCAAGGCAAAAAAATGACAATAGTTCTCTAGGCACCAACTACAATAATCCAATTACCCAAACTATAGAAGAGCAAACAAACACCTGAGGCGGCAAGAGGAAAATAATTTCAAGCATAAGTTAATTTTATGGAGTACCTTTTTTCTTGTTGTTTCCAGAAGTATTTGTATTAAGAACCACATTATCACGGACCCCACAATCATCAAACTCCTGCTCGCCATTTAGATTCCCCAAACACTGCAGATCATCAAATCCGCAATCCCCAAGGCCATGACCACTAAATCCATTATTATTTTCTGAACCCTGGCGAAGACAGTTAAGTAGATCACTACCACCTTGCATATTACAGGGATTCACCACATAGGTGCCATGATTATTATTATTATTAGCCATGATCGGCTTCTGGTAAGGAAAAGACCCGATTTCCCCTTCAATTCTACCCCTAATATCCACAAGCAAGCACTTGAGTCTAGTGATCTCCGCCTCCAACAAAGCCTGCCCTTGCAATCTCTTCATCAACTGCTGATTCAATGCCCGCAATTTTACAACTTCGCCCTCCAAAGACGCGGTCCGGGCCTTTTTCTTCTCTCTGTACTTCTTTACAGCTTCTCGGTTACCCAAAGGCCTTCTTTTGGATTTTTTCTCGTCGGACTCGGCTGTGTCATCACTGGGCTGGGCTTCGCTATGGGAGGGCATGATTTGGGTGTGGACGTGGATGCATGTGTGGGTGTGGGATTTATCAGGGCCCGACGGGTTACAGGCGTGGGCGTGGGTGCAGGCCTGGGTTCGGCCCAGGTCGAGGGTGTCATTGCAGGTTTGGCTCTGGTTGAAGAACTCGTCTATGTCGAACGAGCAGCTGCTCAGAGCATTGGGGATGTCGAGGCAAGATAGCGGTTGGTCACTCGGGAAATCGAGTTCCACATCGTCCATTTTGGGGCAAATATTGTAGATCTTATGGCTAACAGAAACACATGTACTGATACAGCAAAGCTCCTGGCAGAGGAAAGGAATTCAATTCATTATCCCTCGCCCAATTTTATACAAAAAAATAAAAAACAATTAAAACCCTAGATATTAGACAGAATAAATGGCGATGATTCAAGCACGATTCATGCCGGAAAATCACGATCGAGAGAAAGTTAAAACAGGTCTATTCAATTTTAAAAAATTTCAGGGGTATGATTCGGAGACGAAGATGTATGTACAGGACCAACATCTACTAAGATGCGCGGATTAGCGGATACGAATAGAGATGTTAATAAAATCACAGAGCAATAATAATAATAATTAAAAAGTGAAAGGATAAGCTCACAGTGAATTATCAGCCGAACTGAATCGTGCACCGCAGAAGCGAGCGGCGGCGAAGCAGAAATAAAAGAGAAAAGAAACCCTGGAAATGGCGATAATTTAATGGGGGCCATTAATTCCAGATTTCAGGAAATTCCAAAATTTCGAGTGACGGAATAAGATCCATGATTGCTTCCCCTGCTTTTTTTTTTCAATTTGAAGAAATTTGAGGACTGAATTGAACTATTTCGAAGGTTCAAGGACCTATCTGTAAGCATAAATAGTTTTTAAACTTAAGTGCAGCCGCCTGCTTTTATTAGTTTATGGCCTTTTTGGTAATTTTATACTTCAAAAAAATAAATGGAGTATATAATTTAATTTTAATTTACTCGTGATCAAATTATTATTTTCGAATTTAAAAATACAATTTTATTATTATATATTCCTTCGAATTTAAACATAATTTTATTATTATCTATTTCACGTGGTCTTACTTCTTTTATAAATAAAAAAAAGGTAAAATAAAAAATTTATTAATTACGTTTTAGTTCATAAAAAATTGAGATGGAACCGTTTTGACGAACTTATTTAAAATAGCTTATTAAAACGTTTCAAAAAGTGATAAATTGTTATTTCTTATTTAATAAATAATTTGTTAAAGCGTTTGGATAAAATAAATATATAAACTTATAAAATATTAATTTGTTTAGCAATATAAAATCTTATATAAATAAAATTACCAAAAATAAATTATTATATATGAAAAAAAATTATATTAACTAAATAATAAATTTGAATTTTTTGTATATATATATATATATAAAAGATAATAATTTGAAGGGTAATTTAATCTTTTATTATATAAGTTAGAAGAGCTATTTAAAAAAAAGTACCTCTCACTTATTTTTTTTTTAAAAACTTATAAGCTATTAAACAACTTATTTTAAAAAAATTTAAGATCTTTTTTTAAAATTTTACCAAACAAATTTTTTTAGGAAAAGGAGGGACTAATATTTTATTAAATCTGCAAATCAATAATAACAATAATAATAAAATCTGCAAACCACCTCATCATTATTGGGTGCAGTGTTTTTTTTACAACTGTACATAATAAGCCACACACACTAATCTATACTTGATGATCTACTCCATCTTTTCTTTAAGTACTCTTCCACAGAGAGAGGACTGCATTGATCAAGGCTACTGAACGAAGTCGAGTTGTCGTTCACGTCGAGAAACGCAAGGTTTAAATGAGACTCTGCACTCGAGTCTGGATACACTTCATCGTCATCACAATCATCACCATCCTCATTCTCTCGATCATCCACATAATCCTTGCCGTTGAGTATATTCAGTATCTGAACGAAAACAAGATAATCAATCTCTCAGCAGTAGGCAAATAATAGGTTCGACCAAAGTTCGACTTTGGAGCATCTTTATTACCTGGAACATTTTGGGACGGAGTCTTGATGATCGGGTCAGACACAATGCTGCAGCTAGACACATTCTTTCGATTTGGCTCTGGTCAATATCTCCATCCAAATTCGGGTCCAATATACTCTTATAATCTCTGTTTTCCAGATTCGGTTTAGCCTTAAAAAAGAAACTTTCTGTTAGTTTCAAAGAAAAACACAAAGACAACGGATTTAGAACGAATACGCGAGAGACATCGTTCTTAGTTCTTACCCACGTGACCAAGCTTTCTTGACCCTTGTCTGTCTCTAACCCAATAGGTTTCTTTCCTGATAGCAGTTCGAGTAGAACTACACCAAAGGCGTATACATCAATCTTGTCGCTAACTTTTCCGTACATGAAATACTCTGGAGCAAGATACCCGAATGTCCCTACGACATCACTGTCCATCATGAAAGACTTCGTTGTGGGTCCCCATATTGCCAACCCAAAGTCACACAACTGTGAAGGAAGAAATCAAGGCAAGATAAATCAATAGTTTAGTCTAATTACAAAAAACACCCCTGAGAATATACCTGTGGTTCAAGTTCATCGGTTAGAAGAATATTTGAAGACTTGATGTCTCTATGAATAACCGGCCGTGGACACTCATTATGTAAATAGTTTAGTCCTTCAGCGATCCCGACAGCTATTCGAAATCTCGATTCCCACGACAATAAAGATTTGTCCTTTCTGTTCCCTGCTTCAACAATCATATCAGTATCATATGATAAGTTGGCAATCAAATTTAGAGAAAACATTTAAATTCTAAAACAACCCACCACGTAAATTCTCTTCCAAATTTCCCTTCGACATATAATCGTACACAGAGATTAGATCGTTATCTTTCATGCAAACTCCAAGCAAAGGCGATATTCTCTCATGATCCAATGTGGTCATTATGTCAACCTCCCGCGTAAAAAACTTCAATGCTTCTTTTGAAGATTCCAGAATCTTTACGGCAACTGGTTTGCCTTCGGGAAGGAACCCTTTGTACACAGAGTTACATCCTCCCTTTCCAATAAGATTTCCTGCAAGATTCAAAATACAAAGAGGGTTCAAATACTCAATAAAGACCAAAAGATAATAAGGTAATTATAAAACCTACCCTTAACGTTTAGCCTAATTACAAAAACAAAAAACATTTGTCATTCAAAAATACAAATACACTCTATAACATTTTTCTTCTCTATCAAAACTGGGCTCCGAGGTAATTATGCGAAACCTCGAGGTAATTTTTGTAATATTAGAAAATTACCTGAGGGGAATTCAGAAGTTGAAATTTTCAGAGCATCATGGTCGAATACTCTACAGTTAGCAGAGTTTCTCATGAGTATAATTTCCAAATCTTTCGGCAGCTCAGTTTTACAACTCGCCTGAGAATCAGATTCGGATATCTCAGACGAAGATCTATGTGGCAGTGTCATAACCCACTGAACAACAGACATGTTTCTTGCTTCGCATGCTTCTTGAGTTAATGAAATAGACGTCTGAAGTAGAGGCCAACCGGGCCTCTGCCTCATAAAATCTTCTGCCGGAAGCGAAATCGAACTTAGAGAGCCTTGCTTTTTTCTTTTCACCGGGCTTACAATAACATTCTCGATCATGTTACTCAACTTCCCACCATCAGAACTGCTCATCTCTGAAAGCTCCGATTCTCCAAATTCAGAATGGACATCCTTGTCGTTTGTGTAAAAACTCGATTTTGGATCTAAACAAGGACCTGACATCATGTAAAGAAAAAAAATCGGTTTTCCGTATAAAAAAAAATTAATTGACATCCTGTTTTAAAAAGAATACCAAACCTTCTAATGATATTTTCGAACACCTGCTGAAGACAACTTTTCCATTGTCGATCGCCAAAATTTCAGTACTCGGGGAAAGTTTTTTTGCACAATGCTTAGCAATCGAAGTCCATCCCCTAAAAAAACAATCTCCTCAAAAACTCGTGAAACACAAGTATAATTTAAGCATACAGAAGCTAAAACTAAATACCTTAAGCCACTATGCTTAGCTTTCCCCACAATAACAGCCGATGCACTCCGGTTCTTTGCTTCTCTCACAAGAACTTTTCTGATTGAATTTCCTTTCAAAACATCAACACTAAGAACAACCTGAACAAACGAGTTATTACTACTTCCGCAAAACGAAAAATCATGCTAAAAAAAAAAGGATTCGGGTGTGAGAGTATAAACTAACCTGCTTTTCATTGCACACACCTCCATAATCCTCCAAATAACCATCCAACAAAATTTTCTTACTTGCAATGCAATCTGCAACCAAGAATTACATTTACAAAGGCGTATAGCGCGAATTTACATTTACGAATCAATCACAACTCACAAGGACAAACGAAGCATACCAGAATTTCGGCAAACGTGAATAGCAACAACACTATCTCCAGAATTAGCAACTTTCACCACTGCCCAATCAAGCAACTCTTTAGCATAACCATCCAATCCCACACCCACAATAAGCACTTTCTTCATCCCCAACCTCAACCTCTCAAAACTATAACTTGTTTTCTTAACCAATCGGAAATTGGGTTTTCGATTTTTTGATGCTCTCCGAACCAATCAGTGAATCCATAAAAAAACTCCTGCTTTTCCACCAAAGAACATGTAACTACTAATGTAATAAAACAAAAATCAGCAAGAAAACAAAAGTGATTCCGCAGGAAGAAAAAAAATCTAAGGAGGACCCGACAAGAGAAGCCCACCTAATGCTATTGAATATTTTCCGCCATTGAACATTCAAAATCAAGAAAGTGCCGCCAACTGATGATGATCATAAAAAATACCTACTTTCAACTAACACATAATTTATTTATTTTATAAATTGAAAAAAATAAAGGCGCTGGTGACAGTGGTGAGGTATGATGGAGCAATCAAATTATTGATTGAAAAGATTGGGTTTTTAATTATTTGATATAGAAAAAGAATTGCACACGAGGTGTTTGTGAATTTGTATCAAAGAGATGGATTTGGGGGAACCCGTAATATCTGGTCACACGATTACGACCGACAAAAGGTGCGGATAGCCCTCCTCGACCGGCTGTTGCGGGTAAACCGTTGAGGCAACGGCACACTAACGTCGTTATATTGATTTGCTTGTGTATAGTGATTGTGTTCTTTTTCTGCGTAAAGACGAAAATGCCCTGACGGTATAGTTGGGCCCACATTTCATGTCGGCAAAAATTGAACTGCAATTAATAGTTTTTTTAAAAAAAATTAATATATATATATATATATATGAGTCAAAGGTTGTTACATCAGTTGTTTGAACATTTGAATTAAAGACTTTATAGTTCAAGGCTAGACTTTAAAGCCTTGTATCTATTATGTAGATGAGTGTATCTAAATTACACCCGATTAAATAATTTCAAAAAAGAAACAAATAATCTATTATGTAGGTGAGTGTATCTAAATTACGCCAAATTAAATAATTTCAAAAAATAAACAAATTTAGCGTCTTGTATCTATTATGTAGGTGAGTAGGTGAGTGTATCTAAATTACACCCAATTGAATAATTTCAAAAAAAAAAAAAAAAAACAAATAAACACTTGCCCTTCACTGCAGCACGCCACATAAATCTTCAGTTCATTCTTTACCGCGAAAGTTAATACTGTAAAAAAAAAAACTGACCTTATCTTCCTCTTGCGCTTTGATTAATCGCCTTCTGCAGATTGTTGAACCCGTGACGTCGTTCTTGTGACGCCTCTTTCAGCTCAACGGAGGTCATCCAACTTCTGTAATTCCAAGTGTGTAAGGGTTTTATTCCCGTTTCTTTTGCACTCAATTTTTCGGGAAGAAAACCCCTTTTTTCCGAGATTAAATTGCTCTGGAAATTCCATTCTTGTTCCGTTCAATTGCTTTGTAGGAATTGTCAATTATTGTTAGGGTTTTGGTAATGATGTCTGCTTGAGTTTTTTCACATTCGTTTAATTTTGGGCATTTCGCCGCTTGTAAGGGTTTCTTGCTGTTACGTGCCTAGGACCACCGCCGTATAGGGTCTGCTAGGTTTCCTTTTTTTCTGCTTGATTCCCGTCAATTTATTTTCCGGTTGTTTCTTTATCGGTCATATTTGTTTTCTTGCAAATCGATACAAATGTTTGCAACATGCAGGCATTGATTTCTCTTACATGAACAAAACATATCTAGATCTCCTTTCTCCTTCTTCTCTTCAATTGCTCGCGATTCCGGCTTCGTACAATCACCACAGTAAGTTTCGTGTCTCCAATCACCACAGCAGTGCGCAGCTACGAAAAAATGATGATAACACTGTCGTCAACCATTGGATGAAGCTGAAATTCGGACAACATCACGAATACATCACGCACTACCTTCCCACCGTTCGGATCGACAAAATAATGCACGAAGAGAGAGATAATGCTTGAAGAATAGAGCTGACTGTAACTGCTCCAACACTCGCACCTGCGGGTATTACCATGCTTCCTGGAAGTGCCTATCGCGGTGGTTTTTCCCGCAGCTGGCGGCCAGGGATTCTAGGTTATTGAAGACCCACACTGGCGGCTAAACCCGCACTGGCGGGACCTGTGCGGGCTAAATGTTGAATTTGTGCCACGAAACCACGAAGAGCACGCTCTAAGCAGGAGTGTCGGCCGACACAGATAGATGTTGGCCGACAGCTTCAGCGACTACGCGCTGGGGCACGCTCGCTCTCTCGTCAAACTTCTGGGGCTTGTGGCGCGTTTGCGCTGAGCTGGCGAGCTCTCGCCAGGCACCTGTCGGCTGACACCACTCCACAACCTGTCGGCCGACATCGGGAAAGCGCACAGGATTTTGGAATTATTTCCAAATTGATGGGAGTTGATTCCTACAACCTTTAGGACTCTTTTGGGCGTGAATTATTATTTCCATACAATAATTAGGACCTCCCCCTATATAAAGAGAGATGCTCCATTGACACAGAAGACACCGGTTATTTTTAGCTATAACTATTGTGTGAGATTTTAGGGTTTTTGAGAGCATATCGATCCTTGTAATCGTGAAACAATATTATAATGATTTGTTCGTCGTTCCTCCCATGGTTTTTCCCGATTTGGGTTTCCACATAAATTCTTTGTCTCTTTTATTGTTGATTTTCTTTCTTCGGTTCTCGTTATCGTCATACTATAAATCGTCCGATTCTACAACACTGAAATTATTGGGCTCGATTTTTGGTCTTTGAAGGAGGCGAAAAACACATTTTTAACCTACGTTTTTCATACATAGACTTCTAGTTCTTAGTTTTGAATATTCCTAGCCTCAAATACTTAGTTCTTGAGATATCAAAACATTGAATTACTATTTTTTCGTGGAGATTGGATCAACAACATTGAAGTTTCGGATCTTAATTCATTGTTTTCATTAATTTAGTAAGCCTTTTTCCTTTCTTCTTATTTTCGTGTTCTTTATTTATTTTGAATATTTGATTTGTGTATTTGATTATGAATTCTTCAACCCCATGTGTTTGCTTTTTATTATCATTATGTGTAGCAAATTTCATTAGT
Source organism: Euphrasia confusa (assembly GCA_954870475.1). Taxonomy (NCBI): domain Eukaryota; kingdom Viridiplantae; phylum Streptophyta; class Magnoliopsida; order Lamiales; family Orobanchaceae; genus Euphrasia; species Euphrasia confusa. The sequence continues at coordinate 47,505,584 of OX940949.1, read as the reverse complement.
AATGTTATGGTGATTTGATTATCAAAGCGAAGAAAGAGATTCTAGTATGCACACAAGGTGTTCGACTAAATGCTTAATTGGTTTTTAAATTATGTTTGAGGCTTTTAGGCAATAACATAAACTAGATTAATCAAAGTACATTGAAACCAACCGGCAACAGACGTTTTAATGCAAAAGGGAATGCTAGAATTAAATTTCGAGTTAGAGAGTCGATGATCCCGTCCCCTAGTTCTTTTTATATTACTTGAAATCCATTATTCATTTATTAATTTCTCTTGAATGCTTTTAAATTGATAACTTAGAGATAGTCTTTAAAAACAAAAAGCAAACCAACTTTTTGCATTATGTTATATTTCTTTTCCCTTCCTTTTGCAACCACTTGAATACATATACAAGTACCGATAGTAGTGTTCCTCGATAGATCGACTCGGGTGAATTGTTTCGGCAATTAGTTCGTAAATTTTTAATTGATTTTTGACGCACTACAACTTCTTATCATGTATATGTGTTTGAATTTGTTCCCTTTCTTTGTTGTGTGTGTTGATGTTTGTGTATTGTCGTGTATGTATGTGTCAGTGTGTGTTTACAAATTATAGTACTACATCTTTTATTCATCCATCTCACAATTTACGACATTCGAATATCATTTTAGGCAAGGTTACTGCCGACCTTGCAAAGTCGCCCGATGTTAGCAAGTTTTAGGATTCAAAATGCAATTAGAAATTGATCTTGCTGAAGGAGTCAAAGTGCCAATCTCAATTTTCAGAGGTCAGAACAACACATTGGTTACGATAAGCCTTCTGAAACAATTCGAAACTGCTTTGAAGGATATATAACCATAAGGTAACATCATTCAACTCTTAATTTGTGTACCCTTAATGAGACAGAATTTGCGTGCATTTTACTTTTAAATGATTGTTTTGTGGTACGTAAATCGATAGCTCGTTAAAGATATTTTCTGGAGCTCAACATGGATGGACTACACAGTACAATGATACAGATATTGTTGCAGTAAAGAGAGCTAAACAAGCTCAGAATGACCTGCTGAACTGGGTTGTTAAATATCTCAAGTAAATTAGAATGAGAAATATCAATAACTAAGCAAACACAAAAAAAAAAAAGGTAATAAATATATATATCTTTATCTTTATATATATAAAGACGTGAGTTTGAGCCCACGTATGAACCCTTATGAGTTAGTGATATGTGTATAATGTATTTCATTTGTATTTAAATTAGTTTTATTAAATAATGTTAAATGTATAAATATAATTTGTGTACTAAAATGGATTAATTAGATGAGGGCACGTGTAACTCCAGTTGCACCGAGTATGAGTGTTATCTCTGTTTATTGCTGGAAACCTTATATATCGCAGGAAGAATTCTTGTTTTACTTTTTATATATACAGTAATATGTGTGTGTATCAAAATGAATTTTAGCTCTTTTTTTGTGCTTCCTTATTTGACTATGACTTTTATTTTCTTGTTGATGCAGCAATATATTGATTTTAGCAGATAAAGGCATGCTGGGAACCTAGAGGAAAAAAGGAGGTTTGTCAGGATGATGAATAAAAAGGCAGTCTTTGTTTTGTAACTTGTCATTTTGTAAATTAATAAATAGATATTGGTCATGGCATTTTTTTTATGATTACTCATTCTCAACTCGGACATTATATGCATTAATTATCACCTGCTTCTAGGGTTAACATTCCCATAGAAGTGAATGTAGAGCTGAGCGATGCTATTAATAGTCAGTTGGTAGTTCTTGATTTATGTTGGTTTAGTTTATATCTTGCATGTTGTGATAATATTTAGATGACATGTCTTCATTTCTGTAGCAAAATTTCCAGGAAAAAGTGCATTACCATCTACAAAAGATGGTCTATTATATAACTATTCTACATCAAGCGCGATAAATGTACAATTTCTTATCATAACAAAAACAAAAACAAAAAAAAAACCGCAAATTCTAAGGGCTCATCTTGCCATGCAAGACGATCACGCGAGGAAGTGTAATTATAAATTTGGAATATGAGTATAATTGAAATTGTTGCAGAAAATTCACACTATAAAATTGAGGGTTCAAAAACTCACAAGAATGGTGGAAGATGAATCGGACTTCGAACTAACAATTACACAATTCTAAAGTGTCTACGAACTTATAGGAACACAATAGTGCAATTCAAAATCATAGAAAGCAAACAAAGATTTTACGTGTTTGATCGACCGAAAATTCAATATACATGCACAGAGAAGGAGACGATGGTCGAATCTTAGTCACACTCTCAAAACGAACAAAAAAAATTATAACCATAACGTTATGGATGCTAAGCGTAATGAGAATTAATCACATTGTATACATATATAAAATTCCTCAATTTCTGTTTCATAAACCTTAAAAAATTGAAATTGAGCGAATTTGAGCGTCAAATACTCATCATGAAACACTTGAAGCGTCCAAACTCTTTCAAAAACACTTTGAGAAATTATTGATCAAAGTCTTTGTGTGTGTTCTGAAAAACACTAAAAAAATGACGTATTCTAAACGAAACGACGACGTCTTATGCTTGACATATAAGATTGCACTTTTAAGTTTTGACCCTTAAGTCCAAAATGTTTAAAATATTTTTAAACTCCAAGTTTTATTGTAAAATGTTTACAAATAAATTAGAATTGAATATTGTGACTTGTTAATTATTATAATAAAAAATAAATTTTAAGTTTCGCTATTTTAGAAAATGAAAATTTTGTACTGGAATGCCTAAACTAAAATATAAAAAAATTGCAGTGAGATGGAGGGTGAGATGGAGGGAGGGAAAAAATTGCCTCAGATAACTCAAAATAAAATAAAATGATGAATTTTCATAAATGTTAAATTATTTAGTTTTTCCTCAAAAATTAAAATTTTACCACAAATATGAGTGCTACGCAAAAAAATTAGTCTTACACCAACATTTTTCTATTTATTTTTGTAAAAACCATTCAAGATAAATAAATTCGATTAAATGTTTTAATTAATTTTGACGAAAATAATTATAAGCCACCACATCACCACATCGAAAGCAAACACGAGAAGCAAATTTATTGAAGATCATACATTCAGAGTTGAAGTTTGAAATATTTTCATGTTATGAGTTGGAGCGTTTATGTTTGTTTTTGAATAAGTGCCAAGGGCATTTTAGTCCTTTCATAATTGGTGTATAAGAACTAAATGTGTGATTGGTTTTCAGTAATGCGATTTTCACAATTTCACAGAATTCACGTTTTCTCTCTTTCTTTTCTCTCTCTTACTTCTTCTCTTTCCACTCTCGTTTCATGTGAGCTAAGATAGTACGGTGTAGCTCCGGGCATATTCCGGCGACGTTATTCTACATGGTATCAGAGCTAACTTACGAGGAGATAAGTGTGGCTTTTCCGAATCCTATTTTTGATTGATTGTTTTGTTGAATTTTTTTTGTGTGGTGCGATTTGGGGATTTGCATCTGGTGTTCTGGATTTGTTGTTGGAGCTGTGTTTGAGCTTCGGTTTCTTCATACTGTCTGTTTGATAGCTTGTTGCTTTGTTTCCTTGTATCTGTGATGACTTCTGTGAATCGATCGAATATGGAGGATGTTATAGGGTTGTATTATATGCATCCCAGTGAGGTTTCCAGTACGGTTTTGGTGTCACCATTACTAGATGGAAACAATTATCATGCGTGGCGTAGATCTATGGAGCTTTCTCTAGGGTCTAGGAACAAATTGGAATTCATAGAAGGTATAGTGCCAATTCCAACAGTTGGAGATCCAAACTATCAGTCATGGAGGCGTTGTAACATGTTGATTCAGTCATGGATAATCAATTCATGCCAGAAGGAGGTTGCAGCTTGTGTAGTGCATGGACAGGGTCCTGCTGAGATGTGGAAAACATTGAGAGTTAGATATGGCCAAGGAAATGCTCCTAGAGTCTTTGAATTGCAACAGAAAATCTATTCACTGCATCAAGGTTCTCTGTCTGTTACTGCTTATTACAACCAGTTGGATGCACTGTGGAGTGAGTTTGAACAGTTTTGTGTACTGTCACCTTGTCATTGTGGTTCAGGTGCTAATGAACTTCATCAAAACAACAAGATTATGAAATTTCTCATGGGTTTAAATGAGAACTACTTTGTTGTTAGGAGTCAGATATTGATAATGAATCCCTTACCTGATATAAATCAGTGTTTTAGCTATGTCATTCAGGAGGAGAGGCATAGAACTGTGGCTTATGGACAAGGAGTTGTTAGTTCTGAGCCCAGTGTTATGCAAGTCAATAGAGGACAAGGACAGTCACAGCTAGTTGGTTCAGGAGTGCAGAATTTGGGAGACAACAGTAGTGCTAATTATGCTGGGAATAAAAGGCCTTCTCAACATAAATGGACTCAAGGGGGTTTACCCATTTGCAGTCACTGTAACAAGGAAGGTCATATCAAGGCAAAGTGCTTTCATCTCCATGGCTTTCCTCCTAACTACAAGTCAAAGAAACCATCTGAGAATTCAGCTAATATGAGCAGTGCTCAGAGTGAAGGTAGTAATTCTTCTGGTGTCAATTCTTATGGTGGAGTTTCTAGCTCTGCATTCACCCCAGAACAGATGACTTAGCTGATGCAGATGCTGAGAGCTTTTCCTGGTTCTGGTTCCCCAAGTTCACAGAGCTCTAGAAATTATTCTTTTGCTGGAACTACAAGTGCTTTCACTTCATTGGTTTCTGCTCAGAAGCCAGATTGCTGGATCATTGATACAGGGGCTACTGACCACATGGTTAATTCACTTGACTGGTATTCACATGATGTGGTACCTTATGTCACTGAAGTTAACCTTCCTAATGGTCATAAAACCACAACCACTCATAAAGGGTCCATTCAGATTACATCAACATTGTTATTGACAGGAGTTTTGTGCGTTCCTGTGTTTACTGTAAATCTGATTTCTGTTGGTGCTCTTTTGAAGTCACAACAATGTTCTGTCACCTTCTCTAAAGACAGGTATGTCATTCAGCATGAAGGTAACTCACAAGTAATTGGTGTTGGCCACAAACATCAAGGATTGTTTTTCTTGCAACCACAACATTCAACTGCTGCTCACTCTGTTGCATCATGTGGGAATCTTTGGCATTCCAGACTTGGACACATTTCACATTCCAGAATGGTGTTGCTCAAGGACAGTATTCCAGAAATCCTTAAGGGATTTGAAGCTCAGTGTGAAGTTTGTCCTTTAGCAAAACAACATAGATCTCCTTTTCCTGACAGTATCACTCAGTCTCTGGAGCCTTTTCATTGATTCATTGTGATTTGTTTGGCCCATTTCCTGAAGCAACAGTTGATGGATTTCAGTAAATAATTATAAGCCACCACATCACCACATCGAAAGCAAACACGAGAAGCAAATTTATTGAAGATCATACATTCAGAGTTGAAGTTTGAAATATTTTCATGTTCTGAGTTGGCGCGTTTATGTTTGTTTTTGAATAAGTGCCAAGGGCATATTTAGTCCTTTCATAATTGGTGTATAAGAACTAAATGTGTGATTGGTTTTCAGTAATGCGATTTTCACAATTTCACAGAATTCACGTTTTCCCTCTTTCTTTTCTCTCTCTTACTTCTTCTCTTTCCACTCTCGTTTCATGTGAGCTAAGATAGTACGGTGTAGCTCCAGGCATATTCCGGCGACGTTATTCTACAAAATTTCACACTACCCAACTCTCTAACATCCAATATTTCGAAATTAAGTGTTATAACAAATATATTAATTTATCTAAGGAGGGTGTATTCAATTCGCATTTTAAAGGATTTTTTTGGACTTTTAAAAGTCCGTGGATTTTTATGGAATTTTTAAATCCACGGAGTCTAGGAAGAGTTTTACTGACTTTTGGTATTGATTTTCATGGATTTTCATAGAGTTTGTGAAATATATTTTTAATTATTAACATTAATTTTCATAGATTTGTATTTATAAAAAATAAAAAATTGTTTTAAAAAAAATAAATTATTTAGAAAATAAAAAACCAAAAATGTTAATTCAAAAATTTAAAATAAATAAATTAATATCCATCACTATTATTAATCTTCATTTACATCATTTGTTATACGTCAATCTCATTTCTGACATTATTATTTTTATTTTTATTTATATCATTGTTATACAACGACTTATATATACGTATATATAAAATATACGTATTGTTTACCTCCCTCGTCATATTTAAAAAAAATCTTCATGTGTCAAGACGGCTGAATTTTTATCATATTTTATCAAATATTATACAATAGACCATTGTAAATAAAACATCATAAATAATTTTTTAAATAAATTGAATAATAATAATATTAATAATATAAATTTATTATATTTGGATTATTATTGAGAAAATATATTGTTGTATATAGTAAATACAAAATAAATTATTATTAATATGATATATATATAATTAATTTTAAATAAAATATGATAAGATCAATTTTCTCAAATAAAATTTTGATTATTTTATATAGATAGATTTGTGTAATATTAATCTTGTTAAATAATTATTGTTTTTTTTTTGTTTCCATGTTAGAATTTTCGGTATCGTAATGAAGTCCGTCGAAATCTCTCATAATTATGAGAGATTTTGAAAAGTCAAATTTAGTTATATTTTTTTAAAGAGAATTCATTAAAATCCATGAATTATTAAAATCAATTAAAATCCATATGGATTTTTAAAGACTTTTTAAATTCCTAATTGAATACCTCCGGATTTTAATGGACTTCTAAAAATCTGAATTGAATACCTCCGGATTTTAAAAATCCATTAAAATCCTAAAGACTCCGGAATGAATACACCCCTAAGTAGAAATAAGTGTATTTATTATTGTTGGAGGACCCAAAATCTAATTATTTGATCTAAATTATGTAGCCCATTCCATTCCACTCTTTATTAAATTGTTTTATGCCGCAACTTAATGGTATTTAATTAAAATCTACCTAAAAATTCATAAATTTAGATAGTAACACATCACTATCAAACAAAGTCAATACAGTCTAGAATATAAATTAAAGATAAAATGGGATATATATAAAGGTCATTTTGAATTAGGGAAAATTATTGGTATTTATTTATAATTAAATAACTTACTTTTTCCTAATTATAAATTAAGGGTAAATGTAACAATTACCTTTTATAATTTTCAAAATAATATTTTCATTATATAAATAAAAAGTAAACAAGACATTTGAATTTTGAAATGTTGCTCCAATATATAATTATTAGTTGGATAGTATATTATGAAATCTAAAATATCTTATAAGCTAATATATCCTTATATATAATACTCTGTATGTTAATTGATACAAATGAAAAACAATGTATATTAATATTTCTTTATTATGATATGCCACTAATACATGATAATTAAAAAAAATACAGATAGATAATCTGAAATTTCGTTTTTATAAGTCTATGGTCATAACTTCTTTATTCAGTTGTGTGTCATTTTCTATGACAAATGTATTCACGCAACCGGCTGTCTAATGTCTATGATACTATCATTAATATTTTTATGGGTAAATTTACCATATTAATATTTTTATTTTCCTTTACCCGATGTATCATCACGTATAAAAAAATAATTTATTTTCTTCTTTTAATGTAATATTTTATTTTTAATTATTATTTTGAGATAATATTATAAAATGTTTCGTAACATAGCTCGAAACATTTTTTTGAGATAATATTATTTACCAATTTTTTTGTGGAATTTTAAAAGATGATCATATTTAAAGTGTACTTGATAATTCACTTTAAGATCTTCTGCGAAATTAAGTGAGCGTCAAGAAAATATGAGTCAGAGTCTATGGGATTTTAATAGACTTTTAAAGTCCAGGTGTATTTAATCCAGATTTTTAAAAGTCTATTAAAATCAGGAGGTATTTAATTATGATTTTAAAAAGTCTTACAAAATCTATAGATATTCAAAAGTTTATGAATTTTAATAATCTATAGATTTTAATGAATTCTTGTTAATAAGATATAAAAGAGTTTAACTTTTTAAAATCTTTGGTTAGAATAAGAGATTTTGATGAATTCTAAAAAAAAATACTAATACGAAAAAAAATTATTTTTTTTCGACAAAGATACAACATAAATATAATTATAAATAATAATAATAATAATAATAATAATAATAATAATAATAATAATAATAATAATAATAATAATAATAATAATAATAATAATAATAATAACAGTCTTTGATTTATCTATATATACAACATCCATATATTAAAAAAATAAAAAATAAAAATAAATAATTAAATAATAATAATAATAATATTTTTGAGTTATTTTTTATCAAATTAACATAAAAGTTTGCATCATAAATTTATTAAGTTTTTCTTTTTAAAAATAAAATTTCTAACAAAAATAATTAAATAGTTTTGAATTTTTTGACTCAAAATCAATGAAAACAATAAAAAAATATATATATTAGACAATTTTATGAAATCTATAAAAATTCATACAAATTTATAAAAAAAATTATTCAAACACTGTATTAACTCCGTGGATTTTCTAAGTCATGGACTTTTTAAAATTCGTAAAAATCCAATACAATCCGGATTGAATACACTCTTCTTAGTTTTTTAAATTTATGAAAAATCAAATTTCGTTTTATTTTACGATTTTTAGTGGAATTTCTCATGTTGGTTGTATTTGAAGCCTACAACAGTCTTACTTTATATTGTTTTGTCTTATTTGATAATTATTCAACTAAGCCCGTGTACAAAAATATGAAAAAATTGAATGCATTTTATTGCTAAGGTAATTTCGTCGTTCCCCAGCGGGTGCGCGTGCAGTGTGAGGAGAGGTTTTCTCAGGTAGGGGAGGAGCGACCCTCTGTCCATATGGAGAGCGGTTGTTTCAGGCCGGCGGAGGGAAGTGACGTAGATGTTTGTCGCCGGTGGTTTGTCGTTGATGTCAGGTCCTCTGATGTTACGTTAATTTGTGGAGAGACATGTAAACGAAACATGAATATTTCGATTGATAGGTATTCGCTTTGTTTTTGCAAAAAAATAAAAATATTTGTGTAGTAGTCTTAAATATAAATTGTCGCTCTGAAATTTTTGAAGTAATTTAAGAGAATATTGAAGATGAATTACGTGAATGAACCCACTCAATGTGAGAGAAAAAAATTATTTTTTAAAGAAATAAATATTAGAAAAGATCTTGACCGTTAATATATTTAAAAAGATCATGATTCATTTGTTAGGAGATATTAGTAAAAAAAATATGAGGAGAGAATCCGGACTCAGTCCGTTGGGTACTGTAGCTCAGTCGACTTCTTCTACTCTCCCGCAAAAAACATAACCGCATTCACCGCGATCCTCAACTCCACCGCCGAAAACCTCAGTTTCCTCGCCCCGGAGACGACAACGGAGAGCCAGTTTCGGGATCGTGTTAGCGTGGAAGGTCCGGCTCGGCTGGTGACCGTCTTGGAAACGGAGATGTTACTCCTTTCGGGGGTCGAGTGAGTGAGATTAAGGAGGATGTGATTCCTTTTCCTCACCGGAATGTTCTAGGAATGATACAATTACGTGGCACAGTGGGGCCCCCCGACCAGGGAACGAAACAACAGCACGAGGATTGGACGAGTACATGACTCCTTATGTGACTAGTAAAAATAATTCCGGTTTGTTAATTTACTGCGTAAAGCTTTACGGGCTCTTATAGACAGTTTGGAAAGGGATCTTGGGAAATCCGATTATAAAAATCGTCTTCTTCACAAGGGAATGGGGAGTTGATTTACTTGATGTTTGATAATTTAGAGCTTGTTGGAGAATGGGAAAATGGTTTTAGTATAGTCCCTCTTTTGTTTAATTTGTGCGAGTTGCTAAAAATGTTGGAGGTGAGGTTGGTAACATTCATATTTGTCAGTAGAACTTCACTCGATACGTTTCAGTCGGACACAGGTTTTGTCGAGCCGTTTCATGTTTATTTCCCTGATTACTCAGAAGATGATTTGGGTTTGGCCGTGTTAAGTTGTGACTCAAATCTAAGAGAAAACAGACAAGAATAAATAATAGAAGGAGAAATTTTGCATGCGGCTGACATGCAAAGTAATTAAATCGTACAGTTGGTGGGTGATGATGTCATCGCCTTTGGAGTGAATTCACGCTTGCACCGACTGTTTGAATTTTGGTTGGCAATTGGGTTTCCTTATTATTTGATTGTTTCTCGATTGGCAGGAGATTTATATGTTAGGATGTGTCCTTCGATCCTACGTGTGCAATCGATGAAGTCATAAGGTCGTCTATGGATGTTAAATGATTATTTGATAATATTATATTGTTGGGAACAATATAATATTGATCAATAAATCATACCTACAGGGTCACACACGGACTCAAAGATGATGTATGATGCTTGTTAATTATATTGATTTAGAATCAATATTTACGTGAATTTATATGCATGCATGGGATGCATTGCATGGCTTGCATAGATGCATGTCACATAGTGTGACATGGCATGCCACACAAGCAAGAGAGACCACATCTTATGCCATTGTGGCATAGTGATGTGTACTTGACCTTTCATCTCCCCATTACCCACCCATTATGTAATATAATGGTGCATATTCATTATGGGGGGTTACAAGAGAGTAATGGAGATGGTAATGAAGGTGTTAAGTAGTGAAAATCTGATTTTCACTATCACTTAATCACCACCCACGAAATTCACAAGAGAAAGAGAGAAAAGAGGTTGTTCTTGGAGAATCAACTCGATCAAGCAAGCAATTCATTATCCGGGTTCGTGTGCAACACGTAGAGGCCGGGCCATTTGTGCGGCTTCAACATCCGGGCGATCCAAAGGCGTGACAAGGTCATACCAAAGGTGTACATTTCGAGGCTGATCCAATTGAGGTGGTTCAATCGACTCAACACCACCTCATCGACATTAACCACATTCAACGATCACCAAAAGTAAGTAATCGTTGAACCTTATATATGTATATATATATATATATTGGATGTGTATATATATATATGTTTATATGTGTTCTTATACACATTAAGTGTGCACTAAGATCATGGCATAGTAGATCTATCGCTTTACACGCTTCCGCACACACGGTATATCGATTGGATCGGTATACCGGTACCTTCAATTGGTATAAGAGCCTAGGGCTCGTGCACACTTTTGTGTTGGACACAAGAAGTTTAATCAACATAATTGGATTATATGTTTAATTGTGATTATGTGATTAGATGTAAGGCCGGCCACCGTTAGTGGTCGGGTGAATGAAATTGTCGTTTTTTACGTACGATTGGCCATAGTTTTGGAGGGCTGCGTCCCTTGAAATCTTTTGTAATAGATAGGTTTTTTCTATTCAAAAATGTATTGTTCAATGTGTAAGCAATGGATTGAATCCATGGATCGACATTGGATATCGGCTCTCCAGCGAAAACGAGAAGAAACGAAGCAAAACGAAGCGAAACGGGCGAAAACCGGGCTGCTGGAGCAAAACGGCGGGCGCCGTTTGTGCTCCGGCGGGCGCCGAATGTATTCGGCGGGCGCCGTTTTGGAAACGGCGACCGCCGAAAGGCTGTTTTTAGGTCAACCCCGTTCTATACCCTTTCGGCGACCGCCGTTTTGTAAACGGCGACCGCCAGTGGTGTTCGACGATCGCCGTTTGTAAAACGGCGGGCGCCGTTCGTGGTTTTTGGGGTACGGACTAAGGTTGACCTAAATCGGCGAGCACAGAACTGATACGGCGGGCGAGGACCAGTCCAGAAGATGTTCAAGGCCTATTTTGTTGCTTTTAATCTTTTCGTTTGAGAGTTGTGAGGTTCTAGGGGCCTTTCGATTACGTATTTAATTGCTTTGCTAGGTATAGGATGTTTTATGTTATAAATGTTCAACTTACATATAAACACCTATGCATGCAAGTTCCCAAAATAATGAGTATAATGTCTTGTCCAAAAACATCACACTCATGAAGCCCTCGATCATAACTTGGTAGGTCCGCCTCAGCGGGGTACTACTTGTTATCTTGGGATAAGTGGGAGTAAGGGTTAGACCCTTACACGTGAGTTTGGTTTTCTCATCGATAGATCCACTGCAGGCGTGGCTATCGAGTCATGAGATGAGAATGGGACTCTCATCGACCGAGAGTGACATTAGATGTCATTGACATGGGATGTCTACCTATCTTAGACTTCTTAAGTGCGGACTCAGTCGGCTTAAGAATTTGCAAGATGAGGGTCTTGGGATTGTTTTGTTCAAGGGAACAAAGATATTAGATATCGATTGAACAAAATGAAATAAATAAGTAGCTTGTTAGACAACCTTATTTGTTTACCGCTTTGTGAATGTTTACATACTTTATTTATCTTTCTTTTGTAGTTTATCATGTTAATTTCAACTCGATTCAAGTTTGGTTCAATTCTTGATTATGAAAAATTGAACAACATAAATTTTCTTGATTCACAACGTAATTTGAGGATGGTCCTCAAATACGAAAACAGTGAGAATGTGTTAGATAACCACATCCTAAGATATCATTGAACAACTCAATAGCATGTTCGGGGAATATGCTAAGATTGAGCGGTTCGGTATGACCAGGGTCATAGCTTCAGCTAGGCTGGAAAAATGGAAATCTATGGAATCACATGTGCAACAAATGATTGGATTATTTGTTTCAAATGACCGCCTAGATTTTTCCTATGATGATTATTTGGCAACCGATTTCATACTTCAATCTCATTATGGTTATAATGCCTTTAGGCTAAATTTTCCATATGAATGGTTTGAAGAAATCGCTTCGTGAGCTCCACGGGATGCTCAAGGCTGTTGAGCCGGCGATAGAAAAGGACCCTAAGAGGGAAATTCTTATGATATGGGATAGGGTAGTCAAAATAGCATGGGCAAGAAGGCTACTAGGGTTCCTAGGGAATCTCAATGCGTTTACTGCAAAAGTGTTGGACACTACTTGCAAACATATAAAAGTTCATATTTTATTCAATTTCAAAACAAATGCCTAATTTGTCTTTCATTTGATGGATTATAAGGTTATGATTATTTACACCTCGGGGAGTGATTTAATCCAAAACACTTAAGTTCATCAATGACACAAATTAGAGACTTTCGAGCCATTGGATGGCGTGAATCGATTGTCAGGTTGGCTCCCTCATATTTTATGAGAGATAGGGCTTCAATTGCATGATAATATCGCTGGTTAGAAAACTTCGATTTTTCACTTACGATTTATCACGTTTTGACATTGAGATAATTTTGAATGGGAAATTTGAATGAAACTCAATTATTGGGAATAATTGAATTTGCCCAAAGTTCAATGAAGATGTGAAGAACGGGGTTGCTTCATCTTCAGGTATTAATGTTATAGCTATTAAACTTCACAAATTCTACTTCTTATGTATTGGATGCCAAATGTGGTTCTCACATTTGTATGTGGAGGAACTACATAGAAGTGTAAGTTTGGTGAGTAGAGATGTCGATCTACGGGCGAGAAATGAAGCGAATGTCGCTGCATTAGCCGCATGATCATATGATGTTGTTTTGCCTTAGGGCCTTGTTTTAGTATTATAACTATGTAATTTCGTACCTTCAATAAACAATGAATATTGGTTCAGTATTGGATACTGATGGATTAGTTTTTCACTATTAAATAGTTTGATAACTATTTTAATTGTGAATTATTCTTTGTTTTGGTACGTTTATTATATTGTTTATGTATACTTTAAACTTGAAAAATCATATATAACATTAACACTAAAGGCCGAATCGAATAAGTCTCAATGAGACATAACTATAACATTGTTGATTAGGTCAAATCAACATCTAAATATGTAACGAATCTTCTTTTAGAATGCATTCTAGATTCATTTGACTTGGAGTCATTTGATACATGTGGATGATGTGTGAGGGAAAAGATAACAATGTCATCTTTCTTGGAGAAAGGAGAACATGTGAGTGATTTATTAGGGATGATCCATACTGATGTATGTGGAACCTATCAGTTCACAAGCACATGAAGGTTATGTTTCGAGAAAACAAACTATATTAGATATAGTTCGACCATTCGATGAGAGGTCTAAATGAACTACTGGTCTCTTTTGGGAACACATAATTCTAGACTTCAACTTATACACTGAATAGGACACTGTCAAAAGCTGTTGATAAAGACACCATACTAGGTATGGAAAGGGAGGGTCCCTAAATTGTTTTCATCAAGGTTTGAGGTTCTATAGCTTCATGAAGAGATTTATCTCTACAGGGCTTGAACTCAAATGGGATAAAAGTTTCCTTATGGTATGTCAATATGAAACTCGAGGGTACAAATTCTACGATCTATCTGAGAACAATATTTTGTTGCTCGAGATGGTGATTTTCTTGAAAAGAGATATCTTTCCTAGAAAGTCAGTGGGAGCTCGGTTATCTTGAACGAGGTTCAAGTGGAACAACCAATGATGAATACTCAAGACTGGGTTGAGAGTATTCCTATGGTTTTGGAAACCATACCAGCCCTTGTAGGTCCAGAAGGCATATATCTCTTTTAGTCAGATACTTAGGTATTGTGATCAATGAGAGATATGAAGTCATGCTTTTGAAAAGCGATGAACCTTCGAACTATATCCAAGCTATGACGAGTGTAGCTACTAAAAATTGGCATGGTGCCATATAATCCGAGATGATTTCAATGTCTGGTAATCAAGTTTGGAACTTGGTAGATTTGCATCAAGAGGCTAGACCTATTGAGTGCAAATAGTTCTTCAAGATCAATATAGACATGAATGGAAAACCTAGGGTTTTCAAAGCAATTTTGGTGGTAAAATTTTTATATTCACGAGGTGGATTATGATCAATCTTTTTCACCAGTTGTTGTGATTTATTCATTCGGATTAACTTAGCCATTGTGACTCATCTTGATAATGAGTTATGGTAATATTGGATGTTAAAACTAACTTCTTGAATTGGATTCTAGAAGAGAATGTGTTTTAACACAACCAAAGAGTTTTATCGATCTTAATAAGGCTGAGAAATTATGCAAGCTTATAGTTCTATTTATGGAATAAAGAATACATATCGGAGTAGCAATCTTCAGTTCAATGAATCCATACTGGGATTTGGATTTCAGAGGAACTCGGAAGAGTCTTGTTTTACAAGAAGATCAGTGGGAGTTACGTTGTATTAATTGTGTTGTATGTCGGTGACATACTCCTTATTGTAAACAATGTTTCTATGCTTAATTCTATTAAAGAATGGCTTGGGAAATTTTTTTCAATGAAGGATCTTGGAGAAGCACAGTACATATTGGGCATCAAGATCTGTCGGATCAGATCGAAAATGATCTTTGGACTTAGTCAAGTGACCTATATTGATAAGGTACTTGATAAGTTCAGAATGAAAGACGCCAAAAAGGGTCTCATTCCAATGAGTCATGGCACATCTCTTAGCAAGATGCAAGGCCCTACGGGACTTGATGAGCAAAAGAGGATGGAAAACATTCCTTATGCTTCGGCAATAGGGTCTATAATGTACGCCATGATGTTGGGGATCGTGCATGTATACGCAGCGGAAAACAAAAATTTTATGAAAAACCGTTTTTCATTAATGTAAACATTTTACATTATATTTATTTTATTTTATTGAAAATCATATTTTCAATATTACATGCATTAATTGATTTAATTCAAATCTATTAGAATCAATAATTCACCATTTAATTTAATTATCAAATAATTAAATATTTAATTCATGCATCCCATACTACATAAATTAAATTTAGCGCAATTAAATTTATCATATAAATTAATTACTTCCAGCGCAATTATATTAATCATATTAATATACAATTAATTACGTAAACATATAGACATAATTAATTTGCGTCAAATTGACAATTAACATAATCCTATTATTTAATTCTAATCAACTTCAGTTTATGTAAACATCCGTACATAATTAATTTGCATCAGATTGACAATTAACATAATCATATTATTTAATTCTAATCAACTTGAATTGTGCAATTAATTTAATCAAATTAATTAATTACACATATATAATTAATTACGTAAACATGCGCACATAATCAGTTTGCGTAAAATTGACAATTAAGATAATCATATTATTTAATTCGAATCAATTTGAATTTAATTGACATTTAAATTAATCACAATTAATTTTTCTATATCAATTAAAAATCCCACAGCGCAAACATTAACAGTACATAGCGCAAACATTTAACGCAAACAATTAAATCTAAATTTAATCGTAAGTACCTCAGGGATTCATCGGACGAAACGAGGTTCGTCGGAAGTCGCGCGGATGCGACGCGGGGACGGCACGGGTCGTGTGCGGGGAGAGCCGAGCGAGTGGCGGGGCTCTCGGCTGGACTCGTGTGTCACGGCTGGAGCGCACGGGCGCGACTCGGGCTGTGCTCGGGCGTTCCTTCGGCGTCTCTCGTCTAATCAGGTTTCACCTCGTATAGTTAATCCAACTTACGTATTGCACTAGAAACACGTAAGGGAGAATACGACGGGAAAAGCGGGCCGGAAAAACGGTGCCGGAATCGGATTCCGGCGAGGGGAGGCGGTTGCCGGCGGCGGCGGGCGGCGGCTCCGGTTGTCGGCGGTCCTCCGAGGGAGGAGCCGAGGGGGCGGCGAGAGGGAGAGAGGAGAGAAAGTGAGGCTAGGGTTTTGAGCTCTTCACTTTGGTGTGTTTATTCTCATGCCTATGGAACTCCTTTTATAGGTGAAGAAAGGAGCTTGTTGGGCTCAAACCCTAATGGATCGGATCCATTAACCCTAGCCGGCCCAATACATTAGCCGTCATTACGTTTCTCCAAAATTGACAATCAATTTCATCTCCGAAAAATATAACGATTATATTTTCTTTCTCGTTTTAATTTTCTCATCAATATGAGATAAAAATAAAATTTTCCAATTTCACAAAATCGGAAAGCCCATTTCAGGGGTACTGCTAAATTGGGAAATTTCCCAAAATAGAAAGTGTACACCATCGTGTCCGTTTTCTTTAGCTCAGTATTATTTCCAACTCATAATCACAATTATGAATCTCGGATTCAATCATATTGACCTCCGACTATATGTACTTAATTAACAGTTAATTAATACATGATCGTATTCAAGGATCGGTTTACACGAGAATGTGACCCTCAATGGTTCAGGTGTATAACTAGCCGTGGGCTCACAACATATTGTGATTCGAACAACATATTGTTCTTATTTCAACTACTCCCAAGAGTTTTAGATTACTAATCATATTATTTAATCTCCGAACAAGTCGGTGCCCAACGAATCAGTGACGAGCGTCTAGCAGCCACGCTTCACTAATTCCCTAGATACAAATGAAGTGCCTGCAAGAACCTTGTAATATAGTTAGCGTACAGTACGATCCCTCCGATACATATGTCCCGATCAAACTAGAGATATTGGTTAATCGAGATCTCTTGTTGAGTTTGATAACTGTGCGTACGTT
This sequence comes from Euphrasia confusa, assembly GCA_954870475.1. Taxonomy (NCBI): domain Eukaryota; kingdom Viridiplantae; phylum Streptophyta; class Magnoliopsida; order Lamiales; family Orobanchaceae; genus Euphrasia; species Euphrasia confusa. The sequence goes on along the minus strand of OX940949.1, from coordinate 47,488,070 downwards.
CTAGGTTTCGTAAAATCCATTCGTGATTGATTCAGAGAAACACATTTCTCTAATCACCTCACTATTCAACTCTGGCCAGAGATTCCGGGACTACGAACCATCAGAACACACAGGACATCCATGATCTATATCAAGCGATCAGATCCCCTACTACCATGCACAGACTTCACATCAGATTTCGAACTGCACGAACATTGTCTCCTTTTTCGACTTACTCCCTTTCCAGGGAATCAGAGACACGTCACGATACAGCTAGTCCTCTGATGAAGTCACGGTGATGTCTGGGTCTTAAGGATTAATTGTGTACAACTATATTATGGAATTCTCTACTCGATCAGTGATAACCACTTAGAGATTCCAGGGAGAGGGGGTTCAGTGAACTCATCAACAGTGAGCACCCACTCAAGTATGTCGATGTCCCAACACCGAGGCTCGAGATTAGCCCACATACACTAAGTGCTAATCTCAAGGGGGAAAGGCCGGGTATCCTTGTTATTGGCGTAACCCATCGATTAGGAACTGAGTTTGACCAGTTACGTTGCGTTAACAGAATTATCTCTCGGTTTCCACAAAACCGAATTCATACAACATGTGTAACTGTACAGGACTATATCTATGATTCAACATTGGGAGCAGATATAGTATATGCCATTAATATAGGTTTCATTAATTAACGAAATAAACCGTTATATAACGGAATACGGTTAACCGCTCGGCCAACCGTTGGCTCGCCGGTCACCTATTCCAACACATGATATGTACACGACCGGACGTATCGTATGCTTTGAGCATGACGAGTCAGTTTCAAGGAAATCCAGGTGAGGCGCATTAGACTGCGACCAAGAATATTCTTATGTACCTTAGATGGACAAAAGAATTTTGTTGTCTTTGGAAGACAAAAAGAGTTGATATTAACAAGCTGTTTGAATGCTAACTTCAAAACAAACTAAGATAATATCCGATTTTAATCTGGTTATATCTTTTGTCTGGTTAGAGGTGATATTTGCTGGAATAGTTCCATGCAATGCCATATAGCTGATTAAACTACAAAAGCTGAGCACAGTATTGCATTTGATGCAGTAATGTTGGCAGTTAGGATTTGAAAGTTCTTGAATGAACTAGGTGGCATAACTAGCTCAGCCCATCCGATAGTTCTCTATTTATAGTAGAGTTATCGCGCAAGCCAATGAGCTAGGAAGTACCACAAGTCTAAAACTGGTGCTCAGGAAGTTCCATATTATCTGGGAGATAGTTTTGTGGAGACATTGAGATAATAAAGTTGCAACTTTTGGTAAGGTTGCAAACCCATTTTCTAAACCTCTCCAGCAGTTTAAGCTTGAGGCTTTCACGACTGCAATAGAGATCAGACATCTTAGAGATGGGTTGTGATTTCTATTATTGTATTAGATACTTTTGGAGATTTGGTAGACATTCACTCATATGTATAATACATATTTCTTCATATAGATATGGTTTAATTTATATGAATTGTCCAAATGATTAAATTATATTAATTGGGTTATGAGGTCGATTTACCACATAATGAAGTCCCAATTTTTGAACTAATATAATTAAATCATAAAAATGTTCCTAGTTCGTATCATCGAGTACGGACAAACTGATGATACAAAGAACTAGATTGTAATGTGTACTATAGCGCTGCTTCATGGGCTAGTGATGTGGGACATCAAGTGCAATTACATAGATATTAGCTGGGAGCTAATGATCGAACAGACCCGACTGGAATAGTATTTAAGATTTCAAGTCATAATACTATTTCATTGACTGTCGAGCAATTTCCTCTGACCTGAGTAGTCCAGAGTGATTCCATTGTGAAATGGTGTACTTTGATACAAGTAAACGTCTTTCGTAAAAGGAGGTTATAAAACTTGTTATTGGGTATATCAGGAAGCAAGTGGGAGAGCTTGGATTGACAAGATGGGATTGTCCTCCATTTTATAATGGGATACATGTCTTACCGGCCACTTGGAGAGTCGAGACTGTGGAAAATACGTGGCCACGTCCAGATTCGTATCATAGTGATAAATCTGGTTTTACAGTCTGTCTCAAAGTCCAAGAAAGGTTTGAACCGATTGAGGATGACTCGAGTCTTGCCTCAAGTTCAAATTTAGACATAAAGTGACAACAGGAAGTTGGCAGCACACTGGCTCTGAAGGTCAAGTGGGAGATTGTTAGGATGTGTCCTTCGATCCTACGTGTGCAATCGATGAAGTCATAAGGTCGTCTATGGATGTTAAATGATTATTTGATAATATTATATTGTTGGGAACAATATAATATTGATCAATAAATCATACCTACAGGGTCACACACGGACTCAAAGATGATGTATGATGCTTGTTAATTATATTGATTTAGAATCAATATTTACGTGAATTTATATGCATGCATGGGATGCATTGCATGGCTTGCATGGATGCATGTCACATAGTGTGACATGGCATGCCACACAAGCAAGAGAGACCGCATCTTATGCCATTGTGGCATAGTGATGTGTACTTGACCTTTCATCTCCCCATTACCCACCCATTATGTAATATAATGGTGCATATTCATTATGGGGGGTTACAAGAGAGTAATGGAGATGGTAATGAAGGTGTTAAGTAGTGAAAATCTGATTTTCACTATCACTTAATCACCACCCACGAAATTCACAAGAGAAAGAGAGAAAAGAGGTTGTTCTTGGAGAATCAACTCGATCAAGCAAGCAATTCATCATCCGGGTTCGTGTGCAACACGTAGAGGCCGGGCCATTTGTGCGGCTTCAACATCCGGGCGATCCAAAGGCGTGACAAGGTCATACCAAAGGTGTACATTTCGAGGCTGATCCAATTGAGGTGGTTCAATCGACTCAACACCACCTCATCGACATTAACCACATTCAACGATCACCAAAAGTAAGTAATCGTTGAACCTTATATATGTATATATATATATATATATATATATATATATATATATATATATATATATATATATATATATATATATATATATATATATTGGATGTGTATATATATATGTTTATATGTGTTCTTATACACATTAAGTGTGCACTAAGATCATGGCATAGTAGATCTATCGCTTTACACGCTTCCGCACACACGGTATATCGATTGGATCGGTATACCGATACCTTCATTATAGTCACGGGAGGAATAGGATTTTATTCCTACTTTAATTTGTTTCCAATTTGATAGGTTTGCTACACCTATAAATTGGAGTTCTCCGGTAGATGAAAATCATAGAGTGCAATAGGGTGAATTATTGTAAGCCTCAACGATGTAGTGGATTTCTTTCTTCCCGTGGTTTTTTCCCGTGTTTTGGGTTTCCACGTAAATTTGTGTGTTCGTTCTTTCGTTTATCTTTTTTCTTCGCATCTCATATATATTTCGAGAGTCGTGAGGGATTTAGTTTTCAATATTCGCAACAAGTGGTGTCAAGGCATCGTAAAGAGCATAACAAGTGGTATCAGAGCTAGGTTACGGTCCTGTGACCTGTTATCAAGAGCTTTCGTGGGGATTCCGGACGGGGAATCCATACAAGGCGGGCGTTGCGGATATTAGTGTTTCTAGATCCAGGTGGAGCTCGAGAATATTTTGGGAGATGGCGACGATGGTTGATATTCGGTGTTAGATCGGAACACGTGGTTCTCTTCATAGCGGTTCAAGGTGGAGTTGGTTCAGTGGTTCTAACCAACATGGATCTTGATGATGCGTTGCTGGAGCATGGACGATGTCAAGCGCGATGGAGCCATAAGAGAAGGAATGGAAGAATAGAAAGGTGAGGTATAATTGCACTCTATCCCTCCGGTGATTTGTTTCATGCGGTCGCGGCTTTGCGATCGAGGGAGACGATGAAGGAGGTTTTGAGTAGTGAAAATCCGGGGGAATGTCTTGGTGTCCAGAGTTGGGCAAAGATAAAGAAATTCCAGAGGGTTTGTCATTACTGCAAGAAAAGGGGCGTGGTGAAAATTTAGGTGAATTTCTTAATGGCCAAGGTGGAGCATGGAAGAAATTCTAGGGGGTTTGTCACTACTGCAAGGAAGATGGCCACATGAAGGGGGGCTGTCAGGCCCTGGTGAATCGGAGAAAGGAATCGAAGGTGGCCGATTCCGGAGAAGGAGGTTTTCCTGATGGGGAACTCCTGGTTGTCTCTGATTTGGGGAACTGCAAGGTACGTTCCGGTCCTGAATGGTAATCTTATCTCTCTCAGACCTTAGATCCGAATGGGTACCAACTTCGATAAAGGTGGAGTGTTAAAAGTAAGCCGGGGCGACTTATTTTGCGAGGCGAGAGAAAGATTTGGTGGATTGTATGAGCTATACGGCAACACAATTACCAAGTGGGCAACTGCCTCTGCCCAAGGAAGTCATTCGCTGGAAGGTGAGTCGGGTTCACCTTTTTAAAGTCATGCGCATGTGTGTTGGTGTCGGGGACACCGGGAATACTAACCCGAATAGTATTCAAATTTGGAGAATCGAGCCTAGGCGTACTATGGATAGCACTGAAGTAGTAGCGAATGCAGGGGTGCTGATAGTAGTGGGAAGACGAGATTTGAGAATGGAGATTGCGTGGAGGTCATAGAGGTTGGTGGTACCCAAGGGATGATCGGTGCAACTTTGCATTCTTGTACTAAGTTTGGTGCGGTTCAAACTTAGGTTGCTCATGTTTTGAGTGGGTCCTGCGGGGCTGGGTGGAATGAAGACAAATAGGTCTATGATCGTTGGAGTTTGGCGACTTGGAGTCGTGAAGATTTTCGTCAAGGTGGAGATTTGTTAAAGTTGTGACTCAAATCTAAGAGAAACGAGACAAGAATAAATAATAGAAGGAGAAATTTTACATGCGGCTGACATGCAAAGTAATTCAATCGTACAGTTGGTGGGGTGATGATGTCATCGCTTTTGGAGTGAATTCACGCTTGCACCGACTTTGTGAATTTTGGTTGGCAATTGGGCTTCCTTATTATTTAATTGTTTCTCGATTGGCAGGAGATTAATAGTCACGGGAGGAATAGGATTTTATTCCTACTTTACTTTGTTTCCAATTTGATAGGTTTGCTATACCTATAAATTGGAGTTCTCCGGTAGATGAAAATCATAGAGTGCAATAGGGTGAATTATTGTAAGCCTGAACGATGTAGTGAATTTCTTTCTTCTCGTGGTTTTTTTCCGTGTTTTGGGTTTCCACGTAAATTTGTGTGTTCGTTCTTTCGTTTATCTTTTTTCTTCGCATCTCATATATATTTCGAGAGTCGTGAGGGATTTAGTTTTCAATATTCGCAACAAGTGGTGTCAAGGCATCGTAAAGAGCATAACAGGCCGTTTGGGTTAGGCTTTGGAAAGAAATAAATCACCCGAAGGGACGTTTCTAAGCAAAGTTTTCTCCTTTCGAAGTTTCAGCCAAAAATAGGCTTTTTCCAGCATGTGCCCGGCTGAAAGGAGGCGTATTTCAAGCGGGGAGACTTCGCTGGGTGTTGCGACTCTGTCCAAATGGTCCGCGCCCCGCTACAGTACCCAACGGCCTCTATCTATTGCTGCGTGTTTCACCCTCTCTTCTATTGTTGACAGGAGTGTATGAGAGATTTTTTTGTTAAACAAAAAATATTGTGTTTATTTAACTATTAGAAGAGATCTTGATCGTCTAAGTAAATCAATGATCAAAATTTATTTGTTAGGAAATCTTAGGAAAAAAAATTATTAGTAGAGAATCCGGATTCCAATTGAATACCCTTCTAAATGTGGAATTGAATAATGTTACAATATGTTTTGTGATATTAGCTCTATTTTTTTCACTATTTTTTTTTTTTATCATATATGGTTCTTTTTTTATCAACAATCATACATCTAGAGTGACTATGAAGTATGATTAGAGCTATCAAAACAGGCTCGATCCATCGGGCCGGCCCAGCCCGCCCAGCCAAAGGAAGACTTGAGCCTCAAATATAGAGGCCCAAAAAGAGCCAGGCCTTTTGGCCCGGCCCAACAAGCCGATGGGCCGATGGGCTTTGACTGGACTCGACCCGATTTTTATCGTTTTTTTACAATATTTTAATCATAAATAATGTTAAGACTTAATATTTGTATATATTTGTTTAAATATAAAATTTAAAATTAAAATATTTATTAATTTAATTATTTTTTTAGTATATAAATATTATTTTTAGTTTAAAAATATATTAAATTATTATTTAAAATAAATTTATAAAAATAAATTTAAGTTAATTATTATTTTTAAAGTTGAAAATTGGGGAAAATGGTAATAAGGCCAATTTTCAACATTTTTTGGGCAATAAGGCCAAGTTCCAATTTAAATGTCAATTAGGCCTTTTTGTTCCAATTAGGCCAAAAAAATGTATATGGAATGACAAAAATACCCTTACTCTATTTCTACTCAACCCACTCCACCATCACCCCACCCCACCCCTGCTCCAGACACTGAATACCATGAAAAGACACTGAACGTCAATTTTTTTTTCTACTCAATCCACCCCACCCCAAAAGACACTGAATGTCAAACACTGAATACCATGAAAAGACACTGAATAACACTGAAGTACACTGAATAACATTAAAAGACACTGAATAACACTAAATAACATTAAAAGACACTGAATACCATGAAAAGACACTGAACGTCAAATTTTTTTTTCTACTCAATCCACCCCACCCCAAAAGACACTGAATGTCAGATACTGAATACCATGAAAAGACTGACGACGCCCGAAGGCTTGTCGTTAGAGCAAACGCGCGGTCAAAATGATATTTATATTTAGCCAGTACTCCTATCACTACAAAATGTAGATAATGGTAAGTACTTGGGGTCGGTCCCACAAGGAGGCAATTACAGTAGGTGATCTCGGCTTTGCCCAAGGGGTTGTCACAAAAAAGATTTGGTTTGGGGTTGCTGTGGGCACAGCGGTTTTGCAATCGTTTCAACACTTTGACCTAACTACTACTAACCAAACTAACATGCAAGTAAGATAAATGAAAAGGGAAAATAAGCAAACACTCAGATCTAACAGATTACTAAAGAGAAAAACTTAAATCAAATGATAAACAAGGCATCCGGGCAGATGGCTTCACTCAGGGTCATTAGGGCAAACTACCGGTCATAGGAACTAAGGATTTCTACCAGCGGTTTGTCAGCAGTTATAGGGTGCTTTAAAAAGACAACAGTGGTCCTATTGCGTCACGCCCAACAATTGCCCCACCCCTTATCTATCCTTACAGTTTAAAGAGAAGGCAAGCTAACGTTATGCCTAAACCCCTAGATCTGGACAATTCGATAACCTATGCGACCAAACATGGATCTAGTTTGCCCAAACCCGCATTACCCTCTAGACAGACCCGCTCGACCAATAGCATGCCCGGAACTCCGAGTCATACGACCGCAATCTCCAGCAAGTTCTAGTGTTATGCCCGCAACAATACTACAAGGTACATCTATGCGGTTTGCCAATCACTAGTATCCCAGATTGTAAAGGTTCACTAGTGGTCGTCCTAGTTTGCCCAAACTCCCCAGAAATAATCCTCAACCAACTTTGCATCGGGAACAAACCCCCAACCGGCTACTCTAGCCCCATCGACCTCGCGGCTTAACTAAACCCTAATTCTCCATCGATCTGCCCCTGCCCGAATGCACAAACAACTTAGCCAATCATACAGAAATTAAAAGGCAAAATAAATAAGGAAATGCAAGCTATATTATTCATGGCTTCAAATCGATAAACGTCTTTGAAGGAAATCGGAATACGGAATTGAAAACTTAAAAACAAAACATAAAAGCAAATTGTTTCTCAGCCCGAAGGTTGGATCTACTCAAAACAAACAAAGAGACTCGGACGAACAGCTCCGATCTCTATCTCCGGCGACTCCTCCGGCGGCGACGACGACTGCGGGACCGGCGGCTCTCTCGATTTCTCGATGCGTATTGTGTTGTGTGTCTTTGCTGCCCACCGCGCCCCAGCTTTTAAAGACTTCGATTTGAATTTGAATTAGCGGCTGTTGCTCCTTCCTAAAGAATAGGCGCCAGCAGTCAATGAGTTGGGGATAAGTCAGATCCCCCGAATCCAGGGATTCTGGTACGCTGACGCCTTGCCCACAGCGAATCTCCTGTCAACAACAGCCGCTTTATGCCAAAACTGAAATCCGCAGGTATTTTTTCTCCTCCACAGATGGTCGGACCAGGCACGGTACTTGGTAAGAATTCTGGGTCTTCTGCTTCGTGACTTTACCCATTTGCCCGATGTGGTCAAACTGTTGCATGTCACTACCACTCCAGAATCTGCTTTCCCCAAAGAAGGGGATTTCCTTGCCTCTTTTGCCCAGTGCGCCACCTGTTACCTGCATCCATACACACTCTGCCCAAACACCTAAATGTGCCCTCCCAGACACGTTACCGACTCAAACTGACTCAATAAAGGGTGTAAAAATGATCTAAGATGAGCAAATAAAATGGCTCATCAAAGACACTGAATAACACTGAAGTACACTGAATAACATTAAAAGACACTGAATAACACTGAATAACATTAAAAGACACTGAATAACACTAAATAACATTAAAAGACACTGAATAACATTAAAAAACACTGAATAACATTAAAATACACTGAATAACATTAAAAGACACTAAATAACACTGAATAACATTAAAAGACACTGAATAACATTAAAAGACATTGAATAACACTGAATAACATTAAAAGACACTGAATAACATTGAATAACACTGAATAACATTAAAAGACACTGAATAACATTTAAAAACACTGAATAACACTGAATAACATTAAAAGACACTGAATAACATTAAAAAACACTGAATAACACTGAATACCATCAAAAGACACTGAACGTCATATTTTTTCTTCTACTCAACCCACCCCACCTCCAGACACTGAATACCATTAAAAGACACTAAATGTCACCCCAACCCCCCACCCCACCACCAGACACTGAATACCATTAAAAGACACTGAATGTCACCCCAACCCCCCACCCCACCACCAGACACTGAATACCATTAAAAAACAGTGAATGTCACCCCAACCCCAGACACTAAATACCACTAAAAGACACTGAATATCAGATTTTTTCTACTCAACTCACCCCACCCCACTCGAGACACTGAATATCATTAAAAGACACTGAATGTCGAATTTTTACACTAAATATCATTAAAAAACACCGAATGTCAAATTTTTACACTGAATATTATAAGAATGTTATTAAAAAATACTGAATGTCAGATTTTTTACACTAAATATTATAAAAACACTGAATATCATTGAAAAACACTGAATTAAAAAACAACACTAAGTGTTAGATTTTTACACTGATTGTCATTAAAAACACTGAATGACAAATTTTTACACTGAATGTCATTAAAAAAACACTGAATGTCATTAAAAAACAAAATTACACTGAAAATAAAATAAAAATCCAAAAAACAAAATTACACTGAATGTCATATTTTTACACTTAAAATTATACAAAACACGGAATATCATTAAAAAGCACTGAATGTCAGATTTTTACACTGAATGTATTATTAAAAAATACTGAATATTATTAAAAAAACACTAAATGCACTAAATGTCAGATTTTTACAATGAAATATTATAAGAACACTGAATGTCATTAAAAACACTGAATGACAGATTTTACACTGAATATCATTAAAAAAACACTGAATGTCATTAAAAAATGAATGTCAAATAAAATAAAAATCCAAAAAACACTGAATATCATAAAAACATCAATTAACAAAGGTAAGATATACGACTATTCCTTTTTTTCTCAACTCTTTGTCCTTGCTATGTACTTTGGATGATGGAGATCTGCCAGTCAATCTGATCCACGTTAGCTAATTACATAAATTATATAAATTATATAAATTCTCAAGTCTTTTGAAATTGAATTGACAAAGCTAACTCAACAGTAAATAACAGAAACTCGAACAAGCATATCAAATAAAAAAGAATTTAAACCTCTCAACACTGAAGTTGGCTTACTCTTGGGAATTTCTCAAACATTTTTCATCTTCTAATTAAAGACATTGAAAACCATATGATAAGTATTCAAAAGAGTTGTATATACACATTCACTATGGATCACTGACCATCTAGGCATCAAAGACATTGCACGTCCTGCAACAAAAAATAATACGCATAATGTCACTGAGCAAACACATGCAAAGAGCATGTCGGGCTAATTCCCCAAACTAATTTCAATTTTTTTTCTGACTCTACGATGCAGAATTCCCCAAAATAATTCTATCGCATCCAAATAAATAAATACAATCTATAACATGTGTTTGCTCGGTTTCACCTCCATAAATCTACGACCTTGCATATTGTACGTAAGTATATAGACATAATAGGAAGTTCACTAATTTTCTAAGTAGCAAAGATTATCAAAATTTCTCATCAAAGGCACCATAATAGAGTATACATTCTAAAAAGTTTAAACTAGTATTTAGAAATGAAGCTGGAACTTACTCCGTGCAAACCTAAATGCGACTTTCCCAACAACGATCGAAAGAATATCTCAACGGAAATCATTATAGATAGAAGTATTCACAATGCCTCCTCTGATTCAAATTCAAATACCCAATTTTAAGACATTCTTTAGAGTTCCGATTCGTGGATAAAACAAGCCGACTAAATCAAAGCACCACGAATAAATTCAAAAACTGAATTCCATCTAATTGCTCAGTCACACACATTAGATACCAGTGAAATTAATCCGTCGAGATCAGCTATTTCAACATAGGCATTTAGGGTAAAGAGGGATAGTAAATAAATACATACATCCGATGGTAAAATTGACAACCAACAGAAGCGGCCAGATGAACCTATAGCGTCGAACAAACGACCCGATCGAATGGAAAAGCTCGGAGAGGTACTTGCGGGGGAGATCATTGCCTCCGTTTATGGACCGGTTGTTTCAAATAAAGTCTTCCTGCGTCATCTTCTTCTTAACTTGAGGGTTATGCTGGTCCGTGTTAAGCATGATGATCGAGTAGCAGAGGATCATGACTGCATCCTTGCTGACGAACATATTCGACGACTGCTGCTCGTAAAAAACATTAAATGTCAGGGGTTCCGCTGATGTTAACCTCGTCCACTCGTCTATACTGAAGTATTTCTTTGCCGGACATGCCGAAAGAAGCGACCAGGTGACCAAGTTTCTCAGGGGAATTTTGTCGAACAAGTGGCGGGCGAATCGATCCGGAGGCCGAGATCCACGTAGCGCTCTGAAGATCTCGTCGGCGATGGTGAGAGCTGAACGGTGGAGGGCGACGGTGGTGGTGCGTGGTTGAGCTCCGACAACACCTCAGCGACACCACCACCACTGCTCGGAGCACGCGTCACGCCGAGAACCGCGAGCTCCAGCCTCGTCGCATCTCCGCCGCGAACCTGCACAATCGTCGACCTCGCTCTCAACCGAGCACAGCCCCGACTCCGACCAACCCCAGATTGCGGGAATGGGAATTGACGGTTCGAAAGCGAGGAGGCTGGTGAGGACCGGGAAGACGGCGGAGAGAGGCGGCGTGGAGAGGGAAGAGACGATCGGGCGGGGGAGGTGGGCGAACGATTGATGAACTCGAGTTGGATGAAGAACGGACCATCGTTGGACTGGAAAAGAGAGATCGCGATTTCAGAATGAATCGATATCTCACGACGGCTGGGGAGATGAATTTGAGGAGGAGGGTTAAGAAGGTCTTTACACATTTTAAGCGGCCTAATTGATATGCGTAATTTTTCGAAAGCCTTATTGCTGAAAAAATGTTGAAATTTTGCCTTATTGCCATTTTTCCCTTAAAAATTTAGTATTTATTATTTTTTTTAATTTATTAGTGTAATTAACCATTTTTATAATTTAAAATTAAAATTTTATAATTTGGGCCGAAAAAGCTCGATGGTCTGACGGCCCGTCCAAAGCTGGGCTGGGCCTAAAAATTCTTGGCCCATCAAAATTCGGGCCGAGTCTACCCGGCCATGAATATATCAAATCCCAATGGACTTGGGCCGGCTCGGGCCGGCCTGGCCATATGACACCTCTAGTTATGATACTTTTTTTTATTTATTTATGGGTATTGTATGTTAAAAATGAAGTATTGACTATTAGATTTAAAGAGTCGCCACAATATTAAAATTTAAAATATAATGCGACATAATATTCAATTAAATAATATTATTTCAAACGAAACATATAGCATTAAATATAGAAAAATTATTTTCATCAAGCTATATGCTACACTCTCTTCAGTGTCCGTGCCTGAAGAGAATCGGAGAATCGTAAAAAGATGATTGAGCATGAGTAGTCACCACTCTATACGACACCGAGCGAGACTCTTGTATTCTCGTGTTCCTCTCTTGCCAAATAAACTATACCAAAGCAGCAAGAAGTTCACAATAGACGCAATTATATATTGTTATAAGTATCGTCAATACATTTGTTATTAAGTGTATTATTTAATTTAATTAATCACTTATACAAACATAAATATTATTTCTTTTAAATAATTTTATTTTATTTAATTATAATAATATAAAAATATTTATATTATATTAAAGATTAAGTAAATAAACTTTTTATAGAAAGTCGCCACTTTTTTAGCAAGTTAATTTCAATTTGGTAATAATCTCATACATCCCTGTACATAGTTATAAAATGACGTGTCATTAGATATATATAAGGTACATTTAAATGTACTTTATAGTTTTCGAATATGGAGTATATATTTTGTATATTAGTAATTAAACCAAAGATTTGATTATCATATCATACTAGTAGCCGGTTATTAATAATAATACTCTTTATGTGTCTTATATATACACACACACATACTATTTCTGTCTTTTTTACTCCATATGGTGTTTGTTTTTCCACTGCTCATTTCATATTCTGGTTCATCGATATTTTCATTTTATCCCTTGATGAAAAAATCATATAGTGTCAAAAACAAATAAAAAAAAATATCTAAAAATAGCACAAAACTAATACTAAAAATTAAATTCAAAGGTCCTAATTAAAAACGAAAATAACCAGTCCGAAATCTACTCCCATGCCTAAAACATTGCTATCTCTCACCTCTAGTTTTTTATGTTTGTTTCGAGCATGCATGGTTATTTTTGGACATTTGATCCTCAATATAACCTTCTCATTTCCACGCTTTCATCATTAACCATAATAATATATATCAATCAAAATATATAACAACATTAATAAGGGGAAAAACATGGTCGAACCTAACCGAATCCTCGTGTTACTATTACTTGTGTTTTCGGTTTTCGTCGCGAGTGCCCATGGCGCTAAAAAGAAAATAGATGAAAATCAAGCTGTCGTGACTTACGACGGCCGCTCGATTATTATCAATGGGAGCCGAGAACTGCTTTTCTCCGGTTCTATCCACTACCCGCGTAGCACCATTTCGGTACCTATTTATTTATTTATTTTCATATTTTAATTTTTTACTATTAATTAATTTTTGGTTTCGATTATTATTATGATTAGATGTGGCCTGATCTCATCAAAAAGTCCAAAGAAGGTGGCCTGAACTTGATACAAACTTATGTGTTTTGGAATATTCACGAGCCCGTTCAAGGACAGGTTCAATTCATTTTGATTAATTGTGTTACGTTTTGCAATATGGTAAAATTGATTTTTTTTTAACTGCAGTATAATTTCGAGGGTAATTATGATTTGATCAAATTTCTCAAGATGCTGGGTGAGAATGGAATGTGGGTAACCCTGAGGATTGGACCTTACATTGAGGCAGAATGGAATTTGGGGTAATTTATTTATTTATTTTTTCTATTAAAATTAATTGTTACACTATTATTTATTTGATTAACCATTGATCGATGAGCAGAGGATTTCCAGCATGGTTAAGGACTGTTCCGAACATCACATTCCGTTCGCATAACGAACCTTTCATGGTAAATAAATTACAGTCGATCGATCGATAATATGATCGAGATCGAAAATTTATTAATATTGTTAAAAAAAATATGCATGCAGTTGCACATGAGGAAGTACGCGGAGATGATCATTAACATGGTGAAGAAAGAGAAACTCTTTGCTGATCAAGGAGGCCCCATTATCATGGCCCAAGTATACATATTTATTTATTTATTTTTATTATTGTTTTTCAGTCTCAAGTTTTCACACTTGTTTTGTAATTTACAGATCGAAAACGAGTACAACAATGTCCAACTTGCGTACAAGGAGGATGGAAAAGATTACGTGAAGTGGGCTGCAGCTTTGGCTCTTGAACTCTACCCGGGTATACCTTGGGTCATGTGCAAGCAGAAGGATGCCCCCGAAGCAATCGTTCGTTTTTCCTACCATTCTAATTAATTAATTAGTACTTGAATATATATATATTGATTACATTCGTACTGATCATGTCGTGTTATTGGGTTCGTGTTTTTTCAGATCAGTACTTGCAACGGAAGACAATGCGGAGACACTTTCCCCGGCCCAAATGGCCCAAACAAGCCTTCTCTTTGGACCGAAAACTGGACCGCCCAGTACGTGCATGCATGCACAAATAAATTCTACGTGTTATTCGTTTCGCATCTTCTAAATCGGTATGTTTTGCGCTTTGTATTGCAGGTATAGAGTTTTTGGTGACCCTCCTTCTCAGAGGTCAGCGGAGGACTTGGCGTTCGCGGTTGCTCGTTTCTTCGCCAGGAACGGTACTCTCAACAACTATTACATGGTACGTTATAATGTGTAAATGTATACTGTAAAATGTTATTAATTTATCGATTATTAATTTATAGAGGTTTTACTGTATTATTACAGTACCACGGTGGAACCAATTTCGGCAGAACAAGTTCGTCGTTCGTCACAACTCGCTACTACGATGAAGCCCCACTCGATGAATTCGGTCTGAAGAGGGAGCCGAAATTCGGGCACTTGAGGGACTTGCACAGGGCCTTGAGGTTGTGCAAGAAGGCATTGCTTTGGGGTGCTCCAACAGTGCAAAAAATCAGTGTTGATTTAGAGGTAATTAATTAATTAATTAATTAATTATTTCACATATAATTAACATTAATTAATATTATTTATTCAGACCATAACTTTTGAGAAGCAAGGAACAAACATGTGTGCTGCTTTCTTGACCAACAACAACTCGAGGGAAGACAACACCATCAACTTCCGGGGCGTCGAGTATTTCCTTCCCGCCAAATCCATCAGCATCTTGCCCGATTGCAAAACTCTCGTTTACAACACGCAAACCGTAAGTAAATTAAACAACATCTTAATTAATTAATTAGTTATGTACCGTGATTAATTATAATTATATAATTTTAGGTCGTCGCACAACACAGCTCGCGAAACTTCATTGCCTCACAGAAAGCGAACCCCCTTAAATGGGAGATGTACATTGAGAGCATACCGAGCCCACACGACTTGGAGGTGAAGTCGAAATCTCCCAAGGAGTTGTACTCCTTCACAAAGGATACGTCCGACTACGCTTGGTACAGCACGAGGATTAACTTGGACAAACGAGACCTCCCGATGAGACCAGACGTTCACCCGGTCCTACAGATTGCGAGTCTTGGCCATGCATTGCTTGCATTTGTCAATGGAAAATATGTTGGTAAATAAATAAATATTTGCTACTATTAATCATTCATATTTAAGTTAGTAGTAACATTTATAATAATTAATATATATGTGCACGTGACAGGTTTTGGGCACGGTAGCAATGTGGAAAAGACTCACGTGTTCAAGATTCCGGTGAACATGACAGTCGGAGACAACCAGATCACGATACTGGCGATGACAGTTGGTTTGCCGGTGATTAATTTACCTAATTTTTATCAATTAATTTTAATTTTAATTTTAATTCTAAATAAATAAAATTGTGTGTATTATGTATATATAGAATAGCGGTGCCTACATGGAGAAAAGGTTTGCCGGGCCGAGAATCATCTCGCTGGAAGGATTGATGTCGGGAACTCTTGATATTACCCATAACTATTGGGGCCAAGAGGTAATTAATTACAATTAATTAATTAGGAAGTGTGATTAAATTAATTAATTAAATTTATTTATATTTGTAGGTTGGTATAGAGGGCGAGAAGTTGCAATTACACACCGAAGAAGGAATGAAGAAAGTGAAGTGGGTCCCAGCAACCACCACTCCTACACCTATTACTTGGTACAAGGTAATAATTGAATAATTACAAACTTAATTAACCAAATTATGAAGAATCAATCAATTAATTAACTAATTAATTATCGATCGCTCAGACAACTTTCGATGCACCGGAGGGCGACAACCCGGTTGCAATAAGAATGATGAGCATGGCGAAGGGCGTGATTTGGGTCAACGGCATCAACCTCGGTCGATATTGGGTTTCTTACAACTCCCCACTCGGAAAACCGACCCAAGAAGAGTAAGACAATATTTATTTATTTTTTTTCAATTTTAATTTCAGTTCAGTTTAATTCGATTATATTTTAATTATTAAAATATTATTATTATTCAGGTACCACATCCCTCGTGAGTACCTGAAGCCGACAGGCAACTCGCTCGTCGTGTACGACGAGACGGGCGGCAATCCGGAAGGGATCATAATCCAAGTGGTGGACCGAGACACAATATGCTCGGCGATCACGGAGTTCCACCCTCCTCACGTGGGGTCGTGGGAGAGGAAAGACAACGAGCTTCGCAACATCACGGACCCCATCAAGGCGGCCCACCTCGACTGCCCGGACAACAAGGTCATAAGCAAGGTGGAATTTGCCAGCTTCGGGAGTGCTGACGGGGCGTGCGGGGCCTTCAAGGCGGGCCCGTGCGACTCCAACAAGGTGCACAAGACGGTAGAGGAGCTGTGCTTGGGTAAGACGGGGTGCAAGATACCGTTCTTGAGGGAGGAGATGATCGACGGCAAGGAGCTCTGCCCGGAGATCTCCAAGACGCTCGCCATTCAAGTCAAGTGCGAGGCGCCCGCCGGAGGAACCAACACCAAGACTGAATGATTTTTAACTATTTCGTTCCGTTCCGTTTCGTTTATTTGATTAATAATTTTTACTCGTTGAACAAAGTTTGAGATGTTTTGATGCTGCTATATATTTTGACAATATATATATAATATATGTATGTATTTATTTTTTTGGGATTTTTTTCATGTAATCTTTTGTAAGAAAAATATCCGCTAAAGTTATTTGTTTTGTATTTATTATGTGGCCGATTTCATTTGTTTTTTTTTTTTTTTGTTAACGGTCAATATTATATAAAAAGAAAAAAATAAAAAGTGTGGAGATCCAATACAGCATATAAGAAAAAAAACGAGTTAACAAATTAGCTCTAAGAATTCCCAACAAGTAGTAAACCAACTAACAAATTAGCTCTAAAAATCTCCAACAAGTAGTAAACCAACGACTCGATTGATATAAGACACCACAAAAATAATTAAATAATATTTGTATAATACGAAAATATTTAAAGATTGAATTTTTAAATAAGAAAATATTATTAAATATTGTTTTTTCAAATTATGGTATACCCATTTTGTTGATACAATTTATTATTAATTAAATTCAATAAATATAAATTGAACTTAACTAAACTTTAATCGAGCCGTGAGTGTAACGAGTCATTGGCGAGCAGGTATCATCTCTTCGTTGAATCCTTTCTACTCATATGGGTCAATGAAAGAGTAAGACTAAGTATTCGTTTGGGCTTGACCATTGGAGCCGTATATCGAATTTTATTTGAACCTCTAATCAAAACTTCTTTGGGTTCGAAAATATGACAAACATATATAATTAAAATTCTATACTTAATATATCGATTTTGTTAAAAAAATTAAATATCTAATTTTGATAAATTATTTTGAATATTGAAGTAATATTGACATGTTTAAAATTGATTATAAATAATTAATATTTTATTGATTAATTAAGAATTTAGTTTTTACTATAGTGTATGAATTGAGTAAAAATTTAAAAATATTTTATTTTATGTACAAATAAATTATAAATTTTTGTTAATTATAAATCATACTATTAATATGTTTGGATTCGATTTTTTTATTGGTTATGCTAATTTTAATATTAGTTATTTTTAAATATTAACTTCGAATAAATTATTAGTTATATACTTTGAAATAAAAACTATATTACTTATACTATAATTAAATGAAAATCAATATTTGTTTTAAATAATTTTAAGAAATTTGTTAGTTAGTAAAATATATACGTATATATTATTTCCTTAGTTGTTTAGTAGTATTCCTTGTAATTAACTAATCGTATTTCTTATTTATAGAATAGATAGTATGCACTTGTAATATATATATATGGATGATTATCAATAATACTTTTTCAAGGGTTTTACGCCAATTGACATGGTATCAAGGCATCGATCTACATGACCTGTGCCGCTACCCTTTTGCTATTTTTCGAAATACACACGGTTTTTTCTTGTCTAAGCCTCACGCACATATAGTCACGACCAACGATGTTGAATCCTCCTCCAGATGCGGCCTGCATCCCGTGTTTACCGTCTACAACATTCAACACAAGGTTCGTGTCCTTGATGGAACGAAAGTAACATATGCATCGTGAGTTCGCCTTTTTAAACTACATGCTCGTGGTCACGATGTTTCGTCTCACATCGATGGCACCCTTGCCCCTGCCAAAACCGATGCGTCCTATGACTCGTGGTATAAAATCGATGCTCATGTGTTACAATGGATCTAAGGAACACTTAGCGATGACCTTCTCCCTCGTGTCCTTGAAGATGAGTCCACTGCCCGTGATGCATGGGTCCGTGTTGAAAACATTTTCAACAATAACAAGGGAGCTCGTGTTGCTTCTCTCGAGCAGGAATTCAATTCCCTCAGTCTCGCTAATATGCCTTCGCTTGAGGCCTACTGCCAACACCGCAATAACAATTCTCATCGTTATGACAATTACAACCAACCGCCTAGTACTCAACCTCCAGGTTAACTATCACCTCAAAGAGGCCCTCCACCAGCCTGGTCCTCCCCATGGACACCACCTCCTTGTTCTTATCCCACTTACCCAGGATGGGTTCAACCATGGCCCTCGCATGCTTTGCCTCAACGTCCTTCCTATCGTGGTCAGCAGCCCCGTGCTCAAGGACAAGCGTATGTCATGGATAACGAAGCACCTCGACCAACTGATTTGAGTCAATCCAAGCCCTCTCGGTTCAGACTCCTTTTGTCGAACCATGGTACATGGATACGGGTGCCTCCTCTCATCTCACTTCCGATCCAAGTATGATTACTTCCCCGTTTAATACGAGTAATATTCGTTCTATTTATGTCGGCAACGGCAATAGCATTCATGTTTCGGGTTCGGGCACATCCTCAATCCCCACAACTCACCGATCCTTACATCTTCACCATGTACTTCACACCCCTCAAATAATTAAGAATCTCATTTCAGTCCGTTAATTTACAAAAGACAACAATGTTAGTGTTGAGTTTGACCCATTTGGTTTCTCTGTGAAGGATATTCCGACTGGGACAATGATTTTACGGAGTGACAGTAATGGCGAGCTCTATCCCGTGTCACCATCTCCCGAATCTAGTTCGCTCAGCCCGTCCTCGCTTTCGTCTCACGCCCTTCTTGTTCAAGACCAAGACATTTGGCACTCTCGTCTCGGTCATCCAAGCTCATCAATTTTATCTCTATTAAAGTTACAAAAATATATCTTGTAGTTCAAACTCTAATTTTCCATCTTGTGTTTCTTGTCATATTAGTAAAAGTAAAAGATTGCCTTTTCATGACTCTTTATCTCAGACAATTGCTCCATTTGATATTATCCACTGTGACTTGTGGACATCACCAATAAAAAGCAAAAATGGTCACAAATACTACATGGTCTTACTTGATAATTTCACTCAATTTGTCTGGGTATATCCCTTACATTTTAAATCTCAAGTCTTCGAAAAATTCCGTCATTTTAATACTCTCATTAAAACCCAATTCATCCGTCCTATTAAATCATTTCAATGTGACATGGGTCGTGAGTTTGACAATAATGCCTTCAAAACTTTTGCCCAACAACATGGTCTTGTGTTTCGTTTCTCTTGCCCTCACACGTCACCACAAAATGGAAAATCCGAACGTATGATATGTCGGCTTAATGATATCACTCGATTCCTCCTTCAACATGGGTCAATTCCTTCTATCTACTGGGTTGACGCCCTTCATGCTGCAACCCATCTACATAATATTCTACCTACATCCACCCTTCACTTTCTCACCCCGACTTCCGCTCTCTACCTCAAATACCTATCTTACAATCACTTACATGTCTTTGGTTGTGCTTGTTATCCAAATATATCCGCCACCCAACCTCACAAACTTTCCCCCCGTTTCGTCAAATGTGTTTTCTTAGGCTATCCTCCTAATCAACGAGGTTATCGGTGTCTCGACCTAAATACCGGTAAAATTATAGTGTCTCGCCATGTAATTTTCGATGAGACTTGTTTTCCTTTCATAGAACAACAAAATAAAATTTCCCCCCACGTATGATTTCCTTAAACTCACATCTGACACACTCCATCCTCTCATCCTCGACTCTATCACTCACACACAACAAAACCCCCAAACCCACCTACACACCAGACACTCCTCCTGCATCATCACCCCACAACACACCACCAGTATCACCTACACATGCATCCCCCATGTTACCCACATACAACTCACCAACCTCCTCCCCAATAATATCCAATGCTGCCGTCAATAACTGAAACTCACCCGATCCCGAAATGGAATTTTTAAACCCAAAGCAATGGTTGCTTTGTTGGGATATGTCCTTCGATCTTACGTGTGCAATCGATGAAGTCATAAGGTCGTCTATGGATGTTAAATGATTATTTGATAATATTATATTGTTGGGAACAATATAATATTGATCAATAAATCATACCTACAGGGTCACACACGGACTCAAAGATGATGTACAATGCTTGATAAATATATTGATTTAGAATCAATATTTACGTGGATTTAATACACATGCATGGGATGCATGGCTTGCATGGATGCATGTCACATAGTGTGACATGGCATGCCACACAAGTAAGTGGGACCATCTAATGTCATGTGGCATAATGAGGTGGAAATGTCCATTCAAATTCACCATAATCACACCTTAATGTGTGATAATGATGGGGCATCAATATCACCATCAAGGAGGGGGTTACAAGGTGGTTTTGATGGCATTTTAAGGTGAAGAAATGCTGATTTTTCAGCATAATTTTTCACCCACGAAATTCACAAAAGAGAGAGAGAAAAGAGGTTGTTCTTGGAGAATCAACTCGATCAATCAAGCAAGTCATCATCCGGGTTCGTGTGCAACACGTAGAGGCCGAGCCATTTGTGCGGCTTCAACATCCGGGCGATCCAAAGGCGTGACGGGGTCATTCCAGAGGTTAACAATCCGTGGCTGATCCATTAAGGTGGTTCAATCTACTCAACACCACCTTAACCAATTTCAACGATCACCAAATGTAAGAACTCGTTGATCCCTATATATATATATATATATATTGGATGTGTATATATATATATTTGTATGTGTTCTTATACACATTATGTGTGCACTAAGATCCAAGCATGATAGATTTATATGCTTTACACGCTTCCGCACACACGGTATATCGATCGGATCGGTATACCGGTACCTTCAATTGGTATTAGAGCCAGGTTTCGTGCACACTTTTGTGTTGGAAACGAAGGTTAATTAAACATAATTGACTTATTTGTTTAATTGTGATTATGTGATTAGATATAAGGCCGGCCACCGTTAGTGGTCGGGTGAATGATTTCGTCGTTTTTTACGTTTCGATTGGCCATAGTTTTGGAGGGCTGCGTCCCTTGGAATCATTTGTAATAGATAGGTTTTCTATTTCAATTTGTATTGTTCAAACTTGTAAGCGATGGACTTGGTCCATGGTTCGATGGAGGATCTCGGCTCTCAGGCGAAAACGAGAAGAAACGAAGCAAAACGAAGCCAAACGAAGCAAAACGAAGCAAACCGGGCTGCTGGAGCCAAACGGCGGTCGCCGTTTGAGCTCCGGCGGGCGCCGTTTTGATTCGGCGGGCGCCGTTTTGGAAACGACGACCGCCGAAAGGCCTTTTTTGGGGCAGATGGGTTTTTTGCCTTTTCGGCGGGCGCCGTTTTGGAAACGGCGACCGCCGATGGTGTTCAGCGACCGCTGGTTGTAAAACGGCGGGGGCTGTTCGTGGTTTTTGAGGCAATGACTTGTTTTGACCAAAATCGGAGGGCACGGAACTAAAACGGAGGGCGAGGACCAGTCCAGAAGATGTTCAAGGCTTTTGTTATTACTTTAATTCTTTTCGTTTGAGAGTTGTGAGGTTCTAGGGGCCTTTCGATTTCGTATTTATATGCTTTGCTAGTTATAGGTTGTTTTATGTTATAAATGTTCAACTTACATATAAACAAACTTATGCATGCAAGTTCTCAATAATAATGAGTATAATGTCTTGTCCAAAACGTCACACTCATGAAACCCTCGATCATAAGTTAGTAGGTCCGCCTCAGCGGGGTACTGTTTGTTATCTTGGGATAAGTGGGAGTAAGGGTTAGACCCTTACACGTGAGTTTGGTTTTCTCATCGATAGATCCACTGCAGGCGTGGCTATCGAGACATTAGATGAGAATGGGACTCTCATCGACCGAGAGTGACATTAGATGTCATTGACATGGGATGTCTACCTATCTTGGAGTTCTTAAGTGCGGACTCAGTCGGCTTAAGGATTCGCAAGATGAGGGTCTTGGGATCGTTTTGTTCTAATTTATTAAAATGTCAAAAACCAATGCCTAATTTGTTTTTCAAAGACTAAGTTCAACTCGACTCATTCTCACCCCGGGGAGTGGAATGGAGCCAAAGCGCTTGCTTATGTCGATGACACAGATTAGAGACTTTCGAGCCATTGGATGGCATGAATCGATTGTCTGGTTGGCTCCCTCATTTTAATGAGAGATAGGGCTTCAATTGCATGATAAGATCGCTGGTTAGAAAACCTCGAGTTTTCACTTACGATTTATCATGTTTTTTGTCATTGAAATAATTGGGAATGACGATATTAGATATCGAATGAACAAAATGGAACAAATAAAGTAGTTTTGATAGACAACCTTATTTGTTTACCGCTTTGTGAATGTTTACTTACGTTATTTATCTTTCTTCTGTAGTATAATATGTCTGTCTCAACTCAATTCAAGTTCAGCTCTATCTTGGATAGAGAAAAGTTGAACAACACCAATTTCCTTGATTGGCAACGTAACTTGAGGATAGTCCTCAAATACGAAGAAAAGGAAAGCGTGTTGGACAAACCCCTTCCCGTGCTTCCCGCTGATGGGGGCACGGATGCCCAAAAGGCATCATATGCCCTTGCTAAGAAAGCCTCGAATGAGGTGACATGTTTGATGTTGGCATCCATGGTACCCGAGTTGCAAAAACAATTCGAGTTCATGGAAGCCTATGACATCATAGAAGAGCTCAAGAGCATGTTCGGGGAACAGGCTAGGATTGAGCGCTTCGGTGTCACCCGGGCTATAGCAACAGCTAGGCTGGAAAAGGGTAAACCCGTGGGACCACATGTACAGCAAATGATTGGATTATTTGCTTCAAGTGCTCGCCTCGGTTTTGCATATGATGACGAGTTGGCTACCGATTTCATTCTCCATTCTCTTCATGACGGTTATGACGCCTTTAGGCTGAATTTCCACATGAATGGACTGAAGAAATCGCTTCATGAGCTCCATGGGATGCTTAAGGCTGCTGAGCCGGCGATTAAGAAGGACCCTAGGAGGGAAGTTCTTATGATTCGGGAAGGAGGTACCAAAAAGTTCAAGGGGATTAAGAAACCAGAAGTGAAAGGCAAAGGGAAAGGGAAAGTTGTGGCAACTCCTTCCAAAAGGTTCTTGAAAGCTTCTAAGGTTCCTGGGGAATCTGAGTGTTTCTACTGCAAGAGTGTTGGACACTACAAGCGAGATTGCCCCAAGTTCAAGGAGGATGTGAAGAACGGTGTCGTTCCTTCATCTTCAGGTATTTATGTTATAGACATAAACTTTACAAATTCTTCTTCTTGGGTATTGGATACCGGATGCGGTGCTCACATTGTTTCACATGTGCAGGGACTGCGAAGAAGTAGAACTTTGGTAAAGGGAGATGTCAATCTGCGGGTTGGAAATGGAGCGAGGGTCGCTGCATTAGCCGTAGGATCTTATGATTTGTGTTTGCCTTCGGGCCTTGTTTTAGTATTGAATAATGTTTATTTCGTTCCAAGTATTACCAAGAACATCATTTCTATTTCAGTATTGGATACTGAAGGATTTTCCTTCACTATAATAAATGGTTTATTTACTATTTCAAAAAGTGGAGTGTTCTATGGTTCGGCACGATTAGAACATGGTTTATATATACTTCAACTTGACAATCATATATATAACATTGATACCAAAAAGGCCAAATCGAATGAATTCAATGAAACATACCTTTGGCATTGTCGATTAGGCCACGTCAACATTAAACGTGTAGAGAAACTTCTTAAAGAAGGTATTCTCAAATCTTTTGACTTGGAGTCATTCGATACATGTGAAGGATGTTTGATGGGCAAAATGACAAAGTCACCTTTTCTAGGAAAAGGAGAACGTGCAAGTGATCTATTGGGTTTAATCCATACTGATGTATGTGGTCCAATGAGCTGACAAGCACGTGGAGGTTATTTCTACTTCATAACTTTTACCGATGACTTAAGTAGATATGGTTATGTCTATTTAATGAGGCATAAGTCGGAAGCCTTTGAAAAGTTCAAAGAATTCCAAAATGAAGTTGAGAATCAACTTGGTAAGAAGATAAAAGCCATTCGATCGGATCGAGGTGGTGAATATCTTAGCCAAGAATTCGATGATCATCTTATGAGTTGTGGTATTCTATATCAACTCACTCCTCCTGGAACACCCCAGATGAATGGTGTTTCCGAAAGGAGGAATAGAACCTTATTGGATATGGTTCGATCGATGATGAGCCTTTGTGAACTTCCAAAATCTTTTTGGGGACACGCAATTTTAACAGCGGCCTATACACTGAATAGGACACCGTCAAAAGCTGTTGATAAGACACCATACGAGATATGGAAAGGGAAGGTCCCTAACTTGTCTTATATCAAGGTTTGGGGATGTGAAGCTTATGTGAAGAGAAATATCTCTTCAAAGCTTGAACCCAAATCGGATAAATGTTTCTTTATTGGTTATCCAAAAGAAACACGAGGGTACCACTTTTACAACCAATCTGAGAACAAAGTCTTTGTTGCTCGAGATGGTGTATTTCTTGAAAAGGAATATCTTTCCAAGAAATTAAGTGGGAGCTCAGTTGAATTGAACGAAGTTCAAGAAGACTTGAACGAGGTTCAAGAAGATCAAACTGAGATGGACACTCAAGACCAAGTCGAGAGTGTTCCAGTGGTTTTAGAAACCACACCTAACCCTCGAAGGTCCGGAAGGATTAGATCTCAACCTGACAGATACTTAGGTATTCTGACAAATGAGAGCTATGAAGTCATGCTTTTAGAAAGCAATGAACCTTCGACCTATATCCAAGCTATGACGAGTCCAGATTCCGAGAAATGGCAGGGTGCCATGAAATCCGAAATGGAATCAATGTCTGAAAATCAAGTTTGGAACTTGGTCGATTTGCCTAAAGGGGCTGTTAACGGGGGGAAAATTTGTTAACGTGCTCTTGATTTTTGAGGACTAGTTTAATGGAGTCTTTTTACTGTTTGCTTTTGCTGGAAATGGAAACAAGTGTATTTGCATAAAAAAGGGAATCTCCCTTTTCCCCATAAGTCCCCTCTATTTATAGGGATCTAACTAGGGTTTACAAAAAAGGAATTGGGCCTTTCCTTATATGGCCTTTCACATATATTAGGATCTTAACCTAAAATGGAAAAGGATAAAAGACCAAAATAGTCCTCCTGGCGCCGCCTTTACTCAAACGTGGAGGCCACGCCTCGGACTCTCTCCTGGCGTCTACATCGTCTCGACGCCGACCGGGAAAGCATCCTGGTTCCAGATCTCCTTTCTCAGCTACCTTGTTAATGTCCGACGAGCCCATCTGGTCGGTCGGCATGATTTTTGATGCTCGGCCTTGAATAGAGGCTTCCCACTCTTCTGCATAATAACTTTTAAATAAGCAAATAAATAGATAAATAAATAAATTGGGAAATGAAAATGGGGCCCAACAAATGCCCCCCGCAGAGGATTCGACCGGTCAACAGTTGGTCGGGCCCAGGTCGTCCCATTTTCGTCCTTCGGGGAAGTAGTCAAGAGATCTGTAAAACCTTTGCATGTAGGGGACACGTGTCAAAAGATCTCCCAACTTCCCGCCTGCGGCTGTCCTTTCAACTGTACCCTCGATTTTTGAATTTTGAAAAGTAATAAATTAAAAATTAAAAAAGGGGGAAACCGCCGCCTCTTTGGAGGAGACACCCCGCGGGGGCCAGGATTCGGGGGTCGGCCTGACCGACCTTGAGGCACAATTATTACATATCCTCATCGACGAATTACCGGGCGACCAGAACAGGAGTCCAGTCCAGATCGACTGCCCCCCAAAGAACGAAGACGTTGATCCCCGCATCGGTTTTGAACCTAGCGACATACCCGACCCGCGGGGACCGTCGATGTGCGCGACGGTGGATGAAGTCGAGAAGGTGAGCTTGGACCCGAACAGGCCCGATTTAGAAGTCTTTATCGGGAGAAAAATCCCCGAACGACTGAGGAATGAGTTGGTCGATTTTTTGGCACAGAATACGGACGCTTTCGCCTGGTCCCATAAGGATATGGTCGGAATCGACCCAAAGCACGCTTGTCACCACCTTAAGATCGACCCGGGAAAGAAGCCCATCGCCCAAAAGAGGAGGAAAATGGGTCCCGAGAAGTACGCGGCGTTGGCGGTAGAGGTTAAGAAGTTATTGGATAACGACTTAGTGCGGGATGCCGAGGAGGAACCTCAATGGATCGCGAATGTGGTGCTCTTGAAAAAGTCGAATGATGCCTGGCGTTTGTGCATCGATTTCACGGACCTCAACAAGGCTTGCCCAAAAGACCATTTCCCCCTACCCCACATCGACCACCTGGTCGACAGTGTCGCCGGATACGCAATTTTTTCTAACTGTGATGGTTTCGCAGGTTATCACCAAATACCGATGGCCGAGGAGGATGTCGAGCACACCTCTTTTTATTCGGATAAAGGTGTGCTATGCTGGAAGAGGATGCCCTTCGGTTTAAAAAACGCCGGAGCCACTTACCAAAGGCTAGTAAATAAAATGTTCGCCAACCAAATCGGAGACACCATGGAGGTATATGTAGACGATATAATCATAAAAGCAGGTCCGAGGAGGACCACGTGAAGGATTTAAAGGTCGCATTCGAAATTTTGAAATTTTACAATATGAAGCTCAACCCTAAGAAATGCCATTTCGGAGTTTACAGAACCAAGTTCCTCGGTCACATCGTCAGTCTCAGAGGCATTGAGGTGAACCCAGAAAAGGTCAAGGCCATCCAAGACCTGAGAGAGCCCCGGAACCTAAAAGATGTGCAAAAGTTGACCGGCTGCTTGGCCGCCCTCAGTCGCTTCATTCCCCGACTAGGGGATAAAAGCCGACCTTTCTTCAAAGCAATTAAGGATCAGAAGTTCCGATGGGGCAAGGAAATTCAGGAGGCCTTCCTGCGACTAAAGGAACACCTCGGGAATCCAGCCATCCTCTCCAAACCTCTAGCTGGGGAAAAGTTGTTCCTTTACCTGGCCGCTTCAGAACATGCCATGAGCTCAGTTCTTGTCCGGGCAGACGGGCAAACGCATAAACCAATCTATTTCGTCAGCCAAGTCCTCCATGACGCCGAAACACGTTACACACCTCTAGAAAAGCTAGCTTACGCCCTTGTCATGAGTGTACGAAAGTTGAGATCCTATTTTTTCGACCACCCGGTGGAAGTTCTGACGACCATGCCATTACGACAGGTATTGCAGAGACCAGACACGAATGGCCGTTTATTGAAATGGAGCCTGGAGGTGGGACAGTACGACATTACCTATGCCCCCCGGACGGCAATCAAGGGACAGGCCTTAGCAGACTTCATAGTAGAGCTAACCTTTCCCAACTCCACGCCGTCCCCTTCGATCCCGCCATGGAAGCTATACGTAGACGGTTCGTCAAATTCCTCCCATGACGGGGCTGGAATAGTATTGGTAGGGCCGGGTGGACAATCATTCACGCACGCAGTAAAGTTCGAGTTTGAGGCGACAAACAACGAGGCGGAGTACGAGGCATTGATCGCCGGTTTGGATCTCGCCCTTGCGGTTGGCGCCGAACACTTGCAGATTTTTATGGACTCTTTACTGGTAGTCAACCAAGTCAAAGGAACTTACGAGACACGCTGCGATCGTATGGCGAAATATTACGAGCATGTGCTCTCTCTATGCGAGAAGATTCCGAAAGTACTCATCGAACAGATTCCGAGAGAACTAAACTCCCAGGCCGACGCACTTTCCAAATTAGCATCCTCGGAGGGTACCGCCGACATGACCAATGTCATCCTAACCAGTCAACCTCGGTCGGCAATCTCGCGGGATGAGGTTTTGATCACGATCATCGATCGAGGAGAGACATGGATGGACCCAATCCGCACTTTCCTTGTGGATGGAACGCTACCCGAAGATAAGACGGACGCAAGGCAGCTTCGGATACGAGCGGCCAGATATACATTGATCGGGGATGTTTTGTACCGTAGAAGCCTATTCTTGCCTCTCCTAAGGTGCATCACCCCGCTCGAAGGTCACAAGGTTTTCAGCGAAATACATGATGGTGTTTGTGGGAACCACGCCGGCGGACAGTCTTTGGCCCATAAGACCGTACGCCAAGGATACTACTGGCCTACGTTGAGACGAGATGCGATCAACTACGCACGAAAGTGCCACAGGTGCCAGGTAACAGCACCCATCGTCCGATCGGCGCCAGAGTATCTAAACTCGATATATAGCCCCTGGCCTTTTGCCTCGTGGGGGATTGATTTGATCGGACCCCTGCCAACGGGGCCAGGAGGGGTAAAGTATGCTGTCGTGGCTGTAGACTATTTCACGAAGTGGGCGGAGGCCGAGCCACTGAAGGTCATCGACCAGAAGGCAATCATAAAGTTTATTTGGAAAAACATCATATGCCGTTTCGGGATCCCCTACACGATCACGTCAGACAACGGAAAACAATTCGATGGGCAGGAGATCATGAATTTCTTTGACAAGTGGAAGATTAAGAAGGCTTTCTCCACCCCCTACCACCCTCAGACGAACGGGCAGGTGGAAGCTATCAACAAAATTTTGAAGCATACCATCAAGGCCAGATTAGAGGAAAGACAAGGGAGGTGGGCTGCTGAGCTGCCTGATGTCTTATGGTCATACAGGACAACCAGCAAAACAGCCACAGGAGAAACACCGTTCGCTTTAGCTTTCGGTGCGGAAGCGGTCATACCCTCTGAAGTCGAAGTCTTCAGCCATAGGACCTCCCAAGAGCCAAATGAAAATAATGACAAGGCTTTGCGCCTTGAGCTAGACTTTTTGGAGGAAAGAAGGTTGAACTCGGTTTTTCAGAATGCCGCGGCCAAGCAAAGGGCCGAACGTTTCTATAACTCCAAGGCCAAAATCAGAAGGTTCAAGCCCGGAGATTTAGTCCTCAAACGCATACTCGGACCTAGCACTAGGGCATTGGGCCCAAATTGGGAAGGGCCAATGCGAGTAAGGAGGATCTTGGAGAAAGGGTCATACGAGCTGGAGCATCTGAACGGCGTGCCCGATCAATATTTTTGGAACGCGCTCCATCTGAAAAAGTACCACCAGTAACTTTTTGTACTTCATGAATCTATCCGAAATAAAAGTTCCTTTCTCGCACCGATCTCAGTTTATTAATAAGCCCGAGGGTCGGACAAGTCCCATCCTCGGCCGTGTCCTTTGATCCGTCAGGGGACATGAACATTTTTGCCGGGGATAGAGTCCGCTCTCCCCGGACCTGAGATGAGCCGGGTGATACGTCGC
The DNA here is from genome assembly GCA_954870475.1 of Euphrasia confusa. Classification (NCBI taxonomy): domain Eukaryota; kingdom Viridiplantae; phylum Streptophyta; class Magnoliopsida; order Lamiales; family Orobanchaceae; genus Euphrasia; species Euphrasia confusa. The sequence continues at coordinate 47,457,923 of OX940949.1, read as the reverse complement.
CCGGCCGATCTATCAGGTTACTAATAAGCCCGAGGGTCGGACAAGTCCCATCCTCGGCCATGTCCTTTGATCCGTCAGGGGACATGAACATTTTTGCCGGGGATAGAGTCCGCTCTCCCCGGACCTGAGATGAGCCGGGCGATACGTCGCCCGGCCGATCTATCAGGTTACTAATAAGCCCGAGGGTCGGACAAGTCCCATCCTCGGCCATGTCCTTTGATCCGTCAGGGGACATGAACATTTTTGCCGGGGATAGAGTCCGCTCTCCCCGGACCTGAGATGAGCCGGGTGATACGTCGCCCGGCCGATCTATCAGGTTACTAATAAGCCCGAGGGTCGGACAAGTCCCATCCTCGGCCATGTCCTTTGATCCGTCAGGGGACATGAACAATCAGCAAGAACCAAGAAATAAGCCAACACAAACAACACTTAACTCGGAAAAAAAGAGAAACTTCATGCAGTACGTGAATTTCACAAGTTACATAACTGGAACAAAATGAAAATAAGCGACGCGGTAAACATCAAAGGCAGAACTTCAGCAGATGAAGCGGCCCCATCGATCATGAGTCGGACGGGGGGGCCACGGACTGGTTCTGGATCCACGCGCCACACGACGATAAGACCACGATGGGCCTCCGACCGGACGCACCATCGAATTATGGTCGCCGTCGAGAATGTCAATGAAAAAACCACTCCCAACAGCCCACGAGATTCGAATGACCCAACCTTCCCGTATCGCGAAACCGGCGATAAGCCTCTCCCATTCTGGCCCATGAATGGCAAGTTGATTGCGAAAACGAGTGAAAGAAACCCGCCATTCCTGGCCCAAGCAGTCCGTCATACAAAGGCCGTCTGGCGTTTGATCCCTAAGTGGTCGTATGAACGCCGCAGGGATCGGAAACCTCTCCCTATGCCAGGAGCCGTTGAATGGGCGCTCGAACGATCGCGAGTCGTCAGAGAAATCGATTCGAGTTGACATGATTTTTTAGCCACAAATTCTTGTTTCCGAAAAGAAGGGTGAGGGAGGACTCGTTTATAAACAAGACTTTTCCTCGACCCAAGTGAAAAATTGAATGCAACCCATTAATTATTAAGAGTAGTTGGCAGTTTAAGAATTAAAGGAATACGTGCCAAATTAAAAGTTCCAAACATTAACAAAAAGAAACCGGGGAAAATCCAAGACAACAAGGGCATCAATCCGAGTAGGCGTGTCCAAGAGAATCAGCCGCACCGCGCACCCGAGTCTGTTTTGGGAACGACACGTTGAGCCCCTCGAGGTTGAAAAGGCTGACACGGAATCCGAAGCCGGGATTCCATATCAACCAGACCTCCCAGCCCACCTGGATGCCCGCATGCTGAACGAAATCCGCCCAACCTGGGCCTCCAAAAGCCATCTGCCTCCGGAGCTTCGTCTTTGTCGCAACCCATGCTTGTTCATTGGAATCATGAAATGGGATTTCCTCACCCAGAAACTTCTCTAAAGGTTGCACGAAAGAATGGGGAAGAGGGAAGTTCTTCCGGTGCCACCGGCCGTCGAATTTCTGGCGCAGCCGACGCCAGCCGTCGGAGTGGATAGTGATGTCATGATGCCCCTCCGTGCATCTCGATGCGCCATGGAAAACCTGTTTCCCTTTATTCTGGCTCATTTTCTTGCTAGAACTCATGATTTTTCCCTTTTAGAAAAACCAGAAAGACACTGATATGTCCCTTATATAGGCCAAAAGATTTTAAGGGCACCCCACCTAAAAACCGCCTTTTGGAGGGAACCTAGCCCGCCAAAAAGGCGTTAAGGCGGGAAACCCGCAGAATCACCATACGTTACGAAAGTAAATAGCGGGAATAAAGGGCATTGAATAAGTGTAATAAACATAAGAGTAAGGATTCTCTGAAACTGCAAAAGTCACCTAAAACGCCTCAAATACCAAAAGGGTACGAGGACGAGCACAGGAAGTATAAATAAAATAAACTGTTTAAAGCCCCCCGGGCAAAACCCAAAACAAGTTGTCCGAAAAGAAAACGACTAAAAACAACGATAAAGACGTCCGTGAGAAAACTTCACTTCGGGTCACCCTGAGCCGAATCACCATCATCATCCTTGAGCACTGACTCCGCGAACTGCACGGCCGGGTCAACATCTTTCACACCAGAAGTTCCAGCCGACTTGGGCATTTTGAGCTGCGACTTCAAAGGCCACCAGGAAAGGTCTAGCTTGAAGTTTTGCTCCAGGTCAAGGACATACAAGGAGAAGTGAGCATGAAGAGGGCATTGCTCGGCGTATTGGCGGAGAAATTTCACCAGGACATCAGCCGATTGACCTTCCTCGAGGAGTGCTCGGATGCCATCGAAATACGCACAATAGTAGGAGTAGTTGCTGTACAAATCGATGTCCTCCCTAGGGTCCGCCGAGCGGGTGGCTTCCGCAGCTTGTATATCCCCCAGCTCCTTCATCACCCTCCGGTTCACTTCTTCCAACTCGTCATTCCTGGTCTCGGCCTGATCATAGGATTTCCTAAGATCAACTACTTTCCCTTCCAGTTGAGAAAGCTGTTTGTCTTGCTCGGCCATTTTGTGGATCAGAGCCATTTTATCCTTTTTCTCCTCGTCCAGCTCGGAGTACAAAGATGCTTTCAGCCCGGCCTCGAGACCAAAATCCTCTTGTAACTTGTTATAGCGCTCGCGTAGCTCGAGATACACATCTGGCAGGTTGGGCGGACACTTAGCAGCTTTGTCCTCTTGTTCGGCCCTCGCCATAGCCAAGCAATTCACCATGACCGGAATCCGGGCGGCATGAACACGCAATAGTTTCTCCAAGAAATCCACACGAGAGGCCGCAGCCTCCATCTGATGCGACCGGAGGAACGAGACGTGCCCGGGGAGGAACTCGAACCCGGGGAGGAAGTAGAGGGTAATTTAGAAGGGTCTATGAGGGTGTGCGCGGGTGAAGAACCCGACACCTCACGACGAGGGGATCCTTCTTCGTTCATCGCCAGTTTTCTGGGTTCAAAAGAAGGCACACCCACGGCTGGAAGTCAATAACAATCTAACCCCTGAGAATTCGCCGGAGGAGGCGACGATTTACCGGGAAACCCTAGGGAACTTAAAGGCAAACCCCCCCCAGAAAACTCAGATACGAACCCGAAACGAAAATAAGCCACACAGAAGAAGGAAGGCGTACCTGAGGAAGAACAGATATCGCCGGAGAAGGTCGCCGGAATTTTAATAAAGATCTCGCCGCCGTAGTAGTGGGGAGAAAATTAAGCAAAAAGCGAAACAAAAGAGAAAAGGGAGAAAATAAACCTTTCGGGGGATATTTATGAAACCCAAAGAGGCGGCGGTTTCCCCCTTTTTTAATTTTTAATTTATTACTTTTCAAAATTCAAAAATCGAGGGTACAGTTGAAAGGACAGCCGCAGGCGGGAAGTTGGGAGATATTTTGACACGTGTCCCCTACATGCAAAGGTTTTACAGATCTCTTGACTACTTCCCCGAAGGACGAAAATGGGACGACCTGTTGACCGACCAACTGTTGACCGGTCGAATCCTCTGCGGGGGGCATTTGTTGGGCCCCATTTTCATTTCCCAATTTATTTATTTATCTATTTATTTGCTTATTTAAAAGTTATTATGCAGAAGAGTGGGAAGCCTCTATTCAAGGCCGAGCATCAAAAATCATGCCGACCGACCAGATGGGCTCGTCGGACATTAACAAGGTAGCTGAGAAAGGAGATCTGGAACCAGGATGCTTGCCCGGTCGGCGTCGAGACGATGTAGACGCCAGGAGAGAGTCCGAGGCGTGGCCTCCAGTTTTGAGTAAAGGCGGCGCCAGGAGGACTATTTTGGTCTTTTATCCTTTTCCATTTTAGGTTAAGATCCTAATATATGTGAAAGGCCCAATAAAGAAAGGCCCAATTCCTTTTTTGTAAACCCTAGTTAGATCCCTATAAATAGAGGGGACTTATGGGGAAAAGGGAGATTCCCTTTTTTATGCAAATACACTTGTTTCCATTTCCAGCAAAAGCAAACAGTAAAAAGACTCCATTAAACTAGTCCTCAAAAATCAAGAGCACGTTAACAAATTTTCCCCCCGTTAACAGGGGCTAGGCCCATTGGATGCAAATGGATTTACAAAATAAAAACAGACATGAATGGAAAACCTAGTGTTTTCAAAGCAAGGTTGGTGGCAAAAGGATATAAACAAATTCACGGGGTGGATTATGATGAAACCTTTTCACCAGTTGCTATGATTAAATCCATTCGGATTCTCTTAGCCATTGCTGCTCATTATGATTATGAGATATGGCAAATGGACGTTAAAACCGCCTTCTTGAATGGGATTCTAGTAGAGGAAGTGTTTATGACACAACCAGAGGGTTTTATCGATCCTAATCAGGCTGAGAGAGTATGCAAGCTTAATAGATCCATCTATGGATTAAAGCAAGCATCTCGGAGCTGGAATCTTCGGTTCGATGAATCCATACAAGAGTTTGGATTTCAAAAGAACATGGAAGACTCTTGTGTTTACAAGAAGGTCAGTGGGAGTTACGTTGTATTCATTGTGTTGTATGTCGATGACATACTCCTTATTGGAAACAATATTCCTATGCTTAATTCTGTTAAAGAATGGCTTGGAAGATGGTTTTCAATGAAGGATCTTGGAGAAGCACAGTACATATTGGGCATCAATATCTGTCGGAACAGATCGCAAAGGATGCTTGGACTTAGTCAAGCAACCTATATTGATAAGGTGCTTGACAGGTTCAGAATGAAAGACGCCAAGAAGGGTCTCATTCCAATGACTCATGGTACATCTTTAAGCAAGAGTCAGTGCCCTTCGGGACCTGATGAGCAAATAAGGATGGCAAATATTCCTTATGCTTCGGCAATAGGGTCTATTATGTACGCCATGATATGTACACGACCGGATGTATCGTATGCTTTGAGCATGACGAGTCGGTTTCAAGGAAACCCAGGTGAGGCGCATTGGACTGCGGCCAAGAATATTCTTAAGTACCTTAGAAGGACTAAAGAGTATTTTCTTGTCTTTGGAGGACAAAAAGAGTTGGTTGTGACAGGATATACGGATGCAAGCTTCCAAACAGACAAAGATGATTTCCGGTCTCAATCCGGATTTGTCTTTTGTCTGAATGGAGGTGCGGTGAGCTGGAAGAGTTCCAAGCAACCCACCGTAGCTGATTCTACTACAGAGGCTGAGTACATTGCTGCATCAGAAGCAGCAAAGGAGGCCGTTTGGATGAGAAAGTTCTTAGATGAGCTCGGTGTCGTACCTAGTTCGGCCCATCCGATAGCTCTCTATTGTGATAATAGTGGAGCTATCGCGCAAGCCAAGGAGCCTAGGGAGCACCACAAATCCAAACATGTGCTCAGGAAGTTCCACATTCTCAGGGAGATAGTTAGTCGTGGAGACATCGAGATAAATAAAGTTGCAACTGATGATAATGTTGCAGACCCGTTAACTAAACCACTCCAGCAGTCAAAGCATGATGCTCATACGACTGCAATAGGGATACGATATCTTAGAGATGGATTGTGATTCCTATTATTGTATTGTCTACTTTTGGAGTTTATGTAAACATTCACGTATCTTTTATGATATTCAATAAATTTCTTCATATAATTGTGGTTTAAATTGTATGAATTGTCCAAATGATTAAATTATATTAATTGGGTTATGAGGTCGATTTACCACATAAATGAAGTCCCAATTGTTGAACTAATATAATTAAATCATAGAATTGTTCCTAGTTCGTATTATCAAGTACGGACAAACTGATAATACAATGAACTAGATTGTAATGTGTACTATAGCGCCGCTTCATGGGCTAGTGATGTGGGACATCAAGTACAATTACATAGATATTAGCTGGGAGCTAATGATCGAACAGACCCGACTGGAATAGTATTTAAGATTTCGAGTCATAATACTATTTCATTGACTGTCGAGCAATTTCCTCTGACCTGAGTAGTCCAGAGTAATTCCATTGTGAAATGGTGTACTTTGATACAAGTAAACGCCTTTCGTAAAAGGAGGTTATAAAACTTGTTATTGGGTATATCAGGAAGCAAGTGGGAGAGCTTGGATTGACAAGATGGGATTGTCCTCCATTTTAATATGGATCATATGTCTTACCGGCCACTTGGAGAGTCGAGACTGTGGAAAATACGTGGCCACGTCCAGATTCGTATCATAGTGATAAATCTGGTTTTACGGTCTGCCTCAAAGTCCAAGAAAGGTTTGAACCGATTGAGGATGACTCGAGTCTTGCCTCATGTTCAAACTTAGACATAAAGTGACAACAGGAAGTTGGCAGCACACTGGCTCTGAAGGCCAAGTGGGAGATTGTTGGGATATGTCCTTCGATCCTACGTGTGCAATCGATGAAGTCATAAGGTCGTCTATGGATGTTAAATGATTATTTGATAATATTATATTGTTGGGAACAATATAATATTGATCAATAAATCATACCTACAGGGTCACACACGGACTCAAAGATGATGTACAATGCTTGATAAATATATTGATTTAGAATCAATATTTACGTGGATTTAATACACATGCATGGGATGCATGGCTTGCATGGATGCATGTCACATAGTGTGACATGGCATGCCACATAAGCAAGTGGGACCATCTAATGTCATGTGGCATAATGAGGTGGAAATGTCCATTCAAATTCACCATAATCACACCTTAATGTGTGATAATGATGGGGCATCAATATCACCATCAAGGAGGGGGTTACAAGGTGGTTTTGATGGCATTTTAAGGTGAAGAAATGCTGATTTTTCAGCATAATTTTTCACCCACGAAATTCACAAAAGAGAGAGAGAAAAGAGGTTGTTCTTGGAGAATCAACTCGATCAATCAAGCAAGTCATCATCCGGGTTCGTGTGCAACACGTAGAGGCCGGGCCATTTGTGCGGCTTCAACATCCGGGCGATCCAAAGGCGTGACGGGGTCATTCCAGAGGTTAACAATCCGTGGCTGATCCATTAAGGTGGTTCAATCTACTCAACACCACCTTAACCAATTTCAACGATCACCAAATGTAAGAACTCGTTGATCCCTATATATATATATATTGGATGTGTATATATATATATTTGTATGTGTTATTATACACATTATGTGTGCACTAAGATCCAAGCATGATAGATTTATATGCTTTACACGCTTCCGCACACACGGTATATCGATCGGATCGGTATACCGTTACCTTCATGCTTCTACTACCATATCCCCTCAACCTAAATCACCACACCTTGCCCTTCGAGACCGAAATTGGAATAAAGTTATGCATGACGAATTTACCGCATTACGGGATAATCATACTTGAGATTTGGTACCACGACCTCATGATGCATCTATTATTCGTTGTATATGGTTGTTTCGACACAAATTTCATGCAGATGGCTCACTTCAACGATATAAGGCTCGACTCGTTGTCAATGGTAAAACACAACAAGTTGGTGTTGAATGTGACGAGACTTTTAGCCCGGTTGTCAAGCCAGCGACAATTCGTACGGTTCTTACTCTTGTTGTCTCCAAGTCTTGGCCTCTCCATCAATTAGACGTTAAAAACGCCTTCTTACACGGTGACTTGGAAGAGACCGTATATATGCATCAACCACCGGGCTTCGTCGACCCCTCCGCTCATAATCATGTATGCAGGCTTAGGAAATCTCTATATGGTCTTAAGTAAGCGCCACATGCTTGGTATCAACGGTTTGCTACATTTATTCTCGCACAAGGTTTCACTAGCAGTGTGTGTGACTCTTCTCTATTTATCTACAAGACACTTACTGCCACTGCTTATTTGTTATTATATGTCGACGATATTGTTCTCACCGCCTCAAGTGATGCTCTTCTTCGGTCCATCATTGCTCGACTCTCTACGGAATTTTCCATGAGTGATATCGGTAACCTACATCATTTTTTGGGCATCACAGTTGGTCGATCGTCTAATGGACTGTTTTTGTCCCAACACCAATACGCACAAGACATCGTCAATCGTGCTAAAATGGGCTCTTGTAAACCATGTGCCACGCCAGTTGAACCAGGCTCCAAATTAAGTGCCACTTCTGGTCCTCCCGTCGACGATCCGTCTCTTTATCGTAGCCTCGCGGGAGCTTTACAATACCTTACTATAACAAGGCCCGACATTGCGTATGTCGTTCAACAAGTATGCTTATTTATGCATGATCCACGAGCACCACATCTCAAACTTTTGAAGCGAATCATTCTCTATATACAGGGAACACTACATCAATATTCGCCCATCTCGCTCTCTACATATCACGGCTTACTCCGACGCCGATTGGGCTGGTTGTCCAGATTCACGTCGCTCCACCTCTGGGTATTGTGTCTTCTTAGGTGATAACCTTGTCTCCTGGTCGTCAAAACGACAAGCTACCATCTCTCGTTCTAGTGTCGAAGCTGAATATCGCGGGGTTGCTAATGCCGTAGCCGAAACTAGTTGGTTACGCAATTTACTTCTCGAGCTACATGTGCCATTGCAGCGTTCCACTGTTATTTTTTGTGACAACATTTCGGCTGTCTACCTTTCGGGAAATCCGGTTCAACATCAGCGCACTAAACATGTCGAACTTGATATACATTTTGTTCGCGATAAAGTCCAACTTGGTGAAGTCCGTGTCCTTCACGTACCATCTGAGTATCAATATGCCGATATATTTACCAAAGGGCTTCCTCGTCATCTCTTCACTCGATTTCGAGCCAGTTTAAGCGTTCAATCCTCTACCGCTCGAACTGCGGGGGCGTGTTAGTTAGTAAAATATATTATTTCCTTAGTTGTTTAGTAGTATCCTTTTTAATTAGTTGATCGTATTTCTTATTTATAGAATAGATAGTATGCACTCGTAATATATATAGGGATGATTATCAATAATACTCTTCCAAAGGTTTTACACCAAATGACAAAATTTAATGGAAACACACTTGTATTTGTTGTCTTTATTATTTATTTCAAACTCTATTTATATATATATATATATATATATATATATATATATATATATATATATATATATATATATATATATATATATATATATATATATATATAATTTTCAAAGTTTATTATTCTCTAATAATAATTTAATTTATTAAAAGAAAAATAAGCATCATTTTTTTTATAATTTTCCAAAATTTCATTAGTTTAATAATAATTTAATTATTAAAATAGAAAAAGAAAAATATATATAATTTTTAATATAATTATCTAAGTTTTAATTATAATTTAATTTATCAAAATATAAATTCATATAAATCTCTCCTAATTAAGAAAATATATAAATATCTCAAAGATATTGACAAGTAGAATTTATTCATATTTGTATATGAGAATCAAACAAAATGTTTAAAATCAATAATTTTTAAATAACTATAATTTTTTAAAATTTAAGCATTGATTTTCATATGTATCACAATTGAATGAATTATTTGTTATAAAATAATATTGTGGATGTCTTTTAGAGTGCTCATGTAGTGGGCCATGCAAATGGACACACCATTGAAGCACGCCATTGATGTCACCATTTTATGTGCATGATGATACATATGTACCTATAAGTAGGTGTCTATATACTCTATTGTATTACACACTTGAATCCTTGAAAGATAATAATAATATTCTCCTTCTCCCTACTTCTATTTTTTTGCGTACTTTATATTTTATATTGTCCTGAGCTATTAAATTTACAAAACGTTATCAGCACGAATAGCAAGATTCACAAGCACGAATAGCAAGTTTCGCAAGCATGAATAGTAAGATTATTAAGGTACGCATTTTATTATTTTAATTTATAATTATTATGGCTAATATCAACAAGGTTGATTTCACTGATCTTCTTGATATTACTCAAATGAATATTTATCGTGAAAAATTCACTAACTTTGTGAAAATATTTGAAAGAAAGATACGACCACCTGAAGATGGTCGTACTACCAAAAACACGATATGATTGGCTCCACATAAATATACAAAATATGTCGAGGCTTATAATTCAGTTAATATGAAATTACTTTTCTCAATGAAAATTATGTGGTGAAACTATAACTAATGAAGACATGCTTGGGAAAACATGCTCTACTTTCCATGTGGTTAATGTGCTCCTGCAGTAGCAATATCGACGAAAAAGGAAATACCAAATATTCTGAATAAATTGGTAAAAAACACGAAGCTCGACTCGTAGGTTTTAGTCCATTTCCTGAAGCAAATGCGACTTAAACTCAAAATTATGAACGTGGTCGTGATCTTGGTGAAAGTAGAAGACATGGAAACTATCATGTTCGTAATCATATTTGGTGTAACCATATAATAAAAATAAGAATGAACAAAAGAAAGCAAAATGTCTCCCAGAAGAGAGAACATGAAGAAAATAAATAAATCGATCTTTGACATCGTTGTGGAAATAAAGTTCATTGGTTTCGTATATGACGTAGATCGGATCATTTTGTTGATCTTTATTAAAAAAAAATCGTTGAAATGAAATAAAAAATATGTGGAGAAAAATCATGTAGATGAAAAAAAAATGTTAATGATGATGACATGAATTATGAAAGAAAATTCAATGATTGCATCATTTATCAATAATAATTTCTAAGAAGAAATTATTGATGTCAAATCTTTGGAATCGAAAAATGATAGTGATATTTGCCTAATTGATAGTGTTGCAACGCACACAATGTTAAAAACTGAAAAAAAATTCTCTCGACTTTAAGTGGGAGAAATAAGTGTTAGTGAAAAATTGATTTATGACTCCTGAAGAGCAAGAAAAAAAAAGTCCTTGAAGGAACGTAAATTGTTATTGAAAATGCACTATTACAAAATGCTAATTGATTACAAAATCAATCCGGAAAGAAGTGTGTACTAGAAAAATCGTATTCACTATCTTTGGGCTTATATTATACGAATACATTCAATAGAAATATATCACCCTAATAGACCAGAAGTCTATTGTTTCAAAAGATTTTATGATTTGGCATGATCGATCGACTTGGAAATCCAAGCTCGACAATGATGAGACGAATAATTGAAAGTTCTCATGGCCATATCTTGAAAAATTAAAAGGTGTTGAACACACATGAAATCAATTTTCCCGACATTAGGGGGGGGAAAGGATCAACCGAAAAAAGTATTCAATTGGAAATTGGATTTCCTTAATCCAAGAACAAAAGAATGTGAACTACAAGTTCAAAGAATTTTGCATTTGCAAAATAAATAAATAAAATTGCAAATCAATTACCGGATGTATTTACTGACTCCCGAAGAGTTACTAAATCACATATTCCTGCAGAAAATGTTCCGGTTAAAATTGATGTTCCCGAAGAAAAAATAACAAGTTCTAATGAATCAAAAGCACGCCTGAAGCGTGGAAGACCTATCAGTTCCAAAGATAAAAATCCTCGAAAGAAAAAAAGATTAAATAAAAGTGACGAATTAGAAGAAAATAATGAGAAAATATTATCTCTTGAAGAGGTATCTCCAGAAGAAGAAAAAGAACAAGTTTCTGAAGAAAATGAAACTATAGAAACTTCAATAAATTATGTCACTACGGGAAAATGTTGGAATCGAAAAGTTGTTGTTGTTGGTGCAATTTTTGCATATAATAAAGCACTTGAAGTTAAAGAAGAAATTGAGGATAATGAACCAAAATCGATTGATTAATGTCGGCATAAAAATGATTGACCAAAATGGAAAGATGCAATCCAATCTAAACTAGATTCGTTGATAAAACGAAAAGTATTCGGATCGGTAGTCCAAACACCAGAAGGTGTAAATCCCGTTGGATATAGATGGGTATTCGTGCGAAAAAAGAAATGAGAAAATTGGAATTGTAAGAAATAAAGCACGATTGGAACTCTTGGAGAGCTTCAAGAATTCATTGAATAATTGAAGAAAGAATTTGAGATTAAAGACTTTGGAAAAACAAAATTCTGCATTGGTTTACACATCGAACATCTAGAAGATGGAATTTAAGTTCACCAGCCGGTTTATACTCAGAAGGTATACATTAAAGCAGTTCAACATGGAAAAATCACATCTCTTAATAACTCTGATGATCGGCCGATCACTTAATCCTAAAAAGGATAATTTTAGAGCTCAAAATAAAAATGATGAGATCATTGGTCCTAAGTACCTTATCTCCACTCAAATGAGATTATTTTAAAGGAGATTAAATGAATTGCATAAGAAAGCTGAAATTGATGTGTAACAAATTCGATAAAGTGAGAATTTGGCAGATTTATTTACAAAGCAGTACCGACTGCAACATTTGAAAAGTTTATGAGAAACATCGAAATGTGTCAGTTAAAAGAATCTCAAATAAATACGCGTTGCACTCTTTTCATTCACTTGATTTTTTTCCCAAAGGGTTTTACCTTGTAATGTTTTTAACGAGACAACTTATTGAGCGTATTAAATAATTTTTGTTTACTAAGGTTTTCCCTCCGAGTTTTTACTTAGTAATTAAAAACGAAATATAAAAGTGATGCTTAAATCAGGGGAAGAAATACGAAGATGAATAACGGACATCCAAGGGGGGTGTTATAAAATAATATTGTGGATGTCTTTTGGAGTGCTCATGTAGTGGGCATGCAAATGGACACACCATTGAAGCACGCCATTGATGTCACCACTTTACGTGCATGATGATGCATATGTACCTATAAATAAGTGTATGTGTACTTTATTGTATTACACACTTGAATCCTTGTAAGATAATAAGAATACTCTCCTTCTCCATACTTCTATTATCTTGCGTACTTTATATTTTATATTGTCCTGAGCTATTAAATTTACAACATTATTCAATTTTACAATTATATTTTTGAAAATCAATATTTTAGAATTAATTAAATTATATTTTATATGTCTCAAAAAATAAAAAATACTGACTCTATAGTTTGTAAAATATACAAATAATATTGTCATATTTCTATGAAACATCATTAATCAATTTTATGTGAAGAGGAGATAATTTTTTTAAACGCCACATTATACATCTAATTGTTATATGTACTCCATATATTAAAAAAACAATTCTGGTCCACATCTAATTGTTATATATACTCCATATATTAAAAAAACAATTCTGGTCCAAAATTATTATGTATACAATTCTCCCAAGAAATTCAAAAATAATACTTTCACCCATTCAATTATTTCAATATATCTAAAAAATACAGTAAAATGTTTATTAAAAAGAAATATCCTACTGTAATTATTTACAACCCATAGTCAGATGCACTCCGCACTTCATCAACCTGAAGAAACAACATTACCAAAAGAAAACTCATTAATTTTGTGCTCAAAAGGAGTTATTTGTAATTTCAAAAAATAAATTAATATTGAAGGGGCAAAGATGATGCAAGAATCAGAAAATGTCTTTTAAAAACATCTCAGGAAATTAACTACAGTACATCACAAACAATATATATCGTACTCCAATTCCAAATGACCTGACCTCAATTGTGCCAGAGGTTCAGAAGGCGCAGGGAAACGGACCTTTCACCTAGCAAGTAGCATCTATCTGATTGAGACTTTCAACCACCACTTCTACTCCGACACAACTCATGACAAATCAAAATATCCCTGTCCTTCACTAATAGCATAGAGTAGTTTCTTGTACATAATTTCCTTAGAAAAAAGAAAGGAAAAAATCAGCAAGGCATGTAACAACAATATACCATCACTAATAGTGTATGTTCTCTGTATAAGAATTGAAAGCAGCTGTAAGCAATTTTTGATATGGACAGTTAAAAGTAGGCATACTGAAGTTTGGGCTAGAAACCTCGAGTATTTAATGTCTCATGTAATAAAAATCAACCCAAACCCACAATGTAATCACATTTTCACGTAAATCATACCTTAGAGGAGTATGGAGGAAGCTTCAAGTAATTTGCACATGTCATTACACTAGGCAAGTCATCATCCGCACGTTCTGATTGTATTGATTTGCTTGCGTTTGAAGAAAGCTGTTCCAACCGTGTGTCAACAATTATATATAATAAATGTAGAAAAAAAAAGATAATCAGATCAAGAATCAGAAATGTACCTTTCTAACAATAGTCAACTTAGGATTCAGCACAGCCAGACCACCTGGAGGAAGGCGGGGAGCCCCGGTAACAAACTGGCAGAAGGCCCGTTGCTGGTCGGGGTTGAATTCACCCATAATTTCAAGAAGCTGATAACAAGACATGACACCAACATGCAGAAATAGAAATTACTTCTGTTAAAAGATGCCCACAGAAGAATTCATGATAAGAGTAATTAGAAAAAGTTGAAAACACCCTTGAAGTTCTTTCTTTTACAAAACAATATTCCTTTTATGTTATATTTAATATTTTTTTTGTAATTAGGCTACATTAGTGGTGTAACCAACGTCATTTAATCATTTTTATTATTTTAAATTCCAATATTCATTATTCTATTGTGGGTGTGTAAATGTATTCAAGTTTTACATACATAGATAATGACAGGACTCTTTGAAGTGTATCCATGATCAAACTTAATGTGATCTGCCAGTGACTCAGCCTGGACAAAATATAAATATGTTAGAACAGGAAAACGAGGAAACTCAAATTCAACTTGAGGCACTACTAAGTTGTACCTTCCACAGTTCTCTGCGGCCACAGAGCAAATGATCCAGCTCACTTGGAGAAAATATTCGTAGAGTAGAGATGTCGAAAACCTAACAACAAAGAATCAACCGAACGCATGAGATAAGCATGCCCAGAAACACTGTAACATTGATTTTACTAATTTGATAGCCAATTGAAAATTAGTACAAGCTAGTAGGCAGTAAGCAGATATTCAAGAAACATGAAAAACAGTAGTAAAAAATTTAATGGAACAGTAAAGACCTGATTAAAGCCAGATCTAAATGCTTCCATTTGCCGCATGATCCCACTCCCTACGGTAGCATCAACCACAAGTGCAACAAAATCTCCCAAGTTACTCATATCCACCTGTCAATAATTTCACTTTTCAGTACAATAAGGAAAAGAAAAAGGAACAAAATAGGAGCTTGTGTTTGGGCAAACGACATACATTTTCTTCGACTGGTTTCAAAATATATTCTGGGTAGCCTGGGAGGGAGAAGTCTAAACAGAGATCCTGAATGGAAGCTCCACGAAAACGCAGCTCTTCTGGGTTATAGCTTCTCACGGTTTCCATGTATTCTCTTCTGCAGACAAGAGCTTGAAATTCTTGCAATGTACTACCAAGCTCGGCATCAAAAGAAATGATATCATGCAAGTCCAACTCCTTTGAAATTAAGAAATCATAAAACAGTCATTAAATCAGCATACGTATGTTTCTTTTAAAATGTAAGAAAATAAGTACATTTATAGCAAAATAAACTTACTTGACCAAGTACAAGCCTATAAAAAGCTGCAGAGAGTGGCAAATCCAAAAGCCTCCCATCTTGTAGAGCTTTAGCGAGTACTCGCCCAAGCAACCGGAAATACTCAACAACTTTCGAACTATCAGCATTGGGGGGCCAAGGGCGAGGAAACAGCCCAAGAGGCATGTGAACAGTATCAGATGAACTCGACCTCCACATTCCCAATCCATCTTTCTGAAGATCATGACTCAAAAGAGTGTAAAACTCCAGAGTAGGCCCCAGTCCAGTGCCAACCTCACCAACATACTCAACCTCAAGAACAGCATTTTTACTAGAAAACATCTCCATGACTTTGGCAGCGGAATCCAATATCCGATCCCTAGAAACACGTACCTTCTGACGCTGTAATCTACCAACTCTAAGTTCTCTCTCACTCATGGATCCATGCCCATTGGCACCTTGTTGCTGCTGGAGCCGATTCAATGCACGCGAAAGCCCAAAAGCAGTTGAATAGAAATACTGATGCCGGGTTTCAAAAGGAAACAAAAACGGGCATGCTTTTGTCAGCTGGTAGCACCATGATGGAAGTGACTCGGTGCAGAGTGCAAGTGTGTTCTGAATCTGTTGAGCCAATTTCGGAGTAAGCTTGCTATTTACAAAATCATCTGGAGAGACTCTAGTGCCAGAGGTATTACTGACTTTGTCTAAATTAGAAATTTCCCCCTCAGAAAAGTTATCAGTTGCAACCTGAGTCCGCAAACGAGGTGCAATCTGATTCAACCCCTCCAGTAAACGTAAGAGTGCTAAAATGTTATAAGTCGGATTATTTTTGTCCAAATCACAAGGAAGCTCCCCTTGAATGATGCTATCTAGTAGAGAGGCATGGTCCGAGGAAGAAGCACCAGCTTTTGAAGACTTGGAAGACCTCTCGGGATGAATATCTGCTCTTTGGTACAGTATACTGTAAATATTGGTCCAAAGCCTATTCCTATCACTCGATACAAGATCACCGCCAACAAACCTGTCAGCATCAGTATCACCCTCGTCCGTTACAAGCTGATTCTGAATTGCTTGATATATAGTCATTTGTCCATTCAACTGCCTGCCCCCTGAAGTAAATATTAGTTTTGGTGGATCATTAGAGCGTGATGACTGGACCCCACTTAAACCAATTTTATTAGCAGATGCAATTCCAGCCATAGCAGCAGTGGCAAAGGACAGTGCACCTCTTGAACCAAAAGGACTACCACCCCTCAACTCATTGGAATCTGAACCTCTTCCTGAAGTACCTCTGCTACTAGCAGTATCAGTTTGTTTGTTTTGTCCTTCAGTCGAAGCAGGGATAGGAGTGTCTTCTGCTGAGTCGCCCAATTTTATCTCATGCACTATGTCTGGCATGGATATCGCAAGATTGCTATTTCTCAGTACCTGACAATAAAGGTATCAGTAGAAAGAAATGCAGCCTATGACTTACAGTTAAATCAAAGAACCGAAAAAGATAGCATTGGAAATTTCCGGCAGTAATCGCATGTGGATTTGGTTAGCATAATATATCAAACATGTAATACACTTAAACAATGAAAACTATCATGGGCTAGCTGCAAATTTATATACAACGCAGCTGGGAATTTCACATCCAAGACTTCCCAAATTTTAAATATAGCCATATACAGTAACTCAAACATACTGGCAACCAGAAGAATATTATTATGGCCTGATAAATCATTTCAAACCAGGATTGAATATCTCAGGAGACTCATTATTTACAAGGAACTTAAAAGGGAAAAAACATTTAATGATACCATCGACGTACATCATCAATGTCATCATCTTCTTCGCTGTAGTCATCATCATCGGAGATATAATCATCTCCAATCACCAAACCCTCATTAGTTTCTCCAGGCAAAATGTCCAATTCATCTTCCTGCACATGCAAAATAGAATAAAACAAAATACCTCAAGAGTAAAGATACAATATTTCACACGTCTATGATTTCGAAGACCATAGGATCCACAACAGTATCCTCTACTTAGCCTGTCCAATCTACTTCAAGAGTATTCTCTCCTTGGCCTATCAATAGGTTTATCTACCCCCTGATTACCACCTAAAAGCTTCTTATTTCGTTTGTACACCAATTGCTTACAGATAGATGATACATCATAAACTCTAACAGGTGTTCCTAACATAAAATACTCTCATAATTTAGGCACAATTAACCAAGGCAGAATCTGCAGCAGAGGGCTTAGTATGAAGAGAACCCAAGTTAAACCAATGATTCACTGGCATCGTTCTTAATGAACAAAAAAACATACCTCAGAAGAGGTGTCCCCATACACCGGCTTCACTTTGTTATCTTTCTCGAGAGCTAGTCTTCTACGAGCAGCACTTCTGGTCCGAGGTCCCTTAGCATCTTCTTGGGTCGGTTTCACAATTTCTTTTCCTTTTGCCCTAGATGAGCTAGAACCTTTTTCCTGTAGAGCACTTTTTCTGGTTGTTTCACCCGTAATACAAGATCGGGACCATTCGGATAATGAAATGCCTGTGGCTACAGGATTTGTATGAGACCCCGAGTTCCCAGCAGATGGTGAAGGCTCCTGACCAGACTCGTTCTGCTGAACCCTGGGAAACAGGAACTCTTCAATGGCAGTCAGACTTGTCAACGGATCAACCAGTAAAACATTCGAAGAGAAGTCAACAAGTGTTTTTTCTCCCTGTGCTCGGGACAGACGCAGCTTTATCGGATGCGATATAGCCCTTAAACCAGAAGAGACCCGATTGGTTCCACCTACTAAACCGGAAGTATGGTTCAGCGCAACTGGGAAGCGCTCCAATGAGGATAAAGCATTTTGTAGTTTTCTAACCAAAATGCTCATAGGAACAACATTCCTTTCATCATTTGAAGGAAGGGCAAGAGATACAAAAGACTTGTATCTTCTTATTGCTTGTGGCCGAAGCCTGACAATATTGCCTACAGAGATCCTCTGTTTGGAGAAATACCCAAAAGTAAAATAATTAAGTAGGGAGGAAACAACTCCACTGCCCATAAACTCAAAAGTTGAAGCACCATCTTCTCTGCTAAGCTCCCGAAGCACCTCAGCAATCACCTCAACCAATTGCTCCTCTTTATCTGCATGAATATTACTGAGTTGAGAGCTAGGGGCTTTTGATTTTCCCTTGGATTTTCTTTTTTGCTCATCAACCCCCAGGTTTAATCTTGTGCACAGATTTTTTAAGTGAATTAGATCATCTGCAACCCCAGCTCCATTGGGCTCTGTATCTGAAGGGAAATATTTATCTTTGAATACTTTTGCATGTGCACTCACTGTCCCTCGAAGACATGAATTGACAATTGGAGTTCCCACTGAATGTAAAGATGGAACTTTACTTTGAGCTGAGATGTTGGTATCATCAACAACATTTGTAACTGAACAAGAATTAACACTGCGCCTTCTATTCCGCCTAGAACGTGGAGAAGATCCAGGAATAGAATCATTAAATTTCTTATCGGAGGGCGGTTGAGAAGTACTTCCTTCATCAGTCAGTATCAGTGCATCCACGGCATGAACAACGCCTTCCCTTACAAAGGACCTAGAGAAAGTATCAGGAAGCTTGACCATTAAGATTTCTGCTATTTGAAGGGCAGGCACCAGGACTTGAGGATCTTTCCAAGCTAACACCCCAGCTAAGAAGCTACGCAAACAAAACCAAAACAAATGTGCTTATGAAGCCTGTCTAGAAACATATAATGCAAAACAAATTAAGAGTTGTAAAAGGATGTACCTTGAAATGTTTGTGACATTTATTAAAGATTGGATTGTTTCAGAAGAGCTAAAATGCATGATCTTTCCAATAACTGAAAGACACTTGTGGCGAACAGGACCATTCACACTGGAACCATAAATCTGCATGATAAACCATGACATTCGTAACCAAGCTTTGTGTTAATCTAAACAAGAAAGCATAGTGCAATCTGAAAGGAGACCTGGACAAGAACAGGAAGGAGATCCATTCCAAACTGCTGCAGAAGTTCAGGCTGTTCATTCAACAGTTTCTCACGGGTTGAAGACTTGTGCACATTCCCACTAGAATCTGCCTGATGACTGGAGCTTCCTCCATGACGCTTCTCAGGGAGAGACCATCCGACGAACAAACTGCTGCTGGTAGGAAGTGAGATTGTTCCTTGTGGAAATGGTGGAAGTAGTTCATTTGCCAGGTTCACAATCTCAAAAATCTGATAACATGAAAACAAATTAACTATGTGTGCATAGTACAGCAAACCTCCAAATAGAAATACTACACATCTGCATCTAAAAAAGCCAAAACTGCATTGCTGAGAAGTTTATAATTAGGCGTGTAGTTCTTTAATGATTGACAATTGTTACCCAATTAATTATGAAATCCACCACTGGACTCTAGCATGGAGATCACCAATAGAATTAAAGACAGATTAAATCAATCTAATCAGATCATGCCGATCCGCCATCTATGATAATTTCACAAAGCCCACAAGCAGGTCCATATTAGTTTGAAGATACAAAATGAAATTTTCGTCATATAAAGAATTTAGAAGAAAAATATCCACATTGCAGAACTTTTCAACAATTTATACTATGAAACACATATATTTCTGGCTTATGGAAAGCAAAGACTGCAAAATGCAGCTATAACGCGAGCTGGACAAGGTAATGGCTCATACCTGCTCTGGTGGTCTACCTAAAGCAGGTGAAATCGACATGCTTGACACAAAGCCTGGCCCCAATAAGAGATCTTTCAGGATTCCACTGATTCCAAGAAGGAGGAGCGACTTTGCCCCAAGAGCAGAACTACTTGCGCAAGTGGCAAGAAGATGGATCAATCCCTGCATGCAGTTATGCTAGTATTAAGCCTCTCAATAACATTATTAACACATAAATAAAAATCCATCATCGTCCTTACCGTGTATGTAGAAGTGCTAAGGGAAGACTGACCACCCCCAGAGCCACTGGAAGAAATCAGGGTTGCAGCTTGTGTGACAATACCATGGCTGCAGAATTCATCAAGTTTTTCTGGTGAAGAAGCAAATGCTTCAGCAATCCTTGTCAGACAAATAGATGCATGTTCTATAACCTGTTAAGATACTGAACGGGTAAGTAGTGAAGAAGGGTGAAAGCACAACCTATTAGTATATCTGCTTTAACTAGCTGATATCAAACAACACAATCTTATCTCACCTTTGCGTCATTATACTGGAGAAGATTAGTCAATAACGGAACAGCTTCCATTACAAAATCAGATGCATCTGAAGGTAGTTTCAAGCACATGTTTTCAGCAGTCGATAGAGCAACTCTCTGAAAGAGCACCAACAAGAACTTATGATATCTTTATTGGAAGAGCTACTAAACCAGATTAACAGAAATAATAACTACCAAGTTACTTTTAAGCTTACGCACCTGGACGCCTGTGGGAAAAAAATCGAGATAAGAGAGCACAGCCATGAGTGCCCCGGCACGCAAGCAAGGAGTTGGTTGTACCTGTGATATCTTTTTCAGGGCTTGCAGTGACTGTTAAAACAAATATGAAAAATCATCATTTCATCGCAACATGAAAAATCAACACAACATATAAATTTGTATAAATTCCAACATTGTAAAACACTAATAGGTTCACCTGTTCAGCCAAGTCCATGTATTCAATACTCAGCAGCCTAGCAACGAAGCAAGACACGGCCCCATAACGCACCACCGCAGCACAAGCGGAGGGCAACACGTCAACCAAGTGAGTCAAAGCTCTAGCAGCTAAAAGCATTATATCGGGATTGCCCTCGTAGCTAAGCAACCCCACGAGCACCGGAACAAAAGAATCAAGAGAAAAACTACCCAAAGAATCCTCTGTTCCTATCGACAGCATATCAGACAGCTGTGTTAAGGCCTCCAGTTGCCTCCCTTCCTCGCCACCAGCCCTCAAGTCCGCCAGAATCTTGTTCAGTGTATCGCTTTGACGAGATGACCTTACGACCGAGCTCGGGAGAAATTCGTCGAATCCAGCTCCAAGCTTTCTTAACAAACCCTGTAGAGCAGTACTGGCAGATGTCAAATTTGGGGGCAAATCCCCTAATCTGACCTCTCCATCGCTCGCACGACGGTCGGGATCCTGCGGATTGATGTTCAACCCTATGCTCCTCCCTGCGTCTCTTTGCCTGATTTCGGGTTCTTTCCCTTTACCCTTGTCCGAATTAGTATTGCCTTTACTTTTATTACGTTTGTTTTTATTATTATTATCACTACTATCCAATTTTTTGTTATTGCTAGAGGTTTTCCCACGGCGGCCTCGACTGGTGGATGTGGAGGGTTCCGGGGTAGGGTCCATAGGAGTTGATTGTGCGGCGGCGGTGCGAGAGCGGGTGCGGATCGAATTGGCGCTGGCGGCGGTGGTGGCGACGGCGGATGTGGAGGAGGTACGCGAGCGTTTGCTGGGAACAGAGGACGCTGATGACGTTGATGCCTCTGCCCGCTTATGGCTCCGGGTTTCCATACAACCTACACAAAATCGGGAAAAAAAGTTTGCCGATTAATCGGCGGTCAGGCGGTCGATCAATCCCCAAGTCCGTTGCATCGGCGACCGAGAAAGCTCTAATACATATAATCCAATTGCAGGATTAGAGAATCTTTACCGATTGAGCCGACCGATAATCCTAATTCAATAGAGAAAAAAAAAAACCTAATTTCAATCGGAGTCGATGGGGATGAGTGCGAATTGTACTCGAGTTGTGCAACCGTACGGATAACGGAACGTTGAGTTCCAGGAATAAATAGAGATTTTGACAGAAGAATATGGCGAAGGATGACCATAAAACAAATAATATTTCGAAAATTCGGGAAAAGATTAACTAAAAATCAAGTGAAAATTAATATAAATACACTTTTAGGTCTTGGATAATAAAATCTACTATTTTCTAATTTTAAGAATAAGAAAGGAAAATTATGAAATTTCACAACAATACTTTTTAATTTTTTAATTTTAATGAAAATAAAATATTGTTTTTTCCTTGAAAAATAATTTCAAAATTACTTTAATGTAATTTAATACTCCCTCCAATTTTTTTTAATTGTCGTTATAGTGATTTGCACAGTTATTAATGTAAAAATATTATACCTAATCTAACCTTATTTAATTATATTATAAAAATAATTAATCAACACAATCTTCTCTCCATAAAAACATTGTTTTTTTTTTTTGTCTTTCACAATTAATAAACCTCATTAAATAAGGGTAAAAAAGTACAAAAAATGTAAAACTTCAATTAAAATGAAAAAAATAAAAAACACATAACGACAATTAAAAAGAATTGGAGAGAGTAAAAATTACAGTATGTTTCTAATAAAGTGCAAAAGTATTAATTAATAATTACTCTTATGTAAAAGTTAAATTTTTTTTTTCCACAAATCCATTTTATTTAAAATGACAAATAATAAATAAGTACAGTAGTATAATTTACTTACAAAATAAAAGTACATTATTTTTTTTTTTTATAAGGAGGAGAGACGAGAAACTCCACCTCCACTCGATCGGAGGTCCCTCGATCGGGTAGGATGTAAATCGAGGGATGTGCTCGAGTAGCAGGCACCTGTGCGAGAGAGCCAACAGGTCGAACCCCAGGACAAACCTTCATAATATTTCAATGAAAATTTGCCCCACCCGAGGTTCGAACCCTGCGTCGCCGGGAAATTTCACCCATATCATCACAGGCCTTACCACTCGGCTATGCCCCAGGGGACAAGCTTGTAACTCTTGTTTTGGCATTAAAAATTGGTCAAGCTTGTACTGGAAATTGTGGGCTTGCCTTAACAACAAACGTTGAATGTATAATTAATTGAAGATTCAATTTGTACTTCTATGACAAATAAAAAATAAATTACATAAAACATTTATAAATTAATACTCTCGGGACCGTAAAATTTTATCAATGTAAAGAGGTATTAATATATGATAAATTAATATTTTATTAATTAAAAGATAGATTTTTTAAATTCAATAAATTTAAATATATTTAGTTCAAATAATTGGATTAAGATTCATTTATCAACTTTATTGCAACTAATTAATATTCATGTATATTATTATAAATTCAATGTATAATGTTAACTATTATATTTATAAAAATAAACTAATTTATAATACCAAATTATGTTTTCTCATCATCTAAAATACACATAAAAATAAATTAATTTATAATACCAAATTATGTTTTCTCATCATTGCATCACAAAATCATCAATAAATGATCAAATTCATAAAATATTATGTAAATAAAAAAGAAACCCTCATTCACTAAAAATATTACTAAAATCAGTTGATGAAAAATATTATTTGAATGTTAGTCAAGATACATTATCAAACACTCTAAATAGATCATGTGAGTACCCAACTTTGAGAGTATTGATTAGAACTAATATTTATAATTGTAATATTTACATATTATTAATTTAAAATTTTGATGGGACCTCATACTTATAAAAGATTTTTTTCAAAAAATTATTATTGTATTATCTTATCGAATTCGCCCATTTTTTACAAAGGTCCAAGTCGGGACCGAAGAATTTTATTATTTTAGAAAAATTATTAATTTATCGAGTATTAATTTATAGAGGTTTTATTATATATATATATATATATATATATATATATATATATATATATATATATATATATATATATATATATATATATATCAATTTATACTTACACTCCCAACAATACAAGGTACAATTTATATATTTGTAGGTCCTACCATTATACACATTTTTTTTTTATTTACATACACATATATTACAAAAGAAATAATAAAAAATGCAAACTTGATCATTTTGGCTCACAATTGCAATTGTACCTAGTATCTAATATTAGATACTCAAATTTCTCTCTCATGAATTGTACCTCATCTCTCAATGGTGTACCTAAGTACAATTCAATGCCATGTAAAAATTGTACCTCCCATTGAAAATACTCTAAGTAAATGAATTTATAAAAATAGCCAACATCCAAGTTTTCTTTACCATTTAAAGTCAAAAAACTTACCTTTACTTTGTCAATATAATAATAATAATAATAATAATTAAGTACACATTTTTTGAGAAGTAGTCATCCTCGTATCTCTACAAACATGAATATTTGCTGGAGAATCCTCTCTCTTTCGTTCCTCGAGAAACACGAATAGAGAAGAGCACAAAAATGTAATAAATTCGTGTTTGAGGTGCTACGAAGAGTATGAAAATAGGGTGGCCCTAAATATACAGAATCTGGATATCCAGAATCGCTATAAATTATATGCAATTACATTTATAACCTTAATGAGTTTTAATTTGTTAAACCACCAATTTTTTAAGGAGTAAGCGGTTTTATTAGCATCTTAATTGTTACGCATTAATTAGTGTCTATAATTCTTCATTAATTATCCTATTTCCATAATTTTTTGTTTTAATGTGAATTAAAATTTAAAAAAATTAACCATTTATATATAGTGTTTATTTGATTATATATGAGGCGTGCGGTGCTTTTTTACAAATAATAAATAAGTACAGTAGTATAATTTACTTACAAAATAAAAGTACATTATAAAAAATAAGTACAGTAGTATAATTTACTTACAAAATAAAAGTACATTATTTTTTTTTTTATATAAGGAGGAGAGACGAGAAACTCCACCTCCACTCGATCGGAGGTCCCTCGATCGGGTAGGATGTAAATCGAGGGATGTGCTCGAGTAGCAGACACCTGTGCGAGAGAGCCAACAGGTCGAACTCCAGGACAAACTTTCATAATATTTCAATGAAAATTTGCCCCACCCGAGGTTCGAACCCTGCGTCGCCGGGAAATTTCACCCATATCATCACAGGCCTTACCACTCGGCTATGCCCCAGGGGACAAGCTTGTAACTCTTGTTTTGGCATTAAAAATTGGTCAAGCTTGTACTGGAAATTGTGGGCTTGCCTTAACAACAAACGTTGAATGTATAATTAATTGAAGATTCAATTTGTACTTCTATGACAAATCAAAAATAAATTACATAAAACATTTATAAATTAATACTCTCGGGACCATAAAATTTTATCAATGTAAAGAGGTATTAATATATGATAAATTAATATTTTATTAATTAAAAGATAGATTTTTTAAATTCAATAAATTTAAATATATTTAGTTCAAATAATTGGATTAAGATTCATTTATCAACTTTATTGCAACTAATTAATATTCATGTATATTATTATAAATTCAATGTATAATGTTAACTATTATATTTATAAAAATAAACTAATTTATAATACCAAATTATGTTTTCTCATCATCTAAAATACACATAAAAATAAATTAATTTATAATACCAAATTATGTTTTCTCATCATTGCATCACAAAATCATCAATAAATGATCAAATTCATAAAATATTATGTAAATAAAAAAGAAACCCTCATTCACTAAAAATATTACTAAAATCAGTTGATGAAAAATATTATTTGAATGTTAGTCAAGATACATTATCAAACACTCTAAATAGATCATGTGAGTACCCAACTTTGAGAGTATTGATTAGAACTAATATTTATAATTGTAATATTTACATATTATTAATTTAAAATTTTGATGGGACCTCATACTTATAAAAGATTTTTTTCAAAAAACTATTATTGTATTATCTTATCGAATTCGCCCATTTTTTACAAAGGTCCAAGTCGGGACCGAAGAATTTTATTATTTTAGAAAAATTATTAATTTATCGAGTATTAATTTATAGAGGTTTTATTATATATATATATATATATATATATATATATATATATATATATATATATATATATATATATATATATATATATATATATATATATATATATATATATATATATATATCAATTTATACTTACACTCCCAACAATACAAGGTACAATTTATATATTTGTAGGTCCTACCATTATACACATTTTTTTTTTATTTACATACACATATATTACAAAAGAAATAATAAAAAATGCAAACTTGATCATTTTGGCTCACAATTGCAATTGTACCTAGTATCTAATATTAGATACTCAAATTTCTCTCTCATGAATTGTACCTCATCTCTCAATGGTGTACCTAAGTACAATTCAATGCCATGTAAAAATTGTACCTCCCATTGAAAATACTCTAAGTAAATGAATTTATAAAAATAGCCAACATCCAAGTTTTCTTTACCATTTAAAGTCAAAAAACTTACCTTTACTTTGTCAATATAATAATAATAATAATAATAATAATAATAATTAAGTACACATTTTTTGAGAAGTAGTCATCCTCGTATCTCTACAAACATGAATATTTGCTGGAGAATCCTCTCTCTTTCGTTCCTCGAGAAACACGAATAGAGAAGAGCACAAAAATGTAATAAATTCGTGTTTGAGGTGCTACGAAGAGTATGAAAATAGGGTGGTCCTAAATATACAGAATCCGGATATCCAGAATCGCTATAAATTATATGCAATTACATTTATAACCTTAATGAGTTTTAATTTGTTAAACCACCAATTTTTTAAGGAGTAAGCGGTTTTATTAGCATCTTAATTGTTACGCATTAATTAGTGTCTATAATTCTTCATTAATTATCCTATTTCCATAAATTTTTGTTTTAATGTGAATTAAAATTTAAAAAAATTAACCATTTATATATAGTGTTTATTTGATTATATATGAGGCGTGCGGTGCTTTTTTACACTGCACCATAAGCAGTGCACCATAAGCAGTGCAATCTTACATCATTGAATATTATCAAATAAAAATCTAACGATAATTATATTATTTAAATAAATGAAAAATATATGTGATCTGCTTGGTATTTATATTCATTTTTCTTCTAAATTTTATTTTAGTGTTATTATTAATAATTTTTTTTTTATATATAAAAATTAAATCACACAAAATGATTTTTTTTCTTTATAAAAAAAGTAAATAATATCAAATTGAGAATATATAATAAATAATTTTTACTTATATTATAAAGAGTATAATATTATTTATAAAAAATTAAATATGTTAATTATTTTATATAATTATTAGTATTTTAAAATTAAATAAAAATTTCTTGTATTTTATATTTTTAAAATTTTAAAATATTATTTTTAATAACTAGATAAACTATATAATATTCATATTAATTATATAATTCAATTTTAGAATATATAAGAAATAAATAAATTAAGTAATTAATAGAAGAAAAATAATAAATTATCAATAATTACTCTACAATAAAATTTTATTAAATATATAATTGCGTTGAGATTTTGTAATATAAAAATTATTAAAATATAATAGCGTTAAAAATTTGTAATATTAAAGTTATTAAAAATATAATTGCTGTAATATAAAAATTATTAAAATATAATAGCGTTACAAATTAGTGATATAAAAATTATTAAAAATATAATAACCTTAATATATAAATATGAATTAATTATGAAAATAATATTAATAGTAAATTAGTAATGAATAATAGTAGTAATTTTTTAAGAGTTAAATGAAAATAAATAATAAATAAATTGGCAGATGTTAAATAAACGGGATATGTTATATTTATTTGGGTAGTATAATAACTGTTAAATTTTGTGTTGTGATATTGAACGGCCAAAGATTGCACTGCTTATGGTGCAGTGTAAAAATGCACTGCACGCCCCTTAACCCCTTAATCAATGTTACACAAAATAATATATTTTTTATTTTTTAATAGTTTATTTCATAGATATGTTTTTATTTGATTATATTATATTCCACTTAGTGTTTATTTGATTATATTTCTATTAAATTAAATTATTTATTGACCAGTTTCAAAAAATAAATATGTTAAACAAAATAATATATTTTTTAATATGGAGTAGTTTATTGCACAATTGATAGTAACTTTTATTACTATTTATTATCAATAAATATAATAAGTTAAATTTTGTGATCATTTATTTTAGATTGTATTAAAAATCCATCTACCCTAACATGACGAGTTCAACTTGCAATGATCAATTTTAATTCACACATTCATTTGAGTATTTTGCATAACTTAATTATTGGAGAAAATTATAAATATTTATTTTCTTAATTATATTTAAAAATGATTTATTATGTACCAATCATTTAAATATAAGTTTATATCCTTCAAGTTATCAAAATCTAAATAATTATAGTAAAATAAAATAAAAGAACGAGTTGAGAGAATATTGATAAAATATTAGTGTTTATTGTCGTGAACATGAAGGGAGTACATATAAATCAACGATTATAACAAATTTATTAATATTAAATATTTATTTACTATCCTTATTACAAGTATAATTTTATTTATATTATTCAGTAGAAATCCATAATATTTTTATTTATTATCTTTATTACAATTATAATCTTTTGAGTAAAGGATGTAAAGAGAAAAACGGGATTGTTCTTGCAAATAAAGCGCTGCTCAATAAAATAAAACAAAACAACCTCATTATATATATGTGGGGAATTTATAAAAATAAGTATACAAACATATTTTAAATGAGATGAGTAAAATATTATCATATGAACATTTTTATTTACGCTATAAATTTTTATTAAACTTATAGAAGGGATACAACAAGCAATCCCACAAATTAAGGAATTATCGATTACAATTGATTCATATTAATCAAAGATTACAAGTTTAAAACCAATTTGCCAACCAATTTGCTTATTGATTCATATTAATCAAAGATTACAAGTTTAAAACCAATTTGCCAACCAATTTGCTTATGTGTACACCGTATCATATATTTATTTATTATACTTATTACAACTAATAATTTTATTTATTTTGTTTGGTAATGATTATTAATATTTCTATTTATTATAAATAAATATTTGAGTAAAGAATGTTAAATAGAAAAACGGTTACAGTAAAAAAAATAAAGTACAAAATAATAAATCAAACAAATTAATATTGTTAACAAACTTAAGTTTCAATATTTTTTTATAATTTATAATTTATTTTTTCACGATTACATTTATGCAATATATAGACGTATAATTTTTTGGAATTAAAATTAATCAATTATACATAGTACTTATAATAAAATGATGAATATAATTATAACATATCTTATACTTTTTTTAATGATTCGTTTCCAAACAAATGAAAATTTATAAAAACAAAAAAATAATTAAATGAAAAAAATAAATAAATCAAACAAATAATTAGTTGAATACAATTTTATCTCAAGTAAATTGATGTTTTATAGCAAATAAAATCAAAAGACATTTTTTCGAGAGAAACACATACTCTTTACTATATATTTTAGGAAAGACTAATTAATCTTGTTGGAATTTACAAAAATAATTAATGCTTATGGAAAACGGAGAAAGACTTAATAAATATGTTCAAATATAATTATGCCTACAACAGAATAGTTAAATAAAATAAAAATTAATTGACCAACTTTAATAAGGTTAAAAGGGTAATTTCACATTAAAAGTTTGATTTCTGGATATCCAGATTCTGGACATCAATCTTTA
The DNA here is from genome assembly GCA_954870475.1 of Euphrasia confusa. Lineage (NCBI taxonomy): Eukaryota > Viridiplantae > Streptophyta > Magnoliopsida > Lamiales > Orobanchaceae > Euphrasia > Euphrasia confusa. The sequence continues at coordinate 47,428,006 of OX940949.1, read as the reverse complement.
TCCATGAAAATATTATAAATTCGTGTTTGACGAAGCACGAACTTGTCATATCATCCCTGCTATGTGATTTGTTTGTGAAACACGATTTTTTCATGATTTCAATATACTTAATCGCTTTATCACCGAGAACATGAATTAGATAAACACTACGCATTTGATTAATTAAAAGTCGAATCATTCATTAAAATTCAAAATATAGAAGAAAGTCATGGCAAATAAGGAAAAAAACTAATATGGATCGACATCGCTAACAACGTTGTCATTGTCTATTTTACCCACCGGGGACTGAGCAATCCTGCGAAAGTTTAGAACTTCACAGACGCTAAGTCCAAACATGAGAACTTCAAATTTGTCCATTCGATTCATCGGGAAATAATGAAACAAGATGAACCAACCGGTTTGAAGGCGGTGATCCCTACAAAAACGAGGTCATCCTTGACGAAAGCATAAGTCGTCGTCTACTCGAGTTACTGTTACGTCATAATGGTCGTTGTTAACATCGTATAACTGGACCACCTGATTCTCTAGTGCCCGACGTAACGCGCAATTGTGGAAGAAGTCGAATATGGCTTTGCCAATGCCCCACTAGAACTTTAATGAATTGATATTCTATGTTTTGAAATTGTGAAAATGAGAAAGAAGTCGAATATAAATATATATTTTAATTAAAGAAAAAACAAACTATTAATTTGTGACATCACTTTTTGACTAATTTTAATTGTATTAATTCATGTTCAATCACCTCTTGTTGTTGACTCAATTTAATGGTTAGTGTTTGATAAATTTAAAGTCGGTAGATAGAGTTTTTTCTAGTACTATTGTTTTAGAAAAATTGATATATTTTTTTATTCAAAAATTAAGATTTTATTTTTATTTTTTGACTTTTTGATAAATAAGTTCAAAGTGAAAAATATTTTTAAGTTAAAAAATAAATGAGTAGTTAATAAAATTTAAAAATTAGTTAAATAAAATAAGAGTAAAATATATTTAAAAAAAAAAAAAATTAGTGTGTTAACTGTTTTGAGATACCGAAAAAATAAAAAATGTTACAACAATTAGAAGAGGTAAAGAGTAGTAGTACTACTTCTTGTCCATTTATTATTTTTAATTGAAAAATAAAATATTATCTCGTCTCATTTCATTTCCGGGCTTTTAAAATCCAAAAGTCCAGATTGCAACCCTAGAAAACCATACACCGAATTACCTATTTTACCCCCACCAGTTACATTTTTACTGTTATCAACATCTTTCGCTCCAACCGTTTTCAACGGCTCTTGATACGGTGGGCTGATTCGGAGCTCCAGATTCATGTCGGGGCACCGCAGTTCTCGGGCCGGGCTCACACTCGGTTCCACTTTCGGGCCGATGGTAATTACGACTATGTTCTTTCTATCCACCTCCTCTCCGTCTCCCTCTTCTTCCATTGGGCTTGGGTTTGGGCCTGAGAACGAAACGCGTGTGGCGGTGGGCCCATTGATAGGCCTGTGAGTTAGCGGATCAATCCCACGGCCCAATAGCTTCCTCCTTATGTGCGTGTTCCAGTAATTTTTTATTTCGTTATCCGTTCTCCCGGGCAACCTCCCAGCTATGAGAGACCACCTATGTGAAAATTAATTAATTAATCAAATTATTCGATTAATTAATTAAATTATTGAATTAATTAATTAACTTACTTGTTGCCGAGAAGGCTATGGAGTTTGATGATGAGTTCATCTTCGTCTTTGGTGAAGTTGCCGCGTTTGAGGTCGGGCCTCAGGTAGTTGATCCACCGGAGGCGGCAGCTCTTCCCGCAGCGGAGGAGGCCGGCGGATTTGGGGAGCGAACGCCAGCATCCCTCGCCGTGGGCCCGGATGTACCCAACGAGGCGATCGTCTTCTTCTTTAGTCCACGCGCCTTTGTTGGTGTGAGCTTTTTCACAACAAGGAGACCTTCCCATATTAATTGTTTCTTAATTAGAGAGTTAATTATGTACTAATTATGATGAATGAATATTGTTATATAGTAATTAGTGAGGGAGGGTAAGGGTAAAAGGCTTCTAGATGTGAGTTGGTGAGTGGTAGTGGTATGAGCTACATTGTAACATCATTATTTGTACTTGGAAAATATAGCTAGCAAACTTTAATTTGTTGAAAAATTCTATAATTTAGGTGAAATTGACGTTTATTATAGAGTAAGAGTAGTATGTTATTTGCAGGTAGGTGTAAAACTATGAACAACCTTTTTGATCTATTAATAATTTAAGCGACTCTAATTTGTGTTGTTGGAACTAATTATTTACTTACAATGTTATGATGATATTTGGTGAGGCATGGCCAAACATATGTACTACCAACTCTTTTTTGCTTTAGCATTTCAATTGAACTACTTTATTTTTCTTTTATATATATATTTTTAAAATTTTGTTTTCTTCTTTTCTGTTGACTCGCTCTGTTTTAAACTTCTACTCATGGACGCTTACTTTGAAGTTTGAAGCAGGAGTATGTACATAATAACACAAGTGAAAGATTCGAGTTCATGTATATGTGAGTTGATAGGTTATTGGAGCTTCTAGAAGTGGATAGGACTTAGGAGTAACAAAGTAAGCAATGTTGCTATGTGTGTGTGGGCTTTGGTTCACCTTCCACTTCCACTATAGCACAAATATTGTGGTGCAAGTTTATGCATCAAAGTGGGGTTATGGTTAGGTTAGGTACATTTGACCCTATTACATAAGAGTTAGCTATCAATTTCTCTCTTCAAATAAATAAATCATGACTTTCTTTTCACTCAAAAGTATAGCTTCATTCAATTAAAAGTATGGCTTCATTCAATCAAAACATAGTACACCATATAAAATCTTTGCATTATGCCATAATAATATGATCTCTCGTAAGCTCAAATAATTACTTCAAACAACAAAAATAAAAAATTCTCAAAGCAACACACAAATTAACCTGTTTTCGGTCTTATATAAAAATAAAAATTACATTAACAAAATAATACAACTACTCAAGTGCAAAAAATATATTTAAGTCAAGATTTGTTAGCTGAGTTGTTGATCACTTGAATTGAAATTCGTAAAGTATAAGTTACATGTGTGTGAGTATTTAATTTTTTGTTATAAAAAATATATATTTAAAATTAATTAAACATAATTAAGATGAATGATTTCAATCATACAATATAATCTTAGAATATTATTCATAATTTTTAAAATATATTTTAATAATATATAAAAATTATAATCAATTTTAAACAAAAGTGTGTTTAACTCAAATATGTATATATATCTTCAATCACAGTAAATATTTTAGAACAAAAATGATATCAATTGCTTCCAAAGGAACAACATTTTATGCACCAAATAAATTAGTACTAGTACTGTATTATTGTCAATGTTACAAAATGCTTATATATTCAGTTTCTGTCTAAGGGCAAAAGCCAGTTCAATCTTATAGGAACAAATAGCTCGACCTGCAATCCATAACTCCAATCTTGTTCGTTGCAACTTCAGAGACGAGTGGAAGGTAAATACAGTATAAACAATTAATCATAACTAAATTACTAACAATTTCATCAAATATGTTGAAGATATTTAGTGATTTATACCTATCTTTTATTAGTTTACGTTTATCTTCTTTCCTTTTAGTTAGGTTTGGTTCGACTATATATTTGAGCATCACAATGTAATTTTGAGCGTGGTGAAATATATTAATTTCTCACATGGTATCAGCCAAACTTGGCTAGAAACCCTATTCCTCGTCAAATTTTCTCTCTTTTCTGTATCTGGACTGCTGCGCCCCTCCTCATGGCAGCATCAGAAACTCCAACCCTTCCTCTATCCACCATGATCCATATGGTGAACATAAAACTCACCTCATCGAACTATCTTATTTGGCATGCTCAGATCGAGCCTCTTCTCACAAGCCAACAATTTATGCCACTACTTGACGGATCATCTCCCGCTCCTGCCTCCACCGTCTCCACTTCAGAAAATATTCAAGCACCTAATCCAGCCTTCGTCAAGTGGCAGCAACGCGACCAAACTATCAAACTATTCCTTGTCTCCACCCTTACCGAAGAATCCATGGCCATCGTCATTGGTTGCAAGACTTCAAAAGACGTTTGGGACGCGCTTTCTCGGGCATACAACCACAATTCTAAAGCCCGTGAACTCAGTCTTAAAGATGATTTGTTGTCCGTCAAACGAGGTGATAAATCCGTCGCCGAATATGCGCGACACTTCAAATCTCTCTCAGATCAACTTGCTGCTATTGGGCGTCCGATCGATGCTTCCGATAAATCACATTGGTTCCTTCGGGGACTCGGTTCTGATTTCGCAAGTTTCACAGCGGCTCAAATGGCTCAGGATCCACTATCTGACTTCACTGCTCTATGCGCCCGGGCACAATCTCATGAATTGTTTCAAAAATCACTTGATTATACTAACAACTCTTCGATTATGTCACAGGCAGCTTTCACCACCACAACTCGTGGACGAGGCCGCAACTCAGGAAACTATCGCAGCCGCGGATCCTCTACTTCTAGGGGACGCAACAGTCCCGACCATTCCGGCAACTCACGCGGCAGTCCTAACAACAATCGGGGACATCGCAATTTTACGCCCCGCTTTTATTTTTGTCGTGAGACTAATCACGATGCTTTTGATTGTCCTAAACGTTTTGATCGCTCATATGATCGCACTTGTCGACCGACGAATACAACAAACATTGCCGAAGCTTTTTCCGCCGGCTGCAACATCTCTTCGGCTGCTAATTCCGATTGGTATATAGACACGGGAGCCTCAGCTCACATGGCTACAGACTCTAATACTCTTGACCGCGTGTCTCCTTATTCCGGCACCGATCAAGTCACGGTCGGAAATGGTGCGACTCTACCTATATCTCACACCGTTTCTCTCCATCTCTCGGATAAACTTATTTTACGAGATGTTTTTGTTGTGCCTGGTTTAACTAAAAATTTATTGTCTGTTAGTCAATTGACGCGAGATCATCCGGTTAAGGTTATTTTTAATCAGTCTCGTTTTTGTATTCAGAATCGGTTGACAGGACAGGTTCTCGCCACCGGAACTCGTGATCGGGGTCTCTACTCGCTGGACTCTACTCCCCATGCCCTTGCTGTTGCTATTGGAAATAAACGAGTGCCCGCTTCTTTTGAAATATGGCATTCAAGACTTGGACATACTGCTTCTTCTATTATTACTTTATTAAATAAATTTGGTTTATTATCAGTTACTGCCTTGCTTCCGTTACCGAATTTATGCAACACATGTCAAGTGGCTAAAAGCACTCGTTTACCATTTGTTACAAATTCTAAACGTGCAGCACATATTTTAGACTTGGTTCATTGTGACTTATGGGGTCCCGCGCCTATTACGAGCATCGTCGGTTTTCGCTATTACGCTATATTTATTGATGATCACTCTCGCTTCAGTTGGTTTTATCCCTTGCGCGCCAAATCTGAGTTTGTTGATGTCTTTCTCACTTTTCAACGACTTGTTGAAAATCAATTCTCTCGGAAGATTAAACAATTTCAGAGCGACGGTGGTACGGAGTTTACGAACCTTCGTCTTAAATCACATTTTGCATCTTGTGGTATTCAACATATTATGTCATGTCCTCACACTCCAGCTCAAAACGGCAGAGCCGAACGAAAATATCGCCATATCACTGAAATGGGGCTCACTTTGCTTTTTCATTCATCGACTCCGTTATCATATTGGGTTGACGCCTTTAGCACGGCCGTCTATACTATAAATCGACTCCCCAGTGAACTCCTTGGGCATAAATCACCGTTTGATGTTCTCTTCGGTCGTCCACCTGCCTACGATTGCTTTCATGTTTTCGGTTGTCGTGTATACCCTTGTCTCCGAGACTACACAAAAACAAAATTTGAACCACGTAGTGTACCATGTGTGTTCCTGGGATACAGTCCACACCACAAGGGTTTTCGGTGCTTGGATTTATCGACTCGTCGCATGTATATCACTCGGCACGCCAAATTTGATGAAGCATTTTTTCCGTTTGCCTCTTCTCATTCTTCCCGTCATTCCTCCTCGCTGCTTATGTCCACTTTTATCGATGCATGCGATCCGTCTCCTTCAGCACCTCCACCAGAATCAAACCACCCTTCTACACCTACTTTCAATACAACGGGACTACTGCCTTCTCCATTTATTTGTCAACCTGAGACATGCACACCACCTCTTGTCATTCCCATGCAAAGTCCACCTGCCCAGCAGCCTGCTCACCCACTACCACCTCCTCCTGGTCCTTTTCCCGTCACAAATGGCTCACAGCCTGCACCTACAGCCCCTACTAGCTCTCATCCCATGCAAACTCGTGCTAAGTCAGGTATTTTTAAACCTCGCTACCCTGCCGATCTTGCCCTCCTACAGTCGCATTCTCTATACTCTGCTCTCACTGTTGTTTCTGAGCCTAAAGGTATTAAGACGGCACTCAAACACCCTGAATGGGTTCATGCTATGGATGATGAAATGGACGCCCTTCGTCGCAATCAAACTTGGGAACTCGTTCCTCGACCATCTAATACGAACATTGTCGGTTCCAAGTGGGTGTACTGCACAAAATTCCTCGTTAACGGTTCCGTTGATCGATACAAGGCTCGTCTTGTAGCTCAGGGTTTCAGCCAAATTCCTGGATTTGATTTTACGCATACATTTAGTCCGGTTGTTAAAGCCTCCACCGTTCGTATCATCCTTTCTCTCGCTGTTATGCAATCTTGGCCGCTACACCAACTTGACGTTAAGAACGCCTTTCTCAACGGCATTCTCGACAAGCCAGTGTACATGGAACAACCACCTGGATACGTCGACCCCTTGCACCCTACTCACGTATGTCGTCTTCGGAAAGCACTTTACGGGCTCCGACAGGCTCCCTTGGCTTGGTATCAGCGACTTCGTGCCTTTCTCCTGCAGCTCGGCTTTTCTTGTAGTACCGCTGATACATCTCTTTTTATCTTCCGACGCAACTCTCTTCTTATTTATCTTCTCGTCTATGTTGACGACATAATTCTCACCGGTAACAATGTCGCATCACTTCGTATCTTGATGACTCGGTTAAGCAAGGAGTTTGCTTTAAAAGATCTTGGTCGTCTCGGTTATTTCCTTGTCTTGGAAGTCACCTATCCCTCATCCGGTTTGTTCCTTAGCCAATCCAAGTATGCCCGTGATATTCTTATACGAGCTGATCTCTTGGACTCAAAGCCCGTCTCTACCCCTCTCGCACCTGGAGCCTCTTTCACCTCTGCGGGCACTGCCTTCTCGGACCCCACTCTCTATCGTTCCCTTGTCGGTGCTCTACAATACTTAACTATCACACGTCCCGATATTTCCTACTCCGTCAACACCGTCAGTCAATTTCAGCAACACCCAACTGTTGACCACTTCCAAGCAGTCAAACGTATATATATGTATATATATATATAAAAGGAGATCTATGACAAATTCTGAGTAAATATTAATTAGATCATTGCTAGCTTTTAAACCATAATCACGAAAAACTATTCAGAGTGATCGACAATGACAATGACAATATATAACTACATCATATTGAGAAGGAAATCCCAAACCTCAAATGGCTCAACTAATTATCTCGATGATCATCCCCTCCACTTCAGTGGAAACCTAATCTTTGTTTCAGATGCTGTGAACTGGGGAAAACTTGTCCCCTCTATTGGAATGTAAACCCCTAATGAATTAGGGTGCTGAGATATCATTATATAGCAGAGATACAATATTCAATATTCGGAAATCAAGGGATTTCCATATCACAATATTAACAACTAATTTATACTAACATATATACGAATATTACACGAATATTTACTAATACACCCCCGCAGTCGGAGCAGGAGGAGGGTGAATGCTCAGGCTGGACCGAAATCGAATAAACAAATGGCGCGGAAGTCCCTTAGTAAAGATGTCAGCATATTGGTGTTCAGAGGGGACATGTAAAACACGAACGGTACCAACTTGAACTTTTTCTCTGACGAAATGAATATCCATCTCAATATGTTTCGTACGTTGATGTTGCACTGGATTAGACGATAAATACACGACAGAGATATTGTCACAGAAAACAAGAGTGGCGTGAGGAATAGGCACATGTAGCTCAAGTAACAGATTACGAAGCCAACTTGTTTCAGCGACGGTATTAGCAACGGCCCTGTACTCAGCCTCGGCACTAGAACGAGAAACCGTGGGTTGGCGTTTGGCTGACCAAGACACCAGGTTATCTCCCAGAAAAACGCAGTAACCAGAGGTCGAGCGACACGAGTCAGGGCAGCCGCCCCAATCGGCGTCCGAATAAGCCGTAAGAGAATCAGTTCGGGACACCGTAAGGGTGAGACCATGGTCCAAAGTCCCTTTCAAGTAGCGCAATATCCTTTTAAGAAAATGAAAATGTGGTTCACGAGGATCATGCATAAAGAGACAGACCTGTTGCACAGCATAAGAAATGTCGGGCCGAGTGATAGTCAAATATTGCAGGGCACCAGCAAGACTCCGATACAAGGTCGGATCAGCAACGGACGGACCAGTCATAGAGCTCAATTTCGCACCGGTCTCGACAGGTGTGGACGTCGGGTTACAAGTTGCCATATTAGCACGAGTCAAAATGTCCTGGGCATACTTACTTTGAGACAAAAATAGACCACTGTTAGTTCGAGTAACGGTAATACCCAAAAAATGATGCAACTGACCCAAATCCGTCATCTTAAATTCGGAAGACAAGGCCTTGATGATGCGTTGAACAAGTGACGGACTAGAAACTGTAAGTACTATATCATCCACATATAAGAGCAAGTAAGCAGTTTCCTTCCCATGAGCATAAATAAATAGTGAAGTGTCACAAATACTGCTAACAAAGCCTCGAGATAAAATGAAAGTAGCAAAACGGTGATACCACGCTCGAGGGGCTTGTTTCAAGCCATACAACGATTTTCTCAAGCGACACACATGATGTGGTGCCATCTTATCAACAAAACCCGGGGGTTGGTGCATAAATACCGTCTCAGCGAGATCACCGTGTAAAAAAGCGTTCTTGACATCCAATTGATGGATGGGCCAAGAGCGAGAAACAGCTAGACTAAGAACAGTTCGAATGGTGGTCGGCTTGACCACCGGGCTAAATGTCTCATCACAATCAACACCGACCTGTTGAGTTTTACCATTTACCACAAGTCGAGCTTTATATCTCTCTAATGTACCATCAGAGCGGTACTTGTGTCGAAAAAGCCACATACATCGAATGATAGATGCATCCTTGGGACGGGGTACCAAGTCCCAAGTACAATTTTCCTGTAAAGCACTAAATTCGGCCTGCATAGCCGCATTCCAGTTCTGGTCACGGAGGGCGAGGTGTGGGTTTTTGGGAACAGGGCTAGGTGTGGGAGCGTAAGTGGCAGCTAGGGCTTTGTGCTTAAATATCCCGTTCATAGAACGTGTAGTCATGGTACGAGTGGGGATGTGAGGAGGGAGAGGAGGAAGAGGTGGTGGGGTTAGGGTGGCAGGGGTCTCGGGTGGTGTGTTAGCAGTAGAGGTGGCTGGTGATGCGGTTTGATTTGTGGCTGGGGAGGTTTGGGTTTGGTTAGTTATAATGGCAGGAGTCGAGTTTGGGTTTGGGGCAGTGTTACGGTGTTGGGTAGGAGAGGGAGGTGGTTGCGTGTCAGGGACGATGGGTGGGCTAGGTTGAGTGTCCAGGAGGTGGTAAGGGTTAGGTGTGTCATCAAGTTGTAAGAAAGAATAGGAATCGGGTTGAACCGTGAAGGATGACTCAAACGGGAAGACGGACTCGTCGAAGGTAACATGGCGAGAGAGAATTATTTTCTTTGTAGCGAGGGAGAGACACTTGTACCCACGATTTTCAGTTGGGTACCCAAGGAATACGCATGGTGTGGAACGAACATCTAATTTATGGGACCGTTTGGATGACAAGTTCGGATAGCAGACGCAACCAAAGACACGAAGATGAGAGTATGATGGTTCTTTGAGGAAAAGGGCGGAAGTTGGTGAGCGGTAATTGAAAAGACTACTAGGTAGGATGTTACGAAGGTAGGTGGCGGTGTGTAATGCATCGACCTAATATTGAGGAGGAAGGGAAGCGTGTGCTAGGAGTGCTAAAACAATTTCATTTAACCGACGAATCATACGCTCGGACTTGCCATTTTGTTGGGATGTTTGTGGACAGGAGAAGCGGAAAAGAAGACCATTAGTATTAGCAAAGGACCAAAAATCATTATTATCAAATTCTCGTCCAAGGTCACATTGAAAGGATTTAATAGAACAATTGAATTGAGTTTTAACGTAAGCATGGAAGTGGCTAAATTTAGTGAATACTTCAGATTTGAATTTTATTGGATAGACCCACACAAATTGGGAAAAATTTTCAATCAACACAAGATAATATTTGTAGCCGGTAACACTATTAACAGGAGAAGTCCATAAATCCGCATGAATAATATCAAAAGGTGCAGCGGTAAAAGAATTCGATTCAACAAAAGGTAAACGACGGTGTTTGCTAATTTGACATGAATGACAAAGTTTAGGATCATGGTCCTTATGACATTTATTTGAAGAAGAAAAATTAAGACGACTAAGAGCTAAAGGGCTGGGGTGGCCGAGACGATTATGCCACGTAGAGGAGGTGAGGCCGACAAAAGGGGAGCTTTTGGGGGGCGACTTGGAGGATGACACGGGATATAACTCGCCATTGATATTGCTCCTCAGAATCGTGGTCCCAGTCTGGAGATCCTTCACAGAAAACCCAAGGGGATCAAATTCAACGGAGACATGGTTATCTTTAGTGAATTGTCGGACGGAAATAAGGTTTTTAATTATATGAGGGGTATATAAAACATGGTTAAGATGCAGGGGTCGGTCTATGGTGGGAATATGTGTGCTACCCGTACCCCGAACTGGAATAGAGCTACCATTACCAACATAAATAGACCGAATTTTAGAGACTTTAGAGGAGGGAATGATATTACCTGCATCCGATGTTATGTGCGACGAAGCCCCTGTATCCATATACCACTGACCATCACTCGGATTGAATGCCATAGCATGAAGAGCTTGATTGAGATCAGTGAGTTGTGGTGGTTCGACATCAGTTGCAACATACGCTTGACCCGATGACGTCGACCCATTGCTGCTCGGAGGACGCCAAGGACCCCTAGTCGAAATAGGAGCTCTCGGCATAGAGGGAATGGGCCAAGGCTGCCATGGTTGAGACCACCCGGCCTGGGTGGGATAAGGGCATGGTGGCGCCTGCCACGACGGTGGAGACCACGAGACAGGAGTCCATTGTTGACCCGAACCAGAAAATTGAGGCTTGCCTCGATAAGAAGTTTTATTATTGCGACCTTTTTGCTTACCTCCATTGTTTTTAGACCTTGGAGCATTAGAACCAGACCTGGGATCATCCCACCCTTGAACCTCGGCAGTCGGAGATGTCGGAGCCACTAACGCGCCGACGTTTGCTCTTCACGGCTAGATTGACGAGAGTGCTCTAATTCGAGCATACTACATGCTGCTGCGAAATTAGGGAGTGTCTGATTGATATATGCCGCCGTCGTGTCGTACTCCTTTGGTAGGCCACGAACCAATTGGAGAACAAGACGTTGATCGGAAACGACAGCGTCGACGTCCTTGAGTTGAGCAGCTAGCTCTTTAAGCCGCTGACAATATGCCTCAAGGGAGGGCATAACTCCGAGTTTGAGATTAACAAACTCGTTCTCAAGAGCGGCGGCACGCGCGCCCTTGTTGTTGGTGAAGATGCTTTGCACGCGGTTCCAGGCGGCTTGGGCGGTGGAATCCTCTTCGAGAACCCTAGACAAGAGATCGTCGCACAACGTCCCGTAGATCCATTGGAGGACATGAGCATCGATCTCGCTCCATTCCGCGTAATTTGCATCGGTTGCAGCCGGTGCAGCGGTTCCATCGATGTGATAGAGAACCTTGTACCCACGACAATGAAGCTTGAATAATTTAACCCAAGACGAATACGGGACCTTAATTCCGTCAAGAACACGAACCTTGTGCTGGATGTTGCTTACGGAGTAAACAGGGTGTAATTTGGCGGGGGGGTTATCACTTCCGGGCATGGTGGCGGCTGTGAGACCGTCACGAGGGCGAAGATCGTTGAAGAAAAATCAAAAAAATTGAAGAATTTTGATTTGACCTAGTCTGATACCATATTGGAATGTAAACCCCTAATGAATTAGGGTGCTGAGATATCATTATATAGCAGAGATACAATATTCAATATTCGGAAATCAAGGGATTTCCATATCACAATATTAACAACTAATTTATATTAACATATATCCGAATATTACACGAATATTTACTAATACCCTCGACGCGCGTCATTATGCCATCCTTTAGAATTTTCATCCCAAACTTGCATGCTTATTTCTTCCAAATCTCTTTCCCATAAGAAGCCTCGATTCGTCCATCCCTGTTTTCGGATGATCTCGAATATTATAAACCCAGCCAGTTTCTCTTTTCCTTTTTTCGAGCCAGATCTTGAATCGGTGGTGTACCAGTTCATGCATATGTACCTAGGCCGGCATATAAGAAACAAACAATCCAGGAAATCTGGAAAGGAAGAATCCCGAAAAACTTCCACCTTTACGCAAACGAGTTCCAGTGGAACGGGCTTGCAGAAAACGACATCATTAGTGTTCTCAAGTTTCAGATTCTTGAAGGGATTGGGATACACGTCGAGAGATATCTGAGATTTCCTCAATGAATTCAGCAGCTCGCTTAGCTGAATGAGACACGGCAAAGGTAAAGCTTTTGCGTAGAATAATTTATCAAACAACACGACTACGTGCGACATCCACTCCCTTTCTGTTTCCGTGTAAAAGATCAACTCAGGCAGAGCACGTACAGAGAGCTCAAAGCAACAAATGTTTGGGGCATAAATAGTTATAACCATGCTCTCAATCGAATCGATAGTTATAACCAGCCGCTTAACCTAAGAGACTGTCAGCTGGATCTCTGAGAAGCCAAAGCAAGTTTGAAGCTCGAGTTCTTCAAGAGAAGGGAAGGTTAGACGAGAAGCTCGATCTGGAATAACTCTGCAGAGACTCTTACTTTGCCTAGATACAAACTATTATTATGATACTTACATGAACTTGATATGAATCTAATTAAATTTGGTGTAATATTTTTCATTTAAAATTTAATTTTATATTTTGTTCAAAAAAGCATTTACACTATTAAATAGAGTTTATTCGATTTAGATTTTATTTGATTTTTATAAATTTTAAAAATTAAGTGAAACTTTGAAAATTCACAAGTTCTAAGTGAAATTTTGAAAATTCATAAGTTCGTGCATTGTTTAATTATGACTTTTTTTTTACTAATTTATATGAATTTTTTTAGACTTTATAATTGTATAAAATATGTATTTTATATCGTTATAAGTAATTCACAAAATACTTTATAAAAGCAATTTATTAAATATTAAATTTAGGTCTATGTAAGTATCATAATAATAATGAATGACTTATGACAAAAGACGAACTCAAAACTTGTTTTAGAACTACGTTAGATGTTATATTATTTAACAGCTCGAACGGATAAAAAAAATTGAACAAATTCAAGTTAATATTAATGGATAGAATATATTATTCAATACATCTCTCTAAACGGAGTTATTAAATTACACTGATTAGTTAAAAGATCGAAAAGGGAGATCGATTAATTAGATGCCAAAACATAAGTTGATGTGATTAAAACCTAGCTATTTGAGTTTATCCTTGATGACATCAAATCCCATCTCAGTCGGATCAGTAGCTTGAACCTCATACTGAATCCCATCAAACGCCCTCCGCAACCCATATTTCGACGTCGCGTAAAGCATTTTCGCTCGGATTCTCGAACCACTCGGCGACCTACATCAGCGTTCAAACATCGATAATTAATTAAATATAAACACAATCAATTTTTAATATCGTACGTACTATATATATATATACGTACCATGCAATGAAGAAGATCTTGCTCATTCGGCAGTTGTCCACCGTGACAAAGTCAAAGTCAAACAAGGCATATCGACAGTCGTCGTCCGGGAGGGCTGCCGCCATGTCATCGTACCCTTCGCCGGGCCCACCCACCTTGTCCACTGTCAGCACCTTGGACACTTCATCGATCTTGAACACGATGTACTTGTGCACCTTCTTCCATTTCATCTCCATGAACGACTTCTTGCATTCATCGGTCATCCACATTCCCGTCGCAGCCGCCTAAACAAATTAATTAACGCGCACACATCGTTTAGCGTTCGAAAACAAAATTATCGAAATTAAAACAAGTGAATTAATTAGTTTGTTACCATCTTGAAAGCCATTGCTACTATAATGTGTTGTTAAAATTTAGGAAGAAGAGTGTAAGTTTATGGCATGGTTATATAAGGTTTTGGCTATTGAAATTGCCACTAGCCTAGTGTTTTATTACGAGTCGAACCTTGTAATAAAAATAAATAAATTTGTTAAAAGACACGTGATCCAATTAATTCTCGTGTTGTCGCACTTTATCGTGGATACGATTTTTTAGTGTCGGATAATTTGAGACTGAGGCACTGGAAAGCTCCAATCACTAGGCAAATTTGAGCCTCAAGAAAAAGAAATTGAGCGTTTAGATTGGATGGGAATACGTTGAAATGCAATGGTCCCATCTCGGTTGAATCACCATTTAAACTATATGATCTCTTGGACTACTCATCGATATATAGTCTTAGCGTGCAAGCAAGATGTGAAAGAAGAAAATGTACATACATATATCTATATATGATTGATTAATTAGTATTCTCGATGGAGCCGAGACAAATCGAACATTAAAATTTGAACGAACTTGAGCTCGGTTCGCACTTCGCAGAGGCGTAGCCATAAAATTAGTTAAATTGCAGGGCTGAATTATTTTTCATTCGTACATATATAAACATATATGTATTAATTGGGATTAAATATGAAATAACATATATTAGTAAGGACTAAACATAAACAAATTTAAGTAATCGAACAAATGAAAAAAAAAACTTAGTGGGACGGAAGCCCTCGGAAGGCTCTTACTAATCCGCCACTGGTGGCTCGTCGAGCATGCAGCTAGCATATCGAGCGACGTGGCTCAGTAATAATATTTTTTTATTAATTAAATATTATTTAAATTATATTATAAATAAAAATATAAGAGTATAATAATTTATCGAAACAATATAAGCTTTTAGAATAAATACTAGTAGTGTGATTTAAACCCTATAGATAGTTTTCGAAACAAATTAAGTTTTGAAATAAATACTAAATTTGTCTTATAGTTAACAATGATCACGTTTTTTTGTGAATTATTGTTATTTGGTGGAGGTAGTATGATTTAAACTACTGTATAATCCGTCTAATGCAGTCAACACACGATCAAACTTCGTCATCAATGATTTTGTCAAATTAAAGAGAGTGATGACAGTAAGGCCGTATGAAATGGAGAAATAACTATGATTGGATAATGAAACACAGTAATTCCTCTATTTTAGGGGCGGTGGTGATATTTTTGAGCAGTTTTAGGGGTCGCAATGAAGAAGCGTATGTAAGGTACAAGGGTAAAAGTGACATTATCAAGTACTTCATCGTCTATTTTGTGAACTATATATTGGGAAACTGGCCGGGTACGTACAAAATATATATATGATGCATACATTTGGAACTTTAGGTACATTTGCAGCGGGGCGAAATCTTTCTCGTGGCGGTATTGATGTGATTGCTAGGAGGCTGTGGTACTCGAGCGGACGACCTGGGCGCGTTTGTAACAAGTAATGGATCAGTTTACATGTGTATCATTGTATGTGCTGCTTAACTTTCAACATATTACTAAGTATCAAATTCATATTTTCCTTTCAACACAAATACAAAAACAAATACTAGTAGACTGTAGTATGTTGAAAGTTAAGCATCATACACTGATCCAGGCTTGTGGTGGGTCGTGTTTGGTTAAGGCCCAATAGGTGGACTGGGTAATTTGGATTTGTTTGTAAATGAATCAAATCGGCCCATGCAAATTGGTTCCAAATTATTTTTGATCGTCTTTTAAAACAATGAACAACGATAAATGAAATGTTTTTATATAATTTTATCCTACATTTATTTACACTTATATTTCTAATTTTCCAACTACAGTATAAACTTCCTACAATATACATTTATTTACACTTATATTTCTAATTTTCCAACTACAGTATAAACTTCCTACAATATACATTTATTTACACTTATATTTCTAATTTTCCAACTACAGTATAAACTTCCTACAGTGGAAAAATTATTAATATAGAGAGTTATTCTTATACTTTTTCTATAAAAAATAATATACATAAATATTATCTATTTTTAATTTAACAAAATCAATTTAATAATTTTGAATAATAAAATTTGACTATAAAGTATATGTGTAAAAATTGTGTTTAACGTACAAATTGAATAAAATATTAATAAATCTAAGAACTATAAACTTTGATCATATACCATGTTATTGATTTTTATAAATATTTTAAGTCATCTTAAACATGTTGTTGATTTTAATAAATAAAAACATTATTAATAAATATTATTATTATATATTAATCATTTATTCCTATATACAGGTATAAAGACCTGTTCTTTTGGACTTCAATTCCGTTCAGATAGCTTAAGTTCAGTTCAGTTCAGTTCAATTAGCTTCAGTTCAGATCAGTTAGCTTCAAAATAAATTAAAATAAAATAAATAAAAAATAATTTTAATCTATAATTTTCAATATACAATCTAGTTATTGTCACAATATTATTAATATTTTTAAAAAAAATATTTACTAATTTATAAAAGGTATTATTATTGTTATAAAAAAAACAATTCAGTTCAGTTTAGATCGCTTAAGTTCAGTTCAGTTCAGATCGCTTAAGTTCATTTCAGTTCAGTTCAGCCGGTTTCAGTCCAAAAGAACAAATCCTAAATCCTTAAAACGGAACTTAAAATATGTATGACTTATGACAATGTGGAGTTTATTCTTATTTATACTATATATAGTATTACTACTATAACTACTTTATTACTTACACATTAATACTATTATTACACATTAATACTTATTATTCTCCTAATTATTCAAAAACAATGGTCACAATTTTTTTCACAAATAACAAAAAAATTTGTGACCATTAACAAATTTTAAATAATTAGGGAAATCAATTACTAGTGCCTAACTCCGTTCTCCACATAATTATTAATTGAGATTATCGGAACACATATTAGAAAAAAAATACTCTATCTCTCCCATAAAACATAAAAGTTACATTATTTTCCTTTTCAACGTACGTATCCCATAATTAGGGGTGTCAAATGGCCGGTCCATGCCGGCCCGGTCAAAGCCCACCGGGCTTTTGGATTTTTATGGGTCAAACTGGCCCGACCCAAGACATAATGGGCTTATAATTCTGAGGCCCAGTCCAACTTTGGTTGGGTCAACGAGCCGTTGAACTTTTTTGGCTCAACATATTAAATGAAAAATATATATAATAATTTTATTTTTAAAATATAAAAATTATTAATTAGACTAATTAATTAATGAAATATAATAAAAAATGAAGTTTTATTGTTTATAAAATAATCAAATTAAATTAAATTCACTAAAATACGTTTAAATAATAATTTAATATTTATTTTATACTAAAAATAATATTTATGTAACAAAAATATAGTTAGACAAATAAATATTACAATTCTAAATAAAATATTCAAAGAAATAAATATTCATAATTTTGAGTCGGGTCAGCCCATACAGCTCTACCCATAATTGTTGATACACTCAAAAAGAAAATAAATATTCATATTTTTTTATTTTAAAATATAATTTATTTTTACTTTATCTACCTACTTTTTAAACTCCACTCACAACTACTTTACTTTTCAATTTAAAAATATATTAAATTTTTTACTTTTTACTCAAAAAGTCAAACTATAACATTTTTCTTAATCACAAAAAAGTATTGCATATATTGACGAACTAGAGAGATTAGTTTTTTTTTTTTATATATTTTTTTATTAAAAAGTTAAAAATAAAAATGTATTCTTAAATTAAATTATATTTTTCTTGTATACTATTTAGAGCATCTCCAATGGTGTACTCATTTGTAAGTACAATTTAGTGTCATATCACTTGACACATCACAAATAATTTGTAGAGAGAAAAATTTTTATCGTTAGAAATATAAAACATATACACATTTTGAACCCATATATAAAACTACACTCAATCTATACATTTTGTAAAGAAAATGTCCCATTTACCTTCTCTTTTTTCAAAACACAACAAAGGAATTAAAAAAATAAAGTAAAAGACAAAAAAAATTAAAAAAAAAAACGGTCCTCCCTCCCCACCTCCATAATCCCGTCGGTCCCCACACACACACCAACCACCGCCGCCGATTTTCAAGAATTCCGACCGCCCCGATGTCGGAAAACGAGCACCAAGACGAGCACGAAGAAGACCAACAATTGCCGCTCCAAGCTCCGGTAATTTAGGTTTTCAATTTTGATTTTTTTTTTGTTTCAATAATGTGTTCGATTTAATGCATGAATTGGTTTCCTTTGAGTGTATATGAGTTCTTTGATGTGTTTAGAGTCTAAATTATGTGTTTAATTGTCCTGAAATCGCGTGAAAAAAAATTGGATCTTCGGCCTTCGGCCGACCACTCGGCCGCGGGGAAGAAGGTACCGGCCGAGGGCACTTGGTGACCGAGCAAGTGACCGGCCGAGGGCTGCTATCCGGTCACTCAGCCCCTCGGTCACCGAGGGCACTTGGTCACGACCGAGGGGTCGACCAAGTGCCGAAAAAAAATTTATTTTTTTATTTTTGCTTTATTATATTTACAATATTATGTGTTTATTTATTTAACTTAATTGTGTTTTTGCAGGATGGGTTCCAATGGAGGAGGCCACAATTCATTTACACGACTAAAGAATTGAATTTGTACGACCGGTTCCCCGTGTTGAAGCACATAAAAAAGGTGTTAAGAGCCGTTGACGATACGCACGAGGCTCACCGGAAATTCCGCCGTTCGTGTTTTGGAAGGTTGATGCACCTTCAAAGAGACGGTCGATCGAACGCGGCCATGCCTTGGTGACCGGGCTTCGTTTTGGGAATCACGGCTTTGATACTTCGGCCCAGCACATTATTCCTCCCGGCTCTTTCTTTCATAGGCACTTCGGATTCGGTCAAAAAATAATAGTGAACGAACTTAACAAGAGATTCAATGCTATGGACTTGGGGTCAGACCCGGCCGACTACGTGAAGACTGCGAAGGTGCTGATGTATTACTTGATGCTCCTATGCCGAGGCGATATCGTTACCGAGGATTGGGTTTGGACTTTGGTAGAGGACGAGGAGGGATGTGAGACGTTTCCCTGGGGCTCCCACACATTTCAGATCATGTCCTACTACCTCTCCATAGCTGCCATGCATCCCGGTCAAGTACTGAAGCCGGCACACCTATCAGCTATGGTCGTACGATGCTATACCTAGTCTCGGGAGGGTGTGCGCGTTTAGAGCCGACAATCCGACGATTCCTCGGCTACTGAGGTGGAACTCGATTGCTACTCACGTCGATTTTTCTGATTTCTACGAGGACCCGGAGGTAAACTTGTTTTAATGTTCAATTAATGGTTATATCAAATAATTAAATTAATTAACTCTATATAATTTTGATTTCTTTTCAGCTTGAAGTTCACCGGTATCTAGAGCCGTCGGAGGAGAAGGCGGTTGCTCCGCATTTTATTTTCGTGCGTGACAGAGCAGATGAGGTCACGTACCATCCTCCTCCTAGACTTGGATTGCCTGCAGACAAGGCACAGGCACAAGCACCGGCACAGAAGAAGAAGAAGAAGAACTTGATGGAACGCGTGGTCGGACGCTTGTCCAAGGCGGTCGACAAGATGACCGGCGACTCTGGGCCTAGTAGACGGGGTCGTGATGCCATCACGCCTAATTAATCGGCAGAGCATCGTCCCTCTCAGCGACCCCGACGAGAGGGCTCTCCTGCTCCTGAGGGGTCTGATGACAGTACCGATCGACGGATTGATCGACGGTTCAAGAAAATCCTGAACGACGAGTCCGACACGGGATTTATGGCTCGACTGACTGCCCGGATCACGAGGACACATCAGGAGAGCAACGATAGACTCCTGGAGAGTGTTAGGAAGACACAGAAAGATAACAACGACAGTCTGATGGAGCAGATTCGGGGGTTTTTCGGACGCAGACGATACTCTCGGAGTCGCCCTTGTCCTTCTGATGCATCTCAGGGCGGTTTTTCGGCTGCTCGGCATTCTCTCAGCGCGCCTCCTCGCTTTCTGCATTCGGAGCCCGAGTTAGTTGATGTTGATGTCAAGGTTTCGTGTGGGGACTGGCCACAGGGTTTTGATGGTTATCGCAGGTCGCCACTTGTCGAGCCGACCCATGCCGAGTCAACCCATGTCGAGCAGCCTCAGGTCGAGCAGCCCCATTTCGAGCAGACGAACGTTGGCGATAGCTATCGCACACCGGCACAGACTCAGGCTGTCTGGGGAGATAGCAGTCATTCTTCGCCACCGAGGGGGCTGCGTGATTTTCAGGCTGTCTTCGCTCCCTTCCCACCGATTCACACCGACAGCATCTTCCATACGACTTCTGCTTATCGGCCAGAGTATGATCCTGGTTTTACTGTACCGATTGGGGCTGATACACCGCAGGTTATCATTGATGCAGAGAGTTTTTTTCCGACTACGTCGCAAGTCGAGTTGTTCAAGATGACATCTCCCGTGGAAAATGAACACGAAAATGAGGGTGCATTTTCGGATGAAGAAAAAGAACTTGGGGCTGATGAGGAGGAGGATGATGTCGCCGAGAGTAGTCTCGGACCCCGTGTGAGGAGTCCCTCGGCAGCTCTTCGGAGCCCGTACGTCGCGCAGTTCGCACCGTCTGGCAGCAAGAAGGTTAGGGGGCTCTATTTGATGTTCCGTCGTGACGGGCATGGATTGAGTGTCTATATCCCTTTCAACGGAGTCACTCTGTACCAGAAGTACTTCGGCCTGATTGAGTCACTACATCATTGGTACTCGGACATGGTAAGTTAATTTGTAGTTAAACTGTGATATGTATATTTTTCAGGAGATTGACATGTACATTACGTACCTGCGGGACAAGATAAAGCAGAACAAGGGTTTAAAAGATGAAGTCACTCCGAAGAAGACTATACTCTTGTGTACCGAGTTCTTCGTAAGATCCAATCATCCTATCAAATACACGTTTTTTTTTTATCATTTTCCTAATACTAATCGTTTAAATTTATTTTTAATTAACAGAACGCTTTGAGGACCCAGTACGCTAGGATTAAGGTGCCAACAACACATGCAAGGAGAAAGAACTTGGAAAAGAAATATGAGTCCTGGGCACCGCCAGACTACATGCTGAAATACATCACGGGAGACGATAGGCACGAGAGTTGGGAACATGCACGAGAGGTAATTTAAAGAACCGTACATTTTTATTTTTTTTAATTCAATTTAATATTTTAATTTAATTATAAATAACGTTTTATTTTATTTTTTATTTTTTTAGGTGATAACGGTGTGTAATACCGGGCAACATTGGGTCACGATAAGGATTGACCTGAACCTCTGGACTGTACAGCTGTACGACTCGTTGTGGCACCGTTGTCCGGATGTAACTGCCAAGTCTGCTGTACTAACACCGTTGTTGGAGTTGTTGCCTCGTCTCTTGGTAGCTACATGATTTTGGGAGGGTACAAACTTTTTTCATCGAACCCACAAGAAGACTCCTATGACGGTCGAAGTCTCGACGGAGCAGTTTGTCCAAGTCGACAACAACAACTGCGGCCCGTACGTGTGCATGTATCTGGATCGTCTTGTCAACAAGTACCTCACTCACCGGGGTAAATGACGACGCGAGAACTTTGTCGTGGAAGCTAACGCGGCCAAAATAAATTTATAAAGTTCCTAAACTCAACACAAGATAGCAAGTGGTAAGTATAGGGTCGATCCCACGAGAAAGCAATTGCAATTTAGTTAATCTCGGCTTTGCCCAAATAGTGTCACAATAAAAAGGTTTTGAATTTGGTTGCAGAGTCACAACGTTTAATCAAACTACCAACTAACAGAAATATAAAATCTAATTAACCCAAACTAACATGCAGAAATAATAAACTAAACACTTTGACCAAACTGTAAACAGAAAAAAAAAACAATTAATCAAACTGAAATCAAATAAAGGAAAGTAGGCTTCTGGGCTTTGGCTTCTCTCTGGGTTCTCTGGGCAAACTACCGATCTCTGGCACTTATGATTTTAACTGATGGTTTGTCAATCGGTTATAGGATGTCAAACAAAGTAAAAGTAGTCCTATTAAGTCACGCCTACAGTTACCCCACCCCAATCCGTCCTTACTGGGTAAAGAAAAGGCAAGGTATACTTATGCCTAATCCCCTGAGTCTAGACAATTCGATACCTATGTGGTCGCATGGATCTAGTTTGCCTAAACTCGCATTACTCTCTCGACGAACCCAATTCGGCCAATAGCATGTCCGGAAATCCGATTCATACGATCGCAAAGCTCCAACACGTTCTAGCGCTATGCCCGTAGTACATCTAGGTACTTTCTACTCGGTTTGATCAATCGTTGGTATCTCAAAGTGTAAGGGTTTCCTAACGACCAAATCAGTCCGCCCAAACCTACAAGAATTTAGCTAAACCTCAACTGTGTATCGGGAACAAACCCCAGGCAGTTAACTAAGCCCTATCAACCTCACGGTTCTATCTTAGCCCAGAGTTCCCTTCGATCCGCCTTTGCCCAGACGCCCTGCAAGTTTAGCTACTCATATGCGAAGAAATAAAACAAGAAATAAATTGGAAAACTAAACTGAAGTTCATACTATTAAAATCGGAAATTGTTCAAACTGGAATAGCAAAACAGAACAATAAAAACATAAAGCAATAAATTGTTTTAATGCCCGAAGGCTCGATCAACTTCAAAACAAAAGAACTTGGCTGGAAGTCTCCAAGCTCTTCAATCGCCGGCGGCTGCTTCGTGAACGGGGTTGTGAATTGGTGTCTTCTCTTCTCCAGCTTCTCTTCCTTATATAGTCTTGAATTAGGGTTGCGGAATCGCAGTTGCATGGGCCGCTGCATGGGCTTCCTTTTCCAGGCGCCGCTAAGTACTTTCCATCTTTAGCTCCAGCCGCCTTTGACTTTGCCCGCTGGCAATCCGCTACCCAAACTTTCTACAGGTATTCTCCTCCTCCACAAGTGAACGGACCAGGCACGGTACTTGGTATTCGGTCTGGGTCTTCTGCTTCATGACTCGCCCAAAGTGGCCCGGTTTGCCTGATGAGGCCAAACTGCTCAGTCACTACACGCTCCAGATCGCTGTTTGCCTAAAGAAGGGGGTTTCCTTGCCTCTTTTGCCCAGTGCGCCACCTGTTACCTGTTTGCCTGCACACTATGACCAAACACTCTACTGTGCCCTCCCAGACACATAAAACAGACTTAAACTGACTCAAAAAAGGGCTCAAGATGAGCAAATAAAATGGCTCATCAGTAAAGAACTCGACGACGCGTACTTGATGAAGTATCGCCGATATGTCGCTCGAAAAAATCTTCAGTTTGAGTCATCGGGTCGATTGATTTGTATTTTGGATGATTTGAGACTTTTTCGGATTGATTTTGTTTCTATTTGACTTGCTTTATGTGTGTTTTGATTGATTTGTTTGTGTATTGAGATTGATTTGCAGGTTTAGCTTTGATATTAACTAAATAAATCCCGTCAATTTTTTTTAAAATTATTTATAATATATTAACTTATTTAATTTAATACAATTTGTAAAAAAAAAACTATTTTATTTTATTTTATAAACCAAATCAAACAAATATATGAATTTATAAAAAAAAATTTATAAAAAATAATTAAATTAAGTATATAAAAAAATATAATTAAATTAAGTATATAATTAAATTAAGTATATAAAAAAATATAATTAAATTAAATATTATAAACATTTTTTTTGCACTTGATGGCTGCACTTGGTGGCGCCACAAAGTGCAGCCACCAATTGCAAAAAAAAAAAATGTTTATAATATTTAATTAAATTATATTTTTTTTATATACTTAAAATATATTTTTAATATACTTTTATTTTTTTCATATATTTGTTTGATTTGGTTTATAAAATAAAATAAAATAGTTTTTTTTACAAATTATATTAAATTAAATAAGAATATATTATAAATAATTTTAAAAAAATTTGACGGGATTTATTTAGTTAATATCAAAGCTAAACCTCCAAATCAATCTCAATACACCGAATCAATTCAAACAACACCAAATAAACCCAAATAACACCGAATCAATCAAAATAAAACCGAATCAACCTAAATTACAACGAATCAATCCAAATAACACCGAATCAATCCAAATAACACCAAATCAACCTAAATAACATCAAATCAACCCAAATAAACCGAATCAATCCAAATAACACCAAATCAACATAAATAACACCAAATAAACCCAAATAACACCAAATCAATCCAAATAACACCGAATCAACCGAAATAACACCGAATCAATCCAAATAACACTGAATCATCCTAAATAACACCGAATCAATCCAAATAACACCAAATAAATGGAGAGTCCCCGATAATAAAACAATGAAAGTCTCAAATAAAAGCAAATCAATCAATAAAAAACTCAAACCATCAACCTCTCACTCCGTACTCACTGGACATTTTCTTCTCGTGTGACCCTCGCTTTTGCAGATGCTGCACTTCTTCTTTTGCCTTCTTCGGCTCGACTCTTCCGTTCCCGTTTCTTGTGGAGGACCATTCAAATCAACACTCTCAGGTGGAATAAAAACAGTGCACACGCGTCTGCTGTGACCTACGCCCTTGCATCTCGAACACACCTGCACACGACGACACGATATTAGGTCTAAGCCACGACATACGTACAATGTTACTTCTGGGGAACAAACCGGATCACGTCGTGCAGAGCTCTCAACAGCGGAACGAGCACGAGTCGTCCTCGGACGTCCAGCCTGGCTAACCACTACTGGAGGAAGAACTACGTATGATGCCACATCCGGTGGGACCACCCAATCATCATAATGTGGCAACGGCACAATAGGCGTCGCGTACATCTCGACATGGCTGCTCATCTTGAAATAGGGGCTCACGAAATCGTACGATGAAAATCCGGCTCGTCTACATAAAAACAACAAACAAGTTAGTGAAATCAACAGTATAAAATTAAATTTAAAGGTAAAATGATATCATACCTAATAGCGGCAATAGCATGACAACACGGTATTAGGTCTAAGTCGAACTCCCGACATTCACACGTGCGATTCGCGATATCCACAAGATAAGACATGTCATCCTCCTGAACTCTGTACTTGGTATTCGCACTGACCTCCCGAACGGTGAAATAACGGCTCAACATATCCTGATTAGACAACTTGGCAAGTGCCTCCTCAGTCAGCTCATGATCACTCTCGTTAGCTTTCCTTCGTTTCTCGTCAAACCATCTCTCAATCATCGCACGAATCGCCTCGAGCATCGCACAGACTGATAATCTCCGTGGCCATTTGATAGCATTGTTGAAGACTTCGGCCGCATTCGATGTCATGAAACCATATCGTCGTGCAGCACACTTTGACCTTGCCCAGGTCTCAACCTCGATTTCAATAAGGCGACTATAAGCGCTGCCACTGAGTCTCTCCACATCCGCTAGATGTTTTTCAAACTCATCCACCCGATAACTATAAGCAGCAGTGTATACAGCTTTGACCAGCTGCTGCCCGTACCGTGCTAGATTTTTCGAGAGGTGGTGATAGCACAACGCTCGGGTAGCGTGGGGATAGACACTCCGAATAGAATTCGCGATGCTCTTATGCTGGTCGGACACAATGAGCAGATCATCGGTCGTATCGTAGCAATCTCTGAGGTGCTGGAGAAACCACGTCCACTCCTCGTCATTCTCTATCGGACCGATACCAAACGCAAGCGGGAAAATATTCTCATTCCCGTCTTTTGTGCAGGTGACAAACAACACACTAGTGTTTCTCCCTTTCAAATGGGTGGCGTCGACTACTATCAGAGGACGCAGATTGTGCTGAAATGCACGAATGCACTGCCCGAGCGCAACAAACATGTGGCAAAACACGCCCTGGTCTGTCGTCTGAATATCATACATAGTCCCGGGATTAAGTTCTCTTAGCATGTACAAATATGACGGGAGCCTCTGATACGATCCATGATAGTCGCCGTACGCTATTTCAAGCGCCATACTCCTCGTCCGTAGGGCGAAATTGTAGTTGATGTGAACTCCGTACAATCTCCTCAAATCATCAACCATATCTTTCGGCTTCAGTTCCCGATTGCCGACTAACTGGCGTGCAAAGAAAGTAGCCGCAACCCTGCTCGACACCTGTCGATCCGCAGTCCGCCCCAAATTGTTACGGCACTCGTGATTCAAGTTCAGCCTCGTAATCCTCCAAAAGGTTTCATCGGAACCCGTGGAACACACTTTGAACGGGCATTTCTCACGCCCCAGCTTGCAAACGTACGTCACCCGATCAGTGCCCGAGCGAGCAGTTTTGCACTCTACGTTGTTCTCCATGTGATACATCCCCACCATCACCTTCAGATCCTGTTTCTTTCGGAATGTGGCTCCGACTGCCATCTGACCATAAATAGGTTGAGTTTCGACAGAACGCAACGGAACAGCGGGGTCGAACGTCGGCAGTGGAATGATCCAATTGCGTAGTGGATTGTTCTGTGCATTCTGAAAAGCTTCGGCTTGCTCGCCGCCTCCCGCAGTAGAACTCGAGGACATATTACGGCGCGACATAATCTTTTTAACCACGTTCGGCTGCCTAATCCACTCGGTGGGCCCCATAGAAATTCTTTTTGTTTTTTTAATGTATTTTAATTGATTTTTATGTTATTAAAAAAGAGAAAAGAAAATTAAAGGTATATAAGACTTTTCCTTTTCATTTTGTGTAGAATGGGTGTAGTTTTATATGTGGGTTCAAAAAGAGTAGATGTTTTATATTTGTGTATAAAAAGTGGTATTCCCACTAATTTGTAACTATCAATTTATATAGAGAGAAAAATTTTAATGGTAAGTTTTATAAAAAACATACACTTTTTGAACCCTAAAATAAAACTACACCCATTCTATACATTTTGTAAAGGAAAATACACATTTACCCTCCCCTTTTTCAAAACACAACAAAACAATTAAAAAAAGAACAAAATAAATAAAAAAAGAAGGAAAAGACAAAAAAAAATACCGGTCCCCCCCCCCCCCTTTTGTTTCTTCTTCCCGTCGGTCCCCACACACCCCAAGCCACCAACGCCGATTTTCAAGAATTCCGGCCGCCCCGATGTCGGAAAACGAGCACCAAGACGAGCACGAAGCCGACGGGCACGAAGAAGACCAACAATGGCCGCTCCAAGCTCCGGTATGTTAGGTTTTCGATTTCGATTTTTTTCCGATAATTTGTTCGATTTAAAGCATGAATCGTTATCCTTTGAGTGTATTTGAGTTCTTTGATGTGTTTAGAGTAGAAATTATGTGTTGAATTGTCCAGAATTCGTCCGAAAAATTTCGGATCTATGGCCATCGGCTGCCCCCCTCGGTCGAGAGGAAGAAAGTGCTCGGCCGAGGGCACTTGGTGACCGGCCAAGTGACCGAGCGAAGGCACTTGGTGACCGGCCGAGGGCACTTGGTGACCGGCCGAGGGCACTTGGTGACCGGGATTTTCCCGGCACTTGGTCATTATCCGGTGCACTTGGTCGATGACCGAGGGGTCGGTCGACCAAGTGCAGATTTTTTTTTTGATATTTACAATATAATGTTTATTAATTTAATTGTGTTTTTGCAGGATGGTTTCCAGTGGAGGAGGCCACAATTCATTCACACGACTAAAGAATTGAATTTGTACGACCGGTTCCCCATATTGAAGGCCATAAAAAAGATTTTGAGAGCCGTTGACGATACGCACGAGGCTCACCGGACATTCCTTCGTTCGTGTTTTGGAAGGTTGATGCACCTTCAAAGAGACGGGCGATCGAATGCGGCCATGCACATCTTGTTATCTTGGGAGATCGTGGGTCCGACGATACCTCCGTTCGAGCATTGGTTTTCGCTCGGGGGCAACATCATTTGCTTCCGAGCAGAGGAGTACGCCTTGGTGACCGGGCTTCGTTTTGGGAACCACGCCTTTGATACTTCGGCCCAGCACATTATTCCTCCCGGCTCTTTCTTTCATATGCACTTCGGATTCGGACGAGCTATAAAAGTGCGAGAGCTTAACACGAGATTTAATACGAGACTAGTTATAGCCTCGTATTTGGGTCTATCAGCTATGGTCATACGAGGCTATAACTAGTCTCGGGAGGGCGTGCGCGCATAGAGCCGATCGTCCGACGATTCCTCGGCTACTGGGGTGGAACTCGATTACTACCCACGTCAATTTTTCTGATTTCTACGAGGACCCGGAGGTAAACTTGTTTTAATGTTCAATTAATGGTTATATCAAATAATTAAATTAATTAACTCTATATAATTTTGATTTCTTTTCAGCTTGAAGTTCACCGGTATCTAGAGCCGACGGAGGAGGGGGCGGTTGCTCCGCATTTTATTTTCGTGCGTGACAGAGCACATGAGGTCACGTACCATCCTCCTCCAAGACTTGGATTGCATGCAGACGAGGCACAGGCACAGGCACAGGCACAGAAGAAGAAGAAGAAGAAGAAGAAGAAGAAGAAGAAGAAGAAGAAGAAGAAGAAGAAGAAGAACTTGATGGAACGCGTGGCCGGACGCCTGTCCAAGATGACTGGCGACTTTGGGCCTAGTAGACGCGGTCGTGATGCCATCACGCCTAATTCATCGGCCGAGCGGCGTCCCTCTCAGCGATCCCGACGAGAGTCCTCTCCTGCTCCTGAGGGGTCTGATGACAGTACCGATCGACGGATTGATCGACGGTTCAAGAAAATCCTGAACGACGAGTCCGACACGGGATTTATGACTCGACTGACTGCCCGGATCACGAGGACACATCAGGAGAGCAACGATAGACTCCTGGAGAGTGTTAGGAAGACACAGAAAGATAACAACGACAGTATGATGGAGCAGATTCGGGGGGTTTTCGTTCGCAGACGATACTCTCGGAGTCGCCCTTGTCCTTCTGATGCATCTCAGGGCGGTTTTTCGGCTGCTCGGCATTCTCTCAGCGCGCCTCCTCGCTTTCTGCATTCGGAGCCCGAGTTAGTTGATGTTGATGTCAGGGTTTCGTGTGGGGACTGGCCACAGGGTTTTGATGGATATCGCAGGTCGCCACTTGTCGAGCCGACCCATGCCGAGTCGACCCATTTCGAGCAGCCTCATTTCGAGCAGTCGACCGTTGGAGATAGCTATCGCACACCAGCACAGACTCAGACTGTCTGGGGAGATAGCGGTCATTCTTCGCCACCGAGGGTGCTGCGTGATTTTCAGGCTGTCTTCGCTCCCTTCCTAGTGATTCCCACCGACGGCATCTTCGCTCCGACTCCTGCTTATCGGCCAGAGTATGATCTTGGTTTTATTATACCGACTGGGGCTGATATACCGCAGGTTATCGTTGATGCAGAGAGTTATTTTCCGACTGCGGCTGTCGATGGCGATTTTCTTCTCCGATATTCATCTCCGGCGCAGCTTGTTGTCCCTCTACTTCGACGACGAACACAAAGCACTCAGCCCTTTGCTCGTCTAACATGCGGGACACATCCTCGTCGCAAAGCATAGGAGCTCGCACGCTCCTCATGTCACAGCCTCGGGTATAACAATACAACAAATACTCGACATTGGGCGGAGGGCGCAAAATCGCACGAATCCGGCTCACGAGAGTGTCGAGTGTAATTTCTTCCCTACGAAAGAAGAGGCACATATCTACTCCGTCAATGTAGCCCTCTCGATCCCAACGACCACCGTAACGTACCGTGATTCGTTGATTCGATATCTACAATTACAAATAACAATTGAATTCAATTAGAAAATCCAAAATATCAATTACAATTACAAATAACAATTGAATTCAATTAGAAAATCCAAAATATACATCCAAACGTATAAAACAAGTCATTAATTAATAGACAATTCAATTTAAAAGAAAAAACTGTTTCTGCACTTGGCCGCTCGGTGACCGAGGGCCGAGTACTATCCGGTCACTTGGCCGAGCTATCCGGTCACTTGGCCGAGCTATCCGGTCACCGAGGGCCGAGAAATTCCCGGTCACTTGGCCGGTTGACCGAGGGCCCTCGGCCAAAATTTTCGACCGAGGGCTCAAGAACCCAGTAGCCCTCGGTCGTCCCCTCGGTCACATTTTCGACCGAGGGCTTCGACCGAGGGCCAAAAAAACCAGCCGAAAATTAAAAAAAAAAAATTGACGGGGGCAAGGTCGCGCGCAACGTACTTTTTTTCCGTCGAAACCTAGCTCTTTCCACGCATATTCCGACCTAGCTTTTCATGTAGAGAGGTTTTTGTGTGAGAAAAGTTTTTTTTTTTTAAATGGGTTTGAGTTATGGAGGGTTTGAGGTGGTAGAGGGGATATGCATTCATGCATGCATTTACACCCCCACCAACCTCAAAAAATCTGATTTGTGTAAGGGGTGGGCCCCACAGAAATTCTTTTTTGTTTTTTTAATGTATTTTAATTGATTTTTATGTTATTAAAAAAGAGAAAAGAAAAGTAAGGGTATATAAGACTTTTCCTTTTCATTTTGTGTAGAATGGGTGTAGTTTTATATGTGGGTTCAAAAATAGTAGATGTTTTATATTTGTGTATGAAAAGTGGTATTCCCACATTTATATATACATTTCCCAACAATGCAGGTACAATTTTACTTGTGTAGGTCCCACCACTATACACATTTTTATTTTTATTTACATACATATATCCTTAAAGAATTAATAAAAATAAATAAAAATATGACAAATTTTGCCCACAATTGCAATTGTACCTAGAATCAATACTTTGATACTTTTTTTTTTGTGGGAATACCGGATTCAGGACCACCTCATAAAATAAATAAGTTCTGAGGCCCTGTCTATAAAAGTAGAAGTTTTATAGGCAATTGGTTAGGAAAAGTCTACAATACCCTCGCTGTTTAATAAATGAAGTATAAACTGAATATGTAATTTAAAAGAGAATTTCTCTTTTAAAAATTAATAATAAAACTCCAATACAATTTCAGACTATCCACGGTTAAAGTATGCAGTTAGACTATGCACGATAATAAGACACCGTGACATCATTCACGATTATCATACGCCGTGAGTTCATCCACGATATATAGACACCGTGAGACCATCCACGATAAATGGACACCGTGAGTTCATCCACGATAAAGAGAGACCGTGTGACCATCTACGATAAATGAACACCGTGAGAACATGCACGGTAAATGGACATCGTGAGGACATCCACGATAAATAGAGACCGTGTGACCATTCACAATAAATTGACACCGTGAAACCATATAAGATAATTGCACACCGTGAGCTCGTCCAGGAAAATCGCACGCCGTGAGACAGTACACGATAACTTGACACCGTGTGCTCATCCACGATAGTTGCACGCCGTGAGACAAATCACGAGAAATGGACAGCGTGATACATACACGATAAGTCAACTCCGTGAGACCATCAACGATAATCATACGTCATGAGACCATCCACGACAGTCATACGCCGTGTGAATAGCCACGATAAATGGGCGCTGTGGCATCGTACACGATAATTAAAAGCGACTGTGATAATTTTGATTGAGAATATGAAATTGGACAAATTTAAATTTAAATCTTATAATTGAGAACAATTGATGAATCAAAACTCTAAACCCTAAAACTTGAGAACAATTGATGGATCAAAACTCTAAACCCTAAACACCATCGGTCAGCGTAATACAAAAAAGATGAGCAAACAAAAAGAATAACAAAGCACACAGTGAATCTCCTCTTTTGACATTTGGTCAGCAGCACAGATTTTTTAGCCTCAACCAGAAGTGAAACGGCGATGGAAGACCTAATTGGTGATTTCGACGGAGATAAGGAACTCAGGTGTTCCCGAATCATTCCAGCCGAAACCCCGAATCATCTCTGGTGGAAGATAATTCAGGGGAATGATGCTTTTATTTTGGAAACTCGAGTATCTCGATACAGTAATGAAACTATGAAAATCGAAAAAGTGAGGTGATAAGTACTGCTCCATGAAAAAAGCAGAACAATACAGAAAAATGGATTATTAATGGGTATAGAAAAATAGAGTTCTTTCGTTCGTATTTATAGGCTTAATATTCTGATCTAATTTAAGTCATCCAACCACCAGGATTTCAATCGTTCCGCGAAACGATTCAACTGCCATCTTCACTTATTAATTACTAGTGTTAATAAAATTAAAATTTATAAAAAATCACCCCATTAAACACACTATCCATTAATTTGATATGACCATTCAATTCAGGGAATTGATGCATCTCTGTTCTGAGTCATCCCACCGCCGAATTTCAATCATTGCACGAAACGACTCATCAACTCCCAACCACACCCACTAAACACAATGCGATTAATTAATTAAGAAAATAAATAAAACCCTAGAACTGTGTCGCCGTGCGGTTACCACGGTGGATTGTAACACCGTGCAAATGTATTCGATAGAAAATCCTAAAACCTAATGTGTTGTCGTGGTTAGATCACGGTGGATTGTAACACCGTCGTATGATATGACCATTCAATTCAGGGAATTGATGCATCTCTGTTCTGAGTCATACCACCGCCGGACTTCAATCGTTGCACGAAACCTCTCATAAACAGATCAACTCCCAACCACTACCATTAAACACAATGCGATTATTAAATTAAGAAAATAAATAAAACCCTAGAACTGTGTCGCCGTGGGGTTCCCTCAGTGGATTGTAACACCGTGCAACTGTATTAGGTAGAAAACCTTTAAACCTAATGGGTAGTCGTGGTTAGATCACGGTGGATTGTGTCACCGTGGAACGGAAAATAAATTTCAATGTCGCCGTGGATATTTCACGACGACAGAATATATACACCGTGAAATATATTATTAAACCGTGCAATAAATTACGGAGCTATATCACCTTATACCAATGCACGGTTACACACACCCGTATTCAATACGAATTTGGTTTATCCCGATAGAATTTGGGTTTCAATACGAATGAGAAACGTGTGAACATGATTAATAAATGACGGTGATATTATAATATTTTAATGATAAATTAAGGAAAAAGTACAGTAAAGATCGATGGTTCAAAACCATAAACCCTAAACCCTAAAACCTATTTTGAAAAATTGATGGATCAAAACCCTGAACACTATCAATCGAAAAGTAGCAACATCTTGAGGAAACTCTACTGGACGGTGAAAAGAAAATAAAATTAAATTTTCACAACATGAAAATCTCCTCTCAATACAACTAGAAGATTAGTACTTGAGCCGTTTGAGCCTGGACCATGAATCGTTAGGAAGCCATTCGAAGTCGGACGACATAACGGTAAGAGATCCCGACCAATCCTCATATCGAGCTGCCCAGGAAGAAGAGTACAAGCTGCCAAAAAAATAGGGTCTGGGCAGGATATATCGAAAAGGGATTTCTTCCGCTGGCAGATAAGAAGATGGTTAATGGCCGATAAGAAGATGGTGAATGATGGTTTTCTTTTGGAAACTCGAGTATCTCAATACAGTAATGCATCTGTGAAATTCAAAATTGTGAGATGATAACTGATACATGATAAAACAAACAAAAAGGAGTATCAATGGGTATAGAAAAATGGAGTTTTTCCGTTCGTATTTATAAGCTTAATATCCTGATCTAATTTAAGTCATCGCAGCACCCGGATTTCAATCACGAAACGATTCAACTGCCAACTACGCTTATTAATTATTCGTATTAATAAAATTAATAGTAAATCACCCCATCCAATGCTCCAAATCCATTAATATGATATGACCATTCAATTCAGGGAATCGATGCGTCTCTGTTCTGAGTCATCCCACCGACGGATTTCAATCGTTGCACTAAACGACTCAACTCCCAACCACGCCCATTAAACACATTGCGATTAATTAATTAAGAAAATAAATAAAACCCTAAAACTTGTGTCGCCGTGGGTTCCCTCGGTGGATTGTAACACCGTGCAACGGTATTAGGTAGGTAGAAAACCCTAAAACCTAATGTATCGCCGTGGTTGGAACACGGTGGATTGTAACACCGTGGAAGGCTCATAAATGAGAAATTAAACCCATAGAATAGCGTCGCCGCGGGGTTCCCTCGTTGGATTGTGACACCGTGCAACGGTATTAGGTGTAAAACCCTTAACATAATGTGTCGATGTGGTTTGAGCACGGTGGATTATAACACCGTGGAAGACTCATAAATGAGATAAAACACAGAACAGTGTCGACGTGAGTTCCTCGTTTTCGAATACACCGTGAATTAATTGCACAACGTGAAATAAGGGGGTGAAATAATTAACCCAGCTTACAAACATGTATTCAACACAATAATAATACACAGTAGACCATGATTTGTTTTATCAAGGAATGCAGTAGGGTGGAAGACGGATCGAAATAAATGAAAATACAGTCGAAGTGTGTTCATTACAATATTAATAATGGGAAACCAAAAAGAAAAATTATTAAACAATTTAAACTTAACAAAAATAGTCTTATTACAATTGATGGATCAAAACCCTATTGAGAAGTACAATTGATGGATCAAAACCCTATTGAGAATTACAATTAATTGATCAAAACCCTATTGGGAATTACAATTGATGGATCAAAACCCTAAACCCAGAACCATATCGAAAAGTATTAACTTCTTATTTAAAGAGACTTGGATGAACAAAGAAAAAAAAAAGAAATCCAATCCGCCTCAGAATCTACTCTCTGGATGGGAAGCAATTCGAAGACCTTCTTTTTCTTTGGCCTCAATCATAGCCTGTTATGATCTCCAACATATGGCCAGATTCACCGCTACGGAGAAAGTGTCACTTGATAAGATCCGTATCTAACAAAGATACTCGAGATGTTTTGGAAACTCGAGTATCTCGTTACCGGACTGCAGCTATGAATTTGAAAGATGTGTGGTGAAAACCGCTCCATAAGAAAAAAAAACGCAGAAAACATAAGAAAAAATTGGGTATAGAAAAAAAAGGGTTTTTTCGTTCGTATTTATAGGCTCGATTTTCTGACCTAATAAAGTGATCCCGCCGCCGGCTTTCAATCGACTCACGAAACGACTGACCTCTAAACTACGCCCATTAAACACATTACGATTAATTAATTTATTATTTAAATAAAAACCTAGAACTGTGCCTCCGTGGGTATTTCACGGTGGATTAAATCGCCGTGTCGCGGTCACTGTGACTTTGGTAGCGTGACTACAACTCTGAATGGGTCGTCGTGATGGTATCCCACGGTGCGTAAGCCGTGGTATGTTCATATATGACATAGAAAACTTAATTCCCCATCCACCACGATATCCATTAATTAGATATGACCGTGAAATTCAAAGAATTTATGATGAGTGTCTGTTCTGATCCTCCGCCGGATTTCAATCGTCTCACGACACCCAACCCAACTTCCAACTACGCTCATTGATGGTCCAGATATGATATGATATGACCATTCAATTCAGGGAATTGATGAGTATCTATTCTGAGTCACATCGTCGCCGGATTTAAATCGTTTCACGAAATCACTCAATTCCCAACCACCCCCATTAAACACATTGCGTCGTGGGTTTATTACAGTGGATTTCCTCACCGTGTAACGGTTACCGTGACGGTCTATGTGACACTGATAACCCTTGATAAAAACCCTTACCCACCGTCGCCGTTGGTATCTCACGGTGTATTGTGAAACCTTTATTAGTTTATTAACCCCTCAAATACCCACTTTTGGAGTGTATACATAAGCACCGTTAGACGCTGAAAACCCTAATTTTTATAAAATCAAATTTCATATTCAATGGTCACCCCAATCCCGATTTGTAGATTCTTCAAAGTTCTGAACACCGTTGATTTCCGTGAAGTTTGTCGTTTACCTTCTGATTTTGCTCATGAACATGAGTATCTGGCAGGCAGGGCTAATTTGCTTGGAGATTGTGAGACACTCGCCTCATTTGTAATCGCTCGTGCCCCGTGGTCCGTGGAAATTTCTTGGGTCAACGGTTACGTGTGCTTTCATCGTGGCTGGACCGATTTTTGCACGGCTCATCATCTTAAATTCGGTTATTTTTTGTTTTTTCACTACGCCAAGAAATTGGGTCCTTTCTTTGTCAATGTCTACAATAAAGATGGTCTCGAGATTCTGAACTTTTCCGATCCTAATGCCCCTGGAGACCCCCTTCTGCCGACCATATCTAAGGTTGTAGAAGAGATCCTGTTTGAGAAGGTGGTGGAAGTGGTGTAGCTCTCGGACGATGAGGACGATATGGACGATGAAGCAGACGATAAGGACGAAACGACTGATGAAGGCGATGACGAAGATGGCGAGGATGATGAACCATGAATGCAAAGAATGTTTCTTTCTGCGTTTTGTTTATGAATAGTATGTTTTTATTTTTGCTTTTACAGTATGTTTTTCTGGTTTCGTAGCTACTACACTACGTAGTCTACGTTATAATACTGTACTAGTGCTTGTTTTTCTTTGTTAATATATTTCGACCTTCTCCCATCGTGCACGAGTAACCGTGTGACTTTAGCGTTTGAAGATATTACCGTGCGCCAAGGGTCGTGTGATTGAACCGTGGCAAAAGGCAACAGTCCTCTCTTATTTGTTTTTTTTTTTTTTTTTGGTTTTTGGGAATCCCGGTAATTTAATTTATTAAATATTAAAAGATGAATAAAAAGGTTGAATAAACCTGCGGCTTCAAAAGTTGTTCTGTTCACTGACAAAACCCTGCCACGTAAGTATCTGTTTACATACTTACATTGATTTGACCGTCGCACGGTACTCTATCACGGTGAGGTCTCACGACATTACCGTGTGAGTATTAACAATGACGTTTTCACGTGATTCTTGCACAATCGCGATAATCTTTTTGGCAAAATGCTTAAGCAAAGTTACTTTCCTATGGAATTGATTATATTGAACCTAAAAAATTCCGCAATAATCCTTCAAACGATTAAATTTGACATACCATGTGCAATATGATCACACTTGAGAGTAAATTGTTACCAATGAACTACACATCTCTTGAATTTGAGACATGCACTAATGCAAATCGCATCGTACGTCTTTAATTTCAAATACCATACGTCTCACAGCCTGAAACATGACCCCGTTGATGGTAACGACGCCTTAAAAGTGTATACAAACGATTGACGATCGTTTTTTTGCGGGTTGAACAAGCCACGGTGTAGATGTATTGATGACCATGTAACGCCGTGCAGATACAACCGTGAAACTAAATGACCGTGCGAAACGGCTTCCATCCTCTCATTTATTTTCCGGTGTTTTAACTCGAATTTTAAATAAAAGAATAAAGGATGACTATACCCGCCTGCAAAAGCTGTCCTGATAACTGACACCACTAATATTTCGCGTGCATCGGTTATCCCGCTCCAATACGAAAATACGCCATCTAAAAAAAGAACTCGTTCAATTTCAAAAATGTTTAAAATTGATTTGATAACCACATGGTGTTGTATCACGGTGACGTCTCGTGAGATCACCGTATGAGTATGAACACTCACGTTTTAGTGTGATTCTTGCACAATCGTAATAATCTTTTTGGCTAAATGCCTAAGCAAAGTTAATTTTCTATGGAAATGATTATATTTAACCGAAAAAATCCACAATAATCTATCAAACGATTAAATTTGACATACCATGTGCAATATGATCACACTTGAGAGTACTCCAAATTGTTACCAATGTTAACTAAACATCTCTTGAATTTGAGACATGCATTAATACAAATCACATCGTACGTCTTTCATTTCAAATATCATACGTCTCAATGGCAGAAATATGAACTCGTTGATGGTAACGACGCCTTAAAAGTGTATACAAACAATTGACAATCGTTTTTTTCGGGTTGAACAAGTCACGGTGAAGATGTATTGATGACCATGTATCATCGTGCGTATACAACCGTGAAACTAAATGACCGTGCACAATATACGTGTTACGGAGCCGTGCGTAAAACGGCTTCCCCCTCTCATTTATTTTCCGATGTTTTAATTTGAATTTTAAATAAAAGAATAAAAGATGAATACCCGCCTGCAAAAGCTGTCCTGATAACTGACACCACTAATATTTAAGTACACGTGCATCGGCTAACCCGCCCCAATCCTAGAAACGAAAATACGCCATCTAAAAAAAGAACTCGTTCAATTTCAAATATTTTTAGAATGGATTTGATAACCACACGGTGTTGTATCACGGTGACGTCTCGTGAGATCACCGTGTGAGAGTGAAGACGTATTTAAATTCAAATACAATAACCGTCGCCGTTGGTATCTCACGGTATATTGTAAAACCGTGCCACGGGGCATTGGTATACCGTGAAATCTTTATAGATGACATTATTAAAACACTGTCGTGAATTGTGAACATACACGACCGAAAGTACACACGGTAAATTTACACCGTGCGATATATCACAGTCGTGGTTCGTGCTGATACAAGACCGTAAGTGCACACGGTGATCAACAATTTTTTTTTAGATACAGTCAATCAGTCATCAACCACACGGTGATAAACACACTGTTATACATACAACGGCATACAGTATATAAAAAGTTTACTCTCTTGCAAACCAAAACGAAACCAACTGTTATCCATACCTTAATCAAAAAGGGAGTTCAATGTCTTTGCAGGACATCCAAAATATCTTCATTGCTATGTTTTTTCTGACAGTCTTAATATCGATGTCGTCCGCGTTACGATACAATGATGGGTCGGTGAGCAATTGTTCCAAATACATTGCGCAGAAAGGACCGCAAGAGTGGTTGTCATCTTGGGCAAATTGTTCTTCGGCTGGCATGACCTTGAGCTTGAAGTCTTCCGTTTTTACAAGTAATCTTTTTTCTTTCCCAGTAACCTGTTTTCTCCAACATTCGAGGTAAGACCTTCAACAAACACTTGAACTCGGGGGCGCGAGGGTTCACACCAGGCTCATAGTTATGAGCTAACGAGTCATACAGCTCGACAGTCCAATCATCAAAACACATTCGAACTACGACCCAATGTTCCGGAAGATGACAAACCATGACGGCCTTCACATAAAACAAGTAAACGATATCAAGAGTGCTTAATTAGTGTTCAGAGTTTGTGATTTAGGGTATATGATTGTAGTACTGACGTGGGTTTTTCTGAACCATTCCACATCGTCATTTAAACTGGCTGGGACTTCCCAATTTGGATTGTTCAATGATTTGTAAGCAAGTTTGAAGCAAAACCGAAAAAGTGCAACGAAAATATATAAGGTCATAAGTGAGCTAGATTTTATTGAGTTCATACCACGGAGTCTGTGAAAACTTACAAAATAGTTTGGGGGTAAAATTACGAAGGATTCCTGAGGCCACTTTTCCTTTTCAGTTTTTAACTCCACGTAACTGCAGAAGGTAGTCATCACCTGATATAAAAATACTAGTTGGTAAGTATATAAACTTTATTTCTGAATTATACTACTATATACCTTAAATTTACAATGGTTACCTCCCCGTCGAAGTCCCAATCCACGTTTTCAATGTCAAGAAACGTTTTCCGTTTCACGGTAATATGCGTGCCACGGAAATTTACACAATCGACAGAAGATTTGGTCCATTTGGATGGTCTCAGAAATGACCGATATGCTTTTACAACGGCTTCAAGTCCTTCACTGGGAGAAAGTGGTGTCTTACCATGAGTTTGGGGAGCATTTTTCGCCACTTCAGGCTTACGAGTTCTCAGCCTACGGGGAGAAATAATTGGCCTACCAACATTTTCGCATGCATCTGTGATTGCAGTTGATTGAACACTTTCTGCGTGATCAACCGCCGCCAAGTGATCAGCTGCAGCGGTTGTCGAGGCGACGACACTGGCCACATCAGCTACCATCCCGGTATCAACTGTTGGCGATAGGTCAATGTTTTCTTCGACTTCTCTGACAGGGATTGTCGGTTCTAGAACACTGGCTTCATCTGCTGAAATATGTCCAACAATAGACATCACTAATTCGTTGGGATCAGTGGTTTGGCCGACTTCAACGGTATCAGAAACAGGGACTGTGAAAGTTTGGTCGTTGGCTTCATCAGCAACAATGTTTGGTCTAGTGGGTTGGACGACTTCCACGTAATCAGAAACAGGATCTTACTCCGGTTGAACGTGGTTGTTTTCGACTTCTCCGGCAGCAACTGTCTGATTTTTGACGTCGGCTTCTCCGGCAGCCTCACTCGCTGTATTATTATCTGATGTGATCGGCGATACAGGTCGGCGCAGATCTCTCGGCGACTCATGCAGAGACGCGCTCTCATGAAGTTGTTGTGGAGTGATGCCTTTAATCCGCTCAAAGATATATCCAGCAAAATCTGCAATCAATCCTTCATCAGACAAAATCCGTTCATGATCGGCTCTCAATCTGGCCCTCAAAAGCCCAGTCAGTCGTCTGTCCAACTCAGAAGCATCTTCATGTGGGCAACAAAGTGTACGCCGACAGCACACAGGCCTACAACACACATGCCCACTTGGACCAGGAGTACTCTGCTCAGAAGCACGTCGTCTGCGTGATCTAGAAACGGGCATTTCAATATCTGTGGCTGCAGAACGCTTCTTCTCCGGATTTTGTTTGGCTTTCGTTGCATTACCGCCATTGCGTACTGGGCGATTGTACTCAACATGAAATGGTCTGTCATGTACAGAAGGGTAACACTGTTTATTTTTCTCTTCATCAGTAGGAATCAAGGTTTCATGAACAACTTCAATCTGAAACTTATCAACACAGAGTATTAATATTCCACCGCGTGAAACAAATACTATTACTAGCAAAATATAAGTAGGAGTAGATGGTTGCGTACCTCTCCTTGGAAGAAAAGATCATCGCAATCAGTCTTTGTTGTAGATGTACTCCACATCAAACAACGTGGCACTTTCATATTCAGATCACGTTGACCACATAACTGACCGATATTCGGAACGGACTCGAACATCCAAATTATAAAAGCCCAACTGGGGCCATAGACGTGGTACGAAGTTTTTTCTGCTAATTCAGGGTCCATCGCTGTTGTTTCGAGGTAGTAGCTCAGAGCCTGGTAGGAATAAGCGCCCCATGGAAAACTCTGCCACTTTTTCGGCTCATCCACTAATGCCCATGCCCAGTCCTCGACATACATTTCAGCGGATCGACAAAGAAAGAAGGAATAGTAGACGATGAGATTGGCGACTTTAATGTAATCCTCCAACGAGGCAGGTTGTTCCCCATCGAAGAGTTGTTTGGCCGCAAATAACTTGCGTAGATCATTTCTTCTTACACGCTTCCCACCGAATAGTCGCTTATTTAAGCTAACTGGAGCAAACTGGGGTGTGGCATGGATTTCAAATTTATCGTAGATGCCGAAATTCAGTCCCGTTACAATGGCATAAGCGGCGGGTGTGAGTTTCGCAGTCTTACCACCGACGTAGAACCAATGCTCCTTCTCCGGTATTGACGGACCTGACAACTCTCGACATACGAGGTGATGCAAAAAATTAGTGCTTGATTTGGCAGTAAATCTTATTCCCAGGACACTTTTCATGTAAGGCAGCGCAAAAAATCGCGAACTGCGACGGCATCACCCCCGATAT
Source organism: Euphrasia confusa (assembly GCA_954870475.1). Classification (NCBI taxonomy): domain Eukaryota; kingdom Viridiplantae; phylum Streptophyta; class Magnoliopsida; order Lamiales; family Orobanchaceae; genus Euphrasia; species Euphrasia confusa. The sequence goes on along the minus strand of OX940949.1, from coordinate 47,386,061 downwards.
CTTTTATTATCTCCGTGATCAGTTCCGGAATTTCGTAGCGAGTATACAAATTGAGGCTTAAAGTGACCGACTGCAGATTGGTTGGTCTCTTCCATTCAAATCCAGACTGAAATATGAAATAAATAAATAAGAATTAAAGGATAAAAAATGAGAAATATAACGACACGGTGAAATTACACCGTAAGAAAAAAAAACCATAGAATATCATGGTGTAAATTCACCGTGAACATACAAAACGGTGTTTTACCACGGTGTACATTACACACGACCTTGAACATATGGTGAATATGTTTTTCCACGTGGATCGTGCTCGTACAAGACCGTAAGTACACATACACCGTGAAATAAAACACTGTCGTGGATCGTGCTCGTACAAGACCGTAAGTACACACGGTAAATTTACACCGTGAGATGAATCACAGTCGTGGATCGTGCTCGTACAAGACCGTAAGTACACATACACCGTGAAATAAAACACTGTCGTGGATCGTGCACGTACAAGACTGTAAGTACACATACACCGTGAAATAAAACACTGTCGTAGACCGTGCTCGTACAAGACCGTAAGTACACATACACCGTGAAATAAAACACTGTCGTGGATCGTGCACGTACAAGACCGTAAGTACACATACACCGTGAAATAAAACACTGTCGTGGATCCTGCTCGTACAAGACCGTAAGTACACATACACCGTGAAATAAAACACTGTCGTGGATCGTGCACGTACAAGACCGTAAGTACACATACACCGTGAAATAAAACACTGTCGTGGATCGTGCTCGTACAAGACCGTAAGTACACATACACCGTGAAATAAAACACTGTCGTGGACCGTGCTCGTACAAGACCGTAAGTACACATACACCGTGAAATAAAACACTTTCGTGGATCGTGCTCGTACAAGACCGTAAGTACACACGGTAAATGTACACCGTGAGATGAATCATAGTCGTAAATCGACAAGACCGTAAGTACACGCAGTGTATGTCACCTGATTTACATGTTTTTCTGCTACTTTTCCTATGATGTTTTGTGTCGTCTCATGCCATTTTGTGTCATTATTGTGCATCATTCTCATGATTCTCGGTAGGTTTGATGTGTTGTGAAGTGTGCAGGTGTATGAGCATGTTCGATGCGAAAAGAGAAAGAAAACGAGTTAAAATCGGTAAAAGTGATTTGGCCGACGAACGACCGAGATTGCGCTGCGAACTTGGAGAGCTCGGTTCTCCCAGCTCCGACCACCTAAATGCATGGTCCATACCTTGTCGGAAAGCTCTCGAAGAGATGTACGAGGCCCTGCAAGTTTATTACCATATATCCCAGTAATATAGTAGCAGTCCTCGAGTTAGCAGCCCAGTACGCAACTTCCCGGAGTGTAGGTGCAGCGAACTTGGGGAGCTTGGTTCTCCCAACTCCGAACACCTATACCGATGATCTATATCTCTACGGAAAGCCCTTGGAATGATATACATGGACCAGCCATGCAAGCGCTCGCTCTCCATCCAGGCGCCCGCTCGCGACCACCACCAGGCGAGCGCCTGGCACACAAGCGGTCGCCTGCGCTTAACTTCAGAGACGCGATTTTCAGACCAAGCGCTCGCCTCCGAGCTGAGCGCTCGCCTGCCTGCCAGCGCGAGCGCGCGCCTCCTCTGCCTGGCGGTCGCCTGGTGCCTTGTCCAGATGTTGACCGTGTATTTGACCTCGTTTTTGTCGACTTATAAATAGAGTTTCGATCTGGACAATAGACACACACTTTTCACTTTATTTTCCTGCACTTTTGGAGAGCAGGGGAGACTCATTTTCTTAGGTTTTTGCTTTCAATTTTCTTGCTTTTTACTTCGTGGATTCAATCTGTTCTTGCTCCGATCTTGGTTATTTCTTTTGAACAAGTACTCTAGTAAGTAATTTTCCCTTTCATCTTTAGTTTTATTTTTCGTTTCTATTGCTTGTCGTTATTCCCTTCTTGTTCGTTTATTTGTTTTTTATTATGAATTCGTATAACATTAATTGTTTCGCAACCTTAGTTATGAGTAGTTAATCATCTTTCTAGGGTTAGGGGAATCCAAACTTGAATTAGGGGTTAGAGATTTACGAGTGCAACTTAGGTGTTCGATTAAATGACAACTTGATTTTTAATGATTGTATGAGGCTTATGGGCAATTACATGACCTAGATTAATCGAACTCACTAAAATCAACCGGAGACGGACATTTTAGTATAATTGTTTTTCGTAAATCGACGTCCCGAAATTTATGTTTGTTGAACCCGAAACCCTAGTCTTTCTCTATTTTCATTTAATCGTATTAATATTGCTTCTTGTTTAATTTCAGCTTCTTAATTCTTAGTTAATTTAGTTTAAAACAAAACCAACAAAATCACGCATTATGATATACACTTCTTCCTCTTTTCTTCGTTGCAAACATAAAAACATTTTTACGGGCCGATTGTAATGTTCCTCGTGAGATCGACTCGGGCGAATTGCTTCGGCAATAAGTTCGGTTATTTTTATTTGATTTTTGACGCACTACAACGTCTTGTCAAATTGGCGCCGTTGCCGGGGAACACTTTAGGCACAAGTATTAGTGTTTGAGTGTTTGCACTTTTTATTTTTTTTATTTTTTTAATTTATGATTATTATTTCTCCCACCGGTGCGTTTAATGTTTTTCTCAAGTGTTTTTGTTAGCAGTGATGAATACATTTAATAACTATACGTGGGAGAACACATGGCCTCAGACGAGCACTTACTACGAGCCTTCCCAATATGACACGACAACACATTTTGGCTCTGAGTCTCAAGCATACAATCCGGAGTGGCATTCTAATCAGAGTTATTATACTGATCCGCCTCAACAACAATGGGATCCACAACAATGGCCTCAACAACAATGGCCTCCTCAGAACATGGTGCACCCTCCACATTATTCTATGCAACCTGAGCCTCCATACAAGCCATCGTTGGATGACGTTTTTCAAGATTTCATGCAAACGGCCAACCATATAATGAAATCAAATGAAGCGTCGATCAAAGCGAATGAAGTGACGATGACCAGAAATGCTCAAGCAAATTTGGCATACCCTCCACCGTATTCGATGCAACCAAAGCCGTCATATAAGCCATCTTTGGAGGACACTTTCCAGGATTTCATGCAGATGGCCGAACGAGTCATGAAAGCAAACGAAGCATCAATAAAGGCGAATGAAGTTAGATTGACAGAGAGTATCGAAGCGGAAGCGAGGTCTAAGGTCATAGGAAATATGATCGATAAGATGTGCAATCAAAGCGAGTGGGTACACGAGGAAGAGAATCTCCAAAGTGACTACGACTATGATGAAGTTGCACCGAATGTGGTCGAGGCTAAAGTGGAGCATATGTACGACAATGACCTGAATTTGGAGGAAGATGATGAGGAAGAGACGATTGGGATTATGGTGTTTGACGAGCCCGTATGCTTGTCGTTAAGGGCAAACAAGCTGTCAAAATGATAATTATATTTAGCCAGTACTCTTATTACTACAAAACGTAGATAATGGCAAGTACGTGGGGTCGGTCCCACAAGGAGGCAATTACAGTAGGTGATCTCGGCTTTGCCCAAGGGGTTGTCACAAAAAGATTTGATTTTGGGGTGCTGTGGGCACAGCGGTTTTGCAATCGTTTCAACACTTTGACTTACTACGGCTAACCAAACTAACATGCAAATAAATAAAACTAAAAGTAAACAAACCAAACACTCAGATCTAACAGAATACTAAAAGGAAAAAAACTTAAATCAAATAGGAAACAAAGCATCCGGGCAGACGACTTCACTCAGGATCGTTAGGGCAAACTACCGTTCATTGGCACTAAAGATTTTTACCAGCGGTTTGTCAGCAGTTATAGGGTGCAAAAACAAAAGTGGTCCTATTGCGTCACGCCCAGCAATTGCCCCACCCCTTATCTATCCTTACTGTGTAAAGAGAAAGCTAGTTATCACTATGCCTAAACCCCCTGGATCTGAACAATTCGATGACCTATGCGACCAAACATGGATCGAGTTTGCCCAAACCCGCATTACCCTCTAGACAGACCCGCTCGGCCAATAGCATGCTCGAAACATACGACCGCATCTCCTGCAAGTTCTAGTGTTATGCCCGCAACAATACTACAAGGTACATCTATGCGGTTTGCCAATCACCAGTATCCCAGTTTGTAAAGGTTCACTAGTGGTCGTCCTAGTTAGCCCAAACTCCCCAGAAATAAAACTTAAACAACTTTGCCTCGGGAACAAACACCCAACCGGTTAGTTCAGCCCCTCCAGCCTCACGGCCTAACTAAACCCTAATTTCACCTTCGATCCGTCCCTGCCCAGATGCAAAATTACTTAGCTACTCATACAGAAATTAAGAAACGAAATAATTAAGGGAAAGCAAACTATATTAATCATAGCTTCAAATCGATAATCGTTTTTGAAGGAAATCAAAGTACGGAATTAAAACTTAAAAACATAAAAACATGAAATTGTTTCTCGACCCGAAGGTCGGATCTACTCAAAACAAACAAGAGACTCGGACGAACAGCTCCGATCTCTCTCCGGCGACTCCGGCGGCGATGGCGAACTGCGGGACCGGCGGCTCTTCCGGTGAATCGGTGCGTAATGTGTTGTGTCTTTGCTGCCCGTCGCGCCCCGCCTTTTAAAGACTTCAATTTTGAATTTGAATCTGCGGCTGTTTCTCCTTCCCTAAAGAATAGGCGTCAGCGGTCAAAGGAGTTGGGGCTAAGTCAGATCCCCCGAATCCAGGGATTCTGGTATGCTGCCAGCTTGCCCGCAGCAAATCCCCTGTCTGCCGCGTCTTCTGCCCAAACTGAAATTTTGCAGGTATTTCTTCTCCTTCACAGATGGTCGGACCAGGCACGGTACTTGGTAATTCTGGTTCTTCTGCTTCGTGACCTTACCCATTTGCCCGATGTGGTCAAACTGTTGCTTGTCACTACCGCTCCGGAACTTTGCCCAAAGAAGGGGATTTCCTTGCCTCTTTTGCCCAGTGCGCCACCTGTTACCTGCATCGCCACACACTCTGCCCAAACACCTAATTGTGCCCTCCCAGACACGTTAACGACTCGAACTGACTCAATAAAGGGTGTAAAAGTGCTCTAAGATGAGCAAATAAAATGGCTCATCAGAACCGCACACACTTGGATATGCTTGTCCCCAAGCGTGGGCTCTGATTTGCCTGACTCAAGACCAAAGTGAAAACAGAAATGAAAGAAGTAGGGAGAAATAAAGCAAAGGACTTTAGCATGATCAGTACAGGGCATAGTACATACAGATAACACAAAATTCAAGTGAAGACAAAAATAAGTCAAGAGTCTGTTCAAGGTCTTTGGGTTCACTCCCTCACAGTGTTTCTCTCTTTTCAGTGTATGGGTTCAATGACACTCATTTTCTGCTGTGATTCCACTTTGCCTAAATTTGCCTTATTGCTAATCTGAGTTTGTTTTAACTAAGCAGGGGGGTTATCAAACGGGGCTTTTATTGGGTTGTAGTGTTGGGCTCATATGGGTAGATTTTGAGGAGTAGGCTCTGTTTGGGCATAGGGCTTTTTGATGTTAGCCTCTTCTCTGCCACTTCGCCCCTTTTCTTACGGGCCATAGCACAACAACTATTTATTCTATTTTTTTTCTTTTTTTTTTTTATATTATTATTATTATTTTTTTTTTTCAACACTATGCCCTAACTCCCTCTTATCTCTCTGGCTGCCTATGTAATGTGGGCATAATACCAGATGGGTTCACAAAGAATACTCAATCAGGCTCAAAAGGGGCTAGCAAGGGACAGTGTTATTTATTTAAGCAAAAAGGAAACAAGAAAATGCCCTAATCATCTAACAACCCTACTCAGTCAAACTACTCATTTCAGCAAACAGGCAAAGACAAGCATTGTAAATATCACAGCAGACTCTCAAAGAAAGAAATCATATATTAATGTTGGCTCAATTCTCACAGTTTGCCTAGAACAGTTCCATCATCCCTATTTCATGCATCTTAACTATAAAGTTTGAGTTACTGTATGTACGTTTGCCCAAAGTGATCACATAATCATGCTGACTCGATTAGAAACAGGGGTTTGCCCTTTCCCTTTCCCCCCTCACACACTTTGCCTGGGCAAAGTGTGCAAAAGTAATAAGATTGGTAGGGGCTACCCACGACCAGACTGTGACTCTAAAAGTTTGGCGCACCTGCCCCCTCACACACTTTGCCTGGGCAAAGTGTGTCAGCAGGGAGATCAACCTAGTCTCCCCCGAACCAAAATGACTCGGGGGTGACTTTAACAAAAACAAACAAAAATAAAAAAATAAAAAAAAACTAAAAACTACTAAAAACAAGGGAGGGTACAAATTAGGAGGTGGAGGCAGGTGTGTACCTCAATCCACAGTAGTCAAAGTATGCGATCATCATCGCCTTCACATCCTCGAACGCCTTCTCAATCTTGTCCAAACGAGCCTCGATGGCTCCCTGTCTCTCTGCAACTTCCTCTTTGGCCTTAGCCTCTGCAATCGGATCTCTCGCCTCTGCCTTCATCGCAACTGGTTTCTCCTCCAGGAACTTCACACTGCCGTCACTCAAAGGGACTATGTCCTGCATGCGCTTGAAGCACTGGATGTCAAACTTGCCCTCCACCATCATCTCCAACTCTTTGCCCTTCTTGATCAGGTTCATCTTGGCCGCGTACATCATCGGGAAATGGGCCAGTGAAAGGCGCTGGAGAGGATGGGTATGCAACCACTTCATTTGGACAGAGAGGCAAGAACTGAAGTGGAGCCTGATCTTCTGAGTCATGCACCATAGTATGCCCAGCTCGAGATGGGAAATAGCACTGCTGGTGTCGATTTTGCCGAAGAAATTGATGGTCAGGATCCGGTGGCAAACCCTGAGTGCATGGCTCTTCAAATGGATTGACTTGGTGCTTTGCCCCACGAACTCGCCTCCTTTGCCCAGCTGCTTCCAGATCTTTTGCAGCTCCTTCTTTGTGTACTCTGGCAAAGCCCTCAGTGACTCCTGGTACGCCTTTGACTTCAGATCCGCAATACCTGCCATATCCAAACACAAATCAAGTTCATTACCACCAGTAGAAACAGCTTGATCAAACAACTCAAACTGGATCCCTATAACTCCCTCATCTCTGGTTTCCTTGATTCCCAGTGAACCAAAGAATTCTCGCACCACCTCCTCACTGATTTGCCCAGACCACTCAAGAAACGGCTCCCACCCTATGGCCTTGAAATACCCTCGAACCTCCTTCTCCACACCCATCAGTTTGAGCGATTCAAAACACACTGTTTTGGGGGCCGCGATTTCGCGCGCCGACGTGTCAACCGCCTTTCTCTTCTTCGTGGATGCGCGGGTCCGGCTTTTGGGGGTTTTGTAGGTCACCTCCTCCACATCGTCTTCCTCCATCGGCGTCTTACCGGCGGCCGTCGATTCCTCTTTCTCCTTGTCGTCGGAGGTGGATCCGGCAGTGGGGGTGGGAGTAACCTTCTTCTTGCCTTTGCCCGCCGCCTTTTTCTGCTTCTTTTTCGGGGGGCTATCAGCGGCGGCTTTGCCCTCCTCCTCCTGAGCGGCGGTGGCTAGGGTTTCCAGATCCTTCTCGCTGGTGGTCTTAGACTCGTCGATTTCTTTGGCCAAATCGTCGATTGGGGTGTTGTCCGTCTCCGTCGTGGCGGGGCTTGGCGGTATGGTGGCCAGGGGCACGGCATGGATGGCTTCCTCGGTGGTGGGGGATTTGGGCTTCGCTAGACTCGATTGCTTTGGTGACACCATCTTCTTCAACTTTGATGCAGCGGTTCCAATGGTTAGATCAATTAGGGTTCCAGGTGGTATTTTTCTGAGTTTGTTTTTCGCACGGGTAGATACCATGAGAGAGAAAGAGAGGATATATATTGGGGTTTTTGAATTTTGAAAATAAGGGAGTTAATGGCAGTTATCGATTTTTGTGGGGAGTGGATAGAGGCGTGATGATGGTGGAGTTGCAGAGTCCCTAATGGGACGGTTTTCAGTCCTTGAAAATCGCAACTGCCTAATTGCGTATCCCTGATTATTCTCATCTCCCTTGTATGCCCAAAGCCTCAGTCTGCCCAAAGTAAACTCCTGCAAAATCAAAAACAAACATACCCTTCCTCACGGCGTAGTCAAAGTCTCTTGTTACAAGTAGGTTTATTCCTAATCTAAATAAAGGGAAATAACAAAAAATTGACAAACATACCAGGTTGCCTCCTGGCCAGCGCCCTAGTTATAGTCCCGGGCAGGACCCAATTGCTTGGTTCGATTACTCAATCAGGGCAAGCTGCCCTTCCAGATTCTCTTGCCCAAAGTAGGGCTTCACTCTATGACCATTCACTTTGAATATGTAGTCATCATCTTTTTTGCTTTTCAACTCCACAGATCCATTTGGGCTGACATGGTGAACAAAGTAGGGGCCTTCCCACTTAGAGGACAGTTTGCCCGAACGGAACTGATTCCTGGTTTGGTACAATAAGACTAACTGTCCAGCCTCAATCTTTTTCTTCTTAATCAGTTTGTCATGGGCTCTTTTGGTCCGTTCTTTGTAGTGGGCAGCATGGTCATAGGCCTCAATGCGAAGTTGCTCCAATTCGACCAAGTCAAGTTTACGCTCGTTCCCGGCCAGATCCCAGTCAAAGTTGACCTTGTTCACAGCCCAGTGTGCCTTGTGCTCTATCTCTACGGGCAAGTGACAAGCTTTCCCAAATATCATTCGGTAGGGAGAAATGCCAAATGGAGTCTTGAACGCAGTGCGGTATGCCCATAGTGCATCATCCAGTTTGCCTGCCCAATCCTTCCCCTCTGGCCTAACTGTCTTCCTCAGAATAGCCTTGATAATCCTGTTGGAGAGTTCTGCTTGGCCGTTTGCCTGGGGGTGATAGGCACAGGTGATTCGATGAGTGACTCCATATTTTCGCAGTAGCCTCTCAATGATATAGTTGCAGAAGTGGGTCCCCTGATCACTGATAAGCGCTCTGGGCACACCGAACCGAGTGAAGATATTCCATTTGAGGAATTCAGCCACAATGCGCGAATCATTGGTGGTGGTGGCCTTTGCCTCGACCCATTTAGAGACATAATCAACTGCTAGGAGTATGTATTCCTTACCTTGTGAATTCGGAAATGGCCCCATGAAGTCTATGCCCCAGACATCAAAGATCTCTACTGGCAGTATGGGCACAGAGGGCATTTCATTGCGCTTGGTCAAGTTGCCTTCCTTCTGACACTCGTCACACCTCTTACATAGGTCATAGCAGTCTTTGAGCAAAGTGTTCTAGTAGAATCCGCAATCTAGAACCTTTTTTGCCGTTTTCCTAGGCCCAAAGTGGCCTCCACAGGGTTGCTTGTGGCAGTGATCCACTATGCCCTGCTGCTCAGACTCAGGAATGCATCTTCTAAGGACTTGGTCTTCACATCTTTTCCACAAATAGGGTTCATCCCAAACGTAGCTCCTTGCCTCGCGTTTCATCTTGTTTTTCTCATAATACGTCATGCCTTCCCTAAAAATCCCTGTAACCATAAAGTTCACAAGGTCAGCAAACCATGGCTCTTCGCCCAAAGTGGTAATAGAATATAAATGCTCATCGGGGAATGTTTCAGTGATAGGCATATCCTCTTCTTTCTGGAGAATCCTACTGAGGTGATCCGCCACCAGATTTTGATTCCCAGACTTGTCTCGAATTTCAATGTCAAACTCCTGGAGTAGCAGGATCCATCGAATAAGCCTTGGTTTAGTCTCCCTCTTTGCCATGAGGTACTTCAATGCAGCATGGTCTGTGTACACTATGGTCTTACTGCCCAGTAGATATGACCTAAACTTCTCGAAGGCAAAGACTATGGCCAAAAGCTCCTTCTCGGTTGTGGCATAGTTGCTTTGGGCAGCATTAAGGGTCTTCGAGGCATAGTAGATCACATGCCTTTCTTTCCCTTTTATTTGCCCTAGCACAGCCCCCACTGCATATCCACTTGCATCACACATCAGCTCGAATGGCATGCCCCACTCTGGTGGTTGAATAATAGGCGCTGTGACCAATCTCTCCTTCAAGTGGTTGAAAGCAGCTTTGCAGTCCTCATCAAAGTCCCATTCTACATCATTCTGAAGCAGTCTGGTCAAAGGGCGAGCAATTTGGGCAAAGTCATTCACAAAGCGTCTGTAGAAACCAGCATGCCCTAAGAACCCTCTGACTTGCTTCACATTCCTTGGATACGGTAGTTTCGAGATGACTTCGATTTTTGCTTTATCCACCTCTATGCCCTTAGCTGAAATAACGTGTCCAAGGACAATTCCCTCTTCGACCATGAAATGGCATTTTTCGTAATTCAGTACGAGGCTCTTCTCCACACACCTTTTGAGCACCATCTCTAAGTGTTCCAGGCAGGAGTCAAAGGAGTTGCCATACACGGTGAAATCGTCCATGAACACTTCAATTCCATTCTCGAGCAGGTCAGCGAAGATACTTATCATGCATCTTTGAAAAGTTCCTGGTGCATTGCAGAGGCCAAAGGGCATCCTTCTGTAGGCAAAGGTGCCAAAGGGACAGGTGAAGGTGGTTTTGTCCTGATCCTCTTGAGCAACCCATATCTGCATATACCCTGAGTAGCCATCTAGAAAACAGAAGTGCTTCTTCCCAGCCAATCTCTCTAACATTTCATCAATGAAGGGCAAAGGGAAATGATCCTTGCGGGTTACCTTGTTCAGTTTGCGGTAGTCAATGCAAACTCTCCACCCAGTTTGTAGTCGTGTGGCAATCTGCTCATTCCTTTCGTTCTCTATGACTTGAACTCCAGACTTCTTTGGCACCACATGCACTGGGCTAACCCACTTGCTGTCTGACACTGGATAGATTATGCCCACACTGAGAAGCTTTTTGATCTCTTTGAGCACAACTTCCTTCATTGCTGGATTGAGCTTCCTTTGGGGATCACGTACGGGCATAGAGTCATCTTCCAGAAGAATGTGGTGTTGGCAGATGCTTGGACTTATCCCTCTGATGTCAGCCAAAGTCCACCCTATGGCCTGTTTGTACTGCCCCAGCACATATCTCAACTTTGCCTCCTCTGCCTCTTGCAAATAGGCACTTATGATGACGGGCAAAGTGTCATTATCTCCCAAATATAGATACTTGAGATGCTTGGGCAGTTTTTTCAATTCCAGCATTGGTGGCTTTTCAAGGGAAGGCACCATGATCATTTCTTCAATCTCTATCGGTTTGCCCGGGTTGCCTTTGAAATCCTCCAGAGAGTCTAACTGCTCAATTGCTTCTTGTAATTCTTCTGGTTCGCCCTCCATATCAAACTCAGTAAGCCCTTGCTGAATGGCTATCTCAGTATGGTCATACTTCCCACATTGGAGTGCCTTTGCCTCCACTGCTTTCTCAATTTGGTCAATGTAGTGGATTTCTTCGGTGTCGGCTGGGTGCTTCATGGATTTGTAGAGGTCAAAGGTGACCGTTTCTCCTTCGAATTTGCACGTTAGCCTTCCGGTTTCACAGTCGATGTGGGTCCTTGCTGTTTTGAGGAACGGTCTGCCCAATATCATCACAGGGGCTTTACTTGATCTGCCCATATCGAGTACATAGAAATCAGCAGGAAATATCAACTCTTCCACTTTGACCAGGACATCTTCCAGTATGCCCTCAGGATAAACATTAGATCTATCAGCCAGTTGGATCACAACGCGAGTGGGCTTCAGTTGCCCGATTTCCAGGTCTTCGTACATCGTTTTGGGCATAACGTTAATTGATGCTCCCAGATCGAGCATTGCCTTCTCTATCTTCATATACCCTATGATGCACGGAATGTAGAACATGCCTGGGTCTCCACACTTTGTAGGTCCAGTCTTTTTAATAACGGCAGAGACATTCTCCCCCACCTCAAACTTCGCATCATCTTGATATTTGACCTTCTTTGTGCAAAGCTCCTTCAAGAACTTAGCACATCTGGGCATAGCGTTCAGTATGGTCAGAAGGGGCATATTGATTTCCACCTTCTTGAACATTTTGAACATCTCTTGAGTTTCTTCCTTCTCACGGTTTTTACTCAGTCTGCCCGGGAAGGGTGGCTTGATTTTCGGTGGTGGAGATTTGTCCCTCTTTGCCCTGACTGTCACCTCTTCTTGCTCAATATCTGTCCCAGGGTCTTCCTCAATGACTGGGGGGCCATCTAACACGGGCTCTTTGCCCTTTTCTGCAGACTTTTCCACTATGGTGAGTGGTTTGCCACTCCTGAGCTGGACGGCATTAACGTGGGCATTGTTCACTTCGATCTTTGGGGGCAAAGTACCTCCTTTCTGTTCCAGCTTTGCCACCACTTGAGTAAGATGTGAGACTTGGGCTCCTAGATTTTGGAACTGCCCTCTAGTCTCTTGCTTGAATTTCTCATTCTCTTGGTGGGCTTTGGCATTCCCTTGCTGGAACTTAATATTCTCTTTGACCAAAGTTTCCATCATTTCAGACAAAGTAGGCCCTTTGGTCTGAGTGGGCTGGTGGTACATCCCTGGGCCTTGCTGTTGGTACTGCCCCTGCTGATTGTAGCGCTGGAAATTCTGGTTACCATTATACCCCTCATTGTAGTTGTTGCTATTCCCATACCTATTATCATAGTATGGTTTCCCCCTTCCTTGCCCATTACCGTTACTCTGCCCCATCGCTTTGACCTCTTCGTCATACAGTGAGGGGCATTCATCAGTGGCATGCTCTATGCCCTGGCAGATCTGGCAAGCTTTCACACCTCTCTTTGGCCCGGTGGCCATAGTGTTCATAAATTTTTCCATCGCGCTGCATAGTTTGTCGATTTTTAGATCCACAGCAGTGGTTGTCCCCAAATTGGTCCTGGGCAACTCACTTCCATCATCTCTGAACTCCTCTGCCATCTCCTTGAAGAGTTTAAATGCCTCCTCAGCACTTTTATTCAGGATGGACCCTCCACTGGCAGCATGCAAGAGGGTTCTCTCGTGCATCCTTAGCCCAGACACAAAGTACTGGATCAAATCGTGATCAGGGATCTGGTGCTGAGGACACTTTGCCAACATCTGCTTAAACCGTGCCCAATAAGCAGGAAACTCTTCGCCTGCCCCCATCCTAATGCTACTGATGTTCCTTCGCATGTGTTAGATCCGGGCGGCAGGGAAGTATTTTTCCAAAAACTTCTGCTGGAGCTGTGCCCAAGTAGTGATTTGTCCTTCGGGCAGAGTGTAGAGCCACTCTCGTGCTCCATCCCCAAGTGAAAAGGGAAAAGCCAACAGTCGGATGTATTCACTCAAAGGGGGGCCCTCCCCTTATGGTTCCGCAGGCTAACTCGAAATCTTGAAGATGCCTCTGTGGGTCTTCCATGGGCATATCGCTGAACTTAGGAAGTATTTGGATGAAATTGTGTTTCATCTCCCAGTTCTCGTTGATGGTGGGCAAAGTGATGGCTGATGGTTGGAGGTTCAGATTGGCAGGGAACATCATTTCCCTGAGGGTTGCCATTATGGCTGGTTCCGGTGAAGGTCGTGGTGGGGTAATTGGTTCACCTCTCCTTGCCCTTCTCGGATTTTCTGCCCTTGGTGATCGGGCAGCTTCTTGGGCGGCACGTGCTAACGCTTTGGCTAATCTTGTCTCTTTTCGGATTCGTTTCGCAATCTTTTCGATCTCAGGGTCGTACCAGGGTACAATCTCTTTGCCCGAAGTGGAATCCTGCATAAACAAAACAAGTCAAACTGTTAGCACAGACGACTTACTGTTGGAAATTTGCCTCCCCGGCAACGGCGCCAATTTTGACGAGCCCGTATGCTTGTCGTTAGGGGAAAACAAGCTGTCAAAATGATATTTATATTTAGCCAGTACTCTTATTACTACAAAACGTAGATAATGGCAAGTACGTGGGGTCGGTCCCACAAGGAGGCAATTACAGTAGGTGATCTCTGTTGGAGTTGTGTACTTAATGTCTAGATTTAAGTGACGGAAACTCACGATCCATTGCCACTAATCTATTTAATTAAATAAACAATTATTTGCGTTTAATTATTTATTTATAATTAAATATATGCAAATTATAGTCCTGGATTTTATACGTTGTAGTTAGTATGGTGTTGCATGGGCGCACAGAAGATCATACTATCGGTTACTCGTATTTAATCGAACAGTTGCTCACGACCTAGATGGACACGGGCCAATCCATCGGTATAGTCGTTGTGTGAGAGAGAAAATAATCTATCTTGATTATTTTATCACACTTGTACACTTGGTGTATTGAGCGGATCGTTGAGATTCATCGATTAGGATTGCCGGCGATAATCGATTCGAGTCTCAGTGTATTTTATTCTTAATCCCCGAAACTATTGCGGGTGTGTATATTCAATATAAGTGACTTTGATTTACCAAAGGAATTAACCGATTTAATTATTGTATTAATTACCGGTTAAGTTGGGTCACTATATTTTATATATGACATGCCGTGAATACTTGACGGGAAAGTGTATCCCGTAAGGGTTGATAATATCCCCGAGATGAGTTCATAAGGAATTATTATGTAAACCCTGCAGGTGGACTTGTTCCGCATAATAATTAAGGTTGAATGGTACTAGTCTCGGATATAAGAGATGAATAAATTAATTAGCAATAAATTAATTTTATTCATGGATATTTATATCTTAAATACACGGAATAAATAATACTACCGGAGAAATATTATTTGATATAATATGGTATAATATTGGGAGTGCAATTAATTTTATATAGTGGAAAATAGAATTAATTAATATTGATAAGGATTAATGGACTTGAGCATTGGGCTCAATTTAATCTTCAATATTGGAAGCCCAATATTCCACCTCCTTAAGATCCCCTACGTAGCCTATAAAAGCACTACATGGTCTTCTCTATTCTCATAAGTTCATAACTTGAAGATCACAATTCTAGAGAGAGAAAGTAGAGAGGGAGATCCATGGAGTTCGGTAGATCGTCGCCCACACGACGTCCGGGCTAGTGCAAGGAATACGTGGGAAGATCTCAAGGTCATCATAAGATCTCGTTTCTCCGCACAACGAATCGAAAGGTGAATTAAATAATTGCTATTTAATTCTTGTTTTATTGAAATCAATTATCGGAAAAACAAGATCCAAGAGTCGAACCCGGATTAGACGAACGATCACGCGGTGGTGGCGAAGCCACCGGACCGCGGGATCGCCCGCTAGGGTTTGGCGGCGCGCGGAGGAGAGGAACCCTCGGCTGGGCCGAGGGCTCGCGATCGATCACGGGGATCGATCGCCGGGGGCGCGGGCTGGTGCCGCACCCCACCCGCCGTGAAGGCGGGGCTCCTCCAGGCGGCGGCGAGTCGCCGGACTCGCCGCGGGGGGCTGCTGGGCAGCCCCATCGATCGCGAAGATCGAACGCGATCCTTGATCGCGTGAACCCCGTCTCGCGGGGGTTCGGCTGGGGGCGGGCCGCGTGCCTTCGGGTGCGTGGTCTCCAAAGGCCGGACTCCGGCGGATGAGTCGGTGTTCGCGTGATCTCCGGCGAAGGGTTCGTTCGGGTTATTGGTTTCCGCAAATTTAAATAACCCGGGATATCGAATTCCAACAATTGGTATCAGAGCGTACGGTTACGTTTTTCGTTAATTGTTTCGATAATCGATTCTCGTTGTATATGGCCATAGATTAATTTAATTTATTAAATTATTGTGCTATATATATTGTTCTACGTCTATGTTTTTCTCTCTTGTATGAATTGTGTTTGTCGGAAAAATTAATTAAAAATCGACGGAAAAATATATTAAAAATCGAGGGTTTTCGGAAATCGAACCGGATCGATCGGACGAGGGCTTGAAGCGGGACCGGGCTGTAAGGCGGCTGGAGGTCGACGGCATCAACCACCAGTGGTGGTGGTCGCCGGAGGTCGACCGCTGCCGTGAGGCCAAGCGGTTCAGCCGCTACGCGCGGCGGCTCGTGGGTCGCGGCTTCGACTTCGTGCTCGGAACGGGCTGCTGTGCGGGCTGTGTGCGGGCTGCCCGTGCGGTGATGATAGCGGGTCGATGGCGTGGTTCGTCAAGGGAGACGCCATGCCGGAGATCGACCAGACCGCTGTCAAAGAAGAACATCGCTGAGGAAGACGATCGATATTGCCTGCTGTTGAGATATTAAAAGGATGTCGGCCGACACCTTTTCTCAAGTAGGCCGACACTATGGCTTTTGTGGTTATGCATTTGCGTAATTGCATGGTGATTAATCTTGCTGTGCATGTGGCATGTCCACTTACATGGCATAAGGTAATTAATTGATAGCCATGGGTCGATGTCAATATGCATGTATTGCATGTGCATGGTGAGAAACACGGTCATGCATGTTGGTTCGATTGGGTCGACCGAAATTTCTTTTCGGTTCGTCCCGGTAAATCCGATCTTTCCGGAAATAATTTAATCTTTCTAATTTAATTTAATTTAATTTTGGAATTAATTCAAATTCTATTTGGATTAGATTTCTTAATTATGGAATTAAATAATGGAATTAGATGGGGAGTTAAATTAGGAAAGAAAATCCTAGTTTCTCTAGATATCCTATACCTACTTGGATTAGAAGTCTTAAGAAGAATCAAAATTCGATTTTGATTAGGATTCTTGAGATCTAATCTAAATAGGATTGAGAAATTATTAAAATATTGATTTTATTTAATTTAAGTATTTTATTTAAAATCATTAGATTAATTCAAAATTTATTTTGGATTGGAAAATCTTGGATTTTATTTAGAATAGAATTAAATATGGAGATCAATGGATTTTAATAATATTGATTTTATTTAATTTAAGTATTTTATTTAAAATCATTAGATTAATTCAAAATTTATTTTGGATTGGAAAATCTTTGATTTTATTTAAAATAGAATTAAATATGGAAATCAATGGATTTGATTTTATTTAATTGGAGTATTTTATTTAAAATCATTAGATTGATTCAAATTTATTTTGAATTGGAATCTTGGATTTTATTTAAAATACATTAAATATGAGAATCAAAGAATTTTTCCGTCGCTCGGCAAAGTATTCAAGACGTAGAATGAAGACTCAAGACAAGCATGCAGGAATTCATCAAGGTACGAATAGTCGAGAAATAATTTTACTTGAGCAATTATTTGATTATTTGTGTACGTACTTGCATGAAATGTATGTTTGTTATTATGCTTATGTGTATTTAATTATGCATTAGATAGCGTATCCCTTTGTTATAAAAAGCTAAGTGGGAGAGTGTATGGAAACATATCCATGGTCTCCATTGTTGTTCTCTTGGTGACTTTTATGGACTTTCGAAGTTCGTATAGATAAGTCATTGGAGGAGAATTCTTGTAATTCCTCTTACGAGAAACATTGATTAAGTCTATCAAACAATGCCTAATTTGTCTTTCCAAAACTGACTTCAAGTCGACTCATTCTCACCCCGGGGAGTGGAATGGAGCCAAAGCCACTTGGTCATGTGGAGGACACAAATTAGAGACTTTCGTGTCATTTGATGACTAGATCGATTGTCTGCTCGGCTCCCTCATTCTATGAGAGATAGGGTCGTTCGCATGGTGAATCACTGGTTAGAAACTTCGAGTTTCACTTATGATTCTCCGCGTCTTGATTTACAAGATTGAATGGATCAAGTAATTGGGAGTCAATTATAAAAGTCTCTTGGTGTAGTAAACGTCCACACCACGTGGCTTGCTATGCTGACGGATTTTGGATTAATTGATGTAGACAGTTGTAAGAAATTGTGAAGAGTTGTGAAGTTGTCGTAAATGTCCACACCACGTGGCTTGCGGTGATGTAGCAATTCCAAACGATTTACTTTGGTACTGAGTAATGGTTTACACTTAGATACGCATTATAGTATTCCTCCCCACGAGGTTCCGCTATAAGTGATGTATGACCGAAGCAAATCTAATTGCTAAATCATTTGGATTGGTAAACGTCCACACCACGTGGCTTGCCATATCTGATGGGATTTTAGATGTGATTAGTGGTTTAATGATATTATTTAAGGGAGATAATATCGGAGATTAAATCGATTGTTTGTTGTTATATGTGCTCATAGATTAGGATATGGCTTTGAACCCACTTTATATGATACTTAAGGATTTTAAACTCACTGGTCCCTAAATGTAATGATTGGAATAGAGATCTAGACATTACCCAAACTGTTGAAGAGTGCAAGGCTGTACTCAGTGATCTTTGTCCTCCCGAGCCTATTGACATAGGCGGCTAGACAAGAAGCGATGAGGATACTCATAAAGGCCAGTCATTCGAGGAAACGCTTAAACACGTTTTTGAGATGATTGACCTTTTGGACGAGTTGAGACGGAAATCGCAAGCTCTTGTAGCCAATGCCAAAGGTTTCGAACCTAAGGGCAAAATCGGGGGAAAGGAAAAGCAAGCAAAGAATCCCAGTGGTCCTAAGTTGCTTAGACCACGAGATGGGACGAGAAAGCCATGAGGCAAGAGTTCTCGATGCAAACAGTCTGGGTACTGGAAGTCTGATTATCCTCTCAAAAGAAGTACGAAATTTTCTTTAGTCGTAAAACATAGTCAGTGGTATTATCTACCGGAACCTGGTGTGTAGATATGGAACCACTGACGGTATGTGCATTCTAAATGCAAGGGTTCCAGGAAACCCGACGACTTAGAAAAGAAAAGATCGTAGTCTACATGGGCAATGCTGTAAGGAGGCAGCTGTTGCAGTGGAGGACATTTTATAGGATTTCATTTTGAGTTATTGCTTTTATGTACCTTTCATATTAGAAAGAACTTTGTTCTGGATTTCTAATGAATGGATATTTTATTTCTTTTAATCATTTGATGATTATAAGAAGAAATAATGATATTATCTATTTTGGTACATTAGCTAGCAATATATAAATGATGAATCCTGAGTCCACCACGATGCAACGAACCGTTTTATATAACTCATTTTACTAATAAGAGATTTCTTTATTAAATCATTTATACTTGTGGAATCTTATGCTAAGTCATATTTATTCAAATAAGAAGTTCAAAGGTCGAAAATTGATTACAAGATCAATTAAGTTGAAGGAGTGGACCTTCCGACCTAAGAATCTAATTTGGAAGATAATACGACTAAGCAATCCTTTATGGATATAAGATGTAAGATCCGGACAAGTATAAGAATTGATTGACTCTGATGTATGCAGACCTATGTCTACTCAGACAATAAGGTACGAGTACTTCATTTGATGATTACTCGAGAAATGGATTAGAATACCTGACGTGCCACAAAAGCAAGTGTTTTGACAAGTCAATGGACACTAAGCAATTGTGGAGAACCATCAAGGTATATCCATTTGTAGCCTGCGATTTGATCGCGGAGGCAAGTACCTGTCTGAGGAATGCATGGCATACTGATCAGAACTTGGGATTGGATCCCAAGTGACTACACCATACAGTCCTCTGTAGGATTGGTGTGTCGGGTATAAGAAATGGAACACTTATAGAAATAGTAAAAGCATAAGTTAAACGGAACTACCTATGTTCTATGGATATGTCTTGGAAACAACGGCACATTCAAATGTGGTTGTAGAATATCCTAGAAGAACAAAAGGTGTGTGTTCGATAGTACTATGAACCAGAAGGACGTTATAAGTTCTAACGCCCGGTTCTTAGAGGAAGACTATTAGATGAACCACAAGCCCAAAATGACATGATACTTCTGAAAAGAGAGAAAACGAATAAGACTTAGAACCAGCCGAACCGAGTAGCAGTACACCACTAACTGCACCTACTGTTATTACTGTTTATACACCGGAATGCCATTGTAGTGGGAGGTTGTGTGACAACCGGAGATATTCATGAAACTAGGTGAGTCTTCGGACTCTGGACCTAGTATACGTGAAATCGATCCCTAGATCTACATAGAGGCGGTACTAGATCTAAATGTGCCTTCTTGGAAAGCAATAAGGATTATTGCTAAGAGGCAAGATCATTTAGAGTAAAAGCTTAGTTAATCCATTGATGGATTGAAACGAAGCTAGAGATCGTGGAACTTGCGAATTGATGAGATAGTCCATTTGATGGATTCATCAAAAGGCATTGACGAATCGTGTGTATGGGAAACGTGATGGAAACAAGGTGGTGTTTCTCGGAGGTTTTATGTAGATAACATTTTATCATTGGTAACAATGTAAAGATGTTGTCAGACATAAAATGATCGTTGTCTAGAAAAATCGATATATGAGATAAAGAAGAAGTTAGAGCATGTTCTTAAGATCTAGGATCTCAAGAAAAGAACATTGTACTTCTCTAGATATCTTGTACGATTATGGTTCGTTTTAACATGCAAGATTCCGAGAAAGGTTCGTTACCTTTCAGAGACGGAATGCATCTATCTAAGGATATGTGTTTTAGAACACAAAAGGAGATAGAAGCAATGAAAGCAGATTCCTACACTTTGAGTGTGGAAAGCTTAATAAATGCATTGTTGAAAACGAGAACCTGATATCGGCTATGCGGTTAGCATAGTGGGAGGATATCAAGGTAATCCTGGAAAGGAATATTCGACTGCTGTAAAAGTACTTTCGAAGTACTGTTCTAGACTACGAAGCAGACGAACATTTTCCTTTGGATTACATTCTCTTAGATTTCTAATCGAATGAGGACCGTTGTAAGTCGATATCAGGCTATGTGTTTCACTATTGAAGGAGAAGGAGTTTTAACATGGAAGAGTGATAAGCACGATGCTTTTCGGACTCTGCCATGGGTAACCAAATAGCAGCCTCAGAGGCAGCGGAAGTTTTGGTATAACTCCGGGATAATCTCTGGGACTTAGATGTGATTCTTAATTTGCCAAAGGCTATGTAAATAGCGGTGCGATGGCAAATGGTAAGAAATCACAAGTCCATAAGTGTAAGATAACACATAGTGCAAGTACCACCTGATACGAGTCATCGTCGAGGGAGACGACGCTGTAGTCACCAAAATAACTTCAGAGCGGCAACCTAGAGTGCTCATTCACATAGTACTTCTTGGAAGTACAACTTTAGCACGTGATGAGTATGGGAGTCGGGAGTTTGGAGGAAATGACTAGACCTTAGTACAAGTGGGAGATTGTTGGAGTTGTGTACTTAATGTCTAGATTTAAGTGACGGAAACTCACGATCCATTGCCACTAATCTATTTAATTAAATAAACAATTATTTGCGTTTAATTATTTATTTATAATTAAATATATGCAAATTATAGTCCTGGATTTTATACGTTGTAGTTAGTATGGTGTTGCATGGGCGCACAGAAGATCATACTATCGGTTACTCGTATTTAATTGAACAGTTGCTCACGACCTAGATGGACACGGACCAATCCATCGGTATAGTCGTTGTGTGAGAGAGAAAATAATCTATCTTGATTATTTTATCACACTTGTACACTTGGTGTATTGAGCGGATCGTTGAGATTCATCGATTAGGATTGCCGGCGATAATCGATTCGAGTCTCAGTGTATTTTATTCTTAATCCCCGAAACTATTGCGGGTGTGTATATTCAATATAAGTGACTTTGATTTACCAAAGTAATTAACCGATTTAATTATTGGGTTAATTACCGGTTAAGTTGGGTCACTATATTTTATATATGACATGCCGTGAATACTTGACGGGAAAGTGTATCCCGTAAGGGTTGATAATATCCCCGAGATGAGTTCATAAGGAATTATTATGTAAACCCTGCAGGTGGACTTGTTCCGCATATTAATTAAGGTTGAATGGTACTAGTCTCGGATATAAGAGATGAATAAATTAATTAGCAATAAATTAATTTTATTCATGGATATTTATATCTTAAATACACGGAATAAATAATACTACCGGAGAAATATTATTTGATATAATATGGTATAATATTGGGAGTGCAATTAATTTTATATAGTGGAAAATAGAATTAATTAATATTGATAAGGATTAATGGACTTGAGCATTGGGCTCAATTTAATCTTCAATATTGGAAGCCCAATATTCCACCTCCTTAAGATCCCCTACGTAGCCTATAAAAGCACTACATGGTCTTCTCTATTCTCATAAGTTCATAACTTGAAGATCACAATTCTAGAGAGAGAAAGTAGAGAGGGAGATCCATGGAGTTCGGTAGATCGTCGCCCACACGACGTCCGGGCTAGTGCAAGGAATACGTGGGAAGATCTCAAGGTCATCATAAGATCTCGTTTCTCCGCACAACGAATCGAAAGGTGAATTAAATAATTGCTATTTAATTCTTGTTTTATTGAAATCAATTATCGGAAAAACAAGATCCAAGAGTCGAACCCGGATTAGACGAACGATCACGCGGTGGTGGCGAAGCCACCGGACCGCGGGATCGCCCGCTAGGGTTTGGCGGCGCGCGGAGGAGAGGAACCCTCGGCTGGGCCGAGGGCTCGCGATCGATCACGGGGATCGATCGCCGGGGGCGCGGGCTGGTGCCGCACCCCACCCGCCGTGAAGGCGGGGCTCCTCCAGGCGGCGGCGAGTCGCCGGACTCGCCGCGGGGGGCTGCTGGGCAGCCCCATCGATCGCGAAGATCGAACGCGATCCTCGATCGCGTGAACCCCGTCTCGCGGGGGTTCGGCTGGGGGCGGGCCGCGTGCCTTCGGGTGCGTGGTCTCCAAAGGCCGGACTCCGGCGGATGAGTCGGTGTTCGCGTGATCTCCGGCGAAGGGTTCGTTCGGGTTATTGGTTTCCGCAAATTTAAATAACCCGGGATATCGAATTCCAACAATCTCGGCTTTGCCCAAGGGGTTGTCACAAAAAGATTTGATTTTGGGGTGCTGTGGGCACAGCGGTTTTGCAATCGTTTCAACACTTTGACTTACTACGGCTAACCAAACTAACATGCAAATAAATAAAACTAAAAGTAAACAAACCAAACACTCAGATCTAACAGAATACTAAAAGGAAAAAAACTTAAATCAAATAGGAAACAAAGCATCCGGACAGACGACTTCACTCAGGATCGTTAGGGGAAACTACCGTTCATTGGCACTAAAGATTTTTACCAGCGGTTTGTCAGCAGTTATAGGGTGCAAAAACAAAAGTGGTCCTATTGCGTCACGCCCAGCAATTGCCCCACCCCGTATCTATCCTTACTGTGTAAAGAGAATGCTAGTTATCACTATGCCTAAACCCCCTGGATCTGAACAATTCGATGACCTATGCGACCAAACATGGATCTAGTTTGCCCAAACCCGCATTACC
Source organism: Euphrasia confusa (assembly GCA_954870475.1). Classification (NCBI taxonomy): domain Eukaryota; kingdom Viridiplantae; phylum Streptophyta; class Magnoliopsida; order Lamiales; family Orobanchaceae; genus Euphrasia; species Euphrasia confusa. The sequence goes on along the minus strand of OX940949.1, from coordinate 47,362,817 downwards.
CTCTAGACAGACCCGCTCGGCCAATAGCATGCTCGAAACATACGACCGCATCTCCTGCAAGTTCTAGTGCTATGCCCGCAACAATACTACAAGGTACATCTATGCGGTTTGCCAATCACCAGTATCCCAGTTTGTAAAGGTTCACTAGTGGTCGTCCTAGTTAGCCCAAACTCCCCAGAAATAAAACTTAAACAACTTTGCCTCGGGAACAAACACCCAACCGGTTAGTTCAGCCCCTCCAGCCTCACGGCCTAACTAAACCCTAATTTCACCTTCGATCCGTCCCTGCCCAGATGCAAAATTACTTAGCTACTCATACAGAAATTAAGAAACGAAATAATTAAGGGAAAGCAAACTATATTAATCATAGCTTCAAATCGATAATCGTTTTTGAAGGAAATCAAAGTACGGAATTAAAACTTAAAAACATAAAAACATGAAATTGTTTCTCGACCCGAAGGTCGGATCTACTCAAAACAAACAAGAGACTCGGACGAACAGCTCCGATCTCTCTCCGGCGACTCCGGCGGCGATGGCGAACTGCGGGACCGGCGACTCTTCTGGTGAATCGGTGCGTAATGTGTTGTGTCTTTGCTGCCCGTCGCGCCCCGCCTTTTAAAGACTTCAATTTTGAATTTGAATCCGCGGCTGTTTCTCCTTCCCTAAAGAATAGGCGTCAGCGGTCAAAGGAGTTGGGGATAAGTCAGATCCCCCGAATCCAGGGATTCTGGTATGCTGCCAGCTTGCCCGCAGCGAATCCCCTGTCTGCCGCGTCTTCTGCCCAAACTGAAATTCTGCAGGTATTTCTTCTCCTTCACAGATGGTCGGACCAGGCACGGTACTTGGTAATTCTGGTTCTTCTGCTTCGTGACCTTACCCATTTGCCCGATGTGGTCAAACTGTTGCTTGTCACTACCGCTCCGGAACTTTGCCCAAAGAAGGGGATTTCCTTGCCTCTTTTGCCCAGTGCGCCACCTGTTACCTGCATCGCCACACACTCTGCCCAAACACCTAATTGTGCCCTCCCAGACACGTTAACGACTCGAACTGACTCAATAAAGGGTGTAAAAGTGCTCTAAGATGAGCAAATAAAATGGCTCATCAGTGTTGGAGGAGATTACACCAAAAGTGTCGCATCGAGACGAAAACCCATACAAGTTGTCCTTTTCACCCCCTATAGAACTAGAGCAAGAGATATTGAGTATCAATACAGTAGTCGACAATCACGAGGGGTGAATTTTCAAGGTGAGTCATTGATGCTAGATATCGCTCTTGAGTCTCAAAGATCAAATATCGATGAAACGAGAGACGGGGGCAAGGAGGTTGAGGATATGTTTCCTGAGCATGAATGTATGACCGAATCACCTCATTCCTCTCCGAGTGATATGGTGGATAAGAATTCCGGACACCCTCCTCCCTCACTTGACATGAATTATCTTATGGTTGTTGAGGAGTCAAATATGATATGTGATCATCACCCACCCAAGCCGCATGATCCAGGTATTTTAAGATTTAATTGTGTTTTGGGGGTTAATGTAAGAAGAGCGGATGATATGGTATTTGAGGTACGGATTACTAATTTTGCTCCACGCTCTATAAATTATTTTTACCTCTTTTCTATTGATCTCTTGGCCGAGATGATGTTTTTGCAGAAAATGAGCTCGATATTTTTACATCCCAACATTGAAGCCAAGCAAGACATTCATGTAAAAGATCGTGTTGGGGGGGTTGAGATACTCGAGAGCGATGAAGAAAAAGAACTACCTCCACCAAAATTAGAGATCAAGGGATTATCGAAACAATGGAAGTATGTCTACATGGATTAAATGCACCTTGGATGAAGAATGAAAAAGTCGAGCTCTCGACTATAAGTGAGCGTCGCGTGGAGACTAGTCCACGGACCGCGCTGCTCTTTCGGTTCCCAAAATGAGCGCCACGTGGGGGCCTTCCCACGATTTCATACGGGCTGGATCGAGAAGACCAAAGGAGCCAACATCACTGTTTGCACCTTCTTACCCTTCCTCTTTTTATGCTTGTTCTGTATATTATATTTCTTTAGTTTGTTCTTTTTCGTTTGAACATGTTTTGTACTTCCTTTCCTGAGATTTACGTGATTATGTGTTTTACATTGAGGACAATGTGTCTTTCAAGTGTGGGGGTAACTTTGCATGTTCTTAGGGTAACCCGTTGTTTCGCGAGGTTTGTTGGGGTTATGGTAGTCTTCAAACGTCGCTTATGTCATGTATTTTGCTATGTTTTGTCTTGTTGATCACCCCTCCCCATTTGGCACAATTGCGTTATAGTTGTTAGAAGCATGTGCTAGGTAATAATAGGCTTCGGTTTACACATAGTTGAATTCAGGGCTTCATCATGATGATAATGACGAGTTGATTAACTGTGGGTCCTACACTTAGGATTTGCTACATAGGGAGAGCTGTGTTTTTCATGACATCAGTTAGGCACGAGTATTAAGTGAATCGAGTTCATTGATTATTTGACTGAGTTATATAGAGAATAGGTAGAATGGTTTGATTCATTTACAGAGATGAATTACAATGAATATATAACAAGGATTATACTACCTAAATGGAAATAATCTATCACAATCCCACTAATTACGGATACAAATATTCGAGAAGATATAGAATATATTTTTATTTAATACGCCCCCGCAAAATTGACGTGCCATCAGCCACGGAGATTTTGGAACGCAGAGAATAAAACCGGGCCCGAGCAAGTGGTTTTGTAAGAAGATCAGCAAGTTGATCTTGGGTATTGACATAGGATACACGTAGTATGCCTTTATTTGCTAAGTCTCGAACAAAGTGAAGGTCAATAGCAATGTGTTTCATGCGAGAGTGTTGAACAGGATTAAGAGCTAGTTGTGTGGCACCCATGTTATCACAGTACACAGTTGGAGGTTGCAAACACGGAATACCAAGATCCTTAAAAAGATGTTGAACCCAACACACTTCTGAGGCTGCTGTAGCAAGAGCCCGATATTCAGCTTCTGTTGAAGAACGAGCGACACCCCTTTGTTTACGTGACCTCCACGAGATGGGGGTTGAACCAAGAAACACAATATAGGCAGTCATAGACTTCCCGTCGGTAAGGTCTCCACCAAAGTCGGAATCAGAGTATGCGGAAATAGTGAGATTATCAGTACGTCGAATAAGGAGACCATGATGTATTGTGCCCTTTAGGTACCGAAATAAACGTTTAACCAAACCCCAATGCTCAGGAGATGGAGACGACATATATTGAGCTAACTTGTTGACAGTGAAGGTGATGTCGGGACGAGTAATGGTGAGATATTGCAATCCACCAATAGCACTACGATATTCCGTGACGTCTACATGATCGGACGAAGTCATCATTTTTGAGGAGATAGGGGTAGTAACAGGTTTGACACCATCCATATTATGACGCTTGAGCAAATCAATTGTGTACTTGTGTTGAGACAAGAACAAGCCTTCCTTACAAGAAGCAACTTCCACACCAAGAAAATACGATAATACACCAAGATCTTTAACTGCAAAATGAGAGCTCAAATGTCGTGTAAGAGAGGATATAAGGGCAGTATTCGAACCTGTGATAATCAAGTCGTCAACATATGCCAGGACAAGAATATGATCTTTTCCTTTATGAAGGGTGAAAAGTGATGAGTCTGCCCGAGATCGAGATAAGCCAAAGGAGAGTAGAGCGGAACATAATGAATTATACCAAGCTCGTGGGGCTTGACGTAGACCATAGAGGGAGCGACGAAGGAGGCATACATGAGAAGGAGATGATGAGTTCACAAACCCCAGCGGTTGAGACATGTAGACTGGAAGATCTAAGTCGCCGTGTAGAAAGGCATTGCTAATATCTAGTTGGTGAAGTGGCCAGTTAGACGTAAGAGCTAAAGTGAGGACAGCTCGAATAGTAGCCGGTTTAATAACCGGACTGAATGTATCCTTGAAGTCCACTCCAGGTCGTTGATGAAAACCTTTAGCGACGAGTCGGGCTTTGTATTTATCAATAGTTCCATCAGGGTTGCGTTTAAATCGGAAAACCCACTTGCATCCGATAATATTAGCTCGCTGAGGTGGAGGAACAAGATCCCATGTGCCATGTTTCTGTATGGCAGTGAACTCATCGGCCATTGCACTACGCCAATGTGGAATAGAAAGAGCTTGTTTGACCGTAGATGGATCGACATCAATTGGTAATGGATGTTTAGTTGCAGTAAGAATTTTCTTGGGTTTATGAATGTTATTGAGACCACGTGTACGCATGTGATGCTGACGAGTAAGAGGTGGTATTTGGTTATTGGGAACGGAAGGGGTACAAACTAATGGCATGCTAGATGTTGATGTGGGTGGAAGATTAGGAGGCAGTGATGATGAGGGGCCAGCACTTAAAAAAGGATGTTCATGTACGGGTGAGAGAGGTAATGTGATGATGGTGCTGGAATTTTCATTCGATAACTGAGGGCTAGTCGGTACTCCTGGAAAGTTAGTCTCAACAAATTGCACATGACGTGACAAATATATGCGACCAGTAGTAGGATCAAGACAACGATAAGCATTTTGAGATGTAGAATAACCAATAAATATGCATGATATAGAAGGAGTATTTAATTTACCGTGGACGTAAGGACGAAGCCATGGGAAACAAAGACACCCAAAAACTCGAAGCTTTGTGTAATTTGGTAAAGTACCAAATAAGGCATGAAACGGACTGCGACGACCAAGTAAAGGAGTAGGCATACGATTTATTAAGTAGACTGCGGTTTGTAGAGCAAACGACCAAACATTCAATGGAAGTTTAGCATAATGTAGAAGTGCCCTGCCAACTTCTAAGATAAGCCGATTGCGACGCTCAACCAAACCATTTTGTTGTGGTGTATGCGGTGCAGTCGTAAGCCACGTGATACCACATTGAACCAAGAACGAACGCAAAGCTTGAAATTCCCCACCATTATCAGTATACAAATTTCTAATTTTGTGTCGAAACTGATTTTCCACCAAAGACCGGAACTGAGGAAAAATTGAGGCAACCTTCGACTTGGCATTCATAGGAAATAACCAACAATATCTGGTAAACATATCAACCAATAGCAAAAAATATTTTGAACCATCAAGAGACGTAGTTTGTGTTGGGCCCCAAACATCCGCATAAACATACTGTAAAGGATGAGTAGCAACAAAAGAAGTTGTAGTAAATGGAAGTTTATGTGACTTGCTCAGATGACAAGAAACACAATCGTTACCCAAAATTTGGGATTTATTTAATATCGGTAAATTAAACTTGTGAATAATAAAATTTGTAGTGTCTCTAGATGGATGTCCCAAGCGTGCGTGCCAACACGGAGATGAAGTGCGAACGCCAGTGGCAGCAATCTTGTGTTCCAAGAGGTTGGAACATGGGGCTGAAATATGATAAACACCATCACGACACGGGCCCTTAACGAGAGGTGCCCCCGTGAGTCGATCCTTCACAATAAAATAATTCGGAAAAAATTCCATAGAAACATTATTAGCCGCAGTGAACTTGCTCACAGACAATAAATTTTGTCGAGCATTTGGAACACATAATGTATCAAAGATAATAAATTGACGTTCAGGGAATTTCAAATAGGATGTACCAGTGTGAGTTATTGGAAGTCCAGACCCATCAGCAATGCGAACTTCATCGGTACCATCGTACTCAGAATGAATAGAGAGATTACCAAGATCGGATGTTAAATTGTGAGAGGCCCCAGAGTCGACCATCCACTGATTAGCAGAGGTCCCCGCTGCTGGAGAGGTGGCAAAATTTGCGGATACCGGTTGGCGACGACAAGTAAGGGCTCCATGTCCCGGTGTGTTGCAAAGTTGACAAACAATTGTTGGCCGTGAGTTGTTACTTTGTGACTGCTGGAAGTTATTGGTGTTGTTCGTTGGGCGTGTATGGTGACTGCCGCCACGTCCAGAGGACTGGTGACGACCACGACTAGAGTTTTGGTTGCCTCCACGAGAATTTCCAGTGTTGCGAGAGTAGTGGCCATTACGGTTGCCTTGGTAATTTGATTGAGCGGAATTTGCAGTTGCCAACAGTTGACGAGTATTTGTCTCCTGGCTTTTAATGGCCAGTTCATGTTCAAATAATAAATCGTGAAGTTCTTCGAATCGAAGAGGAGTTTCACGGGTTCGAATTGGCCCAACAATGTTGCCATATTCAGCGCCAAGTCCATTGATAACGAATAGAGTTAGATCATCAATACTAACGGGCTGATCAATGAGAGCGAGTTCATCCGCTTTTGACTTGACATAATGTAGATATTCGGTAATTGATCGAGTACCGATGGTGATTCGGTAGAGTTCGCTCTTGAGTTGATTGACTCTGGAGCGAGACCGACTAGCAAACAATCTGCTAAGGATCTCCCAAGCTTCAGCCGAAGTAGTGGCGGATGAGACAAGAGGAAGAACTTCCGGGGATAGAGAACCAAAAATAGCTGCTAGCAATAGTTGGTCTTGTTGGGTCCAGTATGTGACCACATCAATGTTGGCATTATTTGCCAAGAGTGACGGTTTTGGGGTAGTACCGTCGATAAAACCCAAATGTTATGACCACGAAGAAGAGCAAGTAAATGTGCTCGCCAAGAGGGATAGTTCGTGTGGGTTAATTTTATGGTTAGGTGGTGGTGAGCAGTGATCGGAACAATTGGAGGTGGTGTTGTGGTCATGGCTGAGAGAGAATTTTTTTTTTTTTTTTTTTTAGGTTAGATCGTAACTCTCTGATACCATATAGAGAATAGGTAGAATGGTTTGATTCATTTACAGAGATGAATTACAATGAATATATAACAAGGATTATACTACCTAAATGGAAATAATCTATCACAATCCCACTAATTACGGATACAAATATTCGAGAAGATATAGAATATATTTTTATTTAATAAGTTATACACGAGGATTCTACTTTGATCGTCTCTCTTATTAGTAGTGTGGCTTAGCTATATATAGGTATTATTCGCAACCGGACGCAAAAACGGAAGACGTTCGAAAATTTTAGTTGCGTATGTGAAAAAAGGGCCGGCAGCCGAGCTAGTAAGGAAAAAATAAATGGTTCGAAAAATCCCGTTGCCGAGAGAAAAAATAAAAAAAAAAGAAAAAAAATAAAAAGAAAGAAAGAAAAATAATAAAAAAAATAAAAAAATAGTAGTATTAGTATTAATATTAATAGAGCAGCCACACTGCTTATACGAGAACGATGAGTATGGGAAACCACGCTAGGATACTCGAGTGACCCTCGACTGTTTACACCTAGTGAATATTGCCTCACTTGATTAACTTGGCTAGATATTTCTGTGGTTTTGTTTACTTGTACTCGTTGTTGATATTGGTGGAGTGAAGTCATGGTTTAACTGTGGGGATTTGAATACTTGAGGGACACTCATTAGTTGGTTCTGATTTGTCGAATGTGAATGACTTGAATTCCCTTATTGTTGATTGTTTGTCTTGAGCTTAGTCGATGTTTGGTTCGTATTGTATACCATGATTGTTTGCTTGAGGACAAGCAAAGTGCTAAGTGTGGGGAGTTGATTTACATGTTTTTGTGCTACTTTTCCTATGATGTTTTGTGTCGTCTCATGCCATTTTGTGTCATTCTTGTGCATCATTCTCATGATTCTCGGTAGGTTTGATGTGTTGTGAAGTGTGCAGGTGTATGAGCATGTTCGATGCGAAAAGAGAAAGAAAACGAGTTAAAATCGGTAAAAGTGATTTGGCCGACGAACGACCGAGATTGCGCTGCGAACTTGGAGAGCTCGGTTCTCCCAGCTCCGACCACCTAAATGCATGGTCCATACCTTGTCGGAAAGCTCTCGAAGAGGTGTACGAGGCCCTGCAAGTTTATTACCATATATCCCAGTAATATAGTAGCAGTCCTCGAGTTAGCAGCCCAGTACGCAACTTCCCGGAGTGTAGGTGCAGCGAACTTGGGGAGCTTGGTTCTCCCAACTCCGAACACCTATACCGATGATCTATATCTCTACGGAAAGCCCTTGGAATGCTATACATGGACCAGCCATGCAAGCGCTCGCTCTCCATCCAGGCGCCCGCTCGCGACCACCACCAGGCGAGCGTCTGGCACACAAGCGGTCGCCTGCGCTTAACTTCAGAGATGCGATTTTCAGACCAAGCGCTCGCCTGCCTGCCAGCGCGAGCGCGCGCCTCCTCTGCCTGGCGGTCGCCTGGTGCCTCGTCCAGATGTTGACCGTGTATTTGACCTCGTTTTTGTCGACTTATAAATAGAGTTTCGATCCGGACAATAGACACACACTTTTCACTTTATTTTCCTGCACTTTTGGAGAGCAGGGGAGACTCATTTTCTTAGGTTTTTGCTTTCAATTTTCTTGCTTTTTACTTCGTTGATTCAATCGGTTCTTGCTCCGATCTTGGTTATTTCTTTTGAACAAGTACTCTAGTAAGTAATTCTCTGCCACATCATTATATTCATTTTACACATCATCAAATATCTTAGTTTTCAAATATCTCATACTATACAATAACAAATATTTTAAAAGTTATTCCATTTTCACTTTCTTCGTCATCATTAAAATATCAAAAATTGAGGAAATTGCAAAAATAAAATTGGTATCTAAATTAAACAAACTTAGTCTCTATTTATAGATCTTAAAAAATAAATAATATTAATATAAATTATATATATTAAAATATCAATTATAAAAGTAAGATGAAATTAAATTATGTCATGAAATTAAATTATGTCAATTCCTATATGCTAACCCCACTTTTCTTACTTTTGTCATAAAATCAAAATATAACATTTTTCTTTTAATCTCTCACAAAAAAGTATTGCATTGTTAATGAAATAGAGAGATTAGTTTTTTTTTATTTTATATTTTTATCAAAAAGTAAAATATAAAAATGTATTCTTAAATTAAATTATATTTTTTTTCCGTGTCTACTATTTATGCATTGAATCTTTATAAATTATTAAAACTTTTGACAACACGAAAAGTTCAAAAAAATAAATAAACATAGTATAAGACTATAAGTGGAAAATGTATTTCTTCTAAAACTACACGTAGAATAAAGAGATCAATAATATTTGTTGCACTAAAAAATAGAAATAATTGTTTAGCAGTTTAAGCTAAATCGAAACATGGAAAGGAGATTCATTTTGTACTATAACCATTAATTAATTAATTGATTAACTAATTACTTTATTGACAGTCTTAGCCCGAAAAGTCGTTCCCTAAATCCCGAGGTGCACCATCAGGTCCATCACTTTTACATATATCAATAACATATTCATGAACACCACAGTGTATACAATTACATTGAAAATTCAAATACCAATAATAACAAAAATTAAATTAATTAATTAATTAATTAATATTATTGTTTGGATTAATGAGACATTTTTACTCTTGTGGTTAACTTTTGCAAACTCTATTTATAACATTTTTATACACAAAAAATTATAGCAAACTTCATACATTATTCAATTTATTTTCGTATTATTTTCTTCATCAACTTTTTATCTATGTTCCCATACATTATTCAATTTATTTTCGTATTATTTTCTTCATCAACTTTTTATCTATGTTCCCCGGTGTTTTTCTTGATTTAAAGAAAGATACTCTTATTATTATAAGAATACTCTTATTTCTTAGTGTATTTATGTACGGTACTAGAAGAATCTTGATAAGTGTGTTTAATTAGTAGGTTTAAGTGCTACATTTAGGTCCACAATGTTTAGTTCATAGAAGTTAATTTGAGATCCAAAGTTTAGATACTATAAATTCCAAATATCTTACCTCAACTCATTATTTTAATGAGTATAGAATTGAATATGGTTGTGAGAGGCTCTATGTGTTATGATTGTCGTGCACTAAAATAAAATTCAAACTTAATTAGTCAAATACATAAAATATAATAAACATTATACAAAAATTATAAAAATTACTAAAATAAAATTAATTTAAATATTGTTTATCATATATATTGAACGGTACGTGTCTATAGTTCTTAGACAGAAAAATATATATTTAAGTTAATAAATAAATAATTTTGAATATAGTGAGACAGAAAAAGTATATATTTAAGTTAATAAATAAATAATTTTTAATAAAGTTAAAAGATGTGGGTAAGTGAAAAATTAAAGTAAATAAACTTTTTTTAAGTAAATAAGAAAAAAATTCAAATTAAATAAAGTAGAAACTTATATAATAATACTCTATATAGGAATAAACTCCTAATTTAATAAAAAAAATCCAAGTCACAATTGAACCAGTTATAAATAGGAATAAACTCCATATTGTCATAAGTCATACATTTTAAAAGTCCCGTTTTGAAATAAATGATTAATATATAATAAAAATATTTATTAATAATGTTTTTATTTATTAAAATCAATAACATGTTTAAGATAACTTAAAATATTTATCAAAATCAATAACATATAGTAACATACATGGTCAAAGTTTATAGTATATTCATTACGGAGTAATATTTTATTCAATTTGTACAATTTCAATAACATATAGTAACATACATGGTCAAAGTTTATAGTATATTCATTAATATTTTATTCAATTTGTATGTTAACACAATTTTTACACATATATAGTCAAATTTTATTATTTAAAATTATTAAATTGATTTTGTGAATTTAAAGATAGATAATATTGTATGTATATTATTTTTATAATTATATTATTTTTTATACAAATTATTTTTATTTTGTAAAACCTGCCTAAGAATAACTATTTATAATAATATTTTTTCTCGATCATATATGAAGTTTCTACTGTATAATCATTAATTTAGAACATCTAAAAACAAAAAAAAAAAATGTAACAATTAGCTTGAAAGATAAAATAAACAGTATATGGTTCTAGTACTGAGATTGAATCCATAGAAACACGAGGATAGTAGGTTAATTGTTTGTGAGAGAATTTACAATTTTCCTAAAGAAGAATATTAGTACTATAGTTTAGTGGCCCGTAATGAAAATTGATTAGATTTTAGATTGTTTTTTTTATAATGTGGCATTTATTCATCATCATTAAGCTAAGAGGAATATTGGGGTGTGAAAGCTTATTGTCATGCTCTAATCATTTTATTGCCGCCCTTGATAAGTAAACATTCTTTTCATCAATCTTTGGAGCATAAAATAAAAATTATATTACATCATGCTATAAATTATTTTATTATATAAAAATTATATATATATATATCATTTTTTAATTTTAATTATTAAAAAAATTATAACCATACACGTTTATTTTATAATTAAAATACATTATTTTTTTCTATTTAACAAAAAATTGTAATTTTTTGAATATTCATTTATATAATTAATTGATTTCAATTATACATTTATGATTATTCACTCCAATATTAAAGGCAATGTCATAATTGTTTAATTAATATGGAAACCATTTTTTATAATAAAAAATTCAATCATTTGTGCTATCACATGCGTTTATTAAGAAACATTAGTAATCTTAATATGATGTGAATTTCATTAAATAAACGCATTTATCATTTTGTATTATTATTATTATTATTATTGAAGATGAAAATGTATTTATTATTAAAATATGAATTTCAATGATAAAATAACAAAATTTGAAAGAAGAGAATATTTACACAGAAGCGGCAATTTTAGTTAGCTGAACCTACAAACGAAGCATTAAATGCGAGCGTGACATCCAACGGTTCCTGCAATTCGCATTATTATTCGAGATCCAAATCTCACCGTCCGATCAATCCAAGCGATCGCCCACCGTCCGATTCATATTAAATGCACCCACCAGCTCTGTTTCTCCCTCTCCCCCTTCTCTCTCTCACACACTGCGAAACGCCTCGGCCATCTTCACTCCACCTCCTCCGCCACTCTTTCCGATAACCAAAAAAATTAAAAAAATAAATATTTATGCATACTAAAACTTCAAAAAATAAATAAATAAAAATTGATAAAATCAGAATCCCATTTCGAATCAAATGAACCCATGGAGAAAACCCCCAGTAATTTTCCTGCTACTGTTCTACTACTCGAGCTGCCGCTTCGACGTTTCCGGCTTAGGGTCAATGTCGTCCATCGCCATATCCTACGGCGAGAGCGGCCCCGTTTTCTGCGGCTTGAAATCCGACGGCTCCCATCTCGCCACCTGCTACGGCTCGAATCCGGCCATCCTCCGCGCGACGCCGCCCTACCAGCCGTTCATCGGATTGACCGCCGGAGACGGGTTCGTGTGCGGCCTCCAGATGGATTCGAGCCAGCCCTTCTGCTGGGGGAGCTCGGGCTTCATCCCCAAGGGCGCGATAGGTCAGTCGGAGTACCTAGAAATCAGCGCCGGCGACCACCACCTCTGCGGGCTGCGGAAGCCCCTGATGGGCAGGCTCAGAAACACATCCCTCGTCGATTGCTGGGGCTACAACATGACCAAGAGCTACATTTTCGACGGGCAGATCCAATCGATTTCGGCCGGTTCGGAATTCAACTGCGGTTTATTTTCCCAGAACCGGAGCGTGTTCTGCTGGGGCGACCAGACCGGTAGCAACGTGATTCGGTTAGCTCCGAAGGATTTCCGGTTCCGAAAAATCTCCTCCGGGGGTTTCCACGTTTGCGGCATTCTGGAAGGGGTGAGGTCGAAGGTAATTTGCTGGGGGAAAAGCTATGATCTCGAGAACCAGATTTCGTTGGGCGGCAGTCTCGATTCTTCCGGAATGTTCTCCGGGCAGCAGATGAACGTCGACAACCCGCCCGATTCCTCGATGCTCTCCGTAGTCGGGGGGAAGTTCCACGCGTGCGGGATCAGGAGTTCAGACAGGGGCGTTGTTTGCTGGGGTTACATGGTCCCGAAGAGCACCCTCCCTCCGACAGGTGTCAAGCTCTACGGGATAGCCGGAGGGGATTATTTCTCCTGTGGAATTCTTGCTGAGACGAACCTTCTCCCCGTGTGTTGGGGGGCGAGTTTCCCGTCTGCCCTTCCGATTGCGGTCAGCCCAGGAGTCTGCAAGTCGGGCAATTGCTCGCTTGGGTTTTACGAGTTCAACAACTCGACTGCCCCTTGTAAGTCTCCGGGTTCTCATCTTTGCTTGCCGTGTAGTAATGGGTGTCCGAACGAGATGTATTTAGTGGCCGGGTGTGGGTTGGGTTCGGATAGGCAGTGCGGGTATAACTGCACGAACTGCGTGTCAGCCGACTGTAGAAAAAATTGCTCTGTTGCCGGAAGTGGGGATAATAGGAGTGAGAGGTTCTGGTCTATGCAGATGCCGATTGTGATCGCCGAGGTTTTGTTTGCCGTTTTTCTCGTCAGCGCGGTTTTGTTGACTTCCGTTTTGTACGTTCGGTACAAGCTGAGGAACTGCACTTGCTCGGTTAGCTTGAAGAAAAAAACGAGCGGGAACGGAAGCTCTTTCCGGAAGGAGAGCGGGAAAATCAGCCCCGATTTGGACGAGATCAAGATCAGGCGGGCCCAGACCTTCAACTACGAGGAACTTGAGCGGGCCACGGGCGGGTTCAAAGAGGAGTCCCTTGTCGGGAAGGGCAGTTTCTCGTGCGTGTTCAAAGGCGTGTTGAGAGACGGGACAACAGTCGCTGTCAAAAGAGCTATTGTAACCGCCGACTTGAAAAAGAACTCGAAGGAGTTTCACACCGAGCTCGACTTGCTCTCTCGATTAAACCACGCCCATTTGTTGAACCTCCTCGGGTACTGCGAAGAAGGCGGGGAAAGACTATTGGTGTACGAGTTCATGGCAAACGGCTCGTTGCACCAACATATCCACACCAAGAATAACAAAGACCAGTTAGACTGGGTTCGTCGAGTCACTATAGCTGTTCAAGCCGCTCGTGGGATCGAGTACTTGCACGGCTACGCCTGCCCTCCAGTCATCCATCGAGACATAAAGTCCTCAAACATCCTGATAGACGAAGAGCACAATGCACGCGTGGCTGATTTCGGGCTGTCGTTATTGGGCCCCGCGAACAGCAGCTCCCCGTTGGCTGAGCTGCCAGCTGGCACCCTCGGATACCTCGACCCTGAGTACTACCGGCTTCATTACCTCACCACCAAATCCGACGTGTATAGCTTTGGGGTTTTATTACTGGAAATTTTAAGCGGGCGAAAGGCGATTGACATGCAGTATGAAGAAGGGAACATAGTCGAGTGGGCCGTCCCTTTGATCAAGGCGGGCGAGATAGAGCCGATTCTCGACCCGGCCCTGAAGCCTCCGCCGGAGCTCGAGGCTCTGAAGAGGATAGCGAATATCGCGAGCAAGTGTGTGAGGATGAGGGGGAAAGAGAGGCCGTCGATGGATAAAGTGACGACGGGCTTGGAACGGGCCTTGGCTTTGCTGATGGGAAGCCCGTCTAACGAGCAGCCCATCTTGCCGACGGAGGTGGTGTTGGGGAGTAGTAGGATGCACAAGAAGTCTTCACGGAGATCGGATACGGAAGGTGGGGATGTGGAGGATCAGAGGTTTGAGTTTCGGGCCCCGTCGTGGATTACTTTTCCGAGCGTGGCCTCGTCTCAGAGGAGGAAGTCTTCGGTTTCAGAGTCGGATTTGGATGGGAAAAACGTGGAGACGAGGAATGGGAACAACAACAACAACAATAACATTGCGGGCGATGCTTTGAGGAGTTTGGTGGAGGAGATAGGGCCGGCTTCGCCTCAAGAACACTTGTACTTGCAGCACAATTTCTAGCTTTCAAGTTACACTAATTAATGAGATAACTTGTGTACAATGCAAGGATTTCTAGTTAGGAACACTAACGTTGGACTTTGTTTTTGTTTTTGGAAGTAGTTGTTGTAATTTGATTTGTGTTGACTAAAATGTATCTTCTCATTTTTTGCATTGATCTTATTATCTCCTTATAGCCGGCTTCACTTGAGAAATTGCATATGAAATTTTGAACAGTGTTACAGAATAAGAAAACGGAACTTACTGATTTTCGACATGATCCGAGGGACGGGCGAGATTGAAACGAGCAAAATACTCCGATTTTTCGACATTGTCATAGTATCCGTCTTGTTCTCTAGGGTGCAGCGAGATGTGTTTCTGGGCATATATACAAGTTTACAACTCAATTACCTGGAATATGTATATGCCAAGATTGACGGAAAAAGTGTTAAAGAAAATTGTCAAATACAGTATATATGTCCACTTTGTGGACTAATTTTATTGACAATGTGTAATGTCTTCACACTTGAAATCGAGGGTTAGACGATCAAATATATATCATGGACTCGAGTTCACAATCTAAGTGTATATGCTGTATTTGACAGTATATATGTCCACTTGGAAAATTGAATGTTGCAATAATGGACACAATGAATTGAATTTTTCATATTGATTGTGTACCAGTAGAATTTATCAATATATTTGAGTGTCTCCCCGTGAAAATAGTTACCCGATTAATTATCTTTGGAAATGATCATGGTAACTAATTATAGTAACTAGTTCCCTATAAATAAAGATTTGTGTGAAAACTAAACATTCATGGCCTGGCCACAATAAACACAATACCACTTAATAATACATTCTTTAAATTAATGCAAAAAACAGGGAAAAAAATCCCAAAGGATAAACAGTTTTTTGCATTAATTTTCCAAAGGTACTTTATTCTCTTTTTCTAGCTAACAATTAAATAAAATTAATTTTTCATATCAAGATAGTAATATTATTTTTTCAATATTCATTATTGTTGCAGGTATAACCTTTAAATATATAACTACAAAGCCATGAAGAAGTTGGAATTATTGTTCGTTTTACTATCCCTTTTTATTGGATCATCAACAAGCACTTTTACTTCTTCTCAAGATTCACCCTCGTATGATTATTCAGCCAGTACAGAGGTAAGTAATTAAACCTAACAATTAATTTAAATAATATAAATACCAGAAATAGTTCAAAATCAGCTAACTTTTGTTTTTGTTAACTTTCATATGCAGTGTAAATCAGTACCTGAGAAGGCACTCTACAATGGTGGCATAATCCAGAACCAGTCCTTCGAAATCCCTATAAATTCAACGGCTATCGCCTTCACCAATCTGACCGTCAACACAATCTACGCCTTTTCCAGTTAAGTTCGTCTGTGTGATACACGTAATTAATTCGTTAAGTCTAATTATATATAAACTTCCCTCCATATGATATATCATGTGCAGGTTGGGTCAAGATAACTGGTGCTGAATCTTCAGTAATTATGTCGAAACTAACCATCGACGACGTGACTTTGAACTGCACGGGGACCGTTCTTGCTAGGAACGGGTGTTGGTCTTTCCTCAAAGGCGGGTTCATGATCGAGTCGCCTTTAAACATCAACGCTCGTTTATATTTTCACAATAACGACGGGCAACAGATAAATGTATCGATCGCCAGTGCTTCTATTCAGCCCTTCACCCCTGAACAATGGGGAAATAACCAGCAACACATAATAAACACGGTACGTACTCACTAAAACTCATGCTTCGAAAAATGTTCACTAATAGCGCAAAATATATATAAAAAACATGCAGAAAAGAAAACGGACAACCATTGTACACGTAACGGGTGTCGATGGAACGAGGGTGCAAGGAGCGAACGTTGTCGTGAAGCAAGTCTCTCGAGATTTTCCGATTGGAACGGCGGTTAATCAGTTCATCCTAGAAAGCGAAGCGTATCAAGTAAGATGTTTTAGACTGAAACCGGCTGAATTGAACTGAATTGAACGATCTAAACTGAAATGAACTGAAAAATTAAGTCTAAAAGAACAGGTCATAATCTGTAATCAATGATCATATTTCAATAATGCAAAAAACATGTTCTTGACTCAGAAATGGTTTCTCGAGAGATTCAACGCGGCGGTGTTCGAAGACGAGCTGAAATGGTATTTCACCGAGCTTCAAAAAGGGAATCTGAGCTACGCTGTCCCTGATCGACTTCTCCGATTCCTCCGAACGAACCAAATCACGATCAGGGGCCACAACGTGCTCTGGGAAGAGCCCTACTTGGTCCAACCCTGGCTCAAGAACATGACCAACTCCGAGCTGAGGTCAACCGTCTTTGCCCGGATGGAAAGCGTGATGACTCGATACAAAGACGAGTTCGTCCACTGGGACGTGAACAACGAGATGCTCCCGAACAGATTCTTCGAGGAGAGACTCGGCCCTAACGCAAGCATCGAGTTTTTCCAGTACGCGCAAACCCTAGACCCTCGGGCCGGGCTCTTCATGAACGAGTACAATATACTCGCACAATGCGACGCGAAATGCTCGGTGGATAAATACGTCGAGAGGTTGAGGGAGCTTGTGAATAGCGGGGTTTCGAATGTCGGGATTGGGATTCAGGGCCACTTTTACTTTCCCAACCCTGCGATGATCAGAGGAGTGCTCGACAAGCTAGCTACATTAGGGATTCCGATTTGGCTAACGGAGGTGGATCTCAGCCCGAAACATGATGCGCAAACGCAGGTAATTTATTTACAAAGGAAGTAGTGCAACTTTTCTGAGACTGATGAAATGTGTTTTAATGTTTTTTTGTTTTTTTTGTTTTAAGGCTAAATATTTTGAGTTGGTTATGAGAGAAGGGTTTTCGCACCCGGCTGTTGATGGGATAATGTTGTGGACGGCACCGCATCCCGATAGGAAAGGATGCTACCGAATGTGCCTTACGGATTATGAGTTCAAGAATTTGCCGAGCGGGGATGTGTTTGACAGGCTGATGAAAGAGTGGAAAACCGGAGAAGTTCAGGGGAAGACGGATGAGAGGGGTAATTTTGACTTTTCGGGCTTCTTGGGAGAGTACGAGGTCACGGTACAATATGGAGATAAGACGACTAAATCGACCTTGTTCTTGAGCGGTGCCAACGACAACAAGCACTTTAATGTTTATCTCTAGAATGACTTGTTTTGTTCAAAGGAAATGTGAACGTTAATTTGAAATTGAATGGGTATGTTTCTTGGATTCCATTATCTAAAACAAACATTGAAAATCATTGCTAGGAAAATGGCACAAATAGAAAACTAGCATTACATGTATACACACTTCAAGTGAAATAAAAAACAAAACAAAACAAAAATCCTAAGAAAAAGCCAAAAAAATCATTGGTTTTCAAGGTAGTCTTGACTCTTGACTAGTGCATTAGGAGAAAGAACCTAAGTCTCCAAATAAAACAAAAAACCCTAAAAACTGAGTAATAAAATAAAAACAATTGACAGAAAAAACGGTGAACAATAAATCCGAGTAGATTCCCCCATAGCCAAACCAGCCAACCAAGATCCATCTGTCGTCACCGCTTCGGTCTCTGACGCGGATCCGGACGTCGAACCCGGGTCCGGGGTGAAACCCACTCCGGCCCCACCCGGGCTCGGGTCTGACCCTGATTGAGACCCATCACCATTAATTGTTCCTGGACTTGTGGTGGTAGTGGTAGTACTAGTAGAATCTTTTGAAGATTTTTGACTGCAAACAGTACAGTGAAATTAATATTTACTGTTTACTCATTTCAGTAAAAATAAAAAAACAGAGCACTCTGTTTTTATTTACCTCGCCACGGAGGGGCAAAACGTGACCGTGTAATCCGCACCGGAGCACGTGAAGGTGCTGGTGGGGTCGTCGTAGGCGTAGCTGTAGGACCTCGGGCAAGCCGACTTGAACATCTCCGAGTACACCGTCGGCCGGCAGAGCGCCGGCGAGTTGAAAGCCCCGCTGCAGCAGTACTCCGGGCTCCCGAAGGCTTCGCACGCGCTCCTGCACCCCTCCCCGCCGCCCGCCCGGAGCTCGGCCGGGCAGTACCGGTTCAGATCCGTCACGCACCCGGTCGGCGCGCACATGCCCGACCCGCCGGCGGTCTCCACTATCATCGGCAGGTTGTACCCGTCGACGAGGCTGACGTCGTAGAAGTCCAGGCCGCCGCCGGCCCCGAGAGTGACCTCCGCCAGCGTGGCGGGCGGGGCTGCCCCGGTCCCGGCGCACTCGGGCTGGCCCGACCCGCAGTCGCCCGTGAGGCAGGAGCCTGGCTCGGAACCGGGGAACGTGCATCCGGTTCGGCCCCAGAATCGGCCGGACCAGCCGGCGGGGGCGGCGAGGGAGCGGGCGGCGCCTTGCTGGAGCTCGAAGCCGGTGGTGTCGAGACTAGGGCTGCCGGCGTTGGCGAGTATGCCGGGCCAGACGGTGTAGCCGCATTTGTTTGAGAAGGTGAATGTGGCTCCGAAGGCAGCTGTGGGAACAACAGAATATAGATTACAAATTTACCGCAGATAAATAGTAAAAATCAAAAACCCCAAGTAAAAAAAAAAAAAGGCATCTTTGGAGGAAGAAACATAATGTTGATTTTATTTTACCTTTAGAAAATAGGAGAAGAGAAATGACAAAACAAAGAAAGATGGGTGAGCCCATGAAAATACTGTTTTTGTGTGTTCTCTCCTGTGTATATATATTTGTGAGGTGTGTGAAATGGTTATGGTAGTGGTGAAGCTGAAAACAGAAGTAGAGCTAGAAATGAAATTGGTGTATTTTAGATTTTTAGACTACTAATTATTTATGTGGGGCCCAATGCCTGAAAACAGGAATAAGTGTTATTGTATTTAAATTAAAAAGAAGATAAATCATGTTATAATATTGTGTTGTTCATAATTTTGTTTTAAATTGTACAATATCATTTTTATATGGTGTAGTGTCATGTTAGTACAGTGCCCATGCTACTCTCAAGGAATCAATTTTCCCATTCTAAATGTTTATATTGAATGGACTTTTTTGCCCCTTGTCAGTAGTGTTGAATGTGGATTTCATAATGGCTTTAAATTTAAGAAATAATATTAACAAATATTTTGTACTCTTTGTTTCAACTTCCAAATATTTTTTTTCCAAATATTACTTTCTAATACAGACTATACAGTAAATGCTAAATACATAAGTTGTTACATTCTTTTTTAATGCGTTTAATGTTCAAATTCCAATTAAATATTAGAGTTTTTTTTTATATATAATTGATCCAACATTACATTGTACTGTTTGATACTAGTATCTTTATAATTAAATCACCGCTTCTTATTTGTGTGACGTGTGTTGCTAAATACTTAAATAATGCAAACGTAGGCCGATTGAGAAATTGTAAGAAATTGTTTTAAGTTTCGCAACAAATTTCGTTTCTTTTGTGTTTGTTGATGAATCATAGATATTTGGATATTTTTCCTTTATTTATTATAATTATTTATTTAATAAAGCCCCACCTG
Organism: Euphrasia confusa; assembly: GCA_954870475.1. Lineage (NCBI taxonomy): Eukaryota > Viridiplantae > Streptophyta > Magnoliopsida > Lamiales > Orobanchaceae > Euphrasia > Euphrasia confusa. The sequence continues at coordinate 47,342,596 of OX940949.1, read as the reverse complement.
GCATGTATAGAGTTGGATGTAATCATCTTCACACAAAGTAATTTTGGTTGGGTTTGATTTCTTTTCCTTTCAACAAATTTTATACAGTACATTTCAATAGGAATAGGTAGCTACTCAAAATAAAATAAAAAATGCAATAAAATAAAATTTAGACAAAGCAAATAAAAATTGGCTGAAATGTTCATTACTTCACAGGAACATGATCAGTATATAAAATGTTGTCGAACAAATCTAATTACATGCATGTGATATATTTTTGAAAAGATTGTTTTTTAATCACTTTTGGAAGATTTTTCATTGGAGTGGTGGCCCACCTAGCACGACCTAGTAGACCGTTCAACCCACTTTTACGACTACAATTATAAAGTTATCAACTTTTGTGTAGGTTTATTTATTTATTACTCCGTATTATTTTACGGTAAAATGGCATCATTTGTTTTAACTTTGTCAACAAATGTTTTATTCAAAAGTGGTCTTCATTTTCCCTTTATACGAAGCCCCAAATGTTTATGTAAATTTAAGAAATTACACTATCATTTTTATGAAACTTCAAAGATTTCATATGCGAGTTAAGAATGTACTTTGGTATACAGATGTGTTTGATTTTGATTTTTTGACAATTAACACTATAAACACTGTAGAATATTTACAGTTGAATATTTAAAGTGTTACTAAAAGAATAGAGATTTAGATAGATATTGAATCGTGTTAACGCTTTTCGTAAAGAGTATGTTGGAGGTGGAGTCAAACCTAGCCAAACCGACGAAACCACGACGAAAACGAGCGCGAATAGAGAGTTTCACAAAACTCAGGAACTGGCACGTTCGTGCCAGAATGTGTCATTCTTCCAAAACTTTAGAGGCAGTGGCACGTTCGTGCCAATTCCTGAATTCTTTTGGGCCAACTCGTTTTTGGGCCTCTTTTAGGGTTTTTTTTAGGTGTTTTTTGGGCTCACCTATATAAGCCTCTCATCCTCTCCTTCTACCTAACTTACCACACTTTGAGAGATTAGATTTTAGATCTAGATCTAGAAAATGAGAGAAAGAGAGAAATTGAGAGATTGAGGGAAAATCTTTGTAATCGTGAATTCGGTTCTCGTTTCTAGTGGAAAGTTCGTGGCGGCAAGAAGTGGACGTAGCCCATTTAGGGGTGAACCACTATATATCGGGTGTTCGTTTCTTTTCTCGCATTTTCGTTTTCGTTGCTCGTCTCGTATATCTTGTGCTCGAAGTAGTAGTATCGATTTTCTCCGTTTGCTTGTAGTAGTATTTTTTGTATCCTCGTTGTTGTGTTCGGGACTTGGACGATCGGGTTGATCGGGTCCCCTAACAATTAGTATCAGAGCTTGTGTTGGAGCGATCGGAGGATACAATGAGTGACGACATGGTTTTAGGCGGTATCGCAAGGTTCGATGGGTCGGATTTTCCCCATTGGAAGTCTCAAATCGAGGACTACTTGTTTGGCAAGGATTTGAGTGAGCCGTTGGGTGAGAAACCGGAAGAGATGGAAGAAAAGGAATGGAAAAAGCTCGATAGGAAGGTTCTTGGGGTAATCCGGTTGAGGCTATCCAAGAACGTGCACGCCATTGTAGCCAAGGAGAAGACGACGTCCGGATTGATGAAGGTGTTGTCGGATATGTATGAGACTCCTTCGGCGGACAACAAGGTCCATTTGATGAAGAAGCTTTTCAACCTTAGGATGGAAGAAAGGGGGTCCGTAGCCAAGCATGTGAATGACTTCACACGATAGTGAATCAACTCTCGTCCGTGGAGATTGAGTTTGATGATGAGGTTCGTGCCTTGATTCTACTAGCTTCGTTGCCTAATAGTTGGGAGCCGATGAGGGCGGCTCTAAGTAATTCGGTTGGAAAGGATAAACTCAAGTTTATAAGCGTACGGGATAGGGTCCTCGCCGAGGAGGTGAGGAGGAATGATTCCGGGGGCACGCCGAGTTCGGCTTTGAGTGTTGACAACCGTGGACGGGGCCAAAATCGCTCCAACAACAATGGAAGCAAAGAGAAATCGAAGTCGAAAAATAGTAGAGGGAAATCGAAGTCACGGAAGGCGGAGTGTTGGAATTGTGGCAAGACGGGTCACTATAGGAATGAGTGTCGGTCACCGCCAAAAGAGGATAAGAAGGGTGGTGGTGGTGCTAATGCCGCAACGGAGGACATAGCTGACGCTTTGGTGTTATCGGTGGATGCACACATCGACTCTTGGATCCTCGATTCCTGTGCTTCCTACCATACTACCGGACATCGACATGTGTTGGAGAACTATCGAGAGGGGTACCTTGGGAAGGTAACCGTTGCCGACGGGCAAACTATGGACATCGTGGGCATGGGAGACGTGTCCTTGAGGATGTCCAACGGGCAAAGATGGAAGTTGACGGAGGTGAGGCATGTTCCTAATCTTAGGCTCAACTTGATATCGGTGAGCAAACTCGATACATCCAGGCATAGGGTAACCTTCAATAGAGGTTCATGGAAGGTCTCTAAGGGAGCTATAGTAGTAGCGAATGGAGAATTGGTCGGAACCTTGTATAAGGTCTTGAATTGTGAAGAGACAATCGGGGCGGTGAAAGACGCCAAGAGCACGGAGCTATGGCATTGCCGGTTAGGGCATATTAGCGATAAGGGATTGAAGATGTTATCGACCAAAGGGATTTTGTCGGAGTTGAAGTCGACCATCCCTCATCCGTGTGAGAGTTGCATCTTAGGAAAGCAAAAGAAGGTGAGCTTCTTGAAGGGTGGAAGAAAATCGAAAGAAGGGAAGTTGGAGTTGGTACACTCGGACGTGTGGGGTCCTTCCCCGGTCTCTTCACTTGGAGGGTCACAATACTATGTGACTTTCATTGATGACGCCACAAGAAAGGTGTGGGTGTATTTCATGAAGGCGAAATCGGATGTGTTCGATGTCTTCAAGAAATGGAAGGCCTTGGTGGAAAATGAGACGGGTTTGAGGGTGAAGTGCTTGAGGTCCGACAATGGAGGTGAGTACATTGATGGGAGCTTCAAGAGCTATTGTGCCGAGCATTGGATCAAAATGGAGAAAACGATCTCCGTCACACCTCAACAAAACGGTATTGCCGAGAGGATGAATCGGACCTTGAACGAGAGGGCACGGAGTATGAGGCTACATTCCGGGTTGCCGAAGATGTTTTGGGCCGATTCCGTCAATACCGCATCTCACTTGATAAACCTAGGGCCATCGGTTCCTTTGGGGTTTCGTATTCCCGAAGAGGTATGGAGTGGAAAGAAGGTGAATATTTCCTACCTTCGAGTGTTCGGGTGCTTGGCTTATGTCCACGTGGACATCTCTTTAAGGAGCAAGCTTGACCCGAAATCGAAGAAGTGTTACTTCATCGGCTATGGAGATGCGGAGTTCGGGTACCGGTTTTGGGATGAAGAAAATCGTAAGATAATCCGAAGTAGAGACGTGGTCTTCAATGAGGCGGTGTTGTACAAGGATAGGAAGGTTGAGACCTCGGAGGTTGATCAACCGGAGAGTGAAGTGTGGGACGATCTTGATTTTCCCGTCCGGAGAGACGAGAAGGCGCATGAGGAAGGCCAACCGGGCACCGAGGATGAGGTGGACTCGGGTGATGAGGTGGAAGTTAATGATGAAGTGGGAGTTGATGCCGAGCCGGAGGCGACCCCACAAACACCACATTTGGTTGTGCGTCGGTCGACTAGAGAGAGGAGACCAAATCAAAAGTACGTCACTACTCTCTATCATGTCTTGCTCACGGATAAGGGTGATCCGGAGACCTTTTAAGAGGCTATGCAAGCCGGGGACTCGAGCAAGTGGGATTTGGCCATGGAGGACGAGATGGACTCGTTGGTGACGAACCACACTTGGGAGCTAGCCGAACTACCTAAGGAGAAGAGGGCTTTGCATAACAAATGGGTATACCGTGTGAAGGAAGAGCACGATGGGAGCAAACGGTATAAGGCGAGGTTGGTTGTGAAGGGATTTCAACAAAAGGAGGGAATCGACTACACCGACATATTCGCTCCCGTGGTCAAGATGGTGACCATCCGGTTAGTGCTCGCGTTAGTAGCAAGGGAGGATCTTCACCTTCAACAAATGGACGTTAAGACGGCGTTTCTTCATGGTGAGCTCGATGAGGAGATCTACATGAAGCAACTGGAAGGGTATGAGGCTAAAGGCAAAGAGAAGCTTGTGTGTAAGCTCAAGAAAAGCCTTTACGGGTTGAAGCAAGCGCCGAAACAATGGTACAAGAAGTTCGACGGTTTCTTGAAGAAGACCGGCTTCTTAAGATGTGAGGCGGACCATTGTTGCTATTTCAAGAGTCTTGAGGGCTCTTACTTGATCTTGCTATTGTACGTTGACGATATGTTGATCGTGGGAGCTAGTAGACGGGAGGTCGATAAGCTTAAGGAGAAACTATCGTCAGAGTTTGCCATGAAGGATTTGGGCGATGCTAAGCAAATCCTAGGCATGAAGATTGTGAGGAGCAAGGAAGGCATAAAGCTCTCACAAGAGGATTATGTCAAGAAAGTCTTGACGAGGTTTGGTATGGAGAATGCTAAACCGGTTAGCACTCCGTTGGCCGGGCACTTTCGGTTGTCGAAGGAGGATTCGCCCGTCACGGAGAAGGAGATGAGGCATATGGATAAGGTCTCGTACGCGTCGGCGATAGGGAGTCTTATGTATGCCATGGTTTGTACGAAACCGGACTTAGCACACTCGGTGGGAGTTGTGAGTCGGTTCATGAGTAACCCGGGGAGAAGGCATTGGGAAGCCGTGAAATGGATCTTTCGGTATTTGAGGAGGACCTCAAACTATGCCTTGTGTTTTCGGAAATCGGAGACGGGGTTGATAGGGTACGTGGATACGGATAATGGTGGAGATATCGATAGCCGTAAGAGCACGACGGGCTATGTCTACACATTTGGAGAGAAGGCCATTTCTTGGGCTTCGAAGTTACAATAGATTGTAGCACTCTCGAGTTGTGAGGCGGAGTACGTAGCCGTGACCGAAGCCGCCAAGGAGATGATTTGGTTGCAATCCTTTCTAGAGGAGTTGCAACACGGAGGAAAGGGGACGTGTTGTATTGTGATAGCCAAAGTGCTATTCATTTGGCGAAGAACCCGACATACCATGCGCGGACGAAGCACATTCAACTCCGGTACCATTTCATTCGATCGGCCTTGGAGGAAGGAGGGTTGGTGCTTGAGAAGATTCTCGGGAATGAGAATCCGGCGGATATGTTTATCAAGGTTGTGCCGTATGATAAGATGATGTTGTGTGGAACCTCGATCGGGCTCCTCGGTTAAGGAGTGTGTTTGCCGCCACGGACGAGGAGGAGTTGAGGTGATGTTGGTTGTGTCTCCAAGTGGGAGATTGTTGGAGGTGGAGCCAAACCTAGCCAAACCGACGAAGCCACGACGAAAACGAGCGCGAATGGAGAGTTTCTCAAAACTCAAGAACTGGCACGTTCGTGCGAGAATGTGCCATTCTTCCTAAACTTCAGAGGCAGTGGCACGTTCGTGCCAATTCCTGAATTCTTTTGGGCCAACTCGTTTTTGGGCCTCTTTTAGGGTTTTTTGGGCTCACCAATATAAGCCTCTCATCCTATTTTCTTCTACCTAACTTACCACACTTTGAGAGATTAGATTTTAGATCTAGATCTAGAAAAGGAGAGAAAGAGAGAAATTGAGAGATTGAGAGATTGAGGGAAAATCTTTGTAATCTTGAATTCGGTTCTCGTTTCTAGTGGAAAGTTCGTGGTGGCAAGAAGTGGACGTAGCCCATTTAGGGGTGAATCACTATATATCGGGTGTTCGTTTCTTTTCTCGCATTTTCGTTTTCGTTGCTCGTCTCGTATATCTTGTGCTCGAAGTAGTAGTATCGATTTTCTCCGTTTGCTTGTCGTAGTATTTTTTGTATCCTCGTTGTTGTGTTCGGGACTTGGAAGATCGGGTTGATCGGGTCCCCTAACAGAGTATTTCGACCCTATAAGCTTGGGTATCACGAAATTCCTCGCAAGATAAGACAATATCTACACTCGAGTTTTAGGCTTAGAACACGACAAAGATCGAATAACGAGAATAACGACAAATGAAAGCGAAACGTTTAAAATGCACTCAATGATAAACAAGAAATTAAACAAGAGAATTGAACAAAGAACTAGTTTAGAACAATCTTTAATTAACCAAAGGAAATTCATTTAAAGAAACATTCTAACATTATCAATTCTTAAACATTCATAAGTTTTTGCAAGATTCGAAAATAGCATGAAAAGAGATTAAACAAGTGTTCTAGAAAATGAAATAGCAACTACTATTACGGTGAATTAAACGGCTCGTGACTTGAACGTGAATCTCGAAGTTGTCGGCTCCGAGTGGATCGTCTCCTTTTCCCCGACTCAATTCCCAGGCGAAAGATGCCTTTTTCCCTTCAAAACCTCGCCTAAATACACCTTTGACTTCGCTTGGAACCGCCCTGAAACTGCCTCAAAACGGCGACCGCCGTTTAGTTTCCGCGACCGCCATTTGAATTCGGCGACCGCCGTTTGCAAAACGGCGACCGCCGTTTTGCCCAAAATCTTTGTCCAGCTACTGCATCTTTTTGGCCCTTTCGGCGGTCGTCAATTCATCTTCGGCGACCGCCGTTTTGATCCTGCGACCGCTGTTTGTCATTTGGCGACCGCCATTTCTGGTTTCCTCGATTCCTTCTCGTTTCTTCGACTTTCTTCAACTTTTGACCTATAAAACGAACTCGAAACACTCCAACACACCCCGTGAGATCCAAAACACACAAAAACATAAAATACAACTCAAACGACACAAACATAACAAAACACGACTCACAAACGACACTAAAACATAAACGAAAAACACACACACACAACATAAATCAGGCGGCAAGAAGTGGACGTAGCCCATTTAAAGGTGAACCACTATATATCGGGTGTTCGTTTCTTTTCTCGCATTTTCGTTTTCGTTGCTCGTCTCGTATATCTTGTGCTCGAAGTAGTAGTATCGATTTTCTCCGTTTGCTTGTCGTAGTATTTTTTGTATCCTCGTTGTTGTGTTCGGGACTTGGACGATCGGGTTGATCGGGTCCCCTAACAGAGTATTACGACCCTATAAGCTTGGGTATCACGAAATTCCTCGCAAGATAAGACAATATCTACACTCGAGTTTTAGGCTTAGAACACGAGTAACTTATGCTTTATTTGTTTGATTCGAAGCTTTTTATTTTTATAGGTAAATTCAAGTGTTTTTCAAGTGTTTTTAACAAATGAATTTCACTTTCTTATATAGGTATTAGATACCTTTTCATTTGGATATAAGCACCCTTTAGTTGAATATGTACTTTTTGGAAAAGTTGTCTTTTCATTAGACAACTATTCATGTATAAGTACTTTTTAGTGAATAAACCTTTTCACTGAGCACCTATTTATGTTGTTTTGCGTGGCATTACATGCAATTCGAATTTGCATCATATTAATGATGTAGTATCATCATCTAGTCATGCAACTACGAGATCACACTCGACATGCATTATTATATTTATCCAAATACTTAAACTATATCAATTTTATATAATCATGTGCTCTACACTTCTTCAAAGTTATATTATATTGACTATATTTAATCTGAAATTTTGAATAATTTCAATTACATTAAATGGACAGCGATTTAACTTAAACCACCAACAGACACGAGTCCATCATGCATATTATTAGATTAATTAAAAATAAAATTATACATGATTAATTCAATTATACATGAACATGATTAATAGTTTTGTTTCATGGTTAGAAATGAGATCACAACTTTACTGGAACGTGAGTTGCCCTAATAACTCCAAACACATTAGATCTATATATAAGAAGTGAGAATACTCTCTCGGTCTCATAATAGTTGTCGTAGTACTTCATTTGTAAATAATAAATAAAGTGTGACAATTGCTTTGAAATGAAGAAAGTACTTGTTTGAAATTGCATGTCCCACAAATAGGTGGTATTCTAATCAAAATTCAAAATGTGACTCTAAAAATTGAAAAAATAAAACAAAAATGACATTCTTAAAACAATACTATGATCTCCATGGTTAGGACTTAGGAGCCCACACAATATATTATTATCCTCTTTAACATATTCCTTAATCCCCGGTACTATCAATTTCAATTTCCTGGAATGCTGCTTGGGCCTTGGTGGGTCCACCACTCATCAGCCACCGTCTTGCTCATTACTACTATTGGGCCATATACTGAGGCCGAGAAGAAATGGGCTTTCTGCCAAACCCAAGCCCATTGGCGGCCAGCCCTTTTATGACTGCTAGATGATCATTTTTAATTTACTCCTTCCGTCCCAGGACACTGCTCATAAAAAAAACTGATAAACAAATCGTGGGATGGAGGAAGTATTATCCTAGCTCAAAAGTCATTTTTAATACAATAACTCTTTTTCTTCGAATGTAGTGAGTTTATTGGCCAAGAGTCTATCAATGGGTTTAATGTTTTTTTTATGGTTTTTTTTAAAAGACAAAGATTGTGTCTTCTTTTTCAAGTAAGTTATGGTTATTTTATTTATTTTAATTTATTTTATTAGGGTTTTAGTACTTATTTATATTTTGTTTTTCTCATTCAGTTGAAGAGTTATTTATGATAAAATAAAAAAAGAGTTTTCTGTCTTTAAAGTTTTCTTTAAGTTTATCAATTTTAGATATTTTAAAGAATCAACGAAAGTTTGATTAATTAATTCTCGGTATTCTGAAATTAACGAGTTTTAATATTGTTCTATAGCTTCCGCTGCATTAGACAGTTTTGAATTTTAATTGGAATCGAAATTAGGAAAAAAAAGTATGAGAACTAATAAATCAAATGCTAAATTTGTACAAATAAATTCACACACCATTTTTTTAATTTAATTTCACTTCATTTCAATATAGTTCAGATCGTTAATTCAATTAAAATTATTTCGGTTCAACAATTAAATTCGTTTCAAAATAAATTAATATAAAATAAATAAAAAATAATTTGACTTAATAATTTTAGATATACAATCTAGTTAATAATAAAATATTATTAATATTTTTTAAAAAATTTAACAATTTAACAATTTATTATTATTTTTATAAAAAAAATAAATTAATTTTAGTTCAGACGTTTTAATTCAATTTCAGTTCAAAATCGTTTTAATTCAATTTCGGTCCAAAAGAACACGTCCATAATTATCTAAGGATGATGTCACCGTTACTAATTATGCATACATTATATTTTTTAGAATTTCTCAACTAATTTTGGTACACTCCAAAATAAATAAATAAAATTTACTTTTTCAATTAAAAACACACTTTAAATCCAACTTTTTCCATTTACTTTTGTAATTTTTATTAAAAACTATTTTATTTTCAAAATTAAAAAATATTCTCTTTAACTTTAGGTCAAAATATTTTTTTTATAAAAAATATAACATTTTTGTAGACACTTTCCGCATTTAGATATCCTATACATGTAGACAACCCAAAAAAAGATTTTTTTAATTAACTCTATACATAAAATATCTTAATATTACACAAATGCTGCTATTAAATTAAAATCAATTTTAAACTTGAATTTTGTAGTTACACAATTCAAACACAACTAGACAAATAAGTTGAGACGAATGGAATATTAACTTTACCAAAAATAGCAATAATAGTTCACATTTTATATACTCTATTTACACTAATATCCATTAAATATAAAGAAACTTAATAAAAGGAGTAAAAGATAATCTGATTATAATAATATAAAATATTGATGTTGAAAACCAGAGATTAATCTGATTTTGTAGTGCCATAGAACAACCAAACATCAAATTCAAATATTCATAAAGCAACAAACCATCAAACCAGCCAGATAAACTAAACTTAACATAGAACAAACCAAATCTACAGATAATGGTTTAACGACTTGCGTTGGGACATTCACGTGCGAAATGCCCTTCCCCGCCACACTGGTAGCAGCTTCCACCGCCACCGCCGCCGCCGGAGCGTCCGCCCCCACCTCCACCATAGCCTCCACCTCCGCCACCATATCTCCCTCCACCGCCACCTCCGCCACCTTGAGGACATTCCCTAGACATGTGTCCTTCCTCACCACATTTGTAGCAGCCACTTCCGCCGCCACCACCACCGCCTCCATAACCGCCTCCGCCTCCGCCGTAACCTCCGCCACCGCCTCCGTAACTCCGACCTCCCCCACCCCTGCTCCCGCCGTCGTAGCCTCCCTGGGAACCGCCGCCCCCGCCGCGGGAGCTCCCCTGCACGGACGCGCCGTTGGGTCCGGTGACGTTGGCCGCCTTGAGCCGGCCGTCGTTGCCGCTCTCGATTACGTACTCGACCTCCTCGCCGTCGGCGAGGCTGCGGAAGCCGTCGGACTTGATGGAGGATTGGTGGACGAAGAGATCCTCGGAGCCGTCGTCGGGGCTTATGAATCCGAACCCCTTCTGCTCGCTGAACCACTTCACGGTGCCCTTCTTAACATCGCCTTCCGCCATAGCTTTCTCTCTCTAGAAATTCACTTTCTCACTCTGCAACTTTCGGTTTGCGTGCTGGTAGTGATCCTACAGTGGACAGGTATATATAAAATCAGGAGTGGGAGGGTGCCACGTCAGCGGATTTGAAAGTTTGGAATTAATCGGTGGATATAATTTGTGGGGTGGCGTCCGGAATTTATTTCCGTTTTTTGTTTGATGAATATCACGCATACTCATTTTTAGTGCCTGTTTTTGGGTATCTGAGCGACGCTCGAGTTTCTCGAGAAGATCCAACGGCCAGTGTTTGATCAACTGATAAAGTACTTTTTTTTTCTGCCGTCCGATTTCTTTGAAGATGTATCTGTGTTTTTGTTGGTATCGATCGGTCTTCACAATTTCTACGTGAAGAATGCGGTTATTGGTGGGATGTGTCATTCATATTTGACCAAAATCATCAAAATGTTATTGTAAAACGACGAAAATTAAATGGATTTTTCTGTTGTTGAACAACACTCCCAATTGATGTGCCCAAAAGCCCAAAAAGCATTGCATAGTAAACGAGAAAGTTCACCAACACTGGATCGTTTGACTCTTCAATAATTGATTGAGTGAGATTTAAATCGAGAGGTATGCTTTCGTAGCAAATATGGAATACTTGTGACTTGTGAGAGAAAATAAACATGATCATCTATAATTGAAATATAGTAGCGTTCACCTATAGTTTAAACGGAAGTCAATATTTGAACACATCGACACATGAACGTAAAATGGACTTGGGTGATTTAAATAAGATAGAAGTAGTACCGGATGTTTGGGCTTTGAAAAGTCGGGTTCGGATCCAAAACCATCAAAAAAAGATATTCATGGGTCGAGCCCCAAAATATTTAGGAGATGCTACTAAAAATTTAAACCGAAATTTTAATAGTCCGTTGGAGCGGTACAAAAATTTGGGATTAAGAGCCCGTTTGAACGAGCTTATTTAAAATAGCTTATAAGATGTTACTCCCTCCCATTTTTAATAGATGACATCCTAAGCTTGGACACATGATTTAAGAAAATATTTTATCACAATTAATATGCATTGAAAATTAAATATATAGAAAAACAATGAAAAATGATTGGTTGAAAAAAAAAACATCTACATAGATAATTGAAAAAGATTATGAATTATCGTGATTTTATCATTTAATACACCAAAACGTCATCTAAATTGCAAATATTTTCAAATGTCAAAACGTCATTTAAATAAAATGGGAGGGAGTATGTTTTATAAGTCGTTTCAAGAGCTGATATGCTGTTATGTCTTATTTAATAAATAAGTTGTTAAACCGTTTGGATAAAATAGGTATATAAACTTATAAGATGTTAATTTGTTTGGCAATTTAAGATCTGAAAATTACCAAAAATAAATTGTTATATATGAAAAAAAAAATTAAAAAAAAATTATATTAACTAAATAATAAATTTGGAATTTTTGTATATATATAAAAAATAATAATTTTAAGGGTAATTTGGTCTTTTATTATTTAAGTAGGAAGAGCTTATAAGTTGTTTCAAAAAAAGTACCTCCCCCCTTACTTTTTTTTAAACAGCTTATAAGCTGTTAAACAGCTTATTTTAAAAAAAATTAAGATCTTTTTTTAAAACTTTACCAAACAAATTTTAGGAGCTTATAAGCTCTTTAACAGCTTATAAGCTGTTTTAAAGAGCTTATAAGCTCAGCCAAACAGGCTCTATATCAGAAAAAAGTTTGAAAAATTATTTTTTATACGAGGATATACTGTACTATAAACTCCACCACACCTAATCCTTGGTCTTTCGGTTAATTAGAATATTTAGGATATTCATGTGCGAGCCCAAAATATTTAGGAGAGGTGGCCAAAAATTTAGACCGAAATTTTAATAGTCATTCGAGCGGTACAAAAAATTAGGATCAGATCAAAAAAAGTTTAGAAAATTATATTTTTTTTATATAAGAAAGAGATAAGATAAACCTCTTCAATCAATTAGAATATAATTGTATGTGTTCGAGTAGCAGATATATGTGGGATAAAACCAATATGACTCACACAAATTTCACAATCCTTCCGCATAAGAATATCATATTTTTAATTTATATTTGTATAAAATTTATATTTTATATGCTTTTTTATATTTTAATTTATCGAATTAATATATAAAGATCGAATAGAAATTCGATTCGGTATCTTATTGGTTCAAATCAAAATAAAAATGAATAATAAATTAATGATTACAATTTAATCAAAAATTATGAAAAAAGAAAGAAAAATTCATATAAGAATGAGAAATTACAAATAAAAAAAAAACTAAAAGTTAAATGGGTATATAAAGAGTTTACTCTTTACCTAGTTTGTTAATAAATTATTACGTAAGTATAATATTATTTTGCCTTCTAATTTGTAACGAAAATTTGATTGATTATTATTTATTAATTAAAATAAAATAAAATCAATCATTTTAACATTATATTTTTGAACTCAAATGGAACATTAAGGTCTTTTTAATGCTAAACTATTAGTGCAGAATCGTTACGATGAATTTGTCCAAGTTCATGCATGAACATTCAACTCTATTTTCGAATTATAAATTCGAGCTTCTATTTAAAAAAAAAAAATAGAGAAACCACTCGAGGAGCAATTTGTGTTGGTATTATCTAGCTATACTACTTAAACTTTACACTTTTCCAGAAATTAAAATAAAATAAAGAAATGAAAAAGATAAGTAACACTCGAAGAGATCTTCAACTCCGGTGGAACGTCAGAACTGTACACGAACTTCGATCAGATTACGAGTAGTCGAGGCGCTTTCGCTATCCGCAAGACAAATACGTCCCGTGTTTGCTACGGTTTGCAGACGTACTACAGAAACTTTACACTTTTTCAGAAACTAAAATAAAATAAAGAAATGAAGAAGATAAGTAACACTCGAACAGATCTTCAACTCCGGTGGAACGTCAGAACTGTACACGAACTTCGATCAGATTACGGGTAGTCGAGGCGCTTTCGCTATCCGCAAGACAAATACGTCCCGTGTTTGCTACGGTTTGCAGACGTAATGCCCCCAAAGATACAACGACTGTCTTTGTTCTTCTCTGAAGCAACCAGAGCAGAACCTCTTTCGAACGAGAAAAGGAGAGGAGTATGAACTGTATGATATGTTGGGAATTGCTTTTGCGTTTTTTCTGTGTATGAAATGCAAACTAAGACTCGCTATTTATAGGAGCTCCAAGCATGTGAGGGGTCATCAACTCTTTACTCAGGCATTCAATCACGTGGTTAATGGGGCCAATAACTTCTCCATGACCAGCACATTCAAACTTTGTAACCGCAAAAAATAACATGGTCATCTGACCTTTGAGGATTTTCGAAATTCAAAATAATATTAATATAATTATATTATATAATATTATTTTCTAATCAGGCCTTAAGCCTTTTTTTGTGTTCAACCAAACCAGCCCACTTCACGTAGGCCCAATCAACAAAAATAGTTCAGCCCGTCAGCAAAACTATTACGATGGCCAGGCCCAGAAGCCCCAAGGAGCCCAAGGAAGCCCAAGTCCAGCCCAAAGTCCATTTGCCAAGATCCAAGATCCAAGTCCAAGTCCAAGTCCAAGTCCAAGGACGAGGCGAGGCGAGTCGGGTCGGGACAGGACGGGACGGGACGGGACGGGACGGGACGGGCCGAGCCGAGCCGAGCCGAGCCGAGCCGAGCACGAGCACAAGCACGAGCACAAGCACGGGCACGAGCCGAGCCGAGCCGAGCCGAGCGGACGGACGGACGGACGCGCGTGTGGCGATTGCCATGTACCTTAACGGTCCATGGTCTTACTCACTTGTTGAACACATTAATCCTCCAATCACTTATTAAGTGTAATAACTTTATTACATCTTTCAATGTGTGATGTAATAACTATTACACATTTCAATGTAATAAAGTCTTACACTTTATTACATATTCAATTAAATGCCTTTTTAATTGGCTATCTTTAACAATTTATTTCTCACTCACCGAAAATCGGTTTTTGACGAAATAAAATTCTATAATTATCTACGAACGACGTAGAAAATTATCGTACAATTTATTTCCCAATCGGAATTAATTTTATAGCCATTCAAATCGGTCAAACGTTGGATAAAACCAACTTTGACTTAATGATTTTCCAACAATCCCCCACATGAGTGGAAATCAATGCATGCATGTATGCAGACTCTTCGTTCAATTCCCCAAAAGAATCTATCGCTTCCGGAAAGGTAGTTTGCGGCTTTGAACCTTCCGTAGTGAACAACATCGGAAGTACAGGAGGCCTAGTGGACACGATGCCTTGAACTATTCCCCCACAACGTACAACGAGTCAATGCTATTCACGCAATAAATTCCGTTCAATTTCCCGTTCTATGTTGTGTCCGTTTTGGCCATGGACAACACTTTGGATTCATAAATGTTTACATTTGAAGCGGCCCTCACTTCACATTTATATAGGTGACCTCCCATTATAAGTATCCTGACATACTTAACCTTTTCAAGGTAGGGATTCATTAAAAGTCTCCTCGAGAACTTAACCTATTACCACACATCAAGAAACAGCACTTGAATTGCCTTTAGGGATGAGTACAAGTGCTCGATTGAACTTTCATAACTTAGTTTTCCCTTTGAACCAAGTTCATGGGATCTCCATTCATCAAGGTAGGGTTACCGTTATGATCGTTCGATGGATTGCGGTTTTTCAAACCCATTCCCTCTAGCAACACGCCCAATTGATCTCGATTCATTCCTTTTGTCAAAGGATCAGCCAGATTTTCCGTAGACTTTACATACTCTAAGGAAATTACGCCATTTGAGATCAATTGTCGAACGGTATTATGTCTCCGGCGAATATGTCGAGACTTACCGTTATACATAATGCTCTGTGCTCTCCCTATAGCTGCTTGGCTATCACAGTGAATCATCACGGGAGACACAGGCTTTTTCCAACATGGAATATCTTCCAAAAAGTGACGAAGCCACTCTGCTTCTTCACCAGCTTTATCTAAAGCTATAAACTCAGATTCAATGGTGGATCTGGCTATACACGTTTGTTTCGTTGACTTCCACGAAACTGCTCCGCCCCCGATACAGAAGACGTAACCACTAGTGGAATGTGAACTTTTGTTATCATATATCCAACTAGCATCAAAATATCCATCAAGTACATTAGGATATCTTGTATAGTATAGCCCATACTCTCGGGTGTATTTCAAATACTTTAAAACCCGATTCAAAGCATTCCAGTGTTCAACACCTGGATTGCTCGTATACCTGCTCAATTTATTCACAGGATAGGCCAAGTCTGGACGTGTACAATTTGTTAAGTACATCAGACTGCCTATAACTTGAGAATACTCTAACTGAGCTACAGGTTCAGCCTTATTGACAGTAAGATTTATACTTAAGTCAATCGGCGTCCTACTCGTAGGACCATCATGGGCATTGAATTTCTTTAACACTTTCTCAACATAATGAGATTGTGATAAGACAATTCCATTTGGGGTTCTTTCAATTTTAATCCCGAGGATTAAATCAGCAACACCCAAATCTTTCATGTCAAAATTTCTTTTTAACATTGCTTTAGTATTCATGATTAATTCACGAGTACTACCCATGATTAACATGTCGTCTACATATAGACAGACTATGACAAACGAATCAGATGTACCTTTAATGTACACACATTTGTCACACTCGTTGATTTTATATCCATTTGATATCATAATGTTATCAAATTTCAAATGCCATTGTTTAGGAGCTTGCTTAAGTCCGTACAACGACCTTATCAATTTGCACACCTTTTTCTCTTGTCCAGGTGCTACAAATCCCTCGGGATGTTCCATATAAATTTCTTCTTCCAATTCACCGTTCAGAAACGCAGTTTTCACATCCATCTGATGAATATCGAGATTGTGCAAAGCAGCAATCGCAATAAGCACCCGAATAGACGATATTCTGGTTACAGGTGAATATGTATCAAAGAAATCATATCCTTCTCTTTGTTTAAACCCTTTGGCTACCAAACGAGCTTTAAACTTATCGACCGTTCCATCTGCTTTATATTTTTTCTTTAGGATCCATTTACATCCTAAAGGTTTACAACCCGGTGGAAGATCAACCAACTTCCACGTGTGATTTTGCAGAATAGACTCCATTTCGCTATTAATAGCTTCTTCCCAGAGCGGTGCATGTGGACTGGATAGAGCTTCCCCGTAGGACTTTGGCTCGTCATCCAATAAATACGTAATAAAATCAGGTCCAAACGACTTAGCCGTTTTTATCCTTTTACCACGTCTAGGTTCAATAACCTCTTCGTCTACCTGATCGTCACCAACAGGTGTTGTGTCGACATCAGGTTCATAAGTTCTTTTATTAGAACTTGATTCTTCTCTTTCTTTACAAGGAAAGATATTTTCGAAAAATGAAGCATTTCTCGATTCAATCGTGGTACCTTTATGCACGTCTGGATTATCGGACTTGTGTACCAAAAATCGGTAAGCCATACTATTGTATGCATATCCGATAAAAATGCAATCGACCGTCTTAGGTCCGATTCTCATTTGCTTTGGTTCAGGAACAGATACCTTAGCCAAACACCCCCACACTTTAAGATATTTATAAGACGGCTTACGATTTTTCCACAATTCGTACGGCGTCTCATTCTTACCTTTAAGTGGGATTTTATTCAAAATGTGGTTAGCTGTCAAAATAGCTTCCCCCCACATGTTCTGAGGTAAACCCGAATTAATCAACATGGCGTTCATCATTTCTTTAAGAGTTCTGTTTTTTCGTTCTGCAACACCATTTGATTGTGGTGAATAAGGAGCCGTCGTTTGATGAATTATCCCATTTTCAGAACATAATTTCTCAAACGGAGCTACATATTCTCCACCTCTATCACTTCGAATTATTTTAATTCGTTTACCAAGTTGATCTTCAACCTCAGCTTTATACTTGGTAAAAGCCTCTAAGGCTTCGTCTTTGCTACTTAATAAATATAAGTAACAATATCTAGTACAATCATCAATAAAAGTGATGAAGTACTTTTTTACACCTCTAGTTTGTACAAATTTCAAATCGCATATATCAGTATGGATTAAACCAAGAGGTTCAGTACACCTTTCAATTGAGGGAAAAGGTAACTTAGCCATTTTGGCTTCAACACAAATTTCACATTTCTTTTGTGTATCAATATTTGAAGTTGGTAATAATTCCAAATTCATCAATCTTTTAATCGCATTTAGATTTACATGTCCTAATCTAATATGCCACAAATCAGAACACTCAAGCAAGTAAACCGAAACAGAATCAATTTTATTAATGCTCGAGGCAACAGAGGGTACACGGCGCACAACCATTACATTCATTTTGAACAGTCCATTGTCGAGATAGCCCCGACCAAGGAAGGTTCCAAACTTAGTCAAAATAAAATTCTTAGCATCAAATACAAGTTTAAAACCATGCTCAACTAGGAGAGACCCAGAGACTAAGTTCTTGCGGATGTCCGGGACATGCAGCACATCCTTCAACAGCAGCTCCTTTCCAGAGGTGAGCTTCAGGGTCACATTCCCAACTCCAGCAACATCAGACGAGGAAGAGTTCCCCATGTGGAGCTTTCGGCCAGTCGAAGGAGCATAAGTAGAAAATGCATCCTTATCAGAGCAGACATGGCGGGTGGCTCCAGTGTCAATGAACCACTCCTTGGGATTACCAACCAAGTTGGCTTCAAACACCATTGCTGACATATCCATTTCAGTCAGCTCCTGCCCAGAGGTTTCAACAAGGTTAGCAGATTGCTTCCCTTTCCCCTTGTACTGTGCAATAGGCTGTTTAGGCTTCTTGCAATCTTTAGCCATGTGGCCAGTTATTCCACAGTTATGGCATTTTCCCATGAACTTCCAGACCTTGGTGTCAGGCTCTTTCCCTTTAGAGGTATTCTGAGGAGGAGGCAGCTTCCTTTTGGGTTGCTCCATCAGATTCACACGAGGCTCCTCAGGCACACTCCCAGGATTAAACCTCTTACGGTTTTCCTCTTCGATACGAAGCTTGACAACCAGCTTGTCAATAGTCATTTCTTTGGTCTTATGCTTGAGATAGTTTTGATAAGCCCTCCAACTCGGGGGTAACTTCTCAATAGCAGCAGCCACCAGAAAGGACTCGCTAATTTTCATGCCTTCATTCTCAAGGTCATGCAAGATCAGCTGGAAGTGTTGGAATTGAGATACGACCGACTTAGAGTCGACCATCTTAAAATCCAAAAACTTCTCGACGACGAACTTTGTAGTTCCGGCGTCCTCAGTTTTATAGTTCTTCTCCAAAGCATCCCAGAGTGCTTTGGCAGAAGTCATATTCCCATACACATTGTACAGGTCATTACTCAGACCGTTCAAAACGGTATTCCGGCACAGGTAATCACCATGGCCCCATGCTTCATAAGCCGCGCGCTTATTAGCATCAGTTTCATTCTCATCCATGGCCAGAGGCTCATCCTTGAGAAACTTTGCCAAACCCAACGTGGTCTGGTAAAACATCATCTTTTGTTGCCACCTTTTGAAGTCAGTCCCATTGAACTTCTCAGGTTTCTCAGCATGAACCACCGATGAAGGCATGATTGGAATGTTCATGTTCAACGGTGGAACAGTGCTAGATTGGCCGTTTTTCTCAGCACCAGTATTGTCTCCGGTTGCCATTATTTTAGTACGGTTATTTGTCTTGCGTTGTTGGTATTATCTAGCTATTACAGTGCTTGTTTCTGGATTAGAATCAGTACTACTGAAACTTTACATTTTTCCAGAAACTAAAATAAAATAAAAAAATGAAGAAGATGAGTAACACTCGAACAGATCTTCAACTCCGGTGGAACGTCAGAACTGTACACGAACTTCGATCAGATTGCGGGTAGTCGAGGCGCTTTCGCTATCCGCAATACAAATACGTCCCGTGTTTGCTACGGTTTGCAGACGTAATGCCCCCAAAGATACAACGACTGTCTTTGTTCTTCTCTGAAGCAACCAGAGCAGAACCTCTTTCGATGGTTCAGCCCAATCAACAAAAATAGTTCAGCCCGTCAGCAAAACTATTACGATGGCCAGGCCCAGAAGCCCCAAGGAGCCCAAGTCCAGCCTAAAGTCCAATTGCCAAGATCCAATTGCCAAGATCCAAGATCCAAGTCCAAGGACGAGGCGAGTCGGGCCGAGCCGAGCCGAGCACGAGCACGGGCACGGGCACGAGCCGAGCAGAGCCGAGCGGACGGACGGACGGACGCGCGTGTGGCGATTGTCATGTACCTTAACGGTCCATGGTCTTACTCACTTGTTGAACACATTAATCCTCCAATCACTTATTAAGTGTAATAACTTTATTACATCTTTTAATGTGGGATGTAATAACTATTACACATTTCAATGTAATAAAGTCTTACACTTTATTACATATTCAATTAAATGCCTTTTTAATTGGCTATCTTTAACAATTTATTTCTCACTCACCGAAAATCGGTTTTTGACGAAATAAAATTCGATAATTATGTACGAACGACGTAGAAAATTATCGTACAATTTATTTCTCAATCGGAATTAATTTTATAGCCAGTCAAATCGGTCAAACGTTGGATAAAACCAACTTCGACTTAATGATTTTTCAACAATTTACTATGCTTTTTTACTTCGATATATTTTTTTGTCTTTCGGTGAAAATTTTCAGACAATCTCTCCATTCGGACGTGCAATATAATTGCTCTAAATGTTGCAACTTAATTATGAGATAAACGTTTGATTGAGAACGAATTTTATGTTCAAAAAATCTTGTTGAACGTTCGACCACATGTTACGTGTATGTGTTGAACACAATTTGAGTAATGTAAAAATCCCACCCCACCGTTTCTCTCTGTCTCTATCCTATGCAATACACGTATATTCCACGTGTCACATAACGCCGCTCCCATCGTTCTCAAACATCCCACGTGTCACCTTCTTAACAATATCCAAACAATGTCAACATATTATTTTTTATATCGACCACAAACAACCTTATAAAGTTCTTAATAATAATCAACCACCACTAACAAGAATCGAAGAAAAAAAAACAGATCGAAACAATTAATGGCGAACGCATCCGACGAGTTCCGGGTAGTTTCATCGAACATAAGCCACGAGGGGCGTTTACCTCGACAATACACCGATGACGGGCAAGGGGCAAAACGGAACATATCACCACCGTTAGAGTGGTACAATTTGCCCGACGGGACAGAAAGCCTCGCTTTGATCGTGCAAGATATCGACGCCCCAGATCCGTCCGGGCCGATCGTTCCATGGACGCATTGGGTGGTGGTGAACATCCCGCCGACTTTGAAAGGGCTGCCGGAGGGATTTTCCGGCAAGGAGGAAGCGATGGGAGGGGATTATGCCGGGATCAAAGAAGGGAATAATGATTTGAAGGTTCCCGGATGGCACGTGCCCAAAATGCCCAATCACGGGCATAGGTTGGAGTTCAAGTTGTACGCTTTGGATAAGGAGTTGCACCTTGGGAATAAGGTACGTAGTAGTATATTTTTTGATTCAAATGTTTATTTTTTACCTTTTTTTGATCTAAAATTAAGATATAATTTGATTCATTTTATTTTATTTTAATTCTTGTAGGTGACAAAGGAAAAGGCATTGGACGCAATTGAAGGACACGTTCTCGGAGAGGCGGTCTTAGTTTGCGTGTGTTAATTAATTTTGTGTTTTGCTAAAAGTATTGTCTTGTGACATAATAATAAGTGTGTACGTATTCATGTTGTTCTTGTGTTCTGAATTGTAATAGTACTATGTCTATGTATCATTTTCCTTGTTTTAAGGTCAAAAGCATGAAAATAAATAAATGAATTACAATCAATTCGCACAAGGAATTGAGAGTTTACATCGTTTCACATGAGCTAACAAGTCTATGTTCCGCCGTGCACAATTTCAACTTAGGGGTGAATATATAAGTCAATACAAGTTGAAAAGGTAATATCAAAACAAAGTATTTTCAATTCCGTATTTTCAATTCCACAATTAGTCCTTTTAAGTTTGTAAAAAATTAAATTTTGTTTTATTTCATAATTTTTAGTAGAATTTAACGTTGGTTGTACTGAGATATGACTCTGGTTACTCTAAATTTTATTTTATTTGATATTTATTCAATTAAACCATTGGTTATTTTAATATTTTATTTTATTTGATACTTATTCAATTAACCAAATATCACACGAATATGAAAAAATTGAATATATATTGTTTTTAAAATCATGTTTTCGTGATATTATTCAATTGAATTGACTTCACATACTAAAGAACGATAGAGTGAGCCATCAATAACACTTTAGATACGACAAATATTTGAAATTTCACAAAAATCGTTCTATCTAGAGTGAGCCATAATAACACTTTAGATACGACAAATATTTGAAATTTCACAAAAATCGTTAAATAGAACGAAATTTCATTTTTCATAAACTTAAAAAATTTAATAGCAAGTAAAATATTTGATTCGTTTACTTACATATATAATCTCAACAACTTTCTTTTTGTCGATCACTATCTATACGTTTTTTTTTTTCAATGAACTTAGTGGTGTTTTTAAAAGAGTTGTTGACAAGATCATATAGTGTTTCAACGTGAAATGCAATTAATTATTATTCATGATTTCAACCAAAAGATTTGAATTAATGCCAAACTATGAAACCAAGTTTTTAAAGAGCGTTTAAAACAACTCTAAGAACAACTTGTGATCCGGGCCGGACCGGGCTTCTTAATTTCCTCATGTGCTACTTATAGTGCAAGACAATGACGTTGTACTCAACAACAGCATCCGCGGTAGTGACATTATACCTTACATGCTCAGCATGCTGCCATTGTATTTTCCTTCTGTGAACACATAATTTAGGGTCATGAGAAGATCGATTTCTCCCAACGAGGCCGAGCCGTAGATCCCTTGTGCGCGGCCAATGACCTTTGAATCGGGCCCGGGCCCCACGGTCAACGCGTTATCCATCATCCCTGATCATGCCGAAATCGTTGTTCCGGGTGGAGTTGGTTATTTGTACTATTGTAACTGAACTTGGGTTGATGCCACTTACGATGTCGTGAAAGTAGAAGTGGATTTTCGTGAGCTTTTCGTCGGCGGCGGTTGGAAGATCTTCGAACCATTTGAGGACTGCTTCGGGCCCTTGATCAGTCACGCCATCGGCCCGCACGGGCTTTGAAATGTGGTATTGTGCTACTAGTGAATATAGCACAAGAATTGTGAATAGCTTTGACATATGTTTTATTATTTCTCTTTTCAAATTTGTGTTTGCTAAAGTAAGATGAATATGTAGAGCACAAGAATTGTGATTATATAGTTGTGACATTTTTGTGTTCCTTAATTTTATGTACATTCCTTTCTTTTCTTTTTTCAAATTTGTGTTTGCTAAAGTAAACACGAATATATCAAATACTCGTTTTTAGTCAAATATCACCAAAAGGTGAATATCATTTGTTTATAATTTATTGTTATAAACTTTTTATAGTTACTAGTAATGTTTTAAATTACGAGACTCGTATTTGAGGCGTTTTCCTCTTGAGGCGTGAGGCGTACGCCTCGAGGCGGAACGAGGCGCACGCCTCAAAAAAATGTAAAAAAATATATAAAAAACTAATAATATTTAAATTAATTACTGATAAATCAAATAATTCTAAAAATAAAATTTATTTGTTGAAAAACTCATTAAAAAAAAATTATTTTATTCTCGGTTGATCTTCTCATTATTTTTTCACTAATTTTTATATATAAATTTTTTTTAGTGTTTTATAGTAGATTTATTATATGAAAAAGTTCAAATATCATAATTTCATAAACATAAGGATGAACCTTAGAATATATAATCATTTTTAATGCATTTTTTTTTTTCATAATTGTTATAAGTTAAAGACATGGAGTTTTAAAATATTTCAAAATAAAAATATAAAAATAGGTGTACAAAAAAGATAAAAGAAGAAGTGAAGAAAAAAAATATGTACTATTGAGAAAATTTTGAGAAAGTAACTGATTTTTTTAGTTGCACTAGTCGTAGATGATTAAGAACCAATATAAAATAATAAATTAATAAATTACTCCATCATTAATATAAAAAATACAAAAATTTGATGAGGCGGTCGCCTCAGACGCCTCGACTCGTACCGCCTCGACTCGTACGCCTCACGTATAAAGGCGTATAAAAACTAAAACGTATTTGACTCGTGCGCCTCACCACACGAAACCCCTGAGGCGGTACGAGGCGCGCCTCGAATCGTACGCCTCGACCGTTTTTTAAAACATTGATTCTTACTACTACTAGCTAGCTACTATATTTTAATGAAACGGTAAAATAATTATAAAACAAAATTAAAGCAATAAACAACAATGACATGTAAACCTAAATCATGAAAAAATACACGTGAAGAACGATTATATCACGGTAAACACTTAAAATAAATATTTCAATTAAAAAAATACACTTTTTCTAAGATTATCCTATAATTCTTTAAGGGTTGATTAGGCTAAGAGGGGAGGAATTCCTTATATAGAGTAGAATAGAAATAATACACCAACGCTGCGTGACAGTGGAGGACTCGTGAGCGTTGAGCTTGAATTGCTCGGTGATCGCTGAGTTTGGGCCGTCGTTGAGCCTTTGTTTTTTGGTTATTGCTTTGATAGTATTTATTAGTTCGATTTTGAGTCACACTTTGACGAATCTCCATTTCGAATTTAAATTGCAAAATCCTATCGTACTAGCGAACTCACATTGCAATTCAAATAATGTCTTACTTGATACGACTTACGACTGTAAATACCTAATCTCTCAGCAAAGTATAACTTAAGTTAGATTACAACTCAAAACATAGCTACGGGTAAATTGTTCGTTAACACATGTCCATCGAATTATCTTGAGTGCTAACATTACTCACTAAAATATTGTCTCGAATGATATTCAAATTAAGTGATAACATTAATGTGCTTTGTTTTCTCAAGAAACATTTTATCTTTTAAAAAAAATAATACTTTAACTATTTCAAAAGATTATGATAGTCTCAAAACTCCATAATAGCACCCCAAAATCACAAATCATCCATTAAACCAAAACGTCTCCCTGCAAGCTTTTGTCAATATTGTATTCTCCAAATAAAACCACGGAGAAGATAATGATAATCCTTCTGCGTGAATTGCACCGATCTTAATAGGCTTTGGCCCATATCAAAGCCCAATCTTTGAACTCAATTCATACGTGATGTGCGTGGCTCATTCTGTCGCACCCTTTTTGGCCAAATTATATATATGTGTAAATAAAAAAAAATTGTATAATAAAAAAACCTAAAAAAAAAAAAATTTACGCTTTGTATTGTTGAGCACTGTAAATACTACTTCTGTCTTATTTTAATAATCATACTTCTTTTGTTATTTGTGAAGAAAAGTGTGACTATTGTATTGTAAAGTATGTATAAATTATTAAGTTATTTACTCCTATAAATTATTTTTTTATAATATTGCACATCCAAGATGGTCTTACCCAACAGCTTACTGTATATAAGAACGTGAGTTATAACATAAACAATATGTCACGGGGAACACAAAATATTAAATTAATTGTTACGGAAATTAAGGAGTTTTGAATTATTTCGGCAAGGGTTGAAAACTCCTACCTTGCCGAAATAATGTATTGTTAAAAATAAAGAAAGATACTGTATTTTCGTTTAAAACTAGTGATCACATTTAATATGTAATTAAAAAAAATGTAATTATTAATTTATAATGAAGGAGTATTTAATTATAAACTTAATTGATACACTGAATTTTCCAGTCTAAAAAATACTCACTCTATATTAAAGAATGCAAATGGTAGGTACTACAATTTTTAAGCAGACTAAAATAGTTTATTTGGATGAATTTATTTTTTAAAAAATCTTTTAAGATGTTATATAGTATTATAAGTTGTTTTAAAAGCGAATAAATTGTTATTTTTATTAAATAAGTTGTTAAACTGTTTGGATAAAAATAATTATATGTAAAAGTTATAAAATTTAAATTTGTTTGATGATTTTAAGATATTAAATAAATAAAATTACAATAAATAATACTCCCTCAGTCCCAAGTAATAATAGTAATTAAAAGTATTTATGTATTTTAAAATGAAAAAAAATACAAATAATTTATTTTTTTAAATGAGAGGTAAGAAACTTCACAAGGAAACTCTAAAAGGAAAGTGCTATAGGATAGAGGAAGCAATACAATATTGTATTTGTACATGCAGCCGGCTGCTTAGTTAAAGTCTACTATAATATTGCACGCCAAAGACTTATCACTATAAAAATCAACTTGTGTATAATGCATTACTATATAGTATAGTCCGTATAATAAAAAAAAGGCTAATTAAGATATACTCCTACTCTTATCTATATAAACCCCATCTCCATTAATTAAAACCTAATAATTATAATCAATTCCATACAATTATTAATAATTCGAAATGGCAAACCTAATAGCTTCCTTCTTCATCCTTTCCTCTATCCTCCTCTCATCCATCCCAACCCTCCACGCCCGGAACTTCCTATTCAAACGTTCATTAGAAACCGAGAAGTCAGCCAAACTCCACTTCTACGTCCAAGACGTCCTAGCTGGCGACAACCCCACGGTTCACGAGGTTGCTCGTGCCTCCATCACTTCCAACTCAGCGACTTCGTTCGGCCAAGTCAGAGTCCTCGACGATCTCTTGACTGCCGAGCCCGATAGAAACTCGGAGAAAGTCGGGAGGATCCAAGGGCTAATCACCTCTGCCGACTTAGAGACATCGGCCATCGCAATGAACCTCAACTTCGTGTTCACGTCGGGAAAGTACAACGGGAGCACGATCAGCATCCTCGGGAGGAATCAGATCATGAATGCCGAGCGCGAGCTGGCGGTGGTTGGTGGGACCGGGGTGTTCCGATTCGCGAGGGGGTACGCCGTTACGAGCACTTATTCGTACGATGTCGACACGAGTTACGGGGTTTTGGAGTACACCATCTACGTGACTTATGGGCGTAAATCTAAATCTGGAATTAGCCGTCTAGAGGCTAGCATTTGAATGTAACATGTAAATTCATTTATGCATGTAATTTAAGCACAACTTAATTGAAAGTTTCTTCAAATTTCAAAATAAATTATAATTCAACTCTCATTATTGTCAGATACGAGGATTACATTTCATTTAGGTATGTCAGGCAATTGAATAAAAATTTGATGAGATAAGTTGAACAACTTTCTTACGAAACATTTTAATCTAGACTCTAGAGGCTAGCATTTAATTATGAACGTATGATTAAGAAGTAGATTAATTAATTATGCATGTAATTTAAGCGCAAGTTGACGGCTGAAAATTGAAATTTTCTTTGTAATTTCAAAATAAATTAATTCAACTCTCATTGTTTATTGTCATCCAGATCAGATCCGAGGAGTACATTTCAATTTTATTATAAAAAGTCTGCTCGAAGAGTTTCATTATTTTAAATCACAAATCTTAACTGTTGAATACATAATTAATTTCTATCCCAACACAATAGTCACAATTCTTTTGTAAATTACAAAGAAAGTGTGACAATTATGTTAAGACATAAATAATACTATTCGTATATATATATATATATATATATAACTAAATAATAAAATAAAATATTAAATTTCGAACTTCCCCGAATACGATACATTAATTCACGAATAGAACTAATGAAAAATTTGATTTATTATATTCTTATTCGCAGGGAGAAATGTTATATATCTCGCATCAATTAAAAGATAAGATTGTTTAGCTTTTAAGAATTTTCGTTCTACTGATAAATGAGAGTGTTAGATATCACATATCGATCGGAAGAAAAACTTTGAGCTCAAATATAATTTAAATAACCTTATTAAATTCACAAAATCTTTTAATATATTATTCACTCAACTTAAAGATTCGTTTGACAAAAAATATAAGCTTTTTAAATTAAAACAACTTATAAATTGTTTGACAAACATTATAAGCTCTTTAAATTAAAATAACTTATAAGGGGTTGAAAACCTTACAAACTTTTTAAATTTGTTTGGTAGTTTAAAAAAAATTATAAAACTTAAAAATAAGTTGTTTAAAAAAATTAAGAGGAGATATTTTTTTTAAAAGAGATTATAAGCTTTTATTATTTTAATCATTTTATTTTATGTCGTGTTTTTTAATATATAAGCTCTTTTAAATATTTCATTTTGAGTAATTGTCGTATTTTCTTTGTAATTTATAAAAAAAGAGTGTAGTACGTAGAATATATTATTTTTAATTTTTTTCTGTCAGTTTTTTTTATCACCCCACTAAAAAAGGTAGGAAGTATTTTATTAATAAAATTAAGTACTAAGAAGAGGTAGGTACTAGGTTTTTTAGTAAACGATAACGTGCTAAAGAGTAGGTAAGATTAAGAAGGGGGTAGGTACTAAGAAGGGGTAGGTACTAGGATTTTTAGTAAACGAAGTACAAAGGTGAGATCGGTCCCACCGTGGAGAACAGTTACATCGATCACAACTCACAATTTACCGATGACAATACGATACGTGATACACAAAAACTCATAATAATCATTATAAAAATTAATAATTATGTTGAATATAAAAAATAAATAAAACAATTACAAAAAATAATTATTTATTCTAAAAATTAAAATTATTATTACATAAAATATAAATCATCATTTATACAAAAATAATTATTATTTATGAATATAATGTTTATTGATAATCATTCGATAATCTTATAACTGATTGTACACACAGTGGTCTGATATAATTTGTCACTGTTGTGCCCTTTACGATGCTCTAATACAACTTGTTATGCTCTTTACGATGTTCTGATACCACTTGTTGCGATATTAAAACTAAATCGCTCACTTGTTATGCTTTTTACGATGCTCTGACACCACTTGTTGCGATATTGAAACTAAATCGCTCACGACTCTCGAAATATATATGAGATGCGAAGAAAAAGATAAACGAAAGAACGAACACACAAATTTACGTGGAAATCCAAAACACGGGAAAAAACCACGGGAAGAAAGAAAACCACTACATCGTTGAGGCTTACAATAATCCACTCTATATCTATTGCACTCTATGATTTTCGTCTACCGGAGAACCCCAATTTATAGGTGTAGCAACCCTATCAAATTGGAAACAATTAGAATTAGGAATAATTTTTTTTCCTAACTTATGACTCCTAAATTAATAAGGAATAAAATTATATTCCAATATAATTCTAATATCCTTATATAAACAATCGGACTAACTCAAATCAAATCACGCATGATTCCACCCAGTTCGGTGATTCCGTCCGCTGCACATCTCACGCACACAGCACACAACCTCACATAATTGGCCCCTAATTAATTCTATCCATTAATTAATCAATAGTGGGTCGTAAATCTAGTGTACAAAATTGCAGCGCGACTCTCCGTTTTCATTCCGATTCGAGTCATACTTTAACAAATCTCCACCTTGAGGAGAATCCACGCGACTCCAAGCCGCACCAACCACCAACGATCATAGACCAATTTTTCTTCCTTCCACCCAGCCCCGCAGGACCCACTCAAAACATGAGCAACCTAAGTTTGAACCACACCAAACTTAGTACAAGAATGCGAAGTTGCACCGATCATACCTTGGGTACCACCAAGCTCTATGACCTCCACGCAATCTCCATTCTCAAATCTTGCCTTCCCACTACTATCAACACCACCTGCATTCGCCAATACTCCAGTGCTATACATAGTACGCCTAGGTTAGATTCTCCAAATTTTGAATACTATTCGGGTTAGTATTCCCGGTGTCCCCGACACCAACACACATGCGCATGACTTTTAAAACAAGGTGGTCCCGACTCACCTTCCAGCGAATGACTTCCTTAGACAGAGGCAGTTGCCCACTTGGTAATTGTGTTGCCGCATAGCTCATACAATCCACCAAATATTTTTCTCGCCTCGCAAAATAAGTCGCCCCGACTTACTTTTAACACTCCACCTTTACCGAAGTTGGTACCCATTCAGATCTAAGGTCTGAGAGAGATAAGATTACCATTCAGGACCGGAACGTACCTTGCAGTACCGAGGGTTCGAATATGCCCATCGACCATCTTGATTCTCACAGTTCCCGTGCCGCGTATCTCTCACGATGTGTCATGCCCCATAACCATCGTTCCACCGACACTCTCATCAAACATGCCAAACAAATCCATGTTTCGACACATGTTATGTGAACAACCAGAATCCAAGATCCACCCCTCACTCGTTCCCCAAATCAGAGACAACCAGGAGTTCCCCATTGATGAAACCTCCTTCTCCGGAATCGGCCACCTTCGATTCCTTTCTCTGATTCTCCAGGGCCTGACAGTCCCCTTTCATGTGGCTCTTTTCCTTGCAGTAGTGACAACCCCCTAGAATTTCTCTGATGCTCCACCTTGGACATTAAGAAATTCACCTAGATTTTCACCACTCCCCTTTTCTTGCAGTAATGACAAACCCCCTGGAATTTCTTCATCTTTGCCCAACCCTGGACATCAAGACATATCCCTGGATTTTCACTACTCAAAACCTCCTTCATCGTATCCCTCGATCGCAAAGCCGCGACCGCATGAAACAAATCACCAGAGGGATAGAGTGCAATTATACCTCACCTTTCTATTCTTCCATACCTTCCCTTCTGGATCCATCGCGCTTGACATCTTGTCAATGCCCCAGCAACGAATCATCAAGATCCATGTTGGTTGATACCACTTAACCAACTCCACCTTGAACCGCCATGAAGAGAACCATGTGTTCCGAGCTAACACCGAATATCAACCATCGTCGCCATCTCCCAAAATATTCTCGAGCTCCACCTGGATCTTGAAACACCAAATATCCGCAACGCCCGCCTCGTATGGATTCCGCGTCCGGGATCCCCAACGAAAGCTCTTGATAACAGGTCACAGGATCGTAACCTAGCTCTGATACCACTTGTTGTGCCCTTTACGATGCTCTAATACCACTTGTTATGCTCTTTACGATGCTCTGACACCACTTGTTGCGATATTGAAACTAAATCGCTCACGACTCTCGAAATATATATGAGATGCGAAGAAAAAGATAAACGAAAGAACGAACACACAAATTTACGTGGAAACCCAAAACACGGAAAAAAACCACGGGAAGAAAGAAAACCACTACATCGTTGAGGCTTACAATAATCCACTCTATATCTATTGCACTCTATGATTTTCGTCTACCGAAGAACCCCAATTTATAGATGTAGCAACCCTATCAAATTGGAAACAATTAGAATTAGGAATAAATATTTTTCCTAACTTATGACTCCTAAATTAATAAGGAATATAATTATATTCCAATATAATTCTAATCTCCTTATATAAACAATTGGACTAACTCAAATCAAATCACGCATGATTCCACCCAGTTCGGTGATTCCGTCCGCTGCACATCTCACACACACAACACACAACCTCACCTAATTGCCCCCTAATCAATTCCATCCATTAATTAATCAATACTGGATCGTAAATCTTGTGTACAAAACTGCAGCGCGACTCTCCGTTTTCATTCCGATTCGAGTCATACTTTAACAGTCACAATTGATGACAGATATTTTTTAGGGTAATTTTGGTAAAACTTATCTAAGTAATGATTTATAATTAAATATTTTAGTTTTTCTTAATCTATTTAATATATAAATCCAGACTTTGCTGATACCACGTGGGCAGTGTGAATACAAAAAATTACACTACAGAAAATGATCATGTTCACACTACGTGGCACAGACAAAACTTTGATTGGACAAAATTTTCTTATGTGACTTTTATTTACCAATATTAATTATGACGTGTTTTGAATAATTTAAATATCTATGATTTATTATTTACATCGTTACCTATTAATTAAGAATGCTTATTTGCATTCATTTTCTATATATACATTTATTTATCAATCTCAAAGTGGACATAATTTATGCTCATTAATTATATGTGATTATTCAATCTAATATTTTTTCACACTTAATAATCTAAATAATACATGATAAATAAATTCAAAATACAAAATTGGCTGTAAATTAGTAATGTCAATCTGTGTCCATAAATTAAAGTTCCATAATTACCTTCCTTTTCATACAAATAGATTTTCCTAAATAGTAGTAGTAAATATTAAATAAGTATTTATTTAATACGATTTTATTTTATTTTTACGTTTATAAATTATTTAATTATAGTAATAATTTACTTGAATAAATTCAAAATATATATCAATTTTTTAATTTTCCTATTAATTCATATTTACACAAGGTTTCCTTAATTCTCTCCACTAAATCCGTTCCATTTATAAAATACTTTGTTTAAATCACTAAAACTTTTTCTACCATAATAAACATATAAAAAAACATAGACATATTCGTGTACATAATTATAGAAACTAATTAATTTTATACGATAATATTTGACAAATTATTAATTCATCAATTGCACCGTCCATAATTATAAGAAATAATAAATTCAATTATTATATATACTATAAATCAATTCCTTAAATCAAGTAAATTAATCAATATGATATTATCTCTTAATTACCGATTGTTTATTCAAATTTTATATTAATATTTAATTTAATGAATCATAAACCCAAATTCAAAAACTCTATAAAAGGATCAACGGCTTCACTTTCATTGATCACTACCTTTCACTTTTTCTTTCATACTAATTTGTTTAATTTCAATGCAATAATATTCACTATTGATGCTAATTTTTTTGTAGGAACTCTATAAGTATACAATTCTTTTTTTCTCAAATCTTATTATGATGTAGTATATTTTATTTATTGATATCAATTTTTTATTTATTTTTTGCAGCATACACAATAAGCACTTTTTTGATGATATATTGTTTGATTATTATTATTTGTATTTTTTGCAGGTATCTACTATTTGTAGGTTACTTCTTCTTAAATCTTATTGTGCTATAATATATTTTATTTATTGATATCAATTGTTTTTTTTGTTTTGCAGCATATAATTTTTTTTTTTTGATTATTTATTTTTGTTATTGATATCAATAAGTTATGGGAGTTTGTCACGCCCATAACTTTCTGGGCGCAACAGCAGGACAATTGCTGGTTGATGTGCTGTAATGAGGACGGCTCCGAGGTGTGGAAGGGAAGATCACCCTCCGAGTTCAGACATGCCGACCCGGTTGAGTTCGGGGTGCTTGTCGCTAGTCGAGGACTTAACTTGAATGGAGGGAAATCGACCATCCCTTGTCCCAAATACGGTCGGGCCACACTGGTCGGGGACTGGAGCCGTCTCCCTGAGGAGCCCAAGGCAGGGCGAAACCAGCAATTGTCTCGATGGTTAAGGCTGAACCTCTCTCGAGGTTGCCTCGCGACGCGAGTGTTTCCGCCACTCGCGAAGGTCGTGACAAGTGGTATCAGAGCTAAAGACCCCGACCCTGTTGCAATGCGTCGCTAAGCGCTCGCATCCGGTTAGAGGGGACGAGTAGGCAAGGACGCGCAACTCCGTCGGGACGATCCGAGGATACCCCATCGGTTGCGGCGATGGATGTACACAGGTGTGTACTCGCTTTGTCGAAGGGGACGGTGGCATTCTCCAACAGAAGGACTCGCAGGTGTGACGAGCCATGCGTCGGGGCCGATCATGCCAGTGGACGCCGCGCGTCAACTACTCAGGGAGTTAGAAGACGTTGGAGCGGTTGGGGCCGAGTGCAAACGATCGAGTCTCGAGGGGTAAAGTTGTGCTTGCTAATGTCCGAGGGGCCACCGAAGGCCAGTGATCCGTCCTTCGTGAGTAAGAACCTCGACAAGGGCTTCGAGGAAGGAATCTGGTCAAAGGATATAAGGCCACGTGTGCGATTCTTCGCCGGCTAGGCTGCAACACAGTGGGTGTTGTCTCGCCTATTGACACTTGGGCGTCGTGTATCGCTGAGGAAAAGGCGAGGCGTCCTTTGTGGTGTCAACTCTGGGTAGAGTGCCGTGTACAAGGACGTACACCATTTTTTAGTGTGGGAGTTTGTCACGCCCATAACTTTCTGGGCGCAACAGCAGGACAATTGCTGGTTGATGTGCTGTAATGAGGACGGCTCCGAGGTGTGGAAGGGAAGATCACCCTCCGAGTTCAGACATGCCGACCCGGTTGAGTTCGGGGTGCTTGTCGCTAGTCGAGGACTTAACTTGAATGGAGGGAATTCGACCATCCCTTGTCCCAAATACCACCCCTTGTCGTATTTGATATCAATAATGTTTTGCAGCATATAAAGTTATTGATATCAATAAGCAAGTGGTATCAATTTAGGGTTGTTAGCTCAGTTGGTTGAGCATTTGAATTGGGGACTTGAGGTCCTTAGTTCGAATCACAAGACATTGCAATTGACCTATAACAAAAAAAAAACATATAAATTTTTATAACAAAAAAAAAACATATAAATTTTTTTTGCTGATTTTAATTGTTTGATTATTATTATTTGTATTTTTTGCAGCATTAACAGTTAATTATTCCTATTCTTTCAATTAATAAAGTTTTTTGTCAGTATTGTATTTTATTTTTTGCAACTATGCATGTAAGCACTCTTTCATTATTTCGATTATATTAAGATGTATTTTTATGATTATTGTTTTTTTTCACGGATCATTGTAAGTCAATTAATTATTCTTATTCTTTCAATTAATAATTTTTTTTGTCAATATTGTATTTGATTTTTTTGCAGACGCACTTTCATTAATTCGATCCATTATATTAAGATGTATTCTTATGATTATTGTTTTTTTTTCACGGATCATTTTAAGTTTTTTTTTATAGATTTATAGTGTAATATTCATAAACCAGCTATGTAAATGCACTATCATTAATTCCATTACAGTAGTATTAAGAAGTATTCTTATGATTATTGTTTTTTTTTCACGTATCATTTTAATTTTTTTTATAGATTTATATTGTACTGTTAATAAACCTTTACTTATAGTTTGTTTGTTTTTTCTTCTTTTGTGGTTTATGTTTTTTTAGGTTTGTTATGGTATCACGAAAAAGGTCCTTAAATAAAAGAAAAAAGGAAGACAGAAGAAAGTTCAAACTTTGTATCGTGATTTATTTAGAAGTTCAATTAAAAGTTATCTAATGATTTTATACAGATTATTAGTCAAGTTTGTTGTAAGAAATCAGATATTTAATTCCATTGTTATAATTTATTCACTTAATTTTTATGTATTTTTTATTTATAATTCATAATATATTTTAATAAATATTATTATTAGCTTCTTATTCTAACTTTTGATATTTAATTTAATTTTTCTTTCTTTATTTTCCATCTTCTTAATTATCCATTTAA
Organism: Euphrasia confusa; assembly: GCA_954870475.1. Taxonomy (NCBI): domain Eukaryota; kingdom Viridiplantae; phylum Streptophyta; class Magnoliopsida; order Lamiales; family Orobanchaceae; genus Euphrasia; species Euphrasia confusa. The sequence continues at coordinate 47,307,648 of OX940949.1, read as the reverse complement.
AAAATTACATTTTCTATTTTAATTTAATAATACTTACTTTCTATTTTATAAAAATATATTATGTATTAAAACCAACTTTCTATTTTGCTGAAAATAATTCAAAAAATATTAACTTAAATAAAGTTAGATAGTATAAAGAATAAAATTGAATATATTAACTTAAATAAAGTTAAAAAATTGACCGATTTTTAACCTATTTAACCGATTTTTATACGTAATTTAAAAATGAAATTTAAATTAAATGGTGTTTATTTGATTAATTTAAGAAACAAAATAAAATTCGATTTTATTACCAATTTATATATGAAATTTAAATCAGCGCAAATTTATTTGATTAATTTAAGAAATAAATAAGAGTAACATTCTATAGTCATGATAACATTAATAATTACGACACTTAATAATATTAAGGAGAAATTTATTTGGAATTAATTACGGTTCAATTCATATCGTTTTAGTTGAATTCAGTTTATCTAAATTAATTTTGTTTCAAAATAAATAAATAAAAATAAAAATTAAAATTGTTAATTTCAAATATACGATCTAATTAGTGCTAAAAATATTATTAATATATATTTATTTTATTTTTTTAACAATTTATAAAAAATATTTTTATTTTTATTAATTCATTAAATAATTTAATAATAACTAGGAAATATAAAATTAATTTTATAAAATTATAATTATCTTAAACAGATAAAATTTTAGAAGTATGTCACAATAATAATGTTACAAAATATCTTAACCATGTTATAATAAAAATTCTTATATTATAATCTTAATGATATGATCAGGATTTATGAATTCAATCTAAAAAATCTAAATGAATAATTAATTAAAATTGTTATACAAATGATGTTATATATTTTTTTTAAAATTTATATATCCCGGCATCTGCGCGGGCAGATTTTACTAGATATAAGAAAGTGTAACATTACAAAATCAACTTTCGGTGTTCAAACACATGAGTGAGTAGTTAGTAACTCCTAGAGGTATTATGGTAATTAATTTACTCTTTTTTTATAATTATAAAATTAATAATATTCTAAATAATAATAAAAATTTAAAAAATATATTCTTAATTTAAAAGTGTATTTTATAAGATTTAAATTATAAATTAATAAACAAAAATACCCTTTTAATTCATTTACTTTTTTTTTATTATCCACTTTAATTTCACGTATTCCAATATTTTATTATTCAACTTAAATAAAAAAAAAACCACCATGATGACTCACTTATTCCAATATTTTGGTAATAAGAATTAATTTTTATATTATTTTGACTAATTTCAATTAATTGGTTATTTGCATAATTTATAGGCATTTAATATAAAAAAAAAATATGTAAAATGAATCAAATGATGGCGGGTGAGAGAGTTTCGATATCTCGATCCCAGCCACCACCTTCGCCTCGACAAATCCCTTAGTACCCTTGGAATCGTACGGGACCTTCACGGTGTCTCGGCCCGCAAACGCCTTATCTAAACTTATCACAAGGTTTCAACACAAATCTTAACAGGCTAGTAAGTAGTACATCATTTTGTCCAACTAAAAAAACAACAAAAAGAAAAGTTTTCAAAAATTAATTCTTATTCTTCACCACGGTTTAAGATCCCCCACCGGACCCGCGATCCAGTTGAAGACCCTTTCCCCTGCCATCGTCGTGTGGGAGCTTCCAAGAGAGCCCATTAAGAATCTGATGGAAAGCATCCATCGACTGAGGCGGCCAGCGGGTGCGGGGACAGCATGGTAAGTGGGTGGATAGTGTTGAGTGTGGAGGCCGATTCACGCCGAGAAGACGAGAAAACGACGAAGAGGACGATCCAGGAAAACGGCGACCGCCGTTTCTGAACTAGCGGTCGCCGGATGCAAGCAGCGGGCGCTGCTGCGGATTCAGCGGTCGCTGAATCGGGGGAAAAGTCGGATCGACCTACTGCATGTTTTTGGGCCATTTGGCGGGCGCCAAAAGGGATTCGGCGGGCGCCGTTTCTGTTCAGCGGGCGCCAGAGCAAAAACGGCGGTCGCCGTTTTGCAGATCGCTGGAAGTGCGATTTTCTTGTTCCCCAAGTTTTGTCCCCCCTATTTAAACTCTATGTGCGTGAATAATAAGGTTAACACCTCCAGAAAGCCTAGAACCAAATTATACCATTACAAAGCCTTGTAATCAAGTTCTATAATTGTTCTAGTGAATTATTGCAGCGGCAAGAAGTGTACGTAGCCCTCGTTAACGGGTGAACTACTATAAATCTCGTGTCTCTTTTATTCCGTATTTTTCGTTCTTGTTTGTTCGTATTGTTTTTCAAGCGGGGACTTCGGACGCGAATTTCCCAACAGATAGAAGGAAGGATAGTTACACATTTATCGTGAAAATTACAAATCCTATTTGCTTAAAATATTTGTAAAAAAACTTTATTTGCCAATTTTTTCAAAATTTTAATTGAAGAAAAATGTAAAATAAATAATTAAATAAATATGTATTTCGTAAATAATAAAATTTAAATTTGAAATTTTGACAACAATTTTTTTTAAATGCATTAAATTTTATATGTTTAAATGGACCATAAATTTATATTTTAATCAACAAATCACATCATAAAATAAAGAGTTAATTACACTTTGCCATCTCAGGATAAAACATTTTTTTACTTTGTTACTTAACCGAAAAAGTTTTACCGATCAGTTATATAGGATAAGGGCTTTTATAATTTGCACATCCGAGCTACCGAATTGAAATATTCCAAAGAATATTTCGTTTTGAAGGATTTTTGGTAAATTTCAAACTAATAAAAAAGCTAATTACATTTTTACCCCAAATAAATATCTGTATTTATTTTTTTTTTAAAAAAATCTGAAATACTCTTAAGAATACACAACACGTTCAAAACATAAAAAAAATGTCCTCACCAAGTCTTGGAAAAACATAAAAACAAAAGCCAAAAAAATCTCGATACTACTACGATGACGAACCAACCAACTCCACCAATTTCACGGTTCTCTCCACAAGCCCCGACGACATTTTTTTCATCGCATTCTTCTCTTTCTCCAGTCGGAAATCAAACCCGAACGCATCCGAGACGTCCACGATCTCCGCCACGTCAGATTCCGCCCACCCACCTTCTCTCAGAACCGACTCGATCCGGTTGACGTTCTCGTCGACCCACTTTGGAGCCTCGGATCTCGGCATCTCCAAGTGCCGATCCGGCGTCGACGATGACGAATTTGAGTTTCTCCGTCGTCGATCCTCGACCGCATTGCTCCAGAACTCTACCCACCGCGGCGCGCGCCCGTCGCAGAGTGCGTCGAGACTCCTCTGGAGAAATTCACGGACTTGCGATCGAAAAAGTTGGAGAGATTGAACCCGCAACAGAAAAATCGATTCTCGTAGACGTAGAAAATGGGGTTTCGCTGTGATGCACTCTCTCCAACCCTATTTGGGTTATGGTTCTTGAGAATTGGAGATTGAAAAATTATAGGGTTCTTGATAATTTATCTTAGAGAATTTGAAAATTGGAGATTCTCATATTAGGGTTCTTGTGTAATGAAATATATGAAACGAAGATTGAATCCGTAATGAATTTATAGCAGCAATTATTTTCATTTAATTTAGTTTTAATTATTGTTTTGTGTAGGTACAAAAATCCCCTCAAGTAAAATTGTTAAGTTTAATCTCACTCGCTTCACTTGAGCGTGAATTTCAATCACACAGATTATTCTTTGAAATATTTCGATCCGATAGCCTGAAAGTTGCAAATTGTAAAAGCCCTTATCTTATGGTACTGATCGGTAAAACTTTTTCGGTTAGGTGACAAAGTAAAAAAAAACCTTATTTTGGGATGGCAAGTACTGTAATTAACCCTAAAATAAATAGAAGAAATGCAATGTGTATGATCACAAGATATTCACTAATACTACATCATGAAACAAATAGTATATTACACACAGTCAATGCGGCAACTTCTTCCTACAAAATATGATGCATGCATGAATATTAATAGTACTAATACTTAACAAACATAACTAAGACTTAACAAACATAACTAAGAGTGTCAAAAATTGGACCACACCGGAAAATGGATGGGAATCGGATCGATCGGTTCGGTTCAATCCAAACCGGTAAAAATTTGGACAGACATTAAGCAAATATGAAAAATTCAGTTTTCAGTCCGATTCTGGTTAAAAATCAGTAAATTTCTGTTCGAACAAGATTGGACCGGATTGTAAAATAATTTCAATATTTAATATTAATTATATAAAAAAGTAATTTATAATATATATATATATATATATATATATATTTAAGTTTTTAATATTTTATTTACTAAAAATGATAATACAAATATATTGAATAAAATTACAAATATATTGAATAAAATTACAAATATATAAATACCAAAATTTATTTTAATTATTATTTTATAAAAAATTATTTAATTTTTAAATTATTTCGGTCTGGTCTCCATATCATGATTTTGCATGATTCCGGATTCAGTTCTATTCGGTTATGGTCCGATCTGTTTCGGTTTAGATAGATGAACACCCCAAAAGACGCTCTAATACTTGATTAGGAAACTCACTAATGAAGATACAATATCAGCTCAACAGTAGCATTGTAAAAATAGGTTTGCCACATCGCAACTCCACGGGCAAGTCGAAACAGCCCCGGCCCGCTAACAACGGGCATCTCACGATACTTATGAGTTGGGTGCCTGTGAAAACAAAAGTCAAGGTCGACACGAGGTCCACTTCTTCGAGACATGGTGTCAGAGCATGTCCAATATAATGTGGTGTCTCGACCAATGTAATTTTCGACTTGACTCGTGAAGATCAGGAGTGTTGCTCTGACTTACTCGTGAGAAAGATTTAAAAATCCCACATATCTATTGGAAAACTTTGATCTCAAATATAAATTAGATAACATTATAATTTTTAAAAACTTTTTAGCATCATAAATTTCAGATTAAAAGAAAATCCACTACATATCCTCTGCGGAAATTTAAAGTACAAATGCATTATTCCTATAAAGTACTTTACCACTATGTAAAAAAACACATGCCGATTACTATGAAAGCTGCAATCTCTGCCGGCCGGCTTTGTTTCCTTCGTGCATGAAATATTGTGAATGAAAGCTGCAAAATTCTTGAGAACCGACCTCGGTCATCAAAAACCATAAACCAAACTTGGGGCGAGGTCAAGTTCGATCAACCAACCAATGAAGAATTTGTCAAAATCTTGTTGGTAAAAATATGTTCGAAATTCTAAACAACTAATCCAATAGAAATCAATTTTCTAAGGAGACAAGAGTTAGATAGTATATCTTTTATTTTATTTTTGTAAGAAACCAAGAATCGAATATCTCATAAATGTTTTAATCCTCAACATAAATAGTCGTAGTCACGCTTGACTCACGTCAAATTAAATTGCATAAAAAGCCCACAACAAAGTCATGTTTCTTGTTAAAAGTAGTTGAACAAACTCAACATAGAAAAATTAATTAAAGCACATAAGAGTACAAATCAAACATACGTAGCAATTGTGACATTGTACCCAACTATAGCATCACCCGTGGTAACATCAATCCAATTCGTATGCGCGAGAGCGTAGCCACGAGCCAACCGGAAAAGTCCGGTCCCACCGACAATAGCCATCTCCCGGACCGATTGCATAGCCGGGTTTATACCGAGCAGGCTAAAAGAGCTGCCGTTGTATATTCCATCCGTGAACCCATAGTTAAGGACCATGATAAGGCCCATGTCCGTCTGCCCGGCGGATCCGTACATCCCCCGGGCTCGGCCCACGGGCTTCGACGTCGGGTCAAGCCCAACGGTCAGCAAGTCATCGACCATCACCAACATGCCGAAGAGGGTTGATGAATTGTTGGTTTGGGGAGCTTGAGCAATCCTAACTACGCTTGGGTTGGGCCCACTGAGTTTGTCGTGGAAATAGAACTGAAGAGTGGTGATTACTTCGGTGCCCGTCTCGACCCTCTTGGCCCATGTAACTTGTTCGTCGATTTGGGCCTTAACGGCCCAAATCGATGAAACGAGAAAGACGAGCACTTGGAGTGTGTTGAGATTTGCCATTAATTTGTTTTTTTTTTTTTTTGTTTTCTTAGAAATTGAAGGGTTGTGAGGTTATGTATATAAAGGGGAAAATGCAATGCGAAAAAGCTTGTAGAGCAGTTGAACTAATTCTATTCGGAAATGCGAAGTGGGTTTGGTTTTGGAAAAGTCTCCGAGAAAATTTGGTCCATATATCCTTTTACGTACGGCATGGAAAATGAAAATTTTCCTACCAACCCCACGAAAGGATTCTTTTGGTAATTGGTGGAAAATAAAACGAAATTGTTGTTTCATGATAGAGATTGCAATTGCATGTGTAACAGTGTAAGCATGACTACATTGTATTAGCACGGTTGTAAGAGACAGACTTTGATAAGGCCCGTTCATGAGTTTACAAGGCTCTAGGGGAAGATGATACAGTTACACAAGGTGTACCGGGCTTCCGGTATACCGCCAATGAAAATTCGACAGTCAAGGATTGTTAGCTCAGTTGGTTGAGCACTTGAATTGTGGACTTGAGGTCCTTGGTTCGAATCCCAAGACATTGCAATTTGAGCTATACCAAAAAAAAAAAATGAAAATTCGACACGTAAAATTATTACATTAATTAATTAAATAATTAGTATTTTAATTATTATTAAATTGAATTATTAATTAGGAAAATAAATCTTCAAAATCTTCTAAAATATTCAAAAATAAAATTAATATTATATTTCCTAATATTAAATATACTACAAAATTTATGAGATTTTTTCCCATTATAATATTACTAACAAAATAAAATATATTAGTATATATATATATATATATATTATATATTTAATTGAAAAAAATAGCATAAAGAAGAAAAACATTAAAAAAATATTTTATTTTTTAAAAGTAAAATGATATAACATAATTTATTTTTTAATTTTATATTAAAATGATATTTCACACTAAATTTAAAAAATAATAATTAAAGTAAAAAAAAATATATATATTGAAAATTGAACTATCATGTTAATATTTAAATCAAATATTATGCGATTTTTATTTAAATTATTTTTTCTATTTAAAAAAAGTAAAAAAAATAATATTCAATTCAAATACTATGTTCAATTTTAAAATATTATCGTAATAGAGATTTACGACAAATTATCTATATCAAATTATCTCTATCATTTTATCTTGTATCAATGTTAAATTAAAAACAAACAATTTATTCATTGAATAAATATAGTCCTATTTTATTTTATTTTTGTACTATCTACATTTACATGGAAAATTTAAATTTTTTCTAAGAAAAATAATTTTTAATGTTTTAAATTTTATAATTAGGTATTAAAATTATAATAATATATGTAATTTTCTATACTTTTAAGAATACATCATGAATTTTTTAATTTTTTGAAAAATCAATATTTATTTTATTTAATATATTTATTTAATTTCATATTTGAAAATTAAACGACATTTTACTGTGTTGTTTAATTTAATTTTGCGTGGCTACTAATCAAGTGAGTCATTTAACGTCAATTCGTTATTTAATGTTAATTTTGTTTGACATAAAACAAACTTTTAAAACCATACTCTATTTAATTAATATTGATCTAGTAATACAAGATAAACTATAAAGATAAGTTGCTGCGTAGATTTCAATTGCAATAATATTTTAAAATTGAACATAATATTCAAATTGAATACACATTCTTATTTTATTGAAAAATATAATTAAAAGTGAGATAATATTGAAAATTGAGCTATGAAATGTAATATTTAAATCAAAATATTATTTTTATTTAAATTATATTATTTCTATTTTTAATAAATACGGAAAATAATATCACATGTCAGGTTAGTAATAATATTAAAATATTTTGACATTCTTATATGCAAAATAGTTTTTCTTACAATTTAATCTTAAAAAATAAAATTAATTATAGTCATTTGTACATAAATAACGATAGAATGAAAAATTAATAAAATTATTTGACTCAATTATATTTGATCCAAATTTTCATGGTTCTTAAAAAAATAAATATAATTATGAATTCATTTTTATTTCATATTTACGTATATAATATAGATTGAATGAATCTTTCATTTTAAAACAATAATTATCATGTACACATATATTATTCATATTTTTTAAATATATTTATTTATAAATTAAATAATTAAATTAGTGTATATAAAATTTAATATTGCATAAATTAATTTTACTTAAAAAAATGAAATATAATTTTTTTTAAGTTACGTTTTTTTTTAAATTGTACGTTTTTTTTTTTCAATTTAGTATATATATTATTTTATTTTATTTTATTTGTTAGTTACTATTATATTATAAGGGAAAAAATCTAATAGATTTTGTACTTTATTTAATATTTGGAAAGATTATATTGATTTTATTTTTTGAACTTTTTAGAAGATTCTCATAATTTATTTTCCTAATTAGTAATTCAATCTTATAATAATTAAAATAATATTTATCTAATTAATTAATTAATTAATTAATGACACGTGTCACATTTTCATTGACGTGTACCGGAAGCCCGGTACACCTTGTGTAACTGTAGACTTTTCCAGCTCTTAGGCAACATATCCTAAATAAGTCCACGTTTAAATTATTAAAAAAAAAATTATATATATATATTAGTATATTTTTTAAAAACATTATTCATTAAGAACATGATATAATTTTATTACAATGTAAAAAAAATATTAAAATTATTATTGTAGTACATAAAGCTTTAAAAAATCATAAAATTCTAATTTTTTTTTATATTAAAAAAAATTAACAAAAATTAAAAGCGGTAGAAAAATATTGAAAAAACAAATAAAAAATTCTATAATTAATTCTCAATATAAATTACTACGTATAATAAAACGAAAAATAATTAAAATAAATGATATTTGTTACTTAATAAAATAATTAATTTTCAATTTTTGTTCAATAATGTGCTTTTTTTAATTACTGCGTATAAAAAAATAGAAAAAAAAATAATTAAAATAAATGAGAATTTTTTTGTTACTTAATAAAATAATTAATTTTCAATTTTTGTTCAATAATTTGCTTTATTATTTTTTTTAAATTAATGAAAAATAATTAAAATAAATGAGATTTTTTTGTTACTTAATAAAATAATCAATTCTCAATTTTTGTTCAATAGTATTTTTTTTAAATTACTAAGTATAATAGAATGAAAAATAATTAAAATAAATGAAATTTTTTTTTTGTTAATTAATAAAAATTTGAGATTTGTTAAAGATTTTTGTTTGAAAATAGATAAATTAAGTTGAAAAAATTTAATATTTTTTTGTTAAAATGATAAAATAATTAAGATAAGTATTTTTAATTATATATAGAAGTATTATTTTTGAAAAACCTAAATATATATAATTTTTTTTTAAAATGGGCCCCTAAAAAATGGGGGCCCTAAGCGGTTGCACACTGGGTCTATGCCCAGCGGTTGCACACTGGGTCTATGCCCAGGACCCGCCCTGACTTTGATAGACCATAACTTGACTCATGTAATTTTAAGGGCTATATGATCGAGTTTTAAAATTTTAACATCAAACTCAATTTATATATATATATATATAAAAAATTGGACTTCGAGCTAATATCAGAATTATGGGAGAATATATTTTCCAAAACCCCATTAACACTTGTCGATTTTAATCTTTTTGAGAGGTTCAATAAGTGATAATTAATCCGAGTATAGTCTCTTCTGGCGAGAGTTCAGGATATCCGAGTTAGTTTAAAGCTATATTACCATGTTAGATACAACATCATCATCTAACATTTCGAACTAAGAAATCGAAACAAATTGTTCCAACGGTCATGACTTGAAATGAAGATGATCCTCTTAGGCTTGAAATGACTGTCGACCTCGGCCATCCCGTATTCCCTTATTTTTAATTTGCCGGATAAAACTTAAGAGGAAAAATCCTGAACCTCTTAAGGGGAATTATATACAAACACACGATGTCAATGTTAAAGTTGCGGCAATAATAAAAAAAATAAGGTGATAAAATTGTCTAGTGAATCTATTTCCAACTTATATATTATAAAATAGCATTATGTTTTTTTTTTAATAAACATTTATTATTATTATTATTATTATTATTATTATTTTATAAATAAATTAAAAAGATATTACTCCAATATTCTTTATTTCTTAATGGGTGAGTGAGACAAAACATTAAACAGAGTTACCATATAGGTAAAAACTCTATTTTTAACATACTATCCCAACAAACAAAACAAAACAACAAAAAACCTCCCCCACAAAATCCATCAACAAGGATGAACAACCTCCACACTATACTCAAGCACTGCATCCCCATTACTCTCATTCAAATACACACTTCTCACCTCAACAAAACCCTTAGCCATCCTGAACCTCCCTCTCCCGCCCACAACCGCCATCTCTCGCACCTTATCCTTAATCGGATTCCTCGAGAACACGCTCAACGAGCTACCCTCAAACTCTCCACTCGTGAACCCTAGATCGATATACAAAACAAGGGTCCGATTCCCTTCTCGATTTCCGGAAATCCACATCCCGCGCGCGTTCCCTACGACATTCGAAGTAATATTTGGGCCGTCGGTGAGAACGTCGTCTATGGCGAAAGTGCTTCCGAAAGGCGTCGGATCATTCTTGTCTTTGGGTCCGGCTATTTGGATCGCCGACGGGTTCTTCCCGGTTAGTATGTCGTGAATGTAGACTCGGAGATTGGTTTTCTTCTCCGGGACAGGCTTGTACGGCACGCTTCGGGAGTAGTACGTGGATTGAACCACCGGAATTATAGTCGATGCGGCCACGACTAAGATTAAGATCCATGCCAACGAAACAATATTAGTATTCATTTTCATTTTTTTTTTCTGACTATGAATTTGATTATTACAACTCTTAGTTTTGGGTGTTTTTTTTTTTAACACAAAATGTGACTTATTTATATAGTGATTAATGTTACAATATAATTACCGGGCGCCTTGATTTCTCAAAATATACATTTTTCATTTTTTTTAATGTTTTAAGTTTCATTTTAGTTAATTAATTTATATACTCCTATCTAGCTAGAATAATTGGCATTAGCAATTACTTAACCAAGATTGATTTGTTTATTCGATATCACCTCTGTCTCAAGGCAATAGTCACACTTTCTTCACAAATAACAAAGAAAGTGTGACTATTAATATGAGACAGAGTTATTATAATTAATTGGAAAAATCAAGTTTTCAACTTCACGTGCTTAACTAGAGGCGAAAAAAATTCTGATTGATTTGTTAATTTATTCAATAAATTATTATCTTTTTCATCCCAAATTAATGATCACGTTTTTTATAAATTACAATATAATTATTAATTTAAGAAGAAAATAGTATAATATAAGAGAATTTTCATCTTCATGCGGCTAAATTAGAGGTGGAAAAAATATTGTTGATAATTTGAACATTAAAATTCGAATAAATTTTAATAATTGAATATTTTTATATGGCTAAGATATGAATAATTCAAATCATAATATAATTTGACCAACAACTCAGAATCTCTGACGTGCATAGAAATTCACAAGAACAACCTAATAAGGATTTTACCAGCTTCGATTAGTGGTTATCACAACAATTACATATTGCTCGAGGAGATGAGGCTATTTATGTCTTATTAACGTATAAACGAAATTATAAATCAAACTAGTAATCTTATAACCTCTCTGGAAAATTTGGAAGGGCTTCTTAATTGCTAAGGCTAATTATTACACTTTAATAATTGCTAGTCGTCCTGACCACAGGGACGCAGGCGCAAATCCAGAGTGTACGCCACATCCCTCCGCAGTACGTTGTTGGGATTTTCCGAGAAAGCTCTGTCCGCCCTGAGTTCCGCTTTTACTTTCCACACCTTTTTTTTTTTTTTTTTTGCAAATTTAATAAATTGATAAGACCATCTCCAACGGTTAAGGAATTTTGACTCAAAATTTTGTTTAGTCCAAAATCACTTCCAATGGTGTTGCTTTTTAACTCAAATTAAGTATTGTGAATAGTAGTTATCAAATTTGGCTCCAACTCAAATCTATATTCATCTATTTTTTATTTATTTTAAATTTATATATTATTAAAATTTAATTAATTTAACATTCAAATATTTCTTAAATATTATGCAAGATATTATTATTGTTAAATTTTTTAATTTATAATTATTTTGTAAATTTTAGTTATATTTTTAAAAATAATTATTTTTTAAATTGTATTTTTTACTCAAGTTTATATAACTTATTATTTTATATTGATTAATTTTAATTTTGGAAATAATATTCATAATTTTTACTCAAGTTTATATAACTTATAATTTATATTTGTTGTAATGCATTGGTTGAACATGTGAGACAATTTTTAAAAAAATATGTAATATATATTATATTTATTGTAATTTTTTCAAAAAATATGTAATTTATAATATATATATATATATATATTGTATTTTTGTAATATGTATAATTTTAATTATTAATATAGTATTGTATTATGTAATTTTGTATAGTAATTTTTAAAGTTTTATTTATTTGAGTTAAAATTTGAGTTTAATGATTGAAGAAGATTTATTGTTTAAAATCAAAGTTGGTGGTAATTTGAGTAGTTTGGTTGCAATCTAAAGTGAACGATTTGAGAATATAGCAACTCAATGGTTGTGAAATGGCAAGGGTTATTGCCATTTTTTGGAAAAAAGTCAAAAAAATCAACCCCAATGGTTGAAATGGTCATTGCCAAATTTCCATGTATATTGGCGCAAATATACATGGCAAAATAGCCCTCGCCATTTGTGTCATGTCATCACAACTACCACCTCAACCAATCAAAATTCAACAATATTTTTTTAAAAATAAAGTTGATATGATCAAATACCAAAAAGCAATATACTATTATTTAATTTAATAAAATGACCATTGTTATATTTAAACCATTAGGGTAAGATTTAGCAAATGACAACTGACACTTACCATTTTTTGGCAAAATAGAAGATAACATTTGCCATTTTAGCAAAACCATTGGGATTGCCTTAAGTACATCCCTCCTAATACCTTAATTACTCCTATTATACACGACATTATATTGTATTTCTTCATCAACTTTGTGAGGCCAACAATTCAAAAAAAAAAAAGTTTCTCCTTCAAATGAAGTAGCAACATTGAGAAGAATGGAGGGATCACATTCAAGAAATCCTTGACGGCGGCCCAAGCGGTGAAATTAACGCATAAATGAAAAAATGAAAAACAGGCGTAAAATAAAGTATTGAAAAAAATATACACATAACAATCCTGACAAACAATTCAACACTTACAATTGAGAGTTTTTTTTTGGTCTATGTCAATTGCAGTGTCTTGGAATTCGAACCAAAGACCTCAAGTTCCCCAATTCAAGTGCTTAACCAACTGAGCTAACAACCCTTGACACAATTGAGAGTTTTGTAGACGCGGTGAAGCACAATCGAATTCAATCTGTTTCATTTCTGCATTAAAGAAATAAATCTTCTATTTTATTGTATGGAATTACTTATGTCTGTTAATTTCTTCAACAAGTATTGATGGCGTTTTAAAGAATTATATATTTGAGTGGATTTAAAATGAAATTGGAGGCTTAAAATCATAATACAGTAGAAACTTCGTACAGTCATATCGTTGGGACCGGGAAAACATATTACTATAGAGAGTTATTCTTATAGTTTTACAAAATAAAAATAATTTTTTCTATAAAAAATAATATAAATATAAAAATAATATACATACAATATTATCTATTTTTAAATTCACAAAATTAATTTAATAGTTTTCAATAATAAAATTTGACATATACGTGTAAAAATTGTGTTTAACATACAAATTGAATAAAATATTAATGAATCTAAAGAGTATAAACTTTGATCATATACTTATATGTTATTGATTTTGATAAATATTTAAAGTCATCTTAATCATGTTATTGATTTTAATAAATAAAATATTATTAATAAATATTTTTATTATATATTAATCATCTATTCTTATATAAAGGTATAAATTCTTAAGATGACTTAAGATAATGTGGAGTTTATTCTTTAGATAATGTGGAGTTTATTCTTTATTTATAACTGGTTTCAAATTGGGACTTAAATTTTTTATTACTGTAGAAAGTTTATGAGTATTACTATATAGAGTTTATACGTTATTCAAACAAAACACAACCCCTCAACAAATTAATTAATTAAGCGGCGGGCCGGGATGAACAACCTCCACATTGTACTCGAGCACCGCATCACCGGTGGTCTCATTCGCATACTGAGTTTTCACCACCACGAACCCCTTAGCATACCTGAACCGCCCTCTCCCTCCGACGACCGCCATCTCCCGGACCTTCTCCGTGATCGGATTCCTCGAGAACACGCTCAACGAGCTGCCCTCGAACTCCCCAGTCGTGAAACCTAGATCCACGTACAAAACTAGGGTTAGGTTCCCGCCTTGGCTCGCGGACAAGTAAATCCCACGCGCGTTCCCGATGACCTTTGAACTTATCTCGGGGCCTTCGGTGAGAACGTCGTCAATCGCGAACGTGCTGCCGAACGGGGTCGGGTTCTTCGGGTCTTTCGGGCCGGCGATTTGGATCGCCGTCGGCTTCTTCCCGCTTATGATGTCGTGAATGTAGAACCGGAGATTGGTTTTCAGCTCCCGGACCGGCTTGTACCGCACGCTTCGGGAGTAGTACCCGGATTGAACCGGAATCATAGTGGCCACTAAGATCAACGCAAATAAAACAATTTTCTCCATTTTTGTTTTGTGTGTATTTGTCTAGCCAAAATGTGTTATTTATATTGTGTCGCAGTCAACACAAATGAAAATTTTGTTGGCTTATTTTTATAATTCGATATCAGACATTTTCCGTATTGAAATTAATTTCGGAAAATCTTCTCCATATATAAATAATTTTTGTAATATTGCAATTATTCTGTATCTAGACAATAATTAGAGGCAATGAATATTCATAAATAGAAGAATATCGTTTACCAGACATGGTATTAATATAAATTTATGATATTTCTAATTATATTCCATAATTTTGGTATAATTTTTGTTTCATGTTTATAGCGTATCTCTTAACAAACTAACTAACCATTAATGTTTATAGAGTATTTTAAATCTATGTAAAAATAATTTAGGATATTTTAAAATTATTTTTAAAGTTATATAAAATCACTTCAAAATTATTTAAAATCACTTTAAAAATAATTTTAAATATATTAAAATTGATTTAAAATTTAGTTAAGATCCTGATAATTAAGATCCTAATAATTTTTTTTATATAAAAGTATCATATGATCAATAATAACGTGAAAACAACATTTCTCTCGCTTAAAACCACGAAAGAGAGACTCGAGAAATCTATGAAAAAATTATTTTAAAACAAATTGGTTATAAAAAGAAGGGCTAAATACACTTTGCCACCTCAGGATATGGGGTTTTTACACTTTGCAACCTAGTCGGAAAACTTTTACCGATCAGTACCACAAGATAAGCAATATTACAATTTACAACCTGTCGGCTGTCGGATCGGAATATTCCAAAGAATATTCCGTGTAATTGAGATTCACACTCCAATGGAGCGCGTGAGAATAACCTTAATAATTGAGATGAAGGGTATTCTTGTACTTACCCAAAACATTAATTAAAAATAAATTAAAAATATCTTAATATATTTATTTGTTAAATTGAATTTAAAATAAAAATAAAATAAAATATTAAAAAATAAAAAAACATCTTCATCTCTCCATCTTCATCACTTTCTTCTTCTCTATTCATTCTCTGCTCTTTTCGCTTCCTTGCCGCCGACTGCAGCCGACCCCAAGCATCTCATCGATCGGTTCTTCTCTCGAAGCAAAATCCCTCTCCAGGCTCCATCCCTCTTTGAAGAACTCGAAAATGTAAATTCAGATCCAGATCCACTTTGAAGCAAATCCCTTTTTGACGCGATAAAATTACATATACAAATTCACTGTCTTCTTCGAACGACTATTATTTTATCAATTGCCATAATAATGAAAGGAGATGGATGAAAGTAGTTGTTGCTGATATTGTTCTTGGTAAGAGAAAACAAAGAAAAGATGGGATTCCATCTCTTGGTATTAGCGATGCTATTAATTCCTCTAATAATAATAAACAAATAAATTAATCATTGAATCTGAGGGAGAGAAATAATTAATTTTAAGAAAAATGAATAGTAAGTAATTTTTGTTCAAGATTTTATTTTTATTTTTTATTTCTCTGTCCATTTTTGTCCTTTGATTTTTCACTGTTTTGTTTGTATGCAGCGCCTCCAAAACCCCTCTCCAGGATCCAGCCCTCATTGAAGAACTCGAAAATGTAAATTCAGATCCAGAACTTTGACGCGATAGGATTACAGATACAAATCCACTATGTCTACTTCAGACGGATCTTCCCACGACGACGACGAGAGGCTTCGGAAGGGCTGCTATGGGAATGAAGATCTTCTCATTTGCTGGGCATATTTTGCAAATTTTATTGAAGATTTTTTTTTGCTATGTTTACTCTTAATTTTTTGTTTTTAATTTTAATATAAATGAAAATAAATATTGGTAAAGAAGAGAGAATGACAAATATGTAATTATCTTTTTTTTGTTTGAAATTGACCAAAGCACCCTCTAAAACGGAATATTCCTTAGAATATTCCGATCCGGCAGCCGACAGGTTGCAAATTGTAATATTGCTTATCCTGTGGTACTGATCGGTAAAAGTTTTCCGACTAGGTTGCAAAGTGTAAAAACCTCATATCCTGGGGTGACAAAGTGTATTTAGCCCTAAAAAGAATAGTTCTCTAACCAATTTGTAGTTTAGTTGGTTATAAGATAGACTCTTTTTTTCGGAAGATGATACAGTTACACTTAGGTGTACTGGACCCCGGTATACGCCAATCAAAAGATGATACAATTACACTAGGTGTACCGGACCTCCGGTACACCGCCAATCAAAACTCAACACGTGTAATTATTACATTAATTAATTAAATAATTATTATTTTAATTATTATTAAATTGAATTATTAATTAGGAAAATAAATTTACAAAATCTTCTAAAATATTCAAAAATAAAATAAATATTATATTTCTAAATATTAAATATACTACAAAATCTATGAAATTTTTTCATAACATTAAAAATATTAAAAAAATATTTCATTTTTTTAAAGTAAAATGATATAACATAATTTAATTTTTAATTGTATATTAAAATGATAATTCATACTTAATTTAAAAAATGTCAATTAGTTAAAAAATAATATTTAAAGTAAAAAAATATATTTTATTTTTGTAAAATTATATATACTTAACAATAATATATATATATATATATATATATATATATATATATATATATATATATATATATTATTGAAAATTGAGCTATTATTTGTAATATTTAAATCAAATATTATGCAATTTTTATTAAAATTAATTTTTTCTTAAGAAAAATAATATTCAATTCAAATTTTATGTTTAATTTTAAAATATTATTGCAATAAAAATTTACACCAAGTTATTTTTATCATTTTATTTTTTATAATTATTCACCAATATTAAGTAAAAATAACTTTTATAAGTTTATTTTTGTATTAACTTTAGAAAATGTTCATTGAATAAATTTAATTTTCTTAGAAAAATGTTAATATTTTGAAATTACAAGTAATTTTTCCACTAACACCTAATTATAAAATTAAAAACATACAATTTATTCATTGAATAAATATAGTCATATTTTATTTTATTTTTTTACTATCTAAATTTACATAGAAAATTTTCATTTTTTCTAAGAATTTTAATTTTTTTTAATTTTTTTTAAATTTATAATTAGGTATTAAAAATTATAATAATATATGTAGTTTTTTAAACATAAAATAAATACATCATGAATTCTTTAATTTTTTGAAAAATCAATATTTATTTTATTTAATATATTTATTTAATTTCATCATAATATATATTTGAAAATTAAATGATATTTTACTATGTTGTTTAATTTAATTTTGCTAATACAAATCAAGTGAGTCGTTGCTAAAAAAATAATAAATTGAACGTCAATTATTTATTTAATGTTATTTTTGTTTGACACGAAATAAATTTATAAAACCATACTGTATTTACTTAATGTTATTTTTGTTTGACACGAAATAAATTTATAAAATTATACTATATTTACTTTACATTGATGCATATTCATACAAAATAAAATTGCGATAATATTTTAAAATTGAGCATAATATTTAACATAATATTTGAATTGAATATTATGACATTCTTATTTTATTAAAAGATATAATTAAAAACAAGATAATATTGAAAATTTAGCTATCAATTTAATATTTAAATCAAATTATTGTTTTTATTTAAATTATATTATTTCTATTTTAAATAAATAAAAAAACATAACATCACAAGTCATGTTAGTAATAATATTAAAATATTTTGACATGCTTATGTACAAAATAATTATTTTTTTTCAATTAATTCTAAAAAATAAAATTAATTATTGACATTCGTAAATAAATAACGATATATTTGATTCAAATTTTCATGATTCTTAAAAAAAATTAAATACAAAAATAATATTATTATGTATTATTTGTTCAATATATAAATTACTAATTATGAATTCATTTTTATTTCATATTTACTCATATAATCTTTTTATTGAACGAATTAATCATTTTAAAACAAAATTATCACGTACACATATATTATTCACATTTTTAAATATCTTTATTTATAAATTAAATAATTAAATTAGTGTATATAAAATTTAATAAGGTATACATTAATTTTATTTTAAAAAATGAAATATAAATATTGTTTTTTAAAAAAATTACGTTTTTTTAAAACAATTCCTAGGTTTTTTTCTCTCGTCAATTTAGTATATATATTGTTTTATTTTATTTTATTTGTTAGTTACTATTATATTATAAGTGAAAAAAAGTCTCATAGATTTTGTAGTATATTTAATATTTTTGAAAGATTATATTGATTTTATTTTTTAAACTTTTTAGAAGATTCTCGTGATTTGTTTTCCTAACTAATAATTCAATTTAATAATAATTAAAATATTATTTATTTAATTAATTAATTTAATAATGACACGTGTCACATTTTGATCGGTAGTGTACCGAAAACTCGGTACACTTGTGTTACGGTAGCATTTTCCTCTTTTTCACACAAATTCATTGTGAAACGAGTCACAATTGTATATTTAAAAATAAAAATAAAATTTAACTTAAAAAAAAACTATATTCAAGAGATAGACAACCAAATTTATCAAATAAATTTTTGGAAATACTTGAGGGGCTGGGCCTGTGATTCGTCCCCGTGGGCGCACTACCACATCTCCCATCATACGGCCGGACATAGCTAGAGAGGTCGCCGAGCTGGTCCAAAGCTGACTTGAAGATGAGGTTGCAATGGGCCCCGTTATCCACCAGAATCCTGGCCACTTCGATCCCGAGGATCCTCGCGGTGATCACCAAGGCATCTTCTTTGGGATATTTTATCCCTTCTCTATCCTTCTCAGAGAAAGAGATGGTGATTCCGCGGGCGATCGTCGACTCTGCTTGAGGGATTACTACGTTCACGCCCTCAAACTCGCGCAACTCCTCTTTCTTCTGTCTCTTCGATTTGTGGATGATCGGCGTCAGTCCTCCGATCATATTGACTCGTGCTCCTCCGCGAATAGGGGGGTCCTCATCTCCGGCTTCAACAGCCGGGGGTGGAGGTAGAACCAACTGATTTTGCCCGGGATGATCCTGTTCGCGCCTCTATTGTTGATGGGGTCGGTGGTTCTGATCATCTTGGAATCCTCGGCCCCGGCCCCTGCCTCCTCTTCCGCGGCCACCACCCCCGCGGCCAGCTCCTCCTCGGCCGGCATCCGGGCGGCCGCGTTTCGGTACTCGGAGTAGGTTGGCCAGGCTTCCATCTTCGTAGAGTTGGCGTAGCTGGGTGATAAGGTCGCGGCACTCATCAGTCCTATGCCCGTTCTCTTGGTGGAAAGAGCACCACTTACGCGGATTCCTCTCATCCGGGCGGCTCCTCATCGCCGGGGGAGGGGTGAGAATGTTGATGTCTCGTTCGTAAAAAATCTGGAGGATCCGAGCAGGGGTTTGCCCCAGGAAAGTCCCCTCCTCGGGGTATTCTTCTACGATCTCAACCTTCTTCGGTGCTTGGAAAACTCCCTGGTGAGGTCTGCAGTTGGGCCTCTTCTTTCCACTTTCATGATATTTCGCCGTCGGAGGCGGCTCCGTCCAGTAATCAACGGTTGCCGGATTGGTCGACTTCTTTTCGACAGCGGGTTTTTCCTCCTTCTCGGGCTCTAATTCTCTCATCCGCTGGTCGTATATGCGTTGCTGAGCGATTTCCTCGCCCGCTCTCCTCCGGAAATCAGTGTACGACTTTGGATACTCCTTCATCATCGGTTTGAACAAACCGGAAGTGGCTCGCAAACCGCCCACCACGGCGTGCACCAAAATCTCATCGCTCACCCGATCTCCCTGTTTAGCGATCTGTTCCACTCGATCTATATAGCTTTCATCGGTTTCATCCTTCCCCTGCTTGACCCCCATCAGACGTTGGCGGCCCTCCGAGTATTTCACTTTGGAGGCAAAATAAGAGACGAACTCGTCCCCCAGCTCTTCGAAGCTATCGATCGACCTCGCCGGCAGGCTCGTGTACCAACGGTGAGCCATATCACCGAGGGTCAATGGGAAAAGACGGCACTTGGTTGCTTCGGTTGCTCCTCGCCCCACCATGTAGATGTTGTATTTTTTTAAGTGGACGTCGGGGTCGGAAGCTCCGTCGTATATGAAGGTCAGCAACGGGGCGATGTCGGGTTGTGGCCGGGCCCGCTCGATCCTCAGGCTGAGCGGTTCTGCGAGGGTGGATCTTCGTTTAGGGTCATTGTCCTGTTCGGCCAGCTTCCTTTCTACCTCCTCCAAACGTCTCGTGAGGCCGGGGTCGGCAATGGTAGTCCTCTGAGAGCTCGCCGCGGCTCGGTTTTGGTCAACCATCTGTCTTTTCTGAAGGACTGCTCGGACGGCCTCTTCTCGGGCCTCCGCTTCGAACTCCTCCCCTAGGCGGCGGGCGTTAGGGTTGATCTTCTCGGTGGCTGGCCTTTTATCCAGGAAACGGGACCGGGCCTCCAACCTTTGTATGGTTCGTTTGATTTCTTCGGGGGTATTAACTTGCCCAAGGTCCAGATCCGGCTCTTCGTCTACGGCGGGGGACATCAGCTTCTCGGCTTCTGTGATTTGTTCGTGGAGGATCCGCTGCCTCTCCCTGTTTTCGGCCTCTTCCGCGCGCAGGGTCTCTATCCACGCGAGTTGACGAGCGATCTCATCGGGGACTTCGGGCGGCGCGGTTTCTGGTCCGCTCTGCGACATGCACACCTTGCCGGCGCTTTTCGTCTGCTGGAGGGTTTCGCCCTCGAGGCTGGCGTCGGCGTCGGCGACGGTACCTGAAACACCAACGATATCCATGATTGAAAAGAGAGAAATTTGTCTGCTCAACGCTCGAGGATCACCCCTCCTTCTAGCGCCACTTGTTAACGAGTGAAAAAAGCCGAACAGAAAGGGTCTTTTCTCCTTCGTGAACTCACGGGTGGATTTGAGGATTGAACTAACAGAAAATCTCTCTCTCAAAAAGGAAATAAAGACTTAAGCTTGAAAAGGAAATATCTCTATTTTTGGGGGTTCCCAGATCTGCCTTTTTTGGTATGGGCATTAGTATATTTATAGGGATACAATTAGGGTTTTCTCCTTTTTAACCTAATGGGCCTATTCACCAATACATATGGGCTTTTTGTTTGGACCGGCCCAGATTTACGCCGCCTTTTGGGACGAGGAGACCTCGCACTACAGCTCAGATTCCACGGCGCCGTCAGCTGGGGTTTTGCTCGGCTTAAATCAACTTTTATGCTCCCAGTAGTCTTTATCTTCGGAGATCCACGAGTAGTGTTATCTTCAAAGCTGATCTCATCAGCCTTCCCGGAACGGTTAAGTTACCCTCGGTGGGCGACAGCTAGTCATGCTCGGCGGGAAGCTCCTTAAATTTCAGACCATCCTCTTCCCTTAGGGCCTCTGGGCTGCTCCCCGGGCAGGATGAAAATAGTGACATAACAATAACAAATACTGAACCCGAGACAAATATAATATTTTATTTTATTTTATTTTTTCAGTTTACAAACTTTCACAAGTTCAGCGGATGAAGGAGTTGGAACCCGAGAGCGAACGAAAACTTTCCGCCACGAAAGGAACTGTCGACCCGGCAACCGTCGATTACTGGACGGAGCCACTCCCAGCGGCGAAATACCACGAAAGTGGAAAGAAGAAACCTTATTATAAACCCTACCAGGGAGCTGTCCACGCGCCTAAGAAGATCGAAGTCATAGAGGAGTACCCCGGGAGCGGGACTTTCCTGGGGCAAACTCCCACCCGGATTCTCCAGATTTTCTACGAACGAGACATCAATGTCCTCACTCCTCCCCAGGCCATGAGAAGCCGCCCTGACGAGAGAAACCCGCGCAAATGGTGCTCTTTTCATCAGGAGAACGGACACAGGACCGACGAGTGTCGTGACCTGATTGCCCAGCTCCGACAACTGTATGAGGATGGGAGCCTGACCGAATTCCTCCGAGCACCAAAGCGGGGTCGCCCAATGGCCGGTCGCGGTGCCGCCGGGCGTGGAGGCGCCGGACGTGGAAGAGGAGGTCGAGGTCGAGGCCGAGGATATCAAGACGACCAGAATCGCCGGCCCCATCAGCAACAAAGGCTCGAGCCAGGTCCGGCCGGTCAAAACCCTTTAGCCTTGCCACCTCCCCCGGTCGTAGGGCCCGAGGACCCAGATCCGCCCGTCCGAGTTGGAGCTCGAGTAAATATGATCGGGGGTCTGACGCCGATCGTCCATAAATCCAAAAGACAGAGGAAGGAGGAACTTCGCGAGTTCGAGGGAGTGAACGTCGTGGTCCCCCAAGCAGAATCAACCATCTCCCGAGGAATTGTCATTTCCTTTTCGGAGAAGGACAGGGAGGGAATAAAATACCCCAAAGAAGACGCCTTGGTGGTGACCGCTCGGATTCTCGGTGTCGAAGTGGCCAGGGTTCTGGTAGATAACGGGGCCCATTGCAACCTGATTTTTAAATCAGCATTGGACCAACTCGGCGATCTCACGAGATATGTCCGACCGTACGAAGGGGTCCTGAAAGGGTTCGGAGACGTGGTGGTCCGCCCCAGAGGACGGATCAGGATGGCTGTGGAGTTGAAGGATTGGCAGGACCCTGCCATCAATATGACTAGGTTGATTGAGTTTGTTATTGTGGATGCGGAAAACATTTATAATGCTTTTTTCGGGAGGCCGTTCCTCGATGCCTTCGAGGCCGTGGCGTCCTCCCATTACTATTGTATTAAGTTTCCCACCCTGAGCGGTGCGGTCGGCACCCTTCGGGGTGACCAGTATATGGCAAGGAAGTGTTTCAATTATCTTTTGTGTCCTAATACAAACAACCGTATAAACGATGATGGTACCACCGACACTGGGGCATTAGGGGGAAGGGACCCCCAAATGCCCGGCCATAAATTGTTCCCGGAGGGGGATGGCCCCAGAGATGAGGTAAGCCGGAATGACACAATTGAATTAAGGGAAATCGACCCCACAAGGAGAATAGATCCAGACGATGAAGAATATCTAACCGCTCTATGGGAAGAGGGCGAACCCGGGCAGTTGGGATTCCACGACGTCGAGATCCATGAACCGCAAGAATCAAAGGCCGTTCCGCCCGAACTCGAGGCTCAATTTTTGCACATACTCATTGATGAACTGCCGGCCGACCAAGATAACGATCCAATACAAAATATACAGCATACGAGCATAGAAGACCTCGACCCCCGAATTGGTTTCGAACCAAACGAGATTCCCGACCCCCGAGGACCTTCAGCGTGTTCGGTAGTAGATGAGGTCGAGAAAGTAGGTTTGGATCCAGACAGGCCAGAATTGGAAGTTTTTATTGGGAAGGAAGTCCCCGAACGACTAAGGGAGGAGCTGATCGAGTTCTTAAAGCAGAATACGGACGCGTTCGCCTGGTCACATAAGGACATGGTTGGAATCGATCCTAAGCATGCCTGCCACCATCTGAAGATTAACCCGGAGAAAAAGCCCATCGCACAGAAGAGAAGGAAGATGGGGCCCGAGAAGTACGCTGCCTTGGCGGTAGAAGTTAAGAAATTAGTTGATAACGACCTCGTGCGAGAGGCCGAGGAAGAACCCCAGTGGATCGCAAATGTTGTGCTCGTGAAAAAATCAAACGATGCCTGGCGTTTGTGCATCGATTTCACCGATCTCAACAAGGCTTGCCCGAAAGACCATTTCCCCCTACCCCACATCGACCACCTGGTTGACAGCGTCGCCGGGCACGCAATTTTCTCCAATTGTGATGGTTTCGCGGGTTATCACCAAATACCCATGGCCGAGGAGGACGTCGAGCATACGTCTTTCTATTCAGACAAGGGGGTGCTGTGCTGGAAAAGGATGCCTTTCGGCCTAAAGAACGCTGGGGCCACCTACCAACGATTAGTGAACAAAATGTTCGCCGACCAGATTGGAGACACCATGGAGGTCTACGTAGACGACATAATCATAAAGAGTAGATCCGAGGAGGACCACGTGAAGGATTTAAGAGTCGCGTTCGAGATTTTGAAATTTTACAGCATGAAGCTCAACCCCAAGAAATGTCATTTCGGAGTATACAGAACCAGGTTCCTCGGTCACATTGTCAGTCTGAGAGGCATTGAGGTGAACCCGGAAAAAGTCAAAGCCATCCGAGACTTGAAAGAGCCCCGGAGCCTGAAGGATGTGCAAAAGCTGACCGGCTGCCTGGCTGCCCTAAGCCGTTTCATTCCCCGGTTAGGGGATAAGAGCCGCCCTTTCTTCAAAGCGATAAAGGATATAAAATTCAAATGGGGGAAGGAGAGCCAAGAGGCTTTCCTGCGTTTAAAAGAGCATCTCGGTAATCCCGCTATTCTGTCAAAACCGGTCGCCGGGGAAAAGCTATTCCTCTACTTGGCCGCATCAGAACATGCCATGAGCTCAGTTCTCGTCCGGGCAGAGGGACAACTCCACAAGCCTATCTATTTCGTCAGTCAGGTCCTCCATGACGCTGAGACACGATATACGCCCCTGGAAAAGCTAGCATACGCCTTGGTGATGAGCGTACGGAAGTTGAGGTCTTATTTTTTCGATCACCCGGTAGAGGTTCTGACTACCATGCCACTACGACAGGTCTTGCAGAGACCGGACACGAACGGCCGATTATTGAAATGGAGTCTAGAGGTGGGTCAGTACGATATCACTTATGCTCCCAGAACAGCGATTAAGGGACAGACTCTTGCAGATTTCATAGTAGAACTGACGTTCCCTGAATCCACCCCATCGACCAGGATCCCGGCATGGAAGCTATACGTCGACGGATCGTCCAATTCCTCCCACGCCGGGGCTGGAATAGTGTTGATCGGACCGGGCGGACAATCTTTCACACACGCTGTAAAGTTCGAATTTGCCGCGACAAACAACGAAGCAGAATACGAAGCGCTGATTGCCGGACTGAATCTGGCTTTAGCGGTGGGTGCCGAACACTTACAGATCTTCATGGACTCGTTACTGGTGGTCAACCAAATCAAAGGAGACTACGAGACCCGATGTGACCGGATGGCGAAATACTATGAACACGTGATGGCGCTGTGCGGGAAGATACCGAAAGCCTTCATCGAGCAAATTCCCAGAGAGATGAACTCCCAAGCTGATGCATTATCCAAGCTGGCTTCCTCCGAGGGAAGCGCAGATATGGCTAACGTAATTTTAACCAGTCAGGCAAAGTCAGCAATATCACGGGAGGGAAGCCTGATCACGATCATCGATCGTGGCGAGACTTGGATGGACCCTATTCGCTCCTACCTCCTAGACGGGACGCAACCCAGAGATAAGACAGAAGCCAGGCAACTTCGCATACGGGCGGCTAGATATACCCTGATTGGAGATGTGTTGTACAGGAGAAGCCTATACCTTCCTCTCTTGAAATGCATAACCCCGCTCGAAGGCCGCAGGGTTTTTAGCGAAATTCACGATGGCGTCTGCGGGAACCATGCAGGAGGGCAATCGCTGGCCCACAAGACGGTTCGCCAAGGATTCTATTGGCCTACTTTGAGACGAGATGCGATAAATTATGCTCGGAAATGCCATAGATGCCAGGTGACCGCCCCCATTATCCGGACGGCGCCAGAATATCTCAACTCGATATACAGTCCTTGGCCCTTCGCGTCATGGGGAATTGATCTGATCGGACCTCTACCGACCGGACCAGGAGGGGTTAAATATGCGGTGGTGGCCGTGGACTACTTTACGAAGTGGGCTGAGGCCGAGCCGCTAAAAGTCATTGACCAAAAGGCGATCATAAAGTTCATCTGGAAGAATATCATATGCCGTTTCGGGATCCCGTACATCATTACCTCGGATAATGGGAAGCAGTTTGACGGTCAAGAAGTCATGAATTTTTTCGACAAATGGAAGATTAAGAAAGCTTTCTCCACCCCATATCATCCTCAAACGAACGGGCAGGTGGAGGCAGTGAACAAAATTTTGAAACATACCATCAAAGCCAAACTTGAGGAGAGACAGGGAAGGTGGGCAGCCGAACTGCCGGATGTGTTGTGGTCTTATAGGACGACTAGCAAGGCCGCCACCGGGGAAACCCCTTTTGCCCTAGCTTTTGGTGCCGAGGCGGTGATACCTTCCGAGATCGAGGTTACCAGCCACAGGACCTCTCAAGAGCTGAATGAGAACAATGACAAGGCTTTACGCTTAGAACTAGACTTCTTGGAGGAGAGAAGGTTAAACTCAGTTTTTCAGAATGCCACGGCTAAGCAGAGAGCAGAACGCTTTTACAACTCTAAAGCTAAGATCAGGAAATTCAAGGCCGGGGATCTAGTTCTCAAGCGCATGCTCGGGCCAAGCACTGGGGCATTGGGCCCGAACTGGGAAGGCCCAATGCGAGTGAGAAAACACGTGGAGAAAGGGTCATATGAATTGGAGCACCTAAACGGCGTAGCCGACCAGTATCTCTGGAACGCACTCCATTTGAAAAAGTACCATCAGTAATCTATTGTATCGCGAAACTCTTTCATGTTTGGAATAAAAATTTCTGTTGGACAAACGCGGAAAAGTTTTATCAAGACCGAGGACCGGACAAGTCCCATCCACGGCCATGTCACTCTGATCCGTCAGGGGACATGAACATTTAACCGGGGATAGAGTCCGCTCTCCCCGAGCCTGAGATGAGTCGGGCGATCCGTCGCACGACCGATCTTACAGGAAAAGTTTTATTAAGACCGAGGACCGGACAAGTCCCATCCTCGGCCATGTCACTCTGATCCGTCAGGGGACATGAACATTTAACCGGGGATAGAGTCCGCTCTCCCCGAGCCTGAGATGAGTCGGGCGATCCGTCGCACGACCGATCTTACAGGAAAAGTTTTATTAAGACCGAGGACCGGACAAGTCCCATCCTCGGCCATGTCACTCTGATCCGTCAGGGGACATGAACATTTAACCGGGGATAGAGTCCGCTCTCCCCGAGCCTGAGATGAGTCGGGCGATCCGTCGCACGACCGATCTTACAGGAAAAGTTTTATTAAGACCGAGGACCGGACAAGTCCCATCCTCGGCCATGTCACTCTGATCCGTCAGGGGACATGAACATTTTAACCGGGGATAGAGTCCGCTCTCCCCGAGCCTGAGATGAGTCGGGCGATCCGTCGCACGACCGATCTTACAGGAAAAGTTTTATTAAGACCGAGGACCGGACAAGTCCCATCCTCGGCCATGTCACTCTGATCCGTCAGGGGACATGAACATTTAACCAGTTGTCAAAAACATAAAATTTGTCAAAAATATAAAGTCTCACTAAGCAGTTAAGGAAAAAAGGCAACATAAAAATCGTAAACTAAGGAGCGCCGCGTTGAAAGGAACATCAAAAAAGAGGGCGGCCCCTGCGATCGTGGGTAGGCCGCGGAGGCCAGCGACTGACCCTAGACCCTCGGGTCCCACGTTGATAGGACCAAGGTCGATTTCCAACCGGACGCACCGCCGAACGATAATCCCGATCAAAAACGTCAATCGAAAAGCCCGTCCCGTCGGTCCAAGTAATCCGCACGGACCAACCTTCTTGTATCTCGAAACCGCTCACGAGTCGCTCCCACTCCGGCCCGTAAAGTGCAGTCTGGTTGCGGAAGCGAGTAAAAGAAACGCACCATTCTCGATCCAAGGGGTCCACCATCTGCAACCCATCTGTCGTCCCGCTTTCGATCGGGCGGAGGAACGCCGCGGGGACCGGAAAAATCTCTCTATGCCAAGTGCCATTGAACGCGCGCTCGAAAAAATGCGAACCCTCCAAAAATTCGACTCTGGTCGACATATTCCGAGAAGTATTAACTTACACTCCCTGACTCTACCCTCTGACAATAAGCAAGCATAGGAACGACCCATTTATAGGTTTTTTTTTTTTCCGTTTTCGAAAATCGAAGGATAATTAAAGCAATAAGTTGACCACATTAAAGACAGATGAGAATTTCGAAAATATCGCATTAAATGAAAAGTAAAAAAGACCGAAAGCGACAAAGCATAGTTATTCACGACCGGACAGCTTAAATAAAAGACATCCTAATCCACGTAAGCATGGCCAAGGGAGTCGGTTTCCTCACGCGCCCGGATCTGTTTAGGAAAGGAAGTATTGAGGCCCCCTAGATCGAAGAGGCTGACGCGGAATCCGAACCCGGGTTTCCAGATCACCCAGACTTCCCATCCTGCTTGGATACCCGCGTGTTGAACAAAATCTGCCCAGCCCGGGCCCCCGAACGCCACCTGCCGTCTGAGTTTGGTTTTCGTAGCTACCCAATCCTGCTCGTTAGAGTCGTGAAAAGGAATCTCCTCACCCAAAAATTTTGCCAATGGTTGCACGAACGCGTGGGGTAACGGGAAGTTATTGCGGTGCCATTTGCCGTCAAACCTTTGGGTCAGCTTGCGCCACCCGTCAGAATGAATAGAGATGGCGTGATAGCTTCCCGTGGCCGCGGACGTGCCATGGAAGACTTTCTTCCCCTTGTTCGGACGCATTTTCTTGCCTTGGCTCATCTCTCCCTCTACCTTTTGCTGCTATTTCTTTTCTTTTTCTCTTTTTTCCTTAGAATGAAACCGCAAAAATGGAAAAACCTAATAGGGACACATTTATACACAAAGGTGCATCCATGTGGACCCCACCAGGAACCGTTTTTGGAGGGAATTTCCCCCGCCAAAAGTCATTTAGGGGTGAGAAAATCTGTACAGATTCCGTACGTTACACACGTTAAAAGTAACAGGAATAAAATAATAATGACAAAAGCCCTTTTTCACCCCAAAAGCAATAAGGAGTTAAGACAGCAAAAAGTAGCAGATAATGTCAGAAATGCTGTTTAAGCCCGCACGGGCAGAATCCAAAAGAGAAGGAGGAAGAAAATTAAAAATAAACATAAGTTGTTATCATAGCCAAGCAAGGAAAATACGAAACACCATCATTCTTGATCGCCAGGAACCGACCCTTCACCACCATCGTCTTTAAGCACCGAGTCCGCGAACTTGACAGCCGGGTCAATTTCGCTGGTAGTGGCCGGCTCCGCCACGCCCTGGTCGACCGCTTCTGCCGGTTTAGGCATCCGAAGCTGCGATTTCAAAGGTCACCAAGAGAGGTCCAGTTTGAACTTCTGCTCCAGATCGAGCACGTACAGATGGAAGTGGGCATGAAGAGGGCTTTGCTCGGCATACTGGCGAAGGAAGTCCATCATAGCAGTCACCGGTTGACCGGCCTCCAGGAGTGCTCGGATACCATCAAAATAAGCGCAGTAGTAGGAGTAATTACTATACAGATCAATATCTTCTTCCGGATCGACCCGACGTGCGGCCTCGGCGGCCTGCATACCCTCCAGTTCTTTAAATATCCGTCGGTTCAACTCCTCCAGCTCCTTCATGCGCTTCTCGGCATAGCCATAGGATTTGACGAGCTCCTCCACTCGAGTTTTGAACCCCTCCAACTCTTTCCCCTGCTCGGTCAATTTGAGAACCACGACCATCTTATCTTTCTTCTCCTCATCCAACTCACTGCTCAGAGAAGCTTTTAACCCGGATTCAAGGTTGAAATCTTCTTGCAGTTTGTTAAACCGGGACCGCAGCTCCAGATAGACGTCCGGCAGGTTGGGCGGGCACTTAGCGGCTTTGTCCTCCTGCTCGGCACGAATCTGAGCCAAGCGATTCACCATGATCAGGTTGCGAGCAGCAGTGACTCGTAATAATTTCTCCAGAAAGTCCGGTCGGGATGCTGCAGCTTCCATCTAATGGGACCAAGAGTGGTTAAGGTCCTCGAGGGACTGAGCAATATGGGCTGGCAGGGATTTTTCGTCATAAGGATCCTGCTCGGCCGACAGGTGAGCTACGGCCAAAGGGAGCCCGGGATCCTCCTTGAAAGCCCTACAGTTTTAACGTTCCGTTTAGCAAGAATTTTAAGCAACAAAACACAATCAGAGATGCCAGGGAGATAGTACCTTGAGAAATCCTCGTCGCCGGCACCAAAAATGGACCCTAACTCGACCGAACGATCGTCACCTCCCGATCCGGCCAACACTGTTTTCTTCTTCTGGGGAATCCTCTCTTTCCTCGGAACCGTCGGAGGTTTCCCAGCAGGGCCATGGGGCCCACCTTTTTTCGTCCCAGATGCGCCAGAGCCATCTGCCCGGGATCGTTTGGCCGGCCGGTAAAGTGGCTCCTCATCAGAGGAGGAATTCTCGGTAAGGATCTGACTGATCGGCTGGGGCATAGGAAAGGTGTTCGGAGGAGAAGTAGCAACGGTCACCGTGGTCGCCAAAGTCCGGCGTTCCGCTTCCGCCTTTTCCTCGGCGATCTCCCTTTTCCTCCGCTCACGAGGAGTCTCTGGTTTAGGCATTTCGGCCGGTCTGAGGATTCGAAAATACCTGCGGGCTGGAAATAAGAGAACCGTTAGAAACCAGGGGAGGACGAGAGTCCGAACAGAAAATAACAACTACTCACGCGGAAATATATCCTCGGCGTCCCGGGGAGTAACTATAAACCGAGCACGAAGACGTCTCTCCCTGCTTTTCCAATTCTCGTGTTTCCTTTGGTTATACGAGAGTAATTTTATTCTTTCCAGGATCACCAAGAAGTCCCATCCTAATAGCCCGGCATCTGGAGCTTTAGGGCCTAAAAAAGGGAGAACAAGAGAGGGGGGATCCCTAAAAGGAAGGTTAAGGACGGAAAAAAGGATATCTAGGACAAATAATTGCTAAGGTCAGAGAAACTAACGTTCTGAGGTTGCCCGATATTCGGCACTCAAAGGAAAATCTTTGGAGTTCCATTCTCCCGCCACGAAGAACCATCTCTCGGTCCATTTGGCTTGTTTGCTCGTCAGATCGGTGATTATGGTCTCTCGCTGTTTGAGATAATAATCGCCTTTACCGGCATCACATATGCCCAGCAAGAACAGCAATTCAAGCCCGGTCAAACCCCGATACAAGCCATAGTAACCAAATATGACGTTCAAATCATACATGGTCGCCCAGGCATTCGGCACCAACTGCATGGGGGCCACGCCCAAGATCTGCACTAGGTGGGCGAAAGAATCCGGGATGGGAAAGCGAAGGCCGCTCGACATCATCGAGTAATTCACCGCGACCATACCCGTGGGGGGGCAATCCGCCCGCTCACCCTCAATAGGAGCGTATATATGAACGTCCAAAGGAATCTCCCACTCACCCCTTTTTCCCTGAAGAGCGGATTCCGTAATTTTACTCGGTCTCCGGCTAGCCTCGAATATCCCTGGCCGGTCCCCGACTACCCGAAACACATCACGAGGGATATAGCGATATGGACGCTCAAGGAGATAGGCCTCATATGTGTACGGGGAGGGAGGACCTCGACTGTCAGCAATGACCTTACAAAGGTGGCGGTAGGCATCACTGACATCGCCTCCCAGCATCTCACGGCTCTCGTCGGCCGAGAAAGGAAATTTCAACGAACGCCCGGATGGCAACAAGGCATCGGAGGGTGAGCCCTCACGAGGAGAAGAAGTAGAGGGTAATTTAGAACAAACCCGCTCGCCCGGACGTTGTCAAAATCAGGATGCAGTAAGAAGGAAGGCCGGAGGTCGGTCTCCCCAGCCCAATAAAGGCGGCGCCAGAACTCCTGTAGACTCATCTAAATTACCCTCTAATTCTTCTCCTCGTGAGGGCTCACCCTCCGATGCCTTGTTGCCATCCGGGCGTTCGTTGAAATTTCCTTTCTCGGCCGACGAGAGCCGTGAGATGCTGGGAGGCGATGTCAGTGATGCCTACCGCCACCTTTGTAAGGTCATTGCTGACAGTCGAGGTCCTCCCTCCCCGTACACATATGAGGCCTATCTCCTTGAGCGTCCATATCGCTATATCCCTCGTGATGTGTTTCGGGTAGTCGGGGACCGGCCAGGGATATTCGAGGCTAGCCGGAGACCGAGTAAAATTACGGAATCCGCTCTTCAGGGAAAAAGGGGTGAGTGGGAGATTCCTTCGGACGTTCATATATACGCTCCTATTGAGGGTGAGCGGGCGGATTGCCCCCCCACGGGTATGGTCGCGGTGAATTACTCGATGATGTCGAGCGGCCTTCGCTTTCCCATCCCGGATTCTTTCGCCCACCTAGTGCAGATCTTGGGCGTGGCCCCCATGCAGTTGGTGCCGAATGCCTGGGCGACCATGTATGATTTGAACGTCATATTTGGTTACTATGGCTTGTATCGGGGTTTGACCGGGCTTGAATTGCTGTTCTTGCTGGGCATATGTGATGCCGGTAAAGGCGATTATTATCTCAAACAGCGAGAGACCATAATCACCGATCTGACGAGCAAACAAGCCAAATGGACCGAGAGATGGTTCTTCGTGGCGGGAGAATGGAACTCCAAAGATTTTCCTTTGAGTGCCGAATATCGGGCAACCTCAGAACGTTAGTTTCTCTGACCTTAGCAATTATTTGTCCTAGATATCCTTTTTTCCGTCCTTAACCTTCCTTTTGGGGATCCCCCCTCTCTTTTTCTCCCTTTTTTAGGCCCTAAAGCTCCAGATGCCGGGCTATTAGGATGGGACTTCCTGGTGATCCTGGAAAGAATAAAATTACTCTCGTATAACCAAAGGAAACACGAGAATTGGAAAAGCAAGGAGAGACGTCTTCGTGCTCGGTTTATAGTTACTCCCCGGGACGCCGAGGATATATTTCCGCGTGAGTAGTTGTTATTTTCTGTTCGGACTCTCGTCCTCCCCTGGTTTCTAACAGTTCTCTTATTTCCAGCCCGCAGGTATTTTCGAATCCTCAGACCGGCCGAAATGCCTAAACCAGAGACTCCTCGTGAGCGGAGGAAAAGGGAGATCGCCGAGGAAAAGGCGGAAGCGGAACGCCGGACTTTGGCGACCACGGTGACCGTTGCTACTTCTCCTCCGAACACCTTTCCTATGCCCCAGCCGATCAGTCAGATCCTTACCGAGAATTCCTCCTCTGATGAGGAGCCACTTTGCCGGCCGGCCAAACGATCCCGGGCAGACGGCTCTGGCGCATCTGGGACGAAAAAAGGTGGGCCCCATGGCCCTGCTGGGAAACCTCCGACGGTTCCGAGGAAAGAGAGGATTCCCCAGAAGAAGAAAACAGTGTTGGCCGGATCGGGAGGTGACGATCGTTCGGTCGAGTTAGGGTCCATTTTTGGTGCCGGCGACGAGGATTTCTCAAGGTACTATCTCCCTGGCATCTCTGATTGTGTTTTGTTGGTTAAAATTCTTGCTAAACGGAACGTTAAAACTGTAGGGCTTTCAAGGAGGATCCCGGACTCCCTTTGGACGTAGCTCACCTGTCGGCCGAGCAGGATCCTTATGACGAAAAATCCCTGCCAGCCCATATTGCTCAGTCCCTCGAGGACCTTAACCACTCTTGGTCCCAGGAGATGGAAGCTGCAGCATCCCGACCGGACTTTCTGGAGAAATTATTACGAGTCACTGCTGCTCGCAACCTGATCATGGTGAATCGCTTGGCTCAGATTCGTGCCGAGCAGGAGGACAAAGCCGCTAAGTGCCCGCCCAACCTGTCGGACGTCTATCTGGAGCTGCGGTCCCGGTTTAACAAACTGCAAGAAGATTTCAACCTTGAATCCGGGTTAAAAGCTTCTCTGAGCAGTGAGTTGGATGAGGAGAAGAAAGATAAGATGTCCGTGGTTCTCAAATTGACCGAGCAGGGGAAAGAGTTGGAGGGGTTCAAAACTGGAGTGGAGGAGCTCGTCAAATCCTATGGCTATGCCGAGAAGCGCATGAAGGAGCTGGAGGAGTTGAACCGACGGATATTTAAAGAACTGGAGGGTATGCAGGCCGCCGAGGCCGCACGTCGGGTCGATCCGGAAGAAGATATTGATCTGTATAGTAATTACTCCTACTACTGCGCTTATTTTGATGGTATCCGAGCACTCCTGGAGGCCGGTCAACCGGTGACTGCTATGATGGACTTCCTTCGCCAGTATGCCGAGCAAAGCCCTCTTCATGCCCACTTCCATCTGTACGTGCTCGATCTGGAGCAGAAGTTCAAACTGGACCTCTCTTGGTGACCTTTGAAATCGCAGCTTCGGATGCCTAAACCGGCAGAAGCGGTCGACCAGGGCGTGGCGGAGCCGGCCACTACCAGCGAAATTGACCCGGCTGTCAAGTTCGCGGACTCGGTGCTTAAAGACGATGGTGGTGAAGGGTCGGTTCCTGGCGATCAAGAATGATGGTGTTTCGTATTTTCCTTGCTTGGCTATGATAACAACTTATGTTTATTTTTAATTTTCTTCCTCCTTCTCTTTTGGATTCTGCCCGTGCGGGCTTAAACAGCATTTCTGACATTATCTGCTACTTTTTGCTGTCTTAACTCCTTATTG
The DNA here is from genome assembly GCA_954870475.1 of Euphrasia confusa. Taxonomy (NCBI): domain Eukaryota; kingdom Viridiplantae; phylum Streptophyta; class Magnoliopsida; order Lamiales; family Orobanchaceae; genus Euphrasia; species Euphrasia confusa. The sequence goes on along the minus strand of OX940949.1, from coordinate 47,272,517 downwards.
CTTTTGGGGTGAAAAAGGGCTTTTGTCATTATTATTTTATTCCTGTTACTTTTAACGTGTGTAACGTACGGAATCTGTACAGATTTTCTCACCCCTAAATGACTTTTGGCGGGGGAAATTCCCTCCAAAAACGGTTCCTGGTGGGGTCCACATGGATGCACCTTTGTGTATAAATGTGTCCCTATTAGGTTTTTCCATTTTTGCGGTTTCATTCTAAGGAAAAAAGAGAAAAAGAAAAGAAATAGCAGCAAAAGGTAGAGGGAGAGATGAGCCAAGGCAAGAAAATGCGTCCGAACAAGGGGAAGAAAGTCTTCCATGGCACGTCCGCGGCCACGGGAAGCTATCACGCCATCTCTATTCATTCTGACGGGTGGCGCAAGCTGACCCAAAGGTTTGACGGCAAATGGCACCGCAATAACTTCCCGTTACCCCACGCGTTCGTGCAACCATTGGCAAAATTTTTGGGTGAGGAGATTCCTTTTCACGACTCTAACGAGCAGGATTGGGTAGCTACGAAAACCAAACTCAGACGGCAGGTGGCGTTCGGGGGCCCGGGCTGGGCAGATTTTGTTCAACACGCGGGTATCCAAGCAGGATGGGAAGTCTGGGTGATCTGGAAACCCGGGTTCGGATTCCGCGTCAGCCTCTTCGATCTAGGGGGCCTCAATACTTCCTTTCCTAAACAGATCCGGGCGCGTGAGGAAACCGACTCCCTTGGCCATGCTTACGTGGATTAGGATGTCTTTTATTTAAGCTGTCCGGTCGTGAATAACTATGCTTTGTCGCTTTCGGTCTTTTTTACTTTTCATTTAATGCGATATTTTCGAAATTCTCATCTGTCTTTAATGTGGTCAACTTATTGCTTTAATTATCCTTCGATTTTCGAAAACGGAAAAAAAAAAACCCTATAAATGGGTCGTTCCTATGCTTGCTTATTGTCAGAGGGTAGAGTCAGGGAGTGTAAGTTAATACTTCTCGGAATATGTCGACCAGAGTCGAATTTTTGGAGGGTTCGCATTTTTTCGAGCGCGCGTTCAATGGCACTTGGCATAGAGAGATTTTTCCGGTCCCCGCGGCGTTCCTCCGCCCGATCGAAAGCGGGACGACAGATGGGCTGCAGATGGTGGACCCCTTGGATCGAGAATGGTGCGTTTCTTTTACTCGCTTCCGCAACCAGACTGCACTTTACGGGCCGGAGTGGGAGCGACTCGTGAGCGGTTTCGAGATACAAGAAGGTTGGTCCGTGCGGATTACTTGGACCGACGGGACGGGCTTTTCGATTGACGTTTTTGATCGGGATTATCGTTCGGCGGTGCGTCCGGTTGGAAATCGACCTTGGTCCTATCAACGTGGGACCCGAGGGTCTAGGGTCAGTCGCTGGCCTCCGCGGCCTACCCACGATCGCAGGGGTCGCCCTCTTTTTTGATGTTCCTTTCAACGCGGCGCTCCTTAGTTTACGATTTTTATGTAGCCTTTTTTCCTTAACTGCTTAGTGAGACTTTATATTTTTGACAACTTTTATGTTTTTGACAACTGGTTAAATGTTCATGTCCCCTGACGGATCAGAGTGACATGGCCGAGGATGGGACTTGTCCGGTCCTCGGTCTTAATAAAACTTTTCCTGTAAGATCGGTCGTGCGACGGATCGCCCGACTCATCTCAGGCTCGGGGAGAGCGGACTCTATCCCCGGTTAAAATGTTCATGTCCCCTGACGGATCAGAGTGACATGGCCGAGGATGGGACTTGTCCGGTCCTCGGTCTTAATAAAACTTTTCCTGTAAGATCGGTCGTGCGATGGATCGCCCGACTCATCTCAGGCTCGGGGAGAGCGGACTCTATCCCCGGTTAAATGTTCATGTCCCCTGACGGATCAGAGTGACATGGCCGAGGATGGGACTTGTCCGGTCCTCGGTCTTAATAAAACTTTTCCTGTAAGATCGGTCGTGCGACGGATCGCCCGACTCATCTCAGGCTCGGGGAGAGCGGACTCTATCCCCGGTTAAATGTTCATGTCCCCTGACGGATCAGAGTGACATGGCCGAGGATGGGACTTGTCCGGTCCTCGGTCTTGATAAAACTTTTCCGCGTTTGTCCAACAGAAATTTTTATTCCAAACATGAAAGAGTTTCGCGATACAATAGATTACTGATGGTACTTTTTCAAATGGAGTGCGTTCCAGAGATACTGGTCGGCTACGCCGTTTAGGTGCTCCAATTCATATGACCCTTTCTCCACGTGTTTTCTCACTCGCATTGGGCCTTCCCAGTTCGGGCCCAATGCCCCAGTGCTTGGCCCGAGCATGCGCTTGAGAACTAGATCCCCGGCCTTGAATTTCCTGATCTTAGCTTTAGAGTTGTAAAAGCGTTCTGCTCTCTGCTTAGCCGTGGCATTCTGAAAAACTGAGTTTAACCTTCTCTCCTCCAAGAAGTCTAGTTCTAAGCGTAAAGCCTTGTCATTGTTCTCATTCAGCTCTTGAGAGGTCCTGTGGCTGGTAACCTCGATCTCGGAAGGTATCACCGCCTCGGCACCAAAAGCTAGGGCAAAAGGGGTTTCCCCGGTGGCGGCCTTGCTAGTCGTCCTATAAGACCACAACACATCCGGCAGTTCGGCTGCCCACCTTCCCTGTCTCTCCTCAAGTTTGGCTTAGATGGTATGTTTCAAAATTTTGTTCACTGCCTCCACCTGCCCGTTCGTTTGAGGATGATATGGGGTGGAGAAAGCTTTCTTAATCTTCCATTTGTCGAAAAAATTCATGACTTCTTGACCGTCAAACTGCTTCCCATTATCCGAGGTAATGATGTACGGGATCCCGAAACGGCATATGATATTCTTCCAGATGAACTTTATGATCGCCTTTTGGTCAATGACTTTTAGCGGCTCGGCCTCAGCCCACTTCGTAAAGTAGTCCACGGCCACCACCGCATATTTAACCCCTCCTGGTCCGGTCGGTAGAGGTCCGATCAGATCAATTCCCCATGACGCGAAGGGCCAAAGACTGTATATCGAGTTGAGATATTCTGGCGCCGTCCGGATAATGGGGGCGGTCACCTGGCATCTATGGCATTTCCGAGCATAATTTATCGCATCTCGTCTCAAAGTAGGCCAATAGAATCCTTGGCGAACCGTCTTGTGGGCCAGCGATTGCCCTCCTGCATGGTTCCCGCAGACGCCATCGTGAATTTCGCTAAAAACCCTGCGGCCTTCGAGCGAGGTTATGCATTTCAAGAGAGGAAGGTATAGGCTTCTCCTGTACAACACATCTCCAATCAGGGTATATCTAGCCGCCCGTATGCGAAGTTGCCTGGCTTCTGTCTTATCTCTGGGTTGCGTCCCGTCTAGGAGGTAGGAGCGAATAGGGTCCATCCAAGTCTCGCCACGATCGATGATCGTGATCAGGATTCCCTCCCGTGATATTGCTGACTTTGCCTGACTGGTTAAAATTACGTTAGCCATATCTGCGCTTCCCTCGGAGGAAGCCAGCTTGGATAATGCATCAGCTTGGGAGTTCATCTCTCTGGGAATTTGCTCGATGAAGGCTTTCGGTATCTTCCCGCACAGCGCCATCACGTGTTCATAGTATTTCGCCATCCGGTCACATCGGGTCTCGTAGTCTCCTTTGATTTGGTTGACCACCAGTAACGAGTCCATGAAGATCTGTAAGTGTTCGGCACCCACCGCTAAAGCCAGATTCAGTCCGGCAATCAGCGCTTCGTATTCTGCTTCGTTGTTTGTCGCGGCAAATTCGAACTTTACAGCGTGTGTGAAAGATTGTCCGCCCGGTCCGATCAACACTATTCCAGCCCCGGCGTGGGAGGAATTGGACGATCCGTCGACGTATAGCTTCTATGCCGGGATCCTGATCGATGGGGTGGATTCAGGGAACGTCAGTTCTACTATGAAATCTGCAAGAGCCTGTCCCTTAATCGCTGTTCTGGGAGCATAAGTGATATCGTACTGACCCACCTCTAGACTCCATTTCAATAATCGGCCGTTCGTGTCCGGTCTCTGCAAGACCTGTCGTAGTGGCATGGTAGTCAGAACCTCTACCGGGTGATCGAAAAAATAAGACCTCAACTTCCGTACGCTCATCACCAAGGCGTATGCTAGCTTTTCCAGGGGCGTATATCGTGTCTCAGCGCCATGGAGGACCTGACTGACGAAATAGATAGGCTTGTGGAGTTGTCCCTCTGCCCGGACGAGAACTGAGCTCATGGCATGTTCTGATGCGGCCAAGTAGAGGAATAGCTTTTCCCCGGCGACCGGTTTTGACAGAATAGCGGGATTACCGAGATGCTCTTTTAAACGCAGGAAAGCCTCTTGGCTCTCCTTCCCCCATTCGAATTTTTGATCCTTTATCGCTTTGAAGAAAGGGCGGCTCTTATCCCCTAACCGGGGAATGAAACGGCTTAGGGCAGCCAGGCAGCCGGTCAGCTTTTGCACATCCTTCAGGCTCCGGGGCTCTTTCAAGTCTCGGATGGCTTTGACTTTTTCCGGGTTCACCTCAATGCCTCTCAGACTGACAATGTGACCGAGGAACCTGGTTCTGTATACTCCGAAATGACATTTCTTGGGGTTGAGCTTCATGCTGTAAAATTTCAAAATCTCGAACGCGACTCTTAAATCCTTCACGTGGTCCTCCTCGGATCTACTCTTTATGATTATGTCGTCTACGTAGACCTCCATGGTGTCTCCAATCTGGTCGGCGAACATTTTGTTCACTAATCGTTGGTAGGTGGCCCCAGCGTTCTTTAGGCCGAAAGGCATCCTTTTCCAGCACAGCACCCCCTTGTCTGAATAGAAAGACGTATGCTCGACGTCCTCCTCGGCCATGGGTATTTGGTGATAACCCGCGAAACCATCACAATTGGAGAAAATTGCGTGCCCGGCGACGCTGTCAACCAGGTGGTCGATGTGGGGTAGGGGGAAATGGTCTTTCGGGCAAGCCTTGTTGAGATCGGTGAAATCGATGCACAAACGCCAGGCATCGTTTGATTTTTTCACGAGCACAACATTTGCGATCCACTGGGGTTCTTCCTCGGCCTCTCGCACGAGGTCGTTATCAACTAATTTCTTAACTTCTACCGCCAAGGCAGCGTACTTCTCGGGCCCCATCTTCCTTCTCTTCTGTGCGATGGGCTTTTTCTCCGGGTTAATCTTCAGATGGTGGCAGGCATGCTTAGGATCGATTCCAACCATGTCCTTATGTGACCAGGCGAACGCGTCCGTATTCTGCTTTAAGAACTCGATCAGCTCCTCCCTTAGTCGTTCGGGGACTTCCTTCCCAATAAAAACTTCCAATTCTGGCCTGTCTGGATCCAAACCTACTTTCTCGACCTCATCTACTACCGAACACGCTGAAGGTCCTCGGGGGTCGGGAATCTCGTTTGGTTCGAAACCAATTCGGGGGTCGAGGTCTTCTATGCTCGTATGCTGTATATTTTGTATTGGATCGTTATCTTGGTCGGCCGGCAGTTCATCAATGAGTATGTGCAAAAATTGAGCCTCGAGTTCGGGCGGAACGGCCTTTGATTCTTGCGGTTCATGGATCTCGACGTCGTGGAATCCCAACTGCCCGGGTTCGCCCTCTTCCCATAGAGCGGTTAGATATTCTTCATCGTCTGGATCTATTCTCCTTGTGGGGTCGATTTCCCTTAATTCAATTGTGTCATTCCGGCTTACCTCATCTCTGGGGCCATCCCCCTCCGGGAACAATTTATGGCCGGGCATTTGGGGGTCCCTTCCCCCTAATGCCCCAGTGTCGGTGGTACCATCATCGTTTATACGGTTGTTTGTATTAGGACACAAAAGATAATTGAAACACTTCCTTGCCATATACTGGTCACCCCGAAGGGTGCCGACCGCACCGCTCAGGGTGGGAAACTTAATACAATAGTAATGGGAGGACGCCACGGCCTCGAAGGCATCGAGGAACGGCCTCCCGAAAAAAGCATTATAAATGTTTTCCGCATCCACAATAACAAACTCAATCAACCTAGTCATATTGATGGCAGGGTCCTGCCAATCCTTCAACTCCACAGCCATCCTGATCCGTCCTCTGGGGCGGACCACCACGTCTCCGAACCCTTTCAGGACCCCTTCGTACGGTCGGACATATCTCGTGAGATCGCCGAGTTGGTCCAATGCTGATTTAAAAATCAGGTTGCAATGGGCCCCGTTATCTACCAGAACCCTGGCCACTTCGACACCGAGAATCCGAGCGGTCACCACCAAGGCGTCTTCTTTGGGGTATTTTATTCCCTCCCTGTCCTTCTCCGAAAAGGAAATGACAATTCCTCGGGAGATGGTTGATTCTGCTTGGGGGACCACGACGTTCACTCCCTCGAACTCGCGAAGTTCCTCCTTCCTCTGTCTTTTGGATTTATGGACGATCGGCGTCAGACCCCCGATCATATTTACTCGAGCTCCAACTCGGACGGGCGGATCTGGGTCCTCGGGCCCTACGACCGGGGGAGGTGGCAAGGCTAAAGGGTTTTGACCGGCCGGACCTGGCTCGAGCCTTTGTTGCTGATGGGGCCGGCGATTCTGGTCGTCTTGATATCCTCGGCCTCGACCTCGACCTCCTCTTCCACGTCCGGCGCCTCCACGCCCGGCGGCACCGCGACCGGCCATTGGGCGACCCCGCTTTGGTGCTCGGAGGAATTCGGTCAGGCTCCCATCCTCATACAGTTGTCGGAGCTGGGCAATCAGGTCACGACACTCGTCGGTCCTGTGTCCGTTCTCCTGATGAAAAGAGCACCATTTGCGCGGGTTTCTCTCGTCAGGGCGGCTTCTCATGGCCTGGGGAGGAGTGAGGACATTGATGTCTCGTTCGTAAAAAATCTGGAGAATCCGGGTGGGAGTTTGCCCCAGGAAAGTCCCGCTCCCGGGGTACTCCTCTATGACTTCGATCTTCTTAGGCGCGTGGACAGCTCCCTGGTAGGGTTTATAATAAGGTTTCTTCTTTCCACTTTCGTGGTATTTCGCCGCTGGGAGTGGCTCCGTCCAGTAATCGACGGTTGCCGGGTCGACAGTTCCTTTCGTGGCGGAAAGTTTCCGTTCGCTCTCGGGTTCCAACTCCTTCATCCGCTGAACTTGTGAAAGTTTGTAAACTGAAAAAATAAAATAAAATAAAATATTATATTGAACTGAAAAAATAACAAATTTTAAAGAAACACGGTAACATTATATTGAACTTGTGAAAGTTTGTAAACTGAAAAAATAAAATAAAATAAATGATCATCAACCTCTAAACTGTTGCCCCTGGCTTTTGTACTTAAAATTGGAGCCAAAATACGAATTCTTGAATCAAGTGATGAAGTTAAAATATATTGATCTGACTATTGGAAGGCGGTCTCCTAGCCTTGGTAGCTATTTGAAAAGCATATGAAATCTCAATCAGCTTTGGCTCACTCCCTTTGAATCCTCCAAAACAGATCCCAAACGGCATCCCATCAGACCCATAGCCAGCTGGCACAGTTATTGCCGGATACCCTCCTATTGCTAAAACCGGACAAGCACCCGAACCAAGTGTTACCATTGCATCCAATTCATTCTCCTCCATTAGCTTTTCAAACCCATTGCGCGAAAGGTTTTCCAACTTTTCCAGTATAGATTTCTCCTGCTCTCCTATTCCGTTTGTCTTGTCAGATTCTACGAAAGTTTGCTGTCCATATTCACTAAGCTTTACCTGCAGGTGCATGAAATAGAGCTGAGATTAAGATTAGAGACAAGTGATGATAAAAACATGTACGAACCGAACATTAATAACAACAAAAAAACTAGGAATTCTACGACGACTAGGTACATACCAACTCCGCATTGCTCTTGTTGAAGGCAATGACATCTGCCAAAGACCGGACGGGAGATTCTTCCAGCTCGTTCAAGTAAACATTTATAGATGTCTTAAAATCGGCCCTCATAATTTCAAGTTCCCCGCTTTCATCGGGTTTCAATACTACGTCTACATCATCTATCTCCAAATTATCGATCACTCGTGCACCTCTCTGCCTGAATGTATCGATATGTCTCTCAAACGCTGCGACTTGGGCGGTGTCCTGTATGTTTCCAAAAAACAGGTGTCTCACAATACCCAGCCTCTTTCCATCCAAACCATTTTCATTAAGAAACTGTTTATAGCCTCCTACGGGAATAAATTTAGCCGCCTCACTCGTTTCTTCGTCTCTTGGATCAGGACCGGCTATCACATCAAGCACGTAAGCAGCATCTGATACAGTCCTGCATATTGGCCTACAGCATCCAACCATACATACACTCTGATTAACGTTATAACGACTTAATTGATTAATCAAAGCACGAGGAGTTAGTTACTTAGTTAGTTACCCGATTGTGTCCCATCGGGGTGTCATTGGTATAACCCCAGCTCGGCTTGTGAGGCCTACAGTGGGTTTGAGCCCCACAACCGAGTTATGATCGGAAGGGCAGATGATGGAACTGTGAGTCTCCGTCCCCAAGGCCACACACGTCATGTTCGCGGCCACCGATATGGCGGACCCACTGCTCGATCCGCACGGTGTTCCTGATGATAGATATGGATTCTGCATAGTACAAAACATATGTTCACTAATTCACAATAACGTATATATCTGTTAGAAACAACTTCATCCAAAAACTCAAATTGTTAGAGAAGTTGAACAATTTAACATTTATATGAGTAGATAATTAATTCGAGTGGAGTTGATTGAAACTATTATTATTGTCTTGTAAGAAAATCATTTTATCTAAAAGCTCGAATTGTTAGAAAAATTGAAACCTTGACATTTATGCGAGTGAGCCGTTCAAATTCAGATTCAATAAATAATTATTAGGCACATTCATCAAACATACATACTACATACCACTCCTTGCCCGGCGCGTGCACACCACCCGTTAGGAATAGCGTCGATGGAGCGAAACTTGTACCACTCGCTCATGCTCGCTTTCCCCAAAACGATGGCGCCGGCTTCACGCAGCCGAGCCACCACGCCGGCGTCGCGGGTGACTCTGGATCCGAGCAGCGCGTACGATCCGGCCGTGGTGCTCAGCTTGTCGCATGTGCCGATCGCGTCCTTGAGGAGCACCGGGATACCGTGCAGCCGACCCAGATCGGATTTGGAGGTCCGCTTCTCCGTGTCGGATTCATCGGCCAACCGCTGGGCGTCGGGGTTTACTTCGATTACCCCGCGAAGCAGCGGATTGAGGCTCTCGATCTGGCGCAGGTAGAAGTCAACTAGCTGCCGCGCGGTGAGCTTGCCTTGTGCGAAAGCCCCTTGAATTTCTTCGATGCTCGCTTCTTCTATTGTAAAATCAAGCTTTTCCATTTTTTTTGCCAAGTGTTTTTATGTTTTGTTTTTTAATACTCCCCTATGTTTTTCACATAAATCAAATACGAGTACTACAGTACTGATTAATGATTATACTGTATAATTTATATAGTTGTACTAATATATAGTATCTGTCTACACATTGAGATTTGAATTCAAACAATCAAAAAGCTTGATTCAAGGAGCTACATTACAAATTAACAATCCACACATTAGACAATACTAGGTGTTTCCTGTCTATTATACATAAGTCTCTTAAGTCTAGGCGTAGAGCGAAGAATTAATCGCGACCAGTATTATAATTAAGATTAATACTGAATTCAAGTATACTAACATAACAATATAAGAAAAATGAAAGGCTGAGTTAAAAGGCTGTTGTAATAATTGTGTAATTGTAACAAGTTAAAATAATGGGACCTATTAGTCGAACATTCACATTATCGAGCAACGATTGAGCATGAATATAAATTTTGACTCGGCTCCCCAAGAAATACAGACATGTTTGATCTCGACTTGTATATATCATTTAAGTAAATCAAATTATTCCTAACATTATGGAGGTGTTCGCTTCTGTATCTTTTGAAAGACAGAGGTGTGGATTCAAATTGTGGCCATCATCTTAAGTTTGAAAGCAAATAAAAGCTCTGTTGTTTTGAAATGAATGAGCTTAACTTATAAAAGTTGTAATCATAACAATAGTATTCAAAATAATTTAAAACAATGTAAATAATAATTTGAAAAGTGGAGACAGTAGGCATGAGTGGGACATTAACACCCATAATTGTACACATTTTTGAAGAATTCTTTTTAAGAAAGTTTTTCATAAAAGTGATATGTCCTTGCATCACATTATGATATAAAGTACTACTTTCCAACCACTAACCAAGTACAACCATATAAACAGCATGCAGATAATAATTGTTCAGCTTATAATAATTGTAGCACAGGGTACATCACAAACATGTTGAGAACTCCTCTCGTTTATGTTCGGCACAAATACGAGAGTAAACGTATCACATCCACGAACCACACCAAACAAATAACAACGCAACTCCAAAAAATCAGATACAGAAAGTAAACATAAATAGTCACCCGCCCGAGGAAACAAGCGAGCTTGGTTTTTAAAGTTGATCTACTAATATGTCTCTAACAAAATTTCTCTATTTGTGCACCAAAATAAATTCTGTAACCAAAAAACAGTAAAATGAAAAGAAAAAAAAAAAAGAAAAGCGCTGCCCCTTCACCTTTCGAAACCAGGAACTCATATCATCATATTGGAGTATCTCTCTCTTCAGCCTCTTCGGTATTTCCATTTTCAGTGTTTGCAGCAGATCCATTTTCCGATCCACCAGCGCTGAAAAAGGGAGGGTGGAGTTAAAGATAGATCAATGTCAGCTAACAATATATAACAGGACCACTTTGCTGTGTATTTTTAGTTATCGCGTAGTGTATCCAGTTGTTTTACTAGATGTACCTAAACTGATACAGTGATACTACATATATTTATCGCATATGGTGTGGGTATGCATAAATAATTATGTATATTTACTTATGCGTAATGTACCTAAAAATGTAGACTTTCGTCCATGTATAACAATTGATCTACAACACGGACAAGAGTGTTGAGAAAAGAATAGGTTTGATGGTTAATTTTCTAATATTCAGAGCTTTTTTCGTTTACATCATAAAAACTAAGAAAACTAAGAAACCTTGACAAGTTGATTGAAAAATACAAATACTAAGAAACCCAGCTTAATGAATACAATAATGGACTATAATTAACATGGCATGGATGCATTAGCTTAGGCAAATAAATCGATTCCCTATCAACAATTATCCTACAACAAATATAAGAGTTGGATCAAGAATATCCACAGTCACTATCTAAATAATCAATACCATCATCTCTGAATACTAAATATACGGAGTAGTAAGCAAATCACCAATCTAACACTAATGCAGAATTCAATAACATGTGAAAATAAACACATTGCACATTGTTAATTGAACCAATTCAACCAATGCAGATTCAAAACCTAAATCACCAACCTCTGGGGTCTGCGGGAATCAATAGATATCGGCTTCCTCCAAGCATTCTCCACCTTAGTTTCCACCCGCGGTTTCTCCCTAACATTCCCATTTCCGCCCCAAAAGCCTCTGGCGGACCCAGCAGAAGCAACCTCCTTAATCTTCAAAGACTCGAGCTTTTCCTCAATCTCCTTGGGATCTTGCCCCTTCTCCTTCAACACCTCCTCCCTCGGCCTTGCCTCCCCAAACGGGTTGCTTGCCCTGGGCTTAACTGCAGTGGGAACAACCTCAATCTTTTCCCTTTCAACAACCGGAGGTGGGGCTTGAATAACATCAACCACTGGCAGTGTTCTCGGCTGCAAATTCAATCTCGGCCTACCTCCAACACTCCCTTCCTCCTTCTTCTTCCCCCAGCTTTCAGAATCCAGATCAGAACCCCCTCTCCTCTCCCTCAAGCTATCAAACGGGCTACCAGTCTTTCGCCCTTCGTCTTCCTTCCTTCTCACCCAATTATCAGCATCGGAACCTCCATTGCTCGATTCCAGACCAAAGCTCCCTCTTCTATCATACCTCCTAGGCTCTGAGGGCACAAAACTCTTCTTAGATCCCCAATTATCGACCTCATCGGCTCGGGATTGCGAATCAGTGAAAAATCCCCCTCTTTCTCCCCTTTCCCTCCTCTCGAATCCACCACCACCACCACCGGCGGAGGACTTCTTCCCCATCGCCCAATTGTCGGTCTCGTCGGCCCTAGACGGCGTGAACTCGCGATCCGGATCCCGATTGAACCCTCCCTCACGCCGAGGCCGCTCCTCCCTGCCGCCGTAGCTTCGGAATCCTCCGCCGAGCCTGCCCCGATCGAGCTCATCGGCGGATCTCTCGCGCGGACCGGTGGGGAGTTCCGATACCTCGACCTGCGAGGCGGTCTTCGGCTGATACGCCGCCGGCTTGGGCCCGCCGAATTTCGAGAATTCCTGGAGGGATATGGTTTGGCCCTTCTTCTTCTTGGTTTTGGTGGCGGCGGCCGCGCTGAGAGAAGGGAAATCCGACGTCTCGGCGGCGGCGGAGTGGCCGTTGTTGATCGCCTTGTCTTCATCGCGCTGCTTGAGGAGCTCCGTCTCGTTTTCCTCGGCATCGAGAGCCCAAGCGCCTGGCTTATTCCACGCGCTAACGGTTGCCGCCATGGTTGCTTTCTGTGTTCTCTGTAAGATTTGTGTCGTCTCTGTGTGTGGTTTAGCGGAAGATTTTTGCGTCTGTTTGAAGCCTAGGGCTAATATTTATTTTGGAAAAGCAATTCGAATCTGAATTGGATTGTATCAGCATACGATGGACGGCTCAGATTAATCTAGGAGCGTTAGGGTGAGCTGGCATGCCTAGGGAGACTTGGCGGTGGTTTAGGAAAAGACATGCGCGCTCGCGGACCACACAAATATTGGTCACATTTTATTCTAGACTACAAAAATTACTGTAGAAAAAAATGGCTAATTTTGTAAATACTGTACTCTGATATTTTTCACCTTTTTTTAATGTATCAAACTCAAAAAATATGAGTATATATTAATAAAAAAATTATTTTAAAATACAATCATATATTTTTAAGTTGATAAATAAAATAATTTTGATCAAAATTTTAAAAAATTTGTGACAAAGTATAAAAAAGTTATATTTACATAAAAGAATTATATATTTTTTAAGATGGTGAGAAGAAACATGTTTATACTATTGTGTATATAACTATATATTTTTAGCAAAAATGAAATGAACAAAACAAATAGATTTCACAAGAAACTAAAATCGATTCCACTTGTTCACATGTGTTTTATCAACGACAAAAAAATACTAAGTTGAAGCTCGTCTTGCAGTCGGCCAAACATCCAAAACAGCACGATAGATCAAAGTAATTATCTGAAATACTGGACATGATAAAATGAGCTTTTGATGGGCTGACATCGCCCACGTCGGACCAGATTATGGTTCCTCAGTGCATATTGTTTGTCCAAACTTGAAGGTAAAAAACAATACAGAGAGAGTAAGAACAAATCACAATATCACGTGTTGAGGTTTCGTTTGCGTGTTGAAATCAGTTTATAGAGTTGAGACTTGGGAGGGTTTTGCTCAAATGGAGCATCAACTAAACAAAACAAGATAATTACAAAACCCACCCTTGAGGGTTTAGCCAAATTACAAAGTTATCAAGAGTTTAAATTATACATAACCCCCTGATGTTTGTCTTTGTTGTAATAATAGTGTCAATCACTAAACAAGTTTTCTTCTTGTAAATAGGCTGAACATCAAGGGTATTAAGGATAATCAAAAAACAATATGTGAAGTTTAGAATTATAAAAAAAAATTGTGGGTTTTTGTGTAATTAGACCAAATTTCGGGGCGGATTGTAATTAGACGAAGTGTCAAGTGGCTGACAAACATGCTTTGCAAAAACAATGTCAAGATAGAAAACCTGGAGTAAAACATCATATCATATGCCAATAGCAATAATGATGCATAAACAAGAATTCATCAACACTCGAGCGTAATGTGATGTATGTCGTGTTGATGCTTTCACTTTTCACTATAGGAAACAATGAAACTATTCGAAGCATGGAAAAAACTAAATCAATCATGAATTTTGGGTTTACCCTGTTTCGGATGATTCAACCGTGTTATCCGTTCTAGTGTCCCCATAGTAAGTCTTTATTGCGATCACAATTTTCTTTATGCTACTAACAACCTTCACGTTACTGAAACAGGCACAATAAAGGTAATATAAGCGTCACCATCAATAGTTCAAGTAGCATCAAGAACTTGATAAAACCTATGGTAGATTACAAAAACTGCCCCAAAGTTTGACCTAATTACAAAAACAAACAAGGAATTCTTGTTCGGCATTGAACTTTACCCCCTTCCTAAGCAAAATAATTTCAAATATCCTCTTTACATTTGTAAAATATAACAGTTACCCCATAACATTTAACACAGCATCAAACATTAAGAGTAGTTTCTGTAATTTTTCAACTTTCCAGGGTTCTCTTGTGATTACGCCAGACCTCAGGGGCAGTTGATGCAATCCACACACACACACACATACAAACAAATAGGATGTGAAAGGCAAGAAATTACCATACGCGAACAAGAACCCAGGTAAAAGCCAGTATATTTGTCGGCACATAGAGAGACTTCAAATGCAGCATGAACACGAGCACGGAGCTATTGTAGCTGCCACATAAATCAGAAAATCTGGGCCCACATAAGGGTTAATAAACAATAAGCAGTGGGCTTAACTAGACCTGATTATTGTTGGGAAGCAATTTCATTGATCAAAATCATCTTCCACCCACTCCCAATCGAGAAGAGCCACAAAGCAAACACTCATCACCAACATACCCCAGGTAAAACCGGACAAGTGCACAAACCAAGCTCTGTGGGGCAACAAGATAGAGAAATCATGGTTAAGGTGCACAAGAGATACCTCGCCCAAATGTTATCAAGATGAGAGGAAGGAAGCGGAGAGGAGATGAGTTCAAGGGCAGACGCCGTCATACTCACCAGGATGTAAAGGGAAGGTGAGTGAAAGATATCTGAAAGTCATAGAGAACGAATAGAAGAATGTTTAGAGGGAGAATGATGAGATTAAGTCCATGATATAACTATATAAGTCTGTGTTTAATGATTTTATTTCGTTAACTTAATTTGTCTCAAGTGTGAAATCTGATTTCACAAGAGATATATTAAAATTCGGAAGGGGAACAAGAACTAAGAGAAGCTCAAAACAAGCTGCTGCAGCCAGAAAATGACAGTCTTCGAGGTAGTTTATTTTCCTTGTACAGAATCTTGTTTTACATATTCATGTCATTGTACATAACCATATGTGAGAAGGTTCAAAATAGAGAATGCCTATCGAATTTCACTTGATGCACCTACTTTTTTAATTGTTCTACTTGGTAAGAAATATATAGGGAGTGTTTGCTTCGAATCAAGAATTCCTAATTAGTACACAACAATCGCAAACAATAAAACAATCATAAACTGAAACAAAAGCATGATTGGATTTATTTATATTTTAGAAAACTACACCTTCAGAATCTTATAAGAAACAGTATTGACAACATAACCAGCATATCAGAACATAAAAGAAAAAAAGTACGGGTATAACCTGGAAGACCCACCTAAAAATACGCATTAAAGATCCAGCACAAGGATACGATTATCAAAGCTAAAAACGCCATGAATTAAACAAAGGTCAGTTAAATCGGAACTGCCCTCCGTTTGTACCTCACCATCACCTTACCCTTCACGCCAACCACCATAGCATTCCAATCAATCTCCGGAAAAGGTGAGACAAGCTCCATCTCAAAATTTCTAAGTAGATGGCTCCAAATCGCCTTTATCTGCAGATAAGCAAACGGCTCCCCAAGACACCCATGCCTCCCCCCACCGAACGAGATGTACGAGAATGCGCCCGCCGCCTTATCCTCTTCCCGACCCGGCCCAAACCTATCCGGGTCATACGTATCCGGATCCTTAAAAATATGCGGGAGCCTGTTCGCAAAAGCCGGAGACGTGGCAACTATATGCCCCTTTGGAATATCATACTCCTTCCCTTCCCTAGTCGTCACACTAAAATCGCTGTGCGAGCTTCTCAAAAGCATTATCAACGGCGGGTGGAGTCTCAAAGCCTCTTTCACGCACCTATAGAGAACTTCCATTCCCGACAGGGCATCATAATTAACCCCATTCCCGTGTTTTTCTACCACACCCCTTTGCTCGTTTACCACAGCCTCCATATATTTAGGGTTTGCGAGAAGATAAGCACCTGTCCAAGTCGAAGTAATCGAGCTTGTGTGCTGGCCTGCGAAAAGGGCTGCTATTAGCAAACCGGTGACCTCAGCTTCTGTAGTTTGCCGTCCGTCTTTGTACTTGGAATCTATAAAGCACTGCAGTAAGTCGTTCTCAGTCTTTCCGGTTTGTTTGCGGGAGGCTATGATGGTTGAGAAGATGTGAGCCAGCTTCTTGCGAGCCTGGTCCCGGCGGCGGTGGGCCGGGATAGGGAGGTAAGGGAAGATGACGCTGATGGGGAGCATCCCGTTGTCGAGGTCATGGAAGAGGGCGGAGACGTCAGCAAAGAGCTTATCACGAACTTCTTGGCCCAATAGGCATCGGCTGGCAGTTAGGATGATCAAGTGCTCTAACTCGTACTTTAGGTCAACTTCACCACTGTCTCCCCATTTCGAGAAGTAGTTCTATCAATGATGGAGTCAATGGTTTAGAAAACATGAATGGAAATTTTGAAGTTTCATTCCATATACAAAAATGACTCTCTCAATAAAAGGAAAAACAGAAGATACACATTTCTATTAAGATTCATTCTCTTAGTACCTTTACAAAATATTTGTTCAATTATTCTACCTAAAAATGAAATATGAAATGAAAGAGATTTCATATTAAGAATCAAGAATCAAGAACAACCAACTACTCAAGTCATATTTTTCTGTCCCTTCGATCAAATAATTACAACGGCTCAAATCAACAACAAATAAAACACTGGAGGTAGTAGCAATTAAGATCACAAAACATAAGCAGAGAAAAATCACATAAAAGTAAAAAAAAAATTAAAAAGGTACTGTAATTTTTTTTTTTTACCTCAGCTTCCATAACCATCTGATCCACATAGCCTTTGAGCTTATTAACCCTAAGCGCCTCCGTGAAAAACCTGAACTGCTCCTGCCTAATCGTATAGTCGACGTCGAACACCACGCCCGGCCCAAACGTGGGCACATTGAACTGGTACACTTCTTGCTGGCTGAGATCCGATTCAGGGGCCTTGAAGAAATGGGCCGAAACTTCCGGCCCGATCAGGAATGTGATGTTCTTACTCAGCAGTTTCAGAGTGAACACACTCCCGAGCTTCGGGTACTCCTCCCTGAGCATCACCACCGGTCCTTTCATGAACCGGAGCAAACCGCCGAAAACCGGCCACGCCCTCACCGCCGGCGGCAAGCGCTTGCTGGATTTGGGCATTATCAAGGCGGATATAAGCTTCGCGGCGAAAAGAGTGGCGACCAGCAACAGCCCGACGTTCATGATTTTGGTGCTGGTGTTAGGTTGGGTTGCGGATTCGAGGGTTTCCATTGTCGCTCGCTACCGAAAATGCTCAGAAATTCCAAGGAAAATTAATGATGATGATTGATGACTGAGTTTAATCTCGACCGCAAAAGTTTGAGATCTGAATAGATTTTGATCGGGAAATCACTGAACATTGAATTTGAAGAAGGAAGAAAAGCGATGAGAGTGTTGGATAAACATGGTGACAAAGTGAAATCCAGGTACAAGCATTTATAAGGAAAATTCAAGCCGAGCTGATTTGAAGTGTCGGCTCGGGAATACGGCTTCGATGGAACCGATGTAAATGGATCGAGATTCCGGATGTTTCTCGGAGTAAAAGTGGGCTTAAGCTTGTGGGCCTCGTGTTCGTATTTGAAATTGCACGCAAATTATATTCCACATTATTTCTCACACCCATAATTAATTTATTATTTAAAATTTAATTAAGGGACCTTTTCAAAAAAGGGTAATTATGTTACTCCTATAGTCTTAATTTTTTGTCTAATTATAAAAAAGAAGGATTTACCCAATCCACCCTTTTAATAGTGTTAGACTATTTAATAAATTATAATATACCGAAAACATAACCTATGTATACCAATTTATGTGCTTTCCTAAACTAATTGTAACTACCTAAAACCACTTCACCCTAATTACGTTCTTACAAAGTGAGTTATTTTAAATTTTTTTTCTTCACCCTCTCGCTCCTTTCTTCCTCTCCAAATCACCAAATCATGCAGGCATAATCTATCGAGTTTGGTAGTTTTAGAAGCTAATCTCAATTTTAACTCACAGAATCGATTAACTCCCCCAAATCCCAAAAATCACGAACCAATAGCACTGTACTTTATCATCAAAATCCCTCAAATCCCAAAAACCCCTGTGTGATTATAATAGAATATAGAATAGACGGTCACATGGATTTTCTGAAATCGAATCGGCAATGGAGTGAACACTAGTGTATTTGGCGCGGTTGAATTATTCAGATGAAATAATAATATTCGTTTATTATCTTTTTCTTTTAATCTAGAATCGGATTACAGTGTTAACTCCAGTTTCTTATTGGTTGTTGGGTTTCTTCTTGAATTGATACTTACAAGTGTTTCGGTGGTGGATTGTACGAGATTTCCGTGGTGGATTACGTTCCCTATAGAGTGGTTTCAGCTGTCAAATGATGCAGGAATGACTTAAATTAAACTGTTTGTTTTTGTTTTTCTTACTTTTGCGGGCTTGGAGTATGCAGATATCCGAGTGTTTATTCCCGAGTGTTAATTCCTGAATTTTTTTCGGTTAACAGTTTTATAATGCTCTCAATTTGACGGCTTCTCCCTTTCAATTTTCAGACTCGGTGTTTCATATTATCTTGTAGGCGGAGTTGTTTATGAACCTATTCGGGAGCAAAGCGCGTCTCGGTTATGATATGTATGCTACAACCTACCAAACATGATATTGTATTTTGAGTTTCAGAAAACATGGAAGAGACAAAGGACGAAACTAGGCTGGTGGAAGCACCGGGTTACAATAATACCCAATGGTGGACATTTGGACTTGTTCAAAAAATCCTGCCGCCGATGTCTCTGGTTTCTTCAGATGAAGCCTCAACCTCTAAAGGACCAAGAGACACACGTGACTTTCCAAGTGCATTTTAAGTAGCATCACAGACAAACATAAAATATAGTAGTATAATTGTTTAAATTGGTTGGTGGTGGGGTGAAAAGTAAAGGGAAGAATTTATTTCATCTGAATAATTCAACCGCGCCAAATACACTAGTGTTCACTCCATTCGTATTCTGTAGCTTACAATAGTTTGTTTTAATTGTGGGTTAATAATTTACAAGAAAGTGCTTTAATTGAGAAAAATCCAGTAATTATAATTTGATCGTAGATAAAACAAACTATTAGTTACGACAAGTAGATGACATGTCAAAATCTATTACAAGCACTGTACCTTTTTGCGTAGTGTATTTTGTAGTTCTAGATACATAAAGTGGTCTATTACAAACACTGTATCTTTTTGCGTAGTGTATTTTGTAGTTCTAGACGAATAAAGCGAGTGTATTTTGTAGTTCTTGATGCATGAAGTGGTCTATTACAAACACTGTACCTTTTTGCGTAGTGTATTTTGTAGTTCTAGATACATAAAGTGGTCTATTACAAACACTGTATCTTTTTGCGTAGTGTATTTTGTAGTTCTAGACGAATAAAATGTGTAGTGTATTTTGTAGTTCTTGATGCATGAAGTGGTCTATTACAAACACGGTACCTTTTTGCGTAGTGTATTTTGTAGTTCTAGACGAATAAAGTGGTTTAATCGTTTACGGAAAATTAGATTACTATATTAATAGTTGCACTAATCTATTACATACACTTTACCCACTTAGAGATGGCTAGAGTGTTAATCCATTAAAATTTTAATGGCATATCAGAATCTTTTACATACACTGTATCCACTTGGACAGTGTAGTTGATAGTTTAAAATTCATAAGTTAGACCATTAGTTTACGAACAAGTATTTAGTAGTTTATTGTATAAATTTAAGAATCTATTACAAACACTATACCTTTTGGGCAGTGTATTTTGTATTTCTAGATTTATAAAGTGGTTTAATCGTTTACGCACAAGTAGATTACTAGATTTGTAGCTACACTAACAAAAACTTGTTAATAGACCTAACACCTAATTGTGTCAATAGTTTAAACATAATTACAATGCCGATAGTCTTGTGGATTCCAGACTCAAAAGCCATCTTATGTTTGGTTGGTTCCAACTCCGTTTGTACCATGCCACCAGATATGAGTCCCCTGTGATGTATTTAAATGTAATTAGATAACATGTAAAAATATGAGAATGCTCAGAAAGTTGAACAAAATGTATAAAAAGTGAAAGGGACAAAAATGAAAAAAAAAGCTTAAACGTCTAAATCCAAACATATTACGAATAACCGGTTTATAGTTTTACAATAAAGTTCAACTCGTGGCAAGTGGTTCAATCAAAAATCAAATGTGTAAAACGTACACAAACACTTAGCAAATCAAAATGCACGATGAAAACAAAGTTTTTCCCACAGAGTACATCCTACTAAGAGATTAAGCGATAATCGAGAAACAATAGTCAACTAGAACCCAATAATAATAGCACTTACAGACTACATATCAAAATCCTAAGGAGGATGAGATAACCATACCCAAAGGAAAGAGACCTCTGAAACCACCGATTCTGGGAGTCATCTTGGCTATTCTCCTAACGAGTTCAGAACCGACATCAATGTCGACACTGACATCCTTGTACGTAAGCGACTCGCCCTTGTCTTCTACGTGGCTTTGAGTACCACTACTAGAAGCTGAAAGTACAACTCTGCTTGGGAAATATTTGTTGCGGTTATTGGTTAAGAATGGAGAGAAGCCTTTGGGTACACTTCCCTCGCGAATCTTGAGCGAATTCAAGTTCGCCAAATTAGTGATGCAGCAGGTAGCTCTGAATTTGCGTTGCAGGATGAATTCATCGTTTGTTTCCTTGAAGAGGAGATTGAAATCAATAACCAATGTGAATATTAAACTAAACAAAAAAAAAACTTACAAAAGAAGACTTGAAACAAAACCTAATAAACAAAAACAGTGACAAAAGAAGAAAGTGAAATACTACAAATTATTTATTACTTTGCTTTTCAAAGATGACTCAAACAGAAATTATTTTGTGGTTGAAATTACATTCGATTTGGCTTTGGTTCATGTAACCTGTGATCATGGACTTGGCACAAATCACGTTCTGTTACAGCATCAAGTCGAGCACTCTCCTCGCGTACTCGACCTCCTGCTCTTGGCGTAGGAGTCGACATATTTGTTCCCACGAATATAAGAATGCACATCTGGATAAGAAAAAGAAATGTATTAATGGTTAGTTTTCCAATCAACACCGAAAAAGAAGCTTATATAGCAACAAATTCACAGGAGCTTGAGAACAACTAGCATCATCTACTCGAACACTCGATTTTCGTACTCTTTTTCGACTAGTTCGTAAACAAATTTGAAGAGGATTTTCAAAAACCAATGATAATCACTTCAAATTTTAGATAGAAAAATCCAGAAAAAAACATCCAGAATCAGATTAAACAGATCAAAACACAACTGATATCATAACTCAATAATCCCAAATCATATCCAGCCAAACAGTAACATCAATCCACCAAAAAACACACACACACACACAATTATCAAAATTAAAAATTAAATAAAAAATACTCACAACCCATAGTAGCAGAACAGGTACTCTACCGGTGACGACGAGCCAAACCCAACTGTAGCCGACAAAATTCTGAAGAACTCCGACGAGAATCGCACCCCACAAGGGCAAAATCTCGGACAAAGTTCCGGCTAAGAAACCGACGCTGTCGCCCAAATCTTTAGCCACACCCAACCTCGCAATCTGCCTCTGGTTGTAGTTCAAGGAGCTCTTGATCGTCGGAGAAATACTACCGAACAAATACCCGATCCCTAACAAAAAACGAATCAGAATGGGAGAACGGGTAGAATCGTTTTTTGAATTTTGAAAAAAAAACGAATCGGCATTTTTCTAAAGAAAGCATCCTGATTTTTGAAAAAAAAACAAATCGTAATCAGAACTATTTTCTAAAGAAAGCATCCTGATTTTGTTTTGAAGAATCTTTGTCAAATTTACACACTAACTACAAACGTATATAAAGAATGGAAAATATAATTAATATAATACAAAGGTTAAAATAGACAAATCAAATTTAAAAAACTTACTTAAATTATGAATACAATTAATATCAATACATTAAATTATATATATTCCAAAAAGTAATTACCTTTTTTATTAAGAATGTAAACTATGTTATTTTTTTAAAAATCATAAAACCATTCTAATTTTTTCTCTAAATTACTCTTTAATTAAATATGTAGTAATACATTTTCGGTTAAAAAGGAGTGATTCTGTTCTGTTACCTAAAATATGTTCATGAAAAAGATGAATTCGTAATCATGTGATTCATGTTCAGTAACAGCAAATATTTCAGTAGAAAGTTGTTTTTTCTAGTAGAAAAAAAATATAGTGCAGCTAAAATATCAATAACTATTTACGAGAACATGTGAGTAAACAAGTTTTTAAAAACCACATTTCTCTCAATAAAAATTGTACAAACATTGTCTGTTATGAGACTACAACTTATTTTAGTTCTCACCGTATATAGAACAAAAACAAAAAAAATCAATTTGAAAAATCTAAACACTAAACAGTTGTTTCTCATTATTTCTGCAATAAAAAGTTTGTATTTTCATCTCTTCAAAATCTCTTTAAGAAATTACTTTTGTTTTTATAAAATGAGAGGCGAGAAACTTAACTTCCATCGCAAGACAAATTTTATAATATTTCAATAAAAAAGTGTTTACTTGAGAATTGAATTTGCGTCGTCCGAGAATTAATTTCACATCACCCGCAAGAATTACACTCACATTACTACAAGTCTTACTCACATTACCACAAGAATTACACTAACATCACCACAAATCTTAATTATTTCTTCGTAACTCCACTTCTTAATTTCTACAAAGTAAAAAAAAAAAATTGTAGGTAAACAAATTAAAGAAAGTTAAAACATGTCAAACGTAAAACTTGACTCAACAAAGTCTTTATTTTTATTTACCCGCAAAGGTGGAGCAAAAAAGCGTGGTCTTGAGAGGTACGAGCTCGATCCCCCTGTCAACATATTTTTGGTTGAATTTGTCACCCTGTGTAATTTACCTGGTTTGCCTAGTTTGCAAGTTATTACGTCCAACCCTTTCTCGATTGAGTTTGTCACCCTGTGTGATTTACTTGATTGACCTAATTAGCAGGCTATTACGTCCAGCCCGAAAGTTTATCCAAATTTACCTTATTGACATAGTTTACAGGCTATTACGTCCAACCAGAAAATTTAACTAGAGCGCAAAGATTAGCGACTAGTCCCTGCCATAAAAAAAAATTGTACAAGTACTTCTACAAATTTAAATGTCCTGAATTTGTACTAATACTTCTGCAAATATGTTGTGCCACATGTTCAATAATCATTGAAAAATGTGAATATAAAAACATAAAATCTCCTCTTGTATATATCCGTCACAAGACTGTAGTACTTCTGCATAAATAAGTCCTACAAATATAGAAAAAACCAATGGATACACAAAGACAACAAGCATCTTGTTAGAACACTACAAAAAATCTAAAAACTGCTTACGGTCAAATTCAAATCCGTAAGCAAATGTTTAAATAAATAATTTACTTACGGATTTGCCGATGGTGGATTGGGTCCGCAAACAATTTCCGTAAATAATTCTTTATGAACAGAATTCGTAAGTAAATTCCTTAACATTTTCCAGTACACTTACTCTAACCAAAAACTGTACGGAGAAAATTTAAACAAACAAGTAGCATGAAAGGTTTTGAAACATCTTGACATAGCATGAAATGTTCTGAAAAATGTGACATTCCAATTCATCCACAATGTTCAATCAACAGTATCTAGTAGCCTCATCAGAATTACAGAACGCATAATTCCAATTTGATGTGAAGATAGGTGGCAACATTCGAACCCAAACAAAATACTTGTAATTTTGGCATAATTCCAATTTGATGTGAAGATAGGTGGCAACATTCGAACCCAAACAAAATACTTGTAATTTTGTTAAAACTAAGGGAGTTAAAACTTAAAGTAGCTCGAAGATTGCTGCAGAGTTAAAACTTAAAGTAGCTCGAAGATTGCTGCAGAAACACAGAATTCCTCACAAAACGACTTTGTATTGTTTGGTGTAAAATTTAAATTTATTTTTTCACCGAAGTACCTCTATTATGCAACACTTCCACTACAAAGCTGATTTTTGTTTACTTTACTTTGCTAAATATACAGTCTGGTACTCTAATAGTCCAAATATTTATTTAACATCTAGGCCGACTAAACAAGATTGAGGTTCGAGTACACAATTAGGCCAAAATATCATGGCCCATTTACACAAGTTAGGAATCGAAATTGCATCATCAAATCAAAATCCAAAACCCAGATTAGATAACTGATGTAGACGAAGATATCAAAAGAAGTTCTAATATTATTCAGAAAGGCAGTTCATATCATAAACGATAACGAGTACTAAAAGCTCAATCGGACACCTCTCAGCAAACCCTAGAAAACATAAAAAAACAGAAACGCGAAAATCGAAAAAAACAGTGAAATCAAATCAGGGATCATCGTCAGATCTTCAACACAAAACAGACCCCCAAGACACAGATCTAAGAGATTTGACCGCAGTCGGCGACGACCACCGGCTTGGCAGTCTTCCCGGTGCCGGATCCGACCTTCTCGATCGCAGTCACGACATTGAGACCCTCGATAACCTGCCCGAAGACGACGTGCTTCCCGTCGAGCCACTCGGTCTTGGCGGTGCAGACGAAGAACTGCGAGCCGTTGGTCCCCGGTCCGGCGTTAGCCATGGAGAGGACTCCTGGTCCGGTGTGCTTCTTCACGAAATTCTCGTCAGCGAACTTGGATCCGTAGATGGACTCGCCGCCGGTTCCGTTTCCGGCAGTGAAATCGCCTCCCTGACACATGAAGTTGGGAATGACTCTGTGGAAGAGCGATCCCTTGTAGTGGAGCGGCTTGCCGGACTTTCCGATGCCTTTCTCTCCGGTACAGAGCGCACGGAAGTTCTCGGCAGTCTTGGGAACGACGTCGGCGAAGAGCTCCATCACGATCCGGCCGGCTGGCTGACCGCCGATGGTCATATCGAAGAAAACCTTAGGGTTCGACATTTTTTTTTTTAATTTCTTTGGATCGATGTGATAAGTGAACGGTGGTTAGGGTTTAGGTGTGTCGAGAGGAGACTTATATAGAACCGTGCGAGGGTAAATAATTGGAAGGAGTAATCTGGAACGTACACGTGTCGTAATCTCTGGACGGAACATGGTGACTGGTGTTGGGTTTGTGTTCACGTGACCGACTTTTATTTACCAATAGGGCGGGCTTGTTGGGCCTTTTATTTGGGTCAAATTTTCGATATTATATTTGGGGTCATGATATTTATAACTTTTTTATTTTTATTTTCCCCATTAATTTTTAATTTATTTTTTATAAATAATTTTACTAATTGATATGAGTATAATTTATCGTAAATTTAATTAGTAAAAATAAATAATTAATTTTCAGGTGAGCTCTGTTTAAATTCTATGCATATTGATTGATTCGACTCTTCAAAACGAAATTTGCCCTAAAATTTCATAAACTATGAATTGACAATTAATTTTTCTTTAAAATTAGTTTCTTTTTACCATATTTTGTTATGTATTTGTATATTAATATAATTATTTTGTTGAAATATTGCAATCACATACTCACAGTTAGAATTGAATATTATGAATATGATCTCCATTTTTTTTAACAATATTGACACAAATTATTCTCTCAATTTTAATTAAAATATAAATATGAAAGGAAAATATTGTGAGAAGAATATATCTCATAAATACAGTAAAAGAATATTACACACAATATACATAAATATATAGAAGATACTGTGATCAGTAGATGGGAAGTTAATCCCGTAAATCTGACGTCTTCCTTATTACCACCCTCGAGTTGGTGCATGGAGATTCAAAGTTCCCAACTTGGACAGAAGATCTTCAAATGTAGTACAACCCAATGCTTTTGTAAGGATGTCAGCTAACTGATTCTTGGTATGCACATATGATGGTGTTATAGTGACACGGTTGATTTCATCGCGAACTAAGTGACAATCAACTTCTATGTGTTTAGTACGTTCATGGAAGACTGAATTCCGGGCAATGTGTATAGCAGATTGACTGTCATAATACAGAGCTGAATCGGCGTTGAAGTGGAGAGGCCGAAAGTCTGTAGAAGGCCACGCAACCACTTGAGTTCGCAAGTAGTATAAGCCATCGAACGATATTCCGATTCTGCTGAAGAGCGAGAAACAGTAGTTTGTTTCTTTGTTTTCCAAGAGATAGGCGAGGAACCAAGAAACACAATATAGGCTGTGAGGGACCGTCGACTCAAGGGGCAGCTAGCCCAATCAGCGTCACAATAGGCGCGCAACCGAAGATCACATGTAGTGCGTAAAAAATGCCTTGGTCTGGATGTTGTTTAATGTAACGAACTTCGTGAAGTGCAGCCTCCCAGTGGACAACCTTTGGTGCGTTCATGAATTGTGCGAGAATATGAACATTGTAACATAACTCAGGGCGAGTAATTGTCAAGTAAACAAGGCGTCCAACTAATCGACGATAACAAAGAGGGTCTTTCAAAGGTGGTCCATCAGCAAGAGCAAGTTTATGATTTGGTTCCATTGGAATTGTAGCAGGTTTAGCTCCCAACAAACCGATCTCCGTAAGAATATCAAGAGCATACTCGATACCAAGGAAAAACTTGAGAAAACCCAAGTCTTTCATTTGAAAGCAGGAACTCAAATAAGTTTTGAATTTTGAAATAGCAATATTATTATTGCCCGCAATTACAAAATCGTCGACATATACCCGCACATGTAATTCAATGTCGGCATGCTTGTAAGAAAATAATGAATGATCATAGGAGCACTGAATGAATCCATAAGAGGAAAGAGCCAAAGATAGTTTTGCATACCAACAACTTGGCGCTTGTCTTAATCCATAAAGAGATTTGCGCAATCGACACACGCGCCCCTTAATAGAATGTTCAAAACCTGGAGTAAACCGCATGTAGACTTCTTCATTGAGGTCACCGTGTAAAAAGGCATTGTGTACGTCCATTTGGTGAAGTTCCCAATTCTTTGCGGAAGCTACGACAAGTAAAGTACGTACCGTAACCATTTTTACGGTGGGGGCAAAGGTTTCATGATAATCGATGCCCTCAACTTGTCGATTACCCAAGACAACGAGTCGAGCCTTATAACGTTCGATAGAACCGTCAGCATTATATTTGATTTTGTAAACCCATTTACATCCAGTAGCGGTCTTACAGAGAGGCAATGGTTCGACGGTCCAAGTTTGGTTATCTTCCAAAGCGGTGATTTCAAGTTTCATTGCTTGCTGGCATGTCTTCACGAAGAGAGGTAGGCTCGCGGCATTCGTCACAGTGGATAAAAAGGCCCGATGGCGAGGTGGAAATTTATCATAATGCACAAAATTCAGAATAGGAAAACGCGTACCTAAAGGTGATGGCGAGGCGGGTGAGATGTGCAAGGGACGAAGTAGAGTTGTATGTCGAACATATCTCACTACAAAAAAAAGGGGCTTTTGCGACCACGAAATGTGGTCGCAAAAAACAGGATGTGGTCGCTAAAGGAGTATTTGCGACCACGTGTGGTCGCTAATGCGTGGCCGCTAATAATTGGTCTTAAATGCTCTTTTGGCGACAACAGTGCGGTCGCAAATGTTATTGCGACCACGAAATTTATTCGCGACCACATGTGTGGTCGCTAATACACGGTCACAAATGTTATTGCGACCACGAAATTTATTCGCGACCACATGTGTGGTCGCTAATACACCGTGCTGATGTGGCAACGAGTGATGACATTGCACCTTTTTAGCGACCACGAGTGGTCGCAATTAACGAATTTTTTAAATGAGATTGTTAGGTGGTCGCAATTAACGAATTTTTTAAATGAGATTGTTAGGTATTTGCGACCACGCGTGGTCGCAAATACCAACTTTTTTTGAAAAAAAAATTTTAATTTTAATTTCTTAACTGCAAACCAATTCCAATACAAATACAAATGCAATCCAAATATATCCCTTGTACAAAAGAATTGAAAGAATGTGAGAATATGCACAATCAAAGAATATAATCCTCTAACTTAAAAAACAACTTCCATCAGAAGCTGCAGCAATACAGAGAGGTTTGGATCGATGCACGTACCCCTTGCCATGGTGCCTTCCCGTTCTCAGCCTCTCCCTGAGAATTTATTACAGCTTGAAATTAGTAAAACGTGCAAGTTCAAATATGAATTCTTCACAGGTGTTAGTGGACAAATGGAAAACACGATAAAAACAATAGCATGTTATTGATGTCTGACCTGACTTCCGAGTGATGGAATCACTTGGTGCACAATCCATTGGGAATCAATAACACTGATTTTTTTATGTGCAGACTGCAATAAAGGACAACTCAGTCAGATTATAAGATTTGACAGAGAACAAGCTAATGCAACACAACGTCAGAAACGATTCCTTTTATTTTTGTTTCACATGATTTCTAAGACTTATCCTCACACTTGTGAGGTAGTCACAAATCACAATACTGGAATTTGATTAACCTGCACACACACACAGAGGGAGAAATAGAGAAAAAATTAACATCGACACATCTTCTCAATGCAAAATCCAATCCCCAACCATGAAATCATTCTTCAGACATAAAAATGGTCAAAGAAGTCACTGTACGGAAATTGTGAGAACAAACATATCAAATACATTAAAAAAGACTAAAAGAGAGCAATTATATGCACCCAAAAAGTCATTAGCTACCTGAATCATATGCCAAACACATCTCCAAGCCTCGCGTGAAAACACTGAAGCCATAATTTCCACAAATCTGAATTAAAGGAGAGATAAAAAGATTATGGTATTGATTATGATCTAAGTACAAAGAAAGATGTCTGCATGTGAATATTCCGACCACTAAATTAAAAAAAAAAAAAAACTTCACCTGTCCTCAAGGAATATATCGAAATCGAATAGTAAGATTCAAATAATAATTCTGTTTGCAAAATGTAACAAAATCTCTAATGTGACTGTTAATTACAACACAGAGTAATGAAATAGAGAATGCAAAGGTGCACTTTGCTTAAAAATTAAATTTGGACAAAAATGTACCACACACATAAAACTAAAATTCACATCAGCAACAATCACAAGTGGCATATAATTAATTACAAAGGCACCAACAGATTTCGGAATTAAGAGCCAACATAAAAAACTGGTGTTTTAGCAAATAGAAGCTCATAATCAATTTTTTTGGTGTCAAAAGAATATTTAATAGAATTATGTTCATTGATTTTGAATAAATTACACAGTAGTAATATACTAAGAATGTGAGGCATAGTTATCACTGCAAATTGACAAATAATAAATTTGACATACAAACAGCAAAAATCGAAACATAAAAAAACAAAAACAAAAACAGAAATGTACCTTTGTGATTGGCTTCCTCTTCTTGTCGAGCTTTTCCTGTTTAGCCTTAACCCTCTGCGCCTCGGACAAGAGAGCAATTCTCTTGGCAGCCTTAGCATATGGGTTGAGCTTCAACATCACTTTGCTTAAAAATCCAGAAAAAATAATATAAAATAAAACAAACAATAAACCCAAGTCCATACGGATCGAAAAATCCCCAAACTTAGAACCCTAAATCGATTTTTAATTGAAAATCAAAATCAACCCTAAATAAAAAAAAAATCAAAACAACAAAGAGGTCGGCTACATACCCTTTTGCTGTTGCTCGAAGAAATCGCTCGAACGCGTTGCTCGAAACAGTTGGACTCTCTGCGCGCCTGGATCGTTCGCCTCGTCTGCCTCGCCGCCTCACCGGAGATCTGCCGTCGTCGTGCTCGCTGCAATCTGGCCGGAGCGTCAAAGTGAAGAGAAATCACCTCGCCGGAATTCGCAGAGAATGACTCTCAAATCGGCTCTCAAATCGCGCAAGATAAAGTGAAGAAAAAAGAAGGGAAAAAAAATAAGTGGAATATTACTTTTCATTCACAAATATAAAACATTACTCTTTTTAACCCCACATATAAAACTACACTCATTCTATACAAAATGAAAATGAAAAGTCTTATATACCCTTACTTTTTTATTCTCTTTTTTAATAACATAAAAATCAATTAAAATACATTAAACAAACAAAAAGAATTTTTGTGGGGCCCACTCCTAACAAAATTCAGATTTTTTGAAGTTGGTGGGGTGTAAATGCATGCATGAATGCATATCTCCCCTACTACCTCAAACCCTCCATAACTCAAACCCATTTAAAAAAAAAAATTCTCACACAAAAACCTCTCTACATGAAAAATTTAGGTCGGAATATCCGTGGAAAGAGCTAGGTTTCGACGGAATAAAGGTACGTTGCGCGCGACCTTGCCCCCCCTTTTTTTTTTTTTTTTTTTCGGACTGATTTTTTGGCCCTCGGTCGAAAATGTGACCGAGGGGACGACCGAGGGCTACTGGGTTCTTGAGCCCTCGGTCGACCGGCCAAGTGACCGGATAGCTCGGCCCTCGGTGACCGGATAGCTCGGCCAAGGGACCGGATAGTACTCGGCCCTCGGTCACCGAGCGGCCAAGGGCACTTGGTCAAACTTTGACCAAGTGCAGAATTTTTTTTTTTTAAATTGAATTGTCTATTAATTAATGACTTGTTTTATACGTTTGGATGTATATTTTGGACTTTCTAATTGAATTCAATCGTTATTTGTAATTGTAATTTATATTTTGGATTTTCTAATTGAATTCAATTGTTATTTGTAATTGTAGATGTCGAATCAACGAATCACGGTACGTTACGGTGGTCGTTGGGATCGAGAGGGCTACGTTGACGGAGTAGATATGTGCCTCTTCTTTCGTAGGGAAGAAATTACACTCGACACTCTCGTGAGCCGGATTCGTGCGGTTTTGCGCCCTCCGCCCAACGTCGAGTATTTGTTGTATTGTTATACCCGAGGCTATGACATGAGGAGCGTGCGAGCTCCTATGCTATGCGACGAGGATGTGTCCCGCATGTTAGACGAGCAAAGGGCTGAGTGTTTTGTGTTCGTCGTCGAAGTAGAGGGACAACAAGCTGCGCCGGAGGTGAATATCGGAGAAGAAAATCGCCATCGGGGCGTACCGTCGGGGAACGAGAACGAGGCGGTACCGTCAGAGAACGAGAACGAGAACGAGGCGGTACACACTTCCGAGGATGAGGAAGAAGCCCGTCAGTCCGATCTCTTGGCTTCGTTGACCACGGAGTGGACCGAGTGGATTAGGCAGCCGAGCGTGGTTACAAAGATTATGTCGCGCCGTAATATGTCCTCGAGTTCTACTGCGGGAGGCGGCGAGCAAGCCGAAGCTTTTCAGAATACACAGAACAATCCACTGCGCAATTGGATCATTCCACTGCCGACGTTTGACCCCGCTGTTCCGTTGCGTTCTGTCGAAACCCAACCTATTGGTCAGATGGCAGTCGGAGCCACATTCCGAAAGAAACAGGATCTGAAGGTGATGGTGGGAATGTATCACATGGAGAACAACGTAGAGTGCAAAACTCGTCGCTCGTGCACTGATCGGGTAACGTACGTTTGCAAGCTTGGGAGTGAGAAATGCCCGTTCAAATTGTGTTCCACGGGTTCCGATGACACATTTTGGAGGATTACGGGGCTGAACTTGAATCACGAGTGCCGTAACAATTTGGGGCGGACTGCGGATCGACAGGTGTCGAGCAGGGTTGCGGCTACTTTCTTTGCACGCCAGTTAGTCGGCAATCGGGAACTGAAGCCGAAAGATATGGTTGATGATTTGAGGAGATTGTACGGAGTTCACATCAACTACAATTTCGCCCTGCGGACGAGGAATATGGCGATTGAAATAGCGTACGGCGACTATCATGGATCGTATTAGAGGCTCCCGTCATATTTGTACATGCTCAAAGAACTTAATCCCGGGACTATGTATGATATTCAGACGACAGACCAGGGCGTGTTTTGCCACATGTTCGTTGCGCTCGGGCAGTGCATTCGTGCATTTCAGCACAATCTGCGTCCTGTGATAGTAGTCGACGCCACCCATTTGAAAGGGAGAAACACTGGTGTGTTGTTTGTCGCCTGCACAAAAGACGGGAATGAGAATATTTTCCCGCTTGCGTTTGGTATCGGTCCGATAGAGAATGACGAGGAGTGGACGTGGTTTCTCCAGCACCTTAGAGATTGCTAAGATACAGACGACGATGATCTGCTCATTGTGTCCGACCAGCATAAGAGCATCGCGAATGCTATTCGGAGTGTCTATCCCCACGCTACCCGAGCGTTGTGCTATCACCACCTCTCGAAGAATCTAGCACGGTACGGCCATCAGCTGGTCGGAGCTGTATACAGTGCTGCTTATTGTTATCGGGTGGATGAGTTTGAAAAACATCTAGCGGATGTGGAGAGACTCAGTGGCAGCGCTTATAGTCGCCTTATTGAAATCGGGGTTGAGACCTGGGCAAGGTCAAAGTGTGCTGCACGACGATATGGTTTCATGACATCGAATGCGGCCGAAGTCTTCAACAATGCTATCAAATGGCCACGGAGATTACCAGTCTGTGCGATGCTCGAGGCGATTCGTGCGATGATTGAGAGATGGTTTGACGAGAAACGAAGGATAGCTAACGAGAGACAGAATGAGCAGCATGAGCTGACCGAGGAGGCATTGGCCAAGTTGTCTAATCAGGATATGTTGAGCCGTTATTTCACCGTTCGGGAGGTCAGTGCGAATACCAAGTACAGAGTTCAGGAGGATGACAGGTCTTATCTTGTGGATATCGCGAATCGCACGTGTGAATGTCGGGAGTTCGACTTAGACCTAATACCGTGTTGTCATGCTATTGCCGCTATTAGGTATGATATCATTTTACCTTTAAATTTAATTTTAAACTGTTGATTTCACTAACTTGTTTGTTGTTTTTATGTAGACGAGCCGGATTTTCATCGTACGATTTCGTGAGCCCCTATTTCAAGATGAGCAGCCATGTCGAGATGTACGCGACGCCTATTGTGCCGTTGCCACATTATGATGATTGGGTGGTCCCACCGGATGTGGCATCGTACGTAGTTCTTCCTCCAGTAGTGGTTAGCCAGGCTGGACGTCCGAGGACGACTCGTGCTCGTTCTGCTGTTGAGAGCTCTGCACGACGTGATCCGGTTTGTTCCCCTAGAAGTAACATTGTATGTATGTAGTGGCTTAGACCTAATATCGTGTCGTGTGCAGGTGTGTTCGAGATGCAAGGGCGTAGGTCACAGCAGACGCGTGTGCACTGTTTTTATTCCACCTGAGAGTGTTGATTTGAATGGTCCTCCACAAGAAACGGAAACGGAAGAGTCGAGCCGAAGAAGGCAAAAGAAGAAGTGCAGCATCTGCAAAAGCGATGGTCACACGAGAAGAAAATGTCCAGTGAGTACGGAGTGAGAGGTTGAATGAGAAGAGTTTTTTATTGACTGATTTGCTTTTATTTGAGACTTTCATTGTTCTGAGGTTGGTGGTGTTATTTGGATTGATTCGGTGTTATTTAGGTTGATTTGGGTTTATTTGGTGTTGTTTGAGATTGATTTGCAGGTTTAGCTTTGATATTAACTAAATAAATCCCGTCAAAATTTTTTAAAATTATTTATAATATATTAACTTATTTAATTTAATAAAATTTGTAAAAAAAAAAGATTAAAAAAATTAAATTAAGTATATAAAAAATTAAAACAAATTATAAAAAATATTTAAATTAAGTATATAAAAAAGAAAAAAAAAATTAAATTAAGTATATAAAAAAGATAAAAAAAATAAAATTAAGTATATAAAAAATTAAAACAAATTATAAAAAATATTTAAATTAAGTATATAAAAAAGATAAAAAAAAATAAAATTAAGTATATAAAAAATTAAAACAAATTATAAAAAATATTTAAATTAAGTATATAAAAAAGATAAAAAAAATTAAATTAAGTATATAAAAAATTAAAACAAATTATAAAAAATATTTAAATTAAGTATATAAAAAAGATAAAAAAAATTAAATTAAGTATATAAAAAAATATAATTAAATTAAGTATATAAAAAATATAATTAAGTTAAGTATATAATTAAATTAAGTATATAAAAAAATATAATTAAGTTAAGTATATAAAAAAATATAATTAAGTTAAGTATATAATTAAATTAAGTATATAAAAAAATATAATTAAATTAAGTATATAAAAAAAATATAATTAAGTTAAGTATATAATTAAATTAAGTATATAAAAAAATATAACTAAGTTAAGTATATAAAAAAAATATAATTAAGTTAAGTATATAATTAAATTAAGTATATAAAAAAATATAATTAAATTAAGTATATAAAAAATATAATTAAATTAAGTATATAAAAAAATATAATTAAATTAAATTTTTTTTTTGCACTTGGTGGCTGCCCTTGGTGGCGCCACCAAGTGCACTTGGTGGCTGGGAAAAATAAAAGTATTTTTAAATTCGGCACTTGGTCGTTGCACTTGGTCAAAGTGACCAAGTGCACTTGGTGGTGACCAAGTGCAGAGGCCACCAAGTGCACCACCAAGTGCCCCACCAAGTGCTTTAGAACATAAATTCATTTTAATTGATTTTAAATCTTTTTTTCAATTGTAAGGTTGTTGTGTTCAATTAAACATCAATTTCATAGTCAAAACAATTCAAAAAACATGATCAAACGTTGAATTGGGTGAATTAATTGATTACGCATTCGGATCGTGAACAAATTGGAAAGCATGTTGTTAACATTGTAACAATATTACTAGAAAGTTCAAAAAATTGTAAAACTTCTACGTTTCAACTTAATAGTACTAATTTGGCTTTGTTTTCATATTGATTAGATGTTTATAGGCTTCAAACGATCTTTAATGTTAACGTAACAACTTAGTTATCGCTCGTTGGCCTCAAATTAATATTAAAAATAAATAAATCTTAGGCACTTGGTCGTGCACTTGGTGGGGCACTTGGTGGTGCACTTGGTGGCCTCTGCCCTCAGTCACCACCAAGTGCACTTGGTCAAAGTGACCAAGTGCATCGACCAAGTGCCAAATTTAAAAATACTTTTATTTTTCCCAGCCACCAAGTGCACTTGGTGGCGCCACCAAGGGCAGCCACCAAGTGAAATTTTTTTTTTTAATTTAATTATATTTTTTTATATACTTAATTTAATTATATTTTTTATATACTTAATTTAATTATATACTTAACTTAATTATATTTTTTTATATACTTAACTTAATTATATTTTTTTATATACTTAATTTAATTATATACTTAACTTAATTATATTTTTTTATATACTTAATTTAATTATATTTTTTTATATACTTAATTTAATTATATACTTAACTTAATTATATTTTTTATATACTTAATTTAATTATATTTTTTTATTTTTATATACTTAATTTAATTATATACTTAACTTAATTATATTTTTTATATACTTAATTTAATTATATTTTTTTATATACTTAATTTAATTATATACTTAACTTAATTATATTTTTTTATATACTTAATTTAATTATATTTTTTTATATACTTAAATTTTTTTTTTTATAAAATCATATATTTGTTTGATTTGATTTATAAAATATTTTTTTTTTAAATTATATTAAATTAAATAGGTTAATAAAACATAAAATAATTTTAAAAAAATTTGACGGGATTTATTTAGTTAATATCAAAGCCATAACCTGCAAATCAATCAATCCAAACAAACAAACACACCTACAAATCAATCCAAATCAACACACATACAATCAATCCAAACAAACAAACACACTACGACTCAAACCTACGACTCGAAAGTACGACTCAAACCAAAGATCTTCCGAGCAATATATCTACGATACTTGCGCAAATAATCATCGTCGACCGGTACTTTCAAGTGAGTCAAAGACTTGTTGATGAGACGATCGAGATACATGCACACGTACGGGCCACAATTGGAGCTGTCGTACTGGGTAAATTGTGTCTGCGGGACGACGATCCTAAGAGCAGTTCTCTTGTGGGCTTTTCTGAAAAAGTTCGTGTCTGCATCCCAATATCCCGCTGCGACCAACATCCGAGGCAACAAGTGGTGCAACGGTCGCAGCATCGGTTCCCGAATATCGAGTGGCACACGGAAAGTGAAAGAGACGTACAGAGATACACTCCAGTTGGCCAGATCAATACGCACCACGACCCAATGAGCGCCAGTATTGACAACCGTTATTACCTAAAAAAATACAAAAAACAAAACAAAACGTTATTTATAAATAAAGGAACGTTATTAAATTGGATAATTAAACAATATTAACCCGATAAATAATATTACCTCAGTAGCATGAAACCAACTCGTGTATTCCTCGTCTCCCCTGACCATCCTCAACAAATGGTCCGGTACTTTCCAGTGCTTATATCTCTCTTCGAAGTTTGTTGAATTCGAAATTTTCGAGTTCGACTTCACCGTCCGCCACTCATGTGCCAATTTGTTCTGTTAAAAATATTAAACGTTAGAAAAATGAGAAAAGTGAGATAAATAGTGCATTTGGTATGATAATTGAAACTTACGAAGAACTCGGTATTCAAGAGTATGGTCGTTTTTGGAGATACTCCTTGTCGTACACCCTTCATCAATTTCACCTTCTCCTGCAAGTATCGAATGTACAGATCGATCTCCTGAAAAATAAACATACCACGTAAAATTAAAAATTAAAAATACTATGAATTTGAAAGTAAAATAAATAAATAAATACTATGAATTTGAAAGTAAAATTAAAAATTAACTTACCACGTCTGTGTACCAATAACCCATATCCTCAATAGTGTCGAAATATGCCTGATTCAGATGGCCTTCATTCAACCGGATGCTCTTGTGTTGCCCTGCTTGTCGGAACACCGTAAACCAGCCTCTAATCTTCCGTTCACCGGCCGGGGTGAAATGCGTGACGTACGGGCTCCGAAGAGCTGCCGAGGGCTTTCTCACACGGGGTCCGATGCTACTCTCGGCCACCTCCTCGGGCTCCGCTGCGGCATCATCGGTGCCGAGTTCTTCATCTTCATCGCTGAACGTCTCCTCAAAACAGTGTGCATCTGGCCCGGGAGATGTCTGCGTGAACAAATCTGGTTCCGGTATGAAATAACTCTCTGCATCGATGATAACTCGCGACGTATCACGGTCAGGAACATCCGGGGGGATATAAGGCTGTGTATCACGGGCAGGAATCGGCGGGAAGGAAGTCCTGAAATCAGTAGGAGCCTCCATCGGCTTGAAGAGACTCCCGAAGTCTAGCAAGCCCATCTTCGGAGGAGAACCATAAGTCGGGTCAACTATGGGCTGCATCGGAGTGCGGTAACTGTCGATATCTCCACACGATGCTCTAGCAGGAAAGGTCTCCTCCTCCTCCCGGTGCGACACAGAAGGCTCTGCATGCGAATGACGGCCCGGTACAGACCCGGAGCGATGAGACGTAGCACGTCCGGACCCGGAGCGATGAGACGGAACACGTCCTGAACCCGAATGATGAGACGCAGCACGTCCGGATCCAGAGTGATGAGATGCAGAAGGCTCCACGGGATCGGAAGGACAAGGGCGCATCTTCGAGAATCGTCTGCGACCGAAAAACCCCCGAATCTGCTCCATCAGACTGTCGTGGCCCTCTTTCTGTGCCCTCCTAACACTCTCCAGGAGTCTATCGTTGCTCTCCTGATGTGTCCTCGTGATCCGGACAGTCAGTCGAGCCATAAATCCCGTGTCGGACTCGTCGTTCAGGATTTTCTTCAACCCTCGATCAATCCGTCGATCGGTACTATCATCAGACCCCTCAGGAGCAGGAGAGCCCTCTCGTCGGGGTCGCTGAGAGGGACGACGCTCTGCCGATGAATTAGGCGTGATAGCATCACGACCCCGTCTACTGGGCCCAGAGTCGCCGGTGATCTTGTCGACCGCCTTGGACACGCGTCCGACCATGCGTTCCATCAAGTTCTTCTTCTTCTTCTGTGCCGGTGCCTGTGCCTGTGCCTCGTCTGCAGGCAATCCAAGTCTAGGAGGAGGATAGTACGTGACCTCTTCTGCTCTGTCACGCACGAAAATAAAATGCGGAGCAACCGCCTCCTCCTCCGTCGGCTCTAGATACCGATGAACCTCGAGCTGAAAAGAAATCAAAATTATATAGAGTTAATTAATTTAATTATTTGA
This sequence comes from Euphrasia confusa, assembly GCA_954870475.1. Classification (NCBI taxonomy): domain Eukaryota; kingdom Viridiplantae; phylum Streptophyta; class Magnoliopsida; order Lamiales; family Orobanchaceae; genus Euphrasia; species Euphrasia confusa. The sequence goes on along the minus strand of OX940949.1, from coordinate 47,234,125 downwards.
TATAACCATTAATTGAACATTAAAACAAGTTTACCTCTGGGTCCTCGTAGAAATGAGAAAAATCGACGTGAGTAGTAATCGAGTTCCACCCCAGTAGCCGAGGAATCGTCGGACGGTCGGCTCTATGCGCGCACACTCTCCCGAGACTAGGTATAGCCTCGTACGACCATAGCTGATAGACCCAAATGGGACCGTAGATGTGGTAGGCCGGCTTCAGTACTTGACCGGGATGCATCGCAGCTATGGAGAGGTAGTAGGACATGATCTGAAATGTGTGGGAGCCCCAGGGAAACGTCTCCCTTCCCTCCTCGTCCTCTACCAAAGTCCAAACCCAATCCTCGATAACGATATCGCCTCGGCATAGGAGCATCAAGTAATACATCAGCACCTTCGCAGCCTTCAGGTGGTCGGCCGGGTCTGACCCCAAGTCCATAGCATTGAATCTCTTGTTAAGGTCGTTCACTTTTACTTTTCGACCAAATCCGAAGTGCCTATGATAGAAAGAGCCGGGAGAAATAATGTGCTGGGCCGAAGTATCAAAGCCGTGATTCCCAAAACGAAGCCCGGTCACCAAAGCATACTCCTGTGCTCTAAAGCAAATGATCTTGCCCCCGAGCGAAAACCAATGCTCGAACGGAGGTATCGTCGGACCCACGATCTCCCGAGCTAACAAGTGGTGCATGGCCGCATTCGATCGACCTTCTCTTTGAAGGTGCACCAACCTTCCAAAACACGAACGACGGAATCTCCGGTGAGCCTCGTGCGTATCGTCAACGGATCTTAACACCTTCTTTATGTGCTTCAACACGGGGAACCGGTCGTACAAATTCAATTCTTTACTCGTGTAAATGAATTGTGGCCTCCTCCATTGGAACCCATCCTGCAAAAAAACACAATTAAGTTAAATAAATAAACACATAATATTGTAAATATAATAAAGCTAAAAAAAAATTCCGGCACTTGGTCGACCCCTCGGTCGTGACCAAGTGCCCTCGGTGACCGAGGGGCAGAGGACCGGATAGTGCCCTCGCTCGGGCACTTGTTCGGTCACCAAGTGCCCTCGGTGACCGAGGGGCAGAGGGACCGGATAGTGCCCTCGCTCGGGCACTTGTTCGGTCACCAAGTGCCCTCGGCCGGTCATCTTCTTCCCCGCGGCCGAGGGGTCGACCGAGGGGGGCGGCCGAGGGCCGCCGATCCGGAATTTTCCGGGCGAATTCTGGGCAATTCAACAACCAATTTCTACTCTAAACACATCAACGAACTCATAGGATAACAATTCATGTATAAAATCGAACAAATAATTGAAAAAAACGAAATTCGAAACTTAGGTTTTCGAAAACTTACCGGAGCTTGGAGCGGCCATTGTTGCTCCTCTTGGTGCTCCGGTTCCTCCTCGTCACTGTGCTCGTCTTGGTGCTCGTTTTCCGACATTTGGGCGGCCGGAATTCTTGAAAATCGGCGGCGGTGCTTGGGGTGTGTGGGGACCGACGGGAATTGAAGAAAAAAGGGGGGGGACCGATTTTTTTTTTTTGTTTTTTTGTCTTTTAGTTTAGTTTTTTAATTGTTTAATTATGTTTTGAAAAAGGGGAGGGTAAATGAGACATTTCCTTTACAAAATGTATAGAATGGGTGTAGTTTTAAAAGTAGGGTTAAAATGAGTAGATTTTTTATATTTGTAATCATAAAAAATTTTCTCTCAAAAAATAAAGTGGGAATACAACTTTGTAAACACAAAAATAAAAAGTACATTTATTTTGTCACACTTATAAAAAGTACATTTATTTTAGACAATTTGCAAAGGAAATGTCTAACTTACCCTTACTTTTTTTTTTCTCTCAAATAATAATACAAAAAACTATTTAAAACCTTTTAAAAACCTTAAAAATCAAAACAAAAAACTGTGGGGCCCACTACATCAAAAATCAGATTTTTGTTTGGTTGGTGAGATTTATTGCATGCATGAATGCACATATCTTCCCCCCTACTCAAACCCTAACCCATTTCAAAAAAAAAAACAAATTCGATTCTCTCTCAAACAAATCCCCTCTCTACAAAAATCGTCGTCTGAATATACGTGGGAAGGGCAGACGAGTTCGCCGACCGAAAGGTACGTCGAAACGCGTCGATTCTGGTTTTTTTTTTTCGATTTTCTGCAAAAACTCATAACTACACGGTGGCTACACGGTGGGTTTCCCAGATCGTGTAGTCACCGTGTAGTTATGAAGATTATCCGGTGTCTCCGTTACACGGTTCGCACTACACGGTGTTTTCCGGTCACCGTGTACCGGATAGTGTCTCTGTACACGGTGACCGAGAGACTATCCGATACACGGTGTTTTCCGGTCACCGTGTACCGGATAGTCTCTCGGTACACGGTGACCGAGAGACTATCCGGTACACGGTGACCGGAAAACACCGTGTACCGGATAGTTTCTCGGTCACCGTGTACAGAGTCCGTTTTTTCATTTTTTTTTAAAATTGTCTAATTAAGGCTTTGTTTATGCTTTTGGATGGATATTTTGGGTTCCCCCACTGAATTCAACCGTGTTTTGTAATTGTAGATGTCGAATCAACGAATCACGATACGGTACGGTGGTCGTTGGGATCGAGCGGCCTATGTTGACGGAGTAGATATGTGCCTCTTCTTTCGGAGGGAAGAACTTACACTCGACGCCCTTACGAGCCGGATTCGTTTGGTTTTGCGCCCTCCGCCCAATGCCGAGTACATGTTGTACTATTTTACCCGAGGCTATGACGCGAGAAGCGTGCGAGCTCCTATGCTTTGCGACGAGGATGTCTCCCGCATGTTAGACGAGCAAGGGGATGAGTGCTTTGTGTTCGTCGTCCAAATAAAGGCACAACCAGCTGCGCCGGAGGTGAATATCGGAGAAGAAGCTCGGGATTCGGGCGTACCGTCAGAGGAAGAGAACGAGAACGAGGCGGTACATACTTCCGAGGACGAGGAAGAAGCCCGTCAGTCCGATCTCTTGGAATCTTTGACCACGGAGTGGACCGAATGGATTAGACAGCCGGGCGTGGTTAAAAAGATAATGTCGCGCCGTAATATGTCCTCGAGTTCTTATGCGGGAGGCGCCGAGCAAGCCGAAGCTTCTCAGAATGCGCAAAATAATCCACAGCGCAATTGGATCATTCCACTGCCGGGGTTTGACCCCGCTGTTCCGTTGCAGTCTATCGAACACCAACCGATTTATGGTCAGATGGCAGTCGGAGCCACGTTCCGAAAGAAACTGGATCTGAAGGTGATGGTGGGGCTGTATCACATGGAGAATAACGTAGAGTGCAAAACTGATCGCTCGAACACTAATCGGGTGACGTTCGTTTGCAAGACGGGGCGTGAAAAATGCACGTTCAAATTGTGTTCCACGGGTTCCGATGACACCCTTTGGAGGATCACGAAGCTGAACTTGAATCATACGTGCCGAAACAATTTTGGGCGACTTGCGGATCGACAGGTGTCGAGCAGGGTTGCGGCTACTTTCTTTGCACGTATGTTAGTCGGCAGTCGGGAACTGGTTCCGAAAGATATGGTTGAGGATTTGAGGAGATTGTACGGAGTTCACATCAGCTACAACTTCGCCTTGCGGACGAGGAACCTTGCGCTTGAAATAGCGTACGGCGACTATGAGGGATCGTATCAGAGGCTCCCGTCATATCTGTACATGCTGAGAGAACATAATCCCGGGACACAGTACGATATTCAGACGACCGACCAGGGCGTGTTTTGCCGCATGTTTGTTGCGCTCGGGCAGTGCATTCGTGCATTTGAGCAGGGCACTCTGAGGCCTGTGATAGTAGTCGACGCCACCCATTTGAAAGGGAAAAACACTGGTGTGATGTTTTTCGCCTGCACAAAAGACGGGAACGAGACTATTTTCCCGCTTGCGTTTGGTATCGGTCCGATAGAGAATGACGAGGAGTGGACGTGGTTTCTCCAGCACCTCAGAGTTTGCTACGATACAGACGACGATGATCTGCTCATTGTGTCCGACCAGCATAAGAGCATCGCGAATGCTATTCGGAGTGTCTATCCCCACGCTACCCGTGCGTTGTGCTATCACCACCTCTCGAAGAATCTAGCACGGTACGGCCAGCAGCTGATCAAGGCTCTATGCAATGCTGCTTATTCTTATCGGGTGGATGATTTTGACAAATACCTTTCGGATGTGGAGAAAATCAGTGACAGTGCTTATAGGCGCCTTACTGATATTGGGGTTGAGCACTGGGCGAGGTCAAAGTGTGCTGCACGACGATACGGTTTCATGACATCGAATGCGGCCGAAGTCTTCAACGCTGCTATCAAATGGCCACGGCGATTACCTGTCTGTGCGATGCTCGAGGCCATTCGTGCGATGATTGAGAGATGGTTTGACGAGAAACGAAGGAAAGATAACGAGAGACAGAATGGTGGACATGAGCTGACCGAACTGGCATTCCTCAAGTTGTCTGGTCAGGATGAGTTGAGCCGTTCTTTTACCGTTCGGGAGGTCAGTGCGAATGCTCGATACAGAGTTCAGGAGGAGGACATGTCTTATCTTGTGGATATCGCGAATCGCACTTGTGAATGTCGGGAGTTCGACTTATACCTAATACCGTGTCGTCATGCTTGTGCCACTATGAGGTATGATATCATTTTACCTTTAAATTTAATTTTAAACAGTTGATTCCACTAACTTGTTTGTTATTATTATGTAGACGAGCCGGATTTTCACCGTACGATTTCGTGAGCCCTTATTTCAAGATGAGCAGCCATGTCGAGATGTACGCGACGCCTATTGTGCCGTTGCCACATTATGATGATTGGGTGGTCCCGCCGGATGTGGCATCGTACGTAGTTCTTCCTCCGGTAGCGGGTAGACAGGCTGGACGTCCGAGGGTGACTCGTGTTCATTCCGGAGTTGAGAGCTCTACACGACGTTTGAAGGTTTGTACAATTAATATCATTTCGTCGTGTGCAGGCTTGGACCTAATATCGTGTCGTCGTGTGCAGGTGTGTTCGAGATGTAAGGGCGTAGGTCATAACATGCGGAAGTGCACGGTTTTTATCCCACCCGAGACTGTTGATTTAAATGTCCCTGCAGAAGAGACGGGAACGCAAGAGTCGAGCCGAAGAAGACAGAAGAAGAAGTGCAGCATCTACAAAAACGAGGGACACACGAGAACAAAATGTCCAATGAACACGGAGTGACAGAGTTCGAGATTGGATTTGGTTGTTTTATCGGTGTTTTTAAATTATTTGAGACTAATATTGTTTTATTATCGTCTATTCTCGTTGGATTTTGGACATTTGGTGAGTTTTAGGTTATTGTGTTTGTTTTAGGTTATTGTGCTTGTTTTTGGAGATTGTTTATCTTGAGAGTGTAAAATATGTGAAAAAACAGGTTGGGAATTAGGCTTTGGGGGCAAGGGGGGATTTACTTATCTGTTTTTTAGAAGGTACATATATTACTTTTGCTAATTACGTTCATGGAATACTACTAGCCCAACTAGTCAGCCGAAATTTAGAAATTGAATGGAAAACCAGAGGTCAGGGGCTCGAATCCTAAGAGCCCCATTTTAATTCTTTTTTTTACACGGTACCGGGTAGAACCGTGTACCGATAAAAATAAAATACTTATCTGTATTTTAGAAGGTACATATATTAATGTTGCGAAATACGTACATGGAATACTACTAGCCCAACTGGTCAGCCGATATTTGAAAATGAATGAAAACCCGGAGGTTAGGGGCTCGAATCCTAAGAGCCCCATTTTATTATAATTTTTTACACGGTACCGGGTAGCACCGTGTACCGGTAAGCAAAGCACCGTGTACCGAAAAAAAAAACCCTTAGTTTTGCCACCGTGTAGACCACCGTGTAGCCACCGTGTAACTTAGAACTGAAGTAGTTTTTTTTTTATTTTGAAGCATTTCTACAGTTTTTTTGTTGTTTTGTTAAGCATGAAACATTATTTTAAAGACTAGAAACATCCAATAAACAACATAACAAATCCAATTTAGGAATACAAATAGGAGATGCTTGGAATGTTGACCGTTTTTCGAACTTTCTACTAATATTGTGACAATCTTAACTACATAGGTAATACATTGTTCATGCGTAATCACTTAATTCGTCAAATTCAATAGTTGATAGTGTTTTTTGAATCATTTTGATTATTAAAATGATGTTTCATACTACACTAACAAGTTAACAATCGAAAAATGCCTTAAAATCAATTAAAATGAATTAATGACCTAAACTACACGGTGGACACCGTGTAGGGCACCGTGTACCGGTAGCCACCGTGTAACCGAGTACTGCCCAGAAAATCCACCGAGCAGTTCTTGGCTACACGGTGATCTCGGGATGCTACACGGTGGCCACCGTGTAACCGGATGTCACCGTGTAGCAGAGGCAGACAACCTGTTTTTCACATTTTTTCCACCCAAATCGATCAAAACAAACACCTATTTCACCAAAATCAATCAAAACACACATATTTCACCAAAACACACCTAAAATAGTTTAATTGTTTTACAAATTATATTAAATTAATAAGTTAATATATTATAAATAATTTTAAAAAAATTTGACGGGATTTATTTAGTTAATATAAAAGCTAAACCTGCAAATCAATCTCAATACACATACCACTCTGTCCAAACACATGCATACGAAAAAGTCTAAAATCATCCAAAATACAAATCAATCGACTCGATGACTCAAACTGAAGATTTTCCGAGCGACATATCGGCGATACTTCACCAAGTACCCGTCGTCGATGTCTCTATCCCGGTGATTGAGGTACTTGTTGACGAGACGATCCAGGTACATGCACACGTAAGGGCCGCAGTTGTTGTTGTCGACTTGGACAAACTGATCTATCGGGGCTTCGACTTGGATAGGAGTCTTCTTGTGGGTTCGATGGAAAAGGTTTATACCGTCCCAAAATCCTGCAGCCACCAAGAGACGAGGCAACAACTCCAACAACGGAGACAGTACAAGAGACTTGGCAGATAGATCCGGAGAACGCCACCACAACGAGTCGTACAACTGTACAGTCCAGTGGTCCAGGTCAATCCGTATCACGATCCAATGTTCCCCGGAATTACACACCGTTATCACCTTAAAAAAAACAAAAAAAAAACGTTATTTACAATTAAATTAAAATATTAAGTTGAATTAAAATTGAATAAAAATGTACGGATCTTTAAATTACCTCTCGTGCGAGTTCCCAGCTCTCGTGTCTCTCGTCTCCCGTGATGTATTTCAGCATGTAGTCCGGCGGTGCCCAGGTCTCATATTTCCTCTCCAAGTTCTTTCTCTTTACGTGTTGTGCCGGAATCTTAACCCTAGCGTACTGGGTCCTCAAAGCGTTCTGTTAATTAAAAATAAATTTAAACGATTAGTATTAGGAAAATGAAAAAAAAAACGTGTATTTGATAGGATGATTGGAACTTACGAAGAACTCGGTACACAAGAGTATAGTCTTCTTTGGAGAGACTCCATCTTTTAAAGCCCTGTTATGCTTTATCTTGTCTTGCAGGTACAAAATGTACATGTCAATCTCCTGAAAAATATACATATTAGAGTTAAGCACAATTTAATAAACATTATAAATTTCAAAGTTTAACTACAAATTAACTTACCATGTTCGAGTACCAATGATGTAGTGACTCAATCCGATCGAAGTAGTCCTGGTCCAGAGTGAGTCCGTTGTAAGGGATTTTTACACTCATTCCATGCCCGTCACGACGGAACATCGAATAGAGCCCCCTAACCTTCTTGCTGCCAGTGCGTCGGAACTGCTGGACGTACGGGCTCCGAAGAGCTGCCGAGGGCCTCCTCACACGGGGTCCGAGACTACTACTCTCGACGACATCATCCTCCTCCTCATCAGCCCCAAGTTCTTCCTCCTCTTCCGACAATGCAATCTCCTTTTCGTGTTCATCCTCCACGGGAGATGTCAGCTTGAACAACTGGACCTGCGACTCAGGAGGAAAAAAAGTCTCTTCATCAACGATAATCTGCGGTTCATCAGCCCCCTTCGGTACAATAAAACCAGGATCATCCTCTGGCCGAACATACTCTGGCCGATAAACAGGAGTCGGACCGAAGATGCTGTCGGTTTGAATCGGTGGGAAGGGAGCGAAGACAGCCTGGAAATCACGCAGCCCCCTCGGTGGCGAAAACTGACCGCTATCTCCAACGGTCGAGAATATCTGGGTCGGTGTGCGATAGCTATCGCCAACGACCTGCTGCTCGTACTGGGGCACATGCTCGTACTGGGGCACATGCTCGTACTGGGGCTGCTGCTCGACGTGGGTCGACTCGGCATGGAAAGAGTCGGCATGGGTCGGCTCGACAAGTGGCGACCTGCGATAACCATCCTGAAAGTGATAATCATGTGGCCAATCCCCACACGAAACCCTGACATCAACGTCCACTAACTCGGGCTCCGAGTCCTGAAAGCGAGGAGGCGCGCTGATAGAATGCCGAGCAGCCGGAAAACCGCCCTGAGATGCATCAGAAGGACATGGGCGACTCCGGGAGTATCGCCTGCGACCGAAGAAGCCCCGAATCTGCTCCATCAGACTGTCGTTGCCCTCCTTCTGTACCCTCCTCATCCGGGCAGTCAATCGGCCCATAAATCCCGTCTCAGACTCATCGTTGAGGATCTTGTGGAGCCGTCGATCAATGCGCCGATCAGTACTATCGTCTGAAGCCTCAGGTGCCTCAGGTGCCTCAGCTACAGGAGAGGACTCTCGTCGGGCTCGGTGAGATCCACGCTGAGATGCACGCCGCTCGGCAGATGAATCGGGTGTGATGTCATCACGCGTGCGTCGGCTAGTCTGAGGGTCATCGCCCATCATCTTGGACACGCGTCCGGCCACGCGCTCAATCAAGTTCTTCTTCTTCTTCACCGGTACTGCAGCCGGTGCTCCTCTCGATGCTCCAATCCTATGAGGAGGAACGTACCTCACTTCGTCTGCTCCTCTGGTAAGGAACGAAGTGTAGTACTCAGTCTTCGCCTCCTTGCGTGTCGGCTCCAGAGTCGAGAGGACCACAAGCTGAAAACAAATGAAAATTAATTAATTAAGCATTAATGAAAAGAAAAAAATAATTTAAAACATTAATTTCACAAATTTTACCTGAGCGTCCTCGAAGAAATCAGTGAAATCGAGGTTGCATGCAACCGAAGTCCAGTTAAAAAACCGAGGCCTCAAAGTTCTTTCGCCTCGGGCTCCGCACAATCTGCCCAGGCTCGGTATAGCCTCGTACGACCATAGCTGAAAGGCCCAAACTGGGCCGTAAAAGTGGAATGCCCTCGAGGAAAGCTGACCGGGCATCGTCGCAGCTATGGAGATGTAGTGCGACATGATCTGCCAGGAGTAGGATCCCCAGGGAAACGAATCCCATCCGGCAACGTCCTCAACCAAAACCCAAGCCCAAGTGTCGATCCTGGCATCGTCTCGGCCCAACAAGAAATAATAGTAAATCAACAAGTTGGCCGCCTTCAGGTAGTCGGCAGGATCCTGACCCATACTCAGAGACGTGAACACCTTACGGAAATCTCTAATAACCGTCGGCTGTCTGAAGTGTCTATAGTAAATAGAGTCCTCAGAAATAGTGTGGGTGGTGGTCGAAGGATCAAAAGCGTGACTACCGAATCGAAGTCCGGTAATCAGGGCATACTCCTGTGCTCGAAAGCGAATAGTCCGACCCCCGACGAAAAACCAATGCTCCAATGGAGGTATCGTCGGACCCACGATCTCCCGAGCTAGCAGGTGCTGCATCGCCTTAATGGACCTTCCGGTTCTCTTGATCCAGAGCAAATATCCGAAACAACTCTCCCTGAATGTCCGGAAAGCTGCCTTGGTAGGGTCGACGTCCGTCAGCGTTTTTGTAATTTCCCCTAGTAATTCGAGCCGATCGTACAAATTCATGTTCCTCGTCTGGTGTATGAACTCTGGCCTCCTCCAATTGAAGCCCTCCTGCAAAAATGAAGTTAAATAAATTAATATTACATTAAATTAAATAATAAAACTGAAAATTCAAAAAAAAAAATTTGATTTCTGCTACACGGTGACCGTGTACCGGTTATCCGGTACACGGTGACCGTGTACCGGTTATCCGGTACACGGTGTTATCCGGTACACGGTGACCGAGAAAATCTCACCGTGAAGCGAGATTTTATCGGTCACGTTACCGGTACACGGTGACCAAGCTACACGGTGACCGAGAAAATTGCCACCGTGTAGCGCCACCGTGTAGCTTGGAACAACGGCGAAAACCCAGATTTTTCAGAATTTTACAGAGCAATTCAACACTGAATTTCGATTCTAAATCAACTAAAACACAATATATAACTATAATACACTCAAATACTAGCAATTAACGCATCAAATTGAACACATTATTGAAAAAAATCGAATTTTCGAAATTGAAAAACTAGGTTTTCGGCACTAACCGGAGCTTGAATCGGCCATTGTTGCTCGTCTTGTTGTTGATCGTTGTCTGCCATTGCGATTCGCCGGAAGTTCGTCGGCCGAATTGTTGTTTGATTCTCAAAGATTGACGGCGGCGGTTTTGGTAGGGTGGAGGGACCGAACGGGAGAGAGAAAGTAGATTTGGGGAGGACCAATTATTTTTTAATGCTTTTTGACTTTTCTTTTGTTTTTTTGTTTTTTTTATTATGTTTTGAAATAGGTAAGGGTAAGTTAGACTTTTCAAATACAAATTGTCTAAAATAAATGTAAACTTATGGGAGGGGACAAAATAAATAGAGTTTTTATAAATTTGTTTGAAAATCGAGAGGACTCAAAAATAAAAGTACCATTTTGCATATAGTGGACATGCTTATTTGACATCCAATATAAAAAACATACTTTTCTACCCTAAAAAGTAGTGATCTACCAAAATTGCCCTTACAAATTCGACAAATATAATTCGACAAACATAATTCGACAAACATAAAATTCGACAAGCATGCATTCGACAAACATAAAATTCGACCCACATTCGACATGGATTCGACAAATCGAATTTAAAATTCGACATTGATTCGACAAATCAAATTTGAGATTCGACATGGCGAATCACATTCGACAAACATAATTCGACAAACATGATTCGACAAATATTAATTCGACCCACATTCGACATGGATTCGACAATCAAATTTAAGATTCGACATGGCGAATTTCAAATTCGACAAACATGATTCGACAAATATAATTCGACAAACATATATTCGACAAACAAAAATTCGACAAGGATTCGACAAATCGAATATGAGATTCGACAAGAACCAACAAAATTCGACAAGGATTCGACAAATCGAATCTGAAATTCGACAAGGACCAAATTCGACAAACATTCGACAAGTCAAATTTAGAATTTGACAAGTTGAATTTGGAATTCGACAAAGATTCGACAAATGACCAAATTCGACAAATCCAACTGTCAATTCGACAAATAAAAAATCAAAGTGTGTATTCTTACATTTTGTGATATCTTTTGTCGATTTGTTGTTAATTCCTTATGAAATAACATCACCATCAATAATTTAATATTCGATAATAATTCTTAACTTATCAAATCAAACATACAAAAAAGTCAAAAAATATGAGACCTAGTATACTTCAAGAAACCATGATCTGGGCTTGATAAAAAAATTTAAACTAAATCTTTCAAACTAGATTAAAAATAAATAATTTTTTTGACTAGATCTATAAATATACAACTCGGTCGGCCATGGTTCTATATTAGATCTAGATCTAATATTAAATCTACATCTTTCAAACTATAAATCTAGATCTATATTAGATCTATATAAATATAAAACTAGAGAGGGTCTTCCATGGTCATCTCGGTCGGCTGTGATGCGGTGTGCTGCTGTGGGTCTTCCATGGTTAGAGACCTCCAAACTTCGAGCTTCATGTGATGCTGTGGTGCGGTGGATGAAGGAGAGAAATGACAGGTTTGGTTTTGAGCTTCATGTGCTGCTGGTGCAGTGGAAGGAGAGAAGATATCGGATTGGTGCAGTGGAAGGAGAGAGAGATGACGGATTTGAAAAGCGGCGAAAAATGAGAATGAAAAGATTAGGGTTTTTGTGCAGTGGATGTGTATTTATAGTTAAAAATAAGGGTAAATTGGTCCATTTGTGTAGAAAAGCATGTCTTTTAAATTGGATGGCAAATAAGAATGTCTACTATATGTAAAATGGTATTTTTTAACATTTACACAAAAAAGAACCCTATGCCAGCTGTTATACGCTAATGATTCTCGATCGCGTCTTTTGCGTCTGCGCGTAGTCGCAAAAGACCTTAGTATTAAAATTATTTTCCACCGTGGAAATAGGAATGAATATCACAATGTTTTTTGCGGCTACATGTGTAGTCGCTAATACTATTTGGCGAGCACTTTATTTGGCGGGGTAGAACGCGCCACTTTTTCAGCATCAATAGCGACCACACTTGTTAATAGCGACCACGGTCGTGGTCGCTAATAGTTACGCGGGATTATTTTCTGAAAAAGTAACGAGCGAATGTATTTGTGACCACACGCGGTCGCTAAAAGCAAGTAATAGAGACCACGTCCCGTGGTCGCGAATACTGTGGTCGCTAAAAGTCTTTTTTCTAGTAGTGTCTTGTGAGTCTTGTATTTGGAATTTTGAGACAATGACCACGACCGACATCATTAGTGCTGCTAGGTTCAGTAGATAGAGTTGTTGAATTGGAGTCTCCTGTTATGATAGATTGAGATTAGAGTGAGGAGGAGTTGGTAGAAGAAATAACCAGCGGAACAACAGGAGAGACAATGTCTTCTGTGCTACTCGTAGGAGTAGAATTTTCGTCCCATGATTCGGTAATATGTAAAGATTGAAAGGAGAATTCATGCTCGACAAACACAACATCACGGGAATTAAAGTAATCGCCCGTGTCCAAGTCATAAACGCGTCAACCTGTCTTACCAAAGGGATACCCCAAAAAAGACATTTTCTACTTTTGCTCGCAAATTTATCTCGATGTCGATTAATATTTTTTGCGTAGCATAAACAATCGAAAACTCGAATAGTATTCATAGGCGGTGGAACGTGAAACAATGCTTCATATGATGTTTTCCCACCTAAAAGTGGAATCGGAGTTCGATTTATGAGGTGAATCGCGGCTAAAACACACTCGCCCCAAAACATTATCGGTAAGCTAGCTTGAAATAATAATGCACGAGCAACATTTAATATGTGACGGTGTTTACGCAGCTCGACACAATCATTTTGCTGAGGAGTATCCACATTGGAGGTTTGATGAATAATTCCATGTGTATCGAAATACAGTTGCAATTTAGTAAATTCAGTGTCATTGTAGATACGAAGAATTTTTATCTGCTTATGAAATTGTCGTTGGATTAGTTGAAAGAAGTTCTTTATTTTCTAACCAGCCTCGCTCTTAGCTCGTAACAAATAGACCCATACTGATCGGGAAAAATCATCAACAATTGTTGAGAAATAACGAGAACCACAATAACCATTAGCCGAGTACGGACCCCATAAATCACAATGAATAAAATAAAAATTCGCAGTTGCACGATTATTACTCAAACTGAAAGATTCACGTGTTTGTTTAGCTCGAAGACACACATCACAAGTCTTGCAATCAAACAAAGATTTATTACCGTCGATACAAGGTAAAGAACGAATAATTTTGGAAGAGGGATGCCCCAATCGTCAATGCCACAAGTCTGCATTACCAATTGAACCAATAGATAAAGCTCTTGCTCCAATCTCACGCACACCTCGAAGGTAATAAAGACCCTCGCACTGCACACCCGCACCAATCACCATCTTCGAGGTACGGTCCTGTATTACACAGAGTTTATGTGTGAACTGAATTGTAAGTGTGGCATCAAGTAGCAAACTAGACACAAAGATGAGATTGCAATGTAAATTTGGTGCATATAAAGCATTCTAGAGTACTAAGCTCGGGGTAAGTTCGATGTCACCACTTTTAGTAGCAACGACGAGATCACCATTAGGAATTCCAACCGGAGAGGGATCAATATCGACAATGTTTTTAAAATATGTTATATTACCCGACATGTGATGAGAGGCTCTTGTATCAATTATCCAAGAGTAATTAGAGACTTTACCATTTAGATGATCGTCACCTGGATGGTTGGTTTTGTGAGCCTGCCACAATTGGGTTAATTCTTTCCATTCTGCTTGATTCAGATTTTTCAAATCAACACGGTCCGCATTAGTTAATGGGGCAGTATGTGAGGTTTGTTCGCCACCAGCGGCAACATTAGTGTGACGTCGCACACCATACTAACTACAACGTGTATAATCTAAGACTATAATTTGCATATATTTAATTATAAATAATTAAAAGCAAACGATTATTCATTTACATAGATTAAATGCTATGACCGAGAGTTTACGTTACTTAAATCTAGACATTTTAAGTATACAACTCCATCAATTAGCACGAATGTTATTGCTGCCCTCACGTCTACCTTGTGTACGTCCTCCATTATTTCGGTCACTCGTAGACGATTGAGGCCAAACAATTCTATCACGAGGTCGATTCCCCCACCATTTCGGAAACCTGCCCGTGACTCGAAAGCAAGTCGTCACTGTATGTCCCTAGCGATTACAAGCTTCACACACGGATTTTGGGGTCGATGAATCATCTGTTCTTGTGTCTCAACGAGCCCCCTCTGGGGTGCGAGCCCCCCCTTGAACCCGTGCTACAAAGGCCATAGGTTCGGGTCGAACATCGATTTGATTCTGAGTAAAATTATGGACAGCTTCCTCTTGGATTAATTTCTTGTAAATTTGATTAAGAGTAGGGAGAGGGTCTGTACCAAGAATTTGTGTGAACGTAAAATAGCATACCATGGGTCAAGACCCATTAAAAACTCACAGAATGTTCTTCCTCCCGTCGTGTGGTAAGTATTTTGAAGAGATCACACTTGCAGCCTGTGCATGTGCAAGTAGGCAAGGTATCGCAGTCATGGAGATCATCCCATATCCTTTTTACCCGTCCAAAGTAGACCATAATGGTTTCATTGGGTTTTTGCTTACAGTTGATAATGGCAGATTTTAATTGATAAATCTTGGCTCCACTTCAGATCGAAAAACGTTGTTGAATATCGTCCCACAATTGTTTGGCGACATCACGATATAAGATGATTTTTCGTAGTTCTTTCTCAATAGTATTAAAGATCTACGCAATCACCATCGTTTTAATCGCCCACCAAGATTCATAGTCTTCTGAAGTAGAGGAGGGTTCAGTTACAACCCCGGTTATAAAACCAAGTTTGTGTTTGGCTCGAAGAGAAATTCTGATTCCTCGAGCTCATTCATCGTAGTTGGTGCCGTTAAATTCGACGTGGGTAATGAGGCTGCCGGGATTATCATTTGAAAAGATTGTGTAGTGGGTGATTTTCTTGTGGGTTTCGATTTTTGAGGCATCGTTGCCGGCCATGGCTGCCTCGTCGGAAAAAATCGAAGGGTTTAATCAAGGCTCTGATACCATGAAAGAAAAATATTGTGGGAAGAATTACTTGTGTCTATTCATTCCATGATCCTAAGCTATATATACGTAAAAATATATCTTCTAAATACTGTAAAAAAATATTACACAATATACATAAATATACAGAAGATTATGTGATCAGTAGATTGGAAGTTAATCTTCTTCCTTATTAAAATAGATTCTTAATAATAGATGTATTCCGTATTTAATAAACAAAATATTTTTTACAGAAATATTATTTAAAATAAATAAATAAAAATAGATTGCGAATAATCAAATAAATATGGAGTTGTAAATACGATCGATTTTGGGCCGTATAATGGGCTTGTGCCTTTCGATCCAAGCAGTATTTACGATTTGAAATTAATATGAAAATTATTTATTCATACGGAGAGTAACTAGTAACTACTACGAGAGAGAGAGTTTGTGAGTGGCGAAGAGGAAACTGTTTGAGGAGAATTTAACCATGGCCGATTTTCGATCTCGACGTACATTTATTCTGTAGCTCCGTCCTTCATTTCCGGTAACTTCTTCGCCGCAAACCACCGCTCTCACGGTCACGAATTGTCCGATTAATTGCTCGTCGTTTTTTATTTACCCCCTTTTTCTTCATGCAATTGCGTACGATATTTTCCTCTTAATAGATTTTTTGTTGTTTTTTGTATGATTATTTATTTATTTAACATCCAATGTATTTGATTATCTGCTGTATTTTGGGGTTTTCCAATTATTAGAGGAAGCAGTTCAGTTTAATTTTCGGCGTGGACGATTATGGAAAGGAATTAAGATAAATTCGATTTTTTTTTATGTTGATTCATTGATTGAAATCAGTTCACATATTAGAGTAATTGGTGTTGATTGTGCTGCTGTCTCATTTTTCTTGTTGACAAAAGGTCGAAAACTTACTCTGAATATAGAGGCTTGTTGTATATTATAGTGGTGAAAAATCTTGTTGCACTGTCGTGTGTTCATGTTCTGCCTCGTTCGATCGTCGATGTAACCAATTAACTGTAAAAATCCAACTATGTTTTCAGTTTAAGTGTTTTCATGTCGGATAATATATGTGGTTGTAATTGTTTTTCTTATCGTTTTTGTGTCATCCATTGCCCTTTAATCTCATAATGACTGAGTTTCAGCACCAGTAACTGGCTGATCTGTTTGCTGCTTCATCATTCGATAGGGGGTGTGTCATGTCATGTGCATGTTAACTTAATTTGTGGATTGTTTCCCTTTACATTTCTATGATGATTTCTGATAATATTTGTTTTTGCGTAGAATGTTGCATATACTTCAGTATCGTATAGCGACTCATTGGCGAGTAATTGATATACTTGCAGAATCACATGATTTGAGCGTGGCCTATAAATTATCTTCAAACGCTCACCATCTTTCCTATTTTTCTTTCTCGACTTCAGGATACTTCATTTGTTCAGAACTATAGAATCAACATCTCACAAGCATTGTCTGTCTTAAAAATGGATGGAGGTGGACATCAAGAAAACAATACACATGTAATGGAGCACTATGAAGCACCGCAACTAATGCTGAAGGTTCCTTTTTTTTTTTTTTTGCAAAATCAGCTTTTGAACCTTCTATGTATATAGTATTCTTTCTGTATCGAACCTGATTCAAGTTGACAGGGACATACAGTAGACAGGGAGAATGCACCCCTTTTAAAAATGAACTCGTCCTTTATTGAGCGGCTACACCCCTGATTAGATTACTGACAAAATTTTCTCTACATTATGTAACTGATACTGCAGTGGACTGGGAAATCCGCGTACCATATAAACGAACTCAATGCTTTACACATGCACGCAAAGATAAGCATGCTCTGTGAAGAAAGGGATGCAGCTATTCAAGAACGTGATCGGGCTCTGGCCGAAGCAAAAGTAGCTTTGGACGGCAGAGACCTTGCAATCCAGGACAGAGATGCAGCAATCGCTGATCGGGAAAATGCCCTGAGAGAACGCAACAATGCCATTGCCGCCCTCCAATTCCACGAGACCACCATGAACGCTTTATTCAGCAGTGGCGGTGGTGCTCGTGGGCCCAAACACTCAAAATACATCCATGGATCGAGAGAAAAGTACATCGCTGATGCATTTCCGATATCAGCCTTCCCATCCGAAGCCACTGCTAACAAGTCTGATCAAGCAACGAGAACCAGAGTCAAAAAGTCAACCAAAACGCCGAAGAAATTGAAGGAAGCCAGCGAGGATATAAACCGGTTCATCACGAAAGACGGGTCGAAGGCCGAGTGGGATGCTCGGGAGTTCGGCTCAGTTATCCCAATACATTTCGACAAGTCTACTATTCCAGCTCCGGTTTGCTCGTGCACCGGAGTGCTCCGGCAGTGTTACAGGTGGGGGAACGGGGGTTGGCAGTCAGCTTGCTGCACGACCTCGCTGTCAGTTTATCCTTTGCCACAGATTCCAAATAAGAAACACGCGAGAATGGGCGGGCGGAAGATGAGTGGGGGTGTTTATAGTAGACTGCTGAATACTTTGGCAATCGCTGGTCATGATTTGTCAGTTGCCGTGGATCTCAAGAGATACTGGGCTAAACACGGGACCAATCGTTATATTACTATCAAGTAAACTTTTTTTTTTCTCTCTCTCTCTCGAATCAGTAGTGTGCATTTTTAACATTCGCGTTAAGTTTCCTTTTATTGAATGGCTCACTTTGGAGTCTGGATTGTCGTCTATTTAGACTTTTGGTAAATATAGCACTTTGGTAACAGATACTAGTGTTTTTTTAGCTTTCCTTTTTCTGGTGTTATATGCTATTTTGTGCAGAAAACAACCACTAATGGTCTTCTAATAGTAGTGCCATTGTAGCAAGCGTTTCAACAAAAAATCAATGTAGTTTGTTTAGACACAGAGACAAAGTCTTGTTTCTGGGTACGCTACAATCAGTCGTTTTTCTCGCCTTTCTGCTGATTTTGATCTTCGGAATCGGGTGTCCCTATATCATACTGTCTATGTTCGTGGGTCGGGTTTCCGGGCTTAGCTCTATATTGCTTTGTATATTCTTTATCTCAGATAAATTTCAAGTTTGAACTCGTTTTCAGGTTCTATTTATTCATGCTGATTGAAACACTATCAATCACATTGACAACTTTACCTGCTCATTACTCAATAGCTCAAAGTTACACAGTTGCTAATTTTTTATTGGTACATTGCAGATTTGCAGCAAGGGTTATTGAGAGTTATATATTCTTTCTCTTTTTTAAATAAATGTGAAATTCTATGTAAAACATTTGGTATTTCATAATTACAGTACAAAGAGAAAAAAACTTAAAAGCGGGTTTTGTCATTTTTTGTGATGTCTAGTTGTTTATATTATCTCTTGGTCAAACTGAGCATCATCTCCCACATCATGTTCCCATCGTGATTACATGCCCCAAGCCGATTTTTCTTAAAAATATAGTACTTATTTCGAACGTATTTGTTTGACCACTTATCATTGTTTTTTAAACACGAAGCGATACATACACACATGCTTA
Organism: Euphrasia confusa; assembly: GCA_954870475.1. NCBI lineage: Eukaryota > Viridiplantae > Streptophyta > Magnoliopsida > Lamiales > Orobanchaceae > Euphrasia > Euphrasia confusa. Next base: position 47,215,077 of record OX940949.1, on the reverse strand, counting down.
AGGGAACCCTAAAGATCCAGACTTGAGACCAGAAACTATGAATCGATCTTTCCTTCCAGTAGTAGGCACAACTCAATTACATGCAATTTACAAGTAGAATCTAAACAAGTAACCTGCAAACTACGACAACCATGTAAACCACACAAGCACAACTCAACATACAATCCACAATTAGAATCTGATGCGATTATACGAAAAGATTGTTTACTTCTTCCAAAGTATTATTTTATTTATTATTTTAATTTATTTTATTAGGGTTTTAGTACTTATTTATATTCCGTTATTCTCATTCAATTAGTCAGTTGTTTTTTATATGAAATAAAGAGTTTATCACTCTCAAGGATTTCTTGAGTTTTATCAAGTTTCGATATTCTTAGAAATTAACGATACTTTGAATTAATTAATTCTCGGGTATTCTCAGAATCAACGAGTTTTAATATTGTGTGTTTACGCTTCTGCCTGCATCAGTTGGTATTAGAGCCGGAACGATGCCTCCCCGTCGCCACTATGCTCGCGAAACCGCCGTTGAGGCCGCAGTCCGTCGCGACGCCGACGTCGCCGCCTTAAGCCACCAGATCGCAGCCCTTGCCGTAAAAATCGAGGAACTCCGCCTTATAATCACCATTAATGGTCTAACGAAATCTATCCCCGTGGCGCCGTTGGATCTTGACGATCCATTTTTCCTTTGTGATGATGTACCGATCTGGGATGACAATCCAATCTGGGATGTCGAGCCAATTTGGGACGCCGAGATCGCCGAGCCGATCTGGGATGACGAGCCAATCTGGGATGACGAGCCCGCTGAGCCAATTTGGGACGCCGAACTTACCGAGCCTATCTGGGACGCCAAGCCCGCCGAGCCGATATGGGATGACGAACCGATCTGGGACGACGAACCAATCTGGGACGACGAGCCGCTTCATCACGTCGCTGCCCCGACGCCGCATCCTCATGACGTTGCCTCTACCCAGCCTTCTACTTGTTAGCATATTTTTATATTAGTTATTATATTTATAGGATTATGGTTTACCTTTTATTTATAGGATTAGGGTTTACCTTTTGTTATGGCTATATAAAGCATCTCTCTTGTATATTTTAGATAACGCTTATTTTGTTCTAATACTACAAGTTTTCTACGTTCATCTTTTCCTTTAATCATTGTTCGATTATATAAATTCTAACATGGTATCAGAGCCAGCAATCATCTAAACCTCACTTGTTCGCGGATCTTGATCTTCTCCTTGAGGAAGAAAGAAGCGTGTTTCTTGAATTCAACAAAACCCGACGACGACGATGATGATCCGTTCATCGTACTACTACTACCTACGATCGACGACATGGTGATCTTGAAATTGGAACAAAAGTAAGAAAATTTAATTTCAAGAAAACAGAGGAAATCAAAGTCGTACACTAGTGTGTGATTTGATTTGTTAGCAGGTCGGAATAAGTAATTAATTAATTACTATTATAGCATGTGGGTCAACCTATTGGACTGATTCCGATCCACTCCCCTTTTCATACGTGAGATTTTTTGGGTCAATCGTGATCGTCCAACACACTCCTCTCAACTCTCATCGGACGCTGCCACGTTTTCTGTTCGTTTCGTTTAATTTTTTTTTTCTGATCGTTTCGGTTGTTGGCGTTTTCGTTTTCGCTTGTTTTCCAATGGCTCCTAGTGAGGACTCGTTGCAGTCAATTGGTGTTCGTTTGGATGGCAAAAACTATTCGTATTGGAGCTACGTTATGAAAAATTTTCTTCGCGGTAAAGAGATGTGGAAATATGTTTATGGGGTTGCTCAAGCTCCCAAAACAGGTACGGATAATTATGATGATTTGCTTGATAAGTGGGATTGTGCCAATTCCAAAATTATTACTTGGATCAATAATTCTGTCGATATTAAGATTGGTGTGCAATTGGCTAAATATGAAACTGCTAAGGAGGTCTGGGACTACTTGGGAAGGCTATTTATGCGCACCAATATATCTGTTCGCTTTCAGTTAGAAGGGAAAATTCGTGTTCTATCACAGAATGATCGCACCATTCAGGAATTTTATGCTGAAATCACTGCTCTTTGGGATCAGTTGGCTATGACAGAGTCTGCTGAATTAAAGGCCTTTGGACCTTATCTTATTCATCGGGAGGAATCGCGTCTTGTTCAGCTTCTGCACTCGCTTCGCCCAGAATACGAGCACTGTCGTGCTTCGATTATGCATCGTAATCCTTTGCCCTCTGTCGATTCAGTGGTTCACGAGTTACTAGCTGAAGAAACTCGTTTGAAAACGCAAACTGAAAAGGTACCAACCGCCCCTTCTGCATCCGTTTTGGCAGCACCATCTCAACAGTCTCGATCAGAAATATCATGAGATTTTAAATCACCCAAAACGCCAGTATTACACAAAAAATTTAAACGAGAGTGTGAAACATGACCAAGTCTAGAGTGCCATAAAAAATACTTAGAGGATGACTTGGTTAAATGAAAGGAAGATAAATCAACAGAGGTGGCAGCTGCATAGCCAGATACGATAACCCACTACGGGTTTGTCCGGTACCCAATGTGCGTTGCTGTCCACCACTTTTCTGTTGCTGAGACTTATCACCAGACGAGTTCTTCAAGGCTAATACAGGACACTGACTTATCCAATGTCCAGGCTTCTTGCAATAACGACATTCAACCTTTTTAGCAGTATTTGGTCGAACACCAAATTATTCTGTCTTAAGAGTCTTCGGTTCCACTTGCTTTGTTCTTCGTCCACATGTTGAACTGTCCAAACTTTCCTCTCGGGTTGCTATATGTGTTTTTCTTGGGTATGGTATAGGTCAAGAAGGTTATCGTTGTTATGATCCCTCCTCTAGAAAATTTTATGTGTCTCGCCATGTCTCCTTCCTTGAGCATATCCCCTTCTTTACCATTCCCTCCAGCACACACAACTTGACTAAATCTGATCTTATTCACATTGATCCCTTCCATTCTGACTCTTCACTTCCTACTACACCTATTGCTGACGATTCTCCGACCCCTGACACGGCTACCCAATCACCGCTTGTGACTACGGATCTTGCTGCGCCACGCTATCCAGTACGCATACGTAAGTCTACTCAGTTACCTGATTTTGCATACTCTTGTTATTCTAAGTCATTTGCGTCATTTCTTGTTTTCATTGATCCAATCTCTGAGCCTTCCTCCTATAAGGAGGCTGTCCGATCCCGTGATTGGCAAAATGCTATGGCTGAGGAGCTGTCTGCCTTAGACAAGACTGGTACTTGGGACCTTGTTGATCTTCCTGCAGGTAAAAAGGCTATTGGTTCTAGATGGGTGTACAAAGTTAAGACGAAATCTGATGGTTCTATTGAGCGATACAAGGCCCGCTTAGTTGCTAAGGGGTTTGCTCAAGAGTATGGTTTAGATTATGAGGAGACTTTTGCTCTGGTAGCCAAGATGACTTCAGTTCGTGTCCTCATTGCTGTTGCTTCTGTTCAACAGTGGCACATATCTCAGATGGATGTTAAAAATGCTTTTTTGAATGGAGAATTGAAGGAAGAAGTGTATTTGGTTCCCCCACCAGGCGTCTCTCATGCTCCAAGACAGGTTTGTCGCCTTAAGAAGGCGTTGTATGGCCTTAAACAAGCCCCTCGTGCTTGGTATGATAGATTTTCTCGAGTTGTGATTTCCCTTGGTTTTGTCTCTAGCCCTTATGACTCGGCTTTATTTGTTCGATCGACTTCTGCCGGCCGTGTTCTCCTTCTGTTATATGTTGATGATATGATTATTACGGGTGATGATGTTGATGGTATTGTGGGTTTGAAAGAAACCTTGTCCCGTTGTTTTGAAATGAAAGATTTGGGCCCTTTACGATACTTTCTGGGAATTGAAGTTGCCTCCTCTCCTCGAGGTTACCTCCTCTCTCAGTCCAAGTATACTGCTGATATTCTTCACCGTGCACGACTCACTGACACTCGCACCACTGACACTCCTCTCGAGCTGAACGCAAAGTATACTCTAGATGATGGCACTCCTCTGTTGGGATATGTCCTTCGATCCTACGTGTGCAATCGATAAAGTCATAAGGTCGTCTATGGATGTTTAAATAATTATTAGATAATATTTATTGCTGGGAGCAATATAATATTGATCGATAATTATACCTACAGGGTCACACACGAGCCGAAAATACGAACTATAAGTGTTTGCTAAAATGAGTCGATTTGGAATCGACAAATATATAAACTAGGTTTATATTCGATGTGATTTACGTACATGCATGGGATGCATGGCTTGCATGGAATGCATGTCACATGGTGTGACATGGCATGCCATGCAAGCTAATGGGACCACATCCAATGCAATGTGGCATGAGGATGTGGACATGACCATTCAACTTCACCATTAACACACCTTAATGTGTGATAATGATTCTACATCAATATCACCATAATGGGGGAGGTTACTTGGTGATTATTTCATGGTTTAATAGGTGAGAAAATGCTGATTTTCTCACCACAATATTCAGCTACGAAAATCACACCAAATAGAGAGAAAAGAGTTCTTGGAGAACCACTTCAATCTTACAAGCAAGCAAGTTCATTTTCCGGGTTCGTGTGCAACACGTAGAGACCGGGCCATTTGTGCGGCTTCAACATCCGGGCGATCCAAAGGAGTGACGAGGTCATTCCAAGGTGAACATTTCGAAGTGATCCATTGAGGTGGTTCAATCGACTCAACACAACCTCATCGACAACAACGAATCATTTCATCATCACATGTAAGAATTCGTTGATCTCTATATATATATATATATATTGGATGTATATATATATAAATATATGTGTGTCTATACATATTTGTGTGAACTAAGATCATGGCATAGTAGATCTATCGCTTTACACGCTTCCGCACACACGGTATATCGATTGGATCGGTATACCGGTACCTTCAATTGGTATCAGAGCCTAGGGCTCGTGCACACTTTTGTGTTGGACACGAAGGTTAAATCAACATAATTGGATTACTTGTTTATTTGAATCTATGTGATTAGATGTAAGGCCGGCCACCGATAGTGGTCGGGTGGATGAATCGTGTTTTTTACGTGTTGAATGGCCATAGTTTTGGAGGGCTGCGTCCCTTGGAATCTTTTGTAATAGATAGGTTTTTCTATTCAAAAATGTATTGTTCAATATGTAAGCTATGGATTTATCCATGTATCGGAGTTGGATTTCGAAGCCCAAGCGAAAACGAGAAGAAACGAAGCAAAACGGAGCGAAACGGACGAAACCGGGGCCACTGGAGCCAAACAGCGGGCGCTGTTGTGGCACCAGCAGCCGCTGGTACATGTTCGGCGACCGCCGTTTCAAAACAGCGGTCGCCGTTTGGGTCTTTTTGGGGCAGAATGTTGTCCCATGTTTTGTGCCTTTCCAGCGAGCGCGGTTTTGGAATCCGCGACCGTTGGAGTGTGTTCAGCGGGCGCTGTTATAGTAACAGTGACCGCTGTTCGTGGTTTTTGGGCACAAAATGATATTTGACCTAAACGGCGGGCGCGGAAAGGTGGTGGCGGGCGCAGATCTTCCATGAAGTGTCTCCAACCAGTTTTAATGCTTTATTTCATTTTGTTTGAGAGTTGTGAGGTTCTAGGGGCCTTTCAATACGTATTTATTTGCTTTGCTAGTTATAGGTTGTTTTATGTTATAAATGTTCAACTTACATATAAACGAACCTATGCATGCAAGTTCCCAAAATAATGAGTATAATGTCTTGTCCAAAAACATCACACTCATGAAGCCCTCGATCATAAGTTGGTAGGTCCGCCTCAGCGAGGTACTACTTGTTATCTTGGGATAAGTGGGAGTAAGGGTTAGACCCTTACACGTGAGTTTGGTTTTCTCATCGATAGATCCATTGCAGGCGTGGCTATCGAGACATGAGATGAGAATGGGACTCTCATCGACCAAGAGTGACATTAGATGTCATTGACATGGAATGTCTACCTATCTTGGATTTCTTAAGTGCGGACTCAGTCGGCTTAAGGATTCGGAATATGAGGGTCTTGAGATTGTTTTGTTCAAGGGAACAAAGATATTAGATATCGATTGAACAAAATAGAATAAATAAGTAGCTTGTTAGACAACCTTATTTGTTTAACGCTTTGTGAATGTTTACATACTTTATTTATCTTTCTTTTGTAGTTTATCATGTTAATTTCAACTCGATTCAAGTTTGGTTCAATTCTTGATTATGAAAAATTGAACAACATAAATTTTCTTGATTCACAACGTAATTTGAGGATGGTCCTCAAATAAGAAGACAATGAAAATGTGTTAGATAACCACATCCTAAGATATCATTGAACAACTCAATAGCATGTTCGGGGAATATGCTAAGATTGAGCGGTTCGGTATGACCAGGGTCATTGCTTCAGCTAGGCTGGAAAAATGGAAATCTATGGAATCACATGTGCAACAAATGATTGGATTATTTGCTTCAAGTGACCGCCTAGATTTTTCCTATGATGATTATTTGGCAACCGATTTCATACTTCAATTTCATGATGGTTATAATGCCTTTAGGCTAAAATTTCCATATGAATGGTTTGAAGAAATCGCTTCGTGAGCTCCACGGGATGCTCAAGGCTCCTGAGCCGGCGATAGAGAAGGACCCTAAGAGGGAAATTCTTATGATATGGGATAGGGTATTCAAAAGAGCATGGGCAAGAAGGCTACTAGGGTTCCTAGGGAATCTCAATGCGTCTAGTGCAAAAGTGTTGGACACTACTTGCAAACATATAAAAGTTCATATCTTATTCAATTTCAAAACAAATGCCTAATTTGTCTTTCATTTGATGGATTATAAGGTTAGGATTATTTACACCTCGGGGAGTGATTTAATCCAAAACACTTAAGTTCATCAATGACACAAATTAGAGATTTCGAGCCATTGGATGGCGTGAATCGATTGTCTGGTTGGCTCCCTCATATTTTATGAGAGATAGGGCTTCAATTGCATGATAATATCGCTGGTTAGAAAACTTCAATTTTTCACTTACGATTTATCACGTTTTGACATTGAGATAATTTTGAATGGAAATTTGAATGAGATTCAATTATTGGGAATAATTGAATTTACCCAAAGTTCAAAGAAGATGTGAAGAACGGGGTTGCTTCATCTTCAAGTATTAATGATATAGACATTAAACTTCACAAATTCTACTTCTTGGGTATTGGATGCCAAATGTGGTTCTCACATTTTATGTGGAGGAACTACATAGAAGTTTAAGTTTGGTGAATAGAGATGTCGATCTACGGGCAAGAAATGGAGCGAAGGTCGCTGCATTAGCCGTATGATCATATGATGTTGTTTTGCCTTAGGGCCCTGTTTTAGTATTATAACTATGTAATTTCGTACCTTCAATAAACAATGAATATTGGTTCAGTATTAGATACTGATGGATTAGTTTTTCACTATTAAATAGTTTGGTAACTATTTTAATTGTGAATTATTCTTTGTTTTGGTACGATTATTATATTGTTTATGTATACTTTAAACTTGACAAATCATATATATCATTAAGACCAAAGGCCAAATCGAATAAGTATCGATGAGACATAACTGAAACATTGTTGATTAGATCAAATCAAAATCTAAACATGTAACGAAGCTTCTTTTAGAAGGAATTTTAGAATCATTTGACTTGGAGTCATTTGATACATGTGAATGATGTGTGATTGAAAAGATAACAATGTCATCTTTCTTGGAGAAAGGAGAACATGTGAGTAATTAGGGATGATACATACTGATGTATGTGGAACCTATTAGTTCACAAGCACATGAAGGTTATGTTTCGGAAAAGAGAAAGCAAACTATATTAGATATAGTTCGACCATTCGATGAGAGGTCTAAATGAACTACTGGTCTCTTTTGGAAACACACAATTCTAGACTTCAACTTATACACTGAATAGGAAGCTGTCAAAAGCTGTTGATAAGACACCATACTAGGTATGGAAAGGGAGGGTCCCTAAATTGTTTTCATCAAAATTTGAGGTTCTAAAAGCTTCTCTGACGAGATTTATCTCTATAGAGCTTGAACTCAAATGGGATAAAAGTTTCTTTATGGTATCCATAAGAAACTCGAGGGTACAACTTCTACGATCTATCTGAGAACAATATTTTGTTGCTCGAGATAGTGATTTTCTTGAAAAGAGTTATCTTTCCTAGAAATTCAGTGGGAGCTCGGTTGTCTTGAACGAGGTTCAAGTGAAACAACTAATGATGAATACTCAAGACTGGGTTGAGAGTATTCTTATGGTTTTGGAAACCATACCAGTCCTCGTAGGTCCGAAAGGCATAAATCTATCTCTATTATTCAAATACTTAGATATTGTGACCAATGAGAGATATGAATTCATGCTTTTGGAAAGCGGTGAACCTTCGACCTAATTCCAAGCTATGACGAGTCCAGCTACTGAAAATTGGCATGGTGCCATGAAATCTGAGATGATATCAATATCTGATAATCAAGTTTGGAACTTGATATATTTGCATCACAGGGTTAGACCCAATGAATGCTAATAGATCTTTAAGATCTAAACAGACAGATGGAAAACCTAGGGTTTTCAAAGCAAGGTTGATGGTAAAAGTTTTATTCACGAGGTGGATTATGGAAAAACTTTCACCAATTGCTTTGATTAAATCATTCAGATTATCTTAGCCATTACTACTCATCTTGATAATGAGTTATGGTAATATTGGATGTTAAAACTAACTTCTTGAATTGGATTCTAGAAGAGGCTGTGTTTTAACACAGCCAAAGAGTTTTATCGATCTTAATAAGGCTGAGAAATTATGCAAGCTTATAGTTCTATTTATGGAATAAAGAATGCATATCGGAGTAGCAATCTTCAGTTCAATGAATCCATACTGGGATTTGGATTTCAGAGGAACTCGGAAGAGTCTTGTTTTACAAGAAGATCAGTGGGAGTTACGTTGTATTAATTGTGTTGTATGTCGGTGACATACTCCTTATTGGAAACAATGTTTCTATGCTTAATTCTATTAAAGAATGGCTTGGGAATTGTTTTTCAATGAAGGATCTTGGAGAAGCACAGTACACATTGGGCATCAAGATCTGTCGGAACAGATCGAAAATGATGTTTGGACTTAGTCAAGTGACCTATTTTGATAAGGTACTTGATAAGTTCAGAATGAAAGACGCCAAAAAGGGTCTCATTCCAATTAGTCATGGCACATCTCTTAGCAAGATGCAAGGCCCTACGGGACTTGATGAGCAAAAGAGAATGGAAAACATTCCTTATGCTTTGGCAATAGGGTCTATAATGTATGCCATGATATGTACACGACCGGACGTATCGTATGCTTTGAGCATGACGAGTCTGTTTCAAGGAAATCCAGGTGAGGCGCGTTAGACTGCGACCAAGAATATTCTTATGTACCTTAGATGGACAAAAGAATTTCGTTGTCTTTGGAAGACAAAAAGAGTTGATATTAACAAGCTGTTTGAATGCTAACTTCAAAACAAACTAAGATAATTTCCGATTTTAATCTGGTTATATCTTTTGTCTGGTTAGAGGTGATATTTGCTGGAATAGTTCCATGCAATGCAATATAGCTGATTAAACTACAAAAGCTGAGCACAGTATTGCATTGGATGCAGTAATGTTGGCAGTTAGGATTTGAAAGTTCTTGAATGAACTAGGTGGCGTAACTAGCTCAGCCCATCCGATAGTTCTCTATTTATAGTAGAGTTATCGCGCAAGCCAATGAGCTAGGAAGCACCACAAGTCTAAAACTGGTGCTTAGGAAGCACTACAAGTCTAAAACTGGTGCTCAGGAAGTTCCACATTATCTGGGAGATAGTTTTGTGGAGACATCGAGATAATAAAGTTGCAACTTTTGGTAAGGTTGCAAACCCGCTTTCTAAACCTCTCTAGCAGTTTAAGCTTGAGGCTTTCACGACTGCAATAGAGATCAGACATCTTAGAGATGGGTTGTGATTCTATTACTGTATTAGATACTTTTGGAGATTTGGTAGACATTCACTAATATGTATAATACATATTTCTTCATATAAATATGGTTTAATTTATATGAATTGTCCAAATGATGAAGTAATATCGATTGGGATATGAGGTCGACTTACCGCATAATGAAGTCCCAATGGTTGAACTGATATGCTTGAATCATATGCTTGTTCCTAGTTCGTATAATCGAGTACGGACAAACCGATAATACAAAGAACTAGATTGTAATGTGTACTATAGCGCCGCTTCATGGGATAGTGATGTGGGACATCAAGTACAATTACATAGATATTAGCTGGGAGCTAATGATCGAACAGACCCGACTGGAATAGTATTTAAGATTTCGAGTCATAATACTATTTCATTGACTGTCGAGCAATTTCCTCTGACCTGAGTAGTCCAGAGTAATTCCATTGTAAAATGGTGTACTTTGATACAAGTAAACGCCTTTCGTAAAAGGAGGTTATAAAACTTGTTATTGGGTATATCAGGAAGCAAGTGGGAGAGCTTGGATTGACAAGATGGGATTGTCCTCCATTTTATAATGGGATACATGTCTTACCGGCCACTTGGAGAGTCGAGACTGTGGAAAATACGTGGCCACGTCCAGATTCGTATCATAGTGATAAATCTGGTTTTACAGTCTGTCTCAAAGTCCAAGAAAGGTTTGAACCGATTGAGGATGACTCAAGTCTTGCCTCAAGTTCAAATTTAGACATAAAGTGACAACAGGAAATTGGCAGCACACTGGCTCTGAAGGCCAAGTGGGAGATTGTTGGGATATGTCCTTCGATCCTACGTGTGCAATCGATAAAGTCATAAGGTCGTCTATGGATGTTTAAATAATTATTAGATAATATTTATTGCTGGGAGCAATATAATATTGATCGATAATTATACCTACAGGGTCACACACGAGCCGAAAATACGAACTATAAGTGTTTGCTAAAATGAGTCGATTTGGAATCGACAAATATATAAACTAGGTTTATATTCGATGTGATTTACGTACATGCATGGGATGCATGGCTTGCATGGAATGCATGTCACATGGTGTGACATGGCATGCCATGCAAGCTAATGGGACCACATCCAATGCAATGTGGCATGAGGATGTGGACATGACCATTCAACTTCACCATTAACACACCTTAATGTGTGATAATGATTCTACATCAATATCACCATTATGGGGGAGGTTACTTGGTGATTATTTCATGGTTTAATAGGTGAGAAAATGCTGATTTTCTCACCACAATATTCAGCTACGAAAATCACACCAAATAGAGAGAAAAGAGTTCTTGGAGAACCACTTCAATCTTACAAGCAAGCAAGTTCATTTTCCGGGTTCGTGTGCAACACGTAGAGGCCGGGCCATTTGTGCGGCTTCAACATCCGGGCGATCCAAAGGAGTGACGAGGTCATTCCAAGGTGAACATTTCGAAGTGATCCATTGAGGTGGTTCAATCGACTCAACACCACCTCATCGACAACAACGAATCATTTCATCATCACATGTAAGAATTCGTTGATCTCTCTCTCTATATATATATATATATTGGATGTATATATATATAAATATATGTGTGTCTATACATATTTGTGTGCACTAAGATCATGGCATAGTAGATCTATCGCTTTACACGCTTCCGCACACACGGTATATCGATTGGATCGGTATACCGGTACCTTCATCCTCTACAAGATCCCACTCTGTATAGGTCCATTGTTGGTAGTCTTGTTTATTTGACGATCACTCGCCCTGATATTGCCTATGCTGTTCACATTGTTAGTCAGTTTGTTTCAGCACCCACGACTGTACATTGGGCTGCTGTTGTGCGTATTTTACGTTACCTACGGGGATCTCTTTATCAGAGTCTTTTGTTTCCATCCACTTCTTCATTGGAGCTTCGTGCCTTTTCTGATGCCGATTGGGCTGGTGATTCGACTTCTAGGAAGTCCACTACTGGGTTTTGTATTTTTCTTGGTGATTCTCTTATTTCTTGGAGAAGTAAGAAACAAGCTGTAGTTTCCCGTTCATCCACCGAGGCAGAGTATCGTGCTATGGCTTCCACTACGGCTGAGATTATATGGTTGCGCTGGTTACTGGCTGACATGGGAATCACTCTTACTGACCCCACACCTATGTACTGCGATAATAAGAGTGCCATTCAGATTGCTCACAACACGGTGTTTCATGAGCGCACTAAACACATTGAGATTGATTGTCATTTCACTCGGCATCATTTGGATCACGGAACCATTTCTCTATCGTTTACTCCGTCGTCCTTACAGCTGGCTGACTGCTTCACGAAGTCTCATTCTGTCAGCCGTCATAGATTTTTCATTGACAAACTCTCGATGCTTCTTGCTGTACCATCGTGAGTTTGAGGGGGGGGGGGGGGTGTTAGCATATTTTTATATTAGTTATTATATTTATAGGATTATGGTTTACCTTTTATTTATAGGATTAGGGTTTACCTTTTGTTTTGGCTATATAAAGCATCTCTCTTGTATATTTTAGATAACGCTTATTTTGTTCTAATACTACAAGTTTTCTACGTTCATCTTTTCCTTTAATCATTGTTCGATTATATAAATCCTAACACTACTGCCCTTGCGACGTTGCCTCCAGTCGCTGCCCTGGCGTTGAATTTTGATATCGTTGCCCGTGCACCACATCACCATGTTGTTGCCTTTACGCAGCTTTCTAAAGTTGTTGCCCCTGCGCCGATTCTTCCAGTCACTACTCATGCGCCGCCTCAACAAGTCGATGCCCCTGCGTCAAGTCAATGTGTCATTGTCTTTGCGCTGCGCCGACGATTTATTTTTTATCCCGGCATCTTCGTGCTCGATTTTCAGGTTCGCGGTCGAACCTTCTCCTAGAGGAGGAGAATGATGCAAATACGAAAAAATTGTTTCTTTCTTCCCAATCTGTATTATTTTATTTATTATTTTAATTTATTTTAAGGTAGCGCTATTCGAACCCCAATTTCCTCTAAGTACACCACCACGTATTAATAATTTTAATTATTTATTATTTTTATTTAATACACCATCTAATCTTCCTAATTTGTCCTTTATAATTATCAATACATTTTATTAGGGTTTATATATATATACTTTGCGAGAGTTTGAGAGGGCAAAGATTCTGTGCCCGGTGCCCCTATTTGCCGTTACGGAGAAGGTAAAGCGGCGGATGCTGTCCTCCACCACGCAAGCCACCATCGAGGTAAATTCCCTCTACGAGGATTTGGACTCGGTCGAGAAGTTCGTCGGAGACTCGAAGATCGACAAGTTCTTCGTCCACGAGATGATTCTGGTCGGCTGGTCGGCGGGTTAAGGAGCTGCTGCTGCTCAACGTCACCCCTTTCTCGCTTGGCCTCGAGACGCCGGCGGAACCATGACGATCCAAATAAAAATGAATTAAACACGGCAATACCGACAAAGAACAATAAAAGCAAAGATGTTACAATTAGAGAATAAACTAATTGCCTTTCAAGAAAGTAAGCAATCGACTACTGGTCATTAGATGTAGAAATTAAGGGGAAATTGACAGTAGGAGAAGATGAAACTTTTTTGTTTTTGCTTCTGGGAACAAAAAAATCTTTTCAAACAATTAAATTCAATTAATTAAATCCAGATTTGTATCCTAATTATAAAGGGTAAATTAGAAACATTAAGGGGTGTGTTAAGTAAATATAATAAACAATTAAAATTATAAATACGTGGAGGTATACTTCGAGGAAATGGGGGTGCGTTCAGTACTTATGTGGAGGTGTACTCAAGGGCGGATCTAGGGGGTGGCCAGGCCGGGCTTTAGCCCGCCCTAATATATTTGTGTCTACTAATTTTTTCAAAGAAACTTGGTAGTTCAAGTGGTAAGCCTCCTAACTTTCTCTTGAAAGGTCAAGAGTTCAATTCCCATGAAGCCCACTTTTGAGCCTTTTAGCCCCCCTAATTTTTTTTGATCATTTTCCCTTTAGTTTTTGCCCCCCTCGAATTTCTATTCTAGATCCGCCATTGGGTGTACTTAGAGGAAATGGAGGTGCGAATAGCGCCACCCTTTATTTTATGGAAGTGTACTTAGAGGAAATGGAGGTGCGAATAGCGTCACCCTTTATTTTTAGGCTCCGTTTATTTACACCTCCACAATTACTGTACACACCCCTAAATAAATTTTTCTCTTTTATTTATTAATTTAATAATTAAACAATTCTTGAAATACCATTTTTAACCTTGTCTAATTAAAATAATATCATCTTCTTCCCCAAATTGTCAAATCTCATACGGAGTATTCTTCTTCGGGCGAGTGACGGGCAAATCTCATAATCTTCTTAGGAGAGAGGGAGAATGAAAACGGTAGGAGAGGATCGACCGATAGAGATCTTATGGGAAAGGCAGTGTCCGTATGTTCTATCCGAAAAAGCGGCGGTGGTCTCGATGGGGACGATAGACATTGAACTACGACGGGAGTTTGTTTTCTCAGGTGAAGCTTTTGGTGGCGCGACGGAGCACTAACATAAGACGGATACCGTCGGTTTGGTCAACTGGTGGTCGACGACTGAGGTGTATCGTCGACATCGTGAAGGCGGTGATTTGTAGGACAACGGTCGAATGTTCTTCGGTTAGATATTGGCGGCTCCGAAAAGGGCGAGAGTGTCTGGGATATTCACCGGCGATATGAACCTTGAACGAAAGGGGAGGGCGGAGGAGAGACGGAAGCGGCGCTGACGTTGAGTTGAAAAACAAATTAGGGTTTTGGCTTAAAAGTTTGTATGAGTTGCGCACAAAATTGATCAGCTAATCCTCCGCTGCCTTCGTCATTCTCTCTCACTTTTCCTTTGGTTTTTTTCTCGCCGGAAGAAGAACATGAGATTTGCAGCTTCGAAGGAAGAAGTAAGAAGATATACAGTAGTTAATATTGTCTAATATTTTTTTTATTAAATAAGGGTAATTATGGTATTACAAAGAGTGTAATTATCAAAATTATAAATAAAAGAAAAAAAATATATTTAGGGGGTGTGTTCAGTAACTCTGGAGGTGTAAATAAACAGAGCCTTATTTTTATTTTATGGAGGTGTACTTAGAGGAAATGGAGGTGCGAATAGCGTCACTCTTTATTTTATTAGGGTTTCAGTACTTATTTATATTCCGTTATTCTCATTCAATTAGGCAGTTGTTTTTTATATGAAATAAAAAGTTTATTTGTTTTTTATATGAAATAAAAAGTTTATCTCTCTCAAATATTGTGTGTTTACGCTTCCTCCTGCATCAGAATCTAAACAAATTTGCTTTGAAACAAATTTGCTTTGAAATAGTTACGGCATGAACTAATTAACTTTAATCGTATTAATATAATAGTATCATAAGTAAAACATTCTTTGTGAGTTCATCACATATTCCAAAATTTTAATAGGATAAAATATTATTATATCACAATAAAAATCCTAACATATTTAATTATTTTAAAATAAAAATAACTGGAATTACATATATTTTTGTAAAACTAAAAATATTTTACGCTACAAGAATTTCCAAACCCTAATAGGAATTCTGAATTGAAGTAAAATCAGTTGTACCTAATCAAGTCATTAATACACCTAATCATGAACTAATAAATCATTAACAACAATTAGTAGCGAGGCCCGGCCGTGTGGGCCACCGTGCAATTAAAAGTATCCAAGCCCAATTTAAAGATTAAAACTGCATTGACTTTCTTCTCATCCTTTTGTTTTGTCTTCATGTTCCTTAATAGGGTTTATTCTTGGCTACCCATGGGGTACTACCCTCCCCCATGGAGATCATGCCAAGTGTAAACACTAATACATCATCAATGATTTTGATTTAAATCATGTGTTAGTGTTTTTACACTTGGCATGATCTCCATGGGGGAGGGTAGTACCCCATGGGTAGCCAAGAATAAACCCCTTAATAGTATAACAAATTAGCCCATAACTTGGCTAATTCGATGCTGGGATTGTGGTTTGTGCCCGCACTCCCTTGATGGCTGACACGTGACCTCCCACTCACTAGTTTTTTTTTTAATTTATTTTATACTCATTTTTTCAGTTTTTCTTATTTATTTTATAATAGATATATACTATAATTTTATGTCAATAATTATTATAAATTTACTTCGAATAAATAAATAATTATTTATTTATTAAAAATAACTATGTTTATAATAATTATAAATATACATTTATTTATTTAAATAAATAATTATACAAATAGTATATATTTAATATGAATCTTTTTTTTTTGAATTTATATATTTGTATATTTATACAAATAATATATATCTTTTTTTTTAATTTTTCAATTTAATATGTATACTTTTACAAAATGAAATAAATATTTTATTTTATTTATTTTAAAATATAATTTTAACTTAATTTTTAATATATATTTTTAATTTTATACACAAATGCTTTATATTTTAATTTTAATTTTTTTATATTTTTTATTTTTTATCAAACAATTCAAAATTAAATATATATATATATATATATATATATATTAGAAAAAATGTAAACGGGTTAGTCCAAAACCGGAAAAACAACAAAAGCGGAAAGTAAGAAAAACGAAGATGTTGCTGCCGAGGCGCTTGCACTTTCCGCAAGTCAGTAAAGCCCCGTGTATGCGACGGTTTACAGGCTTCCTGACCCCAAAGATACAACGGCGAAGGGGATCGAACTTTTGCACACTGAATCGAACCCTCGGTTTGAATGGAAACAGTGAGAACTGAACACACAATGCAAATGAGATGATGGTATGATGGGCAGGAAATTTCGTGCGTGAAATGAATGCATGTATCGTCTTTTTATAGACTGCACTCAAGGGGAGTTACACACCACACCACTACCCCGGTGGTTATTGGTAAGTGCATGTGCAGTTCCATGCGAGTGGAGGAGACCACTCCATTCAACTGGGTCGAATAAACGAGCCCAAACCATCATTGGAGACCACTCCATTCAACTGGGCCGAATAAACGAGCCCAAACCATCATTCGGACCGTGTCCAAGCCCAGAGTCCAATTGACCAAATCACCAAGGAGTCAGGACCAAGCCCAGGCCCAGGCCCGCGCGTGTGGCCCTTGCCATGTACCGCTAGGGGTGCATGGACTTAGTCAACTTGTTGAACACTCATACTCTCTTATCAAATATAAAGAGAAATGACTTTTGATATTCTTTCTATGTGGGATAACATATTTCCCATTAAAATAATAATTGCTTCCATTTACCAAAGTAGTGTTTATGGCAAACTTTAAATATTTATTTCTCATAAATATTTATTTCTCACTCACCGATTAACGGATTTTGACGAAATAAAATACCACGATTACCTCGTAACACGGAGATAATAATTGTAACGATTAAATTCGAAATCGAATACATTTTTATTGCCATAAAAATTACATAACTTGGTCAAAATACAAATGAATTATTTAAATGTTACAAATAATTCCAACAATATATATATATATATACTCTGTTTTATTGCATATATATTTAGAACGAAAGAGTAAATAAATAATTTTATGTTTCTTGTGTCCATTATACAGTATGTTTACAAAGACTACACGATTAAGCAATTAATTTACTCATTTTTATTTTTTTATATTTTTTTATTTATTTTTGTTGGATTAATGACTCAAAACATAAAAGGTGAACAAAATGAGTGTGCACGGTGACAAGAAAATAGCAAATTGTACAGTTTGTACTAACATTTATCTCTTCTTGCTGTGATGAGTTTCAAAAATAACAATAATTCAATTTTTTACGGTTTTTCTAAAATATTTTAAATTTAATTTGTTTTCAACTATTTTTGGAATTTAATTGCGTTCAATATACAATAATGTTTTTGAAATTTTCTTATATTAATTTTAAAAATACAAAATAAATAAATTATACATAAATTTATTAACTCACAAAAATTTTATTTTTGAATAATTATTTATTTTAAATAAATAAATGTATATTTATTATTATTATTAACATTTAATTATTTTTAATAAATAAATAATTATTTCTTTATTTAAAATAAATTTATAATAATTATTTTCATAAAATTATGTACAGCGTACCTTAATATCTATAATGTAAAGAAACATAAAATAAATTAAAGAAATGAGCAACAACAAAAATTAAAAAGACTAGTGGGTGGGAGGTCACGTGTCAGCCATCAAAGGGGTGCGGGCACAAACCACACTCCCTCTAACTTTAACTAGCATATTTTTCTTTTTAATTCTTTTTTTTTAATAATACACATTTTATAAATAAAATATATTTTTACAATTTTATTCTCTTAATACAAATTTATTTACTTTATAACACTACTTTTTTACCTATTTACTTTATTACTTAAATATCAATATCTATTATACCCCTACTTTATACAGTATTATAAAACACACAAAAATCATTTTTTCTTAATTCCCGTACAATTTTCTCTATGCACGCCACAATGTTAAGGGATGAAAGGAGTAACTAATTATAACTCCAAAATAGACTAACTTATACGTTGCAATGAAAAAATAACCAACAATTTTGAATCCAAACTTTTATATATACCACAAAATAATAGTAAGAGACACTTTGTGTTTAAAAAAAATGATCTACTTTCTTTGTATTACAAAAAAATAAATCATTATTTTTATAATAAAAACAAATAATTATATTAAAGTAAGAATCTAATCATATATGGAGTATTGATCAAATTTAGATGTTCAAAATTCAAATAGTTGATAGTATACCATATTATCGTACAAAACAAATTAAAATATATAGTATCTCAATTAAAATTTTATGTTTTATTTGAAATTAAAAGTGTGTGAATGAAGATTCATACTTTACTCATGAAAGAAGATGACCTTTACTAATAAAAAAATTATTTTAAAATTAATTGGTAATAGAAATTATTATTTAACATTATAAGACTATTCTTTTATATATATATATATATATATATATATATATATATATATATATATATATATATATATATATATATATATATATATATATATATATATATATATATGAATTTAATGTGATGCAACTTAATAATAAGCATTACAACACATTTAATTACTATATTGATAATTAATATTAAAAATAGGACCCACTTACTATTCTTTTCAACATACTAGTAACATGGAGTAAATAGCAAAAAGGCAAAAGTTTTTTATTTTTGGGTAAATGATTTGAAATATGAGGAGAGAGAAAAAAAAAGATTTAATGCGGTTGCGTTTCACGCGCGCGAGAAGAGATTGTAAGATGTGGCCTCTTTTAGGACAAAAAAATATTTTAGTCCAAGAGATTTATCAACCATAAAATGCGGTGATATATGAAAAAAATAAAATACGATCAGCGAAATGCGGTCCAAATGAAATTCAAATGTAAATTCGGTCCAAATGAAATTCAAATTCATATTAAATTCACGCGTCTTGCGAGTAAAGGCAAAAAAAAAAAAAAAGCAGTAGTGTGAGCGCCGAGCGGTAGTAGTAGTACATGAAGTCCGTGTAAATTAGTCATACCAGTCGTCGTCTTCTACGCTGTAGAGAGAGAAACGGATATGGGATATCGCCGCCTGTAGAGAGAGAAAGTACACGTTTAATTTTATATCACCGGCGCCGGACAACCCGTTGCTAACTTGCGCCGCTCGTAACTAATGTTCCGGTAATACTCTTTTTTCTTTAATTTTTTTTCAATCAATCGGTCTGTTCATGTATGCGCATTTCAATTTGGACTTTCGATTGTTGAGCTTACGGATTGAGTTGCTACGTTCGTTTTAAATTGGGGATTTTTTTTCCAATTATTTCGATTTCGTATATAGGTTTTTCTGAATTGAATTTCACCCAATTCGAATAGCAATGGCCGGCGACAACGGAGAAGTCAACGCGCAGAGATTTCAGTCTTCAATCGGAACGTCATCGTCTTCGCTCCCCAAGCAGCAGCATCCTTTCCTGATGAACCAGCTGGACATACCTCACCTGAACACGACCCAGTTCCGCGGCCAATTTCGTCCGGTCGAGAATACCGGGAGAAGGTCCGGCATTCCTCCCTCTCACCCCCAAATCCCTCCGGTCTCCCCTTACTCGCAGATCCCCGTTAATTGGTCCGGAAACCAGCAACCAGGGTTGCAGAATTTCAGCAGCACCAGCCCGGGCCCGTCTCACAACAGGTCGCTGTCGCAGCCTGCCTTCTTCGCCCTTGATTCACTGCCCCCTCTAAGCCCATCCCCTTATCGTGAGCTGCCTTCAAACTCAGTTTCCGACCAACAGGTGTTAGCCGATGTCTCGATGGAGGACATGGACGGGAGCTCGCACTCGTTATTGCCCCCTTCCCCTTTCATGAGGGGTCATAATAATTCGAGCCTTCCTCCTCGTAAGGCTCACAGAAGGTCCAACAGTGATATCCCGTATGGATTCATGTCTATGCCGTTGAGAAGCCCCACTGCCTTGGATAGGTCAAGAGAGAATACAGGAGCCCAGCCCGTGCAGTTAGTTAAGAAAGAGACGAGTTGGGAAAAAGGCAGCGAGACCAATGCGGAAGGAATGGGGGGGAGAAAATCAGAAGGGGAAGTTGTAGATGAGTTATTCAATGCTTACATGAATTTGGAAAACATAGAGGCGTTTAATTCGTCAGGTACTGAAAATCGAGAGGATTTGGATAGTCGAGCTAGTGGTACCAAGACGAATGGAGGTGACAGTAGTGATAATGAGGCGACTAGTAGTGTCAATGAAAGTGGGAACACTTCACAAAGGAGGGAAGGGCTTAAAAGGAATGCCGGGGAAGATATTGCCCCTACCACTCGGCACTATAGGAGTGTCTCCATGGATAGTTTTATGGGGAAGATGAATTTTGGAGATGAGTCGCCCAAAATGGCCCCGTCCCAGGGACCCCTTCCCGGCCAGCTCTCCCCGTCTAATTCAATGGATGCGAATTCGAATGCTTTTAGCTTAGAGTTCGGCAATGGTGAGTTTACCGGCGCCGAACTGAAGAAGATCATGGGGAATGAGAAACTTGCTGAGATAGCACTAAGTGATCCAAAGCGAGCCAAAAGGTACAATATATCAACTGTTCTGTTTTTTTTTTCTGTGGTGTTTTACACTATAGATAATGTATATAACTGAATTTGGTTTGTTTTCAGGATTTTAGCCAACCGGCAGTCGGCTGCTCGGTCAAAAGAGCGAAAGATGAGATATATAGCAGAGCTTGAGCACAAAGTCCAGACATTACAGACTGAGGCAACCACATTGTCGGCTCAACTTACTCTGCTTCAAGTAAGAGTTGGCTTATAATTTGGTCTTGGTGAATAGTTACACTGTCTTGCTTTTAAATTTTAATGTATTGATAACATTTTTCTGTTTTGTATATTTAGCGAGATTCTGCTGGATTGTCTAGCCAGAACAACGAGCTGAAGTTTCGTTTGCAAGCCATGGAACAACAGGCTCAACTCCGAGACGGTATGCATGTTTTGTATTTATAATCTCTCTCCTTCTTGATTGCGTAGCCGAATTTATTTTGCACAGTATCTGCTTGCGAATATTGTTATTCATATGAAGAAAAGGGATTTGACGCTGAGCACGAGGCATACAGCTTACTTATATCCAAAGGAACGCAAAATTCCTTTTTACTATTTTCTTCAAAGCACATAATTGAGTTAGATGACCAGCTTCTTGTCTGAAAACCATCACTACATATTAGGTAGGCATTTAACTATTATGCTTGAACACCTAATCCCCTTCCAAAGAACGAGCAATGCAACATACACATACATGCATCATTTGCAATAATTCGACCTGTATTATAAGCATCTTGAGTGTTCTGTCTTTAATGAGTTTGTTATCCGTCTTGAAGATACAAATATTTATTCCTGGCCAATGCGACTGTTGATCTTAATTGCTCTATCTGTGAAATCTTGAAGACATAAATAGACAACAAACACACACAGACACAATCATAACTCTTCACTTTCTTTATTTTTATGATTCGAGAAACTTGATAGTAGTATTTAACATGGAATGATCAAATCATCATCATACATTTTCCTCAAAACTATTCTCCCACTCACAACCTTTTCCACATATTTACAATTATGAATCATATAGTATTTTCACTTAAGATCTACGGAGTACTTTCTTCATTACATTTCCATCGCATATCTAACCATATTCTTAAAATTCATTTTTTCCCATCACTCTTCTCCACGAGCGAAATGTGATGATTTCCAACATCTTTTTCCTGGGTAATTTCCGGTCTCTACATTGATGAATTCAAATTTTGCTTTTATGTTTTTTTTTTGTGGACAGCATTGAATGAAGCACTTACAGCAGAGGTACAACGCTTGAAGATTGCAACCGCTGAACTAAGTGGGGACACCTCAAAGTTTCAGCAACTTTCGATTAGCCCCCAAATGTTCCAGTTACGCCAGCAGCAGGCAAATCAAATCAACATGCATCAAATGCAACAGCAGCAGCAGCATCAGAAGCAGCAGTCTCAGCAATCGAACAGCAAAGGCTCCGCGAAGAATGAATCGAACAAATAGCTTTTGGGCTGCCCACAACAAACCCTACATCAGCAAAGAAAATCGTATATTAAAAAAAAGCAATAGCTTTTGATGGCTCCTTTATTCGGTCTATATAATTTTTTTCTCACATCGGAGTTTTTCCGCTTGATTGCATTCATTCATTAGTTATGCACCTTCAGACGCAAATACATTTGAAGTGCCGAGTAATGTTCTACTGTATTCGCATGCCGTGTTTAGTTGTAAACAAACTGTAGTATCTTTAAGCATTGAGGTTATGCTTTAGGTAAGAAAATATTTATGTCATGGATCAGTCTGTTTTGTAACTTTGTTGGATCAAATGTTCTATCAGTTGCCATATTTCTCTTTCTGTTTTTTCTTGTATTCCTTTTTTATGTTTGTATTCTCTTAGATGCAAAAGAGTTATCTGTATTCTATTTTATTTTAGTTTTGGGTATAAAATAAAACTTGGGGAATATTGTAAATAAATAATTATATTGTTGATATCAAGATATCAATTACTACAAATACAATCACCTGTTTTGACATGTACACTCCATAACTACTTTGCCTATAATGTCATTAACAAGCTAACTTATATTAACAATGTTTAATATTATAACACAAGTCAGGATGGCCGAGTGGTCTAAGACGCCAGACTCAAGTTCTGGTCCTCGTAAGAGGGCGTGGGTTCAAACCCCACTTCTGACAATTTTTTTTACCTTTTTTTGGTAACCAATCGATTTTCCTCTCTCTTTTTTTTTTTTCTTTTTCCTCTCTTTTTTTTATCGATTTTCCTCTCTCTTTTTTTTTTTTTTCCTCTCTTTTTTTTTTCTTTTCTTGGTAACAAATACAATTTTATTCTACTATTTTTTTCCTTTTTTGGTAACCTTTTTTTTATCGATTTTCCTCTCTTTTTTTTTTTTTCTTTTTTCTCTTTTTTTTTTCTTTTCTTGGTAACAAATACAATTTTATTCTACTATTTTTCTCCTTTTTTGGTAACCAATTCATTTTCCTCTTTTTTTTTCCTTTTTCCTCTTTTTTTTTTTCCTTTTCTTGGTAACAAATTCAATGTCCTCTCTGATGCCTACTAACATGACACTACATGTTGGGTCTTGATTTTGGATTGGAGACTTGGATAGATAATTGAATCACGTTGAACACGCGTTTTACTTAAAGAGTATTTCGACTTATACTGTCCATGTTACATGAAATCCCTTCGAGAATAAGACAATATCACACTTGATTTCTTAAGCTTAGTGACTTAGCGGAAGCTTAATAATCAAGATTAAAACTCGTTGATTCCGTAGAATACCGAGAATTAATTAAAACATCAAGATTCGTTGATTCTACTTATTGTTCCGTATCACTTCTATATGACTGTGCACCCCTTACTTATCCAACTCATTGTTTCTTACACTTCTATATGACTGTGCATCCCGCACTTCCAAGGTGATGTTATAATAATTTAAGTTCAACACAAAATTCTTGAACGATTCCAAACACATTAAATGAAGATTTCACTTAAATTACTAACACTATGCGTAGAAATGTTACTCGCTCCGTCCACACTGATGGTTCTGTCCACACTGATGGTTCTGTAATTCTGTTGTTTAGGGTGTTGTGAGTCATTTCATCCATTATTTTTTCTTCTCTTTCTTCTTTCTATATCACTGGGTTTTCAAGTTTTTCTTCTCTTTCTTCTTTCTATATCACTGGGTGTTCAAGGTTGTGCTGATATTACATGTGTGTGAGAAGGCAATGTGCACCGAGATTTTGAAGGTTTCTAAAAGCTCTCTTCTAGGATACTACACAGTACACACATTGTTATATAAATATGTAGGTGCAGACAATGCAATTTTAATATCTCTTGGTAATTTGAGTTTCAAAGTCTAAAACAGATCTGAATCCCATGCGAATGGAAAGGTGTTGTGTAAGCCTCTTCTATACAGCAGTCACTCACCAATGACTATCTCCTCCTCATCTATGTATTGCCAGATAATGAGAGCTTCTCATTCTCATACATAACCACTCTTCGTTGGTGTTGATAAGAAAACTGCTTTTGTTTGCATCAAACATCAAATTATAAGAAAATGAAGACAGTAAAAAAATAATCATTTGAGAAAATCACATAAAACATAGTACCAAAATTGTCCTATGAGCAACAACTCAAAAAATCAAACCCCCTCAATACAGTACTTACCTTTGTCAGTTCAAAACCCAACCCCCATCAATACTAGTCTCCATACTCCCACTCAAGCCATCATCCACAAAATCCCCAACCCTCTTCACCTTCCCAGTCGGCTCCACCGGATACTCCCCGGAAAAACAAGCATAGCAAAACTTGTTCGACTCATCCCCCAACAAACCCTGCAACCTCTCCATGGGCAAAAACGCAAGCGAATCCGCACCTATAAACTTCCTAATCTCCTCCACACTCATCCTATTCGATATCAACTCATCCGTGCTAGGTGTATCCACCCCGTAATAACACGACCCGATAATCGGAGGGCTAGCAATCCTCAAATGCACCTCCTTCACTCCCGCTTCCCTCAACAGCCGAACAATCTTCAAACTAGTCGTGCCCCTCACAATCGAATCATCCACCACCACCACTCTCTTCCCTTCCAGCACCGCCTTCACAGGAGACAGCTTCAGCTTCACCCCGAAATCCCTAATCTTTTGCGAAGGCTCGATAAAAGTCCTCCCCACGTAATGCGACCTAATCAGCCCCTGCTGAAACGGCACCCCTGCTTTCGCTGCATATCCCAATGCAGCAACAACTCCAGAGTCTGGAACTGCTATCACGAGGTCGCAATCGACAGGGGCCTCTGCGGCTAGTATCTCTCCGTAAGCCCGTCTCGACTCGTAAACAGACCTCCCGAAGACGACTGAATTGGGCAAGGAAAAGTAGATGTGTTCGAAAATGCAGGATTTGGGCTCGGGGTGATGAATCAAGCAGTGGGATTTGATTCCTTCTTTATCCACCACGAGGACTTCTCCGGGTAAAACCTCCCTCTCGTAAGTGGCTTCGATTAAGTCCAATGCGCAGGTTTCAGAGGCGAAGACGATGGAGCCATTGCTCCTCCGGCCCATGACGAGGGGCCGGAATCCGAAGGGGTCTCGGACTGCTACGAGCTTGTCTTCGGTGAGGAAGACCATGGAATACGCGCCCTCGAGCTTCTCGCAGGCCTCGACGATTCGGAGGAAGAAGGGGCGTTTCTTGGAGATGGCGATGAGGTGGAGGACGACTTCGGTGTCGGAGCTGGTGTTGAAGATGGATCCGTTTTCCTCGAGGTCGGCGCGGAGGGATTGGTAGTTGACGAGGTTGCCGTTGTGGGCCACGCCGACGGAGCCGAAGCGGTACCCGGCGACGAACGGCTGGACGTTTTTGAGCATGGAGGACCCGGCGGTGGAGTAGCGGACGTGGCCGATGGCGATGTCGCCGGGGAGTTTGTCGAGTTTGGACTGGTTGAAGACCTCGGAGACGAGGCCGACGCCGGTGACGGACTGGAGGATGTTGTCGTTCACGCAGACGATGCCGGCGCCCTCCTGCCCGCGGTGCTGGAGCGCGTGGAGGGCGAGGTAGCAGAGGCGGGAGGCTTCGGGGTCGCCGAAGATTCCCACGACGCCGCACTCCTCGCGGGGCTTGTCGTCGTCGATGTCGGAGGAATGGAATTGGGGATTATCGGCGATCGAGTGCTTGTTGGTCCAGACGATGTCTGAGATGGGGTTTTTTGATAGGGTGACGTGGAGGGGTTTTTGGAGGGTTTTCGGGAGTACGGTGGGGAAAAAGGGCGCCGGTGGTAGAGGGGTGAGGCGGGCGGGGTACGCCGAATGGGTGGCCACGGCGGATGAGGCGGCGAGGACGGTGGCCATGGCGTGTGGGAGGGAGGAGAGGGGTGTGTGTGAAAACAGAATGAACTAGGTTTCTTTAGGTTTTTTTTTTTTTTTATTTCTTTGGGGTTTATTTTATATTTTTCATTTTCGATTATTTTTATTAATTTAATGAAAGAGTTTTTTGGAAATTAAAACTCGATGAGATTTTTATTCGTAAAACTCCATAGTGATTGCGAGATCCCATTTGATGGAAACCAAAGATATATATGTATGTACTGTACTAATTACTAAAATGAATAATCCGTATCTCACACAAAACAAAACACACTTTGAATTCGAATCTAAACCAAGTATCACACCATGCCAAGATTCGCCAAAGCTATGGACCAAAAACTCAACGTCAAAATCACCTCGATAAGGTAATGTTCGAAATGTAAGCCAGTGACCTTAGCCCGACCCAAACAAAAAAAATTGTGTCGGGTTGTGTGAGTACGACAGCCTACTCATTTCGTAACAAAATTTCAACAACGAAGAAAAATGAACAATATAGCAAAATATATAATCCAAATTCAGAATTTTACTGGATTCTCCTCTTCAAAATGGAGGGAACTTATTCACCCATAGTGCAAATGAAAAATGTCGTACAACTTCTCACATAGATGAATGAGGTAATAATATGGTGGCAAGCATCGTGTGGAGAGAAAACAAACAAGAAATAAAAGTTCAAAGATCATTAGAATGCATATGAAGTATCCATTTGACATGTCACCGTAAAGCACATAGATTTAGTGCAAGCCATCGTCATCAACCTGTTCTCAGTATAATGTGAGCACCGCTATTAGTGTCAACAATGTCACTAATCTCACCCACCTTCAAAGCATATGTGGCCTCTTCAAATGGTTTCTGCATCTGACCACGACCAAACGGACCTAAACAGAAACAGGAAAAAAAAGATATAATAAAGATGCTTGGTTATACTCTACTATAAGCTTCAAAATGCAAGAAACATAAAAACACAAAATTTTCAATAATAATTGAAAGAATTTGGACATATAGGACAATTCACTATATTGTAAATCGGAACTATGGAATTTGGGTCTCTCCTGTCTATAACTGAAGATCAAAATTCAATCGAATCATCTTCAGCAATAGATGGGAAACAATAACAAAATCGAAAAAGAAAAAGTAAAATACAAACAGGAAATAAGTTTAAGTGAACTTATAAGAAAGGACGTTACAGCATCCAGACTGTGTATATCACCACCACTACGCAAATAAGAACTTGCATAAAAATTCAGAAAAATTTTAATTGAATAAAGTTCCACCATTTATAGCACACTAAGCACAGCCAAAATCCTTCAATTAAAAACAAAAAAATCAGGACTAGCTAAAACCATAAAACCATTGCATACTACTTGAACAACTTAACAAATCTAGGTAAACATCGAGCTTTGTGCGAGGGTAATCAAACCACAATTTCTGAATATTATTAATTGTGTGCCTTTACTACATTTTGTCTTCCTTATCATACATGAAGCCTTTCTTTGCCTTTAATGGCATAATTTAAGTACCTTGGCATCTAACCAAAATCAAGTGGACTCATCCCATGATTACATCGAGCTTTGTGCGAGGGTAATCAAACCACAATTTCTGAATATTATTAATTGTGTGCCTTTACTACATTTTGTCTTCCTTATCATACATGAAGCCTTTCTTTGCCTTTAATGGCATAATTTAAGTACCTTGGCATCTAACCAAAATCAAGTGGACTCATCCCATGATTACATAGACACCAAATACATAGCCATAGAGAAAGGTTCATGTTCATCTTTACCTAATTCTTCAAATATCAATCAACTATAGATCAAGATTTCTGCAGTTCTATTGAACTTTACATCATCTATCGAATTCAATATAGTGAATATTTGGAGCCAAGTCAGACTAGACGTAATTTTATAATTATTACTCAGGGGATGTTTGATAACTTAAATAAACTATGAAAATGGATCTTGTCAAACATTCAGATTAATCAATTTTTTGATAAACGAAAACTTATCAACTAAAAGTTTTACAATAATTCATGTGTATTTTATTTCTCCCACATACGTTCTAATCATTCTTTACCTGAAGTTGTAGCCATTTTTATGTAGATTTTGATGGAATGAAAACCCCCCCAAAAAAACTCTTACTTTAATAAGCAACTATACCATTTTCAGCATTAATTCTAATATATTTATGACTTTAACATCAAATTTCAAACATTTAAAAATGAATATTTCAACAAGAATTTCAGCAAACTATTTTCCCATATACAGTAATTTCCTCAGATTGATTGCTAAAGTCCATATACTTGATAAATCAAACACAATCCACTAGAACTTTAGCAACAAACGTCTAAAAACATAAATAAATAAATAAATAAAACTGAAGATGGAATACAGGCAGATGTTTCAATTAATTACTGTATAAATCATACCTCACCCACATTTTTTTTAATTAGTATACTAAAATCGAAAAGGTAAAATCAGTTATTATACCGAGATCGCCGCCGCGCTTGGCTGAGCTGCAGTCAGAGAGGCGAGAAGCGACGTCTTCAAACCTAGATTTACCGGCGAGTATATCGTCACGGATGGTTTTGAGCTGGGCGACGGCGCTGTCCCTTGTGGTGGCGGAGATGCGGCGGCCCTCAGGGTCCTTCCAGGAAGATTTCCGGCGGGATCCTTCGTGCTTAATCAGTATGTGCGACGCCTTAACCTGCTGGCTCGACGACATTCTCGCCGGATGATGCGGTAAAGAGAGAGAGCGATTGGTTGGTTTAGGGCTGAGGGTAGTGGGAATAGAGTGGAAAGAGAGGGTATTGTATTGGGGTTTATTTGAACTTTTGAAGGGTTCGCGTGTCAATGAAGCGACGTCGTGCTTTTTTGTTTATATAAAATTAAAAGGGATAAATTAAAAAAAAGTTTTAAACTTCCTAACCTCCAAACTTTTTATATAAAAATTACAAACAGTTATTTTTAATTTTTTTCAATATATGGGTGTTCAATATAAATGTCAAGTTGTTAAACTTCTCAAAGAGTTTTTAAATAAAGAGTTTCTAACATAAATGATAGTAATACTTCCAAAGATTATTAATAAAATTATAAATTAAATAACTAAAATGACAAATTTATTAATACAAATTCAAAAAAGTTTATTTATTTATCATGATTGGTTTTTTAAGGTGATCGAGGGATCATTAATCGATTTGAGTAGTAAATACATGTGAGAAAGACAACATAAATTTGTCATACTTGAAAATCGATCTTGAGTCGTCAATAAATTATACTCACATTACCATAAGTTTTGTGAGAGTTAAAATTATAAATTAAACACAATATTCTATTAATATGTGTTTTAAAATCTATAAATTTGGACACATTTCGCCATATCATGATTTGACGAAAAACCTAGTGTGTGTGTGACAGGACTAATCACATAAATTTAAAATTATTATTTTATTTATTTATAATATTATTTAATATATTAATTTATTTTATAAATATTAATTTTTCCGTTTTAAAAAAGTTGAGATATTTTTATGGGAATAAAAAAAATTTAAAATATATTTTTAAATTAAAAAAATATTATGAATAAAATTAAAAGTAAGTTGTTAAAATATTCATAAAATTATAATCCTTATTTTAAAGTGAGATTGAATTTTTTTTGTTGGTATGTGACTATGTCAAGTAGAGCTGTCAATTCGGTTAAACCAAACTGAATCGAACCGAAATTTTGGTTAACCGAACCAAATAAGAGTTTTTTTCAAGAACCGAAACTAAACCGTTTAAAGAATAGTTTGGTTCGGTTAAAACCGAACTCAACCGGTTTGGTTCGGTTTGGTTCGATTTTAACCAAAAATCTATATTTAAAAAAAAACTGTAAATAAATTGGTTTGTAGTCTATAAGTGAATACTTTCAACAACATAAACATCTAATCCACCATTAACAATTACATATTAGCTTGGGTTGATTGGAGAGCTAGTATGTTAGTTTGGTGTTGCGATGGGGGTATTTTTCCCCTATGCGTTGTGTTGTATTTTGATCTTTTTCTTCTTTTCTATATGATTGACCTCTACCAAAAAAAAAAAAAAACAATTACATATTTAAACAAAAGACTCATCTAAATATTAGTAAGTACTCCACCATTTATATTATTATATATTATAGTGTAAGTATAATATAATAATTTAGACATTCGGTATGCAGGAGGCCCATCTAGATTTGTAAATGGGGCGGATCTGGAACGGATCAACATTGATCCGTACCCGTTTAATAATTTAAATTTTAGATCCGTACCCGCTCCGCGATCCTCCGGATCATCGAAAACTCGATCTAAATCCGTATCCGACGGATAAACGGGTATCCAACGGGTTTTTTCGACCCATTTTAAAATTGAAAAAAAAAAGACAACCCCGACTCTTAGTCTCTTACTTACCGGATGAGTAGATTTAATGGAAAATATATGTTCTTTCTTTACTTTATGTAAAAGTGATATGATCTGAGTGACCGTGTGACTTGGGAGACACTGAGAGACTAATCTTGAACTTGGTTAGCTTTATAAAAATTGGGAAACCAAATGTCCTCTTAATTGTTTAAGTTATAAAAATATAATTAATTTATTGATATATATATATATATATATATTAATTAATTTTTTAGAGGGTCGGGTCATTAACGGATCGGGTCGGCCTTGATCCGTATCCGATCCGTTTATAAAACGGGTAAACGGGTCGGGTCGTAAAACGGGTAAACGGGTCAAATATTACGATCTATATCCGTTAAAAAGCCACGAATCAGGAGCGGATCTGGATAAAACCCGCTCCATTTACAGGTCTGCCGCCCATCAGCCCAACCACCGTGAACTTGTCTAATGTCATGCGGCTCATGCCTGATTGCTTGTGCAAGTCAGGGCCGGCCCTGGGCCTAGGCCCAAGGTGCGACGGCCCAGGACCCAACTTTTCTAGGGGCCCAAATATTTTTTTTAATATATATATATATATATATTAATATATACTGTATTAAATAGTTCCGCTTTGTAAAATATCGTTTTCAATATGCTGGTATAAAAATAAAGCCCTTTGTATTAAATAGTTCTGCTTTATAAAAATATATAAATTAAAA
Organism: Euphrasia confusa; assembly: GCA_954870475.1. Lineage (NCBI taxonomy): Eukaryota > Viridiplantae > Streptophyta > Magnoliopsida > Lamiales > Orobanchaceae > Euphrasia > Euphrasia confusa. Next base: position 47,183,514 of record OX940949.1, on the reverse strand, counting down.
AATAGTTCCGCTTTGTATTAAATAGTTTCGCTTTATAAAAATATATAAAATAAAACTGACTCTCGAGTTCCGCTTTGTAATTCAATCTGCCGTTAATATTTATTATTGTAACGTTAACATAATGTTAATCCTAAAAATTCTATTTAGTAATATACACAAAATATTAAAAAAAAACATCTTAATTCTTAAAATATTATTATATTATTATATTATTCTTAAAATGTTTTCAATCTTTCACGAATCAAATAGAAAAGAAAAAGAAGTTTCGCGTTTTCAATCGGATCAATTCACAAATAACAGGTCTCATTGTTCTATTTATGCTATAATATATATATATATATATTAATTGTGATTTGTGTATTATTGTTGGTTTTTTTGCTCTATTTCTTTTACCGTAATATTTTTGAATTGTGTTTTATTTTGCTTTATTTTTTAATTGTGTATTATTTTGCGTAATATTTTTGAATTGTGTTTTATTTTACGTAATATTTTTTGAATTGTGTTTTATTTTGCTTCATTTTTTTAATTGTGTATTATTTTGCTTAGTTTTTGATTTGTTTTATTATGATGCCTAAAAAACATTTATCTGGAAGTGAAAAAAGAAAAAAAAGAAAATTAACGGAAGATTTAATAAAATCACAACATGGGGCTATTGATAAATTTGTTTTAAAAAAATCAAGTACACGAGATAAATCAAATGAAAATTTAGATAATTTAGATTTGAATGGAAATGATGAAGTTGATGAAAATTTAAATAATAATGAAAATGATGTAGTTAATGATTCTATTATTCTTAATAATATTCCGAATACATCCAATATTAATGATTCTAGAGAAGATGATGAAGCAAAAAAATTTTATTTTGATATTTATGATCCAAGAAATTGGGAAAATCTTGATAATAAATCGAAAGATATTTTAATTGAGAAGGGGCCTATTAGAGAAATTAATCTTGATTTTCCCTTAGACAACAATAATAGACATTTTTCATATTCTTATTATCCCATAAAATTAACTAATGGTGAGATTAGAGATCGAAAATGGTTGATTTATTCTAAAATTATTGATAGAATATATTGTTTTTGTTGCAAATTATTTAAATCTTCTAGTAACTCAATTTTGCTAGCAAATGAGGGCTTAAGTGATAGGAAACATATTAGCCAAAGACTCAAACAACATGAAAATAGTGCCGAACATATGATTAATATGAATACTTGGAATGAATTGAGAGTAAGATTAGACAAAAATCAAACAATTGATAAACACTTGCAAGAAGAAATCATTAAAGAGAAAGAGCGTTGGAAACAAGTTTTACGTAGAATATTTTCAATTGTGAAATGTCTAGCTAAAAATGATCTTGCCTTTCGTGGGTCCAATGAAAAATTATATCAAGATAGCAATGGCAATTTTCTTGGATTGATTGAAATAATTGCAGAATTTGATTTGATAATGCAAGATCATGTGAGACGCATTAAAGATCGTGAAATTCATTATCATTATCTTGGACATAAAATTCAAAATGAATTTATTTATCTTTTATCACAAAGTGTTAAAAAGTCTATTATTAAGATTATTAAAGAAGCAAAATATTTTTCTATAATTCTTGATTGTACCTTGATGTGAGCCATCAAGAACAAATGACACTTATAATTCGTTGTGTAAATATGTCAAATAATAAAATAAAAATTGAGGAGTTTTTTTTAGAGTTTCTAAAAGTTGATGATACATCAGGTTTAGGATTGTTTAATGAATTATTAGATGTTTTAAAAACTCTTGAACATAGTGTTGATGATGTAAGAGGGCAAGGTTATGATAATGGTTTTAATATGAAAGGAAAGCACCAAGGTGTTCAAACGAGATTTCTTGAAATTAATCCTAAAGCATTATACATGCCATGTGCTTGTCATAGTCTTAATCTTACTCTTGGTGATATGGCACATTCTTGTGTTAAAGCTATTTCATTTTTTGGAATTATTCAACGTCTATACTCATTATTTTCAGGATCTACAAAAAGATGGAAAATTTTGCTTGATAATGTTCCTGGTTTAACTATGAAATATTTGTCTAATACTCGTTGGGAAAGTCAAATTAAAATTGTTAAAGCTATTAGATAAAAAAAAAATTGAAAAAAAATTATAATATATTTTTTTTAAAAATAATAAAATGAAAGGGGCCCAATTTCGATAATTTGCCTAGGGCCCTTAAAATGTTAGGAACGGACGTGGTGCAAGTGTGCATATTATATATATATATATATATATATATATATATATATATATATATATATATATATAATTCGGTTTTCGGTTTACTTCGGTTAACCGACCAAAATAACCGAACCGAACCAAAAACCGAAAACACAAAATTTTACAAACCAAAAACCAAACCGAATTAGTTTGGTTCGGTTATAAACCGAAAACACAAAATTTTACAAACCAAAAACCAAACTGAATTAGTTTGGTTCGGTTCGGTTTAACCGAACAAGGTTTGATTCGGTTTGATCGGTTTAACCAAATTTTTGACACCCCTAATATCCCTAATGTCAAGTCATTCACTCGATGACTCTTGATCTGTACATACTATTTGGGCCAAACAAAAACATCTGGTCCTAGGTCCAGATTTCAGGCCCAACTTCTCCTCCCATTTATTCAGTAACGACAGAAAATTTTGGGGCTGCCAATCATCCTTTTCCTCACCCTTCATCTCCGTAGAAAACTCTTTCAATGGCGCTGCCTGGACCCTACTCCGGCACCAGCACACTCGCGTTGGTAACTATCAGTTTCACTTTTCGATCTACTATCAATTTTATCCAATTTTCATTTTTTTTACCATATCTGAATTATTACAGGTAGCTAGGGCTTCTGCTTTCTCGTTCGGGCTTGTTTACGGCAGCATCAAACTGAAGGTTCTCAAGGTAATTGTTTCCTTCGCAATAATATGAATGTGATTATGATTTAAACCCAATTTACCTGTTTTCCGAATGTGAGTTTTTTGTTAAATTTCCTTCGGTTCGGTGTTGGCTGTATTTGGATTCAGCGTTTGGTGTTGAGCTTGGAATATGTTTGCTTAGATCTGTTCGAATGAAACCGAACTAGATGGGTGTTATTTAGTTACATACTTACATTACATAATCCTAATGTAAGGTGTTGAAGTGAGATGGGTCGAAAAGTTATTCACTGAGTATTTTTCTAATAGCTTCATGCTTGTCGTGCACAAAAGAATTATTGATTTTTTATGATTGTCTGGATTGAAAGTGTTTCAAGGATCACCTTTTTCGTTCTTTTCTCCGTCAATTGTAACATCTATTCGGTTACTATGCTTTTGCAGAACTTTTTGTTGATAAGAGTAGGGTTCCATGTGTTTTATGATGTGCGTTGTAAAATGTGGCTTTGGTGTTCATTTGGTTTCTTTTTAAGTAAACGTTAAAAAACGAAAAGAAATGTGTTTGGTTGTTTAACCAATAGAGTTAACACGATAAAAACCTATAGCATGTGTACCTAAAACTGGCGTTGTAGATGCAAATTGGAGGCGTGTCAAGATTTGTATCAAAACTAAATTTGTACCCTTTTGCATGTGACGCACATTGTTGAATCCAAACAAATTGGTTAGTTGAATGCTTGGACATTTGCACCCTTAGAAGATATTTGTTATTCAAGTTCATGAGTTCTCTAGTTTTGGTAAAACAAACAAACATCCTAATGAAGAAATGAGGCTAATTTTGTGGGAAGCAAATTACTACTATATATTCACCTTTACTTTGCATAAGAAGAAAATATCATCTGAACAATATTTTGGAAAATCCCATTGAGTGTATTATGGGCATTGAGTGTATTATGGAAAATCCCATTGAGTGTACTTCCGAGTATCCTGTGCATGTAGCAACTAGCATGCACCAGAGTTATTTTTGTTGACAAAACTTACATTCCGCCTCTGTTTGTTCACCAGTCGCAGGCCAAGTCTCATAAGAAAGCTGAAGCTAAGGGAAATCATTAAGAGGAAACACAATTTTTCGGGTCTGATTAATAATTGATATGACAAACTAGTTTTCAATTCTGGCATGATACAGAACAATGTCTTTCTGCTTGTAATTTCCGAGTCTGCGGAGCATGGTTTCATGCTTGCTCATTAACTTCAGAGTGTTGGTTTTTTTTTTTTTTGTTGTTTTTTTGTTTTCAAAATACATGCATGGTTTGGCAAAAAACACTCTTTCATAGCATGCTTAATTTACAATGGTGATCACTTGGCATTTTATGTGTTTGGTGGTTTTGGATTAGTTCGAAGGAGTGAAGTGTAAAAAAATTAGTGAGCTCTTGTGTTGCTCCAATGTAGACAGGCTCACAGAGTATAACATGGTAAGGTAAGATCGCTAGATAACTCAAAATATGTGCAATATTACCTTCCCATGTTTCCACAATATTAGTGGTTTTAGGTTTATGTATATAATTGTCGGAATGAAAATAAATGACCATGTTACCCTCTTTAAGCAGATCTCTTTACTTCATCCGTTTCATAATAACAGGATCTTGTTCTTTGTATTTTGTGAAGAAAATAGTCTTGTTGTTAAGAAACAGAGTACTTGTTGCTTGTTGCCTTGGTAATCATTGGGGAAAATCATAAAGGTAAAGTACAATTTTTCTTTGCATTGTAGACTCCATTTTATTTTTCTACTAAACCATAAAATGGAGGTAGTACAATATCAATGTTGAGTTTCTGTACAAAAACTTCACTTCCAAAATGCATAATTAATACTACTAATTATTACAAATTCATTCATGGGTGAGTGAACACACATTGCAAACTCATTGATGACCAGATGAAACTAGTCAACATAAATATGATGTTGTCATCATCGATGGGCATCGCCCTCCAACTCATCATCATCACTGCTTCCACCATCAAACTCTCTAGATTCATATTCACCATCATTCGATGCTATTATACAACATTGAAGAGTTACAGAGAGGAAAAGGCAACACCCGAATGATTTGCTCTGTATGAACTATGTACAATGGGCAGGCAAAGTCCTTCAATTTGAATATTTGATAGCATTGGCATGAAGAAGAGATCCCGACATAACTTACAAAGCGACAACATAATAAAACTCTAGGATTACAACTTCTCTCGACGAGTCACTTGCCAGCAACCAAGCATGCTCCATTAAGTCATGTTCGACTCGGTTCGTTTGCAGCCCAAAGTGAGACTATTAAAATAAAATAAAAAAATATCACGGGCAGTTAAGGTGGCAGAAGTGAGTAATACCAATACCAGAAATGTAGCTGAGGATATGAAAATACATTGTGGGGCTGAAATAAGTTGTCTGTGTTGAGTTTTTCTTAGCCAGGTAAATATAAATATTAATTTAATTTACTGGTCCCTCCCCAGTTGAATAAAGTTGGTGGTGCACGAATCAAATTAAAGATTTTCACCCACTCTGAAAGGTTTGTTTTTTTCCTTCTTGGAGGCACATGAAGAGTATATTAGTTGTAGTATATGTTTAATTTTCCTCATTTCATCAAACCATTTTATTTTTGTTTATTTCTTGTGTTCGTTAATGAGGATTGATTGAGACTTGAGAGCAAGAACTAGAATGTATGCGAATCCTCTACACGAAATAGAATTCACTACAAATTCTTAGTGTTAGAAATGTGAGTGACTACATGTTTAAGAAAAAAAAAAACATCATCCCACAACAACAAATGTTATCTCATCATCATAAGTTATCTATCCTTGGATCATGGAAGTAAGAGATCGGAAAACGAGTTCTTCGCAGGGGATAGTGAGGCCCATGACGTGGTCGAACCCGAACTCTTCTTCCGCCCTTGTCAGCAAACACTGAAATTCTGCGTTGCTCAAAAGGGAAATAGGGACAACATATCTTCTTCGATTTTCGCCCACGTAAACCGCAAAGTGGCCTTTCGGCACGCCAGTCGGGTTTACGGTTTTCTTGCCCAAACTCGAACACCGCTTCAAGATCTGCTTCAGTGTAGCTGCTTGTGGAACCACAGATTTCTTCATACCCATTATTAGTATTAATTAGTAAGAAATAAAAATATTGGGAGTTTGAAGGGGAAGTTTTGGGAGTTGGAGGTATTTATCAAGGAAAAGGCGTGTGGAGTGGGGTGGGGTAGGTGGGAGGGAGAAGGACATACCAGGAAGTGTTTGTGAGTACGGAAGAACTCACAAACTAGACTCCACCCAAATTGAACGGTACGATACTCACAAACTCGACTCCACCCAAATTGAACGGTACGAGTTTTGGATCATAAGATGGTCAATTATATGACGAGCATCTCTTCTCTTCAGACTTGATGATCTCTGACTTTTCATACAAATTTAATGTGAAACAACTCACAAGTGAATATCACAACAAAACAACTTTTAACATTGGGTCGAATCTTGGTCTCCACTTCAAGGAAAACTCAACTCGGCTCAAATTGAACAACTTTGTTTCATAAATGTGTGACTAGCCCACCTTACAATTGTGGTAATTCTAAAAATAACCATACAACACACAACACAACACCAAACAGTGTGTGGTTTGGTCAGGAAGACATAAAACCAATTAGTACTGCATAGTACATCGATGATCCTGTAATTGGCGGACAGCGACTCCTCTATCAATTTTTCTCGTGTTCACACACCGACTTATGTGGCAAGTCGATCCTTAGAGCTGTGAGCCGACTAAGGATTCTATGTTTGTTAGCCCCGAAAATCAATTAAAAATCCATGTTTGTAAAAGAAATACAAACCTCAACATTTGTGAATTGACTAAAACACCCCTGGTAGGAAGACATCGACATCGTAATCAAACGCAAGTTTGATGGTGGTGGTCCTGAGTTATCATCATATCAAAACCAACAACTGACGTTTAGAATAGTAATTGGATTTCAGAGCATCTCCAATTGTGTACCTCATGCTAAGGTGCAATTTAGTTGACACATCACAAAATTATTATACTTATCAATTTGTACATCACCATCCCAATGATTTGAGGTACAATGCACGTGGGACACACAATATAAGACACATATCAAATTGTAAATAGTATCTAAATTTTGATACTATTGTTTCTCTCTCCTAAATTCTACCTCTACTCTCAACAATGTACCTAGTACAATTCCATGCAACATAAAAATTGTACCTAGAAGAGACAAAAAAAGTCGGTTGCAATAAGAAATTAATAATCACTCAAACAAATATAGCCTCACATTGAGCTTGACTCAATACCCATGACCTCTGGGAGAAATATTATTACCAGCATATTCCATGGCTGAAAAAAAAGAGATACACAAAAGACCAACTAACATTAAGGGTCTGTTTGGACCTGAGAAATCATTGATTTTTCAGAAATTTACGAAAAATGTAAATAAGAAAATATTTATACATATAACCACGACTAAACAAGATATGGAATACCATTTTGTTTGTTTGTTCTTCTACCCCAAACCTAATATTTTAACTAGTCTCGACTGAAAAACAATCTCCGATCCAAATCACAATAGATGCTGGGAGGCGGTCCTGGATTCCCATCATCATCTTATCAACAAAACTTGTGGTGCCCGGGGAAAGAAAGTAATTGTACGTCAACAGAGTTTTCATTATAGGAAAGGTGATGGAAGGTGACCTAGCAATCCATAATGCACATGCAGCCCATGTTACTCTTACCCTAAAACCACCCTGTGTAAATAGTGAAAGTTTGTCCCTTCCCTTTTCGGGTCACTCCCAAAGACTTCAAAACAGTCGGCTTATCTCCCTTCAAACACCTCCTAAGGGTGAGTTAAATTTTCCGGGATTGAATTTCACTCGACTGTCAACGGTTCTATTACGTGGTTCTATTTCTATCATTTCGTTTACTATGCGAAAAAAGTTCACTCACCACATGTGTTATGTAAACATGTGATAATACTAGTAAGTTTAATAGGAAGGAAAATGAAACAGAGGATTCTAAGAGTTTATCGAGTCTCAAACCTTAACAAAACATGTCTATGTTATGGTAATTTAAAATTGAAATAGAAAGTAATATAGAGGATTTAAAGCCCATTATTGCAAAACTATTCTTAAAAAATACTATTCAGGAATCAGGTGATATCAAGACAAGACTATCCTTGGACATTTTCGGGACAAGCAGAACCCGCTCGAATTCCACAATGCATGTGAGGATTTTTCTTTGTTTAGAACATGTATTCATCTTTCTTTGTAATTGACATAAATTTAAAAAGTAATCTGGACAAGATTTTCCCAAAGGGGGTGTTTTATGAAGAGACAATTATTTAAAACATTTTGCCTAAAACCATACATTTATAGAGAAGCACAACAGGCAAGTTTTTTTTCATGTCACAAGACATGAAGCACAACAAGCCCTTCATTCTCAAACCATACATATATAGAGAACAATAAATAGTTCTATAGACATATCACACTATCACAACACATTAGAAACACACGAATGCGCAAGGAAAACGATGCGTACCTGCTGTGTCATGACATGAAGCATAGATAAGCAACATAGAACAGATGAGTGAAAATGGGATTTGATTTACTCGACACTCATGATCCATCAGAAAAATAAAACAATTTTTATTCATCGAATCTCACCTGCATAAACTAAATCTCTTATTTCCTTTTCTTTTTCCACCTAGTTGGCACGTAAGTATAACTGTAACACAAACTTAAGATAGTGTAAACAAGGAGCCTTCAAGATGCAAGCTCCCTACATTTGTTTCTTTTATTTTATTTTCTATATTTTTAAATTTTACGGAAAAGGAAAATTTCATAAAAGAATTTCTCCTCCATTTCTATTGATGTATAAATTGTTGCATTTTGATTGACAAACTGCAGCACAGGGCTGAAATACTTTAAAGTACAAAAGCCTCTTCTGCAGAGTAAATTCAAACTAACTTTCCAACAAAAAAAATGAACTGCAGTTTCTTAATCTACAGTACGCTAAGATTTAATCATCTTTTTTACGAAATATCAAAACATTTATACATCAGACGCTGCTTTCAGTTGCTGTTGCTGTCCTTCAATCAAAGTCAATTGCCTTCTGAGTCTTGCAATGTGCGCTTGAACCTAATCATTCATAGACAATTGCCAAACATTATTTCTTTTCAGTAGAGAGAAAAATAAACAACTCAATGTAAATAAAACATGTTGTGATCGAAACCCTAATTTCAGATAGCTGTGATACTTGATTCAAAATCACGGTCTCCTTAAAAAATGTACTGTATTTACATTTTTATAATAACAATTTCATGGTTTATGAGTAATTTGATTTATTAGAATCAGCAGGGCAGTGGTCTCTCAACCCAACTCTTTGAAATCTAAATCTCTGTTTACTTCGGAGTTTGGATCATATGAAGTCTACATACCATACAAATACTCCTTAAAACACAATCGATGAATAATTCAAGTTAATTAATGGCATATCGCAGTGAATTGAAAAGTGGCACAGTCAGACTGAAAGTAACTGGTAAAATATCAATTTGCCAACTGACAATTATATTTATGGGGATCTTGGCGAAAAGGACAAAATTTGGCGGTTGTAGGAGAACCAGTACAACCTATCTTTTTCATTGTCATAAAGTTCAAATTAAAGATAAAATTCAAAACTAACATCGCATAATCAGGCGCCGGATAAATAATCAGGGTATAATTAAGTATGGTTTAAGAGGTATTCTTGTAAAAATAATTTGACTGCATGTATTATCAGGCGAGCACTAAAGGATTATGTAACACATAATTTCTTTTGTTGGAGTTTGGGGCAAGCCCGTGATTGTAAGCTTGTGAGAGTAGACTGAATAAGAATTATCCATATTTTTAATTTTTTTTATTATAACCTTTTTTTCTCAATTCTTCAGCTATGTGAGAAGAGTTATATTGTACCATTTCTTCAAGATCAAAGGTTTCAACTTTAATTCACACTTAAGATAAATTTACATCCATAATTCATATTTACCTGTTGCCGAGCTGCCGCAAGTTTCAATAGCTCATCCGCCTCTGAAAAATTAGTAAACCATTGGTTCATGGGATGATCTTTGGTGTCACGCCTGTTCCTGTTGTCAAGATCTTCAATAGGCACTGTAAGGACACATATTGAAGTAAAAAATTTAAATTTGGTCAGTCACTGTGAAGAAGCACAACGAACAATCTACATGAATAAATGATATATATCAAATAAGTGAAGTCACACCAGGAGGCAAAGTGAAGCCTGCAGGCAATCTAGGCACAATAACCGCAGGATGATTTTGCACCCGAGCAAAGAAATCCTCGGAAGGCTCCGAGAGAACAATTTCATCGTAAGATTCCACTACAACTGGCTTCTTAGTGGACAGTGGGCCCGCCTCTTCCTCGGGATATAACTTCAAGTGGTGAAACCTATAAAACATTTCACAAAGAAATATGCGAACAAGACAAGACTCCCATCTTTAGACGCATCCATATTACGCACCCACACACATGACGTGGACGAAAACTCACAAGTGCAACGGCTTATCGCTGACATCACTGTGGAAATGAAGGGTAATTGCGATTTCAAATTCGCCCCATCCAGACTCTGACACTTCAAAAGGCGGGCTATCGACGACCCTTGTGGGATTGTTGAAACTCGAATGCAGTTGGAACACTGCTCGTTTAACCACCACCCCTAGGCCCTCGTTCGCTGCTCCGCGAACATAAACGGTCCATTTATGAGACTGATGCCTGCAGCAGAGGAAATAAATAAAATAGAACATATAACGATTTCATAAGCGATTTCATCGTATTCGTACACGTAGAAATTAAAAAAAAATCGATTACTTACTCGCTTGCTTTCTTACCGAGCCAAAATGCAATGTTACCATACACAATCGGAACACAAATTTCTGCGTCTTTGATCTTCTTAGCTGGACTCTGTATACGGCATTGAACACGAACAGAACGCGCGACATTAATCATTCGGATTAAGCTTTGATTTTCGCAATTAGTAATGAATTCAGGGTCGAATTAGTACCTTTTTTTCATTGTCTTCGACGGGTTTAATGATTTTCGGGCGCTGCGATTTGGAGATGGAGCCGCCGGTATCAGGCTGTTCAGCTCCGTTCTTCTGATGCATTCTGCGATTGAATCAAAAAATAAAAAATCGATAAATTGATCGAGAATTAGGGTTCTTCCCAAAATCCCAATTGACGTATACTATCATCGTGTGATTATGATTTTGTCTTTCTACAAGTATTATTGCAAAATTACGAAAGACTCCCCGAGGTTTGCTTTTGTATCGCGATTTACCCCCTTTTACATTTGTAAAAATACTAATATTTTGAAAATTTATACAATTAAACCCTCTGAAACTCATTTGTTTTTGTTATTGGAAATAAAATATGGTGCAAAATATCAGCCTCTTGTTGTAGTATCAATATTTCATTCATTCACCACATAAGTTAAGCACAATCTTGTTCAGCAGATAATTTCTGGCTAACTAACAGCATTGCGATTTCACAACCAATATGATGTTAATCTGTCGAAAAAACAAATGTTTCTCTAGGAACTAACTAGCTAAGAAAAAATAATTAATCATTTGCTCTATGATTAATTTATCTCATTTTTCCTAATTGGGACGTAAGATCGAGAAACGACTCTTCGCTGCAAGGAATCGTAAGGCCTCCAGTTGGATGATCAAATCCGAATTCTTCTTCTGCTTGAAATAGCAGTTCTTGGAATTGAGAATGGTTTAAGTACGAGACTGGAATGACGAAACGCTTCTTTTCGTATTGGCCAACATAAACGGCAAAATGACCCTTTGGGACCTGAGCTGATCTCTTTTCAGATGATAAAGATCGTCTGAGCATACGTTGAATGGCCATTGGATTTGTTAAAGGTAAAAGCTGGAATTGAAGAGAAAAGAATGAAAATGTGAGTTGAATTTAGGAGTTGTTGTTGTTGTTGTTGGTTGTGAGCTTAAAATTGTTCCATATAAATAGATGAAGTTGTAAATGCAATAATATCCTTTAGAACATCGAGTGGTCTTAGAGTTGAGAAGAATTATGTGTGGTGGATAGCAAAAGCACATGGATTAAGGTAGGGTCTTTTGTGTAGTGCTATGTTTTTACAGAATTGGTAGGGAACAATGTTTTCGATTTCTCTAAACTAATGAATGATCGATACACTAAGTCTTTGTGACTCGGCATGTGCTGATGTTGATCAACAGTTTTATGTTGAACTATATATATAGAATTTGTTTAGTAAGAGCAAATAGTACTTTCAAAATTTATATACTCGATGATTGGAAGACAAATCCATGTGACCTCTCACTAATTTTGCTAGCTGTTTTATGGTCCCCAATCACCTCAAATTACGTTTTTTCCTGGTTTGTTAGAGTAGGGACATGCACTTGAGGGCTATATTGCCATAGTCGGTCGGATACAATTTATTTTATTTCATTTATCATAACACAGTTTCTTGTCGCGCCTTAAAACCTTCATTATGATAGAGAGACAAATCCATGTGCTTCATCGTGCTCTTATATCTAATTCTGCTATATATACAACACGTTTTAATCTGGACTAAATCAAACATCAAGTTTATTTCAGTCCCCAAAAATTTTCGTTTCGACTAAAAGGAATCCAATTACTTCATACACAGAAATGGCTATCCGTCAAATTCTGAGACGTTCTTTATCATCTGAAAAAAGATCGAACTCCGCAAGCACCGAAGTCCCAAAGGGTCATGTTGCTGTTTATGTCGGCGAGAATAATGAAAAGAAGCGTTTTGTTATTCCGGTTTCGTATGTAAACCACCCTTTGTTTCAAGAATTGTTGTTTCATGCAGAAGAAGAATTTGGGTTTCATCACCCAATGGGAGGCCTTACAATTCCATGCAGTGAGGATTTATTCATTGATCTGCTCAACTCCCGTTTGAGCCGAACATGATATATAGATCATATATACCGTGTTGCTTAGAGAAAACACATTTTTGATAATTAGTTTCTGTAAAAAAATTAGCTAATGTTTCTGTGGAATATACAAAAACAGTTTTTGAGCCGAGTCTTTTTCGTTTTCTTATTTTTATACTTATTATTCAAAGCAAAGCAAGGTACATCCTTATTATTCACTCTCCATTTCATTCGATTTCTTAGCATAATGCCTTTAATAGTGGATTCTATTGTATCATCCTGAATCGAAGCCCTAAGGAATATACTGATGGTCGAAGCAAAGTTTATCGCTAACGCGAGAAGGGAACAAATATGACGCAATATGAACACCATACAAACATGCACTCTGCATGTGGTTACGGCGAGTACGCTTCTTTAGAAGTTTCCGGAACCTTGCGATTTGTAGACTCACTCCGGTGTTGATCAGTCTTCAAAGCTTAATTTTCCTCTACAAAAATCAGAAAGTTAGATAAGTGAATGCAGCGAGCATAAGCTTGAAAATCCATGACAGAAAGAAATTTAAGAAACAGAATCAGCGGTGCGGAGAAGGAAATAAATAAACCATCTGTCGGGGTCGATCAAGAATGAATGTATGGAATTCACATCGCTTTGGATTTGCTTAGTTCTGACATTAGTGATAAACTTTGCTTCATCCATCAGAATATCACGTAAGGCTTCGATTTATGACGACACAATAGAATCCACTATTAAAGACATTGTGATGATTTCTAAATCTAATTAGGAAATCAAATGAAATAGAGAGTGGATAGAGAGACTCAATGAGTACTCCACTATTTTATACTAGTATTATGTAGAGGTTGATGAGTGAAATGTAAGCCTGCTTTGCTTTGGTAAAAAGAAAAAGAAAAAGGTACAAAATCTGATTGTATTGTGTTTCAAAAGTAAAGAATTTGACTGCTTTTATGTTTGTTTTCTTTGAAGAAAATATGACCCTACAACTTAAAGTATCAAACATCAGATGTTGAACTAGCTTGTGATTCACCCGATAAGGTTCATACATCCTTATACGTGGTATTAGCAAGTTGAACCTCTCTGCTCTTAGTTTGTTTAGTTCCTTATATATTTTTTTCTCATTTTTTGTAAATACCTCAAACATGAGGGGTGGTTTATTATTATTTTATGTGGTGTTTAACATAAGGCTCAAGTTACACCTGTTGCCAAAGATTAGCTACTTGGAATATCAATATTTCAGTCACTTGCCTCAGTTTAGTACCAACTCAATAATTTTTTAAGTACAATCTTGTCGAACAGATCCTTTTTAGATAACGTGTTTTCTTTAGATAAACATGACACAAAAGAGTTTACTCGAGCAATATGAATATCTGAAGTTAATTTGTCCAGGGATACAATTTATACCCGACAGAGATTTTTCTGTGGAAAAAATAATTGTTTTAGAAGCAGAAGAATTATGTGGTGGATAGCAAAGACGTAGAAACAAAAGCACATGGATTTGTATCCCATGTGTATAAGCCAACTTGAGATTAAGCCGATAAGGATGTGTAATTGTACTTACAAACGAGATTGTATTTGTAGGAAGGACGACCCATGTGAGCTCTCATATCATATGGTAGTAGGGTCGATGGAGGACTATATGCCATAGTTGGTAGGATACAAAGTTTTATGATCGATTAGACAAATAATTCTTGTTACTAATTTTCTCTTATTACCATTGAATGACAAATCCATGTGCCTCGTCTTGTGCTTATATTGACTTCTCAAGTTCTCATAAGCAACCACATACACACACTTGCTATTTGAGAACTTAATTGTGGATATGGTTTGTAATCCAGAAATTAAGGTATAAGGAAATATAGCAAGTGGATATTCCTTGTGGCTTAAGTGAATCAAGAAGTTAATATAATTACACGACGACTCACATGCAGTGAGGATTTATTCATTGATATAATCACCTCTCGTTGAGCTGGATACACATTTTTGTAAATTAGTTAGTGTAAGAAACATCTTTTTCCTAGAGTCAAATCATTTTTTACCACATGATGAAATATATTGTAACCGGAGACAATTCCTGAGACAGTGTCAATGAATACATGAAAGATTGCTGAGCCATATTTATCCGGTTTTTTAGTTGCTGTATAGATAAATACATGTAGTAGTACTTAGACATTTGAATATCTTTAGCCTTATGATATGCACTCAGTAGAGAAATCGAGATTGATGGACAGACGACCCATTTAAGCTCTCATTCGGAAATCAAATGAAATAGAGAGTTGATAGGGACACTCAATAAGTACTCCACTATCTTATACTAGTAGTATTATGTAGAGGTTGATGAGTGAAATGTAAGCCTGCTTTTGCTTTGGTAAAAAGAGAAACAAAAATGAAAAAGAAAAAGGTAAAAAGTCTAATTGTATTGTGTTTCAAAAGTAAAGATAATTTGACTACTTTTTTTTTTTCCTTTGGTCTATATCAATGGCAATGTTTTGGGTTCGAATCTTGAATCTTACGGTCCTCAATTTAAGTACTCAACCAATTGAGCTAACAACCCTTGACAATTTAACTGATTTTATGTTTGTTTGCTTTGAAGAAAATACGACCCTACAACTTAAAGTATCAAACATCAGACATCGAACTAGCTTGCGACTAAGTTTTATACATCCTTATACGTGGTATTAGCAAGTCAAATCTGAATATATGATGTTGTTAATTTGTCCAGGGATACAATTTATACCCGACAGAGATTTTTCTGTGGAAAAAATAATTGTTTCTCCGGGAAGAACTAGCTAAGAATAAATAAATCACTGTTCTACTTTATGATCTAGTTTTATCTCATTTTCCCAATCGGGAGGTAAGATCGAGAAACAACTCTTCACTGCAAGGAATTGTAAGGCCACCAGTTGGATGATCGAATCCGAATTCTTCTTCGGCTTGAAATAGCAGTTCTTGGAACTGAGAATGGTTCAAGTAGGAGACTGGGATCACAAAACGCTTCTTTTCGTATTGGCCAACATAAACGGCAAAATGACCCTTTGGGACTTGAGCTGATCTCTTTTCAGAGGATAAAGATCGTCTGAGCATTCGTTGAATGGCCATTGGACTTGTTTAAGAGGGATCTTCGTAAAAGATGGAATTGAAGAGAAAGGACTGAAAATGTGAAAGTTGAATTTAGGAGTTATTGTTGGTTGTGAGCTTAGAATTGTTCCATATAAATAGATGAACTTGTAAATGCAATAATATCCTTTAGAACATCGAGTGGTCTTAGAGTTGAGAAGAATTATGTGTGGTGGATAGCAAAAGCACATGGATTAAGGTAGGGTCTTTTGTGTAGTGCTATGTTTTTACAGAATTGGTAGGGAACAATGTTTTCCATTTCTCTAAACTAATAAATGATCGATACACAAAGTCTTTGTGACTCGGCATGTGCTGATGTTGATCAACAATTTAATTTATGTTCAAATATATATACAGAATGTGTATAGTAAGAGCAATTAGTACCTTCAAAATTTATATACTCGATGATTGGAAGACAAATCCATGTGATCTCTCACTAGTTTTGCTAGCTGTTTTTGGCTGCTAATGTAATGCAATATGGTCCCCAATCACCTCAAATTACATTTTCCCTGGTTTGTTAGAGTAGCTAGGGCTATATTGCCATCATCGGTCGGATACAAAATCCAACTTGGTATTAAGCCGATAAGGATGTCTTTAGTCTTAAGATGTTTACTCAGTAGGGCCTGTTATCTTGAATGTAGATCAAGTAAGCAAGTTTATAATTGTACTTACAATCGGCATACACACTTGTTATTTGACAGTACTGTATAATTGTAATCCAGAAATTAAGGTATTGCGTGATGTATAACCAAATAGCAAGTGGATTCGTGGTGGCTTAAGAGAATCGAGAAGTTAATATAAGAACACAGTCGACGACTCACATGCATTTGTCTTTCAATTCATGCTCACCAAGAATTTTTGTCATCAAGAAATTTGTATACCACCAATTCTAGTTAGGAACATTAGCACATGAAAAAAAAATAAAAAATCATATCGTATCGTATGCTTATTCTATCATCAATTTCCCGAAGGGTCATTTTGTTGTTATGTTGGCAACGGGATGAAAGAAACGTTTTTCCATAGTTCATTTTTGTCGAGGATTCGTGCTTCGCACATAAATATATGAACTCCGTTCAGAGTTGAAATTACTAGCTTGATATGACAAATCAAAATAAAATAAAAACTGTAAATTTCCTGAAAAATTGGTACACACTACAAACTGATTGCTTAGTGTTGCCGAATCTGAAACTTGATCCGTAAAGCTTTCACGTGTATTCATCTATTCTAGTGGTTAAACTTAAACCGACGAATAACTATTCTATTCATACATTGTGAGCATTATGTTCTGCTCAAATGAGAGGTTAATTCAATGAATAAATCTTGGCTGCAAGGAATCGTAAGGCCACCCGTTGGATGATGAAACCCGAATTCTTCTTCCGCTTGGAATAGCAATTCTTGGAACGAAGAGTGGTTTAAGTACGAAACTGGAACCACAAAACGCTTATTTTCGTTCTCACCAACATATACAGCAAAGTGACCCTTTGGGACTAATTGAACTGATCTCTTTTCGCTTGATAGAGATCGTCTCAGCATTTGACGGATAGCCATCTGATTTTATTTTGTTTTTGATTTGAAACTCAGAGAAAACAAATGTATCTTCAGGAGTTGTGGATGGTTTATAATCCAGAGGAAAGGTGTTGTATATATATAGGCATAAATAGCAAGTGTATATATGTATGTGGAAGAGAACTCCGCGGGAAGTTAATAAGTTCATGACGAGTCACATGAATTATGTCTATCGTTTGTAAAATAAACAAGGATATCTGTGGGGCCTGTTAGGTTCTTATACATCCTTATCGGATATATTGCATTGTCGATTTCTGCTGTTTGTTACCTGAAATCGTAGGGTCTTAATTAATATAGAAATAAAGTATTTCAGCAATTCAAAATCCATGTGAGCTCTCATTAAATTTGCTAACTGTAATGTAATGCACTTGAGGCCTATATTTCCACAGTCGGTCGGATACAAATGTGTTTTGATCACACAATTTGTTGCCGGGCCTTAAAATCCTTATTATGATGGAGAGACAAATCCATGTGATTCATCCATCATGCTCCTATATCGATTTCCCAAAGTTCTCGTGTATATGCTCAATACCTATCTATATATATACAACACCATTTCTAGACTAAATCAACCAACAACTCCTCAATTTTATTTCAGCTTAAATCCATTTGTTTCACAATAACTTCCTGAAAAACCATTCATTTAGACTTAAAAGGCATTACTTCATATACAGAAATGGCCATCCGTCAAATTCTGAGACGCTCTTTATCATTTGAAAAAGGATCGAATTCCAAAAGCACCGAAGTCCCAAAGGGTCATTTTGCTGTTTATGTCGGCAAGAATGAAAAGAAGCGCTTTGTTATTCCGGTTTCGTATCTGAGCCACCCTTCGTTTCAAGAATTGTTGTTTCAAGCAGAAGAAGAATTCGGGTTTCATCATCCAATGGGAGGCCTTACAATTCCGTGCAGTGAGGATTCATTCATTGATATAATCAACTATCATTGAGCCGGATACACATTTTTGTAAATTAGTTTCTGTAAAAAACATTTTTTTTCCCAGAGACAAATATTGTAATTAACAGGAGACAATTACTGTCGATGAATACATAACGAATTTTCAGAGGTATTTCACGTTGCAAAGTATATATTCTGTTTTTGAGTTGTCAGTATAGTATAACATAATTATATTTGTTTCACATAATTGTATAACATAATCGAAACGCTGTACAGATCATACCATGTTATTTAGAGTAACACATTTTTGTTAATTAGTTTTCGTTGAACCCGGTCTTTTTTCCAACGATAAAGACCTTCGGAGCATTTGAAGGATCGCCATTTCTGTATCAACCATGGGAGAGAAGTATTTTGAAATGTATTATACAAAACTTGAGTGTTTGTTACTTAATTTAATCAACAAATGCATTGTAAATATATATATATATATATGTCTGAAAATAGATATGTGGTGGCCTAATACAAGAACTTCAGGAGTCGCATGGATTTGTCTTTCCATCATAATCAAGATTTCTAAGGCAACAACCAATTTGTGTGATCATGAAAAAATTGTATCC
Source organism: Euphrasia confusa (assembly GCA_954870475.1). NCBI lineage: Eukaryota > Viridiplantae > Streptophyta > Magnoliopsida > Lamiales > Orobanchaceae > Euphrasia > Euphrasia confusa. Next base: position 47,164,443 of record OX940949.1, on the reverse strand, counting down.
TAACAACTATGGCAACATAACCCTCAATGTAGAATTCGAGACGAGTATATCAATGAAAATGTAAACGGTATTTTCTTGAAAAGTTTCAAGTGCATCTGATAGCCACACTGCCATTTCTTTTCTATCTTATAAGAAGTAATTATTTGTTCGGCACGGCTTTGAAGCAAAAATGAGCTAATTTAGAGCATGTTCGTGGATCGGCTTTGAAGTTTGAAGCAAAAATGAGTTTTACTGAGAGATCGAACTGTATTGTTTTTAAAAACAGATAGTTAATACTAATCTACAAAGGGGAAAACAAATTGGATTTGAACTGTTGATCAGTATTCAACTAAAAAACCAGATAAATATGGCTCAGAATTCACTGACACTAATTGTCTCCGGTTACAATATTTTCATCATGAGGTGAAATATGATTCGTCTCTAGGAAAAAAATGTTTCTTACAGTAACTACTTTACAAAAAATGTGTTACAAAAATAATGATATGTATCCGGCTCAACGAGAGGTGATTATATCAATGAATAAATCCTGACTGCACGGAATTGTGAGGCCTCCCATTGGATGATGAAACCCGAATTCTTCTTCTGCTTGAAATAGCAGTTCTTGAAACGAAGGGCGGCTCAGATACGAAACTGGAATAACAAAACGCTTATTTTCATTCTTGCCGACATAAACAGCAAAATGACCCTTTGGGACTTCGGTGCTTGCGGAGTTCGATCTTTTTTCAGACGACAATGACCGTCTCAGAATTTGACGGATGGCCATTAATTATGTGTATGAAGTAATTCTATTTAAGTCGAAATGAATGGTTTTCAGGAAAGTATTGTGAAACGAATGGAATTAAGCACAAATAAAATTTAGAAGTTGTTGGTTGATTTAGTCTAGAAATGGTGATGTATATATAGGTGATGAGCAATATGAATGTACACGAGAACTTTAGGAAATCGATATAAGAGCACGATGAAGCACATGGATTTGTCTCTCCAACAAATTGTGTGCTCAAAAACAATTTTATCCGACAGACTGTTGAAATATAGGCCTCAAGTGCATGGCCCTCGGTCGGATGTAATTTGAGGTGACTGATCGAGAGAGTATTGATTGGGACCATGCATTACATTACCAACCAAAAACAGTTAGCAAACTTAATGAGAGATCACATGGATGAGTTTGAAGTACTGACCTACTATATTTCTATAATTAAGACCCTACAATTTCAGGTAACAAACAACACAACTCGACAATGCAATAAAGCCGATAAGAACCTAACAGATATCCTTGTTTATTTTGTACATCAGTTTATCTCACAACTGAAAAACATAATGCCTGGGACTTGTCATGTTGTTATTAACTTCCCCTCCCGCGGAGTTCTCATCCAAACATGTATATACACTTTCTATTTATGCCTATATATACAACAACTTTTATCTGGATCATATATAAACCATACACAAGTCTTGAAGATATATACAGTACATTTCTTTTGTCTGACTTTCAAAACAAAAACAAAATAAAATCAGATGGCTATCCGTCAAATGCTGAGACGATCTCTATCAAGCGAACGGAGATCAGCTCAAGTCCCAAAGGGTCATTTTGCTGTATATGTTGGTGAGAATGAGAAGAAGCGTTTTGTTATTCCAGTGTCGTATCTGAACCATTCTTCGTTCCAAGAATTGCTGTTTCAAGCGGAGAAAGAATTTGGGTTTCATCATCCAACGGGTGGGCTTACAATTCCTTACAGTGAAGATTTATTCATTGAACTAACCTCTCACTTGAGCACAACATAATGCGCACTATGTATGATTAGAAGCACACAGTTTTGTAATTACTTACTCATCGGTTTAACTTCTAGAATAGATGAATATACTTTTACGGAGAAAATTTCAGAGTTGGTGACACTAAGAGATCAGTTTGTAGTCTAGTAATTTCCTTATACATTTTGTCAGGAATATATACTTTTTTTTTTATTTGTACATATATCAAGCCATAAGTATACGATGTCATCATTTTCTTCATGTGCTAATTTTGCTAACTAGCATATCCACTTCTCGATTTTCTTGATCACACAAATGCATGTGAATCGTTGTGTTCTTATATGTACTTAAGCCACCACATATCCACTTCCTATTTGCTTATACATAATAACGCAATACGTTAATTTCTGGATTACAAACCATATCCACAATTAAGTTCTCAAATAGCAAGTGTGTGTATGTGGTTGCTTATGAGAACTTGAGAAGTCAATATAAGCACAAGACGAGGCACATGGATTTGTCATTCAATCGTAATAAGAGAAAATTAGTAAACAAGAATTATTAGTCTGATCGATCATAAAACTTTGTATCCTACCAACTATGGCATATACCCTACTACCATATGATATGAGAGCTCACATGGGTCGTCTGTCCTACAAATACAATCTCGATTGTAAGTATAATTATACACTTGCTTACTTAATCTACATTCAAGATAACATGCCCTACTGAGTAAACATCTTAAGACTAAAGATATTCAAATGCACATAGAGGGTTAAGACATCCTTATCGGCTTAATACACATGAATTGTTCCCACCAAATCCATGTGCTTTTGTTTCACAAACTCTGATAGCCCACCACATAATTCTTCTTGGCTCTAAAACCTCTCAATATTACATTTACAACTTCATCTATTTATATCGAACAATTCTAAGCTCACAACCAAAAACAACAACTCCTTAATTCAACTTTCACATTTTCATTCTTTTCTCTTCAATTCCAGCTTTTACGAAGAAATCCAATGGCCATTCAACGAATGCTCAGACGATCTTTATCATCTGAAAAGAGATCAGCTCAGGTCCCAAAGGGTCATTTTGCAGTTTATGTTGGCCAATACGAAAATAAGCGTTTTGTCATCCCAGTCTCCTACTTGAACCATTCTCAGTTCCAAGAACTACTATTTCAAGCCGAAGAAGAATTCGGATTTGATCATCCAACGGGAGGCCTTACGATTCCTTGCAGTGAAGAGTCGTTTCTCGATCTTACGTCCCAATTAGGAAAAATGAGATAAATTAGATCATAGAGCAATGATTTATTTATTTTTCTTAGCTAGTTAGTTCCCAGAGAAACATTTGTTTTTTCGACAGATTAACATACAATTATCTGTTGAACAAGATTGTTCTTAACTTATGTGGTGAATGAAATATTGATATTCAAAGAGGAGGCTAAAACTTTGCACCAGATTTATTTATACAATAACAAAAACAAATGAGTTGCAGAGGGTTTAATTGTATAATGTTCAAATGTGAGGGGTAAATTTAGTATTTTTACAAATGTAAAGAGGGTGGGTGTTTGAATGAAAGGGGGTAAATCGCGATACAAAAGCAAACGTCGGGGAGTGTTTCATAATTTTGCAATAATACTTGTACGGTAATTGGGATTTTGGGAAGAACCCTAATTTCAGCTCGATCAATTTCGAATCTCGATTTTTTTATTTTTTTTATTCAATCGCAGAATGCATCAGAAGAACGGAGCTGAACATCCTGATACCGGCGGCTCCGTCTCCAAATCGCAATGCCCGAAAATCATTAAACCCGTCGAAGACTATGAAAAAAGGTACTAATTCCGACCCTAAATTCATTACTATGTAATTGCGAAAATCAAAGCTTAATCCGATGATTAATGTCGTATACAGAGTCCAGCTAAGAAGATCAAAGACGCAGAAATTTGTGTTCCAATTGTGTATGGTAACATTGCATTTCTAAGACTAATTAAAATCTCTGAAATTGGGTATAATATTTTATTCTACAAGAAACTCTAATTTGCAAAACTGTGATTCTAATTACGTGCACATAGTATGCACACTATGTTCGGCTCAAGTGTGAGGTTACATCAATGAATATATCCTCGCTGCATGGTATGGTAATGCCACCCGTAATTGGATGATCAAAACCATATTCTTCTTCGGCTTGAAACAGCAATTCTTGAAACGAGGAATGGTTTAGATAAGAGATTGGAATAACGAATCGCTTCTTTCTGTTTGTGTTCTCCCCCAACACAAACAACAAAATGCCCCTTTGGGACTTCAGCTGATCTTTTTTCACTTGATAGAGATCGTCTCAGCATTTTTCGGATTGCCATTTTTTAAAGAGTGATTTTGTAAAGAGTTAAGAGAAAGCTAATGTATTGAGGAGTTGTTGATGGTTACTACTAACCCGGAAAGGTATGATATTTATATATGTGCAAATAGCAAGTGGATATGTGGTGGCTTATGAGAACTCGAGAAGGCAATATAATAACACGACGAAGAACATGGATTTGTCATTCAATCGTAATAAAAAAAAAATGTGATATCATAAAACTTTGTATCCTACCAACTATGGCAATATAGCCCTCTGTTGGCCCTAGGAACATACTTTGATATATAGAATACTAGCAAAAGGGGATATGACATGGTTATGTCGTACGATTTCGAGTTTTTTAAGTACAACTATATTTGCTTACTAAATTTGTATTCAAGAAGATAACATGCTCTACAGAGTACAAATATATCATAGGGCTAAAGATATTCAAATGCTCTGAGAGGAGGTTACACATATCCTAATCGGTCGTATAGATGCTCTTCAAAACAAACGAACAAAACACATTATTTTAAGATTGAAATGAAGATAAATAGGGACACTTAAGTCAAAACATTAGCACATGAAATTATAGTACTTTTGAATGATTTATTTCTTGATTGATTTCTGAACATGCAATTAACCGTGTTATTAGTCGAAACTAGAATTACACCCATGCGTTAAAAAAAAAACTTTGTATCAGACTGATGATGGCAATATAGCCCTCAAGTGTATGGCCCTACTATAACAAAACAAGGGAAATGTAATTTGAGGTGATTGGGGACCATATAGCATTACATTAGCAGCCAAAAAAAGCTAGCAAAACTAGTGAGAGATCACATGGATTTGTCTTCCAATCATCATTGCTTTTGTTTCTCAAACTCTGATAGCCACCACATATTTCTTCTTGGCTCTAAAACCTCTCAATATTACATTTGCAAGTTCATCTATATATATGGAACAATTCTAAGCTCACAACCAACAACCAAAACAACTCCTAAATTCAACTTTCACATTTTCATTCCTTTCTCTCTTCAATTCCAGCTTTTACAAAGATCCCGCTTTAACAAATCCAATGGCAATTCAACGAATGCTCCGACGATCCTTATCCTCTGAAAAGAGATCAGCTCAAGTCCCAAAGGGTCATTTTGCCGTTTATGTTGGCCAATACGAAAAGAAGCGTTTCGTCATCCCAGTCTCCTACTTGAACCATTCTCAGTTCCAAGAACTGCTATTTCAAGCCGAAGAAGAATTCGGATTCGATCATCCAACTGGAGGCCTTACAATTCCCTGCAGTGAAGAATTATTTCTCGATCTTACATCCCGATTGGGAAAATGAGATAAACTAGATCATAGAGAGCAATGCTTTTTTTTTTCTTAGGTAGTTCTTCCCGGAGAAACAATTATTTTTTCCACTGAAAATTCTCTGTTGGGTATAAATTGCATCCCTGGACTTATAAACTGAGGTGACTGAAATATTGATATTCCAAGTAGCTAATCTTTGGCAACAGGTGTAACTTGAGCCTTATGTTAAACACCACATAAAATAATAACAAACCACCCCTCATGTTTGAGGTATATATTTACAAAAAAAGTCAGAAAAAAATACTATAAGGAACTAAACCAAGAGCAGAGAGGTTCGACTTGCTAATAGGCACATATAAGGATGTATGAACCTTATCAACTTAATCAGATTTTTTGAACTAAACCAAGCTAGTTAAATTCAAAATATAATGTATTATACTTTAAGTTGTAGGGTCATATTTTCTTCCAAGCAAACAAACATAAAAATAATCAAATTCTTTACTTTTGAAACACAATACAATCAGATTTTTTACCTTTTTCTTTTTGTTTTTTCTTTTAACAAAGCAAAACCAGGCTTACATTTCACTCATCAACCTCTATATAATACTAGTATAAAATAGTGGAGTACTGATTGAGTCTCTGTAAATACAAGTTTTTGGCATCAACTTTGTGTGTTCCTTGCGCTGTCCGTCGACTATTGTCATATCTTCTTCGTATGAGCTCCGATTGTGTTGATTCAAAATGCTATGGAATCCACACTTCAAGAGCTACGTATCCATATATGACAAGTAATGTCAAAACCATGCGACTGGAGTCGCACGCGACTGGAGTCGCACGAGCTTGCGCTGAAAGCGCTTGAATGTGCAGTTTGTCGATTTTTGCCATATCTCCTTCGTGCGAGCTCCGATTAACTTGATTCAAAATGCTATAGATTCCACACTTCAAGGACTACAAAGTAACAACTTCATGCGACTGGAGTCGCGTTCGAAAGGAGTCGCGTGCGACAGGAGTCGCACGACATTGGATGTGCAGTCCGTCGATTTTGGTCATATCTCCTTCGTACGAGCTCTGATTGACTTGATTCAAAATGCTATGGATTCCACACTTCAAGGACTACAAAGTACAAAGTTCATGCGACTGGAGTCGCGTGCGACAGGAGTCGCGTGCGACAGGAGTCGCACGACTTGCCATTGGATGTGCAGTCCGTCGATTTTGGCCATATCTCCTTCGTACGAGCTCTGATTGACTTGATTCAAAATGCTATGGAATCCACGCTTCAAGGACTACAAAGTACCTCCTTTTGCGACTGGAGTCGCACGCGACAGGCGTCGCGTGCCCATGCTGAGCGACTGCCGTCGCTCGCGACAGGAGTCGCGAGTCTCTATCTCTCCATCATGCGACTGGAGTCGCTTGAACTCGTTGGCCAAGATGTGCGACTGGCGTCGCACGCGACATGCGTCGCACGCGACATGCGTCGCACGCGACATGCGTCGCACGACCATGACGTGCGACTGGCGTCGCACGCGACGGGCGTCGCGTGTTATGGCGTCTTCATCCCTTGCGACTGGAGTCGCGCGCCGTGACCTCTTCCACCTCATGTGTCATCTGATGCATGATGAGTTGTTTACTACTTCAACAATATTGACGACCATGAAGACGATGAAATATGAAATGTTCAACGACAAGTGTTCACCACGATGAAGTTGAAGATGAAGTATTGAGATCGACGGAGTCAAGATATGTTGAAGTCTGAAGTTAAAGAAATCGAAGATTCAAGATTCGAAGATTCAAGAATCGAAGATTCAAGATTCCAAGATTCAAGAATCGAAGATTCCAAAAGTGATGTCATCCATGGAATTGTTACATCAGCCAAGCATGTGACGAATCAGAACGTGCCATGTCAACGTCTCACATGTGCGGACTACCTATATATACCCATGGAGTTGGATGGCATCACTTGAAGATTTTGAGAGAACGAAATCCGATATCCAAGTATCAACGTTCGTTGTTTACGGCCTTCTGCCTTAAGAGTTTTGGTAGTTGTTTTGTGCTGTGCACCGATAGTAGAGTTATGCGATTTAGCTCTAGGTGATATAGTACTAGATCATTAGTTCGTTGGAGTGCTACGTCACTTGGGATACGACTCTTGATCATACCGTCTACCTTTCTCCACAAGTGTAATAGTTAGTTTTGTTTATCAATGAAATGAAACTATTATACAACCTTGTTTTCACTACTTAACTACTCTGAGTTCGATCATATATACATTACTTCAAGAGTGTGTTGACGGAGTGTGGTTGACCGAACGAAGACTGTTTTAAGACCGACTTCACGAAAAGTTGGTATCATACGTCGAAGACGTAATTTCAATTGGTATCAGAGCGGGACGTCATACGTATAAGACGTGATCCGTTACTTGACTTCATAATTCCGCTACAATGGAGTCGTCTATGTTTGTTCAGAAGCCTATTATGCTCACTCATCAGAACTATTCAAATTGGAAAGCCAAAGTATCAGCGAGAATTAAAGGTTATGACTCTAGAGCCTGGATGGCTGTGTTGGAAGGATGGGAGCGTCCTTACACCGAAGATGCTGATGGTTTTAGAACTCCTAAGCCTGAACGTAGTTGGACTAGAGAAGAGCATGACTTATCGACTGCTAATTGCAAAGCTCTACTCCTTATTTGTGAATGGCTGGAACTCAGCATGTATCAGTTGGTTAAGAACTGCACATCTGCTAAGGATGCATGGGAGACACCACAAAGAACATGTGAGGGAAGTCATGCTGTTAAGCGCTCCAAGATCCGAACTATAACTGCTCAATTCCATCAACTCCGTATGAGAGAAGATGAAGACATAAATGACTACTTAGATAAGATCATGAGATATGTCAATGAGGCATATGAACTTGGAGAGATCTTTCCTGCCATCATGGTCTATGAGAAGACCCTATCTAGTGTCAGTTCCAGATTCGAAAGCAAGGTGCTAACGATTGAAGCACGCAATGAAGGGAATCAGAACTGGGACTATGCTGATTTAATGGCTGACTTGAGAAACTACGACTTGACCCTAAAAGTGTGGAGTAACCCTGATATGGCACTCGTCTATGAACCGATGACCGCACTGAAAATTTCTGAGAAAGGGAAGAGTTCGCGAAGCACGAAATCTCAACAACCTCGGTTGAAAAATGAGAAGTCTGAAAGTAGTTTCTCAGCTGATATGAATGAATCTGACGATGAGGAAGCTGAGGATATTGAACGGTTGATGAATTCAAACAACCCAGATAAGCTTGCTGTGTTGACTGACATAGTCACCTATCTTGTGAAACAAGATTTTAAGAGAAAGAACCGAGCTCGAAATTTCCGAAAATTTCAGAAAAGTTCTAACTCATATCCAAACACTCCGGACAATCGAAATCAGGGGTCTTCGTCTGACAAGAGGTTTAAAGGGACAAAGTTATCACCATACACTTCGAATAGCAAGGATGTGTCGAAGATGCAATGCTATGAATGTAAGGGATATGGACATGTCAAGAATGAATGTCCTAACTTGCATCGAAAGAAAAAGCTACCAGTGAGCTATGTGGTGATCGATGATGAAGAGGTAATCTCTGAAAACGATACATCTGATGACGATAACTCTGATGACGATGAGGACAACGCTCTTGTTGTCACGTTTGATGAAGGCTTTGACCTTGCAAATTTTGAAGTTGAAAACTTTCAACTTGATGCTTTTCTAAAGGATACTGCTACTGCAGACAAGATTTTCCGTGTGGCCTCAGAAAATCGAAATTTCTGTGATGACGATATTTTCTCAGATGATGAATCTGAGTCTGAAGCTGAAGAGATAGATATGACACCTGAAGTGTGTCAAGCTGAAGGTGTGTGTGATGAGCTACTCACTCTGAGAGAGAGTCATGTTGAACTGTTAAAACTACATGATTTAGCTATCACTGAAAATAACGTGCTCCAAGTGTCTCTGAAGTTCCTAACAGAGTCTCTCAATGAACTTTCGAATGAGAAACAAAAGATGTATGATGAGGCCGTTGAGTTGAAAAACTCAGTTGAGAAGACGGAGGATGAGAAGAAGAGGTTGAACAATTCTTTGACAATTCTGAAAATTAGATTTGATGCTCTCTTCGAAGAGAAACATAACTACTACAAAGAAGTTGTCGGATTGAGAGAATCATATGAGAAGACGAACTCCGAAAATTCGAAACTAAAGACATCTCTTAAGAAGGAGTCATCTGAAGTAAAGAAACTACAAACTCTTTTCCAGAACACCGATGCTGAGAACGATGAGCTAAAGTCATCCTTGATGAAAGCTCAAACTGATCTAGCTATGTGTGACAAAGAACGATATGTCCTGAAAGAGAAGCTTCACATGACTGATGAACTCTTAAAGAAGATGAACACGAACTCGTCTGTGTTTGACAATGCTGCTTCTTACATGAACCCAAGTCGTGTTGGAATTGGCTTTCAAAAAGTTTTTGAATCAATCTATACTACACCTGAGAAGAAAGAAGTGACCTTTGTCAAAGCTTCTACTGACTCTTCTGAGAGTATGACCGAAGATGATTCTGTAACTCTGAAGCGAAAGGAAATTTCTGAAGGAAAGAAAGTTATGACATCTCCGAACGCTGAAACACAGAAGTCGATTTCGACTACTAACCTGAAAGCGGAGACATATCAATTTCCTAAGTTCATTGTAAAACATCCTCGTGGTATCTTGCCATACGAAAAGACGTTGCTGAAAAAGTTGAGTAAACCACAGAACGTAAAATCAAATGCTAAATTCTCTCACTCGAAATCTGCTATGATTAAGACTTCGACGAATGTTGAAGTTCGTCAAAAGAGAAAATATGTGTGTCACTATTGCAATGAACCCGGACACATCAGACCTTTCTGCTTTAAGCTGAGAGATGACATAAATCGGGATTTCATGACTGAGAAGAAGAAGAGTGTAGTTGTCAAGAGTGTGAAGAAACACACGATTCCAGTGCCGAAAGTTGAAAAGAATATAAAGCTTGTGACTGAGACTAAGTCTCGAAATCTTGGTATGAAGAAGAAGTGGGTACCTATGACCCGAAAGAGTGAAGTTAAGCTAAACTCCACCACTTCAACTGCCTGGAGACCAAGAGAACTCATTTTTTGCAATGTTGCACTGAATGCCTCCGATTCTGGAAACAAAGGCATTTGGTATTTTGACAGCGGATGTTCCCGACACATGACTGGAACTAAGAAATTTTTGAAAGAATACGAGCCTATGACTGGCTCTCCTGTGGTGTTTGGAGGGGGAGCTAAAGGCGTCGTCATGGGTAAAGGAACGCTGCACATCAAAGGATTACCACCAATCCGAAATGTTGTTCATGTGAAGGGACTCGTGGCAAATCTTATTAGCATCAGCCAACTGTGTGACGAAGGGCTGAATGTTAGTTTTGATAGAGACTCGTGCAAGGTTTTTGATGGAGAAGGGAAGTGCATCATGGAAGGTCCACGTGCGAAGAATAATTGTTATACAACTGAGTATAGTTGTTTCTCTGTGACCGTTCCTGATGAAGTCGATTTGTGGCATCAACGCCTTGGACACACTAGCACTCGAAATTTGAGTAAACTGGTTAAGGGGGAGATAGTTCGAGGAATATCTCAACTCCCCAAAATTGAGAAAAGAGTGTGTAGTGACTGTCAGAAGGGTAAGCTGACGAGAACTTCACATCCTGCACTGCCAACACTAATGAGCACATCAGCTCCTTTTGAACTACTTCACATGGATCTCATGGGTCCAATGGAAGTGAAGAGTATTGCTAAGAAAGAGTATGTGCTGGTGGTTGTCGATGATTTCTCTCGCTATACTTGGACGAGATTTCTTGCTACGAAGGATGAGACTTTCAATGCCTTCAAAGGTATAGTGATATGGATTCGAACCAATCATGAAGCTAAGGTGAAGAGGATCAGGAGTGATCACGGGACTGAATTCGAAAATTCTAGCTTCAATGAATATTGTCTGATGAAAGGGATCCATCATGAATACTCGGCTCCTAAGACACCCCAGCAGAATGGGATAGCCGAACGTAAGAACCGTACGCTGCAAGAGATGGCTCGTGTCATGTTAATTTCGAAAAATCTTGCCCGTACTTTTTGGGCGGAAGCCGTATCTACCGCTGGATATATCCTTAATCGTATAAGCATTCGATCCGGCACAACGGCAACCGCCTATGAACTTGTGAATGACAAAAAGCCATCTGTCTCACACTTTCGTGTCTTTGGCTGTACGTGTTATATCTTAAAGGATCGTGATCCTCTAAAGAAGTTTGAAGTCAAGGCTGATCGTGGTATCTTTGTTGGCTATAGTCAGAATAGTCATGCTTACCGTGCATACAACCTCCGAACTAAGAAAGTCATTGAAACTGTAAACATCAACTTTGATGAACAAGACTTTCTCGGTAAAGATGCTGATGAAGACTGGGTGAAGGAAGGGATTCTGGAATATCGAACATTTCCATCTACACCTATTACTGTGGCACCAGAAGTTCATACTCCTAACACTTCCCCTGAAGTTGGAGAGACTAGTCATTGTAACAATGACACTTTATCATCTGATGAGGAAGGAATTGAAGAAGTGGATAACCCATCTGATGCACCTAGAGAGGGATCTCGTATTGTGCAGAAGAGACATCCTCCGACTCAGATGATTGGTAACATGAACGAGCGAACTACACGCTCAAAGAAACAGATTTCATCTCCAGACGAACTCTATAACATATGCACTTCTGCTGTATGCCATGAAATCGGGGTCTCCTGCTTCTTATCTGAAACAGAACCGAAAAATTACAAGGAAGCTTTGAAAGATGACTTCTGGATAATGGCTATGCAAGAAGAACTGAATGAGTTCACGAGAAACAATGTGTGGTCCTTGGTTCCCCGTACTTCAAATATTAATGTTGTTGGAACCAAATGGATTTTTAAGAACAAAACGGATGAGCATAACCAAGTTGTTCGAAATAAAGCTCGTCTCGTTGCACAAGGTTATGCCCAAGTAGAAGGGATAGATTTTGATGAAACCTTTGCTCCAGTTGCACGTATTGAGTCTATTCGTCTTCTGATTGCTATTGCATGCCATCTCGGCATCAAACTCAGACAAATGGATGTCAAAGCTGCATTCCTAAATGGAGTATTGGAAGAGGAGGTGTATGTTGCTCAACCGAAAGGATTCGAGGATCCTAAGAAGCCGAATCATGTTTATAAGCTTCACAAAGCTTTATATGGACTGAAGCAAGCCCCTCGTGCTTGGTATGGGTGTCTGACAGACTACTTACTGAAGTTTGGTTTCGAACGTGGCTCAGTGGACAAGACTCTCTTTATTAAACGTGATGGCAAACACATGATAGTTGCCCAGATCTACGTCGATGACATTGTCTTTGGCGCTACTTGCTCTAAGCTCGTGAAAGCTTTCACGGACTCTATGTCTTCAACCTTTCAGATGAGTTTTGAAGGAGAGCTACACCAATTTTTGGGTCTTCAGATATCTCAACGACCGGATGGAATCTTTGTTTCTCAAAGCAAATATGCTAAAAATATGGTCGAGAAGTTTGAGATGCACCATGCTAAGCCCGCCAAAACTCCCATGGCGACAACTGAACGATTATCTATGTCAACTACTAGTCGAAGTGTTGATCAAACTCTCTATCGCTCTATGATTGGGAGTTTACTTTATTTAACCGCTACACGCCCTGACATAATGTTTAGTGTTTGTATGTGTGCCAGGTACCAAGCTGATCCAAAGGAGGACCATCTACGAGCTGTGAAACGGATACTCCGCTACATCTCTGGAACTTCTGATCTCGGTCTTTGGTATGCATGTGACACTACATCAAATCTCGTCGGTTTCTCCGATGCGAATTGGGCGAGCGATACAAATGAACGTAAGAGCACTTCCGGATGTTGCTGCTTCCTTGGCAATAACATAGTATCATGGCATAGTCGGAAGCAAAATTGCATCGCTCTATCGACTGCTGAGTCTGAGTATGTTGCAGCCGGGAGTTGCTGCACTCAATTGCTTTGGCTAAAGCAGATGTTGGATGATTATCTTATCGAGAGTGCTCCCTTGGTGCTGTACTGTGATAACCAAAGTGCTATCAAAATCAGCGAAAATCCTGTCCAGCATTCTCGCACTAAACACATCGACATTCGACATCATTTCATTAGAGATTTGGTTGATCGTGATATAGTCAGTCTACAGCATATTTCAACAGAAAAACAGCTCGCTGACATCTTCACCAAACCTCTTGACTTTGAGAGATTTAAAAACTTAAGAAATTCTCTCTGTATGTGTTCTCTCTAAGAGTTCACGAAAATTTTGAAGTCTGAAAGACTGTTTTCTTTACTTCTGAATACGCACTATGAATCGTCGTGGACTAATCTAATCAGACGAACATGGTTTCGAGGCCGCTTTAGTCTTCGGACCCAAGTGTATTTATTCCTCTGTGTGCAAACATGTGAACTTGGCATATAACTCCCATAGCTATCATTTGCATAGATCCATAATACCAAGTAACGGAGGACGCCGGATCACATTGTCCGCCGGCTCCCCTCTTCGAACGGTAACACATGGACGCTCTAATCTAAGATGCTCTCCTTTCACACTTCGGAGGACGCAAGTGAACCTTGCTCCCCTCTGACTGCTGTAATGAGCATCTGTTGCATATCATTTAAAGCTAAAACTCGTCTGGAGGACGCCGGATCATTTGTCCGCCGGCTCCCCTCTGATTGTAGTAATGCTAGTCCCAAGTGGAGTGCCTTAAAAGTTCACCTTGCACACATGAATTAAAATCTCTTGTGCGGTGCTAACTCACCATATATGTTCCGATGAAACACGATTGCATTCTTGTGATTGCGATGAAGGACAAGTTAAACTTATTTCAACATACTTCGGTCCGTTTCACCGGTTTTTAATTCGAGAGTTATTTCATTATACCTCAAAATTTTATTCACCTTGTGTGATATTTTTGATTTGGAGATTGATGATAAGTGAAATTTTTTTTGGGAAAATATTTGCTCTTCACTGCCTCGTATCACCGCTTGAATCTCCACTAAAATGTTTTCGAATGTTTTGTTATGTGTTGAACGCTTGAATGCTAACTCGGGATGTGTTGTTTTGATTGGTACTCTTGTAGTTCATGTTCAGCATCTTGATGGAGTTCATTCCTTAAGGCGTAAGTTGAGTGTAGCAGCATCCGCTGATCCCCTACGAGTGAAGATGAAGGAGATAACCGCTGGGCTATCTTCGTTATATGTACAACTTTTAAAAGATAATATATATGTATTCATATCAAGTGCCGGGGTTCTAGTCGATGTCGTGAAAAGCACTTGATATCTTTTATAATTATATATATATATATATATATATAAATGCTTTTTTATTTAAAAACTAATTTTAAATAAAAGGGATCTTTTATAATTATATATATATATATATATATATATATATATATATAAATGCTTTTTTATTTAAAAACTAATTTTAAATAAAAGGGCATTTAAATATATTAAATTGCGATATTTTTTGTATTTAATTATTTTTATAAAATTGCATAATGTTTTGCGTAATTGCATAATTTTTGTAATTAATTATTTTTATAAAATTATAATTGTATAGTTGTATAATTGCGTATTGCGTAAACAGTTAAAAAAACTTTAATTATAATTTTATTATTTTTGAAATAATAGTTAAAAAACATTTAAAACAATTTAACGTAATTATAAACATTTAAAAAAAAAATTAGCGTAATTATAAAACATTTAAAAAAAAAACATTTAGCGTAATTATAAACATTTAGCGTAATTATAAAACATTTATAAAAAATAAAAAAAAAAAAAAAAAAAAAAAAAAAAAAAAAATCCCTTACGGCATCTACGGGAAGCATCCCCGTAGGGGATTTATTCTTCCCCTACGGGAGTTTGCCCGTAGGGAACTCTATTATCATCACTCCCTACGGGAATACCCGCCGTAGGGCAAAAATCCCGTAGGGGACCCGTAGGGAATTTTGGAGGGAAGTGAGGCGCGCCAAATGCGCGCGTAGAACCCTACGGGACCCCCTACGGCGTTCATCCCTACGGCAAGGGGGGTAGGGGTTGCCGTAGGGGATTTCTTTAAAGGATTTCCCGTAGGGGATGCCGTAGGGACACCCCTACGGGATGGATGCCGTAGGGAACCCCCGTAGGGGTTCCGCGAAATTCTTGTAGTGAACTCCATCAGCACTCATGTCTCATTTTCTACTACCTTCACCAGATGTCCCATCAAGGGGGAGGTTTAGGTGAGATGCTGGTTCATCTGGCAAAGGACTGCTTGTTGCATGGTTTCTCGAATTTGTATAACTCTTGAACTATTCTGTTTGCATGCATAAGTCCTGATTTTTGATGTTTTTGACTAAGTGTGGTTTGTTTTTCATATCTTATCAATGATAGTTCTTCATTGTTGAATGGTTGATTGTTTTATTGCTATGCTTCTCCTGAGGGGGAGATTTGTGTATCTCCTTATGCTAACTCTTGTTCATATGAGTTGTGACAAAAAGGGGGAGATTGTAGATGTTAGTTTTGTCAACAATATATGTGTTTGTTGTTTGTTTGTGTTTTCAGGTGATGTATCTCTTGAGGGGGAGACTTGCTAGATCTCTTTGTACTCATTGTCTCTCATATGAGCTGTGTCAAAAGGGGGAGATTATCATGATTGACGTGTTTCACAAGAGTTGTACCAAAAAGGGGGAGATTGTAAATACAAGTTTTTGGCATCAACTTTGTGTGTTCCTTGCGCTGTCCGTCGACTATTGTCATATCTTCTTCGTATGAGCTCCGATTGTGTTGATTCAAAATGCTATGGAATTCACACTTCAAGAGCTACGTATCCATATATGACAAGTAATGTCAAAACCATGCGACTGGAGTCGCACGCGACTGGAGTCGCACGAGCTTGCGCTGAAAGCGCTTGAATGTGCAGTTTGTCGATTTTTGCCATATCTCCTTCGTGCGAGCTCCGATTGACTTGATTCAAAATGCTATAGATTCCACACTTCAAGGAATACAAAGTAACAACTTCATGCGACTGGAGTCGCGTGCGACAGGAGTCGCGTGCGACAGGAGTCGCGCGACATTGGATGTGCAGTCCGTCGATTTTGGTCATATCTCCTTCGTACGAGCTCTGATTGACTTGATTCAAAATGCTATGGATTCCACACTTCAAGGAATACAAAGTACAAAGTTCATGCGACTGGAGTCGCGTGCGACAGGAGTCGCACGACTTGCCATTGGATGTGCAGTCCGTCGATTTTGGCCATATCTCCTTCGTACGAGCTCTGATTGACTTGATTCAAAATGCTATGGAATCCACGCTTCAAGGACTACAAAGTACCTCCTTTTGCGACTGGAGTCGCACGCGACAGACGTCGCGTGCCCATGCTGAGCGACTGCCGTCGCTCGCGACAGGAGTCGCGAGTCTCTATCTCTCCATCATGCGACTGGAGTCGCTTGAACTCGTTGGCCAAGATGTGCGACTGGCGTCGCACGCGACATGCGTCGCACGACCATGACGTGCGACTGGCGTCGCACGCGACGGGCGTCGCGTGTTGTGGCGTCTTCATCCCTTGCGACTGGAGTCGCGCGCCGTGACCTCTTCCACCTCATGTGTCATCTGATGCATGATGAGTTGTTTACTACTTCAACAATATTGACGACCATGAAGACGATGAAATATGAAATGTTCAACGACAAGTGTTCACCACGATGAAGTTGAAGATGAAGTATTGAGATCGACGTAGTCAAGATATGTTGAAGTCTGAAGTTAAAGAAATCGAAGATTCAAGATTCGAAGATTCAAGATTCCAAGATTCAAGAATCGAAGATTCCAAAAGTGATGTCATCCATGGAATTGTTACATCAGCCAAGCATGTGACGAATCAGAACGTGCCATGTCAACGTCTCACATGTGCGGACTACCTATATATACCCATGGAGTTGGATGGCATCACTTGACGATTTTGAGAGAACGAAATCCGATATCCAAGTATCAACGTTCGTTGTTTACGGCCTTCTGCCTTAAGAGTTTTGGTAGTTGTTTTGTGCTGTGCACCGATAGTAGAGTTATGCGATTTAGCTCTAGGTGATATAGTACTAGATCATTAGTTCGTTGGAGTGCTACGTCACTTGGGATACGACTCTTGATCATACCGTCTACCTTTCTCCACAAGTGTAATAGTTAGTTTTGTTTATCAATGAAATGAAACTATTATACAACCTTGTTTTCACGACTTAACTACTTCTGAGTTCGATCATATATACATTACTTCAAGAGTGTGTTGACGGAGTGTGGTTGAGCGAACGAAGACTGTTTTAAGACCGACTTCACGAAAAGTTGGTATCATACGTCGAAGACGTAATTTCAGTCTCCCTATCCACTCTCTATTTCATTTGATTTCCTAATCAGATTTAGATATCATCACATAATGTCTTTAATAGTGGATTTTATTGTATCGTCGTAAATCAAGCCATAGGTGATATTCTGATGGATTAAGCAATGTTTATCACTAATGTCAGAACCGAGCAAATCCGAAGCGATCTACTGGTTTATTTATTTCCTTCTCCGCACTGCTGATTCTGTTTCTTGAATTTCTTTATGTCATGGGTTTTCAAGCTTATGCTCACTGCATTCAATTATCTAACTTTATGACAGTAATTGTCTCAGGTTACAATATTTTCATCATGTGGCAAAATATGATTTGTCTCTAGGAAAAAAAATGTTTGTTACAGTAACTAATTTACAAAAATGATCTGTATCCGGCTCAACGAGAGGTGATTATATCAATGAATAAATCCTCACTGCACGGAATTGTGAGGCCTCCCATTGGGTGATGAAACCCGAATTCTTCTTCTGCTTGAAATCGCAGTTCTTGGAACGAAGGGTGGGTCAGATACGAAACTGGAATAACAAAACGCTTCTTTTCATTCTTGCCGACATAAACAGCAAAATGACCCTTTGGGACTTCGGTGCTTGTGGAACTCCATCTTTTTTCAGATGATAAAGAACGTCTCAGAATTTGACGGATGGCCATTTATGTGTATGAAGTAATTATTTTTAAGTCAAAATGAACTGTTTTCAGGAAAGTATTGTGAAACGAATGGAATAAGCAGAAATAAACTTGAGGAGTTTTTGGTTGATTTAGTCAAGAAATGGTGTTGTATATATAGGTCTTAAGCATATACACGAGAACTTTGGGAAATCGATATAAGAGATCGATGAAGCACATGGATTTGTCTCTCCGACAACAAATTGTGCGATCAAAAAAAGGTGTATCTGACAGACTGTGGACATATAGGCCTCAAGTGCATGGCCCTCGGATGTAATTTGAGGTGACTGATCGAGAGAGTATTGATCGGGACCATGCATTACATTACCAACCAAAAACAGTTAGCAAACTTAATGAGAGCTCACATGGATTTTGAATTGCTGAAATACTTTATTTCTATATTAATTAAGACCCTACAATTTCAGGTAACAAACAACAGAACTCGACAATGCAATAAAGCCGATAAGAACCTAACAGATATCCTTGTTTATTTTGTACTTCAGTTTATCTGACAAACGAAAAGCATATGTATACAGTACATTTCTTTTCTCTGAGTTTCAAAACAAAAACAAAATAAAATCAAATGGCTATCCGTCAAATACTTAGACGGTCTCTATCAAGCGAAAAGAGATCAGCTCAAGTCCCAAAGGGTCACCTTGCTGTATATGTTGGTGAGAACGAAATGAAGCGTTTTGTGATTCCAGTTTTGTATTTGAACCATTCTTCGTTCCAAGAATTGTTGTTTCAAGCGGAGGAAGAATTCGGGTTTCATCATCCAACGGGTGGCCTTACCATTCCTTGCAGTGAAGATTTATTCATTGAACTAACCTCTCACTTGAGCACAACATAGTGTGCACTATCTATGATTTGAAGCACATAGTTTTGTAAATTACTTATTCATCGGTTTAACCTCTAGAATAGATGAATATACTTTTATGGAGAAAAATTGAAATCAGTTTGTAGTCTAGTTTCCTTATACATTTTGTCAGGAAAATACATTTTTATTTTATTTGTATAATTTCAATCCAGATCGAAGTTCATACATATTGTGTCCGAACCACGAATCATTGACAAAAAAATGTACTATGAAAAACTTTTGTTCCTTCATTACGCCGATGCGATGATATATATTTTTCCTATTCTAAGCAATGTCACAGGAAAAATATCAAGCAATGGAATACATAACTAGCCCCGGTTTAGTAACAGCAACTCAAACGGATTTACTCACATATTTTTATCAACTTAAGTCGTCGTGAAGCTGAAGTTGATGATAGCATAAGCATACAAAGTCATCATTTTCTTCATGTGCTAATCTTACTGACACACAAATGCATGTGAATCATCGTGTTCTTATATTAACTTCTTGATTCTCTTATATGTAACACAATACCTTAATTTCTGGATTACAAACCAAGTTCAAAATTAAGTTGTTAAATACAGTACTCTGTCTCAAATAGCAAGTGTGTGTATGTATGTGGTGGTTGCTTATGAGAACTCGAGAAGTCAATATAAGCACAAGACGAGGCACATGGATTTTTCATTCAATCGCAATAAAAGAAAATGAGTAACAAGAATTATTAGTCTGATCGTTCATAAAACTTTGTATCTTACCAACTATGGCATATAGTCCTCCATCGACCCTACTACCATATGATATGAGAGCTCACATGGGTCGTCCTTCCTACAAATACAATCTCGTTTGTAAGTACAATTACACATCCTTATCGGCTTAATAGCAAGTTGGCATACAAATCCATGTGCTTTTGTTTCTACGTCTTTGCTATCCACCACATAATTCTTCTTGCTTCTAAAACCACTCGATATTAATCTACAGGATCGATAGATTACATTTACAAGTCCATCTATTTATATGGAACAGTTCTAAGCTCACAACCAACAACAACTCCTAAATTCAACTTTCACATTTTCATTCCTTTCTCTCTTCAATTCCAGCTTTTACTAAGATTCTATTTTAACAAATCCAATGGCCATTCAACGAATGCTCAGACGATCTTTATCATCTGAAAAGAGACCATCTCAGGTCCCAAAGGGTCATTTTGCCGTTTATGTTGGCCAATACGAAAAGAAGCGTTTTGTCATCCCAGTCTCCTACTTGAACCATTCTCAGTTCCAAGAACTTCTATTTCAAGCTGAAGAAGAATTCGGATTCGATCATCCAACGGGAGGGCTTACAATTCCTTGTAGTGAAGAATTATTTCTTGATCTTATGTCCCGATTGGGAAAATGAGATAAACTAGATCATAGAGTAGAGCAGTGATATTTTTTTTATCTTAGCTAGTTCCCCAGAGAAACAATTATTTTTTCCAGAAAATTCTCTATGGGTATAAAATGTATCTCCCCGGAAAAAGTAACATTGTATTGCTCAGAGTAAAATCTTTTGTGCCATTTTCTAAAGAAAATGCCAAAGATAAGATAAATTTTGATTAATTGGAACTCTTTAAATTCACTTAATTTTCATTTGATAAAGCACTAATAATCGTATTGGCCTGGTGCTGATATTATATTGAAGTTGAACCAATAACACAAGCATGGAAAAGGTATAGAGCCACATGTCCGAGCCAGCTATATCCAAACCAATTCTTGAATCTGCCCAAGTATGGACCCAAGAATCTCCCAAGCCTTAAGCTCGAGTACGAAAATTCTGACCCTCATCATGGTCCATGAATAAAATTCTCATGATGTAAAATTTAGACCTAAAAAATTTGTTCCATTTCATAATTAGTAAATCTTAGATCTTTGAAAACACACATTATTCATCTTCTAGAGGAAATAAAACTCCCTCTATGCTTGAGCTTGACATTTTTTGAGAGTTCAATACATATAATAAATAGTATACAGAAATTATGAAAAAATTGCTAAAATAAAATTTAACTATTAAATTTTAAGTAAGTTATAAATTTGTTTGACTAAGTAAGTTATAAATTGTTTTTGACTCCAATACATATAATAAATAGTATACAAAAATTATGAAAAAATTACTAAAATAAAATTTAACTATTAAATTTTAAGTAAGTTATAAGTTGTTTAAGAAAATGTAAGGAGACAAATATATCTTTTTAAACTGTTTATAAGCTATTGTAATTTTAACAAGAAAAAACCAAAAATAAATTAAAATTATTAGTTTATATATACACAATAATTCCAAAATTTATTATTTTCTTAATATAATATTTTTTTGGTAATTTTATTTATATAAATTTTTAAATTAATAAAAAAAATTACATTTTATAAGTTTTTATCAAACATTTAACAATTTATTTATTTAAATAAGCGTTATCATCTCTTAAACAACAAGATATTAAGTTATCATCTCTTAAAGATATTAAGTTGTCATATTATAATAATTAAATTTTAAGAGGAGATTATATTAAAAAGATTTTTTTTGGAAAAAGGTGAATTTTAGATTATTAAATTATAGCATACACCTCATGATTTATTATTGTTAATTAAGTGTAATAATTTTAACTGTTTTACATTATTTAGGGTAATTATACATTAATAATTATATATTAGAAAATCATTTGAAAATTTAAATGTCTTATATACCTTTTTTTTAACCAATGATAAAAATTGTTTTTAAAACTATAAAAAGTAATTGTGTTTATTCCCTAACTTAAAATTAATTTATTTAATTATAAAAAAACATTAATAATTTCCTTTAATCAAAATTCACCCTATTAAAACAGGATTTTGTTAAAAAAAATTATTTATTAATTATGTTAAGAAAATCCATTTTATAAGATGTTTTAAATAAACTTATAAACTATATAAATAATTTCTTTAAATAAGATTTCAACTTTAAATAAGATATATATTGGGTTCATTCCTTTTGTGATTTTATTCAACCTAAAGATAGATTTCGGGTCTTCATTTTTTATTTTTTTTTACAAAAAAATGCCGTCTATTAATAGTGAATGTGGAGCATAAAAATTGTTTAAATATTAAAGAAATTATTTTAAAATAATATTTTGCTCATATATTATTTAATTACTTTTTGAAATTTTAAACTAATTTAATTTAGAGTCCTCTCCATTTTCAAGCACATTTATAAGAAATGTGTTTATTTTGACCCTTCAATAATACATTTATTTTACTGTTCAGCAGAAAACAAAAATATTTCAATATTACACATGCGTTAATTTATTTAATTCAAATCTATTAGAATTAATAATTCACCATTTAATTTAATTATCAAATAATTAAATATTTAATTTAATTATCAAATAATTAAATATTTAATTCATGATGTCAATAAATGTAAGCTTATGAAGTAGGACAAAATAAATAGATGTTTTGTAAATGTGTTCAATAAGTTGTATTCCCACTATAGTTTATAACTTATAAATAACTTTTTACTAAATTATAATAAATATTATATGTGGAGCACTTATATAATAAATATTATGTGTGGACAAAATAAATAGATGTTTTGTAAATGTGTTCAATAAATTGTATTCCCACTATAGTTTATAACTTATAAATAACTTTTTACTAAATTATAATAAATATTATATTTGGAGCACAAATATAATAAATATTATGTGTAGAGGATAAATTATATTTAATATTTATATAAAAATAAAAAATAGTAATTATTTAATGAGAAAAGATGTAAAAAAAATAAATACACACAAAAAATAATATATATATATATATATATATAACACAAAAATAATAATATATATAACATCAAAATAATTATTATGCCACAAAGATTCTCAAATCAAAGGGCAAAGAGTTAGTGCCAAATGTTACTTTCTATGAAAGTTTCAAGCAAGGTTTAAAAGTATAAGTGAAAGATTGTATGATTTTATTATGAAGAAATTTTATTAAAAAAAGGGAGTAGATTATATTAAAAAAAGATTTTGTTAAATTTTTTTATTTATTAATTATGTTAAGAAAATCTATTTTATAAGATGTTTAAAATAAACTTATAAACTATGTAAATAAGTTCCTAAATAAGACATCTATTTGCATGTTTCAATCTATTTTGTAAGTGATCTATTTTGTAAGTTTATTTTATAAATTGTTTTAAATAAACTTATAAACTTATTTTGTAAGTTTATTTTATAAATGGTTTTAAATAAACTTATAAACTTATTTTGTAAGTTTATTTTATAAATTGTTTTAAATAAACTTGTAAGTTTATTTTATAAATTGTTTTAAATAAACTTATAAACTTATTTTGTAAGTTTATTTTATAAACTGTTTTAAATAAACTTATAAACTTCTTTAAATAGGAAAATACATTTTATAAGATATTTTCAATAAACTTATAAACTCTATAAATAAGTTTAAAACGGACTTTACTTATAAAATAGTTTTAATAAACTTATAAACTCTATAAATAAGTTTAAAACGGAATTTACAAAATAATTCTAGAAGGAGAACTTTAATTTATTTATTGCAGAAAAAATATTAAATTCTAATTATGAGAATAAAATTTGAGACAATGTAGAATTTAATAATAAAAAAACATATTAAAACAATGTCTCACACGATTTAATATAAATGGTTGAACACTTCGTGTGTGTATATTTGTAGTCTTACAAAAATCGATAAAATTTGATCTTGCATATTTTAATTTCTTATAATATAGTTTAAATAAATGGTTGAACACTTCGTGTGTATATATCTGTAGTCTTAAAAAAATAGATAAAATTTGATCTTGCATGTTTTAATTTCTTATAATATAGTTTAATCTTTTCTGTTTAAAATTTAATGTTTGTTTTTCATTTGGCAAAATAATGTGAAATGTAACATTTTTAACCAAAGCCATAAAATGTCGAAGAAACATAAACATAAAACATGTAATTAACCATGGCAATATAACTTTCTGTTGGCCCTAGGAACAAGATATCACATGGTTTTGTCATACGAGTTTTTAAAGTACAACTCTGAGAGTAGGTTACGCATACTTATAGGCTTAAGGATATCTGATGTTTTTTTACCTTAATTGGGCGTATATATGCTCTTAAGGAAAGTAAAAGAAGAAAACACATTATTTAAAGATTGATATGAAGATAATTAGGGACACTTAAGTCAAAACATTAGCACATGAAATTATACTACTTTTGAATAAAATCATTTCATGACCAAAATTTTGAGCATCATATCCAATTAACCGTATTATTAGTCGAAACTAGAATTACATCCAATTAATATAGCCCTCAAGTGTATGGCCCTACTATAACAAACCAGGGAAAATGTAATTTGAGGTGATTGGGGGACCATATAGCATTACATTAGCAGCCAAAAACAGCTAGCAAAACTATAGTGAGAGATCACATGGATTTGTCTTCCCATCATTGTTGCTTTTTTTCTCAAACTCTGATAGCCACCACATAATTCTTCTTGGACCTCTAAATATTACATTTACAAGTTCATCTATTTATATGGAACAATTCTAAGCTCACAAGTTCATCTATTTATATGGAACAACTCCAATTCAACTTTCACATTTTCATTATTTTCTCATCAATTCCAACTTTTACGAAGATCCCGCTTTAACAAATCCAATGGCCATTCAAAGTATGCTCAAACGCTCTTTATCGTCTGAAAAGAAATCAGCTCAAGTCCCAAAGGGTCATTTTGCCGTTTATGTTGGCCGATACGAAAAGAAGCGTTTTGTGATCCCAGTCTCCTACTTGAATCATTCCGAGTTCCAAGAATTGCTATTTCAAGCAGAAGAAGAATTCGGATTCGATCATCCAACAGGAGGCCTTACAATTCCTTGCAGTGAAGAGTTGTTTCTTGATCTTACCTCCCGATTGGGAAAATGAGATAAACTAGATATCATAGAGAGCAGTCTTTTTTTCTTTCTTAGCTAGTTCTTCCCGGAGAAACAATTATTTTTTCCAGAGGAAAATCTCTGTTGGGTTTAAATTGTATCCCTGGACAAATTAACATCATATATTCACATTGCTTGAGTAAACTCTTTTGTGTCATTTTTATCTAAAGAAAACGTGTCATCTAAAATGAAATATGCCTAAAAAAATGATTGAGTTGCTCCTAAACTGAAGTTGAATGAAATATTGATATTCCAAGCAGCTAATATATTTTCACGAGGTCTAACTTCACCTTATCTCCAATACATGTCAATACATTTACAAGTTATATCTGTTCTGCTCAAACGGGAACTTAGATCCACGAATAACTTTTCGTACACGCCAACATAAACCGCAAAATGACCCTTTGGGGCTTGGGCTGATCTCTTTTATGATTTTTGAAACAAGTACTAAAATATAAATTTTCAAGTACAGATTTTTAGTATGAAAATAGATAAGCTTGAAACAAAGTACATGTGATTGTTTGTCATGCAAGTGCCTAATGTTCGGAAATAGCAGGGTCGGGTCTGCTTGAATGACTCTTCACCACACCTCAAAAATGATTTAGATGGATAAGACCCTACAATTTCAGGTAACAAACAACAAAAATCGACAATGCAATAAATCCGATAAGGATGCATAAGAACCTAACGTACATGCCCCACATATATCCGTGTTTATTTTTACGAACGAAAAACATAATGCATGTGACTCATCGTCATGTTCTTCTTAACTTTCCGTCCCGCGGAGTTCTCATCCACATACATATATGATAAATGTATATACACTTGATAATTATGCCTATATATACAACACCTTTCCTCTGCATCATAAACCATCCACAACTCCTTAAGATACATTTCTTTTCTCTGAGTTTCAAAACAAAAACAGAATAAAATCAGATGGCTATCCGTCAAATGCTGAGACGATCAGCTCATGTCCCAAAAGGTCACTTTGCGGTATATGTTGGTGAGAATGAAAAGAAGCGTTTTGTGGTTCCAGTTTCGTACTTAAACCACTCTTCGTTCCAAGAATTGCTATTCCAAGCTGAAGAAGAATTCGGGTTTCATCATCCAACGGGTGGCCTTACGATTCCTTGCAGCGAAGATTTATTCATTGAACTAACCTCTCATTTGAGCAGAACATAATGCTCGCAATGTATGAATAGAATAGTTATTTCGTTTTGTTTAACCTCTAGAATAGATGAATGTACTCTTACAGAGAATACAACAGTCTTTGAATTTGATTTGTCATATTAACTAAGCCACTAATTCCAACCATATATACATTTATACTGTACTATTTTCGAACCAAGAATCGAGGACAAAAAATGTACTATGAAAAAACTTTTGTTCCTTTGGGACTAGCTATTGTTTCAGACGATAAAGATCGTGGTTTAAGTCGTCGTGACACTGAAGTTGATGATAGCATAAGCATACGATATGATCGCTTTTTTTTTCATGTGCTAATGTTCCAAACTAGCACGGTCCACATGAATGACTGTTGCCATAGTTGGTTGGAAACAATTTTTCTTGATCACAAGAATTCTTGTTGCGCATTAATTGAAATCATATACAACGATTGGATCGGAATACAAATGCATGTGACTCGTCATGTTCTTATATTAACTTTTCTCGAGTTTTCATAACCACCACACATAGCTCAGAATACATTAGCTTTCTCATGCTTTCATTTATTTCAAAACACAGAACGTTCTGTTTAAATCTACAAGAAAACAAGACATAGGACCACGGAGAAATTTAAAAAAAAATGGGTTAAAGAATCACAATGAAATACTATATTTCACTACGTTTGTTTACAAGTCATTTGAAAGACGAATCCATGTGTGTATTCACGCACTGATTTTGTCTCGAGTTACACATTCTTTTCCAATGTTTGTTACACAAACTAATTTACAAAACTGTGTTGATCACTCTTGATAACACGGTATGAATGATCTATATCTTATATCAAGTTCGAGTCTAACGAGATAATTAGAGCAGCGAATGAATCCTCGCTGCATGGAATCGTAAGGCCTCCCATCGAATGATGAAACCCGAATTCTTCTTCTACTTGAAACAGCAATTCTTGAAACAAAGGATGGTTCAAGTACGAAACTGGAATAACAAACCGCTTCTTCTCGTTCTCTCCAACGTAGACTCCAAAGTATCCCTTTGGAACTTCGACCCCTCGTGATGAATTTGATCTTTTCTCGGACGACAACGACCTTCTCATCATTTGACTGATTGCCATTTTTGTATCAAGCAAGTTCACCCTGAAATGAATAACTTTGATTTGAGGATTTGTTGTTTGGGTTTAATCAAGAACTGCATTGTATATATAGGTGTATATACATAGCAAGTGGTTGTGGTGGGACTACAACAACTTAGGATATCACATGGATTTTGTAATAAGTTGTTTAATATTTTTTCTTTTAAATTTGTAGTGAGACAAGTATTATTATAAAAAAATTCAATTTACTCATTTTATTTAGGGACAATGTAGTATTATTTCCTGGAAGAATTAACTAACAAGTGAGAGATCACGTGAACCTGTCTTCTAACCGTCAAAACATAGTATACTTGTGGTATAATATAGTATGCGTTTGGTACAAGCAATATATGGTCACAATAATTCCATGTGAGTTTGTTTCTCCATGTTTGCCTCTAGGCCAGAAACTTAAGTTGAACAAAATTGCAGACATCCGATCCATAAATGAACAATATCACGATAATAAACGCTACAACACAAGAAATAATCTTATAAATCAAGAATAACATTTAAGCTGATTTCTTTGCCTCGTCGATCTTTCTCTTTCGTTCTTTCAAACGGCCCACATGGTCCCGTTTCCTCTCTTTGCCAATCTGAATAACACAGATCAAGTTATTCACGTATAAGCAACATTAAAAAAATTAAAGGTTTTTAAGAATATAATAAAATAAATTCGACAATTCTTACCTCCATGGCAGCTAGAAGTTTTCTCTTTTTGCGAGGCATCAAGACCTTCGACATATCATCAACATCCTTGGCAATTTGCTGCAAATCAGGAGTTGTGTCATCTTCAACATCTCTGGTCTCATTGGAGGTAGAAGGAGCAGAGTAGTGTCCCCCTTGAAGCTCATGGTTCAGTTCTTCATGATACTGCTTCTGCTTTTTAGTCATCTGACAAAAAAAAAAAAAAAAAAGAATTGTCAAAAAAAATATAAATGATTTTACCAATTAGAAGTTCAAATGCAACAGAAGAATTTGTACCCTTTGTTTTCTCTCAGCAGCTTCAATGGCTTCTTTCCGATCACTAATGCCTAGCAAACTATGAGGGTCGTCTAAGTCTTCTTTTCCCATGCCTGGTAATGGTAGGACATCTTTCCTTTCGGCATTCTTCAGTCGTTGAATAACTTCAGCATATTCAGGAACGTGCCCTTCTACTTCATTGTCGACAAACGGAGACAAGTGAGGAGGAGGAACACTAAACAAAGACAGGGGAACAAGCATTATTATGATAATTAGATATCAAGTAAATATGCTTCTAAGAATATGAGAAAAGTGCTAGAAGCTAGAAATGGGTGCAGAATTTTTACCATCCAACCATGTATTTCTCAGTCGGCAATATAATCCGTGCATTGACACAATCAAACACCCACTGAGGTTGGACATATTCTCTGGATAGGAATCTACGTCCCTGAGATGACCTATCAACAACCTGCAGAGATATACAGAAGAAACAAGTACTGATTGTAAACGTGGCACTAAAGTTATCATCAACTTCAACAAAATAAACTAGAATATACATGTGAAAAAACAACTTCACAGATTACTAACCTAGCCGTGTTATAATTTTTGTTTTAAAAAAAAAGCATAACAGGGATTTCCACTCACTTGGAACACGTTATATTAGGTTACCACAGTAAATAAATAAAAAGAAAAAAGAAGTCCAGGGAAAAGTAAACAATAGGAAAAAATTATTCGGGTATTATACTCTCCACGTTAGAACATAGAGAAGCCAATCAGGTAACAATTTAATTCCCAAAAATATTTATATAATGAGCCATGCTTTATATTTATTTATTTGTAAGAAATGCTAGCTATACACTTATACCGAGAAAAAGATATACAATAAAACACAAAATACATAATTACAGTATATTTAACATTAAAAAAAACAATACGACAAGCTTTCTACATTTATTAAATATATTAATGCTACAAGTATATTCATTATTTCATGAGAACTTTAACAAACCTGATGAGTAATACTATTATCAGACTCCTCAAACGGTGCTCCTTCACCTTCCCATGAAACTGTACCCCCAAAAGCTGGGATGATGAACAGTAATGATTCTCTAGGGACCTGGACAGAGATAAAAAAATCGGGAACACTAAAGATTTAATAGAGATAAAATACATAAGATATATATCAGCGATAAATTATCCCTTGAGGGTCATAACATTACAAGAGCTCCGATTCTCATGACAATTATTATGAACTGTTCATATCACTCATGAAATAAAGAAAGATACAGTGTGTATAGTAGCAAGGCATAACACCTCACCTCCCGACTCAAGAAGAAAATCATGTTCTTGAAGAGATTTTTACATTCCTGAGTTTCTGAATCATCCTCATCCTCGGCAACCTCTTCAACAAGATGCATCAAAGCACCAGGTTCATTAGGGTGAAGTTGTTGTTGAAGTTGGGCAAGTCTAAGTTCAGACTCGTCATGTTTTGACCCTTCAAGCTGATCACTTTGCTCAGATCCAGATGAAGTAACGGCAGAGGAACTTTTAGCATTAGCATCAACGTGTCTTGACAAGGCGTAAAGATCTACATAGTACCAACACAAACAGAGATTAAACGAAGTATTAACATAAGCTAAAAAAATTATTTTAATACTTGTACTCATAGAAATGGATAATATACAACATAAAATTGGTTAAGAGACAAAGACAATTCTTACCTGCAGCCAGAGCTTCCAGCCGAGAATCAAGAATGGGTGGATACTTCACATTAATTGACTGATAAAGCTTGAAATTTACAAATGAAAGAAGAGTCTGCAAGCAAATCGATATTAGCAACTCGGCACTAAAAAATACAGAATAACAAAAAATTGTGATGAACACTAACAACCTGAGCTTCTACGAATGAGATTTCTTATCCACAAACTTTGCTTAAAAAATAAATCTTCAGTTCTCTTTATAAACATAAACGTCTAATCGTCCAAAGCCACAACTTTTTGTACTATACAGTTTACATTATATATTCTGGTTTAATCACTAACAGGTCAGCAGCAAGAGGGAGAAAAAAAAATCTATAAAACACCAAGGAAATAGACTCAAAGGTAATTTTCAATTTAAT
Source organism: Euphrasia confusa (assembly GCA_954870475.1). Classification (NCBI taxonomy): domain Eukaryota; kingdom Viridiplantae; phylum Streptophyta; class Magnoliopsida; order Lamiales; family Orobanchaceae; genus Euphrasia; species Euphrasia confusa. Next base: position 47,133,738 of record OX940949.1, on the reverse strand, counting down.
TGTGATGAACACCAACAACTTGAGCTTCTCCATGTAATTAAGGTTTAATGGACTACGTTCCACTTTCTGAATGAGATTTCTTATCCACAAATTTTGCTTAGATTTAAATCCACAGCTCTCTTTCCAAACATAGAAGAGCTGTGGTAGATAGATAAAATAAACAATAATCATACAGTAAAATATAGTATAAAAATGTGAGCTAACCTCATAAAATTCTAAAAATGTAAGCAGGACTCTATAATCCACTTCAGGCAGCACTTGTTGCAAGGTGTGCGGAGTTAACCAAGTAATCTTTTGGCCCTCAACCTCGGCCTGTGAGAACAAACCGCACGTGTTATAGATCCAGCCAAAAACAGTTTACACTTGCATATTCCATAACATACATACTTGATAGTAAATTCCTTTCACAGAAATGAAAGTCTTCCTTAGTTTATGGGTGCGAGAAATATACGCCTGCCACTCATGACTCAACCTAGAAGCATCGTTGAAGCAAAAAGATCAGCAAAATTCTAAGTGCTTGGATGTTGCACCGTACATAACCAATAAAAGATTCAAAACTCAATGACAAATATGACGAGCAGTTACCTCCTGCAGTGATGGACACGGTTTACGGGTATCTTTTCTCCATCCACAGCCCTATCCACAGCAGGCAATGCCGCGAACAGATGAACCATACTCAGGCCGTCGTCAAGGTCCCTCAGTGCATCAATGAACTTAGGATACCTAAAAGCAGAGCAAGTGGAATGATAAACAAACAGCAACAGCCAACAATTCCACTTTAAACTAGTAATAACTGAAGCTCACCTCTCTTTAACAAGCATGTCGAGCGTGTATGTAGGCTTCCGAGTTAACAATCGCTCGGCGAGATCCCTATTCTTCTTTGACATAGCCTTTTTCACCTTCCTATCGTACGTTCGCATGTCCCTCAGCTTCTCTAGCAAGGGCTCATGTTTAAGGAACATTATATCTTTCATGTGATAGTAAGAATGGTGATTTCCCTTCAACTTCTTCTTCGGTTCCCGGGGAAATACGCCTTTGAGGATGCATAGTTTCCTGAAACACAAAAATACTCAGTAACACATAATAAACACTCCCATCAATACATAACCGAAGAACGGAAAAGATTCTTCCAGTGTCTCGTGTCCCAGAAGTGCATGATAAATCCCGCCAAAGCCCAATACTGCAGAGGATATTAAATGAAGTACTCCGGATACAAAGTATGGAAAGGTATCTATAACTTCCCCCCAGGACCTAGGGTAGCTAGATGGGGAAGTAAAATTAATCCTTGTTCATACATTGGCTTCTTGTGTATACTGTATACAACTAAAAGACCAAGATAACAAATGGGTTATTTAATTAGTATACATCACTGACCACTGAATATTAGAGAAAATGAAACCTAAATCCAAACTAATAGAAAAATTCTTACAAAAAAACACATAACTCTCAAAACAAAAAAGCGAATGAAATCGAATACAACGTTAATTCAAGAAAGAAAGTATTTTGGACCTGAAAACCGGAAGGCTGACTTGGAGGTACTTTACCGCCTGAGATCTTGTAACATACTTAGCTGCGTTTCCTTCCTTTTTCTTCCCCTGGAAATTAAGCGTAAAAAAAAATCAAAAATGAAGTAGCGTTAAGTTATAGAATAATATATTTCTGAGGATTATTGAATGGCGGTGTATTCGGAACTTACGGCGGGCCTGTAGTGCTTCGGCATGACAGCTCGACGGTGGCGGTGAGCTGAGGAGGAGAAGGAGAAGGAGATGAATGAGAGAGAAGAGGGTACAAGGGTTTATTGGCGGATTTAATAATTTGGGCTGGGCCTGAAGAGTGTGATTTCACAGTAAAATCCTACTCGGGCCTGAAGCAAGCCCAATTTGTATCTTCTCTAAACTTTGGATGGGCTTGGTAGACAGAACTCAGTTGGGCTAAACAAACTTTATGAAATTGTCAAAATATTAAATTTATCGTATTAAAAAATACTATATTGAAAAGCTTATGTATATTGTACAATATGTATGTATAATTTTTATATGATATCAAAATAAAATTTATAAATTTTAAATACTTCACTGTATAACGATGTACACACAATGCATAATCATATCATTCGATATATGAATTTTTTTTCCAAAAAAATTGATCAAAATATGATAGTTTTGATCCTTTTTCTATAAATTAAATTAATAATTAAGATTTAGTATTTTTTTATTGCCAATTTTCAGAAAATAATTATTGATTCACCGTATCTTCTCTTAATTGTATTTGTGGGCCTGTTGTGTTTTGGTTTGGAGTTAGTTAGGCCCATTCCATTTTGATTGTAGCTGGTATTCTACGTATTCTGTGGGTTTGTATGTGAAGTAAGTTTCCAATAATATCTCTGATTATTACATTACGTTAATTTTAAACAAATCACATGGGTTAATTTGTATGATCAAAGGGGGGCCGCCTTACCACTTGTTATATAGCAACAACCGTTAGATCTATATAAATTAATCTAACGCTCACAATTTCAAAAGTCTTTCACTGCCCCAAATTTTTTATCTGCCCGAAATTATACTCTATTCTGTTTTTACTTAATTAAAAATAAATATATTTTAACATAGTAATGTATTATTTTTATATTGTTTTTTTTTATATTTTCTATTTTATAAAAAGATCCACAACTTTTACTTTATCAAAAATAAATATATTTTAGCGTAGTACTATATTAAAATTATATTGTTTTTTTTTATATTTTCTATTTTAAAAAAAGATCCACAATGTTATATATATATATATATATATAAACAAAAAAATGTTTAAACCCTATAAAAATAAATTTTTTGTATGTACATATAATATTCAAAATTAAAATTATACAATAACTACTTAATCAATGAATTTTTTGTATGTTCATATAATATTCAAAATTAAAATTATACAATAATTAATTAATAGTATGATTATGTAACATAAAATTCTAAGAAAAAATCTAAAATTTATTATATAATTTTAATTTCAAATATTTAAAAAAATAAAAAATAATTAGAAATGAATTATTTGTATGTTCATATAATATTCAAAATTAAAATTATATAATAAATTTTAGATTTTTCCTTAGAATTTTATGTTACTATAAATCTATAATCACATGATTAAATAAATAATTATGAGTCTTAATTCAAATTTAAAATTATACAATAAATTTTAGATTTTTTCTTAAAATTTTATGTTACTATAATCATATGATTAAATAAATAATTATGAGTCTTAAGAAAATTTGTTTTTATATATATCCTATAAAATTGTTGATCTGTTTTTAAAATAAAAAATATAAAAAATAAGACAATATAAAAATAATAAATTACTGCGCTAAAATATATTTAGTGCTGATTTAAAATATATTTATTTTTAATAAATTAAAAAAAAATAACGTAAAATATAATTTGGGGCAGTTAAAAACAATTGGGCAATGAAAGACTTTTGAAATTGTGAGCGTTAGATGATTTCATCTAGATCCAACGGTGATAAAGTACACTTGTTATTGTGCAGTGTGCACTGCACGGCCCCTAAATACGCAACAACAACCCTCATAATCAACCTAATCCAAATTCCATGTCAGAGAAAAACATGAAATTAAATGGACAAATTGTGCAATAAAACATGAGACTTAATTTTGTCTAATAATACAATGGACCCAGCAGCCCCCACAAGTTTTTTCTTGCATTGATACAACCACCACACAATTTTAGTTCAATGCATCTTTGCATTCAAAAATGGCTAATTCATCATCTCTATTTAATCATTTTAGGGAAGAATTTGTGTATTTTTGCCTATAAGAGACATGACATCACTCAAATGTCGCCACTGTCTTTGGATGAGAAATTACTCTTGAACGCAAAATGTAAAATTCGTGTACTTCGAGTTGTGTGAGCAATGAGTAATTTAGCGCCTCGCGTGTTGAGATATAGAGAGATATCGAGTATATATATATATATATATATACTTTGTGTTTTATAGAAAGAGACTATGAACCATTAAATCGATAAAAGAGAGATTACACAACATGTCGAGAACTTGTAAGGTATTATTATATTTTTTTTATAAATAGTAAGATTTTATATCATAGAGTAAAAAAGATGATTTGTTATAAAAAAAAATCAAATATTTTTAAAACATAATTCCAAGTGAAATTGTTGTTTATCAATTCTCAACAATGGTAGGCCATAAATGGATCAGTCAAAAAATGGCAAAACCTTTTATTTTGATTTGTAATTAAAAATAAAGCCTTATTTGGTAGCTCTCTATATATAGAGTACTACAAGCACACATCAATACATCATTACTAATTTCAACACAAGTCAACTTAGAACACTATACCCTTCAACTCTCATTTTTATTTTCCAAGAGAGAGATATGGGATTCTTGTTAGGTGGGCTGAATGAAAAGCTGAGGAGAACAATTTCACCTAGGAAGGGCAACATGGTAATTTCACCGCTTGACAATATTGCAGTCCCAAGAGGCCATTTTCCAGTCTATGTTGGTAAGAAGCACAAGAGGTTTGTGATTCCAATATGGTACTTGAATGAACCTCTGTTTCAACAACTGCTGCATTTGGCTGAACAAGAGTTTGGGTATGACCATCCCATGGGAGCCCTCACAATTCCATGCAATGAAGATTACTTTTTAAACATCACATCTCTACTCACTTCTTGAGGTTTTTTTTTTTTTGTTTTTTTTTTTTGTTTTTTTTTTGTTTTTTTTTTTTTGTTTAACTTGAACCCAATTTTGTAATCCATAATGTTGCACTTTGTAAATTTGTTCATGAATACGATATTTGTTTTTCTCTTATCAACCCTTCATAAATTTAGTAAGCTCACACATATTGAAACAATCTAATTTTGAGGCTATATAATTGTTAGAATATATTAGTTATTATATTTATAGAATTATGGTTTACCTTATAATTATAGGATTAGGGTTTACATTTTGTTTTGGCTTTATAAAGCCTCTCTCTTGTATATTTTAAATCACGCTTATTTTGTTCTAATACTACAAGTTTTCTACGTTTATTTTTTCCTTTCTTTTAATCCTTGTTCGATTATATAAATCCTAACATGGTATCAGAGCCATCAATCATCTAATTTTGGGGGGTACGGGGGCAGCGCGCCCCCGTTCGGGGTTCGGGGCGAAGCCCCGATTTTTTTCGTTTTGGTTAATTTTGGTTCGTTTTGGTTAATTGGTTCGTTTTGGTTGTTGGTTAATTTTGGTTCGTTTTGGTTAATTGATTAATTTTGGTTCGTTTTGGTTAATTGGTTCGTTTTGGTTGTTGGTTAATTTTGATTCGTTTTGGTTAATTGATTAATTTTGGTTCGCTTTGGTTAATTTTTTCTGTTCGTTTTGGTTGTTGTCGTTTTCGGTTTCGCTTGTTTTCCAATGGCTCCTAGTGAGGACTCGTTGCAGTCAATTGGTGTTCGTTTGGATGTGGCTTCAGAGTCTTTTGTTTCCATCCACCGAGGCAGAGTATCGTGTTATGGCTTCCACTACGGCTGAGATTATATGGTTGCTCTCATAGATTTTTCATTGACAAACTCTCGATGCTTCTTGCTGTACCATCGTGAGTTTGAGGGGAGGTGTTAGAATATATTAGTTATTATATTTATAGAATTATGGTTTACCTTATATTTATAGGATTAGGGTTTACCTTTTGTTTTGGCTATATAAAGTCTCTCTCTTGTATATTTTAGATCACGCTTATTTTGTTCTAATACCACAAGTTTTCTACGTTTATCTTTTTCTTTCCTTTAATCCTTGTTCTATTATATAAATCCTAACAATAATAAGTTCAGGTTCGGCTGGACTTGAGTCTGGACCCGGCCAATTTAATGACTGGACTATTGATTCATTGAAGTTGTGTCAATAACATTTTAAAATTAAATATTTTGTTAAAGTGATAAATCAATTCTACTATATGTATTTGAATCCAAAGCGTTTTTTTTTTTTCAAAGGGAAATGTTTCACTCAAATGAATAGAATAAAAGTCCAGAATATTGTTTCTCTAAAGGACAATATTTGAGGTCATACTACAAAACTACTTTTCAAAGAGATTTTTTTAGAGATAACTTGCTCGTTTATTTGGTATCCGACCATCTATATGAGTTGTATCAATTTTACTTAATTAACTTATTTAGTAATTCTTTTTAATTGCCATCCATTTACTTAAATTAACTTATACAGCAGTAATGTTAATTTAGTTGATCATAGTATATATTACTCCTTATAGTGTACTAATCATTAAAACTATTATCTAAAATTAGAACTATTATCTTAAAATCTTGTTCATAACATATGACTCAACTAAATATAGAAAATGACATAATAATTACTCAATAACAATTTAAAATTTTATAAACCAACCAAACAAATCTTGTCATGGGACGGTATCAGATTCAGAAGGGGTCCCTCCCGATTTCTATAATTGGCCATATGGTACGGTCTCGGCTGGTCGTGATAATTTTGCCACACGAAACACAAAAGAACCGGAAGAAATAAACTCAATCTCGAATGAGACATTAGGCTCGTCGTTTAGACATAAATGCGTATGGAACGAGATGTCTAACGAAGTAAAATAGTTCCATGGAAGGACAATTGCACATGAGACATCACATGGTTTTGTTAAGAATTTATTTTAGACTTGTTGGAGTGCATTTGTCCCACCACTTAACACAACAAACAGCAAGATTTCCACTTGAAATTGAGAAGGGCAAATAGGGACCCCAAAAACACCTGAAAAAAGAGAATATTCATTTACACTATATAGTAGCAAGTCTTCATACAATGTACTCCCTAATTAATTAACCATGCATATGGTGTTAAGGAAGTTGTTAATGGCTATCGGAAACAGAAACCCGGCCAAGCCACGAACATTTATAGTGACGATGTTTTCCATTTTTATTCGGAAGTTAAACGGTTGATTCACTAAATCATTATCTTGAACATAGTACAAATTAATAACAGTTCGACTCGTTGTGTTGCACGGACCTTGGCAACAGGGGTTTTAATAATAACTAAACTCGACGAGTTATGGGCTATTGATTTTTTTTATAAACATGCATGCTGTCTTCATATCACAAGGTTTATAACATATGCTACAAACTGATCATATCATAGCATTATCCTCGATCATACACATGACATCTTATCTATGTTGGTATTACGTAGCTATTACAGTGCTTGTTTCTGGATTAGAATCAGTACTACTGAGACTTTACACTTTTCCAGAAACTAAATAAAAATAAAGAAATGAAGAAGATGAGAAACACTCGAACAGATCTTCAACTCCGGTGGTACGTCAGAACTGGACACGAACTTCGATCAGATTGCGGGTAGTCGAGGCGCTTTCGCTATCCGCAAGACAAATACGTCCCGTGTTTGCTACGGTTTTCAGACGTAATGTCCCCAAAGATACAACGACTTTCAGTTGTTCTTCTCTGAAGCAACCAGAGCAGAACCTCTTTCGAACGAGAAAAAGTGAGGAGTATAAACTGTATGATATGCTGGGAAATTCTTTTTCGTTTTTTTCTGTGTATGTTATGCAGCCTAAGACACTCTATTTATAGGCGTCCACATGCATGTGAAGGGTCAACAAAGGCATTCATTCGGGTGAGTAATGCAGCCTCATTACCACCTTGTAACGTTCAGCCTCATTACACCATTGTAACGTTAGGAATGAACCTGGTCATCTGACCTTTGAGGATTTTCGAAATTCAAAATAATATTAATATAATTATATTATATAATATTATTTTCTAATCAGGCCTTAAGCCTTTTTGTGTTCAACCAAACCAGCCCACTTCACGTAGGCCCAATCAACAAAAATAGTTCAGCCCGTCAGCAAAACTATTACGATGGCCAGGCCCAGAAGCCCCAAGGAGCCCAAGGAAGCCCAAGTCCAGCCCAAAGTCCAATTGCCAAGATCCAAGTCCAAGTCCAAGTCCAAGTCCAAGGACGAGGCGAGTCGAGTCGGGTCGGGACGGGACGGGACGGGACGGGACGGGCCGAGCCGAGCCGAGCCGAGCCGAGCCGAGCACGAGCACGAGCACGGGCACGGGCACGGGCACGGGCACGGGCACGGGCACGAGCCGAGCCGAGCCGAGCGGACGGACGGACGGACGCGCGTGTGGCGATTGCCATGTACCTTAACGGTCCATGGTCTTACTCACTTGTTGAACACATTAATCCTCCAATCACTTATTAAGTGTAATAACTTTATTACATCTTTCAATGTGGGATGTAATAACTATTACACATTTCAATGTAATAAAGTCTTACACTTTATTACATATTCAATTAAATGCCTTTTTAATTGGCTATCTTTAACAATTTATTTCTCACTCACCGAAAATCGGTTTTTGACGAAATAAAATTCTATAATTATCTACGAACGACGTAGAAAATTATCGTACAATTTATTTCCCAATCGGAATTAATTTTATAGCCAGTCAAATCGGTCAAACGTTGGATAAAACCAACTTTGACTTAATGATTTTCCAACAATCCCCCACATGAGTGGAAATCAATGCATGCATGTATGCAGACTCTTCGTTCAATTCCCCAAAAGAATCTATCGCTTCCGGAAAGGTAGTTTGCGGCTTTGAACCTTCCGTAGTGAACAACATCGGAAGTACAGGAGGCCTAGTGGACACGATGCCTTGAACTATTCCCCCACAACGTACAACGAGTCAATGCTATTCACGCAATAAATTCCGTTCAATTTCCCGTTCTATGTTGTGTCCGTTTTGGCCATGGACAACACTTTGGATTCATAAATGTATACATTTGAAGCGGCCCTCACTTCACATTTATATAGGTGACCTCCCATTTTAAGTATCTTGACATACTTAACCTTTTCAAGGTAGGGATTCATTAAAAGTCTCCTCGAGAACTTAACCTATTACCACACATCAGGAAACAACACTTGAATTGCCTTTAGGGATGAGTACAAGTGCTCGATTGAACTTTCATAACTTAGTTTTCCCTTTGAACCAAGTTCATGGGATCTCCATTCATCAAGGTAGGGTTACCGTTATGATCGTTCGATGGATTGTGGTTTTTCAAACCCATTCCCTCTAGCAACACGCTCAATTGATCTCGATTCATTCCTTTTGTCAAAGGATCAGCCAGATTTTCCTTAGATTTTACATACTCTAAGGAAATTACTCCATTTGAGATCAATTGTCGAACGGTATTATGTCTCCGACGAATATGTCGAGACTTACCGTTATACATAATGCTCTGTGCTCTCCCTATAGCTGCTTGGCTATCACAGTGAATCATCACGGGAGACACAGGCTTTTTCCAACATGGAATATCTTCCAAAAAGTGACAAAGCCACTCTGCTTCTTCACCAGCTTTATCTAAAGCTATAAACTCAGATTCCATGGTGGATCTGGCTATACACGTTTGTTTCGTTGACTTCCACGAAACTGCTCCGCCCCCGATACAGAAGACGTAACCACTAGTGGAATGTGAACTTTTAGAATCAGATATCCAACTAGCATCACAATATCCATCAAGTACATTAGGATATCTTGTATAGTATAGCCCATACTCTCGGGTGTATTTCAAATACTTTAAAACCCGATTCAAAGCATTCCAGTGTTCAACACCGGGATTGCTTGTATACCTGCTCAGTTTATTCACAGGATAGGCCAAGTCTGGACGTGTACAATTTGTTAAGTACATCAGACTGCCTATAACTTGAGAATACTCTAACTGAGCTACAGGTTCAGCCTTATTGACAGTAAGATTTATACTTAAGTCAATCGGCGTCCTACTCGTAGGACCATCATGGGCATTGAATTTCTTTAACACTTTCTCAACATAATGAGATTGTGATAAGACAATTCCATTTGGGGTTCTTTCAATTTTAATCCCGAGGATTAAATCAGCAACACCCAAATCTTTCATGTCAAAATTTCTTTTTAACATTGCTTTAGTATTCATGATCAATTCACGAGTACTACCCATGATTAACATGTCGTCTACATATAGACAGACTATGACAAACGAGTCAGATGTACCTTTAATGTACACACATTTGTCACACTCGTTGATTTTATATCCATTTGATATCATAATGTTATCAAATTTCAAATGCCATTGTTTAGGAGCTTGCTTAAGTCCGTACAACGACCTTATTAATTTGCACACCTTTTTCTCTTGTCCAGGTGCTACAAATCCCTCGGGTTGTTCCATATAAATTTCTTCTTCCAATTCACCGTTCAGAAACGCAGTTTTCACATCCATCTGATGAATATCGAGATTGTGCAAAGCAGCAATCGCAATAAGCACCCGAATAGACGATATTCTGGTTACAGGTGAATATGTATCAAAGAAATCATATCCTTCTCTTTGTTTAAACCCTTTGGCTACCAAACGAGCTTTAAACTTATCGACCGTTCCATCTGCTTTATACTTTTTCTTTAGGATCCATTTACATCCTAAAGGTTTACAACCCGGTGGAAGATCAACCAACTTCCACGTGTGATTTTGCAGAATAGACTCCATTTCGCTATTAATAGCTTCTTCCCAGAGCGGTGCATCTGGACTGGATAGAGCTTCCCCGTAGGACTTTGGCTCGTCATCCAATAAATACGTAATAAAATCAGGTCCAAACGACTTAGCCGTTTTTATCCTTTTACCACGTCTAGGTTCAATAACCTCTTCGTCTACATGATCGTCACCAACAGGTGTTGTGTCGACATCAGGTTCATAAGTTCTTTTATTAGAACTTGATTCTTCTCTTTCTTTACAAGGAAAAATATTTTCGAAAAATGAAGCATTTCTCGATTCAATCGTGGTACCTTTATGCACGTCTGGATTATCAGACTTGTGTACCAAAAATCGGTAAGCCATACTATTGTATGCATATCCGATAAAAATGCAATCGACCGTCTTAGGTCCGATTCTCATTTGCTTTGGTTCAGGTACAGACACCTTAGCCAAACACCCCCACACTTTAAGATATTTATAAGACGGCTTACGATTTTTCCACAATTCGTACGGCGTCTCATTTTTACCTTTAAGTGGGATTTTGTTCAAAATGTGGTTAGCTGTCAAAATAGCTTCCCCCCACATGTTCTGAGGTAAACCCGAATTAATCAACATGGCGTTCATCATTTCTTTAAGAGTTCTGTTTTTTCGTTCTGCAACACCATTTGATTGTGGTGAATAAGGAGCCGTCGTTTGATGAATTATCCCATTTTCAGAACATAATTTCTCAAACGGAGCTACATATTCTCCACCTCTATCACTTCGGATTATTTTAATTCGTTTACCAAGTTGATTTTCAACCTCAGCTTTATACTTGGTAAAAGCCTCTAAGGCTTCGTCTTTGCTACTTAATAAATATAAGTAACAATATCTAGTACAATCATCAATAAACGTGATGAAGTACTTTTTTCCACCTCTTGTTTGTACAAATTTCAAATCGCATATATCAGTATGGATTAAACCAAGAGGTTCAGTACACCTTTCAATCGAGGGAAAAGGTAACTTAGCCATTTTGGCTTCAACACAAATTTCACATTTCTTTTGTGTATCAATTTTTGAAGTTGGTAATAATTCCAAATTCATCAATCTTTTAATTGCATTTAGATTTACATGTCCTAATCTAATATGCCACAATTCAGAACACTCAAGCAAGTAAACCGAAACAGAATCAATTTTATTAATGCTCGAGGCAGTAGGGGTTACACGGCGCACAGCCATTACATTCATCTTGAACAGTCCATTGTCGAGATAGCCCCGACCAAGGAAAGTTCCAAACTTAGTCAAAATAAACTTCTTAGCATCAAATACAAGTTTAAAACCATGCTCAACTAGGAGAGACCCAGAGACTAAGTTCTTGCGGATGTCCGGGACATGCAGCACATCCTTCAACAGCAGCTCCTTTCCAGAGGTGAGCTTCAGGGTCACGTTCCCAACTCCAGCAACAGCAGACGAGGAAGAGTTCCCCATGTGGAGCTTTCGGCCAGTCGAAGGAGCATAGGTAGAAAATGCATCCTTATCAGAGCAGACATGGCGAGTGGCTCCAGTGTCAATGAACCACTCCTTGGGATTACCAACCAAGTTGGCTTCAAACACCATTGCTGACATATCCATTTCAGTCAGCTCCTGCCCAGAGGTTTCAACAAGGTTAGCAGATTGCTTCCCTTTCCCCTTGTACTGTGCAATAGGCTTTTTAGGCTTCTTGCAATCTTTAGCCATGTGGCCAGTTATTCCACAGTTGTGGCATTTTCCCATGAACTTCCAGACCTTGGTGGCAGGCTCTTTCCCTTTAGAGGTATTCTGAGGAGGAGGCAGCTTCCTTTTGGGTTGCTCCATTAGATTCACACGAGGCTCCTCAGGCACACTCCCAGGATTAAACCTCTTACGGTTTTCCTCTTCGATACGAAGCTTGACAACCAGCTTGTCAATAGTCATTTCCTTGGTCTTATGCTTGAGATAGTTTTGATAGGCCCTCCAACTCGGGGGTAACTTCTCAATAGCAGCAGCCACCAGAAAAGACTCGCTGATTTTCATGCCTTCATTCTCAAGGTCATGCAAGATCAGCTGGAAGTGTTGGAATTGAGATATCACCGACTTAGAGTCGACCATCTTAAAATCCAAAAACTTCCCGACGACGAACTTCTTAGTTCCGGCGTCCTCAGTTTTGTACTTCTTCTCCAAAGCATCCCAGAGTGCTTTGGCCGAAGGCATGTTCCCATACACATTGTACAGGTCATCGCTCAACCCGTTCAAGACGGTATTCCGGCACAGGTAATCACCCTGGCCCCATGCTTCATAAGCCGCACGCTTATTAGCATCAGTTTCATTCTCATCCATGGCCAGAGGCTCATCCTTGAGAAACTTTGCCAAACCCAACGTGGTCTGGTAAAACATCATCTTTTGTTGCCACCTTTTGAAGTCAGTCCCATTGAACTTCTCAGGTTTCTCAGCATGAACCACCGATGAAGGCATGATTGGAATGTTCATGTTCAACGGTGGAACAGTGCTATTTTTCTCAGTACCAGTGCTTTCGGTTGTCATTTTTTAGTACGGGTATTTGTCTTGCGTTGTTGGTATTACGTAGCTATTACAGTGCTTGTTTCTGGATTAGAATCAGTACTACTGAGACTTTACACTTTTCCAGAAACTAAATAAAAATAAAGAAATGAAGAAGATGAGAAACACTCGAACAGATCTTCAACTCCGGTGGTACGTCAGAACTGGACACGAACTTCGATCAGATTGCGGGTAGTCGAGGCGCTTTCGCTATCCGCAAGACAAATACGTCCCGTGTTTGCTACGGTTTTCAGACGTAATGTCCCCAAAGATACAACGACTTTCAGTTGTTCTTCTCTGAAGCAACCAGAGCAGAACCTCTTTCGAACGAGAAAAAGTGAGGAGTATAAACTGTATGATATGCTGGGAAATTCTTTTTCGTTTTTTTCTGTGTATGTTATGCAGCCTAAGACACTCTATTTATAGGCGTCCACATGCATGTGAAGGGTCAACAAAGGCATTCATTCGGGTGAGTAATGCAGCCTCATTACCACCTTGTAACGTTCAGCCTCATTACACCATTGTAACGTTAGGAATGAACCTGGTCATCTGACCTTTGAGGATTTTCGAAATTCAAAATAATATTAATATAATTATATTATATAATATTATTTTCTAATCAGGCCTTAAGCCTTTTTGTGTTCAACCAAACCAGCCCACTTCACGTAGGCCCAATCAACAAAAATAGTTCAGCCCGTCAGCAAAACTATTACGATGGCCAGGCCCAGAAGCCCCAAGGAGCCCAAGGAAGCCCAAGTCCAGCCCAAAGTCCAATTGCCAAGATCCAAGATCCAAGTCCAAGTCCAAGTCCAAGGACGAGGCGAGTCGAGTCGAGTCGGGTCGGGACGGGACGGGACGGGACGGGACGGGCCGAGCCGAGCCGAGCCGAGCCGAGCACGAGCACGAGCACGGGCACGGGCACGGGCACGGGCACGGGCACGGGCACGGGCACGGGCACGGGCACGAGCCGAGCCGAGCCGAGCCGAGCGGACGGACGGACGGACGCGCGTGTGGCGATTGCCATGTACCTTAACAGTCCATGGTCTTACTCACTTGTTGAACACATTAATCCTCCAATCACTTATTAAGTGTAATAACTTTATTACATCTTTCAATGTGGGATGTAATAACTATTACACATTTCAATGTAATAAAGTCTTACACTTTATTACATATTCAATTAAATGCCTTTTTAATTGGCTATCTTTAACAATTTATTTCTCACTCACCGAAAATCGGTTTTTGACGAAATAAAATTCTATAATTATCTACGAACGACGTAGAAAATTATCGTACAATTTATTTCCCAATCGGAATTAATTTTATAGCCAGTCAAATCGGTCAAACGTTGGATAAAACCAACTTTGACTTAATGATTTTCCAACAATCTATGTAATCAATTCATTCATATACATATCGATCACATGTACATACGTATTTATACGTACGTACGTACAAGTTGATCGATTAATTACACAGGACTTATCTCTCAAGATCGACGACTAAAATTCTTAAGATTTTCAATAATCATCATCAAATAAATTTAAAACTAAAATATTAAACCATACTATAGTAATTTCTATCAACATCAAAATCCAAATATTAAAAATCACATCTTTAATTATATTCAAATTCAATGTTATGAAATAAACTCTTAAATTGCGGTTCTCGTTTTTGTTCCCTTAAGTGGTAGGCCACAAATGTCACGATTCATAGTAGTCAAAAACCATGTGTGAGTATATATATATATAACACTAGCTACTTTCTTTCCAATAGAAACCCAATATTCATTTATAATTCAAACCTTAATTTTTTTTCTTTTTAATAATCTCTTTTTTCTGTCCTAAGCAAAGAAAATGGGAATCAAGATATCTCACAATGCAAAGAAGAAATTAAGCAAAAGAAGTTCAACTTGTATAGATGTCCCAAAAGGTCATTTTGCGGTGGTTTACGTAGGCGAGTTTCAATTCACAAGCGATTTCATGTGGTGCCGATAGCTTATTTGTGTAACCCGTTGTTTCTAGAGTTGTTACATTTGGCCAAAGAGGAGTTCGATCCAACGGGTGGCCTCGTGATTCCGTGCACCGAGGATTATTTTTTAGCCTTACAACTTTATTAAATTCATCTTCTTAATGTATGTGTTCTACGCGTGTTATTGTATCCTAGCTAGATTTTGTCTATTTGTTAGAAAATTTCAGTTTCAGTTTCCGTTTGATTTAGTTCGTTTCAAAATACAATAAAATTATAATATTAAATTAATAATTTTAGATATTCAATATACAAAATACAATAATAATAATAATAATAATAATAATAATAATAATAATAATAATTTAAAATTAATAATTTTAGGTATTCAATATAATGAGTGTTAGAATATTATTTATTATAACATTGTATCAGAGCACACCCAATACGATGTGGGGTCCCGGTCTATGGAATTTCCGACTGTAGGCACCTCTGCCGATGGGAATTTCCGGCTTACTCGTGAGGGGGAGTGTTAAAGTATCTCACGTCGGTTGGATAAAGAACCTTGGGCTAACATATAAGTTGAACAACTTTATCGATTACCTTAACAAGGCATTTTAAAGTGTTATTGGCCCAACTTTAACATGGTATCAGAGCAGGCTCAACTCGATGATGGATGCCCCAACCGATGAAATTTCCGGCTTGCCCAAAGATGACAATATGTCCACGAGTAGAGCCGACAAAACCGAGCCTACTCGTGAGGGGGCGTGTTGAATATCCCACATCGGTTGAAACAGTTAAAGTATAGAATATTTCAAAAAGAAAGTGTGATCAATATTCCAAAAAGAAAAGTGTGATCATAAATTTAAAACCAATGGAGTATTGTTATATATATATATATATATATATATATATATATATATGGAGTGTGATCATAAGAATACTTGGATCCATTTATTAATTTTTGATGGGTTGAAGAAAAATAGTAATTTGTTTTGATTTTGATTTCAAAATTTAAATTGAGTATGAACCAAAAAATAAGTCCATCTCGCCCCACTTGTGAGCCGATTTCAACCGGAGGGGAAGGCCTAAAAAATGGATAATTAATTCGGGTGAAGTCGTTTATGGCGGGAGTCGAACCCAAGACCTGCCACAAAGCTAGGTTTTGATACCATGTTAGAAACCGCTTCATCTAAAAGCTAGAACTGTTAAAAAAGTTGGGCAACTAAACATTTATAGTGGGCCGAATATAATCTCCAATATCAACTGATCATGATCATGATGATTGATGTAGCGTGGCATGCACCAAATCATACGAAGAGGATTGAATAATTGATGTACCCAGTAACGAACTCAAAACCATGTGTCTATAGATGTATACGAACATTGTATATATATTCCATATAAGAAATTTAATTCTGACTTGTACAACCAATTACTGATTATTAATTTATTATGTGTCAGCATATAGTTATATTTAATTATTTTAATCATGATTTTGTGTCAGTCCCAAAATTTAATTAATTATTTTAATCATGATTTTATAGAGCTACCAATTTCAAGTTTTTTTTTTTGTAAATTAAAAAAATTGTATTGAAATATATAAGTGGAGAAAATGGCATAGATTGTTAATACTGTAGTATTTTTAATTTTTTTATTGATATAGGAAAATAAAATAGAATGAGACATTAATATTAAAAAACGTGATATTTAAACTCATTTTCACTTTTTTCCAAATTGTATCATTAAAATCCTCATTTTAATCTTTCTTAAATTGTATTTGCCAACTCTATTTCTATTAATTATATATACCCAGAATCAAATCATGATGATACTCATAAATAAATGCATAAAACTATATTAAAATATGTACCACAATAGAAAACACGTACAGGTAGCCTACGTTACGTACCAGTTTCAAAATTAAACAAATCTAATAGTTTTAAGTGGATTGGAGGTGGATGCGAGATAAATACCGTAAACTTAAATAAAAAATATTAAATATATAATGCCAGAACACAACATATCATGTAAAACTGTAAACTATTCGTACCTTTGACTTTGAAGCATATACGATGTCCTTTACTATTTTTTTTTCTTGAAAATCTGCAATAAAAAAGTTTAATTATTCTTTCATGATAACTACTTCAAAGGTACAAGGTGAGATTCTTCTACCATGTGAAGGTGTAGAAAAGATGACATGATACAAGTCATGTGCTCCTTCATAATTCATAATTCATAATTGTATTTCTAGAGACTCCAATTATATTATGTGTGATGTTCTAATTATCTTTTAGCATTTTAATTTAAAACTAAACAAATTAATGAGCATACTCAGAGCTATGTACAATTCACATACGTACGTAACAACAATTTTTACCTATAGGTACATATTTTGTGGGTTGTTTCCCCTTGATGTTAATTGCACCTCAATTTGTTATAAGAGTTCCAAATTAAAGAATGTTATCTATCCCACACAACATGAGATGCAAGTTGCAACAAAAGGCTGTCATATACTTTCCCCGTAAAAATAACACGGAGTACTAATATAAGAGTAATAATTAAAAGATATAGTTAAATGAAAAAAAAAAGTTATTGTGTACTATTTGTTAAATAATATTCTATAAAATAAAAGTATAATGAGTATTGTTGTTTGAGTAATTAATAAATTAAATGAAAAAATAATTATATTAATACGTATTGAAATAATAAAATTGTAAAAAAAAAAAATTTTTATTTATTGAAATAATAAAACTTTTTATAACGAGTTTTGTGAGACAATTAAAAAATAAAGTGTGCAAATTTTGTGAGTAGTAAGGAGAGTACTACACAATTCAATATTCATGACAACTTCAAAGGTACAAGCCCATGTGAAGATGTAGAAATATAACTTATTTTCAACTGACAAAATCCATGTGAATCCTTGCTCGTCATTGTACACCACACCTTTCTAAAACTGCAACAATATAAATATGCATCAATTCTTCCATACTTGAACATATTGCACCAAATTAACAACAAAATCCTTTTCCTTCTTCTTCTTCTTCTACACTTCCCAATTGGAAAACAAACTATGGCTATCCGTTTACCATCCTCGATTTCGAACGCTAAGCAATTCCACAAGCTTCGTCCTTCATCCCTTCTCAACAGAAATCAACAAGACGTGCCAAAGGGCCATCTCGCAGTCTATGTCGGAGAAAACCAAAGGAAACGATACGTCGTCCCGATATCATACTTGAAACACCCGTCCTTCCAAGATTTGTTGCATCGAGCAGAGGAAGAATTCGGGTTCAATCATCCGACGGGAGGACTGACGATCCCATGCAGCGAGAATACGTTCATTGAAATCACTTCCAGGATATTGCAGCTGTCTTGATAATACAAGATCAACAATGTCAACTAGTACAATTTTTTGTATTCAGAAAAATCCATGTAACAGAACAGGATATACATAGTCTAGTTTTTTCTTAAAACATTTGATCAGTTGAACAAAACTTCAAATTTGAAATATATAGCTAGTCATCATTTGCACATTCGATTTGTTATGCCCAAATGTTGGCCTTATGTGCTCTTATTTTTTTTACGATATGTTCGGTATATATACCCGTACGAAACCAGATGTTCAATATAACGATTTTTTCTGTATGATATCGGTAAGCCTGGCAATTAATTAGGCCGGGTCAGCAAGAACTTGGTTCGTTCGGCCCTAAAAAAGTTTTTTTTTTAACGATTGAATCACATTTTGAACTTAAAACTTTATAAGCTTGAATTATATATAATATAAGATGGAGCTTGAGCTTTGCTAAGCTCGACCTTATACAAGCCGACCTATTTTATAATAATTATATTATAAAATAATTGTATTATTTTAGTAATTTTTTTATATAAATAAATAAAATAGTCATTATATTATTCATATTCATATAAAATATGAATATAATTGAAAATATTAAAAATATATTACTTCTGTCTCATTAGGTAAATTGTAAATGATTACAAAAGAAGTATGCGACTATTCTTATGGCTATTATTTTGAATTTTGATAAATTAATTATTTTACTTTGATAAAATTGAATGAATGAGTTGGAAAATATAGAGATCGAAGAGAGCTTCGATTCGATATCTCATTTACTCAAATCGGAGTAGAATTGAATGATAAATTAATTTTCAAATTTGTAACAAAATTGTGAATTGAAAGACAATTCTAAAGGGATAATTTGTATCCCAAATTGAAAAAATATGCAAATTGAGTAAGTGTATAAGGGAGAATATTCTACTAACACTTTGAATGTCTATGAATTTGGACTTGCGAGCTACGAGCCAACATTTTGCATATTATATTACAATAATAATAATATTCAATATTATTCATTATTGATGGAGATTACATTTTTGAATTTTAAACATGTGAATTAATTGTGTTTAATCACAATGATGCTCGGTGAGATGAATGCTTAAACATTACGGTCAACATGTCTAGATTCATCAACCCTTCTCGTCCAACTTTTCCTATATATTGTAGCTCTTGTGCATGCAAAAGACATCGAAGAAGAATCGAGTTTATACAGACACATTCCAGCACATTTGACTTCTTTTCTTTTTCTTAGCTTTCTTTGGCCCTCCGGTGAAATCTTTCAGGCAATATATCGGTTCGAAGTGCAACGTAGTTGCGTGGAAGCGTTGTATCCTGGGAAACAAACGATCGATAGAGGTCGAATTTTGTTTTTAAAGAAATCGTGTTGAACACGAGTCTCGTTTTCAGTTTTCCTTGTCATCTTTCGTAATCCCACACCTACATGAGTTTATATAAATTTAAAATTGTTAATTTATTTTATGTGTAACTTATTAATCGTTCATACGATGATTAGCATGTAAAATGTATTTTGAAATATAATATATATTTTTATTTAAATAATATTGTATTGTTTTTTGGATTGATATACGAAGTATTTATTTCGACAAAAAATGACTAAATTAGGATTTATCTCGATATCGGCCCCAAGCCCAAATTATTATATCGGATTAGCTTTCATGAGCTTGAAATTTTCAAGCCTAAAAGGCCGAATCTCGAAGCTACATATATAGGCAGAGTTAGGGCCAATTAAAGTAGTCCAACCTGCCCCCTATCGACAGTCCTAGATATCGCGGTGTATCATTTTTCATATATACTGAGTTTTTTCGATATACCGTATAAATTACTACCTCATTTGCAGGCAGCAGAGCTAGTAGTTATATATTCATCCGATCGATCATCGAAAAATCAGTCGAAATAATAATATCATTAATCGAAGTTCTAATGAATAATACCACTTGCTAGTGGTGTACATGGATTATGATCAGCTTCAGGTAGTTATTACCTCACTCATATTCATATTTAATATATAGTAACAGAACGACGCTAGCTGATTCGTCCCCGATTTTCGGGCCTTAGACTTCAAAACAACCAACAATGCTTTCTGGCAATGAGATCATCGGACCAAGTGGAATTTCTTAACAAAACATGACTACGAATTATATATATATATATATTCTTTATAACCCATGCATTACCATTCCCCAAGTAGCTAGGCTTCTTATCGTGTGTATATATATATATATATATATATATATATATATATATATATATATATATATATATATATATATATATATATATGAGTAAGAATTGAAGAATCGATATATAGCTCTGGCATTATAAGTCGAGAGCATGTTTAAATCCGTGAAAAAGTTTTTTACTCTGTACAAAAAGGAGACGAGTTACGGACTTGCGATTTCCACCTCGCAGGATCCGGTCACTTGTAGCCAACAAGAACCGATCATCGGATGGTGTTCCCAAATTAAGGTCATATGGCGGTTTACGTAGGCGAATTTCAGATTAGATACGTCGTACCATTATCGTACTTGAGCCATCCTGCATGCGTTCCAAGACTTGTTGTGGCATGCAGCGGAACAAGAGTTCGGTTTTGACCATCCTATGGGTGGTCTCACCTTCCCATGCAAGGAGGAAGCCTTCTTCAAGTTGATCTCAGAGCTCGAGCTTTTTTCATTCGTTTAGAACGACGTACGATTCTTTTAGTTACGTGTAAACCTTTAATTATATATTGATCATGTTTACCAAACAAGTTTCCGCTTACGTGTTTTTTCGGTTTATATTTTGAGATGAAAATATAAGTAATTAATGAAAGCTCAGATATATAGGTGATAGGGGCTATAACTAATTAGCATTGCAATGAACGTACTTTCCAGTCAATATTTTTATCGTCAACTTCTAAACCGAGCAACAATTCACGAAATAGTTAATTAAATGTCAAAGAGGGACCAACAACATTTTTAAAAAGTCTTAATAAAAGTGATAAAGTTGTTCAACTTATATTTGAGTTTTAATATCTATTTCCAACAGTTAAGTAGGCAACAATGAATAAAAGGTGCTCTTAAGAATACTCGTCAATTTACAGTCAGGGTTCCAAGATTGCATTTTGGTTCAAATTCTACTCTTATTAACTTGTTAAATTTGAGTTCAAATTAATCTAGCCAAAGTTGTCTCAATTCATCTTTGAGGTGAGCTCGAATCAAGATTAATATTTTTATTTGTGTATGTTTTGAACCAAATCTCCACCCAACACTTGCTAACCTTAGGAGGTCATGCAACTCTAACCCTCAAACTAACTCAACACAAACCCCCAATTATTAAATTGAACCATATTCTTTGGCATATGCAATCTACAAAAAACAATCCAATACTTAGCATGTATATATAGATTCCAATCCAACCAATTAAGTATAAATCGAAATATCGATTCTTGACAATGGGAAGTGAAGAAGCTCCAAAGAACATGCAATCCTCGAAGATTAATGTTGCCACTCCCGGGAAAGCCACCATTCTAGCTCTCGGCAAGGCCTTCCCTCACCAGCTCGTCCTCCAAGACTTCTTGGTCGATGGTTATTTCCGAAACACAAATTGCGACGACCCCGACCTCAAAACCAAGCTCGCTCGCCTATGTACGTTAATCAATATATATATTTTGACATAATAATCATATCTTTTGTATTGTACAAAGAAAGTATTAAATGTTACTATTTAATTACAGGCAAAACGACGACGGTGAAAACCCGATACGTGGTGATGTCGGAAGAGATCCTAAAGAAGTACCCTGAGCTGGCGCGGGAAGGCCTCCCAACGGTCAGACAACGGCTCGACATATGCAACGCGGCGGTCACGGAAATGGCGATCGAGGCCTCGCGGTGCTGCATCAAGAAATGGGCCAGGCCCGTTACGGACATAACCCACTTGGTCTACGTCTCCTCGAGCGAGGCCCGTTTGCCGGGCGGCGATCTTTACCTGGCGAATGGGCTGGGCCTCAGGCCCAACACCCAGCGGACCATGCTCTACTTCTCGGGCTGCTCGGGCGGGGTCGCGGGCCTTCGGGTCGCCAAGGATATTGCCGAGAATAATCCCGGGAGCAGGGTTTTGCTTGCCACGTCGGAAACAACTGTGATTGGGTACAGGCCCCCGAGCGCCGATAGGCCGTACGATTTGGTCGGTGTCGCTTTGTTTGGAGATGGGGCCGGGGCTATGATCATCGGGTCGGATCCGGAATTCGGATCCGAGACCCCACTTTTCGAACTCCACACGGCCCAACAGAATTTCTTGCCCGGTAACAAAATTTTATTTTGCTATATATATTTAATTTGATGAGTTATTATTGTTTTTCGTTAATTATTTGGCGCTAAATATAGGTACGGAGAAGATTATCGATGGGAAGCTAACAGAGGAGGGCATAAGTTTCAGGCTGGATAAGGAGCTGCCCCAGATAATCGAAGACAACATTCAAGATTTCTGCGTTGGGCTGATGGGCCTCGCTGGTTTTTGCGAACTGGACTACAATAAGTTGTTTTGGGCCGTGCATCCAGGTGGGCCTGCTATTCTTAACAGGCTGGAGAAGAGGCTGGAGCTGGGGCCCCAAAAGCTGCGGGCCAGTAGACGGGCCCTGGCCGACTACGGGAACGCCAGCAGCAACACGATTGTGTATGTGTTGGAGTACATGTTGGAAGAGGCCCAAGAGGTTCAAAATGAATGGGGACTCATTCTGGCTTTTGGGCCTGGGATCACCTTCGAAGGAATACTCACTAGGAATCTCACACTCACGATGTGAAAAGAAAAACGCAGCCTCAAATTCTAGGTCAAGTGATGGAACTTGATTTTATTGTTATTTTTCTTCATTTATTTTTCTACATTCTATTCTATGTCACGCAATTCCATCAAAAATATATTTTAACTTAGGATTGTATCCAAATATATATATATATATATATATATATCACATTCAATCTAAGTTATTTGTTCAAATGAAAAATACATCTTAATAACAAAATCATCAAACTACGTAATAATTACACAATATTAGAATTACTTACTTCCTCCATCACAAGATATTATATTAATATATTATATAAAAATTATTATTTATTATTTTGGTAAAAAATATAAGAATAATTTGATATTTAAAATAAAAAGTAAAAAATTAAGTGAAAAATTAATACTAGTATAATTATATTTTAAAGTGAAAAAACAAATAATTAATTTAAGTGTAAAAATATATGATGGGAACAACAAAAAAAGTATGAAGATCAAATACTTTCTCCCTAATCTAATATCTAATAGGAGTATACACTTTTGGATATATTTAAGATTTTTTGTTATCTTTTTTGTCAGAAATAAAAGACAAAAATATATTTAAAATTTGATAAATTAGAATAAAATTAAAAAAATAAACATTAACCTCAAATTCAAAATAAAACCACAAATTTAAAAACACTACTAAAATGTTAGAACAAAACTACAGTACAAGGTAAAAAAAACTAGGTGGGGGAAAAGGGATACTATAGACTTCTCACCACATGGGCTCTACAAGTTCAACCTAATAATCGGATAACTAGTTAATGCAGATTTAGAAATGCTTACAACTGATTCCGCTCTATAAAACAAAATTAGAACCGAGATAAGTTTCCAATCGAGTCCCAAGCGCGAGATCATAACACTCGGAAGAACCTTTTATGAAACGAAAGCTAATTAAACCACTCCAGAAGGGAGGCGCAACACGAGCTGGCCTCCGAAAACACTGCACATACAAAAGAAAAAAGGTCATAATAATACATCATTTCATAGCATAATCAGAAGGGTAATAATGTCACAAGTTGTGCAGACCTCTTTA
Source organism: Euphrasia confusa (assembly GCA_954870475.1). NCBI lineage: Eukaryota > Viridiplantae > Streptophyta > Magnoliopsida > Lamiales > Orobanchaceae > Euphrasia > Euphrasia confusa. The sequence goes on along the minus strand of OX940949.1, from coordinate 47,109,466 downwards.
CATAGTAGTAGCAAAAGTCAGCGAGAATGAAGGTTTGAACAATTTCGGATATAAGAACCATAGAAGGCCAAAGTCCATAACCTAATGCAACGAGGAGATGACCACGACTGTCCAAAACCTGCCAAATTCAAATTGTACAACAGTGATAGGAGATGTGTTTCTATTTGCAATGGTCTAGTATTATTTACAATATAATCAGAACACCTCTTCACGTTAAAAGAATTTCGTGCGATAAAATCGTAAATCAAACCTGAAGAACCCAGTGAGCACAGCTCAAGAACCTAGCAACACCCAATGCAAATACATAATGGGCAGTGAATGGTTCCACAATCTGCCACCCAGAAATTAGCATAAAAAGAAGTCAATTTTTTGTCTAATCTTCATAAGAACACGAACCTGACCAAAAATTTCCCATTAACATTTTTTACCTTAGTGTTCTGCATTACGCGTAACTGTGGTAGCACAGAAACAGCTTCAAGGTAGACACAGAAAGCCCATGCAATCCTGTTTGCTATGTGATGTGATGTGGATGGGTGGATCAATAAAGCTAATACAGCACAAGGAACCGCCTGCAAATTCATGCCAATGAAGAGAAATACAGTTACCCAAACATAGAATCAATGAAGAACGAAGAGGGGGAAATAGTCCCTCAGTCCCTAAACAATTTGAAGATACTACATTAATTACACTTCACTAGCATCTCGTAAGACTTCTTAATTTGTGTGAAATCTTCTAAAACGTCATTTAATATGGGATAAAGGGAGTAACTTTAATTATCAATATGAAGACATTTCACAAATACCATGAAAATTAAGAAAACTATTAATGTAACTACTGAAAGTAAGAACCCAACTTCAATTAGCTGTTGATAAGCAAGCTAATGATCGAGAATACATAAACCCAAACAGATGAAGTAGGCAGAAGATGTCGACATTTCTATGACTCACCACAAAATATATTGCGAAATTGTCCTTATCCTCCATATAACTGGACTTCAGTTTAAATCGGATCGTGTAAATAACCCACACGGTAGTAGCCAAAGTTGCTAGGTCAAGCAGAGTATGTATGTCATATTCCATTACAAAACTGCAATATAATCTAACAGCCAAAAAGATAGCTGTTAGCTCCTGAGATTTGAGCGAAATACCTGCAATAAATTAAGTATATAAGAAAAAAGGACAATCAGTATCTCATATTTATATAGAGAGTTCAAGAAAGTTTGAAAAATAGGCGTCTCATTAAATAGTTGGACTAGATGAACAGACAAAACGGTAAACATATAGTGAACAGACTTAATAAAGGCGAGGAAAAGCAAATAAACACAACATGCCATAAATTCTAGTTTAATTAGACCTAATACGTATACCAAACGAAACCTGAAAATTTCATGGAACTTGTCACTGAAAAATTGCGCACAATAGACCCACTAGCCCAACTCTTTCCTTACAACTTCAAACAAACTCAAAGATGAAAAGGGTATGATAAACAAACTCAAAGGAGAAAAGGGTATGATAAAGCCGAGCAATCTTAAAATCTTTTCGGTCCAAGATGTCATTTTTCATGGAGGAAACATCACATGATAATTCCAACTTTCAATGCTCATTTAATTCGTTAGTTTTATACAATAGGCAACAATAGAAGTATACAACAACATCTTCAGAGCACCCCACCCCCAAGCCCGAATGTCGAAAAGCTCAAATATTTGCATCAGACAATTAATTACCAAGCAATTAAACAATATCCCAACAAAATCCCTAATTTAAAATTTCCCCATATGTAAAGGGGGAAAACAAGAAATTCAATCATCAAATTCCCTAAAACAAGCAACAGATTCACAATTAGGTGACTACTAAGTTATAAAAAGTTCATCATCCCCAAACCCGAGCGATTCACAATTACTTGGAAAATATTGAATCAGGCAACGAATTCACAGGCGAAAAAACAAACGACGTCGTACCGGCGCAAGTTCTCTCCTTCATCAACTTGTAAATAAGAACCGAAATCCCGATCGAGTGCACGGCCTCCGCCGCAACGAAGAGATTGTCGTGGTCGTGAACGATGGCGCGTAGGATCACGAGCGCCGTCATGCCGCTGATAACGGATAAGAACGCCTTGACCTTCGGCGGCTGCCGCCGCACCCATGTCGACGCGGCTTGGATCGGCCTCTTCGGTGGCCTCATCTTTGTGAAGAACGCGCAGGTTGTGTATTGTATATATCGCCTGATTGTATGTATATGCGTGTGTTGTATTTGTACCGAGTATCAATTTTCCCTATACGAAGCTCTGTCCATCGTAAAATTAAGGGATGTGGGAATTGAGGTAGATTGCCTTTCTTGTTTTTGTTGGAAAATAAGGAAATACGGTAGATTTGTTGTATGAGAAAATTATATACGATTTATATTTATCTATACTAATAAAGTAACTAATTATTACATATTATTACAATGAAAAGATATTTATATTTTTCTGTCATTTTAAAAAATGTAAAATACTCAATAAGATATAAAAAAATGTGTTAAAGTGTGTCTTTTAAATGTCTACTTCTTAGTTCTCATACGTTTGAATTTGTGCGAAAATGGAGACTATCTTATAAGTATAGTGTGCACACTTGAATTTGTGTGGAAAGATACTATCTTATATCTTATAAGTATAGTGAGCTACTCCACCTATCACCAATTGATTTTAATGTGAAATATTTTTATGTGTTTCATTTTCTTTTCCTGTTTTTGTGCACTAAACATGAACATTTTTCAATAAAGAGATGAAATTGAGATAAAAATTATGAAAATATAGAGATTTTTTGTGACTACACCTATCACCACTTGATTGTAGGATGAATTAAAAAATAACTTTTATTTTTATTTTTTAAGAATATGTAATTTTATACATCCTCGTCCGTCGCCACTATTCTAAAGAGGAAGAAGTAGAAATGCATGGGCCGTAATGGGGTTCCTCAAAAACCAATGGGCCGTTAATAGCCCAAGTGGTTGGTGAAAAGAGGCCCACTATTAAGGTAATTAAATGATGTGTCTTGCACAATTTTTGATTCAAAATAAAAACTAAAACAGGGTGTGCTCGTATTTTTAGCTTGGCCGCCGTCTCCACCCGCGCAAGCTCACACAGCAGCCCCCGTTCGGCTTCGTTTCCCTGTTGCTCGCCTTTGAACGTGGAACTTGATTATGGAATCAGGCATTGCGACACCTCGTCGGAGAAACTCCGATTGCGACGAACGAAAGAAAAGAAAGCGAAAAGGCGAAGCTGTCAGTGAAAAATCGCGAGCCAAAGTTTCTCGTTCCGACCAATCACGCGAGGGGAGCGAAGAAAGTCTTCCATGGAAGAATCTACAGTTGATTCTGTCGCTTCAGGAAAAAAACACTACCCTCTCGAGGTGCGTTAATTTGATTTTTTTTTTCCTTCGCGTGTTTAACGAGTTGCAGAGGTACTTTTATTCTTACGTATTTATTGAGAACTAAGTTGGGAGATGAATCTGAATTTTGTCTTCGTTGGAATCTGAGGAAATAGCTGTAAGAAAAGGGGGATAGTATTCAATAAAAGCAAAAGAGGAGGCTTGAGTTTTAATGTAGTGAAACCTATTTTAGTTTGAATAATCCAAAACAAATTTGTGACTTAGCATAACTCAGTCATTACTATTTCAGCAAGAAATGTCGATTTATCAAGTAATTCAGCAGTTATTCTAAAAATCTTTAATAATTGTTCGAACAGCTAGTCTTTGTGTGTGTTCTATAAAACATGAATAAGAAGGGTGAATTGGCATTCTGGAAGTTGGTTGATTACCGCCTTTCCAAAATTTTGTTTTAATCATTTAAATTTCATTTGCTGTAATGGTTTTGATAATTTTACCTCTCAGATTATAAACTTGAAGCAATACATGATTATTTTTGTCGAACTTGTGAGACTTGCTGTCATATTTGCTCGATCTATTGTGTTTTCCTCCATTTTTTTGGAGTCCAAAATGTGTTTGATGAATAAGAGAGATGTAATGCAGGAAGGTTGATTTGGTATTGGATTATGTGAAGTCAAGGAGTGTAAAAGAGATGGATAGTATTGGTCGGTGCTCTCAAGTGTTGGATACGTCTAGGACAATAGTTTTTCTGAATAATTGGGTTCAGTCAGTCCTCATTTCTTCCGCAAAGAAAACTAGTGTCGAAGAAAATGAACCGGATCTTGTCAATAATTGTTGGAAGATCTTACATTTCTGCTTGAAGGAGTCAAAAAACCTTCATGTACCATTGGCATGTTCTAAGGACTTCTTACGTGTGATTCATTCTATCACAAACGATATTTTCTTATGTTCTAATAGATCACTTTCAGGCGAGCAAATGCAGTTTTATGATATTGTGCTTGATTGTATCTCATTGGTCTTCTCATTTCATGGTGGAGTTGCGAATGAAAATTTAGATCTGTGGATTTTGCTCATGGATAAAGTGCTCGAACTCATCTTGAAATTCATTACAGACCATCTTGATGGAAGCAAGCTAGGGAATTTTACCATGCAATTATCATGTTATTTGTTTGAGCCATTCGCAAAGTATTTGAGGGTCCATCCAACACGTAAAACTGGTTTCCAAAGTTTCATTGATAAGCTTCTTGAGCCCCTATTACTCCTGTTACATGAGCTGCATTCTGATTCTTGTGACAGTAAAAGTGAATGGAGAACACATTTATTCAAATTAGTGGAGGAAGTTTTATCTCAGGGGTTATTTCACCCCACTCACATTGATGGATTTCTCGGTTTACAGAGCACTGTTAAATATAAAAATTCTTCTGATGCAGCAGCAAAGGGTGAAAAGTTGGTTAATAAAAGTTACCATAGACATCTATTTGATAAAGTGGAGAAAATAGTGGCGGATAAGAAGAATGGATTGGCATTAATTGGTCTAGGAGAGTTGCTGCACTTGTTTGTTAACTCTGTTACAAAGCACAAGGGACCTTTAGTCAGTGGCGGAGGTTCTAACCAAACGGGTTTGGACTCCTCTAGTATTGTAAGTCGCAATGTGGACCCAGATCTGAGAATTTCTGTTTTTGACTATTTCGTACAGATGTTGGAATATCTATTGGCGGATCTCAATAAAAATCTTCAAGAAGACAGCGAAGTATCCATGTCAATTAATGTTTCCAGCACACTAAGAGCCATTAATAACTTGCTTGCTTCCTGCATTTATGATAAGCTATACATAAGAACAGAGGATACCTCGGAAGGTGCTTCCGAAAACTTCTTGAGGTCTACCTATGCTATGATCATGGCATTCTCTGCCAAAATTGCCTCTCAGAAAACATCATCTTTTTGCTCGGATGAAAAGTCATACAGAGAACTCTTGGTTTCTGTTAGAAAGGAGATTATTGTAGCTTCACATCATTTGTTGAATATAGAGTATGAGGTTGTTGGAGATGATCTAGAGAGCTTATGGACTATGGTGTTCTCCTCTGTGGCCTGCTGCTATAGTTCAACGGGTGTGCTGGGTCAGCACTTGTTGTCCTCAGAGATACTGAGCCTGTCTTGCAGGCTAATTGATCTTTATGGCGAACTTCGGCAGGTTAGAGAGCATACAATATATCTCTGTGTTCATATATTTGTATTGTTTGGTTGGTATTGCATTTCCAATTAGTGAAGCTTAGTACTCGTTTATAAATTAACAGTGCTCCATTTTTCTCAGTGAACAACTAATATCTTGCCATCTAATCTTTGAAATTTGTAGATCCAAAATATCTCTTCTGCAAGTAGAGAAAATATTTTCCATTATCTTTTTAATTTTACTGTGCAAAACATAGAAAATAGCAGAGTTGTGGTCTTAATTGCATACAACTACAATGCTTTTCTCTTACTAAATTTCTTAGTTTTCTGAATCTTTTATATTGAACTGTGTAGGTGGATTCTTCTATATTTGCACTGTGTAGAGCAGCAAGACATTATTTACTATTTATTGGGTCCAGTGGAACACATACTTCATCTAGCTCATGTTCATTTCAGTCAAGTTCATTGAGCATGTTGTTCTCCTCTTTAGAATTTAGGCTCTCTCTCAGCAATGCTATCAAGGCCATACCAGAAGGGCAAGCATCTGCATGCATTCGACAGTTGGGTTCAGATATTATGGAATCTCTAGAATGGATGAAGTCCGACCATCATTATGCTGATTTGGATACGACTGAAAAATCAAAGCAGTTTCATTTGCGAGCAGAACTCGTGGGTAAGGTGTTGTCAGAAGCATATGTGATCATTTTAGACTCAATAGTAGTAACTTCGGGTAATAGTTATCTCGTTGGTGTCTCTTTAAAGAGTTTGATAGAAATTATTTGCCCCAGTTTGAGTAATAGTTTGGTTTCATTACAGCCTGATAGTACGAAAGAATTCTCTGTTTCGGATAATGAGTCAATGTGCTGGGGCTTGATAGTCTTATTTCGTTTAGTGTTGTCCTGCAAAAGCTTATTTCGACAAGCAATCAGCATTATGCCTCCTAATTCAGCAAACAAGATGTCTGTGGTAATTACGGATTTATTTACAAGTCAGTCTGGAAAGGATTGTTTGACTATGACTGGTTTTGCTGACAAAGGCTTCTTTTCCTGGATTTTCCAACCTTCAGCTACACTTCTTGAAGTTATTCATTCTATTTCAGATATATGTATACAAGATTCTGTTGTACTCTGCTCGCCCTTGGTGTATGTACTAAATACGATGGCTCTTCAGAGACTTGTTGACGTAAATAAGCTGATAAAGTCTTCTGAGTACATGCTTCAGTGGACTCAAACTCGGTGCCCGAATAATTCCGAAGAAGATGCTGATTATCATAAAAGAATCAAGAAATGGAGTAAGTGTGTTACGAAAATGAAGAAAGAAGCAGTAGATCTTACAAAATGCATAATGGGTTTCTTTTCATCCATTGCCGAGGATAAAATATCCACGCCTTCACATGATAATGGAATAGATGACACTCTTATCCAAGGCCTGCGCAATAGTAACTCATGTACATTTTCTGTGGGGTCCCTAGATGAAAATTCGTTGCCAGCTGCATTGTGGTCTGTCATTTGCCAGAATGTTGATATTTGGTGCTCTCATGCTGACAAGAAGGACTTGAAGAATTTTCTTACGCTTCTAATCCGTGTTTCACTTTACTGTGTCAATGATCACAATGGTCACTTTAAAATGCCCAGGCACCAAAACAAAGTCACTGCACATCAGATTGCGCTGGAGTTTCTTACCAACACCACATCATTTGAACAGAGAGTAAGATAATATTATATACTTACATCTTATTTTCAATTGTTCATTACATACACTTATAGCTTGTAGTTTCTGACCTGAGCCGGTTTTGACCGGGACTGGGTCAGATTTTCTTAGGGACAAAGAAATAAAAATGCCCAAGACGTTCCCTTGTATTTTCTGTGCCATGTAAATGATGGTCGAAAATAAAAGGCCTGATTTTTATGTTTACCTCGATGGGCTCATGCTAGGACGGGCATTTTCCAGCCCTTCATACACTTTGTTATGTGCTTACTAACTCGCAATCTTATTTTTTTTCCTTATTCTTAGTTTTTAGGATGTTACTCTTGTTCATGTAATCACCGACTTCTACCTCAGTTTGTTCGCAGGTATATGGCATCAAGGTTTTGCAGAATTCTGCAGAAGTCGGTGTCATCTATATTCAGTGAATCTGGAGTGGATTTGAGCGAGTCACCTAATTGGGTTGAGGTGATTTCTGCATTTGGGAATTTCCCTGATGTGCAAATTGGTGCTTCACCATGGACAAAACTAGATATGGTGCCTGACAAATCTTGCAATACGCATACTAATGCTGACTACAATACTTGCCAATGTTTACTCTCTCTTTTAATGCGGATGCCAGAAGAGTTTTTTAGTCTGAAATCATCATCATTGTATATCACCTATATTCTCAACCTTGAGAGGTAAGGCTGTCATTGATTGTAAAAACATCTTATTTTTATTCTACTTCATATAAACTTTTCTAAATCGATATTTTTTATTTTAAAATTTAAAAAAATCTGAGCTTGTTATCATTCTTCCTTAATCACATCTACACTAAGTTTCCTAAAGTCAAAATACCAATCAATATCATTCTTAATCACTCAGCACCCTCTCACATTTTTAACCACCAATCATTTTGATCATTGCCTTACCTTTTATATCACATTAACCATAATCTTTACCTTTTCATCTCACAACCAATCACACTCCCAAGATTAATTTCTACTTTTTAGAAATAATTGTTCATATGATTCTCTCTAAAATTAAAAAAAAAACAAAATACGAATTCTCATCCGCACACATGCTAAATTAATGAATTTATTTCTCTATTTTCGTTTTTAAACATATGTAGTATGAATTAAAGTAGAATAAAGAGCAAGACCGACACATTTAATTAGCTAAAATAAACACCGTTGTGCTTTCTGAAAGTATTGCTGTTTTATATGCACACTACCTTTAGACTAGTTGATACTTGATCGTCAACTTCAACATATTACAATTAGATCATGGACCACACATTATATTGAATGCCTCAGGTTCTTAGTATTCTTTATGTCAAATGTTTATTTTCATTCAATGTTCCGTTTATTAAATCCACCTGTGCATTTCAGGCTTCTGGTCGGCAGCTTGTTAGGATGGAGCAATGCAACATGCTCTCTTGATCCTTATCAGATCTTTCAATTATTTGTGATCTGTCGAAGGGTTCTTCAGACATTATCTGTAGCTGCTAGTAATGAAAATACGAAATTAATTAGCTCGTTTCCTCTGTCATGGCTTCTAAAATCATCGTCAGCAGTTTTTGGTTTCCAACCTGCTTTTCCGGGGGATATTTATGTTGAAGCTAAGGTTGCGACTTTTTCACTATTGGAACACTCATCAAATCTGTTATTGATGGTAAGTAGAGATCAGTTTGAATTATCTGAGTCCAAAGTTCAATTGAAACCCCAAGAGGATGGATGGAAAAGTCTCTTGCAGTTAACCGAGGCATTGAAGGAACACCTTCAAAAAATCCTTTCCACTTATAGAGACTCGTCAATTGACAAGAAAGTAGAATGCTTAGCTGGATTCCAGGATTTGAATAAGTTATCATCCCTAATGGCTTGTCTTCAGGGACTATTGTGGGGCCTAGCTTCTACATTGGCTGACAAAAATGCAGTCAAGAATAATTTCAAAGTAAAGTTCCCAAGGCACAATCCTGAGATAATGGCCATAATTAAGTCATGTGTAGATACATGCTTGAATATTACAGCTTTTTTCATAATAGCTTTATTTATCGAGGATGATCCGACTCTGTACATGTCAGCATCTGAGAAAATTGTACTTTCTGAAGGTAATGTGAAGAGAAAATCATGTACAGCCATCACAGACCTTGAAGCTTTTCTGTCTGAGGTTCAAAAAAGGAAACTTTGTCTAAAGAAGCCTTTGTTAATGCAAGTTTTCAGAGGTGAAAATGCCGGGGCGGTTTTCTTTTTGCGACAGCTGTTTATTGCTTGTTCAGCTGTTTTGAGACTTAACTTGCAGATTGACCTAAATATATCTTGGGGCTTATTTCCAATTGTGGTGGACATCTCTCAATTTCTCCTGATGGAATTTACGAGAGGTGAAATGCCAAATACATTCACTTACTTTTGGTTAGAGGGCAGCGTGACATTTATCGAAGAGCTAGGTAGTTACTTCCCGCAATTGGATCATTCATTGTCCAGAGATTTTTATGTGAATCTGATAGGCTTACACTTGAGAGTCATTGGGAAATGCATCTCTTTACAAGGAAAAGATGCAAAGTTAGCTTCCCAAGAGACCGCCAAGAAGCTGGCTTACAATGATCAATCTCGTTTTTCATGTGGAACAAGTCGACTGGATCAATTAAAGCAAAAAATGAGGATGTCATTTATAACATACATAAAGAAATCATCTGAGCTACACTTGTTATCTTCTCTTCATACTGTCGAGAGAGCTATAGTTGGGGTACAGGAAGGCCTGATGTCGAATTACGAAATAGTTTGCGGGATATCAGATGCAGCCGAGGTCTCCTCTGTTGTTGCTGCTGGTATTGATGTATTGGATCTGATTCTTGAATTCGTGACAGGTAAAATTGTCAGCATTATTTGTCCTACCACTGTATTAATCAATTGTTGGCTAATTATATTAATCACCGAGTGTAAGGGTACAATATATACAAAAAAACCATAAGTTGCAAATTTTAGAATAAAACACTGAAGATTTTATTAAGTTCCAAAAAATCCCAGATAAGTTTCTAGATACAAAAGTCAACTTGCGATTTGATAGTCTTATATTTGCCCCCTTCATAAGCGAAAAGACTTTGAAAAATCCTTGGAAATTCATCAAGATGTTGCAGTTACCCCTTCAAATTTAAAGCAACCTCAATCTTCTATGCTTTTTTCTTGTAGTTACTCCAAACCCCAGGGGTAGTTTTGTAATTCCTGAATTGTATCCATTTCTTCTATTGCATCTCTGAACATAGGCAACGATTGAACCAACTATAGTTTTCTTAGCTTCTTGTTGTGATTTGCAGGGCCTAAACGTTTAAATATGATCAAGCGACATATCCCGAGCTTAGTTGCATCTCTATTCAATGTTGTCCTACATTTGCAAGGTCCTTGTATTTTCTATAAATACACAAATCCATCAAAGGCTTATGAGCGGCCTGATTCTGGGTCAGTTATTCTCATGTGTGTTGAAGTATTGACCAAAATTTCTGGGAAACCCTCATTCCTCCAAATAGATGCCTGCCATATTGCGCAGTCTCTTCGTGTACCTGAGGCACTATTTCAGTACTTTCTCCAACTTCGAATCTCTGAAGCTCCTATTAAAGGTGGTTTTGGAACAGGCACAAACAACAGTGCTGTAGATGGAAAGTTTTCGCTTGAGCTGTATGCTGCATGCTGTCGTATGTTGTGCAATGCTCTTAAGCATCACAAAAGGTACTTTTGTTTCTGGTTAACTACCCAAAACAATTATTTTTAAAATTTAAAAAACTATCTTGGGAGGTTTGATTCATTGTTAATAGTAAGGGGATTACTGTAATATTTTATAAATGTGAAGGGGGTTGGGATTTGCTGTGTTTGTAAGACATCTCTAAGGTATTTCGTAATTTTGAATGTTAACTTTCTTTGTTTTTTGTAATTTTGCAAACATCGAAGGTACAATTTGTAATAGTCCCTTTTTCTCTTTTTTTGTATAAGAGTCATCTCTGTTCCATTGATGGGAACTTATTCTAATATCTTTCTTGTTTGTATACTTAGTGAGACTCGACAGTGCATAGCTCTTCTCGAAAAATCGGTCAGTGTTCTTCTTCACTGCTTAGAGACAGTAAATAATAATGTGTCTGGAAAAGAGTCTTTTGCATGGAATGTACAAGAGGCCGTAAAATGCGCAAGTAGTTTACGAAGAGTGTATGAAGAGGTTTGTTCTGTACCAGAGGCTGTAACATTATGTTTGTTTTTTATGTTGTAGTTTGATTTGCTTATTCTCTCTGCTATTAACAACCTATTTACTTCGCTCTTATAGGTACGGCAGCAGAAAGATGTGTTTGGTCAATGTTCATTTCACTTTTTGTCTCACTACATATGGGTTTATTGTGGATTTGGCCCAGCTAGAAATGGCATCACAAGGTATTTTTAGTGTCTTAACTTCAATTGATTTACTATAATTTATGTGATTTCTTGAGTAACTCTAGATTATTTTAGGGAAGTGGATGAAGCTTTGAGGCCCGGTGTGTATGCTTTGATAGATTCATGCTCTGTCGATGATCTTCAGCTACTTCATACTCATTTTGGAGGTGAGCAGTCTACATAATTCAGAGATTTTCTAACAAGATCTACCCTGATAGCAAATCTGTCACTGACATCATATACATGTCATTTTAAAATATAACTGGATTTTTGTATGACTAGTTACACCTCGAGGTAGTATTTTTGCAATCATCCCTAATCCACATTCTAAAATAGGGCTAAAAAAACTAAGAAAGTGCAGCATTTTTTTTACCATGCATGTTTTTTTCGTGTGTTTAAAATGTTTTCCACCTTTGGTTCTACAGAGGGACCTTGTAGAACTACTCTGGCGGCTCTGCAACATGATTACAAGGTTAATTTCCAATACGAAGGGAAAGTCTGATTTCACTCTCTCTCAAGTTCCTCTCCGAATTATTGTTTTGAAAAGGAGGGCAAATCAATCATTATCGACCTAAGCTATGGCAAGTAATATATCTGTCGAAGGGTCGCCATCAAAGGCCCTGCAAATGGGCCCGTTGTATCTCCAAGGTTTCATCCAGAAGTTCATCAAGGGTAATTCACAGAAATGTTGGAACTGTATTTTGAAAGACAACATCACTTGTCAATGGAGGGTTTTATTTTTTTATTTATGTGGAGGGTTGGTGAGTCGTGCCCAACATATAATTGCTATTTTAACATATCCATAGTTGATGATGCAGATTTTTTTTTTAAATACGAATGGATCAATATGAGATGTAATTGAATATATTGATTTCATGGCATCGTCAAAGTTTCAAAAAAACAATGAAAGAAAAAAATATATAAGTATAAACACTGACTGGTGCACGGTGTAATGCTATTTTGTTAGGCATTCTCTTGTTAATGTGTGGTGGGTTGAATGGGGGAGGGATAAGATAATTACAAGTTAAATCACCCCAGAGCTCGACGAATTGAGTTTGATTCGATCAATTTCATTGACAAACTGAATCATCGAGCAACATAGTATTTTTGACTCGTCCATAGAGTGGTCAAACCTGTGAGGTGATTTGGGTGTATTTCAAGTTGACTCTCCCTACATGTGTATGCTAATCGTTAACAATCCCTCGATTTACATCCTATCCGATCGAGGGCCAACGATCGAGTGAAGGTGGAGTTTCTCATTTCTCCTTATAAAGAAAAACTACTGACCTCTAAATGCTGTGTTTTGTACATTTCATTTTACCCAATGGTCACTTTTGGCGAATCACTACAATTCATTATTCAAAAATATTATGAAATCACCGGTCGAATCACTACAATTCATTATTCAAAAATATTATGAAATCACCGGTCGTTAACGCAAAATTTCCTAATCAAAATTAAATTACAGTATTTTATATCAAATGAACTTTCATAGTTATATTCCATCTTTCAAAATTCATCATTCCCTAGTTAAGAAAATTGAGCACTATTTAGCTCACAAGAAGAAAATACCCAAAATAATATGATATCAAATCATCCATTACACGTTTCTACTCATCTTTAGCCTTAAGACCAAGTCAAGCATACATAGAAGTACCATTTTTATCTTACTATACGGAATCTGCTACAAAACATTATTCATGCTAAACTTGTGATTCCGTTATGTTTTATCAAAAGTAACGGCTCTGGACTTTAGCCGCAAGATATAACTCTACTATGATTCGTCTCTGAGCCATTCTTTCATTGTTGTTTCTCGAAAATCATGCGGCAACCTTCTTGGAAGTCACAGAGTTAATAATAGTAGCAAACTCAGCTCCCTACCGAACCAAAAAGAAATGAGATTTAAAATAAATAAATGAATAACTATATGCACACAAGACGTATTTCAACACAAGATCTTATCTAGTATACCTTAAGAGATGCGCCACCCACAAGAAATCCATCAATATCTTCTTGTGTTGCAAGCTCAGCACAGTTGCCTCCATTGACCGAACCTTTAAAATTACAAGAGAAAAAATGTTGAAAATTCCAGAAAATTGGTGAATGTCATAATTTTTAAATCTCAGAAACTATTTCAATAAATAATTAAGTTACATACTCGAGATTTTACAATCACACAAAATAGATTACATACCTCCGTAAATAATACGTGTTTTGGAAGCAGCTTCTGGGGACACATTCTTACTCAGCCAATCCCGAACAGCAACATGCACTTCCTGAGCCTGCTCTGGAGAAGCCACTTTACCAGTTCCAATTGCCCAAACAGGCTCATAGGCAACTACAATCTTATCCCAACTTGGAACAGAATCTGTACATCATCAAAACAAAACAGACACTGATCGATTAAAGTGTGTAGACGAGATTGAGAAAAAAATGAGAATCAATTAATGTAATTTTCTGAATTTTTTTAATATCCAATTAACAAAAAAATCATCTCTACTTTCAGTCTAAACTTGCCAGCATAAGCCTTCAGCTGCTGGAAACAAACGTCAAAAGTTTTTCCAGCTTCTCTTTCTTCCAGTAACTCCCCAATGCAAGCGATAACTCCTAGACCCTCGCTCAAAGCATATGCAGCTTTCTTCCCTATGAACTAAATAAAGAGAGTGCTCAAATAATTAAACTGGCAATATCTCACTCTCTTTAACACACACACACAATTGATTCTTTTTAAATATCTCACCTGATCATCTTCTCCAATTACGTGTCTCCTCTCAGAATGCCCCAGAACAACCCATTTGCAGCCAATGTCTTTCAGTTGTTCCACGCTTCAATTAAACAAAATGGTTAAATGTTGGCCGAATAAAAAAAATTGTACAAGCTATTATATTATCAAGGTGTGAATCTAATACCATATTAACATGAAAAAGGAAAAAGTTTGAACAAAAGTACCAGATCAGGTGTGAGGTGGTTAAAGAACAGTATACTTCCGCAATAGTAGTATAATTTCTAATTTGATTGGAATATATAGCATGCAATCAGAATATAAAACTACTATGATTGCTGCATTATGGATTAAAAACTTAACTACCGCATTAGATTGATTAAATAACCCATCTCATGTCATGTCATCTGAAGAAAACAAAGCACGAGGACCATATAATATTACCCATCTGAAGCCAATAAAAGCACACAACACCCGGTACTTCACATAAAAGTCGGATGATATTTTAAACTATTTCATGTCACAGACAGGATACACACTGATATGTAGGCAAAAAAAAAAAATGAAAAATCGCAATTAGTAACTTGTAAAAAGCCTAGTCACCTGATTTCTCCTGTAAAAGCACCACCTTTTCCAGTCCAACTATTCTGGGCAGCTATCTCTATCCGATCAGATAAAGAGTTCTTGACTTGATCAATGTAGACAAAAGGAGGGGCTACAACAACATCTGTAATCGTTGAAGGAAAAATAATGAATACATTTACCACGAAACGGGAAGCCTGAAACAAAATATTATTCATAAAAGCTACAGTACATCATATAAGACTCGGCTTATCCAAATGAAATGAAATCAGGTATTAGTGGGAGAATAACTGACCGACATCAGATTCCAATGTTGCACTGTTCAAGTCTGAGACAAGCTTGCTTATGGAGTCTTTAGTCCCATTCTAAGTAGGTTATAAAAACATGAAAGAAATGATAGGCAAAATCAGAACAAATGCTTATGGAGTATGATTTATCTTCAAGCCGCAAAATCATATTTGGGAGACAAGTAATACTTACACATTTCCAATTCCCACCAACAAAGAACTGCAAGCAAAAGAGAAACAATAGTCACATACAGAACAAGCGAAGTAAGAAGTAACAAGAATAATAGCATTGTACACGAATAATTCCGAATAACATGAGAAGAGTAAAATTCATATTCCACCAATAGTTATGCAAGATTACATAGCAATTTCTTAGGAGTTGCACGATGCCACCGATTAAATTATCGTAACTATATTCTACGAAAATCATTTACTGGTATATGGCTTCTGCCATATCCATTAGCCATTCCTTCAAGTTTTACTGATTCAGTCATCACGATTAAAAACATATATATATAGCGATGTACGCAATGAAAACTAGTCCCAAATGCAATTGAGTAAAACTAATTTCAGATCTGTGAAATAGGCAAAATATAATTCTGAACCAGAACGAGATAGGGAGAAAGATACCTTTCCTGAGCCTGCCATGGCGACAACACCACGGCAGCCTTTATTGGAAGAGTCGACTCGGAGATGCGAGTCGACATTTTGGAAGAACGATTGAGTTGAGTTCGAATTCGAGCTGTCGAGTTTGAGGAATGATTTTCGGAGGCCGGAGAACTGAGTCAAATGGCCGGTGACGGTGGCGGCGCCGCCGATCGAGGTGGAAACTACAGCCATTTGTGTATAGCGGTGTAGGTTAGTGAAATTCAGTGACCTATCTTTATCTGGAACCAGAAATTAGAATACATGGAAACATGTGGACTGTGGTGTCGTTTATAAGGTAAATCGCCCTTCACCTACCACGCAATGTACAGGCGCGTGTGTTTGCAATAATTAGTAATTACCTTATTAATAATTTAGATATTCCTATATTTATTTATTTACTTATTTAATCATGTTTTTAATTGAATGATATAAGATGGGCAAATTCGACCCTGGGATGGTGGGTTGTGCCCATACCCCTTGGATGGCTGACACGTAACCTCCCACCCAACTACTGTACTCCTTTAAAAAAAATTATGTTTATTTTTTTGGGTGAAGGCTATATAATTTTATATAAATAATTATTATAAATTTAAGGGATTATTACAGAAACCTGCCCAAGGTTTGACCATTTTTACACTCACCTACCTGACCTGAAAACCGTTACACTCGACTACCTAATCTTTCCTCCGTTTTGCACTTATCTATTTTTTTTTGGACGGATCAGAATATTCCGTTAAATATTCCGTTATCTCAATTTTTTTATAATTTTTATTGCTGATTACCTAAATACCCTTGACTACTATTAATATAAACACACAAACTCTCTTCTTCTACATTCATTCCCGCTCCCCCTTTTCCAAAATCGGCAACCCTAAAAAAAATCCCCAAATCATACTACTAATCATGTCGTCAACCTCAAGCATGGACGAAGCTTGTAGATGCGGGCGGGTAGCGGATAGGCGCACATCCTGGTCTGAAATGAATCCAGGGAGGAGATATGCGTGTTGCGCCCAATTTCGGGTATGAACCCTAATTTTCCAATTTTCCCCAAATTGTTCAATTTACGAATGTACTGAATAAGACGCCTTTTTGCGATTATCAGGGCGGCGGTGGTTGTGGGTATTTCAGCTGGATTGACCCACCTTCATGTGGGAGATGTAATCGAATTATACCTGGGCTCCTTAGAAACATCAATGAAAAGGTTGAAGAATTGGAGGAGATTAATAAGAAAGTAGCTATGCTAAAGAAGAAGAATTTGAAGTTGTGGGTTGTGATTTTAGCATTTTTTGTATTTTCTCTCTATAAAATGCTCTGAATTCAACATGTTTCTGAATTCAACATGTTTAGTGTCTGAATTCTGGATCTTTATGTGTTGTAATGTACTGGAATTTGTGTTTATGGAAGTATTGTGAGTTTATGGAAGTATTGTGAGTTTATGTGTTATGATACAACTGTTATAACAGTTCAAAAGCAACAAATAACAAAAGGAAGTACTAACAGGGTTCAAAAGCAACAATTACATTGTTCAAAAGAAACTGATACATTGTTCAAAACCAACAGGTACAAATGTTCAAAAGGAACTGATACATTGTTCAACATGCAACTGGTACAAATGTTCAACAGAAACTGATAATAAAGTAGAACATCAACTAATAATTTAGTTCAACACTGACTTCAAATCCACTTCAAAACCACTTCCTTCCTGGCTTCCTTGAAAAAACTGGTATGGTTCCAAGCACTGATCTGTATCCAAGTTCAAAAGCTCCTTCTGGCTCTGGTTGAGAAGATGACACAGTGGTTTTATCTTGGGCTTTCTTCTGTGAAACATTGGATATTGGTTGAGAGGTTGACACAAATGCTTCCTTCTGTGACATATTGGGCAGTGGTTGAGAAGATGCTGCAGTTGCTTTCTTCTGTACTTGCTTCTTTGCTACATGAGGAGTGGGTTGAGGATGTTTCCTTGGGCTCCTTCTGGGTTGAGAAGCTGAGGCACCATCAGTCTGATTAGTAGCTTTATTTTTGGGCCTTTGAGACTGTGAGGAACCAATTGTGTCCTGAGTTTGAGCCTGCCATAACAACATATGAGTTAGAGAATTAATTAATACACATGAACAATAAGATGAAATATGTATGTAAATTATACCTTTTCAGCAGTATTTTTCTTTTTGAGCCTTTGAGTCTTTGAGGAACCAACTGTATCCTGAGTTTGATCCTGCCATAACAACATATGAGTTAGAGAATTAATAAACCTAAACAATAAGCTGAAATATGGAAATTATACCTTTTCAGTTTTTTTCAAAGGACAATTCCTTGAATTGTGACCTTCCTGTTTACAATGTTGACAAGTACAAATCAGCCCTGTTCTCCTCAGTTTTCCATGTTTTGCAGTGCCTTTGATCTCACCTTCCTCCAACTTTCTCTTGTGTTTTTTTGGCCTCCCAGGCATGTTATGTTTAGTAGGGGGTATCAGCTGTGGCAGGTCAGCAACTGGATGCTCACTCCACTCATCCATGTTCAACATTGGGCTCATACAGTTACTATAAGTTTTCAAGCACAACTCCTTGGTATAGCACTCTGCAACTTTCAACTCTGGATTCTTCCCCATGTAATTTAGGCAGGAAATAACATGAGGGCATGGAATACCACTCAGTTGCCATTTTCTGCAGCTACATGTCCTCTGACCAAGATGTATACAGAAGTATTGATCATATGGGCCTCTAACCTCAAACTCATTTGCCCCATTCCAGGTAGGTTGCCATCCAAATGCCTTCCTTTTATTCTTTTCTAAGATTTTTACAATCTTAGGGCACAGCAATCCAGGGTATTTCTCAGTTTCAGACTTTCTGACCCCAATCCTCTTCATCAGAATCCTCCTTATGTCTTCTAACATCTTAATGATTGGCTTTGTTCTTGCTTTCAGGATCATAGCATTGAAGCACTCTGACAGGTTGTTGACATAAATATTAGTGTTGGTAATAGTTTGAAAGTGAGCTCTTACCCAATGATGTGGATCCCTTTCAGATATCCAATCAAATGCAGGTCTATTGTGGGATTTGATCTCATTCATAACTCTCTGATGATCAACAACTCTTGATGCAGCAGCAGCTTTCCAGAAAAGGGACCTCAAACCAATGCCTTTGTTTGTTAACTTGAAATTTGCATACAAGTGTCTGACACAATGTCTATGCTCACATCCAGGCAACAGGGTAGTCACAGCCTCCACTAAGCCCTTTTGCTTATCACTAATGACAGTCCAGAGGTGACTGTCCCTTTCAGAGATCCCCAAATCAGCTCTTACCAAGTCTATGAACCACAGCCAACTCTTTGTTGTTTCCTTTTCTGCCACAGCATAAGCAAATGGATATATTCCATTGTTGGCATCTATTCCAACTGCTGAAAGTATCACACCTCCCATAGAAGTATTCAAGTGACAACCATCAAAGCAAATCAATCTTCTGCAGCCATCTAACATGCCTTTCTTCAATGCAGCCCAACAGATATAAATCCTCTTGAACAATGCTTTATCCCCAATCACAGTTGACTTGATCTTACAGGTACTTCCAGGGTTGCTTCTAAACACCTCCTGAGCATACTTATACAACATACTATACTGCTCCAACTCATCTCCATTCCCCATCTTCTTAACTGCATTCTTTACCCTGTACATTTGAGATTTATGCACTATGCAGCCAATCTCAGATTGTATACTTTCAATCATGGAATCAACTGGCCAATTTGGATCAGTTCTCAGCTTCTCCTTGTACTCCTCTCTCAAGAATCTGGCATCAGCTTGAAGAACCCTCTCTTCCCTTGCACATGTATGTGTATCAAACAAGGTTTTGACTTTCACTGTGTCTTCTTTAGGGACTCTAGAACCATAAATCTCCCAAGGACATCCAACTGTTTTACACTCAGCTTTGACTTTGTGTGGAGCATTAATTGGGAAGAATAAGCTTCTACCATTCTGAATTGCATATCTCCTTAAAGCTTTTCTGAAGGTTGGAATATCTGTGAATGTTAATCCCAACTCAAACTCCACTTTAGCATTATCAACAGCTGGATTAAACACCTTGAATCCCTTGTGCCTACCTTTCTTGTTAACTGCAGTCTGCTCAGGTACCTCATCTCTAGCTTTAAGATTTGATGTACTCCTAGTCATAGGTCTCTTACCTTTAGTATCAACCTTCTTACACTCAACTTCAGGCTCAGAATCCACATACTTCTATCTCTGTTTCCATCTCAGCCTCTATCTCTGTTTCCTTCTCATTCTCCTTCTCAGCCTCCTTGCCATTCTCCTTCTCAGCCTCCTTCTCATTCTCCAATTCAGAACCCCTCTCAAAATCATATTGAATTAAGCTTTTTGACCTCCCTTCATGATCTACAAATACAGAAATAATATCACATACTGAAGCCACAGCTTCAATCTCATCCCCAATTCTACCAAGGTCCACATACACCAACATATCACAGTTATCCTCCGCATTGCAAGAAAAATAAAAATTGCAGCTACCACTAAACCCTAATTCAGCACCCATCTTGTGAAAGTCAGCTTGGGTTATTCCATCACCACAAACTTCATCAAAGTAAGACACTTGTCCCCCAACATAACATACCTTGCCTTTTTCATGTTTGAACTTCCCGCTATGATATAACTTCACAGTGTAGGGATTTACCAGCGAAGGATCCTTTTCTGGAACGAGCCCAGATTCGGGGCGCAATTTCCAATGCATTCTGACTTGTAGATTAGGGTTCGTGTTCAATTTGGGATTATGAACTGGGATTTGGGATTAGGGTTCGTGTTCTATTTGGGATTTTTTGGATTTCGGAAATTCGATTTGGGGATTTTGGAAATCTCAGCTGCGGGAATGAAGTAATTAGGGTTGAGAATTGAAACCCGTTTTCCTCTTTTAATTTTCCTTTTTCTTATTTTTTAAATCAAAAATAAAAGGAAATGTGTTAATACACATTTGCCCTCATAGTCAATATTATAATTGACCAATTCGGCGAGTACAACACACACTCTCGGAATATGCTAAAGAATATTCCGGTCAGGCCAAAAAAATAGGTAACTGTCTAACGGTGGAAAGATTAGGTAGTCGGGTGTAACGGTTTTCCGTTCGGGTAGGTAAGTGTAAAAATGGCCAAACCTTGGGCAGGTTTCTGTAATAATCCCTAAATTTAACTTAAATAAATAAATAAATAGTTATTAATTAATTAAAAATAATTACATATTTATAATAATTACAAATATAAATTTATTTATTTAAAATTAATACTTATTCAAAAATAATAAGTTTTTTAGAGTTAATGAGTTTATTTATAATTTTTTATATATTTATTTTTAAAATTAATATTTTATAAAAAAAATTACAAAAAAAATATATTATAAATTGAATTTCATAAAATTTCAAAAATAGTTGAAAAAAAATTAAATTCAAAATATTAAAAAAACGAAAAAAAATCACTATTTGTATTTTTTGAAACACATCATCCCGATGATGAATGATGATGCTTTGCACGTCGTCCCAACGTGCGGTTATTGCACTGCCGTGGCTCATGTTTTGAACAAAAATATAAAAGAATGAATTGTTTAATATTATTTTGATATTTTGAACAAAAATAAATTAAAAAATATAAAAATATAAAAATGAGCAAATTAATTGTTTAATCTTAATCTTTATAAGTCAATTTAAAAAAATAATGAACACAATATTTAGTCATATTAAATAAAAAAATAAGTATAAAATAAATTAAAAAAATTATTTAGCAATATATTTTTGAAATATTAATTTTAAAAATAGTAAAAAACATATATAAAATCATACGCTAACACAAGAAAATGTATTGTATTTTTTTTCTTCGTCTCAAATATATATGCACTAAAAAAAAGATTAATTGATATCCTAAAAATTTTAATTTTTGATTATTTTATCAAAATATAAAATATTTAAAAAAATTAAATTAAAAAATAAAGTACTTGCGTATAAAAAAAAAGGTGATTTTGGATAAAGGGGAATTTTTAAAGTTTCATTAAAATTAAAGAACTCAATTTTTCTTAATTATTAATAGAAGTAATTTATATAATTTTATTTTAATTTTGTTAATTTAGACGGCGGTTATTAATTAATATTTATTATATTAGGCAGACAATTATTACACCCTATTATAATTATAATTTTAAAGTACTTTTATTAATAATAAATCTAAAAAAATGAAACATTAATTTGTAAGCGTTAATTCATGCGGTAAAACTTAAAATATTATAAACTATAATAACCCATTCGCTAAATAATTCTAAAAAAAATGTTAACAAATTAAGTTAAAATTATATTTTAAAATGAATAAAATATAATAATCATTTTATTTCTAAGTTGAGAAATTCAATTTTTTTTATGTATATATAATATTTGCATAATTATTTACTTTAAATAAATAAATTTATATTTCTAATTATTATAAACATATGATTATTTTGAAAAATTAATAATTAATTATTTATTTAAGTTAATTTTATAATAATTATTTAATAAAATTTTATATCTAAACCAAAATAAATAAACATAAAATAAAAAATAAACATAAAACATCATAAAATAAAGTAAAATAATTTATGTGGGGTGGGAAGCCACATGTCAGCCATCCACGGGGTGTGGGCTCAACCCACACTCCCAGCGTCGAATTAGCCTATAAGATGTCTAGACTTAAATCGTGGGTCTCGAATTAGCCTATAAGATGTCTAGATTTAAATCGTGGGTCGGGTTGGGCGAGTCCAACTTGGGTCCATGAGCTTCAAGGAACTCATAAAATTCAAATCGAAGAAGGGAATGAGTCGAGCCACTAATTCACTTGGTGATTTTTAATGATGCAAATCAGTTGAGCGTTTCACATTGGCTCAATCAAACTCAAATACAAGCTCACTAAACAATTTCTTGGCTCAATCAAACTCAAATACAAGCACACTAAACAATTTCTTGGGGATAGATCATAGAATCATATTTAGTCCTTCCGAAATGGCCAATTTACCTAGATGTCCTTTAACTTTGTTTTTTATCAGGTATAGTCTTTTTGACGTTTTTTCCGGCGAAAAAGTCACGAGAAAGTCACGTGTCTTCGTTGTCTTGCCGGAAAGCTCAGGGTGGGGTTCGAACCCTTTATCACTTGGCATGTCTTCGTTGTCTTGCCGGAAAACTCAGGGTGGGGTTCGAACCCTTTATCACTTGGCATGTAACTGATAGCCTTTACCACTAAGCTACGTTAGTTTATTGTAAAAATATATAACGTTTATATATATATATATATATATATATATATATATATATATATATATATATATATATATATATATATATATATATATATATATATACACGTTATAATTTGTAATATAAATTATGAATCACATAATTAATTAATAATTATCATATTAAATAAAAATTATTCTTTAAATAAAAAATAACCAATACAAAATAATAATCAAATAAAAAAATAATTTGAATTGATTAATATATAAAATATAAAAAACATATTGTATTTAATTTACTAATATTTATGTCCTAAATAATTATGTACACTATTATTTTTTTAATTTTTCAACTTATTATTTAGACCTTTTAAAAATAAATTTCTTGTACCTTTTTATTACAAAATATATTTTTACTATTAAAAATTAAAAAGTAAAAATATTCAAATGATAAATTATTTCTCTTGATTAGCATATATTTTTAATTTTAAATTTTTAGTAGTAAAAATTTATTTTAAATTATAAAAATAAAAAAAAAATTGTAAAATATATATTTATTAAGTTGAAACATACGTACTAATTTATTAAATAAATTATAATTTTTTGTTATTTTTTATTTTAATTAAGCAAAATAATTTTTTATTTGATTATTATCTCTTATTTATATTTTATTGATTATTTTTTATTTAAAAAATAATTTTTATTTAATATGATAATTATTAATTAATAATTTGATTCATAATTTATACTACAAATTATAACGTATATATATACAAACCCTATCAAGCAAATACATAAAAATACAAACCCTATACTACAAATTATAACGTATATATATAAAAATATTGGCAAGTCCTGCTGATGTGGCAAGATGATCATTTCAAATGATCAATGGTTCAAACCCCATCAAGCAAATACATTTTTGAAATTTATACAAGTGCTGAGTTGGCAAGTCCTGCTGATGTGGCAAGATGATGTCAGCTTTCCGGCAAGACAACGAAGACACGTGGCATTTTCGTGACTTTTTCGCCGGAAAAAACGTCCAAAGGACTATACCTGATAAAAAACAAAGTTAAAGGAAATCAAGGTAAATGGGACATTTCGGGAGGACCGAATATGATTCTATCCCCAATTTCTTGCAAATTGAGATTTAACTCGATTAAATTTTAGTGAAGTTTGCTCAATAAGCTTGTTGAAATCAGAATGTGTGAGTGTATTATTACATCTAGCTAGCGCACAAAAACGAGAAAGAGAGACCCGTAAGACATAACATTACATTTAGAGGTGGCAACCGTACACAATCTTTCCCAACCAATTGATATACATACCATACATATTTAATTAGTATACCATCAAAGACGTAATATATCATACCAACTTTTAAATATAATACTGTACACGATTCCCAGTACAATATCATGTTTCAATTTTAAAATATAGTCAAGAGTTGTTTGTACAGTTGATTAACACTTGAATTGAGAATATATTTAAATTTTTGCAATTGACTATTAAATTAAATATAGTACAGTACATGCTACAAAAGTTTCTAATATAGTACAATACATGGTACAAAAGTTTCTTGTACCATTATATATGATATATACCAATTTATACCAATTTTAACAATAATAAATAATTTTTAAATTAAATAAACAAAACATATTCAATATTATTGGACTGTCCATATTTTCAATTGTATTTTGAGTCTTAAACCGTTCATATTCTCCACGGCAACACCGATGCTTAAGAATAAGTAATTTGTAGTAGATGTTTGTGCCTAGCATTACCACCATCACAACTTGCTTAGACATCAAACACCACTTGCAACATGATTTAATACTTCTCCAAGTTTAACTATTTGGTTTTTGTTTGTTTTTTTATTTTATTTTATTATTTTAATATTTAATTTTTAGGTAATAAATAAATCGATAAAAACTTATTACCAATAGTCCCAACCGAGTACCTACTGTATTAATTAGTTGGTATACCAACTTAATTGATTGGTATTAATGACGATTTTTTTGTACATGATATTCATAGTATTGCAAAAACATAATTGGTATACCTACCCATCCATCTCTACTAAAATCAATTGATACTAAGTGGATTAGCTACCTACACTTATAAGATGGTCTCTCTTTTCACACAAATCTAATATGGAAAACTCACAAGTGGACATCTCAAACACAAAAATCAGTCTCACCTCAAAAAATGGTCGACTATCCTAACCGATCAACCACACGTGTTTTGACATCACAACAATGGGTGACCGAACCGATGAGACGCAGAGAAGAGACATGGCTTTGATACCATGTTGAAATCGAAAGTGTGTGAGTGCGTGTTGGGGGGGTTAAAACCGGATACGGAAACGTATTTCCAAGACGGGACGCGCGGGGCAAGGGCCCCCCGGGGCTGACCATGCAGAAAGAAGCGGGGGACCCAAGCACGGCTCGCGGCTCGGATCATTCGGAACGCTGGCAAATACACCCCCAAACGTCCGAGGCGGGGAAGCGACGATGGGGGCGCGTCTCGCCTCGGGTCACGGGTCACGGATCCCGTGGGCAAAACGCGCAATGAAAGAACTCGGGGCATGGCCGCGATACGGGTCACGAATCGGGCCGGACAAGCCTCGGCGGAATGTAACGCGAGATATACGCACGTCCCGAGGCTCGGGTCACGACGTCGTCTCGCGAGCCATGCAGGGGTATTGACCCCGGGTCGCACCCGCGATCCACCTCCACCAAACCGCCCTGCGTTCCGTACGTGGAGACGGCGGGGACTCATCCAGCTGCCCGGATCGCGCGATCAGTATCTGAGGGAGGGCTCATCCTGGGGAGAACAAAGACATCACCCACGTGATCCCACATGCGTCGTCGGCATTCCGAGTCACGGGCCCCGGGTCGTTACTAGCTTCATTTAATGATATAGACGTAGTACGTGGTCTGAATGTAATCATTTCATAACTCCCTATAAATAGGGGGCTTATCCCTTCAGATTAAAGGGCGGCACTAATTAGTGAATATTCTCGATATTAAAAGAGTGGATAATAGAAATCCTTCAGAAGAAGCTTCAAAGCTCAAAATCTCTGTTCTTCTCCAGATCTAGTCCAACCCCTACTCCAGAATATAAATTTACATGTATTAGTATCGTTTCAAACCCTCTATACACAACCCAGCCCCGTATCATACTACCCGATAAAAACGTGCTAAAACATTTGGCGCTAGAAGGAGGGGGTTGTTATACTAGACCCAGGAAAAGAAAGAAGAGCCGAAGCCATGTCTGATGGAGCCACCGCGTCAGATTCCTCCCGCTCCGCCACGAGGAAGAAGCTGGAGAGAGGGAAGATGCCCGCCGTCGAGTCAGACACCGCCCCGCCACTCTCCCCAAAGGTCCCGGGGGACGGCCCCGGGAACGAAGACGCCGTCATCACCGGAGAGCTGGACGGCCACAACACGTCCAACCAGTACCTCCGTAGCAGCTCCGAGGCCCGACGCCTCAGACGCCGCCAGCAGGCCCACCGCCATGCACATCGCTCGGATCCTGAGTTCCGACGCGAACCACCTCCTCCCGTGACACCGGCCCGGGAATTGCACCTCCTTTTGGACACCCCCGAAAAGATCGACGTTGCGATGTCCGATCTCATACAGCGTAAGCGTACTCTAACTTCCCTCTCTATTCGTCCAGGTGAGAAGATTGGGAAAGGAAGCGCGTTCGGCCGTCTGGGGCCCGGTCACGCCAGCCACAGCGCGTTCGACCGCCTCGGAGGATGCCGTGCCGGCTCCAACCGCTACACAATCCCCGCCCGACGACTCGTCTTCGATCTCGGCGAGGAGGCCGGCAACCAATCGGCCCCAGCAGACCGGATCGGGGAGACGGCGAGGAAAAGACTCGTCGCGTTGAGCCGGAGCAAGGTCCCGGGACCCGTGTCCCGCGACCACCGGGACCCGAGGCGGGTCTCCTGGACCTCTACAGCAAGGTGTCCGAGATGGAGAGAAAGCTGGCCGAGGCCCAGGCCCGACCGGAGCGGGTCGACTACTGCAAAGAACCCTTGGCCCTGGAGGTCGAGCACGCGGTCATGCAGTACGAGATCCAGCCCCTCCAGACCACCCTGTACGACGGGAAGACGGATCCCGAGATCCACCTCAGCCGCTTCCGTACATACACGTCCGGGAGGGGAGCCAGCGACGCCACGAGGTGCAGGCTTTTCCCCCTCACCCTCGGGGATGTGGCCCACAAATGGTTCGCGGGGATCTCCTCCCGCTCGATCCACTGTTTCGACGACCTCGTCCAGCGTTTCGTGGCGCATTTCGCCTCCAAGGTGAACCGTCTCGAGCAGAGCCAGCGCCTGATCGGCATTCGCCAGAATGTGGAGGAGGGCGACGAGCGATACGTGGACCGAGTCGGGGACATCCTGCTCGGCGGAGAAGAGGTAGGCGACGATCTGAAGCTGCACACGGCGATGAACGGACTCCGGAAGAATTCCGAGCTTTTCAAGCATCTGATGCTCAACTATCCACAGACCTACGAGGATTTCCGCGTGAAGGCCGCGGCACAGTGTTGGTACCAGCGCCTCATGCGCGGAACGGAAGCCCCCGGGGACACAAAACGGAAGGATCCCACACCCATGGAGGCGAGACCGGCTCACGTTCCCCGGAGAGGCCCTCCCAAGGCCCCGGAACGGGACCTTCCTGCCCCGAGTTACCGCGAGATGGAGGTCCGCCTGGTCGAGGTCATCGGGCAGGACACCATGGCCATGATGCACGCACTCCAAGCCATGGGGGACACCCTGACCAAACCCGAACCCATGAGGATCTCGCCGGATAGACTCGACAGGCGCCTATGGTGCGCTTTCCACGAGCAGCATGGGCACCCCACCGGCCAGTGCCGTCAGCTGCTCAGGCAACTATGGAAGTTATTTGAGGAAGGGAAACTCTGGGAGCTCCTCGGCAGACCCGGGGACCGGGGGACCGGCCGGGTGGCCAACACGGACAACGGAAGAAATGTGGTCGCAATCCCGGGTCGCGGAGGGCAGAACCACGGCCAGTCCCCGGGACACGTCGGGCAGATCCTGATGATTGGCGGGCTGCAGCCCATCTCGAGTGAGAGCAGAAGGAAGGGAAAGCAAGAGATAGAGATATGGAGGGTCTACCAAGAGACTAACCCCGCTCCCCCTCGAAACATCGCGAGACACGCCTCGATCGCGTTCTCCCCGGAGGACCGCGAAGGGGTCGGCTATCCCAAGAGCGAGGCTTTGGTGATCGCCACCACCATCGACGGAGTAGAAATTGCGCGGCTTCTGGTCGATAACGGGGCCCACTGCAATATTTTGTACAAGCAGGCCCTCGACCAGATGAACGACATGGCACAATACATACTCCCCAGTAATATAAAGTTGAAAGGCGTGGGGAAAGACGTGCTGATTCCCTACGGGACGGTGGTACTGCCTCTGGAATTGAGAGACGAGAAGAACCCCGAAATAAAGCTATTAAAGAACTTGACCTTCGTAATAGTCGATGAAGTTAGCGGATATAACGCACTTTTGGGGAGGCCCTTTCTAGAAGCTTTCGAAGCTGTGGCCTCCTCGTACTATTACTGTATCAAGTTCCCGGTTTCCTCCGGAGCCATTGGCACCGTGCGAGGGGACCAATTAATGGCGAAAAGGTGTTTAATCTATTCCTCGGATGAAGAAATCAAAGAATTAAATACTCACGAGGAAGTAGTCCCCGCGGACCCGGAACTCGGGATCAATCCCGAAACATTCGGGACCCGGGATGAAAAATGTGAGAAAAACCCAGAGGAGTCTCTCATGGTAACTGCAAAGGACGACCTGGATTCCGGATTGGAACGTACACCGGACGCGGCCACTACAGAGCGGGTCTCGGACCCCGTCGCGATTCCGGGTCTCGAACTCGGCGGGACATCACGAGACGGTATAGCCTCGGACCCAGGGCCGAGACCCTATCTGGATAAAGAACCAGAAATCAAACCCACCTCACGGAATGCGGAACCCTGTAGTCAAACCCGTGACACCCAGGATACGCTTCCAGGAACCCGAAACCGGGACAGCATAGGGGTCGAAGCTCTAGAGAAGACCGTCCCCCTCGAAGTCGGAAGCAACGAATGTCCGCGACAGTTGCTCATCGGATCTTCAATGGCGCCCGCGACAATGGATGAGCTCGAGAAATTCCTCCGAGCCAACCTGCCTACATTCGCATGGACAAGTGGGGAACTCGGCAGGGTTGACCTGGGGCGCGCTTGCCACCACCTACGGCTGGATAACAAGCGCCGCGCCGTAGCCCAAAGACGCCGGAAGATGGGCCCCGAGAAAAATGAGGCGCTTAACTCCGAGGTAGACAAGCTGCTCCAAGATGGCTTGATCCGACTCGCCCCACATGACGTGACATGGGTCTCGAACGCGGTCATGGTGAGGAAAACCCAGGGAAAATGGAGGCTCTGCATCGATTACACCGACCTCAACGACGCATGCCCCAAGGATCATTTCCCAATGCCGCACATCGACCAACTAGTGGACAGCACCGCGGGACACGCCAAGTTCTCGATCATGGACGCGAGCTCCGGATACCATCAAATCCCAATGAATCCCGACGATACCCGGCACACGGCATTCTACACAGGAAGAAACGTCTACTGCTGGGAGCGGATGCCGTTCGGTCTGAAAAACGCAGGAGCCACTTACCAAAGGCTAGTAAACACCATGTTCGCCGGAGAACTCGGGAAAACAGTCGAGGTTTACATCGACGACATCATCGTCAAGAGCAAGAGCGAGTTCAACCACGTCAAAGATCTGGCCCGAGTGTTTGAGATCCTAGGTCAGTATAATATGAAGCTGAATCCCAGGAAATGTCACTTCGGGATTCGGAAGGGAATGTTCCTAGGCCACGTGTTCGGAGAAAACGGGCTCGAGCCCAACCCAGCAAAGGTCAAGGCAATAATCGACATGCAGGAACCTCGGGACATCAAGGGGGTCCAACGCCTCACGGGATGCTTGGCGGCCCTTAGCCGGTACATCTCTCGCCTCGGTGACAAGACGCGCCCTTTTTTCGGGTCGATCAAAAATCAGGAGTTCCATTGGAAGAATGACAGCCAGAAGGCATTCACCCAGATCAAGGAATACCTCGCCGGCCCACACTTGCTCACGGTGCCGAAACCGGGAGAAAAGCTGTTTTTGTACCTCGCCGCGACGGAAGGCGCGGTTAGCGCCGTGCTGGTCCGAGCCGAGGGTACCCTCCACATGCCCATCTATTTCATAAGCCACGTGTTGCACGAAGCTGAAACCCGCTATACCCCCCTCGAAAAGCTCGCCTACGCCCTCGTAGTCTCGGTCCGGAAATTGAGAGCTTACCTTTTCGAACATCCGGTCGAGGTACTTACGACAATGCCGTTACGACAAGTGCTGCACAGATCGGATGTCTCGGGAAGGTTGCTTCGATGGAGTCTGGAGTTAAGTCAATACGACCTGACCTTCGCGCCCCGCACATCGATCAAGGCGCAAGCCCTGGCGGATTTCATCGTGGAGCTCACTTTTCCCCCACGGAGCACAGGATCAGCACGCCCCTGGCAGCTTCACGTAGACGGGTCCTCAACCAGCGCGTGCTCGGGGGCCGGGGTGGTGCTCCTGGGGCCAGACGGAGATTCGTTCACTCACGCGGTAAAGTTTAATTTTTTCGCAACTAATAACGAGGCCGAGTACGAGGCATTGGTAGCAGGTTTAGAAATGTCCGTGGCAGTCAGCGTTCCCCGCCTCCACATATTCATGGACTCACAACTAGTGGTGAACCAAGTCACCGGTGATTACGAGGCGAAGAGCGAACAGATGAAGAAATATTTGGATTTAGTGTGGTCCCTCTGCGAGAAAATCCTGGACGTCCGTATCGAACAAATCCCGCGGGAGCACAACTCGCAGGCCGACGCCCTGTCCAAACTAGCCTCGGCCGAAGGATCCGCGGATTTGTCCCGAGTCATCTTGACCCAGTTAAACTCGCCATCGATCGCGGCCCGGGCGGAAGTTATTCCAGTTGACCCGGCTCCCGGAACGGCTCCAGAAGCGACGCCCGGAATGGATTGGCGCGACCCGGTGCTGCAGTTCATCGAATCCGGGACCCTCCCCTCAGACCGGGTCGAAGCAAAGCAACTCCGCATACGCGCCGCGAGGTACACGATCCTAAACTCTCAATTATTCCGCAGGAGTTTCTCGATGCCGCTCTTGAAATGCGTCTCCAAAGAAGACGGAATGCGGGTACTCTCGGAGATCCACGAAGGACTATGCGGAAACCATGCCGGGGGCCGATCCCTCGCCCATAAGACGATGGGCCAGGGATACTACTGGCCAAGACTGCGCCGGGACGCGACCGACTTCGCCCGCAAATGCCTCCAGTGCCAGCTTATGGGGCCGAATATCCTGGTGGCCCCCGAAGAACTCAAGCCAATATACTCCCCGTGGCCGTTCGCCCGGTGGGGAATTGACATCATTGGACCTCTAGCCCCGGCGCCAGGAGGAGTCAAGTTCGCAATCGTGGCGGTAGACTACTTCACCAAGTGGGCCGAGGCGGAGGCGGTCCAGAAAATCGATCAAGCCAAAGTGATCAAGTTCATCTGGAGGAACATAATCTGCCGTTTCGGGTTGCCCGAGTCCATCATCTCGGACAACGGCAAGCAGTTCGACGGAACCATAGTCGCGGAGTTCTGTGAGCAATGGGGGATCCGGAGGACGTTTTCCACCCCCTACCATCCACAGACTAACGGGCAAGTTGAGGCAGTGAACAAAATCTTGAAGCATACCCTTAAGGCGAAGCTCGAGTCGCGGAAAGGGAAGTGGGCCGAGGAGTTACCCGAAGTGCTGTGGTCATACCGGACCACGGCCCGGAACGCCACGGGAGAAACGCCATACGCCTTGGCATTTGGAGCCGAAGCTGTGATCCCAGCCGAGATCACGGTCCGTTCGCACCGAACCGCCCAAGCCATCACCCCGGAGAACGAAGCAGTCTTGCGCATGGAGCTGGATTTTCTGGAAGAGCGGAGGCTAAGCTCCGACTCCCTCAACGCGATGAACAAGCAGAGGATCGCCAGAGCTTATGACGCACGGGTCCGCTCTCGCGAGTTCGAGAAGGGGGACTTAGTGCTGAAAAAGCTGCTCGGGACGCATTCCGGGGCCCTCGGACCGACGTGGGAAGGGCCGTTTCGGATCACCAAATGTCTGTTAAACGGAGCGTACGAGTTAGAATTGCCAGACGGGACCCCGGATCAATACCGATGGAACGCACGGCACTTGAAGAGGTTCTACCGGTAGGGAGAAGCCGCCGCGGCCCCGGATCAAGGAAAGCAAGTTTTGCCTTTATTCCCAAATGAGGAACATATAAAAACGGATATTTCCGCACAGCTAAACGCCAAAGATCCCGGTAAAACTATTGAGCTCCTAAAAAGGCCTCCGGGTCAAGAGTCATAACGTGCGGGGGAACATATAAAAACGGATATTTCCGCACAGCTGAAAAGCCAAAGATCCCGTTAAAACTAATGAGCTCCTAAAAAGGCCTCCGGGTCAAGAGTCATAACGTGCGGGGGAACATATAAAAACGGATATTTCCGCACAGCTGAAAAGCCAAAGATCCCGGTAAAACTAATGAGCTCCTAAAAAGGCCTCCGGGTCAAGAGTCATAACGTGCGGGGGAACATATAAAAACGGATATTTCCGCACAGCTGAAAAGCCAAAGATCCCGGTAAAACTAATGAGCTCCTAAAAAGGCCTCTGGGTCAAAGAGTCATAACGTACGGGGGAAAAAGACGGATATTTTTCGCAAGCAAAGCCACGAGCTATTCCCGATAAAAAAGCGCGAGACAAATACGGGACCACGCGGCCCTAATCAGGATAAAGTAGGTCCCAAAAAACGCATGATAAAAACCCGCGACGGGCCCCCGGTACCCACTCCCGAGACCACGTCCCGCGAAACAGGGTCGCGAGGCGGCATCTCGAGCCCGTACCTTCCACCCGGGACCCGTGGTCCCGAGATGAAAGAGTAGGACAGCATCTCGGACCTTCAACAAATTCCCGTCTTTCCATCCCGGACGATCCCAGGAAAAGGGGTACAATCCGCTTTAGGCTCGGGTTTAGCCACCAAAAATACCAAAGCAAAACAGCGCTACGGTCGTCACTCTGTACGCAGATAATGGCTGAAGACACTAGATAAAAATCCAAGTGAAAACCAAAGTCGAGCCACGTGGCTCGATTATAAAAATCCAAAGAGGCAGAGCCTCGACGAAAAAACAACCACACGAAATTCAGAATCTGGAGCAAGAAAAAGAAATTGTCTCGGGCTAAACGCCCTCGGCCACCAACGGCCGCAAGAAAAAGAAGCAAAAATAAAAGGTATTAATGATGATTAAATCAAAGGCCCCTTAAAAGAGGCTGCCATCACTCTGAACTGCCCGCCACATGGGGACGCTGTCCACCCGCCTCGGCCAACACCTGATCTCCCTGCCTGGGGGCCGGCACCACGGGAACATCTCCGACCGAATCTACGTTGACCGTGAGGACTTCAAGAGACCTCTCCGGGTAGCCCGGCGCCACCTCCTCCATGATCACATTCTGACCGGAATCCGAATCACCCTTCGCCTCCGGGACCGCCTCGGGAACCACATCAACATTCTCTCCCATCACTTCCGAGGCATGGTCGGCGATCCCCGCCATCTCTTCAGCAGCAGTCAGGGCAATACCCGCCGGTCTCGAAGGGGCGGCGTGAGCAGGGGGCGAACCGGGTCGGACCAAACGATCATAGGTGGGCCACCATTTCATGTCGATATGGAGGTCCTCTTCTAGGTCGAGGAAAGTCTCGGAGATCCCGGGATCGAGCTCGCGCCCCGTCATGTACTCTTTCCAATAGGCCAGGACGCCGTCAAGGAGTGTTTGATCGTTGTTTCGATGAGCGTGTCGGACGATATCCGCCATGGAGCGTGAGTAGAAGTGATCCAGGAGAATCGTGTGATCGGTCCAGGGGCTCTCAAGATAGGCCTCCAGCTCGTCGGTACGGGCATCAGCCTCCGCCTGCCGTTCCCGGAGGGACGCCACCTCGGCAGCCCGAGTGGCGAGAGTTTGTTCCAAGTACGCCGCGCGGGCCGTCGCCTCGGTGAGCGCATTAGATATCTGCGCGACCCGGGCCTCCGCCGCCGCAGTCCCGGCAACCGCCACCTCTAATTTCTCCCCTCGAAGATCCGCCACGGCGCGCCATTTATCCCGGTCCCCCGACGAAGCGGCGAGGGCCTCGGTGCTCTGCCGGAGAGCCTCCTCGTTCTCTTTAAGTTCACCGCTCAGCTGTTCGTTCCGGGAGACCACGTCCACATTCAGGCGGCCTAGTTCCTCGACGGTTTTTTCCCTCTCGTTGGCCAGATCCATCCAGTGCTTGATCTGACGGGCCTGCCCCTCGAGCCAGTCGTGGATCGCGGCCATGGCCACTGTGGCCTGACTCTGTAGCAGGGACGCGAGGAGGAATGCCTCATCGGGACTCCGGTTGGTGGCTTGTAGCTCATGGGTCCAACAGCGGGCCACCGAGTCAATTGCTCGGCCCACGGGGAGTCCGGGGGTAGATACGGGGGGCAAGGGCCCCCGACTCGCAGCGTACTGGAGCAGCAGCGGCGCTAAATGGGGCGCCGAACCCAAGACCCTGCCATCACAGACATGCGACATGCCAAATCGATTAACCACGACGAAAGAATGTCGGAATAAGGTACAAAGACTGAGCAGCGAGGCGCCTACCTCTGAGCGACGTCCGGGTCGACCCCGTAAATCGGCGTGCTCCCCACGGCCGGCACGGCCCCGGAAGAGGCGGCTCGACGCTGGCCCGGGGGCCGGATCCAACGTCCTCCGGGACGAAGGGTGCCCTCCGCTTCCGAGGCAGAGACGGTTCGGGCATCTCCGGGACATCCTGCGAGAATACCCCGCCGAAGGGCGAATCAGGAAAGGATCCCATCAGAGGTTCCCTAGCAGGAGACGACCCGTCCGAGATAGCGTCTACGGGACCCCCGTCCCGAGACCCGGGAACGTGGCTGCCAGAGGGAGACGCGTGGATCACACCCCCCGCGTCCACTATGGCGGTACCATGGGGGATCTCGGGGAGTGATCCCGAGTCTCGGGACTCCGCCGCTCCCTGCGATAGCAGCGGCGAAGGCTGACGGTCTCGACGAGCCCGGGGTGCGGGCCGAGCCGGGATCACAGGCGGCGATGCGGCGACCGAACCGCGGGTCCTCGCTCTAAGGGCAGGCCTGCGAGGCGGCGGCACGGGAGTCGGCATTTTCCGGTCAGGAACTCCGGGGCATTTGGACATCTTGTTGCGGGGGCGATCTTCGAAAACTCGATTAAACGGGGCTGCAACACGACCGTCAAAACCCGTTAGCACACCAAGGGATACCAACCCGACAGCCTAGTTGGAAACAAGAACGGGGCGTCATTACCTGGGTACGGGTGGAACAGATGCCTAGGGGGACAAATTAGGCGAGCGGCATCCCGAGACTCCTCAGTACACAGGTGGTCGACTCGACGGCGTCTAGACGGCAGGGCGGCGGCGAACTTCAGAGCAACCTGATAATCCCAATTCAGCGGTCCCTCTCGGCGAGTGTTTACACCTGCGAGATCAGTAGGAAGAGTTAAAATCAGTAAGGCAGGGTATACTTAGAAACGTTTCGACCCTTACTGGCAATCTTGTCATGATAGCAAGTGGGGATGTCGAACTCCCCGCTGGGGGTCTGGGTCCGCCACGCTCCTGAGACATACACCCACTGGGCCCAGGGAAGGTCCACCTTAGATACTTTCACCCCAACGGCGGGTAGTCCGGGGCGGCTCTTTACGGTATAGTCACCATCGTCTCCCCCAAAGCCGGAAATCACGAACGAGCGCCGAATCTCCGAATCCGTGAGGGTCCTGTAGAGGCCTACATTGCCCAACATAGAGAGCACCCCGATGAGTTGCGACCATCCATTGGGGTGGATCTGGTGAGGGGCAACTTCCCAGAACCGGAGCGCGGCGCTGACACTAGGATGCAACGGGAACCGGAGCCCTACCTCCATCGCCTCCGTCCCGATCGCCACCATTCCCGGGGGCGGGCAGCAAGCGGATTCCCCGGCCTGAGGTATGTAGACATGAACATCATTGGGGATCCGCCACCTCTCCCGTCGTATCATAGCGGGAGTCACGATGCTCGCCCGACCATGGGCCCCCCATCCAGGGGTACTACAGGCACGTGTAGAGCGGGCTAGGGGCCGCGATGGCGCGTCGGGATAAGGGTTCTCGCGGAAATAGGACTCCCAGAGAAACACGACGGGCGGAGGGTACTCCTCGTCCATCAACGCGTCGAATTGCTGGAACAAAATGTTCATATCCGTTTCTGAGTCCGACGTCGATTCGCGGGGAACTTCCTCCCCCGCCGCATCTTCGGATGATGTGCCCGACAGCATGATTTCTTTTCCCCGGGATGACGACATCTAAGCCTGTATAAATAAGTGAAATAACAAAGGAATTACCTTGAGCAAAACTCTGAAGGGCTTGAGGGCGAGGAACCGGCGATCCCTAGGGTTAGTAAAGCAGAATTGAAGATGCGAAAAAGAAACTGATGCGCATTTGGGGGTTTTTTATAAAGGAAAGCTGCACCAGAAAGGGGACAAGCGGGAACGGTTATTGATAAAAACACTCAAGTGCTCCCGAGGCCCAACACGCAAGAAAAGGGGGCCCAATCGACTGTGGCCCATCCACGGCTGGATATCGGCCCGCGTTCCGAGGCACGGGGCCCGTGTCACGGAATGAGTATCCGGGCGGGGAGATCCTTTCTTGGATAATTATGGCGTCTCCCCGAAAATAGGATGCAGTATCGCGGAAGTTCCCCGCACAGGGCGCGCGGGAATCCAAAGGGGCGACCCGCGATCCCTATGATCCCGCGCGCCGGGTTCCCGGCGGCGGAAGGGACGTAACCGGACAGCGGGGCGTGTCGTTTTATGCCGCGAAGGCATTTGAGTCGAACGGGAAAAGAATGACAACGGAAAACCTCAAAAGAAAAACATAGCTTCATTAAAACAAGTCTCCGACTGGGGGAGAACCCTTTACATCAAAAGATCGAGACTAGAGATTACAAAAAGAAAAGATAGAATTGAAGCAGGGAAGGCCGCGTGGATCAGGCACCCGAGGACTCGGGGCTCTCCGAGGCTCGGTCCGGCCAAGACCTTCTGTTCCATTGGCTATCGAAGACGGAGATGGAGAACCCAGACCCCGGATTCCACACCAGGTGAATGTGCCATCCCTTCCGGAGCCCGGTATGCTGAACGAATCTGATCCAGCCCTGACCCCCGAGAGCTATCTGCCGACGCAGGCGGGTCTTGGAGACCGTCCATACCTGGCCTCCGTCGTCGGTCAGCGTGATCTCAGGACCCAGTAACCCCTCCAGCGGCCGGACGAACGCCATCGGTAGGGGGAAATTTCCGTAGTGCCATCGGCCTTTGAATTTCCGGGACAAGCGTCGCCACCCCGAAGGGGACGAGATGACTTCTGGCCTCATTGAGAAACGTTCGCCTAATGAAAAAAGCACAGGCTGGAGTTTTCCCCAAAATTGCCTGAACACCTAGCCTTTATAGGGGCGGGAAGGTGCGCTTAGTGGAGCAAAATTAGGCGGGAATAATCCCGCCACTTATTCGTGGTATGACTATGTGGATTGAAAACCAGGGGCGGCACCCACCGGCCCAAGGGATGAGATCGGGCTGCAGAGGAATCCCGCGTCCCGAGAAAAACCGCTCTATTCGCAATGCCCAAAACTTGCAAAGACCCTTTGTCTCCCCCCAGAGGGTGTCCCGAGGCTGAGATTCTCCCCAGGCGCAAGGCTGAAATACGACCGGCCGGGTGTTCCCAACGGACGGAGACATCACCAGAAGAAGGACCTCCGGCGATCTCTCCGGGGGCCAATGTTGTGGGGGTTAAAACCGGATACGGAAACGTATTTCCAAGACGGGACGCGCGGGGCAAGGGCCCCCCGGGGCTGACCATGCAGAAAGAAGCGGGGGACCCAAGCACGGCTCGCGGCTCGGATCATGCGGCACGCTGGCAAATACACCCCCAAACGTCCGAGGCGGGGAAGCGACGATGGGGGCGCGTCTCGCCTCGGGTCACGGGTCACGGATCCCGTGGGCAAAACGCGCAATGAAAGAACTCGGGGCATGGCCGCGATACGGGTCACGAATCGGGCCGGACAAGCCTCGGCGGAATGTAACGCGAGATATACGCACGTCCCGAGGCTCGGGTCACGACGTCGTCTCGCGAGCCATGCAGGGGTATTGACCCCGGGTCGCACCCGCGATCCACCTCCACCAAACCGCCCTGCGTTCCGTACGTGGAGACGGCGGGGACTCATCCAGCTGCCCGGATCGCGCGATCAGTATCTGAGGGAGGGCTCATCCTGGGGAGAACAAAGACATCACCCACGTGATCCCACATGCGTCGTCGGCATTCCGAGTCACGGGCCCCGGGTCGTTACTAGCTTCATTTAATGATATAGACGTAGTACGTGGTCTGAATGTAATCATTTCATAACTCCCTATAAATAGGAGGCTTATCCCTTCAGATTAAAGGGCGGCACTAATTAGTGAATATTCTCGATATTAAAAGAGTGGATAATAGAAATCCTTCAGAAGAAGCTTCAAAGCTCAAAATCTCTGTTCTTCTCCAGATCTAGTCCAACCCCTACTCCAGAATATAAATTTACATGTATTAGTATCGTTTCAAACCCTCTATACACAGCCCAGCCCCGTATCATACTACCCGATAAAAACGTGCTAAAACAGTGCGGTCTCAGGCCTAGCGCACGAAAATGGGAAAAGAAGACTTGAGACACTTGTTACATCTTAAAACCAATTGATACTAAGTGGAGTAGCTAGTAGCTACCAACATTTATAGTTTGATCTTTTTTTTTTCACACAAATTCAATGTGGAACAACTTATAAGTTATCGCAACATAATTTTAACAAAGCTCAATGATCTCCTCAACTCAATTGGACTCATTTGCTAAGAACTCCATAAAGAATTTCACACTATTATCCAATGATTAAATGACCCATTTTATGTATTGAGAACTTAATTTTTATTTCTAGTGCAAAACATTTATGTGTTAAATGAAAGTAGAGATTTAAAAACATAGTTTATGTTTCAAGTCAATATTTTGGAAATTTAAATATACACTCTTTCCATCTCACAGTTGTCACAGGTGCTCAACTACTCTC
Organism: Euphrasia confusa; assembly: GCA_954870475.1. Classification (NCBI taxonomy): domain Eukaryota; kingdom Viridiplantae; phylum Streptophyta; class Magnoliopsida; order Lamiales; family Orobanchaceae; genus Euphrasia; species Euphrasia confusa. Next base: position 47,070,096 of record OX940949.1, on the reverse strand, counting down.
TTGTTTGAGCGTGATTACTTATGCTAAAAAATATAAAAAAATTATAAAAAAATACTAAAATAAAATTTATATTATTTTGAAATCGGAATGTGTGAGTGTGTTATTACAATTAGCGCACAAAGATGAGAAAGAGAGACTCGGGACACATACGAAAGTTCTAACATAACATCTAGGAGTGGCAACCGTACACAATCCCGTTCCAACTAATTGATATATCTACCATACATATTTAATTAGTATACCATCAAAGTGGTAGTATATCATACCAACTTTTAAATATAGTACAATACACGATTCGCGGTACAATATATCGTTCCAACTTTTAAATATAGTCAAGAGTTGTTTACTCAGTTGGTTGAATACTTGAATTGAAAATCATAAAGTCCTAAGTTCAAACTTGAGACATGTATATGAGTGAGTATTTAAATTTTTGCAATTGACATTTAAATATAGGACACTACATAGTACAAAAATTTATTGTACCATTATATATGTATATACCAATTTTAACAATAATAAATAATTTTTAAATTAAATAAACAAAACATATTAAATATTATTGGACTTTCCATATTCTCAATTGTATTTTGAGTGGTAAACCGTCCATATTCTCCATCACAAAACATTGAAGCAAAAATGGGCGGCCAAAATAACATCAACACCAATGCTTAAGAATCAGTAATTTGTAGCAGTAGATGTTTGTGTTTGTAGTAGATGTTTGTGTCTAGCATTATCAGCATCACAACTTGCTTAGACATCAACACCACTTGCAACATGATTTAATACTTCTCCAAGTTTAACTATTTGATTTTTGTTTATTATTTATTTTATTTTATTAATTTAATATTTAATTTTTAGGTAATAAATAAATCGATAGAAACTGATTATCAACCGTCTCAACTGAGTACCTACTGTACCAATTAGTTGGTATATTAACTTAATTGAACGGTATAAATGTACCAAATATATGTTGGTTTGTACATGTTATTCATGGTATTGCAAAAACATAATTGGTAATTGGTATACCTGCCAATTCAGCCTACTAAAATCAATTGGTACTAAAAGTGGATTAGCTACCTACACTTATAAGATGATCTCACTTTTCACACAAATTTAATATAAAAAACTCACAAGTGGACATCTCAAACACAAAAATCGGTCTCACCTCAATAAATGGTCGACTATCCTAATCGACCACACACGCCTTGATGTCACAACAATGGGTGGCCGAACCGATGAGACGCACAGAAGAGACATGGCTCTGATACCATGTTGAAATCGGAAGTGTGTGAGTGCGGTCTCACACCTAGCGCACGAAGATGGGAAATGCCGTCTTGAGACACTTGTTACATCTTAAAACCAATTGGTACTAAGTGAAGTACAATAGCTACCAACATTTATAATTTGATCTTTTTTTCCACACAAATTCAATATGAAACAACTCACTATTAAATGATCTCATAAAGCTTAATGATCTCCTCAACTTAATTGGACTCATTTGCTAAGAACTTCATAAAGAATTTCACACTATTATTCAACAATTAAATAACTCATTTTATGTATTGAGAATTTAATTTTTATCTCTGGTGCAAAATAATTGTGTTAAATGAAAGTAGAGATTTAAAAATATTGCATTTGTTTCAAGTCAATATTTTGAAAATTTATACATATATATTTTTAATTTTAATTAATAAAGATTGTGCTTTATTCTTTTAGTAGAGAGCAAAGTTTTGGGTTGACATATGCAAGTATTTTATTTTTTAAAAACTTTCGCAACACTATTCAAATTGAATTTCATAAAAAAAAAGGTCTAATTACACTGTCACTCCAGGTTAAGAAGTTTTTATACTTTGCCACCTAACCGAAATTTTATTGTCATTTAGTACCCAATCTATGAAGATTTTACACTTTGTAACTTCGAAATAGCCTGAACGGAATATTTTACAAAATATTTAGAGAGAGTGTATTTCACGTATCATTTAGTGTGTGGGTCTTTTGCAATATAGAAGCTTTCGAGAACATTTTTATAATTGCACAATATCTTTTAAATATATTTATTTATTAAATTAATTTTTAAACAAAAATAAAATAAAAAATAAAAAAATTATTTTCCGCAAAAATCCTTCTCTCTTCACCATCACCATCATCACCAAGGATGATAAAGAGGCCGAGAACGAGGATGATGATGATGATAGTGATGACGAGGGGAGCGATGGTGTCCGCCTCCACAAGTCCGCCTTGGAGAACTTATACGAGTACGGGAACACCCTCTATTCCGATGTATGCGATTACAACGACAAATTGTTTGAGAAGTCCTTCGACAGTACTACCGGGTATGTAGACAAGAGGGTTACCGACGAGAGGGCTTGGTTCACTAATGAGATGAAAACGCGCATGGGGGCCCAACAAGCTTGGTTCAACCGGGAAATGGACACGCGTATGGGAGCGCAACAAGCTTGGTACACACGGGAGATGGAGGCTCGCACGTCAAGGGAGCATGATTGGTACCAACACCAAATGGAGGCGCAAACTTCTCAACTCCAAGAGCGCTTGGACGAACGCTTCAACGAGGTCGTGACCTTGCTCCGCCCACCGCCTCCGGCCGACCCTTGAAGAATGGCCCCACTCGAGGAGTGGCCGCCTAGCTCGAGTATTTGGTTGTCTCCTCCTTTATCTCTTTTACTTGCTTATATATCTTGTTTGTACATGTTTTTAGACTTTGTGATTTCGCCGTTTTATGTTTTGTTGAACTATTTCGTACTCTTTGAATTTCGTGTGCTTTGGTGGATGCTCGTAAACATTGGTTTGTTTTTTTTGGGATGTTCCCTTTTGACTTGGTGGAAATTTTACCTTCCATGGTTCTTTTTATTATGGTGTTGTTTTCGTTGTTGGTATTTTGGTTATTTATTTGTTAGCTTGGTGTTATTGTGTTCTTTTGTGGTTGTTTGGTTGTCCCCGGCAACGGCGCCAAAAATTGTTTCGTATGAAAGTGTGTCGTATTTAATAACCCAAATGTCGTCTCACGAGGAATAATACTATCAGCGGTGTAATACGATTGGATTGTTTGTCGTAAAAGCAAGTAAAGTAAACACGTTGTCAAGTAGTAACCATTTTGGGGGGGTTGCAATTTGAGATAATTAATTAACTAAAAACGAGTATTAAAGCAATTAAACAAGTAAACGAAATGTGATATCAAAAGAGAAAGGGTTAGGGGGTTAGAGTCCTTCGCTTTTGAGAACCGAGTCGAATCTTTAAAAACCGAGATTTTGATAAAAACGAGGTCGTTTAGGTTCGACCGCGTCGTCCACTAGTGATGCGCCTCGAAGAGGCCCTCAACACGAGACGACCTTGGGTCGCACCTAAACGCCGCTCGACTCGAGTATGTCACCCACTAGTGATGTTCCTCGAGGAGGATATTCAACACGAAGCCCCACGTCTCGAGTCGAATGACCCCTCGTTTATTTGAAAACCATTACAACATCTTCGATTCTATTCTCTAAGTTAAGGGTTCTAACACCCTAACAAGAGACCTAGCTACTCATGATAACACAAACAAGCAAGCACATAATATATCAGTGTTCTAAATGTCGGTCTAGGCGGCCGCCTAGGCGCCGCCTAGACGCTAGGCGGCAGTCTGCCGCTCCGTTTCTCTTCTAGGCGGGCGGATCTCGAGTGAGACGGGTTTTAGGTGGCTTCTGAAGGATTTAGGCGGCTTCTAGACGGACAAAACGGCTGCTAGACGGGCTTAGGCGGCTGCTAGGCGGATCTGAAAACCCTAGATCTTAAAAAAAAATTGAAAGAAAAATTCTCACGGCTCTCCCCGCTTCTCTAGCCACCGCTCCTATCCGCCCATCTTGACTCTCCCACCTTGTCGGTTTTCTTTTCCCTTGACTCGGGTGTCGGTTTTCTTTTTCCCTTGACTCGCAGTTTGCCGTTTTCTTTCCCTTTTTTTTGATACTGTAATAGTTTTTCTTTAATGTTTTTTCTTTAGTTATGTTTATGTTTGACTTTTAATCATTTAAACATTTCTTTTTCCTATTTTTTTGATTTCCCTTCCCAATGTACTGTTCCTTTTTTATTTGAGTTTTTTCTTTTGCTCTTCCCGTTACTATTAGTAAGTATATTAATTAGTTTTCTATTTCTTTTTTTTCCTTTTCTGCTACATCTATAATATATATATATATTTTTTTATTTAGATATTAACATTATATTACTACATAAACTATTTAACTAATACGATTAATATTAGTGTGTAAATATCATTGTAATTTATTTATAGATTTTTATATAAATAATTTTTATATATAAAAATTAAAAAAAAAAAAACCAATCCGCCTAGATCCGCCTAGGCCCCGTCTAGTCCCCGTCTAGCCGTCTAGGCGCTAGGCCCCAGGTCACCGACCTGCTAGCGCCTAGCGTCTTTTAGAACACTGTAATATATAGAATACTCATATTGAGATAGAGGCTCACAAAAGGGTGTCGTGAAGGCGGGACGAGAGCTTTTCGTGGTTCCGAAATCGAGCCGAGACTTCTCCGTGTCACCCGGGGAAATGGCTCCGATGGAAACGATGGGCTCGTCGAGGAGGTCTATGTTTGTAGAGGGTGATTTGTGAGACAATAAATCGATTGAAAGTAATTTTAATATTAAAGCTTGAAAATCAAGAACAATAAAATCTCTCAAGAACAAGTTTTTAAAAACAAGAGCATGAAAATGTTGTGTGTGTAAGTCTCACACCTAACAAATTGTCTTATAGTGCATACATGCACTTTGTCTTGCCTAAACCCTACAGGAAAAGACCGAAATGCCCCTCAAAAACCTCTTCAATTGAGTGGTCAAAGGTGGAGTCAACGCGGGTCAAAGCTGGTCAACGGAAAATCCGGAAGTTGGAAATTCAAACAACGCGCCGGCGGCCGGGGCGCGCGCGCGTTGTCGCCCAGGATCGCGCCGGTGTACCGCCCACCGGCGCGTTGCCAAAGGGGTAAAATTCCTCTGGTTTCTGTCACCCCGGTGTACCGCCCACCGGCGCGTAGGGGCCCTTCTTCACGGCTCTTCGATTTTGTCGATTCCTTGCTCGTCTTTCGTCCGTTTTCCCTCGTCTTTGCTCGTTTCCACTCCTCCTCTCTTGTATACCTGCCCGGACAATAAAACAACGAAAAGAAGTGAAAATATATACAAACGACAAAAACGTAAACTCCTAAGTAATGAAAAATAGACGAAACGAGCGTAACAAAAACGCGTAAAACACCCAGCCGACGCCACATTAGATACCACGCCCCTCATCGGCTGGTTCTCCACCCGACGCAAAACCCCTCTCCAACCCTCTTTGAAGAACTTGAAAATTTTAATTTTATTTTAAATTTGCAAAATTGTTGGTTGCAACATATATAAATTTAAAATCGAGCGAAAGAGATGATGATCGAGTCTCGAAGAGAAAGACTATAAAAGTACAAAAGATCGAGATCTTTGACGCGGTAAGATTACATATCCAAACCTAGATTCACTCAATCTTCTTCAGATCATCCTCATGGCGGTGACACAGAGAGTCGTCGGAAGGGTTGCTGGGATTGACATTCTCCTCTTTTCTGGCCATATATTTTGCATCTTGGTTACAAATTTAATTTGTTGAAGATTTTTGTTTGTTGTTCAATACAATAAATTTTTATTCTTCTTTTGTGTAAGATGGATTTAATTACATATGTTTGTTTAGGTGTATGATGGTATTTTTTGTTTAATATTGTATATTAGATGTTTTATTCTTATATATTTTTTATTCTGTGTTAAATCAAGCAATTTTTGGTGAGTTTGTTTCATGGGTCGTGGGAATGTAATTTTATTTTTTGTTTTTAATTTTAATAGAGATTAAATCACAAATGGTCTTGTAAATATAGTCAATCTCACATTTAGTCCTTTTATTTTCAATTTCATAAAATACAGTCATTTCCGGTGATTTTCACTGGAAAAGTCACGTGAAGGTCACGTGATAGCACATGTGGCGGTTATCGCTGATGTGGCCAGAAATTAGCGGCCCACTGCATCCCAATCAGCTAATTGAAGGGAAAATTCAATGGCATATGTTGTAATAAGCTGGCATTGAAAGGGCTTTATTACAACCCAATTAAATCGAGTTTCTAAAACACAAAAAACCTAACCCCCAATTCATTATCCCCAGCTCAAATTCCCCACACCTTTGTAAATCTTTCGGAATTTAGTAGTTTTTGAGCAATCAAAATGGTGCCGTTGCCGGGGAGCAATTTAGGCAACGTGAATTGATTTTTGTGCTAGTTAAGTTCTTGTTTCTTTGGTTATTTTTCTTTTGTTTCTTTTTGTACTTTCTCGTGTTATCGTTGTATCTTACACTCGGTGCGTATAATCCTTTTCTTTGAGTGTTGTGTATGCAAGGTTGAAGTCGTTCTCCTTTTCATACTTCCATCTCTCCTATCACGATCGAGTTGATCACATGGCTAGACGCAACGATGACCGAGCTTCTTACATTGATGATTACGATTATCCATCCGAGAGGGGTAGTTCTTCTTCAAGTCGTCGGTACAATCAACGTGTCCATGAGTCATATCGCCGACCTCGGCTAACCAATGTTGAGTATGAAGATGACCGAGATTATTCACCTCCTCGTCACCGGAAACACCTTGGGTATCGTGAGAATTTTTATGGCGAGAGGGAGTCCATGTCACCGCCTCCTTGTCGAGATCGAAGAGAAAGGGAGCCGCCTCGGGATCTAAACCGTGGAAACTACCGTAAAGAGGAATTTGTTGGGAATAGATATGATTACCGTCGTCAAAATACCGTGGTGCAAGAGCCAAAGCGACGAACTATTGAAGATTTCTCAAACCCACGATTCTATCTTACGCCGGAGCCCCGTAAGCCTCCACGCGAGGAGTATGTTGATGATCCACCTTATGAGAGGTATGAAGATCGAGCCATTGGATATTTCAATCGAACGAGGGTTTCCATATCTCCACCACCTCATCGGAATCAAAGTCCAAGGAGCCTTCTCGACCTACTATTGCCGATTTTTCAAGGCCACAACTTCACCATGTGTTGCCTCCACGACGTGAAATTGGGGATTTCAATCGAACGAGGTACTCATCCGACCCTTCTTGCAAGAGTCGTGTTTCGAGGGTCCAAGACGACAAGTTTTTGCCGCATCATCTAGCTCGACTACCGTCATTCTCTGGGTTGCCTAATGAGGACGCTTCTTTGTTTCTCAAAGATTTTTTCATTGAAGTTGAGACATTTCCGTTGGACGGCTTTAAGAAGGATGAATTGAGAGTATGGTGTTTCAAATATTGCATGAGAGATGGAGCCCGTGATTGGGTGATGGCATTGCCTTCTAATATCGTGCACACGTGGAAAAATCTCTTCGACGCATTTATCGCCCGTTTCTTTCGCCCACCACAACGGTCTCCTATTAAACCTACTCCTTCTATAGGCATATTGATGGATGTTATCGAGGTCGAGATTGATCACTTGCTTGTTGAGGTGATTTCATACTTTGTTGAGGAGCATTCCAACGGGGACGAGTGGGAGTTAGAGCTCGGCATGTGCATCAAGGAAGATAATGCTTTAGTTGCCCGAAAAGACGATATGTCGATGATAGATGCTACTCTTAAGGTCGAGAGTCCTCCCATTAATGACACAAGCCCCGAAGAAGACGAGTTTGAGGATATATTTCTCCCATTGGATTATTCGTTCGAGCCTCCTCTCTTATCTTCGGTTCATTTAATTTGTGAGAAGCCGATTGCAAGTTGTGTTTCCGAAGCTCCTAGGTCGCTTGAGTCCGGTGTAGACAAGATGAGAGTCGGCTGGAGCTTTGGTAGGCGCATTTCGGGATTGGTTGATTTGGGAGTGGATATTGGATTTTCTCGAGGTGTGAAGGATGTGTCGAGAATTGATGAAGATAGAAGAGATAATCTTGGTTGTGATTCTTGGAAAGTTCCATGGACTTTGGTGGAGATGATCTTTCTCCAAAAATTAAGTTCGATATTTTTAAAGGTCTCGGTAGTGGAGAGGAGTAAAAATGACTCATTAAGACCCAATCACCGAGGCTCCAAGCACTGAGCCTCCAAGAAATGAATCTCCAATACAACCAGATGAGCCAAGAACTGAAGATCCAATTGTTGAGGTACTAGTAATCAGAGAGCAGAAAATGTTACCTGTAAGCAACTTAACCTAGCTTTTTTACTATGTTAATATTGTATTAAGTTTCTTTGTAATCCAATTAATATTATATATTCACATCCATAGGTCAGAAGTAGGGGAAATGGTGTGGTCAGAGGCAGGGGAACTAGTGTGGTCAGAGGGAGAGGAAAAAAGGTTCAAGGTGATAGTGGTAGAGAGAAAGGTAAAAGAAATTTGAATGTTGAAGAAAATGGAAGCAACCTTCATGCATCTCAGGTAGTTCAAATATGCAGTTTATTTATGTAGTTCAATCTTCTTGTTCAGATGTCTAATTCAATAAAACTTATTACAAGAAATGCCATTGCATTTTCCCTCCAAGAAGCTGACTGGGACGAGTGGGCCGCTAATTTCTGGCCACATCAGCGATGACCGCCACATGTGCTATCACGTGACCTTCACGTGACTTTCTCGGTGAAAATCGACCGGAAAGGACTGAATTTGATGAAATTGAAAAGTAAAGGACTGAATGTGGAATTGGCTATATTTACATGACCATTTGTGATTTAATCTCATTTTAATATAAATGAAAATAAAAATTGTTTAAAGAAGACATAAGGGTAATTGCGTAATTTGTCAAAAACTTGAGTTGTTATTTACCAAAATATCCTCTAAAACGAAATATTTTTTGGAATATTTCGATCCGGCTATTCACAGGTGACAAATTATAAAAAGATAAAAAGATTTCGGTCAAGTGAGAAAGTGTAAAAATCAATGGTTGGCAAAGTGTAATCTATACATATATAATTTCTGAATCTTTAAATTCCACATGAACCAATGGAAAATGTTCAATATTATTGTGTTCACACTACAAAATTATAAATAAAAATATAATTAATTATTTTAATTATTAATATTATAAAAAAATAATAGTTTAATTTAATTTTGGTAATACATTAATGTCAAATTTATTGTATTAATCAAATTTTGGTAATATTTTTTACTCAATTTTGGTAATACTTTTTAAAATTGTCAATTAATATTGAAAAATAAAAATATAATAATAATAATAATAATAATAATATTATTATTATTATTATTATTATTATTATTATTATTATTATTATTATTATTATTATTATTATCGTTCACAATTTAAATTTTTATATAAATAATTACAGTTAGTAGTAGTATTAATTATTTAATAAAAAAAATTAAAATTAATTTTATTTAATTATCTACAAATTAATTTTAGAAAAATTATAAAAACACAAATTAATTATTTAAATTATTACATACGCTGAATAATTAATAAAAATAAAATTAAAATTAAAATAAATTATTTAATTATCTAAAAAATATAAATTAATTATTTAAATAATTTCATTTGATTCATTTTAGAAAAAAATTTCAAATACAAATTAATTATTTAAATAATTAAATACGATTAATTTTCGAAAAAATAAAATTTACAAAATAAAAATTAATTATTTAAATTATTTTATACAATTAATTTTCAGAAAAATTAGCACGGAAGTGATTCTAGTTAGCCTACACAAAACAATATATTACTCCGTATTTACTAGGGAAAGAATCCGTTCGCTTTCAACCCTATACCCGGTCGATCGGCAATTAGAAACCCTAATTGTTCGTTTGCACAAGGAGGTATCAATCATGGCGGGAATGGGCGATGGTTACGTGGGCACGGCGCAGGACGGCGTTCGGATCCGACGGCTGGAGAAGCAGAGAGAGGCCGAGCGCCGTAAGATCCAGGAGCTCAAGAACAAAACCGCCTCTTCACAAGGCCAACCCGGCCTCCTCCAGTTTGGCTCAAGCACATCCGAGGTATTTCTCATCATCATTGTTAGAATCGTCGAAATATTCCGGCAACATATCTGTATTGATTATTATTCCGTACAGAATCCTAATGGTGAAAGGTGTGTGGTGCTTGGATTAATATCATTTAAAACAAAGCTCGGAATGTGTTTATGTCACCTGAAAAATCATTATTTCAAGTTGTGTATGAAATTTGATAATTATTTTGCTTAGATTGTTCATAACAGGAATTTTAAGCAGGGGTTTTCCTAATCGAGTTTTCTTGGCTTCATTTTTATTAAGAAAGGAGTATCGATAGTTCTTGTATTGTCTATGTGATAATCTGACTATTCGTGTAAACATTACCTAGATTCTCGAGACTGCTTTCAAGAAGGAAACTGTTGGTCTGGTCACTCGAGAAGAATATGTGGAGAAGGTATTTCATATTCTGTCTTTCGGTGGTGATCTTTAAACCTCATTCACCCTTTTCTGGATATTTGCATCGTTAAATGGTGGTTTTGTGTGCAGAGAGTGAATATCAAAAACAAATTCGAAGAGGAAGAGAAGGAGAAGCTCCTAAAGTTGCAGCAAGAGTGAGTGCCTTTTCACCTGCTGTTTGTTGTGGCAATTTTCTATCTTTTTATGTTTTTTTATTTCTCTTTTGTATTTTGCAGGGAGGAAGAACTTCAGCTGCAGAAACTGAAGAAGCGGAAAATAAAGGCAGACCCTCGTCTATCTTTTGCCGATGATTTTGAGATAGACAACGAGGATGAAGATGTCGAAATTAGTAAGTTACCATTATTTCATTTGTATTTCATGATTCTCTTTGTAGCTGATAAGAACATTCTCAACATATTCTTTCCTTCTATTCTGTAGTGAGTTCCAAACTTTTCATTTGTAATTCATAGCATAAGTTGTAGTATGAAACTTTAATTAAATATATATATATTTTTAATATTGTTAACTTTTAAAGTATTTGTAATTGATAATTGGGCCCATGATTTCTCGATGCATAGGAATCATTTCATTTTTGCATCCCTCATAGATTTATTATATTTGCCTTCTGTTCCTGAAGAAAATGAAGAATCTGAAAGGCACCGGAGCCGAAAATTCGGGAAACTTGGGAAAGATCCTACAGTGGAGACCAGCTTTTTGCCTGATAGGTGTGGAAATTTCTACTGTTCTCTGTTTATACTTGTGTTTCTGCAACACTCTATTCATGCTTGTTGGTAGAATATATTATTTTTTTCAATTTGGTTCCTCTTCGCCCATGCTTCTTCCTATATTTTACTTATCATTGGCCTTTGGAGCTTGAAGCACACTCTTACAGTGAGAGGGAGGCAGAGGAAGAAGCTGAACGTGAACGGTTGCGGAAACAGTGGCTTCTTGAGCAGGCACAAATCAAAAGTAAGTCTTCAAGTCTTATAGTTCTTGAATGAAAATATTTAATTTCTAAATATATTCCTTCAATTTTTTAATTTATGTAGATGAACCTCTTGAAATTACTTACAGCTATTGGGATGGTACTGGCCATCGACGAGCGATTCAGGTTAATATTATATTTGTCATCGTAATTCAGAGATTCACTCGATTTTGTGTGATTTTATGTCTAAGTTGATTTGTGAATTTGTTTGGCGTTTATATCAGGTTCGGAAAGGTGATACCATTGGGGAGTTCCTTCGTGCTGTTCAGCAGCAGCTCGCTCCCGAATTCCGAGAGGTACGGACTACCTCAGTGGAGAATCTGCTTTATGTGAAAGAAGATCTCATTATTCCACATGTAAGACCACATACTTGATTATGAGAGTATTTATGATATCACTGCATGTTACAGATGACCTTGAGATTATGGAAATGTTTTTCTCTTTCTCCTTATTGCAGCAACACAGTTTCTATGAGCTGATTGTGAACAAAGCTAGAGGAAAAAGTGGACCGGTAATGTCGTTTTTCTCAACCTCTAATCAATTGCATATTTGAAGGAGCCTATGATGTGTGAATAAATCAAGTTTACAAATCTCTGTTGTAGAAGAACGTTTGAATCATGTAGTTCATGTGATTTACATTAGGTCATTGATAGTTAAATGTCATCATGTAATGTAGTATTAATGAAACAATTGGATGATCCGCCACAACATGTCTAGAACATACTTTTATTCCTGTAGTCTTAACCACAACCAAATATTTAATGAAAGAAATAGATTTATTGGAGGCCATAAAAATCAAAGATCACCCTAGATGCAAACTTACAATAATTTCCTGGTATTTATGTCAAAATTCATGAGTACAAAGGGGTTTTGGTCCCATAATGTTAATGAGATGGACATTTGGGGACATGCAATCTATATCTATATAAGAAGCTATAGAGTATAGCCTAAGCAAAAAGCCTAAAAAGCAACACTGAATTAATTTAAACTCCAAGTATACTTGTACATCTTATTAACACTAGATATATTTTCCTCTTAATTTGAGTTTGGAGTCTATTTATTTACCAAAATTCCTCTCAAGAGTCAATATTTTAGATTTCTGGTATAGTCTAGACATCATGATCTGTTCGTTTTTTTTTTTTTTAATTCTTACCCCATAAATAAAAAAAAATCACAATTACACATTTTAAATTATTGTTTCATTGTAATTATAACCTTTTTTCTATTTTTAAGGAGGATTCAAATGTTATGCTTTATTATATATAGTTCCATCCCATGAACGAAGGATTGGCAAACAAATTACAGTATATGTTTTAAGATATATTATCAGGAAGTTCATTTGTCACTGATTTTGTTAATGGCCAATTGGCCATATACTAATTTAATTTCCAAAAAAAATCTGAACTGTTTATGGACGAAGTTACTCATGTTTGATGTCTTGAATTTAGGATTCATCCGAGTTAAATATTCTAACTTTTGTTGTTTTTTAATTAGAGCATTACAAAAATTGGACTAGTTGTTCATCCTTAATTTTTTGGAGTGCATTCGAAGCATTTATTTTAACCACATTGTTCTGAATATCATTGAAATCCTCTGAATAGACCATGCGCTTGCTTGTTTTTTTTTTTGTTTTTTTTTTGGCACATTGTAACCACGTTTGTTTTGAGTATTATTGACATCCGCTGAATAGATGTCATTGTTTGTGTTTTTGGCTCTCCTACAGCTTTTCCACTTTGATGTACACGAGGATGTCCGTACCATTGCTGATGCAACAATAGAAAAAGATGAGGTAAGGTCCTTCGGCTTGCTTCCGATTGGTTATATTAACGAAGTGATAAATACATGCCCATGATTATATGTAATAGGATAATTCCACTGTATTGAGTTTGTTGCCACTTTTATATTCTAAACTTATGTAAAAGGGAGTTGGACCCCCAATTTTAGAGTTTTCAATTATCTTTAGAGACCCGCATTTTCAATTCCAATTTGTAATGTATTTTTATGTATGTTTGTCCAATGTAATGTTTTTTTTTTCTAAGTTTGCTCGATTTTAGATCAACTCACTGAAATTTATCCACCTTTATCAACAGTCACATGCTGGTAAAGTTGTGGAGAGACATTGGTATGAAAAGAACAAGCACATATTTCCAGCTTCAAGATGGGAGGTACATTCTCTCTCTCTCTCTGTGTGTGTGTGTGGTTCTCTTTGTAGAGATGATCTCAAAGCTTATGATAAATTTTACACAACCGCTACGAAATTATTATGGACACTACTCACAATGTTAGGTCTTATAGTGTGCATAAATTTATTAAACGGGGGTTAAGAAAAGGTTGGAAATATGCAGTTCCAAGTATATGCAGTCGTTTCAAACTCCTCAAGTCCCTCTGAGTAAATATTAAATTTGTTGTCATTATCCTTTTTCTTTTTAATCTTCACACTCTACATTGCTATGCTTGGGGCTAGTACCACCTACACTTGTGCAGTTGTGCGTCTATTATTATGGCGTTCGTATTGGAATTGTAATTCTGGTTTCTTCCTTGTGTAGATATATGACCCAACAAGGAAATGGGAGCGATACACTATTCACGGGGATTAATGTGAAGGATAAAACTATTTTATTTTGGGCTGTATTGCCCTTCTTCATCAACTGCATAATGGACCATTATAAAGTTGGTTTCCTTCAGGCATTTTTTTTGTTTTGACATTTGAAGTTCCATGTGTTGTATTCGGATTTAGAATCTTAGTATATGTATTTTAGTACTCTAATTTTCATGATCCAGTATATTATACTGTATGATGTTTAAAAGATTACACTAAAGACAGTACTTCAATATAAATTGCATTTAGTTACTCAGCAAGGTAAATGAACCTATTTAAACATTTTTCAGAAAGTTTCAATACTTTTTTTTTTAATACAACAATAACAGTATTTAAATGAAATATACATGGCCCATTGGGTATCTATTCAATGAGCATAGATTTCTGGTTGGGTTTCTGCAATTCCTAAGTTTACCGTTAGTGGCAGAGAACTGTTCTTGAATTTCATTCTTCAAAGATTCAATGAAGAGTGAACACAATGGGACCATAAGAGGCATGGTGCACCGGAGATGTCGTAACAGTAAGGTATTGTGATCCATCGAGCTGATCAATTTTTTATAATTGATGTCTCATAGTATCAACAATTGATTTCTCATAGTATCAACCACGCTTAAAAAAATATTTCACATTAGAATACAATTTTATTTTTAAATTTTATTTTATTTTTTCAACTTAAAAAATATTATTATATCATACTAAAAGAAAGAGAGTACATTTTAATATTTTAAAAAAAAAATCTAATCGAATAGTGATTACAGCAATTTAACAATACTGTAATAATAAGAAGAAAAATATAGTAGTAATAAAATGGTAGTCTCATTAATGTAAGTGTTCAACTACCTCACCTAATATGGTGAAACAAAGATCGTTTACAACTCGGCCGTATTTATGTAGATATTTTTTTAGCTACTCAAATACATGGAGAAATGTCATCCACAATTTATAGTCTTGTAGGTTCTAACTTCTAAGAGAGTGTTATTATTATTATTATTATTATTATTATTATTATTATTATTATTATTACAACAAGTGAATTAGTCTCGTTAACAATTTTGAGCATATTCTTTTTATCAATCATATTTTTATTTAAAAATATTTATAAAATAATTAAAATCACAAATATCATTACAATTTTATAACTACAAGTTACAACTACTCAAATTAATTATAATAATAAAATATTATATTTATTAAACACTTATAAATTTTTTGAATATTTAAGAGAAGGAGGAAGTTTAAATTAGCCTCAATTACAATTTTGGAACACTTTTTAAATTTAAAATTTTTATTTTATTTTAAATATATATAAAATAAAATAATTATAATCACGAAAATTATTACTCTATATAATTAAAAATATATAAATTAATTATACTAATAAAATATTATATTTATTAACATTTAAGGTTAAAAGAAAATTATCTTAATCTTAAGAGAAAGAGATTTTTTTTTTTACAATTTGAGAAAGGTCTATATATTGTATATAATTAATGAGGTCAAAGTGTAAGTTATAATATTATAAAATTTAATATAATATTTTGTTATTTTTAATATCATACACTTTAAATGGACAATAAAAATAAATTTGGGATATTTTGACTTGAGACAGAATATAATCAATATATCACGATCACAATCATACTTAAAGTTGTTGAGAGGGCAATTACGCGCCTCCATTTCAGTTTTTAGAGAGAATAAAAAAACAGACGTGTTCTAAGTTCTAACATTGTTTTACGGGTAAATTATTAGTTGGACCCCTACCCCATGCTATTTTACATGGTCCCCTATTTTATTATATAAACACCCCTTTTTTCTCTCTCATTTTTTTTCCCTTTTTTTTTTTCTCTTCTTTTTTCTCCTTCTGCTCTTCTCTATTATCGAAATAACAGAACAAACTACTACAAACAATACTCTGCGATTCAACGGCCAATTCAACCGCGGTTGTAGAAGGCGCTTCCGACGGCGATTGGCTCCGGCGCTCTCGGCGATTCAACACAGCGATTAAACACATCGATTCCAACTCCCCGTTTCAACGGCGGTTGTAGAAGGCGCTTCCGACGGCGATTGGCTCCGGCGCTCTCGGCGATTCAACACAGCGATTAAACACATCGATTCCACGGCGGTTCTACGGAGATATCGAGCTATTCAGAGCTTCGAGCGAACGGCGTCTTTAAAATAATCTCTCTCCCCGGTATTAGGTAAATTGTATTTAAATCTCCTCTGTATTACTTCTGTGTAAATTTTGTTTCAAGTCCTGATACTACCTCTTTAATTACATAATTAGGGTTCTAATTTGGGCGTTTTCTGAGATTTGAGGTTCTGCTCCTTTCTGTGTTGTTTTCAGCTCTATCTTCGGTGAATGGTTGTATGTTGTTTTGTGATTTCTGCTTGAAGTTCTTCTGTTAATGTGCTTGAGCCATCTGTTGGTTTGTATAGTTATATGCTTGAGGCTGCTGTGTATGTGTTTGAGGATGACTTGCTTATGTGTAATTCTAATATGCACTATGATTTTTGAGATGGTTATGTTGCATTCATGTTTATTATTGCATCGCCTTGTGATTCGTTTGCCACAGATACATTATCCAATAAGTCACCACAGTTTGGTAGGCTATAAAGGTCGATTACGTGCACACTATGTTTCCAGATTGTATTAATCGACTTTTGACAGATTTTTCTACACTATGTCAACATAGAGGGCTCCTATTCAGTCTGATTTTGACATGTTTTTTTATGTGTATGAGAACAATGCATTAATCAAAATAGATTTTCACCTTCAATTCACAGTGTTAGTGTATGACATTTACAAGAAATCTCATATTAAAATTGATCTATTAAGAACTGGGTACCAGTTCTTGTGCTTTTGTGCACAGGGAAACATCAGATAAAAGAAGTTTATAAAGTGTTGGGCTACATGGACTGCTAATTTTTCATTTATTTTACTAGTGACGTTGGAAAATTATAAATTAGCATGTCTGTGAAGAGTTTCTTATGCTGCAGTGCTATTTATTATAAAGTGTTGGTGCTATTTATTTTGCTTGCATTACAGTGAAACATATAAAACTGTATACATGTCATTCTTATTTTGTTTTCTTATATATAACTTACAGATTTTGATGATCGATTTCACTTTGATGGATGCTATTGATTTGGATGAATTTACTTTTGATGGTAGGGATTTTATTTTTATCATCGATGGATGCTATTCTTCTTTGTTTTTAACCCAAGCTTACATGCTATTGATTTGGATTATTGTCTTTGTTTGCATTTTGTCAGTTGATTTCACTGATGGAGAAATAATCCAGATTGATTCTACACAAGAAAACCTTACTGGTATGCAGTCATTTTTTTCATTCTGCTCAGTTTCATAGTGAATTCTACTCTACTGAACACTTAATTCTACTGTGTTTTATTTCAATTTGCTTGTTAGTTGAATCTGATCTTGCCACTGCTCCTGCTGATGGAGTTCCTCTTCCTCACTCTGATGTAATTATTAATAATGATGCTGAAGAAGGTACTAATTTATTCTTGCCTTATACACCTTGCTTTGTACTGTGTTTTCGCTTGATCCGTGATCTTGATTTCTATGTGTTTTTTGATTCTTTTTCTCTTACACCTGCAGGAGATAAATTAGCAAACTATGACTTGGTTGGTGTTGTTGTTAAATCTGAAGAGGAGGCTTATCAGATGTACAATGACTATGCATTTAAGCTTGGGTTCAGTGTTCGGAAGTCAAAAATGAAGCGTAGAGCAGATGGCTCTTTATCTATGAGAAGGTATCTGTGCTCTCAAGCCGGTTTGAAGGAGCAAAAGACCAAATCTGATGTATCCTTTACGAAGCTGAATGTGAGGTCTAATTGTGAAGCTCAAGCGCAGTTCAAAATCGATAAAGACGGCACCTGGATTGTTTCAAAGCATGTCAAAGAGCACACTCATGCCTTATGCCCACCATCCGCTAGCCACCTTCTGAGATCGCATAGAAGAATTAACAGAAACCACATTGCGTATTTGGAGGAGTTGAAGAAAGGTGGAGTTGGGGTTGCTGATGGTTATCGGGTTTTGAAAAACCAGTCCGGTGGATCTCCGTGCTTAGGGTTTGGCCTTAGGGATGCTTACAATGCATTGAACAACCCTAAGATTCTCGATGGGACGGACTCCAGCAGGTTATTAGATATCTTTAGGAATAGGCAGGCCACCGAGAAGGACTTTTTCTTTGATTTTCAGCTTGATAGCCAGTCCCGGTTGTGTAGTTTTTTCTGGAGGGATGGACGCATGTTGGAGGACTACAAGGTATTCGGTGACCTGGTTGTGCATGACACGACTTACCGGACTAACAAATATGACATGATCTGTGGACCGTTTGTTGGTATGAACCACCACGGACAGAATGTGATGTTTGGGTGTGGATTTCTGTTGAACGAGACTACCGAGTCTTTTGAGTGGCTGTTCAAGACATTCTTGCGAGCTATGAACGGTTATCCAGCGACTATAATGACGGATCAGTGCGCTGCTATGGCTGCTGCTATTTCAAAGGTATTTCCTCACTCTCGGCATCGTCTTTGCATTTGGCATATTGGAGAAAATTCGAAGAAGCACATCATGGCACTTCGGATTAGAGAAGGGTTCGTGGATGATTTCGACTATTTGCTGAAGTGCTGTGATTCGATTGCTGAGTTCGAAACAAAGTGGTTGGAGTAAGTTTTCATTATTTTCAATATTTCATTTTTTTTTTATCGTTTTGATTATTGTATATGGAATTCTGCTGTGTTGTGTTAAATTCTGCTCTGTTTTTTAATCAATTCTACTCTGTTTGTTAGTTAATTCTGCTCTGATACATGTCTCATTCTGTTCTATTTTTTTTTTTTTTGTAGGCTGACTTCCAAATATGATTGTGGAAGCAACAGCTGGTTGTTGAGGCTGTATGGGATTAAAGAGAAATGGTGTCCTGCTTTCAACAATGGTTATTTCTCAGGAGGTGCATTGTCTTCCCAAAGAAGTGAAAGCACTAATCAAGCTCTCTCAAAGAAACTCTCAAAAACTTCCGGGCTATGTGACTTTTTCGATTGCTTCGGAGGTGTTGTTGCAGAATGGAGGAGCAATGAGAAAGCCCAAGATGTGGCTTGCCTTATCGGTAAGCGCACAATGTCTACAGATGAGCCTCAAATGCTTTTGCATGCTAGTGATGTTTATACATTGAAGGCGTATGACATGTTTGAGCATGAATACAAGAAAGGTTCTACCTGTTTTCAGCTTCTCGTTAGTGCTGATTCTTTCACTGCTACGTACCATGTGTGGCGAGAAGGCCGTGAGAACATAAAGCACACGGTGTCTTATGAGCTTATTGATAAAAGTGTGAGTTGCACATGCAAGTTATTTACGGAAGTTGGAATCCTGTGCTCGCATTCCTTGAGAATCATGAATATCCATTGTGTTTCTGTCATTCCTGAATTCTACATATTGAAGAGGTGGCGTAAAGATGCTGTTAAAGGTCGTGTAATGGATAGTGGTGTTCCTTCATTGACCTCTCAAACTGAAGATTCAATGGCAGCATCTTTGTGGAGAACCCAAGCAAGTAGGAATGCTCTGAATTTGATTTCAACTTGTGAATATAATAAGGATGCTCGGCTGAGTTGGGATGCAGGTTTTGAGAGTATTAGAAAGGATGTTCTTCGTTCTGTTGGGGCAGTTACCACTGAGGGGAGTTTGGGAGACACATCTTCAAGAAGTGACATTGTTCAAAATCCAGTAAGTACGAACTTGAAGTATACGCGAAGAAAGAGGATGAAGCCTACAATGGAGAAGATATGCAATAAAAAAAAAGGGGGAAAGAAGAAATCAAAAACTGTCGAGTTAAAAGAGAAGATGGCTGTTCGGAATTTAAAGGTAATGTAATTCTGTCTTTTGGGTTCTATTGTTTTTAATTATGATATTTACTATGTGTTACAATGAATTCGAATATATTTCTGATACCTTTCTACTGTTTTTTTTTTAGGATGGCGATGGTGTTTACGTTGTGCACCCTGTTACTGGAGGTCAAAGTTTAGAAGTTCTTTCACCGAATACAAGTTCAAGATTTCCTGCAGTCTTATATGATTATGTCCCCTGATTGTTTTTTATATTTTGGAAATGATGTGTTGATCACATTGATTTTTTTTTTATTGTTGATGACGTTGTGTTGATGACATTCTATTGTTGGTTTTTTTTTTGTCCTGTTGAACAGTAATTTTATTACATTGAGAATTATGTTTCAGTATTTTTTTATTCATTCACATGTATTAGATGTTGTGTACACATAGAGTAGAATTCATGATGAAATGGAGTAGAATATGATCATGAATAGAGTAGAATACAATACGAAATGCAGTAGAACTCATTAAATCATGCTGCCGCCTCCCTCGATCGTTCACCGCCGAAGGCGGTGAGCCGCCGAAGGCGGTGAGCCGCCGAAATCATTGTTTGTCTCCCTCGATTATTGTTGCCACTTCGATACAAGACCTTTCGATACAAGACCTTTCGATACAAGACCCCCCCTTTATCCCTTTATTAAAATTCTGAAGCCGCCGAAGGTGGCCGTAATAATTGTTTGCCTCCCTCGATTATTGTTTGCCTCCCTCGATTATTGTTTGCCTCCCTCGATTATTGTTGCCACTTCGATACAAGACCTTTCGATACAAGACCTTTCGATACAAGATCTTTCGATACAAGACCCCCCCTTTATCCCTTTATTAAAATTCTGAAGCCGCCGAAGGTGGCCGTAATCATTGTTTGCCTCCCTCGATTATTGTTTCCTCCCTCGATTATTGTTTGCCTCCCTCGATTATTGTTGCCACTTCGATACAAGACCTTTCGATACAAGACCTTTCGATACAAGACCCCCCCTTTATCCCTTTATTAAAATTCTGAAGCCGCCGAAGGTGGCCGTAATAATTGTTTGCCTCCCTCGATTATTGTTTCCTCCCTCGATTATTGTTTGCCTCCCTCGATTATTGTTGCCACTTCGATACAAGACCTTTCGATACAAGACCTTTCGATACAAGACCCCCCCTTTATCCCTTTATTAAAATTCTGAAGCCGCCGAAGGTGGCCGTAATAATTGTTTGCCTCCCTCGATTATTGTTTTCTCCCTCGATTATTGTTTGCCTCCCTCGATTATTGTTGCCACTTCGATACAAGACCTTTCGATACAAGACCTTTCGATACAAGACCTTTCGATACAAGACCCCCCCTTTATCCCTTTATTAAAATTCTGAAGCCGCCGAAGGTGGCCGTAATAATTGTTTGCCTCCCTCGATTATTGTTTCCTCCCTCGATTATTGTTTGCCTCCTTCGATTATTGTTGTAGAATGCATTAATAAATGGAGTAGAATATGATACAGATTAGAGTAGAATGCACTACTAAATGCAGTAGAACTCATTAAAACAAGGTAATTTCCTCGATTATTGTTCGCCTCCCTAGATTATTGTTTGCCTCCCTCGATTATTGTTTCCTCCCTCGATTATTGTTTGCCTCCCTCGATTATTGTTTGCCTCACTCGATTATTGTTGCCACTTCGATACAAGACCTTTCGATACAAGACCTTTCGATACAAGACCCCCCCTTTATCCCTTTATTAAAATTCTGAAGCCGCCGAAGGTGGCCGTAATAATTGTTTGCCTCCCTCGATTATTGTTTTCTCCCTCGATTATTGTTTGCCTCCCTCGATTATTGTTGCCACTTCGATACAAGACCTTTCGATACAAGACCTTTCGATACAAGACCCCCCCTTTATCCCTTTATTAAAATTCTGAAGCCGCCGAAGGTGGCCGTAATAATTGTTTGCCTCCCTCGATTATTGTTTCCTCCCTCGATTATTGTTTGCCTCCCTCGATTATTGTTGCCACTTCGATACAAGACCTTTCGATACAAGACCTTTCGATACAAGACCCCCCCTTTATCCCTTTATTAAAATTCTGAAGCCGCCGAAGGTGGCCGTAATAATTGTTTGCCTCCCTCGATTATTGTTTCCTCCCTCGATTATTGTTTGCCTCCCTCGATTATTGTTGCCACTTCGATACAAGACCTTTCGATAAAAGACCTTTCGATACAAGACCCCCCCTTTATCCCTTTATTAAAATTCTGAAGCCGCCGAAGGTGGCCGTAATAATTGTTTGCCTCCCTCGATTATTGTTTCCTCCCTCGATTATTGTTTGCCTCCCTCGATTATTGTTGCCACTTCGATACAAGACCTTTCGATAAAAGACCTTTCGATACAAGACCTTTCGATACAAGACCCCCCCTTTATCCCTTTATTAAAATTCTGAAGCCGCCGAAGGTGGCCGTAATAATTGTTTGCCTCCCTCGATTATTGTTTCCTCCCTCGATTATTGTTTGCCTCCTTCGATTATTGTTGTAGAATGCATTAATAAATGGAGTAGAATATGATACAGATTAGAGTAGAATGCACTACTAAATGCAGTAGAACTCATTAGAACAAGGTAATTTCCTCGATTATTGTTCGCCTCCCTAGATTATTGTTTGCCTCCCTCGATTATTGTTTCCTCCCTCGATTATTGTTTGCCTCCCTCGATTATTGTTGCCACTTCGATACAAGACCTTTCGATACAAGACCTTTCGATACAAGACCCCCCCTTTATCCCTTTATTAAAATTCTGAAGCCGCCGAAGGTGGCCGTAATAATTGTTTGCCTCCCTCGATTATTGTTTCCTCCCTCGATTATTGTTTGCCTCCCTCGATTATTGTTGTAGAATGCATTAATAAATGGGGTAGAATATGACACAGATTAGAGTAGAATGCACTACTAAATGCAGTAGAACTCATTAGAACAAGGTAATTTCCTCGATTATTGTTCGCCTCCCTAGATTATTGTTGTCACTTCGATACAAGACCCCCCCCCCACTGTGTCCCTTTATAATCGAGGGAGGTGAACGATCACGGCCGCCTTCGGCGGCCGTGATCATTCAACTCCCTCGATTATTGTTCGCCTCCCTCAATTAGGCTTTATGGGCTTCTTTTTAGGGATTAGTGTTTAGGTGTTATTTTTAGGGTTTATGGTGGATTATATTATTCACTACAGTATAATCGATTATTAAACAAAGTACAATGTAATTTATAAATAGAGTACAAGTAAAAATTGAGGAGACTGTGTTTATAAATAGTGCAGAATACATTACTAACTGGTGTAGAATGCATAAAGATAGTACAAAGAACAAATCCATTTTTCAGATTTCAATCTCACTACAGCAAATTCATATTTTAGAACATTCTCTCCTGATGAATTTCAAATACAAATTCAATACATTCTCTCCTGATGAATTTCAAATACAAATTCAATACATTTCAAATGCTCTATCCTTGTTTCAGAACATTAAGCTCAATAGATGCATTCTCTCTTGCCCTTCTAAGAACTTCTTTTCTCACCTCGTTCATCTCTGTCATGATGATAGCAGAACAATATTTCACTCTAAGGATCTTCAACATATCAACATCCTGTTTGAAAAATAAAATAAATATTTCAGAAATAGTATTGACCATAATCAATCATATTTATTGTTTAATTACTCTTTCTCATTACATTTCTTGAATCTGCATTTTTTGAACAAAGCAAACACTGCAACTTACATGTAGATACAAGCATCACATTAGCAAAATCTTTCAAAGTCATTAATTATCAAATAACTGTGATTTTTACTAAAGTTCCCTAACATAGATTCTATGTTTCACTGATAATTCACAAAAACATACACAGATGGCAACACAACTTGCAAAACACAATTAATATTAATATACTACTTAGAAGTCCCAATTTAGGACAGAACTTGAATTTAGGAAATAACTGTGTTGAGTAAATTTTGAACAAATTAAACACTGCAGATTACATTTTGATACAATCATCACAGTAGCGACAAATCACAGTAGAATATAGGTTCCATGTTTTAGTGAACAACATTCAGAATTCACAATTCACAATTCAAACAGGATTGAAGAGGAAATAGAGGTGAATGAGATTGAAGATTACCTTGTTTTTTCTGAATCCGCATTCCCACTTCTCATCACCCTTATATGTTTCCATGTGCCTCATGCAGTACACACCACAGTCATTGTTGTTATCCTTGAAGCGCCATGCCATTTTCAGATTGGTTTGCTTGAAGTTGACTACTTGCTTGTTCAGCTTCTTTTTCTTCAAGATTAGGTAGGTAGCAAACTTGAATTGCTGTACAATCAGAGCATTCATTCAGTTCTTATTAATAACAATCCACTATTCTGACATAAGAATCAGAGTAGACTACATCAAAATTCAGTGTAGAATATGTTCAAATACTGTGTAGATTCACATTTTTACATTATAATTCACTGAATGCATACTAATTAAACATTGACTAAATTCTATTGATCATAATTAAGTCAGTGTAGATTGCATTCAATAATTAAGTGTAGAATCTGTACCAGATCAATGCTGATATCCCCATAACGATCCAAGCACTTCATATTCCCCGGGAGTGGCTTGTTGTCTATAATTTCAACCATCTCCTTCTGGAAATTGAAGCACAAGGTCCAGAAATGTGCATTCTCTATCACAGCAAAGAATATCTGTACAATCAAATATTCAAAATCATTAGTATGTGGTTTCAAACTTCAGTACAAAACGTCTATTAAGGTCTACTTACCATGTCAGCATCTTCAATGTCTAGATTCCCATTGCATCTCAGCTCATCATCTATGATTTTCTCAAAACACTTTTGGTTTTCATCATCACTCTCCTTTGGACAAGCAATCATTTGCTGTTTTTGTGAATTTAATTAGATATGCGTCTAATTACAGATGCAGCTGTAGTGAAGAAAACTCGTTTAACACTGATTTGGCAAAAAAATGATTACGGTCTACTTACAGATGCAGCTGTAGTGAAGAAAACTCGTTTAACTTCCCCTGGTGCTCTTCTCATATTTTGATTGTTAAGCTTCAGGCACCATATGTCGATTATGTTGCTGACCACCCATGTTTCAGGCAGGAGGGTTTCAAAATCGTTTCGGTATGCATACCGACTCCTCCCTCTAAATAGGAGCTCCCTATGTTTATTGTTTTCAATCAAACATACTAATCAGATTACAAAATAATCATTCAAGTCACAGACACAAAAACACAGCAGATTTAATTACTTTTTACTGTAGAATTCATAACAAATCAGAGTAGACACAAAAACACAGCAGATTTAATTACTTTTTACTGTAGAATTCATAACAAATCAGAGTAGACACAAAAACACAGCAGATTTAACAGAGTTCATGCCTTCTAATTTCAAATACAAACTCAGTTGAAGATCAAATAGACTTAGGTGATTATTTTCAGATTTTTCACAGTAGAGAATGAGATGCATACCCCTTGGTTTTGTCGTTCATTGGCAGAAATGCATAATCTGCAACGAATTGCTCTTTCTTGCTTATGCGATTGGCATCGGTCAATGTTCCCCTCCAGAACGGAGACCTCAGTTTGAGTGGGAGGTTCTTGAACATTCGAGTCTTCGTTTTTCGGACCATCACATCTGGGGAATCGTCCTCTGACTCATGCAAGCACCTGTTTTCAAGAGTAAAAACAATAAATCAGTTATTTAATGTAAATCATGTTTATATTCTAAAAACTTTTGATAAAATATATATTAGAACTTACTGAATGAATTCTGTCTCACTCATTCCCCTTTCTGTGACGACCATATATCTGTTTTCGTTGTCCTCCACAAGTAGGCCGCCATCTTGGCTTTCAGAATCAACTCCTGGAATTCCGAGGTTGAATGAAGGGCAGCTGGGATCCTTTTCCTTCCTGTTCTTCGCTTTCAGCAATAAGAAGGCCTTCTCTATTTCTTCCACAGCAGCAATGAATTCATCATCATAATACACTTCATCAGTTGTTGGCTCTATGGCAACATTGAAGGTCTTGTTCTGTGAAGACTGGATTGGATCCTTCTCTTTCTCAATCCCCTCCTCCTGTTGAACTTCCTTCTCCTGTTCAACCACCTTCTCCTTACCATCATCGTCCTCATCAACCACTGCCTGCTGCTCTTCTGCATTTTCATCATTTTTCATCATGCTCTTGACCAAGGCATTTTGAAGGATGGTTGCCATCAAGTCTGCTTTGCCCATCTCTGTCAAAACAGTTAAACATTGAGTGACTCCTTCAGCAATCTTCCTAAGACCCCCACTCAATTCTGCTGTAGGAGTTTTCGGTTGTTTCGGTTGAGCAGCAGCAACATCTGCAGGGATTTCTTGCGCAGCAGCAGCATTATCTTGTGAGGCAACTTGTTGAGGGCCATCAGAAGCATCCAATGGAGCAGCAGCAGCATTATCTTGGGGACCATCCAATGGAGCAGCATCAGCATTTTGTTGAAGATCAGCATCAACATTAATTTCTTGTCGGGCAACTGCTGGTTGAACGACTTCTGGTTCCCCAACTGGCCTTGTCAGCCTCTCCACTACTTTCCCAACGCCAAACCTCTTTG
Source organism: Euphrasia confusa (assembly GCA_954870475.1). Taxonomy (NCBI): domain Eukaryota; kingdom Viridiplantae; phylum Streptophyta; class Magnoliopsida; order Lamiales; family Orobanchaceae; genus Euphrasia; species Euphrasia confusa. The sequence goes on along the minus strand of OX940949.1, from coordinate 47,043,640 downwards.
GTCCAGTTTTAGTTTCCCGCTTGATCCTGGCAGCTATATTTTTGCCATTCCAGCTTCTGCAGACTGGGAATTGTCTTTGGACAGTCCTCGACATAAACACCATTCGGTCCAAATAGCAGAGCTGAAAAAAAAGAATGTACATTGCATTAACAAAGTAAGTAGGATTATATGTAAAAGAAAGTAGGTTTATAGTGTTCATATCTGTTTACCATCAGAAATGTCACTGGCCCAGTGAAGTAGTAATTTCTACCCTCTTTAAACAATCTTGCAGCTGTGACGAGGGATTCAATTGTGTAGCTACACCAATCCAAATTTTTGATTTCTGAAACATCTCTCACAGCACGCAAGATGTTGAAGTTTGGGTAGTTATCTTGCTTCCCTTTCAGCAAGGTGCTAACTACTAAGACAACAAAATCGCGTTTGAAGTCATCTCCATGTGCAGTAGTTCCTTTCAATCGTTCACACATCTTTGCTGGTGAAGGACCACCTGTGTTATTGACATAAAATTCAATCAGTTAATTGAATTTAGAATCATTAAATGTGTAGTGGAAGTGCAAATTATAATTCATACCAGTAGTATTTCCCCATCTTCTCCTCCAATCCTCTAAAAATGTCGTGAATCCATCATCAATATCATCACATTTCAGGCCTGCGTCATAAAAAGTATATTTTCAGTTACAATTATATCAATAATATCAATAATATGATTAAGATTATAGTGCAGTAATTTCTTACCTGTGGATTCTTCGACCAGCTTGTTTCCTTTTGGAAGATCAAAGATTGACACCACATCATCTTCTGTAATATCAATGTCTCCGTTCTGGAGAATGATACGACAGGTAAGGTAGTCAAAACTCTCCATTATAAAATGTAACAAGCTGAACTTGTTTTGACTGATGTCCAGATTCAGAAAACCTCCAAAGCCGATATCTCGCACAGCCTGTTTCTGATCTTCATTCATCACTTTAACCAAGCTTGATACGTGGTTTGGTGACATACGACAGGGGAATTTAGTTTTTGCTTCATCCTCCTCATCCTCCTCAGCTTTCCCTTTTCCCTTGTCGATTTTTGCCTTTTTCCTCTTTCCCAGAAGCAACTCTGGATCATCTTTCTCAGAAGCACCTCTTTTTGTAGTATTCTGCTTCTCAGCAGCTGCTTCTTTCTCCACCATCTCAGCAGCTTCTTTCTTTTCTTTCTTGTTTAGTGCTGCTTGTTTCACAGCTAATTTCTCCTTCTCAGCAGCTGCTTCTTTCTCCACCTCCTTCTCAGCTGCTTTCTTTTTGTCTTTCTCAGCTTCCTGCTAAGTTTTTTAAACAAGAGATATTTTAGTTACATGACACAAAATAATATAAGAATAGAGGAGAGTACATCATAATTCAGTGTAGAATATGTTCAATTACAGTGCAGATTCACATTTTTACATTATACTTCACTTAATCCATATTAATTACATGACACAAAATAATATAAGAATCAGAGCAGAGTACATCACAATTCAGTGTAGAATATGTTCAATTACAGTGTAGATTCACATTTTTACATTATACTTCACTTAATCCATATTAATTACATGACACAAAATAATATAAGAATCAGAGCAGAGTACATCACAATTCAGTGTAGAATATGTTCAATTACAGTGTAGATTCACATTTTTACATTATACTTCACTTAATCCATATTAATTACATGACACAAAATAATATAAGAATCAGAGCAGATTACATCACAATTCAGTGTAGAATATGTTCAATTACAGTGTAGATTCACATTTTTACATTATAATTCAGTAAATACATACTTATTAAACATTGATTGAATGAATTATATTGATCCTAATGAAAAAATAACATGTATTGATCCTAAATACAAAATGCACGATGAATAATGATATATTAACATATAAGTCAAAGTATAATATTACCTTCTCTATGTTTTCTTTCTGTTTCTGAGCAGCTTCATTTTCCTCTTTTTTCTTTTTCAAAGCTGCTTGTTTCACAGCTTTTTTCTCAATCTCCTTTTTCTCTGCTCCTTTATCCTTCTCCTTCTCCTTCTTTTCTTTTATATCTTTGGGAGCTTCCTTCTTTTGCTGCAATTATGAACAATGAATATTTATTATTGAAATAAGCAAAAAATAATGTCAACTGAAACCATATTAATCAGAGCAGAGTACATCACAATTCAGTGTAGAATCTGTTCAATTACTGTGTACCTCTTGCTTCTCAGCAGCTTCTTTTTCCATCTCCTGCTTCTCAGCAGCTTTTTTCCTCTTCTCCATGCTTTCCTTTACAACTTTGAGTGCTGCTTCTCTCTCCTTCTTCTTCTTTTCTTTTTCAACTTTCTCAGCTTCCTGCTAAGTATTTTAAAACAAGAGATATTTTAGTATTTTATGCAAAAATAGAAGAACCAACACATTTGAATTATAAATTGAAACTTTAACATATCAGTCAAAGTAGAATATTACCTTCTCTATCTTTTCTTTCTGCTTCTCAGCAGCTTCTTTTTCCTTCTCCTTTTTTTCTTTTTTCTGTTTCTCTGCTTCTTCTTTGTCCTTCTTCTTGTTTTCTTTTTCAACAACTTTCTCCTTCTCCTTCGTAGTAGCTTCTTTATCATCTGCTCTCTTCTTTTGCTGCAATTATAAGCCAGAGATATTAGTATGTTATAATGAAATAATAGAGGAGAATGCATTCACTATGTCTAGGATTTTACCTTTTTCCTTTTAGGTTCAGCTGCTGCAACCTCATTTACAGCTTCCCTCCTTGGGCTCCTTCTGATCTTTAAACCTTTAGGTTGAGCTTCAGGTTCTTGCTGTTGGGCTCCTTCTGTTTCCTGTTTTATTCATAACGCATAAAGCATTAGTATGTTATAATGAAATAAGAAAAAAGAATTCAATCCAAAAAGCATAAAATGTACGATGTATAATGATATATTAATAACATATTTACCATGTTAGAACTTCTTCCAGTTGTTTGGACTGGTTCAGTTTCTTTCTCTTTTTGAGGGACGAAAAGAACCATAGCCCGCTCCTCTCCAGTTTGTCGCACATCCTCTGGGGCTTGTGCTTTCTTTTTAATCCATATCGCATCAAACAAACATTAGTATGTAATAATGAAATAATAGAGGAGAAAACTTCTGGAGTAGTCGTAGTAGTATTTAGTGAATATTACAAACCTTTTCTTGTTCAGGAGTGAAATTTAATTTCCTCCTCGGGCTTGCTGTACTAGAACTAACTGTTGTTTTCTTCTTTCCCCTTGTTTTATGAACTAACTGCTTCTTCATTTCCTAAAAAGTATAAAAACAGAATAATTATTTTTTGTACATAATTAATCCTCCCCACACCCCTTACATTCAATTAAGGGTTGACCTTTCTTTTTGTGCTCTGTATGATTTTCACCCGTTGACCATTGATTATTGCACGAACTGATGGTATTTTCCCCATATTCTGTTTTAATAGTGGTTTTCTATTATGTTAGTATTAACATACCAAATACAACAGTATTGTTCTACTGATTCAAATTCCATATCACATACACAGAAACATAGGAGATTGATTTACTTTTCAAAGTAGAAGTCATAACAAATCAGAGTAGACCCTAACAACATATCAAACCAAACACACAAGTTCAGAAATCACAGTAGAGTCGACTCTGTTGAATCAGCTTTGAACAAATCAAACACAAGAAACAGGTTGTATTGTTTTCAATCAAACACACTAATTAGAAGTCTCAGAAAACCATAGTAGAACTAGCAGGCTTTGTATTTTTTTCAACTCAAATTTGAAAACAGTAAAAAATCATAGTACAAGTAGCTGGTTTTCTATTATGTTAGTATTAAGATACAGTGTGTTAATCAACATACCAAATACAACATACACATTACCGAGTCCCTAAAAACAGAGGAGATTCACACTACAATCTAGCATATGAACATAGAAGATAGCATCACAGAAGATATCATCACAAAATACACATATAATCATAGAAGGTGGCATCACAAAGTAGTAATGAACACAGTCAATAACAGTGAATGCAAATAACTGAAAAGGTTCCAAATAGAACAAACACAAATACAGAACACACACACATACACAACAAACAGTAAATTGTAATTTTCATTTTACAGCTTTTGCTAACTTTTGTATTTTCACAATAATCAAAGTTGAAGTCATAACAAATCACAGTAATGAAAGTAGCTGGTTTTTATTTATTTGCAGTCAATCATACTCTGATTAGAGTAGATACTACCGAATATATGAAAACTGAACAGCTTTAAACTGAACAACTATAAGGCTTCCTAATATGCAAACTGAAATTTATACTTACCAAATCCAGCACACAAGTGTAGACTCTAACAACATATCAAACCTAACAACATATCAAACCTAACACACAAGTTCAGAAGTTACAGTTGATTCAGTTTCTAACTTCTCAATGATGAACAGAGTTTGTGATTATTTGTTTAATCAACAAACACACACATACAGACAAACTTTATGATTCCAATTAATCCCAAAATAGAGTAGAACTATAAGGCTCATTATCAGTCAAACAAACTCATTAGAATTCTAAATAACAGAGGAGATTTTTTCCAAACTCACAGTACAATGTAGCATACAACTCATTTCAATAATTCCCAATTATTGAAGATACAAGCATCTAGGGTTTCAAATTGTGATGAAAACATCACAGTTTTACTGAGATGAATTTTTTTTATAGAATACACAGTACTTACTTTCAACATGCAACATGAAATTAGAAAAATTAGGGTTCGTAATTACCTTTTACTTGTTCAGGAATTGTTGTTGTTGCTGGTACTTCGTTTTCTCTTCTCCACGGTGCTCCGGCGAGATTTCGAAGTTCGGTGGTACCGTTGGTGGTTACGGTGGTGTTGTTGATGGTTGTTGATGGTTTTTTTGTTGTCGTGGGGGTGGGAAGAGCTTGTGTCGTCGGCGGACGTGGATTTACGGTGGTGCGAACGTGCGGCGGACGTTGGTGCGGAGCAGCGGTGGCGTGCCGGTGATGGTGTCGGTTTTTGCTTCTGCGCGCAGTTGTGAGAAGAGAGAAAGAATAGAGCCCGTTTCGTTTCGTGGTTTCGTGCTTGTGTGAGTATAGGGCCAATTTTTTGGGCCAAAAATGTTTTTATATTTTGGGCCGGGGACCATGTAGATAGTTGGACCCCTAGCCCATGGTATAGGATCTCTGTTTTACGTATATTTAAAACTAAAAATTATATTATATAATAAAAATAGCTTCTTTGAAAAATATTTAAATATCTTAATTAATCGCACGCACGCACAAAAGAATGGACAATTAAGGAAAATTAGAGTTGGTGGTATATACACAGCCATATATGCATGTTTAAAAATATGTCAAGGTATTATATAACTTGATGAAATTACTATTTATTACATGATATTGTGATTAGTGTCATTTCAGAATATATTCATTAAATATATAAATATTTATATTCAAAATTAACAAAAAAAATTATAATTGACCTGAATTTATCTGAATTTTTTTCGTGAGTAGCAACACAAAGTCTCTCAATATGGTTATTGTCAAATTCTTTTCATACGTGATATATAGAAACACTGGCCTCTTTAGATTTTGAAAAGTCATCTTCAACTATTCGTGACTACTACAATCTTTTCTAAAAACATAGCTCATGTGAAAATACGTCTTCATGATTATAAGTGCTATATACTCCATGTTTATTTGTAGAGCTATTAACTACATTTTCATCATTGTACTAAGTACAATGTAATTCTCTAAAAAGACAATCACAATTAAATCAAACTTCACACATTAGTAAACTCTTGAATATCATATTCTTGCATGCATGTTACATGAATACATTTTTATGTCATTTGGTTCTAAGCAATTAATATTATAAAAAATAGTTGTTATTTTATGTTATTTAAAATAAACATAAAATTGTTGAGTGTGAAGGTCAAATTCACGCCGGAACGACGAGTAAGGTCGAAGGAGGAAACGGCGGTCGCCGGAGAAGAATCGGCGACCGCGAGCTGAAAATGGCGGGCGCTATTTGGGTTTCGGCGGGCGCCGAAACCGGGTGAAAACGGAGATAGCTACTGCCAAGGATCGGGACGTTTGGCGGGCGCCAAACGGGCTCCGGCGGTCGCCGAATGTTTTCGGCGGTCGCCAAAGACAAAACGGCGGTCGCCGTTTTGCGGTGTACTGCCAACGGGATTTTTTCTTCTCCTCCAAGTTTCCCTCCCCTATAAATAAACCCTGTGCGTGTAAAAAATAGGGTTAACACCTCCTAAAGCCTAGAATCGAATTATAGCATTACAAAGCCTTGTAATCGAGCTCTATAATTATTCTAGTGGAATTATCGCAGCGGCAAGAAGTGGACGTAGCCCTCGTTAACGAGTGAACCACTATAATCTCGTGTCTCTTTTAATTTCCGTATTTTCGTTCTTTGTGTTCGTGTGCTTTTCAGGAGGGGAATTCGGACGCGAATTATTCCCAACAACTGGTATCAGGGCGCTAGGGCTTTAGCGATCGGGGAAAAGCGATGACGGACACCACCACTTCGCTCGGGGTTACGAAGTTTGACGGAAACAACTATGGACACTGGAAGATGCAGATCGAGGACTACCTTTATGGGAAAAAGCTCGGAATTCCTTTGAAGGGTAGACCGGAGAAGATCAAGGATGACGAGGAATGGGAAAGCCTCGACAGGCAGGTGTTGGGATTGATACGTTTGTCTCTAGCTTCAAACGTATCATTCAACGTGCGCTCGATTACCACTACCAAGGATTTGATGGCTTCCCTATCAAACATGTACGAGCAACCTTCAGCGAACAACAAGGTGTATCTCATGAAGCAGTTGTTCAACCTGAAGATGTCGGACAATGCAAACGCAGCCAACCACATAAACGAGCTGAATTCCATCTTGGACAAGTTGAAGGGAGTCGGGGTAAACTTCGATGATGAAATTTACGCCTTGATCCTACTTGCGTCTCTACCGGATAGTTGGGAGCCCATGAGGGCAGCTGTTAGCAACTCTATGGGGAAGGAGAATCTGCAGTTCTCCGAAGTTAGAGATAAAATCCTAGCCGAAGAAATCCGAAGAAAGGATTTCAAGGGAAAGCCTTCCAGTTCAGCCTTGAGTGTGGAGAACCGGGGGAGAAACTCGGGTAGGAACGCTAACAGGAACAGAGGGAGATCCAAGTCTAAGAATGGAAGAGATAGCTCGAAGTCCGAGGATAATGAGTGTTGGAATTGTGGGAAGACGGGGCACTTCAAGAGGGATTGTCGCTCTCGGGGGAAGAGTGACAACAAGAAGAAGGGAACCGCCAATGCGGTGACACAAGAGGATGACGACGATGGGGACGTTCTTCTCTTATCGGTCGACTCACCGATCGATTCCTGGGTGCTGGACTCAGGGCCTTCTTTCCATACTACTGCACAGCGAGAGGTAATGCTGAATTATGTCTCGGGTGACTATTGAAAGGTTTTTCTTGTAGATGACGAGCCACTCGATGTAGTCGGGATGGGAGATATCAACCTGAAGATGTCAAATGGGCAAACTTGGAAGATTTCCAAGGTCATACATGTGCCGGGGTTGAAAAGGAACCTGATTTCGGTGGGCCAGCTTGACAGTGATGGTCACCGGGTGTCATTTGGAGATGGGTCGTGGAAAGTTTCGAGGAATGCCATGACCATAGCTCGAGGTCATAAGACGGGCACACTTTACATGACGACGAGCGTGAGGGACTCGGCTGGTGTTGTTGATAACACCAAGAAGACCGAGCTATGGCATTGCAGGCTGGGGCACATGAGTGAGAAGGGGATGGAGATCATGGCAAAGAACGGGCTGCTGCCCAAACTCAAGGCGATTGAGTCTCACGTGTGCGAGAGCTGCATTCTTGAAAAGCAGAAACGAGTGAGTTTTTCCAAAGATGGAAGGGAGCCCAAGGCGGAGAAGTTGGAACTAGTACACACGGATGTTTGGGGACCAGCTCCCGTCGCCTCACTCGGAGGATCACTCTACTTTGTTACCTTCATCGATGACTCCACAAGGAAGGTATGGGTGTACTTCATGAAAAATAAGAGTGACGTGTTCTCTGTTTTCAGGAAATGGAAAGCCGAGGTTGAGAATGAAACAAATCTCAAGGTGAAGTGTTTGAGGTCCGACAACGGTGGTGAGTACGTTGACGCCGACTTCAAACAGTTTTGTGTCGAGAGTGGGATCAAGATGGTGAAGACTATTCCGGGGACCCCACAACAGAACGGAATAGCGGAGCGAATGAACATGACGCTAAATGAGAAGGCCCGGAGTATGCGGTTACACTCGGGGATGCCTAAGATGTTTTGGGCATATGCCATCGACATGGCGGCTCATTTAATCAACAGAGCACCGTCGGTTCCTTTGGAATATCGGATTCCTGAGGAGGTTTGGAGTGGGAAGAAGCTGAATCTGTCCTACTTAAGGGTGTTCGGGTGTCTGGCGTATGTCCATATCGACGAAGCTGCTCGTAGCAAGCTTGATCCTAAATCCAAGAAGTGCTTCTTCCTTGGATATGGCGGCACGGAGTTCGGGTACCGATTTTGGAATGCCGAAAATCATAAGGTGATCCGAAACAGAAATGTGATCTTCAACGAGGCGGTCTTGTACAAGGGTAAAGACGAGGTTGTTGAAGAGAGCATTGATCCCGTGAGAGACACGGAGGAGGTTCCGGTGGAGGTCGTGGAGACCGAGAAGATCGAGGAGGACAACACGAGCAGCGAGGATGAGCAAGATGAGAATGCTCATCCCAACATCGATCCAGTCACACCGAAGCCGTGGAGGTCGACTAGGGTAAGAAGACCTCCCCATAAATTTTCACTATCCCTTAACTATATCTTGTTGACTGATAGGGGTGAGCCGGAGAGCTACACCGAGGCTATACAAGCGAGGGATTCGATCAAGTGGGAGTCTGCCATGAAAGAAGAAATGAGCTCATTGATGTCGAATCAGACTTGGGAACTAGCCGAGCTTCCGAAGGAGAAGAAGGCTTTGCACAATAAATGGGTCTTCCGGGCAAAGGAAGAACATGATGGAAGCGTTCGGTACAAGGCGAGATTAGTGGTGAAAGGATTCCAGCAGAAGGAAGGGATCTACTACACGGAGATATTTGCTCCGGTAGTCAAGATGGTAACCATCCGGGTGGTGCTTAGCTTGGTGGCAAAGGAGAACTTACATCTTCAGCAAATGGATGTAAAGACCGCATTTCTTCACGGGGATGTAGATGAAGAAATCTACATGAAGCAACCGGAGGGTTTTGAAGTCCGAGGCAAGGAGAAGCTAGTGTGTAAGCTTCAAAAGAGCTTGTATGGGTTGAAGCAAGCTCCGAGGCAGTGGTACAAGAAGTTCGACATGTTCATGAAGCGAGTCGAGTTCACGCGGTGCGAGGCGGATCACTGCTGCTATTTCAAGAGTCTTGGAAGAGGTACCTACATAATATTGCTCCTTTATGTAGATGATATGTTGATAGTCGGGGCGAGTTTGGCGGAGATCGACAAACTCAAGAAGAGTCTATCGAGGGAGTTCTCTATGAAGGATTTGGGTGCTGCCAAACAAATCCTGGGGATGAGAATCACGAGGAGCAAGGATGGTCTTGAGTTGTCTCAAGAGGAATACCTGAAGAAGGTACTAGCACGGTTTAGCATGGAGGATGCGAAACCCGTGGACACTCCTTTGGCTAGTCACTTCCGTTTGTCAAAGGAGGACTCGCCAACGAGCGAGAAGGAGATGGAGCATATGGATAAGGTCCCTTAAGCCTCTGCGATTGGGAGCCTTATGTATGCTATGGTGTGCACGAGGCCTGACATTGCCCATGCAGTGGGGGTAGTTAGCCGATTTATGAGTAATCCGGGGAAGCAACATTGGGAAGCCGTCAAGTGGATCTTTCGATACTTGAGAGGGACTTCCGGTTTTGTTTTGAGGTTCCGAAAATCAGATATGGGGTTACTCGGGTTCGTGGACGCAGATAACGGGGGTGACGTGGATAGTAGGAAGAGCACTACTGGGTACGTGTACACTTTCGGGGGTACCGCGATAAGCTGGGTGTCGAGGTTACAGAAGATCGTAGCATTGTCGAGTTGCGAGGCGGAGTACGTCGCTGTGACGGAAGCCGCGAAGGAAATGATGTGGCTACAGGCATTTCTGCTAGAGCTGAGGCAAGATCACTCGGGGAGTATCTTGTATTCCGACAGTCAAAGCGCCATTCACTTGGCGAAGAATCCGGTGTACCATGCTCGAACGAAGCATATCCAGTTGAGATATCACTTCATTCGATCAGCCTTGGAGGAAGGCGTCTTAGTGTTGGAGAAGATTCTTGGGAGTAAGAATCCGGCCGACATGTTTACGAAGGTGGTGCCGTGCGAGAAGTTGAGGTTGTGTTCAACCTCGGTTGGTCTTCTGGGATGAGGACCAGGGACGCCGCTGCAATGGGAAGAGAAGATAGGGGTCGTGAATTAGCTTCAAGTGGGAGATTGTTGAGTGTGAAGGTCAAATTCACGCCGGAACGACGAGTAAGGTCGAAGGAGGAAACGGCGGTCGCCGGAGAAGAATCGGCAACCGCGGGCTGAAAATGGCGGGCGCCATTTGGGTTTCGGCGGGCGCCGAAACCGGGTGAAAACGGAGATAGCTACTGCCAAGGATCGGGACGTTTGGCGGGCGCCAAACGGGCTCCGGCGGTCGCCGAATGTTTTCGGCGGTCGCCAAAGACAAAACGGCGGTCGCCGTTTTGCGGTGTACTGCCAGCGGGATTTTTTCTTCTCCTCCAAGTTTCCCTCCCCTATAAATAAACCCTGTGCGTGTAAAAAATAGGGTTAACACCTCCTAAAGCCTAGAATCGAATTATAGCATTACAAAGCCTTGTAATCGAGCTCTATAATTATTCTAGTGGAATTATCGCAGCGGCAAGAAGTGGACGTAGCCCTCGTTAACGGGTGAACCACTATAATCTCGTGTCTCTTTTAATTTTCGTATTTTCGTTCTTTGTGTTCGTGTGCTTTTCAGGAAGGGCATTCGGACGCGAATTATTCCCAACAAAAATATTCTATAAAACATTTAAAATGAGAAACTTAAAACTTTTGCTAACCAAAATAGATTTTAATATTTCATACTACACTTTACAATGACAAAGTACAATATAAATAAATAAATAATCATATGTAATATATATATATATATATATATATATATATATATATTTTATTTATTTATTTATTAGCCTATACATGTGTGACATGTAGTTGTAGGCTAGCTGTATTAATTTAACCAATGCATGCATCCTCAATTAGTTGGATATCTTTTTCATGGGAAATAAGTGCAACTTTTCAACATTTTGACATTCAGTTCATATAGTGTTATGCTGTACTAATTTAGCTTTTAATTAATTCACCATACAAAAGTCATGCTAGTTACCTAAGCTAATTGCATATTAATTATAACCCAATAATCATTTTCATCCATGTGAAAATTAAGCTTATACCAAATGCCCTGTAAATGTTACTCAGCTTTTTTATATTTTTTTATTTTTTTTAATTGTTTTTATTAATCAATAAATACCTAAAAAAATAAAAATAAAAGGTTACCATCAATAATTGAAAAAGTAGAATGCAATGTTGTCAATATAATTACAACCAAACACTTCCCCAACCACCACATTACCTTTATTTTTATTTTTATTTTATTATTTTATTATTTTTATTTGGATAAATTTTATTTCTACTTTTAATTTTTTTCTTTAATAATATATACACACAAAAAAAGTGTGTAGTTGAAACCTCATTAAATGAAGATAATGGCACTTGATGAGATATCAGATATGCATGTGGCCACATTTTGCTGCTAAAGGTCGACCTTCTCTTTCTTCCCTCGTCTAAGTATAATTTTTTCTTTCAATTTTTTTTAAAGGTTTTTTTATTAATATTTACATTATTAATACTCCATTTATTTATTTTTTCTGGAGTCATGATCATATGGGGACCTAACCTCATGTGATGTCATTTAAGATTTTGTCGGTATGATTATACACAATTAACAAAAATGTAAAAATATTTCCCCTCGAATCAAGACTATATAAATACGTGCGCTTTGCTCTTCAAAGAATGAATCAAAAACCCACAAGTTTTCCAATATTACACTTTTAACCCTTTGGGGGGTTTAATTTGTTTGTCATTTTATGATTTTATGACAATGGGGCTTCATTGTCAGGGTTTATTTCTCTTGGCTTTACTCTTATCATCCGCAGTGAATCTTTGCACCGCCAATGACAAGACTTTTGAGGTTGTCGGCACTGGCGAGTGTTCCGATTGCAACGACAATACTCACGCTTTTTCAGGTACGCACGCATGCATGCTATAGCTAGCTCCATGGATCGATCGATCAATGTTATGTATGTTTCTAGATTATTGGAGAATATATTCTTCAATAACGATATAATAACGATATGATGCTATGTTAGAAGTTGTATAATTTAAAAGTTGGGAACTATTTGAGAAATTAGATAACTTGACAATATTTATATTATAGTGGATCGAATATATTCTTCAATATACAACTGTGGTAATAATTGTACGCACACTTGTAGGTCTCGGCGTGAGCATCGAATGCAAGGTCGAAAACGGGGGCATGAAGATAGTCGGGTCGAGCCACCTCGACGAGCAAGGCAACTTCAGGGTCTCCCTGTCGAAAGACCTCGATCGGGAGTGCTATGCTCGGCTACACAGCTCGGCTTCCGTCCCTTGCCCGACTCACGACGGCCCTGAGGCCGGCAAGATCGTGTTCAAGTCGTCGAGCAAAGACGGGAAGCTCGTCACTTTCGTGCCGACGAAAAACATCCGGTTCTCGTCGGCCCTTTGCGCTTCAAAATTCTTTTGGAAGTATTTGAAGTTCCCTCCTCTCCCACCCCTCAAGCATTGGCATCACCCTTGGGTCCTCCCGCCTCTCCCCCCGCTCTACAAGCCTCCACCGGTTCCCGTTTACCAGCCGGAACCGCCGGTTTCCAAGCCGCTCCCTCCTCCGGCTCCCGTTTACGAGCCGGAGCCGCCGGTTTCCAAGCCGCTTCCTCCACCGACTCCCGTTTATAAGCCCAAGCCCAAGCCCAAGCCTGAATCTCCCGTGTACAAACCGAAGCCCAAGCCAGAGCCGAAGCCGAAACCGCCGACTCCGGTTTACAAGCCGAAACCGAAGCCAGAGCCGAAGCCAAAACCGCCAACTCCGGTTTATAAGCCGAAGCCGAAGCCGCCTAAGAAGCCAAAACCGCCCATAACAAAACCGCCGGTTTACAAGCCGCCGGTGTACAAGCCGCCGGTCTACAAGCCGCCGGTTTACAAGCCACCGGTGTACAAGCCGCCGGTTTACAAGCCGCCGGTTTACAAGCCGCCGGTGTACAAGCCGCCGGTGTACAAGCCGCCGGTGTACAAGCCGCCGGTTTACAAGCCGCCGGTTGTGAAGCCTCTCCCTCCGCCGGTTCCGCTATATCCGATTCCCCCGATAACGAAGAAGCCGCTACCACCGATTCCACCACTATATCCGATCCCTCCGATTACTAAAAAGCCTTGTCCGCCCCTCCCGAAGTACTTTCACCACCCAAAGTTTGGACACTTCCCACCTCTCCCACCATCCATTCCCCACCACGCCTGATCGAACCGTCGGAAGGTTGAAGGAGATCATCGTGTTAAGTTGTTATTTCAATTTTTATATATGTCCGAATAAGATATATACTACATATGTGAGTGACAGAGAGAGAGAGACAGTGAAAATTGATTATATTGATTTGGGTTGCATTGCTTTGCTTTGTTTGTAATATTTGTGTTTGAAATTAATCAAATGCTTGTAGATTTTTATTCATTTCCAAAAAACACTACTACTCTTTTGCTAGCTGGTAGCTATACTACATAAATAAATAAATAGTGAGTTGAATTTATAGTACGTGCTACTAAAACATGTGAATGAATCAATCAAATTTCATGACACATGATCATGCATGCATGGCTAATGGCTTGCTTCATCATCCGAATTCAGATTACCGAATAATAAACTTGTTTATAATAATAATAATAATAATAATAATAATAATTATAATAATAATAATACAAATTGAAATTTATTATAAGAAAAGGTCGATATGGGCTTAAGCTGTCTTACCAGTTCGGTCGACATGTATAATGTGATGATCCTCGACGGCGCGTTAGGCACCTATGATCTATTAATAGAGGATTCGACGGAGAAATCAATGGGAGATACGTAGTACATAATTTGGTCTTCGAATTGAATACGCGAGCGTGAAAAAATACTACGTTCTAAAAGAGGAATAAAAATCGAATTGCATCGATTATAATTACTTGTTTGTTTCACCACCCGCGTAAACAAAATACCCGATGCTGTGAGTGATACTTCTCCTGCATATGCTTAATTCATTCAGCTCAACAACCTAAGTCTTTAATTAATGTATATGTCCAGCCTGTATTTTTCAAATAAATATGTTTTCTTTTTAATATACCCAAAATAAGTGTCACATCTATAATCTATTTGATTCGGCTTATAAGCTCCTTAAAACAGATTATAAGTTGTTTAAGAGCTTAGAGCAACCTAGTAGTCATAAAATGACCATTGTCATTCCCAAAATTTGGCAAAAACAAAAAAAAACTATCAAAATTCTGGATTGAGGGGCCGTGCAGTGCACTTTTGCACTGCACAATAGCAAGTGCAATATCTCACCGTTAATTTATTAGAGTTATTTTTATACAGTTAAATTTTAAAGTCTTATACACTTAGACTTATCTTCATCTTCATCTCAACTAAAATTATAATTTAACGCAACTTATCTTCATCTCAATTAAAATTATAATTTAACGCAAACTGAAATTATTTTCTAAATATAAAAATTATAGAGTAATACTTATTATTTTTAATATTTTATAATATTATTTTACAAATTAATATTTTTTTATTATGGAATAAAATTTAAATAAGACCAAATATAACTTTTTAAATAATTTATATAAAAGTTGTACTTCAAATATATATAGATTTCTCTAAAATAATAATATAAAATATTAAAAATATATTTATATTATTTTATTTAAGTATTACTCTATAATTTTTTATATAAAAAATAATTTTAATTTGCTTTAGAAAATAATATTAGTTTGCGTTAAATTATAATGTTAATTGATATGAAGATGAAGATAGGTCTAAGAGCATCTCCAACCGATACCAAAAACCTATTTTGGAGTAAGGGAGATGCTCCAAGCGATACCAAAACATAAACCTATTATAGGTTTTAAGGTGGGACCCACAGAAAAAATACTTAAATTTACGTTTACCTTAAACTCAAACCAAAAACTTTATTATTTATAAAATGATCCTTTTTATATAAATTAATAAAAATAATCTATCTACATTTTTTTAGTTTCTTATTTAATATTTTTTATAATGTAATTTTTTTTAATAAACATATAATTAACAATTAAAATAAATTTTAATAAAAATAAAATAACCGTATGGGATATCACAATATTTTTTTATTATGTTTAAAATTTTAAATTAAAAATAATAACTATTAAATTTTTTTAATATCAAAAGTTACGAGGTTAAATTACAAATTTGTAAAGATTTTGGTTATTTATAAAAAATTGTATAAGAAGAATATTTTGAGAATATTCTTTTAAGTTTAAGTATTGGAATCTCGGTTGGAGTCAAATTACTGTAAACTTAAAATAAAACTTATATTTGAGTTTAAGTTTTTGTGTTCGGTTGGAGATGGCCTAAGTGTATAGGAATTTAAAATCTAACGGTAACACTAACGGTGAGATATTTGCACTGCACGGCCCCTCAATCCATTATTTAGATAGAAAAATGGCTAGAGCTAATTCTTGTCACCTCACACTAAACATAAATTAATGAATAAAATAGTAGTTTTTTGTTTATTATATTATTATTAATAATAAAATAATAATTAATTTTCAATAAATTTAATAATTTCACACACAAAGAAAATAATAAACGAAATTTATGTAAAAAAAATTATATTAATTTAATAAATTATTTTAGATTTTACTATTGTATATACTCCCTCTGTCCCAGAGCTATAGACACATGTGGTCAACGTTGACTTTTTTTGTCCGTCCAATACATATGATAAACGGTATACAAAAATTACGAAAAAATAACTAAAATAAAATTGAACTATTAAATTTTATTTTAGTATTTTTTTCATATTTTTTGTATACTATTTATCATATGTATTGGACGAACGAAAAAAGTCAACGTTGACCAACTTTGCCTATAGCTGTGGGACAGAGGGAGTATAATTTAAAATAATAATTAAATTTTTTATTTAACTTAATTTTTTTTTAAAAAATTATATTAAAAATATGTAAAAAAAAATATATATATTTTTTTAAAAGGCTCTATCTATTTTTATACTATTGAGTTACATTTTAAATATGGCAAATAACAAGAGCTATTTTTTTGCCAAAATGACAAATGATAAAGGTCATTTTGGCCAAATCGGGGTTGCTCTTATAAGTTCTTAAAATTTGTTTGGTAAAATTAAAAAAAAAAATCTTAAAAAAACTTGAAAATAAGCTATTTAAAAAAAGTAAGGGAGAAGTATTATTTTAAACAGCTTATATAAACTATTGTAACTAAATAATAAAAGAATAAAATACCCTTAAAATTATTATCTTTTATATATACAAAAATTCCAAATTTATTATTTAGTTAATATAATTATTTTTAATTATTTTTTTCATATATAACAATTTATTTTTGATAATTTTATTTATATATGAATCTTAAATTGCCAACCAAATTAACATTAAATTTATATATCAATTTTATCGATTTAACAAATTATTCATTAAATAAGCTCTTAAAACGAAACGAGCAAAAATCATTTTCTTACAAAATTTTAATAGTTAAAGTACAAACGAAAAAAATTGCATTAACTTTAAAAGGATAATTGATTGAATAGACCAATTAACATTTTTTTTATTCACAAATACCTTAATATAAATACTTGTAAAGCAAGTAAAGCGCGATTTTATTTTATTTTTGCAAGGAGAGACCGCCTCAGCGCCTATAAACATCATACTCCTAATTGATTATGAGATTTTAAATTCAACTTCTTTGAGGCATTATGTCAAACACCTTCTCTCGCTCATCCAAAAATTCGAAAATGTCTGCCGCCCGTTTGGGTGTCTGCCGTGAAATTCTTCTCCGGCTGCCGGCGGAGTCTTTACTGCGGTTCAGATCCGTCTGCAAGCAGTGGCGCGCCGTCATCGACGATCCGTGTTTTGCCAAGGATCACATAGACAATCAGCACTCGTCGTCGAACAACATCATTATCCGAAATTGGGTTGGTCCTCCTTTTTACCCCATTTATTACTTCAATTTAGAAGACCTTGAATTCCACAACGCCCAACAAACGATTCCGGTAACTCCCCTTCCACTCTCCCGCGGTGGATTGACACGTATACATTCTCTGCCTGTTTCCGCTTGCAATGGTCTGAATCTCTTTTTTACAAAGCACGAGAAGACCGCTGAAGTTAATTTGGAAATTTGGAACGCGTTGACGGGCGAGCGCCTTAAGCTGCCGGATCCTAATACTATTACTTTCAAAGTATTGGGTATTGGGCTCGGATATGATTGTGTTGCCGATGATTACAAAGTTGTGGTGATAGATTATGATGGGAAATATTCGAGACAAACTCATGTTTACAGCCTGAAATCGGATTCGTGGAGGATCGTTAGAGATTGCCCATATGAATTTGGGAGTCTGGATATTCAGCATGGTGTTTTTCTGAATGGATCATTGCATTGGGTATCATGTGATGGGATAATCATTGTTTTTGATGTTGCAACTGAAAACTACCGCCAACTGGCACTCCCCGTCTCACAAACGTCCCCAAAATCTATTCAGTTAGACGCTTTGGGCGGGTGCTTGTTTCTGAGTTGCATTCTTGAAGAGGGAAAGGAGCTAAATCTCCGCGAATATTTTGACGCATGGGTGATGAATGAATATGGAACAGAGGATTCATGGATCAAGTTGTTCTCCTTGAAGCAAAACTGTCATGGGTTTAGTGGAAATAATGTAAGGATTGTTGCTTATATGAAGAGTAAAAACCGGGTTCTTATGCAACATCAGAATCGTTTCATTTGGTTTGATGTTGAGAGCAATTCTATAAAGCTGGTTGACGTTCATGGCTTTTGCAGCAAGGACAAAATCGCTGCACAGATTTGTGTTGGAAGCCTCTTTAGGCTCCATGATAATTGTGGACGTGTTGCTTCTGAAATCAGAACAATGAAGAGGGGGGCCATAAAAAAGGCTGATACAAAGTATATACTATAACTACTCCTTCCACCAGTCCATCTATTTTACTATGTTTTTTTTTTTTTTTTGAAAGTTTGATTTTTTAATGGTCTCTTTAATTAATGAAGACATAATTTGTATAACACACTGTTATGCTATCGAGATCTCACATGGGAATGAACTATACTATATACTTGTTTCTAACAATTTGTATCTCACACTGTTAGACCTGAAATGTTTACTCTGAACTTGCAGGCTAACGTTCTGCGTAAGAGATTATGAACCAATTGCTCGTAGAAAAGCTTCTGAATTGCATGAAGATTGTTACAGTATAGACTCAAATTGGTTTCCTTATTCATGCCAAGGTGACGAAATTCAGACGACCTCATCCGATAAAGGCAGTGACTCCTTCATCCATTTGGATATATGTCGTGAAATATTCCTGCATTTGCCGGCAAAATCTCTGATCCGATTCCGAGCTGTGTGCAAGGCATATCGGGCCATCATCGATGAACCATGCTTTGTCAAAGCCCACACCAACCATCAAACCTTGGACAACACCATTCTTATACAAAATTCAAGCGGTCCTCCTTTTTATCCCCTTTATTCATTCGATGTAGATGTCATAAATTGCACTTACAAACTTGAACGAATTCCTACAACTCCTCTTGGTTTCACGCACAGTGGATTGTCTTACCAGTCGGCTTCTGTGTGCAACGGGTTGTTTCTCTTTTCCGATAAAAAATGGGAAATTTGGAACCCCTTAACAAACGAGTGCCTCCAGCTGCCCAGAGGGGAATTTAACTCAGACGTTACAACTTTTGGGTTTGGGTATGATTATACAAATGATGATTACAAAGTTGTTGTCGTAGAGCATCTTGAGCCTGAGGAATATGTGAATGTGTATCAAACTCATGTTTACAGCCTGAGGTCTGACTCATGGAGGATGATCGAGAATTTCCCGACTGATGATGAATATCGGGTTTCTCCGATTTTGCCCGGTGTTGCTCTATGTGGAGCTTTGCACTGGACGACATCATACGGATTGAATAATATTGTAGCTCTGGATCTCAGGACTGAAACATATAGTCAGCTGCAATATCCCACTCTACGACGTAGATCTTCTATAGTAGATATTACGAGGTATGTAGAAGTTTTGGGTGGGTGCTTGGTTATGATTGACTTTGTTATTGCCTATGGTGGGGGTGATGATTATATGGATGTGTGGGTGATGAAGGAATATGGAACAACGGATTCATGGATAAATGTTTTCTCTATAGATGACATGTACATTGCTTCTCGCGATATAAGGCCCGTAGCTTATATGATGGATGAAAGTCAAGTCTTGTTGCAAGATAATGATAAACTTGTTCTGTTTGATGCTGAGAATGATTGTATGCAGAATCTTAACACTCATGTACTCAGAAGTTCATATGCACATGCTTTTTCGGGCAGTATATTCCGTCTCCATGATAATTGTGGTGTTAGTGGAAGTGGATGTTACAGAACAAAAAGAACAAGGATATCGAAGAGGCAGTCAGAGATATCTGATAAAGAGTAAAAAAAAATCCTATTTTTTTATTTGTCATTTCACTTTGTTTGATAGATACGAATTGAAAAATACCAAAATATATTTACAATTTATTTTCATTTCCATGTTCTTCTTTTTGCAGGTTATACCTTTGTGTAGGAGTTGGTTTTCGTTGGAATTCTCGTGATTCGCATGAAGTTTGTCATAGACTAGATCCAAATTGGTGTTATTTGTCTAGTGAAGATGAAGATGAAGATGAAGATGGAGATGGAGATGGAGATTGAGATGATAAAACAGGTGAGTGTACATTTGCTTGAAACATTTCTTAACATTTCAATTTTACGCTTTTGAGATCGCAGATATACTCTTGAGTATACCTCGACCCTCGTTGTTTGATCCAACATATTGGTACTTCAGAAAAAGCACTTTTTGATCGATTGTATATTTGTTCAATGGATACAACATGGTTGGGTTAAAACTTCATATGGCTTATGGTGTGTTTGATATGAAAATGTGAGATTTTATACAGTAGTGAGGAAGATCAGTAACTTATGAAAATGTGAGATTTTGAGGAAGATCAATAACTTAAGGTGAAAATGTGAGATTTTAGAATCTGGTTAATTGTTATTTAAATAATTAGGTTCTGGAAGAGGTTTCTTTGTTTTAATTTTTTATGAATAGATGTTTCGAACAAATGTGTATTTTTATTCCGAACTAATATCGAAGTATTTCGCCCGAGTCGATCTGCTATTGGTTTTGTGTGTCGTCTCAAAAGAATTTATCTTGCTCAAGGGAAAAGAGTAAAATAATTAAAATAAACAAACAAGGGGGTTTTGTGAAAGGTGAGAGCTTTGAGAACTTGAGTAACATGTAGCATGCAAAGACAAATAAATGCTAAACTATCTAAAATTGCAAATGATCAAGTGCGTGAAATGTTAGAGAATGAGATCTTAGTAATTAGGATGGGTTCAATACAATTCATGAATAATAATGTTAAATGAAACTGCACTCACTTGTGATCAACGTCAACCATACCCAACCGAGATTTAAGTCTAAACATCAAAACGAGGTTATATTTGTTCACTTCACATGTAAAAACTCTCATAATCGGAAATCACAATTAATCGAGTTAGGTCATACGTCACCACGATTAGACCGGCCATTCGTAACCACAATTAGACCGAGGATAATTGACTATGGTCTAAAATGAATATATCGAACATTATAAGCATACCTAAAGTGAGGGATTTTGTCAATCTCCTCAACAAGTCAAAATATCAATTATCCCTAAAATTCATGCATTTACAAATCACCTAACTCTAATTACCCATCACCCACTTCCTAACATGCAATCCCCTGGGTTTTTCTCGGCTCGTAGGCTTGTATCAATCATCAAGCTTTTGATCCGAAGACTTCTCTTGTGAAGTTCTTCGTGCCGTGTGCCATTTCATTTATATGAATGGTCTTTTGTTATGCTGATGATCGTGACATTTGAATAGGTGTTATACAGTAGCTAGGTTTCGTTTGTTTTTTATTGTTCATACTCTTCGGATACGATAAACACCAAGGCATACATGTGTATAGCCTTAGGTAAAATCATTTGTAAAGTATTTCTTTTGTAAAGACTCGTTTCTTTAATAAAGTTTTTAGCCATAAGGCTGTTCGTATGTGTAATTTAAATAAACATACAAAGATTTATTCCGTGTTCATTTACTTTTATGTATGTGTGTGTGTGTTCGTTTCGAGTGATTTATTTTTATTAATTCCGCTGCAATTCATACACATACATCACTTATATATTTATCACATTAACAATCTTATCAATCTAATTAAAATACTTAAATTAAGTAAATCACGGAAAACGAAGGTTTTCTGTACAAGGCATAGAGTGCTGCGGCATACGCTGTTCTGCCGCTGAACACTGCCTTGTCTAGGTAGCGCATTTCACTGCGTTTATTTCACTGCTTACGACTTTCAAGTGGTATCAGAGCGGGCACTAGACTTACTTAGTTTTTAAGGTCCGTCTGATCACGCACACTTACAATGGCAGATCCATCTTACATCGTACGAACACCGGTTGTTCTTGACAGTACAAATTATGGATTTTGGAAAACCCGCATTGAAGCAAGGATCAAATCAATTGATCGCAATGCGTGGTTGTCCGTACTTCGAGGATGGAAACCACCTCAGGAGGAAATTCCTGAAGGCAGTAAGCTTGAAAAAGCTCTGGAGAAGTGGACTACCGATGAAGTTGCCACAACTACTGCCAACGATAGGGCAAGGTGCCCCATCCTTGAGTCCATCGATTGCAATATGTACAGAATTGTTAAACAATGTACTACTACCAAAGATATATGGGATCTACTTGCTCTTCATTGTGAAGGTAACATCACAGTGAAGAAAACCAAGGTCCGTATGCTTATGTCTCGTTTCGAGAACTTACGTATGAACGAGGACGAGACATGCCTTCAGTTCTTTGGAGAATTAATGTCCATTGTTACTGAATGTGCTGACCTTGGTTCATCCATTAGCAACCCGACAATGTGTAGTAAGATAATGAGATCGATGAGCAAGAAGTTTCTGCCGAAGGTCACTGCCATAGAAGACAGCTCCAAGTCGGAGGAAGATTATGTTTCATTAATGGCAGTCTTCAAGAATTATGAGCTTAACCATGAAGATCGTGAAACTCACGGGAAATGACGTTCACGAAGCAACTAGAAGAATCTTGCCTACACCGTGGCAGAACCCGACGGCAGAGAACCAGACAACAACTCTCAAAGCAACAGTCCCACCTCCACCAATGACTTGACCAATGAAGAAATTTACGAGCTAGTTGGATCTGATGGTGGAGAAGATCAGTATGCGTTACTCACCCGGAAAATGGACGTTGTACTTGTTCGCTCGTTGAAGAAGCCGTATGATCCCCGACAAAGGAAGAGCCATAGCCTAGCCATTTATCCTATTATTTGGATAGAAAAATGGCTAGGGCTATTCTTGTCACCTCACACTAAACATAAATTAATTAATAAAATAGTACTTTTTTGTTTATTATATTATTAATAATAATAATAAAAAAAACGATTACTTTTCAATAAATTCAATAATTTCACACACAAAGAAAAGAACAAACGAAATGAAGGTACCGGTACACCGATCCGATCGATATATCGTGTGTGCGGAAGCGTGTAAAGCGATAGATCTACTATGCCATGATCTTAGTGCACACATATATATGTATAGACACATATTTATATTTATATATATATATATATATATATATATATATATATATATATATATATATATATATACATCCAATATATATATATATATAGAGAGAGAGATTAACAAGAACACTTACAACCGGTGTAGCGTGCCTCGTTGATGTTGATGAAGGTGGTGTTGAGTCGATTGAACCACCTTGATGGATCAGCAACTCGAAGCTATCCTTGTGAATGACCTCGTCACTCCTTTAGATCGTCCGGATGTGGAAGCCGCACAAATGGCCCGGCCTCTACGTGTTGCATACGAACCCGGATGACGAACACTTTGCTTGATCGAGTCGGTTCTCCTAGAACACTCTCTCCTTTCTCTCTTTGGTGTGAATTTCGTGGGTAAAGATTATGTGTGATGAAAATCTGATTTTCATTCATATAATAACCTCATTATTCACCACATTACTCCCCTTTGTAACCTACAACATAATGGGCATCATAATGCACCATTAACATGCAAAAGGGGTTACAAAGGAGGTGAAAGGTCATATGCCACATACACATGCCACTATGCATTGTATGTGGTCCCACTTGCTTGTGTGGCATGCCATGTCACACTATGTGACATGCATCCATGCAAGCCATGCATCCCATGCATGTTTATTAAATCCACGTAAATATTGATTCTAAATCAATATATTTATCAAGCAACGTACATCATCTTTGAGTCCGTGTGTGACCCTGTAGGTATGATTTATTGATCAATATTATATTGTTCCCAACAAATAATATTATCAAATCATCATTTAACATCCATAGACGACCTTATGACTTTATCGATTGCACACGTAGGATCGAAGGACATATTCCAACAATCTCCCACTTGGCCTTCAGAGCCAGTGTGCTGCCAACTTCCTGTTGTCACTTTATGTCTAAGTTTGAACTTGATGCAAGACTCGAGTCATCCTCAATCGGTTCAAACCTTTCTTAGACTTTGAGACAGACTGTAAAACCAGATTTATCACTATGATACGAATCTGGACGTGGCCACGTATTTTCTACAGTCTCGACTCTCCAAGTGGCCGGTAAGACATATATCCCATTAAAAATTGGAGGACAATCCCATCTTGTCAATCCAAGCTCTCCCACTTGCTTCCTGATATACCCAATAACAAGTTTTATAACCTCCTTTTACGAAAGGCGTTTACTTGTATCAAAGTACACCATTTCACAATGGAATCACTCTGGACTACTTAGGTCAGAGGAAATTGCTCGACAGTCAATGAAATAGTATTATGACTCGAAATCTCAAATACTATTCCAGTCGGGTTTGTTCGATCATTAGCTCCCAGCTAATATCTATGTAATTGTACTTGATGTCCCACATCACTAGCCCATTAAGCGGCGCTATAGTACACATTACAATCTAGTTCTTTGTATTATCGGTTTGTCCGTACTCGATTATACGAACCAGGAACATCTATATGATTCAAGTATATCAGTTCAACCATTGGGACTTCATTATGAGATAAGTCGACCTCATAACCCAATTGATATAACTTAATCATTTGGACAATTCATATAAATTAAACCATATTTATATGAAGAATTATGTATTATACATATGAGTGAATGTTTACCAAATCTCCAAAAGTATCTAATACAGTAATAGAAATCACAACCCATCTCTAAGATGTCTGATCTCTATTGCAGTCGTGAAAGCCTTAAGCTTAGACTGCTGGAGAGGTTTAGAAATCAGGTTTGCAACCTTACCAAAAGTTGCAACTTTATTATCTCGATGTCTCCACAACACTATCTCCCATATAATGTGGAACTTCCTGAACACCAGTTTTAGACTTGTGGTTCGTCCTATCTCATTGGCTTGCGCGATAACTCTACTATAAATAGAGAGCTATCGGATGGGCTGAGCTAGTTACGCCACCTAGTTCATTCAAGAACTTTCAAATCTTAACTACTAACATTACTGCATCCAATGCAATACTGTGCTCAGCTTCTGTAGTTTAATCAGCTATATTGCATTGCATGGAACTATTCCAGCAAATTTCACCTCTAACCAGACAAAAGATATAACCAGATTAAAATCGGAAATTATCTTAGCCTGTTATGAATTTTGCATCCAAATAGCTTGTTAACATCAACTCCTTTTGTCTTCCAAAGACAACAAAATATTCTTTTTTCCATCTAAGGTACATAAGAATATTCTTGGTCGCAGTCTAACGCGCCTCACCTGGGTTTCCTTGAAACTGACTAGTCATGCTCAAAGCATAAGATACATCCGGTCGTGTACATATCATGGCGTACATTATAGACCCTACTGCCGAAGCATAAGGAATGTTTTCCATCCTCTTTTGCTCATCAAGCCCCGTAGGGCCTTGAATCTTGCTAAGAGATGTGCCATGAGTAATTGAAATGAGACCCTTTTTGGCGTCTTTCATTCTGAACTTATCAAACACCTTTTCAAAATAGGTCGCTTTACTAAGTCCAAACATCCTTTTCGATCTGTTCCGACAGATCTTGATGCCCAATATGTACTGTGCTTCTCCAAGATCCTTCATTGAAAAACAATTTCCAAGCCATTCTTTAATAGAATTAAGCATAGAAACATTGTTTCCAATAAGGAGTATGTCACCGACATACAACACAATTAATACAACGTAACTCCCACTGACTTTCTTGTAAACACAAGAGTCTTCCATGTTCTTTTGAAATCCAAACTGTTGTATGGATTCATCGAACCGAAGATTCCAGCTCCGAGATGCTTGCTTTAATCCATAGATGGATCTAATAAGCTTGCATACTCTCTCAGCCTGATTAGGATCGATAAAACTCTCTAGTTGTGTCATAAACACATCCTCTACTAGAATCCCATTCAAGAAGGCGGTTTTAACGTCCATTTGCCATATCTCATAATCATAATGAGCAGCAATGGCTAAGAGAATCCGAATGGATTTAATCATAGCAACTGGTGAAAAGGTTTCATCATAATCCACCCCGTGAATTTGTTTATATCCTTTTGCCACCAACCTTGCTTTGAAAACACTAGGTTTTCCATTCATGTCTGTTTTTATCTTGTAAATCCATTTGCATCCAATGGGCCTAGCCCCATTAGGCAAATCGACCAAGTTCCAAACTTGATTTTCAGACATTGATTCCATTTCGGATTTCATGGCACCCTGCCATTTCTCGGAATCTGGACTCGTCATAGCTTGGATATAGGTCGAAGGTTCATTGCTTTCTAAAAGCATGATTTCATAGTTCTCATTTGTCAGAATACCTAAGTATCTGTCAAGTTGAGATCTAATCCTTCCGGACCTTCGAGGGTTAGGTGTGGTTTCTAAAACCACTGGAGTACTCTCAACCAAGTCTTGAGTCTCCATATCAGTTTGTTCTTCTTGAACCTCGTTCAAGTCTTCTTGAACTCCGTTCAATTCAACTGAGCTCCCACTTACTTTCTTGGAAAGATATACCTTTTCAAGAAATACACCATCTCGAGCAACAAAGACTTTGTTCTCGGATTGGTTGTAAAAGTGGTACCCTCGTGTTTCTTTTGGATAACCAACAAAGAAACATTTATCCGATTTGGGTTCAAGCTTTGTAGAGATATTTCTCTTCACATAAGCTTCACATCCCCAAACCTTGATATAAGACAAGTTAGTGACCTTCCCTTTCCATACCTCGTATGGTGTCTTATCAACAGCTTTTGACGGTGTCCTATTCAGTGTATAGGTTGAAGTCAAGAATTGTGTGTTCCCAAAAGAGACCAGTAGTTCATTCAGACCTCTCATCGAATGGTCGAACTATATCTAATATAGTTTGTTTTCTCTTTTCTGAAACATAACATTTATGTGCTTGTGAACTGATAGGTTCCACATACATCAATATGGATCATCCCTAATTAATCACTCACATGTTCTCCTTTCTCCAAGAAAGATGACATTGTTATCTTGTCCATCACACATCATTTACATGTATCAAATGACTCCAAGTCAAATGATTCTAGAATGCATTCTAAAAGAAGCTTCGTTACATGTTTAGATGTTGATTTGACATGATCAACAATGTTATATTTATGTCTCATTAAGATTTATTCGATTCGGCCTTTGGTGTTAATGTTATATATGATTTGTCAAGTCAAAGTATACATAAACAATATAATAATCGTACCAAAACAAAGAATAATTCACAATTAAAATAGTTACCAAACTATTTCATAGTGAAAAACTAATCCATCAGTATCCAATACTGAACCAATATTCATTGTTTATTGAAGGTACGAAATTACATAGTTATAATACTAAAACAAGGCCCTAAGGCAAAACAACATCATATGATCATACGGCTAATGCAGCGACCTTCGCTCCATTTCTCGCCCGTAGATTGACATCTCTACTTACCAAACTTATACTTCTATGTAGTTCCTCCACATACAAATGTGAGAACTACATTTGGCATCCAATACCCAAGAAGTAGAATTTGGGAAGTTTAATGTCTATAACATTAATACCTGAAGATGAAGCAACCCCGTTCTTCACATCTTCTTTGAACTTTGGGCAAGTTCAATTATTCTCGATAATTGACTCTTATTCGAATTCCAGTTCACAATTATTCCAATATCAAAACGTGATAAATCGTAAGTGAAAACTCGAAATTTTCTAACCAGCGATTTTATCATGCAATTGAAGCCCTATCTCTCATAGAATATGAGGGAGCCAACCAGACAATCGATTCACGCCATCCAATGGCTCGAAAGTCTCTAATTTGTGTCATTGATGAACTTAAGTGTTTTGGATTAAATCACTCCCCGAGGTGAAATAATCATAACCTTATAATCCATCAAATGAAAGACAAATTAGGCATTTGTTTTGAAATTGAATAAAATATGAACTTTTATATGTTTGCAAATAGTGTCCAACACTTTTGCAGTAGACGCATTGAGATTCCCTAGGAACCCTAGTAGCCTTCTTGCACATGCTCTTTTGACTACCCTATCCCATATCATAAGAATTTCCCTCATAGGGTCTTTCTCTATCGCCGGCTCAGCAGCCTTGAGCATCCCGTGGAGCTCACGAAGCGATTTCTTCAAACCATTCATATGGAAAATTTAGCCTAAAGGCATTATAACCATTATGAGATTGAAGTATGAAATCGATTGCCAACTAATCATCATAGGAAAAATCTAGGCGGTCACTTGAAGCAAATAATCCAATCATTTGTTACACATGTGATCCCATAGATTTCCATTTTTCCAGCCTAGCTGAAGCGATGACCCTGGTCATACCGAACCGCTCAATCATAGTCTGTTCCCCGAACATGCTATTGAGTTGTTCAATGATATCATAGGATTTGTAGTCTAACACATTCTCTTTGAATTCGTATTTGAGGACCATCCTCAAATTACGTTGTCAATCAAGAAAATTTGTTTTGTTCAATTTTTCATAATCAAGAATTGAACCAAACTTGAATTGAGTTGATATTTTGACATGATAAACTACAAAAGAAAGATACATAAAATATGTAAACATCCAAAAAGCGGTAAACAAATAAGGTTGTCTAACAATTGTACTTATTTATTTCATTTTGTTCAATTGATATCCAATATCATTGTCCCTTAGAACAAAACGATCCCGAGATCCTCATCTTGTAAATATTTAAGCCGACTGAGTCCGCACTTAAGTATTTCAAGATAGGTAGAAATACTCATGTCAATGATATATAATATCACTCTCAGTCGACGAGAATCTCATTCTCATCTCATGTCTCGATAGCCACTCCTGCAGTGGATCTATCGATGAGAAAACCAAATTCACGTGTAAAGGTCTAACCCTTACTCCCACTTATCCCAAGATAACAAGTAGTACCCCGCTGAGGCGGACCTACCAACTTATGATCGAGGGCTTTATGAGTGTGATGTTTTGGACAAGACATTATACTCATTATTTTGGGAACTTGCATGCATAGGTGTTTATATGTAAGTTGAACATTTATAACATAAAACATCCTATAACTAGCAAAGCAATTAAATACGTAATCGAAAGGCCCCTAGAACCTCACAACTCTCAAACGAAAAGATTAAAAGCAACAAAATAGGCCTTGAACATCTTCTGGACTGGTCCGCGCCCGCTGTTTCAGTTCCGCGCTCGCCGATTTTGGTCAAACCAAGTCATTACCCCAAAAACCACGAACAGCGCCCGCCGTTTTACAACCGGCGGTCGCCGTTTCCAAAACGGCGCCCGCCGAAAGGGCAAAAAGCCGTCTGACCCAAAAAAGAGCTTTCGGCGGTCGCCGTTTCTAAAACGGCGCCCGCCAAACCAAAACAGCGCCCGCTGGAGCACAAACGGCGCCCGCCGTTTTGCTCCAGCAGCCCCGGTTTTGTCCGCTTTGCTTCGTTTTGCTTTGTTTTGCTTCGTTTCTTCTCGTTTTCGCCGGAGAGCCGAGAACCTCCATCGAACCATGGACCAAGTCCATCGCTTACAAGTAGTACAATACAAATATAATAGAAAAACCTATCTATTACAAATGATTCCAAGGGACGCAGCCCTCAAAAGACTATGGCCAATCGAAATGTAAAAAATGACAATTTCATTCACCCGACCACTAACGGTGGCCGGACTTACATCTAATCACATAATCACAATTAAACATATAATCCAATTATGTTGATTAAACTTCTTGTGTCCAACACAAAAGTGTGCACGAGCCCTAGGCTCTGATAAATATACCGATCCGATCGATATATCGTGTGTGCGGAAGCGTGTAAAGCGATAGATCTACTATGCCATGATCTTAGTGCACACATATATATGTATAGACACATATTTATATATATATATATATATATATATATATATATACATCCAATATATATATATATAGAGAGAGAGATTAACAAGAACACTTACAACCGGTGTAGCGTGCCTCGTTGATGTTGATGAAGGTGGTGTTGAGTCGATTGAACCACCTTGATGGATCAGCAACTCGAAGCTATCCTTGTGAATGACCTCGTCACTCCTTTAGATCGTCCGGATGTGGAAGCCGCACAAATGGCCCGGCCTCTACGTGTTGCATACGAACCCGGATGACGAACACTTTGCTTGATCGAGTCGGTTCTCCTAGAACACTCTCTCCTTTCTCTCTTTGGTGTGAATTTCGTGGGTAAAGATTATGTGTGATGAAAATCTGATTTTCATTCATATAATAACCTCATTATTCACCACATTACTCCCCTTTGTAACCTACAACATAATGGGCATCATAATGCACCATTAACATGCAAAAGAGGTTACAAAGGAGGTGAAAGGTCATATGCCACATACACATGCCACTATGCATTGTATGTGGTCCCACTTGCTTGTGTGGCATGCCATGTCACACTATGTGACATGCATCCATGCAAGCCATGCATCCCATGCATGTTTATTAAATCCACGTAAATATTGATTCTAAATCAATATATTTATCAAGCAACGTACATCATCTTTGAGTCCGTGTGTGACCCTGTAGGTATGATTTATTGATCAATATTATATTGTTCCCAACAAATAATATTATCAAATAATCATTTAACATCCATAAACGACTTTATGACTTTATCGATTGCACACGTATGATCGAAGGACATATTCCAACACGAAATTTATATAAAAAAACTATATTAATTTAATAAATTATTTTAGATTTTACTATTGTATTTATAATTTAAAATAATTATTAAATTTTTTATCTAACTTAAAATTAAAAAAAAAAATTATATTAAAAAAATGTAAAAAATAACATTTTTTTTAAAAATGACCCTATCTATTTTTATACCATTGGGTTTCATTTTAAAAATGGCTAACAACAAGAGCTATTTTTTGCCAAAATGACAAGGGTCATTTTGGCCAAACCGTTGAATTTAGTAATTAAATTCTAAATTTTGTAATAAAATACAGATGTCATTGGAGCAGTTGTGGACTTTGATGAACGTCTTGAGAAAGATGGTTGCATGTGTTTCATGCTTCAAGACTTAGAGTATCAATAGCATTATTATAACCATTTTTTTTTACTTTTTTCTCTATCACCTAATCATGTTTTGTATGATTCAGCAGGATTAACCTTAATGGTGTCAGGATTTATTTTGATGGTGCTAAATTTCTTCCTCGGCTTCTGAAGTTCGGCAAAATGGACTTGTGATCCTTGACATTGATGTTTACTCGATCAATCATTTAACGTATTTTTATGAGGTTATATTTATTTTCCGTAAAATAAGATTAATATTTCCACATAAAAAATTATTAGGTTTATTTTACAGTTGAATATCTTTCTATAGATGATCAATGTATGGACGCTTGGGACTGTATCTCATATACGATCTGAGATGGGTTGGTATTCTGTTTCGTGTCCCCGTTGCTCCTGTAATAGTTCTGGAGCAAATGTTCTCATTCATTGTCGAAAATGTGGCAAAGATCTGGCACCATATGCCAAATTTAGAGTTTTATAGATGTTGTTGACCACAGTGGGTATAAAAGTTGTTTCATCATTGAAAATGTCGTGGCTACCTTTCTAATAGAAAGTAGGCCGTCCTCTTTGCTCAACGTGCTAAGCCCAGTAAGTGTTATGTGTCCATGTTTATGTGTTTGTTAACTAATATAAGTATTTCTTCTTCTCTTAATCTTTCTATTTTAACTTTTTAAATTGCAGGGATGTCCTTTCCTAAATGTTCTGAAATCTGTTGACCGTCTTATTGGCAAGCAACTTCTGTTAAAAGTTTCTCTTTTTGAGCAAAAAAACGTTCCAATCGGACTGTGTATGATGTTCATAATCACAGCGATAATCAGGCCGTATATACCCAAATTAAATTTAAACATGTTTTTGATAGATTATCACTTTTCAGTGTAAAAAAAAAGATTTTTTAAAAAGGAGTGTATAAAAAAGTTTTACTATACTAAAAAAATGTATATTTTTAAAATTTATCCTTTACAAAAATTAGAGGCGTAAATAACCGTAGCAATGAAATTAACTATACTCTCACTTTGGGCCTGATCCAATCTAAAGACCGCACTGTTATATCCTTACTTGGGCCTGCAATCTTTTGCAATACCCACCAATCTAAACCAATACTAGAAATTGTAGTACTAGTAATTAATCGAACTCTGCCGTCGTTCGGAAAATTAATCATCATCTTTCTGTGCGGTTTAATCGCTCTCAATAAAATCGATCCGTGAACGAAAATGTCTTCGACCTTCAGCGGCGATGAAACTGCTCCTTTCTTCGGCTTCCTTGGCGCCGCTGCCGCCCTCGTCTTCTCCTGTAAGCTCCCCGTTAACTCATCTATCGATTTCCTGTAAATTTCCGTTGACTTTATTTTCCTGCTCTCACAATTTTTTTTCCGATCTAATTGTGCTAATGGATTTTCTAAATTATTATGGATTTTTTAGATCAAAAAAAAGTTAAATGACCTTGATTTTAAGGGTTTGGGGGTTTGCAGGTATGGGTGCGGCTTATGGAACAGCGAAGAGTGGAGTCGGCGTGGCGTCGATGGGGGTGATGAGGCCGGAGCTGGTGATGAAATCGATCGTGCCGGTTGTCATGGCTGGTGTTTTGGGTATATACGGCCTGATTATCGCTGTGATTATCAGCACTGGTATTAATCCCAAGGCCAAGTCCTATTACCTTTTCGACGGCTATGCTCATCTCTCGTCGGGCTTGTCCTGTGGCCTTGCTGGGCTTGCTGCTGGAATGGCTATCGGGATTGTGGGTGATGCTGGTGTTAGGTACGATTCATGTCAATAATTTGCTAAATTTTAAATCGGTGCCTTTTTAGTGTGATTTGTTATGTCATCTTTGGGTGGTAATTTGAACTTTTAGAAAAGTTCGTTTTCCGCAATCAAGAGTTTAGAGATCAATCTGTTTATTGAGGTGGCAAAGGTTATATTTTGGTGAGAATTTTGATTAATTAAATGTGGTTAAGTCAGAGAATGGATTAGCATATCAGTTATGTTTATGATTCATGAACATGGTCAACGATTTTGTATTTTGATTTTTGAGAGACTCGTTGAAGAAAGATTTGAGGGTGCTTGTGAATTTTTTTGTTTGATAGTAAATTTTGTTCATTCCAGAGATAGGTAGTTTGTGAAAATACACTTGTGCTTGCTGCCTTGCTCTATTGGAAAGTATATGTTCACTTTCTCTAGTTTTATGTTGAATGTATGATCCTTTGTAATCTTTCGTGCACGCATTAATATGGTGGTGGTAAAATGGTGAAAATCATTTATTTGCGGATTATGTTTCTAAATAACTTTAAGAAAGAACATTTGGTGCCTCGATGATCTTCCAAGTATGCTCCACCCATAAGTTGGTGAGAATACCCGTAGAACAATCATGCACGATCATGCTGACATGAATGATGAGTCAATTACGAATTGTGCCAGGACACAATCATGCTGACACGAATGATGAGCCAATATAAAGTCTCTGATTAGTACAATTTGAGCAAAAAAAATATTTTCCTTTTTTTTGGGGAGAAATCATGGGCTCAATAATCTGATCACTATCCTTGCCAATATCATTCACTCAATGTTGCTTATATGTTTCTGTTATATACATGAATTATTTTATTATGATATGGTGATACATGGAAGATATACTACATGTTTATTTCATCACCTTATTTTATGTTTCTTTCATACCAATATACCATCTTTTGATGTTTGTTTTTTGCAGGGCTAATGCACAGCAGCCTAAGCTTTTCGTTGGAATGATACTTATTCTCATTTTCGCTGAAGCTTTGGCACTCTATGGTCTTATTGTTGGAATTATATTGTCTTCACGAGCAGGCCAGTCTCGAGCTGACTAATGTTAAGACGAAATGCAGGAGAAATCAAGTCAAGGCATGTTTGAATCCTATTTGTTACTCCCATCATTACTCATTCTTAGGGTACTGGTAATTTCCCTAAATATTCATTTGGTAGTGTCTACTGTTTATGGTATTAGATAACCTTTATTGTTCCATTTGTGTTTGGACTAATGATCTATGATTACCAAGTTTTTTTATGCAAAGTAATATTAAGAAAAAATTTTAAATACATTGTAATATATATGTACATTCAAATCAAGTTGATATATCATTCAACTATTTAAATTTTGGGGCATTTTGAAAAGGGAACACTAGATACTAAGATAGTATCTATAGACTATAGTAGATACTTACATAGTTCCAAAGAAAACCAAAATATGCATTAGTCACTCTTGAAATTACTTCAGATCAACTTGAATTGCAACATATAGTTGTCCCTTTTTGTCCGGATCAACTCTCTCATCTTGAAATTACTTCGGCTCTATTAGTCATTTTTAAAATTGCAACATACATTATGTCCATGAAAAATTTGTTTCTTAAAATCTATACATTATTTGTTTTATTTGAATATGAGAGTAATTTCGAGTCCCTGTATCTTGAGTAAAAGTTTTTAAGTGTTGCATTACAATAAAACGAGGAGTGAATAGTTAATAATATAAGATGCATATAGTTTTGAGTTGTGATTGACCTCTGTTAATATTAATGATTTCAAATATTACTTTTTTTTATCAGACTGTAGTATATAGAGATTTCTTTTGCATATTGATTCATACTAAGGGAAAATTTTACAGTATAGAGTTTTTACAAGATAACTTAAAAACTAAATAAATCATAAACACATAAACTACACACATAAATATATTATTTCTTACTCTTATGTTAAATGTGATACGTATTTCACAATTTCGATGAAAATGAAAAAGCAATTTCTTAGTGCAATTTCTTAGTTTCATCATGTTATATCAAAATAATCTGTTGTAATTTAATTATTCTTATTTCTAAGTTCTTAACTTTATTTTTTTTCAATATGAATTTATCATCGTCTACTTCCAAAATCCAATCCAGAGTTAAATTGTTCTCTCAATTTCGTAGAAGGCACAATTTATTTACACCTCCAGTTTTACTAAGTACACCCTTTAGATTAATTCACCACCTTAAATTCATTAGTTTGATAAGTTTACACCCTTTGAATTACCAATATTATCCTTCTACAATACACGTGTTTACAAAACTCAGTATCGTCTTCAACTTTCTTTGGCAAATATTTCTCGAATTAGGGGTGTAGTTTGTTCTGCACATTTTATTTTTCTCATTAACAACCATATCTACAACCATACGTCAACGTGGTCGACTTGTCCGCCACCGTAAGCTTGCCCGCATAACATCTCCAGTACCCTCCCCAATCAATTCCCAAGTATTAAAAATTAAATAACTGAATAAAAAAAATGCAATATTTCACAATTCACTTTTACTTTCACTTTTACCGACAAAACACCCAATTCCAAAATTCAATTCGCATGACAAACATATAAAATTTGATCGCATAGGAATCGTGAATTATTTATCATGGTGTCGAAATTGAGACTCGAGATAACCGTGTTCTCGATGGTGAAAGCGGCGAGCTCTAGAGTTTCGATGGGGCCGTCGAAAGTCTGGGTGATGGTGTCGAGCGGGTATTAGCAGACGGAGCTGAACATTGCGGGTTTTTCGAGCTTTTTCGATTGGAAGACGATTACAAAAACTACATTTTATAAACAAAGGTATTATTGATATTTTGTAACATTATTAAAATAATAGAAAAATAAAAGAGATAAGTTTAGTAATATTAGAGGTGTAAATAAATTGAAACATGTCCCACAAATTCATAAAATGTCAATTTATTTTTAAAAATGTTAATTAATTAAGACTTCAACAAGGGGAAACGTAAACAAAACATTAGAAAGATCTTAAAACCATTTTCAATATTATTAGCATGGTAAATGGAATAATGTTTTAAACTCTCTTATTTTCAATATTATTAGCATGGTAAATGGAATAATGTTTTAAACTCTCTTTAGTATCTTTATCAATTGAATGAAGAAATAAGCTCACAATTATTTATTACCAAAAAAACACATAAAAAAAATATATACTGTAAGTGTCAGACCAGTGTGTGAGACACGGAGACCACAGCGTAAACAAAAACGGAAAAAATAAATCATTTTAATTTTAATTTAATTTAGGTCTGAAAAAATGGGGCCCACCCTTCATCTCCTCCTCCACCATTTCCCCCCTTTATAAAACGCCGCTTGTTCCCTCCTGCATTTCTCGCTCACCCTTCATCCTCCTCACCTTCATCATTTCCTCCTTAAACACTATTTCAATATCTGCATGCTGAAATTTGTTCTGAAGCTCTAATTAGTTTTTTAATCCGTGAATCCAATTTCAATTAAATTTTCCGCATCCTCCTTATTCTGAAGGGTAGGCGTGGGGATTTCCGAATCCTGTAATCGAGCTCGTGGCAATCGTCTTATCGTGACCCGGATCCGTTTTTGCCTCTTTTGAGGGGGGAGCCGGGGCTCCGGCCTCGGCGGGTTTCAAAGCCCCCACCTGACACAACCATCCATTCAATCTCGATTTTCCCGTTTCTAATCTGATTTTTATTCCTTTGATTCTTTTTTTATTTTCCGTCTAATTCCGTCTAACCAATCTCGAAAGAAAGATCTTAGATAGATCCGGGAAGAAGAAGAAGAAGAAGAGATGCCTGCCCTCGCGTGCTGCGTAGACGCCGCCGTTTCACCGCCTCCCTACACTTTCTCCAGCTGGGATACCACTCTCCCCGCCGCCGCCGCCGCCGCCTGGTCTCCGGCCCACTCGTCGCTGCTGTACCGGGTGGACGGGTGGGGCGCGCCTTACTTCGCCGTCAATTCAAACGGAAACGTCTCCGTCCGTCCTTACGGCGACGGCACCCTCGCGCACCAGGAGATCGATCTGGTCAAGGTCGTGAAGAAGGCATCCGACCCGAAGGAATCGGGCGGGCTCGGGCTCCAGCTCCCCCTCATTATCCGGTTCCCCGACGTTCTGAAAAATCGCCTGGAGTCCCTCCAGTCCTCCTTCGATTTCGAGATCCAGTCCCAAGGTTACGCCTCCCATTACCAGGGTGTTTACCCCGTGAAATGCAACCAGGACAAATTCGTGGTCGAGGACATCGTCCGGTTCGGGTCGGGCTTCCGGTTCGGGCTGGAAGCCGGGTCCAAACCCGAGCTCCTCCTCGCCATGAGCTGCCTCTGTAACGGCAGCCCAGACGCCCTTTTGATCTGCAACGGATTCAAGGACTCAGAGTACATATCTCTGGCTCTAATCGCCACAAAGCTCCACCTCAACACCGTCATCGTCCTCGAGCAAGAGGAGGAACTCGACATAGTCATCCAGGTCAGCAAAAACCTCGGCGTCCGCCCCGTAATCGGCGTCCGAGCCAAGCTGAGAACCAAGCATTCCGGCCACTTCGGCTCCACCTCCGGCGAGAAAGGTAAATTCGGTCTCAACACCACCCAGATCCTCCGCGTCGTC
Organism: Euphrasia confusa; assembly: GCA_954870475.1. NCBI lineage: Eukaryota > Viridiplantae > Streptophyta > Magnoliopsida > Lamiales > Orobanchaceae > Euphrasia > Euphrasia confusa. Next base: position 47,006,156 of record OX940949.1, on the reverse strand, counting down.
AAGAAGCTCAACCACCACGAGATGCTCGATTGCCTCCAGCTCCTCCACTTCCACATCGGATCTCAGATCCCGTCCACATCTCTCCTCTCCGACGGCGTCAACGAAGCCGCCCAGATCTACTGCGAGCTCGTCCGCCTCGGGGCCCACATGCGAGTCATCGACATCGGCGGAGGCCTCGGGATCGACTACGACGGCTCCAAATCCCCCGACTCCGAGATCTCCGTCGGCTACACCCTCCCGGAATACGCCTCCGCCGTCGTCAGAGCCGTCCGCACCGCCTGCGACCGGAGATCCGTCAGACATCCGGTGATCGCCAGCGAGAGTGGCCGAGCTATAGTTTCTCATCACTCGATTCTCGTCTTCGAAGCTGTTTCTTCCTCGAGCTCAGTCGATTGCTGCTCCGATAACCAGATCTCGCCCCTAGGGCTTCAGTTCTTCCTCGACCAATTGATGGGCCTTTCCGATTGCCGGAACTTATCTTCAGCCGCCGTCCTCGGCGAGTACGACACCTGTCTCCTCCACGCGGAGAAGCTGAAACAGAGCTGCGTTGACCAGTTCAAAGAAGGGACTCTAGGGATGGAGCAGCTTGCTGCCATTGACGGTCTCTGCGAGTTGATCTATAGAGCAGTCGGCCTTTCGGACTCGATCCACACCTACCATGTCAACCTCTCGGTTTTCACATCAGTCCCCGATTTCTGGGGCATTAAGCAGCTCTTTCCGATCATTCCTATCCACAGACTAGACGAGAAGCCTACACTCAGGGGAATCCTCTCCGACCTGACCTGCGACAGTGACGGGAAGATAGACAAGTTCATCGGTGGCGAGTCGAGTTTGCCTCTCCACAAACTCAATTGCGAGCCGTATTATCTGGGCATGTTTCTAGGTGGGGCCTACGAGGAGGCTCTGGGAGGCTACCACAATCTGTTCGGCGGGCCCAGTGTGGTCCGCGTGTCGCAGAGCGATGGGCCCCACGGTTTTGCGGTGACGCGGGCCGTGCCGGGGCCCTCGTGTGGGGACGTGCTGAGGGTGATGCAACACGAGCCCGAGATCATGTTTGAGACCCTCAAGCATCGCGTGGAGGAATTTGGTGACGAGGGTGTTGTGGAGATTACGAATGGGCTTGCTTGTTCGTTTAATAACATGCCTTATTTATCGAGGGGGGGAGTTACTTACTGTTTGAGTGATGGTAAGGATTACTATTACTCGAGTGATGAGACTTTATCGTCTTCTGGGGATGATTCTGTTGGGGCGGAGGATGAGCGGTGGGCGTATTGCTTGGCATGAGTTGAATTAGATAAATGTTATAGTGCGATTATTTGGGCATATGGTGTTGTTATTAACTTGTTATTGTGTTGTTCGTTTTTCTCAGTTTTGAGCGTGATGATGATGATGAGCAAATAGCTGTTAGAAGCCCTAGTTTTGAGTCGGTTCGATCTCTGATGTGTGAAGAGGTTGATGCTCTTCAAAATTCAGTATTGCTCTCTACTATGTTATTCTACTTTTGAATGGTTGAAACTTAGAAAACTGATACTCCAGTCCATATTGTTGTTGTTGTGGCCGTTGTGAATGCGTTTGTGGTTCTTGTGAATTGATTCTGTTTTTAATACGTTGTTGGGGCATTTTGGGTTAGGTGTTTGATGCATATTATTTTTGGCCTCCACTAGGAAAGAGCAGTGTATATGGTGGAACTCGGAACGAATCGACTCGATTCTTTCTTATCGAGTTAATCCGTTCCCAAGTTCCCTCGAGTCGATCTTGAACTCGTTATTAGTTGTTAGACACTGTAGTTATCTAACTCAATTTGACTAGTGTAGCTAAACGCACTTGAATATGAAGTAATGATAAGTTGAACAAAAACAAACAGTTGAACAAAAACAAACGATGATCTTTTCTTTTAACCGAATTTCAGTTGTGGGGCCATGTGTATTCGTGGCACCTGCATTTTATGAATACTTTTATTACTTTTAGGTTTCCTATATTATGGCTATTTTGTTATTCACTATATAGCCTTTATAATTATTTGATATTTTTGAAATATTATTTCTCATGATAGAAAAAATTTCATACGAACAACCCGAACCAAAAAATTCGGTAGCTCGAATGGGCCGGATCAAAATGGAGTGTGTTAGCTCTAGATTGACATCTCTCTCAAACAAAATTTAGGTTACCGTATTTCTACACCCCTCTAGATTACCTTTTAAATATTAATATTAGTGGGAAAACCGGATTCAGGACCAAGTGATAAAATAAATAAGTTCTGAGGGCCCGTTCATAAAAGTAGAAATTTTATGGGCAATTGGTTAGGAAAAGTCTACAATACCATGCTTTTTAATAAATGAAATATAAACTGAATAGGTCATTTAAAAAAGAATTCCGCTTTTCAAAAATAATAAAACTCACATGCAATTTCATATCACCCACGGTTAAAATATGCCGTTAGACTATGCACGATAATAAGACACCGTGAACCCAATCACGATAATTGTACGCCGTGAGTTCATCCATGATAAGTAGACACCGTGACCATTTACGATAAATGGACACCGTGAGAACATCCAAGATAATCGTACACCGTGAGACCATACACGATAAGTAGACACCGTGAGCTCATCCACGAAAGTCGCTCGTCGTGATAGAATACACGATAACTGAACACCGTGAGCGAATCCACGATAGTCGCACGCCGTGAGACTAATCACGATAATTGGAACCGTGATACATCGCGACTAGTGGACCCTGGGAGACAATCCACGATAAATGAATACCGTAAGACTACACGATAATCATAAGCCGTGAAACCAGTCACGATAAATGGACAACGTGGTACGATACACGATAATTAAAAGCGACTGTGTGATAAATTTGAATGAGAATATGAAAAATGCAGAAATTTAAAATTAATTAAAATCTTATAATTCATTATAGTAACGATTACACAGAAGATCAAAAAGCAGAATCCTAAAACTTGAGAACAATTGATGGATCAAAACTCTAAACCCTAAACACTATCAGTCAGCGGTATACCAAAAAGCTGAGAAAACAAGAAAAATAACAAAGCATCACACCAGTGAATCTGCAGCACAGGTTTTTAAGCCTCGATTATAAATGGTAAATAGGAGGAGGTAGACCTCACTGGTGATTTCGACGGAGATAAGGAGCTCAGGCTAACATGCACTCCGAATCTTCGCCACCGATACCCATAGTCATAAGGAGACAGATGAATACTACGAGAGGTTTTGGAACCTCGCGTATCTCGTGCAAGATGGCACCGGGAAATGATGCTTTAATTTTGGAAACTCGAGTATCTCGATACAGTAATGCAACTGCTCCATAAAAAAATCAGAACAAAACAGAAAAATGGAGTATTAATGGATATAGAAAAATAGAGTTCTTTCGTTCGTATTTATAGGCTTAATATTTGATCTATCCAACCACCAGGATTTCAATCGTTCCACGAAACGATTCAACTGCCAACTACGCTTATTAATTACTTGTATTAATTAAATTAATAGAAAATCACCCCTTCGAACACTCCATATCCATCAATTTGATATGACCATTCAATTCAGGGAATTGATGCATCTCTTTTCTGAATCATCCCACCGCCGAATTTCAATCGTTGCACCAAACGACTCATCAACTCTCAACCACACCCATTAAACACATTGCGATTAATTAATTAAGAAAATAAATAAAACCCTAGAACCGTGTCGCCGTGGGGTTCCCTTGGTGGATTGTAACACCGTTCAACAGTATTAGGTAGGTAGAAAACCCTAAAACCTAATGTGTCGCCGCGGATAATCCACGGTGGATTGTAATACTGTGCACCCAGACACGATAAGTGGCCACCTTGAGCCATCCACGATAATAAGACACCGTGATACAAATCACGATAAATGGACACCGTGAAATTATACACGATAATTGGACTCCGTGAGACCATCCAGGATAATAGGACACCGTGATACCATCCACGATAATCGTACGCCTTGAGACCATCCACGATAAACGGACACCGTGATAAAACCACGATAGGTGACACCGTGAGAACATGCAAGAGAATCGTACGCCGTGAGACCATCCACAGTTATATTACACCGTGAGACCATCCAAGATAACCCTTGACCGTGAAGACAGGCACGTGAATCTTATACCGTTTACATACCACGGTCCACGTTTCAAGGTGATATATTAATAAATTTAGGGTTTCAATGTGTCCAAAAGTATTGCATCCCCATTCTCCATCCTCGAACCTTCGACATTAATGGCATTTCAGCAGGTCCAACAACCACAAATAATAATTGCATTCCGCTTCGACGTTAATGACACTTCAACAACCCATTGGGCAGTTGTTGCTACTAAAATCAATATGAGAATTTTAGAGCCAAAAAGAATAATGGTCTGAAACCAAACTACGTACGAGCGAAAAACTCTCTCGAATATTGCTAGTCCATTTACACAACAAGCTCAGAACACGTTCGTTGTCGAGTCTCTGAAGCACATCAAAGGTACGAAAACAACGAGGTAGCACGTTTCACATTTTGTTTAATTGTTTTAAAGCAGACTGAGGTGTTTTTCACCGTATGTCGTTGTTCACGGTGAGATAGAGCACGTTGCACAGTTCACTGAAGGTGTAATAGGTTTTCCTTAACCCCGACGTGTTTACGAAATCACCGTGCTCTTATCACGGTGATTTCACCGTGTTATTATAGCGGTGGTGTCACCGTAGCACGTTGTCTTCGTTCACCGTTTGATAATGCTATCATTCTTGTACATACTTAATCCGACTAACACTGTGTGATAATAAGCATCTCGTTTACATCGTGCATACTTATTAGCCAATGAATGCATGTCATTAGGTTTTCAATAGCTATTTGTTTTAATTATCTGTAATTTTATATCACAGATGTCGTGGCAGCGTGTTTCTTTACGACATGGTGGTCACTGGGAACAGTCAACATACGTAGGCGGAGATAGCGTGGATTCAGAAATCGGTTATGTTGATCTAATCAATCAAATTAGATCTATTTTGAATGCTCCAGAGGACAGAGATTACGTGATTTTGTACTTAGACGCGCAGAGAAGTAAGGTTAGTTTGCAGAATGATACAGATCTATTGCGATTCATCGTGCATGGAAAAGTAACCAAGCACGTGCTCTTTTTGACTGAGAGAAGACAATACCGGTCTAAGAATGCTAATGTTGGAGGTACATATTCTGAAGCAGAGAATGTAAGGATTACTCCACCTCAACCACCATCTTGTACTGAACCCGACGACGAGGAAGAATTTACATCAGATGATGAACGAGCGAAACGTGATAAAGAATTACACGATAGCCTAATTCAAGAGTTTAGTGATTGGCTTCAACATCCGCAAAAAAAGAAAGGATTATGGGATCCCGTAAATTCTTATTTGATCATCAATCGACCCACGAAGAACGAGTCCTGGAACATAATCTACTACTACAGCGAAAACTAAGCAACTGGATGATCCCGATGCCCAATTTTGATATTTTGACACCTATGAGTTGGGTCGAAGAACGTGAACCCGAAGATGGTGAACTCGCAGTTGGTTCCACGTTTCGAAAGAAATCTGACTTGGAAATTTCTTTGGGAATACATCACTTGGAGAGTCGCTTAGAATATGTCACTGATCGTTCAAACAAAAAGCGTTGTGCATTCGTTTGCAAGCACAGTAGGAAAGAATGCACATTTAGATTGTGTGCTAGTGAGAGTGATGAAACGCTATGGATGATCACAAAGTTGAACTTGAGCCACACTTGTCAGACCATATTGCATCGTACTACCTGTAGACGAATTAAATCTGTAGTTGATGCTAGTTACTTTTCTCGTAAACATGTCAAAGAGGGTGACGTTCTGAAGCCAAAAGAAATGATAACAGAGTTGCGTGAGCGTTACGGCGTTGAGATGGATTACAGTTTCACTCTCCGAGCGCGGAGCATAGCGATAGAGATGGCGTATGGCTCCTATGCTCAGTCATATCATAGGATCGCTTCATATTTGTATATATTGAGAGAGCAGAATCCCGACACATTTTATGAAATACAATTTACACGGAATGGGGGGTGTTCCAACAGATGTTTCTTGCTCTCGAACAGTTTATTACTGCATTCTATAATAAACTAAGGATAGTGATTGTTGTAGACGGGACTCACCTCAAGGGAAAGAGCCAGGGAATATTGTTTGTCGCCATGACGATGGATGGGAATCGAAACGCCTTCCCACTTGCAATTGGGATTGGTCCGAAAGAAAATGATGAGTCGTGGACATGGTTCCTTCAAAACCTGAGCAGGTGCTTCAATAGACAAAATGGTTTAATTATCGTATTCGATCAGCATAAGAGCATCCAAACTGTCGTTGCGTCTGCTTACCCGAATGCAGTGCATGAGTTTTGTATTTACCACATTAAGAAGAATCTAGTTCGCTATGGCGGTCGCATCAGGGCCGTAATAACCTCTGCATCAAACAGTTACCGTGTTGAGTCAATGCACAGACATTTAGCGGATTTGGAGAGGCTGAGCCCTGATGGGGCTTACAAGAGAATGTTAGAAATAGGGGTCGAGAGGTGGTCGAGGGCAATGTGTCCAGTACGACGATATGGTTTCATGACTTACAATATTGCCGAGTGCTTCAATTCTCGTATGGTCTGGGCGAGACGTCTTCCCGTATGTTCATTGGTCGAGGCATTCCGCTCAGTCTTAGAACAATGGTTTCAAGAGCGAAGCGCGAAAGCTGCGTCAAGAGAACATGAGTTGACTGAAGAGACGCTTCAGAAACTATCTTGCGCAGTGGAGCACGCTCTGCGTATGGTTGTCCGAGACACAACCACACCTGACGTGTATAAAGTGGAGGATGGTAAGCTATCCTTTCAAGTTGATCTTCAAAATCGGACATGTGAATGTCGACGCTTCGAACTTGATGAAATCCCCTGCAGTCACGCTGCAGCCGCTGTTAGGTACGTACTAATCAAACAAACAATTTCAATTTATTAATTCGACAATATGTTTGTACTTGCTAGGATCGTATCACTTCACATTGCCACCACAACTTCTATTTCTCAGACAAAGAGGATTGCATATATATGACCTCGTTAGTGGATATTACAAACAACGCAATTTGGTGGAGACATATGTGACTCCTATCAAAGGACTTCTGCATCCTGCTGATTGGGTCGTTCCCGCGTATATAACTGATCACGTCATTCATCCTCCGGTAGCGGTGAGACAGACTGGTCGTCCGAAGATGAGCCGTGCACGGTCTGCTGTCGAGGGTAATGCCCCCAGAAGAAGAAGTCAGCCTCAGAAGTGTAGTAAGTGTAATGTGATCACACACAACGCGCACAAATGTACTGTTGTTTTACCCACCAACAGCCAGCCGCTTGACGATGATCAGAATTCTCAACCCACGGTGGAACCAATCCGACAGAAAAGACAAAAGAAAAAATGTAGCGTATGCCGAGTGCAGACCATAACAAACAACCATGTCCGGTGCAGGGGGATTGACGTGAATGTGTGACCATGCTGAACAATTGTGATATTTTGGTACTGCAAGTAATTATGGGTTTTTAATGTATTATATTATGCGATTGTGTGTTTTTGGATTATTTGGGGTTGTTGGAATTTGTATGGTTTCTGTGAATTCGTTTTTTGTGTGCCACGGTGAATCTGATCAATGACCGTGTACCACCGTCCGTGATACACCGTCCATATTACATCGTGTGGCGACTGTGATATTACGTTGTGCATCGGTTGTCCCGCCACCATCTTGGAAACTAGTACTACTGGTACAATACTAGTTAAAATTGATCTGATCTCCGCACGGTAACCTATACGGTGATATATCACAACATTACCATGTAAGCATGAACAATGACGTTTTTTGGTGATTTTTGCTAGGTTACGTGAATATTTTGGTTAAAATGATAATCCAAATTTACTTTTCCATCTAGATGATTATATGAAACCGACAAAACTCTACAATTATGCAAGAAACGATTGAATGTGATATATCATGTGCAATATATGATCACACATGAGAGTAACTTGTAACAAATGAATTAGACATCTCTTTAATTTGAGACATGCATACTCCAAATAGAATCATACGTGTTTAAAATCAAATACCATACGTCTCAATGACTGAAACATATCCCAATGAAAGTGAATAAAGCATTCAAAGTGTGTACAAACCATGGAAAATCATTTTTTTGGTGTTTAACGAATTCACGGTGAATATTAGAAATGACCGTGTAACGCCGTCAGTATTACATCGTGTGACAGTCGTGATATTACACCGTGCGAGACTCCATCCCTTCAGTTTTATTTTCGATAATTTAATTTGAATTTTTAAAATAAATCAATTAATTTAACTCGCACCTGCAAAAGCTGTTTTAAGTACATTGCATCGGTTGTCCCGCTACCATTTTGGAAACTAGTACTACCAGTACTTTACTCGTTAAATTTCAAATTTTAAAATTGATCTGATCTCCGCACGGTAACCCTATACAGTGATGTATCACAACATTATCGTGCAAGTATGAACAATGACGTTTTTTGGTGATTATTGCTCGGTTGTGTGAATATTTTGGTTAAAATGCTAAACCAAAGTTACTTTTCATCTAGATGATTATATTAAATCGACAAAACTCCAAAATTACGTAAGAAACTATTGAATGTGATATATCATGTGCAATATATGATCACACTTGAGAGTAACTTGTAACAAATGAATTAGACATCTCTTGAATTTGAGACATGCATACTCCAAATCGAATCATACGTGTTTAAAATCAAATACCATACGTCTCAATGACTGAAACATATCCCAGTGAACGTTAATAAAGAATTCAAAGTGTGTACAAACCATGAGAACTCATTTTTTTGGTGTTTAACGAATTCACGATGAATATTAGAAATGCCGTGTAACACCGTCAGTGTTATATCGTGTGACGGTCGTGATAATACAGGCACAGCGTGCGAGACTCCATCCCTCCAGTTTTATTTCCGATAATTTAATTTGAACTTTAAATATAAATCGGTAAATTTAACTCGCGTCTGCAAAAGTTGTTTTGACTTTTGAGTACTGACACTAATAATAACCGTGCATCGGTTGTCTCGCCACCATCTCAGGTTCTCCACAAAATACACAACTAGTTAAATTTCAAAATTTAGCATTGATTTTAAAACCGCACGGTCTAATGTCATGGTATAAATTGATACCGTGTGACAAAGAGACCGTGGCATACTGAACTCTCACGGTGTCTAATTAGAATTTTGTTTACGTGTGACACCGTGGGTGTGATTGTGGAATTTATAGACACGACGATGATGTGTTTTTTAGGTCTCATACAACTACCACCAATAAATTTAGGGTTTTTTTGAAAAATAAAAATAAACGGGCCTTTAGTGGGATGTGTAACCCGAAACGGCGCCTCTCACGGCGTAATTATTTATAATTAAACGCGACCTTTTGGAATCCCGCGAGAAACATTATTAATTTATAGTGATTTATGCGGTCCTAATATCTATTAAACTCTAAATATTTATTGATCCTTAATTCTCATACCAATAATGGATATCCCTATAGCCGATGCTTTCATTGTCGTTTTGACTGATGAACATATTGAATCTAGACGGTTTCGACTTTCCGAACGTTTATACCGTTTGTCTGTGTGATACAGTACAGAGGTTCCGATCTTCTACCTCCGCGATGTTCGCGGTGAGAGGTGGCTAACCTTGATGGTCTTTAAAGATGGCTTCGCGTATTTCTTCAATGGTTGGACTGACTTCCGCCAGTGCCACAAGTTGAAGAAAGGCATGACCCTCTTTTTTGAGCATAAGCCACTTCCAAACGAGTTCCTGGTGCGGATATTTAAAGAGAATGGACATGAACTCAAGTCATTCTTGCCGAGACCTCCTCCAGGAAAGAGAGCATTCAAGGATGTACCTTCATCGTCGTCGTCTTTGAAAAAGAGTAAACCATCTTAGGGTTTCGACATTAGGTTTTTCTTTTGTAAATCGGCGACTTTTGTAATTCGGATTCCTCTAATTTAGTACAACAAAATTACTCCGTATTACTTTTTCTTTGTTTCTAAAATTATACTATCCTGCTAATTTTCACGGTGCATACACGGTCTTACCACCGTGTGTAATACACCGTGAACATACCGTGTGCTGTAGTATGCACGGTGAAACCTAATTTCTAAATTCTAACCCTGCAACAAATTTTCACAATGGAGCACAAATTTACCAGAATATACTATGGAGATGTGAAGCGAACGACTTCACATTTCATATTTCGAAAAAAATACAATGACAAGTTCATTGAAAAGTTGTTATTGGATAGCAGTAACAAATTCACTTAAGCATAACAATAATTATGATTTCAAGAATCATAATTATGGAGATAATAAACAGAGTAGTCCTCAACTGGATGGATACATCGTGCAAGGACGTCTCCATCTTCTTCAGATCTTTCCTAATTTTAGCTTCTGTGGCTTTCTCTTCCGCCCTTGACATTTGTTCATGTTGTATCTCTCCCTCATCTGACGGGTTACACCACGAATCGAATGTATGATCTTGACAATAATACATCAATTTTTGATAATTCTCAGATTTCGAGGACACCAAACGAATCTGAAGTTTCTTCCGACATTTACCACAAACTTTATCTTGGTACTTCAATCGGCTAGGTTGACCAGTACTCACGGAGTTCACTGATTGTGTAGACATATTGTTGTGATCAGTTTTTGACAAATTGTTTTGGATGATTTGAATTCAAATCTTTGCTTATGTTGAGAGAGGACTGCGTATGGTTAGTTGGTTACACGTGTGACACGGCTGACACGCAGTAACACGGCTGGCAATCGTTTCCGCACCGTGTCACGGTTCAAGATACACAGTGGAACCATGTACAATTATTGATCCACCGTGACACGGTATTCATAGGTGTCTACGATTGGCTACACCACAGCACTGTGATTACACCGTGGACTTATTCAGGCACTGTGTACAAATATTCATGCACAAAACAGCAATAACAAACCAGTATTACTTAATCACAATGTGAAAACAACCAACATGTTTATACTGATACGTCAATCAAAATGGATCAGCAACATCATTCAAGCTCAGCCAAAAAATCTTCAGGCATATCTGTTTCCTGACCCCCTCAATGTACCCTTCATCGATGTTTTCGTTCCGATGCATCAGAGGGTCGACAAACAAACGGTCAAGCTGCATGGTACAGTAAACTTCACAAGAGTGGTTATCAGTAACATCTTGTACGAATTGTTCGGCGTCCGGCATGACTTTCAACTAGAAGGCCTCCATAATCGCATGGTGTTGACCCTTCTTTGCCCAGTAATCTGATCTCCTCAACACAAGAGGTAAAAACTCCATTAACGACCTCAATTCTTCCTTCTGAAATCCGTATTCAGGATACGTCGAAAGTTGAGTATGAATTAATGAGTCATACAACTCGATAGTCCAATCTTCGGGGGATATTCGGACGGTGACCCAATGAGCGTGGACATTACAAATCGCGACGAGCTTTACATGCCATGTTTAGGGTTTGCGAGTTAGAATTTAGTTTCACTCTAGTTAAAATGAAGCATGTATGCTTTTCAATACTTACGTGAGTAGGCTGGTCGGACTCCATTGACATCGGACCATATGTGTAATCCACTGCTTCTCGAAGAGAATCAGGCACTACCCAATCATCAATAGCGCCACGATGAATCTTATACGCAGCATCTATAATACTCTGGAAAAAGAAATTATTAGTAAAAACGAAGGTGTCCAAAATGACAGTACTGTAAAACTTACCCAAAATTGAGTGCTCGATAAGACTGTGTATGTACTCCCTTTAACATCACGACCTTTGCACTTCAAATAAATAATATATAGATCTAGCACCTCAGATTCGAAGTCCCAATTGAAGTCCTCAATTTTATCAAACAAGTCTGTACCCACTGTGTGGTCTATGGAGCCTCGACTGCATGATATCAAGTCGGTAGACCCGGAATTCATCCATTCTCTGAATAACGTTTACACATATTCGAGTCCGCTTTGGTTCGCACTAGATTGCGAATGGAAACGTTTCATGAGTTCAAAGACTTTTCGAGCAACACCTTCCTTAAAGCAAGTGGCAGAATCATCAACAAGGAACGAAACAATATCTGCCCTCGTTAGTTCGGCGTCCCAAATCCTACTTACCTGGCGATCGATCTCATCGTTTGTCCGGCCCTTCAAGACCGAAAACACCTGCTTTCCGACAACAAATGTCCGTCACATAAGTCATATCAGGCCCGAAAACACGTCGCTTAGAAATAGGCCTTTCTATAGCAAGTGAAGCTTTTTGTGCAGCACGTTTGTGAGACAGCTTGGCTCGATCTTTCTTCTTAATACCTCATTTTCGTCGAGGTGGACATAATTCAACAGAAAATAGCTCACAATCATCTATAGATTCAGTTACAGTAACATAAGATGATGCTTTGGCCTCTTCCGGTGTAGGAATTAACGATTCACAAACTTCCATCTGTTGGAGTTGTGTACTTAATGTCTAGATTTAAGTAACGGTAAAATCCCGGTCATAGCATTTAATCTATTAAATTAATAAACAATCGTTTGCTTTTAATTATTATTAATTAAACATATGCAAATCATAGTCCTAGATTTTATACATTGTAGTTAGTATGGTGTGTCGGGCCCACACAGAAGATCATACTATCGGTTACTCGTATTTAATCAAACAGTGGCTCACGACCTAGATGGACCCGGACCAATCCATCGGTATAGTCGTTGTGTGAGAGAGAAAATAATTTGTCTTAATTATTTTATCACACTTGTACACTTGGTGTATTGAGCGGATCGTTGAGATTCATCGATTAGGATTGCCGGCGATAATCGATTCGAGTCTCAGTGTATTTTATTTTTAATCCCCGATATTATTGCGGGTGTGTATATTTAATATAAGTGACTTTGATTTACCAAAGGAATTAACCGATTTAATTATTGGGTTAATTACCGGTTAAGTTGGGTCACTATATTTCATATATGGCATGCCGTGAATAATTGACCGGACAGTGTATCCCGGAAGGGTTGATAATATCCCCGAGATGAGTTCATAAGGAATTATTGTGTAAACCTCATGAGTGGATTCGTTCCGCACAATAATTAAGGTTGAATGGTACTAGTCTCGGATTAAAGAGATGAATAAATTAATTAGCAATAAATTAATTTTATTCATGGATATTTAAATCTTAAATACACGGAATAAATAATACTACCGGAGAAATATTATTTGATATAATATGGTTTAATATTGGGAGTGCAATTAATTTATATAGTGGAAAATAAATTAATTAATATTGATAAGGATTAATGGACTTGGGCAGTGGGCTCAATTTAATCTTCAATATTGGAAGCCCAATATTCCACCTCCTTTAGATCCCCTACGTAGCCTATAAAAGCACTACATGGCCTTCATAAATCATAAGACAAGATTATCATACTTGATATTCTAGAGAGTTGAAGGAGATCCATAGGAGTTCGATAGATCGTCGCCCACCCGACGTTCGAACGGAGTGCAAGGAATACGTAGGAAGATTCAAAGGTCTTCAATTGATTTCGTTTCTCCGCACAACGAATCAAAGGTATGATCATAAACTCCTTGTGTGATTTTATGTTCAATTTAATTGTGATGCATACATGAACACATGATCCGGGAAACGACGAGACCGGGGACGGGGATAGACCGGGCGGTGGTGGTTGTAGACCACCGGACCGCCGGCGGTCTAGGGATCCCCGCCGGGATCGAGGCGAAGAGCCCTCGGCTCCAGCCGAGGGGGCGATCGAACCCTAGGGTTCGATCGCGGGTGAGCTGCGGGGTTACCCGCAGCGGGCTCGCATGAGCTGCGGGGCTACCCGCAGCGGTCGTGCGAGGGGATCACCCCTCGCTGGGCAGCGAGTCATCGACTCGCTGCGGGGCTGCTACGAGCAGCCCCGGGGATGCCTCGTGCATCCCCAGCGATTGCTACGGGAGCAATCGCGAGCCCTCGTGGGGGCTCGGCTGGGTGCCGCGGGTTCGCCCGTGGCGGTGCTCGGTCGGGCCTCGGGTCACGTGGGGTTCGCGGTTCGGTCTCCGGCGATCAAGGATTTCGGTCGGGTTATTATTTTCCGCAAATTTTAATGGCCCGGGATATCGAATTCCAGCAATTGGTATCAGAGCGTTTGGTTTCGTGTTCATGTATGTATTCAATTGTGTTCTACCTTGCAGGGATTCCGACTATCATGGTTTAATTAATTGTTAATTATTTGTTTAATTAATTGCTATTTAATTTACCATGATTGTTCGTTTATTAAACTCTCGGACATGTCGAGATTCGTTTTGTGTGGATGAATGCTTGTAATAGTAAAAATTCGGGGGTTGACCGAATTTAGATTTATTATTATTGTTCTATGTTTTCCGGAAAGTGTATAGGGTCGATTTCATGTATAGAATCGATACCGGAATTGTAAATTTATTTCTTGTAATTTATTTACGTTGGATCGATGCCGAGACGACCGCCGGAGAACTCGTGTGACGAAGAAGACGAAGAGGACGAAAAACCGGGGGGGGGGGGGGGGGGTCGATCATCCCCATGATCGATCCCCATGAGGATCGATCGACCCCACGCAAAGGGGCTGCCCGCTAGGGTTTCCGGCCACGCCGGCCACCGGTGGTGGTGGCGCGTGGCTAGGGGGCGGCGGCGGTGATGCCCGGCGATGGTGGTGGTCGATGGTGGGGGTGGTGCGGGGATCCCCAACCCGTGCTACTCCTAATCCTACCTAGATTCTACTTACCTAATTGATTCGGTTTTCCTAATTGAGTTTTCCTATTTTTAGGGAATTCTCATGGATTAGGAAAAGAATTAATTGGAATTGATTTTATTCCTTATTCTATTATGGAAGTCTTCTAGAGTATTCCGAGTTCTACTTGGAATAGGATCCTAGAGATTTAATAGAATTGGAAAGGAATAAAAGTTAATTTAGGATTGATTGATTTCCTAATTGATTATTCCTATTTTATGGGAATTTTCATAGAAATGGAAATTAATTAATCTTGGAAAATAGAAGAGTCCTAATTTATTTTATTTCCTTATTCTATTATAGAAGTCTTCTAGAATATTCCAAGTTTGACTTGGATAGATTATTCTAGAGATTTAATAGAATTAGATAGGAAAATAAATAAATAAAAATATTAATAATATTTAATTTTATTTTTGATTTATTCGATTGACTTAATTTTCGAATTGAGTATCTTTTGGATTTATTAAAAATAAATAGATTTAAATATTGGGATTAATATTCTCGTCACATGGAGCATTCAAGAACGAAGACTGAAGACTAGAAGACGCATACGGAGATGGAATAAAGCCATGATAGTCGGAAAATAATTTTCTAGCTTATTTTGACTATGTGCTATGTGCTTTATTGCTTGTATGCATGCTTATGTGTTTAATTATGCATTAGATAGCGTATCCCTTTGTTATAAAAAGCTAAGTGGGAGCGGGGATGGAAACATTCCCATGGTCTCCATTACTGTTCTCTTGGTGACATTTATGAACTTTCGAAGTTCATATAGATATGTCATTGGAGGAGAATTCTTGTAATTCCTTTTACAAGAAACATTGATTAACTTTATCAAACAATGCCTAATTTGTCTTTCTGAAACTGACTTCAAGTCGACTCATTCTCACCCCGGGGAGTGGAATGGAGCCAAAGCCACTTGGTCATGTGGATGACACAAATTAGAGACATTCGTACCATTTTTTTGAAGATGGATCGTTTGTCTGCTCGGCTCCCTCATCTAATGAGAGATAGGGTTGTTCGCATGGTGAATCACTGGTTAGAAACTTCAAGTTTCACTTATGATTCTCCGCGTCTTGATTTACAAAATCGAATGCTTCAAGTAATTGGATGTCAATTGTAAAAGTCTTTTGGTGTAGTAAACGTCCACACTATCGTGGCTTGCTGCATTGAATGGGACTTTGGAACGATTGATGTAGACAGTTATAGGAGGGAGTGAAGGAAACGTAGGTTAACGTAAACGTCCACACTATCGTGGCTTGCGGTAACATGCGAATCTTAAACAAACTTCTTAGTACTGAGTAATGGGTTACACTTAGGTACGCTCTATAGTATTCTTCCCATCGAAGTAACGCTATAGTGATGTACGACCAAAGCAAATCTAATTGCTAAATCATTTGGATGGGTAAACGTCCACACTATCGTGGCTTGCCTTATCTGATGAGATTTTAGATGTAATTAGTGATTTAATGATATTATTTGAGGGAGATAATATCGGATATTAAATTGTTTGTTTGTTTAAATGTGCTTATAGGTTTAGAGAATAGCTATGAACCCACTTTCTATGATACTCAAGGAGCATAAGCTCACTGGCCCCAACTATATTGATTGGAAGAGAAATTTAGACATTGTCCTGACTTCGGAGGAGTACAAGTTTGTACTCCATGAAGTGTGCCCTGCTGAGCCCACGGCTGCCTCAACTGATGAGGAAAAACTGACATATCGGAAGTGGAAAAAGGCTGATGAAATGGCTAGGTGTTATATTTTGGCTTCCATGTCAAATGTACTCCAAACCCAACATGAGTCGATGGACACTGCCTATGATATGATGTTTAACCTCAAGGAGATGTTTGGGGAGCAAGATCGTGCGGCAAGGCAAGAAGCCATGAGAGTCCTCATGACAACTACTCAGTCTGAAGGAACGCCCGTAGGGGAGCACGTTCTTAAGATGATGGGTCTGTTGAATGAGCTTGAGATCCTAGGAGCTCAAATTGATGCTGAGACGCAAGTCGACATCATACTCCAGTCTCTGACCCCTAGTTTTGAGCAGTTTCGCATGAGTTATAATATGGGTAAACTATCTTATTCTCTTGCGCAACTCCTGACTGAACTGAAGGCGGCAGAGGGGATCTACAAGAAGGGCAAGTCTCTAGCGCTTGTAGCTACCAAGTCCAAAGGCTTTAAGCCTGGTGGAGGTAGGGGCAAGAGGAGGAAGCAAGCCTGGAAACCCAGTGGTGTCAAGAAGACTATACCACGAGTGGGGGCTGCAAAGCCAAAGGGCAAGTGCTTCCGATGCAACAAGTCTGGACACTGGAAGTCTGAATGTCCTCTCAGAGGTACGAATTTTTCTTTAGTCGTAAAAACATAGTCAGCGGTATTATCTACCAGAAATTCTGGTGTGTAGATATGGAACCACTGACGGTATGTGCATTTTGAATGCAGGGGTTCCAGAAAACCCGGCGACTTAGAGAAGAAGAGTTCGAGTCTACACGGGCAAAAGCTGTGGAGGAGGCAGCTGTTGCGGTGGAAGACATTTATCTACTTTAGTAGTTAAATAGGATTTCATTTTAAGATTATTGCATTATGTACCCTTTAATTTAGAAAGAACGTTTTGTTCTGGATTTCTATTATTATGAATGGATATTTTATTTCTTTAATCATTGGATGATTTTGATAAGAAATAATGGGCATTATCTATTCTGGTACATTAGATAGCAATATGTGAATGATGAATCCTTAGTCTACCACGATGCAACGAACCGTTCTATAACTTGTTTTACTTGTTAGATATTTCTTTATTAATCATTATACTTGTGAATTCTTATACTTAGTAGTATTTTCAAATAAGATTCAAATGGTCGAAATTGATTTGATCAATTATAGTTGAAGGAATGGACCTTCCGACCTAAGGATTGAATTTGGAGGATAATACATCTAAGCAAACCTTTCTGGATAAAGGATAGAATTCAGACAAGTATTGGAAATGATTAGATATGCAGACATATGTGTAAAGTAGAAAGGTACGAGTAATTCTCTCAAGAATACTCGATGATGGATTAGAATACTTAATGTGCCATAAAAGCAAAGTGTTTTGACTAGTCAATGGACACAAAGCTATTATGGGGAACCATCAAAGTATATCCATTAGGAGCCTGCGACTCGGTCGCGGAGGCCATCACTTATCTAAATAACACATAGCATAATCAAAGATTGGGATTCAATCCCAAAGGGCCGCACCATACACTTACGTGTAGAGATGGTGCGTTATAAATAAGAAATGGAGATCTAATAGTAAAAGAACAAGTTGTTCGGAACCACCTATGTTCTATGGATATTCCTGGATACAACGGCATATTCAATATGGTTGTAGGATATCCTAGATGAACAAAATGTTATGTGTTCTATAGTACTATGAGCCAGAGGGACGTCTCGTCCGGTTCATAGAGGAAGACTATTAGATGAACCACAAAGCCTGAACTAACGTAATACCTTGAAATGAGAAAAATGACAAAAGACTGAGAACCAGCCAAACCGAGTAGAAGTACACCACATACTGCACCTATTGTTATTACTGTTATACACCGGGACGCCATTGCAGTGGGAGGTTGTTGGAAAACCAAAGATATTCATAAGACTAGAGGAGTTCGGACTCTGGATCTAGTAGACATGAAATCGATCCCTAGCTCTGCATAAGGGTGGTACTAGATCTAAATGAGCTCTCTTGGATAACAATAAGGTTTATTGTTAAGAGGCTAGATCATTTAGAGTACAAGCTTAGTAAATCCATTTATGGATGGTAACAAAGCTATAAATCGTGGAACTTGCGAATTGATGAGAAAGTCCATTTGATGGATTCATCAAAAGGCAAAAACGAAAGGTGTATTAGAGACATAATGGAAACATGGTGGTGTTTCTCGGAGATTTTATGTAGATAACATTTTGTCATTGGCAACAATGTAAAAATATTGTCAGACATAAAATAATGGTTGTCTAAATAAATCAAGATATAAGATTGAGAAGAAGTTAGAACATGTTCTTAAGATCTTATGATCTAGAGATAAGAACATTGTACTTTTCCTAGACATCTTATACGATTATGGTTTGTTTTAAACATGCATACTTCTGAGAAAGGTTATTGCCTTTCAGAGACAGAATATACATCTATCTAAAGGATATGTGTTTTGAACACATGAAGGAGATAGATGAAGACAAAGCGGTTTCCTACACTTTGTGTGGAAAGCTTAAATGCATTGTTGGAAAACAAGAACCTGATATCAAATATGCGGTTTGTGTAGTGGGAGGATATCAAAGTAATCTGGATAAGGGATGTTCGAATGCCGTAAGAGTACTTTCATAGTACTAACTTACGAAGCAAGACGAAATCTTCTTAGATTACAATTTCTCAGATCCCAAATCAGAGAAGGACCAGTGTAAGTCGATATCAGGCTATGTGTTCACTTTTAGAAAGAGGTGGAACAAATGAAAGAGTGATAAGCAGGACGCTTCTTAGACTCTCGCAGCCTCAGAGGCAGCGGAAGTTTTGGTTAGGTTCCGGGATTACCTCTTGACTTGGATATGACTCTTAGTTCACCAAAGGCTATTGGATAGCGGTGCAAAGTGAACTGGAAGAGGTCATAAGTCAAAAGTGATGATAACACATAGAGCAAGTACCACCTGATACGAATCATCGTCGAGGTAGACGACGTAGTAGTCACCAAGATAACTTCAGAGCGGCAACCTAGATTGCTCACTCACATAGTACTTCACGGAAGTACACTTTAAAGCACGTGATGAGTATGGGAACCGGGAGTTTGGAGGAAATGACTAGACCTTAGTACAAGTGGGAGATAGTTGGAGTTGTGTACTTAATGTCTAGATTTAAGTAACGGTAAACTCCCGGTCATAGCATTTAATCTATTAAATTAATAAACAATCGTTTGCTTTTAATTATTATTAATTAAACATATGCAAATCATAGTCCTAGATTTTATACGTTGTAGTTAGTATGGTGTGTCGGGCCCACACAGAAGATCATACTATCGGTTACTCGTATTTAATCAAACAGTGGCTCACGACCTAGATGGACCCGGACCAATCCATCGGTATAGTCGTTGTGTGTGAGAGAAAATAATTTGTCTTAATTATTTTATCACACTTGTACACTTGGTGTATTGAGCGGATCGTTGAGATTCATCGATTAGGATTGCCGGCGATAATCGATTCGAGTCTCAGTGTATTTTATTCTTAATCCTTGATATTATTGCGGGTGTGTATATTTAATATAAGTGACTTTGATTTACCAAAGGAATTAACCGATTTAATTATTGGGTTAATTACCGGTTAAGTTGGGTCACTATATTTCATATATGGCATGCCGTGAATAATTGACCGGACAGTGTATCCCGGAAGGGTTGATAATATCCCCGAGATGAGTTCATAAGGAATTATTGTGTAAACCTCATGAGTGGATTCGTTCCGCACAATAATTAAGGTTGAATGGTACTAGTCTCGGATTAAAGAGATGAATAAATTAATTAGCAATAAATTAATTTTATTCATGGATATTTAAATCTTAAATACACGGAATAAATAATACTACCGGAGAAATATTATTTGATATAATATGGTTTAATATTGGGAGTGCAATTAATTTATATAGTGGAAAATAAATTAATTAATATTGATAAGGATTAATGGACTTGGGCAGTGGGCTCAATTTAATCTTCAATATTGGAAGCCCAATATTCCACCTCCTTTAGATCCCCTACGTAGCCTATAAAAGCACTACATGGCCTTCATAAATCATAAGACAAGATTATCATACTTGATATTCTAGAGAGTTGAAGGAGATCCATAGGAGTTCGATAGATCGTCGCCCACCCGACGTTCGAACGGAGTGCAAGGAATACGTAGGAAGATTCAAAGGTCTTCAATTGATTTCGTTTCTCCGCACAACGAATCAAAGGTATGATCATAAACTCCTTGTGTGATTTTATGTTCAATTTAATTGTGATGCATACATGAACACATGATCCGGGAAACGACGAGACCGGGGACGGGGATAGACCGGGCGGTGGTGGTTGTAGACCACCGGACCGCCGGCGGTCTAGGGATCCCCGCCGGGATCGAGGCGAAGAGCCCTCGGCTCCAGCCGAGGGGGCGATCGAACCCTAGGGTTCGATCGCGGGTGAGCTGCGGGGTTACCCGCAGCGGGCTCGCATGAGCTGCGGGGCTACCCGCAGCGGTCGTGCGAGGGGATCACCCCTCGCTGGGCAGCGAGTCATCGACTCGCTGCGGGGCTGCTACGAGCAGCCCCGGGGATGCCTCGTGCATCCCCAGCGATTGCTACGGGAGCAATCGCGAGCCCTCGTGGGGGCTCGGCTGGGTGCCGCGGGTTCGCCCGTGGCGGTGCTCGGTCGGGCCTCGGGTCACGTGGGGTTCGCGGTTCGGTCTCCGGCGATCGAGGATTTCGGTCGGGTTATTATTTTCCGCAAATTTTAATGGCCCGGGATATCGAATTCCAGCACCATCTACAGGCAAAGATACTCTGTATCAACGTACAACAACAACAAAGTTCAACGCGTGTGCTTTTTTAGAATGAAAATTCACTAAAAAGTACCTTCTCATTGAAGAATTTAGTGACATCGCACACAGCTTGTTTCGATGCAGTAGAGTCCCACATCAGGCAACGTGGAAATCTCGTAACCCGAGCACGTTTCGCGCATGATGCTCCGATCGACGGTACGGACTCGTACATCCAAAACTGAAAAGCCCAAACCGGCCCGTAAAAATGGTAAGTAGATTCATCATCATGTATGGACGTCGTTTTGAGGTAGTAAGATAAATTCTGGTAGGAATAAGTGTTGGAATTCGATATCCCGGGCTATTGAAATTTGCGGAAAATAATAACCCGATCAAAAACCTTCGCCGGAGATCACGTGAACACCGCCATGCGAACCGGAGCACGACCGAACGCACGACGTGGCCGAAGCCACGCACGCACGCCCAGCCGAGCCCCCGCGGCTAGGGCTCACGCGATCGATGATCGCGTCGATCATCGTGATCGATGGGGCTGCCCAGCAGCCCCCGCGGCGAGTCCGGCGACTCGCCGCCGCATGGGGTGGTCGGCCCGCCTCCAGCTGGGCCGCCGCGGGACCCAGCCCGCGGCCAGCGATCGATCGCATGATCGATCGCACCCCGGCTCCCAGCCGGGGTTCGCCCCTTGCGCGCTCGGCCGAAACCCTAGGCGGCGATCGCCGTGGTATGGCGATCCTAGATCGCCACCACGCGTTCGTCGTCTAATCCGGGGTTCTATCTTCGGATCTTCGTTCTACGGTATTCTCGATAAATCCAAAATCAAATAATATCAAGGGTGTTTAGATATTATACCTTCGATTCGTTGTTCGGAGAAACGAAATCAAGATGACCTTTGAATCTTCCCATGTATTCCTTGCACTAGCTTGAACGTCGGGTGGGCGACGATCCTCCAAGCTTATGGATCTCCTTCACGAACTCTCTAGACTAATCAAGTATGATTATCTTGTCTTGTCTAATTGTGAAGACCATGTAGTGCTTTTATAGGCTACGTAGGGGATCTAAAGGAGGTGAAATATTGGGCTTCCAATATTAATGATTAAATTGAGCCCAAACCCAAATCTATTAATCCCATTAATATTAATTAATTTATTTTCCACTATATAAATTAATTGCACTCCCAATATTAAACCATATTATATCCAATAATATTTCTCCGGTAGTATTTATTTATTCCGTGTATTTAGGATTTAAATATCCATGAATAAAATTTATTTATTTCTTAATAAATTTATTCATCTCTTTTATCCGAGACTAGTACCACTCAACCTTATTTATTATGCGGAACAAATCCACTCGCGAGGTTTACATAATAAATCCTTATGAGCTCATCTCGGGGATATTATCAACCCTTCCGGGATACACTGTCCCGTCAAGAATTCACGGCATGCCATATATAAAATATAGTGACCCAACTTAACCGGTAATTGACCCAATAATTAAACCGGTCAATTCCTTTGGAAAATCAAAGTCACTTATATTAAATATACACACCCGCAATTGTATCGGGGATTAAGAATAAAATACACTGAGTCTTAAATCAATTATCGCAGAGCAATCCTAATTGATAAGTCTCAATTGATCCGCTCAATACACCAAGTGTACAAGTGTGATAAAATAATTAAGACAAATTATTTTCTCTCTCACACGACGACTATACCGATGGATTGGTCCGTGTCCATCTAGGTCGTGAGCAACTGTTCGATTAAATACGAGTAACCGATAGTATGATCTTCTGTGTGACGTCGCACACCATACTAACTACAACGTATATAATCCAGGACTATAATTTGCATATATATAATTAACAATAATTAAAAGCAAATGAATGTTCGTTATTAATAGGTAAATGAAAGTGCAGAAGGAGTTCAGAATACTCAAATCTAGACATTAAGTATATTACTCCAACAATCTCCCACTTATACTAAGGTCTAGTCTTATCTTCCAAACTTCTGACTCCCAAACCCTCCAAGTGCTTGAAATATACTTCCTTACTTAGGATGTATCTTGGTGAAAGGGTCCGCTAGGTTGTCATCCGAAGCTATCTTCATGACTACCGCATCGCCTCTCCTGACGATGTCTCGAATCAGGTGGTACTTGCGCTCTATGTGTTTCGTAGCACTCTGGGACCGTGGTTCCTTACTGTTTGCCACTGCACCGCTATTATCACAATAAATTGTCATAGCTTTGGGCAAACTCGGAATCACATCTATGTCCTGGAGGAAATTAAGGAACCAAACTGACTCTTTCGCTGCCTCTGAGGCTGCAACATATTCAGCTTCCATGGTAGAGTCTGAAATGCACTTTTGCTTAACACTCTTCCATGATACGGCTCCACCTCCCAAAGTGTACACATAGCCTGATGTCGACTTACGCCGGTCCTTATCCGCTTCGAAATCCGAATCTGTATAACCCAAAGGAATCAGATTGTCTGCCCCGTAACTTAGAACATAATCCTTAGTATTTCGCAAATACTTGAAAATGCTCTTTGCGACAGTCCAATGAGACTTTCCAGGATTACTCTGATATCTCGCTACTATGCCAACTGCATAGCAGATATCAGGTTTCGTGCATAACATTGCATACATCAAGCTTCCCACAGCCGAAGCGTAGGGAACTGCTTTCATTTCATCTTTCTCCTTCTGTGTCTGAGGACACATCTCCTTAGAAAGATAAGTTCCTTTACTGAAGGGTAGTTCACCCTTCTTGGAATCTTGCATGTTAAAACGAGCCAGAATCGTGTCTATGTAAGATTGCTGGGAAAGGTACAATGTTCTACTCCGGCGATCCCTTATAACCTTGATCCCTAGAACATGTCCAACTTCTCCCAAATCTTTCATATCGAATTGTCTAGACAACCATCCCTTTATGTCTGATAACATTTTCACACTGTTGCCAATGAGAAGAATGTCGTCTACATAAAGCACGAGAAACACCACCTTCTTTCCATCACGTTTCCAATACACACACGATTCGTCCATGATTTGAATGAATCCAAAATATTGGACTACTTCATCAAACCGCAGGTTCCACGATCTCGAGGCTTGTTTCAATCCATAAATGGATCGATTAAGCTTGCACACTAGATGATCTCGCCCCTTAGCAATGAAACCTTCTGGTTGTTTCATATAAATCGTCTCGTCAAGACTTCCATTCAGGAAAGCTGTCTTGACATCCATTTGCCACACCTCATAGTCCATATGAGCTGCTATGGATAAGAGAATCCGGATTGACTTTATCTTGGCTACCGGCGAAAAGGTCTCCTCATAATCGATTCCCTCTTTCTGAGTATAGCCTTTCGCAACAAGCCGAGCTTTAAAGGTCTCAACCTTTCCGTCAGATCCTCTCTTTCTCTTGTAGACCCATTTACACCCAATTGGCTTTACGCCGTTTGGTGGTTCTACAAGATCCCAGATTTTATTAGAATCCTTAGATTCAATTTCGGATTTCATTGCTTTCTCCCAAGAAGGCGCATCTATATCTTGTACCGCCTCATCATATGTCCAGGGATCGATTTCATGAACTCCAGATCCAGAGTCCGAAGACTCACCCAATCCAATCCATCTTTCTGGTTGTTTAACAACCCTCCCACTACGACGGCATTCCGGTGTATTAACATTGACAGTAGGTGCAGGTTCTAGTGGTGTATCACTACTCGGTTCGGCTGTATCTAAGTCTTTCTCGTTACCTCTCAACTCATCAAGCATTATGTCACTTTTGGGCTTGTGGTCCATGACATAGTCTTTCTATAAGAACCGAGTGTTAGTACTTATAACGATCTTCTGGTCCGTAGGACTATAGAACATGTCACCTTTTGTTCCCTTCGGGTATCCTATAAACAACCGTACCTCTGATCTCGGTTCTAACTTGTAGGCCCCTTGTCGCAACACATGTGCTGGACATCCCCAGATCCGAAGGTGTTTCAAGCTAGGCTTGCGCCCGCTCCACCGTTCCATGGGTGTAGTAGGTACCGTTTTTGTTGGAACCATGTTCAGTACGTACGCCGTTGTTTCCAAGGCATATCCCCAGAACATAACAGGTAAGTCCGAGTAACTCATCATTGAACGCACCATTTCCATAAGAGTCCTATTCCTTCGTTCCGACACACCATTCTGCTGAGGAGTATATGGTGATGTCATTTGGGAATCAATCCCATTCTCTGCTAAGTATGCCTTGAATTCTCCAGACAGGTACTCGCCTCCGCGATCAGATCGCAGAAATTTAATGGATTTAGCATGGATGTTTTCCACAAGAGCCCTGAATTCTTTGAACTTGTCAAAATATTCGCTCTTGCGACGCATCAGGTACACATATCCATATCTTGAGTAATCATCAGTGAATGTGATGAAGTACTCGTACCCTCCCCTTGCCTGAGTAGACATATGTCCGCATACATCAGAGTGAATCAAATCCAATACTTGTTCAGCTCTACGTCCTTTACCAGAAAAAGAACGCTTGGTCATTTTACCCTCCAAACAGGATTCGCAGGTTGGAAGGTCCACTCCTTCAACATCGCTGATTAAACCATCAGCTTTCAACCTTTGAAGCCTATTTGAGTTTATATGACCTAGCCTTAGATGCCACAAGTATAATTGATTCATCTTAGAAGGTTCCTTTCTCTTATTGGTGTTCGTGGATGTGCTATTACTCTCGGTTAGTTGCATCGTGTTAGACTCAGGATTCAGTACATACAAATCGTCTATCAATGTACCAGAACAGATAATTTCACTGTTTCTTCTTATGATCACGGAGTGATCAAAAGAAACAGAATATCCATTCGTAATCAGTTTAGAAACCGAAATTAAATTCTTTCTAAAGTTTGGTACATAAAGACAATTTTGTAAAACTAAAACCCTATCACTACTAAAGCGTAAGTGAACGTCTCCCACTGCAACAGCCGCCACCTTCGCAGCATTGCCCATGTAGACCACGATTTCTCCCTCTCTAAGTCTCCGGGTTTCCTGGAACCCCTGCAATGAATTGCAGACATGATCAGTGGCCCCCGTATCTACACACCAGGTGCTGGTAGATATCACCACTGATAATGTTTCGGTGACTAAGGAAAATTTCATACCTTTGATGAGAGGACAATCAGACTTCCAGTGCCCAGACTGCTTGCATCGAAAGCACTTGCCTCGCGGCTTGCTCTTCCCAATCCGTGGTTCAAAACCACTGGGCTTCTTTGCTTGCACTTCCAACTTGGCCACAAGAGCTTGTGACTCTCTGATCATACTTATCAGTTCCTTTCTTTTGAAATCGTTTTTAAGCGATTCCTCAAGAGGACTGAACTTAATGAGTATGTCAATCACCTCTAGTCCGGCTTCCTCACTATGTCCTAACATCTCCTTGAGGTCATTTTCAATGTCCTCATCAGTTGGGACAATAGTGGATTCGGAAGGCTCAACAGTCTGAACATTGTCCAGATTTCTTTCCCAAACATTACTATATGGAACCAGTGAGTTTTCATCCTTAAGTATATCACAAAGTGGGGTCACAGTCATTCTTAACCTATAAGCACATAAAACAAACAAACAATTTAATATCCGATATTATCTCCCTTTAATAATATCATTAAATCACTAATCGCCTCTAAAATCCCATCAGATATGGCAAGCCACGTTTGTGTGGACGTTTACCTACCCAAATGATTTAGCAATTAGATTTTCTTTGGTCGTACATCATTATAGCGTTACTTCGTTGGGAAGAATACTATAAAGCGTACCTAAGTGTAAACCATTACTCAGTACTAAGGTGAGTCGTTTGGAACCGCTACGTCACCGCAAGCCACGTTTGTGTGGACGTTTACGATAACTCACAATTCTTCACAACTCCCTAAAACTGTCTACATCAATTATTCCAAAATCCCATTCAGTACAGCAAGCCACGTTTGTGTGGACGTTTACTATACCAAAAGACTTTTATAATTGACATCCAATTACTTGATTCATTTAATCTTGTAAATCAAGACGCGGAGAATCATAAGTGAAACTCGAAGTTTCTTACCAGTGATTCACCATGCGAACAACCCTATCTCTCATAAATGAGGGAGCCGAGCAGACAATCGATCCACCTTCAAAAGATGGTACGAAAGTCTCTAATTTGTGTCCTCGACATGACCAAGTGGTTTTGGCTCCATTCCACTCCCCGGGGTGAGAATGAGTCGACTTGAAATCAGTTTTGGAAAGACAAATTAGGCATTGTTTGATGAACTTAATCAATGTTTCTTGTAAGAGGAATTACAAGAACTCTCCTCCAATGACTTGTCTATATAAACTTCAAAAGTTTATAAAAGTCACCAAGAGAGCAGCAATGGAGACCATATGTATGTTTCCATACCCTCTCCCACTTAGCTTTTTACAATAAAGGGATACGCTATCTAGTGCATAAAGTAAACACATATAGCATGCATACATGTAATAAAGCACATAGTATTATCACATAGTCAAAATAATACTAGAATATTATTTTTCCGGCTATTATGGCTTTACTTCATCTCCGTACGCATCTTCTAGTCTTCAGTCTTCGTTCTTGAATGCTCCATGTGACTAGAATATTAATTTCCAATATTTAAATCTATTTATTTTCAATAAATCCAAAAGATACTTAATTAATAATAATTAAGTCAATCGAATAAATCAAAAATAAAATTAAATATTATTAATATTTTTATTTATTTTATTTTCCTTTTCTACTTCATTAAATCTCTAGAATAATTTATCCAAGACCCACTTGGAATATTCTAGAAGACTCCATAATGAAATAAGGAAATAAAATAATTTAGGACTCTTCTACTTTCCAAATTAATTAGATTCCTAATCCATGAATATTTCCATAAAATAGAAATAATCAATTAGGAATCTTAATTAATTCCAAATTGATTTTTTTCCTAATCCATTAGAGTTCCCAAAAATAGGAATACTTAAAAAGGAAAAAAAACCCGAATCAATTAGGAAAGTAAATCACCGGACCGGGGTAGCATGGGGTGGGGATCCCCACGCCACCGTCGACCGCCGCCTAGGAGGTGGCCGGCCACCGTTGCCGGCGGCCCCTCCAAGGGTCGATCGATCGATCCTCATGGATCGACCATGGGGATTGAAATTACGTCTTCAGCGTAGGATACCAATTTTTCGTGAAATTGGTCTTAAACTTAGAACGTCAACAGCTTCAGTTGATCAATCACACAAAGTGAAGACAAAGTATGTGAAGACAAAGTTTATGTAATATATTTCATTTCATTGAAAACAAAACGAAACTATTACAAGGAGTATGGTAGGCAAAGTGATTACAAGAAGTTTCCCGAGTGTCGCAACACTCCCACTTACTAGTAACCTAGCACTAGTGCACCTAGAGTTAAATCTCCTAACTCTAATCTTGGCGTACAGCGCAAACACACTACACAAACTCACAGCTCTAAGCTGTAGGATACGATTCTAAAAATCAGATTTCGTTCTCTCAAAATCGTCAAATGATGAAACGGAAATCCATGGGTATATATAGGCAGCCCGCACATGTGAGGTGATGACGTGGCACAATCTCATTCGTCACATGCTTGGCTGATGTCACTTCTCCATGGATGACATCACTATTGTAGAACTTGGATTCTTGAATCTTGGAATCTTGAATCTTTGATTCTTGAATCTTCGAATCTTGAATCTTCAATTTCAAAATCAAACTTCAATTTCAATTCTTGACTCCATCGATCTCAAATCTTCATCTTCAATTTCTTGTGAAAATCACTAAGTGTTGAAGCCTCGAATTTTCATCATTTTCATGGTCGTCGAATGTCATTGAGGTTGAAATACAAAAACTCTGAACTCAACCACATGAGCCATAATCGCCGTTCGCTGGATTCAAGGACACGGGTCGCCAGTTGCCAGATTTGGGATGGAGTCGCCAGTCGCCGGATATTTGCCTGTCGCCCAGTCGCCGATTTCTAGCGTGTTCGCCAGTCGCCGGTTTTGTGCACATGAAGTCGCCCAGTCGCCGGATCTTGCACAGTCGCCCAGTCGCCGGTTCTTGTACAGTCGCCCAGTCGCCGGTTTTGGGGCAAGATCCCATCTAGCGACTCCAGTCGCCAAGTCGCCGGGTTTAAGGGAATCAGTCTCCCAGTCGCCGGTTTTGATGCAGATCTCAACCAGCGACTCCAGTCGCCCAGTCGCCGGTTTTATGGTAAGGAGTCGCCCAGTCGCCGGTTTGCGTCTTTTACATTTGCGACTCTAACCATAGCTGCTTGAACTTAGCTTTCAATCCTGAAATCAAAAACAACAAACACCCAAGATACGTTGTCGCCAAAACCAACATTTACAATCTCCCCCTTTTTGGCACAACTTAAAAACAAAAACAACACGATAGGAGATACTACAATCTCCCCCTCAATCAGATAACCAAAAAAAATAACTAAGTAAAAGATGGAAAAACATCGATACCACAATCAATGAAAAACCATAAAAACTTAGATAAAATATCAAAACCAAAAACAAGGAGTACGTGATAACAGATATGAAAAACCATGCATGCATTAGAGTTTAGAGTTTTAGCGTGCAACAAAAGACATGAAAGACAAGAACAGGAAACAAGTTCAAGGTTCAAGAGTTAAACAAAAAAAAAAACATAGAAAGATATCACTTCGGGTCGTCTTGTGGGGGAGATGGCTCACGGCCTGGACTCTCGATCACATCTTCATCGTCATCGTACTGAAACCCATCATCTTCACTGGAGTCCTCTCTGTCTTCAGACTCAGCTTCATCGTCCTCATTCTCAAAAATCTTGAAAGGTTCAGCATCAACATCATCTTCAGCATCGATGTCCAGAATGTTAACATCCTCATCTCTAAGTCCATCAGACGGCATCGCTTTCGATACCTCTGGATTTGAAGTTTCCCCAACCTTGGCTTTTCCTTTTCGAGCAGCCATTATAACATCATCAAAAATTTCATCATCAGTCTTCTCACCATCGTCCTCATCATCTTCACTTTCAAAATTTTTCTTGGCCAGTTCCGAGTGAGCTTCCTTGATTGCGTCTTTGACAAGAGAGTACATAAAGGTGTCTCTCAAACTTCCACTTTGGGAGCCAACAGTGATTCCTTCACCCAATCCTCCCCCTTGTTGGATCTGAAGTTGAAGTTCCTTGAAAGCTTCCTTCGACTCGAGCTGTGCGTCGATCATTTTGTTGTAAGCTTCAACATGTTCAGCTTGATGCTTCTCCACTTTTTGGACAGAGGCCATAAACTTGTGGACAGCAGCTGAAGGTACAACTGTTCGGTGGCCATGGATCGGATGATAAGGATTTTTGTGAGGCGGTAACCCAGACGAAGGACCAAACTCACGAGGCACAGTGGACTTCTTCTTTTCACCAGTGTTAGGTTCATCTTCAACATCAATAGTTTCTGTCCTCTGACGCTTCCCTTTTGAAGATTCACTTGCCACAGCTGCCTTGCGTTTCTTCGGTTGTGTTTTGGGTGAGGGAGGCGGAGTGACGGGTTCAGGTACTTCAGCACGAGGAGTTATGTTCGTCCATGGTAGATCAATGACACGGTTTTTCGGATTCAGATAAGTGTTAGTGATTTTTACGGCACCATTCTTTTTCATCGATTTTTCAGCGGGAGTGATAGGGACAAATCCTTGGTCGTGGAGCATGCCATAGATTAAACATGGATGCGTAAGACGAAATCTCTTTCGTTTTGGCAAGTCAAGTTCACGTATGATCGCCTCATCTGTGATTCGGGCGATTTTGCACAAGTCTGCAAAAATTATCCTTCCCAGATTAACCTGCTCACCGCAGCCAAGACGAAAGATAAGATGCATGAGTTCATTGGACATCACAGTCTCATCAGGATTTGCAATCCAATTCGACATCCCGAGACGATGGAGTATTCCATAGAACGCAGAGAGTTTTGAGGGTGGGGGTGCAGCGGTTTTAACTTTTCCCTTAGTGAGAAAAGTACCGATTTTCAGTTCATCAGCTCTGTCTTCAGCAGACGGAGTAACCCAAGTGCCTTTGACATTTGAACGCTGTAGAAAGGCGTTGATGGCCGAAGGACGGAAGTTATACAACCTTTTACGAAACACAAACGATCCAAACATACGGTTTTTCGGATCAGCAAAGACGGGAGACAAGCTAGCATAGAACTTGTAGAGAATAGGAACCGAGTAGCGATAGGTGAGTTTAACAGAATCATGAAGATTCATTCTATCGAAGAACTCCATAACTCCATGAGATTTATAATCATCCTTGCGGATAGTTCGGTCAGAGAAAATTTGGAGTTTTGAAATCAAGTTATGTCGTCTTTCAGCAGTTGGGGTGTAGAATTCATGGGAGTGAGGTTTCGGACACTCTGCAACAGTTTGAACATACAGAACTCTGTCTGTCGATTCAGAGGATCGAGGAGAGTTAGGCACCAAGGGTGGTTTAACACCTTGAGTTTTGGATTTTCCAGTTGATTCATCAGACTTCTTCTTTTTCCGTTCACTACTTGTGGTGGACTGTTTTTCAGCAGAGGTTGCAGGTTTGTTGGGATCAACAGCTGTAGCTGTCGATTGTTTCTTTGAAGACGAGGTGGCCTTCTTTCCATCCTCAGTGATTTCGCCAGATGCGAGCATTCGATGATAGTCCTTTGCCAACACAACTCCCTTATAAGTGCGAAAGGAGCCAGACTTGGGTGTTTTTCCCGAACCAATTTCTTTGGCCGGATGTTGAGCAGAAGAGTGAGCCGGATCAGCAGATTTAGACAAGTCAGTTGTTTCAGCAGATGAAGTCTTGCTGGAACGTCGATCCACTCTCTCCAAATGAGCCTGAAGCTCATCAAACGCAGCCTTTTTGGATTTAGGAGACTGGTCCTTTTGAAACTGCTCATTCAAGTATGCAGTCATGTCTGCCATCATATCATCCATGTTAGTAGTAGACATTCTAGAAGGGACGGACAGCTGTAGCTGTGAGTCTGGCGACGAAAGACAAAGGACGAAAGACACGGCGCCGGATGCGCAAAGCTAGAGTCGCCGGATGCGACGGAAAAGGAAAACTAGAAAACCTAAGAACTTCAAACCCGAGAGCTAGAGACGACAGCTGTGATGCTTGAAGACTTAGAGAATTTTCGAATTTGAAGGCGCACGTATTAGGGTTGGAGGAGGTCCTATATATAGGAGAAATTTGAGCGGCCCGTCCGGAAAATAAAATCACAGTCCAACACCTGCAAAAAGCCCAACTCAAGAAGGAAATTCAGCCCATCAGTACAAAAATTAAAAATAAAAAAAATATTATATATAAAGAAAAAATATATAATAATATATATATATAAATATATATAAATATATAATAAAGATTAAATATTAATAAAAATGAAACAAGCAACCAAACCAAAAACATTCGATCGTTGAGGCGATGAATTTTGGTATTTGAAAATTGTGACTTTCGACGATGGACAGGAAGCTTGAGTAGCTGGAGGCGTTTGAGGTTTTGAGACGCTACAGCTCGCGGTGGACAAGACTAGCGACTATAGGTGTGAGTCGCTGAGTCGCCGTTTTCTCGCCAAGTGAGGGTATTTGGAGTTCAGCGACAAGAGCGATGAGTCGCTGAATCTGTGAGACGTCGAAGATTGAGTTTTTCATCAGTCGAGTCGCTGAGCTTGAGTCGCCGACTCTGGAGTGTGAGTCGCCGTTTATCTGGCGACTGAAGTGTGAGTCCAAAAATTCTGTTGTTTGATAATGGCAAGCTGGTCGTCACCACACTCAAAATTTATACTTCAGAGATGGTAAACCACGTAGCGCTGGATATGAACTACAAAAATGCAAAACCAAAACAACACATCCCGAGTTAGTCATTCAAGTGTTCAACACACTGCAAACATTCAAACACATTTTAGTGGAGATTCGAGGGGTGATATTAGGCAATGAAGAGCAAATATTTTCCCAGAAAAGAATCCACATTTCATCATTTTCCAAAAACCAAAAAAAAATTTTCACACAAGGTGATAGTAACTTTGAGGTATAAAGAAAAATCTCTCAAAATAAAAACCGGTGGAATGGACCGAAGTATGCGATAGATATTGAACTTTTCCTTCATCACAATCACAAGAATACATGCCGTGTTTCGTCGAAACATATTTGATGAGTTAGCACCGCACAAGAGATTTTAATTCATGAGAGCAAGGTGAACTTTGAAGGCACTCCACTTGGGACTAGCTTTTTACTTCAATCAGAGGGGAGCCGGGGTAACCGGCGTCCTCCAGACGAGTTTATAGCTTTAAATGAAATGCAACAGACACTCATTACAGCAGTCAGAGGGGAGCAAGGTTCACTTGCGTCCTCCGAAGTGTGAGGGAGAGTGTCTTAAAGTTCAGCGTCCATGTGCCACCTTTCGAAGAGGGGAGCCGGGATAACCGGCGTCCTCCGTTACTTGGTATTATGGATCTATGCAAATGAAGCTTATGGGAGTTATATGCCAAGTTCACAAGTTTGCGCTCAGAGGAATAAATGCACTTGGGCCTCGAATCCATGTTCAACTTTTTAGACTAATCCACGACGATTCGGCGTGCATATTCAGAAGTAAAGAAAATAATCTTTCAGACTTCAAAATTTTCGTGAACTCTTAAAGAGAACACATGCAGAGAGAATTTCTTAGAGTTTGAAATCTCTCAAAGTCTAGAGGTTTGGTAAAGATGTCAGCGAGCTGTTTTTCTGTTGAAATATGCTGTAGACTGACTATATCACGATCAACCAAATCTCTAATGAAATGATGTCGAATGTCGATGTGTTTAGTTCTTGAATGCTGGACAGGATTTTCGCTGATTTTGATAGCACTCTGATTATCACAAAACAGCACCAATGGAGCACTCTCGAGGAGATAGTCATTCAACATTTGTTTCAACCATAGCAATTGAGTGCAGCAACTCCCAGCTGCAACATACTCAGACTCGGCTGTAGAGAGTGCAATGCAATTTTGCTTTCGACTATGCCACGAGACAATATTATTGCCAAGGAAGCAGCAGCAGCCGGAGGTGCTCTTTCTTTCATCCGTGTCACATGCCCAATCTGCATCGGAAAAACCAACTAGATTTGATGAAGTGTCGCATGCATACCACAGTCCTAGTTCAGAAGTTCCAGAGATGTAGCGGAGAATCCGCTTGACAGCTCGTAGATGGTCTTCCTTTGGATCAGCTTGGTACCTGGCACACATACAAACACTAAACATTATGTCAGGGCGAGTTGCGGTTAGATAGAGTAAACTACCAATCATAGAGCGATAGAGAGTTTGATCAACACTCCGACTCTTAGTTGATTTGGATAGTCGTTCAGTAGTAGCCATAGGAGTCCTTGCAGGCTTGGCATGATGCATTTCAAATTTTTCGACCATATTTTTAGCATATTTTCCTTGAGACACAAAGATCCCATTCGGTCGTTGAGATATCTGAAGTCCAAGAAATTGATGTAACTCCCCTTCTAGGCTCATCTGGAACGTTGAGGACATAGACTCCGTGAAAGCTTTCACAAGTTTAGAGCAAGTAGCGCCGAAAACAATGTCGTCAACATAAATCTGGGCAACTATCATGTGTTTGCCATCACGTTTGATAAAGAGCGTTTTGTCAACTGATCCACGTTCGAAACCAAATTTGAGCAGATAGTCAGTCAGGCAGCCGTACCAAGCACGAGGAGCTTGTTTCAACCCATAAAGAGCTTTGTGAAGCTTGTAGACATGATTTGGCTTTTTGGGATCCTCGAAACCTTTCGGTTGAGCAACATAGACTTCTTCTTCTAATACTCCATTTAGGAATGCAGCTTTGACATCCATTTGTCTGAGTTTGATGCCAAGATGGCATGCAATAGCAATTAAAAGACGAATGGACTCAATTCTTGCAACCGGAGCAAATGTTTCATCAAAATCTATGCCTTCCACTTGGGCATATCCTTGTGCAACAAGACGAGCTTTGTTTCGTACAACTTGGTTATGCTCATCTGTTTTATTTTTGAAAATCCATTTCGTCCCAACGACATTGATATTCGAAGTCCTAGGAACTAAGGACCAAACATTATTTCTTGTGAACTCATTCAACTCTTCTTGCATGGCCATAATCCAAAAGTCATCTTTCATGGCTTCTTTGTAATTTTTCGGCTCATTTTCTGAGAGAAAGCAGGAGATACCGATTTCATTACAGATTGCAGAAGTACAAATGTTGTAGAGTTCATTTGGAGAATTTGTAGGTTTCTTCGATCGTGTAGTCCGCTCATTTAGGTTCCCAATTATCTGTTTCGGAGGATGTCGTTTTTGGATGTGACCGGGTGCTTCTTTTGGAGCGTCAGCGGAATTTTCAATTTGTTCATTTTCTTCATCCTCAGACGATGAAGTGCCATGATGTTGGTTGCTACAGTCTCCAACTTCAGGTGAAGTATTTGGAGTCATTACCTCAGGGGTTGCAGTTACAGGTATTGAAGGAAAAGTCTGATATTCCAGGATTCCTTCCTTCACCCAGTTCTCCTCTACATCTTTTCCAAGAAAATCTTGTTCATCAAAGTTGATATTCACCGTTTCCATGACTTTCTTGGTTCGAAGGTTGTAGGCACGATAAGCATGGCTATTTTGACTATAACCAACGAAAATGCCACGATCAGCTTTGGCTTCAAATTTCTTTAGAGGATCACGATCCTTCAAAATGTAGCAAGTACAGCCAAAGACACGAAAGTGTGAGACAGATGGCTTCTTGCCATTCACAAGTTCGTAGGCAGTTGCGGTCGTGCCAGATCGAATACTTATTCGATTGAGAATGTAGCCAGCAGTAGAGACAGCTTCTGCCCAAAAAGTTCGTGCAAGATTTTTCGAGATTAACATTACGCGAGCCATCTCTTGCAGCGTTCGATTCTTACGTTCGGCAATCCCATTTTGCTGAGGCGTCTTTGGGGCTGAGTATTCATGATGAATTCCCTTCATCATACAAAACTCATTGAAGCTAGCATTTTCAAATTCCGTCCCGTGATCACTCCTGATCCTCTTAACTTTAGCTTCATGATTTGTTCGTATCCATTTCACAATACCTTTAAAGGCATTGAAAGTTTCATCTTTGGTTGCCAGAAATCTTGTCCATGTGTACCTGGAAAAATCATCAACTACAACTAGCACATATTCTTTCTTTGCTATACTCTTCACCTCCATTGGACCCATCAAGTCCATGTGTAGGAGTTCAAAGGGAGCTGAGGTGCTCATTAGAGTTGGAAGTGCTGGATGAGGAGTTCTTGTCAGTTTACCCTTCTGACAGTCACCACACACTCGCTTCTCGATTTTGGGGAGTTGAGAGATTCCTCGAACTATCTCCCCCTTAACCAATTTGCTCAAATTTCGAGTGCTGGTGTGGCCAAGTCGTTGGTGCCACAAATCAACTTCATCAGGAACAGTCACAGAGAAACAACTATACTCAGTTGTATAGCAATTGTTTTTAGCACGTGGACCTTCCATGATACACTTTCCCTCAACATCAAAAACTCTGCAAGATTCCTTATCAAAGCTCACATTAAAACCTTCATCACATAGCTGGCTGATGCTAATGAGATTTGCCACAAGACCCTTCACATGTACAACATTGTGAATTGGTGGCAATCCTTTAATATGTAGAGTTCCTTTCCCCATCACTATGCCTTTAGCTCCCCCTCCAAACACCACGGGGGACCCAGTCATCGGCTCATATTCTTTCAAGAATTTCTTTGTGCCGGTCATATGTCGGGAACAACCACTGTCAAAGTACCAGATACCTTTGTTGCCAGCTTCAGAAGCATTGAGTGCAACATTGCAGAAAATCAGTTCTCTGGGTTTCCATGCATTTGAATTTGTGGAGTTAAGTTTAACTTCACATTTTTGAGTTGTAGGTACCCATCTCTTCTTTTCATCAAAATTTCGAATTTTTGTCTCAGTCAAAGGTTTCATGTGTTTCTCGATTTTCTTGATTTGAGAAATGTTATTCTTCATACTCTTGACTGACTCATCCTTTTTCTTCTGAATCATCAAACTTTGATTTATGTCATTTCTCAGCTTATAACAAAAAGGTCTTATGTGTCCTGGCATGTTACAGTAATAACAGACATATTCACGCCTTTGTCGAATCTCTCTCTTCCCAGAGGGTTTTATCATGCTAGACATAGTCTGAGAATTTTTCACATTTGATCTAGAGCTGATGGATTTGTCGAGTTTCTTAAGTAAGGTTGCTTCATATGGTAATATCCCTCGAGGATGTTTCACAATATTATTTGGAAAATGATAAGTCTTGGATTTAGCGCAAGCAGTCGAGTTCAACTTTTGAGTCTCAGAAACTGAAGACACAACGACTTTCTTTCCTTCAGCAATTTCCCTTCGTTTTGATGATTCAGCATCATCCTCACTTTTATCCTTTGTCTGATCATTTGAGCCTTTGACGAAAGTCACGTCCTTCTTTTCGGGTGTAGAATATACAGATTCAAACACTTTTTGAAATCCAAGTCCATAACGGTTAGGATTCATATATGAGGCAGCATTGTCGAAAACCGAAGAGTTCGTGTTCATCTTTCTCAACAGTTCATCAGTCATATGAAGTTTTTCTTTCAAGACATAGCGTTCCTTGTCAGTCATGGCAAGGTCAGTTTGAGCTTTCAACAAAGATGTCTTCAGCTCATCATTTTCAGCATCAGAATTCTTAAAGAGAGTTTTAAGTTTCTTAACTTCAGCCGTTTCCTTTTTCAAGGTAGTTTTCAGTTTTGAGTTCTCAGTGCTCAACTTCTCACATGAGTCTCTTAGTTCAACTACTTCCTTGAAGAATTTGTGCTTTTCTTCGAAAAGATCATCAAATTTAGTTCTCAGAATTTTTAGAGAATTTTTAACTTTCAGACTATCGGAGTCTGTCTTCTCAACCAATCCTCTCATCTCTACAACCTCGTCAGACAGTTTATGGTTCGCTTCAGAAAGTTCATCAACAGATTCTTTCAAAAACTTTAGTGACACTTCAAGTGTGCTATTTTCAGTGATAGCTGTGTCATACAAATTTTCGAGTTTAGAGTGACTCTCTTTCAGAGTGAGTAGCTCGATACAAGCATCTTCAGTTTGTGAAACTTTAAGTGTCATTTCAGTCTCTTCAGTTTCAGACACAGATTCATCATCCGAGAAAATATCATCATCACAGCAATCCCGATTCGCTGAGGCCATACGAAATATGTTGTCTGCTGTAGCAGTGTCTTTCAGGAAAGTATCAAGTTCAAAGTTTTCAACTTCGAAGTTTGCTAAATCAAAGTCTTCACCAAAAGTAACAACTAGAGCGTTGTCTTCCTCGTCATCAGTGTTATCATCTTCAGACTCGTCGTTCTCAGAAAACACCTCCTCATCATCAATCACAACATAGCTAACTGGTAGCTTTTTCTTACGATGCAAGTTTGGGCATTCATTTTTTATGTGTCCATATCCCTTACACTCATAGCATTGCATCTTAGAGACATCCTTGTTAGTAGAGGAGTATGGTGAAAGTTTTGTTCCTTTGAACTTTTTGTCTGACGACGATCCCTGATTTCGGTTGTCAGGAGTGTTCGGGTATGAGTTAGAATTTTTCTGAAATTTTCGAAAATTTCGGGCACGGTTCTTTCTCTTAAATTCTTGTTTCACAAGATAAGTGACTATTTCAGTCAGTGCAGCAAGTTTGTCTGGATTATTAGAGTTCATCAGTCTCTCAATATCCTCAGCCTCCTCATCATCAGATTCACCCAGATCAGCAGAAAAACTACTTTCAGTTTTCTCATTTTTCACATGAGTTTTTCGAGAGTTCGAGCTTCTTGAACTCTTCCCTTTCTCAGAAATCTTGAGAGCAGTCATCGGTTCGTAGACAAGAGACATATCTGGGTTACTTCTAACTTTGAGAGTCAAGTCATAATTTCTCAAATCAGCCATCAAGTCAGCATAATCCCAGTTTTGATTCTCGTCGTTGCGAGCTTCGATAGTTAGCACCTTGCTTTCGAATCTGGTGCTTACACTTGATAGGACCTTCTCATAGATCATGGGAGCAGGAAAGATTTCTCCAAGTTCGAGCGCCTCGTTGACATATCTCATGATTTTGTCCAAGTAGTCATTTATGTCTTCATCTTCCCTCATTCGTAGTTGATGGAATTGGGCAGTGATTGTTCGGATTTTCGATCGCTTAACTGCATGACTTCCCTCACACGTTCTTTGTAAAGTTTCCCATGCATCTCTGGCAGATGTGCAATTTTTGACCAGCTGATACATACTAAGGTCCAGCCATTCACATATAATTAGTAGAGCTTTGCTGTTGGCCGTAGACAAGTCATGTTCCTCTCTTGTCCAACTACGTTCCGGTTTCGGAGTTCTCATACCTTCAGCGTCTTCGGTATAAGGACGTTCCCATCCTTCTAGCACAGCCATCCATGATCTAGAGTCATAGCCCTTAATTCTAGCTGAAACTTTGGCCTTCCAGTTAGAATAATTCTGATGTGTGAGCATTATCGGTTTCTGGACAAACATTGGAGACTCCATTGTAGCGGAAAATATGGAGTCAAGTAACGGATCACGTCGTATACGTATGACGTCCCGCTCTGATACCAAATGAAATTACGTCTTCAGCGTAGGATACCAATTTTTCGTGAAATTGGTCTTAAACTTAGAACGTCAACAGCTTCAGTTGATCAATCACACAAAGTGAAGACAAAGTATGTGAAGACAAAGTTTATGTAATATATTTCATTTCATTGAAAACAAAACGAAACTATTACAAGGAGTATGGTAGGCAAAGTGATTACAAGAAGTTTCCCGAGTGTCGCAACACTCCCACTTACTAGTAACCTAGCACTAGTGCACCTAGAGTTAAATCTCCTAACTCTAATCTTGGCGTACAGCGCAAACACACTACACAAACTCACAGCTCTAAGCTGTAGGATACGATTCTAAAAATCAGATTTCGTTCTCTCAAAATCGTCAAATGATGAAACGGAAATCCATGGGTATATATAGGCAGCCCGCACATGTGAGGTGATGACGTGGCACAATCTCATTCGTCACATGCTTGGCTGATGTCACTTCTCCATGGATGACATCACTATTGTAGAACTTGGATTCTTGAATCTTGGAATCTTGAATCTTTGATTCTTGAATCTTCGAATCTTGAATCTTCAATTTCAAAATCAAACTTCAATTTCAATTCTTGACTCCATCGATCTCAAATCTTCATCTTCAATTTCTTGTGAAAATCACTAAGTGTTGAAGCCTCGAATTTTCATCGTTTTCATGGTCGTCGAATGTCATTGAGGTTGAAATACAAAAACTCTGAACTCAACCACATGAGCTATAATCGCCGTTCGCTGGATTCAAGGACACGGGTCGCCAGTCGCCAGATTTGGGATGGAGTCGCCAGTCGCCGGATATTTGCCTGTCGCCCAGTCGCCGATTTCTAGCGTGTTCGCCAGTCGCCGGTTTTGTGCACATGAAGTCGCCCAGTCGCCGGATCTTGCACAGTCGCCCAGTCGCCGGTTCTTGTACAGTCGCCCAGTCGCCGGTTTTGGGGCAAGATCCCATCTAGCGACTCCAGTCGCCAAGTCGCCGGGTTTAAGGGAATCAGTCTCCCAGTCGCCGGTTTTGATGCAGATCTCAACCAGCGACTCCAGTCGCCCAGTCGCCGGTTTTATGGTAAGGAGTCGCCCAGTCGCCGGTTTGCGTCTTTAACATTTGCGACTCTAACCATAGCTGCTTGAACTTAGCTTTCAATCCTGAAATCAAAAACAACAAACACAACACAAGATACGTTGTCGCCAAAACCAACATTTACAGGGATGGTCGATCCTTGCCCTAATCCCTCACGATCATCTCCTTCGTCACACGTCTTCTCCGGCGGTCGTTCGGCATCGATCCAACGCAAAATAAATTACAAATTTAATTTTACACTATCCGGTATCGATTCTATACATGAAATCGACCCTATACATTTTCCGGAAAAAGATAGAACAATAATAATAAACCTAAATTCGGTCAACCCCCGAATTTTTACTATTACAAGCATTCACCACCAAAAACGAATCTCGACATGTCCGAGAGTTTAAACAATCCAATAATCATGACAAAATAAATTAAACGAATAATAAATTAAGCCATAATAGTCGGAACCCTGCAAGGTAGAACAATTTTATCCAAAATACCGCGAACGTAAACCACGCTCTGATACCAATTGTTGAAATTCGATATCCCGGGCTATTGAAATTCGCGGAAAATAATAACCCGATCAAAAACCTTCGCCGGAGATCACGTGAACACCTCCATGCGAACCGGAGCACGACCGAACGCACGACGTGGCCGAAGCCACGCACGCACGCCCAGCCGAGCCCCCGCGGCTAGGGCTCACGCGATCGATGATCGCGTCGATCATCGTGATCGATGGGGCTGCCCAGCAGCCCCCGCGGCGAGTCCGGCGACTCGCCGCCGCATGGGGTGGTCGGCCCGCCTCTAGCTGGGCCGTCGCGGGACCCAGCCAGCGGCCAGCGATCGATCGCATGATCGATCGCACCCCGGCTCCCAGCCGGGGTTCGCCCCTTGCGCGCTCGGCCGAAACCCTAGGCGGCGATCGCCGTGGTCCGGCGATCCTAGATCGCCACCACGCGTTCGTCGTCTAATCCGGGGTTTGATCTTCGGATCTTCGTTCTACGGTATTCTCGATAAATCCAAAATCAAATAATATCAAGGGTGTTTAGATATTATACCTTCGATTCGTTGTTCGGAGAAACGAAATCAAGATGACCTTTGAATCTTCCCACGTATTCCTTGCACTAGCTTGAACGTCGGGTGGGCGACGATCCTCCAAGCTTATGGATCTCCTTCACGAACTCTCTAGACTAATCAAGTATGATTATCTTGTCTTGTCTAATTGTGAAGACCATGTAGTGCTTTTATAGGCTACGTAGGGGATCTATAGGAGGTGGAATATTGGGCTTCCAATATTAATGATTAAATTGAGCCCAAGCCCAAATCTATTAATCCCATTAATATTAATTAATTTATTTTCCACTATATAAATTAATTGCACTCCCAATATTAAACCATATTATATCCAATAATATTTCTCCGGTAGTATTTATTTATTCCGTGTATTTAAGATTTAAATATCCATGAATAAAATTTATTTATTGCTTAATAAATATATTCATCTCTTTTATCCGAGACTAGTACCACTCAACCTTATTTATTATGCGGAACAAATCCACTCGCGAGGTTTACATAATAAATCCTTATGAGCTCATCTCGGGGATATTATCAACCCTTCCGGGATACACTGTCCCGTCAAGAATTCACGGCATGCCATATATAAAATATAGTGACCCAACTTAACCGGTAATTGACCCAATAATTAAACCGGACAATTCCTTTGGAAAATCAAAGTCACTTATATTAAATATACACACCCGCAATTGTATCGGGGATTAAGAATAAAATACACTGAGTCTTAAATCAATTATCGCAGAGCAATCCTAATTGATAAGTCTCAATTGATCCGCTCAATACACCAAGTGTACAAGTGTGATAAAATAATTAAGACAAATTATTTTCTCTCTCACACAACGACTATTCCGATGGATTGGTTCGCGTCCATCTAGGTCGTGAGCAACTGTTCGATTAAATACGAGTAACCGATAGTATGATCTTCTGTGTGACGTCGCACACCATACTAACTACAACGTATATAATCCAGGACTATAATTTGCATATATATAATTAACAATAATTAAAAGCAAATGAATGTTCGTTATTAATAGGTAAATGAAAGTGCACAAGGAGTTCAGAATACTCAAATCTAGACATTAAGTATATTACTCCAACAATAAGCGCCCCAGGGAAATTCCTCCCAACAATCGTGGTCCTCGACCAACAACCATGCCGACCTATCGATTTTAACCTTATCGTCTCGGCAAAGCAATATGAAATAATACATGAGGAGCTTGGCTACTTTCATATAATCCTCCGCCTTCGCTTCTTTGCCGAGATTTACATCCTCGAACTTCTGGCGTAACTCCGATAACCTAATGGTTGTATCTCCTTTGAAAAATCGAATAAACAAGCTATCGGGAGGAAACTCATGTGACGCAAAAATATCAAGCCTGTGTAGTGCCCAAAATTGAGTCCCGTTACCATGACATAAGCAGTCGGTGTTAATTTCGCGATCTTCTCACCGACATAAAACCAATGTTCCATCGCCGGTATTGTCGGACCAATCAACTCTCTACATAGGAAATGATGCAAATAATGAGATGCGTGTGCAGCAGATCCTTTGTTGTGTTTTACAAATTCCAGAAAA
Source organism: Euphrasia confusa (assembly GCA_954870475.1). Classification (NCBI taxonomy): domain Eukaryota; kingdom Viridiplantae; phylum Streptophyta; class Magnoliopsida; order Lamiales; family Orobanchaceae; genus Euphrasia; species Euphrasia confusa. Next base: position 46,962,410 of record OX940949.1, on the reverse strand, counting down.
TGCTTCATATAGGAATGCTGAGCGAATTCAGCCAATGCTTCATATAGGCGCGCCGTCGATTTTACCCATAACACGTGTTATCAAGTTTATCACGTCGAAACGGTAATACAAATTGATTCTTGGGGTGATCGACTGCAAAACTACTGGTGTTTTCCATTCGTACCCAGCCTGAAAATATCAATCAAATTAGAGAAGATTTCACGATCCACGGTGAGTTTAAATTAACACCGTGAAACATCAAAGGGTGAAGTGTACACGGTGAACATCTAACGGTGTAGTGTACACGGAGATGTTAAATCCACGACGCGCATATACAACAGTTATCAAAGGTATACGGTGAAGATACACACGGTGATGTCAACCACCGAGATCGTGCATAACCATAAGACGGTGAAATTACACCGTAAGAAAAAAAACTATATAATATCACGGTGTAAATTCACCGTGAATATACAAAACGGTGTTTTCCGTGAGATAAATCATAGTCGTGGATCGAGCACGTACAAGACCGTAAGTACACATACACCGTGAAATAAAACACTATCGTGAATCGTGATCACACACGACCGTAAGTACACGCGGTAACTTTACACCGTGAGATAAATCCCAGTCGTGGATCGTGCTCGTACAAGACCGTAAGTACAAACGGTGTAAGTCACCCGTGAGATATATCATCGTCTTAAACTCTACCGTGTAAATACACGGTGATGAAAATCACGGTTGAACCGTCGTCTACTAGAACTGACACACAACCGCATGCGAAAAAATTGCAGAGAGCAATAAACCATTAACTATTTTAAAATGTTGGAAAAAAAACCCTATCTTGAAAGGATATACCGATATCAAAGTAAATCGAATGATTTACAAACATCAAAGCTCGAATAATCGAAAGTTGGAAAGCTAGGGTTATGGACTTACCGGAGGTTGAGCGCGATTGTCTATGGTGTCCAGGCTCTTACTGCTTGCAATAATGATGATTGTCGGAGACGGAGTTGAATAGTTGATACGATAACGGTCGGGGCTGGTGTTTTACCGTGGCGGCGCTCGTCGTGAGTGTGAATTTCAAACGTCCAAAAATGATTTTGTGGGTCAATTTTATTTTTCTGATATTCTTTTTGTTATTTTGTAATATTCAATTTGTTTTTTTGTGAGAAAAGATAACTTTTGAGGGCAGTTAAGTCTTTTGATTCAAATTGGCCTAGTTAACTTACATTTTTAAGGACGAGGCTTTAGAACTTATATACTCTTATGCTTTGGCCGTAAAATGCTTCCGCTCCTTAATATTACCTACACCACCATCCATAAAATAAATAAATAAATTTTAATTCATGAACAACATAAATATATGCTCCCTTCAACTCTTTAAACATGCACTAGATTAAGAAAAAATGTTGTTTTTTTACTTTTTGACAAAAAAGTAAAGGGTAAAAATATATTTTTAAGTTGAAAAATAAAGTAGTTGTGAGTAGAGTTTATAAAGTATGTGGATAAAGTAGGGGTAAAATTGTATTTTAAAGTGAAAAAGTAGGAATATTTATTTCCTTTTTGGGATGTATCAACTATTATGGGACATCCCAAAAAAGAAAGTAGTGCATGTATTGTGAAAGGGGGTGAGTATCTAAGATCGTTGAACTCAGAGACTGCGTTTCTTGGATATGAAGGTGAGGGTTTGGATAGAGTGCTCGAGGAGGAGGGCGGATTTTGTGGAGTGGCAATCGTGTTGGATGCAGAACCAGGCTAGGTCGTCATGTCGGTGGCCGATGATTATCCCGATCAACATCACGCGGGAAGGAACGCAACATACGGAGATGAAGAGATTTTTTTTTGTGTTGATGAGCTAATACGAACCTCGTTTGGAATTGATGGATGGAAGGTCGAAGAATGGAATACGATAAAATTACCTTACGGAAGTCCCAAAACCTCTGTATCTAACCACAGAATGATTTAGATCGATGACTTAAACCCCAACGTGAAGTTGATATAGCAACTCGGGGATGTTGATGTTGGTATATGTTCTTCGATCCTACGTGTGCAATCAATAAAATCATAAGGTCGTCTTTGAATGTTAAATGATTATTCGATAATATTAATTGTTGGGAACAATGTAATATTGATCGATAAATCATACCTATAGGGTCACACACGGACTCATAGATGATGTACAATTCTTGTTAATTATATTGATTTAGAATCAATATTTACGTGAATTTATATGCATGCATGGGATGCATTGCATGGCTTGCATGGGATGCATTGCATGGCTTGCATGGATGCATGTCACATAGTGTGACATGGCATGCCACACAAGCAAGAGGGACCACATCTTATGCCATTGTGGCATAGTGATGTGTACATGACCTTTCACCTCTCCATTAACCACCCATTATGTGATATAATGGTGCATATTCAATATGGGGGTTACAAGGGAGTGATGGAGGTGGTAATGAAGGTGTTAAGTAGTGAAAATCTGATTTTCACAATGACTTGATAACCAATTTCGAAATTCACACAAAAGAGAGAAATGAGAGAGTGTTCTTGGAGAACCGACTCAAGCAAGCAAAGTGTTCGTCATCTGGGTTCGTGTGCAACACGTAGAGGCCGGGCCATTTGTGCGGCTTCAACATCCTGGCGATCCAAAATAGTGACGAGGTCATTCACAAGGTGAACATTTCGAGGCTGATCCATTGAGGTGTTTCAATCGACTCAACACCACCTCATTGACATCAACGAGGCACGCTTCACTAAATGTAAGTGTGCTCGAATCCTTATATATATGTATATATATATATATATATATATATATATATTGGATGTATATATTGTTGGAGTTGTGTACTTAATGTCTAGATTTAAGTAACGATTAACTCCCGGTCATAGCATTTAATCTATTAAATTAACAAACAATTGTTTGCATTTAATTATTGATAATTAAATATGTGCAAAATATAGTCCTGGATTCTATACGTTGTAGTTAGTATGGTGTGCGACGTCACACAGAAGATCATACTATCGGTTACTCGTATTTAATCGAATGGTTGCTCACGACCTAGATGGACACGGATGAATCCATCGGTATAGTCGTTGTGTGAGAGAGAAAATAATTTGTCTTAATTATTTTATCACACTTGTACACTTGGTGTATTGGGCGGATCGCTTGAGATTTATCGATTAGGATTGCCTTGAGATAATCGATTCAAGTCTCAGAGTATTTTATTCTTAATCCCCGATACTATTGCGGGTGTGTATATTTAATATATGTGACTTTGATTTTCCAAAGGAATTAACCGATTTAATTATTGGGTTAATTACCGGTTAAGTTGGGTCGCTATATTTTATATATGACATGCCGTGAATACTTGACGGGAAAGTGTATCCCGGAAGGATTGATAATATCCCAGAGATGAGTTCATAAGGAATTATTGTGTAAACCTCATGAGTGGATTCGTTCCGCACAATAATTAAGGTTGAATGGTACTAGTCTCGGATTCAAGAGATGAATAAATTAATTAGTAATAAATTAATTTTATTCATGGATATTTAAATCTTAAATACACGGAATAAATAATACTAGCGGAGAAATATTATTTGATATAATATGGTTTAATATTGGGAGTGCAATTAATTTATATAGTGGAAAATAAATTAATTAATATTAATGGGAGATTAATAGATTTGGGCTTGGGCTCAATTTAATCATTAATATTGGAAGCCCAATATTCCACCTCCTTTAGATCCCCTACGTAGCCTATAAAAGCACTACATGGTCTTCTCTTTTCTACATATACAACACATTATAACTTGAAGATCATAATTCTTCTAGAGAGAGAAAGTAGAGAGAGAGAAGAGGATCCATAAGCTTGGAGGATCGTCGCCCACCCGACGTTCAAGCTAGTGCAAGGAATACGTGGGAAGATCGTAAGGTCATCAACTTAAATTCGTTTCTCCGCACAACGAATTAAAAGGTAAAATCATATACTCCCTTCTATGATTTTATGTGAATTGATTGTGATACATACATGAACGCACGATCCGGGAAAACGATGAACTTCGGGGACGGGGATTCGAGATCCCCGGCGAACGTTCAAAGGACCCTCGGCTGGGAGCCGAGGGGTGCGATCGAACCTAGGGTTCGATCGCGGCGATCCGCGCGAAGGGAGCCCTGGCTGGACGCCGGGGCGAGCGATCGAGCTAGGCTCGATCGCTGGGGCTGCCGCGGCTGGCGCCCCTCCCGACGGCGTGGGCGGTGAAGTCGCCGGACTCACCGCCCCGGGGCTGCCGGAGCAGCCCCATGCGATCGATCGAGATCGCGAACCCCGCGGATGGGGTTCGGCTAGGGTTTAGCCGCGGGTTCATCCCGTGGCGATGCTCTTGTCGAGCCCGGTTCTTCGTGGTGTTCGTGATCGGTTTCCGGCGATGAGATTTCGGTCGGGGTTATCGGTTCCGCATTTTTGATACCCCGGGATATCGATTTCCAGCAATTGGTATCAGAGAGTTTGGTTTCGTGTTCATGTATGTGTTCAATTGTGTTCTACCTTGCAGGGATTCCGACTATCATGGTTAATTAATTGATTAATTGTTTAATTAATTTGTTATTTAATTTTTACCATGATTATTAAACTCTCGGACATGTCGAGATTCGTTTTGTGTGGATGAATGCTTGTAATAGTAAAAATTCGGGGGTTGACCGAATTTAGATTTATTATTATTGTTCTATGTTTTCCGGAAAGTGTATAGGGTCGATTTCATGTATAGAATCGATACCGGAATTGTAAATTTATTTCTTGTAATTTATTTACGTTGGATCGATGCCGAGACGACCGCCGGAGAACTCATGTGACGAAGGAGATGAAGAGAGGGAAAACTAGGGCTTGGGATCGATGGGATCGATCCCATGGAGATCGATCGGAGGGGCTGCCCGCGGGGCTCCTCGGCCACGCCGGCCACCGGAGGTGGTGGCGCGTGGGCTGGGGACGGCGGCGGTGGTGCTCCCGGCCGGCGATCAAGGTGGGGGGGCGCGGGGTCCTCGTGATCTCGTGCTACTCCTACCTAGATTCACTTTCCTAATTGATTCAAGTTTTCTTATTTTGAGTATTCCTAAGTTTGGGAACTCTCATGGAGATAGGAAAAGAATTAATTAATATTATTTATTTCCTTATTGTATTATGGAAGTCTTCTAGAATATTCCAAGTTCTACTTGGAATAGGAATCTAGAGATTTAATAGAATTAGATAGGAAAATAATTAATTAGTGAATTAATTTATTTCTATTTGATTATTCCTATTTTATGGGAATTTTCATGGACATGTAAATTAATTAATCTTGGAAAGTAGAAGAGTCCTATTTTATTTTATTTCTTTATTCTATTATAGAAGTCTTCTAGAATATTCCAAGTTTTACTTGGATATATTATTCTAGAGATTTAATAGAATTAGATGGGAAAATAAATAAATAAAAAATATTAATAATATTTAATTTTATTTTTGATTTATTCGATTGACTTAATTTTCGAATTAAGTATCTTTTGGATTTATTAAAAATAAATAGATTTAAATATTGGGATTAATATTCTCGGCACATGGAGCATTCAAGAACGAAGACTGAAGACTAGAAGACGCATACGGAGATGGAATAAAGCCATGATAGTCGGAAAAATAATTTTCTAGCATTATTTTGACTATGTGATATGTGCTTTATTACTTGTATGCATGCTTATGTGTTTAATTATGCATTAGATAGCGTATCCCTTTGTTATAAAAAGCTAAGTGGGAGCGGGGATGGAAACATTCCCATGGTCTCCATTACTGTTCTCTTGGTGACATTTATGAGCTTTCGAAGTTCATATAGATATGTCATTGGAGGAGAATTCTTGTAATTCCTCTTACAAGAAACATTGATTAAGTTTATCAAACAATGCCTAATTTGTCTTTCTGAAACTGACTTCAAGTCGACTCATTCTCACCCCGGGGAGTGGAATGGAGCCAAAGCCACTTGGTCATGTGGATGACACAAATTAGAGACATTCGTACCATTCTTTTGAAGATGGATCGTTTGTCTGCTCGGCTCCCTCATCTAATGAGAGATATGGTTGTTCGCATGGTGAATCACTGGTTAGAAACTTCGAGTTTCACTTATGATTCTCCGCGTCTTGATTTACAAGATCGAATGCTTCAAGTAATTGGATGTCAATTGTAAAAGTCTTTTGGTGTAGTAAACGTCCACACTATCGTGGCTTGCTGCATTGAATGGGACTTTGGAACGATTGATGTAGACAGTTATAGGAGGGAGTGAAGGAAACGTACGTTAACGTAAACGTCCACACTATCGTGGCTTGCGGTAACATACGAATCTTAAACAAACTTCTTAGTACTGAGTAATGGTTTACACTTAGGTACGCTCTATAGTATTCTTCCCATCGAAGTAACGCTATAGTGATGTACGACCGAAGCAAATCTAATTACGAAATCATTTGGATAGGTAAACGTCCACACTATCGTGGCTTGCCATATCTGATGGGATTTTAGATGTGATTAGTAATTTAATGATATTATTTGAGGGAGATAATATCGGATATTAAATTGATTGTTTGTTTAAATGTGCTTATAGGTTTAGAGAATAGCTATGAACCCACTTTCTGTGATACTCAAGGAGCATAAGCTCACTGGTCCCAATTACATTGATTGGAAGAGAAATTTAGACATTGTCCTAACTTCTGAGGAGTACAAGTTTGTACTCCATGAAGTGTGCCCTGCCGAGCCCACGGCTGCCTCAATTGATGAGGAAAAACTGACATATCGGAAGTGGAAAAAGGCTGATGAAATGGCTAGGTGTTATATTTTGGCTTCCATGTCGAATGTACTCCAAACCCAACATCAGTCAATGGACACTGCCTATGATATGATGTTTAACCTCAAGGAGATGTTTGGGGAGCAAGATCGTGCGGCTAGGCAAGAAGCCATGAGAGTCCTCATGTCGACTACTCAGTCTGAAGGAACGCCCGTTGGGGAGCACGTTCTTAAGATGATGAGTTTGTTGAATGAACTTGAGATCCTAGGAGCTTCTATTGATGCTGGGACGCAAGTCGACATCATACTCCAGTCCCTGACCCCTAGTTTTGAGCAGTTTCGTAGGAGCTATAATATGGGTAAACTATCTTATACTCTTGCGCAACTCCTGACTGAACTAAAGGCGGCAGAGGGGATCTACAAGAAGGGAAAGTCTCAAGCGCTTGTAGCTACCAAGTCCAAGGGCTTGAAGCCTGTTGGAGGTAGGGGCAAGAAAAGGAAGCAAGCCTGGAAACCCAGTGGTGCCAAGAGGAGTGGACCACGAGTGGGGGCTGCAAAGCCAAGAGGCAAGTGCTTCCGATGCAATAAGACTGGACACTGGAAGTCTGAATGTCCTCTCAAAGGTACGAATTTTTCTTTAGTCGTAAAAACATAGTCAGCGGTATTATCTACCAGAAATCTGGTGTGTAGATATGGAACCACTGACGGTATGTGCATTTTAAATGCAGGGGTTCCAGAAAACCCGACAACTTAGAGAAGAAGAGTTCGAGTCTACACGGGCGAAAGCTGTAGAGGAGGCAGCTGTTGCAGTGGAAGACATTTATCTGCTTTAGTAGTTAAATAGGATTTCATTTCAAGTTTATTGCATTATGTACCCTTTATTTTAGAAAGAACTTTTGTTCTGGATTTCTATTAGTTATGAATGGATATTTTATTTCTTTAATCATGGTGATGATTTTGATAAGAAATAATGGGTATTATCTATTCTGGTACATTAGATAGCAATATGTGAATGATGAATCCTTAGTCTACCACAATGCAACAAACCGTTCTATAACTTGTTTTACTATATAGATATATTTCTTGTTAAATCATTATACTTGTGAATTCTTATACTTAGTAGTATTTATTCAAATAAGATTCAAAAGGTCGAAATTGATTTGATCAATTATAGTTGAAGGAATGGACCTTCCGACCTAAGAATCATGTTTGGAAGATAATACAACTAAGCATACTTTTTGGTAAAAGAAAGAATTCGGACAAGTATTGAGAATGATCAATGATGTGTGTAAAGTGCGAGTAGTTCTTTTAAGAATACTCGAAGATGGATTAGAATGCTTGATGTGCCATAAAAGCAAAGTGTTTTAGTCACAAAGCAATTATGGGGAACCTTCTAAGTATATCCATTGGAAGCCTGCGACTAAAATCGCGGAGGCTACCACATAACACATAACATAATCAAAGATTGAGATTAAGTCTCAAATGACTACACCATACACTTACGTGTAGAGATGGTGAGTCAGTAAGAAATAGAATTCTAATATTAAAAGAACGAGTTGTTCGGAACTACCTATGTTCTATGGATATTCCTGGAGACAACGGCATATTCAATATGGTTGTAGGATATCCTAGATGAACAAAGTATTGTGTGTTCTATAGTACTATGAACCAGAAGGACGTGTAACGCCCGGTTCTTAGAGAAAGACTATTAGAAGAACCACAAAGCCCGAACTGACGCAATACCTTGGAATGAGAAAAAGGACAAAGACTAGGAACCAGCCAAACCGAGTAGAAGTACACCACACACTGCACCTACTGTTATTACTGTTATACACCGGGACGCCGTTGCAGTGGGGGGTTGTTGAACAACCAGAGATGTTCATAAGACTAGAAGAGTTTCAGACTCTGGATCTAGTAAAGATGAAATCGATCCCTAGCTCTGCACGAGGGCGGTACTAGATCTAAATGTGCCTGCTTAGAAAACAATAAGGATTATTGTTAAGAGGCAAGATCATTTAGAGTACAAGCTTAGTAAATCCATTTATGGATTGAAACAAAGCTATAAATCGTGGAACTTGCGAATTGATAGGATAATCCATTTGATGGATTCATCAAAAGGCATAGACGATAGGTGTATTGGAGATGTAATAGAAACAAGGTGGTGTTTCTCGGAGAATTTATGTAGATGACAATTTCATCATTGACAACAATGTAGAAAATGTTGTCAGACATAAGATAATGGTTGTCTAAATGAATCGAGATATAAGATTGAGTAGAAGTTAGAGCATGTTCTTGAGATCTTTCGATCCAAGGATAAGAACATTGTACTTCTCCTAGATATCTTATATGAATATGGTTTGTTTTAAACATGCATACTTCTGAGAAAGGTTATTGCCTTTTAGAGACAGAATATACATCTATCTAAAGGGTATGTGTTCGAACACATGAAGGAGATAGATGAGGACAAAGCAGTTTCCTATACTTCAAGTATGGAAAGCTTTATAAATGCAATGTTGTAAAACAAGAACCTGATATCAACTATGCGGTTTGCGTAGTGGGAGGATATCAAAGTAATCTAGACAAGAGATTTTCGGATGCTATAATAGTACTTGTGAAGTACTGGATTATTAAGCAAGACGAAATCTTCTTTGATTACAAATTCTCAGATCACAAATCAGAGAAGGACCAGTGTAAGTCGATATCAGGCTATGTGTTCACTTTTAAAAAGAGGTGGAACCATGAAATGAAAGAGTGATAAGCAGGACGCTTCTCAGACTCTCTCATAACCGAATAAGCAGCCTCAGAGGCAGCGGAAGTTTTGGTTAGGTTCCGGGATAACCTCTTGACTTGGATATGACTCTTAGTTTACCAAAGGCTATTGGATAGCGGTGCACGGTAAACTGGAAGAAGTCATAAGTCAAAAGTGATGTTAACACATAGAGCAAGTACCACCTGATACGAGTCATCGTTGAGGGAGACGACGCAGTAGTCACCAAGATAACTTCAGAGCGGCAACCTAGAGTGCTCATTCACACAGTACTTCTTGGAAGTACAACCCTAAGCACGTGATGAGTATGGGAGTCGGGAGTTTGGAGGAAATGACTAGACCTTAGTACAAGTGGGAGATTGTTGGAGTTGTGTACTTAATGTCTAGATTTAAGTAACGATTAACTCCCGGTCATAGCATTTAATCTATTAAATTAACAAACAATTGTTTGGATTTAATTATTGATAATTAAATATGTGCAAAATATAGTCCTGGATTCTATACGTTGTAGTTAGTATGGTGTGCGACGTCACACAGAAGATCATACTATCGGTTACTCGTATTTAATCGAACGGTTGCTCACGACCTAGATGGACACGGACCAATCCATCGGTATAGTCGTTGTGTGAGAGAGAAAATAATTTGTCTTAATTATTTTATCACACTTGTACACTTGGTGTATTGGGCGGATCGATTGAGATTTATCGATTAGGATTGCCTTGAGATAATCGATTCAAGTCTCAGAGTATTTTATTCTTAATCCCCGATACTATTGCGGGTGTGTATATTTAATATATGTGACTTTGATTTTCCAAAGGAATTAACCGATTTAATTATTGGGTTAATTACCGGTTAAGTTGGGTCGCTATATTTTATATATGACATGCCGTGAATACTTGACGGGAAAGTGTATCCCGGAAGGGTTGATAATATCCCCGAGATGAGTTCATAAGGAATTATTGTGTAAACCTCATGAGTGGATTCGTTCCGCACAATAATTAAGGTTGAATGGTACTAGTCTCGGATTCAAGAGATGAATAAATTAATTAGCAATAAATTAATTTTATTCATGGATATTTAAATCTTAAATACACGGAATAAATAATACTACCGGAGAAATATTATTTGATATAATATGGTTTAATATTGGGAGTGCAATTAATTTATATAGTGGAAAATAAATTAATTAATATTAATGGGAGATTAATAGATTTGGGCTTGGGCTCAATTTAATCATTAATATTGGAAGCCCAATATTCCACCTCCTTTAGATCCCCTACGTAGCCTATAAAAGCACTACATGGTCTTCTCTTTTCTACATATACAACACATTATAACTTGAAGATCATAATTCTTCTAGAGAGAGAAAGTAGAGAGAGAGAGAAGAGGATCCATAAGCTTGGAGGATCGTCGCCCACCCGACGTTCAAGCTAGTGCAAGGAATACGTGGGAAGATCGTAAGGTCATCAACTTAAATTCGTTTCTCCGCACAACGAATTAAAAGGTAAAATCATATACTCCCTTCTATGATTTTATGTGAATTGATTGTGATACATACATGAACGCACGATCCGGGAAAACGATGAACTTCGGGGACGGGGATTCGAGATCCCCGGCGAACGTTCAAAGGACCCTCGGCTGGGAGCCGAGGGGTGCGATCGAACCTAGGGTTCGATCGCGGTGATCCGCGCGAAGGGAGCCCCGACTGGACGCCGGGGCGAGCGATCGAGCTAGGCTCGATCGCTGGGGCTGCCGCGGGCTGGTGCCGCGGCTGGCGCCCCTCCCGACGGCGTGGGCGGTGAAGTCGCCGGACTCACCGCCCCGGGGCTGCCGGAGCAGCCCCATGCGATCGATCGAGATCGCGAACCCCGCGGATGGGGTTCGGCTAGGGTTTAGCCGCGGGTTCATCCCGTGGCGATGCTCTTGTCGAGCCCGGTTCTTCGTGGTGTTCGTGATCGGTTTCCGGCGATGGGATTTCGGTCGGGGTTATCGGTTCCGCATTTTTGATACCCCGGGATATCGATTTCCAGCATATATATAAATATGTGTTTATACATATATATGTGTGCACTAGATCTTATGTTCGTGTTTACACGTTTTACACGCTTCCGCACTCACGAACGAGGTAATCATGCGATTGGATCGGCATCGAAAACGTTCAATTGATATCAGAGCCTAGGGCTCGTGCACATGTTTTGTGTTGGACACAATTTTAAACAACATAATTGCTCTTATGTGCTTCTTTGTTGTGGTTTTTATTGCTTGTCTTATATGTAAGTCCAGCCACAGGTAGTGGTTGGGTGAATGCAATCGTGTTTTTTACGTACCGAATGGCTTTAGTTTTGAGGCCTGCGTGCCTTGGAATCATTTGTAATAGATAGGTTTCTTTTACATATGTATTGTACAACTTGTACGCAGTGGATTTGATCCACGGATCGACCTTGGATCTCGAAGCACCGACGAAAACGAAGAGAAACGAAGTAAGAAGAAGTGCTTTTTCAGCTTCTGGAGCAGGTAGCGGTCGCTACCCCGAACGCTAGGCGCAACGCTCCTCGGTCGCTACCCGGACCGGAAAACCTCCTGGACTGAGGTAGCGGTCGCTACCCTAGGGGTAGCGGTCGCTACCCTAGGGGTAGCGGTCGCTACCCTCTAAAAAATCAGCATGACGATGTTTCGGTGTACGAAGCGCTACTCATGGAGTTTTGCATATTTTTCGTTTGTTCTTTTTTCTGTGTGTTGTGAGGTTTTGGGGCCATTCGAGTATGTATTGCTTGCTTTGCTAGTTATAGGTTGCTTTATGTTAAAAATGTTCAAACTACATACACCTTTAACTTGCATGTTCCCAAAATAATGAGTATAATGTCTTGTCCAAAATCATCACACTCATGAAGCCCTCGATCATAAGTTGGTAGGTCCGCCTCAGCGGGGTACTACTTGTTATCTTGGGATAGTGGGAGTAAGGGTTAGACCCTTACACGTGAATTTGGTTTTCTCATCGATAGATCCACTGCAGGCGTGGCTATCGAGACATGAGATGAGAATGAGATTCTTATCGACCGAGAGTGACATTAGATGTCATTGACATGGGATGTCTACCTATCTTGGTATTCTTAAGTGCGGACTCAGTCGGCATAAGAATTCGCAAGATGAGGGTCTTGTGATCGTTTTGTTCAAGAGAACATAGATATTGGATATCGATTGAACAAAATGGAACAAATAAGTAGTTTTGATAGACAACCTTATTTGTTTACCGCTTTGTGGATGTTTACATACTTTAGTTATCTTTCGTTTGTAGTTTATCATGTCAAATATCAACTCAATTCAAGTTTGGTTCAATTCTTGATTTTGAAAAATGAACAACATAAATTTTCTTGATTCACAACGTAATTTGAGAATTGTCCTCAAATACGAAGACAAGGAAAATGTTTTTGATAACCACATCCTAAGATATCATTGAACAACTCAATAGCATGTTCGGGGAATATGCTAAGATTGAGCAGTTCTGAATGATCAGGGTCATCGCTTCAGCTAGGCTGGAAAAGAGAAACATATAGGGACCACATGTGCAGCAAACGATTAGATTATTTGCTTTAAGTGATCTCATAATTTTTTCTAAGATGATGAGTCGTTAATTAAAAATGGACCCTAAGAGGGATATTCTTGTGATAAGGGATGAGGTATTCAAAAGAGCATGGGCAAGAAGGCTACTAGGGTTCCTAGGGAATCTGAATGCGTATACTGCAAAGGTGTAGGAAACTAATTGCAAACATGCAGAAGTTCATATTTATTCAATTTAAAAACAAATGCCTAATTTTTTTTTCATATGATGGATTCTAAAGTTAGGATTATTTTCACCTCGGGGAGTGATTTAATCCAAAACACTTAGTTAATCAATGACACAAATTAGAGACTTTCGGGCCATGGGATGGCGTTAGTCGATTGTCTGGTTGGCTCCCTCATATTTTATGAGAGATAGGGGTTCAATTGCATGATAATATCGCTGGTTAGAAAACTTCGAGTTTTCACTTACAATTTATCACGTTTTGATATTGGGATAATTTTGAATGAGAAGTCGAATATAGATCAATTATTGGGAATAATTGAACTTGCCCAAAGTTCAAAGAAGATATGAAGAACAGGGTTGCTTCATCTTTAGGTATTAATGTTATAGACATTAAATTCACAAATTTTACTTCTTGGGTATTGGATGCCAAAAGTGGTTCTCGCAATTGTATGCGAAGAAATTACACAGAAGTATAAGTTTGGAAAGTAGAGATGTCGATCTACGGGCTGGAAATGGAGCGAAGGTCGTTGCATTAGCCGTAGGATTATATGATGTTGTTTTGTCCTAGGGCCTTGTCTTAAAGTATTATAACTATGTATTTTTGTACCTTCGATAAACTATGAATGTTGGTTCAGTATTGAATACTGATGGTTTGTTCTTTCACTATTTTAATAGTTTTGTAACTATTCTAATCGAGAAATATTCTATGTTTTGGTACGATTATTACATTATTTATGTATACTTTGACTTGACAAATCATATCATTAACACCAAAGGCCAAATCGAATAAGTCTCAATGAGACATAACTGAAACATTGTTGATTAGATTAAATCAAAATCTAAACATGTAACGAAGCTTCTTTTAGAAGGAATTTTAGAATCATTTGACTTGGAGTCATTTGATACATGTGAATGATGTTTGATGGACAAAATAACAATGTCATCTTTCTTGAAGAAAGGAGAACGTGTGAGTGATTTATTAGGGATGATCCATACTGATGTATGTGGTACCTATGAGTTCACAAGCACATGAAGGTTATGTTTTAAGAAAAGAGAAAACTAATTCTATTAGATAGAGTTCGATCGATCGATGATGGGTCTAAATGAACTGCTGATCTCTTTTGGAAACACACAATTCTTGACTTCAACCTATACACTGAATAGGACACTGTAAAAAACTGTTGATAGTACACCATACTAGGTATGAAAAGGGAGGGTCCCTAAACTGTCTTACATCAAGATTTGAGGTTCTATAGCTTATGAAGAGATTTATCTCTACAGGGCTTGAACTCAAATAGGATAAAAGTTCCTTATGGTAAGTCCATAAGAAACTCAAGGGTACAACTTCTACGATCTATCCGAGAACAATATTTTGTTGCTCGAGATGGTGATTTTCTTGAAAAGAGATATCTTTCCTAGAAAGTCAGTGGGAGCTCGGTTATCTTGAACGAGGTTCAAGTGGAACAACTGTTAACGAGTGAAAAAAGCCGTACAGAAAAGGTTCTTTCTTCTTCGTAAACTCACGAGTGTATATGAGGATTGAACTAACAGTAAATCCCTCTCTCTAAAAGGAAACAAAAACTTAAGCTGGAAAAGGAAATAACTCTATTTTTGGGGGCTGCCAGATCTGCCCTTTTTTTGGTATGGGTACTAGTATATTTATAGGGATACAATTAGGGTTTTTTCCCTTTTTAACCTAATAGGCCTAATCTCCATAACATATGGGCTTTTTGTTTGGACCGGCCCAGATTTACGCCGCCTTTTGAGACGAGGAGACCTCGCGCTGCAGCTCGGATTCCGAGGCTTCGCCGGCTGGGGTTTTGCTCGGCTTGAATCAACTTTTCTGCTCCCAGCCGTTTTTATCCTCGGAGATCCACGAGTAATGTTATCTTCAAAGTGTTGGGATATGTCCTTCGATCCTACGTGTGCAATCGATACAGTCATAAGGTCGTCTATGGATGTTAAATGATTATTCGATAATATTAAATTGTTGGGAACAATATAATATTGATCAATTAAATCATACCTACAGGGTCACACATGGACTCGAAGATAATGTACGATGCTTGATATATATTGATTTAGAATCAATATTTACGTGGATTTAATATACATGCATGGGATGCATGGCTTGCATGGATGCATGTCACATAGTGTGACATGACATGCCACACAAGCAAGTGGGACCACATACAATGCATTGTGGCATGTGTATGTGGCATGACCTTTCACCTCCTTTGTAACCCCTTTTGTGTGTTAAATGGTGCATCTTTATGCACATTATGAAGGAGGTTACAAGGAGGTGTAATGGTGTGCATAATGAAGTGATTATATAGATGAAAATCTGATTTTCATCACACACAATATTCAACCACGAAATTCCACACAAATAGAGAGAAAAGAGGTGATCTTGGAGATCCATTCTCAAGCAAGCAAAGGTGTTCATTATCCGGGTTCGTGTGCAACACGTAGAGGCCGAGCCATTTGTGCGGCTTCCACATCCGAACGATCTAAAGGAGTGACGAGGTCATTCACAAGGAGAGCTTCGAGAGGCTGATCCATTTGAGGTGGTTCAATCGACTCAACACCACCTCAACGACATCAACGAATCACTTCGTCACAAAAGTAAGTAATCGTTGAACCTTATATATATATATATATATATATATATATATATATATTGGATGTGTATATATATATGTTTATATGTGTTCTTATACACATTAAGTGTGCACTAAGATCATGGCATAGTAGATCTATTGCTTTACACGCTTCCGCACACACGGTATATCGATTGGATCGGTATACCGGTACCTTCAATTGGTATCAGAGCCTAGGGCTCGTGCACACTTTTGTGTTGGACACGAAGGTTAAATCAACATAATTGGATTATATGTTTAATTGTGATTATGTGATTAGATGTAAGGCCGGCCACCGTTAGTGGTCGGGTGAATGAAATTGTCGTTTTTTACGTACGATTGGCCATAGTTTTGGAGGGCTGCGTCCCTTGGAATCATTTGTAATAGATAGGTTTTCTATTTCAATATGTATTGTTCAAACTTGTAAGCGATGGACTTGGTCCATGGTTCGATGGTGGATCTCGGCTCTCCGGCGAAAACGAGAAGAAACGAAGCAAAATGAAGCGAAACGGGCGAAAACCGGGCTGCCGGAGCAAAACGGCGGGCGCCGTTTGTGCTCCGGCGGGCGCCGAATGGATTTTGCGGGCGCCGTTTTGGAAACGGCGACCGCCGAAAGGCTGTTTTTTGGTCAGCCTGTTTTGTACCCTTTTGGCGGGCGCCGTTTTGGAAACGGCGACCGCCAGTGATGTTCGGCGACCGCCGTTTGTGAAACGGCGGGCGCCGTTCGTGGTTTTTGGGGTATGGACTAAGGTTGACCTAAATCGGCGGGTGCGGAACTGAAACGGCGGGCGCGGGCCAGTCCCGAAGATGTTCAAGGCCTATTTTGTTGCTTTTAATCTTTTCGTTTGAGAGTTGTGAGGTTCTAGGGGCCTTTCGATTACGTATTTAATTGCTTTGCTAGTTATAGGATGTTTATGTTATAAATGTTCAACTTACATATAAACACCTATGCATGCAAGTTCCCAAAATAATGAGTATAATGTCTTGTCCAAAAACATCACACTGATGAAGCCCTCGATCATAAGTTGGTAGGTCCGCCTCAGCGGGGTACTACTTGTTATCTTGGGATAAGTGGGAGTAAGGGTTAGACCCTTACACGTGAGTTTGGTTTTCTCATCGATAGATCCACTGCAGGCGTGGCTATCGAGACATGAGATGAGAATGGGACTCTCATCGACCGAGAGTGACATTAGATTTTATTGACATGGGATGTCTACCTATCTTAGACTTCTTAAGTGCGGACTCAGTCGGCTTAAGAATTTGCAAGGTGAGGGTCTTGGGATTGTTTTGTTCAAGGGAACAAAGATATTAGATATCGATTGAACAAAATGAAATAAATAAGTAGCTTGTTAGACAACCTTATTTGTTTACCGCTTTGTGAATGTTTACATACTTTATTTATCTTTCTTTTGTAGTTTATCATGTTAATTTCAACTCGATTCAAGTTTGGTTCAATTCTTGATTATGAAAAATTGAACAACATAAATTTTCTTGATTCACAACGTAATTTGAGGATGGTCCTCAAATACGAAGACAATGAAAATGTGTTAGATAACCACATCCTAAGATATCATTGAACAACTCAATAGCATGTTCGGGGAATATGCTAAGATTGAGCGGTTCGGTATGACCAGGGTCATCGCTTCAGCTAGGCTGGAAAAATGGAAATCTATGGAATCACATGTACAACAAATGATTGGATTATTTGTTTCAAGTGACCGCCTAGATTTTTCCTATGATGATTATTTGGCAACCGATTTCATACTTCAATCTCATTATGGTTATAATGCCTTTAGGCTAAATTTTCCATATGAATGGTTTGAAGAAATCGCTTCGTGAGCTCCACGGGATGCTCAAGGCTGTTGAGCCGGCGATAGAAAAGGACCCTAAGAGGGAAATTCTTATGATATGGGATAGGGTAGTCAAAAGACCATGGGCAAGAAGGCTACTAGGGTTCCTAGGGAATCTCAATGCGTCTACTGCAAAAGTGTTGGACACTACTTGCAAACATATAAAAGTTCATATTTTATTAAATTTCAAAACAAATGCCTAATTTGTCTTTCATTTGATGGATTATAAGGTTATGATTATTTTCACCTCGGGGAGTGATTTAATCCAAAACACTTAAGTTCATCAATGACACAAATTAGAGACTTTCGAGCCATTGGATGGCGTGAATCGATTGTCTGGTTGGCTCCCTCATATTTTATGAGAGATAGGGCTTCAATTGCATGATAATATCGCTGGTTAGAAAACTTCAATTTTTCACTTACGATTTATCACGTTTTGACATTGAGATAATTTTGAATGGGAAATTTGAATGAAACTCAATTGTTGGGAATAATTGAATTTGCCCAAAGTTCAATGAAGATGTGAAGAACGGGGTTGCTTCATCTTCAGGTATTAATGTTATAGACATTAAACTTCACAAATTCTACTTCTTGGGTATTGGATGCCAAATGTGGTTTTCACATTTGTATGTGGAGGAACTACATAGAAGTGTAAGTTTGGTGAGTAGAGATGTCGATCTACGGGCGAGAAATGAAGCGAATGTCGCTGCATTAGCCGCATGATCATATGATGTTGTTTTGCCTTAGGGCCTTGTTTTAGTATTATAACTATGTAATTTCGTACCTTCAATAAACAATGAATATTGGTTCAGTATTGGATACTGATGGATTAGTTTTTCACTATTAAATAGTTTGGTAACTATTTTAATTGTGAATTATTCTTTGTTTTGGTACGTTTATTATATTGTTTATGTATACTTTAAACTTGAAAAATCATATATAACATTAACACTAAAGGCCGAACCGAATAAGTCTCAATGAGACATAACTATAACATTGTTGATTAGGTCAAATCAACATCTAAATATGTAACGAATCTTCTTTTAGAATGCATTCTAGATTCATTTGACTTGGAGTCATTTGATACATGTGGATGATGTGTGATGGAAAAGATAACAATGTCATCTTTCTTGGAGAAAGGAGAACATGTAAGTGATTTATTAGGGATGATCCATACTGATGTATGTGGAACCTATCAGTTCACAAGCACATGAAGGTTATGTTTCGAGAAAACAAACTATATTAGATATAGTTCGACCATTCGATGAGAGGTCTAAATGAACTACTGGTCTCTTTTGGGAACACATAATTCTAGACTTCAACTTATACACTGAATAGGACACCGTCAAAAGCTGTTGATAAGACACCATACGAAGTATGGAAAGGGAAGGTCCCTAACTTGTCTTATATCAAGGTTTGGGGATGTGAAGCTTATGTGAAGAGAAATATCTCAACAAAGCTTGAACCCAAATCGGATAAATGTTTCTTTGTTGGTTATCCAAAAGAAACACGAGGGTACCACTTTTATAACCAATCCGAGAACAAAGTCTTTGTTGCTCGAGATGGTGTATTTCTTGAAAAGGAATATCTTTCCAAGAAAGTAAGTGGGAGCTCAGTTGAATTGAACGAAGTTCAAGAAGACTTGAACGAGGTTCAAGAAGACTTGAACGAGGTTCAAGAAGAACAAACTGAGATGGAGACTCAAGACTTGGTCGAAAGTACTCCAGTGGTTTTGGAAACCACACCTAACTCTCGAAGGTCCGGAAGGATTAGAACTCAACCTGACAGATACTTAGGTATTCTGACAAATGAGAACTATGAAATCATGCTTTTAGAAAGCAATGAACCTTCGACCTATATCCAAGCTATGACGAGTCTAGATTCCGAGAAATGGCAGGGTGCCATGAAATCCGAAATGGAATTGATGTCTGAAAATCAAGTTTGGAACTTGGTCGGTTTGCTTAAAGGGGCTAGGCCATTGGAAGCAAATGAATTTACAAGATAAAAACAGACATGGATGGAAAACCTAGTGTTTTCAAAGCAAGGTTGGTGGAAAAAGTTTTTTTTCACAGGGTGGATTATAATGAAACCTTTTCACCAGTTGCTATGATTAAATCCATTCGGATTCTCTTAGCCATTGTAGCTCATTATGATTATGAGATATGGCAAATAGATGTTAAAACCGCCTTCTTGAATGGGATTCTAGAAGAGGATGTGTTTATGACACAACCAGAGGGTTTTATCGATCCTAATCAGGCTGAGAGAGTATGCAAGCCTAATAGTTCCATTTATGGAATAAAGCAAGCATATCGGAGTAGCAATCTTCAGTTCAATGAATCCATACTGGGATTTGGATTTCAGAGGAACTCGGAAGAGTCTTGTTTTACAAGAAGATCAGTGGGAGTTACGTTGTATTAATTGTGTTGTATGTCGATGACATACTCCTTATTGGAAACAATGTTTCTATGCTTAATTATATTAAAGAATGGCTTGGGAATTGTTTTTCAATGAAGGATCTTGGAGAAGCACAGTACATATTGGGCATCAAGATCTGTCGGAACAGATCGAAAATGATGTTTGGACTTAGTCAAGTGACCTATATTGATAAGGTACTTGATAAGTTCAGAATGAAAGACGCCAAAAAGGGTCTCATTCCAATGAGTCATGGCACATCTCTTAGCAAGATGCAAGGCCCTACGGGACTTGATGAGCAAAAGAGGATGGAAAACATTCCTTATGCTTCGGCAATAGGGTCTATAATGTACGCCATGATATGTACACGACCGGACGTATCGTATGCTTTGAGCATGACGAGTCAGTTTCAAGGAAATCCAGGTGAGGCGCGTTAGACTGTGACCAAGAATATTCTTATGTACCTTAGATTGACAAAAGAATATTTTGTTGTCTTTGGAAGACAAAAAGAGTTGATATTAACAAGCTGTTTGAATGCTAACTTCAAAACAGACTAAGATAATTTCCGATTTTAATCTGGTTATATCTTTTGTCTGGTTAGAGGTGATATTTGCTGGAATAGTTCCATGCAATGCAATATAGCTGATTAAACTACAGAAGCTGATCACAGTATTGCATTGGATGCAGTAATGTTGACAGTTAGAATTTGAAAGTTCTTGAATGAACTAGGTGGCGTAACTAGCTCAGCCCATCCGATAGTTCTCTATTTATAGTAGAGTTATCGCGCAAGCCTTTGAGCTAGGAAGCACCACAAGTCTAAAACTGGTGCTCAGGAAGTTCCACATTATTTGGGAGATAGTTTTGTGGAGACATCGAGATAATAAAGTTGCAACTTTTGGTAAGGTTGCAAACCCGCTTTCTAAACCTCTCCAGCAGTTTAAGCTTGAGGCTTTCACGACTGCAATAGATATCAGACATCTTAGAGATGGGTTGTTATTTCTATTACTGTATTAGATACTTTTGGAGATTTGGTAAACATTCACTCATATGTATAATACATAATTCTTCATATAAATATGGTTTAATTTATATGAATTGTCCAAATGATTAAGTTATATCAATTGGGTTATGAGGTCGACTTACCGCATAATGAAGTCCCAATGGTTGAACTGATATACTTGAATCATATAGCTGTTCCTGGTTCGTATAATCGAGTACGGACAAACCGATAATACAAAGAACTAGATTGTAATGTGTACTATAGCGCCGCTTCATGGGCTAGTGATGTGGGACATCAAGTACAATTACATAGATATTAGCTGGGAGCTAATGATCGAACAGACCCGACTGGAATAGTATTTAAGATTTCGAGTCATAATACTATTTCATTGACTGTCGAGCAATTTCCTCTGACCTGAGTAGTCCAGAGTGATTCCATTGTGAAATGGTGTACTTTGATACAAGTAAACGCCTTTCGTAAAAGGAGGTTATAAAATTTGTTATTGGGTATATCAGGAAGCAAGTGGGAGAGCTTGGATTGACAAGATGGGATTGTCCTCCATTTTATAATGGGATACATGTCTTACCGGCCACTTGGAGAGTCGAGACTGTGGAAAATACGTGGCCACGTCCAGATTCGTATCATAGTGATAAATCTGGTTTTACAGTCTGTCTCAAAGTCCAAGAAAAGTTTGAATCGATTGAGGATGACTCAAGTCTTGCCTCAAGTTCAAACTTAGACATAAAGTGACAACAGGAAGTTGGCAGCACACTGGCTCTGAAGGCCAAGTGGGAGATTGTTGGGATATGTCCTTCGATCCTACGTGTGCAATCGATACAGTCATAAGGTCGTCTATGGATGTTAAATGATTATTCGATAATATTAAATTGTTGGGAACAATATAATATTGATCAATTAAATCATACCTACAGGGTCACACATGGACTCGAAGATAATGTACGATGCTTGATATATATTGATTTAGAATCAATATTTACGTGGATTTAATATACATGCATGGGATGCATGGCTTGCATGGATGCATGTCACATAGTGTGACATGGCATGCCACACAAGCAAGTGGGACCACATACAATGCATTGTGGCATGTGTATGTGGCATGACCTTTCACCTCCTTTGTAACCCCTTTTGTGTGTTAAATGGTGCATCTTTATGCACATTATGAAGGAGGTTACAAGGAGGTGTAATGGTGTGCATAATGAAGTGATTATATAGATGAAAATCTGATTTTCATCACACACAATATTCAACCACGAAATTCCACACAAATAGAGAGAAAAGAGGTGATCTTGGAGATCCATTCTCAAGCAAGCAAAGGTGTTCATTATCCGGGTTCGTGTGCAACACGTAGAGGCCGAGCCATTTGTGCGGCTTCCACATCCGAACGATCTAAAGGAGTGACGAGGTCATTCACAAGGAGAGCTTCGAGAGGCTGATCCATTTGAGGTGGTTCAATCGACTCAACACCACCTCAACGACATCAACGAATCACTTCGTCACAAAAGTAAGTAATCGTTAAACCTTATATATATATATATATATATATATTGGATGTGTATATATATATATGTTTATATGTGTTCTTATACACATTAAGTGTGCACTAAGATCATGGCATAGTAGATCTATTGCTTTACACGCTTCCGCACACACGGTATATCGATTGGATCGGTATACCGGTACCTTCACAAAGCTGGTCTCATCGGCCTCCCCGGAACGGTTAGGTTACCCTCGGCGGGCGACAGCTAGTCATGCTCGGCGGGAAGCTCCTTAAATTTCGGACCGTCCTCTTCCCTTAAAACCTCTGGGTTGCTCCCCGGGCAGGATGAAAATAGTGACATAACAAATGCCCCTCGGGAGAGGGCTGATTGGCCTAGGTCGAGCAGGCTTCTCCCGACCAAAGAAAAGACTATTTTTGGGGCTGCCCGTCGCTTGCGTGTCGGCCTCCTCGCCACCATCATTGATAATTAATGGGACGGGACCCTTTGTGGACCCGCCTGTCCTTTCCAATCAAAACCACGTACGCTTTTTTGAATTTTGAAAGAAGACGGAATAAACCGCTTGGAATTCCCCTATATAAGGTTGAAAGAAACCGCTTCCTCTTTCATAATTCCCACTTCATTCTTCCAGAGGAACCAGAGAACGAAAGGGAGAGAGAGGAAGGACAAATTCCGGTGACTTGGAGCTTTTCCGGCGGCTTTCTCGCAATTCCCCATTAACCAGGTATGTAGATTTACCCCCTCTTTTTTATTTCGCGTACTGTGATGTGGGGCCCTAACGGGGCATCATTCTGAGTATCCTCTAGGCTTTTCCAGTTTCCGGCGGCGGCTCCGATTTAAGCTCCGTCGATAGGGTTTGGAAGACATAGAAACTAGGTTTAGTTATCCGAGTTCGTTTCCTCTTCTATCTATCGGGGATGAGTAATGAAAAACCCCCTCAACTTGACCCTTTGTCTCAGTCCTCGCACCCACCCCCGGATGTTGCCTCTTCTAATCCCCTCGTTTCTCTCCCGGGCTCAAGCACCAAACCTACGCCGCCACAGGCAACCGAAAGGAGGATGACTAAATTCCCTTTCTCGGAGGAGGAGAAACGAGTTATGTTGGGCGGGTACAACGACGAAGCGTACAACCTTCTCTGTGATATTCTCGCTGATTCGCGGGGTCCTCCTTCTTCTTTTAACTATGCCCAGTATTCCTGCGAGCATCTTTACGAATTTACCCCGCGGAAGAGGTTCCATTATGTTAAAGCACGCCGCGATACGACGTTCGATGCCAGCTGGCGAAAAAGCACGATTACCGAGGAAGAACTACAGCTAATGAGGGAGAGGTGGTGTATCCCGAACGACGTCCATCTATATGCCCCGGAAGATGACGAATTCGCGGACTCCCCCCCGTCGGGCATGATAGCGGTGAACTATTCGATGATGGAAAGCGGGCTCCGTTTCCCTTTGCATCCCTCGGTGGCCCATTTCCTACAGCTGCAAGAGATTGCCCCGATGCAAATAACTCCGAACGGCTGGGTGATGATCTACGTGTATTGCATCATGCTCGGCTTCTACGGGCTATATAGGGGGCCGACCGGTCATGAGCTTATCTACCTCCTCTACATGAGTTCCACGAGCGGTGGGGATTACTACTTGAAACAACGGCACCAGATTATAAAGGAGTTACCGAGCAAACAAGCTGAATGGACCGAGAAATGGTTTTTTGTTGCGGGAGAATGGGGTGCGAGGGATCTTCCCATCAGCACGGAATACCGAGTGACGTCGAACCGTTAGTTCCTTGGACACCCTTTGCTATTTTCCCTTGTTTTCTTAAATGGCCTGCCTTGCATTTCCTGACTTGTTTCCCTATCCTGCTAGGCTTCAAAGCTCCGGATGACAACGAGTTGGGGTGGGATTTCTTGACGATTTGGGAGAGGGTAAAATCCCTCCCCGGAGATGATCGCAACTACAAACTTTGGTTGACTGATGAAAGGCGAGCCCGAGCTCGTTTCATCACCATTCCTCATGATATTGAGGGCTCTTACCCGCGTGAGTGGCGTGATGAGTCTTCTCACCGTGGTGACTACAAAAATTTTCGACCCTGATTTGTATCTTTTATGTTTCCAGGTCATCGCTATCCCCGGGTCGTCCGCCCTGCGAAATTTGACATGGAAAATCCGAGGGACAAAGCGAAACGCGAGAGGGAGAAACTAAGCAGAGTAAGGACTGGCGCCAAAAACCAAAAGAACTTAGGCCGGGGAAGACAAAGCGAGGTGTCTGTGGCTTTCCATCCTCCTCCGACCGTCACTCCCCCTGTTTATCCCTCACCTCAGCCCATGAACAAAGTTCTTCCCGAGTCGTCCGCGGTGGATCCAGAGAAGGGGAACAACGTTGGGGAGAAACGACCACGGGAAGAGGAGATCCCGGTATCCGGAATTCACGGAGTGACGTTCGACTCGCCCAACACCGACATCATCCTGAAAACCCGAATTGTCCGCCCGCGGAGGACAAAAGGTCCCCGTCCTTCAGAAGAGGGGAAATCGGGTGAGCCGGGGCTCAGCGAGCCTATCTTCGGCATCGAGTCCGAGAAGCTTCAAAGGTAACTCAATTTCATACTAAATCTTTCATGTGTAAGTCTGTCCTTGTTCTGAGTTTTCTCGCTTTTGGTACAGCATATACGAGGCGGAGCCTGAGATCCCTATTGCCGCGGCCTATATGCAAGCTGCCCGGGACCCCTACGAGGACGATAAGATTCCCCCGCATGTTCAGGGTGCCCTTGATAATGTTCCCGGGTCATGGACTCATCGGATGGAAGGTTACGCCTCTCAGCCTGCCTTCATGCTGGAGATGCTCAAAGTTCACGCTGCTCGGGTCCCAGTGATGGTTAACCAGCTCGGTCGTCTCTTGGAAGATCGAAAAGGGAAAGGTATTGCCACCCCCTCTGACCCGCCGAGCGACGGGGCCAAACTCCGGGGACGTCTTACTGAACTCCAGGAAGCGTATGACCTCGAGATTGGTTTGAAACGATCTCTTGAGGCCGAGCTTGAGAGCATGAAGGTAAAACTTTCAGCTCAGTAGTCTAAGATGGAGGAGTACAAGAAACTGCTCGGAGATTGCGAGACCGCGATGTACGAGCGGGATTCGGAGGTGGCGAAGATGGCTAGCAGGGTAGCCGAGATGGCGAATCAGACCGTGGAGACTGAGAAATAGGCTCGGGAAGCTGTGCAGGTCGCTCAACTAAAGCTCAAAGAGATGAAAGCCTTGTGGGCGAAAGAGCGCCTCGAGTTGGAGCAAGCTGCCGCCGAGCAGAAAAAGGCTCAGGAAGATGAGGTCGCCCGCCTCGTCGGCGAGTTGGAAAAAATGCGGAAAGATGAAGCTGCTCGAATGGCTGATCCTTGGGAGGACCTGAAAGAGTTCAGCAACTACTCCTATTACTGTGCATTTTTTGACGGAGTCCGAGGTTTGATCAAAGCGGGTCAGCCCGTAGATGCTATGATGTCGGTTATTCGGAATTATGCTTCGACGAACCCTCTCCATCCGGAGATGAAACTGTCCATATTGGACTTGGAGGCCGAACACAAAGTGGATCTCTCCTGGTGGTCAGATAAGAAACAATTGTTCAATCCCAAGGACTTAGAGACCGACGATGACGAAGCAGATGGGAACGAGGATGAGAAATTCGCGAACTCCCTGATCGGTGATGGGGATACTCCTGCTCAAGATAATTGATGATCTTTGGTTCTGCCCTGCCCGGACTTTCTCCTTTTCTTTCCTTGTCTAGTTATGGCCTTTTTAATTTCCCTAAGACTCTTTTGTTTCAGTTTCGCCCCTAGGGGGGGGGGGGGTGTTATCGTTTTCCTCCTCGGGTTTTACCCCTTGTTTTCTTTTTGATACTTGACGAAACATAACATTCCAACGCATGGTTTATTTGCAACTTGGTATTTATTATCCTCTTTTTAATGCTCTTTATACTTGTCATTTACTTTTGTAACGCGCGACGTTCCTGCGGGTTTCCCGCCCTAACGCCCTTTTTGGCGGGAAAAATTCCCTCCAAATGGCGGTTTTTTGGAGGGTGTCCCTTAAGTTCTTTTGTCTATATAAGGGACTTACCCGTGCCTTTTCAATTTTACAGAAGAAAAAGGATAATGAGTTCAGGCAAGAAAATGAGCCAGAACAAAGGGAAACAAATTTTCTCAGGCGCGTCGAGGTGTACGGAAGGTCACCATGATATCACCATCCATTCCGACGGCTGGCGTCGACTACGTCAGAAGTTCGACGGCCGGTGGCACCGCAACAATTTCCCTCTTCCCCACTCCTTTGTGCAACCCTTAGAGAAGTTTCTGGGCGAGGAGATACCTTTTCACGACTCCAACGAGCAGGCTTGGATTGCGACGAAAACGAAACTCCGGCGGCAGGTGGCCTTTGGAGGCCCGGGGTGGGCGGATTTCTTCAGCATGCGGGCGTTCAAGCCGGCTGGGAGATTTGGGTGGTATGGAAACCGGGATTTGGTTTCCGCGTTAGCCTTTTTAACCTGGAGAATCTCAGCGTGACATTTCCTAAGCAGGTCCGGGCACGCGGAGAGGTTGATTCCCTTGGCCACGCGTACGCGGACTGAGAGTCTTAATATTTCCCTCTGTTTGACCGCACTTTATATTTTTAATAATTGCTCTCATTAATATCTACTATCCACCAACTACTTTCAAAAATAATTAATGGGTTGTATTTAATTCCTTCCCTCGTTTTGCGGAGAAAAAAGACCCTTTATAAATGAGTCCCTCTTTGTTACTTATTTGGGCTGGAACAAAACTTCGGAGTTTTAAAATATGTCGACCCGAATCGATCTCTTGGACGACTCGCGTTCGTTCGAGCGACCGTTCAACGGCTCCTGGCACAAAGATGTATTCCCGGTTCCTGCGGCGTTTCTCCGCTCGATCGTCGGCCGGGACGAGGAGGGCCTACGCCTGGTAGACTCTTTGGACCAAGAGTGGTCTGTTTCGCTTGGTCGTTTCCGGAACCAGGTTGCTATCCGCGGGTCGGAATGGGAAAGGCTCGTTAGCGGGTTCGACATACAAGAGGGTTGGATTGTTCGTGTCACCTGGATGGACCGAGGTGGTTTTTTTATCGATGTCCTTGATGGTGACTACAACTCGATGGTTCGTCCGGTTGGGTTTCCCTCACGATCTTCTCAGAGCCGACTCCCGGGGTCTCGGCTTAGCCGCTGGCCTCCCCGTCCAAGTCATGATCAATGGGGCCGTCTTATTCGCCAACGTTTTTAGTCCTCTTTTCGATTTAGTTTTGCGATTTTTCATTATGACGTTCTCTCTGTGTTATGTTTTTCTTTTTTTTTTTTTTTTTTTTTTTTTTTTTTTTTTAAAGTTATTCTTGACAATCTTGTTCTCGCGCAAACATCGAAAAACGAGCGTGCATCATAATTTTGACCATATTGGTGACTTATCCGAGAAAGTCTGGTGGAGGGTCGAAGATCCTTGATCTCAAAAGAGGTTATCGAGGGAAACTCGCGTGTGTCGAGGAGAGCGGACTCATCCTCGGTTCAAATTTCGCGTTCCCCGACGTATCAGGGAACACGGCCGAGGATGGGACGGATCCGGTCCTCGGTCTTATTTTTTATTTTCCTGTTCGATCGACCAGGCGACGGATCGCCCGGCTCATCTCAGGCTCGGGGAGAGCGGACTTATCCCCGGTTCAAATTTCGCGTTCCCCGACGTATCAGGGAACACGGACGAGGATGGGACGGATCCGGTCCTCGGTCTTATTTTTTATTTTCCTGTTCGATCGACCAGGCGACGGATCGCCCGGCTCATCTCAGGCTCGGGGAGAGCGGACTCATCCCCGGTTCAAATTTCGCGTTTCCCGACGTATCAGGGAACACGGCCGAGGATGGGACGGATCCGGTCCTCGGTCTTATTTTTTATTTTCCTGTTCGATCGACCAGGCGACGGATCGCCCGGCTCATCTCAGGCTCGGGGAGAGCGGACTTATCCCCGGTTCAAATTTCGCGTTCCCCGACGTATCAGGGAACACGGCCGAGGATGGGACGGATCCGGTCCTCGGTCTTATTTTTTATTTTCCTGTTCGATCGACCAGGCGACGGATCGCCCGGCTCATCTCAGGCTCGGGGAGAGCGGACTCATCCCCGGTTCAAATTTCGCGTTCCCCGACGTATCAGGGAACACGGCCGAGGATGGGACGGATCCGGTCCTCGGTCTTATTTTTTATTTTTGCTGTTGAGAGGCAAATGAAATCTTATTTAGATATGAAAGAAATTATCTCGGTACAAAACATCATTGGTGGTACTTCTTCAAATGAAGAGCGTTCCAAAAGTATTGGTCGGCCACCCCGTCGAGACGCTCCAGTTCGTATGATCCTTTTTCCACGTGTCTCTTTACTCGCATCGGGCCCTCCCAATTCGGGCCTAATGCCCCAGTGTTGGGTCCGAGCACACGTTTCAGAACCAGATCGCCAACTTGGAATTTTCTGACCTTAGCCTTAGAATTGTAGAAACGCTCCGCTCTCTGTTTTGCCGCGGCATTTTGGAAAACTGAGTTTAGCCTCCGCTCCTCCAGGAAATCCAACTCCAGGCGCAAAGCTTTATCGTTATTTTCATTTGGCTCTTGCGATGTCCGATGACCGAAGACTTCCAACTCGGAGGGTATCACTGCTTCAGCTCCGAAAGCCAAAGCAAAAGGAGTCTCCCCGGTGGCAACTTTACTCGTTGTCCGATATGACCACAGAACCTCTGGTAATTCGGCCGCCCAACGTCCCTGTCGTTTTTCCAGTTTGGCCTTGATCGTGTGTTTCAGGATTTTATTAACGGCTTCCACCTGTCCGTTGGTTTGAGGGTGGTAGGGCGTGGAGAAAGCTTTCTTGATCTTCCATTTTTCGAAAAAATTCATGACGTCTTGCCCGTCAAACTGCTTTCCATTGTCCGAGGTGATTGTGTGGGGAATTCCAAATCGGCATATGATGTTTTTCCAGATGAACTTGACGATTGCGTTTTGGTCGATAACCTTCAATGGTTCCGCCTCTGCCCACTTGGTGAAATAATCGACGGCCACAACAGCATATTTCACCCCGCCGGGCCCGGTGGGCAAAGGTCCGATTAGATCAATGCCCCATGACGCGAAAGGTTGGAAATCGACTACCCGAGACATGTCCGTTCGACTACTCGAACATCCGGACAAGCCCAGTCGACATCCAGTATGCCCAAAGTGTTCACGACGAAGCCCCTGACCCGAAATGCACCCAGCCATCGCACCCGAGGCACGACCGCGCAAAAACGAGAGGCTTCTGGCCTCTCTGTCGTCCGACACCAGAAGGTGTCGTCCGACAAGCCTGTCGGCCAACAGTAGAACCTGTCGTCCGACACCCGTCGCGAACAGCGGCGGGATTCGCCCGTTCTGGCTGTTCCGATGTGATTTTCTCGATCCGACTGCCATGCCGGAGGTCAGAAACCTCCCAGCAGTCCGAGAATGTCACATCCAAGCCACGGGATCCGATCTACGTTCAAAATATGATTAACGAAATATGAGATCGAATAAATTGCGGAAAAGAGAATTGATCTCATACCTTCTCGGTCGATTGTTGAGACCTTAGATGCTTCTAACGTATGCCTCAGATCCTTTGACTCCAACCGTTGTGTGGGCAACGATCCGTTGGGTCTCCTTTTCTGCTTTCTCCTTTTTCTACCAGCGTTATATTTTCTATTCTCTGATGAGAGAAAAATAATTGCGCTACACTGATTTATTTTTGCAGAGAAAAACTTAATTGCGCTAACGCAATAATGTTTTCTCAGAAAAATAAAAAGCTGCGGAATGTAGGTTTAGGATAGGCAAGGTAGGATATTTATAGAGTTACGTTAGGGACCTTAGGATAAATTAATTAAGGGCTAAATTGAAATATTAATTAACTTGGAATACGTAAAAGCAATTCCTTAATTAATCGATTTCAATTTTAATTATTATTAACTCCACTATAAAATAATAATTGAATTCCCGAAATTAATTTTAATATTATTTCAACAATAATAATTCCGCCGAAATTACATATACGACTTTCCCCGTGTTTAAGATATCGAACGTCCACGAATTTATTTAATTACTAATAATTAAATTAATTCGTTTCTTATTATCCGAGACTAGTACCACTCATCCTTATTATCATGTGGAACAAATCCACCTGCAGGGTTTACATGATAAACTTTATGAGCTCATCTCGGGGACGTAATCAACCCAATAAACGGGACACGGTTTCCTGTCTATAATCTATAGCATGTCGTGTGTACAATTCCGATTCCCAATTTACCGAGTATCTCGACTAATCAAATAGTCTCACTCATTGGCAAGTTAAAGAACCGAGAATTGGACATACGCACCTATAATTATATAGGGATTAAGAATTCGTATATCCGTAATTCTGAGGTCTAGTTCGATTACGTCGATTAGTATAAATCGAACGCCCTCCCGTGGTCCTGCTCAATACACCAAGTGTACAAGTGTAACATAATAGTCAAGACCAACTATTACCCAGTCACACTACGACGTACCGATGGATTGTCCCTGTCCATCTAAGTCGTGAGCTTCTGTTCGATAATATACGAGTAACCGACAGTATGATCTTCCGCGTGTCTCCTCACGCCATACTGTCTACAACGTATATATCTAGAACTATTGCATTCAAGTACAAGGTAGACAAAAATGCCGACAGTTTGATTAATAGATAATGAAAAACACAGATAAGGAGTTCCATATTGTCACTAAACTAGACATTTAGAATATAACTCCATCAATCTCCCACTTATACTAAATCTCTAGTTGCCCTCTACCATACATCCGATACCCATCCCCTTCACGTGTCTCTTGAACGCTTCCGCTGGAAGTGCCTTCGTAAAGGGGTCAGCCAGGTTATCCGCTGATGCAATCTTGGTGACAACCGCATCGCCTCTCCTGACGATGTCTCTAATCAGGTGGTACTTGCGATCTATGTGTTTACTCGCATTGTGGGCTCGTGGTTCCTTT
Organism: Euphrasia confusa; assembly: GCA_954870475.1. NCBI lineage: Eukaryota > Viridiplantae > Streptophyta > Magnoliopsida > Lamiales > Orobanchaceae > Euphrasia > Euphrasia confusa. The sequence continues at coordinate 46,930,637 of OX940949.1, read as the reverse complement.
GCATTAGCCACTGCACCGCTATTGTCACAATAAATTGTGATAGCTCTAGGCATTTTAGGAACCACATCCAAGTCCATAAGGAAGTTCCTGAGCCACACCGATTCTTTAGCTGCCTCAGAGGCTGCTACATATTCGGCTTCCATGGTAGAGTCCGAAATGCATTTCTGCTTAACACTCTTCCATGAGACTGCTCCACCTCCCAATGTGAACACATAGCCTGATGTAGACTTTCGCTGATCCTTATCAGATTGGAAATCCGAGTCTGTGTAACCAATAGGAATCAACTCGGACGCTTTGTAACTCAGAACATAATTCCTAGTCCTTCGCAGGTACTTAAGTATGTTCTTTACAGCAGTCCAGTGACCCTGTCCAGGGTTACTCTGATATCTAGCTACCATGCCCACGGCATAGCAGATATCAGGTCTCGTGCACAACATGGCATACATTAGACTTCCTACTGCCGAAGCATAAGGAACCTTCTTCATGTAATCTATCTCCTTTTGTGTTTTGGGACACATGTCTTTAGATAGATGAATTCCATGGCAGAAAGGTTGAGCACCTCTCTTGGAATTCTGCATGTTGAAACGAGCCAGAATCGTATCAATATATGAAGCCTGGGACAAGCTCAATGTTCTTTTCTGGCGATCCCGTAAAACCTTGATCCCAAGAACATGCCCAACTTGCCCTAAGTCTTTCATATCGAATTGCTTGGACAACCATCCCTTTATGTCCGACAACATCTTCACATTGTTGCCAATTAGAAGAATGTCATCTACATAAAGCACGAGAAACGCCACGCTGTTTCCGTCACTTCTCCGGTATACACACGACTCGTCCATGCTTTGAATGAATCCATAAGACTGGATAACCTCATCAAACCGCATGTTCCAAGATCTAGAAGCTTGCTTCAATCCATAAATGGATCGGTTTAGCTTACACACTAGATGCTCTTGGCCTTTCTTGATGAAACCTTCTGGCTGTCTCATGTAAATGGTCTCGTCAAGATTCCCATTCAAGAATGCTGTCTTGACGTCCATTTGCCACACCTCATAATCCATATGAGCTGCTATAGACAAAAGAATCCGGATCAACTTTAGCATAGCTACCGGCGAAAAGGTTTCCTCATAATCGATCCCTTCTTTCTGAGTATACCCTTTCGCAACAAGCCTAGCCTTGAAGGTTTCCACCTTCCCGTCAGACCCTCTTTTTCTCTTGTACACCCACTTGCAACCAATGGCTTTTACACCTTTGGGCGGTGCTACAAGATTCCAGACCTGATTTGAACCCATTGATTCAATCTCAGATTTCATCGCTTTTTGCCAAGACTGAGCATCTTGATCTTTAAGCGCCTCGCCGTAGGTCCAGGGATCGGCTTCATGTTCTCCAGGTAACAAGTCCGAAGACTCTCCTATAAACATGAACCTATCGGGTTGTCGAACAACCCTCCCACTACGACGACGCTCCGGTGTAACCTCAGTAACTACAGGTGCAGACTGTGGTGGCGTATCACCCGGTTCGGTTTGTTCTAAGCCTTGATCGTCCCCTCTTAGTTCGTTTAGTATTATCTCACTCTTGGGCTTGTGGTCCATTATATAATCCTCTTCCAAGAACCGAGCGTTGGTGCTAACAACGATCTTCTGGTCCTGAGGACTATAAAATAGACCACCTTTCGTTCCTCTAGGATATCCTATAAACAACCGAATATCTGAACGAGATTCCAATTTATCAGCCCCATGCTTCAGCACATGTGCTGGACAACCCCAGATCCGAATGTGTTTCAAGTTCGGCTTTCGCCCGGTCCACAATTCCGAGGGCGTCTTAGGGACTGATTTAGAAGGAACTAAGTTCAGGATATACGCCGCTGTTTCCAAGGCATATCCCCAGAACGAAACTGGTAGGTCTGAGTAACTCATCATAGATCTTACTATTTCCATAAGAGTCCTATTCCTTCTTTCTGCTACACCATTCTGCTGGGGCGTGTATGGTGCAGTCATCTGGGAGTCAATCCCATTCTCTAATAAGTACGCCTTAAACTCTCCCGAGAGGTACTCTCCTCCACGATCAGATCGTAGAGTCTTTATGGTTTTACCATGAAGGTTCTCCACAAGAGCTTTGTACTCCTTGAACTTGTCAAAGCACTCGCTCTTGCGGCGCATCAGGTATATAAAACCATACCTTGAGTAATCATCAGTGAAGGTTACGAAATATTCATAACCTCCTCTCGCTTGGACAGATAAAGGCCCGCACAAATCAGAGTGAATCAACTCTAGTACTTCCTTGGATCTATACCCTTTATCACTAAAGGGTCGCTTGGTCATTTTTCCTTCCAGGCATGATTCGCAGGTTGGAAAGTCCTCATCTTTCACACTACTGAGTATTCCATCAGTTATCAACCTTTGAATCCTACCCAAGTTAATATGACCTAGCCTAAGATGCCACAAGTACTTTTGATTCATTCTAGAAGGCTCCTTTCTCTTATTGGTACTAGATGTGTTAAAAGACTCTACTCGTTGCATCGTGGAATAATCAGGATTCAGTATATATAAGTTGCCTATCAATGTACCAGAACAGATATACTCACCATTCTTTTTGATAATAACAGAACTATCAAAAGAAACAGAATATTTATTCAAAACCAACTTAGAAACCGAAACAAGGTTCTTTTTAAAGTTCGGTACATAAAGACAATCATTCAATACTAAAACTTTATTATTAAAAGATAAATGAACATCTCCCACTGCAACTGCCGCCACTTTCGTAGCATTGCCCATGTAGATGGTGATCTCTCCCTCTCTAAGCCGCCGGGTTTCCTGGAACCCCTGCAAAGAATTGCAGACATGATCAGTGGCTCCCGTATCCACACACCAGGTACCGGTGGATAATACCGCTAAACATGTTTCAGTGACTAAGGAAAAGTTCATACCTCCTTGTCTGAGAGGACAATTAGACTTCCAATGTCCAGACTGCTTGCAACGGAAACACTTGCCCTTGGGCTTGTTCACTCCATTCTGTGGTCCACCAATTCTGGGTCCACTGGGTTTCCGTCCTTGCTTCTTCTTCCTCTTAGCTCCCGGAGGGCCAGGAAGTTTCACAGCCACAAGTGCCTGAGGTTTCTTAAAGATTCCCTCTGCCGCCTGGAGTTCAGTCAGGAGTTCCGCCAACGTATATAACCTCTTGTTCATGTTATAGTTCAGGCGGAACTGCTCAAAACTCCTAGGCAGAGACTGGAGCACTATATCGATCTGGGTTTCCCCATCGATAGTTCCTCCCATAATCTCTATCTCATTCAGATAGCCAATCATCCTAAGGATATGATCCCTTACGGGCGTTCCTTCGGACATGGTGGCCGTCATGAGTTTCCTCATAGCATCTTGCCTGGCTGCCCTATCCTGACTACCAGACATCTCCTTGAGGTTAAGCATCATATCATAGGCAGTGGTCATGGCCTCATGCTGATGTTGCAGCACATTTGACATAGAAGCCAAAATGTAGCACCGCGCCATCTGATCAGCCTTGACCCACTTCCGATGAGCTTCCTTTTCCTCAGGAGTGGAGGTGTCAATAGGTTCATCAGGACAAACCTCATGGAGTACATACTTGTACTCCTCAGCAGTCAGGACAATGTCCAAGTTTCGTTTCCAATCAACATAATTTGGACCAGTGAGTTTGTTTTCTTTTAGTATGATGGACAGCGGGTTGAGTGCCATATCTATAAAAGAGACAAATCAAACTGTCAAATTTAATTCGATATTAACTCCCTTAATTAATATCATTAAATCTACCAATCAATCCTAAAATCCCATCAGACTAGCATGCCACGTTCATGTGGACGTATACTAGTCCAAACGATTTTATAACTGGACTTTTACTTCGGTCGTACATCATTACAGCAGTGACTCCGATGGGGAGGATACTGTAAAGCGTACCTAAGTGTATACCATTTCTCAGTACTAAGTTAACCGCTCGGAAACTACACGCCCACCGCAAGCCACGTTAGTGTGGACGTTTACGTTGACATGCGGTCCCTTTACGATTTCCTATAACTGTCGAGCCTCAATTAACCCAAAGTTCCGTTTCCGTCTAGTAAGCCACGATAGTGTGGACGTTTACTAAACAAACAACTTTGTTAATTGAATTCCATTTATTTAATTTCACAATTTCGTTAATCAAAGCTTGATATCTCGTAAGTGAAACTCGAAGTTTCTAACCAGCGATCAATCATGCAATTGAGCCCTATCTCTCACAAGGTGAGGGAGCCAACCAGACAATCGATCTAGTCATCAAATGACTCGAATGTCTCTAATCTGTGTCATCGACATAACCAAGCGCTTTGGCTCCATTCCACTCCCCGGGGTGAGAATGAGTCGAGTTGAAATTAGTCTTTGAAAGACAGATTAGGCATTGCTTTGAAAAACTTAATTGTTCAATTTTAAAATTGGAATTTCATTCGAATTTCGATCAAAGTGATTTCCGTGTATCGACTTTATCCGATAGGGAGGATGACACTAAAGCCAACTCGTAAGTCAATACACATCACTCTCGAAACAGAGAATGGAGACCGCGGGATTGTTTCCAATCCCTCTCCCACTTAGTATTTTACGATTTAGGGATATACATGCATAAAATAATAAGCATAATAAAACACGTAAATCACATAAGAAAGCAATTAACGTGGCCCGATTATTATGGCCTTAAAATCTTGAATGCACGTCTCTTGGAACTCGAACTCGTTGCTCGTCTCGACTTCGATTTTCGTTCCTCCGGGCTTCGATCTCGTCTCGATCCAATAGCAGAAATTAATTACAAAATTATTCTACTGAGTCCGGTATCGATCCTATACATTTTGATCGACCCTATACAAGTCCCGGATGCAACGAAAAAAAAATAAACCTAACGACTCAACCCGTCGTTTTTATCTATTACAAACAAGCAACTTTCCAAAAATAAAACGATCTCGACAATCCCGAGAGTTTAATCAAAACCACACACACATAGCACAAAATACCAAAAATAAATTGGCCATAATAATCGGGTGATCCTGCAAAACAATTCTCGCAAACAATACAAAGAACGTATAAACCGGCTCTGATACCAATTGTTGGAAATCGACTACCCGAGACATGTCCGTTCGACTACTCGAACATCCGGACAAGCCCAGTCGACATCCAGTATGCCCAAAGTGTTCACGACAAAGCCCCTGACCCGAAATGCACCCAGCCATCGCACCCGAGGCACGACCGCGCAAAAACGAGAGGCTTCTGGCCTCTCTGTCGTCCGACACCAGAAGGTGTCGTCCGACAAGCCTGTCGGCCGACAGTAGAACCTGTCGTCCGACACCCGTCGCGAACAGCGGCGGGATTCGCCCGTTCTGGCTGTTCCGATGTGATTTTCTCGATCCGACTGCCATGCCGGAGGTCAGAAACCTCCCAGCAGTCCGAGAATGTCACATCCAAGCCACGGGATCCGATCTACGTTCAAAATATGATTAACGAAATATGAGATCGAATAAATTGCGGAAAAGAGAATTGATCTCATACCTTCTCGGTCGATTGTTGAGACCTTAGATGCTTCTAACGTATGCCTCAGATCCTTTGACTCCAACCGTTGTGTGGGCAACGATCCGTTGGGTCTCCTTTTCTGCTTTCTCCTTTTTCTACCAGCGTTATATTTTCTATTCTCTGATGAGAGAAAAATAATTGCGCTACACTGATTTATTTTTGCAGAGAAAAACTTAATTGCGCTAACGCAATAATGTTTTCTCAGAAATATAAAAAGCTGCGGAATGTAGGTTTAGGATAGGCAAGGTAGGATATTTATAGAGTTACGTTAGGGACCTTAGGATAAATTAATTAAGGGCTAAATTGAAATATTAATTAACTTGGAATACGTAAAAGCAATTCCTTAATTAATCGATTTCAATTTTAATTATTATTAACTCCACTATAAAATAATAATTGAATTCCTGAAATTAATTTTAATATTATTTCAACAATAATAATTCCGCCGAAATTACATATACGACTTTCCCCGTGTTTAAGATATCGAACGTCCACGAATTTATTTAAATACTAATAATTAAATTAATTCGTTTCTTATTATCCGAGACTAGTACCACTCATCCTTATTATCATGTGGAACAAATCCACCTGCAGGGTTTACATGATAAACTTTATGAGCTCATCTCGGGGACGTAATCAACCCAATAAACGGGACACGGTTTCCTGTCTATAATCTATAGCATGCCGTGTGTACAATTCCGATTCCCAATTTACCGAGTATCTCGACTAATCAAATAGTCTCACTCATTGGCAAGTTAAAGAACCGAGAATTGGACATACGCACCTATAATTATATAGGGATTAAGAATTCGTATATCCGTAATTCTGAGGTCTAGTTCGATTACGTCGATTAGTATAAATCGAACGCCCTCCCGTGGTCCTGCTCAATACACCAAGTGTACAAGTGTAACATAATAGTCAAGACCAACTATTACCTAGTCACACTACGACGTACCGATGGATTGTCCCTGTCCATCTAAGTCGTGAGCTTCTGTTCGATAATATACGAGTAACCGACAGTATGATCTTCCGCGTGTCTCCTCACGCCATACTGTCTACAACGTATATATCTAGAACTATTGCATTCAAGTACAAGGTAGACAAAAATGCCGACAGTTTGATTAATAGATAATGAAAAACACAGATAAGGAGTTCCATATTGTCACTAAACTAGACATTTAGAATATAACTCCATCAAGGCCAGGGGCTGTAAATAGAATTTAGGTATTCGGGTGCAGTTCGGATGATCGGGGCTGTCACCTGGCAGCGATGACATTTCCGGGCGTAATTGATAGCGTCTCTCCTCAGCGTGGGCCAGTAATATCCCTGCCGGATCGTTTTGTGAGCCAGTGATTGTCCTCCCGCGTGATTGCCGCATACTCCATCGTGGATCTCGCTGAAAACTCTATTTCCCTCTTGCGGGGTGATGCACTTAAGTAGAGGTAAGTATAAGCTTCTTCGATAGAGGGTTTCTCCAATCATAGTATACCTGACAGCTCGGATCCTAAGTTGTTTGGCTTCAACCCTGTCTGGGGGTAAGACTCCGTCTGTCAAATAGGAAGTAATCGGATCCATCCATGTTTCGCCCCGGTCCACGAGGGTAATCATTCCTTCCGCCGGCGAGATAGCGGGCCGGTCCTGGCAATTTAACATTACATTAGTCATATCGGCTATACCCTCCGAGGAGGCCAGTTTGGACAAAGCGTCTGCCTGTGAGTTTAATTCCCTCGGGATCTGTTCGATAAATATCCTCGGTATCTTCTCGCATAGGGAAATCACGTGCTCGTAGTATCTCATCATCCGATCGCATCGGGTCTCGTAACTTCCCTTGATCTGATTCACCACCAGGAGCGAGTACATAAAGACTTGTACATGCTCGGCGCCGACTGCGAGGGCAAGGTTCAACCCGGCGATCAGCGCCTCGTACTCAGCTTCGTTATTCGTTGCCCCAAATTCAAACTTCATTGCGTGAGCAAATGACTGTCCACCCGGTCCGACCAGCACTATTCCAGCCCCGGCATGGGAGGAATTCGAAGACCCGTCTACGTATAACTTCCACGGCGGGACCGAGAAGGACGGGGTGGAATTTGGGAAAGTAAGCTCCACTATGAAATCTGCTAAAGCTTGCCCTTTTATCGCCGTGCGGGGGGCGTAAGTGATATCGTACTGTCCTACTTCCAGGCTCCACTTTAGTAACCGGCCATTCGTATCTGGCCTCTGTAATACTTGTCGCAACGGCATGGTTGTCAGGACTTCTACCGGGTGGTCGAAGAAGTAGGACCTTAGCTTCCGCACGCTCATTACGAGGGAGTATGCCAATTTTTCCAAAGGCGTATACCGCGTTTCAGGGTCATGAAGGACTTGGCTGACGAAGTACATAGGTTTGTGCATTTGCCCTTCTGCCCGAACAAGGACTGAACTCATGGCATGCTCGGATGCGGCCAGATAGAGGAAAAGCTTTTCCCCGGCGATTGGTTTCGAGAGAATGGCGGGGTTGTTGAGGTGCTCTTTCAAGCGTAGGAAAGCTTCCTGGCTCTCTTTTCCCCATTTGAATTTTTGGTCTTTTATTGCTTTAAAAAACGGACGGCTCTTATCCCCGAGCCGGGGAATGAAACGGCTGAGTGCGGCCAGGCAACCGGTCAGCCTCTGCACGTCCTTTAGGTTCCGAGGCTCCTTCAGATCTTGGATGGCTCTGATTTTTTCTGGGTTTATCTCAATTCCTCGGTGACTTACGATATGTCCGAGGAACTTAGTGGCATACACGCCGAAATGGCACTTTCTTGGATTGAGCTTCATGTTGTACAACTTCAAAATCTCGAAGGCGACCCTCAGGTCCTTCACATGGTCCTCCTCAGACTTACTCTTTATAATTATGTCATCTACATATACCTCCATGGTGTCTCCGATCTGATCAGCGAACATCTTGTTCACCAACCTTTGATAGGTTGCCCCAGCATTCTTCAACACGAATGGCATTCTCTTCCAGCACAGCACCCCTTTCTCAGTATAAAACGAGGTGTGCTCTATGTCTTCGTCCGCCATGGGTATCTGATGATAACCTGCGAAACAATCACAGTTAGAAAAAATGACATGCCCGACAACGCTATCGACCAGGTGGTCGATGTGGGGTAGTGGGAAGTGATCTTTTGGGCAAGCTTTATTTAAATCGGTGAAGTCGATGCAGAGACGCCACGTGTCGTTAGCCTTTTTAACGAGCACGACATTCGCGATCCATTGAGGTTCCTCTTCGGCTTCTCGCACGAGGTCATTATCCACCAACTTCTTAACCTCTGTCGCCAGAGCGGCGTACTTCTCGGGGCCCATCTTCCTCCTCTTCTGGGCGATAGGCTTTCTTCCGGGGTCTATCTTGAGGTGGTGGCAAGCGTGCTTTGGGTCGATGCCGACCATGTCCTTGTGGGACCAAGCGAAAGCGTCCGTGTTCTGCCTCAGAAAGTCGACCAGCTCGTCCCTCAACCGCTCCGGGATCCTCTTTCCTATAAAGACCTCCAATTCTGGCCTGTTCGGATCCAAACTCACCCTTTCGACTTCATCCACTGCCGCACACACTGATGGTCCCCGCGGGTCGGGTATATCGTTTGGTTCGAAACCGATCCGAGGATCAAGATCCTCGGGCTCTATCGCTTGTATGCTTGGTGCCGGTTCGTCGTCTCGGATGTCGGGAACTTCATCGATAAGTATGTGGAGGAATTGCGCTTCGAGGTCGTAGAGTATTTCTTCAGAATCCCGACCCCTGCTAGGCCCCTCTTTCCAGAGGGTGGTCAGGTAATTTTGGTCATCAACATCCATTTGCTCTGTGGGGTCAATCTCCCTAACTTCGACCGATGAATTTTCTTCTCCTCGGGGCACCTCGTCTTTCGGGGCAAGTACCGGGGGCGCCATTTGGGGGTTGCCGCCCCCAAATGCCCCAGTTTTCGTTGTTATCACATCGGAGTCGTTTGATTGTTCATTCATAGAAAGACGCGGGGTATAATTAAAACATTTCCTTGCCATATATTGATCTCCCCGGAGGGTGCCGACCGCACCGTTTAGGGTGGGAAATTTGATACAATAATAGTGGGAGGACGCCACTGCCTCGAAGGCATCTAGGAACGGCCTCCTGAAAAAAGCGTTATAAATATTGTCAGCATCTATTATAACAAAATTCAGCATTCGGGTCATATTCACGTTCGGATCTTGCCAGTCCTTCAACTCCACCGCCATCCTGATTCGTCCCCGGGGGCGCACTACCACATCACCAAATCCTTTCAAAACCCCATCATACGGTCGGACATAGCTGGAGAGGTCGCCGAGCTGGTCCAAAGCTGACTTGAAGATGAGGTTACAATGGGCCCCGTTATCCACCAGAATTCTGGCCACTTCGATCCCGAGGATCCTCGCGGTAATCACCAAGGCATCTTCTTTGGGATATTTTATCCCTTCTCTATCCTTCTCAGAGAAAGAGATGGTGATTCCGCGGGCGATCGTCGACTCTGCTTGGGGGATTACTACGTTCACGCCCTCAAACTCGCGCAACTCCTCTTTCTTCTGCCTCTTCGACTTGTGGATGATCGGCGTCAGTCCCCTGATCATGTTGATACGTTGACGAGCCCGTATGCTTGTCGTTAGGGGCAAACAAGCTGTCAAAATGAAATTTATATTTAGCCAGTACTCTTATTACTACAAAACGTAGATAATGGCAAGTACGTGGGGTCGGTCCCACAAGGTGGTGCTCGGTTGAGCTCCGGCTCGTACGGTGGTTCGTGGTCGGATCTCTGGCGATCGAGGATTTCGGTCGGGTTATTATTTTCCGCAAATTTTAATGGCCCGGGATATCGAATTCCAGCAAAAGCATCCGGGCAGACGACTTCACTCAGGATCGTTAGGGCAAACTACCGGTCATTGGCACTAAGGATTTTTACCAGCGGTTTGTCAGCAGTTATGGGGTGCAAAAACAAAAGTGGTCCTATTGCGTCACGCCCAGCAATTGCCCCACCCCTTATCTATCCTTACTGTGTAAAGAGAAGGCTAGTTATCACTATGCCTAAACCCCCTGGATCTGAACAATTCGATAACCTATGCGACCAAACATGGATCTAGTTTGCCCAAACCCGCATTACCCTCTAGACAGACCCGCTCGGCCAATAGCATGCTCGAAACATACGACCGCATCTCCTGCAAGTTCTAGTGCTATGCCCGCAACAATACTACAAGGTACATCTATGCGGTTTGCCAATCGCCAGTATCCCAGATTGTAAAGGTTCACTAGTGGTCGTTCTAGTTAGCCCAAACTCTCCAGAAATAAAACTTAAACAACTTTGCCTCGGGAACAAACACCCAACCGGTTAGTTCAGCCCCTCCAACCTCGCGGTCTAACTAAACCCTAATTTCACCTTCGATCCGCCCCTGCCCAGATGCAAAACAACTTAGCTACTCATACAGAAATTAAAAGACGAAATAATTAAGGAAAAACAAACTATATTAATCATAGCTTCAAATCGATAATCGTTTTTTGAAGGAAATCAAAGTACGGAATTAAAACTTAAAAACATAAAAAAACATAAAATTGTTTCTCGACCCGAAGGTCGGATCTACTCAAAACAAACAAGAGACTCGGACGAACAGCTCCGATCTCTCTCCGGCGACTCCGGCGGCGATGGCGAACTGCGGGACCGGCGGCTCTTCCGATGAATCGGTGCGTAATGTCTTATGTCTTTGCTGCCCGTCGCGCCCCGCCTTTTAAAGACTTCAATTTGAATTTGAATCCGCGGCTGTTTCTCCTTCCCTAAAGAATAGGCGTCAGCGGTCAAAGGAGTTGGGGATAAGTCAGATCCCCCGAATCCAGGGATTCTGGTATGCTGCCAGCTTGCCCGCAGCGAATTCCCTGTCTGCCGCGTCTTCTGCCCAAACTGAAATTCTGCAGGTATTTCTTCTCCTTCACAGATGGTCGGACCAGGCACGGTACTTGGTAATTCTGGTTCTTTTGCTTCGTGACCTTACCCATTTGCCCGATGTGGTCAAACTGTTGCTTGTCACTACCGCTCCAGAACTTTGCCCAAAGAAGGGGATTTCCTTGCCTCTTTTGCCCAGTGCGCCACCTGTTACCTGCATCACCACACACTCTGCCCAAACACCTAATTGTGCCCTCCCAGACACGTTAACGACTCAAACTGACTCAATAAAGGGTGTAAAAGTGCTCTAAGATGAGCAAATAAAATGGCTCATCAGAACCGCACACACTTGGATACGCTTGTCCCCAAGCGTGGGCTCTGATTTGCCTGACTCAAGACCAAAGTGAAAACAGAAATGAAAGAAGTAGGGAGAAATAAAACAAAGGACTTTAGCATGATCAGTACAGGGCATAGTACATACAGATAACACAAAATTCAAGTAAAGACAAAAATAAGTCAAGAGTCTGTTCAAGGTCTTTGGGTTCACTCCCTCACAATGTTTCTCTCTTTTCAGTGTATGGGTTTAATGACACTCATTTTCTGCTGTGATTCCACTTTGCCTAAATTTGCCTTATTGCTAATCTGAGTTTGTTTTAACTAAGCAGGGGGGTTATCAAAGGGACTTTTATTGGGTTGTAGTGTTGGGCTCATATGGGTAGATTTTGAGGAGTAGGCTCTGTTTGGGCACAGTGCTTTTTGATGTTAGCCTTTTCTCTGCCACTTTGCCCCTTTTCTTACGGGCCTTAGCACAACAACTATTTATTCTATATTTTTTTTTTCAACACTATGCCCTAACTCCCTCTTATCTCTCTGGCTGCCTATGTAATGTGGGCATAATACCAGATGGGTTCACAAAGAATATTCAATCAGGCTCAAAGGGGCTAGCAAGGGACAGTGTTATTTATTTAAGCAAAAGGAAACAAGAAAATGCCCTAATCATCTAACAGCCCTACTCAGTCAAACTACTCATTTCAGCAAACAGGCAAAGACAAGCATTGTAAATATCACAGCAGACTCTCAAAGAAAGAAATCATATATCAATGTAGGCTCAATTCTCACAGTTTGCCTAGAACAGTTCCATCATCCCTATTTCATGCATCTTAACTATAAAGTTTGAGTTACTGTATGTACGTTTGCCCAAAGTGATCACATAATCATGCTGACTCGATTAGAAACAGGGGTTTGCCCTTTCCCTTTCCCCCCTCACACACTTTGCCTGGGCAAAGTGTGCAAAAGTAATAAGATTGGTAGGGGCTACCCACGACCAGACTGTGACTCTAAAAGTTTGGCGCACCTGCCCCCTCACACACTTTGCCTGGGCAAAGTGTGTCAGCAGGGAGATCAACCTAGTCTCCCCCGAACCAAAGTGACTCGGGGGTGACCTCTAACAAAAACAAAGAAAATAAAAATAAAAAAACTAACAACTACTAAAAAAAAAGGGAGGGTACAAATTAGGAGGTGGAGGCAGGTGTGTACCTGAATCCACAGAAGTCAAAGTAGGCGACCATCATCGCCTTCACATCCTCGAACGCCTTCTCGATCTTGTCCAACCGCGCCTAGATAGCGCCTTGTCTCTCTGCAATCTCTTCTTTGGCCTTAGCCTCAGCAACAGGGTCCTTCGTCTCAGCCTTCACCACAACTGGTTTCTCCTCTAGGAACTTCACACTGCCATCACTCAAAGGGACTATGTCCTGCATGCGCTTGAAGCACTGGATGTCAAACTTGCCCTCCACCATCATCTCTGGCTCTTTGCCCTTCCTCTTCAAGTTCATCTTGGCTGCGTACACCATCGGGAAGTGAGCCAGTGAAAGGCGCTGGAGAGGGTGAGTATGCAACCACTTCATTTGGACAGAGAGGCAAGAACTGAAGTGTAGCCTGATCTTCTGAGTCATACACCATATTATGCCCAGCTCGAGATGGGAAATAGCACTGCTGGTATCGATCTTGCCGAAGAAATTGATGGCCAGGATCCGGTGGCAAACCCTGAGTGCATGGCTCTTCAACTGAATTGACTTGGTGCTTTGCCCCACGAACTCGCCTCCTTTGCCCAGCTGCTTCCAGATCTTCTGCAGTTCCTTCTTTGTGTACTCTGGCAAAGCCCTCAGTGACTCCTGGTACGCCTTTGACTTCAGATCCGCAATACCTGCCATATCCAAACACAAATCTGTTGGTAATCGACTACCCGGGACGAGTCCGTTCGACTACTCGAACAGCCGGACACGCCCAGTCGACCTCCAGCGTGCCTACTGTGCTCACGACGAAGCCCCAGACCCGGTTTACGCCCAGCCATCATGCCCGAAGCACAACCGCGCAAAACTGAGGGGCTGCTGACCTCTTTGTCGTCCGACACCATATGGTGTCGTCCGACAGGCCCTTGTCGGCCGACAGGAAATGCCGTCAGCCGACAGCGTCGCGAACAGCAGCGCGACGCTGCTGTTCCGGGTCCGTTTCTGGTGCGTCTTTCCGTTTCCGACCACCATTCCGGCAACCAGAAGTCGCCCAGTGATCACGGAACACATACCACGGTTCTCGGAACTCGATCGGAGGTTCGTTGTATGATTATGTACGAAATCGAATCGAAACAATGCGGAAATAGGGTTTCGATTCCATACCTTTGTCGCGTGATTCGGAGAAGCCGAATTGTTGAGACCACGAAGCCTTCCGGTGTATGTCTCTATCCCCGACGTTCAGCCGTTGAGTGGGCAACGATCCGCTGAACCTTCCTCTTCTCCTTTCTCTCTTGAACCCACCATAGGAATAATATCCTCTGTCTCAGAAATATATTTGCGCAAGCAAAATTATTTCTACAGAATTATTACTGCGCTAATCTAAATTAATTAAACAGAGGAAAAATAATTGCGCAAGCTTTTATTTTCTCTGCAGAATTAATTATAGCGGCGTAGTTAAGGTTTTGATCTTCTGTCTCAGAAATATAATTGCCCTAGCAATTAATTTCTCCAGAAAATCTATTTATTTTTACAGAAAAATAATTGCGCAACAATTTATTTTTCTCCGCAAAAATAAAATAGCGGCGTTTCTTAGGTTTAGAGAAAGAGAGGGTGAGGTATTTATAGAGCTACACCAGGGACCTTATGCAAATTAATTATTAGGCTAAATTGCAATTTAATTAACTCGGCGTCCTAAAAGGCAAACCTTAATTAAATTCCACAATTTTAATTATAATTAATTCCACTATAAAATTATAATTGAATTCCCAATAATTAATTTATATTATTTCAACAATAATAATTCCGCCGAATTACATATACGACTTTCCCCGTGTTTAAGATATCGTATGTCCACGAAGTAACTTTAATTACTAATAATTAAATTAACTCGTTTCTTGTTATCCGAGACTAGTACCACTCATCCTTATTATCATGTGGAACGAATCCACCTGCAGGGTTTACATGATAAACTTTATGAGCTCATCTCGGGGACATCATCAACCCAATAAATGGGACACGGTTTCCTGTCTATAATCTATAGCATGCCGTGTGTACAATTCCGATTCCCAATTTACCGAGAATATTGACTAATCAATTAGTCTCACTCACTAGTAAGTCAAAGAACCGAGAACTGAACACACGCACCTATAATTATATAGGGATTAGGAATTCGTATATCCGTAATATCTGAGGTCTAGTTCGATTACTGCGATTAGTATAAATCGAACGCCCTCCCGTGGTCCTGCTCAATACACCAAGTGTACGAGTGTAACATGATAGTCAAGACCGACTATCTACCAGTCACACTACGACGTACCGATGGATTGTCCCTGTCCATCTAAGTCGTGAGCTACTGTTCGATAGTATACGAGTAACCGACAGTATGATCTTCCGCGTGTCTCCTCACGCCATACTGTCTACAACGTATACATCAAGGATTATTGCATTAAATGCAATCATGCTTGAATCATATCTCGAATTAAAGTATAGATAAGGAGTTCCGTATTTGCACTAAACTAGACATTTAGAATACAACTCCATCAATCTCCCCCTTATACTAAAAGTCTAGTCGCCCTCTCCCAAACATCAGATTCCCATAACCTCATCAAGCCTACCCAACGCTTTCGCTGGAAGTGCCTCTATGAACGGGTTTACCAGGCAATCCTCTCGATGCTATCTAGGTGACAACTGCATCGTCTTACTAGACGATCTCTCGAATCAGGTGGTACTTGCGCTCTACGTGTTATCTCCCACTGTGGACTCGTGGCATTTCAAGTTTGCCAATACCGCTATTCAAAATAGCTTTGGGTAAACTAGAAACCACATCTAAGTCCCTTAGGAAGTTCTGGAGCCACACTGACCTTTTAACTGCCTCAGAGGCCGTTATCCTTTCAGTTTCCATGGTAGAGTCCGTAATGCATCGCTGCTTTACATTCTTCCATGTGACTGCTCCACTTCACAATGAGAACACAAAGCCTAAATTCGACTTTCGACTGTCCCTGTTTGATTTGGAAATCCAATTCTATGTAATCCAAAGGAAACAACTTGACTGCTTTGTAACTCAGAACATAATTCCTGGTCCTCTGCAGGAACCTAAACATGTTCTTTACATCAGTCGAGTGATCCTTTCCAGGATTACTATGATATCTCACCACCATGCCCACGGCATAGTAGATATTAGTCTCGTGCATAGCTTTACATACATTAAGCTTCCCACCATTAAGGTGCAGGGAACTGCTTACTCTTCATCTATCTCCTTTATTGTGTCGGACACAAAACCTTAGATAGACGAATTCCACATCTAAAAGGTGAAGACCTTTCTTGGAATTATGTATGCTACAACGAGTAAGAATTGTATTTATGTATGAGGCTCGAGATAAGTTCTATGTTCTTTTCTGGCGATCATTTATTACTTTGATCCCAAGAACATTCCCGACTTCTCCTAAGTCTCTTACATTGAATTACTCGGACAACCATCCCTTTATGTCCGATAACATCTTTCATATTGTTGCCAATTTAGAAGGATGTCGTCTACATAAAGAATGAGAAAACACCACATCTTTTCTGTCACTTCTTTATTACACTCAGGACCTAAACATGCCTTGAATGAATCCATGAAATGGATTTTCTCATAGGTTCGCATGTGTCCAAGATCTTGAAGCTTCCTTCAATCCTAAGATTGATTAAGCTTGCTTACCGAATGCTCTTGGCTCTTTTCGATGAATCTCTCTGGCTGTCCCACACAGATGGCCCCGTCAAGACTTCGATTTAGGAAATATGTCTTGACTTCCATCTTCCATGTGAAGACAAAAGAATCCGGATCGACTTTTGCCAAGACTGAGCATCTTGATCTTTCAGCGTCTCGTCATAGATCCAGGGTTCGGCTTCATGTTCTCCAGGTAACAAGTCCGAAGACTCACCTATAAACATGAACCTGTTGGGTTGTCTAACAACCCTCCCACTACGACGACGCTCCGGTGTATCTTTAGTGACTAAAGATTATAGTAGTGAACTACTCAGTTAGGCTGGTTCTAAGTCTTGATCAGTCCCTCTAAGCACATTAAGTATTACTCTACTCTTGGCTTGTGAACTTGCATATATATAGTCCATGTCTAAGAACCGAACATTGATGCAATCAATGAACATCTGGTCCTTTGGACTATATTACATATCTCAATTCGTTTTCTTAGGGTATCCTATAAACAGCCGAATATCAGTACAAGTTTCCAAAGGAATCAAGTTCAGGATAAACCCCGCTGTTTCCAAGCCATATCCCAAAAACGATTTAGGTAACTCCGAATGTCTACTTTCCCATATCTATAAGAGTCCTATTCCTTCTTTACAACACATTATTTTGCCGAGGCATAAATGGTGTAGTCTGTTGGGAGTTAATCCCATTTTCTGATAAGTATGCCTTACTCCTCAAAGAGGTCTGCATATATCAGAGCGAATCAACTCTAGTACTTTCTTGGATCTTTTCCCTGTAACCGTAAAGGGTTGCTCGGTCATTAAAACTTCCAAGTATGATTCGAAGGTTGGAAGGTCCTTTCCTTCAACCTGGCTGAGTAGTCCATCAGCTTTCACCCTTTGAATCGTACTCAAGTTAAAATGATCTAGCCTAAGATTCCATAAGTACATTTGATTTATCCTAGAAGGATCTTTACTCTTATTGGGGTTCGACATTGTGTTATTAGCTCCGGTCTGTTGCATCGTGGAAGAATACGGATTTAGTATTAAATTGTCTATCAATATACCAGAATAGATAATATCCCTGTTTCCTAAAGAAACGGAATATCTATTCTAAGCCAACTTAGAAATCCGAAATGAAATTTCTTTCTAAATGCCGGCACATAAAGACAATTTATTAGAACTAAAATCCTACCGTTAAAACATTTAACATCTCCCACTGCAACGGCTGTTACCTTAACATTATTGCCCATGTAGGTTACTACTTCTTCCTTTCTAAGTCTCCGGGTTTCCTGGAACCCCCGCATTTAAATGCAGACATGATTAGTGGTTTCCGTATCCACACACCAGGTACTGGTAGATAACACCACTAAACATGTTTCGGTGACTAAGGAGAAGTTAACTTCTAGTTGCTTTGAGAGGACAATCAAACTCCCAGTATCCAAACTGCTTACAACGGAAGCACTTACCCCTTGGGCTTGCTTTTCCCATTCCGTGGTCCAGATATATTAGGCCCACTGGGTTTCTGTATTTTCTTCTTCTTCCTTTTGCCGCCCGAAGGCCTAGGAAGAGCCAATTTCTCAGCCACAAGTGTTTTGAGAGCCATTAAAGATTCCCTCAGCCGCTTGAAGTTCAACCAGGAGCTCCGCCATTGAATAAGACCTCTTATCCATGTTATATTTTAGGCGGAACTGCTCAAAACTTCTCGGCAGAGACTGGAGCACAAAATCAACCTGGGTTACCCCATTGATAATTGTTCCCAGAATCTCTATCTCATTAAGATAGCCCATTATTCTAAGAACGTGATCCCTCACGGGCGTTCTTTCCGACATGATGGCCGTCATGAGTTGCCGCATTTCACTTTGTCTGGCTGTCCTGTCCTGATAACCAAAAACTTCTTGAGGTTAAGCATCATATCATAGGTAATAGTCATGGCATGATCCTGATGTCGCAGCACATTTGACATGAAAGTCATAATGTTGCTCCGCGTCATCTCATAGCCTTGATCCATTTCCAATGAGCTTCCTTTCCTCAGTAGTGGAAGCATCATTTGGTTCAGCAGGTCAATTGACTTGGAGTACATATTTGTACTCCTCTGCAGTTAGGACAATGTCCAAGTTTCTTCTCTTATCCATACAATCAGGTTCAGTGAGTTTGTTGACTTTTAATGGGAATAATACCATATATCACAAACAATGAGTTTAATTCGATATCATTTCCCTTAAGTGATATCATTAAACTACCAATCATTTCCAAAATCCCATCAGACATAGCAAGCCACGTTCTTGTGGACGTTTACCAGTCCAAATGATTTTATGATTGGATTTCACTTCGGTCGTACATCATTATAGCAGTGACTCCGATGGGGAGGATACTATAAAGCGTACCTAAGTGTATACCATTTCTCAGTACTAAGTCCACCGCTCGGGAACTACATGTCCACCGCAAGCCACGTTCTTGTGGACGTTTACGTTGACATGCGGTCCTCCACGACTTTCTATAACTGTCGAGCCTCAATTAATCCCAAAGTTCCGTTTCCATTTAGCAAGCCACGTTCTTGTGGACGTTTTACTAAAACAAACAACTTTATTAATTGAATCTTACTTATTTAAATGTCATAGAATCTTAATGAACCCAAAGTACCGTTCCCATTTAGCAAGCCACGATAGTGTGGACGTTTACTAAAACAAACAACTTTGTTAATTGACTCTTACATTTATTAAATTTCACAATTTTATTAATCAAAGCTTGATATCTCGTAAGTGAAACTCGAAGTTTCTAACCAGCGATCAATCATGCAATTGAGCCCTATCTCTCACTAGGTGAGGGAGCCAATCAGACAATCGATCTAGTCATCGAATGACTCGAAAGTCTCTAATTTGTGTCATTGACATAACCAAGTGGCTCTGGCTCCATTCCACTCCCTGGGGTGAGAATGAGTCGACTTGAAATTAGTCTTTGAAAAACAAATTAGGCATTGCTTTTGAAAAATATAATTATTAAATTCTATAAGTGGAATTAATTTCGAATTTTGATCCAGTGATATCCGTGTATCGACTTTATCCGATAGGGAGGATGACACTAAAGTCAACTCGTAAGTCAATACACATCACATTCAAAACAGAGAATGGAGACCGCGGGATTGTTTCCAATCCCTCTCCCACTTAGTATTTTACGATAAGGGATAACATGCATAAATAATTTAAGCATAATAATAAACACGTAAATCACATAAAAAGCAATTAACGTGGCCCCGATTATTATGGCCTTAAATATTTTCCAATGCACGTCTCTTGGAACTTCATCTCGTTGCTCGTCTCGATCTCGGTCCACCACCGACTCGCTCGAGGGTCAAGAGACGAACTCCTCCCACTGGAGCCTCGTCTCGAGCCTCGTTGAGTCGTCCGTGGGGTCGAACGAACCCCAGCCCCGCTGCTGCCCGTCGCGAACACGGGGTGTGTTCGATGGCTGCCCGTTGCCGGTTCGCTCTCCTCGATCCTCGTTTCTCCGGGTTTTGATCTCGTCTCGATCCACCAAAATTAGTAAGAAAAATTACAAGAATAAACTTACTAAATCCGGCATCGATCCTATACAAGGTGATCGACCCTATACATGTCCCGGATACAACGAAAAATAAATAAACCTAACGACTCAACCCGTCGTTTTTATCTATTACAAACAAGCATCGTTTTTCCAAAACAAAAACAATCTCGACAAGCCCGAGAGTTTAATCAAAACCACAACAAATATTAACACACAACATCCCATAATGTTGGCCATAATAATCGGGTTCAACCTGCAAACAAATCGTACGAACAATACAACAAACCGATAAACCGGCTCTGATACCAATTGTTGGTAATCGACTACCCGGGACGAGTCCGTTCGACTACTCGAACAGCCGGACACGCCCAGTCGACCTCCAGCGTGCCTACTGTGCTCACGACGAAGCCCCAGACCCGGTTTACGCCCAGCCATCATGCCCGAAGCACAACCGCGCAAAACTGAGGGGCTGCTGACCTCTGTGTCGTCCGACACCATATGGTGTCGTCCGACAGGCCCTTGTCGGCCGA
This sequence comes from Euphrasia confusa, assembly GCA_954870475.1. NCBI lineage: Eukaryota > Viridiplantae > Streptophyta > Magnoliopsida > Lamiales > Orobanchaceae > Euphrasia > Euphrasia confusa. Next base: position 46,909,923 of record OX940949.1, on the reverse strand, counting down.
CAGGAAATGCCGTCAGCCGACAGCGTCGCGAACAGCAGCGCGACGCTGTTGTTCCGGGTCCGTTTCTGGTGCGTCTTTCCGTTTCCGACCACCGTTCCGGCAACCAGAAGTCGCCCAGTGATCACGGAACACATACCACGGTTCTCGGAACTCGATCGGAGGTTCGTTGTATGATTATGTACGAAATCGAATCGAAACAATGCGGAAATAGGGTTTCGATTCCATACCTTTGTCGCGTGATTCGGAGAAGCCGAATTGTTGAGACCACGAAGCCTTCCGGTGTATGTCTCTATCCCCGACGTTCAGCCGTTGAGTGGGCAACGATCCGCTGAACCTTCCTCTTCTCCTTTCTCTCTTGAACCCACCGTAGGAATAATATCCTCTGTCTCAAAAATATATTTGCGCAAGCAAAATTATTTCTACAGAATTATTACTGCGCTAATCTAAATTAATTAAACAGAGGAAAAATAATTGTGCAAGCTTTTATTTTCTCTGCAGAATTAATTATAGCGGCGTAGTTAAGGTTTTGATCTTCTGTCTCAGAAATATAATTGCCCTAGCAATTAATTTCTCCAGAAAATCTATTTATTTTTACAGAAAAATAATTGCGCAACAATTTATTTTTCTCCGCAAAAATAAAATAGCGGCGTTTCTTAGGTTTAGAGAAAGAGAGGGTGAGGTATTTATAGAGCTACACCAGGGACCTTATGCAAATTAATTATTAGGCTAAATTGCAATTTAATTAACTCGGCGTCCTAAAAGGCAAACCTTAATTAAATTCCACAATTTTAATTATAATTAATTCCACTATAAAATTATAATTGAATTCCCAATAATTAATTTATATTATTTCAACAATAATAATTCCGCCGAATTACATATACGACTTTCCCCGTGTTTAAGATATCGTATGTCCACGAAGTAACTTTAATTACTAATAATTAAATTAACTCGTTTCTTGTTATCCGAGACTAGTACCACTCATCCTTATTATCATGTGGAACGAATCCACCTGCAGGGTTTACATGATAAACTTTATGAGCTCATCTCGGGGACATCATCAACCCAATAAATGGGACACGGTTTCCTGTCTATAATCTATAGCATGCCGTGTGTACAATTCCGATTCCCAATTTACCGAGAATATTGACTAATCAATTAGTCTCACTCACTAGTAAGTCAAAGAACCGAGAACTGAACACACGCACCTATAATTATATAGGGATTAGGAATTCGTATATCCGTAATATCTGAGGTCTAGTTCGATTACTGCGATTAGTATAAATCGAACGCCCTCCCGTGGTCCTGCTCAATACACCAAGTGTACGAGTGTAACATGATAGTCAAGACCGACTATCTACCAGTCACACTACGACGTACCGATGGATTGTCCCTGTCCATCTAAGTCGTGATCTACTGTTCGATAGTATACGAGTAACCGACAGTATGATCTTCCGCGTGTCTCCTCACGCCATACTGTCTACAACGTATACATCAAGGACTATTGCATTAAATGCAATCATGCTTGAATCATATCTCAAATTAAAGTATAGATAAGGAGTTCCGTATTTGCACTAAACTAGACACATAGAATACAACTCCATCAAAATCAAGTTCATTACCACCAGTAGAAACAGCTTGATCAAACAACTTAAACTGGATCCCTATAACTCCCTCATCTCTGGTTTCCTTGATTCCCAGTGAACCAAAGAATTCTCGCACCACCTCCTCACTGATTTGCCCAGACCACTCAAGAAACGGCTCCCACCCTATTGCCTTGAAATACCCTCGAACCTCCTTCTCCACACCCATCAGTTTGAGCGATTCAAAACACACCGTTTTGGGGGCCGCGATTTCGCGCGCCGACGTGTCAACCGCCTTTCTCTTCTTCGTGGATGCGCGGGTCCGGCTTTTGGGGGTTTTGTAGGTCACCTCCTCCACATCGTCTTCCTCCATCGGCGTTTTACCGGCGGCCGTCGATTCCTCTTTCTCCTTGTCGTCGGAGGTGGATCCGGCAGTAGGGGTGGGAGTGACCTTCTTCTTGCCTCTGCCCGCCGCCTTTTTCTGTTTCTTTTTCGGGGGGCTATCAGCGGCGGCTTTGCCCTCCTCCTCTTGAGCGGCGGTGGCTAGGGTTTCCAGATCCTTCTCGCTGGTGGTTTTAGACTCGTCGATTTCTTTGGCCAAATCGTCGATTGGGGTGTTGTCCGTCTCCGTCGTGGCGGGGCTTGGCGGTATGGTGGCCAGGGGCACGGCATGGATGGCTTCCTCGGCGGTGGGGGACTTGGGTTTCGCTGGGCTTGACTGCTTCGGCGACACCATCTTCTTTAACTTGGTTGCGGCGGTACCTATAGTAAGATCAATTAGGGTTCCGTGAGGGATTTTTCTTAACTTGTTTTTTGCTCTTGTAGAAACCATATGGAGAGAGAGAAGAGATATATAATTGTTTTTGAATTTTGAAAATAAGGGAGTTAATGGCAGTTATCGGGAATCGCGGATGAATAGGGGCGTGATGATGGTGGAGTTGCAGAGTCCTTAGATGGGACGGTTTTCAGCCCTTGAAAATCGCAACTGCCCACTTGCGCTCCTGTTTGCCCAAAGTCTCAGTCTGCCCAAAGTAAACTCCTGCAAAATCAAAAACACACATACCCTTCCTCACGGCATAGTCAAAGTCTCTTGTTGCAAGTAGTTTTATTCCTAATCTAAATAAAAGGGAAAATAACAAAAATAAACAAACATACCAGGTTGCCTCCTGGCCAGCGCCCTATTTATAGTCCCGGGCAGGACCCAATTGCTTGATTCGATCACTTAATCAGGGCAAGCTGCCCTTCCAGATTCTCTTGCCCAAAGTAGGGCTTCACTCTATGACCATTCACTTTGAATATATAGTCATCATCTTCTTTGCTTTTCAACTCCACAGATCCATTTGGGCTGACATGATGAACAAAGTAGGGTCCTTCCCACTTAGAGGACAGTTTGCCCGAACGGAACTGATTCCTGGTTTGGTACAGTAAGACTAACTGTCCAGCCTCAATCTTTTTCTTCTTAATCAGTTTGTCATGGGCTCTTTTGGTCCGTTCTTTGTAGTGGACAGCATGGTCATAGGCCTCAATGCGAAGTTGCTCCAATTCGACCAAGTCAAGTTTACGCTCGTTCCCAGCCAGATCCCAGTCGAAGTTGACTTTATTCACAGCCCAGTGTGCCTTGTGCTCTATCTCTACGGGCAAATGACAAGCTTTCCCAAATATCATTCGGTAGGGAGAAATGCCAAATGGAGTCTTAAACGCAGTGCGGTATGCCCATAGTGCATCATCCAGTTTGCCTGCCCAATCCTTCCCCTCTGGCCTAACTGTCTTCCTCAGAATAGCCTTGATAATCCTGTTGGAGAGTTCTGCTTGGCTGTTTGCCTGGGGGTGATAGGCACAGGTGATTCGATGAGTGACTCCATATTTTCGTAGTAGCCTCTCAATGATATAGTTGCAGAAGTGGGTCCCCTGATCACTGATAAGTGCTCTGGGCACACCGAACCGAGTGAAGATATTCCCCTTGAGGAATTCAGCCACAATGCGCGAATCATTGGTGGTGGTGGCCTTTGCCTCGACCCACTTAGAGACATAATCGACTGCTAGGAGTATGTAGTCCTTACCTTGTGAATTCGGAAATGGCCCCATGAAGTCTATGCCCCAGACATCAAAGATCTCTACTGGCAGTATGGGCACAGAGGGCATTTCATTGCGCTTGGTCAAGTTGCCTTCCTTCTGACACTCGTCACACCTCTTACAAAGGTCATAGCAGTCTTTGAGCAAAGTGTTCCAGTAGAATCCGCAATCTAGAACCTTTCTTGCCGTTCGCCTAGGCCCAAAGTGGCCTCCACAGGGTTGCTTGTGGCAGTGATCCACTATGCCCTGCTGCTCAGACTCAGGAATGCATCTTCTAAGGACTTGGTCTTCACATCTTTTCCACAAATAGGGTTCATCCCAAACGTAGCTCCTTGCCTCGCGTTTCATCTTGTTTTTCTCATAATACGTCATGCCTTCCCTGAAAATCCCTGTAACCATAAAGTTCACAAGGTCAGCAAACCATGGCTCTTCGCCCAAAGTGGTAATAGAATATAAATGCTCATCGGGGAATGTTTCGGTGATAGGCATATCCTCTTCTTTCTGGAGAATCCTACTGAGGTGATCCGCCACCAGATTTTGATTTCCAGACTTGTCTCGAATTTCAATGTCAAACTCCTGGAGTAGCAGGATCCATCGAATAAGCCTTGGTTTAGTCTCCCTCTTTGCCATGAGGTACTTCAATGTAGCATGGTCTGTGTACACTATGGTCTTACTGCCCAGTAGATATGACCTAAACTTCTCGAAGGCAAAGACTATGGCCAAAAGCTCCTTCTCGGTTGTGGCATAGTTGCTTTGGGCAGCATTAAGGGTCTTCGAGGCATAGTAGATCACATGCCTTTCTTTCCCTTTTATTTGCCCTAGCACAGCCCCCACTGCATATCCACTTGCATCACACATCAGCTCGAATGGCATGCCCCATTCTGGTGGTTGAATAATAGGCGTTGTGACCAATCTCTCCTTCAAGTGGTTGAAAGCAGCCTTGCAATCCTCATCAAAGTCCCATTCTACATCATTCTGAAGCAGTCTGGTCAAAGGGCGAGCAATTTGGGCAAAGTCCTTCACAAAGCGTCTGTAGAAACCAGCATGCCCTAAGAACCCTCTGACTTGCTTCACGTTCCTTGGATATGGTAGTTTCGAGATGACTTCGATTTTTGCTTTATCCACCTCTATGCCCTTAGCTGAAATAACGTGTCCAAGGACAATTCCCTCTTCGACCATGAAATGGCATTTTTCGTAATTCAGTACGAGGCTCTTCTCCACACACCTTTTGAGCACCATCTCTAAGTGTTCTAGGCAGGAGTCAAAGGAGTTGCCATACACGGTGAAATCGTCCATAAACACTTCAATTCCATTCTCGAGCAGGTCAGCGAAGATACTCATCATGCACCTTTGGAAGGTTCCTGGTGCATTGCAGAGGCCAAAGGGCATCCTTCTGTAGGCAAAGGTGCCAAAGGGACAGGTGAAGGTGGTTTTGTCCTGATCCTCTTGAGCAACCCATATCTCCATATACCCTGAGTAGCCATCTAGAAAACAGAAGTGCTTCTTCCCAGCCAATCTCTCTAACATTTCATCAATGAAGGGCAAAGGGAAATGATCCTTGCGGGTTACCTTGTTCAGTTTGCGGTAGTCAATGCAAACTCTCCACCCAGTTTGTAGTCGTGTGGCAATCTGCTCATTCCTTTCGTTCTCTATGACTTGAACTCCAGACTTCTTTGGTACCACATGCACTGGGCTAACCCACTTGCTGTCTGACACTGGGTAGATTATGCCCACACTGAGAAGCTTTTTGATCTCTTTGAGCACAACTTCCTTCATTGCTGGATTGAGCTTCCTTTGAGGATCACGTATGGGCACAGAGTCATCTTCCAGAAGAATGTGGTGTTGGCAGATGCTTGGACTTATCCCTCTGATGTCAGCCAAAGTCCACCCTATGGCCTGTTTGTACCGCCCCAGCACATATCTCAACTTTGCCTCCTCTGTCTCTTGCAAATAGGCACTTATGATGACGGGCAAAGTGTCATTATCTCCCAAATATAGATACTTGAGATGCTTGGGCAGTTTTTTCAATTCCAGCATTGGTGGCTTTTCAAGGGACGGCACCATGATCATTTCTTCAATCTCTATCGGTTTGCCCGGGTTGCCTTTGAAATCCTCCAGAGAGTCTAACTGCTCAATTGCCTCTTGTAATTCTTCTGGTTCGCCCTCCATATCAAACTCAGTAAGCCCTTGCTGAATGGCTATCTCAGTATGGTCATACTTGCCACATTGGAGTGCCTTTGCCTCCACTGCTTTCTCAATTTGGTCTATGTAGTGGATTTCTTCGGTGTCGGCTGGGTGCTTCATGGATTTGTAGAGGTCAAAGGTGACCGTCTCTCCTTCGAATTTGCACGTTAGCCTTCCGGTTTCACAGTCGATGTGGGTCCTTGCTGTTTTTAGGAACGGTCTGCCCAATATCATCACAGGGGCTTTACTTGATCTGCCCATATCGAGCACATAGAAATCAGCAGGAAATATCAACTCTTCCACTTTGACCAGGACATCTTCCAGTATGCCCTCAGGGTAAACATTAGATCTATCAGCCAGTTGGATCACAACTCGAGTGGGCTTCAGTTGCCCGATTTCCAGGTCTTCGTACATCGTTTTGGGCATAACGTTAATTGATGCTCCCAGATCGAGCATTGCCTTCTCTATCTTCATATGCCCTATGATGCACGGAATGTAGAACATGCCTGGGTCTCCACACTTTGTAGGTCCAGTCTTTTTAATAACGGCAGAGACATTCTCCCCCACCTCAAACTTCGCATCATCCTGATATTTGACCTTGTTTGTGCAAAGCTCCTTCAAGAACTTAGCACATCTGGGCATAGCGTTCAGTATGGTCAGAAGGGGCATATTGATTTCCACCTTCTTGAACATCTTGAACATCTCTTGAGTCTCTTCCCTCTCGCGGTTTTTACTCAGTCTGCCCGGGAAAGGTGGCTTGATTTTAGGCGGTGGGGACTTATCTCTCTTTGCCCTGACTATCACCTCTTCTTGCTCAATGTCTGTCCCAGGGTCTTCCTCTATGACTGGGGGCCATCTAACACGGGCTCTTTGCCCTTCTCTGCAGACTTTTCCACTATAGTGAGTGGTTTGCCACTTCTGAGCTGTACGGCATTAACATGAGCGTTGTTCAATTCGACTTTTGGGGGCAAAGTACCTCCTTTCTGTTCCAGCTTTGCCACCACTTGAGTAAGATGTGAGACTTGGGCTCCTAGATTTTGGAACTGCCCTCTAGTCTCTTGCTTGAATTTCTCATTCTCTTGGTGGGCTTTGGCATTCTCTTGCTGGAACTTAATATTCTCTTTGACCAAAGTTTCCATCATTTCAGACAAGGTAGGCCCTTTGGTCTGAGCGGGCTGGTGGTACATCCCTGGGCCTTGCTGTTGGTACTGCCCCTGCTGATTGTAGCGCTGGAAATTCTGGTTACCATTATACCCCTCATTGTAGTTGTTGCTATTCCCATACCTATTATCATAGTATGGTTTCCCCCTTCCTTGCCCATTACCGTTACTCTGCCCCATCGCTTTGACCTCCTCGTCATACAGTGAGGGGCATTCATCAGTGGCATGCTCTATGCCCTGGCAGATCTGGCAAGCTTTCACACCTCTCTTTGGCCCGGTGGCCATAGTGTTCATAAACTTTTCCATTGCGCTGCATAGTTTGTCGATTTTTAGATCCGCAGCAGTGGTTGTCCCCAAATTGGTCCTGGGTAACTCACTTCCATCATCTCTGAACTCCTCTGCCATCTCCTTGAAGAGTTTAAATGCTTCCTCAGCACTTTTATTCAGGATGGACCCTCCACTGGCAGCATGCAAGAGGGTTCTCTCGTGCATCCTTAGCCCAGACACAAAGTATTGGATCAAATCGTGATCAGGGATCTGGTGCTGAGGACACTTTGCCAACATCTGCTTAAACCGTGCCCAATAGGCGGGAAACTCTTCGCCTGCCCCCATCTTAATGCTACTGATGTTCCTTCGCATGTGTTGGATCCGGGCGGCAGGGAAGTATTTTTCCAAAAACTTCTGCTGGAGCTGTGCCCAAGTAGTGATTTGTCCTTCGGGCAGAGTGTAGAGCCACTCTCGTGCTCCATCCCCAAGTGAAAAGGGAAAAGCCAGCAGTCGGATGTATTCACTCAAAGGGGGCCCTCCCCTTATGGTTCCGCAGGCTAACTCGAAGTCTTGAAGATGCCTCTGTGGGTCTTCCATGGGCATATCGCTGAACTTAGGTAGTATTTGGATGAAATTGTGTTTCATCTCCCAGTTCTCGTTGATGGTGGGCAAAGTGATGGCTGATGGTTGGAGGTTCAGATTGGCAGGGAACATCATTTCCCTGAGGGTTGCCATTATGGCTGGTTCCGGTGAAGGTCGTGGTGGGGTAATTGGTTCACCTCTCCTTGCCCTTCTCAGATTTTCTGCCCTTGGTGTTCGGGCGGCTTCTTGGGCGGCACGTGCTAATGCTTTGGCTAGCCTTGTCTCTTTTCGGATTCGCTTCGCGGTCTTTTCGATCTCAGGGTCGTACCAGGGTACAATCTCTTTGCCCAAAGTGGAATCCTGCATAAACAAAACAAGTCAAACTGTTAGCACAGACGACTTACTGTTGGAAATTTGCCTCCTCGGCAACGGCGCCAATTTTGACGAGCCCGTATGCTTGTCGTTAGGGGCAAACAAGCTGTCAAAATGAAATTTATATTTAGCCAGTACTCTTATTACTACAAAACGTAGATAATGGCAAGTACGTGGGGTCGGTCCCACAAGGAGGCAATTACAGTAGGTGATCTCGGCTTTGCCCAAGGGGTTGTCACAAAAAGATTTGATTTTGGGGTGCTGTGGGCACAGCGGTTTTGCAATCGTTTCAACACTTTGACTTACTACGGCTAACCAAACTAACATTCAAATAAATAAACTAAAAGTAAACAAACCAAACACTCAGATCTAACAGAATACTAAAAGGGAAAACTGAATTCAAATGGGAAACAAAGCTGTTGGAGTTGTGTACTTAATGTCTAGATTTAAGTAACGGTAAACTCCCGGTCATAGCATTTAATCTATTAAATTAATAAACAATCGTTTGCTTTTGATTATTGATAATTAAATATGTGCAAACTATAGTCCTGGATTCTATACGTTGTAGTTAGTATGGTGTGCGACGTCACACAGAAGATCATACTATCGGTTACTCGTATTTAATCAAACAGTGGCTCACGACCTAGATGGACCCGGACCAATCCATCGGTATAGTCGTTGTGTGAGAGAGAAAATAATTTGTCTTAATTATTTTATCACACTTGTACACTTGGTGTATTGAGCGGATCGTTGAGATTCATCGATTAGGATTGCCAGCGATAATCGATTCGAGTCTCAGTGTATTTTATTCTTAATCCCCGATATTATTGCGGTTGTGTATATTTAATATAAGTGACTTTGATTTACCAAAGGAATTAACCGATTTAATTATTGGGTTGATTACCGGTTAAGTTGGGTCACTATATTTCATATATGGCATGCCGTGAATAATTGACCGGACAGTGTATCCCGGAAGGGTTGATAATATCCCCGAGATGAGTTCATAAGGAATTATTGTGTAAACCTCATGAGTGGATTCGTTCCGCACAATAATTAAGGTTGAATGGTACTAGTCTCGGATTAAAGAGATGAATAAATTAATTAGCAATAAATTAATTTTATTCATGGATATTTAAATCTTAAATACACGGAATAAATAATACTACCGGAGAAATATTATTTGATATAATATGGTTTAATATTGGGAGTGCAATTAATTTATATAGTGGAAAATAAATTAATTAATATTGATAAGGATTAATGGACTTGGGCAGTGGGCTCAATTTAATCTTCAATATTGGAAGCCCAATATTCCACCTCCTTTAGATCCCCTACGTAGCCTATAAAAGCACTACATGGCCTTCATAAATCATAAGACAAGATTATCATACTTGATATTCTAGAGAGTTGAAGGAGATCCATAGGAGTTCGATAGATCGTCGCCCACCCGACGTTCGAACGAAGTGCAAGGAATACGTGGGAAGATTCAAAGGTCTTCGATTGATTTCGTTTCTCCGCACAACGAATCAAAGGTATGATCATAAAACTCCTTGTGTGATTTTATGTTCAAATTTAATTGTGATACATACATGAACACACGATCCGGGAAAACGTCGAGACCGGGATACGGGGATTCTGATGGAGTTGTATTCTAAATGTCTAGTTTAGTGCAAATACGGAACTCCTTATCTATACCTTAATTCGAGATATGATTCAAGCATGATTGCATTTAATGCAATAGTCCTTGATGTATACGTTGAAGACAGTATGGCGTGAGGAGACACGCGGAAGATCATACTGTCGGTTACTCGTATACTATCGAACAGTAGCTCACGACTTAGATGGACAGGGACAATCCATCGGTACGTCGTAGTGTGACTGGTAGATAGTCGGTCTTGGCTATCATGTTACACTCGTACACTTGGTGTATTGAGCAGGACCACGGGAGGACGTTCGATTTATACTAATCGCAGTAATCGAACTAGACCTCAGATATTACGGATATACGAATTCCTAATCCCTATATAATTATAGGTGCGTGTGTCCAGTTCTCGGTTCTTTGACTTACTAGTGAGTGAGACTAATTGATTAGTCAATATTCTCGGTAAATTGGGAATCGGAATTGTACACACGGCATGCTATAGATTATAGACAGGAAACCGTGTCCCATTTATTGGGTTGATGATGTCCCCGAGATGAGCTCATAAAGTTTATCATGTAAACCCTGCAGGTGGATTCGTTCCACATGATAATAAGGATGAGTGGTACTAGTCTCGGATAACAAGAAACGAATTAATTTAATTATTAGTAATTGAAATTAATTCGTGGACATTCGATATCTTAAACACGGGGAAAATCGTATATGTAATTTCGGCGGAAATATTATTTGTAAAATAATATAGATTAATTAATTGGGAATTCAATTATAATTTTATAGTGGAATTAATTATAATTAAAATTGGATTTAATTAAAGGTTTTCTTTTAAGGACACCGGTTTAATTAAATTACAATTTAGCCTAATTAATTAATTGTCCTAAGGTCCCTAGTGTGGCCTATATATACCCCTCAATCTCTCTTCTCTTAACCTACGAAACGCCGCTATAATTAATTTGTGGAGAAATTATTTTGCTAGCGCAATTATTAGCGCAGTGTTTTTATTTCTGTAGAAATTAATTTGCTAGCGCAAATATATTTCTGGAGACAGAATAATTATTTCTGTAGAAATTAATTTGCTAGCGCAAATATATTTCTGGAGACAGAATAATTATTTCTGTAGAAATTAATTTGCTAGCGCAAATATATTTCTGGAGACAGAATAATTAAAACGTGAGAAAGAGGGTTTGAGAGAGAAGAAGAAGAGAAGACTCCGGTGGATCGTTGCCCACACAACGTCCGGCGTCGAGGGCTAGGATACACACTAGAAGATCTCAGGGTGTTCGCCTATTCGGCTTCTCCGAATCACGCTTCAAAGGTATAAGAAATCGAAACCCTATTTCCGCTTTTATTCGATTTCTTTCTCGTTGAAAATACATCGAATGTAAGATCGGGTTCCGGATCTCGTGGATCGTACTCCTCGACTACTGGGGGTTCTAGGACCTCCGGTTCGGTAGTCGGAAGAGGAAAAACGGCCCGGAAACGAGCCCGGAACAGCAGGTCGCGCTGCTGTTCGCGCTGCTGAAGGACAAACGGCGACCGCCGTTTCCTAAACGGCGACCGCCGTTTCCTAAACGGCGATCGCCGTTTCGCTGTTTTTCAGGCAGCCCGCTCCGGCTCGCGCGGTTGTCCGTCGGGGCAATGGTTGGGCGTGAATCGGGGCACGGGCTGGGCACGCGAACGGAGTAACGGACCTGGAGGTCGACTGGGATCGTTCGGATGTTCGAGTGATCGAACGAACGCATCCCGGGTAGTCGATTTCCAACAATTGGTATCAGAGCCGGTTTTGTACGTTCGTTGTATTTTTGCGAGAATTGTGTTGCAGGTTCGAACCCGATTATTATGGCCATGTGATTGTGCTGTATGTTTTGTGGTTTGTTAAACTCTCGGACTTGTCGAGATCTTTGTTTTATGATCGTTGCATGTTTGTAATAGTTAAAACGACGGGTTGAGTCGTTTAGGTTTTATTATGTTTTTCGTTTTATCCGGATGTATAGGATCGATCAACCTGTATAGGATCGATGCCGGAAGTAGTATGTTTTACCTTTGTAATGTTACTGCTACTTGGTGGATCGAGAGAAGATCGAAAGGACGGACGAACGAGGGTCGAGAAGTCGAACCCGCGGCTGCTGTGCACAAACGGCGCCCGCTGGAGGGCAAACGGCGGTCGCCGTTTGCAGCTCCTCCAGCGAGCGCTGAATATAGGGCAGCGCCCGCTGCCCTAGGGTTGGCAGCAGCGGATCGGGGGATCGATGGACATCACGGAACGCTCGTTTTTGCCCGGGATGATACTCCAGTGGGAGGGGTTCGTCTTTTGGCACTTAGACGAGTCGGTGGTGGACCGAGACCGAGACGAGCAACGAGAAGAAGATCCGAGAAGACGTGCATGGAAGATATTTAAAGGCCATAATAATCGGGGCCACGTTAAATGCTTTTTGTGTGTTTACGTGCTTTTGTTATGCTTTATTTATTTATGCATGTTTTCCCTTTCGTAAAATACTAAGTGGGAGAGGGATTGGAAACAATCCCGCGGTCTCCATTCTCTGTTTTGAATGTGATGTGTATTGACTTATGAGTTGGCTTTAGTGTCATCCTCCCTATCGGATAAAGTCGATACACGGATATCACTGGATCAAAATTCGAATTTAAAATCCACTTATAAAATTGAACAATTATATTTCTCAAAAGCAATGCCTAATCTGTCATTCAAAGACTAATTTCAACTCGACTCATTCTCACCCCGGGGAGTGGAATGGAGCCAAAGCGCTTGGTTATGTCGATGACACAGATTAGAGACTTTCAAGTCATTCGATGACTAGATCGATTGTCTGATTGGCTCCCTCACTTTGTGAGAGATAGGGCTCAATTGCATGATTGATCGCTGGTTAGAAACTTCGAGTTTCACTTACGAGATATCAAGCTTTGATTAATAAAATTGTGAAATTTAATAAATGTAAGAGTCAATTAACAAAGTTGTTTGTTTTAGTAAACGTCCACACTATCGTGGCTTGCTAAATGGAAACGGTACTTTGGGTTAATTAAGATTCTATGAAATTTAAATAAGTGAGATTCAATTAATAAAGTTGTTTGTTTTAGTAAACGTCCACAAGAACGTGGCTTGCTAAATGGAAACGGAACTTTGGGATTAATTGAGGCTCGACAGTTATAGAAAGTCGTGGAGGACCGCATGTCAACGTAAACGTCCACAAGAACGTGGCTTGCGGTGGACATGTAGTTCCCGAGCGGTGGACTTAGTACTGAGAAATGGTATACACTTAGGTACGCTTTATAGTATCCTCCCCATCGGAGTCACTGCTATGATGATGTACGACCGAAGTGAAATCCAATCATAAAATCATTTGGACTGGTAAACGTCCACAAGAACGTGGCTTGCTATGTCTGATGGGATTTTGGAAATGATTGGTAGTTTAATGATATCACTTGAGGGAAATGATATCGAATTAAACTCATTGTTTGTTTTATATGGTATTATTCCCATTAAAAGTCAACAAACTCACTGAACCTGTTTGTATGGATTGGAAAAGAAACTTGGACATTGTCCTAACTGCAGAGGAGTACAATTATGTACTCCAAGTCAATTGACCTACTGAACCAAATGATACTTCCACTACTGAGGAAAGGAAGCTCATTGGAAATGGATCAAGGCTATGAGATGACGCGGAGCAACATTATGACTTTCATGTCAAAAGTGCTGCGACATCGGGATCATGCCATGACCATTACCTATGATATGATGCTTAACCTCAAGAAGTTTTGGTTATCAGGACAGGACAGCCGGGCAAAGTGAAATGAGGCAACTCATGACGGCCATCATGTCGGAAAGAACGCCCGTAAGGGATCACGTTCTTAGAATGATGGGCTATCGTAATGAGATAGAGGTTCTGGGAGAAATTATCAAAGGGGTAACCCAAATTGATTTTGTGCTCCAGTCTCTGCCGAGAAGTTTTGAGCAGTTCCGCCTAAACTAAAATATGAATAAGGGGTCTTATTCATTGATGGAGCTCCTGATTGAACTTCAAGCGGCTGAGAGAATCTTTGAGGGTCCTCAAAGCACTTATGGCTGAGAGATTGACTCTTCCTAGGCTTTCGGGCAGCAAAAGGAAGAAGAAAATACGGAAACCCAGTGGGCCTAATATATCTGGACCACGGAATGGGACAAGCAAGCCCAAGGGGCAAGTGCTTCCGTTGTAAGCAGTTTGGATACTGGAAGTTTTAATTGTCCTCTCAAAGCAACTAGAAGTTAACTTCTCCTTAGTCACCGAAACATGCTTAGTGGTGTTATCTACCAGTACCTGGTGTGTGGATACGGAAACCACTAATCATGTCTGCACTTAAATGCAGGGGTTCCAGGAAACCCGGAGACTTAGATAGGAAGAAGTAATAACCTACATGGGCAATACTGTTAAGGTAACAGCCGTTGCAGTGGGAGATGTTAAATGTTTTTTTAACGGTAGGATTTTAGTTCTAATAAATTGTCTTTATGTGCCGGCATTTAGAAAGAAATTTCATTTCGGATTTCTAAATTGGCTTAGAATAGATATTCTGTTTCTTCTGATAGTTTCAGACTTGTCGGAGTAGGAAACGGGGATATTATCTATTCTGGTACATTGATAGACAATTTAATACTAAATATGTGTTCTTCCACGATGCAACATACCGGAACTAATAACACATTGTCGAACCCCAATAAGAGTAAAGACCCTTCTAGGATGAATCAAATGTACTTATGGAATCTTAGGCTAAATCATTTTAACTTAAGTACGATTCAAAGGATGAAGCTGATGGACCACTCAGCCAGGTTGAAGGAAAGGACCTTCCAACCTTAGAATCATACTTGGAAGTTTTAATGACCGAGCAACCCTTTACGGTTAAAGGGAAAAGATCCAAGAAAGTACTAGAGTTGATTCGCTCTGATATATGCAGACCTCTTTGAGGAGTAAGGCATATTTATCAGAAAATGGGATTAACTCCCAACAGACTACACCATTTATGCCTCGGCAAAATAATGTGTTGTAAAGAAGGAATAGGACTCTTACAGATATGGGAAAGTAGACAATAAGTTATTCGGAGTTACCTAATTCGTTTTTGGGATATGGCTTGGAAACAGCAGCGTTTATCCTGAACTTGATTCTTTTGGAAACTTGTACAGATATTCGGCTGTTTATAAGATACCCTAAGAAAACGAATTGAGATATGTAATATAGTCCAAAGGACCAGATGTTCGTTGATTGAATCAACGTTCGGTTCTTAGACATGGACTATATATATATATGCAAGATCACAAGCCCAAGAGTAGGGTAATACTTAATGTGCTTAGAGGGACTGATCAAGACTTAGAACCAGCCTAACTGAGTAGTTCACTACTGTAATCTTTAGTCACTAAAGACACACCGGAGCGTCGTCGTAGTGGGAGGGTTGTTAGACAACCCGACATGTTCATGTTTATAGGTGAGTCTTCGGACTTGTTACCTGGAGAACATGAAGCCGAACCCTGGATCTATGACGAGACGCTGAAAGATCAAGATGCTCAGTCTTGGCAAAAGTCGATCAGGATTCTTTTGTCTTCACATGGAAGATGGAAGTCAAGACAGATTTCCTAAATCGAAGTCTTGACGGGGCCATCTGTGTGGGACAGCCAGAGAGATTCATCGAAAAGAGCCAAGAGCATTCGGTAAGCAAGCTTAATCAATCTTAGGATTGAAGGAAGCTTCAAGATCTTGGACACATGCGGACCTATGAGAAAATTCATTTCATGGATTTATTTAAGGCATGTTTAGGTCCTGTGTGTAATAAAGAAGTGACAGAAAAGATGTGGTGTTTTCTCATTCTTTATGTAGACGACATCCTTCTAAATTGGCAACAATATGAAAGATGTTATCGGACATAAAGGGATGGTTGTCCGAGTAATTCAATATAAGAGACTCAGGAGAAGTCGGGAATGTTCTTGGGATCAAAGTATTAAATGATCGCCAGAAAAAAACATAGAACTTATCTCGAGACTCATATATAAAATACAATTCTTACTCGTTGCAGCATACAGAATCCCAAGAAAGGTCTTCACCTTTTAGATGTGGAATTCATCTATCTAAGGTTTTGTGTCTGACACAATAAATGAGATAGATGAAGAGTAAGCAGTTCCCTGCACCTTAATGGTGGGAAGCTTAATATATGTAATGCGATGCACGAGACTGATATCTACTATGCCGTGGGCATGGTGGTGAGATATCATAGTAATCCTGGAAAGGATCACTTGACTGATGTAAAGAACATGTTTAGGCTCCTGCAGAGGACCAGGAATTATGTTCTGAGTTACAAAGCAGTCAAGTGGTTTCCTTTGGATATTTACAATCAAACAGGGACAGTCGAAAGTCGAAGTCAGGCTATGTGTTCTCACTGTGAAGTGGAGCAGTCACATGGAAGAATGTAAAGCAGCAATGCATTACGGACTCTACCATGGAAACTGAAAGGATAACGGCCTCTGAGGCAGTTAAAAGGTCAGTGTGGCTCCAGAACTTCCTAAGGGACTTAGATGTGGTTTCTAGTTTACCCAAAGCTATTTTGAATAGCGGTATTGGCAAACTTGAAATGCCACGAGTCCACAGTGGGAGATAACACGTAGAGCGCAAGTACCACCTGATTCGAGAGATCGTCTAGTAAGACGATGCAGTTGTCACCTAGATAGCATCAAGAGGATTGCCTGGTAAACCCGTTCACAGAGGCACTTCCAGCGAAAGCGTTGGGTAGGCGTGATGAGGTTATGGGAATCTGATGTTTGGGAGAGGGTGACTAGACTTTTAGTATAAGTGGGAGATTGATGGAGTTGTATTCTAAATGTCTAGTTTAGTGCAAATACGGAACTCCTTATCTATACCTTAATTCGAGATATGATTCAAGCATGATTGCATTTAATGCAATAGTCCTTGATGTATACGTTGTAGACAGTATGGCGTGAGGAGACACGCGGAAGATCATACTGTCGGTTACTCGTATACTATCGAACAGTAGCTCACGACTTAGATGGATAGGGACAATCCATCGGTACGTCGTAGTGTGACTGGTAGATAGTCGGTCTTGGCTATCATGTTACACTCGTACACTTGGTGTATTGAGCAGGACCACGGGAGGACGTTCGATTTATACTAATCGCAGTAATCGAACTAGACCTCAGATATTACGGATATACGAATTCCTAATCCCTATATAATTATAGGTGCATGTGTCCAGTTCTCGGTTCTTTGACTTACTAGTGAGTGAGACTAATTGATTAGTCAATATTCTCGGTAAATTGGGAATCGGAATCGTACACACGGCATGCTATAGATTATAGACAGGAAACCGTGTCCCATTTATTGGGTTGATGATGTCCCCGAGATGAGCTCATAAAGTTTATCATGTAAACCCTGCAGGTGGATTCGTTCCACATGATAATAAGGATGAGTGGTACTAGTCTCGGATAACAAGAAACGAATTAATTTAATTATTAGTAATTGAAATTAATTCGTGGACATTCGATATCTTAAACACGGGGAAAGTCGTATATGTAATTTCGGCGGAAATATTATTGGTAAAATAATATAGATTAATTAATTGGGAATTCAATTATAATTTTATAGTGGAATTAATTATAATTAAAATTGGATTTAATTAAAGGTTTTATTTTAAGGACACCGGTTTAATTAAATTACAATTTAGCCTAATTAATTAATTGTCCTAAGGTCCCTAGTGTGGCCTATATATACCCCTCAATCTCTCTTCTCTTAACCTACGAAACGCCGCTATAATTAATTTGTGGAGAAATTATTTTGCTAGCTCAAT
Organism: Euphrasia confusa; assembly: GCA_954870475.1. Lineage (NCBI taxonomy): Eukaryota > Viridiplantae > Streptophyta > Magnoliopsida > Lamiales > Orobanchaceae > Euphrasia > Euphrasia confusa. The sequence continues at coordinate 46,892,212 of OX940949.1, read as the reverse complement.
TATTTTCTTCTCTGCTTAATTAATTTAGATTAGCGCAGTGTTTTTATTTCTGTAGAAATTAATTTGCTAGCGCAAATATATTTCTGGAGACAGAATAATTATTTCTGTAGAAATTAATTTGCTAGCGCAAATATATTTCTGGAGACAGAATAATTATTTCTGTAGAAATTAATTTGCTAGCGCAAATATATTTCTGGAGACAGAATAATTAAAACGTGAGAAAGAGGGTTTGAGAGAGAAGAAGAAGAGAAGACTCCGGTGGATCGTTGCCCACACAACGTCCGGCGTCGAGGGCTAGGATACACACTAGAAGATCTCAGGGTGTTCGCCTATTCGGCTTCTCCGAATCACGCTTCAAAGGTATAAGAAATCGAAACCCTATTTCCGCTTTTATTCGATTTCTTTCTCGTTGAAAATACATCGAATGTAAGATCGGGTTCCGGATCTCGTGGATCGTACTCCTCGACTACTGGGGGTTCTAGGACCTCCGGTTCGGTAGTCGGAAGAGGAAAAACGGCCCGGAAACGAGCCCGGAACAGCAGGTCGCGCTGCTGTTCGCGCTGCTGAAGGACAAACGGCGACCGCCGTTTCCTAAACGGCGACCGCCGTTTCGCTGTTTTTCAGGCAGCCCGCTCCGGCTCGCGCGGTTGTCCTTCGGGGCAATGGTTGGGCGTGAATCGGGGCACGGGCTGGGCACGCGAACGGAGTAACGGACCTGGAGGTCGACTGGGATCGTTCGGATGTTCGAGTGATCGAACGAACGCATCCCGGGTAGTCGATTTCCAACAGATTCGAGATCCCCGTCGGGATCGAGAGGGGCGGCCGAACCCTAGAGTTCGGACCGCCGGGAGGCGCGGCTACGGAACCCTCGGCTGGAGCCGAGGGGTGCGATCGATCCTCGGATCGATCGCGGGTCAGCTGCGGGGTGACTCGCAGCGACCCCGTGCAAGCTACGGGTTCGCCCGTAGCGGCTCGCACGGGGTGATCCCGTGCGCTAGGGCAGCGGGTCCGTGTACCCGCTGCGGGGCTGCTCGCAGCAGCCCGGGGATCGCTACGAGCGATCCCAGCGATCATCGCGAGATGATCGCGAGCCCCGTGCGGGGGCTCGGCTGGGCACCACGGGCGGACCGTGGTGGTGCTCGGTTGAGCTCCGGCTCGTACGGTGGTTCGTGGTCGGATCTTCGGCGATCGAGGATTTCGGTCGGGTTATTATTTTCCGCAAATTTTAATGGCCCGGGATATCGAATTCCAGCAATTGGTATCAGAGCGTTTGGTTTCGTGTTCATGTATGTATTCAATTGTGTTCTACCTTGCAGGGATTCCGACTATCATGGTTTAATTAATTGTTAATTATTCGTTTAATTAATTGCTATTTAATTTACCATGATTGTTCGTTATTAAACTCTCGGACATGTCGAGATTCGTTTTGTGTGGATGAATGCTTGTAATAGTAAAAATTCGGGGGTTGACCGAATTTAGATTTATTATTATTGTTCTATGTTTTCCGGAAAGTGTATAGGGTCGATTTCATGTATAGAATCGATACCGGAATTGTAAATTTATTTCTTGTAATTTATTTACGTTGGATCGATGCCGAGACGACCGCCGGAGAACTCATGTGACGAAGGAGATGAAGAGAGGGAAAACTAGGGCTTGGGATCGATGGGATCGATCCCATGGAGATTGATCGGAGGGGCTGCCCGCGGGGCTCCTCGGCCACGCCGGCCACCGGAGGTGGTGGCGCGTGGTCTGGGGACGGCGGCGGTGGTTCTCCCGGCCGGCGATCAAGGTGGGGGGCGCGGGGTCCTCGTGATCTCGTGCTACTCCTACCTAGATTCACTTTCCTAATTGATTCAAGTTTTCCTATTTTGAGTATTCCTAAGTTTGGGAACTCTCATGGAGATAGGAAAAGAATTAATTAATATTATTTATTTCCTTATTCTATTATGGAAGTCTTCTAGAATATTTCAAGTTCTACTTGGAATAGGAATCTAGAGATTTAATAGAATTAGATAGGAAAATAATTAATTAGTGAATTAATTTATTTCTATTTGATTATTCCTATTTTATGGGAATTTTCATGGACATGGAAATTAATTAATCTTGGAAAGTAGAAGAGTCCTAATTTATTTTATTTCCTTATTCTATTATAGAATTCTTCTAGAATATTCCAAGTTTACTTGGATAGATTATTCTAAGAGATTTAATAGAATTAGATAGGAAAATAAATAAATAAAAAATATTAATAATATTTAATTTTATTTTTTATTTATTCGATTGACTTAATTTTCGAATTAAGTATCTTTTGGATTTATTAAAAATAAATAGATTTAAATATTGGGATTAATATTCTCGTCACATGGAGCATTCAAGAACGAAGACTGAAGACTAGAAGACGCATACGGAGATGGAATAAAGCCATGATAGTCGGAAAATAATTTTCTAGCTTATTTTGACTATGTGCTATGTGCTTTATTGCTTGTATGCATGCTTATGTGTTTAATTATGCATTAGATAGCGTATCCCTTTGTTATAAAAAGCTAAGTGGGAGAGGGGATGGAAACATTCCCATGGTCTCCATTACTGTTCTCTTGGTGACTCTTATGGACTTTGAAGTTCATATAGGTGTGTCATTGGAGGAGAATTCTTGTAATTCCTTTTACAAGAAACATTGATTAAGTTTATCAAACAATGCCTAATTTGTCTTTCTGAAACTGACTTCAAGTCGACTCATTCTCACCCCGGGGAGTGGAATGGAGCCAAAGCCACTTGGTCATGTGGATGACACAAATTAGAGACATTCGTACCATTCTTTTGAAGATGGATCGTTTGTCTGCTCGGCTCCCTCATCTGATGAGAGATAGGGTTGTTCGCATGGTGAATCACTGGTTAGAAACTCCGAGTTTCACTTATGATTCTCCGCGTCTTGATTTACAAAATCGAATGCTTCAAGTAATTGGATGTCAATTGTAAAAATCTTTTGGTGTAGTAAACGTCCACACTATCGTGGCTTGCTGCATTGAATGGGATTTTGGAACGATTGATGTAGACAGTTATAGAAGGGAGTGAAGGAAACGTAGGTTAACGTAAACGTCCACACTATCGTGGCTTGCGGTAACATGCGAATCTTAAACAAACTTCTTAGTACTGAGTAATGGTTTACACTTAGGTACGCTCTATAGTATTCTTCCCATCGAAGTAACGCTATAGTGATGTACGACCAAAGCAAATCTAATTGCTAAATCATTTGGATGGGTAAACGTCCACACTATCGTGGCTTGCCTTATCTGATTGGATTTTAGATGTAATTAGTGATTTAATGATATTATTTGAGGGAGATAATATCGGATATTAAATTGATTGTTTGTTTAAATGTGCTTATAGGTTTAGAGAATAGCTATGAACCCACTTTCTATGATACTCAAGGAGCATAAGCTCACTGGCCCCAACTATATTGATTGGAAGAGAAATTTAGACATTGTCCTGACTTCGGAGGAGTACAAGTTTGTACTCCATGAAGTCTGCCCTGCTGAGCCCACGGCTGCCTCAACTGATGAGGAAAAACTGACATATCGGAAGTGGAAAAAGGCTGATGAAATGGCTAGGTGTTATATTTTGGCTTCCATGTCAAATGTACTCCAAACCCAACATGAGTCGATGGACACTGCCTATGATATGATGTTTAACCTCAAGGAGATGTTTGGGGAGCAAGATCGTGCGGCAAGGCAAGAAGCCATGAGAGTCCTCATGACAACTACTCAGTCTGAAGGAACGCCCGTAGGGGAGCACGTTCTTAAGATGATGGGTCTGTTGAATGAGCTTGAGATCCTAGGAGCTCAAATTGATGCTGAGACGCAAGTCGACATCATACTCCAGTCTCTGACCCCTAGTTTTGAGCAGTTTCGCATGAGCTATAATATGGGTAAACTATCTTATTCTCTTGCGCAACTCCTGACTAAACTGAAGGCGGCAGAGGGGATCTACAAGAAGGGCAAGTCTCTAGCGCTTGTAGCTACCAAGTCCAAAGGCTTTAAGCCTGGTGGAGGTAGGGGCAAGAGGAGGAAGCAAGCCTGGAAACCCAGTGGTGTCAAGAAGACTATACCACGAGTGGGGGCTGCAAAGCCAAAGGGCAAGTGCTTCCGATGCAACAAGTCTGGACACTGGAAGTCTGAATGTCCTCTCAGAGGTACGAATTTTTCTTTAGTCGTAAAAACATAGTCAGCGGTATTATCTACCAGAAATTCTGGTGTGTAGATATGGAACCACTGACGGTATGTGCATTTTGAATGCAGGGGTTCCAGAAAACCCGGCGACTTAGAGAAGAAGAGTTCGAGTCTACACGGGCAAAAGCTGTGGAGGAGGCAGTTGTTGCGGTGGAAGACATTTATCTGCTTTAGTAGTTAAATAGGATTTCATTTTAAGATTATTGCATTATGTACCCTTTAATTTAGAAAGAACGTTTTGTTCTGGATTTCTATTATTATGAATGGATATTTTATTTCTTTAATCATTGGATGATTTTGATAAGAAATAATGGCGTTATCTATTCTGGTACATTAGATAGCAATATATGAATGATAGATCCTAAGTCCACCACGATGCAACGAACCGTTCTATAACTTGTTTTACTTGTTAGATATTTCTTTATTAATCATTATACTTGTGAATTCTTATACTTAGTAGTATTTTCAAATAAGATTCAAATGGTCGAAATTGATTTGATCAATTAAAGTTGAAGGAATGGACCTTCCGACCTAAGGATTGAATTTGGAGGATAATACGTCTAAGCAAACCTTTCTGGATAAAGGATAGAATTCAGACAAGTATTGGAAATGATTAGATATGCAGACATATGTGTAAATTAGAAAGGTACGAGTAATTCTCTCAAGAATACTCGGTGATGGATTAGAATACTTAATGTGCCGTAAAAGCAAAGTGTTTTGACTAGTCAATGGACACAAAGCTATTATGGGGAACCATCAAAGTATATCCATTAGGAGCCTGCGACTCGGTCGCGGAGGCCATCACTTATCTAAGTAACACATAGCATAACAAAAGATTGGGATTCAATCCCAAAGGGCCGCACCATACACTTACGTGTAGAAATGGTGCGTTGTAAATAAGAAATGGAGATCTAATAGTAAAAGAACAAGTTGTTCGGAACCACCTATGTTCTATGGATATTCCTGGATACAACGGCATATTCAATATGGTTGTAGGATATCCTAGATGAACAAAATGTTGTGTGTTCTATAGTACTATGAACCAGAGGGACGTCTCGTCCGGTTCATAGAGGAAGACTATTAGATGAACCACAAAGCCTGAACTGACGTAATACCTTGAAATGAGAAAAAGGACAAAAGACTGAGAACCAGCCAAACCGAGTAGAAGTACACCACATACTGCACCTACTGTTATTATTGTTATACACCGGGACGCCATTGCAGTGGGAGGTTGTTGGCCAACCAGAGATATTCATAAGACTAGAGGAGTTCGGACTCTGGATCTAGTAGACATGAAATCGATCCCTAGCTCTGCATAAGGGTGGTACTGGATCTAAATGAGCTTTCTTAGACAACAATAAGGTTTATTGTTAAGAGGCTAGATCATTTAGAATACAAGCTTAGTAAATCCATTTATGGATAGTAACAAAGCTATAAATCGTGGAACTTGCGAATTGATGAGAAAGTCCATTTGATGGATTCATCAAAAGGCAAAGACGAAAGGTGTATTAGAGACATAATGGAAACAAGGTGGTGTTTCTCGGAGATTTTATGTAGATAACATTTTGTCATTGGCAACAGTGTAAAAATATTGTCAGACATAAAATGATGGTTGTCTAAATGAATCAAGATATAAGATTGAGAAGAAGTTAGAGCATGTTCTTAAGATCTTATGATCTAGAAATAAGAACATTGTACTTCTCCTAGACATCTTATACCATTAAGGTTTGTCTTAAACATGCATACTTCTGAGATAGGTTATTGCCTTTCAGAGACAGAATATACATCTATCTAAAGGATATGTGTTTCAAACACATGAAGGAGATAGATGAAGATAAAGCAGTTTCCTACACTTTATGTGTGGAAATCTTTATAGATGCAATGTTGTAAAAAGACAACCTGATATCAACTATGCCGTTTGCGTAGTGGGAGGATATCAAAGTAATCTGGATAAGGGATGTTCGAATGCTGTAAGAGTACTTTCATAGTACTGGCTTACGGAGCAAGACGAAGTCTTCTTAGATTACAGATTCTCAGATCCAAAAATCAAAGAAGGACCAGTGAAAGTCGATATCAGGCTATGTGTTCACTTTTAGAAAGAGGTGGAACCATGAAATGAAAGAGTGATAAGCAGGACGCTTCTCAGACTCTCTCATAACCGAATAGCAGCCTCAGAGGCAGCGGAAGTTTTGGTTAGGTTCCGGGATTACCTCTTGACTTGGATATGACTCTTAGTTCACCAAAGGCTATTGGATAGCGGTGCAAAGTGAACTGGAAGAGGTCATAAGTCAAAAGTGATGATAACACATAGAGCAAGTACCACAAGATACGAATCATCGTCGAGGGAGACGACGTAGTAGTCACCAAGATAACTTCAGAGCGGCAACCTAGATTGCTCACTCACATAGTACTTCACGGAAGTACACTTTAAAGCACGTGATGAGTATGGGAACCGGGAGTTTGGAGGAAATGACTAGACCTTAGTACAAGTGGGAGATTGTTGGAGTTGTGTACTTAATGTCTAGATTTAAGTAACGGTAAACTCCCGGTCATAGCATTTAATCTATTAAATTAATAAACAATCGTTTGCTTTTGATTATTGATAATTAAATATGTGCAAACTATAGTCCTGGATTCTATACGTTGTAGTTAGTATGGTGTGCGACGTCACACAGAAGATCATACTATCGGTTACTCGTATTTAATCAAACAGTGGCTCACGACCTAGATGGACCCGGACCAATCCATCGGTATAGTCGTTGTGTGAGAGAGAAAATAATTTGTCTTAATTATTTTATCACACTTGTACACTTGGTGTATTGAGCGGATCGTTGAGATTCATCGATTAGGATTGCCGGCGATAATCGATTCGAGTCTCAGTGTATTTTATTCTTAATCCCCGATATTATTGCGGGTGTGTATATTTAATATAAGTGACTTTGATTTATCAAAGGAATTAACCGATTTAATTATTGGGTTGATTACCGGTTAAGTTGGGTCACTATATTTCATATATGGCATGCCGTGAATAATTGACCGGACAGTGTATCCCGGAAGGGTTGATAATATCCCCGAGATGAGTTCATAAGGAATTATTGTGTAAACCTCATGAGTGGATTCGTTCCGCACAATAATTAAGGTTGAATGGTACTAGTCTCGGATTAAAGAGATGAATAAATTAATTAGCAATAAATTAATTTTATTCATGGATATTTAAATCTTAAATACACGGAATAAATAATACTACCGGAGAAATATTATTTGATATAATATGGTTTAATATTGGGAGTGCAATTAATTTATATAGTGGAAAATAAATTAATTAATATTGATAAGGATTAATGGACTTGGGCAGTGGGCTCAATTTAATCTTCAATATTGGAAGCCCAATATTCCACCTCCTTTAGATCCCCTACGTAGCCTATAAAAGCACTACATGGCCTTCATAAATCATAAGACAAGATTATCATACTTGATATTCTAGAGAGTTGAAGGAGATCCATAGGAGTTCGATAGATCGTCGCCCACCCGACGTTCGAACGAAGTGCAAGGAATACGTGGGAAGATTCAAAGGTCTTCGATTGATTTCGTTTCTCCGCACAACGAATCAAAGGTATGATCATAAAACTCCTTGTGTGATTTTATGTTCAAATTTAATTGTGATACATACATGAACACACGATCCGGGAAAACGTCGAGACCGGGATACGGGGATTCGAGATCCCCGTCGGGATCGAGAGGGGCGGCCGAACCCTAGGGTTCGGACTGCCGGGAGGCGCGGCTACGGGAACCCTCGGCTGGAGCCGAGGGGTGCGATCGATCCTCGGATCGATCGCGGGTCAGCTGCGGGGTGACTCGCAGCGACCCCGTGCAAGCTACGGGTTCGCCCGTAGCGGCTCGCACGGGGTGATCCCGTGCACTAGGGCAGCGGGTCCGTGTACCCGCTGCGGGGCTGCTCGCAGCAGCCCGGGGATCGCTACGAGCGATCCCAGCGATCATCGCGAGATGATCGCGAGCCCCGTGCGGGGGCTCGGCTGGGCACCACGGGCGGACCGTGGTGGTGCTCGGTTGAGCTCCGGCTCGTACGGTGGTTCGTGGTCGGATCTCTGGCGATCGAGGATTTCGGTCGGGTTATTATTTTCCGCAAATTTTAATGGCCCGGGATATCGAATTCCAGCAAAAGCATCCGGGCAGACGACTTCACTCAGGATCGTTAGGGCAAACTACCGGTCATTGGCACTAAGGATTTTTACCAGCGGTTTGTCAGCAGTTATGGGGTGCAAAAACAAAAGTGGTCCTATTGCGTCACGCCCAGCAATTGCCCCACCCCTTATCTATCCTTACTGTGTAAAGAGAAGGCTAGTTATCACTATGCCTAAACCCCCTGGATCTGAACAATTCGATAACCTATGCGACCAAACATGGATCTAGTTTGCCCAAACCCGCATTACCCTCTAGACAGACCCGCTCGGCCAATAGCATGCTCGAAACATACGACCGCATCTCCTGCAAGTTCTAGTGCTATGCCCGCAACAATACTACAAGGTACATCTATGCGGTTTGCCAATCACCAGTATCCCAGATTGTAAAGGTTCACTAGTGGTCGTTCTAGTTAGCCCAAACTCTCCAGAAATAAAACTTAAACAACTTTGCCTCGGGAACAAACACCCAACCGGTTAGTTCAGCCCCTCCAACCTCGCGGTCTAACTAAACCCTAATTTCACCTTCGATCCGCCCCTGCCCAGATGCAAAACAACTTAGCTACTCATACAGAAATTAAAAGACGAAATAATTAAGGAAAAGCAAACTATATTAATCATAGCTTCAAATCGATAATCGTTTTTTGAAGGAAATCAAAGTACGGAATTAAAACTTAAAAACATAAAAAAACATAAAATTGTTTCTCGACCCGAAGGTCGGATCTACTCAAAACAAACAAGAGACTCGGACGAACAGCTCCGATCTCTCTCCGGCGACTCCGGCGGCGATGGCGAACTGCGGGACCGGCGGCTCTTCCGATGAATCGGTGCGTAATGTCTTATGTCTTTGCTGCCCGTCGCGCCCCGCCTTTTAAAGACTTCAATTTGAATTTGAATCCGCGGCTGTTTCTCCTTCCCTAAAGAATAGGCGTCAGCGGTCAAAGGAGTTGGGGATAAGTCAGATCCCCTGAATCCAGGGATTCTGGTATGCTGCCAGCTTGCCCGCAGCGAATTCCCTGTCTGCCACGTCTTCTGCCCAAACTGAAATTCTGCAGGTATTTCTTCTCCTTCACAGATGGTCGGACCAGGCACGGTACTTGGTAATTCTGGTTCTTCTGCTTCGTGACCTTACCCATTTGCCCGATGTGGTCAAACTGTTGCTTGTCACTACCGCTCCAGAACTTTGCCCAAAGAAGAGGATTTCCTTGCCTCTTTTGCCCAGTGCGCCACCTGTTACCTGCATCACCACACACTCTGCCCAAACACCTAATTGTGCCCTCCCAGACACGTTAACGACTCAAACTGACTCAATAAAGGGTGTAAAAGTGCTCTAAGATGAGCAAATAAAATGGCTCATCATACGTGCTCCTCCGCGAATAGGGGGGTCCTCTTCTCCGGCTTCAACAGCTGGGGGTGGAGGTATAACTAACTGATTTTGCCCGGGATGATCCTGTTCGCGCCTCTGTTGTTGATGGGGTCGGTGGTTTTGGTCATCTTGGTATCCTCGGCCTCGGCCCCTGCCTCCTCTTCCTCGGCCGCCACCCCCGCGGCCGGCTCCTCCTCGACCGGCGTCCGGGCGGCCGCGTTTCGGTGCTCGGAGTAGGTTGGTCAGGCTTCCATCCTCGTAAAGTTGGCGTAGCTGGGTGATCAGGTCGCGACACTCATCAGTCCTATGTCCGTTCTCTTAGTGGAAAGAGCACCACTTACGCGGGTTCTGTAGGAATTCGATATCCCGGGCTATTAAAATTTGCGGAAAATAATAACCCGATCAAAAACCTCGATTGCCGGAGAAATCACGAGTCCACGCGAGCCGGGGCTCGACCGAACGCGCCACGCACCCGGAGGCGCGCGAACTGTTGGAATTCGATATCCCGGGCTATTAAAATTTGCGGAAAATAATGACCCGATCAAAACCATCCGCCGGAGATCACGCGAACACCTTTGCACGCACCGGAGCTCGACCGAACGCACGACGTGGCCGAAGCCACGCGCACGCCCAGCTGAACCCCTCGGCTAGGGTTTCACGCGATCGAAAGATCGCGCATGGCGATCGATCGCCGATCGCTCCAAGCGATCGGCCGGGGCTGCTCCAGCAGCCCCCGCGGCGAGTCCGGCGACTCGCCGCCGCCTGGGGTGGCGCGCCTCCAGCTGGGCTGTCGAGCCCAGCAGCCGCCCGCGATCGATCGGGTGATCGATCGCACCCCGGCTCCCAGCCGGGGTTCGCCCCTTAGGCGCTCGGTCGAAGCCCTAGGCGGCGATCGCCGTGGTCCGGCGATTCCAAATCGCCACCACGCGTTCGTCGTCTAATCCGGGTTTCAATCTTCGGATCTTGCGTTCTACGGTATTCTCGATAAATCAAAACCGAATAAATCAAGGGCGTTTAGATTTTTACCTTTCGATTCGTTGTTCGGAGAAACGAAATCAAGATGACCTTTGAATCTTCCCACGTATTCCTTCCACTCCGTTCGAACGTCGGGTGGGCGACGATCTATCGAACTCTTATGGATCTCCTTCAACTCTCTAGACTAATCAAGTATGATTATCTTGTCTTTTCTATTATGAAGGCCATGTAGTGCTTTTATAGGCTACGTAGGGGATCTAAAGGAGGTGGAATATTGGGCTTCCAATATTGAAGATTAAATTGAGCCCACTGCCCAAGTCCATTAATCCTTATCAATATTAATTAAATTTATTTTCCACTATATAAATTTAATTGCACTCCCAATATTAAACCATATTATATCCAAATAATATTTCTCCGGTAGTATTATTTATTCCGTGTATTTAAGATATAAATATCCATGAATAAAATTTATTTATTGCTTAATAAATTTATTCATCTCTTTTATCCGAGACTAGTACCACTCAACCTTATTTATTATGCGGAATTAAATCCACTCGCGAGGTTTACATAATAAATCCTTATGAGCTCATCTCGGGGATATTATCAACCCTTCCGGGATACACTGTCCCGTCAAGAATTCACGGCATGCCATATATAAAATATAGTGACCCAACTTAACCGGTAATTGACCCAATAATTAAACCGGTCAATTCCTTTGGTAAATCAAAGTCACTTATATTAAATATACACACCCGCAATTGTATCGGGGATTAAGAACAAAATACACTGAGTCTCAAATCAATTATCGCCGAGCAAACCTAATTGATGAGTCTCAATCGATCCGCTCAATACACCAAGTGTACAAGTGTGATAAAATAATTAAGACAAATTATTTTCTCTCTCACACAACGACTATACCGATGGATTGGTCCGTGTCCATCTAGGTCGTGAGCATCTGTTCGATTAAATACGAGTAACCGATAGTATGATCTTCTGTGTGGGCCCGACACACCATACTAACTACAACGTATAGAATCCAGGACTATAATTTGCATGTATTTAATTAACAATAATTAAAAGCAAATGAATGTTCGTATTTAATAGGTAAATGAAAGTGTACAAGGAGTTCAGAATACTCAAATCTAGACATTAAGTATACTACTCCAACAATCTCCCACTTATACTAAGGTCTAGTCTTATCCTCCAAACTTCTGACTCCCAAACCCTCCAAGTGCTTGAAATATACTTCCTTAGGAAGTATCTTGGTGAAAGGGTCCGCTAGGTTGTCCTCCGAAGCTATCTTGGTGACTATCGCATCGCCCCTCTTGACGATGACTCGAATCAGGTGGTACTTGCGCTCTATGTGTTTCGAAGCACTATGGGACCGTGGTTCCTTACTGTTTGCCACTGCACCGCTATTATCACAATAAATTGTCATAGCTCTGGGCAAACTCGGAATCACATCTAAGTCCTGGAGGAAATTAAGGAACCAAACTGACTCTTTCGCTGCCTCTGAGGCTGCAACATATTCAGCTTCCATGGTAGAGTCCGAAATGCACTTTTGCTTAACACTCCTCCATGATACGGCTCCACCTCCCAAAGTGTACACATAGCCTGATGTCGACTTTCGCCGGTCCTTATCAGCTTGGAAATCCGAATCCGTATAACCCAAAGGAATGCGATTGTCTGCTCCGTAACTCAGAACATAATCCCTCGTATTTCGCAAATACTTGAAAATGCTCTTTACGGCAGTCCAATGAGCCTTCCAGGGTTACTCTGATATCTCGCTACTACGCCAACTGCATAGCAGATATCAGGCCTCGTACATAACATTGCATACATTAAGCTTCCCACAGCCGATGCGTAGGGAACTGCTTTCATTTCATCTTTCTCCTTTTGTGTCCGAGGACACATCTCCTTAGAAAGATAAGTTCCTTTACTAAAGGGTAGTTCACCCTTCTTGGAATCTTGCATGTTAAAACGAGCCAGAATCGTGTCTATGTAAGATTGCTGGGATAGGTACAATGTTCTATTCCAGCGATCCCTTATAACCTTGATCCCTAGAACATGCCCGACTTCTCCCAAATCTTTCATATCGAATTGTCTAGACAACCATCCCTTTATGTCTGATAACATTTTCACACTGTTGCCAATGAGAAGAATGTCGTCTACATAAAGCACGAGAAACACCACCTTCTTCCCATCACGTTTCCAATACACACACGATTCGTCCATGCTTTGACTAAATCCAAAAGATTGAACTACTTCGTCAAATCGCAGGTTCCACGATCTCGAGGCTTGTTTCAATCCATAAATGGATCGATTAAGCTTGCACACTAGATGATCTCGCCCCTTAGCAATGAATCCTTCTGGTTGTTTCATATAAATTGTCTCGTCAAGACTTCCATTTAGGAAAGCTGTCTTGACATCCATTTGCCACACCTCATAATCCATATGAGCTGCTATGGATAAGAGAATCCGGATCGACTTTATCTTGGCTACCGGCGAGAAGGTCTCCTCATAATCGATTCCCTCTTTCTGAGTATATCCTTTCGCAACAAGCCGAGCTTTAAAGGTTTCAACCTTTCCGTCAGATCCTCTCTTTCTCTTGTAGACCCATTTACACCCAATTGGCTTTACGCCGCTTGGTGGTTCTACAAGATCCCAGACTTTATTAGAATCCATAGATTCAATTTCGGATTTCATCGCTTTCTTCCAAGAAGGCGCATCTATATATCTTGTACCGCCTCATCATAGGTCCAGGGATCGATTTCATGAACTCCAGGTCCAGAGTCCGAAGACTCACCCAGTTCAATCCATCGGTCTGGTTGCTTAACAACCCTCCCACTACGACGGCGTTCCGGTGTATTAACAGTGACAGTGTCAGGTGCAGATTCTAGTGGTGTATCTATACTCGGTTCGGCTGTGTCTAGGTCTTCAGTGTTACCTCTCAATTCATCAAGCATTATGTCACTCTTGGGCTTGTGGTCCATGACATAGTCTTCCTCCAAGAACCGAGCGTTAGTACTTATAACGATCTTCTGATCCTTAGGACTATAGAACATGCCACCTTTAGTTCCTCTAGGATATCCTATAAACAATCGCACTTCAGTACGAGGTTCTAATTTATCGGCACCTACCTTCAACACATGTGCAGGGCACCCCCAGATCCGAACCTGTCTCAAGCTAGGCTTGCGCCCGCTCCATCGTTCCATGGGTGTTGAAGGAACCGTTTTAGATGGAACCAAGTTCAGAATGTGCGCCGCTGTTTCTAAGGCATATCCCCAGAACATGATAGGTAAGTCCGAGTAACTCATCATTGATCGCACCATTTCCATAAGACTCCTATTCCTTCTTTCTGACACACCATTTTGCTGGGGAGTATATGGTGATGTCATTTGGGAATCAATCCCATTCTCTGCCATGTATGCCTTGAATTCTCCAGACAGGTACTCGCCTCCGCGATCAGATCGCAGGCATTTAATGGATTTACCTTGAAGGTTCTCCACAAGAGCCTTGAACTCCTTGAACTTGTCAAAGGATTCGCTCTTGCGGCGCATCAGGTATACAAATCCATACCTTGAGTAATCATCAGTGAAAGTGATGAAATACTCGTACCCTCCCTTTGCCTGGGTAGACATAGGTCCGCATACATCAGAGTGAATCAAATCCAATACTTGTTCAGCCCTTCGTCCTTTACCAGAAAAAGAACGCTTGGTCATTTTTCCCTCTAAACAGGATTCGCAGGTTGGAAGGTCCTCTCCTTCAACACCACTGATGAGACCATCAGCTTTCAACCTTTGAATTCTATTTGAGTTAATATGACCTAGCCTTAGATGCCACAAGTATAATTGATTCATTTTAGAAGGTTCCTTTCTCTTATTGGTGTTCGTAGATGTGTTATTACTCTCGGTTAGTTGCATCGTGTTAGACTCAGGATTTAGTACATACAAATCGTCCACCAATGTACCAGAACAGATAATCTCACTGTTTCTTCTTATGATCACAGAGTGGTCAAAAGAGACAGAATATCCATTCATAATAAGTTTAGAAACCGAAATTAAATTCTTTCTAAAGTTGGGTACATAAAGACAATTATGTAAAACTAAAACCCTATCACTACTGAAGCGTAAGTGAACGTCTCCCACTGCAACAGCCGCCACCCTCGCGGCATTGCCCATGTAGACCACGATCTCTCCCTCTCTAAGTCTCCGGGTTTCCTGGAACCCCTGCAATGAATTGCAGACATGATCAGTGGCCCCCGTATCTACACACTAGGTGCTGGTAGATATCACCACTGATAATGTTTCGGTGACTAAGGAAAATTTCGTACCTTTGATGAGAGGACAATCAGACCTCCAGTGCCCAGACTGCTTGCATCGATAGCACTTGCCTCGCGGCTTGCTCTTCCCATTCCGTGGTTTGGAACCACTGGGTTTCTTTGCTTGCACTTCCATATTAGCCACAAGAGCTTGTGATTTTCTGACCATACTTATAAGTTCAGCTCTTTTGAAATCGTTTTTAAGCGACTCCTCAAGAGGACTGAATTTATAGAGTATGTCAATCACTTCTTGTCCGGCTTCCACGCTATGTCTCAACATCATTCTGAGGTCATTCCAAATGTCCTCATGAGTTGGGTCATTAGTGGATTCAGAAGGCTCAACAGTCTGGACAGTGTCCAGATTTCTTTTCCAATCAGTACTATATGGAACCAGTGAGTTTTCATCTTTAAGTATATCATAAAGTGGGGTCACAGTCATTCCTAACCTATAAGCACATAAAACAAACAAACAATTTAATATCCGATATTATCTCCCTTAAATAATATCATTAAATCACTAATCACATCTAAAATCCCATCAGGTAAGGCAAGCCACGATAGTGTGGACGTTTACCCACCCAAATGATTTAGCAATTAGATTTCCTTCGGTCGTACATCATCAATAGCGTTACCTCGATGGGAGGAATACTATGAAGCGTACCTAAGTGTTAACCATTACTCAGTACTAAGAAGTTTGTTTGAGACTCGCATATCACCGCAAGCCACGATAGTGTGGACGTTTACGTTGACACACGGATCCTTCACTCCCTTCTATAACTGTCTACATCAATCGATCTAAAGTCCCATTCGATATAGCAAGCCACGATAGTGTGGACGTTTACCATACCAAAAGACTTATACAATTGAAATCCAATTACTTGACCCATTTGATTTTGTAAATCAAGACGCGGAGAATCATAAGTGAAACTCGAAGTTTCTAACCAGTGATTCACCATGCGAACAACCCTATCTCTCATAAATGAGGGAGCCGAGCAGACAATCGATCCATCTATCAAAGAATGGTACGACTGCCTCTAATTTGTGTCCTCGACATGACCAAGTGGCTCTGGCTCCATTCCACTCCCCGGGGTGAGAATGAGTCGACTTGAAATCAGCTTTGGAAAGACAAATTAGGCATTGTTTGATAAACTTAATCAATGTTTCTCGTAAGAGGAATTACAAGAACTCTCCTCCAATAACTTATCTATATAAACTTCAAAAGTTTATAAAAGTCACCAAGAGAGCAGCAATGGAGACCATGGGTATGTTTCCATACCCTCTCCCACTTAGCTTTTTACAATAAAGGGATACGCTATCTAGTGCATAAAAGTAAACACATATAGCATGCATACATGTAATAAAGCACATAGTATTATCACATAGTCAAAATAATTACTAGAATATTATTTTCCGACTATTATGGCTTTACTCCATCTCCGTACGCATCTTCTAGTCTTTAGTCTTCGTTCTTGAATGCTCCATGTGACGAGAATATTAATTTCCAATATTTAAATCTATCTATTTTTAATAAATCCAAAAGATACTTAATTAATAATAATTAAGTCAATCGAATAAATCAAAAATAAAATTAAATATTATTAATATTTTTATTTATTTTATCTTCCCTTTCTACTTCATTAAATCTCTAGAATAATCTATCCAAGACCCACTTGGAATATTCTAGATGATTTCCATAACCTTGATCCCTAGAACATGCCCGACTTCTCCCAAATCTTTCATATCGAATTGTCTGGACAACCATCCCTTTATGTCTGATAACATTTTCACACTGTTGCCAATGAGAAGAATGTCATCTACATAAAGCACGAGAAACACCACCTTCTTCCCATCACGTTTCCAATACACACACGATTCGTCCATGCTTTGACTAAATCCAAAAGATTGGACTACTTCGTCAAACCGCAGGTTCCACGATCTCGAGGCTTGTTTCAATCCATAAATGGATCGATTAAGCTTGCACACTAGATGATCTCGCCCCTTAGCAATGAATCCTTCTGGTTGTTTCATATAAATCGTCTCGTCAAGACTTCCATTTAGGAAAGCTGTCTTGACATCCATTTGCCACACCTCATAATCCATATGAGCTGCTATGGATAAGAGAATCCAGATCGACTTTATCTTGGCTACCGGCGAGAAGGTCTCCTCATAATCGATTCCCTCTTTCTGAGTATATCCTTTCGCAACAAGCCGAGCTTTAAAGGTTTCAACCTTTCCGTCAGATCCTCTCTTCCTCTTGTAGACCCATTTACACCCAATTGGCTTTACGCCGCTTGGTGGTTCTACAAGATCCCAGACTTTATTAGAATCCATAGATTCAATTTCGGATTTCATCGCTTTCTTCCAAGAAGGCGCATCTATATCTTGTACCGCCTCATCATAGGTCCAGGGATTGATTTCATGAACTCCAGGTCCCGAGTCCGAAGACTCACCCAGTCCAATCCATCGGTCTGGTTGCTTAACAACCCTCCCACTACGACGGCGTTCCGGTGTATTAACAGTGACAGTAGGTGCAGGTTCTAGTGGTGTATCTATACTCGGTTCGGTTGTATCTAAGTCTTCCTTGTTACATCTCAACTCATCAAGTATTATTTCACTTTTGGGCTTGTGGTCCATGACATAGTCTTCCTCCAAGAACCGAGCGTTAGTACTTATAACGATCTTCTGGTCCTTAGGACTATAGAACATGCCACCTTTAGTTCCTCTAGGATATCCTATAAACAACAGCACTTCAGTACGAGGTTCTAATTTATCGGCACCTACCTTCAACACATGTGCAGGGCACCCCCAGATCCGAACGTGTCTCAAGCTAGGCTTGCGCCCGCTCCATCGTTCCATGGGTGTTGAAGGAACCGTTTTAGATGGAACCAAGTTCAGAATGTGCGCCGCTGTTTCTAAGGCATATCCCCAGAACATGATAGGTAAGTCCGAGTAACTCATCATTGATCGCACCATTTCCATAAGAGTCCTATTCCTTCTTTCTGACACACCATTCTGCTGGGGAGTATATGGTGATGTCATTTGGGAATCAATCCCACTCTCTGCTAAGTATGCCTTGAATTCTCCAGACAGGTACTCGCCTCCGCGATCAGATCGCAGGCATTTAATGGATTTACCTTGAAGGTTCTCCGCAAAAGCCTTGAACTCCTTGAACTTGTCAAAGGATTCGCTCTTGCGGCGCATCAGGTATACAAATCCATACCTTGAGTAATCATCAGTGAAAGTGATGAAATACTCGTACCCTCCCCTTGCCTGAGTAGACATAGGTCCGCATACATCAGAGTGAATCAAATCCAACACTTGTTCAGCTCTTCGTCCTTTACCAGAAAAAGAACGCTTGGTCATTTTTCCCTCTAAACAGGATTCGCAGGTTGGAAGGTCCTCTCCTTCAACACCACTGATGAGACCATCAGCTTTCAACCTTTGAATTCTATTTGAGTTAATATGACCTAGCCTTAGATGCCACAAGTATAATTGATTCATTTTAGAAGGTTCCTTTCTCTTATTGGTGTTCGTAGATGTGTTGTTACTCTCGGTTAGTTGCATTGTGTTAGACTCAGGATTTAGTACATACAAATCGTCCACCAATGTACCAGAACAGATAATACCACTATTTCTTCTTATGATCACGGAGTGATCAAAAGAAACAGAATATCCATTCATAATGAGTTTAGAAACCGAAATTAAATTCTTTCTAAAGTTGGGTACATAAAGACAATTATGTAAAACTAAAACCCTATCACTACTAAAGCGTAAGTGAACGTCTCCCACTGCAACAGCCGCCACCTTTGCAGCATTGCCCATGTAGACCACGATCTCTCCCTCTCTAAGTCTCCGGGTTTCCTGGAACCCCTGCAATGAATTGCAGACATGATCAGTGGCCCCCGTATCTACACACCAGGTGCTGGTAGATAACACCACTGATAATGTTTCAGTGACTAAGGAAAATTTCGTACCTTTGATGAGAGGACAATCAGACCTCCAGTGCCCAAACTGTTGGCATCGAAAGCATCTGCCTAACGGCTTGCTCCTCCCAATCCGTGGTTCAAAACCACTGGGCTTCTTTGCATGCACTTCCAACTTGGCCACTAGAGCTTGTGATTCTCTGATCATACTTATCAGTTCAGTTCTTTTGAAATCGTTTTTAAGCGATTCCTCAAGGGGACTAAACTTGATGAGTATGTCAATCACCTCTAGTCCGGCTTCCTTACTATGTCCTAACATCTCCTTGAGGTCATTTTCAATGTCCTCATCAGTTGGGACAATAGTGGATTCGGAAGGCTCAACAGTCTGAACATTGTCCAGATTTCTTTTCCAATCAGTACTATATGGAACCAATGAGTTTTCATCTTTAAGTATATCACAAAGTGGGGTCACAGTCATTCCTAACCTATAAGCACATAAAACAAACAAACAATTTAATATCCGATATTATCTCCCTTAAATAATATCATTAAATCACTAATCACATCTAAAATCCCATCAGGTAAGGCAAGCCACGATAGTGTGGACGTTTACCCACCCAAATGATTTAGCAATTAGATTTCCTTCGGTCGTACATCATCAATAGCGTTACCTCGATGGGAGGAATACTATGAAGCGTACCTAAGTGTTAACCATTACTCAGTACTAAGAAGTTTGTTTGAGACTCGCATATCACCGCAAGCCACGATAGTGTGGACGTTTACGTTGACACACGGATCCTTCACTCCCTTCTATAACTGTCTACATCAATCGATCTAAAGTCCCATTCGATATAGCAAGCCACGATAGTGTGGACGTTTACCATACCAAAAGACTTATACAATTGAAATCCAATTACTTGACCCATTTGATTTTGTAAATCAAGACACGGAGAATCATAAGTGAAACTCGAAGTTTCTAACCAGTGATTCACCATGCGAACGACCCTATCTCTCATAAATGAGGGAGCCGAGCAGACAATCGATCCATCTATCAAAGAATGGTACGACTGTCTCTAATTTGTGTCCTCGACATGACCAAGTGGCTTTGGCTCCATTCCACTCCCCGGGGTGAGAATGAGTCGACTTGAAATCAGCTTTGGAAAGACAAATTAGGCATTGTTTGATAAACTTAATCAATGTTTCTCGTAAGAGGAATTACAAGAACTCTCCTCCAATAACTTATCTATATAAACTTCAAAAGTTTATAAAAGTCACCAAGAGAGCAGCAATGGAGACCATGGGTATGTTTCCATACCCTCTCCCACTTAGCTTTTTACAATAAAGGGATACGCTATCTAGTGCATAAAAGTAAACACATATAGCATGCATACATGTAATAAAGCACATAGTATTATCACATAGTCAAAATAATTACTAGAATATTATTTTCCGACTATTATGGCTTTACTCCATCTCCGTACGCATCTTCTAGTCTTTAGTCTTCGTTCTTGAATGCTCCATGTGACGAGAATATTAATTTCCAATATTTAAATCTATTTATTTTTAATAAATCCAAAAGATACTTAATTAATAATAATTAAGTCAATCGAATAAATCAAAAATAAAATTAAATATTATTAATATTTTTTTTATTTTATCTTCCCTTTCTACTTCATTAAATCTCTAGAATAATCTATCCAAGACCCACTTGGAATAATTCTAGATGATTTCCATAATGAAATTGTTGGAGTTGTGTACTTAATGTCTAGATTTAAGTGACAGAAACTCACGATCCATTGCCATTAATCTATTTAACTAAATGAACAATTGTTTGCGTTTAATTATTTATAATTAAATATATGCAAAACATAGTCCTGGATTCTATACGTTGTAGTTAGTATGGTGTGTCGGGCCCCACACAGAAGATCATACTATCGGTTACTCGTATTTAATCGAACAGTTGCTCACGACCTAGATGGACACGGACCAATCCATCGGTATAGTCGTTGTGTGAGAGAAAATAATCTGTCTTGATTATTTTATCACACTTGTACACTTGGAGTATTGAGCGGATCGTTGAGATTCATCGATTAGGATTGCCGGCGATAATCGATTCGAGTCTCAGTGTATTTTATTCTTAATCCCCGAAACTATTGCGGGTGTGTATATTCAATATAAGTGACTTTGATTTACCAAAGGAATTAACCGATTTAATTATTGGGTTAATTACCGGTTAAGTTGGGTCACTATATTTTATATATGACATGCCGTGAATACTTGACGGGAAAGTGTATCCCGGAAGGGTTGATAATATCCCCGAGATGAGTTCATAAGGAATTATTATGTAAACCCTGCAGGTGGATTCGTTCCGCATAATAATTAAGGTTGAATGGTACTAGTCTCGGATATAAGAGATGAATAAATTAATTAGCAATAAATTAATTTTATTTATGGATATTTCTATCTTAAATACACGGAATAAATAATACTACCGGAGAAATATTATTTGATATAATATGGTTTAATATTGGGAGTGCAATTAATTTTATATAGTGGAAAATAGAATTAATTAATAATAGTAAGGATTAATAGATTTGGGCTTGGGCTCAATTTAATCACTATTATTGGAAGCCCAATATTCCACCTCCTTAAGATCCCCTACGTAGCCTATAAAAGCACTACATGGTCTTCACAATTAGACAAGACAAGATAATCATACTTGATTAGTCTAGAGAGTTCGTGAAGGAGATCCATGGAGTTCGGTAGATCGTCGCCCACACGACGTCCGGGCTAGTGCAAGGAATACGTGGGAAGATCTCAAGGTCATCAAATTGAGTTCTACGTTTTTCCGAACAACGAGAACGAGGTAAATCGTAAAACCCTCTTTATGATTTTATCGTTTTAATTATCGTGAAAATATCATGAACAAGATCCAAGGGACGTACGAACCCGGGGACGAGGATCGACCTCGCGGTGGTGATCGAGGATCACCGGACCGCGGGAGGTCGAGAGATCCTCGCCGGGATCGAGAGGACGAACCCTCGGCTGGACGCCGAGGGTGGCGGTCGAGCCCTAGGGCTTCGACCGCCGGCGACGCAAGAAGGACCCCGGCTGGACGCCGGGGATGCGATCGAGCGCGTGCTCGATCGCGTGGGCAGCGGGCTGGTGCCGCTGCTGCTCGCACGGCGAGCAGCCCCTCCTCCGCGTTCGGGCAGCGCTACGGGGCTGTTGCGATCAGCCCCACGAGCCCATGCGGGACTCGCTACGACGCGGGGCGTCAGCGGGATGCTTCGAGCATCCCCGTGGCTGGTCGCGTGGGTTCTCGGCGTGCCCAGCGGGCTGCCAAGGACAGCCGCGAACCCTTGCGAGGGCTCGACCGAACAGCCCGGGTTCGCCCGTGGTTGAGGTTTTGGTTGAGTCCGGCTTCGTGGTGGTTCGTGGCGGGATGTTCCGCCAACCGGGAGTCGATTGGAATTGTTGTTCCGCAACTTCTACAATTCCGGATATTCGATCTCCGAAGGATTTCGGTCGGAATTAATTAGATAATTAATTTTAATTAATTTATTAATTCCGGGATATCGATTTCCAACAATTGGTATCAGAGCGTTGGTTTTAGTTCATGGTATTTTTCGATAAATTGTTCTACCTTGCAGGGTTTCCGATTATTATGGCTAGATTTAATTTTGTTAATTAATGTCATAATAATGTTCTTGATTATTAAACTCTCGGTGATGTTATTTGTTCTTGTGTGGTGAGTGCTTGTTCTTAATTTTTCCGGAAATTGTTTGAGGTCGATTTCATGTAGAGAATTGATTCCGGATAATTGTAAATTAATTTTGTAAAATTATTTACGTTGGATCGATTCCGAAACGACCACCGGAAAAGTGTGACGGAGGAGACGAAGAGAGGGAGGACCGGGGATCGATCATGATGATCGATCCCATGAGGATCGATCGAAGGGGGGGCGTGGGGGCTGTCCGCGGGAACCCTCGGCCACGCCGGCCACCGGTGGTGGTGGCGCGTGGGCTGAGGTGGCGGCGGCGCTCCTCCCCGGCCGGCGATCAATGGTGGGGGACGCGGGGTCCTCGTGATCTCGTGTTCTCCTACCAAGATCCAACTTTCCTAAATTGATTCGGTTTTCCTATTTTGAGTATTCCTATTTTTGGGAACTCTCATGGAAATAGGAAAAGAATTAATTGGAATTAATTTATTTCCTTATTCTATTATGGAAGTCTTCTAGAATATTCTAAGTTCTACTTGGAATAGGATTCTAGAGATTTAATAGAATTAGAAAGGAAAATAATTAATTATTAAATTAATTTATTTCCTAGTTGATTATTCCTATTTTATGGGAATTTTCATGGACATGGAAATTAATTAATTTTGGAAAGTAGAAGAGTCCTAAATTAATTTTTCCTTATTTAATTATTCCTTTATGGAATTTTTTAATGGATTAGGAAAGGAATTAATTTGGAAGGACTAGGAGTCCTAAATTATTTTATTTCCTTATTTCATTATGGAAATCATCTAGAATATTCCAAGTGGGTCTTGGATAGATTATTCTAGAGATTTAATGAAGTAGAAAGGGAAAATAAAATAAATTTATTTTATTTCCTTATTCTATTATAGAAGTCTTCTAGAATATTCCAAGTGGGTCTTGGATAGATTATTCTAGAGATTTAATAGAATTAGATAGGAAAATAAATAAATAAAAATATTAATAATATTTAATTTTATTTTTGATTTATTCGATTGACTTAATTTTCGAATTAAGTAACTTTTGGATTTATTAAAAATAAATAGATTTAAATATTGGAATTAATATTCCCGTCACATGGAGCATTCAAGAACGAAGACTAAAGACTAGATGATGCGTACGGAGATGCGATAAAGCCATAATAGTCGGAGAATAATATTCTAGTATTATTTTGATTATGTGATAATATTCTATGTGCTTTATTTCATGTATGCATGCTTATGTGTATTTAATTATGCATTAGATAGCGTATCCCTTTATTATAAAAAGCTAAGTGGGAGAGGGTATGGAAACATATCCATGGTCTCCATTACTGTTCTCTTGGTGACTTTTATGGACTTTTGAAGTTCGTTTAGATAAGTCATTGGAGGAGAATTCTTGTAATTCCTCTTACGAGAAACATTGATTAAGTTTATCAAACAATGCCTAATTTGTCTTTCCAAAACTGATTTCAAGTCGACTCATTCTCACCCCGGGGAGTGGAATGGAGCCAAAGCCACTTGGTCATGTCGAGGACACAAATTAGAGGCAGTCGTACCATCTTTTGAAGGTGGATCGATTGTCTGCTCGGCTCCCTCATTTGATGAGAGATAGGGTCGTTCGCATGGTGAATCACTGGTTAGAAACTTCGAGTTTCACTTATGATTCTCCGCGTCCTGATTTACAAGATTAAATGATTCAAGTAGTTGGATGTCAATTGTAAAAGTCTTTTGGTGTAGTAAACGTCCACACTATCGTGGCTTGCTACATTGAATGGGATTTTGGAACGATTGATGTAGACAGTTATAGAAGGGAGTAAAGGAGCGTATGTTAACGTAAACGTCCACACTATCGTGGCTTGCGGTGAATATGCGTGTCCCAAACAATCTTCTTAGATACTGAGTAATGGTTTACACTTAGGTACGCTTCTTAGTATTCTTCCCATCGAAGTAACGCTAATGATGATGTACGACCGAAGGAAATCTAATTGCTAAATCATTTGGATAGGTAAACGTCCACACTATCGTGGCTTGCCATATCTGATGGGATTTTAGATGCGATTAGTGGTTTAATGATATTATTTGAGGGAGATAATATCGGAGATTAAATCGATTGTTTGTTGTTATATGTGCTCATAGATTAGGATATGGCTTTGAACCCATTTTCTGTGATACGTAAGGATTTTAAACTCACTGGTCCCTAAATGTAATGATTGGAATAGAGATCTAGACATTACCCAAACTGTTAAAGAGTACAAGTTTGTACTCAGTGAGCTTTGTCCTCCCGAGCCTACAAATGTCTTAACTAATGAGGAAAGGACTGATTTTAAGAAGTGGGAAAATGCTTTTGCAAAAACCACTGATTATGGTATCATGTTCAAACCCAAGGTGTTTAGACATGACATAGGCGGCTAGACAAGAAGCGATGAGGATACTCATAAAGGCCAGTCGCTTCGAGGAAACGCTTAAAAACGTTTTTGAGATGATTGACCTTTTAGACGAGTTGAGTCGGAAATCGCAAGCTCTTGTAGCCAATGCCAAAGGTTTTGAACCTAAGGGCAAAATCGGGGAAAAGGAAAAGCAAGCAAAGAAACCCAGTGGTCCTAAGTGTCTTGGACCACGAGATGGGACGAGAAAGCCAATAGGCAAGTGTTCTCAATGCAAACAGTCTGGGTACTGGAAGTATGATTATCCTCTCAAACAAAGTACGAAATTTTTCTTTAGTCGTAAAACATAGTCAGTGGTATTATCTACCGGAACCTGGTGTGTGGATATGGAACCACTGACGGTATGTGCATTTTAAATGCAAGAGGTTCCAGGAAACCTAACGACTTGGAAAAGAAAAGATCGTAGTCTACATGGGCAATGCTGTAGAGGAGGCAGCAGTTGCAGTGGAGGACATTTTATAGGATTTCATTTTGAGTTATTGCTTTTATGTACCTTTTAGAAAGAACTTTGTTCTGGATTTCTAATAAATGGATATTTTATTTCTTTTAATCATTGATGGTTATAAGAAGAAATAATGATATTATCTATTTTGGTACATTAGCTAGCAATATATAAATGATGAATCCTGAGTCCACCACGATGCAATGACCGTAGTATGAAACTCGTTTTACTAATAAGAGATTTCTTTATCAATTATACTTGTGGATTCTTATGCTGAGTCATGTTTATTCAAATAAGAAGTTCAAGGGTCGAAAATTGATATTTTGATCAATTAAGTTGAAGGAATGGACCTTCCGACCTAAGAATCTAATTTGGAAGATAATATGACTAAGCAATCCTTTATGGATATAAGATGTAAGATCCGGACAAGTATAAGAATTGATTGACTCTGATGTATGCAGACCTATGCCTACTCAGACAATAAGGTACGAGTACTTCATTTTATGATTACTCGAAAAATGGATTAGAATACCTGATGTGCCACAAAAGCAAGTGTTTTGACAAGTCAATGGACACTAAGCAATTGTGGAGAACCATCAAGGTATATCCATTTGTAGCCTGCGATTTGATCGCGGAGGCAAGTACCTGTCTGAGGAATGCATGGCATACTGATCAGAGATTGGGATTTGATCCCAAATGACTACACCATACACTTTTGTGTAAGAAATGGTGTGTCGTAAATAAGAAATGGAACTCTTATAGAGATAGTAAAAGATGAGTTATACGGAACTACCTGTGTTCTATGGATATGTCTGGAAACAACGGCGCATTCAAATGCGGTTGTAGAATATCCTAGAAGAACAAAAGATGTGTGTTCAATAGTACTATGAACCAGAAGGACGTTATAAGTTCTAACGCCCGGTTCTTAGAGAAAGACTATATAATGAACCACAAGCCCAAGGTGACGTAATACTTTGAAATGAGAGAGAAAGATTAAGACTTAGAACCAGCCGAACCGAGTAGCGGTACACCACTAACTGCACCTACTGTTATCACTGTTTATACACTGAAATGCCATTGTAGTGGGAGGTTGTGGGACAACCGGAGATATTCATAAGACTAGGAGAGTCTTCGAACTCTGGACCTAGTATACATGAAATCGATCCCTAGATCTACATGAAGGCCGTACTAGATCTAAATGTGCCTTCTTGGAGAGCAATAAGGATTATTGCTAAGAGGCAAGATCATTTAGAGTACAAGCTTAGTTGATCCATTTATGGATTGAAACAAAGCATTGAGTTCGTGGTACTTGCAAATTGATGAGATAGTCCATTTTATGGATTCATCAAAAGCATAGACGAATTGTGTGTATTGGAAACGTGATGGAAAACAAGGTGGTGTTTCTCGGAGGTTTTATGTAGATGACACTCTTATCATTGGCAACAATGTAAAGATGTTATCAGACATAAAATGATGGTTGTCTAGATGAATCATTATGAAAGATAAAGGAAGAAGTTGGACATGTTCTTGAGATCTTGGATCTCTAGAAAGAACACTGTACTTTTCCTGGACATCTTACATATATGATTATGGTTCGTTTTAACATGCAAGATTCCGAGAAAGGTTCGTTACCTTTCAGAGACGGAATGCATCTATCTAAGGATATGTGTTTTGGAACACAAAAGGAGATAGAAGCAATGAAAGCAGTTTCCTACACTTTGAGTGTGGAAAGCTTAATAAATGCATTGTTGAAAACAAGAACCTGATATCGGCTATGCGGTTAGAATAGTGGGAGGATATCAAGGTAATCCTGGAAAGGAATATTCGACTGCCGTAAAAGTACTTTCGAAGTACTGTTCTAGACTACGAAGCAGACGAACATTTCCTTTGGATTACATTCTCTTAGATTTCTAATCAAATGAGGACCGGTGTAAGTCGATATCAGGCTATGTGTTTCACTATTGAAGGAGAAGGAGTTTTAACATGGAAGAGTGATAAGCACGATGCTTTTCGGACTCTCCCATGGGTAACCAAATAGCGGCCTCAGAGGCAGCGGAAGTTTTGGTATAACTCCGGGATAATCTCTGGGACTTAGATGTGATTCTTAATTTGCCAAAGGCTATGTAAATAGCGGTGCAATGGCAAATGGGAAGAAATCACTAGTCCATAAGTGTAAGATAACACATAGTGCAAGTACCACCTGATACGAGTCATCGTCGAGGGAGACGACGCTGTAGTCACCAAGATAACTTCAGAGCGGCAACCTAGAGTGCTCATTCACATAGTACTTCTTGGAAGTACAACTTAAGCACGTGATGAGTATGGGAGTCGGGAGTTTGGAGGAAATGACTAGACCTTAGTACAAGTGGGAGATTGTTGGAGTTGTGTACTTAATGTCTAGATTTAAGTGACAGAAACTCACGATCCATTGCCATTAATCTATTTAACTAAATGAACAATTGTTTGCGTTTAATTATTTATAATTAAATATATGCAAAACATAGTCCTGGATTCTATACGTTGTAGTTAGTATGGTGTGTCGGGCCCCACACAGAAGATCATACTATCGGTTACTCGTATTTAATCGAACAGTTGCTCACGACCTAGATGGACACGGACCAATCCATCGGTATAGTCGTTGTGTGAGAGAGAAAATAATCTGTCTTGATTATTTTATCACACTTGTACACTTGGAGTATTGAGCGGATCGTTGAGATTCATCGATTAGGATTGCCGGCGATAATCGATTCGAGTCTCAGTGTATTTTATTCTTAATCCCCGAAACTATTGCGGGTGTGTATATTCAATATAAGTGACTTTGATTTACCAAAGGAATTAACCGATTTAATTATTGGGTTAATTACCGGTTAAGTTGGGTCACTATATTTTATATATGACATGCCGTGAATACTTGACGGGAAAGTGTATCCCGGAAGGGTTGATAATATCCCCGAGATGAGTTCATAAGGAATTATTATGTAAACCCTGCAGGTGGATTCGTTCCGCATAATAATTAAGGTTGAATGGTACTAGTCTCGGATATAAGAGATGAATAAATTAATTAGCAATAAATTAATTTTATTCATGGATATTTCTATCTTAAATACACGGAATAAATAATACTACCGGAGAAATATTATTTGATATAATATGGTTTAATATTGGGAGTGCAATTAATTTTATATAGTGGAAAATAAAATTAATTAATAATAGTAAGGATTAATAGATTTAGGCTTGGGCTCAATTTAATCACTATTATTGGAAGCCCAATATTCCACCTCCTTAAGATCCCCTACGTAGCCTATAAAAGCACTACATGGTCTTCACAATTAGACAAGACAAGATAATCATACTTGATTAGTCTAGAGAGTTCGTGAAGGAAATCCATGGAGTTCGGTAGATCGTCGCCCACACGACGTCCGGGCTAGTGCAAGGAATACGTGGGAAGATCTCAAGGTCATCAAATTGAGTTCTACGTTTTTCCGAACAACGAGAACGAGGTAAATCGTAAAACCCTCTTTATGATTTTATCGTTTTAATTATCGTGAAAATATCATGAACAAGATCCAAGGGACGTACGAACCCGGGGACGAGGATCGACCTCGCGGTGGTGATCGAGGATCACCGGACCGCGGGAGGTCGAGAGATCCTCGCCGGGATCGAGAGGACGAACCCTCGGCTGGACGCCGAGGGTGGCGGTCGAGCCCTAGGGCTTCGACCGCCGGCGACGCAAGAAGGACCCCGGCTGGACGCCGGGGATGCGATCGAGCACGTGCTCGATCGCGTGGGCAGCGGGCTGGTGCCGCTGCTGCTCGCACGGCGAGCAGCCCCTCCTCCGCGTTCGGGCAGCGCTACGGGGCTGTTGCGATCAGCCCCACGAGCCCATGCGGGACTCGCTACGACGCGGGGCGTCAGCGGGATGCTTCGAGCATCCCCGTGGCTGGTCGCGTGGGTTCTCGGCGTGCCCAGCGGGCTGCCAAGGGCAGCCCTAGGCGGCTGCCAAGGACAGCCGCGAACCCTTGCGAGGGCTCGACCGAACAGCCCGGGTTCGCCCGTGGTTGAGGTTTTGGTTGAGTCCGGCTTCGTGGTGGTTCGTGGCGGGATGTTCCGGCAACCGGGAGTCGATTGGAATTGTTGTTCCGCAACTTCTACAATTCCGGATATTCGATCTCCGAAGGATTTCGGTCGGAATTAATTAGATAATTAATTTTAATTAATTTATTAATTCCGGGATATCGATTTCCAACAGAAATAAGGAAATAAAATAATTTAGGACTCTTTTACTTTCCAAATTAATTAGATTCCTAATCCATGAATATTTCCATAAAATAAAAATAATCAATTTAGGAATCCTAATCAATTCCAAATTGATTCTTTTCCTAATCCATGAGAGTTCCCAAAAATAGGAATACTCAAATAGGAAAAATCCGAACCAATTAGGAAAGTAAATCTTCGGACCGGGATAGCCCGGGGTGGGGATCCCCGGACCACCCTCGACCCACGCCTAGGAGGTGGCCGGCCACCATCGCCGGCGGCGCCTCCATGCATGGATCGATCGATCCTCATGGGATCGACCATGGGGATGGTCGATCCTTGTCCCGTTACCCTCACGATCATCTCCTTCGTCACGCGTCTTCTCCGGCGGTCGTTTCGGCATCGATCCAACGCAAAATAAATTTACAAAATCTAAATTACAATTCCGGTATCGATTCTATACATGAAATCGACCCTATACAATTTCCGGAAAAAAATAGAACGTAATAATAAATCCTAAATTCGGTCAACCCCCGAATTTTTACTATTACAAGCATTCACCACCAAAAACGAATCTCGACATGTCCGAGAGTTTAATTAAACCAACAATCACATGACAAAATAA
The DNA here is from genome assembly GCA_954870475.1 of Euphrasia confusa. Classification (NCBI taxonomy): domain Eukaryota; kingdom Viridiplantae; phylum Streptophyta; class Magnoliopsida; order Lamiales; family Orobanchaceae; genus Euphrasia; species Euphrasia confusa. Next base: position 46,861,699 of record OX940949.1, on the reverse strand, counting down.
TTAAACGAATAATCATCAAGCCATAATAGTCGGAACCCTGCAAGGTAGAACAATTTTATCGAAAATACCGCGAACGTAAACCACGCTCTGATACCAATTGTAGGAATTCGATATCCCGGGCTATTAAAATTTGCGGAAAATAATAACCCGATCAAAAACCTCGATTGCCGGAGAAATCACGAGTCCACGCGAGCCGGGGCTCGACCGAACGCGCCACGCACCCGGAGGCGCGCGAACGCCCAGCCGAGTCCCCACGAGGGACTCGCGATCGCTGCGGGCGATCGCTGGGTTGCTACGAGCAACCCCGCAGCGGATCCGTTGATCCGCTGCTACGCGACTAGGGCTCGCGTCCAGCGAGCCGCTGCGGGGAACCCGCAGCTCGCTACGAGCTGCTACGGGTCACGCCCCGTAGCCCTAGCGATCAGCCCCGTAGGGCTTGATCGATCCTCGGCGTCCAGCCGAGGATTCGCGCGATCGATCCCCATGAGGGATCCTCGAGTCGCCGGCGGTCCGGTGGTTCGACCACCACCGCCCGACTCGACCTTCATCCGGGGTTCGATCCTCGGATCTTCGTTCTACGGTATTCTCGATAAACCAAAACCGAATAAATCAAGGGCGTTTAGATTTTTACCTTTCGATTCGTTGTTCGGAGAAACGAAATCAAGATGACCTTTGAATCTTCCCACGTATTCCTTGCACTCCGTTCGAACGTCGGGTGGGCGACGATCTATCGAACTCCTATGGATCTCCTTCAACTCTCTAGACTAATCAAGTATGATTATCTTGTCTTGTCTATTATGAAGGCCATGTAGTGCTTTTATAGGCTACGTAGGGGATCTAAAGGAGGTGGAATATTGGGCTTCCAATATTGAAGATTAAATTGAGCCCACTGCCCAAGTCCATTAATCCTTATCAATATTAATTAATTTATTTTCCACTATATAAATTAATTTCACTCCCAATATTAAACCATATTATATCCAAATAATATTTCTCCGGTAGTATTATTTATTCCGTGTATTTAAGATATAAATATCCATGAATAAAATTTATTTATTGCTTAATAAATTTATTCATCTCTTTTATCCGAGACTAGTACCACTCAACCTTATTTATTATGCGGAATTAAATCCACTCGCGAGGTTTACATAATAAATCCTTATGAGCTCATCTCGGGGATATTATCAACCCTTCCGGGATACACTGTCCCGTCAAGAATTCACGGCATGCCATATATAAAATATAGTGACCCAACTTAACCGGTAATTGACCCAATAATTAAACCGGTCAATTCCTTTGGTAAATCAAAGTCACTTATATTAAATATACACACCCGCAATTGTATCGGGGATTAAGAATAAAATACACTGAGTCTCAAATCAATTATCGCCGAGCAAACCTAATTGATGAGTCTCAATCGATCCGCTCAATACACCAAGTGTACAAGTGTGATAAAATAATTAAGACAAATTATTTTCTCTCTCACACAACGACTATACCGATGGATTGGTCCGTGTCCATCTAGGTCGTGAGCATCTGTTTGATTAAATACGAGTAACCGATAGTATGATCTTCTGTGTGGGCCCGACACACCATACTAACTACAACGTATAGAATCCAGGACTATAATTTGCATAAATTTAATTAACAATAATTAAAAGCAAATGAATGTTCGTTATTAATAGGTAAATGAAAGTGTACAAGGAGTTCAGAATACTCAAATCTAGACATTAAGTATACTACTCCAACAGGTTCCTCTCATCCGGGCGGCTCCTCATCGCCGGGGGTGGAGTGAGAATGTTTATGTCTCGTTCGTAAAAAATCTGGAGGATCCGGGCAGGGGTTTGCCCCAGGAAGGTCCCCTCCTCGGGGTATTCTTCTACGATCTCAACCTTCTTCGGTGCTTGGAAAACTCCCTGGTGAGGTCTGTAGTTGGGCCTCTTCTTTCCACTTTGATGATATTTCGCCGTCGGAGGCGGCTCCGTCCAGTAATCAACGGTTGCCGGATTGGTCGACTTCTTTTCGACAGCGGGTTTTTCCTCCTTCTCGGGCTCTAATTCTCTCATCCGCTGGTCGTATATGTGTTTTTGAGCGATTTCCTCGCCCGCTCTCCTCCGGAAATCAGTGTACGACTTTGGATACTCCTTCATCATCGGTTTGAACAAACCGGAAGTGGCTCGCAAACCGCCCACCACGGCGTGCACCAAAATCTCATCGCTCACCCGATCTCCCTGTTTAGCGATCTGTTCCACTCGATCTATATAGCTTTCATCGGTTTCATCCTTCCCCTGCTTGACCCCCATCAGACGTTGGCGGCCCTCCGAGTATTTCACTTTGGAGGCAAAATAAGAGACGAACTCGTCCCCCAGCTCTTCGAAGCTATCGATCGACCTTGCCGGCAGGCTCGTGTACCAACGGTGAGCCATATCACCGAGGGTCAATGGGAAAAGACGGCACTTGGTTGCTTCGGTTGCTCCTCGCCCCACCATGTAGATGTTGTATTTGTTTAAGTGGACGTCGGGGTCGGAAGCTCCGTCGTATACGAAGGTCAGCAACGGGGCGATGTCGGGCTGTGGCCGGGCCCGCTCGATCCTCAGGCTGAGCGGTTCTGCGAGGGTGGATCTTCGTTTAGGGTCATTGTCCTGCTCGGCCAGCTTCCTTTCTACCTCCTCCAAACGTCTCGTGAGGCCGGGGTCGGCAATGGTAGTCCTCTGAGAGCTCGCCGCGGCTCGGTTTTGGTCAACCATCTGTCTTTTCTGAAGGACTGCTCGGACGGCCTCTTCTCGGGCCTCCGCTTCGAACTCCTCCCCTAGGCGGCGGGCGTTAGGGTTGATCTTCTCGGCGGCTGGCCTTTTATCCAGGAAACGGGACCGGGCCTCCAATCTTTGTATGGTTCGTTTGATTTCTTCGGGGGTATTAACTTGCCCAAGGTCCAGATCCGGCTCTTCGTCTACGGCGGGGGACATCAGCTTCTCGGCTTCTGTGATTTGTTCGTGGAGGATTCGCTGCCTCTCCCTGTGTTCGGCCTCTTCCGCGCGCAGGGTCTCTATCCACGCGAGTTGACGAGCGATCTCATCGGGGACTTCGGGCGGCGCGGTTTCTGGTCCGCTCTGCGACATGCACACCTTGCCGGCGCTTTTCGTCTGCTGGAGGGTTTCGCCCTCGGGGCTGGCGGCGGCGGTACCTGAAACACCAACGATATCCATGATTGAAAAGAGAGAAATCTGTCTGCTCAACGCTCGAGGATTCCCCCTCCTTCTAGCGCCACTTGTTAACGAGTGAAAAAAGCCGTACAGAAAAGGTTCTTTCTTCTTCGTAAACTCACGAGTGTATTTGAGGATTGAACTAACAGTAAATCCCTCTCTCTAAAAGGAAACAAAAACTTAAGCTGGAAAAGGAAATAACTCTATTTTTGGGGGCTGCCAGATCTGCCCTTTTTTGGTATGGGTACTAGTATATTTATAGGGATACAATTAGGGTTTTTTCCCTTTTTAACCTAATGGGCCTAATCTCCATAACATATGGGCTTTTTGTTTGGACCGGCCCAGATTTACGCCGCCTTTTGAGACGAGGAGACCTCGCGCTGCAGCTCGGATTCCGAGGCTTCGCCGGCTGGGGTTTTGCTCGGCTTGAATCAACTTTTCTGCTCCCAGCCGTTTTTATCCTCGGAGATCCACGAGTAATGTTATCTTCAAAGCTGGTCTCATCGGCCTCCCCGGAACGGTTAGGTTACCCTCGGCGGGCGACAGCTAGTCATGCTCGGCGGGAAGCTCCTTAAATTTCGGACCGTCCTCTTCCCTTAAAACCTCTGGGTTGCTCCCCGGGCAGGATGAAAATAGTGACATAACAACAACCAATGATGAATACTCAAGACTGGGTTGAAAGTATTCCTATGGTTTTGAAAACCATACCAGCCCTTGTAGGTCCAGAAGACATATATCTCTATTAGTCAGATACTTAGGTATTGTGATCATTGAGAGATATGAAGTCATGCTTTTGGAAAGTGATAAACCTTCGACCCATATCCAAACTTTGACGAGTGCAACTACTAAAAAAAAAAATGGCATGGTGCCATAAAATCCGAGATGATTTCAATGTCTGGTAATCAAGTTTGGAACTTGATAGATTTGCATCAAGGGGTTAGACACATTGAGTGCAAATAGATCTTCAAGATCAATGTAGACATGTATGGAAAACCTAGGGTTTTCAATGCAATTTTGGTGGCAAAAGTTTTTATATTCACGAGGTGGATTATGATAAATCTTTTTCACCAGTTGTTTTGATTTATTCATTCGGATTATCTTAGCCATTGCGACTCATCTTGATAATGAGTTATGGTAATATTTGATGTTAAAACTAACTTCTTGAATTGGATTCTAGAAGAGAATGTGTTTTGACACAGCCAAAGAGTTTTATCGATCCTAATAAGGCTGAGAAATTATGCAAGTTTATATTTCCATTTATGGAATAAAGCAAGCATATCTGAGTAGCAATCTTCAGTTCAATGAATCCAAACTGGGATTTGGATTTCACAGGAACTCGAAAGAGTCTTGTTTTACAATAAGATCAGTGGGAGTTACGTTGTATTCGTTGTGTTGTATGTCGATGACATACTCCTAATTGGAAACAAAGGTTCTATGCTTAATTCTGTTAAAGAATGGCTTGGAAATTGTTTTTCAATGAAGGATCTTGGAGAAGCACAGTACATATTGGGCATCAAGATCTGCCGGGACAAATCGAAAAGGATGTTTGGACTTAGTAAAGCGACCTATATTGATAAGATGCTTGATAAGTTCAGAATGAAAGACGCCAAAAAGGGTCTCATTCCAATGACTCATGGCACATCTCTCAGCAAGATGCAAGGCCCTACGAGACTTGATGAGCAAAAGAGGATGTAAAACATTCCTTATGCTTCTACAATAGGGTCTATAATATACACCATGATATGTACACGACTGGACGTATCTTATACTGTGAGCATGACGAGTCAGTTTCAAGGAAACCCAGGTGAGACGCATTAGACTGTGGCCCAGAATATTATTATGTACCTTAGATGGACTAAAGAATATTTTGTTGTCTTTGGAAGACAAAAGGAGTTGATATTAACAAGCTTTATGAATGCTAACTTCAAAACAGACTAAGATAAATTCCGATTTTAATCTGGTTATATATTTTGTCTAGATTGAGGTGAAATTTGTTGGAATTGTTCCATGCAATGCAATATAGCTGATTAAACTACAGAAGCTGAGTACAGTATTGCATTGGATGCAATAATGTTGGCAGTTAAGATTTGAAAGTTCTTTAATGAACTAGGTGGCGTAATTAATTCGGCCCATCCGATAGTTCTCTATTTATAGTAGGGCTATCGCGCAAGCCAATGAGCCTAGGAAGCACCACAAGTCTAAAACTGGTGCTCAGGAAGTTCCACATTATCTGGGAGATAGTTTTGTGGAGACTTCGAGATAATGAAGTTGCAACTTTTGGTAAGGTTGCAAACCCGTTTACTAAACCTCTCAAGCAGTTTAAGCTTGAGGCTTTCACGACTGCAATAGAGATCAGACATCTTAGAGATGTGTTGTGATTTCTATTACTTTATTAGATACTTTTAGAGATTTGGTAAACATTCACTTATATGTGTTACACATATTTCTTCATATAAATTTGGTTTAGTTTATATGAATTGTCCAAATAATTAAGTGATATCAATTGGGTTATGAGTTCGATTTACCGCATAATGAAGTCCCAATGGTTGAACTGATACACTTAAATCATATGGATGTTCCTAGTTCGTATAATCGAGTACGGACAAACCGATAATACAATGAACTAGATTGAAATGTGTACTATAGCGCCGCTTCATGGGCTAGTGATGTGGGACATCAAGTACAATTACATAGATATTAGCTGGGAGCTAATGATCGAACAGACCCGACTGGAATAGTATTTGAGATTTCGAGTCATAATACTATTTCATTGACTGTCGAGCAATTTCCTCTGACCTGAGTAGTCCAAAGTGATTCCATTGTGAAATGGTATACTTTGATACAAGTAAACACCTTTCGTAAAAGGAGGTTATAAAACTTGTTATTGGGTATATCAGGAAGCAAGTGGGAGAGTTTGGATTGACAAGATGGGATTGTCCTCAATTTATAATGGGATATATGTCTTACCGGCCACTTGGAGAGTCGAGACTGTGGAAAATACGTGGCCACGTCCAGATTTGTATCATGGTGATAAATCTGGTTTTACAGTATGTCTCAAAGTCCAAGAAATGTTTGAACCGATTGAGGATGACTCGAGTATTGCCTCAAGTTCAAACTTAGACATAAAGTGACAACAGGAAATTGGCAGCACACTGGCTCTGAAGGCCAAGTGGGAGATTGTTGGTATATGTCCTTCGATCCTACGTGTGCAATCGATAAAGTCATAAGGTCGTCTATGGATGTTAAATGATTATTCGATAATATTAATTGTTGGGAACAATGTAATATTGATCGATAAATCATACCTACAGGGTCACACACGGACTCGTAGATGATGTACAATGCTTGTTAATTATATTGATTTAGAATCAATATTTACGTGAATTTATATGCATGCATGGGATGCATTGCATGGCTTGCATGGATGCATGTCACATAGTGTGACATGGCATGCCACACAAGCAAGAGGGACCACATCTTATGCCATTGTCGCATAGTGATGTGTACATGACCTTTCACCTCCCCATTAACCACCCATTATGTGATATAATGGTGCATATTCAATATGGGGGTTACAAGGGAGTGATGGAGGTGGTAATGAAGGTGTTAAGTAGTGAAAATCTGATTTTCACAATGACTTGATAACCAATTTCGAAATTCACACAAAAGAGGGAAATGAGAGAGTGTTCTTGGAGAACCGACTCAAGCAAGCAAAGTGTTCGTCATCCGGGTTCGTGTGCAACACGTAGAGGCCGGGCCATTTGTGCGGCTTCAACATCCTGGCGATCCAAAATAGTGACGAGGTCATTCACAAGGTGAACATTTCGAGGCTGATCCATTGAGGTGGTTCAATCGACTCAACACCACCTCATTGACATCAACGAGGCACGCTTCACCAAATGTAAGTGTGCTCGAATCCTTATATATATATATATATATATATATATATTGGATGTATATATATAAATATGTGTCTATACATATATATGTGTGCACTAGATCTTATGTTCGTGTTTACACGTTTTACACGCTTCCGCACACACGAACGAGGTAATCATGCGCTTGGATCGGCATCGAAAATCTTCAATTTATTGACACACGAACGAAGGGCGATCACTTCGTTGATTTGTCGGTTGAATTTTTTTGGTAAAAACGTGGAAGAATTCTAAAAAATCTAAGAGAGAAATCTCAATCTTACGCAAATATAATTTTTATTCATTAAAGTTATAATGTGTAGCAAAACAATGTCTTCATAAGCCTTATATAGGCAAAACCTAAAAATAAAGAAAAAAGGAAATAACTTGAAAAATAAGTCACGAACAAAAAGGAAAACAAAACATAGAAGTCATCCGCCGCGAATTCGAATGTCTTGACTAATAGACAGGCCTTAGATCGCATCATGAGCTTTCCTGTCGACAAACAATGTTGTCTTTGGAGGAGGTGCTGGGCTTCTTGGTGGTGGCGGAGAACGATGCGGAGTTGGGGCGGTGCGGGGCTTCGTCATCGATCCTCGGAACAGACAAACCTTTTCTTGTTGATCAATATCAAACGAGTTTCAAGAAAAGAGTACAATTGCTCGGAAATGTAAAAAAAAATTTACTAAAAAAGAGTTTGGTGGATTGAAAATAATATCGAGTTGAGTGAAGATAAGTATAAATAATGTATCAAAGTTGGGTCAATAACACCTTTAAAGGCTTTGTTAAGGTATTAAGGTTGTCCAACTTATTTGTGAACCAATGTGGGATACTCTAACACTCCCCCTCACGAGTAAGCCGAAAATTCCATCAGAATTACAAGTGGCCAGGAACAAGAATTTCATCGGCAGGGGTGCCCACAGTCGGGAAATTACTCGTGGTCGGAAATTTCATCGGCAGGGGTGCCCACAGTCGGAAAATCCATCGACTGGGACCCCACATCGTGTTGGGTCTGCTCTGATACCATATCAAAGCTAGGCCAATAATACCTTAAAAGGTCTTGTTAAAGTATTAAGATTGTCTAATTTATATGTGAGCCCAAGATTCTTTATACAATTGATGTAGAACACTCTAATATAATGTAAAAATAATAATACAACTAATTTCTTTAGAAGTCCACACAATTCAAGTAATTCACGGTGGAGTTAATTAAAGAAGCATATGCTAGAAAGTTCTACAAAAACACTAGCTTTTTTAGGATTAATCGGGAGAATTTTGTTTCATGTACTTTATTGTACACACTACTCTACGTGTATAAATCATCCACTTTAAAATATTATTTCTATTATTTTCTAACATTATTCTATCCATACTCCATCATTATCTCCTCCAACGATATTCCATCATTACAATCGTCATGGCTACTGAAAGAAATAAAAAAAAATAGTAGACGTACGAATACAAATACATATTTCATAAAATAAAAAAAATAGTAGACGTACGAATACAAATACATATTTCATAAATTTATATGTGTAGTTTTAGAAAATATTGTATTTTTAATAAAAAAAAATAGTAGACGTACGAATACAAATACATATTTCATAAATTTATATGTGTAGTTTTAGAAAATATTGTATTTTTAATTAAGAAAATCACAGTAAAAATAAATTTTTATTTTTAATTATTTTCTTAAATGTAAATAATTAAATGGTATAAGTATTGATATAAGAAACTGAAAGTTGGAAATAAAACAAAAGTGTAAATATCAGTAAAGAAAGTTTATTGTTTCATTAAATTTTTCATAAATTAATACTTAGATAAATTAATAATATATTTAAATTAATAAAATATTAGTTTATTTTTTAAATTAATAAAAATACTCAATAAATTAATAATTTCTATAAATTAATAATAAAATTTTCACGGAAAATAATTTATAGAGATTTCACTATTACATTGAACATCCATTTATTGAACACTTGGTCCATTTATGAAATGGTCCAGGCCTGTAATTTGACTATAAGCCCAATATCTACAGAGTCCATTTATAGAGATTTCACTATTACATTGAACATCCATTTATTGAACACTTGGTCCATTTATGAAATGGTCCAGGCCTGTAATTTGACTATAAGCCCAATATCTACACAGTCCATTTATAATGCATGGGCCAAAAGCCCAATAGTGCGTGCACTCCCTGGTCCCAGAAGCCTCTTACCCTTTTTCTCGTATCCTCCCTCCGTCCAATTCCTCTCCAGTTGCGTGCGTTCCTTTTCTTACAATTGCTTTAGACTCCTCAGTTTTCTTATTCTCCTCGGAGCGAGAAAACTTCGTGTTAAAACTTCATCCTGAAGTTCAAAGTATTCAATCCCTCCACTTTTGTTTGATTGCAGATCTGAACCTTTTTTTTCTGATATTGTATAATGGATTTATTTATTCGTCACTGATCAATTGATTCTGTTTTTCCTGTAGAGGAACTGAGATTCAGCGGCGAATCATTGTATTCTAGAATACAGTAATCATGGTATGCGTTTTCTGATGATGATATATATATTTGCTGTATGTATATATTTGATGTATCTATTTTACCCTTTCCTCGTGAGTCCTGTTTTATTAATCCGTATTGCATCGACATTTCTGATATTTAGGGTTTGAGTGATTGTGCTTTTTATTCAACTAAGTGTTTTTGTTTGCTTTTGAAATTGTTGGTTTCAGTTGATGTACTATACTCAACCGATCCGAATATAATTTATCTCGACTTCTGCGTTGCAGTTTTACGATGGATATGCATACCACGGAACATCATTCGAGCAAACTTATCGGTGTTACCCCGCGTCTTTTATTGACAAGGTCCGGTGCCTTTCCCTTAGCATATTTATCTGATGACTATCGATTATGGGCTGTGATTTGATGCATACAATTTTTATTATATATAAGAAATGTCTCTCTATCGAGTTTAACGTAATTCTGATCTGTTCATAATTCTCAACCTTGCAGGCACAGATAGAAAACGGCGACAAAGGTATTCTCTCTCGTGCTACAAATGTAATCAGTATATGAATATTTTTCACATGTTATATCTAATTTTTGCTTTCTGTCCCCCTCACCCCACAGTTATCATGCCTCCTTCGGCTCTTGACCGCCTTGGTAGGTTTCTATAGGCTTCTGATATGCCCTGTTACATTGACGTTTTATTTGGGATTCTCACAACTATTTAACTTATTGTTTCATCTTGTTTTATAGCATCACTCCATATTGATTACCCTATGTTATTTGAGCTCCAAAATGATGCTGCCGGGCGTGTTTCTCATTGCGGAGTTCTTGAGTTCATTGCTGAGGAAGGCATGATCTATATGCCTTATTGGGTAGGTGCCGCTAAATATAATTTTATCTTTATGAGTTTCACTTTCAGGTGGAGACCCGCCATTTTAATTTCTGTAATATTTATGGTGTGTTTTAGATGATGGAGAATCTATTGTTACGAGAAGGTGACTTTGTGCGAGTGAAAAATGCAACTCTTCCAAAGGGTACTTTTGTTAAATTGCAGCCGCACACCAAGGACTTTTTGGATATTTCCAACCCAAAAGCTATGTGAGTGCATTTGATTTTCGGAATTTTGGGGTATTTGTAATGATGACTAGTCTAGTTTCCTTGTTGTTTTTAGAATCATTCCTTTGCAGTTGTTTACGACGCGGATTGCTACTTATGATTTTTTGCTAAAACGTCTAATGTACTTATCTGCTCTTAATTTTGTAAATATTTTTTCTTGACAGCCTAGAGACCACACTGAGGAACTTTTCTTGCTTGACCACAGGAGATAGCATCATGGTGGCTTATAATAATAAAAAATATTATATAGATATAGTCGAGTCAAAGCCTTCTAATGCCATAAGTATTATTGAAACTGATTGTGAAGTGGACTTTGCTCCTCCTCTTGATTACATTGAACCCGAGAAACCTACTCGGTCCCTTTCAACAGGCAAAGCACCAGCTCAAGGTGCAGCTTTTACTAGTTTCTTCCTGTTATTAGTCTTGGACTCTTAATAGTATTTAGCTACCCTATAAATCACCATATGTAGTGAGTCGGTGACTTTTCAATTTATTTAATTAATGTTATTATAGTTCCAGGGCTGTTTAGGAATCCAATATGATGATTATGACATATCTTTATGACATGTAGATAACTATTTCTTTTAACTAATGCGTGTTCTTTTGACATGCCTTTTTTCTGGCTCTATTGACCATTGGCCTAACTTCTTTTTCCATTTTTTGGTGGTTCATGCAGGTGAGGAACCACCAGCCGAGACTGAACCCAAATTTAATCCATTTACTGGTTCTGGGAGACGTTTGGATGGAAAACCTTTGAAGACAGGGTCTCTACCATTGACATCGTCTGCATCCCAGACCAAGAACACCAGTGAATCCAGTGGAGGAGGGCAAGCTACAGTATCAAGTTCTAGCTCACAAAGCAGAAATCGCCAGTCACAGGGAAAGCTAGTCTTTGGCTCAAATGCCAACCGCCCTCGGGAAACAGAAAAGGTGTCCTCTCTCTCTCTCTCTCTCTCTCTCTCTCTCTCTCTCTCTCTCTCTCTCTCTCTCTCTCTCTCTCTCTCTCTCTCTCTCTCTCTCTCTCTCTCTCTCTCTCTCTCTCTCCCAAAAAAAGTTTCAATCTTCCCACAAAATTTTATCACTCGTTCTCATAAACTCTTTCTATCAATAGTATACAAAATTTTCGATGTAAACATAAAAATACATTTATGATCAAGGTGTGTATCTGTTTTAAAAATTAACCACCACCACCTTGAATAAAGTTGCAGTTTATGAATATTAACATTTGTTAACTAGAAAGCCTTTATTATGAGTCTATTGCCTCCTAATGCCTTGTGTTTCTTATGCTTAAAATACAGGATACTTCTAAAGAGTCTTCGAAGCCGGAGCCTCCAAAGAGTGAAGAAGAGCCGAAATTCCAGGCTTTTTCTGGGAAGAAATACTCTTTAAAGGGTTGATTGTATATTTATCTGACTATAGCTCAAGTTTCTTATATATACGCTGCACTCTCTGGCTGAAACTAGTGGAACTATTTCAACCGTGACAGTCGAGCAGTCGTTTCTTTTTCCAAATTTGAAGATAAATTATTATTTGACTCTCTATATTAGTTCAAATTTAACTAGTTTCTTTTTTAATTCATGATCCAAGTCCAGTTTTTTTTTTGTCTGGATTAAAGAATTATAGCCATTATTCTTATCACAACTAGATGCCAGAAATGTACAACAAATAAAAAAAGATGCAAAAAGTGTTTTTACACACAAAAATAAAAAGAATCAAGTAATTCATTGCTTCTTTAGCCAAGCTTGATTAGAGATATTTTATCTCCGAAATATTTATTGCTACTTTTTATGCAATCTCCACATTATTTTGTATCTTCAGTTATGTTTTAGATATCATATTTCAAACATTGTTTTATTTTCTCTCATATCCAAGCAACTTTAGCTTCTCCACTGGATGTATATATATTATTATAAATTTCCAATTAATAATAATATTTGATAAAAAAATTGACATAAAAATAAAAAAAAATATTATTTATTCATTATTATTTATTACTTAGTTTAAAAAGTAACTTAGATTTGAAAATCATCAAAATTCATGGATATTATTAGTTATTACAATAATTATTCAAAACATAATATTGAACACACTCAATTTTTTTTAAAACTAAACAAGTAATTTGAAATATAATTTTGGCTAGCACCAAACTCTTCAAATTTGTTCCAGGAGGACTTTTTTTTTCAATTGAATATGTTTGGTCTTATCAAGTTCAAATCTAGTATGATTTTTTTGCTTCAAATCTAGTTTGAACAAGTACTTCAAACTCTAGTAACACGTAATTTAATTTCACAAAGCAGAGCAAGATTGATCTAAATAGAGTTTTTCACAATTCTATTATACATATCATGTTCATCTTCCCACAACTATATTGTGCAATATATTGCTAGCCTTCATAATTTTTTATAAGGCCGCCTACGTGTCTACCCACAATTATATTGTGCAATATATTTCAAGTCTTCATAATTTTTTATAAGGCCGTCTACATGATTTCTATCAATGTAGGTCTTATGTGTTCGATTACTTAAAGCTTGTCATTCTTCAAGTAAGAATGTAAGAGTGATTGTTGGTCAAGAGTAAAGACTAACAACTCATACTCTTGTTGGAACTCTTCAAAGTTCAACTCCAAAAGTGAATCCATGAAAAAGAAGATTTGAACATGTATTTTTTAATTGAGATGTCTTTTGTATTTTGATTGAAGATATTTAATGTTGGATGATCGATTTTCAGACGATTTATGCCACCAAATTTAATCAAAAGATAAGGTACACCACTTCTCTAGTGAAGATATCAAAATTATTCTCAATCACTTGGGCAGTTGGATTTCAAACAATTTAAGTATAATCAAAAGATAAGGTCCTCCACTTGTCGAGTGAGAATACTAAAATTATTGTCAATCTCGCTTTTTGTAGTCACACTTCAAGCAATTTATGCATCAAATTTAATCAAATATAATAATAATACACAATTTATTAATACAACACATTTTTATTATAAAACATAATTCAAACATACAACAACAATAAGAAAAGCAAACACACAAATCATCACATTGAAAATACTAATTAAGCATACATGTCGATACAATTAACTATCAATCATTCACTTTGTGAGCATGTTTAACATTTTTTGTTCAAAAGTATCATTTTTGTATAGTTTATTCTTTTGATTTCTGAACATTTGTTTACAATTGTGTAATCATCGTATAATTTGTTTGTATTATTTACTGGATTCATGGTGCAAGTATTTTAATGGATTATCAATTTATTTTAGTTCTGTATTTTTTTTAACAAATATGAATTTAATCTTTGTATCTTTTGAAAAATGGTAATGGAAATATCTAGATTTAAATCACAGTCTACTATTAATTTTAGTCTTTTGATTTACCATCATTTGTTTTCAAAATTATTTACTCATTGTATAATTTGTTTGCATTTTTTTCTTAATCAATGTCATTATTTCGAATGACTATCAATTTTTATACAACGTTTTTTACTTTTAATTTTGGATTTTTTTTAACATCTATGTTATATTCATATTTTTTTAATTTGTTTTTGTATCTCTCAATATTGTATAGTTTTATGCATAATTTTTTTGAACTTTTTTTGTTTGATTTGTTTTTTAAATGTTTTTTCATTTATGACGATGATACATTCTGATCATGTAAATTGTTGGCTATTTTTCTCCACATACAGTGTCTGTGACAGGGAGAATTTTCATTTTTGTCTAATAAAATTTGACCAATCTCGATTTGGTCTCACGTAAATACACATTTTCAATTTAGTTCTATGTAATTCAAAAAATAAGCTAATTTTGTACTTTTTTCCGTTGGAAAAATTCAGTTTTGATCGGTCAACTTCTTACGTTTCATTTAAAATTGGGGAACTCCGGCGACCGATAAGGCGATAACATATTTCAACTTCGAATTCGTTAAATACTTTTATTTAATTAAAAAAATAATAATTTCCATATCATATATTTCTAAATATTATTACTATGTTAGTTGGAGAATCAAATTCGTGAAATATTTTTATTTAATTAAAAATAAATAATATTTTCCACATCATATATTTCTAAATATTATGGAAGTTCAGGAATAGAACTCGCCAAAACGTTTCTTACCTACCCAACATTTCAAATTAGCCAAAGAGAACAACTATAAGAGTTTTTTCCTTTACAAAAAAATATACATGAATACAATTAAAATTTTCATAATTAATAAAATTATTTATAACAAATTTAAAACTATTATTCTATTTTATAAATTATTTATTGCTGATATTTTTTATATTTTTAGAATACTTAATATTGTTATGGATATAATTTAAATTGATATTTGAATTTAAGAATATTAATATATGTATATAATATTTGGTATAATATTATATGTATATAATATTTTTTTATAATTTATTCACTTCATATATTTTTTAATTATAATAAAATTGATATTTTTGATATTTTTTTAATATTGTTGAATAACTAATTATAAATTATATTAACATTTAGTTTTAAATAATATACATGATATTTATAATTTTTTGGTATTTAAAATAAATAATTATACCATATAAAAAATTATTGTTTCGAATTATATTTTATTTATTTTGAAACAATTTAATGAGTTGAATTGAACGAATCACAAATGAACTAAAATTAAGTTAAAAAAATAAATCTTAAATTGAGAATTATCTATATTTACAAGACTAAACAAATTTTTCTCTCTTATAAATGTTCTAACGATATTAATCTTGTTTTACAGTCTCCATGCACACTAAATAAATTTAATTATTAAATTGAAGCAAATTTAAAAATAATTCAAAATAATACAAATTGAAATGAGAAACTTCACAGTCTTTATTTATTTTTAATATTTTGATCAAAATATTAAATATGCTATAAGTGATCAATAAAACCCCCGATATCCAGGATAGCAATTCAATAATAATGTGAGGTTCCTCAAGTACCAAGTATGCCATCACTTGCGGTTCCCTCTGTCTACAGGGACATTTAAAGAGATTTCTTCATTGCTATTTGCATTACCCCCAATTACAGCATCACCTATGCTATTTGCATTACCCCCAATTACAGCAACATCAATAATTTCAACTCTCAGAGCATTCCCATCCAATATTGCAAAACCATGAAAACAAACCAAACACAACAAAAACCAAACTTTCATCATCTTAATTCAAAATAAAAATAAAAATTGATATATAGAAATAAAAGAGTATTGCTGACTGAGAAAAAAAGAATTATAATGAAGGATATTTATAGTCTCTTTGTATTTGCATTATAGCAAATTAGGTCAACTATTAGAACGTGCTTAGATTAATGAGTGCATTATAACAAATTAAGTCAACTGTGAGAATTAATAAGTGAATTAGTTTAATTCACATGCGACACATGCACTAGTTAAGTACTACTTATTTTTTATAACGAGGAGAGTTAATGATTAAATTAGTTTAATTCAATACCATGTGAAGTGTCGAGAAACTTCACATGTACCATGAGTCTAATTTAATTAGTTTGTGAATGAAGTTACCGTGATTGAAAGAAAAATGTTGTTCTTGGGATTTGTGTGGATCTCATTCATATCCAATAGAAGGATTTACGTATTTTACAACCATTAAAAGTAGCGGAAAATTAAATCATGTATAAACACGTCCCTATTTATGGATCTAGTGCGCATGTAGTAGTAAGAACAATTAATTGAGTTAATATATAATTGTATATCTTGTAATTCTTCTATGTAGTTAGCCCACGCGTAGATGGATAGCCGATGGTTATTAGCTTGAATATTGGGATAGTCACCTGAGTTTGAATCCTCCTGAAAATTTGATATTCTATTATCAAATCAATTATTTTTAATATATCAATTAAAATGAATGTTTCTGAAGAACATATACTCCGGTTTAAAATATTATATTGACTGTTCTGAAAGAATATTTTATGAATAAAATAGCATAATATATATATTGCTTAAAGAGCAATGTAATATCATTAAAAGATTATTAAATTTGATAAATATTCTTGAAGAATATTTGATTTGATTATTCGTCAATAAAGTTTGAATGACACAAGTATTTTGATCCCCGAAGGATTATTGATAAATGTACTGTATCCCCGAAGGATCATGGTAAAGATACTGTTATGCAAATTATGACATATTAAGAGTGGGCTCCGAAAGAGCTTTACTTATTATCCCCACGAGTACTACAAATGTACTTAAAATGAAAATGATGCATATCATGATTATTATTGTGTGCATGAAATGTGTTATTTTCCATCTGCGAATTAATTTGAAATATGCAACTTATATTCATATCACAACTAAAGTTTATTTTTATGAACGTGCATAATATCTCGAGTCTACGATCCAGAAGATCGGTTTATAGTAATTACGCTGATTTGCATATTTAACGTAGATCATTTCCCGGCATTAGGGGAGATAAGAATATAAAGATATAAATGCCGAGAAATTTCATTGAATAAAAAAGATCTTCAATTCTAGATCCACGCACCAATCAATTGAACTTGAAGTTCATGAAAATAAGTGACTTGCAATATCCAGCAAGTAATCTGCCAAATTCATTTACATATTAAAGAAGGTGTGACAAAATTACATATATTGTGCGAAAATGAACTATAAGAGTTCAAATACCAAAGAGATCAACTCAAATGTTGATTCTAATATACGCCTGAAGCGTAATAAATCGATCTCAAGATATAGAATAAATCCGCGGAAATACAAAAAAATTAAGTCACCCTCAAAATCTCCTGAAGAGAGTTAGATGAAAAATCCCATTGAAAAAGCATGTGCACATGATAATAGAAAATCGTGGGATTGCGGAACAACCAAATTAAATATTTTGGGAAATGATTAAAGATTTGGTTGATTTATTGAATTGTCATCAACATGCAAAAAGTCGTCAACGACATATTTGCCTCAAGAGTTGCTTTAGAAAAACTGAATCCAAAACTTATCAATAATAGTGTGCCGACAGCACTCAAAAATAGAAACGGGCAATTGAGGCTGAGCATGACTCGCTAAATAAAGATATATATTTTGACTCTATATTATACAACTCAAAATATTATCCCAGAAGGATATATGTGGGTGTTCGTACGAAAAACGAGTAATGATGTGGTGAGATATAAAAGTGAGATTAGTTGCTTAAGAGTTTTCGCAGAAACTCAATGTTAATCAAATATTTTGAAAAATGACATTAAGTTCCGCTACTTAATATTTATGACAGCAACAACGATAGATATATGAATCGAATGTATGATCTGACAATGTAAAAGTCATTGGAAAGATACATACATGAAAATCCTTGATGGATTTTAAAATTCCTGATATGAAAGGAAATAAAAATCAGAACATGTAAAATATCATATTACATGTCATTATGGAAAAAAATGATATTAAATACAAGGTCCCGAAGACCAGTGATTGTACTCTTTTTCCCTCTACTAAGTTTTTCCCACATGGTTTTCTCAGTTAAAGGTTTTTAACGAGACAATCACCACAATATAAATTTGAATGTCATGTACTCTTTTCCTCGAGTATTTTTTCCTACAGGATTTTATAACGAAGTTTTTAACGAGACATGTACATCACTCGATAATAATTAATGAGGACATCAGAATGTTCCATATGAGTTTGTTTTCGAGATAAACTAAGATATTGAACCTGAAGTTCAAATGATTGCGAATTGAATTTCACATTACTGTTCATTTGTCAAGAAATATATATTGAACACTAGACGCATCTAAATATACTCCAGAAGAGTTACCGGCCGATTATAGCAATTGCGAATGCTCTAGTCAATAGATGTCTGGTAAAGGCATGTTCCAGAAGGGCGGAAAATATACAATAATACAAATGAATGTGAAACTCGACAATTCGAAGGTTGTGTCCTGAAGACCAAAATGTATATTTGAATAACTAAGTTTTCCCTATATGGTTTTATTAGATACAAGTTTTAATGAGACTGATTGGTCACCAATAACTACTTTGAAGAAGTCAAAGATCTTCGGTGATTACAATCAGGGGGAGCAAGCTGTACTCTTTTTCCTTCGCTTAGGTTTTGTCCCACTGGGTTTTCCTGACAAAGTTTTAACGAGGCATCAATCTTGTAAATAGTTATTCAAGGGGGAGTGTTATGAATATTATTAATTAGTGAATGACTAGTTTACCCTTTCTTGATGAAAAAGACAGAAACCCTACTTTGTATCTTATATAAAGGGGTCTCCTTATATGAATGAAATAACAATTCTATTCTCTTCTCATATTGTCCCTTTTCTACTATATTAATCTCTCAATTCTCATGAGTTTATAACATTAATAAATTATTTCGCATGATTAGCATTAAAAACAACAAAAAAATATAATTAATTTAATTTACTATATAATTAATGGATTAAATAATTATGGACACTATTATTTTTTTGATTTTTTCAACATTTTAAGTAAATGAACCATCTCGACTGGACCATATATAATTCTAACCCAAATTTATCCGACTCTCTCTCATTTAAGTAATTTGTCCCACTTCATTTTCTCCATCTCCATCTCCATCTTTCTTCTCTCCACAAAGCCCCAAACCAACCAACCCAGAAAATAATCAGACTGTGAAAACGACAAAGTCAAGTAGCTTTACGCAAGCAATCCAGTGATAAAGCAGGAAGCAAGGTCCTTGCCATTCGATGGTACCTATAATTACAAAGTCAACGTTTTCTATAATTACACTCGCAATTTTCAGATTTCTTTTACTAATGGAGAAGAGTGGTTGTGATTGACCATGGTCCATGAATTTGGGTTATCCGACTGCACATGATTCTAACCCAAATTCAACAGCAATCATACAATTACATGTGTTCTTTGGGAGCCATATTGACATACCATTTAGAAACTATTTCATCTAACAGCCCGAACTGTTAGAGAAGTTAGACAACTAGACATTTATAGTGGACCGAATATATTCTTCAATACTCTCCTCACTTGTGGGCCGATTTGAACTTCAGGGGAATGCCCAAAAAATGGATAATTAATTCGAGTGGAACCGCTCATGACGGGAGTCGAACCCAACACCCACCACAAGGCTAGGCTCTAATACAATGTTAGAAACCGCTTCATCTAAAAGTTGTTCGAGCAAGTCCGATAATCGAGCTTGCCCCAAAACCAAACAAATATTCGCTCACACTAATGTTCTCATCCTCGAGAGAAACACAGTTATATATATACTAGTGGCGATCGTCTTGCCGTGCAAGACGAAAGCCCATATGAATTGTTAAGCCTACTATGTGAAATATATGTTTCAAATCTTCATTTCTTATAGATAATATGAACTCGTTCCACATCTGAGAAAACTTGGCAATGTTTATTCTTTCCACCGTATCATCCTGCCATGACATTTCAATATTCACGATAAAATCAAAATTAATGAAAATCTCACTCTGAAAGTTTGACAATATATTTCGGTGAACAAAATGATTGTGAGACGACCATTTACTAACCTGTTCATGTTGCTGGATTTCTTATTTGGAGTATGGTACAAGAAGTCTACTGCAAGACGAAAGCCCATATGAATTGTTAAGCCTACTATGTGAAATATATGTTTCAAAATATTCAGGAAAAACCAAAAGTGTTAGTGTTCAAAATATAAGATACAACAGGTTAATAGATACAACTGTGATGAATATAACACTATAACGTCTCACGGACCTATCAAATCTTCATTTCTTATAGATAATATGAACTCGTTCCACATTTGAGAAAACTTGGCAATGTTTATTCTTTCCACCGTATCATCCTGCCATGACATTTCAATATTCACGATAAAATCAAAATTAATGAAAATCTCACTCTGAAAGTTTGACAATATATTCGGTGAACAAAATGATTGTGAGACGACCATTTACTAACATGTTCATGTTGCTGGATTTCTTCTTTGGAGTATGGTACAAGACGTCTACTGAAAGCTGATGGGACAAATTCGAATCTTGCCCTCGAGTCCTCAACATACCAAGTGTTCGTATCTGGATTTGTTAATGTTACAGAAAAAGATCAAGGAGTCAGAAAATTACTACTATATTATGAACAAGATGGTTTATGAATATATCTGAAAATGTGATGAGAATGAGAAAAATCACGAACCTCTACAAGATGCCTGAATGCTCTATAAATTCCACCAACAAAAGTGGCAAAGATAGGATACCATATTAGTGTATTCATGAAATAGACTTTGAATGAATAAATCATTTTCATGAGTTGTCAAAATACGATCACAGCCTGTTACATAGATAATGATAGTTTAGGAAACCATGTAAGTGAGAGATCATTTATTCAAATAGAAACAGATATAGCATATATACAGCAAAATCTCTTTACTAAAAAAAAAGTACCTTAAGGACCAATATAAAAAAATCCACATTCTGTCAAAACTCGTATAAAGGATGAAAAACACGATCACAAAACTACGTCCTACGCACATTCTAGAATTCACAGCAGCAGCAGCTTCAGCTTCTTATCAGAAGAATCTTAAAAGGCTCATAACATGAACGACGAGTATGCACAAAAAGAGAGGTAATGACAGTGCCTACCTTGTTTGTTGGCTTTATGACATCTGAATGCACAAAAAAGTCAGCTTTCCGATCCAACGACCAACCCAACTTCATACATTTATCAGTCTTGAGAGAAGAGCAAAATGAAAGAAGAAAAATAGACAGATTGTAAATGTTGGTTTTGGCGACAACGTATCTTGTGTTGTGTTTGTTGTTTTTGATTTCAGGATTGAAAGCTAAGATCAAGCAGCTATAGTTAGAGTCGCAAATGTTAAAGACGTAAATCGGCGACTGGGCGACTCCATACCATAAAACCGGCGACTGGGCGACTGGAGTCGCTGGTTGTGATATGCCACAAAACCGGCGACTGGGCGACTGGGAGACTGATGCCCACAAAACCGGCGACTGGGCGACTGGGAGACTGATGCCCACAAAACTGGCGACTGAGCGACTGGGAGACTGATGCCCACAAAACCGGCGACTGGGAGACTGATGCTCATAAACTCGGCGACTTGGCGACTGGAGTCGCTGGATAAGATCTTGCTCCAAAACCGGCGACTGGGCGACTGTCCAAGATCCAGCGTACGGCGACTGTGACTTCTTACTTTGAGTTCGTCTTTGTATTTCAACCTCAATGACTTCGACGACCATGAAGACGATGAAAATCCGAGACTTCAACACTTAGTGTTTTTCACAAGAAACTGAAGATGAAGATTTGCGATCGATGGAGTCAAGAATTCAAATTGAAGTTGAAATTGAATTTGAAGAAATTGAAGATTCAAGATTCGAAGATTCAAGAATCAAAGATTCAAGATTCCAAGATTCAAGAATCCAAAAGTACCAGAAGTGATGTCATCCATGGAGAAGTGACATCAGCCAAGCATGTGATCAATCAAAATGTGCCACGTCATCATCTCACATGTGCGGGCTGCCTATATATATCCATGGATTTCCGTTTCATCACTTGACGATTTTGAGAGAACGAAATCTGATTTTTAGAATCGTATCCTACAGCTTAGAGCTGTGAGTTTGTGTAGTGTGTTTGCGCTGTACGCCAAGATTAGAGTTAGGAGATTTAACTCTAGGTGCACTAGTGCTAGGTTACTAGTAAGTGGGAGTGTTGCGACACTCGGGAAACTTCTTGTAATCACTTTGCCTACCCTACTCCTTGTAATAGTTTCGTTTTGTTTTCAATGAAATGAAATATATTACATAAACTTTGTCTTCACATACTTTGTCTTCACTTTGTGTGATTGATCAACTGAAGCTGTTGACGTTCTAAGTTTAAGACCAATTTCACGAAAAATTGGTATTCTACGCTGAAGACGTAATTTCATTTGGTATCAGAGCGGGACGTCATACGTATACGACGTGATCCGTTACTTGACTCCATATTTTCCGCTACAATGGAGTCTCCAATGTTTGTCCAGAAACCGATAATGCTCACACATCAGAATTATTCTAACTGGAAGGCCAAAGTTTCAGCTAGAATTAAGGGCTATGACTCTAGATCATGGATGGCTGTGCTAGAAGGATGGGAACGTCCTTATACCGAAGACGCTGAAGGTATGAGAACTCCGAAACCGGAACGTAGTTGGACAAGAGAGGAACATGACTTGTCTACGGCCAACAGCAAAGCTCTACTAATTATATGTGAATGGCTGGACCTTAGTATGTATCAGCTGGTCAAAAATTGCACATCTGCCAGAGATGCATGGGAAACTTTACAAAGAACGTGTGAGGGAAGTCATGCAGTTAAGCGATCGAAAATCCGAACTATCACTGCCCAATTTCATCAACTACGAATGAGGGAAGATGAAGACATAAATGACTACTTGGACAAAATCATGAGATATGTCAACGAGGCGCTCGAACTTGGAGAAATCTTTCCTGCTCCCATGATCTATGAGAAGGTCCTATCAAGTGTAAGCACCAGATTCGAAAGCAAGGTGCTAACTATCGAAGCTCGCAACGACGAGAATCAAAACTGGGATTATGCTGACTTGATGGCTGATTTGAGAAATTATGACTTGACTCTCAAAGTTAGAAGTAACCCAGATATGTCACTTGTCTACGAACCGATGACTGCTCTCAAGATTTCTGAGAAAGGGAAGAGTTCAAGAAGCTCGAACTCTCGAAAAACTCATGTGAAAAATGAGAAAACTGAAAGTAGTTTTTCTGCTGATCTGGGTGAATCTGATGATGAGGAGGCTGAGGATATTGAGAGACTGATGAACTCTAATAATCCAGACAAACTTGCTGCACTGACTGAAATAGTCACTTATCTTGTGAAACAAGAATTTAAGAGAAAGAACCGTGCCCGAAATTTTCGAAAATTTCAGAAATATTCTAACTCATACCCGAACACTCCTGACAACCGAAATCAGGGATCGTCGTCAGACAAAAAGTTCAAAGGGACAAAACTTTCACCATACTCCTCTACTAACAAGGATGTCTCTAAAATGCAATGCTATGAGTGTAAGGGATATGGACACATAAAAAATGAATGCCCAAACTTGCATCGTAAGAAAAAGCTACCAGTTAGCTATGTTGTGATTGATGATGAGGAGGTGTTTTCTGAGAACGACGAGTCTGAAACTGATGACGAGGAAGACAACGCTCTAGTTGTTACTTTTGGTGAAGACTTTGATTTGGCAAACTTCGAAGTTGAAAACTTTGAACTTGATACTTTCCTGAAAGACACTGCTACAGCAGACAACATATTTCGTATGGCCTCAGCGAATCGGGATTGCTGTGATGATGATATTTTCTCGGATGATGAATCTGTGTCTGAAACTGAAGAGACTGAAATGACACTTAAAGTTTCACAAACTGAAGATGCTTGTATCGAGCTACTCACTCTGAAAGAGAGTCACTCTAAACTCGAAAATTTGTATGACACAGCTATCACTGAAAATAGCACACTTGAAGTGTCACTGAAGTTTTTGAAAGAATCTGTTGATGAACTTTCTGAAGCGAACCATAAACTGTCTGACGAGGTTGTAGAGATGAGAGGATTGGTTGAGAAGACAGACTCCGATAGTCTGAAAGTTAAAAATTCTCTAAAAATTCTGAGAACTAAATTTGATGATCTTTTCGAAGAAAAGCACAAATTCTTCAAGGAAGTAGTTGAACTAAGAGACTCATGTGAGAAGTTGAGCACTGAGAACTCAAAACTGAAAACTACCTTGAAAAAGGAAACGGCTGAAGTTAAGAAACTTCAAACTCTCTTTAAGAATTCTGATGCTGAAAATGATGAGCTGAAGACATCATTGTTGAAAGCTCAAACTGACCTTGCCATGACTGACAAGGAACGCTATGTCTTAAAAGAAAAACTTCATATGACTGATGAACTGTTGAGAAAGATGAACACGAACTCTTCGGTTTTCGACAATGCTGCCTCATATATGAATCATAACCGTTATGGACTTGGATTTCAAAAAGTGTTTGAATCTATATATTCTACATCCGAAAAGAAGGACGTGACTTTCGTCAAAGGCTCAAATGATCAGACAAAGGATAAAAGTGAGGATGATGCTGAATCGTCAAAACGAAAGGAAATTGCTGAAGGAAAGAAAGTCGTTGTGTCTTCAGTTTCTGAGACTCAAAAGTTGAACTCGACTGCTTGCGCTAAATCCAAGACTTATCATTTTCCAAATAATATTGTGAAACATCCTCGAGGGATATTACCATATGAAGCAACCTTACTTAAGAAACTCGACAAATCCATCAGCTCTAGATCAAATGTGAAAAATTCTCAGACTATGTCTAGCATGATAAAACCCTCTGGGAAGAGAGAGATTCGACAAAGGCGTGAATATGTCTGTCATTACTGTAACATGCCAGGACACATAAGACCTTTTTGTTATAAGCTGATAAATGACATAAATCTGTTGGAAATCGATATCCCGGGCTATTAAAATTTATGCGGAACCGATAGCCCGACCGAAATCCTTCATCGCCGGAGATTGGATCCCCGACTCATCCGCAAGAGTCCGACCTTTGGAGACTACGCGCCCGAAGACACGCAGCCCGCCCCCAGCCGATTTTCTCCCGCGAGTCGGATCCATGAACGCGAACCACCGTACGACGGAACCGGGCCCGACGAGAGCTCCACCGCGGACAAGCCGCGGCAAAACCCTAGCCGAGCCCCCGCCGCGAGGGGCTCGCGATCGCGCACTTGCGATCGCTGGGGCTGCCCAGCAGCCCCCGGTGGTGAGTCCGGCGACTCACCACCGCCGCCGGAGGAGGGCGGTCAGCCCCCAGCTGACCCGCCGCGGCTCCAGCCGCGGCTTTCCCCGCGATCGACCTCACGGTCGATCGCATGCCCCGGCTCCAGCCGGGGCTCCTCCGTCGCGCCTGGCCGCCGGTCGAGGTGGCTGGGGAAACCAGCTGCCGTGGCACCAGCCCACGGCGGTCTCCCCGCGATCGACTCAAGGTCGATCGCTCGCCCCGGCTCCAGCCGGGGCTCCCTCGTCCGCACGCCGCGATCGAACCCTAGGGTTCGATCGCCCCCTCGGCTCCAAGCCGAGGGTTCTCTCGATCTTCGCCGGGGATCTCGAATCCCCGTCCCCGAAGTTCGTACGTCTATCCGGATCGTGTGTTCATGTATACGCTACGATCAATTCACACGAAATCATAAAAGAGGGTTTATGATTTTTACCTTTGATTCGTTGTGCGGAGAAACGAAATCAAACACCTTTGATGACCTTGCGATCTTCCCACGTATTCCTTGCACCTCGTTCGAACGTCGTGTGGGCGACGATCTATCGAACTCCTATGGATCTTCCTCACTCTCAAGACTTTATGATTGGCGTAGGTCAATTAATTGTGTTATGAAAAGTGAAGACCATGTAGTGCTTATATAGGCTACGTAGGGGATCATAAGGAGAATAAATATTGGGCTTCTAAATATTGAAGATTAAATTGGGTCCAACCCAAATCCATTAATCCTTATCAATATTAAATTTTATTTATTTTCCACTATATAAATAAAATTGCACTCCCAATATTATTCCATATTATATCAAATAATATTTCTCCGGTAGTATTATATATTCCGTGTATTTAAGATTTAAATATCCATGAATAAATTTATTTATTGCTCAATAAATATTATTCATCTCTTATATCCGAGACTAGTACCATTCAACCTTAATTATTATGCGGATTAAATCCACCTGCAGGGTTTACATAATAATTCCTTATGAACTCATCTCGGGGATATTATCAACCCTTACGGGATACACTTTCCCGTCAAGTATTCACGGCATGCCATATATAAAATATAGTGACCCAACTTAACCGGTAATTAACCCAATAATTAAATCGGTTAATTCCTTTGGTAAATCAAAGTCACTTATATTAAATATACACACCCGCAATAATATCGGGGATTAAGAATAAAATACACTGAGACTCGAATCGATTATCGCCGGCAATCCTAATCGATGAATCTCAAGCTGATCCGCCCAATACACCAAGTGTACAAGTGTGATAAAATAATTAAGATAAATTATTTTCTCTCTCACACAACGACTATACCGATGGATTAGTTCGTGTCCATCTAGGTCGTGAGCAACTGTTCGATTAAATACGAGTAACCGATAGTATGATCTTCTGTGCGCCCATGCAACACCATACTAACTACAACGTATAAAATCCAGAACCATATTTTGCATAATTAATTAAATGCAAATAATTGTTCATTAATTAAATAGGTTAAATGCTATGACAGGGAGTTTACCGATACTTAAATCTAGACATTAAGTACACAACTCCAACAATCTCCCACTTGTACTAAGGTCTAGTCATTTCCTCCAAACTCCCGACTCCCATACTCATCACGTGCTTAAGTTATACTTCCCAGAAGTATCATGTGAATGAGCAATCTAGGTTGCCGCTCTGAAGTTATCTTGGTGACTACTGCGTCGTCTCTCTGACGATGATTCGTATCAGGTGGTACTTGCTCTATGTGTTATCATCATCTTTTGAACTTATGACTTCTTCCAGTTTACCATGCACCGCTATGTACATAGCCTTTGGTGAACCAAGAGTCATATCCAAGTTCAGAGGTCATTCCGGAACCTAACCAAAACTTCCGCTGCCTCTGAGGCTGCTATTCGGTTTCTTAGGTTCCACCTCTTCTAAAAGTGAACACATAGCCTGATATCGACTTACACTGGTCCTTTCTCTGATTTTTATCTGAGAAAGCGTAATCTAAGAAGATTTCGTATTGCCAGTAATCCTGTACTTCCAAGTACTTTTACAGCATTCGAATATTTCTTATCCAGATTACTTTGATATCCTCCCACTACGCTAACCGCATAGTTGATATCAGGTTCTTGTTTTATAACACCGTATTTACAAAGCTCTCCACACTCGAAGTGTAGGTAACTGCTTTGTCTATATCCATCTCCTTTATGTGTTCGAGACACATACCTTTAGACAGATGTATTCCGCTCTAGTAAGGCAATAACCTTTCTCAGAATTTTGCATGTTTAAAACAAACCATAATCGTATAAGATATCTTAAGAGAAATACAAGTGTTCTTATCTAGAGATCGAAAGATTTCTAAGAACATTGATCCAACTTCATCTTAATCTTATATCTCGATTTACTTAGACAACCTCTATTTTATGTCTGACAACACTTTTACATTGTTGCCAACGATAAAGTGTTATCTACACAAAATTCCGAGAAACACCACCTTGTTTCCATTACGTTTCTAATATACCTTTTATTGTCTATGCCTTTTGATGAATCCATATAATGGACTATCTCATCAATTCGCAAGTTCCACAATTTCCAGCTTTGTGATAATCCATAGATTGATTCACTAAGCTTGTACCTCTAAATGGTCTTGCCTTTTAACAATATCATTGCTTTCCAAATAGGCACATTTAGATTAGTACTGCCCCTTATGCAGAACTAGGGATCGATTTCATGTCTACTAGATCCAGAGTTTAAAACTCCTCCAGTCTTATGAATATCTCCGGTTGCTTAACAACCTCCCACTGCAATGGCGTTCCGGTGTATAACAGTAATAACATTAGGTGCAGTTAGTGGTGTACTACTACTCGGTTAGGCTGGTTCTCAGTCTACTCTTTTCTCGTTTTAAAGTACCTTGTTCGTTAGGGCATTTGCAGTTCATCTAATAGTCTTCTAACCGGGTGAAGACACCCTTCTGGTTTGTAGTACTATTGAACATACAATTACTTGTTCTTCCAGGATATTCTACAACTACATCGAATGTGTTGTTGTATCCAGAATTATCCACAGAACACAGGTAGTTCCGAACAAACTTGTTCTTTTACTATTAGAATCCCATTTCTTATTCCTGACACACCATGTCTACACATCAGTGTATGGTGCAGTCGTTTGAGACTTAATCTCAACCTTTGATTTATGCTATGTGTTTTTTAGATAGGTGATAGCCTCCGCGAACAAGTCGCAGGCTTTCAATGGATATACTTTGAGGATTCCCCATAATGGTTTTTATGGCACAACAAGTAGTCTAATCCATTTTCGAGTATTCTTGAAAGAATGACTCGTACTTTCTCCAATCACACATACCGCATTAATCATTAATCATTTTCTATACTTGTCCGAATTCCATCCTTTACCCAGAAAGGTTGATTTAGTTGTATCACCTTTCAAGATCGATTCTTAGGTCGGGAGGTCCATTCCTCCAACTATAACTGATCAAATCAATTTCGACCTTCTGAATCCCTTTTGAATAGATACTACCAAGTTCAAGAATTCACAAGTATAATGATCGATAAAGAAATACATCCAATAAGTAAAATAGGTTATAACGGTTTGTTGCATCGTGGTAGACTAAGGATTCATATATTGCTATCTAATGTACCATAATAGATATCGCCATTATTTCTTGTCTAAATCATCAAGTGATTAAAGAAATAAAATATCCATTAATAATAGAAATCCAGAACGAAAGTTCTTTCTAAAATAAAAAGTACAAAGCAATAAACTTGAAATGAAATCCTATAACTATCAAACAGATAGATAAATGTCTTCCACTGCAACCGCTGCTTCCTCAACAGCTTCGCCCATGTGGACTCGAATTTTTCTTCTCTAAGTCGCTGGGTTTTCTGGAACCCCTGCATTTAGAATGCACATACCGTCAGTGGTCCCATATCTACACACCAGAATTCTGGTAGATAATACCGCTGACTATGTTTTACGACTAAAGAAAAATTCGTACCTTTGAGAGGATAAGATGTAGACCCCCAGTACTCAGACTGTTTCCCTTGGGGATGTTTGCCCGAAGGCTTCTTTATCCCACCCTTTGGTCCAAGTCCTTTAGGACCACCGGACCTCCTTGTCTTCTTCTCCTTTCCTTTGCCTTTAGGTTCGAAACCTTTGGCTTTGACTATAAGAGCTCGCGATTGTTTCAACTCGTCTAAAAGATCCATCATCTCAAAAACATGATCAAGTGTTTCATCGAAGTAACAGATCTTTATGAGTATCCTCATCGCCTCTTTTCTAGCGTTCTCATCATGTCCAAACAGCAACTTGAGTTTGAGCATGACATCATGATTAGCGGCTAATGCACGAGCACTACCCCACTTTTCAAAGTCAAAAATCTCCTCCTCAGTTGAGTTAATGGTGAGTCCAGGAGGACAAGTTTCACTGAGTACATCTTTGTACTCCTTTGCAGTCTGAGCAATGTCTAACGCTTCTTTCCATTCAATACAGTATGGAACCAGTGCGTTAATTTCCTCAAGTATCAACAAAAGTGGATTCATAGCAATTCTCTAAACCTATAAGCACATTTAAACAAACAATTAATTTAATATCCGACGTTATCTCCCTGGAATAACATCATTAAATTACTAATCACATCTAAAATCCCATCAGGTAAGGCAAGCCACGTGGTGTGGACGTTTACCCACCCAAATGATTTAGCAATTAAATTTTCTTTGGTCATACATCGCTTATAGCGGAACCTCGTGGGGAGGAATACTATAAGGCGTATCTAAGTGTAAACCATTACTCAGTACCAAAGTAAATTACTTGGAATAGCTACATCACCGCAAGCCACGTGGTGTGGACGTTTACGATAACTTCACAACTCTTCATAATTACTTACAACTGTCTACATCAATTAATCCAAAATCCGTCAGCATAGCAAGCCACGTGGTGTGGACGTTTACTACACTAAGAGACTTTTATAATTGACTCCCAATTACTTGATCCATTTAATCTCGTAAATCAAGACGTGGAGAATCATAAGTGAAACTCGAAGTTTCTAACCAGTGATTCGCCATGCGAGCGACCCTATCTCTCATAAATGAGGGAGCCGAGCAGACAAGCGACCCATCTATCAAAGAATGGCACGGAAGTCTCTAATTTGTGTCCTCTACATGACCAAGTGGCTCTGGCTCCATTCCACTCCCCGGGGTGAGAATGAGTCGACTTGAAGTCAGTTTCAGAAAGACAAATTAGGCATTGTTTGATAAATTTGATCAATGTTTCTTGTAAAAGGAATTACAAGAATTCTCCTCCAATGACTCGTCTATACGAACTTCGAAAGTCCATAAGAGTCACCAAGAGAACAGCAATGGAGACCATGGGAATGTTTCCATCCCCTCTCCCACTTAGCTTTTTATAATAAAGGGATACGCTATCTAATGCATAATTAAACACATAAGCATGCATGAAAACAATAAAGCACATAGCACATAGTCAAAAAATAATGCTAGAGAAATTATTTTTCCCCGACTATCATGGCTTTATCTTCATATGCATCTTCTAGTCTTCAGTCTTCGTTTCTTGAATGCTCCATGTGACGAGAATGTTAATCTCTAATATTTAAATCTATTTATTTTTAATTAATCCAAAAGTTACTTAATTCGAAAATTAAGTCAATCGAATATATCAAAAATAAAATTAAATATTATTAATATTTTCATTTATTTATTTTCCTATCTAGTTCTATTAAAACTCTAGAATAATCTATCCAAATAAAATTTGGAATACTCTAGAAGTTATCTATAATAGAACAAGGAAAAATAAATTAGGACTTACTACTTTCCAAATTTATTTTTATTCATAATCCATGAATATTCCCATGAGTAGGAATAATCAAATAGGAAAAATAAATTTAGTACTAAATTAATTAAATTTCTAATCTATGAATATTTCCATGAAGGAAATAAATCAATAGAAAATAAAATTAATTTAAATTAATTCTTTTCCTAAACCATGAGAGTTTCCAAAAAGAAAGTACTCAAAATAGGAAAAATCTGAATTAATTAGGAAAGTGGATCTTGGTAGGAGTAGCATGAGATCGAGAGACCCCACGCCACCCCATCTTCGACCAACCGGCCCACGGGGAGGAGCACCGCCGCCCAGCCACGCCGGCCAGCCACCGAACCGGCGGCAGCCCGCGGCAGGGGCGATCGAGCCCCTCGCCCATGCCATCGATCGATCTCATCATGGGATCGATCCAATCGATCCCCGGTCCTCCCTCACGTCTTCTCCTTCGTCACATGTTCTTCGTCTTCCGGCGATCGTCTCAACATCGAACCAACGTAATTAAAATTACAAGAATTAAATTACAATTATCCGGTATCGATTCTATACATGAAATCGACCCTATACATTTTCCGGAAAATAAAGAACGTAATAATAAATCCTAAATTCGGTCAACCCCCGAATTTTTACTATTACAAACATTCATCCACACAAAACGAATCTCGACATGTCCGAGAGTTTAATAATCATGATAATTAATTAAAAACAATTAATTAAATCCAACCATGATAGCCGGAAATCCTGCAAGGTAGAACAATAATCGAGCATATACATGAACACGAAACCAAACGCTCTGATACCAATTGTTGGAAATCGATATCCCGGGCTATTAAAATTTATGCGGAACCGATAGCCCGACCGAAATCCTTCATCGCCGGAGATTGGATCCCCGACTCATCCGCAAGAGTCCGACCTTTGGAGACTACGCGCCCGAAGACACGCAGCCCGCCCCCAGCCGATTTTCTCCCGCGAGTCGGATCCATGAACGCGAACCACCGTACGACGGAACCGGGCCCGACGAGAGCTCCACCGCGGACAAGCCGCGGCAAAACCCTAGCCGAGCCCCCGCCGCGACGGGCTCGCGATCGCGCACTTGCGATCGCTGGGGCTGCCCAGCAGCCCCCGGTGGTGAGTCCGGCGACTCACCACCGCCGCCGGAGGAGGGCGGTCAGCCCCCAGCTGACCCGCCGCGGCTCCAGCCGCGGCTTTCCCCGCGATCGACCTCACGGTCGATCGCATGCCTCGGCTCCAGCCGGGGCTCCTCCGTCGCGCCTGGCCGCCGGTCGAGGTGGCTGGGGAAACCAGCTGCCGTGGCACCAGCCCACGGCGGTCTCCCCGCGATCGACTCAAGGTCGATCGCTCGCCCCGGCTCCAGCCGGGGCTCCCTCGTCCGCACGCCGCGATCGAACCCTAGGGTTCGATCGCCCCCTCGGCTCCAAGCCGAGGGTTCTCTCGATCTTCGCCGGGGATCTCGAATCCCCGTCCCCGAAGTTCGTACGTCTATCCGGATCGTGTGTTCATGTATACGCTACGATCAATTCACACGAAATCATAAAAGAGGGTTTATGATTTTTACCTTTGATTCGTTGTGCGGAGAAACGAAATCAAACACCTTTGATGACCTTGCGATCTTCCCACGTATTCCTTGCACCTCGTTCGAACGTCGTGTGGGCGACGATCTATCGAACTCCTATGGATCTTCCTCACTCTCAAGACTTTATGATTGGCGTAGGTCAATTAATTGTGTTATGAAAAGTGAAGACCATGTAGTGCTTATATAGGCTACGTAGGGGATCATAAGGAGAATAAATATTGGGCTTCTAAATATTGAAGATTAAATTGGGTCCAACCCAAATCCATTAATCCTTATCAATATTAAATTTTATTTATTTTCCACTATATAAATAAAATTGCACTCCCAATATTATTCCATATTATATCAAATAATATTTCTCCGGTAGTATTATATATTCCGTGTATTTAAGATTTAAATATCCATGAATAAATTTATTTATTGCTCAATAAATATTATTCATCTCTTATATCCGAGACTAGTACCATTCAACCTTAATTATTATGCGGATTAAATCCACCTGCAGGGTTTACATAATAATTCCTTATGAACTCATCTCGGGGATATTATCAACCCTTACGGGATACACTTTCCCGTCAAGTATTCACGGCATGCCATATATAAAATATAGTGACCCAACTTAACCGGTAATTAACCCAATAATTAAATCGGTTAATTCCTTTGGTAAATCAAAGTCACTTATATTAAATATACACACCCGCAATAATATCGGGGATTAAGAATAAAATACACTGAGACTCGAATCGATTATCGCCGGCAATCCTAATCGATGAATCTCAAGCTGATCCACCCAATACACCAAGTGTACAAGTGTGATAAAATAATTAAGATAAATTATTTTCTCTCTCACACAACGACTATACCGATGGATTAGTTCGTGTCCATCTAGGTCGTGAGCAACTGTTCGATTAAATACGAGTAACCGATAGTATGATCTTCTGTGCGCCCATGCAACACCATACTAACTACAACGTATAAAATCCAGAACCATATTTTGCATAATTAATTAAATGCAAATAATTGTTCATTAATTAAATAGGTTAAATGCTATGACAGGGAGTTTACCGATACTTAAATCTAGACATTAAGTACACAACTCCAACAAAATCAAAGTTTGATGATTCAGAAGAAGAAGGATGAGTCAGTCAAGAGTATGAAGAATAACATTTCTCAAATCAAGAAAATCGAGAAACACATGAAACCTTTGACTGAGACAAAAATTCGAAATTTTGATGAAAAGAAGAGATGGGTACCTACAACTCAAAAATGTGAAGTTAAACTTAACTCCACAAATTCAAATGCATGGAAACCCAGAGAACTGATTTTCTGCAATGTTGCACTCAATGCTTCTGAAGCTGGCAACAAAGGTATCTGGTACTTTGACAGTGGTTGTTCCCGACATATGACCGGCACAAAGAAATTCTTGAAAGAATATGAGCCGATGACTGGGTCCCCCGTGGTGTTTGGAGGGGGAGCTAAAGGCATAGTGATGGGGAAAGGAACTCTACATATTAAAGGATTGCCACCAATTCACAATGTTGTACATGTGAAGGGTCTTGTGGCAAATCTCATTAGCATCAGCCAGCTATGTGATGAAGGTTTTAATGTGAGCTTTGATAAGGAATCTTGCAGAGTTTTTGATGTTGAGGGAAAGTGTATCATGGAAGGTCCACGTGCTAAAAACAATTGCTATACAACTGAGTATAGTTGTTTCTCTGTGACTGTTCCTGATGAAGTTGATTTGTGGCACCAACGACTTGGCCACACCAGCACTCGAAATTTGAGCAAATTGGTTAAGGGGGAGATAGTTCGAGGAATCTCTCAACTCCCCAAAATCGAGAAGCGAGTGTGTGGTGACTGTCAGAAGGGTAAACTGACAAGAACTCCTCATCCAGCACTTCCAACTCTAATGAGCACCTCAGCTCCCTTTGAACTCCTACACATGGACTTGATGGGTCCAATGGAGGTGAAGAGTATAGCAAAGAAAGAATATGTGCTAGTTGTAGTTGATGATTTTTCCCGGTACACATGGACAAGATTTCTGGCAACCAAAGATGAAACTTTCAATGCCTTTAAAGGTATTGTGAAATGGATACGAACAAATCATGAAGCTAAAGTTAAGAGGATCAGGAGTGATCACGGGACGGAATTTGAAAATGCTAGCTTCAATGAGTTTTGTATGATGAAGGGAATTCATCATGAATACTCAGCCCCAAAGACGCCTCAGCAAAATGGGATTGCCGAACGTAAGAATCGAACGCTGCAAGAGATGGCTCGCGTAATGTTAATCTCGAAAAATCTTGCACGAACTTTTTGGGCAGAAGCTGTCTCTACTGCTGGCTACATTCTCAATCGAATAAGTATTCGATCTGGCACGACCGCAACTGCCTACGAACTTGTGAATGGCAAGAATCCATCTGTCTCACACTTTCGTGTCTTTGGCTGTACTTGCTACATTTTGAAGGATCGTGATCCTCTAAAGAAATTTGAAGCCAAAGCTGATCGTGGCATTTTCGTTGGTTATAGTCAAAATAGCCATGCTTATCGTGCCTACAACCTTCGAACCAAGAAAGTCATGGAAACGGTGAATATCAACTTTGATGAACAAGATTTTCTTGGAAAAGATGTAGAGGAGAACTGGGTGAAGGAAGGAATCCTGGAATATCAGACTTTTCCTTCAATACCTGTAACTGCAACCCCTGAGGTAATGACTCCAAATACTTCACCTGAAGTTGGAGACTGTAGCAACCAACATCATGGCTCTTCATCGTCTGAGGATGAAGAAAATGAACAAATTGAAAATCCCGCTGACGCTCCAAAAGAAGCACCTGGTCACATCCAAAAACGACATCCTCCGAAACAGATAATTGGGAACCTAAATGAGCGGACTACACGATCGAAGAAACCTACAAATTCTCCAAATGAACTCTACAACATTTGTACTTCTGCAATCTGTAATGAAATCGGTATCTCCTGCTTTCTCTCAGAAAATGAGCCGAAAAATTACAAAGAAGCCATGAAAGATGACTTTTGGATTATGGCCATGCAAGAAGAGTTGAATGAGTTCACAAGAAATAATGTTTGGTCCTTAGTTCCTAGGACTTCGAATATCAATGTCGTTGGGACGAAATGGATTTTCAAAAATAAAACAGATGAGCATAACCAAGTTGTACGAAACAAAGCTCGTCTTGTTGCACAAGGATATGCCCAAGTGGAAGGCATAGATTTTGATGAAACATTTGCTCCGGTTGCAAAAATTGAGTCCATTCGTCTTTTAATTGCTATTGCATGCCATCTTGGCATCAAACTCAGACAAATGGATGTCAAAGCTGCATTCCTAAATGGAGTATTAGAAGAAGAAGTCTATGTTGCTCAACCGAAAGGTTTCGAGGATCCCAAAAAGCCAAATCATGTCTACAAGCTTCACAAAGCTCTTTATGGGTTGAAACAAGCTCCTCGTGCTTGGTACGGCTGCCTGACTGACTATCTGCTCAAATTTGGTTTCGAACGTGGATCAGTTGACAAAACGCTCTTTATCAAACGTGATGGCAAACACATGATAGTTGCCCAGATTTATGTTGACGACATTGTTTTCGGCGCTACTTGCTCTAAACTTGTGAAAGCTTTCACGGAGTCTATGTCCTCAACGTTCCAGATGAGCCTAGAAGGGGAGTTACATCAATTTCTTGGACTTCAGATATCTCAACGACCGAATGGGATCTTTGTGTCTCAAGGAAAATATGCTAAAAATATGGTCGAAAAATTTGAGATGCATCATGCCAAGCCTGCAAGGACTCCTATGGCTACTACTGAACGACTATCCAAATCAACTAAGAGTCGGAGTGTTGATCAAACTCTCTATCGCTCTATGATTGGTAGTTTACTCTATCTAACCGCAACTCGCCCTGACATAATGTTTAGTGTTTGTATGTGTGCCAGGTACCAAGCTGATCCAAAGGAAGACCATCTACGAGCTGTCAAGCGGATTCTCCGCTACATCTCTGGAACTTCTGAACTAGGACTGTGGTATGCATGCGACACTTCATCAAATCTAGTTGGTTTTTCCGATGCAGATTGGGCAAGTGACACGGATGAAAGAAAGAGCACCTCCGGCTGCTGCTGCTTCCTTGGCAATAATATTGTCTCGTGGCATAGTCGAAAGCAAAATTGCATTGCACTCTCTACAGCCGAGTCTGAGTATGTTGCAGCTGGGAGTTGCTGCACTCAATTGCTATGGTTGAAACAA
Organism: Euphrasia confusa; assembly: GCA_954870475.1. Classification (NCBI taxonomy): domain Eukaryota; kingdom Viridiplantae; phylum Streptophyta; class Magnoliopsida; order Lamiales; family Orobanchaceae; genus Euphrasia; species Euphrasia confusa. The sequence goes on along the minus strand of OX940949.1, from coordinate 46,824,502 downwards.
ATGTTGAATGACTATCTCCTCGAGAGTGCTCCATTGGTGCTGTTTTGTGATAATCAGAGTGCTATCAAAATCAGCGAAAATCCTGTCCAGCATTCAAGAACTAAACACATCGACATTCGACATCATTTCATTAGAGATTTGGTTGATCGTGATATAGTCAGTCTACAGCATATTTCAACAGAAAAACAGCTCGCTGACATCTTTACCAAACCTCTAGACTTTGAGAGATTTCAAACTCTAAGAAATTCTCTCTGCATGTGTTCTCTTTAAGAGTTCACGAAAATTTTGAAGTCTGAAAGATTATTTTCTTTACTTCTGAATATGCACGCCGAATCGTCGTGGATTAGTCTAAAAAGTTGAACATGGGTTCGAGGCCGCTTTAGTCTTCGGACCCAAGTGCATTTATTCCTCTGAGCGCAAACTTGTGAACTTGGCATATAACTCCCATAAGCTTCATTTGCATAGATCCATAATACCAAGTAACGGAGGACGCCGGTTATCCCGGCTCCCCTCTTCGAAAGGTGGCACATGGACGCTGAACTTTAAGACACTCTCCCTCACACTTCGGAGGACGCAAGTGAACCTTGCTCCCCTCTGACTGCTGTAATGAGTGTCTGTTGCATTTCATTTAAAGCTATAAACTCGTCTGGAGGACGCCGGTTACCCCGGCTCCCCTCTGATTGAAGTAAAAAGCTAGTCCCAAGTGGAGTGCCTTCAAAGTTCACCTTGCACTCATGAATTAAAATCTCTTGTGCGGTGCTAACTCATCAAATATGTTTCGACGAAACACGGCATGTATTCTTGTGATTGTGATGAAGGAAAAGTTCAATATCTATCACATACTTCGGTCCATTCCACCGGTTTTTATTTTGAGAGATTTTTCTTTATACCTCAAAGTTACTATCACCTTGTGTGAAAATTTTTTGGTTTTTGGAAAATGATGAAATGTGGATTCTTTTCTGGGAAAATATTTGCTCTTCATTGCCTAATATCACCCCTCGAATCTCCACTAAAATGTGTTTGAATGTTTGCAGTGTGTTGAACACTTGAATGACTAACTCGGGATGTGTTGTTTTGGTTTTGCATTTTTGTAGTTCATATCCAGCGCTACGTGGTTTACCATCTCTGAAGTATAAATTTTGAGTGTGGTGACGACCAGCTTGCCATTATCAAACAACAGAATTTTTGGACTCACACTTCAGTCGCCAGATAAACGGCGACTCACACTCCAGAGTCGGCGACTCAAGCTCAGCGACTCGACTGATGAAAAACTCAATCTTCGACGTCTCACAGATTCAGCGACTCATCGCTCTTGTCGCTGAACTCCAAATACCCTCACTTGGCGAGAAAACGGCGACTCAGCGACTCACACCTATAGTCGCTAGTCTTGTCCACCGCGAGCTGTAGCGTCTCAAAACCTCAAACGCCTCCAGCTACTCAAGCTTCCTGTCCATCGTCGAAAGTCACAATTTTCAAATACCAAAATTCATCGCCTCAACGATCGAATGTTTTTGGTTTGGTTGCTTGTTTCATTTTTATTAATATTTAATCTTTATTATATATTTATATATATTTATATATATATATTATTATATATTTTCTTTATATATAATATTTTTTTTATTTTTAATTTTTGTACTGATGGGCTGAATTTCCTTCTTGAGTTGGGCTTTTTGCAGGTGTTGGACTGTGATTTTATTTTCCGGACGGGCCGCTCAAATTTCTCCTATATATAGGACCTCCTCCAACCCTAATACGTGCGCCTTCAAATTCGAAAATTCTTTAAGTTTTCAAGCATCACAGCTGTCGTCTCTAGCTCTCGGGTTTGAAGTTATTAGGTTTTCTAGTTTTCCTTTTCCGTCGCATCCGGCGACTCTAGCTTTGCGCATCCGGCGCCTCGTCTTTCGTCTTTCGTCTTTCGTCGCCAGACTCACAGCTACAGCTGTCCGTCCCTTCTAGAATGTCTACTACTAACATGGATGATATGATGGCAGACATGACTGCATACTTGAATGAGCAGTTTCAAAAGGACCAGTCTCCTAAATCCAAAAAGGCTGCGTTTGATGAGCTTCAGGCTCATTTGGAGAGAGTGGATCGACGTTCCAGCAAGACTTCATCTGCTGAAACAACTGACTTGTCTAAATCTGCTGATCCGGCTCACTCTTCTGCTCAACATCCGGCCAAAGAAATTGGTTCGGGAAAAACACCCAAGTCTGGCTCCTTTCGCACTTATAAGGGAGTTGTGTTGGCAAAGGACTATCATCGAATGCTCGCATCTGGCGAAATCACTGAGGATGGAAAGAAGGCCACCTCGTCTTCAAAGAAACAATCGACAGCTACAGCTGTTGATCCCAACAAACCTGCAACCTCTGCTGAAAAACAGTCCACCACAAGTAGTGAACGGAAAAAGAAGAAGTCTGATGAATCAACTGGAAAATCCAAAACTCAAGGTATTAAACCACCCTTGGTGCCTAACTCTCCTCGATCCTCTGAATCGACAGACAGAGTTCTGTATGTTCAAACTGTTGCAGAGTGTCCGAAACCTCACTCCCATGAATTCTACACCCCAACTGCTGAAAGACGACATAACTTGATTTCAAAACTCCAAATTTTCTCTGACCGAACTATCCGCAAGGATGATTATAAATCTCATGGAGTTATGGAGTTCTTCGATAGAATGAATCTTCGTGATTCTGTTAAACTCACCTATCGCTATTCGGTTCCTATTCTCTACAAGTTCTATGCTAGCTTGTCTCCCGTCTTTGCTGATTCGAAAAACCGTATGTTTGGATCGTTTGTGTTTCGTAAAAGGTTGTATAACTTCCGTCCTTCGGCCATCAACGCCTTTCTACAGCGTTCAAATGTCAAAGGCACTTGGGTTACTCCGTCTGCTGAAGACAGAGCTGATGAACTGAAAATCGGTACTTTTCTCACTAAGGGAAAAGTTAAAACCGCTGCACCCCCACCCTCAAAACTCTCTGCGTTCTATGGAATACTCCATCGTCTCGGGATGTCGAATTGGATTGCAAATCCTGATGAGACTGTGATGTCCAATGAACTCATGCATCTTATCTTCCGTCTTGGCTGCGGTGAGCAGGTTAATCTGGGAAGGATAATTTTTGCAGACTTGTGCAAAATCGCCCGAATCACAGATGAGGCGATCATACGTGAACTTGACTTGCCAAAACGACAGAGATTTCGGCTTACGCATCCATGTTTAATCTATGGCATGCTCCACGACCAAGGATTTGTCCCTATCACTCCCGCTGAAAAATCTATGAAAAAGAATGGTGCCGTAAAAATCACTAACACTTATCTGAATCCGAAAAACCGTGTCATTGATCTACCATGGACGGACATAACTCCTCGTGCTGAAGTACCTGAACCCGTCACTCCGCCTCCCTCACCCAAAACACAACCGAAGAAACGCAAGGCAGCTGTGGCAAGTGAATCTTCAAAAGGGAAGCGTCAGAGGACAGAAACTATTGATGTTGAAGATGAACCTAACACTGGTGAAAAGAAGAAGTCCACTGTGCCTCGTGGGTTTGGTCCTTCGTCTGGGTTACCGCCTCACAAAAATCCTTATCATCCGATCCATGGCCACCGAACAGTTGTACCTTCAGCTGCTGTCCACAAGTTTATGGCTTCTGTCCAAAAGGTGGAGAAGCGTCAAGCTGAACATGTTGAAGCTTACAACAAAATGATCGACGCACAGCTCGAGTCAAAGGAAGCTTTCAAGGAACTTCAACTTCAGATCCAACAAGGGGGAGGATTGGGTGAAGGAATCACTGTTGGCTCCCAAAGTGGAAGTTTGAGAGACACCTTTATGTACTCTCTTGTCAAAGACGCAATCAAGGAAGCTCACTCGGAACTGGCCAAGAAAAATTTTGAAAGTGAAGATGATGAGGACGATGGTGAGAAGACTGATGATGAAATTTTTGATGATGTTATAATGGCTGCTCGGAAAGGAAAAGCCAAGGTTGGGGAAACTTCAAATCCAGAGGTATCGAAAGCGATGCCGTCTGATGGACTTAGAGATGAGGATGTTAACATTCTGGACATCGATGCTGAAGATGATGTTGATGCTGAACCTTTCAAGATTTTTGAGAATGAGGACGATGAAGCTGAGTCTGAAGACAGAGAGGACTCCAGTGAAGATGATGGGTTTCAGTACGATGACGATGAAGATGTGATCGAGAGTCCAGGCCGTGAGCCATCTCCCCCACAAGACGACCCGAAGTGATATCTTTCTATGTTTTTTTGTTTAACTCTTGAACCTTGAACTTGTTTCCTGTTCTTGTCTTTCATGTCTTTTGTTGCACGCATAAAACTCTAAACTCTAATGCATGCATGGTTTTTCATATCTGTTATCACGTACTCCTTGTTTTTGGTTTTGATATTTTATCTAAGTTTTTATGGTTTTTCATTGATTGTGGTATCGATGTTTTTCCATCTTTTACTTAGTTATTTTTTTTTTTTTTGGTTATCTGATTGAGGGGGAGATTGTAGTATCTCCTATCGTGTTGTTTTTGTTTTTAAGTTGTGCCAAAAAGGGGGAGATTGTAAATGTTGGTTTTGGCGACAACGTATCTTGTGTTGTGTTTGTTGTTTTTGATTTCAGGATTGAAAGCTAAGATCAAGCAGCTATAGTTAGAGTCGCAAATGTTAAAGACGTAAATCGGCGACTGGGCGACTCCATACCATAAAACCGGCGACTGGGCGACTGGAGTCGCTGGTTGTGATATGCCACAAAACCGGCGACTGGGCGACTGGGAGACTGATGCCCACAAAACCGGCGACTGGGCGACTGGGAGACTGATGCCCACAAAACTGGCGACTGAGCGACTGGGAGACTGATGCCCACAAAACCGGCGACTGGGAGACTGATGCTCATAAACTCGGCGACTTGGCGACTGGAGTCGCTGGATAAGATCTTGCTCCAAAACCGGCGACTGGGCGACTGTCCAAGATCCAGCGTACGGCGACTGTGACTTCTTACTTTGAGTTCGTCTTTGTATTTCAACCTCAATGACTTCGACGACCATGAAGACGATGAAAATCCGAGACTTCAACACTTAGTGTTTTTCACAAGAAACTGAAGATGAAGATTTGCGATCGATGGAGTCAAGAATTCAAATTGAAGTTGAAATTGAATTTGAAGAAATTGAAGATTCAAGATTCGAAGATTCAAGAATCAAAGATTCAAGATTCCAAGATTCAAGAATCCAAAAGTACCAGAAGTGATGTCATCCATGGAGAAGTGACATCAGCCAAGCATGTGATCAATCAGAATGTGCCACGTCATCATCTCACATGTGCGGGCTGCCTATATATATCCATGGATTTCCGTTTCATCACTTGACGATTTTGAGAGAACGAAATCTGATTTTTAGAATCGTATCCTACAGCTTAGAGCTGTGAGTTTGTGTAGTGTGTTTGCGCTGTACGCCAAGATTAGAGTTAGGAGATTTAACTCTAGGTGCACTAGTGCTAGGTTACTAGTAAGTGGGAGTGTTGCGACACTCGGGAAACTTCTTGTAATCACTTTGCCTACCCTACTCCTTGTAATAGTTTCGTTTTGTTTTCAATGAAATGAAATATATTACATAAACTTTGTCTTCACATACTTTGTCTTCACTTTGTGTGATTGATCAACTGAAGCTGTTGACGTTCTAAGTTTAAGACCAATTTCACGAAAAATTGGTATCCTACGCTGAAGACGTAATTTCACAGATCATTCAGAAAAGTATATATCTACGTAATAAAGACAACCTCTGATATCAATAGTTACTAAAAGTATACTTTGAGATCATCATAATTTCTCCGTGCAGAATGACTTGTTTTTCCGTTTTTGTTTCTCCTACCTTTCTTTAAGAATAAAGATTGGTGAATTAGAAACAAAAAATATACAGTAAAAGCAAAATATCAAAAAGTAGCATCAATCCATCGAAATAAAAAAAAAAATTACCTTTTGCACAACCTCACAAATAGGTACTGTCACAACATCTATGAGAAATGACTCCTCGCGTTGTGGTGTTGTTTGATATGTACCTCAGATGACATGTTGCACGTTTCTAAACAATGTTCCATACATGTCATGGGCCATCTAAGATTTCATATTGCAAGGAATTACTACTTTGGAAAGGGAAGAAGCATATAAATGAAATAATCATTGTGCACTGAAGGAAAATATTGATCAGTTGATCATGAGAGGGAACTTACACGGAGAAATATGTAGCAAATGCACTCCGGCATAAACCGAATATTTGAAGCTTCACCTCAAATAATGAGAAAAAGACTAATGTAAAGAAGTTGCAATTGTTGCCTTCTATCACCAAAAGGACATCTGCAAGCAGAAATAGATCATATTTATATGTGATTATATGGAAAGTATTTGATGGTAATCTAGCCCTGGGTATGTACACTTACTCAAGAAAAATCTTACCTAGCCGTGTCATGTGCAGTGTCAAACCCCCCTACACTTTGATCAATTTCCAGAAGAGTCTATAAAAAATTGATCAGTCCGTACAATTAAAGAACAATCCCAACAAAAAAATGAATGTAGATGAGTTATATAGGTTACTCACCCAAATAAACTTGTCCACCACAGCCCCTGCACACACCACAGAGTAAAACTCGAGTTAATTCATATGTTAATACGAAAGATACAAAACCATCTTTAACCCGACTACAATATTCATGATCCTGCAGTAGTTATGAATTATAGTGGGTCCCATTCAGTCATCACAAACAAACGTAAACCGACCAAAATCGAATATATGGTTAGCATTCAATGTTTCCTTGCTCATACAACAGTTCTAACATTCCAATTTCATATCAATCAAAATGCAACTACACAAAAAATAGGTAAACCCAAAAAAAAAAGTATATCAAGTTATCAACAATCCGGTATACATTTACTACTTCAATTATAGAGTATAACAACTTTAATTTCTGAAATAAAATAAAATTCAACTAACAAACTTACCAAATGTGAGACTCCCAACATCGGGTGCAGCGACAGAATGTGACGCCACGATGCTAAGAGATGCGAGACCTCAGCCCCCTCGTACTCTTCTTCACCAGTTGCTCTTCTCGATTCTCCGCGAGATCCATCCAGTTGTTCGGCCGCAGCTTTCCCGCTCGCCTATCAGAACGTAGCCCTAACCTAGGAGAAACCCCAAGAAAAAACCAAATTGAAGATACAGAGCAGATTATACAATTTAAACTCTCAAAATTAATTACAATTCCTAAAGGGCAATCAAACCAAACATTTGTATCGATTTCTACGAAAACAAATATGAGCGCATCACAAAAACCAGGGAAATAATTTAACCACCAACATCATGCCTGGAGGTCTCACCAAATATTTTTATCGATTTCTAAGAAAACAAATATGAGGGCATCTGACTCTGACGACGACACGTGTTTGTCGTGGAACAAACGTCGGTCAAAATAAATTTGTAAGTTTCCTAGACCTTTCACCAACAACAAGTATTAGTGGCAAGTATAGGGTCGATCCCACGAGGAGTTTATTGTTACTTTCCCCCGGCTTTGCCCATAGAGTTGTCACGTTTTTAAAAGGGATTTTGTGTTCGCTGTGGTCACAGCGGTTCCGTGATCTCCTTGCTACCTTGAATGAAATAAAACAAAAACAAAATAAAAATGAATTAAAAACATTTGGGCAAGTCGTTACCTTGATCACACTGGTCAAGTGTTTACTGTTCACTGGCACATATATCATTTTGCTAACAGCTTCATCTTCCGGTTATAGGCCCAAAATATTAACGGTCCCTATGATGTCACGCACGCCAATACCCCTGACCCTCATTCGCTCTTATGTTTAAAGTCCTATTAGATCTCTCTCAATAGGTCTCCTGACATTGACCAATTCGACACTATGTGACCGCATGAGTCTAAGTTGATCAAGCCGCTTTCATCCTCCAAGCAAACCCAGAATGGCCAATAGCATGCCTGGACAGACCCAAGTCATACGACCACATCTCCAGCAACATGTTGTACTTCGCGGACGCCCAGTCTCCCGGTCGCGTTGATCCACGTACTTGTGTGTTAGGCAAGTCGGGGTTCCCACTGGTCATTGTAGGATTGCCCAAGTCCCTAACATCCTCGATATACTACCCTGTTGAATCGGGAACAAAGCTAAGCTAGTTGCTGTCATCAAGAAGCCTCACAGTATTTTACACAGCAGCCTGATCAGAACTTGACCAAACGATGTTAATTCAGCAATACATAATTAAAACAAATAAAGAAAGCAAAAACGAAATTAAATAATTGAAACAAAAGGGAAATAAATTAAGAAAAACATAATATACAATTTCGCCCCAAACGGGCTGCCCAAAAGGGCGGTGTTCCTCCTCACTCGACTCTCAAAACAAATACATATAATCTCTCATAAATTTTGTGTTGTTTTGTGGAGCTCGGGTTGTGTGTTGTTGCGTCCGGTCCTCTCTTTTTTGTGCTCTCTTTTCGTGGTTCCTTGTGTTCTTCACGTCCTCATATATTTATAGATGATAGGAGTCTTGGGTAGCAAGTAAAAAATCGCTGATCTTGATTGGATAAGGATTCTCTTGAAGACTCCTAGATTTTCAGGATTCTGGACAGCTGCCTGCCCATGCTGACGTCTTGACAGACTCGTGTGTATATAGGACTCTGATTTGATAGAGACGTGTTGGACAATGACTCTAAGGTTGGATGAGAGTCCTTCTTTGATACTTCTCTGAATCTGGTCGCCTTTGAGGACTCCATGATTCCCAGGACTCTTTCGTACACTACTTGCTCAACGTCCGTCTCTGATCAATTGTCGCTCTTGCCCAATTGCTTTATCTTCGATAGCCTTCTTCATTCACGAGGTAGCTGTTCATGCGCGGTACTTGGTCGTGCATCGGTCTTGCTCCACTTTCTGACTCTGTCCCAACTTGCTCAACGGGACCTGGATGTTCCAGTCAGACCAGCTTGCTCAACATGCACCCTTGACCACGAAGGTGATTTCCTTGCCTCTTTTACGCCTCGGTCTTTTCTTTGCCTTGGTTAAGTCATGGATCACGTGTGGGACTTTGGAAGTTTGAAATCTCCGCAAAGTGCCTTTGCCCATAATGGTTGCTTGCCCAAGTAGGCCCAAGTGTTTGAGTCACTGTTGCTTTGATTCCTTGATTTTGGTCCAAGGGACTGGTTCCCTTCATGCATGCGGTGTATGCCCTTAGTGGCTGCTTGCTCAACTGTCGGTGATCAGTCGAGAGTGAGTGTTTTGCCTACAGTGGGTGATCAGGCCAAAGTAGGTGTTATGCCCAAGCCGCCAGCTTGTGCTGTCTTTTGCCCAATTGTCAAGACTTCTTCATCTTTCACGTAATTCACTCCTTTTATGCCCAAGGTGTCACCTGCTATGCCCTGCATCACTCTTACTCCAAATGTGTCCTCCCAGACATAATAAAATAATATAAAGAAAATAAAGACTCGATTACTTGACTCAAAAGAACAAAAAATGAGCCAAAAAATATGGCTCATCAGCATCACAAAAAGCAGGGAAATAATTTAACGGGAATCAAGCAGGAAAAAAAAAAATCAAACATAGCTGACCCTATACGACGGTGTTCCTAAGCATGAAGCAAACTGCAACCCTAACAGCTGGTAAAATCCCCAAAATTAAACAAAATCGGAAAACCCAAGCAGACAGCACAACTAAAACACTAAAAAGAAATTACACTTCCTACAGGGCAATCGGATCGAACCGAACAACAAGGGAATTTGCACAGTAATTTATTCTCAGGAAGAATGGATTTTCTCACCTACAAACTGATTGAAGAAGAAACGGGATTACACTGGTTGGGCAGCTGAAATTACACCAGTTGGAAGCGTCGCGGGTTGAAGCCTCTGAGCACAAAGCGATTAAAGAATTCGCAAGAGGAATTGAGCTCCTTTTTTTTTTACCGCACCGAATAATTTGTTGCGGGCCTTGCGGCGAAGAAATAATAACATCGAGCCGTAAGTACCCAGCTGGAGATGCACGTGTCACGGTCGGGTGAATTGCAGCAGAAATATTCATTTTGTTTTGTATTTGATTTAATCATGTAATTTACATACAAATCACTACATACATTATACATACAACTTCTTTAGTAGTTAGGCAGTTAGGGTAAGACGTGGGCTCATTCTCCTTCTCTTTATATATATAATGATAATGATATATATATATATATATATATATACTAGTGGGGCTCGTCTTGCTTTCGCAAGACGAACACCTATGAGTCTCGACAAAAATGTTGCAATGTATGAAGTGAAACCGTAAACAAAATTTGCAAAATATTACAACTATTAATAGGGTAGAGCAAAAGTACAAGTCACAAGTTTAACCTAAGCTGCAACAAACTTCTGTACAAATTTATTTTTTTATCATCTCATACATATGTTAAGAAAGCATGTGATCCCCTCTTTGAATATCTCACTTCAAGAAGTCTTCTTTAAAGCCCTAAAAGGCCAAAAGAATGTGTCTTATATAAGTGAAGAGTCAGAGAGAGATATCCACCAATTTCTTGAATAGGTTAAGAGAATCTTCATTTGATTCACTTATTTTTGCACGGAAGATGTGTATGCCAAAATTCTTGACTGCAAATGCCATCATGAGCAAAACCGACTCTTTTGCTAGTCCTTTGAAACGACTATAAAAGATGAGCATAATATTAGGAAAATAAGTGAGTAGAATGTCTCATATCCGCCTAGTAAAACATATTCAAAGAGAGATTATTTTCAGTTTTCATAGATGGGATTAAATCGAAGTCTATTAAAAATTCTGGAATAAAGAAAATAAAGTAGTGAATGATAAATGTTAGAAATAAGCATACAAGTCATAGACATGTATCAAAAACATAGGAAAACAAATATTTCAATTGTGTAGGAGTAAAAATAACGTCAAGATCACAAATAATACCTCCATTCCTTTAAGTAATTTGTTTAAGAGAAAGCCATCCGTGTTCAACCAACCCCATAAATATTCCTAAACACTGCACACAACATAAAAAACATAATTTTTCTTTGCGATCAAATTCAATAATAAAGATAACACGTGTACAAATATACACAAACAATCTATATTTATAGATAAACACGTACATTGTTACCAAGCTCGTCTGATACAATTTCCAAAAATTTTGGAGCCCTCAATTTGTGCATTATGATATCGAATAGTGCCATGTATTGAGTAATAATGCTTACCGGCTCGTTCATAGTAGCTGAATATCCCCCACAAAAGTAGAGTCAAAGTAGTAGTATGGCATGTTCCATTCAAATAATTTGTGATGAACCATTATTATCCCACAAAAGTAGAGTCAAAGCAGTAGTATGGCATGTTCCATTCAAATAATTTTTGATGAACCATTATTATCCGCACACAACAGTAATCTTCTATTACTAAAAATCAACAGAAATAAATCAGTTCGGTCGAACAAAATAATACATCTGAATCGAGAAAATTAGTACCTTCGTGTTGCATGTTGCATGTGAAATGCTTGGACACAGTTTTGGTGTATCAAGAACCGCAAGCACGTGACGACATTTCCTTTGGTCATCTTTGTCCAATGTGTACTCCCGTTGATACCTCTCGATTTCTTCAAGCCTCTCCTGCACATTTACAGTTTTTTTTTTTTTTTTTGTTTTGTTTTTTTATTTCTTCAAGCAACATAAAAATGACTCCAATCAAATACCTTTATTGGAGCACAACACATTTTAATCAAATAAATAAAATCCCAGATGTTTAACACATAACGAGGGAGAAAAAATTCTAAAAAAATCATCTAAAACCCTTTTTGGTGAAAATCAGAGAATACAATAGTAAAAAATCATCTAAATATTTCACAAAGTCTCAACCCGAAAATGCTTCAATCAAATACACTAAAATCTCAATCCAAAATTAATCACATGAAGAACAAATCGACCAAGATCCCATCATGCTAAAAACCAGAGAACAAAATTACAAGATTCAATTAGAATATTCCACCAAATTTCAACATACAACATGAGAATGAAAATTCAATCAAACAAACACACATTGGGCGCTAGGCGTGAGACCTCACTGCACACTTATGATTTCAACAAGAAAATACATTCAAGATTCATCATTCAAACACACTCACACACTCACACACACACACACACACACACACATACATAGAGAGAGCACTACTATTTTCACCTTAACCATGGCATTATTGATGAGTGCAATCAGCGAGATGATCCTCAGGTAGCTGTTGAGGTACATGAACTGATACACAATGTTCCAGCCCATGTCCACGGGGTAGAGGTAGCTCCTCTCCTGGCAGCTGTTGATGAGGAGGTACACTCGCGGCCCGCCGCAGCAGGTCCTCCAGCTGGTCCATTGGCTTCGGGTACCTCTTCACCTCTTCAGCTCCGTGATCTTCAGTTGCTGCAGCAAATTCCCGATCAATTTCAGGTGCTGCACAAACTGCCGACAATTCTTGTGCATCTGGGCCGTGCTCGCCGCCTTCGCTATCTAGCCCTATCAATGCGATGACGTTCAACTCGTCAGCTGTATCACATTGGCTTTATTCCATAACCAATTAAACTTAGAAGGTGACAACAAACAAAATGTAATAAAAGAAATCAAAAAACTCCCCCAAACCTTTCAACCCCAAAAGCTAAAGTTTTAAATTATGCCAAACATTAAATAGAAAAAAAAATAACAATAATATGTGTGATTAATAAACAAATAAACCCTCTATATTATTCTGGAAAAGAGTCTCAACATTTATTGTAGCGCCAGCAAATACAAATTTGCTCTTTGTCTTCTGAGTCGATAATGGGCCTATCATCCTATTGTAAGACAGATAGCAACATGGAACATTGATAAACACCGTTAAAAAAAAATTCACACGCATATATTCATTATAAACATTGAATTTTTAAACCTAAACTAAACACATAAAGATCGGATTTTTAAAGCCTAAATAAAACCAAAAACAGAGAAAAAAACTTCAATTAAGCATTTATCTTACATTATCCAACATAACTTACATTCGAAAAGTATAAATAACCCGAAAAAAAGTTTTGAGTAATTCTAATATATATTATGATGCCAGCAAAATTCTGTTAAATTTGACGAGCGGAATCAAATCACGCGGGAGTTTATTTGTTTGTAAATATCATAAAGCTCAAGGGTACTTTTTGTAATGGTCTCTAAGATTGAAATCAAAATATTCCACAACATAAATCAATCAAATGAATAAAACTCACGCGGTAAGACCAAAAAAAAAAAAAAGGGTTTTTACCTAAATCAGTTTTGTATACAAACTCATCAGGATAGAGAGCCTAAATACTCCTAGTATTCGAGGCGCCTAGAGAGCCTAAATAAAGCCCCTGCAAGTAAAATCAGATTAATTCAGCTTATTAGAAAAATAATTTTAAAAAAACTGATTCATAAAGTTACGGTGATGGTTCGAACAAGAAAACAATAACTTAAGCAAGCAATCCTAACCAGGTTCTTAATTCTTAAACGTATAGATATACCTCCATTAAAGCGGCATTGCACAATAGCAGAGTAACGAGAAAATAGCTGGAAAACAAAACAATCAACAAAAGACTTTCAAAATTCCTTCAACAAATTAAAATACAAAAAAAATAAAATTGGGAAATACCAGCTTGTTTCTTTTAGTCAGCGGTGCCACTGCGCTGGAGAATTATGAGGTCAACAAGGAGTCGGAGCACCGTGCGACGTCGCCCACACGAGCGCAATAATAGGGAGAAGTGAAAACCCAAAATTAACCCACATTTTTTAGTAACCAATTCAACTCAGAAGTACAAATCAGAAGTTAAACTCAATAATCACAGACAAAATTCAAGTATTTCAAAAACATCAATAGAATGATTTCAAATCCTATCTACTCACGAGATCTATTTTCGGAGGAGGATAAAACTCGGTTTAGGTAGGTTTCGAACGAAAAACGCGCCCAAAACTACCCCTTATATTAACAGGAAGTGATACGATCGGTATTTGTCGAAACCCATTGAGAGTATGAGAATCGACGCAGTCTTTGATTATCCGAATTGACTTCAAAGCTTGAGAAAAAAAATGGCAGCAACACACATATAATTAAAAGGAAGAATTGTTTTCTTTGTCCCATAAAATTGGGTCATTCTCGATTTGGTCCCACTTAGTTACACATTTTCAATTTAGTCTCATATAACTCAATTTTTTATCCGATTAAGTCCTTTTTTTACAGAAATCTTCAATTTAGACCGATTAACCGATGACATGGCTTCCCGGACCGATGATCGCCGATTTGCTATAACATGCGTCTTTACCTAATTGGCTGTTGTCGATAATTTTAAAAAAATAATAATAAAAAATGCCACATCAACAATTCACTAATTAATTTTACAAAAAAAAATGGATTCACTAATTAATTATAAAAAAAATCAAAAATCCATTTTTTCTTTGCAACCCGTGAAAACCAAAGAGAATGAAAATTCCTCAATTCTAAAATTGCAAGAACCCTAATTCTCTCGTCCCCAATTTCTCTCCCTAAACGCGCAGCAGAGGGGTCGTCTGGGTCGGTGTTTAAGAAGGTCTGACAACGCTCGAAAAGGAGTCGAAGCGCGCCGCTGTTGCGATGATGGAGGGCCTCGACAGAAATTGGACGGTGGCGGGCGGTACAGCAGCCAGCGGGTCTGGTTTGGAGTTGGACGGAGACGGGATCTCCGGCGTGGTGCGGTGGTCGATGGTGGCCTGGAGAGGCGTAGCGGTTCTGGAAGGAGCCGCGGCTGAGGATGTTGTCGAGCGAGGCCGGGAGGCGCACGGTGGCGGGCTGGAGCGCTCGAATTGAAGGTCGGGGGTCGGAGTAGGAGCTCGGAATCTCAGACGATGCTTCGATCTCTGGCGTGCTGCAGCTGCAAGGTGGTGGTGTGATGGTGGGGACGATGAAGAAGAGAAGAGGGCGGATGAATTCGGGAGAAAACCTATTCCAGTCCCCAATTTTTTTTTTTTAATTAATGAGTGAATTGCTGACCCGTCCCCAATTTTTTTTTTTCATTTTTTCATTTTTGATTTTTTTTCTTGTATAATTAATTAGTGAATCTATTTTTTATTTTTTTTAAACTAATTAGTGAATTGATGTGGTATTTTTTATTAATATTTTTTTAAAATTATAGACAACATCCAATCAGGTGAGCCGGTCAAAATTGAAGATTCCGGCCAAAAAGACTAAATCGAACAAAAATTTAAGCTATATGAGACTAAATTGAAAATGTGTAACTACATAGGATCAGATCGAGAATAGCCCAACTTTACGGGACCAAAAAAAAAATTATCCCATAATTAAAACAACTAACTTAAAAAAACATTAAAAGTATAGGGCTGGAATCACCTTTCCGTGAACGGAGGAGGCAGGGCTCGTTAGAGCAGGCGGTGCGGCGCTCTGAATTTATTTGTGTTTGCGGGGAGATAATGTTAGTGTGTAATTAAATAATCAGTTTGAGTTACGCAGGTGACCGATACGTGCCCTCTTGTGATGAATTGCAGGACACCTATTATTCTTAATTTTAACATTAATTAATTAATCAAATTTAGATACATAGTGGTACATACACAATACATACAACTTTGTTAGATATAAGGGGAGACGTGGCACTCAATCCTTCTCTTATATATATATATATATATATATATATATATATATTAGGGGGGCTCGTCTCGCGAAGCAAGACAAATGGGTAAATTATTACTTGGACCCCTACCCCATCCTATTCTACATGGTCCCCTCTTTTATTATATAAACACCCTTTTTTTTTCTCCCATTTTTTTTCTTCTTTTTTTTTCTCCCCTTTTCTCTTTCTTCTCTTTCGTAACTGAAACACAATTCAACCAAAATAACAACCGACCTCCAATTGAAATTCTCTCTGCGATCTTCATCCGATAGACTGCGATTTTTGCACGACGCCTTCGACGGCGATCTCGGCTCGGCGATTCACAGATTCATCCGACGGCGGCGACTTCAACATAAACTCACTCTGCGATCTTCTTCCGACGGCGGCGAATTCAGAGCTTTCAACGAATTCAGAGCTTCGATTCCGAGTGTCCAGCGACCGACGACTTCAGAATTAGGTTAATCGTTTCTAAATCTCCTCTGTATTAATTCAGTCCTGGTACAAATTTAATGTTGGTTGTGCTATTATTTGATACTAACTGTTCGATTACAGAATTAGGGTTCTAATTTGATTTGAGATTATGCTCCTTTCTATGTTGTTTTCTGTTCGTCTTCAAAATAAGCAGTGTATGTGCTTGAGGTTTTCTGTGTATATGCTTGTGTATGTGTTTCAAAATAAGCAGTGTATGTGCTTGCATTACACAGTTGTTGAAAATTAACTTTAAATGTAAGACTGATCTTGACTGATCCTAATCTCAATAGTCATTCGGATTTTGGAGACGAAAAAGTCCTTCTCGGTGGCCTGCCTATTCCTAAAGATATCTAATAACCTGCTGGAGTCCGTCCCATCAAGAATATTAGGATTGTTCAATGCATTGTAAGCATCCCTAAGGCCAAACCCTAAGCACGGAGATCCACCGGACTGGTTTTTCAAAACCCGATAACCATCAGCAACCCCAACTCCACCTTTCTTCAACTCCTCCAAATACGCAATGTGGTTTCGGTTAATTCTTCTATGCGATCTCAGAAGATGGCTGCTATGGCTGCTGCTATTTCAAAGGTATTTCCTCACTCTCGGCATCGTCTTTGCATTTGGCATATTGGAGAAAATTCGAAGAAGCACATCATGGCACTTCGGATTAGAGAAGGGTTCGTGGATGATTTCGACTATTTGCTGAAGTGCTGTGATTCGATTGCTGAGTTCGAAACAAAGTGGTTGGAGTAAGTTTTCATTATTTTCAATATTTCATTTTTTTTATCGTTTTGATTATTGTATATGGAATTCTACTGTGTTGTGTTAAATTCTGCTCTGTTTTTTAATCAATTCTACTCTGTTTGTTAGTTAATTCTACTCTGATACATGTCTCATTTTGTTCTGTTTTTTTTTTTGTAGGCTGACTTCCAAATATGATTGTGGAAGCAACAACTGGTTGTTGAGGCTGTATGGGATTAAAGAGAAATGGTGTCCTGCTTTCAACAAGGGTTATTTCTCAGGAGGTGCACTGTCTTCCCAAAGAAGTGAAAGCACTAATCAAGCTCTCTCAAAGAAACTCTCAAAAACTTCCGGGCTATGTGACTTTTTCGATTGCTTCGAAGGTGTTGTTGCAGAATGGAGGAGTAATGAGAAAGCCCAAGATGTGGCTTGCCTTATCGGTAAGCGCACAATGTCTACAGATGAGCCTCAAATGCTTTTGCATGCTAGTGATGTTTATACATTGAAGGCGTATGACATGTTTGAGCATGAATACAAGAAAGGTTCTACTTGTTTTCAGCTTCTCGTTAGTGCTGATTCTTTCACTGCTACGTACCATGTGTGGCGAGAAGGCCGTGAGAACATAAAGCACACGGTGTCTTATGAGCTTATTGATAAAAGTGTGAGTTGTACATGCAAGTTATTTACTGAAGTTGGAATCCTGTGCTCGCATTCCTTGAGAATCATGAATATCCTATGTGTTTCTGTCATTCCTGAATTCTACATATTGAGGAGGTGGCGTAAAGATGCTGTTAAAGGTCGTGTAATGGATAGTGGTGTTCCTTCATTGACCTCTCAAACTGAAGATTCAATGGCAGCATCTTTGTGGAGAACCCAAGCAAGTAGGAATGCTCTGAATTTGATTTCAACTTGTGAATATAATAAGGATGCTCGGCTGAGTTGGGATGCAGGTTTTGAGAGTATTAGAAAGGATGTTCTTCGTTCTGTTGGGGCAGTTACCACTGAGGGGAGTTTGGGAGACACATCTTCAAGAAGTGACATTGTTCAAAATCCAGTAAGTACGAACTTGAAGTATACGCGAAGAAAGAGGATGAAGCCTACAATGGAAAAGATATGCAATAAAAAAAAAGGGGGAAAGAAGAAATCAAAAACTGTCGAGTTAAAAGAGAAGATGGCTCTTCGGAATTTAAAAGTAATGTAAATCTGTCTTTTGGGTTCTATTGTTTTTAATTATGATATTTACTCTGTGTTACAATGAATTCCAATATATTTCTGATACCTTTCTACTGTGTTTTTTTTAGGATGGCGATGGTGTTTACGTTGTGCACCCTGTTACTGGAGGTCAAAGTTTAGAATTTCTTTCACCGAATACAAGTTCCAGATTTCCTGCAGTCTTATATGATTATGTCCCCTGATTGTTTTTTATATTTTGGAAATGATGTGTTGATCACATTGATTTTTATATATTGTTGATGACGTTGTGTTTATGACATTCTATTGTTGGTTTTTATTTTTTTGTCCTGTTGAACAATATTTTTATTACATTGAGAATTATGTTTCAGTTTTTTTTTTATTCACATGTATTAGATGTTGTGTACAAATATAGTAGAATACAATACGAAATGCAGTAGAATTTAGGGTTTTAGAATTTATGGTTTAGGGTTTTAGAATTTAGGGTTTTAGAATTTAGGGGTTTAGGGTTTAGGGTTTTGGGTTTTAGAATTTAGGGGTTTAGGGGTTTAGGGTTTTAGAATTTTGGGTTTTAGAATTTAGGGTTTTGGGTTTTAGAATTTAGGGTTTTGGACTTTAGGGTTTTAGAATTTAGGGAATTTAGGGTTTAGGGTTTTAGACTTTAGGGTTTAGGGTTTTAGAGTAGAATATCCATAAAAACATAGTAGAATTCACACGTAAATGCAGTAGAATTTATGGTTTTAGAATTTTGGGTTTTAGAATTTAGGGGTTTAGGGTTTTAGAATTTTGGGTTTTAGAATTTAGGGGTTTAGGGGTTTAGGGTTTTAGAATTTTGGGTTTTAGAATTTTGGGTTTAGGGTTTTGGGTTTTGGGTTTTAGAATTTAGGGTTTTGGGTTTTAGAATTTAGGGTTTTAGGGTTTTAGAGTAGAATATCCATAAAACCATAGTAGAATTCACACGTAAATGCAGTAGGGTTTAGGGGTTTAGGGTTTTAGAATTTTGGGTTTTAGAATTTAGGGTTTAGGGTTTCTGATTTTAGAATTTAGGGTTTAGGGTTTTAGGGTTTAGGGTTTTAGAATTTAGGGTTTAGGGTTTAGGGGTTTTGGGTTTTGGGTTTTAGAATTTAGGGTTTAGGGTTTAGGGTTTTAGAATTTAGGGATTAGGGTTTTAGAATTTAGGGTTTAGGGTTTAGGGTTTTAGAATTTAGGGTTTAGGGTTTAGGGTTTAGGGTTTTGGGTTTTGGGTTTTAGAATTTAGGGTTTAGGGTTTAGGGTTTTAGAATTTAGGGTTTAGGGTTTTGGATTTTGGGTTTTAGAATTTAGGGTTTAGGGTTTTGGATTTTGGGTTTTAGAATTTAGGGTTTTGGGTTTTGGGTTTTGGGTTTTAGAATTTAGGGTTTAGGGTTTTAGAATTTAGGGGTTTAGAATTTAGGGGTTTAGAATTTAGGGTTTTGGACTTTAGGGTTTTAGAATTTAGGGGATTTTGGGTTTAGGGTTTTAGACTTTAGGGTTTAGGGTTTTAGAGTAGAATATCCATAAAAACATAGTAGAATTCACACGTAAATGCAGTAGAATTTATGGTTTTAGAATTTTGGGTTTTAGAATTTAGGGGTTTAGGGGTTTAGGGTTTTAGAATTTTGGGTTTTAGAATTTAGGGGTTTAGGGGTTTAGGGTTTTAGAATTTTGGGTTTTAGAATTTAGGGTTTTGGGTTTAGGGTTTTGTTTTTAGGGAATTTAGGGTTTAGGGTTTTAGACTTTAGGGTTTAGGGTTTTAGAGTAGAATATCCATAATAACATAGTAGAATTCACACGTAAATGCAGTAGAATTTATGGTTTAGGGTTTTGGGTTGGGTTTTAGAATTTAGGGGTTTAGGGGTTTAGAATTTAGGGTTTTGGGTTTTAGAATTTAGGGTTTTAGGGTTTTAGAGTAGAATATCCATAAAACCATAGTAGAATTCACACGTAAATGCAGTAGGGTTTAGGGGTTTTGGGTTTTAGAATTTAGGGTTTAGGGTTTAGGGTTTTGGGTTTTGGGTTTTAGAATTTAGGGTTTAGGGTTTAGGGTTTTTGAATTTAGGGTTTAGGGTTTTAGATTTTGGGTTTTAGAATTTAGGGTTTAGGGTTTTGGATTTTGGGTTTTAGAATTTAGGGTTTTGGGTTTTGGGTTTTGGGTTTTAGAATTTAGGGTTTAGGGTTTAGGGTTTTAGAATTTAGGGTTTAGGGTTTTGGATTTTGGGTTTTAGAATTTAGGGGTTTAGGGGTTTAGAATTTAAGGGTTTAGAATTTAGGGTTTAGGGTTTTAGAATTTAGGGTTTAGGGTTTAGGGTTTTAGAATTTAGGGTTTAGGGTTTTGGGTTTTGGGTTTTAGAATTTAGGGTTTTGGGTTTTGGGTTTTAGAATTTAGGGTTTAGGGTTTAGGGTCTTAGAATTTAGGGTTTAGGGTTTTGGATTTTGGGTTTTAGAATTTAGGGGTTTAGGGGTTTAGAATTTAAGGGTTTAGAATTTAGGGTCTAAGTCATGACTAAATGGAGTAGAATATCCATAAAAACATAGTAGAATTCACACGTAAATACAGTAGAATTCATTAGGTTTAGGGTTTAGAGTAGAATATACTACTAAAGAGAGTAGAATTATCTAAATAATTCTGTAGAAATTAGTTGTTGAGACATTAATTTATTAATCAAGAGAGTAGAATTCATTTACCAACTCATTAGAATTCACTAAATGGAGTAGCTGTTCAAAAGTTCACAATTCACAATTCACACAAGAAAATACACCTAACCGACAATCAGAATTCACAGAATTCACAATTTAGAATACACCTAATTCATCAATTTCAATGCTACAATCAACAAAAGCATTTCTCAATCAGCAAATCACAATTCACAAATTACAACTGCATTTTCTTTGGCATTTCTTTCTACTTGTTTCTTGACCTCATTCTCCCTCATCATCAGAATGGCTGAACAATATTTTATACGAAGGACTTTCATGAACTCATCATCCTGTTCAAAAGTAAAACATTATTCTTAAACATTATTTTTAAGAATAATGAATCCACTGCATTTTGTAAGAAATATTCAACAAAATTACCTTCTCCTTTAAAAATCCAGTGTTCCAGTCATCTCCTTCGCCTTGATATGTCTCCATATGCCTCATACAATAAATGCCGCAGTCAGTATTGTTCTTACTGTTGCGCCATTTCATTTTCAGCATTCGGAGCTTGAAACTGGCTACATCATCCTTCTTTTTCAGGTTCTTTTTATTTAAATACCCAACAAACTTCAACTTCTGAAATCATAACAATAGTATTCATTAGACATCTGAGTAGTATGTATGAGAAACACAGGAGATTTATTTACTTTTAAAAGTAGAATTCAATAATAAATATTCAATAATTAGTTGTGAAACATACCACATCATCTGAAATTTCTCCATATTTATCAGTTGCTGAGGTTCCTGGTACAAGAGGCTTGTTGTCCATCACCTCCATTGTACCATTCTTGAAGTTGAAGCAAATCACCCAATAATGTGCTTGATCAAAAACAGGGAAGAATATCTGTAATTCAAAACAGTTCACAATTTTTAGTTAAAGGCTGTAATTTCTCAAAATAATTAGATAAGCTTCCTTTTTTACCAGATCAGCATCTTCGATGTCGACGTTCAGAAGCTCTGAATCTATTCCTGCAGCAAAGTCCTTTTCTTCATTTGCATTGATAAGCACTCTCTGTAATTTTTAAATAATATTAGTTTTTGATTCATTTATTACTATCTTATATAAAGTATAGTACTTACTGTTAATAAGACCGAGAAGAATATTCTTTTAGGCTTGCCAGGTGCTCTTCTCATGTTTTCGTAGTTGAGCTTACGACACCATATGTCTATTACATTGCTAGCAACCCAAGATTTTGGAAGGAGTGTTTCAAAATCAGATTTGTAACCATACATTTCTTTCTCTTTAAATAGGCACTCCCTGTAGAATTCAGTCAAATAAACATGATTCAGTTACATAAGCACCATATAACTGTATAAGTTGACTTTAAAACAGATTTCTACAGAAGCCCAAAGTAGTAAAATGAATATAATTCAGAGATGAAATACCCAAAGAAACATATACAGAAATTTTACCCTTTGTTGTCGTCATTTGTTGGGAGGAAAGCATAATCAGCAATGAGTTGTTCCTTCTTGCTGACAACGTCCACGTGTGTTTTCACTTCTTTCCAGAAGGGTGACCGGAGATTGATCGGAAGATTTCTGAATTTGCGGGTTTTTGTTTTCCGAGTCATGACATCCTCCGATTCATCCTCCGACTCATTCAACAACCTGTTTCAATAACAAATGGAATATGTCATGTGAATAACCTATTATATTATATTAATTTTAAAAAAATAGTATTTGAACTTACTCTTTGAATTCAAACTCTTCAATTTTTCGCGTTTTCTTTGCGAAAAATTGTTCAGCCTTTTCAACAGCCTGTGAATCTTCAGCAGATACCATAAATATTGTATCCTCCACAAACGTATCTTCTGAAGATTCTTCTGAATCGACACCAGAAATCCCAAGGTTGAAGCTGGGGAAGGTTTGATCCTTTTTCTTCGTTTTTCTTGCATTCAGGACATCTTCCACCATTTTGTCCATGGCCTCGAACATCTCAGAAATGAAATAATCATGAATGAGTTTACCGTTTTTGCAGGAATTTCAGCCTGTCTTCTCGGGCTTCTTCTTACAATCTGAGTTATTCGAGATTGTTTTTTGGTCTTCTTCTGTCATTATGATTGGAAAAAGGATAATGTATTAGTGTGAGAATATTATAGTTTACTATTATCATAAATTAATGCAAGAAGAATTCATAAACGTACAACAGGGGGTGTTGGTTGAATTGGTTCAACCTCTGGATTCTGTAAGACATATGTTGCAGCAGTTTCAACCATCTCTGGTGCAGCAGGTGGATTCTCTGTGATTGTTGGGATGACAGGTTCAACTATCTGATCCTTCTTAGTTTTCTTTTTCTTCTTCTGTTCATTATGAGTGGAAAAAGGATTATGTATTATACTTTACTATTATTGTAGATGAATTGAGCAGTAATATAATGAGAATTCATTAATATAGTAAGTAGAAACTTACAGGAGCTGGTACACTCTTTGTGGGTATTGGTACCACCGGAGTTTGGAAGACATCTTCTTCATCATCTTGATGTCTTGTTTGAACCAAAGGACTTTGTGTTTCCTGCTTATTTGAAAAAGAGAGCTGGATAATTCACTAATAGAGTGCTGGATTAATTTAATATGGAAACAAACCAACAAACCTTCTGAGGACTTTTATTTATATCAGCTTCTGGAGTGGTTGAACTCACCCTCCTTGGGCTTGTTCTTCTTGTAATGACATCAGCATCTTTTTGTTTGTTATTCTTTTTGTTGTAAACATTTTTAAAGGACTCCTTCTAAAAAGCATATATAAAATTTAATTAGTTTTTCTACATAATTAATCCTCCCCCTCCCCTCCTTACTTCAAATAAAATAGTCGACCTTCCCACGTCTCTTTCTTCCAAAGATCAACTTGACCCTTTGACCATTGATTATTGCACGTACTGTTGGTATTTTTCCCATCTTCTGTGTTAATAGTGGTTTTCTATTATGTTAGTATTAAGATATATTGTGTTATCAAATGGTTTATTTACCTACTTAAATATCAAAATTCCCAAAAACACAGGAAATTTATTTACTTTTTAAAGTAGAATTCATTAGACATCAGAGTAGATACTAATCAAAACATCAGAGTAGACATCAAAATATTAGTTACAATGTTCAGAGAACATTACCCACTCAAATCATCATACCAAATACAGAAGAATTCTTAAGAATTCATAGTAGAATCTAGCATATAAATGAGTTGATGCTTAATTCATGCCAATCACAGAACAGGGGAGAATTGTTCAAAATTCCCAGAAACACAAGAAATTTATTTACTATTTAAAGTAGAATTCATTAGACATCAGAGTAGATACTAATCAAAACATCAGAGAAGATATCAAAATATTAGTTACAAAGTTCAGAGAACATTACCCACTCAAAACATCATACCAAATACAGAAGAATTCTTAAGAATTCATAGTAGAATCTAGCATATAACTCAGTAACTACTATGATCTTACATTGTTTTTAACTTAATTCATGACAGTCATGCAAAACAGAGGAGAATTGTTCCAAATTTAGAGTAGAAACTTACCTGTATTGTTGGAGAACCATGCTGTCCTATGGTTCCTTTGGCTAACATATTAATCAATTCCTGAAGAAAAAATCAAAAAAAAAATCATAAATATAAGAATCAATCAATAAAACTCATAATATTTTTTAATAGAAACTTACTTTTCGATTTCTATTATGTCTGTCCTGATCTTCTGATGGATTCATTGCAGAAAACAACTGAACAAATCACAGTAGAACCTAACAACATATCACAGTAGAATTCATAACAAATCACAGTAGAACCTATAAACATTACCAAAATCATTAAAATAGAGAGGATGAAGAATTCAGATGAAGAATTCCATGGTTTATTCATCTATGAAACATGCAATTACACTGAAATTCTATTGTGAAATTGAAATTCGAAAAACTAGGGTTGAACATGCAATTTCCTGTTTCTATTTCAACATGCAATAGAATTTAGGTTGAATTTAGGGTTCTACTTACTGAAGTTAGGGTTCTGGTGATTCACGGTGGCTGAATCGGTGAGACAGATGGCGGACTCAGGTGCGGTGCGAGGTTGTGAAAATCTTGTGTCGTCGGCGGACTCAGCTGCGGCGGACGTTCGAGCGGAGGTCCGGTGGTGCGGAGGTGCGGAGGTGCGGTGGTGCGGTAGGATTCTACTTACTGAAGTTAGGGTTCTGGTGATTCACGGTGGCTGAATCGGTGGCGGACTCAGGTGCGGTGCGAGGTTGTGAAAATCTTGTGTCGTCGGTGGACTCAGCTGCGGCGGACGTTCGAGCGGAGGTCCGGTGGTGCGGAGGTGGTAGATGTTTTCTCTGGTGCGTTTTTGCCTTTGAGAAGAGAAAGAGACTGAATTCAATTGTTTGGGCAGTTGGGTATTTTGGGCTAGAGCCTCATACGCGGGATTTTTTTGGGCTTGATTTCTTTTATATTTGGGCTGGGGGACCATGTAGATGTTTGGGCCCCTACCCCATGGTATAGGATCTCAGACAAATGCCCATGCGACTCGATACAACCATAGTACAGAACATGTTGCAAACATAATTGTTGCATTCACAATTAATTGAAAATAATGCATAACAATATACAAGAAACTTGGAGAACACAAAAATAAAGTAATGAAGAAATTTGAACCCATGAATGAGCAAATATCTATTATTTTGTAAAATCATGTGAAGCTCCTAAGAAGTGAGTTGACCACTTAACAAATGCATAAAAAAATGCAAGGAATCTTGAGAAGCAGAGCTGGAATCCCTGAAAAATCGAGAAGAGCAAAAGCAAATCATTGAGGATAATCATGTCAACTAAGCATGTAATTTGTACAAACCACAAAACTTGTATCACAAAAGAATAAAAGTACACATAAGAAGAAACAAAGGGGTAGTCCATGAAACTTGGTATCATCAATCAAGCTTAAGGCATTGTGCAAAAAACAATATAAATATACAAACTAATATCAAGCCTAATAAGTCAAAGCTGTTAAAAAGTATTCAATTTAAGGCACTATCCAAAATAATTCAAAAATATTAAAGAAGTAATTATGTATTTCATTCGACTGCCCTTTTTAGTTCTTGAACTTGCATTGTCTTTAATGACTGATATGGAGGAGAGTTGAAATTTTATCACTTCACATGCATGCTACATCAACTCGAATGTAGACATGTTCTTATGAAGAAGGCGAAACAACAATATACTAAAAAAAATCCAATAAAAAGCTTGAATTAAAGGAAAAAGGTAAACATAAAACACACATGCTCACTTGCTGAAATCTTGTATTATCATTCATCTATCAGAGAATGCAACTTTTTTTTGAATATGGAAAACTTTGCTAGCCTCAATAGCCATTGTCCATCACACCCATCAACCGACAATCTTTAAGCTGAATTCAAAATTCGATGCAGCAAGAAAAACAGTTGTTTAGACTGTTACTCCACCGCAACCGTTTTAGAGATATAACAATAAAATAGAATGATTGAACATACTTGCCTCATTAGGTGCGACATGCTCGGAGTGCAAGGGGAAAATTAAGGACCACGAACTAAGCTGCACAATTATGTTAAAAGAGTTAGATTTAGAAACTGAAGGGACATCATTAGTAAGGATTTAGAAAAGTAATAGTAAATATTATTAGTAATAATAATAATATAAATAAGGAATATGGTACCTCCTGAAAAATTTCATTTTCAGGTTTGGCGTAATTTACAGACTCAGCTCCATTTTTAGTTGTTCCTTTATTCTGGTCTGCATTCTTGTGTTATATTGTCGTGCATACCAAACAAGTTTCTCAGTAGGCTTTAACATTAAAACAAGGAATTCTGCACACTTTAAGGCGGTAGTCCGTGAGCTCAACGATGCATTAGCTTTCCTGATACAAAAACAGAACAGAGAATGAAGCCTTTTTTTATAAAAAAAAGGACTTAATGATGGAGTTATATTCTAAATGTCTAGTTTAGTGACAATATGGAACTCCTTATCTGTGTTTTTATTATCTATTAATCGAACAGTTTGCATTTTTGTCTATCATGTACTTTATGCTTGTTGGGAATAATTCGCGTCCGAAATCCCCGCCTGAAAAGCACACGAACAACACAAGAACGAAAAATACGGAATAATAAAAGACACGAGATTTATAGTGGTTCACCCGTTAACGAGGGCTACGTCCACTTCTTGCCACTGCAATAATTCACTAGAATATTATAGATCCCCGTTACAAGCTTGTAATCTCTATAATTGAATTCTAGACTTTCTGGAGGTGTTAACCCTATTTTACACAACACATAGGGTTTATATAGAAGGGAGAAGACTTGAAAAGGGGGCAAAATCACGCTGGGAATTAAATTCCCGATTCCGCAAAAAATCTCAAACCTGTCGGCCGACAGGTGGGATTGTCGGCCGACACCCCAGCCCTCACTTCGGGTTCAACCGCGGGTTGGGGCTCGTGATCTGCAGAAGTAGCTCGGTCGACCTCCTGTCGGCCGACGGGGCTTGGTGTCGGCCGACACCAGGCCAAAGCTCCGGTTGGACGTCCTCGGCGCCTCCCCGACGCCTCCTCGACTCCGATCGTCTTCTTCGATCGTCTCTCGATCGTCCTCTCTTCTTCCTCGGCGTGAATTCGCCTTCACGCTCAACAATCTCCCACTTGAAGCTAATTCACGGCTTCTATCATTCTTTCCCATTGCAGCGGCGGCCCCGGTCCTCATCCCAGAAGACCAACCGAGGTTGAACACAACCTCAACTTGTCACACGGTACCACCTTCGTAAACATGTCGGCCGGATTCTTACTCCCAAGAATCTTCTCCAACACCAAAACACCTTCCTCTAAGGCCGATCGAATGAAGTGATATCTTCGCCAAGTGAATGGCGCTCTGACTGTCGGAATACAAGATACTCTCCGAGTGATCTTGCCTCAGCTCTAGCAGGAATGCCTGTAGCCACATCATCTCCTTCGCGGCTTCCGTCACAGCGACGTACTCCGCCTCGCAACTAGATAGTGCTACGATCTTCTGCAACCTCGACACCCAGCTTATCGCGGTACCCCCGAAAGTGTACACGTCTTCCTACTATCCACGTCACCTCCGTTATCTGCGTCCACGAACCCGAGTAACCCCAAATCTGATTTCTGGAACCTCAAGACAAAATTGGAAGTCCCTCTCAAGTATCGAAAGATCCACTTGACGACTTCTCAATGTTGCTTCCCTGGGTTACTCATAAACCGGCTGACCACTCCCACTGCATGGGCAATGGCAGGCCTCGTGCACACCATGGCATACATAAGGCTCCCAATCGCGGAGGCGTAAGGGACCTTATCCATATGCTCTAGCTCCTTCTCGCTCACCGGCGAGTCCTCCTTTGACAAACGGAAGTGACTAGCCAAAGGAGTGCTCACAGGTTTGGCATCCTCCATGCTAAACCTCGCCAATACCTTCTTCAGGTACTCCTCTTGAGACAACTCAAGACCATCCTTGCTCCTCGTGATTCTCATCCCCAGGATTTGTTTGGCAGCACCCAAATCCTTCATAGAGAAATCCCTCGATAGACTTCTTTTAAGCTTGTTGATCTCCGACAAGCTCGCCCCGACTATCAGCATATCATCTACATAATGGAGCAAAATTATGTAGGTACCTCTGAGTTTCTTGAAATAGCAGCAGTGGTCCGCCTCGCACCGCGTGAATTCGACCCGCTTCATGAACATATCGAACTTCTTGTACCACTGCCTTGGAGCTTGCTTCAACCCATACAAGCTCTTCTGAAGCTTACACACTAGCTTCTCCTTTCCTCGGACTTCAAAACCCTCCGGTTGCTTCATGTATATTTCTTCATCTAGATCTCCGTGAAGAAATGCGGTCTTTACATCCATTTGCTGAAGATGTAAGTTCTCCTGTGCAACCAAGCTAAGCATCACCCGGATGGTTACCATCTTGACTACCAGAGCAAATATCTCCGTGTAGTCGATCCCTTCCTTTTGCTGGAAGCCTTTCACCACTAATCTTGCATTGTACCGAACGCTTCCATCGTGTTCTTCCTTTGCCCGGAAGACCCATTTATTGTGCAAGACCTTCTTCTCCTTCGGAAGCTCGGCTAGTTCCCAAGTCTGATTCAACATCAAAGAGCTCATTTCTTCTTTCATGGCACACTCCCACTTGATCGAATTCCTCGCTTGTATAGCCTCGGTGTAGCTCTCCGACTCACCCCTATCAGTCAGCAAAATATAGTTAAAATTTATGGGGAGGTCTTCTTACCCTAGTCAACCTCCACGGCTTCGGTGTAACTCGATCGATGTTGGGATGAGCGTTCTCATCTTGCTCATCCTCGCTGCTTGTGTTGCCCTCTTCGATCTCCTCGGTCTCATTGACTTTCACCGGAACCTCCTCCGTGCCTCCCACGGGATCGATGATTTCTTCAACCACCTCGTCTTTACCCTTGTATAAGACCGACTCGTTGAAGATTACATCCCTGCTTCAGATCACCTTATGATTTTCGGCATCCTAAAATTGGTACCCGAACTCCATGCCGCCATATCCAAGGAAGAAGCACTTCTTGGATTTAGGATCAAGCTTGCTACGAGCAGCTGCGTCGACATGAACGTACGCTAGGCTCCCGAACACCCTCAAGTAGGACAGATTCAGCTTCTTCCCACTCCAAACCTCCTCAGGAATCCGATATTCCAAAGGAACCGACGGTGCTCTGTTGATTAAATGAGCTGCCATGTCAATGGCATACGCCCAAAACATCTTGGGCATCCCCGAATGTAACCGCATACTCCGGGCCTTCTCATTTAGCGTCCTGTTCATTCGCTCCTCTATTCCGTTTTGTTGTGGGGTCCCCGGAATAGTCTTCACCATCTTGATCCCACTCTCGACACAAAATTGTTTGAAGTCGGCGTCAACGTACTCACCACCGTTGTCGGACCTCAAACACTTCACCTTGAGATTTGTTTCATTCTCAACCTCGGTTTTCCATTTCCTGAAAACAGAGAACACGTCACTCTTATTTTTCATGAAGTATACCCATACCTTCCTTGTGGAGTCATCGATGAAGGTAACATAATAGAGTGATCCTCCGAGTGAGGCGACGGGAGCTGGTCCCCAAACATCCGTGTGTACTAGTTCCAGCTTCTCCGCCTTGGGCTCCCTTCCATCTTTTAAAAAACTCACTCGTTTCTGCTTTCCAAGAATGCAGCTTTCGCACACGTGAGACTCAATCGCCTTGAGTTCGGGCAGCAGCCCGTTCTTTGCCATGATCTTCATCCCCTTCTCACTCATGTGCCCCAGCCTGCAATGCCACACCTCGGTCTTCTGGGTGCTATCAACAACACCAACCGAATCCCTCATGATCGTCGTCAAATAAAGTGTGCCCGTCTTATGACCTCGAGCTATGGTCATGGCGTTCCTCGAAACCTTCCACGACCCATCTCCAAATGACGTCCGGTAGCCATCACTATCAAGCTGGCCCACCGAAATTAGGTTCCTCATCAACCCCGGCACGTGTCTGACCTTGGTGATCTTCCAAGTTTGCCCATTAGACAGCTTCAGGTTGATATCTCCCATCCCGACTATATCGAGTGGCTCTTCATCTGCAAGAAAAACCTTTCCATAGTCACCCGAGACATAATTCAACATTACCTCTCGCTGTGCAGTAGTATGGAAAGAAGCCCCTGAGTCCATCACCCAGGAATCGATCGGTGAGTCGACCGATAAGAGAAGGACGTCCCCCTCGTCCTCATCCTTAGTCACCGCATTGACGGATCCCTTCTTCTTGTTGTCGTTCTTCCCCCGAGAGCGTCAATCCCTCTTGAAGTGCCCCGTCTTCCCACAATTCCAGCACTCATTATCCTCGGAATTCGAGCTATCTCTCCCATTCCTAGACTTGGATCTCCCTTTGTTCCTGTTAGCATTTCTGCCCGAGTTCCTCCCCCGGTTCTCCACACTCAAGGCCGAACTAGGAGTCTTTCCCTTGAAATCCATTCTTCGGATTTCCTCGGCTAGGATACGGTCTCTAACATCGGAGAACTTCAGATTCTCCTTCCCCATAGAGTTGCTAACAGCTGCCCGCATGGGCTCCCAACTATCCGGCAGAGACGCAAGTAGGAGCAAGGCATAGATCTCATCATCAAAGTTCACCCCAACCGCCTTCATCTTGTCCAAGATGGAGTTCAACTCGTTTATGTGGTTGGCTGCGTTTGCATTATCTGACATCTTCAGATTGAACAACTGCTTCATGAGATATACCTTGTTGTTCGCTGAGGGTTTCTCGTACATATTCGATAGGGCTTCCATCAAGCCCTTGGTTGTGGGAATCGAGCGCACGTTGAATGATACGTTTGAAGCCAGAGACAAATGTATCAATCCCAACACCTGCCTGTCGAGGCTTTCCCATTCCTCGTCATCCTTGATCTTCTCCGGTCTACCCTTCAAAGGAATTCCGAGCCGCTTCCCATAAAGGTAGTCCTCGATCTGCATCTTTTAATGTCCATAGTTATTCCCGTCAAATTCCGTGACCCCGAAAGAGGTGGTGGTGTCCGTAATCGCTTTTCCCCGATCGCTATAGCCCTAGCGCTCTGATACCAGTTGTTGGAAATAATTCGCGTCCGAAATACCCGCCTGAAAAGCACACGAACAACACAAGAACGAAAAATACGGAATAATAAAAGACACGAGATTTATAGTGGTTCACCCGTTAACGAGGGCTACGTCCACTTCTTGCCGCTGCAATAATTCACTAGAATATTATAGATCCCCGTTACAAGCTTGTAAACTCTATAATTGAATTCTAGACTTTCTGGAGGTGTTGACCCTATTTTACACAACACATAGGGTTTATATAGAAGGGAGAAGACTTGAAAAAGGGGGCAAAATCACGCTGGGAATTAAATTCCCGATTCCGCAAAAAATCTCAAACCTGTCGACCGACAGGTGGGATTGTCGGCCGACACCCCAGCCCTCACTTCGGGTTCAACCGCGGGCTGGGGCTCGTGATCTGCAGAAGTAGCTCGGCCGACCTCCTGTCGGCCGACGGGGCCTGGTGTCGTCCGACACCAGGCCAGAGCTCCGGCTGGACATCCTCGGCGCCTCCCACACGCCTCCTCGACTCCGATCGTCTTCTTCGATCATCTCTCTATCGTCCTCTCTTCTTCCTCGGCGTGAATTCGCCTTCACGCTCAACAATGCTATAGTCCTAGATATATACGTTGTAGACAGTATGGCGTGAGGAGACACGCGGAAGATCATACTGTCGGTTACTCGTATACTATCGAACAGTAGCTCACGACTTAGATGGATAGGGACAATCCATCGGTACGTCGTAGTGTGACTGGTAGATAGTTGGTCTTGACTATCATGTTACACTCGTACACTTGGTGTATTGAGCAGGACCACGGGAGGGCGTTCGATTTATACTAATCGCAGTAATCGAACTAGACCTCAGATATTACGGATATACGAATCCCTGTATAATTATAGGTGCGTGTGTTCAATTCTCCGTTCTTTGACTTACTAGTGAGTGATACTATATGACTAGTCAATATTCTCGGTAAATTGGGAATCAGAATTGTACACACGGCATGCTATAGATTATAGACAGGAAACCGTGTCCCATTTATTGGGTTGATGATGTCCCCGAGATGAGCTCATAAAGTTTATCATGTAAACCCTGCAGGTGGATTCGTTCCACATGATAATAAGGATGAGTGGTACGAGTCTCGGATAATAAGAAATGAATTAATTTAATTATTAGTAATTAAAGTTAATTCGTGGACATTCGATATCTTAAACACGGGGAAAGTCATATATATAATTCGGCGGAATTCGGCGGAATTATTATTGTTGAAATAATATTAAATTAATTTCGGGAATTCAATTATTATTATTTAGTGGAATTAATAATAATTAAAATTGTAATTAATTAATGATTTTCTTTTAAGGACTCCTGGTTAATTAATATTGCAATTTAGCCCTGAATTAATTTACCTAAGAGGTCCCTAGCGTAGCTCTACTTAACCCCCCCCCCCCCCCCCCCCCCTTGCCCTCTCCTAAACCTACAACTAGAGCTGTCAAAAGGCCGGGCCGGGCAGGCCCGGCCCAAGCCCATCGGGCATGACACTTTTATCGGGCCGGGCTGGCCCGACCCAAGAGATCATCGGGCCTATTATTATGCAGCCCAGCCCTGGACGGGCTGCCGGGTCACCGGGCTAAAACGGCCCGAGCACTTGCACGAAAAAAATATATAAAAATTTAGGAGTCGAGCAGCCTACATCGTCAATTGGTCCAAAACATAAAAAAAAATAGCATAAAATAATGAAATATAAACAAAATAAAAACTTAAATAACCAGTGTCGCAGTTTAAAACAGAAACAAAATAACTTACAATAATTAAACATAACATTGTCCAATGATCAAACTTCAGACTTTAGTCTTTCCTAAACTCCTGATCCAAAACATAACCAAAATGACCTAAATATTTTCAGACTCTAGTTTGTCCTAGTCTATAGACTTCTGATCCAAAACATAACCAAAATGACCTAAATATTTAAATATTACCATAGCACTGTCACAGTAATCAAACTTCAAATACTAGCTAGTCTGTCACAGTCCAAAACATTAACAAAATAACCTAAAAAATAAATATAAACATAATATTGCCCGAATTATCAAACTTGATCAAACACTAGCCATTTTCACACAACATTATTGTCATAAAACAACATTTGAATCTTCCTTGAATATTGGAATCTCTTCCAATTCTTCTGTATCTGCAAACAAAGATACAAGAAATGTGATACAAAAATTATTAAAATAATCAAATTACAAGTAAGAATATATGAACAAATAATTATTATTACCTAAAGATACATCTTTAAAACCATGCAACCAACTACGAGTGCAAATGAGAGCTTGCAAATTTTCTGAAAGTAAGGAACTTCTATATTTGTTCAAGATATGACCACCGATGCTAAATGAAGATTCTGAAGCAACGGTTGTAATTGGAATGCTTAGGACATCACAAGCCATATTTGCAAGTTGAGGAAATCGATCTTTATTCATATTCCAATAATTAAGTATATCGATATTCTTCCCGACAACCGGTCTTTCTTCCAAATATATATCAAGTTCGGATTTACCTTCGGTTGAAGTGAATTGGCTCATCTCCTGACTGTACTCCTACAAAATTAAAAATAAAAATAAAATACATAACATAAAACATTAAATAAATTGGATATAATAAAACATAAGATATATGATGACTAACAATAAAAATAAAGCAAGCAAACCTCGTAGAGGTTCTCGTCCGAGTCGTCAAAACTCATTGATCGTGAAAATGATGGGACGGCTGTTGATGTGCTAGGTACAATCGAATTTTTTTCATACTCGCTAAAAAGCTTGTGCATAGCCACATTCACTGTATTCACCTTTTCTTGATATGTTTCAGGGTAAAGCTTTTTATAACAAAAGTTCAAAAAACACAACTTTGATGTTGGATCCAATACACTGGCAAAAGAAAGGACAAGACAATATTCTTCCCAATACTTGTCAAATTTCAGCTTCATTCGTTGGGACATCTCTCTTAACACTTGATCTTCACTGAACATGTTTTCTTTCAATCTCATTTCTATGGTCGCAATTTCCTTGAAATAAAAGTTGGAGGTGGGATAAGAAGATCCAGACATCAAACTAGTAATTTTATAAAATGGCGCAAGGAAAGAACGCATTTTCAATCCTCTCTCCCACTCTTCATCAGTCGGACAACATTTGAAATTTTTATCTTGCAAACACATAGTAGCAAATGCTGATCGATATTTGATAGCACTTTCAAGCATCAGATATGTAGAATTCCATCTTGTTGAAACGTCTAACCTCAAGAAACCACCACGAAGACCACTCAAATTTCCATCTTCAATGCACTGTCTAAACAACTTCAACCTCCCCTCAGAAGACTTCACATACTTGACACTTTCTTTAATTTTCTCCACCGACTTTGATGCTTCTTTCAAACCATCTTGAACAATGAGGTTCAAAATATGCGCACAACATCTCACATGAAAAAATTCACCTTTACATAACAAAGCATTCTTTGAGTTAAGTCGATCTCTTACCACCCTTTGCATGGCATCATTAGAAGAGGCGTTGTCCAGTGTGATGGAAAAGATTTTAGAACTTATCCCCCCATTTTCGAGCACTCTAAGTAATTGCCCAGACAATTCACTTGCTGTATGTGGACTCTCCAAATCACAAAATGCAAGCAACTTAGAGTTCAACTTCCAATTTTCATCAACATAATGAGCAGTCACAGTCATATACCCTTGTGTAGTCACAGCCGTCCAAGCATCAGAAGTCAAACAAATTCTTCCAGGAATATTAGCTAATGCAGTCTTTAATTTTGCCTTTTCAATTAAGTACACATTCTTAACATCAGAAGTTGCAGTGTTTCTACAAACACCCTTGAAATCAGGATTCAAAACCTTATTAATCTCAAAAACACCATCATACTCGGTAAAACTAAATGGAAGATCATGCTTAATAATAGCCCTAGCAAGTGTGTCCCGATAAGCATTCTGATCAAATTTCCATTTTTTCAATAGTGTAGCTTGCTTATCCAACAAAGTGTTCACATCATGATACTGAGGAGTCTTTAAACACTTTTTAATATGACGCCATAAATGATTTGTTCCTGAAGTAGAATTACAAGTGTAATATTTTTTGCAAGAGTTACACGTGCATTTTTGTACCCCATCTATCAGGCCAACCCTTTCAAAAAAATCCCACACTTCAGAAACATTGGGGTTAGGCTTGGATTTTTTAAACTCTCCACTACTAGGTCCAACACCATCATCAGCAACACTTTTCCTTTTTCTACTAAGAGAGGTTGTACCTGTAGTGCTCTTTAAAGTGTTAGGCCTTTGTTCAAAATTCTCCATCTCCAAATCGATGTAATCTTTCTCCAAAATGTTCATATTTTCACCTACAAAATAAAATAAAATTTAAGTTGAACAATAGTTAAAAAAAAAAAGCAAATCCAATAAAAAAAACCTCACTAACAAAAAAACAAAAGAGAAAAAAAAAAAACACCAACAAATCAACACCACAACAACCAACAAATAAAAATTGAAAAAGTACATACTATAATAAACAAATTAATATGGAGTATACGGTCAACCTAAAATCACATGTAGAGAGAAGAAGAAAAGTAGGTAAATTGAAAGAGAACTTGAAAAGAATAATAGTATGTACTTTAAAGGAAAAATCACAAAAGATAAATTTTCAATAATGCAGTAGTGTAAAAGGGGGGCGGGAGATGAGATTGATAGTAGAGGGCAGGGGCGGGAGTGGAGATGAGATTGAGAGAGGCGCGAATTTGGATTTGGAGGTGTGGTTAGGGTTTTATTAGTAACTAAAAATATTGATAATAGAAAAAAATATTATTAAAAATTGACTAACATATTTTAGTCGGGCCAGCCCGAAAACTCGGGCCAAGCCCGACTGACCCGATGGGTTTGATGGGTCGGGCCAAATAGGCCCGACAATGTTTGGGCCTATGAAAAGCAGGCCCAAGTTGGCCTGATTGTCGGGTAGGTTGGGCCGGCCCATCGGGCCAGGCCCATTTTGACAGCTCTACCTACAACTAGCCGCAATTTATTTTGCTGAGAAAAATTAAAAAGCTTTACGCAATTATTTTTCTCTGTAAAATAAATAAAAGCTTGAGCAAATATATTTTTACACTGAAAAGTAAAAACATTTTTGCGGTGGTTTATCAGAGAGAGCAGAAAAGGAGAATCCAGCGGATCGTTGCCCACACAACGGCTGAAATCGGGGCAGAGACATACGCTAGAAATATCTAAGGTCTCAACAATCGACCGAGAAGGTATGAGATCGAATTCCTTCTTCCGCATTTATTCGATCTCTATTTCGTTAATTATACATCAGATCTAAGATCGGGTTTCGGGTGTCGTGGGTCGTGTTCCTCGGCTACTGGGGGTTCAAGGACCTTCGGATCGGTAGTCGGAAGAGGAAAAACGGACCGGAAACGAGCCCAGAACAGCAGGTCGCGCTGCTGTTCGCGGACGAACAGCGCCTGCTGTTTGGGGCCTATTCAGCGACCGCTGATTGACGGGCAGCGCCCGCTGCCCGATCAGATCAGCGGCTGTTTCGCGCGGTTGTCCTCCGGGGCGACGACTGGGCGTGATTCGGCACATGGGTGTTGGGGATCGTGCATGTATACGCAGCGGAAAACAAAATTTTTATGAAAAACCGTTTTTGATTAATGTAAACATTTTACATTATATTTATTTTATTTTATTGAAAATCATATTTTCAATATTACATGCATTAAATCAGTCTTCAGCAACTAAGGTTCACACACACTTCGTTCGTACACACTCAGCTGTCACTTGCTCCAGTTGGAGCACGGTTCGTGTTATGTATGTATGTTCGCACTCAGTGAATGTAAAGTAGTGAAGACAAAGTTATGTAATAGTTTTCATTTCATTGAATCAACAAAACTAAACTATTACACTTGAAGAGAAAGGTAGACGAAATGAACAAAGGTCGTATCCCAAGTGTCGCAACACTCCAACGAACCAGAGTCCTATTACTACTACACCTAGAGTTCTATTCTCCAAACTCTACTATTGGTGCACAGCACAAAACAACTACCAAAACTCTAAGGCTCAGCGCCTAACAAACAACGATAGCGATACTCGAATATCAGATTTCGTTCTCTCAAAATCGTCAAAGGATGTCATCCAACTTCATGGGTATATATAGGTAGCTCGCACATGTGAGGCAATGGAATGGAGCCATATGATTGGTCACATGCTTGGCTGACCTCATCTTTCCATGGATGACATCACTTTCGGAATCTTCGATTCTTGAATCTTGGAATCTTGAATCTTTGATTCTTGAATCTTCGAATCTTGAATCTTCGATTTCTCAAACTTCAGACTTCAACATTATCTTGACTCCATCGATCTCAATACTTCATCTTCAACTTCATCGTGATGAACACTCGTCGTTGAGGCTTCAGTACTTCATCGTCTTCACGGTCGTCGATATAGTTGAAGTAGTAAACAACAATCACCCATCATCAACACTTGAACGTGGATAGGCATCACTTGCACTTGACGTTGATGATAGGATGTAACACACCATGCATCAGTTGATACATGAAGTAGAAGAGGCCACGGCGTGCGAAACCAGTCGCACGGCGTGCGACACCAGTCGCACGAGATGAAGGAGGCCACTTCAAGCGACTCCTGTCGCACAGCACCTGACGTGCGACGCCTGTCGCGTGCGACGCCAGTCGCACAACTCGACGTGCGACGCCAGTCGCACAACACTGACGTGCGACGCCTGTCGCACGGTTTGGCCAAGAGAGGTCATGCGACTCCTGTCGCATGACATGGAGAGGCAGAGTCATGCGACGCCAGTCGCATGAGATGGAGTGATGCACATCGTGCGACTCCTGTCGCATGAAACGTGAGTGCAGCCGGGCCTGCGACGCAAGTCGCATGAGGCAGACAAGGAGGTTCCGTGCGACTCTAGTCGCATAAGGAGACACAACGGAGCGTGCGACTCCTGTCGCACACAGTGGCAGGTGTAGTGCGTGCGACTCCTGTCGCATAGATTGGAGATGCAAGGTCGTGCGACTCTAGTTGCATGATCTTGATAGATGGACTTCGTATTCCATATTCCTTGTTGTATTGCATGCATCCATTAGCTTCAACACCTTGATGGCGATGTTCCTCATTCCATGTAGTAAGGTATGCATCCGTTCATTCCAACACCTTGCGCCGATAAGATCAGGTGTTGTGAAGCGGACCTTGCGCCGATAAGATCAGGTGAAGCAGACCTTACGCTGATCAGATCAGGTGTTGTAAAGCAGACCTTGCGCTGATCAGATCAGGTGTTGTGAAGCAGACACTTGACCAGTAAGCTCAGGTGTTGTGAAGCAGGCACTTGATGCATTGACTTCACTTATTCCATTTTCACCAAGTTATAAGTCTTGCATCCATTCACTTCAACACCTGAAAACAAAAACAAACAACAATCACATGTTGTTGACAAAACTAACATCCACAATCTCCCCCTTTTTGTCACAACTCATGTGAACAAGAGTTATCATAAGGAGATACAAAGAATCTCAAAAACCAGGCAACCAAAACATATGTTGTTGCCAAAAACCAACATCTTCAATCTCCCCCTTTTTGGCACAACTCATGTGACCAAAGGTTAGCAAACGGAGATACACCACAAAACCGTTCAAACTCCTCACCACAAAACTCCCCACCGTTGTCAGATTTTAACGCCTTCAACTTTAGTCCGGTTTCAGTCTCTACACAAGCTTTCCAAGTCTTAAACACACCAAAGACGTCGGATTTGTGTTTCAAGAAGTACACCCATAACTTCCTTGAAGAGTCATCGACAAAAGTTACATAGTACCTCGATCCACCGATTGAGGGAACAGGAGCGGGGCCCCAAACGTCAGAATGAACAAGTTCTAGTTTCTCAGATTTCAACTCCCGGGGAACCTTCGAGAAACTTACTTGAGTTTGCTTTGCAAAGACAAAATCCTCACAAAAATCGAGCTTGATTTCTCCGCACCCGTCAAGCTTCCCGAAAGACTCCATGACCTTCATTCCAGTTTGACTCATGTGGCCGAGCCTTCGATGCCACGTGGATGCATCTGTTACTTTCGCCACCATGAAGTTGGGATTATAAGTCCCGTTGGCGACATACATCGTCCCCTCCTTTTTGCCGCGCGCCAACATCCTAGCGCCCTTAGACACCTTCCAAGACTCGGCATTGAACGTACATACCATGCCTTCTTCCGATAGTTGGCCCACCGAGATGAGATTCTTCTTGAGACTTGGAACGTGACGAACGTCCTTCAATTGAATCTCAAAGCCATTAAGAAGAGATAGGCAAACATCTCCTTTGCCCACAATGTCGCACGGCTGGTTGTCGCCAAGGTAAACCCGGCCAAAGTTCCCGCTCACATAGTTCTGTAGAACATTCTTTTGCGGAGAAGCATGAAACGAGGCGCCGGAGTCGATGATCCAAGACTCGTTCTTGGTTTCCAGCGAGCAAATGAGGGCTTCATCTTCCTTCACAACATTGGCAGCACCTTTGCCGTTGTCGTTGCTTGCCTCCGGACAATCTTTTCCGATGTGGCCAATCTTTCCACAATTGTAGCACTTGTATTTGCTATAGTCGCGACCCTTCGAGTTCGACCGCTTTGATGGTCCTCGACTTTTGGATCGACTTCGAGCATCAAAGTTGCTTTTGCCCTTGCTCTTATTTCCTCGTTCTCTCCCACGATCTTTCGAGCTAAAGTTCAGCGAAGAACTAGATCGTTCCGACTTCTTTCTCCGAACCTCCTCTCCTACAAGTAGAGTCACCACTTCCTCTTGACGGATCTGGTTCTTCCCACACGAATTGCTCACCGCAATAATAAGGGAATCCCAAGAGTCCGGTAGACTTGATAGAAGGAGAAGGGCGCGAATTTCATCATCAAACTTGATGCCCACCTGGTCGAGTTGATTGCACACGGCATTGAACTCATTCAAATGCTCCAACACGGTTGTCGACTCTTCCATATGCATATTGAACAGAGTCTTCATGAGATGCACTTTGTTGACGGCGGATGGCTGCTCGTACATGTCTTCAAGTGCCTTCATGAGGTCCGCCGACGTCGTGTACTTGATGACATTAGAGATTACGGACGGAGCTAGAGTCGAACGAATCAACCCTAGCGCTTTGCGATCCATCCGAAGCCAGTCCGCGTCTTTGATGTCGTCCGGTTGAACACCAACAACAGGTAGATCAAGATCTTTTGCAACGAGCAAGTCCTCCAAAAGGACTTTCCACATGGCGAAGTTTGAGCCATCGAACTTTTTGAAGCGATAACCTCCTCGGCCATTATTCGAACCTTCTTGAATATCTAGAGAACGAACACCTTCGGCTCTGATACCACTTGTTGCGATAAATTGTGCTTCAATACAATTTACCACAGCTTGATATTCAAGGCTTGCGGAAATAGTTCGAATAATATGAACCGCACACACACACTCTTGTTTGTAGCGAAAAAAAAAAAAATAGGACACACGATATTACGAGGTTCGACAACTAATGTCTACGTCCTCGGGCTCACAACACACTCTTTTTATTACTTGGAGAAATGATTACAAGTTACACACACTTGAAACCCGAACAAGCTCGACTTTGTTCTAACTCACGTTTTAGTAATAAACTCTATTGTGTTGGATTATTTTGATCAACACCTTGATCACCCTTTTATAGTTGCCAATCAATGGCATGTTCATTGAACACATCAATGAAACCTTTGGCCCTTCAAATTCACCGGAAGCCAAAGAGTCACTTGCCTCTTCAAATTCATGTATTCAAAGAAGCTTAAGAGTCTTTCAACACTTACTTCAACATATATCTCCAAGGTTACTTGCATCACCCCCAATTACAGCAACACCTATACTATTACCACTTAAAACAGAACTTACATCAATAATTCCATCTCTCTGAGCATTCCCATCCAATATTGCAAAACCATGAAAACAAACCAAACACAACAAAAACCAAACTTTCATCATCTTAATTCAAAATAAAAATAAAAATAAAAATTGATATATAGAAATAAAAGGGTGTTGCAGACTGAAAAAAAAAAGAATGATAATGAAGGATATTTATAGTCTCTTTGTATTTGCATTATAGCAAAGTAGGTCAACTATTAGAACGTGCTTAGATTAATGAGTGCATTATAACAAATTAAGTCAACTATGAGAATTAATAAGTGAATTAGTTTAATTCACATGCGACTGACATGCACTAATTAAGTAATTTTATTTTATTTTTTGATAAAGAGGAGATTAATGATTAAATTAGTTTAATTCAATACCATGTGAAGTGTCGAGAAACTTCACATGTACCATGAGTCTATTAGTTTAATTAGTTTGTGAATTAGTTTGTGAAGTTACCGTGATTGACAGAAAAATGTCGTTGTAGTAGTTTGAGTGATGATATTATCGCTCGTCTCCATAGTGTACGTTGAAATTGTGTTTTAAGCACTACAGTGTTAAGAACTGCAGTACTTGGTAGACCTGTAATGTAAACCGTGTTGGGTCTATGAACTATAATAATATGTCAACACAATAAAGAGGTTCTTGAATGAAAGCTTTGTATTAAACACTTCAATCAAACATCTATAAGTCCTTACGAACTTATAGAAAGGTCACACGACCAAAAACAACGTCTATTAGTTCAAAGTACTAGCGTCCTATGAACCACAGACTAAACAGATACACTATGAACTCCTTCTAGCGAACTCGTTCTAAGTGTACTACAGTAGAGTGAACCAGAGCTTTCTAGCGAATACTCTCGGATTACAATATTTCTCTCTCTAGGAAATTCCAGATAAAAGTGTTGAGTTCTACAAACAATCTAGCGACTATTTAAAGACCTCGTGAATGAAACCCTAATGGGCTTCCGGGTTTAACGCTTAATGGGCCGAGCCCAAAGCATCTTCTAAGGAATCTCGAATATTCCAACACTGACTTGTTCTCAGTCCTTTGTCTCTGACGAGCCTTCGAACTTCGAACGGGGAGTGCGTAGATGCTACTTGATGTTTTACTTCAGCGAGTTCGAATTCCCTTAGCAGGGCCTTCTCACTCTTCGCGCTTCTGGCTTCATGGCCCTAGCAGGATGAACTCCAGAGCCATCAACTTCTACAGCACTCCTTTGGTGAATCAGTGAACAGGAAGTTCGAACCCTTTGCAGCTTCGAACTCCAGGGACTTATCAGCACCAGTGCTTCCAAGACCCACAGTGTAATTTGTACTTGCATAAGGCTAAGTCTTCCAAGCACTAGCATACTTAGAATTACTCAACCTGTACAAATGGCAAAAACACATAAGAATGAAGTTCATTCAAAAACCAAAGTGTGAAGTTCAAGCTAGTTCACAGGAGTCCGAAGACTCCATGTGAACGAGAGCGAACTTTCACACTAACAATCTCCCCCTTTTTTAGTCAACTTCATAATCGGGGATTCGAAGTGAATCTCCCCCTCAAATTAGTATCACACTCAAAAAGTTGTAAAGATAAATAAGAGCAAAACAAGAAGAAAGAAGATCGAAGGCACGAGCACAGAAATTCGAACATCAAAAACACTTAGAATAATCAAATAAGACAAACTGAGTTCAAACATAAACCAAAACAAAAAAAGACAAACATAGTAAGGACAGTTATCAACAGTTCACACGATAAAAAAAAAATTAATCAGATCCTGTGGCTGAATCATCGATCGGAGTGTCAGGTCTTCGAAGATCCTTGTCATCCAAATCCTCATCATCACTGAAGGTGACATCAATGTCTTCATCATCAGTTTTCTGCTCTTCTTCTTCATCCTCCTCCTCTTCATCATCTTCGTTCTCCTCTTCTTCGGACGCAGGGGTTGGAGAGGGCAGCTTGACTGATTTCTTCTTCGAAGGCCCTTTGTTAGCCACTTGCTTTCTAGGCACTTTCTTCACAGACACACCCGTTCTTTGATTAACAACAAGCTTCACAGAGTTATTTGACTTCGAACCTGCAGAAGATTTATCAGTGGATTTTAAAAAATCTTTTTCTTTTCCTTCAACAGTGATAGTGCTCGAAGATTTGAGGCTAGACTTCGATCCATCAGTATCATCTGAGCATGGGAGCCCTTCAGCATCATACTTAGTGAATTTCGTCTTCGCTCTCTTGGCAAGTGGGATCTCGTCCACATCCAACTCTTGTACCTCGTCATCATCATACTTCACAGTATCATCAAACTGAACTTTTCTTTTCTTTCCCTTTGACTTCGAAGTCCTAGCCTCTTCTACTGCAGCGGCGTCTGCCTTCTCTTTTTCAATCCTGATAGTCTCTGCGACTTCGAGGATCTGCTTGTACATTTTGCCCAGTCGTTCAGAGTCCTTGGAAGATGACCCATCTCCCCCTCGACGGCTAACTCTTCGAACCTTGCGCTCCATGTGTCTGTTGATATCCAAAGCAAGTTTAATATAGTATCTTTCATTTCGGATATCACGTAGAAGGTTAGTCGGCGCAGCTAAGTATAAGTCATCGTCCGAGGAGTCTGAGTCAGTAGAGTCCGAAGGAGAAAGTTGAGGCTTGCGCTTCGAAGAGCTCCTTTGATGAGTCACCTGTGTGGCGGCCTGTGTGACTACGAGTTTCGTTTTTCCAAACATCTTTAAGTCAGTGCTTCGATCTCCAAATTTCTCCCATGGAAGATCAGCCACTCTCCTGGAACTCAAGTACGAACCATTCCATACAAATTTTAAGACCTTGATTGGTGTACCGTCCGAAGTTAAAGGACTAAAGCCTTGCTGGTACATCATCGAAGCAACAAGATGTGGA
This sequence comes from Euphrasia confusa, assembly GCA_954870475.1. Lineage (NCBI taxonomy): Eukaryota > Viridiplantae > Streptophyta > Magnoliopsida > Lamiales > Orobanchaceae > Euphrasia > Euphrasia confusa. Next base: position 46,780,327 of record OX940949.1, on the reverse strand, counting down.
AAAGGAAGTCTCTCAGCAGCTATAGTGGTATCAGCCTTCGCAGCATAAGAACACATCTTTTCGAAGACAACCTGTCCCAAATCCACTTGGATGCCACGACTGAGTCTGTAGATGAGATGGAGCGAACCCGAATGTACTTGTGCTGTGCTTGTTGTAGGAATCCAGTTGCTTGACACCATTTTGTGTAAGACACAAAAGAATTGAGTGAGTTTCGGGAACGCAGGCTGGGCAGAAGGATCACGCCCACCAGTAAGAATGAATCCAAGCATCGAAGAGTCAGGGTGATTGGTCTTCGGAGAATCCCATGAAGCTACGATCTTGTCACGTTTGAAGAATTTGTTGATAGCAGAGGGAGTAAAAACATAAACTTTTCCTCGTAGTACAAATTTTCCATAAAAGGCAGAGGAAGGGTCTGCGAAGTCCTTAGTGACATGAGCGAAGAAAATCTTGTGAATCTTCGAATAGCAAGGATAATCGTAGTTGAGTGCACAGTTCAACTTCATGTCCAAGAGAAATTGAACAATCCCAAGTTTCTTGAGTCGGGAGTTATACATTTTTTCATAAGTGAAGAGAGTGTTTTCCATGGCATTGTACTGGGTCTCCGCAGCCTCGATGTAGAAATCATCAGAGAAACCTACCAGTGGCATTGTGGGAGAGCGAACCACAATGGTAGTTTTTGTGTCAGGTGCTACGGAGGCTTCACCCTGAGAAGTAGCAGTGATAACAGGCGAATCTGGAGATTCAGAGAATACGTCATTAGTAATAAAATTTGAAGTGCGAGCAAGAGAGCCTGCGAACTCGGGAGAGCATTTTTGCGAAGCATCCGTGATATTCTCCAGTGAGGCTTTGAGTTTTTCTTCTGCTGCAGCCTGTTTCAATTTTAATTTACGAAGTTCAAGGGTAGAGAGATTCGAACCTTGTGAGAGAGTGGGACTAGGTACAAAGTTCGGTCACACACGCTCAGCAGAGACAGCACTAGGGATTTCTATAGAAAGTCCCTTCGAACCAGACTTCTTGGTGAGTGACGGCTTCTTCGAAGCATTGGTAGATAGTTTTTGTTGGGCAATTTTGGCGTCCTCAGAGCGCTTTTTCCTGAGAGCCTCATCAGATTTGATCTTCGCAGCCTCCTCATCTGCCTTCTTTTTCTTCTCATTCTCTATACGAACTCTCTCAGCCTCCTCATCCTCTTGTTGTTTCTTAAGTATCTCAGTGCGAACCCTTTCAGCCTCCTCATCTTCCTTTCTCTTCTTTTCTTCTTCAGCAAGTCTAAGTTTCTCGGCTTCTTCGAATTTCTGTTTTTCAATCCTCAATCTTTCTTCTTCCACCCTTCGATCCTCTTCTTCCTTTTCTTTCTTCACAATCTCTTTTTCTGCTGTCTCTTTTTGTGATTTGAGTTCGAATAGAGATTTCTTTTGTGAAGTTAGTTCAATCAGGATGGTATCAGTGTCATCCGTCGCAGCCTCTGCAAACTTCATAGAGCAAGCTGTGACAACGGCAGTTTGATCCACTATTTGGCTCGTGAGAAGAGCTACTCTAGCCTGGAGTTCGGAGATTGTCATATCAGCTAGCTGGGAGTTAGAGGTAGACATAATAGTAGTGCGAACTGTGAAGGAGTAGTAACTGAGTCAGAAGTGTAGTAGTGGTTCGAACTTTGTAGAGAGAGAATTTTTGCAAGGGTTTAGCTCTGAAAACACACAGTGAAAGCGTAAACTATGTGTTTCGCGGACGGGGTATTTATAGACGACAGCGAAACCGCTTCAAATTCAACCGCAGAGATCGTGCCACATGTAGTACCAGTCAGAGCTAGTTCGAATAATTCATTGAGTTGGTACAGCAATAGATCGAACTCAATACAGAGTGGGTTCATGCCTGGTAGAGTAGAAGTTCGAAGTTTTGGGATTGTAGATGAGAGAGATACTTCGAAGTTCTTGTTAAGACTTTATACGAAGAGCAAGCAAGGCAGTGTAATAGAGAACATATATAATTCAAAGCAAGTTCGAATACGTGGTCAGTTAAAACGTAATAATCATAAGAAGAAGAGTGAAAGAAACACAGGCAAGGAAAAATACAATTCTCAGAGATCGAACCAAGATATAAAATAAAGTTTCCAAGTTCGAAGTCTCATAGAGAGACAACTACTATTGTAAACATGTAGCTTCGAAGGCGTGAAATGCAATAGACATTAAAAAGGAGAGGGAAGAGGAGTACGAACCTCCACACTTCTGTGTGTCCCATTGTTGATGCGCCCACGAGGTAGAGATAGAGAGACATCGAACTCATAGAGCCATGGGAAATGAGTGAGTTCGAAGCAACAGGCAAGAAAGTATGAATATGTGGTATTACAATGAATCGTTTTTGAAAGAAATTTACTTTTCAATTGTCACAATCACATAGTCGAGTTCGTGTTTCGTCGGAACATATTGATGAGTTAGCACCGCACAAGAGATTTTAATTCATGAGTGCAAGGTGAACTTTTAAGGCACTCCACTTGGGACTAAGCGTTACTACAATCAGAGGGGACCAAGGATCATCCTGCATCTCCAGACGAGTTTTAGCTTTTAAATGAAATGCAACAGATGCTCATTACAGCAGTCAGAGGGAAGCGAGGATCATCCCGCATCTCCGAAGTGTGATTGAAGAGCATCTTAAACTAAGGCGTCCATGTGCTACCTTTCGAAGAGGGGAGCCGGCGGACAGTTGATCCGGCGTCCTCCGTTACTTGGTATTATGGATCTATGCAGATGATAGCTTGTGGGAGTTATAAGCCAAGTTCACATGTTCACACTCAGAGGAATAAATACACTTGGGTCCGAAGACTAAAGCGGCCTCGAATCCATGTTCACCTGACAAGACTAATCCACGAAAAGTTCAAAGTGCATATTCAGAGAGTAAGAAAATGAACTTTCAAATTTATCATAGTTATATGTATAAGAAGTATATGTATATTGCAAATACCAATGTTCAAGCATTTTCAACATCCAAGCAAAGTGAGTCATACTCTCTTGTCAATCTACCTGTGGGGCTTCCTGCAAAGTGACACACAAAAGACAGAAGCCGTAGCCTGTGTCTCTCCAACTAATTCATAGAGCACACATGCATAAGGATTTTCTGAGAGAAATGAATCTCTCGCCAATGGTTTAGTAAAGAAATCTAAGAGTTGTTTTTCCGTAGGGACATGTTCCATGATAACTTCACCTTTTTCAACTAAATCACGAATAAAATGGTGTCGAATTCCAATATGTTTAGTTTTAGAATGTTGTACCGGATTTTGACTGATTTTTATAGCACTTTCATTATCACAAAGAAGGGTTAGAGGGGTACTTGTGATTCGGTAGTCTGCCAACATTTGTTGAAGCCAAAGTAGTTGAGTGCAACAACTATCTGCGACTACATACTCCGATTCAGCAGTTGAGAGAGCTATGCAATTTTGTTTCTTGCTATGCCAAGAGACCAAGTTATTCCCGAGAAAGCAACATCCTCCACTCGTGCTCTTCCTATCATCGGCATCACCAGCCCAATCAGAGTCTGCATACCCAACAAGAGAGGTTGTGGTGTCTTTGGTGTACCATAGCCCCAACTCAGTAGTCCCAGCAATATAGCGAAGGATTCGCTTAACAGCTGTAAGATGTTCTTCCTTTGGTTGAGCTTGATAACGGGCACATAAGCAAACACTGAACATGATGTCCGGCCTAGTAGCAGTAAGATACAAGAGACTCCCAATGAGAGAGCGATAGTTGGTGATGTCAGTGTCTTTACTCTTGGAAGCCCGAGAGAGCTTATCCGTAGTGGCCATGGGAGTCTTCATAGGCTTAGCCTCTGTCATATCAAACTTTTGTAGCATATTCAAAGCATACTTGGTTTGTGAGACAAAAATTCCATCTTTTCGTTGAGAAATTTGGAGTCCAAGAAAATAATTTAGTTCTCCCTCAAGGCTCATTTGGAAAGAGGATGACATAGCCGTAGAGAATTCTTTTACCAACTTCGGATTGGTGGCACCAAATACGATGTCATCGACGTATATTTGTGCAATGAGCATATCTTTGCCAACCATCTTAATAAAGAGCGTAGTGTCAGCATTTCCTCTTATGAACCCATAAGCAATCAAGAACTCTGTCAGGCAAGAGTACCAAGCCCGGGGTGCCTGCTTTAGACCATAGAGAGCTTTATGAAGACGGTAGACATGGTCTGGCCTCTTTGGATCTATGAACCCTTTTGGCTGTTCAACGTAGGCTTCTTCATCCAACACACCATTCAAGAATACAGCATTAACATCCATTTGTCTTAGTGGGATATTCCTATAGCAAGCTATGGCAATAAGGAGACGTATAGACTCAATCCGAGCTACAGGTGCGAAGGTCTCATCAAAGTCCACACCCTCAACTTGAGTGTACCCTTGAGCTACAAGGCGAGCCTTGTTTCTAACAATTTGATTGTGCTCATTTGTTTTGTTTTTATAGATCCATTTAGTTCCAATAATGTTGACATTTTTAGGTCGGAGCACCAAAGACGAAACTTTATTTCGTTCAAATTCGTTCAACTCCTCATGCATAGCAGCATCCCAGAATTCATCCAAGATGGCCTCCTTTATATTCTTTGGTTCAATTTCTGAGACAAAACTCATAATTCCAATGTCTGGAGACATGAAAGCCAAGTTTGAGGTCTCAGTCCAAGAGTTCAAAGGCCGGGATGAGCGAGTTGTTCTTTGATCCAAAGTTCCAATAATCAGTTGAGTAGGATGTCGTTTTCGTATGTGAGCAGGGGGTCCCGAGTTCGGGACTCCGGTAGAGTTCGAAGTTTCTGAGATGAGCTCATCATCTGAGGATTCTGTGCTGGAGGTAGAGTTCGAAGTAGCAACACTCTGCTCAATCACGGGTTCAGAGTTCGAAGCTGCTGAGTCCAATTTTTCAGGTTCTCCTCCTTCTTCATTTGTACTTCGAATCTTTGCCACAACTTCAGTAGATTTTCCCTTGAAGTCATGTTCATCAAAGGTTATGTTTGTTGACTCTTGAACAGTTCGTGTCCTTAGATTGAAGACACGATAAGCATGACTATTTAGAGCATAACCAATAAAGATAGCTCTGTCTTATTTGGAATCAAATTTCTTCAAAGGCTCACGATCATTCAATATATAGCATAGACACCCAAAGACTCGTAGATGAGCAACATTTGGCTTTTTGCCAGTAAGAAGTTCATAGGCAGTCTTCTCTGTTTGGCTTCGAAGGGTGATCCTGTTGATCACATAGCAAGCCGTGCTGATAGCCTCTGCCCAAAAGCCTTTAGGCATTTTCTTAGACACCAACATAACAGTGGCCATCTCCTTTAAGGTTCTATTTTTCCGTTCAATGATGCCATTTTGTTGAGGTGTTTTTGGTGACGAGAACTCATGATGATGCCTTTTCGGGTGCAATATTCTAGGAAGGCTTGATTTTGGAACTCCCCACCATGATCACTTCGAATCCTTTGAATTCGTGCCTCATGCATATTTCGAACTTTCCTAGCCAAATTGTGGAAGGCTTCAAAGGCCTCATCTTTGGTAGCTAAAAAATTTACCCACGTGTATCTTGAGAAATCATCAACAATCACAAGAGTGTACCACTTGTGTCCCAAGCTATGAACTTACATTGGTCCCATAAGGTCCATATGCATAAGCTCAAAACAGTTGGAAGTTCTGAAGTTCAAAGTTAGAGCTGGGTGTGAACTTCTGGTTTGTTTTCCCATTTGGCACTCGCCACACACTCTTTTCTCAATCTTTGGTAGAGATTCAATGCCTCTCACAGCTTTGAGACGAATAAGATTTTCCAAGTTTCGAAGACTGGTATGGCCCAATCTTTGATGCCATAAATCTATCTCATCAGCGGACTTAGTGGATAGACACGTCTCTTCAATAGCATAACAGTTATTCTTAGCACGAACTCCAGTCAATATGCATTTCCCTTCTGAATTGTAGACTTCACACTTGTCTTTGTTGAACTTTACATCAAGTTCATCATCACACAACTGACTTATACTAATCAGATTGGCACACAACCCTTCAACATGTAAAACATTCTTTAAAATTGGAAGTCCCTTCACATTTAAAGTGCCACACCCAACTATATTTCCCTTGGCTCCTCCTCCATATGTAACAGGGCCTCCAGAGTGTGGTACATAGTCAGTCAGACTTTCTTTAACACCAGTCATGTGTCTAGAGCAACCACTGTCAAAATACCACGTTTCTTTGACTCCAGCTTTGGCAGCCGTGAAAGCAACATTACACACCAACTCTTCTCGGCGCTTCCACACTCTCTTCTCAGCCGGCTTCGAAGGAATGTGGGGTTGTTTCCTTTTCCAGACTTTCTTTTCAGAGAAGTTAGAAGCTATAGGGCTATGAACTTCCTTCCTCCATACCCGTTTGATAGGAGACTTTGAAACAACTTGACATTTCTTCAGCCAGGGTTGTTTAGAGGTATGAGCTTGTGATCTCTTTAGATCTTCAATCTTCTTATAACAATAAGGTCTTATATGTCCAGTAAGACCACAGTAATGACAGATGTATCTTTTAGTGAAGTTTTTCAGTGTCTTGGTAGACCGAGGAGTCACGTTTGTCAATTTTTTCAGTTTGGACATATTTAGTCTTCATAGACCTGGGTTTCTCACTATGTGTCTTTGAGTTCTTTAGATCAAGAGACTTTGATCTTTCTGAAACATTGTGAGTTCTGACAAACTTAGTGACTTCATCATTTTTGGTCTTCGAACTTGAAGGAGTAGAATTGGATGTAGGCGGTGACCTTTCTAAAACATTCAGTGTTGATATCTGAGAGTCTTCCAGCTTAGCCTCAACAGACTCTATGATCTTTCTATCCTTTGGGCGAATGAATCTTGGTGGAAAGTTGATAGGCTCAGTGTAGACAGTTTCAAGCGTTTCTTTAAAACCAAGTTCATACCTTTTAGGATTAACACAGTTTATGAGATAATCGAGCTTAGAAGTTCCAGTGTTCAATTTCTTAAACAGAGAGTCTGTTACATCCATCTTGTCTTTTAGTTCATAGAGTTCTTTAGTTCTCATGGCAAATGCTTCTTCTATTTTAGTCAGGGATCTTCTAAGAAAGTCCTTCTCAGAGTCTTCTTTCTTCATAGACTCTCTCAGTTCATTGACTTCCTTCAGAGCCTTTTCAAGTTCGGTTTTAACAATCTTGAACTCCCTTAAGCTAACAGTCTCAGGCTTTGAACTCAACACAGATTTGTAAGAAGGAGAGTTCGAGCTAGTAGATGCTACAGAGTTCGAACCTTCTGTAGTGTTAGAGGAGAAGCAGAAAATATTGTCGTAAGTAGCAACGTCCTCCATTGCTATTTCATACTTTTCCTCATACTCATTGTCAAGGAAACCCACAAAAGCATTCACATTCTTTCCATCCTTTTGGACATCATCTTTCTCATCGTCAGAAGAAAACAACGGATTTTCCTCATCAAGTACGAGATAGCTCACATCAACATTGTTCTTACGGTGTAGATTAGGACACTCATTCTTGACATGCCCCATGCCTTTGCACTCAAAACACTTAATTTTGGACATGTCTTTTCCAGGAGTGCTAGGGATGAATTTTCTGAAGTTTGAGGAGCGATTTCCAGAGGACCTAGTGTAGGAGGAGTTCGAATTCCCAGAGGTCCTTTGAGACCGGAATTGCTTAAATCTTCTTTTCCTTCGGATGTCTTGACGAACGAGATAGTTCACAGTGTCTTGAAGTGCTGTGAACTTATCCGGATTCGGAGAGCTTAACAGTGCTAGTGCTTCGGACTCATCATCAGATTCCTCAGCATAGTATGCACTTGTTGGGATATGTCCTTCGATCCTACGTGTGCAATCGATAAAGTCCTAAGGTCGTCTATGGATGTTAAATGATTATTTGATAATATTAAATTGTTGGGAACAATATAATATTGATCAATAAATCATACCTACAGGGTCACACACGGACTCAAAGATGATGTACGATGCTTGTTAATTATATTGATTTAGAATCAATATTTACGTGAATTTATATGCATGCATGGGATGCATTGCATGGCTTGCATGGATGCATGTCACATAGTGTGACATGGCATGCCACACAAGCAAGAGAGACCACATCTTATGCCATTGTGGCATAGTGATGTGTACTTGACCTTTCATCTCCCCATTACCCACCCATTATGTGATATTATGGTGCATATTCATTATGGGGGTTACAAGAGGGTAATGGAGATGGAAATGAAGGTATTAAGTAGTGAAAATCTGATTTTCACAATCACTTAATCACCACCCACGAAATTCACAAGTGAAAGAGAGAAAAGAGGTTGTTCTTGGAGAATCAACTCGATCAAGCAAGCAAGTAATCATCCGGGTTCGTGTGCAACACGTAGAGGCCGGGCCATTTGTGCGGCTTCAACATCCGGGCGATCTAGACAAGAGAATTGACGAGGTCATTCACAAGGAGAGCTTCGATAGGCTGATCCATTTGAGGTGGTTCAATCGACTCAACACCACCTCAACGACATCAACGAATCACTTCGTCACCATAAGTAAGTAATCGTTGAACCTTATATATATATATATATATATTGGATGTGTATATATATATATATATGTTTATATGTGTTCTTATACACATTAAGTGTGCACTAAGATCATGGCATAGTAGATCTATTGCTTTACACGCTTCCGCACACACGGTTTATCGATTGGATCGGTATACCGATACCTTCAGCACTTACATCCATGCCAATAGTAGAGCTCGAAGCTGGAGGAGTAGAAGGAGAGTTCGAACCCACTTTCAGTGCTCTCATAGAGTTGTCAAGTGGAGACATGTAGTTGTCATCTTTGAGTTTTTTGTTCAATTCATAGTCCTTGAAAACACATATCAGTTCATTGTAGTTCGTAGTATTGGCCAACTTAGTGCTTTCCACTGCAACCACTTTTGGTTCGAAAGAATCGTTCAGAGTCCGCAGAACCTTGGTGCATATGTACGAAGGAGGAATAGGATCTCCTAGTTCATGACATTCACTCACAATGGACATGATTTTGTTGTAGTAGGTGTCCAAGTTCTCATCATCACGCATGTGAAGTTTTTGAAAGGCCGTGTTCAGTCCTCTGATCTTGGACTTTTTGATACTCTCACTCCCTTCACATATATTCTCAAGAGTATCCCAAACTTGTTTAGCAGAAGTTAGATGCTTGATGAGTTGGAACATGTGTATGTCAATGTACTCAGTGATAATGTGTATAGCTCGGTCATTAAAGGTTGCAGCTTCATGTTCTGCCTGAGTCCATGTAGATTCGTCTTTAGGGAGGATGTCATTATCAGCATCAGTATATTTAGGAACCTCCCATCCTCTAATTACTGAGCCCCACACTCTTGAGTCAGCTTGTTTAAGTCTCATTCGGGTTTTACTTTTCCAGTAGGAGTAGTTATCAGTGTTGAGAATGACGGGTTTCATAACTGTATATGTCTCCATAATTTCGAACCTCTAGCAAGGATCACACCGAAGTAGCAAGGTGAACCGCTCTGATACCAATTGAAATTGTGTTTTAAGCACTACAGTGTTAAGAACTGCAGTACTTGGTAGACCCGTAATGTAAACCGCGTTGGGTCTATGAACTATAATAATATGTCAACACAATAAAGAGGTTCTTGAATGAAAGCTTTGTATTAAACACTTCAATCAAACATCTATAAGTCCTTACGAACTTATAGAAAGGTCACACGAAACGTCTATTAGTTCAAAGTACTAGCGTCCTATGAACCACAGACTAAACAGATACACTATGAACTCCTTCTAGCGAACTCGTTCTAAGTGTACTACAGTAGAGTGAACCGGAGCTTTCTAGCGAATACTCTCGGATTACAATATTTCTCTCTCTAGGAAATTCCAGATAAAAGTGTTGAGTTCTACAAACAATCTAGCGACTATTTATAGACCTCGTGAATGAAACCCTAATGGGCTTCCGGGTTTAACGCTTAATGGGCCGAGCCCAAAGCATCTTCTAAGGAATCTCGAATATTCCAACACTGACTTGTTCTCAGTCCTTTGTCTCTGACGAGCCTTCGAACTTCGAACGGGGAGTGCGTAGATGCTACTTGATGTTTTACTTCAGCGAGTTCGAATTCCCTTAGCAGGGCCTTCTCACTCTTCGCGCTTCTGGCTTCATGGCCCTAGCAGGATGAACTCCAGAGCCATCAACTTCTACAGCACTCCTTTGGTGAATCAGTGAACATGGAGTTCGAACCCTTTGCAGCTTCGAACTCCAGGGACTTATCAGCACCAGTGCTTCCAAGACCCACAGTGTAATTTGTACTTGCATAAGGCTAAGTCTTCCAAGCACTAGCATACTTAGAATTACTCAACCTGTACAAATGGCAAAAACACATATGAATGAAGTTCATTCAAAAACCAAAGTGTGAAGTTCAAGCTAGTTCACAGGAGTCCGAAGACTCCATGTGAACGAGAGCGAACTTTCACACTAACTTACGTTGTTTTTAAACATGTGGACTACTCCTCCTGTTTTCCTTCCTTTGGTTACGGACTGGTAGGATATTGAGGTTCGAGGTTACTCTTAGTTTTCCTTCATCAAGAAACTGAAGTCCCTCAAGCTCTCTCCTCAAGCTCTCTCTTAAGCGCCTTAACTCGATCCGACACTTCACCCATATGCGAAACGGTTGTTCTATATTCAACAAGTTCAGTCAACGCATGTCAAAGATGGAGATTGGAGACCGCTGCACGAGCTACTTCCACGGCTTGTTCAAGCGTAATTAATTCCAGGAATTATCTTTTGGACAAAAAAACAAAGTAGGCCTCTGAGATTCGAACTCATAGTCAATAACCAAGAATTGCATGATCTAAACAACCTAAACTAGCCAATAAAGTTTGAATAAATTTGGTTTTATATATAAATATACCTATGAAAATTAAAATCAGGGTGGGCTATAGCCCACCCAGCCACAAGGTAGCTCCGCCCTTGGTCAATTGTAGTTTGACTTGGTATCAATCCCAGGAAACGAATGTTTAATGTTTTTGTGAATAAAAAGTAGTAGATACATAAATCATTAAACTAATTAAGTCCTAGGTTCATTTTGTGTTTCGAAGAAAATGTAAAGATATGCAAATTTAATAATAAGAAAGGCACTCGTATGATATTAATCCAAACTCGACTTCAAATCGTTTTATCAATCTATATAAAAAAACTCGAAAGTTAAGTTCCGAACGGATTGTTTAACTCGCATTTTCAATGTTTAATTCACTTGGTTAATTTCTTCCGGTCGGGTTACGATTCCAAGATTATGTCATTTAGATATGTTGAGGATTCGCACAACAAGGTCCAACCAACCGAATAAATCCGATCAAATTGGACTTTCATAAACCACACGACGTGAACAACTCAAAACCGAACGAATATGATTTGACTCTCCAGCTCACAATCACTCACGTATATGTGAACTCACAAGAATATAAAAGCACGATAAACAACACACACAAGACAATATTTTACGAGCTTCGGTATCGCGCTGCCTATGGCGAGGCAGCCTTTACCTACGTGCTCGGGGAGAGGGGTGTTTCTTCTTTATTAAACGAAAACGAGATTACAATCACTCTTGATAATCCTGAGCCAACAAGGCATAAGCGATTATCGATCTAACCTCACGTCTAATAACAAGTATTGAAACCCTAATACTTTCGCCATGCCTCTCTCTCACGTTTCGCTGATGTGCTCGACGCGAGTTATATAGGCGACCTGGACGTCACTTTATGGTAGGAATAGGTTCCTTGTCCTCCAAGGATTCCGTTGCCTTTTGAATCACCTCAATCGGATAAGTATGGAAAGATATATTCAATTTTTGGTCTCTTACAAAAAATAAGAGATTCTGCCTAGATCTTGCCCCCTGCCAGGGAACCGGTTTCTGCCTTCGCACTGCGGCAGAGTTAACGCCTTCGTCCTGCCGCATGGAACTGCCTTACATAAATTTAGAATTTCGAACATATTTTCACAAATCTCCACCTTGTTCAAATTTCTAAACACATGTCACATATCTTGCAGTAGTGATCAAGTACTGCTCATCCCTGCCGAATCAAGAAATCAAGCAAATCCTTTGCAACCACCTTATTCACCAATCCATGATCGAACCCGACCATCCGACTCCAGTCCCAGCATGATTTCAAACCATACTGATCCTCAATATGTTCATACCCGATCATATATCTCCTAGTATTGTCATTAGGCTTCAGCCTGCCATGCCCAATACTACCGCAGCTCCTTCCTTAGGTTCTGCATTCCCAAATTCTTCAACACCATCTCGCGGCATCAAGAATTTACATATGACATAAGTCATATAATCTGAAAGTAGATGTCACTCCACCTTCCCGCATCTCCTCCAGAGACGACTTCATCAAGTTAGCAACTCACAACCCTGCCTGACGCAGCCTGAATCTTGTTGCCTAACTTGGACCCTTGTGGCAGCATGAGAATGCCTACCAAAACCCTGCAGCATCACGAAAGTGCCTACCACAGTCCCTGCGGCACCACGAAAGTGTCTGCCGCAGCCCCTGCACAATTTCAGCATTGTGAGGTTGTCCTCTTGGGACTTGATGCAAACATGCATCTCCGACATGAAATATGGAGCGCGATTTATTTTCATATCCCGGAAAGTTGATGTAGATCACCTTTCCCCACCTCCGGATATCACCAGAGCGTGAATCCTCCAAGTCAACAACTCACAGAACTGCCTGCCGCAGCCTGAGTCTTGTCGCTACCCTTGAACCTTGCAATAGCATCGCAATGCCTACTGCAGCCCCTTCACAATGCCCAGAAGCTTGTGAAATAGTCCACGTGGGACCAGATGCCGATGCACATCCGTACTGGTACTCTTTGCCGCAACCGCCCTTGCGGTAGTTGCTACCGTAGTCGCTATCGTAGTCTCTGCATGCAGTCTCTACCATAGCCAATGCCTCCACCTCGAGAAGCATTATATCCTGTTGAAGTATCTCGAATGAGTCTAATAAACCCCATGCATCACATCACCATAACAAGAGTCTTAGCATAGCCGCTTCATCTTGTTATATCCGGCAAAAGATCGTCGTCTCTGCCCCTGCCATGTTATATGACAGACCCTGCCATGCCTGTACCCTACCACACAAACACTTGAATGCTTTTTGCTTTCCGGTAGTTACACCACACGGCTACCAGTAGAGTTCGTGCAGTAGTACCTACTGCTTCCGTGGTTACCACTTGTGTGTACAGCGGTTGTTCCTACTTAACCAAGCCTTTCCAAGAAGTCTCTCTGCCTCTAAGCCTGAACAAGCATTACTAAGAAGAATTCCATCTTCTCTGCTTGAAACCAAGTGAATCATCACTTATTTATAAGAAACGAACAACTTGACACCAAATCCACCTTCAAATGTCACCGCCTTGACACTTGGATCTACGGTAATCCCTACTGCCTCTGCCTAGGCAATAGTAGTCTCTGCCTCCACTTGAAATAGCGGAAACCATCTGCCTCTTTCCCGGACAGATACCAGGCCTTGTTGCTTTGTCCCTAAGTAGATTAATAATGGTTGAACCAATGGTTCCAACCCATCCCCTTGGTACACCTTGCACCTCCTTCTACTCATGAGTATAGCCCGCAGAAGATGCTGCCGCAGTTGCCGCTACACCAACAACAATCCTTGTTGAATTTATAGTATCAAGACTACCAAAATCAACACCCCCACATCCAATTCGAGCATCATCCGTGACCTCCATCTTCTTGGACGTGAAATCGTAACCAATGGTTACATTGACATACCTCAACAACCTTCGAACTGCCACCAGTGACTCCCGCTCATACTCCTCGATATCACACCCATATCCTGGTCAATATTGGGCTTGCTATACACCATAGCATGTATGAGACTTCTCAATGCCCTTCCATTAAGCACTGCTGCCCTGGCTGCTGCGACCGTTCACCTTGCCGCAGGGCAATTCTCCACAGAAAGTATTAAGTGTTGCCTAAGGGAAGTTGCGCAACTCCACCTCAAAATAAGCAACACTAACCTGTCATTCGCACCTTCTTCCACCATTAGAGCATTATACACAACATAAGATTGTGCAAACCTCTTAGGTTGATGAATGGCAATATCATTCGCACCTTCTTCCACCATTAGAGCATTTAACACAAATCAACTTGTGCAAACCTCTAGGGTTGATGAATGATCCTCCTTTCTACATAACTGGACAACCGATACATTCCCGATCAGTTTTATATTGAGTATTATCAATCAAGTAGTCGCTCTGCCGCGGACTACTTCCCGACAGTCGCTCTGCCGCAGCCATTGTCGCTGTTGCTGCCTTGTCGTTGCCATCGACGATGCCTTGGCCATTGTCCCCACCTTCAACGATGTCACATCTTGAAGTTTTGTAATATGGTAGTCGATGAAGCGAACTACCCCAGCGCAAATGCTGCCGCAGCCAATACCACTGCCCTGCCTCTGCCACTGCCTTCGACAATGCCTCCGCCGCTGCCACGAGCGACCCATTCGACGATGCCTTCACCTCTAGCGATGCCTGAACACCCTGAGGCTATTTAATCCGGTAATCGCTGCTGCGATTTACCCCAGCGCAGTTGCTGCCGCAGTCCTTGCCACTGCCTGCTGCCTCTGCCGCTGCCAGGCATAATGAACAAGATATACTTTCCATCATCCCTTGTCCCTGTTCTAGATGGGCCCGGAGATCAGAATGAATGTAATCCAAGTTCCCTTGTCACCCGAAGTGACGACAGACTCTACCGCAACTACTCCCGTAGCTACTGCCATAGGTGCTGCCTTAACTCTGCCGCAGGTTTTGCCTACCTGCTGCTGCCACCACAATACTGCCTGCCACAGTAACTGCAATGCCCTCAGATAACACACTCCATTCCTCTACTCTCCTTCCAGCACTACGTGCTACCTCTCTTCCCTTGGAAGAATCCTCCATTAGAACATGAACAACCCTTGGTTAAAAGCTTCGACGAGCTATCAACCAAGCTTCAGTATAGAGTCGAACCACCTTAACTTTAGAAGTTAAGTTAATTTCCAAGAATGATAGAACCTCCATCCATCTCCTCAAAACCATCCAACCACTGCCGCATGGGTCTTATGTGAACCGTGCACCCTGAATCTTTGATCCACCTTGCCCCCTTACTTGAAGTGACAATTGAAGGCCTGCTGCAGTTCCCTCTGCCGCAGTTACTGCCTCAACAACATCATCGTCGTGATGTGCTAGATCCATCCTCGATTCAGCTACTTCTTAAAAACAAGATAATCTTTCTTCAAGAATCTCAAACCAATGCCTTCTAGGTCTTATGTGAACCGTGCACCCTGAATCTTTAATCCACTATGCCCCCTTCCTTGAAGTAACAATCGGAGGCCTACCGCATAACCCTGCCGCAGTTGCTGCCTCAGCAACATCATCGCCGTGATGTGCTAGATCCATAATCCACTATGTCCCCTTCCTTGAAGTGACAATCGGAGGCCTGCCGCATAGCCCTGCCGCAGTTACTGCCTCAGCAACATCATCGTCGTGATGTGCTAGATTCATCCTTAATTCAGCTCATTCTTAAAGAGATGACCCCTCCTTAAGAACCTGGTTTAGTTACCTTGAAAACACCCCTTTGTCACGCCCTAAATCCCGGGTCTAGGCACAACTGACCCCTTTGCCGCACTCTCCTGCCTTGCTGTACAGTGCTGCTCCCTATGCCGCATCGTACTGCCTTGTTGCGCAGCACCGCTCTGCCGCACAACTCTGCCTTTGTGCAAGGTCACAAAGAGGTTGGACGTGACACCGTGCCTTCATGAGATGATGCCTCGTTCCCACTCTTCCGACTCCGCTTCTGAAGTTCCCTTGAGTACCAACTCTCAAGTTCCTGCCGTGACGTCTCGACAGCCGGCTCCTTGGACACAACAACGATTACCTTGCCTCCGAGACAATTAATCATTTCCATATGTGCCCCCTGCGAACAGCCCTTGCCTTCTTGGTTCTGCCATAGTGCCTGCCTTTTCAGTACCTGCCGGAACTTCGTCCTGCCGCAGAGCCTGCCTGAGTACCTGCTGCCGCAGCTTCAGCTGCATCATCCATAGGTTTATCAGTTCCCCTTGCCTGGAGAATGGCAGTGCTAGCAGCAACCTCCTGCTGTGTTTTCATCGTCTTGCCTTTGATCCGCCAAGGACCAAAGTTATTCTTGTCGACACCTTGTCCTCATCATCCTTCTTCAATCCAAGCTTCAGCATCTTCTCGTGATTTATCTTCCCACAGACGGCGCCACTTGTTGAGGATTCGCACAACAAGGTCCAACCAACCAAATAAATCCGATCAAATTAGACTTTCATAAACCACACGACGTGAACAACTCAAAACCGAACGAATATGATTTGACTCTCCAGCTCACAATCACTCACGTATATGTGAACTCACAAGAATATAAAAGCACGATAAACAACACACACAAGACAATATATTACGAGCTTCGGTATCGCGCTGCCTATGGCGAGGCAGCCTTTACCTACGTGCTCGGGGAGAGGGGTGTTTCTTCTTTATTAAACGAAAACGAGATTACAATCACTCTTGATAATCTTGAGCCAACCAGGCGTAAGCGATTATCGATCTAACCTCACGTCTAATAACAAGTATTGAAACCCTAATACTTTCGCCATGCCTCTCTCTCACGTTTCGCTGCTGTGCTCGACGCGAGTTATATAGGCGACCTGGACGTCACTTTATGGTAGGAATAGGTTCCTTGTCCTCCAAGGATTCCGTTGCCTTTTGAATCACCTCAATCGGATAAGTATGGAAAGAGATATTCAATTTTTGGTCTCTTACCAAAAATAAGAGATTCTGCCTAGATCTTGCCTCCTGCCAGGGAACCGGTTTCTGCCTTCGCACTGCGGCAGAGTTAACGCCTTCGTCCTGCCGCATGGAACTGCCTTACATAAATTTAGAATTTCGAACATATTTTCACAAGATAAGATTTTTCGGTTCAACAATTATTCGACCTCGTACTTCATATTATTATCCAAGTTAACAAATTAGTTCATAATCTTCATTAGACAACGAATAATATGATAACAAAAGGATCGATTTTAGCACACTCGAAAAATAAATAAGAAATTAAGCAATAAAATAAAACAAATAATTTGTATTCATCCAAAACATAACATTTATAAGCATTGAAAGTTTTGCAAGAATTGAAATACATAAGAATAAATAATATTAAGTTTATAAAATAGCAAATTACTAATACGATACTAGAAATAGCTTCGGACTTGAACTCTAATAGAAATAGCTTCGGACTTGAACTCGAAGTTTACTATTTATTTGACAAAGTCGATATTCCATTGATACAATATTTTCACATTGCTAATATTTCACATTGCTTGAAAATATAACATTGAATTTAAATATAAGGTAAACAATTTTATCACTTTAATAAATAAAACATTTTAAAGCTTATATTGATCTAAATTCTAACTTCAATTTATATTGTCCAAAAGGCTTTTATCAAAAATAACACACAAAAAAGAGAAAATAATCCCCATTTTCTTTTATTTTCAAAAATTCCAAATGAAGTGGCATAAATGTAATAATCCCTTAATTTAGGCCCTTAGACAGGGAACTCAATCAGTTAAACGCACTCTTTTCCCCTTCTCTCTAACTCTAGCTAGGGTTTAAGATCCATCAGAACAAAACCAAGAGAGAACTCGGTCAATCTGTTGCGAGATATGGCGATGGTTCAATGGTGCAGTGCGGCGGTGCGTAGGATTGCATCTGCCGCTGAAAATCGGATGACATTCTCATCTCTGTCGTCGGCGGCGCCGGAGGCACCGATCCTGTGCGGCCGAGGAGATAAGAGGACTAAGAAAGGGAAGAGATTCAAAGGGTCGTATGGAAACTCCAGACCGAAAAAAGAGAAGAAAATAGAGAGAATTAAGGATAAGATCGAAGTCCCCAGGTCCACTCCTTGGCCTCTCCCTTTCAAGCTCATCTGAAAATTATTATCTGTTGTTTTTAATTTGGTGTTGAAATGTACATTTTTCATGAGCTGCTAGAAATTGTGTTTTGTTACTCCCATTTGATCTAAACCTATGGTTTAATGGTACTCACCTATTTCACTTAAAACGCTCATGATTCCAGGTTGATTTTTTTAGTGATTTTGAGCCGAATAAATATCATCATTTAGCTCGATGTGTTATCGTGTAGTGTTTTGCAGCCAAGTTTCTTGAAAGAACAATGGACTAAAATAAAATATGACTTGTTAGTGTTGTATTTGAGTCGAATATTGTTTTCCTGCAACATCCGATTTTTATTTGCTTGCCGTTCATACTTGTGTACTTGGCATTGTGTGGATGGATGAAAGTTGATGTCAATAGAAAAGGTTGCAGATTTGTTTTTTCCGTCAATTTTTTCGTAGCTCAATTTCCATTCGATTTTCAATTTGACTTTGGTTTTGATTTGGCAAGTTTGGCTTAGGGTGCGTGTTTTGTTCGAGGAGCTACTGAGTAGTGCTTTTGAGCTCTGTTAGGACAAATTGAATCTAATGGGAAATTGAGCTCATAAACATGTTTAATTACTGAGATCAAACAATGTATGGGCATCATCGAGAGAGATGGTGAACATTACGTCGGAATAAAATAGGTTGTGATAGATGGTGCGGTTGTGAGTGTCTTTGAGAGCCCACCTACCTGTAGAGGATCCTAACCATCTCCTTAAGTTCCATTGTCTAGCGTCTTCCCACAAAATCAGCTTGGGGCGAATATCTTATGACAGTGCTCAAGCTAGATATATCGTATGATCGTTCCTGGAAGCTGGGCTTAGCATAGGCCCTGAAAATCAGGACTAAATAATGTCTTGATGCTAATACGAGTGTTTGACTCTCTTGTAAGGCGGAATCGCCCCTGGAAAATGTATCCCTTAGGCCTTAGTTAGAATAGTCTCCTACATATACCTCCATCTCCGTGTAAATGGAATATTTGAGGTCTTTAATAAGGAGGATGAAATATGTCCTACATGATTTCTAGCTTGGTTTTCTGTTTTTAATATTTAAGCTTTGCCATCTTCCCGTGTCCATCCACCATAGAACGGGGTTTCATCATCATCATCACCATCTTCATATTTACACTTCTGATTTTTCACTTCATAGACATAAGTACTACAATCAGAGCATTTTTTTTTTCTCAGGACAGTTTCACACAGTGTACCACAAATAACTGTATGAAGCTTTCAGAGTAAGCCACCTTCTGGTCTTTCTACCAAGTTATTCTCCAACACACTCGGGCCGTGCTTTCTCAACCTTGTTTACCTGTTCTAAAGAAAAAGAAACAAGTCATTAAACTTTTAAATTAGCTCTACAACTTTGGCTTCTTGTAGCTTTAGTTTCTCTGTCCATCAATATGTCAAATGAATCATATGTTCTATCCTGTGTAAATCTATCAATACCTCAAACTTCTTATAATGTAGATGATATCACAATCTTCTTAGGTTCCTATTGGGTTTTCATCGATTTGTGTCTGGTGGACCTTCACTGTTCTATGTAACAAGTAAAGATCATTGTTCCATTTTGCCTAAATCTTCAATTTGAGAATTGTATGCATTTTTTATGTAACAAATAAAGATCATTGTTCCATTTTACCTAAATCTTCAATTTGAGAAATTCTATGCATTTTTTTGCGGCTTCTTATATCTTTCAGCAGTGCTCGTTAAATCGTCAATTTGAGTATGTCCGAGATCTAGTATCTCGTTTTATTAATTAAAAATGTATTTTTTTTTCTATTATATATACTGTACTTAATTATGATGCTTGATTTAGATTGTTAGAAATCTTGTGATTATTATGTATAATTAAATTACTAAATTAAAATATTTTAAATTTTAATTAATGAAGTTAATAAATTTACCAAAAAACAAACCGAATTAATTAAAATTAATTGCTAGGAGTACTTTTATTTTATTTTTGAGTTGAGTTGGTAATGATTGTAAATGATATTTTGTTGTTTGAATGGGATGGAAGAAAATATTGTTGGGGACAGAAAAGATATGAAATTGGTGGTTGAGAATAGTTGGGAAGTTGCTTTCATTCCACACAATAAGCTTTGATGTTTGTGGCTGTGAGTCAAGGAGGGGTACCACAACCAGACATAAGTTTGTACTATTAACCTCTCAAACAGTGGTACACAAATCCCCTCCTTTCACTTTTCCCAATATAAAATTCCTCTTATTTTTTTCTGGCAAATACCACCCTCTCTTTTCTATATTCATCTCTAGAAGAGTAATAAAAATAACAACGTAAATAAATGTTTTGTCTACATTATAGTTTAATACTGTAGCAAGAGCACTTACATTAGTTTAAATGAGTTTGCACCAATCAAAACATATCACTTTTTAATCAGTATTCACTTCGTTGAACCAAACATTTGAAAACTAACATGCTTGTGAATTCCAATCAATCTTTTTTCGATTACAGTACATTTTGGCAATTTATAACTTGTTTCTAGGATACAATGATAATTGTACACCCAGTAGTATATATTCATATATTTGTGAATAAATATTCATTATGTATGTTAATATATTCATTAGTATGTTAATTTAATGTTTATAATAATTGTTTTTTGAAATAAATATTTCTTAATTATTAAAAGATGATTTTATTAAGCTTTTATATTTTAAAGGGCAAGAATATTATATATATCGTACTCTCGGGAGTATGATATAGGTATTGGTACATTTTAATTAACTGAACTTAAAATTTTCACTTATTCATTCATTTAGTTTGAACTTATAGGTGCATCCAAATTAAGTGATAAATTAAATGTCAATTTAACTTTTTTTTTAATTATACTTTTACTTTATTTCATTTAATATCAATAAATAAATAAAAAAAATTGTCTAAGTCAATTGTAATGTCTTTGGATTTGAACCTTGAACTTTACATACAGTTCTCAACTCAAGTACTCAACCAACTGAGCTAACAAGCCCTTGACATATCAAACCAACTGAGCTAACAAGCTCTTGACATATCAATAAATAATTGTAATATCTAGAACTGTATTTTTTTTATTATGCTTTTACTTTATTACATTTAATATCAATAAATAATTGTAATAGTAGTAGAGAGGGTAACAACCATAAAATTTACCCATATAATATCCCAAGGAAAAAAGATAAAAGTTAAATAAAAGGGAATATGGTGTTTAGTAATACGACCAACAATTTATGGCCACGTGCCCCATATTGACACGTGGAGGTCATCTAAGGCACGCACGGCGACAGATCCGCCACACCGTACACCAGACCGAGTGAGAGCATAAAGTACTTTTTTCCCGGGAACTCGAACCCACAATTTCGTTGTACACCTCCGAAATACCGATTTTGCCCTCCAATTTTCCGATTAATTTGTCTCCTACCCACACCCTTATTAAACCCCTCTCTCCCGATCTCCCACCGTCCCTCCTCAGCTCATGAAAGCTCTGTTGAAGTATACATACACCTATCTGTATCTATATCTTCTCCGAGTAATTGTCTATCTGAAAATGTTGTAATTCGTCTGCGTCGTCGTTTTTGTATGTATATGTGGAGACTATGTGAAGTGAAAAAAACGTTTTTTTTACCGTTTATAATAATATTCAATTCGATTCGATTTAATTAATTTAACTAGAAAATTAATGAGGACGCTGTGCGACGTTTGCGAGGGCGCGGCGGCGATTTTATTCTGCGCGGCGGATGAGGCGGCGCTTTGCCGGGCTTGTGACGATAAGGTATATATTCATTCATCTGTGTTTTTGCTTTATCTAATTAGGAATTTTGATTATTTGATTAATTATGTATGTTTCCTTCGACACTTTCACTGTGTGTGTGAGAGAATTTTAGGTTATTCCTAATTCCAGTGTGTAGATGAAAATGAGTAAAAGCTGGGATATGAATGTGCAAGAAGAAATATTCTTAGGGTTATCAAGGTTTTGTTTTCGATTTAGGGAAATCGACAGAATTCAGTGTGCTTATTTCTTATGTAGGTTCATATGTGTAACAAGCTTGCTAGTAGACATGTACGGGTCGGGCTTGCCGAGCCAAGCGAGGTCCCACGTTGCGACATATGCGAAAACGCTCCTGGTAATTAAACCTTAGTCGTATATGGTACTTTGCCACCCCTGTCGTGTAATTAATTTTCCCAGAAACCTTAAATGCAGCTTTTTTCTATTGTGAGATTGATGGAAGCTCCCTTTGTCTGCAATGTGACATGATTGTCCATGTCGGTGGTAAAAGAACCCACGGACGATATCTCCTTCTGAGGCAGAGAATCGAGGTTTATAGTTGTAATTAGAGCTTCAATTTCTAAAATGAAAAAAAAAAGTTCAAAAAAAAATCGTGTGTTTCTGTAGTTTCCAGGTGACAAACCTGGGAGTTTAGACGAGCTGGGGTCTCAGAGGGATATGTATAATCTGAGGGCGAAAGATAATTATCAACCGATACTTGGGAACAATAATGCTGATGGCGATGGGAAAATGGAGAATAAGTTGATTGATCTCAATGCTAGACCTCAAAGGATGTACGGACAGGCTCCGACTAATCAGGTTTATTTATATATTTTATTATAATTATTGGTTTGTCTCAAAAGCTACATTTCGATAACATATGGCTTAGTAATTTTACAATTCTTTTGTCTATTTTTTTGGTAGGAAAAAGTGGATAATATGGTTGGCAACAATAATGGATCTACTAGCATGATTCCAGATGGATACTTCAAAAGGGAAGCCTGATAAGTAACAAAGGTAAGTTACAAGTATAACTAAAAGTCTCGCGATTTTTTTCCTGTTAAGGTTAATAGGCAGCATACACGGAGCTAAAAGAAGGAGAAGATTATTTACTTTATAAATATTAGGTCTGCTTTGATCCTTGCATCCAGAAGTTTTTCCGTACGTAGGTGAAAACTCTAAATTGAAGGCAATTTAATGATATTAATATATTACTTGACTAGTACCTGATATCTTTCTTTTAAATGTCCCGATATCTATTTGATCAATTTATTTTTTTCTGTTCGTCTAAAGTGCTCATATGCATTATACTATCTATTCATGGCTTAGGATAACCATTATCATTAAACCTAACTCCTGATTATCGAGATGTCTGTCAATTTCACCAGACACATTACAGAGACGAAGTTAATCTTATTTCAATTTCTCTAGAAATCAAATTTTGGTTATTCATACCCAAAAGGGATATAATTGGTAAGGGGTTATTTACAAAAGGTAAACTTGATGGTCTGATCTAATTTAAAATACAAACTATTACTCCAGAGGTTGCACGTCCAATCAAGTGTTTTATGATCTAAGGACTAACATTTATAGGTTATAAATGCGAAGGATGGTTTGAAATATATTTTCATGCTTATTTTGTCTTACATACTACCCCATTCTAAAATGTCACATCGTCCTTATGAAGGGGGTAAAATGTATAAAAACTCAGGGGCATTTTTTGTAATTTTGAAAGTTAGCTTGGGCTTTTTGTGATTAGGTGTCAAACCCTGGGGTACCTTTTGTAACTAATCTTAGTCAGTTGTCTCTCAATTTTGCTGTTATAATAATCGTCATATATCTAATCACAATTGTTCTAATCTCTTGCTCCTGTTTTGCACTTGCCTGCAGTTTGATCACCGTGCTTAGTGATAGTATTAAAAATTGAATGAGACAGCCCGGTACATCAACAGTCAAACGAGGACTATTTTGTATTTCAATCTTTTTGCAACTCATAGTATCGTGCAGCGTCTGGTCGAACAGAGTTATTCTTGAAGAGGGTAGAAGTTTATCGACCATCTTTATGCAAGCCTGCGCAGAGAGGTTTCTTTCCCTTTTTTTGTTTTAGATTTTCGTGGCAAGAAAAGTGCTACGCTATTGATTTTAGTGTATTTCAAAATAGAGGTCCGTAAAATTATGCATTGTGAACTTGTAATTGTATTGTATTGTATTGTAATTGTATCCTTCTCATCTTGATGTGTGTTTTCGTAACGAAGGTATGATTAGTTGCATAATGGATTCAAACCTTGTAAGAGAAAGGGATGATTGTCATTGTAGTACACTCCACCGGATTATCATATACTCCTCACCTGGTAAAGTTAGAGTATGTAAACTTAGCTCGAGTGATATTAACCTCGTTTATTTGGGAGGTCAGGTGATCGAGTAGCTTTTTGTGTGTTCGGGCTTATATGTTCGTTTGTTGAAAAAAATGAACAAACAGACATCACACTAACTAGTTCTCATCAGCATTATGTTTATGTTTATGGATAAACGCTTAAAAGGAGTACACATGTAGTGAACACAAGAACAGGGGTTTGCAATGATATAGCTGTGACATTTGATATACATTCCTTCTTTGACTCCTCGGACTCGCACCCTCCGCAGAGTACTTTCCGAGCAAAGCCAGAGAGTTGGCCTTTGCTGAGATAAGCAAAGTCTCTTGATCAGTCGCATATCTTGAGGCAGGTGTTCTGTAGGGCCCAGCCTGGGAACTAGGTTCATGGCCTGGGAACTAGGTCTGTATAATTTGATAAGAAGTTACCAGGGGAGAATATATTTTTGATTCTTCTGAATTGTTCGGTTACTAAATCATCGGTTACTAAATCATCGACAAATCACTTTGCAGACACTCCCTAAGGCACAATTCTATATTATCTACATGTAGTGGACACATCAAAATCAAGGCATGGGATTACTGTCTATACACATATCCATGAATCGAAAAAATGAAAATACGAAAACAAAATTCGGTGGAATCCTTCTTTGGAGAGTGTCACCACATTGTTCTAAGTCGAATAGAAGAAGACTTGGCCACATTGTTCTGAGATCTTATCACTCACACTCTTTATTTATATCTAAGCCTATGTACAGCAGCGTGTGTCAAATTTGACATTTCTCTCTTGCCACGTCTTTCTTCAACGGAATACGTTGAGCCCTATCTTGTAATCCTCCTCAACTATGAATATATTATTCAGATCGACCTTCGACATGCACTTGATATATAGGGTACATTTGTGTTTGGACATTGGAAAATGAGCTTGACCCAGGATTGTTCGATAGTTCAAAGTCGATGTTTTCCCAAATTCGTGAATATGTATCTCGTTTATCTTTCACTATCATATTATGTAAAATAATGCACTTCCTCATTATCTTACCTAAGACATCTATATCTCATACCCTAGCTTGTTGACGAATTATCGCAAAGCGCTTGAACCCCGATTCTTGTTGTTTGGCAAACAATTGTGCTTTGTTTCCTTGGGGAAATTGAATTGACTGGACGAACACTAGCCATCAGGGCCGTTCCTGACATTTTAAGGGCCCTAGGCAAAATATTTAAATTTGAGCCCTCAAATTTAATTATATATATTATATTACAATTTTTTTAATTATTAAAAATTAAAAAGTATAGATTTGTTACTTTTATTAAAAAAGAACTACCTCAAATTTAATTATATATATTTATATTACAATTTTTTTAATTATTAAAAATTAAAAAGTATAAATTTGTTACTTTTATTCAAAAAGAACTACGTAATTTGTTAAGAATACAATATATTTTAATAAAAAAAAAAAAATTTTTTGAAAATTTTACTACTACTATTGAGTAAGAAATAACAATTCTAAGTAAGATTTTTTATTAAAATTTTATTCGGTACAAAATAAGTTAATAAAATTATTTTGATATAAAATAATAATTCTAAGTTTTTTTTTTTCTACTCTATTTTTTAATTTTTTTTATCAAATTGAAAACAGTTTGAAAAAATAAACTTGATTTTTTTTAAAGAGTGAATAAATAAGTTTGAGATTTTTGTGGAAACACTGTTGGGATTAAATACAATAATAATTAAAATTAAATGTTATAATAGTATTAAATACTAGGAGTACATATTGTAGAATGGCGATTACAAAACGTTTTTCTAAAAACTGAAAAAAAAAAAAAAGTTGAGATTTTTGTGGAAACGCTGTTTGGATTTAAATACAATAATAATTAATTAAATGTTATAATAGTATTAAATATTGCAGAATGCCAATTAAATAACGTGCTAAAAAGTTGATTTTTTAATATATATATTTATATTCATAATCAATATGGGCCCCTAAAATTTATGGGTCCTGGGCGGTTGCACCCTGGGCCTATGCCCAGGGCCGGGCCTGCTAGCCATTTAGTAGATGTTGTCAAGATAGTATATAAGATTGAAATGTTGGTCATTCACATAGAAGTTCACTTTTGGAGCTTTACCAAACACAATGTCGTAAAAAATGGGTGACTTATCAAGTATAGCTTCCTCCAAATCCCATTATTGTTGTATTTCTTCGAGATTGAAGGAAGGAGATGAAGGGATGAGTGGATCCATTGACTATTACTATGAAAATGAAGATTTTTTATTTTTTATTTATTTAATTGAAGGAAAGAGATTAAGAATGTGTAATATTGATACGATGAACACTACTTTTTTTATAATGAACGACTCATCGGACTTCATTCAGTTCAATTAATTAGATTGAATCAAAAGATACGATAGAAGCATGAGTCAAACTAAAATCATCGTATGAAAGGAGAGTAGTCATCTCATGTAGGAGCTAGTGGGATGTGTCAAATTTGGACCTATGTGGGCAGAGAGTAGTCTTCTCATGTTGGAGCTAGTGGGATGTGTCAAATTTGGACATATGTGTGCGGGGATTAGTCTTCTCATGTCGGAGCTAGTGAGATAGGTCAAATTTGAACCTTTGTGTGCGGTGATTATTCTTGTCATATAGGAGATAAAGGGATGAGTAAAATTTAGACATTTGTGTGCAGGGACTCCATTGCATGTCATAATTGAATGTTTGTGTGCAATAAGTAATCGTTTCTTTATGAAAATAATAATTTTATTCAAACAACTTGAAAATAAAATACTCATTTCGAAAATAAACACAGTTTTAAAATAAACACACAACTTGAAAATAAACAAATATCATTAAAAAATAACCACACAACTTGAAAATAAACACGCAGCTCGAAAATAAAACTAGTTTGGAAACAACTCATTCAACAACATATTATAAGCCGTTTCATCTTTAGCGTCACGATCTTCTTTGTTTTTCAACTTCGTCAACATCTCCAAAAATAAAAATAATGGTATTTTTATTTTGAATAATTATTGTGAACAAAATAATTTTAAAACGTTGGAAAAAACAAATGACACGTGTCATTTATTTATTGGCCCACATGTGCTTTTTTCAAACAAATAAATTAGCTGGGGTCGAATAGATTGCCGAACGAAATTTGATACGAGATCAAATTATGATCCTGGCCCATAGGGTGTCAATTTTGACACCCTCGTTGAATCAAATAACAAACAATTGACACCCAATTTAGTCTCTTGTTTAAATGGTCCAAGTGTCAAAAGATGTCTCGTTTGAGGCTATCAAGGTTTCACCAATCACGGGTTGCCAAGTGGACGCAATAATTTGTATTTTATTTTCAAGTTTTCGTGGTTATAATAAATTATGTAAAGTTTGAAACGGGTGTAACATGAGTTTTTAATTTTTATTTATGTTACACCATGTACGTAATTATTATTGATTTATTAATATTATTATATTAAGTGCATACATAATCACACCAAACGTACATGATATATTCATCTACGATTTATATATCAAATGCACTTGATGTCGTGTTTCAAGAGTAGCATCTACAACATCGTTACTACTTGACGTAGTGTTTCAAGAGTATCATCTACAATACCAATATCTCACTTTGCTTATCGGGTGATTAATAAAAAACTATTATTTTTATTATGATATAAACAAATTAAAATAATAAATTTTAATATAAGACTAGGTTTATCCACACCCATGAGGGCACCATGTAGATAAAAAAAAATTGAAAAAGGTGAATTTCTCTCTCATTGGCCGTGGGCGGTTTTGGGATGATATCTGATAGAAATATACTTCGTGGCTTTCATATTGATTTGTATCCAATATATATATATATATATATATATATAT
Source organism: Euphrasia confusa (assembly GCA_954870475.1). NCBI lineage: Eukaryota > Viridiplantae > Streptophyta > Magnoliopsida > Lamiales > Orobanchaceae > Euphrasia > Euphrasia confusa. The sequence goes on along the minus strand of OX940949.1, from coordinate 46,752,310 downwards.
ATATATATATATATATATATATATATATATATATATAGAGTTCCTAAAGCAATCAATCCTATGATTACGGGATACACATTCCTAATAATGTGGGAATGATATCAATCATATCACTAATAGACATATAATTATACAAAATATACGGAAATATATATACGTAAATAACTTATTCTAACACTCCCCCACAGACGAAACGGGAAGAAGACGGACGTTTAGGCTGGTTCGAAACTCATCACATAATAGCAATGGTAGGCCGGCCTTAGTAAATATGTCCGCAGTTTGAAAACGAGACGAAACGTGCAATACTCGAACTTGGCCACGAGCCACTTTTTCACGAACAAAATGGATGTCCATCTCTATGTGTTTAGTTCGTTGATGTTGAACTGGATTACCCGAAAGATATATGACACTCACATTGTCACAATACACTAGTGTAGCTTTGTGAATGGGGCAATGAAGTTCCAATAGTAAGTTACGTAACCAGCATGATTCAGCAACAACATTTGCTACACCACGGTACTCGGCCTCGGAACTTGAACGAGATAGGGGCTGCCTTTTTTAGGACCAAGAGATTAAATTATCACCCAAAAACACACAGTAGCCCGAAGTGGAACGACGTGTATCAAGACACCCACCCCAGTCGGCATCCGTAAAAGAGAGGAGACTGGATGTCGTAGACGGAGTAAGATGTAACTCGAGAGTGAGAGTACCCTGAAATTTAAATGAATGTAACCAATTGGGTTGTGACATTTGTCAAAACCCTATTGGGTCTCTCGTTTCGCTTTTATCGAATGCCAATGTCTTATATGAGATCGTGATATTATGGGAAAAATAATGATTGCTTGCATAATCATGCACGACATGATCGTGGAAGATGGAAGAAACAATTACCTCAACTATCATGATCCTACAGAATTTATACAAGATCGACTTAGACATAATAATTTTTCAACTGGAGATGGTGAAAAGAGTAATGATTTCGAATACTCTAAAGATAGGATCGCAAGTCTATCGAGCTACATAAAAAACAGGGAACAAACTGCAATAGAGAAGCTCACAAAACTCTACTAAACGAATTGATTGAACATATATGGGTGAAGTTCGATAATCGTAACTGAATGTATTATTTCAATCATATGTTCCATGCAATGTTGATGTATTCTCAATTTAGTATTTTAGTTATCATAGAATTAAAGTGATAAATTTAATTTTTTTTTTCATGTTAAAGTGAAAATATAAAAAAAAAATTATATTATTATTAAATATAAAAAAAATGGGTAGTTGATTGGTTAAAGTGGTCAATGATAAATTTAAAAAATAAAGTGAGGTTGATTTGATGATTTAGAAGAAAAAAAATCGAAAGAAAAATTAATTAAATATTAAAAAATTTGAGAAGTTGGGGTGGTCACTGATAAATAATTAATCATCACTAAATAACAAACTAAAATACAAAAAATACATCACCACTGTTTACAGTTCTTTCCTAACATTTTAAAAAACAAAAATAAGATCTGAAATAATCAAAAAGTGATGTAAGAACGTAGTTGAGAGTATGTAAGAATGTACTACATCACAAAAAATCTGTAAGAACTTGCACAAACGGGGTGTCCGCCTGTGTTTGCCACAACTTTGTTTACACCACAAATCCAGCTTGAAACTTCACCATGATTACTTGTATGCTTCTGCGCTCACATAGTCACACGTTGCGGTTGCATTGATCAATCGATTACCAATAATAACATTACGTTGTCAAGTACAGGAATATGCTAGTAAAAGGTATACGGTTAATAATCAAAATATAAAAACAAGTAACCTTCAATTAAAAAAAATGTCATTTCAATAGGAGAAATCAACCTGTATTCCGACTCAAAGAGAGATCCGCGATTCCAGAAATGATATCATCAAATGACTCATCATCCCATGCTTTAGAATCTCCCGCGAGCGCTTTATCCAGCTGTTTAACAAGACCCTCGTCCTCCTCGGGTGGAATGTCTAAATCCCATATCTTAAAAATGTCAACATCTGATTGCTCCAACTCAGGCGCTTGAAAAACAAAACCCACCTCCGCCGGGCCGAGGTCCCTCGAATTCTCATCATACGTGGGGAGGAATATATCCTCCATTCTATGGCTCGACCAGAAATCGCCATTGTTTAAACGGACATCACTCTCTGATCCTTCTGCAGAATTATCAATAGCGGTTTTCACTAAATCGCAACCCTCGGGCGTGTCCACTGTGGAAAAAATCTCCATCTCGGTAGAGACATGCCTCTCGTGAGGGGGAGGGTTATTTTGGGTATTCAGGGTTTCCAGCAATGCCTCTTTCAGAGAATCCCAACCAGTGTCTAACATGTCAGGATCTTTTGTCAAGCAAGAATCCGCCCAATCCAAGTCTTCTCGTGAAACCATGATTAATCACACTCTGCACAAGCTCGACAGTATCCACAACCAAGGAGAAAATTAAAGATTTGTTCCCTCTTGATCCGAATACCTGTGACTAATAACGCAAGTATCGATAAAGTCTTATCATCAAGCATGAAAAATCTGGAAGGAATTCAACTGTGTTGACTAAGCAAGATAAAAGAAAGCCCATTTTTGGGTATATAGAAACAGGTGAAGTCGGTTTCAAACATGACATTACTCTCGAATACATACACATTTGGGATAAGAAAAATGGCTGCAACAAAATTATTTACCACTCACTCACACACGAATTACTCAGATACATATTATGAGCCATTCATTGTTAATCAATTTTTCCCAAATTTCTAGGGTTTCCGAATTCCAGTTATTGGTACAAGAACCACAAACCTTAATGAAAAAAGGGTAAGGTACGATAATCAAACAGTTCAATTTTTCACTGAAAATTACTGCAGAAAAATTTCGACAGAAATTCGAATTCGGAAAACCTGTTTTGTAAAATTGACTGAAGAGCTATGATGATTTGCTACAAGGAAATAAAAATTGTACCTTTCTCGAGGAAATCTGAAATTAGGGTTTAGAGAAGAAATTCAAACGCCTATATGAAAAAACAAATACATTTTGACGATGAGTCGATAACGAACTTTGTTAATGACTACAAATACTATCGACTTTACAAGTGCCATTTGCGTGAGTCCAACTCAATGAATAAAATGATTGAATTATAAAGATTTATTCAAAAATAAATTATAAATGGGTCAAATATTAAATTACATAAGAAAATGTATTCTTCTCTTCATAGTAATACTTGTTTTATAATATATAAGATAATTTTTTTTAAATACTTGTTTTATAATATATAAGATAATTTTTTTTAAATACTTGTTTTAAATACTTAAATTACATAAGAAAATATATTATAAAGTTATGAAGTTTAAAAATAAGTGAGAATAAAAGTAAAAAATATAAAATAAAATAAAATAAAATTGTTTTATAAATAAGTGAAAAAATAAAATACAGGTAAAATGACTAAATATATAAAAAAAGTTAAAATATACTTCTTCTAGTTCAATAAACATGCAATACTTTTGTTGACATAAGATTAAGAAAAATGTTAATTTTTGACTATTTAATTAAAAAGTAAAAAATAAAAATGTAAATAGTTGTGAGTGAAGTTTAAAAAGTAGATAAATAATGTAAGAGTAAAATAATACTTTTAAAGTGAAAAAGTTAGAAGTGTTATAAACTCAAGAGAATTGAGAGAGAATAATATAGTAGAAAGAGAGACAATCTGAGAGGAGAATAGAATTCTTATGAATTGTTCATTCATTGATATGGGGAGATCCTTTTATATAAGATACAAAGTAGGGTTTCTGTCTTGTTCACCAAGAAAGGGTAAACTAGTCATTCACTAATTAATAATATTCATAACACTACACCTTGAATGACTATTTACAGGATTGTTGTCTCGTTAAAACCTTGCCAGGAAAACCCAGTGGGAAAAATCCTCGACGAAGGAAAAAAAGTACAACTTGCTCATTCTGATTGTAATCACCGAAGATCTTTGACTTTGTGATCAATCAATCTCATTAAAACCTGTAACTAATAAAACCATATAGGAAAGACTTAGTTATTCAAATATAAATTTTGGTCTTCAGGACCCAACCTTCGAATTGTTGAGTTTCACATTCATTTGTATTATTGTATATTTTTCGTCCTTCTGGGACATGCCTTTACCAGACATCTATTGACTAGAGCATTCGTAATTGCTATAACCGGCCGGTAACTCTTTTGGAGTATTTTATATGCGTCTAGTGTTCAATATACATTTCTCGACAAATGAATAATGTGAACATCAATTCACAATCATTTGAACTTCAGGTTCAATATCTCAGTTTATCTCGAAAACAAACTCATATGGAACATTCTAATGTCCTCGTTAATTATTATCGAGTGATGTACATGTCTCGTTAAAAACCTCGTTATAAAACCCTGTAGGAAAAAATACTCAAGGAAAAGAGTACATGACATTCACATTTATATTGTGATGATTGTCTAATTAAAAACCTTTAACTAAGAAAACCCCGTGGGAAAAACTTAGTAGAGGGAAAAAGAGTGCAATCACTGGTCTTCGGGACCAATCACTGGTCTTCGGGACCTTGTCTTCAATATCATTTTTGTCCAAAATGACATATGTAATATGATATTGTATATGTTATGATTTTCATTTCCTTTCATTTAAAGAATCTTAAAATCCATCCAGGATTTTCATGTATATATCATTCGATGCATATATTTATCGTTGTTGCTGCCATAAATATTAAGTAGCGGAACTTAATGTCATCTTTCAAAATATTTGATTTCCATCGAGTTTCTGCGAAAAACTCTTGAGCAACTAATCTCGCTTTTATATCTCACCACATCATTATTCATTTTTTGTACGAACACCCACGTATATCCTTCTGGGATAATATTTGAGGTGTGTACTATATAGTCAAAATATTCATTTATTTAGCGAGTCATGCTCAACCTCAATTGCTCGTTTCTTATTTTTCGAGTGCTGCTGTCACACTATAATTGATTTAAGTTTTGGATCCAAACTTTCTAGAGCAACTATTGAGGCAAATATGTCGTTGACGACTTCCTATTTTTCCATGTTGATGACAATTCAATATATCAACCAAATCTTTCATCATTTCCCAAAATATTTAATTTGGTTGTTCCGCAATCCCATGATTTTCTATTATCACGTGCACATGCTTTTTCAATAGGATTTTCATCTAACTCTCTTCAGGAGATTTGAAGGTGACTAAATTTCTTTGTTTTTCCGCGGATTTATTTTATATCTTAAGATCGATCTACTACGCTTCAGGTGCTGGAAATCGATATCCCGGGGTATCAAAAATTGCGGAACCGATAACCCCGACCGAAATCCCGTCGCCGGAAACCGATCACGAACACCACGAAGAACCGGGCTCGACAAGAGCATCGCCGCGGGATGAACCCGCGGCTAAACCCTAGCCGAACCCCATCGCGGGGTTCGCGATCGCTCACGCGATCGCACGGGGATGCGGGGTGCATCCCCGTGGGGCTGTTCGGAACAGCCCCTGGCGGTGAGTCTGGCGACTCACCGCCACCGCCGAGGAGGGCGGTGCGCCCAGCGCACCAGCCGCGGCCCAGCCGCGGCTTGCCCTGCGATCGACCCCGCGGTCGATCGCGTGCCCCGGCGTCCAGCCGGGGCTCCTCGTGTGAGCTCGCGGTCGAAGCCCTAGGGCTCGACCGCACCCCCTCGGCTCCCAGCCGAGGGTCCTTCGAACCTTCGCCGGGGATCTCGAATCCCCATCCCCGAAGTTCGTCGTTTTCCCGGATCATGTGTTCATGTATGTATCACAATTTAATTGAACATAAAATCACACAAGGAGTTTTATGATCATACCTTTGATTCGTTGTGCGGAGAAACGAAATCAAGTTGAAGACCTTTTGGATCTTCCCACGTATTCCTTGCACTCCGTTCGAACGTCGGGTGGGCGACGATCTATCGAACTCCTATGGATCTCCTTCAACTCTCTAGAATATCAAGTATGATAATCTTGTCTTATTCAAGTCATGAATTATGAAGGCCATGTAGTGCTTTTATAGGCTACGTAGGGGATCTAAAGAAGGTGGAATATTGGGCTTCCAATATTGAAGATTAAATTGAGCCCACTGCCCAAGTCCATTAATCCTTATCAATATTAATTAATTTATTTTCCACTATATAAATTAATTGCACTCCCAATATTAAACCATATTATATCAAATAATATTTCTCCGGTAGTATTATTTATTCCGTGTATTTAAGATTTAAATATCCATAAATAAAATTAATTTATTGCTAATTAATTTATTCATCTCTTTAATCCGAGACTAGTACCATTCAACCTTAATTATTGTGCGGAACGAATCCACTCATGAGGTTTACACAATAATTCCTTATGAACTCATCTCGAGGATATTATCAACCCTTCCGGGATACACTGTCCGGTCAATCATTCACGGCATGCCATATATGAAATATAGTGACCCAACTTAACCGGTAATTAACCCAATAATTAAATCGGTTAATTCCTTTGGTAAATCAAAGTCACTTATATTAAATATACACACCCGCAACAATATCGGGGATTAAGAATAAAATACACTGAGACTCGAATCGATTATCGCCGGCAATCCTAATCGATGAATCTCAACGATCCGCTCAATACACCAAGTGTACAAGTGTGATAAAATCTTTAAGATAAATTATTTTCTCTCTCACACAACGACTATACCGATGGATTGGTCTGTGTCCATCTAGGTCGTGAGCCACTGTTCGATTAAATACGAGTAACCGATAGTATGATCTTCTGTGCGCCCATGCAACACCATACTAACTACAACGTATAAAATCCAGGACTATGATTTGCATATATTTAATTAATAATAATTAAAAGCAAACAATTGTTTATTAATTTAATAGATTAAATGCTATGACCGGGAGTTTACCGTTACTTAAATCTAGACATTAAGTACACAACTCCAACAATCTCCCACTTGTACTAAGGTCTAGTCATTTCCTCCAAACTCCCGGTTCCCATACTCATCACGTGCTTTAAAGTGTACTTCCGAGAAGTACTATGTGAGTGAGCAATCTAGGTTGCCGCTCTGAAGTTATCTTGGTGACTACTACGTCGTCTCCCTTGACGATGACTCGTATCAGGTGGTACTTGCTCTATGTGTTAACATCACTTTTGACTTATGACCTCTTCCAGTTCACCGTGCACCGCTATCCAATAGCCTTTGGTAAACTAAGAGTCATATCCAAGTCAAGAGGTTATCCCGGAACCTAACCAAAACTTCCGCTGCCTCTGAGGCTGCTATTCGGTTATGAGAGAGTCTGAGAAGCGTCCTGCTTATCACTCTTTTATGGTTCCACCTCTTTCTAAAAGTGAACACATAGCCTGATATCGACTTACACTGGTCCTTCTTTGATTTTAGGATCTGAGAATTTGTAATCAAAGAAGATTTCGTCTTGCTTAGTACTTTGCAAGTACTATTACAGCATCCGAAAATCTCTTGTCTAGATCACCTTGATATCCTCCCACTACGCAAACCGCATAGTTGATATCAGGTTCTTGTTTTACAACATTGCATCTATAAAGCTTTCCATACTTGAAGTATAGGAAACTGCTTTGTCTATCTCCTTCATGTGTACGAACACAAACCCTTTAGATAGATGTATATTCTGTCTCTGAAAGGCAATAACCTTTCTCAGAAGTATGCATTTTTGAAAAACAAACCATAATCGTATAAGGTATCTAGGAGAAGTACAATGTTCTTATCGTTAGAACGAACGATCTTTAGAACATGCTCTAACTTCTACTCAATCTTATACCTCTATTTATTTAGACAACCATTATTTTATGTCTGACGATATTTTTACATTGTTGCCAATGATAAAAAGTTATCTACATAAAATCTCCGAGAAACACCACCTTGTTTCCATTACGTCTTCAATACACCTTTCGTCTATGCCTTTTGATGAATCCATCAAATGGACTATCTCATCAATTCGAAAGTTCCACGATTTATAGCTTTGTTACTATCCATAAATGGATTTACTAAGCTTGTACTCTAAATGATCTAGCCTCTTAACAATAAACCTTATTGCTCCAAGCAGGCACATTTAGATCTAGTACCGCCCTTATGCAGAGCTAGGGGTCGATTTCATCTCTACTAGATCCAGAGTCCGAACTCCTCTAGTCTTATGAATATCTCTGGTTGTCCAACAACCTCCCACTGCAATGGCGTCCCGGTGTATAACAGTAATAACAATAGGTGCAGTGTGTGGTGTACTTCTACTCGGTTTGGCTGGTTCCTAGTCTTTTGTCCTTCTTCTCATTTCAAGGTATTACGTCAATTTAGGCTTTGTGGTTCATCTAATAGTCTTCCTCCATGAACCGGACGATAGACGTCCCTCTGGTTCATAGTACTATAGAACACACAACACTTTGTTCATCTAGGATATCCTACAACCATATTGAATATGCCGTTGTCTCTAGGAATATCCATAGAACATAGGTAGTTCCGAACAACTTGTTCTTTTACTATTAGATTTCCATTTCTTATTTACAGCGCACCATCTCTACACGTAAGTGTATGGCGCGGCCCTTTGGAATTGAATCCCAATCTTTGATTACGCTATGTGTTATTTAGATAGGTGATGGCCTCCGCGACCGAGTCGCAGGCTTCTAATGGATATACTTTGATGGTTCCCCATAATAGCTTTGTGTCCATTGACAAGTCAAAACACTTTGCTTTTATGGCACATCAAGTATTCTAATCCATCACCGAGTATTCTTGAAAGAATTACTCGTACCTTTCTAATATACACATATGTCTGCATATCTAATCATTTTCAATACTTGTCTGAATTCTATCCTTTTTCCAGAAAGGTTTGCTTAGACGTATTATCCTCCAAGTTCAATTCTTAGGTCGGAAGGTCCATTCCTTCAACTATAATTGATCAAATCAATTTCGACCATTTGAATCTTATTTGAAAAATACTACTAAGTATAAGAATTCACAAGTATAATGATTAATAAAGAAATATATAATAAGTAAAACAAGTTATAGAACGGTTCGTTGCATCGGGGTAGACTTAGGATCTATCATTCATATATTGCTATCTAATGTACCAGAATAGATAATGCCATTATTTCTTATCAAAATCATCCAATGATTAAAGAAATAAAATATCCATTCATAAATAATAGAAATCCAGAACAAAACGTTCTTTCTAAAATAAAGGGTACATAAAGCAATAACTTTGAAATGAAATCCTATTTAACTACTAAAGCAGATAAATGTCTTCCACCGCAACCGCTGCCTCCTCTACAGCTTTTGCCCGTGTAGACTCGAACTCTTCTTCTCTAAGTCGCCGGGTTTTCTGGAACCCCTGCATTAAAAAATGCACATACCGTCAGTGGTTCCATATCTACACACCAGAATTCTGGTAGATAATACCGCTGACTATGTTTTTACGACTAAAGAAAAATTTGTACCTTTGAGAGGACATTCAGACTTCCAGTGTCCAGACTTATTACATCGGAAGCACTTGCCCTTTGGCTTTGCAGCCCCCACTCGTGGTACAGTCTTCTTGACACCACTGGGTTTCCAGGCTTGCTTCCTCCTCTTGCCCCTACCTCCACCAGGTTTAAAGCCTTTGGACTTGGTAGCTACAAGCGCTTGAGACTTGCCCTTCTTGTAGATCCCCTCTGCCGCCTTTAGTTCAGTCAGGAGTTGCGCAAGAGAATAAGATAGTTTACCCATATTATAGCTCATGCGAAACTGCTCAAAACTAGGGGTCAGAGACTGGAGTATGATGTCGACTTGCGTCTCAGCATCAATTTGAGCTCCTAGGATCTCAAGCTCATTCAACAGACCCATCATCTTAAGAACGTGCTCCCCTACGGGCGTTCCTTCAGACTGAGTAGTTGTCATGAGGACTCTCATGGCTTCTTGCCTTGCCGCACGATCTTGCTCCCCAAACATCTCCTTGAGGTTAAACATCATATCATAGGCAGTGTCCATCGACTCATGTTGGGTTTGGAGTACATTTGACATAGAAGCCAAAATATAACACCTAGCCATTTCATCAGCCTTTTTCCACTTCCGATATGTCAGTTTTTCCTCATCAGTTGAGGCAGCCGTGGGCTCAGCAGGGCACACTTCATGGAGTACAAACTTGTACTCCTCCGAAGTCAGGACAATGTCTAAATTTCTCTTCCAATCAATATAGTTGGGGCCAGTGAGCTTATGCTCCTTGAGTATCATAGAAAGTGGGTTCATAGCTATTCTCTAAACCTATAAGCACATTTAAACAAATAATTAATTTAATATCCGATATTATCTCCCTCAAATAATATCATTAAATCACTAATCACATCTAAAATCCCATCAGATAAGGCAAGCCACGTTGTGTGGACGTTTACCCACCCAAATGATTTAGCAATTAGATTTTCTTTGGTCATACATCACTTATAGCGGAACCTCGGTGGGAGGAATACTATAAGGCGTATCTAAGTGTAAACCATTACTCAGCACCAAAGTAAATCGTTTGGAATTGCTACATCACCGCAAGCCACGTTGTGTGGACGTTTACGATAACTTCACAACTCTTCACAATTCCTTACAACTGTCTACATCAATTAATCCAAAATCCGTCAGTATAGCAAGCCACGTTGTGTGGACGTTTACTACACTAAGAGACTTTTATAATTGACTCCCAGTTACAAGATCCATTCGATTTTGTAAATCAAGACGCGGAGAATCATAAGTGAAACTCGAAGTTTCTAACCAGTGATTCACCATGCGAACAACCCTATCTCTCATTAGATGAGGGAGCCGAGCAGACAAACGATCCATCTTCAAAAGAATGGTACGAATGTCTCTAATTTGTGTCATCCACATGACCAAGTGGCTTTGGCTCCATTCCACTCCCCGGGGTGAGAATGAGTCGACTTGAAGTCAGTTTCAGAAAGACAAATTAGGCATTGTTTGATAAACTTAATCAACGTTTCTTGTAAAAGGAATTACAAGAATTCTCCTCCAATGACATATCTATATGAACTTCGAAAGCTCATAAATGTCACCAAGAGAACAGTAATGGAGACCATGGGAATGTTTCCATCCCCTCTCCCACTTAGCTTTTTATAACAAAGGGATACGCTATCTAATGCATAATTAAACACATAAGCATGCATACAAGCAATAAAGCACATAGCACATAGTCAAAATAATACTAGAAAATTATTTTCCGACTATCATGGCTTTATTCCATCTCCGTATGCGTCTTCTAGTCTTCAGTCTTCGTTCTTGAATGCTCCATGTGACGAGAATATTAATCCCAATATTTAAATCTATTTATTTTTCAATAAATCCAAAAGATACTTAATTCGAAAATTAAGTCAATCGAATAAATCAAAAATAAAATTAAATATTATTAATATTTTTATTTGTTTATTTTCCTATCTAATTCTATTAAATCTCTAGAATAATCTATCCAAGTCAAACTTGGAATATTCTAGAAGACTTCTATAATAGAATAAGGAAATAAAATAAATTAGGACTCTTTTACTTTCCAAGATTAATTAATTTCCATTACTATGAAAATTCCCATAAAATAGGAATAATCAATTAGGAAATAAATCAATCCTAAATTAACTTTTATTCCTTTCCAATTCTATTAAATCTCTAGGATCCTATTCCAAGTAGAACTCGGAATACTCTAGAAGACTTCCATAATAGAATAAGGAATAAAATTAATTCCAATTAATTCTTTTCCTAATCCATGAGAATTCCCAAAAATAGGAAAAACTCAATTAGGAAAACCGAATCAATTAGGTAAGTAGAATCTAGGTAGGAGTAGGAGTAGCACGGGTTGGGGATCCCCGCACCACCCCCACCGTCGACCACCACCATCGCCGGGCACCACCGCCGCCGCCCCCTAGCCACGCGCCACCACCACCGGTGGCCGGCATGGCCGAAAACCCTATCGGGCAGCCCCTTGGCGTGGGGTCGATCGATCCTCATGGGGATCGATCATGGGGATGATCGACCCCCCCGGTTTTTCGTCCTCTTCGTCTTCTTCGTCACACGAGTTCTCCGGCGGTCGTCTCGGCATCGATCCAACGTAAATAAATTACAAGAAATAAATTTACAATTCCGGTATCGATTCTATACATGAAATCGACCCTATACACTTTCCGGAAAACATGGAACAATAATAATAAATCTAAATTCGGCCAACCCCCGAATTTTTACTATTACAAGCATTCATCCACACAAAACGAATCTCGACATGTCCGAGAGTTTAATAAACGAACAATCATGGTAAATTAAATAGCAATTAATTAAACGAATAATTAACAATTAATTAAACCATGATAGTCGGAATCCCTGCAAGGTAGAACACAATTGAACACATACATGAACACGAAACCAAACGCTCTGATACCAATTGCTGGAAATCGATATCCCGGGGTATCAAAAATTGCGGAACCGATAACCCCGACCGAAATCCCGTCGCCGGAAACCGATCACGAACACCACGAAGAACCGGGCTCGACAAGAGCATCGCCGCGGGATGAACCCGCGGCTAAACCCTAGCCGAACCCCATCGCGGGGTTCGCGATCGCTCACGCGATCGCACGGGGATGCGGGGTGCATCCCCGTGGGGCTGTTCGGAACAGCCCCCGGCGGTGAGTCCGGCGACTCACCGCCACCGCCGAGGAGGGCGGTGCGCCCAGCGCACCAGCCGCGGCCCAGCCGCGGCTTGCCCTGCGATCGACCCCGCGGTCGATCGCGTGCCCCGGCGTCCAGCCGGGGCTCCTCGTGTGAGCTCGCGGTCGAAGCCCTAGGGCTCGACCGCACCCCCTCGGCTCCCAGCCGAGGGTCCTTCGAACCTTCGCCGGGGATCTCGAATCCCCATCCCCGAAGTTCGTCGTTTTCCCGGATCATGTGTTCATGTATGTATCACAATTTAATTGAACATAAAATCACACAAGGAGTTTTATGATCATACCTTTGATTCGTTGTGCGGAGAAACGAAATCAAGTTGAAGACCTTTTGGATCTTCCCACGTATTCCTTGCACTCCGTTCGAACGTCGGGTGGGCGACGATCTATCGAACTCCTATGGATCTCCTTCAACTCTTTAGAATATCAAGTATGATAATCTTGTCTTATTCAAGTCATGAATTATGAAGGCCATGTAGTGCTTTTATAGGCTACGTAGGGGATCTAAAGGAGGTGGAATATTGGGCTTCCAATATTGAAGATTAAATTGAGCCCACTGCCCAAGTCCATTAATCCTTATCAATATTAATTAATTTATTTTTCACTATATAAATTAATTGCACTCCCAATATTAAACCATATTATATCAAATAATATTTCTCCGGTAGTATTATTTATTCCGTGTATTTAAGATTTAAATATCCATGAATAAAATTAATTTATTGCTAATTAATTTATTCATCTCTTTAATCCGAGACTAGTACCATTGAACCTTAATTATTGTGCGGAACGAATCCACTCATGAGGTTTACACAATAATTCCTTATGAACTCATTTCGGGGATATTATCAACCCTTCCGGGATACACTGTCCGGTCAATCATTCACGGCATGCCATATATGAAATATAGTGACCCAACTTAACCGGTAATTAACCCAATAATTAAATCGGTTAATTCCTTTGGTAAATCAAAGTCACTTATATTAAATATACACACCCGCAACAATATCGGGGATTAAGAATAAAATACACTGAGACTCGAATCGATTATCGCCGGCAATCCTAATCGATGAATCTCAACGATCCGCTCAATACACCAAGTGTACAAGTGTGATAAAATAATTAAGATAAATTATTTTCTCTCTCACACAACGACTATACCGATGGATTGGTCCGTGTCCATCTAGGTCGTGAGCCACTGTTCGATTAAATACGAGTAACCGATAGTATGATCTTCTGTGCGCCCATGCAACACCATACTAACTACAACGTATAAAATCCAGGACTATGATTTGCATATATTTAATTAATAATAATTAAAAGCAAACAATTGTTTATTAATTTAATAGATTAAATGCTATGACCGGGAGTTTACCGTTACTTAAATCTAGACATTAAGTACACAACTCCAACATCAGGCGTATATTAGAATCAACATTTAAGTTGATCTCTTTGATATTTGAACTCTTACAGTTCATTTATCATAAATATATGTGATTTTGTCACACCTTCATTAATTTGGCAGATTACTTGCTGAATATTGCAAGTCACTTATTTTAATGAACTTCGGGTTCAATTGATTGGTGCGTGGATCTAGTAATTGAAGATCGTTTTCATTCAATGAAATTTCTCGGCATTTATAACTTTTATATTCTTATCTCCCCCTAATGCCGGAAATGATCTTCCTTAAATATGCAAATCAGCGTAATTGCTGTAAACCGATCTTCTGGATCGAAGGCTCGAGATATTATGCTCGTTCATAAAAATACACTTTAGTGGTGATATGAATATAAGTTGCATATTAATTCGCATATGGGTAATAAAAATTTCCACACACTTAATAATAATCATGATATGCATCATTTTCAGTACTCGTGGGGATAACTAGTAAATCTCTTCCGGAGCTCACTCTTAGTATGTCATTATTTACGTAATAATATATTTACCAATGATCCTTCGGAGATACAGTATCTTTACCAATCATCCTTCGGGGATACAATATCTTTACCAATGATTATTCGGGATCAAAATATTAGGTTTTATCAATGATCTTTTGGGGATCAAAATATATCTCAATATATAATTTTCTCAGAAATTACATTTAATTGGAATCGACTTTTTCGATATTCCATTAATACCCACATAATAAGATAGATTTTTTCTCGATTTTCAAAAGATATCCTTCAGGGATAATTCATACGACGAGAACAATCGCGTTTCACTATGAGTATGATGATGTAACTTCTTATTGCTACAAGCAATTTGATTTGATATTTCAGCGGGAATATCATATCATTTTCTTCAAGAACATTTAATACTTATTGCTACTACGGGAGCAATTTAATTTGATATTTTCAAACTTATTGCTACTGCATGAGCAATTTAATTTGATATTTATCGAATATTATTAAATCATGATTTCTTCCTGTTGATAGTCGGAAAATCGTGATCTCCAATAACCAACTAAAAATAGATGATTTGGGGATTGAGTAGTGGATGAGGCAATTATGCTCTCTAAGAATTTTTGGGGAAATGTGTAGATGCCCTCAATAAAATATTACACCTACTATTTATAGAGAATACAAACTAGGGTTACTAAAGTTAGTTAATGGGCCAAGCCCACTAACAAACCTCCCTCCTTAGGCCCAACTCCTTTCCGGGTCCGAGGAGAGATGGTACGCTTTTCGTCGAGCCGAGTTGGTCTTCGTGATCATCCTTCTTTCGGGACGCGCAGATCGAGTTCCATCGACTTTCCGCCGAACACACCCTCTGGTCGTCTCGTGGCGCCTGATGGAGGCGACCTTTAGTCATGAACTCCCTCACTTGCTCGCTCTTCCCGAGGCCGAGCAGAAGAGGGGGTATCCTATGCTCGGGATAACATCTGAATTTTACCGCATAACAAATGCCCCCCGAGATCGCTCTGTTTGGGAAAACAGATCGGTCTCGGCATGCGGTCGGTCGTTGGATGGCCTGAGCTTGCACCTCGACTCTGCGGTTACGGCAGGCCATTAAATGCGATAGGACGGTTACTGCCACTTGTCGCACTCTGACTGGTTTCCACCCGAAGTGACGCCTCGATTTCCGTCAACCGTCTTTTCAAATTCAAAATTCAAATCTTGCCGCCTCCTACCCTTATAAATAGCTCTCGACAATCTCCATTTGACACTTTTCGCCTCCAAGCTGATAATCTCCGAACATCTTGTCTCTCTTGCTCGGCTATCGTTAGCAGTGCTCGGCTTCATCCTCGACCAACCACGTAGGTGTCCTTTACTCTTTTACGATTATTTGGGGGTTTAGTGGTAGGCTTTTCCTCGCTATTTTACAAATTTACGCACTTACTTTTCGAACGAGTGAGAAATGAGCGATCACGATAGTTCTGCTACCCTTTCCGACATCCTCGCGGGAGATGGATCGTCGAGCTCGGAAACTTCTACCTCTTCATCCGGGGATGATCTTGCCCCCGTCGTGGGTTTCTCCGAGGAGGAGGAATTGGAGCTCTTCGCGGGCGGAGTCCCCGACTCTTATCGCCGGTTCATCGAGATGATGGGCGAGATCAGGGGACCTCTTCCTCCTTTTATTTTCACACATTATCTTCATGAAAACCCCTACGTCTTCGTTGAGCGTACGAGCTTTGGTGCACGCCCCGGGCCTGATCAGACGGGCATAGATGCTAGTCACCGTTGCTCGACGATACTCAGTGAGCAAGATCTCCAGGCCATGAGGACGATTTGGGCGATCCCTTCCGATGTTCATATCTACTGCCCTACCCCTGACGAGAGGGCGAACTGCCCTCCGCCGGGCATGGTCGCGGTGACCAGCGCGATGATGGAGGCAGGGCTTCGGTTCCCCCTTCACGACTCCATTGCGGCTGCACTGCAGGCATGGGGTGTTGCGCCTATGCAACTACACGCGAACTCATGGTCCCTGCTCATAAGTCTCAACATTCTGTTCGGCCACTATGGCCTATATCGCCATCTCTCTGCTTCTGAACTTTCTTTCCTCCTCGTCATCAATCATATCCGAGGCGGGGATCATTATTTACGTGCTCGGAGCAGACTCCTCGATCAACTGCCGAGCAAAGTGACGGCGTGGTGGGCCGATTGGTTCTACGTGGATGGTGCCTGGAGCTCTGAAGCGTTCCCCATTCCCACTTCTTTCGCTCGCAAGTGTCGCCGTTAGTTTCCTCTTTTCTTGCTCTTCATTGTTGTTTTTCTTTTTAAATTGATTTAGTTCGACTTATTCCTGTTCGAACCTTATGTTCGACAGGTCCCTCTGCACCTCCGATTTCCGAGCTCAATTGGGACTTCGCGGCCGTGTGTGAGCGCGTTCGTTCTCTCCCTGACGCCCAACTGCTTATCGAAAACGTGTTTACGAGAACTCATGTTAGATCCTCGCGTTTCATCACTATTCCTCGGCATGTTCGGGATGTATATCCTCGTGAGTGGGCTTGTGGTCTGTTTTTCCTTCTCTTATTGAAAAGTTCTGATGACTCTCTTTTCTTCAGTTGTTAGGTTTCCCACTTTTCCAGACCCTCCAATCGATATGGTTGGCAATACCCCCCGCGCTCGGATGGCCGCGCTGGCTGATCGTAACCGCCGAGCTGCCGAAGCGGCAGCTGCTGCTCAAGCCGGTGCTCCTCTTCAGCCCGCTCATCCCGCTCGATCGGGAGAGTCGGAGACGAACATCCCTCCTTCGACGAGGGCCAGCTCACTGCCTCCTCTGCTCACCGCCGTGGCCTCCGAGGGTCCATCCGGCACGGCGCCTCTTGTGAGTCGGGTTCCGAAACGCCGCCGCGGCAAAGAGCCGGAGCAGGAGGTTCCTGAGACCGTTCCATATAGCTCGGTGGCCACTATTGACGAAGAACTCTTTGCTCGGTAACCTCCTTTTCTAAAGTTCTCTTTTAAAACCTTTGGTTTCCTTTCTAAACTTTCGTCTCTCTTAGCTTGGGTGGGCGTCCGACCATGGCGGCAAGCTTAGCTCAGTTCCTAGCCGCTCGTCCGCATGACTTCCCCGATCTTCCGCCCTTGATGCGCGAGGCCATGGAATGCATTCCTCGCTCCTGGACGACTCAGGCTGAGATGGTGAGCCAGAGACCCGAACAGGCGGAGCAGGTGGCTATTTTGATGGCTTCTCGGGTTCTCATGTTTTTGGTATCTCTGAGTAAGACTCGCCCGGGCTCAAACCCGTCAGTTACCCCTGTCAACGACTCTTCGGATAACTCGAATGATAGGGTGTCCGAGCTTGAGCTCGAGTCGGCTAGCCTGCGGACCCTGATCGACCAATACCAGGAAGATGAGAAGAAGTTGAAGGCCCGGGTTGAGGAGGCAGAGACGAGTGCGGCTGGGACGGCACGGGAACGGGATCAGAGTCGGGAGGAGCTGGCGAGGCTGAAGGTCGAGATGTCAACCGAGCACGATCGACTCCTTGAACTGGAAGAGAAGCTGCGACGAGCCGAGGAGAACCGCGAGGGCATGGATCTCTTGATCGGGCAGCTGAATGCTCGGACTGAGGCGATCGAGAAGGCGGAGGCGGAGCGTAAGGCCGATCCTATGCAGGATTTGGATCAGTATAGTTCTTATTCATATTGCCTGAGTCATTTTGACTGCATTCGCCGCCTGGCCCGAGCTGGCCAGCCTTATAACTTGGTCATGGACGACCTTCGCGCCCACCGCCAGAGCGTTGATCTTGATGCTCGTTTCCTCTTCCCCGTCCTTGATTTGGTTGAGGTTCACAACGTTGATTTGGCGTGGTGGCCCGTCCCGAACCAGCTCGTTGCCGCTGAGCCGGAGGCGATCGTGGAGGATCCGATTCCCATCGAGGATTGAGTGCAGCTGTTGAAACTTGCTTTTTACCTTCCTTTATCTATCTTCGAGACTTTAGTTTGTACTTTGAACAGAATACTTGTCGTGCCCGAGCTCTTTTAAGAGTTCGGCTTTTTGTAATGTTGAATTGGTGTTATTGCTTAAATTCGTATCCATATTTGCGCGTTTATTCGCATTGTTGTTCGCTCGACGTTCGTTGACATTTTTCGTGGCAGGTCTGATCCTACTTTCCGACGGGAAATGTCTCGTTTTGTTGTTCGGGATGACTATTGCTATATCGATCAGGTCTTCAACGGAAGATGGCATGGTCGCCGATTTCCCTTGCCTGCCGCTTTCCGACGGGCTGCTCGCTCACCTCTGGTCCATTTCGTGGCTGTTCGGGATTCCTTGGGTAATCCTTGGTCGTTCGGCCTTCTACGCCATCGGCGGCAGCTTGCCCTTGGAGGTCCCGCGTGGAGGTGTTTCGTCCGTGAGAAGGGACTTTGCCAGGGGTTGATCGTCCGGTTTCTGTGGACCGATGATGCGGGCTTCTCCATTTGCGTTTATGAAGAGAGGGGATTTCTTCAGGTCGCCTGATCGCCTTGCCACTTTGTTATTTCGCTTATTTTTAAGATTGTACCGTTATTTATTTTGATATCTACGGGATTCGCTTTTTTGTTCGTATTTCGGGGTCGTCCCCTTAGATATTTGAAACGGCTGCCATGCTTTGGTTTTCGTGTGTTTTGAAGCATTTTTAATTTGTTCGTCTTTGTATTTTCGACTTTAATTTGCATTCCGTTGCCTAAGTTCTGCCGACTTCATTACTTATTCACTATACGTTCGGGGCGTTCTTCTGTTCGCACCCTGGGGGGACTTCATTATTTGTCCGCATTCCGTTGTCAGCCCCGTACACTGTCTTGTCATTCTGTCCATCCATCACGTGGTGATGTGGCCCACTGGGGACAGCCTGTATGACTCGTCACCTGCTGTGCGCGCCTTCCCGTGAGGGAATCTGTCAGTGGGCCTCCGTACTTTGCGTTTGGCTCGATATATAGCCTTCCAACTAAGGCCTTTCTTCTCCCTAGTTCTAGCTTTTTGTTCTGATCTCTTATCCGTCCACCAGGCTTCGTAGCGAGCGATCTATTCGATGGTGCGTATCCACGTCGATCCAAACGGTTCCAAGTGGTTCGAGCTCCCTTTCGACGACCTCCGCTACACGATCCGGTTGCCTCTGCCCGTTGAGTTCACCGCCGACTTAAACCAAGAGTCCGCGCTCCCCCGATTCCTTCCATTGGTGGACGTGAACGGGGATCGGTGGGTGATGTGTGTCTCGCGTAGTCGTCGGGGGCAATATTTGTTCGAGGGTCCGTGGTGGAGGGGTTTTGTCCGTCAGTTCGGGCTTCAGGCTACCAACACTGTTCGTGTTCGGTATAATGTCAGCAGTGGATGGGCCATTGCGGTGTTCGACGCCGACAATCAACTTGTGAGGCTCCCGGTCCAGTTCAGGCCACCGAGGCCTTGATGTGGGTTCACTGTTTTGTTCGGAATTTTCGGCGAAGGTGCTCACTCTTCGCCGAAAATGCCCCAGCCCTCATTCAGAGTAGTTATTACTGTAGTAAGTCGACGTGCCATTTTAGTGAATCATTTGACTCATTTTTGGGCGGGGTGTTGTTCGCCCAAAAATGCCCCTGTTAATGAATCATTAGCCTTATCTCAATGAATATTTTATTTCTGGGGCGCCTGGCCTATGTTCTGTCACTACGGGCCTTGGGGGAGCTTAGCTCTACCCCTTGTAGAAAATGTAAAATTTCCCGGACTCGAGAGGCTCCTGGCCCATGCTCGGTCATTACGGGCCTTGGGGGAGCTTAGCTCTACCCCTTGTAGAAAATGTAAAATTTCCCGGACTCGAGGGGCTCCTGGCCCATGCTCGGTCATTACGGGCCTTGGGGGAGCTTAGCTCTACCCCTTGTAGAAAATGTAAAATTTCCCGGACTCGAGGGGCTCCTGGCCCATGCTCGGTCATTACGGGCCTTGGGGGAGCTTAGCTCTACCCCTTGTAGAAAATGTAAAATTTCCCGGACTCGAGGGGCTCCTGGCCCATGCTCGGTCATTACGGGCCTTGGGGGAGCTTAGCTCTACCCCTTGTAGATGAAATGTGGGATTGCTCGATACCTCTGAAATTTTCATTTTATTAAATGCAAAAAGGATCGCGATACAATCTTCCAAACTTACTGATGATACTTTCTGAGATGCGCGGAGTTCCAGAAGTATTGGTCGGCCACTCCGTTCAGATGTTCCAATTCGTATGATCCATTCTGTAAGACTTTCCTCACGCGGAATGGTCCTTCCCATGTCGGACCCAGAGCGCCCGTGTTAGCCCCCAGGATTTCTTTAAGTACCAGGTCACCTTGTCGGAACTTTCTCACCCTTACTTTCGAATTGAAGTATTTCTCGGCCCTTTGTTTAGCTGCCGCATTCCGATAGACCGAATTGATCCTCCGTTCCTCTAATAGGTCTAGCTCCACTCGCATCGTTAGGTCGTTCTGATTGGTCAGCTCTTGTGTCGTCCGATGGGTAGGCACCTCTACTTCGGAAGGTACTACGGCCTCGCAACCGAAAGCAAGGGCGAATGGTGTTTCCCCGGTGGCTACTTTGCTCGTCGTCCGGTACGCCCACAGCACATCGGGCAGGTCGGCGGCCCATCTCCCTTGCCTTTCCTCGATCCTGGCCTTCAGGGTATGCTTCAGGATCTTGTTTACGGCCTCCACCTGCCCGTTCGTTTGGGGGTGATAGGGGGTGGAGAACACCTTCCTTATCTTCCATTTGTCGAAAAACTTCATAATCTCCAATCCGTCGAACTGTTTCCCGTTGTCTGAGGAGATGGTGTGTGGTAATCCGAAACGACATATGATGTTTTTCCAGATGAAACGGATGATTTGAGGCTGATCGATTTTGTTTAATGGTTCGGCCTCCGCCCACTTTGAGAAATAATCCACGGCTACCACCGCGTACTTGACTCCGCCTGGCCCCGTCGGCAGTGGTCCGATCAGATCGATCCCCCAAGTCGCGAAAGGCCAAGGGCTATAGATGGAATTTAGATTTTCGGGTTGGGCCCTTGTGATCGGCGCCGTTATCTGGCACCGGTGACACCTTCTCGCATACTCAATTGCGTCACGCCGTAGGGTCGGCCAGTAGTAACCTTGCCTGATGGTCTTGTGTGCCAAGGATTGCCCGCCGGCATGGTTCCCGCACACGCCATCGTGAATCTCCCCGAACACCTTTTTCCCTTCGGCTGGCGTTATACACCGCAACAGTGGCATAGACAAACTTCTCCTGTACAATGATTCTCCGATCATCGTGTATCGAGATGCGCGTATCCGGAGCTGTCGGGATTCTACCTTGTTGCTGGGTTCCTCGCCTGTCCGTAAATGGTTTAGGATGGGTCCCATCCAGTTTTCTCCTCGGTCGATCAGTTCGACCCTGCTGATTTCGGTTTTATCCAGTGCTGAACGACCTTGATTCAATAGGATCACGTTGGACAAATCGGCGGTCCCTTCCGATGAGGCCAGTTTAGACAGGGCGTCTGCTTGAGTGTTCAGCTCCCGTGGGATCTGTTCGATGTCGACTCGGGAAAATTTGCCTATCATTCCCAATACATGCTCGTAATATTGCTCCATCCTCGTATTTCTAGTTTCGTACTTTCCCTTGATTTGGTTCACTACCAACAAGGAGTCTGTGAAGATTTTCAGTTGTTCGACTCCAACAGCCAGGGAAAGCTCAAGTCCGGCTATTAACGCTTCGTACTCGGCTTCGTTATTGGTAGCGTTAAACTCGAAACTTACCGCATGTGCGAAAGATTGGTTCCCCGGCCCGACCAAGACTATTCCAGCCCCAGCGTGGGAGCTTGTGGATGATCCGTCAACATAAAGCTTCCATGGTGGGATAGGGAGCGAGGAATCAATCCTTGGGAATGTGAGTTCTACAATGAAATCGGCCAGCGCTTGACCCTTGATCGCCGTTCTCGGCGCGTAAGTGATGTCGTATTGCCCCACTTCTAGACTCCATTTCAGTAGGCGGCCTGTTGTGTCCGGCCGCTGTAACACCTGTCTCAACGGCATGGTCGTCAACACCTCGACGGGGTGATCGAAGAAATATGATCTCAACTTCCGAACGCTCATCACCAAAGCGTACGCCAACTTCTCCATAGGTGTGTACCTCGACTCGGCGTCTTGGAGGGTTTGGCTAACGTAGTAGATGGGCTTGTGGATTTTGCCATCCGCTCTCACCAAAACCGAACTTATGGCATGCTCGGACGCCGCCAAGTAGAGGTATAGCTTTTCCCCTCGAATTGGCTTTGAGAGTATTTGCGGATCCTGTAAGTGAAGTTTCAATCGGTCGAAGGCCTCCTGGCTGTCTTTCTTCCACTTGAACTTCTGATTTTTTATGGATTGAAAAAATGGCCGGCTCTTATCCCCCAGTCGGGGGATGAAACGGCTTAACGCGGCTAGGCAACCGGTCAGGCGCTGAACGTCTTTCAAGCATCGGGGCTCCCGGAGGTCGACTATCACTTGTATCTTGCTCGGATTTGCTTCAATCCCCCTGGTGCTCACAATATGCCCTAGGAACTTTGTCTCAAAAACTCCAAAATGACACTTCTTCGGGTTTAGCTTCATGTTGTATTTCCTCAAGATTTCACACGTGGTTTCCACATCTTTTACGTGGTCTCCCAACACCTTACTCTTGATTATGAGATCGTCCACGTACACCTCCATGGTCTCGCCGATCTGTTCGGAAAACATCTTGTTGACCAGTCGTTGGTATGTAGCCCCCGCGTTTCTTAACCCAAATGGCATCCGCTTCCAACTCAGCACCGTCTTTTCGGTATAGAACGAGGTGTGTTCGATATCCTCGGGAGCCATTGGGATTTGGTGGTAGCCCGCATAACAGTCACATTTTGAGAGCACTGCATAGCCCGAGGTGTTATCCACGAGATGATCGATGTGGGGCATAGGGAAATGATCCTTAGGGCACGCTCGGTTCAGGTCCGTAAAATCCACACACAACCTCCAGGCATTTCCCGTCTTCTTCACGAGCACCGAATTGGATAACCACTGAGGTTCTCCTCGAGCCTCTACCACTAGGTCGTTGTCTATCAGTTTCTTTACCTCCACGGCCAATGCTTCATACTTTTCTGGCCCCATCCTGCGCCGTTTCTGTGCCACGGGTTTTTTCGTCGGGTCTATCTTGAGGTGGTGGCATGCGTACTTCGGGTCAATTTCGGTCATATCTTTGTGCGACCAAGCGAACACATCCATATTTCTCCGTAGACATGCGATCAACTCCGACTTCTCTCCCTCTGGCAATTTCGCTCCGACCAACACCACTGTCTCTGGTCGGTCAGGATCCAGGCACACACTTTCCAGGTCGTCCATTGCCGAGCATTGTGATGGACCTCGGGGATCAACGATCTCTCCATCTTCCTCCCCTATGCGAGGCTCCAAATCGTTTTCGGCTCCCTGGCCTTCGTCTAGCCCTGCAATGAATGAACTTGTCTGCGCGACCTCCCCCTCTTCCCAGAGGACGGTCAAATACTCGAACTCCTCGACCTCCATTTCTCTCGTGGGGTCGATCTCCCTGACTTCGACTTGGCCGTTCTCGGCTGTTCTCCTTGCGCCTATAATCTGGGGAAAACCGTCGGTTTCTCGAGCGGCCTTTGCCAGGCTTTTATCCGAACACAAATCGTAATCAAAACACTTCTTTGCCATATATTGGTCTCCCTTCACGGTCCCAACGGATCCGTTCAGGGTGGGAAACTTAATACAATAGTAGTGGGACGAGGCCACAGCCTCGAAAGCCTCCAAAAATGGCCTACCTAAGAAAGCGTTATAGACATTTTCAATGTCCACCACAACGAACTCAGTGGTTCGCGTGATGCGAACAGCGGCATCTTGACAATCGACGAGCTCTACTGCCAACTTGATCTTCCCATAAGGCTTCACTTCTACGTCCCCGAAACCCCTCAACGATCCTTCATACGACTTCAGATATTCCGCCATGTCTCCCAATTGGTCGAAAGTCCTTTTGAACAGGATGTTGCAGTGGGCGCCATTATCGATCAGGATGCGTGCCACTTCTACCCCTTGAATCCTAGCCATCACCACTAGGGATTCCATCTTCGGGTACCTGACCCCCGCTCGATCTTGGTCGGTAAACTGGATGATAATGCCTTTGGCGATGCCTGGTTCCTTCAATGGGACCACTGCGTTGATTCCTTCCCATGTCCGCAGTTCGGCCTTCTTCTGCCTCTTTGATCTCTGGGTCCCGGGTGCAATCCCGCCGACCATGTTGATCCGTCCTCCTTCTCGCATTGGGGGCATGTCTCTGTTTCCTCGCGCATCGACTGGCGGGGGAGGTGGCGGCTGTTCGATTTGCAGTCTCTGGGGTTCTGGCAGTCTCTGACCATGAGGCACAAATGGTCGGTTGCGGTGGCCGTTCCCTCGACGACCCCTTCCCCTTCCCGGTCTCCTCAACAGCTGTTCGAGTCTTCCTTCTCTGAACAATTGTTTCAGCTGGTCAAGCAGCTGTCGGCATTCGTCTGTGGGGTGTCCAATGTCTTCATGAAATTCGCACCACTTATTCGGATTTCTTTTCTCCGGTGGCCCGATGAGCGGTGGTGGCGGCATCAAGGCGAACACGTTGTTGTCCCTGAAAATCTCCAAGATCTTCCCCGCAGTCCTTCCGTGAAACAATCCATTCTCTCCTGGCTCATTCTGCTGCTCCCTTCTCGGACCACTGAAATTTCTGGGGCCTGTGTTCTTTTTAAACCACTCCTTCTTCTCGAACACGGGCTTCTCCTTTTTTACCTGACCATCGATCTCCTTCAGCCTCTGCTCGTAAATTCGCTGTTGCATGATTTCCTCCCCCGCGCGTCGGCGGAACTCCGCATAAGTCCTCGGATACTCCCGCATCATTGGTTTGAACAATTCGGAACTGGGTTTTAAACCTCCGACCACGGCGTGTACCAGCACGTCATCGCTGATAGGCTCCCCGTGGATCACTATCTTTTCTACTCGGTCCAAGTATTGCTCGTCAGTCTCCTCGTGCCCCTGTTTGATTCCCATGAGTCTCTGTCTGCTTTCTGGGCGTTGAATCTTAGCGGCAAAATAGGTGACGAACAGATCTCCCAGCTCTTCGAAACTGTCCACAGTCCGATTAGGCAGACTGGTGTACCACTTGTGCGCTGCATCTCCCAAAGTGAGAGGGAAAAGTCTGCACTTCGTTGCATTGCTAGCGCCTCGTCCAACCATATAAATATTGTACTTGCTCAAATGGACCTCCGGGTCTCCTTTTCCGTCATACATCACGTTCATCATCGGGGCGATGTCTGTCTGAGTTCTCTCGCTTGATAGGCGTCGGGATAAAGGATCCGTTAGGGTAGTCTTTCGGGGTCCTTCCCCCCTTTGTAAGGCGATCTGCCTCTCCATTTCTTCCAGCCTTCTGATAATACCTTCGTCAAGGTGACCTTCCGGCTCCCTCCTCGGTCGCCGACCACGTCTCCCGAGTCGACGGGGGGCCCTGATCTCCCTCTGCTCGTCCCACTCTTCACAGATCTCGTCCGGCCCTTGCGACTCGCTAGTGTCGCCGTCGTATTCCTCCTGTCGAAACGCTTTCAACTTCCGGCCCTTCTTGCGAGGTCGCAGCGGGGAAACCCTGGGGGTTCCTAGCTCTTCTTCGTACTCTTCGTTCCGGAAATCCTCGTCGAGATTCTTCGCTGTGGGGTCTCGACCCACATTTTCGTTCGTCCTTTCCATGCGAGCTGACTTCTCCTGTAGCAGTCGTATGGTTCGCTTGATGTCCTCCGGGGTTCGGAGGCATTCGAGGTTCAGGTCGGGCAGGCCTTCGAGGGCCCGTGGGTTCCGGATGGCCTCCCTTCTCTTCTCTTGGAAGACCCTCTCTTCTGCCCTCATCTCTCTCTGCTCGGCCCTTAGCATCTCAATATGGTCGAGCTGATCCTTTTCTATCTGGGACATCTCCATCCCCCTTATCCGAACATCATTAGGCTCTTCGGGTCCCTTCCCCTTGTCTGCCGAGGTGAGGCCCGACGCTCCGGCCGCTACTTGAAGACTCGTCATGTTGCTCGGATGATTCGTAACTTTCCTCGTTCAGTTTCTACTCAACGCCCGAGGATCCCCCTCCTTCTAGCGCCAATTGTTGATAGTCGGAAAATCGTGATCTCCAATAACCAACTAAAAATAGATGATTTGGGGATTGAGTAGTGGATGAGGCAATTATGCTCTCTAAGAATTTTTGGGGAAATGTGTAGATGCCCTCAATAAAATATTACACCTACTATTTATAGAGAATACAAACTAGGGTTACTAAAGTTAGTTAATGGGCCAAGCCCACTAACAAACCTCCCTCCTTAGGCCCAACTCCTTTCCGGGTCCGAGGAGAGATGGTGCGCTTTTCGTCGAGCCGAGTTGGTCTTCGTGATCATCCTTCTTTCGGGACGCGCAGATCGAGTTCCATCGACTTTCCGCCGAACACACCCTCTGGTCGTCTCGTGGCGCCTGATGGAGGCGACCTTTAGTCATGAACTCCCTCACTTGCTCGCTCTTCCCGAGGCCGAGCAGAAGAGGGGGTATCCTATGCTCGGGATAACATCTGAATTTTACCGCATAACACTTCCAGAACAGTCAATATAATATTTTAAATCGGGGTATATGTTCTTCGGGAACATTCATTTTAATTGATATATTAAAAATAATTGATTTGATATTACTTCAGGAATATCAAATTTTCATGGGGATTCAAACTCTTGATTTGATATTACTTCAGGAATATCAAATTTTCATGGGGATTCAAACTCATGTGGCTATCCCAATATTCAAGCAAATAACCATCTGGCTATTCAACTAGGTTTGAATTAACTTTTCCTACAGTTTCACCCACTTTGGAATTCAGGAAATATCTCAATTGATTCATGTGTCGAGTTCGCACATACATGACTTGACCACGAAAGACTCGCACGATATTCTTCAGGAACATTTAATATTGATATTTCTTCCGGAATATCATATCATGTTCTTCAGGAACATTTACTTTAATTTAGTTTTAATATTTCTTCAGGAATATCATATTTTTCAGGAACATTAAAATTTTAATTGATTTACTAGGCATAACTAATTTGATATTACTTCAAAAATATCATATTATAATGTTCTTTAGGAACTTAATCATAATTAATTTGATATTACTTCAAGAATATCATATTATAATGCTCTTCATGAACTTAAGTATAATTAATTTGATATGACTTCAGGAATATCAGATTATAATGTTCTTCGGGAACATATGATATTACTTCATGAATATTAGATTATAATGTTCTTCAGGAACATATGATATTACTTTAGGAATATCAGGTTATAATGTTCTTCGGGAACATATGAATTTAAGAAGAAGGGAGGAGAAGTAGATTTATTTATAATTATTAATGAATATAAACAAACATATAAATTCTTGCCTTTGAATTCGGATCTTGAATAGGTAGAACTTCGATGAAGAACGCGGTTGAGCTTTCGTGCTGATATTGTGTTATAAACTCAAGAGAATTGAGAGAGAATAATATAGTAGAAAGAGAGATAATCTGAGAGGAGAATAGAATTCTTATGAATTGTTCATTCATTGATATGGGGAGATCCCTTTATATAGGATACAAAGTAGGGTTTCTGTCTTGTTCACCAAGAAAGGGTAAACTAGTCATTCACTAATTAATAATATTCATAACAAGAATTTTTTCTTCTTTTTTGGAGTGTATCAACTATTCAGACACCTTAAAAAAAGACAGTATTGCAACTTTTATGGTGTTAACGAGTCGAAAAAACCGGGATGAAAAGCCTTTTTTCTCTATCGTCACAAAAATAAGGTTTCTTTTTGAGGATTGAACTAACGACCTTTTCTATAAACCCAGAAATGGAAAGTAAAAATAGAGCTGAAAATGGTATTATTCCCTTTTTTGGAGGCTCTCAGATCTCTCTCCTTTTAGGTATGGGAGCATGTGTATTTATAGAGTTACAGTTAGGGTTTTTCCCTTTTTTGACCTAATGGGCCTATACTATACTATTGCATGGGCTTTACATAAAAAACGGCCCAAAGTATCGCCGCGCCTTTCTTGACGGGCAGTCCACCTCAGCTGAGGGACTCTCTTTGTCTAATTTGGTTCGCCCTTGCTCGGTCCAGATTGACTTCAGGGTGTCAGCGATCTACCTTTCCTCAGCAGCTGGCAGGGATCGTCGTCGTCGAGAATAAGGAGTCCTCGCCGGTGAGTTCATCGTACCTTCGGCGGAAGTTAGTCGAACTCTGCTCGGGATGGGACGTCGCCCCTCCGCGGTTTCTTTCACTTCAGACCTCCTCCACGGAAAGACCCGTGCACTCGCCAAGCTAGATTCCCCGAGCTGTCAATCGGGCGAATAAAAATAGGATATAACATATGGAAGAGAGGGAGTATAGTTTTTCAATTCTGAATTAATATGAACTTTTTTCATATATACACTTATACCCCATTTTAACCGGGCTCAATAAAATTGACCGATAATACGAGCTCATGATAGTCCATAAACATTAGCCCACTGTAGGGGCCCACAAAACGAAAGGGCGAGCAGCGGGTACACCGACGAGCAAAAACACTTTGGTCCCTTGATGTTGTTAATTAGCGGAATCTAGTTCCCTACATCATTTCCTATTCGACATATTTTTCAGCGAACAATGTGTCGAACAGGATCCCGATGCCTGTCCGACATCACCGGCAAGGAGCAACCTGTCGAGCATAGTTGAATTCTCCTTTCTCGGCTCATAATTTGCTCAATGTCGTCTAATAAGTAAAAAAGCTATGTTCGAATGAAGGAATACGGACAAATAACTCCACCGACTCAAAACATGAATGGAGGGAATCGAGCATTTGGCTCGGCCGAAAAAATCGGTGGGTCGGGAGGGCAGAAATGTCTTTCGAACACCGAAAAATCCATTAAGAAAAGGCTCAGTATTAACTTAGGAAACCCTAGTTGTCAACTCTATAAATAATGTAATTTTTGTATGAGAGAAATATTTTTATGGTAAGAAATATAAAGCATCTACTCATTTTAACCCCACTTTTAAAACTACACCCAATCTATACATTTTGTAAAGGAAATGTCCCATTTACCCTCTCCTTTTTCAAAACACAACAAAAGAATTAAAAAAAGAAAGAAAAAGACAAAAAAACATTAAAAAAAATCGGTCCCCCCCTTTTCATTTCTCTCTCCCGTCGCCCCCCCCCCCCCCCCCCCCCCCCCTCACACCGAATCATCCACCGCCAATTTTCGAAATTTCCGGCCACCCAATGTCCGAAAACGAGCACGCCGACGAGCACCAAGACGATGAGCACGAAGAAGAGCAACAATGCCCGCTCCAACCTCCGGTAAGTGTCGAAAACCTAGGTTTCGAATTTCGGTTTTTTCTCAACAATGTGTTCGATTTTATGCTTGAATTTCATATTATTGAGTGTATATAAGTGTTGTAGTTGATTAGTAGTCGAAATTGTGTGTTAAAATGCTCTGAAAATCGCCTGAAAAAATCGAGTTTTTCGGCCCTCGGTCGACCCCCTCGGTCAACCCCTCGGCCGCGGGGAATAAGATACCGGCCGAGGGCACTTGGTGACCGAGCAAGTGATCGGCCGAGGGCTGCTATCCGGTCACTCAGCCCCTCGGTCACCGAGTGTTGGAGTTATGTACTTAATGTCTAGATTTAAGTAACGGTAAACTCCCGGTCATAGCATTTAATCTATTAAATTAATAAACAATTGTTTGCGTTTAATTATTATTAATTAAATATATGCAAATCATAGTCCTGGATTTTATACGTTGTAGTTAGTATGGTGTGTATGGACACACAGAAGATCATACTATCGGTTACTCGTATTTAATCAAACAGTTGCTCACGACCTAGATGGACACGGACCAATCCATCGGTATAGTCGTTGTGTGAGAGAGAAAATAATTTATCTTAATTATTTTATCACACTTGTACACTTGGTGTATTGAGCGGATCGCTTGAGATTTATCGATTAGGATTGCCTTGAGATAATCGATTTAAGTCTCAGAGTATTTTATTCTTAATCCCCGAAACTATTACGGGTGTGTATATTTAATATAAGTGACTTTGATTTACCAAAGGAATTAACCGATTTAATTATTGGGCTAATTACCGGTTAAGTTGGGTCACTATATTTTATATATGGCATGCCGTGAATACTTGACGGGAAAGTGTATCCCGGAAGGGTTGATAATATCCCCGAGATGAGTTCATAAGGAATTATTGTGTAAACCTCATGAGTGGATTCGTTCCGCAAAATAATTAAGGTTGAATGGTACTAGTCTCGGATAAAAGAAATGAATAAATTAATTAGCAATAAATTAATTTTATTCATGGATATTTAAATCTTAAATACACGGAATAAATAATACTACCGGAGAAATATTATTTGATATAATATGGTTTAATATTGGGAGTGCAATTAATTTATATAGTGGAAAATAAATTAATTAATATTAATGGGAGATTAATAGATTTGGGTTTGGGCTCAATTTAATCATTAATATTAGAAGCCCAATATTCCACCTCCTTTAGATCCCCTATGTAGCCTATAAAAGCACTACATGGTCTTCTCTATTCATATAACTTGAAGATCATAATTCTTCTAGAGAGAGAAAGTAGAGAGAGAGAAGAGGATCCATAAGCTTGAAGGATTGTCGCCCACCCGACGTTCAAGCTAGTGCAAGGAATACGTGGGAAGATCGTAAGGTCATTTTGATTTCGTTTCTCCGCACAACGAATCGAAAGGTAAAATCATAAAACCCCTCTTATGATTTTATGTGAATTAATTGTGATATGTACATGAACACATAATCCGGGAAAAACGTCGAGACCGGGATACGGGGATTTGAGATCCCCGTCGGGATCGAGAAGGGGCAGCCGAACCCTAGGGTTCGACCGCCGGTACCGCGCGACGAAGGGAGCCCCGGCTGGACGCCGGGGCGAGCGATCGACGGCAGTCGATCGCTGGGGATGCCACGGGCTGGTGCCGTGGCGGATCCCCGCCCCTCGACGGCGGCGTGCGCCAAGGGAGGCACCGGCTGGACGCCGGGGCGTGCGATCGAGCTAGGCTCGATCGCGGGGTGAACCGCGGCTTCGCCGCGGTGGTCAGCGGGGCTGACCGCCCCTCCTGGCGGTGGCGGTGAGTCGCCGGACTCACCGCCGGGGGCTGCCCCATGCAGCCCCATGCGATCGCCATGCACGGCGATCGCGAACCCCGCGTGGGGTTCGGCTAGGGTTTCGCCCTCGCGGCGATTCTCTCGTCGGACTCCGGCGACGCGGCGTTCGTGATCGGTTTCCGGCGACGGGATTTCGGTTGGGGTTATCGGTTCCGCAATTTTTGATACCTCGGGATATCGATTTCCAGCAATTGGTATCAGAGCGTTTGGTTTCGTGTTCATGTATGTGTTCAATTATCGTTCTACCTTGCAGAGATTCCGACTATCATGGTTAATTAATTGTTATTTAATTTTACCATGATTATTCGTTAGTAAACTCTCGGACATGTCGAGATTCGTTTTGTGTGGATGAATGCTTGTAATAGTAAAAATTCGGGGGTTGACCGAATTTAGATTTATTATTGTTGTTCTATGTTTTCCGGAAAGTGTATAGGGTCGATTTCATGCATAGAATTGATACCGGAATTGTAAATTTATTTCTTGTAATTTATTTACGTTGGTTCGATGCCGAGACGACCGCCGGAGAACTCATGTGACGAAGGAGAAGATGAGAGGGAGGACCGGGGATCGATCACGATGATCGATCCCATGAGATCGATCGATGGCAAGGGCGAGGGGCTCGATCGCCCCTGCCGCGGGCTGCCGCCGGTTCGGTGGCTGGGCGGCGTGGCTGGGCGGCGGTGCTCCTCCCGGGGGCCGGCCGGTCGTAGGTGGGGTGGCGTGGGGTCTCCCGATCTCATGCTACTCTTACCTAGATCCTACTTTCCTAATTGATTCGGTTTTCTTATTTTGAGTTTTCCTATTTTTGGGAACTCTCATGGAAATAGGAAAAAAATTAATTGGAATTAATTTATTTCCTTATTCTATTATGGAAGTCTTCTAGAATATTCCAAGTCCTACTTGGAATAGGATTCTAGAGATTTAATAGAATTAGATAGGAAAATAATTAATTAATAAATTGATTTATTTCCTATTTGATTATTCCTTTTTTATGGGAATTTTCATGGAAATGGAAATTAATTAATTTTGAAAAGTAGAAGAGTCCTAATTTATTTTATTTCCTTATTCTATTATAGAAGTCTTCTAGAATATTCCAAGTTTTACTTGGATAGATTATTCTAGAGATTTAATAGAATTAGATAGGAAAATAAATAAATAAAAATATTAATAATATTTAATTTTATTTTTTGATTTATTCGATTGACTTAATTTTCGAATTAAGTATCTTTTGGATTTATTGAAAATAAATAGATTTAAATATTGGGATTAATATTCTCGTCACATGGAGCATTCAAGAACGAAGACTGAACACTAGAAGATGCGACGGAGATGGAATAAAGTCATGATAGTCGGAAAATAATTTTCTAGCATTATTTTGACTATGTGATATGTGTTTTATTACTTGTATGCATGCTATATGTGTTTACTTTATGCACTAGATAGCGTATCCCTTTGTTATAAAAAGCTAAGTGGGAGAGGGGATGGAAACATTCTCATGGTCTCCATTACTGTTCTCTTGGTGACATTTATGAGCTTTCGAAGTTCATATAGACATGTCATTGGAGGAGAATTCTTGTAATTCCTTTTACAAGAAATATTGATTAAGTTTATCAAACAATGCCTAATTTGTCTTTCTGAAACTGACTTCAAGTCGACTCATTCTCACCCCGGGGAGTGGAATGGAGCCAAAGCCACTTGGTCATGTGGATGACACAAATTAGAGACATTCGTACCATTCTTTTGAAGGTGGATCGTTTGTCTGCTCGGCTCCCTCATCTAATGAGAGATAGGGTTGTTCGCATGGTGAATCACTGGTTAGAAACTTCGAGTTTCACTTATGATTCTCCGCATCTTGATTTACGAAAATCGAATGGATCTTGTAACTGGGAGTCAATTATAAAAGTCTCTTGGTGTAGTAAACGTCCACACAACGTGGCTTGCTATACTGACGGATTTTGGATTAATTGATGTAGACAGTTGTAAGGAATTGTGAAGAGTTGTGAAGTTATTGTAAACGTCCACACAACGTGGCTTGCGGTAATATAGCAATTCTAAACGATTTACTTTGGTGTTGAGTAATGGTTTACACTTAGATACGCATTATAGTATTCCTCCCCACGAGGTTACGCTATAAGTGATGTATGACCAAAGAAAATCTAATTGCTAAATCATTTGGGTGGGTAAACGTCCACACAACGTGGCTTGCCTTACCTGGTGGGATTTTAGATGTAATTAGTAATTTAATGATATTATTTGAGGGAGATAATATCGGATATTAAATTGATTGTTTGTTTAAATGTGCTTATAGGTTTAGAGAATAGCTATGAATCCACTTTCTGTGATAATCAAGGAATTCAACGCACTGGTTCCATACTGTGTTGGATGGAATAAAGAGTTAGACATTACCCAGACTGTTGCTGAGTACAAGTTAGTACTCAGTGAACTTTGTCCTCCTGAACCTACACGTGTCTCAACTGTTGAGGAAAAAGCTGATTTTGAGAAGTGGAACAGTGCTTTTGCATTAACCACTAATCATGACATCATGCTGAAACTCAAGCTTATGTTTAGAGACAACGAGAAGGTTAGAAAAGAGGCGATGAGGATACTCATAAAGTTCAGTCGCTTCGAGGAAACGCTTGTACACGTTTTCGAGATGTTAGATCTTTTGGATGAGTTGAGACAATCGCAAGCTCTTATGGCCAAAGCCAAAGGTTTCGAACCTAAGGGCATAGACCAAGGAATGGAGAAGCAGACAAGGAAGCCATGTAGTCCTGTACTTGGACCACGGAATATGGTGAGAAAGCCTTCGGGAAATCATTCTCAAAGAAAACTTTCTGGGGACTGGAAGTCTATATGTTCTCCTCGAGAAGGTATAAGATTCTCTCCTTAGTCTTTAAAACATAGTCAGCTGTGTTATCTACCAGAAACCTGGTTGGTAGATATGGAACCACTGACGGTATGTATGCATTTAAAATGCAGGGACACCAGGAAACCCAAAGACTTGGAAATGGAGGAATAGTCAAGGGAAGTGCTGCGGAGGAGGCAGCTGTTGCAATAGAGGCTTTATCTATGAGTAGTTAAATAGGATTTCATTTCAAGTTTATTGCATTATGTACCCTTTATTTTAGAAAGAACGTTTTGTTCTGGATTTCTATTATTTATGAATGGATATTTTATTTCTTTAATCATTTGATGATTTTGATAAGAAATAATGGGTATTATCTATTCTGGTACATTAGATAGCAATATATGAATGATAGATCCTAAGTCTACCACGATGCAACGAACCGTTCTATAACTTGTTTTACTTATTAGATATATTTCTTGTTAAATCATTATACTTGTGAATTCTTATACTTAGTAGTATTTATTCAAATAAAGTTCAAAAGGTCGAAATTGATTTGATCAATTAAAGTTGAAGGAATGGACCTTCCGACCTAAGAATTGAATTTGGAAGATAATACAACTAAGCATACCTTTTGGTAAAGGGTAGAATTATGACAAGTGTTGAGAATGATCAATGATATATGCAGTCATATGTGTAGTGCGAGTAATTCTTTTGAGAATACTCGAAGATGGATTAGAATGCTTGATGTGCCATAAAAGCTAAGTGTTTTAGTCACAAAGCAATTATGGGGAACCTTCAAAGTATATCCGTTGGAAGCCTGCGACTTAGTCGCGGAGGCTACCACATAACACATAGCATAATCAAATATTGGGATTAAGTCTCAAATGACTTCACCATACACTTACGTGTAGAAATGGTGTGTCAGTGATAAGAAAAGGGATTCTAATAGTAAAATAACAAGTTGTTCGGAACTACCTATGTTCTATGGATATTTCTAGAGACAACGGCACATTCAATGTGGTTGTAGGATATCCTAGGTGAACAAAAGGATTGTGTTCTATAGTACTATGAACCAGAGGGACATTTCGTCCGGTTCTTAGAGGAAGACTATTAGATGAACCACAAAGCCCGAACTGACGTAATACCTTGGAATGAGAAAAAGGACAAAGACTAGGAACCAGCCAAACCGAGTAGAAGTACACCACACACTGCACCTACTGTTATTACTGTTATACACCGGGACGCCGTTGCAGTGGGAGGTTGTTAAGACAACCGGAGATGTTCATAAGATTAGAAGAGTTTCGGACTCTGGATCTAGTAAAGATGAAATCGATCCCTAGCTCTGCACGAGGGCAGTACTAGATCTAAATGTGCCTGCTTGGAAAACAATAAGGATTATTGTTAAGAGGCGAGATCATTTAGAGTACAAGCTTAGTAAATCCATATATGGATTGAAACAAAGCTATAAATCGTGGAACTTGCGAATTGATGGGATAGTCCATTTGATGGATTCATCAAAAGGCATAGACGAAAGGTGTATTGGAGACGTAATGGAAACAAGGTGGTGTTTCTCGGAGATTTTATGTAGATAACATTTTATCATTGGCAACAATGTAAAGATATTGTCAGACATAAGATGATGGTTGTCTAAATAAATCGGGATATAAGATTGAGTAGAAATTAGAACGTGTTCTTAAGATCTTTTGATCTAAGGATAAGAACATTGTACTTCTCCTAGATATCTTATACGATTATGGTCTGTTTTAAACATGCATAATTCTGAGAAAGGTTGTTTCCTTTCAGAAACAGAATATATCTATCTAAGGTCATGTGCTTCGAACACATAAAGGAGATTAATGATGCAAAGCAGTTTCCTACACCTTGTGTGGAAAGCTTAATGAATGTTGTAAAACGAGAATCTGATATCAACTATGCGATTAGCGTAGTGGGAGGATATCAAAGTAATCTGGACAAGAGATTTTCGGATGCTGTAATAGTACTTGCGAAGTACTGGATTACTAAGCAAGAAGAAATCTTCTTGGATTACATGTTCTCAGATCTCAAATCAGAGAAGGACCAGTGTAAGTCGATATCAAGCTATGTGTTCACTTTTAGAAAGAGGTGGAACCATGAAATGAAAGAGTGATAAGCAGGACGCTTCTCAGACTCTCTCATAACCGAATAACAGCCTCAGAGGCAGCGGAAGTTTTGGTTAGGTTCCGAGATAACCTCTAAGACTTGGATATGACTCTTGGTTTACCAAAGGCTATTGTATAGCGGTGCATGGTAAACTGGAAGAAGTCATAAGTCAAAAAGTGATGTTAAAACATAGAGCAAGTACCACCTGATACGAGTCATCGTCGAGGGAGACGACGCAGTAGTCACCAAGATAACTTCAGAGCGGCAACCTAGAGTGCTCATTCACATGGTACTTCATGGAAGTACACTTTAAGCACGTGATGAGTATGGGAGTCGGGAGTTTGGAGGAAATGACTAGACCTTAGTACAAGTGGGAGATTGTTGGAGTTATGTACTTAATGTCTAGATTTAAGTAACGGTAAACTCCCGGTCATAGCATTTAATCTATTAAATTAATAAACAATTGTTTAATTTAATTATTATTAATTAAATATATGCAAATCATAGTCCTGGATTTTATACGTTGTAGTTAGTATGGTGTGTATGGACACACAGAAGATCATACTATCGGTTACTCGTATTTAATCAAACAGTTGCTCACGACCTAGATGGACACGGACCAATCCATCGGTATAGTCGTTGTGTGAGAGAGAAAATAATTTATCTTAATTATTTTATCACACTTGTACACTTGGTGTATTGAGCGGATCGCTTGAGATTTATCGATTAGGATTGCCTTGAGATAATCGATTTAAGTCTCAGAGTATTTTATTCTTAATCCCCGAAACTATTGCGGGTGTGTATATTTAATATAAGTGACTTTGATTTACCAAAGGAATTAATTGATTTAATTATTGGGTTAATTACCGGTTAAGTTGGGTCACTATATTTTATATATGGCATGCCGTAAATACTTGACGGGAAAGTGTATCCCGGAAGGGTTGATAATATCTCCGAGATGAGTTCATAAGAAATTATTGTGTAAATCTCATGAGTGGATTCGTTCCGCACAATAATTAAGGTTGAATGGTACTAGTCTCGGATAAAAGAGATGAATAAATTAATTAGCAATAAATTAATTTTATTCATGGATATTTAAATCTTAAATACACGGAATAAATAATACTACCGGAGAAATATTATTTGATATAATATGGTTTAATATTGGGAGTGCAATTAATTTATATAGTGGAAAATAAATTAATTAATATTAATGGGAGATTAATAGATTTGGGCTTGGGCTCAATTTAATCATTAATATTAGAAGCCCAATATTCCACCTCCTTTAGATCCCCTACGTAGCCTATAAAAGCACTACATGGTCTTCTCTATTCATATAACTTGAAGATCATAATTCTTCTAGAGAGAGAAAGTAGAGAGAGAAGAGGATCCATAAGCTTGGAGGATCGTCGCCCACCCGACGTTCAAGCTAGTGCAAGGAATACGTGGGAAGATCGTAAGGTCATCTTGATTTCGTTTCTCCGCACAACGAATCGAAAGGTAAAATCATAAAACCCCTCTTATGATTTTATGTGAATTAATTGTGATATGTACATGAACACATGATCCGGGAAAAACGTCGAGACCGGGATACGGGGATTTGAGATCCCCGTCG
Source organism: Euphrasia confusa (assembly GCA_954870475.1). Taxonomy (NCBI): domain Eukaryota; kingdom Viridiplantae; phylum Streptophyta; class Magnoliopsida; order Lamiales; family Orobanchaceae; genus Euphrasia; species Euphrasia confusa. The sequence continues at coordinate 46,713,862 of OX940949.1, read as the reverse complement.
GGATCGAGAAGGGGCGGCCGAACCCTAGGGTTCGACCGCCGGTACCGCGCGACGAAGGGAGCCCCGGCTGGACGCCGGGGCGAGCGATCGACGGCAGTCGATCTCTGGGGATGCCACGGGCTGGTGCCGTGGCGGATCCCCGCCCCTCGACGGCGGCGTGCGCCAAGGGAGGCCCCGGCTGGACGCCGGGGCGTGCGATCGAGTTAGGCTCGATTGCGGGGCGAACCGCGGCTTCGCCGCGGTGGTCAGCGGGGCTGACCGCCCCTCCTGGCGGTGGCGGTGAGTCGCCGGACTCACCGCCGGGGGCTGCCCCATGCAGCCCCATGCGATCGCCATGCACGGCGATCGCGAACCCCGCGTGGGGTTCAGCTAGGGTTTCGCCATCGCGGCGATTCTCTCGTCGGACTCCGGCGACGCGGCGTTCGTGATCGGTTTCCGGCGACGGGATTTCGGTCGGGGTTATCGATTACGCAAATTTTGATACCCCGGGATATCGATTTCCAGCACCGAGGGCACTTGGTCACGACCGAGGGGTCGACCAAGTGCCGAATTTTTTTTTTTTTGCTTTATTATATTTACAATATTATGTGTTTATTTATTTAACTTAATTGTGTTTTTGCAGGATGGGTTCCAATGGAGGAGGCCACAATTCATTTACACGAGTAAAGAATTGAATTTGTACGACCGATTCCCCGTGTTGAAGCACATAAAAAAGGTGTTAAGAGCCGTTGACGATACGCACGAGGCTCACCGGAGATTCCGCCGTTCGTGTTTTGGAAGGTTGGTGCACCTTCAAAGAGAAGGTCGATCGAACGCGGCCATGCACCATTTGTTAGCTCGGGAGATCGTGGGTCCGACGATACCTCCGTTCGAGCATTGGTTGTCGCTCGGGGGAAAGATCATTTGCTTTAGAGCACAGGAGTATGCCTTGGTGACCGGGCTTCGTTTTGGGAATCACGACTTTGATACTTCGGCCCAGCACATTATTCCTCCCGGCTCTTTCTATCATAGGCACTTCGGATTCGGTCGAAAAGTAAAAGTGAACGACCTTAACAAGAGATTCAATGCTATGGACTTGGGGTCAGACCCGGCCGACTACCTGAAGGCTGCGAAGGTGCTGATGTATTACTTGATGCTCCTATGCCGAGGCGATATCGTTATCGAGGATTGGGTTTGGACTTTGGTAGAGGACGAAAAGGGATGGGAGACGTTTCCCTGGGGCTCCCACACATTTCAGATCATGTCCTACTACCTCTCCATAGCTGCCATGCATCCCGGTCAAGTACTGAAGCCGGCATACCACTTTTACGGCCCCATCTGGACCTATCAGATATGGTCGTACGAGGCTATACCTAGTCTCGGGAGGGCGTGCGCGTCTAGAGCCGACAATCCGACGATTCCTCGGCTACTGAGGTGGAACTCGAATCAAACACATCTCGACTTTTCGACCTTCTTCGAGGACCCGGAGGTAAGCTTGTTTTAATTTTCAATTAATGGTTATATCAAATAATTAAATTAATTAACTTTATATAATTTTGATTTCTTTTCAGCTTGAAGTTCACCGGTATCTAGAGCCGACGGAGGAGGAGGCGGTTGCTCCGCATTTTATTTTCGTGCGTGACAGAGCAGATGAGGTCACGTACCATCCTCCTCCTAGACTTGGATTGCCTGCAGACGAGGCACAGGCACAGGCACCGGCACAGAAGAAGAAGAAGAAGAACTTGATGGAACGCGTGGTCGGACGCGTGTCCAAGGCGGTCGACAAGATGACCGGCGACTCTGGGCCTAGTAGACAAGGTCGTGATGCCATCACGCCTAATTCATCGGCAGAGCGTCGTCCCTCTCAGCGACCCCGACGAGAGGGCTCTCCTGCTCCTGAAGGGTCTTATGATAGTACCGATCGACGGATTGATCGACGGTTCAAGAAAATCCTGAACGACGAGTCCGACACGGGATTTATGGCTCGACTGACTGCCCGGATCACGAGGACACATCAGGAGAGCAACGATAGACTCCTGGAGAGTGTTAGGAGGGCACAGAATGAGGGCAACGACAGTCTGATGGAGCATATACGGGGTTTTTTCGGTCGCAGACGATTCTCGAAGATGCGCCCTTGTCCTTCCGATCCCGTGGAGCCTTCTGCATCTCATCACTCTGGATCCGGACGTGCTGCGTCTCATCATTCGGGTTCAGGACGTGTTCCGTCTCATCGCTCCGGGTGGCTTTGATATTAACTAAATAAATCCCGTCAAATTTTTTTAAAATATTTTATAAATCAAATCAAAAAAATATAATTAAATTAAGTATATAAAAAATATAATTAAATTAAGTATATAAAAAAATATAATTAAATTAAGTATATAAAAAAATATAATTAAATTAAGTATATAAAAAAATATAATTAAATTAAGTATATAAAAAAATATAATTAAATTAAATATTATAAACATATATTTTTTTTTTTTTGCACTTGGTGGCTGCCATTGGTGGCGCCACCAAGTGCACTTGTTGGCTGGGAAAATTAAAAGTATTTTTAAATTCGGCACTTGGTCGTTGCACTTGGTCAAAGTGACCAAGTGCACTTGGTGGTGACCAAGTGCAGAGGCCACCAAGTGCACCACCAAGTGCCCCACCAAGTGCTTTAGAACATAAATTCATTTTAATTGATTTTAAATTTTTTTTTTCAATTGTAAGGTTGTTGTGTTCAATTAAACATCAATTTCATAGTCAAAACAATTCAAAAAACATGAGTTGAATTGGGTGAATTAATTGAGTACGCATTCGGTGAATTATTTTTCCCAGCCACCAAGTGCACTTGGTGGCGCCACCAAGGGCAGCCACCAAGTGCAAAAAAAAAATATGTTTATAATATTTAATTTAATTATATTTTTTATATACTTAATTTAATTATATTTTTTTATATACTTAATTTAATTATATTTTTTATATATTTAATTTAATTATATTTTTTTATATACTTAATTTAATTATATTTTTTATATACTTAATTTAATTATATTTTTTTATATACTTAATTTAATTATATTTTTTATATACTTAATTTAATTATATTTTTTATATATTTAATTTAATTATATTTTTTTATATACTTAATTTAATTATATTTTTTATATACTTAATTTAATTATATTTTTTTATATACTTAATTTAATTATATTTTTTATATACTTAATTTAATTATATTTTTTATATACTTAATTTAATTATATTTTTTATATACTTAATTTAATTATATTTTTTATATACTTAATTTAATTATATTTTTTATAATTTTTTTTTATAAATTCATATATTTGTTTGATTTAGTTTATAAAATAAAATAAAATAGTTTATTTATTTACAAATTTTATTAAATTAAATAAGTTAATATATTATAAATAATTTTAAAAAAATTTGACGGGATTTATTTAGTTAATATCAAAGCTAAACCTGCAAATCAATCTCAAACAACACCAAATAAACCCAAATAACACCAAATCAATTCAAACAACCCCAAATAAACTCAAATCAACCTAAATAACACCGAATCAACCTAAATAACACCGAATCAACCGAAATAACACCGAATCAATCCAAATAACACCAAATCGATGGAGAGTGGCCGATAATAAAACAATGAAAGTCTCAAATAAAAGCAAATCAGTCAATAAAAAACTCAAACCATCAACATCTCACTCCGTACTCACTGGACATTTTCTTCTCGTGTGACCCTCGCTTTTGCAGATGATGCACTTCTTCTTTTGCCTTCTTCGACTCGACTCTTCCGTTCACGTTTCTTGTGGAGGACCATTCAAATCAACACTCTCAGGTGGAATAAAAACACTGCACACGCGTCTGCTGTGACCTACGCCCTTGCATCTCGAACACACCTGCACACGACGACACGATATTAGGCCTAAGCCACTACATACGTACAATGTTACTTCTAGGGGAACAAACCGGATCACGTCGTGCAGAGCTCTCAACAGCGGAACGAGCACGAGTCGTCCTCGGACGTCCAGCCTGGCTAACCACTACTGGAGGAAGAACTACGTACGATGCCACATCTGGTGGGACCACCCAATCATCATAATGTGGCAACGGCACAATAGGCGTCGCGTACATCTCGACATGGCAGCTCATCTTGAAATAGGGGCTCACGAAATCGTACGATGAAAATCCGGCTCGTCTACATAAAAACAACAAACAAGTTAGTGAAATCAACAGTTTAAAATTAAATTTAAAGGTAAAATGATATCATACCTAATAGCGGCAATAGCATGACAACACGGTATTAGGTCTAAGTCGAACTCCCGACATTCACACGTGCGATTCGCGATATCCACAAGATAAGACCTGTCATCCTCCTGAACTCTGTACTTGGTATTCGCACTGACCTCCCGAACGGTGAAATAACGGCTCAACATATCCTGATTAGACAACTTGGCCAATGCCTCCTCGGTCAGCTCATGCTGCTCATGCTGTCTCTCGTTAGCTATCCTTCGTTTCTCGTCAAACCATCTCTCAATCATCGCACGAATCGCCTCGAGCATCGCACAGACTGGTAATCTCCGTGGCCATTTGATAGCATTGTTGAAGACTTTGGCCGCATTCGATGTCATGAAACCATATCGTCGTGCAGCACACTTTGACCTTGCCCAGGTCTCAACCCCGATTTCAATAAGGCGACTATAAGCGCTGCCACTGAGTCTCTCCACATCCGCTAGATGTTTTTCAAACTCATCCACCCGATAACAATAAGCAGCACTGTATACAACTCCGACCAGCTGATGGCCGTACCGTGCTAGATTCTTCGAGAGGTGGTGATAGCACAACGCTCGGGTAGCGTGGGGATAGACACTCCGAATAGCATTCGCGATACTCTTATGCTGGTCGGACACAATGAGCAGATCATCGGTCGTATCGTAGCAATCTCTAAGGTGCTGGAGAAACCACGTCCACTCCTCGTCATTCTCTATCGGACCGATACCAAACGCAAGCGGGAAAATATTCTCATTCCCGTCTTTTGTGCATGCGACAAACAACACACCAGTGTTTCTCTCTTTCAAATGGGTGGCGTCGACTACTATCACAGGACGCAGATTGTGCTGAAATGCACGAATGCACTGCCCGAGCGCAACGAACATGTGGCAAAACACGCCCTGGTCTGTCGTCTGGATATCATAAATAGTCCCGGGATTAAGTTCTCTCAGCATGTACAAATATGACGGGAGCCTCTGATACGATCCATGATAGTCGCCGTACGCTATTTCAAGCGCCATATTCCTCGTCCGCAGGGCGAAATTGTAGTTGATGTGAACTCCGTACAATCTCCTCAAATCATCAACCATATCTTTCGGCTTCAGTTCCCGATTGCCGACTAACTGACGTGCAAAGAAAGTAGCCGCAACCCTGCTCGACACCTGTCGATCCGCAGTCCGCCCCAAATTGTTACGTCACTCGTGATTCAAGTTCAGCCTCGTAATCCTCCAAAAGGTGTCATCGGAACCCGTGGAACACACTTTGAAAGGGCATTTCTCACGCCCCAGCTTGCAAACGTATGTCACCCGATCAGTGCCCGAGCGAGCAGTTTTGCACTCTACGTTGTTCTCCATGTGATACATCCCCACCATCACCTTCAGATCCCGTTTCTTTCGGAATGTGGCTCCGATTGCCATCTGACCATAAATAGGTTGGGTTTCGACAGAACGCAACGGAACAGCGGGGTCAAACGTCGGCAGTGGAATGATCCAATTGCGCAGTGGATTGTTCTGTGCATTCTGAAAAGCTTCGGCTTGCTCGCCGCCTCCCGCAGTAGAACTCGAGGACATATTACGGCGCGACATAATCTTTTTAACCACGCCTGGCTGCCTAATCCACTCGGTCCACTCCGTGGTCAACGAAGCCAAGAGATCGTACTGACGGGCTTCTTCCTCGTCCTCGGAAGTGTGTACCGCCTCGTTCTCGTTCTCGTTCTCTGACGGTACCGCCTCGTTCTCGTTCTCCGACGGTACGCCCCGATGGCGATTTTCTTCTCCGATATTCACCTCCGGCGCAGCTTGTTGTCCCTCTACTTTGACGACGAACACAAAGCACTCAGCCCTTTGCTCGTCTAACATGCGGGACACATCCTCGTCGCAAAGCATAGGAGCTCGCACGCTCCTCATGTCATAGCCTCGGGTATAACAATACAACAAATACTCGACATTGGGCGGAGGGCGCAAAACCGCACGAATCCGGCTCACGAGAGTGTCGAGTGTAATTTCTTCCCTACGAAAGAAGATGCACATATCTACTCCGTCAACGTAGCCCTCTCGATCCCAACGACCACCGTAACGTATCGTGATTCGTTGATTCAACATCTACAATTAGAAATAACAATTGAATTCAATTAGAAAATCCAAAATATAAATTTCAATTACAAATAACAATTGAATTCAATTAGAAAGTCCAAAATATACATCCAAACGTATAAAACAAGCCATTAATTAATACACAATTCAATTTAAAAAATATATATATTTTCTGCACTTGGTCAAAAGTTGACCAAGTGCACTTGGCCGCTCGGTGACCGAGGGCCGAGTACTATCCGGTCCCTTGGCCGAGCTATCCGGTCACCGAGGGCCGAGAAATTCCCGGTCACTTGGCCGGTCGACCGAGGGCCCTCGGCCAAAATTCTCGACCGAGGGCTCAAGAACCCAGTAGCCCTCGGTCGTCCCCTCGGTCACATTTTCGACCGAGGGCTTCAACCGAGGGCCAAAAAAGCAGTCCGAAAAAAAAAAAAAAAACGGGGAATCCTTGCGTGCAACGTACCTTTTTCCCGTCGAAAGCAGCTCTTTTCAAGTAGATTCCGACCGAGTTTGCTTTTATTTAGAGAGAAATGGGAGCATTTTTTTTTTTTTTGAAATGTGTTTGGTTTGAGTTATGGAGGGTTTGAGGTGGTAGAGGGATATGCATTCATGCATGCATTTACACCCCCACCAACCTCAAAAAATCTGATTTGTGTAAGGGTGGGCCCCACATAAATTCTTTTTGTTTTTTTTTAAATGTATTTTAATTGATTTTTTGTTATTAAAAGAGAGAATAAAAAAGTAAGGGTATATAAGACTTTTCATTTTCATTTTGTATAGAATGAGTGTAATTTTATATGTGGGGTGTCCCCAGGGGCATAGCCGAGTGGTAAGGCCTGTGATGATGTGGGTGAAATTCCCCGGCGACGCAGGGTTCGAACCTCGGGTGGGGCAAATTTTCATTGAAATATTATGAAGGTTTGTCTTGGGGTTCGACCTGTTGGCTCTCTCGCACAGGTGTCTGCTACTCGGGCACATCCCTCGATTTACATCCTACCCGATCGAGGGACCTCCGATCGGGTGGGGTGGAGTTTCTCGTCTCTCCTCTTTATCAAAAAATTTTTTTATATGTGGGGTTAAAAAGAGCAGATGTTTTAAAAAGCGGATTTTTTGTTTCAGTAGACTGTTCTCCATTAATTTTCTGCTTTATCGAAAAACCCGGGTTTTGTTTAGGTTATCGTTTATTGCGGCGGCGCTTCAACTTATACGGTTGTCTTGTCACTGCTCGTTTTCCGAGAATCAATGGCGGAGGAAGCAGTGCTAGGGTTCCTCGAAAAGAATGAAGAGATACTGGATTCTGGAAAATTTGCTGAGGAAAAAGGAATCAGCCATGATGAAATCGTCAACATCATCAAAAGCCTCAACGGTTTTCGTCTTGTCGATGCTCAGGTCAATTTTTTCTCTACGATATCCGAGTGTTGTCTTGTTCTCTTTCTGTAGATTTTAATATTCATTGATCTAGTTTTGATGAATGAAGTGCAGTATTCGAATGATCATCTTAAGTAACGAAATTTATAGTTTCAATGCAGCTTGGTGGATTATGTTGGCTTCTCTGGTTTTATGGATTTTCATTTATAGTCAGGGGAAATGTGATGTCTCTTACATTTTTTTTATTTTTTTTCCGTATATGTTTCTCAGGATATCAAGAGGGAAAAATGGGTGTTAACACGGGAGGGAGAACTGTATGCTAAATATGGATCTCCTGAAGTACTACTCTTTTCAGCTGTGCCACCGGTGGGAATCACACGAGAAGAGTTGCAGGTAACTAGTGATTATTAGTGTAGGGCTGTAAATTGGTTGCTTAATAAAGATGATATCTTATTAGCGAGCGATGATTTTTTTGCAGAAAACTTTTGCTTCACAATTGCCAGATGATGTTGAGGTAAGTGCCTAAGGTGAATTTGGTTATGGGGTTATTTATACCTACTTCTTTATTTATCTGTCTTATCTATGAATTAGTTTTTTTTTTTTGTTCTCTTTTATTTAATTGGTGATTTATGTATAATCTTCCTATATCTAGTTATTATAATCACCAAAGGAATGCTAGTATTACAAGGTTTAAATTTATCCAATTGAGATAAACTCTCCAAAGGCAAAGTGTCTTTTTCAAGTTTATGCTATTGAATGCATATTATATTTGATTATTTAGGTGTCATATTTGGTTATGTAGATTATATTTATTTCCAAGATATGAACTCCTAATTCTGATCTAGACTCTCCGATGTCACACTACTTATCAGTTCCTACACTTTCACAAAAAATTATCTCTGGCCCCCTAGTAATTGTTTATTTGCTGATTTCTACCTTGGCGAAATACTGGTTGATTTCAATTTTTTGAACACAGGAAAAGTTGAAGTCCTCAATTTACAAAGTAGGCAGCACCCAAGCCATTAAAAATAAATGGATAGAAATGGGAAAGTCACAAGTATCAAAAAAGGTAATGCTGATTGAAATTAGTTTTGATATACTTATAGTGCTGTAATTAGATCTGGCTATACATCCTTACAAATGCACCCCATTGAAGATACTTAGACAATGGTACTCTTGGAGTAACCTCTAAAACATATGATTATGTTGTTATGTTAAGATTCTAATGTTTGGGGTGTCTTTACTATTCAAAAAACGGTAAACCTCTGTTCGTAGGATTATTCCTAACTTTTATGATTTGATATAGGTCCAAAATGTCGTTGACAGAGTAAAAGACTTGCTAATACAGATTCAGAATGGAGAGGTGTGTAACATAACTTAGAATGCAGCTCTTCATTCCCTCTCTTTCTTTGTTTGCATGTTGATAGTTTTACTATTACCAGCACACAGATGTTTTCATACATTTATGGAGGAGCACTTTGTTACTGTAAATATATGCTTGTTTCCCACTTACATCAGCTAATAATTTTACAGGATGATTTATTTAAACAAATAGTTTCTATTTTATGGTCAAATTATTTATAGCAAATTTTACTGAAACTCTCATGAAAGGTTGATATATGGGTTGTTAATAGAAATCATTAACTTCAGCGCAATATCAGTAGGATTCGTGATTAATCATTTTAATAGTGTCATCCATGCAAATGTTAAATCTATGTCTCTGAATTAGTGCTGATAGAATGATGATAATGCTTTGCACGGGAACACTGAGAATTGAGAAGAATATTCTGTCAAGACTGTTTTACGATTCTTGTCTGTAGATTTGCAGTTTATTTAGTTGGAAAATGAGTTGTATTGTAGGCTTGTAGCGTATCATTATTTCTTGGATCCTTTTGGCTTTGTTAATTGTCTTACATAATTGGTGTCCAAAATCTTGATCTTCCTTAAACGTATAACTGAGATCCATATTAAACTGTAGGTTGTCGTGGCTGAGGATATTGATGCTCTCAAACGAAGAAAGCTTATTAGCTCCCAGTAACTATAATTTATTTTTTTCATTTCCTGATCACTTTATTTATTTGATATACATGTGAATGATCATGTTCCGCCATTAAAGTTATTCTATGATTTAATTATTTTATCTTTATTATACAAGGATTTGGAAAGGCTATTCCGTAAAGAAAGGCCCTCACTATGCTCCTAAAAGGAAAAAAGTGGCTACGGATTTTACTCGAGAGAATCTACAGAGGTAATCATAAACATGGTTGTTTTCTTACGTTTTAAAATGTGATAATACACTATGAATTGGCAATTTATAGTTCATTTCTCAATAACATCAAGTTTATCTTTTCTAGTGTTGTATTTTTTCACAAGTACAGCTTCATGCTACTTTTACTGTTTTGTTAAGAAAATAGTGTTATTTTTATTATAAGGTCCTCAATATGTTGCAGTTGTGATTGGTTGAGTTTCCTATTCTAATTGTGTTTTATTTTTTAAAATGAGGACATAAATAGCATTATAATAGCAACTAACAAACTGGTTACTTATTCCAAGGCGGTTTTGCCTAGCTAACAGGGTATATTATACATATTATATTAGATTGTTTCCATACATGTGTTCACATGTATATATTTTCAAATATGTCAATAACCATGAAATTAATAAAAACCCCTAAAAGTTTGATTACTTCTGCCTCTATCTCTAATAAACTGGTAGGTGTTTGAAATTAGCACTAGGTTTGATGCAAATGCCTGACCCGAAACTCGCACTGCTGCTATCCCTACCTGTGTCTCATATATTTACTCTGCACATTTGTCCCTTCTCCCCGTTATTTATTTGTAAGTGAGGCTTTTGTAATATGTCTAAGGTGCTGAACAAAATTCTGTAAAGCTGTTTTTTGTTGGTACACAAACACATGGTTGCAGTCTGATGTTAACAATCTGCTGTTTTCCTTTTAAAGGGGTGATTGGAAGGACATTGAGTTCAAGGAGTATAACTTCCTTGCAAAGGGCCAGCCAACGGAAGGTGGTTGTCTTCATCCATTGCTCAAGGCACGGTTATAGTAATTTTTCATACTTTTCATTTGCCGCAATTATTAATTGATCACTCTTGATGTGGCTCAATATTGAATCAAAGAGTTTACAGCTGCAAATGTAACAGAGTAATGATCGAGTACTTGCGTTTTATAAAAAAAATATATAATTAAAATGTGGAAATGATGATTGACAAGACTCAAAGAGTGGTTTTAAGTTGCAATGATTTGTCAAATGTCAAAATTTGTGGAAATGTGGGAAAATAGATTTAGTTTATTGTAAGTCCTGCATAGCTTCATTTTTGCATTTGTTTTTTAGTCATCCAACTTACACTGCACTTGTGGACTTTATGGGTACATCTATTCATCTTACTAGTACTTATGTTCATCATTTCATCTAGTGTGATGTATAGAAGCAGATATAAATAAAGCTCACTAGTGTAATCAGTTGCATGCCTCTCATATAATTACGAGAAACTTTAAAATGGTAAAAATATGTTCTTGTTGGGTGATAATGCCATTTTTGGTGATGTGGTCATCCATATGTTTATTTTGCATCAAGATGGATCACTGTATCATTTATCTTACTGACTACCAAATTGATGTGCTTCCGTGAAGGTAAGACGCCAAATTCAGATGATATTTCTTCAAATGGGGTAAGGAGGACTGTCATTTTTTTGGTGAATGTCTTTTAATATTAAACACTCTCTCAGGTGCCCATAATTGATGAGTTTTGTTTGTGTCATGCAGGTTTGGGGAGATGCCTACAAACAACTTTGTTGAAAGCAGGTATCTTATCTTGCACTTCTGACACTTTGTTGAGATCCTAGACTCCTAGTTAACCTTGGCTCCTGACTTGTCTGTCTTTTTAAGATTATAATTAAGAGATTCTCCCTCCGTTTCATAATAATAGACCCTGTCCTTTGTATTTTGTGAAGGAAAGGGTCCTGTTGATATGAAACAGGGGGAGTATATGAGAACATTGAGAGTATTTTTCCGTTATTATATAATGTAGTGATGTAAATGAAAGAAACAACTAAAGTAGACAACTAAAATCGAGACGTATGTAAACAATTGAAATGAAAACATAAGATCATATATCCCTAGTTTTTTTGTCTTTACTTGATTTAATCTTTTCCGGCGCATTTACTTGAAGATGCTATTAACACTTCCATCCATTAATTGTTTTTTGCAGCTTCTGGAATTTCGACGTACTTTTCCAGCCACAACAACACCCAGCTCGCGATTCACATGATACTTTCTTTTTGAAAGGTTTTGGAATTTCTTCTGAAATTCATCTTGTATGTGTAGTTTGTGCGCTCATCAGTTTCCTTATTGGTGGTTGATATTTTGCAGAGCCTTCATCCACAAGAACTCTGCCTGAAGATTATGTCGATCGAGTTAAACAAGTTCACGAATCTGGTGGTTATGGGTCCAGGGGGTAAGCACTGCTTATCATGTGTGTGTGTATATATATATATATATATATATATAATTAGTGAAACCCTCCAGTGCATTCAACATTGTTTTTATGCTTATGCTAGATATGGGTACAAATGGAAGAGAGAGGAAGCAAATAAAAATCTTCTGCGGACCCACACTACTGCTGTTTCCTCCAGGATGCTTTATGCACTTGCTCAGGTCATCCTCTTTGGAATGCATGATTTTAAATTTTACTTGGATCATAAGATTCTCATTTGTCATTTATACCCCACCCCCACCCCTAATTTTTTCTAAGGATATGCCATTACCTTTTTTTTGCACTTGACGCAGAATTGTATCTTGAATAACTTTTGTATGTGTGAAACCTTTATCAGCATTTATCTATGTTCTTCAAACGAGCTGTATGCTATAATATAGAATGTGTCTACTGCATACTAATAGTAGGACTCAATTTTCTGACATTTTATCAGTTAGTTAACTGCGAATGAGTTTGGTGATAATTTTTCTTCGTTTTCTTTCTAAATATGCTAAAAGACTAATCCAAACATTACCTTGTTGCTGCTGCTGCTGCTTATCTGTTTGCACATTTTTTCCCCTCTATTTACAATGTGGTATTTATTTCCTAGATAGCATTTCTAGGGTGGGTGGTGCGAGTGTAGTGTGTTTGTGTGCTCATTATGTTTATAGTTACTTTATGCAGTGTAACTCACTTTCCGTTAGTATTTTAGGGACCCTTCACCCCCAAGAGATACTACTCAATAGACCGTGTTTTTCGAAATGAAGCGGTTGACCGAACTCATCTCGCAGAATTCCATCAGATAGAAGGTATTCGACTTTTGAATCTTAATGAAATTCATGTTTGGTTCCATAAAACTCCAGCAGATTCATCTTATTAAGGTTGTTCATTTTCCTGAAATTTTGAAAAGAAAGAGTGTGGTTAAAGCCTTCAGATCATCAGATGTAATAGTAATTTGTTTTGGTTGTTGAGAAATTTTAAGTTATGTCATGGTCATCTCTTTCCAAAGATGAAAATTTCTTGGAATTTCTCATGCTTATTGGACGTATGCGGGTAGTGGGGTGCTTAAATTTTTATTTCACTTGGAAGTTGGACACTCAAATTGTTGTCTATGTGGACTTCAGTATTTACTGACAAATGATATGTTACTGAAAAATCCTTTTTCAATGGTTGTTGCAAGGGCTAATTTGTGATCGTGGTCTTACTCTTGGACACTTGATAGGAGTTCTTGAAGACTTCTTCTCTCGTCTAGGTATTAATTTACTAGCTGTCAACTCTATCTGCTGATTATTTAGTGTATATTATTACTTGAAATACTGTGTTGGATCATTTGAACTCACATGACTTGATTACAGGAATGTCCAAGCTTAAGTTCAAGCCCGCCTACAACCCCTATACTGAACCCAGCATGGAAATCTTCAGGTAATGATTAATTTTCTTCACAGGAAGTTTTTGTCATGGAATCCAAGCTAATATATTTTTTTTTCAGTTATCATGAAGGCTTGCAGAAATGGGTGGAAATCGGAAACTCGGGAATGTTTAGACCAGAAATGCTGCTTCCAATGGGGCTTCCAGAAGATGTTCAGGTTATAGCATGGGGGCTTTCACTTGAAAGGTAACCGAGATTTTCCTCCCTAATTACAAAAACAACCTAGAGGTTGGGCCTGATTTCAGGAAATTTTATCACCTTTCAAGCTTAGAAATAGCCCTCTAGGTATAATTTTTATTTTTGTGTGTTTCTGTAAATTTTATCCCCCATTGATGATGCAACTTTTTAAGTATAGCCGAGGTATTGACTAAACCTCGAGGCTATATTTTGTAATTAATCCTATTGATCATCTAATAGGCGTGGTTTGGCTTTTTGCTGCCGTTGCACATTTTGATTTATAATACAGTAACAATTTAATTGTTTTGTTTTACCCATTTTTTATTTTGATTTTCATCAGGCCCACAATGATTCTATATGGTATTGATAACATCAGAGATCTCTTCGGCCACAAGGTATTATTTGCACTACTGCCACGTGTAAAACCATTGATGTTTTTGTTCTTAATGATCTGTTTTTTAGTGGTTTAATAAACGAAATTTCGTCTGCTATGAAATTCAGGCAGTGCGAAATTTGTGTTTATTATTTTCAGTAGATTTGTTTTAACATAATGCTTAGTTTCCATTACGTGTTACACATTTCGACATTCATTTTTATATGTTTTTTCAAGTTGGTATAAATGACTTGAGAATTCCCATGATTCATATATTAACTTATTTATTTTTCGAACTTGGACGTTCAACTCAGTATTCAACTACCTTAAATCCTGACGTTTACGATATTGCTCTTGCAGGTGGATCTTAGTCTCATTAAGAGAAACCCTATATGCAGCCTTGGTCTTTAGCTGTTGCCATACCCATACACACTCTTGTGGTAGCTCCAGTTTTTATGTCTTGTCATTAAAATACCGTTTTGTTTTGACGAATGTAGCTTAATGTACTCGTTCGGTTACTGAATGGTTGTACGTACAATAGATTATTCATTAAAATACAAAAAAAAAAAAAATAATTGATGCTCAAAATCATTACAATTTATTTACTTCTTAGTTTTTGTTGTAATATATTTTGCAGAAATTCCTTTAAATATTAACATAGAATTTTGAGATATGATATTCAATTTAAATTTTATTGAATTTTGAAATTACTCTCAAATAAAATTGTAAAACAAATTCTATATTAACTCTCAAATGAATACTCGTTCTTGCTTCTTAAAATTGAATTAAAAAGAAAAAAAAACTTCCTAACCAATATTTTGCTCAGGCCAACCAGCCTTGCAAAAGTCGCAATCATCACTGAAATTCAGTTTGAGACGCAACAAAGAATCAACCCTATTCTCCAGCCACTGCAGTCTCCTCTCTAAACTCAATACTGCAATGTGCATGATCCGGGTTTCGACCCGTGCAACCTTAGCACAAGATCTTAGCAATAAATAATAATCTGCATGGACAGCATAAACATACACGTCTTTCCTTCTCCTCGCATAATAGAGATACTCTTTCCTCTTGACATTAACCCTCGGCGGGATATAGCAGAACTTGTTATCATCCATGTCCATCTTCAATCGCCTTATTGCCTCGTCTTTTGAATCGTTGGAAGTGTTTTTATCGTGCTTCGTTTTCTTCACTACTTTGGGTCTAATGCTTTTCGGGCCACTAGAATTGGATTCTGAGGAATCGCCTTTTCGGTTGTCGGATTTTTCCGTGTCCTGAAAACAGGGTGGTGATTTTGTAGAAAAAATTAGCCACAAAAAATTTAAAGAATTTAATATATAAAATACAAAATTATCAGAAACAATTTCGAGATTTCGTGACAATCAAACAGAAACATATAATTGAATGAAATATGCATGTCAAATATGTACCTTGTTATTATCCATATAAAAATCCCAACACTCCTTCAATAACTTATCTTCCTCAAGATCCTCATATGATGGCTTTAACCCAGAAAAAACCACATCCTTACAATATTCTAGATACGCCTGCAAGCCACCGGCATACGCTGCGAAAATAAGTGACAAAAAGCTATTTTAATAATCAAAATATTATGGTTTAAAAACAAAATCGGATGCTACACACTATTTAGTTATTTACCATGTAAGTCATCGAGCTTATCATATTCTGCCTCAAGTATCCCTAAAAGCTTAACAGCACTCAACTCAGTATCAGATTTATCACCACCAGAAGACTCTAAATCAGGAGAAGACAAATCACCACACAAACTAGACTCCCACACTCCATAACCATTGATATCAAAAAGAATCCTTATGGCCACTATGATTATCGCCATGACAAACGCACGGGTAGGAATCCTAAACTCGTTCGCTGAAAGATACAGCTCGGGAGGCGAAGACCATTCAAATACACGGCAAGCCATCACAAGTATTTCCCCAGTCGGAAGAGACAAGCTTCCAAGAAAACGGGAGGCAACAGCTTGGAAATTGACTGGAGGCAGCTCCAAGCCAATTTTTGTACTAATTTTAGCCGCATCCGATTCCAATTTCTGAGACGTAATGAGCTGGATGGGCCTGAACATGCGGCTGGTACGTATCGGACATGCCTCGGAGGGAGGCCCGAGCTCCTTCTCTATTTCGCTGAAAGCGGATAAATAAGGGATCTTGCCTTCAAGGGCCCACTTCAAAATGTCAGGTGGGGTAATTGCCTCTCTCGCCACATGGCAGAGAAGGAAACAAATGGATAAGGTGGAAGATATGGGTATTATGCTTCTAAGGGAACTATACCATACATACACAAGACGCTTCCCGCGGATGTTAACAGGTTCTCCACGATGTTGAGCACTAGGATGAATTTCTTCTATTTCATCTGAGTTACAAAATTCGTGTCAAGGAGACAAAAGACGATCAGAATAACCAATTATTTGAAACTGACAATTTTGTTATTATAACAACAGGAAGCACTAGCTCAACGAAACAGTTTTTTCTTTTGAAAAATGATGCCTTTTCAATACAATACCCATACTCTATGATAGTACAAGATATCTTGTAAGTTAGTTTTCCGCAATCCAAAACCAACCCTTATATCAATGATCATTTCATTTACCCTAATAGTAGCTAACAAGGAAAAGCAGATGCAGAGTTTTTACACACGAAAATGTCGAAAACAACAAGTGTTAGCCGAACCTTGCACTTTAGCCTCAGAATCAAAAACAGCTCGGTCGGCCCATCCATCATCCATGACACTAGTGGAAGCCAGATACCTCAACCACACAGGCCCGATAAGCCCGATGATCAGAGGGCTCGCGTTGAACTCCTCGACCAAAGTCTTGCACTGCAACTGAATCATAACCTGAATCCCGGTCAGGTACCTAGTCCTGATCTCAGCACAATACTCCTCGGGAGTAAAACTCTTTTTCGAGGGGCCGAAATCGGCCGGTTCGGTGGGCCCAACTTCGTCGACGACGTCAGCCATTCCATCGGGGCAGTCCATATACTGAGACAGTGAGAGTTTAACTTGAGAGAGAGGCTCGGCATCAACCACCACATCGGTCCTCTCGGCGCGGCGGGTACGGGTGCAACTGGGGTTGTAATGGACGAAAAGGTTCTCCTCGTCGATTCCGGTATCGACTATATCATGGGCCTTTGAGTTGCAAAAGCCGCAATAGAAGAAGCCGTCGTCGGCCATGGCGAAGCCGACATCGGTGCCGCAGATTTGGCAGGTCTGTTGGACGGTCCGTTCCATGGCCGGACAAGCTTCACCTTATTCGGAAGGAATCGTCGATTTTCAATGGTCATAGCATGAATAAAATAACAAGGATATTCATTGGCCTCCAACCCCTTCTCAATGAACCCTAATCTCCAACCACCAAAATTAATAATTTAGGAATTAGGGTAATTTTTTTAAAACGAATAGAGACCAGAAGAAGGGAAAAATTTAAGAATACACCTATTGAGATAACGATTCTCTTTTTTACCTCTTCATTTAATAAAATACTTTTTTACACACATAAATCCAAATATACCTAAAATATCCTTTCAATTCATAAAAAGTACTAGAGGACAGAATATTTCTTCGGGGACCGAATATTTTTTTAACAAACTGCTCGATCTTCCCGTTTAATTTCTATTATGCGCCCACTACAAATTTCTATTATACGCCCACTACAGTCCAGATTTCTTCTTCCCTTTTTTTTTCATACGACTTTTATCTCTTTCACAGGGCTGGAGATATTAGGAGTGGGCATGGGCCGGGATGGGACGGGATTTACTTGATCCCGGTCTCGTCCCATAAAATTTTTAACGGAACGGGACCGGGACGGGATCACACTTTTTAAAAATTGATCCCGTGAGTTCGGGATCTCTAAAAAAATCGGGACGAGATCGGGATCGAAACGGGATCCCGTTTAATTTAATTAATTTCAATAAAAAATATTATATACTATTTAAAACAATTTTATACACTTAATTTAATTACGTATTATAAAACTTATTATTATTTTTTTATAAAAATCATAGGTTGTTTGATTTTATTTAAATTTTAGTATAGTAGATTTTATTTTTTACAAATTATGTATAATTAAATACAATAATATATTATAAATAATTAAAAAAAATATATTTTTAATATATATAAATATATAACGGGACGGGACGGGATGTTTCGGGATTTATTTAACTAATCCCGGTCCCATCCCATTATTTTAATCCGGGATCGAGACGGGACGGGATTAACACTTTTTATATTTCAATCCCGTCCTGTCCCGTCCCATTTAAGAACGGGATCGGGACGAGATCAGGATCTTGGGACCAAACGCCCACCCCTAGGAGATATCTTCTTCACTCTATATATTTTCATACCACTTTTATATCTCTTTCACACGACTTCTATATTTCGAAGGTAATTTACGTTTGTTACATTTTTATTATTTTTAAATTTATTTTTTGTTAATGTGAAATATATTTTATTTGTAATACAATTGGTATTTATGATGGTATTTTAAAAAAATATAGCTCTTTGTTGGTAATTTTTCATGAAAATAATGTGTTATTGTTATTCAGATGTCGTTGTTACAACTGAGGGTTCGTTATGGTGGACACTGGGTCGGTTTAGAATATGTTGACGGAGAAAGCGAGATGGTGGACGTTGTTGCTGATAAAGGAGTTTATGTTTCCCTTTTGGAGAGTGTTCATCATATTATGGATGTCGACAATAATGAGTGGACCTATATTTTAGACACACTTGTTGTTGTAAGAGATGTAGGAGTACAGAAGAAAAAACTCAGAAATGACCATCATATTATTAGCTTGTTTGTGGAAAACCGCTTACCGGTTGTTTTTGTTACCTTGAGAAAAAATCGTTTGCAGCGAATCTCATTTCACAACCACACATGCAGACTGATGGAGCATCTTCTTCCTACCTTAATCCATCTCAAGTTCCAAATTCTACTCCGGTGAGAAATAATCTTGATGACACACAAATTGATTATGATTGGGGAATTGATCCATGTGAATATAATGATGTCAATCACAATGATCCGTGTGAAGATGCTGCAAACAAAGATATCTGTGTTAGTGAAGATGATGGTGTTGGAGATGATCTTGGTGGAGAGGATGTCGATGAGGTTAACGCTACGACACATGCACACTTTGAAGAGTTTAGACTTTGGTGGGATAAGACACAAGTCAATAACACTAGCGTTAATGATGATATGAGAAACAACAGACAAGTACGTCCACGACTTTACTCACATTCGGGTACTGCTGACGTCAGTGAACTAGGAACACTTGGTCGTTGGATAATTCCTGGTGCTCCTACTTCAACAGACGATTCTAATGAAGCAGCAGAAGATAATTCTTTTTTGGGTGACGGTACTATAAGAGTTGGTGCAATGTTTTCCACGAAGGAGGACCTAACCATTTCTGTGGGGATGTATCATGTTGATAAATTTGGTGAATATCGAACCAAGTACTCCGACAAAAAAAGACTAAAGGTAATATGCAAATCAAAAAATTGTCCTTTTATGATTAGTGCAAGTGGCATACATTCTGTTTGGAGGGTGTACAAAGTGGTCGATCATACATGCACATTAGATCCAAGTAGAAGTGGACCTCGGCGTATACCCTCGAAAGTTCTTGGTGCATTTTTTGCCCCTAGACTTCTTGAAGAGAATTCAACACTTAATCCTAGAGGAATGATCAGTGAGCTTCAACAACGCAATTCTGTTCACGTGACATACGACACCGCCCTACGAGCTAAGAATCATGCTATTGGGATGATTTACGGTGACCAAAAAAAATCTTTTGCCACGTTGCCATCATATTTGTATATGTTGAAAGAAATGAATCCAGGATCCATCACTGCTCTTGATATCGATTTTCCTGGCAACATTTTTCGAAATGCCTTTTTTGCTTTGGGCGCATCAATTTCAGGGTTTCGAAATTATAGCAGGCCTGTAATTCTAGTTGACGGTACGCATTTAAAGGGAAAATATAATGGAATTTTGTTTGTGGCAGTGACCCTAGATGGTAATAGCCAAATATTTCCCTTGGCAGTAGGGATCGGCCACGTTGAAGATGACTCAACCTGGACATGGTTCTTAGAACATGTTAGAAGTGCTTACGGTTCTCCCGCAGATTTGGTGATCGTATCTGATTCTCATATTAGCATTTCCAATGCCATAAAAACAGTTTTTCCTGAAGCATTTCATTGCCTATGTTATTATCACATGAAAAATAATATTAAGGCGGCGGGAAAAGATGTGGTTAAGTTATTTTTCCAAGCAGCGTATAGCTTTCGTAAGTGCGATTTTGAACATGCCTTGGCTAGAATTAGGTCCATCAGCGAAGGGGTTTTCGAAAATCTAATTCGTAAAGATCCAAAAAAATGGGCACGTTGCCAATGCCCACTTCGTAGATACGAGTTCATGACTACCAATACCGCTGAGAGCTTCAACAAAAGGGCGCTTTGGGCACGAAAGCTACCAATAACGTCTGTGTTTGAAGTATTGAGATCCGTTTTGGAGAAATGGTTTTACGAGAGACGAACGAATGCAGAAAAACGAGAGCATGATGTCACCGCAGCCGTTGTTGATGAGTTGGGAAAAGCCATTCGTGCTGGATCATCCATGGATGTTAACTACATTGATAGTAATAGATTCAAGGTAAGGGATGGGGTGAAAATCCTAATTGTTGATCTCACTGCTCGAACTTGCACGTGCTGCCAATTTGACCAAATGTTGATACCATGCTCTCATGCTGCCGCGGCAATTAGGTATTTTTTTTAAATACAATATAGTATATTGTTTTGTTTCACAGTAATCACATTTTTTTTACCTTGTATAGGAAAATTAATCACAGCATATATGCCTATGTTGATAATTATTACAAAACCTCAACATTGCGTGGTATGTGGTCCGGCGTAGTGATGCCCATTCCTGATCCGACTTCATGGACGATTCCTTCAGAAATTCGAGAAGTGGTTTGTCTTCCGCCCGAAAGGCAAAGACAAGCAGGTAGACCCCGACAATCGAGATTTTCCGCTGGACCATATAGAACTACAACGAAGCGTAAGCCACAAGTTTTCTTGAGGTGCCGTGGATCTGGACACAATAGTGTCTCATGTAACGAGTACTTACCGCTTCCCACGGTGACTACCGTCACCACTGAAGAACCGGTAAATGATGGGAGGCGCCGTGCTCCAAAAAAATGCAGTATTTGTCAATCAAATGATCACACACGTAGAAAATGTCCTAATCTACCAAGGGAATGGAACGTACCTTTTTAGTCCTAAATTTAGCTTGATTTAGTTTGTTATTCAATCATGTTATCAAAAGAACTTTTTTAGTACTGAATTTAGCTTGATTTGGTTTGTTATTCAATCATGTTATCAAAAGTTGGTTGAACCTCGTGAATTCCGAGAGTGAATGCAATTTTGACAACACTTCAATCAAATGGTCATAACTTTTTGTAGAGTAAATGTCTGTTTTCACCTTTTTTTGTTAGACAATTAGACTTCTAGAGCTTTTTAATGATGTATGGCATGTTATCTCTAACTTACTCGGTAAAAACATCGGTAAAAACAGAATATTCCGCAAAGTTGCTATTAAATTCCGTTTCATATACGAACCAACAGAGAAAAATGGTGAAGATAATTATCAGTATTGCAACCTAGTGGTATATAAGGATTCACCACTTAACCAAAAGAATAAGATTCTGTAAATATGCGAGAAATAAAACAAAAGCTACAAATGGACAAAGTATCCCTGAATAATACTATAGATACTCATGATGATACAACAGGGTAATCCAAAGAAAATGAATACACACGCTCTGCCATTCGTTTTCTAATCTGGCTCATGTTCAACTCGGTGACCCCGTGAATCATTCGTTTCCCAACAAACTGCTCTATACATTTCAATGTGAAAGGGCCACACGAGTAAGACCCAGTCTGCTCAAAACAGTGCTTAAGCTCACCCAATTGAATACTCCACCTATTGAAAATATTTTGAGAAACTCGAGAATAATAGCCGGATTGGTGCAACACGATAGGTAGAAGGCGGACTAATGGCTTCAAGCTCTCAAAACGCACTAACTCTATCTCGTCACTCCATCGATGCATGAATGAGTCGTATATCTTGATCAACTGCTTATGCAAATAAATACAAATGACAAACCAGTGGTCTTTACTGTACCAAGGAGTCACAATCTACAATAAAAAAACAAATGAAATAATTTCACTTAACAAATCTAAATTATATTATATTTATAATAAAATAAAATTAAATTAAAAATACATACACAGTCGTAGTTGTCCCACGACAACATATTCGGCCAACCAGTACGTTTCTGACCACTGACACGTGCAACCAACCCCAAGAGGGAATTAGGCGAGAAGATCATTGACTCATCTAAACCGCTTGCTTCGCGCTCCCGCCATATCTCGCGAATCATGTCCTGAAAATTAAATTAAATTAAAATAAAACATACAAACATTCAAAAAATATTCCAAAAAGTTAACACTTACGCCAAACTCGATGTCTAGTACTAGCAACTTCCCTCCATACTTTGGACTAAATGGCATTATGACATAGCTAGGATTACAATGCAATATACGCAAATACGCATTCATGTGCTGCAATACACATTTTTTTAGTAAAATCATATGATCTAAAAATAACAAATAAAATTAAATAAAAATATCACTCACATTGGTAGTCAAAAGCACATTGGAATCAAGAAACTGATTAAAAAACTATGGTGTTGCCATAAAATGCGCAGTCCCATAAACAGGCACCCTAAGATAAGAAGAATATGTCAAATAATGCCATAACACTCTTAGTTTAGTAAACCAAAAACAATATAATGTAAAAAAAAAAAAAAAAAACTTACGTCTCATGGGATCATAAATATAGCTTGAATGCACGATCACCATTGGTGAAGTCGGTATACGAATCAACGATGATAGAAGAGGGTCTCTCGTGAGGACCAGTTGGTGAACTAATTGGAGTAGTTGGTGAAATCAAAGAAGTTACGGGTGCAGGGGATCTCTCAAGAGGACCAGTCACTGTCCTAGATCTCTGAATAACTGGGTAACTACGAATGAACGAAATTAACTGGTCTCTTACCCCGCCTCGTAAGGTACTGTCAATCGAATGAGTTATACAAGACTCCAGCTGTACAACTCGTATGTCAACTACATCCTGCACAATCTGAGGAACATCTCTACGTAGATCGTCGATCCTTTTCTCCAACTCGAAACCACAACTCATCATCTTTTCTATTGTGCAAGACCACCTCTTGGCCGAGAAGAGCATGAATAGCTGTTGCACAAATGGTACCATTCATGTCCATGTTGAGGTACGCACCAAAACATGACCTCATGAACCCGTCCCGAGCAGCTGGAACTAGCTTCAACTCATCGAACACATCGGATAAAGCTTGCTTCCGACAATAAAAAGTAATTTTAGGTGGCACAGTCCGACAAAAATTATCTCGTATCCATGACCAAGCCTAGAAATTATTATAAAATAAAATCAATTTTAGCATGGCTCAGCAAAATTAATCAATATGTAAGTTGAACAAATAAATTAACTACTGAAAAGAATTTAAAAAAACTGTGAACAAACAATATTTCAAATGAATAAAAAAAAAAAACGAAAATACTCGGAACACCCAAATTTAAAAAAAAAAAATCATGTGATTAATCCAAACAGATTTCTTTTTCAAGAAAAATACACAAAGCATAGGCTCAGCCTCATTATAGAAAACATAGCAAAAAAGTGTAGTAGACTTACAGGGTCGTCCCCGCAAATTAGGGTTTTTACACACGAAGTTTAGGGTACCTGGGATTGTTGAATTTCGCCACTATTACCGCCTTGTCCATCCGATTCTCCTTTGCCGCCGTATGTGCTTGGTATCTCCGGTGAAGAAGCCATTTTCTTCGTGGCCCGATTTCAAAATGTTGAAAGAGGAGTGAAATGTTGAAAGAGGAGAGTAGCGGAGACCGACATAATTTGCTTACGTGGTGAACTGGTGAACGAGCGAAGACAGATTTAAGGGGTATTTGAGGCATATTTAGATTTATGTGTGTAAAAAAGATTTTTATTAAATGAGAGTGTAAATAAGATTAATCGTTAGGTCGATTAGTGTAAATGGCCATATTTTCACCCAGAAGAACTCTCACAGTCACTGAAATTATAATTTAAGAAATTAGGGTTAAATTTTAAAAACCAAACCGTGTGAGATTGATTGGAATGAGCGGGCGTGTAAGTATTTACTTATATAATTATATTTGTTAGATTTATATTCTTCTAATTTGAATTGTGATTATAAAGATTGTTCAACATAAAAATAAAATTATTTTATAAATATAAAAAATCACAACACTTAAATAAAATAATATAAAAGCACCGTTTATTTACGAGGCCCTATACCATGGATCAGAGGCCCATAAAATCTACATGGTCCCCAGCCCACATATAAAACAATTTTCGGCTCAAAATTTTGGCCCTCTAACACACGAAAATTTTGCCCTGTACACGAAAACGGCACGAAAACGGTTTCTTCTCTCTTCCTTCTCACATTCACTCTCTCAGAAACGAAATACAAAGAAACGCCCGGCGACAACAACGGAAACGGCAACGGCAACCACCACTCGACCGCGCCTCCTCAAGAATTAACTCTACCACCGCGCCTCTTCCACAATCGCGCACCGCAACAGCAATCGAACTTCCGTCTTGCTAACCTGATGCAATCACCATCCTCGGCCTTTGCAACTTCACCGGAGTAGGAGAAACAGCATCGCAACAACTATCGTCCGCTCATCTGAAACCCTAGATTCATATAAGGTAAGCGGAAACCCTATTTTCACCAATATCAATTAATTTTCAGGTTGCATGTTACAAAGCCTTGTCTAATGTGATTTGTATGACTTCTTTAGAATTCAAAATTGATTTATATGCTAGATTGTAGTCAGTTTGGAAAAAATTGATTCAAATTCTGTTATATGTCTAATTTCATGTGTTCAAAACTAAGTACTCTGTATTCTATAAGGAAATTCATCTCAGTAAGTAGTGTTGATGTTTTCATCACAATTTGAAACCCTAGATACTTGTATCTTCATTAATTGGGAATTAATCAACTGAGTACTATGATTGTACTATGAGTTTGAAAAAAAAATCTCCTGTGTTAATAGTAGCATGATAATAGTAGCATGATAATAACTGATAATAATAGATTGCTTAAATTGCTTTGTTCAAAACTGATTCAACAGAGTAGACTCTACTGTAACTTCTTAACTTGTGTGTTAGGTTTGATATGTCGTTAGGGTCTACACTGATTTGAAAAGTAAATCAATCTCCTCTGTTTATATGTGGTTTGTCTGTAAATGAAACATGCAATTCAGTGAGGATTTAAAATCCAAATGTGGTGATTCAAAGTATTACAGAACATTATTACTATTTGTATTTGTTTGAATGGTTTTTGGGAGAGTATGTTTGACTGAAAATCAAAAAAGTAAACACTGATATTTTTTTAGACTTGTGTAATTCTGTTATGTTTGGAATCATAGTGTTTGTTAGTATGACTTCCTCTGTGTTCATTACTATTTGTATCTGTTTGAAAGGATAATGTAGTTCACTTAATACTAATTTGTTTGAAAGGGTAAACACAGAATTTCAGTAAAACATGGAAATATTCATCTGAATTTGGTAAGTATAAATTTCAGTTTGCATATTAGGAAGCCTTATAGTTGTTCAGTTTTCATATATTCGGTAGTATCTAGTCTGATTTGTATGTGAGTTTTTGAGACTTAATGTTTGATTGAAAACAATACAAGCTGTTTCTTGTGTTTGCTTTGTTCAAAATTGATTCAACAAAGTAAATCAACCTTTTGTGTTTTTGGGACTTCTAATGTGTATGTTTGGCTAAAAATCAAAAAAACAAACACTGATAACCACTTTGATTACTGTGATTTGTTATGACTTCCACTTTGAATACTGTAAATTATTGGGACTTCTAAGGAGTATGTATTATGATTCATATGTGGTTTTTTTAGACTTTTAATAAGTATGTTTGAATGAAAACAATAAACATTAAAGCTGTTTCTTGTGTTTGCTTTGTTTAAAACAGAGTCGACTCTACTCTGACTTTTAAACTTGTCTCTTATGTTTGATATGTTGTTTGGGTCTACTCTGATTTGTTATTAACTCTACTGTGAAAAGTAAATCAATCCCCTGTGTTTTTAGGACTTCTAATGAGTATGATTGACTGCAAATCAAAAAACCAGCTACTTGTACTATGATTTTTGACTGTTTTCAAATCTGAGTTGAAAATACAAAGCCTGCTAGTTCTACTATGGTTTTCTGAGACTTCTAATTAGTATGTTTGATTGAAAACAATACAACCTGTTTCTTGTGTTTGATTTGTTCAAAACTGATTCAACAGAGTCGACTCTACTGTGACTTCTGAACTTGTGTGTTAGGTTTGATATGTTGTTAGGGTCTACTCTGATTTGTTATGACTTCTACTTTGAAAAGTAAATCAATCTCCTGTGTTTCTGTGTCTGTGATTTGAATGATTATTTTGTAATCTGATTTTTGATTTGTATGTTTGATTGAAAACAATAAACATTTGAGACTTGTGAACATGTCTGTTCTTTTTGATATGTTGTTAGGGAACTTTAGTAGGAATCACACTTATTTGATTATTAATGACTTTTTCTGAATTAGAATGAATTGTATTAAGTGAATTTGAATCAGTAGAACAATTCTGTTGTATTTGGTATGTTAATACTAACATAATAGAAAACCACTATTAAAACAGAATATGGGGAAAATACCATCAGTTCGTGCAATAATCAATGGTCAACGGGTGAAAATCATACAAAGAAGAAAAAGAAATGGAAAGGTCAATCCTTAATTGAATGTAAGGGGGGAGGATTAATTATGTACAAAAAATAATTATTCTGTTTTTACACTTTTTAGGAAATGAAGAAGCAGTTGGTTCATAAAACAAGGGGAAAGAAGAAAACAACAGTTAGTTCTAGTACAGCAAGCCCGAGGAGGAAATTAAATTTCACTCCTGAACAAGAAAAGGTTTGTACTATTCACTAAATACTACTACGACTACTCCAGAAGTTTTCTCCTCTATTATTTCATTATAACATATTAATGTTTGTTTGATGCGATATGAATTAAAAAGAAAGCTCAAGCCCAGAGGATGTGCGACAAACTGGAGAGGAGTGGGCTCTGGTTCTTTTCGTCCCTGAAGAAGCCCCACAAAAAGAGAAAGAAACTGAACCAGTCCAAACAACTGGAAGAAGTTCTAACATGGTAAATATGTTATTAATATATTATTATACATCGTACATTTTATGCTTTTTGGCTTGAATTCTCTTCTCTTATTTCATTATAACATACTAATGCTTTATGCGTTATGAATAAAACAGGAAACAGAAGGAGTCCAACAGCAAGAACCTAAAGGTTTAAAGATCAGAAGGAGCCCAAGGAGGGAAGCTGTAAATGAGGTTGCAGCAGCTGAACCTAAAAGGAAAAAGGTAAAATCCTAGACATAGTGAATGCATTCTCCTCTGTTGGATTTAGTAAATAGGGTTTAATACTCTGCTCTGATTAATATGGTTTGAGTTGACATAATTTTTTTGCTTGTTTCAATAATAAATGCTTAAATATTCATGGTTCAATAATTGTAGCAAAAGAAGCAACAGCAAAAAGAGACAAAGAAGGAAACTGACAAAGAAGATACTGCAAAGGATAAAGAAGAAGCAGAGAAAGAGGATCTGCATAAGAAGGAAATGGAGAAAAAAGCTGTGAAACAAGCAGCTTTGAAAAAGAAAAAAGAGGAAAAAGAAGTTGCTCAGAAGAAAGAAGAAGGAGAAAAGAAGAAAAAAGACCAAGAAGCTGTGAAACAAGCAACTCTCAAAAAATTGGTATGTGCATTCTACTTTAACTGATATGTTATTTTGTGGCTAGTAATTAGTATGTATTGAGGTGATGGAAATCGATATCCCGGGCCATTAAAATTTGCGGAAAATAATAACCCGACCAAAATCCTCTCGCCGGAAACACGCGAACCACCAAACGGAACCGGGCGACAAGAGAGTCGTCGCCGCGGGAAAAACCCGCGGCTAGAAACCCTAGCCGAGCCCCCGCCGGGGCTCGCGATCGCTGCCCTAGCGATCGCCGGGGATGCACGCGCATCCCCGTGGGGCTGTTCCGAACAGCCCCCGGCGGTGAGTCCGGCGACTCACCGCCACCGCCGAGGAGGGCGGTGCGCCAGCGCACCCGCCGCGGCCCAGCCGCGGCTGCCCCCGCGATCGACCGTAAGGTCGATCGCATGCCCCGGCGTCCAGCCGGGGCGTCCTCGTGTGGGCCCAGCGATCGACGCCCTAGGGCTCGATCGCACCCCTCGGCTCCCAGTCGAGGGTCCTTCGAACCTTCGCCGGGGATCTCGAATCCCCGTCCCCGAAGTTCGTCGTTTTCCCGGATCGTGCGTTCATGTATGTATCACAATCATATTCACATAAAATCATAGAAGGGAGTATATGATTTTACCTTTCGATTCGTTGTGCGGAGAAACGAAATCAAGATGATGACCTTACGATCTTCCCACGTATTCCTTGCACTAGCTTGAACGTCGGGTGGGCGACGATCCTCCAAGCTTATGGATCCTCTTCTCTCTCTCTCTACTTTCTCTCTCTAGAAGAATTATGATCTTCAAGTTATGATGTATATGTGTAGAATAGAGAAGACCATGTAGTGCTTTTATAGGCTACGTAGGGGATCTAAAGGAGGTGGAATATTGGGCTTCCAATATTAATGATTAAATTGAGCCCAAGCCCAAATCTATTAATCTCCCATTAATATTAATTAATTTATTTTCCACTATATAAATTAATTGCACTCCCAATATTAAACCATATTATATCAAATAATATTTCTCCGGTAGTATTATTTATTCCGTGTATTTAAGATTTAAATATCCATGAATAAAATTAATTTATTGCTAATTAATTTATTCATCTCTTTTATCCGAGACTAGTACCATTCAACCTTAATTATTGTGCGGAACGAATCCACTCATGAGGTTTACACAATAATTCCTTATGAACTCATCTCGGGGATATTATCAACCCTTTCGGGATACACTTTCCCATCAAGTATTCACGGCATGCCATATATAAAATATAGTGACCCAACTTAACCGGTAATTAACCCAATAATTAAATCGGTTAATTCCTTTGGTAAATCAAAGTTACTTATATTAAATATACACACCCGCAATAGTATTGGGGATTAAGAATAAAATACTCTGAGACTTGAATCGATTATCTCAAGGCAATCCTAATCGATAAATCTCAAGCGATCCGCTCAATACACCAAGTGTACAAGTGTGATAAAATAATTAAGATAAATTATTTTCTCTCTCACACAACGACTATACCGATGGATTGGTCCGTGTCCATCTAGGTCGTGAGCAACTGTTTGATTAAATACGAGTAACCGATAGTATGATCTTCTGTGTGTCCATACACACCATACTAACTACAACGTATAAAATCCAGGACTATGATTTGCATATATTTAATTAATAATAATTAAACGCAAACAATTGTTTATTAATTTAATAGATTAAATGCTATGACCGGGAGTTTACCGTTACTTAAATCTAGACATTAAGTACACAACTCCAACATGAGGGTTTAAAATGAAAGTGTGAATCAGTCCAATTATAGAATGTAAAATGTGAATCTACACTGTAATTGAACAGATTCTACACTGAATTGTGATGTACTCTGCTCAGAATCTTATATTATTTTGTGGCTAGTGATTAATATGGATTGAGTGAATTATAATGTAAAAATGTGAATCTACACTGTAATTGAACAGATTCTACACTGAATTGTGATGTACTCTTCTCTGATTCTTATCTTATTTTGTGGCATGTAATTAATATGTATTGAGTTGAGATTATTTTTTCTATGTTTTCAATAATCAATGCTAAAATATCTCTGGCTTATAATTGCAGCAAAAGAAGAGAGCAGATGATAAAGAAGCTACTACGAAGGAGAAGGAGAAAGTTGTTGAAAAAGAAAACAAGAAGAAGGAGAAAGAAGAAGCAGAGAAACAGAAAAAAGAAAAAAAGGAGAAGGAAAAAGAAGCTGCTGAGAAGCAGAAAGAAAAGAGAGAGAAGGTAATATTCTACTTTGACTGATATGTTAAACTTTCAATTTATAATTCAAATGTGTTGATTCTTCTATTTTTGCATAAAATACTAAAATATCTCTTGTTTAAAATACTTAGCAGGAAGATGAGAAAGATGAAAAAGAGAAGAAGAAGAAGAAGAAGGAGAGAGAAGAAAAAGAAGCTGTGAAACAAGCAGCACTAAAGAAGACAGAGAAGGAAAAAGAAGCTGCTGAGAAGGAGATGGAGAAAGAAGCAGCTTTGAAAAACAAAGAAGCAGCTGCTGAGAAGAAGGAGAAGGAAAAGAAGAAAACAAAAAGAGCAGCTGCTGAGAAGGATGATCCAGAGCCTGAAGAGGGAAAGAAGAAAAAGGCAAAACACGACAAGGGAAAAGGGAAAGCTGAGGATGATGAAGAAACTGCAGCAAAGAAGAAATTCCCGTGTCGGATGTCGCCTAGCCACGTATCAAGTGTGGTTAGTGGTTTGTCGGAGAATCAGAAAGAAGCAGTAAGAGAGATCGGGTTCGGCGGTTTGTTGAACCTGAACATAACTCAAAACAAGTTTAACTTGTTGAGTTTTGTGATGGAGAGTTTCGACTATCTCACATGTCGAATCATTCTCCAGAATGTAGAAATAGATATCACAGAAGATGACGTCGTATCCATCTTCGATCTTCCAAAAGGGAACAAGACTGTAGAAGAATCCACAGGTAAAAAACTACTCTACTATAATTATATTATTGATATAATTTCTGTAAATGACCTAATTTAAACTATGCAGGCCTGAAATGTGATGATATGGATGATGGATTCACCACATTCTTAGAGGATTGG
Organism: Euphrasia confusa; assembly: GCA_954870475.1. Classification (NCBI taxonomy): domain Eukaryota; kingdom Viridiplantae; phylum Streptophyta; class Magnoliopsida; order Lamiales; family Orobanchaceae; genus Euphrasia; species Euphrasia confusa. The sequence continues at coordinate 46,682,626 of OX940949.1, read as the reverse complement.
AGGAGTAGATGGGGAAACCCTACTGGTATGTGCATTCTACTTTAATATGCTACATTGATTTTGAATGCATTCTCCTCTGTTTGACATGTTATTTTTGTTGGAATAGGTGACCGGCGAACCAACGGTTGGCCGAGCGGTTAACCGTATTCCGTTATATAACGGTTTATTTCGTTAATTAATGAAACCTATATTAATGGCATATACTATATCTGCTCCCAATGTTGAATCATAGATATAGTCCTGTACAGTTACACATGTTGTATGAATTCGGTTTTGTGGAAACCGAGAGATAATTCTGTTAACGCAACGTAACTGGTCAAACTCAGTTCCTAGTCGATGGGTTACGCCAATAACAAGGATACCCGGCCTTTCCCCCTTGAGACTAGCACTTAGTGTATGTGGGCTAATCTCGAGCCTCGGTGTTGGGACATCGACATACTTGAGTGGGTGCTCACTGTTGATGAGTTCACTGAACTCCCTCTCCCTGGAATCTCTAAGTGGTTATCACTGATCGAGTAGAGAATTCCATAATATAGTTGTACACAATTAATCCTTAAGACCCAGACATCACCGTGACTTCATCAGAGGACTAGCTGTATCGTGACGTGTCTCTGATTCCCTAGAAAGGGAGTAAGTCGAAAAAGGAGACAATGTTCGTGCAGTTCGAAATCTGATGTGAAGTCTGTGCATTGTAGTAGGGGATCTGATCGCTTGATATAGATCATGGATGTCCTGTGTGTTCTGATGGTTCGTAGTCCCGGAATCTCTGGCCAGAGTTGAATAGTGAGGTGATTAGAGAAATGTGTTTCTCTGAATCAATCACGAATGGATTTTACGAAACCTAGAACGTACGCACAGTTATCAAACTCAACAAGAGATCTCGATTAACCAATATCTCTAGTTTGATCGGGACATATGTATCGGAGGGATCGTACTGTACGCTAACTATATTACAAGGTTCTTGCAGGCACTTCATTTGTATCTAGGAAATTAGTGAAGCGTGGCTGCTAGACGCTCGTCACTGATTCGTTGGGCACCGACTTGTTCGGAGATTAAATAATATGATTATTAATCTAAAACTCTTGGGAATAGTTGAAATAAGAACAATATGTTGTTCGAATCACAATTTGTTGTGAGCCCACGGCTAGTTATACACCTGAACCATTGAGGGTCACATTCTCGTGTAAACCGATCCTTGAATACGATCATGTATTAATTAACTGTTAATTAAGTACATATAGTCGGAGGTCAATATGATTGAATCCGAGATTCATAATTGTGATTATGAGTTGGAAATAATACTGAGCTAAAGAAAACGGACACGATGGTGTACACTTTCTATTTTGGGAAATTTCCCGATTTAGCAGTACCCCTGAAATGGGCTTTCCGATTTTGTGAAATTGGAAAATTTTATTTTTATCTCATATTGATGAGAAAATTAAAACGAGAAAGAAAATATAATTGTTATATTTTTCGGAGATCAAATTGATTGTCAATTTTGGAGAAACGTAATGAAGGCTAATATATTGGGCCGGCTAGGGTTAATGGATCCGATCCATTAGGGTTTGAGCCCAACAAGCTCCTTTCTTCACCTATAAAAGGAGCTCCATAGGCATGAGAATAAACACACCAAAGTGAACTCAAAACCCTAGCCTCACTCTCTCTCCTCTCCTCTCTCCCTCTCGTCCGCCCCCTCGGCTCCTCCCTCGGAGGACCGCCGACAACCGGAGCCGCCGCCCGCCGCCGCCTAGTGCCGCCGCCGGCAGCCGCCTCCCCTCGCCGGAATCCGATTCCGGCACCGTTTTTCCGGCCCGTTTTTCCCGTCGTATTCTCCCTTACGTGTTTCTAGTGCAATACGTAAGTTGGATTACCTATACGAGGTGAAACCTGATTAGACGACAGACGCCGAAGGAACGCCCGAGCACAGCCCGAGTCGCGCCCGTGCGCTCCAGCCGTGACACACGAGTCCAGCCGAGAGCCCCGCCACTCGCCCGGCTCTCCCCGCACACGACCCGTGCCGTCCCCGCGTCGCATCCGCGCGACTTCCGACGAACCTCGTTTCGTCCGATGAATCCATGAGGTACTTACGATTAAATTTAGATTTAATTGTTTGCGTTAAATGTTTGCGCTATATACTGTTAATGTTTGCGCTGGGATTTTTAATTGATATAAAAAAAAATTAATTGTGATTAATTTAAATGTCAATTAAATTCAAATTGATTCGAATTAAATAATATGATTATCTTAATTGTCAATTTGACGCAAACTGATTATGTGCACATGTTTACGTAATTAATTATATATGTGTAATTAATTAATTTGATTAAATTAATTGCACAATTCAAAAGTTGATTAGAATTAAATAATATGATTATGTTAATTGTCAATCTGATGCAAATTAATTATGTACGGATGTTTACATAAACTCAAGTTGATTTGAATTAAATAATAAGATTAAATTAATTGTCAATTTGACGCAAATTAATTATGTCTGTATGTTTACATAATTAATTGTAATATATTAATATGATTAATATAATTGCTATAAGTAATATATTAATATGATTAATATAATTGCGCTAGAAGTAATTATTTTATATGATAATATAATTGCGCTAGAAACAATTAATTTATATGATAAATTTAATTGCGCTAGATTTAATTTATGTAGTATGGGATGCATGAATTAAATATTTAATTATTTGATAATTAAATTAAATGGTGAATTATTGATTTTATTAGATTTGAATTAAATCAATTAATGCATGTAATATTGAAAATGAGATTTTCAATAAAATAAAATAAAATAATGTAAAATGTTTACATTAATGAAAAACAGTTTTTCATAAAATTTTTGTTTTTCGCTGCGTATACATGCACGATCCCCAACAATTTTATGCACTGTATACTGTAAAAATGTGAATCTACACAGTATTTGAACATATTCTACACTGAATTGTGATGTACTCTGCTCTGATTCTTATGTTAAATTGTTATTAATAAGAATTGTGTGAATCAGCCGAATTATTGAATGGAATCTACACTGATTTGAAATGAATTCTCCTCTGTTTCAGATGTTATTTTTTTGATTTATGATCAATAGAATCCATTCGAGGTTTATTTAGTATGCATTGAGTGAATTATAATGTTAAAATGTGAATCTACACTGTAATTGAACATATTCTACACTGAATTGTGATGTATTCTGCTCTGATTCTTATGTTAAATAGTTGTTTGTTATTAATAAGAATTGAATGAGTGCTCTGATTCTACAGCAATTCAAGTTTGCTTCCTACCTGAAAATGAAGAAGAAGAAGCTGAACAAGGAAGTTGTCAACTTCAAGCAAACCAATCTCAAAATGGCATAGCGCTACAAGGATAACTACAATGACTGTGGTGTTTACTGCATGAGACACATGGAAACCTACAAGGGTGATGAGAAGTGGGATTGCGGTTTCAGAAAAAACAAGGTAAAAACATGGAATTCTCAGTAAAACATAGAACCTATACTTGTGAACTTGTCTATTCTGTTTGTTATGTTGGTAAGGGAACTTGAGTAGGAATCACAGTTATTTGATAATTAATGACTTTGAATGATGTTGCTACTGTGATTCTTGTATCTACATGTAATTTACAATGTTTAATTTCTTCAAAATTTATTCAACACAGTTATTTCCTAAATTCAAGTTATGTCCTAAATTGGGACTTCTAAGTAGTATATTAATATTAATTGTGTTTTTCAAGTTGTGATGCCATCTGTGTCTATGTTTTTTCTGAATTTTGTACTGTGAATTATAGTAGAGTAAAACACATAATTCTCAGTAAAACATGGAATGATTTGGTAAGTATAAATAGTGGAATTCTCAGTAAAACATGGAATTATCAGTGAAACATAGAATCTACTGTGAATGATGTTGCTTCTGTGATTAGGGAACTTTAGTAGGAATCACATTTATTTGATAATTAATGAATTTAATTGATGTTGCTACTGTGATGCTTGTATCTACATGTAATTTGCAGTGTTTGCTTTGTTCATCATTAAGTTGAGTTAATACTAATTCTGAAATATTGATTTTATTTTTCAAACAGGATACTGATTTGTTGAAGATCCTTCGAGTCAAATACTGTTCTGCAATCATCATGACAGAGTTGAATGAGTTGAGAAAAGAAGTCGCAAAAAGAGCAAGAGAAAATGCATCTTTTGAACATGAAGTTGTGAGAAAAGGATAGAACATTCAGCAATCTGAGCATGGTTTCTGAGTATTTGAACATATTTGAACATGTGTTGATTTCATTAGGGCATTTAGTTTAGGTTAATGTATTGAAATTGTATTTGAAATTGTGGAAGTTGTATTTGATGGAAGTTGTATTTGATGGAAGTTGTATTTGAAATTGATCAAGTTGTATTTAAAACTGAGCATGGGTGCTGTTGATTACATCTAAATCTGTTCTGAATATGAATTTGCTGTAGTGGGATTGGATTCTGAAAAATGGATTTGTTCTTTCTACTATATTTATGCATTCTACACCAGTTAGTAATGTATTCTGCACAATTTATAAACATAGTCTCCTCAATTTTTACTAGTACTCTATTTATAAATTACATTGTACTCTGTTTAATAATCGATTCTACTGTAGTGAATAATATAATCCACCATAAACCCTAAAAATAACCCCTAAACCCTAATCCCTAAAAATAAGCCCATAAAGCCTAATCGAGGGAGGCGAACAATAATCGAGGGAGGTGAATGATCACGGCCGCCGAAGGCGGCCGTGATCGTTCACCTCCCTCGATTATAAAGGGACACAGGGGGGGGGTCTTGTATCGAAGTGGCAACAATAATCGAGGGAGGCAAACAATAATCGAGGTCATTATGTTGTTGTAATGAGTTCTACTGCATTTAGTAGTCTATTCTACTCTATTCTGTATCATATTCTACTCCATATATTAATGCATTTTACAACAATAATCGAGGGAGGCAACAATAATCGAGGGAGGCAAACAATGATTACGGCCACCTTCGGCGGCTTCAGAATTTTAATAAAGGGATAAAGGGGGGGTCTTGTATTGAAAGGTCTTGTATCGAAATGTCTTGTATCGAAGTGGCAACAATAATCGAAGTGGCAACAATAATCGAGGGAGGCAACAATAATCGAGAGAGGCGAACAATAATCGAGGGAGACAAACAATAATCGAGGGAGGCAAACAATGATTACGGCCACCTTCGGCGGCTTCAGAATTTTAATAAAGGGATAAGGGGGGGTCTTGTATCGAAATGTCTTGTATCGAAGTGGCAACAATAATCGAGGGAGGCAAACAATAATCGAGGGAGGCAACAATAATCGATGGAGGAGAATGATTACGGCCACCTTCGGCGGCTTCAAAATTTTTATAAAGGGATAAAGGGGGGGGGGTCTTGTATCGAAAGGTCTTGTATCGAAGTGGCAACAATAATCGAGGTAGGCAACAATAATCGAGGGAGGCAAACAATGATTACGGCCACCTTCGGCGGCTTCAGAATTTTAATAAAGGGATAAAGGGGGGTCTTGTATCGAAAGGTCTTGTATCGAAGTGGCAACAATAATCGAGGGAGGCAAACAATAATCGAGGGAGGCAACAATAATCGAGTGAGGCAAACAATGTTTACGGCCACCTTCGGCGGCTTCAGAATTTTAATAAAGGGATAAAGGGGGGGTCTTGTATCGAAAGGTCTTGTATCGAAAGGTCTTGTATAGAAAGGTCTTGTATCGAAGTTGAAACAATAATCGAGGGAGACAAACAATAATCAAGGGAGGCGAACGATCACGGCTGCCCTTCGGCGGGTCACCGCCTTCGGCGGTGAACGATTGAGGGAGGCAATCTATAATCGTGGGCGGCAGCATGATTTAATGAGTTCTAGTGCATTTAGTATTGTATTCTACTCTATTTATGATCATATTCTACTCCATTTCATCATGAATTCTACTCTATGCGTACACAACATCTAATACATGTGTGAATAAAAAAATACTGAAACATAATTCTCAATGTAATAAAAATACTGTTCAACAGGACAAAAATATAAAAACTAACAATAGAATGTCATCAACACAACGTCATCAACAATAAAAAAAAATCAATGTGATCAACACATCATTTCCAAAATATGAAAAACAATCAGGGGACATAATCATATAAGACTGCGGGAAATCTGGAACTTGTATTCGGTGAAAGAACTTCTAAACTTTGACCTCCAGTAACAGGGTGCACAACGTAAACACCATCGCCATCCTAAAAAAACCACAGTAGAAAGGTATCAGAAATATATTTGAATTCATTGTAACACAGAGTAAATATCATAATTAAAAAGAATAGAACCCAAAAGACAGAATTACATTACCTTTAAATTCCGAACAGCCATCTTCTCTTTTAACTCTACAATTTTTGATTTCTTCTTTCCCCTTTTTTTTATTGCATATCTTCTCCATTGTAGGCTTCATCCTCTTTCTTCGCGTATACTTCAAGTTCGTACTTACTGGATTATGAACAATGTCACTTCTTGAAGATGTGTGTTTTCGTCGTTGTTTTTATTTGTCGTTAGTTAGTCGTGTGGGTTGTTTTGTATTATTTATTTATGTTTATGTCGAGTCTTGTGTGTTGATCTCACGTTGGTTTGGAGTTGGTTGTTGTGCACATTTCAGGTGTAAAGACGAAGGAAATCGGAAGAAACGAGTTGAAGACAAAGAGACGAAAAAAAAAGATAAAAATATAAGGTAGCGGTCGCTAACCTTGACCGCTACAGAAATCGGCAAAGGCAACGCTATTAGGAGCGCTCAACGATCGTCAAAGAAAATGGGTTTTGGGACTGGAAGGGGGTAGCGACCGCTACCCCATGCCAAGTGGTCGCTACCCACATTTTTATTAAATGATGAAATGAAAATGGGTAGTTATGGGGGGCGGTTACGAGAATCCTGGGTGAAGCATTTTAGGTGGGAAACCAGAAGAAAGAAGGGAAGACTTTCGCTTGGGGGGAGATTGGGAGGAAAAGGAGAACATCATCTTGGAGTCGACAACTCCGAGAGCACAACCGATCGAGTTCACGAGCCATTTCATAATTAGTAAAGTAGTTCGTATTTTTATTTCTTGCTTTTTAGTTGAACTTCTTAGACTGCTTATTTTCTTTCCTTTGCAAATACTCAAGAATGATTTTTAAGTTTTGTTCTTATGATTTCGATTAATGTAGCAAAAGATTGTTTTAAACTTTTCCTTCGTTTAATCCTCTTAATTAATTTCTTATTTATTTTCGAGTGCATACTTAAATTGATTATGAGTTTAATGTTAATTTTCGTTGTTCGATCTATGTTAAAAATGATGAACTAAATAATTATCTCGGATGATCATATGAAAAACGAGACGGATAAATTGTTATAACCGGAAGATCTTATATAATCGACACAACTTTATAATCGTAACCCGACCGGGAGCGATTAGGCGAGTGAATTAAACGTTGGAAATACGAGTTAAGCAACCCGACCGGGAACTTGACTTTTGAGTGTCATTTTATATAGATTGAAAAAGGCGAAGCAATGTGAAGTCGAGTTTGAATTATATTCATCCGAGTCTTTTCCGTATTAATTATTTTCAAGCTTTACATTTTAATCGAGAATACCAAAATGATCTTAGGATTTAGTTTTATGACTGATGTTTCTAACTCTTTACTTTCACTTAAATACTACTCTTTCGTTTCCTTGGATTGATACCGAGTCAACTACAATTGACCTCGGATTTTGACGAGAGACGCACACGAAAATCGTCTAATCAAAATTGGCGCCGTTGCCGGGGAAACGGATAGTTTTGTTTAAGTGTTTGTTTAGTTTTAGTTTCGTATTTCCTTTAGTTAACTTAGTTACTTGTCTTGTTATTTGCTAACCATCTACTTTAGTGTGCATGGTTACTACGAGAAGCAAGGCTTCTCGAGAGCAATCCGGAGAAACTATGGAGAAGGATAAAGATAAAGTTCAAGTTGAAGATGATTCCGATCAAGAAACTTCAGGTGTCAAGAAAAGTCAACCTTCCCATGGACATGTTTTATCTCCGAATACTCGAGAACCTATTCTACCATTGGGAACTCCTCAAAATAGCAACAATCAGGCGGGAGGAAGTAATTTACAGATACAAATTCCTCAATTCAATGTTCAAGCACAACTTACTCCTCCAACACCTCTGAATCTACAAGAAGAAGATCATCATTCTACTCCTCATAATGTGATGAGTCCTAATGTTGGTTATCCTCCAAACATGATGAATCCTCAGATGATGAACCAACCACCAATGATGAATCCTCAGATGATGAACCAACCACCAATGATGAATCCGAACATGATGAATAATATGGCATATCAACCAAATTATGGGTATCCATTTCAGCAACCCGGGGTTCAAGTCAATCAAAACATGCAAGGTCAATTCCAACAACAACAATGGCCAAACATGATGCCTAATATGATGCCATATGGGGGTTATGGGATGCAACCAAATCAGTGGAATCAATATGGAAATCCAGCGGCACGACGAGTTCAACAAGGTGACATCACAAGGCCGATTATTGGAGCGACACCGGCATGTGTTGATTTGCCGGAAGTGGTGAAGAATTATAAAGTGAATCCGATGGACTTCAATAAACTACCGGAGTATCATGGGAATAACAACGAGGATGTGTTGAGTTTCATCCGAGATTTCTACAACACCATTCATACTTTTCCGTTGAATGGACTTCAAGAAGACGAGTTGAGATGTCGGTTCTTTCCGATGACATTGAAGGATAAGGCCAAGTCATGGTGGATAGCATTGCCACCAAACTCTCTACAAAATTGGAACGACATCTATGACGAGTTCATGGGTCAATTCTTCCCACACCATAAGACGACGGACTTTAGGAATCAAATTTGTGGTTTTACTAGTCGTCCGGGAGAATTTTTCCACGAGACTTGGGATCGCTTTCAAGATTTACTTCTTAAATGTCCACATCATACTTTTACTCAAGTTTTACTTAATCAAATTTTCTATGACTCTTTGACAGATTCTTTGCAAGGGTCGGTGGATAATCAAGCCGGAGGAGACATCACTTACCGATCACCGGAAGAGATGGTTACTATTTATAAGACCATGGCTGGAAATTCAAGGAGAAAAAGTTCGAGAAGGAGAGTTGTGAATGATGTGAAAGAAGTGGAAGCAAGCAACCTCGACTTGAAAATTGAGGAGATGTCAAAAGAAATCAAAGAGTTGAAAATGGAGGACGGGAACCGGAAAACACAACTTCTTTTGAATCAAATGGAGGTGTGTACGATGTGTGGTTATCAAGGGCATGGACCAGCTACTTGTCCGATGCCTCAAATGCAAGCTCCTTTGATGATTGAAGGGCAGCCCATGGTTGGAGAGCAAGGGAACATGGCATGTGTTCCATATCAACCACAACAAGGAGAAATGGTGATTTCGGAAGTACAAGCTTCGGTGGTACAACCGTATAATCAACAAGGAGGCTACTACAACAATCAACAAGGAGGGAATCAAAGGCCTAATTATTCTTATCAACCAAGGCAACAACCTCAACAATGGCAACCGAGGCAAAATTTTCAGCAAGGTCAATCTTCGAGCACACCGTACCGAGCTCCTTACCAAGCACCGAACCAACAATACCGGGCTCCGTATTAAGCTCATACTCAACAACAACAGTCTTTAAGACCTCCTCAACAACCCTCGAGTAATAATTTCGAAGAGTGGATGAAGAAATATGCCGAGAAAAATGATTTGAGGATGGATAACCTAGAGGTGAAAGTTGGAGGCTATGATGCGGTGCTTAATAGCATCAACACTCAAATGGGACAAATGGCTACTACACTTGGAAAAATGCAAGCTAAAGAAGAGTCGGGAAGACTTCCAAGTCAACCATCCCATGCAAAAGCCCTTACGGTATTAAGGTCGGGAAAGATTATAGACAACAAAGTAAGGATGCCGGGTGAAGAAGTTGAAAAAGACAAAAGGGCAGCGGTTTTTTAGGAAGAAAATGAGGAAGATATTGAGGAGATTATTTGTGAGGAGAAGGAGGAGGAAAAAGAAGAAGAAAAGGAAGAGGAAGACGAACTCAAAGAGAAAGAAGAAGAAAGAAAGAAGAGAAAGAGGGTAGAAGCCGAGGCCGAAAGTGAAAAGGTAGTTCTTCACAAAGCGAAGAACCCGTACAAGCCTCCTGTTCCTTATCCGAGCAATCTTAGGAACAAAAAGAAGGATCAACAATTTCAGCAACTTTATGATCTTCTAGAAAAGGTTGAGGTTAATGTTCCTTTGCTTGATATGATTTCCAATATCCCTTCTTATGTTAAATTTTTTAAGGAATTGGCTTCTAACAAGAGAAAGTTCGAGGAGAACGAGAAAGTTGTATTGTTTGCAGGTGCTAGTGCCTTGATGCAACACCAAGTACCACCAAAAGAGAGTGATCCGGGAAGCTTTGTGATCAAAATTGTGATTGGGTCCGGAAATGAAGTGTCTGGTATGCTAGACTTGGGAGCCGGTATCAACTTGATGCCGTCGGCTATATTTGACCAATTGAAGCTTGATAACCTGAAGCCGACGAGGATTTGTCTTCAACTTGCCGACCGATCGGTGAGGTATCCAAGAGGAATTGTTGAAGATATTTTAGTTGAAGTCGGAGGATTGATAGTTCCGGTTGATTTCGTCGTGTTAGATGTTGGTGACATACCGGAGAATTCCCAAGATCACTCTATCTTATTGGGACGTCCTTTCATGGCTACAACCAACTCTCTTATTGATGTGAAGAAGGGGCAACTCCAAATGTCGGTACTTGGTGAGACGGTGTCAATTTCAGTTAGAAAGAAGAATATGGCTCCAGCTGCAACTTTGATGGAAGATTGTTCATTTGTTGATGTTATCGATACATTGACTATGCAAGCTTTGGAGATAAAGGAAGAAAACGAAGTGGAGCTTGGAGATGAAGATTTAGAGGAACTCGAAGAGAATGAACAAGCTCCACGATTTGTCGACTTGAGCGTGGGGGGAGAGGATCGAAAGAAAGATGTTTCATTACCAACAAAGAGTGTGAAGTTGGTTTTGAAGGATTTGCCCCCTAATCTCAAGTACGTGTTTTTGGAGGAAGGTGAAAACAAACCGGTCATCATATCATCGAAGTTGACCGTTGAAGAAGAGGTGAGATTGGTTGAAGTTTTACAAGAGAATAAGGCAGCCATTGGTTGGAGTATCGAGGATTTGAAGGGAATCAGCCCTTCTATGTGCATGCACCGGATTAATTTGGTCGAGAATGCTACTCCGAAGAGGCAGCCCCAAAGACGACTAAATCCACTTCTTAGTGATGTCGTGAAGAAGGAAATTATCAAGCTACATGGAGGTGGTTTGATTGTACCGGCAGCAGATAGTGAATGGGTATCACCGATTCACATGGTTCCGAAGAAAGGAGGGATCACGGTAGAGGAGAACGAAGCGGGACAACTTATAGCTACTCGGGAGAGGACCGGGTGGAGAATGTGCATGGATTATCGGGAGTTGAATGCCGCAACGAAAAAGGATCATTTTCCTTTACCTTTTATTGATCAAATGCTAGATAAACTTGTCGGTAATTTCTTATATCATTATCTTGATGGACTTTCAGGTTATTACCAAATTTTTATAGCACCGGAGGATCAATCCAAGACGACCTTCACGAGTCTTTTTGGAACATTTGCATGGAATAGGATGCCATTTGGGCTTTGCAATGCCCCAGGTACGTTTCAACGTTGCATGCTTTCCATATTTTCCGAGATGGTAGGAGATTTTGTTGAAGTGTTTATGGATGACTTTTCGTGTTTGGTTCGTCGTTTGATGATGCATTGAAAAAGATTGACACGGTTTTGAAAAGATGCATTGAGTGTAACCTTACTTTGAGTTGGGAAAAATCTAATTTTATGGTTACACAAGGGGTTGTTCTTGGGCATGTTGTTTCTAGGAGAGGGATAGAAGTGGATCCCTCGAAAATTGAAGTGATTAAAAATTTTCCACCCCCGGTCAATGTGAAAGGTGTTAGGAGTTTTCTTGGGCATGCGGGTTTTTATCGTCGTTTCATTAAAGACTTTTCAAAAATTGCACAACCTTTGTGTCATTTACTTGGTCAAGATGTTGAGTTTGTCTTTGATGGTTCATGTTTGAATGCTTTTAACACTTTAAAAGAAAAACTTGTGAGTGCACCTATTTTAGTATCACCGAATTGGAATCTCGAATTTGAAATAATGTGTGATGCTTCGAACTTTTGCTGTGGGTGTGGTGTTGGGTCAAAGAATTGATAAGATGTTGCATGTGATTTATTATGCTAGTATGACTTTGAATGATGCTCAAGTAAATTACACGACTACGGAAAAAGAAATGTTAGCGGTTGTTTTCTCGCTAGATAAATTTAGGTCGTATTTGCTTGGTATTAAAGTGGTTGTTCATAGTGATCATGCGGCTCTTAGATATTTGATGACTAAAGCACAAGCTAAACCGAGAATCATAAGATGGATACTTTTGTTGCAAGAATTTGATGTGGAAATTAGAGATAGGAAGGGTTGTGAAAATGCGGTAGCCGACACTTGTCTAGACTTGAATCATGTGATAATAATGTGATTGCTAATGCTCCTATTTCTGAAACTTTTCCATATGAACAATCCATGCTTGTGAGTGCTATTGATGAAAAGGTTCCTTGGTATGCCGACATTGCTAATTACTTGGCAAGTGGAGAGATGCGTGAGGGAATTACTTCCCAAGAACGCAAACGTTTGTTGCATGTGTGTAGGTACTACTATTGGGACGATCCATTGTTTTTCAAGCTGGGGAAGGACAATTTGTTGAGAAGATGTGTACCGGAAGGAGAGCAGCGAGCTATAATCTCAAAATGCCACGATGACGCATCTGGTGGACACTTTGCAAGTAGGAAGACCGGAGCTAAGATTCTACAATCGGGTTTTTTCTGGCCTACTTTATTTAAAGATGTTCATTTCTTTGTGCTTTCTTGTGATCGATGTCAATGTATTGGTAACATTGGTAAAAGGAACGAAATCTCCATGCAAGTAAATCTTGTGTGTGAAATTTTTGATGTTTGGGGCATCGATTTTATGGGTCCTTTTATCAATGCTAACAAATACGAGTATATCTTGTTAGCCGTTGAATACGTGTCGAAGTGGGTTGAGGCAATCCCCACTCGAACATGTGGAGCTGATGTTGTTTTGAAGTTTGTGCAGGAGAATATCATTTATCGATTTGGTTTTCCAAAAGCGATTATTAGTGACGGAGGGTCACACTTTTGCAACAAACTTTTCAAGAGATTGATGAGGTTAAATGGGATCGGTCACCGAGTTGCTACTCCGTACCATCCTCAAACTTCCGGTCAAGCCGAGACGAGCAATAACCAAATCAAGACCATTATTGCTAAAACCGTGAAACCGTCAAGGAAAGATTGGCCTGAAAAACTTCGAGATGCACTTTGGGCGTACCGGACGGCATTTAAAACGATCATTAATGCAACTCCCTTCCAAATAGTTTATGGGAAGTCGTGTCATTTGCCGGTCGAGATTGAACACAAGGCTTTTTGGGCTATCAAGAAAGTGAATTTGGAGATGACAAAGGCCGGAAAAGAGAGAGCTTTGCAAATCGAGGAGCTTGAGGAGCTTCGTAATGAGGCATATGAAAATGCTATGATCTCGAAGGCTAAGATGAAGAAGGCACACGATCGGAAATTAGTGGAGAAGGACTTACAACCGGGTATGAAAGCTCTTTTATTCAATGCTCGACTTCGGTTATTTCCGAGAAAGCTAAAATCGAGGTGGGTTGGTCTGTATGAGGTGGTGACTATACACGATAATGGGTCAATCACATTGAAGAAGGAAGGTGATGAACATGAGTTCAAGGTCAATGGACATCTAGTGAAACGGTACTATGAAGGAGAGTCGAAAATGTCGAAAATCGGAAATGTCGAGATTTTTCGGCTCGAGGAAATTGACATTTGAACTTGGAAATGAGAATAAGTCCAGCTCTGGACAATAAACTGAGCATAATAAAGGTTTCGTGACTTGGATGGGTTCGGAGGATGAAAGAATCGAAGAAACGGAGAAAAATCGAGAAACCGGGAAAAATGGGCTTGGTAGCGGTCGCTACCAAGCATTAGCGCTCGCTAGTAGGGGCGCTACCCAGAACGCTATAAGCAACGCCAGCCGGTCGCTACTTTTTGAAGAATTTGGGACTGGACAGGAGTAGCGATCGCTACCACAAAATCAACGACCGCTACCTTTTATTTAAGAAAAAAAAAATGAGAAGTTAAAAAGGAGTGGGCAGCGGGAGTTATTCTTCAAACCCTCATTTCCATTTTCTTTTTAGGCGAATTTCTCTCTTAATTCGTACTCGTTTTTCCTAAGAATTCTTACATCAAATCACTCTCATATATCTTGTGAACATTGATGTGCAGGTGGTTAGGCAAGGATCAAATAAACATTCAAGAAATTCATCAAGTTTTTCAGTGCACACAAGGTGTTCGACAAATTTCCTGAGTGAAGATTTTTGAAATTTTCTTCTCCAATCGACATGGCACCCAAAAAAAAAAAAGCTACTCTCCCTACTGTACGAACCACAAAGAACAGGGGAAAAGCCTCAACATCCACTCAAGCTCCGGCAGCCCCGACGAATCCATGGGACATTTCGGCTCGATACGGGGCCCCATTTCCGATTTACGAAGAGTTCGAGGGTGATGCTTATAAGGCAATGCTTGTGCTAGGAGATCACGTTTACCCTCGACCACTTGATTGGGATGTGATTGACATCATGGAAGTCCGAGAGGGAACCGAGAAATTTTTGAAGTCTCTTTCGATGGACAAATTTGCAAATATGGACTTTCGGTATTCGACATAGCTCGGTCTTGAGATGTTGAGTACTTTCAAGTTCATTGAAGAACGTAATCTCCCGACTCGTTGTACTTGCCGATTGAAGGGGAAAACGTATGAAATCACGGAGGAGGTAATGAAAGAGGTTTTCGGATTTGAGTTTGGTGCGGATGTCATTATTAGACATGCACAAGATCAACTTAATGATATGCATTGGAAGATGTTGACTTCGGTGAAACAAGAGTGGGGAATAAATGGCCGAGCGATTACTTTCAAAGACCCGATCTTGTGTATCCTACACAAATTTATGACGTATAACATTTTTGGGAAGAAAGAAGGGAACAAAGTAAGCAACATTGAACTTACGCTACTTTATTCGGTGATGGAGGAATATCGAGCTAGTCCTTACATGGCTGTTTGGGAGAAGATGAGGGATGTGTCAAGGGGTTCGGCCGAACGAGGATCACTATTTCATTTTGCACGACTCCTTGCTATACACTTCAAAGTCGTTGACAAGAATGATCCGGGAGCTTACAACGGGGAGCCTTGGTAAGTGCCGAGGAAATTAGATATGAAGGAGTTCGAATCGAGCGGCTTGATAATGTCGAAATTGTTTATTCCGCATCACGCACGACTCAAGGGTAGAGATGAACAATCAAATTTTAGAAAGAGGTGCCGAGAGGGCGTAAAGCAAGGAATGATCGACAACCCGGAAGATTATGCTGATGAGGAGTTTGATCGATTTGCGGAGGATAGAGATGCTCGATTCTATGCTTACTTTAAAGTTGACCCGGAAGGAAATGTGGATGCTCAAGGAGATGTACAGACGAGGGATCCGGTTTGGCAAGCGGCATTGGATGAAGATGAAGAACAAAGGCTCCAACGTAACCAAGTGGGAGAATGGACGAACCCCGGGATGGATTGGAACAACCCTCCACAAGCTGGAACGAACACGAGTACGTATGACGGAAGTACGAGTCGGATGCATCCCGGCGATCTCCAAGCCATCTTGAATGCAAATGCCGCGGGCTTTGATGCGATGAACACAAGGTTGGATACCTTTGCAGTTGATGAGGCGACTTGGGTCAACCGGATGTCTACCGAGAGGCAACATTACGAACAATCGATTCGTTCAATCATTAAGGAGAGGGACCAAATGTGGGAAGATAAACTTGCTCCTATTGTAGAAGAGAATCGTGCTTGGCGTGAAGCATTTGCTCGTGGGACACCGATGGTATGGCCACCACAACAACCACCACCCGACATATGAGATAGGTCGTGCTAGTCACGACCTAGGTATGCTTTTCTTTTCGTGTTTTTATTTTTATTATTATTTTTATTTATTTTATTTTATTTTATTTTGAGTCTTGTATATATTTGTGTGTTTATTTCTTGTTTGTAGTTTGTAGTTTGTTTTTATGTGTTATTTGTATTGGGGATTATTTTGTCTACGCTCTATGAATTTGTTCTGTCCCGAATGTGGTGGTGTTTGCATGTGGATAAGGTTAAGTTGTTGCTTGAACTCACTTGGTTTGTAGGTTGTACTACTTGTCATGTGTCGAGGAAATGAGTTATGATATACATGAGTTTTTCCTTGCTATATATGTGAGCTTTTGAGTCTATTTTCTTTGGAGAGTATTTATGATATTCCTTGAGAGTCGAACATGAGATTTCTTTGGAATTGTTTCGAGAATGGATGATTGAACTTTGTTGTGACATTGCATGAATATGAAGTTACTTTGACTTGGTTGAGAATAGGAAAATGACGTTTTGAGATTGCTAGGATTTAACTCCACATTTATAAAATTCCACAAAATGACCGTGCCCGTCGAGGGACTCCCTAGTTAACCTTTTGAGCCTACATGGAGTCTTTTCTTGTAACCAAGAGTTCCGCGAGCGACGTGAGAATGTGAGGGTGATACAAGTTTGATTGTGAAGGTTAGTAGAGATATTGTGGTGAAGTATAAACGTGTTTTCTTGTATTAAGGCTACGAAAAGAAAAAAACTTACTCCCTATATTAAAATAAAAAAAAAGAAAAAAAAATATATAAAAAAAACGAGTACTCTTTGGTTGTGAAAACAATTGAAGAGGGAAAATTTAAATAAAAAAAAATAATAATAAGTAAAAAGCGGGAGTATAAAAATAATAATAGCCTATCGAGACATGTAATATATGAATGGTATTGGAGATAAAAGGGGGTGGTGAGGTATTACATTTGTTGTGGGAGGGTGAATTGTGAGTTCATTCGGTGGAGGAGGGTGTCGAGAGCGTTTTTACTTGTATTAATAATATTTCGATTCCTACCTATGATCCGAGCTTACCTTGATTACAATCTCATTCCGATTCTTGTTCTTCTTTGTCAAAGTATGCGGATTTTCTTGTGATGTATTGATTTATATATTCTTGAGGTGATTGACGAGTGGTGACTATGATATTTTTTTCGAGGGATACACTTGGAGAGTTGGCGAGTTTGAGTGACATGTTATCATTATTCTTATTTTTCTCGTTCTTGACAAGTGGTTGGTATGTGGTTTGTAGCAAAGTACGTGATTTGTGCAAACACGTGTTGGTTGATTTTACCTTGCTCGGGACTAGCAAGGATTTGAGCGTGGGGGGTGATTTGTGTTGTGTGTGTGTGTTTTCGTCGTTGTTTTTATTTGTCGTTTGTTAGTCGTGTGGGTTGTTTTGTATTATTTATTTATGTTTATGTCGAGTCTTGTGTGTTGATCTCACGTTGGTTTGGAGTTGGTTGTTGTGCACATTTCAGGTGTAAAGACGAAGGAAATCGGAAGAAACGAGTTGAAGACAAAGAGACGAAAAAAAAAGATAAAAATATAAGGTAGCGGTCGCTAACCTTGACCGCTACAGAAATCGGCAAAGGCAACGCTATTAGGAGCGCTCAACGATCGTCAAAGAAAATGGGTTTTGGGACTGGAAGGGGGTAGCGACCGCTACCCCATGCCAAGTGGTCGCTACCCACATTTTTATTAAATGATTAAATGAAAATGGGTAGTTATGGGGGGCGGTTACGAGAGTTCTGGGGGAAGCATTTTAGGTGGGAAACCAGAAGAAAGAAGGGAAGACTTTCGCTTGGGGGGAGATTGGGAGGAAAAGGAGAACATCATCTTGGAGTCGACAACTCCGAGAGCACAACCGATCGAGTTCACGAGCCATTTCATAATTAGTAAAGTAGTTCGTATTTTTATTTCTTGCTTTTTAGTTGAACTTCTTAGACTGCTTATTTTCTTTCCTTTTCAAATACTCAAGAATGATTTTTAAGGTTTGTTCTTATGATTTCGATTAATGTAGCCAAAGATTGTTTTAAACTTTTCCTTTGTTTAATCCTCTTAATTAATTTCTTATTTATTTTCGAGTGCATACTTAAATTGATTATGAGTTTAATGTTAATTTTCGTTGTTCGATCTATGTTAAAAATGATGAACTAAATAATTATCTCGGATGATCATATGAAAAACGAGACGGATAAATTGTTATAACCGGAAGATCTTATATAATCGACACAACTTTATAATCGTAACCCGACCGGGAGCGATTAGGCGAGTGAATTAAACGTTGGAAATACGAGTTAAGCAACCCGACCGGGAACTTGACTTTCGAGTGTCGTTTTATATAGATTGAAAAAGGCGAAGCAATGTGAAGTCGAGTTTGAATTATATTCATCCGAGTCTTTTCCGTATTAATTATTTTCAAGCTTTACATTTTAATCGAGAATACCAAAATGATCTTAGGATTTAGTTTTATGACTGATGTTTCTAACTCTTTACTTTCACTTAAATACTACTCTTTCGTTTCCTTGGATTGATACCGAGTCAACTACAATTGACCTCGGATTTTGACGAGAGACGCACACGAAAATCGTCTAATCACTCCCCTAAGTGGTAACTGCCCCAACAGAACGAAGAACATCCTTTCTAATACTCTCAAAACCTGCATCACAACTCAGCCGAGCATCCTTATTATATTCACAAGTTGAAATCAAATTCAGAGCATTCCTACTTGCTTGGGTTCTCCACAAAGATGCTGCCATTGAATCTTCAGTTTGAGAGGTCAATGAAGGAACACCACTTGTAATACCCGTATCCTCGTGCGAGGGATATAATTTTCATTCAACTTTATCCCTATTTAATTAATTAAAATTTCCTATCTAAATATTAATAATATTATTATCAATATGAAACTATTCAAATAATATTAATAGTCTAATACTATAATATAAATTGTTGGTCTTAACCAATAAAATAAATACAAAACCCAAAATAAAAAGAAATGCTATGTTTATACAATTGCTAAGAATTAAAAAAAAATATCTTTTCGGTTGTCTTTGGTTCCTACCATCACATTATGTTTGACCCTTTTCTTCATCCTAGCCTACTGCAGCAACAAAACAAACAAGACACAAAAATACATCCTTTCACTTTCTTACACAAAATCACAAAATCAATGTTTGAATTCATGCCAAAAATAAGAAAAGTAAACCAATTCAAGACACATCTCACAGAACCCTCACTCACAACTCACAAACTCAACAATTGCAGGTTTTCAATCTCTCTTTTCTCCTCCCTCTCTCCATGTCTTATTTTTCTTTTCTCTACACAAACACACATACTACAGGCACATATTACTCAAATATACATATGCATACATACACCATGATTTTCAACCCCAACTCATAGCCCATCATCAGCCCCTAAATCTCTACCTAAAGTCAGCCCATTCGACCCCTATTTCGAGCCCGATTCAGCCCGTATCTGAGCCTCACGACCCGAGCCGAACGAAGCCCGTTTCACCATCTTTGCCGAGTCACCGGAGCTCCGACGCTAAGCCACCACCACCACCATGACGCCGTCGTGGAATCCTCCCCGAGTTCAAGCCTTGACTGTTCCGATCCACCGCTCATCGGATCCGTTCGATTCAAGTCGAGCAAAGCCCCATCCCGATCTACCGTCGCCGTTGCCGTCGACCCGCCGTTGATGCCTCTGGATGCCGTTCGACGCGAAGACCGCTGGCGGAAAACCCATCGCCGTCGAGACGTCGTTCCACAAATTCCATGCCGGAGACGAAGGCCGCCGCGTCTCGTCGCTTTCCCACGAGCGTGCTTCGACCGAGATCCAATTTTGTCGGAGCTTTGAACCAAGGCCACGATCGATTCCTTTTGCAGCGACGAAGAAGATAGAAATAGGGACTTACCCCTTTTCATCCTGGCAAAGTTCCCTCAGCCCATTTGTTAAATTCCAGCCCGACTACAAATCTATCCAAGCCCAAAACTATTCACTTAAAGCCCGATCTGTTTTTCACATGTCCAAAACCCCTTTAGCCCACATTCATTTCCATAAATATATTAGCACTACACACGTATATATATACATAAATACATACATACTACTCACATATAAATCATGCATTTACTACCTATATATTAATGTATTTATTTACACACTAATATTATATATACAATAATCATACATTAATAAATATATCATAAGTTACTATGCTAATTTAGTAGACGTGTCTTGTTAGGAGTCGAGCTTTCGTGGAATAGGACGAGCTTAAGAGTTTAGAAAGAGCTTAGGAATCGAGTTGAGCTAGGATTGCCCACGCTTCAAGAGGTAGGGGTTTCTTACCTTTTTCTTATGAACTATGTTATTTGTACATACGTATGTGTATTTATGTGAATGATTGTTATGTTGTTAATATATGCATGTTATGTGTGTTAGTTGAGATGTCGAGCCTTGTATGGTATAATTTCGTGTAATAAATTATATGATATTGTTTTGTGTACTATGCTCAAATGATATGCTCGAATGACATGCTATGAACGTAAGGTTCACCCGTAGGCAGGGGTGACAGTAAGGTCCGTCGGTAGGCAGGGACGGCAGTATGGTACAAATAAGGTTCACCCGTAGGCAGGGGTGACAGTAAGGTCCGCCCGTAGGCAGGGGCGGCAGTATGTGAAATGTATGTGTAACTACATGTTCAGTATGTGAAAATTTATATGTTTTACATGATAGGAAAGCATGATGAATTTGTTTATGTGATTTATATGTCTACATTCATGTGATTATACATGCCATGTACTTATGATATGATTCATGACTTTAAGATAAGTTATTTCTACTGAGCACGTTGAGCTCACCCCAATCAACGACAATATTTTTAGGTACGCACTAAGGGGTTCGAGGGGCATGACGAGGATGGCAGTGTGACACATTGTATTTACGTTACCTTTATGACTAAAACTTTAATTTTTATTATGTTTATTTTGACCATTGAACTTGACTTTTTGAAATATTTGAAATCATGAATGTCTTTTGTCCTTTTTTGAGAAATGCTATTATTTTAAGAATCATGATTTATTGTACGTAACCCCCGCACTTGATTAACTACTTTTTAATAAATTATTATATTCAAAGGACTTCTGCTTGATTTTACAAAATGAAAAATGGGGCGTTACACCAATATCCATTACACGACCTTTAACAGCATCTTTACGCCACCTCCTCAATATGTAGAATTCAGAAATGACAGAAACACAATGGATATTCATGATTCTCGAGGATTGCGAACACAGAATTCCAACTTCAGTAAATAACTTGCATGTGCAACTCACACTTTTATCAATAAGCTCATAAGACACCGTGTGCTTTATGTTCTCACGGCCTTCTCGCCACACATGGTACGTAGCAGTGAAAGAATCAGCACTAACGAGAAGCTGAAAACAAGTAGAACCTTTCTTGTATTCATGCTCAAACATGTCATACGCCTTCAATGTATAAACATCACTAGCATGCAAAAGCATTTGAGGCTCATCTATAGACATTGTTCGCTTACCGATAAGGCAAGCCACATCTTGGGCTTTCTCATTGCTCCTCCATTCTGCAACAACACCTTCGAAGCAATGGAAAAAGTCACATAGCCCGAAAGTTTTTGAGAGTTTCTTTGAGAGAGCTTGATTAGTGCTTTCACTTCTTTGTGAAGACAGTGCACCTCCTGAGAAATAACCCTTGTTGAAAGCAGGACACCATTTCTCTTTAATCCCATACAGCCTCAACAACCATGTATTGCTTCCACAATCATATTTGGAAGTCAGCCTACAAAAAAAATAGAGCAGAATATAACATATATCAGAGCAGAATTAATTCACAAACAGAGTAGAATTAATTAAAAAACAGAGCAGAATTTAACACATCACAGTAGAATTCCATATACAATAAACAAAACGATAAAAAAAAATGAAATATTGAAAATAATGAAAATTTACTCCAACCACTTTGTTTCGAACTCAGCAATCGAATCACAGCACTTCAGCAAATAGTCGAAATCATCCATGAACCCTTCTCTAATCCGAAGTGCCATGATGTGATTCTTCGAATTTTCTCCAATATGCCAAATGCAAAGACGATGCCGAGAATGAGGAAATATCTTTGAAATAGCAGCAGCCATAGCAGCACACTGATCGGTCATGATAGTGGCAGGATAACCATTCATAGCTCGCAAGAAGGTCTTGAACAGCCACTCAAAAGATTCAGTAGTCTCGTTCAACAGAAAACCACAACCAAACATGACATTTTGTCCGTGGTGGTTCATACCAACAAACGGTCCACAAATCATGTCATACTACCTCTGTCCCATTTTAATAGTCACACTTCCTTTGTTATTTGTGAAGGAAGTGTGACTATTGTGTTGGGACAGAGGTAGTATTTGTTAGTCCGGTAAGTCGTGTCATGCACAACCAGGTCACCGAATACCTTGTAGTCCTCCAACATGCGTCCATCCCTCCAGAAAAAACTACACAACCGGACTGGCTATCAAGCTGAAAATCAAAGAAAAAGTCCTTCTCGGTGGCCTGCCTATTCCTAAAGATATCTAATAACCTGCTGGAGTCTGTCCCATCGAGAATATTAGGGTTGTTCAATGCATTGTAAGCATCCCTAAGGCCAAACCCTAAGCACGGAGATCCACCGGACTGGTTTTTCAAAACCCGATAACCATCAGCAACCCCAACTCTACCTTTCTTCAACTCCTCCAAATACGCAATGTGGTTTCGGTTAATTCTTCTATGCGATCTCAAAAGGTGGCTAGCGGATGGTGGGCATAAGGCATGAGTGTGCTCTTTGACATGCTTTGAAACAATCCAGGTGTCGTCTTTATCGATTTTGAACTGCGGTTGAGCTTCACAATTAGACCTCACATTCAGCTTCGTAAAGGATACATCAGATTTGGTCTTTTGCTCTTTCAAACCAGCTTGAGAGCACAAATACCTTCTCATAGATAAAGAGCCATCTGCTCTACGCTTCATTTTTGACTTCCGAACACTGAAACCAAGCTTAAATGCATAGTCATTGTACATCTGATAAGCCTCCTCTTCAAATTTAACAACAACACAAACCAAGTCATAGTTTGCTAATTTATCTCCTGCAGGTTTAAGAGAAAAAGAATCAAAAAACACATAGAAATCAAGATCACGGATCAAGCGAAAACATAGTACAAAGCAGGGTGTATAAGACAAGAATAAATTAGTACCTTCTTCAGCATCATTATTAATAATTACATCAGAGTGAGGAAGAGGAACTCCATCAGCAGGAGCAGTGGCAAGATCAGATTCAACTAACAAGCAAATAAAAAAATACAGTAGAATTCAGTGTTCAGTAGAGTAGAATTCACTATGAAACCGAATAGAATGAAAAACATGACTGCATACCAGCAAGGTTTTCTTGTGTAGAATCAATCTGGATTATTTCTCCATCAGTGAAATCAACTGAGAAAATGCAAACAAAGAACAAAATCATAAAACAGGACAATAATCCAAATCAATAGCATGTAAGCTTGGGTTAAAAATAAAGAAGAAAACAAATCGATGATAAAAATAAAATCCCTACCATCAAAAGTAAATTCATCCAAATCAATAGCATCCATCGAAAAGAAATCGATCATCAAAATCTATAAGTTATATATAAGAAAACAAAATAAGAATGACATGTATACAGTTTTATATGTTTCACTGTAATGCAAGCAAACCTCAAACCCATACACAAGCATGTACACAGAAAACCTCACAACACACAACTGAAACCGGAGCTGAATCAACAAATGAAAAACACGATAAATAAAAAGGAGTTAAGGAATTATAACTTTATTTATTTGTGATACTTCAAATACACTGATGCCTCAAGCATATACAAACACAGAATAATCAATCATCAATTCATTAGAGAGACGAATATAGGAATATCATGCAAATGAAGAATAACAAGACTGATGCATCACTAATTAACGCAACTAATTAAAATCTTCTTTTCAGCTCTATACAATTCTATAAACCTATAAATGTGCAGCACTAAATCATTTTCATCCAAAGCCTCAAGCACATACACAGATGCCTCAAGCATATACACACAAACCTCAAACACAAACAGAATTCGGGACTGTTCAAGTACATACACAGAAACCTAAAACCTCAAGTACATACACAGGAATCTCAAGCATATATAACTATAGAAACCTCATGCACATACGCATATGCCTCAAGCACATTAACAGAAGAACTAAAAGCAGAATACAGAAAACGACATAGCTCGAAAACCAGTTTTGGAGTATCAGTGGTCTTGGCTTAGTCTCATTCCTGCTTATAATGTATGTATATGAAGCCAAACCATTTTTTGTTTTTTAGGGTATACACTCAACTGGTAGATTAGTTTGAACTAAAACCTGCATAAAATAGATTCTCATTTCTACATAACATAGTCTACCATCACTACCAATCAACACACACTGTCACTACAAATTAAAAATTGAAAATTAGGAAAAGCATCAACACAACACGACTAGAACAAATAACCAAATCATGATTTGGCATTAACAAGCCTCATGCAGATACACAGATACAAGCCTCATGCACATACACATATCCCTTAAGCACATTCACAGAAGGAGTACAAGCAGAATACACAAAAAAACATAACACCATTCACTGAATACAGAGCAGAATCTCAAATCTCACAAACCGCCCAAATTAAAACCCTAATTTTGTAATCGAATAGGTAATATCAAATATTAACACCATCGACGTGAAATTCATAACATGACTTGAAACAGAATACACCGAACCAAAATTACAGAGAAGATTTAGTTTCGATTTACCTAATTTTGAAGTCGTCGGTCGTTAGAGATCGCCGTGGAACCGCAGTGCTCGAATCGCCTATATCGCCGTAGACAATCGTCGTCGAAAGCGCTGTCTTCAACTGTCGTCGAATCGGAGAGATTGAAGACGCCACTCAGTCGAAGCTCTTAATCGCCGTCGAAGCTATGAAATTATCATCTTCGAAATCGCCGTTGAAATCGCCGTCGTCGAAGGGGATGAAGGTTGAGTGAATTCGGTTGGAGTATTGTATGTTGTCTGTTTCAGTTATTTCGATTAGAGAAGAGAGGAGAAAGAGAAAAGGGGAGAGAAAAAAAAAAGAAGGAAAAAAATGGAGAAAAAAAATAGATGTTTATATAATAAAAGAAGGGACCATGTACAATAGGATGGGGTAGGGGTCCAAATAATAATTTAACTTTATTTACACCTTCATTCTTACTCTTCACACCCTTTTTTAAATTTTATTTTTTTTAACACTTCTAAAAGTTCTATATTGCCCTTACTAGTTACACCGATATTTACTGAAATGAATAAAATTGAAATTAACTTTCTACGAATACGGTTTATAATGTGAACGTTTGCGAAAAAAAAAATGATTTTGGATGCTGTAAACTCATTTTTCTTGATCCCTGCGAGATTAATGGGACCCCATCTTTATTCACACACCAACCGCCCCATCTTTCTTCATACACTAACAGTTGATACTGTAACAAAAGAAGAGAACAAATTCGAATCGTGTTCATGTATGTACATGAAACTATCAAGTTGCAAACAGTTTGCTCAGTATATATATGACGCCAAGTTCCATAATAAACACAAAAATAAGTTCTTTCGGCTTTGCAGTAGGTACCACAGATACCACTTTCGGCTCTTCGTTCGGTTGAGAGATGTAGTTGTTCTACGAATTGAAGAAGCGCACTTCGATTTTTTCTCGTGAAAAAATTGAGTTTTTTTACATAATAAACTTAAAAATATTAGGGCTTTGAGAATCATTCAATGTTGCTCGAACTTCAATTTTTTTGCTTCCATGGCTGAAATTTAAGGAGCGTGAAAATTTGAGAGAGAGATTTTTAAGATGATCGGTCTGGTTAGGGTAAAAAGGGAGAGAAGGGGATGTAAAGAATAAATTAATTTTTTAATTATAAAGGGTATTATTGGTAAATTAAGGGTGGGGTACTAATCAAATTAATATAATTAAAAAGGTGAATTAATTTAGGAGTGGGAAGAGTAATTAGAGAAGTGTAAATATCTCGTGCCTAATATAAATCCATTTTTAATATTTATATTATTATTTTAGAAAATTTTACAGTATAATTTTCACTATAATTGAAGTAACATGAAAATATTTATATGGTACAAATATCATTTCTACAAAAAAATTTAGATGATATATATTTAAATTAAATTTTTTTTTATATTCACAATATATTTTTATTTTGTTTTCAAGAATATTAATACTTAGAATTACACCACACTAATTAAACTAAAATTATGTTGTATTAGCTTAATTTTAGTTTGATAAGTTTCATAGAGTAAACTATTTATCTTTGATTATGAAATATCAAAATATTTCCTTTTAGTAGTATATCATCTTTTCGGAATTTAAAAAATTAAAAAAATATATATAATTGAAAAAAAAATTAAAATGCATCATTTCTATTCTCGTTAATAGATTCTTACATAAATGTAAATGTATCATAATTTAAAATGTTACTAATAAATAAAATAATTTTAAATAATTTATTTGCATTTCGTTATTTCCAAATTAAACATGACACCGTACCATATTGTATAAAAAAAATCATTCAATAATATTCTAAAAAATTTCACATTTTTTATTAAATATTCTAAAAAATTAAATTAATCTTTTTTTTCATATTATTAAATGGGTCGAATATAATTTTCAATACTCTCCCTCACTTAAATATTCTAAAAAATTAAACTAATCTTTTTTCTTCATATTATTAAATGGGTCGAATATAATCTTCAATACTCCCCCTCACTTGTGGGCTGATTTCAACTTCTTTGGGGAGGCCCAACAAGCGGATAATTAAATCGGGTGGAGTCGCCACTGGCGGGAGTCGAACCTAGGATCTCGGGTTATCCCAAGGCTCTATAGCCATGTTAGATGTCGCATCATCTAACAGCTCGAACTTTTAAAGAAGTTAGGCAACTAGACATTTATAGTGGGCTGAATATATTCTCAAATATTTTTTTTCCGAGCCGGCTCGGAAAAAAAATTAGCAGGGTCGAGCTCGACGAGCTGCTCGGGAGGGTGCTCGAGCTCGGCTCGCGAATTTTTTTCATGCTCGAGCTCGGCTCGATCGAGCCGCTCGACTTCTGCTCGCTCGATTAGTTCAACACCAGCTTGTTCGAGTTACTCTGCTCGTATTGCTCGAGTTTGACTCGACTCGAACTGCTCGAAAAGATCGACTCGACTCGATATATATACACATATTAAAATATTTAATTAATTTTTTTTATATACGAGCGGCTCAAGAGCCGATCGATTCTTCAAGATTAGAGCTCGAGCTCGACTCGAATAGAATTATGCTCGGCTCGAGCTCGACTGGAGCTCGAGTTTGACCGAACTCGAGCCGAGCATTGACTCGAGCAGCTCGCGAGCGCTCGCGAGCTGCTCGGTTCGTTTCCAGCCCTAGGTAAGAGGTAACTAACCTCTAAAAATATTCAATATATTTTTTATTTTACTTTTATATTTAAAAGATATATGTATTCAATAATTGAATATGCTCATTTCAATATAAAAAAATGCCTAGTAAAATGCTTCGAGAATTTTTTTTTATTAAAATGCTAGATGAGTTCATGAAAAAAAAAACTCAAAATGTCGAGTTCGCCAGAAAAAAAAACTGATGAATTGAGATATAAAAAAAAAGTATTTATTAAAATGCGTATTTTGATTTATTAATTTATATGTTAAACCTTGCAAAATATATTTTTTTATTAAGGATAAAAAAAAATTATTATTTGAGATATTATTAATTTTATAGTTATAAAAAAAGTTAAATAATTATTATTCTACCGGTTAATATGTAATCATCACCTATGTTTAAATAAAAAATGGTATTTTTGAAATTTTACTTAAAATTTATAATTAAAAAAACTAACTACAATAATTTAAATTATTTAAATTTACTTTTTTCAAAAATCACCGAAAAAAAATTACAATTCTTATATTTTGAGATAGAATCATGTTTGATAGAATGTTCATTTACTTCAGTTTTTTTCTCACAAATCGTCCATGTGATTTGATTTTCCGGCGAAAAAGTCAAGTTACTGGTGAGTGTTGTTGGAGAGTTGACATGTCCATCTATAAATGACTCGATTAAGAGTAAATCCATATAAGTGGTCAATTTATTGGTAAATTCATGCGACGTGGCAACAAACCTCTAATTCGAGCCATTAGACTATCTACAATGGTATGTTGAATTCTCATTTTTCAACTGTTTAATGGATACAGTGGGTGTTGAAAAAGTGCGTTGAATCCAACTAGATTAATTGGTGTTGAATTCTTTCAACAGGTTGAATGCAAGGAGAGTGGGGGCCACTTTGACTAATGGCAAACAAAGAGAAAGAGTGAGTTATCCATGAGGGGACACGTGGAATTATTTGATTGGTCCATTTTAATTTTCAGATTGTTATCTTATCTTATCGGTTTAACTCAATTATTTCATTGTAATTTTTTTTTTAAATACCAAAATTCATTATTTTTCTATCTATAAATAGAAGTTTGTTTCATTTGACTTGGACACCGAAAAAAAACACGATTTTTTCATTATAATTTCTAGTGAAATGGATCCCATCAATTACCCAGTTCATTATCAATCTTCCAACCAACAACACATTCAAAATACTTCAAATTATGGTTTTGCACCAAATATGGATCCCAACAATTATCCATTTCAAAATTAAACTTCCAACCAAATGTGTGTTTCATTAAAGTTGTGTCGTGTGCTTACTATATTGTATTTTATCATAAGTATTTTGTAATCTCTTTTTTAATAATAATTATCCTTATTTTTCCGTTTTTACTATTAAAAAATTATATACTTTGTTTTATTATTAATTATTTTAATTAAAAATATAATTAATGTTTTTTTTATTATTAATTGATATTTTTATTTGTTTATTGAATTGTAATAAAAACAAAATTACAAAAGAAAATAAAATGGTATAATAAAAGTTGTGGGGTAGAGTGTTAAATTTTATTAAATAAAATTATATTGTAGAGTGTAAAAATTGAATATGTGTTGAAAAATTAGGTGGAAGAGAGAGAAGATGATGTGGAATAATAATGTAGGGTGTTGAATGTTGAAAATTGTAGATACTCTTACTCGATGGCCCATGTCAACTTTTCGACGCCACTCATCAATTACGTTCCTTTCACGTTATTTTTTGATCGAAAAACGAGTCTGGAGACAATATACAGTACTAGAAAAAATCAAGATAAAGATGTATAAACAAATGAATCTTTCTCGAGGGACCAAATATCATTCTATCCCTAATATTTTTTGAGATAATATCAATTTACGTCCTGTAACTAAGGTTAACTATTGCTTACGTCCAATTTTGCAGACTACCGTTAGGACCAAAAACCATTGCAAATTAATAAGAAATTGAAAATGATTTCCACATCAACAATCGTTAACGGTGCTCTGCAAAATTGGACGGAAATGATGTCATTTGATGATTTTGAAAGATACAGGACTAAAATTGGATTCGCCGCACCGCGTAACTTTGGTTAGACGGAGATCTTTGCCACGTCAGCAATAGATAACGGTACTCTACAAAATTGGACGGAAAGGACGACATTTGATGATTTTGAAAGATACAGGACCAAAATTGGATTCGGCCTTAGTTACATGAGCATAAATTGATATTATCTCATATTTTTTCGCAAAGCACGAATTTATTTCAAAAAAGAATCGGATCAAATTCATTTGGGTGGACTCCAAACTAGTAAACCTTCAGGCCCCGTTTGGTAGGCATGTTAAAATTCAGTTAGTTGGGTTAACGGGTTTATAATGTGTTTGGTAGACATTTTATGGGCCCATGATAGATAATGAGCCCGTTCCTAAACACTGTTCTCCTTTAATTAACTGTTCTCCTTTAGTATAATTAACCGGCCAAAATGGTGTGTTGGGCTCTCTCAACACTACAGTAACCAAGTTGAGTTATTCCTAGATAAAGTAACGTGTCCCACCAAACAAGTCCTCAGGCTTCAATCTTTGTTAATAATTTCTTCTTGAAAATAAAACTCTGTATAGAAATCGAAACCTGCCGATCGATTGGTGAATGGAAGCCATCAGAAAACAAGCCTCCAGACTTCGGGAACGGGTAATTTCATAGTTTCATTAGCTATACAATCTATCACTTATAAGTTCCGCTATTAAATTTGATTTATTTGTTATATGCATCTTATTTGCAGTTTCTCATTAAATTTCTGACATTTCTTCTTCCTACTTTTCAGCATTTTCAAAGGGACATTGTTCGATGTGTCGAAAGTT
This sequence comes from Euphrasia confusa, assembly GCA_954870475.1. Classification (NCBI taxonomy): domain Eukaryota; kingdom Viridiplantae; phylum Streptophyta; class Magnoliopsida; order Lamiales; family Orobanchaceae; genus Euphrasia; species Euphrasia confusa. Next base: position 46,652,055 of record OX940949.1, on the reverse strand, counting down.
ATATCGTTCCAGGGTCTAAACAAGTCGAGATAGGTTATTTACTGAAATCATAATTGTCTCAATGTCTATATATTGATGAAATTTTTCCTTAAAAAATACTGTATATATGTGATGAAACGTGAAGATGTTGATTCATTAGTACATTCAATTTTTATCCAGGAACTAAAATCGTCAGAAGATAGTAGGAAGTATGGTGTTGAAAATACATGTTCAAGTTGTTGTACGTTATCAAAAGCAGCATCAATTTTTGCACGGTCTCGTGCTCAAATGGAGAAAGAAGTTGGAAATCTTTTGAAAGCCTTTGGCACACATGTTACATAGTAACATATGTGCTCTTTTGAAAGTCTTTTTAAGGTTTAATCTTGAAAATGTATAGATATTTGACACATTAGATTTGTACCACTAGTTGATATCCAGGCAACTGATTCGTCATAATTTTGTGCCGTCTAAGACACTTGGCTCACCGAAAAATTTGATTTTTTTTTTGCTAGAGTGCTTCTCACTGGGTTTCAAAATTATGATATGCTAGTAGGGCCTAGGGCTAGGCATTACATGTTGACTAAATTTCAACTCATATTATATATAATACTCCATCTTTGATTAAAGTTGATAGCGGATGATTTGCACATTCGTATTTTTTGAATTCATTCTTGAGATTTTTTTACTTAATATTAACTCTAGATGATTAGCCACATTTTCAACCATAAAATTAATGTACTCGCTCCATCCTATTGCAATAGTCCATTTTCTCAATTTAACACGGAATAAGATATCCATTTCCTATACGTAGTAAATTCAAAATGATATCCAATATTTCTATGTCCTCTTTGACCATTACTTCGAAGAGTATAAATGCATAATTGAATAGGGGAAACGCGAAAACATATAGAAATATACCTCCAGCTTATAAAAGGGACTATCATTTGGAAAAAAGTAGAGGTGAAGGGGACTATTAAAATAGAACGAACGAAGGGAGTATATTTTAGATTCTTTTGGCAGTTAAAGGGACTGACTCATGACATATTAGGTGTCTGAACCATTGAGAGCTATGGTAATGGGACTATGGGAGCTCCATTGGAAGATGCTCATCATCTTGCTCAAAGATATGATAGGACGAGACAGGGGCTGAAGCTCAGTTTTTTGGGTACACATATCAAGTTGCATCCAAAACACCTCCAATTTACATCGTTGGACTGAGCTTTTTGCTGAACTGTTGAACCTAGTTAGGCTGTTGATTGTTGTTGAAGTATCTAGAAGGTAAGCCAAAGTACGAGAAGGAACTGCCCATCCTGGCATGGCTTTTAAACTCAAAGCAGCTTAATCTAAACCGCAAGATCTAAAGTCAAATGTGGTCACACTCAGGAAAGGCTGCTGCTGCTATGGGTGCTGTTGAAGCGCAGCAACAAAGGTTGACCCTGCAACGACTAATTACCATGGTAGTGTCTTCTACGCTAATTTATTTTGTCAAGTAACTAACATTCTTGATTACTATCTCTAATTTATCTACTATATTTTTTTTTAAGTTGAAGCTGAACGAGCCTACCACCAGCGAGTTCTACAAATACTTGATCAATTGGAAGGCGAAGTAGGTTTTACCTATTCTTTGTCGTCTTACTTTAGGGTTTCTTGTCTTGATGGATATTTGCAGAAGCTATCCTCGAAGTAAGCTAATTACAAAAGGGAAAATAAAAATGAGATCTTGGCAAAAAGGACAAAATTTACCAATTATTCCAGATTGAAAGTAACATTACAAATTACATGTGCATAATTAGGTGATGGTTAATGAATACTCTAGTCACAGATATAGGGTTCAAGTATAATTCTCTGTGAGAAAAAATAATTGTTTAACAAGCTAGGATTTTGATTTTCTCTTGAAACGAATATCAATGGAGTATTTGTAATTAGATTAAACATCAACAGTATTTTGTAATTATCCCCACCTTAAATGCATCAATAATTGTACTTTATTTTGTTTTCAGATGATGTCGGAGCGCCAACGAATAGAAGCATCTCCAGCTCCAAGCACGGACAGTAGCGTGTCTACTTCACCCATGCAAAATGGATCAACTGATAGCACGAGTTACTTTCTTGGGAGGTGAGTCAGTAACTTGGTGATCATATTCCATATGACTATGTATCGGTGCCTGTTGGGTGTTGGTTATACAGCAGGTTCTGTACTCGTATCGAGCTGAATCTGTCAGTTGTTGACTATACATACAGTCATACGCAAGGTTTGAAATCCTTGCTTGACTCTTATTTTTTGTATTTGCTTGCATACAAAATAAGAACCCTCAACCAAACATTAGCCTTCTCAGTTTATAGAAAACTAGCTAGTACTACTGTATATGGATGTGTGAATTTGTTTTGCCATTTCTGTTGTCATTTTTTCCCTATAATTTTCTTCTGCTTTCTTTAAAGGTTGTCAGCAATGGCTGGGCTGAAGGTGAGTGCAAAGGGAAAGCTGGTGGTTTCCATTCGGTTACGTAGAGAGGCGTGAGTGTGTTCTTAAGCTAGCAATTAGGTAGTTGAAGTTTTTTAAGAAACTGTAGCCATTCCATGGTGTTTTGGTATGTAAACATGAATAGAGCTTACTTTCTGATGCAAGTTTTTTTAAATTTGATCAATAAATAAGACAAGACACAAGATACATGATACATGATAAAGTTCTAGGGGCGCCGTGTTATCTAGCACCCATAGCATATACCTTCTAACTCGGTGTACTTTATTATTGCATTGTTACTAATCAACACAAAATAAAAAAAATACTACTACTACTACTACTATAAAACAATCAATAATAAAAGTACACCAAAACAAACGTTTTCTTCTATTTAACTTTACGACTTAACACGAAAAATTATGTTACAATTATTCATTCGTTTTGAGGCAGCGGATCGACTATTGTTTGGGTTCCGTGGGAAGCCGAAAATCAGATGCGCCGGAGAGGATAAAACGGTCAATGTAGTATTAGCCATCTGATCTATGTAGTGTAGCCATTTAACTTGAGTATTGGATTTAAAACCAAAAGTGAAATTGTTTGCCAACAGGGTGTTTGGTCTAGTGGTATGATTCTTGCTTCGGGTGCAAGAGGTCCTGAGTTCGATTCTCGGAACACCCCTTATTTTTTTGTCCTTTTTGATATAAACGTGGAGAGTTTTAACCACTACGATACGATGATGAACCTTATCCAACGATCATGGATTCTTAGGACCACTCCCCATGTGATTTGGAAATACTGTAGTATAACATAATAAATACAAAAAGAATTATGTAAATATTTGCATGTGCGATGTGCCCAGCGAACCTATATGCTTATCGTCTACCATGTTCATTAATAATACTAGTATAATATTGCCAATGATTAGTTATACAAAGTGTCACACCCATGTCCAAGTTTTACCTTGGCTTCTACTCAAGTTCCAATTGAATGTCTTGCTAAATTATTTGTAATTAATTCAAAATCGCTGGACAATAATAACAAAACAAAAAAAAAAAAGGATTAAAAAATGTACATCTTAGTTCCAAGATAAAGTGAAATACAGTTAGAACCTCTATAAATTAATAGCGGGATCGTGAAATTTTATTAATTTAAAGAGGTTATTAATTTATCGAGTATTTTTTTTCATTCAAGAAACCAAGTCGGGACAGAAAAATTCTATTAATTTAAAGAGATTATTAATCAATCGAGTATTAATTTATAGAGGTTTTACTGTAATTGTAAATAAATTTCAAAAATACTGAAAAAAATAAAAGTAAAATTGCTCTTTAAATTGAAAATATGTAGAATGTATTTGACAAATGAGAGTTATATGTGACACAAATTTGTATTTAAGTACATGATTTAATAAAATTGTATAATAAATGAAAGATAAATTCGAGATTAGGTATTTAATAGAAGACACTTTCTAAAAGCTAGCAAATGTGTACCAAACTCAATTTTATTTTATTATATGTAAGTAAAAATAAAATTATAATGTATAATAGTGAGAACTACCAAATAATAAGTGTATATATATTGTACACCATTAGAGATACTCTATGTCATCGATTTTTTTCAATCAGAACTTCAAATGATGTTGGTTGACTAAGTAATTGCCTCGTATTTTCTAACACATAAAAATTGAATGCTCTTTTTGTTTGCAATGTTTGGGTTATTCCAAAGAATAATCTTGTTAAGGCCTATCTCTACTTTGAGATGGTCGGCAAACAAACATTTTAATACATCTGGTACAAAAGAATTATACTAAAATTACCCCCAACAACTTGGCTGTTGGAGGTTTGTGAACATTTAAATATTTACTTACATATTAATACACACTAAAATAATTGTTAATTTATTGAGTTAAATGACAGGTTTAGTAATTGGTGGGAGTGGGCAACCCATTCACAAATCACAACGGCTTTCGACTATTCAAATCAATGATGTTTGACTAATAAATTTCGTCTTAATTTATCAGGACATTGAATTCTATCGGAGCGTGTACGCACTCGCCGGCGAAGCGAGTAGAATTCAGCTCGTCCTTGTTGGATATTTCTGACGAATTAAAATTTATTTTACTACAAAATTTCACTTTATCCTGAGCGGCTGATGCCACTGTCATTCCCGCTCAATTTTCCCCTTTCCCTTGTTTTCAAAATTAAAAAACACACGGGAAATTCGAGTATTCAATTTCAAACTACTCCATGTTGGAACGACAAAAATAATTCTGGCATTATCACTTTTGTAATTATTTATTTTATTACTTCATTTCCTATTATTTTTTATAAACGAATTTAAATTCAAAACTATTTTTAAATATTATTAAATATAGTAATAATACTAAAACCTTTCAGTCATTCTCACTTGTAACTTGTCCTCTTCTTCCTCCTCTCTCTCTCTTCTGCAACTCATCGTAATAATGGAAGCTATTTCTTTCTTCTCCATTTTTTTCACACACAGACACACGCACGTATGTGTGTGTGAATCTTCTTAGACACAAAGAGTTTTCAGCTGAAAAAATAAAATAAGCTTGGAAACAAATCAAGCAATGTTCATTACTTTGCTGTCTCACACCGCCATGTGATTTCTGACACATTCCCATATTCTCTTCTTTATTCCCCCAATTTTATTTTATTTTTCAAATCTCAGTTTGACATAATCGTTCCCGGAACAAAAGCAAGAGATTTACAGTGGTTTGGGGTTCTTCGTTTCCGTCAATGGCGGCGTCTTCTTCTAGAGGAAGAAGCACTTCTCCTTTCGATCATCAGAAGCCAACGAGTCCGTACTCATCCACTTCGTCTTCATCGTCGTTGATGAACGGCCGAGTATTGCCGCGCTCGTGCTCTACTTCGGCGACGTCGTTTTACGGCGGCGAGGGCGGAGTTGCTAGATCTATGAGCACGAGCGATTACCCCAGTAGCCGGACTCCGGTGAGCTACCCTTCGATGGAAGACCAGCTCGCCGGAGAACCGATTGACGACGCTTCGAGATCGGGGGATAGTATTGCGGTCACAATTAGGTTTCGCCCTCTAAGGTGAATTTGAATTCAAATTCAGATCTGATTTTTGTTTGAAGCAAGGGACTAGGGTTACTAATATAGGCGATCGATTTTGGGATATTGTTTTAATTGTTCTATTGTGTGACTGACAGTGAAAGGGAATACCATAGAGGAGATGAGATCGCGTGGTACGCTGACGATGACAAAACCGTGCGGAATGAATATAATCCGATGACTGCGTATGCATTCGGTAAACATTTTTCCAGCTAATCGGTGTTTTAACAATTAAAGAACTGGTAAAAAAATTGTATTTTTTTTAAATTATTGATGACAGATAAGGTTTTTGGGCCTAATACGGATACCCCAGAAGTGTATGAAGTAGCTGCTCGACCTGTAGTTAAGGCTGCAATGGATGGTATTAATGGTATGGTCACATTGCTATTGCATCCAATTTGTCTTTTTTGTTATTTTAGAAATTAACCGATCCTGTCACGTTGCTGCTAATTTGAAGTTTATTAAGCAGTGCTTCGAATCTCTACGATTCCAATCACAACTAATGCTGACATGGGCTGATATGCAGGAACTGTATTTGCTTATGGTGTTACCAGTAGTGGAAAGACACACACTATGCATGTAAGTTAGATCCTCAATATGATGCATCCTTAATTGATTTTCCCACCCATTTGTTTGATGATTGCAGAAACCATTAAATAACTAGTGTACACCCAAATATAAATTCCTAGTCACTAGGGTACACCCAAATATAAATTTCTTCCTTTTATTTTGTATTTTGGATGTATATAGGTTTTGTATTCAAGTATAATGGTTTAAATAAATTCAGAATTGTAACATCTTTGATTATAATTGACTTCATGATGCTCATAGTTTGCTATATTCGTTCAAATGACATGTTGGCATCAAAAGTAGTAAACTTGAATGCCTTAATCAATCACTTACTTACATGAGGACACGGTGTGTATTTGTATAATGTTTTGTCTCATGGACATGGTCAATGATTTGTATCATTTTATTCTATTTTCCCTGTTGTTCTCGAGTTAGTTTAAAGCTTAATTAGAGGTTTCCTGTAACTAACTGTTGACTCATTGTTTGCAAAAACATATATTATCAGGGAGATCAAGACTCTCCTGGCATCATACCGTTAGCCATAAAGGATGTATTCAGCATGATCCAAGATGTAAGTTTGCTTCAATATCACTATGCTTTGTGATTCAGCTCTGTTGGTTACAACATAATACAACAAAAACAATGCATCCATTTTTCTTTTTTTCTGGTTAATTTATACAATTATATTGTAAAACCAAAATTTCTTATAAGATGTATCAATAACTAATTTTAATTTTCCTTTAGACTCCAGGCCGTGAATTCTTACTTCGAGTCTCGTATCTTGAAATCTACAATGAGGTCAGTACACAATTATAATATACATTAAACTTTTAAAATGTGCCAATGGAAGTTGGACATTGGTTCATGATTTGATTCTCTATTTCAATTTCTTTTCTGAATCAGTGAATCATGTGTTGCTTGAGAAGTTTATTCCTGAATTACTTGTATAGTTGTATGGAAATTTTACTTGCATTATGCATTTGGGGATTCTACAATAGTAGACTTATATGCTTGAATTTCGAGCTCTCCAATTTAGCAAGTTTGGTTTAATATTTTGAACTATTTTATTCATTCTTCTTACAATCATGCTAACAGGTGATTAATGACTTACTGGATCCAACTGGCCAGAATTTGCGTGTTAGAGAGGATGCACAGGTTCCTTGTCCCCCCTACTTTTATTTCCTCCTTTACCCCTTTACTACTAGCCTTTATCTTTCATGTTCTGAAGTTTCTGATGCTATCAGTTTTTCCTTCATATTATCATCATTGTGCTTGCTGCATATTTCTTCATATGAATAAATTTAGTCTATCTTTGTTGAATTCTTAACCGCTGTTATTTAGTAGATAATGAAATGAACACACTCATTTTTATTTCGACGATCACTCTTTAAATAGTGAACCAGTAAGTTTTAAAAAAATATTGCAATTATTGATTAACTGAATTCAAAATATGTTTTAGCTAGAACTATTTAAAATTGTTTTTTTTTTTTACGTTTTCTTTGTCCAATTACATTGCATTTGTTGAACTTATATCCAACCGCCAAATCCACTAAATTCTCCCATTTTTCTCATGTCACCTGTGAATGTTACATAGGGAACTTATGTTGAAGGTATAAAGGAAGAAGTTGTTTTGTCACCTGGACATGCTCTTTCATTTATCGCGGCGGGAGAAGGTATCTGCCTTAGTTTTCTGCTTTTATTCTACTTGCTGTCATTAATCGCATCAGATATTATTGAAGCTTGACGTGACCTCATTTTTCCGACTTATCAGTAAACTTAACTTTTGTTGCTTTCCCTATTTTCGTTTACTATTGAAAGCTAATTACCAACATGTTAATAGTGTTTATTAAAGAGAAAGTTTATAATACAGCACAATGAAAAGTGTGTTCATTGTATTTACAAACCTTCCATTTTGGTTTCAAATTTCATTTTAAATTTCAGGCATATATTTAAGAAAGAATCGTTGCATTCCTCAAATTTTCATCTATTGAAGATTCATTTGAAATTGATATTGCTTAAAATAAACCACATCATTAAAGATGAGTGTTCAAACCATTCAAAGGTTAAATGGACCGATCACTCGATCAGTCAAGCAATATGTATAATATTAATGTATCATTTCCTTTAAAAAAAAGAGGTGTTTGTGCCAGATATAAGAGGAGGCGGGTTGTGGTAGAGGTAGTTGATCAATATTTTGACATTTATTTTTAACATAATTGTAGAGCATCGTCATGTTGGATCAAATAACTTTAACCTCTTCAGCAGCCGCAGTCATACTATATTTACCATGGTGAGTTTATTCTACTTGTGAGTGAACTTGTCATTTATAAATGCCTCATTTGAACGATCACTTCCTAATTTTGTTATATGCTTTTTCCTTGATGTTTTTTCGTCCATGTATTTTTTCATGATAAGGTTTATGTTTTCTAGAAATTCTACTCCCTTTTGCCCTTTCTTTTCCTACCTTACAATAATTGCTTTGCCAGTTATATTTACTTGTTAATTAATGTGCTCTTCCTCCATTGTTGTTTTTTAGTTCATTTTTGTTTTCCTTTCCTTTCTGTTCATTTTTCTGAACTTCTCATTTGTATCTTGCTGTTGTCAATCATTCTATTTGGTATAGATGATCGAAAGTAGTTCACATGGAGATGAATACGATGGGGTTATATTCTCACAGTTGGTACGTGTATTACTTAACTCTGGAATATGAATTGCATTCATTACAGCCTACCAGATGCAAATGTATCATACCAATTTTAATTAAAAAATAACCTTGTCTGTTTTTTTTTATATATTATAGAATTTAATTGATTTAGCTGGATCGGAAAGCTCAAAAACTGAAACTACTGGACTAAGGAGAAAGGAAGGATCTTACATCAATAAAAGTCTTCTAACACTTGGAACTGTGAGTATATGTACCTCACTTGAGCTCATCTTTAATTTAATCTGACGTTCTGACCCTTGATTTCTCTTAGTTCTGTGTTTTGCTTATTGCTTGCACAGTGCAGTGTCCTATACTCCTATTGCTGTACCATGTAACATTAAGACAAACTGACTCAAAGAAATACAGTATTACCTACAATGAGTTTTGGCTTCATGATTTCTTTCAAAAACCATTTTTCATAAATTAAAAAAAGTCATCTCTCTTTCATATTCTTTTCTTTGCTCTGATTTTTTTTCTATATGAAGGTGATTGGGAAACTTAGTGAAGGGAAATCATCACATGTTCCTTATCGAGACTCAAAGCTTACCCGCCTTCTACAATCTTCACTAAGTGGACATGGCCATGTTTCGGTACATATCGAAATTTTTATTCAGGACTTAAAGTTTATCATTTATATTCTGCTGATTTTTTCTGCCTATCTAGTATTTCCTTTGGTTAGGACCTCAATGTTTAGTATTAGCTGACCTTGCAGTTTTTATTTGACCCAGCTTATATGTACAATTACTCCTGCATCAAGTAATTTGGAAGAAACCCATAATACATTGAAGTTTGCCAGCAGGGCGAAGCGTGTTGAAATATATGCCTCACGTAATAAGGTAAGTTTGGTTAATTGTGTTAATCATTGGGTTTGTCCTATGCCAGAGTGGTGTTGTCCGGATGTGGCATTTGACCAAATATGAAAGCAGATAATGTTAATTTTTCTTAATTGTTCTAGATAATCGATGAAAAATCGTTGATCAAGAAGTATCAACGAGAAATATCATCACTGAGAGAAGAACTTGAACAATTCAAGAGTGGAATGCTTGTTGGTGTCAATCATGAAGAAATTTTGGTCTTGAAACAAAAGGTATCATGTACTCCTTTTTCTACATCTTTGAATATTGGGCAAACTGGAAAATGAGATGTTATAGTATACTTCTGCACCACTGTGTATAAAGTTGGTTAACTGCTTGCTTTTTGTATATAGTTGGAAGAAGGACAAGTCAAAATGCAATCAAGATTGGAGGAGGAAGAAGATGCCAAGTCTGCACTAATGAGTAGAATTCAGAGGCTAACTAAGTTAATACTTGTGTCCTCAAAAAACACAATACCAGGAAACTTGAGCGAGATGCCTTCTCATCAAAAGAGTCATTCTGCTTCTGAGGATGATGTAAGTAGCTGCTCTGGTTGACTTTGCTTTCTGTATATGTTTAGGAAATCTTATTTGTTCACTTTTTGATTTCATACAGTATAACCTAGTAGTCTGCGATAGAAATGCACAGCCTACCCATTCACACTTTTATGTATCTGGATAAAGATATGCTGCTTCATTGTTTCACACTCTTCACGTACAGTGATTAATCTTAGAATTATGAAAGTATAAGATTCTAGTATAAATGTTAGTATAAATGTCTCGCAATTTGGAGATTAATGTGCTCATACACGATCCTGTATGTTCTGCAACATATGTAAAAGAAACCTATAATCCATTCTGTGTTCTTCATACTTGTTGTCGCCTCTTGCCTTTATAACATAAATTGACGTTCTGATTGATTATTCTCTAAAACATGACAGCGAGAATAAAAATGTTTCTCCATCTTCTGCTATAACTATAGCATCAGATGCATATCACTTTAAACATAGAAGATCATACAGCAAATGAAATGATGATATTTCACAAGCTGGCAACTGAAACAACTCAAGCGGAAATCATTTTAGTGGTTCTTCCTGTGCATCAATCTGCCTATAGTATTTTCTAACTCCACTTTTCTTCTAAAATACTTGCTTGCTCTATTTTCAAATGTGATGAAGCACTTTAAAGAATTAATATTTGACAATGTATTTGTTTTTTTCATTTCTCTACACATATCCACTTTCTATAGCCATTCAGAGTTAAGGTTCCTCAAACATTATGCTCTACTCATTCCTGACAATTCTTGGCTAAACTTTGGTGCCGAAGTCTGAAACTTTGATTGCATCTTTAATGTGTTAATCTCAGCTCTTGGAAATACTATCAACATCCCCTTTTTGTGTTTTTATTATTGATTGTAGGATGAGGTGACAATGTCAGATCATATGGACCTCCTTGTCGAGCAAGTAAAGATGCTTGCTGGAGAGATTGCATTTAGCACCAGCACCCTAAAGCGTATGCTTGAGCAGTCTTTGAATGATCCCGAAAGCTCAAAGGCTGAGGAGGTAACCTAAAATTCCCTCATAGTGAAAGTGCTTACATTTCACAGCATGATTTTTTTCTTTGGCATACTTCCTTCGTATTATTCATTTTTCTAGTATACTGAACTTCTTGGTCTTTGCCCTTTATAATAATATCTATTTTCTACTATAAGGGTATGATGCCTCTCATGTTGTAGTCCCTTCATCCATGTTCCCCAAAACTCTTGTTTATTTGCCACCTTCTTGGTAACTAGTTCAACAAAATTATAATTTTCCTCCACATCTTGAATATTTCCTCTTTACAACAACCCTACATATATAGAATTTTTTTTTGTAAACACATATATACTCTTTATTTCTTTGTCATTGAGACTTATTATTTGATTACAATGAGGGCTCCTTTATCAGGGAGCCAATAGATAAAATAAGGAAATCCTAGAATCTGTGATATCAATCACAAATTCTTTCTATCAATTAGAATCACATAGGATATCTGCCCTAACACAGAATATCCACTTCCTTTCTAAACAATTATATGATTGATTCCAATCTTATTTCAACATTTTTGTTCACGAAAGGAGTATAATATAAGTCTCGTTCTCTGTTTATCATCAGACATGAATGTGAAATAGAAAAAAGATTGTTAAATTTGGCTGTATATTCTAATATTCTATGCACTAATATGTGTTTCTAAGGATGAGGCTATTTTTTTGTAGGCATGATCAATCTGTAGGTGTATTTCCAGAAGGATTATGACCCTCATTTTCATTTATTAATTGCTACATGTTTGCCTGGATTACTGATAAAATTATTTTGAACTTAAAATTATCCAAATACACAGATTCAGAACTTGGAGCATGAAATCCTAGAAAAGCGAAAGCAGATGAAAGTTTTAGAACAACGTATAGTTGAGAGTGGTGAAGCTTCAGTTGCTAATGCATCTATGGTTGAAATGCAGCAGGTTACCTTATTCATTGCAAATTGTCATGATTTCAATTCTCAGTATTCAAAACTAGCTCAATAGCTCGAGTATTTCTTGTTTTTTTATTGTATATTTTTCCTTGCAACAGACGATCATGAAATTGAAGTCACAGTGTAGTGAGAAGGGTTTTGAGCTTGAGGTTTATTTTTCCCCTAATTTTTTCTCCATGTTTTCTTCCCACTCTTATTTGTTGTACTTTGTTAACCGCAATCTAACCTTGCAATTGTAATCTAGCTTAAATCAGCAGACAATCGCATACTTCAAGAACAGCTTCAAAACAAGGTAGCCTTACGACCCTTTTGACACTTCCAAACACACTTTAGCATAAATGGGAAAAAAACTGTCTGGAATTATGCCGTTACCTATATTTCTGCCCATGTAAGAATGTTCTGCTTTTCTATTAGTGTGCAGAAAACATGGAAATGGAAGAGAAAATTATCCGCCTGGAGCAGCAAATGGCTTCAGTCTCTGGTGATAGTAAGCCATCTCATGTACCTGATGAATATACTGAAGAATTGAGAAAGAGAATTCAATCACAGGTAACTTGTTATCTAGATCTCTTGTACCAATTGTGTGGCTCATCTTTCGGTGATGTCTCTCAAGGAGGATATTACGTGCCTTTCTCAACTTTTGGGCTATGTAATTCGTTTTCAAATTTATCTAATCGTTTCATTTATAACATAGCCATGCACAAAGATCTGGCAAATATATACATTTTCTTGTTTTATCTTTACTTTTTAAAATAACCTTTCCACTCTATTCACGACAAAAGGGAAAAGAAATTGACGGAATTACAGCTCATTCAATCCCACCCACTAATGTTTTTGGTGTATTCACTTTGATTAAAAATGTTATTCTACTAACAGGAAATTGAGAATGAGAAACTAAAGTTGGAGCGCGTTCATATTCTAGAGGAGAACAGTGGATTAAATGTACAATGTCAGAAACTATCCGAGGAAGCTTCTTACGCCAAAGAACTAGCATCCGCGGCAGCTGTCGAGCTAAAGAATCTAGCTGGTGAAGTTACCAAGCTGTCTCTACACAATGCCAAATTAGAAAAAGAATTAATATCCGCTCGTGAGTTAAGTTCTAGAAGTTTGAGTAGTCATTCCAGTAACAATAACAACCGCAAGTACAATGATGCTCAAAGGATTAATCGTAGAGTTCGGGTATCTACCAGACCTAATGATATTTGTGGACTGGGTAATGACGACTTTGACTCGTGGGATCTTGACCTTGATGATATGAAAATGGAGTTACAAGCAAGGAAGCAGAGGGAGGTTGCTCTGGAGGCTACATTGGTCGATAAGGAAATTCTGGAAGACGAGTATAGGAAGAAAATGGAGGAGTCGAAGAAAAGAGAGACGGCTCTGGAAAAAGACCTGGCAAACATGTGGGTGCTTGTTGCTCGATTGAAGAAAGAACTGAGTGCTTTGCAAGAATCTAAGAATAGTGAAGGGCAGGACGAAGGTCCTGATCAAACGTGTGATCCAAAAGTTGATGATGATCGTGAATGTAGGGATCTGATTGTTGAGGAAAATCAGGTTCAAGATAATCCGATTCCAGTTTCTGTTGTGCCCAAAGAAGAATCTCTTGTTGAACGCCTCAAAGTGAGTTTCCTTCACTCTTTTTGTCAGATTTTCACTGGGATTTTTTTCTTTCAAATACCAACTACTTAAATTTTGCACATTTTAAAAAGGGATGAAACTGCTTCAAGGTGCCATTGGATATACTTTCATTATGAAAATCTCCTTTCCACTAGAAAATAGTGATAAAAAAATGAGGGAAGAAACAGTTTTACTAAATGAATGGATATAGATCAAAATTTAATGATTAAGATTGGTATAGAGAAATGGTAAAAACAATGATTGAAAATAATTGGTAGTCAGAAATATGCGAGTGTGAATGGAAATTCGTAGAAATGATTGGTTCTATATCGAATAGTGTCTCAATGGGTTGGTGAGATAAATAGAATAGTTTTTATTTTCTTTACTTTAGGAAAGATATTTCTCTGGCGAAACTTTGGATTTTATGCTTTTGGATTGATATATAATGAAATATACTAATCATTCAAATAATATGTTTCAGTTCTTTCAGTCTGTACGAGTTTTGCTGTCTTGAAAATCTTAAGACAAGTGCAAGTGCGCATGTATATGTGTGGTCTCATTGTTCATTTTGAATTCGTGTAGGCTCGAATGCAGGAGATGAAGGAGAAAGAATATAAGTTCACTGTTAATGGAGATGCAAATTCTCATGCATGTAAAGTATGCTTCGAATCCCCTACGGCTACAATGCTTCTTCCGTGTCGTCATTTTTGCTGTAAGTTATGTTCCTTAAATCATTTTCTCTTTTCGCCATTCGAGCGAGCAGCACTAACATCGTCTGTTTGCAGTATGTAAATCATGTTCCCTTGCCTGTACCGAATGTCCAATCTGCCGAACAACCATTGCAGATAGGATTTTTGCCTTTACTTGAGATAAAGGTGAAGGCGTATTTTCCCTTTGTGTTTTTAGTTTTTTATTTAGATAATTATAATTTTGCTAACAGGTATCTTCCATTGTTTGCTCTGCAGGTACTTGCTGCTGTTATTGATCTAAAATATTTTCCTGCTTATTTTCCTCAGGTAGCAGGACCCATTTTTTTATTAATTTACCCTGTATGTAATTTATTACAAATAATTTTGACTGAAAGAGGAAAGTTCATGATAGATAACTTTATTTTTATCTATCTCCCTGTGTAGAAATCACCATATCTCCCAGTATCTATTTTTTTCTGTGTGGCTGTCAAATGTTATTAATGCAAGAAAAACCAAAAAAGATGAATTGTCAATATGAGCAAGTATTTTGAATCAAGATAAACTAATTGTGCTGCAAGGTAGTAAAACATAAGAAACGTGTAAGGAGATTCCTAACGCATATTAAAAGCTGCCAATAAACATCATATAGTATATCAAAATTTTGGTATAACAATATAATGAAATCCAAAATTTTAGTGAGGTGTATGCCAACTCAAGTTCTTTATGGTTGTATTTAACTACGTAAAATATTGGGTGTCAAATTTGACATTTTTTTCAATGGGGGAGGCAATGGCAAAATTTGCCTCCCCACCTCTACTGTAGCACCTCCAATGGGGGTCTCTATACCCGTGGCAAAATAGAGTTTGTGAACAGTGGGCGGCAAATTTGCCTACCCACTGTTCATGTGGCAAATCATTTTTTTTTTTTATTGTTAGTTATTATTAATTATTTTTTTTTATTTTCTTTTTAATGTTGTTAATTTAAAAATAATGTAATATTTTATTTTTTCAATACACAATCTTATATTTATTATTATTTTAAAGAAAATAAAATTTAAATTTAATTAAAACAAATGCAAATTAAAAAATTAATTAATTTATTTATTTAATTTCAAATTTCTAATGGTAAATATCATATTATACATTTGATTATATATACAAATGTAATTTAAATAAAATTATTGTGTGATAAAATTAGGAATATTCTTAGAATATTTTTTTTAGTTAAAATTTGAGTTTGATGATTGGAGATGATTTTACTGTTTGTAGCAAATTTGATGACAAAATTTGAGAAAGTGGGAATTTTGCCTCCCCACCATTGGGAATGCTCTAACCCTCTCAAATAGTAATACTGTTTCTTTTCACCAATATGCAACAGCTCAACAGAGTTTTATCTTGACTGTCAATTATTTTTTATTTTTTCTGTATTTTACCCTTCACAATATTTTTTATTTCTCTTTATTTATTCCATATATGTAATTATTAAAAATTAAAATTACTACATAATTAATATATCAAACATGCAAATTATGTAAATTTGACAAAAAAAAAAAATATAATCTACAATATTTTAATACAATAAATAATACTAATATTTTTTTAATACAAGATACAAATACTGTACAATATTATTTATCACTTAATAAAAAAGTATAATCAAAATGTAGTTTGGAGAAAAATGGTAATTTTGTATTTTCATTTTAATTAGAAAAGCTGTAATTTGAATAAAAATAATTTTGTGAATGTTCCATGTAGAAGATTGAAATTAGAAGAAATAGTTGGGAAAAAAAAGTGAAAATGATATTAAAAAATGTGAATATTTTTTGTTGTCCAAATAACACACATTTTCACTCAATTTACAAAGGACACAAAAAATTTGTAATTTTTTTTATTATGATTAATTATTGTGTAAAAATTATTTTTAAAATTAAGTGAGAAAATAATTAAAGAGCGGAGAGACTGTCATTAAATTATTGACCATTTTTTTATTTTTCTATTCATAACCAGGGTGAGTTGAAGTGTGTCAAAAATTAGTTGATATTGGATCAAATTATGATCATGGGTTTACTGTGTTAGTTTAACATATTTTACACTTTTTATTTGATGACTTGATACAATAATTTTGATACTCGATTTAATAACCAAATATGTACATATGATCTTAGGCTACGTACTTAATATTATGTCTCATATTAATAGTTACACTTCATTTGTTATTTGTGAAATAAGTGTGATTATTGTTTTGAGACATAAGTAGTATATAATGATGTTTTTGTGTGCCGTTGAGCTCAAATGGAACCTACACTTAATATCTCAATAATTCATTGTTTTCCTCATTAATGAATCGGCCGAATTATGAGAGAGGGTTTGCCAATAGACTGACTATGAGTCTTCACCTACTAAATAAATTATCTTGGTTTCTTGTTGGTTAACATTGGACTATATATACCATATATCAGGACTTTTGCAGTTTTGCTACATGCCTGCAACTAATTATAAGAATGCATTATCTAAAATCTTAATATTGACTATTATTCAGTTATCACACGATTGATATTGAAAATTATATTATCTAGATCTCTCGACGTGTTCATTTTTTTTAAGGATTAATATATAAAAGCCAAAAGGCCAGTTTTCGAAAAAAACAAATTTTTATATACTATGATTACTGTTGTGTAACTATTATAACTTCAAACTATGTGGATAAGTTTATATTTTTTTTAATTTTTTATATTGTGATATTATTTCATATTAATTTTGTATGAAAATAAAACCATTTTATTTTAGAAGTTACGAATTACAATCTTCTTTTACCAATTGGTTTAGAATGCACTAATCTCCCTAAGATGACACGGGTTTCCTTTTTTTCCAGTATTATTATGCTAATCGTGAAACTACAATCATACATATGAGTTTCCTTTTTTCAGTATTATTATGCTAATCGTGAGACTACAATTATACATATTTTATTTCAATGAGAGATCTAATCATATTTTTTCATGACTCTTCGTTTGGGGTTCATACTCGATAAGAACTTTCACTCATTTTCATGATGTCAGAGCGTATGTGATTTTTCGCTTGAGAATTAATTATTATTAAGTTATATCCGTAAAACCGCCCTCCCATACTTCAAATTTCAACATAGTATCGGTGTATGTCTCTTTTGTTGCGACTTTTGTTAGAGGCCATGTGGTAGATCAGTCTGATCAGACTCGACTAGTAGTCTTGGAATTCGGATCTCGTCCCGATCTTGTCCTGAAAGTTGAAAGAATACGAAATGATCAATTTTGAAATTAAAATGTCAATCTCATCTTGTAACATCCAATTTTAAAATTTTAATAACGAGACGAGTTCGAGATGATCTCGTAATATCTCTTCCCGTGCAATTTTTATTACTATCTCATTTTGAATTATTTATGCACTGATTGATAGACGCGTAGATTAGGAAAAAAATTATTTTTAGACGTTTCAATAAAAAATCGGGGGATTAAAATATTTTTTTAAGTTAAAATGTAAATACATCATTTCTATTTTAAAGTGTGTACATATTAATTGAGACATTTAATAAAAAAAAGTACTTATAATTAGTTGAGATAAATGAGTATTTAACTTATTTAATTAAGCTTGTTCATTATGTTAAGTTGACTCATATCTTATATATTATTTTAAATAATACATAAAGTTTTATCACCTCTTATAATAATTTAATTATAAGATTTAAAACATTTATATTTTCTTGAAATAAAATTAGTCAAATACCCTCTTTATAAAATCTTACTCTTCCCAAAATCAAAAATTAAAATATTGGTCTAATTTGACCATAATTTTATTTAACTTTTATTTGTTTAAGAAGATGATTTCTCAATTTTTTTATTGTATTGATTATCTTTTTCATTTTTTTCTATACAATTTCGAAATATCTCGATTCCAACTCGAACAATATAATGCGCTCATGTCTTGGCTTGATATATTAGTTTTGAGACAAGACTGAATCTTCCTTCCTAATATTGACCCATGCTCAGCTATAGAATCGACCATTG
This sequence comes from Euphrasia confusa, assembly GCA_954870475.1. NCBI lineage: Eukaryota > Viridiplantae > Streptophyta > Magnoliopsida > Lamiales > Orobanchaceae > Euphrasia > Euphrasia confusa. The sequence continues at coordinate 46,633,542 of OX940949.1, read as the reverse complement.
TTGAGGATGAGACTATTTTGTTAGTATTAAAGTTGTCTAATAATATTCATTTGTGAGTTATCTTATTTTAACACACATTTAGATTTCAACCCTTACGTAACAATCATGTGATGCATAACTCCATGTAAACTCACACTTTAACCACATGATAATCACATTTGGAATCCTACACAAAATCAATTAAAGATATGAGTCATATGACGCCGTTTGATGATATTTCTTTGAGATTACTTTTATTTGTTTAATTTAAGAAACAACAAGTCGAAGTGTCGAACCACGTAGCTTCTTCATTAAGTTTAAAAACTGTTTTTTTTTAATGTATTCCGTAATTAGCATTTTAAATATCGAAATCTTCCTATAATTTGCATTATAGGAATATAAAATACTAAAGTCATTATTATTATTGTATTATTAGTGGGGCCAGACCGAACCAAACAGATGGGCAGAATGGGTCCCACATCAGCAACACACCAGCTGTGAACAGTGAACCTGTGAGTTGTGATTCCCTCTTTCAGATCATGCTTTCTTCTTCTTCATATGTCCTTCAATTCCTTGGTTGAATTTTTCCCTCCAAGATCAAATTTTTCTATCTGAACACACATTTCACATTCTTCCCAAAAAGAAAAAAAAAAAGAGCCCACCAAGAAATACTTAGAGGGCCTCAATTATTATTATTTTAATTTTTTTTGGTTGGGTTTCGAATTTGTTTATAAGCTTAAGACTAAAAACCCCATCTCTCTTGAGAAGAAATAAATCAATGGCAGCCGACTGAGATCCTGGCAACTTCATATCAGGTCAGTTTTTCTTGTAATTCGATACTGATATTATGTCTCAGTTGGGTAATTGTGTTAGGGTAAAATGGGTGTTGACTCGATTTTGACCAATTATTTCCGGTGAAAATATAATCAAGAATCTGAGTTAGATGATATTAGACTCGATTTTAGGATGATGGTTTGTGTTGAATGAGGAAGTAGTAGTGTTGAATGTTAACTACTTGTGTCTGAGTCTGATAGATCCATCCCACATACATTGTAAATGAAAATTAAGAGCAATTGATCCGATTTGGACCTTTCGGAATCGACCCGATTTTGTTGAAGTAGAAGGCCTTAGAGCCGAGTGAGTTCGAGTTCCACTCAGAACAAACACGACTACATCATATCGTTTCTATGTTTTTGTTATATTGAAGTTGTTGTTATACCTAGCTTTGGGAGCCGATCGAATTTCTAACAAATTGTTGTTCCACTCAGAACAAACACGACTACATCATATCGTTTCTATGTTTTTGTTATATTGAAGTTGTTGTTATACCTAGCTTTGGGAGCCGATCGAATTTCTAACAAATTAAAAATAACATAAAAAGATTTGACATTTGAAATAAATATAGTTTTTGTTTTTCTGAAGTGAAGGTACGGACAGTTTGAGGAATGATAGTGAAAACATGGTGAGGAAAGGAAATTGGTTTTCTTCGGTAAAGAAGGTTCTGAGCCCAGATACTAATAAAGTCAAAAAAGCCAAGGTATGTATAAATCTCATTATATTTAAATCATTTAATTATTTATGCCATCTGATTTACATATATATCGGCTTTTATTTGCAGAAAGCTGATAAATCAAAGAAGAAATGGTTTGGGAAAGAGGAGCCGTCTTTATTCGAATCTCAAAGCCGGGAAATAGTCGAAGTAACTCATCCTCAACCCTTGCCACCTTTGGAAGAAGTAAAGTTAGCAGAAGCCGAGGTTGAAAACGAGCAGACAAAACATGCTTATGATGTGGCAGTTGCTTCAGCTGCAGCAGCAGAGGCGGCAGTGGCAGCGGCTCAGGCTGCGGCGGAGGTTGTAAGGTTGACAGCTGTACCTCAATTCGATGGAAAATCTAGCGAGGAAATAGCTGCTATTAAAATCCAGACGGCCTTTCGTGGACACTTGGTATGTATTTTTTTTTCTTCTTCTTTCTTCCTGTTTTTTCATTCTATTGGTTTGGTGAATTAGTTGGGATTGATATGACTGTTTAATTCTGGATGGGAAAAATGTAGTGCTCTGTAATTCGTTCCTAATTATCGTCCACAATGTTTTAAATCTATAATTGTACTAATAGGCATTACCCATGATATTCAAATGTACATATGTTACTACTTACTATTGATACTTACTCGAATATTAAAAGCTTTGTTTCTTGATAGAACCGAGTGATGCAATTTTTATTTTTATCGTTGGTGTTTGCAAACACTCCCTTAAGTCCTTTTCTCTCAATTTGTATAACAACTATTTCATTTGACTTTATCTACTGTCGTTCGTAATTTCAGGCAAGGAGGGCATTGCGGGCCCTACGAGGACTAGTCAGATTGAAATCACTTGTCGATGGGCCTACTGTCAAACGTCAGACGACAAATACTCTGAAATGCATGCAGACTCTATCTCGCGTGCAGTCTCAGATTCAGTCGAGAAGACTATTGGTGTTGGAGGAGAATCGGGCGCTTCAGAGGCAGCTCCTTCAGAAACGTGCTAAAGAACTAGAGAGCCTCAGGGTTAGTATAATCTTGCTACTTACATTGTCTTTACTATTTTTTTCGTGAGAGCTGTGAAAATATCTCTGCTTTGAAGAGTGATACTTTTGACATAGGAACAAAAAAATCAAAAGTACTCCTGAAATTTTATCGTCTTATTTTACCCCTTCATTAGCAACTAGCATTTCACCCCCACTCCTTAAGTTAATTTAAATAACACCGACTCAAACCCCAGGGTTATTTTTGTAATTTATTGACATTTGCAAGCACTCTGCGTTTACCTTTAACTTAAGAGACTTCAATATGTTATGACAGATCGGAGAGGAATGGGATGATAGTCTACAATCTAAAGAGAAAATCGAGGCTAACTTGCTGCACAAGTATGAAGCTGCGATGAGGCGTGAAAAATCACTAGCTTATTCATATACTCATCAGGTACTTCATTATATATATTACAAAAAGAAAAAAAAAACAATCACTACATTTGACTTATGTTTTCAATCCACAAAGTGCACATTTTGAATGGGCTAATTTGTAAAACAAACATAAACCTCAAAGGGGTATTTGTAATTTTGAAAAAAGGGATGATTACAAAATCAACTAAGGTTTATCGTATTTACGAAAAAGAAACCAACTATCTTTGAAAATTACAAAACCAGCATTGAGGTTTGGTTCCGTTTACATTTACGCCCAACTGTTAGCTGTCACAGGTGGATTTCTTGACATCACCAAACACCTTACAGTCTCGTGACAATTTTGAAAGTATTACACCATAGTCCCAACTTTATTTTCCAACTATTTGTGATATTCAGAAAGAAAATGGAAGACAAATGTAACTTCAAAGGTCGTCATATTTTCATTTTTTTTTCCCTATACATAAGTAGTTTTAGTATTTTTCATTATCATCCTTTTATACATCTTAAACAATCCATTTTCTTAACAGCAAACCTGGAAGAAATCAGCTAACTCCACCAACTTACTATTCATGGATCCAACCAACCCCCACTGGGGCTGGAGCTGGTTAGAGCGTTGGATGGCCGCACGTCCATGGGAGACTCAAACCACACCCGATAACAAAGACACAAAACCCATCAAAAGTCCCGTAGGAGAAATCACAAAGTCCTTTGCCCGTCATCAGCTAAACTCCGATAATATCAACAACAAAAACAGTAATAATCCATCGTCACCCTCCACCCAAAAGTCAGCTTCTTCAGTAATTTCCAAGAAAATGAAATCAGCGAGCCCGAAAGGGAGCGCGATAAGCCAAGATGAAGACTCAAGGAGCGCTTTCAGTGTCAAATCAGAATTAAGGAGTAGTAATAGTGCTAATAGGAGGCACACTATTGGCGGTGGAGGCGGTTCATCGATTGGAGATGACGAGAGCTTGGAAAGTTGTGCATCAGTGCCGAGTTACATGGCATCAACTAAGTCTGCAAAAGCTAAGCTGAGGTTGTTGAGCCCGTTGGGAATGGAGGGTGTGATCAGTACACCGGAGAAGGGTTTGGTTAAAAAAAGACTTTCTTTTTCAGCTTCTCCGGCTAAGCCCGTGAGGAGGCACTCCGGGCCGCCGAAGGTTGAATCGGGCTCGGTTGGCGAGGATGGGTGAATGGAGAAAAATAGTTTGCCATTTGATTTGTGAAGTTTTACTTGTTGATTTTTTTTATTTTTTTTTATTTTTTTTTTAGTGAATTTGTTGATATACCATAATTTAAGAAGTGTGAAAAGATGCAACACATTGTGTGAATGTTGTGAAAGTTTCATTCTTTTGTATAGTTGATGACTCCAGAATTCGGTTAAATATGCACCTGACAAGTTGTGTGAATGTTTTGAAAGTTTCATTCTTAATTTTTTATAGTTGATGGCTCCACAATTCAGTTAAACATACACTTGACTCACGTGTATATTTAGCTGTTAAAGGATGAGTTTAGGGCTGCAAACGAATCGAGCGACTCGTGAGCCGCTCGAGTCGAGCTTGAGCTGCTCATTACTCAAAATGAGTCGAGCTCGAGCCATTTTTGTAAGCAATCGAACAACTCGTATATATATGCAGTATGTAATTTTATTAAGAAGTTTATAGTTTGATTGTAAAAATGTATAATTAGTAAAATGTTGCAGTTTTGGTCTCAACTACATATGATCATAGTAATTTTTATATTTTGATTGTAAAAATGTAGAACATAATTGCCATATTTTCTAACATTAAAAAAAAATCATAAATTATACTTAAATTCAATGTTACATGAGCGAAATAAAAATAAAAAGACAATAGTGTCTTTTGTCCAACTCCCATTCTTTTTTTTCAAGCTCTAGTGGTTGAAAACATTTTTGTTTACTTGCTCTTTTTTATGTTGTTTATTAAGAATTGTGTAAGAAGTGTACTATTTAAACAATATTTTGATTAGCTCTTGTCATCAATGGAATATTGTTACATTTCCATAATAGTCTTTTGTGCAATTTGGAGGTTGGGTGTAAGGTGTTTTTGTTTACTATTATGTTATGATAATCTTTTAAGTTTTGCTTTAAAAGAATAATAGTATGATGAAAGAAGGAGTTTTTATTAATCTGAAATTGATTTTCAATGAACCCTAGCTCTCCATATTTATATATGGATACGAACGGCTAAGGGTGTAACTCTAATCCTTATCACTCCAACAGAATTCTCATATAAAAGCGAATCCTAAAATACAATGATTATCATAAATAAATAACTCATGTAAATCCGTAACCCTAATCTGCATGGCTCGTTGCATGCTCAATCTTAACATGCTTCATATATCAAGGTGCAGTAAACTTTCAACAATAATGAACAACTCAAGATCAAAACAAACAACAATCTATTTGTCTCGATAAAACAACAATAATTCACAAACTAAGATCAATAACACAACATTTGTTAACAATATCTAAGAATATCAATTTGCATACAAAACAAAAATTGCGATAGCAGCAATATCATTTTCTTAATTTTACGAGTCAATTTTTTGTTCAAATCAGACAACTTCAGTATCTTTTGCTCAGCAATAGCATTTTCTTAATTCTACAAGTCAACTTTTTGTTTAAATCATTCATCTTCAGTATCTTTTGTTGCAATCTGTTATTCTCATTATTCAGAACCTCATCTCAACATGAAGCACTTTCATTTGAATTTGAGTTCATTTCATTCAATGTTTTCAATAATTCCGAAATGATTTGTTTATACCTCTCGCATATGGTGAATTCACCAATCTAAAAGAAATTGCAGTAACCTTGATTCTTTCCAAAAATTAAAAGAACTAAAATCGATGCTATGAGTTGTCATTCTTCCACGTGGTTGCCGTTTGTGCAATTTCACCACAAAAGCAATATTTTGATTTCGAGTTCTCACTCGATTGCGACATTTTTATGACAGAGCGAGGAAATGATAAATTGACGATGGACACGCAATCTTATATATGTAATCCGTATGATCTTGTAGTATTTTGATACAAATTAGAGAATTAAGGTTCTACAAAGAGGAGATGTTTTTGGTTAAATTTTTCTGAAAATGATTTGAGGATGAATTGTTAAAAAAACCCATTCTATATTTTGTTCCATTTATTTTCTATTTTGTTAAATAAACCATAAGTACTTAAAAATTAATTAATTAATACTTTACCATAACCACTCTAGATAAATAAATTGCAAGTAAAGTAAATTAATTAATTCAAAATATAATTTGTTATATAGTGCTGGGGATAGTTTAGTAATTTATTAATGTAGTACAATATATTTTTTAAGGTGATTTTGTTAAAAGTGTAATTTTATAAATTTATATGTAATTTAGAGTATTATTTTTCTTTAATTATAATTTTAAATAGTTTACTTAAATTAACTTATTAGTAATAAAAATAAATTAAATAAAAGAGTAAATTTGTAATAACACGATTTTTTACAATAAAAATTAAGTAATTAAAATAGCTTGTTTGTACACGTGTTAATTGAATTTCAGTATTTTATAAATTGGGCTTTTTAACTTAACAAACTCTTATAAAATATAATTACTTTTAATGGGCTTAACTTGTATTAATGGGCTAATAAAATTATAAATGAGTTGAGCTTACATTTACTAAATAGACTTTTAATTTAATTTGCTTTATTGGGCTAAAATAATAATTGAGCTTCTTTAAATGGGCTATACAAGTTTTAATCTTTTATGGGCTAAGTAATTAATTAACCTAATTATTTATATATCAAAACAAATACTAGTAATAAAGAAGAAAAAGAAAAAAGGGACTTACGGGAAAAAGAGGAAAAGGGGGCGGCTATGGACGAGAGAAAAGGGGAAGAAGAATGGGACGTTCGGTCCGATAGGATGAGCAGAGAAGAAGAACTGGGCGAATCTCACGAGGAACTTAGTCTCTCAATCTCGATCTCGATTTCATAATTAAACAGGCAAGTGGTTTTTTAAGTTTCACGTAATAATTAGATTACATTTCAATTCTAGGGTTCGTCGATTTATTGAAGCTATGCGGTGTTGTTGTTCATATATGTTGTTTGTGCGCATGTGAATATGGATGTGTACATGTATGTGTAGGTGTGTGAATATGGCTGGATGTATGTGTATGTGCGTGGGTGTTTATGAAAATAGCAGTAGTAGCATACATATGTATACATATAAGTATGTGCGGTGGTATCGGTATATATAATTAATCTATATGAGTATGTGCATTGTGCAGGGTATATGTAGGTATGTATGCAGTAGTATAGGCATTGATGCCTTAAGCAGCAACAACTTTAGAAAGTATTATATGTATAGTTATTAATATATATAGTAACATGTATAGGTAATGTTGGATGGTGTTGCCAAATATATAGGTATGCACGTAGGTAAGTGTGTAGCATGTATGAGTGACTACTTAATGAAACTGTTGTAACTAGTAATACCTAATAGTATGCTATATGTACTCATAGATGTATATGTAGTATGTATCAATATATAGTACAAGCAGCAGCAAGCTAAGTGTTCAATATACATGTGTTGATTGTATCCATATATATATATACAGTATAATACTTTTATGTGTCTTGAGTTGTGTATTATTTGTATGATGTGTAATGTTTAATTGTATGTTTACATGTTATTTATCATCGTTGCAAATGCTTATTATATGTGATATGAGTTGGGTATATCACTAGTTCATGCATACATCTAAAGGTTGTTTGCATTAGAAGTCCAGCTCACGGTCAAAATATTAAAGAACGAAACTTAATGTTAAAGTAAACGAAATGTCGGGCATCGTAAGGACCTACCTTAAGCAGGGTGGCACTAACTTTAATGGCCTCAATGGCTAGAGCGTCGAAAGGGCATTTGGACCAGGGTGTGCAACTAACTTTAATGGCCTCAATGGCTAGAGCGTCGAAAGGGCCTCTAGACAGGGTGTGCAACTAACAAACGAATGGCATCAATGGACTGGGGTAGCCCTTACGATGTCAAGTGAGCTCGCGTCTAAACGTGAAAGAAATGTTATGAATGGATGTTAATGTTAAAGAAAAGTTACGTAAACGTTTCAAGTTAAAGTTTATGTCCTACGTCTAAGTTAAGGAGTTGCATTGCATTAAAAGTTCAACATTTAACTTACAAACTAAGACGACAAGTGGAAAGATTAAAGCATATAGATTGCACGCCTACTTGCCAGTCAGTGGACTGACCCTTGTTGATATAAATATTTTCAAGTGATACTATTTGATAACTGGAGTAGTCGAGGATGCTGCGCCGTGATTCGTACCATATTTAATGAGTAGAACCAGCGGAAATTAGTAATTAATACTTTAATAATGTAATTTTAATTGTAATACTGTACATTTAATTAAAGATCTCAAGGTCCATGTCGAACTCATACATTTCAATTCACCTAGAACAAAACAAAATACTCTTAATTATTCACATTCGTTGACAACATTTGCCACTGAATTTGACATCAGAAACTGTGTTACGTGGTTCTTGATTTATGGGCTAACTTTTGTTTTCTCTCTACCCGCTCCTACCGCCACGTGTCCCGCTCAGCGCTTTGATCGTAAAGGATTGGTCGCCGGCGATCGTAATCGGAAATGTCAGGACCATTGGATCGATTTGCTCGGCCTTGTAAGCCAATTTTACCATCTGCGTTTACGAGTTGGATTTTATTACTTGAATTATGAGTTTAGCTGTTTGGAATTTGCGACATAAATTCATTTATCTTGAGCTGGAAATTTGTGGAACTTTTATTTTCTTAATTTAATTTTGATTAAAATAGAGCTTTATTTGTTATGGCAACCAGAGTAAGAGCTTGCTATAATTTCAATGTGTACAACTAGTATGTGTTTTTATTTTGAGAGAAATATGCATAGTGTTTTTGCAAAACCGATTTGGTCCGGTCGTGCTATATGCTGATTCTTGTGGTCGACCTGGTTCAATGAAATACTCAAAAGATTGATTCTTGTGGTCGACCTGGTTCAATGAAATACTCAAAAGATAAATACAATTGAGTGACATATCATTTGACCCATCACAAATAATTTGTACCTATCAATTAGTGACATGTCATTTGACCCATCACAAATAATTTATACCTATCAATTTGTACTTTAGCATACCAATGGTTTATGATACAATTATTCACTTTTTATGCATGAGACTCATAAATATAAAACACAAAACTAATTTGTACCTAGTATAACATGAAACATATCATAATCTGTGACAAATTTGCAAATTGTGCAAGTATAACATTAAACATATCATAATATGACAAATTTAAAGGTGAAATTTGTATATAAAATTCACAACAAATTAAATAAGCATATTATTTAGAATATGCAATAATAATAAGGTAAACATACAATATAAGGAATGTAATAAATATTTGCACTAAATCATAATATAGCATATCTTTATTTGTGATCACTAATTTTATAAATAAAAAATCTAAAATCTTTAAAATACCATAATTAACGTAAAATCATATCCGCAAAAATAATTACTGTAAATAAAAAATAAATACGTGGCTCATGCTCTTGACTAATAATTACTGTAATAAAAAAAAAAAATGAATTAAATATCCGCCAAATATATATTAAAAAAAAAAAACCGGACAGCTTCTTCTCACGAAGGATACTGATCTATCCTTTTCTTATTTACAATTTTACTAATTTCGCTCGTACGCATAAATTTGGAAGAAGGCTTTTCCCCTTCTCGATAATTGATATAGAGAGAGAACCAGGTGACTGAATCCGACGGTGGAAAATGGGAGAGCAGGGGATGGGATGCTGTCCGTCGATGGATCTGATGCGTTCGGAGCCGATGCAGCTCGTCCAACTCATCATCCCCATCGAGTCCGCTCGTCTCGCCGTTTCGTATCTCGGCGACCTCGGCCTCATCCAATTCAAAGACGTACGCAAATTTGTTTTTCTATACTTTTTTTTTGTAGTACATCTTTTCTGTATGATTGATTTTTTGATTTTTCAATTGCGATTTTGCCAGCGGATAAGGTTCTGTTTTTTTTTGTTGGTTCTGATTCACGGTTGACTTAACAATGGATAATGTGAATCTATCGATTAGGGAGAGTTTGAATGTGTTAATGTTGCCAGATACGATTATTATTCTGATGTAGCTATGGTTTCTGTGGAGTTGGTATGAATGTTATTTCGTTTGCGCGGGAGTTATTGTTAAGCTATACGTCGTCTTAATGGAGTGTGATGCAACTATGAATTCATGCGTTGTAACGTTGTTGTAGAAAGATGAAAAGAGAGACGTGTATATTGTTGTTTATTTCGCCGTTGCGATTGGGAACATAATATATTTTTTCTTACAACAAAAAGCACTGTTTACAATAAAAATGGTTTCTTAGAGCGATGCTAGTTACTCCAGTACTACAATCATTGGTTGCTAATTGCAGGTTTTTCTTATAAAATATTCAAGTGATGATTTCGGGAACTTGCCATTTTAATTGCTTAATATGCACTTTGAACATTTAATCTTAAAACCACTCTTGTGGTCTTAAAACCGATTTGGTCCGGTCGTGCTATATGCTGATTCTTGTGGTCGACCTGGTTCAATTGTTAGACCAGCTGCTTTTTGACATAGAGTGTTCAGTTGAACAAATTTTGGCTGGTTATGATTTTTGACTGGTTAATGTGTGTCTAATTTCATTGGCCAACTGTCGGTTCCCAGCCAATCTGGTACGATTTAAATTCTTTGGCGTCAATTGAAGTTTGTGGTTATTATGGTGTTTTCTCTGGCCTTATTGTTTTTCATTCTTTATTGAACCCATAAGGTAATGAGTTGGTACTTGATTGTTCATAACTTTCATCATCTGGAATGAATTTACTGTGCCCTTGAAATTCTTGTGATAATTGTCTATTTTAAAGTATCTATATTAAATCGTATAGCTAAGTTTTTCATCCAATAAACAGGCTTTGAGGGTTCATCTGGTAGTGACGAGAAAAGGGACAGAAAGTCTGATTTCGAGAATTCCGAGGATGAAAGGAGACGAAAATCAGTTCCTTGAAAAAGAAAGCACTCAACGCATCTTCGAAGTTCAAACACTCTATCAAGAAGAAGAGTGGCCGGAGAAAGAGTGATGGTAGAGTCAGTTCCGTTTCAATTGAAGATATTCCTGGCGCTGAGGAACTCAAAGCTTTTGAGTCATTTAGGCAAGCCTTAATTTTGGATGAGCTTCTACCTGTTTGATGATTATCAATTTATCATGTGATGTTGAGGTAAATATTATTGACATTTTTTATCTATTTTTCCTTATCAATAGAAAGATTAACTAGTTGGTTAGGAAGTTTGAGAAAAGGGAAGAGTTCTTCTTTGTTAACAATGAAACCATTTGTCTAAGAAAATGTAGCAAACTTCGTATTACAGTATGTGTTTTTTAAGCCTACGTATTACAGTATGTGTTTTTTAGTTGTATAACAACCCTTTTTCATTTCCAAAACTCATTAAATTCTTAAAATGAGATTTAATTTGAAACAACTAAAAGGAGTGGCAAAATTTAAAAATGTTGATATAAAAAAATTGTAGTCTTGATGTCCTTCGAATTTCTCGCTTCTGTTGCGATTGAACAACTCTTCAGTTCTCTGTATGATTTCATGAATTGTATGCGTAGGTTTTTGAAAGCTAGGAAATTTGATATTGAAAAGACAAAGCTCATGTGGGCTGATATGATTCAATGGAGGAAAAAATTTGGTACTGATACTAGAGGTAATCAATTAACTAATAACTAATTGCCTATAATCACTTATCGATATGCAACTCTTCAGAAACAGTTTTCTACTTTCCGTGTCCAGTGTTATTAGCGTTTTTTCCTCGCTTTTATTTTCTTCTCCAGGATTTTGAATTCAAAGAGTTGGATGAAGTTTTGAAGTACTACCCCCATGGCTATCATGGGGTTGATAAAGAGGGAAGGCCGATTTACATCGAGAGACTGGAGAAAGTTGATGCAAACAAACTCATGCAAGTAACCACCATAGACCGTTATGTATGATACCATGTAAAAGAATTTGAGAGAACCTTTGCCATTAAGTTTCCTTCTTGAACCATAGCTGCGAAAACGCACATTGATTCAAGTACGACAATTTTGGATGTTCAGGGTGTGGTATGTTTCACACTTATTGACTTATGACTGGGTAGTTTAGAATATAAAATAAAATAAAATAATGCTGCTATTTTTTCAGGGTTTGAAAAACTTTACGAAGAGTGCAAGGGACCTAGTCATGCGGCTACAGAAGATTGATGGCGATAATTATCCTGAAGTAACCCCTGATTTCATGACAATGCTCAGTTATTACTATTATTTTATTTTATGGTTCTGGCATTTTATTCATGTTCTGTTTCATTATCCCAGACAATGCACCAAATGTTTATCATAAATGCTGGTCCGGGTTTTAGGCTACTGTGGAATACTGTGAAGAAATCTATAGATCCTAAGACTGCAACCAAGATTCATGTATGGCAGTTCTTACTTTATTCTGTTTTGGAACCTTGTAGTATACTTGATCGTGTACTCAGTTTTTCTCCATTTCTGGATTGTCACAGGTTCTTGGAAATAAATTCCAGATCAAGTTGCTTGAAATTATAGATGCCAGGTGAAAGGAGTGGTCATCTCGTTTGTTGCCTTTCATGTTAAATACAAAACGGTCAAATCTCTTCTAAATGACTTTACATATTTTTTGGGGGGCTTTTGAAGTCAGTTGCCAGAATTATTGGGAGGAACGTGCACCTGTGCAGACCAGGGGGGATGTCTTCATTCTGATAAAGGACCATGGAAGAATCCAGAGATACTCAAGGTCCGAATAAATTGCACTAATTAGGTTACTTATTGTTTAGAATTTAGATTATGCCTTAATTGTAAATTGGTTGTCTCCATAACAATTGTCCAGATGGTGCTTAGTGGTGAAGCTCGGCGTGTCAGGAAGGTAATTTATGCTAAGTCACATTCCTCCACGGTATGTCTTCGGGCGTATGATCTCACATGCAATTTTTACCTATATTTTCAACTTTGATGTGACAATTGACATTGTTTGTAATAAGAATTCTTTTGTTAGTTATCAGGAGTTCAGAAACCTAGTATGTTTTCCTCAGAAAAATATGTCCTTTAACATTTATATAAAATGATTTTCATAAGATTTTCCAAACTTTCTATATTTATTCTTTTAAAAATTGTGAACCCCATAAACGTTAGTTTACGTGTTTTACACCCTCCTGTTTTGACATTAGGTTTACTTCCACCTGGAACACAATTCGATTGGTTCAGAGGGACAGCAGCTATGAAACAAGATGTAGAGGATATGTACCCAATAACTCTTGGACACACTATAAAGGTAATTCATACACATAACATGCATTTGGATAATGCTTTTTATATTTTATTTGTATCTCAGGTGTGATATTCTTATTGAACAGCTTTGCGTGCACACGTTTTTTAGCCAGCTTTACACACTGTAATGATCATGTTTTTAAAAGAAGAAAAACTCTCATTTTCTCCTTTGTGTTGTACTTATGAAGCAGAAATATCCTTTGAATAGTTGTGTTATTCTTGATGTTTTCTCCCTGTTACCAGTTAACAATTTACCATTTATGTGATGAAAGCTAACAGACATTTTTTCCCTCTTTTGTCACTCGGTGGTTATTGACTGCAGTTGGGGAAGAACAGTCATCCTGAATGTGGTCGGTTCTCTCCGGATGGCAAATTCCTTGTTTCTTGTTCAGTTGATGGATTTGTTGAGGCTTGTCCTTATTAGTTATATCTCATTTTTCGATACCATTTAATCAAGTTTATTGGACATTACATATTATCTTGGTGTGGGATCATATAAGTGTAAAACTGAAAAAGGATCTCCAATACCAGGTTGACGTGAGCTGCTTATTATACTCTTTTCCCTTCTTTTTTACAATCCCGTGCTGGGAACCTGAATTTTTTTCTTATTCTATATTAACTTTTAATGGTTCTGTTACAAGAACTGAATTGCTTTTTGCTTATTTATTTGGTTGTATTACCTGCGTGCACTAAATGGTGATAACTTTGCAGGAAATATTTACGATGCATGATGAGGCTGTCATCTGTGTCGATTTTAGTAGAGATTCTGAGATGCTTGCATCTGGATCACAAGATGGAAAAATAAAGGTAAGAGGAGAAGAAAACATAGCTTGACCTTAATAATGAAAATAAAGGATTATTTTGGAAACAAATTTCTTTTATTGGAGCTTAGATTTTTTTATTTTTTTTGTAATTTGACAAAAGTCCAGGGTACTGCCATAATTTCTTTAATCAACTCTTGAGGATTTTTTTTGTATCTAAGATGTTGATGTTTCTGTAATATCAACAGATACGTTTCCTACACCTGATTCTCAAAAGGCATCAGAAAAATTCCATGCTCGTCTCCTGACTGCCCTTATGACGCTTTTCTTGTTCTTCCGTTCATTATCAAGCCGCGTCACCAAGAAGCTTCCGGATGCTTCATTGCAGCCAGGGCAGATTATATCAGAAACTCTCTTTCGATGCGGGCCCAAAAGAGGAGTTCACTTCACCCCACCATCCCCTGCACATTCATTTATCGAAACCGAACTTTTGTTATCCGTCATGAAGAGGTTGGGCGATCTCGAAGAGAAAGTAGACACACTTCAGTCAAAGCCGCCTGAGATGCCGTGTGAGTAAGAGGAACTGCTCAATGCTGCCGTTTATAGAGTGGATGCCTTAGAAGCAGAATTGATTGCCACCAAAAAGGTATATTCCCTCTCTCTTTCTCTCAGAAGCAGAATCAGAAATTGGTTTTTGTAAATGCTAATAAAGTAAAATAAAATAAAATAAAAAATAGTGATAATAGTCTGAAGTTGATAATCTGTAGCAGGCTCTGTATGAGGCTCTGATGAAACAAGAGAAACTGCTTGCTTATATAGACAGACAAGAGGATGCCAGATACCAGGTAAGTGAAATTGATTTGCTCGTCTTCTGGTAATTTGTCTGTGACTCTTGAGTTGTGATTAAGATACGGAAACTTAATATTGCGTGAAATTATAGCGGTGAGACAACTATGGTTTGGAGTGCTGTTTGAAAAACCATACTCTGTGGAAATGTACAACTTTCTTTGCTTTTCATTTTCCTAATATACAGTTTTAAGAAGTTTATAGTTTGATTGTAAAAATGTAGTAATAATTTATCGGATACTATACGAAAGCTTGATTATATATACACAATATTCGATGTGCTGAGAACTTATCGATGAAGGTAGGTCCTCTTGAACTACTGGACATGGTAGTGCCCTTCTCCTTGAAATCAAAGTCCTACCAATCAACGGAGGCGGACACAGTTCTATGAAAAACCGAATACGTACGTGTACATTGAAGCATATATATCACCCCACATTTGCTTCGACTTATCGATCTCGAATTTCCTCTCCTTTGAAAATCTGTTCGTCGACTCTTAGCGTGTTAGTCGTATTTTGCTGGGATTAGTTCAAGTTCTTCGAGGATTGTGGGTAATATATGCGTGTTAGTCGTATTTTGCCGCCATTAGTTCTTAGAGGATTGTGGGTAATATATACTAGTACTTATTACGTAATTATATTGACTATTTATTATTTATGCACTTAATTAAAGTAATGTAGTTATGTGTATGGTATAAATTGCCACTAACAAACTATGGGTAGTTTATGGGTTCCTAATTAACAATTATACTAAATATACTAAATTTGGTTAGGTTACAGTACTCAATATACTAAATTTGTATATTTTTTCCACATCAGAAAGAATATCCAATAAAAGGAATAATGTGATTTAATTGAGGGAGTAGCATAAAACCAATCTTGTGATTTGTTCGTGATCGGATCTGAAGATTGAAGTTGTTTCGCATCCATGCATTCAATCGATGAATTTAGGTTTGTTTATGATCTTTGATAATTGAGTGCAATGTTATTTTTTAAGGTTTATTAATTTTATAAAATGTATGAATATATGATTATATTCCAACAACATGTACTAAAATACAACGAACATTTACTGCGCCACCCAAATCGAGTCAGGCCGAGCTCGAGCATTGCAATTTTTTGGCGAGCTCGAGCATTGCAATTTTTTGGCGAGCCGAGCTCGAGTGCCGTAGAGGAAAGCTCGTCGAGCTCGAGCCTAATGAATAATTTTTCAAGCTTGCTCAGTAGCTCAAAGTGGACTCGCATCGGGCTCGGTTGCAGCCCTTCATGTGACTCAACAATTAGTGATACATTTTCGTTCATTTAGTAAATGTACATATTGATTGTTGGAATTTGAGTTCTCAGGTTACACGAAATCTCTAGCAACTTATGAAACTTTCTGATTTTTTTTGTTTTTTTAGGTTTCGATAAAAACAAACGTGTTCTTGTGTATTTATATGATTATTATTTTATATTTTACTTGTTTGAAATTCTTATGTATTCATAAATGTACATATTGATTGTTGGAATTTGAGTTCTCAGGTTACACGAAATCTCTAGCAACTTATGAAACTTTCTGATTTTTTTGTTTTTCTAGGTTTCGATAAGAACAAACGTGTTCTTGTGTATTTATATGATTATTATTTTATATTTTACTTGTTTGAAATTCTTATGTATTCATATGATTATTATTTTATGTTGTAGTTGTTTGAAATACACAATCTTTTATATAGTATAAAACACCGGGACACACTCTTTATAGAGGGACAAAAAAAGGCACACATTTTCATTAAATATCTTTCCAATTTATCATCAAGCTCATGTGAGAACTTCTAGATATGACAACATTATATTTTTTTAGCAATAAACTATATTATCATTTATCAAATAACATTCAAAGACAACTCCTTTATAACTTAATCGATTTCACAAGGAAAATCCAAGAACATACACCAATATGATTAATTGCGTAAAACAAGAATTAGAAAAAAAATCTACCCGTAAAAGATAGACAACTTTAGTGTATTTAACAAGAAGAAGAATCTCGAAATTCACCTCAACAAGAAAAACAATTTTTATTACTGTATTATTTTTGTATGTATAATTTCAATACACTACTATTTTTATATTTAGATTGAAATTTTAATATAATGTGTATATGTTGAATTTAGTTAGAGTTTATGAAAGTAGTAGGTATTTATCCTTATAGTTTATTTACACTAATTTTATTTTTAAAAATAGAACAACTGTTTTTTCTCACGTTTTATTTAGTTTGTACAATTGAATGGTTAATGGGACAATAATTATAAATAATTTCTTATGTGCTTTGTCTTTTACAATTTAATTTTCTAATTTTTTCAAAAATAATATTGATTTTTTTTATGTTTTGAAGTAATGAGTTCTATATTTGTTTTTTTTTAAATAAATTCTACTGTATTATTTTTTTTCATTTGAGAGGATTTCAATTATGGTATTAAAGCTATAAAAATTGGTAATGAAATAATTCACATATAAAAAATACGAAATTCTACACCACTATTTGTTTCAATTATGGTATCAAAGCTATAAAGATTGGTAATGAAATAATTCACATATAAAAAACGTCCACTTCATTCATTTATAAAATAATATTAAACATCGTGGTTTTTAAAAATAAATTGTGTCCCTTTATAATTCTTTTTATATTTAAAGAGTAAGTATCTTTTTGAGCTTTATAATTTCTATTATTAAATAAATGTTACAACGTTAATACTTGATTTTAATTTTTATTATTCATTTTATACAACATATTTAACTTTAATAAAAAAAATAAAAAAAACGTACAAAAATACGATAGTTATTAAGGCAATGTCTTTGCACTCCTATTAGATCCAAGCAACGATGTGGATTTCGAATTTGCCGACATTCATTTCATCTATGAAGACGAGGGGCGGATGCAGCGCGAGATTCACGCGTCACAACCTTTATTTAGTGGCGGTGCAGAATCATAATCAAGAGTGATTTATTTTCTTGATATTCCGGTTTCCAACTCACTCTTTCTGTGACCATACTCGAGGTTTAAAATCAATATCGGTCTTCTCAAGCTACAAGATATATGATGACCAGAAATTGGAAAAAAATATCTACTTGCACATAAAAACGTGGAAGGACTCGACAAGAAATTGAAAAAAGATTTCTACCTGCACATTAAAAATAACAATTAATGAATAAAATGTCTATCTTTGCACATTTATGAATATGGTTAATTTGTGTGGAACAACAATATTAAACGTTGTTCATGAATATGGTTAAATGATGTGGAGCACAATATTAAATGTTGGTGTGGAGAGAATATCAAACAAGAAAGAAAAATATAAGTCTTTAAAAAAATTAACACAAGTAAAATATAATAAAAATCCTTACAAAAACAACTAAAATTCATAAAATATTATTAAATATAATAAAAATATCATATCATTAAAATTGAATTATTATATGTATAAATATAATAAAATCACAATTAAATCATAATATAAACCTATAAAATATAATTGAATATATGAGAAATTATTAATGTCATAGCTTATAATAAAATTATTAACTCATTTTATAGATTAATACATAACACTTATAATAAAATTATTAATATGTTTTAAACTTGTTAATTACAACTTAATTGTTTATAAATTTATATTATTTTTATGAGTTCCTACAATATAATTTAATAATTTTTTATGAGTTTTGATAAGTTATTTCACTTTTTTTTTCTTTTTTGTTAATAATATATATACTATTTTATCATTCTTATATTAAAAGATTTCATTCTTATTATATGTATTTTCTTCTTCTTCCAAATAAAGATTTTTTTGTGTGTTTTTGAGGATTTTTTCAATTTAACAAATTTTAAACAATCAATATTTACTGAATGATATAAAGTAAAAAAAATCAATCTAAAACTAAATATAAGAATTAAAACTAAATATAAGAATCATATACTATAATATACTAAAATGAAGATTCTTCAATTTTAATATTTACTATTTTGATTTTGAGTTGAGTTAAAATTTAGTGATCATTTATTTTCAATGAAAAACTTTTAATTTGTTAATTCTGAAAAGCTTTAAAAGTCTTTTCTATAGGATAGAAGAAAAAGAAAAAAAATTCTTTTGAATCACTTTGGACTATTGTAGTAAAGAATTGAAATTACGTCCAAAACACCATAAGCCTTGTGTATTTATAAGAGCATCTCAAATGAAATACTCAAAAGATAGATACAATTGAGTGACATATCATTTGACCCATCACAAATAATTTGTACCTATCAATTTATACTTTAATATACCAATGGTTTATGAGTGACATGTCATTTGACCCATCACAAATAATTTATACCTATCAATTTGTACTTTAGCATACCAATGGTTTATGATACAATTATTCACTTTTTATGCATGAGACTCATAAATATAAAACACAAAACTAATTTGTACTTAGTATAACATGAAACATATCATAATCTGTGACAAATTTGCAAATTGTGCAAGTATAACATTAAACATATCATAATATGACAAATTTAAAGGTGAAATTTGTATATAAAATTCACAACAAATTAAATAAGCATATTATTTAGAATATGCAATAATAATAAGGTAAACATACAATATAAGGAATGTAATAAATATTTGCACTAAATCATAATATAGCATATCTTTATTTGTGATCACTAATTTTATAAATAAAAAATCTAAAATCTTTAAAATACCATAATTAACGTAAAATCATATCCGCAAAAATAATTACTGTAAATAAAAAATAAATACGTGGCTCATGCTCTTGACTAATAATTACTGTAATAAAAAAAAAAAAATGAATTAAATATCCGCCAAATATATATTAAAAAAAAAAAACCGGACAGCTTCTTCTCACGAAGGATACTGATCTATCCTTTTCTTATTTACAATTTTACTAATTTCGCTCGTACGCATAAATTTGGAAGAAGGCTTTTCCCCTTCTCGATAATTGATATAGAGAGAGAACCAGGTGACTGAATCCGACGGTGGAAAATGGGAGAGCAGGGGATGGGATGCTGTCCGTCGATGGATCTGATGCGTTCGGAGCCGATGCAGCTCGTCCAACTCATCATCCCCATCGAGTCCGCTCGTCTCGCCGTTTCGTATCTCGGCGACCTCGGCCTCATCCAATTCAAAGACGTACGCAAATTTGTTTTTCTATACTTTTTTTTTGTAGTACATCTTTTCTGTATGATTGATTTTTTGATTTTTCAATTGCGATTTTGCCAGCGGATAAGGTTCTGTTTTTTTTGTTGGTTCTGATTCACGGTTGACTTAACAATGGATAATGTGAATCTATCGATTAGGGAGAGTTTGAATGTGTTAATGTTGCCAGATACGATTATTATTCTGATGTAGCTATGGTTTCTGTGGAGTTGGTATGAATGTTATTTCGTTTGCGCGGGAGTTATTGTTAAGCTATACGTCGTCTTAATGGAGTGTGATGCAACTATGAATTCATGCGTTGTAACGTTGTTGTAGAAAGATGAAAAGAGAGACGTGTATATTGTTGTTTATTTCGCCGTTGCGATTGGGAACATAATATATTTTTTCTTACAACAAAAAGCACTGTTTACAATAAAAATGGTTTCTTAGAGCGATGCTAGTTACTCCAGTACTACAATCATTGGTTGCTAATTGCAGGTTTTTCTTATAAAATATTCAAGTGATGATTTCGGGAACTTGCCATTTTAATTGCTTAATATGCACTTTGAACATTTAATCTTAAAACCACTCTTCTGGAGGAATATAAAATACTATCAAGACCATATTCATTACTTGTGATCTTAAAGCCACATTTGCAGGTACTAGAACTGAAATCCCTTTCCCCCGATGGAATGATGGAATTAGCATGAATTCCGTTTGAAACTTCCAATACAAATTATTCATCCACTTTCAATTCTATTGTAGAGAGCACAAAAAAAGTAGATTTGATTTGCAAGAAACTTTTGTGTCTTTGTGTGTTATTTTGAATCTGGATTATTAGTGCTCAACTGTTAAGGAATTGGTAGTTAATTGATTTTTTTCCTTCTGAAATCTGTACAAAGAAAACACTTTGATTTGCTTGAAGATGTTGATTAAACCTTATTTGTTTGCTTTATGGGCTAGTAAGTAGTAACACATTAATTTTTCTTCGTTAAAGTTTTCACTTACCTGGGTGTTTTCTTATGTGTCATATTGAGTTGGGAAATATTAAGAAACTATTAATTGTACGTTTATGGAAATAACGCATATGAGCTATATTGAGAACCCACAGTATCACGCATCCTCTCTTCAAACCAGAATTGAATTCTTAAAATAGGGGAAGGTGTAAATTGCTTTGACTAAATTTTCAGTTACATATGAAGTACATTTGATATATTTATTTTATGGGAGTGTTTTCATTAGTCAATCACTATGAGAATAGAACTTTGAACTTTTTCTTTAGAGCTTCTATTTTTTCTTTCAAAATCAGTTTTCTGACTTCTGACTTTTGAATTTAATTCTTCTCTCAGCTGAATGCAGAAAAAAGCCCCTTCCAGCGAACATATGCTATTCAGGTAGTATTATTGTTCTAACGCCATTTATTTCCTATGCTGTGTGTAGCTAGGTAAGTATTTTCATAATGACATTATGCCTACTTAGCTGTTAAGCATGCAGAGGGTTTCTTCGATGGATATATTTAAAAATTATAGGGCTTAGAGCTCTTAGAATTTTATCATTTATTTGTTTGATGTTAATATCAATGTTTACTCGATAAATATCACTTTTTTGATTAGTTAATTAGGGTTCTAGTTATTATCTATAGCAATTTCTATCGAAGACTTATATCATGGTCATGACTAGCGTACTGAGTTTTGTTCCACTTTCTAATCCAGTCCACACCCCTCCCCACAACAATTAACAAAAACCTTTCTCCTCGCATACAATGACCATACACTATTCATCTTTAGTTTCTCCAATGCATCTTTTCTTCTGCAATATAATATATATTTTTACTTGATAAGTTCGAAAAGTATTCATTGTTTTGTCTCTTATGAAGATTAAAAGATGTGGAGAAATGGCACGTAAATTAAGATTTTTTCGGGACCAAATGTCAAAGGCAGGGTTGCCACCTGCAGAAAGGTCTGCGACACAAGCAATTTCCAGCTTAGATGACCTTGAGGTATCTACAGTGTTTCATCTGTATCTACTCAGTTTCACTATTGTTGATGTATTTAACCGCAAGTCTAATCTCATTTCAGGTTAAACTTGGAGAGTTTGAGGCAGAACTAATTGAAATTAATGCAAATGGTGAAAAATTACATCGCTCCTACAATGAACTAGCAGAATACAAGCTTGTTTTACAAAAGGCATGCCCTATCATTTTGTCAGTGTTGATACTTTGTTTAAAGTTAAAACGTTTACTTTGAATGGAAGTTTAAAGGAAATTAAGAAAAAAAGGGAAAATTCACGTGGTGTTTTAATTTGAGGAGTGTAAAACCTTCTGAAGAATTTACCATTGAAAATGCCCAAATATGTCATTTTTAATTTATCTAATATGCTGTAACAATCTTATGTCAAGCATATTCGAGTCATCCCCAGTACCTTTGTTGTTCTACCAAAGTATATTTTACTACTGATTTTTCCTGCATTACCCTGTATCATTACTCTGTATCATCTCATTAGGATTGAACTGTGGATGTAAACAAATTACTGTCTGAAAAAATATTTCCAGTAAAGATTGTACAACTGAAAGAGTAATGAAACTCATGGTGTGTTACCAAAAAAAATAGGACTCCTCTGAAAATCTATTACACATTTACACTGTTGATAGTTATTTGTTGTCTTCCCTCCCCGCTGTTCTGATACCTGATGCATTCGATTAAAATCAACCACCATGGTCCTGGGTACAAGAGATCTTAAGTTTGCCGCTTACCGTAATGGGTTTGAGGAAATTGACCATGCACAACAATGTATTCACGATGGTCAAGTTTGGCGAAAAGCATCCTCTTGCATAAGTTTCTCACCTTAAGATGCTTCTTGAAAAAATAAGAGTTGTATTTTTATCAAGTTGAATGCCAATATACTTGCAAAGTAGTTACCTCTTCTGGATCTTTCATAATTAGCAATAAGAGGATTCTAAGTGTTGTTTAGCAATATTTTTTTCCAGAAAAAAGTAAATAAATTGAGAAGCTTTAGATGTTAGTTGTTACACACTGACATGAATGCTGTTGTACTTACATAGGCTGGTGATTTTTTTCACTCTGCCCTCAGTAGTGCTGAGGCTCATCAAAGGGAATACACAACCATTCAAAGTAGTGATGAGACCTTGGAAACTCCATTGTTATCTGAGAAGGTACCGGCTTGTATTTCTGCATTTGACCATATAGAAGCTTGTCATGTTCCTCTATAATAGTAATCGAATTATCTATTGATTTCTAGGGTACAACCACCGATTCTTCCAAACAAGTTAAACTTGGATGTATAACAGGACTTGTTCCTAGGGGCAAGTCTATGGCATTTGAGAGAATTTTGTTCCGAGCTACCAGAGGCAATGTATTTATGAAACAGGCTACAGTGGATGCGCCTGTCATTGATCCTGTATCAGGAGAGAAGGTTTGTGTCTGGCTACTGTAACTATACATGTCAACTTCTGTCATGAGAAAGTTATTAACTTATTAATATGACATATTTTGTTGTGAATTCTTGTTTGAGTGAGTAGTTTGCAAAATTTTCCTTTGATTCTGGTTGTATCGGGCATTACTAATGGTAGAGAATCACTAGGTTTCAGCATTTTCTGGTGTGTATATTATCGTGGAACTTCATTTCTAATGGATACTTTTGAATATTTCAAAATCGCGCAACATCTTGAGCTTTTGCTAGGTTCATACCATTGAGTTTGCAGAATCACTTTAAATGGCCATATGTTACAGACAATTTAGTTATAACTTGTATTTTGAAATGCTTCTTAAAATTGTATTTTGTTCCAGCAGAAGCTATGAATGATAGTTCATAATTCCAAGCTGAGTGAAAACATGAATAGTTAATGCATATGGTTTCTCCTGATACTTTATCCTAATATTCTGTGTATCCTTTTAGCTGTATTAATGTGGACCACAAAGACAATATGCAAGGAAACCTTATTTACAGTACGTTATTGTGATATAGGTTGAAAAAAATGTATTTGCGGTCTTCTTTTCTGGAGAAAGGGCAAAAAATAAAATTCTCAAAATATGTGATGCTTTTGGAGCAAATCGTTATGCTTTTAGTGAGGACCTGAACAAGCAATCTCGAATGATCACTGAGGTATTTATTTATTTATTTATTTATATTCTTCAGGCATGGTTTTGTTGTCACTCCTGAGTATTATTTTCTTTTCTCTCTCTAGTCTTTGTGATACTATATTGCTGTGTTACTGTATTGCTTATTTGATCCTGTTTATGCAGACTGTATTGTATGCTCATATTTGATCTCTCAGCATTCTAATTATGCTGCTTATGGAAGAGTTACATTACTCATGTACTTAGAACGTGACCTATGTTGCTCGGACTTATGTAGTTGTGTACGCTTGTCCGAATCGTAAATTAGGGAATTATCCAACCTGTTTGGTAATTGCACGTCCAAATCTCCTATTTCCTTCTTACTTTCCTCCCAAGTCCCAAATCCCAATAGCAAATTTCCTTCTATTATCCATCTCTCGAGAGAAAGAACCTTTAGAAGGTAGATTGTACTGTGCGGCTTTGACTTCTCAAATCCTCCAGAGGTCATGGAGAAGTGTGAATTGTATCCGCTTTTTTTCATTTATTTTTTTACAGTGTCCGACCCATATCTCGTGTCGATCATGGTACTTTTTCTGAAATGTTGATTCCGAGCATGACGGATGTATCAAGGATTATATATGACATTTGCATGTTGCCTGTGAATATATACTCGACTAGAATTTAATAATTAAGAAGTTGCCTTGGACCGGAGATCTAAGAAACCTAGTGGGCTGACATTATAGTGGTGAAGTTTTTGGTGGTTCATATTATCCTTCATCTTGATTAGGGTATGAGTGAGGGATTTACGTGACAGCAGATCAGCAGCATTAAGAGTAAGCTATTGAGTATGAATTCACTTGACAATTTATTTCTTCTACTTCAGGTCTCTGGAAGGCTATCCGAGCTAAAGATTACTATAGATGCTGGGCTTGTTCACCGTGGAAACTTACTACAGAATATTGGAGAACAATATGAACAGTGGAACTTCTTGGTGTGTTACTTATTATGTAATCAATGATTTTATAATTTCCCTTTTATTTCCATTTTTGTCACGTAATCAGCATCGGTAACTAAGTTGTGGGTGATCAGTTATTTTTACCAAGCTCAATTGCCCTTTGTGTGCTCACGTGTTTTTCTTTTGATTTATGAAAATAGAGTACATTCATTATTTCATTTCGATTTATGTGTATCTTGATGCGTGTTGTTAAAGGTGAGGAAGGAAAAGTCTATCTATCATACCCTGAATATGCTCAGCATTGACGTCACAAAGAAATGCCTTGTGGCAGAAGGGTGGAGTCCTGTTTTCGCAACAAAACAGGTAATCTTTGTGTACCAATATATTTTGATATCATAGTTTTTGTTTTTAAAATCCTTTTCCCCCAAGTTCAGTCTTGTCAGAATTTGGACATTTCATAATGGGAGAGGTTTTCTTTATTGCAGGTTCAGGATGCATTGCATAGGGCAACACGTGATTCCAATTCACAGGTTAATTCCATTTTCCAAGTCTTGCGTACGCGTGAGATGCCACCAACCTATTTTAGAACAAACAAATTCACATCATCTTTCCAAGAGATAGTCGACGCTTATGGGTGAGTTTTTAGATGAATGAAACTAATCCTAGGTGTTATAAACTGTTGAAGTAAACTCTCTTTAAAAGATTGAATAAGACGGTCTGCATTAGAATACACGGGGTAGAATGGCTATGAGTAAATACATGAATAGTGGTCCTTCTATTTCCTTCACTTATTGCCTTTGATTCTCGTAAATTATCTGATGCTCTAAAAGTTTTTTAATCAAACAAACAAAGATCATAATACACATTTTCTTACATCTTACAAGAGGAAACGCAACCTTTGTTTCATCCTTCCATTTTTTGCACCTCGGCGTGATTTTGCCTCATATGAGTGATAACTATGCATGCGTCAGTTTGGATTTGTATAACTTCAAATACTTGTAATTAATACCCAATCATGTTTCAGTTGGTAATGCCTTTCTTCTAAAATTATGGAGTTTGTAACTTTGTAATTAAATCTATT
Organism: Euphrasia confusa; assembly: GCA_954870475.1. Taxonomy (NCBI): domain Eukaryota; kingdom Viridiplantae; phylum Streptophyta; class Magnoliopsida; order Lamiales; family Orobanchaceae; genus Euphrasia; species Euphrasia confusa. Next base: position 46,607,328 of record OX940949.1, on the reverse strand, counting down.
TTGATTCCATTTAATTGTCGTCATGCAGAGTTGCCAAGTATCAGGAAGCAAACCCAGGAGTATTTACTATTGTCACATTCCCGTTTCTTTTCGCTGTTATGTTTGGGGACTGGGGACATGGCATATGCCTTCTACTCGCTACATCATATTTTATTTTTAGGGAGAAAAAGCTCTCTAGTCAGGTAATTTTCGAGTTTTTTACTAGTTTATTAGCACTGTAAATATTCTACTTATCTGTTAACTCATTCTCTTGTGATTTGGTGTTCTGCTGATTGTAACAATTCACTATCCTTAAGGTTAAGTTTACTATTCTTCTTTTACTCTAGTAAACTTCTTTTGGCAATATATAAATTATATTTAGCCTTTCAAAGCCGGGATTCATCAATAAACATCTTATATTTTCCAGTTATAAATTACACAACTTTCATCCTTCAAAAGACCCCCTTCAAATGTTACTCAAGTCACCTATTCACTAGGTTCAAGAATTAGGGAATTGCACAACAGATTGAACTAAGGTTTTCTATTCACCCAACAAGCCCCCATCCCTATAAAGCATTCGCCATTCAAACAACCTCCGTCAATTGACAATTTAGGTTTTGTGTTCTCAATAGAGTTAAAAAAGACATATCATTACCACATAAATGGGAAAATAACACATTAATTTTTTTGTATAAACACTTATTTATGGAAACCCAATAATGAAAAAAGCAAGAGGTGGAAGAATACTTTGGTAATGTGCTTGTAAGAAGGCTTTGATACATCTGCATTTACAAAAACAACAATCATGACCTCACTTCCATAAGTAAGATCTAACAACTGGGAGAAAAAGGAATACAAACTAAGAAATAAACCTGGTACTCTGGATGTAACTCCGGGTGTATAAATTTGGAGAACCTTGTGGAAATAAGCCGATTCACTACTTGCATTTTTGTGTCTTGTTTGTTCCTAAAGTTTGGTCTTCTTGACTGGTATATGATTAAATTACTCCCTAAACTGCAGAAACTTGGTGACATCATGGAAATGACTTTTGGAGGGCGCTATGTAATTATGTTGATGTCGCTATTCTCAATTTACACTGGTTTGGTCTATAATGAGTTTTTCTCCGTGCCTTTTGAATTATTTGCCCCTTCAGCATATGTATGCCGTGATCCAGATTGCAGGTATACCTGATTTACCTCAACTCTTATATTGTTTGTTGCATGCCCATTCTTGTATTTTGAACTCTTCCACTGCATAGGGATTCTACTACTGTGGGCTTGATAAAGTCACATGACACTTACCCATTCGGGGTGGATCCTGCATGGCATGGCTCACGCAGTGAGCTGCCATTCCTAAATTCACTGAAGATGAAAATGTCAATTCTACTTGGAGTTTCCCAGATGAACCTGGGAATAATGTTGAGCTATTTTAATGCCCAGTTCTTCAAGAATAGCATAAATACATGGTAAGTATTTCCTTATAGCTTTCGCTGATTACTGTTGTACTGATAAATTTAAATGATTTGCACCTGGAAATACTCTTCCATTTATCTATTTTTATTCCAAACGTTTTGGAACGATGCAATATCTCATGTTTCATTTTCTTATCTACTTATGTTCCTATTTATGCTATTCCAGGTTCCAATTTATTCCCCAGATGATATTTTTGAACTCCCTATTCGGCTATCTTTCTGTCCTTATTATCATTAAATGGTGCACTGGGTCCAAAGCTGATTTATATCATGTCATGATCTACATGTTTCTGAGTCCTACCGACGAGCTTGGTGAAAATGAGCTTTTCCCTGGTCAGAAGATGGCTCAGGTTGAGTATATATATAATGAGTTGGAGATATATTGTCTTATGTTTTTATTCAGTTAATATTATTTCTGATGCATTTATAACTTTTCATCTTTCCAAGCATTCCAATTTAATTTAGTCTCACTTGGTTTGTGTGTACAGCTTGTGTTATTATTGTTGGCCCTTGTCTCTGTCCCATGGATGTTGCTTCCAAAGCCTTTCCTTCTGAAGAGGCAACACAATGTATGCATTTTTAATATGCAATGCAATTCGGCAAATTATAAGGATAAATTACAAAATAAACCTCGAGTAAAAAAAGCTTCAGTTATCTTTCAAACTTACAAATACCCCTTGACATATGTTTCCCTTTGAAAAAATGCCTTCTCTAGAGGGGGTATGTGTTTTGGAAAAATTCAAGGAGGTGTTTGTACCACTTTAAAAGATGTGGATTTGTTTTCTAAGTAGGTTAACCTTAAGTTAGTTTTTGTTATTAACCCTATTTTATACATGTGGTATATTTTGTTTACATCATTTTGCCACCCTTTTAGTTGAGGCACCAAGGGGATTCCTATGCACCCCTTGCAGATACAGAAGAGTCGTTGTCATCAGGAGCAAATCATAATTCCCATGGGCACGAGGAGTTTGAATTCAGTGAAGTCTTTGTACATCAGCTCATACACACAATAGAATTTGTGCTTGGGGCAGTTTCAAATACAGCTTCTTATCTTCGTTTATGGGCTCTCAGGTATATGCTCCTTCAAAATTTAAATCATGTTAGGGAGTACATCAAACCTATTTTGATATGCGTTTCCATTCATAAATATTTCTTTTCACTAATATATTTTCCTAGAGTTGCTAATTTTATTTTTCCTCTAGCTGAAAGTTTATCAATACAATATATTTAGAAGAAGCTAGTATTTTATTCTTCCTTCTCTATGGTCATTTCTCATTTTGATGTTTTTCAGCCTTGCCCACTCTGAGTTGTCAACCGTGTTCTATGAGAAAGTTCTTCTTCTTGCATGGGGGTAAGTTTGTTGTATCTTTTCTCTGAATTATATTCACTTACCTGGGTGCAGTTTTTGATTTTTTTTACAGCAAGAAAGAAGCAACACATGATTGATTGTGTCTCCTTGCAGGTATAACAATGTAATTATCCTCATTATTGGCATCATCGTCTTCATTTTTGCAACTGTTGGAGTACTGTTGGTGATGGAGACTCTGAGTGCCTTCTTGCACGCTTTAAGGCTTCATTGGGTCGAGTTCCAAAACAAGTTTTACGAGGGAGACGGATACAAGTTTTATCCATTCTCATTTGCTTTACTTGATCACGAGGAGGAATGATACTCTACTACGCTGACTAAGTAATAGGTAAAATAAAGATTTGGTTGTTTAGTTTAGCACGAACGTAGATGTTTCTCGTCATTCTTTCGTCTGGACGCCATTCGTACGTAGAGAAGGCAGCCTTATATACGTCTGCCCTCATTCTTCTCACTAGCACATTTTGTCTTTTTTATCATGTCAGTAATAAAGTAGGCCCTTATTATTTTAGTAATAAAGTAGCTATAGCTTGTGTAATTTATCCCCTAATTTTCATATTTTTCTATTTATGTAACTTATTATTTAAATTCCATTTATAATGTTTCTAAAAAAATTCAAGTCTATTGATCTAATGGGGATCTTATTAGTAACATGAGGAAGTCCAACCCCTTATTAACTCAAATTTTAACTTGTTTTAAAAAAAAAATGTAAAATGTAGAATGAATTTTCAATTTTACAAGCTCTTACAATCAATGATTTGTTAAAAGTAAAAAAAAAATGTATAATGATTATATATAGAATGTAGAATAAATTAGTAAAAAATAAAAATTATTTAATATAAAATGTGGAATGAAGCACCATTTTACATTTTTATAATTTATATTTAATCAATTATATTTTAAAATAAAAAAATATAATGTTTAACGATGATATATAAATTGCAAAATGATGTAATGCTTACAATTTTGAGTTTGGTATTAAGGTATCAATAAAATTTTAAAGTAAAAATCAATCAAATTTTGAGTTTGGTATTAAGGTATCAATAAAATTTTAAAGTAAAAATCAATCAAGTAAAAATCAATCAAATCTTGAGTTTGGTATTAAGGTATCAATAAAATTTTAAAGTAAAAATCAATCAATAATGATGTAATATAAAATGTAGAATAATTTTTTAGTTTTATTTTTTATGCTTTTGAGTTTAATATTTAAGATATAGTGATTATTCATTACAAAAATACTTTAGTAAAAAAACTAATATATAATGATAGTATAATATAAAATTGAGAATTACCTAATAAATGGAGTGATTTTTGAATTTTAATATTTTCAATTTTTGGTTTAGTATGTAAAATTTAATCATTATTCATTTTGAAGATTTTGTAAATACACTAATGAACTCAGAGTTTATATTTAAAAGTTATTGTACAATATTGTAAAGACCTTTTATATAAAAAAACACAAAAGTTTACATAATAACAATCAAGTTTGTTAATTTATTTCTCATACAATTTGATCAAACCACATCTTACTTTTTTCATTTTTATATTATCCCAACAACAAAACAAAGTACGCATATATATAGTTAATAGGTGTGGAGCATTTTTATACTCCATACTTTTTCAATTACTAATTTGAAATATTTATTATTGTTGGTGTTGGGCTAACTACAACTTATTTTGATTAGAACTAATTTATATAGTGAATTAATAATAAATATGAAAGAAATAAAATAAGAAACTCAATTACATTTTTACGCTGATCTCAACAAGAATGAGAAATAAATAAACTTAAAAAAGAATAGAGTGCGAATAGTGTAAAAAGAATAGAGTTCTTGAGAAGTTAACTGTTGGAATTGCTAGTGTGTATAACAAGAAGGAGAAATAAATAAACTTAAAATTAATTGTTGGAATTGCGCGAATGCTTAGTTTAACAAAAATAAATCTAGTTTTATCTTGTCATAAGTGCGGAGCAACATTAAACCATAAATTAGAAAGATTTTTATTTTTTAATTTGCACAATAATCTTTGCAAGTGAGACGTAAATTAAGCAAAATTAGTAATTTTGAGTATAAATTTAGGAGTTGCTAAATTGTTTCAGCAAAAATTGTGTTCATTTCTTTTTTGTTTCAAATATTTTAATTACGATTAGTATCTTTGTATTCACAAATGTTATTCAATAGGAAACTTTATTCAATGTTATTTCTTCTCAAGAATTTTGAAAAAAATAATAATAATAATATTATAAATTAAAGTAAAAAGGTAAAATCATTGTTTAACTAATTTTTTTTTTCTTTTGAGTTTAGTTTTAAATAATTTGGTCCATGTTTATTCAGTTTATTATTATTATTATTATTATTATTATTATTATTATTATTATTATTAGATGTGTAAACTTGAATATTATTATTAACATGAATTTTTTTTATGCACAATAATAAAATAAAATAATTTTAATGTCAATATGTATAAAATGTTTGTTATAAAAAGTCCGTCATATAGTTGGAATCGAGAAAACAATTAAGTTAATTCTTATATAGAATTTTACAAAATAAAAATAATTTTTTTGTATAAAAAAATAATATAAATATAAAAATAACATAAATGTATACTCCCTCTTGTTTTTTTTATAAGACTTCTTAAGCTTTAACACAACTATTAAGAAATTATTTAATTTCAATTAATATTTATTGAAAAAAAAGAAATGATAAAAACAATGAAATTTGATTGGTGAAGACAAGAAAACATGGCATGAAAATTTTAAAAAGTTATGAATTAATGTTATTATATCATTTAATAAAGCTAAAAAGACTAATAAAATGAAAATAATTAAAACCTCAAACGTCTTATAAAAAAAAGAGGAAGGAGTATTATCTATCTTTAAGTTCACTTAACCAACTTAATAATTTTGACTAAGAAAATTTGATCATATATATATATATATATATATATATATATATATATATATATATATAAATTGTGTTTAACATATATATTGGAACTATAAATTTTGACCATATATTATATATTATTGATTTTCATAAATATTTTAAATTATTTTAAATATTTTTATTGATTTTGATAAATAAAATTTATTAATAAATATTTCATTTTTATCCAAAATATAAATTTTATAGGTCTCTTACAATTTTTTTATTTTATAATTTTTATTTATTATTTATATTTAAATAAAAATAATAGTAATAGTATAAAATAAGAAAGTGAATAATAATAATAATAATAATAATAATAATAATAATAATAATAATAATAATAATAATAAATGTTAAAAAAATTGCATAATTTTTTATTGAAAAAAATTAAATAATTAATATTTATATAATTCATGATTAAATAAAAATATTATAAAAAATAAATTTAAAATAGAAATAAATACTTAACAAATCAAGTTAACTATTTCAAAATTCTTGATTTTAATTAGTTTTTATATAAAAATGAATAATTTTTAACGTAAAAAATTTAAAATTTAACTATTTCAAAATTATTAATTTTAATTAATTTTTATATAAAATATAGAATGATTTTTAACGGTAGAAATTATATAAATTTTAACTATTTCAAAATTCTTAATTTTAATTAATTTTTATATAAAATAAGAAAAATTACAAAATTTAAATATTTCAAATTTTTTAATTTTAATTGATTTTTATATAAAATAAGAATAATGCGGAGTAAAGTATTTAAAATTTAATTATTTCAAATTTTTTAATTTTAATTAATTTTTATATAAAATTCATAATAATTTTTAATGATTTTTTAAAATTAATAATAGTAAAAAATAATAATATACATTATATTTTATTTACAATAATTAATTAATTATTAAAAATAATATAAAATTTGCCCACTAATTCATTCCTACCGGGTAGAAGTATGATTGTATGTAGAGTTTAGATTTAGTATATGCTACACCGGTGGAGTACACCATGCATTTAATAGTCGTAAATTTATTATTATTTTATACAAGTACACACATAATCACACACATCGACGTGTATGGTGTATGCATCTACGGTTAATATGACACAAGAGTATTACACCGGGTGTAGCATCTAATAGACCATAGAGTTTATACTGTATTGAAAAACATGATTTCAAAAAGTTAGAAATTATATAAATTTTAACTATTTCAAAATTCTTAATTTCAATTAATTTTTATATAAAATAAAAAAAAATTACAAAATTTAAATATTTCAAATTTTTTAATTTTAATTAATTTTTATATAAAATAAGAATAATGCGGAGTAAAGTATTTAAAATTTAATTATTTCAAATTTTTTATATAAAATTCATGATAATTCTTAATGATAAAAATTTAAAAACAAAATTAATTTTTTAAAATTTATATTAGTAAAAAATAATAATATAATAATAATATACATTATATTTTATTTACAATAAATAATTAATTATTAAAAATAATATAAAATTTGTCCACTAATTCATTCCTACCTGGTAGAAGTATTACTGTATGTAGAGTTTATACTGTATTGAAAAACTTGATTTCAAAATAAATACAAAATTTAAATAATCGCATAATCTACTTCCTTATGTTTTAGTTTCTTATCATTTTATTGTACTCCTGTCTTAATTTTCACACTCTTTATCTTTACAAATAACTTTAGCTATATTCATAATTAATTCAATTTTTGCATCTACATTTGTACTTGATCTCCAATAAACAATACCATCTTGTACAATTGAGATATATATAACATATCATACCAATTTGTTTCTTCTAAATTATACTTATCTTTTGTTCAATTAGTAACATAATATTTTCAACAATTTTTTCATATTATAATTTAACATTTATATAATTATTATTATTTATTGCCGCATTATTATTTTAATGATCTTAGTAATTTTAATTGTAATTTTAAGTAATATCAAAAAAATTAACTAACAATTTGAGTAATTATGAAATCTAAATCATATTTTTTTGTTTTTATCTAAAAAAAATTAAAATCAGAAATTATATAATTATTTTTTTTTTTGTTTTTTTTTTGGTAAATGTCAATTTCATATAAAAGAAAAAATAAAGAGTACAAAACAGCGCGTAGCCCTACCGCAAGAATAAGCTAACATGCTAGCTCTCCAAACAATCAATATAATACAAAATGATCTACTACCAAGCAATATGCCACACCATATTCAGCACGAGTCTGAAGAGAGTCATGAAGTCGTAATGAGATGATCCTCTCCCGGATAATGAAAACAGCATGAGCAGCAACCATCCCAGGACACCGAACAAGCCTCCTAAATACAAAAAATATTAAAATTTTAACATTTTGAAATCGTTTTCAATATTTTAAAATTTTTACATATTGAACTTAATTTCAAATTTATTCATTTCAAATTATTGTTATTATTATTATTTTAATCTATTAAGTTCAGTTCAATTAAAAATTTTAATCTATTAACTTCGGTTCAATTAAAATATATTAAGTTGAGTCAGTCAATTTGGGTCTAAAATAACAAAAGAAGAAAACGAAACGATCAATATTACATTCGTAACGTCCAATTCCAAACGAACGACGAATTCGTATATCGATTGGCTTACTCGTCTCGTTGGCGTTCCAGAGGCTCCGATGACATGATCGAGGGTCAATCAAAGCCGAACAGCAGAATCTACGACCCAGCGTAAACGTACGTACATTTTTTAAGATTCAGATTTCTCTTATGTATGTCCAAATATCATTGAGAATTAATGATCCTAAAATTATTCAATAGAGTTCATGTGAACTATTAATTCAAATGTAATTACAAAACAAAACAAAAATTAATGAATCTAAATCCATAAGAACACTATGTACTACACTTGTAAAATTGTTTCGACAAACTCCACGTCTTGTGCTTCCTCCACCCATCAAGAGTGAAGAACTCGATCGGGGTTCCATTTCTTTATTTTGGGGTTGTGCGATCCCCGAGGAGACTATTGCAGTTCTATCTATGTACCTGTGGAGATTATGGAGTCTTTTAAGTAGGTTTTATATAACCTTAATTAGCTTTGAAAAACTGACAAACATATCCATACAGGGATTTTCTTTGGTTCGTCCTCCAGAACGAGAAATCAAAGGTTCTCCAAGCACAAAAGATTAATAGTATAATCGTTTTTGCTTCTTTGAAGTGTTGAAGATGACAATTCCATAAAAAAATGGCCAAGAAACTAGAGCAAAGAACAAAAGACAAAGACATACCGGATGATCTATATAGTGTCGTATAAACCGGATGTTTTGCACTGGGATTCTTTTGGAAGAAACTAGTCATATATAATTCTAGCCCGTGATAGGATTAACATGGAACAAAGTGTAATCGATGATTTATTTTTTCAATGTAAGTTTGTAAGTGGATGAAAATGGATGATGATAGAGCTGCTTGGCTTTACCGACATCAGCTCGTTTACGCGCTCACTGAGTAAGCAACTTTAGTCAAAAAAATTACACCTTCTGGTTTCGTAGAAACTGTGGGTTGTCAACATAGCTCATAAGCGTTATTTCCATACAAGTACATGTAATAATTTCCTGAGTATTTCCCAACTCAAGATGGCACATAAGAAAACACACAGGTAAGTGAAAACTTTAACAAAAAAAATTAATGTGTTACTAGACCATAAAGCAAAACAAATAAGGTTTAATCAACATCTTCAAGCAAATCAAAGTATTTCCTTTGTCCACAGTAAGTGGTTCTAATATTAAATGTTCAAAGTTGCAGAGTAAGCAATTAAAATAGCAAGTTCACGACATCCTCGCTTGAATATTTTATTAAAAGAATGCAATTAGCCCCCAATGATTGTAGTACTAGTAACCATAATCGCTCTAAGAAACCATTTTTCCAAATTCGTCGATTAGTAAAACAGAAAACAGTGCTTTTTATTGTAAGAAAAATATTACAAACAACAATATACGTCTTTCTTTTCATCTTTCTACAACAATATTACAGTTCATCATGAATTCATAGTTGAATTGTACTCCATTAAGACAACGCATAGCTTAAAAATAACTCCCGGTCAAACGGAATAGCTTTCGTATTGACTCCACAGAAACCATAGCTACATCAGATTAATAATCGTATCTGGCAACATTAACCCATTCAAACTCTCCCTAATTGTTAGATTCGCAATATCTATATTAAGTCAACCGTGAATCAGAACCAAAAAAAACAAAAAAAAAAAGAGCCTGGCGGCAAGAAATAATCGTAATTGAAATAAAAAAATCAATCATAAAGAAAATATATGCAAACAAAGAATAAATTACGTACGCATCAGATCCATCGACGGACGGCATCCGTTCCCCTGCTCTCCCATTTTCCACCGTCGAATTCAGTCACCTGGTTCTCTCTCTATATCAATTATCGACAAGGAGAAAAGCCTTCTTCCAAATTTATGCGTCGGTACGAGCGAGATTTGTAAAAGGAATTGTAAATAAGATAAAGAGAAAGTTGAATTCCAACAAATACCAGTAGTATTTTTAAAAATGGCCTCCTTTCAATTATTCATTTTTTTTTTTTAAATAAAAAGTTATTAAAAATAAAATTTAATTCAATAATAAATAAATAATACTGAAAGTGCAAATTTAGAATTCTAATATAAAGATGCTTCTAAAAGAATGCTCAAAAATGCCAACAAATACCAGTAGTATTTTTAAAAATGGCCTCCCCTCAATTTTTCATTTTTTTTATTAAAAATAAAATTTAATTCAATAATAAAATACTAAAGTGCAGAATTAGAATTTTGAAATACAGATGCTTCTAAAAGAATACTTTAAAATGCTTTGCTTCTAACCTGTTTTTATTTTTTATTTTTTATTTTTTGATTGTTTGGTCCATTGTTGTGTTCGTTGTGTACAAATGACTGAAATTCAGAGGGAGCTTGAGTAGACAGCTACGGTTAAAAGGGGGAGTCACCACCAACATATCTCACTATGATATGTCTTGATAATTCATAATCATTTTTGTATGTTTTATTAATATTTAATTAATAAAATTAGAATTTTTTAATGTGTGAAGTGAGTTTTTGCATTGGAGTGAATTACCAACTTTTTTTATTTGCTTATTTTGAGATTATGTGATAATAAATAGAGTCCACAAAAAAGTGGAAAATGAACTTTTAAATTGTAGAATTGAATAAAACTAATGATGATAGAATGACTTAAGGGCTTGTTTGGTTGTCTAAGACAAGTTATCTTAGAATAAAATAGATAATGTCTTTTTGTTACTGTTCATTCATGATAACTTATCACACCCACTTGGACCGATAAATTCTCTAAAGGGGAATAGTACTTATTAACGGGTCTGCTTATCTAATGCATGCCCACTAACTACAAACCAAAAAGCCTAAAGCTATAGATAACTTGGTTATCTTACTCTTATCTAGGCCACCAAACGCCTCCTAAAGGTGCGAGTGTGATCAAATTGCTTACCCATGATTGACATAAGCATTGTCACTCAAAGTAGATCTCATAGTATAAAAAAAAAAAAAAATCCAGACTTTAGCTCCTTAAGGACACTTCACACTTTGCCTATAAATTCAAGAGATTGATCATCAGAAAAATTAGAGAGTTTGAGATCATCTTTGAGAGAATGTTTTAGACAGTTCGCAAAAAATTTTAAAACTCTGTTTTTCCGTTCTTGTTTCTCAGTATCTCTCTTTCTACTGTGTTTTTGTATGTTTTGGTAACTAGAATTCATAGCTCATTGGCCTATATTTTTTAATGAGTTAGGATAGTAACCACTTAGAGCACTCCCAATGGGGGAGGCAATGGCAAAATTTGCCTCCCCACCTCTACTGTAGCAGCCCCAATGGAGGGCTCTAAAGCGGTGGCAAATGAAGATTGTGAACAGTGGGCAGTGGGCGGTAATTTACCTACCCACTGTTTATTGTGGCAAATTTTTTTATTTTTTTTTTCTTTTTTTAAAGTTATTTATTATATATTTGTTTTATTTTCATTTTTATTTTAATTTTGTTAATTTAAAAAGTAATGTGATATTTTATTTTTTTAATACACAATTTTATATTTATTATTATTTTAAAAAAAATAAAATTAAAATTTAATTTAGATAAATTCAAATTAAAAAAATACAAATACAAATTAAAATTTTACTATGATCAATATTTATTATTTAATTTTTAGTATTGCATTATATTTTTTTTATTTACATTATGGTGTAATGTAATTGTAATGTGTTATGTTATTGAATTTTCGTATTTTTTTTGTAATTTATATTTTTTTTATTAAAAAATATGACATTTTAATTTATTTAATTTCAAATTTATAATAGTACATATCATATTATAAATTTGATTATATACAAATGTAAATTAAATAAAATTATTGTGTGATAAAATTAGGAATATTCTTAAAGAATATTCTTTTTGAGTTAAAATATGAGTTTTATGGTTAGAGATGATTTTACTGTTTGTGGCAAATTTTGTGCCAAAATTTGAGAAAGTGTGATGTTTGCCTCCCCACCATTGGAAGTGCTCTTATGGTAGCATAGAAAAAAACCGCTTATTGGAGCACTTTCAAATATTATTATAAGTTAACCTATAAACTTAAACTAATTACAAATATATGTATGTTGTGCCAAGAAAAAATCATCACCGACACGTGTGCAAAGCTCGAGTGTCACGTCATCACCAGGAAGAGCAAGGAAGTCAAATCAATTATGAAGACGTGCCAATGTTGCACGAGACTTTTTAAAACATAATATGAATTTCAAATATAACAGTATAAATTTTATTATGCTAGTGAAAAACGATCCCACATGAAACTTTGCCAGAATTCGGTGAAGCCGATAATACTTATTGAAGTATATTGGTAGGAATACATCACACGCATGCAAAAGAGTCTTATGTGCACAAAGAACCCGGGTTCTATTAAGGACCGGGGATGCCGCTGCAGTGGGAGGTGATCGAGTTTCGCCTTCAAGTGGGAGATTGTTGGGATGTGGAGTCGAAATCGAGGAAGAAAAAGGACGAAATCGCCGAGCACGGAAACGACGGTCGCCGGAGGGGGTTCGGCGGTCGCGGGGCTCCGCCGGGGGGCGCGAAAAGAGTTTCGGCGGGCGCCGAAACCGGGAGAAACCAAGGGAAGCGGACTGCCAAGATTTGGCCATTTCGGCGGGCGCCGAAATGATTTTGGCGAGCGCCGTTTTCGCTCTAGCAGCGAGAATCAAATTTTTTGGTCAACTCTTTGTGGGTCAAACAATGCGGCTGGAGGAAAAGGAATGGGCCTAAGCCCATTAGCTAATGGAGTCGGTTGTTGCGGTTTGGAATTGGCTGAAGATTACTTTCAGCGTGAATAATTAATCACGAGATTAATTATTGATATGTTTTGATTTCGTGTCCTTTTTCGACGTGGACTTCTACCTTAATTGCTATTAGGGTTTTATATAGGTCTAGTCTATATAAAGAGTCTCCAACAATATTATTTGTATCATCGTGAAAAATCCTAGAGTCATAGAATAGTCGAGAGCGTGAGTTTATTGTGATACGTGTGCGTGCGTTTGTAAACTCCCCGGAGTCGTCTATTGAGTATTCTAGTGGAAATATATACAGCGGCGAGTGGACGTAGCCTATTTTGGGTGAACCACTATAAATCCTTGTCTCGTTTATTCTTTCGTTTAATTCTCGTCTTGTGTTATTCGTCTCTTGCAGCGACGCGATTAGGCGAAAATCCTAACAACTGGTATCAGGGCTTCAAGGAAGCGATTGAAGAGACGATGGGAGATCTTGCGAATTTCTCTGTGACGAAATTTGATGGGAAGAACTACAGGCACTGGAAGATGCAGATCTAGGATTACCTGTACGGGAGGAAGCTGTATCAACCATTGAGTCCGAAGCCGGAGAAGATGGAAGATGATAAATGGCTTGAGCTCGACAGACAGGTTTTGGGGATAATTCGGTTATCCCTGTCGATGAGGGTTGCGGATGATGTGGCCGATGAGAAGACCACTCAAGGCTTGATGCAGGCCCTTGCAAACAAGTATGAGAAGCCTACTGCCAACAACAAGATACACCTGATGAAGAGCATGTTCAACTTGAGGATGAAAGACGGGTTCGACGCTGCGGCTCATATTCATGAGATGAGCTCGAACCTTAAAAAGCTGAAGGCGGTCGGAATTGCATTCGACGACGAGGTGTGTGCTTTGATCTTGCTGGCGTCTTTGCCGGATAGCTGGGAGCCCATGAGGGCTGCGATTAGTAACTCCATGGGGAAGGAGAATCTCAAATTTTCTGATGTCAGAGATAGCGTCCTGGCCGAGGAGCTGAGAAAGAAGGATCTTCTGCCGGCAACGTCTGGTTCTGTCCTGAGTACTGAGAGCCGAGGACGAGGTCGAGGGAGCAACACTAATCATGGCAGCGGAGGCAAGAAAGTGGTTTGTTGGAATTGCAAGAAGGAGGGACATATCAAGCGGCATTGTAGGGAGCCTGCGAAGGCTCAAACCAATGCGGTGACTGACGAGGATGAAGGAGATGTCTTGCTAACATCTTCTGAGAATCCTAAAGACTCCTGGGTGTTGGATTCGGGAGCGTCGTTTCATACCACAACAAGACGTGATGGCATGAAGAGTTTCGTTGCTGGGAATCGTGGGAAAGTTCGCCTCGGGGATGGTCGAACTTTGAAGGTTGGTGGTATTGGAAACGTGACACTGAAGACGTCTCGTAGACAGACGTTGGAGCTTTCGAAGGTGAGGTATGTGCCAAAGCTGAAGAGAAATATGATCTCGGTCAGTCAGCTTGCGAGAGACGGCCATAAAGTGACCTTCGATGATAGGTCTTGGAAAGTGACGAAGGGTGCGATGGTGATTGCTCGTGGACAAAAGACGGGCACCCTTTACACTACGGCTGAAGGTCGTGTTGAAATTGGTGGAGCCGAAAACACCAATGCGCCTGAGCATTGCGAACTGGGTCGTGTGAGTGAGGATTCGGGGAAGTCTCGCATGGATCGGAGTTCGTTTCTCGAAGAGCAGAGCAGAGTTCGATTCTCGGTGATCGAGAGAGAGTCGAAGAGTGGAGAGCTGAGAAGTAACGTGGAAGATTTTCCGGTGAAAGAAGACCAACCGGATGAGATCTTGAAGACCAGTCACGAGCTTTCAAGTCGAGAAGATGGGGCAATGTTGGCTGGGAAATCAAGCAAGTGGGAGCTGGCAACGAGAAACGAGGCGACCTCGTTATTGTCACATGGTTCCTTGTCCGTGAAAAACAAGGAGATGCGTTCGGGTAAGCTCTCTTGCGTCTCTGCTGGAGGAAAGTTTATGAAAAAGTCGAAGTGCATGTTGATGAAGGCCTGGAAGAACCTGAGAAGTCGCGGTGTGTCGAAGTTGGTTGAAACTTCGACTGGGCGACGTTGGTAAGGACCGGGGATGCCGCTGCAGTGGGAGGTGATCGAGTTTCGCCTCCAAGTGGGAGATTGTTGGGATGTGGAGTCGAAATCGAGGAAGAAAAAGGACGAAATCGCCGAGCACGGAAACGGCGGTCGCCGGAGGGGGTTCGGCGGTCGCGGGGCTCCGCCGGCGGGCGCGAAAAGAGTTTCGGCGGGCGCCGAAACCGGGAGAAACCAAGGGAAGCGGACTGCCAAGATTTGGCCATTTCGGCGGGCGCCGAAATGATTTTGGCGAGCGCCGTTTTCGCTCTAGCAGCGAGAATCAAATTGTTTGGTCAACTCTTTGTGGGTCAAACAATGCGGCTGGAGGAAAAGGAATGGGCCTAAGCCCATTAGCTAATGGAGTCGGTTGTTGCGGTTTGGAATTGGCTGAAGATTACTTTCAGCGTGAATAATTAATCACGAGATTAATTATTGATATGTTTTGATTTCGTGTCCTTTTTCGACGTGGACTTCTACCTTAATTGCTATTAGGGTTTTATATAGGTCTAGTCTATATAAAGAGTCTCCAACAATGTTATTTGTATCATCGTGAAAAATCCTAGAGTCATAGAATAGTCGAGAGCGTGAGTTTATTGTGATACGTGTGCGTGCGTTTGTAAACTTCCCGAAGTCGTCTATTGAGTATTCTAGTGGAAATATCTGCAGCGGCGAGTGGACGTAGCCTATTTTGGGTGAACCATTATAAATCCTTGTCTCGTTTATTCTTTCGTTTAATTCTCGTCTTGTGTTATTCGTCTCTTGCAGCGACGCGATTAGGCGAAAATCCTAACATGAGTAACCGTCAACTAAGCCAATCTCGAATTCACCATCGGATGAGTCACCGTCGGATGAGAACATTCTATGCATGTCAAAAAATACGACTTCGCCATCCGCCAACAGAACTGAAACCATGAACCAATACTCAGAAGACTCCTCCGGATCAGTTTGCTTCACACTCATATGAAAGTTACCTATCTAATGAGCACAAAGAATAACTCAAATTATTATTATTATTAATAATAATAATAATAATACTATATTTATATTTATACAAACCTTGATTAATAGATCATTGTATTCCTCAGAGTCTTTGGAATATTTATCGGCTAACACATTCTTCAAAACCTGCGATAATATATTCCATTGAAAATGATAAAAACCATGGATTCAACGACTAAAAGGCACAATAAAATTATAGTGAATAAGAAAGTTATCAGAGCATCTAATTGTTTATATTTCAAAATTTACATATAAGAGATTAAGATAATACCTCCACATCACCAGGGCCGTGAGCCCAATACTCAAAACCTTGAATAACAGCACATTTTGTCAAGTCGACTCTCTCTGGTATCTGAGTGCTTCTTTGAGCATAGCGGATATAAATCTCAGATCCAAGGATTCGACATGAATCGAGCTTGGAGAAGAAGCAGGAACAGTAAAAACAAAAGGAGGGAAATATTATTAACTTTCACTCAAAAGGCCCAATTACAATAGTCCAGCTATTTAAAGGATTATGAAATACATTAAACCCAATAAATAGCTAAAAGTGCTAAAAGGAAAGAAGTGCAAAAATAATGTAAATGCGACTTTATGAACCAGCTTCTCCACAAGCTTGAATATTCGAATTTGGCTCCAAAATGAACTGCACTCTCAATACACCCCCTCAAGCTGGACAGTGAATGTTCTTAAAGTCCAGCTTGCACAATATCTCCTTCAAGGCTGTAACACCCAATGGCTTGGTTAGCAAATCTGCCAGCTGCAGGCTGTTACTAACATGTAATGGTTTAATGAGACCTTCAACAAACTTCTCTCTAACAGTGTGGCAATCTATTTCAATATGTTTAGTCCTCTCATGAAACATAGGATTAGAAGTGATATGAATAGCAGCTTCATTATCACAGTATAATGGCACTGCCCTGTTTTGCTCAATCCCAAGTTCAGAAAGGATTCCCTTAGTCCACACAACTTCACAGCAAGCATGGGCCATAGCTCTGTATTCAGCTTCAGTAGATGACCTTGAAATTGTGTGTTGCTTCTTTGACTTCCAAGAAACAAGAGATGAACCAAGTAGCATACAAAATCCAGTTACTGACCTTCTAGTATCTGGACAACCTCCCCAGTCTGCATCAGAGTACACACTAAGTTGCAGTGAGCTTTTGTGTGAGAAAAACAAACCATACCCCAGTGTTCCTTTGACATATCTCATGATCTTTTCTGCAGCCTTCAAGTGAACATCTGTAGGAGCTTGTAAAAATTGACTCAACTTGTGTACAGAAAATGTGATGTCAACCCTTGTTATGCAAAGATACAATAACCTCCCAATCATCCTTCTGTACACAGTTATGTCTAGCAAGAGATTTCCATCACTGATACTCAATTGTTTAACAGCATCCATAGGTACAGAAGATGGTTTGCAACCAGTAAGACCAGCATCAGTGATAAGGTCAAGGGCATACTTCCTTTGACACAAAAAGATACCAGTTGGATTTTTGGCAATCTCTATTCCCAGAAAGTATTTTGGAAATCCTAAGTCCTTGTGCTTGAAATATTTTCCAAGAAAGAGTTTGAAAGCAGTTACAGTCTCAGCACAATTAGAAGCAAGCAATATATCATCAACATATATCACCAATCCAAGGAAAACACTGCCTTCTTTTTTATAAAAGAATGAATGATCATAGGCAGATTGAGTGAGGCCAAACAGAGCAAGTGTATTGGAAAAGGTAATGTACCACTGCCTTGAAGCTTGTTTAAGTCCATAGATAGATTTGAGTAGCCTGCAGACTGAACCTTGAGGATATTCCACCCCCTGATTGAGCAAGCCAAGAGGCAGAGCCATATAGATCTCCTCAGTTAGAGTGCCATATAGGAATGCATTGTTTATATCCAAGTGGCATAAAAACCAGTCATGAGCAGAGGCAGCAGCAAGTAGCAATTTGACACTGGTAAGCTTGGCAACAGGAGAAAATGTATCCAAGAAGTCCAAACCAGCTTGTTGTGTGTAACCCTTAGCAACAAGCCTAGCTTTATACCTTTCCACAGATCCATCAGCAAGGCATTTGACCTTATATATCCATTTACAACCAATGGGATGTTTTCCAGGGGGTAGGGTAGTAACAGTCCAAGTGTGATTTTGTTCTAATGCCAAAAGTTCTTCCTTCATGGCAGATTGCCATTGAGGATAAAGGATAGCTTGGGAATAAGTGTGAGGTTCAGGAATGAGAGTAATGGCAGCAATGAAGGCTGAATAAGGTGAGGAAAGTTGAGTTGTGGAGAGGACAGAACTCAGGGGATAATGACATGAGGTGGTGGAAACTGTGTTACAAATGTAATCTTGTAGGTAGGCTGGCTTTTTGGTAACTCTGCCATGAGTGGATGGTGGAGTTGAAACACTTTGGGGAGAAGGGTTAGTAGGCTGTATGGAAGAGGGTGAAACATTGGGTGTAGAAGCAGGAAAATCCTGGGATGGTAAATGAGAAAATGGAAAAACAGTTTCATGGAAGAAAACATTTCTTGAAATGAAAGTGGTATTGGACTCCAAATCAAGTAATTTGTAACCTTTATAACCTGGAGGGTAGCCAAGGAAAACACATTTGGAAGCCCTAGGAGAGAACTTGGTTCTGTTTCTATCCAAGGTGGAAGCAAAACATAGGCAACCAAACACTTTCAAGTGTGAGTATGAGGGATGTTTATGAAAAAGCAGGAAGAAAGGGGACTGATGATTAGGTAATACAGAAGAAGGAATTCTATTTATAAGATAAGAGGCAGTTAAGATGCAATCCCCCCAGTGCTCCAAGGGTAAATGAGATTGGAAAAGTAGGCTCCTGGCAACATTGAGCAGATGTTGGTGTTTTCTCTCCACTCTAGCATTCTGTTGTGGAGAAGCTACACAGGAATGTTGCACAACTGTTCCATATTGAGAAAACAGGTGTGGGAGAGAGAATTCACTACCATTATCACATCTGATGGTTTTTATGGTGGTGGAGAATTGAGTTTTAACAGTTTGGAAAAACTGTGTTAAAACAGATTGTACATCTGATTTTTGTGTTAACAGGAAGGTCCAAACAAACCTGCTAAAGTCATCCACAATAGTTAAAAAATATTTGTAACCATCAACAGTGGGAACTCCATAAGGACCCCACACATCACAATGTATGAGATCAAACATATTCTCAGATTGAGAAGATGAAATGGGGTAATGTGGTTTTTTCTGTTTAGCAAGAGGGCAAACTTCACATATAAACTGTTTATTGCAAGAACTATGAATAAGATCAGACAATTGAGAGAGCTTAACAGATGATAGGTGACCAAGTCTAGAATTCCAAATGTCAGCAGAAACAACAGATCCAATCAAAGAAACTGAGTTACAAGAAGAACCTGAAGTCTCCAAAATATAAAGATTACCAATTCTCTTACCCATCCCAATCTGAAGTCCCTTGGAAGTTTCCTGAAGAATGCAGGAATCATGTGTGAATATCACAGTACAGTGAGAGGTCAAGGTAAGAGCACTAATGGATAACAGGTTATATGTAAAGGATGGCACAAAAAGGACAGAATGAAGAACAATATGTTCTGAGATGTAAACTGATCCAATTTTGGTAACTTCAACTCTAGTACCATTAGGTAGATTAACAAATGTATTATTAACCATATGACTCTCAAGGAAGATAGAATCATCATAGCACACATGATGTGTAGCACCTGTGTCCATCAGCCACTGACAAGATGAATAAGAGACTGAGCCAGAGAAAAAGGATAAGGAAATAGTACCACTGAAGTTTCCTGGAGCACCTTGCTGTAAAGCAGTGGAAGAAACATGAGCTGTGGAGCCAATAGATGATCCTGAAGATGAAGGAGATGCAGGACTCCCAACAGACATCTGATTTTGAAGGAAGGAGATCAACTGCATACACTGATCATGAGAAAGTGTGGAGGTTGAACCAGGCACATTTGTGGACTGTTGCATATTTGAAGGTGTAGAAGAAGACTCAGAATTCTCTCCAACAACTGAATTACCCTGAGCTGAAGTAGGTGGTCCACCTTCTCCCCTACCTCTGCCTCTACCATAACCAGCAGGGTAACCATGTAAACCATAACACCTATCCACAGTGTGACCTGTTTTTCCACAATGAGTACAATGGAACCTCTCTCTTCCTCTGTTGTAACTGGCAGCATTAGCTAATGCACTAGGTTGTTCACTATAATTCTGAGTAAAAGATTGCTGTAAGCCACCATTAATGTTCCTTTGTCTCTCCTCTTGCAGAACCATAGAGAAGATTTTAAAAACAGGGGGAAAAGGTACTAATGCCATGATATTAGACCTCAGCTGTGTATAAGATGGATTAAGCCCTAGCAGAAATTGAACAGCATATTCCTGTTGTTGATAAGCTATCCACCTTTTACCACTATCACAATGACAAGTATTACAGCTGCACCAGGTAAGAGGTTGTAAATGCTTGAATTCATCCCATACAGATCTTAATTTAGTATAATAAGCATTCACATCTAAGCTTCCTTGAGTCAGATTCATGAACTGTTGTTTCAACTGATAAAACCTAGCTATGCTATGTTCAGAAAACCTATCTCTCAGATCTTCCCAAATAGCAGCAGCATCATCCAAATACAAAAGACTAGAATGAATTTCAGGGCTTACAGAGTGACGCAACCAAGATACCACCATACTGTTGCATCGAATCCAAGCTGAATATAGCAAATCATGAGAATCTGGCATCGGCAGTGACCCGTCAATGAACATGACTTTGTTCTTCGCAAGAAGGGCTGTAGTCATAGATCTGCTCCATCCGTTGTAATTAGCACCAGTGAGCTGCGGAGTCGCCAACACCGCACCTGGATTATCACTTGGATGAAGGTAATAAGGGCTGGAGTGTTCATCCATGAAATTGTTCTGCACTCCCTCACGAACGTTCGTTGCACCTCGCACCATTTTTAGAATAAAATAAAATCAGACAAAAATAAGATATCGTAGCGGAACGATTTAGCTCTGATACCATATAAAATCTCAGATCCAAGGATTCGACATGAATCGAGCTTGGAGAAGAAGCAGGAACAGTAAAAACAAAAGGAGGGAAATATTATTAACTTTCACTCAAAAGGCCCAATTACAATAGTCCAGCTATTTAAAGGATTATGAAATACATTAAATCCAATAAATAGCTAAAAGTGCTAAAATGAAAGAAGTGCAAAAATAATGTAAATGCGACTTTATGAACCAGCTTCTCCACAAGCTTGAATATTCGAATTTGGCTACAAAATGAACTGCACTCTCAATAGCGGATGATTTGAATCGGCCTAACCACATCTGTATCGCTCCAGTACCCATACAAAATACTCAAAGCTCCACTTCAAAATAAAATGAATTAAAATAATGACAATTAGTATTTTTTTTTATGCTGACATAATAAAGAAATGTGTATTTCAATGAAGAAAAATTCGCAAGGTCACAAATAAATATTAAATCGACTGTGTTTTTATTAATTAAAATTTTAGCATCATGCAATGCTAAAAGAATCTAATTCCAGATTCAAAATGTAACCATGTGTTTCACCACCACCATTTTTCTTTCCATATTTTCTTCCTCGGAAACCCAAAGCTCTTGTATGGGCCGTATTTTCGGCAATTTATTAGTTGGGCTTGAGTCCAAGATGTACCTATTTAAATTATGGTAATTTTGGAAAATGGTAATAATAATTAATGTTTGTTTATAATTAAATAATTTAGTTTTTCTTAATTATAAATTATGATTTAAATAAATACTAATATATATACAGTCATATCGTTGGGACAGAGGAAAATATTACTATAGAGAGTTATTCTTGTAAAGAGTTTTACAAAATAAAAATAATTTTTTCCATAGAAAATAATATAAATATAAAAATAATATACATACAATATTATCTATTTTTAAATTCACAAAATCAATTTAATAGTTTTAAATAATAAAATTTGACCATATATGTGTAAAAATTGTGTTTAACATATAAATTGAATAAAATATTAATAAATTTAAGAACTATAAACTTTGATCATATAATATATTTTATTGATTTTGATAAATATTTCAAGCTATTTTAAACATGTTATTGATTTTAATAAATAAAGATATTATTAATAAATATTTTTATTATATATTAATCATTTATTCTTATATAGAGGTATTGTTGGGATATGTCCTTCGATCTTACGTGTGCAATCGATAAAGTCATAAGGTCGTCTATGGATGTTAAATGATTATTCGATAATATTAAATTGTTGGGAACAATATAATATTGATCAATTAAATCATACCTACAGGGTCACACATGGACTCGAAGATAATGTACGATGCTTGATATATATTGATTTAGAATCAATATTTACGTGGATTTAATATACATGCATGGGATGCATGGCTTGCATGGATGCATGTCACATAGTGTGACATGGCATGCCACACAAGCAAGTGGGACCACATACAATGCATTGTGGCATGTGTATGTGGCATGACCTTTCACCTCCTTTGTAACCCCTTTTGTGTGTTAAATGGTGCATCTTTATGCACATTATGAAGGAGGTTACAAGGAGGTGTAATGGTGTGCATAATGAAGTGATTATATAGATGAAAATCTGATTTTCATCACAGACAATATTCAGCCACGAAATTCCACACAAATAGAGAGAAAATAGGTGATCTTGGAGATCCATTCTCAAGCAAGCAAAGGTGTTCATTATCCGGGTTCGTGTGCAACACGTAGAGGCCGGGCCATTTGTGCGGCTTCCACATCCGGACGATCTAAAGGAGTGACGAGGTCATTCACAAGGAGAGCTTCGAGAGACTGATCCATTTGAGGTGGTTCAATCGACTCAACACCACCTCAACGACATCAACGAATCACTTCGTCACAAAAGTAAGTAATCGTTGAACCTTATATATATATATATATATATATATATATATATATATATATATATATATATATATATATATATATATTGGATGTGTATATATATATATATATTTATATGTGTTCTTATACACATTAAGTGTGCACTAAGATCATGGCATAGTAGATCTATTGCTTTACACGCTTCCGCACACACGGTATATCGATTGGATCGGTATACCGGTACCTTCAATTGGTATCAGAGCCTAGGGCTCGTGCACACTTTTGTGTTGGACACAAGAATTTTAATGAACATAATTGGATTATTTGTTTGATTGTGATTATGTGATTAGATGTAAGGCCGGCCACCGTTAGTGGTCGGGTGAATGAAATTGTCGTTTTTTACGTACGATTGGCCATAGTTTTGGAGGGCTGCGTCCCTTGGAATCATTTGTAATAGATAGGTTTTCTATTTCAAATTGTATTGTTCAAACTTGTAAGCGATGGACTTGGTCCATGGTTCGATGGTGGATCTCGGCTCTCCGGCGAAAACGAGAAGAAACGAAGCAAAACGAAGCGAAACGGGCGAAAACCGGGCTGCTGGAGCAAAACGGCGGGCGCCGTTTGTGCTCCGGCGGGCGCCGAATGGATTCGGCGGGCGCCGTTTTGGAAACGGCGACCGCCGAAAGGCTGTTTTTTGGTCAGCCTGTTTTGTACCCTTTTGGCGGGCGCCGTTTTGGAAACGGCGACCGCCAGTGGTGTTCGGCGACCGCCGTTTGTGAAACGGCGGGCGCCGTTCGTGGTTTTTGGGGTATGGACTAAGGTTGACCTAAATCGGCGGGCGCGGAACTGCAACGGCGGGCGCGGGCCAGTCCAGAAGATGTTCAAGGCCTATTTTGTTGCTTTTAATCTTTTCGTTTGAGAGTTGTGAGGTTCTAGGGCCCTTTCGATTACGTATTTAATTGCTTTGCTAGTTATAGGATGTTTTATGTTATAAATGTTCAACTTACATATAAACACCTATGCATGCAAGTTCCCAAAATAATGAGTATAATGTCTTGTCCAAAAACATCACACTCATGAAGCCCTTGATCATAAGTTGGTAGGTCCGCCTCAGCGGGGTACTACTTGTTATCTTGGGATAAGTGGGAGTAAGGGTTAGACCCTTACACGTGAGTTTGGTTTTCTCATCGATAGATCCACTGCAGGCGTGGCTATCGAGACATGAGATGAGAATGGGACTCTCATCGACCGAGAGTGACATTAGATGTCATTGACATGGGATGTCTACCTATCTTAGACTTCTTAAGTGCGGACTCAGTCGGCTTAAGAATTTGCAAGATGAGGGTCTTGGGATTTTTTTGTTCAAGGGAACAAAGATATTAGATATCGATTGAACAAAATGAAATAAATAAGTAGCTTGTTAGACAACCTTATTTGTTTACCGCTTTGTAAGTGAATGTTTACATACTTTATTTATCTTTCTTTTGTAGTTTATCATGTTAATTTCAACTCGATTCAAGTTTGGTTCAATTCTTGATTATGAAAAATTGAACAACATAAATTTTCTTGATTCACAACGTAATTTGAGGATGGTCCTCAAATACGAAGACAATGAAAATGTGTTAGATAACCACATCCTAAGATATCATTGAACAACTCAATAGCATGTTCGGGGAATATGCTAAGATTGAGCGGTTCGGTATGACCAGGGTCATCGCTTCAGCTAGGCTGGAAAAATGGAAATCTATGGAATCACATGTACAACAAATGATTGGATTATTTGTTTCAAGTGACCGCCTAGATTTTTCCTATGATGATTATTTGGCAACCGATTTCATACTTCAATCTCATTATGGTTATAATGCCTTTAGGCTAAATTTTCCATATGAATGGTTTGAAGAAATCGCTTCGTGAGCTCCACGGGATGCTCAAGTATGTTGAGCCGGCGATAGAAAAGGACCCTAAGAGGGAAATTCTTATGATATGGGATAGGGTAGTCAAAAGAGCATGGGCAAGAAGGCTACTAGGGTTCCTAGGGAATCTCAATGCGTCTACTGCAAAAGTGTTGGACACTACTTGCAAACATATAAAAGTTCATATTTTATTCAATTTCAAAACAAATGCCTAATTTGTCTTTCATTTGATGGATTATAAGGTTATGATTATTTTCACCTCGGGGAGTGATTTAATCCAAAACACTTAAGTTCATCAATGACACAAATTAGAGACTTTCGAGCCATTGGATGACGTGAATCGATTGTCTGGTTGGCTCCCTCATATTTTATGAGAGATAGGGCTTCAATTGCATGATAATATCGCTGGTTAGAAAACTTCGATTTTTCACTTACGATTTATCACGTTTTGACATTGAGATAATTTTGAATGGGAAATTTGAATGAAACTCAATTATTGGGAATAATTGAATTTGCCCAAAGTTCAATGAAGATGTGAAGAACGGGGTTGCTTCATCTTCAGGTATTAATGTTATAGACATTAAACTTCACAAATTCTACTTCTTGGGTATTGGATGCCAAATGTGGTTCTCACATTTTTATGTGGAGGAACTACATAGAAGTATAAGTTTGGTGAATAGAGATGTCGATCTACGGGCAAGAAATGGAGCGAAGGTCGCTGCATTAGACGTATGATCATATGATGTTGTTTTGCCTTAGGGCCTTGTTTTAGTATTATAACTATGTAATTTCGTACCTTCAATAAACAATGAATATTGGTTCAGTATTAGATACTGATGGATTAGTTTTTTTACTATTAAATAGTTTAGTAACTATTTTAATTGTGAATTATTCTTTGTTTTGGTACGATTATTATATTGTTTATGTATACTTTAAACTTGACAAATCATATATATCATTAAGACCAAAGGCCAAATCGAATAAGTATCGATGAGACATAACTGAAACATTGTTGATTAGATCAAATCAAAATCTAAACATGTAACGAAGCTTCTTTTAGAAGGAATTTTAGAATCATTTGACTTGGAGTCATTTGATACATGTGAATGATGTGTGATTGAAAAGATAACAATGTCATGTTTCTTGGAGAAAGGAGAACATGTGAGTAATTAGGGATGATCCATACTGATGTATGTGGAACCTATTAGTTCACAAGCACATGAAGGTTATGTTTCGGAAAAGAGAAAACAAACTATATTAGATATAGTTCGACCATTCGATGAGAGGTCTAAATGAACTACTGGTCTCTTTTGGGAACACACAATTCTAGACTTCAACTTATACACTGAATAGGACGCTGTCAAAAGTTGTTGATAAGACACCATACTAGGTATGGAAAGGGAGGGTCCCTAAATTGTTTTCATCAAGATTTGAGGTTCTAAAAGCTTCTCTGACGAGATTTATCTCTATAGAGCTTGAACTCAAATGGGATAAAAGTTTCTTTATGGTATGTCCATAAGAAACTCGAGGGTACTACTTCTACGATCTATTTGAGAACAATATTTTGTTGCTCGAGATAGTGATTTTCTTGAATAGAGTTATCTTTCCTAGAAATTCAGTGGGAGCTCGGTTGTCTTGAATGAGGTTCAAGTGAAACAACCAATGATGAATACTCAAGACTGGGTTGAGAGTATTCTTATGGTTTTGGAAGCCATACCAGCCCTCATAGGTCCGAAAGGCATAAATCTATCTCTATTATTCAAATACTTAGATATTGTGACCAATGAGAGATATGAATTCATGCTTTTGGAAAGCGGTGAACCTTCGACCTAATTCCAAGCTATGACGAGTCCAGCTACTGAAAATTGGCATGGTGCCATGAAATCTGAGATGATATCAATATCTGATAATCAAGTTTGGAACTTGATATATTTGCATCACGGGGTTAAACCCAATGAATGCTAATAGATCTTTAAGATCTAAACAGACAGATGGAAAACCTAGGGTTTTCAAAGCAAGGTTGATGGTAAAAGTTTTATTCACGAGGTGGATTATGGAAAAACTTTCACCTATTGCTTTGATTAAATCATTCAGATCATCTTAGCTATTGCTACTTATCTTGATAATGAGGTATGGTAATATTGGATGTTAAAACTAACTTCTTGAATTGGATTCTAGAAGAGAATGTGTTTTGACACAGCCAAAGAGTTTTATCGATCCTAATAAGGTTGAGAAATTATGCAATCTTATAATTCCATTTATGGAATAAAGCAAAGCATATCGGAGTAGCAGTCTTCAGTTCAATGAATCCATACTGGGTTTTGGATTTCAGAGGAACTCGGAAGAGTCTTGTTTTACAAGAAGATCAGTGGGAGTTACGTTGTATTAATTGTGTTGTATATCGATGACATACTCCTTATTGGAAACAATGTTTCTATGCTTAATTCTATTAAAGAATGGCTTGGGAATTGTTTTTCAATGAAGGGTCTTGGAGAAGCACAGTACATATTGGGCATCAAGATCTGTCGGAACAGATCGAAAATGATGTTTGGACTTAGTCAAGTGACCTATATTGATAAGGTACTTGATAAGTTCAGAATGAAAGACGCCAAAAAGGGTCTCATTCCAATGAGTCATGGCACATCTCTTAGCAAGATGCAAGGCCCTACGGGACTTGATGAGCAAAAGAGGATGGAAAACATTCCTTATGCTTCGGCAATAGGGTCTATAATGTACGCCATGATATGTACACGACCGGACGTATCGTATGCTTTGAGCATGACGAGTCAGTTTCAAGGAAATCCAGGTGAGGCGCGTTAGACTGCGACCAAGAATATTCTTATGTACCTTAGATGGACAAAAGAATATTTTGTTGTCTTTGGAAGACAAAAAGAGTTGATATTAACAAGTTGTTTGAATGCTAACTTCAAAACAGACTAAGATAATTTCCGATTTTAATCTTGTTATATCTTTTGTCTGGTTAGAGGTGATATTTGCTGGAATAGTTCCATGCAATGCAATATAGCTGATTAAACTACAGAAGCTGAGCACAGTATTGCATTGGATGTAGTAATGTTGGCAGTTAGGATTTGAAAGTTCTTGAATGAACTAGATGGCGTAACTAGCTCAGCCCATCCGATAGTTCTCTATTTATAGTAGAGTTATCGCGCAAGCCTATGAGCTAGGAAGCACCACAAGTCTAAAACTGGTGCTCAGGAAGTTCCACATTATTTGGGAGATAGTTTTGTGGAGACATCGAGATAATAAAGTTGCAACTTTTGGTAAGGTTGCAAACCCGCTTTCTAAACCTCTCCAGCAGTTTAAGCTTGAGGCTTTCACGACTGCAATAGATATCAGACATCTTAGAGATGGGTTGTGATTTCTATTACTGTATTAGATACTTTTGGAGATTTGGTAAACATTCACTCATATGTATAATACATAATTCTTCATATAAATATGGTTTAATTTATATGAATTGTCCAAATGATTAAGTTATATCAATTGGGTTATGAGGTCGACTTACCGCATAATGAAGTCCCAATGGTTGAACTGATATACTTGAATCATATAGTTGTTCCTAGTTCGTATAATCGAGTACGGACAAACCGATAATACAATGAACTAGATTGTAATGTGTACTATAGCGCCGCTTCATGGGCTAGTGATGTGGGACATCAAGTACAATTACATAGATATTAGCTGGGAGCTAATGATCGAACAGACCCGACTGGAATAGTATTTAAGATTTCGAGTCATAATACTATTTCATTGACTGTCGAGCAATTTCCTCTGACCTGAGTAGTCCAAAGTGATTCTATTGTGAAATGGTGTACTTTGATACAAGTAAACGCTTTTCGTAAAAGGAGGTTATAAAACTTGTTATTGGGTATATCAGGAAGCAAGTGAGAGAGCTTGGATTGACAAAATGGGATTGTCCTCCATTTTATAATGGGATACATGTCTTACCGGCCACTTGGAGAGTCGAGACTGTGGAAAATACGTGTCCACGTCCAGATTCGTATCATAGTGATAAATCTGGTTTTACAGTCTGTCTCAAAGCCCAAGAAAGGTTTGAACCGATTGAGGATGACTCAAGTCTTGCCTCAAGTTCAAACTTAGACATAAAGTGACAACAGGAAGTTGGCAGCACACTGGCTCTGAAGGCCAAGTGGGAGATTGTTGGGATATGTCCTTCGATCCTACGTGTGCAATCGATAAAGTCATAAGGTCGTCTATGGATGTTAAATGATTATTCGATAATATTAAATTGTTGGGAACAATATAATATTGATCAATTAAATCATACCTACAGGGTCACACATGGACTCGAAGATAATGTACGATGCTTGATATATATTGATTTAGAATCAATATTTACGTGGATTTAATATACATGCATGGGATGCATGGCTTGCATGGATGCATGTCACATAGTGTGACATGGCATGCCACACAAGCAAGTGGGACCACATACAATGCATTGTGGCATGTGTATGTGGCATGACCTTTCACCTCCTTTGTAACCCCTTTTGTGTGTTAAATGGTGCATCTTTATGCACATTATGAAGGAGGTTACAAGGAGGTGTAATGGTGTGCATAATGAAGTGATTATATAGATGAAAATCTGATTTTCATCACAGACAATATTCAGCCACGAAATTCCACACAAATAGAGAGAAAAGAGGTGATCTTGGAGATCCATTCTCAAGCAAGCAAAGGTGTTCATTATCCGGGTTCGTGTGCAACACGTAGAGGCCGGGCCATTTGTGCGGCTTCCACATCCGGACGATCTAAAGGAGTGACGAGGTCATTCACAAGGAGAGCTTCGAGAGGCTGATCCATTTGAGGTGGTTCAATCGACTCAACACCACCTCAACGACATCAACGAATCACTTCGTCACAAAATTAAGTAATCGTTGAACCTTATATATATATATATATATATATATATATATATATATATATATTGGATGTGTATATATATATATATATATATATATGTTTATATGTGTTCTTATACACATTAAGTGTGCACTAAGATCATGGCATAGTAGATCTATTGCTTTACACGCTTCCGCACACACGGTATATCGATTGGATCGGTATACTGGTACCTTCAGGTATAAATCCTTAAGACGGGCCTAAAAAATGTATGACTTATGACAATGTGGAGTTTATTCTGTATGACTTATGACAATGTGGAGTTTATTCTGTATGACTTATGACAATGTGGAGTTTATTCTTAAATATAACTAGTCCCAAGTTGGAATTTGAATTTTTTATTACTATAGGAAATTTATTCCTATATAGGGTATTACTATATAAAGTTTCTAATATATATATATATATATATATATATATATATATATATATATATATATATATATATATATATATATATATATATATATATATATATATATATATATATATATATATACTTTCGAGATTATTCTTATTATTTAATTGAATTGTTTGATTAATTAGGTTGGGTTAATTAGAAAACTGAATCAATTACTTCGCAACAGAAACTCACCGCACGACCACCCGCAACAAGGCATCTTCTCCTTCTTCAATGGCTATATGCAGCCGTATTTTCCTTATTATCTACTTACGTATATTGTACCGATTTGATTTTATATTTTTTATATTTATAAACTCTTTAAATATAGTAATTAGATTAACTTGAAAAATTCAAATATACATAGTAATTATCACGTTGAATTAAATACACGTGCATCGCATAGTATGTCAAATACACGTTGAATTAAAGACAATTTTCGATTATGACTATTAATAAGAGTTAAGGTCAGTTGACAAATGTTTGAATATTTTTTAAGAAATCAGTAGTTACGCATGATCAAGTGTACGTTGCGTTGTCTATAGTAACCAACACGACGTGTTGAAGCTTATGCTTTGTGACCAACGTGGTCGTATTACGAATAGAACAAATGTAGTCTGTAAGTAATCCAGAATTTTGTAATATGAATGTAATTTTTTTGTATTGTACTTTTTTAATATAATCATTCACTTAATGTTTATTTTTCAATTATCAATATCTATATCTAACATAATTTATTTATGTTAAATATTAAATTTAAGCAGAAAGAGCACTACACTTCGAGAAACAAAAAGTTGAATTAAATACACTTAGGAAGACTCGTTCCTTTAACTCTTATAGAAATTTAATTTCACAATTATAATTATACAGAAAAAATTGTTGGTTTCATTAAAAAAAGCTCTTTCTCAATTTAGTTTTACACATGGCATTTTTCATTTTGATCTGGAATATAATAAAATTTGCATATCAATTAAATCGTTTTTAAAATTCTTAATTTTGTCATTTAAGTATTCAACCATTTTAACTAAGAATAATACTAAAAGTTTACGTTCCTCATGCATGATGTGGCATGACGAGGTTTTCTTTGTTTTTGTTTTTTCTCTTTCAAATTTGGCCTCCGAAATTCTAAAGTAATAATGGGTAACCGAATAAGTAGTACTTTTTGTTGGATTTTATGTGGTAGCAGCCGAGCCCAGTAGAGTCCTAGGTTCAGTTGACTTATATCAGCCCACTGCCCTTGCCCATTTAGATGTGCAGCCCAGCCCTTTTGTGTGGTTAATTGTTTTCTGAAACAATTAAATCCTTGACACGGTCCAGTAAAGTGTTGACTTACCTTGACCGTTGATCTTGGGGCTTCCCTGTTGTGGCTTGATCTTGTTCGTCGATCACTTATGATATATTGAACTCTTGCCAACGCATTGAATCACTTTACACCCTCCCTCAATGGCCTTACAGTCCCGAGCCGAACCATATACTGAATCTCTGTTTTATTTACTTAGATCTATATATATATATATAAATATCAAATATGTTATTTCTCTCCCTTGCATGTTACCCTCTGGTTTATCGTATCCCAACCTCAGTGGAGCGGACCGGATTTTTTAGATCTGTTGACTGCGGGACGTTGGGTGCTAGTGATATCCTTAGGATTGAGTACGAATTTGATTTTTGGGTCTCGTTGTTTGTTTTGCAGGTACCTCAAAGCGACGGCCACCGGCGTGCACAACCAACACTCTTAAATCTTAATTCTTACAAAGACTAAGTAGTTTGGAAACTTGTTTGATCCCTTTCCATCAATAATTTTGTCTATAAATAGATATATTGTATATATCATTTCTCAAAAAATACACCCATATATATATATTCACAATATTTCTCCGATTTGTATTTCGACATTGTTTACCGTGATTGTGGTTTTCGAGTTCGGTGAAGTAGCTGAAGGCTTTTACCTCCCGACTCTTGGGCCATCAAATAATCCGACAAACGTCCAATTAAACAACAACAAGGTAGTAATATTTACACCTCCATGTTTACTTTGCACACCTTACTTATTATTTTTTTTATTAATAATATAATAAAATGATTATATTACCCTTTTTATAAAACTTATAAAAAATAAATTATTCTTCCCATCATCGTCGTCTTCAACCTAATAAACACAATAATTTGATTTCTGAAAACGTCTACAATTCCCTGTGTCATTTTATCATACGGATCTAGGGAAAATTGTTTTACTATTTAATCCAAAAATATTGATTCTTTAGTATAAGAATTTTTTTTTTGTGCAAGTTTGTTTTCACAAAATATGCATAATTTTTTTTTTAATTTATTGTTCCTTTGTTTTCACTGTTTCTCTAATTAATTCGCAGATAATTAATTAATTTTTCTCGTGTATTGTTAATTTTCATTTTTTTTTTCTTTTGTTTTCAGGATAGTTATGTTTTAACTATAAACAAAAACAATCTTTGTTTCTTTTTCTTAAGATGAAAACTTCTCGCGGCCAAGCGACGGCGCGGCGAAGCTCCTGCAGTCAACGATCGTCAAGAATAATCACCTCTACGGGCCGGTATGGCCGGTGTGACGAAGATCAAGCAAACACCAACCTAGGAATAGTGATCGGCCTCTGCAATAGCGACAACTCAGCGCTCGCCTCCGACTCAACCTTCGCATAAAGTTGAGACGGGTTGAACATGGTTCATAGTTCTTTTTTTTGGGTTTTGGTATTTTTTGTTTGCAGATTTTATTTTATATTTAATTATTTATAAATTCTTAGAAAGGAGGGTATTAGTAACATTACGTAATATTAATAAAAAGAAAAAAATTTAG
The DNA here is from genome assembly GCA_954870475.1 of Euphrasia confusa. Taxonomy (NCBI): domain Eukaryota; kingdom Viridiplantae; phylum Streptophyta; class Magnoliopsida; order Lamiales; family Orobanchaceae; genus Euphrasia; species Euphrasia confusa. The sequence continues at coordinate 46,574,166 of OX940949.1, read as the reverse complement.
AAAGGACAAAGTAATGTTGGAGGTGTAAATATCATTACCCAAAACAATAATATATATGTTGGATCTTATATTTTTTTTTATGTTGGATCTCCTCACACTTTGTAAGGAAAAAAAAAACAATTCCATGTTCTAATTATGTTTAGTTTTAATTAATTAACTTGTAATATGTATATATATTGTTTAATGACAGCATTCATTTATAATTCCAATTCGCACGGTGTGTTCAATGTGGATGAAAGAGAATCACGATAGTTGCATAACCACGGGAAGACCTTTTGATCATAATCAAAATTACAAGCTCACCAATGTCAAAATATATTACTTCATTTGCAGTTTTCCGAATCAATGTGTATCTCGAATGAACAGATGGCAATCCATGTCGTCAAAAAATTTAAGCATTAGTCGTCGGGAATGTATGCACTTTGCTGGATGAACACTGTAAATTTGTAACCTTATCATACTATGAAATTAATAATGATAAATAAATATCTCTCGCCTTTTTACCGTTTATATATTCAACTGCAAATTAATTTGATCGAATCAATTTGATTGCATTTTCTTTCTTTTAATTTTTAATTGATTTTTTAAATGTTTTTTTTACATCTAAGTACCTTCATTAGTCATTATCTCATTGATTATGATTAATTGATCTTTTATTTATCATATAAATTGAGAAAAAAGAATAAAGTTAAATAAATAATAATAAATTAATAACATTAAATAAAGTTAAAGAAAGTAATATAAGTATTAATTAATTAAAAAGAATAGGAAAAAGGCATATTTTATGTGGTGTGTTGTTATTTCTATTACTAGCACAGTCTCGACTATTAATGCATTTGTTGATGGTTACGTAATTATGAAAAATGTGTTAATATGTTTTGACGTTTTGAAAAAGAACAAAATTATATTTTTTTTAATTAAAAAGTAATTTAGAGCCTGTTTGCTGAGCTTATAAGCTCCTTAAAACACCTTATAAGTTGTTTAAGAGCTTATAACCTCTTAAATTTTGTTTGGTAAACATTTAAAAAAAGTTCTTAAAAAACTTTAAAATAAGATGGTTTAACAGCTTATAAACTGTTAAAAATAAAGTAAAATGGAGGTAATTTTTTTTAAAGAGAGCTCTTGCAACTTAATAATAAAAGACTAAATTACCTTTAAAATTATTACTTTATATATATATACAAAAATTCCAAATTTATTATTTAGTTAATATAATTATTTTAAAATATTTTTTTTATATATAACAATTTATTTTTGGTAAATTTATTTATATAAGATCTTAAATTGCAAAACAAATTAACATCTTATAAGTTTATATATCTATTTTATCCCAACTGTTTAACAACTTATTTATCAACTCTTAAAATACTAAGCTCACCCAAACAACTCTTTTAAATCAAATCTAAAAAGTAAATAAATAAAATATGAACAAAATTTAATTTTATTTTAAAATTAAAAAAAAATACTCTTTTTATGTTTTAAGAGTCTCATATTAAGTTGAACCATTCAAAGTTCTTTTAGACTTAATTTCAGTTAATTTATGTTTAGTTCAATTGAGATCACTTCCGTTTGACTTAATTTTAGTTTATTTTTATTTAATTTAGTTCAATTCAGTTCAATTCAATTTTGATTATTAATACGAGGTACAATTAGCAAGAAGATCTCATACCGTCTATATAAATAAAACCACCCCACATCAAATCATAATCTAGGAGACTCAAACAAAAGACTTTAATCACCCTCCGATGAGTCACACTCGGATGAGTCACCCTCGGATTCATCCTCGGATGAGTCACCGTCGGTTGAGCACATTCTCTTCATGTCAAAAAATACGACTTCTCCATCCGCCAACAGAACTGAAACCATGAACCAATACTCAGAAGACTCCTCCAGAGCAGTTTGCTTCACACTCATCTGAAACTTACCGATCTGATGAGCACAAAGAACAACTCAAATTATTCATAATAATAATAATAATAATAATAATAATAATAATAATAATAATAATAATAATAATAATATATTTATATTTATACAAACCTTGTTTAATAGATCACTGTATTCCTTAGAGTCTTTGGAATATTTATCTGCCAACACATTCTTCAAAGCCTGCGATAATATATTTCATTGATTATGATAAAAATCATGGATTCGACGACTAAAAGAAACAATAAAAATATAAGGAATCAGAAAGTTATCAGTGCATCCAATTGTTTGTATTTCAAAATTTACATAAAAGAAATTAGGATAATACCTCCTCATCACCAGGGCCATGAGCCCAATACTCAAAATCTTGAATAACACATTTTGTCAAGTCAACTCCCTCGGGTATTCGAGTGCTTCTTTGAGCAGAGCGGACGATATAAATCGGCCTATTCACATCTGCATCGCTCCAGTACCCATACAAAATACTCAAAGCTCCCCTTCAAAATAAAATGAATTAAAATAATGACAGTTAGTACGCCCTCCATCCCTTCAAAGTTTGCTTAGAGATTTTGGCACAAAGATAAGAAAAAATTGTTTTTTATGAGTTAAATAATATAAAGCAAGTGTATAATGGATATGATAAGTAAGTAATATAATGAATAAGTTAAGTGAAAAAAATAATAGTATTAATGTAAATAAATGAGTATTAGAAAGATAAAGTTGTAAAATAATTTATGTGTGCAAATTTTAAGAAAAAAGAAAAAAAAGAAAATAGACAAAGTTTTAAGAGATTGAGAGAGTATTTTTTTATTAAAAATTAGTTTTACATCCACATGTTTTTTTATTAAAAATTTAGCATCATGCAAATTAAAAGAATCTAAATCCAGATTCAAAATGTCACCATGTGTTTCACCACCACATCTCGTGCCTTCGTGCTTAATAAAAGAGACAATATATTAAAAGACATTTCTTGTTGTAATAGAAACTAAACAAACCTCACTCTCTGATCAAGATCATTACTCCCGAGAATAGAGCACGTCAAAGGATCTTCGCGTATACGACTTATTCGTTGCACACATCGGAGGAGTTGTGCACCTCTTGAATACTTTTTAAAAACATTGACTAGGGATGTTGACTATAAAATTATAGGAAGAAAAAAAAAAGTTAATACTAATTGCCAACACATTTGCTGTAGTTCGCCGATAAATTAACAAGAAAGTACCTTTTTCAACGCCTTAATTAACACGATATTGATGGGTGGATTAAACCAAAATCGATAGAATGCATCCCTAAGCCTCTCATAATCCTTACTTAATGGAGAACCATTTTGAAGACACGTCAAAACTTGTTTACAACACACAACTGCGTCATCAATATGCGATAGCTGGTCGGCCAGTTCCTTGATGGATGCATCCTTAAATGGAATAAAGTGTAAAGTTTTTTGTGTTTTTTTCAATGAAAACATCTTAGCATATATACTTACTTGAAGGAGGTCTGCAATAACATGAAAAACTGGCATCCCACCTTCAAAATGTGTGGTACTGTCTCCCTGTAAAAGCATTTTTTACGCTAAATAAGTCTTCGAGGAAACAAGATTTCAGATTTGGCAACAATTTAAAGCATTGATCACTTATAAACATGCATAACTTTTGACGCTTACCTTCACCACACTAAGAAAAGCATCTTCATTGTCGCATTGTAATCCAAGAGAACGACGCCCCAATGCCAAAACCAATGGAGCAATCAAGTCTTCATTACTCGAATAGCCTATCAAAATACTCAAGGCATTCCTGGATTCGATTGAAAAGAACAAAATGATTTGAGAGGACACAAATCTCACAGGAAAAAAAAAGGTGCTGGAACGAAAGCACAACCATACATGAATATCATGAAATTCATAATGGAATGCAAATTTGCATGAAAAAAGACCGCAGTACACATTCATGCAGTCATAGATTTATTTATTTTTTTAATTTTTTTTTTTAATTAAACTCAAACAAACATTTCATTGATATATTTAATAAATCAATATATATTCCACAAAATTGATCACCAAACATATTAATCATTTTAGGAGAAAAAAAGAACCTGATCATACTAGCGTCGTCTGAATGATTAAATATGCTCTGAAATGAGGGGTCCTTCCTGATAATGCCATATAGGAACGAGCACAATCCCTCATTAGCATGAAGCATATATCTAAGCGGATTGCAAGGGTCATAACCCCACTGTTCATGGAAAAAAGATTATCTTTAAAGAAAATAAATCGTACGTTGGTTGAAGTTACAATAAAGGTAAACCAAAACCAACTTTACCTTTAGAAGCACTCGGGTAAAGGGCATGCTCCTCCATACATTGTTCACTTTATTGAAGTGGTTTAGAGCACAAATATCTAATTTGTCGATTGGAACATTGTCAAGCGACTGAAGAACATCTTCAAGAAATGTAACGGTGTCATTACATTTAGACACTTTATCAGCCAGATCAGTCATCCGTCGGGCCTGAGTTAAAAAGAGAAGAAAAAAAAAAAGTCAATGATAATAAAGTATTGAATATGTTCTCTAGTAGCCAAGAATAATATTCTCACAAGTATTGATATTATGTAGAATGTATACTGACTTGAGCATGCATAACTTTTACAATAAATAAAAGACAAGTATACTTCTTACATCGACAAGTTCGTCAAGCACAAATTGTTGTGTGCCGTCGTCTGGAGGGTCGTAGATCATCTAAAAACATATAGATACATTTACAGTGAGTGTTGGAGGGTTCATAATTTCCTGAATTTCGCTTATAAGATTTAAGAATTAATACATCGTCGTCTGAATAGAGTATTCCACTATCAGAATCAGAATCAGGGGAGGCTTCTCTCTTCTTTGACATTTTTCAAATTCCTGAAGATTAACAATTCAGAATTTAAACATTAATGAATTTCACATTGTATTTATTAATCTAAACAAACAATAAAAAAAGACGTTGGTAAATCTGAAAAAGAACATAATCACTAATATCAACAAAGACTTTTTTTTTCACAAATGAAAAAAACACCAATTTATATGAAGCAAGCAAACAACAACATTATATGAAGCAAGGAAACAACAACAAGAGGAGCAATTTCAGCCAACCCCAAAACTGAAATTAGAGTTCGATGTGATCTTGTTTTTCGAAAAATCACAATAAACAAAAAAAGAACAAGAAGCAGTACGAGAGAGGAGAGGAGCAATTTGAAAGAGATGTCGCACCGAAATATGCCCAGAAAAAAGCACAGTATAAAGTTAAGAAAATTTTCGAAGGGGTTAAAATAGGATTGTGGGAACTAAAATAGGAAAGTCTTCAAACTGAGAAAGTATTTTTCTTTTCGTATTTTTTTGCTCCTGGAAGCCCAAAGCTCTTGTATGGGCCTTATTCTCGGCAATTTATTAGTTGGGCTTGAGTCCAGGATGTACCTATTTAAATTAAATATTTTTGTGCTTAGCTTTTTTTTTATTTTTTTTATATTTTTTTACATGAATAAGCTAAATATAAACACAAAACACAAGATGATAAATACACAAAACACTTAAGAACTCCCACAAACAAGTGCAAACTGCAAAACAATTCCACAACATTTAAACTTTTGTTTGTCCTTGAGCAAAGTCAACGCTACCTAAAACACAAAACAATAAATGACATAATTTATAGATACAGGGATGAAAATGTGAAATTTTAGTGCCCTAAATACATGAACAAACACTGAGTTCCATAAACATTCAACACATATGATCATAAGAATGCAAATGTGAGTGTTGGGGCTTATGATCATAAGAATGCAAACACTGAGTTCCATAAACATTCAATACATATGATCATAAGAATGCAAATGTGAGTGTTAGGGCTTATGATCATAAGAATGCAAATGTGAGTTTATCTATTTTAATCGATATTTATTCTGTATAAATGTTAATTATAGTAATTTTTAATTTTCAATTAATAAATTTAGAATATGATCTTTTATTCGTCTTAGTTTAAGACTTCATTGGGTTGAGTTCCAAAACAAGTTTTAGCTATAATGATCATTAGAATACTATCAAAGAGATGTGTAGTAAATAGCATGGATATATAGTGCACAACTTATATCAATCTGTAACTCATTACCGTAGTTACTCGATGTGATTAATTAAGGCACATGACCGATAAAATTCAAGGAGAAAGAGTAATCCATAAAAGTGCCCATCAAGCAAGCAATTACGAAAAATAACCCGTCAGTAAAAAACGGGAGCAAATTGTTGATTGACCACACCTCTCTATTTACAAACATGAGGTGAGAGCTATTTCACTTCAGACTTGATATTCTAGTGTGAAGTACTGACAGCCGCAACGGTTGAGACCATCGAGTCCACTCCACAAATATTACGTCCCTGGCAGATTTTATAGTAACCCTCCTCTCCCCAGTTTTCTCCCCACGAGTTCTTGATAATCCAATATGACTTCTCCTTCATCCGGATGGGTGCGAAACCAGAAGCACCGTAACCAACCAACAACACACCGTGATCCAATCGCTTCGAGCATATGAAAGGGCACGAAACTCCCTTCATGTAGGTCTGCATGAAAACTGCATTGATAGCCACTGCAGCACAGAAAATGACATTATCGTCAGAAAACAAAATATTGGTCAATTTTTTAGTTCATTTAAATTGATGTGAATTCATCCCATATGAATCTCCTAAGGAATGTAACTCCTGTTAGTAAGTACATAGTAAATCAGGTCCACAATCAATGTGAACTTTGATTATTGGCAATAACAATTGATGATGATTGAGATTTAATGGAATATCCCAGTACCCCTAAATGAGCCTACTTCATATTAAGAACTTGATACTTTATCATCATGAGTGAAATATAAACTTCAGAAATTTATGAAACGAGAGATATATACCAGCCAGAGGGCCATTCTTGACAAGATTTGCAGCAATTTGATCTTCATCGAGGGATACAACACTGAAGTTGGCAACCTTTGCAGCAATCTTAGACTTGTCGAACTTGCAAGCTCCACGATCAGTGCCTGTGTACGGATAGTCTTTCTCTCTCATTAGTCCACCAGATTTAAGTGTGTACTCAAAAGCACTGTTCATCAGTCCACCATTGCAGCCCGAGTCGCACGAATCCTTTTCTTCCGGATCACACTGCAGAGAGGTAGTAACATAGTTAAGTTTATGTTGGCAGATACTATTATAAATGAAATATGAACGGACAATGACCTTATGCACATACTACAAAAGCACTAATGTAAGAAGCAATTAATCCAAATTTTCATGCTTTATCGATTACAAAGACAAATTACATGATAAGTCATACACGACATGACACAAAATATAAAAATTGTAGATATAGTTAAATTTGTCCTTATTGTAGATAAGACAGAAAACATTAAAACACAAAAAAATGAGGAATTCATCACCCTTATGAAATGACAAGTAAAATATGAAATAGACCCAGGATAAAAACAAGAAAACAAGTATAATGTCCCAAACAAACCTCGTGATCACAGTCGACAAGCTGTTGCTCGCTGAGGCTCACAAGTTCCCCTGTTGCCAGAAAGTTGGCACCTTCCAACGCCCCTGTTGTGCTAAAAGACCAACACGATCCACACGAACCCTAACAAATCAGTCACAAATCAAATTAAATATACGACTGATATATCCTCTTGATTATAAGTACATGGTCTATCAATTCAGAATGTTTTTATATAAAAACGAATAAACTAATCCAAAAACTCCCTCAAAATTAACACCAGAATTAGCTCCACTATAAAACAGAAATCGAAAAAATCAATCAAACCGAAACCTAATATTTCTATGAATACTTCGATTAGCTCCACTAAAATTGACAAATCAAAATCGAACATTGGAAAGGAAAAACGAAAACCAAAAACCTAATAATGCACACACCTGATTCTTCACCTCCGTAACAGCACCGCGATCTCTCCAATCGAAGTCGGTCGGTAGATCGTTCGTCGGCAGAATTTCCGCCTTATGAGCGTCGGAAGGTAGGCGGAGACGCCTGTTGAGGCCAAGGAACTGCTGTCGGAATTCGCGCGGGGTGAGATCGGAGAACTTTGTGACGCCGTGGACGGCGGAGGGGTCGAGCATCTGGTGCTTCTTCGCGCGGCGCAGGTTAGCCTTGAAGATCGAGAACCTGTAATCGTGCTCCTCCTGGGTAGCGTACGTCTTGCCGAAATTCCTCTTGAAGATCGTGAAGTGGTGGTGATCGTCGAGGGACTCGCCTTGGGCGTGATCCACCACTTGCCGGATCAAAGGATCGCTCCCCTCGGCGTTAACATCGTCGTCGGCGTAGGTGCACCTAAACGACGTCGTAGCGATGAGGAGCGAGAAGAGGAACAGTAAGGCAAAGCGTAAAGCCATGGCAAATAACTCGGTCTCGGGAGAGTATTTTTTATTTTTAAGTTTCCTCAGCTAATGTGATGGCGTGGGGATCTTTTATAGGAGTAGTTCTTTTCCAATAAGAGTGGCCACGTGGTGGATATTGATTGGTGCAAGGAAACCTTAGTGGTTGGTGCTTGCTTGTGATTTAGGAATACTTTCATCTAAGTCAACGTATATTTTCTTTTATGTTTATTTTGGATTTAGAACATTGCTTTTATTTTTTAACTTATTTCTCATGTTGAAAAGATGAGTATCCAATGTAAATAAATCCTTCTATATGTCCAATAATATTAATAACAATATCTTTCTTAAAAAAGAAATAATTTATTTTACATTTTTATTTTACTTAAAATATAATTTTAATTTTAAATTAATTAATTATAAGTAGGAGAGGCAAGAAAATTTACTTCACTCAATCGTTGAAACATTGTTTCACCTTATAATCGAACTTGTATCTCCTTGTCTCACCTGAAAACCGAACTTGTGTTACTAAGTGTTAGAATCACTTCATCTAAAAGATCAAACTGGTAGAGAAGTTGGAATTCTTTACATTTATATTTGTAAGTCGAATATATTCTTCAATACTCTCCATCACTTGTGGGCGGATTTCATCATCTTAGGAGAGGACCAACAAGTGGATAATTCACTCAGGTGGAGTCGCCACCGGCGGAAGTTGAACCTAGAATCTCGGGTGATCAAACGCCGAGAGAACGAGATCTTCAATCGCGGGTTATCTATGTAAGCCTCGGTAACCTTGCCCTTAACCTTGCCCTGTCAGTAGCAATTATTCCAATTTATCGATTTTACTTGGGATGATATTATATATATAGAAGCTCGATTTAAGTCGGATAAACTTAGGATGATATTGAGTAGTAGAGAACCTTGAGTGAGTTAGTGCCTTTGGTTTTCATAGCTCTCGTGATGCGACCCGAGTTCTGTTTCAAGCTAGAACGACGAAGAAGACGGTAGAACGGAGGTCGAGAGTATGCCGAGGACGCGCCGCGGAATTCGGTCGAGTTTCTGGCTTGGTGTCGGCCGACACCAAGACCTGTCGGCCGACAAAGTCGCTGCGAGCGACGCAAATCGTGCTGCAGCGACGTAGAGTCCAGTTTCGGGTGGTGTCGGCCGACACCTATATCATGTCGGACGACATCTTCACAGGCGGGTCAGCGACGGCGAAATTTAGGTTTTTACATGTTTTATTTGTTTTCTTTCCTTTTTCTTTATGGTTTTTGTTTGCCTATAAAAGGGTTTCATAAGACATTGTTTAGGACAACCAATTATTGATGAATAAACATTATTTTGTGATTTTTTATTAAATCTCTCTTGGGTTCGAATTCTACCCGATTATCCAAAGAATTCAACCGACGAATCAACGAAGCGATCCACCCTTCGTTCGTGTGTCTTCACCATCCCCGAATTGCTGCGACAACTACGCGTTGGGGTTTAGATCTTCGATCCTAAATCATTCCGTGAGTCGATCCAGAGGTTTTGGGACCTTCCGCCGGTATCTTTTCTTAATTTCTTCTTCGTTCATCTTCTATCCTTCGTATCCCAAACGAGGTTCGTATCATTTGGTATCAGAGCCCAGGTTAGGGTTCTTTGTTTTCTGAATACGTAGCCTCGTTTTTCTTTTTCGTTTCTTCTTATTCTTTTCTTCTTCTTCCTTGATTAAAAAAAAAAATTTTTTTTTTTATTTTTATTTTATTTTCAAAAATTACTGTACATGAACAGTAATTATTAAAAAAAAAAAATTGACATTGTTCTCGATTATTCTTTTCTTGCTAATTCATCGTTCGTTCAGCAATTTAAAGTCGTCCGTTCGTTTCCGTGGATTTGTTGGAGTTGACTTCGACCGTTAGATTGGGAGTTCGATTCTTGAGAGAGAAAAAGTGAGAGAAACCCGAGCGTTGAGTGACTTACCATATTGAGTGATACACGAGAGTGGTGAGGATTTCTCTATTTTGTTTCTAACACTTTTGCAGGATGATTGAGATGGATCGTATCCAAGCTAAGCTCATCTTGGAGACATTGCGAGCGGAGTTAGGAACGATGATTACGTCGGAGATAAAGGTGGTGCATAAGCGACTTACCGCCTTGGAGGAGAGGCCTCATCGAGATAATGCATGGTATCGAAATGGTGGCGGCGGATACCAAGGAGTTCAGAATGGCCATCATCGAGCCCGTGATCGAAGTCGGGAGTTTTCTGTTGAGAAGGATGAAGTTTCTGACATTGATGAGAGGAAGTCCCGAGCTGAGATCCAGAGTGAGAGCTGGAGCAACATTGAGCGTCTGTTAGAGGAATGGGTACAAGCGTCAATGAAGCCTGGGAAAGTAGAGACTGTGGATGAAGGCGAGAAGCCAGAACCGTTGGTTTTGGTGAAGTCCGAAGAAGAGTCGCCTTTGGTGGAGTCAGAGGAGGAGGTTTCGGAGGAGTCCGATAGTGAGGATCTAGTGGAGTCGGAGGACCTTCCTTACATGAGTGGATGCACGACGATGGTTCGTGCAATCGTGGAGCCGCCGTTGGAGTTACCCATGGTGAAGCACCTTGAGTCGAGTCTGAAGGTACCGGTATACCGATCCAATTGATATACCGTGTGTGCGGAAGCGTGTAAAGCAATAGATCTACTATGCCATGATCTTAGTGCACACTTAATGTGTATAAGAACACATATAAACATATATATATACACATCCAATATATATATATATAAGGTTCAACGATTACTTACTTATGGTGACGAAGTGATTCGTTGAGGTGGTGTTGAGTCGATTGAACCACCTCAAATGGATCAGCCTCTCGAAGCTCTCCTTGTGAATGACCTCGTCACTTCTCTTGTCTAGATCGCCCGGATGTTGAAGCCGCACAAATGGCCCAGCCTCTACGTGTTGCACACGAACCCGGATGATTACTTGCTTGCTTGATCGAGTTGATTCTCCAAGAACAACCTCTTTTCTCTCTTTCACTTGTGAATTTCGTGGGTGGTGATTAAGTGATTGTGAAAATCAGATTTTCACTACTTAATACCTTCATTTCCATCTCCATTACCCTCTTGTAACCCCCATAATGAATATGCACCATTATATCACATAATGGGTGGGTAATGGGGAGATGAAAGGTCAAGTACACATCACTATGCCACAATGGCATAAGATGTGGTCTCTCTTGCTTGTGTGGCATGCCATGTCACACTATGTGACATGCATCCATGCAAGCCATGCAATGCATCCCATGCATGCATATAAATTCACGTAAATATTGATTCTAAATCAATATAATTAACAAGCATCGTACATCATCTTTGAGTCCGTGTGTGACCTTGTAGGTATGATTTATTGATCAATATTATATTGTTCCCAACAATTTAATATTATCAAATAATCATTTAACATCCATAGACGACCTTATGACTTTATTGATTGCACACGTAGGATCGAAGGACATATCCCAACAATCTCCCACTTGGCCTTCAGAGCCAGTGTGCTGCCAACTTCCTTTTGTCACTTTATGTCTAAGTTTGAACTTGAGGCAAGACTCGAGTCATCCTCAATCGGTTCAAACCTTTCTTGGACTTTGAGACAGACTGTAAAACCAGATTTATCACTATGATAAGAATCTGGACGTGGCCACGTATTTTCCACAGTCTCGACTCTCCAAGTGGCCGGTAAGACATTTATCCCATTATAAAATGGAGGACAATCCCATCTTGTCAATCCAAGCTCTCCCACTTGCTTCCTGATATACCCAATAACAAGTTTTATAACCTCCTTTTACGAGAGGCGTTTACTTGTATCAAAGTACACCATTTCACAATGGAATCACTCTGGACTACTCAGGTCAGAGGAAATTGCTCGACAGTCAATGAAATATTATTATGACTCGAAATCTTAAATACTATTCCAGTCGGGTCTGTTCGATCATTAGCTCCCAGCTAATATCTATGTAATTGTACTCGATGTCCCACATCACTAGCCCATGAAGCGGCGCTATAGTACACATTACAATCTAGTTCTTTGTATTATCGGTTTGTCCGTACTCGATTATACGAACTAGGAACAAGCATATGATTCAAGTATATCAGTTCAACCATTGGGACTTCATTATGCGGTAAGTCGACCTCATAACCCAATCGATATTACTTAATCATTTGTACAATTCATATAAATTAAACCATATTTATATGAAGAAATATGTATTATACATATGAGTGAATGTCTACCAAATCTCCAAAAGTATCTAATACAGTAATAGAAATCACAACCCATCTCTAAGATGTCTGATCTCTATTGCAGTCGTGAAAGCCTCAAGCTTAAACTGCTGAAGAGGTTTAGAAAGCGGGTTTGCAACCTTACCAAAAGTTGCAACTTTATTATCTCGATGTCTCCACAAAACTATCTCCCAGATAATGTGGAACTTCCTGAGCACCAGTTTTAGACTTGTGGTGATTCCTAGCTCATTGGCTTGCGCGATAACTCTACTATAAATAGAGAACTATCGGATGGGCTGAGCTAGTTACGCCACCTAGTTCATTCAAGAACTTTCAAATCTTAACTGCCAACATTACAGCATCCAATGCAATACTGTGCTCAGCTTCTGTAGTTTAATCAGCTATATTGCATTGCATGGAACTATTCCAGCAAATTTCACCTCTAACTAGACAAAAGATATAACCAGATTAAAATCGGAAATTATCTTAGTCTGTTTTGAAGTTAGCATTCAAACAGCTTGTTAATATCAACTCTTTTTGTCTTCCAAAGACAACAAAATATTCTTTAGTCCATCTAAGGTACATAAGAATATTCCTGGTCGCAGTCTAACGCGCCTCACCTGGGTTTCCTTGAAACTGACACATCATGTTCAAAGCATACGATACGTCTGGTCATGTACATATCATGGCGTACATTATAGACCCTATTGCCGAAGCATAATGAATGTTTTCCATCCTCTTTTGCTCATCAATCCCTGTAGGGCCTTGAATCTTGCTAAGAGATGTGCCATGAGTAATTGGAATGAGACCCTTTTTGGCGTCTTTCATTCTGAACTTATCAAGCACCTTTTCAAAATAGGTCGCTTTACTAAGTCCAAACATCCTTTTCGATCTGTTCCGACAGATCTTGATGCCCAATATGTACTGTGCTTCTCCAAGATCCTTCATTGAAAAACAATTTCCAAGCCATTCTTTAATAGAATTAAGCATAGAAACATTGTTTCCAATAAGGAGTATGTCATACAACACAATGAATACAACATAACTCCCACTGACCTTCTTGTAAACACAAGAGTCTTCCATGTTCTTTTGAAATCCAAACTCTTGTATGGATTCATCGAACCGAAGATTCCAGCTCCGAGATGCTTGCTTTAATCCATAGATGGATCTATTAAGCTTGCATACTCTCTCAGCCTGATTATGATCGATAAAACCCTCTGGTTGTGTCATAAACACATCCTCTTCTAGAATCCTATTCAAGAAGGCGGTTTTAACATCCATTTTCCATATCTCATAATCATAATGAGCTACAATGGCTAAGAGAATCCGAATGGATTTAATCATAGCAACTGGTGAAAAAGTTTCATTATAATCCACCCCGTGAATTTGATTAACTCCTTTTGCCACCAACTTTGCATTGAAAACACTATGTTTTCCATTCATGTCTGTTTTATTTTGTAAATCCATTTGCATCCAATGGGCCTAGCCCATTTAGGCAAATCGACCAAGTTCCAAACTTGAGTTTCAGACATTGATTCCATTTTCGGATTTCATGGCACCCTGCCATTTCTCGGAATTTGGACTCGTCACAGCTTGGATATAGGTCGAAGGTTCATTACTTTCTAAAAGCATGACTTCATAGTTCTCGTTTGTCAGAATACCTAAGTATCTGTCAGGTTGAGTTCTAATCCTTCCGGACCTTCGAGGGTTAGGTGTGTTTTCCAAAACCACTGGAGCACTCTCGACTTGTTCTTGAGTGTCCATCTCAGTTTGATCTTCTTGAACCTCGTTCAATTCAACTGAGCTCCCACTTACTTTCTTGGAAAGATATTCCTTTTCAAGAAATACACCATCTCGAGCAACAAAGACTTTGTTCTCAGATTGGTTGTAAAAGTGGTACCCTCGTGTTTCTTTTGGATAACCCACAAAGAAACATTTATCCGATTTGGGTTCAAGCTTTGTAGAGATATTTCTCTTCACATAAATTTCACATCCCCAAACCTTGATATAAGACAAGTTAGGGACCTTCCCTTTCCATACCTCGTATGGTGTCTTATCAACAGCTTTTGACGGTGTCCTATTCAGTGTATAAGTTGAAGTCTAGAATTGTGTGTTCCCAAAAGAGACCAGTAGTTCATTTAGACCTCTCATCGAATGGTCGAACTATATCTAATATAGTTTGTTTTCTCTTTTCCGAAACATAACCTTCATGTGCTTGTGAACTGATAGGTTCCACATACATCAGTATGGATCATCCCTAATAAATCACTCACATGTTCTCCTTTCTCCAAGAAAGATGACATTGTTATCTTGTCCATCACACATCATCCACATGTATCAAATGATTCCAAGTCAAATGATTCTAGAATGCATTCTAAAAGAAGCTTCGTTACATATTTAGATGATGATTTGACCTAATCAACAATGTTATAGTTATGTCTCATTGAGACTTATTCGATTCGGCCTTTAGTGTTAATTTTATATATGATTTGTCAAGTTTAAAGTATACATAAACAATATAATAATCGTACCAAAACAAAGAATAATTCACAATTAAAATAGTTATCAAACTATTTAATAGTGAAAAACTAATCCATCAGTATCCAATACTGAACCAATATTCATTGTTTATTGAAGGTACGAAATTACATAGTTATAATACTAAAACAAGGCCCTAAGGCAAAACAACATCATATGATCATACGGCTAATGCAGCGACCTTCGCTCCATTTCTTGCCCGTAGATCAACATCTCTATTCACCAAACTTATACTTCTATGTAGTTCCTCCACATAAAAATGTGAGAACCACATTTGGCATCCAATACCCAAGAAGTAGAATTTGTGAAGTTTAATGTCTATATCATTAATACTTGAAGATGAAGCAATCCCGTTCTTCACATCTTCTTTGAACTTTGGGCAAATTCAATTATTCCCAATAATTGAGTCTCATTCAAATTTCCCATTCAAAATTATCTCAATGTCAAAACGTGATAAATCGTAAGTGAAAAATCGAAGTTTTCTAACCAGCGATATTATCATGCAATTGAAGCCCTATCTCTCATAAAATATGAGGGAGCCAACCAGACAATCAATTCACGCCATCCAATGGCTCGAAAGTCTCTAATTTGTGTCATTGATGAACTTAAGTGTTTTGGATTAAATCACTCCCCGAGGTGTAAATAATCACAACCTTAGAATCCATCATATGAAAGACAAATTAGGCATTTGTTTTGAAATTGAATAAAATATGAACTTTTATATGTTTGCAAGTAGTGTCCAACACTTTTGCAAAGACGCATTGAGATTCCCTAGGAACCCTAGTAGCCTTCTTGCCCCTTCTCTTTTGAATACCCTATCCCATATCATAAGAATTTCACTCTTAGGGTCCTTCTCTATCGCCGGCTCAGCAGCCTTGAGCATCCCGTGGAGCTCACGAAGCGATTTCTTCAAACCATTCATATGGAAAATTTAGCCTAAAGGCATTATAACCATCATGAGATTGAAGTATGAAATCGGTTGCCAAATAATCATCATAGGAAAAATCTAGGCGGTCACTTGAAACAAATAATCCAATCATTTGTTGCACATGTGATTCCATAGATTTCCATTTTTCCAGCCTAGCTGAAGCGATGACCCTGGTCATACCGAACCGCTCAATCATAGTATGTTCCCCGAACATGCTATTGAGTTGTTCAATGATATCATAGGAATTGGTAATCTAACACATTCTCTTTGTATTCGTATTTGAGGACCATCCTCAAATTACGTTGTCAATCAAGAAAATTTGTGTTGTTCAATTTTTCACAATCAAGAATTGAACCAAACTTGAATTGAGTTGATATTTAACATGATAAACTACAAAAGAAAGATAACTAAAGTATGTAAACATCCACAAAGCGGTAAACAAATAAGGTTGTCTATCAAAATTACTTATTTGTTACATTTTGTTCAATCGATATCTAATATCGTTGCTCCCTTAAACAAAACAATCCCAAGACCCTCATCTTGCGAATCCTTAAGCCGACTGAGTCCGCACTTAAGAAACTCCAAGATAGGTAGACATCCCATGTCAATGACATCTAATGTCACTCTCGGTCGATGAGAGTCCCATTCTCATCTCATGTCTCGATAGCCACGCCTGCAGTGGATCTATCGATGAGAAAACCAAACTCACGTGTAAGGGTCTAACCCTTACTCCCACTTATCCCAAGATAACAAGTAGTACCCCGCTGAGGCGGACCTACCAACTTATGATCGAGGGCTTCATGAGTGTGACGTTTTGGACAAGACATTATACTCATTATTTTTTTTGGGAACTTGCATGCATAAATTTGTTTATATGTAAGTTGAACATTTATAACATAAAACAACCTATAACTAGCAAAGCAAATAAATACGTATTGAAAGGCCCCTAGAACCTCACAACCCTCAAACAAAATGAAATAAAGCATTAAAACCGGTTGGAGACACTTCATGGAAGATCCACGCCCGCTGCCACCTTTCCGCGCCCGCCGTTTAGGTCAAATATCATTTTGTGCCCAAAAACCACGAACAGCGGTCGCTGTTACTATAACAGCGCCCGCTGAACACACTCCAGCGGTCGCGGATTCCAAAACCGCGCTCGCTGGAAAGGCACAAAACATGGGACAACATTCTGCCCCAAAAAGACCCAAACGGCGACCGCTGTTTTGAAACGGCGGTCGCCGAACATGTACCAGCGGCCGCTGGTGCCACAACAGCGCCCGCTGTTTTGCTCCAGTGGCCCCGGTTTCGTCCGTTTCGCTCCGTTTTGCTTCGTTTCTTCTCGTTTTCGCTTGGGCTTCGAAATCCAACTCCGATACATGGATAAATCCATAGCTTACATATTGAACAATACATTTTTGAATAGAAAAACCTATCTATTACAAAAGATTCCAAGGGACGCAGCCCTCCAAAACTATGGCCATTCAACACGTAAAAAACGACGAAATCATTCACCCGACCACTAACGGTGGCCGGCCTTACATCTAATCACATAATCACAATTAAACAAATAATCCAATTATGTTGTTTTAACCTTTGTGTCCAACACAAAAGTGTGCACGAGCCCTAGTCTCTGATACCAATTGAAGGTACCGGTATACCGATCCAATTGATATACCGTGTGTGCGGAAGCGTGTAAAGCAATAGATCTACTATGCCATGATCTTAGTGCACACTTAATGTGTATAAGAACACATATAAACATATATATATATACACATCCAATATATATATATAAGGTTCAACGATTACTTACTTATGGTGACGAAGTGATTCGTTGATGTCGTTGAGGTGGTGTTGAGTCGATTGAACCACCTCAAATGGATCAGCCTCTCGAAGCTCTCCTTGTGAATGACCTCGTCACTTCTCTTGTCTAGATCGCCCGGATGTTGAAGCCGCACAAATGGCCCGGCCTCTACGTGTTGCACACGAACCCGGATGATTACTTGCTTGCTTGATCGAGTTGATTCTCCAAGAACAACCTCTTTTCTCTCTTTCACTTGTGAATTTCGTGGGTGGTGATTAAGTGATTGTGAAAATCAGATTTTCACTACTTAATACCTTCATTTCCATCTCCATTACCCTCTTGTAACCCCCATAATGAATATGCACCATTATATCACATAATGGGTGGGTAATGGGGAGATGAAAGGTCAAGTACACATCACTATGCCACAATGGCATAAGATGTGGTCTCTCTTGCTTGTGTGGCATGTCATGTCACACTATGTGACATGCATCCATGCAAGCCATGCAATGCATCCCATGCATGCATATAAATTCACGTAAATATTGATTCTAAATCAATATAATTAACAAGCATTGTACATCATCTTTGAGTCCGTGTGTGACCCTGTAGGTATGATTTATTGATCAATATTATATTGTTCCCAACAATTTAATATTATCAAATAATCATTTAACATCCATAGACGACCTTATGACTTTATCGATTGCACACGTAGGATCGAAGGACATATCCCAACAGAGTCGACGGGAGTGACTGAATGAAACCAGCGACATCAAGGTGGTCAAGCAAGGGACTGAGCATCCGACTAATGTGGTTCCGAGTGTGTTCGTGAGAGTGGTGTTCGAGCCTGGCATAGGCTTGGATTTGAGGACAAATCCTCTTCAAGAGGAGGGGAATGATGCGACCCGAGTTCTGTTTCAAGCTAGAACGACGAAGAAGACGGTAGAACGGAGGTCGAGAGTATGCCGAGGACACGCCGCGGAGTTCGGTCGAGTTTCTGGCTTGGTGTCGGCCGACACCAAGACCTGTCGGCCGACAAAGTCGCTGCGAGCGACGCAAATCGTGCTGCAGCGACGTAGAGTCCAGTTTCGGGTGGTGTCGGCCGACACCTATATCATGTCGGACAACATCTTCACAGGCGGGTCAGCGACGACGAAATTTAGGTTTTTACATGTTTTATTTGTTTTCTTTCCTTTTTCTTTATGGTTTTTGTTTGCCTATAAAAGGGTTTCATAAGACATTGTTTAGAACAACCAATTATTGATGAATAAACATTATTTTGTGAGTTTTTATTAAATCTCTCTTGGGTTCGAATTCTACCCGATTATCCAAAGAATTCAACTGACGAATCAACGAAGCGATCCACCCTTCGTTCGTGTGTCTTCACCATCCCCGAATTGCTGCGACAACTACGCGTTGGGGTTTAGATCTTCGATCCTAAATCATTCCGTGAGTCGATCCAGAGGTTTTGGGACCTTCCGCCGGTATCTTTTCTTAATTTCTTCTTCGTTCATCTTCTATCCTTCGTATCCCAAAAATGATGCGACCCGAGTTCTGTTTCAAGCTAGAACGACGAAGAAGACGGTAGAACGGAGGTCGAGAGTATGCCGAGGACGCGCCGCGGAGTTCGGTCGAGTTTCTGGCTTGGTGTCGGCCGACACCAAGACCTGTCGGCCGACAAAGTCGCTGCGAGCGACGCAAATCGTGCTGCAGCGACGTAGAGTCCAGTTTCGGGTGGTGTCGGCCGACACCTATATCATGTCGGACGACATCTTCACAGGCGGGTCAGCGACGACGAAATTTAGGTTTTTACATGTTTTATTTGTTTTCTTTCCTTTTTCTGTATGGTTTTTGTTTGCCTATAAAAGGGTTTCATAAGACATTGTTTAGGACAACCAATTATTGATGAATAAACATTATTTTGTGAGTTTTTATTAAATCTCTCTTGGGTTCGAATTCTACCCGATTATCCAAAGAATTCAACCGACGAATCATCGAAGCGATCCACCCTTCGTTCGTGTGTCTTCACCATCCCCGAATTGCTGCGACAACTACGCGTTGGGGTTTAGATCTTCGATCCTAAATCATTCCGTGAGTCGATCCAGAGGTTTTGGGACCTTCCGCCGGTATCTTTTCTTAATTTCTTCTTCGTTCATCTTCTATCCTTCGTATCCCAAACGAGGTTCGTATCATCTCGGAATGCAGTAGACAAACTTTTCTTTTATATATCGATACTATGAACGCTCAACCGTCTGAATAATTGGCAACGACGTACAAGAAGCTCCTCACGCGTACGATGAGACAAGTGAAAGCTGCTTCACAGTTTGTTCGTTAATTTATTGACTTCGGAAATGCTTACCAGCCCGGAAAATGACTGGGATGATTGCAAGGACTACCTATCGGCCGACATCCTAAACAATTATCGGAATGAAATGAAGCAGCCAGGTATTCATCGGTTACTAATTCTATTCTTTTTATTTTTGTACGTATACAATTAGAACACTTTCATTATAAAAGATGTTTTGTCCAGAATACCTAAATACAAATGATCGTTGTTGTTGCCTTGAGATAGATGTTTTATCGTGTGAATTAAAATGCTTCAAGTGTTTCTGCAGATCTCACTCTCACTTAGGATATAATTATCAATCGATGCTTGCTGGCTATAGAAGATCTTATGAAACAAAAAGGTAGATCCCTCCGCGAGTACATTACTTTGTTGTATCCAACGGCCGTAGACATGTCTTACGCACACAATCAGATGATAGTGGATGAGATGGCATACGATAGAAATTCTCTCGCGATTGAGCATAAAAAATTACTCAACATGTTGAATGACGATCAGTGCACTGCTTATCGTTCGATCGTTGAATCGCTAGACTCAGGTGCATGTCGTGTATTTTTTTTCGGTTACTGAGGTACCGGTAAAACCTTTGTTTGGAAGACTCTTTTTGCAGCAGTGCGCTGCAAGGGTGGCATTGTGTTGAATGTCGCTTCCAGCGGAATAGCTTCTTATCTTTTGTCAGGTGGCAGAACGGCACACTCAAAATTTTCTATTCCAATCGATTTGACCGAGGGTTCTACGTGCAACATTAAACTGAACACCGATCACTCGAATCTGATGATCAAAACCAAGCTTATTATATGGGACGAGGCACCTATGATGCACAGGTATGATTACAACATGCCTTTGAATACGATAAGTTGCGTGTGTATCAAAAATCTTATATTTTACGCGTTGAATTATTGTAAGCTTACATATTTCTCATTTTTTTATATTAGGCATTGTTTCGAAGCGCTTAATCGGACCATGCGTGATATAATGAGAACGCAACATCCGGACGCCCAGAACTAACCTTTCGGAGGAAAGGTTGTCGTTTAGGGAGGTGGTTTTCGTCAGATCTTGTCGGTCATACCGAAAGGGACGAGACAACACGTTGTTCATGCCGTGATTAATTCATCTAAGCTGTGGGCCGAATGCAAAGTTTTGCGTCTGAAGAAAAATATGCGGCTGCAAAGTGTCGGCAATGAAAATGATTACCGTGAGCTGCGAGAGTTCTCTGATTGGATGTCTGCTATTGGGGACGGTACTCTTGGCGATGAAAACGACGGGGAAGGGTTTGTACGATTTCCCGACGAGTTTTTGATAACGCATTCCGATAATTATATAGAGTCGATGGTGCAATCGACGTACCCTTCTTTTCATGAGCACATTGGCGAAATACAATTCTTGCGAGGGAGAGCGATATTGGCGCCGACTCTGGATGAAGTGGATGAAATAAACGATTACATGGTAAACATGCACCATACGGACGAACGAATATACCTCAGTTCTGATTCGATTGCTCTGACCGACCGTGGAGATAATATGTTTGAGCAAATGCAAACGGTTGAGTTCTTGAACACCATCAAGTGTTCCGGGTTGCCAAACCATCAGTTGAAATTGAAGGTTAACATTTTTTTAGCATTATGTAATCGAAAAGTATTTTATTGTATTATTGTTGTTTGATTTTTTTATTTTTTTATTTAATTTTTAGGTTGGGGTGCCGATTATGCTTTTGCATAACATGGATCCTTCCAATGGCCTGTGCAATGGAACAAGGTTGGTTGTAATAAAACTTGACAATTACGTCATCCAGGGCCGTGTGTTGGGAGGAAAAAATATGGGCGATCTAGTGTATATTCCTCGAATGAATCTGAAGCCTTCTGATCCTAGATATCCATTTGCTTTGCAACGAAGACAATTTCCGATCATCATATCGTATGCCATGTCGATTAGTAAGAGTCAGTGTCAGTCTCTGTCTAATGTTGGTATATTTTTTAAGAAGCCTGTATTTACACACGGACAATTGTATGTTGCTATTTCGAGAGTGACCAGTGTTGGGATATGTCCTTCGATCCTACGTGTGCAATCGATAAAGTCATAAGGTCGTCTATGGATGTTAAATGATTATTCGATAATATTAATTGCTGGGAGCAATATAATATTGATCGCTAATTATACCTACAGGGTCACACACGAGCTCGATATTGATATACATTGCTTGATAAATATATTGATTTAGAATCAATATTTACGTGGATTTAATAAACATGCATGGATGCATGTCACATAGTGTGACATGGCATGACACACAATCAAGTGGGACCACATACAATGCATAGTGGCATGTGTATGTGGCATGACATTTCACCTCCTTTGTAACCCCTTTTGCATGTTAATGGTGCATTATGATGCCCATTATGTTGTTGGTTACAAGGGGGAGTAATGTGGTGAATAATAATGCCATTATATGGATGAAAATCAGATTTTCATCATACCATAACATTACCCACGAAATTCATATACACAAATAGAGAGAAAATAGGTTGTTCTTGGAGAATCAACTCGATCAAGCAAGCAAGCAAGTCATTTTCCGGGTTTGTGTGCAACACGTAGAGGCCGCGCCATTTGTGCGGCTTCAACATCCGAGCGATCCAAAGGCGTGACTAGGTTATTCCAAAGGTAAATACTTCGTGGCTGATCCATTAAGGTGGTTCAATCGACTCAACACCACCTTAACCAACGTCAACGATCACCAAATGTAAGAACTCGTTGATCCTTATATATATATATTGGATGTATATATATATATATATATATATATATATATATATATATATATATATATATATATATATATATGTGTTCTTATACACATTATGTGTACACTAAGATCCAAGCATGATAGATTTATATGCTTTACATGCTTCCGCACACACGGTATATCGATCTGATTGGTATACCGATACCTTCAATTGGTATCAGAGCCTAGGACTCGTGCACACTTTTGTGTTGGACACAATTGTTTAAATCACATAATTGACTTATATGTTTATTTGTATTTATGTGATTAGATGTAAGGCCGGCCACCTTTAGTGGTCGGGTGAATGAAATTGTTGTTTTTTACGTAGGATTGGCCATAGTCTTTTGAGGGCTGCGTCCCTTGGAATCATTTGTAATAGATAGGTTTTCTATTTCAATATGTATTGTTAAATGTGTAAGCAATGTATTGAATCCATTGATCGACATTGGATATCGGCTCTCCAGCGAAAACGAGAAGAAACGAAGAAAAACGAAGCAAAACAGGCAAAACCGGGGCTGCTGGAGCCAAACGGCGGGCGCCGTTTTGGAAACGGCGACCGTCGAAAGGCTGATTTTGGGTCTGCCCGATTTTGTACCCTTTCGGCGGGCGCCGTTTTGGAAACGGCGACCGCCATTTGTGAAACGCCGAGCGTCGTTCGTGGTTTTTGGGGTCATTTATCTTTTTGCATGGTTGCTTTCAGTACTCAAGGAAATCAAATTCCTCTTCAAGTCAGGAACATGTCTTACCTCGCCTAACGTGCGCACCGTGCCATCGAACATCTTCAAGCAGATATTCTCAATCCCTTCGATCTTGCACGAGGTGTTATTTGCCATAAACACTGCATCATGCTCAAAGGATTCATAAGTCTCGAACAACGTCGGGTCCGAACACATATGAAACGAGCAAAATCGAGTCTAATATCCAATTCTCACAAAAGTTGGAGTTCTCACCTAGAGCCATTAGTAGATCCCCATCTACTAATCCAACGTCACCGGAATTCCGATTAATGGAATTATTGTTGTTGCTCTCCTTGTTCTTCAATGCGTAGCACTCCGACTTTATGTGTCCCTTCTCTTTGCAATAGTAACACATCTTATTCCCGTGTCGCGACCTCGAATTCCCCGAGCCGCTCCCTTTCTCACAGTACTTATTTTAGACGTTAAATCCATCCCCCGAATTCACATCGGACACACTAGCATTGTTGGACTTCATCCTTAGTACGTTGTCTCTTGACGAGAGAGCCGAAGTTACGTCTTTAAACGTGAGACTATCTCGTCCATAGAGAAGCGTGTCCCGAAAATCCTCCATCGAAGGAGGTAACGAGCATAACATCCAAAACGCAATATCATCATCTTCGATTTTCACACCAATTTTCCAAGGTCAGCTACACGCTCCTTAAATCTCGCTATATGAACTTGGATCGATGACCCCTCATCCATCTTGAGGAAGTAGAGACTTCTATTCAAGTTGTGCTTGCTAGACACCATTTTCTACACGCACATCGACTCCAAGAACTCCCATAATTCCTTTGCAGTCTTCGCCTCCGTCATTTCCTCGGTCAAAGAATCCGAAACATGGAGCCCTATGGTCGCCGTAGCCATCTGATCGAGCATCATATTGGAGAATATATTCGGCCCACTATAAGTATCTAGTTGCCCAACTTCTCTAACAGTTCGAGCTGTTAGATGATGCAGCATCTAACATGGTATCAGAGCCTATCCTTATGGCAGGTCCTGAGTTCGACTACCGCCATGTGCGACTCCACCCGAATTAATTATCCACTTGTTGGGTCTTCCCCTAAGGTTGAAATCGGCCCACAAGTGAGGGGGAGTATTGGAGAATATATTCGACCCACTATAAATGTCTAGTTGCCCTACTTCTCTAACAGTTCGAGCTGTTGGATGAAGCGGTTTCAAACACATCACCCGCTCGCCATGATTCATGTCTTTCGGCATGTTGTCAACACCAAGTAGAGCAATCTCTTAAACGGATGAAGCGGTTTCTAACACATACCCCGCTCGCCATGATTCATGTCTTTCAGCATGTTGTTAACACCAAGTAGAGCAATCTCTTGTTTAAGAGAACGTAGAAGTAACCTCATCTTGTGTTTCCAAATAGGAAAACTTGTGTTGAGATCAAGCATCGGTAGATCGTACTTCACGCTCGCCATCAAAACCTTGCTCCGAAAGGTCGTAGGATCGTAGTCTGGCTCTGATAGGCCATAGGATCTTTGCCTGGCTCTGATACCACTTGTTAGCTTTATGACAAAGCTCTTGATGCCACTCGATACCACTTGTTGTAGATTCGACGAGGTATAGTACGATAATAACGAGAACCGAAAAATAAACTCAACAATAAATAAAGAAAACAAAGAATTTACGTGGAAACCCAATTGGGAAAACCACGGGAAGAACGTACAAGAACTTTCACTATAATATTGCTCACGATTACAAATGATCGATATACATATCGCTCAATAATTATATCTATCTATGCTTGGTGTTTTTATATTGTCTCGTGTTGTTTGTGTCCATGGAGAAGCTCTCTTTATATAGGAGAGAATCCTAAATATTGTATGGAAACAATATTTCACGCCCATAAAGAATCCCAAAAAAAGTAGGAAACAAATCCTTTTCAAAATAGGAAAGAAGAAAACGTGTGCTGAAAATTCTGGAGACCTAGCACGGCGCTAGGATACTTAGCAAGGCGCTAGCATCTGGCACGTTCGTGCTGGGTCTGCTGAAGTTGTACCCAAGATGGCACGAGCGGACCTAGCAAGGCGCTAGGAAACGTAACGGGTTGCTACCTTCTCTTTTCCTTTTTCTTCTCGGTTTTGTGTCACCGATTCTTTGTGCACCAATTCCAACAATCCTCAAATGATATTGTATCAATATTCAGAATAATCTAAGTCTCTTTTCACATGCATGCGACCATTAGTGCGGGATATAGAGCGAGAGGAGGTAGTATATTAGTATAAGTTAAAAGTATTAAATACATCAAATATTTACTTATACATGCAAGGTCATAAGAAGCTGCTCCATATAAAGGATCATGTTTATTTATTTGTCAAATTTATTCAAACTTGCAGAAAAGCAGAATTACAAGGAAATAAAGATCGAGCTTAAGTTGCGACATTTGCTGCTTATCATCATAAACGTAATTAAGATTACAATTTTTGATTCGTAAAGCTTATTAATTTGCTTGATCATGACTTGGTATGAAGCTAGCTAGGTATAAGGCAGGTTTACCCCGTTAAGAAAATGTGTAACAAGAACAAGGGCTCTCTGAGGTTGATAACTTGGAACATCATGCCCCGCCCCTCGTATTGTTACGAATGCTAGGTTGTCTTCGTACACTTGTATGTACCCTCCAACGTCCTGATCATAGCAGCAAAAACAAATGAAACATGCATGTATATATCATCATGACATATATATAAATAAATAAACTAAATATATATATTTACGTATATATACACGTACATACATTTGTTTTAGAAGACCACGGGTGCCAATGCTCTTTAATTTGAAGGTTCATCTCTTTGATGCTTAACTGTGTTGCAGTGACCGGTATCCTTCCATCTACATCTCCACTGGGATCGATTCGATTCGATTCGATTTTCCACTCAAAAGTAAGTACATGAATATTAATACTATTACAATACATGAAGTAGTACTAATTAAATATTATATATTACCTGTATATCCAAACTTGAAGCCCGTTTTTCATGAACTCTTTGAGACTAGGGAGCACAGTGGATGCATATTCTGTCAAATCAACATCACTGCAAAATTCCCATGCATGAGGAATCTTCGTCACGTTGGCATGAAGTGCCTTTTGAACATCGGGACGATTCAAGTACGCGTGCACATAGTTTTCGCTGCAAGGATCAAACTCCAATATCTACATATTATTATTATTATTATTATTATTATTATTATTATTATTATTATTATTATTATTATTATTATTTTTATTATTATTGAATTTAATTAAAATTAGTTATGAAGCACCGATTCTACGCCCGAGCATAAGATTACTTACTGAATACTTGTTGGGTTTGTCTGTGAGATTGTCATTATGGCACAACGGCCAATATATATTATAAACATTGATGTGGTCGAAGGTTTCCCAAGCTTCGTCAATATCTTTGTTGCATGCTGTAATTTGGCAAGGACCCTTGGGAGAGAAACCGCAGTCTCTCATAATTTGATTAGTTAAATTATCCGAAATCAATGCATGACTTCCCCAATATTCAAACACCCCTTGATCGTCGGTACCATGGTTAATCACAGGATTTCCAATCTGCATAATGATGAAAACGGGAAAACGTTGCATATATGTATGTATGTATGTAAATTAAAGAGAAGAGAGGGGACGTCGATCTCATGCACCATGATTCCTTTGAGCTTGACAATAGTTTTGGCCCTCTTATTTTGATACAGAATGGTCTGAGCGAGTTGGGGCACATAATGTCCAGCGTAACTCTCACCCGAAAGATAAACATCTCTCGTTTTGTATTCCGGAAATTTTTCTAACCAATTTATTAGAAAAACATAATTGTCGGATGCTATAATTTTATCTCCGATCACGTAATCAGACGTCGTATTTGAATACGAAAACCCAACCCCAGTTGGAGTTTCCAAAAACAACACATTTGCTACTATATATCCAAAGAGAAACACAAAAAATATAAACATTTCATAATTATTAGTATTTTAACAACAAAATGATCAAAATATAATTTATAAGTTATTCACTAGCTAATATTATATATAAACCTTGGTTCCATGCGTATTCGTTCATGTGGAGTGTTTTTCCGTCACTTTGAACACGAAACGGGCCGAGCTCTTGCATTGCTCCATAACCAAGAGATGAACAAGCAGGTTCTGAGATTTAATTTGCTTATTTATAACTAGATATTGATTAATTATATATATATATATATATATATATATATATATATATATATATATTTATATTATATGTGAAATAACAAACCTCCGTTAATCCATAGAAGAAGAGACGATGTCTCGGGAGATTCTTGAGCCTCAACAAAGTAATAGTAAAACGATTTTCCCGTTTTTGGGTTTACCTTAACATATCCACCGTATTGTTTGAATTTAACGACATTTGGTTGTCCAGGCAACCTCATTATTCTGTCGTTCTCTTTGTTTTCGCCTGACGTTTGAGAACTCGTACTTATTAATCGAGACTCATCGATATGCAGTTCGCTTGGATCGAAAAGTGTGTTTTTAAATTGAGTTTTGGTCACTTTTCGTAGGTTGTTCTTTCGAGAACGAGAAAACGTTGATGCACTTTTGCCTTGTGCTGCTACGAGTATCAGACATGATAAAAATAGAGTAAAGAACATAATTATAAAGACTGTTTTTTCCATGATTTTTTAGTTCTCTTCTATTGCAAAATAAGAATTAAAGAAAGAGGTGTGAGTTTTGGTCACGTAGTTCTCAACTATATATATATATAGGTGAGATATACCCATCATACAAAAATATTTTGTGAATATATTATTCTTTTTACTCTCCGGGCCTATTGATTTTATTAACACGTTTTACAGTTGAATTAAAAAATGTTTTCAACTGTGTGAATCAAGATGTTAAGAATATACTTTATATATTTGTATAGTAGTAGTATTATTTTGAATACAGTAAAAGAATTTTTAAAAAAATTAAATTTTAATTAAAAAACATAATATCACAAAACGTGGTCCTTAACATAGCTATATTCCACATTTAAAATTTTAACTTTATGAAAAATCAAATTTTGTCTTATTTAACAATTATAAACTATCGGAATTTCAAACGTTGATTGTATCTAAAGTTTACTTGATAGTTCACTCTAAAGTTTTATCTTGTGTGAAATCAATTCAATTAAAAGAATGTCATGAAAAAATGACCTTAAAAAATAAAATACATTATTTTTTTTCATATTTATTACTATTTTTAATTCAAACTTTGAATTTAGAAATTAAAGTTTTAGAGTATATTTTGTAAAGTTGTGTTGTTGGTTAAAAACGTGTAATGCCTGCAAGTTCTTACCAGACTATCTAAATTATTCTTATCGTATCTATTTTTTCAAATTTTGAGTCATTATACTACCGGATTATTCGATTATTCTTATTTATTCATCATATCTGTTTATGCACGCTTAAGTTATAATATATATATATATATAAAAGTCCTGTTCTTATACGCACTAATGCGTAAGCAATGCATCTAACAAATTTTGCACGTTTAAGTTTATATATATATATATATATATATATATATATATATATATATATATATATATATATATATATATATATATATATATATATATATATATATATGTGTGTGTGTGTGTGTATGTATCTTGTTTTTTAAGCGGGAAATTAAGACAATTAAGCGGGAAAGTTGCACTTTTCAAACATGCCATATAGTAAGTTTGATATACTGCTGATTGGTTCCTTCAAATTTTAGAAACAACAAACTTCCTTCTCATTTATAAAGAAAATCCTCTTTCGTACGGTAGACTTCAACTCTCAGTGCACAATTCAAAAATAAATCCCTAGTGGCGACGTCATCAGTAGTCGCCGCAACATGCTAGGCAACGACATCCGGATGATGCATGCGTCAAGGCAGCGATAAGGGTGTAGATTTTGTAGGTACTGTCGATTCCTTTTGGTTGTAGCATCAGGCAAACTTCCTTTATTTTCCTCTTGCGTGAAGATGATTTTCTTCCTTTATCAGCTTTGCAGGAAGATTTGTTTACGGGTGAATACTCCCGTTTACCCACAAATTCATCTCCCTGAATCAAATTTAAGTTTGATATTGCTCGCTTAGATACTTTAGCTAATGAAATTCATAATTTAAACTCAAATTTAAGTTTAAATTAATTTAATTATTTTTAAAAAATGCGTATAAGAAGAGGACTGGTATATATATATATATATATATATTAAAACTTAAGCGTGCAAAATTTGTTAGATGCATTGCGTACGTATTAGTGCGTATAAGAAGAGGACTTATATATATATATTCTTTTTATACTTGCTTACGCAATGCATCCAACAAACTACAAACTGAATAATATTATATTAATTTTTTTTAATCTATTTTATTTATTTTAATTGATTTAAAGTATCCTAAGAATATTATATTAATTATTACTTCCTCTATCCCTTAAAACAATGCATACTTTCCTTTTTAGTCCATCCCTTAAAACAGTGCACATTCCATAAATGGAATGTCTTTTCACAACTTTATCCTCTCATTACACATTTATTTAGTCTTATACCACTACTTTTTCAACTAACTACTTTATTACTTACACATCAATACCTATTATACCCCTACTTTATATTATAAAACACATAAAAAATTATTTTTTCTTAATTTACGCGCAAGTTTCTATATGCATTATGTTGAGGGATGGGTATATTTTAATTGATTATCTCTCGGCTTCCTTGCAAAAGTACTAAATTTAATACAACATCAAATTCTAATTTTTAAGTGACAAAAAAAAAATAATAAAGTTTTCCTAGAAAAAAATTCACTAACTAAGAAAAGTTGTTTTTATGTATTAAGAATTTGTTTGGACAAGTTTATTTAAAAAAACTTACAAGATATTATCTTTTATAAGTTGTTTTAAGAGCATGTCTTATCTATTAATATATAAATCTTAAATCAATTAATGTCCAATTAACCAATAGAAACTCTCAATTTTGCCACCTAGATCAAATTGAATTCCTATTGATCAATAGAAATGCTCAATTTCACGCGTTCTCCCTATTCGTCAATCTTTCCTCATTTTATTAACTTAAATCAAAAAAAAAAATGTAATTGAAACATAAATGACCAGTCAAATATCCCACAATTACATTCACTCTTTTCCCCTTCTTCCGCAAAGAATTTCTCAATCTTTATGTTCGACGCTTTTCATCTTTTTCCCTGGCTTCCGCTGCTATTCCAGTTTGAGGTTTCAATCGCCCAGGTTTTTCCCAACGCTACTAATTTATAATCTGTGCTTTTATCGATTTTTTTTATGCATAAATAAAACTTCAATTTCGATTTGCTCCTTTCACTCTCTTCCCCTTCTTCCGTAGAGAATTTCTCAATCTCCATATTCGAGGCTTTTCAACTCTTTCGGTTGGCTTCCGCTGCTATTCCAGATTTAGGTTTCTCAGGTTTTTATTCCCATCGCTTCCCATTTATAATTTGGGCTTTTATCGATTTTTTTTATGTATATTCTAAATCTGCAAATACGATTTTTTTTTTTTGCGAGATCCTTTCTCATCGGTGCAGGATCAATTATCATCGGTACTCTTCTCTCCGAAATTTCAGTTGGTAAGCGTCTGTTAATTTTATCTTCTTTCTGTACATTAACCCTTTCATCTGTTGATTCCTTCTAAATTTCAGTTTGTAATTTTCTTGAATTTTCATTTTCTCCGTGAAAAAATTGTTGCTTTAAGTATTGTATCTTCGTTTGTGGCAATGTACACCTTAAGTTCTGTGGTCATGTACAACGTTGGATTAATTTCTTTTATTCCCAATAAATCCTGTGAAGATTTTCAGTTTGCATAAGTTCACATTGTAATCAATGTTTCCTGTATTCTTTCATCTTCAATCCTTCGTAATATTTTTCTACCGCATCGCACAGTTTCCATTCTCTTTTGTAGTTTTAATCGTATATTACTTAATGCTCAGTTCAATGTTTGTATATGAACCCATTTTTTTATGATGCTTCCATATTATAAACTTTGCAGTATTGACAGTTTGTCTTCATGTGCCTTTAACCCTGTATGATCGATTATGTCTGCAACCTTAACAACATCAAGAAAACATGGAGAGTTTGCTTTCAAATTTGTCGTAAATGGACAAAGAAGGGATATGCTAAGTTCCCGTTGTCTTTGCAATTAGTTATGATTGATCATGAAGTTAAGTTTTCCATGATGTTACTAATATCATTATTAATGTTTTTTTCATATGTTTTGTTTGCTCATTTCAATTATTTATTATTGTTATTTCTTTATGGTGCATCTATTCATGGCACTGTAAAGCACCGATTAATAAAAAAATTTGATGATTTAATTGTTGAGAATGAAATTTATGAATTGTCGTATTTCAAAGTTGAATCGGTATAGTACAAGACTTGGATTTGTAATAATTCATTCAAGATTAAGTTCAGAGATCAGACCTCCATTTTGCGTCCAACATTGGAAGGTTTTTCCAGCTGCATTTACAATTTCAAAAGTTTTCTTGACATATTGACTGATGGAGAAAATGAGGAGTCTTGCTCTTTGTTTGGTATGTTATTTAGTCATTTATTGCATTTGATAATGGTTTCTATTTTAATTTTTGTTATTTACCTGGATCTAAGTTCATTTTTTTTCGACGGTTGTCTCAGATGTGATTGGACACGTTGTGTGTGTTTTTAGAGATGCAGACAATGGGGATGTTCAGTTTATTTTGCAGAATAGATAATATTCCCGTTTCCTTCTTTGATAAGTATAGAACTATCAAAGGAAACAGAATATCCATTCATAGCTAATTTAGAAATCCGAAATGAAATTTCTTTCTAAATACCGGTACATAAAGACAATTTCTTAGAACTAAGATCCTACCGTTAAAAACCATTTTAACACCTCCCACTGCAACGGTTGTCACTTTTGCAGTATTGCCCATGTAGATTGTTATTTCTCCATTTCTAAGTCTCCAAGTTTCCTGGAACCCCCACATTAAAATGCAGACATGATTAGTGGCTCTCGTATCCACACACCAGGTACTGGTAGATAACACCACTAAACATGTTTCAGTGACTAAGAAAAAACAATCACTTAATGCTTGAGAGGATAATCAAACTTGCAGTGTCCAAACTGCTTATATCGAGAGCATTTTCCCTTAGTCTTCCTCTTCCCATCTAGTGGTCCAGAGTTTGGAATCACTGGGTCTCCCACTCGACCTCTTCTTCCTTTTGCCGCCCGAAGGCCTAGGAAGAGAAGAGTGGTTGATGTCGAGTACAAAAACTTTAGCAATTTGGGCAATGTCCAATTTTCGATTCCAATCAACATTTCTCAGGGTCTGTGAGTTTGTTAACTTCTAGTGTCATACAAAAATGGGTAGAAGGCCATATCTAATCCTATAAGCATATAAAACAAACAATAAGTTTAATCTGATATCATTTCCCTTAAATAATATCATTAAACTACTAATCACATCTAAAATTCCATCAGATATGGCAAGCCACGTTAGTGTGGAAGTTTACCTACCCAAATGATTTCGCAATTAGATTTTACTTCGGTCGTACATCATCATAGTGTTACTCCGTTGGGAAGAATACTATGAAGCGTACCTAAGTGTATACCATTACTCAGTACTAAGGTGAATCGTTCGGAATTGATATGTCACCGCAAACCACATTAGTGTGGACGTTTACGTTAACTCACAATCCTTCACAACCCCCTATAACTTTCTACACCAATCAATCCAAAAATCTCATCAGTATAGCAAGACACATTAGTGTGGACGTTTACTACACCAAACGATTTTTATTGATTGAAATCCAATTACTTGAATCATAAATCTCATCAATCAAGACGTGGTGAATCGTAAGTGAAAACTCGAGGTTTCTAACCAGCGATTCACCATGCAATCAACCCTATCTCTCATAAAATGAGGGAGCCGACCAGACAATCGTTCTACTTATGTAATGACTCGTAAGTCTCTAATTTGTCTCTGGCTCCATTTGAAGGTACCGGTATATCGATCCGATCGATATACCGTGTGTGCGGAAGCGTGTAAAGCAATAGATCTACTATGCCATGATCTTAGTGCACACTTAATGTGTATATGAACACATATAAACATATATATATATATATATATATATATATATATATATATATATATATATATATATATATATAAGGTTAATGTCCAACGATTACTTACTTTGGTGATCGTTGACTTTGGTTAATGTCGATGAGGTGGTGTTGAGTCGATTGAACCACCTCAAATGGATCAGTCTCGAAATGTAAACCTTTGGTATGACCTTGTCACGCCTTTGGATCGCCCGGATGTTGAAGCCGCACAAATGGCCCGGCCTCTACGTGTTGCACACGAACCCGGATGATGAATTACTTGCTTGATCGAGTTGATTCTCTAAGAACAACCTCTTTTCTCTCTTTCACTTGTGAATTTCGTGGCTGATGATGATGGTGTTAGAATGAGACATGAAAATCTGATTTTCATGCTCATTATACCCCTTTTACTTCACATGTAACCCCCACCATAATGTGTGTGTCATAACCACACATAATGGGGTGTTATGGTGAAGTTCAAAGGTCATATCCACATAATCATGCCAAATCATGATATGTGGTCCCATTGGCTTGTGTGGCATGCCATGTCACACTATATGACATGCATCCATGCAAGCCATGCATGGGAATTAAATCCACGTAAATATTGATTCTAAATCAATATATTTATCAAGCAATGTATATCAATATCGAGCTCGTGTGTGACCCTGTAGGTATGATTTTATTGATCAATATTATATTGTTCCCAACAATTAATATTATCGAATAATCATTTAACATCCATAGACGACCTTATGACTTTATCGATTGCACACGTAGGATCGAATTACATATCCCAACACCATTCTACTCACCAGAGTAAGAATGAGTCGACTTGAAATTAGTTTCAGAAAAATAAATTAGGCATTCTTTGAAAAACATGACCAATGGATCTCGTAATTGGAATTTAAAAGAATTCTGATCCAATGACTTATCTAAATAAAATTCAAAAGCTTATACAAGTCACCAACGGAACAGTAATGGAGACCATGAGATTGTTTCCAATTCCTCCCCCACTTCGTTATTTAAAAATGAGAGATACACTATCTAATGCATAAATAAGATACACATAAGCATAACTACAAAGATACATTTCATGCAAGCACATAAAAAAATAATCAAATAATTGCTCAAGTAAAATTATTTCTCGACTATTCGTACCTTGATGAACTCAAGATTGCTTGTCTTCAGTCTTCATTCTACGTCTTGAATACTTTGCCGAGCGACGGAAAAATTCATTGATTTTCATATTTAATTTAATTTAAATAAAATCTAAGATTTTCAATTAAAAAACAATTTGAATTAAATCTATTGATTTCAAATAAAATACTCAAATAAAATAAAATCAATTCCATTGATTTCCATATTTAATTTAATTTCAAATAAAATCCAACATTTTCAATTCAAAATAAATTTGAATTAATCTATTGATTTTAAATAAATACTTAAATTAAATAAAATCTATTTTATTAAAATCTATTAATTCCCATATTTAATTTTATTGTAAATAAAATTCAAGATTTCCAATTTAAAAATAAATTTGAATTAATCTATTGATTTTAAATAAAATACTTAAATTAAATAAAACCAATATTTTAATAATTTATCAATCATATTTAAATTAAATCTCAAGAATCCTTATCAAAATCGAATTTTGATTCTTCTTAAGACTTATAATCCAAGTAGTATAGGATTTCTAGAGAATATAGGATTTACTTTCCTAATTTCAATCTCCTTCTAATTTCATTATTTAATTCTATAATTAAGAAATCTAATCCAAATAAAATTGAATTAATTCCAAAATTAAATTAAATAAAATTAGAACGATTAAATTATTTTCGGAAATATCAGATTTACCGGGACGAACCGACTTTGGTCGATCGAGCCTCAAGCATGACCAACCACTACAATGCGTGAATCAATTAATTGGCTCCATGCATGCAAATGCATGCAAACCATTAATTTCATGGTCATGCACATGCCACAAGACACGTAACATGCAACAAGAATGAATTTATTCATTCAGCCATTCACACGTACCAGAAATCACATGGTGTCAGGGCGACAATACAGGTTTCGGCCGACACCATTTGCAAAATCACAGCAGCGGCCTGGTCAATCGTCTTCTTCGGCGAGCCTGTGCACGAGCCCGGTCGATTTCCGGCACGGCGACTCCTCCTACGGGACGTGCCATCGACCTCGTCACAATCCACGCAAGCAACACGTCCAATAGGACGTGCCATCGACCTCGTCACAATCCACGCAAGCAACACGTCCAGCCAAGGGCGGATCTAGAAAATAAAACAAGGGAGGGCTAAAATATATATAAGGGCAATGGAAGGATCGAACCCTTACCCTTCAGCTTGTTTTGGGGGGGCTAACCACTTGGGCTAGAATTATTTCTCAAGAAAATTAGCAAGAAAAAATATATTAGGGGGGCTAGAGCCCGGCCTAGCCCCTTAAAAGATCCGCCCTTGCGTCCAGCCGTGCTCGAGGCCGTGACCCACGAAGACGATTCTCGACCCCGATGACCTGCACGCGCGCTCGTAGCCGCGCCGCCGACTTTCGGCGAACCATCCTGCGATGGTGAACGCCAAGCCGACTTGCCGAGCTTCTGCGCAGCACCTCGCCTACAGCAGGTCGTCCGAGTGCGAAGCCTCCGCGATGCCGCCAATGCAACCGTCGAACGCAGCCGCCGGCTGCCGGCGGACAATTTGACAAGACGTTGTAGTGCGTCAAAAATCAAATAAAAATTTATATCGAACTAATTGCCGAAGCAACTCGCTCGAGTCGGTCTCGAGAGGAACACTACTATCAGTACTAGTGTACGTATTCAAGTGGTTGCAAAAGAAAGTGAAAAAAAAAAGAAATTTATAGCATAATGCATTATTGTTTTGGGGTTTTTTAATAATCTAAGTTCTAAACTAACAAAATAAGAACAAATAAATTAAAGACAAGCAATGAATGAATAAATTTCAAATGATAAAAAGGGGACTAGGGATCGGGTTCACCAATATTCAATTTCATAGTTAAATCAAAGCTTGCAAAATTTATATTAATACGTCCGTCTCCGGTTGGTACTAACGTGGTTCGATAATATAAATCACGAGATTGCCTAACAGCATCAAGTGTGAGTTTAAAATCAAGTTAGAATTTTATCGAACACTTTGTGTGCAAATCAAAACTCAATCCCTACTTTTGAAAATCAATGAACCCTAACCCTATAATGATATTTAGCTACACATATTGATGAGCAAAAGACATATAGAGATGAAAGAATTCATATTCATTAATCAAATTAAAAGTTCAAAGCAAAAATAATTAAGACACAAGAATGAAAAAGAAATAAACTTACTAGATTATTGAAAACAATAAATCAAGATTCAAGGTTGCAAGTAGTCGATCCAATTCTTCGTAGCCAAATCAAAATAATATTAAAACTAAGTCTAAGGAGGAAGAACTCTCCAAAAATCGTACGTAGAGAGGTGTATGTAGAAGCTAGGGTCGAAACCCTATAAATAATTCCCAAATTTTCGTCGGTCAAATAAGGTCAATTGTTTTCTTAAAACGCGCCTAGCGAGTGCTAGGACTGTAGCGGGTGCTAGGTGCTGATGGGACAGACTTGCTGGAAGTCGAACCTAGCGGGTGCTAGGTGATGCAGCGGGTGCTAGATGACGAAGGAACAAACTTGCTGGAAGTCAAACTTAGCGGGTGCTAGGTATTGCAGCGGGTGCTAGATAGCAGCTTTGGTCCTCTACTCCGTCTTGACATGTTCCAACTCGTTTTTTCGCTACTTTCATTACAATAAAGTCTACAAGCCTGCACACTCAAGACAAAACCAAACCTACCACAAACCAAGAGAAAGACACAAACAAATGACTCAAAACGACATAACTCACACACAAATAATCTAAGAAAAACAATACAAAAATATACTTTTGATTTATTTTTCGGAAAATAAATCTATTGATGACCTACGAATCTTCCAATGTATATCCTTTCACCGGCTTTCAGAAATCGTGTGGGCGATTGTCTACCAAAAACTTGATTGATCTCTCTCTCCCTCTCTATGATTTTTGGCCACTTCATATTCTTAGGGTTAAGAATCTGAGACAATCAATGGTTTATTTATAGGCTATATTGGAGACCCTTAGGAGGATTAGAAGTGGGCTTCTAATGAACTTTTAATTAACCCAGTCTTCAAGCGTAGAAGACTTTAATTAAAAATTCATTAATTATATTAAATACCACTAAATTAATATAATTGAATACTCTCACATTAATCCATATTATATTAAATAATATTTTTCTTTTTAGCATTAATTTATTCCGTGTGTTTAAGATAGAAATGTTTGTGAATTAATTTGAATTCATTGTAAATTATATTA
This sequence comes from Euphrasia confusa, assembly GCA_954870475.1. Lineage (NCBI taxonomy): Eukaryota > Viridiplantae > Streptophyta > Magnoliopsida > Lamiales > Orobanchaceae > Euphrasia > Euphrasia confusa. The sequence goes on along the minus strand of OX940949.1, from coordinate 46,535,965 downwards.
ATTCACATCTTTATTTCCGAGACTAGTACCACTCAACCTTATTATCACGCGGATCAAATCCACACCTGCAGGGTTTACATGATAAACTTTATGAGCTCAGAATGGCCCCCATGCTGCGTTCTATTCCTCTTGAGGACATTATCAACCCTTCTGGGACACACTGTCCCTCCTATAATTCACAGCGTGTCATACAAATAACACAGTGACCTAATTTACTGGTGATTGACCAAAATACATTTTAGTCTCTCCCATTGGTTAGTCAAAGCCACTGGCATTAATTGCACACACCCGCAATTATATCGGAGATTAAGAATATAACGCACTAAGTTTTAGTTTGATTATCTAAGGCAATCCTAATCGAACTTTTACTCAACGGTCCACTCAATACACCGAGTGTACAAGTATAACATAATAGGTAAGACAAACTATTTCGAGTTACATTACGACTGTACCGATGGATAATCCCCTTCCATCTAGGTCGTGAGCTATTGTTCGATTATAACGAGTAACCGATAGTGCGATCTTCCGTGAGACGTCGCTCACCGCACTAACTACAACGTATATAATCTTGGACAATTGCTAGTATAGTATTAACTACTATTTAAGTGCAATCATTGTTCGTTTCATAAATAGGAATAAGGCAATCACTTAAGAGTTTCATATAACTAAATATAGACATTTTGTATACAACTCTATCACTTTGGAGGTACTTTAAAATGTTATTCACAGCAGTCCAATGTTCTTTTCCAGGGTTACTAACGACGCGAAAACTTTGTCGTGGAAGCTAACGCGGTCAAAATAAATTTATAAAATTCCTAAACTCAACACAAGATAGCAAGTGATAAGTATAGGGTCAATCCCACGAGGAAACAATTGCAATTTAGTTAATCTCGGCTTTGCCCAAATAGTGTCGCAATTTAGTTAATCTCGGTTATAGGATGTCTTACAAAGTAAAGGTAGTCCTATTAAGTCACGCCTACAATTACCCCACCCCAATCCGTCCTTACTGGGTAAAGAAAAAGCAAGGTATACTTATGTCTAATCCCCTGAGTCTAGTCAATTCGATACCTATGTGGTCGTATGGATCTAGTTTTCCCAAACTCGCATTACTCTCTCGAAGAACCCAATTCGGCCAATAGCATGTCCGAAAATCCGAATCATACGACCGCTACTCCAACACGTTCTAGCGCTATGCCCGTAGTACAACTAGATACTATTACTCGGTTTTATCAATCGCCAGTATCTCAAAGCGTAAGGGTTTCCTAACGACCAAATTAGTCTTCCCAAACCTGCAACAATGAAAATAACCCTCAACTGTGTAATCGGGAACAAACCTCCAAGCAGTTAACTAAAGCCCTATCAACCTCACGGTTCTACTTAGCCCAGAGTTCCCCTTCGATCCGCCTTTGCCCAGACGCCCTGTATAATTAGCTACTCATATGCGAAGTAATAAAACAAGAAATAATTTGAGAAACGAAACTGGAATTCATAACTTAAGAAATTGAAATTGTTCAAACTAAAATAGCAAACCAGAATAATAAAAACATAAAGCAAATAATTGTTTTAATGCCCGAAGGCACGATCAACTTCAAAAGAAATAACTTGGCCGGAAATCTCCAAGTCCTTCAATCGTCGGCGGCTGCTTCGTGAACGGGGTCGTGAATTGGTGTTCTCTCTTCTCCAGCTTCTCTTCCTTATATAGGCTCGAATTAGGGTTGCGGAATCGCAGTTGCATGGGCCGCTGCATGGGCTTTCCTTTTCCAGGCGCCGCTAAGTACTTTCCATCTTTAGCTCCAGCCGCCTTTGCCTTTGCCCTGCTGGCAATCCGCTTCCCAAACTCTTCACAGGTACTTCTCTCCCACAAGTGGTCGGACCAGGAACGGTACTTGGTAATCGATCTGGGTCTTCTGCTTCATGACTCTTCCCAAACTGGCTGGTTTGCCTGACGAGCCCAAACTATTCGGTCACTACACGCTCCAGATCGCTGTTTTCCTAAAGAAGGGGGTTTCCTTGCCTCGTTTTCCCAGTGCGCCACCTGCTACCTGTTTGCCTGCATACTCTGCCCAAACTCTCTACTGTGCCCTCCCAGACACATAAAACATACTCAAACTTACTCAATAAAGGGCTCAAGATGAGCAAATAAAATGGCTCATCAGTTACTCTGATATCTCGACATTATGCCCACGGCATAGCATATATCAAGTCTCGTTTGTAGCATCTCTTCTATCTATTGGAAATCGACATCCCGGAGTCGTCGGAAAAAGCGAAATAACAACCCCGGTCGAAATCCCAGTCGCCGGAAACACGCCACGAACCACCATGAAGCCCGGCTCGTCCAAAACCCTAACCGCGGGTGAACCCACGGCTGTTCGGTCGAGCCCCCGCGTGGGGAACGCGGCTGTACCCGACAGCCGCACGGGGCTGCTCGTAGCAGCCCGCAGCGAGTCGCCTGACTCGCTGTTGCGGGTCACTGCTGGATCGTTGCGAGTCCGCTGCGGGAGTCGCCTGACTCGCTGCTACTGGACGCTACGGGTCGCTACGAGAAAACCCGCAGCACACAGCAGGTCGCTGCAGGAAAACCCTCAGCCCAGCCGTACGGTCGAGCCCTAGGCTCAATCGACCTCGCGTGAAACTCGTCCAGCCGAGCCGTCGATTCGCTGGCGGTCCAGTGGTCCGACCACCACCGCCCGGGTCGACCTCTTCTTTGGGTTTCGTCCTCGGATCTTGGTTCACGGTATAATTACGATAATTATATCTTTAAAATCATAAAGGGGGTTCTATGATTTTACCTTGTTTCTCGTTTACCGGAAAATCGAGATCTTGATGACCCTGAGATCTTCTCACGTATTCCTTGCACTAGCTTGAACGTCGAGGTGGGCGACGATCCTCCAAGCTTCATGGATCTCCTTCTCTCTAGAATAATCAAGTATTATTATCTTGTCTTGGTAAAATAGAGAAGAACATGTAGTTTATTTATAGGCTACGTTAGGGACCTCAAGGAGGTGGAATATTGGGCTCCCTATGGAATAAATTAAATTGAGCCCAAACCCAAATCTATTAATTAATCCATAAACAAAAGTACAATTTATATGTGCTAAGAAACATCATTTTATAACACCTATCACTAATTGGGTCCTAATCGGCCTGATCTACGCCCAGAAAGCAAGTGAAATGGTCGTGGTTACACGCTGAACTGACCAATATAGCAATATCGTCCATAAAACCATTGTCCCTCTACCTCCTGTTACTTTACTTAATGTCCTTTCCAGCGATTTTGATTCACTATGTGGATGGACGTATGTCTACCTTGTGTGTGCTTGTTATGCCTTTAACATTATCTCTTTTTATTTAAAATTTTCCAGAGTACTCCTGGTCTACGAAGCTTTCTTATTCTACCTTGAAGTGCTTCCTCAGGCTTTGTTGGCTTAGATATTTTTCATGTGATTTTTGAAATTTTGGTATTTCGACGTCTGACTATGTGTATTTACTCCTACCCTACGTGTACTTTGAGTTCTCATGAACATCGTATATCTCTTCGTGCTTCTCTTTGTATTTTGAGATGTTTGCTGATTTTACATTATAAGTAACGTTATCCTACCCCTAAACTCTTTTGTCGTGCGTGCTCTCATTTGATTTGTGTTTGTGCAGACGCGTTAAGTAACACTCCTTTGGGTACACACTCGTGCAGCCCTCTTAGGCTTGTTGCACATCCTACTCAGTGCACCTGCTTTTCTCAACAACGCTTCGCACCTGCCTTCATGAGCCTCGTTCCGCATCGAATGCACCAAGTATCACGGTTATACCTTTCAGTACTTTTATAATGCGCTCTCTCTTTTGATTTTGGTACTACAGGTACTCATTACTCTGCGTGGGATAATTCGTTGCACTCCAGTAGCCCATCCATCTTCACTCAACGTTTCACCATGGTAAATATGGACCCATGTACCCACACTGGACGACGCATGAACACATGGCTTCGTCTACACCACAAAATTTGAATCACTTCACTTGGACTATAAATACCTCTTCGGGTCAAACACACAATACACCTTACATTGCGTGTTTTCAGAGCGAAACCCTTGCAAAATCTCTGTTCATATTCTCTGCGTAGGATCTCATACACTCTACTCCAAAATTTTGCTCGTTGCTCTTTGCAGGTTCTCCTATCCACCGATTATCAAAATGACTTCGTTTGAAACCCCTGAATTCTACGCCTCAAAGATTGTTGAGCTCAACTACCAGCTCACCGTACTAGAAAAGAAATTTGCGGATGAAGAGGATTTTGATAAGGCAGAACAACTTGAGCATCAAATCACTGATCTGCGCAAAGTCTTAATGGAAAATAAGAGGTCAAATTTTTTGGCTGAAAAGGAACTAGCACGTATTGCAAAAGAGGCAGAAGAGAAAAAAAAAAGAGAAAAGGATGAACGCTTAGCTAAAATTGAGCGAAAGAAAAAGGAGGAGGAAGCGCGTATAGAAGAAGAAGAACGCATCCGCAAAGAAAAAGAAGAGGTTGACCGCATAGCCGAAGAAAATAAAAAGAAACAAGAAGAGGCTGAACGCATAGCCAATTAGAAAAAGAAGAAACAAGAAGAGGACGAACGCAGAATCAGGGAGGAGAAAGAGCAAACTAATAAGGCAGAGGCTGACCGTAAAGCCTTGATGGAACAGAAGCGGCTCGACGAAGCCGAAGCCATCATCTCTGCTAATCGTACTTCGCAGAGCAACGAACTTGAGCACTCTGCTGCCCGCACCCCCACAGCTGAAACGCCTGAAATCACGGTTTGTCCTACCGTGTCCCCTGTCCAACAAGAGTCCATTTCTAATGTAGATGTGCGTGCCTCCACTCCACCGTTCGTAGAAGAAGAGCGCAAAGTGGCATCTATATTAATTGTCAGAGCCTCGCCAACACGGGTTATTGGGCCTGGATACTCTGAAGGTTTTCACACTGAGCTGGCCGCTATACGCTATGACTTTTTGGAGAACCAATTAGTTAACTCTCAACGCTTCTATAGGCAAACCAAGTGGGTGAACCGTGGACTCGAGGCCTTTATGCGTGAAATGCATTTGAAAGACTCGATAAACCTCGACGTCGACTATAGTTTGTATGTTCACCGTGTTTTCTTCGCCCACGTAGATCAGGATTTTGGCACTCCTGGCTCTGGGTCCTACGGGAAAGTTGTACTTCGTGGGACGGATTATGATTTCAGTCTCAGGACCATCAACAAAATCTTTCGTCGTTCCCGCATGAAGGCTACGTGGGAGGAGCCCTCTACGCATCATCAGGATAGAAAGATGATGGGTTTTATTGTTACTGGTGGTCTTGCCTTTACGGACCAGCCACCGATCTCAAAACTTACTCACTTTTTCTCTCATCTTAACCGTGTGATTGCTAACAATTGGATCCCTACGTCCAACACGGGTGTGCTCCACGCTGATGCGCTTAACTTAATGTATAAACTCAGTCGTGGCATCCAGGTAGACCTAGGGCAAGTGGTGTTCAATAAGATCAAGTCATACGGAGACATGACTGATAATCAAATTCAAGCTGCCAAGCTGCCCTGCCCACACCTGATTAGCACTATTCTTCAAAGTCAAGGGTTCAAGTATAAAGTCTATGATGGCCCGCTGATCAAACTCACCCAGTTCAGATTCGATTGCGCGTATGACCACTCGAGCAAGATAAAGGACCTGACGTGGCGCAAACTTGGGAATATTGACACTGATCGTACATTGTTCTCCGTCGGACCAGCTATACCTCTACGCATGGAACCAGGCCACAAGCGCAAAACCTCAAATTCCTCTCGTTACACGCAGAGGATTACAAATGATGAGCTGGATCATTCGTCCGACGAGTCTAACTCCTCGCAGGACGAGCAGTAATTGTGTCAGCCGAGCTCGTTTCTTCGTGACTTCACTCGTTCGGGGTTCATCATCGATATGAGTTTGGGGTTCTGCGAACACATGCATCGTAAGGCACGTAGAGTAGCTCGTCTAGGGGGAGATGGGTCGTCCTACGAGGATCTGGGTCCTCTGAAGGTGGTCTACGAACGACTACATGTCGTAACTGAACTAGTTGAGGAGCAGATGGAGTCTTCTAGGAATGCAGCTGACCGTCCACCCAGCAAGAAGAAACCAAAGAAAAATTAAAAAGAAAAGTAGAGGTGGTGGATGTTGATCAGGATGAACAAGAGGATGAAGGTGAGTCGTTGCGCGCAGAGAGGAAGAGAAGAAGGAGCGATGCTGCCCTTGGGCACAGTGATTTGGTAAGAGAAGGTGACGGTACGGTGCGGGAGGTGGAGGAAGTGAAGAAGAGTGAAACGGCTAAGGGTGTTGGATCTTCGGGCACTGGGACTGCTGCAAAGGCCAAAGCAAGTGGGTCTACGGGGATCCTCAGATTTGGTGCTGAAAAATCCAAAGTGATTGGCTCTACGATCCCCAAAGTCACTTTCAAAGGACTCGGTCAAACGTGGACCAGGTGCAGGTAAACCTTTACATGTTTGGGGTGGTCCACAGGCCATTGCAGAAGCAAAGGAATATGCTACTACGCTTTCCAAGAAAGAAGCAGCAATGAAAAAGCACACTGGCCAACGTATAAAGCAGATTACAAAGAAGACGCCTTTCAAATCTAAGTTGCACGTCATTGATGAGCCATCCGACGAAGAGGGAGATCAGGAGTACGAAGAGGAAGATGAGTTCTCTGATCCTAACAAAACGCTGGATCTACGTCAGCATACGCCTCCCATAGACTCGGATGAAGAAGGAGCAAATGAAGATTAAAATTCTTCAATTTCAAGTGTTTTCTAACTCTACTCTACTTATGAACAATTTATCTGTTTTATTTTTCCTTGTCGTTTCTCTCAACTATACTCTACGCTTGTTACTCATGATACAATGTTGTTTTGCTCGGTTTGAGTTGTTTATGTTATTTTTTCTCCATTTACGTATGTTTGCTTACTATTCATGCTTTACTGTACGTTTGTGCATTTTATTTTGCCTGCTGTCATACGTTTACTTTTTTAATATGATACTAATTAGAGGGGGATTTACTCTACGAACCCCCACTTATGAAGTTGACTAAAAAAGGGGGAGATTGTTAGTGTGTAGTTCTTCCTAGTTCAACATAGAGCCACGTTGCTCTAGTTTGAACTAAGTTGAACTATACACTATGTTTTGTAGTAACTTCATGTTGAATATTTTGTATGGTTCAAGCTCATTAATTTATACAAGTCTGGTAGGTGTGAGTAGAGCTAGATGAGTAGACTGTGGAAAATACAAGTGGCCCAACCTGGGATCACGATATGCAAGGCTTGTTGGTATATGTCCTTCGATCCTACGTGTGCAATCGATAAAGTCATAAGGTCTTCTATGGATGTTAAATGATTATTTGATAATATTAATTGTTGGGAACAATATAATATTGATCGATAAATATACCTACAGGGTCACACACGGACTCGAAGATGATTTACGATGCTTGATATATATATATATATATATATATATATATATATATATATTGATTTAGAATCAATATTTACGTGGATTTAATTCACATGCATGAGATGCATGGCTTGCATGGATGCATGTCACATAGTGTGACATGGCATGACACACAAGCAAGTGGGACCACTTACAATGCATAGTGGCATGTGTATGTGGCATGACCTTTCACCTCATTTGTAACTCCTTTTTCATGTTAATGGTGCATAATGATGCCCATTATGTTGGAGGTTACAATGGGGTGTTATGGCATGCATAATGATGCTAATATATGGATGAAAATTAGATTTTCATCACACATAACATTGACCCACGAAATTCACACACCCAAATAGAGAGAATGGAGAGAGTGTTCTTGGAGAACCGACTCGTTCAAGCAAAGTGTTCGTCATCTGGGTTCGTGTGCAACACGTAGAGGCCGGGCCATTTGTGCGGCTTCAACATCCGGGCGATCCAAAGGCGTGACGGGGTCATTCCAAAGGTGAACAATTCGTGGCTGATCTATTAAGGTGGTTCAATCGACTCAACACCACCTTAACCAACGTCAGCGATCACAAAATGTAAGAACTCGTTGATCCCTATATATATATATATATATATATATATATATATATATATATTGGATGTGTATATATATGTTTGTATGTATTCTTATACACATTATGTGTGCACTAAGATCCAAGCATGATAGATTTATATGCTTTACACGCTTCCGCACACACGGTATATCGATCGGATCGGTATACCGATACCTACAATTGGTATCAGAGCCTAGGAATCGTGCACACTTTTGTGTTGGACACAATGGTTTAAATCACATAATTGACTTATATGTTTATTTGTACTTATGTGAGTAAATGTAAGGCCGGCCACCGATAGTGATCGGGTGGATGAATCGTGTTTTTTACGTGTTGAATGGCCATAGTTTTGGAGGGTTGCGTCCCTTGGAATCTTTTGTAATAGATAGGTTTTTTCTATTCAAAAATGTATTGTTCAACATGTAAGTTATGGATTTATCCATGTATCGGAGTTGGATTTCGAAGCCCAGGCGAAAACGAGAAGAAACGAAGCAAAACGAGCAAAACCGGGCTGCTGGAGCAAAACGGCGGGCGCCGTTTGTGCTCCGGCGGTCGCCGATTTGATTCGGCGACCGCCGAAAGGCTGATTTTGGGTCAGCCCCGTTTTGTACCCTTTCTGCGGCCGCCGTTTTGGAAACGGCGACCGCGGGTGGTGTTCGGCGACCGCTGTTTGTGAAACGGCGAGCGCCGTTCGTGGTTTTTTGGGTACGGACTAGGTTTGACCAAAATCGGCGGGCGCGGAACTGAAACGGAGGGCGTGGACCAGTCTAGAAGATGTTCAAAGCTGTTTTGTTGCTTTTAATCTTTTCTTTTGAGAGTTGTGAGGTTCTAGGGGCCTTTCAATACGTATTATTTGCTTTGCTAGCTATAGATTGTTTTATGTTATAAATGTTCAACTTACATATAACACTTATGCATGCAAGTTCCCAAAATAATGAGTATAATGTCTTGTCCAAAACATCACACCCATGAAGCCCTCGATCATAAAGTTGTAGGTCCGCCTCAGCGGGGTGCAACTTGTTATCTCGGGATAGTGGGAGTAAGGGTTAGACCCTTACACGTGAGTTTGGTTTTCTCATCTATAGATCCACTGCAGGCGTGGCTATCGAGACATGAGATGAGAATGGGACTCTCATCGACCGAGAGTGACATTAGATGTCATTGACATGGGATGTCTACCTATCTTGGAGTTCTTAAGTGCGGACTCAGTCGGCTTAAGGATTCGCAAGATGAGGGTCTTGGGATCGTTTTGTTCTAATTTATTAAAATTTCAAAAACAAATGCCTAATTTATCTTTCATTTGATGGATTATAAGGTTAGGATTATTTATACCTCGGGGAGTGATTTAATCCAAAACACTTAAGTTCATCAATGACACAAATTAGAGACTTTCGAGCCATTGGAGGGCGTGAATCGATTGTCTGGTCGGCTCCCTCATTTTAATAAGAGATAGGGCTTCAATTGCATGATAAGATTGCTGGTTAGAAAACCTCGAGTTTTCACTTACGATTTATCACGTTTTTTTGACATTGAAATAATTGGGAACGACGATATTGGATATCGAATGAACAAAATAGAACAAATAAAGTAGTTTTGCTAGACAACCTTATTTGTTTACCGCTTTGTGAATGTTTACTTACTTAGTTTATCTTTCTTCTGTAGTATACTATGTCTGTCTCAACTTAATTCAAGTTCAGCTCTATCTTGGATAGAGAAAAGTTGAACATCACCAATTTCCTTGATTGGCAACGTAACTTGAGGATAGTCCTCAAATACGATGAAAAGTAAAGTGTGTTGGACAAACCTCTTCTCGTGCTTCCCGCTGATGGGGGCACGGATGTCCAAAAGGCATCATATGCCCTTGCTAAGAAAGCCTCAAATGAGGTGACATGTTTGATGTTGGCATCTACGGTACCCGAGTTGCAAAAACAATTCAAGTTCATGGAGGCCTATAACATCATAGAAGAGCTCAAGAGCATGTTCGGGGAACATGCTAGGATTGAGCGCTTCGGGGTCACCTGGGCTATAGCTACAGCTAGGCTGGAAAAGGGTAAACCCGTGGGACCACATGTGCAGCAAATGATTGGATTATTTGCTTCAAGTGCTCGCCTCGTTTTTGCATATGATGACGAGTTGGCTACCGATTTCATTCTCCATTCTCTTCATGATGGTTATGACGCCTTTAGGCTGAATTTCCACATGAATGGACTGAAGAAATCGCTTCATGAGCTCCATGGGATGCTTAAGGCTGCTGAGCCGGCGATTAAGAAGGACCCTAGGAGGGAAGTTCTTATGATTCGGGAATGAGGTACCAAAAAGTTCAAGGGGATTAAGAAACCGGAAGTGAAAGGCAAAGGAAAAGGGAAAGCTGTGGCAGCTCCTTCCAAAAGGTTCTTGAAAGCTTCTAAGGTTCCTGGGGAATCTGAGTGTTTCTACTGCAAGAGTGTTGGACACTACAAGCGAGATTGCCCTAAGTTCAAGGAAGATGTGAAGAACGGTGTCGTTCCTTCATCTTCAGGTATTTATGTCATAGACATAAACTTTACAAATTCTTCTTCTTGGGTACTGGATACCGGATGTGGTGCTCACGTTGTTTCACATGTGCAGGGACTGCAAAGAAGTAGAACTTTGGTAAAGGGAGATGTCGATCTGCGGGTTGGAAATGGAGAGAGGGTCGCTGCATTAGCCATAGGATCTTATGATTTGTGTTTGCCTTCGGGCCTTGTTTTATTATTGAATAATGTTTATTTCGTACCATGTATTACCAAGAACATCATTTCTATTTCAGTATTGGTGACTGAAGGATTTTCCTTCACTATAATAAATGGTTTGTTTACTATTTCAAAAAGTGGAGTATTCTATGGTTCGACACGATTAGAACGTGGTTTATATATACTTCAACTTGACAATCATATATATAACATTGATACCAAAAAGGCCAAATCGAATGAATTCAATGAAACATACCTTTGGCATTGTCAATTAGGTCACGTCAACATTAAATGTGTAGAGAAACTTCTTAAAGAAGGCATTCTCAAATCTTTTGACTTGGAGTCATTTGATACATGTGAAGGATGTTTGATGGGCAAAATGACAAAGTCGCCTTTTCTAGGGAAAGGAGAACGTGCAAGTGATCTATTGGGTTTAATCCATACTGATGTATGTGGTCCAATGAGCTCACAAGCACGTAACTTTTACCGATGACTTAAGTAGATATGGTTATGTCTATTTAATGAGGCATAAGTCGGAAGCCTTTGAAAAGTTCAAAGAATTCCAAAATGAAGTTGAGAATCAACTTGGTAAGAATATAAAAGTTATTCGATCGGATCGAGGTGGTGAATATCTTAGCCAAGAATTCGATGATCATCTTATGAATTGTGGTATTCTATATCAACTCACTCAACCTGGAACACCCCAGATGAATGGTGTTTTCGAAAGGAGGAATAGAACCTTATTAGATATGGTTCGATCGATGATGAGCCTTAGTGAACTACCAAAAGCTTTTTGGGGACACGCACTTTTAACAGCAGCCAATACACTGAATAGGACACCGTCAAAAGTTGTTGATAAGACACCATACGAGGTATGAAAAGGAAAGGTCCCTAACTTGTCTTATATCAAGATTTGGGGTTGTGAAGCATATGTGAAGAGAAATATCTCTACAAAGCTTCAACCGAAATCGGATAAATATTTCTTTGTGGGTTATCCAAAAGAAAACACGAGGGTACCACTTTTACAACCAATCTAAGAACAAAGTCTTTGTTGCTCGAGATGGTGTATTTCTTGAAAAGGAATATCTTTCCAAGAAAGTAAGTGGGGCTCAGTTGAATTGAACGAAGTTCAATAAGACTTGAACGAGGTTCAAGAAGAACAAACTGAGATGGAGACTCAAGACTTGGTCGAGAGTACTCCAGTGGTTTTGGAAACCACACTTAACCCTTGAAGGTCTAGAAGGATTAGAACTCAACCTGAAAGATACTTAGGTATTCTGCCAAATGAGAGTTATGAAATCATGCTTTTAGAAAGCAATAAACCTTCGACCTATATCCAAGCTATGACGAGTCCAGCTTCCGAGAAATGGCAGGGTGCCATGAAATCCGAAATGGAATCAATGTCTGAAAATCAAGTTTGGAACATGGTCGATTTGCCTAAAGGGGCTAGGCCCATTGGATGCAAATGGATTTACAAGATAAAAACATACATGAATGAAAAACCTAGTGTTTTCAAAGCAAGTTGGTGGCTAAAGGAGTTAATCAAATTCACGGGGTGGATTATGATGAAACCTTTTCACCAGTTGCTATGATTAAATCCATTCGGATTCTCTTAGCCATTGCTGCTCATTATGATTATGAGATATGGCAAATGGATGTTAAAACCGCCTTCTTGAATGGGATTCTAGAAGAGGATGTGTTTATGACACAATCAGAGGGTTTTATCAATCTTAATCAGGCTGTGAGAGTATGCAAGCTTAATAGATCCATTTATGGATTAAAGCAAGCATCTCGGAGTTGGAATCTTCGGTTCGATGAATCCATAGAGGGTTTTGGATTTCAGAGGAACACAAAAGAATCTTGTTTTACAAGAAGATCAGTGGGAGTTACGTTGTTTGATGATCACCCAAAGTATCGTATGCTTTGAGCATGACGAATTGGTTTAAAGAAAAAACTGGTAAGGCACATTGGATGTGGCCAAAACTATTCTAAAGTGCCGTTTACGGACTAAAGAATATTATCTTGTCTTTGGAGGACAAGATGAGTTGAAATTAACAATCTATTTTAATGCATACTTCAAAACAGACTGAGATTATTTCCAATTTTAATCTGGTTATATCTTTTGTCTGATTAGAGGTAAAATGTGCTGGAATAGTTCCATGCAATGCATTAGCTGATTAAACTACAGAAGCTGAGTACATCATTGCATTGGATGCAGTGATGTTGGCAGTTCAGATTTGAAAGCTCTTCGATGAACTAGGTGGCGTAACTAGCTCGGCCCATCCGATACTTCTCTATTTATAGTAGAGCTATCGAGCAAGCCACTGAGCTAGAAAGCACCACAAGTCTAAAACTAGTGCTCAGGAAGTTCTACATTATCTGGGAGATAGTTTTGTGGAGACATCGAGATAATAAAGCTGCAACTTTGGTAAGGTTGCAAACCCGCTTTCTAAAACTCTCCAGCAGTCTAAGCTTGAGGTTTTCACGACTGCAATTGAGATCAAACATCTTAGAGATTGTTGTGATTTCTATTACTGTATTAGATACTTTTGGTGATTTGGTAAACATTCACTCATATGTATAATACATAATTCTTCATATAAATATGGTTTAATTTATATGAATTGTCCAAATGATTAAGTTATATCAATTGGGTTATGAGGTCGACTTACCGCGTAATGAAGTCTCAATGGTTGAACTGATATACTTGAATCATATAGTTGTTCCTGGTTCGTATAATCGAGTACGGACAAACCGATAATACAATGAACTAGATTGTAATGTGTACTATAGCGCCGCTTCATGGGCTAGTGATGTGGCACATCAAGTACAATTACATAAATATTAGCTGGGAGCTAATGATCGAAAAGACCCGACTAGAATAGTATTTGAGATTTCGAGTCATAATACTATTTCACTGATTGTCGAGCAATTTCCTCTGACCTGAGTGGTCCAGAGTGATTCCATTGTGAAATGGTATACTTTGATACAAGTAAACGTCTTTCGTAAAAGGAGGTTATAAAACTTGTTATTGGGTATATCAGGAAGCAAGTGGGAGAGCTTGGATTGACAAGATGGGATTGTCCTCCATTTTTAATGGGATACATGTCTTACCGGCCACTTGGAGAGTCGAGGCTGTGGAAATACGTGGCCACGTCCAGATTCGTATCATAGTGATAAATCTGGTTTTACAGTCTGTCTCAAAGTCCAAGAAAGGTTTGAACCGATTGAGGATGACTCGAGTTTTGCCTCAAGTTCAAACTTAGACATAAAGTGACAACAGGAAATTGGCAGCACACTGGCTCTGAAGGCCAAGTGGGAGATTGTTGGTATATGTCCTTCGATCCTACGTGTGCAATCGATAAAGTCATAAGGTCGTCTATGGACGTTAAATGATTATTTGATAATATTAATTGTTGGGAACAATATAATATTGATCGATAAATCATACCTACAGGATCACACACTGACTCGAAGATGATTTACGATGCTTGATATATATATATATATATATATATATATATATATATATATATATATATATATATATATATATATATATATATATATATATATATATATATATATATTGATTTAGAATCAATATTTACGTGGATTTAATTCACATGCATGGGATGCATTGCTTCCATGGATGCATGTCACATAGTGTGACATGGCATGCCACACAAGCAAGTGGGACCACATACAATGCATAGTGGCATGTGTATGTGGCATGACCTTTCACCTCCTTTGTAACTCATTTTTCATGTTAATGGTGCATAATGATGCCCATTATGTTGGAGGTTACAATGGGGTGTTATGGCATGCATAATGATGCTAATATATGGATGAAAATCAGATTTTCATCACACATAACATTGACCCACGAAATTTACACACCCAAATAGAGAGAAAGGAGAGAGTGTTCTTGGAGAACCGACTCGTTCAAGCAAAGTGTTCGTCATCTGGGTTCGTGTGCAACACGTAGAGGCCGGGTCATTTGTGCGACTTCAACATCCGGGCGATCCAAATGCGTGACGGGGTCATTCCAAAGGTGAACAATTCGTGGCTGATCTATTAAGGTGGTTCAATCGACTCAACACCACCTTAACCAACGTCAGCGATCACAAAATGTATATATATATATTGGATGTATATATATATATATATATATATATATATATATATATATATATATATATATATGTTTGTATGTGTTCTTATACACATTATGTGTGCACTAAGATCCAAGCATGATATATGTATATGCTTTACACGCTTCCACACACGCGGTATATCGATCGGATTGGTATACCGATACCTACAAGGCTCACTCAGCGATGGACTAGCGAACTTAGTCATACAAACAACGTGGAGTCTTCACAGTGCGTCAATGAAGTAGTTCTACTTGCTTCAACGTGAACAACGAAGTTTCTATCCTCCACCAACGCACTGTCAACAGAGAGTCCAAGGACTTACCGTAAAGACCTTAAATCAGAGCTAACACATGAATGGACGCGGGCATGGTTAGAAATGAAACTGGATGAAGACCTGCTAAGGGATGAAGCCAGCTGCGGGTGTAACTGGGAGACTTCGCTAGAAGGATTCAAGTTAATAAAGAAATCATCAAGTATACCTGCAATGCCTGAGACAAGCTTGAAGCACGAAGACGCGCTAGTGTAGGCGTGCGTAGAGCTGCGTTCGTGAAGTACAAAAAATGGAATCTCGAATATTCCATGAAGATGTTTTGGCCTTGGGCCATTAAGCGTGAATTCCGGAAACCCTAATTTACGAAGTCTATAAATAGCGGGTTGTTGGAATTCACTATTCACGCATTTATTTGACATATTCTAGAGAGAGAAATATTGTAGACCGAGAGAGTTCGCTAGAAAGCTCCGGTTATACCCACTGTTTAGTCTTTGTAGTACTCGTCGCTAGATTAGTTCTACATAGACTTAGTTTTTTGTCGTGTTGATTTTTCTACAAGATTCGCTAAAATTTTGTAAATGTGTTTGTAAGTGGTTCCACTTATTACAAGTTGATAAAAGAAGTTTTCTTTTAGAATCTCTAAATTGTATTAAGTATTCGCACTCTACCTTACTCTTTCCTATAGTAAATAAAACCAAGTACAAATTACACAATTTTAAAGTATTGTCTCAATTCTTATACTCATGGTAAAAAATGTGGCCTCTTACACTTCTTTATACGAAGTTTAACTCAAAAATTCCTTCTACTTGATCAAAATTATCGATTTTCAAAACCGGGTCAAAAGTATAGGTTAAAATGTCATTTTATCAAATTTAACCCCCACGTTAAAGTAAAATATGAAAATAAGGGTAGTCTCTTCGCAACGTTTATCCAAAAAAACGTGATATACATTCGATCGGAGCTGTTTTTAATGATTACGGGGAAAATAACTATTATTATTGGGATTTGCGCCCAATTTCGTCGCTGCAAGAAACGATAAACACGAACGAAAATAAACGACACAAAAATTATAGTGGTTCACCCAAATAGGCTACGTCCACTCTCGCCGCTGCAGATCTTTCCACTAGAATAATAATAGACGACTCCGGGAGTTTACAAACGCACACGCGTATCTCAGTATTCTCACGCTCTCGACTATTCTATGACTCTAGTAACTCTCACGATGATAGGGATAATAAAATACATGGATGGGGATCTCTATTTATAAGAGTAGAAACCTAAACCCTAATCATAAAATAGGTAGGAATCCAAATCATAAAAGGACACAAGATCACATCTAGAATCTTCCTCAATAATTAATTACCCAATTAATTATTCTCCTAATTTGACTCCACATCCCAACAATCTCCCACTTGGAGGCAAATTCAATCACCTCCCACTGTAGCGGCATCCCCGGTCCTTACCAACATCGTCCAGTCGAAGTTTTCATCAACTTCGACGCATCACGACTTCTCAGGTTCTTCCAGGACTTCTTCACATTGCCATCCCCGTTAACCTTCTCATCACCTCGCAACTCCCTTTCGGACCTCCGAAACCGCAACATTGAAACCAAGCTTCTCAAAGCTCCCAAACGTCGCCTCCCCGAATTGCTTGTGAAACGGCTAACTCCCACTGTATGGACAACGTCAGCATTCGCATGCCCGTCGTCTATCCCCGACAACCTTTTTCGAAATCCTCCAACATTCTCATTACTAGCCTCACGATTCCCTTGCATACTCCTCTCCGTTTTCAGAATCCTCATCACCGGACTCTCTCCAAAACGATCCCCAGAGCTGCACTCAATGAAGGTACCGGTATACCGATCCGATCGATATACCGTGTGTGCGGAAGCGTGTAAAGCATATAAATCTATCATGCTTGGATCTTAGTGCACACAAATATGTATAGACACACATATATTTATATATATATACATCCAATATATATATATATAGAGAAATCAACGAAATCTTACTTTTGGTGACGAAGTGATTTGTTGATGTCGTTGAGGTGGTGTTGAGTCGATTGAACCACCTCAAATGGATCAGCCTCTCGAAGCTCTCCTTGTGAATGACCTCGTCACTCCTCTTGTCTAGATCGCCCGGATGTTGAAGCCGCACAAATGGCCCGGCCTCTACGTGTTGCACACGAACCCGAAATTGAACTTGCTTGCTTGTTCTTGAGTGATTCTCTCACTCTTTTCTCTCTTGTTGTGTTGATTTTCGTGGCTGATCATAAAGTGGTATGAAAACCATTTTTCATCTCTTTATTCACCACAATTAACCTCTCCTTGTAACCCCCCATTATGTGCATCATAATGCACCAATAATGGTGGTTAATGGGGAGGTAAAGGGTCATTTCCACATCACCATGCCAATTGGCATGGATGTGGTCCCCTTGCTTGTGTGGCATGCCATGTCACACCATGTGACATGCATCCATGCAAGCCATGCATCCCATGCATGTGAAAATCCATACGTATTGATTCTAAATCAATATGACAAGCAACGTAATTCCGACTCGTGTGTGACCCTGTAGGTATGATTTATCGATCAATATTATATTGTTCCCAACAATTAATATTATCGAATAATCATTTAACATCCATAGACGACCTTATGACTTTATCGATTGCACACGTAGGATCGAAGGACACATCCTAACACTCAAATCGTCTAACAACTCCCACCGCATGGGAAATGTCGGACTCCTCAACAATGCTATTCGAAATTTTCATAAGTCCTTTTTCAGCAGAGTCACAAGAAGACTTACCCGAATGCATTACCTCGTCTCTTACCAACGAGTCACACCTTGACAATAACGAGCTCATCTCGTTTCTCATTGTACTATTGCTCGATTTTTCATCCAACATTGCTACGTCATCTCGCTTTGAAAGCATATGATTGAACATCGAGACCTCCTCCGGTTGGTCTACATGGGCCACATCTACCGGAACATCTCCCAAATCATATCTCAGCTCTCCATCTTCCGATTCTCTCTCGGCTACCGAGAATCGTACTCTTCTCTGCTTCTCGAGACACGGACTCCGATCCATATGAGGTTCCTCCGAACTCACTTTTGGTTGCAACCTTCTTTCGCTCATATGACCCAGCCCACAATGCCCAGGCTCATTGGTGTCGTCGGCCACACCAATATCACGACCACAAGTCGTAGTGTAAAGAGTACCCGTCCTTCGACCATGAGCAATAATCATCGCACCCTTTGACACCTTCCAAGACCCCTTCTCGAACGTAACTTTGTGTCCACCCCTCTCAAGCTGGCTAACCGAGATCAAATTCCTCCACAGCTTCAGCACACACCTTACATTCGACAGCTTCAACGTCTGCCCAAACGACGTTTTTAATCTCACGTTACCAACACCCACGACGCCCAAGGTCTTTCCATCCCCGAGATGAACCTTACCGTGATCTCCGGCAACGAAATCCTCCATGCCTTCACGTCTCGTCGTTGTGTGAAACGATGCTCCCGAGTCAAGCACCCAAGAGTCTCCGAGAGTCTCAGAAGATGTTAGCAAGACATCTCCACTCTCGTCTTTTTCCGTCACCGCATTTGTCCCGCCTCCGATCCCCGAAGCTCTCCACAATGCCTCTTTAAGTGACCGATTTTTCTGCAATTCCAGCACTTGAATTGCTTCTTCTTTCGGTTGCTCGAACTCTCCCTTCCACTGCGTTTGAAATCCCCATGGAGATACTCACCTCGGCTCATGGACATTGCCGACGTAGTCAAAGTAGATGCTTCCCCGAAATCCCTCCTCCGAACTCCCTCGGCAAGGACGCGGTCCCTCACATCTCCAAGCTTCAACTTCCCACCTCCCATGGAATCACCCAACGCCTTTCTTATTGGTTCCCAGCTAATCGGTAGCGATGCCAATAAGGTCAGGGCCAGAACTTCATCATCAACCTCGATCTCAAACGAAGCCACTTCTTTGATAATCGAGTTGAACTCGTTCACGTGAGTCGCAACCACATCATCGTCTTCCATCTTCAAATGGAACAACCTCTGTAGCAAGGCCACTTTGTCGTCACCGATGGCTTCTCGTACAAGTCGGACAGAATTTTCATCATCCCCGCAGTTGTCTTCTCCTTCATCACCTTCTTGGCAACGTTCTCCGACAACGTCAGACGGATCAATACGAGTACTTGTCGATCAAGGAGAGCCCAGTCCGCCTCGCTCGTCTCCTCCGGATTCACGCCTTCCGACGATAGATGAATTTTCTTCTCGCCCAGGTACTTCTCGATTTCCATCCTCCAGGATGCAAAATCCAGGCCATCAAATCTCGTAATTCCTAGGTTCGTCAAATCGCCCATCGTTTCTTCGATTGCCCAGCTTTTCCACCAAAGCTCTGATACCAGTTGTTGGGATTTGCGCCCAATTCCGTCGATGCAAGAAACGATAAACACGAATGAAAATAAACGAGAAAAATAAACGACACAAAAATTATAGTGGTTCACCCAAATAGGCTACGTCCACTCTCGCCCCTGCAGATCTTTCCACTAGAATAATAATAGACGACTCCGGGAGTTTGTAGCCGCTGCAGATCTTTCCACTAATAGACGACTCCGGGAGTTTACAAACGCACACGCGTATCTCAGTATTCTCACGCTCTCGACTATTCTATGACTCTAGTAACTCTCACGATGATAGGGATAATAAAATACATGGATGTGGATCTCTATTTATAAGGGTAGAAACCTAAACCCTAATCATAAAATAGGTAGGAGTCCAAATCATAAAAGGACACAAGATCACATCTAGAATCTTTCTCAATAATTAATTACCCAATTAATTATTCTCCTAATTTGACTCCACATCCCAACAATTATTGCTCCTGGTCTATATCAATCTATCAATAGTTATGGCCTGGGGACATAAATATCAGATTATGTATATACCTAAACTAATAACTTATAAAAGTATTTAAAAGAATAATTAATTTAAATTAAGGTTACTTACTGGCCGGATTAAAAGATAAACTAATAAAATAACGGACCACGCGAGACGGAACCACCTTATCTCTCCTTTCTTTTTAATGTTGGGATTCTCTTGGCTTATTGGAATCTATCTACACATATATAATTCCTGAATCTCTCCGTGCCAAATGTACCAATAAAAAAGGTTTAATATTATTGGGTTCACACTATAAATTATAAATAAAAATAATAATATTAACTATAAATTATAAATAAAAATAATAATATTATTATTAAGTCAAAATTTATACATTAATATAATTTTTTGGTGGGTTTTATATTCAGTAAATTTTCACGGTTTAGAAATATGTAATTCTAATTAATTTTTTTATTTCATTCCATTTGCATAAATATTTTTTTATTATCATCAAACATTCTCTTCATATTCCCAAATTTCAACCGATCCACTCATCTTTCCAAGAAAAAATCAGTTGCGTTTCATTAAACATCTCGAGATAAATTCGCCGAGGTATTTTAGTATGCTTTAATTATTCATTTTTTTCTTTTTTTCTCTTACATGTACTTTTGGACTGAAACTGGCTCAACTGAACTAAACTAAACTTAAGCGATATTAAATATTTTTTTAAAAATATTAATAATATTATGACATTAGCTAGATTTTATATTTAAAATTATAGATTGAAATTATTTTTTGTTTATTTTATTTTAATTTGTTTTTTAAACTAACTGAACTGAATTGAAACGGTATGAACTGAAATGAACTGAAGCGATCTGAACTGAACTGAACTTGACTGAAATTAAGTTCAAATGAACAAGTCCTAATTTAAATTCGGAATTTTTTTCCATAATCAAATTAAGGGATAATTTATAAGTAGATTTTGTTAGGGATAATTTATAAGTAGATTTTGTTTTTTTTTCAATATCTCATAAATTAAATTGGAATTGTAGCTTACAATCCGTTTTGAATGTGATTCTTTTCAGTATGTGTAGAATTGATACAAGATTTGACAAACGACAACTATGGAAATTTTTGCATATTTATTTGCTAATTGCAATGTTAATCGATCGGAAGAGAAATAAATTAACATTTTGTATTTTACAGTTCTATTTTCGATGAGGTAAGTACGTACGGGCCGCAGCCACGGTGGTTCTCGACCTCTTGACCTGCCCCCATCACAGCTTAATTATGATTCTCAACTCTTGCTCTCTTTGTTCTATATTTTTTCACTGTAGGTGAGATCAATATGATGGTGTCCAATTTTTAAATATTAAAAATAATCAAATAAATAAAACATCTTATATAATGAGATTTTATATAAACCCTGAACGTTGTTTATTACTTTAAACATGCATAACCTTTCATTTAAATAAAACATTTCATATTTGAGATAACTATTGATAATGAGATTCAATACGAGTTTACAAATTAGTAGGGGTGAACAATTTATCTCGAAATTTCGATCCCGTACCGATCTCATGTCGAATGTTAGCGAGATAGGACAAGATCAATTCTAAAAATGGCAATCGCGTTCCTTCCTGTCCCGCAAATTTATTAATATACATAATTTTTTTTAACATAAATTAATAAAAATATCAAAATATTAATCACACTTTCAATTAAATTTATTTCTTAATTAATACATTTTCACAAATCTCATAATAATTTATTTTTTATATAATTTGTTTTGAAAATATTAAAATATTTATATTTTAAAATTTGTAAAAAGTCTTTTAAATTGAATAATTAAAATTATTTCTGAAAAACTTTTAAAAAAAAAATTATTTGTATTTCGATTATTTTATAAGTCAATAATATTTAATTTATTTTAATTTTTAATTTTATTGTTAATTTTATTATTTTATTTAAAATTTTGGGAGGTCTGATCCTGTCTCGATCTCGACCCGTATATAAATTATCAGGACGAGACGAGATTCTCCTAATTTCGTTTCATGTTCATCCCTATAAATTAGAGTGACAGTAGAATTATGAAATAAAATAAAATTTCATCCGCATCAATTTAAAAAAAAAAAATACTACGTGCATCCCACGGCAGTGGTACTAGTTAGTAAAATAAGAGTAAATAAAACGGTAATGCCACTAGTTAGTAAAATAAGAGTAAATAAAACGGTAATTCTTCATGGGCAGAATCTGCCCATGGACAGAATTTGATTTTTGCGTTTGTTTTTTTTTTTTTTTTTTTTATAGAGTTAACAATATAATTTACTTGATATATATTACAAATAATATTTTTACTTATTATTTTTATATATTAAAACATTTTTTTCTATTTAACTGTCTTTTTTTAACTAAAATATCTAAATATGTAATATTTTTAATAATTAAAAAGTTATATTTTTAATTTTTTTTAAATTATATAAATTAATAATAGTATAACATATATTAATACATATCTAAATATAAATAAACTATTATTTAAATTAATAAAACAAATTTTTAAACAAATTTTGCTTTGGGGAAATTCTGCCCAAATAGCACGAAGCTAAATAAAATTAGTTGAAGAGCATGCAATATGTTAAGGGATGAATAGAGTAGTACTCCTTTATTTTGAAAAAATAACAAAATACTAATAAATAGTTAATTTATTTAATTTCACGGATATCACGTGGATTTTAGCTGGCCTAGGACTCTGGGTAAATATCATTGACTTTGTGAAGTCTACTTATTCGGTTATTCCTAATCTGACTTTGTTTGTTTGTTTGATCGAAGACGGTGCGCAGGTTAATGAACCAAGAATCAACAAGGATATGGTTACGAGATCATCTTTCTTGTTTTGCCTTTTGTCCGCTGCGGTCTTGAATGCTGCGGTTCTGTGCAGTGCAGGCACCACCAGTCGTTTTGTGAGGAAAGTTGAGAAAACCATGGATATGCCCCTCGACAGCGATGTCTTCGATCTCCC
The DNA here is from genome assembly GCA_954870475.1 of Euphrasia confusa. Lineage (NCBI taxonomy): Eukaryota > Viridiplantae > Streptophyta > Magnoliopsida > Lamiales > Orobanchaceae > Euphrasia > Euphrasia confusa. Next base: position 46,512,836 of record OX940949.1, on the reverse strand, counting down.
TCCGGGCTATAATGCGCCTCAACAGGTCTCAATATTTCTATTTTATTATTTCCATTTAATAATTAATTTTAGATGTATTATTTTCCGTTTTTGTTCACAATAATTGCAGGGTTGATTGATTATTCATTATCTTTGTCTTTACATCTAAGTACAGTATTTCTTTTCTTTAATTGAATTTCATTTTGTCTTTTTTATGTGTGTTGTTATTTAGGTACATATAACACAGGGAGATCATGAAGGAAAAGCAGTAATTGTATCGTGGGTCACTGCAGACGAGCCCGGTTCGGACTCGGTCGTGTATTGGTCCGAGAATAGTGATCACAAGAATCGAACAAAGGGCAAAGTCAAAACATACAAATTTTACAACTACACTTCCGGCTATATCCATCACTGCACAATCAAACACTTAAAGGTAAAACTTAGTAGTACTAAATTTTGTTTTAATTCAATTATTACACTATATGTTAAACATTAATGTATGTAGTATGATACCAAATACTACTACGAAGTCGGGACCGCAAGCTCGAAACGAACATTTTGGTTCCGAACGCCTCCAGAAGCCGGCCCCGACGTTCCCTATACATTTGGTCTTATCGGTAAAAATCCATTATAATGTTCTATTAATTTCAACACATTTTTATATAGAGAGTGTTCATTAGTCGAATGATACATATCGATGATTGTAGGTGATCTCGGGCAGAGCTATGATTCCAATATAACTCTCACACACTACGAACGAAATCCGATCAAGGGACAAACCGTGTTGTTTGTCGGAGACCTCTCTTATGCCGACAACTATCCGAATCACGACAATCGTAGATGGGACACTTGGGGAAGGTTTGTCGAAAGAAGCGTGGCCTATCAACCTTGGATTTGGACCGCCGGGAATCATGAACTCGATTACGTTCCCGAAATCGTACGGAAAAAAAAAACACGTTTTCTTCTTCTTAAATTCATTGGTCAATTGCAGAAATTTAAATACGATTTCAACCAAATGAGCAAACAACCCTTGACTAATTTTATCTGATCGTTGCTTGCTGCAGGGTGAGAACGAACCCTTCAAGCCGTTTACCAACCGATACAAAACCCCTCACAAGTCGTCGAAAAGCAACTCTCCTTTTTGGTACTCCATCAAGAGGGCTTCGGCTTACATCATCGTGTTGTCATCGTATTCGGCGTACGGAAAATACACCCCGCAATACAAGTGGCTCGAAAAGGAGTTGCCGAAAGTGAACAGATCCGAGACGCCGTGGCTGATCGTTACACTGCACTCACCGTGGTACAATAGCTACAACTATCACTATATGGAGGGAGAGTCAATGAGAGTCATGTTCGAGCCGTGGTTCGTGCAGTACAAAGTCGACCTCGTGTTTTCGGGCCACGTTCACGCTTACGAAAGATCGGTACGTACGTGTGTATATACTCGACTGATTTTTCGTGTTCATTGCAATGATTCACCTGAAAATTATGTTGTAGGAACGTGTGTCGAACATAGCGTACAATGTAGTGAACGGGATTTGCACTCCGGTTCACGACCAATCCGCCCCGGTTTACATAACTATTGGAGATGGAGGCAATCTTGAAGGCTTAGCCACAAAGTGAGATTTGCTTAATTGTTGTTAGAAGCTGCATTATCTAAAAACTCTAACGGTTAAAGAAGTTAAACAACTCTGATACCAATTGTTGAAATATGACTCGAATCCAAAGAGAAGTAAATCGGGATGAAATTTGGAGTCGGGATGCGAAAAGATCGATGTAGCAGTCTGGCGCATTTGCGCCAGCCTGCTGGGGTCGTGGCGCATTTGCGCCAGCCTGCTGGGGCCGTGGCGCATTTGCGTCAGCCTGCTGAGGCTGTGGCGCGTTTGCGTCAGCTTTCTTGTGCGATTTTTCGCTGCGTTTTTTGGACTCCAAATATGGGTTTTTGATTTATTTTATTGGTTAGGAAATAAGAATTATATTAGAATATAATTCTATTCCTTGTGGATTTAGGAGTCATATATTAGGAAAATGGTTTATTCTTATTCCTATTGGTTACCTAATTTATGGGTTTTCTACACCTATAAATAGGGATCTCCATGGACATAATTATTGAGAGAGCGATAGAGAGAGCGTGTAGAACACGAGTTAACACAAGTTAATACCATCATAGAGAGAGATAATATTGTGTGAGATTAGAGGGTTTTAGAGTGGATATCAATCCTTGTAATCGTGAGGCAATATTATAGTGAAAATTCTCGTCGTTCCTCCCGTGGTTTTTCCCGATTTGGGTTTCCACGTAAATTCCTTGTCTTCTTTTCTTGTCTCCTTCTTTATTTATTGTTGAGTTATATTCGGGGTTCCGCATATTGTTCGTACTATACATCGTCGTTCTACAACAAGTGGTATCAGAGCTTTGGTTTCGATGGCGAGCGTGAGGTACGATCTACCGAATTTAAGTCTCAACACGAGGTTTCCTATTTGGCAATACAAGATGAGGTTAGTCCTCAGATCTCTTAAGCAAGAGATTGTTCTACTTGGTATTGACAACAAGCCGAAAGACATGAAGCATGACGAGTGGGTGGAGCTCGATCAGATGGCTATGGCGACCATAGGGCTTCATGTTTCGGATTCGTTGACTGAGGAAACGACGGAGGCGAAGACCGCAAAGGAATTATGGGAGTTGTTGGAATCGATGTGCGTGGAGAAAACGGTGTCCAGCAAGCATCACTTGAAGAGAAGTCTCTACTTCCTCAAGATGGCGGAGGGGTCGTCGATTCAAGACCATGTAGCGAGATTCAAGGAGCGTGTAGCTGACCTTGGGAAAATTGGCGTGAAGATCGAAGATGATGATCTTGCGTTTTGGATGTTATGCTCGCTACCCCCCTCCATGGCGGCTTTTCGGGACACGCTTCTCTATGGACGAGATAGTCTCACGTTTAAAGACGTAACTTCGGCTCTCTCGTCAAGGGAAAACGTACAAAGGATGGAGTCCAACAAGGATGGTATGCCCGATGTGGGTGAAGGACTTAGCGTCCAAAAGAAGTGCCGTGATAAAGGGAGCGACTCGGGGAATTCGAAGTCGCGACACGGGAATAAGGAGTGTTTCTATTGCAAGAAGAAGGGACACATAAAGTCGGAGTGCTACGCGTGGAAGAAAAAGGAGAGCAACAACAATAATTCCGGAAATAAGAATTCCGGTGACGTTGGATTAGTAGATGGGAATTTCTATGGAGAACTACTAATGGCTCTAGGCGAAAACTCCAACTTGTGTGGTGATTGGATCTTAGACTCGGGTTGCTCGTTTCATATGTGTCCGGACCGGTCGTTGTTCGAGACTTATGAATCTTTGGAGCATGGTGCGGTGTTCATGGCTAATGACACCTCGTGCAAAGTCGAAGGGATTGGAAATATCCGCTTAAAGATGTTCGATGGCACGGTGCGCACGTTAGGCGAGGTAAGACATGTCCCTGAATTGAAAAGGAATTTGATCTCCTTGAGTACCCTTGATATGAAGGGCTATAAACTCACTTGTAAAGGTGGAGTTTTAAGAGTTACCAAAGGTGGTTTGGTAATATTGCGGGGAAAGAGAAAGGCGAGTCGCCTTTATGTCCTCGATGGAAGCTCGGCGAAGGAAGTAACCGAGGGTGATAAAAGCTACACCGGAGAAGGTGGAGTTTGTGAGGCTACCGAAGAGGCTTTGGTAGTGTTGGGAGGAGACGAAAAGGCGAGACGACCTTATGTCCTCCGTAAAGGCGCGGTGAAGGAAGTAACTGGGGCCGAACCTCGACTCTTGCTAGAAGAGTCTATCCGGCTTAGAGGCGCGCAACCAAGTAAGGCCGGAGTGACCAAGCTCATTGAAGATAAAGCGGTGAACGAAGTAACCGTGGGAAAAACTAGTCTCTCGGATGAAGAGTCTACACGACTAGACCATGTGCGGCTTGGGCATGTGAGGAAAGTCGATTTGAAGGATCGAGTGTTTCTCGATCTATGGAGTGTTTCTAAACCTGGTGAGCCATGTGCGCTTGGAAAGCGGTCGAGAGGGTATATCTCGAATTGGGCTCACAATTCAAAGAAGACACTCGGGTATGTATGTTCCGATTCATGGGGACCTTTGAAGGTCCAATCTTCTAGGAACTAGGCCCGTTGGGGCGTTTGGAGGAAGACGATGGACGAGGCTTGGTGGTAGTGCGATGTGATTTCGCATGCGCGATGGGATTTCGCGGCTTGGTGTTATATGTGATGTGATTTCACATGTGCGATGGGATTTCGCGGATTCTCGTCAAGGTGGAGATTTGTTGAAATATGACTCGAATCCAAAGAGAAGTAAATCGGGATGAAATTTGGAGTCGGGATGCGAAAAGATCGATGTAGCAGTCTGGCGCATTTGCGCCAGCCTGCTGGGGTCGTGGCGCATTTGCGCCAGCCTGCTGGGGCCGTGGCGCATTTGCGTCAGCCTGCTGAGGCTGTGGCGCGTTTGCGTCAGCTTTCTTGTGCGATTTTTCGCTGCGTTTTTTGGACTCCAAATATGGGTTTTTGATTTATTTTATTGGTTAGGAAATAAGAATTATATTAGAATATAATTCTATTCCTTGTGGATTTAGGAGTCATATATTAGGAAAATGGTTTATTCCTATTCCTATTGGTTACCTAATTTATGGGTTTTCTACACCTATAAATAGGGATCTCCATGGACATAATTATTGAGAGAGCGATAGAGAGAGCGTGTAGAACACGAGTTAACACAAGTTAATACCATCATAGAGAGAGATAATATTGTGTGAGATTAGAGGGTTTTAGAGTGGATATCAATCCTTGTAATCGTGAGACAATATTATAGTGAAAGTTCTCGTCGTTCCTCCCGTGGTTTTTCCCGATTTGGGTTTCCACGTAAATTCCTTGTCTTCTTTTCTTGTCTCCTTCTTTATTTATTGTTGAGTTATATTCGGGGTTCCGCATATTGTTCGTACTATACATCGTCGTTCTACAACACCAATGATAGAGGTCGTATCATCAAAAAGTCTGAACTGTTAGAAAAGTTGAACAACTTGACATTTATATTGGGGAGTCGAATATATATTCTTCGATAATAATTGTTTGATCTGTTTTGTTTTAGCATGACTGAGCCACAGCCTAAGTACTCGGCTTTCCGGGAGGCTAGCTTCGGGCATGCAACACTCGACATCAAGAATAGAAGTCATGCGCATTACAGCTGGCACCGTAATCAGGATGGATATGCCGTGAATGCAGACTCCGTGTGGTTTTACAATCGATTTTGGCACCCGGTTGATGACTCTACCACTGCTCATTCTTGAAAGATAATTGTAGATGGACGAACATTTTCTGTTTTGATTTTGTTTTTCCTTGGCCGAACTATATATCTTCGAATTGTGATCGAGAAATAATTGGGACTCGAGTCCAATTATATTTTTGAAAAATTAGTGAACATTTGTTGAATCGTTTCATCAGCTGGAATTGAGAATTGTTATACATGTCTTCTTGACCATAGATTTTAAATCCGACCCAACCATTGACTCGAGTTAATTTTCGAGTCATTAAGTTATGGGGTCAACTCATGGGTTATCTCGAGGGTTAACGAGTTAATCAAATATTCTAAATATAAAATTATATATATATATATATATATATATATATATATATATATATATATATATATATATATATATATTATAAATTTTAAATATAATATTAAAAATTAATTGATTAACTAAAACTACATCATTAATTTTTTTTAAATTATATATTTTTTGTTACAAATTAATAGTTACACTTTTAGAAAGGGTGTAAGAGACAAGAAATAATGTCTCCCACAAAACAAAATGCACATATATAGTGAAAACTCTATAAATTAATACTCTATATATTAATAACCTCTTTAAATTAATAGAATCTTTCGGTTTCGACTTGGTCTTTTAAATAAAAAAATACACTCGATAAATTAATAACCTCTTTAAATTAATAAAATTTCACGGTCACGAGACTATTAATTTATAGAAGTTTTACTGTACTTTTTTTTTTTAGTCGTCTCTTAAAATTTTACACATAGAAATGTTTTTTCACAATTTTAATTTATCTCTTCAATACACATTTATTTACTTTTATACAATTATTTTTTTAACTATTTATTTTATTACTTACACATCAATTCTTATTATATTTCTACTTTATATTATTAAACACAAAGACAATCAAAATTTTCATCTGCGTGCCATTTTTTTAATACTATACACTATGTTATGAAATTGAGAAAGTATAATTTATGCGTTATTATATAATCTATATAATATATAAATACAGACTTTAATGTGGCCAATGTGAACACAAAAAAATACACTACAAAAAATAAAGATATTCACACTATGTGGCAGAGACCAAACTTTCGTTGGTCTAGATTTTATTATGTGGCTTTTTTTAACAACTAGTAACAACTGCCCGTGCAATGCACGGAAATATTTAATGTAAAAAATATTTAATATAATTTTTTCGGTTAGAAAAAAAAACGATACTTAGTTATCATATTTTTTTAGTATCACTTAATACTTATTAAAATATAATTTAAAATATGTTAAACAATTTTATTTCATTAATTTATTTATAAAAGAACTCTATATAAAGAGGTAAAGAGAAAATTTATGAAAGAAAATTGGTTGTAAAGAAAAATAATTAATATTAAGCTTACTAAAATTATAATTTTTTGATTTTCTATTACAATAAATAAAAAGGGTTAATAGCATATAAAACCACAACTTTTACTTTATTTTCAAAATAAATCAAACATTTTTAATGTTGTAAAATAACCCACCACTTTTATTATTATTTGTAAAATAATATATTAGATTCAATTTTTTTAAATAATTCACAAAAATATATTTTTAATTTATCTCATTTTCACTTTATAGTTTCATAAAAAAATTTAAACGTGAGTAATTTATTAATAATTAATATTATGAACACTATATTAATTTTAATAAATTCAAATATTCAAAAAAGTCACAAAAAATATATGTATATATTATTGATACATTTTATCTTCAAAACTATATATAATTCTCCATCAAATATATAAAATATTTATAATTTATTAAAGACATGTTCTTATTAAAGACATGTTCTTTAAGACTCAAAATGGCTAAATTAATCTGAACTAAATTTAATAGGTCTGAATTGAATTGAATTAAACTGAATTTAACTTATTTTAGGTTAAAACTGAACTAAATAAATCTAAACTAAACTGAAATGAAAATAAGTTTAAAGCGAACTGAAAATACGTTTAAAAGAAGAGGTTCTAAATCATTATCAACATTACGAACAGACTCTTTTAGATTGAAAATGACTGAATTGAATTAAACTGAACTTAATAAATTTGAATGAACTAAACTTAAATTAAATTCAATTTAATTTAATTTTAGAATATTTAAATGATAATAATAAAAAATAATGAAATAATACAAAAATTAAAAAATAAATGAATAAACTTTACTTAATTGATCTAAACCAATTTTAAAATATTTAAATCATAATAATAAAAATAATGAAATAATACAAAAATTAAAAAATAAATGAATATACTTTACTTAATTGATCTAAACCTCAACTTAATGAGAAGTAAAATAACTCCAAAACATCTTTACTTCATTTCAGTTTAATTCAGATCCATCAAACATTAAACTAAACAAAATTTAATAGGTTTGAACTCAAATTAAGTTCAAATTAATTTCATTTTAAAATATTGAAATAATAATAATAATAATAAATTAATGTTAAATTAAATGACTAAATTAATGTAAACTTAATAGTTATAAACTGAACTTAATTTAATAGGTCAAAACTGAACTAAATGAATCTAAACGGAACTGAAATTAGATTAAGACATGTATTGAACTTAATTTTTAGTACTAAATGAGTGAACTAAACTGCTCATAATAGGCATGAATTGAACTTAATATGTTTGAACTGAATTGAAAATTAATAGATATGAACTGAATTAAATTTAATAATTTTAAATTGTTAAATAATTCTTTTGTTTTTATTTCAACAATCTTCGTACTCGATCTATTTTTTATTTTTTTTTGGTATAGGTCAATTGCAATGTCTTGGGATTCGAACCAAAGACCTCAAATCCCCAATTCGATCTATTTTCTTCAGAATTATACACACGCAAAAAAACTGAAAATGTTTTTCAATAAAATCTTCTAATGTATTCATTCATCATTTGATTCATATAACCCGTTTAAATTATTAATTGTGAATAGTTGAATAGTTAAAAAAAACTAAATTGTTAAATAATTATTTTATTTGTATTTCAACTATTTTTTCAAAATTTTAGAAGTTTATGAACTATTCTAAAAAAATTAAATTGATAAATAATTAATTTTTTGTGTTTGAATATCTAATTCTAAATGAAAATACGCTCTCAATATATAAAATATCTATTTTTATTAAAGACATGTTCTTTAAGACTCAAAATGGTTTAACTGAATTGAACAAAACTTAATATGTTTGAATTGAATTGAACTGAAATGAACTTCATGAGTTTGAAATAAAGCGAATTGAAAATAAGTCTAAAAGACCATGTTCTAAATCATTATCAACACGAACCTGCTCTTTTAGACTGAAATCGGATGACTAAATTAAACTGCACTGAATTGAGTCTTATAAGTCTGAACTAAACTGAAATTAAGTTCAATTTAAATGAATTTTAAAATATTGAACATATTAATAAATTAATAAATTAATATAAAAATTAAAAAATAAAATGAATAAAATTAACTTAATGGATCAAACTTAATTTATCTTAATTGAACTGAACTTAACTTAATGAGTCTGAAAATCAGTCCAAAATAGCTTTACTTCAGTTCACATCATTTAAGCACCTGTTCTTTTAGACTGTCTGAACTAAACTAAACTGAATTTAATAGGTTTGAACTCAAATTAAGTTCAATTTAATTAATTTAAAAATATTGAAATAATAATAATAAAATATTAATATTAAATTAAATGATTGAATTGATGTAAAATTAATAATTATGAAGAATTGAATTGTGAACTAAACTAAACTGAATTTAATAGGTTTGAACTCAAATTAAGTTCAATTTAATTAATTTAAAAATATTGAAATAATAATAATAAAATATTAATATTAAATTAAATGATTGAATTGATGTAAAATTAATAATTATGAAGAATTGAATTGAACGATAAAATTAAATTAAATGAGTCTAAACTGAACTAAAATGAGAATAAGTCTAAAAGACCTATATTGAATTTAATTTTAGTACTAAATTACTGAACTGAACTGCACTTAATAAAATATTGAACTTAATATGTTTGAACTGAATTGAACTTAATAAATTTAAATTCCTAAAATAATTATTTTGTTTAGATTTAAACATTTTTCTTACTCGAAAAATTTTATTTATAATTATATACACACACAAAATTGAAAATGTTTTTCAATAATATTTTCTAATTTTTTCATTCATCTTTGGAATAATATAACCCATTTAAATTATGAATGGTTAACAATTGAATAGTTAAATAAAACTAACATATTTGGAATAATATAACCCGTTTAAATTATGAATGGTTAAGAGTTAAATAGTTAAAAAAAACTAAATTGTTAAATAATTATTCTGTTTGTATTTCAACTATCTCTCTAGTCAATTATTTTCTAAATCAAATTTTCGAAGTTATGAACTATTCTAAGAAAATTAAATTGATAAATAATTATTTTTTTGTGTTTGAAACTATATATCATTCTCAATGAAAATATACTCTCAATATATAAAATATTTATTACTTAATAAAGACATGTTTTTAAGACTCAAAATGGTTGAACTGAATTAAACTTAATAAGTCTGAAATAAAGCCATCTGAGAATAAGTCTAAAAGATTATGTTTTAAATCATTATCAACATTAGTGACATGCTCTTTTGGACTGAAACTGGCAAACTAATTAAACTGAACTGAATTGAAGTCTGAACTTAACTTAACTAAAATTAATTTCAATTTTATTTTATTTTAAATAATAATAATAATAATGATAATAATGATAATAATAAAATAATATTATTAAATTAAATAAATGAATTGATTTAAATTTAATAGTTATGAACTGAACTTTAAAACTTAACTAAATGAATCTAAATTGAATTTAATATTTTTTTTGTTTGAAACTATATCTAATTCTCAATAAAAATACTCTCCCAATATATAGAATATTTATTTCTTATTAAAGAGATGTTCTTTAAGATTCAATTAATAAAATAATACAAAAATTAAAAATTAAATGAATAAAAGTACTTAATGGATCGAGCTTAATTTATCTTAATTGAACTGAACTTAACTTAATGAGTCTCAACTGAACTAAAATGAAGCGAACTGAAAATCAGTCCAAAATAGCTTTAGACCATGTACAACAGGGGATCAATTAGAGTGTCAATTATGTATCAAGTCATCCAGTAGAAGGTGTCAAAAGTGTCAAATTTAACACCTTGTGGGCCCGGTGTCAAAATTTGATCCGATACCAACTAAAATTTGACACCCTCAGCTGGCCCCACTCATTATTTATTTAATCAAATAAATAGCATTTGGGCCAATAAAACGATGACATGTGTTTCTTTAATTAATGTTTTCACCTCATTTTTAAAATTAGTTTTTTACACAATAATTATTATAAATAAAAATAAAATAAAAATACTATTATTTTTTATTTTTTGTTCTCTATAAATAGAGTGTGGGTTTGTTTCATTTGGACACCAAATTTTTTTTTTTATGTTTTTTACTCTTATTTTTCACTTTTTGTGTGTCGTATTAAAAAAAAATTATTATTTATTTTATCAAAATATTACAGATTTTCCAAATATTTTTTTTCAAATTTTCTTAATTTTATTGTTTAATAAATTATTTTGTTGTAATTTTTAATTTAATAATTATTTATATGAAATAAATAAAAAAAAATAAATAATAAGTGGAGTATAGAATATAGTGATGGAGAAGAAAGAGAAAATAATTGACACTTTGAATAACACTTTGCTGGGTCTTATGCTGAAAAAAAGGTGTTAATTGAGGGTGTCAAGCTGACGTGGCAGGAGAGAAGTGTCAAATTTGACACCCGCTGCTGCAGATAGTCTTACTTCGGTTCAGTTCACATCCATTAAGCACCGGTTCTTTTAGACTGAATGAACTAAAATGAAGCGAACTGAAAATCAGTCCAAAATAGCTTTACTTCAGTTCACATCCATTAAGCACCTGTTCTTTTAGACTGTCTGAACTAAACTAAACTGAATTTAATAGGTTTGAACTTAAATTTAGTTCAATTTAATTAATTTAAAAATATTGAACTAATAATAATAAAATATTAATATTAAATTAAATGATTGAATTGATGTAAACTTAATAATTATGAAGAATTGAATTGAACAATAAAATTAAATTAAATGAGTCTAAAATGAACTAAAATGAGAATAAGTCTAAAAGACCTATATTGAATTTAATTTTAGTACTAAATTACTGAACTAAACTGCACTTAATAAAATATTGAACTTAATATGTTTGAACTGAATTGAACTTAATAAATATAAATTCCTAAAATAATTATTTTGTTTAGATTTAAACATTCTTCTTACTCGAACAATTTTATTTATAATTATATACACACAAAAAAAATTGAAAAATGTTTTTCAATAATATTTTCTAATTTTTTCATTTATCTTTTGAATAATATAACCTATTTAAATTATGAATGGTTAACAATTGAATAGTTAAAAAAAACTAACATATTTGGAATAATATTTTCTATTTATTATAATTTTATTTGTATTTTTTTCCAGATTTTGCCTATTTTGATTCAAGATGATGATTTCAATTTGCAACAACCAATTAAATTTCATATTGAGTTTGTTGATAAACCGTGAACACTCCCAGCATCTTACTTTCTTATTCCCATATTTTCAACTCTAATTATGGAGAATATAAATTATAACCAATTAGCGGATTTAATTGTGATCTCAATACGTATTAAAAAAAAACTAAATTGTTAAATAATTATTTTGTTTGTATTTCAACTATCTCTCTAGTCAATTATTTTCTAATTCAAATTTTCGAAGTTATGAACTATTCTAAGAAAATTAAATTGATAAATAATTATTTTTTTTGTGTTTGAAACTATATATCATTCTCAATGAAAATATACTATCAATATATAAAATATTTATTACTTAATAAAGACATGTTTTTAAGACTCAAAATGATTGAACTGAACTAAAGTTAATAAATTTGAATTAAACTACATTGAACTTAATAAGTCTGAAATAAAGCGAGAATAAGTCTAAAAGATTATGTTGTAAATCATTATCAACATTAGTGACATGCTCTTTTGGACTGAAACTAACAAACTAATTAAACTGAATTGATATTAATAGATCTGAATTGAATTGAACTTAATAAATTTAAATTGTTAAAATAATTCTTTTGTTTATATTTCAACAATCTTTTTACTCGATCAATTTTCTTTAGGATTATACACACAAAAAAAACTTGAAAATGTTTTTCAATAATATTTCTAATGTTTTTATTCATTTTTTGAATCATATAACCCGTGTAATTTATGAATGGTGAATATTTGAATAGTTAACCATTCATCTATAGAGATTGATTTCGATTGTTTCTATATTGTTATTTTGATATGTATGGTAAGAGATGTAATATAATAAATTAATTAAGTAACAAATCAATTAGATAAATTATTTATAATACATGGTCAACTAATATTTATTACATGAAATTATATACATGGAATGAATAAATATAAAATGAATTAATAACTGAAATATTATATATGGAATTAAACTGAAATTGGGCGTGAAATAATTGGCCATGAAATATTATACGAAATAATATTTATAGTACATGGTCAACTAATATTTATTACATGGAATTATATACATGGAATGAATAAATACAAAATGAATTAATAACTGAAATATTATATATGGAATTAAACTGAAATTAATTAAGTAACAAATCAATTAGATAAATTATTTATAGTACATGGTCAACTAATATTTATTACATGGAATTATATACATGCAATGAACAAATACAAAATGAATTAATAAATGAAATATTATATATGGAATTAAACTGAAATTGGGCGTGAAATAATTGGCCGTGAAATATTATACGAAATAATCGGCTGTCAATTGTCGCAATGACTTCTAAATATCAAACATAGAATTGTGCAACTCAATCTGGTATTTAGAATTAAATCTTGATGAACCTGTTAATAAAAAATACTTAAAAGCCAAACAAAAAAAAAAGTTTAAAAAACAATAAACTCATAACATAAAAAAAAATACACAAAACAAAAAATGGTGGAATTATTTGTAAAGAGATAATAATACAACACACGATAAAGTGGTGAAATGAACATAGTGATGAGACGCATAATTCAAATTTTGATATTTAGAAGTCATTCCCAATGCACCTGTGAATAAGAAAAAACAGATAAATTAATTTATATTTAATAATACAAAAATAATAATTAAATCATTGAATTACGAAAAAGATAATTAATATGGTTTCTCAAAAAAATAAAAATATTTAAAGATTAATATAAAAAACATCAAAAATAATTCAAAATATATGTAAAAAGAAATAAAATTAAAACTCACCATACCATCTGCAATACAATAAAAAAAATTTATGATTTATATGTCTTAAAAATTATAGATACCTTTAAAAAAATTGTTATGATTTATATGTCTTAAAAATTATAGATACCTACGATAAAGGCTGGAAAAAAAAACACCAAAATAATGTAAATATTATAAACACGATAAAATAAATTAAAATTGAAAAAATACAATAAAGAACACTCACCAACCTACAAAACAAATAAAAAAAAGTATACATTTGCAATAATAAAATTACAGAAATAAGTTACTTACAATGATACCTGCATTAAATAAAGATAAATGTTAAACAGAATGATAAAGATAATAATAATAATAATAATAATAATAATAATAATAATAATAATAATAATAATAATAATAATAATAATAAAAAGAATCAAACAATTGATGAGAAATGAGGTGAAAGTGAATGAGTTTTTATAGTCGTAGATTTGAATTAGGGTTTCAATTATTTTTGAAAATAAATTGAATGATATCTGCAGCATAATTGAAGATTATATTGTATTCCTAAAATTATGGTTGATAATTTATGATTTAATTGACCTCATAATTGAAGATTATATTGTATTCCTAAAATTATGGTTGGTAATTTATGATTTGAAGATTATATTTTATTCCTAATATTATGGTTGATAATTTATGATTTAATTGACCGGTACAAATTTTAAAATTTAAAAAATCGTTTTAAAATAGGAATATATAATGGTATATTAAGAAGATATATTATCAAGTTAATTTTAATGTTATAATTTAAGAAGTAATTTTTTAAATTAAATGTTCTGAAAATAAATTTTCAATTATATAATTATGTTTTATTTATTAATCAGAATAATAATAATAATAATAATAATAATAATCATCGTTTATAAAAAAAATCAATTAGTAAATAAAATCTAAAAATTGTACTAATTTCATTATAAATAAATGATACAAATAATGTTGTCGTTATAAATTATAGATTCAGTTATTATTAAATATGGAAATTGAATAATTTACTGAATATGTCATTATTATTTAAATTATTTAATTAAAAGTCATGTCATAATTAATATTGTTAAAGAAAAGCCACATAAGAAAATATTGATCAATTAAAACTTTGACTATGTCACGTAGTGTGAACATGCTCATTTTTTGTAGTGTAATTTTTTGTGTTCACACTGGCCACGTGGGATCAGCAAATTCTGGATTTATATATTAAATAGATAATAAACATGACGTGGTAATATACATTATTAGCTATGCTAATTTACATTAATTTCCTAATGAGTAAATGGTAAGAACACTATAATTGTACGATTCAAAATTTAATTATTACCTATTAATTAGCTATAATTAATTTCTTAATGGGTAAATAGTAATAATTCACACTATAATTATTACCTATTAATTAGCTATGATATTTGTACTATTCAAATTTTTTTATTAATTAGCTATGCTAATTTACATTAATTTTCTAATGGGTAAATAGTAAGAACACTATAATGGTCAAATATAACAATAGACACAATCGGGTTATTAATTAATCCATAATTAAAAATGATAATTAGAAATAATTAGTAATTATCTATTCTGCAAATTGATTGGTAAAAATTAATTACATATATTTAGTAATTATCTATTCTCTATGTGATTATGATTTATCATTTCTAATATTATTTACTTCTATAATTAATATTATTAGTAAATTATAGTAATCCTATTTTTAATGTAAATAATCTTTTACTAATAGAGAATGATTTGCTCTCCAATTTTCAAATTTCAAATATGATTTTTTATTCTGTTTTAAATAATATTAAATTCAAAAGGTGAATTTCTCCAAAAAAAACTGAAATTATATTTCTATAAATACAAATAATTAATAAATTTAATATTATTTAAAACAAATTATACATATGTGGTAAATTTAATAATAGGGTAATAAATTCAAAACAAATCATATATGGTAATTTTTTACTATTTATACTCTCATATTGGTCAATCGTTATTCATCTCTTTTTTGTTTGTCATTTTTTTTAATTTAAATACATTCATATTTTTGTATGATTGAATTAGCCTAATTTTTAGTTTGTTGCTAATATTATTTTGTTAAGTACAGGTAAATACAAATGTTTACGATATTTCAACATAAGGTTCAACATGAGGTATGTTTTTTTTTTTTTTCATTTTATTATTCAATTATATTTTTTGTGTTTGTGATTAATAAATAAAATTACTTTTTATTTTGCAGATTCAAAAGTAATTAAATTTATTATATATTTATTTGTCAAGTTGTATCATATTTATTTCTTATACGTATTTTTATTTTTAATGTCTATTTTTTCTTATAATCTTTTATTTTTAATGTCTATTTTTTTATATAATCTTTTATTTGATTAATTAATTATTTCATTTGATGTTAAATAAATTTATCTTTCTAACTAATCAATTATTTGAAGATTCAAAGGTAATTAATTTGAATAATTTTATATATTTTTAAGTTCTTAATATTGTGCTATATTTTTTATTTATTATGTTTGCATTTAGTTTTACAGTTTGAACAGTATATTTCAAATTTATTATTAATTAATAATTAAATTTTATCATCCATAATTTTATTTTATTTTATATTTATACTCATTTTTTTGTGTTTCTTATTTATTTCAAGTATAATTTTTTTTAAATGTTTTTGCAGATTCAAAAGTAATATTTATTCCATTTAGTATAATATTGATTATCCGTTTTTTTATTCTTAATGTATAATTCTTATAAGATTTGATTTAATCAGCTTTTATTTTTTTGGTAAAAGTAATTGCATATTTGTTTTCAGCTTTAGAGGTAAATAATTGGTAATTTTTAATTAGCTTTTTTATTTCATGTTCATCTTTTTCATTTACTATATTGTTTAATTCTTCTTATAATATTGACTTTTGGTATATTTAATTATTTGTTTTTTTATATTGCAGATTCAAGGTTCATCAATTCTTTTTGTTTATTTTACAAGTAGTTTTTGTGTTTAATTTCGTGTAAATGTTTTTTTTATAAATAATCTATATATTTGTTATCAGATTCAGTTTATTATATGATATAATGATTTCAATTTTATTAAATTAAATAGAATTTAATGTTTAAATAATACAATATGAATAATATAATTAAGTCCATTAAAATAAAATATCTTATTGAAACACACAACTCACACTTCATGGTTCAATTGATAATTCTCTTTTTTACCAGTGTTTATTAATCAGTAAGAGATTTTTTATTGATTTTATTTTCGGATGATACCTATATAGTAATATTATCAATAATAATATTATTAATAGTAATAATATTATTATTTATAATAATATTAATAATAATTAAAATTACTAATATTTTATTATTATTATTCAAATTCAAAAGTTACTACTTGGTATGTTCATTTTTTATTTACTTTATGTAATAAAAATTAAAAAATTATATTTTTAGTAAGCCTAATATTAAGTATTTTTCTTTAAAACCAATTTTATTTCATACTTTTTTTTATCATTTGACCTTTTAACGTAGATCCTTTTATTATAAATTATTTTCTTTTTTTTATAAATAAACTAATGAAATTAAATTGTGTACCATATTTTAAATTATATTTTAATAAATATTATGTGATACTGAAGATAATCTAGGCATGTTTTTTTTAAAACAAAAAAATTATATTAAATATTCCTGTGCAATGCACAGGGAGTTATTACTAGTTTAATATAATAAAGGAGTTAAACTTGAGTTATTGCATTTATTATAAAATAAATGAGAAAAAAAAATTAAAACAACATTATTGATGAGGTAAAATTCTGTTTTAATATAATACTTTTTTGTTCTAAATTAATATTTACACTAAATTGGAAAAAAATTGAAAAAGTATTATTTTTGATTTTTGACTAAATAAATTAGTTAAAAGGAGAATAAAAAATGAAAGAAATTTTATTTTAAAGTTAAAAGTGGAATATTTTATTGTTAAGTGTGAATAATATTGTTGAATGTTTCAAAAAGAATAGTGAAAATAATCTTTAAAAAAAGAGAATAAAGGATTACGTGCACCGTGACAAGTTCTTTTAGTCAAAGCTTACTTTTAAGATTTTAATTATATTTTAGTTTGAAAATGATAATAATTTTAAAGTGAGAAAAATAAGATAACTACTCCACTTTAAAAAGTATTCACATAGACCACAGTATTGAAAATTAACCCAAAATATATTTTTATTTATTTCATTATTATTTAATTGTAACATATTAATGGTTTATTCTATGATACTCACGTTTCCTAAATAAAAAAATTAAAGTATGTACACATGTAAATGTCTTTATAGAATTAGGGTAGTAACTTTTCGTTAGCATAGAATTAACCAAAATACAACTCTTATTTATTTGATTGTCATTCATAATTTAAAAATTTTATAATATTTTAATAAAAATTTGTTCAAGTTAAAGTTTGAACTTTGAGTTGTCAAGAAATTACAACCACCTCATTACAAGTTTTACGACTCGGCTATGCTATTTTTGTTAATTATTGTGTTCGACACATGGAGTGTATTGTATCAATTAATCTAGATTCTAGATAAAGGGAGTATATTATTTTGAAAAAATAAAACCAATAATTAATAACTTATTTTATTACGCATGCATACTACATGTAAAGACCGTTGACCCAATGAAGTTTATTTATTCGTGAGTGTATACACTCTTCTACTGCAAGAGAGTTTGTTTAACTAAGGAACCAAGAATCAACAATGATGGTTACGAGATCATCTTTCTTGTTTCGTCTTCTGGCTGCTGCGGTTTTGAATGCTGCGGTTCTGTGCAGAGGAGGCACCACTAGTAGTTTTGTGAGGAAAGTTGAGAAAACCGTTGATATGCCCCTCGACAGCGATGTCTTCGATGTGCCTCCGGGCTATAATGCGCCTCAACAGGTCTCTTTATTTCTATTTCTATTTCTATGTTGTGTTTATTAATTGAATAAAATTTCATGTTGTTTTTTTTGGTGTGTACGTGTTGTTATTTAGGTACATATAACACAGGGAGATCACGAAGGAAAAGCAGTAATTGTATCGTGGGTCACTGCAGACGAAGCAGGTTCGGACACGGTCGTGTATTGGTCCGAGAATAGTAGTGATCACAAGAATCAAACAAAAGGGGAAGTGAAAACCTATAAATTTTACAACTACACTTCAGGCTATATTCATCACTGCACAATTGAACACTTAAAGGTAAAACGTACGTTTCTTTTGTTTTAAAATGAATTGTTTTTTATTGTTAAAAAATCGTGTCATATGTAGAATGACACCAAATACTACTACGAAGTTGGGATCGCGAACTCTACACGGAGATTTTGGTTCCGTACGCCTCCAAAAGTCGGCCCTGATGTTCCCTATACGTTTGGTCTTATCGGTAATTAATCCATTATATAATGTTTGTTTAGAGTGTTGATTTGTTGAATGTACTGTAGAACTTCTTTCGAATTAATTATCAACTTGTTGGGTTTTCCCAAAAAGGTTGAAATCGGCATTGGATAATAAATTCAGCTCACTATATAAATGTCAAGTTGCCCAACTTCTCTAACAGTTCGAGCTTAATGATATATATTGATGATTGTAGGTGATCTTGGGCAGAGCTATGATTCCAACACAACTCTCACACACTACGAGCAAAATCCGAGCAAGGGACAAACCGTGTTGTATGTCGGAGACCTCTCTTATGCCGACAAGTATCCGAATCACGACAATCTTAGATGGGACACATGGGGAAGGTTTGTCGAAAGAAGCGTGGCATATCAGCCTTGGATTTGGACCGCCGGGAATCATGAAATCGACTACGCTCCCGAAATTGTACGTGTTTCTGATGGTTATTTTTTAAAATATTTGCGACTAAAATATTATTTGCTTCAGGGTGAAAACGAACCATTCAAGCCTTTTACGAACCGATACGAAACCCCTCACAATTCGTCAAACAGCACATCTCCTTTTTGGTACTCTATCAAGAGGGCTTCGGCTTACATCATCGTGTTGTCATCGTATTCGGCGTACGGAAAATACACTCCGCAATACGAGTGGCTCGAACGGGAGTTGCCGAAAGTGAACAGATCAGAGACGTCGTGGTTGATCGTTATGGTGCATTCTCCGTTGTACAATAGCTACACCTCTCACTTCATGGAGGGAGAATCCATGAGAGTCGTGTTCGAGCCGTGGTTCGTGCAGTATAAAGTCGACCTCGTGTTTTCGGGCCACGTTCACGCTTACGAAAGATCGGTATGTATGTATGTATGTATTTACTCGACTGATTTTTCGTGTTCATTACTGTCAAAGTTGGGTCAATAACATCTTAAATGTAATTACTCAACTTTCGTGTTCATATTACTGTCAAAGTAATAAGGCCAATAACACCTTAAAAGACAATTGACCTGAAAATTGTGTTGTACGTTGTAGGAACGTGTGTCGAACATTGCATACAATGTAGTGAACGGAATTTGCACTCCGGTTCATGACCAATCCGCCCCGGTCTACATAACCATTGGAGATGGAGGCAATCTTGAAGGCTTAGCCACTAAGTAGGGCTTACTCTCTTTCTCAACCTTATATGTCAATTTGTATCCAAAGAGCTAGCTAGACCTAATGAGTTTTTATCTTAATTAATGTTCTGTTTTTATAGCATGACTGAGCCACAACCCAAGTACTCGGCTTTCCGGGAAGCTAGCTTTGGGCATGCAACACTCGACATCAAAAATAGAACTCACGCGTATTACAATTGGCACCGTAATCAAGATGGATACGCGGTGAATGCGGATTCGGTGTGGTTTTACAATAGATTTTGGCATCCTATTCATGATTCTACCACTTCTCATTCTTGAAGGATTGTGGACATTTTGTATTTTGATTTCTTTTCGTTTCTTTTATTGAACTATATATCTTTGAATTGTGATTCTAATACAATAATGTTTTTTGAAAAATACTTATGTGTTAAATCGTTTTACTATATATTGTTAATTGTTATTGACTTTTGGACTAAAAAGCAAGGTTAGTAGGAGGCTATTGCTTAGAGGAATTAATCGAAGATTAGCTAGAGATTAATCGTTTTTAAATTTTTATATTTAATTAAGTAATATTATATTTTAAAAATATTTTTATGTATAATTATTTAACATTTTAACATAGTAAAATAATCAAAATAGTTTTAAAATATAAAATTTTAGACCATTTTGGTTATGTCTTTAATATTTTTTTTTCAAATTTTGGTCGTATACTCAAAATTTATCATAACACCATCTATTTTATTTGATTTATCAAGTTTTTCATAAAAGTTTATTGTTCGGTTAAATCTGTTCGATAACCGTCTAAGCAAAAAAAAAAAAACGAAACTAATCGAATTTAAACGGTCCAAAACGGGTATGGGCAGGTTTAGGCGGTGCTAAAGCGGCCTAGAGGTCTAGAGCCTAAAATCGAGGCGGGCGAATATAGCCTAGAGCCTAGGCGGGAGCTAGGCGGAGCTAGACGAAAATTTTTAGAACAGAGCTAAAAAGTGAAATTATAAATATATTTTTAAGTTAAAAATAAAATAATTATGTGTAAAATTTTAAAAAATAAGTGAATAAAGTAAAGTTAAAATTGTATTTTAAAATTTTAAAATAAAAAAATCATTTATTTACAATCATTTTTTTAGTATACACATAAAATATAATAGAGTATTATTTTTTAAACTAAATAGTAATTCAATAATATTAATTTTCATGTAAAATTAATTGGAAACTAAAAAGGTAAAAAAAGAAAAAAAAATGAAAAAAACCGGCAAGTCAAAACGGAAAAAAAATGTTACGCTAATTGCTAAATATCAAATCATACTAACGAAGAAGAGTTAGAAATTGAGGTCAATTAGCAATGGAAGATCTAACGGCCAATAGGATCTCGTCACAAGAAGGCGACCCGGAATCTCAAAGTGGTGAGAAGCAGAAGAAAGAAGACGATGTGAATTCAGATCCAGAATGGTTCAGCTGTTTGCTTCAGCCAGCGCCTCCAGATTCCGATCCCAATTACATCGGAATCCGCCGCCTCCTCCTCCACCGCAAGGCACAGGCCGGAGTTCTCCGCCGTAAGGTATTGCATTTCTCAATGAATTTTACATAATATAAGAGATTGACATTGAAGCATATTGTCGTCTATTATTAAGCGCATCAGGAATTAGATTTTCCACAATTAGTGAGCGTTATTTATGCCATAATTACGAAAACAAAATTAGCCAGTGACTTCGTTTTGTTGTTGTGATTAGATTATAATTAAGGATGTAATTATGTGTGTTTTTTTGTGTGTGTGAGATTGTGAGCTTTATACATTAATATGTGCTACTACAGGTTTGCCTCATAAGTTGGTTAGGTGATTGATTGTAATGATGAATCAACTATAGGAATAGAACTACGAAACATTTCACACAATCTGCATTGAGCATTCTGGTTTTGTGTAATTCATTCCTACTTACGTCCTTGCATTGTTTTAAAACACATGTTGTTTTACTCTTTACACTGAGGAGGATTTGTATATATTTTGAAAATGCCTTAATTTTAGTAGCATCCTAGAAACCATATCATTTGTTACATCTAGTTGTCATCGATTAACATGGTTTGGCAAATTTTATGCTCATGTTCATTTCATGATTTCACCCTGCATGTTGTAGGAATGGAGATGTAATGGAAAAGGTTACGTGGCTTACCGAAATTACATTAATAGACCAAGAAACGAAGAGAGTTTACGGACGCTAAGCTTCTCAAGCAATGCAGGACACAGGTTGCTAAATTCTAGTTCTGTTTGACAAACTACTTTGCTTTAATAGTTGGTTAGTTAATATCTCCTGAAATCATATTCAAAAGATTGTCATGAAATAAATCTCTACTTGATCGTTTTTGTATGCAATTATTCAAACTCTTAGTTACAAGTTTTCAGTAAGGTTATACTTATATTCCTATATATTTACAATGCTAGTTTATTATTTATGTTTTTCATCCATACAATTCTCACATCAGGTTAATTTCCTGCTTGATGCATCAGCGGACGATGGGTGCCATCTTCAAGTCAACTACCCCCATTTATTGACGCAGACAACTGGAGTACTAGCAGGGTATGTGCTCATCTTTATTGCTATTTCATCCCCTTGTATCTATTTACACATGATTTACCCATGATTTACCCATGAAGTAATGTTTCAGTTATACTCCCTCCGTGCTTTGCATGGGTCACAAAAAATTGGGGTGTATAAATTAAGAAATACTGTATTTTATTGTGTGAATTGAGTTTGTGTTGTTGTTATTGTGTAAAGGGGGTTTGTGTGGTTGTAATTATTTAATGTATAATATTTAAAATAACTAAAAGGGGAAGTGTAACTCTTTTTACGGGATGCCCCAAAAAGAAATTGTAACCCTATCTATGGGACAAATGGGACGGAGATAGTAGGTTATTTGAATGTTTTTAGGAACCATTCTGCCAGTTGTAGAGACTGGGACACGTATTGAAACTTGTGAAGAAGTTAAATTGAGTTGCTAATAAAGTAAATAAACAACATTAATTTAATGTCTGCAAGAGGGTCTAATCTTCAATTGGCTTATGAAAAACTAATATTTTAACATGATTACTATTTTACTTTATTTAGTGATGCATACCCTCACGTTCAGTACTTTCCTTTTGTGGCAAGAAGACTTTCTTTCTATGTCTCCTCGTGCTCTCATATGCATTCTGCATGTTTGATTTGGTTAACTACGACAGCAATAGTAGTGGTCCAATGGTTTTCTATAGTCATGCATAAGTAAGAGATTCTTACTAATATTAATATATATACATATTCTGTATTAACTAGCAATATATGTTGCAAGTTTATTAATTATTATGTATAGAGTATGTGAATTTAGTCCATTTACACAGTATTGGCCGTGTATTTATGCTGCCACCTGATATGGTTCCATTAATATGTTGTTAACAGTGCAAATTTTAAACCTATCTCGTTCAGTGAAATTAGTAACGGATCATTGGTTTTTGCTCTTTTGGTTCTGAGGGCTTAATTTGATTTCGTAAGATATATTATAGGAACCAGGCGTTGTTGCCGAAGAAGCTCTATTTGAATTTATAGTGCGTGGTGTAATCATAAATGAAGATTCGGATGTTAGCTTGTGATAATGAATAGACTTAGGATAACTGAAGCTGTTTATTCGTGTCCACTTTTAGAAGTTTTCTCCTTTCCGTTTGGGCAACATCAAGTCATCAATTTGTAAAATTCTCTTCTTGGTACATTTATAGGATATACGAAGTGTTAGCCAAGCACTGAGCCACAGAACAAGTTTCAGTTCCAATGCAAGTGAAATCAATGCAAGTGATGTCGATTACCCACATAAGAAGGGTGAACCTGCATATTCATTTGTAGGGATGCACTGTATATTTGACCTATGCAAGGCCATGGGTAATTTATGACGTTGTTAACTATATATGTGTGTATTCAAATGTGAGATTGTTTATTGTTTGGAAAATGATCTGATTTTTCTTTTTTTAATAGTTACGGTCATAAAGTTTGGCCACATGAGTTCGGATCTTCTTGCTTACGGAGCTTCTGATGGAAGCTTAACTGTGTGCACTGTCTCGATGCCACCATCAATTCAGAAACAGTTAACAGGACATTCAAAAGATGTCACAGGTTGGATTAACTGGTACTAACTAATGCAATCTTTTCTACACTTCTATACTGTTACTTTTTTCCTCGGAATACTTGTTAGAGAATCATCATGTATGAATTATGATATATTTTTGGGAAATAAATTTTATTGCTAAGAAGGTAAATAAGCTCAATTATTAGTGAGTAGTGACTACATTCAATAGCTCAATGCCCTACATTATGTTAAAGGAAAGTGCTTTTTAGGAGGGGCGGTGGAAGTTTTATGTTTTGTTATTCCTATAAAATTCTGCTGGATAGTATACTCTGAGTCTGAGCAGTTTCTTCTATGAAGTCAGAAAAATAATGTTAAAAGGGTTTAGTTCTCAATAGCAACTCACCATGGGTAAGGGAGTGGTCATGTGAGTTGGAAAGAAAAAGAGAGGACGGTACATTTTTGTTTTGCTCTGTATATCCATTCAGTATTTTACCATCACCTGGGGTCTAAACTTCTTTTTCCTTTTCAGATTTTGACTTCTCCGCAAACAATCAGTACATTGCATCTGCCTCAATTGATAAGACGGTAAGAGTATGGGACATCTCAAAAGGTGTTTGCATGAGGGTGATTTATGGAGTCTCTTCACAGCTATGTATTCGCTTTCATCCTGTAAGTACATTATATGGCTTATAATCTTGGCATTATTTTCAGTATTCACAATACTTATTTACATTTTATATGTGCAGATGAATAACAATTTCCTTTCAGCTGGCAATGCAAATAAAGAGATATTGGTAACTTGTGTGCCACTTTCACCAATTTTATATTTTTAATGTAATTATACATGTACTCAGATACCGTACTTAATACTACTTGTATCAGAAATTATATGTGCAACGCATGGGCTTTTTTTTTGTTTGTTTTTATCCCCTAAAATGAAATTACATATGCACTCAGAATACCCATACTTTCACCCATTTCATCAAATATGCATTTTTCACTTCATTTCATTGTTGTTTGTATGTAAAAATCTGCTCTATCTAATGCCCAAACTACATTACATTTCGCCCTTCTCACACTTATGTAACTTACATTATCTAGGTGTTCAATTTTAGCACCGGAAGAACAATCAATAAATCGTTTTTTGACAGTGAGGTGACGGCTATGGACCATGATCACACAGGTCAACTTATCTTCTGTGGTGATGCTCAGGTATGAGGGGTTGGCGGTGAGGATTTATATACAGCTGTTAACTACTTTTATTATCTAATATGGCACTTTTTATATCGACTGACTTTGCAGGGATGCGTGTACACAGTTACTATGAACTCACATACTGGTGCCCTCTCTCGTTCTCATCGGCATAAAAGCAAAGCCAAGCAAAAGTCTCCAGTCACTACCGTGCAGTACAGAACCTTCTCCTTGTTGGCACGGGGTCCAGTGTTGCTGACTTTGTGTCGAGATGGGAGTATGTCTTTCTTCAGGTTATTTTCATATATTTGCCTTCACAGTGCATGTATAATTTTATAATACATTATTGGGATATCTACAGGTGCAACCTATAATTTTTTATTTTTTTTTTCCAACAAAAGTTACACTTTTGCTATTTTCTGTTCAAATGAAGAATTTTTTAGTTATATATATATAGGTTATTAGTGGGAATTCTTGTAATTATCACATGACGGAATAACTATGGATGTTGTAGTGTTTCGTTGGAGGTACAAGGTTATTTGACACTTCGTTGTGCTCTCAAATTGACGCCGCGCTTACATAATATCCGTGCCTCTTTTTGCCCTTTGCTCTCCCTTGAGAAGGGAGAATTCATAGGTATATATGCTTGCAAGTTTTTTAATGCACCATCAGCTTGTCTTCGTGCACAAACAGGCAAAGATGTATGATTCTCATTCCTGAAGTTTCTGTCTGTTTATCCTAATTTAGTTGCTGGGAGTGAGGATGCAAATGTCTACTTCTACGACTTAACACGGCCAAGGCATACGTGTGTGAACAAACTGCAGGTTTGTCTTAACTAATTAAGTTTTTATTTTTGTGTGTTTGTGTTGGTGTTGAAGAAAGCCCACACACGAAATAACCGAAATTTGCAGGGTCATAGCTTCCCAGTTATAGGCATTGCTTGGAACTATGGAGAGAACTACTTGGCGTCGTCTGATTTTGGCGGCACTGTCATTGTATGGAAGAGAGCAAAGACAAATTAAAGGCCTGGTGATATTGAAGGAAATACTGGGTATAATGTGGATGTAATTCCGAATCTCTTCTGTTTCATTCTCGTCTCTGTTAAAGCAAAATTCCAACAGAAAGAGGAAGTCTCTGCATTTAGTGTATACTAAAACCCCAAAGATTATTGAAAACAAGTTGTAAGTAGTAGAAAACCCTGTCCGTACAATAAGAATTTGTAGGTTTCATTATTTTGTATCCTACATCAAAGATCATACATGTATGGTGTACCTCTAGTCTGTGAATAGAGCTCTCTCCACTCTTCACTATTCCAAGTTGAAGAAGAGGTTTCAAAAACAAATTTTAATACTACTATAATTGGGCTCTCTATAGTCTATTCTAATTTTCTGAATCCTCACTGATTATATGCATAAAATATTATAATACAGTAACTAACTAAATTTTATAATCAAGAGATGCACTTTATTACTTTAAAATTTTATTTTACCCAATAAAAATGTGAGTACTAAGTATATTATTTTTTAAATTTTCTCTACAATTCTCCGAGAAATTTTTTTTATTTCGAAAAAATACATCAAATTTGCTAGAAATAGAAGAGAGCAGCATGTTACATTTTGAAAGAAAAAAAATCAACCCTGAACCCTAGGTGTACTTGTGTACTCTCTCACATTCATTTGTCAAAAGTTGGAGTTTTGATACACTATTTTTTTTTTTTTATTGAAAATTTAATATAATGTGTATATATTTAGTTTAGTTAAGGTTGATATATGATAGATTATCTAAAACTTACATTTTTGATTTGGAATAACGATTAAATGATTTAATTTTTAGATTGAAATTTTAATATAATGTGTATATATTTAATTTAATTAGGGTTGATATATGATTTAATGTGTATCCAATGATTTAATATCTAAGAATGAAATCTTAATATATATATATATATATATATATATATATATATATATATATATATATATATATATATATATATATTATATAGTATATTAATTTAGTCACTGTTAATATATGATATATTAAAAAAAATACAATTTCAATTATTAAATAAAGGTTACAATATTAATAATTCATTTTAATTTTTATTATTAATTTTATATAACATAGGATCGGAAGATACAATTATGAGGTTTAAGAAGTTATTATGCGTCGACCGTCGAATCGGCAATGTTCTTGCACTTCCGGTTGATCCATACGACGATAAAAAATCCGAATTCGCCGACATCCATTTCATGTATGAAGACGAGGGGATGAAATGCATTGAGTGGTTTACCTTCTTCAGCAAGAAGGTTGACATTACGGAATCCACTTCACTCACTTTCAGTGACAATTATGGTTCTTTGTTTAAAGTTTCCAATGTGACATCATATCGACATCTTGAAATTGTTCTACTCTTCTATGGCCAAAAATTGAAAAAATATGTCTACCTTTACATTGAAAAAAACAACAATTACCCTATGTGTTTAATAAGTGTGGAGCAACATTAGGTGTGGAGGAACATAAAAATAAGAAAGTAAAATTATTGTTTAACTAAAATTTTGTTCTTGTTTAGTTTCAATTTACTTTGATTCGGGTCCATTCACTTTTTATTATTATTATTATTATTATTATTATTATTATTATTATTATTATTATTATTATTATTATTATTATTATATGTGTAAACTTATATATTATTATTAACATGAAATTTTTTTATGCACAAAAATAATATAAAATATTTTTCATGTAAATATATATTAAATGTTTACAATATTGAAAAAATTGATATTTCACAAAAATTACAAAATTTAAATAATCGTATAATCTATTTTTTTATGCTCTAATTTTTTATCATTACTTGTAACAATATTAAGATTTTGTTCTACATTCTTATACTCTATGTTTTCTTAAAAAAATCAACAAGGAAGAGATAGAGAAGAAAAGTGAGACCAAAAATCTTTTTATTTATTTTTGTTTTTTTAAATAAGTTTGAAGGTCTCTAAATTAGACCATTCAAACTTATTAGGGTAAAAAACTCATACTATGGAATTGACCATTTATAAGAGCTCTCAAAAATAAAAACCTCGAAAACAAAACCCATTTATGACGGCTCTAAAAAATACTCGTAAAACCCCCCAAAACAAAGATCCACAACAATGGAATCAGCGTTTTCCGCCGCCGGCATTCCCCGTATAAATGGCGGGGATGATTGTTGATTGGGTTGAGAATTGGGATACTAGTGATATTAAATGATGAATTAATTAATTTATTATTATTTTTTTTTTTATGAATACGAATCCATATAAAATTAAGGATATAAAATTAGGGAAAAGATTAGTATCCAGAATCTGGATATCCAGAATTGTGTAAAATTACTAATTTATCCTTCTTGAATTAATTAATTGTAAATATAATTAATAATTCTTAATGCACGTTGAATTCTGAACACCCACTTTAATTAAGCTTTTTCATCTTTCCAAGGCAATGTTTTTAATTAAATTTATAAATTTACAATTAATTAATTTTGATAAGGATAAATTAAGAAATAAGAATTAAATTTGCTATAATCAAGCGTGTTTAATTTGAAAAAAAATACCTATAAAATTGCAAATTAGAAAAATTGCAAATTCATTAGTCTTCTAGAAATATGAAACTGATCTTAATTTCTTAAAAAAAATCCATAGAAAACATCAATTGGATAAAATTTATATATACATTTTCATAAAAGTGTTTTTTTCATTATTTTAATAAACTTTTAGTTGTTAAACTTACAAATTAAAATTACTATTAAAGAAACCATAATTAAATTCTAAAAATTAGAATTTTATAAGAATAAGAAATAAAAATATGTACAAGACATATCAAAATTATATCTAAAACAAATGTATTTTTCCATATACTTTTTGAATTAATTTGTTTGCTATAATTTTTTTGTTAAATTTTGATGTTTATCATGATTTTAACTTATCTACTTAGTATAAAACAATTATATGAAAGTGAAATTATTGTTTTTATGAGATATAAAACAATTATATGAAAGCACTCTCTTACAAAAGTAGAATTACAATATACTCGACTATGAGGTTGAAAGTTTAATTGTACTTAATTGCTTGCGTTAGTTGCGTACAATTACTAAATAATTGTGTGTTATTTAAAAGGTTAAGATGAATTAAATTAAATAAACTAAGAAATTGAATTTAAATTGAATTTAATTTAATTTATATTAAAAAATATGGTACAATTAATATTATTATTTTATTTAAAATTTTAAATTTATCTAATTAACACATCCTACTTTTATTTAAAATAATTTCATTAACGTTATTTTTCATCTTGTAGATTGTTATATTAAACAAATTATAATTAAAAGTAACATCTTGTTGATTATCTAATATACATTGATTAACATGATTTCTATTAAAGGGATATGTTGGATTTATATTGATAAAGATAAATCTATACATATATAAAACGAGAAGCGCGGATACTGCGTTCACACTACAACATTTATTAATTTTTTATTCTTCAATTTCAGATATTAAATATTGTTTTTTTTTCTTTTGCGTAACAGTACACAAACAGTACAAAAAAGCTGTATTCTTTTCACCTTTTTCACGTCCCAATAAAAGTCCCTGCCGCACTCCGACTACTCCGACGACCGCCTTCTTCGTATTCGGATTGAGGTACGCATATTTCTTTTTTTTTTTCTGGAAATTTTTCTCCCTCCGGTAGAGATGCCGAGAAACTCATCCAAGCCCCCGATTTTTTCCCCGATCAGGACCTAAGCCGCTCGCGGCTACTCCGCCGATCGCCTTCTTCGTATTTATATTGAGGTATGCATATTTCGTTTTTTTTCCTGCAAATTTCTCTCCTTCCGGTCGAGAGGCCGAGAAACTCATCCAAGCCCCCAATTTTTTCCCCGATCAGGAGCTCGATCCTCATCTGCTGTCGCATCTTCTGTGATCGATTCTTTCGAATGGGTAATCGTCAAGAATCGATCGAGTTCCCTGTTCTGCGAGGACCCTTCCATACCTTCGAGGTCGTTAGGTATGTATGTGAATTTGCATGCTTTTTTTTTTCTTCAGATTTTTCAGATCTTGACGATCGATCGAAGGATGCTTCCATCTTCCGTTTGATGCCGTGAGGTATATATGAAAATGCATGTTATATTTTTTCAGGTTTCTCATGTCTTTGTGAGCGATTTCTCCGAACGGATAATCGTCGAGAAGCTTTTTAATTTCCTTTTGAAAAGCCCTTTGGGGGAAAGGTTATTGTATTTGGAGGGGATTTCCGCCAAATTTTGCCGGTAATTGCTAAAGGTACGAGACAGGATATTGTTCATGCGACGATTAATTCCTCCAACATTTGGAGAGAATGCAAAGTCTTGAGGTTGACGACTAATATGAGATTGCAGAATTTTGTGGACGAAAATGATTTAATTACTTTAAGAGAATTCTCTAATTGGATGTCTTCGATTGGGGATGGAACTATAGGAGACGACAATGATGGGGTTGCTGTTGTAGAAATTCCCAATGATCTTCTCATAACGTCTTCCGATGATTTCATCGGTTCAATGGTTGATGCAATATATCCGGATTTCTCAAATCATATTGGAGACGTTGAATTCTTACAAGCTAGGGCCATTTTGGCTCCGACTTTGGAAGAAGTTGATTCTATTAACGATTACATGGTTTCGATGCACTCTACGGATGAAAGAATATATCTTAGTGCTGATTCAATTGAAAAGTCTGAGGGTGCAGAGAATATGTTTGCAAACATGCATTCCGTCGAATTCTTGAATACCATCAAATGCTCAGGGTTGCCGAATCATCAGTTGAAGTTAAAGGTTATTTCTATCTTATTTGTAAAGTTTTTATGTTTGTTCGTAATATAAAATATAAATGGATGTTATGCTCCTTAATGTTTATATTAAATGGTATCTTCTTCATGAAATGAAAATGTAGATTATTTTATTTATTGTTTATGCTCTATGCATATGAACATGATGTTTAGTTATTGATGTTTACTATTTTTTTTATTTTTTATTTTTTTGTTTAGGTTGGTGTTCCGGTGATGTTGATAAGAAACATGGATCATTCGGCAGGACTGTGCAATGGAACTCGATTGGTCGTAACCAAACTTGGGACTTATGTTATAGATGCTCGAGTCTTGGGAGGCAAAAATGCGAATGAAATTGTGTATATTCCCAGGATGACGCTTTGTCCTTCTGATTCGAGGATTCCTTTTAAATTTCAACGAAGACAATTCCCGTTGATGATATCGTATGCAATGACGATCAATAAAAGTCAAGGTCAATCGTTGACAGATGTTGGTGTGTTTTTGAAGAAACCGGTTTTCACTCATGGGCAACTGTACGTTGCTGTTTCAAGGGTGACGAATAGAAGTGGGTTAAAAATTTTGTGTTGTGACGAGAATGGTAAACTTACAAACAAAACAAATAATGTGGTGTTTAAGGAAGTCTTTCAAAATTTGTAATAAAAGTTTTGAATTCTGCATTTCAATTATATTCCTCTTTATTTTATAAATTTTACATGTTTTAATCATTTTTAGTCATTTCATGTTCGTATCTTAATTTTGCAGGTTAAGGTATGTATTTTTTTGCTATATTCCTCTTTATATTATAAATTATACATGTATGTATTTTTTTGCTATATTCCTCTTTATATTATAAATTATACATGGTTTAATCACGGACGTAGGAACTTGGTACCGAAGGTCAATTTTTTTTAAGATTAATTTTATATTTTAATTTTTATATATTAAGGTAATTAATTATAATTAATGTAAAAATAATTAAAATTTTGTTGAAATATTGATATGTTTTATTAAAAAAAAATAAGATAATTAACTATTTATTAATAAAATATTATTTCTAAAATACTACATTTAAAAATAAATTAAAATATAATCATATATTGTTAACGCTACATTCTTATTTATCATCGCTTTACAAAAAAATAGAATATTAATACTAATTAATTATTATAGAATATCAGTACTAATTAATTATTAACGCATATTTTATCTATTAATGAAGTCAATAAAATTATCGTTCTCTTCTCCTTTAATTTGATATTTATATATAATATTGATTAAATTTATATTTGTCTAGTTTTTCAAAAATATTTATATATTTCACGCTAAAAAAATTAAAAACTAACATTTTTTGCCGAAAAAAATATATTTATACATTTCACGCTAAAAAAATCAAAAAGTAACATTTTTTGCCGCAAAAGAGTTTTATATTTATGAAATGGAAAGAGTTTTTTTTTTCAAATTTGCACCCTCTGACTAATTTTTCTAGCTACTGGTTTAATCATTGTAATGTATGTTTTAAACGAAAACAAATTATTTTAAAAGATATTGTAGAGAGCTATGTACTAAAATCACGAACACCGCAAGATCAAGGGCACATTAAAAAATCAAACACGAAACGTCATATCTCGGGCATCGCACGGGTATTACACTAGTATAAATAAAGTAATAGGATATGATTACATGATTACATGAATTTACATCAATTATAATGAACCATGGAAAATACAATCAAATAAATTATATAAACAATTTTGTTTTTGTTTATTTTTTATATTCTTTTATTATCAATTCATTAAAAAGTTTAGAAAATAAATACTCTTTTACTGAGATTGGAAAAATACTAAATTACAATAACTTGAGCAAAAATTTAGAAGACGTTATTACATTAAATAATTAATTTATAAGTATTTTTTTGATAAATTTTCATATGTTATTATTGTTATTGTTGTATGTTGCATTTAGTTGTTTGGAGAGATAAGATTTTTTTGCTGTTATTTTTTATTTATAATATTGACATTTACCCAAAAAATAATTATAAATTCATGATTATTATATACAATAAATTATAAAATTATAGGAGTTATTAATAAACTGTTATTTTTTATTTATGATATTGACATTTACCAAAAAATAATTATAAATTCATAATTATTATATACAATAAATTATAAAATTATAGGAGTTATTAATAAAAAAGATAGCATTATATTTTTTATGTTAACACGTTTGTATTTATGTTAGAAAAACCATAATTGTACATTAGTATGGTAATAAATATACGTTTTTTTGTTGTAATCATTCTTACGGGATTAGAGAGCGATTAGAGAGTAATTCTTAATTTTGATTTCTTTCTAATCAAAATAGTATTGAAGTTATTTTATTTTGAATTTTCGGAGTAAAGGTAAAATTAAATTAATCGCAATTTATATTAATTATAGTTGTTTGAGTCATAATTTCCATGACTTAAAATGTAATATATTTCATTTGTATAAGTCACACATCAAAATGTATTTATCTTAATTTTTATTACACACTGTTACAAAATGATCACTATAACAAAATGACAAGCATATCAAATTTACATTATCATATTTTTTCTTAAATAACAAACTAATTTGTATACATATATTGTTACATTATATATTTTCTAATTTATTTTATTAATTAATTTTTAATTGTCAAGCAATATACTGTATTGTATAGTATTATCACACAAAATAAATTGAGTTTCATATTTTGTTATATAGCGTACAGAATAATCGCTCGTTAGGTTAAATTATATTGGTAATGTAATAGAAAAAAGAACAAAAGTTATTGCGGCAGGACTTAATTGCTCTTTCATTTAAAATAATATTAATAATTAAATTAATTAAGGTTAAAAAAGTAATTAAACTTAATAAAAGCATGTTCTGGATATCCAGAATCTGGACATTTAGGGTCACCCATAAAATTAAGGGTATATTACACTTTCGGGTCCTACATGAGGTTTACTACTTTTTACACTTTTCTACCTGATACAATATTAAGATTTTGTTCTACATTCTTATACTTTATGTTTTCTTACAAAAATCAACGATATGTTTTTTATTATTTTGTTCATCTTTTGTTAGGTACTCTATGAGCTTTCTTCTCCGGTTGTTGGAATCACTCTTACTATCGAAGATTTTTAGCAAGAGCTCAAATGTAGCATCAACATCAACCACAGGTTTGTCATGTTTTATAAAATTCTCAACTTCTGAATATTTATTCGGTTTTGCCTCGGGTTCTCTCTCGTCTTTATTTATTTTTGCAGTACATAAAAGAGTATTGATTAGGGTTTCGGATTGTGTTCTCTCGTCTCCTTGTTTACCATCCATTTCACCTCTTTTGCATTTCACTCGTTTTTTAGTTGAGATGTTTTGCTTGACACTCAATTATTTCTCTTACGATTGTATTCCTATTAAATTTTGAAGGAAGCAATTTGACGAGGAAAAGAGCCTGATAGAATGATTCTCTCCGGATGTACTCAAGTAGCGACAGTCGTTGAAACGAACGGCGAGTCGTCCATTGAAGAAGATGACGACTTGGAAATCTTGACTTTTGACATGGGCAATAAGAGGAAACAACTTGAAGATACTAGTCTAGATGTTCCATGTGGCCACACTAAAATTAAGAGAAAAGCAGAAGAGGTCGACGGTGACGAAAAAGTAAAGCCTGATGATGGTAATACAGAAAATGGAAAGAAAAAAAGGGAAGCGTAAGTAGTTTTTATTTACTTTACACCGTAACTTAGTTGACTACCGAGATGCTTTTGTTTTTTAGGAAGTAATGAATGTGCCTTCAATTATTTATGGGATCATTAGTTGTTGGATGTGCCGCTCATTTTGCTTTCATTTGATGTTACTTATCTAACTAATGTACTTATAAATTAAATGATTGAAAACTAAGTAATATAGTATAATTTAAGTATTATTTAAAATATTTTCAAAATAATTTTTTATATAAATATCAATTTAATTCATTAAAAAATGCATTTATCACATAATTAATGTGGAGTACAATTTTTTTAATTGTAAATTGTAGTAATATACTATTAAATTGACTTTGATATATACTAAATAGTTTTGGACATTCTTTCAATTCGTTTTTTAAAAAAATGCATTTGTCTTTTCTTCAAATAGAGTAATCATACATTTCAATTGTTTGCATTTTTTTTTAATGGATTTCATATTTATTTGCATATTTAAAAAAAAATGTTTTATCATAATTTTATTTTCAAAATACTCATTTAGTTACTCTTATGCAAAGTGCTCAAAATTGAATTGAAACTGTTGGAATCTATGGTTCTAAACCAATTCGGAACTGATTTCAAAATTGTACCGAGAATCAATCGTACCGAGAATCAATCAATTTGGGTCCATTGCAATTCTTATATTAAAATGTAAAATTTATTGAATCCAAATCATGTTTTTATTTTTATCATAAAAAAAGAAAAAAATAATAAAGATTTTATATAATTGTTTATTTTATGATACAAAAAAAATTGAAATTTTAGCACTTGGACTTGTTATTTTGGAATGAAATCAGGCTGAATTGAATTGAACTAAACTTAGTGATTTGAAATGAACTGAACTAAAGCGATCTGAATTGAACTGTATCCATTTTTTTATAAAAATAATAATAATTTTTTATAAAATTTTAAATATTTTTTTAAAAATATTATTAATATTATGACAGTAATTAGATTGTATATTTGAAATTATAGATTGAAATTATTTTTTTTATTTATTTTACTTTAATTTATTTTGAAACGAAACATAATTCGAGCTGAACTAAAGTGATCTGAACTGAACTTAAGCTATATGAACTGAACTAAAACGCACTGAAATTAAGTCCAAAAGAACGACTCCTTAATACTTTAAAATTCATTCGGGCAACTCAGTTCAATTTAAAGTTCATTCAATACAATTGCGATACAAACGCTATATATTCGTTCGTTGTATTTATTTTATTTTTTTCTCGAATCATTTTATTCACTTTTTCCTTTCATATTCCGCAAACCGCAAAGACTGATCTGTATTCGTTTTGGCGCCGTGTTCAATAAACAAATCCCCCAAAATTGATTCATTTCCAAATCCAAATTTGACGCTTGCGGTTACCCACAATAATCATTCTCTCTAAAAAAAACTTACATATTACATACACACACTCTGAACAATAACAACTGCTGCTTCCGCTCGCTCTGTCTTCATCAATGGCTTCCGAACAGTAGCTATCTGCAATGAAGGTACTGTAATTCGCACGTGTTTCTTTTTCTCTCTAAAACTTCAATTCGATTCAGGTGATGAATTTATATAGTGTGTGGTTAGGGCGCAAAAGTGCTTATGGTGGGCGCCGGCGGTATCGGCTGCGAACTTCTGAAAACCCTCGCGCTATCAGGTTTCGAAGATATTCATATCGTGAGTCGAATTTCTCATCTTTTTTGCACTGTTTAAAGTCTTCGTTTTGGCTACTCTTTTTTTCTTCTGTCATTTATTTTGATACCAAACAATGCATTATTAGGGTTTATGTGAACTTGGGGTTTTGGGTAATGCTTTTAAAAAAAATGTCTAGGGTTTTAGCAAATGCTTGTTTGGCTGAGATTGTGGAGATTTGAAGTGAATTAGTTCAGTTTCACTTCTAGCTGAATCGGAACTCCGTATCGTTCTTTTGTGATTGCATACTGGAAGGATTTTAGAATGTTTCGGTTATTTTGATATAGAGAGTAATATAGAGTGTGATAGTTGAAGTTGTTACGAGGCTTTTGTGTTCGAAGGCATTAAAAATTCCTCCTTTTTTATGTTTATGTAAGAAGGAATCCAAAAGATGGAATTTTTAACTTCAAATTTGATGTTACGATTTTCTTATGTTCATATTAATAATTGTTTGTAAAGGTAGGCCATGGCTCATTGTATATTTGTATGTTAATTGTTTGGAAGCAGATTCCGATTTATAATCATGTGTTATGTGTGTAGATGATGTAATTAATTTAGCATGTTTGCTTCAAATCAGATAGACTTGGACACAATTGAAGTCAGCAACCTGAATAGGCAGTTTTTGTTTCGTCAGTCGCATGTTGGGCAATCCAAAGCCAAAGTGAGTGAAGAATTCAACTTCTTTTTTATGCTTGGTTCTGCATACTTGGACCTATTTCGGAATTACCTAATTTTACGTGGATGAAATTTCAACCAGGTTGCTCGTGATGCAGTGTTGAAATTTAGGCCCCACATCAGTATTACACCATATCACGCGAATGTCAAGGATCCTGATTTCAATGTTGACTTTTTTAAGAAATTTAAAGTGGTTTTGAATGGACTTGACAATTTAGATGCCAGACGGCATGTGAATCGCCTCTGCTTGGCCGCTGGCGTACCGCTAATTGAAAGTGGGACCACTGGATTTCTTGGACAGGTTCTGTTTCCCAACAAGAATTCGTTAGCATGTGTGTCAATTTGTGCGATTATTAATATTACTTTACTTCATAACATTAAATCATTCATTTCTCGTTCACTGGCATAAAATATTCTTCAATCCCTGTGCGATAAGATTAAACAGTCGATTATTTATCCTCTTTTCATTTCTTGATCATCCCGCTACTCAACTTTTGTTTTTGTGCAGTTTCTTGCATTTCGATTGAATTCATAATTTACTGTCAATAGTATTCCTAACCCTTCTCTCTGGAAATTGTTGGAGGCAGGTTACAGTTCATGTGAAGGGTATAACTGAATGTTATGAATGCCAGCCTAAGCCTGCTCCAAAAACTTACCCTGTTTGTACAATCACAAGCACTCCATCAAAGGTATCTGTATGCTAGTTTCTTCTTCTCTTGTCTTGTTCTATTTTTCTAAATGGATTATTTTTGCCATTTTTCATTCTTAGTTTCATCTTTGTTTTTCATCATTTCTGTTACAAGATTGCTGTTGCGTGTTTCAATACTGCAGTTTGTTCACTGTGTAGTTTGGGCAAAAGACCTGCTATTTGCAAAATTATTTGGCCCTAAAAGTCAGGAAAATGATTTGAATGTGCGTTATAACGACGCTTCCAGCTCAACCGCACAAATTGAAGATGTTTTTGAGTTCCAAAATGAAGACGACCTTGAACAATATGGAAGGAAGATATTCGACCATGTATTTGGTTACAATATCGAGCTAGCTTTGTCAAACGAAGATACATGGAAAAATCGTAACAGGCCAAGGCCTATTTATTGCAAAGACGTGATTACTAGTGATCTGATATGTCAGAATAGGAATCAAGCAAAAACATCAGTTCCTGGAGATTTGTCACCAGTTTCCGCAATGGCGTCTCTAGGTCTGAAAAATCCACAGGATATTTGGAGCTTAAAAGAGAACTCGGCTGTATATCTTGAGTCCCTGAAGTTGTTTTTTTCAGAACGAAGGAAGGTTTGTGAAAAGTTTTGAAGTTTTTCCAAGACATAGTTATTCTTATGTGGTTCCTGTCATCTTATATTTTCCTTTTCGCTTTTCAGGAGATTGGTAATTTGAGTTTTGACAAAGACGATCAGTTGGCTGTAGAAATTGTTACTGCTGCAGCAAATATAAGAGCTTCTTCATTTGGTATTCCCTTGCATAGTCTTTTTGAGACCAAAGGCGTTGCTGGAAATATAGTGCATGCTGTTGCCACAACAAATGCCATCATTGCTGGGTTGATTGTGATAGAGGCTATTAAGGTGCTGCAAAATGATACTAAAAACTATAGGTAAGTCGTATTTGCTGACCAATTTCTCCCATGTGTCGGGTACTTGCATAATTTGACGTCTTTCTTTCTTTAAATAATATTTTAGGAATACTAGGAAGGTAGTCGCTGACATGAATTTTATAGTCCTGGCAAATTGGCATTATATATGATTTGAGATTTTCAGTAGAATATAATTCTATTTTTTGACAATTTTGGCTTCTACTGTGCCCCTTGAACCATTTTCGTGTACAATTTTGAGTTTTCATTTATTAATTTTGTATTTTCTGAAAGATGTAATGACTAACCGAGTATATCATTGTCTTTTGATATAAATATATCTGAGAGCATTGACATGTAGTTTCTACACTTGGCATAAAGAAATGTCTGTAATTCATAATAAAAGTGAGTTTTGGGGGGAACGTCTTTGATGAGCTGAGTTTGACATATCACAACCATTGTCTTAACTGATCAAGAAACATGCCATTTACTATTCCCTTTAGTATCACATTCTAACAGCCTCTTCTTTGTGAAGGATGACATATTGTCTTCAACATCCTTCAAGAAAGATGCTTCTTATGCCCGTGGATCCATTTGAACCAAACAAATCTTGCTATGTCTGCTCCGAGGTTTGTTTTTTTTAGTTTTGCCTGCCTCGTTTTTCTTTTGTGGAATCTTCGTTTTGTTATGTCTGAATATACTGCATCTATGTGTGTTTTCAATTAGACTCCTTTGACCCTTGAGATAAACACACATCTTTCAAAGCTGAGGGACCTTGTTGAGAAGGTAGTGAAAGCAAAGCTTGGTATGAATTTGCCTCTGATCATGCATGGTTCTGCCCTCCTATATGAAGTCGGAGATGATCTTGAAGAAGATGAAGTTGCCAACTATGCAGCAAATCTTGAAAAGGTATC
The DNA here is from genome assembly GCA_954870475.1 of Euphrasia confusa. Lineage (NCBI taxonomy): Eukaryota > Viridiplantae > Streptophyta > Magnoliopsida > Lamiales > Orobanchaceae > Euphrasia > Euphrasia confusa. The sequence goes on along the minus strand of OX940949.1, from coordinate 46,472,862 downwards.
ACTCTCTTACATCTGTCAGACTATCGTATTTACTTATATTTTGCTCTCTAGTTTCTATTTTTTCAAAGATGTTTTTTTTTTGCTTATTTTGTCCATCTTCTGTTAGATACTCTCTGAGCTTCCTTCTCCGGTTGTTGGTGGAATCACGCTTACCATTGAGGATCTTCAGCAAGAGCTCAAATGTAGCATCAACATCAAGCACAGGTTTGTCCTGATTTATAAAAATTCCGACTTCTGAGTATTTATTCTGTTTTGCCTCGGATTCTCTCTTGTCTTTATTTCTTTTTGCAGTACACAAAAGAGGATTGATCAGGGTTTCAGATTTTGTCCTCTCTTCATTTCATTTTCTATTATTATTTAACAATTTTTAGTTGAGATGTTTAGCTTGACACAATAATTTCTCATACGATTGTATTCCCATTATTTTTTGAAGGGAGCAATTTGACGAGGAAAAGGAGTCTGACGGAATGATTCTCTCCGGATGGACTCAAGCAGCGGCAGTAATTGAAAAGAACGACGAGTCATTCGTTGAAAATGGCGCCAGCACATCTGGAACAATCGAAGCCACCACTCTAGTGACTGAAGAAGATGACGACTTGGAAATCTTCACTTCTGACATGGGCAATAAGAGGAAGCAACTTGAAGATACTAGTCCAGATGTTCTGTGTGGCCACACTAAAATTAAGAGAAAAGCAGAAGAGGTCGATGGTGACGAAATAGTTAAGCCTGATGATGGTAATATCGAAAATGGGAAGAAAAAAAGGGAATCGTAAGCTACTTTTTATTTAGTTCTACACCCCCAACTTAGTTGAGTACAAAGATGTCTTCAATTTTTTATGGGAGCATTTGGTTGTTGGATGTGCAGCCTGATTTTGTCTTAATTTTGATTTTGCGTATAAATTATTGAAAACTAAGTACCAGTAATATAATTTAAGTATTATCGATCGTATGTAGTTACGCTAACAAAGAATCACTTTTTCTTTTTGAATTGTAATTTATCGATGTTACTTCATTTGATTAATTAGTCTCGAAAACATTTTGATTTTTGAGAATAAATTTTGATATGAATATCAATTTAATTCTTTAATAAAGGCATTTGTCACTATTTAATGTGGATCATAATTTTTTTTTACATAGATCCACATTTTTTTTTCTAGTTAAAATTTTAATAGTACATCAAAGTGCTCTAATTAGTTTGAAAAATGTACTTTTCAATTGTTTCAACATTTTTTAAATTTTTTCCACAATTATTTGAACATTTTAAAAAATATAAAGTTGTTGTCATAATTTTATTTATTTTCTCATAATTTTTTTAGAATATTCATTTTAGTTACGAGAGTAAGTAGAGGTGCCTAATTGAATCTCGAAACCGTTGGAATTCGAAATTAATTTGTAATCAATTTCGAAATCGAATCGAGAAATAGTCCATTTGAGTTACACTTACGTAGAGTTACATAAAATGAATTTTGAAACCGTTGGAATTGGCTATTCGAAACCAATTTTAAAACCAATTCCGAAATCAAATTGAAAATTGGTCCGGTAAGTTCAGTTCTAGTTTTTATTGTTGCAACCATTCTCATCTTAAGAAGTGAACTCTTTTGTAAAAAAAAAAAGTGTGACCATTAATATAAAATTGATTAAGTATAAGAATATGGTTTTTTTTAAATGAAAGTGTGACCATTAATATAAAATTGATTAAGTATAAGAACATGGTTTTTTTAACTGAAATCGTTGAGCTGAACTTAAACTATTTCAACTGAATTGAAGCGATTTGAATTGAATTAAATTGATATTTTTATAAAAATAATAATTATTATAAATTATTAAATATTTTTTTAAAAATATTAATAATATTATGAAATTAACGAGATTATACTTAAAATTATTTTAAAATTATTGATTCAAATTATTTTTTATTTATTTTATTTTAAATTATTTTGAAACGAACTTAATCGAAACTGAACTGAAACCATATGATATGAAATTAACTGAACTAAACTAAACTGAAGCAAGTGAACGGAAATGAACTGAAATTAAGTTCAAAAGAAAAGATCTTAACTTATTAATTTTTTCATTTTAAAATAAAATTTTATAGATATGTTTTAAAATTTATTGTAAATTATTTTATTTTTTAATTTAAAAATATATTTTTATTTTTTACTTTTATATAAAAAATCTAAAAAATACTATTACAATATTTTCTTGATTTCGGTCTAGAAGCCTGTCCAAACTTTTACCGGACATAGAGAGTCGAGACTAGAGAGGATTATATTAAAGACCCAAAGTACACTCTACAAAATACCTTTACTCAAGGTTTTGGAAACCTGATACAAACAAACTTGAAACGAAAGTAAAAAAGAACGGATTACAAAATGTCTAGCGAACACGACGATGCTGCTCGCCGCAAGACGGCGGTTTCCGATTACCGGAAAAAGCTTCTTAACCACAAGGAACTCGAGGGCCGCGTTAAGTCTGGTAATCGATTTCTTATAACCCTAACACATCCCACCTCTAAATTATGTGGTTCGATCTTAGTGAAACTACCTTTGTGTTATTTAGGGTCATATTACATGGTTCGATTGAGCTATGAGTTTAGAACTTGGCGGTGGATTATATTTGTTCTAGGGTTTTCAACTCGATTACAATTTTAGGATCACCTCACTATTTGCTATGGATTACGGTTTATTGTAATTTGGTGAAACTGAGCTGTGTTAAGATTTTTACTTTTCCTCTTTCTGTTGGGTTAAACAAACTGATTTTCTAGATCCATTGATTTGAAGTTTGGGTGCAGTCTTAATTTCGGTAATCATATGAGAGATTGTGGGTTATAAATAAATGTTGTTTGAATCTCTATTTATAGGTCTAAAAGTAACAAGTTTCTTTCTTTGGTGATATTTAGAATGTGCCTGATTACCTCCCCTACTCCTAAAAAAAAAAAAAAAACTGAATTGAATTCCCATGGATTTCAACTGTGGATGCAGTGTTTGTTCAGTGTACCTTTTGATTTTGCTATTATTTCTAGGTGAGTTTGTGAATATGCTAGTTTGTTGTGTATAATGTGTATCTATATATATAGACATTTTTGTAGATATTCCTTATGATTTTGATCTGATTGGAATTAAATATTCGTTTGTTTTTGTAGAACTTGCTGGTTCTTACTTTCTTATCGTGTTGATTTAAAAGAAAAATCGACCTGAGCTACATGTGTTGCTCTGTAAATACCTACTTTTTGGTTTTACGCTTTCAAAGTTTCAATGTACCTTTGTCTTAGCATATGTGATTTGTAGATTACTAAATGTTCGGATTTGATTTTTAAGCAAGGGAGAGTTTAAAAGCTACAAAGAAGGAGTATGCAAAAACAGAAGATGATCTGAAGTCACTCCAGAGTGTTGGTCAGATCATAGGCGAGGTTCTCAGGCCTCTGGATAATGAACGCTGTAAGATTTTGTTTCATTTTATTTGATTTTTAATGCCACTGTAACACATCTATTTCTTTTTCATCTTATTTTAGAAATACATTTCATTGTTTTAGCCTTTTAGGAGTAGATAGTTAGTAATTCACTCCCTCTCCATTTCATGTTTCTTACTCATTTGCATTTGGAAAACATTTTGAATATGAACGGATTTAGACCATGACAATTTTACATGAGATTATTAAAAGTCAAATTAAATGTACTGATGGTATTCGAGCCAATTCCATAGGCACCCACGGATTCTAGGACTAAAGTCCTATGGAAGTCGTGCCTAGTCCCTAGTTAGTATTGGATCACATAGCACTTCCCTTTTTTTTTATTCAATTAGCTTGCTGCTATACAGCTCGGCTTTGCTTTGCTTTCCTTAGTGTCTGGATTTTTTATTCTGTTATGTCACCATGACATCACATCATTGAATCATTATCATTCTTTTTTTTTTTTCTAATCATTGTCTTTTGCTAGTGATTGTCAAAGCCAGCAGTGGCCCGAGATATGTGGTTGGATGCCGCAGTAAGGTGGACAAAGACAAGCTCACGTCAGGCACCAGGGTAGTCCTTGATATGACAACACTGACTATTATGCGAGCTCTCCCTCGCGAGGTACGCAGAACTGTGCATATCCAGAACTGGTTATGGCTCAACTATTATTGACTGTATTTTTTTCTGACATGTTTGTTTTTTTATGTTATTCTGCAGGTGGATCCTGTTGTTTACAATATGCTTCATGAAGATCCAGGAAACATTAGTTATTCTGCTGTGGGTGGGCTGTCGGATCAAATCCGAGAACTGAGAGAATCTATTGAGTTACCTCTGATGAATCCTGAGCTCTTCCTAAGAGTTGGAATCAAACCTCCCAAGGTAGCTTTTAGGTGCATTTTATATTAACATAATAACATCCCATTTTTTCCCTTCCCTGTCTCAGTAAGACCTTGCTCGACTTTAATTTTCATAGGGCGTACTTCTCTATGGGCCTCCTGGAACTGGCAAGACACTGCTGGCCAGAGCAATTGCTAGCAACATAGACGCCAATTTCTTGAAGGTGTGAATATTGGAAGATCTCCCTTCTTTACATTCCTAATATTTCGTGCAAATGACTTATTGTAGAGTAGTATTATTAAAAAGAATGGCCAACCCTTCAGGTTGTGTCAAGTGCTATTATCGATAAGTATATAGGTGAAAGTGCGAGATTGATCAGGGAAATGTTCAGTTATGCCCGCGATCACCAAGTAAGTCTTACTAGACGGAACTTTTTCTTCCATCCATATGTGGAAATTTTATGCATTGAGATATTAAAATGAAGACTTCTTACTTTGAAGCCCTGCATCATATTTATGGACGAGATTGATGCCATTGGTGGACGTCGTTTTAGTGAGGGAACAAGTGCTGACCGTGAAATTCAAAGGACACTTATGGAGTTGCTAAACCAGCTCGATGGGTTTGACCAACTTGGGAAGGTTTGTTCAATATTTAATTTAGATATAAAATGTTGGATATATGTACTTAATCCAAACATCTTTTTATTTATTGGCATAATTTTCGTGAAGGTTAAAATGATAATGGCAACAAACAGACCTGATGTTTTGGACCCTGCACTACTTCGTCCTGGTCGCCTGGACAGGAAAATAGAAATACCTTTGCCTAATGAACAGTCAAGAATGGAGATTCTCAAAATCCATGCTGCCGGGATAGCCAAACATGGGGAAATTGATTATGAGTCTGTCGTCAAACTTGCAGAGGTGATCTACAACTTACTTTTCCAGTTTTCCCCTAAAATCCTTTGGGAATAACATTACTGATAAGTTGTCTTATTGGCATATTTAAGGGATTTAATGGAGCTGACCTCCGTAATATCTGCACTGAAGCTGGCATGTTTGCGATTCGAGCAGAGCGAGATTATGTTATTCAAGAAGATTTCATGAAGGTAGTTTTCTTGCACTTCGTTAATCCATTCGCATTCTTAAAGTTCTTTTATTGTCATCTTTATTATTTAGTGGAGGAAAAATTATAGTGCAAAGAATACTGTTGTCGCACCCTCTTTCCAATCTTTATTATCAATATTTAGAAAATAAACAGAATTTGCCAAGCATGTATAAACCGGTTTTAAGTTTTCAAGGACTCGGGATATCACGGATTGGTCATGATTCATGCATACACTGTCCTTTTCTTTGTATCCTTCATTTTGATTCTTGCATCTATCTATCTATATATCATATTCATGTATGTATTATTGTTTCAGGCGGTAAGGAAACTGAATGAAGCTAAGAAGCTTGAATCAAGTGCTCATTATAACACAGATTTTGGGAAGGATTAAAATTCACATCTTCCACTTTGATAGATGTGACATTTGTCCTCCACCGAGAAAATATCAGGAATGAGCACGTTAAACATCGTTGGGACAATGTAACCATGTCAAAACTTGGGTAGAATATGTACTTTGACAATGAGCTATCATTAATATATTCTATCATAAACAATGGTTAGCAGTACATAATCTCAAGTTACTGAAGTACGTCAAAGAAAAATATTTATCTGCTAAACGATGCTTGTTTTTTGCTTGAGAGTTCACTTCCTTCCTAGTGTGTCGATAGCTTCTAGATGAAGACCTTTGTCTCCTGCTGCTACTACATTAAAACCTGGAAATTAAAGGTGGGAGGGAGATGTTAATGTTATATTGATACAGGGCTAGTTATAGTTTTAATTGGCAATGTTCGAAATAATCTTGTAAACTATATAGGGTTGAAAAGTAACGTACTTGCAGCATGAGATGTAGAAGAAGCCTCCCAATAAAGTTGTCTTCCTTCCCAATCAGTAACAACACCACCAGCCCCTTCAATCACAGGAATCAGGGCCAGGAAATCGTACGGCTGAAAAAAAATAAGTGAAGGCCATCAAAATTACAGCTGCAGTTTTAATTTTATCACATGCTTAAGCCAAAAGGGTTATACAACAATATTTATGAAACAACAAGAGGTATTGTTGAAAGTGAATTAGTGACTCAACTAAGAAAATGTAGAACACGGAACTCACCTTGAGCCCTGACTCGATGACCAGATCTACAAAACCTGAGGCCAATAGGGCATATGCATAACAATCACAACCGTATAATGGCACTTTGACCTGTGAAACCGAACAAATTTGGTATTAGGATGAGGTAACTATATAGACTGAAAAATAAAACACGCTTATTTTTTAAATCCTTCATAATTCTGATCATCAACAGAAATAAAGAATAATAAAAAGGAAAAAAGTCTGCTTCATAAGTCCCATAGAGAATACATCCACTTTTTTTTGGATGATAGAAAAATAAGAATCATCTAATATCATCAAGATAAGAGCCAATGTCTCTTTAGCTTTACCTAAATTATTTGGAAGCAATTAAATCTAAAGAAAAATTCGTGTTTTCTTCCATATGAATCCATATAATTATAGATATTAAGAAAGAATAGATCTACTTTTGTCATGGAAACAAAAAAAAGACAAACCAAAGAAGATATATATTCTTTGTTCTCAAAGCGCATGCATCAATATAACATGATAAGTAGTCACAATTAAAAGACATTTCACAGGCAAGTGGCAATTCCAATATCTTTGCTCACATAATGCTTGTCATAAATCACTTATAAGTGATTTAAGTCCAACAAACTATACACATATCTGCTCTATATCAAAACATAAACAAAAGGGACATACCTTACTCCTCACTCGAGTGAAGGCCACTTCAGCATCCCCACTAAATAAATGTGGACTAGTCGTGTACCTGAAAAAGACCCCGTCACACTTCAGCATCAATTTTGTATTCAATTTCAACGGATTGTGAAGATTTTTCAAAACATCAATTTGATTGAAAATACGAAAATATAGCTAACATACATGTAGGCTTTAGAGAGTTGTGAACAGTTGCGAACAGAGACCTCCTGTCCATTCAATGTAGTCTTCCTCCCACTTATCCCGATCCATCTTTCTCTGAGAATGGGTTGGTCAATAATACCGAGAATCTGGCAACATAAATAATTGATTTTCATTTCATGATCATAATCCATTGAGAGAAAGTGTGTAAACAAGAATGGAAGGACGGCCATCATAGCTTTTAAATGCTAGAATCCTTACCGGTGTACCCTTATGGAGTAATGCAATTAATGTTCCAAACACCGGTTTGCCTGTGAACAATTAGGAACACAACTATAAACCAGCTCCTATGAGAAACTTCGTATTCAAATTATACAATGAAAAAGACCATGCACTTAGTACCAGTGATGAAACTCTTCGTCCCATCTATCGGATCCAATATCCATACAAAGTCAGCAAAATCTTCTTTGCACCTCCATCCATTCTCCTCTCCATATCTAAAAAATTGAAATAATTTTGTAATAACAATATGACGAGAATAAAAAACAGATGCATATTTTTCCACTTAGTTATTAAATCACCACTAGGCAGTGAAATTGAATACAGTTTTATTAGATGCATTCATACTCGCTTCATTCATTTAGATATGTTTGTCCTCTCACGTAATTATTTTTCGAAGTACTATCACTATTTATCGAAGTATCATGATCTTCTAGACTTCTATAAATTCGCATAATACAATTATAAGAACATAAAACTATTATCGAAAAAAACAGGTGCAGGGAAAATACAATTAACAAAATAATATGATCACACACACTCACACAAGTACAAACATTTCATTTGTGAAATTTAAATTAACAATGTTTTTAATTTGAGCTAAATTTCAATGAGAAACTGACAGACCGAAATTGATTAATTTTCTTAAGATCTAAAAGGACAAAGATGAGCTCACATTCCATGAGAAGGAAAATGCTGTTGTATAATATTCACCATGGACTCCTCCGCCGCTCGATCAGCAATCGTTACAGGACCTAATTAGATCTCAAATCACATTAACCAAACTCCACGCGTGATAGCAAAACTAAACAATTATCACTATAAACATGGAGACAAACCAACACACCCACACTTCAAAGCTAATTTAAAAAAATTACTTAAATCCTCCTTATCGAGAACGTCAAAGCTCTTTCGGAAGTACCGGCGGATGACGTCACCAGCTGCGTCCGCGAGCTTATTGGCAACATCAGCGAAGAGGTCGATATCGTCGTATTTATCATCCAAAACATCGGCCACTGCTTGATTGCCATTAGACAGATGCAAAGGACGGAGCGAATCCATTTTAGTCGAATTCGGGAATTGAATTCGGCTGAAATTTAGAGACGAGCTCGACAAATTGGTACCGCTGGAGAATGGAATCGCCGGCGAGTGAGAGATCCGACGACGGTGTAGAGAGAGAAAGTTGGTGTGCGAGTGAGAGAGCATTTGGAGATGGAGGGATTGCATAATGAGGGTAATATATAGGCGGGAATGTGAGAGTGATGGGAGATGGGTTTTGTGTGCCTGTGCCGGCGGTTATAAGAGAATGGAAAGGGGGGAGCAGAGAATCGAGCACGACGTGTTTTCCACCGTTGGATGGACTCACCTGATTTACTAACTTATTTTTGAATGCCCTATTAAACTTTCAATTTATAGTAGTAAAAAATTAATTTATTATAATAATAAAATTACGATTAAATAAAAAAAAATATTGGTGAATCAAAAAATACTGAATAAAAATAATTTTGAATATTCTTTCACTGTATTATTTTCAAAATTCTCCAAAATAGTAAAAATTTATGTTAAAAATGAATGCGCAATAATATGAGTGAGTATATTGTAGTTCTGTTACTTTCCATTTGTAATTTACAAATGAAGTGTGACCCCGTTAGTTTCTATTTTCAGAGTAATAACAATAAATAAATAAGTAAATAAATAAATAAAATACTACAAATATAAGAAACTGAGATCATAGACTTTTCAAGGTAAAAGAAACAGGCACACACACTGGCCTGCAAGAGTGCTCTGACGCAATTAAAACATGAAATTAACAAATCACCAAATACAAATCTTTTGATCCTACCATTTTTCCTTCTTTTTTCTTTCTATTTAATATTAAAATGAAAACAAACTTCCTTCAGTATTGAGTATCCCTTTTTTTTTACAGTGTCTTCTGCTGTAGCTACTCTATATCTGACACTTCTTCATGGAGAGACAGACGCTTACAGCTTCCGTTCCGTCCCACATTCTTCGTTGTCCGCTTTTCCAAACCAGTTTTGCAACTGAAGCTACAAAAACAGCATCTCAGAACAAACCTTAAACCGAGAAAAATATACATTCACGAAATCTCTAGTGCTTCTTATAAAGGTTGGGATGCAAGGTACATTTTTAGGGTTTATTATACGCAAAAATTCTATCATTTGTAAAAACAAACATTCCAAGGGGTGTTTGCAATTTTGAAAAATGGTCTCGGGTATTTGAGTAGTGCCAAACCGTAAGGGTAGATTCAGCAATTAACACTGATATTGTTCTCATAAGAAAAAAAGTATGTGTGTTTCCAATTTTGTTCTCATAAGAACAAAGTGGATACTTACCTCTTACTCTCCACAAGAAACCTCAGTCCTTACTTGACCTGGCCCAGAATAAACCCTTCCTTGGATTAGATTGATTATTATCAGAAAACGACCTGCTACTTGTTTTCGACCCAAATGAAAAGTGACGCCTCAAAAATGGCTTCCGGCCTGAGCCCTTCAGGCTCGAACTCGAGCTCAGCTTAAGACCCCCCTTCCCATCAAGCGCACCACCATTCTGATGATCAAACATAATCTCATTACTACTCAGATCACTATCCACCGCACGCTTCCTATATATTTTTCTAGCCTTCGAACCCATCTCAGCTTTCAATGCCTTCTCAGACATCGTCCTCAGGGATTGTTTCTCCCCAACAGTACAAACCGGACAAGCAGGGTCATACTTATTGATCTCGGGAGTCGTACACTCCAAGCACTCAGAATGGTACACGTGCCCACATGTCAAGACGGAGACCACAGCGAGCTCGTTCGCGTACATTATTTTATGGCTGCTCAAACCCAATGAAGACCTATCGCTCAAAAGCTTGGAACAAACACCGCAGGTTTGGAGATCAAAGGAAGGAGAGCCCGAGCTGTGCCCACTGCATCTCGTGATTTTGTCACGACTGAAGGCCGATGTCTCACTGTCGAAAGACCACCTTTCTCTCCGGGTGGTCACGAGCTCGGATAATCCGGGGATTGACCAGTTGTCAGAGGACCCGCCATTGGAGCCCCTGGTTGATTCATTTCCCCAGGAAGGAGGCAGATATAGAGATGGCTCTTCAGATATCGAGAATGATGGTGACTTAGGGATTCGACTGTCGGGCACTTGCCATAATAAGTGGTGTGCTGGTGAACGATAGTGCCATCTTGATGGGATTGGGTTTGGAGGTAACAGGTGGCTTTGGGAAGAGAGAGGAGATGCTGGCTTGGATGAAGCTGAAGGGACTGACGGAGATAGCTTTAGAGATGGGCATGAGACGGATGGTGAATATGTCGAATCCTTCACCTGCACAGATGGGGAGGTAAGAAAAAACAAATTAGAAAATGGAGAAGGGACTCCATGTTTTTATGAACAAAAATATTATTAAAAGTTTTATCTTTATTCTTAACATACCTCCACGTTATTCTGTGATATGACGTGATCTGCAGAAAATTATACAAATCTATTAGTATAAATCATGAAATAAAAGAAAAGTGCCCTAATATTCTATTTTCTGAGTAAAATGCAAGAGGACTCCTATTAACCTGCTATAATACATAAGTAAAAGATTTAATACATGAAATGCTAATTTTGTTACTATTGAGTATTGAGTTAATACATGAACATAGAGGAGCATATTCTTGTTCTACAACAGAACGAATTAAGTCCAAATGGTCGGGGAAGTGGGATTTAATAAGTACTGGAGATCACAGTTATCTGAAATCAGTATAATTTCACACCCACCACCAAAACATGGGGGGAAAAGGAGCAAGATGCGAAACCCAAACTATGCTGACAAGACCAAGCTTATTTTAGAAATGCCTACTCTAAAAATCATAAATACCTTGATTAATATATACATATCTGACTAGGGTACACACAACATTGACAACAGCAACTATGAGCATGAAAACGTATTTTGTATGGACAACATCAGAACATATCACTCCTGATTCAACCTATAACTTTATCGTAATGTATTGAGCTTTCACTTTGTTTGTGCTCTTTCTCTCTCACTTAGACTCGAATTAAGTCACATGTTTTAGTTCTCGAATATTATAGCATAGAACAAATATATTTCTCTGAATCTCTCAACAAATAACAACCTTCACAAGTATATATGCTACAATGGTGTATATTTCACTTATCATGTTTAAACCATTATAGAAAGTTCAGATTTCTATAAAACAGACAATTAACCTCATCACACTAGTTTTCAGAATTTGGCATCCCCAGCCTTATTTAAGAAGCTATACTAAGAAACCCAAAAGAATAAAATAATTTTGACCTGGATAATTACCGCAAACATTATTGATCTGCATTCAAATAAAACAATAATTTTGCATATTACAGTTTTTCAAAAGAAGTGCGCATTTGAGTTAAAATATGCAGCCCCCAAAATTTGAAGGAAAAAACTACTCCGTTCGTCCCAGATAAATATGCGTGAAATCTTTGGCACGCAGTTTAAGAAAAATGAAATGTTTGCTTTATAAGTCAGCAACATGAGGGGTAATATTTAAAGTTGATAAATCAAGTTCATGATTAGAGATTGGGGTAGTCGAAAAAGTATTGGCATGAAGCGTTATCAACTTTATTGAGTGAGGATGAAGATTTGAAAATTTATTTTCATTTTGGTTTGTGCAAAGTCCCAAAAGGAAGAGTATGCAAACTTTTCTGAGATGGAGGGAGATTATATCTAACAATAAATGTACAAAGTTTAAAGTCTCAATCCAAAGGTTTCACTATAGTATTGGATATATGTACATAGCTCATGGACATACTCTAGTTCTTGTTATAAAACGTCAAAACCTGCATGAGTTCATTCTATCGTGAACGACATAATATAAAATATGGAGTTCATAAGGTCTTAAGCTTAATTCTGGCATTGTATCTCCAACAGTTCAATGAATTTGACCCCACAAGTAAAAACGAGGTGTTCAATACAAAATGCTAAAAAAAATAATAGAAGGCCAAGATTGTATGGACAATTCTCCCCAACTTTGTTCCTATAAGAAAAATTCTCAGATGATTTTCATAACATAGTCAATGAGACATCTTGTATATCATAAATTAATAGGAGGCAAATTGTAATTTACCAGGATATCGAAGCCTTAAGGTTCCACCATTTACTTCAGATGGTGGGGACTTCTGCCAAGCAAGCGACCTAAAACTGTCCACGGAACTACCATCCTCAGAAGCAAAGGTAGCCTCAGCACTGGTACCGGATTTATTTCTCATTCTACCAGTTCCAAAACCTCCATCATGAACGCAGTTCGAATGTGTCTCTTCCCCAGCGACTCGTCCACGATTATCCCATCTAAAGCTCCAACTTGGAGAATAGTGGGTATGCCTCTGCAAACTATCACCCGGTGATCCATTTGTCACATTTTTACCCTTAGAAGCAACACAACAAGCAGCCCCCATTCTTTATCACACTCAAATCAGAAAAGTGAAAAGTGATATTAATTGCCTTTTACACCAACACCACAATGAAGGAAAAAAATGTAAAGGACATCAACAGAACATAAGATGCCTGCAATGATAAAAATAAAATATTATCAGGAACAAGATAAATTAAGAAATGCAAACAGCATCAGTTAGTAACCACAGTAATCTACCATAACAGCTCCTCTAAAACTGCTGCACTCAGGTAAAATAATCATGATCTCAACCCATTCAGGCCAATAAATATGCATGAGGAGTATAATTACGATAACATAAATCAATTTAAATCTTGCAAGATGTAGAGAAACGATAATCATCATTTACACTATTCGTCTCCGATTATTACAAAATGAGTTCAGGGTAGTAAGCAAATAATTTCCAGGAAAAACACTTAAACATAAGATGAGAATCTGAATTCACCCGCCATCTAAATCAAAAAACACTTGCAATTTACAAAACCCACTTAGTAATCCACTTCTGCTACTATCTGAAATTCCAAACACCTAAAACACCTCTTAGACAAAATAATTTTACACAGAAAAAAATTCCTAAAAAACATAAACTCGGGAAAAATAGTTTCAAGAGCTATTTCTGGAGAAGACTATTATAAACCCTAAAATAGACTGTCAGATGCTACATAGGTCAATAGGGAAAACATTTACCGTTTCCAATCCAGAGAAAATGCAATTCTCAGCAAATAAAATTGAAATATTAACCTCTGAAACAAAAAAAAAATCGAAAAAATTACAAAATCAAATCCACAGGCTTTACAGAAAGCAAAACTTAATTGAATATTCGTATAAAAACAATACGAGGCTTACGTGATCGAGCGATATCCTTTCACGCTCACAAACCCTAGAAAAAAATAGAGAGAGAGAACTGTGTTGAGAGTCAGCAGCTGAAATGATTCACAATAAATAAATATATATTTGAATCAATTATGCATATGAATATTATATATACGATTAGGTATGTGTCGACATTAGAGAGAGTGTGTCATATGGAAGGAGAAAGTGAAAATAACTCTGATACTTGATTCATCTTCTGTAATACTAATACTGAAAAAAAAAACGGGGAAGGAAATGGAGAGGTAACGATTTATTTTACGGCGTTAGAAGTTATAACGTTTTTAAACGGAGAGGTGTTGTAAGAAATTAAGAATTTTCAATTTTGTAGAGCCGAGTCCGACCTTTATTTGATTAGTGTATTTCTTAAAATTTTAGTCTTTTTATTTCAAGTAAGTAATGAAGAATTTCTTAATTTTCTTGTTTTACCAAAAACATTATTTCTAATTTTTAATTTATTTTATTAACTTTCTTTTATTATTTTATATTTTTAACATTAAAAAGAAATTATTCTTTATTTTTTTCTTAAAACATTAAAATTCAACATTTTTTTAATTTTTGTTTTTAGATAGTACATAAATTGCCTTAAAGAAGTATCACGTATTTGATGGAACAAAAAGATACGAGTACACCGTATTTCTGATTTTGATATATAAACAAACACCGAACAATATTACATCGTCGTCAATATGTCCGAGTGGTTAAGGAGACAGACTCGAAATCTTTTGGGCTTTGCCTGCGCAGGTTCGAATCCTGCTGTTGACGTTTCTCTCTCTCTTTTTTTTTTTTTTTATTAGTTTTAAACAGACGTTTAATTATGAACATTGCTTAATATTTATTTTCACATATATAACATCTTACATATATATATCATTTATTATAGAGAGCTTAAAAACCTTCTTATATATATATGCTTGCACACACTAATTATATTTTTTTTATTAGTTTTAAACAGACATTTAATTATGAACATTGCTTAATATTTATTTTCACATATATAACATCTTACATATATATATCATTTATTATAGAGAGCTTAAAAACCTTCTTATATATATATGCTTGCACACACTAATTATATATAGTTTATATTATTTTCACATATATAACATCTACATATATATCATACATTAAAGAGCTTAAAAACCTTCTTATATATATATATATATATATATATATATATATATATATATATATATATATGCTTGCACACACTACTTATATATAGTTTATAGAGTAGCTATAGATGGGTATAGATAGGACGGAACCATGACCGATCACGGTTGGCCGGCGTGTGTGTGTGTATATATATATATATATATATATATATGGGAATAAGTTCGAACCGAGACCTGGCCTTGCTTGACGACGTGTGTGTCTAATAATACTATATGTATATATATAATTTTCTAGTTTGGAATTAGTTTGAACCGAGGCTTGGCCATGGTTGGCGCACGATCATACTTTCCATAATCATTCGTTTCAACCTTAAGAATCCTTTTATGGATTTCACTAACTTCACCGTGACGTTTGGCCTCCCACCATTCCTTTTCCTGCAAAAATTTTAGAGATATATAAGTACTCAAAAATATGTGTGTATAATTATAATTAATAACTACCCATATATATGTTAAACTTCTTGTTCTGTGATGTACTGATGTTGTAATTACATAAACAATAATGTCTAAGAAAATCCTACAGTTGTTTATGTACAAAAAATATTGTCTGTTCTTCTTAACCAAATGTCAATTTTTTTGACATTCGATGATTTATTGAAGAAATCAAAGGTATTTAATCGGCAAAAGTAGTCTCAATTCATCACATGATTCCTACCATTGATCAGAGAGCAGACGCTTACACTAAAATCTCTGAGAGTGGACGAGGACAGTTCTAATTTGCTCCGCTAGCTTCGGAACAAATTAAACTATAGATGAAATCTCAAAAAAAAAAAATGAATTAGCTAATATACATGGATCTTAATTTTGTTTTGTGGCGGATATTTTGCAAAGGAACCTTCACATAATTATTATATATAGTTGTTTTTCGAAATCATTGTTTGAAAAAAAGGAATTTTCAAATTATACTACATTTGTTCTCGATTAATGGTCACATTTTTTTTACAAAATACAAATGAGGTGTAAGTATTAGTCTGGCACGGAGGAAGTATATTCTATGAACCGCGAGGTACATGTTAATCACAATTATACAACAAGGTCACTTCCTGATCATTTTCACATTGTATTGTATGTGGAAACTATTATATATATATATATATATATATATATATATATATATATATATATATATATATATATACGGAGTATATTTATATTTATGTCATGTAGTCTAACGTACATACCGTCATACGTACCTCATGATGAGTTGTACTCGTTGCTTCTTTCGACGCCACTGATTTATGCAAGACTCGACCTGCATGATATGTTTTAGCACAAACATCTATGAATTAAACCCCTGATGAAAAATGTATAATCAGTATACATATGTTATTATATGTACATCATATATATCCAGTTTTTATCTAACTATCGTATATATGTATGTTTTACCCTATAGAAAGAAAAGTGCACGACAATATATATAGATACCTGCTAAAGAAGTCGGGAAAAGAGACGCGGAAATGAGAAGGAAGAAAAGGGCGAAGATCTTAATGAGTCCCATTATTGTTCTTGATCCTCTTCTTCTTCTTAAGCTTAATTCTTCAGAGTTTTCTTAATCTTTTTTTTTTCCTTTTTGTGTGTGTTAATTGGTGTCACGATATAAAAGCAAACTAAAGGTTTAGGGATTATATATAATATAAGTATATATTATCAACAAATTAAATTAACATGAAATCATTAATTATTAATGATTAAAGAAGACCATCTTTTAAGCTTTAATTTAAGTTTAAAAACATGATAAAGTTGATGGACAGCATTTTGTTGTTGTTGGGGCACTCAAATTAGACAATTAAAACCCCACGTAGACATGGAACCTAATTCTGCATCGTCATCAAATTAAATCACACGAGTATTAAATTACCAATATTATGAGAGTTTTTATGAGCTATATATATTTTGGTAAGTCGGATCATCGATTCGGACATCTATCATCCTTTTGGGCTCACTCTAGTACTATGCAGGTAAAATTGATAATAACACATTGAAATGTCTTATCAACGTTATAAGATTGTGTTATTTACATTTGAGTTAAAAAAAAAACAAAAAAAAAAACAGTAGTATATATACGTTATAGTGGTAGGATATCTAAGACGGATGAAAGATTATACTCCTTCTGTCCCACTTTATACACTGAATCTTTGTAAATTACTAAAGAATAGTGCAAAATAGTTATGACATAAAGAGTACTAATATTTTTTCTATTTCTTTTAGCTAGATAAGTAAGAACACTAGATATATACAGTATGTAATTAAAAGTGAACACGAGCTTGGCGATTGAACTTCAAAGTCAGAAAAAAAAAACTTAATGATTAAAATTTAAAAGCCAGTCGAAGTGAACTGCATGAGTGAATGCATGATATAAGAAGCATGACTTTGATCATTCAGCGTTGTTGCCTTTGATGCTAGAAAGAAGAAGAATAAGACCTTCTTGCACATATTTTTAGTAGAGTTTTAGTGAGACCCTTTTAGTATTAATTTGTTAAATTGTCTTTCTTGCTTTGTAGTTTTTCCATATTGATGCGGATCTGTACATGTATAGGAAGATGATACGATTTGTTACATGTGAGTTGTTTTTTAGTGATTTGTACCTGACTTTGAGGTCATTGTTAGTTGTTTTTATTCAACTGTTATTGTGTTTGTTGTTGGTGAATCCATTGATCCCTCAATTTTCAAAATCGATGTTTGAAAATATTTTCAAACATTGAGTTTTTTGATTGAATTATGAAATTTATTCACGTATAAACTATAAAGTACGTGCAATATATTTTTACAATCACCATAGATATAAATCTAAATTTGTCACAATTATGAATGAGAGAAATAAATAATTTAAATTAGTCAGATTAAACTTAATTGTATTTATATTTAATTAAAGTGCGTACATGGTCATGACATCAGCTACATGTACGTACGTCGTCTGTTCAGTCGACTCGTACGTACTTACCTAAGCTTGAGTTTGGTCAATTGAACTTTGGTTACTTAAAGATGAATGTCATGTAGAGTATTTGGTAAACCTAGCTCAAATGTGATAAAAGTAAATTCTCTATTTCTTGATCCCAATTATTAGAGGACTATCAATTTCGTGCACTTGCACTTTTCCTACTTTGGCCATGCAGAAATTGGATATGATTACCATTGATTATTTATTTAATTATCTAAATTAAATAATATTAATAATTAAGTGGGATGTGATTGTGAGGATTTGTGTGGCTTGTAGCTAAACAAATTAGGTTGAGCTAAAAATAGCTTTTTGTGGAAGGACTTAGACTTAGTGGTATCAATTATCCAAAACGACAAAGACTATGCACCAAATGCCACTCAAGATTAAGGGCATTGGTGGAGAATAAAGATTAGAAGCACTATCACCCTTTTAAGTATTTAATTATTACTTAATTAATTAATTAACCCCTTAAAGTTGAAGGAAAATAAATGATCCTCATATTCCTCTTCTTCTATTATTTAATACTATAAAATGAGAATCCTAAACAAATTAGGATGCTCAATGTAATCATTCATGGTTTTCACCATGATTCCTTTTTCCATCATTTCATGTTCATGGGTCACAATAATATGACGTGTTTTTATTCTATCGCAAACTCAGATTTTTATTCAAACACAAATTAAATAAAAATTATTATAATAATAAAATATTCCTCTTAAAATGAACAAAATTAAGAGTTTTATTTTTTTTATAAGGTGTGACTATTAGTTTTGGACAATCAAAAATAAAAAATATGATATTATGGAACAAAAGAGTATTATTTTAATTTCGAAAAAAGAAAACACAAAAAATATGATATAATGGCACAAAAACTAGTAATAACAGAAAAGGAGATGTCAGTCAAATATCAATAAGCTCTTCATCTAAATCTTGTACTAATTAAAAAATAAAACCAAAATACTGTTATCTACACACATGCTGGCTGCTGCTTAAACTTTATACACTTAATACCAAAACAATGTTTTTTCTTTCCTCTCTTTTTGAAGTGTTTACATGAACAGGAACCATGTAATATTTTACATTTGAGATATCATCGATTCGAACCTTCAAAACTTCGACCGATCGATATATAAGCTGATCCTCAATATAAACCTCGGTTCTTGAAAATAGTCAAGGGCTCAAGGCTTCGTCATAGTCTGTTTTATCTTTCTTTTGCACCCTAAAAACAAGTAAAAAGATCCTCATCAAAACTTATGGTTTCTCACCAAGGGAAAGGCACTGTAACTCACTCTAGGTCTGTTATCATAGACTTACTAGGAAGATGTTACCGAACGTTTTCAATCCGCGGGCACGAGAGTTAAGTATATCCTTGGAAGCACTGGGATCTTTGAGAACCTGATTATGTAACAACATAACAAAACATCTTGATAATAATTCAAATATATATGTGCAAAAATTAACAACTCTTGAACACGAAAAAATAAAATAAAGGAGAATGAATTACCGCATGACACACGTGAGATAAGGTCATCTCGATATCCGGCAGATTCATTTTCCAGAAGGAATAAAAGAAACGGTCTTTTATCTCTTGAGCTGCTTTCGAAGTCTTCTCGTCCCTGACCTTTTCCCCGTTGCAACTCTTCCATTCTTCCCGCAATCGAATGCAGGCAATAGCAGCTGGCATGGAAAAAAATCACAAACAAGCTAACCGATAATGTGTATAAAGGCAGGGGATGGATCGGAAATTTTCGTCTGGATTTTAAGCTAAAGTCGACGATCGCTATTTGAATGTGATAATCACTTTCTAAAAAAGACGTTTTAATTGTTAAAAAAAGTATTGGCACCTTTAGCGGCTCTATTCTGCATCCTTCTAGCGTGTCTCTTATCCCGAACCCATTCTGCTAGGAAAGGGACCTTCACATACCGCTTCCTCTTTCCGATTTCTCTCGCAGCTTGTCTCGAATATATGTATCCAATAGTGTACAGCATAGGCTTGCCAAAAGCTGCAGAATAACATTAGTCTTAATTTTATGAAAAATAACTTTTAGAAAGGAGTTTAGCCCAAAAAAAAAAAACGCGTACCAACTTGAGAAAGACGGTGGGCTTCTGATTTTGCGAAATCTACAAAATCGTCCTTTTGGCCTTTCACGTATAGTTCCAGACTGCTTTTCAGAATCGTAATAAGTTTCTCTGCCCTATCCTCTTTGAATTCCTTCAAGTGAAGAGATGGGCTCGGTTCAACCACTATTCCGCAAAATCATTTCACAAATTCGAAAAGAATAAAAGAATATAAGTTAAACCTTCATTATCTTCTCGAGTTTCGGTTTTTGAACTTCTGGGGGTAATGTGGGATCGAAGTCGAAGAGTGGTGAAGAGAGCAACAAAAGCTGCCCAACATAGTTCTCAAAAGTTTTGTTCTCAAACATCATTCCAAACAGAACCGTTGGATCAACCACATAGTCCCTAAATTGAAGAATAGAAAGAAGAAGAAAAAATGCACAAAAAACAGAAACAGAATTAATAAATGAGTCACAATTCCTGTTATGAGCTCGACTTGTCGTAATTACTTACTTTGCTACTTCTTCCTTCCCATATCTGTCATATGCTTCACGCTTTTCAGGGTCACTCAGTACCTGGTAAGCCTCTCCGAGTAACTGCACCCATACGACGATTAAGAAAAACTGATTAAGAATCGCACAACCTTTTTAATTTCAATCATCACAAAAAATGTAGAAAAACTACTCGGCTTACATTTGATCATTAGATACTTATGGCTCATGATTCAAACGCAAATCAAGAGAGGCAAAGTAAAATAGTGTCGTGTAACTTACGCAGAAATCCGTAGCAGAGGCTTCTGGATCTACATGATGATTCTTATCAGGGTGCACCTCTCTTGCCTACAGTAATATTTCCATATATTTCAACATACACCACTATTCATGTTTTCACATTAAAACGAACAATTGATCAAACCGACTATACGAGCATTTGTTTGTTCATGCCATATCGACATATTATCGATTAAAAATATATATATATATATATATAAACGATCCATAATTACCCTTCGGTGGTAAGCCTTGTTGATTTCATCATGAGAAGCATCAGCTTCGATTCCCAATACATCGTAATACTCTTTGTCAACGACCACGGCCATGAATTAACTAATCAAAATACGAACAAAAAGGTATTTTTTTTTTTATAATTTTCCAGAAAATCGAGGAATGCATCATCGGACGGGACGGAAAAAGGAGAACAAAATGAAAAATCAAAAACAAGAAAATAACGGCGTGGCGAGAACTTACGAGTGCGGTTGATTTGATTTTGGGGCAAGGAAAATCAACAGAATTTCTTGCCCTAGAACATTCGATTATTGAATTTCCCCTGGAAAAATAAATTAAAGAATTAAAGAATGATTTTTTTTCGTTATGTTGTAAGCATATTTGGGGGAAAATAAACTCAAATGTTTTCTGAAAAGGCATAAAATATGCAATGCATGCATCAAAATATGAAATAAACTCAAAAAATGTTCGATAATTAATTGCATTCTCAATGCGAACATTTTTTCTTATTTTTTATCTTCAAAATTTTATATTTATTTATTTATTATTATATTTCATTTGAAAATAAATTTAGGAGTACCAATTATTCATATCTTATACATATTTATTATTTTATTTCTTATATATTCTTTAATACATGAACAATTTATTTTTTTAATTTTTTCTCAAATAATTTTTTTTCATTTAAATTAAAATATTTATTTTTATTATTCATTTTTATCACTCAGATTAAAATTCTAATTTTTTATTTTTTATTTTCATTATATTTAACATGATCATTATGTCTCAGGAATATTTATCTAATTATTTTTAAAAGTAAAAAAAAATGTAAGTTAATTAATGCTAAATATGTCACTAGATTGAAGTCTTGTACTGTATTTAGCTCGTGTTTAGATGTGTTTTTGTTTGGTCTTTTGATAATTTTTTAGTATATTTAGAGAAACAATTGCATTTTAAGTTTGTACGAGTTTAATTGTGGCTAAATTGCATAAAATTTGGCTAACTATGGACACAAAAAGAATTACGATTCCGCATTCAAAACCAACGGACGGAGCAAGGCGCGGATGTTAAGGTTGAGCCGCAAAAAATATAGTATTCGTGAATGGTGATCCGCGAACATGAGAAAATCTCGAATGAGTCAAAGGAGGAAAGCAAATGAATTTAAGTTTCACTTACACGTGATTCTGCAAATTAATCTGTGGAAGTCGAAAACTCGTGAATCGAACATTGCTCTTGCGGTTTGCAATGCGCTATTTCGGTAGAAATACGTTTTCAATAATCGTTGGATCATACTGAAATTTATAAGCAAATTGAAAATATTATTATAATCGAATCAACGGGACACTCTCTCGACATTTGATTCTCTTGATCGTCTCACAATCGTCATTAGTGGCATTGTATGAAGATTCTTAATTATAAACCTACAAATTCTATCAAATATGTAACAAACATTAATAAAAAGAATAAAATCATACTACTTGTGTCAATGACCAATGATAATAGGCCATTTGTAATTATAAATGACGTATAACTATAGATTCGGGACAGGTGAAATATTTTAAATAAAACGATTTGTCTCTTAAGTCAAGTAATATGAGCACAAAGTTCATTGATCGAGCCCATTTGTTGAAGTCGAAAGTGTGTGAGTGCAGTCTTTCGTCAAGCACTCGCACAAAAACGGGATCGCACAAAAACGGGAACGAGCGATATGAGTGATCATCTAGGGAAATTGCATCCTAAAATCAATAGTCACCGTCTAATGATCATTAATGTTGAAAACTAATACTCTCTATCTAACTAGTAATCACCTTTCCTTTTTTTTTTTCTCAACATCTTAATTTATAGTGCTAAATTCCAAAACTCTTTCATTACATTTTATATACAATATACCATATTGAACACCCTCAATTGAATTCACTTAATTTTGTTTGATACTTTTTCTCACCCACACCAATGGTTATATATATATATATATATATATATATATATATATATATATATATTTTTTTTTGTAAATTACAAAAGAGATGTGACTATTAATGTTATATATATATATATATATATATATATATATTTTTTGTAAATTACAAAAGAGATGTGACTATTAATGTAAGTAAGAGAGAGTACTATTGAACAATGTCATGACACAATAAATTGATAATGATGATCTATGAGAAATTTGAATCAACGTTCAGATTGAACATTGAATATAAGAGTTAACCTAAAATTTCAAGATCATAGCCTAAATTCCAATAAATCAATTGGAGTTGTCATAATTGAGTGTTGCTTAACTTCTTTAATAACATTATAAAAACTGGTCAACAATTATTGATTCAAATTGAGTTGCTAATAATGTAACATAACTCAATATAGTATTTATAACCAAGACCCAAATTCTATTGATAAATAAAGTACGTACAACAAAACATAAAATAACATAAAACATAGGAGACTTTATATGCGTTTAGTAAATTTTCAAGTTAATTTGACTAATAATAATTAAAAAAAATAGAAAAAACAACCGACACGCTTCTGTGCAAACAGCATGCGTCAAATCAATGCGCGTCCCAGGCTAACAGCACAGTACTGTACAGAAAATCACGGCACCGAATAATAATAATGATCAAAAAAATAAATTAAAAATAAAAATATTCCCTCTTTTGGCATTTTGCTACACTTACCGCCGGCGCTTTTCCTCCTTTCATCCTCTCGACCCGCTCCTACTGCCACGTGTTCAACGCTTTGATCCTAAAGGATTGGTCGCCGGCGATCGTAATCGGAGATGTCAGGACCATTGGATCGATTCGCTCGGCCTTGTAAGCCAAAACCTCTTTCAATTTCATCATCTGCGTTTAGGAGTTGGATTTTGTTACTTCAATTATGAGTTTAGCTGTTTGGAATTTGCGACATGAATTCATTTGTCTTGAGCTGGAAATTTGTGAAAATTTTATTTTCTTCATTAGAATTTCAATTTTATTGTTGCTACTTGCATATGGTGGAAATTTAATTAAAATAGGCCTTTATTTGTTATACAATCACAGTAAAAACATGTTATAATTTTAATGTGTAGTAGTATGTGCTTTTATTTTGAGAAAAATATGTATCAGTGTTTTTTGCAAAACCGATTTGGTGTGATCGAGCTATATGCTGATTCTGGTGGTTGACCTGGTTCAATTGTTAGACCAACTGTTTTTTGACATAGATTTTTCATTTGAACAAATTTTGGGCTGATTATGATTTTTGACTGGTTAATGTGTGTCTAAATTCTTTGGTGTTTTCTCTGGGCTTATTGTCTTTCATTCTTTCTTGAACCCATAAGTTAAATGAGTTGGTACTTGATTGCTCGTATGTTTCATCATCTGGGGTTGAATGTCTTAATGAATTTACTGTGCCCTTGAAATTCTTGTGATAATTGTCTATTTTAAAGTATCTATATTAAAACGTATAGCTAATTTACTCATCCAATAAACAGGCTTTGAGGGTTCATCTGGTAGTGATGAGAAAAGAGATAGAAAGTCTGATTTTGAGAATTCTGAGGATGAAAGGAGGACAAAAATCAGTTCATTGAAAAAGAAAGCACTCAATGCATCTTCGAAGTTCAAACACTCTCTCAAGAAGAAGAGTGGCCGGAGAAAGAGTGATGGTAGAGTCAGTTCTGTTTCAATTGAAGATATCCGTGATGCTGAGGAACTCAAAGCTGTTGAGTCATTTAGACAAGCCTTGATTTTGGATGAGCTGCTACCTGAAAAGTTTGATGATTATCATGTGATGTTGAGGTAAATATTATTGACATTTTTCAACTAAGAAATTACTTATCAATAGTGTAAGATTAATTCGTTGGTTAGGAAGTTTGAGAAAAGGGAAGAGTTCTTCTTTGTTAACACTGAAACCATTTGTCTAAGAAAATGTAGTAAACTACTACTCCCACCATCATTAAATAATTGTCTTTCTTGCTTCTGTTGCGATTGAACAACTCTTCAGTTTTCTGTATGATTTTCATGAATTGTATGCGTAGGTTTTTGAAAGCTAGGAAATTTGATATTGAAAAGACAAAGCTCATGTGGGCTGATATGATTCAATGGAGGAAAGAATTTGGTACTGATACTATTGGAGAGGTAATCAATTAACTAATAACTAATTGCCTATAATCACTTATTGATATGCAACTCTTCAGAAACAGTTTTCTACTTTCCGTGTCCAGTGTTATTAGCGTTTTTTCCTCGCTTTTATTTTCTTCTCCAGGATTTTGAATTCAAAGAGTTGGATGAAGTTTTGAAGTACTACCCTCATGGCTATCATGGGGTTGATAAAGAGGGAAGGCCGATTTACATTGAGAGACTGGGGAAAGTTGATGCAAACAAACTCATGCAAGTAACCACCATAGACCGTTATGTAAGATACCATGTGAAAGAATTTGAGAGAACCTTTGCCATTAAGTTTCCTTCTTGCACCATAGCTGCGAAAAGACACATTGATTCAAGCACGACAATTTTGGATGTTCAGGGTGTGGTATGTTTCGCACTTATTGACTTATGACTCGGTACTTTAGAAAATAAAATTTAATTGAATAATTCTGCTATTTTTTCAGGGATTGAAAAACTTTACGAAGAGTGCAAGGGACCTAGTCATGCGGCTCCAGAAGATTGATGGCGATAATTATCCTGAAGTAACCTCTGATTTCATGACAATGCTCAGTTATTACTATTATTTTATTTTATGGTTTTCGCATTTTATTCATGTTATGTTTCATAATCCCAGACACTCCACCAAATGTTTATCATAAATGCTGGTCCGGGTTTTAGGCTACTGTGGAATACTGTGAAGAAATTTATAGATCCTAAGACTGCCACCAAGATTCATGTATGGCAGTTCTTACTTTATTCTGTTTTGGAAGCTTTTAGTATACTTGATCGTGTACTCAGTTTTTCTCCATTTCTGGAATCTGTCACAGGTTCTTGGAAATAAATTCCAGAGCAAGTTGCTTGAAATTATAGATGCCAGGTGAAAGGGGTGGTCATCTCGTTTGTTGCCTTTCATGTTAAATACAAAACAGTCAAATCTTTTCTAAATGACTTTTCATATTTTTTGGGGGGCTTTTGCAGTCAGTTGCCAGAATTCTTGGGAGGAACGTGCACCTGTGCAGACCAAGGGGGATGTCTTCGTTCTGATAAAGGACCATGGAAGAATCCAGAGATACTCAAGGTCCTAATAAATTGCACTAATTAGTTTACTTATTGTTTAGAATTTAGATTGTGGTCTTAATTGTAAATTGGTTGTCTCCATGACAATTGTCCAGATGGTGCTTAGTGGTGAAGCGCGGCGTGTCAGGCAGGTTGTTAAAATCGTCAACAGTGAGGGGAAGGTAATATATGCCAAGTCACATTCCTCCACGGTATGTCTTCTCTCTCTCTCTCTCTCATTGATCTAAATATGTCTGTATTGGGTTGAGATATGTCATGTTCATTTTGTTTATGTTTGCAGTTAAGAGGATGCAGTGATGTGTCTACAGCAGAGTCTGGATCTGAAGCTGAAGACATTGCTTCACCGAAAGCCACTAGCAGTTACTCGCACCTTCGGTTGACTCCAGTTCGTGAGGAGGTATGCATGGCTAAAGCCTAATGTTGAGGATCCATCTAATGTTTAGGCGTCTGAAGTTTCTAATTTTTCCCATGATAACAGAGACAACATTTCTCAATATGAAATGCATTCATTGGCAACCCTGTGTTTTTAAACTCTAAATATTAAATTTAATTTTCGAAAGAAATTTGTTTGATTTCCTCTGATGTACATATGCGGCAATTACTTGATATCACATTTATATTCCAACTCTAAAGATTCTCTTGCATATACTGTAATGTCATAAAAAATGGTAATGGGGAGTTAAAATTTGTTGTCAATGATTCTGATGAATAATTTTACTTGTTTGTTAGGTGAAGGCTACTGGAGCAGCTGGCTATGCTGCCCATTTTGGGGGATATGATGATTATGTTCCTATTGTAGATAAGGCTGTTGATGCTGGATGGAAGACGGAGACATCCTCTCAAAAGCATAGCCTTTCTAAAGGTTTGTTGCTTTTTATAGTGATCTATTTGAAGTACTTATTTGTTCTGTCACTGTCCCTCATTTATTTTTTCTTAAAACGTATAATTACAAAAGTCTTTCTTAAGCTTGACCTTTATAATTAAAAAAAATACAATTCTCTCAAAATTGTTAATAGCCTCTTAGAGGCTTGCATTTATTTTAACAAATATGAACCTATTAATGCTGTCTTACGTAAAATAGAAAGAAATATAAAGTGGTCTTACTATTTTGGCCAAAAGGAAATAATCCCTTTTAGATTTTTGTTTGTAATTAGACAAAAGTCCAGGGTATTGCCATAATTTCTTTAACCAACTCTTGAAGTATTTTTTTTGTATCGAAGATGCTGATCTTTCTGTAATATCAACAGATACGTTTTCTGCATCTGATTCTGAGAAGCCATCAGAACAATTCCATGCTCGTCTCCTGACTGCCCTTATGACGCTTTTCTTGTTCTTCCGTTCATTATCAAGCCGCGTCACCAAGAAGCTTCCGGATGCTTCATTGCAGCCAGGGCAGATTAATCAGGAACTCTCTTTCGATGCAGGCCCAAAAGAGGAGTTTAGGCCGCCATCCCCTACACCTTCGTTTACCGAAACTGAACTTGTGCTATCCGTCATGAAGAGGTTGGGCGATCTCGAAGAGAAAGTAGACACACTTCAGTCAAAGCCATCTGAGATGCCGTGTGAGAAAGAGGAACTGCTCAATGCTGCCGTTTATAGAGTGGATGCCTTAGAAGCAGAATTGATTGCCACCAAAAAGGTATGTTCCCTCTCTCTCTCTCACTCTCTCTCTCTCTCTGCACATGCACGCGTTTATCTTGGTGTTATTTGAATGAATTTTTATGTAGTTTTGCTGAAGATAAAAAATTTCAAAATGCAATTGAGAAATAGAAATTGACAGTATTTGCTGATAAAAGCTGAAAGTTTTATTACTTGGAGAATCATAAGTTTAAAGTGCAACCCCAATTACTGTTATATTGTGATTAAATTATGAACCTTCAGAATCTTAATCAGAAATTGGTCTGTAAATGCTAATAAAGTAAAATAAAATAAAATAAAAAATAATGATAATAATCTGAAGTTCATAATCTGCAACAGGCTCTGTATGAGGCTCTGATGAAACAAGAGGAACTGCTTGCTTATATAGACAGACAAGAGGATGCCAGATACCAGGTAAGTGAAATTGATTTGCTCGTCTTCTGGTAAATAGATGATACCGTCAGAGGTTAATCACAAAAACACCTTTAAGTTTGCTCTAATTACAAAAGAAACCATTTATCTTCCAAAAATACAAGAGTACAAACCTAAGGCGGTATTGTACTTTTGAATTTTTTATTTGGTTCAAACCTTGAGGAAAACTTTTTTTTTTTTAATTTTTCGTTAAATGCATCTGAAATCTCAAGAAGCCAATGTGATATTTGGGGTCTATGTTTCTTTGTTCCAGAAAAAGAAGTCTTGCTGGTAAGACGCTTCATGTGTGGAATCTCTAATGTTTGAGGTATCTTTGTTTGTAAGTTGTAACTCTTGAGTTGTGATTAAGATGTAAATTTTTTCGATGATGACGGAAACTTAATATTGCGTGAAATTATACGGTAAGAGTGTGAGACATATATCGTGATTTGTGGTTTGAGAGACAACTATGGTTTGGAGTGCTGTTTGAAAAACCTCTATGTGGAAATGTACAACTTTTCTCTGCTTTTCGTGTTTTCCTAATATACAGTTTTAAGAAGTTTACAGTTGATTGTAAAAATGTATAATTTTTAAAATGTTGCAGTTTTGGTCTCAACTATTATCATAGTAATTTTTACATTTTGATTGTAAAAATGTATAGCCGAATTGCCATATTTTCCAACATTACGAATAAATCGCAAAAATTATACTTAAAATTCAACCTTACATGAGCGAAATTCGAAATAAAAAATGAAAGTTTGAAATACTTGTGAATGAAATATTTATAGAATTTGATTAAGATTACATACACAGCAAACCAGCTGTTGAATAAATCACAATGGGGAAAAACAGCTGATATGAGAAGGGACAAAAGGGAACACCATTTTGTCATGGACAGAGATTGGTACTTCAATCAATCTTTCACACATTTATAAACAATATAATTGCCTGTAAAATGAAACAAAATACTTTGTCATGAAATAAACAATATAAAGTGGAATTCGTTCGGTATGCAATACAGAACTTACAGTAGACTGTTTCATACTTTCATTTAATCAGTCCGCTTTTAAGTTTTCAAAGCGTTATATGAGCACTCCAAGTTTCTACAGAAAACATCAACAGTGGTTATGTGCAACATCAACAGTGGTTAGAGGCTGATAGCTTGATATAGTAGTAAATTTGAAGTTTAAACTCTTCAATATCCTGAAAAAACTCGATCCTAGATCAAGGAGTACCATGTGTGCTTCTAGGCCGTCAATTATCTATATTTGCACAAAGATCATCCCCCTAGTGGGTTGAGCACATTATACGGATTTGGAATATCATCACATTCGTCAACAATTCACCAAATCAATCCGTCCGACATTAGGAAAGAAATTTACCAAAATCCAGACAGTAATACTAAACCAAAGTATTACTAAGCAAAGATCAAACGCAAAGATGAACTCAAAGATCAAACACAGTGAGCTTTGCAGACAGGTTCCCCTTCTCAAAGATCAAACACAAAGATGAACACAAAGATCAAACACAAAGCTGTCGGACAGCAGGTTGTCTGAAACGCCATTGAATGCCTACTGCACGTGTGCAACTTGGTCCTTCTCCACCCTCAGCTGGGCTTGAACCTCAAGCTGTCGGACCTTGTCTTCAGCAACTTTCAGCCTTGCAGACAGGTTCCTCTTCCTTTGAGCCAAGAACTGAGTAGGGCTCTTCCCTTCAAGTATTGGAAAGTTGGTGGGAAGATCAAGTTTGGTCACTTCAGGCCAGAGGGAGGCCATGTCATCAGCAGGGGAGCCAAAATTTTCATCAAAGTTCAGGGTGATGTCATCGGTGATGTCGATAGTTTGGACGGAGGGCTGGACAGCTTTGCTGCAGGGAGACGATGAGGCCACAGCCGGAGCTAGCCTATCTCCACTTTGACTCCTGCTTATCCTTCTTCTTTTGAGCCTCTCCATGGACTTAATTGCTGATGTTCTTTTGGATGCTGCACAGACAAACAATCAAAATCAATTACAAGATACTAGCGTTTATTGATCTGCACCTCTTTCTGTTTCCTGGATAGCATATGCTCTTTCAAAAAGGCTAACAGACAATGATGTTTGTATCGGACTTAGAAAGCAGCAGTGAATAGCAAATGTATAATACAATCGTACTAAAACTCTTCTCTCCGAGTATCTCGGATGGATGCAGCAAATAGGTTCATGAACATCGCAAGGCGTTTGGTTACTTAACCAAGTTAATGTTCCCACTTGTAACACTTGGCACGGTCAACAACACAACAGAGGAATATAAATATGATAGTAAAAATGAGCTCCTTGTCTCTCAAACTATACGAGATTGCCATGACTTTTATGGGTTTTAATAGTATCAAACAGTTGAATAAATCATTTTTTACCAAGTCTATAATGCTTAAATTTTAGTGTTCACTTACAGAAGTTTTCTCAATGGTACAGAAAACGAAGTTAATTTAAATTCATGGATTACACATGATACAGTGGTTTAACAAGATTACGACTAGAGAGCAGGATGAAGGTTCACTTACTTGACATTGTCAGCTCGCAGGATGGAGGAGGGATAACTTCATTTTCTTCTTCTTCTATGGACTCTTGTTCTTCTTTAGGTGTTATAAGCTCTTGATATCTGCCAAAACATGCAGAAGGAGATCTATCAAACTTGATAGCCATCTCGTCCCATGGATATGAGGAAAGCTTTCCCATAGCTAGTAGGATTTGATCTTGTGATGGGGTCCACTTCTCCTACAAATTAAATATCATCAGACAAACAATACTGAAAATTATCAAAACAAATAGAAATCTAAGCTATTTGATTTTGTTGCCTACAAAATAGATTGACTAATCAAACAAATTACCTCGTCGTAGTCCACTTGACTGAGGAAATCCCATGTGTTTCCTTTTATCTTTATCTTCATTTGATCCTGCTTTTACACAACAAAATTTCCACATTAAATTTAAAGTCTGAAATTTTGATTATTTGAAAGCTTTTAATATAATAATATTTCATTTCAATCGTATCAATGACAAGCTAGTAAATAAAGCAATTAGTAAATGTTTTAATGATGTAAAAATGCTACAAATGCATCCCAATTCAATTCACCCAACAAATAATGAAGACATCATATGCAAACTATGCTCTACTGCTTTCTACCTATCAACTCTCTATCCAACCAATGATATTGCTATAAAAGTGCGAACACGGACGTCGCACACCTCCCCAATAGATGTGAAAAACATGATCCATGTGAAAAACATTATAAAGATATAAATGATATGATATGCAGATTATGTCTAACCTAAAAGTAATTATTCCTAAAAGTAATCATGATCCCGACTGTCTCCTCATCATACAACATTAACACCCAACAACAATAGCAACAACTATTAGCAGACCTCCAGAATACACCTAAATCGAGACTATAGTCCACTTCCAGTACCGATAGCAGTCTCCTTAAATCACTCTCTGCAATCTCCTTAAACCACTGACACTATAGTCCTTAAACGTTTACGTAAGTAGTTCTTTACGATGCCCGACATTACATTCTTTACTTTAGACGTTTAACTTTCGTTTCTTTAATATTTTGACCGTGAAATGGACCTATAATGCAAAAACATTCTTACGTGAATGCATGAACTAATGACAAGTATGAAAATGACATGCATGTATGAAGTAAACATCAAGAAATAATCATTAGAGCCATAAACATGTAAACATGCTATGAACTTTAGGACCAAACATGATACTGTATAACTTGTAAAGTAAATAAACAATCATCTAACAATCAAAGCATTAGAATACACAAACTCAAGGACTAGTTGTCATATATATGTACTCCAATTTGCTAGTTCCTCCCACATACACATACATATATATGTCATAGGTATACTAGATTATATATATTGTTGTGTCAGAGAAGCATCTAATCATCATCAATCACTCTATATATATATAGTTTTGCTGCAAGTAGTACAAATACATATATTCACACTATTTATATATATGTATGTTATTCAATCGTGCTTGCTACGAAGCATCCCCATCCATAAATATATATTTTCGCATGCTTATACATATACATAGATATATGTATCATGTTATTAGCAAGAACACACTACAGCAGCAACTATTTCCCTTTATAAATATATTTGTTCATTATGTTGTGACTATGGTGTCAGGAAGTCGTACCAACATCTATTCCTAATCGAAACAAAATACCATTTAATTAACTACATCCGAGTTATCCTTATGTCATAATTAACAGTAAGCAAAACCACCATCCCAACAAGAATCATATACATCCAATCATACACATCTATGCACTGAACAATAGAATCAATAATCGCATAATATAAACGATCACAAAAAACCCTATATTCAAACATAAACTCAAGTACATGAAACTTAAAACTCACTTGCCTGTTAATATTCGAGATCGAGAATTAAGAGTTGAAGAGCCTATGGAAGTCGAGAATCCTACTTCTTCTTCCTCCCTTTCGGTCGTTCGCTTTTCTCCCTCTCTTTTTTTTTTTTTTCTTTTTCTTTAATCGCGTTCCCTCCCTTTTATTTTCTTTTGTTCTTGTTTATAATTATTTTCAGTAAATATATTTAGGGTTAATTACTTAGCCCATAAAGATTAAAATTTGTGTAGCCCATTAGGTAAAGTTTAATTATCTTTTAAGATCAATTTATAATATGTTGAAGCTCAACTAAAAACACTAAACGCGATTACCACATCAATAAAAAAGCTATTTAAATTACTTAATTTTTAATTACAAAAATTCGTGTTATTACAGTCCTACTCTATTATTTCTTTTTTATAGTTTGGAATTTTACAAATCTTCAAATTATAAAGAATAAAAAAATAAAATTAATAAAATATTTTCTTTATACGTTGTTAAAGAATTTACGCAATTCATTTTTAGACTATGTAGTTTTTAATTAATACAAGAAACTAAATTTGATTTCAATAAAAATACATATATATTTTAATGGAAAAAAAGAGTCCAACCTTTATAGATTTTGTGGGAAATAAATAAACGAGTAATTATCTTAAATATAATTAGCAGAGTTAATAATGGGTAAGTTGGGGAAAATAAAATGTCCTTAATAACTGTGTCAATGTGACGGCAAATAAAAAAAATAGGAGAGAGTATCATATTATTATTTTTAAAATATTCCTTAGAAAAATAATAATAATACCATTATTATTATTACTTAAAAAAATAAAATACTAACAAAAAAATGTGTATAATCGGGTACTCCCTTATATTTACCTTATATTTACACTTTGCATCTTATATATAAATCTTTTTGAAATACTCTTCCAATTAATTAGAAAAGGATAATTTAGAAAAAAAAAAAAGATTGGTTTTAAGAATTAAAATAAACTATCAATTTTTAGGGTAATATATAAAAAAGGTAATAAATATTTTGCATATATATAATTTAATGTATTGATTTTTAGTATAATCATAATTTAAGTATGATTTTCAAATTTGAAATGTCTTCTTTAACCTTTATATTAGATCAATATTTTATTCATTTGATTAATTACGTCATTCAATTTATTGCATACGTTTTTTACAAGATTTGTGATATCAATTCTTCTTTGTTTCTTTCGGTAAGTAGTTTGTGATGGAGATTGTGATTTGTTTTCAAAATTCATACCTTCTCACGCATCCAAGAGAAAAAGGATCTTGGGGCCGCATGTAATTATTATGATGATCTCCGGGGAATTTTGGCCAAATGACTTGGTATAGTTCATGAATATGAACCTCGGACGAAGCACAAGAGAAACAAGTTGTTTAAGAAACAGTGTTCAATTTCGATGCTTCTAAGAGTCGGGATGTCCCCGTCGCCCATTGCAAAACAAGTGTCACCTTTGCCGTCATCATTGAAACAAATTTCTCTGAGGCTTTCAGTGTGCTTTAGTTCGATTCTTGTGAAGCCCGTGCATCTCGCGAGGGGCACGTACTCGACGAGGGGGCAGTTGGAGAGTATTTCTTCCGGGATGTCGACGTATTGAGGGTGAGCTTTCGGAGATGTTTCAAGTGCAGCTACGTTGCTGCTGGAATCCGTTCCAGCGCGCATCTCTCCAGAGATAAATCCCAGAGGGAATCGGAATCTCGAAGCCAATTCAGACGATTGCACAGGCCGTTAATATCCATCCTCTAAAGACTTCGACACGTGAATCCAAAACTTTGTGTCGAGATTTTTTATAGTAGTTGAACTTCATGTTTTTCAATCGAGGTTAAATTTGTTTTTTTTTGTACTTTAGTATAATAATTTTTGGTTCGTCTGTTACTTGTCCCTTGACAATCTCTTACTTCCGAACTCCTTTCATTGGCTGCATGTTTTTTGTCTTTTTTATTTATAAACTATCGTAAATAGCTATAATAGCATCGATATTTTGAAGAATTTGTCGCCCGTTGTCAAATGTAACAAGGCAGGAGCAACTGTCTTACTTTTTGTGTTTAATCAAATAACACAGAAAAAAAAACAAAATCCTACAAGGTGGAGTTTGGCCTAGAACACTCATTGAACGTGGTACACAAAAAAGCGGGGAAATATCACGTTGGATAACCAACTAGCTTCATGAAGCTGAGCCTTAGGTTGTCATAATACTAGTAGATTGAAATGGGCATTGTTGGCTAATGTATTCATCTCATGAGGGAAAAGAAAATACAGAACTTAATTGGTTGTGTTGATTGTTATTATTTTGGGAATACGATGTTAAACCTCTCGTTCCTATTTTCCAATTAGCATAACAGATAGTCACAATGTAAATACGTCAAAGTTTTTCAGGTTATGTACACGTATCCTATGATGTAGTATTTATCTCCTTAATTTACACGGCATTTTACAGAATGCGGTAGTTTAAAGGATGCAATTGTTTCTTTATCAATTGGTTTTTGTTGTTTTCAGTGTCCAAGCAAGTTACACTGGTGTTTTGTTAGTTCGCTCTGACACTACCTATAAAAAATAGAAAACGTAAAGTTCCAAAGTCAAACTCCAATGACAAACTATCAATTGATTTGAGAAACTTTCCAATGAACATAGTAACACTTTCAAATTCACAATAAAAACGGAACAAATCCTTTAAAATGGAAACCATAAGTTTTGAACAGAAATATAAGTTTGTTGTTGGAAATTCATTCTGCATAATTATTATTGTTTGAAAAAAGAAACAACTTCAATGGAGTGTCTAATGGGTTGCCCTCCAGAACTCCGAACTTCTTGCATATCTGTTGACAAGTTCAGCTTTGAAACACATAGCCGCTGTCTCGTCAAATGGACTCCCCAAGTATTCTTCATGTGTAAAAAAGGCTTTGCCACATTGTCAAATGCTAGGAGCGTGAAGGGAATTTACTCGTATATCGCCTCAAATACTCGTACATCGGCTCAAATATCAGATCATGCATCGCCACTGTGTTCAAATTCTCTGCCGCTACCTGTACGGGAAACAGTAATATCGGATTATTTTATTCTGAAGGTAGCGTACACATTAGTTTAAACCATCAACATAATTCTCTTTTTTTTTATAATTTTCTTCTCAATCAATCTATCAACTACACTGTGCAAAAAATAACATGATGTGGTGTAATACAACTAGACAAATTAGGAGTTGATATGTTCAACAAAAAAGTAGTACCTTTTATTTGTTCATGAAAAGATGTTGTGACGCAAAAGAAATTATACATTTACAAACTATTTTGTACACTATGCGGTCTGAACTGAGAAAAAATGACTGCAATAATATACCACGTGTTCGTAAACTATTACTCTACAAGTTTCTTTTGAACTATCATATAACTTGGGCAGCCAAAATCATGGTTCAATATAATACATCATGACTCATTAGGAATTGTACTATATACATAAAAGTGGCCCACTTTCTTAATGCATAATACAATAGTGTGATAAACAAACGATTACTTATCATACAATCTAGTGCAAACACTAATCGGATTAAACAGGCATACCAACCTTATTGGAAATATTATAACACTCCTTCCTAAAATAGCAGTCAACTTTCAATATTATACTAAAAAAAGACATTAGCTACTGATGTGTTCATAAAAAAAGACCACTACACACACACGGTCTGATGAATTTATTTTTTAGACATTAGGATGAAAGATGTCAAAGTAACAGTGAGGATTAGTGGGATGTTGATTAGACGTTTTTGTGCTCGTCTCTCGTCAAAATCCGAGGTCAATTGTAGTTGACTCGGTATCAATCCAAGGAAACGAAAGAGTGAAATTTAAGTGCAAGTAAAGATATAGATACATAAATCATTAAACTAAATCCTAAAATCATTTTGGGGTTCTCGATTAAAATAGAAATCTTGAAATTAACAATTTAAGAAAAGCACTCGAACGATAATAATCTAAACTTAGTTCTTAATTTGTATTCTTCTTTATCAACTTTATATAATCGACACACGAAAGTCAAGTTCCCGGTCGGGTTGCTTAACTCGTTTGAAAACGTTTAATTCACTTGAAATATCGCTCCCGGTCGGGTTACGAGTTCAAGACTATGTCGTTTATATACGGTCTTCCGAATCGTACAAATATTCAACCTTGTCCTTCATATTATCATCCGAGCCAAAAGTTTAGTTCATCATCTTCATCAAAGAACGAATAACGAAAATTAACATTAAACTCATAATCAATTTAGGTATGCACTCGAAAATAAACAAGAAATTAATTAAGAGGATTACACAAAGGAAAAGCTTAAAACAATCTTTAATTAAGAAAACCAAGTTCATCTAGATAATCATTCATAAGCATTCAAAGTTTTGCAAAAGAGATCAATACATATAAGATAATCAAGTAGAAGTTTTTAGAACTAGAAATATTAACTACGATTACGGTAATTAAAATGGCTCGTGAATTTGTTGTCGATCTTCGAAGTTGTCGGCTCCGAATTTGACTTCTCCGTCTTCTCCCCCAAATTCCCAGGCGAAAGATGTGTTTTTCTCTTCCTTTCCTCGCCTAAGTGCATCACAACATGGCTGTAGAACCGCCATGCAACCGCTCCAAAACGGCGACCGCCGTTTACATTTCCGCGCTCGCCAAAAGGATTTTGGCGACCGCCGTTTTGATTTTGGCGAGCGCCGTTTTGCCCAAAGTCATGGCTGGGAATCTGCACGCTTTTTA
The DNA here is from genome assembly GCA_954870475.1 of Euphrasia confusa. Classification (NCBI taxonomy): domain Eukaryota; kingdom Viridiplantae; phylum Streptophyta; class Magnoliopsida; order Lamiales; family Orobanchaceae; genus Euphrasia; species Euphrasia confusa. Next base: position 46,435,338 of record OX940949.1, on the reverse strand, counting down.
CCCCATTTGGCGGTCGTCACTTCTGCTCCGGCGACCGCCGTTTTTGTTTCTGCGACCGCCGAAATGTATTCTGCGCCCGCCGTTTTTGCTTTTCCAGCCTATGCTCGATTTCTCGACTTTTCTCGGCAACTGACCTACAAAATAAACTCACAAACCTCCAACACACCCCTGTGAGATCAAATCACAACAAAACAAGAAATAAAGCTAAAACGACACGACACAACTCAACTCGACTATCAAACGACACAAAAACATAACCGAAAAAACGCACACACACGACTAAAATCACCCCCCCACGCTCAAGTCCTTGCTAGTCCCGAGCAAGGTAAAATCATCCAACAACATGTTTGCAAAAATTACGTACTTTGAACTCACTTACAAACCACAAACCAACCACTTGTCAAGAACGAGAGAAATAAGAAATATGAAAACATGTCACTCAAACTCGCCAAACTCTCCAAGTGTATCTCTCGAAAAATATGAAATGGTTTCACTCATCAAACACATCGAGAATATGTACATCAATAACATCACAATAAAATCCGCATACTTTGACAAAGAAGAACAAGAATCGGAATAAGATTGCAATCGAAGTAGGCTCGGGTCATAGGTAGGAATCGAAATAATAATAATACAAGATAAATCGCTCTCGACTCCCTCCTCCACCAAATGAACTCACAAATCACCCTCCTACACCAAATGGAAATCATTCAACCCCCCTTATAACATCAATACACATCATAAACTACATGTTCTCGATAGGCTAATATTATTTAATACTCCCGCTTTTTACTTTTTATTTTTATTTTTATTCTTTACTTTCTTTTCTCATTTTTTTTTTTATTTTCTTTTAGCTCTTTTTTTATTTTCATTCCTAATCAATTGTTTACACAATCGAATAGTATTCATTTTTTTTTTTTTTTTTTTATTATTTAGGGAGTAAGCTTTTTCTTTTATAGTATGCCTTTATACGAGAAAACATGTTCAATACATCACAATATCCCATATTAACCCTCTCATTCAATCTTGAGACACCCTCTTAACCTCACATCGCTCGTGGAACTCTCGGTTACAAGAAAAGGCTCCATGTAGGCTCAAAAGGTTAACTAAGGAGTCCCTCGACGGGCACGGTCATTTTGGGGAATTTTAAATATGTGGAGTTAAATCCTAGCAATCTCATACTTCATTTCCTCATTCTTAACCAAGGCAAAGTAGCTTCATATTCATGCAATGACACAACAAAGACCAATTATCCATTCTCAATCATCTCATGCTCACAACTCGAGAAAACCATAAATACACTCCAAGGAAAATAGGTCCAAAAGCTCACATGTATATAGCAAGGAAAGAAACTCATGTATATCATATACTCATTTTCTCGACACTTATCAAGTGGTACAACCAACTAACCAAGTGAGTTCAAGCAACAACTTAACCAAATCCCATGCAAACACACCACATTCGGGACAAATCAAAATTTTTGAGCGTAGAAGAGTAATTTCACAAAACAAACAAACTTTCAATGAAAAGAACATAACTAAACCTCCCAAAGCAAAGAAACACAAACACATATTTACAAATTAACGAAAAGAAAACGTACCTAGGTCGTGCCAAGCACGACCTCTCTCACATGTTGGGTGGTGGAAAGTGGCCTCCTCCTCTAGCATAGGCCTCGTAAAATTGTCGTTGCTCTCGTCGCATGTCCTCCATCTCCTCTCTCACAATCCGGCTGGTAGTTTGCTCGTAGTAACTTCTCTCGACCGCCATCCGGTTAGTCCATGTAGCATCATCGAGAGCCATTCGGTCCATCCTAGCATTCATCGACTCATACGCTCTAGCATTTGCATTAATGATCTCTTGGAGGTCATCGGGATGCATCCGTCCCGAATCCGAGTAGTAGTTTCCGGTTTGAGGAACCTCGTATGAAGGATTCCAATTCATTCCCGAATCGGTCCACCCGGAACCTTGATTTCCTTGTGCTCCGTAGCCCGAGTACGCTTGGTCCCAAACCGGATCCCTCATCGTCCCATCATTAACATTTGGACCTCCTCCCGCCGATGAACCGGCTCGTTCACGCATTAGGCTCTCTTCTTCAAGTTGAGCCGCTCTCAAAATTGATGAACCCACTCTTTCTCCTGCCAACTCCAACTTCCATTTTTGAATTCGGGCCGCGTTTCTTTGTCGATAATCCACCATTACTTGTGGATCCTTTGCAGTTCGGATTTCATGTGGTACGAACTCTTCGGCCAAAATCAACCCACTCGCCTCCAATTCATCCACATCCAAAGGTCTAGGTATTACCCACGGCTCTCCGTCATAAGAATCATCACCTTCTCCAATGATATCAAAGTGAATTGCAAGTGGTCGAGCAAAATGGAATAATAAACCTCGGCTTCTAATTCCTTTAGCCGCTTGATCCATCAAACCCCAAACTTTTTTAAATGGAGTCGATTCTTGTCCGTTCACGGCCGCATTAATGAATGAAAACTCCAAAGAGTTAACCTTGTTGCCCTCCACCTTTCCGAAGATGTTGTAAGTCAAGAACTTGTGGACAATACAAAGTAGAGGATCGATAAAAGCAATGGATCGACCGTGATCCTTCCAATTTTCATTCGGTCCGGCTAACTCTTGCCAATGATTAGTCTTAACCGTTCCACTTTCCTTTTCCTCGGTAAGTCTACTATCTCCATTGTAAAACCCAAACACTCGGTACATCACGCACTTCGTAATCTCCACTTCCTCTCCGTTGAGCCGACAAGTAGCATACGTTTCTTTATTTTTCGCACGAATTAGCTTGAACGTGCTTAACATCTCCAATCCAAGCTTAACGGAGTATTTGAAATCCATCTCCGCAAACTCCTTCAAGCTCATAAAATCAAGGAGCTCTTGAAACCTTGTCTTGACCTTCAACTTCCCAATGAGCTCCCAATCGATCGGGCGAGGTAAGATATGTTCACCCTTCGATATCAACTTCTCGTAAGCTATCCCTTCTTTGTCGTCGAAAATCGGAAACGGGGCTCCATAACGGTCGGAGATATCTCTAGGCCCGGTTGAAACGGAAGTAGTAGCGGCTCCTCGTCCTCTTTTCCGTGGTGGAGGTGGTGAAGAACCGCGAGCTCCGGGTTTACGTCGAGTATTCGTCATTGAATTGGATGGAAGAAAGTTGAACTTTTGGTTCGGGACTTTTGTCGAACACCTTATGAGCACCTCTAAAACCCTTGAAAATCTTGCAATTGAACCAATGAAAATCCCCAAAACCTGCAAATTCAATGTAGTCAAGATTTAGGTAAGTGTTTTGGAGTAAGAAATTTGGATTAATTCGATCAAGTATCGAGAGAGAAAATTTTCGCAAAAGAAAGAGTGAAAAGAGGATATTTTGTGTAATGAAATTCTGCCCTAGCCCGTTCCTTTTAATTCCCAGATTTTTCAAAAACGGCGACCGCCGTTTTCTTTTTGGCGATCGCAGAATTAATTTGGCGGTCGCAGATTAGACGTTTTTGTGCTCGTCTCTCGTCAAAATCCGAGGTCAATTGTAGTTGACTCGGTATCAATCCAAGGAAACGAAAGAGTGAAATTTAAGTGCAAGTAAAGATATAGATACGTAAATCATTAAACTAAATCCTAAAATCATTTTGGGGTTCTCGATTAAAATAGAAATCTTGAAATTAACAATTTAAGAAAAGCACTCGGACGATAATAATCTAAACTTAGTTCTTAATTTGTATTCCTCTTTATCAACTTTATATAATCGACACACGAAAGTCAAGTTCCCGGTCGGGTTGCTTAACTCGTTTGAAAACGTTTAATTCACTTGAAATCTCGCTCCCGGTCGGGTTACGAGTTCAAGACTATGTCGTTTATATACGGTCTTCCGAATCGTACAAATATTCAACCTTGTCCTTCATATTATCATCCGAGCCAAAAGTTTAGTTCATCATCTTCATCAAAGAACGAATAACGAAAATTAACATTAAACTCATAATCAATTTAAGTATGCACTCGAAAATAAACAAGAAATTAATTAAGAGGATTACACAAAGGAAAAGCTTAAAACAATCTTTAATTAAGAAAACCAAGTTCATCTAGATAATCATTCATAAGCATTCAAAGTTTTGCAAAAGAGATCAATACATATAAGATAATCAAGTAGAAGTTTTTAGAACTAGAAATATTAACTACGATTACGGTAATTAAAATGGCTCGTGAATTTGTTGTCGATCTTCGAAGTTGTCGGCTCCGAATTTGACTTCTCCGTCTTCTCCCCCAAATTCCCAGGCGAAAGATGTGTTTTTCTCTTCCTTTCCTCGCCTAAGTGCATCACAGCATGGCTGTAGAACCGCCATGCAACCGCTCCAAAACGGCGACCGCCGTTTACATTTCCGCGCTCGCCAAAAGGATTTCGGCGACCGCCGTTTTGATTTTTGCGAGCGCCGTTTTGCCCAAAGTCATGGCTGGGAATCTGCACGCTTTTTACCCCATTTGGCGGTCGTCACTTCTGCTCCGGCGACCGCCGTTTTTGTTTCTGCGACCGCCGAAATGTATTCTGCGCCCGCCGTTTTTGCTTTTCCAGCCTATGCTCGATTTCTCGACTTTTCTCGGCAACTGACCTACAAAATAAACTCACAAACCTCCAACACACCCCTGTGAGATCAAATCACAACAAAACAAGAAATAAAGCTAAAACGACACGACACAACTCAACTCGACTATCAAACGACACAAAAACATAACCGAAAAAACGCACACACACGACTAAAATCAGATGTAATTGACAACAATTAATTGAACCCACAAATGACTAAGCATAGAACCCACAAACAACACTGTCTAATAAAAATGCAGTGTATGTAGTGGTTTATGAAATGAAGTTAATAGATTATTCAGCACTACCCGAGCCACAATTAATCAAGGTTAAACAGTAAGTAGTGTATCTTAACATCTAGCAAACATTTTGTCTGTAAAGGATCAAACCTTTTTAGTCATATACAACTACAAAATACACAGCGCAGAATGTACAGTATTTGTTATAGATTCTGAAATTTATCTATTAAGCTACTATAATACTTATTCTATTACTAATATCAGAATTGCGTCGGGTTTGAAATACCAACCACTCAATCCAAAATAAGTGCAGTGTATGTAGTAGAGTATAATATGAAGCTAATAAATTATTCATCACAAGCCAAGTCAACCATGTAATCAAGCAAATAGATTATTTGTCCAAAAAAAGTGCAGCGTATGTAGTAGAGTATGACATGAAGCTAATAAATTATTCATCACTAGTCAAGCCAACCATGTAATCAAGAAAATACATTATTCATCACTAGTAGGTGTTATGTACATGAACAAGTTTTAGTATACAACTTGTGCGTTACCGATGAAACCACTTGATACATATCTAACTACTCAATACAATGCCCCATACACTACAGAGTTTGTATTATAAACTACTATAGTACATGGATTAGAAACTAGTGAGGACATCATAATGAAATCAAGGTTAAACGGTAAGTAGTGTATCTTTATTTGGAGCAAAATATTTGCGTGTAAACGATCAAACCAGTTAAGTCATATATAACTACAAAATACGCAGCGCGAAATGTACAGTGTTTGTTATAGATTCTGTAATTTACATATTAAGCTACTAAAATACTTATTCGTACACTAATATCCGAATTGCGTTGCGTTTGAAATACCTACCACTCTGTCCAAAAGATTTGCAGTGTATGTAGTAGAGTTTGACCTGAAGCTAACAGATCATTCATCACTAACCAAGCCAACCATGTAATCAAGCTAATAGATTATTCATCACTAGTAGGTGTTATGTACATGTCCAAGTTTTAGTAAACAACTTGTGCGTTACCGATTAGACCACTTGATACATATACACTGCCCAAAAGCACTATAGAGGTTATATTATAATCTAAAGTTCATCTATTTATACTACTTCAATACATGTAGTATAAACTAGTAGTACAGTTTACACTAACTTCAATGTACAAGCCGGTACAGTGTATTGTACCATGTACTAGACGGGGCAGTGTCGTTAGTAGTTCAGACATTCAAACTAAAAATTTTGCGGCAAACCCAAGCCAACACCATGTACTAGCCGGCGCAGTGTAGTTAGTAGCCCAAAAACATACAGTGTATCTATTAGATTCATTAAAGCAGTCGTATAAGTATTGGGCACCCCTGATATCAATGTTTAACTTTTCGGATTAAAAGGTTTTGTGTGACTGACAGTTTATTAGTTATTTTAATTAAAAAATACTTAAATTTACTTGTTTGTAAACAATTTCAACTTCTTTATACATATATATCTACAAAATACTATGTACTAAGATTGTATCAGTGTCTAAGATAGTTTACGGACACATAGGGTGCATAACATCGTGTCTGAAACGTGTTATGTCTACGAACAAGTCATACGTGGTGTATCTCTTAGCTTTAAAAGAATCGATGGTTTTTGAACTATCATATACATCAGATAGTTCATAACAGGTGACAACTATGGTAAACCATTGTTAATCATCACCCCTAGACACCCCTGTAATTCATGACTACCTATTGGGACTACTTTTTCGTTGACTTATAAATCATATTGTGTATCTTGAACTACCAACTATATTGCTCCGATGCGTACAATGTATGTATTAGATTCATACAAACAACTGTTCCGTTACTGAGCATTCCACAAGACACCCTAGAAATCAAGACTTAAATAATGGGACTAAAAGTTGTTAAGTCACTGACAATGTGTTAGTTATTCTACTTAATTGTAAAAACGTTTAACTACTTTATCAGCTTTATATCTACCAAATACACTGTTCCATAGTAGTATGAGTGTATATAATAGTTTACGATACAAAAGATGTATACCAAGTGCCTGAAACGCATTTTCGCTACAAAAATGTCATATATTCTTTATCTTATAGCTTTAAAAACACTTGATGGCTTTTGAACTATCATATACATTAGAAGTTTTTGTAGTGTGTGCTGCAGATTAGACATACAATAACCAACAAGTTTCATAAGCTGTATAAATTTAAAAGTTTCGAAACATCATAAACCCTAATTCAAAACATCATAAACATCATAAACAAAGATTCGTAACCAAAAAAGGCAAAGAAAATGCGATTAATTGAAAACCAGAATCTAAAACCCTAATTATTCAACCCCTAATACTCGGATCTAACAACAAGTGCCAAATCTAACCGGAAAAAATAAAACCTATAGTCGTTGAAATATACCTTTTCAAGCAAGCCACACCTCGCCTGTTGTACAAAAGTGCGCCGCCCGAACTGGATCCGTAGTTTCACTAACAATTATATATATTTTTTTATTTTTTATTTTATTTACTAATTATTTTCTGAAGCATTTTAATAATTTAATATATATTTAAAATTTAAATTTAAATAAAAAATATTACATATTTTAGATTGTGTTTTGTGATGAGGGTGCGGCTATTTCGTTTGGCTCAAGATTCACATGAAACTATAAATTGTGTGTTGTAGGATGAAGCTTTCAACCGAGGTTGAATATGAATAAATCGGAGTCATGGTTTAAGATTTACATGAAACTATGTTCACTATTTCTGGTACTTTGGAATACATTGGTCTCATTTACATATGTCGTCTTTTTAGTTTTTGTTGCTGCGGAGTATTTTGTCTTCAGTATTTCCCTCCAAGAACAGTTAATTCCATCTGCCACTTTGTTTGGTAGATCATTTTGGAATTATGGTTAACACTGAGAAATGATTAGTTAAACTGTTATACATTGTTTTCGGTACACATGAGTATGTTGATACAATTCAGTTTAGGGCCTATATGCATCCAGCCGTAATTTAAGGGTGATTTTCAAGAAGTTGTCTGTTTTATTAGAGGAGTACTGTGTTTTGAGTTTATTTATAGTGTTTAATCATATAGCTGGACAAAATATGCTACAGTAAGCTTCAACCAAGATTAAAATGCCACTGTGTCCATGTAGTAAGATTTTGACTTTTTTTTTTCAAGGACATCACTGTTTTTACCACAACCATTTGTGAGTGTTGTACTTCATGTATGTTGTTTCTAAGAGTAAACGCCATCATGTTTCTCATGTTGTGTTTATAACAAAATCCAACCTGATCATGATCACTTTGACAACTGAAATAAATAAAGAAACTTGCCAACTCAATCTCCAACTACATGATTAAACACAGTTATTTTCCAAGTACAGCACTGTTTTTACCACAACCATTTATGTATCACACTTCATGTATGTTGTTTCTAAGAGTCAACACCATCATGTTACTATTGTTGTGTTTATAAAAAAATCCAACCTGCTCATTATAACTTTGACAACTGAAATAAATAAATAAACTTGACAAGTCAATCTCCAACTAGTAATTTCAAAATGTTTTAACGATGTAATCAATGACAAAGTAACTTATCAAAAATCTGAATTTAACTGCAATCTGTCCTGAACTTCAACTTCTGTAAACTAGATAAAAAAACAATCTTGTTCGACAAACCAGCAGGCTACTTGTTATTGGTTGAAAAAAAAGCATACAATAGGTTTCTAACTCGCTGCCCTCCAACACCTAGAACTTTTTACAAATCTTTTGATAAGATCAGCTCTGAATGTAGTTGTTGTTGTCTCGTCAATTGGACCACACGGATACCTTTCATATGCAAAATCATCTATGTAGTGCATTACATAAACTCCGCAATCCAGTCTGCCAATGTAACAAAAATATTAGTATAATATTCAGACATTCTACATGATTCAATACAAAGTAGTATAAAGTTTAGATACTTACGATCCGAAAGCCTGCTTAGGTACAATATCTTTCTTATCATACAATTTGAATTCGGTCTTGTAGTTTTCCTTCACCAACTTTGTAGTGAGTATTTCTCTCTCGTTCAATTTGAATTCGGACTTGTTGGAATTGTACATGATAGTGTCCAGTTCACCGTTATATCTCATTATCATCCATTGATGTACTAAAACATTGCCCATGTTGACCTATTATAACAAAGATATACACTACCAGGAAAGAGACAGTGTTTGCTATATGAGGAATTGAAGACATCTTCATTATTCGAAGTGAATGTGTTTTATACACACTACCTAAAACATAAATATATGAAAGGAAGAAACATATACAAGTATAATGAACTGTTTGATTGGTTATGACTATCAAATACATTACTCATGTTAAGTAGCATAAAACATGTCAAATACACTAGACACACTAGTGTATTTGCCCACAGTAAAACGAATAGTATCATAATTTTTTTACTACTAGTGCATTTGATCACTCGTTCATTTAGATCACGGTGTAACTAATATATTCGTAAATATTTGATCACTAGTGTATTTAATCAATCGTGTATTCGGATCACATATTCTAATAGTGTTTCTGGTTAGACTTGTTGGAACTGTACATGATAGTGTCCAGTTCACCGTTATATCTCATTATCATCCATTGATGTACTGAAACATTGCCCATGTTGACCTATTATAACAAAGATATACACTACCAGGAAAGAGACAGTGTTTGCTATATGAGGAATTGAAGATATCTTCATTCTTCGAAGTGAATGTGTTTTATACACACTACCTAAAACACAAATATATGAAAGGAAGAAACATATACAAGTATAATGAACTGCTTCGTTGGTTATGACTATCAAGTACACTACTCATGTTAATTAACATAAAATATGTCAAATACACTAGACACAATAGTGTATTTGACGAAAACTCGACTCAATTAACTTCATTTCTTAGTAGGTAAGACATACACATGCGTGTGTATACAAGGACTTGGTGACCAAAGTAATGTCGTCACGTAACTTCAACTCTTCTACAAGAAAACACATAAATGCATCAATTATTGTGCTCGTCAGAGCATTGGTTGACAACAATATATAGATCTCGTGGCATGTGATGTCAGTCAGACCAGCTTCATTAGCTTTCCAGAAACTTTCACTGGAAACAATAAACAAATAAGGTCAGTTGTAATAAACAAATTACATAATAATAAACAAATCACAATAACTTTTGGATGGGTATACCGACACTTACCCTAGAGGTGCTCTCTCAAGAAACAATTTCAGCATGTTCCTTGTTGATGCATCCAACAAGTTCTGGAATTGTTTATTCTTGGTCCACCGATTCTTCATAATCTTCATTTCCTTTGTGTCCTTCAATGATTCAACATCGATTACTGTGGGAGGTGACTTGTTCCTAGCATTATTCCTTGCGATCCTTCCTAAATTGGGTTTCCTGTGTCCTCATCATATTGAGGAACAGTGCTTCTAAACTGAAAAGACTGAGAGTACTAAAAAAATACATATTAGTCAATACACTGCTTCCAAATGTAACTTATGTTTTCTAAGATTCTTATTGATTTATCAACGTGTAATGAAGATTTCACGCATAATTGGTAGACAAGTACATACATTGACGATACATATACACACAAATTACGATTAATCGGTTCATGATGTTTACTGATTTATGGCTCTAAAACTAGAAGTTGGTACACTATTCATTAACCTTTCATTAGAGAGATGAATCAAACTTGACTCTTGTAATGCCCAGGAACATAGTTTAGTTAGCAAAGTTAATCCCTACATCGTAATCGTGCTTTATATATGAGACGACTCACAGACATTTCGGTGTTTGGAAAATATACTATTCAATTGTTCATCTAAACTACTGCATTTGTTGAAGTTTAATGAAATAACAGTTTATTTAATCCCTTAATATAACCTACAGTTTGACAATATACGTTTAGTGTATGTAACAGATTACAACATTTATCGAATAACACATAATCAAACCTTCTTCTTATGGGTTGACTAATGACACTAATAGGTTTTGTGCTATGACAGTTTTTTAGTAAGAGTATCTATTACTATATATTAGACTACTCATCCTCAAGCGATTAAACATCTTTATGCAACAACAAATATACTATACACTGAGCAGGGTTTGTAATAAATTCTTAGGTTTGACATCTGAAACAAGTGGATAAATGTTCATAAGCTAATGTACTGGTAGCTAGTTTAAGTATTGTGCACTAATATACTGTTATAAACAGTATTATTACGATGGACTGTGAAAGTGTGTTTTGTAGTGTCCATGCACAAAGTATAGTCTTTACAGTGAAATAGTACACTGCCAAGTAATTCGTCTGTGTTTGCAATAGACAATGTAATCTTCGATGCTTATCAGACACTACAAGTAACACTACCAGACATGACCTTTTCTTATATTTGTGCAAATAATCAATTACAATGTATTGTTAGGACACAAACAAGTTACTTAATAGATGCAAATTCACTTTTATTAAAATTTGAGTGACTAAATAAGTGCCTAAGTCTTATTAATAAAGTACTGCAAGCTGACTTTAACACAATTTCACGTATCGACTCAATACAAACAACCTTGGATAAAGTCATAAATTGTATGTATCATATTCAAATGTTCTGCAATTAGTTCAAAGTGTTGTCAAAATTTTTGAAACATCGTAAACACTATTGATTGACCACACATTTTGAAGGCGAAATTAAGATTAGCATGCAGTACAAAATAATTGACATACTATACAAACCTTTTTAACAGACAAAGTTTCTCGAGGAAACTTTCGACGATCGATCCCAATTTTGATTCCACTCTGGAAAAAAAATGTCATACCCGTTGATAAGATGTCATACAGTGCTTCAGTACAAAATAGTAGACATATTATACAAAATATTAGACAAATGCATTAGATCAGCCACTTACGCGCTTTTTCTTCTTCTGAATAAACTGGTTAGACTGAAAATCATCGTCGCTTACAATTACATGTTCGGACTCCTATCAGAAAGTAGAATTTATACAAATTAGTACATAGTATACGAAAAATAAACATCAATCATGTACCTTTTGCTTCTTAGTTATTTTCGGCGTGTTTATTCCCACGTTGAATCTTTTCCTCTTTTGTGACTTCATCGACACCGTCTGTTGTTGTTCTTCGCCCCACGTTTCGCGACCTATTTTGGAATAAGTAGTTAACTAAGAGGCTGTAATATACCATTATAAACAGTGTTACTATGACCCTTGAAAGTAATTTTGGTAGTGTCTATGACCAATTTTCAAGCATTATAACTAAATAATACACTACAAAGTAATGTGCAGTGTTTGCAACAGACAACAGATTTATCCGATAAATCACTTGAAGGATTTTTAAACAACATACTCATTGAAAGACAGTTACTGGACGTATCTGTGAATACCTTTTTAAGAACAGGTTGGACCTCAGACGCAGTTGCTTCAAATGTCATTCTCCAGACTTCGTTTGGCAGATCTCGAGTAGGCCTCCCGATTCTGCATTTTTTTCTTCAGCGAATCGGAACGAGTTGTCGGAGACATGTTCCCAGTCACTGTTTCCAATTAGAAAGTTTTATGATATTAATTATCCACATTAAGCATCCGCTACACATTACTACTAATACTGACATGTTTATTGCTATGATTTGTTAATAAAACAAGGATCCAAATCTATCAAATGTACTACACAATCTTGGTCATAAATAGATATATGAACACACACATGCTGACTGTACATATATGTATCACACACCACAAAAGTGTCTGATCACTATGAATGGGTCGAAACTGAATGTCATGAAATTACTACTACTGGTACAAAAAATATACAGGGGTTCAAGATACAAATTACAGATTTGTGGGGATTACAAAAAAAAATATTCAAGAACCATAAATCATACATGCAATTACTTCGAGCAGTACACTACGTCAATTGAAACCTATAAACTGATAGTTTGGGTCGAATCAACTACCAAATCCAAGAACCCTAAATCATGTATGCAATCTACTGACCCAAAAGTTGTAATTGAAAATTAATAGAGAAAACTGACAAGAACACGAGTACCTTGGAGGTTTGAGAGGAGACCCAACCACGATGAAGACACTGCCAGAGAGATCACCACTCCTATGCGCAAGGAATTGAGTTTTTCGTTCCTGTTTTGCAAATTGTGGTATACCGTAGTGTATTGAATAGTAGGTTACGGTTATATGGAAAGATTAAGATTTATTATAATTACGGTTTTTTTATAGTGTCTCTAATATGGTAAGTGTATATTTAACGAATCAATTAAGAGATACCAAATTATTTGTGAGTAGTGAAATATATTATTTTTTTCAATAACTAAAAGGGTTGTTTGGGTAATTCTTGTTTTTTTACCAATAGTGTAAAGATTGGTCTTAATGTGTGTTTTAGAGTAAGATATTTACTCATTTTGAAAATCCCCCGAAAAGAATACATAACATTATATACATTGCATTGTATAGAGTATATAAATTAAATATATTCATCAATGTCTTGATGACATGTGGCAACAAAAAAGAAATTAAAATTGACGCTTCGGGCGTGAGAGAGTCCAGATTGTGAAGAAGTTATATATTTAACATTATTATATTATTATATTTTTTGTCTTCTAGTGAAGGGAGGGCGTCACGCCCTCCCGATAAACATGGTCTAAAGAATTACCTTTTCTATAAATAAAATTAAATTTTCATTCATATTACTCGAAATTGAGTGTATTAGATAACAAATCGAAGTTCTCTACGAGACGTTCATTTTCCAACAATCCCCTAGTTAATATTATGGCAGCATCGGAAAGTGGAGCAATGTTCATCTCTCTCTCTCTCTCTCTCTCTCTCTCTCTCTCTCTCTCTCTCTCTCTCTCTCTCTCTCTCTCTCTCTCTCTCTCTCTCTCTCTCTCTCTCTCTCTCTCATTGATCTGAATATGTCTGTATTGGGTTGAGATATGTCATCATGTTCATTTTGTTTATGTTTGCAGTTAAGAGGATGCAGTGATGTGTCTATAGCAGAGTCTGGATCTGAAGCTGAAGACATTATTGCTTCACCGAAAGCCACTAGCAGTTACTCGCACCTTCGGTTGACTCCAGTTCGTGAGGAGGTATGCATGGCTAAAGCCTAATGTTCAGGATTCATCTAATGTTTAGGCGTCTGAAGTTTCTAATTTTTCCCATGATAACATAGACAAACATTTCTCAATATGAAATGCATTCATTGTCAACCCTGTGTTTTTAAACTCTAATTATTAAATTTAATTTTCGAAAGAAATTTGTTTGATTTCCTCTTATGTACATATGCGGCAAATGGCAATTACTTGATATCACATTTATATTCCATCTCTTAAGATTCTTTTGCATATACTGTTGTAATGTCATAAAAAAAATAAAAAATGGTAATGGGGCGTTATGATTTGTTGTCAAATTTTAGATTTTTGTTTGAAAAAATTGTGAATGAAATATATATTTTTATAGAATTTGATTAAGATTACATACACAGCAAACCATCTGTTGAATAAAATCACAATGGAATAAACAGCTGATATCAGAAGGGCCAAAAGGGAACACCATTTTTATGCTCTCAGAATCAAAAACATTAAAAATCTCCTGGCTTAGAACGCGAAGAACTTCTTTTTCTTCTTCTTTTTATCGATGTAAGCAAGGAGCTCTTCTTGTTGAGACAGAGATTGCTCCAGAGACTGTAAGAACACAAGAGATCATTTCATCAAGGAATAATTACAAATACAAAATTAATTAAATTGTGTATAGTAATAAATAACCTTTCTGGCATCTGACAACTCCTGCTCCAACGCGTCCACACGGCTCAACGCCTTCGCCAGCATCTCCTCCTTCTCCGGAGGCATAATCATCGGCTTGTTATAGACAACAGCCACTTTCTCCTCTAGCTCGTTCATCCTTTTCATCATGATCAAGTAGTCAGCCCTTGAGATGGAAGTATCCGGAGTCTCGTATCCGTGATGATGTGGCGGCCGATTGCTCCTCATCATCTCGTCGCCTCCGTAGTAGAGAGTGGAGTCGTTCTTGGGCATGTTTTTGGTCATTCGGACCATAGTCATTACCCCCATCACGAATGTCAGCACACCCGTGAAGAGGTTATTGTCCGAAGGTTGTTGTTTAACGTAATTGGTGCTTGTAGTGATGGCAGTGGAGTAATCCGAGACTGTAAGGAGATGTGTACGCGAATTCGGTATTTGTTTTTTTTTTTCTTCTTTAAAATAAATGTGACTACACTTACTTACCTTTAGCTAGAGCTAAATTGTTCTTCGCCGCGATTCGCCAATTTGCGGTCGGAGATTTTTGGACGTTTTCTTCAGGTGGTCGGTGTGCCTTGGGGGAGTCTTTGGTTACCTGAAGTGGGATATTTCAGATTACTTACAGAGCAACTACTCTGTGTTGAATTGTTTGTTGGGTACTTACTTCTTCAAGAACAGGAGCTAGCTTAGAGCTGTTTTTCTTCAAGTCCCGAGAACCTTTAATCGATTCGCTTCTCAATTCGAACGAGTTGTTTCTCTTCACGTACCACATGTCAGAAGAAGTCAGTCTACATATCAAGTGTATATATGATGTTCAGTTAAAAATTTCCAGCCTTATTTTGGCTGGAGGCTGAGAATTATTTTTCGGATCATTGCAAAACTACACCGGAAGTTTAGGTTAATTGCAATAGTACCCCAACTTTATGGAAATTTAGGTGTGATCTTACCTCACCTTACATTCAACAACTGAACAAAGATTCCAAATCAACTGAACAAAGATTCCAAATCAAGTTTTTTTTTCTGCAATTAACCCAAAGTTGAAGGGAAGTAGAAGCTTAACAAACCCGAGCCGGTACAACCTTGGAAATAGCATTTTCATCGTCTGAGGTTGTCCTATCATCCGCGGACGACATGCCCGTTTTGTTTGAGCATTTGTGTTCCCCGTTGCGAACCATCTAGAAACGATGAAAGTAAAATCAACTTCTGTTTTGACATTAATTACTATGAAAACTAATGAAATAATAAGGACTCGATGAATAAAAATTATAACCTTCATGATATCGGGGTCGTTCCAAGGGCCTTTATCTGAGACCATACAGCCGCCCTTGTCCTCGCAAGTGCACGTACCCCCCAAGAACTCCGCTAGTTCACTGATACAATCGAGATTAAAAAAAAAATTAAAAAAAAGTAACAAATAAATTATAATCCTAAAAATATATTAATCCAAACTCCATCCTACCTCGGATCGATGACCTCCAGCAGCTTGCTCTGATACTTATTCCCCAAAACCTAATCAACAACAACAAAATTTTAAAAAATACGAATATATCGACTTAGTAATGTCGAGTGTCGACTTTAGCAGCTTACATGGATTTTGGCAGTGGTCTTCGGATCAAGAAACGACTTAACGGTGTTCCACAAGAGCCTGAACCCGGACCCCGCGTTGATTATATACATTTGGAATAAGTAAGGTCTGAAACAAACACACACAACACAAAATAAAAAATAATAATAAAAATCATTCGATTTTTCAAATCAACCGAAAAACCAAGAGTAGTACGAACCTCAGGGTAGTTATCGCCATCAATCTTCTGAAGACGCTGAATGAGTTCCCTAGCAGACTTATTGAAATTTTTCAGCCCCTGCAACGAAAGCTAGCTCGATTATATTTATATATACACACACAATATTCAATAATCGAATCCAAAAAACGTACGTACGTACGTACCACTCCTTGGACATCCAAAATGGAAGTGCTTTGATCGATGTGCCTTTTGGCAGAAATGGAGCATGCGGGGAACTTATCGATGAAAGTCCTCTCGAACTCCTGGACGTGATATTTGAGATATCGATCCAAAGTTGTGACTTGCATGAGCTTTGTGGAGTCGACTAAGCCGAGGCGTTCGATGTAGATGGGTCGACCTTCCTTGTCGACTCCGTGATGCCCTTGCGGGTAGTACTTCAGGACCTCTTCCTTCTCCTTGAAATCAAAGTCCTGGAAATTAAAGCCAAGCCACGACGAGCTGAGGGCGGAAAATAAACGACGCGATTGGTTTTGAAACTAATTTACGTTGTACGAAAAAATAACCGAATAAATACCGTCATGATCGTGTCGGACTCGAACTCCTTCCTCCATTGAAGCATGTCGCCCCACATTTGCTTCGACTTGTCGATCTCAAATTTCCTCGCCTTCAAAAATCTGTTCGACAAATACGTTATAGTCGACTGTTTTATGCACACTTTTCTTTTTTAGATGTACATTATAATTATACACAACTATAAAAAAAGGAAATAATTATTTTATTCACTTTAAAATAGTACTGCCTTGATACACTCCAAAAAAAATATATATTCTAATTTTTTTACTTTAAAATACTATTTTACTTCTACTCTATCAATTTATTTTTAAACCCGACCCACAACTAGTTTATTTTTCAACTTAAAAATATATTTTTACCATTTACTTTTTAATCAAAAGTAAAAAAAATTAAAATTTTTCTTTATCTCCTACTTTTTCAACTAATTTATTTACAACTATTGTACTTTTAAACTTAAAAATACATTTTTATTCTCAACAATTTAGTCAAAAAGTAAAAAAGTAACATTTTATATATATATATATATACCTGAGCAATGTGTGATAGTCGTCGTGTTTTTCCGGAAGGAGTTCTTCGAGAATGAGGGCCTGTCGGAAGGCGTCGACGGCCTGCACTTCCTCGGCATCGTGCACGTCGTCGAAAATGACGGACATCACTTTGCTGCTTTTCCTGCCTCGTTTGTTCAACGAGTTCCGAAACTTGTTCGAAGCGCTGATGGCCGCCTTCTTCAGGGACCCCATCCTCGTTTTCCTCTCATCGTCTATACCTTCAGCATCGACTTTCTCAAGACCTTAATTACACGTCCCAAATAAAATAAAATAAAAAAACATATATATCAATGTATATATTTGTAACGTCCAATTCATATCAAAATCAATCGTTGTCTTACTCGTCCCATCCGGGTGTTCCGATGACATGATCGATGGTCGATCAAAGCCAGACAGCAGGATCTACTATCGCCTACACGTACCTAGCTACATTTTGTAAGAATCAGATTTCGATCTATTATATATGTATGTCCAAATATCATTGAGGATGCATGCATGATCCTAAATGAACTATTAATTCAAATGTGATTACAAAAAAAAACCTAAATTAATGAAACCTAAATCCACAGCACATACATATGCAACGATTCATATGTATAATGTATATATATGATAATCATTACATAAATTACACCAAGAAAATAACAAAATTAAAAACCCAAAAATAAATACCTAATGGAAAGCTGAGTTTTTTTGTTAAATTTCTTGGCAGGACAGGGGAGAGAGAAATAAATAAATAAAAATAAAAATAAAAATAAAAGTAAAAATAAAAATGAAAATGAAAATGAAAATGGCTGGAGTCAAAAATACCCTCTCCAAAAGTTAGTGGCTTCCCATAACACAGACAAACAAATAAAGTCAATGTTTGACCAATATACATTCACTCATAATCTCATATTTTTATACTTTCTATTAGTATTTTTTTTATTCAAATTCATTTTTTTAATTTTGTTTTTGATTAATAATGTTTGGTTTCTTGTATAGAAATATTTTTCAAAATTTGATCCACAATTTTATTGTTGTTTTTGACTTTGTTGTGAGTTCACATCTCCCAAACTTGTAGTTACACTTAAAAAATCTTTCCTTGAAATGAAAACAAAATTCGATCCATAATATATAGTATATACATGCAGCATGTTTACACTAAAAAACTCATATAGTATTTGCAGTTATATAAAAGGAAAGAGAGAACATGTTATATATCAATTCATGATCAAGTTTCTTCTTCTTCTTCCTTCAAAATCCTCTGCTGCCTCGCGATAAACGCCTCCACCGTCCGCCGGAACTCTTCACTACTCATTTCATCCTCCACCTCCACCTTCCGCCCGCTCTTCCGGCACTTGTCGCTCATGCTCCGCCTCAAGTCCTTCCCACGCGCTCTCTCGAGCTTCTCCGACTGGCACCTGCTCATGATCTTCTTCTTCTTCGGCTGATCAACGTTATAAACCAAAGCTACTCCTTTATCCTCTCCCCCTAAATCATGCACTCGGTTATTCCGACATTTCTCCACGTACTCGTCGTAAAAATCCGTTCCTCCGGCCTTCTTCTCGCCCTCCCCGGCTGAGAATTGGCCGGATATCGAAAGAAGTAGGATCACGATCGCATTCCCGACAAGGAAAACGAACCTCGGGCTCATCAGGGTTGCCGAGAGCCCCCTCAGATATTCGGTCGTCGTCGGAAGATTGAGCGAAGGAAAGGAAAGTCGAGCCGTAGAAAACTTGGAGAGGATGATGAAGAAGACGAGGAGTTCGAGGAAACGAAACGCCGACGTGATTTTTTGTATCCTCCGGTGCTTCAGAGTCGCGCTTGCCTTGCCGACGACCTTCTTGTCGCGAATTTTGAATGAATCCATTTTTTATTTTTCTTGGATAAAATGGATAGTTTTGTAATCCAAGAAAGATCTTGATTAGGGTTGTGTTTTGTTTTTTTTTTTCACTAGGAAGAGAATTGAGGAGTGTGATGTATGTTTTGTATTGGCCTTTGGAATGGTAGAGGTTGAATTGAGTTGGATAGGGAGAGTTGATAGTGTATTTATATATACACTCAAAAAGAAAAGGTATAAAAGTTGATCATCTTTTTTCCATAACTTTTTATTTCATTTTATTTTACTTTAAAGTGTACAATTTAAGTACACATATAGCAAACTCTTTAAATAGCTAAAAAAAAAAGTAGTAGTAATTTTTCATTATAATAAGTAGTGAGTTTCATAGTATATCGCTTTACTTTTATAAATATTGTTTCCTTCTATTCTTAACAAATTTGTATCATTATATCCCTAATTTTTATTATGTAAAACATATTTTTTTTATTCTACCTAAAAGGTTTTGTTAGAGTATTTTTGTTAATATTAAAGTTGTCCAACTTATAAGTGAACTTTAGGATCTATATTCAATCGATGTAGGGTTTTTATATGCAAACTTTAAAGAATCAGAGAATAATAAAATATTATAATAATATTCGACCAACACCAGTACTTCACTACACAATTTTTTTGATCGTATCGAAAAATATCAATTTCATAGCACATAACATATGTAGCGTACTAATAAATTCATTAAACTTAAGATTTTGCATTTGTTTGAATTAAATCAATAATTTATTTCAATTAAGTTCACATTCATTTTTTAGCACATAAGAGCATCTGATCCCGTGGTAGTTATAAGTTTTGTGTGATGAGTAAGTCACTTCAACTCATATTTTTTCTACTTCTACCTAAATATATGTAGTAATATATGTAATGCTAATAAGTTAATTAAACTTGAAATTTTTTATTTGTTTGAATCAAAACAATACTTAATTTGGTTCTTTTCATTTTTATTAAATTTAGTTCAGTTCATATATGTTAGATCCATTAATATGGACACTATTTTTTAAAGTGCATAATTAATTAATTAATTTTAATAAACAATGTTAAAATATGTATATAATTTTAATTTTAATAATATATGTATATATTATAGTTTGGATAAGTATGGAATAATTAATAAATTATATACTTAATCGTACTAATTAACCTTTTAAGTTGAAAAATATAGGTTATACCGTTATAAAGTTCTACTATTATATTACTACTAGTACTTGAAAAGATGGTTAAAAAAGAAGAATATGTTAGATCATTATTACACCTGTATTATACATATGTTAATAAAAACTTTACTCTATTAGTGGATTTAGTGCATTGATATCGGATTTTTTCATTTAGAAAATACACTTTTCTCCTTCTTTTGCACAATACAATGTTCTTAAAAATATACTTATATGTCTCAGAAAAGTTGCACTCTACTATTTTTTCTTTTTTGTAATTTACAAATGAATTAGTGCAATTTCTTTGAGACGAAAGTAGTACAATTATTTGTTTGGAACGAAAGTAACAGTGTAAATGATTTTTTGATACAAAATTATTCACCTATTTCATTCAATAGTAATGGTCACATGTCATTTATACATTTAATCATTATTATTCACCTATTTCATTCAATAGTAATGATCACATGTCATTTGTACATTTAATCATTACTATAAAATGGAGAGAGCAGTAAGTATTAAAATTCATTATAACATCACCGTAAGTTCGAGTGTTCTATTCACCTCCATTATTACATAGAAACATAACAATTTTTTTTCAAAATAGAAAGAAAAACCATTCTATTTTCTTGAGAGTGACATAATATAAATTTGCATATCCATAAAAACATGACAATAGAGAGTGTGTTGTGTATTTTTTATATGTATAAGAAACAGAAATAAATAAACCTTGAGGCGTGTTGATCACTATCCGAAAACAATATTTCCACTATGTAGAAATTTGTTTACAGGATACAACAAAGCACAAAATTCATTTGAGAAACTTATCAGAGACTTTTGTACACACTTTTCTTATACTGTACTTTTCTGTGTTGGTCAAAGTTACTCTGTTTTTGTAACTTATTAATGTGTATTGTATGTTGTTCTCTGTATCTTAGTGACTCTTTTGTTTTTTAGCGCAAACATATATTTATACGCTGAAAACAACTGTTCAAAAGAATCACAACTTTTGAGAATATACGCAACGTTTCATATTATAATGCTGTTTAAAAGGGATGCAACGTTTGAGATTATACTCAAGGTTTCAGGATACAACGTTTCATATTATAACGCTGTTTAAAAGGGATACAACGTTTGAGATTATACTCAACGTTTCAGATTATAACGTTAACTTTTTTGCGTTAACTTTTCAGTTTATTAAACTTAATTGTTTTATTAATTATTAATTTATATAAACTGATATAATTAATCTATTTACGTAAAATATTATATCTATATAAAATAGATATAATTTATTTTATTTACGTAATACAAATTACTAACAATCCCCCCACTAATTTGTATATTCTCCACTTTAAACATATTATGAATACAAGAAGGTATCTTTCGATTTTGACCTTCAATTAGTGTATATACTTTAAAGTTTAACGAAATTATAGGTATTTTTAAGATTTGAACCTTAATATCTTAAATGTTAAACCGAAAATATAACACACATAATATATTTATTATTATATTTCTCAAAAGATTTTAACTAACCTTAGCACTATTATATATGGTCATGTGCTAATCCTGTCACTTTTTCGTAAACATTAATAGAAAATCACAAATTCTAATCGAACCGGCACCACTTCTATGTTTACTTAGGTAAAGTCTTTAATTTGTCCCAATTGTTGTAGACTTAAGACTTTATTAAGAACAATATGTTCATCCTCTTCTTCTGGCAATTGTCACCACTAGTTATAATTGTATTGTTTTGAAATACACTAGTGCTATGAAACACATTACTATGACTTGTTATTACCCATTGAACTTTATCATTAATGGTTACTAATTCAAAGTTGGGTTCCCATCATAGTTACTTATTTATTTATTTATTTTTTAAATCCAATAATTTTGGTGGAATTACTCACTAATTCCTTTAATGAGATGATATGCGCAGATCTTATATAAATAATTATAATTACACCTTTTTGTAATTAAATATCTTACATATTAGTCTTTTATGCTATATGTTCTTCTAATTACACACTTTGTAATTAAATTATATATGTCTATATGCTCTTTAATTTTAATTACACACTTTGTAATTAAATCTCTTACCTATTAGTGTTTTAAACATATTACTCTGTCTCTTTTACTGTTGCTATAAACATTTTATTGTGCAATATACTTTTATTGCTCAAAGCTATAAACTCAGATTTTATTGTGCAATATACTTTTATTGCTCAGCTATAAACTCAGATTCCATTGTGGGATGTAGGGGTGGGCGCGAGTCGAGCCGAGCCCAAAAATATCAAAACCCGGCTCAAAACCCGACCTCTGCGGTCCGAGCCGAGCCGGGTTTTTCTGAGGTTAGGGCCCGGCATGGGACCGAGCATGACGAGCCCGAGCCGGGTTTTCGGGTTTTCGATCCCAAATTTTATAGAGTTTATATTATAAATTTCATGCCATTTATAATTTAATAAAAATTTCAAACATTTGAATAAAATGATAATAAATTGAAAGTTTAAAAATAAAAACAAAAAATGATTTTTTTGATAGTTTGCCTAAATAAAAATCCAAGAATAAAAATAAAAATAAAGTTTAACTATTTAAAATTGAAAAAAGTAAGAGTAATAATTAATTAATATCACTAATTCATAAATAATTTTAAAAAAGTAAGTGATATTAATTAATATCACTTTGAAAAATCAAGTATACTTTCAATTATTATCTTTCTCTTATTTGAATTGTTGTTTAATTTATTTTTTAATCTTTTTACAAAGATGTGCATTGTGAGTGTTAACTCTTAACGAAAGAGATGATATAAATAGAAAAACTTGAAGTGAAAACCTTAATAGTAATAATATTGACGTACAATAATTTTTTTTTACTTTATATATATATATATATATAATATAAAAAATCAAATTGACGGTCCGAGCCGAGCTTTCGGTCCTAAATATTTTTGGGCTTGGGCTCGGACCGCATATACACTTCACGGGTCGGTCCTATGACGGGCCGGTTCTTAAAAAAATTGAGCTCGACCCGTGACGAGCTTTTTTGACGGGTTTTCGGTTCGAGCTCGGGTTTTCGAGCTCAAACGCCCACCCCTAGTGGGATGTGCTATGCAAATTTGTTTTCTTGGACGACCAACTTATAGCCTCTCGAGAATATCCATTCACAGGTATATTTTTCTCTCATTAGTATTGGACATCCGACTTGCACCACAATAACTTTCTAGCACATTTGGAAAGTTATTATCAACTTAATCTTTCTAAGATAACCAAGATTCATTGCGATTACTGTCCAATGATCTATATATGCTAATATTTTAGACATTTTCTCTAGTAACTTATACTAGAAAATTATTTTAATCCACTGAAATAAAAACAGGACAAAAGTCTTTTTCTTTTCTTACTCGTAGACTTCTTAGTGGATTTACACTTAAATCTTTTCAGGGTTTTCTATACCATGATTATTTGATATATTTCATCTTGCTTTAAAATCCTTTGCCTTTTTTCTACTCAACGATATTAGCTAAGAATATATCTTCAAAAATTCCAGTAAAATTCCAGTTAATTGGATTCGCTATTATATTAGATTGTAAGTCCAACAATCTCTATGCTTTATAATTTTGAGCATAAACAACAAAACAATTTTAATTTCCCTGATTCCAACTTGGATTTATTAGGAATAATAACCAACAAAACATTTTAATGTCCCTTGATCCTCACTGATTTATTAGGAACACTAAGTTTATAATAATCACTTTTAATTTCTCTTGATACTAACTTGGATTTATTAGTAACATTAAGTTTATAATAACATATACAATGTATCAAAGAGAGTAGATGTCACCTTATTTTATCTTGTCACCTTATATAGTTTGTGCCATATGGAATTCTTCTCCTTGAATTTCACCTTCACGTGTTGATTTCTGGAATTGCACCTCTTGATGAATTCTTCCGTCTCCATTATAGGAAATATTGTTTTCGATCGTTGTGTATTTTTTATATGTATAAGAAACAGAAATAAATAAACCTTGAGGCGGGTTGATCACTATCCGAAAACAATATTTCCACTATGTAGAAATTTGTTTACAGGATACAACAAAGCACAAAATTCATTTGAGAAACTTATCAGAGTCTTTTGTACACACTTTTCTTATACTGTACTTTTCTGTGTTGGTCAAAGTTACTCTGTTTTTGTAACTTATTAATGTGTATTGTATGTTGTTCTCTGTATCTTAGTGACTCTTTTGTTTTTTAGCGCAGCACAAAATTCATTTGAGAAACTTATCATAGACTTTTGTACACACTTTTCTTATACTGTACTTTTCTGTGTTGGTCAAAGTTACTCTGTTTTTGTAACTTATTAATGTGTATTGTATGTTGTTCTCTGTATCTTAGTGACTCTTTTGTTTTTTAGCGCAAACATATATTTATACGCTGAAAACAACTGTTCAAAAGATTCACAACTTTTGAGAATATACGCAACGTTTCATATTATAATGCTGTTTAAAAGGGATACAACGTTTGAGATTATACTCAACGTTTCAGGATACAACGTTTCATATTATAATGCTGTTTAAAAGGGATACAACGTTTGAGATTATACAACGTTTGAGATTATACTCAACTTTTCAGATTATAACGTTAACTTTTTTGCGTTAACTTTTCAGTTTATTAAACTTAATTGTTTTATTAATTATTAATTTATATAAACTGATATAATTAATTTATTTACGTAAAATATTATATCTATATAAAATAGATACAATTTATTTTATTTACATAATACAAATTACTAACAGAGTGTATAATTATAAAGGTAAAATATAGTAGTAGTACTAGTTACAAATTAAATGGTGAAGATCTAGAATTGAAAGAGATAGATTGTAGGTAGGGTAGTTTTGTTCTTCCTTACTAACTAAGAAAAATCCACGTCGCCTCCCTCAAACTTGCATACTTTTTCCACGGGCCCCACCAACAATATATAATAGGTGAGTGACTTTTACGTGGCATTTTAATTTTTTATTTTTAATTTTTAATTTCGAGTAAATCGTTTTCAAGCAAAGAGCTTTTTTCAAATTTGGTTTTTAGCCCTTTGGAAAAAAAGCAAACAAGTTCATGTTGCTTGCCACTCCTTTTATATGTGCACACATCAATCACACCTTGTTTCAATATTTAAATTTTAAATTCACATTTTAATTTACTCACGGAAAGTGTAATTTACACATTCCATTTATGTATCTAATGAAATAATAGTTCAGTGTTTACACATTCCATTTTTTTCATTAGATACATAAAATTCTCCGACCATTTATAAATTACTTTATTTTTTAAGTTTAATTCTGATATTTGTAAGCAAACTTGTACTTGTACAGTATACATTTTTTTGTTGAGTGTATGAAAAAGTGATTGGGCCCAGTTTGTACAGGTCAATATACAATAATTGGGCTTTATGTAAGAACACATATTTCCAAATGAGTCGGATATTTGGGCTCCATGGCTTCCTTTAATGGGTTTTAAAGTATCCGATTAATGGAACTCCCAACTCCCAATAGATGGAGTACTATTTTCTTTTGATTTTATCCTTTTTAAAGAACATTAAGGAAGATATAATGATATCGGACATCAAACTCAAACCTCGTTACTTATAATTAATTAATTCACTACATTCGAAAATTCCAAACCATATTGGATTTTATTTTTAATTGTTTTATCACTAGGATTCCACTTTTCTATAAAAATCATTAAATTTGTTAAGAAAAATCTAAATGATATATTACTTAATTTTGTGCTACTATCAAATTTGGTAAAAAATAATCTTTAAAAATTAAATTGATATGATTCTAATTATATTTGGATTAATATGATTCGTACCCCAGCCGATAAAATTTCCGGTTTGCCCAAAACTCAATTATGGCACTATGTCCACGAGTAGAGCCGACAAAACCGAGCCTACTCGTGACCCAGCCGATGAAATTTCCGGTTTGCCCAAAGCTCAATTATTGCACTATGTCCACGAGTAGAGACGACAAAACCGAGCCTGCTCGTGAGGGGACGTGTTAAGTATCTCACATCGGTTGGATATAGATCCTAAAGTTCATATTTAAGTTGGACAACTTTAACACCTTAATAAGACTTTTTAAGGTGTTATTAGCTCAACTTTAACAACATGAATCATGACTATGTTCTTGCACAACATTATTTGATTGTTTAAAAAAATAAAATGATATTTAAAATATAAAATGAATATATGTGGAAATTTAAGATAGATAAAAACACAAAAATGACAAAAAAAATATATTACTATATAATGGAATCAACAAATTGACTTTCTTAATTAACATTCAAGTGCATGATCAAGTATATGAATATCCTTATTTATAAGTGCAAGCAACATGATAAAATAAGTAACTCATAAAAAAATCTAAATTAACTCAACATCCTCATAAATTAAGAAAAAAAAATTATTCCAAATAATAATCCTCTCTAATTAAACAAAATCGAGATGAAAGCGACCTGTCAAATTACCCCGCCATGCACACAAATATAAATCACATTCTATATATTGAATTTGGCTCAATATTTCTTAATATGTGATCTTTTTAATTAAAATATATTATTATACGATGTATTTTGCTTCCTATTTAATTAATTATTTTTTTTAATAGCAAACAAAATATAATTCAATTATTCAACCTATTACGAAGGCAATGTATATTCGAACCAATTCAATTAATCCTTATGAAAATGAATTAATCAATATGTTGAAAGGGGTGGCAATGTATATTCGAACCAATTCAATTAATCCTTATGAAAATGAATTAATCAATATGTTGAAACGGGTGCAAACGTGAGGTTCCACGACTAGCGCACACACGAGAGCGGGAGCACGAATATGCACTAGGGAGTCTCTTTCTAACTTAAAATCATATGGTACTAAATAGGAGAACTCCCTAGGATTATATAATAAGCTATTTTCTCTCAAACTTTTAATGTGAGACAACTCAGAAGTGACTACCACAATATACAATTTTAACACAATTCTTTTTAACATTAAACAAAATACAATTAAATTCTACAGAATCAAGGATGGAAATAATATTAATTCAAGTATTTAGATTTACTAAATAAATAAATTAATATTATAATTCTTTTAATCAGTATTTTTAAATTAATTAAATATTAAATTATTTTAAAATTTAATTGAATTAAAAATTTAAAAATTTTAAATCTAATCAAAGTAATACTCCCTCTATCCCAGAGCTATAGGCAATTGTAGTCAACGTTGACTTTTTTGTCGTCTAATACATATGATAAACAGTATACAAAAATTATGAAAAAATAACTAAAATATAATTTAACTATTGAATTTTATTTTAGTAATTTTTTCATAATTTTTTTATATTGTTTATCATATTTATTTAACGGACCAAAAAAGTCAACGTCGATCACCTGTGCCTATAGCTCTGGGACAGAGGGAGTAAACTGTATTTAAATTTACTAAATAAAACATTTCAAATTACACCGTAGTACCCCTTTCAAATTCTGATTGGCCTTTACTTGGGCTTAACTTTGACGAAAAGCCCATAAGACCATTACAGCCCAATTCAGTCATACGACGTCGCTTAAGATTGCAAAGCAAATAAAACCCTAGCTAGGTTTCAGTTATAATCGCCATCTCTTCACTTCAAACCCTTCGTCCTCCATTCCCTCAGCCGCCGTTCTTACACAACCTACGCTCCCCTTGAGATGGTTCGCCGACGCCGCCCTTTTACATTTTCTCCATTCTGATTATCGCATACTTTGTTTTTGTTTATTTTAATTTCGATTCTTTCTTGTTTCAGGCACCGAAGAAGGAAAAGACTCCACAGGCATCCAAGCCGGCGAAATCCACCGGCGGCAAGCAGAAGAAGAAGGTCGGACTGCCTTCAATTTGCACCCTTTTTTTCCTTCAGCTGACGTTTGTTTGGGTTCTGAATCTAATATCGTGAAAGTACTGTGGCGAATTTCTGATTAATTTTTGCAGAAGTGGAGCAAGGGAAAGCAAAAGGAGAAGGTGAACAACATGGTGCTGTTCGATAAGGCCACCTATGAGAAGCTGTTGTCTGAGGCACCCAAGTACAAGCTCATCACTCCTTCCGTGCTCTCAGATCGCCTCAGGGTAATTTTTTTTCTTTTTTAATTTCATTTTAGTTATGTGTTCTGGTGATTATTATATACTTTTGTTTTGAATGTTGTTTTGTTAATGTGTTTTATCTGCTAAACATGTTTTTGTTGGAGAATCTGCACGGATGTTCTGAATTATTATATTGCCTGTGATGTCTTAATCTCTTGGTTCAGTAGACAATGGTTGGCTCGATTTTACTACGAATAGGTAGGCATGTACATTGAAAACTAACAAAAGACTCAATTTGGCATGTGTGGAAGTCACAATTGACACGAAATATGAGCTATAAGTTGTTATTGATTGTTGATTAATGATTTATATTCTTGTGTTTAATTTTGTTATTGCTTGTGATGTGTTCATCTCTATGTTAATTAGACTATTGTTGGATTAATTTTTCTATGAATAGGTAGGAATGTACATTTAACACGAACAAAAGTTGCTATTTGGCATGAACAATAAGCTACAAGTTTTTATTGGTAGTTGATGTGTGGTTTATGTTCTTGTTTTTTATTTTTGTTTTGACAAACAAGTTATCTTTTGATTAACGTAAGTTGTTAACTGATATTCATCCTATTAATCTTGATTTGCAGATAAGTGGATCTCTGGCTAGGAAAGCAATCCACGAGCTGACCGAGAGAGGTTTGATCAGAATGGTGTCTGCTCATTCGAGCCAGCTGATATACACCAGGGCTACTAACACCTAGGTGTTTATGTGTTTTATGTATTGCAGAACTTGAGATGATTTTTCTGTTTTTTGGTTTCGATTTCTTTTTCTATTCGACTATTATGTTGTCTCTTTGAAACATTCCAATGCTAAACAGAATTCTTTTTCTTTTGCTACTGTGACTGTAGACTCATAAATTATGGTTATTGTTGCTACAGAATTTTGAATTATTGAATCAACTTATGAGTCCTTATAATAATCAATAACTTAATTGAGGAACAATTGTTGTAAAACAATTTGTTTTGTTTATTTTGTCATCAAAATCACCTTGTCTTGGTGACCATATTTGTAGTGGAACCATTGTTGTAAAAAATGAGTTTTGTTTATTTTCTCATCTAAGTTACCATATGTTTAGAGGAACAGACATTATGTAGAAAAACAGACATTCTAAGGTATAGAAAAACAGACATTCTAAGGTATGAAGATATATATGTTTATCATTTTTTCTTTCAACTTAGTTTGAAAGACTAGTTCTTTGTGTATTAGTTCTTGAGCATTCATTCGTGCAACTTAGTTTGAAAGACTAGGTTCTTTGTGTATTAATTCGTGAGCATTTGTTCACGGACTTAGTTTCAAAGACTAGATCTTGTGCATTTGTTCGTGCAACTTAGCATCACATACTAATGGAAGAAATACTTTGTTCTAGCAACTTAGCATCAAAGATTAATTGAAGAAATACTAATGTCTTGGACGAAAACATGAAAAGCTGATAAATGAGTATTGAATACTATTACAAAGTTTCACAACACAATACAAATAATTTCATGCTTCATTTGTTATGAGCAACAACATTCAATGGAAGAATTCTAATCACTCTTGTTCTTGGCAAGAGCCCTCTTCCTCTGCCCCAACATGTACCCATAGAGATGAGGGCTACCCGGAACATAAAACCCTAATATCAGAAGGGCATTATAGTAATAATCGAACGAGAAATTCCACTTGTTCGGCATCCGAATGCTGTACTTGTCCGACTCCCTCAAAAACGGCAAGGCGTTGTAGATGAGACCAACCTCGCTCGAGATCCCCACAGGGTACAACAGCAGGAACGTACTGTACCTCAGCCAAAGCAGCCACGCCGGAGCCACGCCGAGCGCCTCCTTCAGGCCGAAGAATGAGTACCGGATTATCTCCGTCACCGACCAGCTTATCACCAGGGACGCCACGAGGAAATGCGTGCGGATCTCGGGGAAGCTGTGCAGGATGCCCCAGGTCACGTACAGCCTCGAGCTGACCTGCGGGAGGGTGGCGGTCACCGGAGATCGGACGATTCCGGCCAGGCTGTGGAGGATCTCGAGAAGCGCCGCGGATTGGGCGAGCATCAGGGGGTTTTCGACGGCGGCGTAGACGGATTGGGGGCCGGAGGTTCTGAGGGCTTTGACGGAGAGGTACAAGATCTGGGACCATCCGAAGAAGAGGATCCAGTTGTAGAGGATGAGGTAGATTCGTCGGAGGGAGTAGGATATTCCGGCCATCTCAGATTTGGAGTTTTTTTTGTTTTCGATTTTTATCCTATTGAGGTTTAGGTATACAGATTCAGTATATATTAAATTTTAGGAAAAGTAATTTTATGAGCTTATTAGGTGGACGGACCAACTACTTTTTTTTTGAATTTATTAAACATTTAACTCATCCGTCCCGATTTAAATGAGGCATTTGTTTTAGATTATTTTTGACGTGTAAATTTTAAAAAACAGTCTTGTACAATTTAAATAAACAATTATTTATATTTTTTCATTTAAAAAATATATATTTTTACATTTGGAATACATTTAAATCTACAAATAATACAAAAAGTCAAAATAATTTATATTCTGAATTAGGTGAAATATGTGATTATTAATTTGACACAAACATAAGTTATTTAATTTTCATAGAATTATACTGAACTAGTCTCAACATCGGTGTGATGCACGGAAAAGTTTTAGCTAACATTGTTATTATGTACAATTTAATATATTAAAAAAATTAATGTATGATGTTTATACTCCATTAGTTTGGTCTTGAAGTTTATAAGACTTTAGTAATTTTTGTAATACACTATTAGCTATGTTGTATTGTTTCAAGTATTAGTATTATTTTTTAAGCTTTTTTTCTCTTTACAAAATAAGGGTATTTCAATTCTAAACAATTAAATTTCAATTGTCGTGTGAACACAGATAATGATAAGAGTTAATTTATCATTATAAATTTTGAAACACTTCTTTGTACACTACATTTTTTGTACTATTGGTAAGCTTTCCACCCTCGTCACAGAGTAAAAGATTCAACCTGACTCTCGACGTGACTCTCGACACCGCAACATAGAGTTGTCCATGCGTAAATACCGGCTTCTTTAAAAATATACCAACCTTAGACGAATACCGACCTTGGCGCCTATTAATCGTCATAGCATACGATATAGCATACGACTCTTATTAATCGTCATAGCATACGACGTCAAAGTAATTCAAGGGACAAAGACCAATTCCCCAACATTTTTTCCTCCTAAAACTTTTGCCTCGGTAGCATAATTTCCGAGTTTTGTTACAATCAACCGCGTACCATTGGAAAGTTCGGCAGAAAGATCAAAATTACGCAACAACATTATCGGTACACAAAAGGAATAACAAAAGGAATACAGTACATATTAAACAACATAAGAATTCATGTGCACAAAGCATAATATACATACCTTAAACTTCAATTCATGATTTAGTACATATTAAACAACATAAGAATTCATGTGCACAAAGCATAATATACATACCTTAAACTTCAATTCATGATTTGAGACATGTGTATTTTAGTCTCCAAAAAAAAAATGAGAGAAATAAATGAGACGTGTTATAAGTCTCCAAAAAAGAGTCGAGACATGTTATAAGTCTCCAAAAAAAAAAAATGAATAAAAAAAAAAAGAGTCGAAAAATGTTAGTAGTTGATTTCTCGGGGGATTTGTGTGGCTAGATGAGTTTGTATATCATGTTTGGAGTTGTCGGGGTTGTTGTGGAGTTAGACGATGTTTGGTGTGGTGGAGACGCTTATTTGAACAAGATTAGTCCACTTTTTTCCCAAATATTCCCGAATACCTTTAGCCGAGCCCCGTTACACCCGATTTATCGATCACCCATGATTCTTAAGATAGTAGAATTTGATTAGTGGAGAATACAACTTGAGTACGTGTTTAGTTGATGTTCTTAGGTGCACATGTTATTATTTGAAGCTCATCCTTGTTCCATTTATGCTTATTTTTCTTGAGTACACAAGTTACATCTTGTTGATTATCCTTCGCTTGTGTACACTTTTGAGTGGAACCTTGTTTCGAGAGAAGAAGAAGAGAGTGAATCCGAGTGAGGGAAATTGGAGTAGTTACATGTGATGAATCTTACTTGATCTTTGTCGCTTCTATGTATTTTGGGGTCGAGACTTATTTGTTTTACTTTTCCGAATGCACCGGTGGTTTACTTGTATCTTTTGGGAGATTGAATAAGTAGTTGGCATGCTTGTGTGATTTGGTTCTTATTTTCATGAGTGTTTGCTTGAGGACAAGCAAAATGTTAAGTGTGGGGGAGTTGATGTATATGTTTTTGTGTGGTTTTTCGTGATTTCTTTGTGTGTGAGTTGAGTCGTTTTGAGTTGTTTATTTGTGTCTTCCTCTTGTCTTTGGTGTGGTTTGATGTTTTGTTGAGTGTTCAGGCTAGTTGACATGATTTGTAGTTGACATGATTTGTGCGAGAAGAACGAAAAAACGAGTTCAAAAACGGTAAAAGCAATTTGGTCGACAAACTATCGAGATGGCGCTGCAAACTTGGCCACCTCGGTTCTCCCAACTACGATCACTTACAAACATGATCCATACCTTTTCGGAAATCCCTTGAAGTCTTTTACATGGCCCTATCCATTAGATGTCAAGTTTCTCCATAGTCGGTCCGTAATTCTCCAGTTTATAGTCCAGCACGCAGCTGCCCGAAGTCAATGTGCAGAGAGCTGGGGGAGCTTGGGTCTCCCAACTACGACCACCTACGGCGATGATCTACACCTCTACAGAAAGCACACGAAGCCCTCTACCTGGCCCTTGCATTTTCGGAACAGCTCTTTGTCTAGGGAGCTTAGCGCCTGCCCGCCAAGAAAGTGACCGCCTGCCCCAAACTCCCAGCATTGACCGAATGTTTGACCACTAAATTTCCTTGTATAAGATTAGGTTTTTTGCCTTTTCCAAACAAACGTTTTTCATTACTTTTTGACTGCTATTATTCTTGCACGTCCAGAGAGAAAACTCGGCCCCCTAGGCATCCTTACACATTGGTTTCTTCCAAGTTCATTGATTTACGCTTTGATTTGGTTTGTTGGGAATTTTTCTTGGACAAAAAGACTCGTGACTCAATTGAAGTTTTCCTCCCTAGTAAGCTTTTAAATTTTTAATATTTCTTTCACGTCTCTTTGGTTAATCTTTTTATTTGCTTCTTTGAATTCGTGATTATGATTTCTCTAATTTTCGAATCTAGTTCTTCGCCTAAAATCATGAGTAACTAATTGTTTAACTAGGGATAGAGGGATTCATACATGAACTAGGGTTGGATTTTACGTGTGCAAATTAGGTGTTCGGTTAATTGTCAATTTGAATTTCATAAGATTGTAAGAGGCTTAGAAGCGATTACATGACTAGATTTAATTGAACACGTTAGAATCTACCGGTGACGGACGTTCTACTTTATATTTGTTTCCCGTAAATTGACAATCCGAAATTTATGTATGATGAACTCGAACCCTAGTATTTTCTCCATATTATTTACATCCCGTTAGTTTTAGTTGATTAGTTCTAGTTTCTTAGTTTTCTAGTTTCTTAGTTAAATTAGTTGATTATTCTAGTTAATTGTTTCTTAATTATTTTTAGCTCTTTATTTCAAGATAATTTAGTTTAAAAACAAAACAAACTCAAACCATGCATTATGCTAAACTTTCTTTTCATGTCATTTTTGCAACCACTTGAATACTAATACGAGTACCGATAGTAGTGTTCCTCGAGAGACCGACTCAGGCGAGTTGCTTCGGCAACTAGTTCGGAATATTTTTATTTGATTTTCGCCGCTATAAAAAACGATTAATCAGTCGCACCGGAGAAACCCTGCGGGTTTCTTGCTCTTCATCAAACTCTTCGTTTTGGAAATCTTCGTCCAGATTCCTCACTATGGGTTCCTGACCCGGATTTCTGTTTGCCTTCTCCATACGGGCTGACTTCTCTTGCAGCAATCGTATGGTCCTTTTGATATCTTCCGGGGTCTGGAGACATTCGAGGTTCAGATCGGGCAGGCTCTCGACAGGTCGTCGGTTCCGGATGGCTTCTCTCTTCTTCTCCTGGAGGACTCTCTGTTCTGCCCTTATCTCCCTTTGCTCGGCCCTTAACATTTCAATGTGGTCGAGCTGGTCCCTCTCTATTTGGGACATCTCCATCTCTCCTGTTCTGACATTACTGGGCTCCTCGGGACCCTTCCCCTTCTCCACCGAGGTAAGGCCCGACACCCCGGTCGCGGCTTGAAGACCCGTTGTAATGCTCGGATGGCTCATATCTCTTCTCGTTCAGTATCTACTCAACGCTCGAGGATCCCCCTCCTTCTAGCGCCAATTGTTGATGGTGGAAAAATCGTGTTCTCCAATTACCAACTAAAAATAGATATTTTGGGGATTGAGTAGTGAACAGGATAATTATGCTCTCTAGGATTTTTTTTGGGGAAATGTGTAGATGTCCTTAATAAAATATTACACCTACTATTTATAGAGGATACAAATTAGGGTTACTAAAGTTGGTTAATGGGCCTATCCCACCAAAGAATCCACCACTAAGCCCATCTGGACCTTCACGGCCCAGGAAGGGACGTCTCCTCTCCCAGAAGGCCGAGCAAGCTATGAGTGATCGCTCACCTTGCCCTCAGCTCGTTCCTCACATCCTTCCGAATTATCAGACATCCTCTAGGGTCGTCCTATTCGGTCCTTTTTCCTGTTCGCCCTTCCCTCTGAAATCGAAAGTGATCATCCCGTTCCTTATTTCATGGCGAGGAGGCCCCTTATGCTCGGGGTTTGCCCGAAATTTCTTAGTCCTTATCCTCGTGCTTCGACGAGGTTCAAACGACTCAGACAAGGGCAAGGTTAAGTCCTTGCTTTCAGCCACCTTAGGCACCAAATCCTTGGGCCTAACCATTGATGAAATCAAGTTTCATCAAATATGGTGTCCTTCGATTCTATGATAAAATGAATCGCCGCTGAATCATTTGGCTCAATTACGTAGAATCGATACACTTTGGAATGCACAACATATCCAACAAAGATGCAATTGATGTCTCTTTCCCCCAAAGTTTTCCTTTTGGGATCCGGTAGTCTTACGAAACCGCTACAACCACAAACCAGGCTAGGCTTCTTTTTGTACCAAAGTTCATAGGGAGTAACCTTGTTCCTTTTGTTAGGAACCCTATTTAATAAATAGCAAGTCGTTAACACGGCTTCTCCCCAAAATCCACTATTCAAACCCGGTGATCGAAGCACGTTAAATCGTTGTTGTGTGTTTGTTTTCTCTTCTTGTTTCCGTTCGTAGTGCTCAATACAAGCTCGTGATGAGGTGTGTGTTGAGTGCTTACGATTTGAGAGAGATTTTAGTTTTTTCTCCGGTTTTTCATTTTATTGTTTGAGCTCGAGTGTCGCCGGAGTTCGCGGTTGTTTCCGGCCACATTTCTCAACAACTACAATAACTTAGACATTCCACAAGAGCAAAAGCATAACCAACTTTATTTGAACCAATTAAACACGATTATATTATAAATTTATTACTGAATCCTCGGACAAACCACAATAGGACTTCTGACGGTGTGCTTCTCGGAGTCATCCACCCAAATGAGTGATCCATGCCTTGCAAATGATGAAGATCGTTATGAGCCTCGTAAACAATGGTCACGAGATAGCTCTGCTTCGCATTTTTCCTTTGAAAAAACAAAGTCTTTGGCCTGATATAGATCCTGGTGCCATTGGGTTCTTCTAACTTGAATTTGTATGTAACCGGAACATCATTCCTCATGTGTGTGATGGAGTTGTATACTTAATGTCTAAATTTAAGTAACATGAACTTCCGGTCCATTGCTATTTAATCTATTAAATAAATAAACAATCATTTGCTTTTAATTATGATAATTTAAATATATGCAAATTATAGTCCTAGATTATATACGTTGTAGTTAGCATGGTGTGCGACGTCACACGGAAGATCATACTATCGGTCACTCGTATTAATCAAACAGTAGCTCACGACCTAGATGGAAAAGGACCAATCCATCGGTATAGTCGTTGTATGAGAGAGAAAATAAATTGTCTTAATTATTTTATCATACTTGTACACTTGATGTATTGGGAGGATCGCTTGAGATTTATCGATTAGGATTGTCGTTGATAATCGATTTAAATCTCAGTGTATTTTATTCTTAATCCCTGATATTATTGCGGGTGTGTGCATTTAATATTAGTGACTTTGATTTTCCAAAGGAATTGACTGATTAGAGTAACCGGTCGATTACCGGCAAAGTTGGGTCACTGTATTTTGTGCATGACATGCTGTAAATTTTTTTACGGGAAAGTGTGTCCCGATAAGGGTTGATAATGTCCCCGAGATGAGTTCAAAAGGAACTATTATGTAAACTCTGCAGGTGGATTTGTTCCGCATAATAATTAAGGTTGAATGGTACTAGTCTCAGATACAAGAGATGAATAAATTAATTAGCAATAAATATAATTTATTCATGGACATTTCTATTTTAAACGCACGGAATAAATAATACTACCGGAGAGAATATTATTTGATATAATATGGTATAATATTGGGAGTGCAATTATATTTATATAGTAGAATTAAATATAATTAATAAATTAATTAATAGACTTGGGCTTGAGCTCAATTTAATTAATTCTATTGGAAGCCCAATATTCCACCTCCTTAAGATCCCCATACGTAGCCTATAAAATCACTACATGGTCTTCACAAATAATAAGACAAGATTCTCATACTTGATATTCTAGAGAGTTCGTGAAGGAGATCCATAGAGTTCGGAGGATCGTCGCCCATCCCGACGTTCGAGCTAGTGCAAAGAATACGTGGGAAGGTCTAAAGGTCTTTAAAGATCTCGTTTATCCGCACAACGAGAACAAAGGTAAAATCATGATTTTAATAATTAATTCGCGTATACACATGAACGAAGATCCGAGGGACGAACGAACTCCGCGGACGGGGATAGACCGCGAGGTCGAGATCCCCGGCGGGGATCGAGAGAACCCTCGGTTGGGAGCCGAGGGTGGCGGTCGAACCCTAGGGTTTCGCTCGCCGGGCGCGTAGCAGAGAAGCCCCGGCTGGACGCCGGGGCATGCGATCGACCATCGGTCGATCGCTGGGGGCAGCCGCGGCAGGCGCTCCCTCCTCCCTGAAGGTACCGGTATACCGATCTGATCGATATACCGTGTGTGCGGAAGCGTGTAAAGCGATAGATCTACTATGCCATGATCTTAGTGCACACAAATATGTATAGAAACACATATATTTATATATATATACATCCAATATATATATATATATATATATATATATATATATATATATATATATATATATATATATATATATATATATATATATATATATAGAGAGAGAGAGAGATCAACGAGATCTTACTTTTGGTGATGAAGTGATTCGTTGATGTCGATGAGGTGGTGTTGAGTCGATTGAACCACCTCAAATGGATCAGCCACGAATTGTTCACCTTTGGAATGACCCCGTCACGCCTTTGGATCGCCCGGATGTTGAAGCCGCACAAATGGTCCGGCCTCTACGTGTTGCACACGAACCCGGATAATGAACACCTTTGCTTGCTTGAGAATGGATCTCCAAGATCACCTATTTTCTCTCTATTTGTGTGGAATTTCGTGACTGAATATTATGTGTGATGAAAATCAGATTTTCATCTATAAAATCACTTCATTATGCACACCATTACACCTCCTTGTAACCTCCATCATAATGTGCATAAATATGCACCATTTAACACACAAAATGGGTTACAAAGGAGGTGAAAGGTCATGCCACATACACATGCCACAATGCATTGTATGTGGTCCCACTTGCTTGTGTGGCATGCCATGTCACACTTTGTGTCATGCATCCATGCAAGCCATGCATCCCATGCAAGCCATGCATCCCATGCATGTATATTAAATCCACGTAAATATTGATTCTAAATCAATATATATATCAAGCATCACACATTATCTTCGAGTCCATGTGTGACCCTGTAGGTATGATTTAATTGATCAATATTATATTGTTCCCAACAATTAATATTATCAAATAATCATTTAACATCCATAGACGACCTTATGACTTTATCGATTGCACACGTAGGATCGAAGGACATATTCCAACAATCTCCCACTTGGCCTTCAGAGCCAGTGTGTTGCCCATTTCCTGTTGTCACTTTATGTCTAAATTTGAACTTGAGGCAAGACTCGAGTCATCCTCAATCGGTTCAAATCTTTCTTGGACTTTGAGACAGACTGTAAAACCAGATTTATCACTATGATACGAATCTGGACGTGGCCACGTATTTTCCACAGTCTCGACTCTCCAAGTGGTCGGTAAGACATGTATCCCATTATAAAATGGAGGACAATCCCATCTTGTCAATCCAAGCTCTCCCACTTGCTTCCTGATATACCCAATAACAACTTTTATAACCTCCTTTTACGAAAGGCGTTTACTTGTATCAAAGTACACCATTTCACAATGGAATCACTCTGGACTACTCAGGTCAGAGGAAATTGCTCGACAGTCAATGAAATAGTATTATGACTCGAAATCTTAAATACTATTCCAGTCGGGTCTGTTCGATCATTAGCTCCCAGCTAATATCTATGTAATTGTACTTGATGTCCTACATCATTAGCCCATGAAGCGGCGCTATAGTACACATTACAATCTAGTTCTTTGTATCGTCAGTTTGTCCGTACTCGATGATACGAACT
Organism: Euphrasia confusa; assembly: GCA_954870475.1. NCBI lineage: Eukaryota > Viridiplantae > Streptophyta > Magnoliopsida > Lamiales > Orobanchaceae > Euphrasia > Euphrasia confusa. Next base: position 46,395,890 of record OX940949.1, on the reverse strand, counting down.
AGGAACAATTTATGACTTAATTATATTAGTTCAACAATTGAGACTTCATTATGTGGTAAATCGACCTCATAACCCAATTAATATAATTTAATCATTTGGACAATTCATACAATTTAAACCACAATTATATGAAGAAATTATTGAATATCATAAAAGATATGTGAATGTTTACATAAACTCCAAAAGTAGACAATACAATAATAGGAATCACAATCCATCTCTAAGATATCGTATCCCTATTCCAGTCGTATGAGCATCATGCTTTGACTGCTGGAGTGGTTTAGTTAACGGGTCTGCAATATTATCATCAGTTGCAACTTTATTTATCTCGATGTCTCCACGACTAACTATCTCCCTGAGAATGTGGAACTTCCTGAGCACATATTTGGATTTGTGGTGCTCCCTAGGCTCCTTGGCTTGCGCGATAGCTCCACTATTATCACAATAGAGAGCTATCGGATAGGCCGAACTAGGTACGACACCGAGCTCATCTAAGAACTTTCTCATCCAAACGGCCTCCTTTGCTGCTTCTGATGCAGCAATGTACTCAACCTCTGTAGTAGAATCAGCTACGGTGGGTTGCTTGGAACTCTTCCAGCTCACCGCACCTCCATTCAGACAAAAGACAAAACCGGACTGAGACCGGAAATCATCTTTGTCTGTTTGGAAGCTTGCATACGTATATCCTGTCACAACCAACTCCTTTTGTCCTCCAAAGACAAGAAAATACTCTTTAGTCCTTCTAAGGTACTTAAGAATATTCTTGGCCGCAGTCCAATGCGCCTCACCTGGGTTTCCTTGAAACCGACTTGTCATGCTCAAAGCATACGATACATCCGGTCGTGTACATATCATGGCGTTCATAATAGACCCTATTGCCGAAGCATAAGGAATATTTGCCATCCTCATTTGCTCATCAGGTCCCGAAGGGCACTGCCTCTTGCTCAAAGATGTACCATGAGTCATTGGAATGAGACCCTTCTTGGCATCTTTCATTCTGAACCTGTCAAGCACCTTATCAATATAGGTTGCTTGACTAAGTCCAAGCATCCTTTGCGATCTGTTTCGACAGATCTTGATGCCCAATATGTACTGTGCTTCTCCAAGATCCTTCATTGAAAACCATCTTCCAAGCCATTCTTTAACAGAATTAAGCATAGGAATATTGTTTCCAATAAGGAGTATGTCATCGACATACAACACAATGAATATAACCTAACTCCCACTGACCTTCTGGTAAACACAAGAGTCTTCCATGTTCTTTTGAAATCCAAACTCTTGTATGGATTCATCGAACCGAAGATTCCAGCTCCGAGATGCTTGCTTTAATCCATAGATGGATCTATTAAGCTTGCATACTCTCTCAGCCTGATTAGGATCGATAAAACCCTCTGGTTGTGTTATAAACACATCCTCTACTAGAATCCCATTCAAGAAGGCGGTTTTAACGTCCATTTGCCATATCTCATAATCATAATGAGGAGCAATGGCTAAGAGAATCCGAATGGATTTAATCATAGAAACTGGTGAAAAGGTTTCATCATAATCCACCCCGTGAATTTGTTCATATCCTTTTGCCACCAACTTTGCTTTGAAAACACTAGGTTTTCCATTCATGTCTGTTTTTATCTTGTAAATCCATTTGCATCCAATGGGCCTAGCCCCTTTAGGCAAATCGACCAAGTTCCAAACTTGATTTTCAAACATTGATTCCATCTCGGATTTCATGGCACCCTGCCATTTCTCGGAATCTGGACTCGTCACAGCTTGGTTATAGGTCGAAGGTTCATTGCTTTCTAAAAGCATGACTTCATAGTTCTCGTTTGTCAGAATACCTAAGTATCTGTCAGGTTGAGTTCTAATCCTTCCGGACCTTCGAGGGTTAGGCGTGGTTTCTAAAACCACTGGAGTACTCTCGACCAAGTCTTGAGTCTCCATCTCAGTTTGTTCTTCTTGAACTTCGTTCAAGTCTTCTTGAACTTCTTTCAATTCAACTGAGCTCCCACTTACTTTCTTGGAAAGATATTCCTTTTCAAGAAATACACCATCTCGAGCAACAAATACTTTGTTCTCGGATTGGTTGTAAAAGTGGTACCCTCGTGTTTATTTTGGATAACCAACAAAGAAACATTTATCCGATTTGGGTTCAAGCTTTGTAGAGATATTTCTCTTCACATAAGCTTCACATCCCCAAATCTTGATATAAGACAAGTTAAGGACCTTCCCTTTCCATACCTCGTATGGTGTCTTATCAACAGCTTTTGACGGTGTCCTATTCAGTGTATAGGCCGCTGTTAAAAGTGTGTGTCCCCAAAAATATTTTGGTAGTTCACTAAGGCTCATCATCGATCAAACCATATCCAATAAGGTTCTATTCCTCCTTTCGGAAACACCATTCATCTGGGGTGTTCCAGGTGGAGTGAGTTGATATAGAATACCACAACTCATAAGATGATCATCGAATTCTTGGCTAAGATATTCACCACCGCGATCCAATCGAATGGCTTTTATCTTCTTACCAAGTTGATTCTCAACTTCATTTTGGAATTCTTTGAACTTTTCAAAGGCTTCCGACTTATGCCTCATTAAATAGACATAACCATATCTACTTAAGTCATCGGTAAAAGTTATGAAGTAGAAATAACCTCCACGTGCTTGTGAGCTCATTGGACCACATACATCAGTATGGATTAAACCCAATAGATCACTTGCACGTTCTCCTTTCCCTAGAAAAGGTGACTTTGTCATTTTGCCCATCAAACATCCTCACATGTATCAAATGACTCCAAGTCAGAAGATTTGAGAATGTCTTCTTTAAGAAGTTTCTCTACACGTTTAATGTTGACGTGACCTAATCGACAATGCCAAAGGTATGTTTCATTGAATTCATTCGATTTGGCCTTTTTGGTATCAATGTTATATATATGATTGTCAAGTTGAAGTATATATAAACCATGTTCTAATCGTGCCGAACCATAGAACACTCCACTTTTTGAAATAGTAAACAAACCATTTATTATAGTGAAGGAAAATCCTTCAGTATCCAATACTGAAATAGAAATGATGTTCTTGGTAATACTTGGTACGGAATAAACATTATTCAATACTAAAACAAGGCCCGAAGGCAAACACAAATCATAAGATCCTACGGCTAATGCAGCGACCCTCGCTCCATTTCCAACCCGCAGATCGACATCTCCCTTTACCAAAGTTCTACTTCTTTGCAGTCCCTGCACATGTGAAACAATGTGAGCACCGCATCCGGTATCCAATACCCAAGAAGAAGAATTTGTAAAGTTTATGTCTATGACATAAATACCTGAAGATGAAGGAACGACACCGTTCTTCACATCTTCCTTGAACTTAGGGCAATCTCGCTTGTAGTGTCCAACACTCTTGCAGTAGAAACATTCAGATTCCCCAGGAACCTTAGAAGCTTTCAAGAACCTTTTGGAAGGAGCTGCCACAACTTTCCCTTTCCCTTTGCCTTTCACTTCCGGTTTCTTAATCCCCTTGAACTTTTTGGTACCTCCTTCCCGAATCATAAGAACTTCCCTCCTAGGGTCCTTCTTAATCGCCGGCTCAGCAGCCTTAAGCATCCCATGGAGCTCATGAAGCGATTTCTTCAGTCCATTCATGTGGAAATTCAGCCTAAAGGCGTCATAACCATCATGAAGAGAATGGAGAATGAAATCGGTAGCCAACTCGTCATCATATGCAAAACCGAGGCGAGCACTTAAAGCAAATAATCCAATCATTTGTTGTACATGTGGTCCCACGGGTTTACCCTTTTCCAGCCTAGCTGTTGCTATAGCCCGGGTGACACCGAAGCGCTCAATCCTAGCCTGTTCCCCGAACATGCTCTTGAGCTTTTCTATGATGTCATAGGCTTCCATGAACTCGAATTGTTTTTGCAACTCGGGTACCATGGATGCCAACATCAAACATGTCACCTCATTCGAGGCTTTCTTAGCAAGGGCATATGATGCCTTTTGGGCATCCGTGCCCCCATCAGCGGGAAGCACGGGAAGGGGTTTGTCCAACACACTTTCCTTTTCCTCGTATTTGAGGACTATCCTCAAGTTACGTTGCCAATCAAGGAAATTGGTGTTGTTCAACTTTTCTCTATCCAAGATAGAGCTGAACTTGAATTGAGTTGAGACAGACATATTATACTACAGAAGAAAGATAAATAACGTAAGTAAACATCCACAAAGCGGTAAACAAATAAGGTTGTCTAGCAAAACTACTTTATTTGTTCCATTTTGTTCATTCGATATCCAATATCGTCCTTCCCAATTATTTTAACGTGATAAATCGTAAGTGAAAACTCGAGGTTTTCTAACCAGCGAACTTATCATGCAATTGAAGCCCTATCTCTCATTAAAATGAGGGAGCCAACCAGACAATCGATTCACGCCATCCAATGGCTAGAAAGTCTCTAATTTGTGTCATTGATAAACTTAAGTGTTTTGGATTAAATCACTCCCCGAGGTGTAAATAATCCTAACCTTATAATTCATCAAATGAAAGACAAATTAGGCATTTGTTTTTGAAATTTTAATAAATTAGAACAAAACGATCCCAAGAACCTCATCTTGCGAATCCTTAAGCCGACTGAGTCCGCACTTAAGAACTCCAAGATAGGTAGACATTCCATGTAATTGACATCTAATGTCACTCTCGGTCGATGAGAGTCCCATTCTCATCTCATGTCTCGATAGCCACGCCTGCAGTGGATCTATCGATGAGAAAACCAAACTCACGTGTAAGGGTCTAACCCTTACTCCCACTTATCCAAAGATAACAAGTAGTACCCCGCTGAGGCGGACCTACCAACTTATGATCGAGGGCTTTATGGGTGTGATGTTTTGGACAAGACATTATACTCATTATTTTGGGAAATTGCATGCATAGGTTTGTTTATATGTAAGTTGAACATTTATAACATAAAATAACCTATAACTAGCAAAGCAAATAAATACGAAATCGAAAGGCCCCTAGAACCTCACAACTCTCAAAAGAAAAGAATTAAAGTAACAACAAAAGCCTTGAACATCTTCTGGACTGGTCCTCGCCCGCCGTTTCAGTTTCGTGCCCTCCGATTTTGGTCAAATCTATTCCGTACCCAAAAAACCACGAACGGCGCCCGCCGTTTCACAATCAGCGGTCGCCGAACACCACCGGCGGTCGCCGTTTCCAAAACGGCGCCCGCCGAAAGGGCACGGAAAAATCTGCCAAGAATCAGACCATTCGGCGGTCGCCGTTTCCAAAACGGCGCCCGCCGAACCAAAACAGCGCCCGCTGGAGCTACAACGGCGCCCGCCGTTTGGCTCCAGTAGCCCGGTTTTGTCCGCTTTGCTTCGTTTTGCTTCGTTTCTTCTCGTTTTCGCCGGAGAGCCGAGATCCACCATCGAACCATGGACCAAGTCCATCGCTTACAAGTAGTACAATACAAATATAATAGAAAAACCTATCTATTACAAATGATTCCAAGGGACGCAGCCCTCAAAAGACTATGGCCAATCGAAACGTAAAAAACGACAATTTCATTCACCTGACCACTAACGGTGGCCGGCCTTACATCTAATCACATAATCACAATTAAACATATAATCCAATTATGTTGATTAAACTTCTTGTGTCCAACACAAAAGTGTGCACGAGCCCTAGGCTCTGATACCAATTGAAGGTACCGGTATACCGATCTGATCGATATACCGTGTGCGCGGAAGCGTGTAAAGCGATAGATCTACTATGCCATGATCTTAGTGCACACAAATATGTATAGACACACATATATTTATATATATATATATATATATATATATATATATATATATATATATATATAGAGAGAGAGAGAGAGAGAGAGAGAGAGAGATCAACGAGATCTTACTTTTGGTGATGAAGTGATTCGTTGATGTCGATGAGGTGGTGTTGAGTCGATTGAACCACCTCAAATGGATCAGCCACGAATTGTTCACCTTTGGAATGACCCCGTCACGCCTTTGGATCGCCCGGATGTTGAAGCCGCACAAATGGTCCGGCCTCTACGTGTTGCACACGAACCCGGATAATGAACACCTTTGCTTGCTTGAGAATGGATCTCCAAGATCACCTATTTTCTCTCTATTTGTGTGGAATTTCGTGACTGAATATTATGTGTGATGAAAATCAGATTTTCATCTATAAAATCACTTCATTATGCACACCATTACACCTCCTTGTAACCTCCATCATAATGTGCATAAATATGCACCATTTAACACACAAAATGGGTTACAAAGGAGGTGAAAGGTCATGCCACATACACATGCCACAATGCATTGTATGTGGTCCCACTTGCTTGTGTGGCATGCCATGTCACACTTTGTGTCATGCATCCATGCAAGCCATGCATCCCATGCAAGCCATGCATCCCATGCATGTATATTAAATCCACGTAAATATTGATTCTAAATCAATATATATATCAAGCATCACACATTATCTTCGAGTCCATGTGTGACCCTGTAGGTATGATTTAATTGATCAATATTATATTGTTCCCAACAATTAATATTATCAAATAATCATTTAACATCCATAGACGACCTTATGACTTTATCGATTGCACACGTAGGATCGAAGGACATATTCCAACACTCCCGGCGATGGCGGTGAGTCGCCGGAATCACCGCCGGGGGCTGCTACGAGCAGCCCCGGGGGATGCACGCGCATCCCCGACGATCGAAAACGTGATCGCGAGCCCCTCGCGGAGCTCGGCTAGGGCTAGCCGCGGGTTTATCCCGCGGCGGGTGCTTTCGGTCGGGCCCGGTTACGTGTGGAGGTTCGCAGTGTTTTTCGGCCAAGAGTTTTTGATCGGGGTCGTGTATTCCGCAATTGCGTCGACCCCGGGATATCGAATCCCAACAGTGTGACCGTCCGTAAGAATGTTTTGATCAATTTTCCATATCGTTCTCTGGAGCTAAAAAGAGCGATGAAAGACGGGTAATTGAGGTCGTGGGAATATCTCAAGCCTAAGCATTTGTAGTTTAATCCAACGATGGTTTTAATTTGTGCTCGAGTGAGATTCATGAAGCAAACAAGATCTACGTAGTCTTGTGGGGATGCGTTGTAAACTAGCCCTGGATCAAGTGCACAGTTGGGGTCCACTTGTCCGGATCCCATGGCAAGCGGAGTGGCATCTTCATATTGGAAATATAGATCTCAGATTCTTCTTCCGGTGTTGTCCAAAGGGTTGGCTATGGTCATGATGGCTGATCGAATTGCTGTCGGGCTCCACTCAGGATGTGCGCCTTTTAAAAGTGCAGCGATACCGGAAACATGAGGGCAAGCCATATACGTCCCACTTTCAAGTGCAAACTCACTAGTCAAAGAAATATTAGTTCCGATCCGAGCTGTTGTTAAGTGGGGATTCCAAGATGCTAATACTAATGTTCCAGGTGCCATAACATCAGGTTTCAAGATGTCTTGGTAGCCTTGAAATGGGCCTCTTGAAGTGTAATAAGCCACAACGAGAGCATGTTTTGTCCCCAACAATGTGTGTTATAACTCAATGCTAGCAGTTGGCTTTACGTGGACTTGGGTAGCATAAGGGATCAGGAGTTTTGCGTGTTCGGAACTAATCACGACACCAGGACATGTAAATTCACTGTATTCAATAGATTGGGGATCGTCTAAGATAAAGATAGTTGTTGTAACATTTGATAGTGAGATATAATATGTTTGGTAAAAATAATAATCACTTTCGCATATGACAATCCCATGTTTAGCAGTGGAAAACGCCTCACTTGAATTGCAAGAAGATAATGTTTCGTTCTAAATGAGAGGTAGTTTCATAACAGGCGGGGACGCTGGGAATGTGGTCCATCCATTGATTGTTATCCCATTCCCCAAAGTCAACTTACCTGTGAAGAAACGGTCGATGGATCCTGCAGCCACCGTTAAGGCCCAAGGAAATCCATTGGTTACACTCCCGATATCAACGTCATTTCCCCCTGAAGCTAAAACAAGAACTCCTTTCCTCATAGCACCAAAAGAAGTTATGGAGATTGGGTCCTTGTACAAGTGAATAGCATCATCGGCAAGTGAGAGAGAAATTACATCAACTCCATCGACAAGTGCCTGGTCCATACTGGCAAACAAGTCAGATTCACTGTCGTATTCTTCCCAAAACACCTTATACATGGCCAACCGAGCACCAAGTGCGACGCCTCTTGTCGTGCCATTTGCATAACCAAAAAAAGATGCTCCTTGGACATAATTCCCAGCAACAATGGAGGATACATGCGTGCCATGACCAATCGTATACCTTCCCGAGTTCATACTCAGGGTGATATTGGGATTCGCAGCTAAAACACCCTTGTTAAAATATCTGACTCCAATAAGCTTTTTGTTACACATTGATGAGTCAAACTCTTGCCCCTCCTGACAGATTCCTTTCCACCTCGCCGGGACATCAGTCATTCCATCATCTTTGAAGCTTTGACTTTTGGGCCACAACCCACTATCTATAACACCGACGATCACGTCTTTGCCACTACGTGAAGCCGGCCACAATCCCGTTACAGGATTAAGCCCCATAAATTGAGGGGTGTGAGTTGTGTGTAGTTTGACACGACTTCTTGCACGATAGGCAGAGACGAATCCGGGCGTCTTTTTTAGGGCCTTGAGTTCGCCATTCGACAACATTGCATTGAAGCCATGTAGCACATTGTCGTAACTATAAAGTATGCTTGGTGGTTCTTGAGATGATTCGGGGATCAAAGAGTAATTGCTGTCTTTCAAAGAATTGACGATTGAGGTATACCACTGGCTGTGGTCGGCAAACGCTTTAGGCATGAGAGATTTGTTTATATGGATGATATAATTATATCGACAAGCGGCTAGTGTATTCGGGTAGATGATCATGAAATATATATAAACAAGGTGATGAACTTTGATGAACTCCATGTATGTATGACTCAAAGTTTGAATTGGTTGATAAAAGTAATAAAAGGAGATGAATATGAGATGTCTGAGAGCTTCATATTTATAATACTTTAATTGTGAAGATCAGGAATTGAGTTATTCACCTTGTTATAGGAAAATTAATTAATTAATGTGTTGTATAAGTAATATAATTATATTAAATTATTATATTATAATTTAAAAACAAAAACATAAATAATTTAATTATAAAAGATCTCTGAATATCACCAGAACTAGGACTTTGATACAAAGTATAACTCATGAACTAAAAAAAACTAATACAAAAGTAAGAATAACATAAAACAAATAAAATAATCAATACTATTAAAGTTGTAATAATTTTATAATCAGTATGATTGGTGGTTTAGACTAAATGGTTATAGGTAGGATAAGCTTAATGATAATTGCTGAAATTTGGGCCTAATAGGAGTATTCAATAGGTGAACTTTGTATTTTTCTTATATTAATTTCTTATTTTATATTATTACTCTCTCTAATTCGCTTAAGATGTAATACTTTTATGGGCGCTTAAGATGCAATACTTTTATGGGCAGAAGATTAAGAAAAATGTTAATTTTTTAATTTTTAATTAAAAAGTAAAAAGTAAAAATGTATTTTTAAGTTGAAAAATAAAGTAGTTGTGAGTGGAGTTTAAAATGTATGTAGATAAAGTAGGGTTAAAATAGTATTAGTGTATCAACTATTGTGAGAAAGCTAAAAAAAAAAAAAAGTGTTGCAACTTTTGTAAGAGGGAGAAAGTATTTTGTAATGTATTTTAATTCAACCCATGACGCATGTTATGACATCCCTAAAAGAGCATAGTGCCATATAGCTAGGTAAAATTTGGGCTTAATATTCAATAGGTGAACTTATATTACTATTTTGGAATGTATTCTAATTCAATTCATAACGCATGTTATGACATCCGTAAAAGTTCTTATAGTAGTATATATACTACTACCTCTATCTCGTACTAATAATCTTAGGTCTTTTATAAATTACAAAGGATCTAAGATCATTAATACGAGACAAAGATAGTAGTATGTACTATGTAGTATCAATCATAAAAATCTAAAATCAAAATTTTTTTTTACAAATAAACTAGTACTATTAACTTTTTTTATCATGACATCACTCAACCATTAATACGGGACATAGATAGTAGAATGTAGTATCAATCATAAGAATCTAAAATCAAGATTTTTTTACAAATAAATTAGTACTATTAAAAGTAAAGCTGTAACGTCCTAGAAAATTCAAAGGCTTAAAGAAATTGAATATGCTACTCATACAAACAGATGCATCTTCTTTTCTGGGCATCCTTCTATAAGAACTCCAAAGTTAAGCGTGCTAGCTCTGGAGTAATTCTAGGATGGGTGACCCCCTTAGAAGTGTCCCGGGTGCGCATGAGTGAGGACAAAGTGCGCTGAAAAAGACAAGTGTTTGTACAGTGGGGCCAGAATATCACTCCCGAAGGCAGTTATTGGTAACCGAGTCGGCCCATTAGGGTCGGACTTCGGCCCCTCAACGGCCCGGGGCGTTACAAATGGTATCAGAGTAGATGCCGACCAAAATTGTGGGAACTAAGTACTATGCGGGACCAAGGGCTCCACCCAAAAGTTGGTGAGAGTACCCGTAGGAGCCACCTCTAGAATCCTGCACGGATGGTAGGTCCTGGGAAAGGAAGGCGCATAAAAAGGTGGGGTGATTGTAACGCCCTAGAAAATTCAAAGGCTTAAAGAATTTGAATATGCTACTCATACCAACAGATGTATCTTCTTTTCTGGGCATCCTTATATAAAAACTCTAAAGTTAAGCGTGCTGGCTATGGAGTAATTCTAGGATGGGTGACCCCCTTAGAAGTGTCCCGGGTGCGCACGAGTGAGGATAAAATGCGCTGGAAAAGACAAATATTGGTACAGTGGGACCAGAATATCACTACCAAAAGCAGTCACTGGTAACCGAGTCGGCCCATTAGGGTCGGGCTCTGGCCCCTCAACGGGCCGGGGCGTTACAAAAGCTGACAACCACTCACGAGATTAAAAATGCGTTTTATAATAATTGGTTAAATAGTGATTCAAAATCACCTCAAAATTAAAAAAAAACAATAATTTAAAATCACTTAAAATAAGTGCTAAGTATCCCCCAATTTGTACTTGGATGCCGGATAGACGCCGCGAGCAAGGATCAAGGCCGCATGCATGGAAATGTATAAAAAATATTATATAAATTTGTCTATGTGGACGATATAATTAAATTTGAATTTTGTTGTAATGACCTAACTACACCGCTGTGCACTTGCACTATAAATGAGTTTTGTGTAGAACTTTGCACCAACAACGGTTGTAGGAATGTTGGATTAGTGTCCTTCATCTCACGTGTGTTGTACCGAAAGAAGCTATATATGTAGTGCGTCCTGTGTAGATGGATCGATTGTGCGATGTTAACTGTCGAGTTGAGAACTTGAATTTAATAGTCGATAATCAAGCCAAATGAGTCACAAAGCCCTATTGTTCATGTATACTTGGAGTATATAAACTTTGGTTGAGAATCGAGGTTGAACGACGGAAGAAACAGAGAGAAAAACGGAGTCGGACACCATTTTTTGTTAGGTGTCGGCCGACACCCATTTTATACTTGGGTGGTGTCGGCCGATAGTGTGAACACTAAGGCGGTTTGTTGTAATAAGGGTGTCAGACTACACCCAATATGCAAAGGCATGGTGTCGGCCGACAGCAGATTATCTTTTCTTCACCTATTCAACCCTAAACTCTCTTCTTCCTCCCTCCTATATAAATGGACCTTTACCCACGAATTATGTTGCTACAATACAATATAAATTATATTTCTACAAGCTCCATAGTCGCGGCGAGACGAGAGGTTCTAGTGGGACTCGACATAGAGTTGGCTTCCAACGTTCGTTGATCAAGGAGGGTTCGTGCAACGAATTGACGCCGGGTACGTTCGCGGCTATCCATCTAGGCGTGGTTTATCTACATACAAGAATGACAAGGTACATAATTCTTAACTAACTCAATTAATTGTTCTTACTACTACGTGCGCACTAGATCCATAAATAAAGTTTTACGTGTTTATGCATGATTTACTTTTCCGCACCTTTTCATGCTTGTAAAATACGTAAATCCATCTATTGGGTTTTGAATGAGATCTATACAAAACTAAACAGTGGTATCAGAGCCTTGGTCGTGCGTTTGCGTATGCGCGTAGAACAAGTGTAACACCCGTATGTAAAAGATGTAATAATAATAATAATAATAATAATAATAATAATAATAATAATAATAATAATAATAATAATAATAATAATAATAATAATAATAATAATAATAATAATAATCATAAATAAATAAATAAATAATATATAATGAAAACAAATAAATAAATGAGTAGACAAATAAGAATTTATAAGAAACTATTTTCTATTGATTTAAACAATAAATAAAATAAAACCCTTTAATAGATTACGTGATAATCGTTCATTTTTCACGTCTTGCTAAGTTTTAGAAACCGACTCGTCTTTTTCTCATCCCTTAAATCCTTGAACTCTCAATCTCATAAACACCATACAATCAAAATACCAAGTTACGATTCTGGAAATCCAACGAGAGGGGTCGGAAAAAGAAGGTTCAGAAGTATAAGGTCCTGCGTAAGCCGCACTCCGAAATCTCTTAAGTTCAAGGTAACACAGATCTCCCCCTGATTTATTGAGGTAGTAGTACTACGATAAACTAGAAGAGAGAAATCCGAATAATATAAGTATCATATGTGCAGTTTATGGTCGAACACATTTGATACACCCTAAAACCCTAATATATACATGTAACTATTGATTAATAAATATAGCATCTGTAGAAACTTGAACTTGCCCCTTGCTACTCGTACTGTTAGTCGTGGATGTTGGTGTGAGTTATAAGTTAATGCGTGGGAACTCTCAGACTAATTATTCCTACCAGATCCTAGGAAACCAACTCATTTTACTTAATAAAACTAAAACTAATTAATAGTATTCTTACAGAAGTCATGATCTAAAAGTTATACTACTTAGTAGAATTATATTTAATATAGAAATGAATTTAGTACATTTATGCAGAGGAGGTATTTGATGAATGGAATATATGGCCGACTGTTTATGGGAATTAGGAGAATACTATTAAAATCTACTGCGAGGACTTTTATTCTTAACACAAAAACACCTCAACAGATTAATAAAATGGTGATAGATAAATAAGACTAAGTGGATTGATTACATGTTTTAATCTGGGCTTTCACCCCTAATAGGAGACGAGGCGACGGAGAGTTAGGATTTTTCCTCTCGGTTAAGGTTGTACTTGCACGACACGTTTACAAGGTAGGGGTTTCTTATCTTTTTCTCATGATTTATGTTATCTCTATGTGCGTATGTGTATTTACGTGAATGAGTGATTATATGATCTCTACATGCACTTCGTGATTATATGCTAATGTTATGATATGATATGTCATGTGTATTAAATGATGGTTATGCATATGTATAATGAAATGTAAACGAGGTGAGGTACTATATTTATATCTACACGAGGTACATATATACACACGAGGTACATATATACACGAGGCTCAATGACGACGGTCTTGGGGTGAGGCCATGGCGACGGCCATGGGTATACATATATACGAGGTATACATATACACGAGGTACATACATACACGAGGCCCATGACGACGGTCTTGGGGTGAGGCCATGGCAACGGCCATGGGTATACATATATTCGAGGTATATATTACATGTGAGGCATTACGATCGAGGTACATGTATGAATATTTGAGAAGATGTTTATGTGATATGCTATGCCTGTGTTCTTTCATGTATTTATATGTATGTCATGTATTGATGATATGATTCATGATATTAAAATAAGTTACTCCTATTGAGCACGTTGAGCTCACCCCAATCAACGACATTTTTTTTTAGGTATGAACGGGGGACTTGACAGGCGTGACGAGGATGTGGCACAGTGACACGTGTTTATGATATCGTTTCTTTTTCTTTTATGACTATGTTTATTTAGACTTAAATGCTCGACTTTTATTTTTAAGTATTTTATTTTGAAAGACTAATTTATTTTGGAAAATGTTACTTTGATTTTGAAAAATCAATCTATTTTACGTAACTCCCGCATTTTATTAAATGTTATTTTTAAATAAATTATTTTATTTTAAAAGCTTCCGCTTTATATTTCAAAACTGAAATCGGGCCGTTACAACAAGTGTCTATACAAAATTGTTGTTATTTTTATTTTTGAATTTTTTCGTGGATTATTTTTTGGAAAAATAATATTTGATTGTATGTTAATTTAATTGGATTATTTTTCATAAATCAAGTGTCCATGAATTTTTTGTGTTTTATTCATGTAATTTTTCATGGAATATAAATCTCGTTACAAGATTAAGCCCCATAAATTGAGGAGTGTGAGTTGTGTGTAGTTTGACACGACTTCTGGCACGATAGACAGAGACAAATCCGGGCGACTTTTTTAAGGCCTTGAGTTCGCCATTCGACAACAGTGCACTGAAGCCATGTAACACATTATCATAAGTATAAAGTATGCTTGGTGGTTCTTGAGATGATTCGGGGATCAAAGAGTAACTGTTGTCTTTCAAAGAATTGACGATTGAGTTATACCACTGGCTGTGGTCGGCAAACGCTTTAGGCATGAAAGGTTTGTTTATGTGGATGATATAATTATATCAACGAGCGCTAGTGTATTCAGGTAGATGATCATGAAAAATATATAGACAAGGTGATGAACTTTGATGAACTCCATGTATGTATGACTCAAAGTTTGAAGTGTTTAATAAAAGTAAAAAAAGAGATGAATATGAGATGTCTGAGAGCTTCATATTTATAATACTATAATTGTTAATATTAGGGATTGAGTTATTCACTGTGTTATAGGAAAATTAATTAATTAAGGTGTTGTATAAGTAATATAATTATATTAAATTATTATATTATAAATTAAAAACAAAAACATAAATAATTTAATTATAAAGATCTGTGAATATCACTAGAACTAGGACTTTGATACGAACTAAAACTCATGAACTAAAAACAAAAGTAAGAATAACATAAAACAAATAAAATAAGAATTATTTAGGTTAAAGGGTAGTACAGTTTAATATATTTTAAGTTATACCACATAAATTACCATTTAAAATTTAATGTTACATTTCTTAAGATTTTTTATTAATTAGAGTAGTTTAAAATTATAATTATAAAACAGTGTAATAACTGCATAACTATTATAATTAAGGTTTATTTAGGATAAAGGGTAATTTGGTTTTTTAATTTAAGAGTTAAACCACATAAAATAAACTTTATATTTAAGGGTAATGATTTTTTAAATTATTTATTTATTAGGGTAGTATAATTTAAATAATTAAAACAAAAGATATATTTTTAAAAGTATAGTTACTATATTACCCTTACAAAATAATACTAAAATTTTAAACTGTAATATTAAAAAACAAAATTATGGAAGTGTAATTGTTATATAACTACTTAAAAAGATATAATTACGCAATTATTAAATTAATTGCTAAATTTTAACAATAAATCTGAATTTTAAATTTTTAAATAACAAAAAAAATTATATCAACTTAATTGTTAAATTTTAACAAAAAATCTGAATTATAAATTGTTAAATAAAAAACAAAAAAATGTTAAATAACAAAACAAAATTACGCAGTATCAACTTAATTGTTAAATTTTAACAAAAAATTTGAACAAAACTTTGAATTTTAAATTGTTAAATAAAAAATAAAATTACGCAATGGTCTAATATACATTTACCCTCCATTTATATGTATATATATTAAAAATGATAAATTTGGAAGTTTGCTCTTATTCATAATTAGGATAAACCACTACTCCTAATTATATATAATTAGAACTCCCCTCAAATAAGAATAACCCTATAATTAATAATTTTAATATAATTAAAAAAAATGAGTTATTTAATAATTAGAAAAAAGTGAGCTATTTAATTTTAACAAAATTTTAAAAATTTTACTTCATCCAAAATCTCCCATAAAATAATCAATACTATTAAAGTTGTAATAATTTCATAATCAGTATGATTGGTGCTTTAGACTAATAGGTAGGATAAGCTAATTAATGATAATTGCTGAGATTTGGGCTTAATATTCAATAGGTGAACTTTGTATTTTTTTATATTAATTTCTTATTTTATACTATTACTCTCACTAATTCGCTTATGATGCAATATTTTTATGGGCAAGGAGATTAAAAAACTGTTAATTTTGAATTTTTAATTAAAAAATAAAAGGTACAAATTTATTTTTAAGTTGAAAAATAAAGTAATTTTGAGTAGAGTTTAAAAAGTATGTAGGGGTAAAATAGTATTTTTTTTTTTGGTGTATCAACTATTGTGAGAAACTAAAAAAGCAAAGTGTTGCAATTTTTGTAGGAGGGAGAAAGTATTTTGTAATGTATTTTAATTCAACCCATGACGCATGTTATGACATTAGTAAAAGAGCATAGTGCCATGTAGCTAGGTGAATTTTGGGCCTAATATTCAATAGGTGAACTTATACTACTATTTTAATGTATTTTAATTCAACTCATAACGCATATTATGACATCCGTAAAAGTGCTTATAGTAGTATATATACTACTATCTCTGTCTCGTACTAATAATCCTAAGTCTTTTATAAATTACAAAGAATCTAAAATCATTCATACGGGACAGAGATGGTAGTGTATAGTATCAATCATAAGAATTTAAAATTAATCAAGATTTTTTTTACAAATAAACTAGTACTATTAACTTTTCTATCATGACAACAGTCGCGAAATTAAAAGTAAAGCCGACACACTCACGAGATTAAAAATACGTTTTATAATAATTGGTTAAATAGTGATTCAAAATAACCTCAAAATTAAAAGAAACAATAATTTAAAATCACTTAAAAAAAGAAAAATTATTTTGTTGGTCTTTTAAGAGGGGTCAAGTTTCATTTTAGTCCACCAAATGATGCCACATTATATTTAGTCCATCAAACCATCAAAAAATAGTCGATTTCGTCCTATTTCATCGAAATTTTTTTGAATTTCATCTTGAAAAGACCACATGATATTCAAATTGGGGGATTCCAGCAAATATTTACACGTTAGCTGCCATGTGTAGTTATCTCATTGGTCCAGCTGAAATTAAATAACAAAAAATACATGACATTTTCTGATTGGGCCACATGGATATTGATATTAAAAAAAAATCGGATGAAAAATAAAAAAAGAATTTTTTGATTCGCGACTTTGATACGAACTAAAACTCATGAACTAAAAAAACAAAAAAAAAAGTAAGAATAACATAAAATAAATAAAATAATCAATACTATTAAAGTTGTAATAATTTCATAATCAATATGATTGGTGCTTTAGACTAAATGGTTATAGGTAGTATAAGCTTAATGATAACTGCTGAGATTTGGGCCTAAATATTCAATAAGTGAACTTTTTATTTTTCTTATATTAATTTCTTATTTTATACTACTATTTTGTAATGTATTTTAATTCAACCCATAACGTATGTTATGACATCCGTAAAAGAGCATGCCATATAGGTGAACTTTGCACCTAATATTCAATATGTGAACTTTGTATTCTTCTTATTAATTTTTTTTTTAAACTACTATTTTCTAATGTATCTTAATTCAACTCATAACGCATGTTATAACATCCGTAAAAGAGCATAGTGCCCTATAGTAGTGTATATTGTATACTACTACCTATGTCTCCTACTAATAGTCTTAGGTCCTTTATAAATTACAAAGTATCTAGGACATTAATGCGAGACAAAGAGATAGTAGTATGTAGTATCAGTCATAAGAATCTAAAATCAAGATTATTTTACAAATAAACTAGTACTATTAAATTTAATATCATGACAACACTCACAAAATTAAAAGTTAAGCTGACAAACACTCACGAGACTAAAAGTACGTTTTATAATAATTTGTTAAATAGTAATTCAAAATCACCTCAAAATTAAAAGAAACAATAATTTAAAATCACTTAAAAAAAGGGCAAGTTTCCCCCTATGTGTACCCGGATTGGACGCCACCATCAAGGATCAAAGATTGAAATGTATAAAAAAAGTTGCCAAAAATTATACAAATTTGTATGTGGACGATATAATTAAATTTGAATTTTGTTGAAATGACCTAACTATACCGCCGTGCACTATAATTGAGTTTTGTGTAGAACTTTGCACCAACAACGATTGTAGGAAGTGGTGTGTGGGCTCATGTAGTGACAGACCACGTGATGACGTGAAGTTTCATATGTTACCTACTCAATTCTCAAATTCCAATATGTAGTAAAATTGAAAATTGAGACATCATTTTTTATATGTAGCATTATCATACATGCTTAACATACGATGAATTATAAAATTGATGCAATAATACTCTTTCTATTTCACCAATATTTGTCAATTTTGTTTTGTAAATTACAGAAAGCCTTAACGAGAAAGCTGACAAACGCTCTCGAGTGACTATCAAATTTATATTACTTTCAACATAAATTTCAGTGCAAGGAGTTAGGCGCCACTACGTGAATCTCAAATCTCAATCCCCTTGTTCAGTTTGAATCGGTCGGATTTTTTGAAATGAAAGTCCGATTTGCACTGAGTCCTGTGGCCCGAGCCGGATTTTTGGGATTTTCGAGCTCAAATTTTTAATTAAAAATAATAATTTAATTATAAAAAATAATTTTTTAAATTCTTTTATAAAGAAACATGATATTCAAAATTTTAAATAATATTAGTATTTATAATTTAAAATTTTAAAGTTGAATTACAAATATCAAAAATCATACTACTATAAAAATAAAAAATGGGTAAGCATTTGGTCCCAATTCTTTTTTAAGCCTAAGTTGGAGCGACGTTTTATTTTTCAGTATGAACCGTTGGTGAGCCGGTCTCAAAAACAATTGGGATCAGCCGGTGACAATTTTTTTTTCGAGTTTTCCGTCGGACTTTCGGTTTTTGATTTCAAACGCTTACACTGTTCATTGGGATTGCTACGGAAAACACATTCCAAGGCAACAAGAGCCAAGTTACATTAACTTGTGCAAAATTTCACAACAGTATTGAAATCTTGTCCGTTCATTTCAACACTATTTGAACTAAATTAAATTTCCAATATTGCCCTCATTGAAAATTTCCAAGGAAACGAAACGTGTATATTGTTGAAATGAGTGAATAGGCCGCAGAGTGCAGGAATTCCCGTGAAGACACGCAGGCCAATAAATTAAGCTCGCTCTCTATCAAATTTATACTTTACTCACTTGCTTAATTAAGATTACATATCTATTTTTGTTGTTAGTTTGAGTCGGGCCTGGCCATGGATGCTTGGCGTGCGACACCGAAGAGGCCCTCAACTCTTTTGGCGCACGTTAGCAAGAGCGGAGAAAACGTGTTGTTGGGAGAGAAGAAGAAGATGATGAGCTGGAGCTGGAGCTGGAGCTGGAGCTGGAGAAGTCGAAGAATAATCCAACACCGGATCACCGCTCACTCTCTTCTCACCACACAAACCAACAAACCACCAACACCACTGGAGGAGCCGCCTCCGCGCCGCCGCCGCCGCCGCTCAAACCCCAAAAACGTGGCCGCAATTATCCTCGGTGGGGGCGCGGGCACCCAATTATTCCCCCTCACAAGCAGAGCAGCAACCCCCGCCGTAAGTAATTTCGTAAAAATATCAGGGGTGATTTAGTAATTTCGCCAATCCTCTTCGGTAATTAATTCACAGGTTCCGGTGGGCGGATGCTACCGGCTGATCGATATTCCGATGAGCAACTGCATCAACAGCGGCATCAACAAGATCTTCGTGCTCACGCAGTTCAACTCCGCCTCATTGAATCAACACATTTCCCGCACCTACACCGCCAACGGCGTTGCCTTCGGTGACGGATACGTTGAGGTTACGAATTACGATCCTCTCCTCATAAGAAATCGCCGACTCAGGGGTAGTTTTGTAATTATGATTTCTAAGCTCCTTGCAGGTTTTGGCGGCAACTCAAACGATTGGAGAGACAGGAAGCCGGTGGTTCCAAGGGACAGCCGATGCCGTTAGGCAATTTATATGGCTATTTGAGGTCAGTCGATCAGTCGGCTTTTGCGTATTTTTCTTAAAATTTAAGGTGAAATCTAATCTATCGTAGGATGCGAAGGCGAAAGATATTGATAACGTCTTGATACTGTCCGGGGATCATCTCTATAGGATGGACTATATGGATTTCGTTCAGGTATACATACATTGATTCTGAATCGAAGATTAAGAAAATACTGTGTTATTGATTTTTTCATAAAATAGTTTGGTTGAGGGTAAACATGTATTTTAAGTATATATGTCTTTTTAAATGAAAAGGGACAACTCGAAAAGGAAAGTGTGATAATTAATATGAGACAAATGGAGTATTATCAAATTACATGTATATGATAAGTATGTGTGATGCTGATGCTCAGTTGTATGCTCGTGCAGAACCATGTTGATCGGAATTCAGACATCACGCTTTCATGTGCGCCGGTTGATGACAGGTTCGTTAGCTTTTCCCTTTTGTTAGTTTCGATGCTTTTGATTAGTTTAAGCCCAAACCACCACTTCTCAGCCGAGCTTCCGCATTCGGACTGGTGAAGGTTGACAGCAGAGGTCGTATATACCAATTTTCCGAAAAACCGAAAGGTGACGATAAGAAAGCAATGGTAAGCTCTCAAGTGTTAATTTCTGCTTTTTGTATACAACAGAATCAAAATCAGCATCGACTTTTATTTTTTGCCAGCAAGTCGATACTTCGATCATCGGATTATCTCCGGAGGATGCTTTGAAATCTCCGTACATTGCTTCTATGGGAGTTTATGCGTTTAGGACAGATGTTCTGTTGAAGCTTCTTAGGGAAAGTTACCCTGACTCCAATGACTTTGGATCTGAAATTATACCCTCTTCGATAAAGGAGCATAATGTGCAGGCATATGTATTCAGAGACTACTGAGAAGATATTGGGACTATAAAATCATTCTATGATGCTAATTTAGCACTTGCCGACGAGGTTCGTCGAATCGCCCTTCTGCTTAAAATGTTTTTCGTTCTTTGGCAATTAATGTTTCTTTTTTTGTTCAGTTTCCAAAGTTTGAATTTTATGATCCGAAGACTCCTTTCTACACGTCTCCTCGTTTCTTGCCTCCAACTAAAATCGACAATTGCAAAGTAAGATAGAGAGAAATTTTTGTCTTTTTTTGTTCAATGAGTTTAATTTTGTGTTTACTGATGTTGTTTCTCAGATGAAGGATGCGATAATCTCACACGGCTGCTTCTTGCGAGAATGCACTGTCCAACATTCTATAGTAGGCGAGCGCTCTCGTTTGGACTCGGGTGTCGAGCTTAAGGCGAGTGACAAAAATGCAAAGCTTTTCCGTTTGATCATTTTCTGAATGGGGAAGTATATTGTGAATGCTGTTTCTTGATTTTACAGGATACGTTTATGATGGGGGCGGATTACTACCAAACGGAATGCGAGATCGCCTCGTTGCTTGCACTTGGGAAAGTCCCGATGGGGATCGGAAAAAATACCAAAATCAGGTACTAGTTCAAAAAAATTGAAGTTATCTAACTGAGATTCTAACTGAAGTTATCTTGCAGCAAATGTATTATTGACAAGAACGCTAGAATCGGGAAGGACGTGATCATCAAGAACAAAGATGTAAGTTCGATTTAAAACATTTAATTTGTTTTCGGGTCTAATTATCAGAAAATAAGGAGTCTTTAATTTGTTTTGGTGTGTTCGCTTTGGCCGAACAGGGTGTTGTTGAAGCTGATAGACCTGAGGAAGGATTCTATATACGTTCGGGGATTACTATCATAGCCGAGAAGGCGACTATCAAGGATGGAACGGTCATTTAGATTGTTTCGGTTAATGTTTTTTTCTGGAAATCGTCTTCGTAACTAAACTTTTGCAGCATTGTTTTGTAGCTTACTAACATTTTAATCAAAAACATAAAAAATAACATTATTTTTCTAAATTAAGATTGCAGTGCACTAGCAAGCAAAGTTTAAAAATAATAGGACTATTTTTATTTAAATGAGTTTTTCATAATAATTTGTTAATTTGTAAAAAAAATTGTTTTTTCAGTTTAAAATACAATATAATTATTTTAATTTTTAACTTAAAAATAAATTTATGCCTTATTCTTTTTAGTCCTGACCATAAAGTCAAAATTTTAATTTTTTTTTTTTAAATTTGCGTATCCCAAAAATGGTTCTATTATTTAGAAATAGAGGGAGTGGTAAATTTTATTTTTTGTTTTGCAATGTGAAAGTTGGAAGGAGTTTATTAGATAAGCGGCAAAACTAGTGATATAAAGCTGGACAAGGTCTGAGAATTGCTATGTGGTATGCCAATATTTGAGACCTCCACTGTATTTACCGAATAAAACTTGTATGCCAAAAGCAACAAACTTGTAACTTGGTTGAAATATGACTCAAATCACTTAAATTTTGAGTTAAAAGAAAAATGGACGATCCCATCGGACACAATAAAACTTAAGAGAGAATGACTCTTTTGAGCCACCTTGGCTCGTTCGAGTCAGACTACAGAGGTGGTGGCTAGCTTGAGCCAAACGATTTTCGAAAATGGGCTCCGATTAGGTTCTACTTTGATATGTATATATTTGGTTTGAGGATGATGTCAATAAATACTACTCTTGTTCCATACTAGTAATCACGCATTTTTAATAAATTACAAAAAATATATGATCATTGATTATTCCAGACAAATAGAATAAAATATGATTTATGTTTATTATTAAAAATGAGATTTTCAAAATCATCAAAAAAAAAAATACAATTTTTATTAGTTATTCATATAGTAATTTTTTTATTTATCCTCGCTCAATTTTTAGCCCTTTTAATGACAAAGAGGAGAGATGGAGAACTCCACCCGATATGATGTGCTATAAATTCGAACAGATAATATGTAAATCGAAGGATCCACGTAAAAAATTCGAACTAAATGAAAAACGTTTCCTACAAATATCACCCCCTTTTAATGAAAAATTTGTCTGAACATTCGTCGCCGATGAATTGCAGTCACATCAGCGCATGCTCTGGGGTCAATTATTCAGAGATACAATACATGTGTAGCAATAAATTGTGTCATATATATTTCTCATGAATAAATCCACCAAAAGCCAAATGCAGATCTAGCTATAAACAAAAAACATCCATCCCAACAAATTAACATCATTAATCAGTGTTCCATACGGTGCAACCGTGCTTCTTCCGAACATCACGCCTCCCGGGACCATTCAAAGCCTTTCCCAACAAAGCCATAGTCGCTACACTCGGAACATCCTCTTCCTCCACTACTCTCACCACTTCCGATCCTTTACCAAGCAACCTCTTCATCCAAACACGCTTCGAAAACGAATCCACACCCTTCAATTTCCCAACTTCTTTATCCGACGGCACCGGCTCCTTACCCCTTATAAGCTGCTTAATCCGAGCTGCTTCTTCTTCTTCTTCTTGAGACAACAAGGATTTGGTCTGAGTCTCGGTTGGATTACTAGTACTACTAATTATGTTTGTGGGGTAATTAGGATCTAATTTGTTCTTGCCCATTACTAAGCTTCGAGTCATTTGGGATATCGTGACATGACGTTTGTTATTACGCGACGGGGTATCTGAAGCGACCATCACATTAGGATTAATTATTGGCGGTAGACAAGCGGTGAATGCTCTCCCCGAACCCAAAGCTGGTACTTTCGATGATGCCTCCATATTCTCCACGCCCGACTACACCAATTCAAAGAATGAGAATTCAAAGAGAAAATAAGATGAGACTTTTTTTTTAAAAAAAATTAAAATTTCACTTTAACACAAAAGAAAAGTTTGTATAAATCCTGAAGGTATAGCTGATCAATGGAAACATATCAAAAAGGATCGAAGATTAGAAGGAGATGGAGTCAAAGTAGTCAACTCACCTCTCGACGTTCAAAGGGACGTTCAAAGGAACATGAACTACACGGTGGGGCCCACCCGGCGAGCACTTTCTGGTCAAGTTTTATCCTTTTTTTGCTTCTTATTAATTAATGAGAGGAAATTTATCAAAGTATTTATCCCTTCGTCTTACAAGTTACAAACCTATTCACACTCTTGTTGTTTTTACGGATTTTACAATAATATGAACATATAGTAATTTATACTACTGTAATTACTTTTCTTAAAAGACAGTTCTAATTTTACTGTATTCACTTTTTTTTTTTTAGTTTTATTTATTATTTATTTATTAGTTTATAAATATATTTTATGGTTACTTTTTTTTAATATTTTTTTTAAATACTCGTATCAATTAAAGTTTGAGGATTAGCATTATGAAAAATAATATTTTTTATAAATAAAGATGAATGTTAATACAGTAGAAACTCCGTACAGTCATATCGTTGGGACCGGGAAAAAATATTACTATAGAGAGTTATTCTTATATAGAGTTTTACAAAATAAAAATAATTTTTTCTATAAAAAATAATATAAATATAAAAATAATATAAATACAATATTATTTATCTTTAAATTCACAAAATCAATTTAATAGTTTTGAATAATAAATTTTGACCATATGTGTAAAAATTATGTTTAACATAATAAAATATTAATGAATCTAAGATTATAAACTTTGATCATATACTATATGTTATTGGTTTTCATAAATGTTTCAAGTTATCTTAAACATGTTATTGATTTTAATAAATAAAAACATTATTAATAAATATTTTTATATTATATTAATCATTTATTCTTATATAGAGGTATAAATCCTTAAGACGGGACCTAAAAAATGTATGACTTATGACAGTGGAGTTTATTCCTATTTATAACTGGTCCCAAGTTGGGACTTGAATTTTTTATTACTATAAGGAGTTTATTCCTATATAGAGTATTTCTATATAGAGTTTCTACTGTATGTATTATATATGCACACAATATTATTTCAAGTAATGAATTATCTAGCGCTACAGGCAGAAAACATTAATAAAACATAAAAAAAAAATTACTATATTAAAATAAAAATCATGTGCGTTAAGAGGTCTAGCAAACATAAAAAAAATTACAATATTAAAATAAAAATTGTATTAAAACATTAATTAAAACAATAAATTTTTATACATAAAAAAATTACTATATTAAAATAAAAATTGTATTAAAACATTAATTAAAACAATAAATTTTTATACACTT
Organism: Euphrasia confusa; assembly: GCA_954870475.1. NCBI lineage: Eukaryota > Viridiplantae > Streptophyta > Magnoliopsida > Lamiales > Orobanchaceae > Euphrasia > Euphrasia confusa. The sequence goes on along the minus strand of OX940949.1, from coordinate 46,370,597 downwards.
CACATTTGTGTCTATATATACTTAAGTAGTATTAGAACTACTGACAAAAATTCACATTTTCTTTTGCTTATATCAATTGCAATATTTTGGGATTCTCACGAAGGACCTCAAGTCCTCAATTCAAGTGGTCAACCAACTGAGTTAACAACCCTCCACGTAAAAGGATATTATTAGTTGAAAACATTAATAAAACATAATAAAAATTGTCTTAAAATAAAAATTAAAATTTTCTTAAAATAAAAATCATGTGCGTTAAGCGGTGTAGCGGTTAATTAAACGTGTACATAGGCAGTGCAGGTTCATAGTGCAATTTTAAACCATCAAATATTAAATGATAAGTATACAAACTAATAGTAAAATTATACACAGGAGTTCTTACATTAATAACATAACTAAAATACATTAATAACATAACTAAAATATTCTTTAGTGAAGTTTAGTAGTTTGAGGAATGATATATTTAAATTGATATTGATTTATAGAGAATTGAGAATTTACTAAGTTTATTCATTAATATTAATTATTGGGTTATCCATCAATCCTAATTATTATTATTCATGTAATTGTATAAATATAACATGTCATGTTTTATTGTAAATAATTTATCTAGTTACGTAGTTGCTTTCAACAATTATTTGATTACAGCATGAAATTAAGTGAATGAGTGATTTTTTCTGAAGCGTACACGTATCTATCGTAACTTATCATTTCAACACGTGTTAACATGACCTGTGTATTTTATATTTACAAAAATGTGTACAAACTATGAGTAAGTAGTGGTACAAACTATGAGCAAGCAGTGCAGGTTTATAGTGCAAGCTACTGACAGAAAATATTAATAAAACATAAAAAAAATTGTATTAAATGTCTATTCATGTAATTAACTTTTCCAATAAATTTTTATACAATTCACATTTGTGTCTATATATACTAAAGTAGTACTAGAACTAGAGACATAAAACATTAATAAAACATAAAAAATAGTATTAAAATAAAAATCATGTACGGCTAAGCGGTTTAGCCGTCTAGGTTTATAGTGCAATTTTAAACCATCCGGTATAAAAGATAATTAAGTATACAAATTCATATGTAATTAACTTTTTTGATAAATTTGTATACACTTCACATTTGTGTCTATATATACTTAAGTAGTACTGAGACAAAAAGACATTATTAAAACATAAAAATAAATCATTTTTGTCTATATATATTAAGTAGTACTAGAACTAGAGAAAGAAAACATTATTAAAACATAAAAATAAATTGTATTAAAATAAAAATCACGTGCGTTAAGGGTCTATTGGTCACAACATTTAATTAAAGTCTACAAATTATGGGCAAGCAATACAGGATTATAGTGTAATTTTACAAGAAATGCAAGTTTATAGTGCAATTTTAAGTCATCAGATATTAGATGATAGCTAGTATGGGCAAGCAGTGCATATGTATAGTGCAATTTTAAACCATCAGATATTAGATGATAGGCATACAAATTCACATGTAACTAACTTTTTCAATAAATTTGTATACACCTCACATTTGTGTCAATATATACTTAAGTAGTACTATAACTAGACACAAAACATTTATAAAACATAAAAAAAAAAATTGTATTAAAATAAAAACCATGTGGGTAAGGTCACAACCGTTAATTAAACGTCCATACAAACTATGGGAAAGCAGTGGAGGTTTATAGTGCAATTTTAAACCATCAGATATTAGATATTAGATATTAGATGATATGTATACAAATTCATATGTAATTAACTTTTCCGATAAATTTGTATACACTTCACATTTGTGTCTATATATACCTAAATAGTACTAGAACTAGAGATAGAAAACATTAATGAAACATAAAAAAAATTGTATTAAAATAAAAACCTTAAGTGATCAAGCGGTCACAACAGTTAATTAAACTTTCGCGATCAAGCGGTCACAACAGTTAATTAAACTTCCGTTCAAACTATGGGCAAGCAGTTTATTTTGCAATTTTAAACCATCAAATATTAGATGATAAGCGTTGGATTGATCGGGGTGATGACTCGTGTGTCCTATGTGGTGGGGAGAGTGCGGAGACACATTCTCATCTCTTCTTTGATTGCCCATTCTCACAGGATTGCTTGAGGAGACTTGAGGTGGAGGTGGGATTTTTATGACCACGTGGTAGTTGACATAATGCGGTATTACGGACTTCTAGTCGATGGCGTGAGAAACATTTGATATCTTGCGCGTACCGTGGATTTCTCGCTGCTCTGATCTACTTTATTTGGCTCGAGAGGAACACGAGGATTCATGAGGCTCGTTCGGTATCGCCTACAGTGGTGGTCTCTCAGGCGATTTCTATCATACTGGAGAGGATCCGCTCGTTGCGACTTCCAGATTCTTATCAGACACGTGGACTGAAGAGGGTATGACATATAGCCTGGTGACTACATTTGTATTATTTAGTGCTATATATTTAGTTTGGTTAGTTGAAGAGCTAGTGTGTTAGCTCATTGATGCGATGAGGGTTTCTTCCCCTATGCCCTTAATTTTATCATATCCTTTTTATTTTCTATATGATTGACTTTTACTAAAAAAACAAATATCAGATGATAGGTAATAGTATACAAATTCACATGTAATTAACTTTTATTAGAACTAGAGACAAGAAAACATTAATAAAACATAAAAAAATTGTATTAAAATAATCAAATGATAGGTACAGTATATAAATTTTTTCACATGTAATTAATTTTTTCCATAAAATTTGTACACACTTCACATGTATACTTAGTAGTACTAGAACTATCTTACCAGATGTAATTAACTTTTTTCAATCAAAGCTATAGTATCAATATCAATGTAAGTAAGATAGAGTATAAGATTAGAGAAAATTATATAAATTTTTATAAATAATTATGTAATTTAAAGAGTAATTATAAAATGATGTGAAATTATATATATAGATTATTATATACAATTTAGGGTTTTTTTTTTAATTCTCAGTTCACTTCATTTCACGGATTTATTTCATTTATTTGATTATTTCAGTCATACTTATTAAGTTCAATCATTTAATTAATTAATGATTTGTTTTTATTATTATTATTTCAGACCTCTTAATTAAATTCATTTCTGACATTTAAGTGACAAGTGATAATGGATTAGGCCCCTCCCTAAAAGGTAGAAATAGACCAATAATCGGCGCTGAACATAAAATTTCAACATTTTTCACATTTTAGGACCAGGTCCATTCATTGACGACACAGAGAAGCAAGTTTCATCATTGTCATATAATTGAGTGTCTACTCGAGTGCGTAGATTTTCGGGGCCTCGATTATAATATTCACACAAAGACTTCTTGTAACGTTCAAGCTAGTATCTTCGATGTGAATAAACTCAAATAACTAGAGGTATTATAAGCAATGCCGATTCTCACGAAGAGAAAATATAGTTGAACACATGCAATCGAATATGGTACGTATATAACTCAAAGTATCAGTATTTCCCATAAAAAATGTGCACACATTATAAAATTTTATTTAGCTGAACTTTACTTTATTAATTTAAGAAGATATTATTAAATATATTTTTTCAATAAAATGTATTTTTAATTCTTGTGCTATAGCACTTAGATTTGTTCTTTTGAAGCCTAATGAGTTTGAATTAAATTGAACTGTTGAATTAAATTTTAAAATAATAATCAAATATTTCAATATATTTTGCAATATAAAAAATTATTTTTAATATAAATAATAAATAAATAAATAAAATAATTGAATTGAATTAAATTGAATTGAATTTGTCTAAATGAATAATGCTGACTATAAATAAATAAATTTCAACTGAAATTAAGTAAAATGAAAATAAATTCAAAAAACAAGTTCGTGGTTCTTAACCATAATGTATAACATTATAACCCATTAATCATTGGTTGCGAAATGACGAAATTGCCCCAAAATACAACAGCACATTCCAACGAGCGTTGTCTTCGTTTCTGTCTCGGTCACTCGGTGCCGTGTTATTTTTCTTCGCATAGTTTTCAAAGGCATCGGTGCTATCAGAACCCTTTCCCCCAAACAGATCCAAATCCAAAGCTTTCACCTCCGGGAAGCCCCCACCACAACTATCTATCACCTGCCTCCGAAGGTATGACATCAAATTACAGCTGTGTCTTGTTTATCCACAATGCCTATTTTTATATATTTATATATTTATTTCTGAAGAAAATTGGTTATTGAATTTTTATTTGGATTTAGGTTTTTTATTTTTTTTGTGGTGTTGATGTTGAATTCATTGGATCGGTTATCGTCAGATCTTCTTGGTTTCAATCGCAAATTTACGAATCGTATCTGTGTTGGGAGAAGATGATTTTGAATGACTAATGTTAAATGTGAATCCCGGTTGTATAAGTTTCGTATGATTCGATCGAAAAAATTTTGCAGTTAAATTCACTTTTGGGGCTTTTGAAGGTTGACTTTCTTCTCATGGAGGGGGTTGGAGGTGATGGCCCCACAGCAGCATCTGCATTGAACCAAAAGAGGCATCAAGCTTCCATACTTTTCCAGCACTATTTGGACAAATCCACTCCCCATGCTATCTACAGATGGATCGGGACTTTCCTCCTAGTGTGTCTTTATGCTCTCAGGACTTACTATCTTCAGGGATTCTACATCGTAACCTACGGTCTAGGAATCTACATTCTTAATCTGCTTATTGGTTTCTTGTCGCCTTTGGTTGACCCAGAAGTGGAGAAAACCGACCGCCCCCTGCTGCCGACAAGGGGTTCGGATGAATTCAAGCCCTTCATTCGTCGTCTGCCTGAGTTCAAATTCTGGTTTTTTTTTTATAATATTCTGAACTTTAATCTGATGCTTTCAAATGATCATATCCCAAGTTTTACTATATTAATCTGTTGTATATCTCCATTACAGATAATGTCATTGGCAATATGTATCCACTGCTTGATCGTTTATTGATTAGTTAGTGAAGCTTTTTTTTCCTAGAACTTATAGTCGATGTTATTAATTGCCTCGTTGTTTTTATGGTTACAGGTATGCCATCACTAAGGCTTTCTGTGTGGCATTTGTGATGACCTTCTTTTCCATGTTCGATGTCCCAGTATTTTGGCCTATACTGTTGTGTTACTGGCTTGTTCTTTTTACGCTTACTATGAGGCGCCAGATCATGCATATGATCAAGTACAAGTATATCCCATTTAATCTCGGGAAGCAGGTGTGCATATAAGAAGATTCTTTGTTACGTCCTTTTTCTTTAAATATAATATATCTTCTATGCTTAACTGATGTGTAGTTTTGAGATCAATTACCAAAACAACTGATGTCATATAAAAGTACGAATACCCCTTTCACACTAACGTGAGATAGTCGGTGGCTAGAGATGTATTTTCTCTCTAATTAAAATAAAACCATTTAGGCTTGTATTGCCAAGAAAAAAACTATCCTTTTGTCTTTACAGACATTTTCATCTACCAACTGAAATTTGGATTTTTGAAACTGTGTTGTGTGTATAATCAATTATTAAAGTCAAAATCATAGTTCTTGTCTCTTAAAACATAACCTAAGAAACAAAAATGTTATCACTATTTAAAAAAAATAGTCAAAAAACACATTTTGTAAATCACTTTTTAAATCAAACTCAAAACTTTATAAATGTCCATTTTCCTTGAAAATATTTATGAAACCTATTTCCAATGAATAATAATACCAATGATATTAATAAAAAATGTCTTCTGACGACTACAACAACACATTTTTGCTTTGCAAAATTACTTTCTGAATCAAAATTCTAACTTTATCACAGCAAGATTCTTTCAAAATCCTAACTTTATCGAACGCTGATTCACTTCAAGAGTCGTACCCAAGCTTAAAAGACTATTTCTATTCATACCAAAGATATCAATCTTAAGCATAGTATGTTCTTAAATACTCACCTAACCATGATGTGTTTTACTTTTGTTTTTTTTTTAATTAGTTAATGGGCTTTAAACCATAGAGTTAGGATATATGCATTAGAATGTATTGTGTTCTTAAGTTTGGGTAGGAAAAATCTTCATGAGTAAATTGACTCTTAAGCTTGATTAAGGAGATTTTTCATGAGGAAAATTGGCAGCTTGCCCTTGTGTCAGGTTTCGTGTCTTCGTTTTCTTCTGTTAGATAAATATATTTTTGTCTTTATTATCTGTAGACTGTAGTAACCTTTGATTCTATCAATAAACACCTAGGATCTTTCACCAGTAATAAGCCTTAAGAGTCGAGTCCACTATTTAAACTAAAAAGTTAATTTTTGACATTATCTGGATGGGGACAGATCAATACACGTTCTGTTTTTTATAATTTACATTTACTTGTTTGGACGGATGCGGGTTTCCCCTACCTCTGTCATTGACTTTAGGAGTAGTTTAGTAAATACAATTTTCTTAATGTTAATGTTATAGTGTTGCTTGATGCGATGGACTGATGGCTTTTGATTTGTAACAGAAATACAGAGGGAAAAAACCTGCTTCCAGTGCTAACAGTCCACGAGCTGACTGAACTTCTGCTGTGTTATATCTATAACTAAGAAAATACGAAGGCACCTGGAATTAGGAGTAATTTGAAGAATGGCAGGAAGGCCAAGATGGAAAGGAAAACGATAATGGAGAGTTGTTAGTCTATTTAGATCCATGAAATTCGCATTTATTTGAAATATCAACACACTCGTAATCACGCGACTGATAGAATATATAGTTACAGTTGAGTGCGGTTATTTGATCATGGCAGCAAACTGTGAATGAATGATGCAGGTAAAAAAGTACAGTATAATTTTGTTTTATATCCGGTTCTCTCGGGAGAGTTATTATTTGATTTGATCTGTTTATAGGGAATGTTCATTCTGTTTCATGTTTGAGTCTTGTGTCATGTAGTATGTCTGATCTTATTCGAATAATATTCATTGAAATGGTACGTTAGAAAAACGATCTACACAATCATGGAAGACAAAAACGAGTCTTGAAGAAGAAGAAATCGAGTAATCGACTGATAAATTTATGGCGACAAAATCAGCAATGGTGTCATGACTAAATATGGGGCATTGTGCTTGCAGAGATCGGTTATTATGTGATCAGGCCAGGGCCGTATTAGTTTTTCGAGTACATGCACTGAAGTTAGGCGAAGCCCAATTGCTCGTTCCTCTGCGACCTTGGAATGATCTACGAAAATCTCACCTTCTTCCGCGACTTGCAATCCACTTCACCCCATCAACGGGTACAACCGTTTATTTCATGGTTTGTGTTTGTTTGGAAGAGGCATTTCCTCCGGGCGGAAGGGGAATTGTGTCTGCAAACTACACATTGTAAATTTGTAATGTAGGCATATTTCATAGAGACAAGGTATATACAGTACATATAACATGGCTTTGATTATTGTTATACTAATATTTGTCTTTTTTCAGATATTTAATAATTGAAAATAATTTATCATGGTAATTGTAATTATTTTATATCGACAAATATAGGTATGAACAATATTTTTTTTTGATATTTCTTATTTTTTTTTTATTAAATATTGTGTTAGCGTGACAAAAACCGATATCACTAAAATTTTATAAAATTAGTACTAGATAGATAATCGTCATAAAAAAGTGTTGTTAAGTGACGATTAATCTAATTGTCATGAAAAAATTACAATTTAGTGACGAAATTGTATATTTGGTGACAAATTTTTATGCCAAATATGACGATTTATTTGTCACTATAGCGTCCTGCTATGTCGACGATAATATTAATCGTCATCAAATGACTACCTTTTGAGACAAATAAAAAACGTCACATTTATCTATTGTTACGCACATTCGGTGACATATATGCGACGAAAAATATTTGTCACCAAACACATGTAATGTTAGGAAATTTGACATTTTAATGACAAAAAAAATCGTCGATTTCACAATTTTTTTGTAGTTTTTGCATTTCTTTTTTCCAGTGTACACAAATCCTGCAGTAACCATACTTCAACACTTCATTTCAACTTCAGTCGGGATCACTGTACAGTTGTGTACTTTACTTGCTCATCCAAGTCTAGTCAACAGTTCCAGTTCCTGCAACTGCTATATTTATTTGTTTACAAAACCAAATACAAACAACACCAAATTAGTCCTTAAACATGTTAATATATTTTGATTTACAAAATATATGGTTCTGTTTTTAAGAAGTACTGTAATTTTTTTTTATAAAAAGAATTTTATAGAATTTTTTATTAAGTTTAAAATTCAAATCTTCAGATAAAAATATTTTAACTCATTTTTCATAACTAAAAAAAAGAAAAATTTCAAATCTATATCACATTTTTTAATTAATTTTCAAATCTACTCCATAAATTTATAGATGATAAATATGTGAATTAGATGCTATTTTCAAAATTTATTTATAGAGTATATTTTTAATAATTTAAAAATTATGTTTAAACTATTTAAAAAAAAAAGATTGCAAGTAGAATGCAACTTGGACGATAGCCGCTTAAACCCTACTAGTAAGTATTAACCCCCCTCATCGATCAGAAACCCTAACTTCAGCCACAGCCACCATCGATGGGGAAAGTGAAGGGAAAGCATCGTTTGGACAAATACTACCGCTTAGCCAAAGACCACGGCTACAGGTCGCGAGCCGCCTGGAAGCTGATCCAGCTCGACGCCAAATTCAAGTTCCTATCCTCGGCTCACTCCGTGCTCGATCTTTGCGCCGCCCCCGGAGGATGGATGCAGGTCGCCGCCAGCCGAGTTCCAGTCGGAAGCCTCGTCGTCGGAATCGATCTCGACCCAATCCGACCCATCCGGGGCGCGATTGCGGTGCAGGAGGACATAACCGTGCCCAAGTGCCGATCGACGGTGAAGAGAATCATGGCGGAGAACGGAGTCAGAGCGTTCGAACTGGTGCTGCACGATGGATCGCCCAACGTTGGTGGCGCGTGGGCGAAGGAGGCGACTAGCCAGAATTCGCTGGTTATCGACTCGATTAAGCTTGCGACTGAATTATTGGCTCCAAAAGGGAATTTTGTCACCAAGGTACGATTATTTGATGGGTATACATTGCATTATTTTTCTGCCATTTTAACTGATTGGTTTCTGGAATTTCATGAAATTCTGTTTGATGTTTGTTGAAGTTAAAGGTCTAAGTAGTATTAGGGTTTAACTCAATCTTTATTTTGAATAGGTGTTCAGGTCTCAAGATTACACAGCTGTTCTGTATTGTCTCAGACAGGTAATATTTCAATCATTCCCTAAAAAATTGGTTTGATAATGGAGACTCTCTCTGAGCAGTGATATGTTTCGTGCAGCTATTTGAGAAGGTTGAAGTGGAGAAACCACTAGCTAGTCGTTCTGCATCTGCTGAAATCTATGTTTTGGGCTTGAAGTACAAAGCACCAGCAAAGATTGATCCTCGCCTTCTTGATGTAAAGCATCTATTTCAGGGAGGAAAAGAAGCCCCAAAGGTAGTCTTTTTGCATCCCTTCCTAGTTTAGTATTTGTTCTCTCAAATTTGCTTCAGTTCGTTCTTAAGATGCTCATCTCTATGAAATCAACATTACCAGATTTTAGATGTGCTCAGAGCAACAAAGCAAAAGCGACACCGTGATGGGTACACTTTTTTCTTTAGTTTATAATCATGATATTAAAAAAAACATTTTTGCTATTCTTTATTCCAGTATTTTGATAGTCAAAATACATTACTCAGCTCAGAAATATTATCCCATGCCTGTTTTTTGTACTTATATTCTCAGTTTGTAAGTTTGTAAGGTGGTCCTCTTTGCAGGTATGAGGATGGAGATACAACATTGAGGAAGTTGTCAACTGCATATGAATTTATTCAGTCCGAATCCCCTCTTGAGGTCCTTGGTACCGTTAGCTCTATAACCTTCAAGGACTCTGAAAGTTTGCCTATTAGAGACCATGCTTTGACAACAGAAGAGGTGATTTGTTTTTCTTTGACAACAGCTCTATAATCTGTTGAATGGATAAATATTACTTGCCTGCACGTCACATTCAATGATTATTCTTTTAAAATGCAACAGGTGAAAGTTTCATGTGATGATCTGCGTGTTTTGGGAAAGCAAGACTTTAAAAATATTCTAAAGTAGGTTTTTTTCTAAATAAATAATTAGTTACCTGCAGAAATTGCATCAATGGTTTTTTACTTTCTGATAATAATTCAATTCCATCATTTTCCTTGTCTTTTTAGGTGGCGCATGGGTATTAGGAAGGCACTATCTCCCTCAGAGAAGGTTGCTCCTGCTACAAATACAGTTGAGCCTGAGAGCCAGGAAGATGAAGAACAGAGAGTTCTTAATGAAATGGAAGAGCTCACCAATGCCTTGGAGCGGAGGAAAAAACGTGCAAAGAAAATCGTGGCAAAAAGACAAGTCAAGGTTTGCCGATGAATGCAGATTCCATTCTTGCTTAATCATGTCTTAACTATCTCTTAAAAATCTCCACTTTAAATTTCAACTAATGTATTTGATAACTACATATGAATAAAAATATTGCAGCTGTTGAATCAATATGGTTTCCCTTATTTGTATCTTATGCTACAGGACAAAGCTCGGAAAGCGTTGGGCAAGCATATGGATGCAGTTGAGGATGGTTACGTTGATCTGGAGTTGTTCTCTTTAGCTGCCATCAAGGTACTTTCACAATATTTGAATATGTCACATTTTGTTTTCTATCAATCCTGAACATATCTTTTGTTAAATTTCTCTTGGACCTATAGTCTATTTGGTAATAGACTCGTTTTTTCTTCTGATATTTTATTCAGGAGAAGAAAGATCTTCTTGCCGTTGATAACAATGAATTTGACGATGATGCTGGTGATATGGGAGATAGTGAAAGTGAAGAAAGCCATGTAGATGAAGGATACATGTCTAGTGATTTAGACTCTGAGGAAGAACGGAAGCGGTAAATTATTCTTCACTCAAGTCTGTGAAAAATTAACACTATCTTTGTTTCTTCTGCGACTGATAGTATCCATCCTAATTCAGGTATGATGACCGAGTGGAAGAATTACTAGATGAAGCGTATGATCATTTTGTGACTAGAAAGGAAGGTAGTTCCAAGCAGAGAAAGCGATCAAGGCAAAAACACAAAGAGGAGGACCAACTTCAGGAGGTATTGACCATACATTATTTATCAATAATTACATAAACTACTACATTGAGCTTTCATTTAAATACAGAAGAACCGAATGACTACTAATAACCTTAGAAATGACTGATTAGTTTTAGTTCGAAATTCAGGATATTAGTATTAATCAGGTAAATGATTTTTCCTAAAGGAATGAATTTCTTTTGTTCAACTCTGAGGTTCATAATCTTACATTCATATTAGTGGTCTCTAGTAATTTTCCCTTATTATGTTTGTATTTTCTTTATTCCACAGGGTGATGGAGATAGTAAATTCCACTCCGACCAAGACTCGGATAATGATGGAGTTCACGAAGCAAACCCACTAGTTGTACCCCTTTTTGAAAATCTACCTAGCCAAGAAGAGGTCACTGCACAGTGGTATAGCCAGGATGTCTTCACAGATGCAGTAGATGACCACGAGGAACTGAACAAGGACGACAGCGAAGACGAAATGCAAATAGACCCACTCCCCCAAAAAAAATCAATCGATGGGAAGAACAAATCCAGAAGCTCCCTCGAAGAGCCCACCACTAAAAAGGACAAGGTTGATGACGATTTTGAAATAGTGCCTGCCCCTGCCACCGACTCGAGCGACTCATCATCTTCTGAATCTTCGGATGAAGACGACATTGACACAAAAGCTGAGATATTGGCCTACGCAAAAAAAATGCTGACGAAAAAGAAGAGAGATGAGATAATTGATGATGCTTATAACAAATACATGTTTTACGATGAGGGACTTCCCAAGTGGTTCTTGGACGAGGAAATGAGGCACCGTCAGCCGATCAAGCCCATCACGAAAGAGGAGGTTGCAGCGATGAAGGCCCAGTTCAAGGAGATTGACGCCCGTCCTGCCAAAAAGGTTGCGGAGGCCAAGGCCCGGAAGAAGAGGTCTGCTCATAGGAAGCTGGAGAAGGTGCGGAAGAAGGCAAATGTGATATCGGACCAGGCGGATATATCGGAGAGGTCAAAGAGGAAGATGATTGACCAGGCATATAGGAAGGCAGCACCTAAGAGGCCGGAGAAGGAATACGTGGTGGCGAAGAAAGGGGTTCAGGTTAGGACGGGGAAAGGAAAAGTGCTTGTCGATAGGAGGATGAAAAAGGATGCCAGGAAGCATGGGATGAGCAAAGACAAGAAAGGGAAGCAGCAGAAGGGGAAAGGAGGGAAGAAGAATTCAGGGAAGGGGAAAAAGGTACAAAAAGGGTAGTCTGAGTATTAATTAAAGCTCTTTTTGCGATTTTAGTTCGATCCTGCAGTTTTGGTTTGGTTTTGTTTTTCTTATAGTTCGTAATCGACATTCTTATTCTGATGATTTGAACAATTTCTGACTGAGTTTTGAAGTCCATGTATTCGAAAAATATTTACAGTGTTTCTTTGTTTCAAGTGTTAAATTTTGGCAACAACTTTGAAATACTTCTTTCTGCAAGGTGAACTAATATTCTTAATTCAATAATTGTTTGTATTTGTTTATTTATTTAGTATTGATGAAAAAGAAACTAATCTATTGTAGAGAATTTGATAGGGTCAATTAGGGGTGACTATTCTGGGTTCGGGTATTCGGGTTTGTACCGAAATATACCCAATAAATTTGAGTAAAGGGGCGAGTTATGGAATTTTGTTTTAAAAATATTGGAAAAATATTGGGTATTAGGGTTAGTTTTAAAAATATTGGGTATTAAGGTACCCAATTACTCGTTCGGGTATACCCGAAATACTCGATTAATTATTTAAATTAAAATAATAAATATTTTAATATATTGATTATAAATCTATAATATTATATATATAATAAATAATATTTTTTTATTGTTTTTTTATTGCAATTTTGAATTTTAATTGATATTTTTTGGGCAATTACTATAGTGATCTATATGTACAAAGTATGATATACATAGTATATTATTGAATAATTATTAATGAATATTATTTTGATGAATAATAAATATTTTTGTAAATGATGATTTATGGTTTATCTTATGATTATTTTAATTTTTGTAAATGAATGCTTATTTTTTGTACAAAGTATGATACACATAGTATATGATTGAATAATTATTAATGAATATTATTTTGATGAAAAATAAATATTTTTGTAAATGATGATTTATGTTTTATGTTATGATTATTTTATTTTTTGTGAATGAATACTTATTTTATATTTTAATTTGTATTTGTATTTAATAATGATTATTCATTTTCACAATGAATCATGTAATGAATTTTTATATTTATTTAAATTTTGTATAAAATGTATAGATTGTAATTTTTATTGTTGGTTGGTTAAAATTAAACTAATATTGAATTTGTATATTATTATTGAATTTTTGTTAATTAATAATTTAGGGTAATTTTGGGTACTGGATTACCGTAATCGATTACCCGGCCCGGATATTGGGTACTCGATTAAGTAAAGAGGGTCGAATTATGGGATTAAGGGAGAAGTAGTATAGGAAGAAGCCAAAATGCAATTAAAAAAACAATTTATAGGAATTAATTTATTTGCTTGGAATAATTATAAAGAAATAATTGTGAGATAATTATTCCAGTATCAAATGATTTCGGAATTATTTCGGCCCTTTATTGCAATTTTTGAATGTGGGCCTGACCCAATTGTCAAAGCCCAATCCAGTCAAAATTTTCAGGCCCAATCGAGAATATGTGAGCGGACCGAATTACCCTTTTCATGCTTCTATAAAGGACACACTTAAAAGATGTAAACCAAACCCTAGCTGCCACCTCTCCGACTGCGGTGGCCTTTGATCTGTATCAACATTTCACACAATGCACATAGTTGCACTTCGAAAATAAACGCACGCACAAACCCGGGCGGATGTGTGTGTGTAAGAGAAGGCGCGGTGATGAAGTAAAGAATATAATCTCGTTAATCTGATGATTACTGAGGATAAACATCTAATCCATTCTTAATTTCTGAGCGCTTTCTCTTTTTTTTTTTTTCGCAATTTTTATCTTTTTTTAATTTTTTTTATGTTAATATCATTATCTTTCTAATTAGTAGAAAATCTGTTTACTACATTTAATATTTTTTGTGTTTTATCCCTACATTTGATAAATTTATTTGAATTTATATTTAATTATAATTAAATAATTGTGAGATAATTAGTTAGTGTAAAGCCAAAAGGATGGAGAAGAATAGTATTAAGCCAAAAGGAGGGAGAAGAATATTTAAGGAAAATTAACTGTTGATTTATTTTACATTTCAACTAAATATTCTTCTTCATTAGCTTCACGCATTATTATAATCTTTTGGATGAAATTCACTTAGGCTAAACTCTTACATCTTCACGAGTTTTTGAATCCTGTTTCAAACCAAACAAATAATAATTAATTAATAAATAATGGTAAAATATTAGAACTATAATGTAGATTGTAAATGTACAAAGATAAAAAATTGCACTCCGTAAATTGGAAGATCGATCAATTGGTCAATTCAAAGCTGAATTTTTAAATAGGTAAAATTTGAACTAGAGAAACTTGGTACTTTTCTCAAGCACTCAATTCGACTATAAATGTATTTATCGAAATGTTTGTATTCGATATGTGACTCGATAAAGTCAATCCTGGACTCCATGACACCATTTGTCTTATTTACAGCCATGTTCTTAATTATGTGGCTCTTTTCATGAGAACATGCATCAAATCAAACTCATCATACTCGCACAAAAGAAAAAGAAAAAAAACAGATTAGTTAATACCTTATTGTTTGATCTTCAAAAGTGGAAGAAGGGTTGTTATAGTTAGGAATAGGAACATGGCCGGATTCAATCCGGCGGAGATCCTCGATGAGAATCTGGTAGTGCTTCTTCACTTCCTCCACCGATTTTCCACCACCGACTGCCCTGGCCACATTGGGCCACCGCTCTGGAGTGTCCCTGTCGAACCGGGCCAAAGCATTCTCGAACATTTTGTTCTCTTCGGCCGTCCATGAACCGCCCCATTTCACAGACCTCGAAGCCATATATATTGAGTGATCGACTGTGGAATGAATGTATCATGAGAGTGAGATGAGATGATGCTTATTTATAGCCCTATTTTTTAATTTTATTATTATTATTATTATTATTATTATTATTATTATTATTATATATATGTATATTAATTTTATTAGTGAGAATATATATTATTGTTAAGAGTTACTAGTAAATCATAATAATAAAATATAGGAGGATAGTTTTGAAAAATACATCGGAAATACTTAAATTGTCAAGCAAACATAATTCATCAATCTTTTAACTTAATACTCCGCTTACAAAGAAACTTTCAATTGTATTGAACTATGTGCACAAGAAATAAAGTCCTATTTTCATACATGGTTTATTTTCATCTTTTATTCATTATCTTATTTTTAAGGTTTACGCATTAGTATCAATTATTAATCAATTTTAATCAATCAATAAATAATATTAAAAAATTTGTTTTATTTTTCTTTCTCTCGTTTACATTATTTCTTTACATCACAAATTTAACATGGTATCAGAGCATATTAATTTACATTATTTCTTCACATCACAAATTTAACATGGTATCAGAGCATATTATTCTTAAACTTACGCAATCCAAAAAAAACGTGAGAAAGAGAGAGAGAGAGGGAGAGAGTATCGCTCGAGCCTTGAAGTAATTCCAAGCCCTCGCTGCTGCCCTTCTGCTACCGCCAGGAAGAAATACACCGCGTTCGACATCATATTCTGCTGCCTTTCGCCTAGCACTGTTGAAGATCCCCACAACGGAAGATTTTACGGAGGCGACGACCAAGTGGCACGCGGCGATAGAATCTGCGACGACCAAAACTGATAGATACCACGGAAGCGCGCGACGCTCTCGAAGATTATTTTGTTTCGTTATTATTATTATTATTATTATTTTGGGTTGGGTCGAGTTGATCGAAACCCAAAAGAAAAAAAAAACTTGCGGGACTTGGAAGGTTTTCGACAGTGACTTCGAAAGTCGTCGGTTGGTGGCTCAAGGAATTAATCGGTTGTTTTCATCCTCTTCTTAGTAAGATGGAATACAAATTTTGTATTCTCATCTTGAGGGAGGGTATTGAAGTATATTGGTAGAAATACAGCATGCATGGAAGGAGTCCTATGCGCACAAGGAATATAGTCATATTTTAATATGTTGTCTTATTTAGTTTATTTCCATCTTTTATTCATTACCTTATTTTGTTTAGGGTTTGCGCATGCTTATATAAATCATGCGTTGAGTACTCAATTATTAATCAATTTAAATCAATCAATAAACAATAAACAATAAACAATATCAAATGTTTTGTTTTATTTTCTTTCTCTCGTTTACATTATTTCTTCACATCACAAATTTAACAAATTGATTCACTCGATTTTGTTGACTCTCCTCAGCACAAGCTATATATGATCTAGCTGCGTTAACTCTTCATTCGAGACCTTAGAATTTTCGACGATTACTTCTTTCACCGTTGCTTCTGTTATATATCTCACATCGCTTATGGATAGGTCATTGAGCTTAAATAACTGTTAGACCTTATCACCTTAACAAAATATTTTAAAGTGTTATTGACCCAAAGTGTTATTGACTTAACTACAATATGTTATTAGAGTATAGTCTCGAAACGTGATGGGTGCTCCAGACGATGATATTTTTGATCTGCTTAAAGGTGAAACATATGTCTACGAGTAGAACCGGCAAAATCAATTATACGCGTAAAGGGGCGTATTAGATATCCTATTGGATTGTATCCTACTCCAACATATATCTCGTCGCTTGTGGAATTAAAGATCATTAAACTCAAATATAAGTTTAATTACATTATCACCTTAACAAGGTTTGTAAGGTGTTATTGGCTCAACTTCAATAGCTTCCTTGTTCAACTTGGTCATTTTTTACTTCTCTTTTATATTGCATACGTTATAACCAGGCTGACTCTAAGAGTCTAGAATCTACCCCGCTTACTACTCTTTTCACAGTGCCTTGTTTGAAAACATAAGGTCGTCCCGTTTTGTTTTCTCCTCTCATCACTACCAAAGTCCATCTTGTAGTCTTCAAAATTCCACATTTACTGGTGTGCCTAGAATTCGCAGATATTTTCAATCCATTCAATCTTGCACGAGGTGCTATTACAAATAAACATTGCACATTGCTCCTATATATGACTCGCAAGTCTTGAACAATTTTTGGTTTAAGCACATGTGAAACGAGCATCCTGAGTTTAATATTACTCTTCACTTGACTTCGAGCCCACACCTAGGGTCAGTAATAAATCTCCACCGCAATAGTCTTCTTCTAAACCAACATCTCCAAAATTCTTACGACTTTCGGTCTGGTTGTTGTCCTCTCGTTCAAGCTTTTTGCTCAAGTTATAACAATCTGACTTTATTTGTTTTTGTTTTTTTACAAACGTTACATACTTTATTCTTATATATGTCGCGATTTTAAAGCATTTTGTGAACCACTTCTTTTTTTACGATTCTTTTTTTGAATGTTAAGTCTTATCACTCAATATATTATCGAAAGTACAGATGAATCAATTATCGTCATGTTCTCCTCACAAAGAGCGATGACACAAATACTCTCACAAATATAAAGAAAGTTTTAAATTTAAATTTAAAATGAACTTTATTATGTAACTTATATTTTTGTTTTTTTAATTTTCACATCAAAAATTTTGAATTTTTTTTCGCCAAAAGATAAAAATTGCCTATAACATTTATCATCAACTGCTATCATAATTAAATAAGGATATTTATCATTATCGTTTAATATTCAAAATTTAGAATTCAAATTCAATTGTATCAAATGGGATGTGTAACTAATTTGTTTTTAACTTTTCAATTTAACTTATGAATTTATCTTGATGGAAAACAAATTACTGAAAAATGTTTATAATTTTATATTAAGGCTTAAGTTGTACTATGATTTATTTATTCTTGTGTGTCAGAAGCATCATTAACAAGATGATAGCATTGATTAATTATCAAGATGATAGCATTAATTATTAATTAGGATAAGCTTTTCCACGTTAACTTTTAAAGCATGTAGTATGCATTAACAAGATGCAATATTATAATTTACTTAATTACACTTTTAATTTGTTCACGAGTCACGAACACATGCTCTAAAGGATCAATCGATCACACTATTAGATCCAATTAATGGAACACGACTAAATTTATTTAAAATATTTTAAAACATAATTTCAAAGTTTCAAAACAAACTACTTCTTCCGTTTCATAATACTGTAATAAGACTTTATCATTTGTATTTTGTGAAAAATAGAATTTTATTGTTATGAAAAGGGAGTAAATTATACATCTCTTCTAACTTTATATATAATGATTTAGAACATGTTCTTTCGGACTTAATTTCAGTTCAGTTCAAATCGCTCAGTTCAGTTCAGTTCAAATCGCTTCAGTTCAGTTCAGTTTGTTTCAAAATAAATTAAAATAAAATAAACAAAAAATAATTTGAATCTATAATTTTAAATATAAAATCTAGTTACTGTCATAATATTATTAATATTTTAATTTTTTTTAATAATTTATACAAATTATTATTATGTTTTAAAAAAATCTATTCAGTTCAAATAGTTTAAGTTCAGTTCAGTTCAGATGCTTTGTCATAATATTATTAATTTTTTTAATTTTTTTAATAATTTATACAAATTATTATTATGTTTATAAAAAATCTATTCAGTTCAGTTCAAATAACTTAAGTTCAGTTCAGTTCAGTTTAAGTTCAGTTCGCCGGTTTCTGTTCAAAAGAATAGGTCCTTAATCTTATTTAAAGTCATTCATAAAAAGATATTTTCTTATTTAAACTAATTCATAAAAAAATTAATATTTTAATGAGTAGAAATACCTATGGTTTAAATGCATTCATAAAAAAAAATATATATTTTAATTCTTATAGAAATATTTATGGTTAATAAAAAAATTTGCAAAAATGAAGAGAGAATTCTTTAAAGCATATTCGAGTGATAAAATACGTAATGAAGTGGGTGCATATTCGAGTATTACCCTCATATCACACGAACATTCAGATGTAACATTATGCACTTTCAATCTCTTTTTTCACTTGATTAGTTAAATTGGTTTTAGTGGTCATATTTACATTTTTAAATGGGTTAAAGTAGTAACAACTTAGGGTATAATATAGAAAAAACCCATCATCGAATGAAATAAATTTTCATTGAAATATAATGATATTTGTTTTAAGGTAAAACATATATGTTTAGCTCTCTTACACAACTATCTGCTATTAGGACATATTTCTCAATTTACATTTCTATCGATCGAGAGTACTGAGTACAAGTGATGTCTCTCTTATAAAAAGAAATGAAGAGAGAGAGCGAGAGAGATGAAGTACAAAATGTTAGAATGTTGTCCTTCATCCCACGTGTGTTGTACCGAAACAAGCTATGTAGTGCGTCTTGTGTAGATGGATCGATTGGGCGATATTAAGTGTCGAGTTGAGAACTTGAAATTAATGGTCGACAATCAAGTCAAATGAGTCGCACGACCCTCGTGATCATGTATACTTGGAGTATACAAATTTTGGTTGAGAACTGGGGTGAAACGACGAAGAAAACTGTAAATGTATGTTTTGGCGTCGACTCGTTTGTGTGTTTGTTGCTTGTTGTGTATGCAGGTAAACAGCTGAGCGCATGGACATCCAGGCTGGAGCGCCAAGAGAATTTGCGCTCAAACCAGGAAGCCGAGCGCATGAGCGCGCATGAGCGCCCGAATGCATGAAGCGCGGAGCGCATGTGCGCACCAGAAGATGCGCTGAGCGCTTTTGCCCTCCGTGGAGTAGCCGAGCGCATGAATGCGCTCCTTTCCGAGTGACGAGCGCATGCGTTGCGCTGCGCTCTCATGCGCGACGTACACTGTGATGTCCATCCGGAATTCAGGCGTCCAAGATTCTAAAAGTGCTGTGTAAACATTTTATCCATGCAATGATGATGACGATGCGTTCAACTTCAACACTTAGAAGAATTTCAAGACCAAGTGAAGTTGAAGCGTTGAGGTGCATTGGAGCTAAGTAAAAGTGGAAGCGCCTAAGAATTCGTGCGCTCGAAGAATTCAAGAATCAAGAGTCGAAGATTCAAGATTCAAGATTCGAAGATTCCGGAAGTGTGACGTCAAGAATTTCCGTGTGACGTCAGCCCGGCGTTTACACGTGCGAGCTCCGGCGTTTACACGTGCTGGACGCCTATAAATACCCGTGACCCCGATTTGGAAAATCACTTCTCCCGATACACTTTATGAATTAGGTTTTTACTTAGTTTATTTTAGTTGGAGAATTTAGGTGTTGTGTTGTGCGCACCGTGTTTGAGTTTTCGTTGTAGTGCTGTTCGCTTGACGCAATATACTAGGGTTATGTGACTTAGCTCTAAGCGTTTAAGTGTTGGGATTCTAGAGTGTGGGAGTGCTGCGTCACTTGGACTGCCTCTAGTATTCGTTTGCCTACCGTTCTCTACTTGTAATAGTTTTCGTTTTATTTTCAATGAAATGAAATCAATTACATAAACACTTGTGTCAAACTCTCTTAGTTCTCTTTACTTCAAGTTTGCAACTGAGCTGTGTTGTCTGCAACTGCACTGAGCGTCTGAGTTGCATTACGCTGTGCGCCTGAGTTGCATTGCGCTGTGCGTCTGAGTTGCATTGCGACTGAGCAACTGAGCTGAGTCATCTGAGCGCCTGAGCGCATTGAGCTCAGTCGAATTGCGCTGAATTGCATTGCGCTGAGATTGACACGTCAAAGTATTTCATACTTCGCCAATTTCACGAAAAATTGGTATACTACGTCGAAGACGTAATTTCAAAAACGGAGAGAAAACAGTGAAAGGAAATTTTCTTATTTGTTTCCATATTTGGACTCTTATGTCTATTAGGAAACCTTATGGGACTTCTCCTATATAAAGGGACCCTAAGCCACGAAATTTACTACGACAATATCATATATTCAAGTGAGAGTAAATTCGTGAGAGGCTAGAAGAATCGAATAATCGAAGAATCTTCGCGGCTATCCATCTACGCGTGGGCTATCTACATAGTTATCTACATACAAGAATTACAAGGTACATAATTTTTTACTAACTCAATTAACTATTCTTACTACGCACAAGATCCATGATTAAAATTTTACGTGTTTGTGTATGATTTATTCTTCCACGTTTATTCATGTTTAAAATACGTAAATATGAGTTATGGACGGGATCTGTACAAAAGTAACAAAACCCAACACAAAACTAATGGAAAACAAAAAAAATACAAACTTTAGTTGACAAACAAAAAAGATTCCAATAACATAAATTGATTGGTGAAGCAAAACTGGCTATGTGCAGTTATCCCTTGCAACCTATTAGTACCTACCTACCTAGCGTGAGGCTTTCTTTTAACTAGATGTGTGGACAAATAAATGTACATAGACTTTGAGAACTTGCTCAACCAAATTGTATCAATTTTCTTACTAATTAATTTGTGCAATGAAATTCAATGGTTGTAATTATAATTATACTATGTAATTGAATTTGTTTCATTTACTTTAATGAGACATTTTGGAAACTTAAGTATTTTTTTTAACAAAATGA
The DNA here is from genome assembly GCA_954870475.1 of Euphrasia confusa. NCBI lineage: Eukaryota > Viridiplantae > Streptophyta > Magnoliopsida > Lamiales > Orobanchaceae > Euphrasia > Euphrasia confusa. The sequence goes on along the minus strand of OX940949.1, from coordinate 46,348,850 downwards.
ATTTGCAGTGAAAGAAATTAAGAGTGAATTTTGCGTTATAATATAAAAGAATAAGTGAATTTTTTTATTATAATAATTAATAAGTTACACAATATATTTTATTTAAATATCAGCAAAATATTACATTGCACAGACTTTGTTAAGGTATTAAAGTTGTCAAATTTACGTGAACTCAAAGTTCGATTTAGAATCGACGTGGATATCTTAACACATTTATTAAAGAAAGTTCGGTATAGAATCGACGTGGATATCGTAACACATTTATTAAAGAAATAACGGTATTTTTAGTGTATTTTTAGTGAAAAAAGTGTATCTAGTGTTATTTTTTAAATAATTAAAATTGACATTTTTACAAAACAATGTGATATGAAAAACTGAAATATTATAAAATTTTAGATTAATTAATTAATGACACGAATCTTTTCCGTGTGCAGAAGTGTGCTGATCAAACGTAGCTTCGGACACGGATTTGCTGTTTTATTATACACTTACGTATGCGTGTAACTGTGCGTAAGAAAAAGAGCCCAGAATTATTACTTTTTCCCCAGACAAAATAATGTCAACCCAAATAATTGAAATAAGATTATGTACAAAAAAATATAGATAGATTCTCACACAAACACAAATAAAAATACACATTTCTTTAACATCTTTGGGCCATTCACGATCACTGCGTTCGATTGTGTCATACTCCTTTGCCTTTCGTCTCTTAAAAATTTATCTGTTTTTTGTCATTGTTCTTTTAAAGTTTGGATACTAAATAGAAAGATTTTTATTTACAACTTTATCTTTTAATATCAATTTAATTATTTACATTAATAATATCATTTTCACCTAAATTATTCATTATTTACATAACAATGTCTAATTATACATTTACTTTATTTTATTTCACTACCATATTTGTTGTACTACTTTCACACTAATATTTATTATACTGATCATAGTATACTAGTATCATTTTGCCATTTTTTTAAAATATGTATGCATGTTATTTTTTTATGTGCAAACCGATCAATGTAGTAATTTTCAACATTACTATCTTCGACATTTTAGTAAATGTTAGTCATAAATTGTAACGTGATAATCTAAAGTCAGAATTCTTCGTAAATTGTTTCCGAAAATCATTTGGTTATAGCTGATTTTCTTCGGTGAACACTACTACGTACGTACGTAATATTAATGTTGTGGTCGAGATAGTAGTATGTATAGGTAGCTATAAGTTTAAAAGCATATATAATAGTGCCAATACAACTTTTAGAACAAATTTACAAAACACTTATTTATTTTGTCCCCTCCCATAAGAGTACATTTATTCTAGACAAAATCAATTGGAAAAGTCCTCTTTACCCTTACTTTTTCTTTCTCTCAATTAATAATACAAAAAAGATTTAAGAACATTTTAAATCCTCAAAATATCAAAACAAAAAAAAAGTGGAGCCCACAAAAATCAGATTTGAGGTTGGTGGAGGTGTTATTGCATGCATTCATGCATCCATCTCCCCCTACTCAAACCCTCAAACCCTAAACCCATTTCAAAAACCAAATCTTAATTCTCTCTCTCAAACAAATATCCTCTCTACAAAAATCGTCGTCTGAATATACGTGGGAAGGGCAGACGAGTTCGCCGGCCGAAAGGTACGTCGAAAAGCGACGATTTTGGTTTTTTTTTTCGATTTTCTGCAAAAAATCATAACTACACGGTGGCTACACGGTGGGTTTTCCCGACCGTGTAGTCACCGTGTAGTTATGAAGATTAACCGGTACGCACTACACGGTGCTCTCACTACACGGTGTTTCTCGGTCACCGTGTACCGGATAGTGTACCGGATAGTGTCTCGGTACACGGTGCTTCCCGGTCACCGTGTACCGGATAGTGTACCGGATAGTGTCTCGGTACACGGTGACACAAGCTACACGGTGAGACACCGTGTAGCCACCGTGTACAGAAGCCGTTTTTTCAATTTTTTTTAAAAAAATGTCTAATTATGGCTTTGTTTATGCTTTTGGATGGATATTTTGGGTTCCCCCACTGAATTCAACTGTGTTTTGTAATTGTAGATGTCGAATCAACGAATCACGATACGGTACGGTGGTCGTTGGGATCGAGCGGCCTATGTTGACGGAGTAGATATGTGCCTCTTCTTTCGGAGGGAAGAACTTACACTCGACGCCCTTACGAGCCGGATTCGTTTGGTTTTGCGCCCTCCGCCCAATGCCGAGTACATGTTGTACTATTTTACCCGAGGCTACGACGCGAGAAGCGTGCGAGCTCCTATGCTTTGCGACGAGGATGTCTCCCGCATGTTAGACGAGCAAGGGGATGAGTGCTTTGTGTTCGTCGTCCAAATAGAGGCACAACCAGCTGCGCCGGAGGTGAATATCGGAGAAGAAGCTCGGGATTCGGGCGTACCGTCAGAGGAAGAGAACGAGAACGAGGCGGTACATACTTCCGAGGACGAGGAAGAAGCCCGTCAGTCCGATCTCTTAGAATCTTTGACCACGGAGTGGACCGAATGGATTAGACAGCCGGGCGTGGTTAAAAAGCTAATGTCGCGCCGTAATATGTCCTCGAGTTCTTATGCGGGAGGCGCCGAGCAAGCCGAAGCTTCTCAGAATGCGCAGAATAATCCACAGCGCAATTGGATCATTCCACTGCCGGGGTTTGACCCCGCTGTTCCGTTGCAGTCTATCGAACACCAACCGATTTATGGTCAGATGGCAGTCGGAGCCACGTTCCGAAAGAAACTGGATCTGAAGGTGATGGTGGGGCTGTATCACATGGAGAATAACGTAGAGTGCAAAACTGATCGCTCGAACACTAATCGGGTAACGTTCGTTTGCAAGACGGGGCGTGAAAAATGCACGTTCAAATTGTGTTCCACGGGTTCCGATGACACCCTTTGGAGGATCACGAAGCTGAACTTGAATCATACGTGCCGAAACAATTTGGGGCGACTTGCGGATCGACAGGTGTCGAGCAGGGTTGCGACTACTTTCTTTGCACGTATGTTAGTCGGCAGTCGGGAACTGGTTCCGAAAGATATGGTTGAGGATTTGAGGAGATTTTACGGAGTTCACATCAGCTACAACTTCGCCCTGCGGACGAGGAACCTTGCGCTTGAAATAGCGTACGGCGACTATGAGGGATCGTATCAGAGGCTCCCGTCATATCTGTACATGCTGAGAGAACATAATCCCGGGACACAGTACGATATTCAGACGACCGACCAGGGCGTGTTTTGCCGCATGTTTGTTGCGCTCGGGCAGTGCATTCGTGCATTTGAGCAGGGCACTCTGAGGCCTGTGATAGTAGTCGACGCCACCCATTTGAAAGGGAAAAACACTGGTGTGATGTTTGTCGCCGTCACAAAAGACGGGAATGAGACTATTTTCCCGCTTGCGTTTGGTATCGGTCCGATAGAGAATGACGAGGAGTGGACGTGGTTTCTCCAGCACCTCAGAGTTTGCTACGATACAGACGACGATGATCTGCTCATTGTGTCCGACCAGCATAAGAGCATCGCGAATGCTATTCGGAGTGTCTATCCCCACGCTACCCGTGCGTTGTGCTATCACCACCTCTCGAAGAATCTAGCACGGTACGACCAGCAGCTGATCAAGGCTCTATGCAATGCTGCTTATTCTTATCGGGTGGATGATTTTGAAAAATACCTTTCGGATGTGGAGAAACTCAGTGACAGTGCTTATAGGCGCCTTACCGATATTGGGGTTGAGCACTGGGCGAGGTCAAAGTGTGCTGCACGACGATACGGTTTCATGACATCGAATGCGGCCGAAGTCTTCAACGCTGCTATCAAATGGCCACGGCGATTACCTGTCTGTGCGATGCTCGAGGCCATTCGTGCGATGATTGAGAGATGGTTTGACGAGAAACGAAGGAAAGATAACGAGAGACAGAATGGTGGACATGAGCTGACCGAACTGGCATTCCTCAAGTTGTCTGGTCAGGATGAGTTGAGCCGTTCTTTTACCGTTCGGGAGGTCAGTGCGAATGCCCGATACAGAGTTCAGGAGGAGGGCAGGTCTTATCTTGTGGATATCGCGAATCGCACTTGTGAATGTCGGGAGTTCGACTTAGACCTAATACCGTGTCGTCATGCTTGTGCCGCTATGAGGTATGATATCATTTTACCTTTAAATTTAATTTTAAACAGTTGATTCCACTAACTTGTTTGTTCTTATTATGTAGACGAGCCGGATTTTCACCGTACGATTTCGTGAGCCCTTATTTCAAGATGAGCAGCCATGTCGAGATGTACGCGACGCCTATTGTGCCGTTGCCACATTATGATGATTGGGTGATCCCGCCGGATTTAGCATCGTACGTAGTTCTTCCTCCGGTAGCGGGTAGACAGGCTGGACGTCCGAGGGTGACTCGTGTTCGTTCCGGAGTTGAGAGCTCTACACGACGTTTGAAGGTTTGTACAATTAATATCATTTCGTCGTGTGCAGGCTTGGACCTAATATCGTGTCGTCGTGTGCAGGTGTGTTCGAGATGTAAGGGCGTAGGTCACAACATGCGGAAGTGCACGGTTTTTATCCCACCCGAGGCTGTTGATTTAAATATCCCTGCAGAAGAGACGGGAACGCAAGAGTCGAGCCGAAGAAGACAGAAGAAGAAGTGCAGCATCTGCAAAAGCGAGGGACACACGAGAACAAAATGTCCAATGAACACGGAGTGACAGAGTTCGAGATTGGGTTTGGTTGTTTTATCGGTGTTTTTAAACTATTTGAGACTAATATTGTTTTATTATCGTCTATTCTCGTTGGATTTTGGACATTTGGTGAGTTTTAGGTTATTGTGTAGGTTATTGTGCTTGTTTTTTGAGATTGTTTATCTTGTGAGTGTGAAATATGTGAAAAAACAGGTTGGGAATTAGGCTTTGGGGGCAAGGGGGATTTATTTATCTGTTTTTTAGAAGGTACATATATTAATTTTGCTAATTACGTTCATGGAATACTACTAGCCCAACTGGTTAGCCGAAAATTAGAAATGAATGGAAAGCCAAAGGTCAGGAGCTCGAATCCTAAGAGCCCCATTTTAATTCTTTTTTTTACACGGTACCGGGTAAAACCGTGTACCGGTAAGAAATTTTTTACACGGTACCGGGTAGCACCGTGTACCGGTAAAAAAAAAAAATACTTATCTGTTTTTTAGAAGGTACATATATTAACTTTGCTAAATACGAACATGGAATACTACTAGCCCAACTGGTCAGCCAATATTTGAAAAAGAATGAAACCCCGGAGGTCAGGGGCTCGAATCCTGAGAGCCCCAATTTATTTTAATTTTTTACACGGTACCGGGTAAAACCGTGTACCGGTAAGAAACTAACCGTGTACCGGTAAGCAAAGCACCGTGTATCGAAAAAAAAAAACGCTTAATTTTGCCACCGTGTAGCATAGCCCACCGTGTAGCCCACCGTGTAGCCACCGTGTAGCTTAGAACTGAAGTAGCTTTTTTTGATTTTGAAGCATTTCTACAGCTTTTTTGTTGTTTTGTTAAGCATGAAACATTATTTTAAAGACTAGAAACATCCAATAAACAACATAACAAATCCAATTTAGGACTACAAATAGGAGATGCTTGGAATGTTGACCGTTTTTCGAACTTTCTACTAATATTGTGACAATCTTAACTACATAGGTAATACATTGTTCATGCGTAATCACTTAATTCGTCAAATTCAATAGTTGATCGTGTTTTTTGAATCATTTTGATTATTAAAATGATGTTTCATACTACAATAACAAGTGAACAATCGAAAAATGCCTTAAAATCAATTAAAATGAATTATTGACCTAAACTACACGGTGGGCACCGTGTAGGGCACCGTGTACCGGTAGCCACCGTGTAACCGAGTACTGCCCAGAAAATCCACCGAGCAGTTCTTGGCTACACGGTGATCTCGGGATGCTACACGGTGTCCACCGTGTAACCGGGTGTCACCGTGTAGCAGAGACAGACAGCCTGTTTTTCACATTTTTTCCACCCAAATCGATCAAAACAAACACCTATTTCACCAAAATCAATCAAAACACACATATTTCACCAAAACACACCTAAAATAGTTTAATTGTTTTACAAATTATATTAAATTAATAAGTTAATATATTATAAATAATTTTAAAAAAATTTGACGGGATTTATTTAGTTAATATCAAAGCTAAACCTGCAAATCAATCTCAATACACATAATAACCAGTCCAAACACATGCAAGAAAAAGTCTAAAATCATCCAAAAATACAAATCAATCGACTCGATGACTCAAACTGAAGATTTTCCGAGCGACATATCGACGATACTTCATCAAGTACGCGTCGTCGATCTCTCTACCCCGGTGAGTGAGGTACTTGTTGACGAGACGATCCAGGTACATGCACACGAACGGGCCGCAGTTGCTGTTGTCGATTTGCATAAACTGCTCCATCGGGACTTCGACCATCATAGAAGTCTTCTTGTGGGTCCGACGAATAAAGTTCATACCCTCCCAAAATCCGGCAGCTACCAAAAGACGAGGCAACAACTCCAACAACGGGGCTAGTACACGAGCCTTGGGAGTTACTTCCGGACAACGCCACCAACACGAGTCGTACAACTGTATAGTCCAGCTATCCAGGTTAATCCGTATTGTGATCCAATGTTCCCCGGTATTGCAGACCGTTATCACCTAAAAAAATAAAAAACAAAATTAAACGTTATTTACAATTAAATTAAAATATTAAATTGAATTAAAAAAAAAATGTACGGTTCTTTAAATTACCTCTCGTGCGTGTTCCCAACTCTCGTGCCTACTGTCTCCCGTGATGTATTTCACCATGAAGTCCGGCGGTGCCCAGGTCTCGTATTTTCTCTCCAAGTTCGTTCTCTTTGCATGTGCATTCGGGATCGAAATCCTATCGTACTGAGTCTTCATAGCGTTCTGTTAATTAAAAATAAATTTAAACGATTAGTATTAGGAAAATGATAAAAAAAACTTGTATTTGATAGGATGATTGGATCTTACGAAGAACTCGGTACACAAGAGTATAGTCTTCCTTGGAGTGACTTCATCTTTTAAACCCTCGCCGGACTTTATCTTGTCTTGCAGGTACGTAATGTACATGTCAATCTCCTGAAAAATATACATATCACAGTTAAGCACAATTTAATAAACATTATAAAGTTCAAAGTTTAACTACAAATTAATTAACTTACCATGCTTGTGTACCAATGATGTAGTGACTCAATCCGTTCGAAGTAGGGGTTGTCCAGAGTGACTCCGTTGAAAGGGATTTTGATACTCATTCCATGCCCGTCACGACGGAACATCGAATAGAGCCCCCTAACCTTCTTGCTGCCAGACCGTGCGAACTGCGAGACGTACGGGCTCCGGAGAGCTGCCGAGGGCCTCCTCACACGGGGTCCGAGACTACTACTCTCGGCGACATCCTCCTCCTCCTCATCAGCCCCAAGTTCTTTCTCCTCTTCCGACAATGCAATCTCCTTTTCGTGTTCATTCTCCTCCAAGGGAGTCGTCACCTTGAACAACTCGACCTGCGACTCAGGAGGAAAATAAGTCTCTTCATCAATGATCACCTGCGGTATATCAGCCCCCCTCGGTACAATAAAACCAGGATCATCCTCTGGCCTAGCATACTCTGGCCGATCATACTCTGACCGATAAACAGGAGTCGGACCGAAGATGCTGTCGGTGTGAATCGGTGGGAAGGGAGCGAAGAGACCCTGAAAATCACGCAGCCCCCTCGGTGGCGAAAAATGACCGCTATCTCCAACGGTCGAGAATATCTGGGTCGGTGTGCGATAGCTATCGCCAACGACCTGAGGCTGCTGCTCGTACTGAGGCTGCTGCTCGTACTGAGGCTGCTGTTCGACGTGGGTCGACTCGGCATGGAACGACTCGGCACGGGTCGGCTCGATAAGTGGCGACCTGCGATAACGATCAAAATCGTGTGCCCAGTCCCCACACGAAACCCTGACATCAACATCAACTAACTCCTCGGGATCCGAGTCCTGAAAGCGAGGAGGCGCGCTGATAGAATGCCGAGCAGCCGGAAAACCGCCCTGAGATGCATCAGAAGGGCAGGGGCGAGGCCGGGAGTATCGCCTGCGACCGAAGAAGCCCCGAATCTGCTCCATCAGACTGTCGTTGCCCTCCTTCTGTACCCTCCTCATCCGGGCAGTCAATCGGCCCATAAATCCCGTCTCAGACTCATCGTTGAGGATCTTGTGGAGCCGTCGATCAATGCGCCGATCAGTACTTTCGTCTGAAGCCTCAGGTGCCTCAGGTGCCTCAGCTACAGGAGAGGACTCTCGTCGGGCTCGGTGAGATCCACGCTGAGATGCACGCCGCTCGGCAGATGAATCGGGTGTGATGTCATCACGCGTGCGTCGGCTAGTCTGAGGGTCATCGCCCATCATCTTGGACACGCGTCCGGCCACGCGCTCAATCAAGTTCTTCTTCTTCTTCACCGGTACGGCAGCCGGTGCTCCTCTCGATGCTCCAATCCTATGAGGAGGAACGTACCTCACTTCGTCTGCTCCTCTGGTAAGGAACGAAGTGTAGTACTCAGTCTTCGCCTCCTTGCGTGTCGGCTCCAGAGTCGAGAGGACCACAAGCTGAAAACAAATGAAAATTAATTAATTAAGCATTAATGAAAAGAAAAAAATAATTTAAAACATTAATTTCACAAATTTTACCTGAGCGTCCTCGAAGAAATCAGTGAAATCGAGGTTGCATGCAACCGAAGTCCAGTTAAAAAACCGAGGCCTCAAAGTTCTTTCGCCTCGGGCTCCGCACAATCTGCCGAGGCTCGGTATAGCCTCGTACGACCATAGCTGAAAGGCCCAAACTGGGCCGTAAAAGTGGAATGCCCTCGAGGAAAGCTGACCGGGCATCGTCGCAGCTATGGAGATGTAGTGCGACATGATCTGCCAGGAGTAGGATCCCCAGGGAAACGAATCCCATCCGGCAACGTCCTCAACCAAAACCCAAGCCCAAGTGTCGATCCTGGCATCGTCTCGGCCCAACAAGAAATAATAGTAAATCAACAAGTTGGCCGCCTTCAGGTAGTCGGCAGGATCCTGACCCATACTCAGAGACGTGAACACCTTACGGAAATCTCTAATAACCGTCGGCTGTCTGAAGTGTCTATAGTAAATAGAGTCCTCAGAAATAGTGTGGGTGGTGGCCGAAGGATCAAAAGCGTGACTACCGAATCGAAGTCCGGTAATCAGGGCATACTCCTGTGCTCGAAAGCGAATAGTCCGACCCCCGACGAAAAACCAATGCTCGAACGGAGGTATCGTCGGACCCACGATCTCCCGAGCTAGCAGGTGCTGCATCGCCTTAATGGACCTTCCGGTTCTCTTGATCCAGAGCAAATATCCGAAACAACTCTCCCTGAATGTCTGGAAAGCTGCCTTTGTAGGGTCGACGTCCATCAGCGTTTTTGTAATTTCCCCTAGTAATTCGAGCCGATCGTACAAATTCATGTTCCTCGTCTGGTGTATGAACTCTGGCCTCCTCCAATTGAAGCCCTCCTGCAAAAATGAAGTTAAATAAATTAATATTACATTAAATTAAATAATAAAACTGAAAATTCAAAAAAAAAAAAAAAAAATTTGATTCTGCTACACGGTCACCGTGTACCGGTTATCCGGTACACGGTGACCGAGAAAATCCACCGTGAAGCGTGATTTTCTCGGTCACCGTGTAGAATGTTATCCGGTACACGGTGTTATCCGGTACACGGTGACCGAGAAAATCTCACCGTGAAGCGAGATTTTACCGGTCACGTTACCGGTACACGGTGACCAAGCTACACGGTGACCGAGAAAATTGCCACCGTGTAGCGCCACCGTGTAGCGCCACCGTGTAGCTTGGAACAGCGGCGAAAACCCAGATTTTTCAGAATTTTACAGAGCAATTCAACACTGAATTTCGATTCTAAATCAACTAAAACACAATATATAACTATAATACACTCAAATACTAACAATTAACGCATCAAATTGAACACATTATTGAAAAAAATCGAATTTTCGAAATTCAAAAAAGCTAGGTTTTGGCACTTACCGGAGGTTGAATTGGCCATTGTTGCTCGTCTTGTTGTTGGTCGTTGTCTGCCATTGCGATTCGCCCGAAGTTCGTCGGCCGATTTGTTCCTTGATTCTCCAAGAATCCGGTGGCGGTTTGGGTGAGCGGGGGGGACCGAAAAAGGGAGAGAGAAAATAGATGTGGGGACCGATTGTATTTTTGTTGTATTTGTTAATTAGGTTTAATTCTTTTTTGTTTTGTTTTGAAAAGGTAAGGGTAAAGAGGACAATTCCTTTTCAATTTGACTAAAATAAATGTGAAGTTATGTTTGGGGACAAAATAAATAGGGTTTTTATGGTTGTATTCAAAAATCGGGAGGACTCTATATAATATGGATATAGATTGAGGCCCATCTTATCTTTTATACAATTGCACCATCAATACCACATTCATCCAATTTGATCTATCCAGTTTAATTGAATCGGGCTGTACCCTGTACCTGTAAGTGACGTACGTGGTCCTAGTTTTCCTCTATATACGGAGGATATGATGTAACCTTTATCCGATATGGATGATCGATTTTGGTAGCAAATTGTCGCGTGTTGAGTAAGGACGTGAACGTGCTAATTTTGAGTAGGATTAATGATCGCAGTCTACTGATCAATGTATATTAGTAATTAGATTTAATATATCGATAATATATTATCTTACGGTCTTATAAGGTTTTGAATACATACATATATATAGGGAGAGATTATACTATATGTCTACGTCTATAATGGTTAGAAAATTTTCCCACTTTTACTTGTTCCTCCGGTGTTCTTGTATTTGGGAAATGGCAGTTGACCACTGCTCTCAATAAGTTGCATGATAGTGCCCTTGCCACATTGGACCAACATTCCGGCGTGTCCTTGTTGAACACGGCTAATTAATGCCATTTTCAAAGGCCTTGTTCTCTTGGGCACCCCATTTTCTGTTAATAATTTGTATCTGTTATTTTAGGTAAATAAAATAAATTATTTTACGTAAACAAATTAATTATATCAGTTCAAAAGATATAAATTAATAATTAATAAAACAGATTAATTATTTTCAGATAAAGAATTATATTAACGTTAAAAAGTTAGCGTTAGATTATGAAACGTTGCCTATAATAATAGTTGCAATAATTGTGAAACGTTGCGTATAATATTTGAAAATAATAATTGCGTAATCTGAAATAATAGTAACAAATTGCGCCCTTATGAACGGTTGTCTTATGTGTATAAATATAAGTTTGCGTAAAACACAAAAATACAGAGTGAAGCAACACACAGTACACAAAGAGTACGAAATAGACAAGCAAATAATAATATCTCTAATAAGTTTCTCAAAATGAATTTTCTGTCTTGTTATATCCTGTAAACAAATTTCTACATAATGGAAATATTGTTTTTCGGATAGTGATCAACACGCCTCAAGGCTTTTCAATTTCTGTCTCCTATACATATAAAAAATACACAACAATCGAAAAACAATATCTCTATAATGGAGACAGAAGAATTCATCAAGAGGTGCAATTCCAGAAATCAACAAGAAGGTGCAATTCAAGGAGAAGAATTCTATATGGCACAAACTATACAAGGTGACAAGTTAAAATAATGTTTCTCCTACTCTTTTTGATAAGTTATATATCGTATTATAAGATTATTGTTCCTAATAAATCCAAGTTAGGATCAAGGGACATTAAAAGTGTTTTGTTGGTTATGCTCAAAATTATAAAGCATAGAGATTGTTAGACTTACAATCTAATATAATAGTGAATCCATATCGTTAGCCTATATAGATGATAAAAGGCAAAAAAAATTAAATAATGGTAACACACATGCATTGAATAATCATGGTAAAAAGAAACACCGTGAAAAAGATCATGTGTAAATCCATGAAGAAACCAACGAGTAAGAAAAGAAAATGATGGTCCTGTTTTTATTTCAGTGTATTAAATAATTTTCTAGTAGAAGCTTCTAGAGAAAGGTTCAAATTATGAGCTTATACATAGATCATTGGAAAGTAATCGCAATGAATCTTGTTTAAGATGATAATAACTTTCAAATGTGCTAGAAAGTTATTGGATGCAAGTTTAGAGAAAAATATATCTCTTAATAGATATTTGCAATATAAGGAGAGACTATAAGTTGGTCGTCCAATAAATAAACTTGCATATTATATTGCAAAATAAAATCAGAGTTTATAGCTTTGCGTAAACAATAGAGTTGTGGCAACAACCGGTATCATATTTCTTTATACAATGTGAAAAGCATATATAATAAATATATTGGTTTAAAAGTCTCATATTTCTTTATACAATGTCAAAACATATATAATAAACATATTGGTTTAAACACTAATATGTAAGAAAATTAATTAGTGTGTAATTAAAAGTAAAGAGGATATAGATATCAAAATATATAATAAACATATTAATTTAATACACTAATATACTAATATGTAACAATTTAATTACAAAAAGTGTAATTACAATTATTTATATAAGATCTGCGCAGATCATCTCATTAAAGTAATTAGTGAGTAATTCAACAAAATTATTGGATTAAAAAAAAAATAAAAAAATAAAATAAGCACCTATGATGGGAACCCAACTTTGAATTAGTAACAACTAATGATAAAGTTCAATGGGTAATAACAAGTCATAGTAATGTGCTTGATAGCACTAGTGTATTTCAAAACAATACAATTATAACTAGTGCCTAGTGGTGACAATTGCCAGAAGAAGAGGATGAACATATCGTTCTTAATAAAGTCTTAAGTCTAAAGCAATTGGGCCAAATTAAAGACTTTACCTAAGTAAACATAAAAGTGGTGCGACTTCGATTAGAATTTGTGATATTCTATTAATGTTTATGAAAGTGACAGGATTAGCACATGACCATATATAATAGTGCTAGAGTTAGTTAAAATCTTTTGAGAAATATAATAATAAATATATTATGTGTGTTATACTTTCGGTTTAACATTTAAGAGATTAATGTATATACACTAATTGGAGGTCCAAATCCAAAGATACCTTCTTGTATTCATAATATATTTAAAATGGAGAATATACAAATTAGTGGGGGATTGTTAGTAATTTGTATCTGTTATTTTACGTAAATAAAATAAATTATTTTACGTAAACAAATTAATTATATCAGTTCAAAAGATATAAATTAATAATTAATAAAACAGATTAATTATTTTCAGATAAAGAATTATAAGAATTATATTAACGCTGAAAAGTTAGCGTTAGATTATGAAACGTTGCCTATAATAATAGTTGCAATAATTGTGAAACGTTGCGTATAATATTTGAAAATAATAATTTCGTAATCTGAAATAATAGTTGCTGAAACAAATTGCGCCCTTATGAACGGTTGTCTTCTGTGTATAAATATAAGTTTGCGTAAAACACAAAAATACAGAGCGAAGCAACACACAGTACACAAAGAGTACGAAATAGACAAGCAAATAATAATATCTCCAATAAGTTTTTCAAAATGAATTTTGTGCCTTGTTGTATCCTGTAAACAAATTTCTACATAGTAAAAATATTGTTTTTCGGATAGTGATCAACACGCCTCAAGGCTTTTCAATTTCTGTCTCCTATACATATAAAAAATACACAACATTTTCTGTTGGGTATTTGATATGCGGAATAAAAATATTAAAGAAGAAAAAAGAGTTTTTATTATTGGAGTCTTTAGTTTTTATTTGTTTTTATTGGATGATCAATAACCATGATCAAGAACACAATTTATAGGAGAGGAATGGATACAAAGAGACACTCCATTCCAAGTCCCAAGTTCTTAAGAAATGTAAAGAGTAAACAACTTACAAGAAATACTCTTTGACTTCTACAAGTTGGAATGATGTTCCAACTTATTATTGAAAATATGAATTATTATTTTCAACAATTCATGATTTTCAACAACTTCTTGAACTTCTCAAACTTCTCGATCGACACGGCTTTGGTAAGAAAATCAGCAGCTTGATCATTGGTGTTGACGAACTCCATTGAAATTTCTCATTCGTTGACGAGATCACGAATATAGTGATGACGAAGCTCGATATGCTTGGACCTTGCATGAAAGACCGGATTTTTAGTCATTGCAATTGTTGACATGTTGTCACAAAAGATGGTAGTAGCTCCAGCTTGTTTTTCTTACAAATCCGAGAGTATTCTCTTGAGCCAAACGGCTTCACAAGTGGCATCCGTCGCTGCGATATACTCGACTTCACTTGAAGATAAAGCAACCGTCTTTTGCTTTTTAGAAGTCCATGCAATCACCTTAGTACCAAGAGAAAAAAACATATCCCGAAGTACTTTTTCGATCGTTCAACGAACCTGCCCAATCACTATCCGTGAAACCAATCAAGGAATTATTTTCTTCTTTTTCATACTTCAAGCCTTGATTTTTAGTTCCATGAAGGTACCGTAGGATCCTCTTTGCGGCTGCATAATGAAGCTTGCTTGGATCACTCAAACCTCGAAACACAGCTAACGGAGTGCACTATGTCGGGTCTAGTATTTGTGAGGTAGATCAGCGAACCAACAAGGCTTCTATATATTTTTGAATCCATTTTTTCAGCAACATCATCTTGTAGCAACTTCTCATTTACCGCCAAAGGTGTTGCCACGGGCTTGCAATTTTCCATGTGAAATTTTTTAAGCAAGTCGACCACATATTTTTCTTGAGATATAAAAATCTCGCCTTCATTTTGTTTCACTTGAATCCCAAGAAAATATTTCATGAGACCCAAATCGGACATCTCAAATTCTTGCATCATATTTTTCTTGAATTCCTTCACCATTTTTTCGTTAGTACCAAGATAAATAAGATCGTCGACGTAGAGACAAATGATCAAAAAATCTTGAGTACCTTCTTCCTTTTTTACGTACAACGAGGGATCAATTGGACTCTTGTGAAAACCATTTCTGTTGAAATATCCATCAATTTTGCTACTCCAAGCACGAGGCGCTTGTTTTAATCCGTAGAGAGCTTTCTTCAAACGGTAAACTTTTTCCTCCTTTTCGGCAACTTCAAAGCCTTGAGGTTGATGAACGTAGACTTCCTCTTCAAGCTCTCCATTTAGGAATGCGGATTTTACATCAAGTTGATAGATATTCAGCCCCAATTGAGCTCCAATCGCAAGTACACATCGAATTGTTTCCATTCGAGCAACCGGCGCGAACGTCTCGTTGAAGTCTATCCCGGGCTGCTGTGAATAACCTTTTGCAACGAGTATCGCCTTGTGTTTTTGGACAGAACCATCTTCATTGAGTTTGGTTTTGAACACCCACTTCAAGCCGATCAAATCTTTCCCTTGTGGCAAGTCCACAAGCTCCCAAGTTTTATTTTTTTCAATTGTTTCAATTTCAGCTTCCATGGCGTTTCTCCAAACTTCTTCTTGTTTTGCTTCTTCATAATTCTGAGGTTCACATCCAAAGAAAGCAACATCAAAATGCTCATAGATATCTCTCAACGATCGGTATTTTAATGGAGGCGATTCGGAATCCGAACTCGACGAACTTGAGGGACTTCTTTGAGGTGTTCTTTGAGGACTTGTTCGAGCTGTTTCATCCTCATGTTGTTGCTGCCCATTTGGAGTATTAGGTGATTCCACAGAATCATTTGACACCAAATTATATGGTGAAGAATTTTCCTCCTTTTTCCATTTGGCTATTTCATCGAAAATCACGTCTCTTGAGACGATGAGTTTTTTATTTTCCGGATTATAAAGCCGATAACCCTTCGACTTATCACGGTAGCCAACATGAATTAATTTTTCTCCTTTTTTTTTTATCATATTTGTCTCGGTTTGGAGTTGAGACATGGGAGTAAGCAATGCTTCCAAAAACTCTCAAATGATCAACCGTTGGCTTCTTTCCATGCCAAGCTTCGTACGGTGTTTTATGAAGGATCGCTTTTGTCGGAGATCGGTTGAGAATGTAGATAGCCGTGTGTACAGCTTCAGCCCAAAAATGTTTTTCCAGGTTTTTCTATTGTAGCATGCTCCTCGCCATCTCGACGATGGTTCTATTTTTTCTTTCGGCGACACCGTTTTGTTGTGGACTTCTTCGAACAGTGACTTTCCTTTGGATACTATTTTTATTGCAATACTCCATGAATGGTTTGAAGAGAAACTCACCAACTCGATCCGTCCGCAACGACTTGATTTTTAATCCACTTTGATTTTCTACGAGAGCTTTAAATTGTAGAAAATTGGAGAAGGCTTCTGATTTTTCATTCAAAAAATATATCCACATCATTCTTGAAAAGTCGTCGACAAAAAGAATGAAGTATCTTTTGTTACCAGAGATGGAGTCCTCGTAGGACCGCAAATATCCGAATGGACCAGATCCAAAGGACATTTGGCTCTCCAAGAAGTTTTAGGAAAAGATAGCCTGTGCATTTTTCTAAAAATGCACCCTTCACAAACTTGCTCCTTTCTTTCGATGAATGGAAGACCAACAACCATATTTTTATTCTTCAAAAATTCCAGCCCCTTGTTGTTAAGATGACCATATCTCAGATGCCACAGATGGAATTTATCGATGTTTTCTCCTTTGAAGGCCACTTCGTTTTTCGACGGCATGACGAAGGGAAACACCTTGTTTGATGTCATTTGGATCGTCATCTCATGATTTTTATTTTTCTTATCAAAGATGCTGCACTTGTCATCATCAAAGGATAACTGATATCTCTTTTGCATGAGTTGACCAACGCTCAATAAATTTTGAGAGATGTTCGGGACGAAAAGAACATCGCTAATGAGCTTTTGGTTACCTCCTTTCTTGTTGACAACAATAACACCTTTTCCGTTTGCTTCGAGAATGCTTCCGTCTCCAAGTTTTCTTTTGGAAGTGTGACTAGTATCCATCCCCACAAAGATACTACGATCACCACACATGTGATTGCTACATGCGCTATCGATATACCACACGTTCTCAAATTCATTTTGCTCGTTCATGCAAGAAAAGAGTTGGTCTTCTTGTTGCTTGGAGAAGTTGGCTTCGTCTTTCTCGTTATTGCTCTTTTTCGGACACTTAGAATACGAGTGGTCCGCATCCTTGCAGCTCTTGCATTTAAAGAAACAAGCTTTCGTTTCATGGTTCGGTTTTTTGCATATACGACAACACGAAGACGAATTTTTAGATTCTTGTTGTTGTCCTCCTTTAATGAATTTTCCTTGTTTTTTTCCTTTGTTGTTGAAGCTGCATTTTCCACCTTGCCAACTTGATTTGTTCTTGCCCGAAATATGAAGTTTCGATTGAAACACTTGATCAACGGGCTGATTTGATGATCGATTCAACCTTTCCTCATGAACTTCAAGAGAGCTCATAAGTTCATTAAAAGTGTAGGTGGAAAGATTCTCGATTCTTCTATGGCTGCAACAACATGATCGAATTTCGCCGGAAGACTTCGTAGAATTTTTAGAACAATTTTACGTTCTTCGATAACGTCACCGAGGCTTCGAATTTGGTTGACGATTTCAGCAACTTTCGAAAGAAAAGATTGCATCCCATCTCCTTCTTTCATCGCCATGTTATCGAAATCTCTCCAAAGAGATTGTAACTTCAAGGAGGTGACTTTCTCATCTCCTTTGTAACTTTGTTGTAAGATTTCCCAAGCTTCTTTCGCCTTTTTCGCTCCGAAAATTCTCGGGAAGATGGTTTTACTCACGCCTTGTTAGAGATATCTCATGGCACTTGCATCTCTCATAACATTCTCCTTGTAGAGATTTTGTTGATCCGCACTCCATGTTGTACTCGTAGCTTATTTCGGTGGCTCGGCGTATGTATTTTCCACGATATCTCAAAGATCCAATGAGATATATAGAGTTTGCATTTGACTACTCCAATAGTCGTAGTGTTCTCTATCAAAGATGGGTACTTGGTTGGGGGTAAGTGCAAACATGGTGAATTTTTATTTTTAGTGTGCGAGATTAGCCAAGAAAACTTACTCGGCTCTGATACCAAATTTGTTGGGTATTTGATATGCGGAATAAAAATATTAAGGAAGAAAAAAGAGTTTTTATTATTGGAGTTTTTAGTTTTTATTTGTTTTTATTGGATGATCAATAACCATGATCAAAAACACAATTTATAGGAGAAAAATGGATACAAAGAGACACTCAATTCCAAGTCCCAAGTTCTTAAGAAATGTAAAGAGTAAACAACTTACAAGAAATACTCTTTGACTTCTACAAGTTGGAATGATTTTCAACTTATTATTGAAAATATGAATTATTATTTTCAACATTTTCTGCCCATATTTTCTATTTCAAACCAAGATTTTCTCTTGAGCCAAAGATGATGATGATAAATTAAATTGCAAATATTATTAATTGCAAGTCAAAGTGATGAATTGAGGTGAGATTAATTATAAGAAATGGAGCGATCGAGCTGAGCTTATTTATAGGGTGAGTGTTGGGACGTTTATACGAGCTTTGCAGAATCTACGTTTAATTTGGACCAACGCACGTTAATGATTTGTCTCCTTCAAAACCACAACTCAAACAGAACAAAATTAAAAACCGTGTACATGATAAAAAATCGATTTTCATACTACTTTAAAATGTTGTTTTGTGGTTCTTTCATAATTACCCCAAATCTAAGGGTAGTTTTCGCAATAAGCCGAACTTATTACTCTCTCCCTCCTATTAAAGTTACAATATTTTCTGTTTTGGGGTGTTCCATTGATACACCACAAAATAGGAAATAAATATTATTACTTTCTCATTATAAAATACAATTTATTCATATTTTATTCTCTACTTTCTAATTTAAAAATATATTAAATTCATGTTTTAATTGTCTAAAGGGCCTTTTCTCAAAGGCCCTTTGTTTATGATTTTAATACATTTTTATTATTCAAAAAACATAAAATTAATTTAGAAAATGTTTTATTATTATAAAATATTTTTTTATTATAAATCTTAATGTTATATGTGAACATACGTAAATGCCCTTTTCATTCTTTCTCATTTCAATCATTTTTCAACGTTTTCATCCCCAAATTCTCTCTCCCCCCCCCCCCCCCCCCCACCGCACGTAAAACCCTAATTTTCTGGAAAAACACATTGGATTGAATTCGAAGAAATTAGATTCAGAGACGTAGTCGGTGGTACATGTTGCTCAGGCGTGGGAGAAATCAGTGTTCAATGGCGGAATATTTTGATCCAAACGATAGCCATAGCCGAGGTAAACTCGCGTCGACTACTGAAATTTGAAATGAATTTGGTTTGATTGTGTAGTAATCCGCCTGTTCATAACATAAATCTCTCGAATTTCTACTTTCCCCCAATTTTTCAAAGAATTATGTTCAAATGAAGAACCCTAATCCCCAAATCAATTTGATCGATTTCTTCTATTTTTGTAGCAGCATGAATTAGAGTGTTTATCTTATATAATTCTTATGGTGTTGAACACTGAGACATAAATTTCTTGAATTTCCACTTTTCCCCAATTTTTCAAAGAATTAGGTTCAAATGCAGAACCCTAACCCTAATCCCCAAATCAGTTTGATCAGCATGAATTAGAGTGTTCATCAATATAATTCTTATGGTGCAGAACACTAAGCCCCAAATCAGTTTTCTGTGTTCATCCTCTGAGCTTTAAATATGAACAAATGTGATATTTTATCCATTTACAAATTAATTTGAAATGTTGTTTTTGCAATGCAGATTATTGATCAGTGATCAGACCATATGACATGAGATGGGCCATATGACATGAAATGGGATGAGATGTGAATATGGCAATGCATTACAGGACTGTGAAGAAGGAACGTAAGAAGAATTCTGGAAAAATAAAGTTTTTGGTTCTGCTTCATTCAAGTTGATAGATTATGCTTCATTTGGGTTGTAGACAATCTGAATAGTTGTGTTGTGCAGATGTTGTTTAATTCAAGTTCTGAAAACAATTGTGTAATTGTTAAAAAATCTGATATTATGGTTTTGTGGTTTTGTTTTGGTTTAGTGCAGTATATATGTTAAAGTTTAATTTGGTTTGGTTAAATCATTGAATTAGTGAATCGGGTTTGAGTTTGTACTATTATGTGTATTGTTTGTTTTAAATCACAATTGCATCAACAGGTACATAATCAAAGCTAGTTAATTGTACTACTAAAATTTGCATAAATTAAACCACCAAAAAAAAAGTTAAATACTTAGAAGGGACCTGCCCCAATTGTACTACTAAAATTTACAAAAATAATTACCTACATACTGCTAGAACAGGGCACTGCCCAAATTGTTTCAAAATTCACAAAAATATAGCACCGAAATGCTAAAAGGGGACACAGCCCAAATTGTACCATCATTCACAAAAGCAGAAGAAGGGGACACATCCCAAATTGTTCATAATTTAACAGAATTACTAAAAAACCAACATCCTTTTCAGAGAGGGGGTGCTTGCATGATGTGCAGTGTTGTCGAAGCAGGGTCATATGTAAAGCGCAAAGTCATTCCTCTATTGAAATTGTTTTTGATGCAGAAGGCTCTCCACTCCTGCTGGAGAAAAACATACTTGCTCTCCTTCCCCCCTTTCCTGAAAACACCGTGGCCGGCATTTTCTCCCCTCTTTCATTTGCCAGTTTCAACTCAGCCTTGTACTTGATCCCAGTTAGCGCAGCAAAGGCTGTTGGAATCCTCTGCAGTGAAGTTGGAAACAAAATAATTAATGGAAATTGTAGATGACACTAAAAAAAGTAAATGAAAGAGAAAGATAACACTTACCAAGCGATAATAATGATGCCTTTTCAATTTCAGATGAAAGTTATCACAGACCTCCAGTTCCCGGCGCCTCCGGCCTCCATCCACAACATACTTTATCTCAACCATTTCCCTATCAAAAATAGCTACCTGGAAGATGTGGGATAGGTAGTTCCATTCAAATACCAACAGTTGATGAGTCTGAATTTCATATTTCTCTCTAAATGCAGACCATCCTTTTCCTATAACCATACGACCCAGCTCATCTTCATACAACTCAGCCGGCATCATTAGACCAGATGGAGTCTTCAAAAACACTTGCCTTGGGATGTGGTGTGTGCATGCATTGACAAATACTCTGGGAATAATCTAGCAAACAAAACATACAAAACATACATGTAAGATGTAAATACAGATAACATACAAAACATACAAAACATACATGTAAGCTGTAAATACATTATACATGTAACATACAAAACATGTACTTACAATGTACTCCACGACTGTGTTAATGATTGTTGTGTGGAATCTGGGGCTGTATGGAGGTCCTTTCTTTTTTCTTCTTGTAGAAGTGGATGCTATAGCATCCACAGTACATGTAAAATAAAATAGTAGGGTTTGACATCAGGGTTCAAGCCAAATCAGTGGAGGCGGATTAAAATCAAATTAAATAGACAACATCACATGCACTTTGCGAAACGAGATTACCTTCACATCTTGTCGGCTCCTCTGTTTTTATAGATGGTTCCCCGAGCCAATGTGAGAAATCGCACGAAGGGCACCTTCCGTAGATTCTGCCTAGGGTTTTCGAAAATCCGGAAACTCCTACATGTGTGTCTTGTTCACATTTGCGACATTTATGGTCAAGACTCGAAGATTCGCCCAAATTCTTCATTATCTGCAAAAAAAAAGGGTATACCATAAAAAAAATTGATTTGTGGTAGTTCATTAATAAACAACCCCCAAATAGTTATTTCATTAAAAATTATGAAATAAAAAAAAAATTACCTCTGGAACGGAGAAGATGAACCTCTGGAACGAAGAAGATGAAAGGGGCGAGGGTGAAGTGAATGAATGATTGGGGTTAAGGGGGTATGGTGGGAGATTAAAGTAAAAAATATATATATATTCAAAATAATTAAATTAAACAGTGCATCATTACACGGGAAGAGGTGTGACCGACGGGGGGAGTTGAACGGTTGAACGTGTGTTACTAGAACTCGGATCAACAAAACTCAGCCGTTGATTACCTTGAATGGATGGTTGAGATGTAAAGTTGACATTGGATTAGATCAACAAACTCAACCGTTGATTACATTTTAACGGATGACTGTGATTAATTCTTGATTTATTCATTTTTTATTTATTGAAATTAATAGATGGCTGTGATTAAATCTTGTATTATTCAGTTTTGAACGGATGGCTACGATTAATCTTGAATTCCAGACACACATACCTAAGAATAATGGTAATATACCCAATGCAATTCTAAACCGTTTAGTATGAAGTCTCCGATACACAATATGCATGGTATATAAGCCAGTTTATATGAAATTACACATTGTGATATATAGATTTTCAATACACCTAAGACTAAATGTCATATACCTTCATATTAACTTTATATTATTAATGCTTATTTCATGAAATTAACTTTATATTAATAATTAAAATGTTATTTCATTAAATTAACTTTATACTAGTAATTAAAATGTTATTTCATGAAATTAACTTTATACTAGTAATTAAAATGTTATTTCATGAAATTAACTTTATACTAGTAATTAAAATGTTATTTCATGAAATTAACTTTGTATTAATAATTAAAATGTTATTTCATGAAATTAACTTTATATTAATAATTAAAATGTTATTTCATGAAATTAACTTTATATTAATAATTTTATATTTGTAATTAAAATGCTATTTAATGAAATTAACTTTATATTAGTAATGTTATTTCATCAAACTAAAAAAAAGCTATCAAAAGTGTTTTACATCCACCATAAAAAAGTTTAAAAAATAAAAATAAAAAATCATATTATACCATTATTTTGTCATCAAAGAATTCAAGCTCGCACATCTTTCAGAATTCCTTTCCAGAGGCTCTCCATCACTTTCAGCCTCTCGACTCTTTTCAAGAGGCTTTCCATCACTTTCAGCTGCTTCTTGGCTCATTTGTTTTGGAAGACTAGTCTTCTTCATTCTATCTCCAGGCCCCCTCGGTTCCCCGGCTGGTTTTTTCCTTTTCAATGACGGCCGTCCACTTTGAGCCTTAACTTTTGGTGGCAAAACATATGCATTAAGAACTTCATCAGGAAACTCACATTCATCTTCATTAGGCAGAGGTAAGATGAACTCATAATAGGTATTCTTCCATGTTGCAGCAATGTAATAATCACTGCACAGGCAGTAGAAATCCATCCCCACATGTTTTGCTGCAGCAACTGCATGAATACAGGGCAACTTATCCAAATCAAACCTCCTGCATGTGCACGTACGTGCCTCCAAATCAACAAGTCTGCAAGACTGCTCAACAGACACCTGAAACTTATTCGGGTTGCAAATCACCCTAACCACAGGGGACACCTCCAACATATGATTATATGTCTTCAATAGTTCTGCTTCAATTTTTGGAGTGACTTGTGTACCACATAAATGTGATGCATCATGTCTTTCAGCAAACCACCTTTGCAACATGTCTCTTATTTCAGTGAGCAAACCAACAATGGGAAACCTCCTTGCAGATTGGAGAACACCGTTCAGGGTCTATGCATTATTGGTTGTCATGATATTATATCTTGAGCCATCAAAGTGAGCTCTAGACCAATACCTAAAGGACTCTTCATCCAAATAATCTCTGATTCCTTTGTGCTTCAAACAAAGTGCATTGAATAATTTTCTGAACTCTGGTATAGTGTAAGCCCTTGCTGCTCGATTAAACAGGTCATCAACATCACATCTGGGGAAACGGGCCTTCAAATTTCTTTTCAGATGGTAATTACAGAATTCATGGCATGCATTCTTAAACACCTTCTGGAAACCATGTTTGATACTTTCAGCACGGTCAGAAAGTATGGCAAGATCAGTGGTATCACCAGTTATTAATTGTAGTTTCTCAAAGAACCAAGTCCAGGAATTATTATTCTCTGAGTCCACCACTGCCCAAGCAAGAGGATATATTTGTCGATTCCCATCCTGACAAGTTGCAACTAACAAAGTGCCTTTCAATCTACTTTTCAAGAAAGTCCCATCTACAGAAATGACTCGACGAAGGGAAGACTGGAACCCACGAATACTCTGGCCAAGTGCGATAAAACAATATTCAAATACAATATCATCAGATGTTTTAATGAATGTCATTGTCCCAGGATTGGCCAACTTCAACAAGTAAAGGAACTTTGGAAGTTTTCCAAAACTATCTTTAGAATTACCCCGAATCAGTCCACTAGCATACTGCTGAGACATGTATGCTTTTGTATAACTTATCTCATACCCGTATTCTTGGAGAAAGTCATTAATAATATCTCTTGGAGAATGAACACGTTTTGGGTCTTGGAATTTCTCAACAACAAGCCTTCCAATTAACTTATAAGAAGCATTTTTATGGTCAGTGTTATGAATAGTAAGAGAACAAGAATGGGGGAACTTATATTTCACAACTTTGAATAACTTTGATTCTCCCACAGCACATGCACTTAACTGCCACTTGCATTGTTGATCTATGCAACAAACTCTGTATACTGACTTGTTAGACTTTTTCACCTTGAATTCAAAATGGAATTTCACAGCAAGAGTTTCCAGCTTGTCTTTCAAATGACGCTTACTTTCAAAATAGTCTGTAGCATTGATGTCTTCAACCAAAGGAATTCTCAGAGCAGAAGGTTGCCTATCACATAGAAGGCTACCTGTTGTTTCACTTTCTATAAAGGAAATAGAGGCAACTACTCTTTCAGTTACTGTCAAAGAAATGGGGGCAACTACTCTTTCAACACCAACAATGGTATCAACATCTCCCTCATTGCAAACTCCTTCATCATCAACAACAATAGTATCAGAAACTCCATCATCAGCAACTTCCACAGCTTCAACTTCTACCACAGCTTCTACCACAGCTCCAACTTCTACCACAGCCACAGAACTGTGATCCACTCCCTCATTGCAAACTGCCAATCTAACATCCTCATTCTCTAATTGTGACAATCTATTACTTCCAATTTCAGTTACAACATGTTCCTTTAACTTCACAGTCACACAAAGAGGACTGCAATCACACCTTGTGATCAACCAGTCCACACTATCATCATAAAAAATTTCATACGGTAGATCCTTCGGGGAAATAGGATTAGGGCATCGCAAAACTACTTCATGTAAGTTTGTATCAATTTTCAGTTTCTCTATTAATTTCTCATACAATTCTGCATATGTGATATTCTTTGGAACACGGAATGGAAACGATTTTCCTTCATCTGCACCACATGCATTCTCCCATGACCACAAGCCATCTGTATCTTTTATGAAATCACCCAAATAATTCACTGACAACCAAACCGATTTCATACCTGAAATATGCAACGGCTGCGGAGATTGAAGCTGACCGGAATCGCGTCCAAACTGGAGAACTTAGATGATGGAGAAGATGCGGGCGGAATATGTGTCGGTGGAGATTGAAGCTGACCGGAATCGCGTCTCCAAGATGGAGAACACAGTCGATGGAGAAGATGCGGGCGGAAGATGCGCCTGTGGAGATTGAAGCTGACCGGAATCGCGTCCAAGCTGGATA
Organism: Euphrasia confusa; assembly: GCA_954870475.1. NCBI lineage: Eukaryota > Viridiplantae > Streptophyta > Magnoliopsida > Lamiales > Orobanchaceae > Euphrasia > Euphrasia confusa. The sequence goes on along the minus strand of OX940949.1, from coordinate 46,323,247 downwards.
TTGAAGAAATTGAACAACAACAGACCGGAATCGAGCCGGAATTGAGCTGAATGCAATTTGGGATTTGGGTTTTGCGGTAGAACCCTAATTTCAGAAATTGGGGATTTTGATTTTTGGTTGAAATGGTGAGATTCGGGTTTGGGTATGAAACGGGTACAAGTTAATGGGTTGGATCTATATTTTAATTATATAAAACAATTTTTGTATTTTTCAGAAAATAAGAAATGATTTAATTTATTTTTGAAATTATATAAAATGAATTAATATTAAAAAGGGCCATTTTGACAACACTGAATCTCGAAAAGACATTTTCACAAAAACCTCTCCTAAAAAAGCCCTTTACCCGGCGGAGCCTAAATTCATTACTTTTTGGTCAAAAGTTTAAAAAAACAAAAAATTTCTTTAATCTCCGCCAAAAAAATATTGCATCTTTAATGAACTAGAGGGAATATGTCATTTTGTTGTGATTTAGGAAGTGTTTGACTAAGCTTATAAAAACATATCTAAAAAAATAGTTATTGCCTGTGATTACAATTTATACCTAAGTACTCCGTCAGAGGATGGAGTATAAATTAAAAGAAAAAAAGTTACAAAACTACATATATTAATTAGTTAAATTGAAATTAAGTGGTAGTAAGTCTGATACAAGGGCGGATCCAGGAATAAAAAATGAGGGGGCTAAAACCTTAAAGGGCTAAAATTCAAAAAATAAGGAGGGCTAAAATTCAAAAAATAAGGAGGGCTAAAGGCTTGATCCTTTGACCTTTTGGGTATAAAGTGGAAGGCTAACCACTTGAACTACCAATAAATTTAAAAAAAAAATAGTAGAAGTAAATATATTAGGGGGGGCTAGAGCCCGGCCCGGCCCGGCCACCCCCTAGATCCGCCCTTGGTCTGATATATGGTTATGTTAAATTAATTTTTTTTTTCTCCAAGATGATCATTTAAGGTCAGCCAATAAGTATTTAATTAACAAGTGTTCTATAGGTCACGTGTTTTTTACAAATTAAACAACACATGAAAAGTGCATGCTAACTTTCTTTTCGAGCAATTTTGAAAAAAAATTAAAAAATTTGTAAAGAAAGTGTACCATTTATTTGGAACGGCAGTAGTATTACCAAAATACAGTATACAATAATGAATTACCTTGAGCAATGAGCATGCACCAATTTAAAATACAATTTCCAAATAATTAAAAATCAAAATAAAAAAATAAAAATTAAAAATGTAATGATGAAAGTTGTTGTCGTTGCTATTTTCTTGATGTGTGGTATCTGATCAGCAAAAAAATTATGGTGGTTGTGGTGTGCCAGCTGATTATGCTCAAGTGTTTCTCGGACTCCCTCTCAAGATTCATGAAGACAAGTAAATATCAGTATCATTTTAGTAATCATTTTTGTCTTCAAAATAGAAATAAAAAGTCAAAAATACGGAGTATTCTACAAAAATAATCAATAAACCACTGAGATTTCAACTTTATTAATATAATTTAATTAGATTCCGTAATTGATCAAGCGTGATACTGATACCACGATCACATTGTAATATTCCATCATCTTATTCCTAATTTGATTTTCTATTAGTATTTAAAGCAAAAAAAAAAAAAAAAAAAAACATTACGTACATTTACATTTGAAGTCCAACCGCATTCGTCGGCGGTGACCCGACCCGGCCGACGCCGCCGGCGAAAACGAACTCCTCTCCATCATTTAGGAAAATTAATCTACAGTAAAAATTCTATTTCTACTGTTCTGCATTTTCACTGATTTTCAATTCACTCCCCCATTTTTTTTTTACCCCACACACTCTCTCTCTCCTCCTGAACCAAACTGAGATTTTATTTTTTCAGTAAAAAGGAAACAGATTTCTTTCTTTTTCGGTTTTTATTTTTTCCTTGATTTCTCTTCCAACGAAAAGATTTTTTTCCAAGGAACAAAATCGTTCATTAATAAAGGTAAACAAGCTTTCTCAGAGTCAACCCATGATAAATATATATATGCTTCAGACGAATGTGAGTTTTCGTGAAGTTCGATGAAGCTGGAGCGAAAATGGCGGATCAGGAGAAAGCTCTTTTTAATCTGTTCAGCTATTTTGTTCTTCTTCTCGGTGTTCGGTTTGTCGACAGGGCAGCCCTCGATTCCCGGTCCAGAGAGATTCGCTCTGCTTCAGTTGAGATCTTCGTTGGGGTTGAGGGCCCGAGAGTGGCCCGTAAGATCCGACCCGTGCGAATCGTGGCCCGGAATCCAATGCGCGAACGACGGCCGGGTCACCGGCATCAACATCTCCGGGTTCAGGAGAACGCGGAGGGGTCGTCGAAACCCCCAATTCTCAGTCGATGCCCTCCGCAATTTGACCGTCTTGTCCTCGTTCAACGCCTCCAGCTTCGCCCTCCCCGGCCCGATTCCGGACTGGCTCGGGTCGCAGCTCCACGCACTCCAGGTGCTCGATCTTAGGTCTTGTTCGATTTCCGGCGCCATTCCGCCAACCCTAGGCAACCTCAGTAGCTTAGTCCAACTCTACTTGTCCCGGAACAATCTCACCGGCGTTATCCCTTCAGCCCTCTCTCGGTTGCTCCGTCTCAACGTGCTCGATCTCTCCGCCAACTTCTTGTCCGGCGACATCCCTCCTGAAATCGGGTCGATTCTTGGATTGCAATCATTGAATCTCGGGTTCAATTCGCTTTCGGGACGATTGCCGAGCGATTTATTCGCTCCTCTGTCCCAATTGCAGTTTGTTGATTTGAGTCGTAATGGCTTCACCGGAGAATTTCCGGATGTTCTGTGGTCAATGCCTTCCTTGCTATTCGTAGATGCGTCTGCGAATCACTTCTCCGGTTTACTTCCCAATGTTGATTCTAGAGTTAATAACAACGATACTAATGCTACTTCCTCTGTATTTAACATATCCCGTAATTCGTTTTATGGAAATATTACACCCGTCATTAGGGGGTTCGGATTTGTCGATATGTCTGGTAACTACTTTGAGGGCCCCATCCCGAATTACGCTCGTGGGCCGACATATCTCGGCAATAATTGCCTGAGAAATTCTACCGGCCAGAAGAATGTCACCGAATGCGTGTCGTTCTACGCTGGTAGGAATTTGGTTTTCGATAATTTCGGGGAGCCAAACGCTTCACAGCCCTCGAGCCCTACAAATAGGAGTAATCGTCGATTGGTTATTATACTTGCTTCTGTTTTCGGAGGCATCGGGCTAATTGCTCTTGTGACGCTTCTCGTTGTACTCGTGATCGCATGCGGACGCAGGAGAGGTGGGGACAATACGAACCAAAGTCGTGGGGACATCAACATGGGGCCCGTCCCTGAAAACGGGGGTGGTCCTCCGCCTCCAGGGGCTATTCTGGAATTTTCAAAGCTCGGGGAAACGTTCACGTACCAGCAGATTCTGCAAGTCACAGGTGAATTCAACGAGGAGAATCTACTAAAAAAGGGTCACTCGGGTGACCTGTTTCGTGCGACCCTCGAGGATGGAGTTCAAGTGGTTATAAAAAGATTCGATTTGAATTCGTCAATTAAGAAGGAATCGTACATGTCTGAGCTGAATGTTTTCAGCAAGGCTTCTTCGCATCCCAGATTAGTCCCTCTGTTGGGTCATTGCTTGGAAAATGAGGACGAGAAGTTTCTTGTCTACAAGCACATGCTGAATGGTGACCTGTCGAGCTCTCTATTCAGGAAGACGAATGGTTTGGAGGAGAGCTTGCAGTCGTTGGATTGGATTACGAGGCTCAAGATTGCGATCGGGGCTGCCGAGGGGCTTTCTTATTTTCATCACGAGTGTACTCCACCGCTTGTTCACAGGTTCTATTGAACTCACGCGTTTTTCCTTTAGTATTTTTTATGTCGGATTCTTAGTCTTTGTTGCGTGTTAGATCCTGCCGTTCGATTTTCTTACCATGTAGGGTACCTAGAAGGTAGCTTGTGAAATTTAAGAACCTAACTCCAATATGCGTGTTCCCGAATACATAATATACTTTTACTTGGGAACACTCATTTATGTAACCCTTGTTTGAGCTAATATATTAAATTAATTTTTAGGTTGGATTTTATCAAACTATATTACTCTCTGTCTCTCTCTGACTAAAAATAGTATTGAAATGCTTATTTAGTTACTCTACAGCTGAATTTACTGATCTGAGAATTCTTTCGATTTTTCTCACTGTTTTAAAACATAAAAAATGAAATGGAAAAGGAACTCGAACTAGCATTCGTCTCTTCTATTTATAGGCGTATATTTTTTGGCACTTTAATCTCTCAGCAAAATGGCTCCCTTATTTATTTATTTATTTATTTTGTGAAGGGATGTTCAAGCTAGCAGTATACTTCTTGACGATAAATTTGAAGTACGGTTAGGAAGTTTAAGTGAGGTTTGTGCTCAGGAAGGTGACACTCATCAAAACCGGATCACAAGGTTGCTTCGGTTTCAACAGTGAGTATTTACATTTTAATTGGGACTGTTATTTGTCTTCGTTTACTTTATTGTGGTTGTGACCTTGTTTATAATATTACCTATTTGCAGGTCATCGGACCTAGGTGCTTCAGGTATTTATAAATTCAACTTCTTTTTTGCTTTTGTCTCTGTTGTCTTCGTCAGTTGTCATTATTGAATCTAAACTATGGTAATTGAAGTGCATATGTGAGTCAATGCATATGCTTTTTACGAATTAATCTTTAAAGTTTAAAAGGGTCAAAACTTGATTGACTGTTTGCTACATGCTTACGGGCAAAACATCACTTTCTAACCCTTATCATGCAATAATTCATTGCTAACTTTCTCGTTGTCTAAGGTATTGGTTGGTAACAGAACCTTGTTTTCATAAATTTTTGTTATTTAAATATAAACTAGCTTCATCTTGTGTGAATCTTGATCTCGTCATCTGAAGATGAAATATTGTGTTTGATGCTGCTGGTTGTTCGTTATAAACAGTTTATATAGGATATTCAGAAAAAATGGGAACTTTATCCGACTCATAAAAACATTGAATTTACTTCATAATTCTGTTTGTCTGCACAAATGCTCTAATTTTCTTCATAAGATGCTTTAATAAAGGCGTAAATCATATCTGATAAATTATTAACACTTAATCATACAACAATTCCAGGCACAGCCAACGCTTCATGTGCCTACGACGTGTACTGCTTTGGAAAAGTCCTCCTCGAACTCGTGACGGGCAATCTGGGCATCAGTTCATCCGTGGACCCCACCACCACCAAGGAGTTGCTGGACTCAACCCTACCCCACATCAGCATACACGACAAGGAGCTCGTAACCAGTATCGTGGACCCCTCTCTGATCATCGACGAAGACCTCCTGGAGGAGGTGTGGGCCATGGCAGTCGTCGCCAGGTCATGCCTCAACCCTAAGCCCAACCGAAGGCCTCTCATGCGCTACATTCTCAAAGCTCTCGAGAATCCCTTAAAGGTCGTGAGAGACGAGCAGAACATGAGCTCCGATCGGTTCAGGACAACCTCATCCAGAGGGTCATGGAATGCCGCCCTGTTTGGAAGCTGGCGGCATAGCTCCTCCGATGTGGCGGCACAGCCGGCTGTTGGTACATCCGCAGTCGCTCGTATAGCTGAGGGTTCGAGTAGTGGGAAGAAGTCAGGGACAACAGGGTCTCAAATTGGGGAAGGTTATAATGGTAATTCGTCATCTTCGAGACGACAGACGAGGGAGATATTCCCGGACCCTTTAGACGATCATGTGGGTTAGTTAGACGGGGAGGTGATTTTTTTTTCTATTACTTTATTCTTTTTGTGATTAATAACGTGGATCGGGCTGCTGATTGTGTGGTTCTCTTGTAAATTCTTGTTAAGAGACCAGGTTTTGTGGCATCTCGAAAAACCGAGTTGTTTTTGCAGGACAGTGAGAAGCCAAAGTGTTTTTATTTTGTTTTTTTTTGTGATGGTTGGTTCTATATTTGTTGTTTGATGAATTGTAAATTTACTTTCATATTACTATGCCTTATTTTGGATGGGTAGAAAAAGAAAATTAATCTGTTATGTTCCCCTTATTTTGGATCAATATTGTATGTTCTTATCGGAGGTGTGTACTCTTTCAGAATTTGTTTAGGAGAGGCAATGTTAACAGTTAAAATTGATTCAAAATTATGAAACAATTACATATGTAGGTAAGGAGGGACAATTAAGTGGATAAAAGAGAGACATTTGGCTCTCGAAAATCGTTTGTCCTGATAACCGAAGAACTTGTCATAAATAATCAGAAAGAAGATGCATCATTGAAAAGAATCGGTGACTAATATGATGAAAATCGATAACAGTATGTGTACTCAGAACTACTAAATCTAATTGTTCACTTGTACGACGCCTTCTTAAATTTTGATTACTCATTTTGTTAGCCTAATATATTTCTAAAAAATCTCAAAACTTCATTTTTTTTTTCACAAAGAATAATCAGTAGCTTCTCAATTATTAACGTTTTTACAAGTGGAATTTGAAAAGTGGAAATGAGAATGAAAAGCCACACATCAACTTCACTTCAAAAAAGTATCCTTAGTTGAAATGCTTCCTTATTGTCTATCATAACATAAGACATCCCAAGGATCAAAACATCTCAGGAAAACAAAATCCAACTCTAGAAGTTTAAATAGTTGACATCTTTAGAGTAGCAAACATACGAGAAACAAATGTCAAACATCAGTCTTCGATTTAGAAGCATCTCTGGCAGCATTGGCATAGACCGGATGGATCTCGTGACCTTCCTTGGGCTCGACGTGGATCCATTTGCGTCCACTCAGCTTGTGGCGCTCAAACTTGACACACCCTTCCTTTAAGGCGTAAAGAGTGTGATCTTTCCCTATTCCGACATAGTTTCCCGGATGGAAACGCGTGCCCCTTTGACGAACAATGATGTTCCCAGGAATCACTCTCTGCAGCAATTTGGTGATGAATTAGATGTAAGAAAGAGTTTATTTATTTGAAGCGAAGAAAGAAAAAATCTAATGCTGCAATTTTTTTAATAAGTTTGGCTGATGGATCGATTAAAGAGGGTAAATCCTAACGAAATTGAGAAGTGAGAAATGCGGGAAAAAAACTTTCATCTTAATTTCTTTATACCATAAACACACACATTAATATTCGCCTATTTTCATTTCTCTCATCAATCACATGCTATCAATTTTTCAGAAAGACCAAAATCACTACTTCATACTGCATTTCTCTATGGATTTCTGTATTTACCAGCTCACATAACATACCTCCTCATTTTTTTAATAAGTTTGGCCGATGACTCAATTAAAAGGGGTAAATCCTAAGTAAATTGAGATGTGGGAAATGCAAGTTTCAAATCACTGTGTTGGTAAATCTAATACCGCGATTGGAAGTAAAAAAGAAAAAAACTTCCATCTTAATTTTACTTTATACCATGAACACACATTACTATTCGCCTATTTTAATTTCTCTCATCAATTACATGTTGTAAATTTTTCAGAAAGACCAAATCACTACTACATACTGTATTTCTCTATGGATTCAGTATTTACCAGCTCACGTACCTCCTAATTAACAATCATTTTCAACTATTACTCTAACTAATTTTATATTACATCACCTATCACAGTTACATTTTCATCTCACAACGGATCATCTGTACGTTTAGAAAACAATTTTTCCACACTAATCTCTCTAATAAAGTGTGAGAGTGAACGAATATAATTGAATCTAATCACACCCAAGCACGGGTTTTAGATTCTTGTTAAAAAAATATCTACAACAGGTTTTAATTACCGTTCCTTTTAGTTCTTGAAGTATATGAAGCTGTCTATGAAGGCTGAAATGCACAATTCAGACCAAAATCTATATACAAAAACAACGATCTCACCTCTCCACCGAATTTTTTAACCCCGAGATTCTTGGGCAACGAGTCACGCCCGTTTTTCGTGGATCCTGCTGTCTTCTTGGTAGCCCACCGCCTGAACACCAAGCTCAATCCCTCCCCGGATACATCTGCAAATGTTTCGAAATAGGTTCAATGTAAATCGAGAAATTAAATTCATCTGTAAACGGCAAGATTAAATTCTTACCAGCAGCAGAAGTGTAAACGGGTGTGATTGCAATTAGGTCCCTGATACTCAATCTTCTGTAAACAGATGCCACCGCATTCATCTTTTTTCTGCAAATTCGAATTTAACAAATAACCAAAACCCTAAATAATCATTTCACAAATTGAATCGCGTACAAAAATGAACAAGACGCAGCAGCTAATACGACAAACATACGGTTTCTAAAAAAACCCTAATTTACGTCAACGGAAACTATAAGGAATTACCAGAAACTACTGAAGCGAGTAAACACTGTGTGTACTCGCGCGAGTGATCGAGCGAGAAAACGAAGGCCGACTGAAATTAGTTGGCAATGCCCTTTCCAAAATACTTGTGCAAACCCGGTCGGTGTGTTGTATCAATTTTTATTTTTTAAAAAGAATTACCAACAGTTTAAATAATTTTATGCAAATAATTTTGTCATTTTTCTTAGGTCCTAACAAAAACTCGTTCTAATTTTTATAAGACAGAATTAGGTTTAAGCTTAAAAATAAAGCTTGAATTATAAATAGGGTCGAGCTTGAACTTTGCCGAGTTCGACCCTACATAAGTTCAATTTATTTTATAATAATTAAAGTATATTATAGAATAATCATATTATTTTTACAATTTATTTATATAAATAAATAAAGTAGTAATTATTTATATATGAATATAATTAAAAGTATTAAAAATATATTATATTATTTTAAATTTTGATAAATTAATTATTTTAATTTGATAAAATTGTATGAATAAGTTTGTATAAATTTTAAAATGTTAATTTATTTTATTTGTAATTTATTAATAGTTCACGTGATGATTAAATAAAAATTATTTTGAAATATAATTTATATTTTTTATTTAAATAATGTTCTAGTATTATTTATGCATTATTTTTTGGATTGATATATTTATTTTGACAAAAAATTATGTATTAAATTAGATCTTTGCCTGATATTAAACCCAAATTTTTATAAAGGCCTAATTTGAGCTTAAAATTTTCAAGCCCAACGGCCAAAACTCAAAGTACTTAAAATTACATATGACGATTAGGGTCAATCAAAGCCTGCCTCATATGGCTCTATTGATAGACCTAAGCATGAGTCGAAATGAGACGAGATGTACTTGATCCCGGTTAGGTTCCAAAAAACTTTGAATGACCATGGGAGCACACTGTTTATAAATTAATTTCGTGAGCTCGGGATTTCATATGAAATTGGGATGAGATCGTAAGTAAAATGGGACGTCGATTTATTTAACTAATTTTAGTAAAATAATATTATATACTTTTAAAAACATTTTTAATAAAAATAATTTTCAGTATGTGTTTTCTCTCGTTTTTCATTTCAAATGTTACTGGAAAAATATAACAATTATATTTTCATATTTAATATATTTTTCTCATCTGTATTATATTCTCTCTGTCCCGTAGAATTTGACACACTTTCCTTTTTGAGCCGTCACACCTCAAAAAAGGAAAACACAATTACACTTTAAACCTTGAAAACAATACAATATTACTAAAACATCATCACTTTACCCAACAAAAAATATTCTCTCACTAAAAAAAGGCCACAATATCTTTTGATTTTAATCAATAACAATATAATAATATTATTTCTTAATATCCGTGCTCATACTAGTGTGACAACTAGTACGAGAAGGAGGGAGAATCATTTTTTCCAATTTCCTAAATCAGAATGCCGGTTTTAGTGCATTTTCTAAATTGAGATGCATCTCAAAAATAAAAAACAACATTTATTTTATTCATTTTCTCATATCTCATGTATTCGAATCGTAATCACAATTACGAATCTTGGATTCAATCATATTGAACTCTCATTTACGCAATTAATTAACTAATTAATTATTTCTTATCGCATTCAAGAATATGTGTGCACGAGTGTGTGATTGGTGACCCTGTTAGAGATCAAAGGGATAAACACACGAAATACTATTTTATTAATAGAAGAAATATAAAGAGAAGAAATAAACGTAACAACGAAAGCACTCTTCCGTCCAAAAGTGCGAAGACTCCTAATTCCAATGATCCCAAAATATAACCCTAACTTAAAACTAAACACGTACTTATAAGAAAAGTCCACAAAACCCTAGTACTAAAAATCCATAAATATAATATTGCTGCTACGTACTAAAACAACTAATAATAATAATAATAATAATAATAATAATAATAATAATAATATTAATACTAATTTTCGCATCACATCAACTCCCTTCCTCTTAAATTTGCCTTGTCCTCAAGGCAGAAATCTGGATGTGGAACCATGAATGTCGTTCCCATGCTCCGGTGGAAGAAATCCCATATGTTCCGTTTCTAAGCTCTCTTCCCCCTCTCCTAGAACCATGATCCTTAGAGACTTGCTCGAACACTCATGAGTTGGAGAGAATGGCTCCTTGCACTTAAAACATAATCCTTTAGCATGAAGATCTAAGAATTCATTATGAGACAATTGTTTAGAGCCGCGTTGGCGAGTCGAGTCTGAAGAACCCAGTGAGTCGGAATGGGAATTCCCGTAGGGTTGCCCCGCAATCAGTTTTACAGCCCCTTGAGCGCGCGAGTTGTGGGAATAGCCCCAAGTTCGGGATAGACTCGGCATCCCGTTTGATCGACTTTCCCCCGACACATCACCCTTGTTCGAGACCTGTGACCCATTAATTGCGGCAATTTCATCCTCGATTTCTCTCGCTAAATGCATCGTAGCACAAATATCTTTCGCGTCCAACGAACGTTTTCGAATGCGAATGTCCTCTCGTAGAACATTAAGAAACAAGCCTAATGAATGCGAGTCGGGCAACTCTTTCACCGCAGCCATTCGTGCAATAAACTCCTCCACATATTCAGCCATAGTGGAGGTTTGGCGACAGGCCGCCAAGGCTTCGAATGGGTTCGTACGTGGGTTATCTCCGTAGCGGCGCAAGAGTTCGACCGTGAACTTTCGCCAACTTAAACATGGGGATCTTCCCAACAACCATTGCAGCCACTGTAATGTTGTTCCCTCCTATACATGCCCAGAACCGGCCCGGGAACCGGGAACCGGACCGGGAACCGGCGGTTTAGGACCGGCTCAGCCGGGTCCAGAACCGAGACCTGTGCAACCGGTCCAAAATCGGACCGAGAACCGGGTTTTACCGGTCCGGTCACGATCCGGATGAAGGGGGACCGACGGCTCCCGGTTCACCCGCCGGTTCTGTGTAAAAAAAAAAAAATATAAGTGGGCTGGGATCTTTATTCTTGATGGGCTTGGGGGCTAAGTGGGCTGGGCTGTTGGGGACTTGGGGACTTGGGCTGTTGGGGGTTAAGTGAGATGGGATCTTTATTTTAATTATTTTAGTATTAATTAATCGTCAAATGACTTGTTTTTATATTTTATATTTCAAACAAAGTTATATTTTATATTTAATGACTTGTTTTTTTATTATTAATCTCTTTGTAAATATCAAATATCAGTTCCGCATTAAATATCAGTTTTGCATCTCACTAAAATATCAGTTCCGCATTAATATACATAATTAAAATATATTAAAAAAAATATTTACTAAATATTTGACGATTTATAATTTGTATTTTATATTTAGGGAAAAATGGCAATAAGGCCATTTTTCAGCATTTTTTCGGCAATAAGGCTTTCGAGAAATTACGCGTGTCAATTAAGCCGCCTAAAATGTGTAAATACCTAATTACCCTCCTCCCTCTTTTCTCCCCGTTCGCGTGGTGTACGCAAACAGAAACATGAATCCCTAATCTCTGTGCTCATCTCTCCGGCCGATTTCAGCACGCCGCCGCCGCGGGGCCCGACGACGACGACCTCAACATCACCCACGAGCTCCTCCTCTTCCGTAAGCTCCAGCTCCGAACGGAGTCACCTTCCTCGTCGATCCGAACGGAGCTCGCGATCGATCTCCTCTCCCGCCTCACCGAATCGGGCGGCGACGCCGCACCGGATCTCCAACGTCAAACCACCACCACCATGGCGCCGCCGTCGAAGCCTCCCCGAGTTCAAGCCGCCGCTGGTTGTCGGCCTTCTCGAACACCTCCTCCTCACCTCGCCGGCAGATGACGCCGTTCGACGGCGGACTGGAGCTTCTTGAGGAGGTCCGTGTTCCAGTGGCGATGTGAAAAGGTGTTGAGAGAGTGTTCGACGAAATGCCTGCAAAGAACTTGACTTCCCATAACTTGATGCTCGCTGTGTGCTAAACTTTGGGAGTTTGAGTTGGCGAAGAAGGTGTTTGAGGAAATGCCGATGAGAGACGAGGTATCTTGGAGCACGATGATTGCGGGGTTCGCACAACACGAGTCTTTTGACGAGGCGTTTGGGTGTTTCAGGGAGTTTCATAGGGTCGGGACGAGGCCGAATGAGGTGAGCTTGACGGGCGCTTTATTCGCGTGCGCACATTCTCGTCTTCGCCAACGCTCTTGCTTCGTGAATTTGGTGAGGTTAGTTGGTTAGTTGGTTGATGCTCGCTGTGTGCTTGATTTTTGATAGATCGAACCGTATTAGTATTATTTGTTGTTTACTGCTTGTTCGTAGGGAAGTGAAGATATTTAGGGGTTTATCGGGGCACAAGAACTTGATTTGGTTTTACGATGCGTTTGAAGATGCACATAATGTGTATGTAGTTATGGAGTAAGTGTTTCTTCTTCACATCCATAGGATTCTGTAGCTTTGATTTTGAAAGTATTAATAAAATAACGGTGCTTTGAGAATATTCCTCTTAGGTAAATGTATTACAAAATTTATAGTTAAGTGACTAAGCTTAATGAATAACTTTACTTGCAGAATGAGTATTTTTTTCAAGTACAAGGATGATGCATCTGTTGTCAGGAATTATGTTTAAAGCAACAACATTAGTTGTATATACTCTTTGTATTGGTTTGTGCCTGTTTTTAGGAGCCAGTGGTAAGAGTCGATCCAACAGAAAAGAAAATGAAGATGCAGATTTTTTCCTATTTAGAATAGATGTGTATCACAATTTAAGAATACTATTGATAGTTATGTGTATCATTTTATTAAAAATAAATCATCGATATGCATACATTGATGGCTCTTATTTTGTATGAAATGAATTGGTTCAGTGCTTAATTGGTTCAGTCAGTGTCCTACACCATGCGTCCAGTCAGTGTTTAATGGCCTGATTTAGAGTGCATTGAACTGGACTAATTGTACTTACACACTGTGTCCAGTGTTTTAATGTTTTACTCAGTGTTTACATGTGCTATGCAGTGCTATTGATGGTTGATCAGTGTTTATCATCAACAGTCAGTGTTTTTATGTGCTACTCAGTGTCTTTAATGTCCTGTTCAGTGCTCCTTGAATTCATTTTTCTTAACTCTGTTCTTATGTTTTTTTTCTTTTTTTCTCGCAGACCTCCATTGTCTTGGGAAGTCATGACCACGAGAAATTGTACAAAAAGATCACAGAAATGACCATCCTGACCATGAAAGACAAGTAGTGCGTGTCTTGGCTGTGCGTTGTTTTGTTTAGTTCTGGTTGAAAAAAAAAACGAGAAGTATTTTTCTGTAAATGTATGAACATGATTATGATTGTGTTTGGATTGAGTTTATGTAAAAAAAAAGTGTTTTTGGTTCATATTTCTGTGTAATTGGTTGAATTCAACTTTTGTTCTGTCTACTCAGTGCTTATTCTGTCTACTCAGTGTTGGCAGAGTTTTTATTCTGTGTATTCAGTGTTATCAGTGTTAATCTTGTCTACTCAGTGTCAGCAGTTAAAACTTATTGAATTGCTGTTGGAGTTGTGTACTTAATGTCTAGATTTAAGTAACGGAAACTCACGATCCATTGCCACTAATCTATTTAATTAAATAAACAATTATTTGCGTTTAATTATTTATAACTAAATATATGCAAAGTATAGTCCTGGATTCTATACGTTGTAGTTAGTATGGTGTGTCGGGCCCACACAGAAGATCATACTATCGGTTACTCGTATTTAATCGAACAGTTGCTCACGACCTAGATGGACACGGACCAATCCATCGGTATAGTCGTTGTGTGTGAGAGAGAAAATAATCTGTCTTGATTATTTTATCACACTTGTACACTTGGTGTATTGAGCGGATCTGCTTGAGATTTATCGATTAGGATTGCCGACGATAATCGATTTAAGTCTCAGTGTATTTTATTCTTAATCCCCGATATTATTGCGGGTGTGTATATTTAATATAAGTGACTTTGATTTTCCAAAGGAATTAACCGATTTAATTATTGGGTTAATTACCGGTTAAGTTGGGTCACTATATTTTATATATGGCATGCCGTGAATACTTGACGGGAAAGTGTATCCCGTAAGGGTTGATAATATCCCCGAGATGAGTTCATAAGGAATTATTATGTAAACCTTGCAAGTGGATTTGTTCCGCATAATAATTAAGGTTGAATGGTACTATTCTCGGATACAAGAGATGAATAAATTAATTAGCAATAAATTAATTTTATTCATGGATATTTATATCTTAAATACACGGAATAAATAATACTACCGGAGAAATATTATTTGATATAATATGGTTTAATATTGGGAGTGCAATTAATTTATATAGTGGAAAATAAATAAATTAATATTAATGGGATTAATAGATTTGGGCTTGGGCTCAATTTAATCATTAATATTGGAAGCCCAATATTCCACCTCCTTAAGATCCCCTACGTAGCCTATAAAAGCACTACATGGTCTTCTCTATTCTCATAACTTGAAGATCACAATTCTAGAGAGAGAAAGTAGAGAGGAGGATCCATGGAGTTCGGTAGATTGTCGCCCACACGACGTCCGGGCTAGTGCAAGGAATACGCGGGAAGATCTCAAGGTCGTCAAATTGAGTTCTTCGTTTTTCCGAACAACGAGAACGAGGTAAATCGTAAAACCCTCTTTATGATTTTATCGTTAATTATCGTAAAAATATCGTGAACCAAGATCCAAGGGACGAACCCCGGAACGAGGGTCGACCGGCGGTGGTGGTCGAAGACCACCGGACCGCGGCGGTCGAGGATCCCCGTTGGGGATCGCGTGAAGGTACCGGTATACCGATCCGATCGATATACCGTGTGTGCGGAAGCGTGTAAAGCAATAGATCTACTATGCCATGATCTTAGTGCACACTTAATGTGTATAAGAACACATATAAATATATATATATACACATCCAATATATATATATAAGTTTCAACGATTACTTACTTATGGTGACGAAGTGATTCGTTGATGTCGTTGAGGTGGTGTTGAGTCGATTGAACCACCTCAAATGGATCAGCCTCTCGAAGCTCTCCTTGTGAATGACCTCGTCACTCCTCTTGTCTAGATCGCCCGGATGTTGAAGCCGCACAAGTGGCCCGGCCTCTACGTGTTGCACACGAACCCGGAATTGAACTTGCTTACTTGTTTTGAAGTGGTTCTCCAAGAACTCTCTTCTCTCTCTTTTGTGTATGATTTTCGTGGCTGATCAAAAGTGATGTGAAAACACATGTTTCCATCACTATATTGATCACCATTAACCTCCCTTGTAACCCCCACCATAATGTGCATCATAATGCACAAGTAATGGTGGATAATGGGGAGGTGAAGGGTCATTTCCACATCATCATGCCAAATGGCATTAGATGTGGTCCCCTTGCTTGTGTGGAATGCCATGTCACACCATGTGACATGCATCCATGCAAGCCATGCATCTCATGCATGCCATGCATCCCATGCATGTGAAAATCCATACGTATTGTATCTAAATCAATATAACAAGCAACGTAATTCCGAGTCGTGTGTGACCCTGTAGGTATGATTTAATTGATCAATATTATATTGTTCCCAACAATTAATATTATCAACTAATCATTTAACATCCATAGACGACCTTATGACTTTATCGATTGCACACGTAGGATCGAAGGACATATCCCAACAATCTCCCACTTGGCCTTCAGAGCCAGTGTGCTGCCAACTTCCTGTTATCACTTTATGTCTAAGTTTGAACTTGAGTCAAAACTCGAGTCATCCTCAATCGGTTCAAACCTTTCTTGGACTTTGAGACAGACTGTAAAACCAGATTTATCACTATGATACGAATCTGGACGTGGCCACGTATTTTCCACAGTCTCGACTCTCCAAGTGGCCGGTAAGACATGTTTCCCATTATAAAATGGAGGACAATCCCATCTTGTCAATACAAGCTCTCCCACTTGCTTCCTGATATACCCAATAACAAGTTTTATAACCTTCTTTTACGAAAGGAGTTTACTTGTATCAAAGTACATCATTTCACAATGGAATCACTCTGGACTACTCAGGTCAGAGGAAATTGCTCGACAGTCAATGAAATAGTATTATGACTCGAAATCTTAAATACTATTCCAGTCGGGTCTGTTCGATCATTAGCTCCCAGCTAATATCTATGTAATTGTACTTGATGTCCCACATCACTAGCCCATGAAGCGGCGCTATAGTACACATTACAATCTAGTTCATAGTATCATCAGTTTGTCCGTACTCGATGATACGAACTAGGAACAATTCTATGATTTAATTATATTAGTTCAACAATTGGGACTTCATGTATGTGGTAAATCGACCTCATAACCCAATTAATATAATTTAATCATTTGGACAATTCATACAATTTAAACCATAATTATATGAAGAAATATGTATTATACATATGAGTGAATGTTTACCAAATCTCCAAAAATATCTAATACAGTAATAGAAATCACAACCCATCTCTAAGATGTCTGATCTCTATTGCAGTCGTGAAAGCGTTAAGCTTAGACTGCTGGAGAGGTTTAAGAAAGCGGGTTTGCAACCTTACCATAAGTTGCAACTTTATTATCTCGATGTCTCCACAAAACTATCTCCCAGATAATGTGGAACTTCCTGAGCACCAGTTTTAGACTTGTGGTGCTTCCTAGCTCAATGGCTTGCGCGATAGCTCTACTATAAATAGAGAACTATCGGATGGGCCGAGCTAGTTACGCCACCTAGTTCATCGAAGAAATTTAAAATCCTAACTGCCAACATTACTGCATCCAATGCAATATTGTGCTCAACTTCTGTAGTTTAATCAGCTATATTGCATTGCATAGAACTATTCCAGCAAATATCACCTCTAACCAGACAAAAGATATAACCAGATTAAAATCGGAAATTATCTTAGTCTGTTTTGAAGTTAGCATTCAAACAGCTTGTTAATATCAACTCTTTTTGTCTTCCAAAGACAACAAAATATTCTTTTGTCAATCTAAGGTACATAAGAATATTCTTGGTCGCAGTCTAACGCGCCTCACCTGGATTTCCTTGAAACTGACTCGTCATGCTCAAAGCATACGATACGTCCGGTCGTGTACATATCATGGCGTACATTATAGACCCTATTGCCGAAGCATAAGGAATGTTTTCCATCCTCTTTTGCTCATCAAGTCCCGTAGGGCCTTGCATCTTGCTAAGAGATGTGCCATGACTCATTGGAATGAGACCCTTTTTGGCGTCTTTCATTCTGAACTTATCAAGTACCTTATCAATATAGGTCACTTGACTAAGTCCAAACATCATTTTCGATCTGTTCCGACAGATCTTGATGCCCAATATGTACTGTGCTTCTCCAAGATCCTTCATTGAAAAACAATTCCCAAGCCATTCTTTAATAGAATTAAGCATAGAAACATTGTTTCCGATAAGGAGTATGTCATCGACATACAACACAATTAATACAACGTAACTCCCACTGATCTTCTTGTAAAACAAGACTCTTCCGAGTTCCTCTGAAATCCAAATCCCAGTATGGATTCATTGAACTGAAGATTGCTACTCCGATATGCTTGCTTTATTCCATAAATGGAACTATTAGGCTTGCATACTCTCTCAGCCTGATTAGGATCGATAAAACCCTCTGGTTGTGTCATAAACACATCCTCTTCTAGAATCCCATTCAAGAAGGCGGTTTTAACATCTATTTGCCATATCTCATAATCATAATGAGCTACAATGGCTAAGAGAATTCGAATGGATTTAATCATAGCAACTGGTGAAAAGGTTTCATTATAATCCACCCTGTGAAAAAAAACTTTTTCCACCAACCTTGCTTTGAAAACACTAGGTTTTCCATCCATGTCTGTTTTTATCTTGTAAATTCATTTGCTTCCAATGGCCTAGCCCCTTTAAGCAAACCGACCAAGTTCCAAACTTGATTTTCAGACATCAATTCCATTTCGGATTTCATGGCACCCTGCCATTTCTCGGAATCTGGACTCGTCATAGCTTGGATATAGGTCGAAGGTTCATTGCTTTCTAAAAGCATGATTTCATAGTTCTCATTTGTCAGAATACCTAAGTATTTGTCAGGTTGAGTTCTAATCCTTCCGGACCTTCGAGGGTTAGGTGTGGTTTCCAAAACCACTGGAGTACTTTCGACCAAGTCTTGAGTCTCCATCTCAGTTTGTTCTTCTTGAACCTCATTCAAGTCTTCTTGAACTTCGTTCAATTCAACTGAGCTCCCACTTACTTTCTTGGAAAGATATTCCTTTTCAAGAAATGCACCATCTCGAGCAACAAAGACTTTGTTCTCGGATTGGTTATAAAAGTGGTACCCTCGTGTTTCTTTTGGATAACCAACAAAGAAACATTTATCCGATTTGGGTTCAAGCTTTGTTGAGATATTTCTCTTCACATAAGCTTCACATCCCCAAACCTTGATATAAGACAAGTTAGGGACCTTCCCTTTCCATACTTCGTATGGTGTCTTATCAACAGCTTTTGACGGTGTCCTATTCAGTGTATAAGTTGAAGTCTAGAATTATGTGTTCCCAAAAGAGACCAGTAGTTCATTTAGACCTCTCATCGAATGGTCGAACTATATCTAATATAGTTTGTTTTCTCGAAACATAACCTTCATGTGCTTGTGAACTGATAGGTTCCACATACATCAGTATGGATCATCCCTAATAAATCACTTACATGTTCTCCTTTCTCCAAGAAAGATGACATTGTTATCTTGTCCATCACACATCATCCACATGTATCAAATGACTCCAAGTCAAATGAATCTAGAATGCATTCTAAAAGAAGATTCGTTACATATTTAGATGTTGATTTGACCTAATCAACAATGTTATAGTTATGTCTCATTGAGACTTATTCGATTCGGCCTTTAGTGTTAATGTTATATATGATTTTTCAAGTTTAAAGTATACAAAAACAATATAATAAACGTACCAAAACAAAGAATAATTCACAATTAAAATAGTTACCAAACTATTTAATAGTGAAAAACTAATCCATCAGTATCCAATACTGAACCAATATTCATTGTTTATTGAAGGTACGAAATTACATAGTTATAATACTAAAACAAGGCCCTAAGGCAAAACAACATCATATGATCATGCGGCTAATGCAGCGACATTCGCTTCATTTCTCGCCTGTAGATCGACATCTCTACTCACCAAACTTACACTTCTATGTAGTTCCTCCACATACAAATGTGAGAACCACATTTGGCATCCAATACCCAAGAAGTAGAATTTGTGAAGTTTAATGTCTATAAAATTAATACCTGAAGATGAAGCAACCCCGTTCTTCACATCTTTATTGAACTTTGGGCAAATTCAATTATTCCCAATAATTGAGTTTCATTCAAATTTCCCATTCAAAATTATCTCAATGTCAAAACGTGATAAATCGTAAGTGAAAAATCAAAGTTTTCTAACCAGCGATATTATCATGCAATTGAAGCCCTATCTCTCATAAAATATGAGGGAGCCAACCAGACAATCGATTCACGCCATCCAATGGCTCGAAAGTCTCTAATTTGTGTCATTGATGAACTTAAGTGTTTTGGATTAAATCACTCCCCGAGGTGAAAATAATCATAACCTTATAATCCATCAAATGAAAGACAAATTAGGCATTTGTTTTGAAATTGAATAAAATATGAACTTTTATATGTTTGCAAGTAGTGTCCAACACTTTTGCAGTAGACGCATTGAGATTCCCTAGGAACCCTAGTAGCCTTCTTGCCCATGCTCTTTTGACTACCCTATCCCATATCATAAGAATTTCCCTCTTAGGGTCCTTTTCTATCGCCGGCTCAACAGCCTTGAGCATCCCGTGGAGCTCACAAAGCGATTTCTTCAAACCATTCATATGGAAAATTTAGCCTAAAGGCATTATAACCATAATGAGATTGAAGTATGAAATCGGTTGCCAAATAATCATCATAGGAAAAATCTAGGCGGTCACTTGAAACAAATAATCCAATCATTTGTTGTACATGTGATTCCATAGATTTCCATTTTTCCAGCCTAGCTGAAGCGATGACCCTGGTCATACCGAACCGCTCAATCTTAGCATATTCCCCGAACATGCTATTGAGTTGTTCAATGATATCTTAGGATGTGGTTTTCTAACACATTTTCATTGTCTTCGTATTTGAGGACCATCCTCAAATTACGTTGTGAATCAAGAAAATTTATGTTGTTCAATTTTTCATAATCAAGAATTGAACCAAACTTGAATCGAGTTGAAATTAACATGATAAACTACAAAAGAAAGATAAATAAAGTATGTAAACATTCACAAAGCGGTAAACAAATAAGGTTGTCTAACAAGCTACTTATTTATTTCATTTTGTTCAATCGATATCTAATATCTTTGTTCCCTTGAACAAAACAATCCCAAGACCCTCATCTTGCAAATTCTTAAGCCGACTGAGTCCGCACTTAAGAAGTCTAAGATAGGTAGACATCCCATGTCAATGACATCTAATGTCACTCTCGGTCGATGAGAGTCCCATTCTCATCTCATGTCTCGATAGCCACGCCTGCAGTGGATCTATCGATGAGAAAACCAAACTCACGTGTAAGGGTCTAACCCTTACTCCCACTTATCCCAATATAACAAGTAGTACCCCGCTGAGGCGGACCTACCAACTTATGATCGAGGGCTTCATGAGTGTGATGTTTTTGGACAAGACATTATACTCATTATTTTGGGAACTTGCATGCATAGGTGTTTATATGTAAGTTGAACATTTATAACATAAAACATCCTATAACTAGCAAAGCAATTAAATACGTAATCGAAAGGCCCCTAGAACCTCACAACTCTCAAATGAAAAACGATATAAAACTATCGAAACGTCTTAAAATCACCCCGACTTGATCCGGCTGAACTTGGCTGCACCTGGTCAGGTCCACGACCCCTACCTCCAAGGCAGAGACCTTTGCTTTGGTCCTCTCAAATCTGCCCTCAAAAAACCCGGAACAGCGGTCGCTGTTATGCAAACAGCGCCCGTTGAAATGAAACAACGGTCGCCGTTTTGTATTCGGCGCCCGCCGAAAGCAACAAAAGAGGGCAGAATGTCTGGACCTGATTTTTCCACGAACAGCGGTCGCTGTTGCCACAACAGCGCCCGCTGAACCCCTAACAGAGACCGCTGTTGCTACAACAGCGGGCGCTGTTTGTCTCCAGCAGCCCCGGCTTCGTTCGTTTCTTCTCGTTTTCGCTTGGGCTTCGAAATCCAACTCCGATACATGGATAAATCCATTGCTTACATATTGAACAATACATTTTTGAATAGAAAAACCTATCTATTACAAAATATTCCAAGGGACGCAGCCCTCCAAAACTATGGCCAATCGAAACGTAAAAAACGACGAAATCATTCACCTGACCACTAACGGTGGCCGGCCTTACATCTAATCACATAATCACAATTAAACAAATAATCCAATTATGTTGATTTAACCTTCGTGTCCAACACAAAAGTGTGCACGAGCCCTAGGCTCTGATACCAATTGAATGTACCGGTATACCGATCCGATCGATATACCGTGTGTGCGGAAGCGTGTAAAGCAATAGATCTACTATGCCATGATCTTAGTGCACACTTAATGTGTATAAGAACACATATAAATATATATATATATACACATCCAATATATATATATAAGTTTCAACGATTACTTACTTATGGCGACGAAGTGATTCGTTGATGTCGTTGAGGTGGTGTTGAGTCGATTGAACCACCTCAAATGGATCAGCCTCTCGAAGCTCTCCTTGTGAATGACCTCGTCACTCCTCTTGTCTAGATCGCCCGGATGTTGAAGCCGCACAAGTGGCCCGGCCTCTACGTGTTGCACACGAACCCGGAATTGAACTTGCTTACTTGTTTTGAAGTGGTTCTCCAAGAACTCTCTTCTCTCTCTTTTGTGTATGATTTTCGTGGCTGATCAAAAGTGATGTGAAAACACATGTTTCCATCACTATATTGATCACCATTAACCTCCCTTGTAACCCCCACCATAATGTGCATCATAATGCACAAGTAATGGTGGATAATGGGGAGGTGAAGGGTCATTTCCACATCATCATGCCAAATGGCATTAGATGTGGTCCCCTTGCTTGTGTGGAATGCCATGTCACACCATGTGACATGCATCCATGCAAGCCATGCATCTCATGCATGCCATGCATCCCATGCATGTGAAAATCCATACGTATTGATTCTAAATCAATATAACAAGCAACGTAATTCCGAGTCGTGTGTGACCCTGTAGGTATGATTTAATTGATCAATAATATATTGTTCCCAACAATTAATATTATCAACTAATCATTTAACATCCATAGACGACCTTATGACTTTATCGATTGCACACGTAGGATCGAAGGACATATCCCAACATCGCGGACGTGAGAAGCCCCGGCTGGGAGCCGGGGATGCGATCGAACCTAGGGTTCGATCGCAGGGTGCTGCGGGCTCGACCCGCAGCCGCTCGCGTGAGCGAGCCACCCTTCACGGGCAGCGAGTCATGGACTCGTTGCGGGGCTGCTACGAGCAGCCCCGGGGATGCTACGAGCATCTCCAGCGATCGCACGGAGCGATCGCGACCCCCCTCGTGGGGGCTCGGCTGGCAGCCGCGGGTTTACCCGTGGCGGTGTTCGGTCGGGCCTCCGGTCACATGGGGTGCTCGTGGTTTCTCCGGCGATCGGGATTTCGATTGGGTTGTCGGTTCCGCAATTTAGACAATCCGGATATTCGATCTCCAAAGGATTTCGGTCGGAATTAATTAGATAATTAATTTTAATTAATTTATTAATTCCGGGATATCGATTTCCAACAATTGGTATCAGAGCGTTGGTTTTAGTTCATGGTATTTTTCGATAAATTGTTCTACCTTGCAGGGTTTCCGATTATTATGGCTAGATTTAATTTTATTAATTAATGTCATAATATTTCTCTTGATTATTAAACTCTCGATGATGTCAATATTTGTTCTTGTGTGGTGAATGCTTGTTCTTAATTTTTCCGGAAATTGTTTGAGGTCGTTTTGTTGAGAATCGATACTGGATAGCGTAATAATAAATTTGTAAATTATTTACGTTGGATCGAGGACGAAACGACGACCGGAAAAGCGTGACGGAGGAGACGAAGAGAGGGAGCTAGGGCTCGGGATCGATTGGGATCGATCCCATGATGATGATCGATCAAAGGCATGGGCGAGGGGCTCGATCACCCTAGCCGCGGGCTGCCGCCGGTACGGTGGCTGGCCGGCGTGGCTGGGCGGCGGTGCTCCTCCCCGGGTGGCCGGCCGATCGATCAAAGGGTGGGGGTGGCGCACCCCGTGCTACTCCTACTTAGATTCGCTTTCCTAATTAATTCGGTTTTCCTATTTTGAGTATTCCTAAGTTTGGGAACTCTCATGGAAATAGGAAAAGAATTAATTGGAATTAATTTATTTCCTTATTCTATTATAGAAGTCTTCTAGAATATTCCAAGTCTTACTTGGATAGGATTCTAGAGATTTAATAGAATTGGAAAGGAAAATAATTAATTATTAAATTAATTTATTTCCTAATTGATTATTCCTATTTTATAGGAATTTTCATGGACATGGAAATTAATTAATTTTGGAAAGTAGAAGAGTCCTCAATTAATTTTTCCTATTTAATTATTCCTTTATGGAATTTTTAATAGATTAGGAAAGGAATTAATTTGGAAGGATTAGGAGTCCTAAATTATTTTATTTCCTTATTCCATTATAGAAATCTTCTAGAATATTCCAAGTGGGTCTTGGATAGGATTCTAGAGATTTAATGGAGTAGAAAAGGAAAATAAAAATAATAAAAATATTAATAATATTTAATTTTATTTTTGATATATTCGATTGACTTAATTTTCGAATTAAGTAACTTTTGGATTAATTGAAAATAAATAGATTTAAATATTGGAATTAATATTCCCGTCACATGGAGCATTCAAGAACGAAGACTAAAGACTAGAAGACGCATACGGGGATGCGATAAAGCCATAATAGTCGGAAAATAATATTCTAGTATTATTTTGATTATGTGATAATATTCTATGTGCTTTGTTTCATGTATGCATGCTTACGTGTATTTAATTATGCATTAGATAGCGTATCCCTTTGTTATAAAAAGCTAAGTGGGAGAGGGATTGGAAACAATGCCATGGTCTCCATTGTTGTTCTCTTGGTGACTTTTATGAACTTTTGAAGTTCGTATAGATAAGTCATTGGAGGAGAATTCTTGTAATTCCTCTTACGAGAAACATTGATTAAGTCTATCAAACAATGCCTAATTTGTCTTTCCAAAACTGATTTCAAGTCGACTCATTCTCACCCCGGGGAGTGGAATGGAGCCAAAGCCACTTGGTCATGTCGAGGACACAAATTAGAGGCAGTCGTACCATTTTTTGAAGGTGGATCGATTGTCTGCTCGGCTCCCTCATTCTATGAGAGATAGGGTCGTTCGCATGGTGAATCACTGGTTAGAAACTTTGAGTTTCACTTATGATTCTCCGCGTCTTGATTTACAAGATTAAATGATTCAAGTAATTGGGAGTCAATTGTAAAAGTCTTTTGGTGTAGTAAACGTCCACACGAACGTGGCTTGCTACATTGAATGGGATTTTGGAACGATTGATGTAGACAGTTATAGAAGGGAGTAAAAGAGCGTATGTTAACGTAAACGTCCACACGAACGTGGCTTGCGGTGAATATACGTGTCCCAAACAATCTTCTTAGATACTGAGTAATGGTTTACACTTAGGTACGCTTTATAGTATTCTTCCCAACGAAGTAACGCTATAATTGATGTACGACCGAAGCAAATCTAATTGCTAAATCATTTGGATAGGTAAACGTCCACACGAACGTGGCTTGCCTTATCTGATGGGATTTTAGAGGTGATTAGTGGTTTAATGATATTATTTGAGGGAGATAATATCGGAGATTAAATCGATTGTTTGTTATTATATGTGCTCATAGATTAGGAAATGGCTTTGAACCCACTTTCTGTGATACGTAAGGATTTTAAACTCACTGGTCCCTAAATGTATTGATTGGAATAGAGATCTAGACATTGTCCAGACTGTTGAAGAGTACAAGTTTGTACTCAGTGAGCTTTGTCCTCCCGAGCCTACGAATGTTTAGACATGATGTAGAGGCTAGACAAGAGGCGATGAGGATACTCATAAAGGCCAGTCGATTCGAGGAAACGCTTAAACACGTTTTTGAGATGATTGACCTTTTAGACGAGTTGAGACGGAAATCGCAAGCTCTTGTAGCCAATGCCATAGGTTTCGAACCTAAGGGTAAAATCGGGGGAAAAGGAAAAGCAAGCAAAGAATCCCCGTGGCCCTAAGTTGAATGGACCACGAGATGGGACGAGAAAGCCAATAGGCAAGTATTCTCGATGCAAACAATCTGGATACTGGAAGTCTGATTATCCTCTCAGAGAAAGTACGAAATTTTCTTTAGTCATAAAACATAGTCAGTGGTATTATCTACCGGAACCTGGTGTGTAGATATGGAACCACTGACGGTATGTGCATTTTAAATGCAAGGGTTCCAGGAACCCGACGACTTGGAAAAGAAGAAATCGTATTCTACATGGGCAATGCTGTAGAGGACGCAGTTGTTGCAATGGAGGACATTTTAGGATTCCATTTTGAGTTATTGCTTTTATGTACCTTTCATATTAGAAAGAACTTTGTTCTGGATTTCTAATAAATGTATATTTTATTTCTTTTAATCATTTGATGGTTATAAGAAGAAATAAAGATAGTATTTATTCTGGTACATTAGCTAGCAATATATAAATGAAGAATCCTGAGTCCACCACGATGCAACGAACCGTAGTATAAAACTCGTCTTACTAATAAGAGATTTCTTTATTAAATCGATTACACTTGTGGATTCTTATGCTAAGTCATGTTTATTCAAATAAGAAGTTCAAAGGTCGAAATTGATTTTGATCAATTAAGTTGAAGGAGTGGACCTTCCGACCTAAGAATCTAATTTGGAAGATAATATGACTAAGCAATCCTTTATGGATATAAGACATAAGATCCGGACAAGTATAAGAATTGATTGACTCTGATGTATGCAGACACATGTCTACTCAGACAATAAGGTACGAGTACTTAATTTGATGATTACTCGAGAAATGGATTAGAATACCTGATGTGCCACAAAAGCAAGTGTTTTGACAAGTCAATGGACACTAAGCAATTGTGGAGACCCATCGAGGTATATCCATTTGTAGCCTGCGATTTGATCGCGAAGGCAAGTACCTGTCTGAGGAATGCATGGCATACTGATCAGAGGTTGGGATGATCCCAAATATGACTACACCATACACTTTTGTGTAGAAATGGTGTGTCGATAATAAGAAATGGAACTCTTATAGAGATAGTAAAAGATGAATCATACGGAACTACCTATGTTCTATGGATATGTCTGGAAACAACAGTGCATTCAAATGCGGTTGTAGAATATCCTAGAAGAACAAAAGATGTGTGTTCAATAGTACTATGAACCAGAAGGACGTTATAAGTTCTAACGCCCGGTTCTTAGAGGAAGACTATGTGATGAACCACAAGCCCAAAGTGACGTGTGTTGGAATTCGATATCCCGGGCTATTTAAATTTGCGGAAACAATAACCCGAACGAAAACCTTCGCCGGAGATCACATGAACACCGACTCATCCGCCGGAGTCCGACCTTCGGAGACCATGCGCCCGAAGACGCACAGCCCGCCCCCGGCCGAACCCCGGCGAGCCGGGTGTTCACGCGATCGAAGGATCGCGTCCCACGCGATCGGGTGGGGCTGCATCGGCAGCCCCCGTGGCGAGTCCGGCGACTCGCCGCCGCGTGGAGGTCCCCACCGTCGAGGTGGGGTGGGGTGCGGCTCCAGCCCGCGCCCCGGCGGTCGATCCTTGTGATCGACCGCGCGCCCTCGGCCCAGCCGAGGGTCGCCTCCTCCGCGCCCGCCAAACCCTAGGCGGGTCGATCCACTCGGTCCGGTGGCTTCGCCACCACCGCGTGATCGTCCGTCTATTCCGGGTTCGATCTTTCGGATCTTCGTTCTACGGTATTCTCGATAAATCCAAAATCGAATAAATCAAGGGTGTTTAGATTTTTACCTTTCGATTCGTTGTTCGGAGAAACGAAATCAAGATGACCTTTGAATCTTCCCACGTATTCCTTGCACTCCGTTCGAACGTCGGGTGGGCGACGATCTATCGAACTCCTATGGATCTCCTTCAACTCTCTAGACTTATCAAGTATGATTATCTTGTCTTGTCTATTATGAAGGCCATGTAGTGCTTTTATAGGCTACGTAGGGGATCTAAAGGAGGTGGAATATTGGGCTTCCAATATTGAAGATTAAATTGAGCCCACTGCCCAAGTCCATTAATCCTTATCAATATTAATTAATTTATTTTCCACTATATAAATTAATTGCACTCCCAATATTAAACCATATTATATCCAAATAATATTTCTCCGGTAGTATTATTTATTCCGTGTATTTAAGATATAAATATCCATGAATAAAATTTATTTATTGCTTAATAAATTTATTCATCTCTTTTATCCGAGACTAGTACCACTCAACCTTATTTATTATGCGGAATTAAATCCACTCG
The DNA here is from genome assembly GCA_954870475.1 of Euphrasia confusa. Classification (NCBI taxonomy): domain Eukaryota; kingdom Viridiplantae; phylum Streptophyta; class Magnoliopsida; order Lamiales; family Orobanchaceae; genus Euphrasia; species Euphrasia confusa. Next base: position 46,295,214 of record OX940949.1, on the reverse strand, counting down.
CGAGGTTTACATAATAAATCCTTATGAGCTCATCTCGGGGATATTATCAACCCTTCCGGGATACACTGTCCCGTCAAGAATTCACGGCATGCCATATATAAAATATAGTGACCCAACTTAACCGGTAATTGACCCAATAATTAAACCGGTCAATTCTTTTGGTAAATCAAAGTCACTTATATTAAATATACACACCCGCAATTGTATCGGGGATTAAGAATAAAATACACTGAGTCTCAAATCAATTATCGCCGAGCAAACCTAATTGATGAGTCTCAATCGATCCGCTCAATACACCAAGTGTACAAGTGTGATAAAATAATTAAGACAAATTATTTTCTCTCTCACACAACGACTATACCGATGGATTGGTCCGTGTCCATCTAGGTCGTGAGCATCTGTTCGATTAAATACGAGTAACCGATAGTATGATCTTCTGTGTGACGTCGCACACCATACTAACTACAACGTATTTAATCCAGGACTATAATTTGCATGTATTTAATTAACAATAATTAAAAGCAAGTGAATGTTCGTATTTAATAGGTAAATGAAAGTGTACAAGGAGTTCAGAATACTCAAATCTAGACATTAAGTATACTACTCCAACAATCTCCCACTTATACTAAGGTCTAGTCTTATCCTCCAAACTTCTGACTCCCAAACCCTCCAAGTGCTTGAAATATACTTCCTTAGGAAGTATCTTGGTGAAAGGGTCCGCTAGGTTGTCCTCCGAAGCTATCTTGGTGACTATCGCATCGCCCCTCTTGACGATGACTCGAATCAGGTGGTACTTGCGCTCTATGTGTTTCGAAGCACTATGGGACCGTGGTTCCTTACTGTTTGCCACTGCACCGCTATTATCACAATAAATTGTCATAGCTCTGGGCAAACTCGGAATCACATCTAAGTCCTGGAGGAAATTAAGGAACCAAACTGATTCTTTCGCTGCCTCTGAGGCTGCAACATATTCAGCTTCCATGGTAGAGTCCGAAATGCATTTTTGCTTAACACTCCTCCATGATACGGCTCCACCTCCCAAAGTGTACACATAGCCTGATGTCGACTTTCGCCGGTCCTTATCAGCTTGGAAATCCGAATCCGTATAACCCAAAGGAATCAGATCGTCTGCTCCGTAACTCAGAACATAATCCCTCGTATTTCGCAAATACTTGAAAATGCTCTTTACGGCAGTCCAATGAGCCTTTCCAGGGTTACTCTGATATCTCGCTACTACGCCAACTGCATAGCAGATATCAGGCCTCGTACATAACATTGCATACATTAAGCTTCCCACAGCCGAAGCGTAGGGAACTGCTTTCATTTCATCTTTCTCCTTTTGTGTCTGAGGACACATCTCCTTAGAAAGATAAGTTCCTTTACTGAAGGGTAGTTCACCCTTCTTGGAATCTTGCATGTTAAAACGAGCCAGAATCGTGTCTATGTAAGATTGCTGGGATAGGTACAATGTTCTATTCCGGCGATCCCTTATAACCTTGATCCCTAGAACATGCCCGACTTCTCCCAAATCTTTCATATCGAATTGTCTAGACAACCATCCCTTTATGTCTGATAACATTTTCACACTGTTGCCAATGAGAAGAATGTCGTCTACATAAAGCACGAGAAACACCACCTTCTTCCCATCACGTTTCCAATACACACACGATTCGTCCATGCTTTGACTAAATCCAAAAGATTGGACTACTTCGTCAAACCGCAGGTTCCACGATCTCGAGGCTTGTTTCAATCCATAAATGGATCGATTAAGCTTGCACACTAGATGATCTCGCCCCTTAGCAATGAATCCTTCTGGTTGTTTCATATAAATCGTCTCGTCAAGACTTCCATTTAGGAAAGCTGTCTTGACATCCATTTGCCACACCTCATAATCCATATGAGCTGCTATGGATAAGAGAATCCGGATCGACTTTATCTTGGCTACCGGCGAGAAGGTCTCCTCATAATCGATTCCCTCTTTCTGAGTATATCCTTTCGCAACAAGCCGAGCTTTAAAGGTTTCAACCTTTCCGTCAGATCCTCTCTTTCTCTTGTAGACCCATTTACACCCAATTGGCTTTACGCCGCTTGGTGGTTCTACAAGATCCCAGACTTTATTAGAATCCATAGATTCAATTTCGGATTTCATCGCTTTCTTCCAAGAAGGCGCATCTATATCTTGTACCGCCTCATCATAGGTCCAGGGATCGATTTCATGAACTCCAGGTCCAGAGTCCGAAGACTCACCCAGTCCAATCCATCGGTCTGGTTGCTTAACAACCCTCCCACTACGACGGCGTTCCGGTGTATTAACAGTGACAGTGTCAGGTGCAGATTCTAGTGGTGTATCTATACTCGGTTCGGCTGTGTCTAGGTCTTCAGTGTTACCTCTCAATTCATCAAGTATTATGTCACTCTTGGGCTTGTGGTCCATGACATAGTCTTCCTCCAAGAACCGAGCGTTAGTACTTATAACGATCTTCTGGTCCTTAGGACTATAGAACATGCCACCTTTAGTTCCTCTAGGATATCCTATAAACAACCGCACTTCAGTACGAGGTTCTAATTTATCGGCACCTACCTTCAACACATGTGCAGGGCACCCCCAGATCCGAACGTGTCTCAAGCTAGGCTTGCGCCCGCTCCATCGTTCCATGGGTGTTGAAGGAACCGTTTTAGATGGAACCAAGTTCAGAATGTGCGCCGCTGTTTCTAAGGCATATCCCCAGAACATGATAGGTAAGTCCGAGTAACTCATCATTGATCGCACCATTTCCATAAGAGTCCTATTCCTTCTTTCTGACACACCATTTTGCTGGGGAGTATATGGTGATGTCATTTGGGAATCAATCCCATTCTCTGCCAAGTATGCCTTGAATTCCCCAGACAGGTACTCGCCTCCGCGATCAGATCGCAGGCATTTAATGGATTTACCTTGAAGGTTCTCCACAAGAGCCTTGAACTCCTTGAACTTGTCAAAGGATTCGCTCTTGTGGCGCATCAGGTATACAAATCCATACCTTGAGTAATCATCAGTGAAAGTGATGAAATACTCGTACCCTCCCTTTGCCTGGGTAGACATAGGTCCGCATACATCAGAGTGAATCAAATCCAATACTTGTTCAGCCCTTCTTCCTTTACCAGAAAAAGAACGCTTGGTCATTTTTCCCTCTAAACAGGATTCGCAAGTTGGAAGGTCCTCTCCTTCAACACCACTGATGAGACCATCAGCTTTCAACCTTTGAATTCTATTTGAGTTAATATGACCTAGCCTTAAGTGCCACAAGTATAATTGATTCATCCTAGAAGGTTCCTTTCTCTTATTGGTGTTCGTAGATGTGTTATTACTCTCGGTTAGTTGCATCGTGTTAGACTCAGGATTTAGCACATACAAATCGTCCACCAATGTACCAGAACAGATAATCTCACTGTTTCTTCTTATGATCACCGAGTGGTCAAAAGAGACAGAATATCCATTCATAATAAGTTTAGAAACCGAAATTAAATTCTTTCTAAAGTTGGGTACATAAAGACAATTATGTAAAACTAAAATCCTATCACTACTGAAGCGTAAGTGAACGTCTCCCACTGCAACAGCTGCCACCCTCGCGGCATTGCCCATGTAGACCACGATCTCTCCCTCTCTAAGTCTCCGGGTTTCCTGGAACCCCTGCAATGAATTGCAGACATGATCAGTGGCCCCCGTATCTACACACCAGGTGCTGGTAGATAACACCACTGATAATGTTTCAGTGACTAAGGAAAATTTCGTACCTTTGATGAGAGGACAATCAGACCTCCAGTGCCCAGACTGCTTGCATCGATAGCACTTGCCTCGCGGCTTGCTTTTCCCATTCCGTGGTTTGGAACCACTGGGCTTCTTTGCTTGCACTTCCACATTAGCCACAAGAGCTTGTGATTTTCTGATCATACTTATAAGTTCAGCTCTTTTGAAATCGTTTTTAAGCGACTCCTCAAGAGGACTGAATTTATAGAGTATGTCAATCACTTCTTGTCCGGCTTCCACGCTATGTCTCAACATCATTCTGAGGTCATTCCAAATGTCCTCATGAGTTGGGTCATCAGTGGATTCAGAAGGCTCAACAGTCTGGACAGTGTCCAGATTTCTTTTCCAATCAGTACTATATGGAACCAGTGAGTTTTCATCTTTAAGTATATCACAAAGTGGGGTCACAGTCATTCCTAACCTATAAGCACATAAAACAAACAAACAATTTAATATCCGATATTATCTCCCTTAAATAATATCATTAAATCACTAATCACATCTAAAATCCCATCAGGTAAGGCAAGCCACGATAGTGTGGACGTTTACCCACCCAAATGATTTAGCAATTAGATTTCCTTCGGTCGTACATCATCAATAGCGTTACCTCGATGGGAGGAATACTATGAAGCGTACCTAAGTGTTAACCATTACTCAGTACTAAGAAGTTTGTTTGAGACTCGCATATCACCGCAAGCCACGATAGTGTGGACGTTTACGTTGACACACGGATCCTTCACTCCCTTCTATAACTGTCTACATCAATCGATCTAAAGTCCCATTCGATATAGCAAGCCACGATAGTGTGGACGTTTACCATACCAAAAGACTTATACAATTGAAATCCAATTACTTGACCCATTTGATTTTGTAAATCAAGACGCGGAGAATCATAAGTGAAACTCGAAGTTTCTAACCAGTGATTCACCATGCGAACAACCCTATCTCTCATAAATGAGGGAGCCGAGCAGACAATCGATCCATCTATCAAAGAATGGTACGACTGCCTCTAATTTGTGTCCTCGACATGACCAAGTGGCTTTGGCTCCATTCCACTCCCCGGGGTGAGAATGAGTCGACTTGAAATCAGCTTTGGAAAGACAAATTAGGCATTGTTTGATGAACTTAATCAATGTTTCTCGTAAGAGGAATTACAAGAACTCTCCTCCAATAACTTATCTATATAAACTTCAAAAGTTTATAAAAGTCACCAAGAGAGCAGCAATGGAGACCATGGGTATGTTTCCATACCCTCTCCCACTTAGCTTTTTACAATAAAGGGATACGCTATCTAGTGCATAAAAGTAAACACATATAGCATGCATACATGTAATAAAGCACATAGTATTATCACATAGTCAAAATAATTACTAGAATATTATTTTCCGACTATTATGGCTTTACTCCATCTCCGTACGCATCTTCTAGTCTTTAGTCTTCGTTCTTGAATGCTCCATGTGACGAGAATATTAATTTCTAATATTTAAATCTATTTATTTTTAATAAATCCAAAAGATACTTAATTAATAATAATTAATTCAATCGAATAAATCAAAAATAAAATTAAATATTATTAATATTTTTATTTATTTTATCTTCCCTTTCTATTTCATTAAATCTCTAGAATAATCTATCCAAGACCCACTTGGAATATTCTAGATGATTTCTATAATGAAATAAGGAAATAAAATAATATAGGACTCTTCTACTTTCCTAATTAATTAGATTCCTAATCCATGAATATTTCCATAAAATAGAAATAATCAATTTAGGAATCCTAATCAATTTCAAATTGATTCTTTTCCTAATCCATGAGAGTTCCCAAAAAATAGGAGCACTCAAATAGGAAAAACACGAACCAATTAGGAAAGCGAATTACCGGACCGGGATAGCACGGGGTGGGGATCCCCGCGCCACCCCTCGACATCCGCCTAGGGACCGCCGCCGTCCAGCCCACGCGCCACCTCCATTGGTGGCCGGCGTGGCCGGAGCTCCCACGGGCAGCCCCTTTGGGCGAGGGTCGATCGTCCTCGTGGGATCGACCATGGGGCGGTCGATCCGAGTCCTTTCACCCTCACGATCATCTCCTTCGTCACGCGTCTTCTCCGGCGGTCGTTTCGGCATCGATCCAACGTAAAATAAATTACATAATCTAAATTACAATTCCGGTATCGATTCTATACATGAAATCGACCCTATACAATTTCCGGAAAAAGGTAGAACGTAATGATAAATCCTAAATTCGGTCAACCCCCGAATTTTTACTATTACAAGCATTCACCACCAAAAACGAATCTCGACATGTCCGAGAGTTTAATCAAACCAACAATCATGACAAAATAAATTAACAAAAATTAATTAAGCCATAATAGTCGGAACCCTGCAAGGTAGAACAATTTTTATCGAAAATACCGCGAACGTAAACCACGCTCTGATACCAATTGTTGGAATTCGATATCCCGGGCTATTTAAATTTGCGGAAACAATAACCCGAACGAAAACCTTCGCCGGAGATCACATGAACACCGACTCATCCGCCGGAGTCCGACCTTCGGAGACCATGCGCCCGAAGACGCACAGCCCGCCCCCGGCCGAACCCCGGCGAGCCGGGTGTTCACGCGATCGAAGGATCGCGTCCCACGCGATCGGGTGGGGCTGCATCGGCAGCCCCCGCGGCGAGTCCGGCGACTCGCCGCCGCGTGGAGGTCCCCACCGTCGAGGTGGGGTGGGGTGCGGCTCCAGCCCGCGCCCCGGCGGTCGATCCTTGTGATCGACCGCGCGCCCTCGGCCCAGCCGAGGGTCGCCTCCTCCGCGCCCGCCAAACCCTAGGCGGGTCGATCCACTCGGTCCGGTGGCTTCGCCACCACCGCGTGATCGTCCGTCTATTCCGGGTTCGATCTTTCGGATCTTCGTTCTACGGTATTCTCGATAAATCCAAAATCGAATAAATCAAGGGTGTTTAGATTTTTACCTTTCGATTCGTTGTTCGGAGAAACGAAATCAAGATGACCTTTGAATCTTCCCACGTATTCCTTGCACTCCGTTCGAACGTCGGGTGGGCGACGATCTATCGAACTCCTATGGATCTCCTTCAACTCTCTAGACTAATCAAGTATGATTATCTTGTCTTGTCTATTATGAAGGCCATGTAGTACTTTTATAGGCTACGTAGGGGATCTAAAGGAGGTGGAATATTGGGCTTCCAATATTGAAGATTAAATTGAGCCCACTGCCCAAGTCCATTAATCCTTATCAATATTAATTAATTTATTTTCCACTATATAAATTAATTGCACTCCCAATATTAAACCATATTATATCCAAATAATATTTCTCCGGTAGTATTATTTATTCCGTGTATTTAAGATATAAATATCCATGAATAAAATTTATTTATTGCTTAATAAATTTATTCATCTCTTTTATCCGAGACTAGTACCACTCAACCTTATTTATTATGCGGAATTAAATCCACTCGCGAGGTTTACATAATAAATCCTTATGAGCTCATCTCGGGGATATTATCAACCCTTCCGGGATACACTGTCCCGTCAAGAATTCACGGCATGCCATATATAAAATATAGTGACCCAACTTAACCGGTAATTGACCCAATAATTAAACCGGTCAATTCCTTTGGTAAATCAAAGTCACTTATATTAAATATACACACCCGCAATTGTATCGGGGATTAAGAATAAAATACACTGAGTCTCAAATCAATTATCGCCGAGCAAACCTAATTGATGAGTCTCAATCGATCCGCTCAATACACCAAGTGTACAAGTGTGATAAAATAATTAAGACAAATTATTTTCTCTCTCACACAACGACTATACCGATGGATTGGTCCGTGTCCATCTAGGTCGTGAGCATCTGTTCGATTAAATACGAGTAACCGATAGTATGATCTTCTGTGTGACGTCGCACACCATACTAACTACAACGTATTTAATCCAGGACTATAATTTGCATGTATTTAATTAACAATAATTAAAAGCAAATGAATGTTCGTATTTAATAGGTAAATGAAAGTGTACAAGGAGTTCAGAATACTCAAATCTAGACATTAAGTATACTGCTCCAACAACGTGATACTTTGAAATGAGAAAGAAAGATTAAGACTTAGAACCAGCCGAACCGAGTAGCGGTACACCACTGACTGCACCTACTGTTATTACTGTTAATACACTGGAATGCCGTTGTAGTGGGAGGTTATGTGACAACCGGAGATATTCATAAGACTGGGTGAGTCTTCGGACTCTGGACCTAGTATACATGAAATCGATCCCTGGATCTACATGGAGGCAGTACTAGATCTAAATGTGCCTTCTTGGAAAGCAATAAGGATTATTGCTAAGAGGCAAGATCATTTATAGTACAAGCTTAGTTGATCCATTTATGGATTGGAACAAAGCATTGAGTTCGTGGAACTTGCGCATTGATGAGATAGTCCATTTGATGGATTCATCAAAAGGCATTGACGAATCGTGTGTATGGGAAACGTGATGGAAACAAAGTGGTGTTTCTCGGAGTTTTTATGTAGATAACATTTTATCATTGGTAACAATGTAAAGATGTTGTCAGACATAAAATGATGGTTGTCTAGAAAAATCGATATATGAGATAAAGAAGAAGTTAGAGCATGTTCTTAAGATCTAGGATCTCAAGAAAAGAACATTGTACTTCTCTAGATATCTTGTACGATTATGGTTCGTTTTAACATGCAAGATTCCGAGAAAGGTTCATTACCTTTCAGATACGGAATGCATCTATCTAAGGAAATGTGTTTTGGGAACACAAAAGGAGATAGAAGCAATGAAAGCAGTTTCCTACACTTTGAGTGTGGAAAGCTTAATAAATGCATTGTTGAAAACAAGAACCTGATATCAGCTATGCGGTTAGCATAGTGGGAGGATATCAAGGTAATCCTAGAAAGGAATACTTGACTGCTGTAATGACCATTTTAAGTACTTTCGAAGTACTGGAAACCATGTTCTGGATTACGGAGCAAACAAGTTTTTCCTTTGGATTACATTCTCTTAGATTTCTAATCAAATGAGGACCGATGTAAGTCGATATCAGGCTATGTGTTTCACTGTTGAAGGAGAAGGAGTTTTAACATGGAAGAGTGATAAGCACGATGCTTTTCGGACTCTGCCATGGGTAACCAAATAGCGGTCTCAGAGGCAGCGGAAGTTTTGGTATAGCTCCGGGATAATCTCTGGGACTTAGATGTGATTCTTAATTTGCCAAAGGCTATGTAAATAGCGGTGCGATGGCAAATGGTAAGAAATCACAAGTCCATAAGTGTAAGATAACACATAGTGCAAGTACCACCTGATACGAGTCATCGTCGAGGGAGACGACGCTGTAGTCACCAAGATAACTTCAGAGCGGCAACCTAGAGTGCTCATTCACATAGTACTTCTTGGAAGTACAACTTAAGCACGTGATGAGTATGGGAGTCGGGAGTTTGGAGGAAATGACTAGACCTTAGTACAAGTGGGAGATTGTTGGAGTTGTGTACTTAATGTCTAGATTTAAGTAACGGAAACTCACGATCCATTGCCACTAATCTATTTAATTTAATAAACAATTATTTGCGTTTAATTATTTATAACTAAATATATGCAAAGTATAGTCCTGGATTCTATACGTTGTAGTTAGTATGGTGTGTCGGGCCCACACAGAAGATCATACTATCGGTTACTCGTATTTAATCGAACAGTTGCTCACGACCTAGATGGACACGGACCAATCCATCGGTATAGTCGTTGTGTGAGAGAGAAAATAATCTGTCTTGATTATTTTATCACACTTGTACACTTGGTGTATTGAGCGGATCTGCTTGAGATTTATCGATTAGGATTGCCGGCGATAATCGATTTAAGTCTCAGTGTATTTTATTCTTAATCCCCGATATTATTGCGGGTGTGTATATTTAATATAAGTGACTTTGATTTTCCAAAGGAATTAACCGATTTAATTATTGGGTTAATTACCGGTTAAGTTGGGTCACTATATTTTATATATGGCATGCCGTGAATACTTGACGGGAAAGTGTATCCCGTAAGGGTTGATAATATCCCCGAGATGAGTTCATAAGGAATTATTATGTAAACCTTGCAAGTGGATTTGTTCCGCATAATAATTAAGGTTGAATGGTACTATTCTCGGATACAAGAGATGAATAAATTAATTAGCAATAAATTAATTTTATTCATGGATATTTATATCTTAAATACACGGAATAAATAATACTACCGGAGAAATATTATTTGATATAATATGGTTTAATATTGGGAGTGCAATTAATTTATATAGTGAAAAATAAATTAATTAATATTAATGGGATTAATAGATTTGGGCTTGGGCTCAATTTAATCATTAATATTGGAAGCCCAATATTCCACCTCCTTAAGATCCCCTACGTAGCATATAAAAGCACTACATGGTCTTCTCTATTCTCATAACTTGAAGATCACAATTCTAGAGAGAAAGTAGAGAGGAGGATCCATGGAGTTCGGTAGATCGTCGCCCACACGACGTCCGGGCTAGTGCAAGGAATACGCGGGAAGATCTCAAGGTCGTCAAATTGAGTTCTTCGTTTTTCCGAACAACGAGAACGAGGTAAATCGTAAAACCCTCTTTATGATTTTATCGTTAATTATCGTAAAAATATCGTGAACCAAGATCCAAGGGACGAACCCCGGAACGAGGGTCGACCGGCGGTGGTGGTCGAAGACCACCGGACCGCGGCGGTCGAGGATCCCCGTTGGGGATCGCGGACGTGAGAAGCCCCGGCTGGGAGCCGGGGATGCGATCGAACCTAGGGTTCGATCGCAGGGTGCTGCGGGCTCGACCCGCAGCCGCTCGCGCGTTGCTGCGGGGAATCCCGTAGCGGCTCGCGTGAGCGAGCCACCCTTCACGGGCAGCGAGTCATGGACTCGCTGCGGGGCTGCTACGAGCAGCCCCGGGGATGCTACGAGCATCCCCAGCGATCGCACGGAGCGATCGCGACCCCCCTCGTGGGGGCTCGGCTGGCAGCCGCGGGTTTACCCGTGGCGGTGTTCGGTCGGGCCTCCGGTCACATGGGGTGCTCGTGGTTTCTCCGGCGATCGGGATTTCGATTGGGTTGTCGGTTCCGCAATTTAGACAATCCGGATATTCGATCTCCAAAGGATTTCGGTCGGAATTAATTAGATAATTAATTTTAATTAATTTATTAATTCCGGGATATCGATTTCCAACAATTGCAACATTAAAAAACAAGCAAATTCAAAAATAACAACACACAAGAACGATTAAAACACTCTAATTAAGAGCATAACTGAACAAAAACAAATCACATAATGTTAAATCCCCTGTGTTTTTTAAATGACAGTCAGGGTGTTTATGAGCCAAACAGCGTCTGTCAATGACAGTCAGTGTCTTTTCACCCCACTCAGTGTTCACTGATCACAGAATCATGTCAAAAACAACAAAAATCAAAAATAAGAAAAGGGGGCCTAGGGTAAATTGCCGACAACTACTGTATAGGCTCCGTGCACGTTTTCTTGTTGTGATTGCCGACACGTCCGCACCTCTGCATGCCACTCAGTCCTGATGATTGTGAACATGTTCGACCTCATCTGCTCGTAGTACCTGTAAAACCAAAAAACACACAATGATGTGAGGACTACACTGAATGATCACACAAAGCACTGACTGGCACATAAAAGGACTGAGTGCACTGAAAGGCATGTAAAAACCACTGAGCGAGATGCAGAAACACTGCATGACAGTACAAGTACACCTTGTTGGCACTGAATGAGACTCATAGACACTGAGTGACATGTATATGCACTGTGTGACATGCAAAGACACTGACTGGCACACAAGGACACACAAAGGCACTAGACATGCAGTAAAGACACTGAGTGGCATGCAGAGGCACTGTGTGACATGTAAAGACACTGAGCAGGCATATATAACACTGAACAGCCACCCAAAGCACACAATCAAACTGAGTGGCCATGTAATGACACTGAGTGGCCATGTAATGACACTGAGTGGCATGCACAACACTGAACAGGCATGCACAACACTGAGCAAAACATAAAAACACTGAACACACTGAATGTCATATTTTAACACTGAATGTCGTATAAACACACTGAATGTAAAATAAAAATACATAAAACTCGAATGAAAAAATACACAAAACTCGTGATAAAAACATCGATTCAACATTCCATTACAATTTCACCAAATCGAAAGTATATAGTCAAATTTTGCTTACATTTACACCCATAACTTGTTTGAAAGAAGATACAATATAATAATTACACACAAAATTCAGCAACAAAAAGTTGTGCCATAAGAATCAGTAGCAGGTGAGTACTTCATCGATAGGATGAATCAAGAATCGGCCACAGTCCATCAACGCCTTCTCCATAGCTCCAACAATGGCACACAATTTAAACGTAGGATAGGGATACTTATCGGAGTCTGGACAAAGTTTGTCCACTGCCGCTATGAATCTTTTGTTGTCAGCCTCGACACGCATGGAATAAATCCAGAAACATCCACCGCATTGCCCTTCACGTAGATCCTTCGAGGGTCGCAGCCGTGAATCTCTACAAGAAACACTGACACTGAACGCATAAATAAAACACTGAACAGGCATAAAATGAACACAGAAACACAACACTGAATGGGAACAGGTATCCTAGGGGAAACAAATTGGTATTCATTCAGACACTGAATGAAGCAAATCAACACTGAGTCCATATTGTTAAGTATGGATTCAGTGTGCAACAGGTGGGTACAGTGTGTAAGTGCAATTAGCCCAGCTCAATGCACACTGAATCAAGCCATTAAACACTAACTGAACGCATGATGAAAAAAGCGCATGGTGAATTAGACACTGATTGAACCAATTAAGCACTGAATGGCAAGCTCAGTGCAGGAACACTGAATGCATGCACACTGAACACTGAAACGCATGCTCAATTAACACTGAATGCAACGAAAAAACACTGAACATGCATAATAAAAAACAATGAACACTGAATGCATGCTCAATGCACACTGAATCAATCCACACACACACTTTACATGCATGCTGAATCAAGCTTTTAAGCACTGATCGGGTACGTGGATTCGAAATCGCGTACCTGGATTCGAAATCGCCGGCAAGGAGGGCGGCGGCGCATCTGACATTTGAACTGAGACAGGAACGACGGCGGCGGCGTTGGCGGCGGAGATGAAATAGATCGATCGATCGATGCCGAGGGAGACGGACTGCATGAAATCGATTATCGCGGCGGAGAATTCAAGGTGCTCACCGGTGGCGTCCTTCACCGGTAGTTGTGGAAGACGGCGGTTTTGAGGTGGTTGGAGGCGAGGACGATGGAGGTGAGAGGGAGGGGCCCGGACCCGACGAAGGCGACGAGGGAAGGGGAGGGGCAGTGAAGGGAGAGGAGGTTGAACTCGGCTCGGGGAAGGGAATGACGCCGGAGAAACTCGTCGTCGATACCTCGCTCGTGTCGAATACACGAGGGTCTGCGCCGGCGTGGGAGGAGCGGAGAGGAGGAGCTGGTCGTGGGGGTGGGGGCGGGGTCGTCGGCGTCGCGGCGGTGGGGTCGGCGGGGTAGAAGGCGGCTGGTCGATTTCCCGATCGTGGATTTGGGGAGCGTAGATTAGGGGTTTGGGGGGGGGGGGGTTGGGGTGGGGTAGGATATGTCGAGGGTAGTTTCGTCCTTCCAGGTATATTTTTTTGGCCTAATTGACACAAAATGGCCTAATTGACACGAAAATTGGAGATTGGCCTTATTGCCGAAAAAATGCTGAAAATTGGCCTTATTGCCATTTTTCCCTTATATTTAATGACTTGTTTTTTTAATTATTAATCTCTTTGTAAATATCAATATCAGTTACGCATCAAATATCATTTCCGCATCTCACTAAAATATCAGTTCCGCATTAATATACATAATTAAAATATATTAAAACAAAAAACAAAACAAAAAAATTGTACCCGCCGGACCGGACCAGGACCCGGCGGCGCCGGAACCGCCGGTTCAATGACCCGGGAACCGGTTTTGGCCGGTCCGGGTCCGGTTCGAGACCCGCCGGTCCGGGACCCGCCGGACCCGAGACCCGGTGGTTTGGACCCGGTTGGGCATGTCTATTCCCTCCATTGCTATAAGTGTCATGTCCATGCGCAAATCTTCTAGGGTGTTATCAATGCGAAAGAATTGTTCGGCCCTGGAGATCCAAGCAGAAGGGTTCACCTTTAAAATAGGGCAACTCCAATTTTGTCGGGCTTGTTATTGTGGCATCCCTCTCTTGACGAGCGGATGAATCCGACGTAAACGCCCGTTCAAACCCTTTATCATGTAACAACTTCTTCAACAAGTCTTGCACTCCATCTATACCCGATTGAAGGCTATCGACACGCTCATTCAGCTTTTTAACCGTCGAACTCCAATCTTCCATTCCTTTCTCTAACTTCGCCAAGTTTGCTTCCATAGCATCCAGTCGAACCTCGGTTCTTGTCATGGCTGGCAGGTCAGACCAATTTGTTAGAGATCAAAGGGATAAACACACAAAATACTATTTTATTAAGAGAAGAATATAAAGAGAAGAAATAAACGTAACAACGGAAGCACTCTTCCGTCCAAAATTCCAAAGACTCATAATTCCAATGATCCCAAAAGATAACCCTAGCTTAAAACTAAACACGTACTTATAAGAAAAGTCCACAAAACCCTAGTACTAAAAATCCATAAATATAATATTGCCGCTACGTACTAAAACAACTAATAATAATAATAATAATAATAATAATAATAATAATAATAATAATTTCCGCATCACATTAGGCCCTCTATGATTCAGGAGCTTCAGGTGCAAGTTAGTCGTGGGCTCACAACACATTTCTCCAATCACTCCACCGTCAGCTCTGTCTAGAGACTCCATGGACTATAAACATCAAAGGACATCCATGATCTATATCTCTTACTCCATGGACTATAAACATCACAGGACATCCATTTCGCATTGCACGAAAGTTGCCCCTTTGAGTGGTTATTTTAGATGAAACGTAGCTTTGATGATTCATTCATGTTTGCTTTCCTGTTATTGTAGTGGGCTGTAAAGCCAAGGTCAAAACAAGAGTATTCTCAGCATGAACTCGATGAAGTCCGTAGTGAACTGACTCTGTACCTGCAGAAGATGGCGTAAGTTGTGTTGTGACTAGTAATTTCACAACTCCACTATTTTGTTACTGAGTATGATAAATTCCATCATATATTGTTTTATGTTGTGTTGTGGCTGAGTATCCCGACTGAGTATCCTGGCTGAGTATATTTATCTTGTTATATATGTTGTGTTTTGTTGCAAATTACCATTTTCAGAAGTACATATGTTCTATATATAATAGTACTTGGTTAATTTTAGTTTATTCATGTATTGTCGATGAGTATCTTGTTATATGTTGTGCCTGAGTACCTTGTTATATATGTTATATAGGGTACTTGTTGTATTTTATTGCAAATGACCATTTCCAGCAGTACATATGTTCTATATATAGAGTGTTTGGTTAATTTCGATTTATTCATGTGTTGTCGATGAGTATCTTGTTATATGTTGAGTAACCTGCCAGTTACATATGTTCTATAGAGTACTATTTTGTTGTGTTTTGATGCAAATAACCATTTCCAGCCGTACTTAATGTATGTCCACTTGGTTAATTTCATTTTATTCATGTTGCAGCAACAGATATTCCGTTGTGTTTTGCATCTATCCATACTTCAAGCGGCTGTTGGAACTGCAATGGGCAAGTTCTTATAATTCTGAACATGTTTTGGATATTTATCGGCTATTATGATGTTTATTTTCGATCATGTTTTGGATTTCTATCGGTGTTTGATTGAATGTCTTGGATATTGGTTAATACTGACAATGTTTAGGATGTTATTGAATCAAATATTATGGTATTGATGTTTTTATTAATATATTTATATATTTGGTGTTAATTTAGTGTTGAGTAAAAGAATGTATCACACTGTAAAAGACATCACTTTTTTTTTTAATTATAATTGAAAACTGATATCTCTATATATTTGGAAAATTGGTTCTACAAAAATTATGTTTCAAAATTCGATTTTCCTGGTGGATTTTAAATCGGGTAATACCCGATTTAATTGCTATGTTCGAACGATGTGTATGTGATGCGATATCTATACTCGACATATTTCAGACATCGGGTTTCTGTGCTCGCAACGCAATCGGATAATACTCGATTTTATAAGTTCACAATTATATCGCTTTTCCTACTTAACTATGATTTAAATGTTAATACAGACATCTCGGTTAATATCGATGTCTAAAATCGGTAAATACTCGATTTCCTAAGTTCACAATTATATCGTTTTTTCTTGTTAACACTGATTTAAATATTAATACAGATATCGGTTAATAACTAATGTCCATACACATCGGTCGCACAAGTCATTTACATCGGGTAATACCTGATTTGTATAGCTGTTTTTTTAGTAGTTCTAGGAAATTCGGATACATGCTACAATACAGGTGGTCCTATAATGAAGTCTCGATAATGTTTTGAGTTTTAAAGATTATATACGAATACATTCATTTTTCGAGCTCAAGTTTTTTGCTGGAACTCGATATTCTCAATAGTAGTAGATATTTTTACCAAAAGATCAACAATTTCAAACTTATTGTTCATAATGGTGTTTATATTTTAGGTGTTTGAAATAATTGCCCTGTACAAGTAAAAACTAATACAGTTGGGTGCATGAAAGACTCTTTTGTGTTTTGGTAAATAAATGAGAAGTATTAAAGATATTTTTATTTTGTAGTGTGTTTATATTATGTTGGAAAATGAATTAAACAATATTATTTACTTAATATAGTAGTGGGACTAGAGAAATATTTATTTGTATGAAACAATTTTTTTTTAGAGGTTAATTGCAAAAATTTAAATAGTCAAAACCCACGTATCTCGAGTTCGAACTTTAACTTTACAGTTCTCAATTCAAGTGTTCAATAATTGAGCTAATAATCCTTAGTACGAAACACATTAACTTAAAATTGTCATATTTCTTTTAAAATTTTACAAAAGTGGCATGACAATTATTATAGAACACATAAAGTATTTAATATTGATTTGTTTTTAATAATAGTAGTGTTATTTCTTTACATAAATTATCATTTTAAATTTTTTTATAACTTTTATTGAAAAAGTAATTTAATTGATATTAATTGCACCTAACCAATTCACTCATTTGTTTTGTCTGGCCGGACCCTCATCTTTAGAGATGTTCGGTTTTTTTGGTCTTATTGTCCACATCCTACTTCATACTAACTGCTTCCATTTTCATCATTTAGGTTTTGTTTTTCTTTCTATTATTTCTACAGGTCAAATTAAAAAAGAATTCGTACCATCTTTTATTACAATTCATAATATTTTTTTTAAATAAATACATATAAATTTAATGTTTGGCGGAGTTTATAATTTTTTTTACATCTTATAAAATATTTAAAATTTGTAAGTTTTTTAAAGTTTGTAAATTTATTTGATAAATATTTTTGGAAATCAAGCTGTATTCTTTCTGTTGTAATTGTGTTGGCCCAATTCATTTGGCACATTAAAAGACCAGCCCAACACACTCATGAAAGTGCAGCCTACTACCAACTCATGTGTTGGCCCATTTGACCTCAGCCTAATTGATGAGTTGACCTATCTTGGCCATTGATCTATGTTTGTTTGGTATTGTTGTGGCCTGATCTGGATCGTTGTCTTCCCTTTTTGTGTTGTTAGAAACACTTTCACCCGTACTCACTTCACTCCTTACCTATTGTGTGTAATCAACACCCGTACTTTCACAGTGTGCGATTTCTGAATCTCTTCACCTTCTTCACCTTCTGTGGTGTTCTGTGGTGTTGATTTGTGAGATCCTGTGTGAGCCGAGGGTTGTAAGTGAGTGTGTGTGTGGATTGTGCTCTGGGTGTCGTTGGCTGGGCTTCAGGCGGCTCCTCCCTTGTTTGGTGGTGTCGACGACCTCTGCTGTTACTGCAGTTTCTCAGTCCTGAGCCGAAAGCTCAAATCTCTATCTCTCTCTCTTTCTCTGTTCATATATATATATATATATATATAGAGAGAGAGAGAGAGAGTAATGCTATATGCACATCAAACGGTCTTGACGTGATCGTTTGATTTTTAATTTTTTTTTATTATTTAATTAAAAACATGTTTTTCGAAAATATTAATTAAAATTCATTTTCACCGAACGTAAATATTTTTACATTTTTGAAATCTAAAAAATACGCATGTAATATAAAAATTAATTTTAAATATCAATTAAGTAATGCGTTTCTACTTACTCGTACACGCAAACGAATTCGTCCCGAATTTGAAAATATACTTTATTTTTTAGTTTCTGAAAATTGCGCAATAAATATAAACAAATACGACGAGACTTCTAAAATACGACGAGACTTCTAAAGTATAAAATTGCGATCGAAAATCATAAAAATATTAAAATAAATGAATCATTCTATAAAATACTTATTATTATACTTTAAAATATTTGATAAACAATTATAATAAATAAAAAATTCGAAAACATTAATTAAAATTCATTTTTACGAATTTTTTTACAAAATGTGCATTTAATATAAATATCAATTTTAAATATTCATACGTTTATACTTACTAGTAGACGCAATTAAACTTGTCTCGAATTTCAAAAATACTTTGTTTCTTGTTTCAATATTTTTTATAATTTTTTATCGCAATTTTATACTTCAGAAATTTCGTAGTATTTGTTTAAATTTATTTTGCAATTTTCGGAAACTAAAAAAATGAAGTATATTTTGAAATTCGGGACGAATTTAATTGTGTGTACGGATAAATAGAAACGCATGACTTAATTGATATTTAAAATTGATTTTTATATTACGTGCGTATTTTATAGATTTCAAAAATGTAAAAATATTTACGGTCGGTGAAAACGAATTTTAATTAATATTTTCGAAAAACGTGTTTTTAATTAAATAATAAAAAAAATTAAAAAAAAATAAAAGTCAAACGGTTCCGTCGGACCGTTTGATGTGCATATAGCATTCATCATATATATATATATATATATATATATATATATCTTCCGCTGCATGTGCCATAATACACCATCCAAGCCCAAAACCTGCCATACAGATCGGTTTTCTTCGGAGATTCGTTGATTGTTGTGATTTGTGATCTTGCTCTGGTTTTAGGGTTGAGAACAGATCTGACTTGTTCTGTTTGTTTGTGTTTTTGCAGGTGTCCGAAGCTCGCCGTAGAAGCGCGGAGCTCCAACACTTTCTTCTAAAGAATGAGACTTTTCCAATGGAGGTAGTATACAATTACTATACATTACTTTTATACTTGTAGAGATACATCAGTAATATTTTGCTCATTGACAGAATTTTATAGTATGGATAATTTTTTTAAATTTATTATTTATGTAAGAATAACACTTATTTTTTATTATTAAATAGTAATAAAATATATTATTCTATTTAATTAAAATTTAATATAATGCAATCATAAAAATATGTCTAACAATGAATAAATGTTAAAGTAAATAAAATAATTTGTGTTTTTTTTTATTCTTTTCTTTTCTACCCGTTTAGCAATCCATATAATATTATCTAACGAACATTGGGTCTTGGGTTTAATACTAGTAATTAATAAATATGTTGTCGTGATTTAGCCGTTGTTTACGTTATTAGCAATATGACCAATCACAAGGCATCTCGGACCCTTCTTTAATTGTCCTCTTTTGAAGGACTCCACATGCTAAATTACTATTGAATAATACACTTTCTGGATTTACCATATATAAAAAACCATCACCAAGTACTATCTTTTACTTCATATATTAGCAGTAGCAAACAAGTCAAATGACAAATCGATTTAAAAACTATTTCATTCTTAAGAAAACGATCGAACAACCAGACAAGTTGTTCTCTCGCTTCACGGTAAATTTGTTATTGAGACATTACTTACAATTCATAGTGATTGTGAAAGTGATTAATTGAAGCTTAAATTACACTATTTTTCGATTTGTTACACAAACATTTTGTGTTTTTGTTAAACCTTAATAATTGGAAGTTTGAAGAAAGAGAGTAAAATACACACTTTTTCAACCTATTTTCACACTCCAAAGGCCATACTTTTCTTTATTTATACACATACTCTCTCTCCCATTTTTTCCTCACCTTCACCACCATCAAATTCAAATTCAAAATCAAAAAAAAAAAAAAATGAAAAAACACTCTGTTTCCCATACCCCACAAGGCATTTTCAGATTTCCACACCCTTCATAATATCATCTCAATATCCTATTACTGTACCTTATTTATTTTATTATTTTTATTTTGTAATTACTTTACCATAGCCATGGCTGCACTTGCAAATATCCAGAGATTTTTCACTTTCTTGTTCCTCTGCTTTTCACCAACGCTTTTTCACTTTTCCGGTAAGTCAATTCCTCCTGCCCTTTTCATTTTCAGTTTCAATTCGGCATTTCCCCTTTCCTTTCATTTCACTTAATTCATTTCTGATTCTTCAAAATAAAGATTGAAGCTTTATGATTATTTTTTTCGGGTTTTTTTCTCAAGTTGCGCAGTCGTTCGTCGGGGTGAATTACGGGCAGGTGGCGGACAACCTGCCGCCTCCGGAGGCGACGGCGAAGCTCCTCCAGTCGACGAGCATCGAGAAGGTGCGTCTGTACGGAGCCGATCCGGCGATAATCAAGGCGCTGGCCAACACCGGCGTCGGAATAGTGATCGGCGCCGCCAACGGCGACATCCCGGCGCTCGCGACCGACCCGAATTTCGCGGGCAATTGGGTCGGGACGAACGTGCTCCAGTACTACCCGGCTAGCAAGATCATCGTCGTCTCCGTCGGCAACGAGGTGGTGACGTTAACCGATCAGAAACTGGCGTCGCAGCTCCTGCCCGCTATGCAAAATGTCCAAAATGCCCTCAATGCAGGTAGTGAATTTCCCATCAATTTATATGTGTGGAGGTGATGATGGTGAGGGGTACATTGTAATTTTGGTGTGTTGGATTGGTTACAATGTGTGAATTGTTGATGCAGCATCATTGGGTGGGAAAGTCAAGGTTTCGACAGTACATTCGATGGCTGTGTTGACTCAATCGGAGCCGCCTTCGGCTGGGGCGTTTGGATATGGTGACATATTGAAACCATTGTTACAATTCCACAGCGACAATGGCTCTCCATTTATGATCAATCCATACCCGTTTTTCGCATATCAAAGTGACCCCAGACCCGAAACACACTCGTTTTGTTTGTTCCAACCAAACGCTGGAAGGGTGGATTCAGGGACCGGAATTAAGTACATGAACATGTTCGATGCTCAGGTATGTTTATAGGTTGTTTAATTCGATCGGAGTGTTATGTAATTAGGCTTAACATCAGGGGTGGCTTTTGCAATTACCCCTCTTTGTTTTTCAAGAAAATGAATACATGGAAAGTTTGTCATAATAGCTAGTTGACTGTGGGATGACTACATACTAATTGAAAACAAAGAAAATTTCAGTACTCTTCTTACCTACCCATCCGTTTTGACCCGACTACGAAAAAAACAAAAGAAAGTTTAATTTCTTAAATCTCCTTTTTAAATTGCAAAGAGTGTATTTGTTGGGTAAATTAAAATTTTGAAGGGGTATTTTGAAAATGACCGGGATATTTTGTAATTAGGCTAAACATCAATTATCCCTTTTTGCTTAAGTTAACACCATGACGACTGTGGTTGACTACATACTGATGTTGGATTTTTACATATTAGAAAGTGTGTGTAGCCGTGTTGGTGATCTTATGAACCACACATTGATTGTGAAAAAGATATATTAGTATATATCTCTGACGTTAAGGCATCAAGTATTTTGATTCATCCCGAGAATCGAATGCATATATATGTGCTACTTGTATTTGTTTTCACACATTCAACATGATGTAATGTGTCCTTCTGTCTCCATGTGGTGCCGACAGGCTGGCCATTCGAAAAGTTGGGCCTACGTGTAATTACTCGGAACTTATTCTAGTGTATAACAATTGTTTCTACAAGTATTCTTATCACGAAGAAAAAAGTTTGATCAATGATGCATTTTTCCTAATGTCATTGTCAAGTTGAAAATGAGAGTTAGTTTGATATTTGTACCGACTGAATAAAAAACAATTTTCTTTCAAAATTATGAACCCCATTTACCAATTTTCCTCTTTGTAAAATAGAAACAATAACTATTTTTTGTTTTAGTTTTTGTAATTAGGCTAAAGCTCAGGGGTGGTTTTGTAAATAACCCACACATCTATCTCTATGTTTCTCTGCAGGTTGATGCTGTGCACTCTGCCTTAAAAGGAATAGGATTTAAGGATGTCGAGATTGTGGTTGCCGAGACAGGGTGGCCTTATAAAGGGGACCCCACTGAAGTGGGCCCTAGTGTCGACAACGCCAAAGCTTACAACGGTAACTTGATAAACCACCTGAGGTCCAAGGTTGGCACTCCGCTCATGCCTGGGAAATCCATCGATACCTACATCTTTGCTCTCTACGACGAGGATCTGAAACCCGGGCCTGGTTCCGAGAGGTCATTTGGGCTTTACAGGCCCGATCTTTCGATCATATATGATGTTGGGCTATCGAAGAGCACTCAGGTATTGATAAGCCCTAAAGATCAATTTTTTTTTGCTAATTGTAATGTAAGATTGTTATTGTATATTGCTAACATAATTCATTGATCTCGGTTAGACGACCCCTGCACCAGCCCCAGCAACTCCTGTGGGCCCAGTGAACCCGGCCCCAACAACTCCTGTGGGCCCAGTGAATCCAACACCGAGCCCATCATCATCAGCAGGTTGGTGTGTACCGAGGCCCGGGATATCTGATGCTCAGCTGCAAGCAGATCTCGATTATGCTTGTGGGCAGGGCATAGATTGCAGCCCGATTCAACCGGGTGGTGCTTGTTTTGAACCAACTACTGTTTCATCTCACGCTGCTTATGCTATGAATCTTTTGTATCAATCTTCTGGCAGGAATACGTGGGATTGCGAATTCAGCCACACCGCCACACTCACTATCACTGACCCTAGTAAGTCTTTTTCGACCCTGGATGGACGTGTATTCGTATGTTTCGTGATGTGATTGATAAGTCTTCATGTTTGCAACAATGTTGTGTGCAGGTTACAGTGGTTGTGTTTACCCTGGTGTTGGGAATAAAGGAAGCTGAGTAGGGGTATTTTAGTCATTTGTCAATGTTACATGCACATGCATGTGTATTACAGGGTTGTGGACCACACGGTTGATATGATATAGTAAAATAGTGTGTGAACTCAATAAGATTTTATAGGCCTTATTAGCTCATTTAGCTGTAGCAAAATTGATGTAATTCTGTGTTTAGAATAGTTTGTATTATACCAATTATATTCCAATAAAAAATGTGCAGAATAATTCTGTGTTTAGAATAATTCATTCAATGTTTTTAATTTCTGGTTTTAAGTACTCTTTATTAACTTCTGCACTGTAACTGTTCTCTTAGTATAGTTTTTTTTTTTTTTGTTGTTGTTGGATGTTGCAAAACTTAAAATCAAAACTATTGGAGAATATATTCGGCTCACTATAAATGTGAAGTTGCTCAACTTCTCTAATAGTTACAGCTGGATGAAGCGGCATTTAACAAAAACTTTTTTTTTTAAGATAATTACAAAATTTCATGTAATTTTATTTGATTTCACATTCAGTTTTTTAAATTTACGAAAAACTAAGATTACTAAATTTTGTTTTATTTGACAATTTTTAGTGTAATTTTAAACTTTTATCGTATTTAAAGTGTACTTAATAGCTCAATCTAGTGTTTTATCGTAGATTAGTATGTGATGTCAATTCAATTGAGTGAGTCTCACCAAAACACAACTTTAAAAAATAAAATACATTTAATTTTTTCATATTTGTGTGATAATTGTTTAATTAAATAAGTATCAAATAAAACAAAATATTAGAGTAAGTAGTCACAGATGCTTCACGTACAACCAACAATTGCGGTTCGAATATATATTTCAAGTACAACCAAAAATATTAGGTAAGTTACATAATGTTTTGTGATATTATTTCCTTTATTTTTTTTTTTTAGTGCGGTTCGAATGATTCCGATTGCAAGGTGAAATGACACGAGTAGAATTGATAAAAGTGCAAGTGCCTAAATTGACAAATCTTAAAATAATGGAATACTATAAAATTTACAAATTGTATTTAAATTGTCAAAAACTAAAATAAACACAAATAAAATAAATATTTTTTATTAACTTACATTTTATGTTTTAATATTAGTCAAATTAAATTCAAACTATTAGCATAATTTTAATTCACTAATCTATATAAATTTTAAATTTTATGTTTAAAACTTTAAGATACGGAGTATGAAATTTTGAAAATTAATAAAAATAACACACATATATACAGTATATATATGATCATATTTTTAGACGTGGTTTCCATTTATTTTTTTGTTAAATTTCAAATTTATGTATTGTATAAGAGCATCTCCAATTGAAAGGTAGAAGTTTACGTGTACTTTTATCTTTCACCAAAAAATGCGGTAGAAGTCATTAGAGATGCAATGACGTGTTAAGGTTAGATGTTCCTAAAACATATGGAGTAGAGGAACTTCTACCGAGTAGAGATAAATTATATTATTATTTAACATTATTAATTTATTATTATTATTTAGTATTATTAATTAACCAAATTAATACTGTTATTGTAATTTTTAACGTAAGGATTATTATTTATTTTATATAAAAATTATTTAAAATTAAGAATTTTGAAATAGATTAAATTTTAACTTATTTTGTATTTTAACGAATTATTCTATTTTATATAAAAATTAATACAAAATAAAAAAATTCAAATAGCTAAATTTTTAGCGTTAAAAATTATTTATATAAAAATTAATTAAAAATAAGAATTTTGAATATATAAAAATTATTTAATACTAAGAATTTTGAAATAAATTAAATTTTAACTTATTTTTTATTTTAACAAATTATTTTATTTTATATAAAAATTAATACAAAATAAAAAAATTTAAATAGTTAAATTATTAGCGTTAAAAATTAAAATTATTTTATTTTATATAAAAATTAATACAAAATAAATAAATTTAAATAGTTAAATTTTTAGCGTTAAAAATTATTTATATAAAAATTAATTAAAAATAAAAATTTTGAAATAGTTAAATTTTTAGTGTTATAAATTATTTTTTATTTTATATAAAATATAATTAAAAATAAAAATTTTGAAATAGTTAAAATTTTAAAATCAGTATATAAGTGATTATTTCTATAAATATTAAATAAAAAATAAAAAAATAAGTTAGTGGTGAGATTTAAAATTTATTTTGTAGGTAGAACCGTTGGATAAGGTAAATTTTTTTTAGGTAGAAGTAAAAAAAAGTATGAGTTAGCGTGAAACTACCGCTGAAGATACTCTATGTAAATTAATTACACTCCTCCCTTAAAATGGGAAAAAGCTACAGTTACACAAGGTGTACCGAGCCTCCGGTACACCTCCAATCAAAATGTGACACGTGTCGTTATTAAATTAATTAATTGGATAAATAGTATTTTAATTATTATTACATTGAATTATTAATCAGGAAAATAAATCATAAGAATCTTAGAAAAATTTTAAAAATAAAATTAATATAATTTTTCCAAATATTAAATACACTACAAAATCTATGAGATTTTTTCTCTTATAATATAATAGTAACTAACAAATAAATAAAATAATATATATACTAAATTGACAAAATAAAAAGTACAAAAAAATTTTAAAAAAACGAAATTTTTTATAAAAAATATTTATATTTCATTTTGTAAGTAAAATTTATGTATATTTTATTAAATTTTATATACACTAGTTTAATTATTTAATTCATAAATAAAGATATTAAAAAATATGAATAATATATGTGTACGTGATAATTATTGTTTTAAAATAACCAATTTATTCAATAAAAATAGATTATATATATAAATATGAAATAAAAATAAATTCATAATTAGTAATTTATATATTGAACGAATAATACATAATAATATTCATTTTAGTATTTGATTTTTTAAGAACTATAAAAATTTGAATAAAATCTGGAATTAAATCAAATAATTCTATTAATTTTTTTCATTTTATCTTTATTAATATACAAATATCAATGATTAATTTTATTTTTAGAATTAATTGTAAGATAAACTATAAGAATGTCAAAATATTTTAATACTATTACTAAAATTAAATGTGATATTATGTTTCTTATTTATTTAAAATAAAAATAATATAATTTAAATAAAAATAATATTTTGATTTAAATATTACAGCTCAATTTTCAATATTATCTCACTTTTGATTATATTTTTCAATAAAATAAGAATGTCATAGTATTCAATTAAAATATTATGCACTAATATTAAGTAAATACATTATAGTTTCAAACAAAAATAAAAATCGCATAATATTTGATTTAAATATTACTTCAATTTTATATATTATATATTATACATTATTATTATTATTGTTGTTGTTGTTGTTAAGTATATATAATTTTTTTTTTTAAATATATGTTTTTTTACTTTAAATATTTTTTTAACAATTGATATTTTTTAAATTTAAGTGTGAAATATAATTTTAATATAAAATTAAAAAAAGTTTATTATGTTATATCATTTTATTTTTAAAAAATGAAATATTTTTTAATATTTTTAATGTTTTCTTTCTTACGACTCTTTTTTTTTTCTTCAATTTAGTATATATATATATATATATAGGAGAATATTACAGTACATTTGTTAATATTGAATGTATCGTACATTTATCTTTTAATCAATTAAAATTTGACACTTCATTTTGTTGTCATGCACCTAGATGCACCCGATTACAACTTTAACATAATTATGACATGTTACCAGCTATAGCAATTTTTTTTATTTATTTATTAATATAATAAACAATATTTTTCTATTCCTATATAATTAAATTAAATTATTTAAAACAAAAAAAATTACATTAAATAATACACTTAATAATACATTTATCTAAAAAAATATTTTATAATTGACTAATAATTTTCTAAAAATAAAATAATTATTTTTATATATTTCTTTTAAACAACTTAAAATTACACACAATGCAATTAATTTATTTCACATAATTATTAATTTATATTGTTTAATATTTATAAATAAATAATTTATTATTAACTATGAAAAACACAATAAATTAATTTTTAAACATATTTGATTTTTAAATAAATTTTAAAATAGAATTGCTTATTCCCGAAATGACCCACTTATTCGTTTGAGTTCAACAATTTTTTTCTTTACCGAATAGATGAGGCAAAATTCATGAACAAATGAAGCAATAGATATTAGTGAAGCTTGATAAAAAATCACATTTCTACAAAAAACAACAAAAAAAATAGTGTTCATTGACGGAAACTAATTAAAATATTTATATTGTTTTGTTCATTTTGTTCTAGTTAGTTAGAAATTGTTGT
Source organism: Euphrasia confusa (assembly GCA_954870475.1). NCBI lineage: Eukaryota > Viridiplantae > Streptophyta > Magnoliopsida > Lamiales > Orobanchaceae > Euphrasia > Euphrasia confusa. The sequence continues at coordinate 46,267,796 of OX940949.1, read as the reverse complement.
GTTTTCGTTTGTTTATAAAACAATTCGATTAATTTCAATTATACTTATATCAAAGAGATTATAGATCATTTAATTTGTTGATCCATGTGAATACTAGAAAGAGAAGTTCCCATAATAGAGGGACCAACCTCAGTGTACAAAAAAAAATTATTGAAGAGGCTATAAGAATTTCTCAGCATATTGATGAAATGAGCTTGTTTGGGATTATAATTGATACAAAAATAGTAGATGATACTTCATATTTGATGTAAAATGCTTGGTCTGATTCTATCAAAAATGACTTTGTGAAGACTAGACGATAGAGTTGCAGAATAAAAAAAACGACGCAATTTGTGATTAGCTAAGTCTTTTGATTATATTATTAAAAAAAACGAATCACTTAATATTTGCTTTATATATTATACAAATAATTTGATTTGAATTAATATTTTTATATGTAATAAATAAATAAATAATTATATTTTATAAAAAATGATTAGAAAAAGAAACATGTACTACTTGTATTATTAATTTTTGTCCACGCAAATCTTTGTCCTTCTCCTTACAGATATTAGAAGTCTCTACAAATTATGGGGTAAAAGAACTTTTAGAGATAAAAAATATTATTATTATTATTGCGTTAAGAATTATTTTATATTTTAACTTTATTCTGTATTTTATATAAAAATTAATAAAAAATAAGAATTTTGAATTAATTAAAATTTTAATTTGGATTATTTGTATTTTTATTTTATACAAAAATTAATAAAAATTAAAATTTTTTTTAAAATATTTAAAGTTTGAACGGATTATTTGTATTTTTATTTTATATAAAAATTAATTAAAAATAGTTTTTATTTAATATAAAAATTAATTAAAATTAAAATTTTTGAAATAGTTAAAATTTTAATGTTAGCGGAATTATGTTATATAAAAATTAATTATAAATAAAAATTTTGAAATAGTTAAATTTTTAGCGTTATGAATTATTTTGTATTTATATAAAAATTAATTAAATATTTATTTTATTTAATTATGAATTATATAAATATTAATATTTATTTTATTTTATCTAAAAATCATTTTTTATGTTTATTATTATTATTATTATTATTTAAATATAAATAATAAATAAAAAGTATAAAATAAGTAACTGGTGGGACCTATAAAATTTATTTTTTGGGTAGAATTGTTGGATGGGTTAGAAGTTTTTTTTTGTAGAAGTAGTAAAAATAAGAGTTAGCGCACATGTGGCCTACTTATCAGCCAAAACTTGAAACGACCACTGAAGATGCTCTAATATCTTCTTCTTTGATCCGCAATAAAAAAATTATAGAGAAACTCAATTGAGATTTGAAAAATTAACATCGTGTGGGCATCGTGGGTAAAGATCGCCCTCTATTTCTGAAACACGCCGCCAAATTTTTGTTCTTAATTCTGAAAAATATTTATATATATTACCGGTTAACAGGTTAGTCAATATATAGAATAATAATTGTGTGTTGTAATCTCTACGCTAACTATTGTCTTCTGTAATAAATCTGAACGGTTCACATTAATTAATTAAATCTAATGGTTGAAATAAAAACAAAGTACTGTGCCTTGACTGCACTGTAGAAGCCTCATATATATATATATATATATATATACTAATTTATTTTATTTTCTTATTAATAATATAATAGAAAAAAATTTCATAGATTTTGTAGTATATTTAATATTTGAAAATATAATATTAATTTTATTTTTGACTATTTTAGAAGATTTTGAAGATTTATTTTCCTAACTAATAATTCAATTTAATAATAATTAAAATACTAATTATTTAATTAATTAATGTTATAATTCCACGTGGCGTATTTTGATTGGTGGTGTAACGGTACACCTCCTTGTGTAACTGTATCATCACCCAAAACTCTGTACATTTTTTTTTTTAAATTAGGTAGTATATTTTTCAAAATTACCTTCAAATTTTGTATTTTTTTTATTTTTTTTATTTTATCATCAATAGTTTTTACAGAGAATAATACTCCGTATATACACGTCAGCACAACGGGCTAAGGCTTTCAGTCAATTTTGCCTCCATTTTACCAGAGAGTCCAACCTCCCCCAATACTCCGACGCCACCGCCGACTTGCCACCACCACGAAGAAGCACATTTCAGTACCTGAAGCCTTTTCTTTTGTACCAGTTTGATTTAAGCCTTGAATTTTGTAAGAAGAGCACCTAATTTAGGGTTTTAACGAAGCTGAAGGGTTAGATTTTTCCGTTTCTTCATTTTCTCCCCTCGGTTTGGTGGAGGAGGAGGAGGGGATGTCAGTTTCTGAGCTTAAAGAGCGGCACACGGCGGCCACAGAAACCGTTAATTCCCTCAGAGATAGATTGAAGCAAAAGCGTCTTCTTCTTCTTGACACCGATGGTTCGCAATAATTTCTTCGGAATTGATTTTTTTTTTTTAAGTTTATTTTGATTAATGCTTTAGATCTCTTTTAGTTTTTTATTTAGCACGAATTGTGTTGTGATTATCTTACCTCTGCAATTTATTGACAGTTGCTGGTTATGCCCGGTCGCAGGGAAGGACTCCGGTGACTTTTGGCCCGACTGATCTGGTTTGTTGCCGGACTCTACAGGGTCACACGGGCAAGGTAAACATTTGGTACATTAATTTTCGAAGTTTTCAGTAATATAAATATGCATGAACAAAAACACACATTATTTTATTTTATATTCAATTATTGTATTTCCAGTTGTGTTATTGAATGAGCGTGTTTTTTTCATCTCGTAAGATATTGCAGTGATAAGTATAAGGAGTATGGGGAAATTACTAGTCATTGCCCAGTGGATATTACAATTACATGTTTGATAGTTCTTGCGATTTCAAGAAATTCAATAGTTGTACTTTTGATGATATTAAACACTGAGGGATTAGAATAAGCTTTTCTTCATTTAATCTGTCGACAAGCATCTGCGTTGAACCGTAGTCCACATAGAAAGGTTTCTAGCATTTATTCGCTAGGGTGTTAGTGACTTTCGAGAAAATGTAGTCATTTCAAATAGATTAAATGAAGTTATGTAGGACATAATGAATGACAAGATATATTTAGTTGAAGACGATTTCTTCATTAATGGATGAATAGCTCATTCATTTTGTACATTAGCTAGGAGAAAATAAAGGAACCTAACCCTATTACACAGAAAGAATACATAAGAATTTTTTGAGGTTGTGTAGGACATAATGAAAGACAGAAGGAAATACATAAGAATTATTTTGAAAATAGCTAGCACTAACAGACTAGAAAATAACAGCCTACCTAAAGGAATAGAGGCCACATGCCCGTTTGTAGTGGGAGTGATTCTGGCCATTCTCGTCCCTGCTGTGGTCCCAAATCCCAATGCAATGCACCACACTGTGAACTTCCATTCTTCCACATCAGATCTCATTTTGTTTCTATATTTTCAATTTTATAGATCCCATAATGTGATATGATTTCTTGCCTTGGTAAAGAAATGAATGTACGTACCATACTAATATTATCTCCATCTTGGAAACTCTAGGTCTGTTGGCCGATAGTTCGAACTTCTGCAGTTTAGAATCTTTAGATAGTGGGGCCCTAGTTTCCTAATTATGGTTTATATCTTTATTTATTTCTACATTTAAAACCATTGTGTAGTTATTTATGGTGCTGTGTTTTTATTTTATTTCCACAATGAATTTTGAAAACCTCCTTTATGAGTTCAAAAGAGAATCTTTCACCAGACATTTTCTCTTGCCTGAATACATTCTATGAATAAATATTTAAAATAGGTGTATTCACTGGATTGGACCCCTGAAAAGAATCGAATCGTCAGTGCATCTCAAGATGGCACATTAATCGTATGGAATGCTCTCACAAGCCAGAAGACTCATTACATTAAGCTACCGTGTGCATGGGTCATGACGTGTGCCTTCTCTCCGAGTGGACAGTCTGTCGCCTGTGGTGGCCTAGATAGTATGTGTTCTATCTTTAACCTCAACTCTCAAACTGGTAATGACGGGAATTTTCCGGTCACGAGAATGCTAAGTGGGCATAAGGGTTACGTGTCTTCATGTCAGTATGTCCCGGACGAAGATACACACCTGATAACTTCTTCGGGTGACCAAACATGTGCTCTATGGGATATTACCACTGGTCTGAGGACGTCTGTATTTGGAGGAGAGTTTCAGTCTGGCCATACTGCTGACGTTCTTTGGTATGGTGGCCATCTTTCTTGTGTATTCATTAATTTTTTGATTGGGTAATTAAAAATATGGGGGAAGAGGCTTAGTCATTTTTACACTACCCATTTGTAGTTGTTTCTGTTATACAAATTGAATCCTTAATACGGGAACAATTGTTACAAAATAGAAAATTTAAAGCAATTTTTACAATATAGTAATTTTGGCGATTGTAATTATCCGTTTTTCGCAGGTTACTTGCAATAAATATCGTTGAGATTTAGTCAAAATATGAAAGGACCTTCCTATATTTTCAAATTGCAACTACCCCCTTGGTATTTGTTTTATTCACAAAATTGTTCCCTCAATGCGTAGTTTATTAAAAAGTGCAAATATCCAGGTGGTTATTCGTAATCCTTTTGTTTTAGGTAATTTGGTCACATCTCAATGGTAGTAAGTGTAGTTATCCATTTCCTGCTTAGCCATCTGAGCCCATAATTATGGACCTTTCACGATTGTATTTTGTTACAGTGTTTCAATAAGCGGGTCCAACTCCAGAATGTTTGTTTCCGGCTCTTGTGATAAAACTGCCCGTCTGTGGGACACCCGTGTTGCTAGTCGAGCTGTTGGTACTTTTTATGGTCATGAGGGAGATGTTAATGCTGTCAAGTTTTTCCCGGATGGGAATAGATTCGGAACGGGTTCAGAAGATGGAACTTGTAGACTATTTGACATTAGAACTGGACACCGGCTACAAGAGTACACTCCACCTAACAGTGATAACAAGGTCCGTCATGTGACTTCAATTGCATTTTCTACTTCTGGTAGGCTCCTCTTTTCCGGGTACACGAAAGGAGATTGCTATGTATGGGACACTCTTTTGGCACAGGTATGTAGTATTCTTGCTGTTTTTCTTATTTATTTTCTAAAAAACATGAGATAATATGTTTTTAACCCTAAGCCATTGTTAATAGATGGTTTTGAACTTGGGGTCTCTTCAAAATTCTCATGATGGTCGGATCACCTGTCTTGGGCTGTCGTCTGACGGCAGCGCCTTGTGTACAGGAAGTTGGGACACTAACCTGAAGGTGAGTTGATTTTCGTATTAGTTAATTAAAAAGAACTTGATTGGCATGGCAAAACATCAATCGAGCTTAAATTCGATATTCTTACACATAAATTTTCCACGACAGATTTGGGCTTTTGGCGGGTACAGAAAAGTGATCTGAGATGGCATCAAGACCTCTTTCGAAAATATTCAGTGTCCCAGCTGTGTGCTCTTCTTGTATTTTTGTAATTTGTGTTGTCATCGTTCTATTTCAATCTTGTGATCTTTTAGACAGACAACTTTTGGTAGATAAAATGATTATTAGATGCATGAGAATTGATCAATTATGGTTAGGCACTTAGGCATAAGCTTCCTTTTTCCTGTAGGTTTAACTACCTTGTCTTGTTTATATTTAAACTATACACATTTTAGTTCTTACTGCCATATTAGCGTCTCTCTTAAACGAGCGCTGCCGTTCACTCTGCGTTGACTCGTTCATCTCCATCACTGAACTTGATACATATTTGTAAGCATCTTCTCCTAATCCATTACTCGGTTTTATCAGCTTCTGGATTTCTTTCAGTCTCAGGATTGTCTTCGTCTAAAGACTATTGAGCTAACAAACAAATAACTCATTCACATAACTTCACAAGCACATCAATAAGTTATAACCACAAAGGGTTTATTATTTATAAATGTATTATGTAAAAAAAGATTGTCATCTGTCGAACATATATAACTACAATCACACCAAATTCTTTTGTCAATTAATCCTGAAGTCAAATTTGCTATTATTAAAGAAAAAACAAATATCACAACTTACCCCTCTCAATCTCTCATTACACAACAAAAAAGACCTTGATACCTCAATCACAAAGTCACAAACTCTAAAGGGGTGATAAAGAAGACTACCCACTGGCAACTATTTCATGAATCGCATCACTAACGTTCTCATCCTCTGATCTCACTGCTAACTTCATCGCCACTTCTCTCCCTCCGTCAATTCCGAATGACAACCGGACAAGCACCTTCACGTTTCCTATGTATACCCCTGACAATAAACATGTATGTGATCTCGAGTTGCTTGGGACCACCTCTGTACCCTGGGGAATATACCAAGAAAATGACTTCTTTCAGAATACCAACAGGATGGCAAGATAAATGTTGCGAATTAATTGCGAAAACCCAACCCTAAAGTTGAGCATAATCAAGAGAGAAAAACCACAGTTGTCTTTAAAAATTATAAATAGCCCATTTGACATTTTTTTTTCACCTTCAAATTGCAACCTTTCTACGGGTATTCCGTATATACGTAAACTCAAATTTTAAGAATGCATTGTAATTTTGGAAATAAAATAGGGCTTTAATTTCTTATCCTAAATTTGAACTATGAGACCAATAAGACAGACAGCAATAACTGCATTCATCAAAATCTACCAGCAAAAGTAATTGTAGCTTCAACAACAAAGGAAGAAGCCTGATCTTGTAAAGAGCAATTACAAGCACTAACCTCGCAAGGTTGCATGCCCAGAAGATTGATGACTGTGTTGACAGCTTCAGTAAGGCTTTCTCGAGGCCCAAGACCATATTCGTCTACGCGCTCACCATCAGGACCCAAACTCTCCCAAGCATTCTTAAAGTTAGAGACCCCAACTTTAAGAATATAATCGGCAGCAGATACCTCAAAATCCTCGAGCTGGTATTCATCTTCCACACCATCATCTTCAGCCTCTCCGGTAGATGGATCCACCTAACTCGATATAAGCAGCCCAAAAAAAAAACTACTAAATAAACAGAGACTATGTAAACAAAAGTAGTACTCCTTATGTCTCATAAAAGATGACCCACCTCATTTGTAATTTACAAAAAAGTGAGTTATCTTTTCTGAGACAGAGGGAGTACTGTACTAGTTTCTTTTTAAACCAACAAAACAAAAATTGGTTTTATGAATCACAGTCAGAAAAGATAAGTACAGGTCACACATAAATAAATATTTCCACCTGATTATGTAAGTGGGTTCAATTTCAGACATTTTCAAATAGCATGTAATGGACTTATAAATTTTACATTCCGCCGGATCATGGAATGCCAAATCTAAAATACATGGATAATGATGACTCATCAATGGTATAAGCTATTGGGCAGACAAACAATACCTCTTTAATAGTAAATCTCAACACATTTGAGAACTTCCCGACTGCGGTGACATTTTCAGGTTTCTCAAATGCCACAAATGTTTGAGCTGGTGTATCGTATGGAAGAGATCGTATAGGTTTTGTTCCCACCTCAGAAAATTCCTCAGCTTCAGAAGCATCCACAATAACGGTCACCTAGAAGCAAGAAGACAATTGAGAAAAAGAGAAAAAAAATCCTCACAGTCAAACTAAGGTCAAAAAAAGGAAAAAAACGGAAACACATCAGATATGCTATTTTTACATTTTCAAGTAGCTGTTCTGGAATCGTATTAGTGCAGATGTACTGGAACACCAAGTGGCGGTCGAATATGTGCTTGACAACATTAACCGCATATTCAGTTTCTGCTTCTGTAAGCTCCACTGGCGCTGATGACTGGTGAAGGGCAACAACAAATTCAGTGAGCACCTCACCGAACAGAAGAATACAAAAATGAAGCATAGCAAGAATTTTAAGGTCGAACTCGCTAATCCATAAACCTTGAAAAGCTTTCCGAAACATGCAAACTCGGGGATAGAGGATAGAATTTTTTCATAGGCATCACCAGCAGAGATGGGAGCAGAAGGCGGTGCACCCAAACCAGTTGGTTTTTTTTTACTAGAGGCTTTCTTCTCTGCATGAGGTTGAGACTTAACCTCTGTTGGTACAGAATTTATATCGAAAGGCTGTTCTGTAGGATCCCGGATCTGTTTTCCAAAAGAATAAATGAGAAAACACCATCTGCTTTAATACAATTGCAAATATAACACAAAGCTAAAATAAACACAGCGATTACTTACATAGTTTTTCAGACTAGTTTCCATATTTGTCAATGGTATATCAAGTGGGCCAAACAGAAATCCTTTCACATCTCTGTCAGTTTCAGAAACTGAACCATCTCCAAGGGTATTCAAGTACAGTGTAGCTCTGTCTCGAACCTGTAAAGAGGATGGCATGGCATAAAACGCTATAATTTTCCAAAATAATGATATTGAAATAACATAAATAACCTTGGACTTGCATGAAGCTGTTAGGAACTAACTGATTTGTGTTTCAATATGCTTGATGTGTTAGTATTTCATATTTTAGTGTCTTGTTAATTTTTTATGTTTATCGTTATATCATTGTAGTCGATAGTTTTGGGAAAGTTAGCAACATGTGATACAGTTAAAAAACGATAGCCTAACTGCTGAATTAGGCAAGTTTCCAAGTTGGTGTGTTTATCATATACACATGCATGTCTTATTGCTAGAGATTAGTGGCACATGGATTGAAATGAATTAGGCATCATTGGGTTATCTCAGATTCGATTGTGACATTGATGCTAACTAATGATGGGAGTTCTACAAGCAAGAAAGGTTTTTTCTATGAAGAATTGGTTTGTGTCTTCTTATTCGCAATACTTTTAGGATGTTTTCCATCTCTTATGTGAATCTCGTCCCTTTGTTATAAAAATATATGTGTTATAATAAAAGATGAGTTTGGGCTTATGTATGGGACATCATAAGGAGAACATACATATCACAAACTTGGCTTTACATGCTAGAAGCATAGAGAAAAGATTGAGAGCGAGAAGTGAAGGTATTCTAGGAGAGCCAAACGTTTTTTTTAGGACGGAGAAGATTGCAGCTATTAATCTCACTTTAATTTATTTTGCATATTTTTTTAGAACTTTCTGATTTGGGGATTTACATGTTTTATTATCAATTTATTGCTTCCTAATTTCATGTGTTTTCCTTTATTTTCCCAAGTCAATATTTCGAGTATATTGGATTGATTTTGTTTCCTCGTTTTTTGGTCGAGAGAAACATGGTCAGTAATACGCACAAGTAGATGGAATCGCATGAATCATATGGATAGGATGACGTAAATTTCCAAAATTAAGGTGAAACCTAATAGTAGATATCACAATTCTTAATACGATTTTGGGGTTTAAAATTAGAAAGATTTCGTTTAATCAACTTAAAATTAGAGTTAAATTGCTCAATAGAGGATTTAGGATTTTTAAGAAATCTCATGGTTATGAAGCGTAACATTGTATCAAGGGATTGGTCGATTCTTAAGGCATTTGGGCAAACTATTTTGAAAAACCACAAAGGGAGTTCTATGGCATTCAACCACATTCATCCTCATTAATTTCTCTAATTTTGTATATTCCTTAATATTCCTTTCAACTTTCATCACGTATTCACGTCTTATGTACTAATATATTCATTTAATCATCATAATTACTCGTGAAGCTAGAGGAAGAACTATAGGGCACTTGCCCAGATTTTGTAGTAGCAACAACATCATTACAAGGTTCATCAAATATAATGGACATAAAGCTTACCTCATCATCAGTATCGAAAAGGCAACGTCTCAACAAAACAAATATGCGTGGCTGCAAAAGAGATTTTTTTTCAGTAGTTAGACACTCAGGATTTTAATTATGAGCATATAAGGGATGTTGCCTTACTTTCAAGGAGTCAATCATGGCACCAAACTTTGCCAGTGTGCTGACAGCGCTGGCTCGGACGGTAGCATTCTCTAGTATTACACGATTATAAATATATCGGATATATTTACTGGGATCTGAGGTCTTGGGTCCTTCATTGCCAATAAAGTGTAGTATCTAGCACAATTAACAATGAAATTCAGAGTGATGGCCAAAACAAGCATGCACAAAATAATAGTAGCCAGAGCTAATATAATGGCCCCGAGAAGATAAAAGTTAACCTGGGTGGAAAGATATGTGAATTCACAGTCCTCAATGAATTCACATAAGTGGAGCAATCCACTTTCTTTGGCATCTGGAATATCTCTAATTAAAATCACAATTGAATCAATAATTGCCTTTTTGTACTCAAACCCACCCTCTTCCCTCAAGATATTGCTTAAGAAATTCATCCTGGGAGGAAACCAGAGCACAGTCAGACATATACACCAAACTCTTATGAAATTTAAATAACAGTATTAAAAGAAATGCAACATGATAAGTTGTGAATCAAATGTATTAGGGTGGAAATCTATATTCACTCACAAGGATCTGTACTTGAGGGGAAACTTCAAACACAATGATCTTATAGCTTCGACCACAACAATCTTGAATTCATCAGCAATGTCAGACATAAAACTTGTGATTTGTTTCATCAAGCGCTCAATACTAGACTCATTGCCTGTTTTCAATAGAGTGGTAATGGCGAGGGTTGCAATACTTCTATTCTGGTCTGAGATCAAGCTCTCCATGTCTATATTGCAATTGGTCACAGCCATGGGATGTGTCATTGCTACCTGTGTACATTGTAAGTTCCAAATAATTGAAAATTAGTGAACTCGATTGACGAAAAATACCTGCATAAAGCATGAAACTTAAAAAAACTAAATTATTAGAGTGGAACATTCAAGACAACACATAGTTAAATGGAAAACAGTGATATGTAAAGTACACCTTATGAGCAACACCAGTTGAACTTAAAGTACCATAACCTTAATTTTTGCAAATTTCTTAAAGTAAAATATATGGCATTATCTATATATATATAGATAGATAGATAATCATTAGTGCAATAAGTCAAATTGTACTTCTATTACAATAATAGAAATGTTGCTTTTATGGGCCCTTTAACGGCCAATTTTTCAATATCTTCATGGAAAAATAACTCCAAGGCCAAAACAATGTAAGAATAACTAGAAAAAAGTACCAAGAAAATCAACATAAGGAAAGAAAAGATATAATCAAAATAGTGTTTCAAATAATGGTATACTGAAGAATGAAGATTATATCATTGTGAATATTAAAAATGAATAGATATTAAGTCAAAATAAGAAGACCAACCTTATTCAATGTCCGGATAGCAGCAAACCTCAACACAGGCTTCGAAGAACTTAAAAAAAGCTGTAAAACAGTTATGGCAGGAGTCAGCTCTCTGGTAGTGACATTGCTTAGTTCCGTGATTGCACGAGCAGCTTCAAAGATAACCATTTCAGCTTTGTGTCGGAGACAACCCTCCAGATAATCATAGAATGGTCTGTCTCCTGTTTGAGTGTTAACACTTGATTCTCTGATGACCTACATAACTCAACAGATAACTGCTTTAGCAGTACTCGTAAGAGCCACAACCACCACCCACGTCCCCACAAAAACCACAGCATTAAGACACTACCTGATTAGTGTACCGAATCAGAAGGCATTGAGCCAAAGGAGAACGGACAGTACCCTTTGTCAAGCTGGAAACCAATTTGCTAACAGCCAACCGGTCATTCTGACGTATCTGCAAGCTCATAAATTGTACATGTCAATCCAATCAAGCCAAGACACGGTCTCTCATACAAGGAAAAAAAATATGAATTATGAACCAAAATTGCAACAAATGTAAAAAAACACTCTTAAATTGAAGGAGAATATAGTGACTTGAAATTCAAGATCTAATTTCCTCGTCAAGGATACTCGAAATGGTAAAGCTAAAGATATCCACGGTCCACCTAAATATAAAAGCTTCTAAGAAAGATGTTAAGTGTCTAGAGACAATTGATTGAAAATTGGTATAATACGCTTGCAGAGTTGCAGTTATTAATAAATCAAATTGAGAAGCTTCCTCATATGGAGAAAAATGCTAGATATAGTTTTGCTACTTAGTAATTCACTTGAATTGTACTAAAATGGTCAAAGTGTTTTTTCATCACACACTACCAAGCAACAAGAGTACAAACCCTCTGACCTGGTGGAGCAGAGCAAGTGCATGGAACTGAACAAGTGCAGCTCGAGATTGAACAGCTTCTTGCACTTCATTACTCCATCTTTTGACTATCTCCGGAGTTGTCTGTCAAAATAAATTACAATTTAGAAAAATATTAATGTTTCAACTAACTACATATCGTGTAATTCTTTAAACATCAAAGATTACCTGTAGCAGATGGATACCACTCACAAGTGCAGCACTTGCAACCACAGGATTTTTGTCCACAATAGCCTGTTTTAAGTATCTCTCAATTTGGGTCAGAAGTGTTCCATCAATAATCCGACAGAGTACACGAATGGCATTTGCTCGATACATATCAGTGCGGCTATTCATGTCCTTCATTAGGGAGCTTGTGACTATGATAACCTTCAAAGCCAAATATAAAAGAGTTCATTTTCAATCTCCTTGGAAAACTAATGATCATTAATACAAAACAGTACAAAATAAAAAAACAAGATAATAAATGATGGATGTCCAGCTCACCTCATCTGCACAAGGAGAAAGCTCCTTTATGATTAGATACACCATCCTTCTCAAACCAAGGTCTTTAGACTGAAACAACTTGGTAACAGAAAAAAATACTTCTGTAGCTTCAACCTACAAATCAAACTAAAATATGTTAAGTAAATAACAGAAATAGAAAATGTATATAATATCATAGACCTTTGCTAAATCACAATAAACAGAGAGGCTATATCAACATCACAGCCTGACCTTGGTGAATGTTTCACCCTGATTCAGCAGATACAGAAGCTTCGTGATGACCTAAAACGAAGAGAAGTCGAACAGTACTTTGTTTAGTTAAGACAAAAAATTAAAAGGAAAAAAAAATAAAAACTACATTATAATCCATTTGATACAACAGCATACGTGTACCTGCGAGCATTTCCTAGCATCCAGCTGAGGGTCATTAAAAACCCGAGCTTCCTGTAGTACAGCTCCCTTCTCAATCCCCATAAATGGGGAGTAATCCACTGCAAGTTTACAATTTCAACGTCTATATCAATAACTATCGGCATGGTTGTTGCATAAAACGAAGAGAGAGTGGGATGAGAATTTCCAAGTTCCTCTCTTTCCCAATTCCAATCCAATGTCCAAATTACATCACAATGATAAAAATCAAATTCAAGCACGTTGTTAATTCGTTGACTATAACCAACGCAATGCATAGCCGATTTCAAAAACATGGCAATTCTGGAAATCTAATCGACTCGAATTAGAGAAAAACAAAATGCAGGTCTACACCTCAAGTGAACCAGTTATACAATGAAACCAAGTCATAGTATCAAATCAACCGAGACACCTCATTCCATCCCCTGTGAACACAAACATAACACAAGGATCCAATGGAGGTACTTTGACATTTTCTAGTATTAATTTCTAAACCCCTCTTATAAAATTAATTCAGTTAACGCAAAATCTGAAGCTGAAAGAAAACGCATTTCTAAAGCGGCACTGCAATTACATAAATGAAAAAAAATTGAAGCTACCGAGCAATAAAAATTGTATTCGAGAAGAGCACCTTCTTCATCACGATCATCGTCTTTCTTGACGAGCGCCATTGTACAGAGATCTGTTCGACTTCAAATTGAAACGCGAAGGCAAACGAATTACGAATCCGGTGTTGGTAATTTGTATCACTGTAGAAGAATTTGCAGATCTCCGATCAGTATTTTCTTTGTGTTTCTGTTTTTACAAGCGGGAGTAAATACGAGGGGAGTGGAACGCGGATCTCTCTTCGAATTGGAGTCACCAGAGACACCAAGATTTATTCTATTTTTTTTAATTGATTAAGAAGCTAATTTATTTATATACTCTCTCAGACTACTTATTACATTACATAGTATATAATTTATTTCTGTAAAAAAAAGGTTTGTAATGCTACATTTCACTACTTACATAAAAATATTAATCCACTGTCCTTTCCTTGGTAAAATACAAATTTCACTACTTACATAAAAATATTAATCCACTATCCTTTCCTTGGTAAAATACAATGTTCAAATGCACTCATCTGATTACGCATCTAAAATATTGCTCTCTTCGTCTCCTTATAGTAGTCTTCATTATTGATTTGAAAAAAATTACTCTCTGATTTGTCTTGATTCAAAAGACACATTTGTTTTTGTTGTTGGATTAAAAAAAAAAAGAATTTTGAAACAAATAATTCAATTTGTCCCGATTATAATGTAATAGTGAGTCTCACATATGCTGTGATGAAAATATTTTGAGGGAATGTGACTTTTTAGTCACATTTTATAAGGGGATGAGTTTAAAGTCCCCCCTTATAAAAGCGTGAGTTTTTTACACCAATTGAACATAAATTGTCCTTTATACCCTTACTTTTTAAATAAATCCAAAAAAAACAAAACAAAATACAAAAACAATATCATATAAATTAAAAATAAAAACAAATTGGACTGTGGGGCCCACGAAATCTGATTTTTTGGTGAGGTGAGGGTTTGGTGTAGGTTTAATTGTGCATTCATATCCATATTCATAACAAAACCTACCAAACCAAACCAAAAAAAATTTCAAAAATTCTCTCAAACCCACACATAAAATCTCTATCATGTTGCTCCGTTAGATTCTGGAAAACGCCGTCGAACATACGCGAGGTTAAAGGAGCGAAAACGAGAGGTACGCGTTCTCGATTTTCGCAAATTTTATGTTCTGCGATGGTTAATCGATGGGTTGGTCGATGGTACGCTCCATCGAGTAACCCATCGATTAACTATGAATTTATGAAGTTAAACATTACTCGACTGAGGTTAATCGAAATCAGGTTACTCGAAAGTTCGAGTAACCCTAATTCCAGTAACAGGTTTCGAGTAACCTCTTTCCAGGAACACAAATTCGAGTAATGTGAGGTTACTCGAAAGAGGTTACTCGAAATGGTTAATCGAATGTATATGACGTTAATCGAATACTGTTACTCGAAAGTAACAGTCCATCCTGTTACTCGATGGAACTGTCCATTCGAGTAACAGGGCCTGTTTTTTTGCAAAAAACGCGTTTTTCCGTAATTTTTGGTTTGTTTCGTCGATATATATGGATATGTTGTAATAGTTAACCTAATTCAATAATGTTTTTTGTAATTGTAGATGTCGAATCAACGAATCACGATATGTTACGGTGGTCGTTGGGAACGAGCGGTCTACGTCGACGGGATAGATATGTGCCTTTTCTTCAGGAGGGATCAACTTACCCTCGATGGTCTTGTGAGGCAGATTCGTGCCGTTTTGCGCCCTCCGCCGAATATCGAGTACATGTTGTTTATCTTAACACGAGGCAATGATTTTAGGAGCGTGCGGTGTCCTTTGCTTAGCGACGACGATGTATCCCGCATGCTAGACGAGCAAAAGGACGATTGTTTCATTTTCGTCACCGAGATCCTAGAGGAGGCACAACAAAATGCACACGAGGTGAATATTCCAGAAGTAGATACGGATGTACCGACTGAGGGCGAGAGGCCTGCTGAGAATTCCGAGGACGACGAAGAAGCTCGTCAGACCGACCTGTTGCAGTCGTTGACCACTGAATGGACAGAATGGATTAGACAGCCGCGCGTCATCACAAATATTCTTTCACGCCGTAATCTGTCCTCGAGTTCTAATTCGGGAGCCGGCGAGCAACCCGAACCAGCTCAGAATGCACAGAATAATCCACTGCGCAACTGGATCATTCCACTGCCGGAGTTTGACCCCGCGGTTCCATTGCGATCGGTCGAGCCTCCCGAACTTGTGTATGGTCATATTGCAGTCGGCTCGACATTCCGAACGAAATCGGATCTGAAGATAGCGGTGGGGATGTATCACATGGAGCATATGGTGGAGTGTGCCACTAAACGCTCGACCTGTGAACGGGTAAAGTTCGTTTGCAAGCGAGACCGTGAGAACTGCCCGTTCAAATTGTGTGCTACTGGGAATGACGAAACACTCTGGAAGATTACGAGGCTGAACTTGAATCACGAGTGTGTCAATGATTTGGGTCGGACTGCCGATCGTCACGTGTCGAGCAAGGTTGCTGCTACTTACTTTGCACGTCAGCTAGTCGACGATGAGATCACACTGAAGCCGAAGACGATGATTTCTGATCTGAGGAGATTGTACGGAGTAGTGATCGATTACAGCTTTGCCCTGCGGACGAGGAACCTGTCCGTTGAAATGAGGTACGGCAACTATCAGGATTCATATCAGATGCTCCCGTCATATCTGCACGTGCTGAAAGAATGCAATCCAGGGACTCGGTATGATATTCAGACGACCAGTGAGGGCGTGTTCTGTCACATGTTTGTTGCACTTGGGCAGTGCATTAGTGCATTTCAGCAGCGCACTCTGCGTCCCGTCATAGTAGTCGACGCCACTCATCTGAAGGGGAAAAACAGCGGTGTGTTATTTGTTGCCGTCACGAAGGACGGAAATGAGCAGATTTTCCCGCTTGCTTTGGGTATCGGTCCGATTGAGAATGACCTGGAGTGGACGTGGTTTCTTGAGCACCTCAGGCTTTGCTACGATGCAGACGATCTGCTCATTGTGTCCGACCAGCATAAGAGCATCGCGAATGCTATTCGGAGTGCCTATCCCCACGCGACCCGTGCGTTGTGCTGTCACCACCTCGAGAAGAATCTGGCAATGTACCGCTCTCATGTGATCACAATTGTACACAAAGCAGCCTACTGTTATCGAGTGGATGAGTTTGAAAAATATTTATCTGATTTGGAGAGAATCAGTGGAGACGGTGCTTATAGGCGCCTCGTTGGACTCGGTGTTGAGACCTGGTCAAGGTCAAAATGTCCTGAACGACGATATGGTTTCATGACATCGAACGCGGCCGAAGTCTTCAACAGTGCTATCAAATGGCCACGACGATTACCTGTTTGTGCTATGCTCGAGTCGATTCGTGCGATGATTGAGAGATGGTTTGACGAGAAACGAAGGAAGGCTAATGAGAGGGAGCATGAGATGACCGAGGAGGCATTCGCAAAGATGTCTAATCAGAATCAGTTGAGTCATCATCTTGCTGTTCGGGAGGTCAGTGCAGGGACCGTGTTCAGAGTTGAGGAAAACGGCAGGTCCTATCTCGTGGATATCGCGAGACGCACGTGTGACTGTCGGGAGTTCGACTTAGACCTAATTCCGTGTCGTCATGCTGCTGCCGCTATACGGTATGGTATCGGTTTCCTTACATCTTCTTTTAAATTAATTAATGCCACTAACTTGATACTTTTATGTAGACGGGCTAGATTTTCATTGTACGATTTCGTCGGCCCCTATTTCAAGCAAAGCAGCTTGAGAGAGATGTATGCGACTCCTATTGTGCCAGTACCAAACGTTGATGATTGGGTTGTCCCTCCAGAAGTAGCTTCGTACGTGTGTCTTCCACCGGAAGTGGTTAGTCAGGCTGGACGTCCGCGGCTGAGTCGGGTTCGTTCTGCAGTTGAGGGATCTGGGTCTGCTCGTCGTGTACAGGTTTTTTCTTCGAACCTAATATTGTGTCGTCATTAGTATGATTAAAGACCTAATATCGTGTCTTTGTGTGCAGGTGTGTACGAAGTGTAAGGGCGCAGGACATAACATACGCAACTGCAAGGCTTACATACCTCCTGCAGGCGTTGATTTGAATGTCCCTCCGGAAGCCTCAGGAACGCAAGAATCGGGTCGAAGAAGGCAGAAGAAAAAGTGCAGCATTTGCAGAACCGAGGGCCACACAAAAACAAAATGTCCGATGCGTGTGGATTGAGGGCTCTTCTGGTGTTTGGTTGATTTGTTATCGTGTTTCTCGATACATCGTATGACTAGGATTGATTTATTATCTTTGTTTCTGGATATGCAGTGTGTTTCTTTGGATATTTGCAGTGGTTTTTTGTTATACCTATGTGATTTGCAGGTGAGGGCATGTAAAAAAACAGTAAGGGCATTCTGCATATTCAGTACCCCATCGAGTAACCTATTCGATTAACCTTCATTTTAGAGAGCAAGCTCTCCGTGACACTCTTCGTCACGCTCTCCGTGACGGCCTTCACGATGTGAGTCGTGAATCCCTTCTCGGACGTGTCGAACAAGATCCTCTCGAGGTCACTCCGACGATAAATAGGTGGATCATCGTCCACCACTCTCTCAGATGCATGTGCAGCTCGAGACTCAGGAGGAGAAGCACCTCGAGGAGGAATAGGAGGAGAAGCATGTCGAGGAGGCGGAGAATTATGTCGAGCTTTCCGAGATTTACGTCTCTCTAGTCTCTCTGCTGAAGAGCTGGGCGTGACATCGTCACGCGTGCGGATACCTGTCGCCGCCTTCTTCAACGTCTTGGCCACGCTTTCGGCCACACGATCCACAAGCTTCTTCTTCTTCTTTTTCTCCATCTGCTTCTTCGGTGCCGGTGCTCGTGCCGGCGCCGCTGCGTGAGTTAAGCGGAGGGGAGGCTGGTACGGGACGGCATACAGCTCACCGGCCTCCGTCAAACTCCTGTAATACATCATCTCCTCCTCCTCCGGTGTCGGTGTGAGGGTCTCGTGCACTTCAAGCTAAAAGAAAACAATTAAAAAAAAATTATTAGATATTCGATAAAATTATTAATTCAAAATTATTATCGAAACAGATTGACGGTTACCTGCTCATCCTCGAAGTAATCCGTGAAATCGAAGTTAGTCTTCCTCTGCGTCCAATGCAAAAACCGGGGCCTTCGCGTCTCTCGGCTCCGAGTAGCGCACTGTCTCCCTAAAGCAGGAAAGGCCTCGAAGGCCCAACACTGGAAGGCCCAAACTGGACCGTAAAAGTGATAAGCCGCTTTCTCGGCCTGATCAGCTGCCATCCCAGTAATGCTGATGTAGTGCGAGAAGTTCTGGAACGTGTAAGAACCCCAAGGAAACCACTCCCAGCCATCGTGATCCTCCACCAGTGTCCAGACCCAGTTCTCGACATCCAGCTTCTCTCGACCAATCAGAACGAAGTAGAGAATCAAGATGTTGGCAACCTTGAAATAATCATTTAGGTCGTTGCCCATCCGCAGACCATTGAACGAACTGAGCAGTGCTTCAATCTTCATCACTCTACAACGGAATAACCTCCGATGGATGCCTGTAATGGGAGCTTCATGACCTTTGTCTGTGGGATCGAAGTTACTATCCCCAAAGCGCAGGCCGGTGATCAGGGCGTATTCTTGTGCTCGGAACTTCACAATACGATCCCCGATAGCAAACCAGTGCTCAAACTCTGGTATTCTGCTCTTGCTAACGATCTCTCTCGATAGCAGTTTGTGCAGAGGTTTGTTCGATCGGTCTGCCTTGGGAAGGGCCAAGAACTGACTGAAGATATACGTCTGTTCGTACTCCGCGAGGCCCTCGTCCCCACCCACTTCCCTCAGAGTATCTTCTACGTTTTTCAAAACGCCGCGTCGATCGCCGCAATTGATCGCTCTCGCAATGTCGACGAAATCCGGTCTCCTCCATCGGAAACCAGCCTGCACAAATGGAGATGAAGCAATTAAAAAAAGAGAAAAATAGGATCAAAAAAAAAAAAAACTGTCTGTTACTCGATCGAGCAGACCATCGATCAACCCCAATCGATCAACCCCAATCGATCAACCCCATCGGCCAACCATTCGATTAACCCCATCATTCAACCCATTCGATTAACAGAGCAGACTACTCGAAGAGGTTAATCGAAGGGGTTAGTCGATTAACCCCATCGACCAACCAATTCGATTAACCCCATCGACCAACCCATTCGATTAACAGGACTGACTACTCGAATTGGTTGGTCGACGGGGTTGGTCGATGGGGTTAGTCGATGGTACTAATCGACTGCCATCGATTAACCAAGAACAGAAATCAAAAACTGAAATTTCAGAACAATTCAACTCACATTTACAGTTCTAAATGAAGTATAACACAATAAAGAACTTAAACAAGCATCGAAACACCATATAATCCATCAAATTGCTCGAAATTTCGAAAAAAAAAAAAAAAAAAGGGGATGGATTCGGGAATTACCGGAGGTTGGAGACTCGGTTCTTGTTGTTGTTGTTCTTCCTCGCTTTCGTGCTCCTCGTCATGCTCGGACGCCGACGACATTGCTTTCGCCGGTGACGTGAGTTCAAATCGAAAAAAAAAAAAAGGGGGCGGGCGGTAGGGTAGGTTACGGGAGAAGAAGAAGAGAAGAGAAGAGAAGAGAGAGAAAAGTGGGGACCAAATTTTATTTTTTTTTGTCTTTTTTTAATAAGTTTGAAGGGTATATTTGACCATTCAATTAACATTGGTGTAAAAAACTCACACTCTTATAATTGAGTACAAAAAACTCACAATTCTTATACACATGACCATAAATCCACAGGCCTCAAATATTTTTGTCATTTAAGAAAATATTGTATTTACAATGAGACGATCCAAAATGAAAATCGATGAATGGATCGTGGACCAACAAATCATCCACAAGGTTACTTGTGTAATTCATCAACATCGATCATTTTCAATCTGATCATCGCGCCATCTTCGATTTTCATTCATTGATTTCGTGTGACCTTTGATTATAATCCAACACTTGAGATCTCTCATCTGACCTTTAATTTCAATGCCGATTGACGCATATGATACGTGTGAAGAAGAACTTAACAATACCACATTTACTGCACATCGAAAAACATGCGTGCTTGATTTTCCGTTATATATGGAGTAGTTATTTTCACAGTTGAGGGTTGCGGAGGCCGCCCCGAACTTCTTGTGAATTTCCATCTTCGCTGCTGGTGAATTCGTTACTAGTCGAGTCGCCCGCTCCCTTTCCAAGTCTTTTCAGGTCCAGCTCAGACCCTCCGCTCGACCCAAACATGGCGATTTGAGCTGTTTTCACACCCCCATCCAAGGCGTCCAGAGAGACTTCTCCTTCGAGCGCACGAACAATCTGAATAATAAATTTTAAATAAACTAGTCAAAATATATAGCAGTATTGAATATATGATTAAACGACGTATACCTGACTCATTTTAGGCCGTCTTCTTGCAGAATGACGAATACAGGCAGCTGCAGATAGCACCGCACGAAGCATCTCGTGGTGATCGTAGTTGTTTCCTAACCGTGGGTCCACCATCTCCTCGTAGCTTCCTCCTTCACTCGCTCGAGTCAGAATAGGTCTTGCCTGATCGAATTAGTATCAAAAATATACAACTTGCATCACAATGTGTAATACTAGAGTATTAATTTAAGTGTGTGTAATGAACAAACATATTTAATTATATACCCAATCAACTAAGCCATCGTCATCGCTGCTCATGTCGATCGGGCGTCGTCCGGTTATCAATTCCAGAAGCATGATTCCGTATGAGTAGCAATCGGACTTCTCAGTCAACTTGCCGCTCGATGCATATTCAGGAGCCAAGTACCTGCGCAGTCGAATCGTGTAAACTGCAAACTACAAATACCTAAATGTATTATTATACGTTCTTACCCAAATGTTCCCATTATTCGGGTCGAAACATGAGTGATGTTTTCCGAAGAAAGTTTAGCCAACCCGAAGTCAGCAACCTACATTATACATTTCAGAATCAAAGTCAATCGGTTCGATAAGATTTGTGGACTACGTAGTAACGTATAGTATATACCTTTGCTTCAAAATTCTCATCCAGCAAAATATTTGCAGCTTTTATATCACGATGTATGATACGAGGATCACCTAGATTGAACGACAAATAACAACTTAATCATATATAATCAAAAGATCTGCAAACATCAACAAATAGAATTGAACTTACAATCTTCATGAAGGTATGCGAATCCTTTAGCAGACCCCAAAGCGATTTGAAGCCTCTTGGACCAATCCATAGACGGGCAACCAGCCCCTATACGTACGTTTGTTGATCGATTGAAGCAAATATCAAATAAAAGTAAATTATATATGAAGCATATATATATATATACATACATACCATGAAGGTGATACTCAAGGGTTCCATTAGGCACAAACTCATAAACCAGCATCCTCTGATTCCCAGCAATGCAATACCCAACCAGCGAGACGAGGTGCCTGTGATGCACGCGGCTAATAATATCGACCTCGGCCTGAAACTCACGCTCGCCCTGCCCGCTATTCGCCTTGAGGCTCTTCACGGCTACTTCCTTCCCGTTGGGCAGCACGCCTTTGTGGACATACCCGAACCCGCCCTGCCCGAGGAGGTTGGCCTGAGCAAACCCGCCCGTGGCGGCTGCCAGGTCATCGTAGGTGAAGCTGTTCTGGTTGTGGCCCATGGTCACCCCCGGGTGAGGTGGCGGCAAGGGCGGGGCCAGTTGGTTCGGGTAGCCGATGGAACTCATCTCGCTGCTGCTCATCATCGGAGGAGAAGGGTTCATGTGCCAGTTCTGATCGGCGGCGCTCTGCATTTTGTTCCCGGCGGCATCTTTTTGCCAGTTTGGGACGTCGTTGTTTTGCCAGTTTTGGGCTTTGTAGTAGTTGTTGTTGTTATTGCCTGTTGACAATATATGTAGTGTTATTTACTCACTTCGTTAAAAACTTGTCGTCCTACTTGTAATTAGAATTGGGGAATCGAACTGAGAACGGTTTTAGCCGGTTTAGTTCTGATTCTGAAAAACACAAAATTCTTGGAATCGGTTCCATGAATCGTGAAAAAACGGAATCAGAATTGGCAGTATCGTCACCAAGCAGAGGTGCAGATACTTATAAGTTATAATTAGAGCTGTCACTACTACAAAATAGGTCTTTAAAAACATGTTATGTACATCGATTATCGTCCTGAATTTATAGAGGCACATCGGTTAGTTAAACAGGATGGGATGTGAATGATCTTAAGGACATCGGTTATTAGAACATCCTTTGTGCATAAACACTTAACTACTTAAGGACATCATTTCATTTAGAACCGTTGTAAAATAAAGACTCACACATCTGGTTTCGAATCGGAACCGGTGATTCATAATTGGGATTTTCGGTTGCGAAACCGAATTGGGACCGGTTTTAGTCGGTTCTGTTCCGATTTCTGAAAAGATTGGAACCGGCTCCAAGAATCGTCAACCTTCGGTTCGATTCTGGTTCCGAAAAAAATGAAGGTGGAATTGACGAGAAAATAAAAGAGGTGTGGCCGGAGATAATTAATTAAGAAATGCGAGGAGTCGAAAACGTACTGGCATTAGGACGAGGAGGATGATCGGTGTAGTATTTGGTATCCTTTCGCTTCTTCTTCCTCTTGAAGCAAGTGACCATGAGCACAACCATAACCAGGACCAATAGCCCAACCGCAGCAGCTACTCCGGCTATCAAGGACGCGTTATTATTAGAATCGGATTTATCATTATTATTATTATTATTATTATTATCTGATGATGATACTCGTGCCGCGTCTCCTCCTCCTCCTCCTGATCCCCTTTCCGAATTCCTATTATTATTATTATTATTATTATTATTCCTCGCCGGCGGACTTCGATCTGGGGAAGCCGCGGTTGAATTTCCGCCCGATGAAGGCGGCGGGGGCGGAGATGGTTCTGAATTGTCACTCTGAGGCGGAGGCGGCGGAGATGGCTCTGAATCGTCACTTGGAGGCGGAGGCGGAGGCGATGATTCTGAATCGTCGGTTGGGGGAGGCGGCGGCGGGGATGTGGGATCGTCAGAGGGCGATGCTTCCGGCGAAGACATTTTTTGCGCGATTATGTTATGTCAATCCCGGCGATGAATGTGCAAGAAGGATTGATTTCCCACACCGACGTTCTCCTGGGTAAAGGAGTCCTGATCGAGGTAAGTTTATTACTCCGATCATAATTAAATGAGATTAATTGGAGATTGTTTTATTCTAATTACGGGTACGAATTTAGAAAATGAAAATAAAAATAAAAATGTGATTTAGAAAATTAAAATATAGTATAATACTGGAAATGGAGAGTACGTACCTTTAGGAGAATGGCAGAGGGGTGGTGTATGATTTCTGAAACGAGAAAATATGTGTTGGTGCATGTGATTAGAGTTTGCAACGCATGTTCACTTGCGTCCTCATAAACTTCCAACATAATCGGAAATTAAAAAACCACCAAATACACTGGTACAAAATTTTACTTGTAGTGGTTAAACATTAAGGAAGGTGTATTCAATTAAGATTTCATTGGATTTTTTTGGACTTTAAAAAGTCTATTGACTTTCGTGAATTTAAAAAATCCACAGAGTCTATATAGAGTTTGACTGACTTTTATATGAATTTTCATAGAGTTTGAATGACTTTTTTATTGATTTATATTAATTTTTATATTTTATATTTTTAATTTTGAAATTCAAAATTCGATTTTTACTTAAAAATAAAATGTTTAATTTTAATTTTTTATTCATTTTTAGAAAACTTAAAATTTTAATTTTCGACCAAATTTCAATTTTGAAATAATATGTAAACTATATATATATATATATATATATATATATATATATATTCATTTTTTTTAAATTACAAAAAGTATTTATTTTTTAAAAATAAAATGTTAAATAATTTTTTTTTATTTTTACAATTATTATACAAGTATAATTTTTCACAAAATAAAAATTTATTAATATATTCAATAATTTTAATATTATTTTTATATATATCAACATATACTAACATATTAATTTTTAATATTATTATAATTTATTATTATATATTCAATATATAATAATATATTATTTTTTAAAAAATTTATTTTATTTTGTTTTTTTATTTTTTTTCATGTTTTTAATTGTATTATGTTTATTTATATATTTTTTTATGTTTTTTTATTTTTTAATAATAAATTAATAATTAAAATAAAAATCCATAGAAATCTCATGTGATTAGGAGAGATTTCAAAGACTTGAATTCTTTTGTATTTTGAAAATGAAATCAATAAAAATCCATAGACTTTTAAAATCAATTGACTTTTGAATACCGGTAGATTTTTAAAGACTTTTTAAAATGGACTTTTAAAAATCCGGATTGAATACCCCTAGACTTTAAAAGTTCATTAAAATCTTAGAGCATGTACAATGGTGCTAGTGGGTTCATTTCTACCTACCACAATTCAATCATTTTTTACACTTTTTACCATCATTATTGAGTTAACTGAACTGAATATTTGTACACCCACATTAGTTTACTTAGTTTGAACTCACCCCATGGGTCCACAATACATTTAAATAAATAATATAACTAATAAATAACAAAAAAGAAAAAAAAAAAAAAGAAAAGAAAAATGGTTAAAGCTGCACTTGCAGCATAAAAAATTGAATTGGGGACACGCTTGAAAGCGCGTGTCTTATAATTGCCATGTGCGGCCAATTGGCTCATGACACATGTCATAGTCTGACAAGAAAAAGAAAATAAAACCCAGTTCAATATATTGAACCGAGTTCAGTGAATAGGGGTGGGTCATGTGGGGGTACTGAATTGAACTGATCCCTGCATTGGCAGGGGTTCAGTTCAGTTGGTTTGAACTGTGTTATTTGTCAACCGATGCACATGCCCTTATAGAGTCTTGAATGAATACACCCTCATAAATTGCAATCCTTTAATTCGGGGGCTAACGGACTTTTGTCAAACCCGGATGACAATTTATACCTTCTTCCTAAGAGTACGATTCTAGTTGTACACCCATGAGTATATTTTCATGTAATTTTTGATAAATATTCATTAGGTATGCTAAAATATTCATTACTATGCTAATTCTAGTTGTACACCCATGAGTATATTTTCATGTAATTTTTGATAAATATTCATTAGGTATGCTAAAATATTCATTGCTATGCTAATTTAATGTTTATGATAATTGGTTTTTGAAATGAAGATTTCATAATTATTAAATGATAAATATTCATTAGAGTATCTCCAGTGGTGGTTTTAATTTTTGAGTGATGAGTAGGTAACGTGTGCCCAACTCATATTTTTTCTATTTCTACCCAAAAAAGTTTCTAACTCATCCAACAAAAAAGCTTCTAACTCATCCAACCGTTTTACCCAAAAATAAATTTTATAGGTCTCACCACTTACTTAATTTATATTTTTTATTTATTATTATATTTAAATAATAATAATAATAATAATAATAATAATAATAATAATAATAATAATAATAATAATAGTAAAAGTAAAAAAATGATTTTTAGATGAAATAAAGTTATTGATTGCCAAAGAATAATTGCCTCGTAATTTAGAGAAATAATCACAACAGATATATTGACTATTAAAATTTAACTATTTCAAATTCTTATTTTTAATTAATTTTAAATAAATATAAAATAAATTTGTTAAAATTTTAACTATTTCAAAAATTTTAATTTTAATTAATTTTTATATAAAATAAATCCGCTAACATTAAAATTTTAACTATTTCAATTTTTTTAATTTTAATTAATTTTTATATAAAATAAAAATACAAATAATCCGTAAAAATTACAAATTTAATTAGTTCAAAATTCTTATTTTTTATATAAAAAGAAAATTTAATAGTTCAAAATTCTTATTTTTTATATAAAAAACAAAATAGCATTTAATTAGTTCAAAATTTTTATTTTTTATATAAAAAAAATTTAATAGTTAAATTTTTTTATTTTTTATATAAAAAACAAAATAGCGATTATAACGAAAATATTGATTTTATTAATTAATAATAGTAAATAATAATAAAATAATGTTATTTTTTATCTCTATCGGGTAGAAGTTCTTTTACTCCAGGAAGTCCTCAATTTTACATATCAGCACACTTCACACTTCTACGTTCTACCTCTCCATTGGAGATGGTCGCCAACAGCAGCACCCCAATTGAAATTTATTTTTTAATTAAATTTTGATATATAAAGAGTCACCATTTTTATTTTTATTTTTAATTTGAAATTGTTTGCACCGATTAAAATCAATGTAATTTATACACTCGCTCTTTTATTTTTAATTCTTTTAATTTATAAGAGCTAATAAATAAACATTAATTTATTTTTATATAATCCATTTTTATATAATCATGTCACTAGTTATATCTTACAAAAAATTTACAAATTTTAAATCAAATATCTTTAATCAATCAAATATCTTTAATCGATATAAAATATGGATCTTTAATCAAATTACTTATCAATTTTATCAAAAACTATAAAATATGGATCAATTTTATCAAAAACTATAAAATATGGATCTTTAATCAAACTGGATCAAACCTATAAAATAGATCAAACCTATAAAATATGGATATTTAATCAAATTGGGATGAAATTATGTTATTAATATACAATTTTAATTAGTTTCCTAATAATTTATAAAACTAAAATTGTGAAATCAATAAACTTTTGATCCAATAAAAATTAATTATATACTAAAACAATTTATAACCAACTATAAAATAATATAGATTAAATCTTTCTATCACATTTCAATTTTAGATTTATTATCCTAAAAATATTTATCTACCTATTCTAAAATTTAATTATTTTTCAATTCTTATATGTTTGAAATATATATTATGTTAAATTCGATTAGTTTTTTTATATCATAATAAATTTTATTTTATATTATTATTATTATTAAAATTTAAATTACATTTTAATTTTTTATTTTATTTTATTTTATTTCAATATATTTTGCATAGATCACATCTGGTCAATAAATTGAAATTAAGTAAAAAAAAACTATCTTATTCTTATTTACATTTGAACTTATTACAATTACAACAGACTTTCCACGATTCAAAAGTTCTACGGATAGCGCCATAATCCTTCGTCTGTGTGTTAGCCAAAGTTCTTCCTAAAACCAAATAACTCAACTCTCAAGGTGATCTCTGTGGCTCATGTTAAGGTTTAGTAGCAAAACCACTTAAGTATTCATTATAAAAATAAAACACAAGAAAGGTTTTTTAGCATACAAATCTCCAAAACTGTGACGGCATCTAGCTCCAAATTACATTATACGTGCAAGAAATATGCTCAACATCAAGTGGAACGAAATCTCAAAACTATTCACTTTCCTTTGGCGTCGCACATTATGTGAGACAAAATCTCTAAAATATAAACAATTTCCTAAACTCTAAAATTAAAAGATAGCGAACTTGGTCTAACTTCGTCAACCTGACAAATACTTAATTGAACTAACATTAACAAAATGTAAACTGTACGTAGTTTATGCTAAATGCACTGATAGTTTCCACAAAAACAGTAAATTATCTCAATGTTAGTGCATGAGTTAATGAGTATCAAGTTTGACTGTGTAAAAGTGGCACCCCAAACAAAAGATGCCTATTCAACACCCCATAAATCATGAGCAGACGAGAAAATTGCACAAAACATGCAGGCTAAGAGAATACAACTTCAAGCCTATTTCAGTCAAGGAAAGGAATTTCCTATCAAACTTGCATGAGAAATTATAGTTTTGCACTTTCTCCAATTGCAAAATAAACCCACCTAGTGAAACTCAGGGTAAGAGACAGCTAATGAGATAAATTGAAATATCAATTTCACTTATGGTCACTTGTTTAAGCAGCACCAACATCACAGCATCAGGTTAATATATATATATATATATATATATATATATATATATATATATATATATATATATATATATATATATATATATATATATATATATATATATATATATAAAAAGACTCGCACCTTAAAAAAATTGAAAGCTAAGGTGATAATTTACTCGCTTGGCAGTAAAAAGTCGAGTTGTCATACGTTGAAAGAGAACAATATTTGTCCAATAATGTAATAGAGAGCAGATACTACTTCATGCCAACTGAAGAAAGCCTATCCGCATCAGGCTGCAGAGACTCTCTCGTAGCACTAGCTGTCATAAAAGTGCTTGAAGTAGGATTTCCTGGCATTATTGGTCTTGAAATAGGAGGTCTAAGTGAGTTCATGCCCATAAAGGGTCTTGGTGCCGAGTTGGATAAATTGGCTGCTGCTCTATTGGGAGGTAATACTTGTGTAGGGGGACGAGCTGATGCTGACATCCCAAATCGTGATGCGATTATTTGAGCTCGCTCTTGGAAAAGCTTCTGTTTTGACCTTTCTAACAGTTCTCTAACCCGCATCACGACATTTTCCATGTCATTAAAGAAACCTAACTTGGTCTCCAACTTGTACAACTGAAACCAATGCATAGCTTAAGCTAGAAATGGATAAATAGATATGGAGGGATTCGTAGCTAGACTAACCTCAAGGACCTTTTTGAAATATGTTTAATAGAAACAAATATCAACCGTGAATTAATATATTGGGGTTTCCGTTTGCTATGGAATACTGGGATTTTCGCAATTAACCCTATATATACAATTAAGGCTATGTGAAACCCTAGCACCATCGCACTAGAATATATGACCACTGATCACATTAAAAGTATATAGCATTGTACATTTCTAGGTCTACAGCCAAGGATATGATGAATCGTAGCTGGTTAGGGAAAATACCTGCTTTTCTAATAGTAAAGCGGAAAGCTGAAGTATTTGATCTTCTTCTTGGTCAGCGAGAAGCTTTGCTTTCGCTGCTGCAGCTGAAATAGCCGTCACTGCCGCTCGCTTTAACTTGTCATTTTCGTTCGTTAAGGGATCTTCACTTTTGTTCACTACGGAATCTTCTTTTTTGTTCCCTAAGGGATCTTGGTTTTTGTTCGCCATGGGAACTTTTTGTTCGGTGCTACTCTCTTTAGCTTCTTCTGTATCACCTACTTAAACACCAAATATATATTATCCAATCAGATTTCCCATGCAATTTCTACAAACAAGCCATATTGGTGCCCCAAAAGGTTACAAAATAACCAGGGCAGATAACCAGAATTAATACACTTCATGTGCTCTAAGATTTGGACATGACCGACCAATATATCCATTCTCAAGGATATTCCACTTTAACATGCCCAACGAATACAATATTTTTAAATCTGAAAAAATGAAATCCTCTCCAACACTTAAACTACTTTACCGAATTATACACTTGTCCAATTTATGTCTTGAAGATCTTTTAGGTGAATTGTCACCATAAACATTAGTTTTCCTTACAAATGATGGAACAAAGCTAAAAAGGCAAAAATTGAAATAAATACCTAAAATCTCTTTTTCAGCTTTTGAAGTTGATATCATTGATGGATCATCCTCTTTTTTCTCACAGAGAGAGATCATATCTTCATCTTTTGGAGGGTCTTTTGACTGAGTTGTCTCTCCAGCTGAAGCTCCATTTCTTGATTCCTTCACAGTTTCGGACTGAAGCTCGGTATGAGATGTAGGAATAACTTTTTCATCATCTTTTGGAGCCTGTTCTTTGGGGAAATCCGAGCTATTAGGTTGACTTTCGGAGGCCGGCTGAGCCTCCTGATGAGTGGACATCTTATCTGGATCTTTCAAAGTATCAGGTCTATCTGCACCCTCAGCACTAGTGGAATCCACATGTTTCTGGTCTTTAGAAACAAGGTCCGTTTTCTGATCAAGTTCTTCAGGTGCAGATTCCTTATTTCTCTCGTTTTCATCACCAAGTAAACCGATGGAATTTGAATCAGGTGTTTCCTTCTGCTTTTCAGTATATTGAACCTCATTCTTCTGAGCTTCATGTTCAATTGTTTCAACCTTAGCTCTGAAAATTTATACTGAGATCAGGAAGAGAAACCATAGATAATAGTATGAAAATGACGACGAATAGACTAACTCCTCTGAGACGGCAAGATTCTTCTTATAATCTGGTGGATCTTCCAAAGGGAAACAGTGCCTTGTGGCAAGTTCCTCGCTGGAGTAGTTACCGGATATAGCTTTCAAAAGGCTACGCACTGATGCATTGGCAGTGTTAGGTTCTACCAGGCGCGTTAAGAATGCTGACTGTAACAGAGAGAAAAGATTAAACACACACACAAACACACATGACAGGTTACTACAAATAGGGGAGGTAAAGAGGGGGGAAATCAACATACCAATGTCATCACGGGATTACCAGACTCAGCAAATGATAGTTCTTTCCCGGGCGAAGGAAGAGAACTGACAGCTTCAAACGCTTCCTCGAGAGCCTTCAAGGCAAAATTCTCACCTACTTCAACATTGTTATCTGACTCTCCATCATCGCCTGGCTTTCCGATTTCCATTGGACAGGATGAGTCCTGATTGTCAGTGTTACCTCCCTGGGTTTCGTTATTCTCATGGACATCTTTAAGAGCAGTATCACTGTCCTGTTTAGTTTTAGGAACTGAATTTTCGGTAGTGGGGGAAATCGAAACACTGTTTCCTTTGAGAGTGTCTCTATTTTCGTCTTCACAGTTGAAAAATGCATCTTCAATGGGCATTTGAACAAAGTGCAATATACACTGAGCTTTCGTCTTTGTTGCAACGTGCTCAGCAATCTCACTCCAGTTATCTCTAAATATCTCTATAGCTTCAAGGAGTAGCAAAGTTTCTTGATCGGTCCATTTTCCTCCACTTGCACCACCAGCTTCTGCTGGTTCCATAAGAATGAAATCCGATGAAGACATATTTGAGTCAAACATCCCATTGTTGAAACAATCCGCACACAGATCAAAATCTGCCTGTTCGCAGATCAGATTCAGCAGACAAATAAACTTCATAGTAAATATAGGTATGGGCAATCAAACTGGCAGGACAGAACTTAATTTTACCGTAATACTTGGCGCAGGACTACATGGTTAATATATTAAGCAAATTATTACAGTCACATACAGATAGTTCCAGAACAATTTTAGGAGCTTAACACTAACACCACAGGATGAGCTACAAAACTAAATGATTAGAATTTAGATATACTTTTAGAACTAAATGATAGAGGAAAAATAAATCACTGCCGGGTTTCAATTTAAACACAGATAATTATAGAAAATTGGTCATCTTAAACATTTCCTTATTTCTTGTCATCTTCAGTGGGAATGCGCCCCCTTTTTCCCAGTTGTTCTGTCTTGCTGTCAGGTTCTGGAAAACGTTGACTCGGATATTGTTGTTTATATTGAGTTTTAAGCACTGTTTTTTTTTTGTTTTTTATCTCAATGTTTCAAGCTGAGCATAAATTTGATAAAAACAAAACATATGAGATCCAATCATAAACCATGTTTCCCCAGATTCAATCATAAAATGTCAGTAGAAGCACAAATTCTGCAATGCAGCGTAAAATACACCTCTAATGACCAACAGGTTACTCCAAATATTTACCTTGGACAGTTAGTTATAATTCTTTATAAACACCTACATCACCTTTATAGAAGAAGATGAACCCTGAGATATGCCTTTAAGAAAACATGGAACAAAAGGGAAAAACAATGCTAAGGAAAACAAAACCTGCTTCTGGCAGTGATATCGCTTCCGAGAGCAATCTGCCGAACAAGAATTACAATGATACTCAACAGCAGGACCCTCAGACTTCACCAGTTCCTCAACAATGACAGATTCCGGAAACAAGCCAGATGGCATGGCTTGTACCGTCGTATTCACCTTGGGAACCAAAGGAGTTGAGGACTGTACTGATTCAAATTTAAATAGCATCTCCATCAAAGAGTCCCTTTTCGCAGCTTCATCCTTTTCAGCATCAGCAGCAACTATCACAGCATCAGCAGGTCCATGATGTGGGAATGGATGGTAATTAATCAAACCCCAATAGTCTAGAAACTCCATCACCTCTTGACGAGCATCCAACTTTCCAACTGTAAGCTTGGACAGATGCTTCGACTCAATTTGTTCGTTAGGGTTGGCATGAAACTTCTTCATTATCCAATTACGAATCTCCATATATATTTCTGGAGTCCTACTTTCTGATTTCCCGTTGAAGAACAAAGGCAACATCCTCTCCTCCAGTGGATGGATTTTTGTCCAGGAAAACCAACCTATAACCAAAAATGCATTAAGGAAAAACGAGGAGATACAACACACAGAGGTTGTATGCATTTAAACCATAAATAAGTTTTTACTTGATTCTTTTACACCAACATACTGGAAGGAAATAAATTCACTAAATAAAAACATACTGTATTTCATTAAGTTCCAAATTCTCATTATAAAATTAAAGAAAGTAGGACTGTAGGAGTAACATTTTCCCAAGTCCTGATATTAAAGAACCAAGCTTTAGCAGTAAACACTTGACCCCAAAATAAATTTAATTAAAATATAACACTCACCTAACTTCCATTTCAATTAATTCAGATGAGAACTAAAAATACACCTTCACAAATCTTAACCCCCCAAATTAGTAGTAGTAGTAGAATGTGCAACAATTATAACTAACAAACATTTCAAAATCACTCCCTCACCGGCATGAATAGGCACCACATGAACGTCGGCTTCTCTCGAAATCACGGCTTCATACTCGGCCTCGATCTTTGCCTCCAGCGCCTCCCAATTCGCAATCGCTCTACTCACCTCGTCCGCCTTCGCCGCCGCTTCACGCGCCTCCGTCTCGCTCTTCACCGGAGCCACCTCAGCGGAACTGCTGCTGTTGAAAGGCTGCAGACGCGCCCTAGTGAGGGGCCCATTCATGTGGATCGGGGGGAGAGGCAGCGCCGGGGGCTTTTCCCTGGCCTGTCTCTTAGACGACGTCGTGTGAGGAGTCAAGCTGCTGGCTCCGCCGCTGTTTAGCGAGGTCGATTTCCGCTTGTGTGCTCCGCCTCTGCGCCGAGACACGGGATGCTCCGACGGCGGCGCGTCTTCCATGGATGCAAGCGGCGGCGGGGTTCCGGCGAGATCTCTTCGGTTTTCCTCCTCCATTTAGTGTATTTTGATGGTGCATCTGAGTGGGCTTTATTATTCTCTGCGACGCCCGCCTACTGGTCGTATCGAGTTACCGCACAACCTGTGTCTCTCTCGTCCGTCTATTTCCCAACATTTTTAAATGAAATAAATATGTACTGTATTAAAATAGCTTCATTAGAGCATCTCCAACCGATACCAAAAACCTATTTTGGAGTAAAGGAGATGCTCCAAGCGATACCAAAACATAAACGTATTATAACTATTTAGGTGGGACCCACAGAAAAAATACTTAAATTTACGTTTACCTTAAACTCAAACCAAAAACTTTATTATTTATAAAATGATCCTTTTTATATAAATTAATAAAAATAATCTATCAATATTTTTTTAGTTTCTTATTTAATATTTTTTATAATTTAATTTTTTTAATAATCATATTATTAATAATTAAAATAAATTTTAATAAAAATATTTTAAATAATGAAATAAAAAATAAACATGATAATACAAAATATAATTAAATATTAAATTATTTAATTAACGTTAAAAATAAAATAATAATATGGGATATTACAATATTTTTTTATTATATTTGAAATTTTAAATTAAAAATAATGACTATTAAATTTTTTAATTTTAAAAGTTATGAGGTTAAATTGTAAATTTGTAAATATATTGGTTATTTATAAAAAGTTGTATTAGAAGAATATTTTGAGAATATTCTTTTAAGTTTTAGTATTGGAATCTCGGTTGGAGTGAAATTACTGTAAACTTAAAATAAAACTTATTTTTGAGTTTACGTTTTTGTGTTCGGTTGGAGATGGCCTTAAAAAAATATCAGAGTAATTAAAATATAAAACTCTCAATTACTGTAAATAAGTACGTTAGGCTGTGTTTGGTAGCCCTCGTTAATAAACCCAAGATAACTTACATTGTTGAGTTAAGATTTTTATGTGGCCCAGATTAATAATAATATAGTGTTTGGTGCACTTTTAGATTATTACTGTTCTACTTGAATTAAATCGATTATTTACAAGTGAAATGACAAGAATGCCCTCTTTCTTTATTTGTAATTCTACTTTTATCTATCTTCTTCTTCTATCCAAAGCGCCTGAACCTTTTTTTTTTTTCTAAAAACACAAAAACAAAACTCGAAATAAGCTCTATTTGGTTTCAAATACAACAAAAATCAAGCATTTTATGAATGCAAAAAAAAAATTATGAGTGCGAAAACCCCCAAAACAAATACCCAAAATAATTAATAATAATTGCAAAAAAAATGAAATTCCATAAAAAAAAGGTAAATACAATTTTTTAATTCTGATATGAAATCCTACAAGTATCAATTTTTATCCAAACATAACAAATTTTATTTATTGCTTATGATTTTTTAAGAAGGGAAGGATATAGTTTTTCAAAAAAATTGAAGAAATAAATTAAGGACATTGTGTTGTACCAGTAGCTTTTTTAATTTAAATAAACAAAGACTAAAATATTAATAATTCAATCGGTTCTAATTACTGTTAAAACAAGACGGCCCATCATGCCAATTCGGCTGATAACTCCCTTGAAGCCACACAGTATTTATGAACGGGCCTCTTATCTAACTAAGGCCCATAACAATGAAATCAAACATCAGATAACTAAGTTAACCGAACTATCCTACTTTTAACATAGTCACCAAACTCAGTCAGAAGTTACTTCAACTCTTCAAGCCTTTATACAGAACTTTCAAACTCAATTGTAGTTCTAGTGTGGCATTCAAAGTTATTTAAAGTTGTACATAACATAAAAAATACACTCTCAATTAAAAAATAAGAGACAATTTTTTTTAATACAAAACAGCACTCTCTCTATATCAACTATTTACTACTATTTCTTTGTAAATTAAAAAAAACATTGAGATAGAAAGAATATACAATAAAACTTGAAATTTTATTAATTTAAAGAATTTATTAATTTATTGTGTATTTTTTTCATTAAAAATATTAAATCGTGACCTAAATATTCTATTAATTATATAAAAATAAGTAATCACTTGGATATAGTAAGAGAGTAGATGAAGATGTATAAAATTTGTGTAAAAAATAACCGGTCATATTCTGATTTAGACTATCTAGGTTTTATCTATGCTACTCTAGGTGGAGTACACCATGCACATCTTGACCGTAGATTTAATATTATTATATTAAATACACACGCAATCACCCACACCCGACGTGTATGGTGTATGCATCTACGGTTAAGATGCAACCAGGAGTAATGCTCCAGGAGTAGCATCTCATAGACCTTTCAACATTCAACACCCTACTTTATTACTCCACATCATATTTTCTTTCTTCCACCTAATCATTTAACACACATTTAACTTTTATACCCTACAATATTATTTAATAAAATTCAATATTTTACCCCACCACTTTTATTTCTATTTTTTATTTTTTTTTACAATTTTATTTTTATTACAATTCAATAAAACAAATATCAATTAATAATAAAATAAAATATATGTTTTTTTAATTTTGAATTTTTAAAATTAAAATGGTAAATAGTAAAATAAAATATATTTTTTTAAGTAATAAAGACGGAAAAATAGGAATAATCATTATTAACCAAATTACAAAATACTTATGATACAATACAATACATTTAGCACACGAAAAAATTATAATAAAATACACATAGAGCCATTTGTGTAGAAAATTCAGGATATTTAGTTCCTTCAATATTTGGAACTGATACATTTCTTATTGGAGTAGATGAATGATAAGATGGTGGTTGGGAAGAAAATGGCATCATCGATCCATAATATGGACCATAATTTGGAACATATGAAGCCATGGTGAAATTTGGTGTAAAACCATAATTTGGAGTATTTTCAGAATGTTGGCTCGACATTTGATTTTGAAATGAGTAATTGTTGGAATCCAAATTTGGTATAAAACCATAATTCGTTGTATTTTGAAAAGATTGTTAGTCAGAAGATTGAAATTGAAATGGGTAACTGTTGGGATTCATTTTTCAAATTGGAAAAATGAATTTTTTTGGTGTACAAATCAAATGAAGTTAATTTCTATTTATAGATAAAAAATGATAAATTTTCCAATAAAAATACAAAATAAAAAATAAATTTATTATAAAATAATTAATTTAAAGAGATAAGATAAGATAAAAATCTGAAAAATTAAAACGGACAAATGAAATTATAACATGTGGCAACAGTGATAGATAAAGAGTGAATAAATTATTCAATCCCTATAATTTATAGGATGTGAGTCCATTCATTTGCTTTTCACGCTGTTGAATTCTTTCAACAACCCATTATCCCATTTGGCTTCAACTGGCTATTCAACTACAATTGCCTTAATTCAACGGTTCAATATTTGTTTTCAACAGGTTCATTGTAGATGGTCTTATAAAAGTAAGATGTAGATGGTCTTATAAAAGTAAGATTTATAAATAGAAGTAGAGGTGCATATTAGACCATCTACAACACCGTGTGTCAAATTTGACACTTCTCTCTTAGCACGTCAGTTTGACACCCTCAATTAATACCCTCTTTTCAGCACCAGCTCCAATAGAGTGTTATTCTAGGTGTCAAATTATTTTCTCTTTCTTCCACATCACCATATCTTATACCCACCATATTTTACATTTCTCTTTAATTATTTTATATATATAATTATTAAATTTAAAATTACTAAAATATAATTTTAAAAAATTCACAATATTTTAAAATAATAAATACCATTATTATTCACTAAATTTAATAAAAAAATATACATAAAATATTTAAAATAAAGAGAAAAAAGCAAACAAAACAAAAATTGTGATTTTTTTTTGTCCAAATGATACAAATCTAAAGTCTATTTATAGAGAATAAAAAATGAAAAATAATGGTATTTTTATTTTATTTTTATTTTAAATAATTATTAGACTATATGCAACAACGGGTGTCAAATTTGTCATTTCTCTCCTGCCCCAGCAGTTTGACACCCTCAATTAACACCCTCTTTTCAGCACCAGCCCCAAGATTTTATTCAAAGTGTCAATTATTTTCTTTTTCTTTCCCATCACCATATCTTTTCCCCCACAATATTTTTCATTTCTCTTTATTTATTTTATATATATAATTATGAAATTTAAAATTACTACATAATTAATTTTACTAATTCATTTATAAAACTTAAAAAATAAAATAATTAAAAAAATTATTTCTTCTGTTTTTAATTTATTTTATATATATAATTATGAAATTTAAAATTACTACATAATTAATTTTACTAATTTATTTATAAAACATAAAAATTAAAATAATTTTAAAAAATTCAAAATATTTTAAAATAATTAATAATAATATTCATTTCAATACATCACACATTATTATTCACCACTTTTGATAAAAAAACATACATAAAATATTGAAAATATTAAAACACACACACAATAAACATAGAAAATCACATAGATAATTAAAAAAAATTAATCGGATATTCCGAATTTTTTCCAGATATGGTCTACGAGATCTTTCTTCAACTGAATATGTTGAGCTCTATCTCGTAATCCTCCTCGACTATGAATATCTGATTCAGATCGGCCTTCGACATGCACTTGATATATAGGGTGGCATTATATATTGCGACCAAACATTAGGATGCATACCTGTATTTTGAAGATTTTCTGGGCGTTGAATATTTGGATTTGATGGTCTCATGTTTGCATTTTCACCTTGATTGGAAAAGTTATAATTTGGGAAAAAAATTATAATTTTGTGAGGGATCCATGGAGATGAGTAATATGAAGATTGAAAGAAGAGAAAAAAAGTGAAACAAGTGCAAAAAAATTGTGATTTTTTTTTGTCCAAATGATACAAACCTACCGTCTATTTATAGAGGATACAAATGAAAAATAATGGTATTTTTATTTTATTTTTATTTTGAATAATTATTTTGTAAAAATTATTTTAAAATGAAAGGGAAATTAAAAAGGGCATGACACATGTCATGTTTTTACTGGACCATGTGATTTCCTTTTTCAATTAATTAAATCCGTAGGCCAGATGAGGGTGTTGATCAAATTTGTTCGGGGATCAATTTTTGATCCGGACCCACAAGGGTGTCAAGTTTGACACCACTTGACACTTCTGCTGGAGCACTTGACACAAGTTTGACACCCTAATTGATCCCCTGTTGAGGATAGTCTTATGTAAAAACTAATTTTAAAATGGGAGGAAAATTAAAAAAATGCGTGATACATGTCATGTTTTTACTAGACCATTTGGATTTTCTTTTTCAAATAATTAAATTTGTGGGGCCGGAAGAGGGGAACGATGAAATTTGATCCCGGGTCAATTTTTTATTCGGGCCCACAAGGGTGTCAATTTTGACACCACTTGACACCTCTGCTGGAGCAATTGACACACGTTTGACACTTTAATTGATCCGCTGCTGCAGATGGTCTTAGGTTGATCAATGGATTATAAAAAATTACCAAACTATGCATTTGGTTTAATCATATCACCTTCTTGGACGAAGCTGTACGACATCGTTTCGCTCTCGCCGAATCCTTCACAGCCGTCGGCCTTTCCTTGGACCGATTTTTCATCCTCAAACTCACCATCACATTCGCTCGCCTTCTGACGCCTCCGGTTCAGATTCCTTTGTCAAAAAACAAGTGAAGGAGGAGTCGTCACCCGTCAGTCTAGAAACTGCTCAAAAATATTACGACAATTCGGTGGTTCGAAAGCACCCGAGAAACTCGGCGTGGAATTTTTTGAACCCGTTTGAAACATTCGACTTTAATACTATTAGCAATGTCGATAACTATAACGGTGCTTATAGTATTGTGAGGGAGGAAGAGGGGATACCAGATTTGGAGGATGAGGACGACGACGACGAAGAAGAAGAAGAAGAAGAAGAAGAAGAAGAAGAAGAAGAAGAAGAATCTCGTGATGATGATGCTGGTCAGAAGCACGTGTTGTTGTTCAAGAACGAGACTGAAATTAAGGCGCGTGGCGTGTTCAGTGATGATTCTGAAGTCGTCAAAGAGATTCGAATTCAATTTCAGCGCGTTTCCGACTCTGGCATTGATCTTGCTAAGTTTCTCGAGGTTGGGAAGCTACAGTATAAGTGGAAACGTAGCAGCCGCCATCATGGTACGTAAAGATTTTATCTTTATTCATACTCTGCATTTCTTATGCTTCGATTATATATATATATATATATATATATATATATATATATATATATATATATATATATATATATATAGATTAATGGTATCTTCACGTTCGATCCACAGTTTTTTGGATGAGTAAGAGATTCGGTAATGGCGGTGATCCTGTAGTCCTATCGGAGGTTGTGAATCGTTACATAAGTTGTATCTGTGGGAAACAAAGTTGCACGAACAAGTTAAGGTACATATATTGTTGTCACTGTGTTGGTAGTAGTCGATCGAGATAAGAGAATACGACCTCGCCTTTTGTAGGTTGAGGAGAAAATGAGAGTCCAAAAGTTGAGAAAATTGAAGCACATGGATGAGAAAGGCTCCGACGCTCAAAAAGTTGAGGCGGCCAGAATTTTCGTCAGAACCCTCTCCACAAATATCAATATTGCTTATTGCAATTTAGGTAGTTGATAACATCTCAGTGAAGATTAATAAATTGAGGGATGAAGAACTACTGCAGCAGCTACATAAACTCGGCTCATTCAAGGGTATGTGTGAATGAATATCTATTGTTCTCATATTTCAAATTCATTTCATTTACAGTTTACCTTTTCCATATAGGTTGGCTAGAATGTGGAAATCCATGATCGGAGAAGCCGAGCATTTAGAAGCCATGAACATCAGTAGTGACAATGCACTCTTGGAAGCTACTTCTCAGCTGGAACAGGACCTTCTCCATTGGACTCTGAGGTTCTCACAATGGGTAGAGGCACAAAAGTGTTTCGTTAGAGCTTTGAATAACTGGCTTACCAAATGTCTCCTTTACATTCCAATTAGTTGACGGAGTTTCCGAAAAGGAAGTGGTCGACTCTATGCGTGACTTTGCACCGAACGTGCTTCGGCTCTGGGACAAGGATAAGGCTGATTATACTTGAACCTGATTTACTGATCGAGTATGTTAAGGAAAACATTCAAAAATAAAATAAATAAATCTTCTCTTTTCGGCTTCTGATTGTTTCTCCTGGTATTCTTACCGTGCACCCACCAGGTAGTTTGTTTCTCCTGCTACGAGAAGAACATCAAATCAGTGAACATGCTATCAAAGTAAACAATCGGTCATCAATGAAATTCAGGGACATGGTGAATTTTGTTTGTGTTGCTTATGTTTGTGGTGTGTTTTGATCATCATGGGTTTTTAGTTTTTCCGTAGACAATCGTCGTGGAAATCAGAGACATACATCAGAGATTTCTATTTGGGTTGCTTTTGATTATCTTGGGTTTTTGTTTTTATGTTGCTCTTTTTTCGGGTTAGAATCATATTACGTCCCTCCGAGAATGTCCATTTTCATAAACGGCCATCAACTTTTTTTTTTCTCAGATATCGTCATTTTACGTGACTTTTTGGCCGGAAACAGTAGCAAAAGAACGATATCTGAGAAAAAAAAAGTTGATGGCCGTTTATGAAAATGATTATTCTCGGAGGGACGTAATATGATTCTATCCCCTCTTTTTTCATATGTACGAGCAAATTGAGATTTTTTCTGTTTTGTGGTGTTGTGATTTTCTTTGTTAACTTGGGGACCGGAATGTTTAAGTTTTCTTGAGTTTTATTTCAAATGTTTTTGTTCCAAGTTATTTGTTAAAATGCATTGTATTATCTATTATACAATTTAAAGTGTATTATTTAAATTATCTTGAAAATACTTTTTCTTGATGAATTTTATTTTAAGCATTAGGAAACACGTCTCTTCCTCGACCTAGTAGTGGACATGTTGGTCACATGAAATGCACACGCGAGTTGAATTGTAGGTTCTAATTTGAAATGTGGTCAATCACCTTCAAAACATTGAATGCTCATTTACATCTTTCATCCAAGCATTTTTTTGGCATGCAATAGGGTGTTTTTCAATGTTCATAAAATAGAGTTTTTTGTTTTTTTGGTATTTATAACATGAGGTATGTTATGATTTTTTTTAACAAATCTCTACTTTCAAATTACATTACTATCTTAATTAAAGTCAATAAATATATACTTAGTATATTTAATATCTTATTAAATAAATATGGATAACGTCATCATCTCATTCATCCTCAAACTCAATCAAAATTAATAAAGGAATTTTTATTATGAAACAATATTATTAACATTATCTTTCGTAGTAACAACAACATTATTAACCTCGACACAAAGCTACAATAGCTTAATACTTTCACATTCATTAAAAAATTTCAGTATAGTAATGTGATTTGAGACCTTAATTCTTGATAACAAAATATCTTCTATCTCCAATATGCTAAACTTTCCACAACATTTTTTCATTGAAAATCACATTTCATATTTAAAAATCTAACATAACATTACTTCTCTCAACATACATTTGAGAAAGCTTGGTAACAACCAGACGTTTACTTGATTTTAATAATAATATAATAAAATCATGAATTTCTTTCCAATCTAATTAAAAAATAAAGACTTTTAATACTATTTTAATAATTAGTACGGTAGTAAGTTTTTTTTAATAATTAAATTATAAAATAATTAATTAATTGTTGATCGATCCTATGTACTATTAGGTCTGAGAATCCCCAAATGAGCGATATGATAACACAGTCCATGATCTATTTCCTTCCCTTTTGTCGAGTTTGATCAGAATAAATTATCGCCGATGACATTACCATCGAAACGCTGCATGTTAACTCCGATGTGGGGCCCTGTTCGCTGCTGCCTTCGTTCCCCTGCTTTGGAGATACGTTTGAATGGTAAGTATATATATTCTTTATTTCAATGGCGGCCCTTTTTCCTTTTTCTGATTTCAAGTTGCAAGTTGTATCTCTCTTGTGCGCCGGTGTTTCTGTATGCATCGAATTTGAGTCGAGATTTTTTTTTGTCATCATATTGTGGATTAATGGCTGTGTTGGATTTTGTGGGTTTTTGAATTCGGTGAGAATATAATGACGGGTACCCGATTGCGAAATTATAAATTGTTAGATGAGTTTTGTTCTCTAATTCTTGTTGGATTTAGATATTAAATTTAGTTCCTTTAATACACAGGTAAGAGAACCCTTCTCCCCTCCGAATGCTGCTACCATCGTCTGTTTGCGATGACGTGGCGTGGAAAATGCGCGAGGCTGATTTCCTTACGACTTCACAAAATAGTGGTTGTTCAAAGGGAAGAATTACTGTGGTGGTCTCTATTGCGACCGAATATAATATTCTTGCCGGTTCTTTTATGGTAATGAATTGTTCACCACCTATTCTACTATACAATGCTGCATTCTGATTTTTTTGTCAAAGTAAGTGAAGTTCTATAAGATTAATTATATAAGCGTTCATGCATTGGATTTGCCTGTAAGTCGAGAAATGAGAAACGATGTTGCTTGTATTTAATAGTCAAGGATAAATATATACATATTAAAAAATATATATGTGTGTGTGTGTAAGCACGCTTGTATTCTAAGTTTTGATGCCTAGCCAATTTCAAATGTTTAACCCAGAAAATATATTAGTGTAAAAAATTATTTAATAGAATTTTCCTAATTAACTTTGTAAAAGCTTTTTTGGAAGAATCTTTATCTCTTGGAATGTGTATAATAATTGCATCTCTTATATTTAGACTTTTACAGTAATGAATTATTAATATTCTCTAATGAATATGTGATGAAAAAAGGAAAAATAATAAATTTTTTTCCTCTTTTCGATGATATATTCAAATTTGAATTTGTCAATTCAGCTTTCACTAATCAATCCGGTATTTGCTTTGAATGAGCCCATGGGCCGCCCAGATTTGAGGCCCTTCTCAAACATAAGGACTCTAGTAGTTGTTATTGTAATAATTTAGAATAAGAAAAAAATCTTAACATAGAGGTGCATTAAATATGACCTAATCTTGTTGTTAGTGCTTTCTTCTACATTCTTATCTGGAGTCATCCCATTGATGTTTGATAGTATTTTCTCTGTGGGCAAGATTTTTTCTTCAACTTTTCTCCTGTTGCCTTATCTCTAGTTAGCAAGACCAATAAAGGCACAAAAATTTCTGTAATTTATAAAAAATCTTGATATATCTGTTATCATTGTAAGGTGCATAATATTTTATAAGATTTTGTTTTAATTCTCTTTTCTACATTGCTTTTACTTTTTAAATAATCTTATCTCACTAACCTGAAAAGATTTTGTGTGTATCATCTCTGTGGTCTAAAATTTTGTTTTAAAATTATTTTTGCCTTTTTTTGACCTTCTCAAATTGGAGTAATATTATTGTTTTAAACAATCAC
Source organism: Euphrasia confusa (assembly GCA_954870475.1). Classification (NCBI taxonomy): domain Eukaryota; kingdom Viridiplantae; phylum Streptophyta; class Magnoliopsida; order Lamiales; family Orobanchaceae; genus Euphrasia; species Euphrasia confusa. The sequence continues at coordinate 46,223,595 of OX940949.1, read as the reverse complement.
TTCTTCTTTCGTTGGGAACAGGGGATGTGAACTTTTGCCATCGGAAGATTTGGTCAAGTAAGCCATACATCTGGACCTGGTAAGCTATCTCTCTCTCTCTTTAAAAAAAAATGTTTTTTGTCTGATTTTCATTTTTTAATTACTGCATTTTCTGAGTTATATATGCTTTTGATATGCTGCATAACCATATAAGTTCACCGTTGGTATAAGTTTCTTTATAATTTTAATTGTTGTTTAATTGAAAGGAGTATTTATGTGGTGTTGGGATGTTTGTTTCACTTTGTTTTTGTAAGTGAATTCCGAACGATTTGTATAGGAGAAACATCTTATTTCAAAATACTTTACATAAACAAGTTTCTTAATTGATATCATTTGATCTTTCTCTGTAATTCACTATATTTGTTTTTAAGAGATACACACATATACACACATATTTGAGTTTCGAGGGTTTCTTGTGTATGTGTGCGTGGTGGATTTTGTTGATTGCATCGTTATATTTCTTGACAGTGCTAGCTTTTATTTCACATTTCTTGTCTCCATATTGGATGCAGTTTCCTTATTCAAATTTCATGAAAATATAGGATCTGTCATTTTGTTATCACACACAAAAACGGGCGTAATCAATTTGAAATCCTAACATTTACGGTAAATTCTTATGGATGACTCGCAACCTTTCTGCATCATTAATGTCTTTTGTTGTATTTTACATGTTATTTACATTATTTATAGCAGTCTGTAGTCATGGCTGATCCAAAAGAAGTCAAACCTTCAAAGGGCAAAGGAAAATTCCAATCAGTTACATCTGATATTAAGAAAGTGTGCTCGGAAGTCTTCAATCCCGAGTCTGACATGCCACGAGTGCGAAACAATTATTCTGGGCCGTTGGATTGCAGGTACAAGATTAACCCAGAACAAATGAATGCTTTGGTCTCCAGCGTTAGAGCAACCGTATCAGAGAACGAAATTGACAACGACCCGAAAGCCAAACAAGTAGTTGACTTGGTCAATAGCATTAGAGAATTACATGAAACGGTGACTGAGCATAAGGTGTGGGCCCTGCAAAAATTGGCCCAGTCGGAGACTAGGCTTGACAAAGATTACTTTGAGCTCCAGGAGTTAAGGATGACTAAGGCGAAGTTGCAGGAAACTGATAATATGAAAGAATATCCGGAAAAATCATTTGCTCTGAAGATCACCGAGGAATATGTCCAGCGCGCAAGTTGCCAGTCTGGTGCAATCGCTGACAATATCATGAGGCTTAAATTTCAAAATGCCCAGATTCGTGCTGACACACTGGCGTATAAGATTACCGCGTCAGAATCTGCAAAGGAGTTGAGTGAAATTCTGAAGAGAGGTAAAAAGTGCGGGAAGAAGGTTGCTGATATTGAAAAGCAGACCAGTACTTTGAAGAAGCAATATGAGAAGGAGCTTCTAAAGACAGAGCAAATGAAGCAAGGGTTGATTGAGGCCGAGAAGGCAGCCGAGGAGGCGGAGGTGCGTATTTTTGTGATTATCTTGTCCATATATAGGTCTGTAAGGTTGTTTTACAATCCAACTGTCATACTTTGCAAATAAAATGTTATACTTGAAAAGTAATTAAAAATAGTTCTACTTTTCATTCTTTTGTTTATTGGGCATTTGCATTCTTTCCCTATTCCTGCAAATTTTGTGTGAATAGAATATCTTCTGATGCATAGATATATCTTTAAGATTCTGTCTTTCACTTGTTAAGAACCGTCTTTCCCAGTTCGACCTAAAACTAGTTTTAGGAACATTTGAGAGTGTGCTCATTATGAGCAAAAGGAAAACACAACGACTGTTTTTTAATCATTTTAGTCTTGAGTGGTCGACTGTAGGATCTCCAACTTTAACTTGTCGATTTTATGGATTTGTGTTGAGCCTGTTACCTTAAATATTGGTATTGTATATTTATTGTTTGGTTAATCTGTAGTGAGATACAATGCTTCAACACTCTTGATGGCAATGAAGCAACAAAAGAAAATTAAACATTAATCAAGTTGCTTGACTAACAAAAGGAAAATATACATCAATGGAAAGACTATTGTATTCTACAATGAGAATAATTAAAATAATTTGTAGTCCTTGATTTATAATCTTCATATGGATAGATTATAAATTAGGACTTATCCTTGGAGGAAATGCATAATGTCTTTTCATACATTCGATCTATAGTCATTTATTATTTTTTTGTCTACCCTGTACGTTTTTTGTTTTACTTCATCATATTGGTATGACTTCATGGTTGCCAAGGAATAACACGAATGGTAATACCCATGGATAATATCCAAGAGGTCATCATTCAACTTAAAAAAGGTTCAATGGGAACACCATTGGCAAATTACATTTGACCCTCCTTTAATTCACAACCTTTTTTGTCGAACTCCCAAATTTTCAGAGATTCATCATATCTAGCTAGTGGATTGCTCGAGATGAACAATATTTTGTCAATCAAACAACAATGAAAGACCTTAAAGTGGTTATGACCTTTGTTAGAATGTAAAGAGAGGCATTACATTGGGTTACTTTATCTTCAACTACATGGGCTAATTAACCAAGAACTCCTTAAGGAATAATACATTGAACATCCATGCCATGCGTTTCTCCATGGAACGTAGATTGGAATTTAAGAAATTGCTAGGGAATGTTCCGTCTATAGATGCTTATAAAAGGTCGCCACTTGTTATGGATTGAGCAATTTGAATTTTACCAAATTTATATCTCATTTTATTAACAAAAATAGAAAACTACACTTTTTTCATTCCACCCTAATAGTCATAGACTTGTTTAAACCACCAAGTATCTTTTTTGTGTCAAACTAACATGAGACATGCAAGTTAGAGACTTTAAACAACCAAGCCTTGTACGCTGGTTAATACCCACATTAGGAAAATATAATGGCATGTGGGTTTAAAGACATTGTTTGAAATGTTAGCAACTTTATAGCCCGGTGCATATTAGTATATCAAACAAGTGTTTTAGGACTTTCAACGTGCATATTAGTATATCAAACAAGTGTTTTAGGACTTTCAACGCAATTGAAAATGAAGACAATGGGGAGTAGTTAGGCACAAGATAAGGCTCTTTGTTTCCAACCTTGTGGACAAAGTTGATTTTTTTAGAGAGGATAAAAATCAAGGGAATTAATTAACCAAAAAATGAATCTTTATTTGGACTAAAATCAAGAGATTGATTACCGACACGATTTTAGGGTTAATGAAAGAAATCACGGATGGGTTGAGTTACCAAGGTGCTTGACTATTTAGATTTATATTAGTTGAAGAATATGATTACTCAAAACGATTTGTAATCCTTGATTGATAGTTTCATTGTGTTGGGTAACATTATAAATTAGGGCATTTTGGATTCATATTTCCCCTTGCTCGAGATAAAAAATAAATATTTATTTTCTAATTTACTTTGTTAATGATAAACTCGATGAAACCATTAGTTTTTTCATTAGCTTTCCATAAATCGCACTCTAAGCTCCATGTTCCTTGGAAAATATTGTGACATTGTTTTTCAGTATCATTTTATACCGGAGTTGAAGATTAGTTTCTATTTCTAACAGTTAAAAAAAACGTGATTACTTCTTAAATTGTAGACTTTAGGTGCATGCCATAGTATGAAATTCTACTTAAGGAATCATTGTCAACTATTGTGTATGATCAACATTGTACATATGTGTTTTTATTTCTCATATTAAGTTTTCGACCAAAAGTAGTCCAACTATTAGCATTTAATTTACGCATCAATTTATTCGACAATATTTGTATTATAAGTTAAACATAAAGACGAGACATAATGTCATTATGTATATTATCATTCACAGTCCATGAACTAGACAAACTTTAAGAAGGTAAATATGTCCTTAATACCTCTCTCAAAAATATCTTATTTAATACCCCAAATAATAGCCTTGGTTGATAACATTTTTTTCTTCTTTATTCCCTAGAACACAACTGACCCAAGTCTTGGAGCATGGATTTAGCCTTTATAATGATACATAACATAATGATATTCATTGATACGGGTTAGATGAGAAGATTAAGCTAAATAGGTTTGGTTGATCACATATCTCTTGATAGAATTGTAAATCATCTCTAATATTATTGATGCAATTTATTTCTTTTTAATTTTCATTCAAATTTTATTATGTGCGCATTTTGTATCCTTGGTTATATTTCATCTCTTAAACAAACCTAATACTGTTGTTTCTAATTGCAGAATGAATGGAAGCAGGAAGTCCAGGAAAAAGAGCGCTTGCTCGCCCTTGTGGCTGAAGAAACTAGATTGACGAGGACACAAAAGGCCAGCTCCAGGACTTACCTGTCAAAACTGCGTCAACAAGTGGACACCGAATCTCAAGTGGCCGAGGATGAGCATAGAAGGCTCGAGGATGAGCATAGAAGGCTCGAAGATGAAGTGTCTCGTCTGTGCATCCCCCGTGCAATCCAGGATCTCTTGCCGGATAACTTGGATTTCCTTTACAACTATGTGAATCAGCTTCGTCTTTGTCTTCCAAATTAAAAAGTCACCTTCTCTGCACGATTTGCATGGAGAATTTGGTGTCCGTGGTGTTTTTGCCCTGCACTCACCAGGTCCTTTGCTTTCTTTGCTACGGAAGTAACTGTGAGGCAATGGAGGGCCGCTGTCCATATTGCAGTGCTGGAATTGAGCAGAGCATCAAGGTGTACAGTCCTTAGCTCGTGAATAATCTTTGATTGCGGGCGGATGAAGGAATATGGATGACTGAACTAAGGTGAGAGAGAGGTTGATTCCTTTTGCTTATCACTGGTCTTTTCTTTTTGTAAATTTAAATAATACGACTACATTTGGTAGGTTTATGATATGGATTCAGTATTTTTTTGTTATTTTATTTGGACTTAATTCTTGTTTTCAACTGTATGGAGATTTTGTTTGTCTATTTGTCATTTTTCCATTGACATGTGCTGTTTTTTTAGTCATTAGCGTAATTTTTTGTCGTGCGCGTGTTGCGCTAATCATTATCAATGGAAACGTCAAATGACAGTTTTGTAGCATATGAAATTCTTGAAATGATAAATAGATCATGCTGATTGGAATGGTATTGTTGAATTGCCAAATTCTGAGGAAGAACGGGTCGATCAATTACGCTCCTGTGCATATCATGTGCAGTGACTGCGCTCGCGCTACTCGCAATATTTCAGTGCACACAGTAAATATGTCGGTAGGTCCTCGTAATGTTTTTCCAATTTAGGTAATATATTCAAATTTGAATTCGTGAATACAAAGTGTACCAATAAATCCTCATTTTATTGTTATTGTCCTTTTGTACAATATTACCTGGCTTTAACTAACTCATCTCATTGATGTTTTAAAGTATTTTATGCATATCATTTATGTGGGCAAGATTTTCTTCTACTTCTTTTTGCCATATTTCTCTATTGACCATGACCAATAAATTCATGAAATTTTAACTAATTTATTAAAAAAACTATAATTCTTTTATCAGATTGCAAGATGCATAAAATATTACATAATTTTGTTTTTAATTCCCTTTTCTTGCATACCTTTTACTTTTTCAAAATTCTCATCTCGTTAAGAACTCATTTCATCTTTCTGGTCATTTCACATTTGTGGTCTAAACTTTGCACATTTCATCTTTCTGGTGTAGATTTTGCATACTACAGTCTACAGTATTGTTTTTGGGATCAGAGACTGAATTATTTTTCCAACCGAACTTTTGGCCTAGTACATTTGGTAACATTTACTGTGCATATCATGTGCAGTGACTGCGCTCGCGCTACTCGCAATATTTCAGTGCACACAGTAAATATGTCGGTAGCTCCTCGATTTTAATAATGATTTTCCCCATTTAGATAATATATTCAAATTTGAATTCGTGAGTACACTGTACTAATAAATCCTCATCTTATTGTTAGTGCCTTTTTGTATAATATTACCTGGCTTTAACTATCTCGTTCCATTGATGTTTGAAAGTATTTTATGCATATCATTTCTGTGGGCAAGATTTTCTTCTACTTAATTCTTTTTCCTATATTTCTCTATAGACCGTGACCATTAAATTCAAGAAATTTTATCAGATTACAAGATGCATAAAATATACAACCGAAGGCACGGAGTTGCCTCAGCATGTGATTGAGAATGTGTTGTCCACTTTTGCATACCCTGCATCTGGAGGAATGTTGGGGATACAACCGCTTGGAGATAACCTCTCCGTGTCTTCATCACCTCAAGGTGCAAGATGTCGATGGCGAAGAAAATGGGCCCTTGCTGGAAATATCAGCGCAGTATGTGCAAGAGCTTAATATTTTGTTTTTTCCAGAAAGCGAGATCTCTTGTTAAGGCTCGAGTTGAATTTACCGAGTATGGCTACACTGACGCCGACAATTTTATGGTTACAGCCAAGGAGATTTATGAAGTCATTCAGCATGTGAAGGATCTTTCTATGGGTCGTCACTATCTTAAGGTACGTAAATTTCAGTTTGTTAGCTTCACTAGGCTATGCAGTTTTTATTACAAGATGCATAAAATATTACATAATTTTTTATTTAATTCCCTTTTCTGCATTCCTTTTACTTTTTCAACAATCTTATCTCACTAACTTGAACAAATTTTGCTCATTTCATCTTTCTGGTCTTGATTTTGCCTACTACAATATTGTTTTAAGAACTCAGTTCTTCGATCATTTTGGGATCAGATACTGAATTATTTTTCCATCGGAAGCTTTGGCCAAGTATAATCTGGTAAACGCTCCCGTGTATATCATGTGCAGTGACTTCGCTCGCGCTACTCCCAATATTTCAGTGCACAGTAAATATGGCAGTAGCTCCTCGGTTTTAATTTTTTAATACGTATTCAGACCATCTTTAGAATTTACAATCTATTTTGAGTTCGATAATCTGTGGCTAAATTAGAGTAGAGGAACTGTATGATACTCTGCATATAATTGAACTAAAACAATTTTGTCGCCTGAATCACACAAAAGGATAGCTCATCCATTCTTTTTTCACAGGTCAGCGCTTCCTGCATTCTTTATTATGTTTTCTGGTTTTAGGGTTATTTTTTCTTCTCTTTTCGCGTTTTTTATCAGAATTAATTTTTCACTGATGGCATTTCAATCGAAACACTGCATGTTAACCCCGATGTGGGGCCACTGTTACCTGCTGCCTTCGTACCTCTTATTTGGAAGTACATTTGAACGGTAAGGGCAGCCCCTTTTCGCTCTCTGTGAGTGTAAGCTGCAGGTCCTGTGTTTGTATGCATGGAATTTGAGTTCGAAAATAAATTATAAAAAACAACCTTTTTTGTCATTGTCTCGTGGCTTAAAGGCTGTGTAGATTTTGGGCTTTTTTTTGAATTTTGTAATTTCTGGATGTGTAGTTGTAAATTGTTAGCTGACTCTCGTCTGGTGCACTGATTTTTGTTCGATTTAGATATTAAATGTAGTTCCTTTAATACACAGGGATGCAACCACTCACCTCTCGGAATGCTACCGTCGTCCGTTTGTGATGACGTTGCAAAGCAAATGCGTGGGGATGATTTCCTTGCCATTTCACCAAAGAGCGACTGTTCAAATAGAAGAATTATAGTGGTGGTCTCTATTGTGGCTGATTAAAATATTTTTTTCCAGCTCCTTTATGGTAATGAATGGCTCACCACGAATTCTACTATACGATTCTCCGTTCTAGTTGTTTGTCAAATTAAGTGAAGTTCTATTCGTGTGCCTGTATTCTATGTTTTGATGTTTGCCAATTTCAAATGTTTAACTCAGAAAATATATGTGTGTACAATAATTTAATAGAATTTTCCTAATTAACTTCGTAAAAGCTTTTTTGAAAAATATTTATCTCTTATTCATTGTGAAGCAACTTGGAATGTATATAATAATTTGCATCTTATATATGGACTATTACAGTAATGGTTGATTAATAGTCTATAATGAATATGTGATGGAAAAAAGAAAAATAAGAATGTTTTCCCCATTTAGATGATATATTCAAATTTGATTTCGTGAATAAAATGTGTACTAATAAATCCGGTATTCGCTTCAAATGAGCCCATGGGTTGGCCAGATTGAAGGCCCTTCTCAAACTTAATCTCTTGTGGTTATTTTTGCAGTTATTTATAAGAAAAAAATCTCAATATACAGAGGTGCATTAAATATGTCCTAATCTTATTGTTAGTGCCTTTTTGTACATTCTTACCTGGATTTAAAAATCTTGTCTCATTGATGTTTGGAAGTATTTTATGCATATCATTTGTGTGGGCAAGATTTTCTTCTAGTTACTTCTTTTTGCCATATTTCTCTATTGACCATGACCAATAAATTCATGAAATTTTACCTAATTTATAAAAAAAAAAAATCTCTTTTATCATATTACAAGATGCATAAAATATTACCTAATTTTGTTTTTAATTCCCTTTGGCCTTTTCTGCATTCCTTTTACTTTTTCAAAATTCTCATCTCATTGTACAAGTATGATGAAGCAGCTTCGTCTTCGTCTTCCAAATTGAAAATTCACATTCTCTGCATGATGTGCATGGAGAATTTGGTGTCCGTGTTATTCTTACCGTGCACCCACCAGGTCCTTTGCTTTCCTTGCTACGAAAGTAACTGCAAAGCATTGGGGGCCCACTGTCTGTATTGCAGCGTTGGAATCGAACAGAGCGTCAAAGTATACGGTTCTGGCACGTGAATAATCTTGGACAGAATTTAGTTGCTCTAAATGTCGAAACTCTTTCTGTGTTTGAGGCTTTGAGCTCGATTGCATGTCTATCAAGAACAACATGATAGTAGATAGGAGAAGTTTTTCGTCTCTCCTCCTTATCAATTTTTTTTTTTATCTAAGATGAATTATCTCCTAGTTTTTCTTATTAAAGTCATCATTACAACTTTAAAGTCAAATATGTATACAAGTACATCTTGTGATAACAATATATCTTCTATAAGGACAACATCATCATATCTAACATTAAGCGATGATATCTTCTATATGGCGACCCTTTTCCTTATTCTGATTTCTAGTTGCGAGTTGTATTTACTCTTGTGCGCCCGGTTTCTGTATGCATCGAGTTTGAGTCGAGAAATATCTATAAAAAAATCTTATTTGTCATTATATTGTGGATTAAGGGCTATGTTGGATTTTGTGGGTTTTTGAATTCGGTGAGAATATAATGTTTTTCGGGTATCCGATGTGCAAAATTGTAAATTGTTAGACGATTCTCGTGCTCTAATTTTTGTTGGATTTAGATATTAAATTTTGTTCCTATAATAAACAGGTAAGAGAATCCTTCCCCCTTGGAATGCTACTACCATCGTCTGTTTGTGATGACGTGGCGTGGAAAATGCGCGAGGCTGATTTCCTTACGACTTCACTAAATAGTGGTTGTTCAAAGAGAAGAATTATTGTGGTGGTCTATATTGCGACCAAATATAATATTCTTGCCGGTGCTTTTATGGTAATGAATTGTTCACCACCTATTCTACTATATAATGCTGCATTCTGATTTTTTTGTCAAAGTAAGTGAAGTTCTATTAGATTAATTATATAAGCTTTCATGCATTGGATTTGCCTATAAGTCGAGAAATGGGAAACGATGTTGCTTGTATTTGTCAGGGATTTATGTATACATATTTAAAAATAGTGGGAATATGACTTTTCATGCACATTTTTAACAAACATGAGAATTTTGTCCCCTCTAAAAAAAACATGAGTATTTTATACAAACTACACTTGAAATACCTTCAATACCCTTACTTTTTATTTCCACTCAAACAATTCAAAACAATTCAATTAAAATTTCAAAAACAATTTCAAAACATAAATAAAAAATCGTGGGGCCCACATATTACCAAAATCAGAAATTTAGTTGTTGAATGTGTAACTCCATGCATTAATCATGCATATCAACTCTCACACCCAACAATTTTTTTCAAAACACAAAAACCCACCCAATCTCTCTTATTCTCTCTACAAACACACTTCTACAAGAAAGCTCCGTCCGAATATACGTGGGAAGAGCTGGGTTCGCCGGCCGAAAAGTACGTCGAAAATCGCCGTTTCTGTGTTTTTTTTTTCGATTTTCTGTTCGAGTTCATAGCTACACGGTGGCTACACGGTGGGCAGCTTCTACCGTGTAGCCACCGTGTAGCTATGAAGATTATCCGGTCACTGCCCGGTAACACAGCAGGGCACTACACGGTAATCCCGGTCACCGTGTTCCGAGAGGTGTCTCGGTAACACGGTGACACACTACACGGTCAAGTGACCGTGTAGTGACCGTGTACAGTGACCAGTTTTTTTTTTTTTTTTTTTTTTAATTTCGAATTATGGATCGTTTTGCACGTTTGGATGGATATTTTGGGTTCCCTAACTTAATTCAATCGTGTTTATTTATCGTAGATGTCGGATCGACGAATCACGGTACGTTACGGCGGTCGTTGGGATCGAGCGGGCTACGTCGACGGAGTAGATATGTGCCTCTTCTTTAATAGGGATGAAATTACGCTCGACACTCTTGTGAGCCGGATTCGTACTGCTTTGCGCCCTCCGCCCAATATCGAGTACATGTTGTCTTTCTTCACACGAGGCATTGACGCGAGAAGCGTGCGTGCTCCTTTGCTTCGAGACGAAGATGTATCCCGTATGTTAGACGAGCAAATACATGAGTGCTTTGTGTTTGTCGTCGAAACAGAGGCACAACAAGCTGCGCCGGAGGTGAATATTGGAGGAGAAAATCGTGATCAAGGTGTACCGTCGGAGCACGAGGCAGTCGAGACTTCCGAGGACGACGAAGAAGCTTGTCAGGCCGATCTATTGGAGTCGTTGACCACTGAATGGACAGAATGGATTAGACAGCCGCGCGTCATTACAAATATTATGTCACGCCGTAATCTGTCCTCGAGTTCTACTGCGGGAGCCAGCGAGCAACCCGAAGCTGCTCAGAATGCACAGAATCATCCGCTGCGCAATTGGATCATTCCACTGCCGAGCTTTGATCCCGCTGTTCCGTTGCGTTCCATCGAACCCCAACCAATTTATGGTCAGATGGTAGTCGGGGCCACGTTCCGAAAGAAATCTGATTTGAAGGTGTCGGTGGGGATGTATCACATGGAGAATAGGGTGGAGTGCAAAACTACTCGGTCTAGCTCTGGTCGGGTGACGTACGAGTGCAAGCAGGGGAGTGAAAATTGCCCGTTCAAATTGTGTTCCACGGGTTCCGATGACACCTTTTGGAGGATTACGAAGCTGAACTTGAATCACGAGTGTCATAACAATTTGGGGCGGACTACTGATCGACAGGTGTCTAGCAAGGTTGCAGCTACTTTCTTTGCACGCCAGTTAGTCGGCAATCGGGAACTGAAGCCGAAAGATATGGTTGAGGATTTGAGGAGATTGTACGGAGTTCACATCGACTACAGCTTCGCCCTACGGACGAGGAACTTGGCGCTTGAGATAGCATACGGCAACTACCATGAATCGTATCAGAGGCTCCCGTCATATCTGTACATGCTGAGAGAACATAATCCCGGGACTCGGTATGATATTCAGACGACCAGCGAGGGCGTTTTTTGCCACATGTTTGTTGCACTTGGGCAGTGCATTAGTGCATTTCAGCATCGCACTCTGAGGCCTGTGATAGTAGTCGACGCCACCCATTTGAAAGGGAAAAACACAGGTGTGATGTTTGTCGCAGTCACAAAAGACGGGAATGAAAATATTTTCCCGCTTGCCATTGGTATCGGTCCGATAGAGAATGACGAGGAGTGGTTGTGGTTTCTACAGCACCTCAGGCAATGCTACGATACAGACGACGATGATCTCCTCATTGTGTCCGACCAGCATAAGAGCATAGCAAATGCTATTCGGAGTGTTTATCCCCACGCGACCCGTGCGTTGTGCTATCACCACATCTCGAAGAATCTAGCACGGTACGGCCATAAGGTGGTCGAAGCTGTATACTGTGCTGCCTATAGTTATCGGGTGGATGAGTTTGAAAGGCATTTTTCGAATGTGGAGACTCTTAGTAGAGAGGGTGCTTATAGGCGTCTTACTGATATCGGGGTTGAGCATTGGGCGAGGTCAAAGTGTGCTGCACGACGATACGGTTTCATGACATCGAATGCGGCCGAAGTCTTCAACGCTGCTATCAAATGGCCACGACGATTACCTGTCTGTGCGATGCTCGAGGCCATTCGTGCGATGATTGAGAGATGGTTTGACGAGAAACGAAGGAAAGCTAACGAGAGACAGAATGACCATGAGCTGACCGAGGAGGCAGTCCTCAAGTTGTCTAATCAAGATATGTTGAGCCGTTATTTTACCATTCGGGAGGTCAGTGCGGATACCCTTTACAGAGTTGAGGAGGATGACAGATCTTATCTTGTGGATATCGCGAATCGCACGTGTGATTGTCGGGAGTTCGACTTGGACCTAATACCGTGTCGTCATGCTTGTGCCGCTTTAAGGTATGATATCATTTTGCCTTTAAAATTAATTTTAAAGTGCTCATTCCACTAACTTGTTTGTTGATATTATGTAGACGAGCCAGATTTTCAGCGTACGATTTCGTGAGCCCCTGGTTCAAGACGAGCAGCCATGTCGAGATGTATGCGACGCCTATTGTGCCGGTGCCACATTATGATGATTGGGTGGTCCCGCCGGATGTAGCATCGCACGTAGTTTATCCTCCAGTAGCGGTTAGCCAGGCTGGACGTCCGAGGATGAGTCGTGCTCGTTCCGCAGTTGAGAGCTCTGCACGACGTGATCAGGTTTGTTCATCCAGAAGGAACATCATATGTATGTCGTGGCTTAAACCTCTAATATTGTGTCGTCGTGTGCAGGTGTGTTCGAGATGTCAGGGCGTGGGTCACAACAGACGGAAGTGCACGGTCTTTATCCCACCTGGGGGGGCTGTTGATTTAAATGTCCCTGCAGAAGAGTCGAGCCGAAGAAGACAGAAGAAGAAGTGCAGCATATGCAGAAACGAGGGACACACGAGAACAAAATGTCCAATGAGCACGGAGGCAGAGATCTAAATTGGGTTTGGTTGATTTATCGGAGTTTTAGAATTATTTGAGACCTGGGTTGTTTTATTTTCGTCTACTCTCGTTGGATTTTGGATATTTGGTGTGTTTTAGGTGTTTGTGCTTGTTTTAGATTATTGTACGTGTTTTTGGAGTTTGTTTATCTCTTGAATGTGAAATGTGTGAAAAAACAGGTTGGAAATAGGTTCTCGGGGGAAGGGCGGGTCGATTTTAAAAGATATTCGTAAGGTAAATATATAATAATTTGCCAAATAACATTAGTGAAGAGTTCTAGTCCAACTGGTGTGCCCCATTTGAATAATCGGGTTGAAATCAATAGGTCAGGGGCTCGAATCCTAAGAGCCCTTTTTTTTTTTTTTTACCCGGTAACACGGCTGATACCCGGTTAACCGTGTTACCGGTATAAGCCGTGTTACCGATATTTTTTTCAATAAATAGTGCTACACGGTCAGTGACCGTGTTACCGGTACACGTGACCGTGTTACCGGTACCACCGTGTAGCAGTCCGGCAGAACCCTTTTTTCACCTGCTTTTCACCTAAATCAATCAAAACACACACCAATAAACCATTTTTCACCAAAATCAATCAAAACACACATAAATAAAGTCAAATAGAAACCAAATCAATCCGAAAAGATACCAAATCAATCCAAAAACGTACAAAATCAATCAAAATACAAATCAAAGGTCTACTAGTTGAAGGAAATCTGGCATGACTTGGATCCTCGCTCAAACAATGAGATTCTTTGGTGCGCATCAAGCTTTTCCTGCTGAGATAAACTATAACGGGGGAATCCGTCTATGTCCATCCTCTCAAGTACAAAAGCATTCCTCAAAATATATCTCACCATGTCAAAACCGCTATCATCACGAAAACCGAATTTATCAATTCTAACAGTTCTTAGATGTAATAAGATGCACAAAGGCACTCGTTCCGGCTCTATATAGGGCATCAAGGTTGAGCGAAGCTGATGAAAAAAACAAGGATACAAATAAAAACCATATAGAGTTGCAAAATATGTAAAAAGATAAATTGCAAAAGCTAACTCCACTCACAACAAGATCTTCAAGATTATCAGCAACTTCGAGGAACTTAGCAATAAAATGCCACTGAGCGTTCATATTAAGTACGAGTTTGGTTAAATTAACAAACTTTGGCATTGAACTCGTTCCTACAATGTCAACCAGCTGCAAAAAAAATCATATTTAAAACCACAAGCAGGGTATATAATTAAATAAGAAAAAAAATTAGAACAATTCAAAAATCAAAACGTACCTTCTCTTGAAAATAGCTTGAGATGTTTAGGTACCTCACATGGCAAAGAGAACTAAGAAATGCTCTCGAACAGTCATGCTCTATGCAATCAATGTGACAGTCATGCCAATATCCATTCAACTTAATATCCGCTTCAATTAAGGAGGGCATGGTCTTCCTCGAACTTTTGGCATACTCCAAATAACAACCATTCACCTTAAGATATACGAGGGCGGGAAGATTTATTATCAACATCTCATCATCATAGTATACTTCGCGACTCGAGGAGAAATCAATGTTCAGCATTTTTATTGTGGGTGAAGATATAATAAAGCAACCCAAGTTCGTTTCTTCCTCCCTGTAGAAATCATCGATGATCAGCTCCTCAATCACAGGACAACCAGAAAGCAAGTGAGGGAGGGAATCCTTATCCTCATAATCGACATTACTGAGATCAAGCTTCTTGAGGCAAGGCAAAAACACCTCCCCACTAGAGGGGATCACTCCACAATTATTTAGCTTCAAGTCGACGAGGGTCTTGCACATGAAGAGAATTCTAGGCAAACCGCACGCGATATACTCCTTGTAGTCTATATCATCGAAATTAAGGTACATATTTCGGACGCTGCGCTTGAGGGCGTGGATAATCAATGTCTCCAGTCGATACGAGCTGCCCTCCACATTGGAGATGCTAAAAGTATCCAGGGGTTTTGCTTCGTGCATCGATATAACCCTGTCTAGGATGTCCAAATGCGTAGAGCTGCGAAACTCTAAATTTGGGACGAGGGCCCACAAAAACCTCCATCGTCTCGCGAGAACGCTGGTGCGCACGGAGAGGTTGGTCGGTAGGAAAGAGAGGACATGATGCAGGATCTCATCTGGTAATCCGCTTAGCATATCCATGTTTATTCTTCTCAACTTGAAGCCCTCCTGCAAAAATGAATAACAAAACTCAAAATTAAAAAAAAAAATAAAAAAAATTTAGGCTTCTGTCCGGTAACACGGTCACCGTGTTACCGGATAACCGGGACCGTGTTACCGGATAACTATGACCGTGTTACCGGATAGAAGCCCAGCATTTTTTGGTCACTGCCCGGTAACACGGTAGGCAAGCAACACGGTGACCGAGAGAATCACCACCGTGTAGCGCCACCGTGTTGCCAAGAACAGCGACCCAAACCCAGATTTTTCAGAATTTTCACGAGCAATTTAACACTGAATTTCGATTCTAAATCAACTAAAACACAATAAGGAACTCTAATACACTCAAATCTTAGCAATTAACGCATCAAATTGAACACATTATTGAAAAAAAAAATCAAATTTTCGAAATTGAAAAACTAGGGTTCGGCCACACTAACCGGAGCTTGAATCGGCCGTTGTTGCTCTTCTTGTAGTTCGTTGTTGTCTGCCATTGAGATTCACCGGAATTGAAGTGGCCGGATTTTTCTTGATTCTCAAAAACGGCCGGCGGTAGGGGTGGCGAAGAGAGAGAGAGTGAAAAATGTACGATTTTTTGTTTTTTTTTACATTTTATTGTGTTTTGAAAAAGGTTTAGGTTAAGTGTATAGAATATTTGTCAGGTATATATATAAACTTCTTCTAATTATATTCAGTGAAGAGTTCTAGATCAACTGGTTAGCCCCATTTGAAAAATCGAATTAAATTCATTAGGTCAGGGGTTCGATTTCTTTGAGCCCCATTTTGTTTTCTTTTTACACGGCTTTTACCGGTTACACGGTAACCCGGTTACCCGGTTAGCCGTGTTACCGGTATTAGCCGTGTTACCGAGTAATTTTAAATAAACCGAGCAATTGAAAACTACCGTGTAGGACCTTCCACCGTGTAGCCTACCGTGTAGCCCACCGTGTAGCTTAGAAAAGATTTGGTTTTTTATGAATTTGAAGCATTTCTAGAGCATTTTTGTTGTTACGTTAAGCATGAAACATCATTTTAAACACTAGATACATCCAATAAACATCGTAAAACAACAAATATAGGACTACAAATAGAAAATGCCTTCTACCGTGTAGGACCTTCCACCGTGTAGCCTACCGTGTAGCCCACCGTGTAGCTTAGAAAAGATTTGGTTTTTTATGAATTTGAAGCATTTCTAGAGCATTTTTGTTGTTACGTTAAGCATGAAAAATCATTTTAAACACTAGATACATCCAATAAACATCACAAAACAACCAATATAGGACTACAAAGATGAGATGCTTTGAATGTTGACCGTTTTTCGAACTTTCTACTAATATTGTTACAATCTTATCAACATAGGTAATAAATTGTTCATGCGTAATCACTTAATTCGTCAAATTCAATAATTGATCATGTTTTTTGAATCATTTTGATTATTAAAATGATGTTTTACACTACAAGAACAAGTTAACAATCGAAAAATGCCTTAAAATCAATGAAAAATCAAAACTTGTTCTACACTACACGGTCACCACCGTGTAGGCCACCGTGTAGCCGGGTAACACCGTGTTACCGAGTAATTGCCCAGAAAACTGACCGGGCAGTTCTTGGCTACACGGTCAGTGATACGGTGACCGTGTTACCGGTACACATGACCGTGTTACCGGTACCACCGTGTAGCAGAGGCAGAAATCATTTTTTCACCTTCTTTCCACCTAAATCAATCAAAACAAACACCTATTACACCAAAATCAATCAAAACACACCTATTTCACCTAAATCAATCAAAACACACCTAAAATAGTTTAATTGTTTTACAAATTATATTAAATTAATAAGTTAATATATTATAAATAATTTTAAAAAATTTTGACGGGATTTATTTAGTTAATATAAAAGCTAAACCTGCAAATCAATCTCAATACACATACCACTCTGTCCAAACACATGCACACGAAAAAGTCTAAAATCATCCAAAATACAAATCAATCGACTCGATGACTCAAACTGAAGATTTTCCGAGCGACATATCGGCGATACTTCACCAAGTACCCGTCGTCGATGTCTCTATCCCGGTGATTGAGGTGCTTGTTGACGAGACGATCCAGGTACATGCACACGTAAGGGCCGCAGTTGTTGTTGTCGACTTGGAAAAACTGATCTACCGGGGCTTCGACTTGGATAGGAGTCTTCTTGTGGGTTCGATGGAAAAGGTTTATACCGTCCCAAAATCCTGCAGCCACCAAGAGACGAGGCAACAACTCCAACAACGGAGACAGTACAAGAGACTTGACAGATAGATCCGGAGAACGGTGCCACAACGAGTCGTACAACTGTACAGTCCAGTGGTCCAGGTCAATCCGTATCACGATCCAATGTTCCCCGGAATTACACACCGTTATCACCTTAAAAGAAACAAAAAAAAAATGTTATTTACAATTAAATTAAAATATTAAGTTGAATTAAAATCGAATAAAAATGTACGGTTCTTTAAATTACCTCTCGTGCGAGTTCCCAACTCTCGTGTCTCTCGTCTCCCGTGATGTATTTCAGCATGTAGTCCGGCGGTGCCCAGGTCTCATATTTCCTCTCCAAGTTCTTTCTCTTTACGTGTTGTGCCGGAATCTTAACCCTAGCGTACTGGGTTCTCAAAGCGTTCTGTTAATTAAAAATAAATTTAAACGATTAGTATTAGGAAAATGAAAAAAAAAAAACCGTGTATTTGATAGGATGATTGGAACTTACGAAGAACTCGGTACACAAGAGTATAGTCTTCTTTGGAGAGACTCCATCTTTTAAAGCCCTGTTATGATTTATCTTGTCTTGCAGGTACAAAATGTACATGTCAATCTCCTGAAAAAATATACATATTAGAGTTAAGCACAATTTAATAAACATTATAAATTTCAGAGTTTAAATACAAATTAACTTACCATGCTCGAGTACCAATGATGTAGTGACTCAATCCGGTCGAAGTAGTCCTGGTCCAGAGTGAGTCCGTTGTAAGGGATTTTGACACTCATTCCATGACCGTCACGACGGAACATCGAATAGAGCCCCCTAACCTTCTTGCTGCCAGTGCGTCGGAACTGCTGGACGTACGGGCTCCGAAGAGCTGCCGAGGGCCTCCTCACACGGGGTCCGAGACTACTACTCTCGGCGACATCATCCTCCTCCTCATCAGCCCCAAGTTCTTCCTCCTCTTCCGACAATGCAATCTCCTTTTCGTGTTCATCCTCCACGGGAGATGTCAGCTTGAACAACTGGACCTGCGACTCAGGAGGAAAATAAGTCACTTCATCAACGATAATCTGCGGTTCATCAGCCCCCTTCGGTACAATAAAACCAGGATCATCCTCTGGCCGAACATACTCTGGCCGATAAACAGGAGTCGGACTGAAGATGCTGTCGGTGTGAATCGGTGGGAAGGGAGCGAAGACAGCCTGGAAATCACGCAGCCCCCTCGGTGGCGAAAACTGACCGCTATCTCCAACGGTCGAGAATATCTGGGTCGGTGTGCGATAGCTATCGCCAACGACCTGCTGCTCGTACTGGGGCACATGCTCGTACTGGGGCACATGCTCGTACTGGGGCTGCTGCTGCTCGACCTGAGGCTGCTGCTCGACGTGGGTCGACTCGGCATGGAAAGACTCGGCATGGGTCGGCTCGACAAGTGGCGACCTGCGATAACCATCCTGAAAGTGATAATCATGTGGCCAATCCCCACACGAAACCCTGACATCAACGTCCACTAACTCGGGCTCCGAGTCCTGAAAGCGAGGAGGCGCGCTGATAGAATGCCGAGCAGCCGGAAAACCGCCCTGAGATGCATCAGAAGGGCAGGGGCGAGGCCGGGAGTATCGCCTGCGACCGAAGAAGCCCCGAATCTGCTCCATCAGACTGTCGTTGCCCTCCTTCTGTACCCTCCTCACCCGGGCAGTCAATCGGCCCATAAATCCAGTCTCAGACTCATCGCTGAGGATCTTGTGGAGCCGTCGATCAATGCGCCGATCAGTACTGTCATCTGAACCCTCGGGTGCCTCAGGTGCCTCAGCTGCAGGAGAGGACTCTCGTCGGGCACGGTGAGACGCACGCTCAGCTGCATGCCGCTCGGCAGATGAATCGGGTGTCCTGTCATCACGCGTGCGTCGACTAGTCTGAGGGTCAGCGCCCGTCATCTTGGACACGCGTCCGGCCACGCGTTCCATCAAGCTCGGCTTCTTCTTCTTCACCGGTACTGCAGCCGGTGCTCCTCTCGGAGCATGTCCAATCCTAGCAGGAGCAACGTACCTCACTTCGTCTGCTCCTCTGTTGAGGAACGAAGTGTAGTACTCAGTCCTCGCCTCCTTGCGTGTCGGCTCTAGAGTCGAGAGGACCACAAGCTGAAAAAAAATGAAAATTAATTTATTAAGCATTAATTAAAGGAAATAAATAATTTAAAACATTAATTTCACAAAATTTACCTCATCGTCCTCGAAGAAATCAGTGAAATTGAGGGTGCATCCAACCGATTTCCAGTTCAAAAACCGAGGCCTCACAGTTTTCTCCATCTGCACTCCGCAGACACGGCCCAGGCTCGGTATCGCCTCGTACGACCATAGCTGAAAGGCCCAAATTGGGCCGTAAACGTGGTATCCCCTCGAGTGAACCTGACCGGGCATCGTCGCAGCTATGGAGATGTAGTGCGACATGATCTGCCAGGAGTAGGATCCCCAGGGAAACGAATCCCATCCGGCAACGTCCTCCACAAAAGCCCAAGCCCAAGTGTCGATCTTGGCATCGTCTCGGCCCAACAAGAAAAAATAGTAGATCAACAAGTTGGCCACCTTCAAGTAGTCGGCCGGGTCCTGACCCATACTCAGAGAGGTGAATCTCGTACGAAGATCTTTAAGGCTCGTCGTCTGTCTGAAGTGTCTCCAGTAAACAGAGTCCTCAGAAATCGTGTGCGTGGTGGCCGAAGGATCGAATGCGTGACCACCAAATCGAAATCCGGTAATGAGGGCATACTCCTGTGCTCGAAAGCGAATAGTCTGGCCCCCGACGAAAAACCAATGCTCGAATGGAGGTATCGTCGGACTCACGATCTCCCGAGCTAGAAGGTGGTGCATCGCCATATTGGACCTTCCGTCCCTCTTAAGCCAGAGCAAATACCCGAAACAACTTTCCTTAAATGTCCGTAAAGCTGCTAGGGTAGGGTCGACGGACGTCAGCGTGTCTCTGATTTCCTTTAGTAATTCGAACCGATCGTACAAGTTGAGGTTCTTCGACAACTTTATGAACTCTGGCCTCTTCCAATCGAAGCCCTCCTGCAAAAATGAAGTTAAAAAAAATAAATATGACATTCAATTAAATAACAAAACTCAAAATTCAAAAAAAAAAAAAAAAAATTTTTTTTCTGTAACACGGTCATAACACGGTCACCGTGTACCGTGTTACCGGTAACACGGTCACCGTGTAACCGGATAACCGATAACACGGTGACCGAGAAATCTGACCATGTTACCGAGAAAATCTCGGTCGCTGCTCGGTAACACGGTGGTCTCGCTACACGGTCAGCTCTATAAACGCTACCGTGTAGCGCTACCGTGTAGCCATAAACACCGACCAAAAACCAGAAATTTCAGGCGATTCATGATACCAATTTAGCACAGAATTTCAATCCTAAATCAACTAAAACGCAATAAGGAACTTAAATACACTCAATGGCTAGCAATTAACACATCCAATTCAACACATTATCGAAAAAAATTCAAATTTCCGAAATTCAAAAAGCTAGGGTTCGACCACTTACCGGGGCTTGAATCGGCCATTGTGGCTCGTCCTGCTGTGCTTCGTTGTTTGCCATTGCGATTCGCCGGAATTGATGCCGGAATTATACTAATTTGATGCTCGATTTTCGGCGGCGGTTTTTTGTGTTTTGGGTGGGGGGGACGACGAGAGAGAGAAAAGAAAGTGGGGACCAAAATTTTTAATTCTTTTTTGTCTTTTTTTGTGTTTTTTAATTGTTTTTGTTGGTTTTTTTAAAAGTTGAGGGCAAAGTGGACTTTTCCTATACAAAGTGTACACAATACTCATATGTTTTTAGGGTTGTACAAAATACTCATGTTTGTTATATTTCTTCCCAAAAATCCACAGGACTCTTAAAAATATGTGTGTGTGTGTAGGCACGCTTATTTTCTAAGTTTTGATTTCAATCTTTTTTCAAATGTTTAACCCATAAAATATATTAGTGTAAAAAATGATTTAATAATTTTTTTTAATTAACTTTGTAAAAGCTTTTTTGGAAGAATCTTTATCTCTTGGAATGTGTATAATAATTGCATCTCTTATATTTAGACTTTTACAGTAATGAATTATTAATATTCTCTAATGAACATGTGATGAAAAAAAGGAAAAATAATAATGATTTTCCTTCTTTTGAATGATATATTCAAATTTGAATTTGTCAATATAGCTTTCACGAATAAGAGGAAGTCCAGGAAAAAGAGCGCTTGCGAGCCCTTGTGGCTGAAGAAACTAGATTGGCTCCAGGGCTTACCTGTCAAAACTGCGTCAAAAAGTGGACACTGAATGTCAGGTGGCCGAGGATGAGCATAGAAGACTCGTAGATGAAGTGTCTCATCTGCGCATCCCCCGTGCAATCGAGGATCTCTTGCCGGGTAACTTGGATTTCCTGTACAACTATGATGAAGCAGCTTCGTCTTCGTCTTTCAAATTGAAAAGTCACCTTCTCTGCATTATTTGCATGGAGAATTTGGTCTCAGTGTTTTTTTTTTGCCCTGCACTCACCAGGTCCTTTGCTTTCCTTGCTACGACAGTAACTGTGAGGCAATGTGAGGCAATGGAATTTGCTGTCCGTATTGCAGTGCTGGAATTGAGCAGAGCATCAAGGTGTACGGTCCTAGCTCGCGAATAATCTTTGATTGCGGGCGGGTGAAGGAATATGGAATGTTGAACTAAGGTGAGAGAAAGGTTGATTCCATTTGCGAATTTGGTAGGTTTATGATATGGATTCAGTTTATTTTTTCTGTTAATTTAATTGGATTTAATTCTTGTTTTCAACTCTATGGAGATTTTGTTTGTCTATTTGTCATTTTGCATCGACATGTGCTGTTTTTTTAAGTCATGTGCGCACTCTTTTGTCGTGCGCGCGTTGCGCTAATCATTATCAATGAAAACGCCTAATGACAGTTCTGTATACATAGTTAAAACGGATCTACTAATCTTGTAAGGTTATTTATAGATCATTTCTTCTTTTGTCATTGGAACCATTTCTTAATATCTTGAACTATCCTCTGAAGTTTTGTAGCATATGAAACTCTTGAAATGATAAATAGATCATGATGATTGGAATGGTATTGTTGAAAGTAAATGAGTTTTGAATTACCAAATTCTGAAGAACGGATCGATCAATTACGCTCCTGTGCATATCATGTGCAGAGACTGTGCTCGTGCTAATCGCAATATTTCAGTGCACACAGTAAATATTGCGGTAGCTCCTCGATTTTCTTCTACTTAATTCTTTTTGCCATATTTCTCTATTGACCGTGACCATTAAATTCATGAAATTGTATCAGATTACAAGATGCATAAAATATACAACCCAAGGCACGAAGTTGCCTCAGCATGTGATTGAGAATGTGTTGACCACTTTTGCATACCCTGCATCTGGAGGAATGTTGGGGATACAACCGCTTGGAGATAACCTCTCTGTGTCTTCATCACCTCAAGGTGCAAGATGTCGATGGCGAAGAAAATGGGCCCTTGCTGGAAATATCAGCGCAGTATGTGCAAGAGCTTGATATTTTGTTTTTTCCAGAAAGCGAGATCTCTTGTTAAGGCTCGAGTTGAATTTACCGAGTATGGCTACACTGACGCCGACAATTTTATGGTTACAGCCAAGGAGATTTATGAAGTCATTCAGCATGTGAAGGATCTTTCTATGGGTCGTCACTATCTTAAGGTACGTATTTGATGTTCTAGTTGTTGATCAAAATAAGTGAAGTTCTATTCGATTAACTATTTAATCTTGCATGCATCAAAATAAGTAAGTTCTATTTTTGTGCCTGTATTCTAAGTTTTGATGCCTTGCCAATTTCAAATGATTATCTCAGAAAATATATTTGTGTAAAATAAGTTATTTGAATTTTCCAAATTAACTTCGTAAAAGCTTTTATGGAATAATATTTTTCTCCTTATTCTATGTGAAGCCACTAGGAATGTATATAATAATTGCATCTTATATATTGGCTTTTACAGTAATTGTTTATTAATACTCTATAATGAATATGTGATGGAAAAAAGAAAAAAAAATGTTATTCCCCATTTAGATGATATATTCAAATTTGAATTCGTCAATAAAATGTGTACTAATAAATACGGTATTCGCTTCAAATGATCCCATGTGCTGGCCAGATTTAAGTCCCTTCTCAAACTTCATGTCTATGCATTAGTTGAATGGCTATGAGCAAGCAAGGACTGTTGTGGTTATTTTTGCAATTATTTATAAGAAAAAAATCTCAACATCATGAGGTGCATTATAATGATCGTACTGTAAATCGTCTCTAATATTATTGATGCAATTTATTTGTTTTTAATTTACATTCTAATTTCTATGTTGAAAATGTGCGCATAATTTGCTCATTATGTACGCATTTTGTTCATAATGTGCGCATTTGGTATGCTAGATTATATTTCATCTCTTAAAAGGTCTATGCTTAACGACAATTTTTTAAACAAACCTCATATTTTTGCTTATAATTGCAGAATGAATGGAAGCAGGAAGTCCAGGAGAAAGAGCGCATGCTCGCCCACGTGGCTGAAGAAACTAGATTGGCGAGGACCAAAAAGGCCAGGTCCAGTGCTTACTTATCAGAACTGCGTCAACAAGTGGACATATCAGCGCAGTATGTGCAAGAGCTTGATATTTTGTTTTTTCCAGAAGGCGAGATCTCTCGTTAAGGCTCGAGTTGAATTTACCGAGTATGGCTACACTGACGCCGACAATTTTATGGTTACAGCCAAGGAGATTTATGAAGTCATTCAGCATGTGAAGTATCTTTCTGTGGGTCGTCACTATCTTAAGGTACGTATTTGATGTTCTTGTCAGAGTTTCCGAAACAAATTTCATTTAGTTAGCTTCACTATGCTATGCAGTTTTGATATGCAAACTTTTCTTGATAACTATGATGAAGAGCGCGGAGGGAGGGCAGACGGTCGATAAAAAAATGGGACTCGTCTCTGCCAACGGTAGTCGTGGGGTGCAGGCTAGTCTTCAACATGCTCTTGAGGCTATGAGTTCTTTCACAGCCAACTCGTTGAAAGTTTTACGAGGAGCTACTGCAAGGGATTGAAACCTAGGGATAAAGATATTGACATGTCTCACATATATTCAAAGAGCATCAATTTGAATTTTTTTTACTGAAACTTTTATATAATACCTTCAATTGTTTCTTCCCTGTCATTGGATCAAAAATCCTTGCAACACAACATTGATATGTTGTTATAATTCAAAATTAAAACTGGTCGTATAATCAGTGAAGGTTGTACATTATTTATAGGTATCGTAGAAAATTCATCAGCAACACGTGCTATTCTTGTACATGACACACAAGAAACTGCTACTCGGAGTAATGCCGGTTTATTTACCTGGTGGAAAAAAGGGAGAACATATATAAGCATAAAACACAAGAAATTTACAAAGAAAAATGTTCTTGATGAACACTGACAAAATAATGTACTCCATAAACATATTAAGGTTCTATTTCAAGAGAAACTAAGGTCATTAAAACTTTTAACCCTATTTCAAGTTTCAAATTTGATTTCAGACTCGAATCAAACACAAATCATACAGTGGCAAGAAACTATATATAATTGAAGTGGGCATACATACCATAGTTCTGATGCACTGTAGTGAACCTGTGAATAGCCTTGATGATGGCACCAAATTTCATAGACTTCAAGGGGCCCATGTGCCTGCAAAGTAGGTATCGAAGTGGGCATACACGATATCGTTCAAAAGTGATTTACTTGTACCCAAGACATGGTATGGGAAAACAAATTAGATAGATGCAATTTTATATATCAAGTGACTCAAAGAAGGTCAATTAGACAGATTAACAGGTTTGCTCGGGGAGGAACGTAAAAGGAACCTGCAGTTTAGCCTATGTTTTCATCAAGAAAAAGAAACATCTCTTTGAATGTTTGATTGTTAAAAACATAAAAACAAACTCCCTTGATATTTGTTTCTCTTTTAACAAATTGCGTTCTCATGGAGGAGTACTTTTCAGCTAAATAAGAACGTCAATGTATAGTATTTGTAAATTTAAGAGAAACTAGATTTTTTGGTAAATAGAAACTTTTGAGGTAGTATTTGTGATTACTTTTTCCACTTTTGAAAATACTCTCATGCTGAAGTGAGCTGTCCACTAATATTGAACGGTTGAAAATAAAAATAATAGCCCTCACTTACAACATCTCCGTGTAACGACTTCTCCAAGCCGGAAAACCCAGGTGGCATCTTGCGGGACCATAAATTAACATGAGATCAGGTTCTAAAGTCGCATACCCTGATTTCATCAAAATGATTACAGAATGGTAAATCCATATGAGATTTTTGTTCCTATTTTGGAATATAGTAATGTATTATTTTATGTAAAGAAATAGTTAAAGTTCGAAGTAAAACATACCTATTGCTTCAAGAGCATCTGCCATGTCAGGCTCCGTTAAGTTGGGCTTCTCATTGGTACCCAAATAATGCTTCTTTAGAAGATAATTAGCAGCTTTTGCAACTGCAGGTTTCGAATCAGAAAAAGAAATCACTTCCAAACTCATATATTTCTGTTCAAGAAGTGGGTCACCGGTAGTTTCCTGTACAAATATGGTTTGCTTTCAGATTAAATCCATTCATAACAGCATTGTGTAGTAATGTCCAACATTCTTATTTTCTTTTGTTACCACTGACGGAAGAAAATGGTCGAGAGTCATAAAGAAAATATGGGGTTAAAAAATGTTGATAAACATGGCACCTGAAAACAATCATTTAGAGAGAAATATCTATATTTTTTGTATTCATCTAGTTATTACTCGATTTATTTTATTTATGAAAAAACAGATTTATTCATGAGGATATCTTAGTTGGTGATACAATAGGCAAAAACAAAAAAACATTCTAGTTGGAAATGTAGAGCAGAGGACAGTACCTTTAACATTGTTTCACTTTTCAACCATTGTGTAAGGGATTCAGTGGATTTTTTCAACACACCTGAGGGGAAAAAACGTCGTAAAATTACTTTGACAACATGTATGTAAGCTGGAATACATAAATTTGAATGAACACATACCTTCTTTATCATAGAGACATACTTTTTTAAAACCAATATTTGCAAGCCACCGTAATAATTTGCAAACTTTCACAGTTTCAAGAGCTTCTTCGCTATCGATAACAACAGCGAGGTACTGAACTTTACTAATATCGAGAAATTGGTATCGCTTAAACAAACCGCTTAATATAATAGCGCTCTCGATCGCTTTTACCAAACCATGTACAATGTAGCATATGCTAACAATCAGATGCATAAGATGCCAAAGTAAACGAAGCCCGGGATTGCCTCTCTGCAAGAAATTTAACCTATAATCATTCGTAACACTCATAAGCAATCGAATCAAATAAAAATAAAATGGAATCACTCACCGAGGAGATCCACATGTACATCTTGTGCACCCCACCCCTTAAATTCAAGAGTCTGCAAACACCATCAATCAACAAATGAATTACACCAAACTTCACAAAAAAAAAAAAAAAAAAAAAAACACGAACGGAAACGGCTGTGCGATGCACGATTCGAAGCTGACTTACGTCGATTCGAGCCGGCTAAGGAGCATCATGAGACGACTAGCATCAAGCTCCAGCATAGATAATCCCGGGAAAGGCCTAACATAAAAGGGGGAAATTGTCAGTGATTTACTCATGCTATCTGGATTCATCCTCTCATCAAATGTAAGAACAGCAATTAGGGCAAAATTGAATCAATTGAGGATATATAATCTGTGAAAAACGAAGAAGAAGATGAGAGAATAAAGATGGGCGATGAACTTCTTACTTGGTAATTAGTCGTCTCCTTCGCAGACACTAACACTGCGTGACTTTGATTTGCAGTTTCAACGCCGGTGCGATCGATATGTTCGTTGCTTTTCAGATTGGTGAGCATCTTCTTTACATGGCCATGAAAATAAATGATTTTTAATTTGCGTGCTGTTCCACGATTATTATTTAAATACCATAATACAATAGTATTGAATATTGCAATTGCAATTTATAATAACCCATGATTACAAATTGGTATCTTCAAAAATATTTGAAGATTTGCAAACAATTGATCTACAATTTATCTGAGTTTTATTAATGATAATAGCATATAATACCATCAATATTGAAATATACGAACTAAATGTCATTACCAATAGAGTGTCATTGTATAAATCAACAATATGATCAATATTTTATAAAAAGGATTGTCACTCCAACCATAAAAATATTATAATAAAAAAAAATTGAAATCTCTAAGTATTGACATTTCTGAAATAATAAACTTAAATCTTGAAAATAAAAATTTCCGATAATAATAGATCATTGACATGTACTAGTAATTAACATGAAAAAAAAAAATGAAACTCAAGCAGGGATGTTTGGGTGCTTGATCTTATGGAAAAGATAAGGATGAACATTGCTATCCATCATAAGCAACTTGATATCTTGTGTTTGAACATTGTAGACAACGCGAACCCAAGATAGAGTAAATCTGTTACCCTTGGCCGGCTTGTAAACAACAAAGACAATAACATCTGGGTATTTTAACCAACCAGCTGGAACGAGTTTGCAATCCCAGCTTTCACCTTCACTAGTATAGAAGGGGCCCTCGTCTCTATTGTACGACTCATTCAATAAGCCTTTGTGAGATTCCAAGTCAATGTCTGGCAGTTTTGACCATTCCCCTGTTTCGGATTTCATCTCCCACACATTCCATTTCAAATAGCCACGGGCAATCAACAAAGATAGATTGCTTTCCCCCGAGGATAAATATTTATAATAATAATAGCCACCAACACATTCAGGGACAGAAAACTGAGAAATAGTCTCAGTCTCCATGTTCATTGTCAACACAAAATTATCAGCCATATGAGTAGTAATAATCCTACTGACTGTCAAACATCCATTGTTACCCCAATCCTGGGCCCAATGCACAAAGCCTTCTGTGACCAATGGAACCTTGTTGAATTGCTTACAAGTGATGAGAGGTAAGTGTTGGGTATCAACAAGTCTCCAAGAGTTATCAACTCCGATAGTCAATATAGCACAATTTATCCGTGCTTGAAACAACTGAAGGGAAGACAACAGCAAATATGTGCCGACAACTTTATATTGCATGCGAGAAGCGACGTATGCTATGGCGAATCTATGATGGGGCTGTTGGGTGGGGTCCATAATCGGAGGAAGAGCCAGAGTTTGGTTTGTTGCTGGATTTCTGATCATAAGCCCATAGCAGTAAGATTTGTAGGAGAAAGTAATGGAAAAAGGCTCCAACAAGAAACCATTACAACTGGACCAATAAATTTGTCTCAGATTGTGGCTGAAATCGGATACCTGAATTTGACCGGATTGTGTCAGGTACATAAAATAAGTTCCCTTGGACTCGAACATATCAGTGCTGCTGATCAGAAGGCCAGGAGTAAAATCATCCGGGATGCAGTTGTCGTGAACAACCATCTGCATCTGCATCTACATATATCAAATTATGTGTAAAAATAATACTCGGATGATCATTATGAATATTGTATTTGAAATATTGAATTAATTGTAAAGCATTATCAACCCAAAACCTAACCCTAATCATATCAATAAAGATAGGATTTACAAATATTATAAATATAGCAGTACCTCTGAGTTATCATCTCCTTCATTATGAGTATGATCCATGAGAAAACCACAAGAGGTCGATTGATTCGATATGTCTGCCTACCTCATCTGATCGTCTCCTTTTTATATACATAAACATGATCGAGCGCACCGGGCCACCTCTTTTTGATGGGCCTGAAATTCAAGCCCATACTGGAATTCGTAAAAATAAAACATGGAATCACTTAAATTCAAGAGTCTGCAAAAACCATCAATCAACAAATGAATTACACAAAAAAAAACAACCCGAAAACGGCTGTGCGATTCGAGCCGGCTAAGGAGCATCATGAGACGACCAGCATACATAATCGGCCTAACAAAAAAGGGGGAAAGTGTCAATGATTCATCCTCTCATCAAATGTAAGAACAACTATCAGGGCAAAATTGAATCAATTGAGGATATATAATGTGTGAAGAAAGAAGAAGAAGAAGTGGAGAAAAAATGGCAGATGGATTTCTTACTCTGTAATTAGTCGTCTCCTTCCCGGACACTAACTTTGGTGGTGACTGGGGACTGGTGACTGGGTAACTTTAAGTGTAAATGTTAGAAAATGCAAAAAAAAATATGGATGTTAAAAAATGCAAAAAAAAATATGGATGTTAAAAAATGCACAAAAATATGGATGTTAAGGAAAGTGTGTTTTTCTACGCAAATGATCATCCATGATCTTAGGTAAACAAAATATGTATATATATTCAACAAAATCTTTACGCAAATGATTTCCGTTTGTTTTGCGAGATCCATGGAGAGTCTGTTATAGATCTACCCATTGTTTTAAAAAACGGACGAGGCGTACGCCTCGAGGCGCGCCTCGTACCGCACTTGACATTTCCATGTTTTGAGGCGCACGAGTCAAGACCGTTTCAAAATTTATACGCCTTAAGACGTGAGGCGTACGAGTCGAGGCGCATCCGCCTCGACTCGTCTGAGGCGGTCTTCATATTTTTTTGTATTTTTTTTAAACCAGTGACATTTTAATTTTATAATTAAGTTAATATTATTAATTATACTTGACTCAATTTATGATCAATTAATTTAACTTTACAATATTATTATTTTATATTTATTCATCCCTCTCAAACTTTAAATTTTTAATTGAATTTCTTGTTTTAAGAAACTTAACTTTTTCAAGTACATTGTTTTTACATATTTTTTCTCTTTGGTAATTTTTTTTTTCTCTTTCTCTTTCTCATTTTTGCATTTTTGTTTATTTTCAACAACTTAATTTTATAAATGTAATATAATAGATTTTTTCTAATAATTTTATAATTTTTTTTGTTTTAATTTGAGGCGTACGCCTCGTTACGCCTCAGGGCGTACGCCTCATGCCTCAAGTAAAAAACGCCTCAAATACGAGTCACATTTTTTAAAACATTGGATCTACCAACATTTTCTCTTTCGGCAGCAACTAGCCCTGGCTACGCTGATGGTTGAATCACCGGAATCAAGATTCAACATTGTTTTATCGGGAAAGATAGTTTTGTGAGATATTTTCTTGTCAAATGTTTACACGAGTGAGTCGAATATTTGAGATTTGTGATATACTATTTTTTTTGTGGAATTTGTGTACATATGGATTGAATGTTTAAGTTTTGTGAGATATTTATGTCGATTATTTAGATCCAAATGTTTGAGGTTTTTTCTTGTCAGACACATGGGAGAGAGATATAAATCGAAAGATGTGCTCGAATAGCAAACACTCGTGAGAGAATCAACATATCTCACTAATGACAAACTCCAGGATCGAGTCTGCGTCACCAGGGAATTGCATTTACCGAGGAATGGTCCGCATTCAACTGATTATCGACATAACAAATATCAACCAGCAAATCATCAGTATTGAATTAAAATCGACTAATGACTAATCCATATCCATTTTGTGTTATTTCTGGTGTCCAAAAACTATGAAACAAAGTCTCAGTAATGATCCGACTGTGGATATCTAAGCTTAAACATACTACATGCTCATTGCATCATGTTGTGCGTCAAACTATACACCAAACATAGCCTACATGAATAAAACACATAACAGTAGTGTCATGCCGTGCCATACCAAGCTGATCACAACAATGACAGAAGAAGCCTTCTTCCCTGCAAAAAAAAAAAAAACACAACAAAGGCGCAAATTACATAAAAAACAAAACTAAAGAATAAAAAATAGAAATCCTGATTCGGAGCTTTGTTCCAACACATAAGCAAAAGTTCATATTTCTAAGATCAAATGACAATGATACATAATAATCATACGTGTCCATATCATTTACAAGTGTTCTCATATAATTGTAAAAATAAATTGAATCCAGCTATTCACATTATTGTTCCACCGATGCCCAACCTACAATATAAGTATAACACATGATTTTGATTTATAGGCCAACCATCATTAGTCCTTTAATCAGTACCAACACGGTACCAAGAATTTGACCCTGTAGTACACAATCCAAAATCTCGCACCAAAAAGTTATCTACCAAACCATACGCTCTAATCATGACAAATGTATGCACCTCTAGGCCCTAGCTCGAAATTTTATCACCAAAGTTATTGTACTCCCCCATCCCAATTCGACATTTCAAACATAATGGAAATTACAAATATGCCGTTATTTAATTGATCTGCCCTTATTTAACGAAGGGTGTTAGTTACAACATGCATTTCAAATTGGGTCATAAACTTATGATAATAAAAGAATGATAAATGTAAAATCAAAGATAGCAAGCGAGCTATATCATTCGGAGGGAATATTTTGCAGACTTCAGTATACATCACACAAAAAACCATGGACTGAAAATAGGACACGAGCATAATAAAATACCTATTGAGCCGTGTCTTCAGAAAATCTAGCATCAAAAGGGGCGTTATTAGAGTTAGGCTGCGACCCACCACCACCAGCACCCGATCCCTGCTGCAACTCAATGACTAGACTTCTAACGGCTTTACTCATTTGCTCCAAGCGGACAGCACTGATAGGTGGAAGCCCGCTGGGCCCGGGCTGTCCCGGTTTACTAGCAACAGAGCCCGTGGCCTCATCGACAAGGCACTCGGACCCTATTCTTTGCTTCACGGACTCAACAAATTCCTCGGCTTGATCACAAGCAACTCTGAAGAGTTCCCACCGTTGCTTGAAGTTTTCGAGGGCAGCATCGGTAGCTGGAGTATGTTGCCCACCACATGTTTCTTTTGCCTCTAGAGCGATAGCTGCTGCAGAAATGAACTCCTGATAAGCGCTATTCAGGGAATCGACTATGTTGTCCATGTGGCATCCACGAGTGGCAGATATATTCAGAATCAACAGCTGCAACGGAATTTATAATGATGAACAATCAATCTCTGTATGAATATCAGTACGCTTCTTGAAAAATGTGATGGAAAGTAAAAACAATATTTTATTTTCCAAAATTACACCTACCAAGAAGAGCTATAACGGATGCAAATGAAACTTCAAATTCACCATCGTCTCCGGCAGCGAATCAAAAAACATAAATACATAAAGTTTGTTGATTCGGGGAAAATCGAGCTCGCACACAATGGAAAGAATCAAAGAAAAATCGAACAGGAAATGAGTGCAGTTGAAGGACAAATTTCAAGATTTTTTTTGTGCCTGAAACTTACCAGATGTATCAATCACCTAGGGTTTGCAATCTTCGTCTTCCGGAAGGGAGGATTCACAGTAAATTATCACCTAAAACTTCATCTCCCCAATGTCAATGGACAGTGAATTTCACAGTCGATTTTGAAAACTAAGAACCCTAATACCCAATGCCCGTTTCCAATTAAGAGTAATTAATTAGTGATAATTTAAACCGCATTTGAATAATTCATTTCATTATTTGATTGATTAAATAATTTAAAAAATGTCACTGTAGGTCGTTCCAATATTAAGTCGAAAAAAGTGTTAACCACGATTAATTTTTTTCTTTCTACTAGATATTTACTATTTAAAATGAAAAATTAAACATCTTTTATTTTATTTAATAAGTACTAGTATCGCATATGAATTGAGATAAATGATTTTTTTTATTAAATTAAATTGATACAGTTTTTTTTTTTTTTTTTTTTTTTTGTATTTTATGAAATATATGATTCAATTAAGTTTAAAAATAATTTATCATTTAATTAATTAAAATTGTAATAGTAGGGTATTGAATAATTAATCATCACAATTAATTATTTAGAAAACTAATTTTGAATTTGTATTAAAAATAATTAAATTTAGAGAAATTGATTTAAATAATTTTTCTTGAAAAATCATAAAATAAATCGATATTGTATGATATATATGGATTAAATTAAGTTTACAAATATGTTATAATTTAATTAAGAATAATATTAAATAATTAATCATCACAATTTATTATTTAGAAAATTAATTTTAATTATTTATCAAAAACATTTAAATTAAGAGAAATTGATTTAAATAATTGTTTAAATTGAAAATTCAAAAAAACATTAATATAACTTTTTTTTATCATTAAATTGATTGAATTGTAAATTTAATTGAGTTATATTAAACATAAATTTGTACAAAAAAAATATATTTTTCTATTATGTTTATTTTGAAAAAATATTTTCATTTAACTAACTTTTTTTTTTAATAATTCAATTATATACAAATATTGATATTACTAATAATGATAAATAAAGCCCGAAAAATAACCTTTTTAAAAAAAGTGTGAAAAAATAACTCTCCAAACCGATCAATTTCATTTTCCTATTTTCATGGAGTAAAAAGGGAAGACGAAATAACCAAACAAGAGAATTAAAAAGATTAAAATAAATAAAAATTCACAGATACAAACACAAAAGATCTGAAAACACGGAGGCGACCGGCGGTAATGTACGACCCCAAGTCCTCAAGCCCAGCACCACTACGCGAAGAAGAAGACGAAGAACGACACCGACATTACGACGACGTTTCATCGGTGGTCATCGCAGCCACCCGTAGACCTTGACGACATCCTCCGTTACGTTTTTCGAAATCGCCAAAATTCACGCATTATCTTTTACTGTTCCGATCAACGATAGTTTAGCGAGGATATTGACGAATCGGAGTGATGGAGTCGATGGTGGAGCTCTGTGATGTAATCGCGCAAACTCCAGCGCAATTTGCCCAGAAAATCGCATGGATTTGCAGCCGATGCCCGCCTCCGTCATCGTCTGTAGTGTCGAGATCGCAGCTCCATGGCATACTGACGGTGGCGCGATTCCTCTCCAAGTGCCCGAATTCCGACCAGGAAACCCCCAAATCGCTCGTTCTCGCCTTTTACCGATCAATTCCCTCATCCTTCAATGTAAAATTCTGGCCGCAGGCATATCCCGTGGACGCGATTTCGTCGTTCTACACCGATTTCCTGGGCTACGTTTCAAAAGCGGCCGAAATCTCGCCTGAATTTGCCACTGACGTGGGAGGATTCACAGGGGAGATTGTGATGCAGGCGATAAGCAATGCCGACTCTAGTGTTTCTGGGGTTTTCTTGAACGCTCTGTGCATACACTTCCCTCCGATTCTACCTTCCGATGCTAATAAATTGATTTGTACTCTTCTTGATCGTTGTGATGTTGGGGGCAGCATTGTTTCAGCAGACTCGCCGAGTAGCACTGCTTCAAAGGATGGGAGTGGTAGCATTGCATGGAAAAGCAACGGGGATTTATTCGGTAACACCCCTGGGATCATTGATGGCGAGGGAGGTGGTGCCTCAGCTTATCAGAAGATTGTAACATTATTTGAGAAAGAGTCCATTGAGACTCTTCAAAAACAAGATATTGCTTTTAAGTTGATAGGGCGTATAATCAGTAAGACCGCTATTGATCCACAGCTTATAGAGAATGTAAGGGGAATATCGAAGAATCAACTCCATTCGATGCTTTCATTCTTAAAGGTATCTCAGCAGGTTTAATGTATAGAAATTCGGAAAGTGCTAACACCCTACTAAAATCAAAGATTTGTTTTTCATGGAATGAATGTTTAAATTGTTTTTTGCAGATAAGGAAGCGTGATTGGTCCGAGCAAGGGCAGTTGCTGAGAGTTAGGATCAACAAAAAGCTATCAGTTTACCAAGCTGCTGCAAGGTTGCAAATTAAGACCCTGACATCTCTCGACACAGAAGGTAAGTCATCAAAGAGGTTGTTGCATGGAGCTCTTGCATTGTTGATAGAGGCTGCGGAGGGATGCTTGTTCTCGGCGTGGCGCAGATTTAGAACCTGTGAAGAGCTATTTGGCTCCTTGCTTTCTGGAATTTCTCAAGCTGCTGTCACTCGTGGTGGTCAACTCCTACGGGTTCTTCTTATTCGCTTCAAACCCCTTGTGTTGTCCACTTGTGCTCATGTACATTCACTTATGTCAAGTATTTGATATTTCTCCAAGAAGATTGTAGATTTTTACTCACTCATGGTTTTCTGTGTCTGCTATGGACAGGCTGACACTTCGACCAGCAGCCAGGGATCCATGTTTGAAAGTGTTTTGACAACATGCTGTGAGATAATTGAATTTGGATGGACTAAGGACCGGCCTCCTTTGGACACTTTTATCATGGGACTGGCTACTAGTATTCGAGAAAGAAATGATTACGACGAAGAGGTTAGTGGATTTGATAGCTTCTGATATTGTAATTATAGGCTTTCTAGCTGCAGTTATTATCGTAAAGCATTACTTAATAAGACGAAAAAATGATTACGATAAAAATTTAGAGTTATGATCATTAATATTCTCATTTGATATTCCGATTATATTACTGTCACTTGTCTTCATGCTTTACTACCAACTCGCAATCTTCTTCAAACTTTTCGACAAGCAAACTAAAACTGTTAAATTACTATTCAGTTGCAATCTATGCCAAAATCTTTCAATAAGCAAATCAGAATCTTGGGTTCATGATTCCTAACTTTAACTCAGTTATCAGATAGTGCAAATATATTTAGCCCTTCTTATATCCGTCCCGAGTTTTGCTCAGAACCATGTATTTCTCGAACTGTTTTTTGCCCCTCTTGATTTGATGAGAAAGTAATAAAATTTTGTTTCACCTTTTTAATTTGTTACAACTATGTACCACCTGTTTTATTTTAGGAGGGGTATAATTAATTGGAAATGTGGATTTGGTTATTGTCTCAAATTGCTTCACTTTTAATTTGTTATTAATCTTAAAAGTTGTCAAAAAAACCATGCGGTTGATATGAAATATTGAAATACTATATGCAGTTTTCAATTTTTTATATTGATGTTTGAGGTTCTGTTAGGTACTCAAATGGAAACCTAATGTCCCATTATCTGCAAATTACTTAGTTTTATGTTCCCATTTTCAAGTCTACATTACTTCAAGAGCAAATTGTACATGCCTTTTGCTAGATTCTTAAACTTGTGTACTTTTCAGGATGGGAAAGAAAAGCCTGCAGCTCCACCTGTTCAGTTGAATGTCATACATTTGTTATCTGAATTGAACGCTGTTGTTAAAAAGCCTGAAGTCGTTGATATGATATTACCCTTATTTATTGAGAGTTTAGAAGAGGGCGATGCTTCAAATCCAGGCTTATTGAGACTCCGAGTATGTCCTATATATTCAATGCATAATATGTTTGCATATTTTTTTCATCGTATTATACTATAATAAAAAAGCATGATCTTTATTGCATCAGCTCCCAAACATACTGCTCTTATTTATTTATTTATTTATTTATTTATATATTTATTTATTTATGGTTCTCTTGCACGGTTTTCTCAACCTTATTTTTGTGATATGCCGCAGCTTCTTGATGCTATTTCTCGCCTGGCGAGTTTAGGTTTTGAGAAATCTTACCGTGAAGCTGTAGTCTTAATGACTCGGAGCTACTTGGGAAAACTCTCTGCTGTTGACTCTGCTGAAAGTAACACCCAAGTACCTGAAGCCACAAGTGAACGCATTGAGGTAGAATTTAAATGTTATCACATTGTTTGATAGTTTATTAGTTAGTGATCAGTATTTGTTGTGATATGGGTGCTCACTGGTTCGATTACACTCTAGACATTGCCTGCTGGATTTTTGTCTATTGCGGGAGGCATTACGTGCAGTAAATTACGTTTAGATTACCGGCATCGCTTGTTGTCACTTTGCTCAGATGTAGGCTTGGCTGCAGAATCAAAAAGTGGAAGGTAAAGTAGAGCATAGTTGATTTGTTAGTGTCATTGTTGGACCGTGATGTTGTGATTTCTTCACTGGTGAAATCAATGTTTCAGGAGTGGGGCAGATTTTCTTGGGCCTCTTTTGCCTGCCGTGGCTGAAATATGTTCAGACTTCGAGCCCGGTGTAAATGTGGAACCTTCACTCTTGAAGCTATTCAGGAACTTGTGGTTCTATATTGCTCTCTTTGGGTTAGCACCTCCAATACAGAAAACTCAGGCTACGACAAAGTCAGCTTCAACCACAGTTAATAGTGCAGGCAACACGGGCGCCATTGCTCTCCAAGCTGTAGCTGGACCATATATGTGGAATTCATTATGGTCGTCTGCTGTTCAGCGAATTTCTCAAGGGACCCCACCTCTTGTGAGTTGAGCTAGAGTATGCTTTTCAGTTATAAATATTACTCTTACGTCTTTGTGCACTTTGTGGCATTTGATCCTTTGTTTGAAAAAAAAAAACACATTTGGCCAACCTACTTATATTTTGTTGAGTTTAAAGACTTGGTGGCTTTTTTATTTATCATGCAAATGTTCTGTTTCTGAAAGGGGCTTTATGTGGTACTCTTTTCATGGGAATTTTATTGTGCAAATACTTCCTGCCCATATATTTAGATATTAGCTCAAAGTAGCTTAGGCTGTGGAAGGTCCCTTGTTTTGCATTAAAAGCGTATCATTTATTTCAATAGATTTGTATACCTCTTTTTCTCAATTCTTTGGTTAGACTTAAAAATTTTCAATAGATGTAAAGAAAGATGCCATCAGTATGGTGAATTTTTTCTTTTCTTTTCAAATATGCTCAATATTTCTTCAACATGCATCTTATCAGGTTCATGGTAGCGTGGAAGATTCTTTATATATGATTACCCTATTCTTGCATGATCTGTGCCATCATTGATCGCTTTGATATCATTTCAAAATTTGCAACAAGTATATGGTTCTAAGAGCCAACATGTTTGTGATCAGGTTGTGAGTTCTGTGAAGTGGCTTGAAGATGAGTTGGAGCTTAATGCTCTTCATAACCCTGGTAGTCTGCGTGGGAGTGGAAATGAAAAAGCTGCTGTGAATCAAAGAACAGCACTCTCTGCTGCTTTAGGAGGGCGAGTGGAAGTTTCTGCTATGAGTTCAATTTCAGGTGCATTATTTTTTTTAGTTGGTCATCAAAGGCTTCATATTTGGCAATTAATTAAAAAAAATATACTTTTAGTTCTTTTTTTGTTGCAAGGCTGCAAAGGGTTACATAATCACAAAAAATGATATACTAATCTTATGACTTATTCAGGTGTGAAGGCAACCTATCTTTTAGCTGTAGCATTTTTGGAGATAATAAGATTTAGCAGCAATGGTGGTATTCTCAATGGAGGCCCAGAATCAACTGCTTCTCGGAGTGCTTTCGGCTGTGTTTTTGAATACCTGAGAAGTCCTAATCTTGCGCAAGCTGTCTCCCAGTGTTTGACTGCTCTAGTCCATCAGGCATTTGAAACAGCTACAACATGGCTGGTATTCTTCCCATCATCCTTCAATCTTTCTTGTTAATGTTTATATATCTGCGCGTGCTCAGAAGTTCACTCATTTGCATGTGAAGAATATGGCTACTAATTACCAGGGTTGAGATTCAAAGCATATCTACGCAACTCGATCTATTTCTTTTATTGTCTCAATATCCTTTTGTTTTCTATTTCCTTTAGATATATATTTCCAAATATTATGGTCTATGCAACATGTGGCAGGAGGATCGAGCATCTGATACTGGTAAAGAAGCTGGGGTTAGAGAGTCTACTCTCTCCGTACATGCCTGTTTTCTCATAAAAAACTTGTCTCAAAGGGACGAGCATGTACGAGATATATCTGTTAGTTTGTTAACTCAACTTAGAGATAAATTTCCTCAGGTAAAATTGTACTTTGGTTGTGTTTTCTTTCACTAAATCTACTCACATCACTTTCTTTTGATGTCCTTAAATGTTTTTCATGGCTTGCAGATCTTATGGAATTCTTCTTGTCTGGATGCTCTGCTACTCTCAATGCATAATGATCCACCATCTGCTGTAGTTAGTGATCCTGCTTATATTGCTAATGTCCGCTCTTTATATCAAAAGATTGTTCGGGAGTGGATTGTTGTTTCACTTTCACATGCGCCATGCACTAGTCAGGGTCTTCTTCAGGTTTTCTATCATTACCTGTTATTGCATCTTCTTCTTTTCTCTTTAATCACTTTCTATATATAGTATGGCTATCCTCGCTCTTCAGTCCCTCGCTAGAGTTTAGGATTGATGTCAATTCATATACTGGATGGAGAATAATATCTGAAATTGGTAGACAATCTTTTAATCTCGGAAGTTGTGGTCAAATGGTAATGATACTAATGTATTAACCTTTTGTTATTTTTCTCAAATGACTTCTATCTAACCGAACTTTTCATAGCACTCTTCAATGTACTCTTTATTTTCTATCTTTGGTAGACAATCTTTTAATCTCGGAAGTTGTAGTCAAATGGTAATGATACTAATGTATTAACCTTTTGTTATTTTTTTTAAATGACTTCTATCTAACCGAACTTTTCATAGCGCTCTTCAATGTACTCTTTATTTTCTATCTTTTCCCGGATGTCTATTAATTTAAATTCGCATCTAAATATGAACTAAAGATTTCTACTCACTTATTGTTATCTGTGTTTCTCCGTACTTCGGTCATAAAGGAAAAGAAGGGAGATTAAAATGTTATTGCCTGGAGATGCACTTTTCATCTATTTACCCTTAACTTTTTATTTCAAAACTTATGATGTTCAGGAAAACCTTTGCAAAGCTAATACATGGCAGCGAACACAGCCTACAGCTGACGTGGTTTCTCTTTTGTCTGAGATAAGGATTGGTACCGGGAAGAATGATTGTTGGACTGGTACAAAAACTGCAAACATACCTGCAGTCATGGCTGCTGCTGCTGCAGCATCAGGAGGAAACTTGAAACTAACTGATGCATTTAATTTAGAGGTTCTTGGTACTGGAATGGTCAGTGCGACCACTAAGTGTAACCATGCTGGTGAAATTTTGGGCATGCGAAGGTTATTTGAGAGCATTGGTGGCCTTAGTCAATCTACTGATGGTCTCAATCTTGACCTTCCTGTTATGGGATCTTCTCCCCAATTACCACAACCCAAAAATGAATCCTTCAATGAGGTATTGCTTTCCAAATTTGTGAAGCTGCTTCAAGCCTTTGTAACTACTGCAGAGAAAGGAGAGGAAGTAGACAAATCAAAATTTCGTGAAAGTTGTTCTCAAGCGACAGCCTTACTTCTTTCAAATCTGGTAAAACAGTTATCTTTTTCTTATTTAGTAGTAGTATGATAAAATGGCTAATGTGAGTCTTTTTTTTAATAATGATATAATTTATTTTTCAGGATTCAGATTTAAAATCATACAGTGAGAGCTTTTCACAACTTCTACGCCTTCTTTGTTGGTGTCCAGCTTACATATCCACACCTGACGCTGTGGAGACTGGCGTGTATATCTGGACTTGGTTAGTTTCTGCTGCTCCTCAGTTGGGATCTCTTGTCCTTGCTGAGCTTGTAGATGCATGGTTATGGACAATAGATACGAAGCGAGGCATTTTTGCATCCGAAGTAAGGTTCTCTGGCCCTTCGGCAAAGTTGAGGCCCCATCTTGCTCCCGGAGAGCCAGAGTTGCCACCTGAGAAGGACCCTGTGGAACAAATAATGGCTCATAGGCTGTGGATTGGATTTTTTATAGATAGATTTGAAGTAAGGATCACATATCTTCAGCATCAAGATGTCACTCTGATTTCAAATGTTACTTGATGATTTTCCATAAATCTACAGTCACATATGGTTGAAGTTGAAAATGTTGCACTCTATTGCAGTCATCAGTAGGAGTAGCAATCATTTTTTAACACAGTTTTATTTATTGATTCATTTAATTTTGCGTTCTCGCCATTTCAGGTAATTCGGCATGATAGTGCTGAGCAACTTTTGCTACTCGGTCGAATGCTACAAGGAACAACAAAACTCCCCTGGAATTTTTCACGGCATCCTGCTGCTACAGGAACTTTCTTCACTATTATGCTTTTTGGCCTGAAAGTTTGCTCATGTCAAACACAGGGTAATCTTCAGAATTTCAGATCAGGGCTTCAGTTGCTAGAAGATAGAATATATAGGTACGGGACCGTTTAGAAGAATGCAGTTTCATTTCAATCATCTTTACTCAATTGCATTACAAAAGAGAGTATTTAATTATTTATAGAATACTCATTTCTAGCGGATTGTTTATAACTTTGTTCTGTACATTATGGTATACCTAGTGCATGCAGACACCTGCTACTAGTACAAGCTTGTCACTTGCTAGATAAGTTTAGTGAATTATGTAATTATGCAGCAGAAGCAATCATTTGCAAGTTCTCTTTCCGCTAATGAGTAACAATTATTTTGTGTAAGATTCACCTAGGTGTAACCTACTTAAAAAAAAAAAAACTGAAGGTAAGTATGGAGCTTTTTTTAATGCGAGAATTGAGTTTTATTAATTTAAGGGTGGCTGCAAAATATTTATTTACTGAAGATTTGCTGTTTCAATTGACATTTGTGTTTATTATGATAGATTTGCTTTGAAGTACCTTTTGACGC
Organism: Euphrasia confusa; assembly: GCA_954870475.1. Lineage (NCBI taxonomy): Eukaryota > Viridiplantae > Streptophyta > Magnoliopsida > Lamiales > Orobanchaceae > Euphrasia > Euphrasia confusa. The sequence continues at coordinate 46,181,618 of OX940949.1, read as the reverse complement.
ACACACACACACACACACACACACATGCATATATATATATATATACATGTGTGTATGTGCCTGCGCTTATGAAATGGATTGTCTATGGATTATTTATTGGTAACATGCAACTTATTCTTCTATCTATTAATGTGGCTGATCTACTTTCATAATACAGGTTCTTTTCATGATTAGAACTTTAGTGATATTCCTTATCCATGTCTCTTTTTGTTTAGTGATCGTTTAAGCTGTTATTTTCTATATTTATAACTTTCTTTGAAGTATACTGACGTATGAGTAATCTGATGTGCATTCTGCAGGGCATCCTTAGGGTGGTTTGCTCATGAACCAGAGTGGTTTGACCTTAACAACAATAATTTTGCACAGAGTGAAGCTCAGTCTGTTTCATTTTTCGTCCAACATCTTTTAAATGAGCGGGTGGAGACACCCCAGCTTGATCAGAAGGCACAAGGCGTTGAAAATGGTAGCTCTTCAGTTGATGTGGTAAGATAATCATAGAGGAGATCTGTCAACTCTCAGCCTCTAAATTATAGTAAAACTTCTCATTACAAAATAAAAAAATAAAAAAATCAATGGGGTTTATGAAGCTAGGAAAACATCTTATGTTCTGCAGAAAGATCAATATCACCCAGTCTGGGGTCAGATGGAGAACTATTCTACTGGACGAGAAAAGCGTAGGCAGTTGCTGCTGATGCTATGCCAGTATGAGGCTGACAGGCTAGAAGTTTGGGCTCAACCAGTTGGATCAAAGTAGTTTTCATCGAATCTTTTAAAGTCTCAAAGTTAACTTTGTTGTTTATATCACGGAGAAAAATCCTATTTTAATATTCCTGTCTTATGTCTAATGCAGGGAAACCACTTCTAAGCTTAAAATTAGCTCTGAGAAATGGATAGAATTTGTGCGGACGGCTTTTTGTGTTGATCCTCGAATTGCTTTATCATTAGCTGCTAGATTTCGAGCAAATGCCACTCTAAAGACTGAAATCACACAACTAGTACAAGTATGTTTTTTTTTTTTTTTTTGTTATAAAAGTATATATTTCTTATAAAAAAAGTTTTTACTTCATTTTTTATAATCTCATACTTTGAACGTGGATTTTGACGTAGGAAAAGCTAGTGAGGGATAGTTTATGCCTTGTTTGGGTTGTTTTCATGAGTAAAATCCTAATCATAATTTTGAGTAATGATTCATCAATGACACTATCGTAGATGATGCTTTCTGTGGTTAACTTTCTTACATCATATTTTATCTCAATTTAACTTGTTCTTTTATATTCCTACCGTAGTCGCATATATTGGATATCCGCAATATTGCTGAAGCGTTGCCTTATTTTGTTACCCCCAAAGCGGTGGATGAGAATTCAATACTATTGCAACAATTGCCACACTGGGCAGCTTGTTCAATTACACAAGCTTTGGATTTCCTTACTCCAGCATATAAAGGTCACCCACGAGTGATGGCTTATATTCTCAGAGTATTGGAAACATATCCACCTGAGAGAGTGACATTCTTCATGCCTCAGCTGGTGCAAGCACTACGATATGATGATGGGGTGGGTTCTTGTTTAGGCATGTTTATATACAGTTTTATTTTTGACCTAGTTACCTAAAGAAATTGTTCCTAGCAAAACTGCAGGTTAATTGATTAATAATTATCAGTATAGTATTTTGGTTTTTGCTGATTTTGAGGTTAATGTGTTTCATAGCTTGTGAAAATTACTTGTCCCTCGTAGCTTGTGAAAATTGCTGACTAGTAAGAGATAATACATGGGGTAATTACGCAAATAATGTTTGTTTGACATTCTACACTAAACGAACATAACAATAGGAGAAATAAATACTTCTCCCTCAGTCCACAGCTGTTTGCCAGCTTCTTTTTAAATTTCTAAGAAGCTGGCAAACAGCCGTGGGACTGATGGGAGTACTCCGTACATGATTTTAAGTGGCACACTATAGCTTCACCATCTGATAAATACTCGGGTAATTTTTTTCAGTTTGTTTTTTGCATCTACATCTAATTGTAATAACGGATCTTTCATTCTGGATCACTTCATTTTACAGAAGTTGGTTGAGGGATACTTACTTAGAGCTGCACAAAGGAGTGATATTTTTGCCCACATATTGATATGGCATTTGCAGGTGAACTTTTTTTTTTTTGACTATTGATTGTTGAAGATAAATAATACAGACTACCATGCAATGTGAAAATGCTTTATATTATACATTACAACATTGTGCTTTTGCAGGGTGAGACTTGTGAATCTGAGACAGAGAAAGATGTGCCATCTGCCACGGTATACTTCCTCAGACATAATGGATTCTTTTTTGCACTGCACGGAAATTTAAATATGCATTTCATACCTTCATCCTTTTCACCATATTTGGTTCTTATGCCTGTTTTGTGAATCAATGCTAAATGCTAATTATGTTATAAATATCGAAATACATCTACACGTTTTCTGTAATTCTGTTCTTTTCATTTGACATGAATAGTCAGAATATGCTTTTAGTTTTAGTGTCTCTAAAAGACCCATTTTATGTTATTAATTGATTATTTTTAGCTTATTTAATCACTGCATGTATTAATTTCTTCTGAATTCAGCATTTTCTGGTGTAACATTTTTTTTGTTGTCTTTTCAGAATAACTCGTTTCAAGCACTATTACCGGTTGTTAGACAACGAATTATCGATGGTTTTAGTCCTAAAGCACTTGATGTGTTTCAAAGAGAATTTGACTTCTTTGACAAAGTTACATCTATATCTGGTGTCCTATTTCCACTCCCGAAGGACGAAAGACGAGCTGGGATTAGAAGGTAACTGTTTGGGGGCATTTATTTCAATATTGTAGCCCATGCACTTACAAATTATATACTAAGTTATGTTTCTCTTTTAAACCTGTGATTAATGAGATACTTTATCTTCATGTTGAAACAGGGAGTTGGAGAAAATCGAAATGGACGGAGATGACCTATACCTACCTACTGCACCTGCTAAACTTGTGAGGGGTATTCAGGTTGACAGTGGAATCCCTTTACAATCAGCAGCAAAAGTTCCTATAATGATCACATTCAATGTGGTGGATAAGGATGGGGACCAAAAAGATGTTAAGCCTCAAGCTTGTATTTTCAAGGTATATGATACTCCCTCTGTGCCATTTATATATTCACACTTTCTTTTTTTGGATGTCCCACGTTTTCAGCTCCAAAAAAAAAGAAATAATTATACATACCTTTTCACCTTAAAATACAATTTTACCCTTACATTTTTTAATGAACATAAATATCTTTTTTTCATAATCTGGTTAGAAATTTGAGGGTGGCCCATATAGTAATTTTTGAAGAAAGGGGTAACCGGGTAAGCCATTATAATACCACATAAAATCATGTGTCGAGTGACACCCCTAACAAATTCTTATTCCACTCGACTATTTATACATGTCATGTGTGACTTTTCAACTAGAACATTAAGTATGATAAATGACTTATCATATTCTAGATACATAACCTTTCATATTATTCTAAGAACATACGTTCAAGTTTACAACACTTAATAATTTCAACAAATCTCCCTACCTGACAAAGTGTGGAGATATTGTCGGAACGGAGGGAGTATATCCCAAGGAGCATTCATAAGCTGCCTTAGCAAAAACAATTGGAATCTCTTGCAGAAATCAGATACTGGATATATAAATAACTTTTGCCATCTTCCTTTCATGGGTTTTTGTGACTTGCTGTATGTCTATTATTTTGGGAAATTTTGATATATACTTATATTACGTTCGCATGATCGCATTATATAGAGTTGCCCTTGTGATATAGAAATATTTCTTATTTTCTGCAGTTTGTTTGTAGAGCGAAAATCAAAATATGTATATAATGGAGATTTTTATGTCTAACGGTTATAAATCATTGCCACATGATTTATAGGTTGGAGATGACTGTAGGCAAGATGTTCTAGCTTTGCAAGTTATTTCACTTTTGAAGGACATCTTTGCAGCTGTTGGGCTAAATCTCTATTTGTTTCCTTATGGAGTACTGCCAACGGGACCAGAGAGAGGAATTATTGAGGTACGTGCATCTTAGCTGTTCTGCTGTACTTTTATCTATTGCCATCTTCAGATCATTTGTACATTCAATTTCCATTAAATTATGTTTGAACTTTGATTATTTTGACCAAATTTAATGTTACAGTTAACTTGTGCCAGCTGCAATTATCTCATTTGTTCATTACTGACTACAATGGTACTTGTGCAATCAAAATAAACTACTAAAATTTACTATTAGAATTTGAAGAAAAAAAATAAGAATTGGTTTGCTAGCAAATGACGAGGTTGTTCACAATCACAATGTTTCACACCTACAAGTTTAAGCGCCAATTGTATTTAACTATTTATGTATGAATTTATGATCTTGTGGTAGAGTGTGTTGAGGCCATCTGTTAGAGCTATTGAAAGAGTCATCGTGGCTGCCCAAATGGATTTTACTTAATAAACTTAAACCACTTAAATTGCACACTGACCACATGAAAATGTTTCTGATACTGTGATACATATTCTGGCAAACAATGTGTATAAAATTTAAAACGTAAATTATGAAAAATACCATTGAGGTTAGTAGACCCTAGCTATCTTTTAAAACATCAAATATCTCGTTGATGTTTGTATTTTTTTAAGATTGTTGGATATTTAATGTGATAAAGTCATACCTAAAGGATAGTTATTAGGTCATTATTTTTTATCCTTTTTGCTCGGCAGGTTGTCCCCAATTCACGAAGCAGGAGCCAGATGGGCGAGACCACTGATGGTGGTCTATATGAGATTTTTCAACAGGATTTTGGGCCTGTTGGCTCTTCAAGCTTTGAAGCTGCTCGTGAGAATTTTCTCGTTAGCAGCGCTGGATATGCAGTTGCTAGCCTCTTGCTTCAACCAAAAGATAGACATAACGGGAATCTCTTATTTGATAGGTAAGCATGTCTACATGAAGTGTTAATTACTGCATTGAAAAGCCACGATTAAGTTCTTCCATTCAGTGTTAAGTATAGTATTGTAATTCGGACCCTGTTTATGATTTTTATTATTATTATGCATGAACTTTGGTGTATTCTACTAAATCAAATTTGCGGGTGTATTTGATAGAAAAAATGAATGTCACGACAGATTCTTAGCTCAACTGTTTATGCAGTGTTGGCAGGCTCGTCCATATTGATTTCGGTTTCATTCTGGAAACTTCGCCCGGTGGAAATATGCGATTTGAGAGCGCCCACTTCAAACTGAGTCACGAAATGACTCAATTACTCGACCCTTCAGGAGTGATGAAAAGCGACACTTGGTACCTATTCGTACGGTATGTTCCATCCACATATAATAAGCTAATATGACCGCGCTTTTGCTTGATGTATCCATAAATAAACCCCCTCAATTTTTTTTCCTGGTGCACAGCTTGTGTGTAAAGGGTTACCTTGCTGCCCGCCGCTATATGGATGGTATCATAAACACAGTCTCAATGATGATGGACAGCGGCTTGCCTTGCTTCAGCAGGGGAGATCCTATTGGTAATCTTCGCAAGAGGTTTCATCCTGAGATGTCCGACCGTGAGGCAGCTAATTATATGATTCGCATTTGCACTGATGCCTATAATAAGTGGACCACCGCCGGTTATGATTTGATCCAGTATTTACAACAGGGCATCGAGAAATGAGGCGAATGGATGGTTTTTTTTCTTATAATTTTCTTCTGAAAATTGTATATCTTTCATATATGGTAGATTTCTGCTGCGCGCATAATTTGTAGCTGAGGGAGACTGCACGGATTTTTTTTACCGATCAATGCCTGGTATAGTTCAGGTTCATAAAAGTTTTTCTTTTTTCTTTTACTGGGTTCCTCGCATTGTAAAAAGTATATAGGCTGCTGTACCCAATGTTTTAAAAAACGCGACTCGTATTCGAGGCGTTTTTCTGTTGAGGCGAGACTCGTAAGAGTCGACTCGGAACGACTCGTACGCCTCAAATTTGATTTTTTTTTAAATCCAAAAATTCCAATAATATTCAAATTAATTAATAATAAACCAAGTACTTCATAAATCAATGTTTAATGATTCAAAAACACATTTAAAACACATGAAATTAGCCACTGCCATTCCTAAATCAATGTTTAATGACTCAAAAACAATTTAAAAGACATGAAATTAGCCACTGCCATTTGCGCTCAAATCATCAAGATTGAAAGAGCCGTCTAAGTATCTCATATCCATATCATTGTCTTCCGCTCTCATAGTGTGTAAAATATGAGTACCTTAATTAAGATTTTGTGGCTTGAGTCTTGAGAACACTTCGCAGTTGGCTCTTGAGAAGAGAGTGCAGTTGGCAGTGGAGAGAAGAAGAAGCGTAGTGGGGTGTAGGATAAATATTTAGGGTTAATTTTTATTTTAAATGTTTATTGAAAGTTGAAAAGTCTCTATTACTTAGTGGGCTGCCTAATTATTAGGGTAATTAAAGACCAAACGTCAGGAAAATTAAAAACAGCCGACTAATTTCAAATTTCAATATGTACGCCTCACCCGAGCTGACTCGGAACCGAGTCGACTCGCACGACTCGGTCATTTGAGGCGGTCATATTAAAAATCCCTATGAACTCGCTCGCCTCAGTGCGTTTTTTGGCCGACTCGGAACGACTCGCGAGTCGACTCGGACGAGTCGGCCGTTTTTTAAAACATTGGCTGTACCTTAGGTGTTTATTGATCGATCAAAGTAACCTCTTTTGGGGGATTCATAATTATGTGAAGAGTAATAAGGGTTGTTTGTAGTAGAATGCATTACCTTTGGTGAGAATATCGGTTTGCATTTTCATTTTCACATGTCAAAGTCTCGAAGGTTAGTTAAAATTTTTATTTATTTTATATTAAAATATTAATAGAGTAATTTTTTATATATTTCATAAAATAGAGTATATTTTTTAATTCTATAGAAAACAAACTTGACATAGTTTTTTTGTTTTGTTGTTTTTTTGTTCAATTGCAATATCTTGGGATTCGAACTTTGAACCTAAGTCTTTAATTCAAGTGTTCAATCAAATGAGCTAACAACTCTTCACAACTTGACATAATTTCTCGGTCGGTGTCGTCTGGAGTGATGGCTTCTCAGGCGATCTTTATCATACGAGAGAGGATACTCTCGTTACGACTACCTGATTCTCTTCAGGCACGGGCATTGAAGAGTACCTGATTCTCTTCAGGCACGGGCATTGAAGAGGGTATGGCATATAACCTGGTGATTGTGTTTGTACTTTTAGTGCTATATGTTTTTTTTGTTGGTTGGTTAGAGAGCTAGCATGTTAGCTCTGTGATGCGGTTGAGTTTCATTCCTATGCGCAGTAATATATTATACTTTTTATTTTCCTATGTGATTGACATTTACCAAAAAAAAAAACTTGACATAATTTGGGACAAAAAAAATTCAAATATCTATATTTTACGTATTAATATTTCTTAATACGGATCAAAATCATTTACTTTTTTCAACTTGTAATCAAAATTGAAACTCCCAAAATTACCATAATTTCAAATTATATTCATATTCTTTCATTTATAAGAATCTCCAAAAATTGGTACTCTTATTTTAACTTTCAATTTTCTCGAATTATTTTCTAAATTTCCTGTATATGTATCCAAATACTCAACCACATCTTCCAATAAATCAAAATAATCAACACACACTTACCAATTCTCAAATTAGTCCAAATAATTGGGAGAAACAAGAAGACAGCTTTCATATCAGTTTGGTGTTTAGTAAGTGAAAATGCAGTTGTTGAAAAAAAATTCAAAATAACAATATTTTATGGAAGCGCATTTTACAAATGTATGAGCAAACTCGACCAGAAAATTCAAGAAATATCAATGAAAGAAACATTGAGTCATTAACAAATCGTTTTAAATGATTTAATGTTAATGTGAACAAGTGGATTGCTCCATACAAAAAAACATATGGTAAAAAAAAAGTAAAATTAACATTAAATATTGAGAAAGAAGCTAAGACAATTTATGGCAAAACTAAATTCAATGATTTGAAATTGACTTATGAGCCAGCATCCTAAATGAGAATTGAAATTGGAAACAATCCATAAAATATTTCATTCCTAAAAATGAACAAAAAAGTTACGATTTACCTATCAAACATTGTTGGAATGGTCTTTTAAAAAGTCTGCATAATTAAATGACTCTTCTGCCTATGCACCACACATGACCCATCAATTCAATTATTGATGGTCACTTGCAAATTAAATTGCCCATCAAACATTGTTGGAATGGTCTTCTTGAAAGTTTGCATAATCAAACGATTGATCTAAGTACACTGTGATTACACATCAATTCAATTACTGTATAGTGATAGTTACCTGCAAATTAGATTACAAAAATATTTTTAAATTAATTTATTTTTAAAAATAATAATTAATTAAATACTACTATATAAATAATATAATATATATATATATATATATATATTAATTGAGAAAATTAGTAATATATAATTTAATTTTTTATTAAATATATTGAGTTTGAATGTATTTGATGATAAATGATAAATAAAATAAAATAAAATAATTAAGTGGTTGATTGTAGAATAAAAAAAAATTATATTTAATTTGATAAGTTGGGTTCTGGGTGATTGTTGCATCTAAGTGTTTTATCATAAATATTTTTTTTTTACAAATAATAATGGTTTCATCTAAGTGTTTTATCATAAATGTTTTCTTTACTTTTGTTCAATTACTCCATCCAAATGTCTCATTATTATTCTTACTCTTTCATTTTTTTTAAAATTATTTTTAATTTTTTATTTTAAAATACAATTATATACTTAACTTTTGAAGGTTGGTTGTGTGTATAATTGTGAAAAATACATTAATAGTAATATATTCTATTTTTGTAAAATAAAATAATAAGTATTGTGAAAAATATAGTATGATACGTGAAAAATGTAATGAAGTATGAATTCATGTTATACGGTTTGATAATTGAATATTGTATTTTTTTTTTTATAATTAATAGTAGTATAATTTATTTATAGGGAAAAATGGCAATAAGGTCAATTTTCAACATTTTTTCGGCAATAAGGCTTTCGAGAAATTACGGGTGTCAATTAGGCCGCCTAAAATGTGTAAAGACACTATTACCCTTTCTTAAATTCAACATCCCAATCGAATCTCAACCCCATTCCCCCTCATTCGATACCAGATTCACATAGATGGCAAATTCAAATCGGGCGAAGCCACCGCCGTGAAGAAGACGATGACGAGAAGCAACCCCTCCGGCCCGATCAGCCGCGAGCTCGCCGACAAAGCGGACGATTCTCTCCGGCGGCACGCCCCGCGGCGTCGACAGCGCACAAGGAGGACGAAATCGAATCTCTAATCTCCAGCGCACAAGGAGACCTTCGGCAGGGCCCCACCTCCGTCGCCGGACCATTTGTCGCTCTCGACGTCGTCCTCGATCGTCGATTTCATCCTGGCGGTCTCGGTCTCCGGCGGTTATCCGCGCAGGCCTCTGTCCGATCGAAGCCCCGGCACCACCACAACGCCGGGTCCACGTCTCAGGACCGAGCCACCACCATCTCCGCCCGCCGTCGACCCCTTCCATTTTCAGGTTACTTGGCTTCTCCCTCCCAGTCGATTAATCGAGTCGATTAATCGTCTCGCCTCAATCTCTTCATTTATTCAGTTTAGGTTTTTGCAATGTTTGTGTTGTGGTGGTTTATTACGAAGACGGGTGATGATGATGATGATGATGAATTTCACCTTTTTATTATTGTGCAGTTGCTTCGTGATTGTCTGATTTTGGTTGAATTTCCCCCTTCCTCAATTTGTTTGTTTTGATAGGCTAGAACTGAAGCTCTAGCTGAGAAGGTGAGAGATCTTCTTGGATTGAAGATTTTACCTTCTTAGGTATATACAATCATAATAATACTTCCAAGAAAATGTTTCATATATGTATGAAGTTATCTGTTTTTCGTGAATGAGACATGTACGTGCCTGTGATTTCAATGCTAGGTAGTGCAAGGTCACTCACCCTTCAGAACTTTGCTAAAGAGGTATATTGATTGAGTCCTCTTATTGAGATTTTTCTTCACACTCTGCATTAGTTTGCTTTTGAGTTTCTTGCTTACTCCCGTCTCCACCAAACGAGTTTGATAATAACATGTATAATTTATTTTGCTAGTGGTCCCCAATTGCAGGTATGAAAATGAATTCATTGTGGCTACTGGAAAAGGGGAACCTGCTGTTGTGATGTCTGAATATGGATTTAAGTAAGGTTTAATTTGTATATGATCACTTTTTTTTTAATCTTCATTTCATTTATTTATTCATTAAGTGATACAACATTAGACGAACATGTGGTTAGGGAAGAGAAGATGATGGATGCATATGATCTTCTCCAGATATACTCTGTGAACTTTTTGTTTCACGTCTTCCCACTACTAGAATCTGCTTAATAGACATCGGTTATTGACCGATGTCTAAATTTTTCCCGACTGATGTATAGCGAGGAGATGTCTATAGTAGGCCTACTATAGACATCAGTTTATACCCGATGTCTGTATCCGTGTTAGATATCAGTTAGTAGAAATCCGACCGATGTGGTTTAACATTAGCACATCAGTCAATACTCGATACAAAATCCAGCGAAAATAGCCGATATCTGAAGTACCGCTTTAACATCAGTTGTTTGTTCAAAAATCGATTTTCAGAAACTCTTTAATATCACTTAGAGTTTTAAAACTGATTTCCCTTAAACTCTTTAGTATCACTTAAAGTATTAAAACCGATTTCTAGTATATACATAAAATATCATAATATTTCCAATAGCCGATGTCTTATATATATTAATACATTTGTTTTGTTCGATAAGGACGATATCTAAAACACAAAAATTGCAACAAACGTAATGTTAAAAACATTAAATATCTCTTATATTAAATATCCAAAACGTCGAAATAAACAAATCCAAAACTCGTCACAATTATCTTTTCAATCTTAGTCAAACATCTACGACAATACGTCCAAAATAAAATAAATGTTCTAACATGAAATTTCATTTTTCTTCATATTTTTCCATCCCGTCAAAATGATCCATGCTCCAACAAACCACAACAGCATGCTCCAACAACAAACCACAGCACCACCTGAAACAAACCACAACACCATGCTCCATCATATTACCATATATATTCCATCTGATGAAAACACAAACACTGAAAACACAAACATTGAAAACACATGCAGTACTGATTTGTATCGAACACTGATTCGATTCAAGTCCAAGTTATAATCCATCATCTAAAAGCACATATATATTCCTTGAAAACACAAACACGACAGCAACACATAAAAAACACATATTCGATACAAGTCACAGAGGGACAAATCCATCTACTGTGGTTGGATTGTGTTGGGAAATTACCTACTTATGCCAGCATCTGTAGGTACTCGGCCAATTCAAACCGCACTTCATCGAGTTCCATCTGAGTATACTCGGCTTTCCTCGACTTTTCAGTCCACTTCAATAAAACACAATATGAAAAAAAAAACATTAAATCATTAGAACATTCAAGTAAAAAAAACTGTAACTTTATACCTGCAAAGAATATATAAGCGACTCGTCACGTATTATATCTTTCATGTAACGCATCACATAATACCCACATTCAAAGCCTCCTGGTTGCTTTGGAACACCCTACAAATCATTGTATTCGAAAGAGATTATAATATTATACCTGAACACAAAAGGCATAAATTAATTCAACAGCTATACCTTAAGATATGATAACTTTGGTGGTTTGTTAAATCTTCCAGTCTGGGCATTGAATTGTCTTAGGGCACTGAAACATTTAAATATTTCATATGAATACCAAACATTTATATAAATTATATAATTAAATGTATTGAATGAAATTTCCACTTACTTTATCAATGCATCCTCCCATGCTTTATAGCGAACGGTTTTCGGCATGGAATCCATCAAAAAGATTTCATTCTCAAGAACAGCAGTTAACAATCAATGTCCCCTACAAAAGTATTTCAATTTGAGTTCATGCAAACATGTTGACAGAAAAATGCACAAAAGGAGAATACCCTGGATTGTACGGAATGAGAAACAAGCGACCAACATTTCCCTCTTTAAATCGATTAACGATATACGTTACGAATTCCTTTCTCTCAGGCTTATGAGTTTGACCAGGGTCGACAAAGGCAAATAGATCTAACTCGTCTTTTTCCTTCACAATATCATGCATGCAGCTACAAAACAAATGTTATTATTGAGAATGGACAAGTTATAATAAATATAAAGATTATACTAAAGCTTATTTGAAACAGAAATGACAAAAAATGGTATGTGCTTACACCATGTATGCCCCGATTGTTGCTTGTCCGATCATATTAATTTCCAAAAGATTGATGACGTCATCAGCTAGTACAAACATTTCTTTCTCTTCGCCAAACACCTCAGGTTTTATCGATGATTGTATCGACAGACCATGCTCCGTCATAAGAGTTTTTGCATGTTTATACAACAATGAAAACTGTTTGGGGACCATTTTGTGTGCAACAAAATTTGTTGTACCAAAAAGACTTTTCATAGTTCGATCCTTCTTTTTCAACTTATGTTCGAATAAGAAGTTAAAAGGTAAAATCACTAACTGTGACACATACAATGAAGAGTATATACTCAAAAGTGAATAAGTTCTCACCTGGTTCTCTAATTTACGGACAACTAGGTCATTAGGCCAATGTACATGACATCCTACAGCTTGTCCAACTGTTTCCACCTCGCCGCTGAGAGGGAAAGGGAGTCTTGCTTCGCTTTGAATAGAACCATCCACAGACACTCTAACACACCCATCTTGAATCGACTCGGTACGCATGTTATCATCAGACAGATCCTTCATAACAGTACCAAAAGCCACTAAATTGGATTTGGTGCCCAATGCCAACTCACAAGGGCCACCCTACAAGATAAAATATTATGATCAAGCATTTGACAGTCTATATCGATAATAATTAAAATGTGTTCTAATGAAAAAAAATACCTCTTCATACACTGGGGGAAGAATATGGCAATCCTTATCCTCCAGAACCTTTGAACCCTCTGGACGGTCAGGAGCATGACAACTGCCTTTGTCTGATAGAGGAGAATTTAAGTCCTTGTGTGCCGCAGATATGTTTATTTGTGACTTCATAAGAGCTTCCAATTCAGGAATTCTTTCTCTGAAAGATTCACCCGTTTTATGTTGTTCTTCGAGCAATCTTTTGGTTTCTTCGAATTGTTGAGTGCGAATTAGATCGCGTTCTAGCAACTCTGCCTTGGTAATTGCTTTGGTATTCCTCTTTGGCATCTTAAAGTATGTCGATGGACATACAAAGCCTCCAACACCCCTCACCCTACCGCTATGTTCAGAACTTCCCAGAGCTTGAGTTAAAACATCATCGCTTCCATCTACCTGCAGTTCCCCCGTGGCTTTCTTGTCCAACAACTCATCCTAATAAATTTCAAATCATTTATTAAATCAGATTAATGATGTAAAAATAATCAAACAATATGAATTTATAAAGTAAGTAAAGCCAACAATTTTTTATGAAACTTCTGCATATGTGTCATCCAACGATCCTTCTTTTGGCTGATGGGCCTTCATCCACTTAGTAGCACGGTCGATGACCTCTCCTTCCGGCAAACTAAGTCTCTACACACATGTTAAATCATGTAATGTAATATTGACTTGGCATAATAAAAATTAACTTCATAAATCTGATTGAAATTTAATATTTTACCAATTCTTCCTCTAGGCCAACATATCCCTTTCTTGATAATCTGTGATGATATTTTCTTTTCTGCACTCTTTCTTGCGCTCTTTGATGAACATTCTGCACAATAATCACAACAGCTTACTTAGTTATGTATCGATAAAGGAAGAATATAGAAATAAACAAGAATGCATCTTACAGTCCATTCGTCACTCATTCGTTGTTTAACGAATTCCTTCCATGGTTGTTGTCCAACAAACTTATAAATCTTTGGTGGCTTTCTCAAATGTTTCTTATTGTTCAACCAGGGAAGCACAAAGTTTTTGGTTAAATAAGTCTTGAAACCTCTGAACTTAACATCTGCTGATGAAAGCAATAACTTCTTGCTTTCTGGTGCTACTTTAAAAGTGCTCTGAGATTCACAAAATATCATCAAACTACAATTTTAATTTGAAATAAACAAGAAATTGCACATCAAGTACAACACGCATTAGATTATACCTGAATGTCAGCCCAAATCTTCTCTTTTAAATCAGCATCCACTTCCGGCCACGACTTAATGTTGATAGGTACCATTGTCCGCACTAGCAATCCTATGTATGATTGTAAACTGCTTCGTGATTTTCCATTTGGGTTGCCCAAAGAATCATACGTCACTTTAACTCTTTTTCCAAGTGCTTTCTTTACCAAAAGCTTGTTCATTGAGGCTACGCCTCGCTTTGCTTTGCTCCATCTCTTTTTTGATTCTTCGATAGACCCCTCACCTACTGGAGCTTCCCCTTCTGGAGCTTCCCCTTCTGCTTGCGGATCTGTTTCTGCAGCAGCAACACATTTATTGGATTTTCTTCCTTTTCTTGTTTCCTTATTCTTAGACGGCATTATGTTTATTATATCTGTGAACACAAAAACCCAAAATAAATCACATGATAAAAAAATCAAACTCATCATCATCAAGTAATAAAAACAATCACCATTAGTACACAGTTAAACATTCAGATAAAAAAAAAACTGAGACAAGCGATAAATAAAAAGCAACCTGATAGTGTTATATATATGTACATCAAATTTGTAACATCCAAGCAAGACAGTTAAATTGGGTCAACCCAAACACCATTCACACCATCTCTTTTATAAGTACTTGTAGATTCATTTTCATCTTGATCATCGGCTGGCGAGGGAATATCTGAGCAAAATGCTTGTTGCTCCATAATGGTGTCGACTCTATCGTCCTCAAGCAAACTATCAGAGTAATCTCTATTTGGAGTCATTAAAACAACTGACCAATTTTCATCGATAGAATCAGCCACATAAAAAACTTGTTTCACTTGATTGGGAGAAGTAAACTGATCACTTTTATGCCCTATACGACTTAAATTAACTAGAGTAAATCCAAACTCGTCTTTTTTAATTCCTTTTTCATTCTCTACCCACTGACACAAGAACAAAGGGACTTTGAAGTCCTGGTAATCGAGCTCCCATATTTCTTCAATCACACCATAAAAAGTCATGTCACACTCAATTGGATTCTTATCCTTAGCACTAGACACCTGCATTATATTTGCTACCAAGGAAACCCCACTGTTTTGGACTACTCTAGTATCATCTCGCTGCCTGGTGAAATATTTAACCCCATTGTATAAGAAACCTTCATATGTAAACACAGTATACCTAGGTTTCCCAGCTAATCACCTAAGTGTCTGTGAAATTTCTAATTTATTTTTCCCCAAATTTTCGACAGAAACCTACATTGATAACATGCAGTCCATGTTAGTGAATTCAAATAATCAAAGTTGAAAAAAGGCGCAAACAATCAAGTAACAGACCTCTGATT
Organism: Euphrasia confusa; assembly: GCA_954870475.1. NCBI lineage: Eukaryota > Viridiplantae > Streptophyta > Magnoliopsida > Lamiales > Orobanchaceae > Euphrasia > Euphrasia confusa. The sequence continues at coordinate 46,165,998 of OX940949.1, read as the reverse complement.
TAAACCAATCAGCAAAGGTACGATTATGCTCACTGTGTAACCATTTTTTACTCCTGTGTTTCCCCGCAAATTGCTGTTCGATAATGAGTTTGTGTTTTCTAGGAGAAAAAGAAAATAAAAATAACAGTTAGGACTAAAAAATAGACTTCTTACCTAGGGCATAATATCAATAGTGTATACTAAATGAACTTACATCCTATAAGGATCCACTTCGGCATTGTTGAACAACACATGAAGATGGGCCTCAAGTAGTGTTTCTTCGTCGACTGACTTCAGAGTTGCTTTAGACAAAGGCCCACATAATTTATCAAAAGACTTAGGGACTCCAACAGAATTGATAACAGTACTATACTCTGAGCAAAATTCAACCGCTTCTTCTCCGATATAACTCTCAGCAATACAACCCTCTGGATGGTAGCGGTTCTTAACGTACCCTTTTAGAACTTTCATAAATCGCTCAAACGGATACATCCATCTATAAAATACAGGTCCACATAATCGGACTTCTCTAACTAAGTGCACAATCAGATGAACCATAATATCAAAAAAGGATGAGGGGAATATTTTTTCAAGCCCACATAAAGTCAGCACTAAATCTGATTGAAGCTTGTCGAGCTTTGATACATCCACCACCTTTGTGCACAAAGCATTAAAGAAAAAACAAAGTCGCATTATGGTAATCCTAACATGTTTTGGCAGCACAGAACGGATTGCCACCGGAAGCAATTGTTGCATTAAAATGTGGCAATCATGAGACTTCAAACCATATAATTTTAAATCATCCATGGAAACCAAATTTCTGATATTTGAGGAATGACCATCTGGAACTTTCATATTTTTCAAACTCTTACAGATTTCTATCTTCTCTTTTTTTGACAATGTATATGGTGCAGCAGGTAAGTAAGTTCTTTTCTCACCAATGTCAGGGGCCAAGTCACTCCTTACCCCTATTTTAACCAAGTCTAAACGAGCTGCGACACTATCTTTTGTTTTATTAGGTATGTTCAATAGAGTACCAATCAAGCTGTCACATACATTCTTTTCAATATGCATCACATCAAGACAGTGCCGAACATAAAGAAACTTCCAATAGACTAAATCAAAGAAGATAGATTTTCTTTTCCAGGCACAAGACGACTCTTTTTTCAGTTTAACTTTCCCACACACATAATTAATATTTTCTACTTTTTTCAACACTTCCTCACCAGTTAGTGGAGTTGGTGGCTCTCCAAACTCTTGTTCATTATTAAAAGCTTTTTTCTGCTTACGATAAGGGTGGTGACGCGGTAAAAACTTACGATGGCATCCATATGAAATTTTTCTACTGTGAGGTAAGTACACGGAAGATGTGTCATCTCCACATACCGGACAAGCCTTATAACCTTTGGTGGTGCACCCTGATAAGTTACCATACGCTGGAAAGTCGTTGATAGTCCATAACAAGGCAGCTCTAAGAGTAAAATGTTCATTTCTGTACCCATCATAAACATCACTAACCCTATCCCATAAAATTTTTAAATCATCAATCAGGGGTTGTAAGTAGGTGTCAATCTCGACTGGGATTTTGAAGCAGTCCCAATCTCGACTTCACGAACGCCGGCGGATTATGGTTCGCTTTAGGGTTCACGAACGCCAATCGAGAGATGAAGAACAAGAAACTGAATACGTTGAATATTTTTTATTTAGGGCTTCGATTTTGGGTGAAGGAGATTGAAGGTGAAGGAGGTTGAAGGTGAAGCTGGATTTAGGTTTTGAGAGAGAGGGAAAAACGAGCGGGGATACTTAGAAAAATTTCAGATGTAGTGTTGAAAACGTTAAGTGTGGGATATTAATGATTTTTAGAATTTTAATATAAAAATATTTAACATCAGTTCTATCTAAAGAACTGATGTCTGAAAAAATTGTCAATTTCAAAACGGTACTTGTAACATCATCTGCACAAATAAATGATGTTAATAAGTTCTGGCATATCAATATTTCTTTGACTGATGTTAGTAATACCAAACACATATGTCACATAACTGAATGACGTTAAATATGTGATGTCTATTTGACAGATTCTAGTAGTGTCCAATAATCGAGTCACAAAATTATGTATGCTCTGGATGGAGGGGAGGAGTGTTTGGTCGAGTGGGCGAAGAGGGTCGTCAGGGACGGGAGGGAGGAGTTCGGTAGGAGTACTGTACCGGTGGCTCTGTTGGTTTCGGGACTGGGAGAAGGGGCAGAGAAGATGGGGGAGCTGCTGAGGATCGGGATTCGATAACACATACTCCACTCGCTCAGATTCATAAATAGTCTTATAAAATGGCAGGAATGAAAGTATACATAATACAACACACAGGAGAAGGAGTTGATAATGGAACTAGGCCTATTTAATTTGTACCAATATATATATTATTGACATTTTTTTTTGTCATGTACAGGAAGATGATGTTGTGTCCAAATGGAAATGGAAGGGAAGCTGGACGCAGCTCGTCTTTGTCTGCTCTATTTTCATCAAGAGCGCAAGGAGCTGATTGAAAAGGCTATGGATCGGATGATGACGAGCACAAGTATGATGATGAAGAGGACAATGATGATGATGACGAGCACAAAGAAGCTGATGACGAGCACAAGGATGGAGACGAAAATAAAGTTTTAATGTACACATAATATTAATTATGATCTTGATTATTTGTTTCGAATGAATCATTATCTGGATTATATTTGTTTTGTAATTGAAATTGTCATGTGATACATTTTGTTAAATATGTTAGAAATGGTCGAAGTATGGATTAACATACTGAGTGTCATATTTTAACACTGAATGACCTATTTTAACACTGAACATACTGAATGTCATATTTTAACACTGAATAACATATTTTAACACTGAACACACTGAATGTCATATTTTAACACTGAATGTCATATTTTAACACTGAACACACTGAATGTCATATTTTAACACACTAAATGTCATATTTTAACACTGAATGACCTATTTTAACACTGAACATACTGAATGTCATATTTTAACACTAAATGACCTATTTTAACACTGAACATACTGAATGACATATTTTAACACACTGAACGACATATTTTAACACTGAATGTCATATTTTAACACTGAACACACTGAATGTCATATTTTAACACACTGAATGTTATATTTTAACACACTGAATCTCATATTTTAACACTGAATGCCATATTTGATTAAAAAATACATTGAACACAATGTTTATGTCATATTTTCACACTGAATATCATATTTTCACACTGAAACAAACAAAATACACTACAATTGCCGGCACAAAATACATGACAAACCAAACAGTAAAAACTGCAAAAAAAAAAAAAATACATCGACTGCCCCGTCACCGACGATGAACTGGAGGAGGAGAATTGGGACGGGCGGTCCGACGAGGACTGCGATGAATACGGCGATCGCGTCCTCTCCTTCACGACGGTCGACACGAGTGGGGGCTGTTGAAGAGGTTCCTGCAGCACAAATCGTTCGTCCCGAACGCCCCGCACCCGGTCTTGCACCCGACCACCCCTCCGTGCGGGCCCCCACTCATCCGCAAGCGCTCCGAGCCGAGGGCTTCTTTTAGACACGACCTCATTAGTTTCCCCAGCTTGGAACAAGCATCAAGACATAGCTCCATTTCCTGCGCACATGATGATAATCAAAACTCGACTCTAATCGAAAGTAATATACGATCTTTGAGCATGTGATTCAAATATTCCGAAAGTCCACTTCAATGAATCTCATTCCAAATTGATGGTCAGTCATCATCAGAAAGAACATACTACATTAGCTTCACATGAAATTTGCAAAACTAAAAAAATGTACTATATAAGTATTGTACACCATTGCAGCCCCGCTCGCGGCGGCCGAGGGCAAGACCACCACCATCACGGTGAGGGCAAAACCACGGCAAGCTCCGAAAATTGATGTCGTCGTCGGACGTACATCAGAAACTGACCGTGGTCATCCAGAGCCACTTCACTAGCATCGTCAAGCTCCTCGGCGTCTCGATCTCCGGCGCGGATCCGAAGTCGTCGGGCTTCATCCTCCCTCGCGAATCGAAGAGGATGTTGTCGGGCTTGATGTCCCTGTGAGCGACGTCGAAGCGGTGGCGGCAGGCGACAATTGTCATCAACTGCTTAAGGACGGCGGCGGCATCGGGGTGCGGAGAATCCCGATTGAATTTGAATTTGCGTCTGTGTGATTTGGGGCAGGTGGGGTGGGTCATGTGTAGGGGGTGGATGGGTTGACTAGAAATAGAGATTATTTTCGTATTTTCATGTATATTTTTTTGGCCTAATTGGAACAAAAAAGTTTAATTGACACATAAATTAGAAGTTGGCCTTATTGCCGAAAAAATGTTGAAAATTGGCTTATTGCCGAAAAAATGTTGAAAATTGGTTTATGGCCATTTTTACCTTATTTATATTATCTTTCCACCGAATCTATCTACTCTTTTCAGCCCATCATTAAACGAAAAAAAAAAAACCACTAGCAACTCCTATCAAGCATATGGAGAAAAGGGTGGCCATAGTTGGTGCCGGAATCAGTGGGCTTCTCGCCTGTAAACACTTATCATCGAAAGGGTTCCGGCCGATCGTATTCGAGGCCCAAGATCAGGTCGGTGGACTCTGGAACCACACAATCGAGTCCACCAGGCTTCAGGTACCCAAAGACACTTTCCAGTTTTCCGATTTCCCATGGCCTTCCTCCGCCGACACATTCCCTCACAACACCCAACTCCAGAACTACCTTCACTCCTATGCTCTTCATTTCGAACTGCTTCAGTACATTAACTTCAATTCCAAAGTCATCTCCATCGACTACGAGAGAGATGCTGCTGAGGATGCGCAGCTTTGGGAGCTTTGGGGTGGGGCTGGGAAAGCTTTTTCCTCCAAAGGGAAATGGCATCTTAAAGTCATGGAATCGGAAGACTCATCTCTTAAGGTAAGTAACTACTCTTATTCTTATTGATAGATTAATTATTACCCAAAATTGATTCATATACCAACCGTATTGTTATGTTGATGTGATTTTGGTTCCTAATTGATTGTTAAATCAACTGTTAAATTTTGACTGTTGTTTTATTGATAGATTGCTGTGATTAAGGGGATGAGATTCTTCGATAGGTTGTTAAGTGATCAAAATTTTATACAGGGACTTTTTTTTTTTTTTTTGTTGTTGTTGTTGTTGTTGACAGGAATATGTGACTGAATTCGTAGTTCTCTGTATTGGAAGATTCAGTGGTTTGCCGAATACCCCAGAGTTCCCTCCGGGGCGTGGGCCCGATGTGTTTTCGGGAAAAGTGTTGCACTCTATGGATTATGCAGAGATGGACAATGCAAGTGCCGCAGAGTTGATTAAAGGGAAAAGGATAGCAATTGTAGGCTCTGGAAAATCAGCGGTCGACATAGCATTTGAATGCGCAAACATGAATGGTAAAAAAGCAATAATTACTCTCCTAAGTGGTTGAGATCTTAGTAAGCTCTTAAGAGGATTTGTTTTTTCTCTGTCAGGAAATGATAATCCATGTACAGTGATCCGAAGAACCGTCCATTGGATGCTTCCAGACGCACAACCATGGGGAGTTAGTTTCGGTTTGTTGTGCTTCAGCCGTTTTTCTGAGCTATTGGTTCATAAGCCAGGAGAAGGGTTCATTTCTAGTGTTGTGGCAACAATGCTTTCACCACTGGTGCTTGTCTTACATTTTATTTGTATACCCCTTAAAATGTTTTGAAGTCCAAATTACTAAACAATAACTGTGAACACATTTTAGCGTTGGGCAGTGTCTAAGTTCGTTGAAAGCTATGCCAGATGGAAACTTCTGTTGAAAAAGTATGACTTGATTCCGAAAGAGAGCTTTATTCAAGAAGCTTCGTCTTGTCAGTTATTTTTTCTTCAGGAAAATTTCTTCGACAAAGTGGACGATGGAAGCATTGTTTTTCGGGGATCGCAGCAAGTTAGATTCTGCAGAGAAGGATTGATCCTTGATGGAGACGAGAGTCCTTTGAAAACAGATATTGTTATCTTTGCCACAGGATATAAAGGTGACGAGAAGCTCAAGAATATATTCGCGTGTCCAACTTATCAGAACTTGATAGCAGGATCTCCAACCTCAGTAATTCCACTTTACAGGTTTTTTTTCTCTTATGAACTTTTCTATGATACAAGTTTACGATTCTTCAGTTTGAACTTCTGTGATTCGTTAATGCGACTTTGCTCTTTGTGCCATTGCAGACAAATGATCCATCCACGAATTCCACAACTGGCAGTAATAGGGTACTCAGAATCTCTTTCTAACCTCTTTACGTTTGAAATGAGGTGCATATGGCTCGCATTCTTTCTAGATCAGGCCTTCCAGTTGCCGAGTATTAAGGAAATGGAAAAGGACAATAATGCTTGGGACAAGTACATGAAGAAATACGCGGGGAATGGTAAGTTCAGAAGGTCTTGTATTGGTGGTGCTCACGTATGGTACAATGATCAGTTGTGCAAAGACATTGGAATCAATCCGAGAAGAAAGAAGGGGTTTCTGTCGGAGCTTTTTGAACCTTATGGTTCGGGAGACTACCAAGGGTGTTAAGGTCCTTGAGAGTCCAACTATATTAAAGAAATAATGAAAATGTCAAAATGATATAAAAGTTTAAATTTGTAAATTATTTTGATTTTATTTGCTATGTTAAAATTTGAATTTGTATTAAATTATTTATAAATTGTTTTAATCAAATTATTGCATTAATATACATAAAATTTTTTTTTTTTAAAATATAAAATTGATTAACTATGTATTAAAATGTAAAATCACTATGCTTTTTAAATCATTTATTTTTACTACAGTATTTTTTTAAAGTTAATAAGTTAACTTTTGGAAACCAAACTCACTCCAAATTAAAATAAAAAAACGAGTACAGATATGTTTGCCAAAGAAAAAAAAAACTCCACTACCTGAAAACTCAAAATTGAAAAAGAAATCAGCCTGCGTATTTTTTCTTTGCATTATAAATAGAAGATGAACTAAAGAATGATGCGATTTCGGAGCAAATACATCATCTGATGATTAGGTAAAATTTCTCCTCTGTTTTTCTTTTTCGATAAATAAATATGCGATAAAAGTAGGGTTTAATTTCTCTTTAAAATTTTCGGAAGGAATTTTGGAACAGAAATTACTCTAGATCCTTAAAGATAGATCTCTTTAATTCCGTTGCAGTAGTTGTTGATTCTGAATATATCCGCATGGACAACACAGTCGATTCCCTGAATAGCGCTTATCAGGAGTTCATTTCCGCAGCAGCTATCGCTCTAGAGGCAAAAGAAACTTGTGGTGGGCAACATACTCCAGCCCTCGAAAACTTCAAGCAACGGTGGGAACTCTTCAGAGTTGCTTGTGATCAAGCCGAGGAATTTGTTGAGTCCGTGAAGCAAAGAATAGGGTCCGAGTGCCTTGTCGATGAGGCCACGGGCTCTGTTGCTAGTAAACCGGGACAGCCCGGGCCCAGCGGGCTTCCACCTATCAGTGCTGTCCGCTTGGAGCAAATGAGTAAAGCCGTTAGAAGTCTAGTCATTGAGTTGCAGCAGGGATCGGGTGCTCAGCCTAACTCAATTAACGTCCCTTTTGATGCTAGATTTTCTGAAGACACGGCTCAATAGGTATTTTATTATGCTCTTTTGTACTACTATTTTCAGTTCACTTACCATCTTTGATTTCACATTCATCATTCTTTTATTATGATAAGTTTATAACCCAATTTAAAATGCATGTTGTAACTAGCACCCTTTGCTAAATAAGGGCAGATCAATTATAAAACTGCATATTTGTAATTTCCAATCTGTGTGAAATGTCGAATTGGGCTATTTAGATGGGGGAGTAGAATTCCTTTGGTGATAAAATTTCGAGCTAGAGCCTTTGAGGTGCATACATTTGTCATGATTAGAGCGTTTGATTTGGTAGATAACTTTTTGGTGCGAGGTTTTTGATTGTGTGCTACAGGGTCACATTCTTGGTACCGTGTTGGTACTGATTAAACGACTAATGATGGTTGGCCTATAAATCAAAATCATGTGTTGTAATGTAGGCTGAGCCTCGGTGGAACAATAACTGGATTTAATTTATTTTTACAATTATATGAGAACACTTGTAAGTGATATGGACGCGTCTGATTATTATGTATCATTGTCATTTGATTTTAGAAATATGAACTCTTGCGTATGTGTTGGAACAAAATTCCGAATCAAGATTTCTATTTTTTATTCTTTAGTTCTGTTTTTTAAGTAATTTACGCCTTTGTTGTGTTTTTTTTTTTTTTGTTTTGATTTTTTTTTTTGCAGGGAAGAAGGCAGTTGTGATCTTGGTATGGCACGGCACGACACTACTGTTATGTGTTTTATTCATGTAGGCTATGTTTGGCGTATACAGTGGTTTGACGCACAGCATGATGCAATGAGCATGTAGTATGTTTAAGCTTAGATATCCAGTCATCATTACTGAGCCTTTGTTTTATAGTTATTGGAGACCAGAAATAACTCAAAATTTATATGGATTAGTCATTAGTCGATTTTAATTCAATACTTATGATTTGTCGGTTGATATTTGGAATGTCGATAATTAGTTGAATACCTATCAGTCCTCGGTGGAACAAATTTTTATTGGAATATTATGGAGTTTGTCTTGTATGAGACACATTGGCTTTTTTTTTTACATGTATCTGCCACTCGAACACGTCACATGTGTTTTGTTACTTATCCACAGGTGTTTGTTACTTATCCATCATAGGTGGAGTTTCTAGTCTCTTCACTTCATAAAAAAATGAATGTTACTACTTACTACTAACATTTCAATTATTGGACATTTCAATGATATACACTTTGTTTAATGTTTGTTAATATTTTTTAAAGGTCAATGTATAACTAGTTGTCTCCGGAATGCTCGAATATACCACGATGACTGTACAAATCTTTCAGCCATTTAGTCCTGAATTCATGAAATGTTTTAGATCACATCCTTTAAATAAAAAAGATATAGAAACAAGGCAGATAGAAAACACAAATTATATTACTCAATCAAATGGAAATAATAAAATATTGACCAGCTTAAATCTGACTTTATCTACGTAGCCGGAACTCGAGTAGCCTTAGTCGGACATTCAAATTAGAGGAAAAACATGATGAATCGAACCGAATAAATGGTGTTATAATAAATTTTGAGAGTGAGATCAATATACAATCAATATTAATGAAATAATAAAAATAAATGGTGTTATAATAAATTTTGAGAGTGAGATCAATATACAATCAATATTAATGAAATAATAAAAATGATGTAAAATTTTAAATTTGCAAATTAATTTGATTTTAGTTGCTATGCTAAGACTTAAATTAATATTATATTTAAATTATTTATGATTTGTTTTAATAAAACTATTGCATTAATATACATACAAAATATTTTTAAAATATAAAATTAATCAATTATGTGTTAAAATGTAAAATCACTAATCTACACACATTATTCTCTATGCTTATTAAATCATTTATTTTTCCTATTTTTGTAAAGTTAATGTTAACTTCTGGAAACCAAATCACTCGAATTCCAAAGAAAAAAAAATCGAGTCTTCAGATCTGTTGGCCAAAAAAAAAAACACTCCACTAGCTCAAAACTCAAAATTGAAAAGAAATTGGCTGCGTATTTATTTCTTTGCATTATATTTAGAAGATGAACTCAAGAATGATGCGATTACGGAGCAAATACATTATCTGATGATAAGGTAAAAATCCATTTTTATTTTTATTTTTACTAATTTCTCCTCTGTGTGATAGAAGTAGGGTTGAATTTCTCTTTTATTTTTTCCTGGTGCGTCCTTAATTTTAATAAGAATTGAGAAAGGAAATTCGGAACAGAAATTACTCTACATCCTAAACCTAATTTCTTTTATTTAGGTATTATTGAGCTTAATGGAGTGTAATGATGTGCTCGATTTGGATAGAAACAAAGGCAAAGAAATGGCAACTTCCGATGAATGTGAAATCCCAGACATTGTTGAGGTAAGAGATGAAAAATCGATTATCGATGAGTTGGAAGGAAAATTAAATGTTGGCTGTGTTATGAGCAGTGTTGAAAATGCATATTTGCTTTATTGTCAATATGCCCGTGCTAAAGGGTTTAGCGTTAAGAAGGGCGACCAACGATATTTTCCTCGTTCAAGTGAACTTCAAGCAAAACAATTTGAATGTTCATGTGAGGGTGTTAAAGACGAAAAAAGGTCTAGCAATAGAATTCCAGACTATCAAAAGTCGATGACTAGGACCAATTGTAAAGCTAGACTTAAGATAACTCGAGAAAAGGAAGCAGATTGGAAAGTAAGCAGATTCGTTATCGAACATAACCATGAAATGGTTGCACCTGATCAAGCTTATTTGTTACGGTCGTCACGTAATATTTCACATGCACAAAAAAATGTTTTAGAAGCTATGGTTAGTGCCGGAATACCCGTAGATCGTGTTGTCGCTTTTATGCAAAGTGAAGCAAATGGTCTAGAAAATGTTGGGTTCATTCCGAAGGATGCTTGTGATCCCATGAATAGTCTGAAGAAACACACCAAATTTGAAAATGGAGATGCTTCTGCTGTGCTTAAAGAATCTTTTATGCAAAGTGAAGCAAATGGTCTAGAAAATTCCGGGTTCATTCCGAAGAATGCTTATGATCCCATGAATAGTCTGAAGAAACACACCAAAGTAGAAAATGGAGATGCTTCTGCTGTGCTTCAATTCCTTATAAATAAGTCTAATAAAGATAATTTCTTTTATTGGAATGTTCAGTTGGATGACGAGGGCAGGATCCTAAACTTCTTTTTTAGGGACTATTCATGTGCACTTGATTATGAAAATTTTGGTGATGTTTTGTCATTTGATACAACTTATCGGACAAACAAATGTGACTTGATATGTGCTCCGTTTGTTGGGATCAATCACCATATGAAGAATGTTATGTTTGGTTTAGCGTTTTTGGCTGATGAAACTCAAAGTACATTTGAATGGTTGTTTACCACATTTCTTGATTCCATGAAGGGTAAACAGCCTCAAATTATTTTTACAGACCAATGCCAATCCATGATGAATGCCATAGAAATAATTTTTCCAGATGCACATCATCGATTATGCCAAAGGCACCTAAATCAGAATGCTCCTTCACATTTTGGTAACTTGAATGGCAATTCATCATTTATAAAGTTATGGCATAAGTGCATGAATAATTGTGAATCTGAGGAAGAGTTTGAGGCTACATGGAAATTTATGATCGAAGAGTATCATCTCAGTGAACATAGGTGGCTAAATGAGATGTATAAGTTGAGACAAAAATGGGCGTCGGTTTTCAGTAACAAGAAATTTAGTGCTGGGCTTTCGGAGATATTGAGAATTGAAGGTACAAACAAGGTCCTGAAAATGGTGGGCGATAAGAAAATTTCACTTTATGAGTTTGTTTTGAATTATGAGAAAATTCAAAGTAATTTGCGTGCAAATGAAAGGAACGATGATACTAAGTGTCGTCATTCGAAGCCATCACCATGTGTGAAAGGAAATCCAACATTGAACCAAGTTGCTGATGTATATACTTATAAGGTGTTCAAATTGTTTGAATATGAATTCGTAAATTCACTGAATACTTTCTTAGTTGATCAACCGAGAAGTGTTAATGGGGATCAACTCGAGTTCAAGGTTAAGTCTCATGATGAAGGAGCAAGAGTTCGACAAGTTATGTTTCATAAATACAATTATGAGGTTAGTTGTTCTTGTCATTTGTTTGAGACATTGGGGGTACTGTGCAAGCACATTTTGAAAGTCTACGCTGTGATGAACGTGACTATTTTGCCCCGAATATATATTTTAAGGAGGTGGTCGAAAAATGCCAAAAATAGAGATCACAAAAACAATGGTGATGGAAATGAGAATGTATCCGAAATGGTGTTTGTCAACCACATAATGAGATCAACATATGACATTGCTCAATTAAGCAGACCACATGCGCAAGCAAGAAGGTTGTTGGTTGAATTACTTGATAATGCAAGTAAAGAAATCTCCACTCTTCTTCAAAACATCAGTGTGCACGATTCATGCGAAAATTTGGTTGGGGAAAATCATGATCAGAATAAAGAAGTGCTAATTCGTGATCCATTGAGTGGTCACATAACACGCCATTGGGATGATAAAAGCAAACACGGGAAAGAGAAAGGAAAAGATGGAAGCTCAAGTAAGTTGATTATTTTGTTAATTCATATGCTGAAAATGTCTTATTTTTTATTGTTTTTTTAAAATAATTTTACAGATGCTAAAAGACAGAAAAAGAAGGCTCAAATCTCGCAAGAGACGGTAAATCTTCAAGGGTCAGACATTATGCCGCCAACTCAAAATTATGTTTTCGTACCACCTTTGTGCCCTGTTTCATCACAACAATATCAATCTCAGCCCTCTCAATATTCATCTCATTTGGGTGACAATCGGCAACACTCACATTCTCAAAATTTAGAGGTACAGTAAATATATTTATGTAATTTTAAAATGCAAGTTTTAATGTTTATATTTTTATTTTGCATGTGTCATATAGGGAGGGAGAGGAGGTACTGTAAATTTAAATATGGGAGGGTCAAAGGAATTTATTTGATTATCCATTTGAAAGCACTAATTCATCAAATGTATTATGGAGTATATTTTTAAAATTATTAAAAGCAGCATGATTTATTTGAATGTACTTTACTATTTTCTTAACAATTTTGTATATTTTGTAGGGGTGTTTTGATAATAATTGAATATTACTTGACAACGATCTTGGAAGTATGATTTGTTTTGACTAATCGTTGACTCATCGTTGAACACTTTGTTTTGTTCTGAATCACACACTCAAGTTTACATGCATGTGGCTTGTTCGTGATAACATTCATCTTTTGTGATTGCAGTGGAATGTTTTTGTTGCAAATGACTTTAGTTTGATGACTTTTGTAGCAAATGATTTTAGTTAGATGACTTTTGTAATATTTACTTCTGATCAATGTAATTATCAAGATGGGGTATTTTATTATCATTTTAGATTAAATATTATTAATGAAATAATTATTTAAATATTAAAACTTTTTGTAATTACGAAAATGCTCAGTTCGTTGAACTCGTTAGTTTTTTTTTTATCAAGTTTGCTCTATAAGCTTAACGTTCGACTCTTAACTCTTTTAAGAATCATCCCTAATTATGACTGATGATGGACTCTTTTGTCCTTGATGCAAGCTTTGTTATTTATGATAAAAAGAACGCTCGCTCAAATTTCCTTCTCCCAAGTCTCAACACAATTTTCACATCCAACTCTTTACATGATAACTTCATCAAATCAATAAAATAAAACATAATAAACTCCCACAAATCACAATTCAGAAAGATAAATCTGATTAAATGAAATCTACAAAGAAGCACATCAAATATAACAAATCATAAAACCTTGAATATATTACCAAAAATAAATAAATGATCATAATAGTTCTTCCATGGACGACTCGGGCCTAAAAATACAACATTTGCTTCAGTTAAGATATTGAGATGCATGTGTAAAACCCCACAGCTGCAAAAGACACAAGAACAAGAACAAAGGTGAATAGAAAGTCGAAATGAGACACATTTATCAGTTATCTTCTTCAATCATTACCAACACAAGTGATGAGCAAAAAACAAATAGTACTAAGTAGTTTTTTTTTTTTCATAATAAAACCCCTCTTTATGTAATTCAAAGAAAAGACAGTATCTATGGAAATTAGTAATTATGAAATAGACCTGTTTCTGATATGATGCAAGTTAATTAGTATTTTTAATTATTATTATTATTATTATTATTATTATTATTATTATTATTATTATTATTATTATTATTATTATTATTATTATTATTATTATTATTATTAGGAGTCTTATTAGCGGCAGTAGTATAGGATATTAGGGTTTTGTGGACTTTAATTCCTATAAGTATGTCTTTGATTATTAGGTTAGAATCATCTTTGGAGATCATTAGAATTGGAGTCTTTAGACTTTGGACGGAAGAGTGCTTCCGTTGGCTACTTATTTCTTCTTAATTCTTCTTTTAATAAATATATATTTTATTTCTTTGTTCATCCCTTTTGAACTCTAACAGTTTCGTTATTCCTTTTCCTTCCTAATTAAGCTAATTAAAATCTCAAAGTAGTTGTTAACCCAAAACACAAAAAATACCTCTACATTCTTCAATTCAAACTCTTGATCATGAGCTAAACATGAGTTGCCAAATGTTTCACAAGGTCCACTTGTTCCACATAATCTACAGCGATGAATTAAGTAAGACCACAATACATATATGTAATGTATAACATTAAGAATTATACGAACTATTTAGTTTTGCAATGGGGAGAAAAAAAAACTTACAAATCTTCATTCAAGGATAAAGCAAAGTTTGCACCTCCTCCAAGGGCAAGCAAGTCTTTCACACACAAATAAAAGTATCGGTTGGAACCTATTCAAATAATAAATAACATTAAAGGAAGGTCATAATATCAGTTCCGAATATCCAATTCTTATTAACTCAAGTATAATCCCAACAAACTCAAGTCGAACCCGAATTTGATGTTAAAGCTTATTCTATAAATTACCAACATCCTCAACACAACGTCAACCATGAAGATTTTTCATATCTATTCATACATCATAAGCACAAGTAATATATAGTTTTGAATATATATATATATATATATATATATATATATATATATATATATATATATATATATATATATATATATTTTAAAAAAACGCAACAATCTTCCAAAATTACAAATAGCCTCCTCCCATTTATTTCTCAATTACGAACGACCACCTCAAATTCAACAGGGAGTATATGTTGGGTAACTACAAATACCACGAGAAGGTGGTTCATAATATTTTGAGGTTGTATTCATAATTTTGGAAGATAACTCGAGTTTCTTTTAATTTACCCCATGGTGATATATATGAAAATAATATTGTAGTATAGTCGTGCTTACCGGTCGGTCTAAATAGCCTCGGCTCACCATACAATGTTGTGAAGACGAAACTTTGAGGTGTTCCCTGTCAGATATTTGGTCAAAACAATTTTTTGTCAAACAAACTACACTCAAGTTCAAAAGTAAACCCACAAAACGTGCCATGTGGTTAACTACACTATTAAGATCTTACTACAGCTTGATCTTTAAAACCAATGTTATATCATGGTCAATGGTCCACATCACAAAATGGACCTCACCCAATTAGTGCATTAATTAAAACTTTGAGGCACATCACATAAAAAATGTGTCCACATTGCAAGGTCGGCCCTGATGCATAGTATACATTACCCTATAAAACAAGATAACCATTTTACAGTAGCATAAAACATACTTGATATTTCCTTTTGGCAGTAGGCTTCAAGGGGCAATCAAGTAATCCACCAAATACAGCACCTTGCTTATCGCCAGTAATCTACAAGCAAAAAAGTGGGTTTGTTTCTCGAAGAAAAAAGGTTAAAACATGCCATTATGTACAGTACATACCAATAGACAAGGACCATTTTGACATGCACTCTTCCGGATAAGCGTGTGTAGTGATATGCCATGTCTCGCCGTACTGCCCTTCATTCATTCAGTAAACTATAAGACATACATCAAAAAAATACTAGTGCAATTACAAGATCAAACACATTATCAAAATTACAAAATAACTCCTTGTTATTTGTTTGTATCTTCACAGTTTATGTATATTTCAACCTTTAAAATTTTGCAATTAAATAATACATACTCAACTTCCAATTTAACTACAAAAAAAAAAGTGTCTGTCAATTTTATACTCAACTTTCAAAATAGCAAAATCTGACATCCTATAAGTTCTTGGCAATTATTTTTCTCAATCAAAGCTATTTCTATAAGAATGAAAAACACCTCAAGACAAAAGTATTTCATTGCCAATATCCGAAGGTTGGAAAAATGTAATTATGGAAATTTATTCTTTTGTTATTTACTCAATATCCCCGTTCAAAATTACCTGTATAACATAACCCATTCACAACCCTTCACTATGTTAGGAAGGGATGCCTCAAAGAAGTGATACAAATCTCGAGAAATAAAAAGAGACTCGTCCAAAATCCTTGGAACGGGTTTCTCAAAAGCGTGCGGTGTTGCAGCATCTTCAAAGACATCCGGGCTGCTCCCACTGCTTGCCCCAGAGCCAGGTTCTACAGTTTCTAAATGCCTATACTCGTTGTTGAATTCATTGTTCGACTCGGTAAATCCAACCTCGTTACTGCGTGCATTTGACTTGAACAAATCAAGACTAATGAAGGACATAATTGAAGTCGGTGATTTCTCGTCTTTAGCATATTGCCTGACCTACACATATAAAACCATGATGTCACAACATACTAGTACATGGAAAAATAAGTAACAGGGATACATTGTTATGTATATTAACTTTCGTAACTTTTTCGGTCTCAAATGTGTTTGATAATGTAAATAACGCTAAAAAACTAACGGACAATTTCATAAACAAATGCTGATTTTCATACTCCCTCCATCCCCTCCAAATGTTTCATTTCATTCGGATTAAATTTTACGTGTAAAGTGAATTTGTGCACATGTTTTCTTATATAATTATTCAAACAAGGGAAAGTAAGAAAGCGAAAAATTTTCAGAGATGAATTAATTCACAATTACTCAAAATTCACAATTTATTTCATATAAATCCAGAATTAGGAAAATTGAAAAAACAAAGCCAGAATCACAATTTCATTCAAAACCCAGAGGACGAGTTAATGAAATTGTACTGATGATTATCCATTGTATAAAACATGAATTTAGCAGAATCCCCAATTCATCAAAATTCAAAAAGCCCTAAAAAATTGCATAAATTCAAATAATTAAAATTTAAAAAAAATTGGGCACAAAGGGGCACCTGAGAATCTTGATCTATCGTCTGTGAATCGGAAAACAATTTCGATACCTTCTCGTACACGCTGTTTCTAATGGCGTGCATGCCTTTTTATTTTTATTTATATTATTTATATTATTTATTTATTCATTCATTCCTCTTCCGCTTATGAATTGAGAGAGGCGGTGTTTCTTCGCAAATCGCAGATTTAGAATTGGACGAGTTAATATACGAGTAGTGTCGTAACAAGCTATTCACATGTCGTGTCGGTCAAAGCGGAAATTGCGGAAAAAGGCATACGTAATAAATAAATCACTTACGTTTGTATTATTTTTTATTAATAAAAAAATAAATATATATTTTTAAATTAAAAATTAAAAAATATATACAGTAAATGAAATAAATATAATAATTTTAAAGTAAAAAAATTAAATTAATTTTTATTTTCAAGAAAGTAAATTTGATTTTAATACTTATAATAAAATACTAGTAATTATTTTTGAGTTCTTTTGTATTTTGTAAAAAAAATATTATTCTCTTTTTTTCATAAAATTTGAAATACTTTCTTTTTCTGTCTCATAAGTCATAATAGTTGATACACCTCAAATTACAAGTATTTTACTTTTTAATTTAAAAATACATTAATCTTTTTAGTTTTTGATCAAAAAATTAAAAAAATAATATTTGTCTTAATCTCCGTGAAAAAAAAGAGAGTATTTATTTGGAAATTGTGGACGAAAGTAGTAATATACTCATTTTGTATATTAAATATAAGATCACTTTTTGGACAGATATATTAAAAAAATATGACTACTTTTTAACCAAAAATTTGAAAGTATAAATATTTTTTTTTAATTTAAAAATAAAATAATTTTGAGCGTAAAGTTAAAAAATAGTTAGATAAAATAAGGATAAAATTTTATTTTAAAATGAAAAAAAATCTTTTTTTAAAGAGTTTTATTATTGTGGGATGTCCATTTAAAAAGAACCGATTCTTTCTGAAATTATGTGTTTAGTTTGTTTGAAGTTGTTTGAGTTTGGTACGAGAACATTATGATTTATGAAACCGTAGAATATTATTGTTTTGATTTGTTAGATGTAATTACACCTTTGAATCATCCAAACATAATACAACACACACATACATTTAATTTCGAGCACAAGTGAAAAGACCTATTTACCATGATCACTTATCTTTTCATCCAACGCTCTGGTAGTCGATCTCCACTTGAAAAACGTCCCGAACAAGGACTCCATCTCCTCGAGCGTCCTCCCATGCGTCTCCGGATACAAGGTGTAAAAAAACACCCACGCCACCCCCGTGATCCCCGCGAAAAGGAAAAACGCCCCTCCAATACTTATCGCCTTGTACAAAGATATAAACGTCATCGAAAACAGCGCGCTCGTCACCCGATTCATCGCGATCGCCAAACTACACCCCTGCGCCCTCAGCCTCAGCGGAAATATCTCCGAACTATACACCCACGTGATCGGCCCGAACCCTATCGAGAACATCGCCACGTAGGACAAAATCGAGACCACGCACAACGACACCGCCCACACAAGCCTCTCATCCGAGTTCCCGATAAACGTAAGCCCCGTCGCCAACCCGATTAAGCTCACGCAACAACCCCCCACGCTCGTCAATAGCAACGGCCTCCTCCCGACTTTGTCGAGCTGGAAAGTCGCGACGAAAACGAAGAGCGTTTTCACGACCCCGACTCCCATCGTGGCGAGGAGCTTGTGCGTGTCGTCGCGAACTCCGGCCTTCTCGAAGATGGTGGGGCTGTAGAGGACGACGGACTCGATCCCCGTGGCCATCTCGAAGAAGTGGATGCCGAGTGCGCACAGGAGGATGTGGCGGACGGCGGGGGTCGGCCGGAGGAGGAGCTCCCGCCACACGCCGGAGCCGGTGTTGTTGTGCGGGGCGGGGACCACGTCGGCGGTGGAGTGCTCCGGGATGCCGGCGGCGGACTTGATCTCGGCGAGGCGGAGGGAGGCCTCGGAGGGGGAGTCGGAGGTGCGGTCGAGGACGCGCTTGGCCTCGCCCAGGCGGCCCTGCATCACCAGCCACCGGGGGGACTCCGGCATCACCAGGATCGTGGCGGAGATGAGGGCGGAAGGGACGACTCCGATGCCGAGCATCACGCGCCAACCCAGGTGGGTCGGGAGGCCGGAGAAGGCTAAGTTGGAAGCGTAGCCGAGAAGCAACCCTATTAATTAATTAATTAATTACGGTAATGATTAGTAATTAATTATGTATATTCGATTTGTACTACATAAAATAAGGTACAAGTACCAGTAGTATTTTAATAAAAGTGGTTGCTACGTGTTTTGATAGTGAAATGCAAGAAAATAGTGTCACATAATTAATAAATCAATTGGACCCCACGACACCACTATTCCAACTAACATTGATAATTATGTACTCTGACTAGGACAAACTGAAAATGTTATTTATTTTGTGCTATAAATATTTAAATTCATAATTCGACTGGACTCGAATATGATAATATAACGAAATCGAAGCTCATAAATGTAAGGAAATTATTCCAAATCAGTAATTCAAACATAAAATCTCGATCAATATCCGTATCTTATATGTAATGAATAACTCTTCTCAATTTTGACCAAAAGTCAATGCTTTTTAGTGGAGCTTATGGAGGTTCCTTTCCGTTTGGACGACCAATCCGATTAATTTGTCCATTGTAATTTTAGCTTAGAGTGCGTACGTGGATGTTTTTATATTAATTGATAATAAATATATAGTTCTTATATCATATTCACATGCTCCTATTGATACGGATCTACTTGACCAAAACAAGTTGACTCGCATGAAAAAGAACAAGGAAAAAGAAAAACATAAGATTAATAATAATGCACACCACAAGAAGACAAAAATTAACATGGGCTATTATTATACACGTACATACCGATGTTGATGAAGGCCTCCGGAAAGGATAGGAGGAATCCGCGAGACGAGGCGGGGGCCACCTCGGCGGTGTAGACGGGGGCGATCATAAGCGCGTATCCGACGCCTATTCCGGCCACCAAGCGGCCGACCATGAGAAAAGCGTAGTTGGTGGCCAATCCCATGAGAAGGGCTCCGACGAAGAATATGGCCCCCGCAAAAACTATGGTGAGGCGCCGCCCCACCCTATCCGAAGTGCGGCCCGCCACCGCCGACCCGATCAGCGAGTACAGGCTGAACACTCCCATGATCACCTCCTTTTGGACGTCCGTTATCTTCAGGTCCTTTTGGATGTAGATGATTGCTCCACTCATCACTCCAATATCTGCATATATATATATTCATACACTACATATTGATTTTGATTTTGGAATATAATTATATATGAAATAAAATTAAAGAAAACGAGATAGATCAATACCGTATCCGAGTAATATTGAAGTCATGGAAGCTAGGAAAGAGCAAGCGAACGCAAACTTGTTTCTTTTCGGGGGTTTCGACGGGGGGAAGAAATCCGGTACGGGTTTTCCATCGGGCATGGTGGTGAAACTATATGATCTTATTGATTGATGAGTAGAGTTTGTTACACAAGAGAAGAGGGTTGATGTATACATCTATATATAGTATAGGCCCATGAAATGGAAGTACGTATACAAGTGGGGACTGCAGTTACGAGAGTTCTATTGAGTGTTTGCTTCTCATTATTCACTTTTATTTTTTGATTTGCATTTGTTATTTGTTACTGTATGATGAATGATTTTGAGTCAAATATTAGTTGGATAACTTTAATATTTTAAAAGATATATTTTTTAAGAGTCAAATATAAGTTAGATAATTTTAATAAAATATTTTAAAATGTTAGGACATATGTTATATTTTAAACTTAATTTCGGTTTATTTTCGATGTTTCGATTATTTCAGTTCAATTAAAATTCATTCGGTTCAGCTCATTTGATTATGTTTATTTAAAAATAAATAATAAATAATTATTATCAATAATTTTAGGTATAGAATATAGTTAATGTATGCTAAAATATTAGTATTTTAATATAAAATTATAGTTAATGTATGCTAAGAAAATTATAGTTAATGTATAATTATAGTTAATGTATGCTAAAAAAATTACAATTTATACAATTAAAATTATAGTTAATGTATAATTATAGTTAATGTATGCTAAAAAAAATTTAATTTAGTATAAAATTATAGTTAATGTATGCTAAAAAAATTACAATTTATACATATAATTATTATTTTAATATAAAAAATAATATTAAAATAATAATATTAATTGAAATTAATTCAATTTAGCTCAAATTCATTCAAGTGGTCCAAAAGTGGTCCATCTTGAGATCTATTTCTTTCTTTTATTTTTAGAAAATTTTAGTTTTTGTCACATATGGGTTGATTAAAAATTAATTTTATTCGTCTTTGACGAGAGTATTTAAATGTAATATAAATATAAATGTGGCATATAAAATATGTGTATGGAGATCAATAATATTACATTACATTTAAGGTCACTTAAATGTTATGAGATCAACAAGACATCACATTTTACGCCCACTTATATAATTTTATTTATAAGGAATTTGTAGGTACACCACCATCCACCTTGCTATAAAAATCATTTGTAATTAACAATACTATAATTCAAATTAAACAAATACTTCATTCTCTTTTTTATATAAGACGTTTTAGCCTTTTACACACAGATTAAGAAAACAAAATTATACATTATTTATCCAAATTTATACTTCACTCAAAGCTGTAAATTAATATTAAATAAATTTTTGAAGACATTTTGTATATAAAACTCCTAAACTTCTCTATTTTCTATTTTTTCGTTAAAATTATTATTATAATAATAAAATTGATTGTTTATAAGATAATTAATAATAGCGTTTAGAGTTAATATACATATCAAAACGTCAAATATAAAACAAATAAAAAAAAAGTAAAACGTCCTATATGAAAAAGAGGAAGAAGTATTTCTTTAGAAAAATGAGTAATTCATCATAATATATTTTTGCATTAATCAATAAAAATGAAAATAAGAAGACAATTTCATCAAAAAAAAAAAATTGCTCTCGGTCAAAGAAATTGTACTAACATTGAAATATGCTAAATCATGAAAATTCACCCCTAAGCAAAAATTGAATTAAATTCAAAAATCTATAACCTTTTTTATTTTCATATAATTAACAACCAAGCCCCCTTGCATTGTACTTTGAATTTCATATTAACAACTAACCAAGTACTTTGAATTTAATTTCCTTGCATCGTACGCGACATTTTTGGCGTAAATTGATGATCTCAAATATTTTATACTTCAATATCCTTCAAAACAATGCACACTTCTTTGTAATTTTAGAAAAAAATGAGTATTGTATTGAAGGATATATAATACCATATTTTGATTTTGAATAGCTTGTTATAAGGTTTATAAATTATAACCAGCCAAACACCTACAAAATTAGACTTTGTTTAGAAGTCAAGAATATTCTTATGAAACAAACGAACAGAAGTCAACATGTTATGATAACACAAATTGAAATTAATTTTGTTTTTAACACGACCTTAAATTAATAGACATATGCATGTTGTTGTATCTTAGCCATCGGCATAATATACACAGTGACATCACTGACATGCGATGGCAATTTGGACTTTAGCACTCCAAATAATTACATTACATTGTGTTATCATAGCCATCGCAATATATATAATACCATTAGACTATTGGTAGTAGGAAACATGTCATTAAAATAGTAATTTGTCGACCACTTTGTGTAAATAAAACAATAAAAAAATTATTTTAATTTCTAATTTCCACCCAAATATAGATGGCGACAATATTAGATCAAGTTGCCAATACTATATAATACTCTATTATTTTAAGAAAAATAATACGGAGTTGTATATTACAACTTAAGGTTTGAAACATAGATCATTTTACAACTTCCATAATTCTTAAGATATCTCTCTGAATTCGACGAAAATAAAAGTTTTTCTTGTAGTCACATTTCACTAGTATTTTGAATTTGTAATTTTTACTTACAGTGTACTTGAAATCAAGTCGATTTTCAAATATTATATTTGATTGAGTTGATTAATTAAGGATCTTTTCTTTTGAATTGAAATTTATGAACTAAATTTAATTGAATGAATATCATAAATTGAACTGAATTTAGAGATACTGTATTTGAAATGAATTAAATTAATTTTTTGAGAAAAATAATAATATTTCTTTTAAATTAATTTTTTTTAAATATTAATAATATTCTAATATTTTCTGCATTACTCATTTTTTCCCATAATATAGTCATTACTTTTTTTTCTAAGGTGTCTTATAATAGTTGATACACAATGTTAAAGATAGAAAGTCAACTGTCTATTAGCAGTAGAATTATAGCTGTGTGAATATTTGATTTATTCCTTTTCTTATTTTGTTTCTTGTCTTTGATTATATATATGTATGTAATGTTGTTTAGAGAAATACACAGAATATAATCTTCTCTCAATATTAACATGGTATCAGAGCCGTCTCATGCTCCTGAGCCCTAGACAATTAGGGTTTCGTCAGATCCACGACAGCGTTCGCTCCGCTCCGTTGATCATTGCAATTTGCTCCGATCTGCTCATTCTGCAATCCGATCTGCTCATCCGCTGCAATCCGATCTGCTCATCCGCTCTGCTCATACGTTGCAATCCGATTTGATCATCCGCTACAATCCGCTGCAATCTCTCTGTACCTTTCTCTCTTATTTTTTTTTAATTGAGACAAACACAGGTGCTCCCACTCAATCTCAACCATTCTCCACTCATCCATTGAAAATTCCTGTTAATCTCTCCAGTTCTAACTGGGAACAATGGTCCACATTTGTGGAGACTGGGTTAGACTCCCTTCGAAAAGGAAAATATTTGAAAGAAGAATCACAAACTTCAGAGGACTGGAAAGCTGAGGATAGCTCTATTCGCATGATTCTATGGAATGCGATGGAACCGGATATTCTATCCACTGTACACACGTTCAAGACCACTAAGAAATTGTGGGACCACCTTCAATCCACATATTCTAAAAAAACTAGCATGGCACACCCATACGCAATTTCTCAGGCACATGCAAGGTGTGAACAAGGTGATGCAACTTTGACGGAGTACTTCACCAAATTTAAGAAATTATCCGATGAAATGAGTGATTTGTTTCCCTCTGGTGCGGATTCAACCACAGTATGGGAGCAGCTAAATACACTCACATTTATTGGAGATATGTCATCTAGATACTCTTCGGCACGTCCAATCCTTCTTGGTCAGAAAACGATACCGTCCTTGTCTGCTACCTATCATCTTCTGCGGGAGATGTTTCCATCTGATGGGATTAGTTCATCTCCACTCATTGAAAGTTCAGCATTAGTGGCAAACTCTTACAAAAGTAAGAGCACAAATCAATCATTTGTGAAAGGAGGAAAAGGATCAGAACGTACTTCTGATTCTAGTAGCAATAAAAATGTGCAATGTCGCTATTGTAAGGAGTGGGGTCATATGAAGTGGGACTGCCCTAAGTGCCCGAAAGGTTCACCACAGCCTCCTCGTGCTCAGGTGGCCGCTGCCGATCAATCACCCAACGAACGCAACAATTCAGATGAAGTTGCTACACTTGTTAAACGTCTTGAGCAGTTGGGCTTCGCTCGTACCGAAATGATCTCTCAGCCACAGACTCCGAGGGCTACTGTAGCCCACCCAGGTATTACTTCCAATTGATTTATAACATCTAAATCATCATGGATTGTTGATTCAGGCGCTACTGACCACATGACTGGTAACAAATGTATACTGTCTGGACTTGTCCCTACCTCTCAACCACCTGTCCAAATAGCCAATGGCTCCACCTGTAATATAGAAGGAACTGGATCTGCCCAAATAACTCAAAACATACCTTTATCATCTGTTTTATATGTTCCTTCTTTTCCTGAAAATCTTATGTCTGTAAGCAAACTAACAGAACCGTTATATTGCTCGGTTACCTTCACCCCAACTAAATGCACCTTTTAGGAACTCGGGACGAACAAGTTGATTGTCACTGCATATAAGGACAAAGGTCTATATTGCATGGATAGCTCACCTCAACGAGTGGCATACTTGAGTAATAGTAGTGCTAAGGAAGTTCATT
Source organism: Euphrasia confusa (assembly GCA_954870475.1). Taxonomy (NCBI): domain Eukaryota; kingdom Viridiplantae; phylum Streptophyta; class Magnoliopsida; order Lamiales; family Orobanchaceae; genus Euphrasia; species Euphrasia confusa. Next base: position 46,140,906 of record OX940949.1, on the reverse strand, counting down.
CTCAGTTGGGGCATCCATCTGTCCAAGTGTTGAAGAAGATACGTCCTGAATTTCGGTCTATTTCAGAATTAGTTTGTGAGTCTTGTATCCAGGGAAAGCATGTTCGTGCTTCCCATCCACCTAGAGTCATTCGTCGGTCTACCGATATCTTTGATTTAGTACATTCTGATGTATGGGGTCCTTGTCCCGTTACATCTGTCTCAGATTTTCGTTATTTTGTTACTTTTGTGGATGATTTCTCCCGTGCAACTTGGCTTTTTCTTATTAAATCCAGACAAGAAATTTTTTCAAAATTTTCAGCCTTTTGTTCTTTTGTGAAAACTCAGTTCGACACTACTGTTAAAACTTTTCGTAGTGACAATGCCAAAGAATATTATTCAATTGATTTTGTGAAATATATGGCTGATAATGGTATTATCCATGAATCATCATGTGCATATACACCTCAACAAAATGGTGTGGCCGAAAGAAAGAATAGACACATACTTGAGGTGGCTCGTACTATGATGATCCATGGACATGTACCTCATCGTTTTTGGGCCGATGTTGTTCTAACTGCATGTTATCTGATAAATCGAATGCCCTCCTCTGTTCTTGATGGTGATGTACCTTATACTGTCTTGTTTCCATCTGCACCATTATTCCCTGTTTCACCTAAGATCTTTGGTTGCACCTGCTATGTATATGATAATCGGCCGGGTCGTACGAAACTTGATCCGAAGTCCCTTCTTTGTATTTTTTTAGGTTATTCTGGAACTCAAAAAGGTTATCGATGTTATAGCCCCACTATTAGAAGATATTTTGTTTCATCTGATGTTATCTTTTTTGAGTCTGTACCATTTTTCTTAAATTCTAAATCTAGTCCATCTTTTCCTTCTCATGATTCTCCACCTATTATGACTATTTTGAATTATCCCGAGGTTCACGTCGACTCATCTTCAATCCTCGAGAGTGGCATGCAACCAACACCTCATGCACCTTCTATTACTCAGGTATATACTCGAAGGGGTAAGCATCTCTCTGTTAATACTGACTCGGTCCAGATTATGCAGGACCATAATGCTTGTACATCTCCTAGTAAACTTGCCCTAACCACTGAACCTCCATCATCTCCTGTCGACCCACCTTGTACATCTCCAAGTGAACTTGCTCCAACTACTGAATCTCCATCATCTCCTGCCCAACCACCTGACCTTACCACACCTAGTCCACAACCTCATATTCCAATCCCACCACCTCAAATATCCGATATTGACCTTCCTATAGCCCTTCGTAAACATTCACGTAACTGTACCAAATATCCAATCGACCGCTTTTGTTCCTACGCAACTCTATCCACAGACCATTGTGCCTTTACTACCCGTCTTGACAGTTACTATGTTCCTAAGAATGTTTCAGAAGCTCTGAATAATCCAGGGTGGTTCAGTGCTATGAAGGAAGAAATGTCCGCTCTTTGGAAAAACGAAACATGGGATCTTAGTCCTCTTCCTCCTAACAAAAAGGCTGTCGGTTGCAAGTGGGTTTTCACAGTAAAAGTTCATCCGGATGGGACTCTACACCGACTCAAAGCTCGCTTGGTTGCTAAAGGGTACTCTCAGGCCCATGGCATTGATTATGATGAGACATTTTCTCCCGTTGCTAAGATGGCATCCGTTCGGATCTGTATGTCTCTAGCTGCTATTCGCCACTGGCCGTTACACCAATTAGATGTCAAGAATGCATTTCTCAATGGCATCCTTGAGGAGGAGGTTTACATGACTCAACCACCTCGATTTGTTGTTCAGGAGGAGGCTTCCAAAGTATGTCGTTTGCGAAAGTCTCTATACGGTCTTAAACAATCTCCCCGAGCTTGGTTTGGGCGTCTCTCCCAAGCACTTGGCCAGTTTGGCATGACCAGGAGTGTTAATGACCACTCGGTCTTTTACAGACACTTAAAAGAGAAGACCATCATTCTAGTTGCATATGTTGATGACCTGATTATCACCGGTGATGATATCGAGGGGATATCAGCATTAAAATTGTTTTTGAGCGAGCAATTTCAAATTACAGATCTTGGTAAACTCAAGTACTTTCTTGGTATTGAAGTATCACGGTCTCATGGAAAGATACTTATTTGTCAAAGAAAGTATGTTCTGGATATGCTTTCAGAATGCGGGTTACTTGGATGCAAACCGGTTGACTCGCCAATGGTCCCTGAGACCAAACTCATGCCTGATGATGGAGCACCCCTACATGATCCTGAAAAATATCGAAGATTAGTCGGGAAGCTAAATTATCTAACAGTTACTCGACCGAACATTGCTTATCCAGTTAGTGTAGTGAGCCAATTCATGTCAGCCCCGCACACTACACACTGGGATGCAGCCATTCGAATCCTTAGATACCTCAAGGGTTCTCCAGGTAAAGGACTCGTATATTCTGATCAAGGACATAGTCGGATCGCAGCATTCACTGACGCTGATTGGGCAGGTTGTCCTACTAGCCGAAGGTCCACTACTGGATATTGTGTCTTCTTTGAGGGTAACCTTATATCCTGGAAGAGTAAGAAACATACAGTTGTATCTCGATCAAGTGCAGAGTCAGAATACCGTGCAATGGCAAACACATCATGTGAGCTAGTTTGGACGAAACGTTTACTTAACGAACTAGGTGTCAGCCATGATTGTTTGATGAGGCTACATTGTGATAATCAGTCCTCCATGCATATTTTGTTTCTTGTCTTTGATTATATATATGTATGTAATGTTGTTTAGAGAAATACACAGAATATAATCTTCTCTCAATATTTACACAAAAAAAAAATATATATATATATTCTTACTTTTTCATTATAAAATACAATTTATTTATACTTTATCCATCTACTTTTTAAACTCTACTCACAACTACCTTACTTTCCAATTTAAATATATTAAACCCATTATTTTTTGTTAAAATAAGAAATATTTTTCTTAATTTTCGTCCCAAAAAAATATAGTATATTTATTGGGAAAAAGGGAGTATATACTTAAAATTATTAATTTAAATTATTTTTATTTATTTTATTTTATTTTGACTTGAATGAAGCGGTCTAAACTGAACTAAACAAAATTGAAATTGATTCAAATTAAATCTAAAAAAACAGATCTTAAATCAAAGCCTCACATCAGAGCTTCACCAATAAAAGTGGTGAGATTCGAAAACTTTGGTTGATGGTGGACAACTTGATTGATATTTTTAAAGTTATTTATTTAAATTTATGTATGAAAAAATACAATGTTTTAGTTGTAAAAAAAATTATTAAGTACTTATTAATTACTATGTTATATAACGTTGTTAAAAAAAATTATAAAAGTAAAATGTAATATTTAAAATTGAAATGTGATTGTATGATCAATTTCTTTTTTGGGAAAAATGGCAATAAGGCCAATTTTCAACATTTTTTCGGCAATAAGGCTTTCGAGAAATTACGCGTGTCAATTAGGCCGCCTAAATTGTGTAAAGACATCGTTACCCCTCCCTAAATTCCACGTCTCCCCATCGTGAAGCTCCTTTGACCAGAACCAATCCCCTCGTTCAATCAGAACCTTAAGCCAACTGATCGACGCCGTCGTCCCAATCCCAGCCCCAATCCCCTCTCCTCCTCCCCCGCGCCGTCGACGATGATTGTCGCGAGAGTCGGGATTCACTGAATTGCTTGTTCGCCGGAGGAAACGATGTCGTCAGAGGCATAATCCAATCGGAGGCGGCGAGAGTGTGTAGAGAAATCGGTCGCGGAAACAGCTCGTCGCCGGAATTCAAACGCCGCCTGATCGCCCACCTTCGCAGAGGCTTCGATGCGGGTGAGTTACTCAAATTTTAGAATCACGATTAAATCAATTTTAAATTCCTTATAATTAATTTTGAATTTCGGTCCCGATTCCGACGCCGATGTCCTCGACATCGACCTGCTGATGCTTCAGGGCCTTTTCGGACCTCCGCCGTGGAAGAAGACGATGACGAGAAGCAACCCCCTCCGGCCCGATCAGCCGCGAGCTCGCCGACGATTCTCTTCGGCGGCACGCCCCGCGGCGTCGAGACCGCGATGTGCTTGAACCCGCGGGCGAGGAAGCCGCCTCCGACTCCGCAAACACAGCGGCAACATCGATCAACCTTGCCGACGTCATCGAGATCGCGAAGGTCATCTCCAGCTTCAAGCCCGACTCCCCCGTACTCTCCGTCGACATCGACCTCTCCGACGAAAATGTTGAAGCGAGAGGTACGATCGCAATTTGGTGTAGAATGGGGTTCTCTTATCTACCTTCGATTTGAATTTGTCAGTGCTGCTTGTATGGAGGTTTGAGGATCGGCTTATACGAGCCTGTATGTGTTTTATTCTTCAATTTTAGTATATATTTTTTTGGGTTTTCTACTATGGTGCGTGACTGTTTTGTATACTTTTAAAGGTTAAGTCATTCTATGTGGGCAAATATCATGTTGGAGATGCACCATTATCAAAGAAAATACTTGCGGCACTGACAACAGGTGGGAGCATACTGCCTTTTTTACATTAAAATATTTGGGTATCAAATAATAATGGAATTAGAATCCATGATTTCATTTCTAGCTACTGTACTTGAATTTGATAATGAAATACTACAGAGGTTAATTTAGCTATGTTGATGATGTATGGTTGTCTTGTATTTGAGTATGATATCTTATGTATTAGAGGTTAATTTAGCTATGTTGATGATGTCTGGTTGTCTTGTATTTGGGTATGACATCTTATGTATTTGTGTCGGTTCACCCGAGTCGATTGGTATCCATGGGGCGAGGAGGCGTTACAGAAGCTCGGAAAAGAGATGTGCCCATCTTTCTGTGAAGTATATATATATATATTGTCTTTAATTTGTATGTAGATTGCGGATGTGTGGTCCTGTGGAGTGACTTTATATATATGTGATGTGTGGTCCCGAGCTTCTTCCCGAACGCATGTTGCCCGAGCTCGTGGGGATTTTCGGACCACGTACCATTTACAAGATTCATTTTTTTTTTAATTTTGGAATATTTATTTCATTTTCAGTATTTTTTTACGATGTTCAGTGTTTTTTATGACATTCAGTGTTTTTATAATATTCTGTGTATTTTTTTACGACGTTCAGTATTTTTTTACGATGTTCAGTGTTTTTTTATTACATTCAGTGTCTGACATTCGGTGTCTATTAATGGTATTCAGTGTCTAGGGTGGGTGGGTTGAGTAGAAAAAAAATATGGCATTGAGTGTCTTTTAATGGTATTCAGTGTCTGGGGTGACGTTCAGTGTCTTTTAATGGTATTCAGTGTCTGGAGGTGGGGTGGATTGAGTAGAAGAAAAAATCTGACGTTCAGTGTCTTTTCATGGTATTCAGTGTTTGAGGTGACGTTCAGTATTTTTTAATGGTATTCAGTGTCTGGGGTGACGTTCAGTGTCTTTTAATGGTATTCAGTGTCTGGAGGTGGGGTGGATTGAGTAGAAGAAAAAATCTGACGTTCAGTGTCTTTTCATGGTATTCAGGGGGTGACGTTCAGTGTTTTTTAATGGTATTCAGTGTCTGGGGTGACGTTCAGTGTCTTTTAATGGTATTCAGTGTCAGGAGGTGGGGTGGGTTGAGTAGAAGAAAAAATTTGACGTTCAGTGTCTTTTCATGGTATTCAGTGTCTGGGTGACGTTCAGTGTCTTTTAATGGTATTCAGTGTCTGGAGGTGGGGTGGGTTGAGTAGAAGAAAAAATTTGACGTTCAGTGTCTTTTCATGGTATTCAGGGGGTGACGTTCAGTGTTTTTTAATGGTATTCAGTGTCTGGGGTGACGTTCAGTGTCTTTTAATGGTATTCAGTGTCAGGAGGTGGGGTGGGTTGAGTAGAAGAAAAAATTTGACGTTCAGTGTCTTTTCATGGTATTCAGTGTCTGGGTGACGTTCAGTGTCTTTTAATGGTATTCAGTGTCTGGAGGTGGGGTGGGTTGAGTAGAAGAAAAAATTTGACGTTCAGTGTCTTTTCATGGTATTCAGTGTCTGGGCAGGGGTGGGGTGGGGTATGTGTGGGGTGGGTTGAGTAGAAATAGAGTAAGGGTATTTTCGTCATTCCATATACATTTTTTTGGCCTAATTGGAACAAAAAGGCCTAATTGACACATAAATTGGAATTTGGCCTTATTGGTCAAAAAATGTTGAAAATTGGCCTTATTGCCATTTTTCCCTTCTTTTTTCACTGTGTTAAATGTCTCTTACAAAATCATTATAAATTTTACTATTAAATTTATAATATTATTATGCTTCCACACAATTGTAATCTCTCACTACACATATTAAAACACAGTACATTATTCTTAACTACTGTGCTTGAAAAAATGGTATTGTTCTTGGAAAAAAATCAATGGAACAAATAGTATTATTCTTGGAGAGTGAATTTAATTTTGCAACTCAAATAAATATTACAGTATAATAGTATAATTTGAAGCAATTTTAATTTTGCAAGTTAAATAAATATTATTGGATTTTATATCTAAAATATATATACTCTTTCTATTTTATAACAAGGACTTGTTCTTTTTGGACTTAATTTCAGTCCGTTCAGATCGTTACCTGATTAAGTTCGTTTCAAAATAAAATAAAATAAAATAAAATAAAAAATAATTTCAATCTATAATTTTAAAAAAATATTATTAATATTTTTAAAAAAATATTTAATAATTTATAAATATTATTATTATTTTTATAAAAAAACCAATCCAGTTCAATTCAGGTCGATTAAGTTCAGTTCAGATTGCTTAATTTCAGTTCAGTTCAACCGGTTTCCGTCCAAAAGAACAGGTCCTAAAATATTAAAAAAAAAAAATGAAATTTCACAATATTAGAACCTTCTAAAAAAAATTTTTATTTTTTGACTTTAAAATTAAAATTTCACCCTAATTTTTTAAATTACATTTTTAAATTTATTAATTATCAATTTAGATTTTAATTTAAAAATAATACATTTATACCATTTATTTATTTTTACTGTTTTAAATTTGATGTTTGAATTAACTTATTAGTCACCCGGACACTATTTGAGTATAATGAAATTGCTCTCCATTCATCGTTGCTTCTTTTTATCCATGTAAATGATATCGCTCAGAGAGGGGCTAAAATTGCAAGCCGGCGCCGTCAAATCCGGTTTCCCCGCAGCGGTCGTCACCTCCAATCAACTCATTAATCTTTACTCAAAACACGGCCTCACTGATGACGCACGCAAACTGTTCGACGAAATGCCTGAAAGAAATGTCTTTTCTTGGAACACCATAATAAACGCTTACATCAAGTCCCGGGATTTCGCCAAAGCCAAACGCCTCTTCGATTCATCTCCGTGTAAAGATTCCGTCACGTACAACTCGATGATATCCGGTTATGCGCGCTCCAATGGCTACGAAGATGAGGCTATCGAGTTATTCACTCGAATGCAGTTTGAAAATAGTTCTGCCCGGATAGACGAGTTCACGCTGACCACGATGCTTAATCTGGTGGCGAAGGTGAAGCTTTTGCATTACGGGAGGCAGGTGCATTCGTTCATGGTGAAAACCGGGAATAATCTAAGTGGGTTCGCGCTGAGTTCTTTAATCGACATGTACTCCAAATGCGGGAGCTTCGCGGATGCTTTCAAGGTCGTTGATGCGAGTAAAGGCGAAGGCTTTATCGATTTAGTGGTGAAGAATGCTTTGGTTGCTGCCTGCTGTAGAGAAGGTGAGCTGGAATCGGCCCGCGAGATATTTTCAATTAATCCAGAGTTGAACGATGAAGTCTCTTGGAATACGATGATCTCCGGGTACGCGCAAAATGGGTTCGAGTCGGAATGCATCGAGTTGTTCAAGCGTATGGCGGATGAAGGGTTTCGATGGAACGAACACACTTTTGCTAGTTTACTGATCGCTTGTGCCTCTTTGAAGAGTTTAAAGCTGGGAAAGGAAGTTCACGCGCGCGTTTTAAAAGAAGGGATGTGTTGGAACCCGTTTATAAGCAGTGGCATCGTCGATATTTATTCCAAGTGCGGGAATATGAGATACGCGGCTAGTCTTAAAGATACAGTCGCGGGAATGGATAAAAACGTGTTTGCTATCACTTCGATGATTGTGGGGTATTCGGCGAAAGGTGACTTGTCTGAAGCCAGGAGGCTTTTCGACTCGCTGCCCGAAAAGAATTTCGTGGTGTGGACAGCGATTATTTCCGGTTACGTGAAATCGCATCAGTGTGAGGAAGCTTTCGTTCTGTTCCGCGAGTATATTAAGGAAACGATAGTTCCCGACACTGCGATTCTCGTTAGTATGCTCACTGCGTGTGCTGTACGGGCCAGCTCAGAGCCCGGTAGACAAATCCACGCGTATTTACTGAGAATGAGAATCGAGACAGACGAGAAAGCTCTGAGTGCTCTGATCGACATGTACTCGAAATGCGGATTCATAGTATACGCGAAGAGAGTTTTCTCGAGCGTTGGGAACTTAAAAGATGCGGTCGTGTACAATGTGATGATTTCGGGCTGTGCACATCACGGCTTTGAATACGAAGCCGTGTCTTATTTCGAGGAGATGACTAGGAATGGAATTAGGCCCGACTCCGTCACGTTTATAGCGCTTCTATCAGCCTGCCGGCATCGAGGGTTGGTCGAGGCTGGCGAGAATCACTTCCTTTCGATGACGAGAGACTACGGGATAGAGCCGGAACTCGACCACTACGCGTGCATGGTTGACTTGTACGGAAGGTCAAACCGGCTGGAGAAGGCCGTTGAGTTTATGGAGAAGATGCCGTTCGAGGCGGACTCGATTGTGCTGAGTGCTTTTCTGAACGCGTGCAGGGAGAATAGGAATGTGGAGCTTGCGAGAGTTGCTGAGAAGAAGCTGGCGGAGGTGGAAGGAGGGAAAAACAGGGGGAGGTATTTTCAGTTGGCGAGCGTTTATGCTCTGGGGGGGAGGTGGGACGAGATGGGGCGGGTGATGAGGACGATGAGAGGGATGGAAGGGAAGAAGCTGGCCGGGTGTAGTTGGGTGCGGGTAGGAAACGGGGTCCACGTTTTTACGTCGGGGGATAGGTCGCATTTGGAAGCAGAGGCTGTGTACTGTGTTCTGGGGTGCTTGATTGATGAACTCTATGATAGAGCTGGTGTTGATGAAAACCAATTTTTGTTCTTGTAGTTTATCCCATCCTATTGAGCTGCATGAAGTCATTTGGATGCTGTGTAATTACTAAAATACCCCAAGTTTTAGCCTAATTACGGACTAATCAAATGGTACACTTGTGAGAATTTTTGGAAAATTAAAATTCAATTTTTGGGATAAATAACCGATTCAAATTTATTATTATAAATAATAATAATAATAATAATAATAATAATAATAATAATAATAATTACTAGTATTATTATTGTTAGGGATAATTATAGTTTAGTACCTGAACTATAGGCACTTTCGGGTTTTGGTGACTGATCTTTTTTTTTTGGGGTTTTGGTACCTGAACTTAGGCAAAATTAGACTTTAGCGGCTGGAGTGGCGGATCCCGGCGACACGTGCCTGACACATGCTTAATTTCGTGGTCAAGATGTGAGATGAAGGGTATTACCGACCTTTCCTTATATTATTAATATATAAATAATTAAAAATATTTATAAATAATTATAAAAATAATTAAAAATATTTATAAATAAATATAAATAATTAAAAATATTTATAAATAATTAAAAATAATTAAAAATATTTATAAATAAATAGAAATAATTAAAAAATATTTATAAATAATTATAAAATATTAATAAATAATTATAAAAATAATTATAAATATTTATAAATAATTATAAAAATATTAATAAATAATTATAAAAATTATTAAAAATATTTATAAATAATTATTTATAAATAGATAATTATAAATAATAAAAAATATTTATGAATATTTATAAATAATTGTTTATGAGTAGATAATTATAAATAATATTTATATATTATTAACATGATTAAATGATATTAATAAAAAACAAAAAAAAAGGACGGAGTCATCTCCATTTCTGATCCCACGTAAAAAAACAAAATAATTACTCACGATAATTCAATCTCCAATTTCCAGTTGCAAGAACTATACAAATTCGAAATCGCTTCAAACTTAAATTCAGTGCAAACCTAAATCCTAAATGGGGGGTCCTCTCGTTTCTCCTTTTTCATAGAGTCGATTCAGATCCCAGAAAAAGGATTCCAGGTGAAGAATCAGCCTAGGACGGCGGCCCTAAGAGTGCCGACGAACGTTGACCCTCCATCGCCGCTCTCGCCTTCGCCGGCGAGCCCGTCGTGAAACCCGCCGCCGAATCCGGTGATTTTGAGCTCACAGTTGGAGTTGCTGAGAATGATCTCGTGGGTTATCGGGTTGAGAAACTCGCTGCTCCCGATGGACCTCGGGTCTTGAACGTCCGCCGGCTTCGATTTGCTGAGTGCAGCGATGGATTACGGATCGGGCCACGTCCATTCCCGCATCTATCCTTCATGAAGATTTTTGCTCTTCAAATTGAATTTAGGGTTCTGAAAATTGGGGTAATCGAATTCAGCTGCTGCGGAGGGGGACGACATGGAGCGGTTGCTGGTAGAAGATCTCTGCGGGCTCCCGTATTAGGGTTCTTTCGTTTCTGAATTGGGGAGAAACCCATTTGTCCCAAATACACAATATATACATATGTCGTATGTCGTTATAATTTGGACCGTATATAAATCAGAATACATATTAATATATTTTAAAAATAAATCGAATATATAATGAAAAGGGTAAAATAGTAACTTCTCACCGTCAGCCAACGTAATCGTGACACCTGTCAACTGAAGGCACGTGCAAGGCACGTGTGGCCGGGATCCGCCACTCCAGCCGCTAAAGTCTAATTTCGCCTAAGTTCAGGTACCAAACCCCAAAAAAAAAAGACCAGTCACCAAAGCCCTAAATTGCCTATAGTTCAGGTACTAAACTATAATCCTTATTGTTATTACTACTAGCACAGAAATCTAGTTTTCACCGACTTAGGGTTTTGCTTTTATTTCTAAATTCAATTTTCCTCGATTATAATTCTTAATCTATAAGTAAAAAAAACGATCTTGAATTGGTAACAATTGTTGGCTGAAAATGGCTCTGTTCGGATCCAACATCGCCAATGAGGTATATTGATGTTTTGTTTGTTTCTTTTCATTCGGATTTTATTTTAATTTTTTTTTTTGGCAAGGAATTCGTAGTGGTTTCTTTTTCCTGCGTTTTTCAGTTCAATTCGTCTAGGTTAAAATTTCCAATGTATAAATATATTGAACTAGTTAATTTTAGCTGATTTTCTGAGCGCTGAATATCTGAGTGTGATTTTCGGACTGTGTGTGGCTCTAGACTCATTGGGTATTGCTTCTTCAGAGTTAATGTACATACTATTCGATAAGCATACCGACTCGTATTGTCATTGCAGGTCGGCCTGCAATTGCTTCTACGTCCGCTCGGTTCTAATGTCGTTATGCGTACAGCATGGTGAGTGAGTTAGTTTTCAATTTAGTCGACTGTCGAAGTTACGGCATGCTGAGTTGCTTGTTCTTTGCAGCTGTACTGTGGGCGTAGTCATACCTGTTTATTCGACATTTAAGGCCATTGAGTCGAAGGACGAAGACGAACAACATAAAATGCTTGTATACTGGGCTGGTTTGTTATGCCGTTAAAAAGTCTCTTTTTTGTTTTTTTTTTTACCTTTTTTTTATCTCTGATCATGGCGCGTATGCTTGCAGCTTACGGATCCTTTAGTGTCGCAGAGTTGTTCACGGATAAGTTTATCTACTGGTACTATTTTACACCTCGTTTTTTCCTCCGCCTCCGTGACTAATGCATTAGGACTTACTGCTGTTATTTATGGTTTTATCAGGTTTCCTTATTACTACCACGTGAAGTTTGCATTTCTTGTGTGGCTGCAGCTACCGTCTCTTAACGTAAGTTTGTCATTGCACACTCTGTATTTTCAGTTGAATTGTTATTTGAGAAATTTGACGATGAACGTGCGTGACTGTTAGAGGAAAAACATATATTTGTGTTAGTCGGTAACAAAGAAAGATGTTTCAGACTTCAGGTCTACTAGAAGTTAATCACTGCTAAACATTATATTGACTGCTAAAGTATTGTGTGGAAATGAGATTTAGTTGATGGGTGTTAAGGGATTGGGCCTTGAATCATGTTCCAAAGTAGGAATTAGCAGGTGAACTTCGGACGAGATAAGTCCACATTTGGTTCCCACATGTTTGATGAATGTTTTCATTGAAAAAGAGGAACCTATTTTGAATCATTCAAAATAGACTCATTTTGGTTTTCATAGTATAGGACCGAAGACATTACACTTTTGGTCTCAATATTATGAAAATTGAATACAAAACATCTCATTACGTTGTAAGGACTTATTCTTTTAGATTTAAATCGGCTGAACTGAACTAATGTATCTGAACTAAGCTGAAATGAAATGAAATTAAGTCCAATTGAACATGTCCTAAGTCTCAATAGTTGCAAAAAATGGAAATCAATAATGAAAACCTGTGTGAAAGTGAGAAAAAGCCTTCTAAGGGACCAAAAGTGCAAAAAAAATTAAGTTCGGACTAAAAGTGTGAGTTCCTCAAATGTTTTTGGAGACGAAAGTGCAATCTTATTATGATTTTTATTGTAAATTATATGATACTGTCTTTTAGAAATTATTCTTTTGTTTTCTTTTTGGCAGGGGGCAAAGCAACTGTATACGAATCACATGCGTCCTTTTCTCCTAAGGCATCAGTCAAGACTTGATCAACCTATGGATTTCTTTTATGGTGAAATGGTAACTAACTACTGCGAACCTTCTCGTAGTGATCGACAGCTTTGTATTTTGCTATATTACATTTTCTATGTTCTTCCCTTAGGTGAAATTCGTCAGTAACCATGAAAATGAAATTAGTCTTGCAAAGAAGATCTTCATGAAGATTGTGTTAACAGGTAGGTGCTCGCTTAGTCGCTTCTATTGCAGTATCTCAACCTTACAAATGCACGACTGAATCGCAAAAATAATCATGTTCTTAGCAAAAGAATTTGATGGTTGGTATATATCTCTCGTCTTAAATAGCTAATTGTGCGGTTCGAGAAATCATGCACCCGGGGCAAAGAAGACAGGATGATAGTTCCACAACGGAAGATCCTCCAGAACGAGTTGAGACTTCAGAATCAGAAGACGATTGAAATTTCTTGTAATTAGAATATATTTAGGATTTTATCGAAGCATCTAACCTTTTTTTTTTTTAATAAAGACTGTCTTAGAGTTTGCCATGTTGATGACAGTTTGGAAGGTTTTGATATTAATTTTCAGTTTATGTAAATTCTTCCAGTTTTAGGGATTAGAGTTGTGGTATTCTTCATTTTATCATGCTATAGGGATGTGATACCAGTCCTAGAACATTACAACAAGTGACATATTAATCTTAGATGCATACATTATAAATTGCGTAATGCTAGTCTTAGAACATTACACTAAGTGATATATTAATCTTAAATGCACATACATTATAAACTGCATAACATTACACTAAGTGACATATTAATCTTAAATGTATACATTATAAACTGCATAACTATTTTAGTACATTACACTAAGAGACATATTAATCTTAAATGCATACATTATAAGGTGCATAACTATTTTCGTGCTATATTTCACCAACTGCGTAATTATATTCGTGCTATTTTATATTTAATACGCAACCATCATGTTCATGTTATATTTCACCGTAAAATCATAACCTCTATACATTAATAAATTCTCTATAAATTATTAATAAAATTAATAGAAATTTCCAACAACCTCTCTAAATTAGTACAGTAAAATCTCTATAATAAATTAAAATAACGTCCCTAAATTAATAAATTCTCTATAAATTATTAATAAAATTAATAGAAACTTCCAACTTCTCTAAATTAATAAAATTTTACGGTACTAGAGACTATTAATTTATAGAAGTTTTAATAAAAATAAAACTCGTGGCTCAGATAAAAAAAATCATGAATAAACAATTATCCAAGATTTATAAAGTATATAATATACATATATACTATTTTAATCTCAAACTAACGGTCACATTTTCTTTTCTTTTTAATTTGTAAATAAAATTTGATAATTAAATACTTATATATGTTCTTTGAAGATTGTTAAAAAATAAATAATTATTTTTTCTTTTTAAATTTAAAATAAAATTTTACTTTTACTTTTGTCGCTTTTTTTTTATTCGCAATTATTTTATTAACTTAAAAATATATATTTATTAATATTTGTATCATATCTCAGTACATAATTATAAGCCCATAAAAAATACCTATATATGTAAATATTTTCTTATAATTTAGATAATTAAAACATAAAAGAGATAATAACACAAATATTAATAATATAAGTAAATTTTACATTAGTCTTTTAATTTTTGAAAATAATAATAAATATTCATCTCATTTAAAGATTTTTAATCAAAATTTACTCCTTTTGTCACATTTGAAACATAACAATTTGTTTTAATATTCAATCTTGTGTGATTTTAAAATTAATTGACATTAAATTTATTTATGACACTAACCCTAACTCAACTAAATATACTATATTACTGTCTCTATCTCGCACGGTTGTCATACTTTTTTCACAAAATACAAAAGAAATGTTACAGTAGTTTAACATTCAATTCAATTCGCCCCTCTAGCGGAGACTATATCACATGAGACAATACAAGTGCGAAATTCAACTAAATTAGATATAGCACAAGTATTGTTTAAAAAAAATCAAAGAATTAAACCGTAGAATGAACTTAACAATTTGTTTTAATATTCAATCTTGTGTGATTTTAAAATTAATTGACATTCAATTTATTTATGACACTAACCCTAACTCAACTGAATATACTATACTAGTACGTGCGATGCAAGTTATTTAATTGTTTGAAATAATCTAAAATTTTATTTAATCTCCAACTATTTGGCAAAAATTTATTAATTGACTAACAAATTATTTTATTTAATAATTGAACTCTCACTAAATTCGTATTAATCTCATTATTAACCATTATCTCAATTATGAAAATTTTATTATTTTCAAAGACTACGTATGTTTGTGTAAAAAATTTCAAAGACTACGTATGTTTGATGTAATTTATAGTATGGTAAGTTCTGTGGTGATGTTGGTGTAATTCCCTATGACAAATTTTCATTGAAATATTATGAAATTAGTCCTTGGATGAGACCTATTGGCTATGGCTAATTTTCATTGAAATATTATGAAGTTAGTCCTTAGATGAGACCTATTGGCTCTCTCCCACATGTGTCTGCTAGTCGGGCGCATCCCTCGATTTACATACTACCCGATCGAGGAGCCTCTGATCTGGTGGAAGAGAAGTTTTTCGTCTCATCCTACCCGATCGAGAAGCCTCGCGCATCTCTCGATTTATATCCTACCCGATCGAGTGTCAAACTACCTAAAACCGCTGGGGGAAAATCCAAATAAATGGAAAATAAAAATTATAAAGCTGGAAAATAAATAGAAATATAAAAAATTGAATTTACTTGGTGAACACGAAGGAAGATGAGATGACAGAAATGCAATTATATTAATATAACGTATGTTAACCTGCAAAACAAATTTAACATAACTGAATTAGGGATAAACTAAAAATTAAAAAAAAAATCTAGTCGAACATAATTAGAGCATCTCCAATCGATACCAAAAACTTATTTTGGAGTAGGATAGATGCTCCAACCGATACCAAAACATAAACCTATTATAGGTTTGCTAATCAGAAAAAAAAATGTAATGAACTCTTATATAGTTCAGAAGCACAACGTACGAACATCATCTCCTTTAACATTACTGACGTGCTCTGGGAAAAAAAGGAGCTTTGTTTATTAGATGAAGTTACAGTTATAATATAGAGATTTTCAACACAAGGCAAACAAAAGGGCCTACATAGAAATTCCGATTCTGACTTAGATTCCAGCAACACTAATGTCTACCCACGAATTAGGCCTAAGGCCATCTCCAACAGAACATAAAAACCTAAACTAAAAAATAAGTTTAATTTTAAGTTTACAGTAATTTTGCTCCAACCGAGATTCCAAAACTCAAACTTAAAAGAATATTCTCAAATTATTCTTTTTATACAACTTTTTATATTATTTTTATAAACAACCAATATCTTTACAAATTTATAATTTAACCCCGTAATTTTTGATATTAAATTAAATAATTCTAATAAATATTATTTTCAATTTAAAATTTCAAAAATAATAAATATAAAAGATATGAAATAAAATATTAATTAAATATAACAAAATTGCGCTAACATGAAATATTAATATTTCATTATAAATATTTATTTTTATTTTTAAAATAAAATTTTATTTTAATTATTAATGGTATGATTATTAAAAAAATTACATTACAAAATATATTAAATAAAAAATTAAAATAAAAGGTTAATAGTTTTTTTTTATTATTTTGTAAAATAAAAGGATCATTTTATAAATAATAAATAGTTTTTGGTTTGAGTTTAAGGTAAACGTAAATCTAAGTATTTTTTATGTGGGTCCCACCATAAAACCTATAATAAGGTTACGTTTTGGTATCGGTTGGAGCATCTCCCTTACTCCAAAATAGGTTTTTGGTATCGGTTGGAGATGCTCTAAGAGCATCTTCAACCGATACCAAAAACTTATTTTAAATAATCATATCATTAATAATTAAAAAAAATTATTTTATAAAAAAATAAATATCACAATATGAAATATAATTAAATATTAAATATTTAATTGATAATAAAAATAAAATAAAATAAGATACTTAAAATAAAATGCTACTAATTACAAAAATAAATAAACTATGAATCACAACAACAAAATTGAGGATAATGTAAATTGAAAATAATATTTATTAAATTTTTTTGATTTCAAAAGTTACGTGGTTAAATAGTAAATTTATAAAGATTATGGTTATTTATAAAAATAGTATAAATAATTGTATAAAAAGAATATTTAAAGAATATTATTTTAAGTTTGAATATTGGTTTTTCGGTTGGAGTCAAATTACTGTAAACTTAAACTTAAACTTATTTTGAGTTTAAGTTTTGGTTTCTCGGTTGGAGATGACCTTAATAACTCGATTCAATATTCAGAAAAATAAAAAAAAGATATACAAAGCAAGATTATAGCAAGAGAAAATAATATACTTAAAAAGTTTGATTAATTTTTTTTAACTTATTAAAGAAAAAAATATGAAGAAATTGATTTTTATATTAATTGAAATTAAATTAATATTAATAGAATAAAAAAGAATATTGAGAAAAGAAATAAAAATGTATATTTAAGATAATAATTAATTATTATTACAAAAAATATATAATTTAAAATTACTATTTAAAATTTATATATAATAATTTAAATATGTTTAATAATATTATTAATTATAATTTATAATTTTTTTATTTATAATTTATATTGTGAACACAGCATTATTATTGCTTTCCTATTGTTACACGTCATATTAGTGGATACGAAATTATATATGTATAGATTACTGTCTCTGTCTGGGACTGTTGTCATACTTTTTTTACAAAATACAAAAAAAATGTTACGTGTAGTTTAACATTCGATTCAATTCACCCCTTTAGTGGAGACTAGAGTATTATCACATGAGACAATACAAGTGCGAAATTCAACTAAATTAGATATAGCACAAGTATTGTTTAAAAAAAATCAAAGAATTAAACCGTGGAATGAACTTAATTTAAATATTGTGTGATATTTTCTGATTAATTTTTTTAAACTGTTTTTACAATTAAAACTTGTATAAACACGTTCAAGGGCAAAAATGTAACATTCCCAAATCACACTCAAAAACGTGTTATGTGAAGATTATTGTGACTTGGTCGTGTTTGATGAATTGGGCAGAAAGAAAGAACAAGGAATCCCCGATTTAAAATCTGAGCTAAAGTTCTCTCAAAACCTCCTTCGATTTTACTACATGTCGAAGAGAACGACAGGGATGACGGGGTTCGACGGCGTTCGCAGACGAAGGGAAACTCCATCAGAAATTCCGTCGATGTTGACTCGGTCGGTCAACTCGGTTTTCGCCTTTGTCCGATTCGCAGAATTCGAGATCCTCTTCGTGCTCTTCTTCCTCGTCGCTTTCCTCATCTTCAAGGATCTGGTTAGATTCCATTTCATTTGCTTTGATTCATCGTCAATATCACTTTCGGAGTTTCTGTTCTAGATTTAATTGGATCTCTTGGAAATTTATAAATGTTTCTTTTTCAGATCTTTTTTATGGTAAAAGAAATATTGTCTACTAAAAGCTTCGATCTTGTTCGAATATCATTTGATTCAAGGTTCTGTTTTATATGTTTATATCATAGAGTACTGATTGATGGGTTGATTATTAAGATTGGGAAACTTAATAATTGTTTATCAGAATTCGAACTCACCACATTAACTTAGATTCAGCTTAATCGAACGGACCTTTGGTACTAGCTCGAGAATTTTTATTAACGGTGTTTAAAATGTGAAACAGACCTCAAGGCCCGAGTATAACGATTTCCTTGTGAAGAAGCCTGGTGGAAATGACCGGTGGCCGTATTAGGGGACTGAAACTGCATCAGGGAGCTGCGTCTTCAGATGTGTTAGTGTTGTTTTAGTAATTGTACTATGATGTGTTTTTTTCCGTTCTTTTTTTGTTTCGAAGGATGAACTGAAATACTCCTCTACAACACAAGAAATATGATAGTTTATTCTTTATCAATACATATTATTACATGTATTAATGCCCCTCCCCCTCTTTTTAATGGGCATTTCGAGTGAAATTGTTTGCATGTTGTTGACACCCTATATTCATAGTGAAACAAGCAGGCGTGTATAGTTTATGAATCACGTGGAGAATCGGGGTTTGGAAAAGATATATAAAGCACTAATACAGGTGTAAAGACAAGATTTTCTTCCATTCTGGGATTTAGTTTACTACTCCGGCAGTCACTCCTATTATTACTTATTTTAGTTATTCATCCTATCATTGTTTTTTCTCTTTCTATATCTTGAATGTATTGTGAAGTTTTATTTAGCTCAGTCTCCTTATGCGATCTTAAAGCAAAATATAATTGTTGTATGATTTTTAGGGGATTTTAGTCGTGGTTGTTCTGTCGACTGAGGATGTAGGTTTACTATTAAACCATCCATAGAAAGTAGAAACTGAAAATTTCTGCACAAAACAAAATATAATTGTTAGTAAGAGCTGTTTGATGCCATTCGGTAGCTTACACAAATTCATTGTTCTGTAAACTGAAAAGGAGACGCAAAGAAATATTAAGAATATGCCTAGAGATGGCAATTCAGGTCATTGCTTGGGTTTGTGTTCAGCTTCAGGTTAAATTCAAGATAAATAAATGTTGTACTATAAACATAACATGACTAGGACAAGCTGAGAAAATTGTACGAGTTTCGTTTTAGCTAGGTTTGTGTGTGTTGTACGTATTCGTGCTGGGTTCGTGTTAGCCATTTTCGCATCATTTTGGGTTCGTGATAGCCATGTTCATGTGGTGCCGGGTTCCTGTTTTGCAGTATTATTATTGAAACCATGTACAGTATTAATGTATTATACAAGTCTTTGTCTAGGTTTCACTATTACCCAAACACAAGTTAGGCTATTATAGAACATTATATTTCGTATTTTATTTGAGGATACTTGTTTTCGATTAAAAATGTGGTCACAAATTTTCAGTTTGTCGCATAAGAAACATATTACCAACAAAAAATTGATGCCATCTCTCCTAGGTTATCACCTCTGTGCATGTCATCAAAGCGCGTCAAAATGGTTAACGCATGTTGGATGTATCATGTATGGTTACGATCATCGGACGAGTGGGTTCTGAACCAAATTGTACTGCACCACTCGGAACATTGTTTGTTAATCCGATTCCAATGGCAAACCTTGATGGGTGAGTAATTTCGACAGGGTATCCATGAGCACACAAGTCTATTAACAGTCTTTGTTAAAAAAATAAGTACTAGAATTAAATTCAGTATAAACGATTCAGCAGAAAAATAAATTGATAAAAATATTTATATTTAAAATAAATCATGATTATATTGAAAAAATAATAAACTTTTAGAATATGCAAAAGTCCATAATTGAGATAAAAAAAAAATGGTCCCATAAGAAACATTGGGCGGTAGCACCGTAGCATGTGCACTCGCTTATTCTCCCGAGTATTTATTGATACGAACCTAAAAAGATAGCAAAGACGTTCCACTGAAGATGAAACCACTCTAAAATCGAAAGATTATATGTAGAAGCACACACATCCGCACTATTTTATACTTTTAATTTTAGTTTGAAACATTGAGAATCGGAAGAAGTATAAAATATTGTCGTTGTTCACCCCGCACTATTTTTGTGTTAAATATCAACCCTTGATATTGGTTGCCAATGAATGCGAAGATGATCAATTGAAAATTGTTGGAGATATGGCATGCAGAGACATTCTTCACCCAAGTTATCTTTGTGCTAAATATCAACTCCCGGTATTGGTTGCCAATGAATGCATATGGGAATGAATTGAAAATTGTTGGAGAGAAGATTGCATGCAGAAACTTTGTTCA
This sequence comes from Euphrasia confusa, assembly GCA_954870475.1. Lineage (NCBI taxonomy): Eukaryota > Viridiplantae > Streptophyta > Magnoliopsida > Lamiales > Orobanchaceae > Euphrasia > Euphrasia confusa. The sequence continues at coordinate 46,120,257 of OX940949.1, read as the reverse complement.
CTTGATCTATCTTTGTGGGTGCTATTTTTCTCTTTGTTGCTACTCCGCACGAGGCCAGTGTTACTGTTACGTCGGTGACTCATAAGAAAATGTTTAAAAAAATTACAAATATTCTCTTTACTTACAATTAAAATCAAATAATTAAAAATATTTAAAATACATGAATATCAAGGAAAGTAAAAACTACGAAAACTAAAGAAAAAAATAGCACTTAATATTTTTTTTCCAAAAAAATTATTAAATAAAAAAATCATTATATTATATAAATAAGATACATTCAGGGTTAGAATCACAAATGGTCACGTGAAAGTCACCGGAAACTTTCACTACGTGGACGGCGCATACTTCTTTTTCGCCACGTCAGGTAGGCCCCACATATTCAGTTTCTTAGAAAATCAAATAAAATGGCAGGTAGGCCCCACATATTCAGTTTCTTAGAAAATCAAATAAAATGGAGAGGGCAGGGTTTGAACCTAGGTCTTTGAGTCAAGACCTTGAAGAGTTGACCATTGCAATACATCTTTGTATCTATTATGATTTATAATTTCACTCATAATATTATGCCTGTTATAGTTATTAGATATTTTTAAAATAAATTATTCAATACATAATTAACTAACCAAATATGAAAACTTAAATAAAAATAATTACTACTCCTATATAATAAAATAATTCATTAACATATAAAAAATAAAATTAAATCATAATTATTTTTATTTTTATTATTTAAATTAATTTATGTTAATTATATTATTATTATTATTATTATTTAAATTTATTAATTTATGTTAATATATTATATTTTTATTATTTTTATCATGTGAATGAATTATTTTAGAGAGATTTTGGAAAATAGGTACAGTTAAATAATTGTTTATGATTAAATATATAAGTTTTTCTTAATTATAAATTGAAGTAGCATTTCAAAAATACCCTTTTTAGTAATTATTTTACTCTTTCTTATAATTATAAAATTAATAACACACCTATTAATTAAAAAAACTTTAAAAAATTACACTTAATTATGTAACTATTATTTTAAATACTTCATTATTTTAAACATTCATTTTCTTAAAAACTTCATTATTTTAATATATATACTAGTAACTATTTTTATTTAATTTCATGTTTGGTTAGTTAATTATTTATTGAATAATTTATTTTAAAAATATTTCATAACAATAACAAACATAATATAAACAGTGAAATTATAAATAATAACAAATACCCATATCAGCAGTCACGTGAGGTTCAAAGCCCACCCCTCTCCGTTTTGGCCATTTTCTTTGATTTTCTAAGAAATTGAATATGGCAAAAAAAAAAGGATGTGCGCCGTCCACGTCAGCAGTTACGTGACATATTCGCCGGAACAGTGTCAAAATGAATTAACAGTGAGAAAATGTTCACTTATGGGGCTTTTAAGTAAATGACTTACGTCGTCAAAGGGACCATTTGTGATTCTAACCCGATACATTCATGTCAAAAAATAAAAATAAACATAAAAAACAGTAATTCTAAACTTTAAATTTGTTAATTTAAACAATTGACAAAAAGATAGAAAAAAATCCATTTTTAAACTTAAAAATTCTTTTAAGGATCATTTTTTAAAAAACATTACTAAATAAACTTTGAATTTGTTGGGAACACACTACACTAATTAAATTTCATGTTACCCTAAATAATTAAGATTGCAATTAAAATTAGTGGGGCCTTTCAAAATTACTAATAATTAAGTCACAATTAGTAATTAAGTCACATTACTCTAAGTAATTAATATTAAAATTAAAATTTATTGTTTATTGATCCCACCAACAATTAAAATTAATTGGGCCCAATTAAGATTCACGACATACACGTAGTAGTTTTTTTTTTTGGTCTATGTCAATTGCAGTGTCTTGGATTCAAACCAAGGACCTCAAGTCCTCAATTCAAGCGCTCAACCAACTGAGCTAACAACCCTTGACCACATAGTAGATTAATACTATACAATTTTAATAATTTTAAATATATATAAATATATCAACCGAGGGTGTTGTAGATCGACCACTCGGATTATCAATCCGAGGGAGGACTATGAGTGAGAAGTTCAAAGTCATATTTATTGTCATGTTTGCCAAGTAAAATAAAAGCAAGTAGGGAATGAAAACATGTGGTGCAAGCAAGTAGTAAACGTGTATCAATAAAGAGAAAGACGGAGGTTAGGGTAGAGTCGACCTACTAAATGATATCGAAAATGCAAGAGAGAATAATCCAATTGTAATCCTCTTCTAAATCATACAATCTTGTATTTAGGTTCAAAGTATAGCCGGAAGGTTTTGTTCACCCAAACTAACCATTTAATTCCCTAATAAAGCATCCCAAAAGTGGTGATGAGTGTGTTAGTCGACTATACTCTATTCCCTAAGTTTTGAACAATAATTGCTTATAATCGAGCCTTGGAAAGAAAGCCCCCATTCCCGGTGATAACAATCGTTTTAATTCCCGTTTTAGTCTAATCCCGATCACCGATGATTATACTCAATCGTGGTTCAAAAATAAGACAATTAAACCAACTTAAGCTCTCTCAAGCATTTTATTAAACACTATGTAGACATGACTTTAACCTAATCTCCTAATGAATAAATAGCCAACAATAACCATAGAAAGTAATAATCCAAGAATGAAATCAATAAAGGTAGCCAACAATAACCATAGAAAGTAATAGCATGAAATCAATAAAAGAAATCAAATGCAACATAATGCACAAGTCAAATTCTCAAGTCTCGTACAAATCCAATGAAATAGCAAAAATACAAGTAAAAGCAAATAAGAAATGAGGAAATGTAAAGAGGAGTAGGATTAGAAATGCTAATTGAGATGTAGATCGTGATCCTCGTCTTCGATTCTTTGATCCGTCGTCAATGAATTGAATTCTCTTGAAGAGGATGCACTTTCTCTCTCTTGTTTTTCTTCCTCTCTCTCTCTCTCTCGAATTCTCCCCAATTTCTCTAAGTGTGATGATGTTATTTTTCCAAAAACATAGCTCACTCCTCTTTTATACTCCCCACGTGATTGTAACAACTTCTAGCACTTTCCCGCCGAAAATTGAGATTAAATCGGACTTGAAATGATACAATTAGCCTCCGGTCAATGCATTTTGTGCTTGGTCAACGCGGGTCAATGCATGATCAACGATCTTCCACCCTCATTTCACCTTGGATACAGGAGTGGTCCTAGGGGCTTGGTATGCGTGGATTTCCCCTAGGATCAAGCAGTTCGCGAGTTTGACCCGCGGGTTCCACCGCCCAAAATGCCTTCATGCTTCGCTCTCGATCTGCCGATATGGTGCTTGGATCGAGCGATTTGCGGTCCGATTTGCGGTCCGGTCCGCGCACCACCTTCTACCTTGTGCAGTTCATCGACTTTTGCCATATCTTTTCCTTACAAGCTCTGATCGTCGTGATTCAAAGTTCCTTCGAATCCTGATTTCAAGATATTTCCAACCTTGTATGGTATGGACCACGGTTCCGACCGAGCGATAACAATTTTCGTCATGAAGTTCCTGCATATTCTGGGTTCAGATCTTTTCCTCGTTTCTCTCGTTTTAGCCTCGTTTTTCCTACAATTTAACAAGAAAACTCGACTACACCTCACGAAAGCCCCGCCAACACAATAAGTGACATTTATATATATGAGATGGTGATTAAATTTATATATTTTAATAAGAATAAAAAACATTGCGTTATTAGGAAACATTTTTTACATATAAATAACATTTTTTATTATATTAGTTTATTAATATTAAGAAATATTTTTTTACAGATAAATAACATTTTTATTGATATTATTTTAATTATATTAATTTAACGGATTGCACTATTAAAGACTATTTTTATTGATATATTTTAGTCATGGCCTATTTAAAAACCATTTTTATTGATATAGTGACCATTTTTATTGATATAGTTTAGCTTTATTAAAGAATATAGTTTTTTTATTTATATTAGTTTAGCTCTATTAAAGAACATTTTTATTGATATATTTTAGCAATTTAGGTATTGCACATTTTTATTGATATTAGTTTAGTTGATATTAGTTTAGCATTTGAGCTATTGCGCATTTTTTATTGATTTTAGTTTAGCAGTTTAACTATTGCGAATTTCTTATTGTTATTAGTATTTTTTAGGGAAAAATGGCAATAAGGCCATTTTTCAACATTTTTTCGGCAATAAGGCTTTCGAGAAATTACGCGTGTCAATTAGGCCGCCTAAAATATGTAAAGACACTATTACCCCTCCCTAAATTCCACATCTCCCAACACACGAAGCTCATTCAATCCCGATCCAATCTTCCCATTCGATCAGACCATCTTCGCGGCCGTCTCCGACGCCGTCTGCGGCTCCGTCGGAGAGGACTCGGCCTTCAAATTCCAAGCCTTTTTCCCCGCGCCGTCGACGGCTCCCTCTCCGCCGCCCAGACCGCCTTCCTCTCCTCTCTCCCCTTCGCAATCGACGACCTCCTCCTCTCGCGGTCAATTTCGATGACCTCCCGCCCGACGTCAAGATCGAGATCCGCTCCCTCCCGTCGATTCACGACGCAAACCGAAACCTGAAATCCTTCGCCAATCTCTCCGCCCTCGTCGTCGACTTCTTCGGCACCGATGGCTTCGAGGACGATTGCACCCGATCGAGACTCTCGCGAAGGACGCAGAAGTCGAAGTCGATGCTGGAGGAGGGAGATGAGGATCGGCTGGCGGAGGGGACGGGGTTGGTCTCCGGGGAGGCGATCAAGCGCGTCGGTCGATCTCCGTTTCCGAGCTCGACCGCAACCTATTCGACGAAATGCCGCACAGTCATATAGATACTGGAACAGAAGGTGCTTTTCGGTTCTCTCTGTTGTTCCTCTCAATTAGGTTTATTTTTCGTGTCGTAATTGCGATGGAGATTTTGAACTGTATTTTTTTTCTGAGATTATAGTAGCTTGGTTGATCAGTGTGTGTGTGTGTGTTCATTATGTTCATAACATTCATTTGGCTATTTACACAGGAGGCCTAGAAAATGGCTGCACAGCCACTTACATGCGTCTCCTATATCCGGAAATTTAGAGGTCAGTATGCATGTGATATGTGAAGGATATGGTCATTTCTTAAAACTGTATACTCCATAACTTGTATTTGCATGCATTGGAGCTAGAAAACTGCGAAACATAGTACTTCCGTAGTTTTTATCCCATTTGTGTGTTCTTTAGGTTCAAGAGTTCATTATCATTTTCCTGCCCACGTTCTTCTCCCTCATCTAGTAGTCAATGAAAGAGAAAAGATAGTACAGGCCTTTGGCTTTCTTTAGTCAATACATGTCTGTGATACATGTGTTCACCAGTCTGGTGCATACATGATACAACAATTGTCAATGAAGCATTCGTGATTGCTTCTTGTGTTAATCATTGTTTTTCTTTAACGTGAAAAGACTCCTTATTCAAAAATCTACATGGCCACTCAGTGTTGATTGTGTGTGTTGGTGGCTGTTCAGTGTTAATATGTTCTGTTCAGTGTTAAAATGTCCTGTTCAGTGTTGTACATGTCATTTAAGTGCCTCTGTATGCCACTCAGTGTCATTGCATGGCCACTCAGTTTTGATTGTGTGTGTTGGTGTATGTTCAGTGTTAAAATGTTCTGTTCAGTGTTGTATATGCCTGTTCAGTGCCTCTTCATGTCATTCCAATGCCTTTTCATGCCACTCAGTGCAATTACATGGCCACTCAGTGTTGATTGTGTGTTTTTGGTGGCTGTTCAGTGTCGTATGTGCCTGTTCAGTGTTGTATATGCCTTTTCAGTGCTTTGTGTGTGCCACTCAGTGTTTGTACTCACATCGTTGTGTGTTTTTGGGGTTCCAGGTCCTATGAACAGATGAGGTCCAACTTGCTCACCATCATCAGGACTTTTGATGATATCAAGGACAAGCTGAAAGCGAGCCACGACGAGTATTTGTTAGTATTTTACAAAACATACAGTGCTTTGACATAGTTAAAAGAAATTTATTTTGAAAATTACAAAAACCAAGACTATTTTATTCTTACATTTAGACTCTCGACATAAAGAACATTCGAATCAAACTTTTTTAATGTAGCACGGAGAAGCTTTTGCTTGCACTTGATCGAATGTTTTTCACTACGTGAAACTAGCAGTACATGGTTTCTAATATGATTCTTACTTATCCATCTCCTGAGTTATTTTTTTATCTCCTCTGTTCCTCAGGAAGAAAGAAATAAAATAAGCTACTATTATATATAGTGAATGTCTACAAATATGATGTAGTTCCGATATTTTAACAATAAATGGTTTTATATTTTGCAGACCCTCCTCAATCCACTTTACCTTCCTGGAAGTCGGGTTACATCATCACATTTTGATACAAAAGTTCGCGCACTTGCTAGAAAATATTTGTGAAGCCTTCCTGGGATTGATTGGTTGGCGACTGGAATTTGTTGCTGCAGTTGTGTTTTTTATACATGATTTGAGTTGATTACAGGTGGTCTATTGTCACTTCTGTTTTTTTGTCGTTTTATTTTCTTCTTAATAATTATGTACGTTTTTCTTTTTACCAGAAATGACGCTCAGAAGTTGTTAGGCATCTTCATAGCTGTTGCATATTTTCTTTCCGGGATGTACTGCAGTGTTAGCCAGCTTAGTGTGCGTACGAAGGAGAACTCGAAATCGAGAAGTGTGGCTACTGCCGCACCGTACAGTCCTCCTCCGACCCCGAGGAGCAAATGCCTTATGTCGACTACTTTCCCATGATTTTGATCTTGATCATCAGGCGGAGTACCGACGTTTATGTATTTATTATATTTCATGTATGAATGTTTTATTTGCTGCAATGTTTTGTAATCGAAATTGTCACGTGATACATTTTGTTAAATATGTTTGAAAGGGTCGAAGTATTGATTTTTTTTGGAATAATATTTACTTTAGACTTCCAAATGTACTGTGTGGTTTGAATTCAGAATCTTGGTGCAATTGGATTTTAGGTTGTCAATTGTTATGTGATGTGGAGGTCACTGTTAAAATATGTCATATTTTAACACTGAATGTCATATTTTAACACTGAATGACATATTTTAACACTGAACACACTGAATGACATATTTTAACACTGAACACACTGAATGTCATATTTTAACACTGAACATACTGAATGACATATTTTAACACTGCTGAATGACATATTTTAATACTGAACATACTGAATGACATATTTTAACACTGAATGACATATTTTAACACTGAACATACTGAATGTTATATTTTAACACTGAATGACATATTTTAACACTAAATGACATATTTTAACACTGAACACACTGAATGTCATATTTTAACACACTGAATGTCATATTTTAACACTGAACACACTGAATGTCATATTTTAACACTGAATGACCTATTTTAACACTGAACATACTGAATGTCATATTTTAACACTGAATGACATATTTTAACACTGAACATACTGAATGTCATATTTTAACACTGAATGACATATTTTAACACACTGAATGTCATATTTTAACACTGAATGTCATATTTTTACACTGAATGTCTCCGGCAAACACACTGAATGAGTAACAACATACTGAATGTCATATTTTAACACTGAATGTCATAAAAACACAGTGAATGTCCCATTTTTACACTGAATGTCTCTGGCAAACACACTGAATGTCCTATTTTTACACTGAATGTATCCAGCAACAAAAGAACACATTGAATGTCATAAAAATACACTGAATGTCATATTTTCGATTTGAATTTCAATTTAATAAAAAAAAGAAAAAAAAAAGAAAAAAATCAACACTACTATTCGAGCGCATTTTCCAACCGAATACGAACTCGAATCAAGCCTTCCGACCGATAATGTCTATACAGAACGACTCCTCCTCCTCCTCGATGATCAGTTCCCGACTCCATGATCACTTACTCGATGAGTTCGCTTCTCTCAAAGGAAGTCTTCAAGCACACAAGACTGAGAATCAGAGGAATCGACGAGACGTCGAAGGATCTGGAGACCTTAAAACAGATCCTCGAAGCTCTGCAGCTCAAAGGCCTCCTCCACTGTGGTTATTTCACATTAAAGTTCAACCCCACTTCTCTCTCCCTCTGCCCATTTTTCCAAATCGTTCAACACTGAAGAAAACACACACACACGCACAACACACACATTATTAAAGAATAGTGAAGAAAAAGAAAAGGCTCATACTACACTTATGGCATGTTAATTTCAATTCGCCCAGTCACTCGCACCCCGACGATCGAGAAACTGAAGTTTCGATGCGTTAGCTCCACCACTTTTACCCTCCCCGTCGTGCCGGAGAAGAAGAGAATCGCGGCAGCGACGTTTGGGGAGACGTCGACTGGAGCGTTATCTTCGCGAGATTGAGAGATGAGAAGCGATTCGAAATTAGGGGGCGAATTCCGCGGCGGCGAACGCGACCGTCGGGTTGAAACAAAGGGCGATCGAACGGCTCCGGCTTCGTGGTCGTGTGCGCCCCGATGATGTTCCTCCAAATCCTCTTCGTCTACTACGGCGACGTCACCGGAGAGACGTCGGAGATTGAGAGATGAGAAGCGATTCAAAATTTGGGGGCGATCGAAGAGGAAGGCTGGTGGGTGGGGTGGGTTTGGGTGGGGTAGGATAGAATTAATTGAAGGAGGGTAGATTCGTCCTTTCATATACATTTTTTTGGCCTAATTGAAACAAAAAGGCCTAATTGACACATTAATATGAGATTGGCCTTATTGCCGAAAAAATGTTGAAAAATGGCCTTATTGCCATTTTTCCCTATTTTTTATTGATATTAGTTTATATTTTACTATTTTTATTGATATAGTTTAGAATTGCGCATTTTTTATTGATATTTTACTATTTTTATTGATATAGTTTAGCATTGCGCATTTTGCGTTTTTTTTTTTTATGCAAAACATTTTTCATTGATATTAGTTTAGGGCCTAGAATCATTTTTTTTATATAGTGATACCCATTTCAAAACATTTTTATTGATATTGTTTAGTGCATTTGCTATTAGAAAACATTTTTATTGATATTAGCTAGTTTAGTAGCAAAAAAGAAGGCAATGTAATTATTTTTTCATTACCGTATGAACTTTAAGCAGCTCAATAATCTCAAGCACAATATCATTGACATAGCAAAACCCCCTCACTCTTATCGGTGTGATGCGTCCCCCGACCCAATTAATCGCGATATGTGCATCCTGCCTGTTAAGCTTGACGAAACTGACATGCCTGTTAAGCTTGACGGGACTGACAAAAGTAGAATATTTAGTCGAAGACGGTGCAATCCTCACCGATATTGAAGCGCTTGAGCTGACCCCCGTGGGTGTGGTCGTGGAGTGTTTCGGGAGAGACGAATGCGAGAAAATCGACGTAATCCTGAGAGTGAAATCGGTGGATGTCTAGAGTCGGCGCGGGTAAGGGACGACTGATCTCCATGCGGAGATGGAGGTTGTGAGCCATGCCAATGGGGTTTATAGCAAAACAATTTTTTATAGCAAATGTTTTAAATAATATTTTATAGCTCAAATTATAATTGGTAACGAGTTTATGAAGACGGTGGTGGTAGGGTTTCTGGAGGTTTCAAACTCATCCTTTAATTTATTTTAAAGGAGACATACCTTAGTTTTGTAGATTTGATCGTGCTCGGGTTTCGTACTCGATACATACCTTAGTTTTGTCGATTTGATTGTGCTCGGGGCTCGGGTTTCGTATCCGATGTATCAAGGCGGGTGCAGTAGGAGTTTCATCGCGAGGTCTCGGATTGTCCATAGTAAAAATAAATAAAACAGGTTAGATTAATAAAATACAAAACAGTTTTTTATAGCAAATATTCTATGTAGGGAAGCAATAAACAAACGATTATGACTCTTTGATTAAGAATACCCAAGAATTAAAACATCAAGACTTTGAATTTTTAAGAATACCGATAAAACTTCAACTGAGTAACAAACTTTATTTTATCATATTCAACTATTGAATAAATCAAAATACTAGACATATAAATAGTACTAAAACCCTAATAAAATAAAATAAAATAAAAAACTTCGGCAATAAGAAACAATCTTTGCCTTATTTAAATATATATCTGCATCATTCTCCTCTTTAGGAGAAGGTTCGACCGCGAACCTGAAAGATCGAGCACGAACTGACGACGACCTTGAGGGCGCGGCGCAAGAGCAATGGCACGTTGACGTGGCGCAAGGGAAGTGGCTGCAATTTGACAATTCGACAACATGGAGTATCTTTTATTGTGTTGGGACTGTACACGAATATTGCTAAATATTTGTACTTCTCAATGAATTTTGCTCTTGGATTGGGTCTTCTTGAATATATTCGAATACAACTTTTGTACTTAGCTCCATAAGCAAAGGCATAATTGTCATAATCCGTAGCAATCACCTCTTCATGTTCTTTGGGAATGAACGACAAAATAGGAAATCAAAGGTAACACTTCGGCTTGAGCATCTCCTGCCTTTCCGGATCAATTTTAAGGGAGGCTATTTCGAACCTTCTTTCAACGACATGAGAAAAAAATTGCTTGTCATCCCATATCGACTCGGCGGGATCGACGTTCCAGATCGGCCCGACGGGCTCGACGACCCAGATTGGCTCAGCGGGCTCGTCATCCCAGGTCGGCTCGACGGGCTCAACGTCCCAAATCGACTCGACGGGCTCGGCGTCTCAAATCGACTCGACGGGCTTGTCAAACCAGATCGGTCCGTCATCCCAGATTGGCTCAGCGTCCCATATCGGGGATGGTTCATCTTCCGAATCAGTATCCATAACAATATAGGGATCAGATTCATCACTAAGGACACATTCTAGCACGGGGATTGGTTGGTGTTGGGCTTTCGGTAGAACATCAGCAAGAGCAAGTCGGATTTCTTCTAGTTCAACCGTAATGGCCGTTACCTGACGGCTCAAGGCGGCGACGTCGGCGCGATGACGGACTGCGGCCTTAGCGGCGGGGTCGGGGATAGGCTGATGTAGGTAAGCAATAATGAAACGATTAAGACTCGTTGATTACGAGACCCAAGAATTAAAACTTTCGTTGATTAAAACCCTAACAAACTTTATTTCATCATAAACAACTATCGAATAAATCAAAATACTATAGTACTAAAATCCTAATAAAATAAAATAAAATAAATTAAATAACTTGGTGAATAAAAAACAACATTTGCCTTATTTAAATATGAATAAATCAAAATATAGACATAGTACTAAAACCCTAATAAAATAAAATAAAATAAAATAAATTAAATAACTTGGGCAATAAAAACAATTTTTGCCGTATTTAAATATATATATCTGCATCATATTCATTGTTAGCGCAAAATAATTTTTATAAAATAAATGTAATTACAAAACAATTTTGAACAATTTTTTATAACGCAAATTATAATTGTACAAGTATATGACGAAGGTTCGATAAATTGTACAACTATATTAGGAAGGTTCGATAAATCAACGCCCGGTGCGGGATCTGGGGAATCTCGTCGAAGGAGACATCTTAGGCCGCAGCGGTTTGGAGAACTTAAGTTCGTGGATTTGATTGTATTCAAGAAGCTCGTTTCGTATGTTGGAATAGGAAGAAACAGAAGGAGGCAGAGTTACGAATTTTTCAATTGTCTGGAATGCCTCGTTGCCCGTCTCCACTCACTGAAGACGCTACAGATTTCCATGTTTTTATAATATGTACTTTGTTTTTTATATAAATTATAATAGTTTTGCATTATAATATTCACTATGTTTTTGTATCTATTACTTAATTTTTTTAAAGGCGGCGTGGGTCTGGGGATCTCATGAGACATCTTTAATTTACAGCAGCGGTTTGGAGACTAACCTTAGGTTCGTCGATTTGATTGTATTAAAAAAGCTCGGGTTTCTTATGTTGGAATGTGTAGAGACAGAAAAAAGCTCGGGTTTCTTATGTTGGAATGTGTAGAGACAGAAGGAGGCTTTTCGGGAATACCCAAGTCTCCGGTCACTAGAGATTTCCACTATGTTTTTTACATATAAATAACACTTTTTATTCATATTAGTTTATTAATACTAAGAAACATTTTTTTACATAAAATAACATTTTTATTGATATTATTTTATTGATATTAATTTACCGGATTGCACTATTAAAGACCATTTTTACTATTAAAGACCATTTTTATTGATATATTTTAGTCATGGGCTATTTAAAAACCATTTTTATTGATATAGCGTAGCCAGAAATATTAGTCAGATGGTGCAATTTTAAAAAACAAAAAATTCTCTCCATTTCATAAATATAAAACTCTTTTTTTATATATTAAGAAAAATGTTATTTTTTAATTTTTTAGCGTATAAATGTATTTTTAAGTTAAAAAATAATTGTGAGTAAATATAAAAATGTAAAAGTAAAATTTTATATTAAAATAAAAAAATAAGAATATTTGTGAAAAACTAGACAACTGTATTAGTATTAATGTTCTATTTTTTTTATAAAACGTAATAAATTTGTATGTGTCGTTAATAATAAATATATTTTAATTTTTTTAAAAATAGTATATTAGAAGTAATATTTTATTAATAAATAATTTATTATCTTATTTTTTAGATAAGACATATCAATATTTCAACAAAATTTTAATTAGATTTTAATTATTTTTAGATAAATTATAATTAATTATCTTAATATATAAAAATTAAGTTATAAAATTAATTTTTTAAAAAAAAATTGAGGGGATGCGATCACACCCCAAGTCCCTACGTCCCTTGATATAATGACCATTTTTATTGATATAGTTTAGCTTTATTAAAGAATATAATTTTAACCATTTTTATTGATATAGTTTAGCTTTATTAAAGAATATATTTTTAACCATTTTTATTGATATAGTTTAGCTTTATTAAAAAATATAATTTTTTATTGATATTGGTTTATATTTTACTATTTTTATTGATATAGTTTAGCATTGCGCATTTTTATTGATATTTTACTATTTTTATTGATATAGTTTAGCATTGCGCATTTTCTATTAGAAAACATTTTTATTGATATTAGCTAGTTTAGTAGCAAAAAAGAAGGCAAAGTAATTATTTTTTCATTAAGTATGAACTTTAAGCAGCTCAATAATCTCAAGCACAATATCATTGACATAGCAAAACCCCCTCACTCTTATCGGTGTGATGCGACCCCAGCCCAATTAATCGCGATATGTGCATCCTGCCTGTTAAGCTTGACGAAATTGACATGCCTGTTAAGCTTGACGGGACTGACAGAAGTAGAATATGCCGTCGAAGACGGTGCAATCTTCACCGATATTGAAGCGCTTGAGCTGACCCCGTGGGTGTGGTCGTGAAGTGTTTCGGGAGAGACGCGAGGAAATCGACGTTGTGAAATCGGTGGATTTCTGTAGTATGTAGATTGTAGAGTCGGCGGGGAAGGGACACTGATATCCATCTGAAGATGGAGGTTGTGAGCCCTTCGGATAGGGTTTATAGCAAAACAATTTTTTATTGTAAATTTTCACTGTTTATATAGCAAATGTGCACTGTTAGCGCAAAATAAAAATTAAGTGAAAAAAAGAATATTTATTTTTATTTTAAAACAATTTTATGATTTAATTACAATACTAAACTCTGTACTCTATAGAAGCAGAATATAGGACATTGAAGCGCTGTCACGCGTGGGGTGGTCGTGGAGTGTGTAATGAGAGATGCAAGGAAATCGACATAATCCTGAGAGTGAAATCGGTGGATGTCTAAAGTCGGCGGGCGGGGAAGGAGCGGCTGATCTCCATGCGGAGATGGAGGTTGTGAGCCATGCCAATGAGATTTAAAGCAAAATAATTTTTTATAGCAAATGTTTACTGTTAGCACAAAATAAAAATTCTAATTAAAATAAATGTCATTATAAAACAATTTTAAACAATTTTTTTTATAGCCCAAATTATAATTGGTAACGAGTATATGAAGACGGTGGTGGTAGGGTTTTTGGAGGATTCGAACTCATCCTCAATTAAGTTACTTGATTGATTTTTAGCAGCTATGACTTCGTATCGATAAATCAATGGCGCTGGCGGTGCGGGTCTGGGGGATCTCGCCGGACGAAACATCTTCGGCAGCAGCGGTTTGGAGACCGACCTAAATGTTGGAAAATCTTAAGTCAAAATTGGTTTTATCCAATGTTTGACTGAGTTGACTGGCTATAAATTTAATTCCGATTGGGAAATAAATTGTACGATAATTTTCTACGTCGTTCGTAGATAATTATAGAATTTTATTTCTGAAATTACGCCTTCAGCGTAGGATACCAATTTTTCGTGAAATTGGTCTTAAACTCACAGACAGCAGCTTGCGTCAAAGTAAACACTCACACAATTTGTAGAATAAAAAGTGGAGACAAAGTTATGTAATAGTTTTCATTTCATTGATCAACAAAACTAAACTATTACACTTGAAGAGTATGGTAGGCAAAACGATTACAAGAAGTTTCCCGAGTGTCGCAACAACTCCCACTAACTTGCAATCTAGCACACGAGTACCTAGAGCTAAATCTCCTAACTCTAATCTTGGCACAAGGCGCAAAAGCTACTACACAAACTCGAAGCTCGAAGCTCTCGGTTACGATTCTAAAAATCAGATTTCGTTCTCTCAAATTCGTCAAATGATGAAACTCAAATCCATGGGTATTTATAGTAGAGCCGCAATGTGAGAGTGATGACGTGGCACGTTCTCATTCGTCGCATGCTTGGCCTATGTCACTTTTCCATGGATGACATCATCATTATAGAACTTGGATTCTTGAATCTTGGAATCTTGAATCTTTGATTCTTGAATCTTCAATTTCAAAATCAAACTTCAATTTCAATCTTGACTCCAGCGATCTCAATTCTTCATCTTCAATTTCTTGTGAAAATCTCTAAGTGTTGAAGCTTCAGAATTTCATCGTCTTCATGGTCGTCGATCTTGTTGAAGTTGCAAACTTGGAACAATTCTTCATTTCCTCGAACTGAGTACCTGGTGAAAGAAATCACGTTGTAAGTACTTAGTCTTTGAAACCATGTCAAAAAGAAGAGTCGCTGGAATCATGTCAAATGCCACAAATGGCGACTCCAGTCGCCGTTTCTCTTCAATGCCCAAACCGGCGACTCCAGTCGCCGGTTCCATGTCATGCCACAAAAGTGGCGACTGTGGTCGCTGGCTCCGTGTCAAGCCCCCTTGTCACACAAACGGCGACTCTGGTCGCCGTTCCATACTTAGCCAAAAATGGCGACTCCAGTCGCCGTTCCATACATTGCCCCAAAACGGAGACAGCAGTCTCCTTTTCCTCAGCATAACCAAAAACGGCGACTGCGGTCGCCGTTTCCTTGCACACTCCCAAAGCGGCGACTCCTGTCGCCGTTTCCTTGCATCCACGTAAAAGCGGCGACTCGTGTCGCTGATTCCATGCAATTCCAAAAGTGGAGACTCAAGTCTCCATTTCCATGCGCAAGGTTGTTGACTTCGGATTCCTAACCTGTAATCCTGAAAATCAACAAAAACAAAAACACAAGTACAAAAAAAAACGTTGTCGCCAAAACCAACATTTACAATCTCCCCCTTTTTGGCACAAATTATAAAAACAAAGTTAAGTAAAAAGAGATAGAAGTATCTCCCCCTCAATCGAATAAAACATTAAAAAATAAGCTAAGCAAAAAGATGGAAAACATCAATCATACAATCAATGAAAACCATAAAAAGACTTAGCCAAATATTTCAAACCAAACATCAAAACTTAGATAGAGAATTCAAACCAAGAATAACCAAGTATCAAAACAAGAATTCCAGAGTTAAGCAAATATGAAAAACTATGCATGGACGAATAAATTCAGAGTTGTATGCATGCAAAACTAAAAAGGAAAAAACGAGTTCAAGAGTTAAACAAAAACAGAAATTAAAAAAAACTTGAACTTTGAACTTGGACTTCAGTCTTGTGGCGAGGCTGCAGGAGAAGGATCACGTTCCGGACTTCCGATCAACTCTTCTTCGTCATCTTCATAGCTGAAGACGTCGTCAGAACTAGAGTCGTCACTTTCATCGGAGTCGGTTTCCGGATCCCCGAAAATTTCACGTTCACCCAAACCATCACCAGCAGCTTCGTCAACGTCCACAACATTGACATCATCTTCGTCTCTCAGACCATCAGACGGCATCGCGAACGACGCCCCTGGATTTGTGGTATCACCGACTTTCCTCTTTCCCTTGTCACGAGCTTCAAAAACACCATCAAAAATATCATCATCTGTTTTCTCGGCATCATCCGATTTCTCACCGTCATCTTTCACAACTTCTATCAGCTTGCTTTTGGACAGCTGCGAATGAGCTTCCTGAATCGCGTCTCTAACCATCTTCAGAATAAATGTATCTTTCAAACTTGCATCTGGGGCTCCAACATCTCCAAGTCCTCCCCCTTGTTGGATCTCCCGTTGAATTTTCCGGAAAGATTGTTTCTGCTTGTCCTGCGCCTCAATCATCCTGTTGTACGCAACAACATGTTCGGCTTGACGCTTTTCAACAGCCAAGGAATCGACATAGAATTCCTGAACCACAGCCGAAGGAACCACAGCACGGTGACTATGGATCGGATGATAAGAATTCTGATAAGAAGGAATTCCAGAAGTTGGACCAAAACCGCGAGGAACAGCAGTCGGTTGAGCTTCAGGTTCGACTTCAACTTCTGCAGCTGCAGACGTCGATTCAAACTTCTGACGTTTGGCAGGAGGAGACTTAGATTTCTTAACTGCAGATTTACGCTTTCTAGCAGACGACGGCGAAGGCGGCGGTGTTAAGATTTCAGGAAGTGCATTCCTGTCAACAAGTCCATGCCAGGGAAGGTCGATGACTCTTTTGTTCGGATTCAAGTACTTGCCCGTGATCTTGACAGCCCTGTTATTTTTCATCTTTTTCTCGGTTGAGGTTTCAGGAACAAAGCCCTGGTCATGAAGCATACCATAGATCAGACATGGATGCGTGAGATGGAATTTTTTCTCTTCAGGCAACTCAGCTTGCCGAATGATGGCCTCATCCGAAAGTTTGGCAATTTTGCACAAGTCAGCAAAATTTTTTTTGCCAATGTTAACTTGTTCGCCGCAACCGAGACGGAAGATGAGGTGCATCAAGTCAGGATCCATGACAGTTGGATCTCGATTAGCAATCCAGTTTGACATCCCGAGACGATGCAGAATGCCATAGAAAGCTGAAAGCTTGGACGGTGGTGGCAGTTCGGACATCACTTTTTTCTGGGTGATAAAAGTGCCAACCTTCAGGTCTTCAGCTCTTTCCGCAGCTGTCGGTGTCGTCCATCTGGAATCAATTTCCAATCTTTCCAAGAAAGCGTTGATGGAGAAAGGACGGAACTTGTATAAATTTTCACGAAAAATAAAGCAACCAAACGTCCGACTCTTCGGATTGGCAAAGTCTGGAGACAAGCTAGCATAGAACTTGTAAAGGATGGGGATGGAGTAACGATAGGTTAGATTCACAGATTTGAGCATGTGCATCTTAGTCAGAAATTGCGTGATGCCATGCTTTTCATAGTCCTCCTTGAGGATAGTTCTATCAGTATGGATTGGTAGCTTCTGAATCAGCTTGTGGCGACGTTCCGCAGTTGGAGTGAAGAATTCTCTTGAGTGAGCTTTCGGACACTCTGAGTATTATGAAATGTATTTGAAGCCATCAGTTGAGATTTGGGATCCAGCTGATCCCGAGGAATGAGGTGCCAAAGGTGGTTTGTGGGAGCTATGGGTTTTGGATTTTTCAATCGACCCACCACCAAAATTTTTTGGAGTCGAAGGTTTGACTCCACTGCCACTGACGACAGGTTTCTTTCCAGCAGTACTCCCAGTTGGAGTCTTTGGGTTCGTTTTCTTTGGATCAGTTTCCGCAGTTACAGTCACGGTCGATGGAATTTTGACAACTTTCTTTCCATCCTTAGTGATTTCGCCAGCTGCGAGTAATCGATTGTATTCAGACCTGGAAACGGTTCCCTTGTAGATGCGAAGGGAAGTATCTCTCTCTTTCGTTTTTCCTGACATAGGTTTTTTTCCCGACTGGCGGGCAGTCGAGAGTTCAGGAGTTGCTGATCTAGTCAAGTCAGGTTCGACAGACACAGTCTTGCCAGAGCGTCGCTCAACTTTGTCCAAGTGAGCTTTCAGTTCTTCATATGCCGCTTTCTTGGAATTAGGAGACGCGGCTTTCTCAAACTGTTCGTTCAGATAGACAATCATGTCAGTCATCATGTCATCTAAGTTCTTAGCAGCCATTACGAAGATTGTAATTGTGAGAATTCTAACTTAGGAAAAAGTCAGCCACGAAAACCAAAACAGGGCGCCGGATGCGCAAAGCTAGAGTCGCCGGTTGCGACGGAAAAAGTACCAACTAAGAACCTAAGGAACTTTGAACACAGAACTTGCAGTTGATATCCGAGAGTTAGAGAACTTGAGAATTTGAGAGCTAGAGAGTTTGATGTAGGCGCAAATGATTTAGGTTTTCATCAAGGCCTATTTATAGGAAAAATTTTGGGCCGCCCTTCGGAATGAAAAAGCCCAGTTCAAGACCTGCAAACAGCTCATCTCAAGAAGAAAATCAGGTCTAAAAGACGAACAAAAATTTATTATTTTGTAAATATTATTAAAATAATAATTTTCAAAAATAATAAAAAAATTAAATAAATAAAAAAATGAAAATCAAACCAAGGCATGAGAACCGAAGTTGAGAACCATCGGTTGAGAAACGAAGTTGAGAGCCATCGGTTGAGAAACGAAGTTTAGAGCCATTGGTTGAGTAACTTGAGTTGTCAATTTTTCGTTGACGCTGAAAAATCGGCTAAGGCAAAAACGAGAGTCGCCGTTTTTGTGTTGCAAAGTCCAAGTCTCCGAATTTTGGAACATGGGTTGAGTCTCCGTTTTTGTGGCATAGGTTGAGTCGCCACTTTTTCGGCGACTGGAGTCTCCGGAATTTTGCACAGCCTGGGTGCCAAGAAAATGGAGACACGAGTCTCCGGTTTTGTGCCAAAGTGTGAGTCGCCGTTTTTCTGGCGACTGGAGTCTCCGGATTTGGTGATCTCCGGTTTTGGAGTGAGTCGCCGGTTTTGGCGTAGTCTCTGTTTTTGAGAAATTCTCCATTTTTGACATTCTCCGGATTTTGGTGAAGTCTCCGAAATTTGCATTCTCTGGACTTAGTTTACTTTTCGTGGCTAAGTCTCCAAAAATGTTGTCACTTGAATTTTGCAAGTTGGCCGTCGCTACACTCAAAATTTAGACTTCAGAGATGGTAAACCACTTAGCGCTGGATATGAACTACAAAAATGCAAAATAAAAAACAACACATCCTGAGTTAGTCATTCAAGTGTTCAACACACAACAAACATTCAAAACCATTTTAGTGGAGATTCGAGGGGTGATATTAGGCAATGAAGAGCAAATATTTTCCCAGAAAAGAATCCACATTTCATCATTTTCCAAAAACCAAATATTTTTCACACAAGGTGATAGTAACTTTGAGGTATATGAAAAATCTCTCATATTAAAAAAAACGGTGGAAGGGACCGAAGTATTTGATAGATATTGAACTTGTCCTTCGTCACAATCACAAGAATACATGCCGTGTTTCGTCGGAACACATTGGATGAGTTTGCACCGCACAAGAGATTTTAATTCATGAGTACAAGGTGAACTTTTAAGGCACTCCACTTGGGACAAGCGTTACTACAATCAGAGGGGAGCAAGGTTCGACCTGCGTCCTCCAGACGAGTTTTTAGCTTTTAAAATGAAATGCAACAGATGCTCATTACAACAGTCAGAGGGGAGCGAGGATCATCCCGCATCTCCGAAGTGTGATTGAAGAGCATCTTAAACTATGGCGTCCATGTGCTACCTTTCGAAGAGGGGAGCCGGGGTAACCGGCGTCCTCCGTTACTTGGTATTATGGATCTATGCAAATGATAGCTTATGGGAGTTATATGCTAAGTTCACATGTTTGCACCCAGAGGAATAAATGCACTTGGGTCCGAAGACTAAAGTGGCCTCGAATCCATGTTCAACTTTATTAGACTAGTCCACGACGATTCAGCGTGCATATTCAGAAGTAAAGAAAATAATCTTTCAGACTTCAAAAATTTCGTGAACTCTTAAAGAGAACACATGCAGAGAGAATTTCTTAGAGTTTGAAATCTCTCAAAGTCAAGTGGTTTGGTAAAGATGTCAGCGAGCTGTTTTTCTGTTGAAATATGCTGTAGACTGACTATATCACGATCAACCAAATCTCTAATGAAATGATGTCGAATGTCGATGTGTTTAGTTCTTGAATGCTGGACAGGATTTTCGCTGATTTTGATAGCACTCTGATTATCACAAAACAGCACCAATGGAGCACTCTCGATGAGATAGTCATTCCACATTTGTTTCAACCAAAGCATTTGAGTGCAGCAACTTCCAGCTGCAACATATTCAGACTCTGCAGTTGAGAGCGCGATGCAATTTTGTTTGCGGCTATGCCATGACACGATATTGTTGCCAAGGAAGCAACAACATCCAGAAGTGCTTTTTCGTTCGTCAGTGTCGCTTGCCCAGTCCGCATCGGAGTAACCGACAAGATTTGATGAAGTGTCGCATGCATACCACAATCCTAGTTCAGACGTTCCAGAGATGTAGCGGAGAATCCGCTTGACAGCTCGTAGATGGTCCTCCTTTGGATCAGCTTGGTACCTAGCACACATACAAACACTAAACATAATGTCAGGGCGAGTAGCGGTTAGATAAAGTAAACTACCAATCATGGAACGAAAAAGAGTTTGATCAACACTTCGACTTTTAGTAGATTTAGATAACCGTTCAGTCGTCGCCATGGGACTTTTTGCGGGCTTAGCATGATGCATCTCAAATTTTTCGACCATGTTTTTCGCATATTTGCTTTGAGAAACGAAGATCCCATCCGGTCGTTGAGAAATTTGTAGCCCAAGAAACTGATGTAGCTCTCCTTCAAGACTCATCTGAAATGTTGAAGACATAGATTCTGTGAAAGCTTTCACGAGTTTAGAGCAAGTAGCGCCAAAGACAATGTCATCAACGTAAATCTGAGCAACCATCATGTGTTTCCCATCCCGTTTAATGAAAAGAGTTTTGTCCACAGAGCCCCGTTCAAAACCGAACTTCAGAAGATAGTCCGTCAAACATCCGTACCAAGCGCGAGGCGCCTGTTTCAAACTATAGAGAGCTTTGTGAAGTTTTTAGACATGATTCGGTTTCTTAGGATCCTCAAAACCTTTCGGTTGAGCTACATGCACTTCTTCTTCCAATACTCCATTTAGGAATGCAGCTTTGACATCCATTTGTCTAAGTTTGATACTGAGGTGGCATGCAATAGCAATTAAGAGTCTGATGGATTCAATTCGTGCAACTGGAGCAAAGGTTTCATCAAAATCAATACCCTCAACTTGGGCATAGCCTTGTGCAACAAGTCGAGCTTTGTTTCGAACAACTTGGTTGTGTTCATCAGTTTTGTTTTTAAAGATCCATTTAGTTCCAACTACACTCATGTGTGACGTTCTGGGAACTAAGGACCAAACATTGTTTCTAGTAAACTCATTCAACTCTTCTTGCATGGCCATGATCCAAAAATCTTCCTTCATGGCTTCCTTGTAATTTTTTGGCTCATTTTCAGAGAGAAAGCAAGAAATACCGATTTCATTAAAGATTGCAGAAGTGCAGATGTTGTAGAGTTCATTTGGAGAATTCGTAGGTTTCTTTGAGCGTGTAGTTCGCTCATTCAAGTTTCCAATTATCTGCTTCGGAGGATGTCGTTTCTGAATATGTCCAGGAGCTTCTCTTGGAGCATCAGCAAGATTTTCAACTTGGTCATTTTCATCATCCTCAGAAGAAGTATCATTGTCATGATTGCTAGAATCTCCAACTTCAGGTGAAGTGTTTGGAGTAAAATTTTCAGGATTCACATTCTCAGAAGCAGCAGTTGCGGGTGTTGGAGAAAAAATTTGATATTCCAAAATTCCTTCTTTAACCCAGTCTTCCTCAACATTTTTCCCAAGAAAGTCTTGTTCATCAAAGTTTATGTTCACAGTTTCGATGACTTTCTTAGTTCGAAGATTGTAAGCACGATATGCATGGCTATTTTGGCTATAACCAACAAAAATACCACGATCAGCTTTGGCTTCAAATTTCTTCAGAGGATCACGATCCTTCAAAATATAGCAAGTACAGCCAAAGACACGAAAGTGTGCAACTGAAGGTTTCTTGCCATTCACAAGTTCATAGGCAGTTGCGGTCGTCCCAGATCGAATACTTATCCGATTCAAAATATATCCAGCAGTGGAGACAGCTTCTGCCCAAAAAGTTCGTGCAAGATTTTTCGAGATAAGCATTACACGTGGCATTTCTTGCAGCGTTCGATTCTTTCGTTCGGCAATCCCATTTTGTTGAGGAGTTTTTGGGGCCGAGTATTCATGATGAATTCCCTTCATCATACAGAATTCGTTGAAGCTAGCATTTTGAAATTCAGTTCCATGATCACTTCTGATCCTTTTTACTTTAGCCTCATGATTCGTTTTGATCCATTTCACAATGCCTTTGAAGGCATCAAAAGTTTCATCTTTGGTAGTCAAAAATCTTGTCCAAGTATAGCGAGAAAAGTCATCAACGACAACCAACACATATTCTTTCTTTGCTATACTTTTAATCTCCATTGGACCCATCAAGTCCATATGTAACAGTTCGAAGGGAGCCGAAGTGCTCATTAAAGTTGGCAGTGCAGGATGAGAAGTTCTCGTCAGCTTGCCTTTTTGACAGTCACCACACACTCGTTTTTCAATTTTGGGGAGTTGAGAGATTCCTCGAACTATCTCCCCCTTAACCAGTTTACTCAGATTTCGAGTGCCAGTGTGGCCAAGCCGTTGATGCCACAAATCAACTTCATTAGGAACGGTCACAGAAAAACAACTATAATCAGTTGTATAGCAATTATTTTTAGCTCGTGGACCTTCCATTATACACTTTCCTTCACCATCAAAAACTATGCACGACTCCTTATCAAAACTCACGTTCAGTCCTTCATCACAAAGTTGACTGATGGAAATCAGGTTAGCAACAAGTCCTTTTACATGGACTACATTTCTGATAGGAGGTAATCCTTTGATTTGTAGAGTCCCCTTTCCCTTTACGACGCCTTTTGCTCCCCCTCCAAACACTACGGGAGCTCCAGTCATAGGCTCGTAATTTTTTAGAAACTGTTTCGTGCCAGTCATATGGCGGGAACAGCCACTATCAAAATACCAAATTTTTTTGGTTCCAGTCTCAGATGCGTTAAGTGCAACATTGCAGAAAATGAGTTCTCTTGGTTGCCAACAACTTTTGGAGTTAGAGTTAAGTTCGACTTTACTCTTTTGAGACTTAGGCACCGATATCTTCTTGTCATTCAAAATTTGGACATTTCTCTCAGTCACAGTCTTCAGATTTGTCTTCGTTTTCAAGATTGGAGAAATGGGTTTCTTCAAGTCCTTAGCAACCTTCTTCACATTAAAATTTCGTGAGTTTGTCATATTTTTCTCAACTTTCAGCTTTTGAGAAATTTGTGATTTGTCATCCTTAGTCATCAACTCACGGTTCATGTCAGCTCTAAGCTTGTAGCAAAATGGTCTTATGTGTCCATGCACATTGCATTAGTGACAGACATATTCTCGTTTTTGACGAGTTTCAACTTTCACAGGTGTCCTGACCAAAGCATTTTTAGAGTGAAGAGTTTTCCTATTCAACTTTATGTTCTGATGTTCATCCAACTTTTTCAGCAACGTTTTCTCATATGGCAAGATGCCACGAGGATGTTTAACAATATTTTTAGGGAATTGATATGTCTCAGATTGTAGTGTCTCAGATTTAGAGTTTGAGGTCGAGACCGATTTTTGAGGTTTAGATTTAGGAGACTTAGCAATCTTCTTCCCTTCGGCAATGTCCTTCCGTTTGGATGATTCGGCGTCATCCTTAATTTTATCCTCTGGCTGATCGTTGGATGCTTTGACAAAAGTCACATCTTTCTTCTCAGGTGTAGAGTAAATAGACTCAAAAACTTTTTGAAAGCCGAGTCCATAGTGATTAGGATTCATGTAGGACGCAGCATTATCAAACACAGAAGAATTCGTATTCATCTTCCTCAAAAGTTCGTCAGTCATGTGAAGTTTTTCCTTCAAAACATAGCGTTCCTTGTCTGTCATGGCAAGGTCAGTCTGAGCTTTCAGAAGGGATGACTTTAGTTCATCATTCTCAGCATCGGAGTTTTTGAACAAAATTTGAAGTTTCTTAACTTCTGCAGTTTCCTTCTTCAGGAGAGCTTTCAGTTTCGAATTTTCAGAATTCGACTTCTCAAAAGATTCTCTTAGTTCGACAACCTCTTTGTAGTATTTATGTTTTTCTTCGAAGAGAGTATCAAACTTGATCTTCACAATTGTTAGAGAATTATTCAACCTTTGTTTTTCATCCTTCGTCTTCTCAACTGAGTTTTTCAATTCAACTGCGTCATCATGCATCTTTCGGTTAGCAGTCGAGAGTTCATTACAAGATTCTGTAAGAACTTTCAGAGACACTTCCAGAGTGCTATTCTCAGAGATAGCAGTGTCATAAACAGTTTTGAGTTCAGAAAGACTCTCTCTTAGAGTGAGTAACTCAACACATACATCTTCAGTTGGAGATACTTCTGATGTCTTCACTATCTCTTCAGTCTCAGACACGGATTCAACATCCGAGAAAATATCATCATCACAGAAGTTTCGGTTTGCTGAAGCTACACGAAAGATGTTGTCTGCAGTTGCAGTATCTTTCAGAAAACCATCAAAAACAAAGTTTTCAACCTCCACATTTTCGAGGTCGAAGTTTTCACCAAAAGTGACAACTAGAGCGTTGTCTTCATCATCGTCAGAATTATTGTCCTCAGACTCGTCGTTCTCAGAAATGACATTCTCATCGTCAATCACAACATAGCTAACTGGTAGATTCTTCTTACGATGTAAGTTCGGGCATTCATTTTTAACGTGTCAATATCCTTTACACTCATAGCATTGCATCTTAGAAACATCTTTGCTAGTAGAGGAGTATGGTGAAAGTTTTGTCCCTTTGAACTTTTTGTCAGACGATGATCCCTGATTTCGGTTGTCAGGAGTATTCGGATATGAGTTAGAACTTTTCTGAAATTTCCGAAAGTTACGGGCACGGTTTTTCCTCTTAAACTCTTGTTTCACAAGATAAGTGACTATCTCAGTCAGTGCAGCAAGTTTGTCCGGATTATTAGAGTTCATCAGTCTCTCAATATCTTCAGCTTCCTCATCATCAGATTCACCCAGATCAGCAGAAAAACTACTTTCAGTTTTCTCATTTTTCACATGAGTTTTTCGAGAGTTCGAGCTTCTTGAACTCTTCCCTTTCTCAAAAATCTTGAGAGCAGTCATCGGTTCGTAGACAAGTGACATATCTGGGTTACTTCGAACTTTGAGAGTTAAGTCATAATTCCTCAAATCAGCCATCAAGTCAGCATAATCCCAGTTTTGATTCTCGTCGTTGCGAGCTTCGATAGTTAGCACTTTGCTTTCGAATCTGGTGCTCACACTTTATAGGACCTTCTCATAGACCATGTGAGCAGGAAAGATTTCTCCGAGTTCGAATGCCTCGTTGACATATCTCATGATCTTGTCCAAGTAGTCATTTATGTCTTCATCTTCCCTCATCCGAAGTTGATGGAATTGAGCAGTGATAGTTCGGATTTTCGATCGCTTAACTGCATGACTTCCCTCACACGTTCTTTGTAAAGTTTCCCATGCATCTCTGGCAGATGTGCAATTTTTGACCAGCTGATACATACTAAGGTCCAGCCATTCACATATAATTAGTAGAGCTTTGCTGTTAGCCGTAGACAAGTCATGTTCCTCTCTTGTCCAACTACGTTCCGGTTTCGGAGTTCTCAGACCTTCAACGTCTTCGGTATAAGGACGTTCCCATCCTTCTAGCACAGCCATCCAAGATCTAGAGTCATAGCCCTTAATTCTAGCTGAAACTTTGGCTTTCCAATTTGAGTAGTTCTGATGAGTAAGCATAATCGGTTTCTGGACAAACAATGGCGACTCAATTTTAGCGGAAATATGAAGTCAAGTAACGGATCACGTCTTATACGTATGACGTCCCGCTCTGATACCAATTGAAATTACGCCTTCAGCGTAGGATACCAATTTTTCGTGAAATTGGTCTTAAACTCACAGACAGCAGCTTGCGTCAAAGTAAACACTCACACAATTTGTAGAATAAAAAGTGGAGACAAAGTTATGTAATAGTTTTCATTTCATTGATCAACAAAACTAAACTATTACACTTGAAGAGTATGGTAGGCAAAACGATTACAAGAAGTTTCCCGAGTGTCGCAACAACTCCCACTAACTTGCAATCTAGCACACGAGTACCTAGAGCTAAATCTCCTAACTCTAATCTTGGCACAAGGCGCAAAAGCTACTACACAAACTCGAAGCTCGAAGCTCTCGGTTACGATTCTAAAAATCAGATTTCGTTCTCTCAAAATCGTCAAATGATGAAACTCAAATCCATGGGTATTTATAGTAGAGCCGCACATGTGAGAGTGATGACGTGGCACGTTCTCATTCGTCGCATGCTTGGCCTATGTCACTTTTCCATGGATGACATCATCATTGTAGAACTTGGATTCTTGAATCTTGGAATCTTGAATCTTTGATTCTTGAATCCTTGAATCTTGAATCTTCAATTTCAAAATCAAACTTCAATTTCAATCTTGACTCCATCGATCTCAATTCTTCATCTTCAATTTCTTGTGAAAATTTCTAAGTGTTGAAGCTTCAGAATTTCATCGTCTTCATGGTCGTCGATCTTGTTGAAGTTGCAAACTTGGAACAATTCTTCATTTCCTCGAACTGAGTACCTGGTGAAAGAAATCACGTTGTAAGTACTTAGTCTTTGAAACCATGTCAAAAAGAAGAGTCGCTGGAATCATGTCAAATGCCACAAACGGCGACTCCAGTCGCCGTTTCTCTTCAATGACCAAACCGGCGACTCCAGTCGCCGGTTCCATGTCATGCCACAAAAGTGGCGACTGTGGTCGCTGGTTCCGTGTCAAGCCCCCTTGTCACACAAACGGCGACTCTGGTCGCCGTTCCATACTTAGCCAAAAACGGCGACTCCAGTCGCCGTTCCATACATTGCCCCAAAACGGAGACAACAGTCTCCTTTTCCTCAGCATAACCAAAAACGGCGACTGCGGTCGCCGTTTCCTTGCACACTCCCAAAGCGGCGACTCCTGTCGCCGTTTCCTTGCATCCACGCAAAAGCGGCGACTCGTGTCGCTGATTCCATGCAATTCCAAAAGTGGAGACTCAAGTCTCCATTTCCATGCGCAAGGTTGTTGACTTCGGATTCCTAACCTGTAATCCAGAAAATCAACAAAAAAAAAAAAAACACAAGTACAAAAAAAAACGTTGTCGCCAAAACCAACATTTACAATTTCGTCAAAAACCGATTTTCGGTGAGTGAGAAATAAATTGTTAAAGATAGCCAATTAAAAAAGCATTTAATTGAATATATAATAAAGTGTAAAACTTTATTACATTGAAATGTGTAATAGTTATTACATCCCACATTGAAAGATGTAATAAAGTTATTACACTTAATAAGTGATTGGAGGATTAATGTGTTCAACAAGTGAGTAAGACCATGGACCGTTAAGGTACATGGCAATCGCCACACGCGCGTCCGTCCATCCGCTCGGCTCGTGCTCGTGCCCGTGCTCGTGCTCGTGCTCGTGCTCGTGCTCGTGCTCGACTCGGCTCGGCTCGGCCCGTCCCGACTCGCCTCGTCCTTGGACTTGGACTTGGATCTTGGCAATTGGACTTTGGGCTTCCTTGGGCTTCCTGGGGGTCCTGGGCCTGGCCATCGTAATAGTTTTGCTGACGGGCTGAACTATATTTTGATTGGGCTCAATGTTTTGGGCTACGGTTGTTGAACATGTAAAGGCTTTGGGCCTTATGGAAAAGGAGAAAATAAATAATTATATAAATTATATTATTATTTTCAGAAAAACTCCAACGGTCACCATGTTATTACCTGACTGTTACTTGGTCATGGTGTGTTGATGACCATGTTTAATACTGGTCGGTTACAGGTGGTGGTAATGGCTGCCATTACTCGCCTGAATGAATGCCTTGGTGTCCCTTCACATGCATGGAGCTCAGCTATAAATAGTGAGTCCTAGGCTGCATTTCATACACAGCAAAAATGCAAAAGCAATTCCCAGCATTTTCATACAAGTTCATACTCTCTACTTTTTCCTGTTCGAAAGTGGTTCTTTTCTGGTTGCTTCAGAATAAGAACATTGACAGTCGTTGTATCTTTGGGGACATTACGTCTGAAAACCGTAGCAAACACGGGACGTATTTGTCTTGCGGATAGCGAAAGCACCTCGACTACCCGCAATCTGATCGAAGTTCGTGTCCAGTTCTGACGTTCCACCGGAGTTGAAGATCTGTTCGAGTGTTTCTCATCTTCTTCATTTCTTTATTTTATTTTAGTTTCTGGAAAAGTGTAAAGTTTCAGTAGTACTGATTCTAATCCAGAAACAAGCACTGTAATAGCTACGTAATACCAACAACGCAAGACAAATAACCGTACTAAAAAATGGCAACCGGAGACAATACTGGTGCTGAAAAAAACGGTCAATCTAGCACTGTTCCACCGTGAACATGAACATTCCAATCATGCCTTCATCGGTGGTTCATGCTGAGAAACCTGAGAAGTTCAATGGGACTGACTTCAAAAGGTGGCAACAAAAGATGATGTTTTACCAGACCACGTTGGGTTTGGCAAAGTTTCTCAAGGATGAGCCTCTGGCCATGGATGAGAATGAAACTGATGCTAATAAGCGTGCGACTTATGAAGCATGGGGCCAGGGTGATTACCTGTGCCGGAATACCGTTTTGAACGGTCTGAGTAATGACCTGTACAATGTGTATGGGAATATGACTTCTGCCAAAGCACTCTGGGATGCTTTGGAGAAGAAATATAAAACTGAGGACGCCGGAACTAAAAAGTTCGTCGTCGGGAAGTTTTTGGATTTTAAGATGGTCGACTCTAAGTCGGTCGTATCTCAATTCCAACACTTCCAGTTGATCTTGCATGACCTTGAGAATGAAGGCATGAAAATCAGCGAGTCTTTTCTGGTGGCTGCTGCTATTGAGAAGTTACCCCCGAGTTGGAGGGCTTATCAAAACTATCTCAAGCATAAGACCAAGGAAATGACTATTGACAAGCTGGTTGTCAAGCTTCGTATCGAAGAGGAAAACCGTAAGAGGTTTAATCCTGGGAGTGTGCCTGAGGAGCCTCGTGTGAATCTGATGGAGCAACCCAAAAGGAAGCTGCCTCCTCCTCAGAATACCTCTAAAGGGAAAGAGCCTGCCACCAAGGTCTGGAAGTTCATGGGAAAATGCCATAACTGTGGAATAACTGGCCACATGGCTAAAGATTGCAAGAAGCCTAAACAGCCTATTGCACAGTACAAGGGGAAAGGGAAGCAATCTGCTAACCTTGTTGAAACCTCTGGGCAGGAGCTGACTGAAATGGATATGTCAGCAATGGTGTATGAAGCCAACTTGGTTGGTAATCCCAAGGAGTGGTTCATTGACACTGGAGCCACTCGCCATGTCTGCTCTGATAAGGATGCATTTTCTACCTATGCTCCTTCGACTGGCCGAAAGCTCCACATGGGGAGCTCTTCCTCGTCTACTGTTGCTGGAGTTGGGAACGTGACCCTGAAGCTCACCTCTGGAAAGGAGCTGCTGTTGAAGGATATGCTGCATGTCCCGGATATCCGCAAGAACTTAGTCTCTGGGTCTCTCCTAGTTGAGCATGGTTTTAAACTTGTCTTTGATGCTAAGAAATTTATTTTGACTAAGTTTGGAACCTTCCTTGGTCGGGGCTATCTCGAAAATGGACTGTTCAAAATGAATGTAATGGCTGTGCGCCGTGTACCCTCTGTTGCCTCGAGCATTAATAAAATTGATTCTGTTTCAGTTTAATTGCTTGAGTGTTCGGATTTGTGGCATATTAGATTAGGACATGTAAATCTAAATGCGATTAAAAGATTGATGAATTTGGAATTATTACCAACTTCAAAAATTGATACACAAAAGAAATGTGAAATTTGTGTTGAATCCAAAATGGCTAAGTTACCTTTTCCCTCAATTGAAAGGTGTACTGAACCTCTTGGTTTAATCCATACTGATATATGCGATTTGAAATTTGTACAAACAAGAGGTGGAAAAAAGTACTTCATCACGTTTATTGATGATTGTACTAGATATTGTTACTTATATTTATTAAGTAGCAAAGACGAAGCCTTAGAGGCTTTTACCAAGTATAAAGCTGAGGTTGAAAATCAACTTGGTAAACGAATTAAAATAATCCGAAGTGATAGAGGTGGAGAATATGTAGCTCCGTTTGAGAAATTATGTTCTGAAAATGGGATAATTCATCAAACGACGGCTCCTTATTCACCACAATCAAATGGTGTTGCTAAACGAAAAAACAGAACTCTTAAAGAGATGATGAACGCCATGTTGATAAATTCGGGTTTACCTCAGAACATGTGGGGGGAAGCTATTTTGACAGCTAACCACATTTTAAATAAAATACCACTTAAAGGTAAAAATGAGACGCCGTACGAATTGTGGAAAAATCGTAAGCCGTCTTATAAATATCTTAACGTGTGGGGGTGTTTGGCTAAGGTATCTGTTCATGAACCAAAGCAAATGAGAATCGGACCTAAGACGGTCGATTGCATTTTTATCGGATATGCATACAATAGTATGGCTTACCGATTTTTGGTACACAAGTCTGATAATCCAGACGTGCATAAAGGTACCACGATTGAATCGAGAAATGCTTCATTTTTTGAAAATATCTTTCCTTGTAAAGAAAGAGAAGAATCAAGTTCTAATAAAAGAACTTATGAACCTGATGTCGACACAACACCTGTTGGTGACGATCAGGTAGACGAAGAGGTTATTGAACCTAGACGTGGTAAAAGGATAAAAACGGCTAAGTCGTTTGGACCTGATTTTATTACGTATTTATTGGATGACGAGCCAAAGTCCTACGGGGAAGCTCTATCCACTCCAGATGCACCGCTCTGGGAAGAAGCTATTAATAGCGAAATGGAGTCTATTCTGCAAAATCACACGTGGAAGTTGGTTGATCTTCCACCGGGTTGTAAACCTTTAGGATGTAAATGGATCCTAAAGAAAAAGTATAAAGCAGATGGAACGGTCGATAAGTTTAAAGCTCGTTTGGTAGCCAAAGGGTTTAAACAAAGAGAAGGATATGATTCCTTTGATACATATTCACCTGTAACCAGAATATCGTCTATTCGGGTGCTTATTGCGATTGCTGCTTTGCACAATCTCGATATTCATCAGATGGATGTAAAAACTGCGTTTCTGAACGGTGAATTGGAAGAAGAAATTTATATGGAACAACCCGAGGGATTTGTAGCACCTGGACAAGAGAAAAAGGTGTGCAAATTAATAAGGTCGTTGTACGGACTTAAGCAAGCTCCTAAACAATGGCATTTGAAATTTGATAACATTATGATATCAAATGGATATAAAATCAATGAGTGTGACAAATGTGTGTACATTAAAGGTACATCTGACTCGTTTGTCATAGTCTGTCTATATGTAGACGACATGTTAATCATGGGTAGTACTCGTGAATTAATCATGAATACTAAAGCAATGTTAAAAAGAAATTTTGACATGAAAGATTTGGGTGTTGCTGATTTAATCCTCGGGATTAAAATTGAAAGAACCCCAAATGGAATTGTCTTGTCACAATCTCATTATGTTGAGAAAGTGTTAAAGAAATTCAATGCCCATGATGGTCCTACGAGTAGGACGCCGATTGACTTAAGTATAAATCTTACTGTCAATAAGGCTGAACCTGTAGCTCAGTTAGAGTATTCTCAAGTTATAGGCAGTCTGATGTACTTAACAAATTGTACACGTCCAGACTTGGCCTATCCTGTGAATAAATTGAGCAGGTATACGAGCAATCCAGGTGTTGAACACTGGAATGCTTTGAATCGGGTTTTAAAGTATTTGAAATACACCCGAGAGTATGGGCTATACTATACGAGATATCCTAATGTACTTGATGGATATTGTGATGCTAGTTGGATATCTGATTCTAAAAGTTCACATTCCACTAGTGGTTACGTCTTCTGTATCGGGGGCGGAGCAGTTTCGTGGAAGTCAACGAAACAAATGTGTATAGCCAGATCCACCATGGAATATGTGTTTATAGCTTTAAATAAAGCTGGTGAAGAAGCAGAGTGGCTTCGTCACTTTTTGGAAGATATTCCATGTTGGAAAAAGCCTGTGTCTCCCGTGATGATTCACTGTGATAGCCAAGCAGCTATAGGGAGAGCACAGAGCATTATGTATAACGGTAAGTCTCGACATATTCGTCGGAGACATAATACCGTTCGACAATTGATCTCAAATGGAGTAATTTCCTTAGAGTATGTAAAATCTAAGGAAAATCTGGCTGATCCTTTGACAAAAGGAATGAATCGAGATCAATTGGGCGTGTTGCTAGAGGGAATGGGTTTGAAAAACCACAATCCATCGAACGATCATAACGGTAACCCTACCTTGATGAATGGAGATCCCATGAACTTGGTTCAAAGGGAAAACTAAGTTATGAAAGTTCAATAGAGCACTTGTACTCATCCCTAAAGGCAATTCAAGTGCTGTTTCCTGATGTGTGGTAATAGGTTAAGTTCTCGAGGAGACTTTTAATGAATCCCTACCTTGAAAAGGTTAAGTATGTCAGGATACTTATAATGGGAGGTCACCTATATAAATGTGAAGTGAGGGCCGCTTCAAATGTATACATTTATGAATCCAAAGTGTTGTCCATGGCCAAAACGGACATAACATAGAACGAGAAATTGAACGGAATTTATTGCGTGAATAGCATTGATTCGTTGTACGTTGTGGGGGAATAGTTTAAGGCATCGTGTCCACTAGGCCTCCTGTACTTCCGATGTTGTTCACTACGGAAGGTTCAAAGCCGCAAACTACCTTTCCGGAAGCGATAGATTCTTTTGGGGAATTGAACGAAGAGTCTGCATACATGCATGCATTGATTTCCACTCATGTGGGGGATTGTTGAAAAATCTTAAGTCAAAATTGGTTTTATCCAATGTTTGACTGAGTTGACTGGCTATAAATTTAATTCCGATTGTGAAATAAATTCTACGATAATTTTCTACGTCGTTCGTAGATAATTATAGAATTTTATTTCGTCAAAAACCGATTTTCGGTGAGTGAGAAATAAATTGTTAAAGATAGCCAATTAAAAAGGCATTTAATTGAATATGTAATAAAGTGTAAAACTTTATTACATTGAAATGTGTAATATGTTATACCCAAGAAAACAGTCACCGACACGTGTCACGAATCAAAGGGCCACGTCATCAAGAGAGAAATTCAGCTAAGTCAATCATAAAAGACCTTCAAAGGCATATCTAAGAAGAAGATAAGGAGCTTGGACAGTAGAGAGCGCACGGTAGAATCAGACTCCTTTCACAGGGGAATCGCCTGGGGAGACTCCTGGGGCGCCAGTCAATGAGCTGGGACTTCACGGGGAAAGAGGCAGATTAAGCACTAAGGGAAATTAGTGGGTATTTAATGCATCATATTAGTGGACTAGAGGTCCAATAAGAAGCCGATATGTGGGCATTAGGTGGCATAATTAAGCCATGCATAGAGTATTATAAATAGAGGGTAAGAGAGAGGAAAATGGACATGCTAAACCTTGTATTTTAATATGAATTCTAAGTATGAATATATGAATGAAGAGGTGCCTTGAGCATCCATGTTCTACTTATGATTTCTGCTATAACTTAATCCTTTTGCTAGCTTACTTATAACAAATTTACCATTTTGTGTTGTTTATCAAAACCCTCAATTACCAGCAAATACTACCGAAAAGTACAAAAACAACCAAAACAGTTGGCGCTAGAAGGATCGAGCATCAGGTATTTAAGTTGCAGAAAAGCTCGATTAAAATCAAAGATGGTGAACGAAGACGAAGGTACTACGGTATCAGGTGCATCCGGCACAAGCGGCAGGTGGCGGGCTGTGATGGGTAAGGCCGTGATGGTGGAACCCGAGGTTCCATCTCCGCCTAAAAACCCAGAACCTGAAAATAAGGAACAACCGCCGCCTACCCAGATCAGCTCCGATGAGCACAACAGCAAACGTGCAGAGGCCGACGAGCCTACTGACAGTCAGGCAGATCAACGACAACGCCGACTTCGGTCGCGACGTCGGAATCGCCATCTCCATCCTTACGATATCGGAGGGCCGTCGACGCCCAAGGTTCCACCTCCGATCAGATTCGCAAGTCTAGATACTCCACAAAAAATAGATGAAGCAGTGGCAGAACTGATGTCTCTGAAATATGTGATGACAACCCCTGTGATCCCGGTGAGGGGCATGCATGCACCCGCCAGGGAAAATCCAGACAAGGGCCCCGAGCGAACTGGCCGTGTTCCCCGGGGGAATCGCAGAATGCGTCGGGCCCTAGATCTAAACCAAAGAGCTGAGTCAGTAGCTACTTCTACAGATCCTCATAGACAGGTAAGTAGAAGTGACATGCACGGACATCGTGCGAACTTCTCACCGGCGAGGGCCCACAGAGCCCCCGGTATTGACCCTGAGTTAGCCGATTTAAGGCAGAAATACTCTGAGTTGGAAAGGCGATTGAACGAAAATCAGATTCTCGCCGCCCCGACAGGTCGTCATAATGATCCCTTGGCCCCCGAGGTTGAACAAACTCCCATGCAACCAGAAATTCAGCCCATGCAAACCACTTTGTATAGCGGCAAAACTGATCCAGAAGTGCATTTGAGCAGATTCAAGACATATATGTCCGGCCGGGGAGCCACTGATGCTACTCGGTGCAAACTATTCCCGCTCACCCTGGGCGATATTCCCCACCAATGGTACGTCAGCTTACCCATGCATTCTATCAAATGTTTTGACGACTTGGTGCAGAGGTTCGTGTCGTACTTTGCATCCAAAGCTTCCCATATGGAATATAGTCAGAAACTGCTGGGAGTCAAACAGGGTGAGAATGAAACAGACGAGTCGTATGTTGATCGCGTCGAAGAACTCCTCATGGCGGGTGGCGAAGAGATTGGTGATAACCTCAAACTTCACACCGTACTGGCAGGTTTGAGAAGAAATTCTAAGTTGTTTAAATCTGCAATGTTGAATTATCCCCGATCGTATGAGGATTTTAGGAGGAAAGCTGGGGCCCAAGTGGCGTATCAGCGTCTTGTTGCTGGTGGGGGACACTCCCCCGAGCAAAAGAAAAAACCTCCTTTTTCCTCCGATCGAAGGCCAAATTACATTGGCAAGAAACCAGGCCCTAGGCCACATGATCCAAGAATGGATGAAGTCCGTGATTTGGAAAGAAAACTTACCATGCAGACTGGTCATACACCAGCAGATATTCTGAACATTATGGTGGTACAAAAATCTGATCTGTTGGAGAAACCACCACCAATCCTAACTTCCACGGACAAGTTGGATCCCAACAAATGGTGTGCCTTTCATGAAAAGATTGGTCACAACACCAGCCAGTGCAGACAACTGGTAAAACTGTTGTGGAAACTTTTTCAGGATGGGAAGCTGTGGCAATTCTTGCCCAGGCCAGGTGCAGGAGGAAATCCGCAGGGGCCTCCTCCCCGGGAAGTACCCGCACTGGTCCCACCGCCGCCTCCTCTAGCTCAAGATCCACCAAGAGTGGGCCAGATCATGATGATCGGCGGCTTGAGACCAGTGAATGAGGAGAGCCGCCGCAAAAGGAAAAGAGACTTCCAGATGTGGGAAGTTTGGTATGAAACTGCCCCGTCAAAGGAAGCAACAATCAGTGAAACGGCGGTGATAACTTTCACCCCGGAAGATCGAGCCGAGACAAAGTTCCCGAAGGATGTGCCTTTAGTGATAAAAGCAAGAATCCTCGGTCTGGACGTGTCTCGCACGATGGTGGACAATGGCGCGCATCTTAATGTCCTGTACAAAAAGACCCTGGATCTGATGGGGAAGCTAGCGCGCTATGTAAACCCGTGCGATATGGTGTTGAAAGGTTTTGGTGACGATGTAGTCATTCCCTACGGAGAAATCATCCTCCCGGTGGAAATGATGGACGCAAAGAACCCCGAAGTCGTAATGGTTAGGAATCTTAAGTTTGTAATAGTAGATAAGGTTAGTGGCTATAATGCTTTGTTAGGCAGGCCCTTTCTAGACGCTTTTGAAGCAGTCTCCTCGTCCTATTACTACTGTATCAAGTTTCCAACACCCTCCGGTGCAGTTGGCACCGTCAGAGGGGACCTAGTAATGGCAAAGAAGACTTTGATGTATTTTCGCGATCTTGATAAAACTAAAACCAAAGTAAACAATAACATTCCCCAAGTCAATTTGGAGGAAAGCAAGATAAAACAAGTTGATCACATTAAAAATGTCATTAAAATCCCCGAGGAAGGAATGAACTCTCCTCAGAAAAACTCACACGGTGAAGTTATTCAGATTCCCTCGGTTGAAACAGATAATCCTCCCGAGGAAGAACCCAGTATAGACTTAGCATCTACTGGGAAAAAGCAGCCCCAACCCAAAAAAGACTTGGATGATTGGGGCTCAAGGGGTGGATATCAATGCAAAAAAGCACCCATTGTAGAGATGGTTGAAGCTCTGGACTCTATAATTGTAGATCCAGAGCAAACCGAAAAACAAATACTTGTGGGATCTCATATGGAATCAACTACTCGAAGTGATATTATAAAGTTCCTAAAAGAAAATATTACCCCTTTCTCATGGTCCAGTGCGGATTTAGGAAAGATAGATCCTAAACATGCCTGCCATCGATTGAAAATTGATCCATGCAAGAGACGAATTGCGCAGAAGCGTAGGAAAATGGGCCCCGAGAAGTGCCAGGCACTCGCCGGGGAAGTAGATAAATTAATTGAAAACAAACTGGTCAGGAAAGCTTCGAGTGATGTTACTTGGCTTTCCAATGCGGTAATGGTGACAAAAACGGTGGGGGCATGGCGCTTATGTATAGATTTTACTGATCTAAACAATGCATGTCCGAAAGACCTTTTTCCCATGCCACACATCGACCATGTGGTTGATAATTTGACAGGTCACGCGATATTCTCAACACTAGACGCTAAGGCCGGGTACCATCAAATCCCCATGCATCCAGATGACGTTGAACACACGGCTTTCTACTCAGAGAAAGGGATCTATTGCTGGGAAAGAATGCCGTTTGGCCTGAAGAATGCTGGGGCCACCTATCAAAGGTTGGTAAATCTAATGTTTTCTGAATTAATTGGTAGAACCATGGAAGTGTACATTGATGATATTATTGTAAAAAGTAAAAACGAATCAGATCATGTCAAAGACCTCGAAGAAGTTTTCAAAATTCTGGGGCATTATAATATGAAACTGAACCCCAAGAAATGTAACTTCGGAATCAAAAAAGGGATGATCCTGGGGCATGTGGTTAGCGAGAAAGGCATTGAGCCCAACCCTACCAAAGTCCAAGCTATCTTGGACATGCAAGAGCCCCGGGACGTAAAAGGCGTACAACGACTCACGGGTCGTCTAGCCGCCCTAAATAGATACATTTCTTGCCTGGGAGATAAAACTCGTCCGTTCTTTGCCTCCATCAAAGGACAGGAATTTCACTGGAAAAAGGAAGCCCAACAAGCTTTTGTACGAATAAAGGAATATTTATCCAATCCAAAGGTAGTGGTGGCACCTAAACCAGGAGAAAAACTGTATTTATACCTGGCCGCCTCAGAACATGCCATCAGTGCAGTCTTGACAAGAGCGGAAGGAATACAACACTTCCCGATTTATTTTGTGAGCCAAGTATTACATGAGGCAGAAATTAAATACACTCCACTGGAAAAATTAACATATGCTTTAATAGTGTCGATTAGAAAACTCCGGGCGTACTTATTTGAGCACCCCGTCGAAGTTTTGACTACTATGCCTTTAAGGCAAGTATTGCACCGGTCAGATATCTCCGGGAGACTCCTGCGTTGGGCGTTAGAAATTAGTCAGTATGACATAACTTTCGCCCCGAGGACAGCACTCAAAGCACAAGCCCTGGCAGATTTCATTGTGGAATTAACTTTCCCTGAGAAATCCCAGAGTCAACCACGCGCCTGGCAGCTGTTCGTAGATGGATCATCTACCACCGCGTGCTCGGGGGCAGGAGTGGTATTACTCAGTCCCGATGGAGACTCAGTAACCCATGCGGTAAAGTTTGAATTCCCCACATCTAACAATGAAGCAGAGTACGAAGCTCTCATTTCTGGATTGGAATTGGCTATAGCCGTCGGGGCAAGGAAACTCCATGTGTTTATGGACTCTCAGCTAGTAGTAAACCATGTAAGTGGGGACTACGAGGCCAGAGGGGAACAAATGGTAAAATACCTAAAATTGGTATGGGAACTTTGCGAAAAAATCCCTGAAGTTCTAATCGAACAAATCCCACGGGAACACAATTCACAAGCTGACGCCCTGTCAAAATTAGCATCAGCTGAGGGCTCAGCAGACTTCTCAAATATTGTGTTGACAAAATTAATGTCCCCATCAGTGGAACAAAGAGAAATGCAAATGCAAATACTCGCTGGGGCCGAAGAAGACTGGCGGATTCCCATCCAACGGTACATAGAGACCGGGGAAGTACCAGCAGATAAAACTGAAGCAAAACAACTTCGCTCCCGAGCGGCAAAGTATACTTTAATAAATACACAACTTTACAGAAGAAGTTATTCCCTTCCACTACTAAAATGT
Organism: Euphrasia confusa; assembly: GCA_954870475.1. Classification (NCBI taxonomy): domain Eukaryota; kingdom Viridiplantae; phylum Streptophyta; class Magnoliopsida; order Lamiales; family Orobanchaceae; genus Euphrasia; species Euphrasia confusa. The sequence goes on along the minus strand of OX940949.1, from coordinate 46,081,246 downwards.
GTATCGAAGGAGGAAGGATTTAAAATCCTGGAAGAAATACATGATGGTGTATGTGGAAACCATGCGGGGGGAAGATCCCTGGCACACAAAACCATGGGGCAAGGATTTTACTGGCCAAGCCTGAGAAAGGACGCAGTCGGATATGCACGCAAGTGTGTTAAATGCCAGACGCATGGGCCTAACATCCGTATTTCCCCAGAAGCCTTGTAATCCATTTACAGCCCGTGGCCATTTGCTCGGTGGGGTATCGATTTGATCGGACCACTAGCAACCGCACGGGGCGGAGTGAAATATGCGATTGTAGCAGTCGACTATTTTACTAAGTGGGTTGAAGCAGAACCATTGAACAAAATTGATCAACCACAGGTTATCAAGTTCATATGGAAAAACATTATATGTCGATTTGGTTTGCCCGAGTCGATCATTTCCGACAACGGAAAACAATTCGATGGGGCTGAGGTGGAAGAATTCTGTGAAAAATGGAAAATCAGAAGGCTGTTCTCTACTCCTTACCACCCCCAGACGAATGGTCAGGGGCGGATGAACTCCCAGAGGTTCTGTGGTCATATCGTACCACAGCTAGAAATGCCACGGGAGAAACCCCCTACTCTTTGGCTTTTGGAACAGAAGCAGTAATTCCAACGGAAATAATGGTGTTATCACATCGGACCGCTCAGGAAATCTCCCCGGAGAATGAAATAACCATCCGGAAAGAGTTAGATCTTCTTGAAGAAAGAAGGTTAACTTCTGATTCTCTAAATGCCATGAACAAACAAAGAATTGCAAAATTATTTAATTCAAAAGTAAAGGCGCGAGAATTCCAAGAAGGAGACTTGGTGCTGAAGAAAATCTTGGGAACACACCAGGGAGCACTAGGGCCGAACTGGGAGGGACCGTTTAGAGTAAGCCACTGCCTCCAGAACGGAGCGTACGAGTTAGAGCTTCTCGACGGGACCAAGGATCAGTATCGGTGGAACGCGTTGCATCTAAAGAAATTTTATCATTGAAAGGTTAATTTTTGGCTTTTTGTAAAAATATTATTTCTGTAAAACCTTTTTTGCTACCTTTATAAATTTTCTCAGTATTTACTAAAAATACTTGCATGGGTTTTAAAAGTTATATTTTATCAAGGAAGAATATTACCCCGGGAAAAGGAATAAATTTCCCGGTCAAAACAAAGAATATTGAGTATTCCTAAGGAATACTAAGGTTCGGTAAAGACCCAAAAAATCTATAGATTACGGGGCCGAACACTTCTTTCTGCGTACGGATTCAACAGAGTAAAAGAAACTCAAGAATCGCGCGGGAGAAAGATATTGGTCCGAGGACAATCCTAAGAGGTATTCATCATGAACTAAACCTCAAAAGGGTTTTCATGATGAACAAACCACAGGATCGGACAATCTTTGTAAAAGGAGAGATGGAGGAGAAAAATGTTTCTCAGAATCAGAGAATTCCAAGAGGTAACTAAATTCGAACATCACTTTTGCAGGACAAAGAACTCACAAAGAAGTCCCAACAAAGTTTTAAAATAAAACGTGGGTGTGAGCCAAGAGTTATCTGTTCACAAGAATTACGATTCACCAAACAAGCTTAAACTGACTTGTCAAGTGATAGATAATTGTGGTAAAAAGAAACCTAAACAAAACGGTGGAAGGGCTATGTGTAAGACCCAAAGGATAATATCCAAAAATAACTTACTAAGTTATTACACACCAGCAAAATATTAAAACTTGTCCCAGGCAAAAAAACTGCCTTTAAAATCCAAACAGAAATAGCAAATATTGTCTTATGGCCTCAGGCCCAAAGGTCCTAGAACCGTCAAAACCCCATACAACTAAGCCCACCCGTTCGGATGAATCTGATGAGGAGCCACACCCCACCGGTTCAACAGGCCTGAAATTGAAGGATGCAGGGGAAACCGCAGACCTTGATCCATCGCGTCGACGCCGATGGCCACCATGCCTGGAGGTGGACAGCAGGCGGATTCTCCCTCTTCTGGCGCATGCAAATGCACGTTGAAGGGAATCCGCCAGTCATCCCTCCAGTCGGTGAGTTCGTCCGCCGTCACCGTGCTATCTCGGCCGTGCGCACCCCACTCCTGGTGATTTGGATCTGGTTGAACCGAAGTGATGGTCCTCTCAGCGGGAACGTAGGGATGGGCCGCGTCTAGTTCGTCCAGTCGGAATTCTGGCAAGGCCGGTTCCGCCTTGTCCATAAATTCTTTGTACTGACGAGCGAGCAGGACGTGAGGCTCTTCGACCACCTTGGGGCGAACGACTCTCGTGTATTTTGGCATGATGGTGAGGGTTGTAGAAGGAAATTTACACTACAAATTAAACAAATTTACACAGTAAAATTGCAGGGGGAAGGAAATTCTTACCGATTTTTAGATCTGGGAATCGAAGAGGAGTTGTGAAGTTTTTAAAATTCAAAATGGGTTAATGTATTCTGAAAGTTAACCCTGTCTCATGGGTTGATCAACGGTTGAGATCAAGGAAGGGAAGAGAGGGCGGTTACCAATGAAAAACGTACTCAAGTATCCTCCCACTACCCCGTAAAACCTAAAATACTTGGCCAGGATAATGCCACGTGGCAAATATTTACTGACAAAGGCCAGGATAAGAAGAAATCTTTTTTTTTTTCTACATTCTTTCATTATTTATTTATTAATCAAAGTTATTGATTTATTAAGAAGATAAGTTTTCTGATACTTATCATGATTTACGAATATAAAGAGTCCTTCAAAAACAATAACTCTTGTTTATTTCACCGGGAAAGAAACCTGGGAAACAAAACCTGGGGAATTAAACCCAGAAAATATTATTTTACAAAGAAAAGACTGATTTTCTATATTTTGGATAAATCTCACGGGGAAATACATCCCCAGTTATCTTTTACAGGACAATCTTCAGGTTCGGAATCAACCGAGCTGTCTTCAGAATCAGTTCCCAGATCAATGATCTCCTCTCCATCCCTCCCAAATACTCCGATATTGAAAGACTTTTGCCCACGCAACTCCAGAAAGATGGTCACATCCACCGAGACAAAACGGCGTTCACAGAATTTGTCCCAACCGTCACTCAGAGCGAGACGTCGACCATCCTTCTCTACCTTAACTGTCCAGACCCGTTCAAAAGCATCTACCAAAGCAACATCCTGCCCGTCGAGCTCCGGAAACTTCTGAGAAAAAGACAAAGAAAGGGCAACTTAGTTTTCATCGACCGATTCCTAATCCGAGAAGAAAGGCTGGTTATTTGATTCGGGTACACCTCTCTGTTCCAAGTAAAAGCCATGATATGAAGCCATAATCCAGAGTCGAAGAGCCTTTAAAGGCGTAAAACTCAGTATTAAATGAAGTCTCAACCACCAACAGAAAGTCAGAATGCAATTTCCGAGACGAGTCAACCGAGGAAGACGACCATAAACTTCAGGGAAATCAGAGTTGAAAGCTCTAATTTTCCTGGGGGCCTATGTTATACCCAAGAAAACAGTCACCGACACGTGTCACGAATCAAAGGGCCACGTCATCAAGAGAGAAATTCAGCTAAGTCAATCATAAAAGACCTTCAAAGGCATATCTAAGAAGAAGATAAGGAGCTTGGACAGTAGAGAGCGCACGGTAGAATCAGACTCCTTTCACAGGGGAATCGCCTGGGGAGACTCCTGGGGCGCCAGTCAATGAGCTGGGACTTCACGGGGAAAGAGGCAGATTAAGCACTAAGGGAAATTAGAGGGTATTTAATGCATCATATTAGTGGACTAGAGGTCCAATAAGAAGCCGATATGTGGGCATTAGGTGGCATAATTAAGCCATGCATAGAGTATTATAAATAGAGGGTAAGAGAGAGGAAAATGGACATGCAAAACCTTGTATTTTAATATGAATTCTAAGTATGAATATATGAATGAAGAGGTGCCTTGAGCATCCATGTTCTACTTATGATTTCTGCTATAACTTAATCCTTTTGCTAGCTTACTTATAACAAATTTACCATTTTGTGTTGTTTATCAAAACCCTCAATTACCAGCAAATACTACCGACAAGTACAAAAACAACCAAAACAGTAGGTACGCAGGAAACCAGATTTAGGATCCTTAACAGTCTTGCCTCCACCATGAGACACAGAGTGTGCAGGCTTGGCTGTCTTAGTAAGATCAACCGTAGGAGAGTCAGATATTGTTTTGCCAGAGCGACGATCCATTTTATCCATATGTTTCTTCAAGGCATGAAGCGCCTTCTTCGACGATTCAGGTGATGGTGCCTGCTTCCATGCGTCGCGGAGAGATTCTAACACTTCCTTATCAAGATCATCGAAAAGATTTCCAGTGGATGACGACATAGCGATAGCAGGAGTGAGAGGAAGATAGAAAATCTAAGAATCCTAAGTATCAATCACAGGCACCTGATGTGCGAAGCTAGAGAAGTAAGGTAATCGAACCCAACAGTCGTCGAACGCCGGTTGCGTGAAGAGAGAAACTCAAACTCAGAATCTCGAACTCAAACTTCAAACTCAAGGTAGGCACGAGTGTAAGACTTAGAGAATTTCACAAAAGCAAGTAACCCTAATCCAAGTTTTCAATGGCCTATATATAGGAAAATTTTGGGCCTGCTCGTCCTGGAACAAAAAGACCTGCGAAAAAGCCCAATTAACAGTACAAAAATGGCCCATCAGTACAAAAAATGAATAAAATAATAATAAAAATAATAAAAATAAACCGAAATTCTTGAGAAATTTTCTAAGTAAAAAAAATTTTCAAAAAAGTTTCAAAATTTTCAAGGATTTTCGGCTACGAGCAAGGATAACATTGTTGTTCATCGTCGCTTAAGGGTTGACGGAGATGAAGTGTGTTGCATCATTGGTGTTGAACAGCAGAGGTGAGGTGAAGTGTAGCGCAGAGGTGTTGACCACGCGACTTGTGTCGCGTGCGACTGGTGTCGCACGAAGTCGCTGGTGATGCGACTTGCGTCGCGTGCGACCAGTGTCGCGAATCCTGGCCATGCGACTGGCGTCGCACAAGGACACCAAGCGACCAGCGTCGCACGATATTGCATGACCAACTCTGCATGAGGAGTTATGCACTGGAAGCTGCTACACTCAATTTCCGCCTTAAAGATTTGAACTCCACAAGATGCTGAATATGAACTACAAGAATACCAATCAAAACAACACATCCCGAGTTAGCAATCAAGCGTTCAACACACAACAAAACATTCGAAAACATTTTAGTGGAGATTCAAGCGGTGATACAAGGCAGTGAAGAGCAAATATTTTCCCAGAAAAGAATCCACATTTTCATCATTTTCCGAAAACCAAAAATTTCACACGAGGTGATAAAAACTTTGAGGTATAAGGAAAAACTCTCGTATTAAAAACCGGTGATTCGGACCGAAGTATTTTGATAGACATTTAACTTGTCCTTCGTCACAATCACAAGAACACATGCCGTGTTTCGTCGAAACATATTTGATGAGTTAGCACCGCACAAGAGATTTTAATTCATGAGTGCAAGGTGAACTTTTAAGGCACTCCACTTCGGACTAAGCGTTACTACAATCAGAGGTGAGCAAGGATCATCCTGCATCTCCAGACGAGTTTTAGCTTTTAAATGAAATGCAACAGATGCTCATTACAGCAGTCAGAGGGGAGCGAGGATCATCCCGCATCTCCGAAGTGTGATGGCAGAGCATCTTAAACTGGGGCGTCCATGTGCTACCTTTCGAAGAGGGGAGCCGGCGGACAATGTGATCCGGCATCCTCCGCTACTTGGTATTATGGATCTATGCAAATGATAGCTTATGGGAGTTATATGCCAAGTTCACATGTTTGCACTCAGAGGAATAAATACACTTGGGTCCGAAGACTAAAGCGGCCTCGAATCCATGTTCAACTTATTAGACTAATCCACGACGATTCAGCGTGCATATTCAGAAGTAAAGAAAATAATCTTTCAGACTTCAAAATTTTCGTGAACTCTTAAAGAGAACACATGCAGAGAGAATTTCTTAGAGTTTGAAATCTCTCAAAGTCAAGAGGTTTGGTAAAGATGTCAGCGAGCTATTTTTCTGTTGAAATATGCTGTAGACTGACTATATCACGATCAACCAAATCTCTAATGAAATGATGTCGAATGTCGATGTGTTTAGTGCGAGAATGCTGGACAGGATTTTCGCTGATTTTGATAGCACTTTGGTTATCACAGTACAGCACCAAGGGAGCACTCTCGATAAGATAATCATTCAACATCTGCTTTAGCCAAAGCAATTGAGTGCAGCAACTTCCGGCTGCAACATACTCAGACTCAGCAGTCGATAGAGCGATGCAATTTTGCTTCCGGCTATGCCATGACACTATATTGTTGCCAAGGAAGCAGCAGCATCCAGAAGTGCTCTTCCGTTCATCTGTATCGCTCGCCCAATCCGCATCGGAGAAGCCGACGAGATTTGATGTAGTGTCACGTGCATACCAAAGACCGAGATCAGAAGTTCCAGAGATGTAGCGGAGTATCCGTTTCACAGCTCGTAGATGGTCCTCCTTTGGATCAGCTTGGTACCTGGCACACATACAAACACTAAACATTATGTCAGGGCGAGTAGCAGTTAAATAAAGTAAACTCCTAATCATAGATCGATAGAGTGTTTGATCAACACTTCGACTCTTAGTCGACATAGATAACCGTTCGGTTGTCGCCATGGAAGTTTTGGCAGGCTTAGCATGATGCATCTCAAATATTTCGACCATATTTTTCGCATATTTGCTTTGAGATACGAAGATTCCATCCGGTCGTTGAGATATCTGAAGTCCCAAGAATTGATGTAGCTCTCCTTCAAGACTCATCTGGAATGTTGAAGACATAGATTCCGTGAAAGCTTTCACGAGTTTAGAGCAAGTAGCACCAAAGACAATGTCATCAACGTAAATCTGGGCAACGTAACCATCATGTGTTTGCCATCCCGCTTCAAGAAGAGAGTGTTGTCGACTGAGCCACGTACAAAACTAAACTTGAGAAGATAGTCCGTTAAGCATACATACCAAGCGCGAGGAGCTTGCTTCAACCCATAGAGTGCTTTGTGAAGCTTATAAACATGATTCGGCCTTTTGGGATCCTCGAATCCTTTTGGTTGAGCAACATACACCTCCTCTTCCAATACTCCATTTAGGAATGCAGCTTTGACATCCATTTGTCGAAGTTTGATGCTGAGGTGGCATGCAATAGCGATTAAGAGTCTGATGGATTCAATTCGTGCAACTGGAGCAAAGGTTTCATCAAAATATATCCCTTCAACTTGGGCATAGCCTTGTCCAACGAGACGAGCTTTGTTACGAACAACTTGGTTATGCTCATCCGTTTTGTTCTTAAAAATCAATTTTGTTCCAACTACATTGATGTTTGAAGTACGGGGAACCAAGGACCACACATTGTTTCTAGTGAACTCATTCAGCTCTTCTTGCATAGCCATGATCCAGCAATCATCCTTCAGAGCTTCCTTATAATTTTTCGGTTCTGATTGAGATAAGAAGCAAGAGATCCCGATATCAAGGCAGACTGCAGAAGTGCAGATGTTGTAGAGTTCATCCTGAGATGTAGTAGGTTTCTTTGAGCGTGTAGTGCGCTCATTCAGGCTTCCAATCATCTGAGTAGGTGGATGTTTCTTTTGAATAAGGCGAGGTGCCTCTCTAGGAGCATCAGCTGGGTTTTCAATATTTTGACTTTCTTCGTCCTCAGAAGATGAAGTATCATTGTCATGGTGGCTAGATTCTCCAACTTCAGGTGAGGTGTTTGGAGTTACATTTTCAGGAGCCACGTCAGTCGGTGTAGATGGAAAAGTTTGATACTCCAAAATTCCTTCCTTAACCCAGTCTTCATCCACATCTTTTCCTAGGAAGTTTTGTTCATCAAAGTTGATGTTTACAGTTTCCATGACCTTCTTGGTTCTGAGATTGTAAGCACGGTAGGCATGACTATTTTGACTATAGCCAACAAAGATACCACGATCGGCTTTAGCTTCAAATTTCTTCAGTGGATCACGATCCCTCAAGATATAGCAAGTGCAGCCAAAGACACGAAGGTGAGCTACAGATGGCTTCTTGCCATTCACAAGTTCATATACAGTTGCCGTTGTGCCAGAACGAATACTAATTCGGTTCAGAATGTATCCAGCAGTAGAGACGGCTTCTGCCCAAAAATTTCGTGCAAGATTTTTCGAGATCAGCATCACGCGAGCCATCTCTTGCAGTGTTCGATTCTTTCGTTCGGCAATCCCATTTTGTTGAGGCGTCTTTGGGGCCGAGTATTCATGATGAATTCCCTTCATCATACAAAATTCATTGAAGCTAGCGTTCTCAAATTCAGTCCCGTGATCACTTCTGATTCTCTTCACTTTCGCTTCATGATTTGTTCTTATCCATTTCACAATGCCTTTGAAAGCATCAAAAGTTTCATCCTTGGTAGCAAGAAATCTTGTCCAAGTATAGCGAGAATAGTCATCAACCACAACCAGCACATACTCCTTCTTAGCAATACTCTTCACTTCCATTGGACCCATGAGATCCATATGAAGCAATTCAAAGGGAGCCGTAGTGGTCATCAGTGTTGGTAGTGCAGGATGAGATGACCTTGTCAGCTTTCCCTTCTGGCAGTCTCCACACACTCTTTTATCGATTTTGGGGAGTTGAGAGATTCCTCGAACTATCTCCCCCTTAACAAGTTTACTCAGATTTCGAGAGCCAGTGTGTCCAAGGCGTTGATGCCATAAATCAACTTCATCAGCAACGGTCACAGAGAAACAACTATACTCAGTTGTATAGCAGTTGTTTTTAGCACGTGGACCTTCCATGATGCACTTTCCTTCTTCATCAAAAACCTTGCATGAGTCTCTATCAAAACTAACATTCAGCCCTTCGTCACACAGTTGGTGTTGGAGTTGTGTACTTAATGTCTAGATTTAAGTAACGGTAAACTCCCGGTCATAGCATTTAATCTATTAAATTAATAAACAATCGTTTGCTTTTAATTATTATTAATTAAATATATGCAAATCATAGTCCTGGATTTTATACGTTGTAGTTAGTATGGTGTGCATGGGCGCACAGAAGATCATACTATCGCTTACTCGTATTTAATCGAACAGTTGCTCACGACCTAGATGGACACGGACCAATCCATCGGTATAGTCGTTGTGTGAGAGAGAAAATAATTTATCTTAATTATTTTATCACACTTGTACACTTGGTGTATTGAGCGGATCGTCGAGATTCATCGATTAGGATTGCCGGCGATAATCGATTCGAGTCTCAGTGTATTTTATTCTTAATCCCCGATATTATTGCGGGTGTGTATATTTTATATAAGTGACTTTGATTTACCAAAGGAATTAACCGATTTAATTATTGGGTTAATTACCGGTTAAGTTGGGTCACTATATTTCATATATGGCATGCCGTGAATGATTGACCGGACAGTGTATCCCGGAAGGGTTGATAATTGTTGGAATTCGATATCCCGGGCTATTAAAATTTGCGGAAACAATAACCCGATCAAAAACCATTCGCCGGAGATCACACGAACAACGGCTCATCCGCCGGAGTCCGGCCTTTGGAGACCACGCACCTGAAGGCACGCGGCCCGCCCCCAGCCGAACCCCCGCGAGCCGAGGTTCATGCGATCGCATGGATCGATCGCATCGTGCGATCGATCAGCTGGGGCTGCAGCGGCAGCCCCGCGGTGAGTCCGGCGACTCACCGCCGTCGGGGAGGGGGGCAGCTCGCCCAGCGAGCCGCGGCGGCACCAGCCGCCACCCCGCGATCGAACCTAGGGTTCGATCGCACCCCGGCGTCCAGCCGGGGTTCTCCTCGATCGTGCACCCCCGGCGTCCAGCCGGGGTGTTCTTGGTTCGATCCCCACGGGGTCCTCGAGCCGCGGCGATCCGGTGGCTTCGCCACCACCGCCCGGTTCGACCTCGTTCCGGGGTTCGTCCTTGGATCTTGGTTCTACGGTATTTTCAATAAATAATCGAATAAAATCATCAAGGGTGTTTAACGATTTTACCTTCGATTCGTTGTTCGGAGAAACGAGATCAATCGATGACCTTGAGATCTTCCCACGTATTCCTTGCACTAGCCCGGACGTCGTGTGGGCGACGATCTACCGAACTCCATGGATCTCCTTCACGAACTCTCTAGACTAATCAAGTATGATTATCTTGTCTTGTCTAATTGTGAAGACCATGTAGTGCTTTTATAGGCTACGTAGGGGATCTTAAGGAGGTGGAATATTGGGCTTCCAATAATAGTGATTAAATTGAGCCCAAGCCCAAATCTATTAATCCTTACTATTATTAATTAATTCTATTTTCCACTATATAAAATTAATTGCACTCCCAATATTAAACCATATTATATCAAATAATATTTCTCCGGTAGTATTATTTATTCCGTGTATTTAAGATATAAATATCCATGAATAAAATTAATTTATTGTTAATTAATTTATTCATCTCTTATATCCGAGACTAGTACCATTCAACCTTAATTATTATGCGGATTAAATCCACCTGCAGGGTTTACATAATAATTCCTTATGAACTCATCTCGGGGATATTATCAACCCTTCCGGGATACACTTTCCCGTCAAGTATTCACGGCATGTCATATATAAAACATAGTGACCCAACTTAACCGGTAATTAACCCAATAATTAAATCGGTTAATTCCTTTGGTAAATCAAAGTCACTTATATTAAATATACACACCCGCAATAGTTTCGGGGATTAAGAATAAAATACACTGAGACTCGAATCGATTATCGCCGGCAATCCTAATCGATGAATCTCAACGATCCGCTCAATACACCAAGTGTACAAGTGTGATAAAATAATTAAGACAAATTATTTTCTCTCTCACACAACGACTATACCGATGGATTGGTCCGTGTCCATCTAGGTCGTGAGCAACTGTTCGATTAAATACGAGTAACCGATAGTATGATCTTCTGTGTGGGCCCGACACACCATACTAACTACAACGTATAGAATCCAGGACTATAATTTGCATATATTTAATTATAAATAATTAAATGCAAATAATTGTTCATTTAATTAAATAGATTAATGGCAATGGATCGTGAGTTTCCTTTACTTAAATCTAGACATTAAGTACACAACTCCAACAATAATATCCCCGATATGAGTTCATAAGGAATTATTGTGTAAACCTCATGAGTGGATTCGTTCCGCACAATAATTAAGGTTGAATGGTACTAGTCTCGGATTAAAGAGATGAATAAATTAATTAGCAATAAATTAATTTTATTCATGGATATTTAAATATTAAATACACGGAATAAATAATACTACCGGAGAAATATTATTTGATATAATATGGTTTAATATTGGGAGTGCAATTAATTTATATAGTGGAAAATAAATTAATTAATATTGATAAAGATTAATGGACTTGAGCAGTGGGCTCAATTTAATCTTCAATATTGGAAACCCAATATTCCACCTCCTTTAGATCCCCTACGTAGCCTATAAAAGCACTACATGGCCTTCATAATTCATAACTTGAATAAGACAAGAATTATCATACTTGATATTCTAGAGAGTTGAAGGAGATCCATAGGAGTTCGATAGATCGTCGCCCACCCGATGTTCGAACGGAGTGCAAGGAATACGTGGGAAGATTCAAAGGTCTTCGATTGATTTTGTTTCTCCGCACAACAAATCAAAAGGTACAAATCATAAACTCCTTCGTGTGAATTTATGTGAATTAAATTGTGACATAAACATGAACACAAGATCCGGGAAAACGACGAACTTCGGGGACGGGGATTCGAGATCCCCGGCGAACGTTCGAAGGACCCTCGGCTGGGAGCCGAGGGGTGCGATCGAACCTAGGGTTCGATCGCGGCGTGCGCGAGAGGGAAGCCCCGGCTGGAGCCCGGGCGAGCGATCGACCGTGAGGTCGATCGCGGGGCTGCCGAGGGCTGGTGCCTCGGCTGGCGCCCCTCCTCACGGCGGCGACGGCGGTGAAGTCGCCGGACTCACCGCCGCCCGGGGCTGCCGGAGCAGCCCCATGCGATCGCGAGCCCACGGTGGGGCTCGGCTAGGGTTTCGGCCGCGGGTTCATCCCGCGGCGACTCTCCGGTTGAGCTCCGGATATCGTGGTGCTCGTGATCGGTTTCCGGCGACGGGACTTCGGTCGGGTTTATCGGTTCCGCAATTTTTGATACCTCGGGATATCGATTTCCAGCAGTTGGCTGATGCTAATAAGATTTGCCACGAGACCCTTCACGTGAACAACATTTCGAATTGGTGGCAATCCTTTAATGTGCAGAGTTCCCTTACCCATGACGATGCCTTTAGCTCCCCCTCCAAACACCACGGGAGAGCCAGTCATAGGCTCGTATTCTTTCAGGAATTTCTTGGTTCCGGTCATATGACGGGAACATCCACTATCAAAATACCAAATGCCTTTGTTTCCAGAGTCGGAGGCATTCAGTGCAACATTGCAGAAAATCAATTCACGTGGTCTCCAGGTAGTTGAAGTGGTGGAGTTGAGCTGAACTTTACTCTTTTGGGACTTAGGTACCCACTTCTTCTTCATACCAAGATTTTTAGACTTGGTCTCAGTCACAAGCTTCACATTCTTTTCAACTTTCGTTACTGGAGATGTGTGTTCCTTTGCACTCTTGACAACTACACTCTTCTTATTTTCAGTCATGAAATCCCGATTTATGTCATCTCTCAGCTTAAAGCAGAAAGGTCTGATGTGTCTGGGGTCATTGCAATAGTGACACACATATTTTCTCTTTTGACGGACTTCAACAACCGTCGAAGTCTTAATCAGCGCAGATTTCGAGTGAGAGAATTTAGCATTTGATTTTATGTTCTGTGGTTTACTCAACTTCTTCAGTAACGTCTTTTCGTAAGGTAAGATGCCACGAGGATGTTTTACAATGAACTTAGGAAATTGATATGTTCCGCCTTCACGTTAGTAGTCGAGTTCGACTTTTGAGTTTCAGCTTCCGGAGATGTCATAACTTTCTTTCCGTCAGCAATTTCCTTTCGCCTCTGATTTACAGAATCATCTTTGGTCATACTCTCAGAAGAGTCAGTAGAAGCTTTGACAAAGGTCACTTCTTTCTTCTCAGATGTAGTATAGATTGTTTCAAAAACTTTTTGAAAGCCAAGTCCAACACGACTTGGGTTCATGTAAGAGGCAGCATTGTCAAACAAGGAAGAGTTCGTGTTCATTTTCTTTAGAAGTTCATCAGTCATATGAAGTTTCTCCTTCAGAACATAACGTTCCTTGTCACACATAGCTAGATCAGTTTGAGCTTTCATCAAGGATGACTTTAGCTCATCATTCTCAACATCAGTGTTCTTGAAGAGAGTTTGGAGTTTCTTCACTTCAGATGTTTCCTTCTTCAGATTAGCCTTCAGTTTCGAATTTTCAGAGTTTGACTTCTCAAATGATTCTCTCAGTTCAACAACTTCTTTGTAGTATTTGTGTTTCTCTTCGAAGAGGTTATCAAATTTGATTTTGAGTATAGTTAGAGAGTTGTTCAACCTCTTTTTCTCGTCCGTTGTCTTTTCAACTGTGTTTTTCAACTCTACAGCCTCTTCATACATCTTCCGGTTAGCAGTCGAGAGTTCGTTACAAGATTCTGTAAGAACTTTTAAAGACACTTCAAGTGCACCATTCTCAGTGATAACTAAGTCATAGGATTTTGAGAGTTCAGAGTGACTCTCGTTCAAGGCAAACAGCTCAGCACTTACACATTCAGTTTGAGATACTTTAGGCGTCATCTCATTTTCCACAGACTCAGTCACGAATTCAACATCCGAAAAAATATCATCATCACAGAAGATTCGGTTTGCTGAAGCAACACGAAAGATGTTGTCTGCAGTTGCAGTATCTTTCAGAAAACCATTAAAAACAAAGTTTTCAACCTCCACGTTCGAGAGGTCGAAGTTTTCACCAAAAGTGACAACTAGAGCGTTGTCCTCATCATTATCAGTATTTTCATTCTCAGACTCCTCGCTTTCTGAGATTACATTTTCATCATCGAAAACAACATAGCTCACTGGCAGTTTCTTTTTGCGGTGCAAGTTGGGACACTCATTTTTGACATGTCCAAAGCCCTTACATTCAAAGCACTGCATTTTAGAAACATCCTTGCTAGTTGATGAATATGGAGATAGTTTTGTCTCCTTAAATTTTTGTCAGAGAATGAAGTTTGATTTCGGTTGTCGGAGTTTCTCTGAAATGAGTTAGAATTTTTCTGAAATTTCCGAAAATTTCGTGCACGATTCTTTCTCTTAAACTCTTGCTTCACAAGATATGTGACGCTTTCAGTCAGTGCAGCAAGTTTGTCAGGATTGTTTGAATTCATCAAACGTTCAATATTCTCAGCTTCATCGTCATCAGATTCATTTACATCAGCTGAGAAACTACATTCAGATTTCTCATTTCTCGAAGGAGTTTTCTGAGGTTTCGGACTTCTTGAACTCTTACCCTTCTCAGAAATTTTTAGAGCAGTCATCGGCTCATAAACAAGAGACATTTCAGGATTGCTACGTACTTTTAGAGTCAAGTCGTAGTTTCTCAAATCAGCCATCAAGTCAGCATAATCCCAGTTTTGATTTTCGTCATTGCGTGCTTCAATAGTTAGCACCTTGCTTTCGAACCTAGTGCTCACACTGGATAGAACTTTCTCATAAACCATGGGAGCAGGAAAGACTTCTCCCAGTTCAAATGCCTCATTGACATATCTCATGATCTTGTCCAAGTAGTCATTGATGTCTTCATCTTCTCTCATGCGGAGTTGATGAAATTGAGCAGTGATAGTTCGGATTTTGGAGCTGGAGCGCTTAACAGCATGACTTCCTTCACAAGTTCTCTGTAGAGTCTCCCATGCGTCTTTGGCAGAGATGCAATTTTTAACTAACTGATACATGCTGAGATCTAGCCATTCACAAATAAGTAGAAGAGCTTTGCTGTTTGCCGTTGATAAGTCATGCTCTTCTTTTGTCCAACTACATTCTGGTTTCGGAATTCTCAGACCATCTGGATCTTGGGTATACGGACGTTCCCATCCTTCTAGCACTGCCATCCAAGATTTAGAGTCATATCCCTTAATTCTAGCAGAAACTTTGGCTTTCCAATTTGAGTAGTTCTGATGAGTAAGCATAATCGGTTTCTGGACAAATATTGGCGACTCCATTTTAGCGGAAATATGAAGTCAAGTAACGGATCACGTCTTATACGTATGACGTCCCGCTCTGATACCAATTGAAATTACGTCTTCGACGTAGGATACCAACTTTTCGTGAAGTCGGTCTTAAAACAGTCTTCGTTCGCTCAACCACACTCCGTTAACACACTCTTGAAGTAATGTGTATATGATCGAACTCAAAGTAGTTAAGTAGTGAAGACAAGGGTATGTAATAGTTTCATTTCATTGAAAGACAAAACTAACTATTACACTTGTGGAGAAAGGTAGACGGAATGATCAAGAGTCGTATCCCAAGTGACGCAGTACTCCAACGAACTAATGATCTAGTACTACTACACCTAGAGCTAAATCACATAACCCTACTAGTGGTGCACAGCACAAAACAACTACCAAAACTCTAAGGCTCAGCGCCAATAAACAACGATAGCGATACTTAATATCAGATTTCGTTCTCTCAAAATCGTCAAGTGAAGTCTTCAGCTTCCATGGGTTTATATAGGAGTGCCGCACATGTGGAGCGCTGATGTGGAGCAATCTCACTGGTCACATGCTTGGCTGACGTCACAGATCCATGGATGACATCACTTTTTGTACTTGGATTCTAGAATCTTGGAATCTTGAATCTTTGATTCTTGAATCTTCGAAACTTGAATCTTCAATTTCTTCGACTTCAAACTTCAACTCTATCTTGACTCCATCGATCTCAATACTTCGTCTTCAACTTCATCGTGATAAACACTCGTCGTTGAGGCTTCAGCATTTCATCGTCTTCATGGTCGTCGATAGTATTGAAGTAGTAAATAGCAATCCATGTTGCAAAGACGGAGAATGCATGAATTGCGACTTCGTTCGCAAATGAAGAGGGCGAGAATTTGCGAACCCATTCGCAATTGTTGGAGGGCAAGATTTGTGAACCCATTCGCAAACGATGGAGAGGTAAGACTTGCGACTCCATTCGCAAAAGTGTGAGGGTGGCCAGAATTGCGACTCTAGTCGCAAGAGCTGAAGGGACGTGATTTGCGACTCCAGTCGCAAATTTCGGAGGAGCATGATTTGCGACTCCAGTCGCAATTTCCGGAGAGACATGATTTGCGACTCCAGTCGCAATTTCCAGAGGGGCACGATTTGCGACTCCAGTCGCAATTGATGGAGGAGAGGATTTGCGACTCCAGTCGCAAATGAAGATGATTGAGGAGTTTTGCGACTCCAGTCGCAAATGATGATGGATTGAGGAGTTTTGCGACTCCAGTCGCAAATGATGATGATGGCCTGAATTTGCGAATCCATTCGCAATATATGTACTTCACTTGTATCCATTCACTCAATCACCTGAAATCCAATCAAACAATGAAAATCATATGTTGTTGTCAAAACTAACATTTACAAAATAATATAAAATAATAAGACTAAAAAACAGTACTCACTCCAAATCCTGCAAGAGGAGTTGCATACTCTTTCCACCCTTTTGAGTCGGGTCATCTTTCATTCTAGCGTCGTTTATATCGACAACATTTCCAATAATATCTAGAGTCATATTGAACAAAGATAAAACATTAAAACTAATTAAAAGGGTTACAAACCAAATATTATCAAGTAAAAAAAAGCGAATTTAATGCTTCAAAATCATATATAGAAAATGCATTTCATACCAAACAGTGGGACATCCTCCTTTTGCATGTTCTCTTTGATATCAGAAAAAGATCTGAAATCAAACAATGACCTCGGAAACTGTGGAATTTTAGTCGGAGCAATATAGGTATTATTTTGGAACATCAAGCGATAAGGATGATCTGATACTGGAAAACTTTTTTGGCTATCAACAACAGAAAATTGTCGGACAGATAATAGATCACCTTCGGCAATGATATTATCAAAACGGTCAATAAAAAATTTTCTCACGCTTGCTTGTATTCTCGTACCCTTGAAAAAAAAAGTATTAATGAGTATATGTAAAAAGTATGAAACACTCTTATTCATAAGCAATGTTTTTACCTCTCCATCCACAAATAAAAATTTAAGAGTTTCAGGTGCTTTTCCATTGCCTGCAGTCTTCCACTTACGACACACTCGAACCTTGATACTCCAATCAATCCTATTTTTGTTAATATTAGAAAGAGAAGCATATTGCTGCGTTAATACTCTCGAAGCCATGGAGAAGTGATTTTCTTAGGTTAAACGATTCCAATATTTATAGGAGATATGAACTGCTACAAAATCTTTTATATAAATCAAGAGATACGAAATATAAATTGCATCGTAATCTTTCGTCAAAAAAGCTGAATTTTAAAATTATATTTAAATTATAGAGAATATGGAATTAATTAAAGTCAACTATAAACACACATGGTATTTATTAAATAAAGATAGAGAATCCTAGACGAATACGTATTTTCGGTTTAGTAGATAAATATTAGCAAAGGCAGAGTGATAAACTTATCGTATATTAATATATTCTTAAAAAAGATTTTGCGTATATATTGTCTATTAATAAATAAAGTATTCGAGTGAACATTTAATTAAATCAATTTTTTTATTTATGGAAAAGAATAATGGTTTCATATTCCATATTGTATGATAAATCAAAATATAGAAAATATTAATTGTTGTAAATATTGTTTATTAAGATATATATTAATCAAAATATACACAATATTTATTGTTTAGGAAAACTTTTTTTTATTATTGATTGTGTACATTAAGATATATATTTAGAAATTTAGACGCGATAAACAATGAGTGAATAATTTGCCAGGTCAAACTATTGGTATATATATCTTGCTCAAACTGTTTGTATATGTAATCTTAAAGAATTCGGTTATATGCAATCCAACTATTGTTGTTCAAGTTTGTTGATAAAATCACATTTATAAGCAATATTAATTTTGTCACCATGACATTTAAATGCAGTCTAATTGAATATACATAAATTAGTTAAAGTACAAAAACTTCATCATTAATTGTTTTGAAACGATATTTATAAATGTTCAAACTTAAGCCAAAAACTAAACAAAAGATGAACATTATCTGTTCAAACTACGATAACAAAAACATAATATAATTGTTCATATTTAACAAAAACCTAATTATAATGGTTCAAAAACTTAGGCGCATTCATCACAGCTTAATAGACATCAACTTCATCGCACTCCATCACATAGTCGGAAGACAGCCTTTTCAAGAAAATTAAAGGAAAATGTGAGCTTTGTAACAAATAAACAAAACTGAATTAAACAGCATCATTATAAAAGTAATGGTATTCAAATAACTTGAAAGCGCATAAAACATACATTTTTCGGTATTTGACGGCTTCATCGGAATCATTGTAAAGCAACATACGGGTATACATGTGAGTGTTACAATGAACATACTCATCTGAAAAAACAGAAGTTGGTGCTCATGTTGATTAAGTTAGTATAAAGATTACCAATGAACTCATCATATTTAAAATAGTAGTACAAATACCATTAAAGATCATCCCTTGGCAAAGTTGCACGATAATAACAGGTTGATTCAATCTGTTTTCCCTATGCATGTCAACATAACCACTGACTTCATTTGAGTACGGTACAAACATCAGAAACGTCATCAAATTGTAGCTGGTTAAGAAAACAAAATAATTATGCATAAGTTAAGTGCCAAAATAAAATTCTTTATAATGCAATGTAGTTATAAAATAAAAGTAGACTTCTTACATAAGGTCTTGAATAACAAAACGTATGTATTCATCTCCTCCGTCACCATCACCTTCCATCATGCTATCATCCAGTTCAACCACATGACCAATGATATCTTGGAAAACATTAAAAAAATTCATCATAAAAAATATCACAGCATAAATGATAAAAATAAGGTTCAACATAAAGTCAATGTCATCAATATAAATATGAGAAGATGACATACCTAGCAGTGGTCCATTCTCATGATAAACATCACCTTTGATATCAGGAAAAGATACAAAGTTGTACGGTGATTGTGGAAAACATATGTCAAGTGAACGGGCAACATACGTATCATCCAGAAAAGAAATAGTCACCGGTGTAGTCAAAACAGGATTGGATTTCGGGCTAGGAAGCACTTTAAACTTTCTCATGTAATAGACATGGCCTTCTTCCATACGCTCATGGAAATACTGAACTAACTCATCATAAACTTCACCATGAATTTGCTTACCCTGGGCAAAACAAACATGAAAACGCATTTAGATATCAACCAAAAATAGCTGTCAAATTTAAATTTGTCTGCATAAGGAACATCTTTTCATGAGTACAATGCACTACACTTACATTTTGTTTGTTCGTAACCAAAGTCTTTGTACAAATCGGTTGTGGAAATCATAAACAACAATTACCAAAAGTGGATCTACTTCGAAAAATAAAATTTTTTACATTTTTTTCAAGAATACAAAAGAGTTCGGTACAATATTTCACATGCATACATTTTGTACAATTTATTAAACACATTGATAACAGATCTGTGTAAATCAACAAAAATTAGGGTTTACATTAAATGAACGGTTTCCAAAAGTAGATCTATTAAGTTTTAATAAAAACAAAAACTAATAAACTGGAATAACATAACCTCTATATCCATGAGCAAAAGTTCCATCTTGCTCGAGTTGCGATGCGTCCCTGGCGAGATCCACTTCCTGCAGACTCGAACCAACAAAGTCCAATCCTCCGTAGCCGTGGTCAGTTCATCAATCTTGTGGTATGCTGCCATCTTCCTTGGAACGCAACGCTTGAAGAAAATGGAAGAAGAGAGATTTTTTGGATGTTATTTTTCTTTGTGATGTTCAAGAGAGATTCGGAAAAGAAATCTGTAGTATGCCAAAATTAAAGAGGCGCACGGGGATAAACAAAAAAAGAATACAACTCTTTGTATTCTCTGCAATGATGATCTCTTACCGTGGTAACCGTGTTCCTTTATGGAATCACATCAATGTCAGTATTTGAGTCTAATATGTTTCTAATTTATAATATAATTTATAAATTAGTATAATACTTAGAAAATTGCAAAGGCAAAAATGTTATTAAAAATAATTACTTCTAACATATTTAAAATTAAGAATAATACATGAATTCCAAAATTGAAATCAGAAATTGTTATCTAATTTAAAGAAAGTGTTAATTAATTTTTTATTTAATTTAGAATAATCTACAATAGATTCATCACCGAAACCTTAAAGCTCATGTTTCTATTTAAAGGCCATAGTTTATGATAGTAATACACGACAGTCAAAAACCAAGTTACAAAATAATCTATATTTATATTTTTAAAATCGACTACAATGGAAGCAAGGTTCTTTAAAGTTATTATCGGTAATTGGCAAAGGTATGTCCGACTACCTCCTCAATTTGCACAACATGTTCAACACCTAGACAATAAAGTTGTTGAATTCTACGATGTACACAACAATCGTTACGAAATAACAATCGGTCGAGTAGAAGGTGATATAAACTTTCGTCGAGGATGGAGGCGTTTCCATAGGGAACACGGCATCTGGGAAGGTTGGTTTCTTGTGTTTCGCTACGCCGAGACTCTTCCAATGCACAAATTCGAAGTTATCGTTTTTAACCATAGCGCGTGCGAAGTTACAAACTTCCCTTTAATTGCTCAACGTCGGATGGCTGAAATTGAAGATAATGTTCATGATGCAATTGAAGTAAATTCAGATTAGATTGTTTCTATTTAAAATTTTAAAAGTGATCTTATTTTATTTTTAGAATTAACACAGTAATTTGTTCTTACTTTGTGCTGCATTTATTTAAAGTTTTTTTCATAAATATTCCATTTATTTAAAGTTCATGTCATAAATAATCAATTTATTTAAAGTTTATGTAATAAATAATCCAAAATTAATGAATATTTCAATTTTGTAACTTTCCTTAAGAAAGTGATGTAAAACTCAACCAATAATAATTAAGGTTAATAAATTGTAAAAAAGGAAAACCGATAAAACTTTAATAATTTTCGAGAACAAATGACTGATGATAAAATTCAAATGGAAATAGCTTTAACAAATTGTTCAAAATATAATAAAATTAAATACAAAAATCATCCAATGCAAAAAATAACTATTATTAATAAATTTGCAATAAAAAGAGAACCAAAATCAAGGCCCAAACTACAACACATTAGTTGTGTCAGGGGATGTCGATTACATTGGAAGATTTCCGCCAGTTATCTACAAACCTATTAAAATGACATAATAAATACAGTTACAAATATAAATAATCCACAATTACATAAATATGTAAAATTAAATTCATAAAAATACCTTTGACGATATTCAAAGGCCTCATCGACATGATAATATATAATGACGTTAGTAGCGCCGTCAGTGTTGTGCAATACAAACTCATCTACATTTTGATAGAATAATTGACAAAATTAAATAATTAGCAAAATAAATACCTTTAAAGCATACAGAGTAATGTAATATAAAATATGTAATTACCATTAAATATCATAGTGGCGGCAAGTTGAACAATTATAACAACATGACCCAATCTTTTATCTTTAGCCATTTCCACAATTTTTCTAAGTTCACTCGAGATAGGACCGAAATGCACGAAGACAATGTTCTTATAACTGTAATAAAGAATGAACATTATTATTGTATGAAAAAATATAAAGTATAAATTGAAAATGTAAAATAAATGAAATAAATCATACTTGAGATCTCCAATACGTATCTTAATGTACTTGAGTCCTCTTCCAGAATCGCCATTCATCATTGTGCAATCAACATCCAGAACATGACCAATTATATCTTGAAAAATAGAAAATCGTATAAGGAAAAAAAATCGTATAATACAATATTGTTTAGTGTGTAATATAATTTGTAAAATGAAACTTTGAAAGACAAAATTTAACTACAAAACAATACCGAGGAGAGGACCAAAGCCCGTAAAGACTTGCTCATTAATGCACCAAAAGGGATGGAAATTGTAGATCGATTTGGGAAAAATTGGGTCGTACGTTGATTCAACAGATGTTCCTTTGACGAAGCGGATCATAGTAGGGCTGTCAACAATAAGATTTGTATAGGAAGTTGGCAAAACGCGAAAGTACTTCACGGTGTAGAGACCACCTTCGATAATTTTTTGGTCAAAATCTTTGACGCACACATCTCTGGGAACCGAAGCATGAATTTGAGTTCCTTGTTTAAAATACATATTTGTTTACAATTTAAAAATATTATTAACAAAAAATTGTACACGATAAGTAGAAACATATTAATTAACTGATAATTTCATTGCTATTTACCTCTGAATCAATCATGACGATTTCCAAACTTTGAGGAATCAACTTTGAACCCGGAGACATCCATTTTCTGCAGATGCGTACAACGATGCTGAAGTTGGTGTGAACAGTAGTTAAATTAGAAATCAAGACGGGCGCCATGGCTGATATTGTAGAGTTTATTCTGTAAATATGAAAAGAGTAAACGAAGATAATTTGTAAGGAAAAAAAAAGAATCTGCTGCGAAGTTTTACTTGTTAAATATTCCAAATTTGCACCGTAAAACTAATAAGTAAGTCAAATAGATAAACAAAATATCATTATTCATTGTTTAAATATTTAATAACAAATTTAAAAAGATTTTGTAAGATAAATAAAATACCGGTTTATATATATCTCCAATCACCATGTATCCCATATTAACGGGCGCATCAAAATCTAATTATTTAATTAATATATGAGTTGTATATTTGTTAATTATTCACTTGATAAATCAAAAATAGTGTTATTTAATTAATATATTAGTATTATATTTGTTAGTTATTCAATTGATAAATCAATAAGATTTACTCTTTTCTTAATCGGATTTTTTTTTATATTTCTTAACTGTTAATTTGATATTTTGTCGTGTATCATTAAGAAATATAATGTTGCACATTTATAGTATTTAAATACGGGTTTATGGAATACATTTTGAAATTCAAGAACATAAAAAATGCATGCATGATTCGTTTTAAAAACAAATACAATATCCATAAGTAAATATTAAAATAAATTGTAGCTAAACAATAATAAAAGGTAGGAAAACATTAATATGCAAAAGTGACATGATTCTCGATCGATTCAAAGGAAACTATCATTTGTGGAACAACCCGTCTACTTCTCACTGGACTCCGAGACCCGATCACGAATTGTAAAGTAGGATGGATTACGGAATAATCTTTACTTGTGTAGCCATAGTAATATAGAATCCACATTTGGCATACTTACAATGTAACTAAAAAATCTTCCTAAAAGATTATTTACGTCCACTCTGACCTTTATCATGTACTCGTAGCCAATAAGAGAGGATACAATCGCAAGAGTTACTTTGTTTATACTTTCAGTGGCAGAAGTTACAATAGGATTGTCGGCACGTGCTTCCTTGTATACATAAAGATACACGACATCATTAATTAATTAATTAATAAATAAATATAACAATATAAATTTATGTAGAAAAGAATTAAATACCGAGAGAATCGAAAGAACCAATCGATCAGTTGAAGTCTGATTTTGAAATAATGCAACGTCATTCATCAATACAAAATTCGCGAAGTTCTTTCCGTCATGAACTTGGAGATGAATTTTAATCTTGATGTGACGAATAAGATCACGATTACAGAAATAGCAAACAAAATTGCAATAGTTGACGTACTGTGAATGATCGCACGTGGGACAAATTAAGTGATACCAACATCGTTTGGACAGTTTCTCATGGACTTTCACAGTTGTACAAATCTTTGTAACCTGCAGAAAACGTAAAAATAAAATATAAATCATTTATTTACTACACATATATTAAAAAATAAAACAATTTAGCTCTATACACATGAAGTTCAAATATATACCTCTAGTATAAGTGAACGGAATTCTTTTTCGGAGGGACTGACTTCAGATAAAGAAGAATATAACCAAGACATAGATGCTTACAAAAACGATGACTAATGAATTGAAAAAAAACGAAATTACTCTATTATATTTATAATACTCAATGCAATATTTTGGATTTAGATTAGTGAGAAGACTTTAATTGTGATTTGTTTTATATTTGTTTTTTGATATCTTTAACAAATATTAGTATTATTAATATGTTAAGTAAATATATATACAAAGGATTAAATCAATGATATAATTTTGTTACTTAAAAATCAAATAAATTATATAAAATCACACATGTAAATCTACTTCTTTAAAAAATATTATTTAATATTTTCAAAATGTTACAACATATGTAAATAACGCTTCAAACTAATTAAGTCGAAAAATAATAGAGTTTAAAAAATAAGTGTATAAAATATGTATTTTTAAAATATAATTAGTTAAAAATAACAATATAATTAATTTACTATAAATATTAAAGAACATGGAAAATAATAGGAATCATCTAAAAATGGGTTAAAAAACATGGTCTATGAAAAACTATATACCAAATGTAGAAAATAATTAATAGTTAACTCAAAATGCCACAAAATAATGTGGTTTAAGTCAAGTTCATATAGCACAATTATAGAAAATAAAAAAAAGTATCAGTTCAAATTCCAAAGAGAAGAAATTAATATTTTAAACATATGGACTTTTTTCAATTGTCGGAGTCAGAATCGGAGAACATTTCACGTTGTCGAACGACGTACAACGTCGTTGAAGTACAATCGTAGTAGAAATCCAACCTAGAGCCGACTTCAAACTTATTCATATCATAAAAGTCCTTCCATCCATCGCCGATAAAAATGCTTTTATTTTTATCCGACAGACTTCGTCTAACCAAGGAGGCTGACATCTTGATTCCTTTTCCATTTGACAGAGTCAACTCAGTTTTATCCTCAAGCTTAGTCTTAATGGCGAACTCCCTCGGAATAGTCTGTAAATCATGAAAAAAACTTACAAATTATGTCAACATAGCTGATGCAGTATAAGAGTTTGTAGTAGAAATTACCAGTGGAGCGTGTTGATGTTTTTCAATTCTTTCAGAAAACATGTGTGAGAGACTTTTTAAGTCTACTTCGCGAACTCTTTTTTTGTGGTCTGCATCATATGTTATTTCAACACCATCGACATCATAAACGTGTACATTGAAGTAGATTGGATCCTTAAAATGGAAAGTCAGCAACTGCCCCGTTCTAATTTCATATTTTTCCCGGAACTCTCGCCAACCGCTGAATATATGCAGACGACCGTCTTTGTCTTCACCCAAAGCAACCGAATGCATAGGAGCATAAGGTGTCTTGATTTGGCCGAAGGACGGCATACGGTAGGAGCACTTTTCAAGGAACGATGTAGGTATTTGCTTAGCAAAAGACATAATTGGTCAAATTCAGAGTTAAATATAACCACAAAACATGAAGACAATATAGTATATATACTCACAACAATATCAATATCTCCATCGTTGATAGTAATGTGGAATCTCATTGGACATGGTACTCTTCTTGTTACTTGAGAAACACAAAAAATGCATTAAGTAGATAATAATTAAGATGATAAACTTATAGAATATGAAGAAAACATGTGTGGACAATGTTCTGTTAATTGGTTTAATGATAGACTAACAAAATTAGGAACAATTTCTAGAGAACTAAAAGAATAATTTAACAAAAAATGAGGTAAGAACCCAATAAATTGATCAATCAGGTTAAAACCCTATAAGTACCGAACAACTAACATGATCTCCGAATTAATTAAGTATAATACAAAAACAAAAATAAGACAAAAATGATATAAACAGATATTCGACTCATTCTATCAATGTTTTAAAAGCTGATATAAGGAATATGAATTTATTAAAAAATCGATGAAACCCTATCCCAGACTTGCAACAATACAACAATAAGTTAATATGAAAAATCTAAAACAAAGTCAGAAACAAAAGATTCGATACAATAACAATAGAAAAGAAGACTCACAATCAACGACACCGGGGCTGATCTTTCCGCGAACTGTAGTGGAAGAGCTACCGATATTGAACTTTCTGCGACCCTCTGGCGAAGTGCTACTGGAATTTCCACCTTTTGGATACGTGAAATTCATGTCAAGTCGGAGTGTATTTCAATTTTTGGATAAGGAGAAGAACAACGAAAAACCCTAGTCTGTTTTGAAAA
Organism: Euphrasia confusa; assembly: GCA_954870475.1. Lineage (NCBI taxonomy): Eukaryota > Viridiplantae > Streptophyta > Magnoliopsida > Lamiales > Orobanchaceae > Euphrasia > Euphrasia confusa. The sequence continues at coordinate 46,054,901 of OX940949.1, read as the reverse complement.
AGGTTCGAATTTTTATGAAGAAACTGAAGAGTCGGCCGATTACTAAAATACTCTTGCAATAATGCAATTATATTATTAACTCTAAATTCATTAGAAATATTCCTAATTTAACGTGTAGTTAATTAAGTCGAATTATACTAACAATTTAAAAATACTCTTGCAACTTAAATATACAATATGATGATAAATATTTCGACTTAGTTACCTTAATAGTAAGTTATAAATAGTAAATGAATTAATTAAATGTCCTTATGTTCTGATATTTCGGTAATTAAAGATTTATATTAATAATTTTAAATGCCATTGATTATTTATTAAAGGTAGTACAATTAATTATATTTATTTACTTCCTATAATATAATAACGTTACAACTTTGAATTGGTCTATATTTACCAATAATTTTTGAGGACTGTTGTAATTAAGTAATGATTTTTAATAAATATTAAGTTAAAATAAAATTAAAATAAAAAGATTAAGTCAATAATGTTTTATTATTTTCGAATTTTTAATTAAGTAAAAGAAAATTCTTAAACTTCCTAAGAGAAAAAAAAATGATCGCGGAAAAGAGTTCATACTTTATTAATTAATAAAGAAAAAGATACAAATAAACTAATATCATTATAATACAAATAAACTAATATAAGAGGACAATAATATTATAACTGAGTTTTATGTTGTAATAAGGGATCACAATCGAAGACTCCAAGCCTTGTCTTTGAACATGTGAACAAGACTGAGTTTAAAGCTCCGTATCCAAAGCTTTCGTACTTTGATATCAGATATTATATCTTTTAGTACTGCAATTGGAAAAATTAAAATTGTTAAATTCATGAAAAACATTAAAAACAATAATCGAATTAAAAAATAGAACATTTGATAACCTGCAAAAATAAACACTTCCAAAATCGCATGCTTAAATTCATATCTGCAAAAGACAAAAACGATGTAATTAAACATAAATTAAATTATAGTAATTTAAAATAAAATACAAATTATGCTTGAAAAAAAATACACGAAGGTGAAATAGTTTAGAAAGTAAATAAATATAAAGATGTGTACCTTGATAGCTACAAAAAAGAAAAACCAAAATATTAGATGCAAAACAAAGAATAGAAATGCAAAATTGAAATTACCTTGGTAGCTGCAAATTCAAAAAAAAACGAAAAAATATAGCATAAAAAAACGACAAATGTAATTAGAAATGTAAAAAGAATGTTTGAACGTACCCACTTGCAAAAGAAAAAACATTCACAATAATAATTATAATATAGTATAAGAATAATAGTATAAGAAAATAAAAAAAAAACGATCCAAGTTGAGATGAGTGAAGATGGAGAGAGTAGATTTGAATAGAGTTTGTATAAAATTGGTAATTTTGATATTTTATTATTTAGTCAATAACTTAGTCAATTAAATTCAAATCATGGGAACAAATAATAAGGATAATTATGTTTATATAAAAAATCGATTAAATAATAATATAATATACAGATTTGATTTGAGTTGATTTAATTATATAAAGGATTAAGGAATGATTGTTTAATTAAATTACTTAATTTAAATATCTGGGATTAAGGAATGATTTTTAATTAAATTACTTAATTTAAATATTCAGTTAATATATAAATATTAATTTTACGCTAATTATAAAGACCGACCATTATTTATTTCATTTATGTAATTAAAATGTAATTAACAAATTAAACGGACATTAGGATTAAGTTTTATAGTGTAAACATGTTTTAGATCTAATGGTGTATAGATAGTTCACAGGTGCAATTTCTAGCTTAATTATATTATGTATGATGTTCTATGTTTTTATAAAATTTAATAAATTAGTATGTGTCGTTAATAATAAATATATTTTAAATTTTTTTTAAATAGTATTTTAGAAGTAATATTTTATTAATAAATAATTTATTATCTTATTTTTTAGATAAGACATATCAATATTTCAACAAAATTTTAATTAGATTTTAATTATTTTTAGATAAATTATAATTAATTATCTTAATATATAAAAATTAAGTTATAAAATTAATTTTTTTAAAAAAAATTGAGGGGATGCTATGGCACCCCTTCGGACCAAGTCCCTACGTCCCTGGATATAGTGACCATTTTTATTGATATAGTTTAGCTTTATTAAAGAATATAATTTTAACCATTTTTATTGATATAGTTTAGCTTTATTAAAAAATATAATTTTTTATTGATATTAGTTTATATTTTACTATTTTTATTGATATAGTTTAGCATTTATTGATATTTTACTATTTTTATTGATATAGTTTAGCATTGCGCATTTTCTATTAGAAAACATTTTTATTGATATTAGCTAGTTTAGTAGCAAAAAAAAGGCAAAGTAATTATTTTTTCATTACCGTATGAACTTTAAGCAGCTCAATAATCTCAAGCACAATATCATTGACATAGCGAAACCCCCTCACTCTTATCGGTGTGATGCGACCCCAGCCCAATTAATCGCGATATGTGTATCCTGCCTGTTAAGCTTGACGAAACTGACATGCGTGTTAAGCTTGAAGGGACTAACAGAAGTGGAATAGCCGTCGAAGATGGTGCAATCCTCACCGATATTGAAGCGCTTGAGCTGACCCCGTGGGTGTGGTCGTGAAGTGTTTCGGGAGAGACGCGAGGAAATCGACGTAATCCCGAGAGTGAAATCGGTGGATTTCTGTAGTCTGTAGAGTAGGCGGGGAAGGGGCACTGATATCCATGCGAAGATGGAGGTTGTGAGCCCTTCGGATAGGGTTTATAGCAAAACAATTTTTTATAGTAAATTTTCACTGTTTATATAGCAAATGTGCACTATTAGCGCAAAATAAAAATTAAGTGAAAAAAAGAATTTTTATTTTTATTTTAAAACAATTTTATGATTTAATTACAATACTAACCTCTGTACTCTATAGAAGCAGAATTTTTATTTTAAAACAATTTTATGATTTAATTACAATACTAACCTCTGTACTCTATAGAAGCAGAATATAGGACATTGAAGCGTTGTGACGCGTGGGGTGGTCGTGGAGTATGTAATGAGAGATGCAAGAAAATCGACATAATCCTGAGAGTGAAATCGGTGGATGTCTAGAGTCGGGCGGCCGGGAAGAAGCGGCTTGATCTCCATGTGGAGATGGAGGTTGTGAGCCATGCCAATGGGGTTTAAACCAAAACAATTTTTTATAGCAAATGTTTAATGTTAGCGCAAAATAAAAATTCTTAAATAAATGTCATTATAATACAATTTTAAACAATTTTTTTATAGCCCAAATTATAATTGGTGACGAGTATATGATGTTGGTATTATGTAGCTATTACAGTGCTCGTTTCTGGACTAGTAAACAGTACTACTGAATACTTTACACGTTTCCAGAAACTATAAAAATAAAGAAAAGAAGAAGAAGAGAAATAATCGAACAGGTCTTCCACTTCAATTGATCGTCAGAACTGGACACGAACTTCGATCAAGAACTTGTTGCGGGTAGTCGAGGCACTTTCGCTATCCGCAAGACAAATACGTCCCGTGTTTGCTACGGTTTTCAGACGTAATGTCCCCAAAGATAGAACGACTTTCAGTTGTTCTTCTCTGAAGCAACCAGAGCAGAACCTCTTTCGAACAAGAAAAAGTGAGGAGTATGAACTGTATGATATGCTGGGAAATTATTTTGCGTTTTTGCTGTGTATGAAATGCAGCCTAGGACTCACTATTTATAGTGATGCACCTGCATGTGAGGGGTCAAAGGCATTCAGTATGGGTATTGATACCTGGGCAATAAACACCCATTATCAGCCCCATAAAAACCATGTAACGGTTCAGGAGTGATGACCTGACCGTTGAGGATTAATTTCAGAAAATAATAATATTAATATAATTATTATTATTATTTACGGTTCAGGAGTGATGACCTGACCGTTGAGGATTAATTTCAGAATTATTCAGGCCTGACTTTTCAACTTCAGCCCAATCCAATTGTGTCAACACTAGCCCACCAAATGTGAGCCCAATCTATAGTTCAGCCCGTCAGCAAAACTATTACGATGGCCAGGCCCAGGAGCCCCAGGAAGCCCAAGGAAGCCCAAGTCCAGCCCAAAGTCCAATTGCCAAGATCCAAGTCCAAGTCCAAGTCCAAGTCGAGTCGAGTCGAGTCGGGTCGGGTCGGGTCGGGTCGGGTCGGGACGGGACGGGACGGGCCGAGCCGAGCCGAGCACGAGCACGAGCACGAGCACGAGCCGAGCCGAGCCGAGCGGACGGACGGACGGACGCGCGTGTGGCGATTGCCATGTACCTTAACGGTCCATGGTCTTACTCACTTGTTGAACACATTAATCCTCTAATCACTTATTAAGTGTAATCATTTTATTACATCTTTCAATGTGGGATGTAATAACTATTACACATTTCAATGTAATAAAGTCTTACACTTTATTACATATTCAATTAAATGCCTTTTTAATTGGCTATCTTTAACCATTTATTTCTCACTCACCGAAAATCGGTTTTTGACGAAATAAAATTCTATAATTATCTACGTAGAAAATTATCGTACAATTTATTTCCCAATCGGAATTAAATTTATAGCCAGTCAACTCAGTCAAACGTTGGAAAAAACCAACTTTGACTTTATATTTTCCAACAATCCCCCACATGAGTGGAAATCAATGCATGCATGTATGCAGACTCTTCGTTCAATTCCCCAAAAGAATCTATCGCTTCCGGAAAGGTAGTTTGCGGATTTGAACCTTCCGTAGTGAACAACATCGGAAGTACAGGAGGCCTAGTGGACACGATGCCTTGAACTATTCCCCCACAACGTACAACGAGTCAATGTTGTTCACGCAATAAATTCCGTTCAATTTCCCGTTCTATGTTGTGTCCGTTTTGGCCATGGACAACACTTTGGATTCATAAATGTATACATTTGAAGCGGCCCTCACTTCACATTTATATAGGTGACCTCCCATTATAAGTATCCTGACATACTTAACCTTTTCAAGGTAGAGATTCATTAAAAGTCTCCTCGAGAACTTAACCTATTACCACACATCAGGAAACAGCACTTGAATTGCCTTTAGGGATGAGTACAAGTGCTCGATTGAACTTTCATAACTTAGTTTTCCCTTTGAACCAAGTTCATGGGATCTCCATTCATCAAGGTAGGGTTACCGTTATGATCGTTCGATGGATTGTGGTTTTTCAAACCCATTCCCTCTAGCAACACGCCCAATTGATCTCGATTCATTCCTTTTGTCAAAGGATCAGCCAGATTTTCCTTAGATTTTACATACTCTAAGGAAATTACTCCATTTGAGATCAATTGTCGAACGGTATTATGTCTCCGACGAATATGTCGAGACTTACCGTTATACATAATGCTCTGTGCTCTCCCTATAGCTGCTTGGCTATCACAGTGAATCATCACGGGAGACACAGGCTTTTTCCAACATGGAATATCTTCCAAAAAGTGACGAAGCCACTCTGCTTCTTCACCAGCTTTATCTAAAGCTATAAACTCAGATTCCATGGTGGATCTGGCTATACACGTTTGTTTTGTTGACTTCCACGAAACTGCTCCGCCCCCGATACAGAAGACGTAACCACTAGTGGAATGTGAACTTTTAGAATCAGATATCCAACTAGCATCACAATAGCCATCAACTACATTAGGATATCTTGTATAGTATAGCCCATACTCTCGGGTGTATTTCAAATACTTTAAAACCCGATTCAAAGCATTCCAGTGTTCAACACCGGGATTGCTTGTATACCTGCTCAGTTTATTCACAGGATAGGCCAAGTCTGGACGTGTACAATTTGTTAAGTACATCAGACTGCCTATAACTTGAGAATACTCTAACTGAGCTACAGGTTCAGCCTTATTGACAGTAAGATTTATACTTAAGTCAATCGGCGTCCTACTCGTAGGACCATCATGGGCACTGAATTTCTTTAACACTTTCTCAACATAATGAGATTGTGATAAGACAATTCCATTTGGGGTTCTTCCAATTTTAATCCCGAGGATTAAATCAGCAACACCCAAATCTTTCATGTCAAAATTTCTTTTTAACATTGCTTTAGTATTCATGATCAATTCACGAGTACTACCCATGATTAACATGTCGTCTACATATAGACAGACTATGACAAACGAGTCAGATGTACCTTTAATGTACACACATTTGTCACACTCGTTGATTTTATATCCATTTGATATCATAATGTTATCAAATTTCAAATGCCATTGTTTAGGAGCTTGCTTAAGTCCGTACAACGACCTTATTAATTTGCACACCTTTTTCTCTTGTCCAGGTGCTACAAATCCCTCGGGTTGTTCCATATAAATTTCTTCTTCCAATTCACCGTTCAGAAACGCAGTTTTCACATCCATCTGATGAATATCGAGATTGTGCAAAGCAGCAATCGCAATAAGCACCCGAATAGACGATATTCTGGTTACAGGTGAATATGTATCAAAGAAATCATATCCTTCTCTTTGTTTAAACCCTTTGGCTACCAAACGAGCTTTAAATTTATCGACCGTTCCATCTGCTTTATATTTTTTCTTTAGGATCCACTTACATCCTAAAGGTTTACAACCCGGTGGAAGATCAACCAACTTCCACGTGTGATTTTGCAGAATAGACTCCATTTCGCTATTAATAGCTTCTTCCCAGAGCGGTGCATCTGGACTGGATAGAGCTTCCCCATAGGACTTTGGCTCGTCATCCAATAAATACGTAATAAAATCAGGTCCAAACGACTTAGCCGTTTTTATCCTTTTACCACGTCTAGGTTCAATAACCTCTTCGTCTACCTGATCGTCACCAACAGGTGTTGTGTCGACATCAGGTTCATAAGTTCTTTTATTAGAACTTGATTCTTCTCTTTCTTTACAAGGAAAGATATTTTCGAAAAATGAAGCATTTCTCGATTCAATCGTGGTACCTTTATGCACGTCTGGATTATCAGACTTGTGTACCAAAAATCGGTAAGCCATACTATTGTATGCATATCCGATAAAAATGCAATCGACCGTCTTTGGTCCGATTCTCATTTGCTTTGGTTCAGGAACAGACACCTTAGCCAAACACCCCCACACTTTAAGATATTTATAAGACGGCTTACGATTTTTCCACAATTCGTACGGCGTCTCGTTTTTACCTTTAAGTGGGATTTTATTCAAAATGTGGTTAGCTGTCAAAATAGCTTCCCCCCACATGTTCTGAGGTAAACCCGAATTAATCAACATGGCGTTCATCATTTCTTTTAGAGTTCTGTTTTTTCGTTCAGCAACACCATTTGATTGTGGTGAATAAGGAGCCGTCGTTTGATGAATTATCCCATTTTCAGAACATAACTTCTCAAACGGAGCTACATATTCTCCACCTCTATCACTTCGAATTATTTTAATTCGTTTACCAAGTTGATTTTCAACCTCAGCTTTATACTTGGTAAAGGCATCTAGTGCTTCGTCTTTGCTACTTAATAAGTATAAGTAACAATATCTAGTACAATCATCAATAAACGTGATGAAGTACTTTTTACCACCTCTTGTTTGTACAAACTTCAAATCACATATATCAGTATGGATTAAACCAAGAGGTTCAGTACACCTTTCAGTCGATGGAAAAGGTAACTTAGCCATTTTGGCTTCAACACAAATTTCACATTTCTTTTGTGAATCAATTTTTGAAGTTGGTAATAATTCCAAATTCATTAATCTTTTAATCGCATTTAGATTTACATGTCCTAATCTAATATGCCACAATTCAGAACACTCAAGCAAGTAAACCGAAACAGAATCAATTTTATTAATGCTCGAGGCAATAGGGGTTACACGGCGCACAGCCATTACATTCATTTTGAACAGTCCATTGTCGAGATAGCCCCGACCAAGGAAAGTTCCAAACTTAGTCAAAATAAACTTCTTAGCATCAAATACAAGTTTAAAACCATGCTCAACTAGAAGAGACCCAGAGACTAAGTTCTTGCGGATGTCCGGGACATGCAGAACATCCATCAACAGCAGCTCCTTTCCAGAGGTGAGCTTCAGGGTCACGTTCCCAACTCCAGCAACAGTAGACGAGGAAGAGTTCCCCATGTGGAGCTTTCTGCCAGTCGAAGGAGCATAGGTAGAAAATGCATCCTTATCAGAGCAGACATGGCGAGTGGCTCCAGTGTCAATGAACCACTCCTTAGGATTACCAACCAAGTTGGCTTCAAAGACCATTGCTGACATATCCATTTCAGTCAGCTCTTGCCCAGAGGTTTCAACAAGGTTAGCAGATTGCTTCCCTTTCCCCTTGTACTGTGCAATAGGCTGTTTAGGCTTCTTGCAATCTTTAGCCATGTGGCCAGTTATTCCACAGTTATGGCATTTTCCCAAGAACTTCCAGACCTTGGTGGCAGGCTCTTTCCCTTTAGAGGTATTCTGAGGAGGAGGCAGCTTCCTTTTGGGTTGCTCCATCAGATTCACACGAGGCTCCTCAGGCACACTCCCAGGATTAAACCTCTTACGGTTTTCCTCTTCGATACGAAGCTTGACAACCAGCTTGTCAATAGTCATTTCCTTGGTCTTATGCTTGAGATAGTTTTGATAAGCCCTCCAACTCGGGGGTAACTTCTCAATAGCAGCAGCCACCAGAAAAGACTCGCTGATTTTCATGCCTTCATTTTCAAGGTCATGCAAGATCAGCTGGAAGTGTTGGAATTGAGATACGACCGACTTAGAGTCGACCATCTTAAAATCCAAAAACTTCCCGACGACGAACTTCTTAGTTCCGGCGTCCTCAGTTTTATATTTCTTCTCCAAAGCATCCCAGAGTGCTTTGGCCGAAGTCATATTCCCATACACATTGGACAGGTCATTACTCAGACCGTTCAAAACGGTATTTCGGCACAGGTAATCCCCCTGGCCCCATGCTTCATAAGCCGCACGCTTATTAGCATCAGTTTCATTCTCATCCATGGCCAGAGGCTCATCCTTGAGAAACTTTGCCAAACCCAACGTGGTCTGGTAAAACATCATCTTTTGTTGCCACCTTTTGAAGTCAGTCCCATTGAACTTCTCAGGTTTCTCAGCATGAACCACCGATGAAGGCATGATCGGAACGTTCAAGTTCATCGGTGGAACAGTGCTAGATTGGCCGTTTTTCTCAGCACCAGTATTGTCTCCGGTTGTCATTTTTAAGTACGGGTATTTGTCTTGCGTTGTTGGTATTATGTAGCTATTACAGTGCTCGTTTCTGGACTAGTAAACAGTACTACTGAATACTTTACACGTTTCCAGAAACTATAAAAATAAAGAAAAGAAGAAGAAGAGAAATAATCGAACAGGTCTTCAACTTCAATGGATCGTCAGAACTGGACACGAACTTCGATCAAGAACTTGTTGCGGGTAGTCGAGGCACTTTCGCTATCCGCAAGACAAATACGTCCCGTGTTTGCTACGGTTTTCAGACGTAATGTCCCCAAAGATACAACGACTTTCAGTTGTTCTTCTCTGAAGCAACCAGAGCAGAACATTTTGCTGTGTATGAAATGCAGCCTAGGACTCACTATTTATAGTGATCCACCTGCATGTGAGGGGTCAAAGGCATTCAGTATGGGTATTGATACCTGGGCAATAAACACCCATTATCAGCCCCATAAAAACCATGTAACGGTTCAGGAGTGATGACCTGACCGTTGAGGATTAATTTCAGAAAATGTGAGCCCTATCAAATGTGTCAACACTAGCCCACCAAATGTGAGCCCAATCTATAGTTCAGCCCGTCAGCAAAACTATTACGATGGCCAGGCCCAGGAGGCCCAGGAGGCCCAGGAAGCCCAAGTCCAGCCCAAAGTCCAATTGCCAAGATCCAAGTCCAAGTCCAAGTCCAAGTCCAAGTCCAAGGACGAGGCGAGTCGAGCACGAGCACGAGCACGAGCACGAGCACGAGCACGAGCACGAGCCGAGCGGACGGACGGACGGACGCGCGTGTGGCGATTGCCATGTACCTTAACGGTCCATGGTCTTACTCACTTGTTGAACACATTAATCCTCTAATCACTTATTAAGTGTAATCATTTTATTACATCTTTCAATGTGGGATGTAATAACTATTACACATTTCAATGTAATAAAGTCTTACACTTTATTACATATTCAATTAAATGCCTTTTTAATTGGCTATGTTTAACCATTTATTTCTCACTCACCGAAAATCGGTTTTTGACGAAATAAAATTCTATAATTATCTACAAACGACGTAGAAAATTATCGTACAATTTATTTCCCAATCGGAATTAAATTTATATCCAGTCAACTCAGTCAAACTTTGGAAAAAACCAACTTTGACTTTATATTTTCCAACATATGAAGACGGTGGTGGTAGGGTTTTTGGAGGATTCGAACTCATCCTCAATTATGTTACTTGATTGATTTTTAGCAACTATGACTTGGTATCGATAAATCAACGGCGTTGGTGGTGCGGGTCTGGGGATCTCGCCGGACGAAACATCGTCGGCAGCAGCGGTTTGGAGACCGACCTAAATTTTGTGGATTTGATTGTATTCAAGAAGATCGGGTTTCTTATTTTGGAATGGGAAGAAGCAGAAGTAGGCAGAGTTACGAACTTTTCAATTGTCGTGAATGCCTAGTTCGGGGAAGACCATCATGGAAATCATGTGGAAGGAAATATCCTGAAATGCTTGGCTCGCGACTCTAAGAATGTTATGAAATATGATAGAGAGATGATCAAGAAATCTCCACCTTCTGGCTTTAGGGATAATGTCGCTATTAAAAAAAAAGAGGAATTTTGAGGATGAGAGGATGGAAATCAAGAAAATGTCAACTAGTGAATTCAGGAGTGCCGCTATGAGAAATCGCAGGAAGTTTTAGGCGGGTAGTGAGTTTAGAAATGTGAGGGTTTCTAATAAGATCAAAAGTGAGAGTGATGATGACTATATGTCAGTGAGAGTGATTTTGACTTTTTCAGTGAGAGAGATGATGACTCTATCAGTGAGAGTGATGAGGACTATGCTTTTGAAAAGACTTGCAAGGGTAAGGAAGAAGGGGGGCTATAGATTTCTAATATATTTTTATAATATAAACTTTGTTTTTATATAATTGTAATAGTTTTGCGCTATTTTTTATGCGCTATAATATTAACTATGTTTTTATATGTTTTTTATGCGCTATAATATTTACTAATATTATGTGAGGGTTTAGAAATGTGAGGGTTTATAATAAGACCAATAGTGAGAGTGATGATGACTATGTCAGTGAGAGTGATTTTGATTTTGACTTTTTCACTGAGAGGGGTGATGACTCTATCAGTGAGAGTGATGAGGACGATGTTTTTGAAAAGACTTGTCAGGGTAAGGAAGAAGGGGGACTAAAGATTTCTAATATATTTTTATAATATACACTTTGATTTTATATAATTGTAATAGTTTTGCGTTATTTTTTATGGCTATAATATTAACTATGTTTTTATATGTTTTTTATGCGCTATAATATTTACTATATACACTTTGTTTTTATATAATTGTAATAGTTTTGCGCTATTTTTTATGCGCTATAATATATAAGGGGAGTTTTTAGAGCATCTCCAATGGTGAGGTAGAAGTCTACGTGTACTTCTACCTCTCACCCAAAAATGAGGTAGAAGCCATTGGAGATGTGATGACGTGTTAAAGTTACGAGTTCCTAAAACATGGGGTAGAAGAACTTGTACCCGGGTAGAAGTAAATATATTATTATTTTATTATTATTATTTATCATTATTAATTTATTATTATTATTTAATATTATTAATTAACAAAATTAATACTGCAATTGTAATTTTTAACGAAACGGATTATTATTTATTTTATATAAAAATTATTTAAAATTAAGAATTTTGAAATATATTAAATTTTAACTTATTTTTTTATTTTAACGAATTAATCTATTTTATATAAAAATTAATAAAAAAATAAAAAATTTCAAATTGTTAAATTTTTAGCGTTAAAAATTATTTATATAAAAATTAATTAAAAATAAGAATTTTGAATATATAAAAATTATTTAAAATTAAGAATATTGAAATAGATTAAATTTTAACTTATTTTGTATTTTAACTAATTATTCTATTTTATATAAAAATTAATATAAAATAAAAAATTTTAAATAGTTAAATTTTAAAAATTATTTATATAAAAATTAATTAAAAATAAAAATTTTAAAATAGTTAAATTTTTAGCGTTAAAAACTATTTTTTATTTTATATAAAATTTAATTAAAAATGAAAATTTTGAAATAGTTAAAAATTTAAAATCAGTATATCTTTAATTTATTTCTATAAATATTAAATAAAAAATAAAAAAATAAGTTAGTGATGAGACTTTTGTAGGTAGAACCATTGTACAAGGTAGAAGTTTTTTTAGGTAGATAATAATTAAAAAATGAAACATTAATTTGTAAGCGTTAATTCAAATAAAATGTAACAGTAAAATTTTATATTAAAATAAAAAAAATAAGAATATTTGTGAAAAACTAGACAACTGTATTAGTATTAACTAGTCCTCTACCCGTGGGATGCACGTGTATTTAATTCCACTTTTTGTTACTCAGAGTAGTGCTCTTTCTGTTTAATATTAGATGTAAACATTGATAATGGACAAATAAATATTAAATGAATGATTGAAATAGTACAATAAAGAAAATTACATTTATATTACAAATTTTGTATTAGACTACATTTGTTCTATTAGTCCGATCAAGCTAGTTACAAAGCAGAAGCTTCAAACCATTCGTGTTGGTTACTCTAGACAAAGTAACATACAAATACTGGTTTCTTCTAAAATATTCCAACATTTGTCAACAACTGACATTAACTCTTATTAATAGTCATGGCATAAGATATACGAGGGCGTTAGAACAATTCGAGTATTAAAAAATATTTCCCCATAATTATTTCCTCATAGTACTTTAGCGTAGATAATATAATTACCAAGTTGTAGTACCATTGCATAGAGGCATCCATATTACGCAATAGCATAACGGACACCCAAGCTAATACGAAACAGTTCCAAAAACTATATATCATGTCACAACATTTAATTAATTCGTTAATTATATACAATAAATAGAATATGGCATGACTATATAAATTGTTGCTTAAATAAAAATAAGTTTATATATATATATATATATATATATATATATATATATATATATATATATATATATATATATATATATATATATATATATATATATATATATATATATATATATTACTATATTAATTAATAGAATTAGATTTTAGTAAAAAAATTTATAATAATACCAACCTTTAACTTCATGGGTTGGTAATTTAGAATGGTATTTAAAAACTCAACCGAATACATTTAATCAAACATATCATCTCCGTGTTCGGTAGGTGAATTACTATCCGAACTCATGTAAATCCTTTCGTCTGTATTATGCATTGCAACCATGTAATCGTTGATTTCATTAACGTTATCCAGGGTTGGCGATAGAATCGCTAGTCCTTCTAGAAAATTGATATTCTCGATGTAATCATGGAATGATTGGTTCGCGGCATGAACAATCGATTCAATATAATTATCCTATTGAATTATCAAATATTTATTCGGGATCTCTATATCTACTTTCCGTCGTTCTCGCCGTCAATAGTATCATCCCCTATAGAAGAGCCAATCAGAGAACTCACGCAACCTACTATCATCATTTTCATCGCCAATATATTGCAACCTCATGTTCTTGGTCGCAAAGCTTTGCAATTTATTCATATATTAGAAGAATTAATAGTGATGTGAACTATATCCTACCTGTTACATTTAGGCATAACTGGTAAAATTTTAAGAAAATCTTCTCCTGAAAATATATTACTTCTGAAAATTATAAAAGTTTGCATGATTGCTTTCTAATAAAATTAAATTGGTGAATAATTATGTTTGTTTGTATATATATAATTGATTTATTAATTTATTTGTCTTCTTATAGAAAATTAAAAAATGATATATTCATCAAAATTCAATATAAAAAATTAGTATTTATTTTTCATTTTAAATATAAAATTCATGCGAATTATTATAAATAAATGTTTTATATAAAGAAAATAAAATTAAAACATAATTTAAGAGTGTTTTTAAATAATTGCAATCTTTGAATTATTAAAAATAAATGTTGTATAATAGAAAATAAAATTAAAACATAATTTAAAAGTGTTTTTAAATAATGACAATCTTTTAATTAGCCTCTTCAAACATATAATCTTCTAAATTATAAATGTGGAATGTTATAATTAATAAAATTAGATTATTGGATAATTTTGTTTTTATTTTATCTATCTTATTTCTTAATTTGTTTTATTAATTTTTATAATGATAAAAAATAAAATAAATTAAAACTTAAAATTTTTTTCAATCATAATTATCACTTTTGATTGATCTTTTAAAATATATAATTTGTATGAATTTTTATATTAATATTAAATTATTAATGAATAGTTTTATTATTTTTATTTTAACTATATTTTTCAATAACATTGTTTTAATAATTTATTTATATTTATAATTATATAGAAAATCAAAAAAAGATCATTTGAAGTGTTTTCTAAGAATAATTTTCGACCTTTTAATTGGACACTTAAAAGATATAAATCGTATGAATAATAAATAGTAAATAATTGTATAATTAACAAATGTTAATTAAAAATATTAAATAATCGTACAAATTAAAAATAAAATTTGTCACAAATAAGTTAATTTGAAATTCTAGAACAATATTTAATTACATAAACTTCTATTCACTATTATTTTGTACTGCAATTCAGCTGTTAATCATATTCATTGTAAAATAGAAAATATAAGTAATTTTTTTAATTAAAATTCAACGATTAATAATATTTATTATAAAATTGAAAATATGAGTAATTTAATTTTAAATCAATACTCCAATAACCTACTAATTCTACTTTATTAAAAATTTAAGAGAGAATTCTACCTTATTAAAACTTATACACTATTTGATTACCCAAATCCTAAATTTACTATTATTACCAACATTTTATATCACTTAAAAAATACATTATTAATATTTATTCTATAACTATGACCGTTGTTTTGGGTCGTTTTTGTCGGGGATTATTATATATTATATGCGCTCGGTAGGGTTTGGAGACGACTCAAAAAACAGGAATATTTGTATGTAGAAAGGGAACTGAAATGAAATCACACCGAGACTAGGCTTGAATGCCCGAGATTAATATCTCTATTTATTTACTGGTATTTTATCTTGTTCTTCCTCGAGAACTATTACAGTAGGTGGGTGTCCCCGTAGTTTTGTCCCTCCTCTCATTGTCCCGGATACATCTTATTTATAGGGGAATGAAGTAGAAACCACCTGTCCATTATCGACGCGTGGTTTCGCATGCATAAAGTAGAAACGTCTTCCATTTGTGCACTTCTATCCGGTGTAGGCTTTATCTACATTCTCACTAAGTTGGGTCTCGGAGCCCGGAGGTAATGATGGTCACCGAGCCGGGTCTCGGAACCCGGAGCTCGAGTATATCGTCTTATCCCCTTCTATAACTTAGCTCTCTCCGCAACGCGTACCACTCATGCGATGGTGTTCGGTACCGGTGCTTGGTGCTCGGTCGTGGTCCTGGGTCTCAAAGCTTCGTCGTCCCGCACGTTTTCGGTCGTCGTCGCCCATGCCGGGCACTCAGTCGAGGTCCTGGGTCTCGGAGCCCCGTCGTCCCGCATGTATGGTCGTGGTTGCCCTTGTCGGGTGCTCGGTCGCGGTCCTGGGTCTCGAAGCCCCGTCGTCCTGCATGTATGGTCGTGGTTGCCCGTGTCGGGTGCTCGGTCGCGGTCTTGGTCTCGAGGCTCGGTGGTAGATCCCGACCTCCGATCTCGCAGCTCGGTCCTCGGTCCCCGTCTCGCAGCTCTGGCCCCGAGGAGAGAGGATGTCTCCTTCGGGTCTCCTTTCCCAGCGTCGGGCGTACCTGTGCTCCGTGAAGGGTGGATGTATCGTCTTGAACTGACTCCCCGTATGAGTGAGCTGGTAGGTGAGCCCATGACACGTGTCGGTGGGGGTTTTTTGTGGCTCAACATTGGCCCCCAGAGAAGTCCGTGGAGGAACTCCGCGTATTTCTCTGTAGGTTGAGTTAACTCTGGTTTTTGTTTTGTGCACATGTTGCTTGTTTTGCCTTACCTTTAAAGTAGTGTTGGCTTTGTTTTTGAGGTGTTACTTTTTTTTATTGCCTCGTTCGGGGGGCGAGTTTTGATGGCCTCGTTAGTTTAGTTGTTGGGATTTATTCTTGAGAATTTTGTTCCGTTTATATGTTTGTATCGGTATACGATGTCTCTTTTAACCGAGGTTGCACCGGCTAAGGCGGTGTCTTTTTCGTTTTAGACTGCACCGGTTTAGGCGGTGTCTTTTTAGTTTGAAATTGCACCGGCTTAGGCGGTGTTTTATTTATATGATTTTGCGTCGGTACATGACGTCTTTTTATAAGGACATATTGCTTCAAACTTACAATATTTTTTAGTCGTTAGTTGATTTAAAAGATTTCAGCGTTTTCCAAATGTTTTTAAATATATATAAAATCGATTGGGTTGTTGGGGTCATCCCCAAACTATGTTTGATAGAGGGAACTGCCGTCACATACGTGGTGAGTCAACAAGAAAGTTCATGAGTTCATGCGGGCAAAGGAGTTTTGAGGAATGATGTTGTTTCTAGAGATATTCGAAGGAGAAAACTTTTACTCTGGTCCGGAACATTTCATTGAGGTAACGAGCAAAACAAGTATGCTGGTCTTTAGAGGCGTTGAGGGAAGAAAACTCTAACACTGATATAATTATCTCGTTGAGGTATCCGGCAGAGCAAGTCATGCCGGTCCTGAGAGCAGGGGATGATGGAAACGATTTCGGCGTTTTGGGTGACAAAGAAGTTGGCGAAACACTCGAAGACGGATAAGCATTTCACGGTCAGTGGCGAAAGGACTCTGGTCGGCACTCTAGGAGATTCTTGCCTCAAAAGGAGTTTCTTTCTTTGAGTGAAAATTAACTTCTAGTAAATTTTAATGTTAAAACTTAAATATTTAGAAGTATTTGTGAAATATGTCTTAGCTGCGGATGATTTACAAATTCATGTTGTTGCTTGAATACTATCTTTGTTTTTTGTTACTGTCTTTTTGTTTAAAGGCTTTGGCCCCGGTAACTCGTGGTCTCTCAGACCGTTCTTATTTTATTTGTATTTAGAATTCGGTTTGTTTCAAGGGCTTGTAGCCCTTTGGATATTTGTTGATCCCTAAGGGTCGCTTTTTGCTCAATGTTCTCTTAAGTGTTGTTTGTCTCACCGCTTCTGTTTTGGTGAATAGTGTGTTTTATGTTGAGTGTGGAGGCCGATTCACGCCGAGAAGACGAGAAACGACGAACGAGAGAAACGGCGGTCGCCGGAGGGGTTCCGGCGATCGCGGAAAGTCGCCGGCGGGCGCCAAATAGGTTTCGGCGGGCGCCGAAACCGGGAGGAAACGGAGACAGCAATCTGCCAAGAATTGGCCCTTTCGGCGGGCGCCGAAAGGTCTCCGGCGATCGCAGAAGAATTTCGGCGGGCGCCGTTTTGTGTTCAGCGGTCGCCAGTCCAATGTCGGCCGACATTGGATTACACTGGTTTTAACGTCGGCCGACATTTGGGGGGCTTTTACACAGAAGCGGGATTTTTCACCCCAATTGTTTTCCCTCCCCTATATAAACCCTATATGTGCGTGTAAAATAGGGTTAACACCTCCAGAAAGTCTAGAGTCGAATTATAGCATTACAAGGTCGTGTAATCAAGTCCTATAATCGTTCTAGTGAATTATTGCAGCGGCAAGAAGTGGACGTAGCCCTCGTTAACGGGTGAACCACTATAATTCTCTGTGTTCTTTATTTCCGTATATTTCGTTCTTTGTTTGTTCGTGTGCTTTTCAGGAGGGGAATTCGGACGCGAATTTCCCAACAACTGGTATCAGAGCGCTAGGGTTATAGCGATCGGGGAAAAGCGATGACGGACACCACCACCTCGTTCGGGGTTACGAAATTTGACGGGAATAACTATGGGCACTGGAAGATGCAGATCGAGGACTACCTTTACGGGAAGAAGCTCAGAATTCCTTTGAAGGGTAGACCGGAGAAGATCAAGGATGACGAGGAATGGGAAAGCCTCGACAGGCAGGTGTTGGGATTGATACGTTTGTCCTTGGCTTCAAACGTGTCATTCAACGTGCGCTCGATTACCACAACCAAGGATTTGATGGCTGCCCTATCAAACATGTACGAGCAACCTTCAGCGAACAACAAGGTGTATCTCATGAAGCAGTTGTTCAATCTGAAGATGTCGGACAATGCCAACGCAGCCAACCACATAAACGAGCTGAATTCCATCTTGGACAAGTTGAAGGGAGTCGGGGTGAATTTCGATGATGAAATTTACGCTTTGATCCTACTTGCGTCTCTGCCGGATAGTTGGGAGCCCATGCGGGCAGCTGTTAGCAACTCTATGGGGAAGGAGAATCTGCAGTTCTCCGAAGTTAGAGATAAGATCCTAGCCGAGGAAATCCGGAGAAAGGATTTCAAGGGAAAGTCTTCTAGTTCGGCCTTGAGTGTGGAGAACCGGGGGAGAAACTCGGGTAGGAATGCTAACAGGAACATAGGGAGATCCAAGTCTAGGAGTGGAAGAGATAGCTCGAAGTCCGAGGATAATGAGTGTTGGAATTGTGGGAAGACGGGGCACTTCAAGAGAGATTGTCGCTCTCGGGGGAAGAGTGACAACAAGAAGAAGGGAACCGCCAATGCGGTGACACAAGAGGATGACGACGATGGGGACGTCCTTCTCTTATCGGTCGACTCACCGATCGATTCCTGGGTGCTGGATTCAGGGGCTTCTTTCCATACTACTGCACAGCGAGAGGTAATGCTGAATTACGTCTCAGGTGATTATGGAAAGGTTTTTCTTGCAGATGACGAGCCACTCGATGTAGTCGGGATGGGAGATATCAACCTAAAGATGTCAAATGGGCAAACTTGGAAGATTTCCAAGGTCAGACATGTGCCGGGGTTGAAGAGGAACCTAATTTCGGTGGGCCAGCTTGACAGTGATGGTCACCGGGTGTCATTTGGAGATGGGTCGTGGAAAGTTTCGAGGAACGCCATGACTATAGCTCGAGGTCATAAGACGGGCACACTCTACACGACGACGAGTGTGAGGGACTCGGCTGGTGTTGTTGATAACACCAAGAAGACCGAATTGTGGCATTGCAGGCTGGGGCACATGAGTGAGAAGGGGATGAAGATCATGGCAAAGAACGGGCTGCTGCCCGAACTCAAGGCGATTGAGTCTCACGTGTGCGAGAGCTGCATTCTTGGAAAGCAGAAACGAGTGAGTTTTTCCAAAGATGGAAGGGAGCCCAAGGCGGAGAAGCTGGAACTGGTACACACGGATGTTTGGGGTCCAGCTCCCATCGCCTCACTCGGAGGATCACTCTACTATGTTACCTTCATCGATGACTCCACAAGAAAGGTATGGGTGTACTTCATGAAAAATAAGAGTGACGTGTTCTCTGTTTTCAGGAAATGGAAAGCCGAGCTTGAGAATGAAACAAATCTCAAGGTGAAGTGTTTGAGGTCCGACAATGGTGGTGAGTACATTGACGCCGACTTCAAACAATATTGTGTCGAGAGTGGGATCAAGATGGTGAAGACTATTCCGGGGACCCCACAACAAAACGGAATAGCGGAGCGAATGAACAGGACGCTAAATGAGAAGGCCCGGAGTATGCGGTTACATTCGGGGATGCCTAAAATGTTTTGGGCATATGCCATCGACATGGCGGCTCATTTAATCAACAGAGCACCGTCGGTTCCTCTGGAATATCGGATTCCTGAGGAGGTTTGGAGTGGGAAGAAGCTGAATCTGTCCTACTTGAGGGTGTTCGGGTGTCTGGCGTATGTCCATATCGACGAAGCTGCTCGTAGCAAGCTTGATCCTAAATCCAAGAAGTGTTTCTTCCTTGGATATGGCGGCACGGAGTTCGGGTACCGATTTTGGGATGCCGAAAATCATAAGGTGATCCGAAGCAGAAATGTGATCTTCAACGAGGCGGTCTTGTACAAGGGTAAAGACGAGGTTGTTGAAGAGAGCATTGATCCCGTGAGAGACACGGAGGAGGTTCCGGTGGAGGTCGTGGAGACCGATAAGATCGAAGAGGACAACACGAGCAGCGAGGATGAGCAAGATGAGAATGCTCATCCCAACATCGATCCAGTCACACCGAAGCCGTGGAGGTCGACTAGGGTAAGAAGACCTCCCCATTTCACCTTCCCTTAACTATATCTTGCTGACTGATAGGGGTGAGCCGGAGAGCTACACCGAGGCTATACAAGCGAGGGATTCGATCAAGTGGGAGTCTGCCATGAAAGAAGAGATGAGCTCATTAATGACGAATCAGACTTGGGAACTAGCCGAGCTTCCGAAGGAGAAGAAGGCCTTGCACAATAAATGGGTCTTCCGGGCAAAGGAAGAACACGATGGAAGCGTTCGGTTTAAAGCAAGATTGGTGGTGAAGGGCTTCCAGCAGAAGGAAGGGATCGACTACACGGAGATCTTTGCTCCGGTAGTCAAGATGGTAACCATCCGGGTGGTGCTTAGCTTGGTGGCAAAGGAGAACTTACATCTTCAGCAAATGGATGTAAAGACCGCATTTCTTCACGGGGATCTAGATGAAGAAATCTACATGAAGCAACCGGAGGGGTTCGAAGTTCGAGGCAAGGAGAAGCTGGTGTGTAAGCTTCAAAAGAGTTTGTATGGGTTGAAGCAAGCTCCGAGACAGTGGTACAAGAAGTTCGACTTGTTCATGAAGCGAGTCGAGTTCACGCGGTGCGAGGCGGACCACTGCTGCTATTTCAAGAGTCTTGGAAGAGGTACCTACATAATATTGCTCCTTTATGTAGATGATATTCTGATAGTCGGGGCGAGCTTGGCGGAGATCGACAAGCTCAAGAAGAGTCTATCGAGGGAGTTCTCTATGAAGGATTTGGGTGCTGCTAAACAAATCCTGGGGATGAGAATCACGAGGAGCAAGGATGGTCTTGAGTTGTCTCAAGAGGAGTACTTGAAGAAGGTACTAGCGAGGTTTAGCATGGAGAATGCAAAACCGGTTGGAACTCCTTTGGCTAGTCACTTCCGTTTGTCAAAGGAGGACTCGCCGGTAAGCGAGGAGGAGATGGAGTATATGGATAAGGTCCCTTACGCCTCTGCGATTGGGAGCCTTATGTATGCTATGGTGTGCACGAGGCCTGACATTGCCCATGCAGTGGGAGTGGTCAGCCGGTTTATGAGAAATCCGGGGAAGCAACATTGGGAAGCCGTCAAGTGGATCTTTCGATACTTGAGAGGGACTTCCAATTTTGTTTTGAGGTTCCAAAAATCAGATTTGGGGTTACTCGGGTTCGTGGACGCAGATAACGGGGGTGACGTGGATAGTAGGAAGAGCACTACTGGTTACGTGTACACTTTCGGGGGTACCGCGATTAGCTGGGTGTCGAGGTTGCAGAAGATCGTAGCATTGTCAAGTTGCGAGGCGGAGTACGTCGCTCTGACGGAAGCCGCGAAGGAAATGATGTGGCTACAGGCATTTCTGCTAGAGCTGAGGCAAGATCACTCGGGGAGTATCTTGTATTCCGACAGTCAGAGCGCCATTCATTTGGCGAAGAATCCGGTGTACCATGCTCGAACGAAGCATATCCAGCTGAGATATCACTTAATTCGATCAGCCTTGGAGGAAGGCGTCTTGATGTTGGAGAAGATTCTTGGGAGTAAGAATTCGGCCGACATGTTTACGAAGGTGGTGCCGTGCGAGAAGTTGAGGTTGTGTTCAACCTCGGTTGGTCTTCTGGGATGAGGACCGAGGACGCCGCTGCAATGGGAAGAGATATAGGGGGGTCGTGAATCAGCTCCAAGTGGGAGATTGTTGAGTGTGGAGGCCGATTCACGAGAAGACGAGAAACGACGAACGGGAGAAACGGCGGTCGCCGGAGGGGTTCCGGCGATCGCGGAAAGTCGCCGGCGGGCGCCAAATAGGTTTCGGCGGGCGCCGAAACCGGGAGGAAACGGAGACAGCAATCTGCCAAGAATTGGCCCTTTCGGCGGGCGCCGAAAGGTCTCCGGCGATCGCAGAAGAATTTCGGCGGGCGCCGTTTTGTGTTCAGCGGTCGCCAGTCCAATGTCGGCCGACATTGGATTACACTGGTTTTAACGTCGGCCGACATTTGGGGGGCTTTTACACAGAAGCGGGATTTTTCACCCCAATTGTTTTCCCTCCCCTATATAAACCCTATATGTGCGTGTAAAATAGGGTTAACACCTCCAGAAAGTCTAGAGTCGAATTATAGCATTACAAGGTCGTGTAATCAAGTCCTATAATCGTTCTAGTGAATTATTGCAGCGGCAATAAGTGGACGTAGCCCTCGTTAACGGGTGAACCACTATAATTCTCTGTGTTCTTTATTTCCGTATTTTTCGTTCTTTGTTTGTTCGTGTGCTTTTCAGGAGGGGAATTCGGACGCGAATTTCCCAACATTTTATCCCTGTGTAGTTTTTTCGGGATTCTTTATGAGTTGAGTAGAACACCGGGGTATGATCCCGGGTTAAGAAGCATCCGAGACGGACTCCCGAGATGATGTGTGTGATGAACCGAGATGCGGTCTCGACATATTTTGACCCAGAACGCGATTCGGGGGTTTGTTTAACCGGGACGCGACTCGGGGGTGCGTCCTTGTTGTGGTCTCGGTGGGCTCGGCATCTCGAGGTCTTGGCCCCAAAGACACCTTGACGTGCTGCCTTGGATCATGTGTGTTGGTTATCCTGTTGGGAATCGACTACCCGGGAGGCGTTCGTTCGATCGCTCGAACATCCGAACGCTCCCAGTCGACCTCCGAAGTCGCTACTTCGTTCGCTTTTCCAGCTCGTGCCCCGATTCACGCCCAGCCATTGCCCCGAAGGACAACCGCGCGAACCGAGCGGGCTGCCAGAAAAACGCCAAAACGGCGGGCGCCGTTTGGAAACGGCGGTCGCCGTTTCTCCGCGAACAGCAACGCGACGTTGCTGTTCCGGGCTCGTTTCCGGGTCATTTTTCCTCATCCGACTACCGATCCGGAGGTCCTAGAACCCCCAGTAGTCGAGGAATACAACCCACAACCCCGGAACCCGATCTACGTTCAAAGTATGATCAACGAGGAAAAGTGAGATCGAATAAATGCGGAATTGAAAGTTCCGATCTCATACCTTATCGGTCGATTGTTGAGACCTTAGAGCTTCTAACGTATTCTCTGATCCCGTCTCCAACCGCTGTGTGGGCAACGATCCGCTGGAGTTCTCCCGTCTATACTCTCTCTTTCTCAACCACGGTATAATTATTCTCTCTGAGAGAATAAAATTATAATTGCGTTAACTTTATTTTTCACACAGAGAAAAATATTTTTGCGCTAAGCAAAATGATTATTCTCAGATGAAAAATAAAAATTGCGGCAAATGTTAGGTTAAGAGAGGGTAAGGGAGGGGGTTTAAATAGAGCTACGTTAGGGACCTAAGGATAAATTAATTAAGGGCTAAATTGAAATATTAATTAACTTGGAATACGTAAAAGCAATTCCTTAATTAATCGATTTCAATTTTAATTATTATTAACTCCACTATAAAATAATAATTGAATTCCCGAAATTAATTTTAATATTATTTCAACAATAATAAATCCGCCGAAATTACATATACGACTTTCCCCGTGTTTAAGATATCGAGCGTCCACGAATTTATTTAATTACTAATAATTAAATTAATTCGTTTCTTATTATCCGAGACTAGTACCACTCATCCTTATTATCATGTGGAACAAATCCACCTACAGGGTTTACATGATAAACTTTATGAGCTCATCTCGGGGACGTTATCAACCCGATAAACGGGACACGGTTTCCTGTCTATAATCTATAGCATGCCGTGTGTACAATTCCGATTCCCAATTTACCGAGTATCTCGACAAATCAATTAGTCTCACTCATTGGTAAGTTAAAGAACCGAGAATTGTACACACGCACCTATAATTATATAGGGATTAGGAATTCGTATATCCGTAATTCTGAGGTCTAGTTCGATTACATCGATTAGTATAAATCGAACGCCCTCCCGTGGTCCTGCTCAATACACCAAGTGTACAAGTGTAACATAATAGTCAAGACCAACTATTACCCAGTCACACTACGACGTACCGATGGATTGTCCCTGTCCATCTAAGTCGTGAGCTTCTGTTCGATAATATACGAGTAACCGACAGTATGATCTTCCGCGTGTCTCCTCACGCCCTACTGTCTACAACGTATATATCTAGGACTATTGCATTCAAGTGTAAGATAGACAAAAATGCCGACAGTTTGATTATTAGATAATGTAAAAACACAGATAAGGAGTTCCATATTGTCACTAAACTAGACATTTAGAATATAACTCCATCAATCTCCCACTTATACTAAATCTCTAGTTGCCCTCTACCATACATCCGATACCCATCCCCTTCACGTGTCTCTTGAACGCTTCCGCTGGAAGTACCTTCGTAAAGGGGTCAGCCAGGTTATCCGCTGATGCAATCTTGGTGACAACCGCATCGCCTCTCCTGACGATGTCTCTAATCAGGTGGTACTTGCGATCTATGTGTTTACTCGCATTGTGGGCTCGTGGTTCCTTTGCATTTGCCACTGCACCGCTATTGTCACAATAAATTGTGATAGCTCTAGGCATTTTAGGAACCACATCCAAGTCCATAAGGAAGTTCCGGAGCCACACCGATTCTTTAGCTGCCTCAGAGGCTGCTACATATTCGGCTTCCATGGTAGAGTCCGAAATGCATTTCTGCTTAACACTCTTCCATGAGACTGCCCCACCTCCCAATGTGAACACATAGCCTGATGTAGACTTTCGCTGATCCTTATCAGATTGGAAATCCGAGTCTGTGTAACCAATAGGAATCAACTCGGACGCTTTGTAACTCAGAACATAATTCCTAGTCCTTCGCAGGTACTTAAGTATGTTCTTTACAGCAGTCCAGTGACCCTGTCCAGGGTTACTCTGATATCTAGCTACCATGCCCACGGCATAGCAGATATCAGGCCTCGTGCACAACATGGCATACATTAGACTTCCTACTGCCGAAGCATAAGGGACCTTCTTCATGTAATCTATCTCCTTTTGTGTTTTGGGACACATGTCTTTAGATAGATGAATTCCATGGCAGAAAGGTTGAGCACCTCTCTTGGAATTCTGCATGTTGAAACGAGCCAGAATCGTATCAATATATGAAGCCTGGGACAAGCTTAATGTTCTTTTCCGGCGATCCCTTATAACCTTGATCCCAAGAACATGCCCAACTTGTCCTAAATCTTTCATATCGAATTGCTTGGACAACCATCCCTTTATGTCCGACAACATCTTCACATTGTTGCCAATTAGAAGGATGTCGTCTACATAAAGCACGAGAAACGCCACACTGTTTCCGTCACATCTCCGGTATACACACGACTCGTCCATGCTTTGAATGAATCCATAAGACTGGATAACCTCATCAAACCGCATGTTCCAAGATCTAGAAGCTTGCTTAAATCCATAAATGGATCGGTTTAGCTTACACACTAGATGCTCTTGGCCTTTCTTAATGAAACCTTCTGGCTGTCTCATGTAAATGGTCTCGTCAAGATTCCCATTCAAGAATGCTGTCTTGACGTCCATTTGCCACACCTCATAATCCATATAAGATGCTATAGACAAAAGAATTCGGATCGACTTTAGCATAGCTACCGGCGAAAAGGTTTCCTCATAATCGATCCCTTCTTTCTGAGTATACCCTTTCGCAACAAGCCTAGCCTTGAAGGTTTCAACCTTCCCGTCAGACCCTCTTTTCCTCTTGTACACCCACTTGCAACCAATGGCTTTTACACCTTTTGGCGGTGCTACAAGATTCCAGACCTGATTTGAATCCATTGATTCAATCTCAGATTTCATCGCCTTTTGCCAAGACTGAGCATCTTGATCTTTAAGTGCCTCGCCATAGGTCCAGGGATCGGCTTCATGTTCTCCAGGCAACAAGTCCGAAGACTCACCTATAAACATGAACCTATCGGGTTGTCGAACAACCCTCCCACTACGACGAGGCTCCAGTGTAACCTCAGTAACTACAGGTGCAGACTGTGGTGGCGTATCACCCGGTTCGGTTGGATCTAAGCCTTGATCGTCCTCTCTCAGTTCGTTAAGTATTATCTCACTCTTGGGCTTATGGTCCATTATATAATCCTCTTCCAAGAACCGAGCGTTGGTGCTAACAACGATCTTCTGGTCCTTAGGACTATAAAATAGACCACCTTTCGTTCCTCTAGGATATCCTATAAACAACCGAATATCTGAACGAGATTCCAACTTATCAGCCCCATGCTTCAGCACATGTGCTGGACAACCCCAGACCCGAATGTGTTTCAAATTTGGCTTTCGCCCGGTCCACAATTCCGAGGGCGTCTTAGGGACTGATTTAGAAGGAACTAAGTTCAGGATATACGCCGCTGTTTCCAAGGCATATCCCCAGAACGAAACTGGTAGTTCTGAATAACTCATCATAGATCTTACCATTTCCATAAGAGTCCTATTCCTTCTTTCTGCTACACCATTCTGCTGGGGCGTGTATGGTGCAGTCATCTGGGAGTCAATCCCATTCTCTAATAAGTACGCCTTAAACTCTCCCGAGAGGTACTCTCCTCCACGATCAGATCGTAGAGTCTTTATGGTTTTACCATGAAGGTTCTCCACAAGAGCTTTGTACTCCTTGAACTTGTCAAAGCACTCGCTCTTGCGGCGCATCAGGTATATAAAACCATACCTTGAGTAATCATCAGTGAAGGTTACGAAATATTCATAACCTCCTCTCGCTTGGACAGATAAAGGCCCGCACAAATCAGAGTGAATCAATTCCAGTACTTCCTTGGATCTATACCCCTTATCACTAAAGGGTCGCTTGGTCATTTTTCCTTCCAGGCATGATTCGCAGGTTGGAAAGTCCTCATCTTTCACACCACTGAGTATTCCATCAGTTATCAACCTTTGAATCCTACCCAAGTTAATATGACCTAGCCTAAGATGCCATAAGTACTTTTGATTCATCCTAGAAGGCTCCTTTCTCTTATTGGTACTAGATGTATTATTTGACTCTACTCGTTGCATCGTGGAATAATCAGGATTCAGTATATATAAGTTGCCTATCAATGTACCAGAACAGATATACTCACCATTCTTTTTGATAATAACAGAACTATCAAAAGAAACAGAATATTTATTCAAAACCAATTTAGAAACCGAAACAAGGTTCTTTCTAAAATTCGGTACATAAAGACAATTATTCAATACCAAAACTTTATTATTAAAAGACAAAAGAATATCTCCCACTGCAACTGCCGCCACTTTCGTAGCGTTGCCCATGTAGATAGTGATCTCTCCCTCTCTAAGCCGCCGGGTTTCCTGGAACCCCTGCAAAGAATTGCAGACATGATCAGTGGCTCCCGTATCCACACACCAGGTACCGGTGGATAACACCGCTAAACATGTTTCAGTGACTAAGGAAAAGTTCGTACCTCCTTGTCTGAGAGGACAATTAGACTTCCAATGTCCAGACTGCTTGCAACGGAAACACTTGCCCTTGGGCTTGTTCACTCCATTCTGTGGTCCACCATTTCTGGGTCCACTGGGTTTCCGTCCTTGTTTCTTCTTCCTCTTAGTCCCCGGAGGGCCAGGAAGTTTCACAGCCACAAGTGCCTGAGATTTCTTAAAGATTCCCTCTGCCGCCTGGAGTTCAGTCAGGAGCTCCGCCAACGAATATAACCTCTTGTTCATGTTATAGTTCAGGCGGAACTGCTCAAAACTCCTAGGCAGAGACTGGAGCACTATATCGATCTGGGTTTCCCCATCGATAGCTCCTCCCATAATCTCTATCTCATTCAGATAGCCTATCATCCTAAGAACGTGATCCCTCACGGGCGTTCCTTCGGACATAGTGGCCGTCATGAGTTTTCTCATGGCATCTTGCCTGGCTGCCCTATCCTGACTACCAAACATCTCCTTGAGGTTAAGCATCATATCATAGGCAGTGGTCATGGCCTCATGCTGATGTTGCAGCACATTTGACATAGAAGCCAAAATGCAGCACCGCGCCATCTGATCAGCCTTGACCCACTTCCGATGAGCTTCCTTTTCCTCGGGAGTGGAGGTATCAATAGGTTCATCAGGACAAACCTCATGGAGTACATATTTGTACTCCTCAGCAGTTAGGACAATGTCCAAGTTTCGTTTCCAATCAACATAGTTCGGACCAGTGAGTTTGTTTTCTTTTAGTATAATGGACAGCGGGTTGAGTGCCATATCTATAAAAGAGACAAATCAAACTGTCAAATTTAATTCGATATTAACTCCCTTAATTAATATCATTAAATCTACCAATCAATCCTAAAATCCCATCAGACTAGCATGCCACGTTCATGTGGACGTATACTAGTCCAAACGATTTTATAACTGGACTTTTACTTCGGTCGTACATCATTACAGCAGTGACTCCGATGGGGAGGATACTGTAAAGCGTACCTAAGTGTATACCATTTCTCAGTACTAAGTTAACCGCTCGGAAACTACACGCCCACCGCAAGCCACGTTAGTGTGGACGTTTACGTTGACATGCGGTCCCTTTACGATTTCCTATAACTGTCGAGCCTCAATTAACCCAAAGTTCCGTTTCCGTCTAGTAAGCCACGATAGTGTGGACGTTTACTAAACAAACAACTTTGTTAATTGAATTCCATTTAATAAATTTCACAATTTCGTTAATCAAAGCTTGATATCTCGTAAGTGAAACTCGAAGTTTCTAACCAGCGATCAATCATGCAATTGAGCCCTATCTCTCACAAAGTGAGGGAGCCAACCAGACAATCGATCTAGTCATCAAATGACTCGAATGTCTCTAATCTGTGTCATCGACATAACCAAGCGCTTTGGCTCCATTCCACTCCCCGGGGTGAGAATGAGTCGAGTTGAAATTAGTCTTTGAAAGACAGATTAGGCATTGCTTTGAAAAACTTAATTGTTCAATTTTAAAATTAGAATTTCATTCGAATTTCGATCAAAATGATTTCCGTGTATCGACTTTATCCGATAGGGAGGATGACACTAAAGCCAACTCGTAAGTCAATACACATCACTCTCGAAACAGAGAATGGAGACCGCGGGATTGTTTCCAATCCCTCTCCCACTTAGTATTTTACGATTTAGGGATATACAAGCATGCATATGAAATTAAAGCATAATAAAAAGCACGTAAACACACAAAAAGCATTTAACGTGGCCCGATTATTATGGCCTTTAAAATCTTCGATGCACGTCTTCTCGGATCTTCGTCTCGTTGCTCGTTTCGGTCTCGGTCCATCACCGACTCGTCTAAAGACCAAGAGACGAACCCCTCCCACTGGAGTATCATCCCGGGCCCTCGACAAGTGATCCGTTACGTCCGTCGAACCCCCGCGTAGCTGCTGCCCGAAGTCCAGCGAAACGGCGACCGCCGTTTGAGAAACGGCGACCGCCGTTTGCCCTTCAGCAGCCGCGGGTTCGACTTCTCGACCCTCGTTCGTCCGTCCCTCGATCTCGTCTCGATCCACCAAGCAGCAGCAACATTACAAGAGTAAAACATACTACTTCCGGCATCGATCCTATACATATCGATCGATCCTATACACCCGGATAAACGAAAAACGAAAATAAAACCTAAACGACTCAACCCGTCGTTTTAATCTATTACAAGCAAGCAACGATTCAAAAAAAAAAAAACAAAGATCTCGACAACCTCGAGAGTTTAACAAACCACAACATACAGTACATAAACATATGACCATAATAATCGGGTTATCCTGCAAAACAAAACTCGCAAACAATACAAAGAACGTATAACCGGCTCTGATACCAATTGTTGGAAATCGACTACCCGGGAGGCGTTCGTTCGATCGCTCGAACATCCGAACGCTCCCAGTCGACCTCCGAAGTCGCTACTTCGTTCGCTTTTCCAGCTCGTGCCCCGATTCACGCCCAGCCATTGCCCCGAAGGACAACCGCGCGAACCGAGCGGGCTGCCAGAAAAACGCCAAAACGGCGGGCGCCGTTTGGAAACGGCGGTCGCCGTTTCTCCGCGAACAGCAACGCGACGTTGCTGTTCCGGGCTCGTTTCCGGGTCGTTTTTCCTCATCCGACTACCGATCCGGAGGTCCTAGAACCCCCAGTAGTCGAGGAATACAACCCATAACCCCGGAACTCGATCTACGTTCAAAGTATGATCAACGAGGAAAAGTGAGATCGAATAAATGCGGAATTGAAAGTTCCGATCTCATACCTTATCGGTCGATTGTTGAGACCTTAGAGCTTCTAACGTATTCTCTGATCCCGTCTCCAACCGCTGTGTGGGCAACGATCCGCTGGAGTTCTCCCGTCTATACTCTCTCTTTCTCAACCACGGTATAATTATTCTCTCTGAGAGAATAAAATTATAATTGCGTTAACTTTATTTTTCACACAGAGAAAAATATTTTTGCGCTAAGCAAAATGATTATTCTCAGATGAAAAATGAAAATTGCGGCGAATGTTAGGTTAAGAGAGGGTAAGGGAGGGGGTTTAAATAGAGCTACGTTAGGGACCTAAGGATAAATTAATTAAGGGCTAAATTGAAATATTAATTAACTTGGAATACGTAAAAGCAATTCCTTAATTAATCGATTTCAATTTTAATTATTATTAACTCCACTATAAAATAATAATTGAATTCCCGAAATTAATTTTAATATTATTTCAACAATAATAAATCCGCCGAAATTACATATACGACTTTCCCCGTGTTTAAGATATCGAGCGTCCACGAATTTATTTAATTACTAATAATTAAATTAATTCGTTTCTTATTATCCGAGACTAGTACCACTCATCCTTATTATCATGTGGAACAAATCCACCTGCAGGGTTTACATGATAAACTTTATGAGCTCATCTCGGGGACGTTATCAACCCGATAAACGGGACACGGTTTCCTGTCTATAATCTATAGCATGTCGTGTGTACAATTCCGATTCCCAATTTACCGAGTATCTCGACTAATCAATTAGTCTCACTCATTGGTAAGTTAAAGAACCGAGAATTGGACACACGCACCTATAATTATATAGGGATTAGGAATTCGTATATCCGTAATTCTGAGGTCTAGTTCGATTACATCGATTAGTATAAATCGAACGCCCTCCCGTGGTCCTGCTCAATACACCAAGTGTACAAGTGTAACATAATAGTCAAGACCAACTATTACCCAGTCAAACTACGACGTACCGATGGATTGTCCCTGTCCATCTAAGTCGTGAGCTTCTGTTCGATAATATACGAGTAACCGACAGTATGATCTTCCGCGTGTCTCCTCACGCCATACTGTCTACAACGTATATATCTAGGACTATTGCATTCAAGTGTAAGATAGACAAAAATGCCGACAGTTTGATTATTAGATAATGTAAAAACACAGATAAGGAGTTCCATATTGTCACTAAACTAGACATTTAGAATATAACTCCATCATATCCCGGGATGGATCCTTGGGGATCTGATATCTTTTGTGATTTTCGTGAGACTTTATGAGCCTCGATATTTTTTTGGAGTTTTATCGGAGGTGGCTCGTAAGCTGTGCGGAAATATCCGTTTTTATATTTTCCCCCGTACGTTATGACTCTTGACCTGAAGGTCTTTTTAGGAGCTCGTCAGTTTTACCGGGATCTTAAGCATTTAAGCTTGTGCGGAAATATCCGTTTTTATATTTTCCCCCGTACGTTATGACTCTTGACCTGAAGGTCTTTTTAGGAGCTCGTCAGTTTTACCGGGATCTTGGCATTTAAGCTTGTGCGGAAATATCCGTTTTTATATTTTCCCCCGTACGTTATGACTCTTGACCTGAAGGTCTTTTTAGGAGCTCGTCAGTTTTACCGGGATCTTGGCATTTAAGCTTGTGCGGAAATATCCGTTTTTATATTTTCCCCCGTACGTTATGACTCTTGACCTGGAGGTCTTTTTAGGAGCTCGTCAGTTTTACCGGGATCTTGGCATTTAAGCTTGGCCCACGTCGGGCCGAGGGCCCCGGAATGCGTTCCGAACAACTTTTTCAACACTAAGTCCCCGAGGCTGAACTTTCGAGCTCGAACCTTCATGTCATAGGCGACGTGGGTATTTTAGAAGCCCAATATATTTAATTAAGTCATTTATATTCTGTTCTTCTCGTCTGAATTACTCAGTTGTTTTTTATATGATAAAATATGTTCTTATGAACAATTGTATCCTTGGCTACATCAGTAGGCCTCGAAGGCCCTTTGTTTTGATTTGTTGCCCCCGATGTGCGGGTGATATTTTTGCTTCCCGGCCCTTGCGCCTGGGGTCCCGTTGAACCATTCGGTTTTAGGTTAATTGCCTTGGGATTTTAATGACCTTTTTGGAATTTTAGCCCATCATTTTCTTTTTCTGTCCCGGGGCTCGGGTTAAAACTTTTTACTGGACAAGTTTGAAAAGTTTCGTAGGTCTTCAATTTACAAGAAACGAAGATATGGAAGAGAAACTTTGATCATGTATTATTGAATTGATAATCTTATGTGCAAACCTGTACATCCTATTTAAAAGAAGAAAAACTCTACTAAACCTAGCTACTAAGACCTACAGCCGTATGTAATTACAAAATTGGGCCAAGGTGAATGGGCTACTAATGTAAAAGAATAAACAACTACATAAATAATATAAGCCCAAACAATTAAACAAGGTATTCAGTTCTTGACTTCAAGAGCCCCCCGCAAGAGGAGCATGGAGATCTTTCATGTTCATCTTGGACTGCAAAGCTGTGTATTGAAAAGAAGGCAAGGATTTTGTGAAAATATCGGCAAGTTGATCAGTGTTGGGAATATGATGAAGCTGAAATAAACCACTCTCAATCTTCTCTCTTATCAAATGGCAATCCAGTTCGATATGTTTCGTTCTTTGATGCTGCACAGGATTATGAGCCAAATAAAAAGTAGATAAATTATCGGTTAACAAGGAGATATGATTAGAAGGTGTAGTAAAAATTTGGAAATCATTAAGCAGATAAACAAGCCACTGCCCTTCACATGTGGCATTAGCAGCTGCCCTATACTCGGCTTCAGTAGATGATCTGCTTACGACATGTTGTTTCTTGGATTTCCAAGAAATGAGAGAGGATCCCAAGAAAAAACAATAACCTGACACGCTTCTCCTAGTGTCAGGACATCCCGCCCAATCAGAATCTGTAAAACCTCGCACTTTAAAATCATTAGAGCAACTATAAAACAAACCTTGTCCTGGAGAATATTTCAAATATCTTAGGACACGATGAGCCGCTGTCAAATGGGCATCGGTAGGATTAGATAAGAATTGGCTAAGAGATTGAATACTATAAGCAATATCAGGTCGTGTCACTGTCAAATATAAAAGTTTTCCAATAAGAGTCCTATAAATCTTCGGATCAGCAAGAGGGGAACCTTGATTTTTAGATAATTTAAGATTGCAGTCTAAAGGACTCTTCAAAGGTTTGCAATTCAAAAAACCATTAGTTGTTAGGATGTCCAAACAATATTGTTTTTGAGATAAATAAAGACCTTCAGAAGATCGATAAATTTCAATCCCCAAAATATACCTCAAATCTCCCAAATTAATAGTAAACTGCTCATTCAAATATTTTTTAACCGCCGTGATTTCAGACAAATCATTACCAGAAAGTATCAAGTCATCAACATACACAAGAAGGGCGGTAAAATTATCACCAACAGATTTAATAAAAAGAGAACAATCAGCAGATGATTGCTTATAACCACAATTTATCAAAGAAGTTGAAAGTTTACTAAACCATTGTCTAGAAGCTTGTTTCAGTCCATATAAACTTTTGAGCAATTTACAAACTCTTCTATCATTTGGTTCGCAATATCCAGGAGGAGGTACCATATAAATCGTTTCATTTAAGTCGCCATGTAAAAATGCATTATTAACATCGAGTTGTTGCAAATGCCAATTTTTTGAAACTGCCACACTTAAGAGAACCCTAACCGTGGTAATTCGAACAACAGGAGAAAAGGTGTCAAAATAATCTATGCCCTCCTCTTGAGTATAGCCTTTAGCGACTAACCTCGCTTTATATCTCTCTAAGGTCCCATCAGATTTAAGTTTTGTTTTGTAAACCCATTTGCAACCGATAGCGTGTTTTCCTAAAGGTAAATCTACTAATTCCCAAGTCTTATTGAATTCAAGAGCCTTTAACTCTAATTTCATAGCATTATTCCATTCAGAAATTTTGGAGGCTTGTTTATAACTTTTAGGTTCAGACAAAAGAGAGGCGGTTGCTGAATAACATTTATAATCATGAGGTAAGTGATCAGAATGTACGTAATGAGATATTGGGTACCTTACCGCTTTACCAGCAAAAGAAGCGCTTGGTAAACCATCACAATCATAATCTGAAAGATGAGGCGGAGCTCTTCTCGATCGAGAGTATTTCCTTAATTCCTCAATACGAGTAGTCTCCTTAGGCATCTCATAAGGAATTCTTGCAATATCAGTTCCCTGAGAAATGCTAGAAGTGACATTAGTAGTATTTGAATTTAAGTAATCTGTTTCTTCAACTTCTTCTTGTAAAATATAATCATCAGAAGTGGATTCCTCAGATAAAGGCACGGAGGATTCTAAACCAATATCAAAAGAAGCATAATCAGTATTCTGCAAAACACGTCGAGAAACACTCTCCAGAATATCATCGGATTCAGATAAGTTTTCATAAAAATCTAAATTTGTAAAACCTTTATCATCATCATCCTTCTGGAAAGGAAATGTTAGTTCATAAAATTTAACATGTGTAGAAACAAAAATCTGATGTGTATTTAAATCATATAATTTGTAACCCTTTGTACCAAAGGCATAACCAATGAGAACACATTTAACAGCCCTTTTATCAAATTTGTGTCTATTAGAGGATAAAGTAGATGCATAACAAAGACAACCGAATACCTTTAAATATGAATAATCAGGTATTCTTCCATAAAGTAACTCAAAGGGAGATTTGTTATTAAGTAAAGCAGAAGGTGTTCTATTTATTAAATGTACGGCAGTTTGAACACTTTCTCCCCAAAAGTTCAAAGGTAAACAAGAATGGAAAAGTAAAGATCTAGCTATTTGTAGAAGGTGTTGATGCTTTCTCTCTACCCTCCCATTTTGTTCGGGTGTTTCAACACAAGAAGTTTGGTGAATAATACCTTTAGAATGGTAAAAATCAGTACAAGCAAACTCAATACCATTGTCAGTCCTTATGCATTTAATTTTTCTTCCAAATTGAGTTTCAACCATGGTATAAAAATTTAGCATATTTACTCTAGTTTCAGATTTATTTTTCATCAAATAT
Source organism: Euphrasia confusa (assembly GCA_954870475.1). Taxonomy (NCBI): domain Eukaryota; kingdom Viridiplantae; phylum Streptophyta; class Magnoliopsida; order Lamiales; family Orobanchaceae; genus Euphrasia; species Euphrasia confusa. Next base: position 46,019,311 of record OX940949.1, on the reverse strand, counting down.
ATCCAAGTGCATCTAGAATGATCATCAACAATAGTCAAAAAATATTTATGCCCAGAAAAAGATTCAACTCTAAAGGGTCCCCATATATCCATGTGAAACAAATCAAAACATTCTTTAGCATGAGAAGGACTTTCTGAAAGGTGAAGTTTTTTCTGTTTTGCAAAATGACATATATCGCATGGTTTCATTGTATCAATATTAGGAATATTGAGAGAATCAAGGAGTTGAAGTCTTTTAAAAGGCATATGCCCCAATCTATAATGCCAAAGGAGAATTTTATTAGACGGTGCTATTACAGGAGAAGCCACTGGAAAACCAGAAAGTAGGTTAGGTGGATTAGGTTTCAGATGATAGAGGCCATGAGAAGATTCAGCATAACCAATAATTTTTGTGTTTTTCTGATCCTGCAGAATACAATGTGTGGAAATAAATTTCACCGAAATTCCCTCTTGCGAAGTTAAATGGGACACAGAAACTAAGTTAAACTGAAAAGCGGGCACACATAAGACATTATGTAAAGTTAAAAATTCACTTAAAAGCACAGTTCCTTTATGAGTAGCTATTGTGAATTGACCAGTGGGCAATTGAACTTTAGAATTAATTTCAATAGGTTTATCACAAAAGAATTCAGTAGAATATACCATATGATCAGAGGCCCCCGTATCAAGTATCCAAATAGGAGATTTAGTAAAAGTAGATAAAGCTTTAGGGATACCTGCAGTACCACTAACAGTACCATTAGAGGAATCAACAAGAGCAACTGCAGCGCGATGAGCGGAATCCTCCTTGGTAGACTGAGCATGATTTTTCATGAAAGATAAAAACTTCTCATAAAGGCCAGGGTCACATAATTCCATCTCAGCACAATCAGGAGCTGAAAAGGCGGAATTTGCAGAAGATGCTCCTTGGATGCTGTGATGAAGCTTTGAAGGAGGAGTATGCCCCGGTGCTATTCTAGCTGCCCTTGGACCTTTCCAGTAAGTAGGGTAACCTTTCATCTGGTAACACTTCTCAGTCAAATGCCCATCGTACCCACAAAAATTGCATTTTCCAGTGTACTTTGGCTTATCTTTGCTGCTACTTTTGATAGCACAGGCAGTTGGATCTCTGTTATTTTCAGTTGCATTTATTTCAGAATTGCGACTCCCATAAAAGGCCATAGGATCCACCGGGTGTTGGAGGGTCCTCTGACTTTCCTCTTGTCTCAAAATGGAGTAGACTTTTGAGAGAGACGGCAGCGGGGAAATCATGAGAATCTGGCTTCGAAGAATAGTGAATGAGTCATTTAATCCCACCAAAAACTTAAGAACAGAGTCCTTTTGTAAAATCTCAGAATATGCAAGATGAATATTGCAAGTGCACTTTCCACAAGAGCAAATCGGCACGGAGCGAAAGTTAGAGTACTCATCCCATAATCCCTTAAAGATATTATAATAGGTGGTCAGAGATTGAGATCCTTGTGATATAGTGCTCAGATTTTTCTCCAGTTGGAAAACTCTAGGACCATCACTTTTGGCATATCTGAGATTGATCTCATCCCACAATTCTTTTGAATTGGTGAAACATAGAAGTGTATTACGAATTTCTGGAGATGTAGAATATACTAACCACGAGAGTAGAAGGGCATTGACCCTAAGCCACGCAGGGTACAAGATATGGTCATCGGAGGTCGGGATCGGAATGCTGCCATCCAAGAACCCCATCTTCCTCTTGATAGTGAACGCCATAGAGACAGATTTCTTCCAAGCTCCATAATTATCTCCAGTGAATGTCTCGAAGATAACATTCATCCCTGGATGATCGGAAGGGTGGAGGTAGTAAGGAGATGTAGGATCTTCATTAGGGTTAGGCGGATTCGGACGATTCGATGAACTCGAGATTAGGAGTTTATTAGCATCTTCCATTGTGGGACAAAATCAGAGAAGAGAAAGAATTTGATTTAGAGAGGGTAAAACCTAGGCTCTGATACCATGAAAAGTTTCGTAGGTCTTCAATTTACAAGAAACGAAGATATGGAAGAGAAACTTTGATTATGTATTATTGAATTGATAATCTTATGTGCAAACCTGTACATCCTATTTAAAAGAAGAAAAACTCTACTAAACCTAGCTACTAAGACCTACAGCCGTATGTAATTACAAAATTGGGCCAAGGTGAATGGGCTACTAATGTAAAAGAATAAACAACTACATAAATAATATAAGCCCAAACAATTAAACAAGGTATTCAGTTCTTGACTTCAAGAAAGTTTCTACGGATTTTGAGAAAGAAATCTTGTTGTCCTTTCCGTTTTAAACTTTTCCTAAGGAATTACGTCATTTTCCGGTTTCAGGAATAAAAAATAGATATAACCATTTGCAGTTAATTTTGTAAATTTAAAAAGTTTTTTACTTTACGCGACTATTGTTCTCAGACTCTGCAAGCATGTACATAAAGGTAGGGAGACGTACCTTTTCTAGTCGTGACTGAAAAAGGGTTCTCGATTGCTGTTGCACCGTACGAAGTTCCGATCCTTTCGACCTCCGAGTGTACAAGAAGTTATGTCCCTTCACACTTTGAGGACTTCGTCGGCCCGTGGCTTTGTGCGGAGTGCCCAGGCAATCTTGTCGTTACGCAAAGAAGGCTCTAGCGACTTCACGGTTTCGCGCAGATGGCTCTAGCAGGACCCGGCCCCTGGCCTCACGCGAGATGACTTTGGTGAACCCCGGCCTCGTGCGTTGATGGCTCTAGCGGCCTGCGGTTTGGCGTAGATAATTTCGCCCGCCTTCGGCTACGCGCACAGAGGCCTTGTTTGTCGTCATGACCCATGCCATGGGTTCACGTAGAAGTTTCGACGACTTCTGGTCTCGCATGTGGATGTCCCTGGTGGCTTCCGGTTTTGTGCCGATGGCTATAGCGAGCCCCGACCTCCTGTACAGATGGTTTTGGCTAGCCCGACTTCACGTAGAGGGTTCGGGCCGGAGTGCTCTCATGCAAACATGTCTTTTTACTCGCGCGCACAAATCGCTGGGCGTGTCTGTGCGTTCTGACTCTGGCGTTTGTCTTTCGTCGCCCATCTCTTTTTTTCTCGTCAGTTACCTGGCTACAATATATATACTGTACACGTACACACGAGTGAAGCACATAACTAAGATAATTTATTTATGTTAATTGTACTTATGACCGGCTCCCGGCTCTCGGCTCCCCCTGGGTATATTACTGCGGACACGGACACATGTTAATTTTTTCCTTCTTTTCCCGAGCCCCGAGCTTAAGTATATATATATTTAGCATTAGTGGCCGGCTCGGCATATTTATATATATATATATATATATATATATATATATATATATATATATATATATATATATAAAAGCATAATATTATGTTTTTGTTCTTTTCCTTTCCCCGGGACCCGGGATACGCTTTGTTTTTCTTTCACTTTGGCCTCTAAAGGGCATGTGCACACATACACACATAACACATTCATAAAACTTATTTATACTTTATGAAATTTGTTTCGCAGGCTCTGGGTTTAGGAATACTTAAGGCCGTAAGCGGCACATGATTATCGTATTATCAATAATTTAGATAACACAATTTGCACATAAATATATAAATCAAGAGAGAGAGATAAAGCCAGTCATACTTTTCGGTTTTCTCAAAACCAGGAATCGGAGTCTCGTGGGTTCGGATGAACCGGCGCAGCAACCGGACGATCGGACTCGTCGGGAAGCGGCGGATGGAATGGGCTGACCTCGACTCCTCCTCTTGGATGTGGAAACGAAGTTAGACAGCAGCAACTCGTCCTCCATGTATGCAGCATGTTGGTCCCACAGCAGTGGCTCCTCGACGATCGTGGCAGAAGCTCGGGTGTGTGTGTGCCGCGGCTGATCGTCGTCGGCTAGCCATGGCCCCTACGGACAGCAACTGTTTGGTCTGGCCACGGACAGCTCCTCATCCTCACTGAAGCGGGCTGTAACTCTCGCCCACACGGTAGCGGCATCGACGGCGTGGTAGTGGCGGTAGCGACGTCGCAGTGGCTGGTAGAGAATGGTACGAGTAGCAGGTTCTTGGTCCGGTTACGGACGACTCTTCGCCCTTACGACAGCGGGCCGCAACTCGCCCATCGGCAGCGGTTGAAGCAACGTTGCAGCCGCTGGTCGCGACTGGTACGGGCATCAGCTGTTCGTCGCGGTGGCTTGATCGCTCTTGGCTCGATTGACTAGGATTTGGTCGTGCTTTGTCTTGTCTCTTTCTTCTTTTTTATTGCCGGTTCCCTGGCTACAATGCATATGATGTATATACACAAGTAATTTACTTCTCTATATATATTTATTTATCATACCCGGGACCCGAGTTAAATTTTTTGGCGGACACATAGTTTCTCTCTCCTCGGATCCCGGATATATAGTATTCGCACACACATAGTATGGGAGTGTGTTTGCACATGGCTTCAACCTCCTTCCACTTATTTAGCATAATATGTAAAGTACATATACAGTAACATAATAATAATATAATATCGTATATACCATACAAATATATTTGTTACCAGGTGTGTACGGCGTGCGTGGTCGACGATATTTTACTTCCTTCCCGGGTCTTTCTTTTTGCTTTCCGGGACACGGTTTCAATATACATATAAACATGTACACACACAGATATATATAAACACAAATTGTTGTAAATGTTAGTTTTGACGACAACATATGATTTTTCATTATTTGATTGGGTTTCAGGTGACTGAGTGAATGGATATAAGATGGAACTGAAGTGAAGTATTTTCATGCGAATGGATTCGCAATTCAGGCTTTCCTCAAGATTTGCGAATGGAGTCGCAAAACACTTCACCCATCAACTTATGCGAATGAAGTCGCAACTCATCACCTTGCCTAATTGCGAATGGGTTCGCAATTTCCAGGAGCCCCATCATTTGCGAATGGATTCGCAAATTCATGCTCCCTCCATCTGCGACTGGAGTCGCAAATCAAGCCCTCCATATTTTGCGAATCAGTTCGCAAATCACGGCCCCTTTCTTCTCTTGCGAATGGGTTCGCATTTCCTGGTATCCCTACAATTGCGAATTGGTTCGCAATTCTCTGTCCCTTCATCCCGTGCGAATGGGTTCGCAAATCCGGCATCCCTCAACATTTGCGAATGGGTTCGCAAATCCGGCATCCCTCAACATTTTCGAATTGGTTCGCAATTCCCGTGCCCCTCGTCATTTGCGAACAGGTTCGCAAATCATGCCACTCCTACAATTGCGAACGGAGTCGCGTTTCTTGTCCTTTGCAACATGGACTGGTTTTTACTACTTCAATACTATCGACGACCATGAAGACGATGAAATGCTGAAGCCTCAACGACGAGTGTTCATCACGATGAAGTTGAAGACGAAGTATTGAGATCGACGGAGTCAAGATAGAGTTGAAGTTTGAAGTTGAAGAAATTGAAGATTCAAGATTCGAAGATTCAAGAATCAAAGATTCAAGATTCCAAGATTCTAGAATCCAAGTACAAAAAGTGATGTCATCCATGGATCTGTGACGTCAGCCAAGCATGTGACCAGTGAGAGTGTGCCACGTCATCATCTCACATGTGCGGACTGCCTATATAAACCCATGGAAGCTGAAGACTTCACTTGACGATTTTGAGAGAACGAAATCTGATATTCGAGTATCGCTATCGTTGTTTACGGCTTATAGCTTTTAGAGTTTTGGTAGTTGTTTTGTGCTGTGCACCACTAGTAGGGTTATGTGATTTAGCTCTAGGTGTAGTAGTACTAGGTCTCTGGTTCGTTGGAGTGCTGCGTCACTTGGGATACGACCTTTGATCTTTCCGTCTACCTTTCTCTCCACGTGTAATAGCTTTCGTTTTGTGATCAATGAAATGAAAAATATTACATAACTTTGTCTTCACAACTTTACCTTACATTTGCTGAGTGTGTGCGAACGAAGTTGCTGAAGTGTTAAGTGTTTAAGACCGACTTCGCGAAAAGTTGGTATCCTACGTCGAAGACGTAAATTCAATTGGTATCAGAGCGGGACGTCATACGTATACGACGTGATCCGAATCTTGACTTCATATTTTCCGCTATAATGGAGTCGCCAATGTTTGTTCAGAAACCGATTATGCTTACTCATCAGAACTACTCAAATTGGAAAGCTAAAGTTTCTGCTAGAATCAAAGGATTTGACTCTAGATCTTGGATGGCTGTGCTAGAAGGATGGGAACGTCCATATACCCAAGATCAGGATGGTCTGAGAATTCCAAAACCAGAACGGAGTTGGACAAAAGAAGAGCATGACTTATCTACGGCAAACAGCAAAGCTCTTCTAATTATTTGTGAATGGCTAGATCTCAGCATGTATCAGCTAGTTAAAAATTGCATCTCTTCCAAAGACGCATGGGAGACTCTACAGAGAACTTGTGAAGGAAGTCATGCTGTTAAGCGCTCCAAAATCAGAACTATCACTGCACAATTCCATCAACTCCGCATGAGAGAAGATGAAGACATCAATGACTACTTAGACAAGATCATGAGATATGTCAATGAGGCATTTGAACTGGGAGAAGTCTTTCCTGCTCCTATGGTTTATGAGAAAGTTCTATCCAGTGTGAGCACTAGGTTCGAAAGCAAGGTGCTAACTATTGAAGCTCGCAATGATGAAAATCAAAACTGGGATTATGCTGATTTGATGGCAGATTTGAGAAACTACGACTTGACTCTAAGAGTGCGTAGCAATCCTGAAATGTCTCTTGTTTATGAGCCGATGACTGCTCTAAAAATTTCCGAGAAGGGTAAGAGTTCAAGAAGTTCGAAACCTCAGAAAACTCCCTCGAAGAATGAGAAATCTGAATGTAGTTTCTCAGCTGATGTAAATGATTCTGATGACGATGAAGCTGAGGATATTGAACGTTTGATGAATTCAAACAATCCTGACAAACTTGCCACACTCTTCAGGCTCGACAGGAGCAACTGCTGATCAAACCTATGTGATGAAGGTTGAGGACTGTGGACCTCACTACAAACCTGACTTCTTCACTGAGAAGGCGGAACTTCGTCTTACATTGATTGAGAACCTACCCATACTCGAGGATCGTCAGGTCCGAGTTGCTGATTATGAGAAGTATGGCCTCTCCAAGTTTTTTGCTGATATGAACATTCTTGAGTCTGTCACTCAAACTTACAGATTCTCTCTGCCAATCATTCAAAAATTTTATGCAAATTTGACCCCTGAGTTCGCTGATCCGTCACACAAGATGTGTGGACGCTTTGTTTTTCGTGAAAAACTCTACACCTTCCGACCTCTGAACATCAACAACTTTTTGAAAAGGTTAGAGATTGAGGGATCTTGGAAGTTTCCCTCTGATGCTGATAGAATGGATGCACTGAAGATCGGTTCCTTCTTAACCAAGGGCAAGGCTCGAACTCCCCTTCCCACACCAAACAAACTGTCTGCCTTCTATGGCGCTTTGCATAGGCTCGGCATGACTAACTGGGCAGCACACCCTGACGAGAACTATCTTTCTCCAAAACTTATGCATATTCTGTTTCGCTTTGGTTGTGGTGAACAAGTTGATCTGGGTGAGATCATTTTTTCTGATATCTGCAGAGTGGCTAAGGCTTCAAATGATGTTCTACGTCAGCAGCCTGACCTCGAAGAAGTTCGGAGAATTCATCTAACTCACCCATGCTTGATCTATGGGATGTTGATTGACCAGAAGTTCATTCCGATGACAGAAACTGAAAAGAAGACAAAGAAAAATTCTCATATCAACATCACCCCTACCTTTCTCAAGAATCGAGTTAATGATCTTCCATGGACCAAGTATACAAAGCGTGAGGATGTTCCTGATCCTATCACTCCACCCTTGTCCCCGAAGTCATCCAAGAAAAGGACACCTGTCCTCAAACTTGAGAATCCAAGTGCCAAGCGCACGAAGACTACACCTACTCCTCAGCCGAAGGTGGTTCCACAGAAGTTTGGTCCCAAGTCTGGATTGCCTCCGCACAAGAACCCCTTTCATCCGATGCACAACTTCCGCTCTGTTGTTCCCTCTGCTATAGTTCATCGTTGTTTCACAACAACGAAAAACTTGGAACGTAAGCAGGCTGCTCATGCCATTGCTTACAACGAGATGGTTGATGCTCAGATCGAGCAGAAAGAGGCCCTCGATGCTCTATATCAGATAACCCATCAAGGGGGAGGTTTGGGTGGAACCAGTGGTTCAAGTGCTGGATCATCTGTTAAGAGTCTGAGCAACACTTTTATGTTTGAACTTATCAAGGATGGGTTGAAGGAGGCTGTTGCTGAATTGGACAAGTCTAAGGCTGTAGACACCGATGATGAGGGTGTGAGAGAGATGATGGCTGGAGAAGTTTTTGAGTTACTCAGAAAGGGTAAAGGAAAAGTGATTGAAGAAGAGAAGGTTGTTGAGAAGAAGAAGGTTGAGAGTACGAGTACCACACATCCAGAGGTATCGCCCGCGATGCCGTCTGACGGTTTGAAGGATGTTGATGAAGAAGTTGATGTTGAAGAGTTGGATGATGAAGATGATGATGAGAGAATCAAGGTGGGTGAAGATGAGTTTGGGGAGTATGAAATTTATGGCCATCAAGACCAGGACTCAGACACTGACGATGATGCTGCTGAAGTCGATGATGAAGATGATGATGCCAAGTCTGATGATGCTTCACCAGCAACTACTCCTGTGCGCTCACCCTCACCAACTGGCTCTCCCAGAGACTCTGAGTTTGCATCTCAGTGATGCTGTTGTTATGTTTTTTCTGTTTCGAGACTTGAATTTTTTCTACTTGTTTCGTTTTGTTTCTCTTTCTGCATGCATAAGACTTGATAATTTTCCATCATGCATGTTTTTCATATCTCGTTGTTGAACTCAGTTCTTGAAGTTTTGAATGTTTTATCTATCGACTAAGTTTTTGGTTTTTCATATCTTATCTCTGATGGTTGATTGATTGGTTGTTTTTCCGTTTTTACTTAGTTTATTTTTTGATACGCTTTGTTGAGGGGGAGTTTGTGTGGTTCTAATTTCTAACTCTAATTCATATGAGTTGTGCCAAAAAGGGGGAGATTGTAAATGTTAGTTTTGACGACAACATATGATTTTTCATTATTTGATTGGGTTTCAGGTGACTGAGTGAATGGATATAAGATGGAACTGAAGTAAAGTATTTTCATGCGAATGGATTCGCAATTCAGGCTTTCCTCAAGATTTGCGAATGGAGTCGCAAAACACTTCACCCATCAACTTATGCGAATGAAGTCGCAACTCATCACCTTGCCTAATTGCGAATGGGTTAGCAATTTCCAGGAGCCCCATCATTTGCGAATGGATTCGCAAATTCATGCTCCCTCCATCTGCGACTGGAGTCGCAAATCAAGCCCTCCATATTTTGCGAATCAGTTCGCAAATCACGGCCCCTTTCTTCTCTTGCGAATGGGTTCGCATTTCCTGGTATCCCTACAATTGCGAATTGGTTCGCAATTCTCTGTCCCTTCATCCCGTGCGAATGGGTTCGCAAATCCGGCATCCCTCAACATTTGCGAATGGGTTCGCAAATCCGGCATCCCTCAACATTTGCGAATTGGTTCGCAATTCCCGTGCCCCTCGTCATTTGCGAACAGGTTCGCAAATCATGCCACTCCTACAATTGCGAACGGAGTCGCGTTTCTTGTCCTTTGCAACATGGACTGGTTTTTACTACTTCAATACTATCGACGACCATGAAGACGATGAAATGCTGAAGCCTCAACGACGAGTGTTCATCACGATGAAGTTGAAGACGAAGTATTGAGATCGACGGAGTCAAGATAGAGTTGAAGTTTGAAGTTGAAGAAATTGAAGATTCAAGATTCGAAGATTCAAGAATCAAAGATTCAAGATTCCAAGATTCTAGAATCCAAGTACAAAAAGTGATGTCATCCATGGATCTGTGACGTCAGCCAAGCATGTGACCAGTGAGAGTGTGCCACGTCATCATCTCACATGTGCGGACTGCCTATATAAACCCATGGAAGCTGAAGACTTCACTTGACGATTTTGAGAGAACGAAATCTGATATTCGAGTATCGCTATCGTTGTTTACGGCTTATAGCTTTTAGAGTTTTGGTAGTTGTTTTGTGCTGTGCACCACTAGTAGGGTTATGTGATTTAGCTCTAGGTGTAGTAGTACTAGGTCTCTGGTTCGTTGGAGTGCTGCGTCACTTGGGATACGACCTTTGATCTTTCCGTCTACCTTTCTCTCCACGTGTAATAGCTTTCGTTTTGTGATCAATGAAATGAAAAATATTACATAACTTTGTCTTCACAACTTTACCTTACATTTGCTGAGTGTGTGCGAACGAAGTTGCTGAAGTGTTAAGTGTTTAAGACCGACTTCGCGAAAAGTTGGTATCCTACGTCGAAGACGTAAATTCAATTGGTATCAGAGCGGGACGTCATACGTATACGACGTGATCCGAATCTTGACTTCATATTTTCCGCTATAATGGAGTCGCCAATGTTTGTTCAGAAACCGATTATGCTTACTCATCAGAACTACTCAAATTGGAAAGCTAAAGTTTCTGCTAGAATCAAAGGATTTGACTCTAGATCTTGGATGGCTGTGCTAGAAGGATGGGAACGTCCATATACCCAAGATCAGGATGGTCTGAGAATTCCAAAACCAGAACGGAGTTGGACAAAAGAAGAGCATGACTTATCTACGGCAAACAGCAAAGCTCTTCTAATTATTTGTGAATGGCTAGATCTCAGCATGTATCAGCTAGTTAAAAATTGCATCTCTGCCAAAGACGCATGGGAGACTCTACAGAGAACTTGTGAAGGAAGTCATGCTGTTAAGCGCTCCAAAATCAGAACTATCACTGCACAATTCCATCAACTCCGCATGAGAGAAGATGAAGACATCAATGACTACTTAGACAAGATCATGAGATATGTCAATGAGGCATTTGAACTGGGAGAAGTCTTTCCTGCTCCTATGGTTTATGAGAAAGTTCTATCCAGTGTGAGCACTAGGTTCGAAAGCAAGGTGCTAACTATTGAAGCTCGCAATGATGAAAATCAAAACTGGGATTATGCTGATTTGATGGCAGATTTGAGAAACTACGACTTGACTCTAAGAGTGCGTAGCAATCCTGAAATGTCTCTTGTTTATGAGCCGATGACTGCTCTAAAAATTTCCAAGAAGGGTAAGAGTTCAAGAAGTTCGAAACCTCAGAAAACTCCCTCGAAGAATGAGAAATCTGAATGTAGTTTCTCAGCTGATGTAAATGATTCTGATGACGATGAAGCTAAGGATATTGAACGTTTGATGAATTCAAACAATCCTGACAAACTTGCCACACTCTTCAGGCTCGACAGGAGCAACTGCTGATCAAACCTATGTGATGAAGGTTGAGGACTGTGGACCTCACTACAAACCTGACTTCTTCACTGAGAAGGCGGAACTTCGTCTTACATTGATTGAGAACCTACCCATACTCGAGGATCGTCAGGTCCGAGTTGCTGATTATGAGAAGTATGGCCTCTCCAAGTTTTTTGCTGATATGAACATTCTTGAGTCTGTCACTCAAACTTACAGATTCTCTCTGCCAATCATTCAAAAATTTTATGCAAATTTGACCCCTGAGTTCGCTGATCCGTCACACAAGATGTGTGGACGCTTTGTTTTTCGTGAAAAACTCTACACCTTCCGACCTCTGAACATCAACAACTTTTTGAAAAGGTTAGAGATTGAGGGATCTTGGAAGTTTCCCTCTGATGCTGATAGAATGGATGCACTGAAGATCGGTTCCTTCTTAACCAAGGGCAAGGCTCGAACTCCCCTTCCCACACCAAACAAACTGTCTGCCTTCTATGGCGCTTTGCATAGGCTCGGCATGACTAACTGGGCAGCACACCCTGACGAGAACTATCTTTCTCCAAAACTTATGCATATTCTGTTTCGATTTGGTTGTGGTGAACAAGTTGATCTGGGTGAGATCATTTTTTCTGATATCTGCAGAGTGGCTAAGGCTTCAAATGATGTTCTACGTCAGCAGCCTGAACTCGAAGAAGTTCGGAGAATTCATCTAACTCACCCATGCTTGATCTATGGGATGTTGATTGACCAGAAGTTCATTCCGATGACAGAAACTGAAAAGAAGACAAAGAAAAATTCTCATATCAACATCACCCCTACCTTTCTCAAGAATCGAGTTAATGATCTTCCATGGACCAAGTATACAAAGCGTGAGGATGTTCCTGATCCTATCACTCCACCCTTGTCCCCGAAGTCATCCAAGAAAAGGACACCTGTCCTCAAACTTGAGAATCCAAGTGCCAAGCGCACGAAGACTACACCTACTCCTCAGCCGAAGGTGGTTCCACAGAAGTTTGGTCCCAAGTCTGGATTGCCTCCGCACAAGAACCCCTTTCATCCGATGCACAACTTCCGCTCTGTTGTTCCCTCTGCTATAGTTCATCGTTGTTTCACAACAACGAAAAACTTGGAACGTAAGCAGGCTGCTCATGCCATTGCTTACAACGAGATGGTTGATGCTCAGATCGAGCAGAAAGAGGCCCTCGATGCTCTATATCAGATAACCCATCAAGGGGGAGGTTTGGGTGGAACCAGTGGTTCAAGTGCTGGATCATCTGTTAAGAGTCTGAGCAACACTTTTATGTTTGAACTTATCAAGGATGGGTTGAAGGAGGCTGTTGCTGAATTGGCCAAGTCTAAGGCTGTAGACACCGATGATGAGGGTGTGAGAGAGATGATGGCTGGAGAAGTTTTTGAGTTACTCAGAAAGGGTAAAGGAAAAGTGATTGAAGAAGAGAAGGTTGTTGAGAAGAAGAAGGTTGAGAGTACGAGTACCACACATCCAGAGGTATCGCCCGCGATGCCGTCTGACGGTTTGAAGGATGTTGATGAAGAAGTTGATGTTGAAGAGTTGGATGATGAAGATGATGATGAGAGAATCAAGGTGGGTGAAGATGAGTTTGGGGAGTATGAAATTTATGGCCATCAAGACCAGGACTCAGACACTGACGATGATGCTGCTGAAGTCGATGATGAAGATGATGATGCCAAGTCTGATGATGCTTCACCAGCAACTACTCATGTGCGCTCACCCTCACCAACTGGCTCTCCCAGAGACTCTGAGTTTGCATCTCAGTGATGCTGTTGTTATGTTTTTTCTGTTTCGAGACTTGAATTTTTTCTACTTGTTTCGTTTTGTTTCTCTTTCTGCATGCATAAGACTTGATAATTTTCCATCATGCATGTTTTTCATATCTCGTTGTTGAACTCAGTTCTTGAAGTTTTGAATGTTTTATCTATCGACTAAGTTTTTGGTTTTTCATATCTTATCTCTGATGGTTGATTGATTGGATGTTTTTCCGTTTTTACTTAGTTTATTTTTTGATACGCTTTGTTGAGGGGGAGTTTGTGTAGTTCTAATTTCTAACTCTAATTCATATGAGTTGTGCCAAAAAGGGGGAGATTGTAAATGTTAGTTTTGACGACAACATATGATTTTTCATTATTTGATTGGGTTTCAGGTGACTGAGTGAATGGATATAAGATGGAACTGAAGTAAAGTATTTTCATGCGAATGGATTCGCAATTCAGGCTTTCCTCAAGATTTGCGAATGGAGTCGCAAAACACTTCACCCATCAACTTATGCGAATGAAGTCGCAACTCATCACCTTGCCTAATTGCGAATGGGTTCGCAATTTCCAGGAGCCCCATCATTTGCGAATGGATTCGCAAATTCATGCTCCCTCCATCTGCGACTGGAGTCGCAAATCAAGCCCTCCATATTTTGCGAATCAGTTCGCAAATCACGGCCCCTTTCTTCTCTTGCGAATGGGTTCGCATTTCCTGGTATCCCTACAATTGCGAATTGGTTCGCAATTCTCTGTCCCTTCATCCCGTGCGAATGGGTTCGCAAATCCGGTATCCCTCAACATTTGCGAATGGGTTCGCAAATCCGGCATCCCTCAACATTTGCGAATTGGTTCGCAATTCCCGTGCCCCTCGTCATTTGCGAACAGGTTCGCAAATCATGCCACTCCTACAATTGCGAACGGAGTCGTGTTTCTTGTCCTTTGCAACATGGACTGGTTTTTACTACTTCAATACTATCGACGACCATGAAGACGATGAAATGCTGAAGCCTCAACGACGAGTGTTCATCACGATGAAGTTGAAGACGAAGTATTGAGATCGACGGAGTCAAGATAGAGTTGAAGTTTGAAGTTGAAGAAATTGAAGATTCAAGATTCGAAGATTCAAGAATCAAAGATTCAAGATTCCAAGATTCTAGAATCCAAGTACAAAAAGTGATGTCATCCATGGATCTGTGACGTCAGCCAAGCATGTGACCAGTGAGAGTGTGCCACGTCATCATCTCACATGTGCGGACTGCCTATATAAACCCATGGAAGCTGAAGACTTCACTTGACGATTTTGAGAGAACGAAATCTGATATTCGAGTATCGCTATCGTTGTTTACGGCTTATAGCTTTTAGAGTTTTGGTAGTTGTTTTGTGCTGTGCACCACTAGTAGGGTTATGTGATTTAGCTCTAGGTGTAGTAGTACTAGGTCTCTGGTTCGTTGGAGTGCTGCGTCACTTGGGATACGACCTTTGATCTTTCCGTCTACCTTTCTCTCCACGTGTAATAGCTTTCGTTTTGTGATCAATGAAATGAAAAATATTACATAACTTTGTCTTCACAACTTTACCTTACATTTGCTGAGTGTGTGCGAACGAAGTTGCTGAAGTGTTAAGTGTTTAAGACCGACTTCGCGAAAAGTTGGTATCCTACGTCGAAGACGTAAATTCAATTGTACTATTTGTTTCAAAGGTTGTAGCAGGTAATGGTTACAGACTCATCGTTACCACCCCGGGCCCCGTGCCCCGAGTATTTTTTCTTTTCTCTTTGGCCTCTAGTGGGCTCAAGCTTATACGTACACAAAACAATTTTTGTTTTATGTTTTTTCTTCCCGGGTCAAATCTTTATCAAACATCCTGATTTCTTCCCCCGGGACCCGGGGTGCATGCATGTTTAATTTATATAATTTTAATGTGTTAATTTGTTGCAGTCATCTAGTATATTAGTTTAATTAAGTAATTTTCTCTTTTAATTTTAGAAAGAAGTATTAATTTATTTTTTGCTCTGTTTCTTTCTTTTGCTTTTATCCCGGACCCGGACCCGGACTCGGCCCCGGTCCCAGACCTCGGATAAGATACGTCTCTCTTTGTCGCGGCCGGTTACAGTGCATGTGTATATTAGTATATATACTTTTTATACCTATATATATACAAGTATAAATATATATCATAAAAATATATGTATATACCGGTGTTACCGCGTGCGTGGTCCGGGACCCGGGTTTGCCGAGCTCTGAGTTCGTTTCACGTAAGGAGCCGTATGTCAATCTCGTTGTTCCACAGGAAACTACCTCTGGCGTTGTCTGCTTGCACAGGTCGTCCGTCTGTTAAATCGAGGTGGGTGCCAAGGGCGGATGTATGTTATGGCTGGGGTGGGCTACAGCCCACCCTGATTTAAATTTTTTTTTTATATATATATAAAATAAATAAAAACTTTGTAGCCCATCCCAATTCGAACCTGTGACCTATTCTTCCTTTGCCAAAATTAAATTTGGCAACAACCACTTTACTATGAGAATTGAATTAACAAATATTGTAAACTTAATTTTAATATTGAGTATATCTTTATATTGTTACTTAATTATTTAACTCAGCGTAAAAGTAAATTAAAACTTCAAATCAAGTAATTCTCTTCTCCTCCTCTGTTGGCCGCGACCGAGCTGGAGCTGTGAAAAAGAAAAAAAAAGGTTCTATTTTTTACCTTTCATTGTGTAAAAGAAAATTACTCTTATTTAATTATTTTTTATTTGTCGTTTCTCTCGTAATGTTGTTGACTTCTTAATTTTGCTATTGTTATAGTATTATCTCAATTATGTTTTTAGGGTTTGTTAAATTTTTTCTTGATTTAAGGGGAATTTTATTTAATTAACAAATTAGTATTATTCTTTGTGTTGTTTGATGTTTCTCATCTTATTCAAGTTCCTGATTTTTTGTTCTTTGTTTTTTTCTTTTTGGAGAAAATAGAATTATTTGTTTTTATTGCGACCGAAAGAAATTTATTGTGTATTTTTTGATTTTGTATTAGGCAATGAATAACCGAGAAGCGAAAAAAGGGAAATCAATTAAGTCATTATTCACCAATTTTAAACGAAAGGAACCCATGACAAGTGAAGATCATCCTATAAACAATGATAATGTAGCTCCATCTCCGAGTGTACAACCTCCTCCACCGAGAAGAATAGAAATTGATCTCGACTCACTTGAGCGTGACCCGTTCAAACGCATTTCAATTCGTGAACATCCTGTTAATCAAAGAGATGAAATAAGAAGAGCTTATAAAAATGGGAGCATTTCAACCCATTTTTGATGAATATAAGCCAACATTCGATGGACACCAAAATCGCCGATTTCAAAGCTCGTGGTTTCGTCAGTTTCCTTGGTTAGAGTACTCACCCACAAATCATGCGGTATATTGCTTTCCTTGCTTCTTATTTGATCACCTAAATAATAGTCGTTGCGCATTTACTCATGGTGGTTTCGATAGTTGGAAGCGAGTTAACAACGGGAAGAATTGTTCGTTCTTAAAACATATTGGAGATGTTGATTCAAATCACAGCAGCGCAGTCGTATATATGAACTCTCTGAAGAATGCCTCTCAACATATTGATAAAGCAATTAATCGGGAGAAACCGGAAGAGATAAAGAAAAATCGTTTGCGGATTATGACTACAATTAAGTCTCTTAAATAACTTACTTTGCAAGCATGTGCGTTGAGAGGGCATGATGAGACGACATCTTCCAAAAACCGAGGTAACCTCATTGAATTGATAAAGCTTTTGGGAGAGTTAAATAGTGAAATTAAAGATGTTGTTTTAGAAAATGCTCCTTTGAATGCGAAGTACACATCACCAACAGTTCAAAAAGAAATTTTGGGCATCTTTGGTAGTCGTTTGAGAAACAAAATTCGTGCGGAGGTTGGTGATTCGAAGTTTTGCATTTTAGTTGATGAGGCTAAAGATGTTTCTAAAAAGAGCAAATGGCTATTGTGTTAAGGTTTGTTGACGTCAATGGTGTATTGAAAGAGCGTTTTATTGACATTGCACATGTTAAACATACTACTGCTTTAACATTGAAGAATGAAATATGTCTTATCTTAAATCGACATAACCTCCAGATATGCAATATGCGGGGTCAAGGATATGATGGAGCGAGTAATATGAGCGGGGTATGGAAAGGACTACAAGCCCTTTTTCTGAGTGAGTGTCCTTATGCGTATCATGTTCATTGCTTTGCTCATCGATTGCAATTAGCACTAGTTGGTGCAAGTGGAAAAGTTCAACCAGTTTATTGTTTCTTTTCGAACTTGAACAAGATTGTGAATATCGTTGGTGCTTCTTCTAAACGTCATACCGAACTACGATCTGCTCAAGCTATTGAAATTGCAGAAAAGGTAGCTACCGGAGAACGTGAAACAGGGATAGGAGCTAATCAAATGGGTAGTTTGCATCGTCCGGGAGATACTCGTTGGAGTTCTCATTTTGCCTCCACATGTAGTTTAATTGATATGTATGGTGCGGTGATTACTGTACTTCAGTATATGTCCGATGAAGGTTCTTCTTACGACACAAGTGGTGAAGCTTACGGCTGTCGGATGGTAATGAAGTCTTTTGATTTTGTATTCATCCTACATTTGATAAATAAAATATTGGGAATTTCGGATATGCTTTGTCGATCGTTGCAGCAAAAGTCTCTTGATATATTGAATGCAATGGATCTTGTCTCAAGCACTAAAGCTTTGCTTAAATTGCTGAGAGATGAAGGTTATGACTGTCATTTAGCACACGTGACATCAGTTTGCCAAGAACATAACATCATAGTACCAAATATGAATGATTGTTATGAAAGGGGCACTGGGCGTTCATGTCAACAAGTGGACGATATCACATTTGATCACCATTATCGATTTGTTGTCTTCAACAGTGCAATTGATGTTCAGTTGAGTGAAATCAATTGTAGATTTAAAGATGAGACGGTGGAGCTTCTCAGACTTAGTGTTGCTTTAGATCCCAAAGAGAACTTCAAGTTGTTTGATGAAGATCTTGTCTATAAGCTTGCTGATAAATTTTATCCTGGTGATTTTACAGATCAAGAAATGATTCGCTTGAAAGTGGAATTGCAGCATTACAAAATTGATATGCTTTCTCAAGAAAAATTTCAGAATTTGTTAACTATCTCTGACTTGTCTATAAAGTTGGTGGAGACAAACAAGGTGCAAACATATGCTATGATTACGAGATTGATTCACCTAGTTTTGACACTTCCAGTTACCACTGCGACGACTGAACGAGCATTTTTCAGCTATGAAGCATGTCAAGAGTATTCTTCGAAACAAAATGGAGGGTGATTACTTATCAGATTCTCTTGTAGTTTATATTGAAAGAGAATTGTTTGATGACATTGATCCTGATTCTATTATCGATGAGTTTTATCGAATAAAGAATCGAAGGGTGCAACTCATGTAATTTTTTTTTTTTTTTACTTTTAGTATGAATAATATTTTGATATTTATCGAATAAAGAATTGCATGGTGCAACTCATGTATTTTTTTTTTTTACTTTTAGTATTAATAATATTTTGATAGTCAGCCCGTCTTGTTTTTTAATCCTGGCTCCGCCATTGGTGGGTGCGGACATGTCTTCTTTGCCGGTCGAGCTTTTTCCTGGAATATTTTTCTTCTCTGTTCATCGTCTTCTCGCCAAATCTTCGGTGAAGTTTGATTTCTCAGTTCCCTACCTGGCGCGCCAACTGTTTTGGGTCGTTTTTGTCGGGGATTATTATATATTATATGCGCTCGGTAGGGTTTGGAGACGACTCAAAAAACAGGAATATTTGTATGTAGAAAGGGAACTGAAATGAAATCACACCGAGACTAGGCTTGAATGCCCGAGATTAATATCTCTATTTATTTACTGGTATTTTATCTTGTTCTTCCTCGAGAACTATTACAGTAGGTGGGTGTCCCCGTAGTTGGGTCCCTCCTCTCATTGTCCCGGATACATCTTATTTATAGGGGAATGAAGTAGAAATCACCTGTCCATTATCGACGCGTGGTTTCGCATGCATAAAGTAGAAACGTCTTCCATTTGTGCACTTCTATCCGGTGTAGGCTTTATCTACATTCTCACCAAGTTGAGTCTCGGAGCCCGGAGGTAATGATGGTCACCGAGCCGGGTCTCGGAACCCGGAGCTCGAGTATATCGTCTTATCCCCTTCTATAACTTAGCTCTCTCCGCAACGCGTACCACTCATGCGATGGTGTTCGGTACCGGTGCTTGGTGCTCGGTCGTGGTCCTGGGTCTCAAAGCTTCGTCGTCCCGCACGTATTCGGTCGTCGTCGCCCATGCCGGGCACTCAGTCGAGGTCCTGGGTCTCGGAGCCCCGTCGTCCCGCATGTATGGTCGTGGTTGCCCGTGTCGGGTGCTCGGTCGCGGTCCTGGGTCTCGAAGCCCCGTCGTCCTGCATGTATGGTCGTGGTTGCCCGTGTCGGGTGCTCGGTCGCGGTCTTGGTCTCGAGGCTCGGTGGTAGATCCCGACCTCCGATCTCGCAGCTCGGTCCTCGGTCCCCGTCTCGCAGCTCTGGCCCCGAGGAGAGAGGATGTCTCCTTCGGGTCTCCTTTCCCAGCGTCGGGCGTACCTGTGCTCCGTGAAGGGTGGATGTATCGTCTTGAACTGACTCCCCGTATGAGTGAAATGGTAGGTGAGCCCATGACACGTGTCGGTGGGGGTTTTTTGTGGCTCAACAACCGTGATATATGCTTAAATATAATTTATTATTAAAATAAATCATAATTAATCATTATATTTAGTAATTAATTATTATTTTTATTAAAATTAAATATGATTTATATCCTTCTTTAAATGAGTTTGAGTTATTCACCTTTTAAAATACTATTTGAGAACATTTTTTATTTTTTATTAAAATTTAGTGTATCAATTACATTTTAAATTATATTATGTATTATATTTAATAATATTAATAAACACAATCAATTTTAAATTATAGCAATTTTTAAAAAAATTCATAATTATTAAATTTTGGTAATTTAAATCATAATTTACAATAAAAAAAATTGAAATATAAGTATTTCTTAATTGATAATTTTATTTGGATTTATATAATGATAATTTTGTACTAATGTATATTAATATTTAGTTAATTTAGTATTAGTAAAATAATAATTATATCTATAATAATAATTTTCAAGCTATTATAATTAATAATTTTTTTTGTTTATTGCATAAAAATATAAAAAATAGTATATTAATTTTCAAATGAGTGATCTATATTAATAATAAAATATAAAAATGGTATAATAATTTTTTTTGAATTGATTTAAAATAGAAAATTACTATAATTAAGGATTTTAAATAGTTAATTAAATATTCTATATTTCTGATTAATATAAATCCAAGTATTAATTAGTGGATTATATATTGTAAAGATATGACAAATTAATTTAAATGTTGCATAATTTATGTAATATTAATATCAGATAATATAAGTTAATTAAATGGCTATAATTAAAGATTGATTTATTTATATTAATATTATTATTTATTAATATTTATATGGTATGATAAATAAAAATGATCCAAAACATTAATTAAATACGTATATTTTAATTAAATAGTATTACATAATAATATATATTGAAATGAACATTTAAAGTTTCTATCATTAAAGAAAATGAAGAGTTGTAAAAATAATGGTCTTATTGTATTAAATAATAATATATATTTAAATGAAGATTTAAAGTTTCAATTATTAAAGAAAATGAAAGGTTGTAAAAATAATGATCGTATTTTGTGGACTGGTTATACTTGTTATTTATATAAATATTAACAAAATAATATATGGATGATATATTAATTATGAATTGATTTTAAATAGTTAATTGAATATTTTATCCTATATTATAAATGCAGAATTATAATTTTCTGTAATTAACATTAATATTTATATTTAATATTTATTAACATAGTGATATTAATCTCTCTCTCTCTCTCTCTCTCTATATATATATATATATATATTATTTTTCATACATTAATATATGAATTTTTTTAAAATTAATATATGTAATCAAAAAATTATAAATCAAATAATATCATGAAAATTTTAAATACTGAAATTTTTAAATAATAATTTATTTAAATTTTATTTATAATAATTTATTTACATAAATTGAGTATGAATTTTTTTAATAGGTGTTAAAACAAAAAAAAAATATGACGTAGATAACATGATGTGAACACCAAAAAAAATGTTTGGGATTTCGTTGGATTTTTTAAGACTTTTAAAGTTTTTTAAAGTTTAGAGGTATTCAATCTTGATTTTAAAAAGTCTATTAAATCTTGAGATATTGAACCTGGATTTTAAAAAGTCAAATAAAATCTATAGGTATTCAATAGTTTATGGATTTTTAAAGATTTTAAAAGTCAATAAATTTTAAAGAATTGTTTTTAAAAAATACAAAGTAATCGTATTCTCCAAAATCTCTCGTAATTATGAGAGATTTCTACGAATTTCTTTTAATCAACTAAATTATTTTTAAAAAATAATAAAAACTTAAAATAAATATATAAAATTAAATAAAAAAAACAAAATAAGAAAAATAAAATTTATTTTAATCAACAAAATTATTTTTAAAAAATAATAAAAACTTAAAAAAATTATATAAAATTAAATAAATTAGACAAAATAGAAAAAATATATTTTTAAGAGAAAAATACTTTGAAAAATAAAAAAAAATATTTTAAATAAAAATTATGTTTTAACTATCAATAAAATTTAAAAAAAATAAAAATATTTTTTTATGATAAAAATAATTACAGATATATTTAAAAATTTAATGATATAAATAAAAATATAAATGATACTATATTAATATTTTTTTAATAATTTAAATTAATTTTTTTTATAGAAAAATGTGTTTTATATGACTGTTTATCAATAAATAATGCACGAAAGTTTATGAAAATTTATGTAAATAAAGGAAAAAGCATATTTCAAAATCTTTTAAAGTCTATGAAAATACATATAAATCAATAACAAAAGTCGGTCAAACTCTACATACTCCGCGGATTTTCAAAATCCGCGAACTTTTAAAAATCTATAAAAATCCAACAAAACCGAATACACCCTCTGAATTATATAATATAATATAAAGATTGTAGTGCTATAAATAAGGAGCTGATTAATACAAATTAATATTAATACTATTATTAAGGTAAATAAATAAATAATAGCATATACAAATGTTAATTATAAAGATTGTAATGCTAAAAATAAGGAGTTTGTTAATACAAATTAATATTAATACTTTATTTATTAAAATTTATATAGTAAAGTAAATAAATAAATAATAGGAGATAAATAAGGAATAAAGTGAAATATTAATAGAAGATATTAAAAAATGCTTTATTTAAAATTTGAATATTTCAAGTCAATCTTTAATTCAGGAGTTTATAAATGTAAATTATATAAAATCCAATCGTAAAAGAATAAAAAAAATATAAATATTATTATTAATGTATTAATTATGTATTTAATATTTAGTTAATAAATTGATTATGATTAAATATTAATAAATATTAGCTGTAGGTGTGAACAAAATTATTAATCTAACGATTATTATTTTTTAATAAGTGTGAACTTAAATATATTTTTTAATAAGTGTAAATACAAATAAATCAAATGATTTTAGCTAAATTATATATTATAAAGATTAAATACAAATACTCTTTCGTACGTTACAACACAAATAAAATTAACATAAAATTAAATAGAAATAATATAAATTTTATTATAATAATAATTGTGAGTTACATAAAATATTATAAATTACGATAAATTAAAGTAAATTAAGTAAATTACATAATAAAATAAAAGATATATAAATTATCAACTCAAAATACTCTAAAATTATTAGGAAACATAATAGAAAGCGTGAAGCTTGATTCAATTTAAAACTTTTGCAATCCAATCCAATGTTTCGATCTTATGGAGTTATAATTGTTCGATTTACAGAATTTTTACTTATAAATAAACCTACAAAAAAAAGTAAGAAATAAAAAAGGCTTCAAAAAAATTAATCATTAAAAAGAAAAAAAAATTCAAAAAGCTTGAAAAAAAAATACTAAAATCATTACCAAATAAATTGTTATATTTACAATACAATTATAATCAATAAACAATAATATTAAAACTAAAATTCGAATTAGTAAATAATACTTATATTTAAGGCTGCACAAAAATAAAAATATTAATGATCAAACAATAATATTAAAACTAAAATTAAAATTAGTAAAAAATACTTACCTTGAAGGCTGCAAAAAATGAAAATATTAATTATTAAACAATAATATTAAAATTAAAATTCGAATTAGTAAAAGAATGATTACACATTAGGTTGTAAAAAATACAAAAAACAACAAAACTTACATAGAGCAATGCAAAAAAAATTGCGACCATGAACAAATAAAAAAAATAGAATAATGAGAGGTAGGGAGTGAGTGAATATAATATACACGGATTTGAATTATTCATGATTATAATAATATAAATAGTAAATAATATCAAATTTATTTAGTTGCTTAAAATAAGGATTAGATTTAACTTAAATTCGATATTATTGTTTATATAATATAAATTAATTCATGATTATAATAATATAAATAGTAAATAATATCAAATTTATTTAGTTGCTTAAAATAAGGATTAGATTTAACTTAAATTCGATATTATTGTTTATATAATATAAATTAATTAATTAACCTGTTAAATATATTAATAAAAAAATGCAGATTCTCTCCCATTTTTCTTAATTTTAGTATTATAAATGAGTGGTAGTATAATAGAATTAAAAAATAAATGTAATTAAAAGAGTTAAATAAGGAATAAAGTTGATATTTTGAATATTTCAAGTAAATATTTACTATAATTAAGGAGATTATAAATGTAAATTATATTATATAAAGAAATAAATTATTTGTTAAATTAATTAAAAATAATTACGCTAATTAATTAAAATAATTATGTTAATTAATTATCAATATGAACACAAATTTAATCTACCGCTCCTTGTTTATTAATAGGTGTGAATACAACAAAATCTAACTGCTAAAACATATGGCATTTCTAGCTGAATTATATATTATAAGGATGTTCTATTTTTTTATAAAACTTAATAAATTAGTATGTGTAGTTAATAATAAATATATTTTAAGTTTTTTAAAATAGTATTTTAGAAGTAATATTTTATTAATAAATAATTTATTATCTTATTTTTTAGTTAAGACATATCAATATTTCAACAAAATTTTAATTAGATTTTAATTATTTTTAGATAAATTATAATTAATTATTTTAATATATAAAAATTAAGTTATAAAATTAATTTTTTTAAAAAATATTGAGGGGATGCGATGGCACCCCTTCGGATAGTGACCATTTTTATTGATATAGTTTAGCTTTATTAAAGAATATAATTTTAACCATTTTTATTGATATAGTTTAGCTTTATTAAAAAATATAATTTTTTATTGATATTAGTTTATATTTTACTATTTTTATTGATATAATTTAGCATTTATTGATATTTTACTATTTTTATGGTAATATTAGGATTGCGTATTTTCTATTAGAAAACATTTTTATTGATATTAGCTAGTTTAGTAGCAAAAAAGAAGCCAAAGTAATTATTTTTTCATTACCGTATAAACTTTAAGCAACTAAATAATCTCAAGCACAATATCATTGACATAGCAAAACCCCCTCACTCTTATCGGTGTGATGCGACCCCAGTCCAATTAATCGTGATATGTGCATCCTGCCAGCTTGACGAAACTGACATGCCTGTTAAGCTTGACGGGACTAACAGAAGTAGAATAGGCCGTCGAAGATGGTGCAATCCTCACCGATATTGAAGTGCTTGAGCTGACCTCGTGGGTGTGGTCGTGAAGTGTTTCGGGAGAGACGCGAGGAAAAAAGAAAAAATAATTTTAAATGCATTTATAATTCATGCAAAGAGATATCAACACGTTAACATGAGTGTATTCATCTCAAAGTAGTTAGCAATATCAATATCAAATTGAATTTTTTCATGTCCTGTTGTTCTCATGCTTCGACGATCCGGAAGGACTCCAAAGCCCAATATGAAATATGCTGGTACAATGGCTTCGACGGCTTGTGGTTCATCGAGTTCTACGGGGCCAGTACCGGTGAATCCTATGATGATTCCCCCGCGTCATGTTTCCAAGGAACTGATTCAATCAATAACTGCGAAATATCCAGATTTTGATTCTAAATTCAAAGCCAGGGAGTTTAATACGCTAGTGGACCAGGTAGAGGGCAGAGATGCTGTGCAGGTCGAGACGAAGGCTAAAGTTGTTGATTCTATTGATGGTTTGGAGATGAATGGACGTCAGGGTGTGGGTGAGTGCGGAACGACTAATGCTCCAGTGCAATCGCAAGAGGTGGAGAAATCACCGGTCGTAATTGCTAGAGAGTCTCAACATACGAGATTGACGACGACGAGTGTTTGTCGTGGAACAAACGCCGGTCAAAATAAATTTGTAAGTTTCCTAGACCTTTCACCAACAACAAGTATTAGTGGCAAGTATAGGGTCGATCCCACGAGGAGTTTATTGTTACTTTCCCCCGGCTTTGCCCAAAGGGTTGTCACGTTTTAAAAGGGTTTTGTGTTCGCTGTGGGCACAGCGGTTCCGTGATCTCCTTGCTACCTTGACTGAAATAAAACAAAAGCAAAATAAAAACGAATTAAAAACATTTGGGCAAGTCGTTACCTTGATCACACTGGTCAAGTGTTTACTGTTCACTGGCACATATATCATTTTGCTAACAGCTTCATCTTCCAGTTATAGGCCCAAAATATTAACGTCCCTATGATGTCACGCACGCCAATACCCCTGACCCTCATTCGCTCTTATGTTTAAAGTCCTATTAGATCTCTCTCAATAGGTCTCCTGACATTGACCAATTCGACACTATGTGACCGCATGAGTCTAAGTTGATCAAGCCGCTTTCATCCTCCAAGCAAACCCAGAATGGCCAATAGCATGCCTGGACAGACCCAAGTCATACGACCACATCTCCAGCAACATGTTGTACTTCGCGGACGCCCAGTCTCCCGGTCGCGTTGATCCACGTACTTGTGTGTTAGGCAAGTCGGGGTTCCCACTGGTCATTGTAGGATTGCCCAAGTCCCTAACATCCTCTATATACTACCCTGTTGAATCGGGAACAAAGCTAAGCTAGTTGCTGTCATCAAGAAGCCTCACAGTATTTTACACAGCAGCCTGATCAGGATCAGAACTTGACCAAACGATGTTAATTCAGCAATACATAATTAAAATAAATAAAGAAATCAAAACGAAATTAAATAACTGAAACAAAAGGGAATTAAATTAAAGAAAAACATAATATACAATTTCGCCCAAACGGGCTGCCCAAAAGGGCGGTGTTCCTCCTCACTCGACTCTCATAACAAATACATATAAACTCTCATGAATGTCGTGTGTTGTTTTGTGGAACTCGGGTTGTGTGTTGCTGCGTTCGACTCTCTTTTTCGTTTCTTTTTTTCGTCGTGGCTTGTGTTCTTCACGTCCTCAAATATTTATAGATGATAGGAGTCTTGGGAAGCAAGTAAAAATCGCTGATCTTGATTGGATAAGGATTCTCTTGAAGACTCCTAGATTTTCAGGATTCTGGACAGCTGCCTGCCCATGCTGACGTCGTGACAGACTCGTGTGTATATAGGACTCTGATTTGATAGAGACGTGTTGGACAATGACTCTAAGGTTGGATGAGAGTCCTTCTGTGATACTTCTCTGAATCTGGTCGCCTTTGAGGACTCCATGATTCTCAGGACTCTTTCGTACACTACTTGCTCAACGTCCGTCTCTGATCAATTGTCGCTTTTGCCCAATTGCTTTATCTTCGATAGCCTTCTTCATTTACGAGGTAGTTGTTCATGCGCGGTACTTGGTCGTGCGTTGGTCTTGCTCCACTTTCTGACTCCGTCCCAACTTGCTCAACGGGACCTGGATGTTCCAGTCAGACCAGCTTGCTCAACATGCACCCTTGACCACGAAGGTGATTTCCTTGCCTCTTTTACGCCTCGGTCTTTTCTTTGCCTTGGTTAAGTCATGGATCACGTGTGAGACTTTGGAAGTTCCGAATCTCCGCAAAGTGCCTTCGCCCATAATGGTTGCTTGCCCAAGTAGGCCCAAGTGTTTGAGTCACTGTTGCTTTGATTCCTTGATTTTGGTCCAAGGGACTGGTTCCCTTCATGCATGCGGTGTATGCCCATAGTGGCTGCTTGCTCAACTGTCGGTGATCAGTCGAGAGTGAGTGTTTTGCCTACAGTGGGTGATCAGGCCAAAGTAGGTGTTATGCCCAAACCGCCAGCTTGTGCTGTCTTTTGCCCAATTGTCAAGACTTCTTCATCTTTTACGTAATTCACTCCTTTTATGCCCAATGTGTCGCCTGCTATGCCCTGCATCACTCTTACTCCAAATGTGTCCTCCCAGACATAATAAAATAATAAAAGAGAAAATAAAGACTCGATTACTTGACTCTAAAGAACAAAAAATGAGCCAAAAAATATGGCTCATCACACACACACACTTTACTACGCTTGTCCTCAAGCGTGCGGTATGACTTGCCTGCTCAATTAGAAATCAAAGGGAGGTGGAGATAGAAAAAATAACAGAAGACTCAAGCATGCTTATCAAAATACAGAAGTTGATCAAGTGAAGAGACAGACAAAATCATAGTCAATGTAATGCATAAAAAACGGTCAAGAGTTTGCAACAGGATTTTGGGTGCTCTCTCAAGTGTTTCTCTCTATGTAGTGGATGGGTAGTGTTTCGCTCAATGCTGTTTTAAAAGAAGTTCTGCTTTGGGCTTGACCAAGTTCTATCCTGTGAAATTTTCAATTGAGTTGGGCAATATCATTAGGGCTTTCTAGGGTTTACTGTATAGGCTGTCTTGGGCAATGCCCAGAATTGATCTTAGGTAGGGCTGCATTTTACTTAGCAACTTTTTCCTCCTAATCTCTTCTCTTTTTATTACGGGCCATAGCACACCCTTTTATTCATGGATCTATTTTTTTTTTTTTTTTTTTTTTTGCTTTTTTTTTTTTAATTTTTGAGAAGACTTTGCCCTGACCTGCTCCTTTTTTGGACTTGGGCATTTTTGCAGTTTGGTCAGGGCTTTGGGAGTTTTCCCCCAGGTGATCAAGAAAATAGGCTCGGCTCAAGGGGCTAACAAGGGTCTTCTTTTTATTATAACAGAACAGAACAAACTGCCTAAGTCATCTACTACCTCAACTCAATTTCAAATAATCACAATGGTCAGAACATGAGCAAGCTTCAACATCACAAAATTTTTAAACAACTACTCTCAAGAAAGAAATATATCACACACAAATGTAGGCTCAAATCCTCACAGCTTACTTAGTTGCAATTCCATCGTCCCTAATATTTTTCATGCATAGACTATTAATTTTGAAAACTCTTCAAATTGACCAAGTATTTATCAAGCATGCGACTCGACTAGACTATGGGGTTGCTCTTGCCGTTCCCCCACTCACACACTTTGCCTCCGGCAAAGTGTGCAATTAGTAATAAGATGGGCAAGCATCTCCACAGACTCAATACTCCGACTTCAAACGATGTTGGCGCACCTTCCCACATACACACTTTGCCTTGGGCAAAGTGTGCAAATAAAGAGGTCGACCCCATCAATCAAGGTCTTCAGACTCAAATAAAAATATGTCAATGGGAGGAACGCATTCAAGAGGATAGATCAGCAAGGTACCTTTGCCCAGTGTGGGCATTGTGTGCAGGGAATACCTCTGGTCTCAGTCAAGGCCCTTCCCAAAATCTTTTAATTGTTTGACCTCAGCTGGCTTGCCCAGTCGATTCTGTCTTTTCTGGTCATGGCACTTGCCCAAGGTCTCTGTTCTTGCTCAACGCGCATCTTCCTCCTTATGCTCAGGCTCCTTGCCCATGATCTGCAACACAAAACACACTACCTTTCGAGGAGAACACTGCTCAAGGCTTATTTATTGAATAAAACTAAAAAGGGAAAAGATACTACCAGGTTGCCTCCTGGACAGCGCCTTAGTTAGCGTCATGGGCATGACGTTGGGTTGCACGTGCAGTTTGCCTTGCTCTCCCTATTGTGCCCTCAATTGTCCTGTATGGTCAAGCTAAAGCAAAACAAAAATCACAAGTCAAATAGCACGGAGAAAGTAACTGGAATTTAAACTCCCCGGCAACGGCGCCAATTTTGACGACGACGAGTGTTTGTCGTGGAACAAACGCCGGTCAAAATAAATTTGTAAGTTTCCTAGACCTTTCACCAACAACGAGTATTAGTGGCAAGTATAGGGTCGATCCCACGAGGAGTTTATTGTTACTTTCCCCCGGCTTTGCCCAAAGGGTTGTCACGTTTTAAAAGGGTTTTGTGTTCGCTGTGGGCACAGCGGTTCCGTGATCTCCTTGCTACCTTGACTGAAATAAAACAAAAACAAAATAAAAACGAATTAAAAACATTTGGGCAAGTCGTTACCTTGATCACACTGGTCAAGTGTTTACTGTTCACTGGCACATATATCATTTTGCTAACAGCTTCATCTTCCAGTTATAGGCCCAAAATATTAACGTCCCTATGATGTCACGCACGCCAATACCCCTGACCCTCATTCGCTCTTATGTTTAAAGTCCTATTAGATCTCTATCAATAGGTCTCCTGACATTGACCAATTCGACACTATGTGACCGCATGAGTCTAAGTTGATCAAGCCGCTTTCATCCTCCAAGCAAACCCAGAATGGCCAATAGCATGCCTGGACAGACCCAAGTCATACGACCACATCTCCAGCAACATGTTGTACTTCACGGACGCCCAGTCTCCCGGTCGCGTTGATCCACGTACTTGTGTGTTAGGCAAGTCGGGGTTCCCACTGGTCATTGTAGGATTGCCCAAGTCCCTAACATCCTCTATATACTACCCTGTTGAATCGGGAACAAAGCTAAGCTAGTTGCTGTCATCAAGAAGCCTCACAGTATTTTACACAGCAGCCTGATCAGGATCAGAACTTGACCAAACGATGTTAATTCAGCAATACATAATTAAAATAAATAAAGAAAGCAAAAACGAAATTAAATAACTGAAACAAAAGGGAATTAAATTAAAGAAAAACATAATATACAATTTCGCCCAAACGGGCTGCCCAAAAGGGCGGTGTTCCTCCTCACTCGACTCTCAGAACAAATACATATAAACTCTCATGAATGTCGTGTGTTGTTTTATGGAACTCGGGTTGTGTGTTGCTGCGTTCGACTCTCTTTTTCGTTTCTTTTTTTCGTCGTGGCTTGTGTTCTTCACGTCCTCAAATATTTATAGATGATAGGAGTCTTGGGAAGCAAGTAAAAATCGATGATCTTGATTGGATAAGGATTCTCTTGAAGACTCCTAGATTTTCAGGATTCTGGACAGCTGCCTGCCCATGCTGACGTCTTGACAGACTCGTGTGTATATAGGACTCTGATTTGATAGAGACGTGTTGGACAATGACTCTAAGGTTGGATGAGATTCCTTCTGTGATACTTCTCTGAATCTGGTCGCCTTTGAGGACTCAATGATTCTCAGGACTCTTTCGTACACTACTCGCTCAACGTCCGTCTCTGATTAATTGTCGCTTTTGCCCAATTGCTTTATCTTCGATAGCCTTCTTCATTTACGAGGTAGTTGTTCATGCGCGGTACTTGGTCGTGCGTTGGTCTTGCTCCACTTTCTGACTCCGTCCCAACTTGCTCAACGGGACCTGGATGTTCCAGTCAGACCAGCTTGCTCAACATGCACCCTTGACCACGAAGGTGATTTCCTTGCCTCTTTTACGCCTCGGTCTTTTCTTTGCCTTGGTTAAGTCATGGATCACGTGTGAGACTTTGGAAGTTCCGAATCTCCGCAAAGTGCCTTCGCCCATAATGGTTGCTTGCCCAAGTAGGCCCAAGTGTTTGAGTCACTGTTGCTTTGATTCCTTGATTTTGGTCCAAGGGACTGGTTCCCTTCATGCATGCGGTGTATGCCCATAGTGGCTGCTTGCTCAACTGTCGGTGATCAGTCGAGAGTGAGTGTTTTGCCTACAGTGGGTGATCAGGCCAAAGTAGGTGTTATGCCCAAACCGCCAGCTTGTGCTGTCTTTTGCCCAATTGTCAAGACTTCTTCATCTTTTACGTAATTCACTCCTTTTATGCCCAATGTGTCGCCTGCTATGCCTTGCATCACTCTTACTCCAAATGTGTCCTCCCAGACATAATAAAATAATAAAAGAGAAAATAAAGACTCGATTACTTGACTCAAAAGAACAAAAAATGAGCCAAAAAATATGGCTCATCAGAGATCAACTGTGAAAAATCAGGTATCAAACTTTGGTAAGGAGATTGATTCTGATGAAGGAGTTCATGTTTTATGTGATAATCTGGGTTGTGAGAAAATTGATTTGCAGCCGGATCATCTGGGGCTTAATTCGGATGATCTGCCTATTAATGCTGACATGGTTAATAATTCTGTGTTTTTTAATTGCCAAACGGGGAATAATAACTTGAATTTGAATCCTGTGATTGGAAATCCCATGCAATCCGCCCCGGTTGACCGCGATTTACCACCAAAGGATTCAGTTTCCAATTTTTCGCCTGATTTACGTATGGAATATGCATTGGGTGCTGACGTGGATAATAATAAAGCTGACATTGGTGGCTCTTGGGAAAAGAAACGGGCGGATACATATCTTAGGTTTCCTAATCAGGGCATGGAAAATAATTGTTCTAATATTTCTTTTGGTGGCTTCGAGGGATCGAACCCTAGATCTGGCCATCTCATACAGAAACGGGAGAATACTTTTGATGCTAATGGCGCACAGACGGGTAAGAAGGCCACTGATCTGCTACAACACCAACATCTATTTTTTGGTAGTATCGGCATTAATACCCATCAAGGAACTGGGACGGAACCACCGCAGTTGAAACCATCTAGGGTTTCACTTAAATATGTTAAACCTGATATTAACAATGGCGAGGTTTTTGTAAGACCCACTTGGCGACTGGTGCAGGAAGGAAAAAAGAGGTGGGAGAACACATTGGTTGGGTATTTTCTGGGCGATAGTCTAGGGTTTCAGGCGACGAAGAGAAGTGTTGAATCACTTTGGCATGGTCTTATAAATATTAAAGCAAACTTGAATGGGTTTTTCTTCTTCTCATTCAAAGCTGAGTTGGATTTAATTAAAGTAGTAGAGGGTGGACCCTGGATATTTGCCGGCAAACCTCTGTTTTTACAACGATGGAAGGAAGGGATGACGCTCGAAAATCAGGTACACAAAGAGGCTCCGGTGTGGGTTAAGCTCCGTAATTTGCCACTTGAATACTGGAATACGGAGGGACTGGGAATCGTGGCTAGCGCGGTTGGTACACCGCTTTACCCAGATATTTACACCTCGACCATGGCACGACTGGACTACGCGCGCGTGTGTGTGATGATACGGGTGGACAGTGAGTTTAAGAAGCAGATTATTCTCCTTAAACCTACTGCTATTGACGGTGAGTATAATGGAAGTGTCAAAATTGATGTTGAATATGAGTTGAGTCCAGTATCATGCATGGTGTGCGAGTCTTTTGGCCACACAAATACTACCTGCCCGAGAACCATTAAACTGGCAAAAACACAACCCATTTTAAGGTATGAACCGAGGATGAAGCCACAGTCGGGGGCAACGAAAACGGCACAGGAAACTAAAGGTAAAAATGGTGGAAATGAATGGATTCAGGTGGGCCCGAGGAAAGGTCTGGGGAGACGGAACATGCTGATAACTGCCGGGGTGGAAAATGTCCAGGCCGTGAATACGGGTGCAAACAGGAACTACGCGTGATCAACATCAGGCTGCCCAGGCTCGATCACCTCCATCTCCGGCCAAACTTGATCGGAGTCCTACTAGTCGATCTCCACGGCTGGGTTCAGATAAGGGAATGAACTCGAATCCATTTGACGCGTTGAGGGATTTGAGTGATCAAAGTGGCTGCCATGATACCACCAAGAAGTTGGACGGTAATAGAACCGATCGCGTGGCTGGGGATGACAATCGTCCACCGGGATGTAATCGACCTACACATGGGCAGATTCAGGAATCGAGTATGGAGGTGGTGGTACCGGTTTCTGAACCGGGAGGAGGCGTGGTATTTGGTGGACTAGGTACTATGGTCATTTACGATGAAGGCCGAGCAGCCCTTTGAGTCGCTTATGAAGATGCATGTGTGGCATATAGCCTGAGCATTGTGCTTTCTGTTTCTTTTGTGCTATATGTTTCTTGGTTGGATATTTGGAGAGCTAGTCTGCTAGCTCGGTAATGCGGTAGGAGTTTCTTCCCTATGCGTTGTACTGTACTATTATACTTTTTCTTTTATATGCAATTGACCTTTGTTAGTAATTTGTATCTGTTATTTTACGTAAATAAAATAAATTATATCTGTTTAAAATAGATATAATATTTGACGTACACAAATTAATTATATCAGTTGAAAAGATATAAATTAATAATTAATAAAACAGATAAATTAATTTTCAGATAAAGTTTAATATTAACAAGTTTAATATTAACGCAAGTTAACGTTATTATAAACGTTGTGTATAATAGTTGCGTATAATATTAACGCAAAATTCAGCGTTACATGAAAGGTTGTGTCCAATAAAGTTAACGCTGTTTGCTTAACAAATTGTGTCCAACAAAGTTAACTGAAACATTTATTATCTGAAACGTTACATCCCTTCTCTACAGTTGTGTTTTATGTATAAATATGTGTTTACGCAAGAAATAAATATACACTAATAGTACTAAGTCAAAACAGAGAAGTACAAGAGAGTACAGTACAAACGCATAAAAAGAATCTCCTGTTTCACAAATGAATTTTGTGCTTGTTGTATCCTGTAAACAAATTTCTACATAGTGGAAATATTGTTTTTCGGATAGTGATCAACATGCCTCAAGGCTTTTCAATTTCTGTCTCATATACATATAAAAAAATACACAACAACCTTTACCAAAAAAAAAAAAGATACGCGAGGAAATCGACGTAGTGAAATCGGTGGATTTCTGTAGTCTGTAGAGTCGGCGGGGAAGGGGCACTGATATCCATGCGAAGATGGAGGTTGTGAGCCCTTCGGATAAGGGTTTATAGCAAAACAATTTTTTATAGTAAATTTTCACTGTTTATATAGCAAATGTGCACTATTAGCGCAAAATAAAAATTAAGTGAAAAAAAGAATTTTTATTTTTATTTTAAAACAATTTTATGATTTAATTACAATACTAACCTCTGTACTCTATAGAAGCAGAATATAGGACATTGAAGCGCTGTAACCAATGCCGGAGCCAGGATTAAAAAACAAGACGGGCTGACTATCAAAATATTATTAATACTAAAAGTAAAAAAAAAAAAAATACATGAGTTGCACCATGCAATTCTTTATTCGATAAATATCAAAATATTATTCATACTAAAAGTAAAAAAAAAAAAAAAAAAATTACATGAGTTGCACCCTTCGATTCTTTATTCGATAAAACTCATCGATAATAGAATCAGGATCAATGTCATCAAACAATTCTCTTTCAATATAAACTACAAGAGAATCTGATAAGTAATCACCCTCCATTTTGTTTCGAAGAATACTCTTGACATGCTTCATAGCTGAAAATGCTCGTTCAGTCGTCGCAGTGGTAACTGGAAGTGTCAAAACTAGGTGAATCAATCTCGTAATCATAGCATATGTTTGCACCTTGTTTGTCTCCACCAACTTTATAGACAAGTCAGAGATAGTTAACAAATTCTGAAATTTTTCTTGAGAAAGCATATCAATTTTGTAATGCTGCAATTCCACTTTCAAGCGAATCATTTCTTGATCTGTAAAATCACCAGGATAAAATTTATCAGCAAGCTTATAGACAAGATCTTCATCAAACAACTTGAAGTTCTCTTTGGGATCTAAAGCAACACTAAGTCTGAGAAGCTCCACCGTCTCATCTTTAAATCTACAATTGATTTCACTCAACTGAACATCAATTGCACTGTTGAAGACAACAAATCGATAATGGTGATCAAATGTGATATCGTCCACTTGTTGACATGAACGCCCAGTGCCCCTTTCATAACAATCATTCATATTTGGTACTATGATGTTATGTTCTTGGCAAACTGATGTCACGTGTGCTAAATGACAGTCATAACCTTCATCTCTCAGCAATTTAAGCAAAGCTTTAGTGCTTGAGACAAGATCCATTGCATTCAATATATCAAGAGACTTTTGCTGCAACGATCGACAAAGCATATCCGAAATTCCCAATATTTTATTTATCAAATGTAGGATGAATACAAAATCAAAAGACTTCATTACCATCCGACAGCCGTAAGCTTCACCACTTGTGTCGTAAGAAGAACCTTCATCGGACATATACTGAAGTACAGTAATCACCGCACCATACATATCAATTAAACTACATGTGGAGGCAAAATGAGAACTCCAACGAGTATCTCCCGGACGATGCAAACTACCCATTTGATTAGCTCCTATCCCTGTTTCACGTTCTCCGGTAGCTACCTTTTCTGCAATTTCAATACCTTGAGCAGATCGTAGTTCGGTATGACGTTTAGAAGAAGCACCAACGATATTCACAATCTTGTTCAAGTTCGAAAAGAAACAATAAACTGGTTGAACTTTTCCACTTGCACCAACTAGTGCTAATTGCAATCGATGAGCAAAGCAATGGACATGATACGCATAAGGACACTCACTCAGAAAAAGGGCTTGTAGTCCTTTCCATACCCCGCTCATATTACTCGCTCCATCATATCCTTGACCCCGCATATTGCATATCTGGAGGTTATGTCGATTTAAGATAAGACATATTTCATTCTTCAATGTTAAAGCAGTAGTATCTTTAACATGTGCAATGTCAAGAAAACGCTCTTTCAATACACCATTGACGTCAACAAACCTTAACACAATAGCCATTTGCTCTTTTTAGAAACATCTTTAGCCTCATCAACTAAAATGCAAAACTTCGAATCACCAACCTCCGCACGAATTTTGTTTCTCAAACGACTACCAAAGATGCCCAAAATTTCTTTTTGAACTGTTGGTGATGTGTACTTCGCATTCAAAGGAGCATTTTCTAAAACAACATCTTTAATTTCACTATTTAACTCTCCCAAAAGCTTTATCAATTCAATGAGGTTACCTCGGTTTTTGGAAGATGTCGTCTCATCATGCCCTCTCAACGCACATGCTTGCAAAGTAAGGTATTTAAGAGACTTAATCGTAGTCATAATCCGCAAACGATTTTTCTTTATCTCTTCCGGTTTCTCCCGATTAATTGCTTTATCAATATGTTGAGAGGCATTCTTCACAGAGTTCATATATACGACTGCGCTGCTGTGATTTGAATCAACATCTCCAATATGTTTTAAGAACGAACAATTCTTCCCGTTGTTAACTCGCTTCCAACTATCGAAACCACCATGAGTAAATGCGCAACGACTATTATTTAGGTGATCAAATAAGAAGCAAGGAAAGCAATATACCGCATGATTTGTGGGTGAGTACTATAACCAAGGAAACTGACGAAACCACGAGCTTTGAAATCGGCGATTTTGGTGTCCATCGAATGTTGGCTTATATTCATCCAAAATGGGTTGAAATGCTCCCATTTTTATGTAAGCTCTTCTTATTTCATCTCTTTGATTAACAGGATGTTCACGAATTGAAATGCGTTTGAACGGGTCACGCTCAAGTGAGTCGAGATCAATTTCTATTCTTCTCGGTGGAGGAGGTTGTACACTCGGAGATGGAGCTACATTATCATTGTTTATAGGATGATCTTCACTTGTCATGGGTTCCTTTCGTTTAAAATTGGTGAATAATGACTTAATTGATTTCCCTTTTTTCGCTTCTCGGTTATTCATTGCCTAATACAAAATCAAAAAATACACAATAAATTTCTTTCGGTCGCAATAAAAACAAATAATTCTATTTTCTCCAAAAAGAAAAAAACAAAGAACAAAAAATCAGGAACTTGAATAAGATGAGAAACATCAAACAAGACAAAGAATAATACTAATTTGTTAATTAAATAAAATTCCCCTTAAATCAAGAAAAAATTTAACAAACCCTAAAAACATAATTGAGATAATACTATAACAATAGCAAAATTAAGAAGTCAACAACATTACGAGAGAAACGACAAATAAAAAATAATTAAATAAGAGTAATTTTCTTTTACACAATGAAAGGTAAAAAATAGAACCTTTTTTTTTCTTTTTCACAGCTCCAGCTCGGTCGCGGCCAACAGAGGAGGAGAAGAGAATTACTTGATTTGAAGTTTTAATTTACTTTTACGCTGAGTTAAATAATTAAGTAACAATATAAAGATATACTCAATATTAAAATTAAGTTTACAATATTTGTTAATTCAATTCTCATAGTAAAGTGGTTGTTGCCAAATTTAATTTTGGCAAAGGAAGAATAGGTCACAGGTTCGAATTGGGATGGACTACAAAGTTTTTATTTATTTTATATATATATAAAAAAAAAAAAAATTAAATCAGGGTGGGCTACTTTATTTATTTTATATATATATAAAAAAAAAAAAATTTAAATCAGGGTGGGCTGTAGCCCACCCCAGCCATAACATACATCCGCGTGGTGGAGTATGTAATGAGAGATTCAAGAAAATCGACATAATCCTGAGAGTAAAATCGGTGGATGTCTAGAGTCGCGGCCGGGAAGAACCTGAGAGTAAAATCGGTGGATGTCTAGAGTCGCGGCCGGGAAGAAGCGGCTTGATCTCCATGCGGAGATGGAGATTGTGAGCCATGCCAATGGGGTTTAAAGCAAAACAATTTTTTATAGCAAATGTTTACTGTTAGCGCAAAATAAAAATTCTAATTAAAATAAATGTCATTATAAAACAATTTTAAACAATTTTTTTATAACCCAAATTATAATTGGTAACGAGTATATGAAGACGGTGGTGGTAGGGTTTTTGGAGGATTCGAACTCATCCTCAATTATGTTACTTGATTTATTTTTAGCAGCTATGACTTCGTATCGATAAATGGGTGCGGGTCTGGGGAATCTCGCCGGACGAAACATCGTCGGCAGCAGCGGTTTGGAGACCGACCTAAATTTTGTGGGTTTGATTGTATTCAAGAAGATCGGGTTTCTTATTTTGGAATGGGAAGAAGCAGAAGTAGGCAGAGTTACGAACTTTTCAATTGTCGTGAATGCCTAGTTCGGGGAAGACCATCATGGAAATCTCATCGGATGGGGAAGGAAATATCCTGAAATGCTTGGCAATGTTATGAAATATGATAGAGAGATAATCAAGAAATCTCCACCTTCTGGCTTTAGGGATAATGTCGCTATTAAAAAAAAATGGGGAATTTTGAGGATGAGAGGATGGAAATCAAGAAAATGTCAACTAGTGAATTCAGGAGTGCCGCTATGAGAAATCGCAGGAAGTATGAGGCGGTG
Source organism: Euphrasia confusa (assembly GCA_954870475.1). NCBI lineage: Eukaryota > Viridiplantae > Streptophyta > Magnoliopsida > Lamiales > Orobanchaceae > Euphrasia > Euphrasia confusa. The sequence continues at coordinate 45,980,530 of OX940949.1, read as the reverse complement.
GTTGAGAAAAGATTGGGTAGTGAGTTTAGAAATGTGAGGGTTTCTAATAAGATCAATAGTGAGAGTGATGATGACTGAGGTGGTTGAGAAAAGATTGGGTAGTGAGTTTAGAAATGTGAGGGTTTCTAATAAGATCAATAGTGAGAGTGATGATGACTATATGTCAGTGAGAGTGATTTTGACTTTTTCAGTGAGAGGGATGATGACTCTATCAGTGAGAGTGGTGAGGACTATGCTTTTGAAAAGACTTGCAAGGGTAAGGAAGAAGGGGGGCTACAGATTTCTAATATATTTTTATAATATAAACTTTGTTTTTATATAATTGTAATAGTTTTGCGCTATTTTTTATGCGCTATAATATTAACTATGTTTTTATATGTTTTTTATGCGCTATAATATTTACTAATATTATGTGAGGGTTTAGAAATGTGAGGGTTTCTAATAAGACCAATAGTGAGAGTGATGATGAATATGTCAGTGAGAGTGATTTTGACTTTTTCAGTGAGAGGGATGATGACTCTATCAGTGAGAGTGATGAGGACGATGTTTTTGAAAAGACTTGTCAGGGTAAGGAAGAAGGGAGGCTAAAGATTTCTAATATATTTTTATAATATACACTTTATTTTTATATAATTGTAATAGTTTTGCGTTATTTTTTATGGCTATAATATTAACTATGTTTTTATATGTTTTTTATGCGCTATAATATTTACTATATACACTTTGTTTTTATATAATTTTTTATGCGCTATAATATATAAGGGGAGTTTTTAAGGTTTTATTAAAATTAAAGAACTCAATTTTTCCTAATTATTAATAGAAGCAGTTTATATAATTTTATTTTAATTTTATTAATTTATACTGCGGTTATTAATTAATATTTATTATATTAGGTAGACAGTTATTATACCATTTTATAATTATAATCTTAAAGTACTTTTATTAATAAAAAATCTTAAAAAATGAAACATTAATTTGTAAGCGTTAATTCATATAAAAATGTAAAAGTAAAATTTTATATTAAAATAAAAAAAATAAGAATATTTGTGAAAAACTAGACAACTTATTAGTATTAATGTTCTATTTTTTTATAAAACGTAATAAATTAGTATGTGTATTTAATAATAAATATATTTTAATTTTTTTTAAAATAGTATTTTAAAAGTAATATTTTATTAATAAATAATTTATTATATTATTTTTTAAATAGGACATATCAATATTTCAACAAAATTTTAATTAGATTTTAATTATTTTTAAATAAATTATAATTAATTATCTTAATATATAAAAATTAAGTTATAAAATTAATTTTTAAAAAAAAATTGAGATCGCACCCTTTTGGACCCTACATCCCTGGATATAGTAACCATTTTTATTGATATAGTTTAGCTTTATTAAAGAATATAATTTTAACCATTTTTATTGATATAGTTTAGCTGTATTAAAAAATATAATTTTTTATTGATATTAATTTATATTTTACTATTTTTATTGATATAGTTTAGTATTGCGCATTTTTATTGATATTTTACTATTTTTATTGATATAGTTTAGCATTGGACATTTGCTATTAGAAAACATTTTTATTGATATTAACTAGTTTAGTAGCAAAAAAGAAGGCAAAGTAATTATTTTTTCATTGCCGTATGAACTTTAAGGAGCTCAATAATCTCAAGCACAATATCATTGACATTGCGAAACCCCCTTACTCTTATCGGTGTGATGCGACCCCAGCCCAATTAATCGCAATATGTGCATCCTGCCTGTTAAGCTTGACGAAACTACCATTCCTGTGTTTAGTGATGACTCGAATCCAATCGAAATAAAAGAAACGAGAGTTAAAACGGTTAAACGAAACAAGGCGAGCACGAGACCGAGTCGACGAATGTCCGTGAATTCACGACAATGGGCGCTGGAGCAAATTGTTTGAATTAATGTGCTACGTACGAATTCAAATTGAATTGGAAATGGGCTGAGGCCCATTAGGTATATTAGTGGGCCACTAATGTGTTGATTCGTGCAGCACATATGAGCCGTGCGATACAGCTTTGAGGAGGCGTCGATTTCGTGTGTGAAGTGTGTTTTGGTTGCGCTGTGTTCGGCCGAATTGGAATACGAGAGTCAAGTTATTGGTGTTCTTTTATTTAAGGAAATATAATTATATTGGAGATACAATTATATTATTTGGTAAGAAGATTTGAGTTTTATTTGAAATAGGAATAAAAGAGTTTTATTCCTAATCCTATTGTTAACTAATTTATGGGTTTGTTACACCTATAAATAGGGATCTCCATGCTTGATCATTAGTAACTCCATTAATGTTATTGAGAGCATTAATTTGAGAGATCGATATTATTGAGAATATCGTGAGTCACGGTGTTATTGAGAACATCGTTTTGTGAGAGTGTTTCTATTGAGAGAGATTTTCGTGAGATAGATCTATTGAGAGATCTATATTTGTAACTCCGTTGATTCGATTATAGTGATATTTTCTCATCCTCCCGTGGTTTTTCCCTATTTTGGGTTTTCACGTAAATTCGTGTTCTATCTTTTATATCGTTTTCTTTTTACAATCAATTTAATATTTCAAGCTATTTTGTGTGGAGTAATTTTGGGAGCCAAAATTACAACAAGTGGTATCAAAGCCTGAGGTCGCGACTTGGGATTCCGGTGGAGCTTGAGAATATTTTTCGGAGATGGCGATGAAGTACGATATTCCGATGTTGGATAGGAACACTCGGTTCTCGACGTGGCGGTTCAAGATGGAGGCGATCTTGGTGCAATTGGATCTAGACGAGACTTTGTTGGGGCTCGATAAGATGCCAAGTACGTTGAAGACGGAGGAGAAAGAGAAGAAGGATCGAAAGGCAAGGGGGGTTATTGGGTGTTGTAGAACGACGATGTATAGTACGAACAATATGCGGAACCTCGAATATAACTCAACAATAAATAAAGAAGGAGACAAGAAAAGAAGATAAGGAATTTACGTGGAAACCCAAATCGGGAAAAACCACGGGAGGAACCACGAGAACTTTCACTATAATATTGCCTCACGATTACAAGGATTGATATCCACTCTAAAACCCTCTAATCTCACACAATATTATCTCTCTCTATGATGGTATTAACTCGTGTTCTACACGCTCTCTCAATAATTATGTCCATGGAGATCCCTATTTATAGGTGTAGAAAACCCATAAATTAGGTAACCAATAGGAATAGGAATAAACCCTTTTTCCTAATATATGACTCCTAAATCCATAAAGAATAGAATTATATTATATTAAATATAATTCTAATTTTCCTAAATAAGGAAACAAAATTCCTACGGATTCGAGTCATATTTTAACAATCTCCACCTTGACGAGAAACCGCGAAATCCCATCGCTCATGTGAAATCACATCACATGTAACACAAAGCCGCGAAATCCCATCGCGCATGCGAAATCTCATCGCACATCAAACCATAAAGCGAAATCACATCGCCCTCAATAGTCTCGTCCCTCGTCTTCCTCCAAATGCCCCAACGGGCCTAGTTCCTAGAAGTCTGGACCATCAAAGGTCCCCATGAATCGGAACGTACATACCCGAGTGTCTTCTTCGAATTGTGAGCCCAATTCGAGATATACCCTCTCGACCGCTTTCCAAGCGCACATGGCTCACCAGGTTTAGAAACACTCCATAGATCGAGAAACACTCGATCCTTCTTGTCGACTTTCCTCACATGCCCAAGCCGCACATGGTCTAGTCGTGTAGCCTCTTCACCCGAGAGCCTAGTTTTTCCCACGGTTACTTCGTTCACCGCTTCATCTTTAATCAGATTGGTCACTCCGGCCTTACTTGGTTGCGCGCCTCTAAGCCGGATAGACTCTTCTACCAAGAGTCGGGTTTCGGCCCCGGTTACTTCCTTCACCGCGCCTTCTTGGAGGACATAAGGTCGTCTCGCCTTTTCGTCTCCTCCCAACACTACTAAATCCTCTTCGGTAGCCTCATAAACTCCACCTTCTCCGGTGTAGCTTTTATCAACCTCGATTACTTCCTTCGCCGAGCTTCCATCGAGGACATAAAGGCGACTCGCCTTTCTCTTTCCTCGCAATATTACCAAACCACCTTTGGTAACTCTTAAAACTCCACCTTTACAAGTGAGTTTATAGCCCTTCATATCAAGGGTACTCAAGGAAATCAAATTCCTCTTCAAGTAAGGGACATGTCTTACCTCGCCTAACGTGCGCACCGTGCCATCGAACATCTTCAAGCGGATATTTCCAATCCCTTCGACCTTGCACGAGGTGTCATTAGCCATGAACACCGCACCATGCTCCAAAGATTCATAAGTCTCGAACAACGACTGGTCCGGACACATATGAAACGAGCAACCCGAGTCTAAGATCCAATCACCACAAAAGTTGGAGTTCTCGCCTAGAGCCATTAGTAGTTCTCCATAGAAATTCCCATCTACTAATCCAACGTCACCGGAATTCCGATTACCGGAATTATTGTTGTTGCTCTCCTTTTTCTTCCACGCGTAGCACTCCGACTTTATGTGTCCCTTCTTCTTGCAATAGAAACACTCCTTATTCCCGTGTCGCGACTTCGAATTCCCCGAGTCGCTCCCTTTATCACGGTACTTCTTTTGGACGCTAAGTCCTTCACCCACATAGGGCATACCATCCTTGTTGGACTCCATCCTTTGTACGTTTTCCCTTGACGAGAGAGCCGAAGTTACGTCTTTAAACGTGAGACTATCTCGTCCATAGAGAAGCGTGTCCCGAAAAGCCGCCATGGAGGGGGGTAGCGAGCATAACATCCAAAACGCTCATCATCTTCGATCTTCACGCCAATTTTCCCAAGGTCAGCTACACGCTCCTTGAATCTCGCTACATGGTCTTGAATCGACGACCCCTCCGCCATCTTGAGGAAGTAGAGAATTCTCTTCAAGTGATGCTTGCTGGACACCGTTTTCTCAACGCACATCGATTCCAACAACTCCCATAATTCCTTTGCGGTCTTCGTCTCCGTCGTTTCCTCAGTCAAAGAATCCGAAACATGAAGCCCTATGGTCGCCATAGCCATCTGATCGAGCTCCACCCACTCGTCATGCTTCATGTCTTTCGGCTTGTTGTCAACACCAAGTAGAACAATCTCTTGCTTAAGAGATCTGAGGACTAACCTCATCTTGTATTGCCAAATAGGAAACCTCGTGTTGAGACTTAAATTCGGTAGATCGTACCTCACGCTCGCCATCGAAACCAAAGCTCTGATACCACTTGTTGTAGAACGACGATGTATAGTACGAACAATATGCGGAACCCCGAATATAACTCAACAATAAATAAAGAAGGAGACAAGAAAAGAAGATAAGGAATTTACGTGGAAACCCCAATCGGGAAAAACCACGGGAGGAACGACGAGAACTTTCACTATAATATTGCCTCACGATTACAAGGATTGATATCCACTCTAAAACCCTCTAATCTCACACAATATTATCTCTCTCTATGATGGTATTAACTCGTGTTCTACACGCTCTCTCAATAATTATGTCCATGGAGATCCCTATTTATAGGTGTAGAAAACCCATAAATTAGGTAACCAATAGGAATAGGAATAAACCCTTTTTCCTAATATATGACTCCTAAATCCATAAAGAATAGAATTATATTATATTAAATATAATTCTAATTTTCCTAAATAAGGAAACAAAATTCCTACGGATTCGAGTCATATTTTAACATTGGGCTACATCTCTCTACCTCTATATTGGAAGAGGTGATGCATGAGAAGACGGCGGCAGACATGTGGAAGAAAATCGAGGAGCTTTACTTGGTGAAGAGCTTGACGAGCAAGCTCCACCTCAAGCAAAAATTATTTCTTCACAAGATGCCCGAAGGAGGTAATTTACAAGATCACTTATCTGCTTTTAATGAGACGATCTCGGATCTCGAGAATTTGGGGATAAAGTACGATAGTGAAGACTTGGCGTTGTGGTTATTGTGTTCCTTGCCTCCTTCTCATGCAAATTTTAGGGATACGCTGCTCTACAGTCGGGAAACCGCCCGAGCTCCACAAAATTTATGAGAGATTATATGTATTTGTTTTGAGAGTCGAGTGAGGAGGAACACCGCCCTTTTGGGCAGCCCGTTTGGGCGAAATTGTATATTATGTTTTTGTTTAATTTAATTCCCTTTTGTTTCAGTTATTTAATTTCGTTTTTGCTTTATTTATTTATTTTAATTATGTATTGCTGAATTAACATCGTTTGGTCAAGTTCTGATCCTGATCAGGCTGCTGTGTAAAATACTGTGAGGCTTCTTGATGACAGCAACTAGCTTAGCTTTGTTCCCGATTCAACAGGGTAGTATATCGAGGATGTTAGGGACTTGGGCAATCCTACAATGACCAGTGGGAACCCCGACTTGCCTAACACACAAGTACGTGGATCAACGCGACCGGGAGACTGGGCGTCCGCGAAGTACAACATGTTGCTGGAGATGTGGTCGTATGACTTGGGTCTGTCCAGGCATGCTATTGGCCATTCTGGGTTTGTTTGGAGGATGAAAGCGGCTTGATCAACTTAGACTCATGCGGTCACATAGTGTCGAATTGGTCAATGTCAGGAGACCTATTGAGAGAGATCTAATAGGACTTTAAACATAAGAGCGAATGAGGGTCAGGGGTATTAATATGCGTGACATTATAGGGATGTTAATATTTAGGGCCTATAACCGGAAGATGAAGCTGTTAGCAAAATGATATATGTGCCAGTGAACAGTAAACACTTGACCAGTGTGATCAAGGTAACGACTTGCCCAAATGTTTTTAATTCGTTTTTATTTTGTTTTTGTTTTATTTCAGTCAAGGTAGTAAGGAGATCACGGAACCGCTGTGCCCACAGCGAACACAAAAAAATCCCTTTTAAACGTGACAACCCTTTGGGCAAAGCCGGGGGAAAGTAACAATAAACTCCTCGTGGGATCGACCCTATACTTGCCACTAATACTCGTTGTTGGTGAAAGGTCTAGGAAACTTACAAATTTATTTTGACCGGCGTTTGTTCCACGACAAACACGCGTCGTCGTCAAAATTGGCGCCGTTGCCGGGGAGTTTAAATTCCAGTTACTTTCTCCGTGCTATTTGACTTGTGATTTTTGTTTTGCTTTAGCTTGACCATACAGGGCAATTGAAGGCAGAACAGGGAGAGCAAGGCAAACTGCACGTGTAACCCAACGTCATGCCCATGACGATAACTTAGGCGCTAGCCAGGAGGCAACCTGGTAGTATCTTTTCCCTTTTTTTATTTTATTCAATAAATATGCCTTGAGCAGTGTTCTCCTCGAAAGGTAGTGTGTTTTGTGTTGCAAATAATGGGCAAGGAGCCAAAGCTGGAGGAGGAAGATGCGCGTTGAGCAAGAACATAGACCTTGGGCAACTGCCATGATCTTGGGCAATTGCCTTAACTGAGACCAGAGGTATTGCCTGCACACAATGCCCACACAAGGGAAAGGTACCTTGCTGATCTCTCCTCTTGAATGCGTTCCTCCCATTGACATGTTTTTATTTGAGTCTGAAGACCTTGATTGATGGGGTCGACCTCCTTATTTGCACACTTTGCCCAAGGCAAAGTGTGTATGTGGGAAGGTGCGCCAACATCGTTTGGAGTCGGAGTATTGAGTCTGGGGAGATGCTTGCCCATCTTATTACTATTTGCACACTTTGCCAGAGGCAAAGTGTGTGAGTGGGGGAAGGGCAAGAGCAACCCCATAGTCTGATCGAGTCGCATGCTTGATAAATACTTGGTCAATTTGAACAGTTTTCAAAATTAATAGTCTATGCATGAAAAATATTAGGGACGATGGAATTGCAACTAGGTAAGCTGTGAGAATTTGAGCCTACATTTGTGTGATATATTTCTTTCTTGAGAGTAGTTGTTTAAAAAGTTTGTGATGCTGAAGCTTGCCCAAGTTCTGACCATTGTGATAATTGAAATTGAGTTAAGGTAGTAAATGATTTAGGCATTTTGTTCTGTACTATAAATGAAAAGAAGACCCTTGTTAGCCCCTTGAGCCGAGCCTATATTTCTTGATCACCTGGGGGAAAACTCCCACTGCCCTGGCCAACCTGCAGATATGCTCAATTACATAAAAGAAGCAGGTTAGGGCAATTTCTTCTAAAAAAAAAAGTGAAAAAAAAAGCAAAAAAAAAAAATATATATATAAAAAAAAATAGATCCATGAATAAAAGGGTGTGCTAAGGCCCGTGAGATAATGAGAAGATATTAGGAGGAAAAAGTTGCTAAGTAAAACGCAACCCTACCTGAGATCAATTATGGGCATTGCCCAAGACAGCCTATACAGTAAACCCTAGAAAGCCCTAATGATATTGCCCAACTTAATTGAAAATATTCACAGGATAGAACTTGGTCAAACCCAAAGCAAAACTTTTTTTAAAACAGCATTGAGCGAAACACTGCCCATACACTATAGAGAGAAACACTTAGTGAGAATCCCAAAATCCTGTTGCAAACTCTTGACCGTTTTTTATGCATTCCATTGACTATGATTTTGACTATCTGTTCACTTGATCAACTTCTGTATTTTGATAAGCATGCTTGAGTCTTCTGTTTTTTTTTTCTATCTCTACCTCCCTTTGATTTCTAATTGAGCAGGCAAGTCATACCGCACGCTTGAGGACAAGCGTAGTAAAGTGTGTGCGTGTGATGAGCCATATTTTTTGGCTCATTTTTAGTTCTTTTGAGTCAAGTAATCGAGTCTTTATTTTCTCTTTTATTATTTTATTATGTCTGGGAGGACACATTTGGAGTAAGAGTGATGCAGGGCATAGCAGGTGACACCTTGGGCATAAAAGGAGTGAATTACGTGAAAGATGAAGAAGTCTTGACAATTGGGCAAAAGACAGCACAAGCTGGCGGTTTGGGCATAACACCTACTTTGGCCTGATCACCCACTGTAGGCAAAACACTCACTTTCGACTGATCACCGACAGTTGAGCAAGCAGCCACTATGGGCATACACCGCATGCATGAAGGGAACCAGTCCCTTGGACCAAAATCAAGGAATCAAAGCAACAGTGACTCAAACACTTGGGCCTACTTGGGCAAGCAACCATTATGGGCGAAGGCACTTTGCGGAGATTCCAAACTTCCAAAATCTCACACGTGATACATAACTTAACCAAGGCAAAGAAAAGACCGAGGCGTAAAAGAGGCAAGGAAATCACCTTCGTGGTCAAGTGTGCAGGTTGAGCAAGCTGGTCTGACTGGAACATCCAGGTCCCGTTGGGACAGAGTCAGAAAGTGGAGCAAGACCGACGCACGACCAAGTACCGCGCATGAACAACTACCTCGTAAATGAAGAAGGCTATCATAGATAAAGCAATTGGGCAAAAGCGACAATTGATCAAAGACGGACGTTGAGCAAGCAGAGTACGAAGAGTCCTAGGAATCATGGAGTCCTCAAAGGCGACCAGATTCAGAGAAGTATCAAAGAAGGACTCTCGTCCAACCTTAGAGTCATTGTCCAACACGTCTCTATCAAATCAGAGTCCTATATACACAAGAGTCTGTCAAGACGTCAGCATGGGCAGGCAGCTGTCCAGAATCCTGAAAATCTAGGAGTCTTCAAGAGAATCCTTATCCAATCAAGATCAGCGATTTTTTACTTGCTACCCAAGACTCCTATCATCTATAAATATATGAGGACGAAAAGAGCACGAAAAAGAGAGGACCGGACGCAACAACACACAACCCGAGCTCCACAAAACAACACAAAATTTATGAGAGATTATATGTATTTGTTTTGAGAGTCGAGTGAGGAGGAACACCGCCCTTTTGGGCAGCCCGTTTGGGCGAAATTGTATATTATGTTTTTGTTTAATTTAATTCCCTTTTGTTTCAGTTATTTAATTTCGTTTTTGCTTTATTTATTTATTTTAATTATGTATTGCTGAATTAACATCGTTTGGTCAAGTTCTGATCCTGATCAGGCTGCTGTGTAAAATACTGTGAGGCTTCTTGATGACAGCAACTAGCTTAGCTTTGTTCCCGATTCAACAGGGTAGTATATCGAGGATGTTAGGGACTTGGGCAATCCTACAATGACCAGTGGGAACCCCGACTTGCCTAACACACAAGTACGTGGATCAACGCGACCGGGAGACTGGGCGTCCGCGAAGTACAACATGTTGCTGGAGATGTGGTCGTATGACTTGGGTCTGTCTAGGCATGCTATTGGCCATTCTGGGTTTGCTTGGAGGATGAAAGCGGCTTGATCAACTTAGACTCATGCGGTCACATAGTGTCGAATTGGTCAATGTCAGGAGACCTATTGAGAGAGATCTAATAGGACTTTAAACATAAGAGCGAATGAGGGTCAGGGGTATTAATATGCATGACATTATAGGGATGTTAATATTTAGGGCCTATAACCGGAAGATGAAGCTGTTAGCAAAATGATATATGTGCCAGTGAACAGTAAACACTTGACCAGTGTGATCAAGGTAACGACTTGCCCAAATGTTTTTAATTCGTTTTTATTTTGTTTTTGTTTTATTTCAGTCAAGGTAGTAAGGAGATCACGGAACCGCTGTGCCCACAGCGAACACAAAAAAATCCCTTTTAAACGTGACAACCCTTTGGGCAAAGCCGGGGGAAAGTAACAATAAACTCCTCGTGGGATCGACCCTATACTTGCCACTAATACTCGTTGTTGGTGAAAGGTCTAGGAAACTTACAAATTTATTTTGACCGGCATTTGTTCCACGACAAACACGCGTCGTCGTCAACGGTGAAAGGCGAAGTAGCCGTGGGTGATTCCAAGGTCCAGGATGTCGATACGACGAGACTTTGGCATATGCGTCTAGGGCATATGAGTGATTCCGGAATGGCCGAGTTGAGTAGACAAGGGCTTCTTGGGGATAAGGGCTTGTCGAAGTTGGAGTTTTGTGAGCAGTGCGTCTTTGGGAAGCAAACGAGGGTGAAGTTCACCACTGGCGCTCACACGACAAAAGAGATACTCGGGTATGTCCATTCCGATCTATGGGGACCATCCCCGGTCCCCTCCACTGGAGGTTCTTCCTACATGCTTACCATCATCGATGACTATTCCCGAAAGGTTTGGTCGTTCTTCTTAAAGAACAAGAGCGACGTGTTTTCTACCTTCAGAGATTGGAAGGTGATGATAGAGAAACAAACCGGGAAAGTCGTGAAGAACCTACGTACGGACAATGGCCTAGAATTTGTGTCCAACGAATTTAACCAGTTCTGCAAGAGTTCGGGGATTGTGAGGCACCACACTGTGAGATACACGCCCCAGCAAAATGGAGTAGCCGAGAGTAGAAATCGCACGATTATGGACAAGGTACGTTGCTTGTTAGCAACTTCTGGGTTGAGTAAAGGTTTTTGGGCTGAAGCGACTTCTTTAGCATGTTACCTTATCAACCGATCCCCGTCCATGGCGATTAATAAGAAGACTCCACAAGAATTGTGGAAGGGATCTCCGGCAAATTATGAGGACTTGAGGGTGTTTGGGTGTCCGGCCTACATGCATGTCAACGACGGGAAATTGAGTGCACGTTCTAAGAAGTGCATATTCGTTGGCTTTAAGGAAGGAGTTAAAGGATACAAGCTTTGGTGTCCAGAGACGAAGAAGATCATTCTAAGCCGTGATGTAGTCTTTGATGAGGCTTCTATGATTGGTGATCGGGCGTCTAAAGGGAATCTCGAGGTTCCAAGTACTCCTATTGAGGTGGAGCCGGACAGGGTGCAAGAGGAAGATGATGGGTCAAGTTCCCCGACCGATGAGACGAGTAGTTCGACTACTCCGGAAGATCCAAAAGAGGTGGAGCCGCAATGCATAGCTAGAGATAGGCCAAGGCGAGAGACTCGACCACCTAGAAGGTTAGCCGAGTATGAGTTGGTCGCTTATGCCTTGAGTGTAGCCGATGATGTTGATTCGTATGAGGAGCCTTCCTCATATGACGAGGCGGTTACTTGTGATGACTCGGGCAAGTGGATGCTAGCTATGCAAGAAGAGATGGAGTCTCTTCATAAGAATGGCACTTGGGAGTTGGTTGATCTCCCTAAAGGCAAGAAGGCCATCAAGTGCAAATGGATCTTCAAAAAGAAGGAGGGCATCACTGGGGTTGAGGACGAGAGATATAAGGCGAGATTGGTGGCTAAAGGTTTTAGTCAAATTTCCGGAGTAGATTTCAATGATGTGTTTTCACCGGTGGTCAAGCATAGCTCGATTCGAGCAATTCTAGGCATTTTGGCAATGCATGATTTGGAGCTTGAGCAAATGGATGTGAAGACGGCCTTTCTACATGGGGAGCTCGATGAAGATATCTACATGGTTCAACCCGAGGGGTTCGAGGGTTCAAGTCAAGAGAACAAGGTTTGTTTTCTCAAGAAGTCCTTATATGGCCTGAAACAGTCTCCTAGACAATGGTATAAACGTTTCGACACGTTTATGATCAAGAATGGTTTCCGGAGGAGCTCATACGATAGTTGTGTGTATTTTCGGAAAGGCCGTGATGGGTCTTTAGTTTATCTTCTCCTCTACGTCGACGATATGTTGATAGCGGCTAAGGATAAGTCGGAGGTGGAGAGAGTCAAGACACAACTAAGCAAGGAGTTCGAAATGAAGGATCTAGGTGCGGCAAAGAAGATCCTAGGAATGGAAATCACAAGAGATCGAAAGGATGGCAAGTTGTATCTTGGCCAAAAGGGGTATATTGAGAAGGTGCTACGTCGATTCAACCTTGAGAATTCGAACCCGGTAAGTACTCCCCTTGGAACACAATTTAGACTTACCTCTGCTTACTCTCCGACTACGGAGAAGGACATCGAGGATATGGCTCGAGTCCCTTATTCCAATGCCGTTGGTTCTCTTATGTACGCCATGGTGTGTACGCGCCCGGATTTAGCACACGCCGTGAGTGCCGTGAGTCGGTATATGGCGAATCCCGGGAGAGAGCATTGGAAGGCGGTGCAATGGGTGTTGCGCTATTTGAGAGGTACGTCTAACAAGAAGTTGGTGTTCGGGAGGAATCAAGATGATGTGCAAGGGTTCGTGGATTCCGACTATGGCGGTGATCTAGATAAAAGAAGATCTCTTACCGGGTATGTTTTTACCATTGGTGGGTGTGCTATAAGTTGGAAAGCTATCTTGCAAAGTACGGTGGCCTTATCGACTACCGAGGCGGAGTATATGGCGGTTACCGAGGCATGCAAGGAGGCTCTATGGTTGAGAGGTTGGTTTAGAGAACTCTCGAAGAGTTCTAAGACGACGTCAATCTTTTGTGATAGTCAAAGTGCTATTTGTCTCACAAAAGATCAAGTGTTCCATTAGAGAACAAAGCACATAGATATTCGTTATCACTTTGTTCGTGAGGTGATCGCTCGAGGCGATGTTAAGGTGAGTAAGATTAGTACTCAAGATAATCCGGCGGACATGTTAACGAAGAGTTTACCCGCAACCAAGTTTGAGCTTTGCTCTAGCTTGGTTGGACTTCGATCGAGAGATTAAGCCCTTAGGGGCTTTTGGAGGAAGACGGAAGGCGAAAGAAGTTCGCGGTTTAGTGTCAAGGTGGAGATTTGTTAAGATATGACTCATAACCGCTTAAGGAATAGAAGCTTCTATGATGACTTCTTGACTTATGGAATAAGTCTTTTGGATTACTAACTTGGTTAGGAGGTTTGAGTTATAATAGGAAAGGATTATAATTCCTATTCCTATTATTACCTATTTTATGAGTTTCCTACAACTATAAATAGGGATCTCCATAGACACAATAAGACACGAAAAACATCAATTATAATTCTATAGCTATTGCGTGAGATTTGAGGGTTTAGAGCGTATATCATCCTTGTAATCGTGAAGCAATATTATAGTGAATTGTTCGTCGTTCCTCCCGTGGTTTTTCCCAATTGGGTTTCCACGTAAATTCTTGTCTTCTCTATTTTCTTGTTGATTTCTTTTCTTCGGTATTCTCGTTTTCATCATACTATACATCGTCCGATCGTCAACAGTATGGAATGCCTACTTCGGGGAAGACCATCATGTAAATCTCATCGGACGAGGATGGGGAAGGAAATATCCTGAAATGCTTGGCTCGCGACTCTAAGAATGTTATGAAATATGATAGAGAGATGATCAAGAAATCTCCACCTTCGCGTTAGGGATAATGTCGCTATTAAAAAAAAGGAGGAATTCTGAGGATGAGAGGATGGAAATCGCAGGAAGTGGTTGAGAAAAGATTGGGTAGTGAGTTTAGAAATGTGAGGGTTTCTAATAAGATCAATAGTGAGAGTGATGATGACTATGTGAGTGAGAGTGATTTTGACTTTTTTAGTGAGAGGGATGATGACTCTATCAGTGAGAGAGGGATGATGACTCTATCAGTGAGAGTGATGAGGACTATGTTTTTTAAAAGACTTGTCAGGATAAGGAAGAATGGGGGGCTACAGATTTCTAATATATTTTTATAATACACACTTTGTTTTTATATAATTGTAATAGTTTTGCGCTATTTTTTATGCGTTATTATATTAACTATGTTTTTATATGTTTTTTATGCGCTATAATATTTAATAATATTATGTCAGGGTTTAAAAATGTGAGGGTTTCTAATAAGACCAATAGTGAGAGTGATGATGACTATGTGAGTGACAGTGATTTTGACTTTTTCAGTGAGAGGGATGATGACTCTATCAGTGAGAGGGATGATGACTCTATGAGTGAGAGTGATGAGGACTATGTTTTTTAAAAGACTTGTCAGGGTAAGGAAGAAGGGGGGCTAAAGATTTCTAATATATTTTTATAATATACACTTTGTTTTTATATAATTGTAATAGTTTTGCGCTATTTTTTATGGCTATAATATTAACTATGTCTTTATATGTTTTTTTATGCGCTATAATATTTACTATATAAACTTTGTTTTTATATAATTATAATAGTTTTGCGCTATTATTTATGCGCTATAATATTTAAGGGGGATTTTTAATAAAGAGGAGTTTTTAAGGTTTTATTAAAATTAAAGAACTCAATTTTTTCTAATTATTAACAGAAGCAGTTTATATAATTTTATTTTAATTTTGTTAATTTACACTGCAGTTATTAATTAATATTTATTATATTAGATAGACAGTTATTACACCATTTTATAATTATAATCTTAAAGTACTTTTATTAATAAAAAATCTTAAAAAATGAAATATTAATTTGTAAGCTTTAATTTATGCGGTAAAACTTAAAATATTATAAACTATAATACCCATTTCGCTAAATAATTCATATAAAAATGTAAAAGTAAAATTTTATATTAAAATAAAAAAATAAGAATATTTGTGAAAAACTAGACAACTGTATTAGTATTGATGTTCTATTTTTTTATAAAACGTAATAAATTAGTATGTGTCGTTAATAATAAATATAATTTAATTTTTTTTTTAAAATAGTATTTTAGAAGTAATATTTTATTAATAAATAATTTATTATCTAATTTTTTAGATAATACATATCAATATTTCAACAAAATATTAATTAAATTTTAATTATTTTTAGAGAAATTATAATTAATTATCTTAATATATAAAAATTAAGTTATAAAATTAATTTTTTTTTAAAAATTGAGGGGATGCGATCCACCCCTTCGGACCAAGTCCCTACGTCCCTGGATATAGTGACCATTTTTACTGATATAGTTTAAGTTTATTAAAGAATATAATTTTAACCATTTTTATTGATATAGTTTAGCTTTATTAAAAAATTTTAATTTATGCGGTAAAACTTAAAATATTATAAACTATAATACCCATTTCGCTAAATAATTCATATAAAAATGTAAAAGTAAAATTTTATATTAAAATAAAAAAATAAGAATATTTGTGAAAAACTAGACAACTGTATTAGTATTGATGTTCTATTTTTTTATAAAACGTAATAAATTAGTATGTGTCGTTAATAATAAATATAATTTAATTTTTTTTTTTAAATAGTATTTTAGAAGTAATATTTTATTAATAAATAATTTATTATCTTATTTTTTAGATAATACATATCAATATTTCAACAAAATATTAATTAAATTTTAATTATTTTTAGAGAAATTATAATTAATTATCTTAATATATAAAAATTAAGTTATAAAATTAATTTTTTTTTTTTAAATTGAGGGGATGCGATCCACCCCTTCGGACCAAGTCCCTACGTCCCTGGATATAGTGACCATTTTTACTGATATAGTTTAAGTTTATTAAAGAATATAATTTTAACCATTTTTATTGATATAGTTTAGCTTTATTAAAAAATATAATTTTTTATTGATATTAGTTTATATTTTACTATTTTTATTGATATAGTTTAGCATTGCGCATTTTTATTGATATTTTACTATTTTTATTGATATAGTTTAGCATTGCGCATTTGCTATTAGAAAACATTTTTATTGATATTAGCTAGTTTAGTAGCAAAAAACAAGGCAAAGTAATTATTTTTTCATTACCGTATGAACTTTAAGCAGCTCATAATCTCAAGCATAATATCATTGACATAGCAAAACCCCTCACTCTTATCGGTGTGATACATGCTGCCTGTTAAGCTTGACGAAACTGACATTCATGTTAAGCTTGACAGGACTGAAAGAAGTAGAATAGGCCGTCGAAGACGATGCAATCCTCACCGATATTGAAGCGCTTGAGCTGACCCCGTGGGTGTGGTCGTGAAGTGTTTCGGGAGAGGCGCGAGAAAATCGACCGTAATCCCGAGAGTGAATTCAGTGGATTTGTGTAGTCTGTAGAGTTGGGGAAGGGGCAGTGATATCCATGCTAAGATGGAGGTTGTGAGCCATTCGAATATGGTTTATAGCAAAACAATTTTTTATAGTAAATTTTCAATGTTTATATAGCAAATATGCACTGTTAGCGCAAAATAAAAATTAAGTGAAAAAAGAATTTTTATTTTTATTTTAAAACAATTTTATGATTTAATTACAATACTAACCTCTGTACTCTATAGAAGCAGAATATAGGGCATTGAAGCGCTGTAACGCGTTGGGTGGTCGTGGAGTGTGTACTGAGAGATGCAAGGAAATCGACATAATCCTGAGAGTGTAATCGGTGGATGTCTAGAGTCGGCGGGCAGGGAAGGAGCGGCTGATCTCCATGCGGAGATGGAGGTTGTGAGCCATGCCAATGGGGTTTAAAAAAAACAATTTTTTATAGCAAATGTTTACTATTAGCGCAAAATAAAAATTAAATAAATGTCGTTATAAAACAATTTTAAACAATTTTTTATAGCCCAAATTATAATTGGTAACGAGTATATGAAGACGGTGGTGGTAGGGTTTTCGGAGGATTCGAACTCATCCTCAATTATGTCATTGATTTTTAGCAGCTATGACTTATAAATCAACGGGCGGGTGCTGGGGGGATCTCACCGGACGAAACATCTTCGGCAGCAGAGACCGACCTAAATTTTGTGGATTTGATTGTATTCAAGAAGATTGGGTTTCTTATTTTGGAATGGCCGGAAAGAAGCAGAAGAAGGCAGAGTTACGAACTTTTTAATTGTCGGGAATGCCTAGTTCGGGGAAGACCATCATGGAAATCTCATCGGACGAGGATGGGGAAGGAAATATCCTGAAATGCTTGGCTCGCGACTCTAAGAATGTTATGAAATATGATAGAGAGATGATCCAGAAATCTCCACCTTAGCTTTAGGGATAATGTCGCTATTAAAAAAAATGAGGAATACTCAAGATGAGAGGATGGAAATCCCAGGAAGTATGAGCCGGTGATTGAGAAAGGATTGGGTAGTGAGTTTAGAAATGTGAGGGTTTCTAATAAGATCAATAGTGAGAGTGATGATGACTATGTCACTGAGAGTGATTTTGACTTTTTCAGTGAGAGGGATGATGACTCTCAGTGAGAGGGATGATGACTCTATCAGTGAGAGTAATGAGGACTATGTTTATTAAAAGACTTGTCAGGGTAAGGAAGAAGGGGGGCTAAGATTTCTAATATATTTTTATTATACACACTTTGTTTTTATATAATTGTAATAGTTTTGCGCTATTTTTTATGCGTTATAATATTAACTATGTTTTTATATGTTTTTTATGCGCTATAATATTTAATAATATTATGTCAGGGTTTAAAAATGTGAGGGTTTCTAATAAGACCAATAATGAGAGTGATGATAACTATGTTTTTATATGTTTTTTATGCGCTATAATATTTAATAATATTATGTCAGGGTTTAAAAATGTGAGGGTTTCTAATAAGACCAATAGTGAGAGTGATAATAACTATGTCAGTGGGAGTGATTTTGACTTTTTCAGTGAGAGGGATGATGACTCCAGTGAGAGTGATGAGGACGATTTTTTTAAAAGACTTGCCAGGATAAGGAAGAAGGGGGGCTAAAGATTTCTAATATATTTTTATAATATACACTTTGTTTTTATATAATTGTAATAGTTTTGCGCTATTTTGTATGGCTATAATATTAACTATGTTTTTATATGTTTTTTATACGCTATAATATTTACTATATACACTTTGTTTTTATATAATTATAATAGTTTTGCGCTATTATTTATGCGCTATAATATTTAAGGGTGATTTTTAATAAAGGGGAGTTTTTAAGGTTTTATTAAAATTAAAGAAATCAATTTTTTCTAATTATTAACAGAAGGAGTTTATATAATTTTATTTTAATTTTGTTAATTTACACTGCGGTTATTAATTAATATTTATTATATTAGGTAGACAGTTATTACACCATTTTATAATTATAATCTTAAAGTAATTTTATTAATAAAAAATCTTAAAAAATGAAACATTAATTTGTAAGCTTTAATTTAAGCGGTAAAACTTAAAATATTATAAACTATAATACCCCTTTCGCTAAATAATTCATATAAAAATTTAAAAGTAAAATTTTATATTAAAATAAAAAAATAAGAATATTTGTGAAAAACTAGACAACTATATTAGTATTAATGTTCTATATTTTTATAAAATGTAATAAATTAGTATGTGTCGTTAATAATAAATATATTTTAATTTTTTTTAAAATAGCATTTCAGAAGTAATATTTTATTAATAAATAATTTATTATCTTATTTTTTAGATAATACATATCAATATTTCAACAAAATTTTAATTAGATTTTAATTATTTTTAGAGAAATTATAACTAATTATCTTAATATATAAAAATTAAGTTATAAAATTAATTTTTTTTAAAAAAATTGAGGGGATGCTATCGCGCCCCTTCGGACCAAGTCCCTACGTCCCTGGATATAGTGACCATTTTTATTGATATAGTTTAAGTTTATTAAAGAATATAATTTTAACCATTTTTATTGATATAGTTTAGCTTTATTAAAAAATATAATTTTTTATTGATATTAGTTTATATTTTACTATTTTTATTGATATAGTTTAGCATTGCGCATTTTTATTGATATTTTACTATTTTTATTGATATAGTTTAGCATTGCGCATTTGCTATTAGAAAACATTTTTATTTATATTAGCTAAGTTTAGTAGCAAAAAAGAAGGCAAAGTAATTATTTTTTCATTACCGTATGAACTTTAAGCAGCTCAATAATCTCAAGCACAATATCATTGACATAGCAAAACCCCTCACTCTTATCGGTGTGATGCATCCTGCCTGTTAAGCTTGACGAAACTGACATGCATGTTAAGCTTGACAGGACTGACAGAAGTAGAATAGGCCGTCGAAGACGGTGCAATCCTCACCGATATTGAAGCGCTTGAGCTGACCTCGTGGGTGTGGTAGTGAAGTGTTTCGGGAGAGGGCGAGAAAATCGACCGTAATCACGAGAGTGAAATCGGTGGATTTGTGTAGTCTGTAGAGTCGGGGAAGGGGCAGTGAGATCAATGCGAAGATGGAGGTTGTAAGCCCTTCGAATATGATTTATAGAAAAATAATTTTTTATAGTAAATTTTCAATGTTTATATAGCAAATATGCACTGTTAGCACAAAATAAAAATTAAGTGAAAAAAAGAATTTTTATTTTTATTTTAAAACAATTTTATGATTTAATTACAATACTAACCTCTGTACTCTATAGAAGCAGAATATAGGACATTGAAGCGCCTGTTAGGTGGTCGTGGAGTGTGTAATGAGAGATGCAAGAATTTTATGTCTAGAGTCGGCGGGCAGGGAAGGAGCGGCTGATCTCCACGGGGAGATGGAGGTTGTGAGCCATGCCAATGGGGTTTAAAGAAAAACAATTTTTTATAGCAAATGTTTACTATTAGCGCAAAATAAAAATTCTAATTAAAATAAATGTCATTATAAAAGAATTTTAAACAATTTTTTATAGCCCAAATTATAATTGGTAACGAGTATATGTAGACGGTGGTGGTAGGGTTTTCGGAGGATTCGAACTCATCCTCAATTATGTCATTGATTTTTAGCAGCTATGACTTATAAATCAACCGAGTCGGGTGCTGGGGGATCTCGCCAAACCAAACATCTTCGGCAACAGCGGTTTGGAGACCGACCTAAATTTTGTGGATTTGATTGTATTCAAGAAGATCGGGTTTCTTATTTTGGAATGGCCGGGAAGAAGCAGAAGAAGGCAGAGTTACGAACTTTTCAATTGTCGGGAATGCTAGTTCGGGGAAGACCATCATGGAAATCTCATCGGACGAGTATGGGGAAGGAAATATCCTGAAATGCTTGGCTCGCGACTCTAAGAATGTTATGAAATATGATAGAGAGATGATTAAGAAATCTCCACCTTCGCGTTAGGGATAATGTCGCTATTAAAAAAAAGGAGGAATTCTGAGGATGAGAGGATGGAAATCGCAGGAGGTATGAGGTGATTGAGAAAAGATTGGGTAGTGAGTTTAGAAATGTGAGGGTTTCTAATAAGATCAATAGCGAGAGTGATGATGACTATGTGAGTGAGAGTGATTTTGACTTTTTCAGTGAGAGGGATGATGACTCTATCAGTGAGAGTGATGAGGACTATGTTTTTTAAAAGACTTGTCTGGGTAAGGAAGAAGGGGGACTACAGATTTCTAATATATTTTTATAATACACACTTTGTTTTTATATAATTGTAATAGTTTTGCGCTATTTTTTATGCGTTATAATATTAACTATGTTTTTAAATAATTTTTATGCGCTATAATATTTAATAATATTATGTCAGGGTTTAAAAATGTGAGGGTTTCTAATAAGACAGAGTGATGATGACTATGTGAGTGACAGTGATTTTGACTTTTTCAGTGAGAGGGATGATGACTCTATCAGTGAGAGAGATGATGACTCTATCAGTGAGAGTGATGAGGATTATGTTTTTTAAAAGACTTGTCAGGGTAAGGAAGAAGGGGGCTACAGATTTCTAACATATTTTTATAATACACACTTTGTTTTTATATAATTGTAATAGTTTTGCGCTATTTTTAATAAAGGGGAGTTTTTAAGGTTTTATTAAAATTAAAGAACTCAATTTTTTCTAATTATTAACAGAAACGGTTTATATAATTTTATTTTAATTTTGTTAATTTACACTGCGGTTATTAATTAATATTTATTATATTAGGTAGACAGTTATTACACCATTTTATAATTATAATCTTAAAGTACTTTTATTAATAAAAAATCTTAAAAAATGAAACATTAATTTGTAAGCTTTAATTTATTTTATGCGGTAAAACTTAAAATATTATAAACTATAATACCCCTTTCGCTAAATAATTCATATAAAAATGTAAAAGTAAAATTTTATATTAAAATAAAAAAATAAGAATATTTGTGAAAAACTAAACAACTGTATTAGTATTAATGTTCTATTCTTTTATAAAACGTAATAAATTAGTATATGTCGTTAATAATAAATATATTTTAATTTTTTTTTAAAATTGTATTTTAGAAGTAATATTTTATTAATAAATAATTTATTATCTTATTATTTAGATAATACATATCAATATTTCAACAAAATATTAATTACATTTTAATTATTTTTAGAGAAATTATAATTAATTATCTTAATATATAAAAAATAAGTTATAAAATAATTTTTTTTTTAAAAATTGAGGGGATGCGATCCACCCATTCGGACCAAGTCACTACGTCCCTGGATATATTGACCATTTTTATTGATATAGTTTAAGTTTATTAAAGAATATAATTTTAACCATTTTTATTGATATAGTTTAGCTTTATTAAAAAATATAATTTTTTATTGATATTAGTTTATATTTTACTATTTTTATTGATATAGTTTAGCATTGCGCATTTTTATTGATATTTTACTATTTTTATTGATATAGTTTAGCATTGCGCATTTGCTATTAGAAAACATTTTTATTGATATTAGTTAGTTTAGTAGCAAAAAACAAGGCAAAGTAATTATTTTTTCATTACCGTATGAACTTTAAGCAGCTCATAATCTCAAGCACAATATCATTGACATAGCAAAACCCCTCACTCTTATCGGTGTGATGCATCCTGCCTGTTAAGCTTGACGAAACCGACATTCATGTTAAGCTTGACCGGACTGAAAGAAGTAGAATAGGCAGTCGAAGACGGTGCAATCCTCACCGATATTGAAGCGCTTGAGCTGACCCCGTGGGTGTGGTCGTGAAGTGTTTCGGGAGAGACGCGAGAAAATCGACCGTAATCCCAAGAGTGAAGTCGGTGGATTTGTGTAGTCTGTAGAGTCGGGGAAGGGCAGTGATATCCATGCGAAGATGGAGGTTGTGAGCCCTTCTAATATGGTTTATAGCAAAACAATTTTTTATAGTAAATTTTCAATGTTTATATAGCAAATATGCACGCAAAATAAAAATTAAGTGAAAACAATTTTATGATTTAATTACAATACTAACCTCGTACTCTATAGAAGCAGAATATAGGGCATTGAAGCTCTGTAACGCGTGGGGTGGTCGTGGAGTGTGTAATGAGAGATGCAAGGAAATCACATAATCCTGAGAGTGTAATCGGTGGATGTCTAGAGTCGGCGGGCAGGGAAGGAGCGGCTGATCTCCATGCGGAGATGGAGGTTGTGAGCCATGCCAATGGGGTTTAAAGAAAAACAATTTTTTATAGAAAATGTTTACTATTAGCGCAAAATAAAAATTCTAATTAAAATAAATGTCATTATAAAACAATTTTAAACAATTTTTTATAGCCCAAATTATAATTGGTAACGAGTATATGAAGACGGTGGTGGTAGGGTTTTTGGAGGATTCGAACTCATCTTCAATTATGTCATTGATTTTCAATTATGTCATTGATTTTTAGCAGCTATGACTTATAAATCAACGGGCGGGTGCTGGGGGATCTCGCCGGACAAACATCTTCGGCAGCAGCGGTTTGGAGACCGACCTAAATTTTGTGGATTTGATTGTATACAAGAAGATTGGGTTTCTTATTTTGGAATGGCCGGGAAGAAGCAGAAGAAGGCAGAGTTACGAACTTTTCAATTGTCGGGAATGCATAGTTCGGGGAAGACCATCATGGAAATCTCATCGGACGAGGATGGGGAAGGAAATATCCTGAAATGCTTGGCTCGCGACTCTAAGAATGTTATGAAATATGATAGAGAGATGATCAAGAAATCTCCACCTTCGCTTTAGGGATAATGTCGCTATTAAAAAAAATGAGGAATTCTCAGGATGAGAGGATGGAAATCGCAGGAAGTATGAGGCGGTGATTGAGAAAAGATTGGGTAGTGAGTTTAGAAATGTAGGGTTTCTAATAAGATAAATAGTGAGAGTGATGATGACTATGTTAGTGATAGTGATTTTGACTTTTTCAGTGAGAGGGATGATAACTCTATCAGTGAGAGGGATGATGACTCTATCAGTGAGAGTGATGAGGACTATGTTTTTTAAAAGACTTGTCAGGGTAAGGAAGAAGGGGACTATAGATTTCTAATATATTTTTATAATACACACTTTGTTTTTATATAATTGTAATAGTTTTGCACTATTTTTTATGCGTTATAATATTAACTATGTTTTTATATGTTTTTTATGCGCTATAATATTTAATAATATTATGTTAGGGTTTAAAAATGTGAGGGTTTTTAATAAGACCAATAGTGAGAGTGATGATGACTATGTGAGAGTGATTTTGACTTTTTCAGTGAGAGGGATGATGACTCTATCAGTGAGAGGGATGATGACTCTATCAGGTGAGAGTGATGAGGACTATGTTTTTTAAAAGACTTGCCAGGATAAGGAAGAAGGGGGGCTAAAGATTTCTAATATATTTTTATAATATACACTTTGTTTTTATATAATTGTAATAGTTTTGCGCTATTTTTTTATGGCTATAATATTAACTATGTTTTTATATGTTTTTTATGCGCTATAATATTTACTATATACACTTTGTTTTTATATAATTATAATAGTTTTGCGCTATTATTTATGCGCTATAATATTTAAGGGTGATTTTTAATAAAGGGGAGTTTTTAAGGTTTTATTAAAATTAAAGAACTCAATTTTTTCTAATTATTAAAAGAAGGGGTTTATATAATTTTATTTTAATTTTGTTAATTTACATTGCGGTTATTAATTAATATTTATTATATTAGGTAGAAAGTTATTACACCATTTTATAATTATAATCTTAAAGAACTTTTATTAATAAAAAATCTTAAAAAATGAAACATTAATTTGTAAGCTTTAATTTATGCGTTAAAACTTAAAATATTATAAACTATATAATACCCTTTTCGCTAAATAATTCATATAAAAATGTAAAAGTAAAATTTTATATTAAAATAAAAAAATAAGAATATTTGTGAAAAACTAGACAACTGTATTAGTATTAATGTTCTATTTTTTTATAAAACGTAATAAATTAATTAGTATGTGTCGTTAATTATAAATATATTTTAATTTTTTTTAAAATAGTATTTTAGAAGTAATATTTTATTAATAAATAATTTATTATCTTATTTTTTAGATAATACATATCAATATTTCAACAAAATTTTATTAGATTTTAATTATTTTTAGAGAAATTATAATTAATTATCTTAATATATAAAAATTAAGTTATAAAATTAATTTTTTAATAAAAATTGAGGGGATGCGATCCATCCCTTCGGACCAAGTCCCTACGTCCCTGGATATAGTGACCATTTTTATTGATATAGTTTAAGTTTATTAAAGAATATAATTTTAACCATTTTTATTGATATAGCTTAGCTTAATTAAAAAAAATATAATTTTTTATTGATATTAGTTTATATTTTACTATTTTTATTGATATAGTTTAGCATTGCGCATTTTTATTGATATTTTACTATTTTTATTGATATAGTTTAGCATTGCGCATTTGCTATTAGAAAATATTTTTATTGATATTAGCTAGTTTAGTAGCAAAAAACAAGGCAAAATAATTATTTTATCATTACCGTATGAACTTTAAGAAGCTCAATAATCTCAAGCACAATATCATTGACATAGCAAAACCCCTCACTCTTATCGGTGTGATGCATCCTGCCTGTCATGTTAAGCTTGACAGGACTGACAGAAGTAGAATAGGACGTCGAAGACGGTGCAATCCTCACCGATACTGAAGCGCTTGAGCTGACCCCGTGGGTGTGGTCGTGAAGTGTTTCGGGAGAGACTCAAGAAAATCAACCGTAATCCCGAGAGTGAAATCGGTGGATTTGTGTAGTCTGTAGAGTAGGGGAAGGGGCAGTGATATCCATGCGAAGATGGAGGTTGTGAGCCCTTCGAATATGGTTTATAGCAAAACAATTTTTTATAGTAAATTTTCAATGTTTATATAGCAAATATGCACTGTTAGCGCAAAATAAAAATTAAGTGAAAAATAGAATTTTTATTTTTATTTTAAAACAATTTTATGATTTAATTACAATACTAACCTCTGTACTCTATAGAAGCAGAATATAGGACATTGAAGCACTGTCACGCGTGGGGTGGTCGTGGAGTGAGTAATGAGATATGCAAGGAAATCGACATAATCCAGAGTGTAATCGGTGGATGTCTAGAGTCGGCGGGTAGGGAAGGAGCGGCTGATCTCCATGCAGAGATGGAGGTTGTGAGCCATGTCAATGGGGTTTAAAGAAAAACAATTTTTTATAGCAAATGTTTACTATTAGCGCAAAATAAAAATTCTAATTAAAATAAATGTCATTATAAAACAATTTTAAACAATTTTTTATAGCCCAAATTATAATTGGTAACGAGTATATGAAGACGGTGGTGGTAGGGGTTTCGGAGGATTCGAACTCATCCTCAATTATGTCATTGAATTTTAGCAACTATGACTTATAAATCAACGGCGTCGGCGGTGCTGGGGGATCTCGCCGGACGAAACATCTTCTGCAGCAGCGGTTTGGAGACCGACCTAAATTTTGTGGATTTGATTGTATTCAAGAAGATTGGGTTTCTTATTTTGGAATGGCCGGGAAGAAGCAGAAGAAGGCAGAGTTACGAACTTTTCAATTGTCGGGAATGTCTAGTTCGAGGAAGACCATCATGGAAATCTCATCGGACGAGGATGGGGAAGGAAATATCCTGAAATGCTTGGCTCGCGACTCTAAGAATGTTATGAAATATGATAGAGAGATGATCAAGAAATCTCCACCTTCGCTTTAGGGATAATGTCGCTATTAAAAAAAATGAGGAATTCTGAGGATGAGAGGATGGAAATCGCAGGAAGTATAAGGTTGAGAAAAGATTGGGTAGTGAGTTTATAAATGTGAGGGTTTCTAATAAGATCAATAGTGAGAGTGATGATGACTATGTCAGTGAGAGTGATTTTGACTTTTTCAGTGAGAACGATGATGACTCTATCAGTGAGAGGGATGATGACTCTATCAGTGAGAGTGATGAGAACTATGTTTTTTAAAAGACTTGTCAGGGTAAGGAAGAAGGGGGGTTACAGATTTCTAATATAATTTTATAATACACACTTTTTTATATAATTGTAATAGTTTTGCGCTATTTTTTATGCGTTATAATATTAACTGTGTTTTTATATGTTTTTTATGCGTTATAATATTTAATAATATTATGTCAGGGTTTACAAATGTGAGGGTTTCTAATAAGACCAATAGTGAGAGTGATGATGACTATGTGAGTGAGAGTGATTTTGACTTTTTCAGTGAGAGGGATGATGACTCTATCAGTGAGATGGATGATGACTCTATCAGTGAGAGTGATGAGGACTATGTTTTTTAAAAGACTTGTCAGGGTAAGGAAGAAGGGGGGCTACAAATTTCTAATATATTTTTATAATACACACTTTGTTTTTATATAATTGTAATAGTTTTGCGTTATTTTTTATGCGTTATAATATTAACTATGTTTTTATATGTTTTTTATGCGCTATAATATTTAATAATATTATGTTAGGGTTTAAAAATGTGAGGGTTTCTAATAAGACCAATAGTGAGAGTGATGATGACTATGTGAGAGTGATTTTGACTTTTTCAGTGAGAGGGATGATGACTCTATCAGTGAGAGGGATGATGACTCTATCAGTGAGAGTGATGAGGACTATGTTTTTTAAAAGACTTGTCAGGGTAAGGAAGAAGGGGGCTACAGATTTCTAACATATTTTTATAATACACACTTTGTTTTTATATAATTGTAATAGTTTTGCGCTATTTTTTATGGCTATAATATTAACTATGTTTTTATATGTTTTTTATGCGCTATAATATTTACTATATACACTTTGTTTTTATATAATTATAATAGTTTTGCGCTATTATTTATGCGCTATAATATTTAAGGGTGATTTTTAATAATGGGGAGTTTTTAAGGTTTTATTAAAATTAAAGAACTCAATTTTTTCTAATTATTAACAGAAGCGGTTTATATAATTTTATTTTAATTTTGTTAATTTACACTGAGGTTATTAATTAATATTTATTATATTAGGTAGACAGTTATTACACCATTTTATAATTATAATCTTAAAGTACTTTTATTAATAAAAAATCTTAAAAAATGAAACATTAATTTGTAAGATTTAATTTAAGCGGTAAAACTTAAAATATTATAAACTATAATACCCCTTTCGCTAAATAATTCATATAAAAATGTAAAAGTAATATTTTATATAAAAATAAAAAAATAAGAATATTTGTGAAAAACTAGACAACTGTATTAGTATTAATGTTCTATTTTTTTATAAAACATAATAAATTAGTATGTGTCGTTAATAATAAATATATTTTAATTTTTTTTACAATAGTATTTTAGAAGTAATATTTTATTAATAAATAATTTATTATCTTATTTTTTAGATAAGACATATCAATATTTCAACAAAATTTTAATTAGATTTTAATTATTTTTAGATAAATTATAATTAATTATCTTAATATATAAAAATTAAGTTATAAAATTAATTTTTTTTAAAAAAATTGAGGGGATGCGATCGCAGGTAAATTATTACTTGGACCCCTACCCCATCCTATTCTACATGGTCCCCTCTTTTATTATATAAACACCCTTTTTTTTTTCTCCCATTTTTTTCTTCTTTTTTTTTCTCCCCTTTTCTCTTTCTCCTCTTTCGTAACTGAAACACAAATAAACCAAAATAACAACCGACCTCCAATTGAAATTCTCTCTGCGATCTTCATCTTCTAAGGCATCTCTGTGCTTTCGACTGCGATTGTTGCACGACGCCTTCGACGGCGATCTCGGCTCGGCGATTCACAGATTCATCCGACGGCGGCGACTTCAACATAAACTCACTCTGCGATCTTCATCCGACGGCGGCGAATTCAGAGCTTCCGACGAATTCAGAGCTTCGATTCCGAGTGTCCAGCGACCGACGACTTCAGAATTAGGTTAATCGTTTCTAAATCTCCTCTGTATTAATTCAGTCCTGGTACAAATTCGATTACAGAATTAGGGTTGTTTCTATGTTGTTTGAGATTATGCTCCTTTCTATGTTGTTTTCTGTTCGTCTTCAAAATAAGCAGTGTATGTGCTTGAGGTTTGAAGTCTGTGTATATGCTTGTGTATGTGTTTCATGTTTGCTTGCATTACACAGTTGTTGAAAATTAACTTTAAATGTAAGACTGATTTTGAGTGATCCTAATCTCAATAGTCATTCGGATTTTGGAGACGAAAATTGATATTCGTGTATGTAAAGACTATAGGTATTTCAGGCATGAATAGTAGTCATGGATAAGTCTTGTGCATTGCAAAATCAGAATATTTGTTTTGTATTTAGATTGAATTGTGTTTGCTTATACTTCCCAACTAGTGTTTGGTTGAATCACCAAAAAAAAAACAAAAAACATTGTTTCAAAATAATTGGTTCAAGGTCTCTGATCTCATTCTTATTTATATATAACTTACAGATTTTGATGATCGATTTCCCTCCAATGGATGCTATTGATTTGGATGAATTTACTTTTGATGGTAGGGATTTTATTTTTATCATCGATTTGTTATTGTCATGCTATTGATTTGAATTATTGTCATGTTTTATGATTTTGTTCTTTGTTTGCATTTTCTCAGTTGATTTCACTGATGGAGAAATAATCCAGATTGATTCTACACAAGAAAACCTTGCTGGTATGCAGTCATTTTTTTCATTCTGCTCAGTTTCATACTGAATTCTACTCTACTGAACACTGAATTCTACTGTTTTTGTTTAATTTGCTTGTTAGTTGAATCTGATCTTGCCACTGCTCCTGTTGATGGAGTTCCTCTTCCTCACTCTGATGTAATTATTAATAATGATGCTGAAGAAGGTACTAATTTATTCTTGCCTTATACACCCTGCTTTGTACTGTATTTTTTCGCTTGATCCGTGATCTTGATTTCTATGTGTTTTTTGATTTTTTTTCTCTTAAACCTGCAGGAGATAAATTAGCAAACTATGACTTGGTTGGTGTTGTTGTTAAATCTGAAGAGGAGGCTTATCGGATGTACAATGACTATGCATTTAAGCTTGGGTTCAGTGTTCGGAAGTCAAAAATGAAGCGTAGAGCAGATGGCTCTTTATCTATGAGAAGGTATCTGTGCTCTCAAGCCGGTTTGAAGGAGCAAAAGACCAAATCTGATGTATCCTTTACGAAGCTGAATGTGAGGTCTAATTGTGAAGCTCAAGCGCAGTTCAAAATCAATAAAGACGGCACCTGGATTGTTTCAAAGCATGTCAAAGAGCACACTCATGCCTTATGCCCACCATCCGCTAGCCACCTTCTGAGATCGCATAGAAGAATTAACCGAAACCACATTGCGTATTTGGAGGAGTTGAAGAAAGGTGGAGTTGGGGTTGCTGATGGTTATCGGGTTTTGAAAAACCAGTCCGGTGGATCTCCGTGCTTAGGGTTTGGCCTTAGGGATGCTTACAATGCATTGAACAACCCTAATATTCTTGATGGGACGGACTCCAGCAGGTTATTAGATATCTTTAGGAATAGGCAGGCCACCGAGAAGGACTTTTTCTTTGATTTTCAGATTGATAGCCAGTCCCGGTTGTGTAGTTTTTTTTGGAGGGATGGACGCATGTTGGAGGACTACAAGGTATTCGGTGACCTGGTTGTGCATGACACGACTTACCGGACTAACAAATATAACATGATCTGTGGACCGTTTGTTGGTATGAACCACCACGGACAAAATGTGATGTTTGGTTGTGGTTTTCTGTTGAACGAGACTACCGAGTCTTTTGAGTGGCTGTTCAAGACCTTCTTGCGAGCTATGAATGGTTATCCAGCCACTATCATGACGGATCAGTGCGCTGCTATGGCTGCTGCTATTTCAAAGGTATTTCCTCACTCTCGGCATCGTCTTTGCATTTGGCATATTGGAGAAAATTCGAAGAAGCACATCATGGCACTTCGGATTAGAGAAGGGTTCGTGGATGATTTCGACTATTTGCTGAAGTGTTGTGATTCGATTGCTGAGTTCGAAACAAAGTGGTTGGAGTAAGTTTTCATTATTTTCAATATTTCATTTTTTTTATCGTTTTGATTATTGTATATGGAATTCTACTGTGTTGTGTTAAATTCTGCTCTGTTTGTTAATCAATTCTACTCTGTTTGTTAGTTAATTCTGCTCTGATACATGTCTCATTCTGTTCTGTTTTTTTTTTTTGTAGGCTGACTTCCAAATATGATTGTGGAAGCAACAGCTGGTTGTTGAGGCTGTATGGGATTAAAGAGAAATGGTGTCCTGCTTTCAACAAGGGTTATTTCTCAGGAGGTGCACTGTCTTCCCAAAGAAGTGAAAGCACTAATCAAGCTCTCTCAAAGAAACTCTCAAAAACTTCCGGGCTATGTGACTTTTTCGATTGCTTCGAAGGTGTTGTTGCAGAATGGAGGAGCAATGAGAAAGCCCAAGATGTGGCTTGCCTTATCGGTAAGCGCACAATGTCTACAGATGAGCCTCAAATGCTTTTGCATGCTAGTGATGTTTATACATTGAAGGCGTATGACATGTTTGAGCATGAATACAAGAAAGGTTCTACTTGTTTTCAGCTTCTCGTTAGTGCTGATTCTTTCACTGCTACGTACCATGTGTGGCGAGAAGGCCGTGAGAACATAAAGCACACGGTGTCTTATGAGCTTATTGATAAAAGTGTGAGTTGTACATGCAAGTTATTTACTGAAGTTGGAATCCTGTGCTCGCATTCCTTGAGAATCATGAATATCCATTGTGTTTCTGTCATTCCTGAATTCTACATATTGAGGAGGTGGCGTAAAGATGCTGTTAAAGGTCGTGTAATGGATAGTGGTGTTCCTTCATTGACCTCTCAAACTGAAGATTCAATGGCAGCATCTTTGTGGAGAACCCAAGCAAGTAGGAATGCTCTGAATTTGATTTCAACTTGTGAATATAATAAGGATGCTCGGCTGAGTTGGGATGCAGGTTTTGAGAGTATTAGAAAGGATGTTCTTCGTTCTGTTGGGGCAGTTACCACTGATGGGAGTTTGGGAGACACATCTTCAAGAAGTGACATTGTTCAAAATCCAGTAAGTACGAACTTGAAGTATACGCGAAGAAAGAGGATGAAGCCTACAATGGAGAAGATATGCAATAAAAAAAAAGGGGGAAAGAAGAAATCAAAAACTGTCGAGTTAAAAGAGAAGATGGCTCTTCGGAATTTAAAGGTAATGTAAATCTGTCTTTTGGGTTCTATTGTTTTTAATTATGATATTTACTCTGTGTTACAATGAATTCGAATATATTTCTGATACCTTTCTACTGTGTTTTTTTTAGGATGGCGATGGTGTTTACGTTGTGCACCCTGTTACTGGAGGTCAAAGTTTAGAAGTTCTTTCACCGAATACAAGTTCCAGATTTCCTGCAGTCTTATATGATTATGTCCCCTGATTGTTTTTTATATTTTGGAAATGATGTGTTGATCACATTGATTTTTATTTATTGTTGATGACGTTGTGTTTATGACATTCTATTGTTGGTTTTTATTTTTTTGTCCTGTTGAACAATATTTTTATTACATTGAGAATTATGTTTCAGTTTTTTTTATTCACATGTATTAGATGTTGTGTACAAATAGAGTAGAATACAATACGAAATGCAGTAGAATTTAGGGTTTAGGGTTTTAGAATTTAGGGTTTAGGGTTTTGGGTTTAGGGTTTTAGAATTTAGGGTTTTAGAATTTAGGGGTTTAGGGTTTGGGGTTTTGGGTTTTGGGTTTTAGAATTTAGGGGTTTAGGGTTTTAGAATTTTGGGTTTTAGAATTTAGGGTTTTGGGTTTTAGTATTTAGGGTTTTGGACTTTAGGGTTTTAGAATTTTGGGTTTAGAATTTAGGGAATTTAGGGTTTAGGGTTTTAGACTTTAGGGTTTAGGGTTTTAGAGTAGAATATCCATAAAAACATAGTAGAATTCACACGTAAATGCAGTAGAATTTATGGTTTTAGAATTTTGGGTTTTAGAATTTAGGGGTTTAGGGGTTTAGGGTTTTAGAATTTTGGGTTTTAGAGTTTAGGGTTTAGGGTTTAGGGTTTTGGGTTTTAGAATTTAGGGGTTTAGGGGTTTAGGGTTTTAGAATTTTGGGTTTTAGAATTTAGGGTTTTGGGTTTTAGAATTTAGGGTTTTGGACTTTAGGGTTTAGGGTTTAGGGTTTTGGGTTTTAGAATTTAGGGTTTTGGACTTTAGGGTTTTAGAATTTAGGGAATTTAGGGTTTTAGACTTTAGGGTTTTAGGGTTTTAGAGTAGAATATCCATAAAAACATAGTAGAATTCACACGTAAATGCAGTAGGGTTTTGGGTTTAGGGGTTTAGGGTTTTAGAATTTTGGGTTTTAGAATTTAGGGTTTAGGGTTTAGGGGTTTAGGGTTTTGGGTTTTAGAATTTAGGGTTTAGGGTTTAGGGTTTTGGGTTTTAGAATTTAGGGTTTAGAATTTTGGGTTTTAGAATTTAGGGGTTTAGGGGTTTAGGGTTTTAGAATTTTGGGTTTTAGAGTTTAGGGTTTAGGGTTTAGGGTTTTGGGTTTCACACGTAAATGCAGTAGAATTTATGGTTTTAGGATTTTGGGTTTTAGAATTTAGGGGTTTAGGGGTTTAGGGTTTTAGAATTTTGGGTTTTAGAGTTTAGGGTTTAGGGTTTTGGGTTTTGGGTTTTAGAATTTAGGGGTTTAGGGGTTTAGGGTTTTAGAATTTTGGGTTTTAGAATTTAGGGTTTTGGGTTTTAGAATTTAGGGTTTTGGACTTTAGGGTTTAGGGTTTAGGGTTTTGGGTTTTAGAATTTAGGGTTTTGGACTTTAAGGTTTTAGAATTTAGGGAATTTAGGGTTTTAGACTTTAGGGTTTTAGGGTTTTAGAGTAGAATATCCATAAAAACATAGTAGAATTCACACGTAAATGCAGTAGGGTTTTGGGTTTAGGGGTTTAGGGTTTTAGAATTTTGGGTTTTAGAATTTAGGGTTTAGGGTTTAGGGGTTTAGGGTTTTGGGTTTTAGAATTTAGGGTTTAGGGTTTTGGGTTTTGGGTTTTAGAATTTAGGGTTTAGAATTTTGGGTTTTAGAATTTAGGGGTTTAGGGGTTTAGGGTTTTAGAATTTTGGGTTTTAGAGTTTAGGGTTTAGGGTTTTGGGTTTCACACGTAAATGCAGTAGAATTTATGGTTTTAGAATTTTGGGTTTTAGAATTTAGGGTTTTAGAATTTTGGGTTTTAGAGTTTAGGGTTTAGGGTTTTGGGTTTTGGGTTTTGGGTTTTAGAATTTAGGGGTTTAGGGGTTTAGGGTTTTAGAATTTTGGGTTTTAGAATTTAGGGTTTTGGGTTTTAGAATTTAGGGTTTTGGACTTTAGGGTTTAGGGTTTAGGGTTTTGGGTTTTAGAATTTAGGGTTTTGGACTTTAAGGTTTTAGAATTTAGGGAATTTAGGGTTTTAGACTTTAGGGTTTTAGGGTTTTAGAGTAGAATATCCATAAAAACATAGTAGAATTCACACGTAAATGCAGTAGGGTTTTGGGTTTAGGGGTTTAGGGTTTTAGAAATTTGGGTTTTAGAATTTAGGGTTTAGGGTTTAGGGGTTTAGGGTTTTGGGTTTTAGAATTTAGGGTTTAGGGTTTAGGGTTTTGGGTTTTAGAATTTAGGGTTTAGGGTTTAGGGTTTTGGGTTTAGAATTTAGGGTTTAGGGTATAGGGTTTTAGAATTTAGGGTTTAGGGTTTAGGGTTTTAGAATTTAGGGTTTTGGAAGGGTTTAGAATTTAAGGTTTTAGAATTTAGGGGTTTAGGGTTTTAGAATTTAGGGTCTAAGTCATGACTAAATGGAGTAGAATATCCATAAAAACATAGTAGAATTCACACGTAAATACAGTAGAATTCATTCATTAGGTTTAGGATTTAGAGTAGAATATACTACTAAAGAGAGTAGAATTACCTAACTAATTCTGTAGAATTTAGTTGTTGAGACATTAATTTATTAATCAAGACAGTAGAATTCATTTACCAACTCATTAGAATCACTAAATGGAGTAGCTGTTCAAAAGTCACACAATTCACAGTTCACAATTAACCGACAATCAGAATTCACAGAATTCACAATTTAGAATACACCTAATTCATCAATTTCAATACTACAATCAACAAGAGCATTTCTCAATCAGCAAATCACAATTCACAAATTACAACTGCATTTTCTTTGGCCTTTCTTTCTACTTGTTTCTTGACCTCATTCTCCGTCATCATCAGAATGGCTGAACAATATTTTATACGAAGGACTTTCATGAACTCATCATCCTGTTCAAAAGTAAAACATTATTCTTAAACATTATTTTTAAGAATAATGAATCCACTGCATTTTGTAAGAAATATTCAACAAAATTACCTTCTCCTTTAAAAATCCAGTGTTCCAGTCATCTCCTTCGCCTTGATATGTCTCCATATGCCTCATACAATAAATGCCGCAGTCAGTATTGTTCTTACTGTTGCGCCATTTCATTTTCAGCATTCGGAGCTTGAAGCTGGCTACATCATCCTTCTTTTTCAGGTTCTTTTTATTTAAATACCCAACAAACTTCAACTTCTGAAATCATAACAATAGTATTCATTAGACATCTGAGTAGTATGTATGAGAAACACAGGAGATTTATTTACTTTTAAAAGTAGAATTCAATAATAAATATTCAATAATTAGTTGTGAAACATACCACATCATCTGAAATTTCTCCATATTTATCAGTTGCTGAGATTCCTGGTACAAGAGGCTTGTTGTCCATCACCTCCATTGTACCATTCTTGAAGTTGAAGCAAATCACCCAATAATGTGCTTGATTAAAAACAGGGAAGAATATCTGTAATTCAAAACAGTTCACAATTTTTAGTTAAAGGCTGTAATTTCTCAAAATAATTAGATAAGCTTCCTTTTTTACCAGATCAGCATCTTCGATGTCGACGTTCAGAAGCTCTGAATCTATTCCTGCAGCAAAGTCCTTTTCTTCTTTTGCATTGATAAGCACTCTCTGTAATTTTTAAATAATATTAGTTTTTGATTCATTTATTACTATCTGATATAAAGTATAGTACTTACTGTTAATAAGACCGAGAAGAATATTCTTTTAGGCTTGCCAGGTGCTCTTCTCATGTTTTCGTAGTTGAGCTTACGACACCATATGTCTATTACATTGCTAGCAACCCAAGATTTTGGAAGGAGTGTTTCAAAATCAGATTTGTAACCATACATTTCTTTCTCTTTAAATAGGCACTCCCTGTAGAATTCAGTCAAATAAACATGATTCAGTTACATAAGCACCATATTACTGTATAATTTGACTTTAAAACAGATTTCTACAGAAGCCCAAAGTAGTAAAATGAATATAATTCAGAGATGAATATACAGAAAATTTACCCTTTGTTGTCGTCATTTGTTGGGAGGAAAGCATAATCAGCAATGAGTTGTTCTTTCTTGCTGACAACGTCCACGTGTGTTTTGACTTCTTTCCAGAAGGGTGACCGGAGATTGATCGGAAGATTTCTGAATTTGCGGGTTTTTGTTTTCCGAGTCATGACATCCTCCGATTCATCCTCCGACTCATTCAACAACCTGTTTCAATAACAAATGGAATATGTCATGTGAATAACCTATTATATTATATTAATTTTAAAAAAATAGTATTTGAACTTACTCTTTGAATTCAAACTCTTCAATTTTTAGCGTTTTCTTTGCGAAAAATTGTTCAGCCTTTTCAACAGCCTGTGAATCTTCAGCAGATACCATAAATATTGTGTCCTCCACAATCGTATCTTCTGAAGATTCTTCTGAATCGACACCAGAAATCCCAATGTTGAAGCTGGGGAAGGTTTGATCCTTTTTCTTCGTTTTTCTTGCATTTAGGACATCTTCCACCATTTTGTCCATGGCCTCGAACATCTCAGAAGTGAAGTAATCATCATCCAATGGGTTTAGCTCTACAGCCACGGTGTATGTTTTGATAGGTGTTGGCTGCACTGGTTCCTGCTGTTGGCTTGCTTCCAAACTACCCGGCTCCTCCATAGCCGTCTCCAGCTGCTTTTTCTCTTCATCTTTTTCTTCTTGTTGGTCCTCATTCATCAGAATCTTCACTAAGGCATTTTTAAGAATGCCAACCATCAGCTCTTCTTTACCCATCTTTTTCAGTGCAGTTAAGCACTCCAGAACTCCATCAGCAATTCGACCAAGACCCAGTGTCAAATCTGCTGTATATTCCTTGTTTAGTACAGCTGCAGCACCAGAAGAACTTTTTTGGGGGTCATCAGCATCATGAACAGGGTTCTCTTGAGGGATATCTGCGACATCAGCTGGTTTTTCTTGGGCCCCATCATCTTGTTCTTCATCTTGTTCTCTGGCACGATCATCTTGAGGGTCCATGTTTTGGGGAGCATAATGTGGGGCACCTTGTTGACCCCCAGATGGTCTAGAAAACCTCTTCCAAATTTTCCCAAAACCAAACTTACATTCCAGGCCTAGGGCTTTGCTATGATCCTTCTCAGCTTTCACTCTTTCAGTTATTTTTTCAAAATCCCAATTCGAACAAACTGGGAATTGCCTGGATACTGTTCGGGCTTTGAAGACAAGCCTGTCCAGGTAGCAAAGCTGAAAGTAACAAATAGAAAACAATATGTCATTGTCAAATTAAGAAGATTTTATCGATTAACTCAGGAGCTTATATTTCTCATAATTTATCTAAAATGTTAGAAGAATATTTACCAATAGCAAGGTCACTGGTCCAGTGAATGTAGATTGTTTTCCTAATTTCCATTTCTCTGCTGCAAGCACAAGCGATTTGATCGTGAAATTGCACCAGTCTAGGTTTTGTATCTGATCAACATTCCTCAGAGAGTACAGGACGTTGTAGTATGCATAGTTGTCTTGCTTCCCTTTCAACAAGGTGCTGACAACTAATACTACAAAGTCCTGCTTGAATGTGTCTCCACTTTCATTTGTGAGTATCAGTTCATCTGCCATAGTTTGTGTAGAGGGTCCCCCTGTTTAATGAAAAAAATCATTAGAATTCATTATGTGCAATAGAGAACAGTTTATGAATCAAATATGACTCAATAGATTACATACCTGGTCTTCCACCCCATCGGTCCCTCCAGTCTTTTAGGAATGCCGTGAACCCCTCTTCATCATCTTTTGTTTTTAGTCCTTCATGAATGAACATCATTACAGAGTCAGTGTATTTGTAGAACAGAACATAGTAGAACTAAGTGTAACAAACTAAGAAAGTAAAACAAGTAAAAATGAAAATTAAAGTTCAGTTGTTTACCTAATGATTCGAGGACTGGCAGGTGGCCCTTTGGCAGATCGAAGACCGATACAACATCATCTTCACTGATATCAATTCTTCCACTTTG
Source organism: Euphrasia confusa (assembly GCA_954870475.1). Lineage (NCBI taxonomy): Eukaryota > Viridiplantae > Streptophyta > Magnoliopsida > Lamiales > Orobanchaceae > Euphrasia > Euphrasia confusa. The sequence goes on along the minus strand of OX940949.1, from coordinate 45,942,195 downwards.
TAGAATGATTGAACATTCACAAATATCAAAATTTTGAATCAAAAAAGTTGTTAATTCATTTCTATTCATTTTGATGTTTAGATTGAGCAATCCTCCAAAACCTATGTCTCGGACAGCTTGTCTTTGTTGTTCATTCATAGCTTCAACGACATTGGAGACGTGGATCGATGCCATTCTAGTCGAAATGTAAGGATTCTTCTTCTTTTCTTCTTTCTTCTTCTCTTTCACTTCCTTCTCCTGATTTTTCTTTTCTGCCTTCTTCTCCATCTCATTGTCAGAAGATCTCCTTTTCTTCGGAGCTTTCTCCTGTTCCTTCTCTTTCTGAGCTGGTTCCTTCTCCTTCTCCTCTTTCTGTTTAAACAAGATTTAATTAAAATGTCAGCATAATTTAGAATGAAATAGGTATCAATCAGAGTTCAATTAAGTATCAACCTTTTTTGTTAGAAGTTTCTGTGCTGCTTTCTCTTTCTTATCCTTCACCTTGTCAGTCGCATTCTTTTTTTCAGTCTTCTTTTTCTTCTCAGTCTGTTTCTTTTTCTCATTTTCTTTCTCCTGAAAACAGAGGATTATAATAATAGATATATTTACTAGACAGAAATGAAAATATGAAACATAGCAGATTCCATTATCAAGCATCCATTTTTATCATACCTTCTGTTTTTCGGCTTCTTTTAGAGCTTTCTCCTCCTCTATCTCCATCTCCATTTCATCTTTTTCAAGATCATTCTTCTTATCCTCCTTCTTTTTCTGCCATTTTCATCAAGATATTTTTTAGTGTATTCATAAAAATCAGAGGAAAGTGCATTCTATTAGAAGTTTTTCAATTACCTTTTTCTGATTCGGCAATTCATTTGAATCAGCCTTTCTCTTAATTGGAGCCTTTACAGCTAGCAAAATTTCTTCAGCCTGTATAATACCATTTTTAGATTAATCTTTTGTTTTTAATTAAGAAATATACAGATAGGGCAATGAAATAATCATGAATGAGTTTACCGTTTTTGCAGGAATTTCAGCCTGTCTTCTCGGGCTTCTTCTTACAATCTGAGTTATTCGAGATTGTTTTTTGGTCTTCTTCTGTCATTATGATTGGAAAAAGGATAATGTATTAGGGTGAGAATATTATAGTTTACTATTATCATAAATTAATGCAAGAAGAATTCATAAACTTACAACAGGGGGTGTTGGTTGAATTGGTTCAACCTCTGGATTCTGTAAGACATCTGTTGCAGCAGTTTCAACCATCTCTGGTGCAGCAGGTGTATTCTCTGTGATTGTTGGGATGACAGGTTCAACTATCTGATCCTTCTTAGTTTTCTTTTTCTTCTTCTGTTCATTATGAGTGGAAAAAAGATTATGTATTATACTTTACTATTATTGTAGATGAATTGAGCAGTAATATAAGGAGAATTCATTAATATAGTAAGTAGAAACTTACAGGAGCTGGTACACTCTTTGTGGGTATTGGTACCACCGGAGTTTGGAAGACATCTTCTTCATCATCTTGATGTCTTGTTTGAACCAAAGGACTTTGTGTTTCCTGTTTATTTGAAAAAGAGAGCTGGATAATTCACTAATAGAGTGCTGGATTAATTTAATATGGAAACAAACCAACAAACCTTCTGAGGACTTTTATTTATATCAGCTTCTGGAGTGGTTGAACTCACCCTCCTTGGGCTTGTTCTTCTTGTAATTACATCAGCATCTTTTTGTTTGTTATTCTTTTTGTTGTAAACATTTTTAAAGGACTCCTTCTAAAAAGCATATATAAAATTTAATTAGTTTTTCTACATAATTAATCCTCCCCCTCCCCTCCTTACTTCAAATAAAATAGTCGACCTTCCCACGTCTCTTTCTTCCAAAGATCAACTTGACCCTTTGACCATTGATTATTGCACGTACTGTTGGTATTTTCCCCATTTTCTGTGTTAATAGTGGTTTTTTTATTGTGTTAGTATTAAGATATATTGTGTTATCAAATGGTTTATTTACCTACTTAAATATCAAAATTCCCAGAAACACAGAAAATTTATTTACTTTTTAAAGTAGAATTCATTAGACATCAGAGTAGATACTAATCAAAACATCAGAGTAGACATCAAAATATTAGTTACAATGTTCAGAGAACATTACCCCACTCAAATCATCATACCAAATACAGAAGAATTCTTAAGAATTCATAGTAGAATCTAGCATATAAATGAGTTGATGCTTAATTCATGCCAATCACAGAACAGGGGAGAATTGTTCAAAATTCCCAGAAACACAAGAAATTTATTTACTATTTAAAGTAGAATTCATTAGACATCAGAGTAGATACTAATCAAAACATCAGAGAAGATATCAAAATATTAGTTACAAAGTTCAGAGAACATTACCCACTCAAAACATCATACCAAATACAGAAGAATTCTTAAGAATTCATAGTAGAATCTAGCATATAACTCAGTAACTACTATGATCTTACATTGTTTTTAACTTAATTCATGACAGTCATGCAAAACAGAGGAGAATTGTTCCAAATTTAGAGTAGAACTTTACCTGTATTGTTGGAGAACCATGCTGTCCTATGGTTCCTTTGGCTAACATATTAATCAATTCCTGAAGAAAAAATAATAAAAAAAAAAACAATCATAAATATAAGAATCAATCAATAAAACTCATAATATTTTTTAATAGAAACTTACTTTTCGATTTCTATTATATCTGTCCTGATCTTCTGATGGATTCATTGCAGAAAACAACTGAACAAATCACAGTAGAACCTAACAACATATCACAGTAGAATTCATAACAAATCACAGTAGAACCTATAAACATTACCAAAATCATTAAAACAGAGAGGATGAAGAATTTAGATGAAGAATTCCATGGTTTATTCATCTATGAAACATGCAATTACACTGAAATTCTATTGTGAAATTGAAATTCGAAAAACTAGGGTTGAACATGCAATTTCCTGTTTCTATTTCAACATGCAATAGAATTTAGGTTGAATTTAGGGTTCTACTTACTGAAGTTAGGGTTCTGGTGATTCACGGTGGCTGAATCGGTGAGACAGATGGCGAACTCAGGTGCGGTGGCGGACTCAGCTGCGGCGGACGTTCGAGCGGAGGTCCGGTGGTGCGGAGGTGCGGAGGTGCGGTGGTGCGGTAGGATTCTACTTACTGAAGTTAGGGTTCTGGTGGCTGAATCGGTCGGTGGACTCAGCTGCGGCGGACGTTCGAGCGGAGGTCTGGTGGTGCGGAGGTGGGAGATGTTTTCTCTGGTGCGTTTTTGCCTTTGAGAAGAGAAAGAGACTGAATTCAATTGTTTGGGCAGTTGGGTATTTTGGGCTAGAGTCTCATACGCGGGATTTTTTTGGGCTTGATTTCTTTTATATTTGGGCTGGGGGACCATGTAGATGTTTGGGCCCCTACCCCATGGTATAGGATCTCGCGATCGCACCCCTTCGGACCAAGTCCCTACGTCCTTGGATATAGTGACCATTTTTATTGATATAGTTTAGGTTTATTAAAGAATGTAATTTTAACCATTTTTGTTGATATAGTTAAGCTTTATTAAAAAATACAATTTTTTATTGCTATTAGTTTATATTTTACTATTTTTATTGATATAGTTTATCACTGCGCATTTTTATTGATATTTTACTATTTTTATTGATATAATTTAGCATTGAATTTGCTATTATAAAACATTTTTATTGATATTAGCAAGTTTAGTAGCAAAAAAGAAGGCAAAGTAATTATTTTTTCATTACCGTATGAACTTTAAGCAGCTCAATAATCTCAAGCACAATATCACCTCACTCTTATAGGTGTGATGCAACCCCAGCCCAATTAATCGCGATATGTGCATAGCTTGACGAAACTGACATGCCTGTTAAGTTTGACGGGACTGACAGAAGTAGAATAGGTCGTCGAAGACGGTGCAATCCTCACCGATATTGAAGCGCTTGAGCTGACCCCGTGGGTGTGGTCGTGAAGTGTTTCAGGAGAGATGCGAGAAAATCGACGTAATCCCGAGAGTGAAATCGGTGGATTTGTGTAGTCTGTAGAGTGGGCGGGGAAGGGGCAGTGATATCCATGCGAAGATGGAGGTTGTGAGCCCTTCGGATATAGTTTATAGCAAAACAATTTTTTATAGTAAATTTTTACTGTTTATATAGCAAATATGCACTGTTAGCGCAAAATAAAAATTAAGTGAAAAAAAGAATTTTTATTTTTATTTTAAAACAATTTTATGATGTAATTACAATACTAACCTCTTTACTCTATAGAAGCAGAATATAGGACATTGAAGCGCTGTCACGCGTGGGGTGGTCGTGGAGTGTGTAATGAGAGATGCAAGAAAATCGACATAATCCTGAGAGTGAAATCGGTGGATGTCTAGAGTCGGCGTGCGGGGAAGGAGCGGCTGATCTCAATGTGGAGATGGAGGTTGTGAGCCATGCGAATGGGGTTTAAAGCAAAACAATTTTTTATAGCAAATGTTTACTGTTAGGCAAAATAAAAATTCTAATTAAAATAAATGTCATTATAAAACAATTTTAAACAATTTTTTATAGCCCAAATTATAATTGGTAACGAGAATATGAAGACGGTGGTGGTAGAGTTTTCGGAGGATTCGAACTCATCCTCAATTATGTCTACTTGATTGATTTTTAGCAGCTATGACTTCGTATCGATAAATCAACGGCGTCGGCGGTGCGGGTCTGGGGGATCTTGCCGGACGAAACATCTTCGGCAGGTTTGGAGACCGACCTAAATTTTGTGGATTTGATTGTATTCAAGAAGATCGGGTTTCTTATTTTGGAATGGGAAGAAGCAGAAGGAGGCAGAGTTACGAACTATTCAATTGTCGGGAATGCCTAGTTCGGGGAAGACCATCATGGAAATCTCATCGGACGAAGATGGGGAAGGAAATATCCTGAAATGCTTGGTTCGCGACTCTAAGAATGTTATGAAATATGATAGAGTGATGATCAAGAAATCTCCACCTTCTGGCTTTAGGGATAATGTCGCTATTAAAAAAATGAGGAATTCTGAGGATGAGAGGATGGAAATCAAGAAAATGTCAACTAGTGAATTCAGGAGTGCCACTATGAGAAATCGCATGAAGTATGAGGCGGTGGTTGAGAAAAGATTGGGTAGTGAGTTTAGAAATGTGAGGGTTTCTAATAAGATCAATAGTGAGAGTGATGATGACTATGTTAGTGACAGTGATTTTGACTTTTTCAGTGAGAGGGATAATGACTCTATTAGTGAGACTGTTGAGGACTATGTTTTTGAAAAGAGTTGCCAGGGTAAGGAAGAAGGGGGGCTACAGATTTGTAATATATTTTTATAATGGGAGTTGCTATTTGCACCCTTAAAAATGATAAGTACACCGCGCATAAACCTATTTAAATTATAAATCTTTTTATAAGTTTTACTTAATAAACCCCTTGAACTATCAATAATACCCTTTAAAACAAATAACAATACACCGTACTTTTTAATCTTTTATAAATTATAACATTATTAAATTATATATTAATTAACACAATAAATCAAAATCTGCGTTAATTTAAAAAAAAATTATTATCACGGTTCATTAATATTAAAAAAACATATAAATTTTCAATATTATTCAAACTCAAATATAAAAAAGTTTGTTTTGAAATAAATTAAAATAAAATAAATAAAAATAATTTAAATTAATAATTTTAAATATACAATCTAGTTAATTTCACAATATTATTAATATATTTTTTTTAAAATATTTAATAATTTATAAGAATTATTATTATCATTTAATTTCCCAATATTATTAATATTTTTTTTAAAAATATTTAATAATTTATAAGAATTATATATTAATTAACATAATAAATCAAAATCTACGTTAATTTAAAAAAAAATATTATAACTGTTCATTAATATTTAAAAAAAATCATAAATCAAAATCTGTGTTAATTTAAAAAAAATTATTATCACTGTTCATTAATATTTAAAAAAAAATCATAAATCAAAATTTGCGTTAATTTAAAAAAAAATTATTATCACTGTTAATTAATATTTTAAAAAAATCATATAAATTTTCAATATTGTATTATTCAAACTCAAATATAAAACTATACATATATATATATATATACACACAAAATATAAATTAACTACAAAGGATAAAATAAAAAAATAAAAAATAAAAAAAAAACAAGAATTTAATAATATAAATCACTTTCAAATCTAATTCTTCCTTGTCCATATATGCATAGAAGCGAAAAAAACAAAAAAAACTTGCGTAAGAAATGAAAAAACAAAAAAAGACTTGGTATGAAATTTACTGAAAAAGCGAAAAAAAATAAAAAAATAAAAATCTTTAAAGTTGCGGTAGAAAAAAAGAAGAGGGGTGTATGAAAATTAATTATATAATTAGGTTAATAGGGATATAATTGACTTTTAACTAAATAATATAATTATGATTATAATTGAGTCGGTGTACTTATCATTTTTGGGGTGCAAATAGCAACTCCCTTTTATAATATACACTTTGTTTTTATATAATTGAAATAGTTTTGCGCTATTTTTTATTCGCTATAATATTAACTATGTTTTTATATGTTTTTTATGCACTATACTATTTACTAATATTATGTGAGGGTTTAGAAATGTGAGGGTTTATAATAAGACCAATAGTGAGAGTGATGATAACTATGTCAGTGAGAGTGATTTTGACTTTTTCAGTGAGAGGGATGATGACTCTATCAGTGAGAGTGATGAGGACGATGTTTTTGAAAAGACTTGTCAGGGTAAGGAAGAAGGGGGCTAAAGATTTCTAATATATTTTTATAATATACACTTTGTTTTTATATAATTGTAATAGTTTTGCGCTATTTTTTATGGCTATAATATTAACTATGTTTTTATATGTTTTTTATGCACTATAATATTTACTATATACACTTTGTTTTTATATAATTGTAATAGTTTTGCGCTATTTTTTATGCGCTATAATATTTAAGGGTGATTTTAAATAAAGAGGAGTTTTTAAGATTTCATTAAAATTAAAGAACTTAATTTTTCCTAATTATTAATAGAAGCAGTTTATATAATTTTGTTTTAATTTTGTTAATTTATACTACGGTTATTAATTAAATATTTATTATATTAGGTAGGCAGTTATTACACAATTTTATAATTATAATCTTAAAGTAATTTTATTAATAAAAAATCTTAAAAAATGAAACATTAATTTGTAAGCGTTAATTCATATAAAAATGTAAAAGTAAAATTTTATATTAAAATAAAAAAATAAGAATATTTGTGAAAAACTAGACAACTATATTAGTATTAATGTTATATATTTTTATAAAACGTAATAAATTAGTATGTGTCGTTAATAATAAATATATTTTAATTTTTTTTTAAATAGTATTTTAGAAGTAATATTTTATTAATAAATAATTTATTATCTTATTTTTTAGATAATACATATCAATATTTCAACAAAATTTTAATTAGATTTTAATTATTTTTAGAGAAATTATAATTAATTATCTTAATATATAAAAATTAAGTTATAAAATTAATTTTTTAAAAAAAAATTGAGGGGATGCGATCGCACCACCAAGTCCCTACGTCCCTGGATATAGTGACCATTTTTATTGATATAGTTTAAGTTTATTAAAGAATATAATTTTAACCATTTTTATTGATATAGTTTAGCTTAATTAAAAAAAATATAATTTTTTATTGATATTAGTTTATATTTTACTATTTTTATTGATATAGTTTAGCATTGCGCATTTTTATTGATATTTTACTATTTTTATTGATATAGTTTAGCATTGCGCATTTGCTATTAGAAAATATTTTTATTGATATTAGCTAGTTTAGTAGCAAAAAACAAGGCAAAATAATTATTTTTTCATTACCGTATGAACTTTAAGAAGCTCAATAATCTCAAGCACAATATCATTGACATAGCAAAACCCCTCACTCTTATCGGTGTGATGCATCCTGCCTGTCATGTTAAGCTTGACAGGACTGACAGAAGTAGAATAGGACGTAGAAGACGGTGCAATCCTCACCGATACTGAAGCGCTTGAGCTGACCCCGTGGGTGTGGTCGTGAAGTGTTTCGGGAGAGACTCAAGAAAATCAACCGTAATCCCGAGAGTGAAATCGGTGGATTTGTGTTCTGTAGAGTAGGGGAAGGGGCAGTGATATCCATGCGAAGATGGAGGTTGTGAGCCCTTCGAATATGGTTTATAGCAAAACAATTTTTTATAGTAAATTTTCAATGTTTATATAGCAAATATGCAATGTTAGCGCAAAATAAAAATTAAGTGAAAAATAGAATTTTTATTTTTATTTTAAAACAATTTTATGATTTAATTACAATACTAACCTCTGTACTCTATAGAAGCAGAATATAGGACATTGAAGCGCTGTCACGCGTGGGGTGGTCGTGGAGTGAGTAATGAGAGATGCAAGGAAATCGACATAATCCAGAGTGTAATCGGTGGATGTCTAGAGTCGGCGGGTAGGGAAGGAGCGGCTGATCTCCATGCAGAGATGGAGGTTGTGAGCCATGCCAATGGGGTTTAAAGAAAAACAATTTTTTATAGCAAATGTTTACTATTAGCGCAAAATAAAAATTCTAATTAAAATAAATGTCATTATAAAACAATTTTAAACAATTTTTTATAGCCCAAATTATAATTGGTAACGAGTATATGAAGACGGTGGTGGTAGGGGTTTCGGAGGATTCGAACTCATCCTCAATTATGTCATTGAATTTTAGCAACTATGACTTATAAATCAACGGCGTCGGCGGTGCTGGGGGATCTCGCCGGACGAAACATCTTCTGCAGCAGCGGTTTGGAGACCGACCTAAATTTTGTGGATTTGATTGTATTCAAGAAGATTGGGTTTCTTATTTTGGAATGGCCGGGAAGAAGCAGAAGAAGGCAGAGTTACGAACTTTTCAATTGTCGGGAATGTCTAGTTCGGGGAAGACCATCATGGAAATCTCATCGGACGAGGATGGGGAAGGAAATATCCTGAAATGCTTGGCTCGCGACTCTAAAAATGTTATGAAATATGATAGAGAGATGATCAAGAAATCTCCACCTTCGCTTTAGGGATAATGTCGCTATTAAAAAAAATGAGGAATTCTGAGGATGAGAGGATGGAAATCGCAGGAAGTATGAGGTTGAGAAAAGATTGGGTAGTGAGTTTATAAATGTGAGGGTTTCTAATAAGATCAATAGTGAGGGTGATGATGACTATGTCAGTGAGAGTGATTTTGACTTTTTCAGTGAGAACGATGATGACTCTATCAGTGAGAGGGATGATGACTCTATCAGTGAGAGTGATGAGAACTATGTTTTTTAAAAGATTTGTCAGGGTAAGGAAGAAGGGGGGTTACAGATTTCTAATATAATTTTATAATACACACTTTTTTATATAATTGTAATAGTTTTGCGCTATTTTTTATGCCTTATAATATTAACTGTGTTTTTATATGTTTTTTATGCGTTATAATATTTAATAATATTATGTCAGGGTTTACAAATGTGAGGGTTTCTAATAAGACCAATAGTGAGAGTGATGATGACTATGTCAGTGAGAGTGATTTTGACTTTTTCAGTGAGAGGGATGATGACTCTATCAGTGAGATGGATGATGACTCTATCAGTGAGAGTGATGAGGACTATGTTTTTTAAAAGACTTGTCAGGGTAAGGAAGAAGGGGGGCTACAGATTTCTAATATATTTTTATAATACACACTTTGTTTTTATATAATTGTAATAGTTTTGCGTTATTTTTTATGCGTTATAATATTAACTATGTTTTTATATGTTTTTTATGCGCTATAATATTTAATAATATTATGTTAGGGTTTAAAAATGTGAGGGTTTCTAATAAGACCAATAGTGAGAGTGATGATGACTATGTGAGAGTGATTTTGACTTTTTCAGTGAGAGGGATGATGACTCTATCAGTGAGAGGGATGATGACTCTATCAGTGATAGTGATGAGGACTATGTTTTTTAAAAGACTTGTCAGGGTAAGGAAGAAGGGGGCTACAAATTTCTAACATATTTTTATAATACACACTTTGTTTTTATATAATTGTAATAGTTTTGCGCTATTTTTTATGGCTATAATATTAACTATGTTTTTATATGTTTTTTATGTGCTATAATATTTACTATATACACTTTGTTTTTATATAATTATAATAGTTTTGCGCTATTATTTATGCGCTATAATATTTAAGGGTGATTTTTAATAAAGGGGAGTTTTTAAGGTTTTATTAAAATTAAAGAACTCAATTTTTTCTAATTATTAACAGAAGCGGTTTATATAATTTTATTTTAATTTTGTTAATTTACACTGAGGTTATTAATTAATATTTATTATATTAGGTAGACAGTTATTACACCATTTTATAATTATAATCTTAAAATACTTTTATTAATAAAAAATCTTAAAAAATGAAACATTAATTTGTAAGATTTAATTTAAGCGGTAAAACTTAAAATATTATAAACTATAATACCCCTTTCGCTAAATAATTCATATAAAAATGTAAAAGTAATATTTTATATAAAAATAAAAAAATAAGAATATTTGTGAAAAACTAGACAACTGTATTAGTATTAATGTTCTATTTTTTTATAAAACATAATAAATTAGTATGTGTCGTTAATAATAAATATATTTTAATTTTTTTTAAAATAGTATTTTAGAAGTAATATTTTATTAATAAATAATTTATTATCTTATTTTTTAGATAAGACATATTAATATTTCAACAAAATTTTAATTAGATTTTAATTATTTTTAGATAAATTATAATTAATTATCTTAATATATAAAAATTAAGTTATAAAATTAATTTTTTTTAAAAAAATTGAGGGGATGCGATCGCACCCCTTCGGACCAAGTCCCTACGTCCTTGGATATAGTGACCATTTTTATTGATATAGTTTAGGTTTATTAAAGAATGTAATTTTAACCATTTTTGTTGATATAGTTTAGCTTTATTAAAAAATACAATTTTTTATTGCTATTAGTTTATATTTTACTATTTTTATTGATATAGTTTATCACTGCGCATTTTTATTGATATTTTACTATTTTTATTGATATAATTTAGCATTGAATTTGCTATTATAAAACATTTTTATTGATATTAGCAAGTTTAGTAGCAAAAAAGAAGGCAAAGTAATTATTTTTTCATTACCGTATGAACTTTAAGCAGCTCAATAATCTCAAGCACAATATCATTGACATAGCAAAACCCCCTCACTCTTATAGGTGTGATGCAACCCCAGCCCAATTAATCGCGATATGTGCATCCTGCCTGATAAGCTTGACAAAACTGACATGCCTGTTAAGTTTGACGGGACTGACAGAAGTAGAATAGGTCGTCGAAGACGGTGCAATCCTCACTGATATTGAAGCGCTTGAGCTGACCCCGTGGGTGTGGTCGTGAAGTGTTTCAGGAGAGATGCGAGAAAATCGACGTAATCCCGAGAGTGAAATCGGTGGATTTGTGTAGTCTGTAGAGTGGGCGGGGAAGGGGCAGTGATATCCATGCGAAGATGGAGGTTGTGAGCCCTTCGGATATAGTTTATAGCAAAACAATTTTTTATAGTAAATTTTTACTGTTTATATAGCAAATATGCACTGTTAGCGCAAAATAAAAATTAAGTGAAAAAAAGAATTTTTATTTTTATTTTAAAACAATTTTATGATGTAATTACAATACTAACCTCTTTACTCTATAGAAGCAGAATATAGGACATTGAAGCGCTGTCACGCGTGGGGTGGTCGTGGAGTGTGTAATGAGAGATGCAAGGAAATCGACATAATCATGAGAGTGAAATCGGTGGATGTCTAGAGTCGGCGTGCGGGGAAGGAGCGGCTGATCTCCATGTGGAGATGGAGGTTGTGAGCCATGCGAATGGGGTTTAAAGCAAAACAATTTTTTATAGCAAATGTTTACTGTTAGGCAAAATAAAAATTCTAATTAAAATAAATGTCATTATAAAACAATTTTAAACAATTTTTTATAGCCCAAATTATAATTGGTAACGAGAATATGAAGACGGTGGTGGTAGAGTTTTCGGAGGATTCGAACTCATCCTCAATTATGTCTACTTGATTGATTTTTAGCAGCTATGACTTCGTATCGATAAATCAACGGCGTCGGCGGTGCGGGTCTGGGGGATCTTGCCGGACGAAACATCTTCGGCAGGTTTGGAGACCGACCTAAATTTTGTGGATTTGATTGTATTCAAGAAGATCGGGTTTCTTATTTTGGAATGGGAAGAAGCAGAAGGAGGCAGAGTTACGAACTATTCAATTGTCGGGAATGCCTAGTTCGGGGAAGACCATCATGGAAATCTCATCGGACGAAGATGGGGAAGGAAATATCCTGAAATGCTTGGTTCGCGACTCTAAGAATGTTATGAAATATGATAGAGAGATGATCAAGAAATCTCCACCTTCTGGCTTTAGGGATAATGTTGTTGGAAATCGATATCCCGGGATTAATAAATTAAATAAAATTAATTATCTAATTAATTCCGACCGAAATCCTTCGAATATCCGGATTGTCAAAATTTCGGAACCGACAATCCAATCGAATAAACCCTTCGCCGGAAACCACCGCGAACCACCGTACGCGAACCGAGGCTCGACCGAACACCCACCGCGGGATGAACCCGCGGCTGTCCAGCCGAACCCCCACATGGAGGGGGTTCGCGATCGCGTTTGCGATCGCCGGGATGCTTCGCGCATCCCCGGGGCTGCTCCGAGCAGCCCCCCGGCGGTGAGTCCGGCGACTCACCGCCATCGCCGGGAGGAGGGGGCGACTGCCGCGGCACCAGCCCGCGGCTGCCCCCAGCGATCGACCACCATGGTCGATCGCACGCCCCGGCTCCAGTCGGGGCTCCTACGCGCACGGCGATCGTGCCCTAGGGCCGATCGCCACCCTCGGCGTCCAGCCGAGGGTTTGTTGCTCTCGATCCCGGTGGGGCTCGCTTGACCGTCCGTGGTCCGGTGATCTCGGATCACCACCGCGCGGTCAAACCCCATCCCCGGGTTCGTCCCTCGGATCTTTGGTTCATGATATTTTCACGATAATTTAAACGATAAAATCATAAAAAGGGTTTTACGATTTACCTCGTTCTCGTTGTTCGGAAAAACGTAGAACTCAATTTGACGACCTTGAGATCTTCCCACGTATTCCTTGCACTAGCCCGGACGTCGTGTGGGCGACGATCTACCGAACTCCATGGATCTCCTTCACGAACTCTCTAGACTAATCAAGTATGATTATCTTGTCTTGTCAAATTGTGAAGACCATGTAGTGCTTTTATAGGCTACGTAGGGGATCTTAAGGAGGTGGAATATTGGGCTTCCAATAATAGTGATTAAATTGAGCCCAAGCCCAAATCTATTAATCCTTACTATTATTAATTAATTCTATTTTCCACTATATAAAATTAATTGCACTCCCAATATTAAACCATATTATATCAAATAATATTTCTCCGGTAGTATTATTTATTCCGTGTATTTAAGATATAAATATCCATGAATAAAATTAATTTATTGCTAATTAATTTATTCATCTCTTTATATCCGAGACTAGTACCATTCAACCTTAATTATTATGCGGAACGAATCCACCTGCAGGGTTTACATAATAATTCCTTATGAACTCATCTCGGGGATATTATCAACCCTTCCGGGATACACTTTCCCGTCAAGTATTCACAGCATGTCATATATAAAATACAGTGACCCAACTTAACCGGTAATTAACCCAATAATTAAATCGGTTAATTCCTTTGGTAAATCAAAGTCACTTATATTAAATATACACACCCGCAATAGTATCGGGGATTAAGAATAAAATACACTGAGACTCGAATCGATTATCGCCGGCAATCTAATCGATGAATCTCAACGATCCGCTCAATACACCAAGTGTACAAGTGTGATAAAATAATTAAGACAAATTATTTTCTCTCTCACACAACGACTATACCGATGGATTGGTCTGTGTCCATCTAGGTCGTGAGCAACTGTTCGATTAAATACGAGTAACCGATAATATGATCTTCTGTGTGGGCCCGACACACCATACTAACTACAACGTATAGAATCCAGGACTATAATTTGCATATATTTAATTATAAATAATTAAACGCAAATAATTGTTTATTTAATTAAATAGATTAGTGGCAATGGATCGTGAGTTTACGTTACTTAAATCTAGACATTAAGTACACAACTCCAACAATCTCCCACTTGTACTAAGGTCTAGTCATTTCCTCCAAACTCCCGACTCCCATACTCATCACGTGCTTAACTTCCAAGAAGTACTATGTGAATGAGCACTCTAGGTTGCCGCTCTGAAGTTATCTTGGTGACTACAGCGTCGTCTCCCTCGACGATGACTCGTATCAGGTGGTACTTGCACTATGTGTTATCTTACACTTATGGACTAGTGATTTCTTCCCATTTGCCATTGCACCGCTATTTACATAGCCTTTGGCAAATTAAGAATCACATCTAAGTCCCAGAGATTATCCCGGAGTTATACCAAAACTTCCGCTGCCTCTGAGGCCGCTATTTGGTTACCCATGGCAGAGTCCGAAAAGCATCGTGCTTATCACTCTTCCATGTAAAAACTCCTTCTCCTTCAATAGTGAAACACATAGCCTGATATCGACTTACACCGGTCCTCGTTCGATTAGAAATCTAAGAGAATGTAATCCAAAGGAAAAACTCGTCTGCTTCGTAGTCTAGAACAGTACTTCGAAAGTACTTTTACGGCAGTCGAATATTCCTTTCCAGGATTACCTTGATATCCTCCCACTATGCTAACCGCATAGCCGATATCAGGTTCTTGTTTTTCAACAATGCATTTATTAAGCTTTCCACACTCAAAGTGTAGGAAACTGCTTTCATTGCTTCTATCTCCTTTTGTGTTCCAAAACACATATCCTTAGATAGATGCATTCCGTCCCTGAAAGGTAACGAACCTTTCTCGGAATTTTGCATGTTAAAACGAACCATAATCATATATATGTAAGATGTCCAGGAGAAGTACAATGTTCTTTTCTTGAGATCCTAGATCTTAAGAACATGCTCTAACTTCTTCTTCATCTCATATATCGATTTTTCTAGACAACCATCATTTTATGTCTGACAACATCTTTACATTGTTACCAATGATAAAATGTCATCTACATAAAACCTCCGAGAAACACCACCTTGTTTCCATCACGTTTCCCATACACACGATTCGTCTATGCTTTTGATGAATCCATAAAATGGACTATCTCATCAATTTGCAAGTACCACGAACTCAATGCTTTGTTTCAATCCATAAATGGATCAACTAAGCTTGTACTCTAAATGATCTCGCCTCTTAGCAATAATCCGTATTGCTCTCCAAGAAGGCACATTTAGATCTAGTACGGCCTTCATGTAGATCTAGGGATCGATTTCATGTATACTAGGTCCAGAGTCCGAAGACTCTCCTAGTCTTATGAATATCTCCGGTTGTCCCACAACCTCCCACTACAATGGCATTCCGGTGTATAAACAGTGATAACAGTAGGTGCAGTTAGTGGTGTACTGCTACTCGGTTCGGCTGGTTCCAAGTCTTAATCTTTCTCTCTCATTTCAAAGTATTACGTCACCTTGGGCTTGTGGTTCATTATATAGTCTTTCTCTAAGAACCGGGCGTTAGAACTTATAACGTCCTTCTGGTTCATAGTACTATAGAACACACATCTTTTGTTCTTCTAGGATATTCTACAACCGCATTTGAATGCGCCGTTGTTTCCAGACATATCCATAGAACATAGGTAGTTCCGTATAACTCATAATTTTACTATTTCTATAAGAGTTCCATTTCTTGTTTACGACACACCATTTCTACACTTCAGTGTATGGTGTAGTCATTTGGGATCAAATCCCAATCTCTGATCAGTATGCCATGCATTCCTCAGACAGGTACTTGCCTCCGCGATCAAATCGCAGGCCACAAATGGATATACCTTGATGTTTCTCCACAATAGCTTTGTGTCCATTGACTTGTCAAAACACTTGCTTTTGTGTCACATCAGGTATTCTAATCCATTTCTCGAGTAATCATCAAATGATGTACTCGTACCTTATTGTCTGAGTAGACATAGGTCTGCATACATCAGAGTTAATCAATTCTTATACTTGTCCGGATCTTATATCTTATATCCATAAAGGATTGCTTAGTCATGTTATCTTCCAAATAAGATTCTTAGGTCGGAAGGTCCACTCCTTCAACTTAATTGATCAAATATCAATTTTCGACCTTTGAACTTCTTATTTGAATAAACATGATTCAGCATAAGAATCCACAAGTATAATTGATAAAGAAATCTCTTATTAGTAAAACGAGTTTTACTACGGTTCGTTGCATTGTGGTGGACTTATCATTTATATATTGCTAGCTAATGTACCATAATAGATACTATCTTTATTTCTTCTCATAACCATCAAATGATTAAAAGAAATAAAATATCTATTCATTAGAAATCCAGAACAAAGTTCTTTCTAATATGAAAGGTACATAAAAGCAATAACTCAAAATGAAATCCTATAAAATGTCCTCCATTGCAACAGCTGCCTCCTCCACAGCATTGCCCACATAGACTACGATCTTTTCTTTTCTAAGTCGTCAGGTTTCCTGGAACCCTTGCATTTAAAATGCACATACCGTCAGTGGTTCCATATCTACACACCAGGTTCCGGTAGATAATACCACTGACTATGTTTTATGACTTAAAGAAAATTTCGTACTTTCTTTGAGAGGAAAATCAGACTTCCAGTACCCAGACTGTTTGCATCGAGAACACGCTTTCTCGTCCAATCTTGTGGTCCAAGTAACTTAGAACCACTGGGTTTCTTTGCTTTCTTGTCCTTTCCCTCGATTCATGCCTTTAGGTTCGAAACCTTTGGCATTGGCTACAAGAGCTTGCGATTTCCGTCTCAACTCGTCTAAAAGGTCAATCATCTCAAAAACGTTTTTAAGCGTTTCCTCGAAGCGACTGACCTTTATGAGTATCCTCATCGCTTCTTGTCTTGCCGCCTATGTCAATAGGCTCGGAAGGACAAAGCTCATTGAGTACAACCTTGTACTCTTTAACAGTCCGGGCAATGTCTAGATCTCTATTCCAATCAGTACATTTAGGGACCAATGAGTTTAAAATCCTTAAGTATCACATAAAGTGGGTTCAAAGCCATTTCCTAATCTATGAGCACATATAACAACAAACAATCGATTTAATCTCCGATATTATCTCCCTCAAATAATATCATTAAACCACTAATCACCTCTAAAATCCCATCAGATAAGGCAAGCCACGTTCGTGTGGACGTTTACCTATCCAAATGATTTAGCAATTAGATTTGCTTCGGTCGTACATCAATTATAGCGTTACTTCGTTGGGAAGAATACTATAAAGCGTACCTAAGTGTAAACCATTACTCAGTATCTAAGAAGATTGTTTGGGACACGTATATTCACCGCAAGCCACGTTCGTGTGGACGTTTACGTTAACATACGCTCTCTTACTCCCTTCTATAACTGTCTACATCAATCGTTCCAAAATCCCATTCAATGTAGCAAGCCACGTTCGTGTGGACGTTTACTACACCAAAAGACTTTTACAATTGACTCCCAATTACTTGAATCATTTAATCTTGTAAATCAAGACGCGGAGAATCATAAGTGAAACTCAAAGTTTCTAACCAGTGATTCACCATGCGAACGACCCTATCTCTCATAGAATGAGGGAGCCGAGCAGACAATCGATCCACCTTCAAAAGATGGTACGACTGCCTCTAATTTGTGTCCTCGACATGACCAAGTGGCTTTGGCTCCATTCCACTCCCCGGGGTGAGAATGAGTCGACTTGAAATCAGTTTTGGAAAGACAAATTAGGCATTGTTTGATAAACTTAATCAATGTTTCTCGTAAAAGGAATTACAAGAATTCTCCTCCAATGACTTGTCTATACGAACTTCAAAAGTCCATAAAAGTCACCAAGAGAACAGCAATGGAGACCATGGATATGTTTCCATACCCTCTCCCACTTAGCTTTTTATAACAAAGGGATACGCTATCTAATGCATAATTAAATACACATAAGCATGCATACATGAAATAAAGCACATAGAATATTATCACGTAATCAAAATAATACTAGAATATTATTTTCCGACTATTATGGCTTTATCGCATCCCCGTATGCGTCTTCTAGTCTTTAGTCTTCGTTCTTTGAATGCTCCATGTGACGGGAATATTAATTTCAATATTTAAATCTATTTATTTTTAATAAATCCAAAAGTTACTTAATTCGAAAATTAAGTCAATCGAATAAATCAAAAATAAAATTAAATATTATTAATATTTTTATTTATTTATTTATTTTCCTTTTCTACTTCATTAAATCTCTAGAATAATCTATCCAAGACCCACTTGAAATATTCTAGAAGACTTCTATAATGAAATAAGGAAATAAAATAATTTATTTTATTTTCCCTTTCTACTTCATTAAATCTCTATAATAATCTATCCAAGACCCACTTGGAATATTCTAGATGATTTCCATAATGAAATAAGGAAATAAAATAATTTAGGACTCCTAGTCCTTACAAATTAATTCCTTTCCTAATCCATTAAAAATTCCATAAAGGAATAATTAAATAAGGAAAAATTAATTTAGGACTCCTAAACTTTCCAAATTAATTATTTTCCTAATCCATTAAAAATTCCATAAAGGAATAATTAAATAGGAAAAATAAATTAATCATAAATTTATTCCTTTTCCTAATCTATGAAAATTCCCAAGAATAGGAATAATCAATAAGGAAAAATAAATTTATTCTAAATTTATTCTTTTCCTATTCCAAGAGAATTCCCAAGAATAGGAATAATCAAAATAGGAAAACCGAATAATTTAGGAAAGTTGGATCTTGCCGGTAGAGCACGAGATCACGAGGACCCCGCGCCCCACCACCATCGCCGGCCGAGAGGAGAGCCACCGCCACCGCCCAGCCGATCAGCCGCCGTCGCCGGCGACATCACGGCCGAGAAGGCCGTGGGCAGCCCCCTCCCCCTTCGATCGATCCTTCCTTCGGGGATGATCATGGGGATGATCGATCTCCGGAATCCTCCCTCTCTACGTCTCCTCCGTCACACTATTTCCGGCGATCGTTTCGGAATTGATCCAACGTAAATAATTTCACAAAATTAATTTACAATTATCCGGTATCAATTCTCTACATGAAATCGACCTCATACAATTTCCGGAAAAATTAAGAACAAGCATTCACCACACAAGAACAAATATCGACATCACCGAGAGTTTAATAATCAAGAGAAATATTATGACATTAATTAACAATAATTAAATCTAGCCATAATAATCGGAAACCCTGCAAGGTAGAACAATTTATCGAAAAATACCATGAACTAAAACCAACGCTCTGATACCAATTGTTGGAAATCGATATCCCGGAATTAATAAATTAAATAAAATTAATTATCTAATTAATTCCGACCGAAATCCTTCGAATATCCGGATTGTCAAAATTTCGGAACCGACAATCCAATCGAATAAACCCTTCGCCGGAAACCACCGCGAACCACCGTACGCGAACCGAGGCTCGACCGAACACCCACCGCGGGATGAACCCGCGGCTGTCCAGCTGAACCCCCGCATGGAGGGGGTTCGCGATCGCGTTTGCGATCGCCGGGATGCTTCGCGCATCCCCGGGGCTGCTCCGAGCAGCCCCCCGGCGGTGAGTCCGGCGACTCACCGCCATCGCCGGGAGGAGGGGGCGACTGCCGCGGCACCAGCCCGCGGCTTCCCCCAGCGATCGACCACCATGGTCGATCGCACGCCCCGGCTCCAGTCGGGGCTCCTACGCGCACGGCGATCGTGCCCTAGGGCCGATCGCCACCCTCGGCGTCCAGCCGAGGGTTTGTTGCTCTCGATCCCGGTGGGGCTCGCTTGACCGTCCGTGGTCCGGTGATCTCGGATCACCACCGCGCGGTCAAACCCCATCCCCGGGTTCGTCCCTCGGATCTTTGGTTCATGATATTTTCACGATAATTTAAACGATAAAATCATAAAGAGGGTTTTACGATTTACCTCGTTCTCGTTGTTCGGAAAAACGTAGAACTCAATTTGACGACCTTGAGATCTTCCCACGTATTCCTTGCACTAGCCCGGACGTCGTGTGGGCGACGATCTACCGAACTCCATGGATCTCCTTCACGAACTCTCTAGACTAATCAAGTATGATTATCTTGTCTTGTCAAATTGTGAAGACCATGTAGTGCTTTTATAGGCTACGTAGGGGATCTTAAGGAGGTGGAATATTGGGCTTCCAATAATAGTGATTAAATTGAGCCCAAGCCCAAATCTATTAATCCTTACTATTATTAATTAATTCTATTTTCCACTATATAAAATTAATTGCACTCCCAATATTAAACCATATTATATCAAATAATATTTCTCCGGTAGTATTATTTATTCCGTGTATTTAAGATATAAATATCCATGAATAAAATTAATTTATTGCTAATTAATTTATTCATCTCTTTATATCCGAGACTAGTACCATTCAACCTTAATTATTATGCGGAACGAATCCACCTGCAGGGTTTACATCTCTTTATATCCGAGACTAGTACCATTCAACCTTAATTATTATTCGGAACGAATTCACCTGCAGGGTTTACATAATAATTCCTTATGAACTCATCTCGGGGATATTATCAACCCTTCCGGGATACACTTTCCTGTCAAGTATTCACAGCATGTCATATATAAAATACAGTGACCCAACTTAACCGGTAATTAACCCAATAATTAAATCGGTTAATTCCTTTGGTAAATCAAAGTCACTTATATTAAATATACACACCCAGTCACTTATATTAAATATACACACCCGCAATAGTATCGGGGATTAAGAATAAAATACACTGAGACTCGAATCGATGATTAAATACGAGTAACCGATAATATGATCTTCTGTGTGGGCCCGACA
The DNA here is from genome assembly GCA_954870475.1 of Euphrasia confusa. Taxonomy (NCBI): domain Eukaryota; kingdom Viridiplantae; phylum Streptophyta; class Magnoliopsida; order Lamiales; family Orobanchaceae; genus Euphrasia; species Euphrasia confusa. Next base: position 45,921,071 of record OX940949.1, on the reverse strand, counting down.
CACCATACTAATTACAACGTATAGAATCCAGGACTATAATTTGCATATATTTAATTATAAATAATTAAACGCAAATAATTGTTTATTTAATTAAATAGATTAGTGGCAATGGATCGTGAGTTTAGTTACTTAAATCTAGACATTAAGTACACAACTGCAACAAATGTCGCTATTAAAAAAAAATGAGGAATTCTGAGGATGAGAGGATGGAAATCAAGAAAATGTCAACTAGTGAATTCAGGAGTGCCACTATGAGAAATCGCATGAAGTATGAGGCGGTGGTTGAGAAAAGATTGGGTAGTGAGTTTAGAAATGTGAGGGTTTCTAATAAGATCAATAGTGAGAGTGATGATGACTAGGTTAGTGACAGTGATTTTGACTTTTTCAGTGAGAGGGATAATGACTCTATTAGTGAGACTGTTGAGGACTATGTTTTTGAAAAGAGTTGCCTGGGTAAGGAAGAAGGGGGGCTACAGATTTGTAATATATTTTTATAATATACACTTTGTTTTTATATAATTGAAATAGTTTTGCGCTATTTTTTATTCGCTATAATATTAACTATGTTTTTATATGTTTTTTATGCACTATACTATTTACTAATATTATGTGAGGGTTTAGAAATGTGAGGGTTTATAATAAGACCAATAGTGAGAGTGATGATAACTATGTCAGTGAGAGTGATTTTGACTTTTTCAGAGGGATGATGACTCTATCAGTGAGAGTGATGAGGACGATGTTTTTGAAAAGACTTGCCAGGGTAAGGAAGAAGGGGGCTAAAGATTTCTAATATATTTTTATAATATACACTTTGTTTTTATATAATTGTAATAGTTTTGCGCTATTTTTTATGGCTATAATATTAACTATGTTTTTATATGTTTTTTATGCACTATAATATTTACTATATACACTTTGTTTTTATATAATTGTAATAGTTTTGCGCTATTTTTTATGCACTATAATATTTAAGGGTGATTTTAAATAAAGAGGAGTTTTTAAGATTTCATTAAAATTAAAGAACTTAATTTTTCCTAATTATTAATAGAAGCAGTTTATATAATTTTGTTTTAATTTTGTTAATTTATACTACGGTTATTAATTAAATATTTATTATATTAGGTAGGCAGTTATTACACAATTTTATAATTATAATCTTAAAGTAATTTTATTAATAAAAAATCTTAAAAAATGAAACATTAATTTGTAAGCGTTAATTCATATAAAAATGTAAAAGTAAAATTTTATATTAAAATAAAAAAATAAGAATATTTGTGAAAAACTAGACAACTATATTAGTATTAATGTTCTATATTTTTATAAAACGTAATAAATTAGTATGTGTCGTTAATAATAAATATATTTTAATTTTTTTTAAAATAGTATTTTAGACGTAATATTTTATTAATAAATAATTTATTATCTTATTTTTTAGATAATACATATCAATATTTCAACAAAATTTTAATTAGATTTTAATTATTTTTAGAGAAATTATAATTAATTATCTTAATATATAAAAATTAAGTTATAAAATTAATTTTTTTAAAAAAAATTGAGGGGATGCGATCGCACCACCAAGTCCCTACGTCCCTGGATATAGTGACCATTTTTATTGATATAGTTTAAGTTTATTAAAGAATATAATTTTAACCATTTTTATTGATATAGTTTAGCTTTATTAAAAAATATAATTTTTTATTGATATTAGTTTATATTTTACTATTTTTATTGATATAGTTTAGATTTGCGCATTTTTATTGATATTTTACTATTTTTATTGATATAGTTTAGCATTGCGTATTTGCTATTAGAAAACATTTTTATTGATATTAGCTAGTTTAGTAGCAAAAAAGAAGGCAAAGTAATTATTTTTTCATTACCGTATGAACTTTAAGCAGCTCAATAATCTCAAGCACAATATCATTGACATAGCAAAACCCCTCACTCTTATCGGTGTGATGCCACCCCAGCCCAATTAATCGCGATATGTGCATCCTGCCTGTTAAACTTGACGAAACTGAGATGCCTGTTAAGCTTGACGGGACTGACAGAAGTAGAATAGGCCGTCGAAGACGGTGCAATCCTCACCGATATTGAAGCGCTTGAGCTGACCCCGTGGGTGTGGTCGTGAAGTGTTTCGGGAGAGACGCGAGGAAATCGACATAATTCTGAGAGTGAAATCGGTGGATGTTTAGAGTCGGCGGCGGGGAAGAAGCGACTGATCTCCATGCGGAGATGGAGGTTGTGAGCCATGCCAATGGGGTTTAAAGCAAAACAATTTTTTATAGAAATTGAAATTACGCCTTCAGCGTAGGATACCAATTTTTCGTGAAATTGGTCTTGAACTCACAGACAGCAGCTTCCGTCGAAGTAAACACTCACACAATTCGTAGTATAAAAAGTGGAGACAAAGTTATGTAATAGTTTTCATTTCATTGATCAACAAAACTAAACTATTACACTTGAAGAGTATGGTAGACAAAATGATTACAAGAAGTTTCCCGAGTGTCGCAACAACTCCCACTAACTTGCAATCTAGCACACGAGTACCTAGAGCTATATCTCCTAACTCTAATCTTGGCACAAGGCGCAAAAGCTACTACACAAACTCGAAACTCGACTACGATTCTAAAAATCAGATTTCGTTCTCTCAAAATCGTCAAATGATGAAACTCAAATCCATGGGTATTTATAGTAGAGCCGCACATGTGAGAGTGATGACGTGGCACGTTCTCATTCGTCGCATGCTTGGCCTATGTCACTTTTCCATGGATGACATCATTATTGTAGAACTTGGATTCTTGAATCTTGGAATCTTGAATCTTTGATTCTTGAATCTTCGAATCTTGAATCTTTAATTTCAAAATCAAACTTCAATTTCAATCTTGACTCCATCGATCTCAATTCTTCATCTTCAATTTCTCGTGAAAATCTCTAAGTGTTGAAGCCTCAGAATTTCATCGTCTTCATGGTCGTCGATATTGTTGAAGTTGCAAACTTGGAACAATTCTTCATTTCCTTGAACTGAGTACTTGGTGAAAGGAATCACGTTGAATGCACTCAGTCGTAGAATCAAAACACAAAAGCTTGAGTCGTCGTTTTTTCATGTAACACAAAACCGGCGACTGCATTCTCCGGAAATGTGTCAAGGGCGAGAGTCACCGTTTTCATAGCATGTCCCAAAACCGGCGACTGCATTCTCCATTTCCTCAAACCAGCGACTCCAGTCGCTGGAAATAATTCATGCACCAAAAGTGGCGACTGGAGTCGCCGTTTCTGTGCAACAACAAAAAGCGGCGACAACAGTCGCCGTTTCTTCAAATCCTCAAATCCAGCGACTCGGGTCGCTGTTTCCACGCAACAACAAAAGCGGCGACTGTTGTCGCCGTTTCCAAGCAAATCCAAAAGTGGCGACTAGAGTCGCCGTTTTCATGCGCATCCATTTTCGGCGACTCCTGTCGCCGTTTCTGTACACCACCATAAATGGCGACTCAAGTCGCCGTTTCTTGCATCTCATGCATTCCAGAAGTGGCGACTGCGTTCTCCGTTTCCATGCACCTGCAAACCTGAAATTCAACAAAAACAAAAAACACAAGTACAAAAACGTTGTCGCCAAAATCAACATTTACAATCTCCCCCTTTTTGGCACAACTCATAAAAACAAGGTTAAGTAAAAACGAGATACAAGTATCTCCCCCTCAACCAAACAAACCACAAAAATAACAAAGTAAAAAGATGGAAAAACATCAATCATACAATCAATGAAAAAACATAAAAATACTTAGACAAATTTCAAACCAATCATCAAAAACTTAGATAAGAATTCAAACCAAGTATCAAAACAAGAATTCAAGAGTTAAGCAATTATGAAAAACCATGCATGGACGAATAAGTTCAGAGTTGAATGCATGCAAAAACAAAACACAAAAAACAAGGTTCAGGAGTTATCAAAAACAGAAATTTAAAAAGCTTGGACTTTAACTTGCACTTCAGTCTTGGGGCGAAGCTGTTGGAGAAGGATCGCGTTCCGGACTTCCAATCAACTCTTCTTCATCGTCTTCATAACTGAAGCCATCATCAGAGCTAGAGTCATCACTCTCATCAGAGTCGGTTTCCGGATCTCCGAAAATTTCACGCTCGCCCAGACCATCACCAGCAGCTTCGTCAACGTCCACAACATTGACATCATCTTCGTCCCTCAGACCATCAGACGGCATCGCGAACGACGCCCCTGGATTTGTAGTTTCCCCCATCTTCCTTTTTCCTTTGTCACGAGCATCAAAAACACCATCAAAGATATCGTCGTCTGTTTTCTCTCCATCATCCGATTTCTCACCATCATCTTTCACAACTTCTATAAGTTTGCTTTTGGACAGCTGCGAGTGAGCTTCCTGAATAGCATCCCTAACCATCTTCAAAATATAAGTGTCCTTCAAACTAGCATCTGGGGCTCCAACATCTCCAAGTCCTCCCCCTTGTTGGATCTCCCGTTGCAGTTTCTTGAAGGACTGTTTCTGTTTCTCCTGTGCCTCGATCATTCTGTTGTACGCAACAATATGTTCGGCTTGACGTTTTTCAACAGCCAAGGAATCGACATAAAATTCCTGAACCACAGCCGAAGGAACCACAACACGGTGACTATGGATCGGATGATAAGGATTTTGATAAGAGGGGATGCCAGAAGTTGGACCAAAACCGCGAGGAACAGCAGTCGGTTGAGCTTCAGGTTGGATTTCAACTTCAACAGCTGCAGATGTCGATTCAATTTTCTGACGCTTGGCAGGAGGAGATGTAGCTTTCTTGGTTGCAAACTTACGTTTCTTGGCGGACTTCGGCGATGGTGGCGGTGTCAAGATTTCAGGAAGTGCATTCCTGTCAACGAATCCATGCCAGGGTAAGTCGATGACTCTTTTGTTCGGACTCAAATACTTTCCAGTAATCTTGACAGCCCCGTTCTTCTTCATCTTTTTCTCAATTGGAGTGTCAGGAACAAAGTCTTGGTCATGAAGCATGCCATAGATTAGACACGGATGCGTGAGATGAATTTTTTTCTCCTCGGGCAACTCAGCTTGCCGAATGATAGTCTCATCAGAAGTCTTGGCAATTTTACACAAGTCGGCGAAGATGATCTTGCCAAGGTTAACTTGTTCGCCGCAGCTGAGACGGAAAATAAGATGCATCAAGTCAGGGTTCATGACTGTCGAGTCCTGATTAGCAATCCAGTTTGACATCCCAAGACGATGCAGGATGCCATAGAAAGCTGAGAGCTTGGCCGGCGGTGGAAGTTCGGACTTAACCTTTTTCTGGGTAATGAAGGTTCCAACCTTCAAGTCTTCAGCCCTTTCCTCAGCTGTCGGTGATGTCCATCTGGAATCAATTTCCAATCTTTCCAAAAATTTGTTGATGGAGAACGGACGGAACTTGTACAACTTTCGACGAAACACAAAACAGCCAAACATCCGACTCTTCGGATCAGCAAAGTCTGGGGACAGGCTAGCATAAAATTTGTAAAGTATTGGAATGGAGTAACGATAGGTTAGATTCACAGATTTGATCATGTGCATCCTAGTCAGAAATTCCGCGATGCCATGCTTTTCATAGTCATCCTTAAGGATAGTTCGATCAGTATGAATAGGCAGCTTCTGATCAGCTTGTGGCGATGTTCAGTAGTTGGGGTGAAGAAATCATCAGAGTGAGCTTTCGGACACTCAGAATATTCCGAAACATACTTGAAGGTATCAGTCGATCTTTGGGATCCAGCTGATCCCGAAGATGGAGGCGCCAAAGGCGGTTTCTGAGAGCTATGGGATTTAGATTTCGCCACAGACCCACCAGCCGAATTTTTGAGAGTTGAAGGTTTCACTCCACTGCCACTGACGACAGATTTCTTTCCAGAACCACTCCCAGTTGGAAGCGATGATTTCGTAAGTTTAGGATCTTTTACTGCAGTCACAGTTGCAGTCGATGGAACTTTAACCACCTTCTTTCCATCCTTAGTTATCTCGCCAGCTGCGAGTAACTTCGTGTATTCGTCTCTAGAGACGATGCCTTTGTAGATACGAAGAGATGTATCTCTGTCTTTTCCGGTTTTTCCAGACTTAGGTTCTTTTCCCGGCTGACGGGCAGTTGAGAGTGCTGGAGTTGTAGATCTAGTTAGGTCAAGTGAAGTCTCAGCTGACGAAGCCTTGCGACGATCAACCTTGTCAAGGTGAGCTTTGAGTTCTTCGTACGCCGCCTTCTTGGATTCAGGAGAAGGAGCTTTTTCGAATTTTTCGTTAAGATATGCAGTCATGTCAGCCATCATGTCATCGAAGTTTTTGGCAGCCATGTTGAAGTTAAGGTAGAGTAACTGACAGTTAGCAGCTGCGAGATTGGTAACCACGAAAACTCACTTGAACTACAGAAACAAGGACAGGGCGCCGGTTGCGCAAAGCTAGAGTTGCCTGATGCAACGGAAAAAACAAGAACTTAAGAACTAAGAATTTCGGACGTTGAACTTGCAGTTGATAGCCGAAAGATCGAGAGCTTAAGAGTTAGAGAATTCGATGTAAGCGCAAGTGAATGAGATTCTCAACAGGACCTATATATAGGAGAAATTTTGGGCCGCCCGTCGGAATGAAAAAGCCCAGTCCAAGACCTGCAAAAAGCTCATCTCAAGAATAAAAATTAGGTCTAAAAGACGAACAAAAATTTATTAATTTGAAAATATTATTAAAATAATAATTTTCAAATTTAATAAATAATAAATAAATAAAAACAATATTAATAAAAATCAAACCAAGGCATGAAAATCGAAGTTGAGAGCCATAGGATTGAGTTTTTAAGGACGAGTCTCCAGTTTTGTGTGACGAATTCCAGCGACGCCAGTCGCCGTTTTTGGCGAGTCTCCGGATTTTGTGTGAGTCGCCGGTTTTGGGTGAGTCTCCGTTTTTGGAGTCTCCGGAATTTTGCCATTCTCCATTTTTGTGTCACAGTTCGAGTCTCCGGTTTTGAGGTAAGTTTGAGTCTCCGGTTTTGGCAGTCTCCAGTTTGGACAATCTCCGGATTTGCAAGTCTCCGGAAATGTGAGTCTCCGGTTTTGTGACAGAGTCTCCATTATTGGAGACTCCGCTTTTGGTGTCTCCGGATTTTGATCCTTTAAAGCGCTGTCACTTGAATTACGCAAGTTGGACGTCGTTACACTCAATTTTTAGACTTCAGAGACGGTAAACCACGTAGCGCTGAATATGAACTACAAAAATGCAAAATCAAAAACAACACATCCCGAGTTAGACATTCAAGTGTTCAACACACTACAAACATTCAAAACCATTTTAGTGGAGATTCGAGGGGTGATATTAGGCAATAAAGAGCAAATATTTTCCCAGAAAAGAATTCACATTTTCATCAGTTCCCAAAACCAAAAAAAATTTCACACGAAGTGATAGCAACTTTGAGGTATATGAAAAATCTCTCATATTAAGAAACCGGTGGAATGGACCGAAGTATTTGATAGATATTGAACTTGTCCTTCGTCACAATCACAAGAATACATGTAGTGTTTCGTCGGAACACATATGATAAGTTTGCACCGCACAAGAGATTTTAATTCATGAGTGCAAGGTGAACTTTTAAGGCACTCCACTTGGGACTAAGCGTTACTACAATCAGAGGGGAGCAAGGATCATCCTGCATCTCCAGACGAGTTTTAGCTTTTAAATGAAATGCAACAGATGCTCATTACAGCAGTCAGAGGGGAGCAAGGATCATCCTGCATCTCCGAAGTGTGATGGAAGAGCATCTTAAACTGGTGCTTCCATGTGCTACCTTTCGAAGAGGGGAGCCGGCGGACAATGTGATCCGGCGTCCTCCGCTACTTGGTATTATGGATCTATGCAAATGATAGCTTATGGGAGTTATATGCCAAGTTCACATGTTTGCACTCAGAGGAATAAATGCACTTGGGTCCGAAGACTAAAGCGGCCTCGAATCCATGTTCAACTTTATTAGACTAGTCCACGACGATTCAGCGTGCATATTCAGAAGTAAAGAAAATAATCTTTCAGACTTCAAAATTTTCGTGAACTCTTAAAGAGAACACATGCAGAGAGAATTTCTTAGAGTTTGAAATCTCTCAAAGTCAAGTGGTTTGGTAAAGATGTCAGCGAGCTGTTTTTCTGTTGAAATATGCTGTAGACTGACTAGTTCTTGAATGCTGGACAGGATTTTCGCTGATTTTGATAGCACTCTGATTATCACAAAACAGCACCAATGGAGCACTCTCGATGAGATAGTCATTCAACATTTGCTTTAACCAAAGCATTTGAGTGCAGCAACTTCCAGCTGCAACATATTCAGACTCGGCAGTTGAGAGCGCGATGCAATTTTGTTTGCGGCTATGCCAAGATACGATATTATTTCCAAGGAAGCAACAACATCCTGAGGTGCTCTTTCGTTCATCCGTATCGCTTGCCCAATCCGCATCGGAGTAACCGACAAGATTTGATGAAGTGTCGCATGCATACCACAATCCTAGTTCAGAAGTTCCAGAGATGTAGCGGAGAATCCGTTTGACAGCTCGTAGATGGTCTTCCTTTGGATCAGCTTGGTACCTGGCACACATACAAACACTAAACATAATGTCAGGGCGAGTAGCGGTTAGATAAAGTAAACTTCCAATCATGGAACGAAAAAGAGTTTGATCAACACTTCGACTTTTAGTCGATTTAGATAACCGTTCCGTTGTTGCCATGGGAGTTTTTGCGGGCTTAGCATGATGCATCTCAAATTTTTCGACCATGTTTTTCGCATATTTGCTTTGAGAAACGAAGATCCCATCCGGTCGTTGAGAAATTTGTAGCCCAAGAAACTGATGTAACTCTCCTTCAAGACTCATCTGAAAAGTTGAAGACATAGATTCCGTGAAAGCTTTCACGAGTTTAGAGCAGTTAGCACCAAAGACAATGTCATCAACATAAATCTGAGCAACCATCATGTGTTTGCCATCCCGTTTAATAAAAAGAGTTTTGTCCACAGAGCCCCGTTCAAAACCGAACTTCAGAAGATAGTCCGTCAAACATCCGTACCAAGCGCGAGGCGCCTGTTTCAAACCATAGAGAGCTTTGTGAAGTTTGTAGACATGATTTGGTTTCTTAGGATCCTCAAAACCTTTCGGTTGAGCTACATATACTTCTTCTTCCAATACTCCATTTAGGAATGCAGCTTTGACATCCATTTGTCTAAGTTTGATGCCGAGGTGGCATGCAATAGCAATTAAGAGTCTGATGGATTCAATTCGTGCAACTGGAGCAAAGGTTTCATCAAAATCAATACCATCAACTTGGGCATAGCCTTGTGCAACAAGACGAGCTTTGTTCCGAACAACTTGGTTGTGCTCATCTGTTTTATTTTTGAAAATCCATTTAGTTCCAACTACATTCATGTTTGGCGTTCTGGGAACTAAGGACCAAACATTATTTCTAGTTAACTCATTCAACTCTTCTTGCATGGCCATGATCCAAAAGTCTTCCTTCATGGCTTCCTTATAGTTTTTCGGCTCATTCTCAGAGAGAAAGCAAGAGATGCCAATTTCATTATAGATTGCAGAAGTACAGATGTTGTAGAGTTAATTTGGAGAGTTTGTCGATTTCTTTGAGCGCGTAGTTCGCTCATTTAAGTTCCCAATCATTTGGGTCGGCGGATGCTTCTTTTGAATAAGTCTGGGTGCCTCTCTAGTAGCATTAGCTGGGTTTTCAATGTTTAGCTCAGTTTCTTCATCCTCAGACGATGAAGTATCATTTTCCAGATTACTAGAATCTCCAACTTCAGGTGAAGTGTTTGGAGTAAAATTTTCTGGAGACACATTCTCAGAAACAGCAGTTGTGGGTGTTGGTGGAAAATTTTGATATTCCAAAATTCCTTCTTTAACCCAGTCTTCCTCCGCATTTTTCCCTAGAAAGTCTTGTTCATCAAAATTGATGTTCACCGTTTCGATGACTTTCTTAGTTCGAAGATTGTAGGCACGATATGCATGGCTATTTTGGCTATAACCAACAAAAATACCACGATCAGCTTTGGCTTCAAATTTCTTCAGAGGATCACGATCCTTCAAAATATAGCAAGTACAGCCAAAGACACGAAAGTGTGCAACTGAAGGTTTCTTGCCATTCACAAGTTCATAGGCAGTTGCGGTTGTCCCAGATCGAATACTTATCCGATTCAAAATGTACCCAGCAGTTGAGACAGCTTCTGCCCAAAAAGTTCGTGCAAGATTTTTCGAGATTAGCATCACACGTGCCATTTCTTGCAGTGTACGATTTTTGCGTTCGGCAATCCCATTTTGTTGAGGAGTTTTTGGGGCCGAGTATTCATGATGGATTCCCTTCATCATACAGAATTCGTTAAAGCTAGCATTTTGAAATTCAGTTCCATGATCACTTCTGATCCTCTTTACTTTAGCTTCATGATTTGTTTTGATCCACTTCACAATGCCTTTGAAGGCATCAAAAGTTTCATCTTTAGTAGTCAAAAATCTTGTCCAAGTATAGCGAGAAAAGTCATCAACTACAACCAACACATATTCTTTCTTTGCTATACTTTTGACTTCCATTGGACCCATCAAGTCCATATGTAGCAGTTCAAATGGAGTCGAAGTGCTCATTAGAGTTGGCAGTGCAGGATGAGAAGTTCTCTTCAGTTTACCCTTTTGACAGTCACCGCACACTCGCTTTTCAATTTTGGGGAGTTGAGAGATTCCTCGAACTATCTCCCCCTTAACCAGTTTACTCAAATTTCGAGTGCCAGTGTGGCCAAGTCGTTGGTGCCACAAATCAACTTCATCAGGAACTGTCACAAAAAAACAACTATACTCAGTTGTATAGCAATTATTTTTAGCACGTGGACCTTCCATTATACACTTTCCTTCAATATCAAAAACTCTGCACGACTCCTTATCAAAACTCACATTCAGTCCTTCATCACACAGTTGACTGATGGAGATAAGATTTGCAACCAGTCCCTTTACATGGACAACATTTCTGATTGGAGGTAAACCTTTGATTTGTAGAGTCCCCTTTCCCTTTACGACACCTTTTGCTTCCCCTCCAAACACCACGGGAGCGCCAGTCATAGGCTCGTAATTTTTCAGAAATTTCTTAGTACCAGTCATATGGCGGGAACAACCACTATCAAAATACCAAATTCCTTTGGTTCCAGTTTCCGAAGCATTAAGAGCAACTTTGCAGAAAATGAGCTCTCTTGGTTGCCAACAACTTTTGGAGTTAGAGTTAAGTTCAACTTTACTCTTTTGAGACTTAGGCACCTATCTCTTCTTGTCATTAGAAGTTTGGAAATTTCTCTCAGTCACAGTCTTCAGATTTGTCTTAGTTTTAAAGATTGGAGAAATGGGTTTCTTCAAGTCCTTAGCAACCTCAGCCTTCTTCACATCAACATTTCGTGAGTTTGTCATATTTTTCTCAACTTTCAGCTTTTGAGAAATTTGTGATTTGTCATCCTTCGTCATCAACTTACGGTTCATGTCTGCTTTTAGTTTGTAGAAAAAAGGTCTTATGTGTCCAAGCACATTGCAGTAGTGACAGACATATTCACGTCATTGACGAGTTTCAACTTTCATAGGAGTCTTGACAAAAACAGTTTTAGATTGAGAGTGTCCTACGTTCGGCATAACACTCTGAGTTTTGTTCAACTTTTTCAGCAAAGTTTTCTCATATGTCAAGATGCCACGAGGATGTTTAACAATATTTTTGGGGAATTGATATGTCTCAGATTCAGAGTTCGAAGTCGAGACCGACTTTTGAGGTTTAGATTCAGGAGACTTAGCAATCTTCTTCCCTTCAGCAATGTCCTTCCGTTTGGATGATTCGGCGTCATCCTTACCTTTATCCTCTGGCTGATCGTTGGATGCTTTGACAAAAGTCACATATTTCTTCTCAGGTGTAGAGTAAATAGACTCAAAAACTTTTTGAAAGCCGAGTCCATAGCGATTAGGATTCATGTATGAAGCAGCATTATCAAACACGGAAGAATTCGTATTCATCTTCCTCAAAAGTTCGTCAGTCATGTGAAGTTTTTCCTTCAAAACATAGCGTTCCTTGTCTGTCATGGCAAGGTCAGTCTGAGCTTTCAGAAGGGATGACTTTAGTTCATCATTCTCAGCATCGGAGTTTTTGAACAAAATTTGAAGTTTCTTAACTTCTGCAGTTTCCTTTTTCAGGAGAGCTTTCAGTTTCGAATTTTCAGAATTCGACTTCTCAAAATATTCTCTTAGTTCGACAACCTCTTTGTAGTATTTATGTTTTTCTTCGAAGAGAGTATCAAACTTGATCTTCAAAATTGTTAGAGAATTATTCAACCTTTGTTTTTCATCCTTCGTCTTCTCAACTGAGTTTTTCAATTCAACATCGTCATCATACATCTTTCGGTTAGCAGTCGAGAGTTCATTACAAGATTCTGTAAGAACTTTCAGAGACACTTCCAGAGTGCTATTCTCAGTGATAGAAGTGTCATAAAAAGTTTTAAGTTCAGAAAGAATCTCTCTTAGAGTGAGTAACTCAACACATTCATCTTCAGTTGGAGATACTTCTGATGTCTTCACAATCTCTTCTGTCTCAGACATGGATTCAACATCCGAGAAAATATCATCATCACAGAAGTTTCGGTTTGCTGAAGCTACACGAAAGATGATGTCTGCAGTTGCAGTATCTTTCAGAAAACCATCAAAAACAAAGTTTTCAACCTCCACATTTTCGAGGTCGAAGTTTTCACCAAAAGTGACAACCAGAGCGTTGTCCTCATCGTTATCGGAACTTTCATTCTCATACTCCTTGCTTTCTGAGATTACATTTTCATCATCGAAAACAACGTAGCTCACTGGCAATTTCTTTTTGCGATGCAAGTTGGGACACTCATTTTTGACATGTCCAAATCCCTTACATTCAAAACACTGCATTTTAGAAACATCCTTGCTAGTTGATGAATATGGAGATAGTTTTGTCTCCTTAAATTTTTTGTCAGAGAATGAAGTTTGATTTCGGTTGTCGGAATTTCTTTGAAATGAGTTAGTATTTTTCTAAAAATTTCGAAAATTTCGAGCACGATTCTTTCTCTTAAACTCTTGCTTCACAAGATACGTGACGATTTCAGTCAGTGCAACAAGTTTGTCAGGATTGTTTGAATTCATCAAACGTTCAATATCCTCAGCTTCATCGTCATCAGATTCATTTACATCAGCTGAGAAACTACATTCAGATTTCTCATTTCTCGAAGGAGTTTTCTGAGGTTTCGAACTTCTTGAACTCTTACCCTTCTCAGAAATTTTTAGAGCAGTCATCGGCTCGTAAACAAGTGACATTTGAGGGTTGCTACGCACTTTCAGAGTCAAGTCGTAGTTTCTCAAATCAGCCATTAAATCTGCATAGTCCCATTTCTGATCTTTTTCTTCTCGTGCTTCAAGTGTTAACACTTTACTTTCGAACCGAGAACTTAGACTATGAAGAGTTTTCTCGTAAATCATGACGGCAGGAAAAGTTTCTCCAAGTTCATGAACTTCTTTCACATATCTCATGATTTTGTCTAAGTACTCATTTATGTCTTCATCTTCTCTCATACGGAGTTGATGGAACTGAGCAGTGATAGTTCGAATTTTAGAGCGTTTCACGGCCTTACTTCCTTCGCACGTTCTCTGAAGAGTTTCCCATGCGTCTTTCGCTGAAGTGCAATTCTTCACCAGTTGGTACATACTTAGTTCCAACCATTCACAAATAAGAAGTAGAGCCTTGCTATTCGCAGTAGAAAAGTCATGCTCTTCTCTAGTCCAGTTACGTTCAGGTTTGGGAGTTCTTATTCCATCGGCATCTTCAGTATACGGACAAACCCAACCTTCCAAGACAGCCATCCATGCACGAGAGTCATGGCCTTTAATTCTAGCGGAAACTTTAGCTTTCCAGTTAGAGTAGTTCTGATGAGTAAGCATAATCGGTTTCTGGACAAACATTGGCGACTCCATTTTAGCGGAAATATGAAGTCAAGTAACGGATCACGTCTTATACGTATGACGTCCCGCTCTGATACCAATTGAAATTACGCCTTCAGCGTAGGATACCAATTTTTCGTGAAATTGGTCTTGAACTCACAGACAGCAGCTTCCGTCGAAGTAAACACTCACACAATTCGTAGTATAAAAAGTGGAGACAAAGTTATGTAATAGTTTTCATTTCATTGATCAACAAAACTAAACTATTACACTTGAAGAGTATGGTAGACAAAATGATTACAAGAAGTTTCCCGAGTGTCGCAACAACTCCCACTAACTTGCAATCTAGCACACGAGTACCTAGAGCTATATCTCCTAACTCTAATCTTGGCACAAGGCGCAAAAGCTACTACACAAACTCGAAACTCGACTACGATTCTAAAAATCAGATTTCGTTCTCTCAAAATCGTCAAATGATGAAACTCAAATCCATGGGTATTTATAGTAGAGCCGCACATGTGAGAGTGACGACGTGGCACGTTCTCATTCGTCGCATGCTTGGCCTATGTCACTTTTCCATGGATGACATCATTATTGTAGAACTTGGATTCTTGAATCTTGGAATCTTGAATCTTTGATTCTTGAATCTTCGAATCTTGAATCTTCAATTTCAAAATCAAACTTCAATTTCAATCTTGACTCCATCGATCTCAATTCTTCATCTTCAATTTCTCGTGAAAATCTCTAAGTGTTGAAGCCTCAGAATTTCATCGTCTTCATGGTCGTCGATATTGTTGAAGTTGCAAACTTGGAACAATTCTTCATTTCCTTGAACTGAGTACTTGGTGAAAGGAATCACGTTGAATGCACTCAGTCGTAGAATCAAAACACAAAAACTTGAGTCGCCGTTTTTTCATGTGTTCCGGAAATGTGTCAAGGGCGAGAGTCGCCGTTTTCATAGCATGTCCCAAAACCGGCGACTGCATTCTCCATTTCCTCAAACCAGCGACTCCAGTCGCTGGAAATAATTCATGCACCAAAAGTGGCGACTGGAGTCGCCGTTTCTGTGCAACAACAAAAAGCGGCGACAACAGTCGCCGTTTCTTCAAATCCTCAAATCCAGCGACTCGGGTCGCCGTTTCCACGCAACAACAAAGGCGGCGACTGTTGTCGCCGTTTCCAAGCAAATCCAAAAGTGGCGACTAGAGTCGCCGTTTTCATGCGCATCCATTTTCGGCGACTCCTGTCGCCGTTTCTGTACACCACCATAAATGGCGACTCAAGTCGCCGTTTCTGTACACCACCATAAATGGCGACTCAAGTCGCCGTTTCTTGCATCTCATGCATTCCAGAAGTGGCGACTGCGTTCTCCGTTTCCACGCACCTGCAAACCTGAAATTCAACAAAAACAAAAAACACAAGTACAAAAATGTTGTCGCCAAAATCAACATTTACAGAAATGTTTACTGTTAGCGCAAAATAAAAATTCTAATTAAAATAAATGTCATTATAAAACAATTTTAAACAATTTTTTTATAGCCCAAATTATAATTGGTAACGAGTATATGAAGACGGTGGTGGTAGGGTTTTTGGAGGATTCGAACTCATCCTCAATTATGTTACTTGATCGATTTTCAGCAGCTATGACTTCGTATAGATAAATCAACGGCGCTGGCGGTGCGGGTCTGGGGGATCTCGCCGGACGAAACATCTTTGGCAGCAGCGGTTTGGAGACCGACCTAAATTTTGTGGATTTGATTGTATTCAAGAAGATCGAGTTTCTTATTTTGGAATGAGAAGAAGCAGAAGGAGGCAGAGTTACGAACTTTTCAATTGTCGGGAATGCCTAGTTCGGGGAAGACCATCATGGAAATCTCATCGGACGAGGATGGGGAAGGAAATATCCTGAAATGCTTGGCTCGCGACTCTAAGAATGTTATGAAATATGATAGAGAGATGATCAAGAAATCTCCACCTTCTGGCTTTAGGGATAATGTCGCTATTAAAAAAAAAATAGGAATTCTGAGGATGAGAGGATGGAAATCAAGAAAATGTCAACTAGTGAATTCCGGAGTGCCGCTATGAGAGGCGTGGTTGTGAAAAGATTGGGTAGTGAGTTTAGAAATGCGAGGGTTTCTAATAAGATCAATTGTGAGAGTGATGATGATTATGTGAGTGAGAGTTGTTGGAGTAGTATACTTAATGTCTAGATTTGAGTATTCTGAACTCCTTGTACACTTTCATTTACCTATTAAATACGAACATTCATTTGCTTTTAATTATTGTTAATTAAATTTATGCAAATTATAGTCCTGGATTTTATACGTTGTAGTTAGTATGGTGTGTCGGGCCCACACAGAAGATCATACTATCGGTTACTCGTATTTAATCGAACAAATGCTCACGACCTAGATGGACACGGACCAATCCATCGGTATAGTCGTTGTGTGAGAGAGAAAATAATTTGTCTTAATTATTTTATCACACTTGTACACTTGGTGTATTGAGCGGATCGATTGAGACTCCTCAATTAGGATTGCTCGGCGATAATTGATTCGAGACTCAGTGTATTTTATTCTTAATCCCCGATATTGTTGCGGGTGTGTATATTCAATATAAGTGACTTTGATTTACCAAAGGAATTAACCGATTTAATTATTGGGTTAATTACCGGTTAAGTTGGGTCACTATATTTTATATATGGCATGCCGTGAATGATTGACCGGGCAGTGTATCCCGGAAGGGTTGATAATATCCCCGAGATGAGCTCATAAGGATTTATTATGTAAACCTCGCGAGTGGATTTAATTCCGCATAATAAATAAGGTTGAGTGGTACTAGTCTCGGATAAAAGAGATGAATAAATTTATTAAGCAATAAATAAATTTTATTCATGGATATTTATATCTTAAATACACGGAATAAATAATACTACCGGAGAAATATTATTTGGATATAATATGGTTTAATATTGGGAGTGCAATTAATTTATATAGTGGAAAATAAATTAATTAATATTAATGGGAGATTAATAGATTTGGGCTTGGGCTCAATTTAATCATTAATATTGGAAGCCCAATATTCCACCTCCTTTAGATCCCCTACGTAGCCTATAAAAGCACTACATGGTCTTCACTTTTTCATAAGACAAGAATATCAATACTTGATAGTTCTAGAGAGTTGAAGAGGATCCATAAGCTTGGAAGATCGTCGCCCACCCGACGTTCAAGCTAGTGCAAGGAATACGTGGGAAGATTCAAAAGGTCGTCTTGAATTCGTTTCTCCGAACAACGAATCGAAAGGTAAAAATCTAAACACCCTTGATTGTTTGATTTTGTTTATCGTAAAATACCGTAGAACAAAGATCCGAAGTTCAAACCCGGAATAGACGAACGATCGCATGGTGGTGGCGAAGCCACCGGACCATGCGGATCGCCCGGCTAGGGTTTGTACGCGCGAAGGGGGGCGAACCCCGGCTGGAAGCCGGGGACGCGATCGATCACCCCGATCGATCGCGAGCCGCGGGGGCTGGGACCCGCGGCTGTCCGTTGGTCGGACCGACGCCCCGACGGCGGCGAGTCGCCGGACTCGCCGCTGGGCTGCTAGGCAGCTCGGTCGATCGCCGTGAGCGATCGACTCCTTCGATCGCGAGCCCCGCGTGCGGGGGCTCGGGCTGGGCGTGCGCGAGGCTTCGGCCTCGTCGTGCGTTCGGCTCGTGCTCCGGCTCGTACGTGGTACTCGCGTGATCTCCGGCGGATGGTTTTGATCGGGTTATTGGTTTCCGCAAATTTAAATAGCCCGGGATATCAAATTCCAACAATTGGTATCAGAGCGTGGTTTACGTTCGCGGTATTTTCGATAAAATTGTTCCACCTTGCAGGGTTCCGACTATTATGGCTTAATTTATTATTCGTTTAATTTATTTTGTCATGTATGTTGGATTGATTAAACTCTCGGACATGTCGAGATTCGTTTTTGGTGGTGAATGCTTGTAATAGTAAAAATTCGGGGGTTGACCGAATTTAGGATTTATTATTACGATCTACTTTTTTCCGGAAAATGTATAGGGTCGATTTCATGTATAGAATCGATACCGGATAGTGTAAAATTTATTTTGTAGTTTATTTTACGTTGGATCGATGCCGAAACGACCGCCGGAGAAGACGCGTGACGAAGGAGACGACGTGAGGGCTAGGGCTCGGATCGACCACCATGGTCGATCCATGAAGGATCGAACCATCAAAGGAGAGGCGCCGAATTCGCGCCTCCCGGCGGCGAAACCACCGGCGGTGGTGGTGCGCCGGCTAGGTGGCGGCGGCGGCGGTCCTCGGCCGGTGATGGCGGTCCGGTGGGGGCGCGGGGGTCCTCGTGATCTTCGTACTCTCCCGGTAAATTCACTTTCCTAATTGATTCGGGTTTTTCCTATTTGAGTATTCCTATTTTGGGAATTCTCATGGATTAGGAAAAGAATTAATTGGAATTAATTTTATTTCCTTATTCTATTATGGAAGTCTTCTAGAGTATTCCGAGTTCTACTTGGAATAGGATCCTAGAGATTTAATAGAATTGGAAAGGAATAAAAGTTAATTTAGGATTGATTTATTTCCTAATTGATTATTCCTATTTTATGGGAATTTTCATAGAAATGGAAATTAATTAATCTAGGAATGTAGAAGAGTCCTAAGTTATTTTATTTCCTTATTTCATTATGGAAATCATCTAGAATATTCCAAGTGGGTCTTGGATAGATTATTCTAGAGATTTAATGAAGTAGAAAGGGAAAATAAAATAAATAAAAATATTAATAATATTTAATTTTATTTTTTATTTATTCGATTGACTTAATTTTTTAATTAAGTATCTTTTGGATTTATTAAAAATAAATAGATTTAAATATTGGAAATTAATATTCTCGTCACATGGAGCATTCAAGAACGAAGACTAAAGACTAGAAGATGCGTACGGAGATGAAGTAAAGCCATAATAGTCGGAAAATAATATTCTAGTAATTATTTTGACTATGTGATAATATTATGTGCTTTATTACATGTATGCATGCTATATGTGTTTACTTTTATGCACTAGATAGCGTATCCCTTTATTGTAAAAAGCTAAGTGGGAGAGGGTATGGAAACATACCCATGGTCTCCATTGCTGCTCTCTTGGTGACTTTTATAAACTTTTGAAGTTTATATAGATAAGTTATTGGAGGAGAGTTCTTGTAATTCCTCTTACGAGAAACATTGATTAAGTTCATCAAACAATGCCTAATTTGTCTTTCCAAAACTGACTTCAAGTCGACTCATTCTCACCCCGGGGAGTGGAATGGAGCCAAAGCCACTTGGTCATGTCGAGGACACAAATTAGAGGCAGTCGTACCATTCTTTGATAGATGGATCGATTGTCTGCTCGGCTCCCTCATTTATGAGAGATAGGGTTTTTTGCATGGTGAATCACTGGTTAGAAACTTCGAGTTTCACTTATGATTCTCCGCGTCTTGATTTACAAGATCGAATGGATCAAGTAATTGGATTTCAATTATATAAATCTTTTGGTATAGCAAACGTCCACACGAACGTGGCTTGCTATACTGAATGGGATTTTAGAATAATTGATGTAGACAGTTATAGGAAGTTGTGAAGAATTGCGAGTTGTCGTAAACGTCCACACGAACGTGGCTTGCGGTGACGTAACAATTCTAAACGATTCACCTTGGTACTGAGTAATGGTTTACACTTAGATACGCTTTATAGTATTCTTCCCAACGAAGTAACGCTATAATGATGTATGACCGAAGCAAATCTAATTGCTAAATCATTTGGGTGGGTAAACGTCCACACGAACGTGGCTTGCTTTAACCTGATGGGATTTTAGATGTGATTAGTGATTTAATGATATTATTTGAGGGAGATAATATCGGATATTAAATTGTTTGTTTGTTTTATGTGCTTATAGGTTAGGAATGACTGTGACCCCACTTTGTGATATACTTAAAGATGAAAACTCACTGGTTCCATATAGTACTGATTGGAAAAGAAATCTGGACAATGTTCAGACTGTTGAGCCTTCCGAATCCACTATTACCCCAACTGATGAGGACATTGAAAATGACCTCAAGGAGATGTTAGGACATAGTAAGGAAGCCGGACTAGAGGTGATTGACATACTCATCAAGTTCAGTCCTCTTGAGGAATCGCTTAAAAACGATTTCAAAAGAACTGAACTGATAAGTATGATCAGAGAATCACAAGCTCTAGTGGCCGAGTTGGAAGTGCAAGCAAAGAAGCCCAGTGGTTTTGAACCACGGATTGGGAAGAGCAAGCCGCGAGGCAAGTGCTTTCGATGCAAGCAGTCTGGGCACTGGAGGTCTGATTGTCCTCTCGTCAAAGGTACGAAATTTTCCTTAGTCACCGAAACATTGTCAGTGGTGTTATCTACCAGCACCTGGTGTGTAGATACGGGGGCCACTGATCATGTCTGCAATTCATTGCAGGGGTTCCAGGAAACCCGGAGACTTAGAGAGGGAGAGATCGTGGTCTACATGGGCAATGCCGCGAAGGTGGCGGCTGTTGCAGTGGGAGACGTTCACTTACGCTTTAGTAGTGATAGGGTTTTAGTTTTACAAAATTGTCTTTATGTACCCAACTTTAGAAAGAATTTAATTTCGGTTTCTAAGCTTATTTTGAATGGATATTCTGTTTCTTTTGATCACTCTGTGATCATAAGAAGAAACAGTGAAATTATCTGTTCTGGTACATTGGTGGACGATTTGTATGTGCTTAATCCTGAGTCTAACACGATGCAACTAACCGAGAGTAATAACACATCTACGAACACCAATAAGAGAAAGGAACCTTCTAGGATGAATCAATTATACTTGTGGCACCTAAGGCTAGGTCATATTAACTCAAATAGAATTCAAAGGTTGAAAGCTGATGGTCTCATCAGTGGTGTTGAAGGAGAGGACCTTCCAACCTGCGAATCCTGTTTGGAGGGAAAAATGACCAAGCGTTCTTTTTCTGGTAAAGGACGAAGGGCTGAACAAGTGTTGGATTTGATTCACTCTGATGTATGCGGACCTATGTCTACTCAGGCAAGGGGAGGGTACGAGTATTTCATCACTTTCACTGATGATTACTCAAGGTATGGATTTGTATACCTGATGCGCCGCAAGAGCGAATCCTTTGACAAGTTCAAGGAGTTCAAGGCTTTTGCGGAGAACCTTCAAGGTAAATCCATTAAATGCCTGCGATCTGATCGCGGAGGCGAGTACCTGTCTGGAGAATTCAAGGCATACTTAGCAGAGAATGGGATTGATTCCCAAATGACATCACCATATACTCCCCAGCAGAATGGTGTGTCGGAAAGAAGGAATATGACTCTTATGGAGATGGTGCGTTCAATGATGAGTTACTCGGACTTACCTACTATGTTCTGGGGACATGCCTTGGAAACAGCGGCGTACATTCTCAACATGGTTCCAACAAAAACGGTACCCACCACACCCATGGAAAGGTGGAGCGGGCGCAAGCCTAGCCTCAGGCACCTTCGGATCTGGGGATGTCCAGCACATGTGTTGCGACAAGGTGCCGATAAGTTAGAACCTAGATCAGAATTACGGCTGTTTGTAGGATACCCGAAAGGAACTAAAGGTGGCATGTTCTATAGTCCTACGGACCAGAAGATCGTTATAAGTACTAACGCTCGGTTCTTAGAGGAAGACTATATCATGGACCACAAGCCCAAAAGTGACACAATACTTGATGAGTTGAGAGGTAACAAGGAAGACTTAGATACAGCCGAACCGAGTATAGATACACCACTAGAATCTGCACCTGACACTATCACTGTTAATACACCGGAACGCCGTCGTAGTGGGAGGGTTGTTAAACAACCAGACCGATGGATTGGACTGGGTGAGTCTTCGGACTCTGGACCTGGAGTTCATGAAATCGATCCCTGGACCTATGACGAGGCAGTACAAGATATAGATGCGCCTTCTTGGAAGAAAGCGATGAAATCCGAAATAGAATCTATGGATTCTAATAAAGTCTGGGATCTTGTAGAACCACCAAACGGCGTAAAGCCAATTGGGTGTAAATGGGTCTACAAGAGAAAGAGAGGATCTGACGGAAAGGTTGAAACCTTTAAAGCTCGGCTTGTTGCGAAAGGATATACTCAGAAAGAGGGAATCGATTATGAGGAGACCTTCTCGCCGGTAGCCAAGATAAAGTCGATCCGGATTCTCTTATCCATAGCAGCTCATATGGATTATGAGGTGTGGCAAATGGATGTCAAGACAGCTTTCCTAAATGGAAGTCTTGACGAGACGATTTATATGAAACAACCAGAAGGATTCATTGCTAAGGGGCAAGATCATCTAGTGTGCAAGCTTAATCGATCCATTTATGGATTGAAACAAGCCTCGAGATCGTGGAACCTGCGGTTTGACGAAGTAGTCCAATCTTTTGGATTTAGTCAAAGCATGGACGAATCGTGTGTGTATTGGAAACGTGATGGGAAGAAAGTGGTGTTTCTCGTGCTTTATGTGGACGACATTCTTCTCATTGGCAACAGTGTGAAGATGTTATCAGACATAAAGGGATGGTTGTCTAGACAATTCGATATGAAAGATTTGGGAGAAGTCGGGCATGTTCTAGGGATCAAGGTTATAAGGGATCGCCGGAGTAGAACATTGTACCTATCCCAGCAATCTTACATAGACACGATTCTGGCTCGTTTTAACATGCAAAATTCCAAGAAGGGTGAGCTGCCCTTCAGTAAAGGAACTTATCTTTCTAAGGAAATGTGTCCTCGGACACAAAAGGAGAAAGATGAAATGAAAGCAGTTCCCTACGCTTCGGCTGTGGGAAGCTTGATGTATGCAATGTTATGCACGAGGCCTGATATCTGCTATGCAGTTGGCGTAGTAGCGAGATATCAGAGTAACCCTGGAAAGGCTCATTGGACTGCCGTAAAGAGCATTTTCAAGTATATGCGAAATACTAAGGATTATGTTCTAAGTTACGGGGCAGACAATCTGATTCCTTTGGGTTATACGGATTCGGATTTCCAAGCTGATAAGGACCGGCGAAAGTCGACATCAGGCTATGTGTACACTATGGGAGGTGGAGCCGTATCATGGAGGAGTGTTAAGCAAAAGTGCATTTCAGACTTGTAAATGTTAGTTTTGACGACAACATATGATTTTCATTATTTGATTGGGTTTCAAGTGACTGAGTGAATGGATATAAGATGGAACTGAAGTGAAGTATTTTCATGCGAATGGATTCGCAATTTAGGCTTTCCTCAAGATTTGCGAATGGAGTCGCAAAACACTTCACCCATCAACTTATGCGAATGGAGTCGCAACTCCTCACCTTGCCACAAATTGCGAATGGGTTCGCAATTTCCAGGAGCCCCATCATCTGCGAATGGATTCGCAAATCCATGCTCCTTCCATCTGCGACTGGAGTCGCAAATCAAGCCCCTCCATATTTTGCGAATCAGTTCGCAAATCACGGCCCCTTTCATCTCTTGCGAATGGGTTCGCATTTCCTGGCATCCCTACAATTGCGAATTGGTTCGCAATTCTCTGTCCCTTCATCCCGTGCGAATGGGTTCGCAAATCCGGCATCTCTCACAATTGCGAATTGAGTCGCAACTCTGGCCCTCCTCACACTTGCGAACGGATTCGCAATTCTTGCCCCCTGTGACTATTGCGAATGGGTTCGCAATTTCTGCCTGTCCATAAATTGCGAATGGATTCGCAAATCTTGCACCCTCAGTCATTTTGCGAACGGAGTCGCATTTTCATGCCTTCTTTTATTTTGCAACATGAATGGGTTTTTACTACTTCAATATTATCGACGACCATGAAGACGATGAAATGCTGAAGCCTCAACGACAATTGTTTATCACAATGAAGTTGAACACGAAGTATTGAGATCGATGGAGTCAAGATAGAGTTGAAGTTTGAAGTTGAAGAAATTGATGATTCAAGATTCGAAGATTCAAGAATCAAAGATTCAAGATTCCAAGATTCTAGAATCCAAGTACAAAAAGTGATGTCATCCATGGATCTGTGACGTCAGCCAAGCATGTGACCAGTGAGAGTGTGCCACGTCATCATCTCACATGTGCGGACTGCCTATATAAACCCATGGAAGCTGAAGACTTCATTTGACGATTTTGAGAGAACGAAATCTGATATTCGAGTATCGCTATCGTTGTTTACGGCTTATAGCTTTTAGAGTTTTGGTAGTTGTTTTGTGCTGTGCACCACTAGTAGGGTTATGTGATTTAGCTCTAGGTGTAGTAGTACTAGGTCTCTGGTTCGTTGGAGTGCTGCGTCACTTGGGATACGACCTTTGATCTTTCCGTCTACCTTTCTCTCCACGTGTAATAGCTTTCGTTTTGTGATCAATGAAATGAAAAATATTACATAACTTTGTCTTCACAACTTTACCTTACATTTGCTGAGTGTGTGCGAACGAAGTTGCTGAAGTGTTAAGTGTTTAAGACCGACTTCGCGAAAAGTTGGTATCCTACGTCGAAGACGTAAATTCAATTGGTATCAGAGCGGGACGTCATACGTATACGACGTGATCCGAAATTTTGACTTCATATTTTCCGCTATAATGGAGTTGCCAATGTTTGTTCAGAAACCGATTATGCTTACTCATCAGAACTACTCAAATTGGAAAGCTAAAGTTTCTGCTAGAATCAAAGGATTTGACTCTAGATCTTGGATGGCTGTGCTAGAAGGATGGGAACGTCCATATACCCAAGATCAGGATGGTCTGAGAATTCCAAAACCAGAACGGAGTTGGACAAAAGAAGAGCATGACTTATCTACGGCAAACAGCAAAGCTCTTCTAATTATTTGTGAATGGCTAGATCTCAGCATGTATCAGCTAGTTAAAAATTGCATCTCTGCCAAAGACGCATGGGAGACTCTACAGAGAACTTGTGAAGGAAGTCATGCTGTTAAGCGCTCCAAAATCAGAACTATCACTGCACAATTCCATCAACTCCGCATGAGAGAAGATGAAGACATCAATGACTACTTAGATAAGATCATGAGATATGTCAATGAGGCATTTGAACTGGGAGAAGTCTTTCCTGCTCCTATGGTTTATGAGAAAGTTCTATCCAGTGTGAGCACTAGGTTCGAAAGCAAGGTGCTAACTATTGAAGCTCGCAATGATGAAAATCAAAACTGGGATTATGCTGATTTGATGGCAGATTTGAGAAACTACGACTTGACTCTAAGAGTGCGTAGCAATCCTGAAATGTCTCTTGTTTTATGAGCCGATGACTGCTCTAAAAATTTCCGAGAAGGGTAAGAGTTCAAGAAGTTCGAAACCTCAGAAAACTCCCTCGAAGAATGAGAAATCTGAATGTAGTTTCTCAGCTGATGTAAATGATTCTGATGACGATGAAGCTGAGGATATTGAACGTTTGATGAATTCAAACAATCCTGACAAACTTGCCGCACTGACCGAAATCGTCACGTATCTTGTGAAGCAAGAGTTTAAGAGAAAGAATCGTGCACGAAATTTTCGAAAATTTCAGAAAAATTCTAACTCCTTTCAGAGAAACTCCGATAACAGAAATCAAACTTCATTCTCTGACAAAAAATTTAAGGAGACAAAATTATCTCCATATTCTTCAACTAGCAAGGATGTTTCTAAATTGCAGTGCTTTGAATGCAAGGGCTTTGGACATGTCAAGAACGAGTGCCCTAATTTACATCGCAAGAAGAAACTGCCCGTGAGCTATGTAGTCTTTGATGATGAAAATGTAATCTCAGAAAGCGAGGAGTCTGAGAATGAAAATTCTGATAATGATGAGGACAACGCTTTGGTTGTCACTTTTGGTGAGAGCTTCGACCTCGAAAACGTGGAGGTTGAAAACTTTGTGTTTGATGGTTTTCTGAAGGATACTGCAACTGCAGACAATATCTTTCGTGTTGCTTCAGCTAACCGAAACTTCTGTGACGACGATATTTTTTCGGATGTTGAATCCGTGACGGAGTCTATGGAAAATGAGACGACACCTAAAGTATCTCAAACTGAATGTGCAAATTCTGAGCTGCTTGCCTTGCACGAGAGTCACTCTGAACTCTCAGAATCCTATGACTCAGTTATCGCCGAGAATGGTGCACTTGAAGTGTCTTTAAAAGTTCTTACAGAATCTTGTAACGAACTCTCGATTGCCAACCGGAAGATGTATGATGAGGCCGTAGAGTTGAAAAACTCAGTTGAAAAGACAACGGACGAGAAAAAGAGGCTGAACAACTCTCTAACTATTCTCAAAAACAAATTTGATAACCTCTTCGAAGAGAAACACAAATACTACAAAGAGGTTGTTGATCTAAGAGAATCATCTGAGAAGTTGAACTCTGAAAACTCTAAACTGAAGGCTAGTCTGAAGAAGGAAACATCTGAAGTGAAGAAACTCCAAACTCTCTTCAAAAACACTGATGCTGAAAATGATGAGCTAAAGTCTTTCTTGATGAAAGCTCAAACTGATCTAGCTATGTGTGACAAGGAACGTTATGTCCTGAAGGAGAAGCTTCATATGACTGATGAACTTCTAAAGAAAATGAACACGAACTCTTCCGTGTTTGACAATGCTGCCTCTTACATGAACCCAAGTCGTGTTGGACTTGGCTTTCAAAAAGTTTTTGAATCAATCTACACTACACCGGAGAAGAAAGAAGTGACCTTTGTCAAAGCTTCTACTGACTCTACTGAGAGTATGACCAAAGATGATTCTCTAACTCAGAGGCGAAAGGAAATTGCTGAAGGTAAGAAGGTTATGATATCTCCGGAAGCCGAATCTCAAAAGTCGAACTCGACCACTACTGTGAAGGCGGAGACATATCAATTTCCCAAGTTTATTGTAAAACATCCTCGCGGCATCTTACCTTACGAAAAGACGTTACTGAAGAAGTTGAGTAATCCACAGAACGTAAAATCAAATGCTAAATTCTCTCACTCGAAATCTGCGCTGATTAAGACTTCGACGGTTGTTGAAGTCCGTCAAAAGAGAAAATATGTGTGTCACTATTGCAATGAACCCGGACACATCAGACCTTTCTGCTTCATGCTGAGAGATGACATAAATCGGGATTTCATGACTGAAAAGGAGAAGAGTGTAGTTGTCAAGAGTGCAAAGGAACACACATCTCCAGTAATGAAAGTTAAAAGGAATGTGAAGCTTGTGACTGAGACCAAGTCTAAAAATCTTGGTATGAAGAAGGAGTGGGTACCTAAGTCCCAAAAGAGTAAAGTTCAGCTTAACTCCACCACTTCAACTACCTGGAGACCACGTGAATTGATTTTCTGCAATGTTGCAGTGAATGCCTCCGACTCTGGAAACAAAGGCATTTGGTATTTTGATAGTGGGTGTTCCCGTCATATGACCGGAACCAAGAAATTTCTGAAAGAATACGAGCCTATGACTGGCTCTCCCGTGGTGTTTGGAGGGGGAGCTAAAGGCATCGTCATGGGAAAGGGAACTCTGCACATTAAAGGATTGCCACCAATTCGAAATGTTGTTCACGTGAAGGGTCTTGTGGCAAATCTTATTAGCATCAGCCAACTGTGTGACGAAGGGCTGAATGTTAGTTTTGATAGAGATTCTTGCAAAGTTTTTGATGTAGAAGGGAAGTGCATCATGGAAGGTCCACGTGCTAAAAACAACTGCTATACTACTGAGTATAGTTGTTTCTCTGTGACCGTTGCTGATGAAGTTGATTTATGGCATCAACGCCTTGGACACACTGGCTCTCGAAATCTGAGTAAACTTGTTAAGGGGGAGATAGTTCGAGGAATCTCTCAACTCCCCAAAATAGAGAAAAGAGTGTGTGGAGACTGCCAGAATGGAAAGCTAACAAGATCATCTCATCCTGCACTACCAACACTGATGAGCACTACAGCCCCTTTTGAACTACTTCATATGGATCTCATGGGTCCAATGGAAGTGAAGAGTATTGCTAAGAAAGAGTATGTGCTGGTTGTGGTTGATGACTATTCTCGCTATACTTGGACAAGATTTCTGGCAACCAAGGATGAGACTTTTGATGCTTTCAAAGGCATTGTGAAATGGATAAGAACAAATCATGAAGCGAAAGTGAAGAGGATCAGAAGTGATCACGGGACTGAATTTGAGAACGCTAGCTTCAATGAATTTTGTATGATGAAGGGAATTCATCACGAATACTCGGCCCCAAAGACGCCTCAACAAAATGGGATCGCCCAACGGAAGAATCGAACACTGCAAGAGATGGCTCGCGTGATGCTGATCTCGAAAAATCTTGCACGAAATTTTTGGGCAGAAGCCGTCTCTACTGCTGGATACATTCTGAACAGAATAAGTATTCGTTCTGGCACTACGGCAACTGCCTATGAACTTGTGAATGGCAAGAAGCCATCTGTTGCTCACCTTCGTGTCTTTGGCTGCACTTGCTATATCTTGAGAGATCGTGATCCTCTGAAGAAATTCGAAGCTAAAGCCGATCGTGGTATCTTTGTTGGCTATAGTCAGAATAGTCATGCCTACCGTGCTTACAATCTCAGAACCAGGAAGGTCATGGAAACTGTGAACATAAATTTTGATGAACAAGACTTCCTAGGAAAAGATGTGGATGAAGACTGGGTTAAAGAAGGAATCTTGGAGTATAGAACTTTTCCATCTACACCGAGTGACGTGGCTCCTGAAAATGTAACTCCTAACACTTCACCTGAAGTTGGAGACTCTAGCAATCAAGACAATGATACTTCTTCTGAGGATGATGAAAATGAGGAAGTTGAAAATCCTGCTGATGCTCCAAGAGAAGAACCTGGACATATTCAAAAACGACATCCTCCGATTCAGATGATTGGAAGCCTGAATGAGCGCACTACACGCTCAAAGAAACCTACTACATCTCGGGATGAACTCTACAACATCTGCACTTCTGCTGTCTGCCTTGATATCGGGATCTCTTGCTTCTTAAGGAAGCTCTGAAGGATGATTGCTGGATCATGGCTATGCAGGAAGAGTTGAATGAGTTTACTAGAAACAATGTCTGGTCTTTGGTTCCCCGAACGTCAAATATTAATGTTGTTGGAACCAAATGGATTTTTAAGAACAAAACGGATGAGCATAATCAAGTTGTGCGAAATAAAGCTCGTCTCGTTGCACAAGGCTATGCCCAAGTGGAAGGGATAGATTTTGATGAAACCTTTGCTCCAGTTGCTCGCATTGAGTCTATTCGTCTTCTGATTGCTATTGCATGCCATCTTGGCATTAAACTTAGACAAATGGATGTCAAAGCTGCATTCCTAAATGGAGTACTAGAAGAAGAAGTGTATGTTGCTCAACCGAAAGGCTTCGAGGATCCCAAGAAGCCAAATCATGTTTATAAGCTTCACAAAGCTTTATATGGGTTGAAGCAAGCTCCAAGAGCGTGGTATGGGTGTCTAACGGACTACTTACTGAAGTTTGGGTTTGTACGTGGCTCAGTCGACAAGACTCTCTTCTTGAAACGTGATGGCAAACATATGATGGTTGCCCAGATTTACGTTGATGACATTGTCTTTGGTGCTACCAGCTCTAAACTCGTGAAAGCCTTCACGGAATCTATGTCTTCAACATTCCAGATGAGTCTAGAAGGAGAGCTACATCAATTCTTGGGACTTCAGATATCTCAACGACCGGATGGAATCTTCGTATCCCAAAACAAATATGCGAAAAATATGGTCGAACGATTTGAGATGCACCATGCTAAGCCTGCCAAAACTCCCATGGCGACGACTGAACGGTTATCTAAATCAACTAAAAGTCGAAGTGTTGATCAAACTCTTTATCGTTCCATGATTGGTAGTTTACTTTATCTAACCGCTACTCGCCCTGACATTATGTTTAGTGTTTGTATGTGTGCTAGGTACCAGGCAGATCCAAAAGAAGACCATCTACGAGCTGTCAAACGGATTCTCCGTTATGTCTCAGGGACTTCTGATTTAGGCCTTTGGTATGCATGCGACACTTCATCAAATCTTGTCGGTTACTCCGATGCGGACTGGGCAAGCGACACTGATGAACGAAAGAGAACTTCGGGATGCTGCTGCTTCCTTGGCAACAATATAGTGTCATGGCATAGTCGGAAGCAAAATTGCATCGCTCTATCGACTGCTGAGTCTGAGTATGTTGCAGCCGGAAGTTGCTGCACTCAATTGCTTTGGCTGAAGCAGATGTTGGATGATTATCTTATCGAGAGTGCTCCCTTGGTGCTGTACTGTGATAACCAAAGTGCTATCAAAATCAGCGAAAATCCTGTCCAGCATTCTCGCACTAAACACATCGACATTCGACATCATTTCATTAGAGATTTGGTTGATCGTGATATAGTCAGTCTACAGCATATTTCAACAGAAAAACAGCTTGCTGACATCTTTACCAAACCTCTTGACTTTGAGAGATTTCAAACTCTAAGAAATTCTCTCTGCATGTGTTCTCTCTAAGAGTTCACGAAAATTTTGAAGTCTGAAAGAGTAGTTTCTTTACTTCTGAATACGCACTCGGAATTGTCGTGGATTAGTCTAGTCAGACAAACATGGATTCGAGGCCGCTTTAGTCTTCGGACCCAAGTGTATTTATTCCGCTGAATGAAAACGTGTGAACTTGGCATTGAACTCCCATAAGCTATCATATGCATAGATCCATAATACCAAGTAACGGAGGACGCCGGTTACCCCGGCTCCCCTCTTCGAAAGGTAGCACATGGACGCCATAGTTTAAGATGCTCTTCATTCACACTTCGGAGATGCGGGATGATCCTCGCTCCCCTCTGACTGCTGTAATGAGCATCTGTTGCATTTCATTTAAAAGCTAAAAACTCGTCTGGAGGACGCAGGTCGAACCTTGCTCCCCTCTGATTGTAGTTACGCTTGTCCCAAGTGGAGTGCCTTAAAAGATCACATTGCATTCATGAATTAAAATCTCTTGTGCGGTGCAAACTCAACCAATATGTTTCGACGAAACATGACTGCATCCTTGTGTTTGTGACGAAGGACAAGTAAACATGTCTATCAATATACTTCGGTCCGAATCACCGGTTTTTAATATGAGAGTTTTTTCATTATACCTCAAAGTTTTTATCACCTCGTGTGAAATTTTTGGTTTTTGGGAAGTGATGAAATGTGGATTCTTTTCTGGGAAAATATTTGCTCTTCACTGCCTCGTATCACCGCTTGAATCTCCACTAAAATGTTTTCGAATGTTTTGATTCGTGTTGAACGCTTGAATGCTAACTCGGGATGTGTTGTTTTGTTTGGTTCTCATTGTAGTTCATGTTCAGCATCTCATGGAGTTCAAATCCTTAAGGCGATAATTGAGTGTAGCGGCTTCCAGTACATAACTCCTCATGCATGATGGCCCTGAAAGAAATCTTGGAGCACTAGGCGCACGACATCTCATGCGAATCCAGTCGCACAACAGCATTTGCGAACCCAGTCGCACAAGTCGGCATTTGCGACTCCGTTCGCAGCTAAGGAAGGAGCTTATTTTGCGACTTCATTCGCACGACGCAATCGTTGCGAATCCGTTCGCATGCGACACAAGTCTCACACCTCACCTCTGCTGATCAACACAAATGCTACAACACATTTCATCTCCGTCAACCCTGCCTTGCGACGATAAACAATCTTGTGATCCTTGCTCGTCGCCGAAAATCCTTGAAAATTTTCGAAAATTTTTTGAAAATTTTTTTTTACTTAGAAAATTTTTCAAGATTTTCGTTTTATTTTTTATTATTTTAGTTTTTTTTATTATTATTATTTTATTCTTTTTTTGTACTGATGGGCCAATTTTTGTACTGTTTATTGGGCTTTTTCGCAGGTCTTTTGTTCCAGGACGAGCAGGCCCAAAATTTTCCTATATAAAGGCCATTGAAAACTTGGTTTAGGGTTACTTGCATCCTAAATTTCTCTAAGTCTTATACTCGTGCAACCTTGAGTTAGAAGTTTGAGTTCGAGATTCTGAGTTTGTGTTTCTCTCTTCACGCTACCAGCGTTCGACGACTGTTGGGTTCTATAACCTTACTTCTCTAGCTTCGCACATCTGGTGCCTGTGATCGATACTTAGGTTTCTTAGATCTTCAATCTTACTCTTCACTCCTGCTATCACTATGTCGTCTTCTGGAACTCTGTTTGATGATCTAGATAAGGAAGTCCTTGAGTCTCTTCGCGACGCATGGAAGAATGCGCCTTCGCCAGACTCGAAGAAGAAGGCACTTCATGCCTTGCAGAAACATATGGATAAAATGGATCGTCGCTCTGGCAAGTCCATCTCTGATTCTCCGACTGTCGATCTCACGAAGACAGTCAAACCAGCACATTCTGTGTCTCATGGTGCTGGGAAGCAGACTAAAGATCCTAAATCTGGTTTTCTGCGAACTTACAAAGGCACTGTCTCTCGCAAAGAGTATGAACGTATGGTGGCTGACGGTGAAATGACTTCTGATGGCAAGAAAATTGTCAAAGTTCCTTCCACTGCTGAGGTAGTGAAACCCTCTGTCTCTGGGTCTGCAAACATACCCAAGAAATCAACGTCATCTGACGTTGCTGAACCTAAGAAGTCGAAACCCTCTGTCTCTGGCTCTGGTATTGACAAACCTAAACAACGAGCATCTGGCTCTGCTGATAAAGATAAACCCGTTGTCCCTAGCTCTTACATTCCTCTTATCGTGCCTCACTCTTCGGGCTCGACAGGAGCCACTGCTGATCAAACCTATGTGATGAAGGTTGAGGATTTTGGACCTCACTATAAACCTGACTTCTTCACTGAAAAGGCGGAACATCGTCTTACCTTGATTGAGAACCTACCCATACTTGAGGATCGTCAGGTCCGAGTTGCTGATTATGAGAAGTATGGTCTCTCCAAGTTTTTTGCTGATATGAACATTCTTGAGTCTGTCACTCAAACTTACAGATTCTCTCTGCCAATCATTCAAAAATTCTATGCAAATTTAACCCCTGAGTTCGCTGATCCGTCACACAAGATGTGTGGTCGCTTTGTTTTTCGTGAAAAACTCTACACTTTCCGACCTCTGAACATCAACAATTTTTTTGAAAAGGTTATAGATTGAGGGATCTTGGAAGTTTCCCTCTGATGATGATAGGATGAATGCACTGAAGATCGGTTCCTTCTTAACCAAGGGCAAGGCTCGAACTCCCCTTCCCACACCAAACAAACTTTCTGCCTTCTATGGCGCTTTGCATAGGCTCGGCATGACTAACTGGGCAGCACACCCTGACGAGAATTATCTTTCTCCAAAACTTATGCATATTCTGTTTCGCTTTGGTTGTGGTGAACAAGTTGATCTGGGTGAGATCATTTTCGCTGATATTTTCAAGGTGGCTAAGGCTTCAAATGATGTTCTACGTCAGCAGCCTGACCTCGAGGAAGTACGAAGAATTCATCTCACTCACCCATGCTTGATCTATGGGATGTTGATTGATCAAAAGTTCATTCCGATGACGGAAACTGAAAAGAAAACAAAGAAAAATTCTCATATCAACATCACCCCTACCTTTCTCAAGAATAGAGTGAATGATCTTCCATGGACCAAGTATACAAAGCGTGAGGATGTTCCTGATC
Organism: Euphrasia confusa; assembly: GCA_954870475.1. NCBI lineage: Eukaryota > Viridiplantae > Streptophyta > Magnoliopsida > Lamiales > Orobanchaceae > Euphrasia > Euphrasia confusa. The sequence continues at coordinate 45,887,449 of OX940949.1, read as the reverse complement.
CTATCACTCCACCCTTGTCCCCGAAGTCATCCAAGAAAAGGACACCTGTCCTCAAACTTGAGAATCCAAGTGCCAAGCGCACGAAGACTACACCTACTCCTCAACCGAAGGTGGTTCCACAAAAGTTTGGTCCTAAGTCTGGCTTGCCTCCGCATAAGAACCCCTTCCATCCGATGCACAACTTCCGCTCTGTTGTTCCCTCTGCTATTGTCCATCGTTGTTTCACAACAACGAAAAACTTGGAACGTAAGCAGGCTGCTCATGCCATTGCTTACAACGAGATGGTTGATGCTCAGATCGAGCAGAAGGAGGCCCTCGACGCTCTATATCAGATAACCCATCAAGGGGGAGGTTTGGGTGGATCTAGTGGATCAAGTGCTGGCTCATCTGTAAAGAGTCTGAGCAACACATTTATGTTTGAACTTATCAAGGATGGGTTGAAGGAGGCTGTTGCTGAATTGGCCAAGTCTAAGGCTGTAGACACCGATGATGAGGGTGTTAGAGAAATGATGACTGGGGAAGTGTTCGAATTACTGAGAAAAGGTAAAAGCAAAGTTGTTGAAGAAGAGAAGGTTGTTGAAAAGAAGAAGGTTGAGAGTACGAGTACCACACATCCAGAGGTATCGCCCGCGATGCCGTCTGACGGTTTGAAGGATGTTGATGAAGAAATTGATGTTGAAGAGCTTGATGATGAAGATGATGATGAGAGAATCAAGCTCGGTGAAGATGAGTTTGGGGAGTATGAAATTTATGGCCATCAAGACCATGACTCAGACACTGATGATGATGCTGCTGAAGTCGATGATGAAGATGATGAAGCCAAGTCCGATGACGCTTCACCAGCAACTACTCCTATGCGCTCACCCTCTCCAACTGGATCTCCCAGAGACTCTGAGTTTGCATCTCAGTGATGCTGTTGTTATGATTTTCTGTTTAGAGACTTGAACCTTTTTACTTGTTTTGTTTTGATTCTCTATCTGCATACATAAGAGTTGATTATTTTCCATCATGCATGTTTTTCATATCTCGTTTGTTGAACTCAGTTCTTGAAGTTTTGAATGTTTTATCTATCGACTAAGTTCTTGGTTTTTCATATCTTATCTCTGATGGTTGATTGTATGGTTGTTTTTCCGTTTTTACTTAGTCTATTTTTGTTATGCTTTGTTGAGGGGGAGTTTGTGTGATTCTCGTTTCTAACTCTAATTCATATGAGTTGTGCCAAAAAGGGGGAGATTGTAAATGTTAGTTTTGACGACAACATATGATTTTCATTATTTGATTGGGTTTCAGGTGACTGAGTGAATGGATATAAGATGGAACTGAAGTGAAGTATTTTCATGCGAATGGATTCGCAATTTAGGCTTTCCTCAAGATTTGCGAATGGAGTCGCAAAACACTTCACCCATCAACTTATGCGAATGGAGTCGCAACTCCTCACCTTGCCACAAATTGCGAATGGGTTCGCAATTTCCAGGAGCCCCATCATCTGCGAATGGATTCGCAAATCCATGCTCCCTCCATATGCGACTGGAGTCGCAAATCAAGCCCCTCCATATTTTGCGAATCAGTTCGCAAATCACGGCCCCTTTCATCTCTTGCGAATGGGTTCGCATTTCCTGGCATCCCTACAATTGCGAATTGGTTCGCAATTCTCTGTCCCTTCATCCCGTGCGAATGGGTTCGCAAATCTGGCATCTCTCACAATTGCGAATTGAGTCGCAACTCTGGCCCTCCTCACACTTGCGAACGGATTCGCAATTCTTGCCCCCTGTGACTATTGCGAATGGGTTCGCAATTTCTGCCTGTCCATAAATTGCGAATGGATTCGCAAATCTTGCACCCTCAGTCATTTTGCGAACGGAGTCGCATTTTCATGCCTTCTTTTATTTTGCAACATGAATGGGTTTTTACTACTTCAATATTATCGACGACCATGAAGACGATGAAATGCTGAAGCCTCAACGACAATTGTTTATCACAATGAAGTTGAACACGAAGTATTGAGATCGATGGATTCAAGATAGAGTTGAAGTTTGAAGTTGAAGAAATTGAAGATTCAAGATTCGAAGATTCAAGAATCAAAGATTCAAGATTCCAAGATTCTAGAATCCAAGTACAAAAAGTGATGTCATCCATGGATCTGTGACGTCAGCCAAGCATGTGACCAGTGAGAGTGTGCCACGTCATCATCTCACATGTGCGGACTGCCTATATAAACCCATGGAAGCTGAAGACTTCATTTGACGATTTTGAGAGAACGAAATCTGATATTCGAGTATCGCTATCGTTGTTTACGGCTTATAGCTTTTAGAGTTTTGGTAGTTGTTTTGTGCTGTGCACCACTAGTAGGGTTATGTGATTTAGCTCTAGGTGTAGTAGTACTAGGTCTCTGGTTCGTTGGAGTGCTGCGTCACTTGGGATACGACCTTTGATCTTTCCGTCTACCTTTCTCTCCACGTGTAATAGCTTTCGTTTTGTGATCAATGAAATGAAAAATATTACATAACTTTGTCTTCACAACTTTACCTTACATTTGCTGAGTGTGTGCGAACGAAGTTGCTGAAGTGTTAAGTGTTTAAGACCGACTTCGCGAAAAGTTGGTATCCTACGTCGAAGACGTAAATTCAAGACTCTACCATGGAAGCTGAATATGTTGCAGCCTCAGAGGCAGCGAAAGAGTCAGTTTGGTTCCTTAATTTCCTCCAGGACTTAGATGTGATTCCGAGTTTGCCCAAGGCTATGACAATTTATTGTGATAATAGCGGTGCAGTGGCAAACAGTAAGGAACCACGGTCCCATAGTGCTATGAAACACATAGAGCGCAAGTACCACCTGATTCGAGACATCGTCAAGAGGGGCGATGCGATAGTCACCAAGATAGCTTCGGAGGACAACCTAGCGGACCCTTTCACCAAGATACTTCCTAAGGAAGTTTATTTCAAGCACTTGGAGGGTTTGGGAGTCAGAAGTTTGGAGGATAAGACTAGACCTTAGTATAAGTGGGAGATTGTTGGAGTAGTATACTTAATGTCTAGATTTGAGTATTCTGAGCTCCTTGTACACTTTCATTTACCTATTAAATACGAACATTCATTTGCTTTTAATTATTGTTAATTAAATTTATGCAAATTATAGTCCTGGATTTTATACGTTGTAGTTAGTATGGTGTGTCGGGCCCACACAGAAGATCATACTATCGGTTACTCGTATTTAATCGAACAAATGCTCACGACCTAGATGGACACGGACCAATCCATCGGTATAGTCGTTGTGTGAGAGAGAAAATAATTTGTCTTAATTATTTTATCACACTTGTACACTTGGTGTATTGAGCGGATCGATTGAGACTCATCAATTAGGATTGCTCGGCGATAATTGATTCGAGACTCAGTGTATTTTATTCTTAATCCCCGATATTGTTGCGGGTGTGTATATTCAATATAAGTGACTTTGATTTACCAAAGGAATTAACCGATTTAATTATTGGGTTAATTACCGGTTAAGTTGGGTCACTATATTTTATATATGGCATGCCGTGAATGATTGATCGGACAGTGTATCCCGGAAGGGTTGATAATATCCCCGAGATGAGCTCATAAGGATTTATTATGTAAACCTCGCGAGTGGATTTAATTCCGCATAATAAATAAGGTTGAGTGGTACTAGTCTCGGATAAAAGAGATGAATAAATTTATTAAGCAATAAATAAATTTTATTCATGGATATTTATATCTTAAATACACGGAATAAATAATACTACCGGAGAAATATTATTTGGATATAATATGGTTTAATATTGGGAGTGCAATTAATTTATATAGTGGAAAATAAATTAATTAATATTAATGGGAGATTAATAGATTTGGGCTTGGGCTCAATTTAATCATTAATATTGGAAGCCCAATATTCCACCTCCTTTAGATCCCCTACGTAGCCTATAAAAGCACTACATGGTCTTCACTTTTTCATAAGACAAGAATATCAATACTTGATAGTTCTAGAGAGTTGAAGAGGATCCATAAGCTTGGAAGATCGTCGCCCACCCGACGTTCAAGCTAGTGCAAGGAATACGTGGGAAGATTCAAAAGGTCGTCTTGAATTCGTTTCTCCGAACAACGAATCGAAAGGTAAAAATCTAAACACCCTTGATTGTTTGATTTTGTTTATCGTAAAATACCGTAGAACAAAGATCCGAAGTTCAAACCCGGAATAGACGAACGATCGCATGGTGGTGGCGAAGCCACCGGACCATGCGGATCGCCCGGCTAGGGTTTGTACGCGCGAAGGGGGGCGAACCCCGGCTGGAAGCCGGGGACGCGATCGATCACCCCGATCGATCGCGAGCCGCGGGGGCTGGGACCCGCGGCCGTCCGTTGGTCGGACCGACGCCCCGACGGCGGCGAGTCGCCGGACTCGCCGCTGGGCTGCTAGGCAGCTCGGTCGATCGCCGTGAGCGATCGACTCCTTCGATCGCGAGCCCCGCGTGCGGGGGCTCGGGCTGGGCGTGCGCGAGGCTTCGGCCTCGTCGTGCGTTCGGCTCGTGCTCCGGCTCGTACGTGGTACTCGCGTGATCTCCGGCGGATGGTTTTGATCGGGTTATTGGTTTCCGCAAATTTAAATAGCCCGGGATATCAAATTCCAACAAGAGTGATTTTGACTTTTTCAGTGAAAGGGATGATGACTCTATCAGTTGTTGGAATTCGATATCCCGGGTTATTTAAATTTGCGGAAACCAATAACCCGATCAAACCCTTCGACGGAGATCACATGAACGCCGACTCATCCGCCGGAGTCCAGCCTTTGGAGACCACGCACCCGAAGGTACGCAGCCCGCCCCCAGCCGAACCCCCGCGAGTACGGGGTTCACGCGATCGAGGATCGCGTTCGATCTTCGCGATCGATGGGGCTGCCCAGCAGCCCCCCGCGGCGAGTCCGGCGACTCGCCGCCGCCTGGAGGAGCCCCGCCTTCACGGCGGGTGGGGTGCGGCACCAGCCCGCGCCCCCGGCGATCGATCCCCGTGACCGATCGCGAGCCCTCGGCCCAGCCGAGGGTTCCTCTCCTCCGCGCGCCGCCAAACCCTAGCGGGCGATCCCGCGGTCCGGTGGCTTCGCCACCACCGCGTGATCGTTCGTCTAATCCGGGTTCGACTCTTGAATCTTGTTTTTCCGATAATTGATTTCAATAAAACAAGAATTAAATAGCAATTATTTAATTCACCTTTCGATTCGTTGTGCGGAGAAACGAGATCTTATGATGACCTTGAGATCTTCCCACGTATTCCTTGCACTAGCCCGGACGTCGTGTGGGCGACGATCTACCGAACTCCATGGATCCTCCTCTCTACTTTCTCTCTCTAAAATTGTGTTCTTCAAGTTATGAGAATAGAGAAGAACATGTAGTGCTTTTATAGGCTAGGTAGGGGATCTTAAGGTGGAATATTGGGCTTCCAATATTGAAGATTAAATTGAGCCCAATGCTCAAGTCCATTAATCCTTATCAATATTAATTAATTCTATTTTCCACTATATAAAATTAATTGCACTCTCAATATTAAACCATATTATATCAAATAATATTTCTCCGGTAGTATTATTTATTCCGTGTATTTAAGATATAAATATCCATAATAAAATTAATTTATTGCTAATTAATTTATTCATCTCTTATATCCGAGACTAGTACTCGGGGATATTATCAACCCTTATAAAATATAGTGACCCAACTTAACCGGTAATTAACCCAATAATTAAATCGGTTAATTCCTTTGGTAAATCAAAGTCACTTATATTGAATATACACACCCGCAATAGTTTCGGGAATCGGTTAATTCCTTTGGTAAATCAAAGTCACTTATATTGAATATACACACCCGCAATAGTTTCGGGGATTAAGAATAAAATACACTGAGACTCGAATCGATTATCGCCGGCAATCCTAATCGATGAATCTCAACGATCCGCTCAATACACCAAGTGTACAAGTGTGATAAAATAATCAAGATAGATTATTTTCTCTCTCACACAACAACTATACCGATGGATTGGTCCGTGTCCATCTAGGTCGTGAGCAACTGTTCGATTAAATACGAGTAACCGATAGTATGATCTTCTGTGCGCCCATGCAACACCATACTAACTACAACGTATAAAATCCAGGACTATAATTTGCATATATTTAATTATAAATAATTAAACGCAAATAATTGTTTATTTAATTAAATAAATTAGTGGCAATGGATCAGTGAGAGTGATGAGGAATATGTTTCTGAAAAGACTTGCAGGGTAAGGAAGAAGGGGGGCTACAGATTTCTAATATATTTTTATAATACACACTTTGTTTTTATATAATTGTAATAGTTTTGCGCTATTTTTTATGCGTTATAATATTAACTATGTTTTTATATGTTTTTTATGCGCTATAATATTTAATAATATTATGTCAGGGTTTAAAAATGTGATTAACTATGTTTTTATATGTTTTTTATGCGCTATAATATTTAATAATATTATGTCAGGGTTTAAAAATGTGAGGGTTTCTAATAAGACCAATAGTGAGAGTGATGATAACTATGTTAGTGAGAGTGATTTTGGTAAATATTATGTCAGGGTTTAAAAATGTGAGGGTTTCTAATAAGACCAATAGTGAGAGTGATGATAACTATGTTAGTGAGAGTGATTTTGACTTTTTCAGTGAGAGGGATGATGACTCCCGTGAGAGTGATGAGGACGATTTTTTTAAAAGACTTGTCAGGGTAAGGAAGGAGTGGGGCTAAAGATTTCTAATATATTTTTATAATATACACTTTGTTTTTATATAATTGTAATAGTTTTGCGCTATTTTTTATGGCTATAATATTAACTATGTTTTTATATGTTTTTTATGCGCTATAATATTTACTATATACACTTTGTTTTTATATAATTATAATAGTTTTGCGCTATTATTTATGCGCTATAATATTTAAGGGTGATTTTTAATAAAGGGGAGTTTTTAAGGTTTTATTAAAATTAAAGAACTCAATTTTTTCTAATTATTAACAGAAGGAGTTTATATAATTTTATTTTAATTTTGTTAATTTACACTGCGGTTATTAATTAATATTTATTATATTAAGTAGACAGTTATTACACCATTTTATAATTATAATCTTAAAGTACTTTTATTAATAAAAAATCTTAAAAAATGAAACATTAATTTGTAAGCTTTAATTTATGCGGTAAAACTTAAAATATTATAAACTATAATACCCCTTTCCCTAAATAATTAATGTAAAAGTATAATTTTATATTAAAATAAAAAAATAAGATTATTTGTGAAATACTAGACAACTGTATTAGTATTAATGTTCTATTTTTTTTATAAAACGTAATAAATTAGTATGTGTCGTTAATAATAAATATATTTTAATTTTTTTTAAAATAGCATTTTAGAAGTAATATTTTATTAATAAATAATTTATTATCTTATTTTTTAATAATACATATCAATATTTCAACAAAATTTTAATTAGATTTTAATTATTTTTAAAGAAATTATAATTAATTATCTTAATATATAAAAATTAAGTTATAAAATTAATTTTTTTTAAAAAAAATTGAGGGGATGCAATCGCACCCCTTCGGACCAAGTCCCTACGTCCCTGGATATAGTGACCAGTTTTATTGATATAGTTTAAGTTTATTAAAGAATATAATTTTAACCATTTTTATTGATATAGTTTAACTTTATTAAAAAATATAATTTTTTATTGATATTAGTTTATATTTTACTATTTTTATTGATATAGTTTAGCATTGCGCATTTTTTTTGATATTTTACTATTTTTATTGATATAGTTTAGCATTGCGCATTTGCTATTAGAAAACATTTTTATTGATATTAGCTAAGTTTAGTAGCAAAAAAGAAAGCAAAGTAATTATTTTTTCATTACCATATGAACTTTAAGCAGCTCAATAATCTCAAGCACAATATCATTGACATAGCAAAACCCCTCACTCTTATCGGTGTGATGCATCCTGCCTGTTAAGCTTGACGAAACTGACATGCATGTTAAGCTTGAGAAGACTGACAGAAGTAGAATAGGCCGTCGAAGACGGTGCAATCCTCACCGATATTGAAGCGCTTGAGCTGACCCCGTCGGTGTGGTCGTGAAGTGTTTCGGGAGAGGCGCGAGAAAATCGACCGTAATCCCGAGAGTGAAATCGGTGGATTTGTGTAGTCTGTAAAGTCGGGGAAGGGGCAGTGATATCCATGCGAAGATGGAGGTTGTGAGCCCTTTGAATATGGTTTATAGCAAAACAATTTTTTATAGTAAATTTTCAATGTTTATATAGCAAATATGCACTGTTAGCGCAAAATAAAAATTAAGTGAAAAAAAGAATTTTTATTTTTATTTTAAAACAATTTTATGATTTAATTACAATACTAACCTATGTACTCTATAGAAGCAGAATATAGGACATTGAAGCGCTGTCACGGGGTGGTCGTGGAGTGTGTAATTAGAGATGCAAGGAAATCCACATAATGTGGATGTCTAGAGTCGGCCGGCAGAGAAGGAGCGGCCGATCTCCATGCGGAGATGGAGGTTGTGAGCCATGCCAATGGAGTTTAAAGAAAAACAATTTTTATAGCAAATGTTTACTATTAGCGCAAAATAAAAATTCTAATTAAAATAAATGTCATTATAAAACAATTTTAAACAATTTTTTATAGCCCAAATTATAATTGGTAAGAGTATATGAAGACGGTGGTGGTAGGGTTTTCGGAGGATTCGAACTCATCCTCAATTATGTCATTGATTTTTAGCAGCTATGACTTATAAATCAACGGCGTCGGCGGGTCCTGGGGATCTCGCCGGACGAAACATCGTCGGCAGCAACGGTTTAGAGACCGACCTAAATTTTGTGGATTTGATTGTATTCAAGAAGATCGGGTTTCTTATTTTGGAATGGCCGGGAAGAAGCAGAAGAAGGCAGAGTTACGACCGGGAAGACCATCATGGAAATCTAATCGGACGAGGATGGGGAAGGAAATATCCTGAAATCCTTGGCTCGCGACTCTAAGAATGTTATGAAATATGATAGAGAGATGATCAAGAAATCTCCACCTTCGCTTTAGGGATAATGTCTCTATTATGAGAGGATGGAAATCGCAGGAAGGTGGTTGAGAAAAGATTGGGTAGTGAGTTTAGAAATGTGAGGGTTTCTAATAAGATCAATAGTGAGAGTGATGATAACTATGTCAGTGAGAGTGATTTTGACTTTTTCAGTGAGAGGGATAATGACTCTATCAGTGAGAGGGATGATGACTCTATCTGTGAGAGTGATGAGGACTATTGTAAGGATAAATATGTTTGGGCATTACAATGCCTTAAATGTACCTAGGCAGAAGTTGTCTTGCTAACATATTTATTTGTTTTATTTCTTTCTTCACAATTTAAACTGTTGTAATCACTTGTCATATTGGTGATTTGATTTAGCATAGTTCATTAGTTGGAACGTGCTTGAAAAACAATCAACATAGAAGCTTTCTGCCGCAGCACAGCCAGGCAGAGTCATGCCGCAAGCAGTGCAAGGCTTGGACAAGAGGTTGAGTTAAGAGAATCGAGCGAAGCATGAGCGTAGGGCAAAGGAATGCTGAAGTCCAGATAATATGGAAGGCAGTGCAGTGTGGCAGTGAATTCCAGAAGAACTTCAGAAGGCATCCTGCGGCAGCGGTCAAAGCAGCCTGCCCTATAATATCTCAACCGATTGTTGACCTAGCTTTTCAAGGGAATTAGTTGAAGACTCTCACCTATAAATAGAGGACGTCTACAGCTGCATTCCTCAACAATCCTGTAACATCCCATTCTTCATAATATAAACTATAGAGGATTTTCTTATTTTTCAAAAGAAATTGTAGTATTTAAAATAACAAAATGTCAAAACGACTTTTTCATAATAAAATCTTTAACTAAAAATAATAACCCTCAATAGTCAAATTTAAATAAAGTACTCAAGTATTAAGTTTCCAAAGCGGAAAGCATAAAAGAAAAATAATGTATTTAAAATAAATGCTGCTACTACTATCGCCGCCACATCCCCGTCTCGCTCCGATTTCGCTTAACCTGAAAATATGGGGTTTTAAAGGGGTGAGTTATCAACAACTCAGTAGGGATACCAGTTCACACATTGCACGATACGAAAATAACCGGAATGACGCTCAACTTTATAAACTAACTTGAACTTGTTAGATAGTGGGATATACCCAAGGACATGAATTTCCGAACGATTAAACGTTCCTATCACTTGCTTGCTTGATTTATTACCGTGAACACGTCACACGTCTACGTGAACACGGCCATGAATTTCGTCGCGCGACTAATATGTGCACATAACATGAATAGAATATAAAGTCCTCGATATCGAACAATTACCTGCGTACCATACACTGATATGAACTGTATTTGAAAAGGTTTTAGAAATACCCCTACCTTGAAAATGCAGACTCTGAAAGAAACGATGCTTGAATGTATGCTCGTGCAAATCCTAATCCTCGGTATCCATAAATCCTTCATTTAATAAATTAAACTAATTATATAATATATATTTATCTTGCTATACTATTTATTATATACTGATACTTAGATACAGTAGATACTAAATTTAATAAAAGGAGCAGTGAGTGGGCTATTTATTAAGTTAAAAGTAATTGAGCTCCACTTTAAATAAAATTTGGGGAAAAGTAAAAACATAGGAATTAGGAATTGCAGTTGGGCTTGTAACTTAAAAGAATTAAACTGATAAGAGTATATCGGGTGTTGATGTGAGATAGAATAATAGGCTTTGAAGGTTTTAGTATTTAATGGGGCTATGAAAAGGATTAAGAAACAAATGAGTCGAATAATATATTGGCTCAGCCACTCACTAATATAGAAAATAGAAACATAAAAAAATTCCTAATTAAAAACCGATACCTTCTTCTTTGTAATAAGCAGAAAGAGAGGGACGGGGGAATCGAGAGGGCTTCAACTAGTACATCACATTCTCTCAAGCATCGAAATCTTTGACAAGAGCAGCTATGGAGTTCTACAACCTCCTCGGCTTTGACGGGAAAGGTAGGATGCGGTGGCGGTCTTTGTAGCCGCAAGCAACGACGATGAATCGACGCTGACACGCTTCATCAGGGCAGGGCACAGCGACCAGCCTTCGACGACGTCCTAACGACCAGTTATGCAATCAAGTTAGTGATGGCAGCAGGCTCGCGAAGAAGTTGATCGGAGATCGATTAATATCGGGGAATCCCAAAAGCGACGGTTCAGTCTTGAAGAAAGTGGAATCACTTATCGGAGATTCTTCGACCTTTGGCACCCGGGCTGTGGTCGAACACATCATGGGTTCAACAGAGTCAGAAAAGTATTTGTTTGCTCGCGATCTTTCGGAAGTTGAGAAACGGTCTAAGGAGTGGGCTGATAATTTCGGAGGAATTATGGTGGTGGGTTTCAGGCTTGAGCGGGCTGAATGGATCGAAGTGCTTGTATGCTCAGGCTTAAGGCTCACGACGGTGTTCATGAAGGCATCAAATTAAGGTGAGGAAGAGTATTGAGAATTTGTTTGTTGGGTTGAGGGCTTAGGCGCTGCCGCAAACGTTGGAGGGTTGATATGGGATGTAGATGGAGATTATCTGAGGGGGCGAAGTTACTTCTCACACGTATATACACGCTGATGAATTGTGAAAATAGGGTTGAGGATTTACAAGGACTAGTGCTAATGGGCTGAGGCTTAAACATAAGGTACTAGAAGGAGATTAATAATTTAAACTATACAATTAATAATAATAATAATAATAATAATAATAATAATACTAATACTAATACTAATACTAATATTAATATTAATACTACGGGAGTAGTATATTTTAGAGTAGTATATTTTAGACTTTAGGATACTCAATTTTCTTTTCTTAATAAAATTGATAAATTTAAGTGTTAATAAAATTATTGGAATACGAGGATCTCTATATGACTTAAATACTAAATGAAATTAATCGTGAATCAAAATGTAAAATATGACTCAACATGAAATTAACATGAACTACAAATAATTCAAACTCATGTACAATTTAATTATTTTCTTTACAAATTATTAATTGGGCCAAAATTACTTTTTTAGTTAATATAAATTTTGCGGTTGTTACAAATCCAGATTACAATACAACACCTTATACACTTCATTTCCTCTCTAGATCGATCGATCAGCTTTTAGAGCCGAAGACTTCAAACGTGAAGTTCTTCGTGCCGTGTACCTCTCGACTCTGGGAGTGTCCTTTTGTTCAGCTGACGATCGAAGACTTAGTATAGGTGTATTACAGTAGCTGCTAGGTTTTATTGTTGATTGTTCATACTCTTCGGATACGATTAATACGAAGGCATACATGTGTATAGCCTTTGGTAATATCATTGTAAATCCAAGAGTATCATTTTGTAAAGACTCGTTCTTTAATAAAGTTTCTGGCCGTAAGGCCGTTTCGTATGTGTATAATTTAAATACACATACAAAGATTAAATTTGTGTTCTTTACATTTTCGTACGTGTGTGTGTGTTCGTTCGTGTGATTTATTTTTAATTAATTCCGCTGCAACTTATATACATATATCACATATTATTTTATCAATTAAACAACTTGGTTAATCTGGATAAAATACTTAATCACAATTAAATCACGTAAAACGAACGTTTTCTGTACAAGGCATCGTGCTGCGGCATACGCTGTTCTGCCGCAGAACTCTGCCTTGCCTAGGCAGCGCATTTCACTGCGTTTTATTTACTGCCTACGACTTTCAAGTGGTATCAGAGCGGGCACTAGACTTACTTAGTGTTTAAGGTCCGTCTGATCACGCACACTTACAATGGCAGATCCATCTTACATCGTACGAACACCGGTTGTTCTTGACGGTAGTAATTATGGATTTTGGAAAACCCGCATTGAAGCAAGGATCAAATCAATTGATCGCAGTGCGTGGTTATCCGTACTTCGAGGATGGAAACCACCTCAGGAGGAAATCCCTGAAGGCGGCAAGCTTGAAAAAGCTCCGGAGAAGTGGTCTATCGAAGAGACTGCCGCAGCTACTGCCAACGATAGGGCAAGGTGTGCCATCCTTGAATCCATGTACAGAATTGTCAAACAATGTACTACTGCCAAACAAGTGTGGGATTTGCTGGCTCTTCATTGTGAAGGTAACAACACAGTGAAGAAAACCAAGGTCCGTATGCTTATGTCTCGTTTCGAGAACTTGCGTATGAACGAGGACGAGACGTGCCTTCAGTACTTTGGAGAATTAATGTCCATTGTTACTGAATGTGCTGACCTTGGTTCACCCATTAGTAACCCGGCAGTGTGTAGTAAGATAATGCGATCGATGAGTAAAAAGTTCCTGCCGAAGGTCACTGCCATAGAAGACAGCGAAATGTCTGAAGAAGATTTTGTTTCATTAATGGCGATCTTCAAGAACTATGAACTAAACCATGAAGATCGTGAAACTCACAGGAAACCACGTCCACGAAGCGACGAGAGGAACATTGCCTACACCGTGGCAGAGCCCGACGGCAGAGAACAAGGCAATAGTTCTCAAGGCAGCAGCCCCACCTCTACCAATGACTTGACCGATGAAGAGATCTACGAGCTACTTGGATCTGATGGTGGCGATGACCAGTTTGCATTCCTCGCCCGGAAAATGGATGCTGTACTTGTCCGCTCGCTGAAGAAGCCGTACGATCCCCGACGAAGGAAGTTCCCGGCAAGGTCACCACAAACTCAAGATCGACGACTTGTGATCCGCCAACCAAGCACGGGATCCACCTCAAGTTCAAGTCCAAATTCAAAGGACTGGTCGAGGATCAAGTGCCACGTATGTCAAGGGATTGGACACTTCTCAACCGAATGCCCTTCAAAAGATCGAGGCATTGGAATTTTGAATTCCATGGTTGCGCAAGAAGATATGGAACAATATTGCCTTGAAGACTCAACCACTGCGCTTACTGCTCAACTCGAAGGCACAACCCTATCTGACGATGAAGATGACAGTCCATCCAATGTGAATGCACGACGGCATGTTGCATTCTTTGCCTCTGCCGCAGAAACGACAGAAAGTCCTGCCGCAGAGAACTGCCTGTGCCTCACTGCCTCAGTCAATGGCTATGAATCCGAAGAGGAGACCATTCCCATTGATATTTTCATCGAGCTCAAAGAAAGTTTCGATGAGCTACGCATGAAATTTGCCCGGCAGACCAAGATGATGAAGATGCTTACATCAACCAAAGCCGGATATGAAGAAGAAGTGAAGAAGCAGGCCATGGCAATTGAACAAATGCTCGTAGAAAAGAACACCTTTGAAGAACGATTGAAGAAGCTAGATGTTCAGCTCACTAGAAAAGATTTAGAGGCCGAAAAACTAAAAATTGATTTTAATCGTGTAAATGAAAAACTCGAAGTTGCAAACAATACTTTTGTAAAACTGAACACGGCAACAACAAAATTAGATGCAATAATGAGTATTTCACATGTTGAACGGGAAGGCCTCGGACATCAAAAGGTTGTAGATGCCGTTTTTCCAAAGAAAAACCCAACGGACATGGCATTTGTAAAGGCATCAAATGACGATTCAACAACTGCCGCACAATCCTCAACTCCAAAAAGGGATGACCAAACTGAAAGCAAAGCCACTGCCTCAGCCAGAGACTGCCGCAGATGGACAAAACAAAGGCAGACATCATCAGGCAGGATGAAGACAAGGAAGCCCTTGCCTAAGCAACATTTTAAATCGAAGAGACGATATGTTTGCCACTACTGCCTTGTACCTGGTCACATTCGACCTTTCTGTTGGAGACGCGAAGAGGACCAAGCAAGAGGATTTTACTTTCACTCCAACGCTGGACCACGGCATCCCAAAATTTTTCGCACACTCTATGTCTTCACGATATTCTATCAAAAGGAAGGCAACGACGATACGCAAATGGGTGCCCAAAGCTAAACTTTCTTCTAATGTTTGTTTTTCAGATCCCTCCAATGACTCCTCTGCCACATCAAATGCCATCCAAAGTGCTGAAACATGCAATGTTATCTTCACTGCCCTCAAAGCTACCAAAGATGATAAGTGGTACTTCGATAGCGGATGCTCGCGGCACATGACCGGAAATAGTGATCACCTCATCAACTACAAAGTTTTTCACGGAGGAGAAGTCACATTTGGAGGAGGGTCCAGTGGTTCAATAATTGGCCGAGGCACATTAAATGTGAAAGGGCTGCCGAAGCTACAACAAGTGCTTCATGTTGAAGGCGTCATCACGAATCTCATAAGCATAAGTCAACTATGCGATGAAGGCATGAATGTAAAGTTTACTCACCAAATGTGTGAAGTGTTTGATAGTGCAGGGAACCCACTCATTCAGGGGGAGCGTTCCAAGGCGAACAACTGCTATTCCATTGGAGAAACATGCCTCACTGCACAAGTCAAAGATGACATTGATCTATGGCATCAAAAACTTGGACACACAAGTCTTGGGAATTTAGAGCGTCTAATCAAGCTCAATGCTGTTCGTGGACTTCCAGCTCTCCCAAAAATCCAGAAGACAACATGTGGACATTGCAAACAAGGAAAAATGACTCGTACAAGTCATCCAGCAATACCTGCCGCAGGACAGTCTGATGCCTCTGCCGCAGGACCTGCCAATTCCAAGGCAGGGCTGTATCAAAAGCAAACCAAATGCTTTGATCTCCTCCACATGGATTTAATGGGACCAACCGAGACGAGGAGCCACTCTGGAAAACACTACGTACTTGTCGTAGTAGATGATTTCTCAAGATATACTTGGGTGCGTTTTCTCCAAGACAAGAGTGAGACATTTGATGAGGTGTCCAAGCTAATCAGGTGGATAAAGACCAACCATGAAGCCTCAGTAAAGAGAATAAGAAGTGACCATGGCACCGAGTTTGAAAATCAACGACTTTCTCGTTTTTGTGACACGCATGGCATTGCCCAAGAATTTTCTGCCCCCATAACACCGCAACAAAATGGCGTGGCTGAAAGGAAGAACCGAACCCTCAAGGAAATGGCGTGTACCATGCTGATCGCCAAGGGCCTAAGCAAGCAATTTTGGGCAGAAGCATTCAATGCCGCATGCCACATCCTGAACCGCATCAGCATACGTTCAGGAACAACAAAAACGGCCTATGAAATTTTGAACAATAGAAAGCCTAATTTGAAATACTTTCATGTGTTTGGCTCTGTTTGTTATGTTCTGAATGATAGGGAACCTAGATCTAAACTTGATCCAAAGTCACTTAAAGGATTATTTGTTGGATACTCTAGGAATAGTCATGCCTATCGTATTTTTATCATACAAACTAGAACCATCATTGAATCTGTTAATGTTGATTTTGATGATCTTAGTCGTCTCAGGAAACCCAAAGAAGAGAATGTAGAAGGCTTGCCCGAGCCTGCCGCAGTAGCAGAAATTGAAGGCAGTTTCACTCCTACGCAGCCTACTGCCGCACCCACTGGCTCGAATAATGATGATCAGCCCTCTACAGCGTCTCCCGAGCACTCAAATGATGATAGCTCGCCTCAACAAACAGATTCATCAGATGTTGAAGAAACACCGACCCGACGACGAAGGGATCCCCCAAGACATGTTATCCGAAACCACCCTTCGAGTCAACTGTTGGCCACACGCATGAGAGCTCGTCCATACATCAACTACCGCAACATGACCAAGAATGTAAGCATGTCTGCCACATGTATTGAAATAGGCATTGCCTCGTACCTGTCAACGATCGAACCAAAGAATGCCAAAGAAGCGTTGGCCGATGAATTTTGGTTTATGGCAATGCAAGAAGAGATGAACGAGTTTGAAAGAAACAAAGTTTGGAAGCTCATTCCTCGTCCCAAAAACAAGAATGTCATCGGGACAAAGTGGATTTTTAAGAACAAATCGAATGAGCATGGGCAGGTTGTGCGCAACAAGGCAAGACTAGTGGCGCAAGGCTATACGCAAGTTGAAGGCATCGACTTCGATGAAACTTTTGCTCCCGTTGCACGCATGGAGTCCATATGTTTACTTATTGCCATTGCTTGTCACCTCAACATCACCTTACATCAAATGGACGTGAAGGCAGCCTTTCTAAACGGCATACTTGAAGAGGAGGCATATGTTGCACAACCCAAGGGCTTCGAAGATCCGAAACATCCTGACTATGTGTATCAATTACACAAGGCATTGTACGGCCTAAAACAAGCCCCTAGAGCTTGGTATGACTGCCTAACTGATTTTCTACTCAGTTTCGGATTCACTCGAGGCACTGCCGACAAAACACTGTTTGTGAAATTCAATTCTTCCAATATTTTAATTGCACAAATTTATGTTGATGATATTGTCTTTGGATCCACATGTGAGAATATGCTTAAGGCATTTACCTCTGCCATGGCATCAAAATTTGAGATGAGCATGGTAGGAGAACTAACTCATTTTTTAGGGCTCCATATCAAGCAATCATCAACTGGGACGTTTATCTCACAAACTTCATACGCTAAGAATCTCATCAAAAGATTCCAACTTGAAGGATCCAAGCCCATGAAAACACCTATGGGCTCAACGGACAAAATCTCCCGAGGCACTGATACTGCCGCAGTGGATCAGACACTCTACCGATCCATGATAGGGAGTTTACTTTACCTTACGGCAACTAGACCTGATATCATGTATAGCGTTTGTTTGTGTGCCAGGTTTCAAGCTGTTCCAAGGGAAGAACACTTGAAGGCAGTCAAACGCATCATACGCTACGTTGCCGCATCAGTCGAGTTAGGCATATGGTATACCAAAGATACCACCACCGATTTGGTTGGATTTTCAGATGCCGACTGGGCAGGAGACACGGATGAGCGCAGGAGTACAAGCGGAGGATGTTGCTTTCTTGGAAACAACGTCATTTCATGGCAAAGCCGCAAGCAAAACTGCATTTCTCTATCCACTGCCGAATCAGAATACATTGCCGCAGAGAGTTGTTGTACCCAATTGATTTGGTTAAAGCACATGCTTGATGACTACCACCTGGATAGCAATGCTCTTACACTCTACTGCGACAATACGAGTGCTATAAATATCAGTCATAATCCAGTGCAGCACTCAAGAACCAAACACATCAGCATAAGGCATCACTTCATCCGAGATTTGGTGGAGAAACGACTCTTGAGGATTGATCACATCCCAACAGAAAATCAAATAGCAGATATCTTCACCAAGCCACTGAACTCAGATCGATTCATTGCTTTGAGAAAATCTTTGTGCATGTGCACCATGCCTTAGATGCTGATCTGCATCATGCTGCCGCACTGTCTTGCCTACTGAACCTCTGCCACAACATTCTGCCTTAGTCAATTTATGAGATTAAAATTTTCCGAAGGAAGAGAAAATACCCAAACCACTTTAGGCAACATGGTCAAACCCATATACATGTAATTAATACTCAATGGGTTGAGATACTATGTACTAGGTGACTTAAGTATTTGATAATCTCGTTTTTTACATTGGCATTATACCTAAGTGGAGTATAAGTACTTATGATGCAGCATGATGTTTCATTAGGATTAGATGTTTTTATTCTTTTCCTAATTTTGCTTTGTAAGCCTCGATTTTTCACACCACAAAAATATTTTACTTATTTTATTCAAAAAAAAAAAAAAAATTTGAAAAATGAAAAATAGAAAAAGAAAATACTCTAAAAACAGAAAAAGAGAAAAATTAAAAACAGAAAAATAGATAAACAAAAAAAAAAAAAAAAAAAAAAAAAATGGGATTTTGGATTTTCATTTTTTTTGGCAACAACCTGCCGCAGAGCCTTGCCCCACTTGACCGTTGGGCAGCACTTGAGTGTGCGGCAGGCGACGGTTCAGCTTCAAAAAGTAACCGTTGCCTAGTTGCCCATCCCATCAACTGCCATCCGTTTCTTTCTCTTAAAACTCTTTCAAGTTTTATTTTTAATATTTACTGAAATTCAAAAGTCCTAATCCTATTCCAACTCTATCTTCTCCATCTAAATCGATCAAAAGAGAGTTTGAAATTTCTGGAATTCTAAATCCCTAATTTTTCTCACAACGCACAAGTATAAAATACTCTATCTTCCTTGCGTATTGTGTACTCTGTTTTCTTTTCTAAAACCCTAATTTCATCAAGAACTTTGAATTCCATGGCATCATCTCCTTTCGCCTTTGCTCGCTACTTCTCGGACCCACGCCTGGTGGAGCTCATCAAAGAATCTCGCCCCGATGCAACTATGGAGGATATTCAGCCCGCGGAGTCTCTGCCCTTCATCAATCGTCTCATCGCCATCGACGCCGCCGCCGCCGCAGCTGCCGCCGCCGCAATCGACGCCGCTTCCCAGCCTTCTACTGAGAATCAGCCGTCGCACGTCGAGGCCGGAGAAGGATCAGGTAAGGCTTCTCCCATGAACATCTCTCCGGACCATGATGCAGGGGGAGAAGCTGCCGCAGAAGACGAACCTGCCGAAGAAGAACGAGTCTATCCCGAACCGACTCCACTATCCATCATTCGCCCTGAAGATGTGGACATCTCCGGCGACACTGAACCGTCTCAAACCCCTCACCCGACGGTGGTTATTTCAGACGTCGACGATGTACTTGCTTACGAGGCTGCCCAGAATGAAAGATCCCTCAACACTTCTGATTTCAAGGGCATTTTCACTCCTGAGCCATCGGTTACTGCCGCATCATCTGCCTTCCCTCAGGCAGACCCTGAAGTGCAGCAGCAAGGCAAACAGATGCCCTACAACAGGAGGGACGATGACAATGATTTTGACTACTCTGAGCTCTACGACAACTACCCATCTCAGAAGAAGACCAAGGATCGCAAACCGACACCTTATCCATCTGCAAATCCACCCTCCGATGCGGAAGATTCCGGCCACTCAAGTCAACAGCAGCATAATGCCGCAGATGCCTCTGACACAGAATCAGACCCACTGCTGCAGGATCTTGCCTCCAGGAAGCGCAAGAAACAGCAAGTGCCCATCACTCGCCGGCCGTCCACCAGATCCGCCACTGCCTATGCTAAAGGCAAAGGCCCGGCTGTACCCCAAACCTCAATGGAAAATCCCATTGACGTAGAAGCCACCACTGCTAAGAAATCCCGTAAAGGGAAGGAGAAAGCTGCCGCAATCAAACCCGACAGCTCGCAAAGTGGTGATGCCGCAGCACAACCTGCTGCGAAGAAGGGTGGCAAGGCACCAAAGATTGATGCCCCCAAGGAGGATTCGGATTCTGATATGAAACCCGGCAAGGGGTACTCGAGGCGATTCTGGTCAGAACGCCGTTCAGTGATTGGGCCCCAGTTCTACTCCAACAAGCCCATTCAAACGGATCGTTGTGTGGACATGCCGACTTGTGCCAGACACAAAGTGGATAAGTTCTTGAAGAGAATGAAGTTGGTCAAGGCAGTCACCTACGCAGGACCCTACTGCGAGGATTTGGTGCGCGATTTCTATGCCAACTTGCGGCCCTGTTTTGGTGATGATGGATCCAGAGGCTATGGCAAGGTGTATCTCCGTGAGAAGATCTTTAACTTCACCCCTGCTGCCATTAATGCCTTCCTGGAGCGCTCTGATATCGAGTATCCTGCCGCACTTGCTGACCCCACTATTGCCGCAGTATCTCAACGCCTGACCAAATCACCGCCTGATGCTGCAAACAATATTCCTTGCTCAAAACTCTCTTCTTTTTACTACTTTTTGTTCACTGTTGCCAGGCACAACTGGATTCCCACAACCAATGTGCACTTTGTGCATACCCAAATGGGGGAAATCTTGTTTCACCTTGGTGCAGGTAGGCAGGTGAATTTGGGAGAACTTATCTTTGAGAAGATTGCTTCACAGGCAGAGAACATCACCCAGACGCAGAGCCTTGCGTTCCCTTCCTTGATCTGGGAGATGTTGAAGATCCAAGGGCTCTCGATCAATAGTGCTGATCAACTGACTACTGTGCCACATCCCTACAAGTTATCTGTACGTGAGTACAATGATCTGCCGTGGACTGGTTTTCATGCTACTGCCGCAGTGCCTCCCACTCCACCTACAAAGAAGGCTCCAAAGCTGCCGCAGACTGATGCCCCTAGCTCATCTGCTCCACATCCAGGTGTTTCTGCTCGTGTCCAGGCATTTGCAGACCAAGTTGCTGCAAACCACATGGTTATCATGCAGGACTACATGTCAAAAGCACTTGTGGATGCCATTACTTTCTTTCTTGAAGAAGAGGGCTTTCCTCCACAAAAAGGGGGAGTACCAGCAGCCGAGGCAAAAATGGCAAAGAGCACTGTCTTGAAGATGTTGAAGAAGCGCATTGATGCAGACCTCAAAGAAGTTGAAGCTGAAGAAGCTGCAGAGAAGGATGCTGCAGCAGCAGAGAAGGCTGCCGCAGACACTGCAGCAGATGATGAAGAGCGTGGATCATCTCCTGAGCATGATGATTGAAGACTTGAAGGACTGCAGTTCTGAAGACCATGAAGAAAAATTATTTCTTCTTTTGCTTTAATTTTTATTTACTTTGAACAATTTATTTAATTTCTGTTTACTTGTTTTTGAACGATTTGGTTTTAAGTTTGCTTTTGGTTAGAACAATTTTTAAATTCAAGTAGTTATTTCCTTTTGAAAAATTGGTGTGTTATTTTAAGGCTTACTTAGTGTAACTTGTTTTTGTTCTATTACTTAGTTGATTATTAAATAAATTTTTGTTCTACTTAGGAAGTATTAACTAAGGGGGAGTTTTATGCCTTAGTTGTTTTGTCAAGATAAAATCCATAAACTTCCAAGTAAGATGTATTTCATTGAGGGGGAGTGCTCATTGCGCTGCTGCCTCATGGTTTTGTGAAGAAAGATAAAAATGGGGAGTTTGTAAGGATAAATATGTTTGGGCATTACCATGCCTTAAATGTACCTAGGCAGAAGTTGTCTTGCTAACATATTTATTTGTTTTATTTCTTTCTTCACAATTTAAACTGTTGTAATCACTTGTCATATTGGTGATTTGATTTAGCATAGTTCATTAGTTGGAACGTGCTTGAAAAACAATCAACATAGAAGCTTTCTGCCGCAGCACAGCCATGCAGAGTCATGCCGCAAGCAGTGCAAGGCTTGGACAAGAGGTTGAGTTAAGAGAATCGAGCGAAGCATGAGCGTAGGTCAAAGGAATGCTGAAGTCCAGATAATATGGAAGGCAGTGCAGTGTGGCAGTGAATTCCAGAAGAACTTCAGAAGGCATCCTGCGGCAGCGGTCAAAGCAGCCTGCCCTATAATATCTCAACCGATTGTTGACCTAGCTTTTCAAGGGAATTAGTTGAAGACTCTCACCTATAAATAGAGGACGTCTACAGCTGCATTCCTCAACAATCCTGTAACATCCCATTCTTCATAATATAAACTATAGAGGATTTTCTTATTTTTCAAAAGAAATTGTAGTATTTAAAATAACAAAATGTCAAAACGACTTTTTCATAATAAAATCTTTAACTAAAAATAATAACCCTCAATAGTCAAATTTAAATAAAGTACTCAAGTATTAAGTTTCCAAAGCGGAAAGCATAAAAGAAAAATAATGTATTTAAAATAAATGCTGCTACTACTATCGCCGCCACATCCCCGTCTCGCTCCGATTTCGCTTAACCTGAAAATATGGGGTTTTAAAGGGGTGAGTTATCAACAACTCAGTAGGGATACCAGTTCACACATTGCACGATACGAAAATAACCGGAATGACGCTCAACTTTATAAACTAACTTGAACTTGTTAGATAGTGGGATATACCCAAGGACATGAATTTCCGAACGATTAAACGTTCCTATCACTTGCTTGCTTGATTTATTACCGTGAACACGTCACACGTCTACGTGAACACGGCCATGAATTTCGTCGCGCGACTAATATGTGCACATAACATGAATAGAATATAAAGTCCTCGATATCGAACAATTACCTGCGTACCATACACTGATATGAACTGTATTTGAAAAGGTTTTAGAAATACCCCTACCTTGAAAATGCAGACTCTGAAAGAAACGATGCTTGAATGTATGCTCGTGCAAATCCTAATCCTCGGTATCCATAAATCCTTCATTTAATAAATTAAACTAATTATATAATATATATTTATCTTGCTATACTATTTATTATATACTGATACTTAGATACAGTAGATACTAAATTTAATAAAAGGAGCAGTGAGTGGGCTATTTATTAAGTTAAAAGTAATTGAGCTCCACTTTAAATAAAATTTGGGGAAAAGTAAAAACATAGGAATTAGGAATTGCAGTTGGGCTTGTAACTTAAAAGAATTAAACTGATAAGAGTATATCGGGTGTTGATGTGAGATAGAATAATAGGCTTTGAAGGTTTTAGTATTTAATGGGGCTATGAAAAGGATTAAGAAACAAATGAGTCGAATAATATATTGGCTCAGCCACTCACTAATATAGAAAATAGAAACATAAAAAAATTCCTAATTAAAAACCGATACCTTCTTCTTTGTAATAAGCAGAAAGAGAGGGACGGGGGAATCGAGAGGGCTTCAACTAGTACATCACATTCTCTCAAGCATCGAAATCTTTGACAAGAGCAGCTATGGAGTTCTACAACCTCCTCGGCTTTGACGGGAAAGGTAGGATGCGGTGGCGGTCTTTGTAGCCGCAAGCAACGACGATGAATCGACGCTGACACGCTTCATCAGGGCAGGGCACAGCGACCAGCCTTCGACGACGTCCTAACGACCAGTTATGCAATCAAGTTAGTGATGGCAGCAGGCTCGCGAAGAAGTTGATCGGAGATCGATTAATATCGGGGAATCCCAAAAGCGACGGTTCAGTCTTGAAGAAAGTGGAATCACTTATCGGAGATTCTTCGACCTTTGGCACCCGGGCTGTGGTCGAACACATCATGGGTTCAACAGAGTCAGAAAAGTATTTGTTTGCTCGCGATCTTTCGGAAGTTGAGAAACGGTCTAAGGAGTGGGCTGATAATTTCGGAGGAATTATGGTGGTGGGTTTCAGGCTTGAGCGGGCTGAATGGATCGAAGTGCTTGTATGCTCAGGCTTAAGGCTCACGACGGTGTTCATGAAGGCATCAAATTAAGGTGAGGAAGAGTATTGAGAATTTGTTTGTTGGGTTGAGGGCTTAGGCGCTGCCGCAAACGTTGGAGGGTTGATATGGGATGTAGATGGAGATTATCTGAGGGGGCGAAGTTACTTCTCACACGTATATACACGCTGATGAATTGTGAAAATAGGGTTGAGGATTTACAAGGACTAGTGCTAATGGGCTGAGGCTTAAACATAAGGTACTAGAAGGAGATTAATAATTTAAACTATACAATTAATAATAATAATAATAATAATAATAATACTAATACTAATACTAATATTAATATTAATACTACGGGAGTAGTATATTTTAGAGTAGTATATTTTAGACTTTAGGATACTCAATTTTCTTTTCTTAATAAAATTGATAAATTTAAGTGTTAATAAAATTATTGGAATACGAGGATCTCTATATGACTTAAATACTAAATGAAATTAATCGTGAATCAAAATGTAAAATATGACTCAACATGAAATTAACATGAACTACAAATAATTCAAACTCATGTACAATTTAATTATTTTCTTTACAAATTATTAATTGGGCCAAAATTACTTTTTTAGTTAATATAAATTTTGCGGTTGTTACAACCTACCCTCCTTATAAAAATTTCGTCCTCGAAATTCGTTATTTACCTCTTGTAGTTATTTACCTTTTGTAAATGATTCCACTTAAGTGACTTCATATCTTGCTCGTGCTCTCAACATATATTAAGGATGCGTCGTTGTTCTTGAACATGATCCAAAATCATTTCACACATCTCATTAAGATAACTCTATGCATTTGTAACTCTTTTACGTTAATAACACATGTTCTAACATTTCTCCCCGAGTTTGTCTTGTTCTATCAGATTGACTTTCTGCCTAAAGATAACACGTCTGCTTCGTTCTCGTCGCCTTGTGAAAAATTCCTAAGAATCTTGAAGTGAATCTCGAATATCTATCAGACACAATTGATATTGAAGTACCGTGAAACCTCATTATCTCACGAAAGTATATTTGTGCGAGCTGATCCATAATAAATGTCAACTTCACATGTAGAAAATGTGCAGACTTTGTTAATCAATCAACGATCACCCAAATTGCATTATATCCTCTGGCTGATCGCGGTAAACTGACCACGAAGTCGATAGTCACGTGCTCCCATTTCTACTCGGGAAATTTATATTGGTTGAAGTAAACCGAAGGTCACTGGTGTTAAGCCTTATCTTGCTGACACACCAAACATTTCTGCATGAATAACTCGAAGTCTCTTTTCATACTTCTCCACCATAATGACTCTCACAAGTCGTGATACATCTTTCTTCCTCTCGGATGGGAAGTATATGACGTACAATGTGCTTCTTCTACGATTTAATTCCTCAAGATCTCGTTTTTGATACACACAACCTTAAAACTAGGACTCCATTTTTTTCGTTTTAGAAAGACCCTCAACGTTTTCTTCACGAACATGAATCTTTATCTTTAACAGGGAACCATCATTCTCTTGAGCTTCTTTACTTCTTTCCAACAAAGTATGACGAATCGTCAAAGTATGTAATGTCACTCTTGTACTCTTCGAGTGAGAAATCACTTTGATTCTCCAATTCTCAAACTTTTTTTCAATCTTCCCTTGATTAATCAACATATAAGGCTATATGCCGTGTTATTTTTCGACATAAACAGTCTACCACGACATTATCCTTTCTGGGTTGATAATGAATTGAACAATCGCAATCTCTAACAATCTCTTGTTATCTTCTCTGACCCATTTCAACTCATTTGCGCAAAGATATACGTCAAACTCTTGTGATCAGTGTATATATCACACTTTATTTCACATAAGTAATTTCTCCAAATCATCAGTGCATGCGTTACGACATATATCTCCAAGTCGTGTGCATGGTAATTCACTTTACGTGTCTTCAACTGTCGAGAAGCATAGAATACGATTCTCCCATGTTGCATCAACACACACATTCCTTGTTTGGAGGCATTATTGTGAACTACAAAACTGCCAATACTATTTGGAATGGTCAGAATTGTAGTTGAAGACAACTTCCTCTCGAGTTGCCAAAAACATTCCTCTTCAACTACGTCATCAATTGTGCTATCCTTGAAACACCTTCAATGAATCTCCGATAGCAATCCGCAAAATTCAAGAAGTTACGTAGCTCTTTAACATCCTTGGTTGAATAATTGACTGGACTCTTCAATCTCAGAAGGATCAACTTTAATTCAACGAGTCATGACTACTTGCCCGAGAAATAACACGTGAATTAGGTAAAACTCACACCTTGAGATTTTAATTTTTCCATAGACTTCTCTATGCTAAATGTCTCAAGGGAAACCTCAAATATTTCTTATGTTTAGTATCGTGTAGAGAGATATTTCAGCAATCAACATACTGTCTGAGTTCAGAAAGTTGACTTTGAGATATCAACCCACTCTTGGTGATATCCCGACCTTAAGTCTATCTACGAGAACACACTAGCCCCTTTTAATTGATCACAAACATCGTCGATTTTGAGGTAGTAGATACTTGTTCTTTGTTGTGCTCCGATTCAACTCTCTGTAATCGGTGCACCTCCTTCAATATCATTATCTTTATCTCTTGGTAAGATTTCATTACGATTATCCAATGAATAGTCAAATTCTATTATGACAACGAAACAATTTGTTCTAGTACGTAAAGACCAACTCTTACGGCCTTCTGTGCCATAGTTCTCTACTATGTTCTTACATAAGCGATTGATCTCACTTCTTTCACTTGAGTATATAATAACCTCCAAAGAGTAACTTACTACGTCACATGTGCATAACTTACTTGAGCAATATACTTAGTAGATACGAAATCCAATGTCGAGCGCAACACCATAAGTTCAGCAACTTAGTTCTATATCAAGTCTTCAGCATCACCGTAGGTTAACCACAAGATATATATATATCATTATTTTTAATCATTTTAAGTTCCTAAGGCCACAATTAACTTAATATTTTCATATATATATAATTATATAATTTTTGTAAATCATGCATCATGTAACTATTATATATTTTTTTTTAAACATATGCATCATATTTTTGCAATAAATTGCGCACATCTTGAAATAATAATCATGAACTTGAATTTTAACATGAACTTGAACTTGAACTTAAATAAAGTGCGCAATTTAAGCAACATAAAATTTTCACTTGAAAACTTGAACATGCAATGCACTTTGAAAATCATGAATTTGAAATCTATGAACTTGAGTATGCATCTTAATTAAAAATCATGAACATGACGTGCAATTTACTTGGAAAATAATGAGACTAGACATGCATCCTCATTGAAAACATGAACTTGATATGCATTGTACTTGAAACTCATGAATGTAATATGCATGCGACTTCAACATCATGAAACTAGACATGCAACTTAAATGAAATATCATGAATGTAGAATGCACTTACTTGCGAAGTCGGCGCGAACGGCGGAGGTGGACGATAGTAGCTAATTTTGAAAACTGTTTTAGGTCCGTAAAGAGAACCGTAATGCTCTGATACCAAGTTGTAACATCCCATTCTTCATAATATAAACTATAGAGGATTTTCTTATTTTTCAAAAGAAATTGTAGTATTTAAAATAACAAAATGTCAAAACGACTTTTTCATAATAAAATCTTTAACTAAAAATAATAACCCTCAATAGTCAAATTTAAATAAAGTACTCAAGTATTAAGTTTCCAAAGCGGAAAGCATAAAAGAAAAATAATGTATTTAAAATAAATGCTGCTACTACTATCGCCGCCACATCCCCGTCTCGCTCCGATTTCGCTTAACCTGAAAATATGGGGTTTTAAAGGGGTGAGTTATCAACAACTCAGTAGGGATACCAGTTCACACATTGCACGATACGAAAATAACCGGAATGACGCTCAACTTTATAAACTAACTTGAACTTGTTAGATAGTGGGATATACCCAAGGACATGAATTTCCGAACGATTAAACGTTCCTATCACTTGCTTGCTTGATTTATTACCGTGAACACGTCACACGTCTACGTGAACACGGCCATGAATTTCGTCGCGCGACTAATATGTGCACATAACATGAATAGAATATAAAGTCCTCGATATCGAACAATTACCTGCGTACCATACACTGATATGAACTGTATTTGAAAAGGTTTTAGAAATACCCCTACCTTGAAAATGCAGACTCTGAAAGAAACGATGCTTGAATGTATGCTCGTGCAAATCCTAATCCTCGGTATCCATAAATCCTTCATTTAATAAATTAAACTAATTATATAATATATATTTATCTTGCTATACTATTTATTATATACTGATACTTAGATACAGTAGATACTAAATTTAATAAAAGGAGCAGTGAGTGGGCTATTTATTAAGTTAAAAGTAATTGAGCTCCACTTTAAATAAAATTTGGGGAAAAGTAAAAACATAGGAATTAGGAATTGCAGTTGGGCTTGTAACTTAAAAGAATTAAACTGATAAGAGTATATCGGGTGTTGATGTGAGATAGAATAATAGGCTTTGAAGGTTTTAGTATTTAATGGGGCTATGAAAAGGATTAAGAAACAAATGAGTCGAATAATATATTGGCTCAGCCACTCACTAATATAGAAAATAGAAACATAAAAAAATTCCTAATTAAAAACCGATACCTTCTTCTTTGTAATAAGCAGAAAGAGAGGGACGGGGGAATCGAGAGGGCTTCAACTAGTACATCACATTCTCTCAAGCATCGAAATCTTTGACAAGAGCAGCTATGGAGTTCTACAACCTCCTCGGCTTTGACGGGAAAGGTAGGATGCGGTGGCGGTCTTTGTAGCCGCAAGCAACGACGATGAATCGACGCTGACACGCTTCATCAGGGCAGGGCACAGCGACCAGCCTTCGACGACGTCCTAACGACCAGTTATGCAATCAAGTTAGTGATGGCAGCAGGCTCGCGAAGAAGTTGATCGGAGATCGATTAATATCGGGGAATCCCAAAAGCGACGGTTCAGTCTTGAAGAAAGTGGAATCACTTATCGGAGATTCTTCGACCTTTGGCACCCGGGCTGTGGTCGAACACATCATGGGTTCAACAGAGTCAGAAAAGTATTTGTTTGCTCGCGATCTTTCGGAAGTTGAGAAACGGTCTAAGGAGTGGGCTGATAATTTCGGAGGAATTATGGTGGTGGGTTTCAGGCTTGAGCGGGCTGAATGGATCGAAGTGCTTGTATGCTCAGGCTTAAGGCTCACGACGGTGTTCATGAAGGCATCAAATTAAGGTGAGGAAGAGTATTGAGAATTTGTTTGTTGGGTTGAGGGCTTAGGCGCTGCCGCAAACGTTGGAGGGTTGATATGGGATGTAGATGGAGATTATCTGAGGGGGCGAAGTTACTTCTCACACGTATATACACGCTGATGAATTGTGAAAATAGGGTTGAGGATTTACAAGGACTAGTGCTAATGGGCTGAGGCTTAAACATAAGGTACTAGAAGGAGATTAATAATTTAAACTATACAATTAATAATAATAATAATAATAATAATAATAATAATACTAATACTAATACTAATACTAATATTAATATTAATACTACGGGAGTAGTATATTTTAGAGTAGTATATTTTAGACTTTAGGATACTCAATTTTCTTTTCTTAATAAAATTGATAAATTTAAGTGTTAATAAAATTATTGGAATACGAGGATCTCTATATGACTTAAATACTAAATGAAATTAATCGTGAATCAAAATGTAAAATATGACTCAACATGAAATTAACATGAACTACAAATAATTCAAACTCATGTACAATTTAATTATTTTCTTTACAAATTATTAATTGGGCCAAAATTACTTTTTTAGTTAATATAAATTTTGCGGTTGTTACAAATCCAGATTACAATACAACACCTTATACACTTCATTTCCTCTCTAGATCGATCGATCAGCTTTTAGAGCCGAAGACTTCAAACGTGAAGTTCTTCGTGCCGTGTACCTCTCGACTCTGGGAGTGTCCTTTTGTTCAGCTGACGATCGAAGACTTAGTATAGGTGTATTACAGTAGCTGCTAGGTTTTATTGTTGATTGTTCATACTCTTCGGATACGATTAATACGAAGGCATACATGTGTATAGCCTTTGGTAATATCATTGTAAATCCAAGAGTATCATTTTGTAAAGACTCGTTCTTTAATAAAGTTTCTGGTAAGGCCGTTTCGTATGTGTATAATTTAAATACACATACAAAGATTAAATTTGTGTTCTTTACATTTTCGTACGTGTGTGTGTGTTCGTTCGTGTGATTTATTTTTAATTAATTCCGCTGCAACTTATATACATATATCACATATTATTTTATCAATTAAACAACTTGGTTAATCTGGATAAAATACTTAATCACAATTAAATCACGTAAAACGAACGTTTTCTGTACAAGGCATCGTGATGCGGCATACGCTGTTCTGCCGCAGAACTCTCGCATTTCACCGTTTTATTTACTGCCTACGACTTTCAACTATGTTTTTTAAAAGACTTGTCAGGGTAAGGAAGAAGGTGGGGCTACAGATTTCTAATATATTTTTATAATACACACTTTGTTTTTATATAATTGTAATAGTTTTGCGCTATTTTTTATGCGTTATAATATTGACTATGTTTTTATATGTTTTTTATGCGCTATAATATTTAATAATATTATGTCAGGGTTTAAAAATGTGAGGGTTTCTAATAAGATCAATAGTGAGAGTGATGATCACTATGTCAGTAAGAGTGATTTTGACTTTTTCAGTGAGAGAGATGATGACTCTATCAGTGAGAGGGATGATGACTCTATCAGTGAGAGTGATGAGGACTATGTTTATTAAAAGACTTGTCAGGGTAAGGAAGAAGGGGGGCTAAGATTTCTAATATATTTTTATAATACACACTTTGTTTTTATATAATTGTAATAGTTTTGCGCTATTTTTTATGCGTTATAATATTAACTATGTTTTTATATTTTTTTTATGCGCTATAATATTAAATAATATTATGTCAGGGTTTAAAAATGTGAGGGTTTCTAATAAGACCAATAGTGAGAGTGATAATAACTATGTCAGTGAGAGTGATTTTGACTTTTTCAGTGAGAGGGGTGATGACTCCAGTGAGAGTGATGAGGACGGTTTTTTTAAAAGACTTGCCAGCATAAGGAAAAAGGGGGGCTAAAGATTTCTAATATATTTTTATAATATACACTTTGGTTTTATATAATTGTAATAGTTTTGCGCTATTTTTTATGGCTATAATATTAACTATGTTTTTATATGTTTTTTATGCGCTATAATATTTACTATATACACTTTGTTTTTATATAATTATAATAGTTTTGCGCTATTATTTATGCGCTATAATATTTAAGGGTGATTTTTAATATTTAAGGGTGATTTTTAATAAAGTGGAGTTTTTAAGGTTTTATTAAAATTAAAAAACTCAATTTTTTCTAATTATTAATAGAAGCAGTTTATATAATTTTATTTTAATTTTGTTAATTTACACTGCGGTTATTAATTAATATTTATTATATTAGGTATACAGTTATTACACCATTTTATAATTATAATCTTAAAGTACTTTTATTAATAAAAAATCTTAAAAAATGAAACATTAATTTGTAAGCTTTAATTTATGCGGTAAAACTTAAAATATTATAAATTATAATACCCCTTTCGCTAAATAATTCATATAAAAATGTAAAAGTAAAATTTTATATTAAAATAAAAAAATAAGAATATTTGTGAAAAACTAGACAACTGTATTAGTATTAATGTTCTATTTTTTTATAAAACGTAATAAATTAGTATGTGTATTTAATAATAAATACATTTTAATTTTTTTTAAATAGTATTTTAGAAGTAATATTTTATTAATAAATAATTTATTATCTTATTTTTTAGATAATACATATCAATATTTCAACAAAATTTTAATTAAATTTTAATTATTTTTAGAGAAATTATAATTAATTATCTTAATATATAAAAATTAAGTTATAAAATTAATTTTTTTTAAAAAAATTGAGGGGATGCGATCGCACCCCTTCGGACCAAGTCCCTACGTCCCTGGATATAGTGACCATTTTTATTGATATAGTTTAAGTTTATTAAAGAATATAATTTTTACCATTTTTATTGATATAGTTTAGCTTTATTAAAAAATATAATTTTTTATTGATATTAGTTTATATTTTACTATTTTTATTGATATAGTTTAGCATTGCGCATTTTTATTGATATTTTACTATTTTTATAGATATAGTTTAGCATTGCGCATTTGCTATTAGAAAACATTTTTATTGATATTAGCTAGTTTAGTAGCAAAAAACAAGGCAAAGTAATTATTTCTTCATTAACGTATGAACTTTAAGCAGCTCAATAATCTCAAGCACAATATCATTGACATAGCAAATCCCCTCACTCTTATAGGTGTGATGCATCATGCCTGTTAAGCTTGACGAAACTGACATGCATGTTAAGCTTGACAGGACTGACAGATGTAGAATAGGCCGTCGAAGACGGTGCAATCCTCACCGATATTGAAGCAGTTGAGCTGACCTCGTGGGTGTGGTCGTGAAGTGTTTCGGGATAGACGCGAGAAAATCGACCGTAATCAGAGTGAAATCGGTGGATTTGTGTAGTCTGTAGAGTCGGGGAAGGGGCAGTGATATCCATGTGAAGATGGAGGTTGTGAGCCCTTCGAATATGGTTTATAGCAAAACAATTTTTTATAGTAAATTTTCAATATTTATATAGCAAATATGCATTAGCGCAAAATAAAAATTAAGTGAAAAAAAGAATTTTTATTTTTATTTTAAAACAATTTTATGATTTAATTACAATACTAACCTTGTAATCTATAGAAGCAGAATATAGGACATTGAAGCGCTGTCACGCGTGGGGTGGTCGTGGAGTGTGTAATGAGAGATGCAAGGAAATCTACATAATCCTAAGAGTGTAATCGGTGGATGTCTAGAGTCGGCGGGCAGGGAAGGAGCGGCTGATCTCCATGGGGAGATGGAGGTTGTGAGCCATGCCAATGGGGTTTAAAGAAAAACAATTTTTTATAGCAAATGTTTACTATTAGCGCAAAATAAAAATTCTAATTAAAATAAATGTTATTATAAAACAATTTTTAACAATTTTTTATAGCCCAAATTATAATTGGTAACTAGTATATGAAGACGGTGGTGGTAGGGTTTTAGGAGGATTCGAACTCATCCTCAATTATGTTATTGAATTTTAGCAGCTATGACTTATAAATCAACGGCGCAGGCGGTGCTGGGGGATCTCGCCGGACGAAACATCTTCGGCAGCAGCAGTTTGGAGATCGACCTAAATTTTGTGGATTTGATTGTATTCAAGAAGATCGGGTTTCTTATTTTGGAATGGCCGGGAAGAAGCAGAAGAAGGCAGAGTTACGAACTTTTCTATTGTCGGGAATGCCTAGTTCTGGGAAGACCATCATGGAAATCTCATCGGACGAGGATGGGGAAGGAAATATCCTGAAATGCTTGGCTCGCGACTCTAAGAATGTTATGAAATATGATAGAGAGATGATCAAGAAATCTCCACCTTCGCTTTAGGGATAATGTCGCTATTAAAAAAAATGAGGAATTCTGAGGATGAGAGGATGGAAATCGCAGGAAGCATGAGGCGGTGGTTGAGAAAAGATTGGGTAGTGAGTTTAGAAATGTGAGGGTTTCTAATAAGATCAATAGTGAGAGTGATGATGACTATGTCAGTGAGAGTGATTTTGACTTTTTCAGTTAGAGGGATGATAACTCTATCAGTGAGAGGGATGATGACTCTATCACTAAGAGTGATGATGACTATGTTTTTTAAAAGACTTGTCAGGGTAAGGAAGAAGGGGGGCTACAGATTTCTAATATATTTTTATAATACACACTTTGTTTTTATATAATTGTAATAGTTTTGCGCTATTTTTTATGCGTTATAATATTAACTATGTTTTTATATGATTTTTATGCGCTATAATATTAAATAATATTATGTCAAGGTTTAAAAATGTGAGGGTTTCTATGTTTTTATATGATTTTTATGCGCTATAATATTAAATAATATTATGTCAAGGTTTAAAAATGTGAGGGTTTCTAATAAGACCATAGTGAGAGTGATGATAACCAGTGAGAGTGATTTTGACTTTTTAAGTGAGAGCGATGATAACTCCAGTGAGAGTGATGAAAATGATTTTTTTTAAAAGACTTGCCAGGATAAGGAAGAAGTGGGGCTAAAGATTTCTAATATATTTTTATAATATACACTTTGTTTTTATATAATTGTAATAGTTTTGAGCTATTTTTTATGGCTATAATATTAACTATGTTTTTATATGTTTTTTATGCGCTATAATATTTACTATATACACTTTGTTTTTATATAATTATAATAGTTTTGCGCTATTATTTATGCGCTATAATATTTAAGGGTGATTTTTAATAAAGGGGAGTTTTTAAGGTTTTATTAAAATTAAAGAACTCAATTTTTTCTAATTATTAACAGTTTATTTTAATTTTGTTAATTTACACTGCGGTTATTAATTAATATTTATTATATTAGGTAGACAGTTATTACACCATTTTATAATTATAATCTTAAAGAACTTTTATTAATAAAAAATCTTAAAAAATGAAACATTAATTTGTAAGCTTTAATTTATGCGTTAAAACTTAAAATATTGTAAACTATATAATACCCTTTTCGCTAAATAATTCATATAAAAATGTAAAAGTAAAATTTTATATTAAAATAAAAAAATAAGAATATTTGTGAAAAACTAGACAATTGTATTAGTATTAATGTTCTATTTTTTTATAAAACGTAATAAATTAGTATGTAATTATAAATATATTTTAATTTTTTTTTAAATAGTATTTTAGAAGTAATATTTTATTAATAAATAATTTATTATCTTATTTTTTAGATAATACATATCAATATTTCAACAAAATTTTATT
The DNA here is from genome assembly GCA_954870475.1 of Euphrasia confusa. NCBI lineage: Eukaryota > Viridiplantae > Streptophyta > Magnoliopsida > Lamiales > Orobanchaceae > Euphrasia > Euphrasia confusa. Next base: position 45,852,286 of record OX940949.1, on the reverse strand, counting down.
AGTTTAGCTTAATTAAAAAAAATATAATTTTTTATTGATATTAGTTTATATTTTACTATTTTTATTGATATAGTTTAGCATTGCGCATTTTTATTGATATTTTACTATTTTTATTGATATAGTTTAGCATTGCGCATTTGTTATTAGAAAACATTTTTATTGATATTAGCTAGTTTAGTAGCAAAAAACAAGGCAAAATAATTATTTTTTCATTACTGTATGAACTTTAAGAAGCTCAATAATCTCAAACACAATATCATTGACATAGCAAAACCCCTCACTCTTATCGGTGTGATGCATCCTGCCTGTCATGTTAAGCTTGACAGGACTGACAGAAGTAGAATAGGCCGTCGAAGACGGTGCAATCCTCACCGATACTGAAGCGCTTGAGCTGACCCCGTGGGTGTGGTCGTGAAGTGTTTCGGGAGAGACTCAAAAAAATCGACCGTAATCCCGAGAGTGAAATCGGTGGATTTGTGTAGTCTGTAGAGTAGGGGAAGGGCAGTGATATCCATGCGAAGATGGAGGTTGTGAGCCCTTCGAATATGGTTTATAGCAAAACAATTTTTTATAGTAAATTTTCAATGTTTATATAGCAAATATGCACTGTTAGCGCAAAATAAAATTTAAGTGAAAAAAAGAATTTTTATTTTTATTTTAAAACAATTTTATGATTTAATTACAATACTAACCTCTGTACTCTATAGAAGCAGAATATAGGAAATTGAAGCGCTTGCGTGGGGTGGTCGTGGAGTGTGTAATGAGAGATGCAAGGAAATCGACATAAACCTAAGAGTGTAATCGGCGGGCAGGGAAGGAGCGGCTGATCTCCATGGGGAGATGGAGGTTGTGAGCCATGCCAATGGGGTTTAAAGAAAAACAATTTTTTATAGCAAATGTTTACTATTAGCGCAAAATAAAATTTCTAATTAAAATAAGTGTTATTATAAAACAATTTTAAACAATTTTTTATAGCCCAAATTATAATTGGTAACTAGTATATGAAGACGGTGGTGGTAGGGTTTTAGTAGGATTCGAACTTATCCTCAATTATGTTATTGAATTTTAGCAGCTATGACTTATAAATCAACGGCGTAGGCGGTGCTGGGGGATCTCGCCGGACGAAACATCTTCGGCAGCAGCAGTTTGGAGATCGACCTAAATTTTGTGGATTTGATTGTATTCAAGAAGATCGGGTTTCTTATTTTGGAATGGCCGGGAAGAAGCAGAAGAAGGCAGAGTTACGAACTTTTCAATTGTCGGGAATGCCTAGTTCGGGGAAGACCATCATGGAAATCTCATCGGACGAGGATGGGGAAGGAAATATCCTGAAATGCTTGGCTCGCGACTCTAAGAATGTTATGAAATATGATAGAGAGATGATCAAGAAATCTCCACCTTCGCTTTAGGGATAATGTCGCTATTAAAAAAAATGAGGAATTCTGAGGATGAGAGGATGGAAATCGCAGGAAGCATGAGGCGGTGGTTGAGAAAAGATTGGGTAGTGAGTTTAGAAATGTGAGGGTTTCTAATAAGATCAATAGTGAGAGTGATATTGACTATGTCAGTGAGAGTGATTTTGACTTTTTCAGTTAGAGGGATGATAACTCTATCAGTGAGAGGGATGATGACTCTATCACTAAGAGTGATGATGACTATGTTTTTTAAAAGACTTGTAAGGGTAAGGAAGAAGGGGGGCTACAGATTTCTAATATATTTTTATAATACACACTTTGTTTTTATATAATTGTAATAGTTTTGCGCTATTTTTTATGCGTTATAATATTAACTATGTTTTTATATGATTTTTATGCGCTATAATATTAAATAATATTATGTCAAGGTTTAAAAATGTGAGGGTTTCTAATAAGACCATAGTGAGAGTGATGATAACCAGTGAGAGTGATTTTGACTTTTTAAGTGAGAGCAATGATGATTCCAGTGAGAGTGATGAAGACGATTTTTTTTAAAAGACTTGCCAGGATAAGGAAGAAGTGGGGCTAAAGATTTCTAATATATTTTTATAATATACACTTTGTTTTTATATAATTGTAATAGTTTTGCGCTATTTTTTATGGCTATAATATTAACTATGTTTTTATATGTTTTTTATGCGCTATAATATTTACTATATACACTTTGTTTTTATATAATTATAATAGTTTTGCGCTATTATTTATGCGCTATAATATTTAAGGGTGATTTTTAATAAAGGGGAGTTTTTAAGGTTTTATTAAAATTAAAGAACTCAATTTTTTCTAATTATTAAGAGAAGCAGTTTATATAATTTTATTTTAATTTTGTTAATTTACATTGCGGTTATTAATTAATATTTATTATATTAGGTAGACAGTTATTACACCATTTGTGAGCTTTTATTAATAAAAAATTATAATCTTAAAGAACTTTTATTAATAAAAAATCTTAAAAAATGAAACATTAATTTGTGAGCTTTAATTTATGCGTTAAAACTTAATATTATAAACTATATAATACCCTTTTCGCTAAATAATTCATATAAAAATGTAAAATTAAAATTTTATATTAAAATAAAAAAATAAGAATATTTGTGAAAAACTAGACAACTGTATTAGTATTAATGTTCTATTTTTTTATAAAACGTAATAAATTAGTATGTGTCGTTAATTATAAATATATGGTAATATTAGGCTATGGGGCAGATTGCTTTTTAATATTATTTCGAACACCTATATTTTTTTCACCTCATTTTTAGGGGTCGTATATTTTTAATTTTTTTATTTATTAGGGAATTTGTATTTTTTAAATACTAAGTAGGGGCATTTTTTAAAATGTATAAAGTCGTAAATATCCCTACACCTTAACATATTAATTTATTTATTATATACATATGTAAATATATTTGCGTAAGAATATAAATATATTTGCGCAAGAATCAGTAAATTATATATATAAATATATTTGTATAAAAATATTTTATATAAATATATTTGCGCGTAAAATATATTTGCGCAACATTATATATATATATATATATATATATATATATATATATATGAATAGATATCTATTATAGATTTACCACATACACTAATATCTATTATAGATATGCCATGAATATGTCATATGTATAGATATCTATCATAGATGTATACATATCTATCATAGATATAGATATGTCATATAAATAAATATGAGCAACCTTTTTAAATAGTCTAAATCCAAATTCAACTAAAATTTTCCCAAATTGATTAAAATGCAAAATGTGAAATAAAAAATTTAGAAATTTAACACACTTAATTCTAACAAATATGCAAATATGGACCTGTTAATATTTCATGTTTATATGGACCTGTTAATATTTCATGTTTAGATATGTATTTCATGTTTAGATATTTAACACACCTAATTCTAACAAATATGCAAATATGGACTTGTTAATATTTCATGTTTAGATATGTATTTCATGTTTAGATATGTTATAATACTAGGTGTCTAGCGTAGTTGTTTAAAATCTAAGCGGATGATATTAGATATGTAGTTATATTAATTACTAATATACTTGAAAAGGTTAATAATGGAACAATGCCCCATATCAAAATTAGGAAAAAATATAGGTACTGATTATAATTCTACTCTTAGATATGTAGGTACTAAATATATTTTAATTTTTTTTAAAATAGTATTTTAGAAGTAATATTTTATTAATAAATAATTTTTATCTTATTTTTTAGATAATACATATCAATATTTCAACAAAATTTTATTAGATTTTAATTATTTTTAGAGAAATTATAATTAATTATCTTAATATATAAAAATTAAGTTATAAAATTAATTTTTTTAATAAAAATTGAGGGGATGCGATCCACCCCTTCGGACCAAGTCCCTACGTCCCTGGATATAGTGACCATTTTTATTGATATAGTTTAAGTTTATTAAAGAATATAATTTTAACCATTTTTATTAATATAGTTTAGCTTAATTAAAAAAAATATAATTTTTTATTGATATTAGTTTATATTTTACTATTTTTATTGATATAATTTAGCATTGCGCATTTTTATTGATATTTTACTATTTTTATTGATATAGTTTAGCATTGCGCATTTGCTATTAGAAAACATTTTTATTGATATTAGCTAGTTTAGTAGCAAAAAACAATGCAAAATAATTATTTTTCATTACTGTATGAACTTTAAGAAGCTCAATAATCTCAAGCACAATATCATTGACATAGCAAAACCCCTCACTCTTATCGGTGTGATGCATCCTGCCTGTCATGTTAAGCTTGACAGGACTGACAGAAGTAGAATAGGCCGTCGAAGACGGTGCAATCCTCACCGATACTGAAGCGCTTGAGCTGACCCCGTGGGTGTGGTCGTGAAGTGTTTCGGGAGAGACTAAAAAAAATCGACCGTAATCCCGAGAGTGAAATCGGTGGATTTGTGTAGTCTGTAGAGTAGGGGAAGGGGCAGTGATATCCATGCGAAGATGGAGGTTGTGAGCCCTTCGAATATGGTTTATAGCAAAACAATTTTTTATAGTAAATTTTCAATGTTTATATAGCAAATATGCACTGTTAGCGCAAAATAAAAATTAAGTGAAAAAAAGAATTTTTATTTTTATTTTAAAACAATTTTATGATTTAATTACAATACTAACCTCTGTACTCTATAGAAGCAGTATATAGGACATTGAAGCGCTGTCACGCGTGGGGTGGTCGTGGAGTGTGTAATGAGAGATGCAAGGAAATCGACATAATCTAGAGTGTAATCGGTGGATGTCTAGAGTCGGCGGGCAGGGAAGGAGCGGCTGATCTCCATGCGGAGATGGAGGTTGTGAGCCATGCCAATGGGTTTAAAGAAAAACAATTTTTTATAGCAAATGTTTACTATTAGCGCAAAATAAAAATTCTAATTAAAATAAATGTCATTATAAAACAATTTTAAACAATTTTTTATAGCCCAAATTATAATTGGTAACGAGTATATGAAGACGGTGGTGGTAGGGGTTTCGGAGGATTCGAACTCATCCTCAATTATGTCATTGAATTTTAGCAGCTATGACTTATAAATCAACGGCGTCGGCGGTGCTGGGGGATCTCGCCGGACGAAACATCTTCGGCAGCAGCGGTTTGGAGACCGACCTAAATTTTGTGGATTTGATTGTATTCAAGAAGATTGGGTTTCTTATTTTGGAATGGCTGGGAAGAAGCAGAAGAAGGCAGAGTTACGAACTTTTCAATTGTCGGGAATGTCTAGTTCGGGGAAGACCATCATGGAAATCTAATCGGACGAGGATGGGGAAGGAAATATCCTGAAATGCTTGGCTCGCGACTCTAAGAATGTTATGAAATATGATAGAGAGATGATCAAGAAATCTCCACCTTCCCTTTAGGGATAATGTCGCTATTAAAAAAAATGAGGAATTCTGAGGATGAGAGGATGGAAATCGTAGGAAGTATGATTGGGTAGTGAGTTTATAAATGTGAGGGTTTCTAATAAGATCAATAGTGAGAGTGATGATGACTATATCTGTGAGAGTGATTTTGACTTTTTCAGTGAAAGGGATGATGACTCTATCAGTGAGAGGGATGATGACTCTATCAGTGAGAGTGATGAGAACTATGTTTTTTAAAAGACTTGTCAGGGTAAGGAAGAAGGGAGGCTACAGATTTCTAATATAATTTTATAATACACACTTTTTTATATAATTGTAATAGTTTTGCGCTATTTTTTATGCGTTATAATATTAACTATGTTTTTATATGTTTTTTATGCTCTATAATATTTAATAATATTATGTCAGGGTTTAAAAATGTGAGGGTTTCTAATAAGACCAATAGTGAGAGTATTGATAACTATATCAGTGAGAGTGATTTTGACTTTTTCAGTGAGAGGGATGATGACTCTATCAGTGAGAGGGATGATGACTCTATAGTGAGAGTGATGAGGACTATGTTTTTTAAAAGACTTGTCAGGGTAAGGAAGAAGGGGGGCTACAGATTTCTAATATATTTTTATAATACACACTTTGTTTTTATATAATTGTAATAGTTTTGCGCTATTTTTTATAGCTATAATATTAACTATGTTTTTATATGTTTTTTATGTGCTATAATATTTACTATATACACTTTCTTTTTATATAATTATAATAGTTTTGCGCTATTATTTATGCGCTATAATATTTAAGGGTGATTTTTAATAAAGGAGAGTTTTTAAGGTTTTATTAAAATTAAAGAACTGTTATAAACTCAAGAGAATTGAGAGAGAATAATATAGTAGAAAGAGAGACAATATGAGAGGAGAATAGAATTCTTATGAATTGTTGTGAATTCTTTCATATGGGGAGATCCCTTTATATAGGATACAATCTAGGGTTTCTGACTTAGCCAACAAGTCATTCACTATAATATAATAATATTCATAACACTCCCCCTTGAATGACTATTTACAGGATTGCTGCCTCGTTAAAACCTTGCCAGGAAAACCCAGTGGGACAAAACCTCGACGAAGGAAAAAGAGTACAGCTTGCTCCCCCTGATTGTAATCACCGAAGATCTTTTACTTCTCGAAAATAAACTCATATGGAACATTCTGATGTCCTCATTATTATCGACTGATGTACATGCCTCGTTAAAAACCTCGTTATAAAACCCTGTAGGAAAAAATACTCGAGGAAAAGAGTACATGTCACATTAATATTGTGGTGATTGTCTCGTTAAAAACCTTTAACTAAGAAAACCCCGTGGGAAAAACTTAGTAGAGGGAAAAAGACTGCAATCAATGGTCTTCGGGACCAATCATTGGTCTTCGGGACCTTATATTCAATATCATTTTTGTCCATAATGACATGTAATATGATACTATACATGTTCTGATTTTCATTTCCTTTCATTTCAGGAATTTTAAAATCCTTCCAGGATTTTCATGTATGTATCTTTCTAATGACCTCTACATGGTCAAACCATACATTCTATGCATATCTATATTTATCGTTGTTGCTGCCATAAATATTAAGTAGCGGAACTTAATGTCATCTTTCAAAATATTTGATTAACATCGAGTTTCTGCGAAAAACTCTTGAGCAACTAATCTCGCTTTTATATCTCACCACATTATTATTCGTTTTCGTACGAACACCCACGTATATCCTTCTGGGATAATATTTTTATCCAGCGAGTAATGCTCAGCCTCAATTGCTCATTTCTATTTTCTTGAGTGCTGCCGGCACACTATTATTGATTTAAGTTTTGGATCCAAAATTTCTAGAGCAACCCTTGAGGCAAATAGTCAAATACGTCGTTGACGACTTTTTCCATGTTGATGACAATTCATTCTATCAACCAAATCTTTAATCATTTCCCAAAATATTTAATTTGGTTGTTCCACAATCCCACGATTTTCTATTATCATATGCACATGCTTTTTCAATGGGATTTCCATCTAACTCTCTTCAGGAGATTTTGAAGGTGACTAAATTTCTTTGTTTTTTCCGCGGATTTATTTTATATCTTAAGATCGATCTACTACGCTTCAGGCGTATATTAGAATCAACATTTGAGTTGATCTCTTTGGTATTTGAACTCTTATAGTTCATTTATCACAAATATATGTGATTTTGTCACACCTTCATTAAATGAATTTGGCAGATTACTTGCTGAATATTGCAAGTTACTTATTTTCATGAACTTCAGGTTCAATTGATTGGTGCGTGGATCTAAAATTATAGATCGTTTTCATTCCATGAAATTTCTAGGCATTAATATCTTTATATTCTTATCTCTCCCTAATGCCGGGAAATGATCTTCCTCAAATATGCAAATCAGCCTAATTGCTATAAATCGATCTTCTGGATCGAAGGCTCGAGACATTATGGTCATTCATACACTTTAGTGGTGATATGAATATAAGTTGCATATTTCAAATTAATTCGCAGATGGGAAATTACAATTTCCACGCACTTAATAATAATCATGATATGCATCATTTTCATTTTAAAGTACATTTGCAGTACTCTTGGGGATAATTAGTAAAGCTCTTCCGGAGCCCTCTCTTAATATGTCATCATTTGCATAACAGTATCTTATCAATGATCCTTCGGAGATACAATATATTTATCAATAGTCCTTCGGGGATCAAAATACTTATGTCATTCAAACTTTATTGACGAATAACATAAATCAATTGTGTATTCTTCAGGAATAACACGTCAAACATTAAGAAGACTTTTTTGATATTCCATGAATACCCACACAATAAGATACATTTGTTCTCGATTTTCAAAATATATCCTTTAGGGATAATTCATATGTGATCAAGTTTCAACGAGAACAAGGAGTTTCATTATCACTATGATGATGTAACTTTATTAAAAACATTTAATGTTTGAACTTTGCTTCTTCGGGAGCAATTAATAAAAATAATTGTTACATCAGAAGTCATTGATTTGATATTTCTGCGGGAATATCATATCATAATAATCATATAAAACTTATTGCTACTACGGGAGCAATTTAATTTGATATTTCCAAACTTATTGCTACTACGTGAGCAACTTAATTTGATATTTATCTAATAATATCAAATCATGATGTTCTTCCAGAACAATCAATATAATATTTAAACAGTTTATGTTCTTCAGGAACATTCAATTTAATTGATATATTAAAAATAATTGATTTGATATTACTTCAGGATATCAAATTATAATGCGACTCAAACTTGTGAGTCGGGCTTCATGATTTTCCACAACCAATTTATTCAGAATATTTGGTAAAGCCTCTTTGTCGATATTGCTACTGCAGGAGCACATTCGACACATGAAAAGTAGAGTATGTTTTCTCATCTTCATAAGTTATAGTTTTACCACATAATTTTAATTGAGAAGTTACTTTCATGATACCACGTTTTGGTAGTATCACCAACTTCGGGTGATCGTATCTTTCTTTTAAATCTTTCCACAAAGCTAGTGGATCTTTGACGGTGAATTTTCAAAGATATTATTCGAGATTATTAGTAAATATTCATAATCAATTTGATTGATATTTCTACAGGAACATCACATCACGATGTTCATCAGGAACATTTAATTTTGATATTTCATCGAGAATCAATGTTCTTCAGGAACTTAAGTATAATTAATTTGATATTACTTCAAGAATATCAGATTATAATGTTCTTCCGGAACATATGATATTACTTCAGGAATATCAAATTATAATGTTCTTCGAGAACATATGATATTACTTCAGGAATATCAGATTAGAATGTTCTTCGGGAACAATTGAATTTAAGAAGAAGGGAGGAGAAGTAGATATATTTATAATTATTAATGAATATAAACAAACATATAAATTCTTGCCTTGGAGTTCGAATCTTGGATAAGTAGAACTTCGATGAAGAACGCGGTTGAGCTTTCGTGCTCATAACGTGTTATAAACTCAAGAGAATTGAGAGAGAATAATATAGTAGAAAGAGAGACAATATGAGAGGAGAGTAGAATTCTTATGAATTGTTGTGAATTCTTTTGGGAGACCCCTTTATATAGGATACAAAGTAGGGTTTCTGTCTTGTTCACCAAGAAAGGGTAAACTAGTCATTCACTAATTAATAATATGAACTCAATTTTTTCTAATTATTAACAGAAGCAGTTTATATAATTTTATTTTAATTTTGTTAATTTACACTGCGATTATTAATTAATATTTATTATATTAGGTAAACAGTTATTACACCATTTTATAATTATAATCTTAAAGTACTTTTATTAATAAAAAATCTTAAAAAATGAAACATTAATTTGTAAGCTTTAATTTATGCGGTAAAACTTAAAATATTATAAACTATATAATACCCTTTTCGCTAAATAATTCATATAAAAATGTAAAAGTAAAATTTTATATTAAAATAAAAAAATAAGAATATTTGTGAAAAACTAGACAACTGTATTAGTATTAATGTTCTATTTTTTTATAAAACGTAATAAATTAGTATGTGTCGTTAATTATAAATATATTTTAATTTTTTTTTAAATTGTATTTTAGAAGTAATATTTTATTAATAAATAATTTATTATCTTATTTTTTAGATAATACATATCAATATTTCAACAAAATTTTATTAGATTTTAATTATTTTTAGAGAAATTATAATTAATTATCTTAATATATAAAAATTAAGTTATAAAATTAATTTTTTTTAAAAAAATTGAGGGGATGCGATCCACCCCTTCGGACCAAGTCCCTACGTCCCTGGATATAGTGACCATTTTTATTGATATAGTTTAAGTTTATTAAAGAATATAATTTTAACCATTTTTATTGATATAGTTTAGCTTAATTAAAAAAATATAATTTTTTATTGATATTAGTTTATATTTTACTATTTTTATTGATATAGTTTAGCATTGCGCATTTTTATTGATATTTTACTATTTTTATTGATTTAGTTTAGCATTGCGCATTTGCTATTAGAAAACATTTTTATTGATATTCGCTAGTTTAGTAGCAAAAAACAAGGCAAAATAATTATTTTTTCATTACCGTATGAACTTTAAGCAGCTCAATAATCTAAGCACAATATCATTGACATAGCAAAACCCCTCACTCTTATCGGTGTGATGCATCCTGCCTGTCATGTTAAGCTTGACATTACTGACATAAGTAGAATAGGCCGTCGAAGACGTGCAATCCTCACCGATACTGAAGCGCTTGAGCTGACCCCGTGGGTGTGGTCGTGAAGTGTTTCGGAAGAGACTCAAGAAAATCGACCGTAATCCCGAGAGTGAAATCGGTGGATTTGTGTAGTCTGTAGAGTCGGGGAAGGGGTAGTGATATCCATGCGAAGATGGAGGTTGTGAGCCCTACGAATATGGTTTATAGCAAAACAATTTTTTATAGTAAATTTTCAATGTTTATATAGCAAATATGCACTGTTAGCGCAAAATAAAAATTAAGTGAAAAAAAGAATTTTTATTTTTATTTTAAAACAATTTTATGATTTAATTACAATACTAACCTCTGTACTCTATAGAAGCAGAATATAGGACATTGAAGCGCTGTCACGCGTCGTGGAGTGTGTAATGAGAGATGCAAAGAAATCGACATAATCCTGAGAATGTAATCGGTGGATGTCTAGAGTCGGCGGGCAGGGATCGAAGGAGCGGCTGAAGGAGCGGCAGATCTCCATGCGGAGATGGAGGTTGTGAGCCATGTCAATGGGGTTTAAAGAAAAACAATTTTTTATAGCAAATGTTTACTATTAGCGCAAAATAAAAATTCTAATTAAAATAAATGTCATTATAAAACAAATTTAAACAATTTTTTATAGCCCAAATTATAATTGGTAACGAGTATATGAAGACGGTTGTGGTAGGGGTTTCGGAGGATTCGAACTCATCCTCAATTATGTCATTGAATTTTAGCAGCTATGACTTATAAATCAAGGGCGTCGGCGGTGCTGGGGGATCTCGCCGGACGAAACATTTTCGGCAGCAGCGGTTTGGAGACCGACCTAAATTTTGTGGATTTGATTATATTCAAGAAGATTGGGTTTCTTATTTTGGAATGGCCGGGAAGAAGCAGAAGAAGGCAGAGTTACGAACTTTTCAATTGTCGGGAATGCCTAGTTCGGGGAAGACCATCATGGAAATCTCATCGGACGAGGATGGGGAAGGAAATATCCTGAAATGCTTGGCTCGCGACTCTAAGAATGTTATGAAATATGATAGAGAGATGATCAAGAAATCTCCACCTTCGCTTTAGGGATAATGTCCCTATTAAAAAAAAATGAGGAATTATGAGGATGAGAGGATGGAAATCGCAGGAAGTATGAGACAGTGGTTGAGAAAAGATTGGGTAGTGAGTTTATAAATGTGAGGGTTTCTAATAAGATCAATAGTGAGAGTGATGATGACTATGTCAGTGAGAGTGATTTTGACTTTTTCAGTGAGAAGGATTATGACTCTATCAGTGAGAGGGATGATGACTCTATCAGTGAGAGTGATGAGGACTATGTTTTTTAAAAGACTTGTCAGGGTAAGGAAGAAAGGGGGCTACAAATTTTTAATATAATTTTGTAATACACACTTTTTTATATAATTGTAATAGTTTTGCGCTATTTTTTATGCGTTATAATATTAACAATGTTTTTATATGTTTTTTATGCGCTATAATATTTAATAATATTATGTCAGGGTTTAAAAATGTGAGGGTTTCTAATAAGACCAATAGTGAGAGTGATGATGACTATGTCAGTGAGAGTGATTTTGACTTTTTCAGTGAGAGGGATGATGACTCTATCAGTGAGAGTGATAAAGACTATGTTTTTTAAAAGACTTGTCAGGGTAAGGAAGAAGGGGGCTACAGATTTCTAATATATTTTTATAATACACACTTTGTTTTTATATAATTGTAATAGTTTTGGGCTATTTTTTATGCGTTATAATATTAACTATGTTTTTATATATTTTTTATGTGCTATAATATTTAATAATATTATGTCAGGGTTTAAAAATGTGAGGGTTTCTACGTGAGAGTGATGAGGACGATTTTTTTACAAGACTTGTCAGGATAAGAAAGAAGGGGGCTAAAGATTTCTAATATATTTTTATAATATACACTTTGTTTTTATATAATTGTAATAGTTTTGCGCTATTTTTTATGGCTATAATATTAACTATGTTTTTATATGTTTTTTATACGCTATAATATTTACTATATACACTTTCTTTTTATATAATTATAATAGTTTTGCGTTATTATTTATGCGCTATAATATTTAAGGGTGATTTTTAATAAAGGAGAGTTTTTAAGGTTTTATTAAAATTAAAGAACTCAATTTTTTCTAATTATTAACAGAAGCAGTTTATATAATTTTATTTTAAACATTTTATAATTATAATCTTAAAGTACTTTTATTAATAAAAAATCTTAAAAAATGAAATATTAATTTGTAAGCTTTAATTTATGCGGTAAAACTTAAAATATTATAAACTATAATACCCCTTAACGTAATAAATTAGTATATGTCGTTAATAATAAATATATTTTAATTTATTTTAAAATAGTATTTTAGAAGTAATATTTTATTAATAAATAATTTATTATCTTATTTTTTAGATAATACATATCAATATTTCAAAAAAAATTTAATTAGATTTTAATTATTTTTAGAGAAATTATAATTAATTATCTTAATATATAAAAATTAAGTTATAAAATTAATTTTTTTAAAAAAAAATTGAGGAGATGCGCACCCCTTCGGACCAAGTCCCTACGTCCCTTGGATATAGTCTTAGATAATACATATATCAATATTTCAAAAAAAATTTAATTAGATTTTAATTATTTTTATAGAAATTATAATTAATTATCTTAATATATAAAAATTAAGTTATAAAATTAATTTTTTTTTAAAAAAAATTGAGGAGATGCGATCGCACCCCTTCGGACCAAGTCCCTACGTCCCTGGATATAGTGACCATTTTTATTGATATAGTTTAAGTTTATTAAAGAATATAATTTTAACCATTTTTATTGATATATATAGTTTAGCTTTATTAAAAAATATAATTTTTTATTGATATTAGTTTATATTTTACTATTTTTATTGATATAGTTTAGGCATTTTTATTGATATTTTACTATTTTTATAGATATAGTTTAGCATTGCGCATTTGCTATTAGAAAACATTTTTATTGATATTAGCTAGTTTAGTAGCAAAAAACAAGGCAAAGTAATTATTTTTTTATTACCGTATGAACTTTAAGCAGCTCAATAATCTCAAGCACAATATCATTGACATTGCAAAACCCCCTCACTCTTATCGGTGTGATGCGACCCCAGCCCAATTAATCGCGATATGTGCATCCTGCTTGTTAAGCTTGACGAAACTGACATGCCTGTTAAGCTTGACAAGACTGACAGAAGTAGAATAGGCCGTCGAAGACGGTGCAATCCTCACCGATATTGAAGCGCTTGAGCTGACCCCGTGGGTGTGGTCGTGAAGTGTTTCGGGAGAGACGTGAGAAAATCGACCGTAATCCCGAGAGTGAAATCGATGGATTTGTGTAGTCTGTAGAGTCGGGGAAGGGGCAGTGATATCCATGCGAAGATGGAGGTTGTGAGCCCTTCGAATATGGTTTATAGCAAAACAATTTTTTATAGTAAATTTTCAATGTTTATATAGCAAATATGCACTGTTAGCGCAAAATAAAAATTAAGTGAAAAAAAGAATTTTTATTTTTATTTTAAAACAATTTTATGATTTAATTACAATACTAACCTCTGTGCTCTATAGAAGCAGAATATAGGACATTGAAGCAATGTCACGCGTGGGGTGGTCATGGAGTGTGTAATGAGAGATGCAAGGAAATCGACATAATCCTGAGAGTGTAATCGGTGGATGTCTAGAGTCGGCGGGCAGGGAAGGAGCGACTGATCTCCATGCGGAGATGGAGGTTGTGAGCCATGCCAATGGGGTTTAAAGAAAAACAATTTTTTATAGCAAATGTTTACTATTAGCGCAAAATAAAAATTCTAATTAAAATAAATGTTATTATAAAACAATTTTAAACAATTTTTTATAGCCCAAATTATAATTGGTAACGAGTATATGAAGACCGTGGTGGTAGGGTTTTCGGAGGATTCCAACTCATCCTCAATTATGTTTACTTGATTGATTTTTAGTAGCTATGACTTCGTATCAATAAATCAACGGCGTCTGCGGTGCGGGTCTGGGGGATCTCACCGGACAAAACATCTTCGACAGCAGCGGTTTGGAGACCGACCTAAATTTTGTGGATTTGATTGTATTCAAGAAGATCGAGTTTTTTATTTTGGAATTGGAAGAAGAAGAAGAAGGCAGAGTTACGAACTTTTCAATTGTCGGGAATGCCTAGTTCGGGGAAGACCATCATGGAAATCTCATCGGACGAGGATGGGGAAGGAAATATCCTGAAATGCTTGGCTGGCGACTATAAGAATGTTATGAAATATGATAGAGAGATGATCAAGAAATCTCCACCTTCTGCTTTAGGGATAATGTCTATTAAAAAAATGAGGAATTCTAAGGATGAGAGGATGGAAATCGCAGGAAGTATGAGGTGGTTGAGAAAAGATTGGGTAGTGAGTTTAGAAATGTGAGGGTTTCTAATAAGATTAATAGTGAGATTGATGATGACTATGTCAGTGAGAGAGATTTTGACTTTTTCAGTGAGAGGGATAATGACTCTATCACTTAGAGGGATGATGACTCTATCAGTGAGAGTGATGAGGACTATGTTTTTTAAAAGACTTGTTAGGGTAAGGAAGAAGGGGGGCTACAAATTTCTAATATATTTTTATAATATTCACTTTGTTTTTATATAATTGTTATAATATTCACTTTGTTTTTATATAATTGTAATAGTTTTGCGCTATTTTTTATGCGCTATAATATTAACTATGTTTTTATATGTTTTTTATGCGCTATAATATTTACTAATATTATGTGAGGGTTTAGAAATGCGATGGTTTCTAATAAGACCAATAGTGAGAGTGATGATAACTATGTCAGTGAGAGTGATTTTGACTTTTTCAGAGAGGGATGATGACTCTATCAGTAGAGTGATGAGGACGATGTTTTTGAAAAGACTTGCCAGGGTAAGGAAGAAGGGGGGATAAACATTTCTCATATATTTTTATAATATACACTTTTTTTTATATAATTGTAATAGTTTTGCGCTATTTTTTATGGCTATAATATTAACTATGTTTTTATATGTTTTTTATGCGCTATAATATTTACTATATACAATTTGTTTTTATATAATTGTAATTATTTTGCGTTCAATTTGTTTTTATATAATTGTAATTATTTTGCGTTATTTTTTATGCGCTATAATATTTAAGGGTGATTTTGAATAAAATAGAGTTTTTAAGGTTTCATTAAAATTAAAGAACTCAATTTTTCCTAATTATTAATAGAAGCTTTATATAATTTTATTTTAATTTTGTTAATTTACACTGTGGTTATTAATTAATATTTATTATATTAGGTAGACAGTTATTACACTATTTTATAATTATAATCTTAAAGTACTTTTATTAATAAAAAATCTTAAAAAATTAAACATTGATTTGTAAGCGTTAGTTTATGCGGTAAAACTTAAAATATTATAAACTATAATACCCCTTTCGCTAAATAATTCATATAAAAATGTAAAAGTAAAATTTTTTATTAAAATAAAAAAATAAAAATATTTGTGAAAAACAAGACAACTGTATTAGTATTAATGTTCTATTTTTTTTATAAAACGTAATAAATTAGTATGTGTCAATATTAATGTTCTATTTTTTTTATAAAACGTAATAAAGTAATAAATTAGTATGTGTCAGTATTAATGTTCTATTTTTTTATAAAACGTAATAAATTAGGGTAATATTAGGGTATGGGTAGATTACATTTTAATATTATTTTGAACACCTATTGTTTTTCACCTTATTTTTAGGGGTTTTATATTTTTTACTTGTTTATTTATTAGGGAATTTGAATTTTTTAAATACTAAGTAGGGCATTTTTTAAAATGTATAAAGTCGTAAATATCCCTACAACATTACGTAACATATATTAATTTATTTACTATATATATAAATATATTTGCGCAATAATCACTAAATTATATAAATATATTTGCGTAAATATATTTGCGCTTTGTAAAATATATTATTATTTATATATATATATATATATATATATATATATATATATATATATATATATATATATATATATATATATATATATATATCATAGATATGTCATAAATATGTCATATAAATAGATATCTATCATACATATGTCATAAATATGTCATATAAATAGATATCTATAATAGATGTATAAATATCTATCATAGATATAGATATCTATTAATATTACATATTGGAGATGAGCAACTTTTTTTAGATAGTTTTGCTTAATCCAAATTCAACTAAAATTTTCCCAAATTGATTAACATACAAAAAGTGAAATAAAAAACCTAGAAATTTAACAAACCTAATTCTAACAAATATGCAAATATCGACATTAGCACAACTGATTTCATTCAATTCATATAATGGGTGTCTAACCCTCAACTATGATTGTTTATTTATAATTGGTGAAAAAAAAACTTACGTGTTATAATACTAGAATTCTACGTAGTTGTTTAAAATCTCTTATAATACTAGGTGTCTAGCGTAGTTGTTTAAAATCTTAGCGGATGGTATTTCACGTTTAGATATGTAATATACTTTGAAAAGGTTAATAATGGAACAATGCCTATATCAAAATTAGGGAAAATTATAAGTAGTGTTTATAATTCTACTATTAGAGATGCCCCGATCCATGATTCCCCATAAATTAGTATATGTAATAATAAATATATTTTAATTTTTTTTAAATAGTATTTTAGAAGTAATATTTTATTAATAAATAATTTATTATCTTATTTTTTAATAAGATATATCAATATTTCAACAAAATTTTAATTAGATTTTAATTATTTTTAGATAAATTATAATTAATTATCTTAATATATAAAAATTAAGTTATAAAATTAATTTTTTAAAAAAAAATTGAGGGGATGCGATCGCAGACCAAGTCCCTACGTCCCTGGATATAGTGACCATTTTTATTGATATAGTTTAAGTTTATTAAAAAATATAATTTTAACCATTTTTATTGATATAGTTTAGCTTTATTAAAAAATATAATTTCAAGTCCCTACGTCCCTGGATATAGTGACCATATTTATAGATATAGTTTAAGTTTATTAAAAAATATAATTTTAACCATTTTTATTGATATAGTTTAGCTTTATTAAAAAATATAATTTTTTATTGATATTAGTTTACATTTTACTATTTTTATTGATATAGTTTAGCATTGCACATTTTTATTGATATTTTACTATTTTTATTGATATAGTTTAGCATTGCGCATTTGCTATTAGAAAACATTTTTATTGATATTATAGCTAGTTTAGTAGCAAAAAAGAAGGCAAAGTAATTATTTTGTCATTACCGTATGAACTTTAAGCAGCTCAATAATCTCAAGCACAATATCATTGACATAGCAAAACCCCCTCACTCTTATCGGTGTGATGCGACCCAGCCCAATTAACCGCGATATGTGCATCTTGCCTGTTAAGCTTGACGAAACTGACATGCCTGTTAAGCATGACGGGACTGACAGAAGTAGAATATGCCGTCGAAGACGGTGCAATCCTCACTGATATTGAAGCGCTTGAGCTGATCCCGTGGGTGTGGTCGTGGAGTGTTTCGGGAGAGACGATTGCGAGAAAATCGACGTAATCCTGAGAGTGAAATCGGTGGATGTCTAGAATCGGCGCGGGGAAGGGACGGCTGATCTCCATGCGGAGATGGAGGTTGTTTGCCATGCCAATGGGGTTTATAGCAAAACAATTTTTTATAGCAAATGTTTTAAATAATATTTTATAGCTCAAATTATAATTGGTAACGAGTTTATGAAGACTGTGGTGGTAGGGTTTCCGGAGGTTTCGAACTCATCCTTTAATTTATTTTAAAGGAGACATACCTTAGTTTTGTAGATTTGATCGTGCTCGGGTTTCGTACTCGATACATACCTTAGTTTCGTCGAATTGATTGTGCTCGGGGCTCGGGTTTCCTATCCGATGTATCAAGGCGGGTGCAGTAGGAATTTCATCGCGAGGTCTCGGGTTGTCCATAGTAAAAATAAATAAAACAGGTTAGATTAGTAAAATACAAAACACTTTTTTATAGCAAATATTCTATGTAGGGAAGCAAACGATTATGACTCGTTGATTCTGAGAATACCCGAGAATTAAAACATTAAGACTTTGGATTTTTAAGAATACCGAAATCTAATAAAACCTCAACTGAGGAACAAACTTTATTTTATCATAAACAACTATTGAATAAATCAAAATACAAGACATATAAATAGTACTAAAACCCTAATAAAATAAAATAAAATAAATAACTTGGGCAATAAGAAACAATCTTTGCCTTATTTAAATATATATCTGCATCATTCTCCTCTCTAGGAGAAGGTTCGACCGCGAACCTGAAAGATCGAGCACGAACTTACGACGACCTTGAGGGCGCGGCGCAAGAGCAATGGCACGTTGACGTGGCGCAAGGGAAGTGGCTGCAATTTGACAATTCGACAACATGGAGTATCTTTTATTGTGTTGGGACTGTACGCGAATATTGCTAAATATTTGTACTTCTCAATGAATTTTGCTCTTGGATTGGGTCTCCTTGAATATATTCAAATACAACTTTTGTACTTAGCTCCATAAGCAAAGGCATAATTGTCATAATCAGTAGCAATCACCTCTTCATGTTCTTTGGGAATGAACGACAAAATAGGAAAACAAAGGTAACACTTCGGCTTGAGCATCTCCTGCCTTTCCAGATCAATTTTAAGGGAGGCTATTTCGAACCTTCTTTCAACGACATGAGAAAAAAATTGCTTGTCATCCCATATCGACTCGGCGGGATCGACGTTCCAGATCGGCTCGACGGGCTCGACGACCCAAATTGGCTCAGCGGGCTCGTCATCCCAGGTCGGCTCTGTTGGAAATCGATATCCCGGAATTAATAAATTTAAATAAATAAATTATCTAATTAATTCCGACTGAAATCCTTTGCAGATCGAATATCCGGGGTTGTCAAAATTGCGGAACAGACAACCCAATCGAAATCCCGATCGCCGGAGAAACCACGAACACGCCACGTGGCCCGGGGCACGACCGAACACCACACGCGGGAAACCCCGCGTGCATCCAGCCGAGCCCCCGCGTGGGGCTAACGGGTTACTCGTAGCAACTGCTGGGGCTGCTCGTAGCAGCCACGCAGCGAGTCCTCGACTCGCTGCTCACGGGGATGGGGTCCCCGTACGAACGCACGGGCTGCTCCCAGCAGCCCGCTGGGCACGCCCCGGATGCGATCCGCATCGCCCGCGTGCCCGCTGCGGGAACTCCTGCAGCTCGCGGCGATGCCGTCCGGGGAGATCGAGCCTAGCTCGATCGAGCCCTCGGCTTCAGCCGAGGCTCACGCCCGGCAGCCCCTTTAGGCGAGAATCCATGAGCCGCCGGCGGTCCGGTGGTTCGACCACCACCGCCCGGTTCAATCTCACTGATGGGATTCATCCCTTGGATCTTGGTTCACGGTATTTTCACGATAATTAAACGATAAAATCATAAAGAGGGTTTTACGATTTACCTCGTTCTCGTTGTTCGGAAAAACGAAGAACTTAAATTGAAGACCTTGAGATCTTCCCACGTATTCCTTGCACTAGCTCGAACGTCGTGTGGGCGACGATCTTCCGAACTCCATGGATCTCCCTCTCTACTTTCTCTCTCTAGAATTGTGATCTTTAAGTTATGAGAATAGAGAAGACCATGTAGTGCTTTTATAGGCTACGTAGGGGATCTTAAGGAGGTGGAATATTGGGCTTCCAATATTAATGATTAAATTGAGCTCAATCCCAAATCTATTAATCCCATTAATATTAATTTATTTATTTTCCACTATATAAATTAATTGCACTCCCAAAATTAAACCATATTATATCAAATAATATTTCTCCGGTAGTATTATTTATTCCGTGTATTTAAGATATAAATATCCATGAATAAAATTAATTTGTTGCTAATTAATTTATTCATCTCTTGAATCCGAGAATAGTACCATTCAACCTTAATTATTATGCGGAACAAATCCACATGCAGGGTTTACATAATAATTCCTTATGAACTCATCTCGGGGATATTATCAACCCTTACGGGATACACTTTCCCGTCAAGTATTCACGGCATGTCATATATAAAATATAGCAACCCAACTTAACCGGTAATTGACCCAATTATTAAACCGGTCAATTCCTTTGGAAAATCAAAGTCACTTATATTAAATATACACACCCGCAATAGTATCGGGGATTAAGAATAAAATACACTGAGATTTAAATCGATTATCCAAGGCAATCCTAATCGATAAATCTCAAACGATCCGCCCAATACACCAAGTGTACAAGTATGATAAAATAATCAAGATAGATTATTTTCTCCCTCATACAACGACTATACCGATGGATTGGTCCGTGTCCATCTAGGTTGTGAGCAACTGTTCGATTAAATACGAGTAACCGATAGTATGATTTTCCGTGTGACGACGCACACCATACTAACTACAACGTATATAATCTAGGACTATAATTTGCATATATTTAATTATAAATAATTAAACGCAAATAATTGTTTATTTAATTAAATAGATTAATGGCAATGGATCGGGAGTTCATATCACTTAAATCTAGACATTAAGTATACAACTCCAACAATCTCCCCCTTATACTAAGGTCTAGTCATTTCCTCCAAACTCCCGACTCCCATACTCTTCACGTGCTTGATATGCACTTCAAAGAAGTGCCTTGTGAAAGAGCAATCTAGATTGTCGTTATGAAGTTATCTTGGTGACAACAGCGTCGTCTTCCCTGACGATGATTCGTATCAGGTGGTACTTGCTCTATGTGTTATCTTACACTTATGGACTTGTGATTTCTTACCATTTGCCATCGCACCGCTATTTACATAGCCTTTGGCAAACTAAGAATCACATCTAAGTCCCAGAGGTTGTCCCGGAGTCATACCAAAACTTCTGCTGCCTCTGAGGCCGCTATTTGGTTACCCATGGTAGAGTCCGAAAAGCATCGTGCTTATCACTCTTCCACGTTAAAACTCCTCCTCCTTTAATAGTGAAACACATAGCCTGATATCGACTTACACCGGTCCTCATTCGATTAGAAATCTAAGAGAATGTAATCCAAAGGAAATTCTCGTCTGCTCCGTAATCCAGAACATAGTTTCCAGTACTTCGAAAGTACTTAAAATGTTCCTTACAGCAGTCGAGTATTCCTTTCTAGGATTACCTTGATATCCTCCCACTATGCTAACCGCATAGCCGATATCAGGTTCTCGTTTTCAACATTGCATTTATCAAGATTTCCACACTCAAAGTGTAGGAAACTGCTTTCAATGCTTCTATCTCCTTTTGTGTTCCAAAACACATATCCTTAGATAGGTGCATTCCGTATCTGAAATGTAACGAACCTTTCTCGGAATCTTGCATGTTAAAACGAACCATAATCACACATATGTAAGATGTCGAGGACAAGTACAATGTTCTTTCCTAGAGATCCAAGATCTCAAGAACATGTCCAACTTCTTCCTTTATCTTTCATATTGATTTATCTAGACAACCATCATTTTATGTCTTGACAACATCTTTACATTGTTACCAATGATAAGAATGTTCTCCACATAAAACCCGAGAAACACCACCTTGTTCCATCACGTTTCCAATACACATGATTCGTCTATACTTTGATGAATCCATAAAATGGACTATCTCATCAATTTGCAAGTACCACGAACTCAATGCTTTGTTCCAATCCATAAATGGATCAACTAAACTTGTACTCTAAATGATCTTGCCTCTTAGCAATAATCCATATTGCTTTCTAAGAAGGCACATTTAAATCTAGTACTGTCTTCATGTAGATCCAGGGATCGATTTCATGTATACTAGGTCCAGAGTCCAAAAACTCTCCTAGTCTTATGAATATCTCTGGTTGACCCACAACCTCCCACTACAACGGCATTCCGGTGTATAAACAGTAATAACAGTAGGTGCAGTTAGTGGTGTGCTGGAGTAGTATACTTAATGTCTAGATTTGAGTATTCTGAAACTCCTTGTACACTTTCATTTACCTATTAATAACGAACATTCATTTGCTTTTAATTATTGTTAATTAAATATATGCAAATTATAGTCCTGGATTTTATACGTTGTAGTTAGTATGGTGCGCATGGGCGCACAGTAGATCATACTATCGGTTACTCGTATTTAATCGAACAGATGCTCACGACCTAGATGGACACGGACCAATCCATCGGTATAGTCGTTGTGTGAGAGAGAAAATAATTTATCTTAATTATTTTATCACACTTGTACACTTGGTGTATTGAGCGGATCGATTGAGACTTATCAATTAGGATTGCTCTATGATAATTGATTTAAGTCTCGGAGTATTTTATTCTTAATCCCTGAAACAATTGCGGGTGTGTATATTTAATATAAGTGACTTTGATTTTCCAAAGGAATTAACTGATTTAATTATTGGGTTAATTACCGGTTAAGTTGGGTCACTATATTTTATATATGGCATGCCGTGAATTCTTGAAGGGACAGTGTATCCCGGAAGGGTTGATAATATCCCCGAGATGAGCTCATAAGGATTTATTATGTAAACCTCGCGAGTGGATTTGTTCCCGCATAATAAATAAGGTTGAGTGGTACTATTCTCGGATATAAGAGATGAATAAATTTATTAAGCAATAAATAAATTTTATTCATGGATATTTAAATCTTAAATACACGGAATAAATAATACTAACCGGAGAAATATTATTCGATATAATATGGTTTAATATTGGGAGTGCAATTAATTTATATAGTGGAAAATAAATTAATTAATATTGATAAGGATTAATGGACTTGAGCATTGGGCTCAATTTAATCTTCAATATTAGAAGCCCAATATTCCACCTCCTTTAGATCCCCTACGTAGCCTATAAAAGCACTACATGGCCTTCATAAAGAATAAGACAAGAATATCAATACTTGATAGTTCTAGAGAGTTGAAGGAGATCCATAGGAGTTCGATAGATCGTCGCCCACTCGACGTTCGAACGGAGTGCAAGGAATACGTGGGAAGATTCAAAGGTGTTTGATTTCGTTTCTCCGAACAACGAATCGAATGTATAATATCTAAACTCCCTCGATATTTAATTGATTCGATTTATCGTGAAATACCGTAGAACACAAGATCCGAGGTACGAGACCATAAACGGGGGACGATCGCGTGGTGGTGGCGAAGCCACCAGACCACGGGCGATCGCCCGATTAGGGTTTCGGCGGTGTGGGCGTGGGACGATCCCCGGCTGGACGCCGGGGCGCGATCGATCAAACGATCGATCGCGGGCAGCTGCTGGGCACGACGGCCCAGCTGGACGCGGGCCACCCCAGGCGGCGGCGAGTCGCCGGACTCGCCGCGGGGGCTGCTAGGCAGCCCCTTCCATATCGATCGCTCCATGCGATCGATCCCCTCGATCGCGCGAACCCCGCGTGCGGGGGTTCGGGCTGGGCGCGCACGCGACTTCGGTCGCGTTGTGCGTTCGGCTCGTGCTCCGGCTCGTGCGTGGAGTTCGTGTGATCTCCGGCGAAGGGTTTGATCGGGTTATTGGTTTCCGCATAATTTTTAATAACCCGGGATGTCAAATTCCAACAATTGGTATCAGAGCCAGGTTTACGTTCGCGGTATTTTTGATAAAATTGTTCTACCTTGCAGGGTTCCGACTATTATGGCTTGATGATTATTCGTTTAATTTATTTTGTCATGATTGTTGGTTTTATTAAACTCTCGGACATGTCGAGATTCGTTTTTGGTGGTGAATGCTTGTAATAGTAAAAATTCGGGGGTTGACCGAATTTAGGATTTATTATTATTGTTCTATCTTTTTCCGGAAATTGTATAGGGTCGATTTCATGTATAGAATCGATACCGGACAGTGTAAAATTAAATTGTAATTTATTTTGCGTTAGATCGATGCCGAGACGACCGCCGGAGAAGACATGTGACGAAGGAGATGATCGAGAGGGTGAACGGGACAAGGATCGACCATCCCCATGGTCGATCCCATGAGGATCGATCGACCCTTGCAAGGAGGAGCCGCCGGCGATGGTGGCTGGCCACCTCCTAGGCGGCGGTCGATGGTGGCGCGGGGATCCCCACCCCGCGCTATCCCGGTCCGGTAATTCTACTTTCCTAATTAATTCGTTTTTCCTATTTGAGTTTTTTCTTTTTTTTGGGAATTCTCATGGATTAGGAAAAGAATTAATTGGAATTAATTTTATTTCCTTATTCTATTATGGAAGTCTTCTAGAGTATTCCGAGTTCTACTTGGAATAGGATCCTAGAGATTTAATAGAATTGGAAAGGAATAAAAGTTAATTTAGGATTGATTTATTTCCTAATTGATTATTCCTATTTTATGGGAATTTTCATAGTAATGGAAATTAATTAATCTTGGAATGTAGAAGAGTCCCAAATTATTTTATTTCCTTATTTCATTATAGAAGTCTTCTAGAATATTCCAAGTGGGTCTTGGATAGATTATTCTAGAGATTTAATGAAGTAGAAAGGGAAAATAAAATAAATAAAAATATTAATAATATTTAATTTTATTTTTGATTTATTCGATTGACTTAATTTTCGAATTAAGTATCTTTTGGATTTATTAAAAATAAATAGATTTAAATATTGGAAATTAATATTCTCGTCACATGGAGCATTCAAGAACGAAGACTGAAGACTAGAAGATGCGTACGGAGATGGAGTAAAGCCATAATAGTCGGAAAATAATATTCTAGTAATTATTTTGACTATGTGATAATACTATGTGCTTTATTACATGTATGCATGCTATATGTGTTTATTTTATGCACTAGATAGCGTATCCCTTTATTGTAAAAAGCTAAGTGGGAGAGGGTATGGAAACATACCCATGGTCTCCATTACTGCTCTCTTGGTGACTTTTATAAACTTTTGAAGTTTATATAGATAAGTTATTGGAGGAGAGTTCTTGTAATTCCTCTTACGAGAAACATTGATTAAGTTTATCAAACAATGCCTAATTTGTCTTTCCAAAGCTGATTTCAAGTCGACTCATTCTCACCCCGGGGAGTGGAATGGAGCCAGAGCCACTTGGTCATGTAGAGGACACAAATTAGAGACCTTCGTACCATTCTTTGATAGATGGATCGATTGTCTGCTCGGCTCCCTCATTTATGAGAGATAGGGTTGTTCGCATGGTGAATCACTGGTTAGAAACTTCGAGTTTCACTTATGATTCTCCGCGTCTTGATTTACAAGATCGAATGGATCAAGTAATTGGATTTCAATTATATAAATCTTTTGGTATAGTAAACGTCCACACGAACGTGACTTGCTATACTGAATGGGATTTTAGAATAATTGATGTAGACAGTTATAGGGAATTGTGAAGGATTGCGAGTTGTCGTAAACGTCCACACGAACGTGGCTTGCGGTGACGTAACAATTCTAAACGATTCGCCTTAGTACTGAGTAATGGTTTACACTTAGGTGCGCTTTATAGTATTCTTCCCAACGAAGTAACGCTATAATGATGTACGACCAAAGGAAATCTAATTGCTAAATCATTTGGGTGGGTAAACGTCCACACGAACGTGGCTTGCTTTACCTGATGGGATTTTAGAGGCGATTAGTGATTTAATGATATTATTAAAGGGAGATAATATCGGATATTAAATTGTTTGTTTGTTTTATGTGCTTATAGGTTAAGAATGACTGTGACCCCACTTTGTGATATACTTAAGGATGAAAACTCACTGGTTCCATATAGTACTGATTGGAAAAGAAATCTGGACATTGTCCAGACTGTTGAGCCTTCCGAATCCACTGCTGTCCCAACTCATGAGGACATTTGGAATGACCTCAGAATGATGTTGAGGCATAGTGTGGAAGCCGGACAAGAAGTGATTGACATACTCTATAAATTCAGTCCTCTTGAGGAATCGCTTAAAAACGATTTCAAAAGAGCGGAACTTATAAGTATGGTCAGAAAATCACAAGCTCTTGTGGCTAAGATGGAAGTGCAATCAAAGAAGCCCAGTGGTTCCAAACCACGGAATGGGAAAAGCAAGCCACGAGGCAAGTGCTATCAATGCAAGCAGTCTGGGCACTGGAAGTCTGATTGTCCTCTCATCAAAGGTGCGAAATTTTCCTTAGTCACTGAAACATTATCAGTGGTGTTATCTACCAGTACCTGGTGTGTAGATACGGGAGCCACTGATCATGTCTGCAATTCATTGCAGGGGTTCCAGGAAACCCGGAGACTTAGAGAGGGAGAGATCGTGGTCTACATGGGCAATGCCGCGAGGGTGGCGGCTGTTGGTGGGAGACGTTCACTTACGCTTTAGTAGTGATAAGGTTTTAGTTTTACATAATTGTCTTTATGTACCCAACTTTAGAAAGAATTTAATTTCGGTTTCTAAACTTATTATGAATAGATATTCTGTTTCTTTTGACCACTCTGTGATCATAAGAAGAAACAGTGAGATTATCTGTTCTGGTACATTGGTGGACGATTTGTATGTGCTAAATCCTGAGTCTAACACGATGCAACTAACCGAGAGTAATAACACATCTACGAACACCAATAAGAGA
Organism: Euphrasia confusa; assembly: GCA_954870475.1. NCBI lineage: Eukaryota > Viridiplantae > Streptophyta > Magnoliopsida > Lamiales > Orobanchaceae > Euphrasia > Euphrasia confusa. The sequence continues at coordinate 45,824,938 of OX940949.1, read as the reverse complement.
AAGGAACTTTCTAAAATGAATCAATTATACTTGTGGCACCTAAGGCTAGGTCATATTAACTCAAATAGAATTCAAAGGTTGAAAGCTGATGGTCTCATCAGTGGTGTTGAAGGAGAGGACCTTCCAACCTGCGAATCCTGTTTAGAGGGAAAAATGACCAAGCGTTCTTTTTCTGGTAAAGGACGAAGGGCTGAACAAGTGTTGGATTTGATTCACTCTGATGTATGCGGACCTATGTCTACTCAGGCAAGGGGAGGGTACGAGTATTTCATCACTTTCACTGATGATTACTCAAGGTATTGATTTGTATACCTGATGCGCCGCAAGAGCGAATCCTTTGACAAGTTCAAAGAGTTCAAGGCTTTTGCGGAGAACCTTCAAGGTAAATCCATTAAATGCCTGCGATCTGATCGCGGAGGCGAGTACCTGTCTGGAGAATTCAAGGCATACTTAGCAGAAAATGGGATTGATTCCCAAATGACATCACCATATACCCCCCAACAGAATGGTGTGTCGGAAAGAAGGAATAGGACTCTTATGGAGATGGTGCGTTCAATGATGAATTACTCGGACTTACCTACTATGTTCTGGGGACATGCCTTGGAAACAGCGGCGTACATTCTCAACATGGTTCCAACAAAAACGGTACCCACCACACCCATGGAAAGGTGGAGCGGGCGCAAGCCTAGCCTCAGGCACCTTCGGATCTGGGGATGTCCAGCACATGTGTTGCGACAAGGGGCCGATAAGTTAGAACCCAGATCAGAATTACGGCTGTTTGTAGGATACCCGAAAGGAACTAAAGGTGGCATGTTCTATAGTCCTAAGGACCAGAAGATCGTTATAAGTACTAACGCTCGGTTCTTATAGGAAGACTATGTCATGGACCACAAGCCCAAAAGTGACATAATACTTGATGAGTTGAGAGGTAACAAGGAAGACTTAGATACAGCCGAACCGAGTGTAGATACACCACTAGAACCTGCACCTAATACTGTCACTGTTAATACACCGGAACGCCGTCGTAGTGGGAGGGTTGTTAAACAACCAGATAGATGGATTGGACTGGGTGAGTCTTCGGACTCTGGACCTGGAGTTCATGAAATCGATCCCTGGACCTATGATGAGGCGGTACAAGATATAGATGCGCCTTCTTGGAAGAAAGCGATGAAATCCGAAATAGAATCTATGGATTATAATAAAGTCTGGGATCTTGTAGAACCACCAAGCGGCATAAAGCCAATTGGGTGTAAATGGGTCTACAAGAGAAAGAGAGGATCTGACGGAAAGGTTGAAACCTTTAAAGCTCGGCTTGTTGCGAAAGGATATACTCAGAAAGAGGGAATCGATTATGAGGAGACCTTCTCGCCGGTAGCCAAGATAAAGTCGATCCGGATTCTCTTATCCATAGCAGCTCATATGGATTATGAGGTGTGGCAAATGGATGTCAAGACAGCTTTCCTAAATGGAAGTCTTGACGAGACGATTTATATGAAACAGCCAGAAGGATTCATTGCTAAGGGGCGAGATCATCTAGTGTGCAAGCTTAATCGATCCATTTATGGATTGAAACAAGCCTCGAGATCGTGGAACCTGCGGTTTGATGAAGTAGTCCAATCTTTTGGATTCATTCAAAGCATGGACGAATCGTGTGTGTATTGGAAACGTGATGGAAAGAAAGTGGTGTTCCTCGTGCTTTATGTAGACGACATACTTCTCATTGGCAACAGTGTAAAGATGTTATCAGACATAAAGGGATGGTTGTCTAGACAATTCGATATGAAAGATTTGGGAGAAGTTGGACATGTTCTAGGGATCAAAGTTATAAGGGATCGCCGGAATAGAACATTGCACCTTTCCCAGCAATCTTACATAAACACGATTCTAGCTCGTTTTAACATGCAAGATTCCAAGAAGGGTGATCTGCCCTTCAGTAAAGGAACTTATCTTTCTAAGGAGATGTGTCCTCAGACACAGAAGGAGAAAGATGAAATGAAAGCGGTTCCCTACGCTTCGGCTGTGGGAAGCTTAATGTATGCAATGTTATGCACGAGGCCTGATATCTGTTATGCGGTTGGCATAGTAGCGAGATATCAGAGTAACCCTGGAAAGGCTCATTGGACTGCCGTAAAGAGCATTTTCAAGTATTTGCGAAATACTAAGGATTATGTTCTGAGTTACGGAGCAGACAATCTGATTCCTTTGGGTTACACGGATTCGGATTTCCAAGCTGATAAGGACCGGCGTAAGTCGACATCAGGCTATGTGTACACTTTGGGAGGTGGAGCCGTATCATGGAAGAGTGTTAAGCAAAAGTGCATTTCAGACTCTACCATGGAAGCTGAATATGTTGCAGCCTCAGAGGCAGCGAAAGAGTCAGTTTGGTTCCTTAATTTCCTCCAGGACTTAGATGTGATTCCGAGTTTGCCCAAGGTTATGACAATTTATTGTGACAATAGCGGTGCAGTGGCAAACAGTAAGGAACCACGGTCCCATAGTGCTACGAAACACATAGAGCGCAAGTACCACCTGATTCGAGACATCGTCAAGAGGGGCGATGCAGTAGTCACCAAGATAGCTTCGGAGGACAACCTAGCGGACCCTTTCACCAAGATACTTCCTAAGGAAGTATATTTCAAGCACTTGGAGGGTTTGGGAGTCAGAAGTTTGGAAGATAAGACTAGACCTTAGTATAAGTCGGAGATTGCTGGAGTAGTATACTTAATGTCTAGATTTGAGTATTCTGAACTCCTTGTACACTTTCATTTACCTATTAATAACGAACATTCATTTGCTTTTAATTATTGTTAATTAAATATATGCAAATTATAGTCCTGGATTTTATACGTTGTAGTTAGTATGGTGCGCATGGGCGCACAGAAGATCATACTATCGGTTACTCGTATTTAATCGAACAGATGCTCACGACCTAGATGGACACGGACCAATCCATCGGTATAGTCGTTGTGTGAGAGAGAAAATAATTTATCTTAATTATTTTATCACACTTGTACACTGTATTGAGCGGATCGCTTGAGACTTATCAATTAGGATTGCTCTGTGATAATTGATTTAAGTCTCGGAGTATTTTATTCTTAATCCCTGAAACAATTGCGGGTGCGTATATTTAATATAAGTGACTTTGATTTTCCAAAGGAATTAACCGATTTAATTATTGGGTTAATTACCGGTTAAGTTGGGTCACTATATTTTATATATGGCATGCCGTGAATTCTTGAAGGGACAGTGTATCCCGGAAGGGTTGATAATATCCCCGAGATGAGCTCATAAGGATTTATTATGTAAACCTCGCGAGTGGATTTGTTCCCGCATAATAAATAAGGTTGAGTGGTACTATTCTCGGATATAAGAGATGAATAAATTTATTAAGCAATAAATAAATTTTATTCATGGATATTTAAATCTTAAATACACGGAATAAATAATACTAACCGGAGAAATATTATTCGATATAATATGGTTTAATATTGGGAGTGCAATTAATTTATATAGTGGAAAATAAATTAATTTATATTGATAAGGATTAATGGACTTGAGCATTGGGCTCAATTTAATCTTCAATATTAGAAGCCCAATATTCCACCTCCTTTAGATCCCCTACGTAGCCTATAAAAGCACTACATGGCCTTCATAAAGAATAAGACAAGAATATCAATACTTGATAGTTCTAGAGAGTTGAAGGAGATCCATAGGAGTTCGATAGATCGTCGCCCACCCGACGTTCGAACGGAGTGCAAGGAATACGTGGGATGATTCAAAGGTGTTTGATTTTGTTTCTCCGAACAACGAATCGAATGTATAATATCTAAACTCCCTCGATATTTAATTGATTCGATTTATCGTGAAATACCGTAGAATGCAAGATCCGAGGTACGAGACCATAAACGGGGGACGATCGCGTGGTGGTGGCGAAGCCACCGGACCACGGGCGATCGCCCGATTAGGGTTTCGGCGGTGTGGGCGTGGGACGATCCCCGGCTGGACGCCGGGGCGCGATCGATCAAACGATCGATCTCGGGCAGCTGCTGGGCACGACGGCCCAGCTGGACGCGGGCCACCCCAGGCGGCGGCGAGTCGCCGGACTCGCCGCGGGGGCTGCTAGGCAGCCCCTCCCCGATCGATCGCTCCATGCGATCGATCCCCTCGATCGCGCGAACCCCGCGTGCGGGGGTTCGGGCTGGGCGCGCACGCGACTTCGGTCGCGTTGTGCGTTCGGCTCGTGCTCCGGCTCGTGCGTGGAGTTCGTGTGATCTCCGGCGAAGGGTTTGATCGGGTTATTGGTTTCCGCATAATTTTTAATAACCCGGGATGTCAAATTCCAACATGGTGTACCGCTACTCGGTTCGGCTGGTTCTCAGTCCTTATCGTTCTCTCTCATTTCAAAATATCACGTCACTTTGGGCTTGTGGTTCATCATATAGTCTTTCTCTAAGAACCGGGCGTTAGAACTTATAACGCCCTTCTGGTTCATAGTACTATTGAACACACATCTTTTGTTCTTCTAGGATATTCTACAACCGCATTTGAATGCGCCGTTGTTTCCAGACATATCCATAGAACACAGGTAGTTCCGTATAACTCATGCTTTTACTATTTCTATAAGAGTTCCATTTCTTGTTTACGACGTACCATTTCTACACAACAGTGTATGGTGTAGTCATTTGGAATCAAATCCCAATCTCTGATCAGTATGTCATGCATTCCTCAGACAGGTACTTGTCTCCGCGATCAAATCGCAGGCTACAAATGGATATACCTTGATGGTTCTCCACAATTGCTTAGTGTTCATTGACTTGTCAAAACACTTGCTTTTGTGGCACATCAGGTACTAATCCATTTATAGAGTAATCATCAAATGAAATACTCGTACCTTACTGCCTGAGTAGACATAGGTCTGCATACATCAGAGTCAATCAATTCTTATACTTGTCCGGATCTTATATCTTATATCCATAAAGGATTGCTTAGTCATGTTATCTTCCAAATTAGATTCATAGGTCGGAAGGTCCATTCCTTCAACTTAATTGATCAAACTATCAATTTTCGACCTTTGAACTTCTTATTTGAAAATGACTTAGCATAAGAATCCACGAGTATAAATGATTTAATAAAGAAAACTCTTATTAGTAAAACGAGTTATGTACTACGGTTCGTTGCATCGTGGTGGACTTAGGATTCATCATTTATATATTGCTAGTTAATGTACCAGAATAGATAATATCATTATTTCTTCTTATAACCAACAAATGATTAAAAGAAATAAAATATCCATTCATTAGAAATCCAGAACAAAGTTCTTTCTAAAATGAAAGGTACATAAAAACAATAACTTAAAATGAAATCCTATAAAATGCCCTCCACTGCAACAGCTGCCTCCTCCACAGCATTGCCCATGTAGACTACGATTTTTTCTTTTCCAAGTCGTTGGGTTTCCTGGAACCCTTGCATTTAAAATGCACATACCGTCAGTGGTTCCATATCTACACACCAGGTTCCGGTAGATAATACCACTGACTATGTTTTACGACTAAAGAAAATTTCGTACTTTTTTTTAGAGGATAATCAGACTTCCAGTACCCAGACTGTTTGTATCGAGAATACTTGCCTCATGGCTTTCTCGTCCCATCTCGTGGTCCATGTAACTTATGACCACTGGGTTTCTTTGCTTGCTTTTCCTTTCCCCGATTTTGCCCTTAGGTTCAAAAACTTTGGCATTGGCTACAAGAGCTTGCGATTTCCGTTTCAACTCGTCTAAAAGGTCAATCATCTCAAAAACGTGTTTTAAGCGTTTCCTCGAATTGACTGGCCTTTATGAGTATCCTCATCGCTTCTTGTCTAGCCGACTATGTCATGTCTAAACATCTCCTTGAGTTTGAACATGATATCATAATCAGTGGTTATTGCAAAAGCATTTTCCACTTCTTAAAATCAGTTCTTTTCTCATCAGTTGAGACATTAGTAGGCTCGGGAGGACAAAGCTCACTGAGTACAACTTTGTATTCTTTAACAGTTTGGGCAATGTCTAGATCTCTATTCCAATCAACATATTCAGGGACTAGTGAGTTAAATTCCTCAAGTATCACAGAAAGTGGGTTCAAAGCAATTTCCTAATCTATGAGCACATATAACAACAAACAATCGATTTAATCTCCGATATTATCTCCCTCAAATAATAACATTAAACCACTAATCACATCTAAAATCCCATCAGATATGGTAAGCCACGATAGTGTGGACGTTTACCTACCCAAATGATTTAGCAATTAGATTTGCTTCGGTCGTACATCATCATTAGCGTTACTTCGATGGGAAGAATACTAAGAAGCGTACCTAAGTGTAAACCATCACTCAGTATCTAAAAAGATTGTTTGGGATACGCATATTCACCGTAAGCCACGATAGTGTGGACATTTACGTTAACATACGCTCCTTTACTCCCTTCTATAACTGTCTACATCAATCGTTCCAAAATACCATTCAATGCAGCAAGCCACGATAGTGTGGACGTTTACTACATCAAAAGATTTTTACAATTGACTCCCAATTACTTGATCCATTCGATCTTGTAAATCAAGACGCGGAGAATCATAAGTGAAACTCGAAGTTTCTAACCAGTGATTCACCATGCGAACAACCCTATCTCTCATAAATGAGGGAGCCGAGCAGACAATCGATCCATTTCAAGAAATGGTACGAAGGTCTCTAATTTGTGTCATTCACATGACCAAGTGGCTTTGGCTCCATTCCACTCCCCGGGGTGAGAATGAGTCGACTTGAAATCAGTTTCAGAAAGACAAATTAGGCATTGTTTGATAAACTTAATCAATGTTTCTCGTAAAAGGAATTACAAGAATTCTCCTCCAATGACTTGTCTATACGAACTTCAAAAGTCCATAAAAGTCACCAAGAGAACAGCAATGGAGACCATGGCATTGTTTCCAATCCCTCTCCCACTTAGCTTTTTATAACAAAGGGATACGCTATCTAATGCATAATTAAATACACATAAGCATGCATACATGAAATAAAGCACATAGAATATTATCACATAATCAAAATAATACTAGAATATTATTTTCCGACTATTATGGTTTTATTCCATCCCCGTACGCATCTTCTAGTCTTCAGTCTTCGTTCTTGAATGCTCCATGTGACGGGGAATATTAATTCTAATATTTAAATCTATTTATTTTTAATAAATCCAAAAGTTACTTAATTCGAAAATTAAGTCAATCGAATAAATCAAAAATAAAATTAAATATTATTAATATTTTTATTTATTTTATTTTCCTTTCTAATTCCATTAAATCTCTATAATCCTATCCAATTCAAACTTGGAATATTCTAGAAGATTTCTATAATAGAATAAGGAAATAAAATAAATTAGGACTCTTAATCCTTCCAAATTAATTCCTTTCCTTTTCTATTAAAATTCCATAAATGAATAATTAAATAAGGAAAAATTAATTAAGGACTCTTTAAAACTTTCCAAATTAATTATTTTCCTAATCCATTAAAAATTCCATAAAGGAATAATTAAATAGGAAAAATAAATTAATTCTAAATTTATTCATTTTCCTATTCCATGAAAATTCCCAAGAATAGAAATAATCAATAAGGAAAAATAAATTTATTCTAAATTTATTCTTTTCTTATTCCATGACAATTTCTAAAAATAGGAATACTCAAAATAGGAAAACTGAATAATTTAGGAGTTGGATCTTGGCGGGAGAGCACGAGTTGGGGATCCTCGTGCCCACCACCACCATCGACCACCCCAAGGAGCACCGCCGCCGCCGCCCCCAGCCAGCCAGCCACCGTCGCCGGCGACTCCATGGCCGAGAGGGCTACGGGCAGCCCCTTTGTGGTCGATCGATCCATCCTTTGGGTCGATCATGGGGTTGATCGATCCCCGGAATCCTCCCTCTCTTCGTCTCCTCCGTCACACTTTTTCGGTCGTCGTTTCGTCCTCGATCCAACGTAAAATAAATTACAAATTTATTACTACGCTATCCGGCATCGATTCTCTACATGAAAACGACCTCAAACAATTTCCAGAAAAATAAGAACAAGCATTCACCACACAAGAACGAATCTCGACATCACCGAGAGTTTAATAATCAAGAGCAATATTATGGACATTAATTAACATAATTAAATCTAGGCATAATAATCGGAAACCCTGCAAGGTAGAACAATTTATCGAAAAATACCATTAACTAAAACCAACGCTCTGATACCAATTGTTGGAAATCGATATCCCGGAATTAATAAATTTAAATAAATAAATTATCTAATTAATTCCGACCGAAATCCTTTGGAGATCGAATATCCGGGGTTGTCAAAATTGCGGAACAGACAACCCAATCGAAATCCCGATCGCCGAAGAAACCACGAACACGCCACGTGGCCCGGGAAACCCCGCGTGCGTCCAGCCGAGCCCCCGCGTGGGGCTCACGGTTACTTGTAGCAACCGCTGGGGCTGCTCGTAGCAGCCCCGCAGCGAGTCCTCGACTCGCTGCTCACGTGGATGGGGTCCCCGTACTAACGCACGGGCTGCTCCCAGCAGCCCGCTGGGCACGCCCCGGATGCGATCCGCATCGCCCGCGTGCCCGCTGCGGGAACTTCCGCAGCTCGCGGCGATGCCGTCCGGGGAGATCGAGCCTAGCTCGATCGAGCCCTCGGCTTCAGCCGAGGCTCACGCCCGGTAGCCCCTTTAGGATAGAATCCATGAGCCGCCGGCGGTCCGATGGTTCGACCACCACCGCCCGGTTCAATCTCACTTATGGGGTTCATCCCTTGGATCTTGGTTAACGGTATTTTCACGATAATTAAACGATAAAATCATAAAGAGGGTTTTACGATTTACCTCGTTCTCGTTGTTCGGAAAAACGAAGAACTCAATTTGAAGACCTTGAGATCTTCCCACGTATTCCTTGCACTAGCTCGAACGTCATGTGGGCGACGATCTTCCGAACTCCATGGATCTCCCTCTCTACTTTCTCTCTCTAGAATTGTGATCTTCAAGTTATGAGAATAGAGAAGACCATGTAGTGCTTTTATAGGCTACGTAGGGGTCTTAAGGAGGTGGAATAAAGGGCTTCCAATATTAATGATTAAATTGAGCTCAAGCCCAAATCTATTAATCCCATTAATATTAATTAATTTATTTTCCATTATATAAATTAATTGCACTCCCAAAATTAAACCATATTATATCAAATAGTATTTCTTATATTATATCAAATAATATTTCTCCGGTAGTATTATTTATTCCGTGTATTTAAGATATAAATATCCATGAATAAAATTAATTTATTGCTAATTAATTTATTCATCTCTTGAATCCGAGAATAGTACCATTCAACCTTAATTATTATGCGGAACAAATCCACCTGCAGGGTTTACATAATAATTTCTTATGAACTCGGGGATATTATCAACCCTTACGGATACACTTTCCCCTCAAGTATTCACGGCATGTCATATATAAAATATAGCAACCCAACTTAACCGGTAATTGACCCAATAATTAAACCGGTCAATTCCTTTGGAAAATCAAAGTCACTTATATTAAATATACACACACGCAATAGTATCGGGGATTAAGAATAAAATACACTGAGATTTAAATCGATTATCCAAGGCAATCCTAATCGATAAATCTCAAACGATCCGCCCAATAAACCAAGTACCAAGTGTACAAGTATGATAAAATAATCAAGATAGATTATTTTCTCCCTCATACAACGACTATACCGATGGATTGGTCCGTGTCCATCTAGGTCGTGAGCAATTGTTCGATTAAATACGAGTAACCGATAGTATGATCTTCCGTGTGACGACGCACACCATACTAACTACAACGTATATAATCTAGGACTATAATTTGCATATATTTAATTATAAATAATTAAACGCAAATAATTATTTATTTAATTAAATAGATTAATGGCAATGGATCGGGAGTTCATATCACTTAAATCTAGACATTAAGTATACAACTCCAACAGGCTCGACGGGCTCAACGTCCCAAATCGACTCGACGGGCTCGGCGTCTCAAATCGACTTGACGGGCTTGTCAAACCAGATCGGTCCGTCATCCCGAATCAGTATCCCAAACAACATAGGGATCAGATTCATCACTAAGGACGCATTCTAGCACGGGGATTGGTTGGTGTTGGGCTTTCGGTAGAACATCGGCAAGAGCAAGTCGGATTTCTTCTAGTTCAACCGTAAGGGCCGTTACCTGACGGCTCAAGGCGGCGACGTCGGCGCGACGACGGACTGCGGCCTTAGCGGCGGGGTCGGGGATAGGCTGATGTAGGGAAGCAATAAAGAAACTATTAAGACTCGTTGATTACGAGAATACCCAAGAATTAAAACATCAAGACTTTGGTTGATTAAAACCTTAACAAACTCTATTTCATCATAAACAACTATCGAATAAATCAAAATACTAGACATATAAATAGTACTAAAACCCTAATAAAATAAAATAAATTAAATAACTTGGTCAATAAAAAACAATCTTTTCCTTATTTAAATATGAATAAATTAAAATACTAGACATAGTACTAAAACCCTAATAAAATAAATTAAATAACTTGGGCAATAAAAACAATTTTTTCCGTATTTAAATATATATCTACATCATATTCACTGTTAGCTGCAAAATAAATTTTTTAAAATAAATGTAATTACAAAACAATTTTGAACAATTTTTTATATCGCAAATTATAATTGTACAAGTATATGACGAAGGTTCGATAAATTGTACAACTATATTACGAATGTGGTACAACTATATTACGAAGGTTCGATAAATCAACGCCCGGTGCGGGATCTGGGGAATCTCGTCGAAGGAGACATCTTAGGCAACATCTGGTTTGGAGAACTTAATTTCGTGGATTTGATTGTATTCAAGAAGCTCATTGATATTTGTCATTACCAATGTTTACATCTAATATTAAGCAGTAAGAGCACTACTCCGAGTAACAAAAAATGAAATTAAATACACGGGTAAGAGGACTAGTAATATATAATTCAGCTAACAATTGTCCTAGGTGTCATATTAGATTTTGTTGTGTTCACACTTATTAATAAACCAGAACAGTTAGATTAAATTTGTGTTCACACTTTAATTAATTAGCGTAATTATTTTTAATTAATTAATGTAATTATTTTTAATTAATTAGCGAATTTATTTATTTTTTTATATAATATAATTTACATTTATAAGTAAATATTTACTTGAAATATTCAAAATATCACCTTTCTTCTTTATTTATCTCTTTTAATTACGTTTATTATATTATACTACTATTTATTTATAGTACTTAAATTAATTAGCAATTAATGATAACGATGATAGAGAATGCATTTTTTTATTAATATATTTAACCGGTTAATTAAAATTTATATTATAAAAACAATAATATCGTAATTTAAGGTAAATCAACCCTTAATTTTAAGCAACTAAATAAATTTGATATTATATACTATTTATATTACTATAATCATGAATAATTCGTGTCTATATAAGTACGTTATCTTCATCCCTACCTCTCACTATTATATTTTCTTAATTTGTTCATGCTCACACTTTTTTTTGCAAAGCTTTATGTAAGTTTTGTTGTTTTTTGTATTTTTGCAGTCTTAAATGTCTAAGCATTATTTTACTAATTCAATTTTAATTTAAATATTATTGTTTGATAATTAATGTTTTTATTTTTTTGTAGCTTTCAAATGTCTTCAAATGTAATATCATTTACTAATTCGAATTTTAATTTTAATATTATGTTTAATTATTAATATTTTTATTTTTTCCAGGCCTTCAATCTAAGTATTTTTTACTAATTTGAATTTTAGTTTTAATATTATTGTTTGATCATTAATATTTTTATTTTTTTGCAGGTTTCAATGTAAGTATTTTTTAATAATTCAAATTTTAGTTTTGATATTTTGTTGATTATAATTGTATTAATATTTTCAATGTAAGTATTTTTTAATAATTCAAATTTTAGTTTTGATATTTTGTTGATTATAATTGTATTAATATTTTTATTTTTTGCAGGTTTCAATGTAAGTATTTTTTACTAATTCGAATTTTAGTTTTGATATTTTGTTGATTATAATTGTATCATAAATATAACAATTTATTTGGTAATAAATTTTGTATTTTTTTTCAAGGTTTTTGGATTTTTTTATGCTTTTTAATAATTTATTAACTTTTGGATTTCTTACTCTTTTTTTTTTGTAGGTTTCTTTATAAGTAAAAGACTCTGCAAATCGAACAATTAGAAGTCCATGAAGAAAGATCAAATATTGGATTGCACAAACCAAACTTTTGTTTATGTGCAAATCGAACATGATGAAGAAAGATCAAATATTGAATTGCACAAGTTTTAAATGGAACCGAACTTTTGTTTATGTTTTCTAATAAGATTAGAGTAGTATGTGTTAATTTTATTTATGATTTAATTTACTCAATTTACTGTAATTTATAAAATTTACAATTTACAATAATTCTATTTAATTTCATTCTAATTTTTTTTATGACAATATTTGTATTTGTATTACTTAAAAATATCACTAAAATAGAATTACAATAATTAATTGAGTTAATGAAATAAAATTGTATTTAATATTGTATTTAATAATTTCGAATGATTTAATTATTATTTTTGTACAAAAAAATTGTTTATTAAAGTAATAAATTACAAAAATAATTATTTAATCAATTACTCCATCCTATTCTTTTTAAATGTCATTTAAGCATTTTACACAAAATTTAATGAAAAAAATTATACCCAAATTAACCCTATTTATGGTACATTAAAACTAATCAATAAATATTAAAATATTTTTCTAAAGAGTTTTTTAAATTGAAAACTTTTACTCTTCTTCTTTTACTAACACCAAACAATAATAAAAATGTGATAATTATCATTAATTACAACATCATTAATAAGGGTATTATAAGAAAAATATTACAAAACGTCAAATAAAAAAAAAATAGTACAAAAACTAGAACTACAAATAAAAAAAATTGGAGGGAGTAGTCAACAGTCAATAATACAATCGTTGATTTTTTTATAAAAGAATTTTTTTTTAAAGTAATAAATTACAAAAATAATTTTTTAGTCGACACGACTTTTTTCCTTTTTAATCTCCTTTAAATCCTTTATTCTATTAAAGATAATATTATTTATTGAAATTACGTCTTCGACGTAAGATACCAACTTTTCGTGAAGTTGGTCTTAAACTCACAGACAGCAGCTACGGTCTGTCAAAACGCTCGCACAAATTCGAAGTACAAAAAGTGGAGACAAAGTTATGTAATAGTTTTCATTTTATTGATCACAAAACTTAAACTATTACACTTGTAGAGTATGGTAGGCAAAACGTTTACAAGAAGTTTACCGAGTGTCGCAACAACTCCCACTAACTTGCAAACTAGCACACGAGTACCTAAAGCTATATCTCCTAGCTCTAATCTTGGCACACGGCGCAAAAGCTACTACACAAACTCGAAGCTCGACTACGATTCTAAAAATCAGATTTCGTTCTCTCAAAATCGTCAAATGATGAAATGAACATCCATGGGTATTTATAGTAGAGCCACACATGTGAGAGTGATGACGTGGCACGTTCTCATTCGTCGCATGCTTGGCCTATGTCACTTTTCCATAGATGACATCATCATTGTAGAACTTGGATTCTTGAATCTTGGAATCTTGAATCTTCGATTCTTGAATCTTCGAATCTTGAATCTTCAATTTCAAAAACAAACTTCAATTTCAATCTTGACTCCATCGATCTCAATTCTTCATCTTTAATTTCTTGTGAAAAACTCTAAGTGTTGAAGCTTCAGAATTTCATCGTCTTCATTGTCGTCGATCTTTTTGAAGTTACAAACTTGGAACAATTCTTCATTTCCTCGAACTGAGTACCTGGTGAAAAAAAACACGTTGAAAGTACTTAGTCTTTGAAATCATGGCAAAGGAACATGAACTACGAAAAAATAACACAAGGGACAAAACCGACGACTCTAGTCTCCGGAAATGTGACAAGGGCAGAGTCGCCGTTTTCATGCCAAGACTTCAAAACCGGCGACTCTGGTCGCCGTTTCTTCACACACCAAAAGTGGCGACTGGAGTCGCCGTTTTTCACACATGCACAAAAGCGGTGACAACAGTCGCAGTTTTCTCAACCAACCAATCCAGCGACTTGAGTCGCTGTTTTCAGTGCATCCTCAAAACCGGCGACTAGAGTCGCCGTTTCCACGCAACTCCATCCTTGCACCAAAAACGGCGACTGGAGTCGCCGTTTCCTTGCTTCACCAAAAGCGGCGACTCTGGTCGCCGTTTCCTTGTCCTTGCATCCAAAGCGGCGACTGGAGTCGCCGTTTCCTTGCATCACCAAAAGCGGCGACTCTGGTCGCCGTTTTCATGTAGTTCCAAAAGTGGAGACTCAAGTCTCCATTTCCATGCGCAAGGTAGTTGACTTCGGATTCTTAACCTGTAATCCTGAAAATCAACAAAAACAAAAAAACACAAGGAAAAATACGTTGTCGCCAAAATCAACATTTACAATCTCCCCCTTTTTGGCACAACTCACAAAAAACAAGTTAAGTAAAAACGAGATACAAGTATCTCCCCCTCAACCAAACAAACCATAAAAAATAACTAAGTAAAAAGATGGAAAAACATCAATCTTCCAATCAATGAAAAACCATAAAAATACTTAGACAAATTATCAAACCATTCAACAAAAACTTAGAAAGAGAATTCAAAGTAAGATAAACCAAGTTTCAAAACAAGAATTCCAGAGTTAACCAAATATGAAAAACCAATGCATGAACGAATTCAGAGTTAGATGCATGCAAAACAAAACAAGAAAAAAACGAGTTCAGAAGTTCATCAAAAAAACAGAAATAAAAAAAAACTTGAACTTGAACTTGGAACTTCAGTCTTGAGTTGGATCACGCTCCGGACTTCCGATCGTCTCTTCTTCATCATCCTCATAGCTGAAATCATCGTCTGAGCTAGAGTCGTCACTTTCGTCAGAGTCAGTTTCCGGATCACCGAAAATCTCACGCTCGCCCAAACCATCTCCAGCATCGTCGTCAACATCCACAACGTCGACATCATCTTCGTCCCTGAGACCATCAGACGGCATCGCGAACGACGCCCCTGGATTTGTAGTATCCTCCATCTTCTTCTTTCCTTTGTCCCGAATATCAAAAACACCGGTGAAAATATCATCATCAGTTTTCTCGGCATTATCCGATTTCTCACCGTCATCTTTCACCACTTCTATCAGCTTGCTTTTGGACAACTGCGAATGAGCTTCCTGAATAGCATCCCTCACCATCTTCAAGATAAAAGTATCTTTCAAACTCGCATCTGGGGCTCCAACATCTCCAAGTCCTCCCCCTTGTTGGATTTCCCGTTGCAGTTTCCGGAAAGATTTTTTCTGCTTGTCCTGCGCCTCTATCATTCTGTTGTACGCGACAACATGTTCAGCCTGACGCTTTTCAACAGCTAAGGAATCCACATAAAATTCCTGAACCACAGCCGAAGGTACCACAGCACGGTGACTATGGATCGGATGATAAGGATTTTGATAGGAAGGAATTCCAGAGGTTGGACCAAAACCGCGAGGAACGGCAGTTTGTTGAGCTTCAGGTTCGACCTCAACTTTAGCAGCAGCAGAAGTCGATTCAAACTTCTGACGTTTTGCAGGAGGAGACTTATCTTTCTTAACTGCAGATTTTCGCTTTCTAGCAGACGGCGGCGATGGCGGCGGTGTCAAGATTTCCGGAAGCGCATTCCTGTCAACAAATCCATGCCATGGTAAGTCGATGACTCTCTTAGTTGGACTTAAGTATTTTCCAGTGATCCTGACAGCTCCGTTTTTCTTCATCTTCTTCTCAAGTGGAGTGTCAGGGACAAAGCCCTGGTCATGGAGCATACCATAGATCAGACATGGATGCGTGAGATGGAATTTTTTGTCTTCAGGCAACTCAGCTTGCCGAATGATGGCCTCATCCGATAGTTTGGCAATTTTGCACAAGTCAGCAAAAATAATTTTGCCAATGTTCACTTGTTCGCCGCAACTGAGACGGAAGATGAGGTGCATCAAGTCAGGATCCATGACAGTGGGATCTCGATTAGCAATCCAGTTAGACATCCCGAGACGATGCAGAATGCCATAGAAGGCTGAAAGCTTGGACGGCGATGGCAGTTCGGACTTCACCTTTTTCTGGGTGATAAAAGTGCCAACCTTAAGGTCTTCAGCTCGTTCCGCAGCTGTCGGTGTCGTCCATCTGGAATCAACTTCCAATCTTTCCAAGAAAGCGTTAATGGAGAAGGGACGAAACTTGTATAACTTTTCACGAAAAATAAAACAGCCGTACATCCGACTCTTCGGATTTGCAATGTCTGGCGACAAGCTAGCATAAAATTTGTAGAGAATGGGGATGGAGTAACGATAGGTTAGATTCACAGATTTGAGCATGTGCATCTTAGTCAGGAATTCCGTGATGCCATGCTTTTCATAGTCCTCCTTGAGGATAGTTCTATCAGTATGGATTGGTAGCTTCAGAATCAGCTTGTGACGACGTTCCGCAGTTGGAGTGAAGAATTCTCTTGATTGAGCTTTCGGACACTCTGAGTATTCCGCAATATATTTGAAGCCATCAGTTGAGATTTGGGATCCAGCTGATCCCGAGGAATGAGGTGCCAGGGGTGGTTTTTGGGAACTGTGGGTTTTAGATTTTTCAATCGATCCACCACCAGAATTTTTTGGAGTCGTAGATTTGACTCCACTGCCACTGACTGCAGGTTTCTTGCCAGACGTACTCCCAGATGGAGTCTTTGGGTTCGATGTCTTGAGATCAGATGCTGCAGTCACAGACGCGGTCGATGGAATTTTCATAACTTTCTTTCCATCCTTAGTTATCTCGCCAGCTGCGAGTAACTTGTTGTATTCCTCTCTAGAGACAGTGCCTTTGTAAATGCGAAGTGAGCTATCTCTGTCCTTGCCAGATTTACCTGACTTTGGTTCCTTGCCCGGATGACGAGCAGAAGAGTGAGCAGGAGTTGCAGTTTTCGTTAAGTCAGGTTCGGCAGACACAGTCTTGCTAGTGCGTCGCTCAACTTTGTCCAAGTGAGCTTTCAGTTCTTCATATGCCGCTTTCTTGGATTCAGGAGAAGCGGCGTTCTCAAACTGTTCGTTCAGGTACACGGTCATATCAGCCATCATGTCTTCAAAATTTTTAGCCATGTCAAAGTTCAGAATTGGTGAGTAACTGACAGTTAGCAGCTGTGAGAACGGTAACCACGAAAATGAAGGTCAACTTCAGAAAACAAGGACAGGGCGTCGGATGCGCAAAGCAAGAGTTGCCGGATGCAACGGAAAAGAAGAACTAGAACTAAGAATTCCGAACGCTGAATTTGCAGTCGAGAGCCGAGAGTTAGAGAACTTGAGAACTTGAGAACTTGAGAGTTAGAGAGTTTGATGTAAGCGTAAATGAAATAGGTTTTCATCAAGGCCTATTTATAGGAAAAATTTTGGGCCGCCCGTCGGAATGAAAAAGCCCAGTCCAATACCTGCAAACAGCTCATCTCAAGAAGAAAATCAGGTCAAAAAGACGAATAAAAATTTATTAATTTGAAAATATTATTAAAATAATAATTTCCAAAAATAATAAATAATAAAAATAAAAATAAAAAAATGAAAAGATTAAAGAAAAACAAACCAAGGCATGAAAACCGAAGTTGAGAACCATCGGTTGAGAAACGAAGTTGAGAGCCATTGGTTGAGAAACTTGAGTTGTGAGTCTCTGGTTTTGGATGAGTTGAGTCTCCGTTTTTGACGTGACGTAATCCAGCGACACCAGTCGCCGGTTTTGAGGAGTCGCCGTTTTATGGCGAGTCTCCGGATTTGTGTCACAGTCCGAGTCTCCGTTTTGGCAGTCTCCAGTTTGGCGAGTCTCCGGATTTTTCAGTCTCCGGTTTTGTGATGAGTCGCCGTTTTTGTGGTGAGGCGCCGCTTTTACCCAATTTCCGGAGAAACAGCAACATCAGTCGCCGGTTTTTGGAGTCTCCGGATTTTGCCAGTCTCCATTTTTGTGGCACAGTTCGAGTCTCCGGATTTTGCGCCAAAGTGTGAGTCGCCGTTTTTCTGGCGACTGGAGTCTCCAGTTTTGGTGAAATTCTCCAATTATGACATTCTCCGGAATTTGACTCCAAAAATTCTGTTACATGAATTTTGCAAGCAGGACGTCGCTACACTCAAAATTTAGACTTCAGAGATGGTAAACCACATAGCGCTGGATATGAACTACAAAAATGCAAAATCAAAAACAACACATCCCGAGTTAGACATTCAAGTGTTCAACACACTACAAACATTCAAAACCATTTTAGTGGAGATTCGAGGGGTGATATTAGGCAATGAAGAGCAAATATTTTCCCAGAAAAGAATCCACATTTCATCATTTTCCATAAACCAAAAATTTTCACACAAGGTGATAGTAACCGGTGGAATGGACCGAAGTATATTGATAGACATGTTTACTTGTCCTTCGTCACAATCACAAGGATGCAGTCGTGTTTCGTCGTAACATATTGGATGAGTTTGCACCGCACAAGAGATTTTAATTCATGAATGCAATGTGAACTTTTAAGGCACTCCACTTGGGACTAGCTTTACTACATCAGAGGGGAGCCGGCGGACAGTGTGACCCGGCGTCCTCCAGATGAGTTTTAGCTTTATATGAAATGCAACAGATGCTCATTACAGCAGTCAGAGGGGAGCGAGGATCATCCCGCATCTCCGAAGTGTGATTGAAGAGCATCTTAAACTATGGCGTCCATGTGCTACCTTTCGAAGAGGGGAGCCGGCGGACAAAGTGATCTGGCGTCCTCCGTTACTTGGTATTATGGATCTATGCAGATGATAGCTTATGGGAGTTATATGCCAAGTTCACATGTTTGCATTCAGCGGAATAATTACACTTGGGTCCGAAGACTAAAGCGGCCTCGAATCCATGTTTGTCTGACTAGACTAATCCACGACAATTCCGAGTGCGTATTCAGAAGTAAAGAAACCACTCTTTCAGACTTCAAAATTTTCGTGAACTCTTAGAGAGAACACATGCATAGAGAATTTCTTAGAGTTTGAAATCTCTCAAAGTCAAGAGGTTTGGTAAAGATGTCAGCGAGCTGTTTTTCTGTTGAAATATGCTGTAAACTGACTATATCACGATCAACCAAATCTCTAATGAAATGATGTCGAATGTCGATGTGTTTAGTTCTTGAATGCTGGACAGGATTTTCGCTGATTTTGATAGCACTCTGATTATCACAAAACAGCACCAATGGAGCACTCTCGATGAGATAGTCATTCAACATTTGTTTCAACCAAAGCATTTGAGTGCAGCAACTTCCAGCTGCAACATATTCAGACTCAGCAGTCGAGAGAGCTATGCAATTTTGTTTGCGACTATGCCAAGAGACAATATTATTTCCAAGAAAGCAGCAGCATCCAGAAGTGCTTTTACGTTCATCAGTATCGCTTGCCCAATCCGCATCGGAGTAACCGACAAGATTTGATGAAGTGTCGCATGCATACCAAAGGCCAAGTTCAGAAGTCCCAGAGATGTAGCGGAGAATCCGTTTGACAGCTCGTAGATGGTCCTCCTTTGGATCAGCTTGGTACCTAGCACACATACAAACACTAAACATAATGTCAGGGCGAGTAGCGGTTAGATAAAGTAAACTTCCAATCATGGAACGAAAAAGAGTTTGATCAACACTTCGACTTTTAGTCGATTTAGATAATCGTTCAGTCGTTGCCATGGGGGTTTTTGCGGGCTTAGCATAATGCATCTCAACTTTTTCGACCATGTTTTTAGCATATTTGCTTTGAGAGACGAAGATCCCATCCGGTCGTTGAGAAATTTGTAGCCCAAGAAACTGATGGAGCTCTCCTTCAAGACTCATCTGAAATGTTGAAGACATAGATTCCGTGAAAGCTTTCACGAGTTTAGAGCAATTAGCGCCAAAGACAATGTCATCAACATAAATCTGAGCAACCATCATGTGTTTGCCATCCCGTTTAATGAAAAGAGTTTTGTCCACAGAGCCCCGTTCAAAACCGAACTTGAGAAGATAGTCCGTCAAGCAACCGTACCAAGCGCGAGGCGCCTGTTTCAACCCATAGAGAGCTTTGTGAAGTTTGTAGACATGATTTGGTTTCTTAGGATCCTCAAAACCTTTCGGTTGAGCAACATACACTTCTTCTTCCAGTACTCCATTTAGGAATGCAGCTTTGACATCCATTTGTCTAAGTTTGATGCCGAGGTGGCATGCAATAGCAATTAAGAGTCTGATGGATTCAATTCGTGCAACTGGAGCAAAGGTTTCATCAAAATCAATACCCTCAACTTGGGCATAGCCTTGTGCAACAAGTCGAGCTTTGTTTCGAACAACTTGGTTGTGTTCATCAGTTTTGTTTTTAAAAATCCATTTAGTTCCAACTACATTCATGTGTGACGTTCTGGGAACTAAGGACCAAACATTGTTTCTGGTAAACTCATTCAACTCTTCTTGCATGGCCATGATCCAAAAATCTTCCTTCATGGCTTCCTTGTAATTTTTCGGCTCATTTTCAGAAAGAAAGCAAGAGATGCCGATTTCATTATAGATTGCAGAAGTGCAGATGTTGTAGAGTTCATTTGGAGAATTTGTCGGTTTCTTTGAGCGCGTAGTTCGCTCATTCAAGCTTCCAATCATTTGGGTCGGCGGATGTTTCTTTTGGATAAGTCTGGGTGCTTCTCTAGTAGTAGTAGCTGGGTTTTCAATGTTTAGCTCATTTCCTTCATCCTCAAGTGCACCATTCTCAGTGATAACTAAATCATAGGAGTTTGAGAGTTCAGAGTGACTCTCGTTCAAGGCAAATAGCTCTGCACTTACACATTCAGTATGAGATACTTTAGGTGACATCTCATTTTCCACAGACTCAGTCACGGATTCATCATCCAAAAAAATATCATCATCACAGAAATTTCGATTTTCAGAGGCCACACGGAAAATGTTGTCTGCAGTAGCAGTGTCCTTTAGAAAGGCAGCAATTTGAAAGTTTTCAACTTCAAAGTTCGCAAGGTCAAAACCTTCATCAAACGTGACAACTAGAGCGTTGTCCTCATCGTCCTCAGAACTTTCATTCTCAGATTCCTCATTTTCTGAGATTACATTTTCATCATCAAAAACTACATAGCTCACGGGCAGTTTCTTTTTGCGATGTAAGTTGGGACACTCATTTTTGACATGTCCAAATCCCTTACATTCAAAACACTGCATTTTAGAAACATCCTTGCTAGTTGATGAATATGGAGATAGTTTTGTCTCCTTCAATTTTTTGTCAGAGAAAGAAGTTTGTTTTCGGTTGTCAGAGTTTCTCTGAAATGAGTTAGAATTTTTCTGAAATTTTCGAAAATTTCGAGCTCGATTCTTTCTCTTAAACTCTTGCTTCACAAGATAAGTGACGATTTCAGTCAGTGCAGCAAGTTTGTCCGGATTATTTGAGTTCATCAAACGTTCAATGTCCTCTGCTTCATCGTCATCAGATTCATTTACATCAGCTGAGAAACTACATTCAGACTTCTCATTTCTCGAAAAAGTTTTCTGAGGTTTTGGACTTCTTGAACTCTTACCCTTCTCAGAAATTTTTAGAGCAGTCATCGGTTCGTAGACAAGCGACATATCTGGGTTGCTTCGAACTTTGAGAGTTAAGTCATAGTTTCTCAAATTAGCCATCAAGTCAGCATAATCCCAGTTTTGGTTCTCGTCGTTGCGAGCTTCGATAGTCAGCACCTTGCTTTCGAATCTAGTGCTCACACTGGATAAAACCTTCTCATAGACCATGGGAGCATGAAAGATTTCTCCCAGTTCAAAAGCTTCGTTGACATATCTCATGATCTTGTCCAAGTAGTCATTGATGTCTTCATCTTCTCTCATCCTGAGTTGATGGAATTGAGCAGTGATAGTTCGGATTTTGGATCGCTTAACTGCATGACTTCCCTCACACGTTCTTTGTAGAGTCTCCCATGCATCTCTGGCAGATGTGCAATTTTTGACCAACTGATACATACTGAGGTCCAGCCATTCACAGATAATTAGAAGAGCTTTGCTGTTAGCCGTAGACAAGTCATGCTCCTCTCTTGTCCAACTACGTTCCAGTTTCGGAGTTCTCACGCCATCTGCGTCTTCAGTATATGGGCGTTCCCATCCTTCTAACACTGCCATCCAAGATCTAGAGTCAAGGCCCTAAATTCTAGCTGAAACTTTAGCTTTCCAGTTAGAGTAGTTCTGATGAGTAAGCATAATCGGTTTCTGGACAAACATTGGCGACTCCATTTTAGCGGAAATATGAAGTCAAGTAACGGATCACGTCTTGTACGTATGACGTCCCGCTCTGATACCAATTGAAATTACGTCTTCGACGTAAGATACCAACTTTTCGTGAAGTTGGTCTTAAACTCACAGACAGCACCTACGGTCTGTCAAAACGCTCGCACAAATTCGAAGTACAAAAAGTGGAGACAAAGTTATGTAATAGTTTTCATTTTATTGATCACAAAACTTAAACTATTACACTTGTAGAGTATGGTAGGCAAAACGTTTACAAGAAGTTTCCCGAGTGTCGCAACAACTCCCACTAACTTGCAAACTAGCACACGAGTACCTAAAGCTATATCTCCTAGCTCTAATCTTGGCACACGGCGCAAAAGCTACTACACAAACTCGAAGCTCGACTACGATTCTAAAAATCAGATTTCGTTCTCTCAAAATCGTCAAATGATGAAATGAATATCCATGGGTATTTATAGTAGAGCCACACATGTGAGAGTGATGACGTGGCACGTTCTCATTCGTCGCATGCTTGGCCTATGTCACTTTTCCATAGATGACATCATCATTGTAGAACTTGGATTCTTGAATCTTGGAATCTTGAATCTTCGATTCTTGAATCTTCGAATCTTGAATCTTCAATTTCAAAAACAAACTTCAATTTCAATCTTGACTCCATCGATCTCAATTCTTCATCTTTAATTTCTTGTGAAAAACTCTAAGTGTTGAAGCTTCAGAATTTCATCGTCTTCATGGTCGTCGATCTTTTTGAAGTTACAAACTTGGAACAATTCTTCATTTCCTCGAACTGAGTACCTGGTGAAAGAAAACACGTTGAAAGTACTTAGTCTTTGAAATCATGGCAAAGGAACATGAACTACGAAAAAATAACACAAGGGACAAAACCGGCGACTCTAGTCTCCGGAAATGTGACAAGGGCAGAGTCGCCGTTTTCATGCCAAGACTTCAAAACCGGCGACTCTGGTCGCCGTTTCTTCACACACCAAAAGTGGCGACTGGAGTCGCCGTTTTTCACACATGCACAAAAGCGGCGACAACAGTCGCCGTTTTCTCAACCAACCAATCCAGCGACTTGAGTCGCTGTTTTCAGTGCATCCTCAAAACCGGCGACTAGAGTCGCCGTTTCCACGCAACTCCATCCTTGCACCAAAAACGGCGACTGGATCTGGTCGCCGTTTCCTTGTCCTTGCATCCAAAGCGGCGACTGGAGTCGCCGTTTCCTTGCATCACCAAAAGCGGCGACTCTGGTCGCCGTTTTCATGTAGTTCCAAAAGTGGAGACTCAAGTCTCCATTTCCATGCGCAAGGTAGTTGACTTCGGATTCTTAACCTGTAATCCTGAAAATCAACAAAAACAAAAAAACACAAGGAAAAATACGTTGTCGCCAAAATCAACATTTACATTTATACATTTTTAATCTCCTTAATTATAGTAAATATTGACTTTAATAAATTTAAAATAATAAATAAATAATATAAACAATAAATGATGTTTTTATATAATAATTATTATATTAATGCACAATTAATGTAATATACATTGTTGTTTGTTTAATCACAATTTGCATGTAACTATTATATTTTTTGTGAATATTTTGAATTTTGTATCTCAAATTATAAATTGGATATCTTTATTTAACAAATTACCTTTTATACACTAAATTATACTGAGCGTCCTAAAATTTCCTCAATTCTGTTGACTCCCATTTCTAAAATTAGAATTCAACATTGGAAGAATTATAAAATGGTCTTGGATACTGTTTCTATAATTAGAATTAAACATTTTAAAATTTTGTGTATTACTTTTTGAGCAAATATAAAGAAACTCGATAAATTAAATGACAGGCTAAAAAATATCAACAAACTCATATTAAATCAAAAATATTCTAAAATATCAAAAAGATTATATAGTAAATCAAATAAAGAGTTTTTCACCAAAGTTCTTAATATATTACCTAAGTGAATGTTGAAAAAGTCGGACATTATTATATTTACAAGCAAATGTAAATTATTATATTTATAAGCATAAATAAAACAATCATTAAAAAAATTGATCGACTAGCAATACTCAACGTGGCCGTATTAGAATTGTTAGACGTTTCGTTTAAATTTCCGTTCATAAAGTAATTAGTAACAAAAAATAATTAAATTTTATAAATATAACAATTATTCAATCAATATTAATTCAGGATGACATACAATTGATCGAGTGATAGCATGCATGCCCAAAAAAATAATCATTGTTTAAGTAATTTGTAATTTGTACTTAAAATCTTTTTTAGTTTTTCAGTTGGTATTTCCGAACAATTTATTTTGATATTTTGAATACTTTTTGGGTTATATTTGAACAGTTTAAATGGTTATTCAAGTTTAAACTATAATTGCAATTAACTTAACTATGTTATACTTATTTTATGTTCATGTTTTATTTTGATTTGAGTTACCGTCAATTTCTTTACTTATTTGTTAATATGAAATTTTGAAATGGAACTAAACTCATTGTTGTTGGTGAACCAATTGGTTTGTAAATTTGAAATGATACTTAATTATTTCATTATTAATATTAATAGACTTTTATATACTTATAATTTGAGAATGATTTTATTAACAAAACTATTTTTTAACACAAAATATGTATTCTGTTAAATATAAATCAGACTTAATTGATAATGACTTTATTAACAAAACTATTTTTTAAAGCAAAATATCTATTCGATTAAATATAAATCGAACTAAATGTAGTCTATAAAGAATTATTTGTAACATCATTTGATTTCTTTATTGTACTATTTAATTATATAATTCACTTAATGTTTATTTGTCAATATAAATATCTACATCTAACATGAGTTTATGTTAAACATTAAATTTAAGTAGAAAGCTACTCCGATTAATAAAAAGTTGAATTAAATACACGGGAGTAATAGAAAGTTGAATTAAATACACGTGCATCGCACGAGAGGACTAGTTCATATAAAAATGTAAAAGAAGAATTTTATATTAAAATAAAAAAATAAGAATATTTGTGAAAAACTAGACAACTGTATTAGTATTAATGTTCTATTTTTTTTATAAAACTTAATAAATTAGTATGTGTCGTTAATAATAAATATATTTTAATTTTTTTAAAAATAGTATTTTAGAAGTAATATTTTATTAATAAATTATTTATTATCTTATTTTTTAATAAGACATATCAATATTTCAACAAAATTTTAATTAGATTTTAATTATTTTTAGATAAATTAATTATCTTAATATATAAAAATTAAGTTATAAAATTAATTTTTTTTTTTAATTTGAGGGGATGCAATCGCACCCCTTCGAACCAAGTCCCTACGTCCCTGGATATAGTGGACATTTTTATTGATATAGTTTAGCTTTATTAAAGAATATAATTTTAACCATTTTTAATGGTATAGTTTAGCTTTATTAAAAAAAATAATTTTTTATTGATATTAGTTTATATTTTATTATTTTTATTGATATAGT
Source organism: Euphrasia confusa (assembly GCA_954870475.1). Lineage (NCBI taxonomy): Eukaryota > Viridiplantae > Streptophyta > Magnoliopsida > Lamiales > Orobanchaceae > Euphrasia > Euphrasia confusa. The sequence goes on along the minus strand of OX940949.1, from coordinate 45,798,981 downwards.
TTAGGATTGCGCATTTTTATTGATATTTTACTTTTTTTATTGATATAGTTTAGCATTGCGCATTTGCTATTAGAAAACATTTTTATTGATATTAGCTAGTTTAGTAGCAAAAAAGAAGGCAAAATAATTATTTTTTCATTACCGTATGAACTTTAAGCAGCTAAATAATCTCAACCACAATATCATTGACATAGCAAAAACCCCTCACTCTTATAGGTGTGATGCGACCCCGCCCAATTAATCGCGATAAGTGTATCCTGCCTGTTAAGCTTAACGAAACTGACATGCCTGTTAAGCTTGACGGGACTGACAGAAGTAGAATAGGTCGTCGAAGACGGTGCAATCCTCACCGATATTGAAGCGCTTGAGCTGACCCCGTGGGTGTGGTCGTGAAGTGTTTCGGGAGAGACGCGGGAAAATCTACGTAATCCCGAGAGTGAAATCGGTGGATTTGTGTAGACTGTAGAGTCGGGGAAGGGGCAATGATATCCATGCGAAGATGGAGGTTGTGAGCCCTTCGGATATGGTTTATAGCAAAACAATTTTTTATATTAATTTTCACTTTTTATATAGCAAATATGCACTGTTAGCGCAAAATAAAAATTAAGTGAAAAAAAAAAAATTATTTTTATTTTAAAACAATTTTCCTATTTAATTACAATACTAACCTTTGTACTCTATAGAAGTAGAATATAGGACATTGTAGCGCTGTCACGCGTAGGGTGGTCGTGGAGTGTGTAATGAGAGATGTAAGGAAATCGACATAATCCTAAGAGTGAAATCGGTGGATGTCTAGAGTCGGCGTGCAGGGAAGGAGCGGCTGATCTCCATGCGGAGATGGAGGTTGTGAGCCATGCCAATGGGGTTTAAAGCAATTCAATTTTTATAGCAAATGTTTACTGTTAGCGCAAAATAAAAATTCTAATTAAAATAAATGTCATTATAAAACAGTTTAAAACAATTTTTTATAGCCCAAATTATAATTGGTAACGAGTATATGAAGATGGTGGTGGTAGGGTTTCGGAGGATTCGAACTCATCCTCAATTATGTCTACTTGATTGATTTTTAGCAGCTATGACTTCGTAGCGATAAATCAATGGAGCCGGCGGTGCGAGTCTGGGGGATCTCGCTGGACGAAACATCTTCGACAGCAGCGGTTTGGAGACCGACCTAAATTTTGTGGATTTGGTTGTATTCAAGAAGATCGGGTTTCTTATTTTAGAATGGGAAGAAGTAGAAGGAGGCAGAGTTACGAACTTTTCAATTGTCGGGAATGCCTAGTTCGGGGAAGACCATCATGGAAATCTCATCGTACGAGGATGGGGAAGGAAATATCCTGAAATGCTTGGCTCGCGACTCTAAGAATGTTATGAAATATGATAGAGAGATGATCAAGAAATCTTCACCTTCTGGCTTTAGGGATAATGTCGCTATTAAAAAAAATGAGGAATTCTGAGGATGAGAAGATGGAAATCAAGAAAATGTCAACTAGTGAATTCAGGAGTGCCGCTATGAGAAATAGCAGAAAATATGAGGCGGTGGTTGAGAAAAGATTGGGTACTGAGTTTAGAAATGTGAGGGTTTCTAATAAGATCAATAGTGAGAGTGATGATGACTATGTCAGTGAGAGTGATTTTGACTTTTTCGGTGAGAGGGATGATGACTCTATCTATGAGAGTGATGAGGTCTATGTTTTTGAAAAGACTTGTCAGGGTAAGGAAGAAGGGGCTACAGATTTCTAATATATTTTTATAATATACACTTTGTTTTAATATAATTGTAATAGTTTAATTGCGCTATTTTTTATGCTATAATATTAACTATGTTTTTATATGTTTTTTATGCGCTATAATATTTACTAATATTATGTGAGGGTTTAGAAATGTGAAGGTTTCTAATAATACCAATAGTGAGAGTGATGATGACTATGTCAGTGAGAGTGATTTTTGACTTTTTCAGTGAAAGGGATGATGACTCTATCAGTGAGAGTGATGAGGACGATGTTTTTTAAAAAAGACTTGCCAGAGTAAGGAAAAAGGGGGGCTAAAGGTTTCTAATATATTTTTATAATATACACTTTGTTTTTATATAATTGTAATAGTTTTGCGTTATTTTTTATGGCTATAATATTAACTATGTTTTTATATGTTTTTTATGCGCAATAATATTTACTATATACACTTTGTTTTTATATAATTGTAATAGTTTTGGGCTATTTTTTATGCGCTATAATATTTAAGGTTGATTTTGAATAAAGGGGAGTTTTTAATCGCGATATGTGCATCCTGCCTGTTAAGCTTGACCAAACTAACATGTCTGTTATGCTTGACGAGACTGACCGAAGTAGAATAGGTGGTTGAAGACGGTGCAATCCTCACCAATATTGAAGCGCTTGAGCTGACCGCGTGGGTGTGGTCGTGAAGTGTTTCGGGAGAGACGCGATAAAATCAAAGTAATCGTGAGAGTGAAATCAGTGGATTTCTGTAGTCTATAGAGTCGGCGGGGAAGGGCACTGATATCCATGCGAAGATAGATGTTGTGATAGGGTTTATAGCAAAACAATTTTTTTATAGTAAATGTTCACTGTTTATATAGCAAATGTGCACGGTTAGCGCAAAATAAAAATTATGTGAAAAAAGCATTTTTATTTTATTTGAATTACAATTTTATGATTTAGAAGAAGAATATAGGACATTGAAGTGCTGTGACGCGTGGGGTGGTCGTGGAGTGTGTAATTAGAGATGCAAGGAAATCGACATAATCAGAGATGCAAGGAAATCGACATAATCCTGAGAGTGAAATCGGTGGATGTCTAGAGTCGGCGGGCATGGAAGGAGCGGCTGATCTTCATGCGGAGATGGAGGTGCGGGTCTGGGGGATCTCGCCCGGTTTGGAGACCGACCTAAATTTTATGGATTTGATTGCATTCAAGAAGATCGGGTTTCTTATTTTGGAATGGGAAGAAGCAGAAGGAGGCAGAGTTACGAACATTTCAATTGTCGGGAATGCCTAGTTCGGGGAAGACCATCATGGAAATTTCATCGGACGAGGATGGGGAAGGAAATATCCTGAAATGCTTGGCTCGCGACTCTAAGAATGTTATGAAATATGATAGAGAGATGATCAAGAAATCTCCACCTTCTGGCTTTAGGGATAATGTCGCTATTAAAAAAAATGAGGAATTCTGAGGATGAGAGGATGGAAATCAAGAAAATGTCAACTAGTGAATTCAGGAGTGCCGCTATGAGAAGGTCGGTGGTTGAGAAAAGATTGGGTAGTGAGTTTAGAAATGTGAGGGTTTCTAATAAGATCAATAGTGAGAGTGATGATGACTATGTCAGTGAGAGTGATTTTGACTTTTTCGGTGAGAGGGATGATGACTCTATCGGTGAGAGTGATGAGGACTATGTTTTTTAAAAGACTTGCTAGGGTAAGGAAGAAGGGGGCTACAGATTTCTAATATATTTTTATAATATACACTTTGTTTTTATATAATTGTAATAGTTTTGCGCTATTTTTTATGGCTATAATATTACCTATGTTTTTATATGTTTTTTATGCGCTATAATATTTACTATATACACTTTGTTTTTATATAATTTTAATAGTTTTGCTATTTTTTATGTGCTATAATATTTAATGGTGATTTTGAATAAAGAGGAGTTTTTAAAGTTTCATTAAAATTAATGAACTCAATTTTTCCTAATTATTAATAGAAGCAGTTTATATAATTTTATTTTAATTTTGTTAATTTACACTGGCTATTAATTAATATTTATTATATTAGGTAGACAGTTATTACACCATTTTATAATTATAATCTTAAAGTAATTTTATTAATAAAAAATCTTAAAAAATGAAACATTAATTTGTAATCTTTAAAAAGTAAAACTTAAAATATTATAAACTATAATACCCCTTTCGCTAAATAATTAATATAAAAATGTAAAAGTAAAATTTTATATTAAAATAAAAAAATAAGAATATTTGTGAAAAACTAGGCAACTGTATTAGAATTAATGTTCTATTTTTTTATAAAACGTAATAAATTAGTATGTATCGTTAATAATAAATATATTTTAATTTTTTTTAAAATAGTATTTTAGAAGTAATATTTTATTAATAAATAATTTATTATCTTATTTTTTAGATAAGACATATCAATATTTCAACAAAATTTTAGTTAAATTTTAATTATGTATTAGTATTAATGTTCTATTTTTTTATAAAACGTAATAAATTAGTATGTGTCGTTAATAATAAATATATTTTAATTTTTTTTTAAAATAGTATTTTAGAAGTAATATTTTATTAATAAATAATTTATTATCTTATTTTTTAGATAAGACATATCAATATTTCAACAAAATTTTAGTTAGATTTTAATTATTTTTAGTTAAATTATAATTAATTATCTTAATATATAAAAATTAAGTTATAAAATTAATTTTTTTTTTTAAATTGAGGGGATGCGATCGCACCCCTTCAGACCAAGTCCCTACGTCCTTGGATATAGTGACCATTTTTATTGATATAGTTTAGCTTTATTAAAAAATATAATTTTAACCATTTTTATTGATATAGTTTAGCTTTATTAAAAAATATAATTTTTTATTGATATTAGTTTATATTTTACTATTTTAATTGATATAATTTAGCTTTGCGCATTTTTATTGATATTTTACTATTTTTATTGATATAGTTTAGCATTGCGCATTTGCTATTAAAAAACATATATTTTTATTGATATTAGCTAGTTTAGTAGCAAAAAAGAAGGCAAAGTAATTATTTTTTCATTACCGTATAAACTTTAAGCAGCTAAATAATCTCAAGCACAATACATAGCAAAACCCCCTCACTCTTATAGGTGTGATGCGACCCAGCCCAATTAATCGCGATATGTGCATCCTGCATGTTAAGCTTGACGAAACTGACATGCCTGTTAAGCTTGACAGGACTGACAGAAGTAGAATAGGCCGTCGAAGACGGTGCAATCCTTACCGATATTGAAGCGCTTGAGCTGACCCCGTGGGTGTGGTCGTGAAGGATTTCGAGAGAGTGTTAGGATTAAGGTCGCCCGTGGGCTCGACCCGACCCGTTAAAGAATTAAAATAAAAGTATTTTAATTCATTTTATAATATATATTATTTATGTAATATTATATATATTATAAATCTTAATTATCTAAAACAGTAGTTATGTTTGCGGTTTTCTGTATAATTGTTATATACAAATAAATTATACAGATTTAAAAACGCAATTATGTAAACCTGCAAAACGCAAAACAAAAGTTACAGAGAAATAAACATATAGAACAATGTTATTGTGGTTCTTAGATCGTGAAGAACAATTCAACATTCCAATCGGGAGAGTGTTGTAGACACTGCGTAGCACACGAGAAGCAACACGAAACAAGAGGATTCGGTCCGTTCGATTTACGTTTCCGCATCGAAGACAAGTAAGTCTTCTACTTTATTTTTATAGAATTGCTTATGTCTATTAAGTAATTCCTTCATAGAGACGTGAGGAAATCGACGTAATCCCGAAAGTGAAATTGGTGGATTTCTATAGTCTGTAGAGTCGTCGGGGAAGGGGCACTGATATCCAATGCGAAGATAGAGGTTGTGAGCCCTTCGGATAGGGTTTATAGCAAAACAATTTTTTATAGTAATTTTTCACTGTTTATATAGCAAATGTGCACTGTTAGCGCAAAATAAAAATTAAGTGAAAAAAAGAATTTTTATTTTTATTTTAAAACAATTTTATGATTTAATTACAATACTAACCTCTGTACTCTATAGAAGTAGAATATAGGACATTGAAGCGCGTAGGGTGGTAGTGAATGTGTAATGAGAGATGCAAGGAAATCGACATAATCCTGAGAGTGAAATCGTGGATGTCTAGAATCCGGCGGGCGGGGAAGGAGCGGCTGATCTCCATGTGGAGATGGAGGTTGTGAGCCATGCCAATGGGGTTTAAAGCAAAACAATTTTTTATAGCAAATGTTTACTGTTAGCGCATAATAAAAATTCTAATAAAAATAAATGTCATTATAAAACAATTTAAAACAATTTTTTATAGCCCAAATTATAATTGGTAACGAGTATATGAAGACGGTAGTGGTAGGGTTTTCGGAGGATTCGAACTCATCCTCAATTATGTCTACTTGATTGATTTTTAGCAGCTATGACTTCGTATCGATAAATCAACTGCGCCGGCGGTGCGGGTCTGGGGGATCTCGCCGGACGAAACATCTTCGGCAGCAGCGGTTTGGAGACCGACCTAAATTTTGTGGATTTGATTGTATTCAAGAAGATCGGGTTTCTTATTTTGGAATGGGAAGAAGTAGTAGGCAGAGTTACGAACTTTTCAATTGTCGGGAATTCCTAGTTCGGGGAAGACCATCATGGAAATCTCATCGGACGAGGATGGGGAAGGAAATATCCTGAAATGCTTGGCTCGCGACTCTAAGAATGTTATGAAATATGATAGAGAGATGATCAAGAAATCTCCACCTTCTGGCTTTAGGGATAATGTCGCTATTAAAAAAATGAGGAATTCTCAGGATGAGAGGATGGAAATCAAGAAAATGTCAACTAGTGAGAAATCGCAGGAAGTATGAGGCCGTGGTTGAGAAAAGATTGGGTAGTGAGTTTAGAAATGTGAGGGTTTCTAATAAGATCAATAGTGAGAATGATGATGACTATGTCAATGAGAGTGATTTTGACTTTTTCAGTGAGAGTGATGATGACTATGTTTTTGAAAAGACTTGACAGGATAAGGAAGAAGGGGGGTACAGATTTCTAATATATTTTTATAATATACACTTTGTTTTATATAATTGTAATAGTTTTGCGCTGTTTTTTATGCGCTATAATATTAACTATGTTTTTTATGCGCTATAATATTTACTACTATTATGTGAGGGTTTAGAAATGTGAAGGTTCTAATAAGACCAATAGTGAGAGTGATGATGACTATATCAGTGAGAGTGATTTTTGACTTTTTCAGTGAGAGGGATGATGACTCTATCAGTGAGAGTGACGAGGACGATGTTTTTGAAAAAATTTGCCAGAGTAAGATAGAAGGGGGACTAAAGATTTCTAATATATTTTTATAATATACACTTTGTTTTTATATAATTGTAATAGTTTTGCGTTATTTTTTATGGCTATAATATTAACTATGTTTTTATATATTTTTATGCGCTATAATATTTACTATATACACTTTGTTTTTATATAATTGTAATAGTTTTTCGCTATTTTTTATCCGCTATAATATTTAAAGGTGATTTTGAATAAAGGGGACTTTTTAAGGTTTCAGTAAAATTAAAGAACTCAATTTTTCCTAATTATTAATAGAAGCAGTTTATATAATTTTATTTTAATTTTGTTAATTTACACTGCGGTTATTAATTAATATTTATTATATTAGGTAGACAGTTATTACACTATTTTATAATTATAATCTTAAAGTACTTTTATTAATAAAAAATCTTAAAAAATGAAATATTAATTTGTAAGTGTTAATTTATGCGGTAAAACTTAAAAACATTATAAACTATAATACCCCTTTCCCTAAATAATTCATCTAAAAATGTAAAAGTAAAATTTTATATTAAAATAAAAAAATAAAAATATTTGTGAAAAACTGGACAACTGTATTATTATTGATGTTCTATTTTTTTATAAAACGTAATAAATTAGTATGTGTCATTAATAATAAATATATTTTAATTTTTTTTTAAATAGTATTTTAGAAGTAATATTTTATTAATAAATAATTTATTATCTTATTTTTTAGATAAGACATATCAATATTTCAACAAAATTTTAATTAGATTTTAATTATTTTTAGATAAATTATAATTAATTATCTTAATATATAAAAATTAAGTTATAAAATTATTATTTTTTTTTAAATTGAGGGGATGCGATCGTACCCCTTCAGACCAAGTACGTCCCTGGATATAGTGACCATTTTTATTGCAATTTTATAGTGTTGTTAGCTCAGTTGATTGAGCACTTGAATTGGGGACTTGAGGTACTTGTTTCGAATCCCAAGACATTGCAATTGACTTATACCAAAAATAGTTTAGCTTTATTAAAGAATATAATTTTAACCATTTTTAATGGTATAGTTTAGCTTTATTAAAAAATATAATTTTTTATTGATATTAGTTTATATTTTACTATTTTTATTGATATAGTTTAGCATTGCGCATTTTTATTGATATTTTACTATTTTTATTGATATAGTTTAGCATTGCGCATTTGCTATTAGAAAACATATATTTTTATTGATATTAGCTAGTTTAGTCGCAAAAAAGAAGGCAAAGTAAATATTTTTTCATTACCGTATGAACTTTAAGCAGCTCAATAATCTCAAGCACAATATCATTGACATAGCAAAACCCCCTCACTCTTATAGGTGTGATGCTACCCAGCCCAATTAATCGCGATATGTGCATCCTGCCTGTTAAGCTTGACGAAACTGACATGCCTGTTAAGCTTGACAGGACTGACAGAAGTAGAATAGGCCGTCGAAGACGGTGCAATCTTCACCGATATTGAAGCGCTTGAGCTGACCCCGTGGGTGTGGTCGTGAAGTGTTTCGGGAGAGACGCGAGGAAATCGACGTAATCCCGAAAGTGAAATCGGTGGATTTCTGTAGTTTGTAGAGTCGGCGGGGAAGGGGCACTGATATCCATGCGAAGATAGAGGTTGTGAGCCCTTCAGATACGGTTTATAGCAAAACAATTTTTTATAGTAATTTTTCACTGTTTATATAGCAAATGTGCACTGTTAGCGCAAAATAAAAATTAAGTGAAAAAAAGAATTTTTATTTTTATTTTAAAACAATTTTATGATTTAATTACAATACTAACCTCTGTACTCTATAGAAGCAGAATATAGGACATTGAAGGGCTGTCACGCGTGGGGTGGTCGTGGAGTGTGTAATGAGAGATGCAAGGAAATCGACATATTCCTGAGAGTGAAATCGGTGGATGTTTAGAATCCGGCGGGCGGGGAAGGAGCGGCTGATCTCCATGTGGAGATGGAGGTTGTGAGCCATGCCAATGGGGTTTAAAGCAAAACAATCGACATAATCCTGAGAGTGAAATCGGTGGATGTTTAGAATCCGGCGGGCGGGGAAGGAGCGGCTGATCTCCATGTGGAGATGGAGGTTGTGAGCCATGCCAATGGGGTTTAAAGCAAAACAATTTTTTATAGCAAATGTTTACTGTTAGCGCATAATAAAAATTCTAATTAAAATAAATGTCATTATAAAACAATTTAAAACAATTTTTTATAGCCCTAATTATAATTGGTAACGAGTATACGAAGACGGTGGTGGTAGGGTTTTCGGAGGATTCGAACTCATCCTCAATTATGTCTACTTGATTGAGTTTTAGCAGCTATGACTTCGTATCGATAAATCAACGGCGCCGGCGGTGCGGGTCTGGGGGATCTCGCCTGACGAAACATCTTCGGCAGCAGCGGTTTGGAGACCGACCTAAATTTTATGGATTTGATTGCATTCAAGAAGATCAGGTTTCTTATTTTGGAATGGGAAGAAGTAGAAAGAGGCAGAGTTACGAGCTTTTCAATTGTCGGGAATGCCTAGTTCGGGGAAGACCATCATGGAAATCTCATCGGACGAGGATGGGGAAGGAAATATCCTGAAATGCTTGGCTCGCGACTCTAAGAATGTTATGAAATATGATAGAGAGATGATCAAGAAATCTCCACCTTCTGGCTTTAGGGATAATGTCGCTATTAAAAAAAATGAGGAATTTTGAGGATGAGAGGTTGGAAATCAAGAAAATGTCAACTAGTGAGAAATCGCAAGAAGTATGAGGCGGTGGTTGAGAAAAGATTGGGTAGTGAGTTTAGAAATGTGAGGGTTTCTAATAAGATCAATAGTGAGAGTGATGATGACTATGTCAGTGAGAGTGATTTTGACTTTTTCAGTGAGAGTGATGATTACTCTATCAGTGAGAGTGATGAGGACTATGTTTTTTAAAAGACTTGACAGGATAAGGAAGAAGGGGGCTACAGATTTCTAATATATTTTTATAATATACACTTTGTTTTTATATAATTGTATGCGCTATAATATTAACTATGTTTTTATATGTTTTTTATGCGCTATAATATTTACTAATATTATGTGAGGGTTTAGAAATGTGAAGGTTCTAATAAGACCAATAGTGAGAGTGATGATGACTATTTCAGTGAGAGTGATTTTTGACTTTTTCAGTGAGAGGGATGATGACTCTATCAGTGAGAGTGATGAGGACAATGTTTTTGAAAAAATTTGCCAGAGTAAGATAGAAGGGGGGCTAAAGATTTCTAATATATTTTTATAATATACACTTTGTTTTTATATAATTGTAATAGTTTTGCGTTATTTTTTATGGCTATAATATTAACTATGTTTTTATATGTTTTTTATGCGCTATAATATTTACTATATACACTTTGTTTTTATATAATTATAATAGTTTTGCGCTATTTTTTATGCGCTATAATATTTAAGGGTGATTTTGAATAAAGGGGACTTTTTAAGATTTCAGTAAAATTAAAGAACTCAATTTTTCCTAATTATTAATAGAAGCAGCTTATATAATTTTATTTTAATTTTGTTAATTTACACTGCGGTTATTAATTAATATTTATTATATTAGGTAAACAATTATTACACCATGTTGTAGGAACGACGAGAAGTTTTACTATAATATTGCCGATATTACAAGGATTGATATCCACACTAAAACCCTCTAATCTCACACAATATTATCTCTCTAGTGTCTTCTCGTGTTCTACACGTGTTCTAATTGTGTGTATGGAGATCCCTATGTGTAGAAAACCCATAAATTAGGTTACCAATAGGAATAGGAATAAACCCTTTTTCCTAATATATGACTCCTAAATCCATAAGGAATAGAATTATATTATATTAAATATAATTCTAATTTTCCTAAATAAGGAAACAAAATTCCTACAGATTCGAGTCATATTTTAACAATCTTCACCTTGACGAGAAACCGCGAAATCCCATCGCGCATGCGAAATCTCATCGCACATCAAACCATAAAGCGAAATCACATCGCCCTCAATAGTCTCGTCCCTCGTCTTCCTCCAAATGCCCCAACGGGCCTAGTTCCTAGAAGTCTGGACCATCAAAGGTCCCCATGAATCGGAACGTAAATACCCGAGTGTCTTCTTCGAATTGTGAGCCCAATTCGAGATATACCCTCTCGACCGCTTTCCAAGCGCACATGGCTCACCAGGTTTAGAAACACTCCATAGATCGAGAAACACTCGATCCTTCTTGTCGACTTTCCTCACATTCCCAAGTCGCACATGGTCTAGTCGTGTAGACTCTTCACCCGAGAGCCTAGTTTTTCCCACGGTTACTTCGTTCACCGCTTCATCTTTAATCAGCTTGGTCACTCCGGCCTTACTTGGTTGCGCGCCTCTAAGCCGGATAGACTCTTCTTCCAAGAGTCGGGTTTCGGCCCCGGTTACTTCCTTCACCGCGCCTTCTTGGAGGACATAAGGTCGTCTCGCCTTTTCGTCTCCTCCCAACACTACCAAAGCCTCTTCGGTAGCCTCATAAACTCCACCTTCTCCGGTGTAGCTTTTATCAACCTCGGTTACTTCCTTCGCCGAGCTTCCATCGAGGACATAAAGGCGACTCGCCTTTCTCTTTCCTCGCAATATTACCAAACCACCTTTGGTAACTCTTAAAACTCCACCTTTACAAGTGAGTTTATAGCCCTTCATATCAAGGGTACTCAAGGAAATCAAATTCCTCTTCAAGTCAGGGACATGTCTTACCTCGCCTAACGTGCGCACCGTGCCATCGAACATCTTCAAGCGGATATTTCCAATCCCTTCGACCTTGCACGAGGTGTCATTAGCCATGAACACCGCACCATGCTCCAAAGATTCATAAGTCTCGAACAACGACCGGTCCGGACACATATGAAACGAGCAACCCGAGTCTAAGATTCAATCACCACACAAGTTGGAGTTTTCGCCTAGAGCCATTAGTAGTTCTCCATAGAAATTCCCATCCACTAATCCAACGTCACCGGAATTCTTATTTCCGGAATTATTGTTGTTGCTCTCCTTTTTCTTCCACGCGTAGCACTCCGACTTTATGTGTCCCTTCTTCTTGCAATAGAAACACTCCTTATTCTCGTGTCGCGACTTCGAATTCCCCGAGTCGCTCCCTTTATCACGGTACTTCTTTTGGACGCTAAGTCCTTCACCCACATCGGGCATACCATCCTTGTTGGACTCCATCCTTTGTACGTTTTCCCTTGACGAGAGAGCCGAAGTTACGTCTTTAAACGTGAGACTATCTCGTCCATAGAGAAGCGTGTCCCGAAAAGCCGCCATGGAGGGGGGTAGCGAGCATAACATCCAAAACGCAAGATCATCATCTTCGATCTTCACGCCAATTTTCCCAAGGTCAGCTACACGCTCCTTGAATCTCGCTACATGGTCTTGAATCGACGACCCCTCCGCCATCTTGAGGAAGTAGAGACTTCTCTTCAAGTGATGCTTGCTGGACACCGTTTTCTCAACGCACATCGATTCCAACAACTCCCATAATTCCTTTGCGGTCTTCGCCTCCGTCGTTTCCTCAGTCAACGAATCCGAAACATGAAGCCCTATGGTCGCCATAGCCATCTGATCGAGCTCCACCCACTCGTCATGCTTCATGTCTTTCGGCTTGTTGTCAATACCAAGTAGAACAATCTCTTGCTTAAGAGATCTGAGGACTAACCTCATCTTGTATTGCCAAATAGGAAACCTCGTGTTGAGACTTAAATTCGGTAGATCGTACCTCACGCTCGCCATCGAAACCAAAGCTCTGATACCACTTGTTGTAGAACGACGATGTATAGTACGAACAATATGCGGAACCCCGAATATAACTCAACAATAAATAAAGAAGGAGACAAGAAAAGAAGACAAGGAATTTACGTGGAAACCCAAATCGGGAAAAACCACGGGAGGAACGACGAGAACTTTTACTATAATATTGCCGATGATTATAAGGATTGATATCCACTCTAAAACCCTCTAATCTCACACAATATTATCTCTCTAATTGATGGTGTCTTCTCGTGTTCTACACGTGTTCTAATTGTGTCTAGATCCCTATTTATAGGTGTAGAAAACCCATAAATTAGGTTACCAATAGGAATAAGAATAAACCCTTTTTCCTAATATATGACTCCTAAATCCATAAGGAATAGAATTATATTATATTAAATATAATTCTAATTTTCCTAAATAAGGAAGCAAAATTCCTACGGATTCCAGTCATATTTTAACACACCATTTTATAATTATAATCTTAAAGTACTTTTATTAATAAAAAAATCTTATAAAATGAAATATTAATTTGTAAGCGTTAATTTGTAATTTAATTTGTTATAAATATGCTCTACTTTCAATTTTTTATAATTTTAATTTTTACTACTATAAAATTGTGTTATTTTTAATTTTCAATTGTTGTAGTATGATTGTTTAAAATTTAAAATTATGACTATAACATGATAAAATCTATTACTAAGATATTTTTCTAAAGTAACCATGCCGTTGTAAAAAAATACACTTCCCTTGGTAAATTATTACTTGGACCCCTACCCCATCCTATTCTACATGGACCCCTCTTTTATTATATAAACATCACATTTTTTTACTTCCCATTTTTTCCTTTTTTTTTTCTCCCCTTTTCTCTTTCTCCTATTTCCTCTCTACCGAAATAACAGAACAACAAACACACACAATAACTTCATACTAGAGCATATTCACAGCTTCGACGGTGCTTTCATCCTCTTCGCCGGCGATTTCATCTGCGGTTTCGACGGTGATAATTCCAACTGCGGCTTCGACGGCGATCCAGAGCTTCGACTGCGGCTTCGACGGCGATCCAGAGCTTCGACTGCGGTTCCTCGATCTCACGGCGGTTGTAGACGGCGCTTTCGACGGCGATTGGCTCCGACTATCTCGGCGATTCAGCACCGCGATTCCACGGCGATTCAACGATATCAAAATTAGGTAAATCGAAACTAAATCTTCTCTGTAATTTTGGTTCGGTATAATTCTGTTTCAAGTCCTGTTATGGTTTTAAGTCGATGGTGTTAATATTTGATGTTACCTGTTCGATTACAAAATTAGGGTTTTAATTTGGGCGGTTTGTGAGATTTGAGATTCTGCTCTGTATTCAGTGAATGGTGTTATGTTTTTTTGTGTATTCTGCTTGTACTCTTTCTGTGAATTTGCTTAAGGGGTATGTGTATGTGCATGAGGCTTGTATCTGTGTATCTGCATGAGGCTTGTTAATGCCAAATCATGATTTGGTTATTTGTTCTAGTCGTGTTGTGTTGATGCTTTTCCTAATTTTCAATTTTTGTAGTGACAGTGTGTGTTGATTGGTAGTGATGGTAGACTATGTTATGTAGAAATGAGAATCTATTTTCTGCAGGTTTTACTTCAAACTAATCTACCAGTTGAGTGTATACCCTAAAAATCAAAAAACTGGTTTGGCTTCATATACATACATTATAAGCAGGAATGATACTAACCCAAGACCACTGATATACATACTCCAAAACTGGTTTTCGAGCTATGTCATTTTCTGTATTCTGCTTTTAGTTCTTCTGTTAATGTGCTTGAGGCATATGCGTATCTGCATGAGGTTTCTATAGTTATATATGCTTGAGATTCCTGTGTATGTGCTTGAGGTTTTAGGTTTCTGTGTATGTACTTGAACAGTCCCGGATTCTGTTTGTGTTTGAGGTTTGTGTGTATATGTTTGAGGCATCTGTGTATGTGCTTGAGGCTTTGGTTGAAAATGATTTAGTGCTGCACATTTATAGGTTTATAGAATTGTATAGAGCTGAAAAGAAGATTTTAATTAGTTGCGTTAATTAGTCCTGCATCAGTCTTGTTATTCTTCATTTGCATGATATTCCTATATTCGTCTCTCTAATGAATTGATGATTGATTATTCTGTGTTTGTATATGCTTGAGGCATCAGTGTATTTGAAGTATCACAAATTAATATAGTTATAATTCCTTAACTCCTTTTTATTTATCGTGTTTTTCATTTGTTGATTCAGCTCCGGTTTCAGTTGTGTTGTGAGGTTTTTTGTGTATATCCTTGTGTATGTGTTTGAGGTTACAGTGAAACATATAAAACTGTATACATGTCATTCTTATTTTGTGTTCTTATATATAACTAACTTACAGATTTTGATGATCGATTTCACTTCGATGGATGCTATTGATTTGGATGAATTTACTTTTGATGGTAGGGATTTTATTTTTATCATCGATGGATGCTGTTCTTCTTTGTTTTTAACCCAAGCTTACATGCTACTGATTTGGATTATTGTCATGTTTTATGATTTTGTTCTTTGTTTGCATTTTGTCAGTTGATTTCACTGATGGAGAAATAATCCAGATTGATTCTACACAAGAAAACCTTACTGGTATGCAGTCATTTTTTTCATTCTGCTCAGTTTCATAGTGAATTCTACTCTACTGAACACTGAATTCTACTGTGTTTTATTTCAATTTGCTTGTTAGTTGAATCTGATCTTGCCACTGCTCCTGCTGATGGAGTTCCTCTTCCTCACTCTGATGTAATTATTAATAATGATGCTGAAGAAGGTACTAATTTATTCTTGCCTTATACACCCTTCTTTCTACTGTGTTTTCGCTTGATCCGTGATCTTGATTTCTATGTGTTTTTTGATTCTTTTTCTCTTACACCTGCAGGAGATAAATTAGCAAACTATGACTTGGTTGGTGTTGTTGTTAAATCTGAAGAGGAGGCTTATCAGATGTACAATGACTATGCATTTAAGCTTGGGTTTAGTGTTCGGAAGTCAAAAATGAAGCGTAGAGCAGATGGCTCTTTATCTATGAGAAGGTATCTGTGCTCTCAAGCCGGTTTGAAGGAGCAAAAGACCAAATCTGATGTATCCTTTACGAAGCTGAACGTGAGGTCTAATTGTGAAGCTCAAGCGCAGTTCAAAATCGATAAAGACGGCACCTGGATTGTTTCAAAGCATGTCAAAGAGCACACTCATGCCTTATGCCCACCATCCGCTAGCCACCTTCTGAGATCGCATAGAAGAATTAACAGAAACCACATTGCGTATTTGGAGGAGTTGAAGAAAGGTGGAGTTGGGGTTGCTGATGGTTATCGGGTTTTGAAAAACCAGTCCGGTGGATCTCCGTGCTTAGGGTTTGGCCTTAGGGATGCTTACAATGCATTGAACAACCCTAAGATTCTCGATGGGACGGACTCCAGCAGGTTATTAGATATCTTTAGGAATAGGCAGGCCACCGAGAAGGACTTTTTCTTTGATTTTCAGCTTGATAGCCAGTCCCGGTTGTGTAGTTTTTTCTGGAGGGATGGACGCATGTTGGAGGACTACAAGGTATTCGGTGACCTGGTTGTGCATGACACGACTTACCGGACTAACAAATATGACATGATCTGTGGACCGTTTGTTGGTATGAACCACCACGGACAGAATGTGATGTTTGGGTGTGGATTTCTGTTGAACGAGACTACCGAGTCTTTTGAGTGGCTGTTCAAGACATTCTTGCGAGCTATGAACGGTTATCCAGCGACTATAATGACGGATCAGTGCGCTGCTATGGCTGCTGCTATTTCAAAGGTATTTCCTCACTCTCGGCATCGTCTTTGCATTTGGCATATTGGAGAAAATTCGAAGAAGCACATCATGGCACTTCGGATTAGAGAAGGGTTCGTGGATGATTTCGACTATCTGCTGAAGTGCTGTGATTCAATTGCTGAGTTCGAAACAAAGTGGTTGGAGTAAGTTTTCATTATTTTCAATATTTCATTTTTTTTATCGTTTTGATTATTGTATATGGAATTCTACTGTGTTGTGTTAAATTCTGCTCTGTTTTTTAATCAATTCTACTCTGTTTGTTAGTTAATTCTGCTCTGATACATGTCTCATTCTGTTCTGTTTTTTTATTTGTAGGCTGACTTCCAAATATGATTGTGGAAGCAACAGCTGGTTGTTGAGGCTGTATAGGATTAAAGAGAAATGGTGTCCTGCTTTCAACAAGGGTTATTTCTCAGGAGGTGCATTGTCTTCCCAAAGAAGTGAAAGCACTAATCAAGCTCTCTCAAAGAAACTCTCAAAAACTTCCGGGCTATGTGACTTTTTCGATTGCTTCGGAGGTGTTGTTGCAGAATGGAGGAGCAATGAGAAAGCCCAAGATGTGGCTTGCCTTATCGGTAAGCGCACAATGTCTACAGATGAGCCTCAAATGCTTTTGCATGCTAGTGATGTTTATACATTGAAGGCGTATGACATGTTTGAGCATGAATACAAGAAAGGTTCTACCTGTTTTCAGCTTCTCGTTAGTGCTGATTCTTTCACTGCTACGTACCATGTGTGGCGAGAAGGCCGTGAGAACATAAAGCACACGGTGTCTTATGAGCTTATTGATAAAAGTGTGAGTTGCACATGCAAGTTATTTACGGAAGTTGGAATCCTGTGCTCGCATTCCTTGAGAATCATGAATATCCATTGTGTTTCTGTCATTCCTGAATTCTACATATTGAAGAGGTGGCGTAAAGATGCTGTTAAAGGTCGTGTAATGGATAGTGGTGTTCCTTCATTGACCTCTCAAACTGAAGATTCAATGGCAGCATCTTTGTGGAGAACCCAAGCAAGTAGGAATGCTCTGAATTTGATTTCAACTTGTGAATATAATAAGGATGCTCGGCTGAGTTGGGATGCAGGTTTTGAGAGTATTAGAAAGGATGTTCTTCGTTCTGTTGGGGCAGTTACCACTGAGGGGAGTTTGGGAGACACATCTTCAAGAAGTGACATTGTTCAAAATCCAGTAAGTACGAACTTGAAGTATACGCGAAGAAAGAGGATGAAGCCTACAATGGAGAAGATATGCAATAAAAAAAAAGGGGGAAAGAAGAAATCAAAAACTGTCGAGTTAAAAGAGAAGATGGCTGTTCGGAATTTAAAGGTAATGTAATTCTGTCTTTTGGGTTCTATTGTTTTTAATTATGATATTTACAATGTGTTACAATGAATTCGAATATATTTCTGATACCTTTCTACTGTGTTTTTTTTTAGGATGGCGATGGTGTTTATGTTGTGCACCCTGTTACTGGAGGTCAAAGTTTAGAAGTTCTTTCACCGAATACAAGTTCAAGATTTCCTGCAGTCTTATATGATTATGTCCCCTGATTGTTTTTTATATTTTGGAAATGATGTGTTGATCACATTGATTTTTTTTTTATTGTTGATGACGTTGTGTTGATGACATTCTATTGTTTTTTTTTTTTTGTCCTGTTGAACAGTAATTTTATTACATTGAGAATTATGTTTCAGTATTTTTTTATTCATTCACATGTATTAGATGTTGTGTACACATAGAGTAGAATTCATGATGAAATGGAGTAGAATATGATCATGAATAGAGTAGAATACAATACGAAATGCAGTAGAACTCATTAAATCATGATGCCGCCTCCCTCGATCGTTCACCGCCGAAGGCGGTGAGCCGCCGAAGGCGGTGAGCCGCCGAAGGCGGTGAGCCGCCGAAATCATTGTTTGTCTCCCTCGATTATTGTTGCCACTTTGATACAAGACCCTTCGATACAAGACCTTTCGATACAAGACCTTTCGATACAAGACCTTTCGATACAAGACCCCCCCTTTATCCCTTTATTAAAATTCTGAAGCCGCCGAAGGTGGCCGTAATCATTGTTTGCCTCCCTCGATTATTGTTTCCTCCCTCGATTATTGTTTGCCTCCCTCGATTATTGTTGTAAAATGCATTAATAAATGGAGTAGAATATGATACAGATTAGAGTAGAATGCACTACTAAATGCAGTAGAACTCATTAGAACAAGGTAATTTCCTCGATTATTGTTCGCCTCCCTAGATTATTGTTTGCCTCCCTCGATTATTGTTTCCTCCCTCGATTATTGTTTGTCTCCCTCGATTATTGTTGCCACTTTGATACAAGACCCTTCGATACAAGACCTTTCGATACAAGACCTTTCGATACAAGACCTTTCGATACAAGACCCCCCCTTTATCCCTTTATTAAAATTCTGAAGCCGCCGAAGGTGGCCGTAATAATTGTTTGCCTCCCTCGATTATTGTTTCCTCCCTCGATTATTGTTTGCCTCCCTCGATTATTGTTGCCACTTCGATACAAGACCTTTCGATACAAGACCTTTCGATACAAGACCCCCCCTTTATCCCTTTATTAAAATTCTGAAGCCGCCGAAGGTGGCCGTAATAATTGTTTGCCTCCCTCGATTATTGTTTCCTCCCTCGATTATTGTTTGCCTCCCTCGATTATTGTTGCCACTTCGATACAAGACCTTTCGATACAAGACCTTTCGATACAAGACCTTTCGATACAAGACCCCCCCTTTATCCCTTTATTAAAATTCTGAAGCCGCCGAAGGTGGCCGTAATAATTGTTTGCCTCCCTCGATTATTGTTTCCTCCCTCGATTATTGTTTGCCTCCCTCGATTATTGTTGCCACTTCGATACAAGACCTTTCGATACAAGACCTTTCGATACAAGACCTTTCGATACAAGACCTTTCGATACAAGACCCCCCCCTTTATCCCTTTATTAAAATTCTGAAGCCGCCGAAGGTGGCCGTAATCATTGTTTGCCTCCCTCGATTATTGTTTCCTCCCTCGATTATTGTTTGCCTCCCTCGATTATTGTTTTAGAATGCATTAATAAATGGAGTAGAATATGATACAGATTAGAGTAGAATGCACTACTAAATGCAGTAGAACTCATTAGAACAAGGTAATTTCCTCGATTATTGTTCGCCTCCATAGATTATTGTTTGCCTCCCTCGATTATTGTTTCCTCCCTCGATTATTGTTTGCCTCCCTCGATTATTGTTGCCACTTCGATACAAGACCTTTCGATACAAGACCTTTCGATACAAGACCCCCCCTTTATCCCTTTATTAAAATTCTGAAGCCGCCGAAGGTGGCCGTAATAATTGTTTGCCTCCCTCGATTATTGTTTCCTCCCTCGATTATTGTTTGCCTCCCTCGATTATTGTTGCCACTTCGATACAAGACCTTTCGATACAAGACCCCCCCTTTATCCCTTTATTAAAATTCTGAAGCCGCCGAAGGTGGCCGTAATCATTGTTTGCCTCCCTCGATTATTGTTTCCTCCCTCGATTATTGTTTCCTCCCTCGATTATTGTTTTAGAATGCATTAATAAATGGAGTAGAATATGATACAGATTAGAGTAGAATGCACTACTAAATGCAGTAGAACTCATTAGAACAAGGTAATTTCCTCGATTATTGTTCGCCTCCCTAGATTATTGTTTGCCTCCCTCGATTATTGTTTCCTCCCTCGATTATTGTTTGCCTCCCTCGATTATTGTTGCCACTTCGATACAAGACCTTTCGATACAAGACCTTTCGATACAAGACCCCCCCTTTATCCCTTTATTAAAATTCTGAAGCCGCCGAAGGTGGCCGTAATAATTGTTTGCCTCCCTCAATTATTGTTTCCTCCCTCGATTATTGTTTGCCTCCCTCGATTATTGTTTGCCTCCCTCGATTATTGTTGTAGAATGTATTATTAAATGGAGTAGAATATGACACAGATTAGAGTAGAATGCACTACTAAATGCAGTAGGACTCATTAGAACAAGGTAATTTCCTCAATTATTGTTTGCCTACCTCGATTATTGTTGTCACTTCGATACAAGACCCCCCCCCCCCACTGTGTCCCTTTATAATCGAGGGAGGTGAACGATCACGGCCGCCTTCGGCGGCCGTGATCATTCAACTCCCTCGATTATTGTTCGCCTCCCTCAATTAGGCTTTATGGGCTTCTTTTTAGGGATTAGTGTTTAGGTGTTAATTTTAGGGTTTATGGTGGATTATATTATTCACTACAGTATAATCGATTATTAAACAAAGTACAATGTAATTTATAAATAGAGTACAAGTAAAAATTGAGGAGACTGTGTTTATAAATAGTGCAGAATACATTACTAACTGGTGTAGAATGCATAAAGATAGTACAAAGAACAAATCCATTTTTCAGATTTCAATCTCACTACAGCAAATTCATATTTTAGAACATTCTCTCCTGATGAATTTCAAATACAAATTCAATACATTCTCTCCTGATGAATTTCAAATACAAATTCAATACATTTCAAATGCTCTATCCTTGTTTCAGAACATTAAGCTCAATAGATGCATTCTCTCTTGCCCTTCTAAGAACTTCTTTTCTCACCTCGTTCATCTCTGTCATGATGATAGCAGAACAATATTTCACTCTAAGGATCTTCAACATATCAACATCCTGTTTGAAAAATAAAATAAATATTTCAGAAATAGTATTGACCATAATCAATCATATTTATTGTTTAATTACTCTTTCTCATTACATTTCTTGAATCTGCATTTTTTGAACAAAGCAAACACTGCAACTTACATGTAGATACAAGCATCACATTAGCAAAATCTTTCAAAGTCATTAATTATCAAATAACTGTGATTTTTACTAAAGTTCCCTAACATAGATTCTATGTTTCACTGATAATTCACAAAAACATACACAGATGGCAACACAACTTGCAAAACACAATTAATATTAATATACTACTTAGAAGTCCCAATTTAGGACAGAACTTGAATTTAGGAAATAACTGTGTTGAGTAAATTTTTAACAAATTAAACACTGCAGATTACATATTGATACAATCATCACAGTAGCGACAAATCACAGTAGAATATAGGTTCCATGTTTTAGTGAACAACATTCAGAATTCACAATTCACAATTCAAACAGGATTGAAGAGGAAATAGAGGTGAATGAGATTGAAGATTACCTTGTTTTTTCTGAATCCGCATTCCCACTTCTCATCACCCTTATATGTTTCCATGTGCCTCATGCAGTACACACCACAGTCATTGTTGTTATCCTTGAAGCGCCATGCCATTTTCAGATTGGTTTGCTTGAAGTTGACTACTTTCTTGTTCAGCTTCTTTTTCTTCAAGATCAGGTAGGTAGCAAACTTGAATTGCTGTACAATCAGAGCATTCATTCAGTTCTTATTAATAACAATCCACTATTCTGACATAAGAATCAGAGTAGACTGCATCAAAATTCAGTGTAGAATATGTTCAAATACTGTGTAGATTCACATTTTTACATTATAATTCACTGAATGCATACTAATTAAACATTGACTAAATTCTATTGATCATAATTAAGTCAGTGTAGATTCCATTCAATAATTAAGTGTAGAATCTGTACCAGATCAATGCTGATATCCCCATAACGATCCAAGCACTTCATATTCCCCGGGAGTGGCTTGTTGTCTATAATTTCAACCATCTCCTTCTGGAAATTGAAGCACAAGGTCCAGAAATGTGCATTCTCTATCACAGCAAAGAATATCTGTACAATCAAATATTCGAAATCATTAGTATGTGGTTTCAAACTTCAGTACAAAACGTCTATTAAGGTCTACTTACCATGTCAGCATCTTCAATGTCTAGATTCCCATTGCATCTCAGCTCATCATCTATGATTTTCTCAAAACACTTTTGGTTTTCATCATCACTGTCCTTTGGACAAGCAATCATTTGCTGTTTTTGTGAATTTAATTAGATATGCGTCTAATTACAGATGCAGCTGTAGTGAAGAAAACTCGTTTAACAATGATTTGGCAAAACAATGATTACGGTCTACTTACAGATGCAGCTGTAGTGAAGAAAACTCGTTTAACTTCCCCTGGTGCTCTTCTCATATTTTGATTGTTAAGCTTCAGGCACCATATATCGATTATGTTGCTGACCACCCATGTTTCAGGCAGGAGGGTTTCAAAATCGTTTCGGTATGCATACCGACTCCTCCCTCTAAATAGGAGCTCCCTATGTTTATTGTTTTCAATCAAACATACTAATCAGATTAGAAAATAATCATTCAAATCACAGACACAAAAACACAGCAGATTTAATTACTTTTTACTGTAGAATTCATAACAAATCAGAGTAGACACAAAAACACAGCAGATTTAACAGAGTTCATGCCTTCTAATTTCAAATACAAACTCAGTTGAAGATCAAATAGACTTAGGTGATTATTTTCAGATTTTTCACAGTAGAGAATGAGATGCATACCCCTTGGTTTTGTCGTTCATTGGCAGAAATGCATAATCTGCAACGAATTGCTCTTTCTTGCTTATGCGATTGGCATCGGTCAATGTTCCCCTCCAGAACGGAGACCTCAGTTTGAGTGGGAGGTTCTTGAGCATTCGAGTCTTCGTTTTTCGGACCATCACATCTGGGGAATCGTCCTCTGACTCATGCAAGCACCTGTTTTCAAGAGTAAAAACAATAAATCAGTTATTTAATGTAAATCATGTTTATATTCTAAAAACTTTTGATAAAATATATTAGAACTTACTGAATGAATTCTGTCTCACTCATTCCCCTTTCTGTGACGACCATATATCTGTTTTCGTTGTCCTCCACAAGTAGGCCGCCATCTTGGCTTTCAGAATCAACTCCTGGAATTCCGAGGTTGAATGAAGGGCAGCTGGGATCCTTTTCCTTCCTGTTCTTCGCTTTCAGCAATAAGAAGGCCTTCTCTATTTCTTCGACAGCAGCAATGAATTCATCATCATAATACACTTCATCAGTTGTTGGCTCTATGGCAACATTGAAAGTCTTGTGCTGTGAAGACTGGATTGGATCCTTCTCTTTCTCAATCCCCTCCTCCTGTTGAACTTCCTTCTCCTGTTCAACCACCTTCTCCTTACCATCATCGTCCTCATCAACCACTGCCTGCTGCTCTTCTGCATTTTCATCATTTTTCATCATGCTCTTGACCAAGGCATTTTGAAGGATGGTTGCCATCAAGTCTGCTTTGCCCATCTCTGTTAAAACAGTTAAACATTGAGTGACTCCTTCAGCAATCTTCCTAAGACCCCCAGTCAATTCTGCTGTAGGAGTTTTCGGTTGTTTCGGTTGAGCAGCAGCAACATCTGCAGGGATTTCTTGAGCAGCAGCAGCATTATCTTGTGAGGCAACTTGTTGAGGGCCATCAGAAGCATCCAATGGAGCAGCAGCAGCATTATCTTCTCCATTTTCAGCAGCATTTTGTTCAAGATCAGCATCAACATTAATTTCTTGTCGGGCAACTGCTGGTTGAACGACTTCTGGTTCCCCAACTGGCCTTGTCAGCCTCTCCACTACTTTCCCAACTCCAAACCTCTTTGGTTCAGTTTCAGTTTCCCGCTTGATCCTGGCAGCTATATTTTTGCCATTCCAGCTTCTGCAGACCGGGAACTGTCTTTGGACAGTCCTCGACATAAACACCATTCGGTCCAAATAGCAGAGCTGAAAAAAAGAATGTACATTGCATTAACAAAGTAAGTAGGATTATATGTAAAAGAAAGTAGATTTATAGTGTTAATATCTGTTTACCATCAGAAATGTCACTGGCCCTGTGAAGTAGTAATTTCTACCCTCTTTGAACAATCTTGCAGCTGTGACGAGGGATTCAATTGTGTAGCTACACCAATCCAAATTCCTGATTTCTGAAACATCTCTCACAGCACGCAAGATGTTGAAGTTTGAGTAGTTATCTTGCTTCCCTTTCAGCAAGGTGCTAACTACTAAGACAACAAAATCGCGTTTGAAGTCATCTCCATGTGCAGTAGTTCCTTTCAATCGTTCACACATCTTTGCTGGTGAAGGACCACCTGTGTTATTGACATAAAACACAATCAGTTAATTGAATTTAGAATCATTAAATGTGTAGTGGAACTGCAAATTATAATTCATACCAGTAGGGTTTCCCCATCTTCTCCTCCAATCCTCTAAAAATGTCGTGAATCCATCATCTATATCATCACATTTAAGTCCTGCGTCATAGAAAGTATATTTTCAGTTACAATTATATCTATAATATGATTAAGATTATAGTGTAGTAATTTCTTACCTGTGGATTCTTCGACCAGCTTCTTTCCTTTTGGAAGATCAAAAATTGATACAACATCATCTTCTGTAATATCAATGTCTCCGTTCTGGAGAATGATACGACATGTAAGATAATCAAAACTCTCCATAATGAAATTTAACAAGCTGAACTTGTTTTGACTGACGTCCATATTCAGAAAACCTCCAAAGCCGATATCTCGCACGGCCTGTTTCTGATCTTCAGTCATCTGTTTAACCAAACTTGATACATGGTTTGGCGACATTCGACAGGGGAATTTAGTTTTTGCTTCATCCTCCTCATCCTCGTCAGCTTTCCCTTTAACCTTGTCGATTTTCGCCTTTTTCCTCTTTCCCAGATGCAGCTCTGGATCATCTTTCTCAGAAGCACCTCTTTTTGTAGTATTCTGCTTCTCAGCAGCTGCTTCTTTCTCCACCATCTCAGCAGCTTCTTTCTTTTCTTTCTTGTTTAGTGCTGCTTGTTTCACAGCTAATTTCTCCTTCTCAGCAGCTGCTTCTTTCTCCACCAACTTCTCAGCTGCTTTCTTTTTGTCTTTCTCAGCTTCCTGCTAAGTTTTTTAAACAAGAGATATTTTAGTTACATGACACAAAATAATATAAGAATCAGAGCAGAGTACATCACAATTCAGTGTAGAATATGTTCAATTACAGTGTAGATTCACATTTTTACATTATACTTCACTTAATCCATATTAATTACATGACACAAAATAATATAAGAATCAGAGCAGAGTACATCACAATTCAGTGTAGAATATGTTCAATTACAGTGTAGATTCACATTTTTACATTATACTTCACTTAATCCATATTAATTACATGACACAAAATAATATAAGAATCAGAGCAGAGTACATCACAATTCAGTGTAGAATATGTTCAATTACAGTGTAGATTCACATTTTTACATTATACTTCAGTAAATACATACTTATTAAACATTGATTGAATGAATTATATTGATCCTAATGAAAAAAATAACATGTATTCATCCTAAATACAAAATGCACGATGAATAATGATATATTAACATATAAGTCAAAGTATAATATTACCTTCTGAGCAGCTTCTTTTTCCTCTTTTTTCTTTTTCAAAGCTGCTTGTTTCACAGCTTTTTTCTCAATATCCTTTTTCTCTGCTCCTTTATCCTTCTCCTTCTCCTTCTTTTCTTTTATATCTTTGGGAGCTTCCTTCTTTTGCTGCAATTATGAACAATGAATATTTATTATTGAAATAAGCAAAAAATAATGTCAACTGAAACCATATTAATCAGAGCAGAGTACATCACAATTCAGTGTAGAATCTGTTCAATTACTGTGTACCTTCTCTTGCTTCTCAGCAGCTTCTTTTTCCATCTCCTGCTTCTCAGCAGCTTTTTTCCTCTTCTCCATGCTTTCCTTTACCACTTTGAGTGCTGCTTCTCTCTCCTTCTTCTTCTTTTCTTTTTCAACTTTCTCAGCTTCCTGCTAAGTATTTTAAAACAAGAGATATTTTAGTATTTTATGCAAAAATAGAAGAACCAACACATTTGAATTATAAATTGAAACTTTAACATATCAGTCAAAGTAGAATATTACCTTCTCTCTCTTTTCTTTCTGCTTCTCAGCAGCTTCTTTTTCCTTCTCCTTTTTTTCTTTTTTCTGTTTCTCTGCTTCTTCTTTGTCCTTCTTCTTGTTTTCTTTTTCAACAACTTTCTCCTTCTCCTTCGTAGTAGCTTCTTTATCATCTGCTCTCTTCTTTTGCTGCAATTATAAGCCAGAGATATTTTAGCATTGATTATTGAAAACATAGAAAAAATAATCTCAACTCAATACATACTAATTACATGCCACAAAATAAGATAAGAATCAGAGGAGAGTACATCACAATTCAGTGTAAAATCTGTTCAATTACAGTGTAGATTCACATTTTAACATTATAATTTACTCAATCCATATTAATTAATAGACACAATATAATATAAGATTCTGAGCAGAGTACATCATAATTAAGTGTAGAATCTATTCAATTACAGTGTAGATTCACATTTTACATTCTATAATTGGATTGATTCACACTTTCATTTTAAACCCTCAATACATACTAAAAAATGTGAATCTACACTGTAATATCAGTTAAAGTAGAATGCAACAGTGCTTTCTTTTTAATTCATATCGCATCAAACAAAAATTAGTATGTTATAATGAAATAATAGAGTAGAATGCATTCACTATGTATAAGATTTTACCTTTTTCCTTTTAGGTTCAGCTGCTGCAACCTCATTTACAGCTTCCCTCCTTGGGCTCCTTCTGATCTTTAAACCTTTAGGTTCTTGCGGTTGGGCTCCTTCTGTTTCCTGTTTTATTCATAACGCATAAAGCATTAGTATGTTATAATGAAATAAGAAAAAAGAATTCAATCCAAAAAGCATAAAATGTACGATGTATAATGATATATTAATAACATATTTACCATGTTAGAACTTCTTCCAGTTGTTTGGACTGGTTCAGTTTCTTTCTCTTCTTGAGGGACGAAAAGAACCATAGCCCGCTCCTCTCCAGTTTGTCGCACATCCTCTGGGGCTTGTGCTTTCTTTTTAATCCATATCGCATCAAACAAACATTAGTATGTAATAATGAAATAATAGAAGAGAAAACTTCTGGAGTAGTCGTAGTAGTATTTAGTGAATATTACAAACCTTTTCTTGTTCAGGAGTGAAATTTAGTTTCCTCCTCGGGCTTGCTGAACTAGAACTAACTGTTGTTTTCTTCTTTCCCCTTGTTTTATGAACCAACTGCTTCTTCATTTCCTAAAAAGTATAAAAACAGAATAATTATTTTTTGTACATAATTAATCCTCCCCACCCCCTTACATTCAATTAAGGGTTGACCTTTCTTTTTGTGCTCTGTATGATTTTCACCCGTTGACCATTGAGTATTGCACGAACTGATGGTATTTTCCCCATATTCTGTTTTAATTGTGGTTCTTTATTATGTTAGTATTAACATACCAAATACAACATAATTGTTCTACTGATTCAAATACATGTTCACAAGTCTCAAATGTTTATTGTTTTCAATCAAACATACAAATCAGAAATCAGATTAGAAAATAATCATTCAAATCACAGACACAGAAACACAGGAGATTGCTTTACTTTTCAAAGTAGAAGTCATAACAAATCAGAGTAGACCCTAACAACATATCAAACCTAACACACAAGTTCAGAAATCACAGTACAGTCGACTCTGTTGAATCAGTTTTCAACAAATCAAACTCAAGAAACAGGTTGTATTGTTTTCAATCAAACACACTAATTAGAAGTCTCAGAAAACCATAGTAGAACTAGCAGGCTTTGTATTTTCAACTCAGATTTGAAAACAGTCAAAAATCATAGTACAAGTAGCTGGTTTTGTTGATTTGCAGTCAATCATACTCACATACAAATCAGAGTAGATACTACCGAATATATGAAAACTGAACAGCTTTAAACTGAACAACTATAAGGCTTCCTAATATGCAAACTGAAATTTATACTTACCAAATCCAGATGAATATAGTAATGAACACAGAGGAAGTCATACTAAGAAACACTATGATTCCAAACATAACAGAAGTACACAAGTCTAAGAAAATATCAGTGTTTACTTTTTTGATTTTCAGTCAAACATACTCTCCAAAAAACCTTTCAAACATAAGAGACAAGTATAAATTTACAGTAGAGTCGACTCTGTATTAAACAAAGCAAACACAAGAAACAGCTTTAATGTTTATCACAGTAATCATAGTGGTTATCACATCTTTAATCATAATACATACTCCTTAGAAGTCCCAATAATTCACAGTAATCAAAGTGAGAGTCATAACTAATCACAGTAACAAAATTAGGGTTGAATAATTCCATGTTTTAAACAACTGACCAAACAGAGAATAAACACATTGAACCTCTGTACACTTTGGTAGTTGTTATCATGGTACTATTAAGTGAACTAAGTTATCATTTCAAACAGATACAAAACAGAGGTGAATTATTCTCAGAACATTGAAGAATATACTAAATATTCTCAAAAGGAAATTAATCCAGAATCAAAGTAGAACTATAAGGCTTGGTAACATGCAAACTGAGATTTATACGTACCAAATTCATGTGAATAATTCCATGCTTTACTGAGAATTTTGTGTTTTACTCTACCATAATTCCACAGTATAATCTAGATTCTACTGTGAAATTGAAATTCGAAAAAAAATAGGGTTGAACATGCAATTTTCTGTATCTATTTCAACATGGAATTTCAACAGAAGTTAGGGTTCTACTTACTGAATTTAGGTTTTCCGATTAGGCGGTGTTGTTGAGCGGTTGTTCTGTTGATTCACGGTCGTTGAACCGGTGAGAGACGGCGGACGCAGGTGCGGTGCGAGGGTGTGAAAATCTCGTGTCTTCGGCGGACGAAGGTGCGGCGGACGTCCGAGCGGAGTTACGCAAGGGCGGAGGTGCGGTTGTTTGCGGTGGTTTCTCGCTGGTGCGGAGGAGCGATTTTTTCCGGTGGTTTGCGGTGGTTTTGCCTTTGCGTTTGAGAAGAGAAGAGAGAGAGAACAGATTGAATTGTTTTGCAGTTACACGTTTTGAGTTTTGGGCTGGAGTCACCTAACGCGGGTTTTTTTTGGGCCTAATTTCTTTTATATTTGGGCTGGGGACCATGTAGATTTTATGGGCCCCTACCCCATGGTATAGGGTCTCACTTCCCTTAACTCCGTTCAATACAATAACAAGTGTGTGGGGATCGGTCTAATATCAATAGACGTGAAAAAAATTACTCTCATTTTTTAGTTGTGAAAATTAAAATTATAAAAAATTGAAAGTATATACTTTTACTTATAAATAAATTATTATATATTTTGGATAGGCCACATGTAGCCGGGCATACAAATTAAAAACAACATAGGCTTAGCTATTCCAAATTTAACTAAGCAATGTTTAAATCTTGAGTGTGAGATATCTTTGGCAGAACACATGCACTGGGATGATAAACGTGCATAAGAAGAAATAGATCGACTAAGACAAGTCATACAATTTCTTTTACATTAAAAGGAATAGACGTAGACAAGTAATCACTCTTTTTTTTTTTGGCTTCCCATATTATATAGGAGAGTATTTGGGATTTATTAAGAAAATTAATAGTACAGCATATATAGTTTTTCAACTCGGGCAGGTTTCGCCAACTACTATAATTATGACTCAGTCGTACAATAACATATGCGCAGTATTAATGTATGCGTACGCTTTCCCAACCATATCTTGGTTCGGAGATCTACCTTTTAAATATTTGACGAGAAAATTGATGAGTTGGGTTCAGCGTGTTTTTTACTTATTATCCATAATTACACTATAAATTATGTATAGTAGCACAATTAAAATATTTATATAGTAAATATTATCCGTGCTAATAATATTTACTATATACACTTTGTTTTTATATAATTGTAATAGTTTTGCTCTATTTTTTATACGCTATAATATTTAAGGGTGATTTTGAATAAATGAGATTTTTTAACGTTTCAGTAAAATTAAAAAACTCAATTTTTCCTAATTATTAATAGAAGCAGTTTATATAATTTTATTTTAATTTTGTATAATATTTAAGGGTGATTTTGAATAAATGAGACTTTTTAACGTTTCAATAAAATTAAAGAACTCAATTTTTCCTAATTATTAATAGAAGCAGTTTATATAATTTTATTTTAATTTTGTTAATTTACACTGCGTTTATTAATTAATATTTATTATATTAGGTAGACAGTTATTACACCATTTTATAATTATAATCTTAAAATACTTTTATTAATAAAAAATCTTATATAATTAAATATTAATTTGTAAGCGGTAATTTATGCGGTAAAACTTAAAATATTATAAACGATAATACCCCTTTCCTTTCGCTAAATAATTTATAAAAAAATATAAAAGTAAAATTTTATATTAAAATAAAAAAATAAGAAAATTTGTGAAAAACTAGACAACTGTATTAGTATTAATGTTCTATTTTTTTTATAAATCGTAATAAATTAGTATGTGTGGTTAATAATAAATATATTTTAATTTTTTTAAAATAGTATTTTAGAAGTAATATTTTATTAATAAATAATTTTTTATCTTATTTTTTAGATAAGACATATCAATATTTCAACAAAATTTTAATTAGATTTTAATTATTTTTAGATAAATTATAATTAATTATCTTAATATATAAAAATTAAGTTATAAAATTAATTTTTTTTAAAAAAATTGAGGGATACGATCGCACCCATTCAGACCAAGTCCCTACCTCCCTGGATATATAGACCATTTTTGTTGATATAGTTTAGCTTTATTAAAGAATATAATTTTAACCATTTTTATTGATATAGTTTAGCTTTCTTAAAACATATAATTTTTTATTGATATTAGTTTATATTTTACTATTTTTATTGATATAGTTTAGCATTGCGTATTTTTATTGATATTTTACTATTTTTATTAATATAGTTTAGCATTGCGCATTTGCTATTAGAAAATATTTTTATTGATATTAGCTAGTTTAGTAGCAAAAAGGAAGGCAAAGTAATTATTTTTTCATTACCGTATGAACTTTAAGCAGCTCAATAATCTCAAGCACAATATCATTGACATAGCAAAACCCCTTCACTCTTATCGGTGTGATGCGACCTCAGCCCAATTACTCGCGATATGTGCATCCTACCTGTTAAGTTTGACGAAACTGATATACCTGTTAAGCTTGACGGTGTTGAGTGGTGACTCGAATCTAATCGAAATAAAAGAATCGAGTATTGAAACGGACAGATGAAACGAGACGAGCACGAGACCGAAGTAGTCGATACATCGGTGATTCGCGATCAGCGTATTCAATAGTTAATTGGTTTCACGTGTGAATTAGTTCTCAATTGGGCCAAAGCCCATTAAGAGCTTTTGAGAATTCACGCTCAGCTGTTCGATTCGAATGGGAGTGGTGTCCAGAGGAATTAATTAATGGATGAATTAATATGTCGTCCGTATATTTACTTGAGAGTAAATATTAAAGTGTTTCTTTAATTAGGAAATATAATTATATTGGGGATATAATTATATTATTTGGTAGAAGGATTTGAGTTTTATTTGGAATAGGAATAAAATGGTTTTATTCTTAATCCTATTGTTATCTATTTTATGGGTTTGCTACATCTCCATGCTTGATCATTAGCAACTCGATTAATGTTATTGAGAGCATTAATTTGAGAGATCGATATTATTGAGAATATCGTGAGCTACGGTGTTATTGAGAACATCGTTTTGTGAGAGCGTTTCTATTGAGAGAGAGTTTCGTGAGATAGATCTATTGAGAGATCTATATTTGTAACCCCGTTGATTCGATTATAGTGATATTTTCTCCTTCGCCCGTGGTTTTTCCCTATTTTGGGTTTCCACGTAAATTCGTGTTCTATCTTTTATATCGTTTTCTTTTCCCCATCTATTTTATATTTCAAGCTATTTTGTGTGGAGTAATTTTGGGAGCCGAAATTACAACAAGTGGTATCAGAGCCTGAGTTCGCGACTTGGGATTCCTGTGGAGCTTGAGAATATTTTTCGTAGATGGCGATGAAGTACGATATTCCGATGTTGGATAGAAACACTCGGTTCTCGACGTGGCGGTCCAAGATGGAGGCGATCTTGGCGCAATTGGATCTAGACGAGACTTTGTTGGGGCTCGATAAGATGCCAAACACGTTGAAGACGGAGGAGAAAGAGAAGAAGGATCGAAAGGCAAGGGGGGTTATTGGGCTACATCTCTCTACCTCTATATTGGAAGAGGTGATGCATGAGAAGACGGCGGCAGACATGTGGAAGAAAATCGAGGAGCTTTGTTTGGTGAAGAGCTTGACGAGCAAGCTGCATCTCAAGCAAAAATTATTTCTTCACAAGATGCCCGAAGGAGGTAATTTGCAAGATCACTTATCTGCTTTTAATGAGACGGTCTCGGATCTCGAGAATTTGGGGATAAAGTACGATAGTGAAGACTTGGCATTGTGGTTATTGTGTTCCTTGCCTCCTTCTCATGCAAATTTTAGGGATACGCTGCTCTACAGTCGGGAAACTCTTACTAGGCAGGATGTAGTCGATGCGCTGCATTCTAAAGAGAGGATGAAATTTCTCGTTGATGGAAGGTCTGATGCAATAGGTGTTAACGGGGGTAAAATTCGTTAACGTATTTCTGGTTTTTGAGGACTAGTTTAATGGAGTCTTTTTACTGTTTTCTTTTGCTGGAAATGGAAACAAGTGTATTTGCATAAAAGAGGGAATGTCCCTTTTCCCCATAAGTCCCCTCTATTTATAGGGATCTAACTAGGGTTTACAAAAAAGGAATTGGGCCTTTCCTTATTGGGCCTTTCACATATATTAAGATCTTAACCTAAAATGGAAAGGGATAAAAGACCAAAATAGTCCTCCTGGCGCCGCCTTTACTCAAACGTGGAGGCCACGCCTCGGACTCTCTCCTGGCGTCTACATCGTCTCGACGCCGACCGTGTAAACATCCTGGTTCAAGATCTCCTCTTTCTTAGCTACCTTGTTAATGTCCGACGAGCCCATCTGGTCGGTCGGCATGATTTTTGATGCTCGGCCTTGAATAGAGGCTTCCCACTCTACTGCATAATAACTTTTAAATAAGCAAATAAATAGATAAATAAATAAATTGAAAAATGAAAATGGGGCCCAACAAATGCCCCCCGCAGAGGATTCGACCGGTCAACAGTTGGTCGGGCCCTCTGCGGCCCAGGTCGTCCCATTTTCGTCCTTCGGGGAAGCAGTCAAGAGATCTATAAAACCTTTGCATGTAGGGGACACGTGTCAAAAGATCTCCCAACTTCCCGCCTGCGGTTGTCCTTTCAACTGTACCCTCGATTTTTGAATTTTGAAAAGTAATAAATTAAAAATTAAAAAAGGGGGAAAAAACCGCCGTCTCTTTGGGTTTCAATAAATATTCCCCGAAAGGTTTATTTTCTCCCTTTTCTCTTTTGTTTTTCTCTTCTGCTTAATATTCTCCCTACTACTACGGCGGCGAGATCTTTATTAAAATTCCGGCGACCTTCTCCGGCGATATCTGTTCTTCCTCAGGTACGCCTTCCTTCTTCTGTGTGGCTTATTTTCGTTTCGGGTTCGTATCTGAGTTTTCTGGGGGGGTTTTGCCTTTAAGTTCCTTAGAGTTTCCTGGTAAATCGTCGCCTCCTCCGGCGAATTCTCAGGGGTTAGATTGTTATTGATTTCCGGCCGTGGGTGTGCCTTCTTTTGAACCCAGAAAACTGGCGATGAACGAAGAAAGATCCCCTCGTCGTGAAGTGTCGGGCTCTTCACCCGCGCACACCCTTATAGACCCTTCTAAATTACCCTCTACTTCCTCTCCGGGTTCGAGTTCCTCCCCGGGCACATCTCGTTCCTCCGGTCGCTCACAGAAGTGTCCCTTCTCAGATGCGGAAAAGAATGAAATGTTGGTGAGCGGTGTTAGTAAGTCGTATCGCAAGTTATGCGAGATCATAGCTGACTCCCGGGGACCCCCGTCACCTTACACGTTCGAGGCTTATATCTCGGAACGTCCTTATACTCACGTCCCGCGAGACATCTACCGAGTAGTCAGGGATCGGCCGGGACCGTTTGAGGCCAGTCGGCGACCGAGCACGATAACGGACAAAGCCCTGCAGAGAAAGAGGGATGAATGGGAGATCCCGTCTAACGTTCATCTTTACGCCCCTATCAAGGGCGAAAGAGCTGATCAGCCTCCTGAGGGTATGTTCGCCGTGAATTACTCCATGATGAAAAGCGGGCTTCGTTTCCCCATCCACGAATCTTTCGCCCAACTCGTACATACTCTTGACGTTGCCCCTATGCAATTGGTGCCGAACGCGTGGGCGACCATGTATGTTTTGAACGTCATGTTTGGCGTTTTTGGTCTGTACCGGGGGTTATCTGGTCTCGAACTGTTATACCTGGTAGGTATATGTGATGCCGGGAAAGGTGATTATTACTTGAAGCAGCGGGATACCATTATTACCGAATTGCCGAGCAAGCAGGCCAAATGGACAGAGAAATGGTTTTTTGTGGCTGGAGAGTGGAATTCCAAAGGTTTTCCCCTTAGTGCCGAGTATCGGCTTACCGCCAAACGTTAGTCCCCTTGACCTTGGCATTTTATCATTTGAGAAACCCCTTTTTAATCAATCCTCACTCTCTTCTTGGGCTTCTCCTCTTCTGATTCTTTTCTAGGCCCAAAAGCTCCGGACGCCGAGCAACTGGGATGGGATTTCTTGGTGATTTTAGAAAGGATTAAGATGCTTTCGTTCGATCAAAGGAATCACAAGAATTGGACGAGCAAGGAGAGACGTCTTCGTGCTCGATTCTTATCTGTTCCTCGGGACGCCGAGGATTTATTTCCGCGTGAGTGATCTTATGTAGTGTTTCTGGCTTGGCTTATTTGACTTTACCTGACCCGATGTTTTCCCAGCTCGCAGGTATTTCCGAATTTGCCCACCGTCCAAAATGCCTAAGGTGGAGACCCCTCGAGATCGTAGGAAAAGGGAGGCCGCGGAAGAGAAAGCCGAGGCCGAACGTCGGAACTTGGCGGGCAAGGTGTCCGTCGCCATAAACTCTCCCCTCATTCCCCCCATGCCTGACCCGATCAACCGGGTCAGTGCCGACGAATCTTCTGATGAGGATCGACTCTATCGGCCGACCAAAAAGGCGAAGAGGGCTGATGGATCAAGCGCATCCGGGAAGGGTGTAATTGGGGCATCCGGATCCTCCGGCAAACCCCCGGTCATCCTGAAAAGAGATCGGATTCCTAGGCAAAAAGGTTCCCGGCCGAAGGACGAAGAGGAAAGCCTCTTCCCATCTAAATATGCATCCATTTTCGGCTCTGATGATGAAGAATTTTCTAGGTAAAAACACTTAAGGCTGCTCTCGATGTTGGGGTTATATTATTGTCGTGCTTTTTGTTAACATTCTTTCTGACAGGCTCTTTAAAGAAGACCCCGGGCTCCCTTTGTCCGTGGCCCACCTGTGTGCCGCCCAGGATCCTTACGAGGATGACCCTATCCCAAGCCACTTGGATCAGGCGGTTGAGGACGTTGTTCACTCTTGGTCGCATCAGATGGAGGCTGCGGCCTCCCGTGTGGATTTCTTGGAGAAACTATTGCGTGTTCATGCCGCCCGGATTCCGGTCATGGTGAATTGCTTGGCTAAGGCGAGGGCCGAACAAGAGGACAAAGCTGCTAAGTGCCCGCCCAACCTGCCGGATGTGTATCTCGAGCTACGTGATCGCTATAACAAGTTACAAGAAGATTTTGGTCTCGAGGCCGGGCTGAAAGCATCTTTGTACTCCGAGCTGGACGAGGAGAAAAAGGATAAAATGGCTCTGATTCACAAAATGGCCGAGCAAGACAAACATCTTTCTCAACTGGAAGGGAAAGTGGTTGATCTTAAGAAGTCCTATGATCAGGCCGAGACCAGGAATGACGAGTTGGAGGAAGTGAACCGGAGGGTGATGAAGGAGCTGGGGGATATACAAGCTGCGGAAGCCGCCCGCTCGGCGGACCCTGAGGAGGACATCGATTTGTACAGCAACTACTCCTACTATTGTGCGTATTTCGATGGCATCCGAGCGCTCCTCGAGGAAGGTCAATCGGCTGATATCCTGGTGAAATTTCTCCGCCAATACGCCGAGCAATGCCCTCTTCATGCTCACTTCTCCTTGTATGTCCTTGACCTGGAGCAAAACTTCAAGCTAGACCTTTCCTGGTGGCCTTTGAAGTCGCAGCTCAAAATGCCCAAGTCGGCTGGAACTTCTGGTGTGAAAGATGTTGACCCGGCCGTGCAGTTCGCGGAGTCAGTGCTCAAGGATGATGATGGTGATTCGGCTCAGGGTGACCCGAAGTGAAGTTTTCTCACGGACGCCTTTATTGTTGTTTTTAGTCGTTTTCTTTTCGGACAACTTGTTTTGGGTTTTGCCCGGGGGGCTTTAAACAGTTTATTTTATTTATACTTCCTGTGCTCGTCCTCGTACCCTTTTGGTATTTGAGGCGTTTTAGGTGACTTTTGCAATTTCGGAGAATCCTTACTCTTATGTTTATTACACTTATTCAGTGCCCTTTATTCCCGCTATTTACTTTCGTAACGTATGGTGATTCTGCGGGTTTCCCGCCTTAACGCCTTTTTGGCGGGCTAGGTTCTCCCCAAAAGGCGGTTTTTAGGTGGGGTGCTCTTAAAATCTTTTGGTCTATATAAGGGACATATCAGTGTCTTTCTGGTTTTTCTAAAAGGGAAAAATCATGAGTTCTAGTAAGAAAATGAGCCAGAATAAAGGGAAACAGGTTTTCCATGGCGCATCGAGGTGCACGGAGGGGCATCATGACATCACTATCCACTCTGACGGCTGGCGTCGGCTGCGCCAGAAATTCGACGGCCGGTGGTACCGGAAGAACTTCCCTCTTCCCCATTCTTTCGTGCAACCTTTAGAGAAATTTCTGGGTGAGGAAATCCCATTTCATGATTCCAATGAACAAGCATGGGTTGCGACAAAGACGAAGCTCCGGAGGCAGATGGCTTTTGGAGGCCCATGTTGGGCGGATTTCGTTCAGCATGCGGGCATCCAGGTGGGCTGGGAGGTCTGGTTGATATGGAATCCCGGTTTCGGGTTCCGTGTCAGCCTTTTCAACCTCGAGGGACTCAACGTGTCGTTCCCAAAACAGACTCGGGTGCGCGGTGCGGCTGATTCTCTTGGACACGCCTACTCGGATTGATGCCCCTGTTGTCTTGGATTTTCCCCGGTTTCTTTTTGTTAATGTTTGGAACTTTTAATTTGGCATGTATCCCTTTAATTCTTAAACTGCCAACTACTCTTAATAATTAATGGGTTGCATTCAATTTTTCACTTGGGTTGAGGAAAAGTCTTGTTTATAAACGAGTCCTCCCTCACCCTTCTTTTCGGAAACAAGAATTTGTGGCTAAAAAATCATGTCAACTCGAATCGATCTCTCTGACGACTCGCGATCGTTCGAGCGCCCATTCAACGGCTCCTGGCACAGGGAGAGGTTTCCGATCCCCGCGGCGTTCATACGACCACTTAGGGATCAAACGCCGGACGGCCTTTGTATGACGGACCGCCTGGGCCAGGAATGGCGGGTTTCTTTCACTCGTTTTCGCAACCAACTCGCCGTCCATGGGGCAGAATGGGAGAGGCTTGTCGCCGGTTTCGCGATACGGGAAGGTTGGGTCATTCGAATCTCGTGGGCTGTTGGGAGTGGTTTTTTCATTGACATTCTCGACGGCGACCATAATTCGATGGCGCGTCCAGTCGGAGGCCCATCGTGGTCTTATCGTCGTGTGGCGCGTGGGTCCAGAACCAGTCCGTGGCCCCCTCGTCCGACTCATGATCGATGGGGCCGCTTCATCTGCTGAAGTTCTGCCTTTGATGTTTACCGCGTCGCTTGTTTTCATTTTGTTCCAGTTATTTTCATTTTGTTCCAGTTATGAAGTTCATTTTGTGTTGGCTTATTTCTTGGCTCTTGCTGATTGTTCATGTCTCCTGATGGATCAAAGGACACGGCCGAGGGTGGGACTTATCCGACCCTCGGACTTATTAATAACCTGATAGATCGGCCGGGCGACGTATCACCCGGCTCATCTCAGGTCCGGGGAGAGCGGACTCTATCCCCGGAAAAAATGTTCATGTCCCCTGACGGATCAAAGGACACGGCCGAGGGTGGGACTTATCCGACCCTCGGACTTATTAATAACCTGATAGATCGGCCGGGCGACGTATCACCCGGCTCATCTCAGGTCCGGGGAGAGCGGACTCTATCCCCGGAAAAAATGTTCATGTCCCCTGACGGATCAAAGGACACGGCCGAGGGTGGGACTTATCCGACCCTCGGACTTATTAATAACCTGATAGATCGGCCGGGCGACGTATCACCCGGCTCATCTCAGGTCCGGGGAGAGCGGACTCTATCCCCGGAAAAAATGTTCATGTCCCCTGACGGATCAAAGGACACGGCCGAGGGTGGGACTTATCCGACCCTCGGACTTATTAATAACCTGATAGATCGGCCGGGCGACGTATCACCCGGCTCATCTCAGGTCCGGGGAGAGCGGACTCTATCCCCGGAAAAAATGTTCATGTCCCCTGACGGATCAAAGGACACGGCCGAGGGTGGGACTTATCCGACCCTCGGACTTATTAATAACCTGATAGATCGGCCGGGCGACGTATCACCCGGCTCATCTCAGGTCCGGGGAGAGCGGACTCTATCCTAGGAAAAAATGTTCATGTCCCCTGACGGATCAAAGGACACGGCCGAGGGTGGGACTTATCCGAACCTCGGACTTATTAATAAACTGAGATCGGTGCGAGAAAGGAACTTTTATTTCGGATAGATTCATGAAGTACAAAAAGTTACTGGTGGTACTTTTTCAGATGGAGCGCGTTCCAAAAATACTGATCGGGCACGCCGTTCAGATGCTCCAGCTCGTATGACCCTTTCTCCAAGATCCTCCTTACTCGCATCGGCCCTTCCCAATTTGGGCCCAATGCCCCAGTGCTAGGTCCGAGTATGCGTTTGAGGACTAAATCTCCAGGCTTGAACCTTCTGATTTTGGCCTTGGAGTTATAGAAACGTTCGGCCCTTTGCTTGGCCGCTGCATTCTGAAAAACCGAGTTCAACCTTCTTTCCTCCAAAAAGTCTAGCTCAAGGCGCAAAGCCTTGTCATTATTTTCATTTGGCTCTTGGGAGGTCCTATGGCTGAAGACTTCGACTTCCGAGGGTATAACCGCTTCCGCACCGAAAGCTAAAGCGAACGGTGTTTCTCCTGTGGCTGTTTTGCTGGTTGTCCTGTATGACCATAAGACATCAGGCAGCTCAGCAGCCCACCTCCCTTGTCTTTCCTCCAATATGGCCTTGATGGTATGCTTCAAAATTTTGTTGATAGCTTCCACCTGCCCGTTCGTCTGAGGGTGGTAGGGGGTGGAGAAAGCCTTCTTAATCTTCCATTTGTCAAAGAAATTCATGATCTCCTGCCCATCGAATTGTTTTCCGTTGTCTGACGTGATCGTGTAGGGGATTCCGAAGCGGCATATGATGTTTTTCCAAATAAACTTTATGATTGCCTTCTGGTCGATGACCTTCAGTGGCTCGGCCTCCGCCCACTTCGTGAAATAATCTACAGCCACGACAGCATACTTTACCCCTCCTGGCCCCGTTGGCAAGGGTCCGATCAGATCAATCCCCCATGAGGCAAAAGGCCAGGGGCTGTATATCGAGTTTAGATACTCTGGCGCCGATCGGACGATGGGTGCTGTTACCTGGCACCTGTGGCACTTTCGCGCGTAGTTGATCGCATCTCGTCTCAACGTAGGCCAGTAGTATCCTTGACGTACGGTCTTATGGGCCAAAGACTGTCCGCCGGCGTGGTTCCCACAAACACCATCATGTATTTCGCTGAAAACCTTGTGACCTTCGAGCGGGGTGATGCACCTTAGGAGAGGCAAGAATAGGCTTCTACGGTACGAAACATCCCCGATCAATGTATATCTGGCCGCTCGTATCCGAAGCTGCCTTGCGTCCGTCTTATCTTCGGGTAGCGTTCCATCCACAAGGAAAGTGCGGATTGGGTCCATCCATGTCTCTCCTCGGTCGATGATCGTGACCAAAACCTCATCCCGCGAGATTGCCGACCGAGGTTGACTGGTTAGGATGACATTGGTCATGTCGGCGGTGCCCTCCGAGGATGCTAATTTGGAAAGTGCGTCGGCCTGGGAGTTTAGTTCTCTCGGAATCTGTTCGATGAGTACTTTCGGAATCTTCTCGCATAGAGAGAGCACATGCTCGTAATATTTCGCCATACGATCGCAGCGTGTCTCGTAAGTTCCTTTGACTTGGTTGACTACCAGTAAAGAGTCCATAAAAATCTGCAAGTGTTCGGCGCCGACCGCAAGGGCGAGATCCAAACCGGCGATCAACGCCTCGTACTCCGCCTCGTTGTTTGTCGCCTCAAACTCGAACTTTACTGCGTGCGTGAATGACTGTCCACCCGGCCCTACCAATACTATTCCAGCCCCGGCATGGGAGGAATTCGACGAACCGTCTACGTATAGCTTCCATGGCGGGATCGAAGGGGACGGCGTGGAGTTGGGAAAGGTTAGCTCTACTATGAAGTCTGCTAAGGCCTGTCCCTTGATTGCCGTCCGGGGGGCATAGGTAATGTCGTACTGTCCCACTTCCAGGCTCCATTTCAATAAACGGCCATTCGTGTCTGGTCTCTGCAATACCTGTCGTAACGGCATGGTCGTCAGAACTTCCACCGGGTGGTCGAAAAAATAGGACCTCAACTTTCGTACACTCATGACAAGGGCGTAAGCAAGCTTTTCTAGAGGTGTGTAACGTGTTTCGGCGTCATGGAGGACTTGGCTGACGAAATAGATTGGTTTATGCGTTTGCCCGTCTGCCCGGACAAGAACTGAGCTCATGGCATGTTCTAAAGCGGCCAGGTAAAGGAACAACTTTTCCCCGGCTAGAGGTTTGGAGAGGATGGCTGGATTCCCGAGGTGTTCCTTTAGTCGCAGGAAGGCCTCCTGACTTTCCTTGCCCCATCGGACCTTCTGATCCTTAATTGCTTTGAAGAAAGGTCGGCTTTTATCCCCTAGTCGGGGAATGAAGCGGCTGAGGGCGGCCAAGCAGCCGGTTAACTTTTGCACATCTTTTAGGTTCCGGGGCTCTCTCAGGTCTTGGATGGCCTTGACCTTTTCTGGGTTCATCTCAATGCCTCTGAGACTGACGATGTGACCGAGGAACTTGGTTCTGTAAACTCCGAAATGGCATTTCTTAGGGTTGAGCTTCATATTGTAAAATTTCAAAATTTCGAATGTGACCTTTAAATCCTTCACGTGGTCCTCCTCGGACCTGCTTTTTATGATTATATCGTCTACATATACCTCCATGGTGTCTCCGATTTGGTTGGCGAACATTTTATTTACTAGCCTTTGGTAAGTGGCTCCGGCGTTTTTTAAACCGAAGGGCATCCTCTTCCAGCATAGCACACCTTTATCCGAATAAAAAGAGGTGTGCTCGACATCCTCCTCGGCCATCGGTATTTGATGATAACCTGCGAAACCATCACAGTTAGAAAAAATTGCGTATCCGGCGACACTGTCGACCAGGTGGTCGATGTGGGGTAGGGGGAAATGGTCTTTTGGGCAAGCCTTGTTGAGGTCCGTGAAACCGATGCACAAACGCCAGGAATCATTCGACTTTTTCACGAGCACCACATTCGCGAACCATTGAGGTTCCTCCTCGGCATCCCGCACTAAGTCATTATCCAATAACTTCTTAACTTCTACCGCCAACGCCGCGTACTTCTCGGGACCCATTTTCCTCCTCTTTTGGGCGATGGGCTTCTTTCCCGGGTCGATCTTAAGGTGGTGACAAGCGTGCTCTGGTTCGATTCCGACCATATCCTTATGGGACCAGGCGAAAGCGTCCGTATTCTGTGCCAAAAAATCGACCAACTTATTCCTCAGTCGTTCGGGGATTTTTCTCCCGATAAAGACTTCTAAATCGGGCCTGTTCGGGTCCAAGCTCACCTTCTCGACTTCATCTACCGTCGCGCACATCGACGGTCCCCGCGGGTCGGGTATGTCGCTAGGTTCAAAACCGATGCGGGGATCAACGTCTTCGTTCTTTGGGGGGCAGTCGATCTGGACTGGACTCCTGTTCTGGTCGCCTGGTAATTCGTCGATGAGGATATGTAATAATTGTGCCTCAAGGTCGGTCAGGCCGACCCCCGAATCCTGGCCCCCGCGGGGTGTCTCCTCGAAAGCATTCGGATTCCCTAGTTCGCCCTCCTCCCACAGAGCGTTTAAATAATCTTGATCGTCCAAATCCATGGTCATCTCCCCCAAGGGGTCAATTTCTCTTACCCTGATGGTGTCATATTTGGGTGACCCTCTTCGGGGCTCAAAACTCCTCGGGGCGGGTGTTTGCTCGGCCGTTTGGGGGTCCTCGCCCTTAAATGCCCCAGTGTTAACATCATTCAAGCGTTCGTTTAAAATTGGACACGAAAAGTAATTAAAACATTTCTTAGCCATATATTGGTCCCCCCGGAGGGTTCCGACCGCACCACTTAGGGTGGGAAATTTAATACAATAATAGTGGGAGGACGCCACAGCCTCAAAGGCATCGAGGAACGGCCTCCCGAAAAAAGCGTTATAAATGTTCTCCGCATCCACGATTACAAATTCTATCATCCTGGTCATTGCGATGCCAGGGTCTTGCCAATCCTTCAGCTCCACGGCCATTCTAATCCGCCCCCTCGGTCGGACCACCACATCTCCAAATCCTTTCAGAACTCCTTCATATGGTCGGACGTATCTTGTCAGGTCACCAAGTTGATCCAAAGCTGATTTGAAGATCAGATTGCAGTGAGCCCCATTAT
The DNA here is from genome assembly GCA_954870475.1 of Euphrasia confusa. Lineage (NCBI taxonomy): Eukaryota > Viridiplantae > Streptophyta > Magnoliopsida > Lamiales > Orobanchaceae > Euphrasia > Euphrasia confusa. The sequence continues at coordinate 45,755,402 of OX940949.1, read as the reverse complement.
CTATCAGAACCCTAGCCACCTCAATGCCGAGTATCCGAGCAGTGATGACCAAGGCGTCCTCCTTGGGATATCTTATCCCCTCCCTGTCCTTTTCGGAGAAAGAGATGACGATGCCTTTGGAGATGGTCGACTCGGTATGGGGGATAACCACATTTACTCCTTCAAACTCACGGAGTTCCTCCTTCTTCTGCCTCTTCGACTTGTGGACGATCGGGGTTAGACCGCCGATCATGTTCACTCGAGCTCCCCCTCGGACGGGCGGGTCTTCATCCTCAGGTCCGCCGGCTGGGGGTGGTGGTAAAGCTAAAGGGTTTAGGTCAGCTTGATTCTGATTTCGCCCCTGCTGCTGATGAGGCCGGTTATTTCGATCGCCTTGATACCCTCGGCCTCGACCTCTCCCTCCTTGTCTCCGGTCGCCGCCCCCACGTCCGGTGCCTCCACGGCCGGCGCCTCCACGGCCGGTGGTCGTCCGACCGCGCTTGGGTGTTCTGAGGAGATCCGCCAAACTCCCGTCTTCATAAAGTTGCCGAAGTTGGGCTATCAAATCACGGCATTCGTCGGTGGTGTGACCATTTTCTTGGTGGAAAGTGCACCATTTGCGCGGGTTTCTGTCGTCGGGGTGACTTCTCATGGCCTGAGGTGGTGTGAGTATGTTGATATCACGCTCATAGAAAATTTGGAGTATCCGAGCAGGAGTTTGCCCCAGGAAAATCCCGTCCTCGGGATATCCTTCTACGATATTAATCTTGTTCGGTCCCTGGAAGGGCCCCTGGTACGGCTTATAGGCAGGTCTCTTCTTTCCACTTTCGTGGTATTTCACCGTTGGAGGGGGCGATGCTCGGCGACCGACGTCTGTTTGTTTGACCGGCTTCTTCTCAAGAAGGGAAAACTCTCCAGCGTCTGGCTCTAATTCCTTAATCCGTTGATCGTATATCCGTTGCTGGGCAATCTCCTCGCCCGCTCTTCTTCTGAACTCCGTGTAGGATTTTGGGTATTCTTTCATCATTGGCCTGAATAAACCGGAGTTGGCCCGTAAACCACCTACTACCGCGTGGACGAGGATCTCATCGCTCACTCGGTCTCCTTGTTTGGCTATCTGCTCTACCCGGTCAATATAGCTCTCGTCCGTCTCGTCCTTCCTCTGCTTAACTCCCATCAGTCTTTGCCGACCTTCAGAATACTTTACTTTAGATGCAAAATAAGACACAAACTCGTCACCCAGCTCTTCGAAACTGTCGATCGACCTCGAAGGCAAACTCGTGTACCAACGGTGAGCCATATCGCCGAGAGTCAAAGGGAACAGCCGACACTTGGTCGCTTCGGTGGCTACCCGGCCCACCATATAGATGTTATACTTATTCAAATGAACGTCGGGGTCTGAGGCTCCGTCATAGATGAAGGTCAGCAAAGGGGCGATGTCGGGCTGAGATCGCGCCTGCTCGATCCTCAGGCTCAGAGGTTCCGCGAGGGCGGATTTCCTCTTTGGATCCTTATCCTGTTCGGCCAATCTCCTTTCTATCTCTTCCAGCCTTTGCGCGAGGTTGGGATTGACTTCAGCTGGCTCTCTCGTTTCCGGCCTCAGGTAGTGCGCGCGGGCCGCCTCTCTTTTCTGGGTCAGGAGGCGGAGGGCTTCCTCACGCTTTTCCTCTTCGAACTCGTCTTCGAGTCGTCGGGCGTCGAGGTGGGTCCCTTCGCCGGTGGACCTTTTCTCTAGGTGTCGAGACCGCGCCTCGAGCCTGCGAATGGTCCGTTTGATTTCTTCGGGGGTCTGAAGATGACCCAGATCCGGATCTGGATCCTTTTCGACGACTGGCGGCAGTCGCTTCTCGGTTTCTGCCACTTTATCTCGGAGGATCCTCTGTCTCTCGGCCAGTTCGGCCTGTTCTGCGCGTAAGGTTTCAATCAGCGCGAATTGGGCGTCGATCTCTTTCTGGTTTTCGGTTGGCCCGGTTTCTGAGGCGTTTGGTGTCATTAGAGCTTTGCTGGTGTTTTGGGCGTGTCGGCTGGCTTCGTCGGCTTGGTCAGCGGCGGCGGTTCCTGAAAAACCAACGATCTCCATGGCAAGAAACAGAAAACTCGCAAAATCTAGCGCTCGAGGATTCCCCCTCCTTCTAGCGCCAATTGTTAACGGGGGTAAAATTCGTTAACGTATTTCTGGTTTTTGAGGACTAGTTTAATGGAGTCTTTTTACTGTTTTCTTTTGCTGGAAATGGAAACAAGTGTATTTGCATAAAAGAGGGAATGTCCCTTTTCCCCATAAGTCCCCTCTATTTATAGGGATCTAACTAGGGTTTACAAAAAAGGAATTGGGCCTTTCCTTATTGGGCCTTTCACATATATTAAGATCTTAACCTAAAATGGAAAGGGATAAAAGACCAAAATAGTCCTCCTGGCGCCGCCTTTACTCAAACGTGGAGGCCACGCCTCGGACTCTCTCCTGGCGTCTACATCGTCTCGACGCCGACCGTGTAAACATCCTGGTTCAAGATCTCCTCTTTCTTAGCTACCTTGTTAATGTCCGACGAGCCCATCTGGTCGGTCGGCATGATTTTTGATGCTCGGCCTTGAATAGAGGCTTCCCACTCTACTGCATAATAACTTTTAAATAAGCAAATAAATAGATAAATAAATAAATTGAAAAATGAAAATGGGGCCCAACAATAGGTGAAGGCCTTAACGCCCAAGGTGGGGCGAGCGGAAGGTCTAAGGGATATTCTCGGTCTAAAGGAGAACGAGAATGTTATTATTGCAAGAAGAAGGGCCATATCGTGAAAGATTGTCCGAGATTGAAGGATAAGAATCGTGAGGACGATTCTGTTAATCAGAGCAGCAAACCGGAGGTCGGTATTGCGGAAGAATATTATGGAGATCTTCTTCTAGCGTCTGATTTGGGATCACGAGCGTGCGATAAGTGAATTTTGGATTCCGGATGCTCATATCATATGTGTCCCTTTAGGGGTTGGTTTGATACATATGATGTCGTGGCCAGTACTGAGACTGTGGCTATGGGGAATGGCGCACCGTGTGAGATACTTGGCATTGGGAGGATCCGGGTCAAGATGTTCGATGGAGTGATTCGAACACTTGACAATGTGAGGCACGTTCCTGACTTGAGGGTAAGTCTTATTTCTCTCAGTGCCCTTGATGAGAAGGGTTATCACTACTCCGCTGGAGGTGGAGTTTTAGAGGTGAGCAGACGTGCTCGTATGGTGATTCGAGGAGAGAAAAAGACCGGAGGACTTTATGTCCTGCAAGGTTCTACGATTACTCGGAGCGACGTAGTCGTACCCGCTGGTTCAAGCTGTCTTGGGGAAGCTGAGTATGCGATGCTCGCTAAGGATAAATCGATGGCTTTCGTGATGGGTGGTGCGGGCACTCATATTAGTACAAACGAGGAGTCTCGTTTTCACGACCCGAGGGAGTCGAATAGTAGTGCTTTGTGTTGCGGGGATGCCGATAGAGCACGCAAGAGGTACAAGGCAATTTGGGTGAGGAAATCACCTTTGGGAACTAAGTTTCGATAAGGGTCGGACTTAGTCAATTTTAGTTATTGAGGAGCCCGCGGGGCCGGTGGAGGAGAAGATGGAGATCGCTATAATCGACGTGTGAAGTCAAGGTGACTTTTGGTTTTGGGGTTGTAGGAGATTCTCGTCAAGATGAAGATTTGTTGAGTGGTGACTCGAATCCAATCGAAATAAAAGAATCGAGGATTGAAACGAATAGACGAAACGAGACGAGCACGAGACCGAAGTAGTCGATACATCGGTGATTCGCGATTAGCGTATTCGATCGTTAATTGGTTTCACGTGTGAATTAGTTTCACACGTTTGAGTTCTCAATTGGGCCAAAGCCCATTAAGAGCTTTTGAGAATTCACGCTCAGCTGTTCGATTCGAATGGGAGTGGTGTCCAGAGGAATTAATTAATAGATGAATTAATATGTCGTCCGTATATTTACTTGAGAGTAAATATTAAAGTGTTTCTTTAATTAGGAAATATAATTATATTGGGGATATAATTATATTATTTAGTAGAAGGATTTGAGTTTTATTTGAAATAGGAATAAAAGGGTTTTATTCCTAATCCTATTGTTACCTATTTTATGGGTTTGCTACACATATAAATAGGGATCTCTATGCTTGATCATTAGCAACTCGATTAATGTTATTGAGAGCATTAATTTGAGAGATCGATATTATTGAGAATATGGTGAGCTACGGTGTTATTGAGAACATCGTTTTGTGAGAGCGTATCTATTGAGATAGAGTTTTTAGATAGATCTATTGATTCGATTATAGTGATATTTTCTCCTTCGCCCGTGGTTTTTCCCTATTTTGGGTTTCCACGTAAATTCGTGTTTATCTTTTATATCGTTTTCTTTTCCCCATCTATTTTATATTTCAAGCTATTTTGTGTGGAGTAATTTTGGGAGCCGAAATTACAACAGACGGGACTGACAGAAGTAGAATAGGCCGTCGAAGACGGTGCAATCCTCACCGATATTGAAACGCTTGAGCTGACCCCGTGTGTATGGTCGTGAAGTGTTTCGGGAGAGACGCGATAAAATCGACGTAATCCCGAGAGTGAAATCGGTGGATTTCTATAGTCTGTAGAGTAGGCGGGGAAGGACACTGATATCCATGTGAAGATAGAGGTTGTGAGCCCTTCGGATAGGGTTTATAGCAAAACAATTTTTTATAGTAAATGTTCACTGTTTATATAGCAAATGTGCACCGTTAGCGCAAAATAAAAATTAAGTGAAAAAAAGCATTTTTATTTTTATTTTAATTACAATTTTATGATTTAGAAGCAGAATATAGGAAAGCGTTGTGACGCGTGGGGTGGTCGTGGAGTGTGTAATTAGAGATGCAAGGAAATCGACATAATCCTAAGAGTGAAATAGGTGGATGACTAGATTCGGCGGGCGTGGAAGGAGCGGCTGATCTCCATGCGGAGATGGAGGTTGTGAGTCATTCGAATGAGGTTTAAAGCAAAACAATTTTTTATAGGAAATGTTTGTGTTAGGCAAAATAAAAATCCTAAAATAAATGTCATTATAAAACAATTTTAAACAATTTCTTTATAGCACAAATTATAATTGGTAACGAGTGGTACTTGGTAGGGTTTTTGGAGGATTCGAACTCATCCTCAATTATGTGACTTGATTGATTTTTAGCAGCTATGACTTAGTATCGATACATCAACTGCGCTGGCGGTGCGGGTCTGTGGGATCTCGCCGGACGAAACATCTTCGGCAGCAGCGGTTTGGAGACCGACCTAAATTTTATGGATTTGATTGCATTCAAGAAGATCGGGTTTCTTATTTTGGAATGGGAAGAAGCAGAAGGAGGCAGAGTTACGAACATTTCAATTGTCGGGAATGTCTAGTTCGGGGAAGACCATCATGGAAATCTCATCGGACGAGGATGGGGAAGGAAATATCCTGAAATGCTTGGCTCGCGACTCTAAGAATGTTATGAAAAATGATAGAGAGATTATCAAGAAATCTCCACCTTCTGGCTTTAGGGATAATGTCGCTATTAAAAAAAATGAGGAATTTTGAGGATGAGAGGATGGAAATCAAGAAAATGTCAACTAGTGAATTCAGGAGTGCCGCTATGAGAAATGACAGGAAGTATGAGGCGGTGGTTGAGAAAAGATTGGGTAGTGAGTTTAGAAATGTAAGGGTTTCTAATAAGATGTGAGATTGATGATGACTATGTCAGAGAGTGATTTTGACTTTTTCAGTGAGAGGGATGATGACTCTATCAGTGAGAGTGATGAGGAATATGTTTTTGAAAAGACTTGCTAAGGAAGAAGGGGCTACAGATTTCTAATATATTTTTATAATATACACTTTGTTTTTATATAATTGTAATAGTTTTGCGCTATTTTTTATGTGCTATAATATTAACTATGTTTTTATATGTTTTTTATGCGCTATAATATTTACTAATATTATGTGAGGGTTTAGAAATGTGAAGGTTCTAATAAGACCAATAGTGAGAGTGATGATGACTATGTTAGTGAGAGTGATTTTTGACTTTTTCAGTGAGAGTGATGGTGACTCTATCAGTGATAGTGATGAGGACCATGTTTTTGAAAAGACTTGCCAGAGTAAGGAAGAAGGGAGGCTAAATTATATTGATTGTTTTCAAACTAATTAATAGTTCTAACAAGTTTTGCATTATTTTTTATGGCTATAATATTAACTATGTTTTTATATGTTTTTTATGCGCTATAATATTTACTATATACACTTTGTTTTTATATAATTATAATAGTTTTGCGCTATTTTTTATGGGTTTTATCTATGCGCTCTAATATTTAAGAGTGATTTTGAATAAAGAGGAGTTTTTAAGTTTTCAGTAAAATTAAAGAACTCAATTTTTCCTAATTATTAATAGAAGCAGTTTATATAATTTTATTTTAATTTTGTTAATTTACAATGCGGTTATTAATTAATATTTATTATATTAGGTAGACAGTTATTACATCATTTTATAATTAAAGCTTAAAGTACTTTTATTAATAAAAAATCTTATAAAATGAAATATTAATTTGTAAGCGTTAATTTATGCGGTAAAACTTAAAATATTATAAACTATAATACCCCTTTCGCTAAATAATTCATATAAAAATATAAAAGTAAAATTTTATATTAAAATAAAAAAATAAGAATATTTGTGAAAAACTAGACAACTGTATTAGTATCAATGTTCTATTTTTTTATAAAACGTAATAAATTAGTATGTGTCGTTAATAATAAATATATTTTAATTTTTTTAAAATAGTATTTTAGAAGTAATATTTTATTAATAAATAATTTATTATCTTATTTTTTAGATAAGACATATCAATATTTCAACAAAATTTTAATTAGATTTTAATTATTTTTAGATAAATTATAATTAATTATCTTAATATATAAAAATTAAGTTATAAAATTAATTTTTTTTTTAAAAAAATTGAGGGGATGCGATCTTACCCCTTTAGACCAAGTCCCTACGTCCCTGGATATAGTGACCATTTTTATTGATATAGTTTATCTTTATTAAAAAATATAATTTTAATCATTTTTATTGATATAGTTTAGCTTTCTTAAAAAATATAATTTTTTATTGATATTAGTTTATATTTTACTATTTTTATTGATATAGTTTAGCATTGCGCATTTTTATTGATATTTTACTATTTTTATTAATATAGTTTAGCATTGCGCATTTGCTATTAGAAAACATTTTTATTGATATTAGCTAGTTTAGTAGCAAAAAAGAAGGCAATGTAATTATTTTTTCATTACCGTATGAACTTTAAGCAGCTCAATAATCTCAAGCACAATATCATTGACATAGCAAAACCCCCTCACTCTTATCGGTGTGATGCGACCCCAGCCCAATTAATCGCGATATGTGCATCCTGCATGTTAAGTTTGACTAAACTGACATGCCTGTTAAGCTTGACGGTACTGATAGAAGTAGAATAGGCCGAGAAGACGGTACAATCCTCACCGATATTTAAGCGCTTGAGCTGACCCTCGTATGTGTGGTCGTAAAGTGTTTCGGGAGAGACGCGATAAAATCGACGTAATCCCGAGAGTGAAATCGTTGGATTTCTATAGTCTGTAGAGTAGGCGGGGAAGGACACTGATATCCATGTGAAGATAGAGGTTGTGAGCCCTTCAAATAGGGTTTATAGCAAAACAATTTTTTATAGTAAATGTTCACTGTTTATATAGCAAATGTAGCAAATGTGCACTGTTAACGCAAAATAAAAATTAAGTGAAAAAAAGCATTTTTATTTTTATTTTAATTACAATTTTATGATTTAAAAGCAGAATATAGGACATTGAAGCGTTTTAACGCGTGGGGTGGTCGTGGAGTGTGTAATTAGAGATGCAAGGGGAAGGACACTGATATCCATGTGAAGATAGAGGTTGTGAGCCCTTCAAATAGGGTTTATAGCAAAACAATTTTTTATAGTAAATGTTCACTGTTTATATAGCAAATGTAGCAAATGTGCACTGTTAACGCAAAATAAAAATTAAGTGAAAAAAAGCATTTTTATTTTTATTTTAATTACAATTTTATGATTTAAAAGCAGAATATAGGACATTGAAGCGTTTTAACGCGTGGGGTGGTCGTGGAGTGTGTAATTAGAGATGCAAGTAAATCGACATAATCCTAAGAGTGAAATCGGTGGATGTCTAGAGTCGGCGGGCATGGAGGAGCGGCTGATCTCCATGTGGAGATGGAGGTTGTGAGTCATTCGAATGAGGTTTAAAGCAAAACAATTTTTTATAGGAAATGTTTGTGTTAGCGCAAAATAAAAATTCTAAAATAAATGTCATTATAAAAACAATTTTAAACAATTTCTTTATAGCACAAATTATAATTGGTAACGAGTGGTACTTGGTAGGGTTTTTGGAGGATTAGAACTCATCCTCAATTATGTGACTTGATTGATTTTTAGCAGCTATGACTTAGTATCGATAAATCAACTGCGCTGGCGGTGCGGGTATGTGGGATCTCGATGTACGGAACATCTTCGGCAGCAGCGGTTTGGAGACCGACCTAAATTTTATGGATTTGATTGCATTCAAGAAGATCGGGTTTCTTATTTTGGAATGGGAAGAAGCAGAAGGAGGCAGAGTTACGAACATTTCAATTGTCGGGAATGCCTAGTTCGGGGAAGACCATCATGGAAATCTCATCTGACGAGGATGGGGAAGGAAATATCCTGAAATGCTTGGCTCGCGACTCTAAAAATGTTATGAAATATGATAGAGAGATGATCAAGAAATCTCCACCATCTGGCTTTAGGGATAATGTCGCTATTAAAAAAAATGAGGAATTCTGAGGATGAGAGGATGGAAATCAAGAAAATGTCAACTAGTGAATTCAGGAGTGCCGCTATGAGACGGTGGTTGAGAAAAGATTGGGTAGTGAGTTTAGAAATTTAAGGGTTTCTAATAAGATCAATCGTGAGAGTGATGATGACTATGTCAGAGAGTGATTTTGACTTTTTCAGTGTGAGGGATGATGACTCTATCAGTGAGAGTGATGAGGAATATGTTTTTGAAAAGACTTGCCAGGGTAAGGAAGAAGGGGGGCTACAGATTTCTAATATATTTTTATAATATACACTTTGTTTTTATAAGGAATATGTTTTTGAAAAGACTTGCCAGGGTAAGGAAGAAGGGGGGCTACAGATTTCTAATATATTTTTATAATATACACTTTGTTTTTATATAATTGTAATAGTTTTGCGCTATTTTTTATGTGCTATAATATTAACTATGTTTTTATATGTTTTTTATGCGCTATAATATTTACTAATATTATGTGAGGGTTTAGAAATGTGAAGGTTCTAATAAGACCAATAGTGAGAGTGATGATGACTATGTTAGTGAGAGTGATTTTTGACTTTTTCAGTGAGAGGGATGATGACTCTATAGTGAGAGTGATGAGGACCATGTTTTTGAAAAGACTTGCCAAAGTAAGGAAGAAGGGGGGCTAAAGATTTCTAATATATTTTTATAATATACACTTTTTTTTTATATAATTGTAATGGTTTTGGGTTAATTTTTATGGCTATAATAGTAACTATGTTTTTATATGTTTTTTATGCGCTATAATATTTACTATATACACTTTGTTTTTATATAATTGTAATAGTTTTGCGCTATTTTTTATGCGATGTAATATTTAAGGGTGATTTTGAATAAAGAGGAGTTTTTAAGGTTTCAGTAAAATTAAAGAACTCAATTTTTCCTAATTATTAATATAAGCAGTTTACTGTATATAATTTTATTTTAATTTTGTTAATTTACACTGCAATTAATATTTATTATATTAGGTAGACAGTTATTACATCATTTTATAATTAAAGCTTAAATTACTTTTATTAATAAAAAATCTTATAAAATGAAATATTAATTTGTAAGCGTTAATTTATGCGGTAAAACTTAAAATATTATAAACTATAATACCCTTTTCGCTAAATAATTCATATAAAAATATAAAAGTAAAATTTTATGTTAAAATAAAAAAATAAGAATATTTGTGAAAAACTAGACAAATGTATTAGTATTAATGTTCTATTTTTTTATAAAACGTAATAAATTAGTATGTGTTGTTAATAATAAATATATTTTAATTTTTTTTAAAATAGTATTTTAGAAGTAATATTTTATTAATAAATAATTTATTATCTTATTTTTTAATAAGACATATCAATATTTCAACAAAATTTTAATTAGATTTTAATTATTTTTAGATAAATTATAATTAATTATCTTAATATATAAAAATTAAGTTATAAAATTAATTTTTTTAAAAAAAAATTGAGGGGATGCGACCCCTTCAGACCAAGTCCCTACGTCCATGGATATAGTGACCATTTTTATTGATATAGTTTATCTTTATTAAAGAATATAATTTTAACCATTTTTATTGATATAGTTTAGCTTTCTTAAAAAATATAATTTTTTATTGATATTAGTTTATATTTTACTATTTTTATTCATATAGTTTAGCATTGCGAATTTTTATTGATATTTTACTATTTTTATTAATATAGTTTAGCATTGCACATTTGCTATTAGAAAACATTTTTATTGATATTAGCTAGTTTAGTAGCAAGAAAGAAGGCAATGTAATTATTTTTTCATTACCGTATGAACTTTAAGCAGCTCAATAATCTCAAACACAATATCATTGACATAGCAAAACCCCCTCACTTTTATGGGTGTGATGCGACTCAAGCCCAATTAATCGAGATATGTGCATCCTGCCTGTTAAGTTTGACGAAACTGACATGCCTGTTAAGCTTGACGGTACTGACAGAAGTAGAATAGGCCGTCAAAGACGGTGCAATCCTCACCGATATTGAAGCGCTTTAGCTGACCCCGTGGGTGTGGTCGTGAGAGACGCGAGGAAATCGACGTTGTGAAATCGGTGGATTTCTGTAGTATGTAGATTGTAGAGTCGGCGGGGAAGAGGCATTGATATCCATGTGAAGATGGAGGTTGTGAGCCCTTCCGATAGGGTTTATAGCAAAACAATTTTTTATAGTAAATGTTCACCGTTTATATAGCAAATGTGCACTATTAGCGCAAAATAAAAATTAAGTGAAAAAAAGCATTTTTATTTTTATTTTAATTACAATTTTATGATTTAGAAGCAGAATATAGGACATTGAAGCACTGTGACGACGCGTGGGGGTGGTCGTGGAGTGTGTAATTATAGATGCAAGGAAATCACATAATCCTGAGAGTGAAATCGGTGGATGTCTAGAGTCGGCGGGCATGGAAGGAGCGGCTGATCCATGCGGAGATGGAGGTTGTGAGCCATGCTAATGGGGTTTAAAGCAAATTAATTTTTTATAGGAAATTTTTGCTGTTAGCGCAAAATAAAAATTCTAAAATAAATGTCATTATAAAACAATTTTAAACAATTTCTTTATAGCACAAATTATAATTGGTAACGAGTATATGAAGACGGTGGTGGTACTTGGTAGGGTTTTTGGAGGATTCGAACTCATCCTCAATTATGTGACTTGATTGATTTTTAGCAGCTATGATTTAGTATCGATAAATCAACGGCGCTGGCGGTGCGGGTCTGGGGGATCTTGCCAGACGAAACGTCTTCGGCAGCAGCGGTTTGGAGACCGACCTAAATTTTATGGATTTGATTGCATTCAAGAAGATCGGGTTTCTTATTTTGGAATGGGAAGAAGCAGAAGGAGGCAGAGTTACGAACATTTCAATTGTCGGGAATGCCTAGTTCGGGGAAGAATATCATGGAAATCTCATCGGAGGAGGATGGGGAAGGAAATATCCTGAAATGCTTGGCTCGCGACTCTAAGAATGTTATGAAATATGATAGAGAGATGATCAAGAAATCTCCACCTTATGGCTTTAGGGATAATGTAGCTATTAAAAAAAATGAGGAATTCTGAGGATGAGAGGATGGAAATCAAGAAAATGTCAACTAGTGAATTCAGAAGTGCCGCTATAAGAAATCGTAGGAAGTATCAGGCGGTGGTTGAAAAAAGATTGGGTAGTGAGTTTAGAAATGTGAGGGTTTCTAATAAGATCAATAGTGAGAGTGATGATGACTATGTCAGTGAAAGTGATTTTGACTTTTTCAGTGAGAGTGATGAGGACTATGTTTTTGAAAAGACTTGTCATGGTAAGGAAGAAGGGGGGCTACAGATTTCTAATATATTTTTATAATATACACTTTGTTTTTATATAATTGTAATAGTTTTGCGCTATTTTTTATGCGCTATAATATTAACTATGTTTTTATATGTTTTTTATGCGCTATAATATTTACTAATATTATGTGAGGGTTTAGAAATGTAAGGGTTTCTAATAAGACCAATAGTGAGAGTGATAATGATTATGTCAGTGAGAGTGATTTTGACTTTTTTAGTGAGAGGGATGATGACTCTATGAGTGATTGTGATGAAGACGATGTTTTTGAAAAGACTTGACAGGGTAAGGAAGAAGGGGGCTAAAGATTTCTAATATATTTTTATAATATACACTTTGTTTTTATATAATTGTAATAGTTTTGCGCTATTTTTTATGGCTATAATATTAACTATGTTTTTATATGTTTTTTATGCGCTATAATATTTAAGGGTGATTTTGAATAAAGAGTAATTTTTAAGGTTTCATTAAAATTAAAGAACTCAATTTTTCCTAATTATTAATAGAAGCGTTTATATAATTTTATTTTAGTTTTGTTAATTTACACTACGGCTATTAATTAATATTTATTATATTAGGTACACAGTTATTACACCATTTTATAATTATAATATTAAAGTACTTTTATTAATAAAAAATTTTAAAAATGAAATATTAATTTGTAAGCGTTAATTTATGCGGTAAAACTTAAAATATTATAAACTATAATACCCCTTTCGCTAAATAATTCATATAAAAATGTAAAAGTAAAATTTTATATTAAAATAAAAAAATAAGAATATTTGTGAAAAACTAGACAATTGTATTAGTATTAATGTTCTATTTTTTTTATAAAACGTAATAAATTAGTATGTGTCTTTAATAATAAATATATTTTAATTTTTTTTTAAAATAGTATTTTAGAAGTAATATTTTATTAATAAATAATTTATTATCTTATTTTTTAGATAAGACATATCAATATTTCAACAAAATTTTAATTAGATTTTAATTATTTTTAGATAAATTATAATTAATTATCTTAATATATAAAAATTGAGTTATAAAATTAATTTTTTTTAAAAAAAATTGAGGGGATGCCCAAGTCCCTACGTCCCTGGATATAGTGACTATTTTTATTGATATAGTTTATCTTTATTAAAGAATATAATTTTAACCATTTTTATTGATATAGTTTAGCTTTATTAAAGAATATAATTTTAACCATTTTTATTGATATAGCTTAGCTTTATTAAAAAATATAATTTTTTATTGATATTAGTTTATATTTTACATATAGTTTAGCATTGCGCATTTTTATTGATATTTTACTATTTTTATTGATATAGTTTAGCATTGCGCATTTGTTATTAGAAAACATTTTTATTGATATTAGCTATTAGTAGCAAAAAAGAAGGCAAAGTAATTATTTTTTAATTACCATATGAAATTTAAGCAGCTCAATAATCTCAAGCACAATATCATTGACATAGCAAAACCCCCTCACTCTTATCGGTGTGATGCGACCCCAACCCAATTAATCGCGATATGTGCATCCTGCCTGTTAAGCTTGACGAAACTGACATGCCTGTTAAGCTTGACGGGACTGACAGAAGTAGAATAGGCCGTCAAAGACGGTGCAATCCTCACCGATATTGAAGCGCTTGAGCTGACCCCGTGGGTGTGGTCGTGAAGTGTTTCGGGAGAGACGCGAGGAAATCGACGTAATCCCGAGAGTGAAATCGGTGGATTTCTGTAGTCTGTAGAGTCGGCGGGGAAGGGGCACTGATATCCATGCGAAGATGGAGGTTGTTGTTAGGATTTATATAATCGAACAAGGATTAAAGGAAAGGAAAAGATAAACGTAGAAAACTTGTGGTATTAGAACAAAATAAGCGTGATCTAAAATATACAAGAGAGAGGCTTTATATAGCCAAAACAAAAGGTAAACCCTAATCCTATAAACAAAAGGTAAACCATAATCCTATAAATAAAAGGTAAACCATAATCCTATAAATATAATAACTAATATATTCTAACCCCCCCCCCCCCCCCCCCTCAAACTCACGATGGTACAGCAAGAAGCATCGAGAGTTTGTCAACGAAAGATCTATGAGCGCAACCATATAATCTCAGCCGTAGTGGAAGCCATAGCACGATTCTCTGCCTCGGTGGATGGAAACAAAAGACTCTGAAGCCACATCCAAACGAACACCAATTGACTGCAACGAGTCCTCACTAGGAGCCATTGGAAAACAAGCGAAACCGAAAACGCCAACAACCAAAACGAACATTAAAAATTAACCAAAGCGAACCAAAATTAACCAACAACCAAAACGAACCAAAATTAACCAATTAACCAAAACTAACCAAAATTAACCAACAACCAAAACGAACCAATTAACCAAAACGAACCGAAATTAACCAATGAACCAAAACGAACCAAAATTAACCAAAACGAAAAAAATCGGGACTTCGCCCCGAACCCCGAACGGGGGCGCGCTGCCCCCGTACCATGTTAGGTTTAGATGATTGATGGCTCTGATACCATGTTAGGATTTATATAATCGAACAAGGATTAAAGGAAAGGAAAAGATAAACGGAGAAAACTTGTGGTATTAGAACAAAATAAGCGTGATCTAAAATATACAAGAGAGAGGCTTTATATAGCCAAAACAAAAGGTAAACCCTAATCCTATAAACAAAAGGTAAACCATAATCCTATAAATAAAAGGTAAACCATAATCCTATAAATATAATAACTAATATATTCTAACAGTTGTGAGCCCTTCGGATAGGGTTTATAGCAAAACAATTTTTTATAGTAAATTTTCAATGTTTATATAGAAAATATGCACTGTTAGCGAAAAATAAAAATTAAGTGAAAAAAAGAATTTTTATTTTTATTTTAAAACAATTTTATGATTTAATTACAATACTAACCTCTGTACTCTATAGAAGCAGAATATAGGACATTGAAGCGCTGTCACGCGTGGGGTGGTTGTGGAGTGTGTAATGAGAGATGCAATGAAATCGACATAATCCTGAGAGTGAAATCGGTGGATTTCTAGAGTCCGGCGGGCGGGGAAGGAGCGGCTGATCTCCATGCGGAGATGGAGGTTGTGAGCCATGCTAATGGGGTTTAAAGCAAAACAAATTTTTATAGCAAATGTTTACTGTTAGCACATAATAAAAATTCTAATTAAAATAAATGTCATTATAAAACAATTTAAAACAATTTTTTATAGCCCAAATTATAATTGGTAACGAGTATATGAAGACGGTGGTGGTAGGGTTTTCGGAGGAATCGAACTCATTCTCAATTATGTCTACTTGATTGATTTTTAGCAGCTATGACTTCGTATCGATAAATCAACGGCGCCGGCGGTGCGGGTCTGGGGGATCTCGCCGGACGAAACATCTTCGGCAGCAGCGGTTTGGAGACCGACCTAAATTTTGTGGATTTGATTGTATTCAAGAAGATCGGGTTTCTTATTTTGGAATGGGAAGAAGTAGAAGGAGGCAGAGTTACGAACTTTTCAATTGTCGGGAATGCCTAGTTCGGGGAAGACCATCATGGAAATCTCATCGGACGAGGATGGGGAAGGAAATATCCTGAAATGCTTGGCTCGCGACTCTAAGAATGTTATGAAATATGATAGAGAGATGATCAAGAAATCTCCACCTTCTGGCTTTAGGGATAATGTCGCTATTAAAAAAAATGAGGAATTCTGAGGATGAGAGGATGGAAATCAAGAAAATGTCAACTAGTGAATTCAGGAGTGCCGCTATGAGAAATCGCAGGAAGTATGAGGCGGTGGTTGAGAAAAGATTGGGTAGCGAGTTTAGAAATGTGAGGGTTTCTAATAAGATCAACAGTGAGAGTGATGATGACTATGTCCGTGAGAGTGATTTTGACTTTTTCAGTGAGAGGGATGATGACTCTATCAGTGAGAGTGATGAGGACTATGTTTTTTAAAAGACTTGTCAGGGTAAGGAAGAAGGGGGGCTACAGATTTCTAATATATTTTTATAATATACACTTTGTTTTTATATAATTGTAATAGTTTTGCGCTATTTTTTATGCGCTATAATATTAACTATGTTTTTATGTGTTTTTTATGCGCTATAATATTTACTAATATTATGTGAGGGTTTAGAAATGTAAAGGTTTCTAATAAGACCAATAGTGAGAGTGATGATGACTATGTCAGTGAAAGTGATTTTTTACTTTTTCAGTGAGAGGGATTGATGAGCCATTTTATTTGCTCATCTTAGAGCATTTTTGCACCTTTTATTGAGTCAGTTTGAGTCAATAGTGTGTCTGGGAGGGCACAATTAGGTGTTTGGGCAAAGTCTGCAGGGATGCAGGTGACAGGTGGAGAATGGTGTGGAAAAGGCAAAGAAATTGTACACTTTGGGCAAACTCTGAGATCCGAGGCAAAGTGACTGGAGTAGTTTGACCCAAGGAGGCAAAGTCTTCACTATGGGCAAGGTCGACACTATGGGCAAAGTGACTGGAACAGTTGGACCCAAGGAGGCAAAGTCGTCACTATGGGCAAAGTCGGCACTATGGGCAAAGTGGCTGGAGCAATTTGACCCAAGGAGGCAAAGTCGTCACTGTGGGAAAAGTCGACAATATGGGCTAAGAGCTGCTATGGGCACGTCAGCGCAACAGATTCCTGAAAAAGGGGGATTCTGCCTAATCCGTCCAGGGTTGTTCAGCAGCTCCTATTTTCAAGGGCAGACGCATCTAACCACTTTCCTAACCCTAATTGAAGACTATAAATATAATATTGAGGACGAAAATTGATTAAGTCGTTTTTGTAGCGTCACAAATCAAATAAAATTATCGAACTTATTGCTAAAGCAACTCGCCCGAGTCGATCTCTCGAGGAACACTACTATCGGCGTAAAAATGTTTAATTGTTTGCAACGGGAAGGAGAAAGTGAAATAGCATAATGCAAGAGTTGATTTTTGGTTTATGTTTAATTCTAAAAATTAACTAAAGTATTTAAAAGATAAGAAAACAAGTAAGAAAGCAAGAAAAAGTGTTTTTGAAAGTAATTTGGAAGAAGTCTAGGGCGTCGGGGATCACGATTCTCCTTCTTTAGGTAGAACTCAGATTCGTGAAATCACGCTAATACGTCCGTTCCCGGTTGGTATCAACTCGATCTCGAAAACCCAATTTTTGAACCCTAGTTAGAAAAATCGATCCACCCTAACCCTAGATAAAGTAATTAGCTGCTCATGATCTTTATTGAAAAACTCTTGGATTTTTGAAAATTAAAATTCATGAAACGAATTACGAAAAAATAAAATAACGAAACGATTAACAAGATAAAGAAATAATCGAAGAACAAGCGATGAAAATTAGAGAATTCTTACTACGATTAATATCCAAGAACAAGCATAGGCACCCGTCGGAGGCTAATCCAACTTTTGCCGAGATTCGATTACAATGAACGAAACCTCGATGTTACGAGTTCCAAGAGCTCTCTCCCAAGTCAGAAAAATAAAGTGAAAAAGTGTGTCCTAAAACCTAGGTTTAAAAACCAATAAGTAGTCTAAGAATCGGGGGTCAAAACGCGGGTCAATGGCTGGACGAGGAGGCAGGCGACCGCCTGAGGGAGGAAGCGCTCGCCCGCGCTGGCTGGGAGGCGACCGCCTGGGTAGGAGGCGAGCGCTTCCTTCGTTTTCAAGCTCTCTGAAGTTCTGGGGCAGGCGAGCGCCTGGTCATCGAGCGCTCGCCTAGTGGTGGTCGCGAGCGAGCGCTTGGATGGCTGGGCCATGTATAGAACTCCAAGGGCTTTCCGTAGAAATATAGATCATCTCCATAGGTGGTCTGAGTTGGGAGACCCAAGCTCTCCAAGTTCGCTGTGCGTACACTCCGGGGCAGCTGCGTACTGGGCTAGAAACTCAAGGATTGCGACTTTATGATGGGCATCTATGATAATAAAAAGGCAGGGCCTCGTACACCTCTTCGAGAGCTTTCTGACAAGGTATGGACCATGCATGTATGTAGTCGGAGCTGGGAGAACCAAGCTCTCCAAGTTTGCTGCACATACACCCCAGGGCAGCTGCATACTGGGCTGGAAACCCGTGAATTCCGGCTTTATCACGAAGAACCATGACAACAAACTGGTAGAGCCACGTAGAGGATTTCAAGATCTTTCTGACAATGTATGGATCGTATTTTGAGGTGGTCGGAGTTGGGAGAACCAAAGTGGCCAAGTTTGCAGCGCAATCACGATAGGTGGTTGGTCAAATCACTTTACCGTTTTTCAACTCGTTTTTGCTTGTTTTCGCATTGAACATGATCATACACCTACACACTCCGCAAAACATCAAACCTACCGAGAATCATGAGAATGATGCACGAGAATGACACAAAATGGCATTAGACGACACAAAACATCATAGGAAAAGTAGCACAAAAACATGTAAATCAACTCCCCCACACTTAGCTCTTTGCTTGTCCTCAAGCAAACAATCACGGTATACAATACGAACCAAGCATCGACTAAGCTCAAGACAAACAATCAACCATAAGGGAATTCAAGTCATTCACATTCGACAAATCAGAACCAACTAATGAGTGTCCCTCAAGTATTCAAATCCCCACAGTTCAAACCATGACTCCACTCCACCAATATCAACAACGAGCACAAGTAAATAAAGCCACAGAAATCTCTAGCCAAGTTAATCAAGTGAGGCAATATTCACTAGGTGTAAACAGTCGAGGGTCACTCGAATATCCTAGCGTGGTTTCCCATACTCATCGTTCTCGTATAAGCAGTGTGGCTGCTCTACTAATATTAATACTAATACTACTATTTTTTTATTCTTTTTTTTCTTTTTTTTTATATACTTTTTTTTTTATATATTTTTTTTTTCTCTCGGCAACGGGATTTTTCGAACCATTTATTTTTTTCTTACTAGTTCGGCTGCCGGCCCTTTTTCACATACGCAACTAGCTTATTCGAACGTCTTCTGTTTTTGCGTCCGGTTGCGAATAATACCTATATATAGCTAAGCCACACTACTAATAAGAGAGACGATCAAAGTAGAATCCTCGTGTATAACTCAGCCAAACAATCAATGAACTCGATCCACTTAATACTCGTGCCTAACTGATGTCATGAAAAACACAGCTCTCCCTATGTAGCAAATCCTAAGTGTATAACCCACAATTAATCAACTCGTCATTATCATCCTGATGAAGCCCTGAATTCAACTATGTGTAAACCGAAGCCTATATTGCCTAGCACATGCTTCTAACAACTATACCGCAATTGTGCCAAATGGGGAGGGGTGATCAACAAGACAAAACATAGCAAAAGACATGACATAAGCGACGTTTGAAGACTACCATAACCCCAACAAACCTCGCGAAACAACGGGTTACCCTAAGAACATGCAAAGCTATCAAGCAAACAATCACGGTATACAATACGAACCAAGCATCGACTAAGCTCAAGACAAACAATCAACCATAAGGGAATTCAAGTCATTCACATTCGACAAATCAGAACCAACTAATGAGTTTCCCTCAAGTATTCAAATCCCCACAGTTCAAACCATGACTCCACTCCACCAATATCAACAACGAGCACAAGTAAATAAAGCCACAGAAATCTCTAGCCAAGTTAATCAAGTGAGGCAATATTCACTAGGTGTAAACAGTCGAGGGTCACTCGAGTATCCTAGCGTGGTTTCCCATACTCATCGTTCTCGTATAAGCAGTGTGGCTGCTCTTGCTTCCAAGAGAAGTTGGGATGATTTCTCCAGGACGGGTTGTACGTGTTAGAGTAGGGGTCATTCCTCTGGTTGCCCTGTTGATTGTACCCCTGCATCGCATTCACCTATACCTCGGGGACGTAGTTCTGATCCATCATCTGAGGTGGAGATGGCATGCCTTGACCACACGTGCTCGAGAAATGGCCTATCTCCCCGCATAAGCTACACGGTTCAACTCGATAGATCTGTCGCTTTGGCTGCTCCTCAGTGGTCTCGAGCATCTGAACCTTCTTAGTTAGGTCGGCGACTTGCTTTGACAACTGAGCATTAACACTCCCATCGGACCTGGCATAGTTACTATTTCCTCTTGAACTTGTTTGCCTCGACTCGGCTGATAGCGACTTGAAGATCTCCATCATCTCATCACTGTTCCGACTACTGATATTTCCGCCGGCTGCGGTTTTCACCTCTCTCTGGTCCTCTCTGCTCAGACCCTTGTAGAAGAACTGGATGATCGAATTGGGAGTGAGATCGTGATGTGGGCACTGCCTCAGTAAGCTCCTGAATCGCTCCCAAGCTTCATGGAAAAATTCCCCCGGTTCTTGCTCGAATGCACAAATCTGACCTTTCAGGTCGAAGGTCTTCTACTGAGGATAGAACCGAGTGATGAACTCCCGGTACATGTCCGCCCAAGTGGTGATCGAGTCCGGCTCCAAGGATAGCAGCCAGTTCTTCGCTCTATCTCTCAAAGCATACGGAACACACTTCAATCGGAGCTGATCATCATCGAGTGCTCCGAGGGGGAAAGCATGCAGGGCAGTGTAGAATTCCCTGATGAAGTTTAGGGCATCCTCGTTAGTGGTTCCGGAGAACTGAGGAAGCTGAGCAAGATGGTGTGCCTTGAGGTCGTATCTCCGGGCGGCATCACTTAGGACGATGCATGAACTAGCTCCGTCGATTTGAGGATGCGTCAGATCTCCAAAGAGGAGTGGCTGGGCACGGTTTCCATTGTTTCCGTTGTTCCCATTGTTTCCGTTATTTCCGTTGTTGCCATTATTGCCATTATTGCCATTGTTTCCGTTGTTGCCATTGTTGCCATTGTTTCCGTTGTTTATAGCCTCAGCCATGGTCGTCAGTTCACTCTCTGGTTCGGTGTCGGTAGTGGTAGAGTCCGATGAAGAACCGTCGTCTCCGTTTGTAAACCGACCGATGCTCCTGCGTCTATTGATGTTTTCGATCACGGGTGCAAGTTCGGTAGTTCGCCTTCGAGTACCTACCATACACCAACAACAACCAAAAAGAGATCAAACGCACCTGAACAAGTAAATAAATAAAAAGAAAAGTAAAAAGGAAATTGTTGCAAACACCTAAACACTAATACTAGTGCCTAAAGTGTTCCCCGGCAACGGCGCCAATTTGATTAAGTCGTTTTTGTAGCGTCACAAATCAAATAAAATTATCGAACTTATTGCTAAAGCAACTCGCCCGAGTCGATCTCTCGAGGAACACTACTATCGGCGTAAAAATGTTTAATTGTTTGCAACGGGAAGGAGAAAGTGAAATAGCATAATGCAAGAGTTGATTTTTGGTTTATGTTTAATTCTAAAAATTAACTAAAGTATTTAAAAGACAAGAAAACAAGTAAGAAAGCAAGAAAAAGTGTTTTTGAAAGTAATTTGGAAAAAGTCTAGGGCGTCGGGGATCACGATTCTCCTCCTTTAGGTAGAACTCAGATTCGTGAAATCACGCTAATACGTCCGTTCCCGGTTGGTATCAACTCGATCTCGAAAACCCAATTTTTGAACCCTAGTTAGAAAAATCGATCCACCCTAACCCTAGATAAAGTAATTAGCTGCTCATGATCTTTATTGAAAAACTCTTGGATTTTTGAAAATTAAAATTCATGAAACGAATTACGAAAAAATAAAATAACGAAACGATTAACAAGATAAAGAAATAATCGAAGAACAAGCGATGAAAATTAGAGAATTCTTACTACGATTAATATCCAAGAACAAGCATAGGCACCCGTCGGAGGCTAATCCAACTTTTGCCGAGATTCGATTACAATGAACGAAACCTCGATGTTACGAGTTCCAAGAGCTCTCTCCCAAGTCAGAAAAATAAAGTGAAAAAGTGTGTCCTAAAACCTAGGTTTAAAAACCAATAAGTAGTCTAAGAATCGGGGGTCAAAACGCGGGTCAATGGCTGGAAGAGGAGGCAGGCGACCGCCTGAGGGAGGAAGCGCTCGCCCGCGCTGGCTGGGAGGCGACCGCCTGGGTAGGAGGCGAGCGCTTCCTTCGTTTTCAAGCTCTCTGAAGTTCTGGGGCAGGCGAGCGCCTGGTCATCGAGCGCTCGCCTAGTGGTGGTCGCGAGCGAGCGCTTGGATGGCTGGGCCATGTATAGAACTCCAAGGGCTTCCCGTAGAGATATAGATCATCTCCATAGGTGGTCTGAGTTGGGAGACCCAAGCTCTCCAAGTTCGCTGTGCGTTCACTCCGGGGCAGCTGCGTACTGGGCTAGAAACTCAAGGATTGCGACTTTATGATGGGCATCTATGATAGTAAAAGGTCAGGGCCTCGTACACCTCTTCGAGAGCTTTCTGACAAGGTATGGACCATGCATGTATGTAGTCGGAGCTGGGAGAACCAAGCTCTCCAAGTTTGCTGCACATACACCCCAGGGCAGCTGCATACTGGGCTGGAATCCCGTGAATTCCGGCTTTATCACGAAGAACCATGACAACAAACTGGTAGAGCCACGTATAGGATTTCAAGATCTTTCCGACAATGTATGGATCGTATTTTGAGGTGGTCGGAGTTGGGAGAACCAAAGTGGCCAAGTTTGCAGCGCAATCACGATAGGTGGTTGGTCAAATCACTTTACCGTTTTTCAACTCGTTTTTGCTCGTTTTCGCATTGAACATGATCATACACCTACACACTCCGCAAAACATCAAACCTACCGAGAATCATGAGAATGATGCACGAGAATGACACAAAATGGCATTAGACGACACAAAACATCATAGGAAAAGTAGCACAAAAACATGTAAATCAAAAATCACACACACCAG
This sequence comes from Euphrasia confusa, assembly GCA_954870475.1. Classification (NCBI taxonomy): domain Eukaryota; kingdom Viridiplantae; phylum Streptophyta; class Magnoliopsida; order Lamiales; family Orobanchaceae; genus Euphrasia; species Euphrasia confusa. The sequence goes on along the minus strand of OX940949.1, from coordinate 45,732,387 downwards.
ATACACATCACGAAATACAAAGAGACCGAGGGCAGCCGCCGGAGATCGGGAAGAGATCGGAGCCACTACGGCTCGGTTCTTCCTTTTGTTTTGTAGTAGATCGGGCCTACGGGCCAATAAACAATTTCATGCTTTGATGTTTTTAATTTCGTTTTTACATTTTCATTTTCAAAACAATTTCCTTTTCTTAGTTATGAATAATATAGATCGTTTTCCTTTTATTTATTTTTGTTTTATTTCCGGTATGAGTAGCTAAGCAGGTTTAGCGTCTGGGCAGAGGGTAGATCAAATGGGATTCTGGGCTAAGATAGATACGCGAGGCTGATGGGGCTAGAGTAGCCGGTTGGGGGTTTGTTCCCGAAGCAAAGTTGGTTGAGGACTATTTCTGGGGGGTTTGGGCAAACTAAATAGCCATTAGTAAACTCATCCACTCTAGGATACCGGTGATTGGGCAAACCGCATAGATGTACCTTGTAGTACTGTTGCGGGCATAACACTAGAACTTGCTGGAGATTGCGGTCGTACGACTCAGAGTTCCGGGCATGCTATTGGCCGAGTGGGTCTGTCTAGATGTAAATGCGGGTTTGGGCAAACTAGATCCATGATGGCTACATAGGTATCGAATTGTTCAGATCTAGGGGATTGGGCATAACGTTAGCTTGCCTCTTCTTTAAACTGTAAGGCCAGATAAGGGGTGGTGTAACTGTGGGCGTGACGCAATAGAACCACTTTTATCTTTTTAAAGCGCCCTATAACCACTGAAAAACCGCTGGTAGAAATCTTTAGTGCCTATGACCGGTAGTGTGCCCAGATGACCCTGAGAGACGCTGTATGATCAGATGCTTGTTTTCCATTATTTAATTTTTGTTATTTTAGTTATCTGTCCAGTTTGTTTGTAGTGTTTATTTATAATATGCATGTTTAGATTGGTCATAGTTAATTTATATTTAATTGTTTGAGTTCAGTAGTTAGATAAAAATCATTGTGCCCACAACAACAATTCAAAAACCTTTTTTCAAAATCGTGACAACCATTTGGGCAAGCCGAGATCACCTACTGCAATTGCCTCTTCGTGGGACCGACCCCACACTTACCACTATGCCCATAGTGTTGAGTTTTGGCATAATTATAAATTTATTTTGACCGGCGTTTGTTCCACGACAAACATTCGTCGTCGTCAAAATTGGCGTCGTTGCCGGGGAGGCAATATTCCAGCAGTAAGTCTTCTGTGCTATTTGACCTGATATTTTTTTTGTCTTTGCTCCAGGTTGACCATATAGGGCAGAAAGGAGCTAGACGAGGAAAGCAGGGCAAACAACACGTCCAGCCCAAAGTAACTATCCTGCCCAAACAAGAGCCAGGGCAGATGAGACAAGAAGAGTTTGCCCCATTCTAATCTCAAAATCCACGATGGAAGAGGCAAACAGGACACTAAGGGACATGATGTTCCCAACAAATCTGAATTTAGGACCTCTGGGCATAGTGTTGCCCCATAGGGATGATGGAACTGTTCTAGGCAAACTGTGAGAATTGAGCCTATATTGATATATGATTTCTTTCTTTGAGAGTCTGCTGTGAATTCTAACAATGCATGTCTTTGCCTGTTTGCTGAAATGAGTAGTTTGACTGAGTAGGGTTATTAAATGATTAGGGCATTTTCTTTGTTTTACTTTGCCAGAATAAATAACACCGCCCCTTGCTAGCCCTTTGAGTCTGAATTGAATTTTCTTGTGAACCCATTTGGTATTATGCCCACAGTACATAGGCAGCCAGAGAGAAAAGAGGGAGTTAGGGCATAGTGTTAAAAAAAATATCAGAAAAAAAAATAAAACAAAAAAAAAATAGAATAAAGAGTTGTTGTGCTAAGGCCCGTAAGAAAGGGGCAAAGTGGCAGGGAAAAGGCTAACATCAAAAAGGCCCTCTGCCCAAATAGAGCCTACTCTAAAAAATCTACCCATATGAGCCCAACACTACAACCTAATAAAAGTCCCTTTGATAACCCCCTGCTTAGTTAAAACAAACTCAGATTAGCAATAAGGCAAATTTAGGCAAAGTGGAGTCACAGCAGAAAATGAGTGTCATTGAACCCATACACTAAAAAGAGAGAAACACTGTGAGGGAGTGAACCCAAAGACCTAGAACAGACTCTTGACTTATTTTTATCTTTACTTGAATTTTGTGTTATCTGTATGTACTATGCCCTATACTGATCATGCTAAAGTCCTTTGTTTTATTTCTCCCTATTTCTTTCACTTCTGTTTTCACTTTGGTCTTGAGTCAAGCAAATCAGAGCCCACGCTTGGGGACAAGCGTATCCAAGTGTGTGCGGTTCTGATGAGCCATTTTATTTGCTCATCTTAGAGCATTTTTACACCTTTTATTGAGTCAGTTTGAGTCCATAGTGTGTCTGGGAGGGCACAATTAGGTGTTTGTGCAAAGTCTGCAGGGATGCAGGTGACAGGTGGAGAATGGTGTGGAAAAGGCAAAGAAATTGTACACTTTGGGCAAACTCTGAGATCCGAGGCAAAGTGACTGGAGTAGTTTGACCCAAGGAGGCAAAGTCTTCACTATGGGCAAGGTCGACACTATGGGCAAAGTGACTAGAGCAGTTGGACCCAAGGAGGCACTATGGGTCCAACTATGGGCAAAGTCGGCACTATGGGAAAAGTGGCTGGAGCAGTTTGACCCAAGGAGGTAAAGTCGTCACTGTGGGAAAAGTCGACACTATGGGCTAAGAGCTGCTATGGGCACGTCAGCGCAACAGATTCCTGAAAAAGGGGGATTCTGCCTAATCCGTCCAGGGTTGTTCAGCAGCTCCTATTTTCAAGGGCAGACGCATCTAACCACTTTCCTAACCCTAATTGAAGACTATAAATATAATATTGAGGACGAAAATCACACACACCCGATACACATCACGAAATACAAAGAGACCGAGGGCAGCCGCCAGAGATCGGGAAGAGATCGGAGCCACCACGGCTCGGTTCTTCCTTTTGTTTTGTAGTAGATCGGGCCTACGGGCCAATAAACAATTTCATGCTTTGATGTTTTTAATTTCGTTTTTACATTTTCGTTTTCAAAACAATTTCATTTTCTTAGTTATGAATAATATAGATCGTTTTCCTTTTATTTATTTTTGTTTTATTTCCGGTATGAGTAGCTAAGCAGGTTTAGCGTCTGGGCAGAGGGCAGATCAAAGGGGATTCTGAGCTAAGATAGAACCGCGAGGCTGATGGGACTAGAGTAGCCGGTTGGGGGTTTGTTCCCGAAGCTAAGTTGGTTGAGGACTATTTCTGGGGGGTTTGGGCAAACTAAATAGCCATTAGTAAACTCATCCACTCTAGGATAACGGTAATTGGGCAAACCGCATAGATGTACCTTGTAGTACTGTTGCGGGCATAGCACTAGAACTTGCTGGAGATTGCGGTCGTATGACTCGGAGTTCCGGGCATGCTATTGGTCGAGTGGGTCTGTCTAGATGTAAATGCGGGTTTGGGCAAACTAGATCCATGATGGCTACATAGGTATCGAATTGTTCAGATATAGGGGATTGGGCATAACGTTAGCTTGCCTAATGTGGGCGTGACGCAATAGGACCACTTTTATCTTTTTAAAGCGCCCTATAACCACTGACAAACCGCTGGTATAAATCTTTAGTGCCTATGACCGGTAGTGTGCCCAGATGACCATGAGAGACGCTGTATGCCCAGATGCTTGTTTTCCATTATTTAATTTTTGTTATTTTAGTTATCTGTCCAGTTTGTTCGTAGTGTTTATTTATAATCTGTATGTTTAGATTGGTCATAGTTAATTTATATTTAATTGTTTGAGTTCACTAGTTAGATAAAAATCGCTGTGCCCACAGCAACAATTCAAAAACCTTTTTTCAAGATCGTGACAACCATTTGGGCAAGCCGAGATCACCTACTGCAATTGCCTCCTCGTGGGACCGACCCCACACTTACCACTATGCCCATAGTATTGAGTTTTGGCATAATTATAAATTTATTTTGACCGGCGTTTGTTCCACGACAAACATTCGTCGCCGTCAGGGATGATGACTCTATCGGTGAGGGTGATGAGGACGATGATTTTGAAAAGACTTGCCAGAGTAAGGAAGAAAGGGGGCTAAAGATTTCTAATATATTTTTATAATATACACTTTGTTTTTATATAATTGTAATAGTTTTGCGTTATTTTTTATGGCTATAATATTAACTATGTTTTTATATGTTTTTTATGCGCTATAATATTTACTATATACACTTTGTTTTTATATAATTGTAATAGTTTTGCGCTATTTTTTATGCACTATAATATTTAAGGGTGATTTTGAATAAAGGGTAGTTTTTAAGGTTTCAGTCAAATTAAAGAACTCAAATTTTCCTAATTATTAATAGAAGCAGTTTATATAATTTTATTTTAATTTTGTTAATTTACACTGCTTATTAATTAATATTTATTATATTAGGTAGACAGTTATTACACCATTTTATAATTATAATCTTAAAATACTTTTATTAATAAAAAATCTTATAAAATGAAACATTAATTTGTAAGCATTAATTTATGCGGTAAAACTTAAAATATTATAAACTATAATACCCCTTTCGCTAAATAATTCATATAAAAATGTAAAAGTAAAATTTTAATATTAAAATAAAAAAATAAGAATATTTGTGAAAAATTAGACAACTGTATTAGTATTAATGTTCTATTTTTTTCATAAAACGTAATAAATTAGTATGTGTCGTTAATAATAAATATATTTTAATTGTTTTTTAAATAGTATTTTAGAAGTAATAATTTATTAATAAATAATTTATTATCTTATTTTTTAATAAGACATATCAATATTTCAACAAAATTTTAATTAGATTTAAATTATTTTTAGATAAATTATAATTAATTATCTTAATATATAAAAATTAAGTTATAAAATTAATTCTTTAAAAAAAATTGAGGGGATGTGATGCACCCCTTCAGACCAAGTCCCTACGTCCCTTGATATAGTGACCATTTTTATTGATATAGTTTAGCTTTATTAAAGAATATAATTTTAATCATTTTTATTGATATAGTTTAGCTTTATTAAAAAATATAATTTTTTATTGATATTAGTTTATATTTTACTATTTTTATTGATATAGTTTAGCATTGCACATTTTTATTGATATTTTACTATTTTTATTGATATAGTTTAGCATTGCGCATTTGCTATTAGAAAACATTTTTATTGATATTAGCTAGTTTAGTAGCAAAAAAGAAGGCACAGTAATTCTTTTTTTATTACCATATGAACTTTAAGCAGCTAAATAATCTCAAGCACAATATCATTGACATAGCAAAACCCCCTCACTCTTATCGGTGTGATGCGACCCAGCCCAATTAATCGCTATATGTGCATCCTGCCTGTTAAGCTTGACGAAACTGACATGCCTGTTAAGCTTGACGGGACTGACAAAAGTAGAATAGGCCGTCGAAGACTGTGCAATCCTCACCGATATTGAAGCGCTTGAGCTGACCCCGTGGGTGTGGTCGTGAAGTGTTTCGGGAGAGACGCGATGAAATCGACGTAATTGTTGATGATTTAAGTGAAATCATTGTCCATTTAATGTAATTGGATTCATACAAAAGTTTCGGTTATAATCCTAAGGCACTATAATGTGATTAAGGAGGTGCGGAGTGCACGATCATGTAAAAGTGATAAAGGATTATGTGTTGGATAAGTGATAGTATATATGCTGAAATTAATACTTGATTTTAGTAAATATATGGTGTTAATTTCGTGGTTGCATGGTTAGACATGCAAATCACGATATTGCATGCATGGAAAATATTTGAATTATTTTCGAAAAGGTGTGACCATTATGAAATGGTGCAACTTTTCCCAAAGGGTGCAGCCCTTCATGAAAGGGCATTTTCACTATCCAAAGGGGTGTTTCAACACCTATATAAGGGTGTTGAAAATCAGATTCTAAGACCCACGAAATTAAGAGCTTTGTGTTAACGAAGTATAGCGAATAAACATTCTATAGTATACTTGTTTCTACGCCAAAGAACAAGTGCGGTATTGTCTTATCCTAGAAGAAGTTTCGTGATACTTTGGCTATTATAGGGTCGAAATATTCTTTAAGGAAAACGTGTAAACGTGATTCAATATTTTCCAAAGCCTCCATATTTAGATACACACAAAAGAAACAACAATCTTAAAGAATATTTACTATTCTGAACGATGGAGTCGGTTCGTGAGATGAACAGCAAATTCGGAAAATTGGAGAAGTTCGAAGGCGTAGACTTTCGAAGGTGGCAAAAGAAGATGCATTTCTTGCTAACAACATTGAAGGTGGTGTACATTCTAAGTACTCCACAACCGGAAGCAGCGGACAACGAAACGCCGGAGGAAACTCGGAAACGCTGCAAATGGGAAAACGACGACTATATATGTCGTGGGCATATATTAAACAGTATTTCTGACTCTCTCTTCGATATCTATCAAAATGTGGAGTCTGCTAAGGCCCTTTGGGATAGCCTTGAATCCAAGTACATTGACGAGAACGCTTCTAGTAAGAAGTTCCTAGTTGGTAATTTTATGAATTACAAGATGTGCGACGGAAGGCCGGTAATGGAGCAATATAATGAATTGCTCCGGATTTTGGGTCAATTTACCCAACATAATATGAAGATGGACAAGTCCATCTCGGTGTCTAGTATTATATACAAATTACCGCCGTCGTGGAAAGACTTCAAACACACCCTGAAGCATAAAAAGGAAGAGTTGTCCTTAGTACAACTCGGTAGTCACTTGCGCATAGAGGAATCTCTAAGGGCGCAAGAGGGTGAAAAACCCAAGGACAAGGAACCGATAAGGTCTGCAACTATCAATATGATGGAAGCAGGGGAGAGTTCGTATAAGAACCGAGGGACAAAGCGTCCCTACAACAACAACAACGACAACAATGCTGGGAGTAAGAAGCCTAAGGGCGCTTGCTGGATATGCGGAAAAGCGGGTCACTTTAAAAGTGATTGTCGTGCGAACAAGAATAAGAAAGGAACGATGAATAATCGCTCGGGACAAAGGTCTAATAACCAAGGTCCGGACACCAATCAAGGTGAGACTACTATACATAATTTAGATGTAAATTTAAATTATGTCCCTATAGTTTCTGAAGCATTTTATGTGCAGGATGATTCGGTGGCGTGGTGGATTGACTCGGGTGCTACTAAGCATGTTTGCAAGGATCGTCATTGGTTTCAAAAGTATGAACCAGTTGTAGATGGATCAGTGCTTTACATGGGAAACGAGTCAACAGCCCCTATTCTTGGTCGCGGCGAAGTGTTGTTGGAATTCAGTTCCGGAAAGTCCTTAGTATTATTATTAGATGTATTACATGTACCTGGAATAAGGAAAAAACTTGTATCCGGTAGTGTTTTATCCAAGTACGGATATAAACAAGTGTATGAATCTAATAAATATGTATTGACTAAGAATGGTGTGTTTGTCGGTTTTGGATACCAATGTAATGGGATGTTTATGCTTAATATTATGAATAAAGTTGATGATTCTGTTCTTATGGTTTCTTCTAAAGTGAATGATTCATTATTGTGGCATGCTAGACTAGGACATGTTCATTATAAGCGCATGATTGATATGTCCAAACATGAATTAATTCCTGCTATGAACATAGAAGAAAATAAGTGTAATACATGCATGCTAACTAAAATCGTTAGGCAGCCTTTTAAAGATGTTCAACGTAAATCTTGTATGCTTGAACTTGTGCATAGAGACTTATGTGATTTCCATGCTACACCTTCGTTGGGGAATAAGAAATACTTAGTAACTTTTATAGATGATTATTCTAGATTTTGCTATGTATTTCTGCTAAGTACTAAAGATGAAGCGCTAGAAAAGTTTAAAGTATTTAAAACTGAAGTTGAACTACAACAAGAGTGCATGATTAAAAAGTTGAGAACCGATAGGGGTGGTGAATATTATGATCCTGTTTTATTTGAATTATGTGGTATTATACATGAAATTACTGCTCCTTATACTCCTCAACAAAACGGTATATCCGAAAGGAAAAACCGGGTACTAAAGGAAATGGTGAATTCCATGTTGTCTTATTCGGGTCTGAATAATGGATTTTGGGGAGAAGCCGTGTTAACGGCTTGCTATTTGTTAAATAGGGTTCCTAACAAAAGGAACAAAGTTACCCCCTACGAACTTTGGTACAAAAAGAAGCCGAACCTTAATTACCTTACGGTTTGGGGCTGTCGGGCTGTTGTAAGACTACCGGATCCCAAAAGGAAAACTTTGGGAGAAAGAGGCATTGATTGCATCTTTGTTGGATATGCTGTGCATTCTAAGGCATATCGATTCTATGTGATTGAGCCAAATGATTCAGTAGCGATTCATTCTATCATAGAATCGAGGGACGTCATATTTGATGAAACTAGATTTTCATCAATGGTTAGGACCAAGGATCTGGTGCCTAAGGTGGCTGAAAGTTCGGATTTAACTGTGCCCCAGCCTGAGTCGCTTGAACCTCGTCGAGGCACAAGGATACGGACTAAGAAATCGTTCGGTCCCGATTTCCAGACCTTTCTGGTTGAAGGATCAAGGGACAAAGTTGGATTTCAATACTCGTATAGCTATCATGTTGATGATGAGCCTAAAACATACGAGGAAGTCTTGAAATCGCAAGATGTTGCATTTTGGAAAGAAGCCATCAATGATGAGATGGATTCCATTATGGGAAACAACACTTGGGTTCTTTCTGATCTACCTAATGGTTGTAAACCATTAGGATGCAAGTGGATATTTAAGAAAAAGATGAAAGTCGATGGTTCAATTGACAAGTATAAAGTCCGATTAGTCATTCAAGGCTTTAGGCAAAAGGAAGGTATTGATTACTTCGATACCTATGCTCCTGTTGCGCGAATAACTACAATTAGGTTATTGATAGCTTTGGCTGCAATAAATAATCTAGTGATCCATCAAATGGATGTAAAAACAGCGTTCCTTAACGGTGAGTTAGAGGAGGAAATTTACATGAAACAACCCGAAGGGTTCGTTATGCCTGGTAATGAGCATAAAGTATGTAAACTTGTTAAATCCTTGTATGGATTAAAACAAGCACCTAAGCAGTGGCATCAGAAATTTGATGAAGTAATTTTATCGAATGGTTTTAAGTTAAACCAATCGGATAAATGTGTGTATAGCAAATTCGATGACTTTGGTAAAGGAGTCATCATTTGTCTATATGTTGATGATATGCTTATCTTTGGTACTGACCAAAGACAAGTGGATTTGACTAAGTCATTTTTATCATCAAACTTCGATATGAAGGATATGGGGGAGGCGGATGTGATTTTGGGAATTAAAATCATTCGTGAAAACAACGCCATTACTTTAACTCAATCTCATTACATTGAGAAAGTGTTAAAGAAATTCCATTGTGATGACTATTCTACGGTCAGTACTCCATATGATTCGAGTGTAAAATTCATGCCCAATACGGGTGTTGCTGTGTCCCAGTAGGAATACTCCAAGGTAATTGGGTGCCTTATGTATGCTATGACTAGCACAAGGCCGGACATTGCATTTGCGGTAGGCAAATTAAGTAGATACACAAGTAATCCTAGCACGCATCATTGGCAGGCTGTTAGGCGTGTGTTAAAATACTTAAAGGGAACCAAAGACTTTGGTTTGACATATGTCGGATATCCTTCGGTGTTAGAAGGGTATTCTGATGCGAGTTGGATAACCAATATAGAGGATCATTCCTCTATTTCTGGTTGGGTTTTCCTACTCGGAGGCGGTGCTATAAGTTGGGCTTCAAAGAAGCAAACTTGTATTACGAGTTCCACTATGGAATCGGAATTTATAGCACTTGCGGCAGCTGGTAAAGAAGCTGAATGGTTAAGGAATTTGGTTTATGAAATTCCTTTGTGGCCAAAGCCTATTTCGGCGTTTTCAATTCATTGTGACAGTGCAGCCACTTTGGCTAAGGCATATAGTCATGTTTATAATGGCAATTCAAGACACTTGGGCGTTAGACATAGCGCGATCCGTGAGCTGATCACTCAAGGAGTAATCTCTATTGATTTTGTGAGATCACAACATAATCTTGCTGATCATTTGACCAAGGGATTAGCAAAATACTTGGTAGTAAAGTCGGTGATTGGGATGGGTCTGAAGCCTCTTTGAATCTTCAAATATGGGATACCAAATTCATTTCTAATTGTATTAGAACCAGAATTCAATTGGGAAGCTTATATTTGAGATTGAAACACATGGAAATTATCCCAAAGGTATGTGTTTGAACTTGCATGTTAAGGTTGAAGTTAATTCTTAATGAATCATTTGATAAAGTGCATTTTGCAGGTGCACGAAGAAATGATTCACCTATATGAGTGGGAAGTGTGGCAGCTTCAAGAGTCGTGGCTAAAGCTCTATATACACTCAAGAATGAATGGGATACAAGGCCTAATTTTGTATCGGAAATCATTATAGAATGTATTTGGAATTATGTGTGTAGTATCTTTTATGTATTCAGATGGGTTGAAGAGTTCAATCTTTTAAGACACTCTGATTCTCGAATATATAAGTTGTATAATTCTGGCTGTTATTGTTAAAATAAGTGATTCAAGGATTACACTTAAATGGGGGAGGAATGTTGATGATTTAAGTGAAATCATTTTCCATTTAATGTAATTGGATTCATACAAAAGTTTCGGTTATAATCCTAAGGCACTATAATGTGATTAAGGAGGTGCGGAGTGCACGATCATGTAAAAGTGATAAAGGATTATGTGTTGGATAAGTGATAGAATATATGCTGAAATTAATACTTGATTTTAGTATATATATATATGATGTTAATTTCGTGGTTGCATGGTTAGACATGCAAATCACGAAATTGCATGCATGGAAAATATTTGAATTATTTTCCAAAAGGTGTGACCATTATGAAATGGTGCAACTCTTCCCAAAGGGTGCAGCCCTTCATGAAAGGGCATTTTCACTATCCAAAGGGGTGTTTCAACACCTATATAAGGGTGTTGAAAATCAGATTCTAAGACCCACGAAATTAAGAGCTTTGTGTTAACGAAGTATAGCGAATAAACATTCTATAGTATACTTATTTCTACGCCAAAGAACAAGTGCGTTATTGTCTTATCCTAGAAGAAGTTTCGTGATACCTTGGCTATTATAGGGTCGAAATATTCTTTAAGGAAAACGTGTAAACGTGATTCAATATTTTCCAAAGCCTCCATATTCAGAAACACACAAAAGAAACAACAGTAATCCCGAGAGTGAAATCGATGGATTTCTGTAGTCTGTAGAGTCGGCGGGGAAGGGCACTGATATAATGCGCAGGTTGTGAGCCCTTCGGATAGGGTTTATAGCAAAACAATTTTTTATAGTAATTTTTCACTGTTAATATAGCAAATGTGCATTGTTAGCGCAAAATAAAAATTAAGTGAAAAAAAGAATATTTATTTTTATTTTAAAACAATTTTATGATTTAATTACAATACTAACCTATGTACTCTAGAGAAGCAGAATATAGGACATTGAAGCGCTGTCACGCGTGGGGTGGTCGTGGAGTGTGTAATGAGAGATGCAAGGAAATCGACATAATCCTGAGAGTGAAATCGGTGGATGTCTAGAGTCGGCGGGCGGGGAAGGAGCGGCTGATATCCATGCGGAGATGGAGGTTGTGAGCCATGCCAATGGGGTTTAAAGCAAAATAATTTTTTATAGCAAATGTTTACTGTTAGCGCAAAATAAAAATTCTAATTAAAATAAATGTCATTATAAAGATATTTTAAACAATTTTTTATAGCCCAAATTATAATTGGTAACGAGTATATGAAGACGGTGGTGGTAGGGTTTTCGGAGGATTCAAACTCATCCTCAATTATGTCTACTTGATTTATTTTTAGCAGCTATGACTTCGTATCGATAAATCAATGGCGCCGGCGGTGCGGGTCTGGGGGATCTCGCCGGACGAAACATCTTCGGCAGCAGCGGTTTGGAGACCGACCTAAATTTTGTGGATTTGATTGTATTCAAGAAGATCGGGTTTCTTATTTTGGAATGGGAAGAAGCAGAAGGAGGCAGAGTTACGACCTTTTTAATTGTCGGGAATGCCTAGTTCGGGGAAGACCATCATGGAAATCTCATCGGACGAGGATGGGGAAGGAAATATCCTGATATGCTTGGCTCGCGACTCTAAGAATGTTATGAAATATGATAGAGAGATGATTAAGAAATCTCCACCTTCTGGCTTTAGGGATAATGTCGCTATTAAAAAAATGAGGAATTCTGAGGATGAGAGGATAGAAATCAAGAAAATGTCAACTAGTGAATTCAGGAGTGCCGCTATGAGAAATCGCAGGAAGTATGAGGCCGTGGTTGAGAAAAGATTGGGTAGTGAGTTTAGAAATGTGAGGGTTTCTAATAAGACCAATAGTGAGAGTGATGATGACTATGTCAGTGAGAGTGATTTTGACTTTTTCAGTGAGAGAGATGATGACTCTATCAGTGAGAGTGATGAGGACGATGTTTTTGAAAAGACTTGCCAGGGTAAGGAAAAAGGTGAACTACAGATTTCTAATATAGTTTTATAATATACACTTTGTTTCTATATAATTGTAATAGTTTTGCGCTATTTTTTATGCGCTATAATATTAACTATGTTTTTTTATGTTTTTTATGCGCTATAATATTTACTAATATTATGTGAGGGTTTAGAAATGTGAGGGTTTCTAATAAGACCAATAGTGATAGTGAGAGTGATGATGACTATGTCTGTGAGAGTGATTTTGACTTTTTCAGTGAGAGGGATGATGACTCTATCAGTGAGAGTGATGAGGACGATGTTTTTGAAAAGACTTGCCAGGGTAAGTAAGAAGGGGGCTACAGATTTCTAATATATTTTTATAATATACATTTTATTTTTATATAATTGTAATAGTTTTGCTGATGTGGATAGAAAGAAATCAAAGATTCTGTCTTGCTCTCTAAGTTATTAGTATTTTATTTATTTTAATTTATTTTATTTTATTAGGGTTTTAGTACTATTTATATTTACGGTATGTCATTGAATTGATTAGTTGATTATTGATATAAAATAAAAAGGTTCCTCTATTGAGGTTTTTATCAGGTTTCGGTATTCTTCGGAATCAACGAAAGTTTGATGTGTTAATTCTCGGGTATTCTCAGAATCAACGAGTCTTAATATTTGTGTTTACGCTTCCGCTACGTCAGTTTGGTATCAGAGCCGAACGATGCCTCCCCGTCCCCGGCCTGCTTGCGAACCCGCCGTTGAGGACGCAACCCGTCGCGATGCCGACGTCGCCGCCTTAAGCTGCCAGATCGCATCTCTTGCCGTCAAAGTCGAGGAACTCCGTCTTGCTATCACTGGTGGTCTACTGAAAGCTCAACACTTACCTATCCCCGCGCTAGAGCGCACCCTTGTTGATGAACTCGATCCATATGGTGATTCGAAAGACGAATCGGCCTCGATCTGGGATGACGATTCAATTAGGGATGCCGAGCCGATCTGGGACGCCGAGCCCGACGAGCCGATATGGGACTCCGAGCCCGACGAGCCGATCTTGGATGCCGAGCCGATTTGGGTTGCTGAACCGATTTGGGACGCCGAGCTAGCCGAGTCGATTTGGGATGCCGAGCTAGTAGAGTCGATATGGAACGCCGATTCAATTTGGGATGTCGAGCCCACCGAGCCGATCTGGGACGACGAACCAATTCATCAAGCCACTACCCATGAGCTGCATCTTGAATTCGTTTCCCTTGCCCCACATCTTCAAGTCGCTGCCCCGCATCATCAAGACGTTGTGAAAACTTGTTAACTTGTGGTAAGGAGCGTGTATGTGTATATGATAAATTGGTAGATGTGCACGACAATAATGTGGAAGATGCTGAACGTAAAGATGGAATTTCTTTTCCTGGTGGATATTTTATCCCAAATTGAGGGTACACAAGATGCTGCAATGGAGTCCCATTCATTAGTCCAGCACGTGCAAAATCTGCCCGACTTTGAAATGATGGTCGCTGCCCCTGCGCCACGTCAATGTGTCGTTGCCATTGCGCTTGAGTCATGCCTTCAAAGTCGTCGACGTTTGGTGTTTGATCCCGGCGGCTCCTTGCTCGAGCTTTCAGGTTCGCGGTCGAACCTTTTTCGAGAGGGGGAGAATGATGTGGATAGAAAGAAATCAAAGATTCTGTCTTGGTCTCTAAGTTAATGTCTTGGTCTCTAAGTTAATGTGGATAGAAAGAAATCAAAGATTCTGTCTTGGTCTCTAAGTTATTAGTATTTTATTTATTTTAATTTATTTTATTTTAATGATTAGTTGATTATTGATATAAAATAAAAATGTTCCTCTATTGAGGTTTTTATAAGGTTTCGGTATTTTTCGGAATCAACGAAAGTTTGATGGTATTCTTCGGAATCAAAGAATCAACGAAAGTTTGATGGAATCAACGAAAGTTTGATGGTATTCTTCGGAATCAAAGAATCAACGAAAGTTTGATGGAATCAACGAAAGTTTGATGTGTTAATTCTCGGGTATTCTCAGAATCAACGAGTCTTAATATTTGTGTTTACGCTTCCGCTACGTCATTTGCGCTATTTTTTTATGCGCTATAATATTAACTATGTTTTTATATGTTTTTTATGCGCTATAATATTTATTGATTTTTGAGAAATTGAATTGAGGATGTGAGGTCCAATGTTCAAATCCAAGACGTTGCAGTTGATCTAGACAAAAAAATAAGTTACTTAATTTTTATAGGAAACATACCATTGTTTCGTCGATTTGATTTTCCTCTGGTTTTGTATCCGATGTATCACCTTAATTTCGTCGATTTGATTGTGCGATTTGATTGTGTTCGGGTTTCGTATCCGATACATACCTTAGTTTCGTTATCCGACGTATCACCTTAGTTTCGTCGATTTGATTGTGCGATTTGATTGTGTTCGGGTTTCGTATCCGATACATACCTTAGTTTCGTTATCCGATGTATCACCTTAGTTTCGTCAATTTGATTGTGCGATTTGATTGTGTTCGGGTTTCGTATCCGATACATACCTTAGTTTCGTCGATTTAATTGTCCTCGGGTTTCGTATCTGATGTATCACCTTAGTTTCGTCGATTTGATTGTGCTCGGGTTTCGAATCCAATGTATCAAGGGGTGTATCACCTTAGTTTCGTCGATTTGATTGTGCGATTTGATTGTGTTCGGGTTTCGTATCCGATACATACCTTAGTTTCGTTATCCGATGTATCACCTTAGTTTCGTCGATTTGATTGTGCAATTTCATTTTGTTTAGGTTTCGTATCCGATACATACCTTAGTTTCGTCGATTTGATTGTCCTCTAGTTTTGTATCCGATGAATCACCTTAGTTTCGTCGATTTGATTGTGCTCGAGTTTCGTATCCGATGTATCAAGGGGTGCGGTAGTGGTTATGTGGTAAGAATAAATGAAATATATTAGATTAATAAAATAAAAAACAATTTTTTTATAGCAAATGTTCCCTGTTAGTGCAAAATAAAAATTCTAAAATAAATGTAATTACAAAACAATTTTAAACAATTTTTTATAGCACAAAAAATGTTACTTAATTTTTTTTAAAGGAGACATACCTTAGTTTTGTAGATTTGATCGTGCTCGGGTTTCGTATCCGATACATACCTTAGTTTCGTCGATTTGATTGTGCTCGGGCTCGGGTTTCGTATCCAATACATACATTAGTTTCGTCGATTTGATTGTGCTCGGGTTTCGTGTTCGATGTATCAAGGAGGGTGCAGTTGGAGTTTCATCGAGGTCTCGTATTGTGCATAGTAAAAATAAATAAAACAGTTTAGATTAATAAAATACAAAACAATTTTTTATAGTAAATATTCACTTTATCGTAAAATAATTGTTTAAAATAAAGGTAATTACAAAACAATTTTGAACAATTTTTTATAACGCAAATTATAATTGTACAAGTATATGACGAAGGTTCCATAAATTGTACAATTATTCATAAATCAACGCCGATGCGGGAATCTCGCCGAAGGAGACATCTTAGGCAACAGCGGTTTGGAGACATACCTTAATTTCGTGGATTTGATTGTATTCCAAGAAGCTCGGATTTCGTATGTTGGAATGGGAAGAAGCATAAGGAGGCTGAGTTATGAACTTTTCAATTGTCTGGAATGCCTTGTTGCCCCGTCTCCACTCACGATGACGCTACAGATTTCCACTAAGTTTTTATAATATGCACTTTATTTTTATATAAATTGTAATAGTTTTGCATTATAATATTCACTATGTTTTTGTTAGCATATTCTTATATTAGTTATTATATTTATAGGATTATTAGGGTTTACCTTTTATTTATAGGATTAGGGTTTACCTTTTGTTTGGCTATATAAAGCCTCTCTCTTGTATATTTTAGAGCACGCTTATTTGTTCTAATACTACAAGTTTTCTACGTTTATCTTTTCCTTTAATCCTTGTTCGATTATATAAATCCTAACATGGTATCAGAGCCAGCAATCATCTAAAGCACACTTGTTCTCTGTTCGTTTCGTTTAATTCTTTTTTTTTTTTCTGATCGTTTCGGTTGTTGGCGTTTTCGCTTTCGCTTGTTTTCCAATGGCTCCTAGTGAAGACTCGTTGCAGTCAATTGGTGTTCGTTTGGATGGCAAAAACTATTCGTATTGGAGCTACGTTATGAAAAATTTTCTTCGCGGTAAAGAGATGTGGAAATATGTTTCTGGCGTTGCTCAAGCTCCCAAAACAGGTACTGATAATTATGATGATTTGCTTGATAAGTGGGATTGTGCCAATTCCAAAATTATTACTTGGATCAATAATTCTGTCGATGTTAAGATTGGTGTGCAATTGGCTAAATATGAAACTGCTAAGGAGGTCTGGGACTACTTGGAAAGGCTATTTATGCGCACCAATATATCTGTTCGCTTTCAGTTAGAAGGGGAAATTCGTGTTCTGTCACAGAATGATCGCACCATCCAGGAATTTTATGCTGAAATCACTGCTCTTTGGGATCAGTTGGCTATGACAGAGTCTGCTGAATTAAAAGCCTTTGGACCTTATCTTATTCATCGGGAGGAATCGCGTCTTGTTCAGCTTCTGCACTCGCTTCGCCCGGAATACGAGCACTGTCGTGCTTCGATTATGCATCGTAATCCTTTGCCCTCTGTCGATTCAGTGGTTCACGAGTTGCTAGCTGAAGAAACTCGTCTGAAAACGCAAAAGGTTCCAAACGCCCCTTCTGCATCCGTTTTGGCAGCACCATCTCAACAGTCTCGACCAAATACTGCTAAAAAGGTTGAATGTCGTTATTGCAAGAAGCCTGGACATTGGATAAACCAGTGTCCTGTATTAGCCCTGAAGAACTCGTCTGGTGATAAGTCTCAGCAACAGAAAAGTGGTGGACAGCAACGCACATCGGGTACCGGACAAACCCGTAGTGGGTTATCTTATATGGCTGCAGCTGCATCTGCGGGTGATTTGGATGTGGCTTCTTCACAGAATACTTCTATGGATGCTCTTGCAGAACAGTTTCAACGATTCCTTGCTACTCAGTCTTCGGCCTCAGGTCAGACAGTCCCCCCGCCTCAGCATTTTGCCATGACTACTCGTACTCCATCAGGTTTGCCTTCATCAAATCCCTCAGGTATATCATCATCCCTTTGGGTCTTGGACTCGGGGGCTTCGTTTCATATGTCTCCTGATCCATCTAAGTTCACATCCTTGTCTTCTGAGTCTTGTTCCCCTACTGTTGTTACTGATGATGGTTCATCATTACCATTAGTTGGCGTTGGCACTATTAACACTCCTCACGTGTCTCTCTCAAATGTCTATTGTATACCTAAGCTTACGCTAAGTCTTGCATCTGTTGGTCAATTATGTGATTCTGGATATTCTGTTCATTTTTCTTCCACTTCTTGTTCTGTGCAGGATCCCGACTCCAAGAGGCTGATTGGGACAGGCCGTAGACAGGGGGGTCTCTATGTTTTGGATGAGCTGCGCACTCCTGGCTATGCAGCTGCCACCTCTGTTGATTTATCTTCCTTTCATTTAACCAAGTCATCCTCTAAGTATTTTTTATGGCACTCTAGACTTGGTCATGTTTCACACTCTCGTTTAAAATTTTTGTGTAATACTGGCGTTTTGGGTGATTTAAAATCTCATGATATTTCTGATTGTCGTGGATGTAAACTTGGGAAATTTTCTGCTTTGCCTTTTCATAATAGTTCATCAAAATCTTGTGCACCTTTTGATTTAGTCCACTCTGATGTTTGGGGACCCGCTCCTATTCCTACTAAAGGGGGGTCTAGATATTATGTGTCCTTATTGATGACTATACTCGTTATGTTTGGGTGTTTTTGATGAAAAATCATTCTGAGTTCACTAAGATTTATACAGATTTTCAAGCCTACGTTAAAACCCAACACTCCGCTGTTGTTAAGTGTTTTCGTTCTGATTTGGGTGGGGAATACACTAGTGGAACTCTTTCTGATCTTTTTTTGTCTGAAGGTACTGTGCATCAGTCCTCGTGCACTGATACCCCTCAGCAGAATGGTGTTGCTGAGAGAAAACATCGACATATTGTTGAAACTGCCAGGTCTATGTTGTTATCCGCTAGTGTTCCAAATGAGTTTTGGGGAGAAGCTGTCCTTACCTCCACCTACATTATTAATCGTATTCCGACTGCTCATAACTCTGGCACTTCTCCTTATGAGCAGTTATTTGGCCAAACACCAAATTATTCTGTCTTAAGAGTCTTCGGTTCCACTTGCTTTGTTCTTCGTTCACATGTTGAACTGTCCAAACTTTCCTCTCGGGTTGCTATATGTGTTTTTCTTGGGTATGGTATAGGTCAAAAAGGTTATCGTTGTTATGATCCGTCCTCTAGAAAATTATATGTGTCTCGCCATGTCTCCTTCCTTGAGCATATCCCCTTCTTTACCATTCCCTCCAGCACACACAACTTGACTAAATCTGATCTTATTCACATTGATCCCTTCTCTTCTGACTCTTCACTTCCTACTGCACCTATTGTTGACGATTCTCCGACCCCTGACACGGCTACCCAATCACCGCTTGTGACTACGGATCTTGCTGCGCCACGCTATCCAGTACGCATACGTAAGTCTACTCAATTACCTGATTTTGCATACTCTTGTTATTCTAGGTCCTTTGCGTCATTTCTTGTTTCCATTGATCCAATCTCTGAGCCTTCCTCCTATAAGGAGGCTGTCCGATCCCGTGATTGGCAAAATGCTATGGCTGAGGAACTGTCTGCCTTAGACAAGACTGGTACTTGGGACCTTGTTGATCTTCCTGCAGGTAAAAAGGCTATTGGTTCTAGATGGGTGTACAAAGTTAAGAAGAAGTCTGATGGTTCTATTGAGCGATACAAGGCCCGCTTAGTTGCTAAGGGGTTTGCTCAAGAGTATGGTTTAGATTATGAGGAGACTTTTGCTACGGTAGCCAAGATGACTTCAGTTCGTGTCCTCATTGCTGTTGCTTCTGTTCAACAGTGGCACATATCTCAGATGGATGTTAAAAAATGCTTTTTTGAATGGAGAATTGAAGGAAGAAGTGTATTTGGTTCCCCCACCAGGCGTCTCTCATGCTCCAGGACAGGTTTGTCGCCTTAAGAAGGCGTTGTATGGCCTTAAACAAGCACCTCGTGCTTGGTATGATAGATTTTCTCGAGTTGTGATTTCCCTTGGTTTTGTCTCTAGCCCTTATGACTCGGCTTTATTTGTTCGATCGACTTCTGCCGGCCGTGTTCTCCTTCTGTTATATGTTGATGATATGATTATTACGGGTGATGATGTTGATGGTATTTTGGGTTTGAAAGAAACCTTGTCCCGTTTTTTTGAGATGAAAGATTTGGGGCCTTTACGATACTTTCTGGGAATTGAAGTTGCCTCCTCTCCTCGAGGTTACCTTCTCTCTCAGTCCAAGTATGCTGCTGATATTCTTCACCGTGCACGACTCACTGACACTCGCACCACTGACACTCCTCTCGAGCTGAACGCAAAGTATACTGTAGATGATGGCACTCCTTTACAAGATCCCACTCTGTATAGGTCCATTGTTGGTAGTCTTGTTTATTTGACGATCACTCGTCCTGATATTGCCTATGTTGTTCACATTGTTAGTCAGTTTGTTTCAGCACCCACGACTGTACATTGGGCTGCTGTTGTGCGTATTTTACGTTACCTACGGGGATCTCTTTATCAGAGTCTTTTGTTTCCATCCACTTCTTCATTGGAGCTTCGTGCCTTTTCTGATGCCGATTGGGCTGGTGATTCGACTTCTCGGAAGTCCACTACTGGGTTTTGTATTTTTCTTGGTGATTCTCTTATTTCTTGGAGAAGTAAGAAGCAAGCTGTAGTTTCCCGTTCATCCACCGAGGCAGAGTATCGTGCTATGGCTTCCACTACGGCTGAGATTATATGGTTGCGCTGGTTATTGGCTGACATGGGAGTCACTCTTACTGACCCCACACCTATGTACTGCGATAATAAGAGTGTCATTCAGATTGCTCACAACACGGTGTTTCATGAGCGCACCAAACACATTGAGATTGATTGTCATTTCACTCGGCATCATTTGGATCACGGAACCATTTCTCTACCGTTTACTCCGTCGTCCTTACAGTTGGCTGACTGCTTCACGAAGTCTCATTCTGTCAGCCGTCATAGATTTTTCATTGACAAACTCTCGATGCTCCTTGCTGTACCATCGTGAGTTTGAGGGGGGGTGTTAGCATATTCTTATATTAGTTATTATATTTATAGGATTATTAGGGTTTACCTTTTATTTATAGGATTAGGGTTTACCTTTTGTTTGGCTATATAAAGCCTCTCTCTTGTATATTTTAGAGCACGCTTATTTGTTCTAATACTACAAGTTTTCTACGTTTATCTTTTCCTTTAATCCTTGTTCGATTATATAAATCCTAACAGTTTTTATATGTATTACTTAATTTTTCTAAAGGGGTCGTGGGTCTGGGGGATCTCGGCGATGAGACATCTTTTGCAGCAGCCGTTTGGAGACCAACCTTAGTTTTGTCGATTTGATTATAATGAAAAACCTCGGGTTTCTTGTGGAATGTGAAGAGACTGAAGGAGGCTTTTCGGGAATACCTCGTTCAAGGAAGGCCAGACTTCTCGCTAGCCTGTCTTCAGTCACGCTAGAGATTTCCATTATGTTTTTTACATATAAATAACATTTTTTATTGATATTAGTTTATTAATATTAAGAACATTTTTTTTACAGATAAATAACATTTTTATTGATATTATTTTATTGATATTAATTTCTGGATTGCACTATTAAAGACCATTTTTATTTATATTTTAGTCATGGCCTATTTAAAAACCATTTTTATTGACATAGTGACCATTTTTATTGATATAGTTTAGCTTTATTAAAGAATATAATTTTTTTATTGATATAAGTTTAGCTTTATTAAAGAACATTTTTATTGATATATTTTTGTAATTTAGGTATTGCACATTTTTATTGATATTAGTTTAGTAGTTGAGCTATTGCGCATTTTTTATTGATTTTAGTTTAACGGTTTAACTATTGCGCATTTCTTATTATTATTAGTATTTTTTATTGATATTAGTTTATATTTTACTATTTTTATTGATATAGTTTAACATTGCGCATTTTTTTATTGATATTTTACTATTTTTATTGATATAGTTTAGCATTGCGCATTTTTTTATTGATTTTAGTTTAGCAGCTATTGCGCTTTTTTTTATCGCAAAACATTTTTCATTGATATTAGTTTAGGGCCTAGGGTCATTTTATTATATAGCGGTACCCTTTCAAAAACATTTTTATTGATATAGTTTAGTGCATTTGCTATTAGAAAACATTTTTATTGATATTAGCTAGTTTAGTAGCAAAAAAAAAGGCAAAGTAATTAATTTTTTCATTACCGTATGAACTTTAAGCAGCTCAATAATCTCAAGCATAATATCATTGACATAGCAAAACCCCCTCACTCTTATGGGTGTGATGCGACCCCCGGCCCAATTAATCGCGATATGTGCATCCTGCCTGTTAAGGTTGACGAAACTGACATGCATGTTAAGCTTGACGGGACTGACAAAAGTAGAATAGGCCGTCAAAGACGGTTCAATCCTCACCGATATTGAAGCGCTTGAGCTGACCCCGTGGGTGTGGTCGTGGAGTGTGTCGGGAGAGACGAATGCGAGGAAATTGACGTAATCCTGAGAGTGAAATCGGTGAATTTCTTTAGTCTGTAGAGCCAACGGGGAAAGGGCGGCTGATATCCATTCAAAGATGGAGGTTGTGAGCCCTTAAGATAGGGTTTATAGCAAAACATTTTTTTATAGTAAATGTTCACTGTTTATATAGCAAATGTGCAGTGTTAGCGCAAAATAAAAATTAAGTGAATAAAAGCATTTTTATTTTTATTTTAAAACAATTTTATGATTTAATTACAGTACTAACCTCTGTACTCTATAGAAGCAGAATATAGGCCGACGAAGACAACAGCCGACTTTGAAGCGCTGACACGCGTGTGTGGTCGTGGAGTGTGTCATGAGAGATGCGAGGAAATCGACGTAATCCTGAGAGTTAAATCGGTGGATGTCTAGAGTCGGCGCGGGAGGGGCGGCTGATCTCCATGCGGAGATGGAGGTTGTGAGCAATGCCAATGGGGTTTATAGCAAAACTATTTTTTATAGCAAATGTTTACTTTTAGGGCAAAATAAAAATTCTAAAATAAATGTTATTACAAAACAATTTTAAACAATTTTTTATAGCTCAAATTATAATTGGTAACGAGTATATGAAGACGGTGGTGGTAGGGTTTCCAGAGGTTTCGAACTCATCCTCAATACTGTCTACTTGATTGATTTTTAGCAGCTTTGACTTAGCCGTACTGGAAGGTGCGGCTGGATCACCTCCTTTTCAGGGAGAGCTAATGCTTGTTTTGTTGGGTCTTTTGGTTTGACACTGCTTCACACCCAAAACAAAAAGAAGTGAACCTTGCAGATGGAAGTCTTCTTTCGTTTCTCGCCGGTGAAGTAAGACCAAGCTCATGAGCTTAATTATTATCCTAGGTCGGAACAAGTTGATAGGATCCCCTTTGTTACGTCCCAATGTCCCCCGCGGGGCAACATGGAGGCGAAAAAAAAGGAAAGAGAGGGATGGAGTTGCTCTCGCTTTTGGCATGTAGTATTTGATGTATCTGATGTATCAAGGCGGGGTGTAGTAGGGGTTTCATCGAGGTCTGTTTATGTAGTAAAAATATATAAAATATGTTAGATTAATAAAATAAAAAACAATTTTTTTTATAGCAAACGCAAAATAAAAATTCTAAAATAATTGTAATTATAAAATAATTTTAAACAATTTTTATAGCGTAAATTATAATGTGTAGAGTATATGACGAAGGTTAAATTAACTGTGCGGAGTCTGGGGGATCTCGCCAGACGAGACATCAGCGGTTTGAAGACCTACCTTAATTAGTACCACTGTCCGTGCGATGCACCTGATTTATTTGTTTGAAATAATCTAAAATTTTATTTAATCTCCAACATATTTCGACCAGATTTATTTGTTTGAAATAATCTAAAATTTTATTTAATCTTCAACCCAAAAATTTATTAATGGATTAACAAATTATTTTATTTAATAATCGAACTCTGACTTCGTATTAATCTCATTATTAACCGTTATCTTGAAAATTTTATTATTTTCAAAGACTAAGCATGTTTAATGTAATTTATAGTATGTAAGCTTCTTGTGCATAGCCGAGTGGTAAAGTCTGTGGTGATGTTGGTGTAATTCCCCGACGACGCAGAGTTCGAATCTCGGATTGACAAATTTTCATTGAATTATTATGAAGTTAATCCTTGGATGAGACCTATTGACTCTTTCCACATGTGTCTGCTACTCGGGCGCATCTCTCGATTTATATCATACCCGATCGAGTAGCCTCTGATCTGGTGGAAGATGAGTTTCTCGTCTATGCATTTCTCGAGTGTCAAATGCATCCAACAAATACCTAAAATCTGGTGGAAGAGGAGTTTCTCGTCTATGCATTTCTCGAGTGTCAAACGCATCCAATAAATACCTATGCATTTCTCGAGTGTTAAATGCATCCAACAAATACTCTCTCCACATGTGTCTGCTACTCGGGCGCATCCCTCGATTTATATCATACCCGATCGAGTAGCCTCTGATCTGGTGGAAGAGGAGTTTCTCGTCTATGCATTTCTCGAGTGTCAAATGCATCCAACAAATACCTAAAATCTGGTGGAAGAGGAGTTTCTCGTCTATGCATTTCTCTAGTGTCAAACGCATTCAATAAATACCTATGCATTTCTCGAGTGTTAAATGCATCCAACAAATACCTGAAATCTGGTGGAAGAGAAGTTTCTCGTCTATGCATTTCTCGAGTGTAAATGCATCCAACAAATACCTAAAATTGTCGGGGAAAATCAAAATAAATGGAAAATAAAAATTATAAAGTTTGAAAATAAATATAAATATAAAAAAATTGAATTTACATGGTGAACATGAAGCAGATGAGATGGCAAAAATGCAATTATATTTTAATACAACGTATGTTAATCTGTAAAAGAAATTTAACATAACTAAATTAGGGATAAACTAAAAATAAAAAAAATCTAGTATAACATAATTAATTTCTCGACAATTTGATTATGGAATCTGCGAAAAATCATGATTAATACATAAAATTAAAAAAATCGAGGAAAAAAAATGAATAAATGTAAATCGATTCAATGTTCAGAAAAATAAAAAAGGGCATACGAAGCCATATTATAGTAAGAAAAAATATACTTAAAAAGTTTAATCAATTTTTTTTAACTCAAATAGATTAGGGAATAAGAAGAGATTAATTTTTATGAGATATTGAAATTAAATTAATATTAATGAAATAAAAAAAAATTGAGAAAAGAAATAAAAATGTATATATTTATTGTAATGATTAATTATTATTACCAAAAATATATAATTTCAAATTACTATTTAAAATTTATATATAATAATTTAAATATACTTAATAATATTAATATTTATAATTTATAATTTTTTTAATTTATAATTGATAGTGTGAACACAATATTATTATTATTGATTTCCTATTGGTCCACATGGCAATAGTGAATCCTGAAATTATATATGTATAGATTTCATGGATTTGATTGTATTCAAGAAGCTCGGGTTTCGTATGTTCAATTAGGAAGAAGGAAGGAGACAGAGTTACGAACTTTTCAATTGTTCGAAATGCCTCGTTCGGGTAAGGCCAGACTTTTGGCTGGCCCCGTCTCCCGTCACGATGACACTACATGTTTTTACTATGTTTTTATATTATGCACTTTGTTATTATATACATTGTAATAGTTTTAATAGTTTTACGCTATATATTAACTATGTTTTTATATATTTTTTTATTCTCTTTTTTATTCACTTTTTATATGTTTTTTTTATATATTATAATATTAACTATGTTTTTGTTGGAATTTTAGCATGGTTTCTTTAATTTAACGATTAAACTACGGGGCCGCACGTCGTCGATAGAATTGCTAATTCTTCTGAGTGTTTTATTCTACTATTTGAGTAGGTGTTACTTGATCAATAATTACTAAAATTATGTGTTGGTGAAAGAATAATTGTTGTACAAAGTATGGTAGTTGAAAGTTTAAATATAAAAGAATGTATATAAGAATGTGTATTATTCTTTATTGCTAAAATATATAAAGGAAAGTGTCTAATTAAAGATTAATTAATTTTATTAATTAAAAATTAGGGGAAAATGGCAATAAGGCCATTTTTCAGCATTTTTTGACCAATAAGGCCAATTTGTAATTTTGGTGTCAATTAGGCCAAAATGTTCCAATCAGGCCACAAAAATGTATTTGGAAGGACGAAATTACCCTTCCATATTATCTTTCGCAAATCAAATCGAGCTGAGGGGAAAAAAAATTCGGGCACATTCAATTCTTCTCTCTCTCTCTCTCTCTCTCTCCCTCAGCTCCGCCGCCGCCGCCGCTGCTGCTATTCACAATCGAGCCGAGGGAATTCATCTCCGTCGCCGCCGCGTTCAAGCAGTCCGTGTCAGATGCGCCGCCGGTGAGCAGCTCCAATTCTCAGCCGCGATAATCGATTCCATGCAGTCCGTGTCCCTTGGCATCCATCGATCGATCGATTTTCTCGCCGCCGCCGCCGTTCCTGTCTCAGTTCAGATGTCAGATGCGCCGCCGCCCTCCTTGCCGTCGATTTCGAATCCAGGTACGCGATTTCGAATCCACGTACCCGATCAGTGCTTAAAATTAAGCTTCATTCAGCATGTTCATGCACAGTGTGTGTGTGGATTGATTCAGTGTGCATTGTTCATGCATTCAGTGTTGATTGTTTTTTATTATGCACGTTCAGTGTTTTTTCGTTGCATTCAGTGTCTAATTCACCATGCACTCAGTGTTCAGTGTGCATGCATTCAGTGTTCCTGCACTGAGCTTGCCATTCAGTGCTTATTTTGTTCAGTCAGTGTTTAACTCACCATGCACTCAGTGTTCCTGCACTGAGCTTGCCATTCAGTGCTAAATTGGTTCAGTCAGTGTCTAATTCCTGTAACACATTGTGTGGATTGACTGAGCTTGTTTTCAGTCAGTGTCTAAATGCTTGATTCAGTGTGCATTGAGCCGGACTAATTGCTCTTCCACACTATAGACACCTGTTGTCACACTGAATCCATATTCAACCATGTGGATTCAGTGTTTGTTTGATTCATTCAGTGTTTAATGGCTTTGTTCAGTGTGCATTTAGCTTGGCCAATTGCACTTACACACTGTACCCACCTTGTTGCACACTGAATCCATCCATATTTAGCAATATGGATTCAGTGTTTATTTGATTCATTCAGTGTCAGAATGAATATGGTACCTGTTATTATCTTGTTGGAAATGCAATGTGTTACAGGAATCAGTGTGTGTTGACTTTGTTTTCTTTGATGCATTGACCTGTCCCCTTTTCAATAAATGTCTGCCATGTTAGTTGAGGGTTGAGGCATTTACTGCCAGTGTTATAAGTGTGAGGACGGTTATAAATACCTCGTCATTTTTCTGTGGTTTCCTCATCTCATTTCTATTCGATCGTGGGGCAGCCAGCAACGATGCCGAGGCGAACGGGGACACTCGATCGGGAGCCAGGGCAGACACCAAGTGAGGCTGAATTTTTCAATAACAGTCCTCCTCCCTCGCCCGAACAAAGATTAATTGGCGGTCCAATCTGTCGGGGGCCAGCAACGATGCCGAGGCGAACGGGGACACTGGATCGGGAGCCAGGACAGACGGCAAGAAGTCGGGGGGTTGAATCTTGGAATGGTTCTCACTGGACCGAACAAAGATTCAATGGCCGTTGGCATAAAGAGAAGTTTCCTCTCCCGGCTGTCTTTGTTCGTCCGATCAAGGACGAAATGGTGGGGAATTTCATCGTTCTGACGGACTCCCTGGACCAGAAATGGCACGTGCCGCTCACCACTCATCGGAATCAAACGGCCATCCACGGATTCAACTGGGAACGCCTCGTTCGAGAGTTTGGAGTGCAGGAAGGCTGGAACATCCGGGTTACCTGGACCGGAGGAAGAAGTTTCTCGGTTGGCGTATTCGATCAAAATGGCCAGTCGATGGTGCGCCCGGTCAGGGACCCCCCTCGTCGTGACCCAAGACTTCCTCCATCTCATTATTATTGTTGTTAATCTTTTTTTTGTGTTTTTTTTTTTTTTTTTTTTGGTGTTTCCTGTGATTGTCTACTTGTCTTCGTTGTACTGCTCGTCGTGACTTGCTGCTTGCTTAATAAGACTTTGAGTTTAAAAAAAAAAAAAAACACTGTCTTGTCTGACTTTAACACTGAACAGGCCTTAAAAACACTGACTGATTGACTGTGCATTTAACACTGAACATGTCTTAAAAACACTGTTTGAGGCAACACACATTGAATCACACAGTCAAACACTGATCACACTTTTATAGCACTGAACACACTTCAATAGCACTGAACAGCATTGAGCACACTTTAATAGCACTGAACACCCTTTATTAGCACTGAACACACAGAGACACACACTGAATCACACTGTTTGAGTTCAGTTGTTCATTTTTTGACTGACTGTGAGTCGTTATTTTTTTGTTATTCAGCAGGGACCGCTGTTTTCGCGTTTTGTGCATTCGGAGGCGAGAATTTGGTGTCCAGAATCGATTCCTCCCGTGCGGCCGCCCTTCACCAGCTGAAGGAAACAGTCGAGCTTCAGTGGCCTGAACTCCGAGACGTTGCATACGGCATGCATTACTCCGTACCAGATTTCCCAAATTGTGTGCTCTCAACCGATGCGGACATGTCGAACATGGTATCCCTAGCTGCGCTTCACAAGCTGCCTCGGGTGAGCATCGACATTTCCGTCGAGAATGAAGACCACACCTCTAGTTCTGTGTTCTCGACGGTGTCCAACAGTACCTGTGTTAGTGCGACCGGAACAGAAAACAACGAGGGCGGCCTTGAAGCAGCAGAAGATATGTTCCGCCTGTTTGGTCCGTCGAGTTCTAAAGTGCTGTTAACCGATGGCTGGGACAAAGAGATCTCGGGTGTCGGTCAGATGTTCAGAGGAGGTGCCCCGGACTTTCGAAACGCACTCTGTAAGATGGCAGTCGGAGTGGGATTCGATTTCGAGTACGTGAAGAACAGACCCGAAAAGGTTTCTGCCGTGTGCTCGAAGAAAAGCAGCACGGGATGCAACTGGTCTGTATGCGCCGTGATGGATCAAAGCAACGGCTTCTTCTACGTCAAGAAACTGAGTAACGAGCACAGCTGCGGTGCGTGCTTTCGATCCCTGAAGCACAGGCGCGTCTGCTCGGACTTGGTTTCCAGCTTGATAGTCGAGGAGGTACGGAAAAGCACACTGACTCGTCCGATCCAAATCGTGAGAAACTTCCAGCATCACTACGGCCTGGAGATCTCGTCTGGCCTCGCTCTGGATGCGCTCGAGAAGGCCAGAAAGATGATTCACGGCGACGATAAAGATTCCTTCGGCGCGCTGACTAAGCACCTGCAGGCAATATCGGATTCCAACCCTAGGTCGCACCTGCTGCTCGAATTCAACGAGGCGTCCAGGAAGTTTCGCAGGGTCTTCATCTCGATGAAGGCTTGTATCGACGGGATGAACCATTGTCGCCCTTTGCTGTTTCTGGACGGCACATTTCTGAAGGGAAGGTTCAAGGGCCATTTGCTCGCTGCTACGGGCAAGGACGGCGACGGAGGTATGTGCAGTACAGTTTTGAGCACTGAATCCCTCTTTTTAACACTGACTGATCTGAAATGCACACTGAAACTGACACGTGTTGCTTGCAGCACTGAATATGTATTTTCAGCACTGAATGAGTGCTATTCACACTGACTGACTGAAGTGTTTTAATTTTTTTTTTTTTTTTTCTTGTTCGTGTCCTCGTGGATGCAGGGTTGTACCCATTGGCTTACGCCGTTGTCGATTCCGAGAACTATGCTAACTGGAAGTGGTTTTTGGACAACCTGAAGCACATCCTATCTCCTTCTCGCACTGTTACGTTCGTGTCGGACAGGAATCTCGGGCTGCTCGAGGCGATGAGCAGGGTGTTCCCAGGGTCCCCGCACGGCTACTGTATCAATCACTTGAAGTTGAACCTGAAAGACAAGTTCAGAGGCAGATGGGCAACCAAAATGTTACGAGACGGCGTGGTGTGGAATTTCCTGAAATGTGCGTACGCAACCACCGTCGAAGCCTACCAACTGAGCATGGACAAGCTGTTGGAAGAGGGAGGCCAGACAGCGAAAGTGTTTTTCCAGAACATGGATCCAAAGAATTGGGCCAACGTGTACTTCTCAGGGAAGAGATACGGGGAGATGTCGTCCAACGCCGCGGAGTCGTTCAATAAATGGATCATGGAAGCCCGACATCTTCCTATCACAGCGTTGGTCAACAACATCAGGCTGAAGGTGATGACCTTTTTCCACGGTATGAAAAAAAAAAAAATACACATCTGAAACACTGATGGCCCTTTTTTAAAACTGTTTGTTGGCCCTTGTTCAAACACTGACTGACCTTGTTTAACACTGAACCAGACAGGGGGGCCAGGAGCAGGGGATGGACTTCGGATTTCTGCCCGTCCGTCGAGAAGACGCTGAGTAAAGCCGTCAACGAAGGCAGGAAATGGGTGGTTGTGGGGTCGTCCGAAACGGTTTTCGAAGTGCAGTGCGTTCCGTCCGTCGTGGTCAATATTGCGGATCAGACGTGCACCTGCTGTCAGTGGCAGATTACAGGGGTTCCGTGTTCCCACGCAGCTGCGTGCATTCTGCGGTCCGGGAAGCCGATGGCCTCGTTCGTGGACAAGTTTTACCATGCAGAGAGCTACGTCAGGTCTTATGCCGATCCCCTTCAGCCGGTTTCCATGTTTGATCAACCTTCGAACGTACCAGAGAACGTCATGATCGAGCCGCCAACATCGAAGAGGCCTCCTGGAAGACCTAAGAAGAAGAGGATTCCGTCCAGGGGTGAGCACATCCCGAGAGCCATGAAGTGTGGGAGGTGCGGACGTGTCGGCAATCACAACAAGAAAACGTGCACGGAGCCTATACAGTAGTTAGTAGGCTTTTTCTTATTGGATTTTTGTTGTGTTTTTTTCTCGACATGATTTCTGTGATCAGTGACACTGAATGGGGTGAAAAAACACTGACTGTCAGTGACAGACACTGTTTGGCTCATAAACACACTGACTGACTGCCTGTCATTTATTAAGAAAACACAGGATTTTAACATTATGTGATTTTGCTTTTGCTCAGTTTATTATGGTCCTGGAGTGTTTTTTATTGTTCTTTGTGTTGTAATTTTTGCATTTGGTTGTTTTTAAATGTTGCAATTCAGTAAATTTCAACTGCTGACACTGAGTAGACAATATTAACACTGATAACAATGAAATACAGAATAAAACACTTATAACACTGAACAGACAATATTAACACTGAATAATAGCAACACTGAACAGACAATATAATACTGCTGACACTGAGTGGACAAGATTAACACTGAGTGCATAAAATGAAACACAGAATAAAACACTGCTAACACTGAACAGACAATATTAACACTGAATCCCACCAATTACACAGAAATATGAAGTAAAAACATTTGTTCTTTTTTTTTTTTTTTTTTTTTTTTTTACAGAAACTAAATCCAAACACAATCATAATTCGTGTTCATACATTTACAGCAGAAAAAACACTTCTTGTCCACAATCACTACTTTTCCTTCATGGTCAGGATGGTTCGTATCACGTGAGCCTTGAATACTTGGAACTCTTCCGTCCTGACCTTGTCCGGAATTGCCTCTTTTTTCAGAATCTTCTCCATGTAGTAGCATACGTACAAAGCACATTCATTCCTGGGCACACACACACAGACGCAGAGTAGTTAAAGTTAAAAAGAAACACTGACACTGAATGCATAAATATAACACTGAGTGCATAAAATGAAACACAGAAACACTGAATGAGTTTAATTATGCACTGAGATACTTACAGAGATGGTGCTTGCTGTGGGAGAGGCTTCACGGCCTCGATTTCATGTATCGGGAAACCAGACTTCCCCGCTTTCTCAAGCCTTTGGTCGACGTTAGTTTCTACCTTTTCCTTCTGAAACGTACGAAACAAACATTTTATCAGTTATCATTTAAAAAGGGAACCCACATTTTATCAGTTATCGACTAAAAAAACAGTACACGTACCAATTCCGCTGCATTCGCCATGTAATGGTCCTTAAATTTCGACCCCCTGGGTTGAATCGAGTTGTAGAATCGCCATTTCCGTTGGACGAAGTCGCAGACGAGCAGCGTCCAATGGTTGGGAGTTGTATTCTTTCTCATCCCAGGTGACAACATCGGGAACATTATAATCCCTTCCCGCACGCATGGAATCATTTCTGTGATTTTTTCATACAACTTATCGTGGTCAAGAGTTCCCAAGACAATGGAGGTCTGCGAGAAAAAAAAAAAAAAAAAAACATAGCATAAGACAATGAACATGACATGAAAGACACTGACTAACACATAAAAGCACTGACTGAATATGATAAGCACTGATCAACCATCATTAACACTGAACAGCCCTAACAGCACTGATCAACCACCAATTACACATATACACTGAACAGCACATATAATGGCACTGAACAGCCCATATAAACACTGACTAACACATAAAAGCACTGAATGAATCAATTAAACACATATAAACACTGACTAACACATAAAAGCACTGAACAGCCCATATAAACACTGACTAACACATAAAAGCACTGAACAGCCCATATGAACATTGACTAACACATAAAAGCACTGACTGAATTCAAAAGGAAAAAAAAAAAAAATAAACTCACCCAACAGTGCCCAGGAAGTATCAGAGCCTCCAACTTCTTGTTGTAAGCTCGATTCAGCGACTCAGCAAAGGCGTCGACCACGTGATTGCTGATGAAGGTGCATCTCATTATCTCAGTCACGTCAGACACCGTCACAGCCGTGGATATCTTGGGAAAGTACCTCATTGTGAGCCTGATTGGTCAAAAGCACACTCTTATCAAAAAGAAAGAAAAGAAATAAAGAAACAAAGACAAAATGTGAAATAAAAGAAACTTCACTTACATGTTTTTGTTGCTGCTGTGGTCCATGATTTTGTCGAGGACTTCCGGCTCCAATTCGAAACCGCAGTTCATGTCAAAGTTCTTGTTCACGTTGACCAAGAACTCGACATGTTCGTCATTGAAATCAGCCCGTACCGGTTTCTGGCTTGCTTCCACCTTTTTACCCTTCTTGATCGCCTTTTTCTTGGCAGCAGGGGCAGGGGGATCGTACTGAAAATCATCGTCATCGCCGTTGGCTGGCTTCCTTTTCCTGCCCTTGACCAGTCGCACCATCGACCTGGTCTTCGCCTTGGTCGAAGACTCTATTTTTTCGGCTTCTGGTCTCAACGGGCTCCCTTCTTCTTCATCGTCCTTGTCGCCTTCAATCT
The DNA here is from genome assembly GCA_954870475.1 of Euphrasia confusa. Classification (NCBI taxonomy): domain Eukaryota; kingdom Viridiplantae; phylum Streptophyta; class Magnoliopsida; order Lamiales; family Orobanchaceae; genus Euphrasia; species Euphrasia confusa. Next base: position 45,699,220 of record OX940949.1, on the reverse strand, counting down.
CGTAGACGCATAACTCTGCCTGGAGACTCGAGATTTCCTCTTCCCGTTCCTTGATGATTTTCTGCAGAGCCTCGATCTGGACTCTGTGGACGGTTTCTTGCGCTTTCATGTCCTCCTCCAGATTCTCGAGCCGGGCTTTGTCGTAGTCGTTCATGTACGAAGACATCTGAAAGTCAGCCAACGCATCCTTCAAATTTGTCACTTCATCCTCGAGCTCTTTGACTCTAGCCCTCAGAAGTCGCACTTCCTCCTCACCAGAGCTTCGATCCTCGCCCGCCCCGGGGTCCTCGGTCACTGTTGGATGAGTCTGATCATTCGCCTTCTTGATCAATTCTTCCTCGAGCTCTTTCACTCGCGTCCTCAGAAGTTTCAATTCCTCCTCCTCCTCGGAGCTTCCACCTGCCTCGCCTGCTGCCACCTCCGTCTCCGCGTCGATCTTCGCAAGCTGCTCCGAAAGCTCGCTCTTCAGTCGCTGGTTATCACCTTCCAGCTCGACGTTAGCACTTGTCAGATCGTTCAGCTGAGAAGTCGTGCTCTCGAGCTTGGATTGGAGATCCCTCACAGTGGCGGAGAGATCTTGATTCTCCGACAGAAGGTTGTTGAGCAACTTCTCGGCTTCGGCAGCAGAAACAGCAGGGCGTTCCTCATCGGGCTGCTGCTGTTCAGAAGGCCGCCCACCCTCCTCCTCCGGCTCCTGGACTACGCAGGTCATCTCCATCGGATGCCCCTCGGAAGAAGAACTGTCGTCGTCATCCCCATCGGACGACTGCTCGTCTTTTCCAGAAGGCCCTCCCTCAGGGCCTTTTCCTTTTCGTCGTTCCTCTTCCTCCTCGTTCGACGAATCAGAGCCCGGATGCTCGTCATCGTCACTGTTGTCCTCTCCAGAAGGCAGCTCCTCAGACTGCTCTTCGTCCTCGCTCTCCGCCGCACGCGGAGTGTTCACGATTGCTTTATAAGAAAGGTGGCCCCTGTACGCCTGGGTCTCCGCCACCGTCTTGCCGTGTTTCAGAAGACGAGCATCCACCTGTCAGACACGGACATCACGCGTTAGAACTCAAACAAAAAAAAACATCATCCGCCTCAAGTGAGTGACACTGAACAGCATTAATAAGCACTGAACATCACAGTCAGTTATCCTAATTGACACTGAACGGCATTAATAAGCACTGAACATCACAGTCAGTTATCCTACTTTGACACTGAACGGCATAAATAAGCACTGAACAGACAGACTTTGACACTGAACAGCATAAATAAAGGAGAAGAAGAAAAAGAAAGAGAGAAGATATTTACCGCCTCGTCCGCAAGGCCCGCTAGGGTCCCCTTGGTCACGTTCGAAAGATCAGGGAGATGCCAGTTCAGGACCCGGGGGAGGTGCTCGTTCTCCAGCCTCTTTGCCAGCTTCGTGTGCTCACAAAGCCAGAACTGCACAAAAAAAAAAAAAAAAACCCAAGGTAAATATCAAGGAATGAAAAATAAAAAAAAGACGGCAAGTAGAAGTAAACAGCAAGACGAATGTGAAGAACAGCAAGTAGAAGCACATACCAGTAGCAGTATCGTGCAGCCTTGTGTTTTCTGCGGGTTGTCCCTGTGCAGAGCTGCCGAGTCGCAAAGGGCCTTCAGAATAGCCTCGCCCCAGTTGTAGGTCTGCATTGAGTCCAAATCCACCACATAATCCAACCATTTCCATTGGATTGTGACGGAGGAAGTGGAGAAGAAGACAGTGCCGATCAGTATCAACGACAGGAGCCGAGCTACATCAGCAAGAGCCTGAGGCGTCCGACTCCGACGCTTCACCAAACTATCAAGCTTTTCCTTCAGCACCTTCGGGTTTAGCGTCTTCTCTCCTGGGAACATCCTCTCCCTGAATCTTTTATTATTACTCTTGGACCTCGAACTGATGTCGAGCTTCCTACTGCCACCTACGATTCCAAAAATGAGATCGACATCCTCGGGAGTGATCAGGACATCTTTGCTGCCCAGCTTAATAGTACGAGCACCGACATCCATCTGCTCCAGCACGGCAGCTATCGCAGCGTCGCTCTTGCGGGTGTGGAGGATGGTCAGCCTCTGATCCTTTATGGCCTTGAAGAGATGGTAGAAGGGGGTCATCTTCAAGTACTCGTCGTGCCTCGGTTTCAGATTGTCCTTGATATCATCAATAGTCCGGATGATGGTCAGCAAGTTGGACCTCATCTGTTCATAGGACCTGGAACACCAAAAAAAAAACACACACCGATGTGAGTACAAAGCACTGAACAGGCATATACAACACTGAACAGGAACAACCAACACTGAGTGGCCATGTAATTGCACTGAGTGGCATGATGATGCACTGTACAGGCATGATGAGGCACTGAACAGGCATACACAACACTGAACAGAACATTTTAACACTGAACATACACCAACACACACAATCAACACTGAGTGGCACACACAAGGCACTGGGTGGCATGCAGAGACACTGAGCAGGCATAATTTAACACTGAACAGGACAATTTAACACTGCACAGAACATTTTAACACTGAACAGCCACCAACACACACAATCAACACTGAGTGGCACACACAAGGCACTGGGTGGCATGCAGAGACACTGAGCAGGCATAAACAAACACTGAACAGGAAAATTTAACACTGAACAGTACATTTTAACACTGAACAGCCACCAACACACACAATCAACACTGATGAACACATAATCACACCGAACCTCCATCAAAACACATAAAATTCATTCAGGCAATGGAAATTAACAGATTGAAAATTGAAAATCGAACTAGGGTTCGAAATACTTACTTCCTCTCCTTCTTCTCGCCGGCGGCAGGCTGAGGGATAGGGCTCGCCTGCTCTTCACTCGACGGAGTGTACTGAACAAGCCTCCGTTCAGTGTTTTCGGAAGCAGCAGCAGCGGTTGGGGTCGATTTCTTCCCGGCGGTTTTCTTCGCGGCGGCGGTTTTCTTCGACGGAGCCATATGATAATCGAAAAGCTAGCTTGAGATTAGAGGATTTTCGTGTGTTGTTTGTGGTGGTCACGAAGCTCAGTTGCTGAGAGAGAGTAATGGTTGGTGATGAATTTTTGTGTGTTGTTGTTTTAGCGGGAGCCGAGAGAGAGTAAATGTGGAGGTGTGGGTTTCGTGGAGGGCTTCGTGTGCGGGGGAAATGAAATAAATGCTGAAACCGTTTGTTCAAACGTGTATATATGCGGGGGCAACGATGTCTTTGCACATTTTAGTCGGCCTAATTGGCACGCGTAATTTTTCGAAAGCCTTATTGCCGAAAAAATGCTGAAAAATGGCCTTATTGCCATTTTTCCCTATATATATATATATATATATATATATATATATATATATATATATATATATATATGTTATACAAGGTAATATGCATGTATACATATATATCTTAATATATATATGTTAGTGCAATTGTGATGTTATTTGCATGCACTTAATTACGTGTACGTAAATGTTGGTGTATGGTTAAACACATCATTTAAGTAATTGTACACATGTAATTCGAATGGATTGGACGTGTGAAATTAGTGAAGAGATGCTCCTTGAAAGTCAATCTGTATAATGAGAATGAAATGGACGTGACTTTTATTGACATGACCCGTTTGTATCGAATAGGTATATAACTATTCGGAAAGGGCACTCTTGTGCTATATAAAGTCCATCTCATTTCATTCGTAAATGTACAACGGAGTTCAACATGAACACAACACATAAATGTTCCGAGGACACAATTCGAGTTATCGATATTCCTCCCGTCTTTCTTTTCTTTTAGTGCATAAGAATTCCTTCTGTTTCCTGTTCGTCAGATCAGTATTGTGTGCTTCGATACTGTCTTATTTGCTGTTTTATCTTGGGAGACCTTTGCCTGTGATTCCGTAAAGCACTAATACGGGGCAAATTCGTCTTAAGGACAGAGAGCCATCTCTCGACTCAACAGTGCAATATTCGAAATACGGAAATAACCCCAACAGTTTTTGTGTTACTTAATTTTTTTAAAGGCAGTGAGCGTGTCTGGGGGATCTCGCCGATGAGACATCTTTAGTGGTTTTGAGACATACCTTAGACCATCGCCTTGACACTCTCAATTAACACCCTCTTTCCAACACCAGCTCCAGCAGGGTGTTATTCTAGGTGTCAAACTATTTTCTTTTTCTCCTACATCACCATATCTTATATCCCACCATATTTTACATTTCTTTTTAATTATTTTATATATATATATATATATATATATATATATATATATATATATATATATATATATATATATATATATATATAATTATTAAATTTAAAATTACTAAAATATAATTTTAAAAAATTCAGAATATTTTAAAATAATAAATACCATTATTACTCACCACATTTAATAAATAAAAATACATAAAATACTGAAAATAAAGAGAAAAAAGTGAAAAAAAATCAAAAAATTGTGATTTTTTTTTTTGTGTCCAAATGATACAAACCTATAGTCTATTTATAGAGGATAAAAAATGAAAAATAATGGTATTTTTATTTTATTTTTATTTTGAATAATTATTTTGTAAAAAATGATTTTAAAATGAGGGGAAAAAATAATTAAAATGTCATGTGTCAATTAATGATTGACTCTTTTATTTATTGTTGTTATAAAATAATGGGATAATTGCACTTTGCTACCTTGGGTTTCAAGAAATTTGCACTTTGCTACCCAACCGGAGATTTTGAGCGCGGTGATACCAGAGTTTTAAAGAAATTGCAGATTGCTACCTGCCGGTTGACCAGAAACGAATATTCCGAGGAATATTCCTTTTTTGTTGCATAACACGTGATTTCTGAAGGGTATTTTGTGAATTGCAAATCTAAGTTGAAGGGTAGATAAATAATGTTGTACCCTATTTTCTCAGCCCATAACGTCCAGATTGTGGCCCAAATTCATCCCGGCCCATACTAGGCCCACTTGACAGATACGTGGCGAGATCCCGCCAACGACCACCCGCGATCACTGTGGTACATAAACCTAACATAATCCAACATCCCGGAAAGGAAGTCCTCGCCCCCGCAGTACAAACTGATCGCGTCATGATCATCTTTTTGACCGGGGATCCTCGCTCCGCAGTGTGAACGTGGCCTCCTGTGCTCAAGAAGCATCTCCACGAAGATAAAGAAAAGTTGATCGCGTGAATCGAAGGTTTGGAGTCCATCCAGGGTATGTCCGGGAGCCAATTTGTCGAAAGGGTAAGTCGCTGACGAACCGCTTGGGGAGCCATCCGCCCGAGGGAAATCCGATCAAGGGTAAAGTGGGGAATATCTTCGAAAGGGGCGTTACGGGAATTTCCCCCTACAAGAGAGGGTATTCCGTACAAGCTAATTAGAGAGGAAAGCCCATGTAATTTAAGCCCAAGTCCACGATTGGAAACCCTAATTCTTGTACTATAAATAGTGGAAACTTTCCATTTGTAAGACAGGTGCACATTTCCCAAGAAATATACCAAGAATTTAATACTAAAGCTTTTGTGAATCTTTCCTTATTTGTTCTCTCAATCCCCTAAATATCAACGTGTTCGCGGGGGAGTTCTTATTAGAATTTTCTGCCCGTAAACAATTGGCGCTAGAAAGAGGGGTGATCCTCGGGCGTTGAGCGAACAACTTAGGAAGATGTTGGGACTGTTAAAGGTTGGTGACCCGAGTGCCGCAGGAGTAGGGGAGTCTGCGAGCAGGAATGCGCGCGATAACGGGAAGTCTCCCGTGGTTGAGGGAGAATCGGAAATCCAACTACAATTGACTAGCGAAGAACACCGCCAGTGGACTATGATCGAGAAACTGAGAGCCGAGCAGCGTGAGCTCACGGAGAAACAGAGGGTCATCACGGAGAAGTTAAACGAGGAAAAGAAGAAGGCGAATGTCTTAGAAAATGAAATACCAGATCTTAACGTCGAACACTTTCAGTCTCCGGAGGAGATAAAACGAACTATCCAAAAGCTAAAAGAACGTTCTCGGATCCTGAAAGGGAAAGGGCCGCCGAGGACACCGGAGGTAGAAGGGCGGCGCCTAGACGTTGATTTCGAGGACGAGGCCACACAAACAGACAATGTGCGAGTGGCCATGAAGAAAACCGGGGGACGTAATGTCCGGATAACAAACAGATTTAGATCGAGTTCTGATTGACCTGGATTTAGACCGTCGTTTAAGTGAAATGGAGAAGAAAATCTCTCATCAGGATAGCGGCCCGAAGAAGCGATCAGCTTTGATTGAACCACTAACTTTGCGAGTAGAAAGGGCTCGTGCCCAACTTGATATTGCTCCGCTCCTGTCCTTGACTTATGATGGAAGATCGGACCCCGAGGTCCACTTGAACAAATACAATATATACATGGTTGGGCGAGGTGCCACAGATGAGACCAAATGCAAACTCTTTCCGCTGACACTGGGAGATGCGGCCCACCACTGGTATACCGGAATCCCGCACAGATCGATCGATAGTTTTGGAGAGCTAGGAGAGGCATTCATTTCATATTTCGCCTCGAGAGTTAGATGTCCGGAAGGACGACAACGCCTGATGGGAGTCAAACAGCGGATAGACGAATCCGATGAAGAGTATGTGGAACGCATCGAGACTATTGTGATGCAAGGAGAACAGGTCGGAGAGGAGGTTTTGGTGCACGCCGCTGTGAGCGGGTTGAAGGCCACGTCTGAACTTTTTAAGCCCATGATGAAGGACTATCCCCAAACGTACACCGAATTTCGGCGACGAGCTCGCGAGGAGATCGCGCAGCAACGAATCTATGCCCAGCGTCTGAAAGATTTAGAACCTGGAAAAGGCAGCAAGGAGGCTGTGGAGAAGAAGGATTGGTCGAAAAAGCCCGGAGGGTATAAAGGATATCAAGGCCCTAGGAGAAGCGAGCCGGGAAACCCCAGGACGGAGGAAGGAAACCTGCTGGGAAAGAGTCCGGGAACGATACTACAAATTTTCATGGAAAATCAGATAAACGCTCTTTTTCCCCCAAAACCTTTGTACACGCCCCCAGATAAGAGGAACCCCCGGAAGTGGTGTGCATTCCATGAGGACATCGGACATACAACCGTTGAATGCAGAGATTTGATCACCCAACTTCGGCGGCTGTTTGACGAGGGGAAACTGGGACCACTTTTGCGGGCACCAAAGAGAGGTCGCGATCACAATCAAGGTGATCGCCAAGACCACAGACCCCATCAACAGCCCAGATTGGAAGGGCCACCGAACAGAAATTTGCTGCCCCCGCCCCCACCTGCGGGCGGGCCCCAACAAAATGAGTTTCCGCCAAATCTGAATGGAGGAAGAGTTAATATGATCGGGGGTTTGACCCCCATCATTCATAAATCCAAGCGGCAAAAGAAAGAAGAATTGCGAAGATGGGAGGGCATAAATTCTGTAGTTCCTTTTAAGGAACCGACTATAGCCAAGGGAATGATTATCACGTTTACTGATCGGGATCGAGAGGGTATCATGTACCCAAAATAGGATGCGTTGGTCATCACGACCAAAATTCTGGGCGTCGAGGTCGCGAGGATCCTGATCGACAATGGCCCACACTGCAACATAATTTTCAAGCCGGCTCTAGACCAACTCGGAGATTTGGTAAATTATGTAAAGCCTTACAAAGAGATGCTGAAGGGATTTGGAAATATGGTCGTACGCCCGCTGGGGAAGATCACAATGTCCGTGGAGTTGAGGGATCACTGGAATCCGGAGATAAAGATCACGAGGATGATGGACTTTATTATTGTTGACTCCGAGAGTATCTATAATGCTTTCTTCGGGAGTCCGTTTCTCGATGTTTTCGAGGCTGTGGCGTCCTCCCATTATTACTGTATTAAATTTCCTACCTCTAGCGGATCCGTTGGGACCGTGAAAGGGGATCAATATATGGCTAAGAAGTGTTTTGACTATTCCGATTTTTCCACATCACGCTGTTTGGTAAACATGATCGGAAGTAGCGACGTACGAATAAACACTGGGGCATTTGGCGATCTCGATCACCAAATGAGCGAATGATTAATAAATAACAACGAACAACAAATTAACGAAGAAAATGAGAAAATTAATCGATCAGTGGAATCCGACGACGCGAATACAGTAGACCTTCAGATTTTAAAAATCTTGATTGATGAACTGCCCGAAGGAGTCCAAGGGTGCGAACGGGAGGTTGCAGCGACGAAAGTTATAAACGAAGAAGATCCCGATCCTCGTCTGGGGTATGAGCCTGAGGAAATCGAGGATCCCCGGGGACCCTCTCAATTCACCGCGGTCGACGAACTAGAAAGAGTAGGGCTAGATCCTGATCGTTCGAATTTGGAAGTTTTCATAGGATCTAAGATCCAAGGAAGGCTGAAGGGGGAACTGATAGATTTTCTGAAAGAAAATACCGATGCATTCGCATGGTCGCATAGAGACATGGTCGGGATAAGTCCCGAACATGCCTGCCATCATTTGAAAATTGATCCAGATAGAAAACCTGTGGCGCAAAAGAGGAGAAAGATGGGCCCCGAAAAGTACGCCGCGCTCGCGGAAGAAGTAAAAAAGTTAGTTGACAACGACCTCGTGACCGAGGCGTCAGAGGAACCCCAGTGGGTCGCGAACGTAGTTTTGGTGAAGAAATCCAACAACACATGGAGGCTATGCATCGATTTTACCGACCTAAATAAAGCTTGTCCGAAGGATTATTTCCCTCTCCCGCACATCGACCATTTGATTGATAGTGTGGCCGGACACGCGATCTTTTCAAATTGCGATTGCTATGCGGGATATCATCAAATTCCTATGGCCGCCGAGGATATGGAGTGTACATCTTTCTACACTGATAAGGGCATCTTGTGTTGGAAGCGAATGCCATTCGGACTAAAAAACGCGGGAGCGACCTATCAACGGTTGGTCAACAAAATGTTCGCCGAACAGATCGGGGACACGATGGAAGTATACGTGGACGATATCATCATTAAGAGTAAGAGCGAGGAAGACCACGTGACCAACCTGGCCACGGCTTTCGCCATTTTGAAAGTTTACAACATGAAGCTGAATCCGAAGAAATGCCATTTCGGGGTGTACGCCACGAAATTCTTAGGGCATATCGTCCATCAGCGAGGAATAGAGGCAAACCCCGAGAAAATCAACGCGATCATAAATCTGAGAGAGCCTAAATGCCTAAGGGACGTGCAAAAATTGACAGGTTGCCTGGCCGCTCTGAGCAGATTCATTCCCCGGTTGGGGGACAAGAGCCGGCCCTTCTTTAAAGCCATCAAAAAATCAAAAATTCCAGTGGGGAAAGGAAAGCCAAGAAGCGTTCGAGAGGTTGAAAGAACACTTGAAAGATCCCAAGATTCTATCCAAACCCATGTCCGGAGAAAAGCTCTTTCTATATCTGGCAGCATCCGAACACGCTCTGAGCTCGGTACTCGTCCGAGCAGAGGGTCAGGCCCACCAGCCCATATACTTTGTCAGCCAAGCACTCCACGACGCGGAGACCAGATACACCCCTTTAGAGAAGTTGGCATATGCTCTGGTTATGAGTGTTCGGAAACTCCGACCTTATTTTTTCGACCACCCAGTAGAGGTCTTAACCACCATGCCTCTGATACAGGTCCTGCAAAGGCCCGACACGAGTGGCAGACTGTTAAAATGGAGTTTAGAGGTTGGACAGTATGATATAACTTACGCCCCCCGCACCGCGATCAAGGGACAAGTTCTGGCCGATTTCATCGTCGAGTTAACTTTCCCGAAGACTGCCCCAACGAGCGATTTCCCACCTTGGAAACTGTATGTAGACGGGTCATCGAACAGTTCCCACGCTGGGGCTGTAATAGCGTTGATTGGGCCCGAGGGGCAATCTTTCGCGCACGCGATCAAATTTGAATTCACAGCGACCAACAATGAGGCGGAGTACGAGGCTTTGATCGCAGGATTGAACTTAACGCTGGCAGTAGGGGCGCAGCACGTTCACATATTCATGGATTCCCTGTTGGTGGTAAACCAAATCAAGGGCGAATACGAGACAAGGTGTGATAGGATGGAGAAATATTACGAACACGTTTTAGCCCTTTGCGAGAAGTTCCCAAGGATTTTCATCGAGCAGATTCCCCGGGAACAAAATTCACAGGCGGACGCCCTGTCGAAATTAGCCTCCTCCGAGGGAGTAGCGGACATTACGAACGTGATAATAACAAGCCAAGCGAGCTCGGCCATAGAGGAGAAACAGGACCTGATGATAATCGACCAGGGGGAAAATTGGATGGATCCAATAAAGGCATACTTAATAACCAGAGAACAGCCCGAGGACAAAGTGGAGGCCCGACAGTTGAGGATCCGGTCAGCCAGATATACTCTAATCGGAGGCGCTTTGTACCGACGAAGCATTTTCTTACCACTCTTGAAATGAATAACGCCCCTGGAGGGGCAAAGGATTTTCAGCGAGATACACGACGGAGTATGCGGGAACCACGCGGGCGGACAGTCACTGGCACATAAAACTGCCCGCCAGGGCTATTACTGGCCCACACTAAGGAAAGACGCAATCCGCTATGCGAAAAAGTGCCACCGATGCCAAATCACCGCTCCTATCATCCGAACACAACCCGAATACCTTAATTCAATATACAGTCCATGGCCGTTCGCCTCATGGGGAATCGACCTCATTGGTCCCTTACCAACTGGGGCAGGAGGAGTAAAGCACGCAGTAGTGGCCGTAGACTATTTCACCAAATGGGCCGAGGCAGAGCCGCTAAAAACAATCGATCAAAAGGCCATCATCCGTTTCATCTGGAAGAACATCATCTGCCGATTTGGGATCCCCCACATGATCACATCAGACAATGGGAAACAATTTGACGGACAGGAGATAATGGAGTTCTTTGATAAGTGGAAAATCAAGAAGGTTTTTTCTACACCCTATCACCCCCAGACGAACGGGCAAGTGGAGGCGGTCAACAAAATTTTGAAACATACCATCAAGGCCAGAATCGAAGATCGACAAGGAAGGTGGGCAGCAGAGCTGCCCGATGTGCTATGGTCGTACAGAACGACCAGTAAGGCCGCCACGGGAGAAACCCCATTCGCTTTGGCATATGGGGCTGACGAGCCCGTATGCTTGTCGTGGAGCAAACGCGCTGTCAGGATGAAATTTATATTTAGCCAGTACTATTATTACTACAAAAGAGTAGATAATGGTAAGTACGTGGGGTCGGTCCCACGAGGAGGCAATTGCAATAAGTGATCTCGGCTAGTCCAAGGGTTGTCACGTTTTAAAAAAAGTTTTTGATTGGTTGCTGTGGGCACAGCGGTTTTAATCAAGCTACCAAACTCAAACAATTAAATATAAACTCACTATGACTAAACTGAACAGACAGAAAATATACTAAACACTATGACCAAACTGAACAGATAACTAAAATAACGAAAATTAAATAATGGAAAACAAGCATCTGGGCATACAACGTCTCTCAGGGTCATCCGGGCAAACTACCGGTCATCGGCACTAAGGATTTCTACCAGCGGTTTGTCAGCAGTTATAGGGTGCAAAAACAAAAGTGGTCCTATTGCGTCACGCCCAGCAATTGCCCCACCCCTTATCTATCCTTACTGTGTAAAGAGAAGGCAAGCTAACACTATGCCTAAACCCCTGGATCTGAACAATTCGATAACCTATGCGACCAAACATGGATCTAGTTTGCCCAAACCCGCATTACCCTCTAGACAGACCCGCTCGGCCAATAGCATGCTCGAAACATACGACCGCATCTCCTGCAAGTTCTAGTGCTATGCCCGCAACAATACTACAAGGTACATCTATGCGGTTTGCCAATCACCAGTATCCCAGTTTGTAAAGGTTCACTAGTGGTCGTCCTAGTTTGCCCAAACTCCCCAGAAATAAACCTCAACCAACTTTGCCTCGGGAACAAACGCCCAACCGACTACTCTAGCCCTATCAGCCTCTCGGTCTCACTTAGCCTAAAATCCCCCTCGATCTGCCTTTGCCCAGACACAGATTACTAGCTATGCATAATCAAATCGAAAATAAATAAAATAAAAACAGAATAAAACATGCTGAAATTGAATCTTGAATTAAAGTACTGAATGTCTAGAACATAAAGAAATTAATTGACGAAATTAAAAACATTAAATCGAAATGAATTCGCCCTGCTATGCCCGAAGGCCCATAACCGGCGAGAACTCGACTCCTTCTTCTTCAGCCCATCAATGGCGTTTTTCTAAATTTTTGGGTGTTTATTTCGTCCCTCTCTCTCTCTGGTGTGCTCCCGTGTGTTTCCTTTTGGGTTTTTCTGATCAGCGATTATATATGTGTGGTCTCTAGGGCATCAGATTTGTATTAATGGGCTGATGGGCCTGGTGGGCTTGGGCCGTCTGGGCGTAGTCCGTCCAGAGTGTTCTTGCTGGAACTCTTGGCGGTCAAAGATTGTACTGGTCTTTAGGGTCTCTTTCCTTATCAGCTGACCGGATAGAGATGTGGGGATAAGGCCGAATCCCCCAATTTTCGGACTTTTTTGCTCTGGTATGCTCGATACTCGCCGTTTGCCCAAACTGGGCGCCTTCTTCCCTTTGCCCAAAGAAGCGACTTTGCCCAAAGTGAAAACTTCAACTTCGGCGTTTGATTCTTCTGCTTCGTGACTTTGCCCATAGTGGTGACTTTGCCTCCTTGGGTCAAACTGCTCAAGTCACTTTGGCTCGGATCCCCGTGGTTGCCCAAAGTGGATGATTTTCTGGCCTCTTTCGCACAATACACCACCTACTACCTGTACACCTGCACACTCTGCCCAAACATCCTATTGTGCCCTCCCAGACACGCTAAAGACTCAAATGGACTCAATAAAAGAATAAAAAGTGCTCTAAGATGAGCAAATAAAATGGCTCATCAGAACCGCACACACTTGAAACACGCTTGTCCCCAAGCGTGGGGTCTGATTTACCTGACTCAAGACCAAAGTGAAAAAAGAAATAAAGGAAGGAGGGGGAAACAAAACAAAGGACTTTAGCATGATCAGTATAGGGCATAGTACACACAGACAAATCAAAATTCAAGATAAGATAAAAATAAGTCAAGATTCTGTTCAAGGTCTTTGGGGTCACTCCCTCACAGTGTTTCTCTCTTTTTAGTGTATGGGCTCAATGACACTCATTTTCTGCTGTGATTCCACTTTGCCTAAATTTGACACATTGCTGATCTAAGTTTGTTTTTACTAAGAAGGGGTCTTATCAAATGGGCTTTTATTGGGTTGTAATGTGGGCTCATATGGGTGGATTTTGAGGAGTAGGCTCTATGGGCAGAGGGCTTTTTGATGTTACCTTTTTCTCTGCCACTTTGTCCCTTCTTACGGGCCTTAGCACAAAACTTTATTATTATTTTTTTTTTGCTATTTTTTTCTGATTTTTTCAGATTTTTTTTTTGTTTTTTTTTTTTTTTTGTTTTTTTTGTTTTTTTTGTTTTTTTTTTTTTGCTGAACACTATGCCTTAACTCCCTCATTCTCTCTGGCTGCCTATGTACTGTGGGCATAATACCAGATGGGTTCAAAAAGAAAATTCATTTCAGGCTCAAAGGGCTAACAAGGGACAGTGTTATGTATTCAGGCAAAGGAAAGAAAGAAAATGCCCTAATCATTTAATCACCCAACTCAGTCAAACTACTCATCACAGCAAATAGGCAAAGGCAGGCATTGTAAGAATTCACAACAGACTCTCAAGAAAGAAATCATATAACAATGTAGGCTCAATTCTCACAGTTTGCCTAGAACAGTTCCATCATCCCTATTTCATGCATCTTAACTACAAATTTTGAGTTGCTGTATATATGTTTACCCATAGTGATCACAAAATCATGCTGACTCGATTAGAAACTGGGGTTTTCCCTTTCCCTTTCCCCCCTCACACACTTTGCCTTGGCAAAGTGTGCAAAAGTAATAAGATTGGTAGGGGCTACCCACGACCAGACTATGACTCTAAAATCGTCGGCGCACCTTCCCCCTCACACACTTTGCCTTGGGCAAAGTGTGTCAGTGAAAAGATCAACCCTTGACTCAAAGGAAAACCGACTCAAAAATAAAAGAAAAAATAAAACAATTGGGAGGGCAAATAAGGAGAAGGTAAATGCAAGGTAGAACCTGAATTAGGCACGGGCAAAGTGGGCCATTGGTGTGTTCAGCAGCTCCACGAGGCCTTGTTACATGCTGCCTTGTCGCCTTAGGAGTTTGCCCGGAATCAGTAGCGTGAACACGTTTGCCCAGACCTTGACTTCGTTCCAGGGGTCATCCTTGCAACTTTAGGGAGCTCATCCATCTTCTAGCGTAATCTGCAGTTTGACCAAGTAGTCAGTATGTCCACACTGCTACCCTTTCACCCTCCTTAACCTGCACCTCAAAAACAAAGAAACCCTTTCCCCTTCTGGGATCAAACAAGTCAAAGTCCTCCATTCGATTTATTCAAAATAAAGTAAAATATTATACAAAAAGATACCAGGTTGCCTCCCGGTCAGCGCCTTAGTTATTGTCATGGGCATGACGTGATGTATGTTCACCATTCTTCATGGAGCGAGGTTTGAGCTTCTCCTCGTTGTGCCCATAAGAAGCCTTCAGATACTTAAGTAGATCTGAAAAGTTGCTCATCATCCATCCTTGTAAAGTATCAGGAGCTTTGCCCAAACTAAATGGTATTCTCATGTTGGTGGAGGGCGTTTTCCTCTTGTCTTCTGGATGTTGGGCAAACAACTCATGGGCTTTCCTTTCTGAACTTTCGCTAGACTCATCACTGCTGCTCTCGGAGATTTTATTCACTTGTCCCAGGTAGAGATATTTGATAAGTTTGTGCAATTTCTTCATTTCTTCATCGGGTGCTTGCTCAAAGGGCGGCACCAATCTCTCCTCTGGGACAAATTTATTACTTGGGCTCGTGGGGATGAAAGTATTAGATGGTTCTAGGATTCCAATATGTAGTACCGCCTCCATTCTCTCTTACATTTCATTATCTTTGGCAAACTGTTCAACATTCGCCACTTTGCCCAAACCGGTTGCTATGTTTAGACCTGCTTCTCTGCCCAGACTATCAGGTGTGCCCAAATGTGTGTTTTCTGATTTACTGACCTTTGTTAACCTTCCTGGAAATGGAGGTTTGATCACTATAGTCTGTGGTTTGGGCTTTGACTCCTTGATTTGGGCAGACTTATCTTCACGTTTGAAAAGTCTCTTTAGGGCTTCAAATTCTAACATGTCTCGGTTTGGTCTCTTTCCCTTCTCTGGAAGTATGTCTTCACTCTTCATTTGGACGGTACTTTGTTGCGCCTCTTGGACAGATTGCTCCTTTTGGGCAGACTGCTCATCTTCTAGTCTTGCCACAGTTTGGGCAAGCTGTGATATTTGGGCATTAAGATTGTGAAATCCTTCCACCATCTCCTTCTTGAAATTTTCGTTCTCTTGTTGAGCTTTTATGTTCTCTTGTTGAGCTTTCATGCTCTCCATCATGACACGGTTCACAAGCTCGGCTAGAGACGACTCTTCACTTTCATCATATTGTTGGGGTTCAAAGTATTGTTGATCGCTCTCTTGGCTTCCCTCTTGACAGTTTTCTTGCCCATACCCAAAATTCTCTTGATATCTGATTTTTGGTATGCTGGTATGGGCATACGGGTCATAGTAGTCCGTTCTGCTTTGCCCAAAGCTGTTAAGTTCACCTCTATCGTCTGCCTTGAGTGGTCCGGTGACCATATGCTCCATGAATTTCTCAATGGTGTTGCAAAGCTGATCGATTTTATTATCAGTTGCTATGGGTATAGCAACTGTCTGTTTGGGCAATTCGTACTCATCTTCGCGGGATTCTTCAGCCAACTCTTTGAATATTTTGAACGCCTCACTTGCACTTTTATTCAAAATAGAACCCCCACATGCTGCATGAATTATCATTCTCTCTTGTCCCCTTAGCCCGGATACGAAGTATTGGACCAATTCATGATCTGGAATCTGATGGTATGGGCATAGCGCTAGAATTTCTTTAAATCGAACCCAATAGTCATGGAATGATTCTTCGTTGCCCATTTTGATGTTGTAGATTCTCTTCTTTATTTGCAAGATTCGAGACATGGGGAAGTACTTCTTCAAGAATTGATGCTGCAATTCTTGCCATGTTGTAATTTCGCCACTGGGCAAACTGTACAGCCATTCTCTTGCCCCATCAGCAAGTGAGAAGGGAAATGCTAACAGTCGAATGTATTCTGCCAGTGTGCCCATAGCACGTATAGTACCACATGCCATCTCAAAATCTTGCAAATGTCGTTGGGGGTCCTCCCAGGGCATATCGCTGAATCTGGGCAAGATCTGAATAAAACTCTGCTTCATCTCCCAATCTGCAGTGATTCTGGGCAAAGTGATGCCCAGAGGTCCGAAGCTCAAATCGGTGGGGAACATCATGTCCCTCAAGGTCTGGACTACTGGTGGGTCGTGCTGGTCACCCATCTCTCTTCTCTAGTCAAAAGGGTACTGCCCTCTTGCTCTTCTTTGGACTGCACGTGCTCTTTGCCCTGCTCCTCTCGTTCGCCCTCCTTTGCCCTGTACGGTCAAGCTGGAGAAAAAAACAAAAATCACAGGTCAAATAGCACAGAAGACTTACTGCTGGAATATTGCCTCCCCGGCAACGGCGCCAATTTTGACGAGCCCGTATGCTTGTCGTGGAGCAAACGCGCTGTCAGAATGAAATTTATATTTAGCCAGTACTATTATTACTACAAAAGAGTAGATAATGGTAAGTACGTGGGGTCGGTCCCACGAGGAGGCAATTGCAATAAGTGATCTCGGCTAGTCCAAGGGTTGTCACGTTTTAAAAAAAGTTTTGATTGGTTGCTGTGGGCACAGCGGTTTTAATCAAGCTACCAAACTCAAACAATTAAATATAAACTCACTATGACTAAACTGAACAGACAGAAAATATACTAAACACTATGACCAAACTGAACAGATAACTAAAATAACGAAAATTAAATAATGGAAAACAAGCATCTGGGCATACAGCGTCTCTCAGGGTCATCCGGGCAAACTACCGGTCATCGGCACTAAGGATTTCTACCAGCGGTTTGTCAGCAGTTATAGGGTGCAAAAACAAAAGTGGTCCTATTGCGTCACGCCCAGCAATTGCCCCACCCCTTATCTATCCTTACTGTGTAAAGAGAAGGCAAGCTAACACTATGCCTAAACCCCTGGATCTGAACAATTCGATAACCTATGCGACCAAACATGGATCTAGTTTGCCCAAACCCGCATTACCCTCTAGACAGACCCGCTCGGCCAATAGCATGCTCGAAACATACGACCGCATCTCCTGCAAGTTCTAGTGCTATGCCCGCAACAATACTACAAGGTACATCTATGCGGTTTGCCAATCACCAGTATCCCAGTTTGTAAAGGTTCACTAGTGGTCGTCCTAGTTTGCCCAAACTCCCCAGAAATAAACCTCAACCAACTTTGCCTCGGGAACAAACGCCCAACCGACTACTCTAGCCCTATCAGCCTCTCGGTCTCACTTAGCCTAAAATCCCCCTCGATCTGCCTTTGCCCAGACACAGATTACTAGCTATGCATAATCAAATCGAAAATAAATAAAATAAAAACAGAATAAAACATGCTGAAATTGAATCTTGAATTAAAGTACTGAATGTCTAGAACATAAAGAAATTAATTGACGAAATTAAAAACATTAAATCGAAATGAATTCGCCCTGCTATGCCCGAAGGCCCATAACCGGCGAGAACTCGACTCCTTCTTCTTCAGCCCATCAATGGCGTTTTTCTAAATTTTTGGGTGTTTATTTCGTCCCTCTCTCTCTCTGGTGTGCTCCCGTGTGTTTCCTTTTGGGTTTTTCTGATCAGCGATTATATATGTGTGGTCTCTAGGGCATCAGATTTGTATTAATGGGCTGATGGGCCTGGTGGGCTTGGGCCGTCTGGGCGTAGTCCGTCCAGAGTGTTCTTGCTGGAACTCTTGGCGGTCAAAGATTGTCCTGGTCTTTAGGGTCTCTTTCCTTATCAGCTGACCGGATAGAGATGTGGGGATAAGGCCGAATCCCCTAATTTTTGGACTTTGTTGCTCTGGTATGCTCGATACTCGCCGTTTGCCCAAACTGGGCGCCTTCTTCCCTTTGCCCAAAGAAGCGACTTTGCCCAAAGTGAAAACTTCAACTTCGGCGTTTGATTCTTCTGCTTCGTGACTTTGCCCATAGTGGTGACTTTGCCTCCTTGGGTCAAACTGCTCAAGTCACTTTGGCTCGGATCCCCGTGGTTGCCCAAAGTGGATGATTTTCTGGCCTCTTTCGCACAATACACCACCTGCTACCTGTACACCTGCACACTCTGCCCAAACATCCTATTGTGCCCTCCCAGAAACGCTAAAGACTCAAATGGACTCAATAAAAGAATAAAAAGTGCTTTAAGATGAGATAATAAAATGGCTCATCAGGGGCGGAGGCCGTAATCCCATCAGAAATCGAGATCCCCAGCCACAGAACGTCCCAGGAATTGAACGATAACAACGACAAGGCTATGCGGCTAGAGTTGGATTTCTTGGAGGAAAGGAGATTAAATTCTGTTCACAGGAACGCAGCATCAAAGCAGAAAGCGGAGAGATTCTTTAACTCCAAAGTGAAGATCCGGAAATTCATGCTGGGGGATTTGGTTTTGAAGAGGATAATGGGCCCGAGCACTGGGGCATTGGGCCCGAACTGGGAAGGACCAATGCGAGTCAGGAAGCATGTGCAGAACGGTGCTTACGAGCTCGAACACTTAAACGGAGTGGCAGACCAATATCTTTGGAACGCTTTGTACTTGAAGAAGTATTTCCAGTAGAGTTGAACACAATGTAATGTTTGGGCACGAAAATGCTTAAACAAGTTTTAGAAATAAAAATTCCTTTTGTGATCTGACCGCAAAACTATTTGTTCATAAGGATAAATCCTTACTCTTTGGAGGTCGCCGAGCTGGACAGGCAATGGACTGTCCGATCACTCGGGCGACAAGAGTAAAGAAATCCAGAAAAGACAAGGATAAATCCTTACTCTTTGGAGGTCGCCGAGCCGGACAGGCAATGGACTGTCCGATCACTCGGGCGATAAGAATAAAGAAATCCAGAAAAAGACAAGGATAAATCCTTACTCTTTGGAGGTCGCCGAGCCGGACAGGCAATGGACTGTCCGATCACTCGGGCGACAAGAATAAAGAAATCCTGAAAAAGACAAGGATAAATCCTTACACTTCGGAGGTCGCCGAGCCGGACAGGCAATGGACTGTCCGATCACTCGGGCGACAAGAATAAAGAATCCAGAAAATGCCTTCAGGCCGGACAGACTTTTGAGTCCTGGAAGAACGTTTATCGAAAATTGTCGGTCGTAGGGGCGAATACTCGATGCGATCAGTTTTAATTATTTACGTTCATTTGTTTACGCTTGTTTTAGTGTGCACTACCTTCTGAAACAGTACAAACAGGAACGAAAAAGAGATTTTCATTCATAGAAAGCTTCCGGACAGAGCCGGGATTACAAAAGATAAATCGGAAAACAAAAGCAGAAAAAGCGGAGAATCTCTAGTGGAGGCCCGGATCGACCAACTGGAACTCCGAATCGAACACCCGGACAAAGAACCCCTCGTTCGGCTGGTAGAGGAAGCGGACATGCCATCCATGGCGGATGCGCCATTCCCTCACAAAGTCCTCCCAGCCAGATCCGAACACAGTAAAGTAGCCCCGGCGGCGCTTCAGCTCGAACATCCAGAGCCTCCCGCCCACATCGGTCATGAGAACGAAGTAGCCCAGACGAACATCCACGGCCTCGGTGAAAACGGGCGGCAGAGGAAGTTTCTTGCGGTGCCACAAGCCGGAGAAGAGCAGGTCGACGCGGCAAGAACCATCGGATCTCACGAGCACACGAGCCATGATATAGTGGGGAAGATTATTTGTTTTGGACTTAAGAGAAATCGGAATGAGAGTGGATTGAGCAAATGCTACATATTTATAGGCATAGCTCGCCTACCGTTACTTGGGGAAGCGGAATCGACACCATTTTTTCTGAAAGGACTTGTCAAAAATCTGAACCGACGCAAACACCATCTGTCAGAAACACAGTGCCTCGTTTGGCGTAATATTCACCTGGAAAGTCGCGCCGTTTTTCTCACGCGCATTAAGAATGATTTGACGTTTGAGATCTTACTATCGATCAGCGTTTTCGCGAGATAAGAAGGGATGAAAGGTTAGAATTTTGAAACCCGGACACTGGGGCATTTCGGTCCGCGTTGTGGCCGCGGACCGAAATAAACGATCTCACGAAGATGTTAGTAAATAATAAATAACCCGATGAAGCGGCCTTTGGTCCAATAAAAAGACAATTACTTAGTACAAGTCACGAAATACATGATAAGCAATGTCTGAGAATACGAAATACGCAATAAATAATGTTTGAGAACATGAGTACGAAATAAACAAGGTTTGAAAGCAAGTATTTTTAAGCGGTATGCTCGGAGGCATCCACATTCCCGGCTTCAAGGGCATCAACCAAAGTCTCACCGATCATCGGCCCGCTCTCCCTCCCGACCAAAATTTGATTTTTGAGAGGACGGCATAACTGATTTTTGTTCGGCCACCATGCGAGGTCGAGGCCCATGTCTTCGCTCAAATCCAATGCCTCGATGGGGAGATCCGGGTGAATTTCATTATCTTTGACGAAATTTTTGAAGCTAACCATCAAGGCATCGGTTTTCTGACCGCCCTGAATCAAATCCCGCAAATAGTCGAAAAAGGCGCAGCAGTAAATCCAATCTCCGTAAGTGACCAGGTTGGTGGCAGGATTCTTTTCCCTCTCCACATCAGCTGCACGATATGCTGCCACTTCCCCCTCTAACACTTTGATCGCCTCATTTTTCTCCTTCAAGCTGGCCAAGGCAGAGTTCTCGGCCCGTGTCTTCTCGACTAGCTCGGCCCTTACAGAATCCAGCTCGCGTTGCACTTCCCGGAAATTCTCCTCATGCTCGCTCTCCCTCTTGACAGAGGCCTCAATCTCTGCTCTCAACCCGACCACGACCCCCTCCAACCTAGCCACCTCGGAGCTAGCAGCTTTGGCTTTCTCCTCTAAGTTCTTGGTTTTCTCGGTCTCCAAGCGGTGAAGCTCTTTCATCTGAGCGATCACGACCATCATTTTGTCATACTCCTCTTTGAGGGAGGAAGGAGTCGCCTCGGGCACCTGAGATGAACTTTCAATGGCCCCTAATAGAGAGTACACCAGGAAGGAGAGCCTTGATGCGGCGATCATAGTAAGGTAGCCCGCTTCCTTGGGGTGTTGGCGAACATACTCCGGGTGCTTACACCAGTCGCGGGGGACGTTATCAATTGATTTTTTGATGTGGTCGGGCAGATTAACCAGCGAGGGAACAGATTTAGCCGAGTCAAAGGACTTCAGGAAATCTGAAAAATCGGTGTCCCCCGGCCTGAATCTGCGAACAAAAAGTGGATCTCAAGAAATCTGGGAAAACACGAGAAAGAAATAAATAAAAGATTAAGATAAAGAACGATCGAAGGATCACTAACGTGTCCGGGAACTTCGAACTGCTCGCCACATGGGTGGCGGGAGTGAACGCAAGGGTAACAGTATCAGGGTTCACCCTATTGAGGATTTCCGGGTCCTTCTCGACCCTTGGAGGGGAAATCATCGTGTGCCCGGGGGTTTCATCTCGCGGTGTCTCGAAATCATCCTCGAATATTGGCAAAGAGGATTTTCCCCCTTCGACCCGGGGATGTTTTTCCGCGGACGGAGAGCGATCTCCCCGGTTTTTTCTTTTCCTCGCTGATTTCTCAGGCACCACGCCCACCACGTCGGCCACCGTCTCTTTTTTCTTCTCCTCCCTTGTATTTTTCTTCCGGGTCAGGAGCGAGGATAATCGAGCATTCATATCTTCCGAACTGGCTCCCGTCGGAGGGTACTTGTAGCGAGGATACCTGCGACCTGCAAGATTTCGAACACGAAAGTTATACCCACTCGAGAGACACGGATGCGACGAATTATGGAACAACCTACTACAAGAGGGCGCGGACTCACTATTGTACTCGTTTTCAGCATTTTGAGGGATACTAACAAAACGCGAGGAGCGGATGCGGTCAGCGCTTATCCACTGGCCGAACATCAACCAGTCTTCGGGCATGCCCAAAATCCTTTCCAAAACCACCAAAAAATCCCAACTCAAATCGTCCAAAAGCGGGGGTTGGGGTCCTAGAAAGGATAAAGAAACGATCGAAAAAAAGAAATATAACCAGAATGAAGTATTACTAAAGGAAACACAAAAATTTTCACTAACGGGTGCGGGGGATCTGATACTCAGCGCTCAGTCGATAGTTGATCGAATTCCACGCTCCGCTCACAAAAAGCCATTCATTCCACCATGACTCTCTTTTCTCCGGCAAGTCCCAAATGATGCTTTGACGAGATTTTATGTAGTGGTCACCACTATTTCTCACCGATTGGCGGCTCAGTAAGGAGACGAATTCCACGGGAAGCAGTCCTCTGTATAAACCGTAATGACCGAAGAGAGTGGAGAGAGAGATTAATAAAAGCCAAGAGTTTGGCGTTAGTTGCATAGGAGCAACACCCCACTCGAGGACTGCCCGGGCAAGAGTATCGTGTATAGGGAAGCGGAGGCCACTCCTCATCATGTCATAATTCACGGCGACCATTCCCGCGGGAGGGCGATCAGCCCGATCAAATTTCTTCGGACAATGAAGGTGAACGTCAGAAGGGATTTCCCACTTGACCCTCTGTGATTGAAGGTTTTCATCAACCACTGTACTCACCCGGGCTCCAGCGTTGAACGCGCTGGGGGGTGGTTCCTCGGTCGGGAGATCTGTGCGGGCCACGGGCACATAAGGGTGGTTGTCCAGATAAGCGTCATAAGAGAATTCGGTTGGGGGACCTCGGAAATCTGCGACCAGTTTTGCGAACAGTTCAAAGTCAGGATGTACCACCTCTGAGAACCAATCGTTCTTTTCGTCGCTAGTCAGAGGGTAAGAATCCATCAAGTTTGTAGCCGGAAACTGGTTAGGTAGCGCGAGCAGTTCCGAGGATAAGGGCGATAAAGCTCTCGGGATATCGATAAACGAAGGGAGAATCACACTCCAGATATAATCAGAATCGTATTCGGGAGTAGAGATTTCACTAGACATCGACCAAGGAGAAAACCCTCAGCAACAATGCGGACAGGAGGACGTATTTACGAGATTTCGAAATTAAAAGAGTCCGCTCCCCGAGCTAGAATCTAAAATAAAGAAACAATAAAGGTAGATAATGCGTACCCGGACAAGAGAGGTCAGGAGTAGAGATCAGATCGCGCAACACTTTCAAGAGAGCCAAAAGTGTTTATGGGCACCCCACCTCTAGTATATATAGAGAGGATAGGGGGCGGTATTATCTCCCAAAATTCAAAATTCAAAATTTCTGACAGCCGAAAGGACGTTTACACAAGTTCCGAGGCGCCAATCCTTTGGATCTACGAACCCAAGATCGAGAGAATTTAAGCCGGCCGTTTAATGGGCAGAAACGGTCCACTTTTCTTCCGGGCATAACATTTCAACTCCGTAAAATACTTATCCCCGGGGGGCATTTGTTGTACCCTATTTTCTCAGCCCATAACGTCCAGATTGTGGCCCAAATTCATCCCGGCCCATACTAGGCCCACTTGACAGATACGTGGCGAGATCCCGCCAACGACCACCCGCGATCACTGTGATACATAAACCTAACATAATCCAACATCCCGGAAAGGAAGTCCTCGCCCCTGCAGTACAAACTGATCGCGTCATGATCATCCTGTTGACCGGGGATCCTCGCTCCGCAGTGTGAACGTGGCCTCCAGTGCTCAAGAAGCGTCTCCACGAAGATAAAGAAAAGTTGATCGTGTGAATCGAAGGTTTGGAGTCGATCCAGGGTATGTCCGGGAGCCAATTTGTCGAAAGGGTAAGTTGCTGACGAACCGCTTGGGGAGCCATCCGCCCGAGGGAAATTCGGTCAAGGGTAAAGTGGGGAATATCTTCGAAAGGGGCGTTACGGGAATTTCCCCCTACAAGAGAGGGTATTCCGTACAAGCTAATTAGAGAGGAAAGCCCATGTAATTTAAGCCCAAGTCCACGATTGGAAACCCTAATTCTTGTACTATAAATAGTGGAAACTTTCCATTTGTAAGACAGGTGCACATTTCCCAAGAAATATACCAAGAATTTAATACTAAAGATTTTGTGAATCTTTTGTTATTTGTTCTCTCAATCCCCTAAATATCAACGTGTTCGCGGGGGAGTTCTTATTAGAATTTTCTGCTCGTAAACAAATAATTACACATATAATTAAAAAAAAATTAAAAATCATTTATATGAAAACAGAAATTCATTTTTCTCCTTCAACCCGTCGATCCCCAATTCATTTCAAAATTAAAACCCTAATTTAGCTCTACTCAAAATCCCCAAAATCTTACTACCAAAGAACCCTAATTTCTTGCTACTCGATTTGGGAAATTCAAAATGCCATGGAAGTTGAGAGATACGAATGGGTTCTCGCCCGAAGAGGAGATAGCACGAATGTCAGACACTGAGAGATTCACGCTAAAGTTTCATCATTCGGGGAAATTTAGGCTTCGCGAAGGTAAAAAAGTTTATGTTGATGGGAGAACGGATTATGTTGATTACTGCAAGAAGTCTGAATTAGGAATGGAGGATTTTTCATTCATGGCGGCTCAAATTGGATTGTCTGAGAGCCTTCAGTTCTATTACAGTTGCAGTGGTGCAGATGACTGTGAAATCCTAATTCGTTTTAAAAGTTTATATTGCCTAGATGGTTTGGATTGTTTTGTTTCAAAGTCAATGTCAATTTCAGTGTTTGTTGATCATGAAAATTTTGATGAAAGGGCCATAGATTTCGATGGGGTCCCTGATATTCCATTACCTGATATTGATGATGATGTTAGTGAGGATTCAAGTTCATCTATGAAGAATTTGATGAAGGAGTATGAATTGCCTGATATTGATGATGATTTTACTCAACCTAAAGAGAATGAGAAAGCTGAAGATGAGGGAGCTGCAAATGACAGAGCTGCAGATGAGAGAGCTGAAGATGATAGAGCTGCAGATGAGATAATTGAAGATGATAGAGCTGCAGATGAGATAATTGAAGATGAGAGAGTTGCAGATGTTGAAGATGATAGAGCTACATATGAGGGAAATGGAGATGAGGGAGCTGCAGATGAGAGAGTTGCAGAAGGTCTAAGTAGGTTGTTTGGTGACCAAGTTGATGAGGATGACAGTGAAGGAGAAGTATCATGTGGAGAGGATTCTGAAAATTCTGATTACCTAGATGATAGTGATGGATGCTATGATGATGAGGAGGCTGACTTCCAGAGGTATGTTGATTCTGATGAGGAATTGGGAAAAAATGATGAGAGAAAGGGGAAGAGGCCAATGACCAGAAGTCAAATGTTCAAAGAAAAATATGCTGCATTGAAGAAAGCAAGGATTCTGGAAGAGGCTAGATTGAAGAAGCCTGCTCCAAATGTTCATAGAGGCTTCAAATTGTTCAATCCAGCTACAGATATGGATCACATTGATTTCTATGTTGGCCTGTCATTTTTAGACATTCCAACTTTCAGAATGGCTTTCAAGGCTTATGCAGTTCAAAATGGTAGAAGCTTGAGATTTTCATTGAACAGGCCAACCAAGGTACAAGCCAAGTGCAAAGATAAGAAGTGTGAATGGGTGATTTATGCATCCAGAGTGACAATGGATGACACTGTCCAAGTCAAGACTTTGAATGATACACACACCTGTGTGAGGCAGGAGAAAATCACACAAGCTGATGCAAGGTACATTGCTGAGAAATACAAGCAGAAACTGAAGAGTGATCCACATTGGCCAGTGGAATCAATGATTGAGGTTATTCAAGCAGAAATGAAGTGTTGTGTGAGCAGGTGGCAGATGTATAGAGTGCAACATATGGTTGCAGAAATGGGTGATGGGGATGAGTTGCAATAGTTTGCCAACCTCTACAGATATGCTGAAGAGATATTCAGAAGCAATCCCACCAGTACATGAAAGATAAAGACAACAGTTGTAGGGGACAAAGCAGTCTTCCAAAGAATGTACATTTGTTGGGCTGCTCTGAGGGATGGGATGCTAGCTGGTTGTAGAAGGCTTATATGCCTTGATGGCTGCCATCTGAAAACTCAAACTGGAGGTGTCTTGTTGACTGCTGTGGGAATTGACTCTAACAATGGTATGTACCCCTTTTCATATGCTGTTGTTGAGAAAGAAACTTATAAATCTTGGTTGTGGTTTCTGGATTTGGTAGTCAAAGACTTAGGAATTTCAGAACAAGATAGTTTCAATTGGACTGTGATGTCTGATAAGCAAAAGGGACTTGTTGAGGCTGTAAGTGTGGTGTTGCCTAACTGTGAGAGCAGATTCTGTGTGAGGCATTTATATGCTAATTTTAAACTTAGTAACAAGGGTGTGGGACTGAGGGACATAGTTTGGAGAGCTGCCAGGGCAACCAGACACGTTGATTTACAGAGAGTCATGAATGAGGTCAAAATTAGATCTCCAACTGCCTTTGACTGGATTTCAAAAAGAGAACCTCAACACTGGTCCAAAGCCCACTTCAATACCATTAACAACACAGACCTTATAGTTAACAACCTTTTTGAAAGCTTCAATTCTATGATTTTGAGGGCCAGGGGCAAGCCTATACTAAAAATGTTGGAGGACATTTGGAGAATCTTAATGAAAAGGATTGGATTAAGGAGAAGGGATATGTTAAAGCACAGTGGAGATTTATATCCAAACATTCAAAAGTTGTTAGATATGTACAAAGTGAAGTCTTTTGGGTGGGCTCCTTCCTGGAATTGCAAAGATGAATTTGAAGTTTGTGATCCAAATGGCCAGTTTTTTTGTGTGCATCTGGGAAATAGAACTTGTGGGTGTAGGAGATGGCAACTAACTGGAATTCCATGCCAACATTCAATCTCATGTATGAATTACATGGGGTACAAACCTGAAGCATATGTGGATGAGTGTTATAGCACAAATACTTACCTCAGCATTTATGATCACTACATGAGTCCAATGCAAGGCATGGAAGAGTGGCCTGTTATTCATGAAGACAGATTGGATATTGTGCCTCCAAAGATTGGGAAAATGCCTGGTAGACCTAAAAAACATAAGAGGAAGCTGGAAGTAGGAGAAGTGATAGGATCTCTGAAAAATGGAAAGTTAAAGAGGTCAGGCTTGATTAGCACTTGCCAGCTTTGCAAACAAACTGGTCATAATTCCAGGACATGTCCACAGAATGCAGGAGCAAGTTCAAAGGTACTTGTGTTTTTTTTTTTTTCATAACATAATTTTACTCATCTCCATTGATTCTTCAGCCCACTGAAGGATTGGATATCCCTCCTGCATCAGAGCCTGTTCAAAAGAAGGAAAAGAAGATGTCAGAAGCAAGTTCAAAGGTAATTGTTGATATTTTTTTTTCAAAATATAATTACTCAACACCATTTGTTAATTTTCCAGGCCACTGTCCAAATTCCTACAAGAAAGAGCCCTAGGAAGAAGAATAATGCAAATGAATCCACTGTTCAAATGCCTACAACAAAGAGCCCTAGGAAGAAGAATAATGCAAATGAATCCTCTGCCCAAATGCCTACAAGAAAGAGCCCTAGGAAGAAGAATAAGGCAACTGCACCCTCTGCTTCACAGCCCACACCAATTCCTTCAAAGCCTATTCAAATGGATAAACCCTCTGCTTCACAGCCTATTCAAATGGATAAGCCCTCTGCTTCACAGCCCACACTGCCATTAAATTTGGGACTTTCTAGCCGAAGAAGTGATTACATGCCTTTATTCACTAATGCTCCAAGCAGAAATGTCACACTTCCAATCAGAAATTTAACAGTTCTGAGAGGAGAAGAACTAACACCCCCTTGCTGTCAGCAGTAGTCTTTTTAGTGTGTGTGTCCTATGTTTGTTGGTTATTTTGTGTGTTGAATCTTAGTACTTTTGTTTTTATAAGTCATCAGACATTGTGGCTACTTATCAGTACTTTTGGGTATTTTGTAATGAAATCCAGATGGTGTTTTATTAATGTCTACTTTTCAGTTATATTCACTATTTTGTTTCAGGTGTTGTGATTGTTGAAACATAAAACATCAAGAACATAAGCATCCAACACAAAATTTGAACCGATACATCCTCTGAACCAACTAGAATAAAATATCCAAATTACAGCTTACATTACCACACAAACCAACTACAAACTATGAGAAGAAAAAGATTACATCTTGAACTGATACATTAAGGCAAAACACACTAACATCACAACAATCAACTTCTTATTGCTTCTTTTCACAGCAGCTATGTCCTTCTTCAACTCATCAATTTCTGCATCCTTCGAATTCATATTAGCAGCTATGTCCTTCTTCAACTCATCAATTTCTGCATCCTTCGAATTCATATTTCTCAATAATCCTGGTATGATTTTAGTACAACGGGCACATCCAGGTTGATCGACCCAGCAAAAATAATTACACCCCACCAGAGTCTGGTAAAAAAAACCCCATAAATTAGAAAGAAAAAAGGAAAAAAGGAGGATGTAGAAATACGTACTCGGGAATTAGCACATGACAAATAACTCCTTCCTGGGTTTGCATCGGACCAAGAAGTGCGCTTCATAGCAGGTCTTCCACAGTGACACACTCCATTCATGGTGCGAGTTCGTAGTTAACAACTGAAGAAGAACCACTTTTTTCACTCTAAACGACGCCAATTTTGAGGTATTGAAATTTAGGGTTCTTATTCAGAGCAGATTTCGGGATTGAAAAATTTGGGGGATTAGGGTTCTTGGAGCAGGTTTCGATTTGGGGAGAAACGCGAACTGAATTTTTAGCAATTAGGGTTTCAGTTAAATAGGCTAATTTATAGTCAAAGTCAATGTCAATTTCAAAGTCAAAATAAATGGAGTGGGGGTAATTAAGTAATCAACCAAAAAAGTTTACTTCCGAAAAAATAAATAAATTAATAAACGAATATTCCTCGGAATATTCGTTTCTGGTCAACCGGCAAGTACCAATCTGCATTTTCTTTAAACCCTTTGTAGCACCGCGCTCAAAATCTCCGGTTGGGTAGCAAAGTGCAAATTTCTTGAAACCCCAGGTAGCAAAGTGCAATTATCCCTATTTTGACCGCTGGAGGGTGTCAAAAAAATTTGACCGGAGATCATATTTTGATCCGGTCCCACCAAGTGTCAAACTTGACAGTTTCAATGCTTCCCTACTGGATGAGTTGAACTCAATTTGACACCCTATTTGACACCCTTCTGTGGATGGTCTTAGTTTCATGGATTTGATTGTATTCAAAAAGCTTGGGTTTGTATCGATGTATCAACGCAGGTGCAGTAGGGGTTTCTCTAGGTCGCTGTAGTAAAAATAAATAAAACATGTTTGTTATAAATATTATTAATTAGTGAATGACTAGTTTAATCTTTCTTGGTGAACAAGACAGAAACCCTACTTTGTATCCTATGTAAAGGGGTCTCCCCATATGAATGAAATAACAATTCTATTGTTCTCTCATATTGTCTCTTTTTCTAATCTATCTATTATCTCTAAGGCAAGAATTTATATATTTGTTTATATTAATTAATAGTTATAAATATATCTACTTCTCCTCCATTCTTCTTAATATCATATGTTCCCGAAGAACATTATAATCTGATATTCCTGAAGTAATATCATATGTTCTCGAAGAACATTATAATCTGATATTCCTGAAGTAATATCATATTAATATTAATTATGCCTAGTAAATTAATTAAATTTTTAATGTTCCTGAAGAACATTGTAATATGATATTCTCGAAGAAATATCAAAACTAAATGTTCAAACATGATATGATATTCCTGAAGAAATATCAAAACTAAATGTTCCTGAAGAACATAATATGATATTCCTGAAGAAATATCAAAATTAAATGTTCCTGAAGAATATCGTGCGAGTCTTTCGTGGTCAAGTCATGTATGTGCGAACTCGACCCATGAATCAATTGAGGTACTTCATGAATACCAATGGTTATTTGCTTGAATATTGGGGATAGCCCCATGAGTTCGAATCTCCATGAAAAACATGAAAATCTGATAATTATGTGAAGTATTATCAAATCAATTATTTTTAATATATCAATTAAATTGAATGTTCCGGAAGAACATATACTCTCGATTTAAAATATTATATTGATGTTCTGGAAGAAAATCATGATTTGATATTATTCGATAAATATCAAATTAAATTGCTCTCGTAGTAGCAATAGTTTTGGAAATATCAAGTTAAATTGATCCCGTAATAGCAATAAATTTTAAATGTTCCTGAAGAACATTATGATATGATATTCATGAATAAATATCAAATCAAATTGTTTCTGGTTTAGCAAGTAAACATTAAATATTTTAAACGGATATTGATATTTATAAGAAATAATGGAAAATATTCATGAAAGAATATTTTTATTTATGGCTCCCGAAGAAGCAAAGTTTGAATAAAGTTATATCATGATTAGACGAACGCAAAATTCGATTATTCTGGTCATATGAATTATCCCTGAAGGATATCTTTTGAAAATCGAGATCAAATGTATCTTATTATGTGGGTATTCATGGAATATCGAAAAAGTCGATTCCAATTAAATGTAATTTCTGAGAAAATTATATATTGAGATTTATTTTGATCCTCGAGAGATCATTGATAAAGATAATGTATCCCCGAAGGATCATTGGTAAATATATTGTCATGCAAATGATGACATATTAAAAGTGGGCTCCCGAAGAGCTTTACTAATTATCTCCGGAAGAGCTATACTAATTACCCCCACGAGTACTCCAAATGTACTTAAAAATGAGGATGATGCATATCATGATTATTATTAAGCGCGTGGAAATGAATCAAACATTTCCAATCCGCGAATTAATTTGAAATATGCAATTTATATTCATATCACCACTAAAGTGTATTTTTATAAACGGACATAATATCTCGAGCCCACGATCCAAAAGATCGGTTTATAGCAATTACGCTGATTTGCATATTTAACGAAGATCATTTCCCAGCATTAGGGGGAGATAAGAATATAAAGATATAAATGTCGAGAAATTTCATTGAATGAAAACCATCTTCAATTCTAGATCCTGGCATAAATCAATTGAACCTGAAGTTCATTAAAATAAGTGACTTGCAATATTCAGCAAGTAATCTGCCAAATTAATGAAGGTGTGACAAAATCACATATATTTGTGATAAATGAACTATAAGAGTTCAAATACCAAAGAGATCAACTCAAATGTTGATTCTAATATACGCCTGAAGTGTAGTAGATCGATCTTAAGATATAAAATAAATCCGCGGAAAAACAATGAAATTAAGTCACACTCAAAATCTCCTGAAAAGAGTTAGTTGGAAATCTCATTGAAAAAACATGTGCACATGATAATAAAAAATCATGGGATTGCGGAACAACCAAATTAAATATTTTGGGAAATAATGAAAGATTTGGTTGATATATTGAATTGTCATCAACATGGAAAAATAAAAAGTCGTCAACGACATATTTGCCTCAAGAGTTGCTATAGAAAATTTGGATCCAAAATTTAAATCAATGATAGTGTGCCGGCAGCACTCAAAAATAGAAACGAGCAATTGAGGCTGAGCATGACTCGCTATATATATATATATATATATATATATATATATATATATATATATATATATTGATTCTATAGTACACACCTCAAAATATTATCCCAGAAGGTTATACTTGGGTGTTCGTAAGAAAAATGAATAATGATGTGGTGAGATATAAAAGCGAGATTAGTTGCTCAATAGTTTTTCGCAGAAACTCGATGTTAATCAAATATTTTTAAGGATGACATTAAGTTCCGCTACCTAATATTTATGGCAGCAACAACGATAAATATATGCATCGAATGATACATACATGAAAATCCTGGATGGATTTTAAAATTTCTGATATGAAAGGAAATGAAAATCATGTAAAATATCATATTACATATGTCATTATGGACAAAAATGATATTGAAGATAAGGTCCCGAAGACTAGTGATTGCACTCTTTTTCCCTCTACTAAGTTTTTCCCACAGGGTTTTCTTAGTTAAAGGTTTTTAACGAGACAATCACCACAATATAAATGTGAATGTCATGTACTCTTTTCCTCGAGTATTTTTTCCTACAAGGTTTTATAATGAGGTTTTTAACGAGACATGTACATCACTCGATAATAATTAATGAGGACATCAGAATGTTCCATATGAGTTTGTTTGCGAGATAAACTGAGATATTGAACCTGAAGTTCAAATGATTGTGAATTGAAGTTCACATTATTGTTCATTTGTCAAGAAATGTATATTGAACACTAGACACATCTAAAATACTCCAGAAGAGTTACCGGCCGGTTATAGAAATTGTGAATGCTCTAGTCAATATAGATGTCTGGTAAAGGCTGTTGGAGTTGTGTACTTAATGTCTAGATTTAAGTACCGGTAAACTCCCGGTCATAGCATTTAATCTATTAAATTAATAAACAATTGTTTGCATTTAATTATTGATAATTAAATATATGCAAATCATAGTCCTGGATTCTATACGTTGTAGTTAGTATGGTGTGTCGGGCCCACACAGAAGATCATACTATCGGTTACTCGTATTTAATCAAACAGTTGCTCACGACCTAGATGGACACGGACCAATCCATCGGTATAGTCGTTGTGTGAGAGAGAAAATAATTTGTCTTAATTATTTTATCACACTTGTACACTTGGTGTATTGAGCGAATCGCTTGAGATTTATCGATTAGGATTGCCTTAGATAATCGATTCAAGTCTCAGAGTATTTTATTCTTAATCCCCGATACTATTGCGGGTGTGTATATTTAATATATGTGACTTTGATTTTCCAAAGGAATTAACCGATTTAATTATTGGGTTAATTACCGGTTAAGTTGGGTCACTATATTTTATATATGACATGCCGTGAATACTTGACGGGAAAGTGTATCCCGGAAGGGTTGATAATATCCCCGAGATGAGTTCATAAGGAATTATTGTGTAAACCTCATAAGTGGATTCGTTCCGCACAATAATTAAGGTTGAATGGTACTAGTCTCGGATTCAAGAGATGAATAAATTAATTAGCAATAAATTAATTTTATTCATGGATATTTAAATCTTAAATACACGGAATAAATAATACTACCGGAGAAATATTATTTGATATAATATGGTTTAATATTGGGAGTGCAATTAATTTATATAGTGGAAAATAAATTAATTAATATTAATAGAGGATTAATAGATTTGGGCTTGGGCTCAATTTAATCTTTAATATTGGAAGCTCAATATTCCACCTCCTTTAGATCCCCTACGTAGCCTATAAAAGCACTACATGGTCTTCACTTTCTCATAACAATAAGACAAGATTATCATACTTGGTATTCTAGAGAGTTGAAGAGGATCCATAAGCTTGGAGGATCGTCGCCCACCCAACGTTCAAGCTAGTGCAAGGAATACGTGGGAAGATCGTAAGGTCATCAATTGATTTCGTTTCTCCGCACAACAAATCAAAAGGTAAAATCATAAACTCCCTTCTATGATTTTATGTGAATTGATTGTGATACATACATGAACACACGATCCGGGAAAACGACGAACCTCGGGGACGGGGATTCGAGATCCCCGGCGAGGATCGAAGGTGGCGGTCGAACCCTAGGGTTCGGACCGCCGGGATGCGCAAAGCCCTCGGCTGGAGCCGAGGGGCGATCGAGCCCGTGAGCTCGATCGCGGGTGTGCTACGGGGTCACCCGTAGCTGCCTCGTATGTGCTACGGGTTCGCCCGTAGCGGGCGTACGGGGATGGACGCCCCGCGAGCAGCGAGCCCGTGAGCTCGCTGCGGGGCTGCTACGAGCAGCCCCGGGGATGCCTCGTGCATCCCCAGCGATCGCTACGAGAGCGATCGCGAGCCCCGTGCGGGGGCTCGGCTGGGCACCACGGGCGGACCGTGGTGGTGCTCGGTTGAGCTCCGGCTCGTACGGCGGCGCGCGGTTGGTTCTCCGGCGATAGAGGATTTCGGTCGGGTTATTATTTTCCGCAAATTTTAATAGCCCGGGATATCGATTTCCAACAGATGGTATCAGAGCGTTTGGTTTCGTGTTCATGTATGTGTTCAATTATCGTTTTACCTTGTAGGGATTCCGACTATCATGGTTAATTAATTGATTAATTGTTTAATTAATTGTTAATTTAATTTTACCATGATTATTAAACTCTCGGACATGTCGAGATTCGTTTTGTGTGGATGAATGCTTGTAATAGTAAAAATTCGGGGGTTGACCGAATTTAGATTTATTATTATTGTTCTATGTTTTCCGGAAAGTGTATAGGGTCGATTTCATGTATAGAATCGATACCGGAATTGTAAATTTATTTCTTGTAATTTATTTACGTTGGATCGATGCCGAGACGACCGCCGGAGAACGCATGTGACGAAGAAGACGAAGAGGACGAAAAACCGGGGGGGTCGATCATCCCCATGATCGATCCCCATGAGGATCGATCGACCCCACGCGGAGGGGCTGCCCGCTAGGGTTTCCGGCCACGCCGGCCACCGGTGGTGGTGGCGCGCGGCTTGGGGACGGCGGCGGTGGTGCCCGGCGATGGTGGTGGTCGACGGTGGGGGTGGTGTGGGGATCCCCAACCTGTGCTACTCCTACCTAGATTCACTTTCCTAATTGATTCAAGTTTTCCTATTTTGAGTATTCCTAAGTTTGGGAACTCTCATGGAGATAGGAAAAGAATTAATTAATATTATTTTATTTCCTTATTCTATTATGGAAGTCTTCTAGAATATTCCAAGTCCTACTTGGAATAGGATTCTAGAGATTTAATAGAATTGGAAGGGAAATATTTAATTAATGAATTAATTTTATTTCCTAATTGATTATTCCTATTTTATGGGAATTTTCATGGACATGGAAATTAATTAATCTTGAAAAGTAGAAGAGTCCTACTTTATTTTATTTCCTTATTCTATTATGGAAGTCTTCTAGAATATTCCAAGTTTTACTTGGATAGATTATTCTAGAGATTTAATAGAATTAGAAAGGAAAATAAATAAATAAAAATATTAATAATATTTAATTTTATTTTTGATTTATTCGATTGACTTAATTTTCGAATTAAGTATCTTTTGGATTTATTAAAAATAAATAGATTTAAATATTGAGATTAATATTCTCGTCACATGGAGCATTCAAAAACGAAGACTGAAGACTAGAAGACGCATACGGAGATGGAATAAAGCCATGATAGTCGGAAAATAATTTTCTAGCATTATTTTGACTATGTGATACAATGTGCTTTATTACTTGTATGCATGCTATATGTGTTTACTTTATGCACTAGATAGCGTATCCATTTGTTATAAAAAGCTAAGTGGGAGAGGGAATGGAAACATTCCCATGGTCTCCATTACTGTTCTCTTGGTGACATTTATGAGCTTTCGAAGTTCATATAGACATGTCATTGGAGGAGAATTCTTGTAATTCCTTTTACGAGAAACAATGATTAAGTTTATCAAACAATGCCTAATTTGTCTTTCTGAAACTGACTTCAAGTCGACTCATTCTCACCCCGGGGAGTGGAATGGAGCCAAAGCCACTTGGTCATGTGGATGACACAAATTAGAGACATTCG
Source organism: Euphrasia confusa (assembly GCA_954870475.1). Taxonomy (NCBI): domain Eukaryota; kingdom Viridiplantae; phylum Streptophyta; class Magnoliopsida; order Lamiales; family Orobanchaceae; genus Euphrasia; species Euphrasia confusa. The sequence goes on along the minus strand of OX940949.1, from coordinate 45,663,384 downwards.
TACCATTCTTTTAAAGATGGATCGATTGTCTGCTCGGCTCCCTCATCTAATGAGAGATAGGGTTGTTCGCATGGTGAATCACTGGTTAGAAACTTCGAGTTTCACTTATGATTCTCCGCGTCTTGATTTACGAAAATCGAATGGATCAAGTAATTGGGAGTCAACTGTAAAAATCTTTTGGTGTAGTAAACGTCCACACGAACGTGGCTTGCTATACTGAATGGGATTTTGGAATAGTTGATGTAGACAGTTATAGGGAATTGTGAAGGATTGGAGTTATCGTAAACGTCCACACTAACGTGGCTTGCGGTGACGTAGCAATTCCAAGTGATTCACCTTAGTACTGAGTAATGGTTTACACTTAGGTACGCTTTATAGTATTCTTCCCAACGAAGTAACGCTATAATGATGTACGACCGAAGCAAATCTAATTGCTAAATCATTTGGGTGGGTAAACGTCCACACAAACGTGGCTTGCCTTACCTGGTGGGATTTTAGATGTAATTAGTAATTTAATGATATTATTTTAGGGAGATAATATCGGATATTAAATTGATTGTTTGTTTAAATGTGCTTATAGGTTTAGAGAATAGCTATGAATCCACTTTCTGTGATACTCAAGGAGCATAAACTCACTGGCCCCAATTATATTGATTGGAGGAGAAATTTGGACATTGTCCTGACTTCTGAAGAGTACAAGTTTGTACTCTATGATGCATGTCCTGCTGAGCCCACGGATGCCTCAACTAATGAGGAAAAGGAAGCATATCGGAAGTGGAAAAAGGCTGATGAAATGGCTAGGTGTTATATTTTGGCTTCAATGTCAAATGTACTCCAAACCCAACATCAGTCGATGGACACTGCCGAGGATATGTTGTACAACCTCAAGGAAATGTTTGGAGAGCAAGATCGTGCGGCAAGGCAAGAAGCCATGAGAGTCCTTATGACAACTACTCAGTCTGAAGGAACGCCCGTTGGGGAGCACGTTCTTAAGATGATGAGTTTGTTGAATGAACTTGAGATCCTAGGAGCTCAAATTGATGGGGAGACGCAAGTCGACATCATACTCCAGTCTCTGACCCCTAGTTTTGAGCAGTTTCGCATGAGTTATAATATGGGTAAACTATCTTATACTCTTGCGCAACTCCTGACTGAACTGAAGGCGGCAGAGGGGATCTACAAGAAGGGCAAGTCTCAAGCACTTGTAGCTACCAAGTCCAAAGGCTTGAAGCCTGTTGGAGGTAGGAACAAGAAAAGGAAGCAAGCCTGGAAACCCAGTGGTGCCAAGAGGAATGGACCACAAGTGGGGGCTGCCAAGCCAAGAGGCAAATGCTTCCGATGCAATAAGTCTGGACACTGGAAGTCTGAATGTCCTCTCAAAGGTACAAATTTTTCTTTAGTCGTAAAAACATAGTCAGCGGTATTATCTACCAGAATTCTGGTGTGTAGATATGGAACCACTGACGGTATGTGCATTTCTTTAAATGCAGGGGTTCCAGAAAACCCGGCGACTTAGAGAAGAAGAGTTCGAGTCTACACGGGCAAAAGCTGTAGAGGAGGCAGCTGTTGCGGTGGAAGACATTTATCTGCTTTAGTAGTTAATTAGGATTTCATTTTAAGTTTATTGCTTTATGTACCCTTTATTTTAGAAAGAACTTCTGTTCTGGATTTCTATTAATTATGAATGGATATTTTATTTCTTTAATCATGTTGATGATTTTGATAAGAAATAATGGTATTATATAATAATGGTATTATTTCTGGTACATTAGATAGCAATAATGTGAATGATGAATCCTTAGTCTACCACGTTGCAACAAACCGTTCTATAACTTGTTTTACTTGAAAGATATATTTCTTTGCTAAATCATTATACTTGTGAATTCTTACACTTAGTAGTATTTATTCAAATAAAAACTCAAAAGGTCGAAATTGATTTGATCAATTAAAGTTGAAGGAATGGACTTTCCGACCTAAGAATTGAATTTGGAAGATAATACAACTAAGCATACCTTTGGTAAAGGATAGAATTCGGACAAGTATGGAGAATGATTAAATGATGATATATGCAGACATGTGTGTAAGGGTACGAGTAATTCTCCTAGAATACTCGAAGATGGATTAGAATGCTTGATGTGCCATAAAAGCGAAGTGTTTTAGTCACAAAGCAATTATGGGGAACCTTCTAAGTATATCCATTGGAAGCCTGCGATTAAAACCGCGGAGGCCATCACCTATCTGAATAACACATAGCATAATCAAAGATTGAGATTAAGTCTCAAATGACTGCACCATACACTTACGTGTAGACATGGTGAGTCAGCAATAAGAAATAGAATTCTAATAGTAAAAGAACAAGTTGTTCGGAACTACCTGTGTTCTATGGATATTCCTGGAGACAACGACATGGTTGTAGGATATCCTAGATGAACAAAGTATTGTGTGTTCTATAGTGCTATGAACCAGAAGGACGTGTATCGCCCGGTTCTTAGAAGAAGACTATTAGATGAACCACAAAGCCCGAACTGACGTAATACTTTGGAATGAGAAAAAGGACAAAGACTTAGAACCAGCCAAACCGAGTAGAAGTACACCACACACTGCACCTACTGTTATTACTGTTATACACAAGGACGCCATTGCAGTGGGAGGTTGTTAAGACAACCGGAGATGTTCATAAGACTAGAAGAGTTTTGAACTCTGGATCTGGTAAAGATGAAATCGATCCCTAAGCTCTGCATGAGGGCGGTACTAGATCTAAATGTGCCTGCTTGGAGAACAATAAGGTTTATTGTTAAGAGGCTAGATCATTTAGAGTACAAGCTTAGTAAATCCATTTATGGATTATGACAAAGCTATGAATCGTGGAACTTGCGAGTTGATGAGATAGTCCATCTAATGGATTCATCAAAAGGAATAGACGAAATGTGTATTGGAAACGTGATGGAAACAAGGTGGTGTTTCTCGGAATTTTATGTAGATGACATTTTATCATTGGCAACAATCTAAAGATGTTATCAGACATAAAATGATGGTTGTCTAAATAAATCGGGATATAAGATTGAGTAGAAGTTAGAGCATGTTCTTGAGATCTTGCGATCTAGGGATAAGAACATTGTACTTCTCCTAGACATCTTATACGATCATGGTTTGTTTTAAACATGCGTAATTCTGAGAAAGGTTATTGCCTTTCAGAGACAGAATATACATCTATCTAAAGGGTATGTGTTTCGAACACATGAAGGAGATAGATGAAGACAAAGCAGTTTCCTACACTTCAAGTGTGGAAAGCTTTATAGATGCAATGTTGTAAAACAAGAACCTGATATCAACTATGCGGTTTGCGTAGTGGGAGGATATCAAAGTAATCTGGACAAGAGATATTCGAATGCAGTAAAAGTACTTGAATGTACTAGATTAAGCAAGACGAAATCTTCTTTGATTACAAATTCTCAGATCTCAAATCAGAGAAGGACCAGTGTAAGTCGATATCAGGCTATGTGTTCACTTTTAGAAAGAGGTGGAACCATGAAATGAAAGAGTGATAAGCAGGACGCTTCTCAGACTCTCTCATAACCGAATAGCAGCCTCAGAGGCAGCGGAAGTTTTGGTTGGGTTCCGGGATAACCTCTTGACTTGGATATGACTCTTAGTTTACCAAAGGCTATTGGATAGCGGTGCACGGTAAACTGAAAGAGGTCATAAGTCAAAAGTGATGATGACACATAGAGCAAGTACCACCTGATACGAGTCATCGTCAAGGGAGACGACGCAGTAGTCACCAAGATAACTTCAGAGCGGCAACCTAGAGTGCTCATTCACATGGTACTTCTTGGAAGTACAACTTTAAGCACGTGATGAGTATGGGAGTCGGGAGTTTGGAGGAAATGACTAGACCTTAGTACAAGTGGGAGATTGTTGGAGTTGTGTACTTAATGTCTAGATTTAAGTACCGGTAAACTCCCGGTCATAGCATTTAATCTATTAAATTAATAAACAATTGTTTGCATTTAATTATTGATAATTAAATATATGCAAATCATAGTCCTGGATTCTATACGTTGTAGTTAGTATGGTGTGTCGGGCCCACACAGAAGATCATACTATCGGTTACTCGTATTTAATCAAACAGTTGCTCACGACCTAGATGGACACGGACCAATCCATCGGTATAGTCGTTGTGTGAGAGAGAAAATAATTTGTCTTAATTATTTTATCACACTTGTACACTTGGTGTATTGAGCGAATCGCTTGAGATTTATCGATTAGAATTGCCTTAGATAATCGATTCAAGTCTAAGAGTATTTTATTCTTAATCCCCGATACTATTGCGGGTGTGTATATTTAATATATGTGACTTTGATTTTCCAAAGGAATTAACCGATTTAATTATTGGGTTAATTACCGGTTAAGTTGGGTCACTATATTTTATATATGACATGCCGTGAATACTTGACGGGAAAGTGTATCCCGGAAGGGTTGATAATATCCCCGAGATGAGTTCATAAGGAATTATTGTGTAAACCTCATGAGTGGATTCGTTCCGCACAATAATTAAGGTTGAATGGTACTAGTCTCGGATTCAAGAGATGAATAAATTAATTAGCAATAAATTAATTTTATTCATGGATATTTAAATCTTAAATACACGGAATAAATAATACTACCAGAGAAATATTATTTGATATAATATGGTTTAATATTGGGAGTGCAATTAATTTATATAGTGGAAAATAAATTAATTAATATTAATAGAGGATTAATAGATTTGGGCTTGGGCTCAATTTAATCTTTAATATTGGAAGCCCAATATTCCACCTCCTTTAGATCCCCTACGTAGCCTATAAAAGCACTACATGGTCTTCACTTTCTCATAACAATAAGACAAGATTATCATACTTGATATTCTAGAGAGTTGAAGAGGATCCATAAGCTTGGAGGATCGTCGCCCACCCGACGTTCAAGCTAGTGCAAGGAATACGTGGGAAGATCGTAAGGTCATCAATTGATTTCGTTTCTCCGCACAACAAATCAAAAGGTAAAATCATAAACTCCCTTCTATGATTTTATGTGAATTGATTGTGATACATACATGAACACACGATCCGAGAAAACGACGAACCTCGGGGACGGGGATTCGAGATCCCCGGCGAGGATCGAAGGTGGCGGTCGAACCCTAGGGTTCGGACCGCCGGGATGCGCAAAGCCCTCGGCTGGAGCCGAGGGGCGATCGAGCCCGTGAGCTCGATCGCGGGTGTGCTACGGGGTCACCTGTAGCTGCCTCGTATGTGCTACGGGTTCGCCCGTAGCGGGCGTACGGGGCTAGACGCCCCGCGAGCAGCGAGCCCGTGAGCTCGCTGCGGGGCTGCTACGAGCAGCCCCAGGGATGCCTCGTGCATCCCCAGCGATCGCTACGAGAGCGATCGCGAGCCCCGTGCGGGGGCTCGGCTGGGCACCACGGGCGGACCGTGGTGGTGCTCGGTTGAGCTCTGGCTCGTACGGCGGCGCGCGGTTGGTTCTCCGGCGATAGAGGATTTCGGTCGGGTTATTATTTTCCGCAAATTTTAATAGCCCGGGATATCGATTTCCAACAAAGGCATGTCCCTGAAGGACGAAAAATATACAATAATACAAATGAATATGAAACTCGACAACTCGAAGGTTGGGTCCTGAAGACCAAAATTTATATTTGAATAACTAAGTTTTTCCTATATGGTTTTAATAGTTACAGGTTTTAATGAGACTGATTGATCACAAATAACTACTTTCAAGAAGTCAAAGATCTTCGGTGATTACAATCAGGGGGAGCAAGCTGTACTCTTTTTCCTTCGCTCAGGTTTTGTCCCACTGGGTTTTCCTGGCAAGGTTTTAACGAGGCAACAATCCTGTAAATAGTCATTCAATAGGGAGTGTTATGAATATTATTAATTAGTGAATGACTAGTTTACCCTTTCTTGGTGAACAAGACAGAAACCCTAATTTGTATCCTATATAAAGTGGTCTCCCATATGAATGAAATAACAATTCTACTCAGTCTCTTTGTCTAATCTATGTATTCTCTCTCAATTCCTTTTGAGTTTATAACAATGTTAGATTAATAAAATACAAAATAATTTTTTTATAGAAAATGTTTACTATTAGCGTAAAATAAAAATTCTAAAATAAATGTAATTACAAAACAATTTAAAACAATTTTTTATAGCGCAAATTATAATTAGACATATTGGGATTTGATTGTGCTGGGGTTTTGTATTTGATTTATCAAGGCTTGTGCAGTAGGGGTTTCATCGAGGTCTCGGATTTTTTTGTAGTAAAAATAAATAAAACATGTTAGATTAATAAAATACAAAACAAGTTTTTATAGCAAATATTCATTGTTAGCGCAAAATAAAATTTCTAAAATAAATGTAATTAAAAAACAATTTTAAATCAGTGGCATGCGTGTCTGGGGGATCTCGTACGAGACATCTTCGGCACCAGCGGTTTGTTGACATACCTTAATTTTGTGGATTTGATTGTATTCAAAAAGTTCGGTTTCGTATGTTTGGATAGGAAGAAGCAGAAGGAGACAGAGTTACGATCTTTTCAATTGTTGGGAATGCCTTGTTCTGGGAAGGTCATACTTCTAGGCCTAGCTGACCTCATCTCCAGTCACGATGACGGTACATATTTCCATTATGTTTTTATAATATGCACTTTGTTATTATGTACATTGTAATAGTTTAGCGCTATTTTATTAACTATATTTTTTTTATTCGCTATAATATTCACTTTTTTATATGTTTTTTTATGGATTTTATAATAATTACTATGTTTTTATATGTATTATTTAATTTTTTTAAATGCATTGCGGGTCTGGGGGATCTCGCCGATGAGACATCTTCATGGGAACCCTGATTCATGTCCCGTAGAATGCTACAAAGTGACGCACGAAAGCGCCACTAGCGAGCCCATCGCTACGAGTCCGTACGAGGCAGCGTACGAATCACTCGTAGAGATTTCGGTAGAAGCTCGTATTAGTGATTCACCACGTGGATTACATGAGCCTAAGGACGTATTAACGTCAAATCACGAAGTAGTATACGAGGCTTTTGTCAAGTTACTACGAAGGATGCAGAGCTCGAGCATAACTGTGGGACCATGAACGAGACAGCGTTCGATCTCCGTAGCACATTCGTAGGATGTGTTCGAACCCATGAATCTATGATTCATATGGGTTTTGATGTGGATTTACTTGCCTTCGTGCGAGAAATCTACGGAGGGTACGAGACTGTACGAGAGTTACTCGTAGCACCTCGTAGTGGATTACTAGAATTTGCTGGAATTCCCGTAGCAGCCCGCATCGTACCAGAGGAGCGCAACGCGCGAAGCCTCGCACTAGAAATTACTGATTCGTGCGAGAGAGATGCGAGAAATTCGAAGTCACCTCGCATGAGTCCCGTAGCGGCGGCGAATTTCACGATGGCCGCTCCGACAACCAACCATCAAATGGAGACAGAACGAGGCTGACGGCGGCGGACGGCGGCGCCGGCAGCGGGTGGTTGATATACTTCGCACCCGACCTATCCATTAATTAATATTAATATTAATTAATAGTTCGTTTTTATTTTATTTTCCTTTAGTTATTTAATTAATTAGTATTTTAATTATTTTATTTTTCTTTTGTTATTTAATTAATTAGTATTTTAATTTAAGTAATTAGGAGAGTATTCTAGAAGTATCTTTAGAGATCTTTTAGATTGTGATTTGATAGAGTTTTCAAGTGTTGAGATTCTCTAGTCATTATTTTATTATTTTCTTTAGCTTAGGGACCAAGTATCTACTCCTATATAAGGAGCACTATACCATTGTAAAAATCATTGAATTGGGAATCATTAGAGGAAGACGGAAGACGAATGAAGTTCGCGGTTTAGTGCCAAAGTTGAGATTTGTTGAAGTTTGCCACAAAACCGGGAGAACGGGATGCTGAACAGTTCCGCGACCGCCGTTTTGGAATCAGCGGTCGCCGGTGGTCGTTCCGCGACCTCGGAAGAAGGGCAGCGCCAGCCGTTTACGACACCTGGGGGATCGAAGCTTCGATCTAGTTTCAGCACCCGCCGGAGGGGAAGTCGCGCTCGCGGAAACATTTCCGCGACCGCCCTTTGAGGACCCGCGCCCGCCGATTTGATCATCGAATGACGAATCGGGACTGCCTGATTCCTGGGAGTTTCGGCGCCCGCCGATGGATTTCGGCGCCCGCCGAACAGAGGCCCGCGACCGCCGGTTGCAAACGGCGGTCGCCGAATGTGGCGTGGTATATTTGGAAAATACCTATTTTGGTCTGTTTTGGTTTCCTTCTCCTACAAAGCATATTATGGGCGAGAATTATTGTTTCTATACAATAATTAGGACCTCCCCCTATATAGAGAGAGTTTCTCCATGGGCATAAACACATGGGCATAAACACACCGTCTATTTTAGTTATTACTATTGTGTGAAATTTGAGGGTTTAGAGCGTATATCATCCTTGTAATCCTGGAACAATATTATAGTGATTTGTTTGTCGTTCCTCCCGTGATTTATCTCAGTTGGGTTTCCACGTAAATTCTTGTCTTCTCTATTTCTTTTCTTCGGTATCCCGTTATTATCATACTATACATCTTTCCGATCGCCAACAGTTCTTTTATGCCCTATAATATTCTAATAGTTTTGCGCTATTTTTTTATGCGATATAGCAAATGTAATTACAAAAGAATTTTAAACAATTTTTTATAGCGCAAATTATAATTAGTACCCAGTATACGATGATAAAACAATTTTTTATATGGCAAATTATAATTCGTATTTAGTATAAGACCACAGTGATGGTAGGTTTTGTAGTTTTTGAACCCTTCATCAATATCGTCTACTTTATTGATTTTTAGCAGTTCTGATTTCGTATTCGATAAATCAACGGCGCTGCGGGTATTGGGAACTAGTCGGACGAGACATATTCGGAAGCAGCGGTTTGGAGATAGACCTTAATTTTTTCAATTTAATTGTATTCAAAAAGCTTGGGTTTCGTATGTTGGAATGAGAAGGAGGCAGAGTTAAGAAACTTTTCGATTGTCAAGAATACCTCCGGGAAGTCCAGACTTCTTACTGGTCCCGTCTCCCGTCACGATGACTACATATTTCCACTATGCTTTTATAATATGCACTTTGTTTTTATATATATTGTAATAGTTTTGCGATATTTTTTATGCGCTATAATATTAACTATGTTTTTATAAGTTTTTTGATCTGCTATAATATTCACTGTTTTTTATGTGTTATAATATTCAAAGACGGGGCAATCCTCCCCGACATTGAAACGCTTGAACTGACGCCCGTGGGTGTGGTCGTGGAGCTGTCGGGAGAGACGGATGCGAGGAAATTGACGTAATCCTGAGAGTTAAATCGGTTGATGTCTATAGTCTGTAGTGTCGGGAGAGACGGATACGAGAAAATTGACATAATTGTGAGAGTGAAATCGGTGGATGTCTGTAGTCGGTAGAGTCGTCGGGGAAGGGGCGGTTGATCTCAATACGAAGATGGTGGTTGTGAGCCATGCGAATGAGGTTTATAGAAAAACAATTTTTTATAACAAATGTTTAATGTTAGCGCAAAATAAAAATTAAGTAAAAAAAATCATTTATATTTTTATTTTAAAATAATTTTAAGATTTAATTACAGAATAGTGTAATAACGCGTACTCTATAGAAGCAGAATAGGCCGAAGAAGACATGCACGCGTGGGTGTGGTCGTGGAGTGTGTCGTGAGAGACGGATGCGAGGAAATCGACGTAATCCTGAGAGTGAAATCAGTGGATGATAGAGTTGGCAGGGAAGGGGCGGCTGATCTCCATGCCGGAGATGGAGGTTGTGAGCCATGTGAATGGAGTTTATAGCAAAACAATTTTTTAATAGCAAGTGTTCACTGTTAGCGGAAAATAAAAATTCTAAAATTAATGTAATTACAAAACAATTTTTTATAGGGCAAATTATAATTGGTACATATGAACATGCTGGTGATAGGGTTTCTAGAGATTTCATACTCTTCCTCAAAACTATCTACTTAATTGTTTTTTATCAGCTTTGACTTCGTATTCGATAAATCAACGGCGACGCGGGTCTAGGAGATCTCGCCGGACGAGACATCTTCGGCATCAGCAGTTTGGAGACAGACCTTAATTTCGTGGATTTGATTGTATTTAAGAAGATCGGTTTCGTATTTTGGAATAGGGAGAAGCATAAGGAGGCCAGACTTCTGGCTGACCCCGTCTCCATTCACGATGACGCTGCAAATTTCCACTATGTTTTATAATATGCACTTTGTTATTATATACATTGTAATAGTTTTGCGCTACAATATTAACTATGTCTTTATATGTTTTTTTTATTCGCTATAATCACTTTTTTATATGTTTTGTTATGCATTATAATATTCAATATATTTTTATATGTATTACTTCATTTTTTTTAAGGGAAAAATGGCAATAAAGCCAATTTTCAGCATTTTTTGCTCAATAAGGCTTTCGAGAAATTACGTGTGTCAATTAGGCCCCCTAAAATGTGTAAAGACATCGTTACCCTTCCATATATACAAATTTTGAACTGACGGTTTCCTCATTTCACTTTTGTCGCGCACGAAACCCACCTTCTCTCTCTCTCTCTCTCTCTCTCTCTCTCTCTCTCTCTCTCTCTCTCTCTCTCTCTCTCTCTCTCTCTCTCTCTCTCTCTCTCTCTCTCTCTCTCTCTCTCTCTCTCTCTCTCTCTCTCTCTCTCTCTCTCTCTCTCTCTCTCTCTCTCTCTCTCTCTCTCTCTCTCTCTCTCTCTCTCTCTCTCTCTCTCTCTCTCTCTCTCGCTCTCTCGCTCCCGCTAAAACACACAACAACGAAACCACCACCACCACGAAACCCTCTCTCACTTTTCCTTCTCATCTCAGCTGTTCGATTTTCATCTCTTCTATGGCTCAGTCGAGAAGAACCACTGCCGCGAAGAAAACCGCCGCGAAGAAATCCACCGCGCCGACTCCAACCACCAGTTCTGTGGCTGCTTCCGAAAACACTGAACGGAGGCTTGTTCAGTACACGCCGTCGAGTGAAGAGCAGGCGAGCCCTAGCCCTCAGCCTGCCGCCGGAGAGAAGAAGGAGAGGAAGTAAGTATTTCGAACCCTAATTCGATTTCCACTTTCAATCTGTTTATTTCCATTTGCATGCCTGAATGTGTAGTGTTTTTTTATGTGTTTTGATGGAGGTTCGGTGTGATTATGTGTAGATCAGCTTGATTGTGTGTGTTGGTGGATGTTCAGTGTTTTTATGTTCTGTTCAGTGTTCGCCTGCTCATTCAAGTAACGGAAACATGCCACTCAGTTGTTATACATGCCACTCAGTTATTGGAGTTGTATACTTAATGTCTAGATTTAAGTAACGGAAACTCCCAATCATAGCATTTAATCTATTTAATTAATAAGCAATTGTTTGCTTTTAATTATTCGATAATTAAATATATATATGCAAATATAGTCCTAGTTATATACGTTGTAGTTAGTATGGTGTGCGACGTCACACGGAAGATCATACTATCGGTTACTCGTATTTAATCAAACACTTTCTCACGACCTAGATGGACACGGACCAATCCATCGGTATAGTCGTTGTGTGAGAGAGAAAATAATGTGTCTTAATTATTTTATCACACTTGTACACTTGGTGTATTGGGCGGATCGCTTGAGATTTATCAATTAGGATTGCCTTTGATAATTGATTTAAATCTTAGAGTATTTTATTCTTAATCCCCGATACTATTGCGGGTGTGAATATTTAATATAAGTGACTTTGATTTTCCAAAGGAATTGACCGATTTAATTATTGGGTCAATTACCGGTAAAGTTGGGTCACTATATTTTATATATGACATGCCGTGAATTCTTGACGGGAAAGTGTATCCCGTAAGGGTTGATAATATCCCCGAGATGAGTTCATAAGGAATTATTATGTAAACCTCATGGGTGGATTTGTTCCGCATAATAATTAAAGTTGAATGGTACTATTCTCGGATAAAAGAGATGAATAAATTTATTATGCAATAAATAAATTTTATTCATGGATATTTAAATCTTAAATACACGGAATAAATAATGCTACCGGAGAAATATTATTTGATATAATATGGTTTAATATTGGGAGTGCAATTAATTTATATAGTGGAAAATAAATTAATTAATATTAATGGGATTAATAGATTTGGGCTTGGGCTCAATTTAATCATTAATATTGGAAGCCCAATATTCCACCTCTTTTAGATCCCCTACGTAGCCTATAAAAGCACTACATGGTCTTCACAAATCATAAGACAAGATTATCATACTTGATATTCTAGAGAGTTCGTGAAGGAGATCCATAGGAGTTCGGAGGATCGTCGCCCACACGACGTTCGAACGAAGTGCAAGGAATACGTGGGAAGATCCTAAGGTCTTCAAACAATCTCGTTTCTCCGCACAACGAGACGTAAGTATAATCGTAAACCCCCTCTTATGATTATTCGGTTTTAATCGTGATATATACATGAACAAACGATCCGGGACGTACAAACTTCGCGGACGGGGATTCGAGATCCCCGGCGAAGATCGAGAGGGGCGGTCGAAACCCTAGGGTTCGACCACCGGCAACGCGCGCCTAGGGGAGCCCCGGCTGGACGCCGGGGCATGCGATCGACTTCGGTCGATCGCTGGGATGCCGCGGGCTGTGCCGCAGCGGATCCCAGCCGCCCTCGACGGCGGCGTGCGCACGGGGAGCCCCGGCTGAAGAAGGGGCGCGCGATCGAGCTTGGCTCGATCGCGAGGGCAGCCGCGGGCTGGTGCTGCGGCTGGGCGCCCTCCTCCTCGTGTGGCGGTGGCGGTGAGTCGCCGGACTCACCGCCGGCGGGTGCTCGTCGGAGCAGCCCCGCGGGGATGCACCCCGCATCCCCGGCGATCGCATACACGCGATCGCGAGCCCCGACGGGGGCTCGGTTAGGGTTTCTAGCCGCGGGTTTTTCCCTCGGCGGTGATTCTCTCGTCGGGCTCGGCTCCGTGTGGTGGTTCGCGTGATTTCCGGCGACGGGATTTCGGTCGGGTTATTATTTCCGCAATTTTAATAGCCCGGGATATCGATTTCCAACAATTGGTATCAGAGCGTTGGTTCATGTTCATGTATGTATTCGATTATCGTTCTACCTTGCAGGGATTTCCGACTATCATGGTTTAATAATTTCGTTAATTATTTTATCATGATTATTCGATTTTTTAAACTCTCGGACATGTCGAGATTCGTTTTGTGTGGATAAATGCTTGTAATAGTAAAAATTCGGGGGTTGACCGAATTTAGGATTTATTATTGTTGTTTTACGTTTTTCGGAAATTGTATAGGGTCGATTTCATGTATAGAATCGATACCGGAATTGTAATTTAATTTTTGTAATTAATTTTACATTGGTTCGATGATTGGAACGATCGCCGGAGAACGAGTGTGACGAAGAAGATGAAGAGGACGAAAACCCGGGGATCGATCAATCCCCATGATCGATCCCATGAGGATCGATCGGCCAAGAGGGAGAGGGCTCGCGCCCTCGGCTGGGGCTGCCGCCGGCTTGGTGGTGGCCGGCCGGCTGGGTGGCGGCGGTTCCTCTCTCCGGTGGCCGGTCGATGGTGGGGGTGGTGCGGGGATCCCCACCCCGTGCTACTCCTACCAAGATTCACTTTCCTACTTTGATTCGGTTTTCCTATTTTGAGTGTTCCTATTTTTGGGAACTCTCATGGAATAGGAAAAGAATTAATTGGAATTAATTTTTTTCCTTATTGAGTGTTTTTTTTATGGGAACTCTCATGGATAAGGAAAATAATTAATTTGGAATTAATTTATTTACTATTTGATTATTCCTATTCTTGGGAATTTTCATGGATGGAAATTAATTAATTATGGAAAGTAGAATAGTCCTAATTTATTTTATTTCATTATTCTATGGAAGAAGTCTTCTAGAATATTCCAAGTTTGACTTGGATAGAATTCTAGAGATTTAATAGAATTAGAAAGGAAAATAAAAATAAATAAAAAATATTAATAATATTTAATTTTATTTTTGATTTATACGATTGACTTAATTTTCGAATTAAGTATCTTTTGGATTTATTAAAAATAAATAGATTTAAATATTGGGATTAATATTCTCGTCACATGGAGCATTCAAGAACGAAGACTGAAGACTAGAAGATGCGTACGGAGATGGAATAAAGCCATGATAGTCGGAAAATAATATTCTAGTATTATTTTGACCATGTGACAATACTATGTGCTTTATTACTTGTATGCATGCTTATGTGTTTAATTATGCATTAGATAGCGTATCCCTTGTTGTAAAAAGCTAAGTGGGAGAGGGAATGGAAACATTCCCATGGTCTCCATTACTGTTCTCTTGGTGATTTTTATGAATTTTTGAAGTTCATATAGACAAGTCATTTGATGAGAATTCTTGTAATTCCTTTTACGAGAAACGTTAATTAAGTTTGTCAAACAATGCCTAATTTGTCCTTCTGAAACTGACTTCAAGTCGACTCATTCTCACCCCGGGGAGTGGAATGGAGCCAAAGCCACTTGGTCATGTGAATGACACAAATTAGAGACCTTCGTACCATTTCTTGAAATGGATCGATTGTCTGCTCGGTTCCCTCATCTAATGAGAGATAGGGTTGTTCGCATGGTGAATCACTGGTTAGAAACTTCGAGTTTCACTTATGATTCTCCGCGTCTTGATTTACGAAAATTGAATGGATCAAGTAATTGGATGTCAATTATAAAAATCTTTTGGTGTAGTAAACGTCCACACTATCGTGGCTTGCTATATTGAATGGGATTTTGGAATAATTGATGTAGACAGTTATAGAAGAAAGTGAAGGATCGTGTGTTAACGTAAACGTCCACACTATCGTGGCTTGCGGTAATATACGAGTCTCAAACAATCTTCTTAGTACTGAGTAATGGTTTACACTTAGGTACGCTTTATAGTATTCTTCCCATCGAAGTAACGCTATAATGATGTACGACCAAAGCAAATCTAATTACGAAATCATTTGGATAGGTAAACGTCCACACTATCGTGGCTTACCATATCTGATGGGATTTTAGAAGTAATTAGTAATTTAATGATATTATTTGAGGGAGATAATATCGAACATTAAATTGATTGTTTGTTTATATGCGCTTATAGGTTTAGAGAATAGCTATGAATCCACTTTCTGTGATACTCAAGGAGAATAAACTCACTGGCCCCAATTACATTGATTGGAGGAGAAATTTGGACATTGTCCTGACTGTAGAGGAGTACAAGTTTGTACTCTATGATTTGTGCCCTGCTGAACCCACGGGTGCCTCAACTGATGAGGAAAAGGCAGCATATAGGAGGTGGAAATAGGCTGATGAAATGGCTAGGTGCTATATTTTGGCTTCTATGTCAAATGTACTCCAAACCAAACATGAGTCGATGGCCACCGCCGAGGATATGTTGTATAACCTCAAGGATATGTTTGGGCACCAAGACCGTGCGGCAAGGCAAGAAGCCATGAGAGTCCTTATGACAACTACTCAGTCTGAAGGAACGCCCGTTGGGGAGCACGGTCTTAAGATGATGAGTTTGTTGAATGAACTTGAGATCCTAGGAGCTCAAATTGATGTTGAGACGCAAGTCGACATCATACTCCAGTCTCTGACCCCTAGTTTTGAGCAGTTCCGCATGAGTTATAATATGGGTAAACTATCTTATACTCTTGCGCAACTCCTTACTGAACTGAAGGCGGCAGAGGGGATCTACAAGAAGGGCAAGTCTCAAGCGCTTGTAGCTACCAAGTCCAAAGGCTCGAAGCCTATTGGAGGTAGGGGCAAGAAAAGGAAGCAAGCCTGGAAACCCAGTGGTGCCAAGTTCAATGGACCACGAGGAGGGGTTGGCAAGCCTAAGGGAAAATGCTTCTGATGCAAGAAGTCTGGGCACTGGAAGTCTGATTGTCCTCTCAAAGGTACGAATTTTTCTTTAGTCGTGAAAACATAGTCAGCGGTATTATCTACCAGAAATCTGGTGTGTAGATATGGAACCACTGACGGTATGTGCATTTTGAATGCAGGGGTTCCAGAAAACCCGGCGACTTAGAGAAGAAGAGTTCAAGTCTACATGGGCAAAGCTGTAGAGGAGGCAGTTGTTGCAGTGGAAGACATTTATCTATGAGTAGTTATAGGATTTCATTTCAAGATTATTGCTTTATGTACCCTTTATTTTAGAAAGAACTTTGTTCTGGTTTCTATTATTAATGAATGGATATTTTATTTCTTTAATCATTTGATGATTATGATAAGAAATAATGGTATTATCTATTCTGGTACATTAGATACCAATATATGAATGATGAATCCTAGGTCTACCACGATGCAACAAACCGTTCTATAACTTATTTTACTTGTTGAATGTATTTCATTGTTAAATCATTATACTTGTGTATTCTAATCCTTAGTAGTATTTATTCAAATAAGATTCAAAGGTCGAAATTGATTTGATCAATTATAGTTGAAGGAATGGACCTTCCGACCTAAGAATTGAATTTGGAAGATAATACAACTAAGCAAACCTTTCTGGATAAAGGATAGAATGTGGACAAGTATTGAGATTGATTAAATACTGATATATGCAGACGTATGTGTAATTAGAAAGGTGCGAGTGATTCTTTCAAAGAATACTCAAAGAAAGATTAGAGTACTTGATGTGCCATAAAAGCAAAGTGTTTTGACGAGTCAATGGACACAAAGCTATTATGGGGAACCTTCTAAGTATATCCATTAGAAGCCTGCGATTTGATCGCGGAGGCAAGCACCTATCTAAGTAACACATATCATAAATAAAAAATTGGGATTGGATCCCAAATGACTGCACTATACACTCTTGTGTAGAAATAGTGTGTCAGGAAATAAGAAATGGAATTCCAATAGTAAAAGGATAAGTTATTCGGAACTACCTATGTTCTATGGATTTCTGGAAAAACAACGGCACATTCAATGTGATTGTAAGATATCCTGGAAGAACGAAAGTTGTATGTTCAAATGGTACTACGAACCAGAAGGACGTTCAATCGCCCGGTTCTTAGAGGAAGACTATATATTAGATGAACTGCAAAGCCCGAAATGACATAATACTTTGTAAATAGAGAAAAGAAGACTAGAAACCAGCCAAGCCGAGTAGTAGTACACCACTAACTATACATACTGTTATTACTGTTTATACACCGGAATGCCATTGCAGTGGGAGGTTGTTAGACAACCGGAGATCCTCATAAGACTAGAAGAGTTTCGAATTCTGGATCTAGTGAAGATGAAATCGATCCCTAGCTCTGCACAGGGGCAGTACTGAATCTAAATGTGTCTGCTTAGAAAGCAATAAATGTTATTGTTAAGAGGCAAGATCATTTAGAGTACAAGCTTAGTTAATCCATTTATGGATTGTTACAAAGCTATGAATCGTGGAAACTTGCGAATTGATGAGATAGTCCATTTGATGGATTCATCAAAAGGCATAGACGAAAGGTGTATTGGAAACGTGATGGAAACAAGGTGGTGTTTCTCGGAATTTTATGTAGATAACATTTTATCATTGGCAACAATGTAAAGATATTTAAGACATAAAATGATGGTTGTCTAAATAAATCGGGATATAAAAGTACTTTCGAAGTACTGGATTATGAAGCAACATGAATTCCTTTTAGATTACATTTTCTCAGATCTCAAATCAGAGAAAGACCAGTGTAAGTCGATATCAGGCTATGTGTTCACTTTTGAGAAGGATGGAACCTTAAGATGAGAGAGTGATAAGCACGATACTTTTCGGACTCTATCATAACTGAATGGCAGCCTCAGAGGCAGCGGAAATTTTGGTTGGGCTCCGGAATAACCTTTAGACTTGGATATGATTCTTAGTTCACCAAAGGCTATTATATAGCAGTGCATGGTAAACTGGAAGAAGTCATAAGTCAAAAAGGTGATGATAACACATAGAGCAAGTACCACCTGATACGAGTCATCGTCTAGGGAGACGACGCTGTAGTCACCAAGATAACTTCAGAACGGCAACCTAGTTTGCTCATTCACATGGTACTTCTTGGAAGTACAGTTTAAGCACGTGATGAGTATGGGAGTCGGGAGTTTGGAGGAAATGACTAGACCTTAGTATAAGTGGGATATTGTTGGAGTTGTATACTTAATGTCTAGATTTAAGTAACGGAAACTCCCGATCATAGCATTTAATCTATTTAATTAATAAACAATTATTTGCTTTTAATTATTCGATAATTAAATATATGAAAATATAGTCCTAGATTATATACGTTGTAGTTAGTATGGTGTGCGACGTCACACGGAAGATCATACTATCGGTTACTCGTATTTAATCAAACAGTTGCTCACGACCTATATGGACACGGACCAATTCATCGGTATAGTCGTTGTGTGAGAGAGAAAATAATTTGTCTTAATTATTTTATCACACTTGTACACTTGGTGTTTTGGGCGGATCGCTTGAGATTTATCAATTAGGATTGCCTTTGATAATTGATTTAAATCCTAGAGTATTTTATTCTTAATCCTCGATACTATTGCGGGTGTGTATATTTAATATAAGTGATTTTGATTTTCCAAAGGAATTGACCGTTTTAATTATTGGGTCAATTACCGGTAAAGTTGGGTCACTATATTTTATATATGACATGCCGTGAATTCTTGACGGGAAAGTGATCCCGTAAGGGTTGATAATATCCCCGAGATGAGTTCATAAGGAATTATTATGTAAACCTCATGAGTGGATTTGTTCCGCACAATAATTAAAGTTGAATGGTACTATTCTCGGATAAAAGAGATGAATAAATTTATTATGCAATAAATAAATTTTATTCATGGATATTTAAATCTTAAATACACGGAATAAATAATGCTACCGGAGAAATATTATTTGATATAATATGGTTTAATATTGGGAGTGTAATTTATTTATATAGTGGAAAATAAATTAATTAATATTAATGGGATTAATATATTTGGGCTTGGGCTCAATTTAATCATTAATATTGGAAGCCCAATATTCCACCTCCGTAAGATCTCCTACGTAGCCTATAAAAGCACTACATGGTCTTCACAAATCATAAGACAATATTATCATACTTGATATTCTAGAGAGTTCGTGAAGGAGATCCATAGGAGTTCGGAGGATCGTCGCCCACACGACGTTCGAACGAAGTGCAAGGAATACGTGGGAAGATCCTAAGGTCTTCAAACCATCTCGTTTCTCCGCACAACGAGACATAGGTATAATCGTAAACCCCCTCTTATGATTATTCGGTTTTAATCGTGATATATACATGAACAAACGATCCGGGACGTACGAACTTCGCGGACGAGGATTCGAGATCCCCGGCGAAGATCGAGAGGGGCGGTCGAAACCCTAGGGTTCGACCGCCGGCAACGCGCGCCGAGTGGAGCCCTGGCATGACGCCGGGGCATGCGATCGACTTCGGTCGATCGCTGGGATGCCGCGGGCTGTGCCGCGGCGGATCCCAGCCGCCCTCGACGGCGGTGTGCGCACGGGGAGCCCCGGCTGAAGCTGGGGCGCGCGATCGAGCTTGGCTCGATCGCGAGGGCAGCCGCGGGCTAGTGCCGCGGCTGGGCGCCCTCCTCCTCGTGTGGCGGTGGCGGTGAGTCGTCGGACTCACCGCCGGCGGGTGCTCGTCGGAGCAGCCCCGCGGGGATGCACCTCGCATCCCCTGCGATCGCATGCACGTGATCGCGAGCCCCGGCGGGGGCTCGGCTAGAGTTTCTAGCCGCGGGTTTTTCCCGCGGCGGTGATTCTCTCGTCGGGCCCGGCTCCGTGTGGTGGTTCGCGTGATTTCCGGCGACGAGATTTCGGTCGGGTTATTATTTCCGCAATTTTAATAGCCCGGGATATCGATTTCCAACATCAGTGTCATTACATGTCCACTCAGTTTGATTGTGTGTTTTGGTGGCTGTTCAGTGTTTTTATGATTTGGTCAGTGTCCTTGTGTGCCACTCAGTGTATTTACATGTCACACAGTGCCTCTGCATGCCACTTAGTGTTCTACATGCCATTTTTATTGCATGTTTTGTTCAGTTATGTGTCCTTGTGTGCCAGTCAGTATCTTTACATGTCATACAGTGCCTCTACATGCCATACATTTTCAGTGTCTGTATGTGTAGTGCCGTTGTGTGTCCCTTGTGTGCCAGTCAGTGTATTTACATGGCATCCAGTGTCATATACATGCCACTCAGTGTCTATGAGTCTCATTTAGTGCCTACATGGTGTACTTGTACTGTCATGCAGTGTCTCTGCATCTCACTCAGTGCTTTTACATGCCTTTCAGAGCACTCAGTCCTTTTATTTGTCATTCAGTGCTTTGTGTGTGCATTCAGTATTGTACTCACATCAGTGTGTGTTTTGGTTTTCCAGGACCTATGATCAGATGAGGTCCATCAGATGAGGTCCAACTTGCCCACCATCATCAGGACTTTTGATGATATCAAGGCCAATCTGAAAGGGAGGACGCACGATGACTATTTGAAGAAGACCCCATTCTACCATCTGTTCAAGAGTATCAAAAATGAGAGGCTCACCATCTTCAACACACGAAAGAGCGACGCAGCGATAACTGTCGTACTGGAGCAGATGGATATCGCTGCTCGTACGATAAAGTTGGGCAGCAAAGAAGTCTGGATCACTCCAGAGGATGTCGATCTTATTTTCGGCATCGTTGGCGGCAGTAGGAACCTCGATATTACTTCCAGGCCCAAGCGTAATAACAGCTTCAGGCAGAGGATGTTTCCGGGAAAGAAGCTGCTGCAACCGAAGCTGCTGAAGGAAAAGCTTCAGAGTTTGTTGCAGCGTCGGAGTAAAAAGCCTGAGGCTCTTGGTGATGCAGCTCGGCTCCTGTCGTTGATAGTGATCGGCACTGTCTTCTTCTCCACTTCCTCCGCCACAATCCAATGGAAATGGTTGGATTATGTGGAAGATTTGGACTCGATGCAGAGCTACAACTGGGGCGAGGCGATTCTGAAGGCCCTTTGCGACTCAGCTGTTGGAGTTGTGTACTTAATGTCTAGATTTAAGTAACGAAAACTCCCGGTCATAGCATTTAATCTATTTAATTAATAAACAATTGTTTGCATTTAATTATTGTTAATTAAATATATGCAAAATATAGTCCTAGATTATATACGTTGTAGTTAGTATGGTGTGCGGGCCCACACGGAAGATCATACTATCGGTTACTCGTATTTAATCAAACAGTTGCTCACGACCTAGATGGACACAGACCAATCCATCGGTATAGTCGTTGTGTGAGAGAGAAATAATTTGTCTTAATTATTTTATCACACTTGTACACTTGGTGTATTGGGCGGATCGCTTGAGATTTATCAATTAGGATTGCCTTCGATAATTGATTTAAGTCTCAGAGTATTTTATTCTTAATCCCCGATACTATTGCGGGTGTGTATATTTAGTATAAGTGACTTTGATTTACCAAAGGAATTAACCGATTTAATTATTGGGTTAATTACCGGTTAAGTTGAGTCACTATATTTTATATATGACATGCCGTGAATACTTGACGGGAAAGTGTATCCCGTAAGGGTTGATAATATCCCCGAGATGAGTTCATAAGGAATTATTATGTAAACCTCATGAGTGGATTTGTTCCGCATAATAATTAAGGTTGAATGGTACTATTCTCGGATACAAGAGATGAATAAATTAATTAGTAATAAATTAATTTTATTCATGGATATTTAAATCTTAAATACACGGAATAAATAATACTACCGGAGAAATATTATTTGATATAATATGGTTTAATATTGGGAGTGCAATTAATTTATATAGTGGAAAATAAATTAATTAATATTAATGGGATTAATAGATTTGGGCTTGTTCTCAATTTAATCATTAATATTGGAAGCCCAATATTCCACCTCCTTTAGATCCCCTAGGTAGCTTATAAAAGCACTACATGGTCTTCACAATTCAAGACACAACATAAGAGTATCATACTTGATATTCTAGAGAGTTCGTGAAGTAGATCCATAGAGTTCGGAGGATCGCCGCCCACACGACGTTCGAACGAGGTGCAAGGAATACGTAGGAAGATTCAAAGGTCTTCAATTTGATTTCGTTTCTCCGCACAACGAATCAAAAGGTGAAATTATAAACTCCCTTGTATGATTTTATGTGAAATAATTGTGATATATACATGAACGCACGATCCGAGAAAACGACGAACTTCGGGGACGGGGATTCGAGATCCCCGGCGACGATCGAAAGAACCCTCGGCTGGGAGCCGAGGGCGTGCGGTCGAGCCCTAGGGCTTCGACCGCGACGGCACGCGAGGAAACCCCGGATGAGAGCCGGGGTGGGCGATCGACCGTGGTGGTCGATCGCCGGGCAGCTGCGGCGGGTTCGCCGCTGGGCGAACCGCCCTCCTCAGGCGGTGGCGGTGAGTCGCCGGACTCACCGCCCGGGGCTGCCGGAGCAGCCCCAGCGATCGCATCCGTGCGATCGCGAGCCCCACGGTGGGGCTCGGCTAGGGTTTAGCCGCGGGTTCATCCCGCGGCGATGCTTTCGTCGGGCCCGGTTCTTCGTGGTGTTCGCGATCGGTTTCCGGCTACGGGATTTCGGTCGGTTTGTCGGTTTCCGCAATTTTTGATAACCCGGGATATCGATTTCCAACAATTTGTATCAGAGCATTTGGTTTCGTGTTCATGTATGTGTTCAATTATCGTTCTACCTTGCAGGGATTCCGACTATCATTGTTTAATTAATTGTTAATTATTTTTACCATGATCATTCGTTATTAAACTCTCGGACATGTCGAGATTCGTTTTTTGTGGATGAATGCTTGTAATAGTAAAAACGGGGGTTGACCGAATTTAGATTTATTATTATTGTTCTATGTTTTCCGGAAATTGTATAGGGTCGATTTCATGTATAGAATCGATACCGGAATTGTAAATTTAATTATTGTAATTTATGTACGTTGGATCGATGCCGAGACGACCGCCGGAGAACACGTGTGACGAAGAAGACGAAGAGTACGAAAAACCGGGGGGGTCGATCATCCCCATGATCGACCCCATGATCGATCGAGGGCATGGGGTGGGGCGGGATCGCCCTAGCCGCGGGCTGCCGCCGGTTCGGTGGCTGGACGGCATGGCTGGGCGGCGGTGCTCCTCCCCGGGGGCCGGCCGGTCGATGGTGGGGGTGGTGTGGGGTCTCCCAACTCATGCTACTCCTACCAAGATTCGCTTTCCTAATTGATTCGGTTTTTCTATTTTGAGTATTCCTAAGTTTGGGAACTCTCATGGAATAGGAAAAGAATTAATTGGAATTAATTTATTTTCTTATTCTATTATAGAAGTCTTCTAGAATATTCCAAGCCTTACTTGGATAGGATTCTAGAGATTTAATAGAATTAGAAAGGAAAATAATTAATTTGGAATTAATTTATTTCCTAATTGATTATTCCTATTTTATGGGAATTTTCATGGACATGGAAATTAATTAATTTTGGAAAGTAGAAGAGTCCTAATTTATTTTATTTTCTTATTCTATTATAGAAGTCTTCTAGAATATTTCAAGTCTTAGTTGGATAGAATTCTAGAGATTTAATAGAATTAGAAAGGAAAATAAAATAAATAAAAATATTAATAATATTTAATTTTATTTTTGATTTATTCGATTGAATTAATTTTCGAATTAAGTATATTTTGGATTTATTAAAAATAAATAGATTTAAATATTGTGATTAATATTCTCGTCACATGGAGCATTCAAGAACGAAGACTGAAGACTAGAAGATGCATACGGAGATGGAATAAAGCCATGATAGTCGGAAAATAATTTTCTAGCATTATTTAGACTATGTGATACTATGTGTTTTATTACTTGTATGCATGCTATATGTGTTTACTTTATGCACTAGATAGCGTATCCCTTATTGTAAAAAGCTAAGTGGGAGAGGGGATGGAAACATTCCCATGGTCTCCATTACTGTTCTCTTGGTGACATTTATGAGCTTTCGAAGTTCATATAGACATGTCATTGGATGAGAATTCTTGTAATTCCTTTTACGAGAAACATTGATTAAGTTTATCAAACAATGCCTATTTTGTCTTTCTGAAACTGACTTCAAGTCGACTCATTCTCACCCCGGGGAGTGGAATGGAGCCAAAGCCACTTGGTCATGTGGATGACACAAATTAGAGACCTTCGTACCATTTCTTGAAATGGATCGATTGTCTGCTCGGCTCCCTCATCTAATGAGAGATAGGGTTGTTCGCATGGTGAATCACTGGTTAGAAACTTCGAGTTTCACTTATGATTCTCCGCGTCTTGATTTACGAAAATCGAATGGATCAAGTAATTGGGAGTCAACTGTAAAAATCTTTTGGTGTAGTAAACGTCCACACGAACGTGGCTTGCTATACTGAATGGGATTTTGGAATAGTTGATGTAGACAGTTATAGGGAATTGTGAAGGATTGGAGTTATCGTAAACGTCCACACTAACGTGGCTTGCGGTGACGTAGCAATTCCTAGTGATTCACCTTAGTACTGAGTAATGGTTTACACTTAGGTACGCTTTATAGTATTCTTCCCAACGAAGTAACGCTATAATGATGTACGACCGAAGCAAATCTAATTGCTAAATCATTTGGGTGGGTAAACGTCCACACAAACGTGGCTTGCCTTACCTGGTGAGATTTTAGATGTAATTAGTAATTTAATGATATTATTTGGGGAGATAATATCGGACATTAAATTGATTGTTTGTTTAAATGTGCTTATAGGTTTAGAGAATAGCTATGAATCCACTTTCTATGATACTCAAGGAATTCAATGCACTGGTTCCATACTGTGTTGGATGGAATAGAGAATTAGACATTACCCAGACTGTTGCTGAGTACAATATAGTGCTCAGTGAACTTTGTCCTCCTGAACCCACAAGTGTCTCGACTGATGAGGAAAGAGCTGATTTTGAGAAGTGGGAAAGTGCTTTTGCATTAACCACTAATCATGATATCATGCTCAAACTCAAGCTAATGTTTAGACACGGCGAAAAGGCTAGAAAAGAGGCGATGAGGATACTCATAAAGGTCAGTCGCTTCGAGGAAACGCTTGAACACGTTTTCGAGATGTTGGACCTTTTGGATGAGTTAAGACAATCGCAAGCTCTTATAGCCAAAGCCAAAGGTTTCGAACCTAAGGGCATGGACCGGGGAATGGAAAAGCGGACAAAGAAACCCTGTGGTCCTAAAGTACTTGGACCACAAGATAGGGTGAGAAAGCCTTTAGGCAGTCATTCTCAAGGAAAACATTCTGGGTACTGGAAGTCTATTTTCTCTCCTCAAGAAGGTATGAAATTCTCTCCTTAGTCTTTAAAAACACAGTCAGCGGTGTTATCTACCAGAAGCCTGGTTGGAAGATATGGAACCACTGACGGTATGTGTGCATTTTAAATGCAGGGGCACCAGGAAACCCAGAGACTTGGAAAGGAAAGAATGGTCAAGGGAAATGCTGTGGGGGAGACAGCTGTTGCAATAGAGGCTTTATCTATGAGTAGTTAAAAAAGATTTCATTTCAAGTTTATTGCTTTATGTACCTTTTATTTTAGAAAGAACTTTGTTCTGGATTCTATTATTAATGAATGGATATTTTATTTCTTTAATCATTTGATGATTTTGATAAGAAATAATGGTATTATCTATTCTGGTACATTAGATAGCAATAATGTGAATGATGAATCCTAAGTCTACCACGATGCAACAAACCGTTCTATAACTTGTTTTACTTATTAGATGTATTTCTTTAATTAAATCATTATACTTGTGAATTCTAATACTTAGTAGTATTTATTCAAATAAGATTCAAAAGGTCGAAATTGATTTGATCAATTATAGTTGAAGGAATGGACCTTCCGACCTAAGAATTGAATTTGGAAGATGATACAACTAAGTAAACCTTTATGGATAAAGGATAGGATTCGGACAAGTATTGAGATTGATTGTTGCTGATATATGCAGAGATATGTTGTAACGCCCCGTTTTTCATAAAGCGAAAGGTGTTTAAATATAACAATAAAATAGTTCGGGCGCTACTTTGAAATACTTTTAAATAAATTTTTAATAAAAGAAAATACAAAATCGAATATTTAATTTTGAAAAATCGATCAAGTATATAATAAATTTTAGAAATATACTTACGACATTAAAACCATTTAAAATATTTAGTCGTAAATGAATAATATCAATAAGCATTTTATCATATCCAAAGCCATGATCCACGCTCGACATCCCCGAACAATCCTAAAAAAATTGTCGTTGAAGGAATGAGCTCAACGTACTCAGTAGTCATTGAACTTTTCAGTCGTTCCCTGTTTTTAATCGAAGCGCAGCTGGTTCAGCCCGATGACCGTAGTCACTGACCCTTTATCCAGGCCACTGACTATTCAACATTCTCATACCATGTAGCATCGCGGGTACACCCCGATGACCGTAGTCACTGACCCTTTTTCCAGGCCACGAGCTAATTAACATTTCCATAACATGTAGCACCGCGGGTACACCCCGATGACCGTAGTCACTGACCCTTTTTCCAGGCCACGGGCTAAATCACATTTCTGTACTGTATCATTTCTATACTGTATCATTCACATTCGCATCATATCATCAATATTCGTATCATAACATCAATATTCGTATCATGTAATCAATATTCACATATAACATATCCACGTAAGCACATATTATAAACACGTAGCACATACTTTTGAAATAAGCATTAAGTAGAGAGAAGAAAATCCCTACCTCTCGAAACGTGCACGCTCTTAAGTCGATGGCTTCTAAATTAAAAGTTCTCTTCTAAGGTCGAAGGTCAAACTTAAGCCTCGTGTATCAACTCCTACATGTATAAGCCGTACAGTACTTAATCTTTTGGAAATGTTTGTAATATAAATAATTTATCATATGAATACTGTTATCATATTCCACAACAAACAAACTAACATAACTAGTGTGCTCATGATATATTATTAGAATAATTATTAAGTGGGCGTGAGTTATAAAGAGAAAATGCTTAAGATTATTATGTACTTGGTTTTTGGTATGTGGGTTTGAAAATAGTGCTTTTGTGCACGTAATAAATGGAGTTGGGATGGGAATTGGATCAAAATGAGTTAATTCAATCAGGCCCGGTTCAAACCAAAACCCTAAATTAGAAAAATGTAAAAGTCGAAATTAATCGAATCTGCACCTACTTTGCTGCAACTTACAGAGATCGAAAGAGATATATATATATATAGAGCAGCAGTAGCGGCGCCGACTCGAATCCAGTGAAGACGAAAGCGGCTCTGAGGATGAGACGTAGACCTTGGACAACTGGTCGTCGATTTGTGTGACGGCGATCAATCTTGGTTTTCTTTCACAGCGTTGGCAACCAGCAATTATCGGATTTCAATGATGGAGAGAGAACAAAAGACGAGGGTGACAATGGGGATATCGTCGCTGTGCGGTGGCTTCCTCAGCGGCTTCATCCAATTGTTTAATTTCGGCCTAAGGGAAGAGTAGTCGAACGGGTTCGGGAATGGTTTTCAGGTTTAGATTGCGGCTATTGTTTTGAAGTAGGGTTTGTTAGTGACGACGAGGAAGAAGATGTATCGAGGGGTGGAGATATGTATATGGAGAAGAGACGTGTGAGATTATATCGGTATAAGAAAGTGTCAACACGGTAAATTAACGGTAAATTAAGTATTTCACGGTTGATTTGTTTTGATTTAATAAATACATTAATTGAAAACAATTAATAGTAATAATAATAGTAAAATATTGATTATGTATATTTTTTTTTTCATTGTAGTCAATTTTTACTTAGTCTTAATATTAGTAATATACTATTTAGTTACATTTATTAAATCATAACATTAAAGTGAATTGATAATTAATTTTATGGGAATTTATATTCTTATCTTAGTAATTCATTAAATTTTAAAACAAATAATTTAATTCGAGTTCAAAATATAATTATATATATAGAATCTATTTAAAATCTTAGAATCGAAAAGCGGGTGTTACAATACTACACCTCTTAAAAATAATTTCGTCCTCGAAATTCGAAATATCCAACTCCAAACGAATTATACTTGAGCTTTATTATCATACATTGTTCAATAATGTTTAGTTATGACTTATGTTGTTGTTCGGGCAATTAAGAGCCTTATGCCCCTTCTGACGGCATCGGAAGCATTTTCCTTGTCCTACCACACATTCGCCGAAATGACGTATCTTGCATTTGGTGCATCGTGGTTTTACAGTTTGAATCTTTGAAATTTTGAACTTGTCGGTTCTCAAGCTCTTGTCGTCTCTCGAGCTTTCTCTATCCCATTTTCTTTTCTCGAATATGTTAACAGCCTTAGGTAAGGTTTCACATTCTTCTAAGCTTGCTTCCACGTTGAGAGCTCTCTTCATTGTTTCGGAAAAACTCAAGTCTCCTTGAGCTGATAATATCCCGGCTAGCAATGGCCTCAGTCCCCTTCTGAATCTTGCCGACTTTTTAATGTCATCATTCACTAGGTGAGGGACAAATCTGCTCAATTCGTTAAACTTCCTCTCATATTCTGTAACCGAATTATTCCCTTGCTTGAGATTAAGAAACTCAGTTTCTTTCTGATCACGATATGACTGTGGGAAGTACATATCCATAACAACTGTCTTGAAATCATTCCACGTGAAGGCATTTCTCTCATCTTCAGTTTGAGTACACGAAAATCCTTCCCACCAGTGATCAGCGTCTCCAATCAACTGGAAGGTGGCACAAGAAATTTTCTGAGCATCGTTTAAGTTAAGCACGCGAAAAAATTCTTTCAAGTGCTCGAAGCCTGACGCTACCGTCGTGGAGTAGCGCAAAATAATATTTATAGTTCCTAAACTATTCACTAGCACAAGTACTAGTAGCAAGTATAGGGTCGATCCCACGAGGAGGCGATTTAGCTTATAGTTTTCCCGGCTTTGAATGCTCAATTGGGTTGTCACGTTTGAAAAGGTTTTGTTTTGGAGAGCAGTTGGGCACTGCCGAACCGTGGTCACCGTGTTTACTTGACTAACAAATAACTTAAACAAAAAAATAAAACTAGCATGTAACCTAATTAATAGACTGAGCAATTACCAGACTTCGACTAACCAAATAAGAAGAAACAAATAAAGAATGAAGTATCCAGGCATTGACTCCCCTGACTTCCCCCTTGACCTATGTGATGCCGATCATCGGTACGTATATCATTTTGCTAACAGTTTTGTCTTCCAGTTATAGATCCCAAGTATTAACATCCCTATAATGTCACGTATATTAATACCCCGAACCCTCATTCGCTCTTATGTTTAAGTCCTATTAGATCTCTCTCAATAGGTCTCCTGACGTTGACCAATTCGACACTATGTGACCGCATGAGTCTAAGTTGATCAAGTCGCCTTCATCCTCCAAGCAAACCCGGAATGGCCAATAGCATGCCTGGACAGACCCAAGTCATACGACCACATCTCCAGCAACATGTTGTACTTCGCGGACGCACAGTCTCCCGGTCGCGTTGATCCACGTACTCCTGTGTTAGGCAAGTCGGGGTTCCCACTGGTCATTGTAGGATTGCCCAAGTTACTAACATGCTTAAGTTACTACCCTGTTGAATCGGGAACAAAACTCAGCTAGTTGCTGTCATCAATAAGCCTCCCGGTATGATCACGTCTTAGGGTTGGTCAGGTTCTGTCTTTGCCCAGATACAAACAGATTAGCTACTTGACATAATTAAGACAGAAAATAAAATAGAAGAAGTAAAGCGAACCGAACTATGCATTAAAACGGGAAATTGTTCAAAGGGAAATAAACCAAATACGAAATCAAAAGCATAAAAACATAAGGGAAATTGTTTTTGGCCCGAGGGCTTAACAAGAAATAAACGCCGGCGAGTCGATGTGCTCACGCGGCTGCCTTCTTCGCTGCTGGTCAGGTAGGGTTCCGATCCTTCTTTCTCGCTCATGTGTTGTAGGGTTTCTTCATCAGTCGCTCTTCTTATATAGACGGGCTTGGATGGATAAGAGACGTGAGGGGGAAATACCTCTAAGACCGGACGAGAGTCCATCTTAGGCGGGAGTGTGAATCTGGTCCTCTTTAAAAGACTCCACAGAATTCAGGACTCCTGGTACACCGCATGCCCAACGTTCCGTCTCCGTCAATGTTAGTGCTTGCCCATGTACTTCCTTCTCTGACTGATTGAGGTAGCGGACCATGTGCGGTACTTGGTCGACATCAAGTCTTGCTCCACCTGCTGACGGCCTGGTTGCTTGATCAACTCTGCTGGACCCTTTTTGTCAGTCTGGCTTGCTCAACGAGTGCTCTTGACCATGGAAGGTGATTTCCTTGCCTCTTTCACACAGTGCGCTCCTCTTTTCACTCCTTTACCTGCCCACCTGCAAAACTTGCCCAAGTACCCAAACGTGCCCTCCCAGACACAAACAAAGTAAAAACAGACTAAAGACTCGATATACTTGACTCTAAAAACCTAAAAATGAGCCAAAAAATATGGCTCATCACACGCACACACTTTACTTCGCTTGTCCTCAAGCGTGTACGGTGACTTGCCTGCTCAAGCAGAAAACAAACAGGGAGGTAGAGATAGAAAGAAAATAGAAGACTCAAGGACAGCATGCTTATCAAAATACAGAGAGTTGATCAAGTGAACAGATTGTCAAAATCATAGTCAATGGAATGCATAAAAAACGGTCAAGAGTTTGCAACAGGATTTTGGGATTCTCACTAAGTGTTTCTCTCTATGTAGTGGATGGGTAGTGTTTCGCTCAATGCTGTCTTAAAAGAAGTTCTGCTTTGGGCTTGAGCAAGTTCTATCCTGTGACATTTTCAATTGAGTTGGGCAATATCATTAGGGCTTTCTAGGGTGACTGTATAGGCTAGCTTGGGCAATGCCCAGAATTGATCTTAGGTAGGACATGCATTTTACTTAGCAAATTTCCTCCTAATTTCTTCTCTTTCTTACGGGCCTTAGCACACCCTTTTATTCGTGGATCTATTTTTTTTCTTTTTCTTTTTTTTTTCTCTCTTTTTTTTTTTTTTTTTTTTTTTTTTTTTTTTTTTTTAGAGAAGACTTTGCCCTGACTTGCTCTTTTTATGAACTTGAGCATATATGCAGGTTTGGTCAGGGCAATGGGAGTTTTCCCCCAGGTGATCAAGAATTATTGGCTCGGCTCAAGGGGCTAATCAAGGGTCTTCTTTTTATTTGTAGTACAGAAAGAAAATGCCTAAATCATTTACTACTCAACTCAATTTTCAAATAATCACAATGGTCAGAACTTGGGCAAGCTTCAGCATCACAACATTTTAAACAGCTACTCTCAAGAAAGAAATATATCACACAGATGTAGGCTCAAATCCTCACAGCTTACCTAGTTGCAATTCCATCGTCCCTAATATTTTTCATGCATAGACTATTAATTTTGAAAACTGTTCAAGTTGATCAAGGTATTTATCAAGCATGCGACTCGATCAAACTATGGGGTTGCTCTTGCCATTCCCCCACTCACACACTTTGCCTCTGGCAAAGTGTGCAAACAGTAATAAGTTGGGCAAGCATCCCCCCTGACTCCGAATCCAACGATGTTGGCGCACCTTCCCACATACACACTTTGCCTTGGGCAAAGTGTGCAAATAAAGAAGTCGACCCCATCAGACATGAGCCGGGCAGACTCAAGACCAAACAAAAAATAACAAAAAAAATAAAATCCTAAACTACTAAAAACAAAGGGAGGGTACATTTAGGGTTTGGGTTCAGGTGGGTACCTGAAAACAACGTGGTCGAAGTAGGCAAGTAGGGCAGCGTGCATCTCTTCCTGCTTCTCTCCAATGCGGTCCTGCTTCTCCTCGAGGACATCCAATTGCTCAAGGATCTCCTCCTTCTGCGACTCGACCCTCACACTCGGTCGACTCACAGGCTCGGTCTTCACTTTCGCCTTGGCTGCCAGTGCCAAGGCCTTCACTTCCTCTGGGTTTGTGAACACCCACTCCTCTCCATCAATTCTGATATCAGCCATCCTATTCAAACATGCGTGGTCAAACTTCTCCTCAGGCATCATCTCCATTAACTCAAAATCAAGCTTCAACTCCATCCTCTGGGCATAGACTCCTGGAAAGTGGGCAAGGGACAACCTCTGTGCTGGCTTGCTCAAGATGTTCTTCAGTTGTGCACACAGGAAAGCTCCAAAGTTGACCTTGATCTTCTTGGTCATGCACCACAGTAGATCAAGCTCGGTCAGGGAGACTGTATTGCTGTTATCCTTTTTTCCATAAAAGTTGTAGGCCAGGATGCGGTGGCAGATGCGCAGGGCGTCGTCCTTTAGCTGGAAATTTTTGGCCTCCTGAGATTTGAACATTTTCTCCTTGCTCAAGGCCCTCCAGATCTCGTTCCTCTCCTTCTGCGTGCGTTCTGGTGGTGTGGTCAATCTGTCCTGGTACTCTTTTGAAAACTTGTCCTTGAAACTGGCCGCTCCCATGGCCATGTTGATCTCGAAGATGCTTGCCTCATTATACGATCCCATCAATTTGAAAGAAATGCCCAACGGCCCGCCATCCTTGCTCGTTCTCACCTCCAACTCTTCATAGAACTCCTTGACCAACTTCTCAGAGACCTGCCCTGGCCAGGTCAAGAAGTCCTCCCATCCTATAGCTGCAAAATAACCCTTAACTTGATCAAGAATATTCAAATCCTTAAGGGTTTCGAAACATACCATTTTGGGCACGACAACTGCCCTCTTCTGGATGTTTGAGGGTGGGGGTACTGACTGCTTGCCCTTGCCACGGGTGACTCGGGTCGACGCCGGGGTCTTGAATTTCTCAGGCGTGTTGGCCGGAATCGACTCCGATTCTTCCTTAATCTCCGTCTCCTCTTCACCGTCTTTTTCATCCTCCTCGCCGCCGGCAGTGGACATGTCGTCGGGCTTCTCGTCGGACGACGACTCCATGGTGGCGACCGGCGTGTTTTCTCGAGGCTTCTTGAACTTACCTTTTTCCTCCGCCGTGAACTTCCGTTTCTTGATTATGTCTTCGCTCGGTTCGCCGCTCTGACTTGCCGGAGCTGATTCGTTGGACGGTTTTGGAGTTGTGTCGAGGTCGGACAGTTTTGGGGCTTCGATTTCAGCCATCAGTTGGTCCACCAAGTCGGTGTTGAGGGGTGGTGGGCTTTCTTCGCGCACCGGGCTCTGTTTGACCGGCGAAGGGGTGTTTCCTTTTTCCGGTGGTGGTGGTGTCTTCTCCTTCGCGGGTGCAGAGGCGGCGGCGGCGGTTTTTGACGACTTGGCTCCGGCCATCTTCTTTGACGGTTGTGATTGAGGGCTTGTGAGATCGATTTTGGTACCGTGAGGGATTTTGTTCAACTTAGTGTTTTTGGGGCGGGTGGTACCATTATTTTCGGAGTTAGGGTTATGGGGGTGGTGGTGATAGTGGGGAAGTTGAGGAGTTGTGTGTGCGGTTTTTTAGAAGTAGAGGGGGGGTGGGATAGTTTGATTAGAATTTTGAATTTGATAGGACTCTGCAAATTCAGAATTGATTGGACTCTTTTGCGGATTCCCGATAATTCCGCAATCATCACAACTGCCCTCCTCTATCCATTGCTCAATCTCCGCACTTGCTCGCTCCAATTTTATGTTTCCTGAAAACAAAGACAGACCAAAACCCTTTCCTGCCCAAGGCTACTCCTTGGCGTGGTGAATTTATTAAAATGAAATAAAGGGAAAAGCATAGTATACATACCGAGTTCGCCTTCGGTATTTGCCTCTATTTATTGTCATGGGCCTGACTTATTCTTCTTGCTCCACTTGGTCAAGCGGCTGGCTCAGGGGGTATTATCCCCTTGAGATCCTCACTCCCATAGTAAGCCTTGACTCTCTGCCCATTCACTTTGAAGATCTGATCATCACCTGGCTTAAATAGCTCAACAGAACCATTTGGGCAAACAGCATGGACTATGAATGGCCCTGCCCACTTGGTCGATAGCTTTTTGGCTTTGAATTTGAATTTGGTTTGGTAGACCAGAACCAATTGACCAGGTTCGATCTTCTTTTTCTTGATGATTTTGTCGTGGGCTCTCTTTGTCCGCTCCTTGTAGTTGACCGCGTTATCATACGCTTCAATCCTTATCTCCTCCAGCTCAGTCAGGTCAAGTTTACGTCCTTCGCTGGCCGCATCCCAGTCGAAATTTACCTTGTTCACTGCCCAATGCGCCTTGTGTTCGATTTCCACGGGCAAGTGACATGACTTGCCAAACACCATGCGGTAGGGAGAGATCCCTGAAGGTGTTTTGTAGGCGGTTCTGTAGGCCCAAAGTGCATCATCGAGTTTGTCGCTCCAATCTTTACCTTTTGGCTTGACCGTCTTCCTTAAGATGGTTTTGATGATACGATTGGATAGCTCGGCTTGCCCATTGGCCTGGAGGTGATAAGCTGTGGAGATCCTGTGGTGCACTCCATACTTCCTGAGCAACCTTTCAATTATGTAATTGCAAAAGTGCGTACCTTGGTCGCTGATCAATGCGCGAGGTACACCAAATCTGCTGAATATATCGCCCTTGAGGAAGGTGGCTACCACTCTTGAATCATTAGTTGCTGTAGCCTTGGCCTCGACCCATTTAGATACATAGTCAACTGCCAAGAGTATGTACTCTTTCCCTCTAGAGTTGGGCAATGGTCCCATAAAGTCGATGCCCCATACATCGAAGACTTCTACTGGCATGATGGGCATCATGGGCATCTCATCTCTCTTGGTCACGTTCCCCTCTCTTTGGCACTTGTCACAGCTCCTGCACCACTCAAAACAATCTCGTAAAAGAGTCGTCCAATAAAAGCCACAGTCAAGTACCTTCCTTGCTGTGCGTCGGTGACCAAAATGTCCTCTGCAGGCTTGCTCATGGCAGTGCTTCAGAATGTCTGCTTGCTCAACTTCAGGAATGCAACGTCTCAGTACTTGATCTTCTCCTCTCTTCCACATGTAGGGATCATCCCAAATGTACTTCTTGCTCTCCCGCTTGAGCTTGTTCTTGCCGTAGAGGGTCATGTTTTCTCTTATATCTCATGTGACTATGTAGTTGGCCAAGTCTGCATACCATGGCTCTTCTGACTTGGTTGAAATCTGGTACAAGTACTCATCTGGAAAAGTCTCCGTGATGGGCATGCCTTCTTCTCGCTGGATTATCCTGCTCAAGTGGTCAGCCACTAAGTTTTGGTTGCCTGATTTGTCTCTGATTTCGATGTCGAACTCTTGTAGCAACAAGATCCATCTTATCAGTCGCGGCTTGGTCTCCTTTTTGGCCATTAAGTATTTCAGCGCGGCATGGTCAGTGTAGACTATGGTTTTGCTTCCGAGCAAGTAAGATCTGAACTTCTCGAATGCAAATACCACAGCCAGTAGCTCTTTCTCTGTGGTCGCGTAGTTGCATTGGGCAGGGTTCAAAGTCTTGGATGCATAGTAGATTACATGTCGTTCCTTGCCCTTCATCTGCCCAAGTACAGCACCCACGGCGTACTCGCTCGCGTCGCACATCAGCTCAAATGGCATTCCCCATTCTGGTGGTTGGATGATGGGGGCAGTGACTAACCTCTCCTTGAGGTGGTTGAAGGCAGCTTGACAGTCATCATCAAAATTCCAGTCAACCTCATTTTGTAATAGCCTGGTTAGAGGTTGGGCGATCTTGGCAAAATCTTTCACGAACCTCCTGTAGAACCCAGCGTGCCCAAGGAAGCCTCTGACTTGCTTAACATTCCTTGGGTAGGGCAGCTTTGATATGGTCTCTATTTTGGCTCGGTCGACTTCAATTCCCTTGGCAGAGACTACGTGCCCAAGGACTATCCCTTCCTCAACCATAAAGTGACATTTCTCGTAGTTAAGTACCAAGCTTTTCTCCACACACCTACTGAGGGCCAACTCCAGGTTGTTCAAGCATGTCTCGAACGAGCTGCCATATACAGTGAAGTCATCCATGAAAACTTCTATCCCTTGCTCGAGTAGATCGGCAAAGATGCTCATCATGCATCTCTGGAACGTGCCAGGGGCATTGCATAGACCAAATGGCATTCGTCGATATGCAAAGGTACCATATGGGCAAGTGAAAGTAGTCTTGTCCTGATCTTCTGGGGCCACCCAAATTTGCATGTAGCCTGAGTATCCGTCAAGGAAGCAGAAATGGGTCTTCCCAGCTAGCCTCTCGAGCATCTCGTCAATGAAGGGTAGGGGAAAATGGTCTTTCTTTGTTACCTTGTTCAACTTCCTGTAGTCTATGCACACTCTCCATCCAGTTTGAAGTCGTGTTGCTATCTGCTCCTTTTTCTCGTTCTCGATCACTTGAATTCCTGACTTCTTGGGCACCACATGAACTAGACTTACCCATTTGCTGTCTGAAACAGGGTAGATAATGCCCAAGTTGAGCAACTTGAGTATCTCCTTGAGCACTACTTCTTTCATGGCAGGGTTCAGTTTTCTCTGTGGGTCACGTACTAGACTTGACTCTTCCTCGAGCAATATGTGGTGTTGGCATATGGTGGGGCTGATTCCCTTGATGTCGGCTAAAGTCCATCCAATGGCTTGCTTGTACTGGTCAAGGATGTATCTCAGCATGCTCTCTTCTTCCTTCTTCAATTTTGAACTAATGATCACGGGCAACGTATCATTTTGCCCAAGAAACATGTACTTGAGATGTGCAGGGAGTTTCTTCAGTTCCAATTCTGGTGGTTTTTCCAGGGATGGCACCATGATCGTGACTTTCTGGGGTGGCAGCTTGCTCATGCCCATAGGATGATTTTCCAGAGCTCCCAGTTGCTCAACTATCTGTTGGACTTCAAGTTGCTCATCTTCTGCATCTTCTATGGTCAATCCCCTTTGTATCACCAGATCTACTTTGTCAGAGACTCCATATCCCAGAGCTTGCTCCTCGATCAATTCATCAATCTGGTCAACATAATGCACTTGCTCGGTATCTTCTGGGTGCTTCATTGACTTGAACAAGTCGAATGTGACCGTTTCTCCTTCAAACTTGCAGGTTAGCTTTCCAGTCTCGCAGTTAATGTGTGTCCTTGCTGTCTTCAAGAATGGTCTGCCCAAGATCATCACTGGCTGCTTGCTTGATCTCCCCATGTCCAGGACATAGAAATCGGCAGGGAAAATGAGCTCCTCCACCTTGACCGATACATCTTCCAGAATTCCCTCGGGGTACACGTTTGATCTGTCTGCCAACTGGATAACTACCCTTGTTGGTTTCATCGGCCCTATACCCAAGTCTTCGTACATTGACTTAGGCATAACATTGATAGATGCTCCCAAGTCGAGCATGGCTTTTTCTATGTTCATGTTGCCTATTATGCAGGGAATATAGAACATTCCAGGGTCTGCACATTTCCTTGGTACATTCCTCTGGAGCACCGCTGAAACATTCTCTCCTACTTCGAACTTGGCGTCATCTTGATATTTTACCTTTTTAGTGCACAGCTCCTTGAGGAATTTGGCGCATCTGGGCATGGACTTTAGGATGGTCAATAGAGGCATGTTGATTTCCACTTTTTTGAACATCTGGAACATCTCATTTGTGTCTTCCTTCTCTTTCTTCTTGCTCAATCTGCCTGGGAAAGGAGGGTAGATTTTTGGTGGTGTCACTGCTTGAGCAGGGACTGATGTTTCCTTCTGTTTGGGTGGTATCAGCTCAAGTTCTTCTTCTTATTCTTCTTCCCCATTGACTTCTTCAACAGTCCCTTCCACTCGAGATGGTGGAGTGGGCTTTTTGGGCGCTTCAGCCAGGACCTTTCCATTCTTGAGATGGATAGCATTCAGTTGGGCGTTGTTTAGCTCAATTTGGGGAGGTAGACCGCTGGTCTTCTTTTTCATCTCAGTCATTGCCTGGGTCAAGTGCGCCAGTTGGGCATTGATGTTCTGGAATTGCCCGCGCGACTCAAGCATTTGAGCATTTATATTCTGCAGTTGGCCTCGAGTCTCAACCTTGTACTTCTCGTTGTCTTGCTTGTACCGGTCATTCTCCTGCTGGGCTTTGATATTTTCATTGACCAAGGTCTGCATCATATCTGCCAAAGTCGGGCCATTGCTCTGGTTCTGCTGGTTGCCCTGATTTTGGTAGTTGTTCCTCTGATGATTGTTCTGGCCGTGGTATTGCTGGCCTTGATTTCCTTGGTTCCCTCCGCCCTGGTAGTTGTTGTTTCCATACCGGTTGTTGTCATGATTTTTCCAGTTGTTCGAGTTGTACGTGTTTCCATTGGGCCTTTGTCCGTTCCCATTGTTCTGCATTATCACCTTGACCTCTTCGTCAAAAAGCTCAGGGCACTCGTCAGTGGCATGGTTACTTTCCTTGCAGATTTGGCATGCCTTGACTCCTCTCTTTAGCCCTGGGTTTTGGTTGAGCACCAGTTGCTCAACTATGTTGCACAGCTTGTCCAATTTGATTTCAGTTGCAGATGGTACGGGCAAGTTATTCCTGGGTAGGTCACTGCCATCCTCCCTTGTTTCTTCGGCCATTTCCTTGAAGATTTTGAATGCTTCGTCGGCCCTCTTGTTTAGAATGGATCCTCCACAAGCTGCGTTGATCCATGTCCTCTCTGTCTCTCTTAGTCCAGAGATGAAGTACTAGACCAAGTCATGGTCAAGGATCTGATGCTGTGGACACTTGGCCAACATCTGCTTGAACCTGACCCAGTAGTCATGGAAGTTCTCTCCTCCTCCCATCTTGATGCTGTTGATCTTCTTCCTCATCTGCTGGATGCGTGCAGCTGGGAAGTACTTCTCAAGGAACTTCTGCTGAAGTTGACTCCATGTGGTCACTTCTCCAGCAGGTAGAGTGTAAAGCCACTCTCGGGCACCTTCGGCCAGTGAGAAAGGGAAGGCTAGGAGCCTGATGTATTCCCCTAGCCCTTCACTTGCTCGGATGGTGCCACATGCCAATTCAAAGTCTTGGAGATGTCTCTGGGGATCCTCCAAGGGCATGTCACTGAACTTGGGCAAGATCTGGATGAAGCCGTGCTTCATCTCCCAAGTATTGTTTTCAACCGTGGGCAAGGTGATGCCCAGTGGTTTCAGATTCAAGTTCTCTGGGAACATCGTGTCCCTCAACGTCTTGGCTCTCTCTTCTCCCATCCTTGATCGCGTAGGTGACCTGGATGTGTTCGGTGAATCTTCTCTCGCTGTGTCCGAGATCGACTCTCCTGTCTCAGTTATGGTCAACTGAGTTACTTGAGCGGCACGTGCTAATGCTTGCTTTTGTCTTGCTGCTTTTCGATTCTTCCTTGCGGTTCGCTCAATTTCAGGATCAAATAGTAGTCCTGTATCCTTGCTTCCCGATGAGTCAGAATCCTGCATACAAAAATAGGTCAAGCGTTAGCACGGAAAACTATTGGCTTGGAATATTGCCTCCCCGGCAACGGCGCCAATTTTGACGCTACCGTCGTGGAGTAGCATAAAATAATATTTATAGTTCCTAAACTATTCACTAGCACAAGTACTAGTAGCAAGTATAGGGTCGATCCCACGAGGAGGCGATTTAGCTTATAGTTTTCCCGGCTTTGAATGCTCAATTGGGTTGTCACGTTTGAAAAGGTTTTGTTTTGGAGAGCAGTTGGGCACTGCCGAACCGTGGTCACCGTGTTTACTTGACTAACAAATAACTTAAACAAAAAAATAAAACTAGCATGCAACCTAATTAATAGACTGAGCAATTACCAGACTTCGACTAACCAAATAAGAAGAAACAAATAAAGAATGAAGTATCCAGGCATTGACTCCCCTGACTTCCCCCTTGACCTATGTGATGCCGATCATCGGTACGTATATCATTTTGCTAACAGTTTTGTCTTCCAGTTATAGATCCCAAGTATTAACATCTCTATAATGTCACGTATATTAATACCCCGAACCCTCATTCGCTCTTATGTTTAAGTCCTATTAGATCTCTCTCAATAGGTCTCCTGACGTTGACCAATTCGACACTATGTGACCGCATGAGTCTAAGTTGATCAAGTCGCCTTCATCCTCCAAGCAAACC
This sequence comes from Euphrasia confusa, assembly GCA_954870475.1. Taxonomy (NCBI): domain Eukaryota; kingdom Viridiplantae; phylum Streptophyta; class Magnoliopsida; order Lamiales; family Orobanchaceae; genus Euphrasia; species Euphrasia confusa. The sequence continues at coordinate 45,623,179 of OX940949.1, read as the reverse complement.
CGGAATGGCCAATAGCATGCCTGGACAGACCCAAGTCATACGACCACATCTCCAGCAACATGTTGTACTTCGCGGACGCCCAGTCTCCCGGTCGCGTTGATCCACGTACTCCTGTGTTAGGCAAGTCGGGGTTCCCACTGGTCATTGTAAGATTGCCCAAGTTACTAACATGCTTAAGTTACTACCCTGTTGAATCGGGAACAAAACTTAGCTAGTTGCTGTCATCAATAAGCCTCCCGGTATGATCACGTCTTAGGGTTGGTCAGGTTCTGTCTTTGCCCAGATACAAACAGATTAGCTACTTGACTGATAGAGAGCGAGAGCTGAGCTGGAGTATTTAATTGAGCAGGAGTATTTTAATTATGTCTTTTTAATTATTTATGGGCTTTAGAGTTTTATTAGGTTTGGGCTTTAGGGTTAGGTTTATTTCTTATTTCTGCTCTTCTTATTTAAAGTGTCACGTAGGTTGATTAAGGATATCGAATTATTGAATTGAATTGGAGCCTGGAGGCTATTGGGCAAACCGAACTAGTGTTCGTGTTTGATTTTTCTCTTTCTCGATTTCTCTGTTTCTATCAAATTGGTCCGACCTGCCGGATCTCAACTTCTCCCCTTCTTCCCAGATTTTTTTTCCCCTTCTTGAACCAGCATTATGCCGACCCGTACTACTACCGAAAGACTCGAGAACCTTGAACGCGAGCAGGTTAATGTGATGAACAAGTTGGCTGAACATTCCACACAACTCACCGAGATGCAATCGGGCTTGACGGAGATGTCGACCACTTTGGCTGCGCTCTCCCGCGCAATTCTGAAGTCCGACAAGGATCCGATTACACCACATTCGGAGGAGGAAGATTCTGTGTCGCATGATATCCCTACCTCGCGAGGTACACCGGCGATAGTGCAATTACCAACTTTCGAGGGCGTGGACCCGATCGCCTGGTTGGCTCGAGCCAACCAACAGTTCAAACTCCATGGCACGTCAGAAGGTTCGAAATTGACCGCCGCTGTGGTAGCAATGGACGGCTCGGCCTTGCATTGGATCACCTGGTTTCGAGGGCGGAAGCCCACTGTGACGTGGAAAGAGTTCTCGCAAGCCCTGGTGGCGAGATTCGATTCTCGGTTCAAAGGGAGCCCGTACGAAAAATTGGCGCGAGTCCGACAAACCGGGACAGTGGAGGAATATGTGAACGTGTTTGTACAACACGCCGGGCAGGTTCCTGGGCTTACGGATGCCCATTATTTGGGCTACTTCATGTCTGGACTCAAAACTCCGATCAGCAACTCATTGTGTTTGCTCCGGCCAGAGGACTTGGAAACGGCAATGGAACTATCGCGGGATATTGAAGAAAATTTGCGGGCCGAGGGTCATGAGAAGATCGAAGGATCGAATACTTCAGGGCATCGCTTCTCCAGTTTTTCGCGCCCGTTCGGAGTGCATGCTAGCACCTTCACTGGTCCAGCGGGGGGTGATTCTGCCAGTCGCGTGCCTCGTCCAGTCGACCACTCAACGGCTACTACTTCAGCAGCCCCAGAGGAGTCTACTACGCGCTCGAGTTTCTCTCGTCTCACATCGAACGAGCTGACAGACTTGCGAGCTAAGGGATTGTGCTTCAAGTGTCGCAAAACTTACACACCGGGCCACGGAAAAGTCTGTCCTCTTCGGGAGCTACGAGTGTTGCTCGTGGAGCCGAATGACGAAGTAGACCTACACAATCATGAATATTACGACCCCACCAGCCAAGAGGAAGTAACGAATAAGGAGGACGTTTTTCAACCTTGGGGACAAGGTTGATTTGCAGAGGGATGGAATTGATAGAGAGCGAGAGCTGAGCTGGAGTATTTAATTGAGCAGGAGTATTTTAATTATGTCTTTTTAATTATTTATGGGCTTTAGAGTTTTATTAGGTTTGGGCTTTAGGATTAGGTTTATTTCTTATTTCTGCTCTTCTTATTTAAAGTGTCACGTAGGTTGATTAAGGATATCGAATTATTGAATTGAATTGGAGCCTGGAGGCTATTGGGCAAACCGAACTGGTGTTCGTGTTTGATTTTTCTCTTTCTCGATTTCTCTGTTTCTATCATTGACATAATTAAGACAGAAAATAAAATAGAAGAAGTAAAGCGAACCGAACTATGCATTAAAACGGGAAATTGTTCAAAGGGAAATAAACCAAATACGAAATCAAAAGCATAAAAACATAAGGGAAATTGTTTTTGGCCCGAGGGCTTAACAAGAAATAAACGCCGGCGAGTCGATGTGCTCACGCGGCTGCCTTCTTCGCTGCTGGTCAGGTAGGGTTCCGATCCTTCTTTCTCGCTCATGTGTTGTAGGGTTTCTTCATCAGTCGCTCTTCTTATATAGACGGGCTTGGATGGATAAGAGACGTGAGGGGGAAATACCTCTAAGACCGGACGAGAGTCCATCTTAGGCGGGAGTGTGAATCTGGTCCTCTTTAAAAGACTCCACAGAATTCAGGACTCCTGGTACACCGCATGCCCAACGTTCCGTCTCCGTCAATGTTAGTGCTTGCCCATGTACTTCCTTCTCTGACTGATTGAGGTAGCGGACCATGTGCGGTACTTGGTCGACATCAAGTCTTGCTCCACCTGCTGACGGCCTGGTTGCTTGATCAACTCTGCTGGACCCTTTTTGTCAGTCTGGCTTGCTCAACGAGTGCTCTTGACCATGGAAGGTGATTTCCTTGCCTCTTTCACACAGTGCGCTCCTATTTTCACTCCTTTACCTGCCCACCTGCAAAACTTGCCCAAGTACCCAAACGTGCCCTCCCAGACACAAACAAAGTAAAAACAGACTAAAGACTCGATATACTTGACTCTAAAAACCTAAAAATGAGCCAAAAAATATGGCTCATCAAAGCCATTCTTCAATAGCATCTGGACCATCTCGACCATTAAAAGTAGGTGGACGATAACTTCGAAATTGTTCTACCATTTGGTTGTTGTCATTTCCATTTCTTCCAATATTGTTCATGAATTCGTTAAGGAGATTTCCAAAAGCTACTCTCATAGCGTCCACATCATTTTGATCAACAGGGGGCTGTCAATCTGTGTCGAATTGATTTCTTGGCCTTGTCTCCATAATCTAAATAATAAAATGTATTAGTCCACATAATTTTGATCAACAGGGGGCTGTCGATCTGTGTCGAATTGATTTCTTGGCCTTGTCTCCATAATCTAAATAATAAAATGTATTATTCTTTCAATCACATGAGAGTTATTAAAATTTTATCCAATTCATAGTGCACCCTAAGTATCAATCGCTAACGCAGAGAGATACAATTATCTTAGTAATAATCGTTTTTTAATGTTTTTTTTTTAAGTTCAATTCAGCCTAATCTAAGTTCTAAGTTCAAAGTCTCTATCTCAAGTACCAAAACATTTCATAACATCAAGTAACAAATAAATACACATGGCATAAATAATCATTCAATATCTCCTGTGCCAAATAATTTATCACATAAAAAATCAAAGCAATACACATACCATAAATACTTACCTCTTGAGGATGTCAAACGAGGGAACTGGCGATGGATAGATCATTCATTTTTATTTTATTTTAAAGTCTACAGAATCGTATTTGCTCTGATACCACTTTGTAACGCCCCGTTTTTCATAAAGCGAAAGGTGTTTAAATATAACAATAAAATAGTTCGGGCGCTACTTTGAAATACTTTTAAATAAATTTTTAATAAAAGAAAATACAAAATCAAATATTTAATTTTGAAAAATCGATCAAGTATATAATAAATTTTAGAAATATACTTACGACATTAAAACCATTTAAAATATTTAGTCGTAAATGAATAATATCAATAAGCATTTTATCATATCCAAAGCCATGATCCACGCTCGACATCCCCTAACAATCCTAAAAAAACTGTCGTTGAAGGAATGAGCTCAACGTACTCAGTAGGTCATCCCTTATCCATAATTAATACTCGATCAATCATACGTAAAACGTGCATATAACATGAATCACATAGAACATATAGTCACACATAACATAGTGTCTCGCACATCCCGTCCATAGTCATTCACCTCTTAGAACACAGTGGGTTCACCCCGGTGACCGTAGTCACTGACCTTTTCTGTCGGTCGCTGTTTCTAACATACATGCGATTAAACACAGTGGGTTCACCCCGATGACCGTAGTCATTGAACTTTTCAGTCGTTCGCTGTTTTTAATCGAAGCGCAGCTGGTTCAGCCCGATGACCGTAGTCACTGACCCTTTATCCAGGCCACTGACTATTCAACATTCTCATACCATGTAGCATCGCGGGTACACCCCGATGACCGTAGTCACTGACCCTTTTTCCAGGCCACAAGCTAATTAACATTTCCATAACATGTAGCACCGCGGGTACACCCCGATGACCGTAGTCACTGACCCTTTTTCCAGGCCACGGGCTAAATCACATTTCTGTACTGTATCATTTCTATACTGTATCATTCACATTCGCATCATATCATCAATATTCGTATCATAACATCAATATTCGTATCATGTAATCAATATTCACATATAACATATCCACGTAAGCACATATTATAAACACGTAGCACATACTTTTGAAATAAGCATTAAGTAGAGAGAAGAAAATCCCTACCTCTAGAAACGTGCACGCTCTTAAGTCGATGGCTTCTAAATTAAAAGTTCTCTTCTAAGTTCGAAGGTCAAACTTAAGCCTCGTGTATCAACTCCTACATGTATAAGCCGTACAGTACTTAATCTTTTGGAAATGTTTGTAATATAAATAATTTATCATATGAATACTGTTATCATATTCCACAACAAACAAACTAACATAACTAGTGTGCTCATGATATATTATTAGAATAATTATTAAGTGGGCGTGAGTTATAAAGAGAAAATGCTTAAGATTATTATGTACTTGGTTTTTGGTATGTGGGTTTGAAAATAGTGCTTTTGTGCACGTAATAAATGGAGTTGGGATGGGAATTGGATCAAAATGAGTTAATTCAATCAGGCCCGGTTCAAACCAAAACCCTAAATTAGAAAAATGTAAAAGTCGAAATTAATCGAATCTGCACCTACTTTGCTGCAACTTACAGAGATCGAAAGTGAGAGATATATATATAGAGCAGCAGTAGCGGCGCCGACTCGAATCCAGTGAAGACGAAAGCGGCTCTGAGGATGAGACGTAGACCTTGGACAACTGGTCGTCGATTTGTGTGACGGCGATCAATCTTGGTTTTCTTTCACAGCGTTGGCAACCAGCAATTATCGGATTTCAATGATGGAGAGAGAACAAAAGACGAGGGTGACAATGGGGATATCGTCGCTGTGCGGTGGCTTCCTCAGCGGCTTCATCCAATTGTTTAATTTCGGCCTAAGGGAAGAGTAGTCGAACGGGTTCGGGAATGGTTTTCAGGTTTAGATTGCGGCTATTGTTTTGAAGTAGGGTTTGTTAGTGACGACGAGGAAGAAGATGTATCGAGGGGTGGAGATATGTATATGGAGAAGAGACGTGTGAGATTATATCGGTATAAGAAAGTGTCAACACGGTAAATTAACGGTAAATTAAGTATTTCACGGTTGATTTGTTTTGATTTAATAAATACATTAATTGAAAACAATTAATAGTAATAATAATAGTAAAATATTGATTATGTATATTTTTTTTTTCATTGTAGTCAATTTTTACTTAGTCTTAATATTAGTAATATACTATTTAGTTACATTTATTAAATCATAACATTAAAGTGAATTGATAATTAATTTTATGGGAATTTATATTCTTATCTTAGTAATTCATTAAATTTTAAAACAAATAATTTAATTCTTATCTTAGTAATTCATTAAATTTTAAAACAAATAATTTAATTCGAGTTCAAAATATAATTATATATATAGAATCTATTTAAAATCTTAGAATCGAAAAGCGGGTGTTACATATGTGTAATTAGAAAGGTACGAGTGATTCTTTCAAGAATACTCAAAAATGGATTAGAATACTTGATGTGCCATAAAAGCAAAGTGTTTTGACTAGTGAATGGACACAAAGTTATTATGGGGAACCTTCGAAGTATATTCATTAGAAGCCTGCGACTTGATCGCGGAGGCTACCACCTATCTAAGTAAACGCATAGCATAAATCAAAGAATGGGATTAGATCCCAAATGAATACACCATACACTCACGTGTAGAAATGGTGTGTCGGAAATAAGAAATGGAACTCTAATAGTAAAAGGACAAGTTGTTCGGAACTACCTATGTTCTATGGATATTTCTGGAAACAACGGCACATTCAATGTGGTTGTAGGATATTCTAGATGAACAAAAGATTGTATGTTCAATAGTACTATGAACCAGAAGGACGTTATCGCCCGGTTCTTAGAGGAAGACTATTAGATGAACTACAAAGCCCTAAGTGACGTAATACCTTGGAATGAGAAAAAGGACAAAGACTGGGAACCAGCCAAACCGAGTAAGTAGTACACCACTAACTGCACCTACTGTTATTATTGTTTTGTACACCGGAATGCCATTGCAGTGGGAGGTTGTTGGACAACCGAAGATCTTCATAAGACTAGAAGAGTTTCGAACTCTGGATCTAGTAAAGATGAAATCGATCCCTAGCTCTGCACAAGGGCAATACTAGAACTAAATATGCCTGCTTAGAAAGCAATAAGGATTATTGTTAAGAGGCAAGATCATTTAGAGTACAAGCTTAGTTAATCCTTTTATGGATTGTTACAAAGCTTAAAGATCGTGGAACTTGCGAATTGATGAGATAATCCATTTGATGGATTCATCAAAAGGCATAGACGAGAGGTGTATTGGAAATGTGATGGAAACAAAGTGGTGTTTCTCGGAATTTTATGTAGATAACATTTTATCATTGGCAACAATGTAAAGATGTTGTCAGACATAAAATGATTGTTGTCTAAATAAATCGGGATATAAGATTGAGTAGAAGTTAGAACATGTTCTTAAGATCTTTTGATCTAAGTATAAGAACATTGTACTTCTCCTAGATATCTTATACGATTATGGTTTGTTTTAAACATGCATAATTCTGAGAAATGTTATTGCCTTTCAGACACAGAATATATATCTATCTAAAGATATCTGTTTCGAACACAAGAAGGAGATAGACGCAGACAAAGCAGTTTCCTACGCTTTGAGTGTGGAAAGCTTTGTGAATGCACTGTTAAAAACGAGAACCTGATATCAACTATGTGGTTAGCATAGTGGGAGGATATCAAAAGGTAATCTCAACAAGAGATATTCGGATGCTATAAAAGTACTTGCGAAGTACTGGATTACGAAGCAACACGAATTCTTCTTGGATTACATATTCTCAGATCTCAAAATCAGAGAAGGACCAGTGTAATTCGATATCAGGCTATGTGTTCACTTTTGGAAGAGGTGGAACCATGAAATGAAAGAGTGATAAGCATGATGCTTCTCGGACTCTCTCATAACCGAATGGCAGCCTCAGAGGCAGCGGAAATTTTGGTTGGGCTCCGGGATAACCTCTAGACTTGGATATGACTCTTAGTTCACCAAATGCTATTATATAGCGGTGCATGGTGAACTGGAAGAAGTCATAAGTCAAAAGGTGATGATAGCACATAGAGCAAGTACCACCTGATACGAGTCATCGTCGAGGGAGACGAGGCTGTAGTCACCAAGATAACTTCAGAGCGGCAACCTAGATTGCTCATTCACATTGTACTTCTTAGAAGTACAACTTAAGCACGTGATGAGTATGGGAGTCGGGAGTTTGGAAGAAATGACTAGACCTTAGTACAAGTGGGAGATTGTTGTAGTTGTGTACTTAATGTCTAGATTTAAGTAACGGAAACTCCCGGTCATAGCATTTAATCTATTTAATTAATAAACAATTGTTTGCATTTAATTATTATTAATTAAATATATGCAAAATATACTCCTAGATTATATACGTTGTAGTTAGTATGGTGTGCGGGCCCACACGGAAGATCATACTATCGGTTACTCGTATTTAATCAAACAGTTGCTCACGACCTAGATGGACACGGACCAATCCATCGGTATAGTCGTTGTGTGAGAGAGAAAATAATATGTCTTAATTATTTTATCACACTTGTACACTTGGTGTATTGGGCGGATCGCTTGAGATTTATCAATTAGGATTGCCTTCGATAATTGATTTAAGTCTCAGAGTATTTTATTCTTAATCCCCGATACTATTGCGGGTGTGTATATTTAGTATAAGTGACTTTGATTTACCAAAGGAATTAACCGATTTAATTATTGGGTTAATTACCGGTTAAGTTGGGTCACTATATTTTATATATGACATGCCGTGAATACTTGACGGGAAAGTGTATCCCGTAAGGGTTGATAATATCCCCGAGATGAGTTCATAAGGAATTATTATGTAAACCTCATGAGTGAATTTGTTCCGCATAATAATTAAGGTTGAATGGTACTATTCTCGGATACAAGAGATGAATAAATTAATTAGCAATAAATTAATTTTATTCATGGATATTTAAATCTTAAATACACGGAATAAATAATACTACCGGAGAAATATTATTTGATATAATATGGTTTAATATTGGGAGTGCAATTAATTTATATAGTGGAAAATAAATTAATTAATATTAATGGGATTAATAGATTTGGGCTTGGGCTCAATTTAATCATTAATATTGGAAGCCCAATATTCCACCTCCTTTAGATCCCCTAGGTAGCCTATAAAAGCACTACATGGTCTTCACAATTCAAGACACAACATAAGAGTATCATACTTGATATTCTAGAGAGTTCGTGAAGTAGATCCATAGAGTTCAGAGTATCGTCGTCCACACGACGTTCGAACGAGGTGCAAGGAATACGTAGGAAGATTCAAAGGTCTTCAATTTGATTTCGTTTCTCCGCACAACGAATCAAAAGGTGAAATCATAAACTCCCTTGTATGATTTTATGTGAAATAATTGTGATATATACATGAACGCACGATCCGGGAAAACGACGAACTTTGGGGACGGGGATTCGAGATCCCCAGCGACGATCGAAAGAACCTCGGCTGGGAGCCGAGGGCGTGCGGTCGAGCCCTAGGGCTTCGACCGCGACGGCACGCGAGGAAACCCCGGCTGGGAGCCGGGGTGGGCGATCGACCGTGGTGGTCGATCGCCGGGCAGCCGCGGCGGGTTCGCCGCTGGGCGAACCGCCTCCTCGGGCGTTGGCGGTGAGTCGCCGGACTCACCGCCCGGGGCTGCCGGAGCAGCCCCAGCGATCGCATCCGTGCGATCGCGAGCCCCACGGTGGGGCTCGGCTAGGGTTTAGCCGCGGGTTCATCCCGCGGCGATGCTCTCGTCGGGCCCGGTTCTTCGTGGTGTTCGCGATCGGTTTTCGGCGACGGGATTTCGGTTGGGTTGTCGGTTTCCGCAATTTTTGATAACCCGGGATATCGATTTCCAACATCAGCAACTCTGAACAAGGACAACCTGCAGAAAACACAAGGCTGCACAATACTGCTACTGGTATTTCCTTCGTCCTACTGTTTACTTGCCGTTTTTTTATTTTTCATTCCTTGATATTTAACTTTAACTTTTATTTTGCAGTACTGGCTTTGTGAGCACACGAAGCTGGCAAAAAGGCTGGATAACGATCACCTCCCCCGGGTCCTGAACTTGCATCTCCCTGATCTTTCGAATGTAACCAAGGAGACTCTAACGTGCCTTGCGGACGAGGCGGTAAATATCTTCTTTCTTTCTTCTTTTAATTTTGTTTTCTGATTCATAGTAAGATAATTCTGATTCAGTGTGTGAGACAATCATGTTCAGTGCTTATTGCTTGCATTCAGTGCATCTACATGACAGTCAGTGTAATATTCATGCATACAGTGTAATTGCATTCAGTGCTTATTAATGCCATTCAGAGTCACAGTAGTAGGATAATTGTGATATTCAGTGCATAAAATTGCCATTCAGTGTCACTAACTTGATAATGATGTTTTTTCTGAGTTCTAATGCGTGTTGTCCATGTCTGACAGGTGAATGCTCATGTTCTGAAGCACAGCAAGACGGTGGCGGAGATCAGTGCGTACAAGGGCCATCTTTCTTATACAGCAATCGTGAATGCTCCGCGTGCGGAGAGCGAGGATGACGAGCAGCCTGAGGAGTTGTCTTCTGTAGAGGAGAGTGACGATGACGAGCATCAGGAGGGCTCTGATTCGTCGAGCGAGAAGGAGGAGGAAGAGGAAGAGGACAAAAAAGGAAAAGGCCCGGAGAGCGGGCCTTCTGGAGACCAGTCGTCCGATGGGGAAGACGACGACAGTTCTTCTGGGCATCAGGACATGACCTGCATAGTCCCGGAGGAGGGTGGGCCTTCTGAACAGCAGCCCGATGAGGAACGCCCTGCTGTTTCTACTGCTGAAGCTGAGAAGTTGCTTAACAACCTCCTGTCGGAGAATCAAGCTCTCTCCGACACTGTGAGGGATCTCCAAGCGAAGCTCGAGAGCACGATGTCTCAGCTGAACGAAATGACAGATGCTAACGTCGAGCTGAAAGGTGATAACCAGCATCTGAATATCGAGCTTTCGGAGCAGCTTGCGAAGATCAACGCATAGACGGAGGTCCCCGGGGCGGGCGAGGCTGGAAACTCCGAGGAGGAGGAGTTGAAACTTCTGAGGACGTGAGAGAAAGAGCTCGAGGAAGAATTGATCAAGTTGAATGATCAGAATCAGTGCTCGAGGCAGCAGCAGACCGAGGACCCCAGGGCGGGCGAGGCTGGAAGCTCCGGGGAGGAGGAATTACAACTTCTAAGGGCAAGAGTGAAAGAGCTCGAGGATGAAGTGAAAATTTTGAAGAATGTGTTGGCTGAATTTCATTGCTCGACTGTCCTGAATGACTACGAAAAAGTCCGGCTCGAGTCTCTGGAGGCGACCATCAAAGCACAAGAAGAAGTCCACAGAGTCGAGACCGAGTGTCTGCAGAAGACCATCAAAGCACGAGAAGAAGATATCTTAAGTCTCCAGGCAGAGTTGTGCGTCTACGAGATTGACGACAACAAGGATGATGAAGAAGCAGGAAGCCCGTTGAGACTGGAAACCGAAAAAATAGTCTTCAAGCAAGGGGAAGACCAGGTCGATGGTACGACGGGTCAAGGACAGGAAAAGGAAGGCAGCCAACGTTGATGACGATGATTTTGAATAAGATCCCCCTGCCGCCAAGAAAAAGGCGATCAAGAAGGGTTAAAAGGTGGCAGCAAGACAGAAACCGATCCGCAGGGATTTCAATGATGCACATATCAAGTTCTTGGTCGATGTGAACAGTAAATTTGATCAGAACTGCGGATTCGAATTGGAGCCAGACGTCCTCGATAAAATCATCCAACACAGCAACCACAAAAACATGTAAGTGAAGTTTCTTTTGTTTCTTTCTTTCACATTCCATCTTTCTTTCTTTCTTTCTTTCTTTTTTGCTAAGAATGTGCTTTTTTTTTTACTTTTGACAATCAGGTCGACAATGAGGTACTTTTCCAGTATATCCACGGTTGTTTCGGTGTCTGACATGACCGACATAATGAGATGCACCTTCATCAGCAATCACGTGGTTGACGCCTTTGCTGAGTCGCTGCATCGAGCCCACAACAAGAAGTTGGAGGCTCTGATACTCCCTGGGCACTGTTGGGTGAGTCTTTCTTCTTTAGTATTCAGTCAGTGTTTTTTTTTTGGTAATACAGTGTGTTAGGGATTGTCAGTGTTTATATTTGCTATTCAGTGTTTTAATGGGTTGTGAAGGGGTTTTTGGCTGATACAGTGTTATTGATGGTTGATCAGTGTTTATCATCAACAGTCAGTGTTTTATGTGACATTCAGTGTCTTCATGTCATGTTCAGTGCTCATTGAATCCATTCTTAACAACTATGTTTTTTATTTTATTTTTTTTTTCTCGCAGACCTCCATTGTCTTGGGAAAGCATGACCACGAGAAATTGTACAAAAAAATCACAGAAATGATTCCGTGCGTGCGACAAGGGATTATTATGTTCCCAATTGTGTCGTCTGGGTTGAGAAAGAATACAACTCCGAACCATTGGGCGATGCTCGTCTGCGACTTCGTCCAACGGAAATGGAGATTCTACAACTCGATTCAACCCAGGGGGGCCGAAATCGAAGGACTATTACATGGCGAATGCAACGGAATTGGTACGTCTGCTGTTTTTTAGTCGATATTTAAAAATGTTCCCTTTTGTAGTGATAACTGATAAACTGTTTGTTTCATACGTTTCAGAAGGAAAAGGTAGAAAGCAACGTGGACCAAATGCTTACGAAAGCGGGGAAGTCTGGTTTCCCGATACATGAAATCAAGGCCGTGAAGCCTGTCCCACAGCAAGCCCCAACTCTGTAAGTATCAGTGCATAATTAACTCATTCAGTGTTTTTGTGTTCATTTTATGCACTCAGTGTTTTATTTATGCATTCAGTGTTTGTGTTATTGAAAATGCATGTTTCTTTTTTTAACTCCTCTGCGTCTGTGTGTGTCCAGGAATGAATGTGCTTTTTATGTGTGCTATTACATGGAGAAAATTCTAAAGAAAGAGGCCATTCCGGACAAGATCAGGACGGAAGAGTTCCAAGAATTCAAAGCTCACGTGATACGAACCATCCTGACCATGAAGGACAAGTAGTGTGTGGCTGTGCGTTGTTTGTTTAGTTCTGGTTGAAAAAACAAGAAATGTTTTTTTCTGTAAATGTATGAACATGAATGATGATTGTGTTTGGATTGAGTTTCTGTGAATATGTTTTTTGTTCATATTCAGTGTAATTTTTTGATTCAGTGTTTATTCTGTCTATTCAGTGTTAGCAGTTGGTTTCAGTGTTTATGATGTCTACTCAGTGTTAGCAGTTAGAACTCGACAGTTAAAATTCACATAATTGAAACATTAAAAAACAAGCAATCCAAAAATAACAACACAAGAACAATTGAAACACTCTAAGAGCATAACTGAACAAAAGCAAATCACATAATGTTAAATCTCGTGTTCTTTAAATGACATTCATAGTGTTTGTGAGCCAAACAGTGTCTGTCACTGACATTCAGTGTCTTTTCAACCCATTCAGTGTTTGATCACAGAATCAAGGCAAAAAACAACAATCCATCCATATTTAAAAGTCTCATAAAGAAGAAGGAAAAAAAAAAAGCCTACTAGGGTGCATCTGCTACTACTACTACTACTGTATAGGCTCTGTGCACGTTTTCTTGTTTTGATTTCCGACACGTCCGCACCTCCCACACTTCATCGCTCTCGGGATGTGCTCACCCCTGGACGGAATCCTCTTCTTCTTAGGTCTTCCAGGAGGCCTCTTCGATGTTGGTGGCTCGATCAGGACGTTCGTTGGTACGTTCGAAGGTTGATCACACATGGAAACCGGCTGAAGAGGATCGGCATAAGACCTGGCGTAGCTCTCTACGTGGTAAAACTTGTCCACGAACGAGGCCATCGGCTTCCGGGACCGCAGAATGCACGCAGCTGCGTGGGAACACGGAACCCCTGTAATCTACCACTGACAGCAAGTGCACGTCTGATCCGCAATATTGACCACGACGGACGGAACGCACTGCACTTCGAAAACCGTTTCGGAGGACCCCACAACCACCCATTTCCTGCCTTCATTGACGACTTTACTCAGTGTCTTTTCAACGGACGGGTAGAAAGTCGAAGTCCATTTCCTGCTCCTGGCCCCCCTATCTGATTCAGTGTTAAACAAGGGCAGTCAGTGTTTGAACAAGTGCTAACAGTGTTAAAAAAGGGCTATCAGTGTTTGAGATGGATATTTTTCATACCGTGGAAAAAGTTCATCATCTTCAGTCTAATGTTGTTGACCAATGTCGTGATTGGAAGATGTCGGGCTTCCATGATCCATTTATTGAACGATTCCGCGGCGTTGGACGACATCTCTCCGTATCTCTACCCTGAGAAGTACACGTTAGTCCAATTCTTTGGATCCATGTTCTCGAAAAACACTTTCGCTGTCTGGCCTCCCTCTTCCAACAGCTTGTCCATGCTCAGTTGATAGGCTTCGACGGTGGTTGCGTACGCACATTTCAGGAAATTCCACGCCACGCTGTCTCGTAACATCTTGGTCGCCCATCTGCCTCTGAATTTGCCTTTCAGGTTCAACTTCAAGTGATTGATACAGTAGCCGGCGGGGACCCTGGGAACACCCTACTCATCGCCTCGAGCAGCCCGATATTCCTGTCCGACACGAACGTAACAGTGCGAGAAGGAGAAAGGATGAGCTTCAGGTTATCCAAAAACCACTTCCAATTAGCAAAGTTCTCGGAATCGACAACGGCGTAAGCTAATGGGTACAACCCTGCATGCACGAGACACGAACAAAACAGGTGAAAAAACACTACAGTCAGTGTGAATAGCACCCATTCAGTGTTCAAGATATAGATTAAGTGCTGCAAACAACATGTGTTAGGTTCAGTGTGCATTTTAAACCAATCAGTGTTAAAGAGATTGATTCAGTGCGTGCTCAAAACTGTACTCCCAACCTCCATCGACGTCCTTGCCCGTAGCAACAAGCAAATGGCCCTTGAATCTTCCCTTCAGAAATGTGCCGTCCAGAAACAGCAAAGGGCGACAATAGTTCATCCCATCGATACAAGCCTTCATCGAGATGAAGACTCTGCGAAACTTCCTGGACGCCTCGTTGAATTCAAGCAACAGGTACGACCCAGGGTTGGAATCCGACATTGCCTGCAGGTGCTTAGTCAATGCACCGAAGGAATCTTTATCGTCACCGTGAATCAGTTTCCTGGCCTTTTCGAGCGCATCCAGAGCGAGGCCAGCCGAGATCTCCAGGCCGTAGTGATGCTGGAAATTTCTCACGATTTGGACCGGACGAGTTAGTATGCTTTTCCGTACCTCCTCGACTATCAAACTGGAAACCAAGTCCGAACAGACGCGTCTGTGTTTCAGAGATCGAAAGCACGCACCGCAGCTGTGCTCATTACTCAGCTTCTTGACGTAGAAGAAGTCGTTGCTTCGATCCATCACGGCGCATACAGACCAGTTGCATCCCGTGCTGCTTTTCTTCGAGCACACGGCAGAAACCTTTTCGGGTCTGTTCTTCACGTACTCGAAATCGAATCCAACTTCGACGACCGTCTTACAGAGTGCATTTCGAAAGTCTGGGGCACCTCCTTGGAACATCTGACCGAAACCTGAAATCTCTTTGTCCCAGCCATCGGTTAACAACACTTTAGAACTCGACGGACCAAACAGGCGGAACATATCTACTTCTTCAAGACCCTCGTTTTCTGTTCTAGTCGCACTAACACCGGTACTGTTGGACACCGTCGAGAATACAGAACTAGAGATGTGGTCTTCAGTCGCGACGGAAATGTCGATGCTCACCCGAGTCAGCTTGTGAAGTGCAGCTAGGGATACCATGTTCGACATATCGGCATCGGTTGAGAGCACACAGTTTGGGAAATCGGGTACAGAGTAATGCATGCCGTACGCAACGTCTCGGAGCTCATGCCACTGAAGCTCCACTGTTTCCTTCAGCTGGTGAAGGGCGGCAAAGGAGGTATCGATTCTGGACACCAAATTCTCACCGCCGAATGCACAAAGTGCGAAGAGCGAGGTCCCTACTGAAAACACAAAGTAATGACTCGCAGTCAGCGCATGATTTTTGAATGAATGCTGAATGCATAAAATGAACATTGAACTCAAACAGTGTGATTCATTGTGTGTCTATGTGTGTGGAGTGCTATTAAAGTGTGTTCAGTGTTATTAAAGTGTGTTCAGTGTTATTAAAGTGTGCTCAGTGTTTGATTGTGTGATTCAATGTGTGTTGTCTCAAACAGTGTTTTTAAGACCTGTTCAATGTTAAATCCACAGTCAGACAGTGTGTTTTGAAACTCAACGTCTTATTAAGCAGTCACGACGACACCCGATAACAAAAAAGAAGAAACAAAGATAAATAGAAACTGAATGATTTCAAAATCTTATCCGAGCAATACGACGACGACAAGTCATCACAAGAAACAAAAACCACAAGAGATTGACTAATAATAACGAGATGGAGGAACAGATGGGTCCCGACGACGGCCCCAAGGGCTGTTCCTGACCGGGCGCACCATCGACTGGCCATTTTGATCGAATACCCCAACCGAGAAACTACTTCCTCCGGTCCAGGTAACCCGGATGTTCCAGCCTTCCTGCACTCCAAACTCTCGAACGAGGCGTTCCCAGTCAGATCCATGGAGGGCCGTTTGATTCCGATGACTGGTGAGAGGCATGTACCATTTCTGGTCCAGGGAGTCCGTCAAAACGACGTAATCCCCCATTTGATCCTTGATCGGACGAACAAAGACATCCGGGAGAGGAAACTTTTCTTTATGCCAACGATCATTGAATCTTTGTTCGGTCCAGTGAGAACCATTCCAAGATTCAACCCGACTTGGCGTCGGTCCTGGCTCCCGATCGAGTGTACCCGGTCGCCTTGGCATCATTGGTGGCCCCCAATAGAGTGACCCACCATTGAATCTTTGTTCAGTCGAGGGAGAACCATTCCAAGATTCAACCTCACTTGGCGTCGCACCTGGCCCCTGATCGAGTGTACCCGGTTGCCTTGGCATCGTTGCTGACTGCCCCCGATCGAGTAGAAATGAGATGAGAAAACGAGAGAAATGACGAGGTATTTATAACCGTCCTCACCCCCCGCAGTAAATGCCTCAACTAACTTGGCAGACATTTATTGAAAAAGAGACAGGTCAAGGCCTCAAAAGAAAACAAAGTCAAAACACACTGATTTCTATAACACATTAATTACCAAGTAGGTATCAGGTATTCATTAAGACACTGAATGAAGCAAATCAACACTGAATCCATATGGTTAAATATGGATTCAGTGTGCAACAGGTGGGTACAGTGTGTAAGTACAATTAGTCCAGCTCAATGCACACTTAATGAAGCCATTAAACACTGACTGAACGCATGATGAAAACAAGCGCATGGTGAATTAGACACTGACTGAACCAATTAAGCACTGAATGGCAAGCTCAGTGCAGGAACACTGAATGCATGCTCACTGAACACTGAATGCGTGCTCAATTAACACTGAATGCAACGAAAAAACACTGAACATGCATAATAAAATCCACACACTGTGCATGCATGATGAATCAAACACTTAAGCACTGATTGGGTACGTGGATTCGAAATCACGTACTTGGATTCGAAATCGCCGGCAAGGAAGGCGGCGGCGTATCTGACATTTGAACTGTGCCAGGAACGGCGGCGGCGGCGATGAAATCGATCGATCGATCGTTGCCGATGGAGACGGACGGCATGAAATCGATTATCGCGGCGGAGAATTGAAGGTGCTCACCGGTGGCGACTTTCCCCCTCCTTAGCTTGAACGCGGCGGCGGAGATGAATTCCCTCGGCTCGGAATTGAATTGCAGCGGCGGCGGAGGTGAGAGAGAGAGAGAGAGAGAGAGAGAGAGAGAGAGAGAGAGAGAGAGAGAGAGAGAGAGAGAGAGAGAGAGAGAGAAGAATTGAATGTAGTGAATGAATTCCCCTCGGCTCGATTGTGAACGTAATATGGAAGGGTAATTTCGTCTTTCCTGATACATTTTTTTTGGCCTAATTGGAACATTTTGGCCTAATTGACATGAAAATTGAAGATTGGCCTAATTGGGCAAAAAATGCTGAAAATTGACTTTATTGTCATTTTTCCCTTAAAAATAAAATAAATACATCTATTATGGATAAAAACAAATCTCCACCATACTTTTTTTTGCATCAAGTTCCCTTCTGCCATCTTTTGTGAAGTAAGTTTTATTTTATGTAATTTTCGCATGTATGTGTTTTGTTTTGGTTTTTAAATCATACAATGCAAAAAAAAAAAATTAAAAAAAATGATGACAGTATAAAATAAATTGACAATTAAATACCATCTACCATTAAAAAAAACTATCCTTGAACATCTATCTGAACTCTCAAAATACGAACCAAGATCAAAAAGGTGGGTGGTCACAAGCCTCAAGAAATTATGTACACAGTTTCTCTGTGTCGACTCACTCCCCTACCACTACTACTCTACTACTACTGCTGCTACTACTACTACATATTGATGATCTAATAACAACAACAATGCAACAAACATTTCGCATGAATTCGAAGAAGCTACGACAAACACGCTCACTTATTTATTTCACGTCTCTCCCCTTGGAGACCTCCTTATCTGCAAAATGAAGCAGCCTCCTAACCCTCATAACCATATCGCAATGGAAAGGCAAAGCCGATCGCCTCTCCAAATACGCCGGGCTCACAGTCATCCACGACAGCCCGTGAAGCTCTGCAGTCACCGAGTCGAGAATCGCCCGAGTATCCACCTCAGAATCTTTCCTGAACGGCTTGTTGCTCGTGCCCTTGCCCACCTTTTGATCTTCTCCACCTCCGTAGTAATCAACCAGACTCACAGAAAGGACCGAAGGCCACTCGTCATTCGACCGTGCTGTGTGAATCTTTCTGGCCGAGGGCACAGCTCCAGAGACTGCGAAGCCGGTCGAGAGAGGGATGGCAGAGCCCTTGCTGTGGAGGAGGTGGGCCAGGGGAGGAGAGTCGGCTGTGAGGCAAGTCGGGAGCTGGAGGGGAGCCGGGGGGAGAAAGCGCATGGTGGGGGAAGGGATTATGATGTAGGATGATGAGCTGGAGCCGAGGGACTTGATAGGGGTGTACCCCTCGAGGTAGCTCGTCTGGGCTGACGTGGCACTGCCTGCAAATGAAATGGCAGCGTCTGAAAAAAAGTGATATTTACCGATACTAAAACTCTAACGACATGATGATTTGGTAGTAATTCTACAGAAAAGAAAAATATCATCTGATATAAATACAAACTTAGAAATTGTACCAGGAGATGTTGAATCTGCTTGATACATGAGTTGCAAGGAATGATCAATCGAGACAGAAATGAAACTGATGCTCTGAACCCACTGCAGTAAGCCCTTTGAATTGTCCATAACCGAAACCCCACCCATTGCCTGCTTTTTCCTAGAGAGAGGCTGCCCAATGCCACCACCTTTCATGAACCCTGAAGTAGACTTAGAATGAGAGCTATACAACGGACTTTGTGAGGAAGGTGTTCCTCTATCTTGCATTATATTCGTCTGTTGCTGCTGCAAAGGACTACCATTGCTACTAGAAGTTACTCCATCAGGGATGGATCGCCTGAGCTGTAGGGACCACTTTTTCACCTCGGGACCACCGGCTGAATACAAAGCTTTCTGCCACTCTGTCAAAAAGAGTGTGTTTCTTAAGATCAATATAAAGACATATAATAGAAATATCATCCACGACACAATTCGCTCACCAATTTAATGCAACTACAATGATATCATAAAAAGCTACGCGTATATTTCTCTTAGAAATAAAGTTTTCTTATAAGAAACATAAACTCACTATATGTTAGGGAAGAGATATCCCTACACTGATTACAAGTTGGATTATACAGCATATTACCAATTTATCAATACATCTAAGATAAAATAAAAGACACTAAAAACATTGTGACTAAGAGACCACCAAGTCGCTTTATAATTATTTCTAACAACTAGACTGAGTGAACTAGCTTATTTAGATAGGGATGCACCAGATTGAGGTATTGAGAACAATATCCACCAGAAGACTGAAAGGGTGGCTACAACGTCAAGAAAACTATATAATCCATTATTACTTGAGAAATGGTTCTAATAACTCCATCAGTCCCTTAAAACTTTGCCTACTTTCCTTTTTGGGTTGTCCCTTAAAAGTTTGCACACCCATAGATGGAAAGTTTTTTCACAACTTTATCCTTCCAATACTCATTTATTTACATTAAAATACCATTACTTTTTCACCTAACTCATTCTTTAGTTACTCAACAATACCCATTATACCCCTACTTTATATTATTTAATACATAAAAAACAACTTTTTCTTAATCTAAGCGAAATTTTCTCTAGGCAAACTTTGCCGGGACCGAGGGAGTATAACATAAATTAGAGGAAAATTGACATTTAGTCCAGTCTCGCGTAATTATTCGCCTCAGTCTCCAGCAAAATAAATTCGTTGGTCAAGGAGTCGCATTCCTTATCTGATTAATGATTATACTTAAAACCTTAATTTTCTGACTAAAATACCTATAATTATTCCCTGATTATACCTAATTCTAATCTCATCAATTAAATCCAGTGCCTGATTATCAGATTATGCATGCAAGGGATGTGATGTCCATCAGATGATTTGAACCTTATATTTTTTTTTTTTCAAGGTCTATTTTTGTCCTACTAAATTTAAATTTAGATTTTTTACCAAGAACCCCTAGATTATAAAACTCAAGGCAAAATCTGAGGTAAAGCAAACTGTTATCTGCCAATGTATGGCAGCAGTAAATGTAACAATAAAAATATCAACAGAAACCCCATTACCAAGCCCAACTAATAAATAGCAAGGGAGAATTCAAGACACAACTGCAAATGATGGAGCTATCTAATTCAATACCTTGGCACTCGAGCTCAAAAAAGCATCCAATTCGTGTGATCACAAGATCCCTAGGCTTAGCAGTATTAGAATCAGGAGAACAAGTCTGGAGAATCTGGCACCCCTGCTGCAATATCTGGATAAAAAGGGACTGCAGACCCTTGGTGTCTTGCCGACTACTGATTCCTCCAAAGGGGTAAATATAACTGTCGAGCAATTCTCCCCGAGAGTCTGTCCAAATGCATACCATCCAGCGCCAATCTTCAGTCCACCCATAACAACAATGCAGACTTGGGAGCGGTTTCAGATGGCCCGGCCCAAAACTATCAGAATCCATGGTATTGTTCTGAGAAACAGGCCCATTATCTAAATCAAAGCTTGCACTCCCAGAATCATCCGATAATAGCTTCGAGGAACCAGATAAAAAAGGAGAAATTCCATGCTCTAAGGAACCGGGCTCAGCAAGTATAAAAAGAGGCTCAAATAGACAACGAATTTCATCAAGAGGAAAGACATCTCCCCTTGCTGCCTGCCAAGAGTTGTTATCCCAAGAACCCGGTCTCAAGCTTGAATCGTGTCCGGTCTCTCTTTGAAGACGCGGGCCCATCATTCGAGGCCCAACACAATCCTTCCACATACCAGGAACAGGTGAAGAAGATGTTTGCATCATAACAGAATGAGATCTCCCTCCTGGCACAAACAATGATGAGATGGCCTCACCCGAGGCACCTCGTGAAATTCGCCGAGCTTTATTGTAAACAGTAAAAGCAATTTCCTTCAGAATGACGAGCTCATTCAGGGTGGGACCCGTGACCCTAAAAATGGCATCGACTGTCACAATCTGAAGTACCAACTTTGGGATGCAAAATCCTGTAATAGTCAAAACATTTGCAAATGACTCATCGACTGAAGCTGGGCAACTTAGGGATTTCGCAGCATGATTGTAAAACATAGATGTCCTTTCTTTATCTGAAGACCGGATAACTGATCCGATAGCAATAGAAGATTCAACTACAGTCTGTAGAACTGCAGCAGGCTCAGGGAAGGGGCACACCACATAGACTACCTGATTCCATAAAAAGAAATATTCATCGAGTAACTAAAAGAAAAATGTTTGTGTGCATAGTTTGAAAAGAAAAGAACAATAAGTTTTTACCCAAGTTGAATAATCCAAATAATTTTGGAGTAGAACGGTTAAAACATTGATCTTTTACGTTTTTAATGGTGATCAAGTGTTCTGTTCATTCAAGAAAAATAAAAAATAAATTGAAAAATTGTATATATATTGCAAGGAAGCAGTCGCATATTATATATTTATACAAATACATCTTCTGCAACATCAGTTGCAGTAGACAGAAGTTTTTGGAGATCCTGATATATCTGCGCTACATGCTTCAGTACAAAAAATATATTTTAAACAGAACTTTTTCACAATAATAGCAATAGTAGTTGGACATGAACACAGAAAGATCACACTCATTAAAAGATCGAGCACTAGGGTGGTTGGTAAACATAATTTTTAGACAAAGTTCACTATGCTATGAAAGAAGAATAAACATGAAATTACAACTTACCGTACACTGGCCACCATTTCCATCCTTGGATTTGGTACTTATAGATGAACCAAGCTTCAAGGTTTTAAGGACCTTAGAAAGAGTCTTTAGATAGCTAGTCAGATCCCAACCATTAGATAGGCAAAGAAAATAATCACTGATTGATCCCAACAAAGATGCATTATTTCTATCCATCTTCATTGATTGTGGGCTATCAAGCAAGACAAAACCAGGAGATACTTTCCCATAATCTATGTCCATCGCATTTCGAAGACTTTGGGGTACATGTGTTCCCAGCTTGCAAGCTTCATAAACTGGAAGGCAAAACATCATCACGCATCACAGGACCCAGAAAAATTAAGAAGATAACTTCTAAAGTTCTTAAACATGAGCAAGCTGATGTAGAGGTGAAAGTTACTACTACAACAAAATTACAGCTAAAGACTTGTGGATAACTAAAAGCATAACGACAATGAAATTTTCTTAACAGGCAAAAAGTAGATATATCTCGAAAGCTGCAGTACCTAAGTGCGTGAAATTTTAAACTAAACAAATTGATGAAATTTCTGACATCATACCATACTGACATTCAGATATTTTTAGAAAACACATAAACCACCATTAGCAAAAAGATCTCGTGAAAATCCATGATCTTATTAAGTATTAAAACTTTCAAATACTTAATAATAGTAATGAATGTCGAAAGACACTAACCAGTTCCAAGCTGCAAGAAAAAGTCAGAAGCAGCTGTGGTAAGTGGATCTATATTTGGACAGACAACATAGTAGCTCATCTACAAAGAGAGAAGAGTTAGAGAACAAAAGGAGGGGGAGAGGGACAACTAAAACCAGTCATTGGATAAGGTTGAAAATTTAATGTCAACGAGGGGCAGAATAAAAGTTGGAAGCTAACAGTATAACTAATCTTACATGTTTCGCAGTTGCATATGGTTCAAGAGGAGCATTTTCCCATACTTGTAAGGACCTAGCTGAGGTTTTAAGCCAATCGTCTTGGTACCTAATGCATAAAATATTGGAATATTTTAACATAATATAGAAAACGGTGAAAGCATAGTCGAAGGTGGTAGATCATTGACATATGAATGAAGAATCTTAAACCCCCCCCTGCTCTTAAAGTTACGGCTAATAACTTGGAATGGACACAACCACAATGATGACATGGTATTGAACAAAATGGTTATTATCAACATTCATGAGTTATGTACAAAACATATTCAATCTACAAATATATCAAACTGAATGCATATCCAGCCAAATCAAAGAAATGTAACTCTTGGAATAATTTCATAATGTTTGACTCCTGAAACAGGTAAGAGGCCACAACAAAAACAATATTAAGCCCCATGCCTCCAAGTCAAGCTTTAATAGAAATCACTTATTACAAAGTAATCATGCATACCCAACAAGTATGGCAGGTAATGGAACTACGGAAAATGTGGGACGAGCGCGTGAGCTTTGTTGCCGATCCAACTCTGGTACAGAAGAAGCTGACTCGTTCATTCTAGCTACATCAGCTGTAATGAAAGTAGAAAACTGTATATCATTCAACAGGTATTAAAATGTTAAAAAATCATCTGAATAAAAACATAATCATACCTTTGAGACAAGATACTCCACCAACAGATGTCAGAGACGGGCTCGTGGGTTCTCCAACTGAAAGAGTAACTGTACTAGAAGAATCACGACATTCACTTGCACTTGCAATAGATTCTGCGGAAACACCGTCACAAGCCATTCCTGATTCAGTGGATATGATATGGCCCCTACACCAATCAGTAACCAGTAGAGGACCATCTACATTGCTAAATGCAGATGTTAGAGCCGTTTTTATGTCTGACTGAAGCAAACTAATAGTTAAAGAAGCCTGAACCTGAAAATTTTATTCGGCAGATTGTCATAAGAATCACTTTCTGGCAAATTTGTCGCGAAATACTAGGCAAATTCTTATTATGTACGACAACAACAAAATAGACACATTTTCCCAGTCATTTCATTGGGGGTACGATTCAAAGAGAGATTGTAATGTTATCCATTGAGTATATACATAATGCTCAAAGCAGGAAGACACCCAATACCAGGTTCTTCAGACAGAAACAACTAAAAAGATGGTTCTTTTGACAGAAACAACTAAGAAGACACGCCATGCATATAAATGAAGACATAAAGAAATACAAAGTTCATAATATATAATTAAGTAAATAGAAATAAATATCAACAACCAGATGAATGGTAAACAAAAGAAGCTAAAAAACTTTTTCATATGCATTTAATATCTGAAATAAAAAAATTAAGTCGCTTGAGAAGGAAATCACACTCTGAAGGTAATAGACTCTTACATCGGCCGACAGTGGATCAACAAGTTCCATGCCAGCAATATCAATGGAGTGACAAGAAGCCAAAAGTCCACCACAACCAGCATGCACCATGGTGGGTCCACAGGAAAATCCACGACTCTTCTGCTCTTGAAGTGCAAGCCAACCATAAGGACCATCACCACAATCGGAATCCAGAGCCACATCAACAAATGAAGCAGCTTGCTGGACAAGTAATCCAATGCCATCAAGAAGTTCCTGAAGCGGTTGCCGTAGTCCATAAGGACGCATGCTTTCTTCAATGAATG
Organism: Euphrasia confusa; assembly: GCA_954870475.1. Taxonomy (NCBI): domain Eukaryota; kingdom Viridiplantae; phylum Streptophyta; class Magnoliopsida; order Lamiales; family Orobanchaceae; genus Euphrasia; species Euphrasia confusa. Next base: position 45,598,457 of record OX940949.1, on the reverse strand, counting down.
AGTTGTTTGGTAAAGATGGCCCAACTTCCATACTAGACGTACTTGTTTTGGTAACTTTAGGGATTCCAACAGATCGCCAAACACCAACAGGGGCATTCATAGGCCCATCTAGTATTCCTCCATCTATATCACCAGCTATCCTAACAGGAATGATTTCTTTCCTTTTGAACTCAGGTCTGCCAGAAATACTGTTCGTTATGGTTGTAGAATTTGCATGGGCCTGACTGGGTGTGCTATTTCCAGGCAAGACACTGCTAGATGACAACAGGGTATGTCGAAGTCTGCACATTGAAGCCTGGCATACAAGACTTTCAATTCCTGTTGCAAGCACAGTCCTTGAAGATGGAAGAATATTACCTTCTAATTGTGAGACTTCAGTTGCTATAGTTGAAACAAGTTTGGAAGTTTTTTGGCTATAAACAGAAAGTTGTGATAACGCCACTCCAGCCTCACCTTTAGAAAACCCATTGATAATTCCACTAATTTGTTGTTTCCTGCGATCAACATGTGTGTAATATTTCTTTGATCTTAAAATGGAACTAGAATCATATTTTTCTGTACATGCTTTTGAATTTTTGGGCAAGACAGACTTCTCATTAGATCCATAACAGCCAGGGGAATAAGGTGGTGTCGCCGAGTATACGTAATTGTTTGAGCTTGAAGCAGACTCAACTTTGCAAGATTTCGGAACATACGGACTTCGGATAATCAGTGAGGAGATCTCACTCCTAGGGGCTTCCACACCCCCATATTCTGGAGCAAATGTCATCAGTGCTTCAGCCTTTAATACATGATCAAACTCACCACTAACATATGGATGAGTGGAAGCAAGTTGACCAGAAGCAGAACACTTTGGGGCTTCTTGATTTTTACTTGTCAAATCTTGCAAAGAGGCAGGCGGATGCTGGAGGTTAAAGCTATCTAAAGTTGGATAACCTACAGGTATAAGCATCTGGTCTGGCATATCCATCGCAGAATTGATGGGGCTGCTACACAGATCTCCCCCCTCGGGAGCAGGAAACATGGGAGCCTGAGACCCAGCATCCCCTGGAGGCTTCATCATATAACAAGGGAAAATCAGAATGGATAATATATATTGTTGAGTAAGTATACATTATATATTTAAAGACGATATAATAAACCAATAGAAGTTATAATCAGAGTTGATAATGTTAAGATGCAAGTGATTTAGTAATATAAAACTTGATTAAAATAAATCTTTTACCCTCAAATTGACAGAACCAAGATTCTGTTAATAGCAAAATCAAGAGGGTCAATTGTTTCTCCAGAATTTAAGATGAAATTTAGAATTAAGACTATTCACATTCTAAGATATCATATCATTAAACAATATGGAAGCGAGAAGTTTGTTTATCCTTAGTTTCTAACAAAAACAGTCATTCAGAAAGCCGTTACGCATACAGAAACAACACACACAAAAGTCAAAACAAGACATTGAGATGGAAGTATGCAGAAACAGTAAAGGAAGCTGAAACTCACAACTCATTGAGACACGCTTAGTAAACAAGTCTCGGTAAGATTATTAGGGCACTAAAATCCCCTTGTGATAATTTTCATGGTCAAGGAATTTTTCTAGCTCTATAAGTTTTCGAATTCCTAGCTCATCCATAAGCAGTTTGGGATTTATCTCTTCTTTAACATTTTCATAGCTATTAAATGAAGTTTTGTTTGTGCTCCTAAACAGATACGCATTTTCAGAGCAAATTTCGCAATATCGAAATGCTCTAAAAATCATCAAATATAGCTAAAGACTAAAGAGAAGACCTTACAACATTCACTTGCATAAAATCAAGAGGCGTGAGATCATATAGTGCTAATAAGAGGATAAAAGATGTGGAATACCTCGCCAAAAGGCAATGCCTCATTCTCAAAGAAGTCGCCGAAATCACCAAACTCTGAAACCAATGCTTTAATATCCATTCCTACATCTCTTTCATCATCCCATCCCCATTCAGATCCAATCTGTTCATTTGCGACCCCGGTTTTGGAAATGTTGACTTCCATCATACCATAATCAGTCAGACCCATACCTTCTGGACTAAATGACTTTGATGTCACGGGCCTTGGCCTTTTGGAAACCTGAGAAGGAAATGAAATGAGTAATCCGGGCAATGCGAGTACAGATAATCACAAAGACAAACAGAATAAGTAACTAATATAATCCCTACACCATGAGATGCCAACTTCAGGTTAACACAATATAGCTAGTATAAATGCAACAAAAGGCACATAGGGTAGCTATCTCCCAATTCCAGAAGACAGAAAAAATATAGATAAATTCGAACAGAAAAAGAAAATGAATGTGATACAGCCATATTGAGCCCAATGTTAGCCCTGTTAGAAGTCTGTAACTGCTGTGATGGGTATTGACAATTAATGAAATAGCCCTGTGAGCCCTGTTAGTACATAACTTAACCATCTGCATGCACTAACATACAAATCTTGAAAAAATGAAATCGAACATGATAGCAATATTCCAGATCCTTAATTAGGTAATCCTTTAAACAGAATTACCAATTGGCGGCCACCATTCTGCATTTGACCCAACGATGATAAACCAGACTGACTGGACATCAAAGAATCTGCATCAGCTTCAAGATCACCAGCACCCAAGGTCTTGTGATCACTGTCACTGGAGTAACTACTTATGCTCCAATTGTTACTACTAATACTGTTACTACTGCTACGGTAGCTATGCTGGGAGCGAGTTCCACTTGGTTCAAGGGAAGATCCACCCCTTGAATCTACCTTGTCATCGCTGTCAAAATCAAAGTAGGTGAAAGTATAAACTAAATTAACAGACCTAAAAAAATAAAACAGAGAAACTTTGGATGGTAAAATATATGAGGAATCTTTGGCCCAACCAGTGCATAAAAAGTGATGAGCCAGACAATGACGGGCCTACCCAGTTTTGCAGCCACAATCTGAAGATTAGATAGAGGAGTGAGTTAAATTTGAATAAAAGTATCTATAAGGACACAAACTAACGTGAAGCAACTCCAAACAATTTAAATGAAACATAGAAATCAGCAAATTACTGACAGATTACATATTAATCATAGTTATACCGCTTCAGAGACGATCTGGCAAAAGACGTCTGCATAACTGGAACAAGAATGGCCTCAGCTGGATAAACAAACAACTTTTCACTAACTGGAGGCTTTGCTGAAGGCTGAGAAAAGTCACTATGCAAGTTGTCATTTTTCTGCACCTTTTTATCATGGTAACCAAGGGTCACTTCTACATAACAGTTTTGACTCCTAAATTGAGCTGGTAATCCAGATCTCTGAGCAACATTGTAGGGAAGACCCACAATTCCATTAGAACCTCGGACCTTCCTAGAGCTGTCCAAATACCAGAAGAAACAACCCAAATTTTTATCAATGAATCTGAATATTGAGTGAAAACCAAAATGCCAAAAAGAAGGTAATTAAATGAAGGGCATTGTATTTGAAAGATAAGAATGGCAAAATCAGCAGGCTGTAGTTCATCTAACCTCAGATAAACTTGTTTCAAAAGATCATCAGGACAACATCCCGTGAGCTTCCCACGCATTCCATGAGGGGAGAGAGTGACTTCAACAAGGTAGATCACATTCAGACCTAATAGCTTAATATATTTGAAAACACATCTGCAACTAAAACATGTGGCATGGGACATGGACATTGTTTGTTCTTTCTCATTTTACATTCGATTGACGGAGGGAGGAACCACAGCTTAGTATAAAAAATGTTATAATATAAAATGTAAAAACGGGAGTGAAACTGAGCTAAGTTTTAAGACATGCTAGATAGAGGAGGAAAGTCGATATTGTGAATCTAAAGATGATCAAAAAAGAGGAGACCGTGCTAATAGGATTGGCGTATCTTTCATATCTGACCATATTAATAGAGTATCTTGCTCAAACAAGTTCCAGAAACACCATAAAAAAATGATATTACCAAGAATACACACCTGAAATTTGGTCGTTGGAACGTCTACTAGAACCTCTAAGAAATGGTTCAATGTCACCACTTGAAATTGCTCTCACATGCCTAAATGTGAGAAGAAACAATCATATTTCAAAGATTTATGATGGCATAAAGTGGAGTAGACTAGATGGAAAGAAAAAGGCTAAAGAAATGGGGTCCAAAGCAACCAAAATTACGGATGGAGAAATTACAAATAAAAATAAAATTGTGAGTGGGACGAAAGACATACTTTGCAGATATAATAACATGAACAAATATTGCTTCTTCCGTTGCAGCAAATATAAACTCAGCTACAGGTTGACCCTTCCTGCAAAGCACCAATACAACTTCTTGAGGTGGAAGATTTTACATCTGAATGTCTCACAACTTCTCAAAGGCAATGAGTTCATGACCGACAAGAATGCCATAATGTAAAAAGAAACTAAATATTTCAAAACAGCCAGTTTGACCAAGTTTCGTCGCTAACGATTTTGGTTGCAATTCCAGACCAAAAAGGATGAATTTAATCAGTTTTAAGTCGATCTGAAGCATAAATTTATCAGGTCAAATCCAGGTTAACTTTCTTTATTAATGTCACATTTTACATTAAACAAATGAAAATATACAAAACGTAGAATTTGAAAATAGTGCCTTTTTTAAGAATATATTCTTACAGTAACATTTGTCATTGCTTTAAACTGTCGTTTCCATTTTGCTTTGGAAACAAAATCACATCACCCGGACGGCGCATCTCAGTTTAATAACTAGTACTATAATAGAAGGTAGCAAGAAAAAGTTGATGATTATCAGTAATTCAAAATAATGACCCATGTAATAATTCCAAATTTGCGCCACATGTTTTCACGAATAGTTAAAAAGAAGCTCAAAAGTTTCAAATTCTTCAACAGCTTCTTGATAACATCTTAACAAGCAAAATATGAAATATAAATAAGACCAAAAATTCAAACAATTAGTCATACAAGACCTCTAATATGGATTCAACTGTTTTCCAGTCCTTGTCCAACATCACCTAAAATCTAACCTATTGCCTTTTTTTTAATGGACAACAATAAGCAACACAGTGACATTTAATTTTAGGTGATGTTGGACAAGGACTGGAAAACAGTCCTTGTGACATTTAATTTTATCTTGAACAAAATCCTTTTACGAGAACAGTATTATACTTGTGAATACCCTAGTACAATATTGTAAGTTGCAAAATATTTGATCCAACTATGTGTGTATCACTAAATTGCATACATTAAAAAAGATATCGTAGGTGAGCTGCAGGAATAAATATTAGAAATTAGAAAGCTCTAAAAATATTACACGTAATTCTTGCTAGAGCAATAAGAATTACTACTACATTTTGACAATTAACTCTCAATAAACAACATGAATAGCAGTAGAAAACCTGAATAGTTCTTCATTCTGCGTAATTGGGTGATACTTTGAAAATACATCTCCAAATCGTACATATGAAAGCCCTCTAAAAGCTCTGTTGAGGAAAAAAAAACATAGTCAATAAAAATAATTATGCAAGTCAAGCAATCACAAGAAAGATATGCCAAAACCTTTCTATACAATTTCGTAAAGCCTGGGATAGGGCAGCTGCAACTTCTTCTGAGTCACCAGGAGCCACCCAGAGCCCAGATGCGAGAACTTACAAGGGAACATCATAAAATGTCAGCTTAACAATCAATTCACAATTATAATATCCAAGATCTAAAACAAATATTTAAGAAGCAATCAATGAAGTGTTTTTTATAGGAAACGATAATTTTTATAATAAAATTAGAGAACAACAGAAATCGATGACGTTTGAAAAATTCTAGTTGAGCAGAACACACCTCTCAATCTAGAAATAGCAGGTTGTGCCTTCTCAACAACAGAAGAATGTTGGCCCGGGAGAAAAAGCCAGAGCTTGATCTTTTCATCTGTGAAGTCAAAGGAGCAGGCAACAGTGAGAAATATATATATGTTATGTCTCATCACAATGCAACTAATAACATTTACCAGGATTGTGCAAACCCTGCGAAGGGTCCCAAGGTCCCACAAATGAATTAGTCCATGTGCTGAGAAAACCTTCCTTCTGCAGTTGTAGATGTACTGAAATCACCGTCGCTGTTGCTGCATCTTTCTGGTCGCCTTTCGAACTTTAGCAAATATCAAGCACAAATAAATTAGCACAGATTCGACCCATACCCAACGGATATCCGAGAAAATGAACCAATTTAAAATTCATGTCCTACTAACGATCTAAAACCAAATAAGATGATAAATAAGTCAATTTCAGAAGTATGCTAAAATTTCCAAATATGGATATGCCCAATGTTCAAAATCCAATAATCATATTCAATTGAATAAATCAGGTAGGTTTATTTACTGAATAATTTTCTCAACACTTATTACAATAATTCAACATATACTGGCATCAATTGGTTCAAACTTCAAAATCACACCTTGTGTTGAAATCATAGGGAAGAAACTGAAACCATGATATCTGATGCAAACCACCCTGGGAAGAAGTTGGAAAGAGAAAGATAAATAGCAATAGATGGTGATAGTAACATTCATCAAATTCACAAAAAAAAAAAAAAAAACTCCATATTAGTATATATCATAGAGAAGTGGCATATATCCTCAATACTGAAATTCAAAATGCAAATACGCCTGTCGAGAAAGAAGTTCCACAGATGCAAGCATTGATGATTTGATGTAATAAGCCTTAATAAAAATATCCTCGAACTAATTATATATGTGTGTGTGGTGTATGTAATATTATTATAATAGCAGATGAGATCAGGTGACGTAAAATCTGATTTAGTGGGCTGATGGAACCTCATAGAATTACCCTCAATTTCAGTGGGCCCCAAGCACCAATGTGGTATTAAAAGAAATAAATGCAGTTTATTACGCAATCCATGTCACCATCCATAGAAGTTAAGAAAGGGTACATAACAAACAAGACAGATAAATATCCACATGTTAAATAAGGCCATCTTGTGTGTGTGTGTGTTGTGGAGGGAGGGGGGAGGGGAATATTTCATGTGTAAAATTACCTATTTAACCATGCAAAGTGATTCTTCAATTCCGATATAAATGATGTGGTTGACTTCCTTGTGAGCGTGTCAACCAGACTGTTCACGGACTCATTTTTTACTAGCTACGTGTCAATTATTAAACTACACAGAGTCTGATCACAATCTGAAACTTGGCCATGTAACTTTTAACTAGATATATGTCAATTCTTGAACTAAAAAGAGACATGTCTGTATTCTGAAACTCGGTCTTATTATACATGTGCTAACTGCATTTATGTATAAATGTTAGTGGATGTATGTATTCATTCTCTTGTTGAGCAAAAAGCACTCAGACTGTATATTCGACCACTGACATTCAATATCTAAAAGGGGCAATAACTTACTATTCGGACTTCAAAGAGGTTTTCCGGTTGCATAGCAATGATATATAATACTAGTAAGTAACAGACAAGTTTTTTTAGTTAAGATAGCCCTTATTTGATTATCATTCCGTGTGCAACCAAAACCTAAAAAATGATTCTTAGCAAAAGAATATATGCATGAACTCACAATCTTGAAAATATTCGTCCACATCCGTCTGAACAACAAAATTCTCCTCGGCCTCCAAAGATATCGACTTAAATACGCGAATCAAAACACCTCACCGGTCATAAGAGAAGCAGCTCAATGTAAAACTGAAAACGCCAGGATTAGCAGTCAGTGTACTGGTAATCAATTCTCAGCAGCGGCCGATTAAAGGAAAATAAACAACAGTTTATAGAGATTTTAATATATATATATATATATATATATATATAATAAAAATAAAAATCAATCCTTTGGAATTCAACATGTGAGTTAACTGGACATGATCTGACAGCAACAGCAAATAAATTCCCGGCGCCGATAGCACGTGCACAAACATAAATTCCTTCGATTGAAATAACATTTTCCCAAAACGAATGGGGAACAATACAAAAGACGAGACAGAAGAAAAAGGAAAAAATAAACAGAGAAGAAAAATTGGCAAAGAGTAACGATTGGACGGAGAAGGTTACCGTTGCGCGGCGGCGTAAATTAGCCGAGCCCACCCCCGGGTGCGGTAGTGAATGACAGTCCAAATTGGAACTTCGGGTGTTGCTTTCTCTTTGGATTTCTCTGTCCCGAAAATATAGGTAGATTTTCCTTTTATATTCTTATTGGAACGGGTGAGTTGAAGTCATATATAAATAAAACTAATTAAAATTAATTAATATATACTCCATCGCTTTCCCAGGTAAACAATGTTTGAGACTTTTAGTACAGAATAACGCTATATTAGGAATTAGGTCGAACGTTTGAGCTCTGAATATCCGACTCTATATACTAAGAGATAAAAATTTTATTGTTCTCATAAATGTTGTATTTTTTCGATTTGGTCCTACAGACATACACGTTTTCAATTTAGTCTCAAACAAGTCGAATTGAGTTTCAATTTAATTCTTTTTGGTCGGAAAATTCAATTTTAGCCGGAATGTGACCACGTGACCCGCACGTGATCGGAGGAGCGGCCATGACTGCTGACTCAGCGACACGTGTCAACAGACCATTGGCTATCGTTTTTTTTTAAATTGAAATACAAAGCTTAATACATTAATACATTGATTTTTTAATTTAAAAAAAAAAAGAAAAATACGCCAGAAATACGATTTCATATACGGGAATTAAAAATAAAAGAAAAAAAAAACATCTTTGTATTTTTCGATTTGGTCTCATACGCGTTTTCAATTTAGTCTCAAACAAGTCGAATTGAGTTTCAATTTAATCCTTTCTAGCGTATTTTTCTCTTTTTAAAATCAAAAAATCAATGTATTAATATATTAAGCTTTGTATTTCGATTTTTTTTTTAAAAGACGACGATAGCCAATGGTCTGCTGACACGTGTCGCTGAGTCAGTAGCCATGGCCGCTCCTCCGATCACGTGCGAGTCACGTGGTCACATTCCGGCCAAAATTGAATTTTCCGACCAAAAAGGATTAAATTGAAACTCAATTCGACTTGTTTGGGACTAAATTGAAAACGCGTATGTTTGTGGGACCAAATCGAAAAAAGGCAACATTTATGAGACCAATAAAAATTTTATCTCTATATACTAATGTAATATACATCCTACTCTATATACTACTATACCAGGTATTAATCAAGATTAATAATGATATTTAAATGATAATTTATGTTTAAAAGATTTTAATTTGGATGAATGAAAGATTTATTTTGTGTACGTGTATTTTTTTTATTTGTGTTCAATTTTTTATTTGTGTTTAATCATGAATATTTTTATAATAAACTAGGATCTTTCAACCCGTGCGATGCACTGGGATTATCTTTCAGCAGCTTCTCCGGTTACTATTTTAATATAAGAATATTAATAAAAAAGTTTTAATGAAATTTTAAATACAAAGTTATAAAAAATGAGGACAAAGATTGGAAAAAAAATTTAAAACTCATAATAGACTTAAAGTGTAATAACAAATTTGGAAGATCAATTCACATTTCTAAACACTTCCTTATAAACGACATTTGTAGCCTTATTCGTGAGGTCCCCATTCGAATCACAAATTAACAATTTCAAACCGTCTCGATTAGTGACTTTAGAAACTGCAATATATAACTGTCCGTGTGTGAACACCGGCCTTCTCAACAGCTATTTTTATTAAAAATTTGATATAGAAAATAAAAAAATTGTTGAAGTGTTTTAACATAATAGAGAAATTTCTTGAACTTTCATGAATCACTTAAATCATAATGTGAATAATAAAGGATGAATGATTTTATAATTAATAAAAATAAATGTTTAAATAATTATTTTTGTTTTTATTTTAATTATCTCACTTTTCAATTTTGTTATTAAGTTATTTGTGTTAATAATTTTAAGAAATATAAAAATAAAATAAAAAGTGTATGTAAACTGTGAATTATATAATTTATTAGTTGTGTCTTTAATAAAATAAAATTATTGAATAATTATTTTGTTTCTATTTTAACTATCTCAAATAAAAGTTTAAATGGTTATATATTTTATCAGTTATATTATTTGTTTTATCATTCATTAATATAAATTGTAATTTCTGCAAATATATTTTTAAAATTAAACATTCACAACAATTAGCTAATGGAGTTAAATTTTGTGTATTGAATGATATGAAGTTAAATAGTTGAATAATTAAGTGAAGTTCAGTTATTTCAGATTCACTAAGTTTAGTTTTGTCATTTTAATATTTTTATTCATATTTCAATATTTTAAGATATAGCTGAAAATTTATTATTGAATATGGTTAGAAGCTACAAAGATCAACATGTTATATATCATGAAGATGTTATGTTCAAGGAACACATTATATAATAAATTTTAATGTACAAACCTGAAATGCAACGGTCTATGCTAACAGTAGTTAATAAATGAATATATGCAAACATTTCAGACAACAGGACATATGCAGTCTGCTTTCACAAAAACAGGGTGAATGAACGGTTTAAGAAAAAGATAATATACGTATCTGTGTTTAAGCAAATAGAATGAATCTATCTCTTTGAAAATGAAAATCATAAACTTTGAGAATCTGAAATACAGAGCAACTTACGAATTTGGGATAAGTTTTTGGATAAAAATTATTCTGCAAAGATAACAGGGGGAATTGGCCGGGTAATACGAAATTGAGATATGATGAGGGATAAGAATTTGAACTACAGAGAAACTTACGAAATTGTAGCACGAAGAGGGGTGAGAATTACTCTGCAAAAAATTGGCCACAAACAACGATTTATAAAATCGATGAATTCTGATACTGCAAAATTATAAAGGATCAATATAATCAGTGTAAAGATAACAGGGAGAATGGATCGGGTAATACGAAATTGGGATATGATGAGGGATAAGAATCTGAACTAAAGAGAAACTTACGAATTTGGAGCACGAAGAGAGATGACAATGGCACTGCAAAAAATAGGCCACAAACAATGATTTATCAAATTGATGAATTCTGATACTGCAAAATTACAAAGGATCAATATAATAAGTGTAAAGACAGCAGGGGAAATGGACCGGGTAATATGAAATTGGGATATGATGAGGGATAAAAATCTGAACTACAGAGAAACTTACGAATTTGGAACACGAAGAGAGATGCCAATTACACTGCAAAAAATAGATCACAAACAATGATTTATCAAATTGATAAATTATGATATTGCAAAAATATAAATGATGAATATAATCAGTGTAAAGATAACAGGGGAAATTGACCTGGTAATAAGAATATGAACTACAGAGAATTGAAATAATTTGGGTCATAGTTACGCTGCAAAAAATAGGCAACAAACAAAGATTTATAACATTGATGAATTCTGATACTGCAAAATTATAAAGGAGCAATAAGATCAGTGCCAAGATAACTGGGGGTATGGACTGGGGAAGACAAATTTGGCATATGATGAGGGATAAGAATCTGATCTACAGAGAAACTTACGAATTTGGGGCACGATGAGGGATGAGAATTATCCTGCAAAAAATAGGCCAGAATAAACGATTTATCAATTTGATGAATTATGATACTGCAAAATTATAAAGGAGCAATAAGATCAGTGCCAAGATAACCGCGGGTATGGAATGGGGAAGACGATAAGAGAAAAATACACGAAACCATATAGAAAACTGAAAGAGATAGAAACTTACGGATTTGGAAGAAGAGAATCGATTTTCTAAGATTGTTGAATTCAGAAACTGCAAAAAAAAAAAAGTATAATTATACAAACCCTAAAAACTTGAAAACCTAATCGAGGAAGATGAAATGAGAATAAGATCTGCAAACCTTGTGAATGAGAATGAGAAGATGAAGAAGCGGAAAATAATGTACTGAATTAGTAATTGGAATAGTTGACCGGAATTAAATGATATAGAAGATTGAGGATGGGAAAATTGATATATATATATATATATATATATATATATATATATATATATATTCATTTTTTACCCACGTGTATAAGTTAATTATAAGGGAAATTTTGAATAAAGTGAATTTTTTAAAGTTCCGATAAAATTAAGTAAATCACCTTTTCCTAATTAAGAAAACATATTAATTTTTTTTGTATCAACTTAATTCTAAATATAATTTGAAAAGAAAATAAATGAAGACTATTAAATTTATATGTTTGTGTATATAATTATATAAATTAGACTATATAGAATTTCAATACAAATATATTTTGTATATTAACAGGAGACCATGAAACACAATCATTATTATACAGGAATTAAAAACACAATCATTATTATACAGGAATTAACATACAACTGCTCGTGCGTAAGTAAATAACGATCGTCTCAAAAGAATCTCCACTTTTGATAAAGGTTGTCCCTGACAGAATCCCCACTTTTGACAAAGATAGTCTCTGACTAATCGAATACGATATCATAATAGGAAATTGTAGACGTTGAAAGCGAAATAACAATCTTAAATCAGAGGGAGTAAAGATCTGTTCTTTTGAAATTATTCACAGTTTCAGTTCAGTTCAGACCTATTAAGTTCAGTTCATTAAGCTAAGTTGAGTTATTTCAGATGCACTAAGTTTAGTTTAGTCATTTTAATTTTTTTATTCATATTTCAATATTTTAAAATTAAAATGAAATTGAAGTTAATTTAAGTTCAGTTCATACATATTAAGTTCAGTTCAATTTGTTTCAGTCCAAAAGTACATGGCTCAATATATATGTGCTCTTGATAACCTGATTTATGACTCAATAGCATGAATAAATGAACCTTCCAAAAAAATGCAAATAATAAAAACTAAGAGGTCAAACAAAACTAACATAAAATTCAAAAATGTAAAACACATAATTTATGGAGACAATGTTATATTATATAAAAATATCTAAAATATAAAAAAAATTAAAAAATTAATTAAGATACCAAAAATTTAGGCTGCAAAAAGAATTTTTCGACACGGCAGCGTGGTTAGCCGATCCCTGAAATTTAAGTTCCCCTATTGCACCATTTGGTAAGTGCAATATAATTATTAATCCAAATAAAGATGTAGAAGAAGCTTAAATAACCGATAAATGGGCATTTCTTAAATGATTTTTCACAAAATTATTAATAAAAGTATTTAATATTTTAAACATTTCTTGTATGTTTCATTATTCTTATTATTTTTAAACTCATTTAATTTATTTATTTTTTCTTAAGAAATAAAAATTTTAAATCTACCAAATTAAGGAATAATTTTGTATTCTGATTTAAAAAAACATATTAATTAATATATAATAATATAAAAAAATATAAAAAAAATAAAAAAAATACATAATTTTTTTACGTGAATTAGAATTTAGAATATTTTCATTTTTTAAAATAATTTTAAAATATTTATGTGTAATAAAAGAATTTTAAAGGATCATTTAATATATTCTGTATAATTAATATATCAAGATTAATATTTAAATATTTTATGTACAGTATTATTTGGTATCATTAATATTCACATTTATGAATGACTGTTCAATTAATCTATCAATTTCTATTAAGAGTATTAAAAACAATAAAATCAATAACAAAGCAAAAAAAAATTATTAAAAAAAAAGGTTTCCTAAACATAACACTTTGATTTATAATATTTTGATTGAATAATAATATTTATTTGTTTTACTTATTAATTTTTATATTTAAGTTGATAATATTAAGATATAATTGATAAATATAGGAATATAAAGAATTTACTATAATTATTAAATGAAATGAAATATGATAAATCTAAATTTTATAATTTTGGATGAATTGAGAAAAAATTGAATAATAATTTTAAACGTTTTCATTATTCTCTTTAAACATATATTTAGACAAAAAATAGAGAGATGCTAAAAAAATCTAAACACATTTTGGTTGTCAAGTTTTTTTATAAGTATAAGATAATGTCACAATAAAATATGCACAAATAGCCAACAAACCATCCAGTATCATATCATAAAGTTCAGATACACAATCCAAAACCACTGTCCTCAACACACCACTACAACAATATATATAAACCGCCTCCAGCTAAGACTACTAAGAAATTGGCCCAGGGAAATCTCCCTTCAAACTCCCGACCGCCTGAAAATAATTGAAAAAATTAACAAAACATATTAGTCAAAAAATATATGAGATATAGAGTAATTAATTCGGTAAAAAAGATGTTAATTAATAAATTTATTCTCTTTTTGAATTCCAAAATATTAGGTACAACACAAAATTCACCAAACCCAACTACTCTTACCACATCATTTCCGCAAACTCATATAAATGTTACATTAATAAATACTTTGAAAAATCAATGTCGATTAGAAAGGGAATGTTACATTAATCAATACTTACCGGTTAATATCAATTAAATAATAGTATCAAAGAGAGTACCACAGACATTGTTGCGTTAATATATACTTCAAGGTTACAATGAAACATATAAATATGTTTTAAAAATAAAATTCAAAACTAATCATCAGACCTTCAAATTGTTGCTTATGTCCTCGAAGCCTCGATCTTTAAAGTGGTGCAGCCTGAATAAAAAAAAAAGCAATGTCACGATCAATACAATAAATGGAGAATGAGTTAGTTTAGCTTAATATAAGATTTTTGTTAAACATATATTTTTTTACTGAAATATTCTTTTAAACTTTACCGAAATATTCGTTTAAACTTATATTCTTAATATAAGTTTTTTGTTTTTTTAAATAAATATGAAAAAAAATATTACAAACTCAAATTCTATTTATTAAAAGTATTCCGTATGAATTAATTTAAAAAAAAAATCTTTATGTATTTAATCGATAGTAAGCGATAGTAAGTAGTTAAAAATTAATATTAAACTCACAATCGAAATTTCGATCCTATTTGTAAACTCGTATCGGATCTTATTATTAATTGTTATATCAAACATGAAATATTTATTAAAATGCAAAAAACAATTTTATTTTAAATAATTATTTTAATTGTGTTTCTATTATTTGTCTATTTAATTTTTCAATATACAGTAAAAACATCATAAGACATCGTTGGGATAAGGTAGTGTTTCAAAAAGATTCACCTAGCTTTTAGTATTCACCAAATGAAGACCTGCTCGATCTAAAGCTCTGTGCCATGTCAGACGCCATTCACCCAAATTAGCACATGCAAGTTTTATTCAAATATTCCATAGATCTTTTTCCCTTTCTTCCACTCCTCCATCACAACTGTTTAGTTATCTTCGCTGATCAAATTCTATTGAGAAAAAATAAATTTTATATTTCATTGAGCCCAATATTCTTAAATGTTGTATCCACACGACGCAAAAATTTCGGAACACCTTTCCAGATTGTTTCATGAAAATAACTCATCCCATGACAGCCATCATTTCATCTTGAGGAGTAGGTGGGGTCCTCCGGATTTAATCAGTTCGGAAAGCAGCCTGAATCTGCAAACACACAGAAGAGAGACAAAAGAAGCACTGGGATTATCTTTCAGGAGCTTCTCCGGTTACTATTTTAATATAATAATATTAATAGAAAAGTTTTAATGAAATTTTAAATACAAAGTTATAAAAAATGAGGACAAAGATTGGATTTTTTTTTTAAAACTCATAATAAACTTAAAGTGTAATAACAAATTTGGAAGATCAATTCACATTTCTAAACACTTCCAATTATTCAACATTTGTGGCTTTATTCGTGAGGTCCCTATTCGAATCACAAATTAAGAATTTCAAACCGACTCGATTAGTGACTCTAGAAACTGCAACATATAACTGTTCGTGTGTGAACACCGGCCTTCTCAACAGCTATTTTTATTGAAAATTTGATATCGAAAATAAAAAAATTGTTGAAGTGTTTTAACATAATGGAGAAATTTCTTGCAATCTCTTAAATGATAATGTGAATAATAAAGGATAAATGATTATATAATTAATAAAAATAAATGGTTAAATAATTATTTTTGTTTTTATTTTAATTATCTCACTTTTCAATTTTGTTATTAAGTTATTTGTGTCAATAATTTTAAGGAATATAAAAATAAAATAAAAAGTGTATGTAAACCGTGAATTATATAATTTATTAGTTGTGTATTTAATAAAATAAAATTGTTGAATAATTAGTTTGTTTCTATTTTAACTATCTCAAATGAAAGTTTAAATTGATATAGATTTTATCAGTTATACTATTTGTTTTATCATTCATTAATATAAATTGGCATAAACAAATATATTTTTAAAATTAAACATTCACAACAATTTACTAATGGAGTTAAATTGTGGGTATTGAATAATCAAGTAGCTAATGCAACGGTCAATGCTAACAGTCGAAATATTTAGTTAATAAATGAATATATGCAAGCATTTCAGATATCAAGACATATGCAGTATGCTTTCAAGAAAACAGGATGAATGAACGGTTTAAGAAAAAGATAATATACGTATTTTTGTTTAAGCAAATAGAATGAATCTATCTCTTTGAAAATGAAAATCAGAAACTTTGGGAATCTGAAATACAAAGCAACTTACGAATTTGGGATAAGTTTTTGGATGAGAATTATTCTGCAAAGATAAGAGGGGGAATGAACCGGGTAATACAAATTAGAATATGATGAGGGTTAAGAATCTGAATTACGGAGAAACTTACGAATTTGGAGCACGAAGAGGGATTAGAATTACTCTGCAAAGAATAGGCTACAAACAACGATTTATCAAATTGATGAATTCTGATACTGCAAAATATATAAATGATCAATATAAGCAGTGTAAAGATTACAGGGGGAATGGACCGGGTAATACGAATTTGGCATATGATGAGGGATAAGGGATAAGAATCTGAACTACAAAGTAACTTACGAATTTGGAGCACAAAGAGGGATGAGAATTACATTGCCAAAAATTGGCCACAAACAACGATTTATTAAATCGATGAATTCTGATACTGCAAAATTATAAAGGATCAATATAATTAGTGTAAAGATAACAGGGAGAATGGACTTGGTAATACAAAATTGGGATATGATGAGAGATAATAATCTAAACTAAAGAGAAACTTACGAATTTGGAGCACGAAGAGGGATGAACATTGCACTGCAAAAAATAGGCCACTAACAATGATTTATCAAACTGATGAATTTTGATACTGCAAAATTACAAATGATCAATATAATCAGTGTAAAGATAGCAGGGGGAATGAACCGGATAATATGAAATTCACGAATTTGGGAAACTTACGAATTTGGGGCATGATGAGGGATGAGAATTATCCTGCAAAAAAATAGGCCAGAATAAACGATTTATCAATTTGATAAATTTTGATACTGCAAAATTATAAAGGAACAATAAGATTAGTGCCAAGATAACTGCGGGTATGGATTGGAGAAGACGATAAGAGAAAAATACACGAAACCGTATAGAAAACTGAAAGAGATAGAAACTTACGGATTTGGAAGAAGATAATCGATTTGCCGAGATTGTTGAATTCATAAACTGCAAATATATATATATATATATATATATATATATATATATATATATATATATATATATATATATATATATATATATATATATATATATATATATATATATATATATATATATATATATATATATATATATCAGCATAATTATACAAACCCTAAAAACTTGAAAACCTAACCGAGGAAAATGAAATTAGAATAAGATCTGCAAACCTTGGGAATGAGAATAAGAAGATGAAGAAGCGGAAAATAATGTACTGAAATAGGAATTGGAATAGTTGACCGGAATTAAATGATATAGAAGATTGAGGATGGGTAAATTGAGCATTCCTATTGGTCAATAGAAATCTAGGTAGCAAAATTGAAGGTTTTCATTGGTTATTGGAATAAAATTAAATGATAGAGAAATAAAATTAAATGATAGAAGATTGGGGATGGGTAAATTGAGCTGTTTAAATGTTTAATCCCCAAATGGACGGAAAATAAACAAATAACAATAAGATCAACACTAAATTGTGAATTTGAATGAAAAATAAAATGAATGCTATTAAGAAACCTACAATTAAACTGTAATCCATATTTATTTTAAGAAATTTATTTCATCGTGAATGATTCAATTTTAAATGGCGCGAGTCTTTTTTATCTGTTCTTATTTCTCTCAATAATCCTGAAAATATAATGTATCAAAGTCAGCGGTGAAGTAGTATGTTTAAACGTGTTTATGTATTACAAATTTATGAATACATGTTAATTACTACATATAATAGTAATATGCAATCAAACACCTTTAAAAACTATCAATGAACGAAAAATTAATATTATTAGGTATTGTTGAGAAAAGAGAAATATTAATTTTAGTTATTATAAACAATAACTCATGTTTTTCACTTTAAAAAATAATTATGACAAATTTACAAAATAACTAAATTATAATTTAAAATAAAACGTAATGAATTTAGAAGTAACTTATGATTTATGGTTGTATGAGTTAATATTTTCACAATAATATGCAAAATAAACAAAATAGATATCTAATTGTTGAATGATTATTTGTATTTGTATTTTAACTATATATATTCTCAATAATAGTGTTTTATTAATTTATTTGTGTTGATAATTTATTATACGATAACATTATAAGCAATATAATAGAATTATTTATAATTAATTTTTAAATAATAATAATATAAGTGATGATTTATTTGGTAATTTACAGTCTATTAGTTACTTTATAATTAATCAACATATGATTTGTGCGTTTTAAATTTAAACGACCACTTTAAATAAACATTCTTACTCTAACCACAAAATAAATATTTCATGATATTTTTAGAACATAAAATTAAACACGTAAAACAACACAACAAAAAAAGGAAATCGCTATCAATAAATTATTAAAATTCTAAATCATTAAATTGCAAGAGAAATAATTAATAAAAAAATAACAATATATATTTTCAATCTCATCCAATTTTCCGACGACAACATGACTGTATTTAGATATTTAATCACTAAATGTCTGTACAAAATACATAGGAACAAAGGGCAGTTGATTAATTCAAATAAATATAAGAAAAATTAAACAAATATACTCAGCAAAAAATAGCATGAGAACAGAGAGATCCTCGGCAATTTGGATCGAGAAAGAGAAGCAAAAACCTGGAGAGCATGATAGTAAGAACGCACAAACGCCTACAAAACCTGAAAATTTTATATAAGAAAACACAAAAAAAATCTGATGATTCAAAACATTAATGCATCACACTTAAGAGCAACATTAAGCTCGCTTAAATTCTCAACTAAACACTCGTCTTCGGATACATCACAGCCATAAGATTAAGATTTTGTGTATTTCACCAAAGTCCAAGTCAAAATTTCAGTCCCTAGAGGATGAGGTTTCCCCATAATCTTGCTCAAAAAACAAAATATCTAAAAAAAAAAAAGAAGTCTCATGAATACAATAACTTCAAGTAGTACCATTGATGGTAACTTATAGAGATAAATTTATGTTTCTCATTTACTGAGGCAAAAAATTAATGTTTTTTATAACAAACATATATTTTGATAACAAAAATAGGGACGAAGGTGTCCATAAAATGATTAATGAGTCGGATTACACGGCATACAATGTTTTAAAAAACGCGACTCGTATTCGAGGCGTTTTTCTGTTGAGGCGAGACTCGTAAGAGTCGACTCGGAACGACTCGTACGCCTCAAATTTGATTTTTTTTTAAATCCAAAAATTCTAATAATATTCAAATTAATTAATAATAAACCAAGTACTTCATAAATCAATGTTTAATGATTCAAAAACACATTTAAAACACATGAAATTAGCCACTGCCATTCCTAAATCAATGTTTAATGACTCAAAAACAATTTAAAAGACATGAAATTAGCCACTGCCATTTGCGCTCAAATCGTCAAGATTGAAAGAGCCGTCTAAGTATCTCATATCCATATCATTGTCTTCCTCTCTCATAGTGTGTAAAATATGAGTACCTTAATTAAGATTTTGTGGCTTGAGTCTTGAGAACACTTCGCAGTTGGCTCTTGAGAAGAGAGTGCAGTTGGCGGTGGAGAGAAGAAGCGTAGTGGGGTGTAGGATAAATATTTAGGGTTAATTTTTATTTTAAATGTTTATTGAAAGTTGAAAAGTCTCTATTACTTAGTGGGCTGCCTAATTATTAGGGTAATTAAAGACCAAACGTCAGGAAAATTAAAAACAGCCGACTAATTTCAAATTTCATCACTACTGAAGATCTGCCTAATGACAGAAGCTACATAAATAAGGAGAAAAAAAAAATAATAAAACCGATATATCAGATTTTGTTTCATAAAAATCCCAAAACACATTAGCAAGCCAAAAAAATAAATAAAAGAAGCACAAATACCTCTGTAACCGGAAATTCGAGCAAACATAAGGAAACAAATAAATTTATAAGTTAACTAAGATTAACAGAAACTCAAACCCTTCAAGTATCCTGATCCCATAGCAGAAGAAGGCCCCACGTGCAAAGAGGAACAAAAACTTACCATGATCAGTGAGCAACAATGACTGCCCATATTTTTTGACCTCTAGCCAAAAAATCAATACACATTTTACGATTATACAAAATAAAATAAAAAATAATTATAATTATAATTATACAATTAAAACAAACTAAACTAAATTCCAATCTATAAATCTATAGAGAAGATTACCCACATAATTTATTAAACTTTTTTATGCTTACCTAATAGAAGAACAACCTGAAAATACACCCCCATCAAATATATGAATCAAAGCACACGACCACAGTGAAAATGAAGCAACAATAACAATTAAATGAGTAAAAATTGAAAGAAAAAAAAGGTCTATATTTTGAAAGGTTTTAAGTTTGAAATGAGCAATTGGGATTGAGCTCGAAATTACATTTCTCGAACCTGAAACCAAAGCGAGTCCAGAAGCGGGTCTGGGATAAACCCACCGGTTAAGATATGGCGGTCTATCTTATCTGGGAGATTCGACTGGTCGTCCTCCATAAGAAACCGGAATCGTGTGAGGCTAATTGATACCAGATCGACGACCCAATCAATTCCGATTGTTGAACTTGAATAGATAAAATAAACTGATAATTAGAATCCCCAAATTTGGGATAAACATAAGATTCAATTAAAAAAGTTATAATAAAAAATTGAAACACGAAAGCAAGCTTTGAAAATTAAAGAAATCAAAATATGCTCAATTAATACATACCTAGATACGCAAATGTTTGTATAAATGTCCAAACGATAAAAACAATAGCACGCGAAAATCCTTTGAATCTGGAAATCTAAAGAGATGATATGAACTTAGTATACAACACATCCAAATCAAAAAACCCATCAAAGTAATATTTGAATTACACGCACTCGAAACAGTAAACATAACATTAATATGAAAAACAAAAATCCGCAAAAAAAAAAAGAAAAAAAAAAAGAGCTCGAACGACATCATCAAACAACAAAAAATATGGAAGGAATTCGATGTAAAAGAGACGTACCAGTTGGGGGTGGCGGTTACTGATTCATAAAAGTAGATAAACAAAAACTCCAAAATCTGATGCATAAAACACGCCGGTTTGATTCTCAATCTGTAAAAAACAAAAATTAATAAAAAAAAAAACCTAAATCTGAAAGTTAAAAACAAAAGATAAAATATACAAAAACTCACCTAATTTGGATAACATGCGGGTGATTGACCGAGGTATCTTAATCTGCAAAAAAACAAAAGGACAATCATCATCGTCATTGCAAATTTATTTTTTATCCTAACCTCTATAAAGGGCCTGCCCCTAGGTCATCCCCACCACCAAGACCCAAGAAAAATGGAGATTGCGTGAAAATTTGTTCTCTCACACGCCCAAATACACACTGAGTGAGAGGGGAATTGGAGTGTGGAAATAATCTCCGGCAAGTTCCTGAATTCATCGCCTGTAAGATCGGATCGGCACCCAAAAATTCCTTCTTTTCCAGTTTATTTCCAGAAATTGGATTCGATTCGAATTTGGGACAAAAACACAAATTCTGAAAGAGCAGCTAACGACAAAAAAACCTTGATAAAAACCCTATCACAGGTATTGTCGAGATCCCCAGTACACCAAACGAAAGCAAGTTCATCTGCAATGTCCTGCATCACAGTGAATTGGGAGTCGATGTCGGATGAGAACTAAAACCTGGATAAAAGAATATTCACAGAATAATCGACAATGAATCGTTTGATTCTAAAACTGAAAAAAAAAACGATATACGGTTCAATTTATCCTATCAGCGAAGAAAAGAAAAAAGAACATACCTACAGCCAAACCCTTGTTCGTGAATACGCTCAAACTGATGAGAACCAAATCTGGGAAAAAAAATCAAACAATAATCGACATTGGATCGATGATTATAAAAACTGGAAAAAATCAAATAATAATCGACATTGGATCGATGATTAATCAGACAGAAAATAAGAAGGGGGTTTGGGCGTATCGGGATGACCGTCCATCTCTACGGTTGGGTTGTCGACTTGAATCTTCTCGAAGGCCATTGAATTCAGAATCTGGAAATCGGTGGGAGAGAAAGAATAAACCTGGATCAAAACCTAGATCTGATAGCGAGCTAATTTTGATAGAGCAGCGAAAAAAACCTCAATCGAAACCCTAGATCTGATAGCGAAAGGACGAAGATCGAAGGAAAAGAGCAGTCCCCTTTTTCAGTTACCACACACGGAGATGAAGATTGAAGGAGCCAGAAATTGAGGAGGGGAGCATAGAAAATGGAAGAAAATAATTGAGCAGAAATTAATTGCTCAGATTTGTATTTGTTTTTTTAAATAAATAATTGAAAAAAGATTGTCTATCGGTGTGAACGCAAATGAAATTGAATTGAAATTGAGCATTTCTATTGGACAATAGAATCTCAATTGGTCTATGTGGCAAAATTGAAGGATATAATTGGCTATTGAGATAGTAAAGGAGGATTCAGGAGTGTGTGTGTGTGTGTGTTTGTGTTGACATATATGTAAACTGTCTTATGTATGTTTATTTATACACATCTTTGTTTATACATGTGTAGCCCTAAAGAGGTTGGAAATTTCAGAGAAGGAAGTTGCCAAAGTAGCGTGGAATTTCCTGAATGACTGGTAAATGTGTTATCTGACTTTATGATTGAGTCTTCATTTTTTGACATATCTATATCATGAGTATATTTTTTGATCCGCTTTCTTGAAATACAAAGGCTCCGTACAACACTCTGCCTACAATACAAACCACACTATATAGCAGGTGGCTCTGTTTTCCTTGCTGCCAAACTTAAGCAAATAAAGCTGCCTTCCTCAAATGGAGTGTTTTGGTGGATGCAATTTGAGGTGTCTCCAAAGGAATTACAAGGTTCGTTATACACATTAGTCTTTTAACTCTATTATATTTGACTCATAATAAGTTAACACGATTCTCTAATAAATATATTGAATAGACACTGGTAGAGTGTTATAATAAGTTAAATCTTTGTCATACAGTTTATGGCTTGGGTCGGAAATAAGGACACTGCATTGCACTTTCTATTTCGAAATAGCTATCCCCCTTTTTCCTTAATTTTTTTGTTGATATTTACAGGAATAATGCTCTGACTTCATTGTCAGCAGAAATTGGATCATTGACTAAGCTGGGAACATTTGATCTCCAGTCAAACCAGGTCTCTCTAACGACATTGACTGTTTTAATACCGAACTTTCAAGAGTATGCTCGAATTTTTAATTATGTGCATGGTCTATTTTTTAATGTGTTTGAAATGTGTTTATTAATTAATTGTCACCTCGCCTTAAACTGTGTGTTTTCTTTGTTGCACATCCTGCTGTTTTTTGGGGAGCCTATG
This sequence comes from Euphrasia confusa, assembly GCA_954870475.1. NCBI lineage: Eukaryota > Viridiplantae > Streptophyta > Magnoliopsida > Lamiales > Orobanchaceae > Euphrasia > Euphrasia confusa. Next base: position 45,574,589 of record OX940949.1, on the reverse strand, counting down.
ACCATTATTATTTAATAATTAATCATCAGATATTCACATATTATGTATAACTTCAAGTCTTTGTGTAAATACATGGGAAGTTGCTAATGTCCTTTTTTTTCATCTCTTCCCCAGATTCATCGTCCTGAATTTTTTTCTCTATCCGAGGTTTGAATCCATATATTTCATCCGGCCGATTTTTTTTTAATATTATCGCAACAAATCGAGTGAGTTCTGTATTTCTCTCTTATCGCCAGGTTTGTTTCCATTTTTTTTTTGTTACTAATTGAAAAATTAAATCGTTTTTTCCGTGTATTGGTCTTGGCATTTTTTTATGGGTCATGTTCCAGTTATGTTCATATATGTTGGGTTTTATTATCAGATTCGTTTGAGCGCATGGTTATAACTATTTATGCCCCAAACATTAATTGTTTTGAGCTCTCCGTACGTGCTCTTCCAGAGTTACTCTTTTACACGGAAACTGCCAGGGAGTGGACGTCGCACGTAGTCGTGTTATCCAACAATAAAGTTTTACCTTTGCCGTGGCTCCTTCAGCTAAGCGAGCTGCTAAATTCATTGAGCGAATCTCAGATATCTCTCGACGTATTTCCCAATTCTTTCAAGGGTCTGAAAGTTGAGAACACAAATGATGTCATTATGTGCAAGCCCGTTCCGCTGGAACTAATTTTATTTTATGAGAGAAAATGATTAATTTTCTTTAGATCACGTGTACAGAAGTCTCGAGAAGTGGTCTGAAGTATATGGGAACTTCTTCAGACCATCAAGATATTTGAAAGAACGAGCAACTGGAGGGTCGAGGTATAAGATATGCCTAGCTCGAGGTAATATTAATTGTGCATCAGCTTTTAATCTTTACTTGGTTCTTCAAATAGCTAATAAAAGTGAAGACATCATGCAGGTGAATCCTCATACCCACCAGGTCAAATTATGTGATTTTGGAAGTGCCAAAGTTTTGGTATGTAGAATTATTATTCACGGAGGGGAGTTGTATTTGATAAAATCGATGCTGACTATATTGATCAATTATTTTTGTCAGGTTAAAGGAGAGCCCAATATCTCTTATATATGCTCTAGGTATTATATAGCACCTGAACTTATTTTTGGAGCAACAGAGTACACTTTTGCTATTGACATTTCGTCTGCTGGTTGTGTGCTTGCTGAGCTAATTCTGGGACAGGTATATATATTTAGCATATCTATGTGTGTGTGTGTGCAGGCGGGTGGATTTTCAGTATCTAAAGATCATTGCCAATAGTGTGTTCATGATTTGCTCACCTTTCAGAAAGACAGTTTTAATGTAAAATTATGTACAATATTTTTCCTCGAAATATAATTTTTATTATACTATATAGTTATGATGGTGAAGTATTTGTATGAAATTTGTGCATCAGATGTGACAAATGAGTCACAGGATCAACAGATTAACATTTTGAGAGTACTTTCCTGGTGTCGTGAATCCTCTTGATTGGTATTTATTCTATTATACATTCCCTTCATTCATGTAATTTATATGCTCTAAAACTATTCTGTTAATAGTTTGCCATGAGTATATTCCAAATACATATATTTGCATTCTTCTTTTTTGTAGTGTACAATGTTCACAACAAACCGCAAATGCCATGTATCAATATTTCCTCAAGGTTTATACTTATTTCTAATTCCCGGATATTTCATTTGTAATTTTTCCTCTTATTTTATATTGTTGTTAGTATAATCAATCTTTGACGTGTTTCATGTGGTGCCAACTATATTCACCGATGTCAATGTGCATACCATTCAATCTAATCAAGTAAACCATTACATTATATTAAATTATTTGATTTAATTTTATTATTTTCATGAGTGTACAAACACATTTCCTTGATAATTCTGTTCATTTAAAGAAAGTTGTACATGTTTTTTTTTCAGGTATGCTCTGTGATTAGCATAATGTCATCTACAATAATGTGAATAATTTTTAGATATTCAATTTTAGCCGCATTCTTGAATTTTCACATAAATTATATATTGGTTTTAGAACTTTCAGTGAATACTTCACTCGAGCCATAATAATGGCGTTATGGGGTAATCTTATTTTCTGCCGATCACTTCTTCATTTTAACTACTTCGTTTTATCCTAAATATTTTCCTAACTGTTGATTTTTCTTTCTGTAATTTATTTTCTTCCGTTCTACGGTATTGAAGTGAAACCAGACACACTTTTGTTTTTCGTTCGGATGATGAGGGAGGAAGGCTTCACGTATCCCAGGTTCCAGGTTTGTTTGTGAAGATGAAACTCCTTTTTTTATTATTTATTTTGGGTTTAAAAAGAAAAATAGATGTGTGCAAGATTATCCCGTTTAAATATGTGATTATGAGTTCTGTATTTATTTTTTCCGACTTATTTCAGGCAACATTAAGTGATGAGTCCTCGAGTAAGAAGAGCATCTTACAATGTAAGGTGGGAGATAAGAAGCCTATTTACCAGTGTTCGTTGCTGCCGAAAAGACTCGAGACTTGCCAATTGATAAATAAAGCGTTCAAAATTATTATTGAAAAAACATAATTTTTTTTAGTTTTTGCATTAGTATTAATAAAAATAATTTAATAAAATAAATTATGAAGATATGTTGATGTCCAATAAAAACGTCAAATTTTATAATTAAAAAACACTTAAAGGCATTTTTTTTAATTGAAAAATCATTATAAATACAAATATATAAATCACACGATGTTATTGAATTTTTCTCGAATAGCCAATGAAATCCTTCAATTTTGCCACCGTCTGTTTTCTATTGACCAATCAATTTACCCATCCCCAATCTTCTATCATTTAATTTTATTTCTATATTGTATTTCAATAGCCAATGAAAACCTTCAATTTTGCCACCTAGATTTCTATTGATCAATAAGAATGCTCAATTTACCTATCCCCAATCTTCTATATCATTTAGTTCCGGTCAACTATCCAATTCTGATTCAGTACATTATTGTCCGTTTCTTCATCTTCTCATTCTCATTCACAAGGTTTGCAGATATTATTCTCATTTCATCTTCCTCAGTTAGGTTTTCAAGTTTTTAGAGTTTTTTTATAATTATACTGATATATATATTTTTTTTTTGCAGTTTCTGAATTCAACAATCTCAGTAAATCGAATCTCTTATTCCAAATCGGTAAGTTTCTATCTCTTTCAGTTTTCTATACGGTTTTGTGTATTTTTCTCTTATCGTCTTCCCCTGTCCATACCCGCAGTTACCTTGACACTGATCTTATTGCTCCTTTATAATTTTGCAGTATCAGAATTTATCAAATTGATAAATCGTTTATTCTGACCTATTTTTTGCAGGATAATTCTCATCCCTCATCGTGCCCAAATTCGTAAGTTTCTCTGTAGATCAAATTTTTATCCCTCATCATATGCCAAATTCGTCTTTCCAGTCCATACCACCAGTTATCTTGGCACTGATTTATTGCTCCTTTATAATTTTGCAGAATCAGAATTTATCAATGTTATAAATCGTTGTTTGTGGCTTATTTTTTGCAGTATAATTCTCATCCATCTTCGTGACCCAAATTCTTTCAATTCTATGTATTTCATATTCTTATTATCGGGTTTATTCCCCCTGTTATATTTACACTGATTATATTCATCATTTATATTTTTGCAATATCAGAATTCATCAATTTGATAAATCATTGTTTGTGATCTATTTTTTGCAGTGTAATTATCTTCGCCCTTCGTGTTCCAAATTCGTAAGTTTCTCTATAGTTCAGATTCTTATCCCTCATCATACCCCAATTTCATATTACCCGGTCCATTCCCCTGATATCTCTACACTGATTATATTGATCTTTTGTAATTTTGCAGTATAAGAATTCATTAATTTGATAAAACATTGTTTGTGGCCTATTTTTTGCAGTGCAATTGTCATCCCTCTTCGTGCTCCAAATTCGTAAGTTTCTCTGTAGTTCAGATTCTTATCTCTCATCATATCCCAATTTTGTATAACCCGGTCCATTTTCCCTGTTATCTTTACACTGATTATATTGATCCTTTATAATTTTGAAGTATCAGAATTCATTGATTTTTATAAATCGTTATTTGTGGCCAATTTTTTGCAGTGTTATTCTCATCCCTCTTCGTGGTCTAAATTTGTAAGTTTATCTGTAGTTCAGATTTTTATCCCTTATCCCTTATCATATGCGAAATTCGTATTACACGGTCCATTCCCTCTGATATCTTTACACTGCTTATATTGATCCTTTATATTTTTGCAGTATAAGAATTCATCAAATTGATAAATTGTTGTTTGTGGCCTATTTTTTGCAGTATCTCATCCCTCTTCGTGCTCCATTTTCGTAAGTTTCTCTGTAGTTCAGATTCTTATCCCTCATCATATCCCAATTTTGTATTACTCGATTCATTCCCCCTATTATCTTTGCAGAATAATTCTCATCCAAAAACTTATCCCAAATTCGTAAGTTGCTCCGTATTTCAGATTCCCAAAGTTTCTGATTTTTCATTTTCAAAGAGATAGATTCATTCTATTTGCTTAAACACATATACGTATATTATCTTTTTCTTAAACCGTTCATTCACCCTGCTTTCTTTAAAGCAGATTGCATATGATTTAAGTGATCCATGAAAGCGCAAGAAATTTTGGAAATTATGTTAAAATACTTCAACAATTTTTTTATAATCTATATCAAATAAAAATAGTTGTTGAGAAGACCGGTGTTCACACACGTACAATTATATGTTGCAGTTTCAAGAGTCACTAATCGAGTAAGATTGAAATTCTTAATTTGTGATTCGAATGATGACCTCACGAATAAGTCTACAAATGTTGTTTACAAGGAGGAGTTCAGAAATGAATTGACCTTCTAAATTTCCTATTTTTTTTAAATCTATTATGAGGTAGGATTATTTTTTCCAATGGTTGTTCTCATTTTTTGTAATATATATTTCAAAATTTATTTAAATTTATTTATCAGTATACTTATATTAAAATAATAGCCGAGAAGCTTCTGAACCGAGAATCCCGGTGAATCTTCCAAATTTTGCTATTATTTTTTAAAATCTATTATGAGGTAAGGTTATTTTCTCCAATCATTGTCCTCTTTATTTGAAATTTTTATTTACATTTATTTTAAATCTTTTTTTATTAATATGCTTATATTAAAATACTGACCGGAGAAGCTTCTGAAAGATAATCCCTGTGCATCGCACGGGTCGAAAGATCTTTGTATTTTTCGATTTGGTCTCATACGCGTTTTCAATTTAGTCTCAAACAAGTCGAATTGAGTTTCAATTTAATCCTTTCTAGCGTATTTTTCTCTTTTTAAAATCAAAAAATCAATGTATTAATATATTAAGCTTTGTATTTCGATTTTTTTTTTAAAAGACGACGATAGCCAATGGTCTGCTGACACGTGTCGCTGAGTCAGTAGCCATGGCCGCTCCTCCGATCACGTGCGAGTCACGTGGTCACATTCCGGCCAAAATTGAATTTTCCGACCAAAAAGGATTAAATTGAAACTCAATTCGACTTGTTTGGGACTAAATTGAAAACGCGTATGTTTGTGGGACCAAATCGAAAAAAGGCAACATTTATGAGACCAATAAAAATTTTATCTCTATATACTAATGTAATATACATCCTACTCTATATACTACTATACCAGGTATTAATCAAGATTAATAATGATATTTAAATGATAATTTATGTTTAAAAGATTTTAATTTGGATGAATGAAAGATTTATTTTGTGTACGTGTATTTTTTTTATTTGTGTTCAATTTTTTATTTGTGTTTAATCATGAATATTTTTATAATAAATAGTTTAATAGGCTTTTATGTTTAATTGAGTTTTTTGTACAATGAGTCATATACATATGACTATAATCTAAGATACATAGCTGCTCTAATATCAAACAATCAATTTCTTTTTTCTACAATTAAATATAGAAATATAACTCTATCATATATAGCTGCTTTAACATCAAACAATCTATTTCCTTTTTGAACTCTAAAATCAAACAATCAATTTCTTTTTTCTACAAGTTAAAATAGAAATATAACTCTTTTCTTTTGTCTAAAATACTCTCTATTTATAGAGAATTTTTACCTAGTTACGACGTTGTTAAAGTAAATTCCACATGTCAGGCTTTAAAAATCATTTTTTAAGAGATTTTTCTTTTTGTCATCTTATAATTCTATCACCCGTCAAAGGAAGGAAACAATCAATCTCGCTCTGATCTCCGCATTCCACCCCCCGGACTCTGTATGTCGGATTGATGCAACCCATCATATTTGATTCAGCACGATTTTTTCCTTTAGCACCAATGTATCGCTTTACTTTAAATTAAATCTGAACGGAACTTGGAATAATAAATACAGAAAACATCCTTCACATGACACGTGAATGGATTATAAAATATAGTGTAACACTGACCTTCAGAGAAGTGTACGATTATGATAATCGATTAATCGTGGAGTTCTCTGTGAGTGAGGTCAATGTCATTCAATGTCCCTTGGTCCTGATATTGTTTTAAATGCAATTGGTTGAGTAGTTAAAGTGTAGTAGAAGTTTGAAAAACTGTATTGTATGTGTTTTTATTTTATTGTAGTGTAAAATCCTTCCTACAATATTATAATGTTGTGCTTTTGGATTAGTTCTGATGATAAAACTCACTATCTTTTGTCAACGTCCCATATTTTCTAGTCACACAAATAACAAGTTTTCTCAAAGAATAATTTGTGAGAATCAAGATATCAAGTTAAAATATCTCGAAAATCATGAGTGGATCATGGAGATACGTCGTTTCCAGGGATCGCTTTCTTTCAGAGGATTTCAATGGAGAATTTTATGTTAATTGGGTTCGAGTAGATGGACTATTTGCTTGTTGAGAAATTATTTTTATGTACCTGGGATACCACTTAGCTCAATGATAAGTTGGTATCAAACCTATAAGAGTGCGACATATGTCACTTTAAAAAATAGAAAAGAATCCTTATTATTTTTAATGTTCCGTTTTCTCAAGTTAAAAAAGTACCAAAATTAAAACTTGGATCACTGGTATTTTTTATATCGCATATAGTAAAGGGAAAAAGACGAGAAGAAAGAACCTCGTGTTTAAAAGAAAATCGTTAAAATTTCCAGGTAAATCAATCATAGGGTTTCTCATCGATCAAGACTTGTCCGGATTGTTAGCTCAGTTGGTTGAGCACTCGAATTGAGGATCAAATGTCCTAGGTTCGAACTCAAGACATTGCTATTGACCTAGACAAAAAAAAAAAAAAAAAAAAAAAAAACTTGTCCGAATTTGTTTGGGGAAAGCATCACGCTAAGCGGCTAAAACAAAAGCAAAGCAATCGTGGTCCTCCTGCTCTAGCATTACCCCAAGTTCTGAATTTTCATTAGGAAAAATGATTACTTGATTTGATAACATCATATATTTAAAGTTTATTCATTTGAGCTACGCAATAGACTTCTATTAAAGTTGGTTTTTCTCGATTATCTAGATTGTTGTTCTCATAATTATTCTACAAATCAATGTATGACACTATGATCGATTTCCTTGAAAATGTAGATGATTTTGGTTTCTCCCAGTTTCTCTTCTCTTCTTGTGAATTATTATTAATTTTATGAATTTTTGTAATTGTAATGATGTAAATAAATATAATTATATTTTTTAAAGGGTAAAAAGGGGGGAAATGATTACTTGATTTGATAACATCATATATTTTAAGTTTATTCATTGGAGCTACGCAATAGACTTCTATTAAAGTTGGTTCTTCTCGATTATCTAGATTGTTGTTCTCATAATTATTCTACAAATCAATGTATGACACTATGATCGATTTCCCTGAAAATGTAGACGATTTTGGTTTCTCCCAGTTTCTCTTCTTTTCTTGTGAATTATTATTAATTTTATGAATTTTTGTAATTGTAGTAATTGTAATGATGTAAATAAATATAATTGTATTTTTTAAAGGGTAAAATGATTTTAATCCCTAAAGATTTTGTAAAAGTTGCGTTTTACTTCAAAACCTTTAATAAAAAACATTTAATAAAATACGTTAAAACTCAAAACTTTGATAGAAGTTGCACTTTATCTGAATTTTATTATGTAATGTTTAAAATATTATCTTTACAAGTAAAAATTTAATTATACATTAGAAAAATTATAAATACATAAAAATCAAATTTCAAAAAATACAATTTTTTTATTTTAGTATTTGAATTTTTGAATTGATAATAATTTAATTTATAATTTTTACAATCATTTTTTAATTTTAATAATAATAATAATTAAATATAAACTTTTAAAAAATAAAAAAATATAATTTAAAAAAATAAAAATGATGATATGATATTATGAGTATTAATTTCAAATTTCAAATTAAATATTATTTAAGAAAAAATTTTATTTTAAATTTTAAATTTTAAAAATATTTAATTAAATTTGTATTAATAATTAATATTATCATTCGTTGAGGGGTAAAAATTCAAATTCAAATCGTGACATGTGGACTAGGCCCCATCGACGAGCCCCATACAGAGAGACGCCCCGAGACATACTCCCTGACTCGGGGTTCGGGTCCCGAACCCCCAAGCGAGCTCCTTTCCGGAGAAGGGAATAGCCGATCTAGGATCTCCATTCCGAGTCTCGGGCCGCGGGACCATGAAGGCGTCACGGGAAGGATTCATGTCTGATGCGGATACTAAAAAGGAAAAGATTGTGTCTTGTTGAACAAGACATTATTATTATTTTATTTATTTGTTTTAATTTATTTAATTAGGGTTTTAGTACTATTTATATTCTACTTTGACATTCATTTACGAAGTTGTTTTGATATGAAATAAAAAAGGTTCCTCTGTTGAGGTTTTTATCAGGTTTCGGTATTCTTCGGAATCAACGATACTTTGATGTTTTAATTCTCGGGTATTCTCAGAATCAACGAGTTTTAATATTGTTCTTATTGCTTCCCTGCGTCAGTTGGTATCAGGTTCCAGGCACGATGCCTCCTCGTCGCCAGTATGCTCGCGAATCCGCCGTTGAGGCCGCAGCCCGTCGCGACGCCGACGTCGCCGCCTTAAGCCGACAAATCGCAGCCCTCGCCGTCGATCTCGAGGAGCTCCGCCTTGCTGTTTCCAACAAGCTATCGTCACCTCCACGCCGACCGATCCCCGCGCTTGAGCGCACCCTTGTTGATGAACTCGATCCATACGATGATTCGGAAGACGAATCGGCCTCGATCTGGGATGCCGAGCCAATTTGGGATGCCGAGCCGATCTGGGACGCCGAGCCCGACGAGCCGATCTGGGATGTCGAGTCCGCCGAGCCGATCTTGGATGCCGAGACGATTTGGGTTGCCGAGCCGATTTGGGACGACGAGCCGCTTCACCACGTCGTTGCCCCGATGCCGCATCCCGATGACGTTTCCTTTGTCTCGCATGTTACTGTTCTTGCGCGGGATCTCGATGTCGTTGACGATGCCCTTGCGTCGCCTTCTCAAGTTACTGCCGTTCTTCCATCCATTGCCCTTGCGCCACGTCAACGTGTCGCTGCTCTTGCGTCGTGCCCTCAGGATCGCCAACGATTGGTGTTTGATCCCGGTATCTCCGTGCTCGGTCTTTTAGGTTCGCGGTCGAACCTTCTCCTAGAGGGGGAGAATGATGCGGATACTGAAAAGGAAAAGATTGTGTCTTGTTGAACAAGACATTATTATTATTTTATTTATTTGTTTTAATTTATTTAATTAGGGTTTTAGTACTATTTATATTCTACTTTGACATTCATTTACGAAGTTGTTTTGATATGAAATAAAAAAGGTTCCTCTGTTGAGGTTTTTATCAGGTTTCGGTATTCTTCGGAATCAACGATACTTTGATGTTTTAATTCTCGGGTATTCTCAGAATCAACGAGTTTTAATATTGTTCTTATTGCTTCCCTGCGTCAGTTTGGTATCAGAGCCGAACGATGCCTCCCCGTCCCCGACCTGCTCGCGAATCCGCCGTTGAGGCCGCAGCCCGTCGCGACGCCGACGTCGCCGCCTTAAGTCGCCAAATCGCAGCCCTTGCCGTCGATCTCGAGGAGCTCCGCCTTGCTGTTTCCAACAAGCTATCGTCACCTCCACCGATCCCCGCGCTTGATCGCACCCTTGGCGATTGTCTTCCTCGCCAACAACACATACCCCTCTCGACGCTTGGAGCCCCCGCCGTCAACGTGGAATCGCCATCGGCTTCGGCCGTAGTATGCTGCTTTGAGTGTGGCGCGACCGGCCCCCGTCATGAGACTTGCCTGTTCTCTCACCCTCACACGTTACGTGTGGATGAAGAGTCATCCACGTATGATGGTCCCCCTAAATTTGATGAAGAGCTCGTACTTTGGGATGTGGAAAATTCCGAGAACGCAAACGGTATTTTTTTGTGTTTGTTTGATTCCCAATTTTTTGTACATGCCAGTGATATTGAGGAAGACGAGGAACGTGTCGATCGAACTTTTGTTCCTGATGGCTATCTCTTTGAAACTAAGGCTGCACAAGAGGATGGACATAATCTTTCAAGCCCCCCAATGATAGGACTCATCACTTCTTTCCCAGTTGCGAAGATTATTAGTTTTGTGACATCATGTGTTGCTGCTCATGCGTTGCCTCATTGTGTCGCTGCCTTTGCGTCGCGCCCTCAGGGTTATCGTCGATTGGTGTTTGATCCCGGCATCTTCGTGCTCGATTTTCAGGTTCGCGGTCGAACCTTCTCCTAGAGGGGGAGAATGATGCGGATATATATTTAATTATTAAGTAAAAGATTTTTTCTTATTATCCAAGTTATTTTATTTTATTTTTTTTATTTTATTAGGGTTTTAGTATTATTTATATGTCAAGTACTTTCATTCATTGGATAATTGTTTTGATATGAAATAAAGAGTTATTACTCTCTCAAGGTTTTCTTGAGTTTTATCAAGTTTCGGTATTCAATAGAATCAACGAATCTTGATTATTGGTTAATTCTCGGGTATTCTTAGAATCAACGAGTCTTAATTGTTTGTTTATTGCTTCCGTGCGTCAGTGTCGGAAGAAGAGCGGGACGGTGGCCATTTGGACCCACGAGCTCTCACCTGAAGCCGGGTCCCGGACCCCGGGGCACGAATAGCTCTATTTAATGCTCTTACTAAACTTAAGACGTGGATTGCATGTATTTTATCCGAATAACACTATAAATAAGTGTTTTATCCCTTCGAATTAAGGGCGGTACTAATTAGTGAATAAACTCGATAATAAAAATCTGGATAATAGGATTCCAGCAGAAGAAGCTTCAAACTCAAACCTTTGTCATTTTCTAGATCTAGCTAACCCTTTCTCCAAATATAAATTTACATGTATTAGTATCGTTAGTCAACCCTCTATACACAGTCCAGCCCCGTATTTTCCAGCCTGAACAAAACGTGCTAAAATATCATTTTTATTTGGCTTTTTTAATTTTTTAAAATAATATTTTAATTCATATTATTAAAATTAATAAATACATTATTTTAAATAAAATTTTATTTATTTATGATTTTTTTAAAATAAAATACATTTTTACTAAATAATTTAATATTTTAAATGTTAAAATAATATAAATTGTGAAAAGCGCATTTTTTATCAAATATTTGAGCGTTTAATAGTATATTTTATCAAAGTGAATGTTTTACAAAAGTTTTGGAGTTAAAACTTTTTACCCTTTTTTAAAATTAAATTAAATGAAAAAAGCGAAATTCGAATTATACGACTTTGACTTTCTGTTACAAGTTTTTAACTCGTCAGTCGTCACTCGCATCTGATCACTCGATCGAATGCATTTTCGGCTCGAAATTTAGGAGGGACATTTTTCTGAGTTGAGACCTGCAGGGTTTTAGGTCACTCTTCTAATCCGCCAAAAAAAATTGAAGATCGTCATTCACCATGTTCGGGAAAATTTTGTCGACGCTGTTGATTGCCCTTCATTTATTCGCGATTTTATGCGCGTCGTTCTCCGAAGAGAACCCCACGGATCGCCGGGTTTTGGTTCTGCTCGACGATTTCGCGATTAAATCGTCGCACTCCATCTTCTTCAAGTCGCTCGAAACCAGAGGGCTCGACCTAGATTTCAAGCTCGCCGATGATCCCAAGCTCGCCTTGCAGAGGTATGGACAGTATCTGTACGACGCCGTTATTCTGTTCTCCCCGACAATCGATCGTAAGTGAACACATTTTACGCCGGATCATTTACTGAACTGCAGTATTATTGTTTCTATACATGTGTGTTTTACATGTTTGGTGGAAATTAGGGTTCGGTGGGTCAATCGACGCAGCATCGTTAATAGAGTTTGTTGATTCTGGTCATGATTTGATTCTTGCTGCTGATGGATCGGCGTCTGAATTGATTCGAGAGATAGCTGTAGAGTGCGGGGTTGACTTTGATGAGGTAGAATTCTATTTATGGGTTTGTTCTTCACATTTTTTGTATTGCGTTTATCATTACTAGAACCACTGTTGGCTGGTTTCTCTACCGTTGGAAAATGCTGCATTACTTGCCATGTTCAGTTTGGGAAATTGTGTCAATATTGAGCTACTTGTAGGACCCAACAGCTTTGGTGATAGATCACACGAGCTACGCAGTCACAGAGACAGAAGGTGATCATACATTGATTGCCAGTGATGATTTTATCCAATCTGATGTCATTTTGGGCAACAAAAAAATAGAGGTAATGTTTCTCGCAGATTGAAATGGTTCGAATGTGTCAACCTATGGCATTTGTTAATTTTCCATATTAATGAATGGTAAATGATTATTTGGTAAACTTAATTTTTTGCCAAGTTGGAAGAAAACCTTTGAAAAATAGGAAATTTTGATTTCCCACATAAAATTCTAGAGGAAACACAAATATCTGTGTGTTGATGGGTTAATTTATTGGTGAATTTACGTTGATGGACTCCAGTCAATCACAAGAATCTGAAGTTTTCTTTCTTATTGATAATTCTACAACAGGCTCCAGTGCTTTTTCAGGGCATTGGTCACTCGATTAATTCTGCAAACAGCCTGGTAATATTTTCTTATTTTTTAAGTGTATGATAGTGGTGTATAGATCTTACTAATTTCGTCTTTTATAAGTAAAATAACAGATGCTTTATGTTTCAGGTGCTAAAAGTTCTCTCTGCTTCACCGACAGCGTACTCAGCCAACCCGAAGTCGAAGTTATCAACTCCTCCCACTTTGACTGGGTCAGGGATTTCCTTAGTTTCAGTTGTTCAGGTATACCAATTCAGTCTATGCCAACCCCAAAATTGCTAGTGCTTCAGATAATATAGCCATATAGGTTTGCTTGGTTGTCTGGATGCTAATCCTACTTGACTTTTCCTCATTAGAAACTTCTATCACCTCCATATTTGAGATGACATCCTGTGACTACTGTCCATCATCATTAGGCGTCATATTATGTGATGATGTTTGTTTTGCTAATTCGCTGATATATGTGCTTGTTTTCTTATTTGCATTTGTAGTACTAGTTATCCACTTGTTTTTTCAATGAGCAGCAAAAATGCCTCTGACCTAATAGAAATCTCTTACTGCTCCCATACTGCCTCCTTGTTGTTGAGTTTGTGCCACTTGTATCACTAGCTAACCCACCTTAAGAAGTTGAGAGGCACATTGTACCACTTACCACTTTAGTTGATAAATATGTGCAAGGCCAAGTTTGGGTCAAAGCCTCAAAGGCAAATCAAAGTTAGCTTGAATTTATTTTGGCGTTATCCAGACTTGGCGTCAATGAATGAACTAGCAATATCTCCCAAAAGGTCTTGAAGAAGATATTATTCAATATTTCAATTGAATGAGGCGATATCATTAGAAAATCAATGCTGTCAATTTATTTATTTCTCCCTCATTTGGTTTTCTATTTTTCTTTTTTCAGGCAAGAAACAATGCTCGGATTCTGATATCTGGTTCACTGAGCATGTTCAGCAATAGGTTAGTCGATTTATTTATTATTTATGCCATGACCAAATTGACAATATTTGTTTTTGAATTTAGGTTTTTCCTATCTGGAGTACAGAAAGCGGGAACTACTACCAAGTGCGTGTTTTTCGATGTTATAATTGGATTAACGCTGGGATTTTACCCTTCTCCTCATATTCTCTCTCTCTCTCTCTCTCTCTCTCTCTCTCTCTCTCTCTCTCTCTCTCTCTCTCTCTCTCTCTCTCTGTGTTTTTCGGGTTTCATGAATGTTCTGTGTCTTAAGTACATTCCTAGGCAGTGGACCTTCTCTAGGTCTTTTCCTTGGGGTTTATCCTAAAATACACAATTTAGGTCAACATGTATGTTGCATCCAGTCCAGGGATGAGACATTGTAGTGGCAAGTGATTGTGGTAGGTGTAGCTCCAGGGTGTGGGGGTGGAGGGGTTGGAGGAGGATGCAAGTGCACATAGTGTCATTATTGCTATTATGAATGTAAAATCCTTAAGATGTGGTAATAAGTTCAAGCCTTATTTCTTTTCAAGATGTATTGACTACCAGCTTTTGTGATAAACAGACACGATAAAAGTGGAAACGAACAATTTCTGACTGAACTTAGCAAATGGGTTTTCCATGAAAGAGGTCACCTGAAGGTTTGTTCTTTGTCCGAAGCTCTTTGATACCATGTTTTGGACCTGTTTGATTCAGCAGAGTTTTCCATCATGGCTGACTAGTCTTTATATTTGTTAGTAATGGCACTGCATAACACCCTTGGGTCCTCATAGTATATCTTAATACCCTTGTCTTTATAATACTATTTGCCCATGTTTTCAGACTGTGAATGTAAAACATCACAAAGTTGGTGAAGATGATGAACCCTCAATGTACAGAATCAAAGACGACCTGGTAGTAATCTCTTCCAAATAATGTTTATTGCTTATCAAGAATAAATTAGTTGAAATCATCAATTTATTGATCGATTTAATCTTTTAATTGATACTTAAATTTGGTTCAAGGATTACTCTGTTGAAGTATATGAGTGGTCTGGTTCGAATTGGGAACCATATGTGGCTGATGATCTGCAAATTCAATTTTACATGATGAGCCCCTATGTTTTGAAAACCCTGTCAACTGATCAGAAGGTGTGTTTTGTTTCCCAATCATTGTAGTATCTAATCTGACTCATGAATACACGTTCTTCAATTCCAACATTTATGATTTGCATCTCTTAAGTCTTAATACCTTTTTACATAATACCATTTTCTTGCAGGGTTTGTATTATACATCTTTTAAGGTTCCGGATGTCTACGGTGTTTTCCAATTCAAGGTTGAATATCAGAGACTTGGATATACTACCTTAAGTCTATCGAAGCAGGTATGCACTGCATTTATATTTATAATGTCTGTTCCCATTGCTATGTATGTCTCCTTGAGTAGTTCTAATTAGGTTTGTTAATATTATTATTTTCATATCCGAGTATTGTATGAATGTTTATCTAATTTCAATCAAGTTTTGCTGGAAGAAGTTCTACTTGACCCCATACTTAGTGGCTAGGCACATCCTATGCGGATCGAACATTTTTTAAGTAAAATATTACAAAAAATAACTAAGCAAAAAGCCAAAAAGTCTAAGCAAGTTAGAATAACTTAAATAATATGTTTGAAAAAAGTTAGAAATATTATGGTTCAATACATATCACGTGATTTAAATTTCTGATTTTTTTATACTGTCATCAAAATTAATTTATACAGTATGTAATTTAAATAGAAACATTGATACCAAAATAATCAATATAGTCCCTATTTGATGTGATTAAATTTTCTTAGAATAAGTTCTAAAGGCGCCAGGCAAACGGGGACCCATACATTTAGGTCATGGACGTCGACTATGCGATTTACAATTTTTACATTTAACTAATAAATACTACAGTATTATATTTCAAAAAAAAAAATGAATATTTTGTAAAAAAATTACCTGTCATGTATTTAAAAACGAACAATACAACAAACGAACAATTTTAATACAAATATCTTAAAACTGTTTCTAATTTTCTTACATGTATTGATGTCCATTAAAATACATGATTACATTAGAAATGAAGCAAAAACAAATGATAGGCAATGGGAGAAATGTCAATTGAGATTGGAAAATGTACATAAAGGCAAATGCCCAGAAGCAATTAAAATGAGCATGGCGTTGAACTTAATTCAGTATATTTGCCATCAGCAAATGCTTATTAATTAGATCAGAAAACAGCTAATTCCTGCCTTGGTGGCACCTAGGCTCTATGCAGAGCTCGGTTGCCCCAATTTCAGGTTGCATGTGTCCATGATCCGCCAGTTAGAACAATTTCCATGCAAATTGCAATGCTCTAAATTTACAAGATTTACATGCAAATTTACTTGATTGTTTTTATTTTTTATTCTTGTTTTTAACATCAAGTTCACATTTCAAGCTATGCGCACAGCTCTCTCTAGTTGACCAGTAAATGACTTGAGCTGAATGTTGCAATATGCAGATTCCAGTTCGACCCTTCAGGCATAATGAGTATGAAAGATTTATAACTGCTGCTTATCCATATTATGGATCATCGGTTTCCATGGTGAGCCCCGTCTCTCAATTCTCTTCTTCCTTCTGGTCTTATAGAATGCACGAACAAAAATGTTTGTACCTGAGCACTTACCATGTGATATATCTATTTTATTCGTTTTCCATGATACCAAATAAAATGTGATTTCCCTCCTCGTGCTATTACCTCTTTACATCCTTTCCCTCTAGTACCAGATCCAACAATGATCTTATTAATTACACATCCTTTGTGTAACACTTTGGGCACTCATATTTCTATGGTCTTGAATCTCTTGATTGAAATTGCAGATGGCTGGTTTCTTTATCTTCACCATGGCATATCTGTACACGAAGTAGCTGCAGGTTTGCTTGATGATGACTATTGAGTGTGCACCTGAAACATGATTCTGGAACTATACGACCGGTGGGGTCCACTCTTACTCGTAATTTATAAACTAGAGCAGCTGGTTACTGTTGAGATTAGTGTACTACTTTCCAACTTCATCATACAAACATTACTTTGGATTGGTGGTATTTGAATGTTTTTGCTGGAATGTACGCCTTTGCCTTTCATTTGATGCATCAATCTGATTTTAAGTGAATGTGGAAGATTTATCCATGCTTGATTTTCTCAGTTTTCTCTATTCGTTGGTACATGGTAGAGTTCATTTTTCATTTAGAAGTAGGGAGATTCTGGATGAAACCAATCGAAATGCTAATAAATTATCGTTTAACTCAAATAAACTAATTCAGAAAGAGCATTGAAATTATTTGCAACAATTTTGTGAATTGTATGATCACTTAAAATTTTAAAACTCTAGGCATTCAATTACACATGGTAACTTTGATTATGTTATCTTTGGAGCGGTTAATTCTTATATGCCCTAAGGGCACTACCCCAATGCTACAACACAAGGGAATGGGACAAGTGTCTCATATTTAATTTTTTATATCATAAAAAATAATTAAAAAATAAAACATGGGACACTTGTCCCATGTGTTGTGGTATAGGAGTATTGCCCTTAGGGCATTCCAGATAAAAGTTTTTCCTGTTCTTCCTTAACCGTTCAGAAAAAATACATGTCCTCTACCACTGTTTAATGATTCCATTATAGAATCGTAAGCATTTCTTTGTTGGTCGTTCAACATTGACACATACTTCATATGATCTTCCTTCAGCACGACTCGATTGTAATTTAATTTCATCGCAAAAAGTTGATTTCTAATGTAAGTCAAATCAAAATGATCGGGAAAAGGCAATGTATTATAATCACGTAGAGATTTTCCTTGTTTCTGCAAGAGATCTTCAATTTGTTGCAAACATAAATTTTCAATATCTTTGTTGGTTAACGTCAACTCTGAATGATAATTAAAAAAATAACACTAATTATAAGAACATTAATTAATGAACTCCCAATTTCTTATTAATAAAAAGAGAATATGAATAGTTATAATAGATATTCACCATACATAAAAAAATATAAATAATGTTAGTAATTTATTTAGCTAATAAAAGTTAGCACAAATAAAACAAATAGCCACCAGCGTACTTTAATAAAATCAAAAATAACACATATTGGGTAACTATTAAAGGTAGATAAATTATAAACATAATTTAATAAATATTACTTAATATTAGTCAAAAGAGTATAGTGTAATGTACATAAAACAAAATTTCCAAATATTTAGTAAAAAATGAAATTACAAATGAGATATAATTATTTAAGACAATATTATAATAGTTAGATTAAAAATTAAGATAATAAGTACGCGTATTAATTAAGATTCATTATTGGATAATACATAAATTTATTATAGAAATAACTTGTCTATCATAAATTTATGACTAGGACCATTTAATTTCTAATATACTAATTTTTGTCGCAATTTTGTGCTGATATTAAATCTCATATAGGAAATTATAGCAAGAAGATAATTTACATACTCGGACGTTCTAATTTTTTGCGGTAATTACCAAGAATGTCAGCCGTCAGATATTGTTTGCATTCTTCCCAAACATTTTTAGGACGAATTATAGCATCTGAAGTCACGAGATTTACAAATAATGACCGTAGTAATGAGTACCAACACATTGATTATAATCTCCATTTATTTTATCGCTGGCGCTTCTAAACGAATGTATTAACACATTGTGTTCGTCAAGAATTTCCTTTAAGTTTTCAACAATTTCAGCATGCAAAGCATCTTTATTCCATGCATCGCCTTCAAGAGGCACAAATCTGATTTATCATTTATAATACGTGTAATGGAATGTTAAAATTATATTGAAATCTATTTTAACGAATTAGCATAATAAGAATATATAAACAATTATATTAAAATCGTATCTAACCTCACAGAGTTTATCCTATGCCTTATTTCGTTGTCCGTGTCGTAGATGTAAAGTTGTGCGAAATAAACTTTTTCAGTTCTCGACGAAAGCAAACTTCCCATTAAGTGAAAATTTTCACCATTTAATTTAAAATTCGGTGCTGACCTCCCTGTGTTAAATGTGTTGTCAAGCTTACCACCCATAGAGGTGAATGAAAACATCATGTTGTACATTCGCATGTCTGCCTGCCTGGAACTTTTTTGATCTTGATTCTTTCCCACACAACAAATCCTTGTATTGTTGAGGAGGTTCCTGGAACTTTTTTGATTTTGATTCTTTCCCATACAACAAATCTTTGTATTGTTGAGGAGGTTGCGGAATTGAGGGAAACTTTATTTTACCTGGACCAAATAAATTCAGTATAAAATTATTGTTGTACCGTCATTATGAATAATAATTGATAAATATTTCATTTTTAATTATAAATAATTATCAAACATACGGTGAGGAGCAACACAAATTAAACAAAGGAGTTTTTGGAGTTTTCTTATACTTCTCAATTCGTTCCTCTAACCAAAACTTTGCACCGCAATGAGTACATTTTCAAATAGAATCTCCAATGTCATGATAATCTTTGTATAGAAAAAACATGGAAGATAAAAATAATTAGTTATTTAATAATTATTATAAAAATAAAATTATGATATTATAAAAATGTAATTCTCATAATAAATAAATTACTTGAAAAAGGATTGACACTTTCATTTGCAATTTCGCTCGAGGCTCTTGAACATTGTGTTGGTCTTTTGTTCGTCCTTTTAACTTGAACACTATTTCCTAAGGCACGGGCAGTTGTTAAATTCTTTCTATTACGATCCTTACCACCAAGTGAAACTTGTCGAGACGGGCCGCCTATAATTTAAAAAATTAAAAGTAAGCCAAAAAAATAATAAGAAATTGATCTTACAGTAAGAATTTGCAATTACAAATACCTGAGTATTGAGCATCAGCACACTCTAAATCAAGATTTCTAATAGGAGCTTGAAAATGATTATCTCGGTTTTCATTCAAGACATTGTACAATTCGATAATGTTGAAAGTCTGTGTAGCTGATGTACTACATAACACTGAAATAACAGAACAGTAAGTGGCATAAATTTTTGTAAGTAGACTATTATAAAAGAGTACTTCTATAATTTTGCAATATACAATGAAAAAGTTACACACTGTTCGAGAAGACTTATGTTAAGAAGATTAGATGGTAAATTCACTTGTGTAGCTTTTGTTTTCAATTTCTTGCTTTTCGGAATCGTAATACACGATTGGGGAATCGCAGTAACATTGGATGACAGCCGAGAATAGAATTGGGAGGAGCACAAAGTTGAGACTTTGAGCTGAAACCTACATCAACCATATTAAATAAATATGAAATACAGTAGAAACTCTATATAGTAATACTCTGGAATAAACTCTCTATAGTAATAAAAAATTCAAGTCCCACATTGGACCAGTTATAAATATGAATAAACTCCACATTGTCATAAGTCATTCATTTTTTAAGCCCCGTCTTAAGGATTTATACCTCTATATAAAAATAAATGATTAATATATAATAAAATATTTATTAATAATGTTTTTATTTATTAAAATCAATAACATGTTTAAGATGATTCATTAATATTTTTATTCAATTTGTATGTTAAACACAATCAAATTTTATTATTGAAAACTATTAAATTGACTTTTTGAATTTAAAAATAGATAATATTTGTATATATATTATTTTTATATTTATATTATTTTTTATATAAAAAATTATTTTTATTTTGTAAACTCATTATAAGAATAACTCTCTATAGTAATATTTTTTCCCGGTCTCAACGATATGACTGTACGGAGTTTCTACTGTATATGAAATGTGAAATAGCTATTTATTAAATGCATAATCAAACTAAAAATAAGAATAATTCAAGAAAACAATACCTCCATATATTGGAATATTGGAAAACGAACCATACAAAACACATTGTACATGAGTATTGTTGTTAGTACAAATATAAATGTGAAATAGCTATTTATTAAATGCATAATCAAACTAAAAATAAGAATAATTCAAGAAAACAATACCTCCATATATTGGAATATTGGAAAACCGACCATACAAAACACATTGTACATGAGTATTGTTGTTAGTACAAATATAAAGTACATGTATCAGTTAACATAAATTAAAACGAATAATTTAATAATGAGTATAAGATATGATATAATTAAGCAGTAATAACTATAATTATAATTCAAATTACTCAACGCCCTTGATCAATAAAATAACAAATTCTGGCTCTCCAACACGATAATCATTCCTCATCATAGATAGATCGACGGAAACAACACGTCCAATAAGACCTGTAACAAATAATATAAAATAATACTAATTGTAAAAGATAACATAATAATATTTCATATAAAAGAGAGAAAAGTATATTCAAAAGGGCTTACGAACCAAAGTATGGACCATCCATTAAAAATAATTATTAAAATAATATAATTAAAAAATAAACAGAAATTCAAGAATATGAACCAACAATTTATTAATAAAAACATAAACAGAATATAAAAAATTCTTCCAAATCTAAGAAAAATAACAAAAGTGAATTAAAAGAAACGAAACAAAATAGTGTACTGAATCGTGTTAATAATAAAATCATAAATTTAATAATGTTGAAATAAATCACGAAAATCTGTAATTCTGATTTGTCTTCTTCAAATGTCATCATTAAGACGAACCAACGAATCATTGTTGCAGTTGTTACTGCTTCTCTGAGTCTTAGTATTTATTCCGAATTAATTTTTCTTTAAGCAACATGAAAGAATTATCACTTCCCATATCAACAACGTACTCGGATGATCGTCCACATAGATAGTTTGGTTCAACAATGACCTTTAACACCAACTCTTTTCCAATAAGTCAAGAATTTACCTCGGGAATACTTTGTTTACACTTTCATTGCCCGAAGTGACATTAGAATCGTTTGGAGAAACCTAAAAATAATATAATCGGATTGTGAGTTCACATATATCGTGAGTGATTGTGAGCTGGAGAGTCAAATCATATTCGTTCGGTTTTGAGTTGTTCACGTCGTGTGGTTTATGAAAGTCCAATTTGATCGGATTTATTCGGTTGGTTGGACCTTGTTGTGCGAATCCTCAACAAAATATATTCAAGCTTATTTATAGCATAACTCGGAATATTACGATTTGATAGAGATATGAAAAATAGCCGGATTTACTAATAAAATAAAATTATAATATTATATTATTAATATTTATTATATATTTAGTTAATAAATTTATAAAAGTACTCCAAATATTTTATTTATAGTTAAAATTGTATTTTAAATATAAAAAAACTTATGTAATCACAACTTAAAAATCAGAATATATATTTGACATAATTTAAAACTACTTAAATTATAATTTGTAATTGTAAGTGTTAAGAACCAAAATCTAAAACTAAGTGGAAAATACCACTGCCCAAGCCAACAGGTTGTTCTTCAATAATAATTCACGATGATGAAAAATAAACCCTAGTCCAGTCCTTAAATAGACTAATTAATAATAAAAAAATAATAAAAATTCTAATAAAATAAAAATATAATAAAAATCTAAATAGTAAAAAGAAATAGAATCTTAATCTTCAACCCACGAATAGTGGGCTTAAGCCCGTTTCCGCTTCATATCAACTCCATCCTCCTTCGAAACAACCTTGTCCTCAAGGTTGAAAATTAGCCATGGAATAAACTGCAAAATTTCCATTTTCTTCGTCCACACCCATCCGTGTCCCTCAAATTCCTCCTGCCCAGTCACATTATAGTACTCATACTGGTGGAGGTCAAACTCCTCCTCCTCCTCAGCTACCATCACTCGGAGTTCTTTGAAAGGACATTTGTGCCCAACTGTAAATGGTTTTTTACATTTAAAGCACAGGCCCTTCGCTCGCAATTCCGCTAATACTTTTGGCGGAAGTCGGGTAAATCTAGAAAGAGCAGAGGATTGTCCGGACAACCCTGAATATGCTCCTGATGGTTGCCCGGACAGCCTCGACTTTGATCCCGAAGACTGTCTCTCTCCTTTAGAAAACCCGCCGATCGACCCCAGCACACCGCCGCCCCCTGCTGCTGTATTACTTCCCCCGGACAGCCTAGAAATATTGTTGGGATGCATCCCCGAAGCACTAAAGGTTTGGCTCCCTCGCCCTCCATTCGATAAGGACAAATTATCTTCAATATCCCTAGCTAGTTCCATTGCCGTCTCCAAATCAGTTGGGCGAAGAAGTCGTAATGAACCTCGAATCGGTCCTTTCAACCCATTCATGAAATAACCTAAATAATGCGCTTCAGCAAGTCCGGGAACCTGACCTGCCAATTGGACAAACACCGAAATATAATCATCCACAGTACCAGATTGCTCGACTCCGGACAGCCGCTCGTATCTGTTCCCTTTAAATCGCGTGTCAAAACGGGCCACCAATGCTTGTGTGAACTCGTCCCACGACATCTCAGGTTTTCGCGCCCTCATCCATGCCAACCAGTGCAAGGCTGCTCCATCCATGGCAACTCCAGCCGCGGCCACTTTCTTCTCCGGCGGAGTGTTGTGCAATTCAAACTGCTGTTCAGCCCTCGCTATCCACCCGATCGGATCTTCCCCCTCAAACGATGGTAGAAGGGCCAAGGTAGCGCCCTTACTCGTTTGATCGCTCTTAGTCGAGTCATCGCCCGCGGGCTTCTCTGGTGTCGAGTGCTCCTCCTCCGCTGACTTCATAATTACCTTTGATAAGGCTGCCAAGGACGCCACGATCTCTGCCAATTGTGCTCCCTGCGTGTTCAATTTCTCCTTCACCTCGGCCTGATCGGCCTCCATCTTATCCATACGCTGCTCGATGGTCGCTCTCGTATTCGTCATTCTGGCGGAAACGGGATCTGGCAGGTCGGACCACTTGTTAAGAACCGAAATCTAAAACTCAGTGGAAAATACAACTGCCCAAGCCAACAGGCTGTTCTTCAATAATAATTCACGATGATGAAAAATAAACCCTAGTCCAGTACTTAAATAGACTAATTAATAAAAAAAAATAAAAAAAATCCTAATAAAATAAAAATATAATAAAAATCTAAATAATAAAAAAAATAGAATATTAATCTTCAGCCCACGAATAGTGGGCTCAAGCCCGTTTCCGCTTCATATCGGTAAGTATATAATCTATTTTATGGTAATCAAGTTATAAGTTTGTAAGTGTGATAATCCTTGCAAATTTAAGAGTTCATGTAGTCAATAAATTAATAATATGTATATTTCATTGCAAAATTATAGGTATTGATTAATGAATCTGAGATTTAACATGGTTAGAAAAATAATTAATTTCAATCTCCTGCTTATCGTAAATCAGTAGGACAGAAGAAGTAGCAAATCTATATATATATATATATATATATATATATATATATATATATATATATATATATATATATATAATTCTGGAATCTCCACGTGGACCAATAGAAAAACTTTAATATTATTGTGTTCACATTATAAATAGGAAAACTTTAATATTATTGTGTTTACATTATAAATTATAGATAAAAATAATAAAAATATTTATAAAATTCTATTTTTATTTTATTTTCAGTAATTCTACCAGATTTCATAATAAATAAAAACAATAATATTTAACTACAAATTATAAATAAAAACAATAATATTATTATTAAATCAAAATTCATACATTAATATAATTCTTTGGGAGGTTTTTATATTCAGTAAATTTCCACGGTTTAAGAATATATAATTCCAATTGATGATTCATTTTTTATTTATTTTTCATTTGTATAATTTTTTTTTTTATTCTCATCAAACTCATTCTACTCATATTCCCAAATTTCAACCGATTCGCTCATCTTCTCAAGAGAAAATCGGCTGCGTTTCGTAGAACATTTCGAGATCAATTCGTCGAGGTATTCCATGTTCTTATGCTTCAATATTTCTGCGTATATATATTCGTCGGATTTTTCTTATCTGTTTCAAAATTTCATGTAAGCTTTAATTATTTTATTATACATTTTTTTTTCATTTTTTTCAAATTCGAATTTTGATTTTTTTTTTTGCAAAATCAAATTCAGGTATAATTTATTAATAGATTTTTTTTTCAATATCTCATAAATTGAATTGGAATTGTAGTCTACAGTACGTTTGGAATGAGATTCTTTTCAGTAGGTGTAGAATTTATACAAGATTTGAGAAACGACGACTATTGAAAGGTTTGAATATCTATTTGCTAATTGCAATGTTAATTGATCGGAAGAGAAATAAATAACATTTTCTATTTTACAGCTATATTTTCGATGAGGTAATTATGTACGGGCCGCAGCCGCGGTGGTTCACGCTCTATTTGTTGTATATTTTTTCACTGTAGGTGAGATCAATATGATGTTGTTAAATTTTTAAATATTTAAAATAATCAAATAAATAAAATATCTTCTATAATGAAATTTTATATTTTTTTTCCATAATTTTAATATTATTTGGTTGTGAATGAGATATAATTTAACAACATATCAATTTAATTTAATAGATCACCTTATATACTTATGAAGTTTGAATTATAAAAAAATAGTTGGCTTATAGAAATAATAATTCAACAATTTAATTTAATTGTTAAATTGAAAACTTATTTCTCTTAAAAACTTAAATTTTTTTATTTTATTTGTATTTTAATTGTTTTATAAGTCGATAATATTTAATTTAATTATTAATTTTATAATTTTATTTAAAATTTTGGGAGGTTCTGATCCCGTCTCGATCTCGACTCGAATATAAATTATAAGGACAGGACGAGATTCCCCTAATCTCGTCCCATACCCATCAAATTAGAGTGAGAGTAGGATTATGAAATGAAATAAAGGGTTTATTACATTTTGCAACCCCATATATAGGGTTTTTTTACACTTTGCAACCTAACCGGAATTTTGTTACACTTTGCAACCCAATGTATACGGGTTTTACACTTTACCACCTGCATCGGAATATTCGATGGAATATTCCGTTTTAGTGGATTTTTTATTAATAAAAACAGTTTTGAATGGTTGATTACATATTTAACCCTCTCAGTCAATTTTGGTCAACTATTTTTATTTTCAATAAAATAAAGTTAAAAATGAAATTAAAATTAGAATCGGGTTTTATAAATGGAGGAGGGATTTCACCCCATTCATTCCATGAACCCTAATTTCAGCACACATCGCTCCTCATCCAATCGACGAAGAAAAGACATGGTGGAATTTTGCCGGTGCGGAAAGGAAGTGGTGAGTCGCACATCTTGGAGTGATTTGAACCCAGGCAGGAGGTATAAAGCATGCAATGAGTTTCGGGTAAGTGATTTAAGTTCTTCTTTTCTACTAGTAATTTCTTCATCTTCTACTGATTTGAACCCAGGCAGTAGGTGTAAAAACCCCAATTTCTGATAAACCCTATTTTTTTGTAAAAATCCTCAATTTCTGATAAACCCTAATTTCTGAGAACCCTAATTTCTGATAAACCCAATTTTTTGTAAAAATCCCCAATTTCTGATAAACCCTAATTTCTGATAAACCCTAATTTATGATAAACCCAATTTAGGCTCAATTTTTGATTTTCTGATTTTCTCATTGTTTTCTCCATTTGAAATTTCATGAAATCGCAGAATGGAGGTTGTGAATACTTTGTTTGGGTTGACCCTCCTGCATGTGAAAGATGCCATCAAATTATTCCTGGCCTTTTGAGAAACATCAATTCGAAGGTTGAACAATTGGAGCAGTTGATGAAAGAATTGGAGATGCAGAAGAAAAAATTTGAGGAATTGGAGCAGTTGAAGAAAAAAAGGAATTTGAGGCTGACTATTGTTCTTGTAGCTGTCATTGCCCTTCTCTTCTGTTTCTTTAACTAAGTTTATGACTATTTAAGTGTTGTGTATGTGTAATGGATTTAGTTGTGTATGTGCAATGGATTTAGTAGTGTTATGATTGTGTAATGTGTGTAATGGATTCTGTTTTGTGCAATGCAATAGATTTTGTGTTATGTTTCTGTGATGTGAATTACTGGGATTGGAGAAAACACAAGTTCCTGAACATTGTAAAGGACTAAACATTGTAACTATATCAAACAAACAAAAACAAATTAAACAGCTAAATATTGCAACCAAATCAAACATACAACTAAATCACTTGTTCATTACAAAATAGCTGAAACTGAAGTTCAAACTTAAATAACTCAGACTGAAGTTCAAAGATGTTTACTACATCACAAAATACATGACAACAATGGACACTTGAAAACAACTGGTTCACTTGAATTTCTTTTTTGGTACACTTGAAAACATAGGCCTGATATCAGCAGAATTTCTAAGTGTGATCAATGATCCACCTAGCCTCTTCAGAAGTTCAGGCTGTGATAATGGTACATGAGCTGCAGCAGGTTGAGATGATGAGGGCCTAGCAGCATCAACAAGAGGAGCAGACTGTGGAATAGAAGGTTGAGAAGCAGTCAGTTTCTTCACATTTTTTGCAGGCACCTTTTTCCTTGGATTGGCTTTGGGAGCATCTGGAGCAGTGGCAACTTCCTTTTTCCTTGGACTCCTCCTCAATGGAATTACTTGAGTTGGAGCAGTTTGGGCCTCCTTCCTCCTTGGACTCCTCCTCAATGGAATTTGAGGCTTAGTGGAAACTGGATTTGCAGAAGCATTTGGAGCTGGAGTTGCAGCTTGAGGAGGAGCTGGAGTGCTTGCATGTTCATGCCCTTGGCTTTCTGATACCTTTTCATTCTTTTTGGCCTAACAGAAAAATAGATATGAAGGCCAGTAGCCCATTTTGAGAGAAATGTGAGATATGCGACTTTTTCTCAAAAATATAAAAAACCCTAAAAAAATCACAAAAAAAAAATGGCAAAAATGTGAGCCAGTAGCCCATTTTGAGAGAAATGTGAGATATGCGACATTTTCTCAAAAATACAAAAAACCTTAAAAAATCACAAAAAAATGGCAAAAATGTGAGCCAGTAGCCCATTTTGAGAGAAATGTGAGATATGCGACTTTTTCTCAAAAATACAAAAAACCTTAAAAAATCACAAAAAAATGGCAAAAATGTGAGCCAGTAGCCCATTTTGAGAGAAATGTGAGATATGCGACTTTTTCTCAAAAATACAAAAAACCTTAAAAAATCACAAAAAAATGGCAAAAATGTGAGCCAGTAGCCCATTTTGAGAGAAATGTGAGATATGCGACTTTTTCTCAAAAATACAAAAAACCCTAAAAAATCACAAAAAAATGGCAAAAATGTGAGCCAGTAGCCCATTTTGAGAGAAATGTGAGATATGCGACTTTTTCTCAAAAATACAAAAAACCCTAAAAAATCACAAAAAAATGCGCATCTTTTTCAAACCTGATTCAGTGGACATCCTCTTGAGTTGTGGCCTGTTTTCTTGCAAGTGTGACAAGTGGAATTCACAATCACCCTTCTCAACTTTCCAACTTTGGCTGTGCCCTTTATCTCCCCTTGCTCTAATTTTCTCTTGTGCTTCTTGGGCCTACCAGGCATATTCTGAATTTGAGGAGGAATCAGAGGCAGCCTTTGATCAGGTGGAGGGGAAGGCCATTCATCTTGGTTGTTCAGAGGAGTCATGTAGTGGCTGTAGGTTCTCAAATAAGAAGCTTTAGTGTAGCAGACATCAACATAGTCCTCTGGCTTGTACCTCATGTAGTTGAGGCATGCTATTACATGTGCACATGGTATTCCACTTATTTGCCATCTTCTGCAGCCACATGTTCTTTCTCCAAGGTGAACAACAAAATACTTATCATTGGGTCCACTCGCCTCAAAGGCCTTCTCCCCATTCCAGGTAGGTGACCACCCAAATGACTTGACCTTATTTTTATCCAACAGCTTCTGTGGGTTGGGACACAAAACCCCAGAATGCTTCATCATTTCTGACTTGTTCAACCCCACCCTTTTCATCAGCAGCCTCCTGATGTCCTCTAGCATCCTAAGTATTGGCCTGCTTCTTGCCTTCAGTACCACTGCATTGAAACACTCTGATAGATTGTTCACAATCATATCAGTGTTATTCATAGTACCAAAATGGGCTTTTGACCAGTGTTGAGGATTTCTTTCAACAATCCATTCAAAAGCAGCTGCAGACCTGTCCTTCACTTCATTCATCACTCTCTACAAATCCACAACTCTTGTTGCCCTAGCAGCCCTCCACACAACATTTGCCAACCCCATACCCTTGTGAGTTAACTTGAAATTGGCATAAAGATGCCTTACACAGAACCTGTGTTCAGAACCAGGCATCACATCCCTCACAGCATCAACCAGGCCTTTCTGCTTATCACTCATTACTGTCCACATGTGACTTCCACTTTGAGATATTCCTAGGTCAGTACAAACAAGGTATAGAAACCAATGCCAAGTACTGGATGTTTCCTTCTCAACCACTGCATAAGCAAATGGGAAAATCCCATTGTTACCATCTATACCCACTGCTGTGAGTAGCATACCTCCAGAACCTGACTTCAAATGTCATCCATCTAAACAAATCACTCTCCTACAGCCCTCTAGTAAACCTCTCTTTAAGGCATCCCAGCATACATAAAATCTCCTGAAAATAGCATTACTGCCCACCACACTGGATTTTATCACCACACTGCTCCCAGGGTTGCTTCTAAAAATCTCTTCAACATAGCTATACAGTAGAGAATACTGCTCAGCTTCATCACCATTTCCCAACTTCAGAACCTTGTTCTTAACTCTATAACATTGAGCCCTGTGAACTATACAACCAAGCTCCTTTTGCATTGTCTCAACCATAGAATCAATAGGCCATGTAGGATTACTTCTCAACCTATCCTTGTAGTGCTTGAACAAAAACCTTGTGTCAACTTGTGTGACCTTCTCTTATCTCACACAAGTATGTGTATCATCCAGTGTCTTGACTTGCACTGTATCCTCACCAGACATTTTAGAACAGAAAATCACAAATGGGCATTTCTTTGTCTTGCACTTAACTTGCACTTTAGTAGCATGGTTGATTGTGAACCTCAAGTCCCTTCCATTCTCCACAGCATACTGTCTTACTGCTTCCCTGAAAATAGACATGTCAGAATACTTATGTCCTACTTCAAGGTCAATTTTCTCTCCAATAGGAACTTGGTTGAATTCTCTGAACCCCCTTTGCTTTCCCTTGCCCCTCACAGCCTTGGAGTTGTGCTCAACTTCCTCTTTTTTCATTTGCCTTTCTAGTTTTGTTTTGCTTCTAGTGACTGGCCTCTTGGATCCACCTGCATCAGATTCATTGCAGCCCTCATCCTCAGCCTCAATATCAATAAACTTCTTGAACTGCTCAATATCATCATCATAACATCTATCACTGTCCTCAAAGAAATCAGAAAGCTCAGAATCTTCTCCAAATGACTGCTCAATTTCACTGTCATCAACACCCATCTCCCCATTAGGATGTTCATCACCAACTTCTACATTAGGAGGTTCTTCAACTACCATCTCTTCAACAATCACCTCTTCAACATTTGCACTTTGGACATTTTCACTTGGAGTATTCACAGACTCAACTGGTTTTTCAACCCCATCATCATCTTCATTGCTCTCAATTAATCTATTAATACTGACATTTCCAGATTCAATAGTATCTAAACTTAACAGTGATTCTTCACATGGCTCACCTTGATAAACAATAGCATTGTAATCTATCAGCTCATGATCAATAAATAGAGACACACACTTATCCATTCCAACCACACAGGGAATTTCTTTAACCTCCCAATCCCCTTTGATGTATACCAACGCTATACAATCATCTAGACCATTGCAGCTGAAATAATACTCCAAACGCCCGCAGATATTTAATGAAGATGCCATGACAGTAATATCAAGCTTACTGAGATTATCATCACAGTAGTCAAAGTAATTTAGCTTTCCTTGAACATAACAGACTTTACCTTCTTTATCTTGTCGAAATTTCCCACTGTGATGCACTCTCAGGGTGAAGATGTCATGATTCGAAGGCTCAATCACCGGCGGGGGTGCAGAATCGAGCCGCAATTTCCACTGCATCTCGCTTTCTGGATTTGGGGATTTTGGGTTAGGGTTCTTGTGGAATACGGATTTTTGTGTTTGGAATACGGATTAAGAGGTTATTTTTGGTCGATCTTACAGGATTTAGTAGATATTGATTTTGGATTTCTGGAAATAGCAGAATTAGGGTTCATGTGAATTTGGGGATTTTGAAGCTAAGGGGCGGAGAAGACGGGTTATTCAACCCGCTTTTTTTTTCTTTTAACTGATATATCAGTTATTATTTAATAAATAATTAATAATCCAATAATGGGTTGGTAAGTACATTAATACCCCTCCCAGCTGAATAATAAATGCACACTCGGGCGCGTGATTCTCAATCTCTCGGAATATTCCATCGAATATTCCGATGCAGGTGGTAAAGTGTAAAACCCGTATACATTGGGTTGCAAAGTGTAACGAAATTCCGGTTAGGTTGCAAAGTGTAAAAAACCCTATATATGGGGTTGCAAAATGTAATAAACCCTAAAATAAAATTTTAATGCGCATCAACTTTCAAAAAAATACCACGTGCATCGCACGGGCAGTGATACTAGTATGACTAATGCGTGAAACATGATACCTGTTGTTTATGACTCGAATCGAAAAGCAAAAGAGGTCAAAATCGCCGAAGGAGGTTTCGGCAGGCGCCGAAGTGGTTTCGGCGATCGCCGAAAATCAAGAATCGGGGCTGGGCAATTTTCGGGGTGTTCGGCGCCCGCCGAATGTGTTCCGCGACCGCCGAATGTGAAATGGCAGTCGCCGTTTTGTCCAGCGGGATTTTTCTGTGCATGCGCTTGCGCTGGGATTTTTGCGTGACTTTTTGCACTGGGATTTTTGCTTGGGTTTATTTAATTAGGGAATTAGAATTATATGAATTATAATTCTATTCCTTAATTATTTAGGAGTTATAAATTAGGAAAATGATTTATTCCTAATTCTAATTGTTTCCAATTTGATAGGTTTGCTACACCTATAAATTGGGGTTCTCCGGTAGACGAAAATCATAGAGTGCAATAGACAATAGAGTGCAATAGACAATAGAGTGCAATAGACAATAGAGTGCAATAGATCATAGAGTGAATTATTGTAAGCCTCACCGATGTAGTGGATTGGTTCTTTCTTCCCGTGGTTTTTTCCCGTGTTTCGGGTTTCCACGTAAATTGTGTGTTCGTTCTTTCGTTTATTTTTCTTCGCATCTCATATATATTTCGAGAGCCGTGAGAATTTTTAGTTTCAATATCGCAACAAGTGGTGTCAGAGCATCGTAAAGAGCATAACAAGTGGTATAAGAGCTAGGTGACGATCTTGTGACATGTTATCAAGAGCTTTCGTTTGGGATCTCTCGGACGCGGAATCCGTACGAGGCGGGCGTTGCGGATATTGGTGTTTCTAGATCTAGGTGGAGCTCGAGAATATTTTTGGAGATGGCGACGATGGTCTATATTCGGTGTTAAGACCGGAACACGTGGTTCTCTTCATGGCGATTCAAGGTGGAGTTTCAATGTTTCTAATCAACATGGATCTTGATGTTCAAGGTGGAGTTGGTTCAGTGGTTCTAACCAACATGGATCTTGATGTTCAAGGTGGAGTTGGTTTAGTTGTTCAAACCAACATGGATCTTGATGATGCGTTGTTGGAGCATGGACGATGTCAAGCGCGATGGAGCCATAAGAGAAGGTATGGAAGAATAGAAAGGTGAGGTATAATTGCACTCTATCCCTCCGGTGATTTGTTTCATGCGGTCGCGGCTTTGCGATCGAGGGAGACGATGAAGGAGGTTTTGAGTAGTGAAAACCCGGGGGAATGTCTTGATGTCCAGGGTTGGGCAAAGATGAAGAAATTCCAGGGGGTTTGTCATTACTGCAAGAAAAAGGGAGTGGTGAAAATCTAGGTGAATTTCTTAATGGCCAAGGTGGAGCATGGAAGAAATTCTAGGGGGTTTGTCACTACTGCAAGGAAGATGGCCACGTGAAGGGGGACTGTCAGGCCCTAATGAATCGGAGAAAGGAATCGAAGGTGGCCGATTCCGGAGAAGGAGGTTTTCCTGATGGGGAACTCCTGGTTGTCTCTGATTTGGGGAACGTGTGAGGGGTGGATCTTGGATTCTAGATGTTCGAGAGTGTCGGTGGAACGGTGGTCATAAGGCATGACACATCGTGTGAGATACGCGGCACGGGAACTGTGAGAATCAAGATGGTCGATTGGCATATTCGAACCCTCAGTACTGCAAGGTACGTTCCGGTCCTGAATGGTAATCTTATCTCTCTCAGGCCTTAGATCCGAATGGGTACCAACTTCGGTAAAGGTGGAGTGTTGAAAGTAAGTCGGGGCGACTTATTTTGCGAGGCGAGAGAAAGATTTGGTGGATTTTATGAGCTATGCGGCAACACAATTACCAAATGGACAACTGCCTCTGTCCAAGGAAGTCATTCGCTGGAAGGTGAGTCGGGTTCACTTTTTTAAAAGTCATGTGCATGTGTTGTTGGGATATGTCCTTCGATCCTACGTGTGCAATCGATAAAGTCATAAGGTCGTCTATGGATGTTAAATGATTATTTGATAATATTAAATTGTTGGGAACAATATAATATTGATCAATAAATCATACCTACAGGGTCACACACGGACTCAAAGATGATGTACGATGCTTGTTAATTATATTGATTTAGAATCAATATTTACGTGAATTTATATGCATGCATGGGATGCATTGCATGGCTTGCATGGATGCATGTCACTTAGTGTGACATGGCATGCCACACAAGCAAGAGAGACCACATCTTATGCCATTGTGGCATAGTGATGTGTACTTGACCTTTCATCTCCCCATTACCCACCCATTATGTGATATAATGGTGCATATTCATTATGGGGGTTACAAGAGTGTAATGGAGATGGAAATGAAGGTATTAAGTAGTGAAAATCTGATTTTCACAATCACTTAATCACCACCCACGAAATTCACAAGTAAAAGAGAGAAAAGAGGTTGTTCTTGGAGAATCAACTCGATCAAGCAAGCAAGTCATCATCCGGGTTCGTGTGCAACACGTAGAGGCCGGGCCATTTGAGCGGCTTCAACATCCGGGCGATCTAGACAAGAGGAGTGACGAGGTCATTCACAAGGAGAGCTTCGAGAGGCTGATCCATTTGAGGTGGTTCAATCGACTCAACACCACCTCAACGACATCAACAAATCACTTCGTCACCATAAGTAAGTACACATTAAGTGTGCACTAAGATCATGGCATAGTAGATCTATTGCTTTACACGCTTCCGCACACACGGTATATCGATTGGATCGGTATAACGGTACCTTCAATTGGTATCATAGCCTAGGGCTCGTGCACACTTTTGTGTTGGACACGAAGGTTAAATCAACATAATTGGATTACTTGTTTATTTGAATCTATGTGATTAGATGTAAGGCCGGCCACCGATAGTGGTCGGGTGGATGAATCGTGTTTTTTACGTGTTGAATGGCCATAGTTTTGGAGGGCTGCGTCCCTTGGAATCTTTTGTAATAGATAGTTTTTTCTATTCAAAAATGTATTGTTCAATATGTAAGCTATGGATTTATCCATGTATCGGAGTTGGATTTCGAAGCCCAAGCGAAAACGAGAAGAAACGGACGAAACCGGGGCCACTGGAGCCAAACAGCGGGCGCTGTTGTGGCACCAGTGGCCGCTGGTACATGTTCGGCGACCGCCGTTTCAAAACAGCGGTCGCCGTTTGGGTCTTTTTTGGGCAGAATGTTGTCCAATGTTTTGTGCCTTTCCAGCGAGCGCGATTTTGGAATCCGCGACCGCCGGAGTGTGTTCAGCGGGCGCTGTTATAGTAACAGCGACCGCTGTTCGTGGTTTTTGGGCACAAAATGATATTTGACCTAAACGGCGGGCGCGGAAAGATGGTAGCGGGCGCGGATCTTCCATGAAGTGTCTCCAACCAGTTTTAATGCTTTATTTCATTTTGTTTGAGAGTTGTGAGGTTCTAGGGGCCTTTCAATACGTATTTATTTGCTTTGCTAGTTATAGGTTGTTTTATGTTATAAATGTTCAACTTACATATAAACGAACCTATGCATGCAAATTCCCAAAATAATGAGTATAATGTCTTGTCCAAAACATCACACCCCTAAAGCCCTCGATCATAAGTTGGTAGGTCCGCCTCAGCGGGGTACTACTTGTTATCTTGGGATAAGTGGGAGTAAGGGTTAGACCTTTACACGTGAATTTGGTTTTCTCATCGATAGATCCACTGCAGGCGTGGCTATCGAGACATGAGATGAGAATGAGATTCTCGTCGACCGAGAGTGATATTAGATATCATTGACATGGGTATGTCTACCTATCTTGAAATACTTAAGTGCGGACACAGTCGGCTTAAATATTTACAAGATGAGGATCTCGGGATCGTTTTGTTCTAAGGGACAATGATATTGGATATCAATTGAACAAAATGAAATAAATAAGTAGCTTGTTAGACAACCTTATTTGTTTACCGCTTTGTGAATGTTTACATACTTTATTTATCTTACTTTTGTAGTTTATCATGTTAATTTCAACTCGATTCAAGTTTGGTTCAATTCTTGATTATGAAAAATTGAACAACATAAATTTTCTTGATTCACAACGTAATTTGAGGATGGTCCTCAAATACGAAGACAATAAAAATGTGTTAGATAACCACATCCTAAGATATCATTGAACAACTCAATAGCATGTTCGGGGAATATGCTAAGATTGAGCGGTTCGGTATGACCAGGGTCATCGTTTTAGCTAGGCTGGAAAAATGGAAATCTATGGGATCACATATGCAACAAATGATTGGATCATTTGTTTCAAGTGACCGCCTAGATTTTTCCTATGATGATTATTTGGCAACCGATTTCATACTTCAATCTCATGATGGTTATAATGCCTTCAGGCTAAATTTTCCATATGAATGGTTTGAAGAAATCGCTTCGTGAGCTCCACGGGATGCTCAAGGCTGCTGAGCCGGCGATAGAGAAGGACCCTAAGAGGGAAATTCTTATGATATAGGATAGGGTATTCGAAAGAGCATGGGCAAGAAGGCTACTAGGGTTCCTAGGGAATCTCAATGCGTCTACTGCAAAAGTGTTGGACACTACTTGCAAACATATAAAAGTTCATATTTTATTCAATTTCAAAACAAATTCCTAATTTGTCTTTCATTTGATGGATTATAAGGTTAGGATTATTTACACCTCGGGGAGTGATTTAATCCAAAACACTTAAGTTCATCAATGACACAAATTAGAGACTTTCGAGCCATTGGATGGCGTGAATCGATTGTCTGGTTGGCTCCCTCATATTTTATGAGAGATAGGGCTTCAATTGCATGATAATATCGCTGGTTAGAAAACTTCAATTTTTCACTTACGATTTATCACGTTTTGACATTGATATAATTTTGAATGGAAATTTGAATGAGATTCAAATATTGGGAATAATTGAATTTGCCCAAAGTTCAAAGAAGATGTGAAGAACGGGGTTGCTTCATCTTCAATTATTAATGATATAGACATTAAACTTCACAAATTATACATTTTTGGGTATTGGATGCCAAATGTGGTTCTCACATTTTATGTGGAGGAACTACATAGAAGTATAAGTTTGGTGAATAGAGATGTCAATCTACGGGCAAGAAATGGAGCGAAGGTCGCTGCATTAGCCGTATGATCATATGATGTTGTTTTGCCTTAGGGCCCTGTTTTAGTATTATAACTATGTAATTTCGTACCTTCAATAAACAATGAATATTGGTTCAGTATTGGATACTGATGGATTAGTTTTTCACTATTAAATAGTTTGGTAACTATTTTAATTGTGAATTATTCTTTGTTTTGGTACGATTATTATATTGTTTATGTATACTTTAAACTTGACAAATCATATATAACATTAACACTAAAGGCCGAATCGAATAAGTCTCAATGAGACATAACTATAACATTGTTGATTAGGTCAAATCATCATTTAAATATGTAACGAAGCTTCTTTTAGAATGCATTCTAGAATCATTTGACTTGGAATCATTTGATACATGTGGATGATGTGTGATGGACAAGATAACAATGTCATCTTTCTTGGAGAAAGGAGAACATGTGAGTGATTTATTAGGGATGATCCATACTGATGTATGTGGCACCTATCAGTTCACAAGCACATGAAGGTTATGTTTCGGAAAAGAGAAAACAAACTATATTAGATATAGTTCGACCATTCGATGAGAGGTCTAAATGAACTACTGGTCTCTTTTGGGAACACACAATTCTTGACTTCAACTTATACACTGAATAGGACGATGTCAAAAGTTGTTGATAAGACACCATACTAGGTATGGAAAGGGAGGGTCCCTAAATTGTTTTCATCAAAATTTGAGGTTCTAAAAGCTTCTCTGACGAGATTTATCTCTATAGAGCTTGAACTCAAATGGGATAAAAGTTTCTTTATGGTATTCATAAGAAACTCGAGGGTACAACTTCTACGATCTATCTGAGAACAATATTTTGTTGCTCGAGATAGTGATTTTCTTGAAAAGAGTTATCTTTCCTAGAAAGTCAGTGGGAGCTCGGTTGTCTTGAACGAGGTTCAAGTGGAACAACTAATGATGAATTTCAAGACTGGGTTGAGAGTATTCTTATGGTTTTGGAAACCATACCAGCCCTCGTAGGTCCAGAAATGCATAGATCTCTATTATTCAAATACTTAGATATTGTGATCAATGAGAGATATGAATTCATGCTTTTGGAAAGCGATGAACCTTCGACCTATATTCAAGCTATGACGAGTCCAGCTACTTAAAATTGGCATGGTGCCATGAAATCTGAGATGATATCAATATCTGATAATCAAGTTTGGAACTTGATATATTTGCATCACGGGGTTAGACCCAATGAATGCTAATAGATCTTTAAGATCTAAACAGACAGATGGAAAACCTAGGGTTTTCAAGCAAGGTTGATGGTAAAAGTTTTATTCACGAGGTGGATTATGAAAAAACTTTCACCAATTGCTTTGATTAGATCATTCAGATTATCTTAGCCATTACTACTCATCTTGATAATGAGTTATGGTAATATTGGATGTTAAAACTAACTTCTTGAATTGGATTCTAGAAGAGGCTGTGTTTTAACACAGCCAAAGAGTTTTATCGATCATAATAAGGCTGAGAAATTATGCAAGCTTATAGTTCTATTTATAAAGAATGCATATCAGAGTAGCAATCTTCAGTTCAATAAATCCATACTGGGTTTTGGATTTCAGAGGAACTCGGAAGAGTCTTGTTTTACAAGAAGATCAGTGGGAGTTACGTTGTATTAATTGTGTTGTATGTCGGTGACATACTCCTTATTGGAAACAATATTCCTATGCTTAATTCTATTAAAGAATGGCTTGGAAATTGTTTTTCAATAAAGGATCTTGGAGAAGCACAGTACATATTGGGCATCAAGATCTGTCGGAACAGATCGAAAAGGATGTTTGGACTTAGTCAAGCCACCTATATTGATAAGGTGCTTGACAGGTTCAGAATGAAAGACGCCAAGAAGGGTCTCATTCCAATGACTCATGGTACATCTCTGAGCAAGAGGCAGTGCCCTTCGGGACCTGATGAGAAAAGGAAGATGGAAAACATTCCTTATGCTTCGGCAATAGGGTCTATAATGTACGCTATGATATGTACACGACCGGATGTATCGTATGCTTTGAGCATGACGATTCGGATTCAAGGAAACCCAGGTGAGGCGCATTAGACTGCGGCCAATAATATTCTTATGTACCTTAGATGGACTAAAGAATATTTTGTTGTCTTTGGAAGACAAAAAGAATTGATATTAACAAGCTGTTTGAATGCTAACTTCAAAACAGACTAAGATAATTTCCGATTTTAATCTGGTTATATCTTTTGTCTAGTTAGAGGTGAAATTTGCTGGAATAGTTCCATGCAATGCAATATAGCTGATTAAACTACAGAAGCTGAGCACAGTATTGCATTGGATGCTGTAATGTTGGCAGTTAAGATTTGAAAGTTCTTGAATGAACTAGGTGGCGTAACTAGCTCAGCCCATCCGATAGTTCTCTATTTATAGTAGAGTTATCGCGCAAGCCAATGAGCTAGGAAGCACCACAAGTCTAAAACTGGTGCTCAGGAAGTTCCATATTATCTGGGAGATAGTTTTGTGGAGACATCGAGATAATAAAGTTGCAACTTTTGGTAAGGTTGCAAACCCGCTTTCTAAACCTCTCCAGCAGTTTAAGCTTGAGGCTTTCACGACTGAAATAGAGATCAGACATCTTAGAGATGGGTTGTGATTTCTATTATTGTATTAGATACTTTTGGAGATTTGGTAGACATTCTCTCATATGTATAATACATATTTCTTCATATAAATATGGTTTAATTTATATGAATTGTCCAAATGATTAAGTAATATCGATTGGGTTATGAGGTCGACTTACCGCATAATGAAGTCCCAATGGTTGAACTGATATACTTGAATCATATGCTTGTTCCTAGTTCGTATAA
The DNA here is from genome assembly GCA_954870475.1 of Euphrasia confusa. Classification (NCBI taxonomy): domain Eukaryota; kingdom Viridiplantae; phylum Streptophyta; class Magnoliopsida; order Lamiales; family Orobanchaceae; genus Euphrasia; species Euphrasia confusa. The sequence continues at coordinate 45,535,024 of OX940949.1, read as the reverse complement.
TCGAGTACGGACAAACCGATAATACAAAGAACTAGATTGTAATGTGTACTATAGCGCCGCTTCATGGGCTAGTGATGTGGGACATCGAGTACAATTACATAGATATTAGCTGGGAGCTAATGATCGAACAGACCCGACTGGAATAGTATTTAAGATTTCGAGTCATAATACTATTTCATTGACTTTCGAGCAATTTCCTCTGACCTGAGTAGTCCAGAGTGATTCCATTGTGAAATGGTGTACTTTGATACAAGTAAACGCCTTTCGTAAAAGGAGGTTATAAAACTTGTTATTGGGTATATCAGGAAGCAAGTGGGAGAGCTTGGATTGACAAGATGGGATTGTCCTCCATTTTATAATGGGATAAATGTCTTACCGGCCACTTGGAGAGTCGAGACTGTGGAAAATACGTGGCCACGTCCAGATTCGTATCATAGTGATAAATCTGATTTTACAGTCTGTCTCAAAGTCCAAGAAAGGTTTGAACCGATTGAGGATGACTCGAGTCTTGCCTCAAGTTCAAACTTAGACATAAAGTGACAAAAGGAAGTTGGCAGCACACTGGCTCTGAAGGCCAAGTGGGAGATTGTTGAGATATGTCCTTCGATCCTACGTGTGCAATCGATAAAGTCATAAGGTCGTCTATGGATGTTAAATGATTATTTGATAATATTAAATTGTTGGGAACAATATAATATTGATCAATAAATCATACCTACAGGGTCACACACGGACTCAAAGATGATGTACGATGCTTGTTAATTATATTGATTTAGAATCAATATTTACGTGAATTTATATGCATGCATGGGATGCATTGCATGGCTTGCATGGATGCATGTCACTTAGTGTGACATGGCATGCCACACAAGCAAGAGAGACCACATCTTATGCCATTGTGGCATAGTGATGTGTACTTGACCTTTCATCTCCCCATTACCCACCCATTATGTGATATAATGGTGCATATTCATTATGGGGGTTACAAGAGGGTAATGGAGATGGAAATGAAGGTATTAAGTAGTGAAAATCTGATTTTCACAATCACTTAATCACCACCCACGAAATTCACAATTAAAAGAGAGAAAAGAGGTTGTTCTTGGAGAATCAACTCGATCAAGCAAGCAAGTCATCATCCGGGTTCGTGTGCAACACGTAGAGGCCGGGCCATTTGTGCGGCTTCAACATCCGGGCGATCTAGACAAGAGGAGTGACGAGGTCATTCACAAGGAGAGCTTCGAGAGGCTGATCCATTTGAGGTGGTTCAATCGACTCAACACCACCTCAACGACATCAACGAATCACTTCGTCACCATAAGTAAGTAATCGTTGAACCTTATATATATATATTGGATGTGTATATATATATATATATATATATATATATATATATATATATATATATATATATATATATATATATATATATATATGTTTATATGTGTTCTTATACACATTAAGTGTGCACTAAGATCATGGCATAGTAGATCTATTGCTTTACACACTTCCGCACACACGGTATATCGATTGGATCGGTATAACGGTACCTTCATGTGTGTTGGTGTCGGGGACACCGGGAATACTAACCCGAATAGTATTCAAATTTGGAGAATCGAGCCTAGGCGTACTATGGATATCACTGGAGTATTGGCGAATGCAGGTGGTGCTTATAGTAGTGGGAAGGCGAGATTTGAGAATGGAGATTGCGTGGAGGTCATAGAGCTTGGTGGTACCCAAGGGTTGATCGGTGCAACTTCGCATTCTTGTACTAAGTTTGGTGCGGTTCAAACTTAGGTTGCTCATGTTTTGAGTGAGTCATGCGGGGCTGGTTGGAAGAAAGAAAAATTGGTCTATGATCGTTGGAGTTGGTGCGGCTTGAAGTCGCGGGGATTCTCGTCAAGGTGGAGATTTGTTGTTTATGACTCGAATCGAAACGCAAAAGAGGTCAAAATCGTCGAAGGAGGTTTCGGCAGGCGCCGAAGTGGTTTCGGCGACCGCCAAAAATCAAGAATCGGGGCTGGGCAATTTTCGGGGTGTTCGACGCCCGCCGAATAAGTTTCGGCGCCCGCCGAATGTGTTCCGCGACCGCCGAATGTGAAATGGCGGTCGCCGTTTTGTCCAGCGGGATTTTTCTGTGCGTGCGCTTGCGCTGGGATTTTTGCGTGACTTTTTGCACTGGGATTTTTGCTTGGGTTTATTTAATTAGGGAATTAGAATTATATGAATTATAATTCTATTCCTTAATTATTTAGGAGTTATAAATTAGGAAAATGATTTATTCCTAATTCTAATTGTTTCCAATTTGATAGGTTTGCTACACCTATAAATTGGCGTTCTCCGGTAGACGAAAATCATAGAGTGCAATAGATCATAGAGTGAATTATTGTAAGCGTCAACGATGTAGTGGATTGGTTCTTTCTTCCCGTGGTTTTTTCCCTTGTTTCGGGTTTCCACGTAAATTGTGTGTTCGTTCTTTCGTTTATTTTTCTTCGCATCTTATATATATTTCGAGAGTCGTCAGGGATTTAGTTTTCGCAACAAGTGTCAAAGGATCGTAAAGAGCATAACAATACCCAAAAATATTACTAAAGAGTAATAGCAATGTAATAACATATTAAATAAATATTTTTTATTATGAATGATTGTTTTAACAGAAATTATATATTTTAAAGTACTAAATTTAATCACGATTAATAAATAAACATGGTTGGTTGAAGAAAATTATTAATTTCGAATCTCTTGCTTATTGGAAATCAGTAGGAAATAAGAAGTAGTATATTAAGATGAAATCCCAAAAATATTACTGAAGAGTAATAACAATGTAATAACATATTAAGTTCATAATTTTTATTATTAATGATTGTTTTAATAGAATTTTTATATTTTAAATTAGTAATTAATTTAATCACGATTAATAAATAAAAATACTGAAAAACTTTTATTTGATTACAATATAATAGGTCAAACTTTGAATAAAATAAAATAAAAATAGAAAAATAAAATAAATAAGCAAAAAATTTAAATATTAAATTTTCATTGTTAACATATGCAGAGGCCACAATTTAATACAGGGCAAAGAAGGATAGTTAAAGTACTGATCAGAGGTCACAACTTAATACAGGACAAAAAACGATAGTTAAAGTACTGATCACAGAGTCTCTTGAAAACGTTGTAATAGATCGTCAAACTCTGAGATCCTTGAGAAACAGTGCTAAGTAATTTTTCGAGCTGGAAAATCCTAAGTCCGTCGCTCTTCGCATATCTGAGTTTGATCTCCTCCCATACATCTTTGGCGTTGTTGAAGGTCATCAGCGTCGACTGAATCTCACTACTAAAGGAATACACGATCCATGAAAGGAGAAGGGCTATGATTTGGTACCATGCATAGAACATAATCGGATCCGCGGGAGTGGGGATAGTAATGGATCCATCCATCAAACCATAAAAACAAATATACTTTCATAACCGAACTTAGAGCACTTTTACACTTTCATAACCGAACTTTTATTTTTTACATTTGAGTGGCTGAACTACGATCTTTTTGCACTTAACTATCAATTTAACTGGGCAACCGATTACACCAAGTTATTTGAACTTTTCAAAAATAAAAACAAATACTCATCCATCCCTCAACATAGTGCATAGAGAAAGTTGTGCGTAGATTAAGAAAAAGTGATTTTTTATGTGTTTTATAATATAAAGTAGGGGTATAATAGGTATTGATGGGTAAGTAATAAAGTAGTTAGTTGAAAAGGTAGTGGTATAAGAGTAAATAAATGTGTATTGAGAGGATAAAGTTGTGAAAAGACATTCCATTTATGGAATGTGCACTGTTTTAAGGGATGGACTAAAAAGGAAAGTACGCATTGTTTTAAGGGATAGAGGGAGTATAAATAACATTTAAAAAAATATTAAAAAAAAATACTAAGAGAGAACTGTATATGCTTGAAAATTAGGTAAAGGATGAAAGCGATGTTCAGTCGTTCATTTTAGGTGGGGAAATCGGAATTCCTAATCAACCCCAATTCAAACCCTAGAAATAATCTGTGATTTCTTAAGTCGTTGTGTGTGTGTGTGGGTGGGTGTGTGCGCGCGCGCGTTTTTCTTTCGTGGATGAGCAGTGTGGGCGAGTAGTTTGGTTTTGGCAATTTGGGGCAAGTCGAATTTCAGCCATTTTTGTATGAATCAATGTCGAAGCTTTGTAAAATTTTCTTGAAAACAAATGTCAGAAAAATAGTTGTTCGATTTCAAACCCTCGTCTTCCTCGCTATATAGATCACGTCAAGGTTAGCAATCACCGTCGCTACTCTGCAATTCTCGCTTCAGCATCATGGATTTTGTTGTATATTTAGGGTGTTACTGAAAGAAGAGAGGCTTGGATAAATATTGAATCGCGTAGCAACGCTTTCCTTAAAGAGTATTTCGACCCTATAAGCCTGGGTATCACGAAATCCCTCGCAGGATAAGACAATATCAACACTCGAGTCTTAGGCTTAGAACACGAGCAACTTATGGAATATTCCGCTTTATTCGTTTCTTCAAAGCTTCTTATTTTTGTAGGTGTTTTCAAGTGTATTCTCAAGTAAATTTAGATTTAGATTTTTGTAAATTTATTTTGCGATTGGATCGAATCAAAGACCGCCGGAGAAGACGAAGTGACGAGGAGACGAAGGACCGGGATCGATCAATCCCCATGATCGATCCCGAGGGGATCGATCGACCCGCGGCCCTAGGCGGGCTGTCCGTGGGAGACTCGGCCACGCCGGCCACCAGTGGTGGTGGCGCGTGGGCTGGGCGGCGATGGCGCGTGCCCTAGGCGGCGGTCGGCGAAGGTGGGGGTGGTTCGGGGTTCCCCAACCCGGGCTACTCCTACCGGAAATATACTTTCCTAATTAATTCATTATTTCCTATTTTGATTATTTCTTTATGGAATATTCTAGAAAAATAGAAAAAGAATTATTTTAGTACTAAATTTATTTTTCCTATTTGATTATTCCTACTCATGGGAATATTCATGGATTAGGAATAAAATAAATTTGGAAAAGTATAAGAGTCCTAAATTATTTTATTTCTTTATTTCATTATGGATATCATCTAGAATATTCCAAGAGTATCTTGGATAGATTATTCTAGAGATTTAATGAAGTGGAAAAAGAAATAAATAAAAATATTAATAATATTTAATTTTATTTTTGATATATTCAATTGACTTAATTTTCGAATTAAGTAACTTTTGGATTAATTGAAAATAAATAGATTTAAATATTGGATATTAATATCCTCGTCACATGGAGCGTTCAAGAAACGAAGACTGAAGACTAGAAGATGCGTACGGGGATGTGATGAAGCCATAATAGTCGGAAAATAATATTCTAGTATTATTTTGACTATGTGATAATACTATGTGCTTTATTACATGTATGCATGCTATATGTGTTTACTTTTATGCACTAGATAGCGTATCCCTTTATTATAAAAAGCTAAGTGGGAGAGGGTATGGAAACATACCCATGGTCTCCATTGCTGCTCTCTTGGTGACTTTTATAAACTTTTGAAGTTTATATAGATAAGTTACTGGAGGAGAGTTCTTGTAATTCCTCTTACGAGAAACATTGATTAAGTTTATCAAACAATGCCTAATTTGTCTTTCCAAAGTTGATTTCAAGTCGACTCATTCTCACCCCGGGGAGTGGAATGGATCCAGAGCCACTTGGTCATGTAGAGGACACAAATTAGAGACTTTCGTGCCATACTTTTATAGATGGGTCGTTTGTCTGCTCGGCTCCCTCATTTATGAAAGATAGGGTTGTTCGCATGGTGAATCACTGGTTAGAAACTTCGAGTTTCACTTATGATTCTCCACGTCTTGATTTACGAGATTAATTGGATCAAGTAATTGGGAGTCAATTATAAAAGTCTCTTAGTGTAGTAAACGTCCACACCACGTGGCTTGCTATGCTGACGGATTTTGGATTAATTGATGTAGACAGTTGTAAGTAATTATGAAGAGTTGTGAAGTTATCGTAAACGTCCACACCACGTGGCTTGCGGTGATGTAGCAATTCCAAGTAACTTATTTTGGTAGTGAGTAATGGTTTACACTTAGATACGCCTTATGGTATTCCTCCCCACGAGGTTCCGCCATAAGCGATGTATGGCCAAAGAAAATCTAATTGCTAAATCATTTGGGTGGGTAAACGTCCACACCACGTGGCTTGCCTTACCTGATGGGATTTTAGATGTGATTAGTGATTTAATGATATTATTTAAGGGAGATAATATCGGATATTAAATTGTTTGTTTGTTTTATGTGCTTATAGGTTAGGAATGACTGTGACCCCACTTTGTGATATACTTAAAGATGAAAACTCACCGGTTCCATATGGTGATGATTGGAAAAGAAATCTGGACATTGTCCAGACTGTTGAGCTTTCTGAATCCACTGTTGGTCCAACTACGTTGAGACATGGTGTGGAAGCTAGGCAAGAGGTGTTTGACATACCCACGGAATCGTTCCTCAATGAGTCCCTTAAAACTGGCTCAGCGAAGGCGATTTTTGTGCGTAAGTTAAGAGAAACACGAGCTCTTGTGGCTAGGCTAAAAGAAAAGCGTGCAAAGAGACCCAGTGGTTTAAAACCACGGATTGGGGTAAGCAAGCGGTTTCGCAGATGCTTTCGATGCAAACAGTTTGGGCACTGGAGGTCTGATTGTCCTCTCATCAAAGGTACGAAATTTTCCTTAGTCACTGAAACATTGTCAGCGGTGATATCTACCAGCACCTGGTGTGTAGATACGGGTGCCACTGACCATGTCTGCAATTCATTGCAGGGGTTCCAGGAAACCCGGAGACTTAGAGAGGGAGAAATCGTGGTCTACATGGGCAATGCCGCGAAGGTGGCGGCTGTTGCAGTGGGAGACGTTCACTTACGTTTCAGTAGTGATAGGGTTTTAGTTTTACGTAATTGTCTTTATGTACCCAACTTTAGAAAGAATTTGATTTCAGTTTCTAAACTTATTATGAATGGATATTCTGTTTCTTTTGACCACTCTGTGATCATAAGAAGAAATAGTGAAATTATCTGTTCTGGTACATTGATAGACGATTTGTATGTGCTAAATCCTGAGTCTAACACGATGCAACTAACCGAGAGTAATAACACATCTACGAACACCAATAAGAGAAAGGAACCTTCTAAGATGAATCAATTATACTTGTGGCATCTAAGGCTGGGTCATATAAACTCGAATAGGCTTCAAAGGTTGAAAGCTGATGATTTAATCACTGGTATTGAAGGAGAGGACCTTCCAACCTGCGAATCCTGTTTAGAGGGTAAAATGACCAAGCGTCCTTTTTCTGGTAAAGGACGGAGGGCTGAACAAGTATTGGATTTGATTCACTCTGATGTATGCGGACCTATGTCTACTCAGGCAAGGGGAGGGTACGAGTATTTCATCACCTTTACTGATGATTACTCAAGGTATGGATATGTATACCTGATGCGCCACAAGAGTGATTCTTTTGACAAGTTCAAGGAATTCAAGGCTCTTGTGGAGAACCTTCGTGGTAAATCCATAAAATGCCTGTGATCTGATCGCGGAGGCGAGTACCTGTCTGGAGAATTCAAGGCATACTTGGCAGAGAATGGGATTGAATCCCAACTGACCTCACCATATACTCCTCAGCAGAATGGTGTGTCAGAAAGAAGGAATAGGACTCTTATGGAGATGGTGCGATCAATGATGAGTTACTCGGATCTACCTGTTATGTTCTGGGGACTTGCCTTGGAAACAGCGGCGTACATTCTGAATAGGGTTCCGACCAAAACAGTGCCAACTACACCCATGGAATTGTGGAGTGGGCGTAAGCCTAACTTGGGACACATTCGGATCTGGGGTTGTCCAGCACATGTGTTGCGACAAGGCACCGATAAGTTAGAACCTAGATCAGAAATACGGCTGTTTGTAGGATACCCGAAAGGAACTAAGGGTGGCATGTTCTATAGTCCTACGGACCAGAAGATCATTATAAGTACTAACGCTCGGTTCCTAGAGGAAGACTATGTCATGGACCACAAGCCCAAAAGTGACATAATACTTGATGAGTTGAGAGGTAACGAGGAAGACCTGGATACAGCCGAACCGAGTATAGATACACCACTAGAACCTGCACCTAATACTGTCACTGTTAATACACCGGAACGCCGTCGTAGTGGGAGGGTTGTTAAACAACCAGATAGATGGATTGGACTGGGTGAGTCTTCGGACTCTGGACCTGGAGTTCATGAAATCGATCCCTGGACCTATGATGAGGCGGTACAAGATATAGATGCGTCTTCTTGGAAGAAAGCAATGAAATCCGAAATAGAATCTATGGATTCTAATAAAGTCTGGGATCTTGTAGAACCACCAAGCGGCGTGAAGCCAATTGGGTGTAAATGGGTCTACAAGAGAAAGAGAGGATCTGACGGAAAGGTTGAAACCTTTAAAGCTCGGCTTGTTGCGAAAGGATATACTCAGAAAGAGGGAATCGATTATGAGGAGACCTTCTCGCCGGTAGCCAAGATAAATTCGATCCGGATTCTCTTATCCATAGCAGCTCATATGGATTATGAGGTGTGGCAAATGGATGTTAAGACAGCTTTCCTTAATGGAAGTCTTGACGAGACGATTTATATGAAACAACCAGAAGGATTCATTGCTAAGGGGCGAGATCATCTAGTGTGCAAGCTTAATCGATCCATTTATGGATTGAAACAAGCCTCGAGATCGTGGAACCTGCGGTTTGACGAAGTGGTCCAATCTTTTGGATTCAGTCAAAGCATGGACGAATCGTGTGTGTATTGGAAACGTGATGGAAAGAAGGTGGTGTTTCTCGTGCTTTATGTAGACGACATTCTTCTCATTGGCAACAGTGTGAAAATGTTATCAGACATAAAAGGATGGTTGTCTAGACAATTCGATATGAAAGATTTGGGAGAAGTCGGACATGTTCTAGGGATCAAGGTTATAAGGGATTGCCGGAATAGAACATTGTACCTATCCCAGCAATCTTACATAGACACGATTCTGGCTCGTTTTAACATGCAAGATTCCAAGAAGGGTGAGCTACCCTTCAGTAAAGGAACTTATCTTTCTAAGGAGATGTGTCCTCGGACACAAAAGGAGAAAGATGAAATGAAAGCAGTTCCCTACGCTTCGGCTGTGGGAAGCTTGATGTATGCAATGTTATGCACGAGGCCTGATATCTGCTATGCAGTTGGCGTAGTAGCGAGATATCAGAGTAACCCTGGAAAGGCTCATTGGACTGCTGTAAAGAGCATTTTCAAGTATTTGCGAAATACTAGGGATTATGTTCTAAGTTACGGGGCAGACAATCTGATTCCTTTGGGTTATACGGATTCGGATTTCCAAGCTGATAAGGACCGGTGTAAGTCGTGATCAGGCTATGTGTTTCACTATTAAAGGAGGAGGAGTTTTTTTTTTAACATGGAAGAGTGATAAGCACGATGCTTTTCGGACTCTCCCATGGGTAACCAAATAGCGGCCTCAGAGGCAGCGGAAGTTTTGGTATAGCTCCGGTATTACCTCTGGGACTTAGATGTGATTCTTAGTTTACCAAAGGCTATGTAAATAGCGGTGCAGTGGCAAACTTTAAGAAATCACGAGTCCATGAGTGTAAGACAACACATAGAGCAAGTACCACCTGATACGAGTCATCGTCAGAGGGACGATGCAGTAGTCACCAAGATAGCTTCAGAGCGGCAACCTAGATTGCTCATTCACATGGTACTTCTTGGAAGTACAGTTTAAGCACGTGATGAGTATGGGAGTCGGGAGTTTGGAAGATAAGACTAGACCTTAGTATAAGTGGGAGATTGATGGAGTAGTATACTTAATGTCTAGATTTGAGTATTCTGAACTCTGTATGCACTTTCATTTACCTATTAATTACAGACATTCATTTGCTTTTAATTATTGTTAATTAAATAAATGCAAATTATAGTCCTGGATTTTATACGTTGTAGTTAGTATGGTGTTGCATGGGCACACAGAAGATCATACTATCGGTTACTCGTATTTAATCGAACAGTTGCTCACGACCTAGATGGACACGGACCAACCCATCGGTATAGTCGTTGTGTGAGAGAGAAAATAATTTATCTTAATTATTTTATCACACTTGTACACTTGGTGTATTGAGCGGATCGATTGAGACTCATCAATTAGGATTGCTCGGCGATAATTGATTTGAGACTCAGAGTATTTTATTCTTAATCCCTGAAACAATTGCGGGTGTGTATATTTAATATAAGTGACTTTGATTTACCAAAGGAATTAACCGGTTTGATAATTGGGTTAATTACCGGTTAAGTTGGGTCACTATATTTTATATATGGCATGCCGTGAATTCTTGAAGGGGCAGTGTATCCCGTAAGGGTTGATAATATCCCCGAGATGAGCTCATAAGGATTTATTATGTAAACCTCGCGAGTGGACTTGTTCCGCATAATAAATAAGGTTGAGTGGTACTAGTCTCGGATATAAGAGATGAATAAATTTATTAAGCAATAAATAAATTTTATTCATGGATATTTAAATCTTAAATACACGGAATAAATAATACTAAGTTGGAGAAATATTATTTGATATAATATGAATAATATTGGGAGTGCAATTTTATTTATATAGTGGAAAATAAATAAAATTAATATTGATAAGAATTAATGGATTTGGGTTGGACCCAATTTAATTTTCAATATTGAAGCCCAATATTTATTCTCCTTTTGATCCCCTTCGTAGCCTATAAAAGCACTACGTGGTCTTCACTTTACTAACCTACGTTACGCCAACAATAAAGTTCTGAGAGTGAAGAGGATCCACAAGTTCGATAGCTCGTCGCCCACCCGACGTTCTAACGAGTGCAAGGAATACGCGGGAAGGTCACGAGGTCGTCGATTTCGTTTCTCCGAACAACGAATCGTAGGTACAATTCTCAACCCCCTTGTTAATTGTTCGATTTGGTTTTTATCGAGAATACCGTAGGATGAAGATCCGAAAATCGAAGCCCGGATTAGACGAACGATCACGCGGTGGTGGCGAAGCCACCGGACCGCGGATCGCCCGGCTAGGGTTTCGGCCGTGGGGCATGGGGGCGAACCCTCGGTTCGACCGAGGGTGTGCGATCGACCACGATGGTCGATCGCTGGGCACGGGCTGGAGCCGTGCCCTACCCCGCCGTGAAGGCGGGGGCTTCCTGGTGGCGGCGGGTCGCCGGACCCGCCTCGGGGGCTGTCGGAACAGCCCCACCCCGATCGATCGCCGGCGCGCGATCGATCGCTCGATCGTATGAACCCCGGCTCGCGGGGGTTCGGGTGGGGGCGGGCTGTGCGTCTTCGGATGCATGGTCTCCAAAGCCCGGACTCCGGCGGATGAGTCGGCGTTCGTATGATCTCCGGCGAAGGGTTCGTTCGGGTTATCGGTTCCGCAATTTTGATAACCCGGGATAGCGAATTCCAACATAGTAGACACCCTTTCATTTGAATATAAGCACCTCTTGGTCGAATAGGTACATTTATGAAAAGGTACCTTTTCATTCGACACCTATTCATGTATAGGTACCTTTTAGTGAATATACCCTTTCACTTTGGCACCTATTCATGTTGTTTTGCATGGGAAGACATGCAATTTCGAATTTGCATCATATTAATGATGTAATCTCATCATCTAGCCATGCAACCATGCAACCACGAGATCACACTCGACATACATTATTATGCTTATTCAAATACTTAAACCATATCAATTTTATATAACCGTGTACTCCACACTTCTCCAAAATTATATTATATTGACTAGATTTAATCCGAAGCCTTGAATGATTCCAATTACATTAAATGGACAGCGATTTCACTTAAATCACCAACAATCCTCCCCCATTTAAGTGCAATCCTTGAATCATACAAATTCAACAAATAATAAAACCAAACTCGTGCGTAAGATGAAAATGTCTTAAAGATTGAATTTTTTCATCGTAGTGAATTATACTTTACATATATTCGAGAATCACGGTGTCTTAAAGATTGAACCGTTCAACCCATCTGAATACATGAAGATAAAACACACACAAGTTTAAACAATTCCATAAGGAAATCCGACACAAAATAGGCCTTGTGTCCCTATCCATTCATGAGTGTTTATAGAGCTCAGCCACGACTCTTGAAGTTGCCACACTTCCCACTCATATAGGTGAATCTTTTCTTCGTGCACTTGCACAATGCACTTTTTCAAAAGACTCATTAAGAATTAACTTCAACCTTTTCATGCAGGTTCAAACACATTCCTTTGGGATAAATTTCATGTGTTTCAATCTCAAATATAGGCTTCCCAATTGAATTCTGGTCCTAATACAATTAGAAATGAATTTGGTATCCAATATTCGAAGATTCTTAGAGGCTTAAGACCCATCCCAATCACCGACTTTGCTACCAAGTCCCTCGCTAATCCCTTAGTCAAATGATCAGCGAGATTATGTTGTGATCTCACAAAATCTATATAGATTACCCCATGAGTGATCAGCTCACGGATCGCGCCATGTCTAACACTCAAGTGCTTCGTTTCAATCCATAAAAGGATTTAACGAGTTTACACACTTTATGCTCATTACCAAGCATAACAAACCCTTCCGGTTTATTTCATGTAAATCGCCTCCTTTACCTCGCCGTTAAGGAATTCCGTTATTACATCCATTTGATGGATCACTAGATTATTTATTGCAGTCAAAGCTATCAATAATCAAATCATAGTTATTCTCGCAACAGGGCATAAGTATCGAAATAATCAATACCTTCCTTTTGCCTAAAGCCTTAAATGACTAATCAGGCTTTATACTTGTCGATTGAACCATCGACTTTCATCTTCTTTTTGAAGATCCACTTGCATCCTAATGGTTTATAACCGTTAGGTAGATCAGCAAGCACCCAAGTGTTGTTTCCCATTATGGAATCCATCTTATCATTGATGTCTTCTTTCCAAAATGCAACATCTTGCGATTTCATGACTTCCTCGTATGTTTTAGGCTCATTATCAACATGATAGCAATACGAGTATTGTAAGCCAACTTCGTCCATTGATCCTTCAACCAGAAAGGTCTGGAAATCGGGACCGAATGATTTATTAGTCCTTATCCTCGTGCCTCGACGAGGTTCAAGCGACTCAGGCTGGGGCACAGTTAAGTTTGAACTTTCGGCCACCTTAGGCACCAGGTCCTTGGGCCTAACCATTGATGAAAATCGAGTTTCATCAAATATGGCGTCCCTCAATTCTATGATTGAATGAATCGCAACTAAATCATTTGGTTCAATTACATAGAATCGATATGTCTTGGAATGCACAGCATATCCAACAAAGATGCAATCAATGCCTCTTTCTCCCAAAGTTTTCCTTTTGGGATCCGGTTGTATTACGACTGCCCGACAGCCCCAAACCTTAAGATAATTCAGGTTAGGCTTCTTTTTGTACCAACGTTCATAGGGAGTAACCTTGTTCCTTTTGTTAGGAACCCTATTTAAAAAATATAAAGCCGTTAACACGACTTCTCCCCAGAATCCACTATTCAGACCCGAATAGAGTAACATGGAATTTACCATTTTTTTTTTAGTACTCGATTCTTCCTTTCGGATATACCGTTTTGTTGAGGAGTATAAGGAGCAGTTATTTTATGTATATACCACATGATTCAAATAAAACAGAATCATAATATTCACCTCCCCTATCGGTTCTTAATTTTTTAATCATGCATTCTTGTTGTAGTTCAACTTCAGTTTTAAATACTTTAAACTTTTCTAGCGCTTCATCTTTAGTACTTAGCAGAAATACATATCAAAATCTAGAATAATCATCTATGAAAGTTACTAAGTATTTCTTATTCCCCAACGAAGGTGTAGCATGAAAATCACATAAGTCGCTATGCACAAGTTCAAGCATATAAGATTCACGTTGAACATCTTTAAAAAACTGCCTAACGATTTTAGTTAGCATGCATGCATTACACTTATTTTCTTCTAAGTTCATGGCAGGAATTAGATCAAGTTTAGACATTTCAATCATACGCTTATAATGAACATGTCCTAGTCTAGCATGCCATAGTAATGAATCATTAACATTAGAAGAAATCATAAGCACCGAATCAGAATTTTTATTTATAATATTAAGCATGCACATCTCATAATTCTTTAGCAGATTCGACATTTTGATAGATGTAAAAATGAGAGTCAGAGATACCGTTCAATATATGCACATGACATATATAGTCGTCGTTGTCCCACCTGCACCGTTTCCGAGTTGCATCCAGTGTTTTGTTTTCCACTTGCTCCGGTTGAAGAGTGCTTTAAACATACGCCTTCCAAAATTCACGCCTTCAAATTTCTCCAACTTGCCAAACTTGATGTTCATCTCTCGAACGGACTCCATCTTTCAGTATGTGAAAATACTCTTTAAGATTGTTGTTAATTTAGGGTGTTACTGAAAGAAGAGAGGCTTGGATAAATATTGAATCGCGTAGCAACGCTTTCCTTAAAGAGTATTTCGACCCTATAAGCCTGGGTATCACGAAATCCCTCGCAGGATAAGACAATATCAACACTCGAGTCTTAGGCTTAGAACACGAGCAACTTATGGAATATTCCGCTTTATTCGTTTCTTCAAAGCTTCTTATTTTTGTAGGTGTTTTCAAGTGTATTCTCAAGTGTATTCATCAAATGAATTTTACTTTCTTATATAGGTAGTAGACACCCTTTCATTTGAATATAAGCACCTCTTGGTCGAATAGGTACATTTATGAAAAGGTACCTTTTCATTCGACACCTATTCATGTATAGGTACCTTTTAGTGAATATACCCTTTCACTTTGGCACCTATTCATGTTGTTTTGCATGGGAAGACATGCAATTTCGAATTTGCATCATATTAATGATGTAATCTCATCATCTAGCCATGCAACCATGCAACCACGAGATCACACTCGACATACATTATTATGCTTATTCAAATACTTAAACCATATCAATTTTATATAACCGTGTACTCCACACTTCTCCAAAATTATATTATATTGACTAGATTTAATCCGAAGCCTTGAATGATTCCAATTACATTAAATGGACAGCGATTTCACTTAAATCACCAACAGATTTGGCCACCGTAGTCAGATCTGTTTTTGCGGCACAACCATTCTTCGCCATTACTAAATGAAATTCTAAAATCGCGAGTATAGTTATAGAAAATCCTGAATTTGTTGTTTTCGGTCCGATTACTTCTCGGGTGGGATTGGGTCGGGGCGATGCAGAAGAAGAAAAGAGACGGAGAAGAGAAAAAATAGTGACGTTGACTTTTTTTTACCGTCCAATACATATAATAAACAATATACAAAAATTAAGAAAAAATTACTAAAATAAAATTCAATCATTAAATTTTATTTTAGTATTTTTTTCATATTTTTTGCATAATTGAACGGTAAAAAAAATCAAAGTGACTATTAATAGTGGATAGAGGAGTATATAGTATTTTTTTAAATGTTATTTATATTTATTTATTTTGAAAATCCAAATTACCTGTTGTAGTCAGTTGTCCGGTTAAATTGTTAGTTAAGTGCAAAAAATTCATAGTTTAGCCATTCAAATGCAAAAAATAAAAGTTTAGTTATGAAATTATAATTTTTCCAAAAATTTATGGTTTATAATACTAAAATTAAGTTTTTTTTTTTTTAAAAAAAATATTGATAAAACCTAAACTTGTAAACTATTCTTTTGTTTGATAATTATATATATATAAATTTAAATTTTCAAACAATTCAAAAGTTTATAAGTTTGTATAATAACAAAAAAATTGATATGTATAGAGAGAAGAATTGAAAAGGTGAAAAATAATAAGTTTGAAATATTATATACTGTATATAATATAGTATAGGTAATATTAAGGTATGGGGCATATTACATTTTAATATTATTTTGAACATCTATTTTTTTTCACCTCATTTTTAGGGGTTGTATATTTTTTACTTGTTTATTTATTAGGGAATTTGTATTTTTAAATACTAAGTAAGGGCATTTTTAAAATGTATAAAGTCGTAAATATCCTTACAATAACATATATTAATTTATTTACTATATATATATATATATATATAAATATATTTGCGTAAGAATATAAATATATTATTATATTTGCGTAAACATATTTGCCAAAGAATCAGTAAATTATATATATAATTATATTTGCGTAACTAAATATATTTGCACTTGGTAAAATATATTTGCGCAACATTATATATATATATATATATATATGAATAGATATCTATTATAGATTTACCATCTAGCAATATATATCTATCATAAATATGTCATAAATATGTCATATGAATAGATATCTATCATAGATGTATAGATATCTATAATAGATATAGATATGTCATATAAATAGATATCTATAGCTATGTGTGGTAAATCAATATGACATAATGGAGATGAGTAACTTTTTTAGATAATCTTGCTAAATCCAAATTCAACTAAAATTTTTCCAAATTGATTAACATGTAAAAAGTGAAATAAAAAACCTAGAAATTTAACAAACCTAATTCTAACAAATATGCAAATATCGACCTAGCACAACTGATTTCATTCCATTCATATAAGCAGAAGTTTAGATCTACGAAGAACAGACCCGATACGCAAGAACTTGGATTGTCGTCGTTCTGTGGGAGTGATTAAGAAGGGGATTTTATGGGATGTGGGAGTGATTAAGAATGAGATATAATGGGCATGGTGTCTTATGATTGTTCATTTGTAATTGGTGAAAAAAATTGACGTGTTATAATACTAAAATTCTACTTACACATAGTTGTTTAAAATCTGGGGATAGTATTTCAGGTTTAGATATGTTATAATACTAGATGTCCAGCGTAGTTGTTTAAAATCAGCTGATGGTATTTAAGGTTTAGATATGTAGTTATATAATTACTAATATACTTTGAAAAGGTTAATAATGGAACAATGTCCTATATCAAAATTAGGAAAAAATATAGGTAGTGTTTATAATTCT
This sequence comes from Euphrasia confusa, assembly GCA_954870475.1. NCBI lineage: Eukaryota > Viridiplantae > Streptophyta > Magnoliopsida > Lamiales > Orobanchaceae > Euphrasia > Euphrasia confusa. The sequence continues at coordinate 45,517,927 of OX940949.1, read as the reverse complement.
ATTCTTAGAGATGCCCCATCCATGATTCCCCCTATAGTATAAGTTAATAATTTTAAAAATATTTGTTTCTTTTATTGTTAAAAATAAAATTATAAAATAACATATAAAGTTATTAAATAAATTATTTTTATGTGACAAGTTATAAACCCGAGTGATGCTGTATGCAAATCAATATGACCTATTTTTTTTTTTTTTTCTTTAACATCTTTTTAACTTTTTTTTTAATTTTAATTATTTAATAAAACTATTATAAAAATATATTAATTTTATAAAAAAACACATTTTTCGAAAATATTAATTAAAATTCGTTTTTACTAAAACGTAAATATTTTTACATTTTTGAAAGCTAAAAAATGCATGACTAATATAAACATCAATTTTAAATATTTATGTCATGTGTTTCTACTTACTTGTAAACTCAATTAATTTTATAATAAAAATATCGAAAACATTAATTAAAATTCGTTTTTACTAAAACGAAATATTTTTACATTTTTGAAAGCTACACACGTAATATAAACAACAATTTGAAATATCAATGCGTTATCACTTACTCGTACATGCAATTAAATTTGTCCCAAATTTCAAAACATACTAGGTTTTTAGTTTTTGAAAATTGTCCAATAAATAAAAATAAATACGAAAAGACTTTTAAAGTGAAAAATTGCTATAAAACATCATACCTAAAATCATGCCTAAAATCCGTTAGAAAATCGTACCTAATTTCCACCGCCATAAATTCATTTATTTATGTCAAATAGACATTTTTAAAGTATAAAATGTGCTAATATGTTTACCTATAATTTCGCTTTTCCAGTTCGTGGAAGTAGTTTTGTGTGGAGGTTCGCCCTTCCCGCCTTTGAGTCTTTATATTGTTGATGGCATTGTTCACCATCTTAATATATGTAACATTGGTTGGATCGCGCCTCTTTATATCTGCCAACATGTTGCGTGGACTTATATGTATCTCTTTAAATTAGTTGAGTGTTGAGGTACCCAGTCTGGAACCCTCTGCAAATTCCTGGAAGAGATGATTGTGTGTCCCGGTCAAAACATCGATGTGCCAAAGATCCTGATCGATATCATATTTGTTGGGGATCGTGTATGTATACGCAGTCGAAAACAAAATTTTTATGAAAAACCAAACATTTTACATTATATTTATTTTATTTTATTGAAAATCATATTTTCAATATTACATGCAATTAATTGATTTAATTCAAATCAATAAATAATCCACCATTTAATTTAATTATCAAATAATTAAATATTTAATTCATGCATCCTATACTACATAAATTAAATCTAGCGCAATTAAATTTATCAAATAAATTAATTACTTCTAGCGCAATTATATTTATCATATAAATTAATTACATTTATACAATTTGCGTCACAATTCACATAATCTTATTATTTAATCTCAGAGTTTATGTAAACATCCGCACATAATTAATTTGCATCGAATTGACAATTAATTAATCAAATTAATTAATTACACATATATAATTAATTACGTAAACATGTGCACATAATGAGTTTGTGTCAAATTGACAATTAAGATAATCATATTATTTAATTTGAATCAATTTTAATTTAATTGACATTTAAATTAATCACAATTAATTTTTCTTTATCAATTAAAAATCTCATTACATAGCGCAAACATTAACAATACATAGCGCAAACATTTAACGCAAACAATTAAATTTGAATTTAATCGTAAGTACCTCAGGGATTCATTGGACGAAAATAGGTTCGTCGGAAGTCGCGCGGATACGACGCGGGGACGGCACGAGTCGTGTGCGGGAAGAGCCGGGCGAGTGGCGGGGCTCTCGGCTAGACTCGTGTGTCACGGCTGGAGCGCACGGGCGCGGCTCGAGCTGTGCTCGGGCGTTCCTTCGACGTCTCTCGTCTAATCAGGTTTCACCTCGTATAGGTAATCCAACTTACGTATTGCACTAGAAATACGTAAGGGAGAATACGACGGGAAAGACAAGCCGGAAAAACGGTGCCGAAATCAGATTCCGGCGAGGGGAGGCGGCTGCCGGCGGCGGCACTAGGCGGCGGCGGGCGGCGGCTCCGGTTGTCGGCGGTCCTCCGAGGGAGGGGCCGAGGGGGCGGACGAGAGGAAGAGAGGAGAGAAAGTGAGGCTAGGGTTTTGAGCTCTTCACTTTGGTGTGTTTATTCTCATGCCTATGTAGCTCCTTTTATAGGTGAAGAAAGGAGCTTGTTGGGCTCAAACCCTAATGGATCGGATCCATTAACCCTAGCCGGCTGACGACGACGAATGTTTGTCGTTAGAACAAACGCGCGTCAAAATGAATTTATATTTAGCCAGTACTCCTATCACTACAATACGTAGATAATGGTAAGTACGTGGGGTCGGTCCCACAAGGAGGCAATTACAGTAGGTGATCTCGGCTTTGCCCAAGGGGTTGTCACAAAAAGATTTTGATTTGGGGTTGTTGTGGGCACAGCGATTTTGCAAACGTTATAAACACTTTGATCTAACTACGGCTAACAGAAATAACATGCAAATAAACAAAGTAAAAGTAAACAAAGCAAACACTCAGATCTAACAGAATATTAAAAGGAAAACTTAAATGATAAATAAGGCATCCGGGCAGACGGTTTCACTCAGGATCATTAGGGCAAACTACCGGTCATAGGTGTTGGGATATGTCCTTCGATCCTACGTGTGCAATCGATAAAGTCATAAGGTCGTCTATGGATGTTAAATGATTATTTGATAATATTAATTGTTGGGAACAATATAATATTGATCGATAAAATCATACCTACAGGGTCACACACGAGCTCGATATTGATATACATTGCTTAATAAATATATTGATTTAGAATCAATATTTACGTGGGTTTTCACATGCATGGGATGCATGGCTTGCATGGAATGCATGTCACATAGTGTGACATGGCATGCCACACAAGCCAATGGGACCACATATCATGATTTGGCATGATTATGTGGAGGTGACCTTTGAACTTCACCATAACACCCCATTATGTGTGGTTATGACACACACATTATGGTGGGGGTTACATGTGAAGTAAAAGGGGTATAATGAGCATGAAAATCAGATTTTCATGCCTCATTCTAACACCATCATCATCAGCCACGAAATTCACAAGAAAGAGTGAGAAGAGAGATTGTTCTTGGAGAACCACTTCAAACAAGCAAGGTGTTTATCATCCGGGTTCGTGTGCAACACGTAGAGGCCGGGCCTTTTGTGCGGCTTCAACATCCGGACGATCTAAAGGAGTGACGAGGTCATTCAAAAGGAGAGCTTCGAGAGGCTGATCCATTTGAGGTGGTTCAATCGACTCAACACCACCTCAACGACTTCAACGAATCACTTCGTCACAAAAGTAAGTAATCGTTGAACCTTATATATATATATATATTGGATGTGTATATATATATGTTTATATGTGTTCTTATACACATTAAGTGTGCACTAAGATCATGGCATAGTAGATCTATTGCTTTACACGCTTCCGCACACACGGTATATCGATCGGATCGGTATATCGGTACCTTCAATAGGCACTAAGGATTTCTACCAGCGGTTTGTCAGCAGTTATAGGGTGCAAAAGCAAAAGTGGTCCTATTGCGTCACGCCCAGCAATTGCCCCACCCCTTATCTATCCTTACTGTGTAAGAGAAGGCTAGCTAATACTATACCTAAACTCCTAGATCTGAACAATTCGATAACCTATGCGACCAAACATGGATCTAGTTTGCCCAAACCCGCATTACCCTCTAGACAGACCCGCTCGGCCAATAGCATGCTCGAAACATACGACCACATCTCCTGCAAGTTCTGGTGCTATGCCCGCAACAATACTACAAGTTCTGGTGAATGGCTAAGGTGATGTTTCGCATACCCGCAATCCACTTAACATATGACTTCACAATTTCTTTCTCTTTTATACACTCCGCCAGACTTAAAAAATCGCTCGTGATATTGATTTGTGTCGTGTATGTGTGTTTTTAGTTTACGTTTTGTGTAGAGTGTGAGTCGTGTGTTGTTACTTTAGTGTCATTTTATTTTATGTTTTATGTTGTGTTGAGTCGGATCTCACGGGTAGTTGGAGTTGTTTGGTCATGTTTCAGGTGAAAAGTCGAAGAAATCGAGAAGGAAACGGGTCGAGAACGAAAAGACGAAGCGGGCTGGACATTTGTATGTATGTGGGCCGAAAATAATTATGGTCGGTTGGAAAAGTCTCATCAATTAAAGAGAGCGGTTGCAGGGCAGTTGGAGGACAGTTTTTGGAGATGGATTTAAGCAAAGACGGAGAAGGAAAAATATACCATTCGACCGAGAACTTCAGGGAGAGTGCTGGGTGACGCCGTTCCGGAGCCGACAACTCCGGAGAGCACGATCTAGTTCCGAGAGTCATTAAATTTGTGTAATCGCTTTCACTTATTCTATTTCCGAATTGCTTCGTTGTTGAGTATTGTAACTTTCTGATTCTCGTAGGAAATTTGTATTGCTTAAACAAGTTTTATTTTTATGTTTTAATTGCTTTCCAAAATATTTGTTTAAATTTGGTTTAATTAGTTTAGTTCTCGTTTCAAGCCTTTAACATTTCATATTTTGGATTTATGCTTTTAAGTTCATTCATGCTTTTGTAATTTATGAATTTAAATAAAAATGTTTAACTAAATACCAACTCGGATGATTATATGATAAACGAAGTAATTGACTTGTATAAACCGGAAAGTCAAAATGCGATTAACACGATCTTAGAATCGTAACCCGACCGAGAGCGAATCTCTAAGTGAAATAAACGTATTTTACGAGTTAAGAAGCCTGATCGGGAAACTTGGCGTTCGTGTGTTTAATCGTGTAGACCGAAAAAGGGGAAATACAAATATATTCCTAAGTTTGATTATTATCATCCGAGTCTTTTTAACTATCGCATTTTAATTCAAATCTTTAAGTTATTGTTTTCATGTTTATATTTACTTTCTTTGACTAATCGGAACTTGAACTTAGGACTTAGTTTCAAGATTTATGCATCTAACACTTTTCATTCACTTAAACTCGACTCTTCCGTTTCTTTGGATTGATACCGAGTCAAGCTACAACTGACCTCGGATTTTGACGAGAGACGCACATTAAAACGTCTAATCAGATATCCTCAGATACATAACCCGCATCATAAAAAGAACTCATTTCAAATTGCGGTCACTACCCCTCGTCTTCTCCAGCAGGCTGCGCGGTCCCGTCAACTTCCGTCGGCCATAACTTTCGATTCCGACAACGAAAACGTGAGTTCTCTCTCTCTCTCTCTCTCTCTCTCTCTCTCTCTCTCTATATATATATATATATATATATATATATATATATATATATATATATATATATATATATATATATATCGAATATCAAAACTCAACAATCGAAATAAATATCGAAACTTAACATATAATCGAAATAAATTCGATATCGAAACGACGAAAATCTTCAAACCACTTGCCTTTGATTTGTTGTTTCTGTTAGAAATTTGAACTCTACGGAATGATTTGCTAGCTCTCCTCC